>BSBN01000097.1:5000000-10000000 GCA_027924645.1 Cunninghamia lanceolata
TTATCACTTATCAACATCCTGGATCATCACTCAATCATTTAATCATCCTTTGATCTAGCATTTTTTACAAAATAGTGTTTTTTGTAGGCCTATTATTACACCGTGCGTTTGGTAGTACAGTGTCGTGTGTTTGGTAGTACAGTAGCTTGCTTTTGGTAGAAAAGTAGCTCGCTTTTGGTCAAAGTAGCTCACTTTTGGTAGCACAGTACCATGCTTTTGGTAGCACAGTGCATCGCTTCTGGTAAGACAGCAAGTCACTTTTGGTCTGCAACACATCGCTTCTGGTAGCACAGTGAAGCGCTGTTGGAATACAGTAGGTCGCTTCCGGTAAGATAGTGCAGCGCTTTTGGTCAAAGTTGATTTATTTTTGCTAACTTGTGAATTTTTGGTGGAACTAACTGACTTGTTGCAGCTTCTTATTACTCACATGGAGCAAAATAGGTGTTTTTAACATGTTCATGTAGGACGAACATTGAAGACCTCTTGATTTATCTCACTAAATCTTAGAAACACATTGCATTCTTAAAGGGATAATTGAACAAATTTTTTTTGCAAATCTAAGTCTTAGGAACATACTGCTTTTCTTAAGGGACAATGGACATGTATGTGAAAACACCTCAATTTTCTAAAGGACAATGGACATGAATGCCAAACACTTCAATTTCATAAGGGACAATTGACAACTACAACCGTGTGTGTGCCTAATTTAGTTGCACCTTATTTTTCTTATAACGGGACAATTGAACCTTTGTTTGACGTGCTTGCTCTTACTTTTCTGTACTTCCTTTAGAAGGGCCTGCTTTTGGATTGCGCTTCATCCAAAAGGGACGACCCTAAGCAGAGTTTTCCTTTGAACCGCTATATAAGAGGGATAAGGTGAAAGCCAAGTCCTAACCGACGTCAGCCTTACCTTGTGGTGCCAAACTGAAAAGAGCTGTACTAGCTCTTTGTGGAAACGATTTTCACATTGAGCGAAGTGTTTGATACTCTTAGTAGGATTGGTTAAAGCTTTTAGTAGCTTGTCGCATTGCTCGTAAGGCGTTGGTCCCTCAAAGTTACTAAGAACCATTCTAGATAGAGACTACCCGATCTATCTCCGAACATTGCGGTAATCATCAGTGCAAGGGGAATCGATTTAAGCCCTTAAGATACTCACCATTGGCTCCCTTGAGAAGAGATAGTATTCCCTTGGCCATAAAGCTCTTGTGACCTACTTGAGCTTTCCAAGGGGAGGGTGAGATATCCCTACCTATCGTCTCTTGCAAAGATACAAAATATCTGACACCTTTATGGAATGATATTTTTATCGACAAAGTATTAAGCTGTGAGCTGATCTACTGCAATGAAACCTTGTCTCTAGGGATAAAAAGTGCTTGTTATTGATTGCAATTGTCTTATACCTATGGAAACATTGGGCTTGTTTGGAGCCTCGAACATACACTATCTGTTGTGTCAGTCCTTGTGCTTTTTGACCACTTGTTTGCTGTGTTTTCTTTTGCAAAAAAAATCCAATTAGAAACAGAAACAAATCTATCAAAATTTTGCCTTTTTGAAACATCAGACACTACTTCAGCGCCCCTGGTATTACAGCAGCTTGCCTTTGGTAGTATAGTAGATCACCTTTGGCATAGCAGTAACTCGCCTCTGGTAAAACTCTACTTCAGCGCCCTTGGTATAATAGTAGCTCACTTTTGGTCACTGTAACTCGCCTTTGGCATAGTTGTAACTCACTTCTGGTAGCTCAGTCCGTCACCTTTGGTGTCACAGTAGCACACTTTTGGTTGCACAGTCCTATGCCTCTGGTCAAATAGTATAGCGCTTTTGGTCCAGTACTTTGTGCATCAGAGTTTGTCCATTTCTCAAAGCATCTCACAGAAACCCAGCCTTACCTTTTTTGTCCTAGTGTACTCCATGGTAACCACTAGGCTCCAGCAAACTATGAAGTCCAAGCAAGTTGCCCCTAAGAAGCGCAAGTCGCCTCCTCGCACACCACAATCAGGTCGTCTCAACATTACTCCCAAGGTTACTCCTAGTACACCTACGATGAAACCAATCAGCTCTCTGAACATGCCATGCATTGACCAACCAAGCAATCCTCAAGAGGGTAGGGTCCCTTTGGTAAGTATACATCAGTATACCACCGGCTTACCTCCAGATTTTGTGCCACAATGATATACTATTGAGTAAAACCCACCTCAAAAAGGTAGGGTTCCTTTGGAAAGCATTTCCCAATACACCACCAGCTTACCTCTGGATTTTGTCCCTCAAGGTTATACTGTAGATTTAGTCCCATCTCAAGAAGAGTGACACTTTGAAATAGGTCAATCCTCTCAAGTAGATGGGCAAGATCTTGATGAAATCATACAAGAGCCTAGAGTCGTGGCCGCCTTTGACAAAATCCTTAGGGAGAACCAAGATCATTTCTTTCGCTTGCTTGCAGAGCAAGGCGCCAAGTTACCTCAAGATTTTGATTTATCCACTCTCAAGTAGAACAACAACACCCAAGATACCATACAAATGGTGCAAACCTTGTCAACGGTGACTACGCCCTTACCTACACAAGGCTCACAGTATAGGAATCCTCTTTTTCAAAACCCAACAGAAGAGAGAGCCATATCACCGCTTCTGACTCCTATGGAGATCTATAAAACCAACAAGAAACTCTCCAATGTCAAGCAGAGTTAGCTAAGCAAGCCACCTTAGCTCGATCGAATATGCAACCACCTCCTAAAGTGTCCACACCAGTCGCAAGTGGAATCTTGGTTATTCCATCACGCGAAGGTTTCCCATCAAATTACAATCCGGGGAACAATTATGTAGCCGTGCAACAAGGGTCTCAACAAATACCACCTCCTATATCATCGTACCTTCATGTCTCTCAACCAATTAGAGTCATGCAACCCCAACCACAACATTCTTCTACTCTCGTCCTTAAGCAACCCCAATCACAACATTCTTCTACTCTCATCCTCAATCAACCCCAACCATCGCAAATCACGTCTACCTATGTCCCTCCTCCACAACGTTCATCCTCGCTCAATTTCTTTCACACATTGCCTAGCCACCCTCAACATTCCCAACATCAAGTTTCCCAAAGCTATGTGCCGCCATCACAACCTAATCAAACGCACTTTAGCTTTCCTCCACCCAATTCTTTTCTTCAACCATCACAAAGCCAACATTCTTACCTAGCGCCACCTCCACCTCTGCCAAATCAAAACCTCCAATTCCAACCCAATCTAAACCAAACATACAACCCGTATGATCCCAATCAATCTTACAACCCTTATAACACCAGTGTGCATGGCTCACATTATAATCTTCCGTATGGGCAACACCAACCACTTTTTGGACAACAGGAGGTGTTACCAACCCCTCCCATGACTATGGAGCTAAAGATTGCAGAAGTTCAACAGCAGCTATCTGATCTTACATTTGGCCACACCAAGAAGACCTTCTCCTTAGAGGAAGTGTGTCCTTACCCTTTTGATCGGTCACTACCAATGATCCCTTTTCCTCAAAATTTCACTATTCCCAAGTTCGATAAATATAAAGGAAAAGGTGACCCAAAAGACCATCTTAGGGAATTCTATCTTGCTTGCTTCGAGGTCTCACATAACGACACATATCTTATGCGTCTCTTTCCTCACAGTCTTGGAGGTCAAGCAATAGAATGGTTCTCACACTTACCCACGGGTATCAAGTCTTTCAATGAGCTAGCAGAGAAGTTTGCCACCCACTTTTCTTGCAACGCGGAGCATGAGATTTCCATGACTGATCTATGCAACAATAAATAGAAAAATGGTGAAACTTTCATTTCTTTCCTTCAACAATGGAGACAAAGGGCTAGCAAATTCCCTTTCAAGATTCCTGAGAAACAGCTTGTTAGCATATTTGTGCAGAACCTCAACCAAGAGTTAGGTTTCCATTTGCAAATTCTTAGTGCTACAACCTTTGATGAAATCACATACAAGGGAATCAATATTGAGAAGGCCCTCATTGCTAAGGGTGTGGTCAAAATCTTCAAAGAAACGAAAGATAGCGCTCCTCATCAACAATCAAACGTTAAACCCAAATATTGGAACAAAAACAAAAACGTGGTCAACGATGGGGTGGTCGATACTAAGCATGTCCAAATGTTGCAAACACCACTGCAGCTCTCCAAACCAAGTCAAGCTCCACCTCAACAATAGCAGCAACAAAGGCAACCTTATCAAAACCAACAACAACAACAAGAGCGGCCTCAACAAGATTACCCTCCGCGACGTCAATTCACTCCCTTGGGCGTGCCCATTGAATCAGTCTTACAGCAAGCCTTGCAGAAAGGGCTCATCACCTTACCTGATGCTCCCCCATATGGTGAACCTGTCTACAAGACAACGAATATTGTGAGTTCCATAGGAGCAAAGGTCATCGAACCGTGTCTTGCATGAAGCTCAAGCACCTAATCCAAAACCTCATCGACGGTAATCAAATCACTTTTGAGAATGAATCACCAGTTCAACACACGAACAAGGATCTTGACATGTACAAGGAACCATTCCCTCATCATGGTCCACCTCCTTCTCAGGATAGAGGTAAAGGTATCAATCATGCTTCCACGTCCTTCGATTCCATTGTAGGTCATTTTGAAGAGAGTCGAGTGTCTACCCTCACGATCAAAGGCAAATCTACAGATTGTGCTGTTACTACTCGTCATGGCCAGGTCACCATTCACGGTGCTACACCTAGGCTTCTAGTTCAATCTGATTATAATCTTGTCGAACATCTAGGGAGAACGCCAGCACAGATCTCTATTTTGGACCTTCTACGGTCATCACCTGCACATAGAGTGGTGCTAGAAAAAGCCCTCCAAGAGTCTTCTGTTCCTAACAACATAGCAGTCGTGGATTTCCAAGCTATAGTAGGTAACATTGCTTCACCCTACAATGTGGTCTTCTCTGAGAAAGACCTCCCCTCCCATGATCCATATCACAATGATGCCCTTCATATTGAAGTTCTCATCCATAAGCACAAAATCAAACGTATACTCATAGATGGTGGTGCTGGTCTCAACATCTGTTCTTTAAAGTTACTAAAGCAATTGGGATACTCTGAGGATCATGTCAACACTGATCATAGTATTACAATCAAGGGGTATGATGATGCAGAACGCTGTTCAGAAGGTGTTATTCACTTGCCTATACAACTGGGCCCTGTCATGCTTGAAACAAGGTGTCAAGTTCTTGATATTGAGCTGCCTTACAACATTATCCTAGGCCGCCCATGGATCCATGCAATGAAAGTTGTTCCCTCCACGTACCATCAGTCCCTAAAGTTCCCATTCAATGGTACGGAGATCACCATCCCAGGAGATCCTAATCCTTTCGAATTTTGCCGTGTCTTGCAAGGAAGCTATAAAAATTGCAACCAAGTGCCTAAAAATGAAAAAGCCCTTGAATCCCCACTATATGTTGACCCTAAAACTCTGACTCAAGCCTCTACAAGTGAACCTAAACCCCTCCCCAAAATCACAGCTCGCATCCGGGATATAGGCTTTGGCACTTATGATATCTCAGAATCTTGTTGTGTAGGGCGGATGCCCTTATCTCCAAAATCTTACGGCCAACCACCCATTGCCAAAGTAACCAAAAAAGTAGCTATTCCACCCCCAGGATTCCTAACCCAATTCCAACATGGACGGTTACTGGAAGAGGAAACTATTGAGGATAATTCTTCTTGGCTCTATAAGGAGAAAGAACCAGTCACAATACCAGTCAAGCAATATGGCAATGGCTTAAGGATAGTAAAAAAAATGGGCTATAAAGGCAAAGGTGGCCTTGGGAAACAGAATCAAGGAACTATGGAACCCATTGTTGTAACAAAGAAGCTAGACAAGAAGGGATTAGGATTTGGTAAGAAGGTACCACACTCCTTAGACATCGAGTATATCCTCGATGAGGTAGCTGACACTTTTCCCGCCGATTTGACATCTATAGAGAATATCATCGATGACTCGTCCCTCCATATGACCAACCTATTCACAGAATCCTCCATTTTTACGCTATCCTCCGTATCCTTAACTTCCACCACCAGCACCCAGAATGTCACACTTGTCTACCCTGAACTTATCAATTGGGACCAACAAGGGTCCCCCGTTATAGATGTATTTCAGAATGACGAAGCTTTAGCTGAGTTCATGGGACTTCGGGAAGGTATCCCTCTTGGTGATCATAAAGCAGGTTTTGTAATGGAACTAGAGCCAACGGCTTATTTTGGTGAGAATGCCAAATCCTCTAGTCGCAAAAGTACAAATAAAGAAAGATCTCTAGGTGAAAACCACACTGTGGCACCTCCTAATCATAAAATAGTAAAAACAAAGGACGTATCCAAAGGTGAAAACCCAACTGTGGCACCTGAGGATGGAGGATTTGACCTTCCCCTACCATCTAAGTATCAAGAGAAGTTAGCTCTCCTAGTGGAAGATTCTACAGAGATAAACCTTGGCACAGAGCAAAATCTAAAGACCACATTCCTAGCAGCATCATTATCAGAAACAGAGCACAAGAACCTTAACACATTCTTCTTACAGAGAACAATCAACTTTGCATGGACCTATGCCGATATGCCAGGGTTAGACCCTAAGTTGGTAGTTCATTATCTCACAGTTGATCCCAAAGTGAAACCAGTCAAGCAAAAGTTGAGAAAGATGCACCCACAGATCGCTCTCTTGGTAAAGGTGGAAATACAGAAATTATTGGATGCCAAGTTCATACGACCAATTGACTATTCAGATTGGGTCTCAAACATTGTACCGATGTCTAAACCTAATGGGCGCATCCGCATGTGTAATGATTTCAGAGATCTCAACAAGGCATGTCCCAAAGATGACTTTCCACTACCAAACATTGACATTATAGTGGACTTGACAGCAGGTCATGAGATGCTTTCTCTCATGGACAGATTCTCTAGCTACAATCAGATAAGGATAGCTGAAGAAGATCAACATAAGACAACCTTTACTTGTCCTTGGGGCAATTATTGTTGGTGCGTCATGCCATTTGGTTTGAAGAATGCAGGAGCAACCTATCAGAGAGCAATGACAGTGATCTTCCACGATCTCTTCCATCACATCATGGAAGACTATGTGGATGATATATTGGCTAAATCTTCTAGGGCAGATCACATACAGGTTCTAGGACAGATCTTCAACAGACTTGAAAAATACCAAGTAAGACTCAATCCAAAGAAGTGTGTATTCAGTGTAACATCAGGGAAGCTATTAGGATATATTGTATCTCGTAGAGGCATCGAAGTAGATCCAGCAAAAGTAAAGGCTATAGTGGAGATGCCTCCACCCAAGAACCTTAAAGTACTAAGGAGCCTTCAGGGAAGGTTGCAGTCCATTCGGCATTTCATATCACAGCTAGCAGATAAATGTAAACCCTTTCAACACTTGCTCCGAAAGGATGTCTCATTTCGATGGGACAACAAGTGTCAGGCAGCGTTTGATCAACTTAAAGAGTATCTAGCTACACCTCCTGTATTGGTTCCACCAGTTGCGGACAAACCTTTGATATTATATATCTCCACTACGAATTCGGCCCTAGGGGCCTTGCTAGCACAAAATGATGAAACAGGAAAAGAGCATGCAATTTATTACATCAGTAGAACCTTGGTGGGATACGAGCTCAATTATTCACCAATGGAAAGGGCTTGTTTAGCAGTAGTGTTCGCCTTCCAAAAGTTGCGGCATTACATGCTGAACCAACACACAAATCTGATAGCCAAGATTGATCCCTTGAAGTATCTACTAGCAAAAGCAGCTCTCACAGGCAGATTAGCTAAGTGGGTCATGATCCTTAGCGAGTTTGACATTGAGTACATGGATCGTAAAGCAATCAAAGGACAAGCCCTCGCTGATCAACTAGTAGAAGAACCTATGAAAGATACACATCCTATGGTAGCTGACTTTCCTGATGAAAATCTCTTCACTCTTGCTAACTCCATAATGTGGAAGTTATACTTTGATGGTTCTTACACACAACATGGATCAGGAGCCGGCATCTTATTTGTCACACCTCAAAATGACTACATTCCAAAGTCATATTGGCTTGCATTCCCTTGCACCAACAATATAGCCAAGTATGAAGCACTCCTCATAGGTCTCAATATAGCAGTTCAATGGGACATCACAGAATTACAAGTATATGGAGACTCACAGCTAGTCATTCGCCAAGTCACAGATGAATACCAAACAAAAGATGAAAGCTGGTCCCCTACAAGCAACTAGTGGATGCCTACAAACCACACTTTTCTACCATCACATTTGAGCAAATTCCAAGAGAGCATAACAAAGCTACAGATTCTATGGCTTTTGTAGGGTCACTGATTGACATGCCTGCAAATACACAAAAATGTGAGTTCTTGATCGAGCAATTGTTGATACCAGCCATCGATGTTCCCATTACTGAAATCATTTGCGAACTTGTTGGTCCCAATTCCCCATGGTATGAAGATATCTATGAATACCTCAAACACAATACCTTTCCCCCTGACCTATCATCCACCCAACGCAAAACCTTTATCCGTCGATCCTCTCGTTACATCATTCTGGGTGATACACTATATCACCAGAGTCTCGATGGTATCCTCTTACGATGTCTTAACGCGGAAGAAGCTGAAGCTACCTTGCGAGACATACACGAAGGTGTCTGTGGCGCACATTCTACCGGTCCTAATCTTGCTAAGAAGATACTCAGAACAGGTTATTACTGGCCTACAATAGAGCAGGATGCTGCAAAGTTTGCTAAGAAGTGTCTACAATGCCAGCAGCATGGAGATTTGATTCACACACTAGCTCGTGAATTACAACCTGTGACAACGCCATGGCCTTTTTCCCAATGGGGTCTCGACCTTGTAGGACAAATCCACCCTTCCTCCTCAAATGGCCACAAGTTTATCATTACCGCCACTGAGTATTTTACGAAGTGGGTGGAAGCCATTCCTATGACCTATATCACCGGTAAGCAAATAGCCAAGTTCATCCTAAACTACCTCATTTGCTGGTATGGTATTCCCCAAGCCATTGTCACTGATAATGGGAGACCATTCAAGAACCAAGATGTCTGTGCCTTGTGCACACAATACAATATCCAACATCGCTTTTCAACTCCCTACTATCCGCAGAGTAACGGCCAAGCTGAGGCTTCCAATAAGACCATTCTCAAAATCCTTAAGAAAATAGTCAATGAAGTTGGTCGTGATTGGCACTTGCAACTCAATCCTGCCCTATGGGCCTACCGCACTAGTATCAGAACACCAACTGGTGCCACACCCTATGCCTTGGTCTTTGGCTCTGAAGCCATCCTACCCATAGAGGTCGAGATCCCATCCCTCAGAGTATCCATGTAGGACCTGATCAATGGAGAGGAGTATCGCACTTCCAGATTAGCTGAGCTTGAATTACTAGATGAGAGGCGTCTTGTGGCACTGAATCATCTACATGTCTATCAAAACCGCCTCAAGCGTAATTACAACAAAAAGATCAAAGAAAGACGGTTTCAAGTTGGTGATCTTGTACTTAAGGAGAATCAGAGAAATCAAGCAGATCGAGAGAAGAAGGGCAAGTTCGAGCCTAACTGGTTAGGTCCCTTCGTTGTCACAGCAGCATATGGATCAGGAGCTTATACTTTAGCTACACCTGACGGCATTCCTCTAGATGAGCCACTTAACAGTGTCCATCTCAAGAAGTTCTATGCCTGATCCTCAGAGTATTCCAAAAATAAAAAATAAAAAATAAGAAACAAAAAACAAAAAATCCAAAAAAATTCGTCCTCTGGTGAAAACCTGGCAAACAACTGCCCTAGATAAGTACCATAGTGAAAACCTGGCAAATAGGTGCTATGTGTAGAGTCAACATCCGTTGTCTATCGAGTCATGTCCACTCCATGTCCAGTTCGTAGCGCACTTTCCATCCATCCATAATAAAACCATTGACCTTGTTTGCATTTCCATCTCCCTATCTAGTATAGCTTGAAAATTTGTCAATGTCCATCATCGTCATCCTACGTCTTGATCTATGTCTACAGTTAACACTGTCTTGTCCTAGGTCAGGGTTCTCTATGTCTTCTTGGTCAGTCACCTATGCAAAATTCCTCTACCAGAATGGGGGAAACTCTTTCCTTAACTTAGGTCTAGGATTGGTTCCTTGTTCGTGGTTCACAATGCGCTCACATCAATCTTTCTCCTCGCAGGTAACACCCTTTAATGGACACATCGCTCCTACAATAAGGATGTTATCTTCTCAACACTTTTCCCACATCATCACATCAACCAGAACTACACATCATCTCTTCTCAATCTTAAGGTACCTTGATCCCATGGATATGGGTATGTAGGCAGTCTGGAATACGAAGGAAGTATCCAGTACTCAGGTACATAAGATCCCCTCCTTCCACCTTGACCCATCTCATCACTCTATCTAGAACTACATATTTATCACGTTCGTCTTCCATCGTAAATGTGCCTTGATCCCGTGGATACAGGGTATGTAGGCAGTCTGGAATACGAAGGATGTATCTAGTACTCAGGCACACATGATTCATCATTCTTCACCCATTTCAATCCATTAGCATTGTCATCCTTCTAGTCTTCCGTTTGTCAAAATCCATTCACCTCGACTTGACTAACTCAAGTAGCAAGCTAGTGCATCCTTTCAAAGCAAAAGTCCTTAGCAAACCTGAAGCAAAGAAGTTTCCTTCCAGAGTCTTCTACTGTCCTGCATACCGATTGCCAACATCAGCTAAGTCCCGCTTAACCAAAGCCTTAGATCAACAAGCTTGTCTTCTGCAAAGTGTTCCATGATTGAGACCAACACACGCGTCTCCTGCGACATGTGGCATTTCCTGCAGCAAGACATTGTCTTTTTAGGTAGATAGCCCCCTTTAACGAACACAGAGTTTCTACAATAAGGCTGTTATCTTTCCTATCCAATCTATCCTGAGCAACCTCTTTGGCAAGAGAATATGTTGGCTGTATGTTTACTTTGTAAGTCAGTCAATTTGTGTTATGGTTTATCTTTTGTTCCTTTATCCATTACCTATTCAAGACTACCTTGATTCATCTATAATCTTGGTATGTTGCGATGCAGTACGGATTGGGGGCATAGTCATTGCTTTTGTATGCCGTGTTTGAGGAATGATCTTTAGCATCTTTCTTAGCATTCTATTTATCTTGTGTGTGTTACAACCTAGCATCTTACATATTAATAATTCTTCTTGCATTTACATGTATTGAAGTTTATTTTATGTTCAAGACTATGGCTTATTCACATGTTCCAACAAGGTCATATTATGTCTAAGGGGATCTAAGTTCAAACCGCTTGCTTGCAGAGTCAACGTCCATGCACTCGGATATTATTGCACCTTGGTCTTTTATACCTTGGTTGCAAACTCTCCACGTGCTATATCAAAAATAAGGATTGCTCTTTATAAACAAATGTGAAACCATTGCAACAAGCTCATCCATTTACACCATCCATTTTTCCATGGCCTTATATAGTTTTCCAGCAATGATCGATCAACAGTCTTTCTCTCATGTTCTATTCTATCTCCAATTTCTTCTACCTAACCTCGTCTCTCCAACATCTTCTAGTCGAGCGTCAACACAGTTCTTCTGTCGCTTCCCTATCTTTCCTCTCGAGGGGGCACCCTACGCCAGCTACGCTGGGGCAACCACCTACACTGGGGCATCAAAAAATTGTATCATGTCTTCAACTATCGATTTCTTTGAGGCAACGCTGTAAACTGCATTGCATCAAAGAGGGGCAAAATGTAGACATCCTAAATTGACCACGTTATTGCACTACTCGCATTTCGTCATCTGTCTAATCACCTGCATTTCAATGTTAATTAAATAATTCTAATTATTTAATTAAAATCACCCAATTCTTCTAAATCACATACTTTCAACATTAATTAAATAAATTCTCTTTATTTAATTAATTAAATTAAATTCCTCTGTTATTCTTCCACAATTAAATAATTTTAAATTATTTAATTATCCTCTTTCCAAATTTCAAATCCACATTAATTAAATAAACCTAATTATTTAATTAATTCAACAAATTCCCTCTTATCTACAATTAAATAATTCTTAAATTATTTAATTAAATCAAAATTATTCTTCCAAAATCATGCACAACAATTAAATAAATTTATTTATTTAATTTGTTTTCAAATCTTCTAAATTAAATAATTCTAATTATTTAATTATTTCTTCCAATAATATCTGCTCTAAATTTAAATAAATCAATTATTTATTTAAATTGCTTTTTCTTCTAAATTTGAGTTATCTCTAAAATAACTCAAGCTTTCTATATTTAATAAAGCAAAATATCTTCTTTTCTCATGCAAATCTCTTCTTCTTGTTTTAAATCACTTAACTGATCATTATATTCTGTTAATTGCTTTAACTCATTCTTCTATTCTTGATAACTCCTCTCATGCAAAAGAAAGCAAGACACATGGCTTCTTCTTATTCGTTGCACGTTCCTCAACTGTTCTCCTCCGTTGATTCTTCTGAATTATCTGGACCATTGATTGATCTTCATTGAAATCTATATAAACCCCCCTCATCTCCTTCATTGCCTCTCTCTTCGATCGTATTCTCGGGCATACTTAACAGAGCTTTGAGCATACAAAACGCATCGATTGAGCAACCTTACGATCTTTTGACATTGATCTCTTGAGCACACTACTTGCTTGTTGCAACTATGGTTTCACAACTTCATTGAGCAATCCACATTCAATCCAAAGGAAACAATACAGATTTTGGTAAGTCTTTATTTCATTGATTATTTGTCATGGCTTTTATTTAAATTCGTTTTCTTTATGTTATTGGGTTCTTTGGTTTTATTAGTTTAGATTTAATCAATTTTTTTTTCATACACACTCAGCATCATTATTGGTACAGGCAAAATGAAAACGAATGGCTCTTAAAATCTTTTCACCATTAGGGGCAGTAAGACAAATTCCTACTCCAACTTGATTTTTGCTTCTAGCCCCATCAAAATTTAGGGTCCAGATTCTTGAGTCATTTATGGATTCTTGGGTCTGAGAGGGCTCATTTCTTAAGACATTAGGGATCTCCTGGTCTTCCTCAAATATAACATAAGTGCCCAACCCTATTAAGTCATAGTTTCCAAAGGGATCACTCTGCATCATGGTTAACAACTGGTTATCCTCTACTTGTTGATCATATTCAGTCCAATCCCCTATTTCTTCAACAAAAAATCTTTCCTCTTTATTTAGCATGGCATGGGCTGCTTCTAACTTTGGGGTTGGTTCATTAGTGATATGATCCTTTGACAATGGTTCTGACAGTACCTTCATTTTAGTCCCATATTTGGTTCTTAGGATAAGGTGAGACCAATCAAGTGACATATAACCTCCTATTTTGGCTGTAAAATCTCTGGATAGGCATAAACCAAAAACAGGAGGAATATCTATGACTATAACATCTTGATTTACAATTATATTGGGACAGGTATACAGCTGTAGTGGAAGTTGTTTAATTCTCCCTATTGTTTGCACGGACTTCCTATCTAACTGCATAACTCCTTTTGTAAGTGGCTCATATTTTATTTTCAAAGCATCTGCTATTTGTTTTGGCATCACTGTGGTGCTAGCCCCAGAGCCTTGTTGTGATGTTCACAACACGCCCCATTTTTCTCCTTAGCCAAAATGAGGACCCCTGCTGTTGCTCTACTTTTTTTGCTTCTGCTTGTGTTGTTCTGTTTGGTGGTAAGGGAAAAGGGGAGTCAAATTTGCAAACCTTGTTGAAAATAGAGAAAATTGCATTTTCAGTACCAATGCATGATGTGGTTGGATTCCTTGCGAAAAATGAGCCAGGGTTGCTTTTTGAATCGTCTCAAAATTCATCATATTTTGCAAGTTATGATCATTTAGGTAAAATGTACTATTAGGTTTTGCATGATAAACAGTCAGTTGTTTGCCTTTTTCCTTAGTGGTTTCAGGTTAAAGGCAATTTTGTCTGGGTTCCACTCTGTATCTCACATTTGTCTGTTTTGCAGAAAAGTGCATCGACGCACTTTGTTATCTTTTTTTAAGTCACCATTATTTATTTTAGCAAGGTTTTCAAGGTTTGAACCACCGCATTGAACCATCCGTTTGAACCTGGTTCAATGGTTCAATGGTTCAGGGTTCAAAGGGTTCAAATGGTTCTACATGTCCAAAATGTCTCAAGGGTGAACTGTTTGTTTTGTGTATCATCGTTGAACCGCCGCGTTGAACCATCCACTTGAACCTTTTCTCAAAGGTTCAATGGTTCAAGGTTCGCGGGTTTATTTTCTTCTAACATATCAAGTCATATGCGGTCACCTTGCGTATGGGATATATCATTGAACCGCCACATTGAACCTTTTGCTCGTACTCTTTGGCGGGGTTCAATGGTTCAAGTCCAAGGCTTTGGTGATGGGCGGGAAAGATGGGAGGATGGCGAAGGGGGCCATCGGCCAAACAAAAGTGATCGGCGGAGTTTGAATATGTGCTGCCGAAGTGAAGTCTCTCACTGATGGCCTTTTGCCATCGGTATAACATATGCAGTCGGCGATGTTTGAAATTGTCACCCCGACAGGGTGTCTCTCGCCGATGACAATGTCATCGGCATAACCTTCAAGTATTGGCCGAGTTTCAAAGGGTCACCCCGAAGCATGTAGTCTCGCCGATGGTATGCCATCGGCATAACTTACACCATCGGTGGAGTTTGGGAATGTCTGGGCGAGGAGGATATCTCACGCCAATGGAACAAACAACTGACATCGGCAACACTTACACCGATAAAAGGCCATCGGCCAGGGTAATGTCATTGGCAGAGGAAGTTTGTGAGCCGCCAATGGGCGATCTCACGCCGATGGCGATCAACGAAGGGGTCATCGGAAGGAGTCTCACCGATCTAAGGGCATCGATGAAATCATTGTGATCGGTAGAGGAGATTTGGAGTTCACCGATGAGAAAGAAAATACAAGCCGCTAGGGCTATATCGGTAGGATCTCGCCGATGGAAGGAAACAAGGAGGAAATAAAGTGATAAAGGCCATCGACCAAATAACGATGATCGGCCAAGGAATTTTTGCACACGCCGATGGACAGTTTCATGCTGATGGGCGGGAAATGCAAAGCGATAAGAGTTTTAAACACATTTTTGGCGCCCGTGGTATTTTTTCTGGTCAGCGATAGTTGACCCGATGGTTTTGAGCAGTCTGTGTGCAGTTTTGAGCACGTTTTGAGAGTTTTTTGGGCCAGATTTCCACATTTTGCACAATCACCTTGATTTAAACAGATATTTTAGTTTCCTGCTGATCATTTGATAAATGTGATACTTATTGCTTGTCTTGTTTCGCAGGCTTGCAGTTGAGGAAGTAGCTGGAATTTGATCATAGTGACATCATCGAGGAAGGAAATCTGATCTCAGGAGCAGGAAGATAAAGATCAAGTGTGAAGAAGTCAAAAGGGGCTACCCAATGGAGGACAAAGTTGCAGCTAAGAACATTACTGCAGTAGAAAAACAGAAGTTATTACTAAGCTGCCAGAGCTTCTCAGAAGGGGCAATATTTCACCTAGATTTGACACTACTCAGAGATATTTTGGAAAACTGGTTCACCTGCATTTACTGCTATAACCAGGGGTTTGAACCAGGGGTTTAGTTAGGTTTTTGCTGTAGTGAGGACAATCAGAAAGTCTTTATATTGTGCCTCTCTGTATTGTAATACTTTACACACAGGGATTTTAGCATTTTGCCAGAATTGTAGATTCTTTCTGGCATAGTTTAGTTTAGAGGTCGTCTGTTGTCTGCAGTAAGGTGTGCGTGGAATGTCTGGCTTCCTTACTGTATCTGTAAAGCTTGTAAGTTCTATGTAGTTTGATCAATGAAACTAAGAGTCATTCCAACATTGTAAATCATGTATGACTGTTTGTTTCTAATACAATAGAATATGGAGTTCTGCATCTATCTTCTGAGTGTTCTCCTGCTCTTCTTTGTGTTTTGAAATATTTTCTTTGAGAGCTTGCAATTTTAAATGTATGTTTGTGAAAATGCTCAGAACTTGCATTTAAGGTTTTTACTGTGGACTTGATCAAATTACTGTAGGATTTACATAGTGCATAACAAAACAATTAGATCCTTTGGTAGAGTAAATGAGGTGTAGATTAGATCTTTCTAACTTTTCTCAACCCATCTGAATTATTTAGCTGAAAACGTAGAAATCTAAAGGAAGTTGTCTCAAATTTGAAGAAGCATGCACAACAGAGTTAAAGGTAGACAGTTTTCATAAGTGTATAAAGGAGAAAGCTGCAATAATTCAAGAAAACCATCTAAAATTTGCAGCACAGTAACACTTTTATGCAAAGGAATGAAAAGTATTGACATATCTCATGATATTTTTGCATAGTTTGAGTCCAGTAAACCACAAATAAATTACGTAAGGCCCCTTGAACATTACAGCTTCACATTGACCAACTGAATTTGACCAACAGTACCATTGTAGACTTGGGATTAATTGAATCTTAAGTGGTTCCTTTTTATCTTTCAAGTATAGTTTCAGTTCATTATATGTGAATTTTAACTTATTGTTATGATTGCATCAAAATAATCACCAACAGTTTTCTGGTGCTAGAAGGAGGGCCTCCTGAGTTAGAGTTTGTTTCAAACTGGCTAATAACAGTAATAGAGTGACTAGGTCTAAATCCGGTTCAGGAGATATATTTGTGCAACTACCTGATACAAGGCTAAATAAAAAACCTTTAATTTGGAATCCAAAAATATCGCAAGCAGGAAGTTCATCCGGAACACCTCTTGGGTCACCTTTTAACATCCGTAGTATTGTGAGTCCTGACAGATCACTGTTCAGATCTTTAAATCTTGGTTCAGGTACTCCTGGAGGTCTCAATCCTCCTGTAAATCCTAATCCACCAATCAATCCAGGTATTCCTACAAGCTCAGGTCAAGCCCAAACACCTGCAATGGCTTATTTCAATGTTCATTCTCCCATATTCTTCAATGATTATCATGATATGCCCAAAAATCCAGAAAAGATATGTCCCAAGTACCAGTTGCATCAGGATCCAGAAGATCATATTAGAATATTTAAGGAAGCATGTTTTAGGGCTATGTTAGAGCATGAGGATGTTGTGTGTAGATTGTTTCCCTACACATTTAATGAACAAGCCTCTAGCTGGTATGTAAACTTACCCAACAGTTACATTTCTTCCTGGTCACTTATGGAAGAAGCATTTCTGTCAAGATTTAGAGGACCCATTGACCCTTGCGCTTTGTATCATAAATTGGCTGCTATAAAATGAGGTGAGGGAGAGCTGATTGATAATTTCAATGACAGATTTCAAAAGGCCTATTCTAGGCTGGTAGCCCCTTATACCGTAGATGATGATCCCTTGTTGGCTATGTACTATGCAGCCTTAGATCCTCTAACTGCCATGTTTGTCAAAAGAAAACCTGACATAGATTCAATATCCAAAGCCTATAAAGAGGCAGCCTCAGTGAACCAAGAGATGAGGCATATAACTTATAGTCCATTTGTTAATGGAGGAAATTTTAGGGTGCAGAGTCAGGCACAACCATGGAATGGAGCCCCTATGTAGCACACTCCACTATTAAATCTGGTTCCTCCTTACACACCTGTGTATAGTCCTACCCCAATCCAAGCTATAACTCCTTACACGACTAGCACTTCTAATAACAGTCAAAATAATGGTCAACCTTTCTTCCAACCTCCTAGGGATACAACTGTGGCAAAAGCACAAGAGGATAGGGAAGAAATCAAAGAGATCACTGCACATTTGAAAAGGTTAACCACCGAAGTGACACAACTAAGAAACGAGAACCTCTATGGAAGAGGCAACCAAAACTACAGTCAACATCAAAATCACCACCAAGGCCAAAATCAGAACTATAGTTTCAATCAAAATCAGTAGTACAATGAGAACCAAAACTATAATCAGCATCAGGGCCCCAACCAAGGGCAACCAATGCAAAATAGAGGGCCAGTGATAGATAATAGGACTTGGGGCAGTAATAACAGAAATCAGAATCAACCTAGGCCACCCAAGACATGGAACACTGGGCCCAACAACGGTACTCTAGCTTCTCCTTTTGAGAATATAGATAATCATGATGCAAAACAAACAACTAGCATACAAATGGCCAGTACAGCACCCAAAAATTGGTGTAGATTTCACAATACCAATGCCCATGCTGAGCACGAGTGTCCCCAGTTCCACTTAGCAGCCAGCATTTTTAATATAGATGTGCAGCCTCCTACCTCTGAATTTCTCATTCCCAAGGGTAATGAGGTAGTACCCTCAGGATATGACACAGCATTAGTCTTAGAAACGTTTACCTTTGCAACTGCAGAAGAGAAAGGGGATGAATTGCTAGAAGATGGACCATACTGTTGCGAAAATCTTTATCCTGAATCAGCCTTTGTGTTAAATGCTTTTCAGTTTCCCTTTGAATCTGAAAATGAGATATTAAATGAAACAGAAGAGGTGCAGGCCTTTCAACAGACAAATAAAAACCACACCTACAATTTGAGGAACAACCCTAGGCCAGGAGGACCTTTTACCACTTCCGTACCTCTGAATAACTTCGATACACCCCCTGATCAGAATGCTAGCAACAATCCTGCCATACTTAAAGCTAATCAGCACACAAATAACGAAACAACAATACAAAAGGATCAAACAAGTAAAACTGAAACGATAGAGACAATAAGATTAATGAGTTACTTGTCAGAGGAAATAAAGAAAATTAAGGTCAGTATACCCCTAAATGAATTATTGAAGACCCCAGGGATCAGAAATGCTTTTATAAAATCTCTGGATACATCTATGACAGACGAGGTGTCTGCTGATATAACTGTTCCTAATAGAGATTCACCATCTAAAGAGAAAAATAAGAAAATTGAGCACCCTTCGAATACAAATGTAGTAATACATGCAGATAAGAGGGATACTCCCCCTTTCTTGTTAACTATTAGATTATGTGGGAAGAATATACACAATTGCATGGTAGATTCTGGTGCCTCAGCCAATGTGATGCCCTTAGGAATATGTAAAACTCTCAGGCTGACTCCCACCAAATTTGCCAAGGTTGTCACACAATTAGATAAGACTGAGGTTAGCGTGATAGGAGAACTCATGAACATTCAAATGCAATTAGCCTCAGACCCTAGGGTAAGCCAAATCATTGATATTCAGGTAGTGGATATACCCGTAAATTATGGAATGTTGCTGAGTAGGGATTGGTCCAAGACATTAAACGGATATATGGCCACTGACTTTTCACATATGTGGCTACCTTGGAGAGGTGTCCCAAACCAAATCAGAATAGAGGCAGAGCCCAGAATGAAACATATGATAACAGAGTATAACCAAACTAATGAAATATTATATGCTACTGTTGAACCGGGTGTGTATAGAATTACCAACAATGGGGTGCAGATTGAAGAGATCATGATGTTAAACATTAGAAAAAAATGTGTCAGCCATAGGACAGCATTATTCATTGAGTCTGATGGAAATTCTTCAGACGAAGAAAACAATGCAATAGGCAAATTTGGTCATGCCATTAGACAAGAGGTGGAAGAGTGCATTAAACACAATCTGCCGGTCCAATGTAAGTTATATAAAAACAGGTGTAGAGTCCATGATAGGCAACATTCTGAGGAGAGCTGTGAAATATGCAAAGACATCATTGAATACGAATACAAAAAATGCATAGGGAGGGTAGAGTTACAAGAGGAAAATGAGAATCCTGATCCAACACAGAAATATGTTCAGGATGATATAGATGCCTTGATTCCAGACTTAGGAGAAGAAATAAAAGACAAGGGTAGTTGTCTTTCTAGTTTAACAGATGAAAATGCACATATGCTAGTTGACCAAATAGAAAAACCCATGAATAAACAGGACAACAGCCCACAGGCGATAAAAGAGACAAAACATGCCAAGATAAAAGGTTAGAAAAGCAAAGATGGTATGTGGACGTTAAAGTGTGATGGGTCCAAATCAAAACAGGGCGCATGTGCAGGTGTTGAACTCATAGATCCTCAAGGTAAATCACATCTGGCAGCATATAGATTACAATTCTCTTGTACTAACAATATTGCTGAATATGAGGCCCTAATTTTAGGACTTGTCATGGCCATCAAGAAAAGGGTGAAAATGATCAGAGTATTTTCAGACTCTGAATTAGTAGTCAGACAAGTGAGGAAACTATATGCCTGCAATTACAAGAAAATGATTAGTTACAGACATAGAGTATGGGGTTTAATAGATACATTTGATGCTTTCAACTTAGAGCATGTCCCTAGAGAGCTGAACCACAGGCCAAATGCGCTTGCAGTTGCTGCTAGCACATTAGAACCATTGACATTGTCAAGATTGAGATGATTTGCTATTGAGCTAGTTAACGTGCCCAGTATACCAGACAACGTTACACATTTTCAGGTATTCGGGGGGGATCAACAAATTATTGATTTTCTGACCTGTAATGAGGCATTTGAGGCTCAAATCATTGATGAACGAGAAAGGCCTAAAGTAACATGGGACGAAGAGGATATAATCAACTTGAAGAGCAACTTCTTACCCAAAGGAGTAATTGAATTAGAACATATCTTTGACTTCGATGTTGTAATGAGACAGAAGGACTTGCCCAAAACAGAAGGGGGTAAGTGTGATTTACATAACTTAGGGACAGAGCAAAATCCACAAAATGTACTAATTGGGAAAGCTTGCTCTGAGAAAATTAGAAAAGAGGTTTTAGACACTCTGAAAGATTATAAACACGTAATAGCATGGACGTATGAAGACTTGAAAACATTTGATGAGTCCATCATAACTCACGTAATACCTTTAAGAAAAGAGGTTAAACCATTTAGGCAGAAACAAAGGCCTGTGAACGCCATTCTAGAACCTTTAATCTTTGAGGAAGTTAAAAAATTGCTGTCTGCTGGAATAATTTTTCCAGTTAGACATTCTGTCTGGGTAGCTAACTTAGTACCAGTGAGGAAGAAAAATGGAGACATCAAGTTATGCGTAGACTTTAGAAATTTAAACAAAGCATCTGAAAAGGATAATTATCCTCTGCCACCTATAGACGAAGTGCTGCAAGCAGTAAATGGCGCAAAGATGATGTCCTTTTTAGATGGTTTTTTAGGTTATAACCAGGTCTTAATTGATAGATAAGATAGACTAAAAACCACCTTCACTTGCAAATGGGGAAATTATGCATATAGAAGAATGCTTTTTGGTCTGATCAATGCAGGTGCTACTTTTCAGAGAGCCATGGACATTGCATTCCGTGGATTATCAGGCAAGTGCATTATTGTGTATATGGATGATTTAACTGTGTATTCCAAGGATGCATCCACTCACGCTAAAGATCTCAGGAAAATACTCAAGTGATGTGAAAGGTATGGGATTTCCCTTAATCCTAAGAAATGTATATTTGGCATAACTGAAGGTAAATTATTAGGCCATGTCATTTCTGAAGGTGGAATTTCAATTGATCCGGATAGAATAGAATCCATAAAAAATTTGCAAATACCAAGCAGTAGGAAAGAGTTGAAATCATTTTTTGGCAAAATTAACTTTGTTCAGAAGTTTATCACGGGTTTTGCAGAGATCGTGCAGCTGTTAAATGCCATGTTGAAGAAGGATGCGTAGATGGAATGGACGCCAGTAGCCAGAGCCGCATTTGAAGATATCAAGGAGGCAATTTCTAATGCCCCTGTATTGGCAAGTCTAGACTACACAAGCCCGTTTTACATCTACTCCTTTGCATCTTCTCATTCGGTCACGGTTGCCTTGACACAGAAAGGTGAAAACAATGAAGAGAGGCCCATAGCATTTATGAGTGCGCCTCTGAAGGATGCACAACTTAGGTATCTAGACATCGAGAGGCAGGCATTTGCATTAGTAATGGCTGTAAAAAAATTCAGACACTACATTCTACGCAGCCAAATCAAAGCCATAGTCCCAGACGCAGCAGTAAAAATGTTGCTGATGCAGAACGAGCCTGGAGAAAAAAGAGCTAAGTGGATCACCACGCTGCAAGAATTTGACATGGAAATCATTCCCATGAAGCTGGTCAGAGGGCAGGCATTGGTGCAGACAATAGCAAATATGGATCCAGATTTGATAAAACAATAGTACGTATTGAATTCCCAGAGTGCATCAGGCTGGTATGATGATTTAAGCACCTTCTTGATAGCTGGAAAGTACCCAAATAGGATGAAAGCTTCTCAGAGGAGAGCTTTGAAGGTTAAAGCACAAAATTATATGGTGCAAGGAGGTCTTCTATTTAGGAAGAACCATGATGGAATTTATCTGAGATGCATAAATAGAGCTGAAGCTAATAAAGTGTTGACAGAACTACATGACAAGTACGAAACCGGCCATGGTTCCCATTTAGCTACCACACACAAAATATTGAGGGCGGGCTATTACTAGCTCACGATGTTCAAAGACACTAAGAGTCACATCAGAAGTTGCCACACCTGTCAGACTGCAGTAGATAAAGGGAGAAATCAAGCCAATCCACTACAACCTATGATTGAATCTAGACCGTTTGCACAGTGGGGCTTGGATTTTATTGGAGTCATCAATCCCCCATCTTCTGCAGGACACAAATTTATACTGATGGTAACAGACTATTGTACAAGATGGACTGAGGCCACCTGCTGCAAATTTTCCACAACTGAGGTAGTTATCAAATTTCTTGAAGAAAACATCATCACCAGGTTTGGAATTCCCTATTCATTGGTATGTGATAATGGTCCTGCTTTCTCTTCTTTAAAGTTTTCTAAATGGGCATTTGAATACGGGATCATTTTAAGGTTTTCTTCGAATTATTACCCTCAAGGTAATGGATTGGCTGAATCGACTAACAAAATCCTATTAGATATAATCAAAAGGTTGATTACAAAAAGTCCTAGAGAGTGGAATACCCTGTTAAGATATGCATTATGGGTAGATAGGACCAAGTTTAAAACAGCTTTAGGTAGCACACCTTATCATTTAGTTTATGGGACTGATCCCATACTTCCAGTAAATTTGAGAATACCAACCTGGAAGTGTGCCAATGAGTATCTAGGCTTTGATAACTATAGGGAAGCTAGAATAGTGCAAATGCTACAACTAGATGAGAAAAGAGGTCAAGCCATCGAGAAGTTTGCCAAACACCAAGCGGTTGTTAAGAGGTGGTTTGATAAAAGGGCAAGAGTCAAAACATTTAGGATATCAGACTTAGTGCTGTGCTGGGACAAAGCACATGAAAAGAAAGGAAGCCATGGAAAATTCGATAAATTATGGCTGGGTCCATTACAAGTCTCAGAAATAATAGGAGATAACACATTCAGACTTAAGACCTTGACTGGAGAAGATGTGCCATTACCAGTTAACGGCCAACATTTGAAACACTACTTCCAGGCTTGAGGTAAAGGGCCGTCCATTTTGGTGTAAAGTACTGTAAGTAATGTACAGTTCTTCTTTTGCTATTTTCTTTTTGGGTTGGCTGTTTGTTCAGTTTGTCTTCTGTTTGTTTCTGTTTGTATAGTTTTTTCTGCTTTTTTTCCTTTTTGTACAGCCTGTTTGTTTGGTTTGTTTGTTGTCTCCTCAGCAGGGATCTTTATTTTACTTTAGAGCATTAAGGAGCAAACTAGCAACCATTCAAAACAATATAAAATTTAGGATATTCAAGTTAATCATTTGCAATTTACACATAACTTGTTACTGTCATGAATGTAGAGAGTTATTTATCTTCTGAAGTTTCATATTCAATAAATGTGATTGAGAATTCGAAGCAAGTTTCTCACGATGACACAACTAAAATCCTTGGGTTTGTTGAACTTACCAGTGTAGATATTAGGTGAAAAATCAGAGGTCACCCTTGCTACCATTACAATTCTCAGCTTAATTTCAGCAAGTGTCCACTCCTTGCATCATGAAGTTACAAATTGCTATATCTTGTGAAATCTTTCAAAATTAGAAAATATAAAATATATAATAAATAAATAAATAAAGTGGATTATACTGAAAATTCAGATTAAGCCATCTAAGTAACTCTACCGGGGCTATAGACGCTCACTGGCAGTAGGGCTCTACTTAGGAGAATTGTAACGATAACCTTGCCAGGGCTATGAACGCTCGCTGGCAACAAGGCTCTATCCGGTCGGCTATGAGGGAATATCCTCACCTACGTAGGCTAATGTTAGTCACTGGTTTGTTCAACTGATCTTCAAGATGAGGATAATTAATCACGTGCACACAATTAAACTGAAAATGGAAATTCATGCACCCTTATTGAATACCTTAAGTCTCAAGCTGAATAGTAATTTGCAGGAAGGATAGTCGGAAGTTATGAATTTATTTCACCTAATTTTCTTGAACACTTTGAATTTAATTGTTTTGTTTGGTTGCTAGTTGTTGTGATGTTCACAACACACCCCATTTTGCTCCTTAGCCAAAATGAGGACCCCTGCTATTGCTCTTCTTTTTTTGCTTCTGCTTGTGTTGTTCTATTTGGTGGTAAGGGAAAAGGGGAGTCAAATTTGCAAACCTTGTTGAAAATAGAGAAAATTGCATTTTCAGTACCAATGCATGATGTGGTTGTATTCCTTGTGAAAAATGAGCCAGGGTTGCTTTTTGAACCGTCTCAAAATTCATCATATTTTGCAAGTTATGATAATTTAGGTAAAATGTGCTATCAAGTTTTGCATGATAAACAGTTAGTTGTTTGCCTTTTTCCTTGTTGGCATTCGTTTAAAATTTTGAAATATACATACTTAGTGGTTTCAGGTTAAAGGCAATTTTGTCTAGGTTCCACTCTATATCTCACATTTGTCTGTTTTGTAGAAACGTGCATCGGCGCACTTTGTTATCTTTTTTTAAGTCGCCATTATTTATTTTGGCAAGGTTTTCAAGGTTTGAACCGCCGCGTTGAACCATCCATTTGAACCTAGTTCAATGGTTCAATGGTTCAATGGTTCGGGGTTCAAAGGGTTCAAATGGTTCTACATGTCCAAAATGTCTCAAGGGCGGACTGTTTGTTTTGTGTATCATCGTTGAACCGCCGCGTTGAACCATTCTCTTGAACCTTTTCTCAAAGGTTCAATGGTTCAAGGTTCGCGGGGTTCATTTTCTTCTAACATGTCAAGTTATGTGCGGTCACCTTGCGTATGGGATATATTGTTGAACCGCCGCATTGAACCTTTCGCTCGTACTCTTTGGCGGGGTTCAATGGTTCAAGTTCAAGGCTTTGGTGATGGGCGGGAAAGATGGGAGGATGGCGAAGGGGGCCATCGGCCAAACAAAAGTGATCGGTGGAGTTTGAATATGTGCCGCCGAAGTGAAGTCTCTTACCGATGGCCTTTTGCCATCGGTGTAACATTTGTGGTCGACGGTGTTTGAAATTGTCACCTCGACGGGGTGTCTCTCGCCGATGACAATGTCATCGGCATAACCTTCAAGTATCAGCCGAGTTTCAAAGGGTCACCCCAAAGCATGTAGTCTCGCTGATGGTATGCCATCGGTGGAGTTTGGGAATGTCTGGGCGAGGAGGAGATCTCACACCGATGGAACAAACAACTGACATCGGCAACACTTACGCCGATAAAAGGCCATCGGCCAGGGTAATGTCATCGGCAGAGGAAGTTTGTGAGCCGCTGATGGGCGATCTCACGCCGATGGCGATCAACGAAGGGGTCATTGGAAGGAGTCTCACCGATATAAGGGCATCGGTGAAATCATTATGATCGGTAGAGGAGATTTGGAGTTCGCCGATGGCGAATCTCTCACCGATGAGAAAGAAAATACAAGCTGCTAGGGCTATATCGGTAGGATCTCGCCGATGGAAGGAAACAAGGAGGAAATAAAGCGATAAAGGCCATCGGCCAAATAACGATGATCGGTCAAGGAATTTTCGCACACGCCGATGGACAGTTTCATGCTGATGGGCGGGAAATGCAAAGCGATAAGAGTTTTAAACACATTTTTGGCACCCGTGGCATTTTTTCTGGTCAGCGATAGTTGACCCGATGGTTTTGAGCAGTCCGTGTGCAGTTTTGAGCGTGTTTTGAGAGTTTTTTGGGCCAGATTTCCACATTTTGCACAATCACCTTAATTTAAACAGATATTTTAGTTTCCTGCGGATCATTTGATAAATGTGATACTTATTGCTTGTCTTGTTTTGCAGGCTTGCAGTTGAGGAAGTAGCTAGAATTTGATCACAGTGACATCATCGAAGAAGGAAATCTGATCTCAGGATCAGGAAGATAAAGATCAAGTGTGAAGAAGTCAAAAGGGGCTACCCAATGGAGGACAAAGTTGCAGCTGAGAACATTACTGTAGCAGACAAACAAAAGTTATTGCTGAGTTGCCAGAGCTTTTTAGAAGGGGCAATATTTCGCCCAGATTTGACACTGCTCAGAGATATTCTGGAAAACTGGTTCACCTGCATTTACTGTTGTAACCAGGGGTTTGAACCAGGGGTTTAGTTAGGTTTTTGCTGTAGTGAGGACAATCAGAAAGTCTTTATATTGTGCTTCTCTGCATTGTAATACTTTACACACAGGGATTTTAGCATTTTGCTAGAATTGTAGATTCTTTTTGGGCATAGTTTAGTTTAGAGGAGGTCGCCTGTTGTCTGCAGTAAGGTGTGCGTGGAATGTCTGGCTTCCTTACTGTATCTGTAAAGCTTGTAAGTTCTCTGTAGGTTAATCAATGAAACTAAGAGTCATTCCAACATTATAAATCATGTATGACTGTTTGTTTCTAATATAATAGAATCTGGAGTTCTGCATCTATCTTCTGAGTGTTCTCCTGCTCTTCTTTGTGTTTTGAAATATTTTCTTTGAGAGCTTGCAATTTTAAATGTATGTTTGTGAAAATGCTCAGAACTTGCATTTAAGGTTTTTACTGTGGACTTGATCAAATTACTGTAGGATTTACATAGTGCATAACAGAACAATTAGATCCTTCGGTAGAGTAAATGAGGTGTAGATTAGATCTTTCTAACTTTTCTCAACCCATCTGAATTATTTAGCTGAAAACGTAGAAATCTAAAGGAAGTTGTCTCAAATTTGAAGAAGCATGCACAACAGAGTTAAAGGTAGACAGTTTTCATAAGTGTATAAAGGAGAAAGCTGCAATAATTCAAGAAAACCATCTAAAATTTGTAGCACAGTAACACTTTTATGCAAAGGAATGAAAAGTATTGACATATCTCATGATCTTTTTGCATAGTTTGAGTCCAGTAAACCACAAAGAAACCCTAAATTACGTAAGGCCCCTTGAACATTACAGCTTCACATTGACCAACTGAATTTGACCAATAGTACCATTGTAGACTTGGGATTAATTGAATCTTAAGTGGTTCCTTTTTATCTTTCAAGTATAGTTTCAGTTCATTATATGTGAATTTTAACTTATTGTTATGATTGCATCAAAACAATCACCAACAGTCCTATCATTGCATTGTGCAATAGTTTCTTCCCAACTATTAAAGTCAAATAAAAGGGATCTAGCTCGGATTTACTTACCTCTGGTGCATTATTCAGAAGAGCTGTTGTCTGCAGAGGAACAGTGTCTTTGAGCTTCTCTTTATCGGTAGGTCCTCCTTTGGCAACAGTTTGTTTAGGCACTGCTTGGCCCTGTAGAGCTTCTTGCAACATCGTCTTTTGCTCAGGAATGGCTAACATGTCCCATATTGACACATGGGCTGGAGTCCTCTTCAGCTAATCCACCACATTCACAGGTCCTAGTGCTTGGGTTCTTGGATAATAAGGGTACCTTTCTTTTTCTTGAACTTGTCCAAAAACTACTTGGTTCTGCACTGGCTGAGGTATTTCTTGTCTAGTAGCTGTATTTTGTGATCTTGAAATGGTGGAATTCCCATAATTTCATTATTTGTGACTCCAGGCTATTCCATCATCCTTCTCTTGGCTCTAGTATAGTAATCTGATTATACCAATGGCTTCTTAGAAGTTGAAGCTTCATTTAAGAATACTGACTCTTCATCTTCAATCCATGAGAATAGAGCATGCTCAGGGGCTATTTCTTCTTCTTGCTATAAGGACATTCCTTGCATCTGAGCCACTAGGACTGAATTTTGCATACCAGGGGATTGGTAGGGTTGAGTGTCAGAAGTATTAGCAAATTGTCCATCAACTCTTCTTTGCTCTGTTATCTTTTGTTGTAGATTACCCCTAGGACAATCTCTGGGCATATGTGCATTATTACAAGGGAAACACCAGGCATTGGTGCCATCTGCATAATTATTCTGCCCTGGGACAATCTCTCTGTTTGGATTGGGAGGAACAGTCTGCAAGGGTGTAGGAACTGTAACCAATTGGTTTGATGGCTGAGGGTTAGTTTGCCTTTGGGGACCCTAATATTGATTTGACTGTGGAGGAGGTCTATTCCCTTGATAACCTTGATATTGGGGTCTGGGATAAGGATTCTGCTGTCTTTTTAGGTTAATTATTTCATTAGAAAATGTTCTTAGGATGTTCTTGACATCATCCATCTCAGAGGACTGGGCAGGGACAACAGCTTTAGCAGGTTGTTGGGGAAACGTATACATGGACACAGGTGGGGTTGTGGGGTTAGGAGCTTCTTGAGGCAACGGTAGGGTAATCTCTAGAAACATAGGCATGGGGGGCCTTGGGGGCAATTTTCTAGCATCTATCAAATTGTTTTCAGCTCTGACTACGTAGTCATAGGCTTCTGGCAGAGTCTGGCCTCCAAGTGATTGAATCATTATTGCTATATCTGAATTTAGGGCTTTAAGATAAAATACTATAGCCATACCTGGTAATGGTCTTGTTGTAACAGGAATCCTTTCCCAAGTCTTCTAAAATCTGGAATTGAAGTCAATAATTGCTTCTTGTGGTGCCCTCTTGATGGTGATCAGTTGTTGTAACAAAGAAGATTTATCATCCTTCTCTTTGAATCTTGCAAAGAAAGCATCTCCAAGCTGGTCCCATGTAGATATTGAATTTGGGGTCAAAGACCTGTACCAGTCCAGAGCCTTCCCCTTAAAAGAAGCTGCTAATAGCCTTATAGCCACATTCTGCTGTGTGATCACATGTATTGCACAAACATCAGACACATCTTGTAGATGCTCTTCAGGTGTTTTGAAATCCTCCCCACTGAATTTGGGCAGAGCCTTCAGGGCATTTGCTGGAATAGGATTCCAAGTGGCTGGTGGTACTAGGAGAATCAGAGCACTGCCAGTGTTCCAATTTGCATAATTTCTTGGAGTTATAGGTGCTCCCATGTTTGCACTTAGTGTTGCTATAAACTGATTTACCCTTCTTCTTGGATTAGTTATCAATGGTGATAAAAGAATACCTGGGTTCACAGCAGATTGAGCCCTTGTTACTGGTCCACAACTTTGACTCCTTGTAGCTCTTTGGTTCATACAATCTTGAAAAGGAACTTCAAGAATTGTCCCACCAGGCGTGCCAAAAACTGTTGATGCTTAGAATTGCGCTATTTCCAACACCAACATGGGAAACTCTGAGACGTGGGAATGTTCCTCAGGGTAACCTCCAGATTTTAAAGAAGCTGGCTCTTCTTTATCTCAAAAGTGTTTTGGGAAAAGGGATAGAACTAAACAGAATCACAAATGCAACTGTAAAGAAAACTAAACTATGGCGATGCGCCTAAATGTGGTTTTGTTTCTCAACACTAAGCACAATGAAACTACTTTTAGGATTTAGTTACATTAAAGAGCAAACAATGCATGATCAATGTAAAAGATGGAAAAGAAATAGGATCAAAGGCTCACAACTTAGAAGATTTTGCAATAACACAGAAAATATCAGCAAAGGCACAGAACTCCATCTTTTATTAATTTTCCAGTCACATAAAAGGCACAGAATCATGCACAGTTATACAAACTCTCTGAATCGAGAAAATAGAACAAAGGCAAATGATATTACTGGCCACTACAAAAGATCTTCAAACTTCTCTAACAATCTGTGATGCAGAAAAATCTCTTATATCTCCAATGTTATCTTTTAAACTGCGATCTGAACCCATATTTATAGCATAGAACTGGCTCAAAGATTGCCCGCACAATCAAATCTCAACAGTCTAACCGAACTGGGACTTAACTGAAAGTGTCTGACAGAAGATATCTTTCGAATCAGAAACGGTTAGCCACTTTGCAAGTTCATTGGCTGAAATAGATACATGTAACTCCACTTACTTGAATCAGGTAGGAACGCGTGGCAGTTTTTAATAGTCTTTGCGACTATAAACCCTTGGAACAGCTGGCATTCATACATGCCCCTTTCTTGAAACTCCTTCATCTTTCTAGAACAATAAGAAACTAACACATGGCATCCTCTGCATGACTTACTTGATAAACTGCTTCATTACTCAGGAGACACCAGAAATCGACACTTGGCAGCGTCCACAACCCTTTGCAAAAGATACGTGGCGATCTCCGCTTTACTTAGTCTTTTCTATGGCTTTATATTAGGAGTGCTCGGGCTCTGCCATCTGTCACGGTCCGCTACACTAAAACTTAAGAAACATTAAAAATGGGACCCACTAATAGTCCGTGCCTGAGCAGCTTCAAAAAGCAATAGGGACAGGTGGCGCCTTCCATGAAACTTAGAGTCTTTTACGTGGTAGCTTCCGCGTAACTTAGAAAGACTTTAGAAACATTTACAGGGTCCCACGGAAGATGACACAAGGCAATCTTTGCTACTACTTCAGGAAACTTTATTAGCGCTTAAACAAAACCTCTGCGGACGTTGCTACTTGGCACTCACCGTGCAACTCTGAGAAACTTTATAGAAACATTAGAGACTCATAAGAATCACGCGGATGGTGACACATGTCACACTCCGCTGAAACTATAGAAATGTTAATGGGGCCCACCACAATCTTTACTTAGCAATGAAACAAAAAGGGAACCCGCGGATCTCGACACTTGGCGCACTCCGCAGAAACTATATGGGACACGCGGCACCTCCCGTGTAACTTTAAGAAACATTAAAGAAACTCTCCACATCTGCCACTTGGCACCTTCTGTGCTCACTGAAGCTTTAAAAAGGGACCTACCACATTATGAGAAACATTAAAGGGACGTTTGAAACTTATGAGAAACTGAAATGGATGCTGACACTTGGTGATCTCCGTCTCAATGCAAAAGATACATGGCACTCTCCACGCCACTTTGAGAAACTTTATAATGTGTCTCGGCTGCTGACACTTGGCAGCTTCTGCTGCACTTTGGGACTTAGGCAAAATTTACAAAATGAAACCCCGCGTGCCCACGCTCTGTGTCAAAAACCTTATTGCCAAAACTGAAACGCAGAGAAACAAAAATGGAGCTCGCACAACTAAAACTCAAAAAATCAAAATGTAGAGTATTTTACTCTACAATGATTATATGGATAAATGTATTTGTAAGCATATGAATATCCTTCGTAAGACAAAATTGTGGTTAATTGCAGGTAACCATGGCTAACAAGAGGTTAGCAAAATGTGAGGCTGAATTCAAGAAGCCCATGCCCGGATCTCTTAGGGGCGTCCTGTTCAAATATGGCGTAATTACAGATACCCATCAGGGGAATACTAATTTGGAAGCCTGGTTAGCTAAGCTGAATGATGAGAAGAATAGAAGTCCTATGCTGGATGCTGTATTCGAGTCCAGAATGTGGAATGCCGCTGGTTTCCCGTACTCCATGGAGTCTCCGGAGCTGGTTATCGATTGTGCCCAGAACTACAACCCAGAGACCCGGCAGGTGATGAAGCATGGGAGGATATATGCAGACCTATCCATCAGGGGTCTCTCCCAGATGTTTGGATTGCCATTGGGCAGGAAGGTTAATAGTGTGGACCTGAAGAAATCAGAGAAAGAGTATGAAAATAACAAGAAACAAGCCAAGAAAAACATGTACCAATGGAGGGCTGAGAACAGCACATATCCTGCAGTCGCCAAACTTCCTGTGCACTTATTCAAATATGATTTTAGTGAGGAGTACCAATACATGATTGCACTATTGAGTAGAGTCACAGGCCAGCCTGATGCTGGTAGTTTCAAGGATTGGATGTATGGTGTAATCATGATGTGCATATATTCAGACATCAAGCCATTGTGGGGCCAATTAATAAGTGATGCTCTGCATGAGCAGCTGATGAACCTAGGACGTTCAAGCTGTGCTTTCTATATGACATCATATATTGTTTACTCCTATGCTTACAAAGGCACATTTGATGCATTAGTTACAGATGGAAAGCTTACAGGCACTCTTAATGCTGTGCATATCTAGGATCATCATCCCCAACTACAGAGAGCTAATTACCTCCAAGACTACAAATTGGTAAACGATGCATTCTCTATGCATCTGGTCAGGACTATGGAGGAAGATAGAACAAAGAGATTGAGCATGGAAGCTCAAGAAATAATTTACAGGCATGGAGCCTGGTATATCCAATTTGCCACCTTTTCATATATAAGTTTTGAGGAACAGCCCCTCATGTTGCCAAGATACCCCACAGATGCAGTGATACTGATGGAATTCATAAGGCAAAGCTCCACAATGTTGAAAACATATAAGGATGCCCAGAAGCTGCCACCCATCTTGTTTCCAGTATCCATTGGCTCGTATATGTGCCCAGACTTAGACCATGTAAAGAAGGTGATGGTCACCTTGAATAAAATGCAGTTGCAACCTTTTCCACTGATAAGACCATATGATCCTTATGGCAGGATGCAGAAAATAATAGGAAGGCCTATTCACCAGAGGCACCTAGAAGACTTCTGGGCTAACTGTGAAGATGAAGCAGAAGCAAGAAGAAGAAGATATCAAAGGCTAACATTGAATCAAATCAGAACCTTTGACTGCATCCCCATCCCTCAACAATTGAAGAAAGATGATGGCAGGGTAATTGCAGATGAGTATGAGGAGAAGAAGATATATAATGATACCATCTCTGCACCTGACCTCACCATACAAGAGGACATATCCTTGGACCCCTTCATTGCCAGGACCATACAGTTAACCCAAGCTTGGGTTGATGAACAGATAGAGGCTTTGAATAAGAAAGGTGTTGCCATTATTGTGGACAACAAAAAGAAAGGGCAGGATATTCCTGATGGGGAGTATGATGACTTCATAAATGAGAAAAGAAAGTCTAAAGGAGATAGACTCCCTCCACAACAACAACAGAGCAAAAGACCCCCAAGGGGCAAGAAAGTTGATAATGAACCCAAAGGGGTTATTATTGAACGGGCAGTGTTCATAGCTGAGGAGGTAGCATCAGGATCAGGATCAGGATCAGCATCACCTCCACGGACAAAGAAACAAAAGTCCCAGAAGGATCAGCCAGCAGGGGTAATAGGTGCTGAGACCCAAGAAGAGGGCCAATCCTCAGGAAAACAAATAGAAAAGGATATCCTTATGGAAGGAGATACTGAAGAAGAGGAGCCCCCTCTACTATTCAAGAGAAAAAGAAGAGCCCCACAGGTGATGGCAGCTGCCACACCTAAGAAACCAAGAACCACCATGAGGGGTGAAATAAGACAATCCCCTACACTAGTGAAAGGGGCGGGTAGCGAAGTTGTGCACAAGGAATTTCAGCATAATGTTCCACTTCCTACCATTGTGAAATTCAAAACTGAACTTGCTGAAGAACAGATAAAGGAAGCCTCCAAGGCATCTGAAGGAGGTCATATCTTATTAGAGGAGACAATTAACCTATCTGATGATGAGGTTGTGAAGGATGTAACTTCACAAAAGATGGAGACTCTTGTAGCAGGAATGCCCATGACTCCTCACAAGCCTCCAACAATTCAAACAATACTGAAGGAAATAAAGCAGGTGGAAACAGAAAAGGAAAAAAGCCCAGAGATGATAGCCCAAGAAATGGGGCTAGATACATTAATTGCATAGGTGACAAGTCCTGTAGTGGTAGATTTGATAGACAAACATGATGCAAGTCCTGAACATCTAGCAGGTACACTTGACAAAGGGCAACATACAGAAGAAGTGAAGATGGCAGAACCAAAAGGCCATGCTTCAAAAATAAGCCAACCAAGCGCACAAGATGCATCATCAGAACCTGCTATAGTAGAGGTTTAGGAAAGGAAAGCTGATGAAAAGGATGTATCTGAAGATCTTGCTGCCAAAGTTTAGGAAGAAAGTAGCATAGGTGCAGAAGAGATAATGGCTTCAGAACAAACGCCAGCACCTAAGGAAGATTCTGCAGTATCCACTACTATGAATGTGCCTCATGAAGAAGAAAAGGCAAAGGAGGATGAGGTAATGACAGAAAAAGATCATGATCATCATGATCATCATGATCATCATGTAGATACATCACAAGATCCTCCACCTCAAGATGATGCTCCTCCGGAGAAAGAAGTTCCTCAACAGGAGGATGTGCCACAGGATCAACATCAAAGCGAGCATCATGAAGAAGAACTAAGGAAATCACCTTCTCCATCACATCAGCTGACAGAAACAAGAGATAAAGGTGAACATCATGATGATGCAGAGAAATATGATCAGGTACCTCCGTGGTTGGAGAAAGAGGTAAATGTAGAGGTAGAATTTGAAATTCAAGAATTTGATGTATCTACCTTATTTACTGAGGATATAATAAAACCTAAGAGAAAGGCCAGAATGACTTCAGCCATTAAGAGGGATCCAACAACTGGGAGAAGGACTGCACAAATAGCAATCCCTACTGTAGAGAAGGAGAAAGGTAAAATTACCTTAGATGAATTTCAAATCAGCACAGTAGACTTGGGATTTGCTAATGAAGACCAGGAGGGTCAAGAAGGCAAAGAAATTATAGATTCTTTGATTTAGAAAGTAAAAGGAGAAAAAGAGAAAAATAAGCAACACAAAGAGCACATTGCTTAGTTGCATGCCTATATAAGGAGGTTGACTAATCCTAAAGATAGCTCCACTGATCATGCAGTCCCATTGACTGCCATTTCCCAGGAGGAGGTAAATAAGTTGGATCTCATGAAACATGAGTCATCTGTATTAAGGAAATGGATGATATCCACATTGGATGTAGTAGAAGAAGTAATAAAGGCCTCTCTAAAGAGATGGAACTCCCTCAGTATCTCTAAGAAAAGGGTAGACAATTTGCAAATGGAGACCGGTAAAAGGTCTTTCCAATTGGAGAAAGTATTAGATGTCTTGGGAGAAATAAGGAGGATAAATCCTCAACTGCTCATAAATAAACAAGTACTGGATAACAACACTACATTATTGATAGACATATGGTACAAGGATATCCAGTTTGAATGTGGTGTACTTAAAAGATGTAATAATAAATTGAGAGAGATCAGCATGAAAATACGTGATATGCTGGCTGCTGAAGTAGAAATTCTAGAGGCATTGGAAGGAAGGGTAGAAGGAAAGATAGAAAATCAGGGCGAAGAGTTTGCAATCAAAGCTCTACATGCTAACTTCTAATCAGTAGCTGATGATCCACTTGTTCACTTGACAGAGGATGTCATAGATAAAATGATGAGAATCAAGGTTAAGGTAGAAAACTACAATGAGACGTTGCATAACAGAAAAAATAAGTTGGAAAATATCAGAGATAAATATCAGGCCCATAAGCATGCCATCATCAAGGCAAAAACTCAAGATGGCGGGGAAATTAATAGAGTAGTGCAGTTATATGAGAACGTCAGGACGATCATGCAGGCTCATATGCAAGGCCACCATCATCATGATGATGAAGATACGATGAGTGATGATCATGATGCTCCTAGTGGAGATGAAGATGCATCATAAAGTGAATATTTGCATCTCAAACTTAGTGAAAATAAGTGTTTTCATATAGTTGCCAACTGGCAACTTGTGCCCTTTTGATGTGGTTGACAAAGTCAAAGTTAATATTGACCATAGATATTCATAGACAAATCAAGATCTGAGATCTTTTTGTAACGGATTCCTCACCTTGTTCTATAAAAGGTGTGGGAATGCCTCATTTGTAACATTCGAAACTTAATTGAAATCTGTCTACTGAAGTATTCAGGGCTCATTTCAAAGCTTCTTGTATACATCTATATATTTGCATACTTAATGAATGAGAAGACTGTTTGATTACAATTCATAGTAAATCTTGAGTAATCAGTGTGTGAATTCTGGATACGTGCTGTGATTTGCTATGTCCCTTGGAGTGCATGTCTACTTGCATATGTTGCTTTCATACAAATTCCTTTGAAGTTAGCATCAACTGTATCTAGCTGTGGAATGTCCTGGTGAACATATGGTTTGGTTTTCTTCTCTTCATGACTGTATCTGATGTGCATGTGGTTCAAAAGCTAAAGGTTCAACATTGATTTGAAGCATTTCTTTCAATTTCTTTTAAATTTTAGAACATTTCATTGTCATAATTGCGAACAATTGATAATCTAAAGCAAATATCACAAATATGTGGACATCCCGTAGATAATTGAAGATATTTAGCATATTTGAAGTTAAAGCATGTATAATTGGTAAATATCATGAAAATATTTGAGTGTAACTGCATCATTTGATCAAATACCTATATAACATGACTTCTCTGTGAAGAATCTTTGTAGAAGTGATGTCATGATGATGAACTTTATGTAAGCCCCAAAATGGAAACAGCAACACACATCAACCTCTGAGTAATGTTAGAAGATTAAAACCTAATCACTATAGACTTGGGATCATGAATTCTCTGAATTCATCGTATCTTTCAAGATGAATAAAGGTTAATGTGTACTTTTATTCTATGCTTGTTTATGACTAACATCATGACCAACAGAACCCAACACTCAAATGCTCATATCTTTTCCATGTTTTCTCATCGGAGGCTCAATCTCTAGAATATAGTAGTCATGATACTCCTCTTGACTTGTCCAAGTCTGCAACTTGTTGAGTTACACCGTCTGAGAGATCCAGACTTGATTGTCAGACCTTGCTGCATGCTCTGTTCTTGTTCACCGAACCAAAACACTCTTCAATCTGAATTGCGGTATAGGCATACTATGTGTTGCGGATGTGTGGGATAGACTTTCTTGCCATCAATGACAACACTCATGAAGCCACATAGTGTCTCTTGCCAGCAATCTCTCCCTTTGGCATTGATGGCAACACTTAGTGAAAAATGACTAAGTGTCGCAGCAAACTCCCCCTTGGCTGATGCTCTATCTTATGCACTATTTTACTGGAGCTCCCCCTTAGCTGGATTCCACATTTTTCACTACTCCTCACTCCCCCCTTTGACACCAATGGCAAAGGGTGGAATCCATACACCAAAATTTGCAAAAATTAACCTATACATAGTTGCATAAGTATATACACATGTACTTAAGTATATCCGCAAAATTGGCCTTCAACTGTACAAATTCGGTTGCCCAGCTTTGCTTCATCCTGTCCAAAATGGAGATGTGACCACTAAAGAAAAAAACATAAGCTTCTGCCCTTCTTAAGTCTGTTGAATCACTGGTCCGGGCTGTGGTCTGAGCATCTGTTAAGGCCTCATGCATTGCCTCTAACTTAGGGATAATTATCCCTCTAAGTTCACTCATCCTGCTTAATATATTCTTCTTCTCTTTGTCCAGCCTCTTTATTTCATTTATAATGGCAATAGCTTGGCATTCTTGATTCATTATGGATGTAGTGAGGGGATCAAAATTTTGAGATAAACTTGACAGTTTACCTTCTTGTTCTTTCACCTTCTTTTCAATATCCTCTGTCACTTTAGACCAAGATAGACAAAATTTGTACATGTCCCCACCATCTTTAAGAGCATTTTCAAGGCTTTTTATCCCAATATCTAGGGTCCTCCTATCATTAGCTATGAGTCCCTGTACTTCAATGAATCTCTTTCCCAAAAACTCTTTCCGGACATTTTCTTTTGCTAATTTCTCTAAAGAATCAAAATGAGTGCTAACAGAGTTTATTAGAGATTTCAAGTTACCGGATGGAGAGGCCAAAGGATCCTTTTGAAAAGATGGCATGATCTTCTCTAGCATACTAGATGCAATCTCTAACAGCTCACAGTCTTCCATGTGAGAGTTTAGAAGCTTTTCTTTTTCTTTAGCTTGGGCAAAAGATGCTATTTTCATTGTCCAAACCGAAGAGAGGGAATCAAAATTTAGTGGTCCTTGGAATAGTTCTAGTTCATCAATCTCCATCATCTCTTTGTTCAAGAAATTCTTCATTGCCTCTGTAGTGTCTCTTGCTAGAGACTGAGTCTTCTTTTCTTTTGGAATCTGAGAACTATCATCAGAGATCTTCTCTGTTTGTTCTTCTTCTATTCCCTTTACTTCCTCTTCTTGACTCAATTTCTCCTCGTTTCTTCCTTCTCCTTCATTTCCTGGATCTAGAGTGTTTGCAGTGGGATTCAGAGGAGAGATGTTAACTAATTCATGAGCTTCCTCTTCCAAAACAGAGGAATCCAAGTCCTTAGACTTCTCCTCATCTATCTCTTTTGACCCTTCTACATTTTTGTCAGTAGATTCTTCATTTGATACATTTAATCCTTCGACATCCATGGTAGAAGGTTCTTCATCTATTTCCTCTATAATAGGAAGATTGAATCTTTTGAAGGCATTCCAGAGGTTGTCTTCTATTTCTCTTGCTACCTGATCAATTTCTCCAAGCATAAGTTTGTTCATTCTTACTTCGCTTCGGGAAGCATCCTTGGTGTCCTTAAAGATCATGTTCATTTGCTTTGGAGTAATGGAAGGATAGAGCTGAATTGTAATCTGTTCTCAGATCTCTAAATCCTTTGCCTTGGCATTCTCTTTTCTAAGTTCAAGTACCTTCTCTAGACTTTTGGGAATTAATGAAATGATTTCAATGAATGCTTTATTATAAATATTCAGGTACCTGACTATAGCTTCTTCCAAGATTCTCTTGTCAGTATCACTATATTCAACATAGAATGCTATTACTGGTTGTAGATTCCCATCCACTGTGACTGCCTTGATGATATCATCAATGGAAAGAGTGGCTTTCTCAACAAATTCTTTTGCCTTTTTTTCTTTGTTTTTACTGGTAGAGGATTCCCTAGATTTCTTCTTCTTCTTCTTCTTCATTTCCTTAATTTCCTCATCAGACTCTGTTTCTTCATCATCCTTGTGACTTGTGTAAGACCTTGTGGCTTTTGTTTTCGTTCTCTTTTCTCCCTTACCAGATGTCTTGACTTCTGGTTTGGTGGCTTTTGAGCTCTTAGGAGTGGCAGGTGCAGAGGTCTTTGAGGATCTAGTCTGGGAGGAGGCTTGTATCGGAACACTTCCTTTTTCTGCTTCTTGTTTCTCTTTCTTAGCTCTTTCTATTTTCTCTCTGTTTGCATCAACTGCCTCTTTTGATATGCCATATCTTTTGGTAATTTCCTCTACTTCCCTTCTAACTTTCCTTTTTATCTATGGTTGTCTTAGCTCAACATGTATCTATACACTTAATTCTTGAAAGGTTCCAAACCTTTCTGCCTCAGGGTCCTTTGGCTGGATCAACAGGTGTTGAACGTGTAGCTCCAAGATTTTCTCATCTACTTCGTAACCCATTAGCATTATCCACACTGTTCTAGGCTCAACTACCTCCATTAGGCATTGATCAGTAGCTACCATAAAACACACTGTATCCTTGTATTTTTCTACTATGGATTGAGGTATCCTTTCTCTGGCTTGCATCATACTTTGAAAGTTCTTAAAGTATCCCTAGAGTGCTGTGCTTTGAGCCTTAACATCACCAAGTCCATACATATAGTCTCTGATCTGTATGGCAATTGGTCTGTCATTTTTCCATACCCAACCACTTGATTTGGGTAGCTCATTCATATAGTAAAAGAACAGACATAGTATCGGATAGCCGTATTTGAAGGAATTCTTCTTATCGTTTTTGATCTTTTGCAAGTTTTCTAATAGTTGATTTAGGAGAAGGTCGCATAGATCATAATCTATATTTTCCCCTAGCATCTGATATGCTGTATATATTGTAGTTCCAGACACAGAGTTCTCCTTGCTAGAATGATAGATCTTATATCCAATTATCATTGAAACAAACTTGACATTCGGATCTATGATGTCATCAATTGTCATTGCTCTTTTGTCAAACGTAGATCTGGTAACTTCAGTAACTATTTGGTTCTTCATAGATTTGAGTGCAGTAACCCACCAGATAAGTGCAGTCCAGTTATTACCTTAATGGCATCTTTTGTTATCTTGGAGGGCTTCATTAACCACATGAAATTGTCATGTATTCTACTAAGAACATACCAGACCCAATCATCTTCTGTAAAACAAGGAAAGTGGATGCAATGTCCAAAGTGCTTATCCCAGAGGGCCTTGTATTGAGGTTGAGTTCAAAACTTTCATCTATTAACTGTTTATGATAGATGTCCATCAACTTGGACTCTCCAAATTCCTCAATATTGGCATGGATGTAAACCCTAACATCTTCTACGTGCAGTACCCCATGCGGAATGCTAGAAAAAGTGCCTAAGGGATCAACTTCTAGGGATTTGTAGGGGTGTTTCTTGAACTTTGGGCGCGGCCTATCATTGATCTTAACAACCATTGGAGTAGCCATTTTTGCAAAAGATACAGAGAGATATTTAGAATGAAAGTACCTTTTTACACTTTAGGGTTCAAAATAAGAGCCGGAACAAATCGCTGGTTGAATTAGATTTTTCAGTTGATCTTTGAGAGAGTTGTAGAAACCTGATGCAAAGCTCTTCTTTTCTTCTTCTCGAATGCAAATGTACAAATGATGAGTGAAAGAACCTTTTTATTCTTTCGCAAACCCTAATTTCCTTTTACAATAAATGCACAACTTAAGTTATCCGGTTGCCTTGTTCTGAGAGAGATCTTTCGAATCACTGAGATGCACTTAGAATCATTTTTAGTGATAAATGATAATGTATCTTCTTTCCTCCAATCATGCCATGAATCCACAGATCAAGATATCTCAATTTTGAATAATATCGGATCTGTCTGTGAAAATACTGCTTTATCGGATGGCTGTCAAACTGGATCAATCTTAGATGATTAAACTCTTGCAAAACTCCATGCGGATCTTTCATATTTTTACCAAGGGTTATTTAGATAATTTTTTGAGAACCCTTTATTCCGCAACATTCCATGTGCCAAATTTAGGCACCAATTGATTGGCTGGAGGAATTTATTTTTCTTTGTGACTCCCCCTGAGCCAGAGCTCATCTGTTTAGTTTCCGGAAGGAATATCAGCACCAGATTCTGGTGCGGATCCATCCCCAATATTTTATGTACTCTTCTTCACCTAAATCTTGCTTATCTCCCTTTGAACTTCATCCATATCCACTTTGCCTTTTCACTTATCTTGATTTTGATTATGATGCACTGGACCCTTTTTATCCTAATTTTACTTCTGCAAAATTTGGCAATATGACCAAATCTATTGCAATTGTAACAAACAACATTTCTTTGCATATTTGACTGATATCCTCTTAATCTGCATTGATTAGCCATATGTCCCATTCTATTGCATGCAAAGCATCTACCATTGAATAAATTGTTTATTTGAATATTTTTGCATTCATGAGATTTGTGACCATACCTTTTGCAGTTGAAACATTGTCTGGAGAAGGATGGATTAGTCTGATTCATTCTCCTTCTGCACTGAGTTGCTTTATGACCAAAGTTGTTGCAATTGAAGTAGTATCCATTGAAGGATGGATATCTTTGAGCATTTGGTTGCCTTACAGGAGCTCTTCTAGGCCTGTTTCTTTGATTTCCTGATCCAAAGTTCTTCTGACCAGATCTGGAGCTTTCACCTTTCTCATATCCTAGGCCACGCTTGTCATCTACCCTCTTTTGGCCTTCAAGAAGAACTTCAAGTTGAGCTGAGCTTATCTTGAATTTCTCTTTGTATTCATTTGTTGTTTGTAGATCTTGTTTAAGAGTGTCTATCTGATTCTCAAGTTGTTCTTCATTATCTCTAGCTTCTTCAAGATCAGATTCAAGATGCCTGATTATTTTGTCCATTTTGTGGCAGTCCTCTGTCTTCTCCTTGAGGGATTGTTTTAGATTATCTTCAATTTTCTTTTTTTCTTCAATTTCTTGGGTGAATCTCATAACCCCTAATTCCATCTCATGCCTTACCATAATGACCTCTTTTGATAGCTTCTCACATAGCTTGTTTTTCTCATTCAGATCTTCATTAGTATCATTGGATTCACTCTGACTTGCTAATTTTTGAAGTAGCTCCTTTCTCTTTTTCACAGAGATACTCAGTTTTTCTTTTAGCTCATTTATGAAATCATCAGCTTGTTTGAGTCTTTCTCTCAAGTTATTGACTTCAAAGTGAGATTGTTCAAGATCATCTAGGGCAGACTGAAGTTGTTCCTTCATACCATACATATCCATTGAGATTCCTAGATCTTCCTCAAGCTGTTAGGCTCTGTTTAGAGGAACTTAGCTCTGATACCAATTGTTGGAAATAAGGTAGATAACTGAGAGGGGGGGTGAATTAGTTATCTCTAATATTTTTACTTTCTTTTTCCTTTTATAATTTTTGCATCATCAGAACATATAAGCATATATAATCATGAGAGCAGAAATAAAATCAACACAAATAACACAAAGATTTTAACGTGGAAAACTCTGTTAAGGGAAAAACCACAAGGTGACTAACCCAAGATTGTATTCTCTGTTAAAAGAATAAGAAGTACTAAATGGTACTTGCCAATTAGGGCTCACTGCCCAAGCACATTGCTCACAAGAGGCACATTGCCTACAAGAGACTCACTGTCTACAAAGTTTATAGAAGGTAACCAGGTGTTTGAACTGATGAGAGGCATCTACACATGCTGAAGTTCAGTTCCAGTTAGGCTCAATATACTGATCTAATGCACTTCATTCTTCCTCTGCTCTAGTGCTTCTGCTCTGTCACATACCGAATTTGTATTGTTGCTTCCACACTTATATCTTCCTTTTATCACACCTTATTTCATCACATCTATATTCGCTCACACCTTCATACTAGAATCCATCTGGTATATATATCCGCATCAAGGATTTCAACAACTTTCTAGTCGGCAACCAGAATACTCAAGATATTTACAAGATACTGATCTGTTGGCTAAATCCATACTTGATTTGTGATGCGTATCAAAAACATAGACATAGAAGTCATCAATCATGTCAGCCAACATTGTATGATCCCTCAAATAACTTAATCAACATCAATTACTCATCTAAATTGAAGTCTGATACTCTGCCAGTCAGTTCTTCCTTAGTCTGCTCTGCCTGTCAGGAACCCAATACTTAGATGCTCATATCTTTTCCATGTTTTCTCACCCGAGGCTCAATCTCTGGAATATAGTAGTCATGATACTCCTCTTGACTTGTTCAAGTCTGCAACTTGCTGAGTTACACCATCTGAGAGATCTAGACCTGATTGTCAGACCTTGCTGCATGCTCTGTTCTTATTCACCAGACCAAAAACACTCTTCAATCTGACTTCTGGTATAGGCATACTATGTGTTGTGGATTTATGGGATAGACTTTGTTTCTATCAATGACAACACTCATGAAGCCACACGGTGTCTCTTGCCAACAAATACTACAGGCCTTAGAGGCAATGCAACCGAGGTCTACTGGTAGATCTTAGACACTTTTCACATTTTGACACCCATTCATAAGCATCTATAAGCATACCTGGCTAGTAGAAACACTACCACATGATTTTGAAAGTTGTTACAGAAGCGAAAAAGTGTCCTCCATAGGCTTCATTGTGAAAAGTCTCCAATAGCTTCTTCTATTTCTCCTTGTCCACACATCTTAAGAAGGTTCCATCCACTCCTTTCTTATATAAATTCCCTTCCCAGAGAACATATTTACTAGCTTTAATATTTAGGTTCCTTTTCTCCTTAGTAGATGAGTGAGCTGAGAATTCACCATATATTAGCAGATAGGAAACATCTGAAAACCACTTATCGGTATAGTACTTGCAAACAAGACCAGAGGCAGTTCTTCATCTTCAATTGATTAACTGTCAACAATCATTTTGCATAAACCTTTGCCTCTAACCAGGTTAGTAGGATTGAGATCAATGTCATACTCCTGCACCTTTGCCACCCAAGCTCCTCTTTTGTTGCAGCCAATCTCCTATTGAGTAAGAATACTCTTGACAATAGGGTTAGGAACAAAGACAATAGCATGAGAATGTAAAATATAAACCTAAAATTTTTCAATGCCTTCACTACTATATAAGCATGCTTTTCCAGGGGAGAGTATTTCAACTCATGATTTTTAAGGGCACACTCATAAATGAAATTGGAGTTTCAATCCCTTGTTCATTTTTCTACAATAGAATGGCTGACAGAGTGTGCTTGGATGCATAACAGTAGATAATGAAATATTTCTCAAAATCAAGATGCACTAAGGTAGGAGCATTAGCAATGGCAATCTTAATATGATGCAGGAGCATCCAGTGGTGTAAAGGCAATCTTGCATCACCAAAAAAAAAGATGTGTTTCAAAATTGTTGATGTTCTTTCCATTTCTTTTCAAAATTTGTGGTTCTGGTTCCATAATCGCTTGATTAATGATGTAGAATTTTCAGTTTTTCCAAACCACTAAAAATAGCAACCTGCTATTTTTAGAAAGTTTGCATTTGGGCACAGATTGAAGTAAAAATTTACAGGAAGCTTCATAACTGAAAAATAAGACCTTTGGCAAAGGAATCGCGCAAAGATCATTTACGAGCTGAAAGATATTAAAGTTTATGTTTCTCAAAAAATGCCTAAAATTATTCAAACTCAGGTTTGAGGCACTAAATGGCCTTGTATGGGCCCAAAACTGGCCGGAACTAGTAGAGCGGATTTTTAGTACGTAGAGCACTCTGCGAGCTTTCCGACGCATAAAACGTTTCGTCAATCAAACACCTGGATCAAAAGTTATGGCTCCCAGAAGTTGACCTATTTTTGGAGGGAGATGTAAATTTCAAAATTAGGCTATTGGCTACCAAAAAGGCTATTAATAACCATTTTTGGGAACCATGGGAAGTAGTAGAGTTAAAGGGGAAAGTGTAGAGTCAAGAATAGGCGGGAAAATAGAAACCCTAGCAGATTTGGGGTTGCAGATGACAGATGATTCCAGAGTCTTAGGAGAGGAAGCTGTAATGTGTTGCAGCCTGTGGAAAGTTGATTCCTCTGATTGTATTTGAGCTTCTGTAATGTAATAAGTTGTCCAAATTAATAAAGAAAGTTCTATTTTCTATGTGTCATTTATGATGTTGTGTGTTTTATGATTTACCCCCTTCATCAAGTGGTATCAGAGTAAGGGTTCTTGAGTGTGTAGACAGATCGCCGACCGTGAGGCAGTTTGCACCAGGACCTGAGGTTGTGGGTTTGCTGTGGAGATCAAGATGCCTCCACGAAGAAATCATATTGGGAGGAATGCTTTGACAGAAGAGGGTTTTAGAGCCCTGCAAAGGCAAATCAATGCATTACAAGAGGAGCTACGGAGAGGGTTTGATCTGAGAACAAGAGAAGAAAGTGAGGATGAAGCTGAAGAAGAGCTATCTGAGGAAGAACAAGAAGTTGTAGGAGATCCTGCAGAAGTTAGGTTGTTGAGGGCCATTTCGAAGATAGGAAAGAGGCCCAGGATCAAAGTTTCTACATATTTTGGAGATTTAAATTTGGAACATATTATTGATTGGATCAATGACATGGAGGAGTATTTCGAGTATGAAGACGTTGAGGACCCAGATCAGGTCAAGTTTACAAAAACATAGTTGAAGGGCCATGCAAATATTTGGTGGAAGGAGGTCCAGTTAGAGAGGAATAGAAGAGGAAAAGGAAAGATTACTAGATGGGATTGGATGGTGGAGAAACTGAACAAGCAATTCATTCCTGTAGTCTATGAGATGGAGCTATTGAAGAAGCTACAAGGATTGAAGAAAAGTAACAAGTCTGTTAAGGAGTATACAGAAGAGTTTTATAAGATTACTATTAGGATAGGCCATGCAGAGGCCAACAAGGAGAAGGTAGCCCATTACATTAATGGGTTGAGGGCAAGTATTTAAGAGGAGCTGAGCCTAGTCAAAATTACCATCATAGAAGATGCATACTAGTTTTCCCTGAAGGTGGAAGAGAAGCTAAATAAAAGATTTGATAGCAAGCAAAGGGGAAGAGGTCAAGGCGGAAGGACTGGTGGAAGGTCCTATGGAGGCTGAAATGAAGATCCAAAGAGAAGTGAAGAAGCTAGCACTAGTTGAAATCAAAGAGGAGATAATGCATACTGCCCTCGTGACCAGAACAATGGCGAGCAAAGAGGAAGAGGAAGAGACTGACCTAGGCAAGGACCCAGAAGAGGAGGTTTTAGAGGAACTTGTTTTCAATGTGGAGAAGAAGGGCATTGAGCATACGAGTGTCCGCAACATCAAGGAAGGACAAATAGAAGACTTGAAGGTAATGCATGAGTTGCACATGTAGATGAAGATGCGCAGTCTGAGCATTCTGAAGATGCTAAAAGTAGAGAAACCCTGGTTGTTAGAAGAACTTTGTTGAATGAGGATAAAGAACCCAATTAGAGGAAGAGTTTATTCTGCACAAGGTGCAAATGTGAAGGTAAGTGTTGTGTTATTATTATTGACAGTGGAAGCACTGATAATCTTGTTTTAGAGGAGATGGTTGACAAGTTGAAGTTGATAAGAAGAAAGCATCCACATCCATATCAGATTGCATGGTTGCAAAAGGACCATAGAGCTTTGGTCAATGAGCAGTATTTAGTAAAGTTCAAGATTGGGGACTACCGTGATAAGGTGTTGTGTGATATCATACCGATGGATGCATGTCATATGCTATTGGGGAGGCTATGGCAGTATGATAGGAGTGCTGTCCATGATGGCCGTGCAAACACATACTCCCTAAGTTAAGGCCCTTGAAGGAGGTGGAAGAAAAGGTATGTAGTGCTGCTAGAATTTACTTGGTACATGGTAGAAATTTTTGGAGGGTATGAAGCATGAGCGTCATTGCTTTGCATTGATTCCTAAGATTAGTCAAGAGAAATGTGAAGATGTACTAGCAGAAGTCTCAGATATGTTGGAAGAATTTCATGATATCATCTCTGATAATGTACCAGAAGGTTTACCACCAGTGAGGAAGATAAGTCACCAAATGGATTTGATACCAGTAGCTAGTTTGCCAAATAAGGTAACCCATAGAATGACTCCTACAGAGAGTGAAGAGCTAAACAGACAAGTTCAAGAGCTGTTAAGGAAGGGACTAATAAGGGAGAGCCTAAGTCCATGTGTGGTACTTGCAGTACTAGCACCAAAGAAAGATGGAGAGTGGAGAATGTGTATAGATTCTTGAGCCATCAATAAGATCATGATCAAGTATAGATTTCTATTACCCAGAATGGATGACATAATGGATTGTTGGAGTGGAGCCAAGTACTTCATGAAGATTGATCTAAAGAGTGGGTATCACCAGATCTGAATCAGAGGAGATGAATGGAAGATAGCTTTCAAGACAAAGGAGGGTTTGTATGAGTGGTTAGTCATGCCATTTGGGCTAACCAATGCATCAAGCATATTCATGCGGCTCATGAACGAGGTACTGAAAGAATTTTTGGGAAGTTTTGTTATTGTCTATTTAGATGATATTTTGATGTTTAGTAAAACTTGGGATGAGCATCTGATGCATATCAAAAGAGTTTTAGAGAAGCTGAGGGAGGAGAAGTTGCTAATTAATCTGAAGAAATGTAGTTTTGCAAAGGAGTTGGTATACCTAGGATTTGTTGTCTCAGAGGAAGGTCTTAAGATGGACCCAGAAAAAGTAAGGGCTATGACTGAATGGCCTACACCAAGGAGTGCCACAGAGGTAAGATCTTTTCATGGTTTGGCAAGTTTTTACAGAAAGTTTATCAGGGATTTTAGTAGCATTTGTGCACCTCTAACTGAGAAAATGAGAGGGGATAGAAAAGAGTTTAGATAGACTAAAGGAGTAGATAAAAGCTTTGATACATTGAAGCAGAAAGTTACAGAGCAACCTGTTTTGGCACTTCCAGATTTCAATAAGGTATTTCAGGTAGATTGTGATGCTAGTGGTAGTGCTATAGGAGTTGTTTTGAGCTAAGAGGGTAAGCCCATTGCACTAGGACCTTAGGTTGTGGGTTTGCTACAGAGATCAAGATGCCTCCACGAAGAAATCGTATTGGGAGGAATGCTATGATGAAAGAGGGTTTTAGAGCCCTGTAAAGGTAGATCGATGCATTGCAAGAGGAGCTATGGAGAGGGTTTGATTCGAGAACAAGAGAAGAAAGCGAGGATGAAGCTGAAGAAGAACTATCTAAGGAAGAACAAGAAGCTGCAGGAGATCCTGCAGAAGTTAGGTTGTTGAGGGCCATTTCAAAGATAGGAAAGAGGCCCAGGATCGAAGTTTCTACATATTCTAGAGATTTGAATCCGGAACAACTTATTGATTGGATCAATGACATGGAGGAGTATTTCGAGTATGAAGATGTTGAGGACCCAGATCAGGTCAAGTTTACAAAAACAAAGTTGAAGGGCCATGCAAATATTTGGTGGAAGGATGTCCAGTTAGAGAAGAATAGAAGAGGAAAAGGAAAGATCACCAGATGGGATCGGATGGTGGAGAAACTAAAGAAGCAGTTCATTTCAGAAAAGTTAGGGACAAATCTCCTCAGGAAGTTAACCTAACTAAAGAATGATCTAACATTGCTCTTTGTTGTAGGAAGACTCAGTTGCTGAATCACTTTAAGCCTCTCAGGGTCAAACTTTATACCATCCTTGGAAACAATATGACCCAACAATTTGCCTTCAATTACTACAAATATCAACTTTTAGGGTTCAAATAGATACCATGATCTCTACATCACTGCAACACCACTTCAATATCACGAATATGATCTGCTCTTTTCTTGGAGAAGACAATTAGGTCATCGAGGTAAACAACAATAATCTTGTTCTTCAAATCTTTGAAGGTTAAGTCCATCGCTCTTTGAAAGGTGGCCCCTACATTGATGAGGTTGAACATCATTCTATTATAAGAAAATACACCAACCAGAGTAGTAAATGTTGTTTTGTGTTGATCTTCTGGGGCTACCTCTATATGATTATATCTTGAAAAGTTGTCCAACATGGACATCATTTCCAAACCTGATACAATTTGCAAGATGTGATCTATCACTGGTAGAGGATAATTGTCCTTTAGAGATGCTTGGTTCATATTATGAAAATCAACACAAATTCTAATCTCCCTATTCTCTTTCTTGATAGGCATAGTATTTGCAACCCATGTAGAGTGGCGAATGGGATAGATAATGTTTGCTTTCAACATTTTATCAATTTCACTAAATATAGCCTCAACCACTTTAGGATTATATGTCCTTTATTTTTATTTAAATGGCGAAGTGCTGGGCTTCAGTGGGATGTGGTGTTGTAGTTCCCCATTTCTAAACTTTTTCAAGTCTGCATAACACCATGCAAATACTTCTCTGTAACAAATCAGTAAAGAAATCAAATGCTCTCTTTCCTTGGGAGAGTAGCATTTTCCAATACAAATAATCTTGGGGTTTTCTTCAGTGCCTATGTTGACACAATCTTATTTAGTTGATGATCTGATAGGCACCTTGCTCTTTTGTTTTATATATTGAGCATGTTTGTTAAAGAGATCCTCAAGGGAGACCAAACCCTTAGGAATCTTCTTCCCCTTTAACTGTATTACTTCAGTCCCTTGACCATTTTGAGAACTGGCCTCTCCCTCAAGAATGTCATTACTTTCATCAGAACTTCTTTCAAAGAATATATTAGCAAATGATTCAGCTTTTTCTAGAAAAGAAATAATTTGCTAGTCATTATTGAATACCTTCCAGTGGTTGACATTATCGAGCATGTTGGGCTAATAGACTACCTCAACCTTATATGGTTGTCCTTGAAGTCTAGGTTCAGGGAAGAGAAGAGATGCAGAGATAGCCAATGAATAAACCCTAGTGTTCTGATCTCTAGGCACAACTTCTATAAAAAAGGCATCAAAATCCTCAATACAATCCCATACCCTATTCTAGTAATGCCTTAACCTCCCATTTTTAACTAAATATAATTTCCTCACCTACTTCACTATCAATTCAACATCACCCTTTGCCTTCAATTGTTTAACGCCCTTCTCTTTGGCTACAACTAACCCTAGGAGCAAGGATTCATACTCAGTTTTATTATTAGTAATTTCAAAATCAAGCTTGTAGGCAAAGAGAAATTTATAATCATCAGGAGAGATAAGCGCAACACCAGTGCCTGACCCAGAATTAGAACAACTCTTGTCAAATTCTAGGGTCCATGCCTCATTAGACAAGTCAGTGGTGATTGTGTTTGAATTATCCTCGGCAGTTGAAGTAAACATATAAGTGCCTAGTTTGGTCTCTACATATAATATATCCACCCTCGGATCCCCTGACTTTAGTATAGTGAACTTTGCTTTTGGCTTGGGATTCAGGAAAACTTTCTTTCCATCCACTGGTATTAGAGCATGAGACCAATCCATTTGTATCTCCCCTCCTAAATCTCTACAGAAAATTCTACTCAGAAGCATCCCTTAACTCGCAAGAATATCAACCACTAGGATAGTTAGCTTCAGTCTTTTCTTAGGGTATGCTGCAAGGGCAACTTGTGCATCCTTGATCTGGCCTAGGATTGGAAATTGTGAAGAATCCATAGAAAAGCACCTACCATGAGAGGAGGTAATTGACATGCCTAGGGCTTTAGCTACTTGAGCAGGAATGACATTATTTGAGGCCCTAGAGTCTATAACATAGTTGCTTAGCTTATAGCCAGCAATATATAATGAAACATGAAAAGGCTCTAGCTTTTCAAAAGGATTCTTAGGATGAGAATCTTTAGAGTGAGAATTTGAACAATTTTGAGTTTTGGTATGCACAGAATTTTCATCAGACACTTGTGCATTAATATGGGAATGGGAAGGTTCTTGTTTGACATATCTAACAAGCCTATCTAGCTCAGAAGGATTGAGTCTAAGATACTCGACTTGAGAGATTTGGATTTTAGTGTTCTTACAAGATTCAACTATATCAAAGGAACTAGAAACATCTTAAGAGAGAGATGTGGAGGGTACCTCAGCCGACACAACCTTGGGAACAACAGATTCCATCTTTTTAGAATTGGTACCACTAGTAGAAAAATAGAAATAAATGACTAAAAAAACTACCAAAAATTGGTCATGTGATCAGTAGTTTGGTCACATGACCATTGGTAGTTTATTGCTGGTCATATATCTCGCAACCAAATGTATGACCAAACAAATTTTAGTCATTAATTTGGTAGTATATTTAGTCATTAATTTGGTAGTATATTTAGTCATCAATTTGGTAGTATATTTGGTAGTATATTTAGTCACATGACCATTGGTAGTTTATTTCTAGTCATTTATCTCGTGACCAAATTTATGACTAAACAAATTTTAGTCATTAATTTGGTAGTTTATTTAGTCAACAATTTGGTAGTATATTTGGTAATTTGGTAGTATATTTAGTCATCAATTTGGTAGTACATATATTTAGTCATTTATTTAGTCATTGTAATCATTTAGTCATTGATTGTTGTTAACTGGCCATTTATTTAGTCATGGTAGTCATTTTTATTTACTGGTTTCCATTAATTGGTAGTAAATTTAGTCATGATATGAATAATTTATTAAATATCATAAATTTTATAATGCAGAAAAAACATATTATTAAATTTGAATTAAAACATAAAAGCAAATAAATTTGGAAAACTATATATTTTATGATGCTGCCAAGTAAAGATTGATAAATTTGAGCTAACACTTTCTATTTGAGAATTGGCCAATAGGAAAATGAAACAAGACAAAGCAAAGTGGCAATACATATTTTTTTGTATTGGAACAATGCAGGAAAAGAATTACAAATAATAAAAAAGTAGCACAAGGTTGCCATAACTAAAAAGAATAGTTTAGCTCTGTCATGTATAGCAAACTACAAGGACTGGCTGAAGAAAAAATTAGTTCAACAGCCACATTAGATACAATAGCAAAACAATGGAAAGGCAGGTCAGACCAATGAAGCCCTTCACATCTTTTGACACTTAGAAAAGAGATGTTGCCACTGAGCATTCCATGAGACATCATTTCTTTTGGCATTCTATTAACCAATTCAGGTGCTTTGACTGCAACCTTGGTGCATTCCATTTTCTCCTTCACACAAGCCATTGAGCTATTACCTGTGTATTCAAACAACCCTGAACCACTATGAATAATATCTGAATAACAACCTGAGAATGCTACTTAGAGGCCCTTGTAGCAGTGAATCTGCAACAACAAGAAAACACACCATTCCCTGTAACCTTCCATAACATGGTCCCAGACAGCTGAAGCAAAAGTAGCACTTGAAATAGTGTAATCTGGCCAGTCAACAACATGCTGAAGATGACAACATGGAAATGTTTTTGGTTTCGTACAATTGCAATAAAATATGAATTTATTTAAAACAATGTTTTCATGATATTTTCTTCAATACCTCAAGAAATCATAAAATAGATCATTACACAAAATCTATACTCTTGGAATCAATCTCTTCCCTTTCTCACATGGCAATACTGCACTTGCCCATTCAAACTATTAAATTTCAAAAACAAGATAAACAACAGACATTCAAATGACCTCCTGCATAGATAGGATATGAAGTTCACTATTGTCTTATTGTAGCCAGAGGTGCAGCACGTACACCACATAGCAAAACATATAGAAGAAGCTTATGATGCAGAAGCTACTATTCTGGTATCAACAAAGTTCACCATTTGTTATCCTGATTGTGGTGTTTGTAATGTTATAGGGTGCATTTTCCCATTTTCATCAGAAGGTTTTGCTCCAATCCAAAGTTCCATTGCACAATGCATCATTAGTAGTAGCCCAAGGAATTTTTAACAGCTTTTTAAATTTCACCACAAGTTTCCAATCATCATTGGACAAATCATCCTGAAAAAATAAGAAGAATATTCCATTTTAGACATTAAAAAGTTGTTTTATCATCCAAAAATGAAAAGCACAAATGTTCAATTAGTATAAAATGCATAATAGTAAATACACTGTAAAATTACATAATATGGATATCAAATAGCCTTACCCTATAGTTTTCTTTCAATATATCTATGGATCTTCTGGTGAGATGACTCACAAATTCATCCTCCATTTCAAAATGCCTACCAAACATTTTCTGTGCTTCATCAGCGTTGCTCCCAACAATATGTAAAGCTCGTATGATAATTCATTAAAAAAAACATTTCAAAAAATAACATCCAAAATCATATAAAACTATTAACAACAAAGACAGCTTCTCAAAATACCTTCATGGCCACTTTTTCACCCTTCTTAGCCATTTCAATAGATTTATGATTGATCTCAATTGAGGCTATTTTTCCAATATCTATGAAATCTTTTGTGGGAACACATAATGGCATGCCAATCTGTAGATGCAATCACCACATATGGTTTTATACAAACCAAAAATGATACAACAATCTTTTACATGCATAAGTCATAACACCGAAAAGACTAGGTTTAGTTACTGAACCTTGCAATGCCTTCAAGAATATCAACACCAATAATTATAGGATCCTTCTTGTTAAAAATACAATTTGGCAAAATGCTCAGTACATAGGGGAAAACATCTTCTGTAGACTCCTTTTTCCTTTCTTCCTTAAAATTGTCCATATATGCTTTAAACTGGTCAAATAGATGATAAATAATGTCCGCTGCAAATATCTTGACACCAACTTCATCTGCAAGCTCCCGAGGTTTAGGAGTAATTTTGACATCACATGCCAAAATTGCAGCATAGAAGATTTTTTCTTTTTCTCAAGCATTACACTCACACACATGACATCTTTTTTATGCACAGGCCCAATACCAATTGCACTAACTAGGATGCTTATAGCTGGGGTCTTCAAGAACTCAAGTAAAGCCTCCAAAGATCCAAGAGTTGAAGCTTGAACATAAACTCCTTCCCCACTCTTGTCAATCCAAGACATTACATTATTGATATCTTGCATTGCTTCTTCCTTAATATCCTCTAAATCATCATGAGGTCCAACAACATATAATTGAGTTCCTGCTATGGCATGCTCAAGACCCTAAAATCAAGAAATTATAGCTAAATTTCATTGTCCACATATATTTGATAAATTTATGCTCATATACATAAAATTATTAGCCTAAAATTTGATACCTGAGTGGTTATCTTGATTCCTTGTGCAACCTTCAGCTCATTATGATGTTGATAAGATCCCTGAAACCAAAAAACATCTTAAGCTATGGAATATATTATCTTATTTTAACAATATGATCAATGTGACATGGTTTGAGTAATCTAGATTTGAGGTGTAGATTATTGTATTCTAGCATAGTAGATCACAAATACCAACCATTCTCCTTTACTATAAAAGAGCATTTCAATTTTTTTAATGCCACATATACTCCATTAAATAATATGGCACCATAAGGCTTCCAAGAATACATAGCACTATGTAGGTTACCACAATGGACCACTCGTAAGGAACATTTTAAATTGAGATCAAAGTCACCTGGATCTTGAAACCAAAAGGCAATCCCTTGGCTTTTATATCATATATATCAATTTTATCTGCCCTCTATCCTGATGTTTCAAAAGGTAACTCCTGGTGCCTATAATTTCTCATACTGTCTGACCATTCAACATTTACAAACTATTTTCTATTTTGAACAATTTCTATATCCAAGGTTGACTTGATGATGCTATAGTATGGTAATCTTTTACTAGAGTTCAAGAGCAAGTTTTGGGATATAACATTTATTATTTGTTAAGTTACCTAATTGGTAGAAAAACATGGCATTTCTAGGTACTATTTGTCCCAGAATCAGATTCAGAATCGAATCGCCTATGGAATTGGGCATGGTTGGGATTTTTTGGGCCTAAAACGGTGTGGAATGATTGAGGTACAAACCCCGGTGACTCCAGGATAGACATGGCATTTTGAAGAAGTTTCTATGATGCTTCTAGAGGCAGGTAATGTTTTCAATGAATTTTTTAAAAAAATTACTTATACGAACAAGCTACAACATGCTAGAATTAAAAGATTAATTCAACATCATGATAAAGAAAGGTAATTTGCAATAAAAATATAATGCAAATATATATATATCAAGTTATAAGATATCAAAACTATCTAAGAGTATATATATAAATATAATCAAAAATGTCATAGTTGTCTAAGAGTTTCCAACTCTTGCAAATACACCATGAAAATTAAGATCCCTAAACAACACATTCAAAATACTGCATAAAGCAATGGGCCAAGATGTCTAACAACTAGTACATGATAAACATCAACTATGCCATTTTTTGCAAATATTTTAGTGGCCACTGTGTGAAGGTTCCTTCTTTCTCTTTCAAATGGTCAACTCCATCTATTTTGTGTTCATAAGCAAGTTGTATGTTACTTGTGACCTTTAAAATATTTACATTTACATCTCCTATTCTTTTCAAGTTGACTCCATGTACAATAGATAGTGAGTGAATACGCCTAATGCCCACAGCAACACCATCACACTGATCCAACACCCTAACTTTATCCCCTTCTTGGAGTTTATCAATATATATCTGCAAAAACAAAAAAAAATACACATTATATTGAAATACATAATAATTATTATATAGGTAAGGATTACCCTTATTTACATAATAAAACAACCATTACTTATGTTGGAACAAAATTTTAAAACCCTAAAATTTTGTTAATTCCTGCCATTATTCCAAATAAACTATTCTAATGTCTCATTTGTTAGGACCTCTCAAAAATTTTGCTCATTTCCATCCTACTTGATCTTTTCACTTGTATATGACCATTTCTTAATAGACTTTCATGCCAAAATTTTATGCCATTTATTTCCTAGGGTCACATAACATGGTCATTTTGAGGAGTATGCAATTATTCTTAATCATTTTTGTGTTTTTGTAGTTTACCACAATCTCACAGGTCATCCTCATTGTCTTGGCGGCAGTGTGGGAACTAGAGCAACAAGAATCATGTATACCGTACTCTCGCTGGAAACATACAAGTTGTTCGTGGCATGGTGGTAGGAAGGGCTTGGTCAACCATGTATACCACTGTCCCTCAGAGGTCTCACCACTTGGTTGTGGCTTGGTGATAAGGAAGAGAGTTCAATATAAACTGATCCCATGGTCCCGCATTGGTCTAGCAAGTTGTTCACGGCATGGCGGTAGTAAGTGTCCAAGTTACTAGGCTCCCACGATGGATTTCAAAGAATGTTTGCGGCAAGGCGGTAAGCAATAAAAGTTGGCAACATAATCACCCTGCAGTAATGAGAACAGGCACTTGCAGGTTGACAATAATAGAATCTAATGGAATAAAGAGGGCTATAAGCCCTATGATCCCGCTTTGTTTGAGCATAAGGGCTGAGGGTTGGCGGTAATCAAGAAAAGTGAAAAAAAGGCATTGAAGCTTATCGCCATCCCGTGACTGGTTTAAACAAGCTCTGCGATAGTGCGGTAATGATAATAAATGACTAAACATATTTAGTGCGGGTGTGTGATTACTGAGAAATTTGAAAGATCTTTTCATTTCATCTGATTGTTGGATAAAATTTGATCAAGGGCTTATATTTGAAATGAATTGAATGCTGAGATTTTATAATCTCGTGGCACGACCCAAAAATAATGGTGGAATGATGAACATTTTGGCTTGATAAAATCTAGAAATCTCTCAGCATTTGCTCAGTTCAGAGATTGTAGATTAGCTTGGACAAGGCACCTAGTTCGGTCTGTTCTTAGCAAGCTTCGAATTGTTCAAGTAAGTCCATCTCTATATTCTTTGCAAGAAAGTTTGAAGAATCTTTGCTCTGTTTCAATTCTCTGTGCATTTTCTTGAATTATGAAACCCTAGTTTGTATAATGGTACCCAAGAAGTCTGAATCCACAAGTAAGACCAGTAAGCTTGATCTTGCCCCTAAGAAAAGATCACTGCAACAATCTTTGCTAGATTTTTTACCCAATTCAATTGGCAAAGGTCAAAAGAAAATATTTAGGGATGTTGCTAAGGGTTGTAGGGATGCCATGATTCCCGTTTCTGGCTGGAAACTATTTTGGTACTTCTATCAAAAGAAGGATGGTCAGGGACCAGTGGGCAATCCATGGAAGCTGGATTTGGCCAAGCTAACTGTTTCAAATGTATTTGTGGATGTGGAACTGATTCATACTCTGGCACTGCACTACCACCCGGCTACTAAAATAGTAAGGTTGCCAAATGGATCTTCTCTGTTGAGAACTGATAGAAATGCTATAATTGACTGTTTTATGTTGAACAAACAAGCTCTCACCAAAATTGACCTACAAAAGAGTGAACAATAATACAAAAGTTTGAGAAAAACACTCAGAAGTGATGAGCTGCCGATATTTATGAGAAGAGGTGCAAACAATAGGATAGTTGATATTCCTTCCAATGCAGTCGAACCATTCCCTGTGGAAGATTTTGTGGTCTAATTCAAATGGACCTATTATGCATTGTGCCAAGTATTGGGAATTGATGCTGATTAGAGGATGCCAGTTAATTTGATGATGATGGCTATGAAGATACAAAATTCAAAGGTGAACATTGAGTATGATTTTACCTCATGTCTTGAAAAGAAAATACATGATGGATTCATCAGTGTGAAGGAAGATAAGAAACCCATGAACTTCAAGTTTTATTCTTTGGTTTGCCACCTGATCCTATATCAAAATAGGAGTAAATGGTAAAGTAAAATGGAGATCAACATGATTGACAGGACAAGGCAAAGAATGCCTACTCAATGTTGGTGTTACATGTGGGATTCTCATTACTAGACTGGTAAGTATATTGTATTTCATAATGAAATTTTTGTGAAAATAATGAATTCTTTTGTTAATTGGGTCCCCAGATTGTCACCAGAAATCAGGGTAATTTTGAGACCTCTTGCACATAAACTAGAGCAAGGTCATACTTTCAATTATGTTGATTGGTTCTTCCTACCAAAGCACACAATAATCAGGGTATATGATTGCTCCAAACCACATCACAAATTACCAAAGTTTGTTTCTAACATAATTGCATTCTTGGAATTCATGTGGCAAATGATGTGGATGGAAAAGGAAGTGGTGAAAAAGTAGAAGAAGGCACCTTTTTGCTTGATACCACTATCTTTGGAGATTGTTCAATTGGTTCAGACACTCTTGAGGAGCTGCAGGCCTATTTGAAGGCCAAGTACTCTTTGGAATCTGGTGTTGAAAGAGTTTGTGACCTTGAAGGTCATATGAACTTTGTGAGACAAGTGATCTTGACTAAGATGGACATCTCCCATCAAATTATTTATGATGAGGATGTGATAAGGAACCTAGTTACTTTTAATGAAGTGTATGATAGGAAGAGGAAATGGGAGATCCTCAAAAAAATTGAAGATGACAAAAAGGAAAATAATCCAATTTTTGAAGGATTTTTTGCTGAAGAGAAAGATCCTCTAAAGAAGATTAATACAATGATTGAAAAATTTGAAAGTATTTATGCTAAATCTGAAGTACAACCAACCAAGGCTATCAAACTTCGAGTGAAGAGGTCTATAGGAATTGAGATTCATGAGGCTACCCCTAATGTCATATTAGTTCAAGATCCATAGATCCCTGAATCACCACCACATAAAAGGTAGAGAACTAAAGTCATGTCTCCTCTGGTCCCATATGAGATGTCTAAGGGTGTGGGGGATATTGATGAAGTTGAAAATATTTTTAGACAACTGCATGATGGAGAGGAAGTTGATCAACCATTGGTTGGTCAAGAAAATGATGCACACAAGCCTGAGGCTAGGATGGAATAACAAGCCCAAATTGATCTAGAGCTACAGGAAGATGAAAGGGTGGTGGCATCATTGAGATTTATTCAAGATGATGATTTCATCAAGACTCCAAAGTTTTAAGATTTCTAGTTAAAAATGCAGATGAAGGAATTTGATGAAAAGGTGGAAATCAATAAGATGGGTGCTGATGAGTCTCAGTATGATCAAATAACCACCTGAACAATCCAAGAACTAAAAGTTGACAAAATCAATGTGACTCATGAGGAAGTAAGACAAATGGTCTTGAAGAGTAACATGCTGATCATCCTAGGTCTTGAATTGAAAAAGGTATTCTTGCTTGATCAAGCTAGGAGTCAAGATGACCCTAATCTTGTGTCTGAATTTGATTATGAGGAGGGAATGAGTGGATGTGGTTTCAACCCAAAGACAGAGACTCTTGCCATATGGACAAAACAGAAGAACACTAGTAAACCAAGGTTGCTAGATGTTGTTCAGGAAATGAGGGGATCTGTTGTGGTGAAAACCTTATGAGATACTTCAAGAACTAAGTCCTCTACTCTTACAGTTCCTCTGCCATGTTCACCCATACAGTTGTAAAAAAGTTGGAAAAAAATTGTAGGATTATGAGAAAACACAAGGCATGAATGATAAAGTGAATAGGTTGTTCATTGAAAATAGGCAATTGAAAAAGCAACTGTAAGATGTGGGTTCTTCCCAGAGTCTGGCAATAGTTCCATATTAACCTTCTGTGCCACCAACAACTTGTGATGTCATAGTGACAATGCAAGAGTTTAATGCTTTGAGAACAAAATTTGAAAAAGAAGTTGAGGACCTCAAGAAGCAAAATGAGGAAACAAAAAATGAGGCAAGGATCAAGGTCCTTGAAGTCTTTGAGAAAATTCTGGAATACATGATAAAGCTGGTTGTAGATAAGCTTGGGGATGTGCATGATTGCTACTCCATGTTATCTCAGGCCATTAAACAATTGCAAGCAAAATTTTCTATTTTGGAGCCACTGTACAAGAAATGGCAGCCTTCCTTGCACAATTTAGTCATGCTTTGCAGGATACTTCAAAGAAATTCTGATGCTCCTGCTGAATTGAAGCCCACAGAATAGATGGTGACTATGATCATTGAAGAGCATCAATATGCCAGCAATGAAGACAAAAGGATGCATGCCAAACTTGAATCTTTTTCTACTTTCAAGCATCAATTTTTCCCCTCTATTCTGACAAAGGAAACCAATCTAGTTAAAGGCCTTGATACTTGGAAGGCATAATTCAGAACAACAATGTCTATGGTTATGGAATTCTTGAAAAAGGAGTAGGATATAGATACTTTGAGCTTTAATGTGATTTTGGATAGGCTCATAGCCCTAGATGCAGGATATGAAAAATTTGTAATTGATGTTAAAGCTATGTTGGATAAAAAATGGAAGGACCATCAGACCAATCTACTCCAAATTCAAGAATTCAACTGGCCCAGTGACCTTACATTCGATAAGTGGGAGCAGACATACTTGAAAGATTGATGTGCAACTACAGGTTCAGGTGCAGAAGGAGCAATGAGCAGTTTTGCTGGCATCAACATGGAGAACAAGGACAATATTTTGACACTTTTTTATGATAATAGACAGGGGCACAACACACTTAACAGATACTACAACATGGAGATGAGTACCTTTCCAGGCCTGAGGTCATGGGTGCTCTATGATGACTAATAGATTTAGATCTTGGTTAACTTGCTTATGCCTTTAATTTCTCTTTATTAAACATGTTTAGTTACAAGAGGATGTGATTTATGAACAATTGTGTTGGTTCGGGCCTGAAGCTTGTTGCTTCCCATATTTATAAGGGAAACTGAGGCCTAGATAGTAATCATCTTTTAGCAAGACAATTTATATATTCCAATATTATCTATCCAATCATTTTTTAGATTCAAGACATTACACTTCTATTATAATTTAATATTATAATGGGCAAGGATGGTTAAATTTGTGGATATGTATGGTGTTTTGATTTTCTGTTAATATTCAAGTTCATAAGTTGTTTGATTGTCTCCATATTGGCTATTTCCAGTTATTCAAATCAATAGATTTATCAAGGCACATTTGTTGTCATTGTGTGGATGCTTTTAATTGGTTTCTATTAGAAGTTGATGCAATTTCCTTTAAGTGACTTGCATTTATTGGTCTCTCTCTAGAGTTAAATCCTTTAAAGTAAATCATACTAGTGGGTTTTCCTTCAAATAGAATTAAAACAACTTACTTGAATAGTACTTACTTGCATGTGTGTGTTAAAAAAACAATGACTACCATGAAAGACATAAAAACAATAAATAGCACTCACCTCAATTCCAGAACCACTACTACTACTCTAAATATCATGCAGATTCTCGTCAAGACGTTCAACATAATCACTATCATCATTGTCCTCAAGTTGTGCAGCTTTGTAGAGAGCTCTATTGATAGGGCCTTTTTCTTTTCATTCTGCTTTCATATAATTTCTCTGCATGTGGTTTAATCATCATGCAAAAATTAATATAAGTCAAGTAAAGAATGCAAAAACTATAATTTTTTGTTCAAAATAACATTTTTCTTCCACTCTTAAATGACTAAGTCAAGGTATGTTGTGAGATTCTTCCTTTATTGTAAGCAATAGATTCCAGTTTATAGGAGGATTCTTATAGTCATGAACATAAGATTTTCAATAAGAAGGGACAGTCCTAGTCCTTCATATCATAAGGAAGACAGTAAAAGTTGTAAGATGGCAGTCCATATCTCTGTCTTAGGATAGTCCATAGCATGGAAGGTATAGGAGAAGATAAAGAGATGCAACAGCTGGTAGGATTTCACCAAACAAAGAGAAGAGATAAAGGCACAGTTAAAACCATTAGACAGTGACCAAGAACCCTTGGAATGGCAGCAACAAGGCAGATATGGAAACCTTAACTTTAGGATCAGTGATTAAGATCTTTACTAAGACATACTCAAAGTGACTGCCTAGAATGATAGAGTTAAATATCATAATGCAGCATAGGAGCATGTCATAAACATGAAAAGGACAACAATAATGAAGTGAATACTTAAGCAAAATGGTTTGAAGTAGAACCTAGTAAATTGCAGTATTGCATGTTTCTTTTGGTTCTGTAAGTAGAATAGTGAGACAATTCATGATAACGTATTTATGTAAAGCATCAATGCTAAGGTTATAATGGCTAGAATTGCATTATTGCACGTTGAGGGTAGGTTTATTCTTTGTTTACAGTATCCAAGAGCTATGATAACTATTGAAGTATCCAAAAAATCCAATCACAAGGAAGTATAACAAAAACATGTTACAAGTTTACCCAATAACAAGCACATGAAATGAAAGAATAGTGTAATAGAGCATCTTACCTCATCTGCATCCATAATATTATGCTCATTCCATGCAAAAACTATAGGCTTAATGGAGGAAGCCAACTGCAACAATTTCTCAGTGCGACTGTGTAAGCAACTCATTATATGTCGGTACCCTTCATTTGACTTGATATGATCTGTAGAGGCTCTTACTAGGCATCTAACAGATGGCTTTGAAATCTCTATTGACAAACTAGATTTCCACTTCATACTACTGTTAGATTTACTAGGATCTAGTGCTACCATATAATCGAGCATATCTTCCACACCTGCTTCTCTATTACTATTTTCCACCTAAAATACAATGTCAATATCAACATATAGAGAGTTCAATAAAAAATTGAAATAAATAACCAACTGAACCAAAAAGCCATACCCTTACTCCAAGTTTGTCCATTTTGGCCTGCAACCTGCCTTGGCCAAATGTATATCCATCTACCACATTATCTCTTGCCCTCTTTCCTTTATAACTCTTTGTCAAATATTCTTCAGAACACATATTTTTTTTAATGCCTCCCACTGTTTGGGAGATAGAGGGGATTCTAACCTCTCTTTTCCCTCCAAGATTGTTTTTCTACAATTGTATCTAAAATTGTTCATCAAAAGTCTCATCTTTTGCTTGTAATATCTTCTAGAGATTTGTCCACCAGTAGTCTCAAAAGCATTTTCCATTTTTTGTATAATATTTTCCACACTTCGTGGATCTTGCTATGCAAAATTTGATTTGCAAATATCCAAATGGGCCCTACATCTCACACCCAACTCAGAGGCCCACCTTGCAACATTTTTCCCAATGGGCTCACCATCTCTTGATACCTCAACTAAGAATGGTTTCTTGCCTTATAATCTTCTTTGTTTTGCATTCCTCTCTGTAGATCTGTATAAATCTTGACTCAGTCTTTTTCTTTTGAAAAAAGTAGGCACATCTTCTATTAAACCACTAGCAATATTTTTGGCTAATCCACTAGTTCCATCAAAAGTTGTAGCAGACACATCTTCTATTAAACCACTAGTAATATTTTTGGCTGATCCACTAGTTCCATCAAAAGTTGTAGCAGGCAGATCAGATGTAAGTGGTCTCTCTTCATGACTTTCATTAACCAGAACTTCATCATCCTTAGCCACATCAGGTGTGTCATGAGTAGGTAGATAAGTACCGGTCTCTGTAGATTTTACTTCAAACACATCCTTTAATCTTGAATAAATCATCTGCAGATCACTTACTGTTCCTTTCCTCTCATTGTTTTCAATAATCTCTCTTAGACTCTGTGCTAAGAGATCATCACGACGTTGCACATCACCATGTACTATATTAGGCTGCACATTACCATGTGCTATATCAGGCTACACATCACTATGTGTTATATCAGGCTGCACATCATCATGACTATTCTTTTCACCAACTACATTTGTACTTGAATCCCAAATGTGTTGGCTTCTATGAGTTGGCAACACTGTATCTTTACTTTCCTTTTGTTTTCTCTTTGTATTTTCTTTGCACTCTTTTTCTTTCCTATAAAACAAAAAAATATCATATTATGTCTTATATACATAAGCCTCTTGCCTATAAAATTTCATAAACACAATTAAACAAATACTACTTAGTGGATTTACAACTTGCCTGTTTGTCAAACCAAGATGTGATAAATATTCACTATTCTTTGCCACACATTCTTCACAAAAGTGCTCATAATTTGTCAGTGGAACTTCAACAACATGATCACTATCATCTAAATTGTGCCTCAAAGTCTTTTTCCTCATTTCCTGAAGTCCAAATAAATAATAATATATAAATCAGCAACTTGAATCAGTAGAACAAGAGTGGAATATAAACAAAGCCATTATTTTCAGTCAACTAGAGCATATAAACAAATGCAGTCATAGTATATAAGGATTTTATTTCCATTTGAATGATACAGTATATAAGGACAATCCCCTTATGAAATACATTCACAGAGCATATAAGATGCATTATATGGAGGAGCAAAAATCCAGTAAGTAAATGTGGCACACAGATTGAAACCCAAAGGAAACTCTATTTGTTTATCCTTCTATTTGAGAATAAACTAATTGTCTTTCTGATAGTGTGAATCATCATTATTTCTACTTATATAATCCTCATTTTTTCTACTTATAAAATCCTCATTATTTCTACTTATGTAATTCTACAGAAATTATGAACACACAAATGTAGGTAAACAAAAACAGTCAATATGTGCTTTTAAAAGAGTAATTTATTTTTGGAACAAATATAGCTAGTTATATGCATGACCTGTAACAAGACAAGAACTAGAAAAACAAAAAAAAGTAGAGCTCAACACAAGAGATTACCCTAAAAAACCCAAAGTGGAAGAAATTCCTGTACACTAATGCCCTTTCTTATCTTGCTACTTCTCTACTACATTTTACAAGCTCACTGTTTTCTTGATGCCTTCACTAATCATCTGCATTGCCAGCAAGATCAAAATCCTGATCACTCATGTCTGCATCTATTTGATTTTCTTCCTCATACTCATCTATATCATGCAATACATTCTCTCTCCCATTCTCTTCATTGGTAATCAAAATATCTTCTCTAAACACTCCATCATCATCTTCATCCACTACTTCAAATGTTTCTTGTAAATTAACATATTTCCCATCAGGCATTATATCAATAGCTTCCATGAATTTTTGTTTTGAACGAGACTTTGTTTGAATGACATACGACCATCCTGGGCTTCTTACATCATCAATAAGAAATGATTGGTTAATTTGAAAAGGGAAAACATAGGGCTCATCCCTCTCTGATAAAAATTGTCCTGTATTTGTACGTACAAATCCATACTCATCAAAATGTACTACAGATGGTCGGATCCACTTACATTTTAATAATATAGGACTGTTTTCACCAAAATCCACTTGAATAATTTCTTGGATGAATCCAACATAGAATTTCTTCTCAGTTTCGTAAAGAAATTCAGCACTTACAACACAATCACAATTTGTTTTTCCTTTGTCTTTTTCCTCCACTCTTAAATGGCTACCATAGGCCCACATTCCACTAAAACACATAGCCCATAAATGTGGAGGTTGTGAAAGCTCACTTTCCTCTGTTGTTATATCTTGACCTTTTTATTTTGCATCACTAACTACATTAGAAATCCATTCTTCAAATTTTGGAAAAGAATCACCTCTAACCAAATCATGACGTCTGCGCTTTTGAGGTCGATGTTGCATCCAACTTTGATTCTCTTCTTCATATTTTATACATAGAATATTAATGTACAAATAGTAATATTAATAATATAAATGTGTAAATGCAATTGAGTAAGATTAATAATATAAATGTGTAAATAAATAATTGTGTAAATTTTTTTAATCTATGTCACTTATTGAACAAAGATGTGTTTTGAAGAATAAAGGCATGTATCACACTTCTTTCTTGATGTGATAGCTTGAAGCAACATCCATTTCCTTCTAATACTTCACCTGCAACTCTCTCATCTTCATCATCATCCCATACACTTCGATTGACATTTTTTAAATCCTTCATATATTCTATGCAAAATCCAATGGCCTCTTGCATTGAATATCCTTCAGAGATGCTGCCTTCTGGTTTTGCCCTAGTACGAACAAATTTTTTCAAAACCTTCATATATCATTCTATAGGATACATCCATCTCGTTCTTACTGGACCACAATGCTCTAGTTCATATTCTAGATGTATCAAAAGATGCATATAAATGTTAAAGATTGTTTCTGGAAATTCCCATTCCAATAGACAAAGGACTTCAACAACCTCCTCCATCAAACTATCAAAGTTTGAAGGATCTAATACATGTGAACTCATTCTCTTTAATATTAGGCCCAACCTTATAATTGCCAATATTGGCCCCTTTGCCAAACCTGATATATTTACCACAATAGGTGAAATATTTTTTATTATAACATGATAGCCATGGGTCTTAAGGCCTCTTAAGCTATTAATGTCAGTTTGGCTTCTGATAGTAGTACTTACATATCCAGTGGGAAAGCGAGTCTGAGACATCAACTGTAAGAATTGTGCACATTGTTCCTTTGTCCAGACATAAAGAGCACTTGGTTTTCTATATTTTGTATCTTCATATTTTTCAACCCAAAGATTTTGACGAATCTTTAGTTCTTGAAAGTCTTCATGTGATGAAATAGTATCAAAAGCACCAAAAAGAGTTTCTATAATAGCATAGGCTATATTTTTCTCAGTATGCATAAAGTCAACAGTATGCCTAATGGCTATATCCTTAAAGTATGGCAACTTATAGAATATGCACAACTATTTTAGACCACTTTCATTACATGGATCATATCTACTACCAACAATCCCACCATTTTCAATAAATGACATTCTTTTTTTCCATTCTCAATAATGTAATCACCCATTATTAGCAAAGGTGGTTCACGATTCTCTTCTTGACCATTGAAAAATGTTTTTTGTCGACGATATGGATGACCCACTTTAAGGTAAGCACGATGACCACAATAAATACACTTACGCAAACTTCTTGAGTGCCTCACAAAATCCTTAAAGTTGCAAGCTGGACAACCATGGTATCCATGAATAGTGAGACCAGACAATGTACCAGATGTTGAAAGATCATGAATCGTAACCAATAAGGAAGCTCTTAAAGTGAATTTGATTGAATGACCATCACTTAAAGATTGAATTGCTACAATTCCTTTCCATAATTCCATTAGCTCATCATATAATGGCTCTAGATAGGTATCTATTGTATTTGAAGTCACACTTTTCTTTCCTAGTATAATCAATGATAGCATTAAGAAAAATGGTTTAGTTGCTAACCATGGAGGCAAGTTATAATTTATTAAAAACACTGGCCAAGTTGACCATTTAGTACTTTGATCTGAGAATGGGTTCACCCATCTAGAGCCAAACCCAACCTTATATTACGAGGATCTTGAGAAAAATCAAGCCATCTATTATCAAATTCCATCCACGTCTTAGAATTAGGCACATGTCATTGTTTTCCATCAATTCTCTTATTTTGGGCATGGCACTGCATAAGTTCAACAATGTCTCTGCACCTATACATTTGGAGTAATCGTGCGATTATCAAAAAGTGGCGAAGAACCTTTCTAGGAACCATAGCTAATTTCAGTCCTTGTCTATACCTTGCTTCATGACATTTCATACATTCACTCTCACTTGCAAGATTTTTGTGAAATAATACACAACCATTAACACATGTGTGGATGTTTTCATACCCCAAGCTGAGCTTACTAATCTGCTTTTTACATTGACTTCATTTTGTTGGCAATGTGGAGTCAGCTAGTAACAATGAACTTAATAATGCCAATAACTGATCTACACTCTCATTTGTCCAACCATGTACCACTTGCAAGTTAAGAATTTGAAGGATTGTTGTCAAATGACTTAACTTGCAATTAGCATACACAGGCTTTAAAGCATCCTCCATTGACTTGGCCCAATCATCGTTTAGACCCTCATTCAAAATTCTTTCAACTTCAAACCCTTCATCTAACATTTTTGCCTCTTCATCTATGTTCGGTGCCACTTCATCTATGTTTGTTTCCTCTTCATCTCTCACAGTCTACAATTCTATCATATCTTCATAATAATTGTAAGCCCAAGGGCTTATACCACTATGCCTATATCTTATCATATGTCGATAAATCACATTTCTTTTTCTCACCCTTCCAGCAAGACAGTCATTACATGGACATGGATATTTTTCCATTTCCCTCTCTTTGGCTACTCTCTCATCATATGCATGATATTGATCCATAGTCAACCTTCGATGCTGATCCATCTGTAATATTGTGCATTCCAGTATTAATTTAGTATAATAAGCTATCCTATGCCTAGAAGGCCTTTAAATATAAAATCTTAAAAGGTAATATTCAATCATGCATATGGTCAAGCTAGGATAACATTTCCTTCAGTTTGGGCTAGTCACCATGTAGGGAGATCATGTAGAGTAGAGGTGTGGTTTTATTTGAGTTCAAAGATCAGTTAAGGATCAACTTCAAAAATACTGAAGATAACATTTTCTTTTGAGTTTTCAAGCTTCAATCATGAAAATATCTCCTGGGGGGCACCCACAAGCAGCTTCCCCAAATATCATGAAAATATCAGTTCACTTTTGGCAATGAGGGTTTTGAATTACCTTTGAATTTGCTACAGAGTGTGTCCCCAAATTTGACTTTGCTACAGAAGGCCTCGTTGAATTCACATTTGTTACAACAAACTTTGAATTCCTTGCCCGCCTTTTTAAAAGTCTCCAAGTCCTCTCCAAACAAGCTTTATCACCCATGCAAGTAGCTGCTACACTTATATGCACCTAAAACATTTTTTCAGGTACATACATCAGATAGAGTAAGTGCTTCAATATGTGTCCATGAGAATAACAAACATCAACAATAATTCAATTTCATTCCCATGCCGACAATTATACATTTTACAAGTTGTCTGACTTAGAAATATAGACAAGCTATGTAAACCAATAGATAAATAGCATTTATAAGAAATACTAAACAATTTATCAAGATTACACTTTAAAACCCTAGTTAAACAACTATTGTAACGAAGTATTCATAGAAAAAAATCACTTGCCAAAATCATAGGCAAAGTCACCAAATAAAGGACTCAAGATGTCAACCATTTCAAATGACAATAATGACAATAGGAAAAACAACATAGAGAATACAGTCATGCCTTTGATTGCAAAGGAGGGGGTAGATATTACAGTCTGTAGCAGCATTGAAAAGATGAAAATACAAAATCTATGAAGCCAAACACTTTTGTCAAAATACAAACCCTTACCTAATTAGTTAACTGATCCTTGAAGATTTTTTTTTATGAGGCAAAGATAGTCATTATATAGATGCTAAAACAATGACACAAGTGCCTTTGAAAGTGATGACAATTATGTCATCAAACTGACAATGAAATCAGTCATCAAAAAGAGTAATACACAACACCACAGAAGAAAAGAGGAGATCACTATCCATTTAAAGAGATGCCCTAATCACAGTCACCAAAGTGGGATACAACAGCAGAGAAAAGACAGTGGAATATTGACAGTCTTTTTGCATCCAAATGTGCATTATGTGAAAACTGTCATATATCAATAAAAAAAGTAATAGAGAGGATTTTTTACAGTCAAAAGTCTATGAATAGAATCTTCAAGTTTATCAAAATTGATGGGGAGCCTCAGTCGATAAGACTTTCACCGTCGGCCACCTTGCAACCTGTCACACCAATATGCATCTCAGGCTGCGACTTCCATTCAACGCCAAGTTGCCTACCTGATGTACTTTGTCATCCCGATATGCATCTCAGGCCGCGACTTTTGTTCAGCGGCTCGAACCTCCCTTCGGCCATACTATTCTCATCGCTCTGAGCGAGGAAAGCTTTTCCGATGGCCTCTGTCTCACCGATTGAGGCTCCTCATCATATTGTTATTAGAGCCAACGAAAGCTCTGGGCGGAAGTGTTGTGTATTTGATTTCTGTCACTGAGAAGGCAGATGAAGAGTTGCTCATGCCATCTAGTTGCGAGAAGGAATAGGATTCCTATAGTATGTGGGCAAGCGATGATGAGGTCTGTCATGACCATTCACCAATAGAGGTTTGGCTGGAAGAGGGTGCAAAGTGAGGCCACTGAGAGAGAGAGTGGTAGTGCATCTGTAGGATCTGCTGTTGGATAAGAGGAATGAGTCTGTAGCAGTGTGTAGGATGGACATCTGATTGAGCATTATGTTGTAGTCAAATTGAGGATTTGCAGGAGTGTTGGCGTTTGGGTGTTGTCTGTGAATGTTTATATTAGATAGAGAGAGCGAAGGAGAGGCTAGCAATATGCCTCCAAAGGGGATGACCACCGAAGTGGTCAAGAAATTTCAAGAGATGGAAGAGATGATCAAAACTAGAGTCAGGGAAGCACTCCAAGCAGAATTGAAGGCGATGAAGATAGGAAAAAGGATAGAGGAAGATTCAGATGGAGAAGAAGAGAAAGAGGAAGAAGCAGAGGAACAAGAAGAGGCAAAGATACCAGTTGAACAAAAGCATTTCCTGGAAGCCATTAAGGCTATTGGCAAGGACTCTTCGGAGGCTCGGATAGATATTCCCATGTTCAGTGGAAAGATGAATGCTGATGAAGTTATGGAGTGGATTGAGGCTCTAAACAACTACTTCGAATACAAGGAAGTTCCTGAAAGTAAGAGAGTTAGGTTTGCAAAAACTAAACTCAAAGGTGCTGCCCTTACATGGTGGAATTACACCCAAGGAGAAAGGGTAAAGAATGGGAAAACTATGGTCTCTTTGTGGAGCAGAATGCTAGAGAAGATCAAGTCCCAGTTCCTTCCATCTGACTACGAGGTGCAGATTTATAGGAAAATGTAGAACCTCAAGCAAAAAGATATGGATGTGGCTATTTACATCGAGGAGTTTGACAAATACACTCTTTGTTGTGGGTACATAGAGGATGAAAAAGCCAAAGTAGCAAGGTATTTAAATGGTATGAGGATCAATATTCAAGATGAGATAAGTTTATTTACCCCTGAAACCGTGGAAAAATGCTTTCAAGTAGCATTAAGAGCTAAAGAGAAGCTGAAGAGGAAAGGTGAACAGTAGAGTAGAGGAAGAGGTGATAGAAATTTTAGAGGCAATTTTGGAGGAATAAGTCCTAACTAGAGGCCTAGTGGTGAGTCTAGCCAAGAAGAGCAAGTTGGAGACTCAAGTAGCAGAGGAGGCTACCGAGGAAGAAGGCCTAATGAAAGAGGTGGGACAAATGGATCAAATAGAGGATCCAAGTTCTCCAACATGGGATGCTATAATTGTAATCAGATAGGGCATCTAGCTTATAAGTGTCCAGAGAAGGCCTCAACTTCTCATGGCAATGAGAGAAGAAGTCTCTCTGAAGACAAAGTGGAGTTGGGCTGTTGGGGAGAGTTGAGAGATCAGATAGAGAAGCTGCAAGGTGGCCGACGGGGTATGTTTGGCTGATAAGAATAGATTGCCAAGACATAAGTCACCCTCTCACCGATCATAAGTTTGATCAGTTGTGTGCTTCCACTGTGCGCTCCCCATCAAAAATCAAGCTAATAAGCTATATGATAGTCATAGCAGTAGACGAACAGAGGGAATGTGACTGTGACAGATTTTTGCATACAAAGGACAATCATCATCAATGATATCTTTGTATTAAGGAATTTGTAGGCAAGTTCGTGATAGGACAACAAAGATCAGTTCATGTATGAAGCAATGAACAAGGTTTTCATGGCAAAGGTTACTGTCGAGATAGCAGTAAGAGACAGTAAAGACAATGAAGAACAGATTTAAGGAATGAAACAAATCATGGAATAGTCTTGCATTCTCAACAACAAGCTTTCATTCTCTATTTTGTGATAGTCATTTTGAAAATAAAATCATCTTTCAAAGGTTGAATCACACACATAGGGGCAGTGTCTAAGTCACAGGTTGAATACCATCAAATTCCTTCATGCCAAGGTATTCTAAGTATAAATCATGAATGGAAAAAATAGAACTTTATCAATAAAGAACCTGAGACCTCTTCATATAGTCATGGAAAGAGAGAGAATAGTCACTAATGACAGAGCACCAAGCTTTCAAAGATACAAAACTTTAGAGCAGGATAAGAGAAGAATAGAGGTACATGGAAAACCCTACCTCTACTTCATAAAACCATTTGTTATCTGCTATCTATAGCTAGAAATCCCAAAATTCCCTCCTTTCTTCATTCACATGATGATCTCAAAACTATTTCAAAACTCAAAGAACTGCGGCCATGAACAATCTTCTCCTAATCGACTACTCATACCCTTTTCTTGGCGGCCATGAACAATCTTCTCCTGTTCGACTACTCATACCCTATTCTTGGTGGCCATGAATAATCTTCTCTTGTTCAACTACTTTGCATACCCTATTCTTGACGGCCATGAACAATCTTCTCCTGCTAAATGCACAATCTTTGCTTCTTCATAGGTTTCACCTTTTGTTCAAAATTCATAAACGCATAATCCCTCCATTAATTCCCTCTAAAACTAAAGTGAAAGAAAAAAGAATAGAGGAATTTATTTAGTCCTTTATTTAGTCAATTTTATTTGTAGTTGTGTTTTTTTGCCTGTGACCAAATTAGTCATTTATTTGGTCATTTATTTAGTCATTTCAACCGATGACCAAATTAGTCATTTATAGCTGTGTTGCAAAAAGTTTTAGTCACGTGATTAGAAGTTTGGTCACGTGACTAAAAGTTTTAGTCACCTGGTCATTTATTTTCCATATTTCTACTAGTGTACTGGCATGCCTTGATAAGTATACTTCAGAGTAGGAGAAGGATTACTGGACTAGCCCTTAGGTTCTTGCTTCATTAGTGCATGTTATTCTCTGATAAATACCGCACAATTGGTGTTATCCAGTTTGGTGTTATTCAAAATCTGATTCATATTCAATGAAATTAACATTGGCATCACCAAATTGAGTAGTTTCTTCTACATATGGTTCCTTTATGTGCTCATTCATTGAAAGCATCTACATGAACCTCACCATTTCAGGGCAAGATGCACCATCATGGTCTATGGTGAGATGGAAGTTGCACACCATGTGATTGCTTCTGCTTGTAGAAGGGCCATTTTCAATACCTAACCTTTGAGTAGGGCCAGACAGAGGAAAGGATTTGTTATAGTTTCCTTGTTGGCTATGATCCTTTATGGGCACATCCTGATAAAAGGGTTGTTGAGCACTTTTGGAATTTGCATCTTCAAAGTGATGATGTCTTTGGCTAGTCTCTGAATAACTAGATCAGTAGATTTAATAGCCGAAGGCTTTCCCATTTGCAACTCCTTCAACTTATCGGTAGTTATCAGATCATCTTCTATAGAGATGGCCATTGTTTGGGCTGCTATTAAATTAGCATCACCTTCCCTTTTTATGGGGAAATTGACATCAAGAGGAAGAGTATTAATAAAGAAACACTTTAGTAGAGCATCACCAGGTCTTACATTAGTAGGGATTCTATTTAGAACTTTATTGAACTTAGCTACAAATTATCTCATCTGTTCATGTACCTCCTTTTGCATGGAAGACAACTGAGCTACTAATGTATGCTCATTATCAGTTGTTTTAAATCCATCCTCATATTGTTGTCTCATATTTGCCCAATCTCTAATAGATCCATTAGGAAAGTGATAAAACCATTCTATTGCAGCATCAGTAAGAGACTCGACAAATAACCTCACAGACACATCCTTGTGTTGAACCCCCAGAATGGAACATGCAAAAAAAAAGGAATTAATATGCTCATCTAGGGTAACTTTCCCATCTCCTGTGAACTTAGGTATTATCTTGCTTGACCCCCTGGGTAAATCATGCAATTGCAACCCTATTCTTAGAGGACCTATAGTTGCTCCCCATGGTACAGGAAGTTACTGAGCCATATTGGCCAGGTTATAGACTAGAAAGTTAACTTGTAAGGGTAAGATAGTACCATCAAGGACAAGATCTTGACAAGAGGAGCTAGAGGTATCTCTTTGTGGAGGAGGAGAAGATGGTCTACTTGAGGATTTGACTCTATAAGTGGGAGGGAAAGGAACAAAATTTAAAGATTGTAGTAAGTCAAAATCTAAATCAGTAATACCCTTCCTTCTATCGCTTCTAGTATATCTTTTTGAAGCCCATTTTCACAAAAGTAGAAAATTTAAAAGTAGAGTCACCAATCACTTAATGTTATTACGAGAGTGGTTTTACTAATGGCGCACTTGATTCCTCAGCCTATTTTCTTGATCTCTTGGTCTATTTGTGGGGATTGCATGTATCTGAAGGGGTCTTTATCTTCTAGGCACTGCAACTATGCCTTCCACAAAGACAATTTCTTGGGCTTTACCAAAACACCTTGCATTTTCCCTTATTATATGTCCAAGTTCTTCTTCTTCTTCGAGCACTTCGTTAACTTGGTGATATTACTAATTTGTTCTCCTATTCTGCCAGGCCAAAACTCGTAGGCCAGTTATGATATCTTCTTGGTGACCAGTAAGCCAATCTATGTTAGGCTATAGGACTGACATTATCCTTCCATAGAGAACCATAAAAGCCAATGATAAAGCAACTCACAAAATATGTATGCAAACAAATATCATGTGTCCCCAGTAGAATCTACAAAAATCTGTTGGTGTACATATTTTGTCACTTAACTCTATATTCTCACACCAAAACAAGTGACAACTGGACCAACAATTGAACCTACTGCAATTATGTTTTGCAATGATTCTCTGGTTATTTTACAAGGTACAACTACCTTCAAATGATATACAAAGAATGGAAATATTGTATGCTTTTCACCAGGAAGCAAAAAAGGTGGTGCTTTTAACTAGAAAGCATAAAGGCAATAAATCTCAATAGAATCTAAATTCAAAAAAAACACAAAGACTTCAATAGCTATAATCTCAACCACACTATTAAAGAATCATATTAATTATCGTACGATCACCACTGTAAACCATTCATCAAAAGATAAACATCCACATCAATGAGCAAGAATAGAATTATTCAATTACTTCAACACATAATTGATAATCAGTAAACCAACAACACATTCAACATAAGAAGAATAAGTATCCAATAACCATAACACAAAGTTTACAATCATTGAATTCCCACTATACCAATTTCTAATCATATATTAAAGCAACTAAAAGTAACAACACATTAAAACTAATCTCTTATCAAAACAAAGTTTGCCAGAAGATCTCTAACATCGATCGACTCATAAAATATATAGCCTTGTCAACCATAACTATCTTTAAAAATAATAACTTCTTGGCGACACCGATTTAAAGATGTTTAAAAATAAGCATTAACTTAAAGAGAGCTCTCTAGAGCCAATAGTTTTTTGCCAGAAATAAATATCAAAGCATATGAAAAATCATCAATTGACAATTGTCACATCCTTCTCAAGTGCCACCTCCTTTTGTGTTGCCTCCTTTTCTTTTCTTTGTTCATCTCTCGAAGCTGAATCGACCTGTGATGTTTGAGTCGCAAGTGCCCACAATTTTGCTTTATATGTTCTGTACCTGCCAATGATCGGTGTTAATGTCTTGCCACTTGGGCTGCCAGTGATATTAGCTTGAAATTTCCATTTACTTATCATCCAATCAACGTTCACCACCCTTTTATGGATTTCTTCGATTTCACCCTTGAAGGTTCTGAGATACATTGCTATTCTTCCAAGTTTTCCTATTGATTCACCAATGACTATATCAGTAGCCACAAGCTCTTCATTAATCATTTTCTTGAAATTTTGCTTTATCTCCTTGATCTCAAGTAGTTTATCTTCATCTTCACCGAAATCTTTTGTGTCCAAAATTGCAAAATTGCTCTTGAGATCTTTCAAATCAGTGAAATAATGAGTTAATGCACTCCTCATTTCTTCTTCCACTGCTCCCAACACAGTCATTTTCCATTCGAGTGTATCTAGCCATATTGCAAATTCATTTTCCCTGGGATCGTTTAAGATCTTTTCAGCTACGAGGATGCTAGTGTAAATGTTGGCCATTTCTTGGACTTCTTTAGAAACCATAAAAGACTACTATTATCTTTCCTAACAAATTGCAATTTTGTAGCCAATGTTGCCCCTTTGCTAGAAATTGAGGTGTACAACTTTGCAACTTCCTAAATATAAAAGAAGCCATCAAGAATAATTTTCTCCACCCATTGATCGACAGCATTGCCTAGGGCTTGGCACCATTTGATTTGTTGCAATAAATTGGGGTCTGGGCCATCCATAGTTATGCTAGGCATCTCATCAGAAGGTTGAGTAGTAATTCTCAAGATAGATTGAATGCATGAAGTCAAAGGTCTCACCTGAGCTTGTAGCTTGGCCTTCTCCTACTGTTAATTCTTTACCCTTTTTGATAATGCGCCCACAAAGAATTTGGCATGATAGATTTCACCTTTGATAATGGAAGGCCCCATATCAACTTGGCTCATATTGAAATTAGCTCCAATGACTTCATCTTCATTTTTATCTCTAACAAGATCTGTAATTTCCAAAACATGGTGCCCAGAAGAGGGATCTGCCACTATACTAGACATCCTCTTGGCCCGCTTGGGCTTAGGAGTATCTTGTAGCAATTTTTCTACAATATCTATGTTTGTATCGATCATGGGGACACATCTCTTTTTCTTTTCCAAAAATTTCTTTAACCATGAAGGAGAGGGAGTAACAGAAACACTAGCATTGACATTAGCATTCAAAACAATACCATTTGAATGTACAAGAGGAGTGCTATGTTCTGGAGGACCACTTAAAGCAGGAGAATTTGGATTGCTAAATAAAGATTGAAAAACATTATCATCACCAATTTGATTAAAAATCAAAGAATCATTATCATATACCAAGGGGGTAGAGGGACGCACAGGGTCTGCTTGCAATTGTTGTGAAGCATCTAATCTCATTTCTATTGCAATTCTCAAGGACATAGGCTGGCCATCTTACTCAAATGTGGTTTTCAACCTTCTTCTATCTTTAGGTTGTTCTCCATCTCCACCCGATTGTGAGCCAACTCTATGAAGAGTTGTATCCAAACTCGATGTGCCTCTAGGAGTGTGAGAAGGTTGAGACTTGCTCTATTCTCTTGTAGCAGATGCTTTAGGAGTTGAAGAGCCATCAAGTTCTCTGAATTTCTTATCAAGCCATTTCTCAGTTCTTCTTAACACATGAAAATAACAAATCATAATATTCGTGACTTCCTTCCCTGACTAGCACACCTGAGGCAAGGGTTGCAAAACAACATTATGATAATCTTCATCCAAAATGTCCAAGTTATCATCTATACCTTCAGGGACTCATAATGGCAAACCAAAAGTATAGACTTGGTTAATTGTTAACCTCATCCAACTTCTTCGTTGCACTTCCTTTTTCGTTCATGCAATCTTCCCAGTAATCCTCGAGATGAGGCTTATGTAGATACAGGTTACCTCCATGCATGTTCTTTTTCACAAATTTTTTGCTATCAAAGGCTAGTCTCATGGGTAGCAAATGGAAATTATACTCAGCCAACAATTTCTCCACACTTCAGGCACTATCATTGCTCTTATAAGAAAAGAAAGATAAAGACACAGGAAAAGAATATTGTTTCTTCTTCATAGCATGGTACCTGATATTTACAATCACCATTTGGTGGCAAAATTCCAAAAGCACCAGAAAATCTAAAGGATACCTCGGCAATTTTAATGAGGCATTTTCAAAACCCCCAATTCTTAAATAAGAAAAATGATCAAATTGAATATAAAAACTATCAAAATTCATTACCAATGCAGCCGCTTCAGGGATATTCTCCTTTCTAAGGAACCTTCAATCTTCTTTGTGGAGAGCATGAGAAAAGCATCATTAACTTTGTAGAAGTCTCTCATTCCAAAGTCCTTTTGCAACTGTGGGAAATAAGAATACACAGGTGTGTCTGGAGTAAGAGACCCTTGGGTTTTCAAACCAGGCCAGACAACCTCTTTGCTGGCTAGAATGTACACCAAAAGAGAACACATAAAAAGTCACCTGCTAAAAGTCTACTCGCTTCTCATGCATGTGTTCACTTATCAATTTGGCCTAGTCCATGTGTTGAGACTCACTACAAATGAGCAAAATAAATTGGCACATCCAGTTTTTGAAAGTCATATTTAGCACTCCCAATGATACGATGCAATAGAGTAATCATATCAGAGTTTTCTTCTTTAAAGTGACCTCTTTGCAAATTGGTAGGGACTCTAGACTTCCCTTTCTTCTCAATCTTCGGCTAGCTTTTGGCAATACGATTTTGACACCAGTCTTTCTTATCCTAGAAATACCCCTAGCTAGTAGTGATAGACAGATCAACAAATTCCTCGTGGTCTATTAACTTTAGAGCATGTGACACAGCTTTTGAATTAATTTTTGTTATCACAGAGCCATGAAAGGCTTGTATCTCTTGTGAGTCAGGGTAGTAAATCTTCGCACAGGCAAGAATTAAGTTTGGATAAGGCACAACAGGAGGGAAACCCTCAGCTCGGGCTAACCGACTGCTGGGTGGGTGCAAAAAGTTCGGGGGCCAAAAAGTGGCTAATTTTTTTTTTAATTCTAAGAAATAATGAGAGCGTGTTATGCTCAACTATTAAAAAAAAACTGCATTTACTATCATTGTTTCATTTCATTTTCCAACAAACCCACGGCTTGTAGACAAAGGAGAGCACGCTCATGTTATCGGAGGGCATATCGTCAGTAATTTGTCACCTAATTCATCATCAAAATACTTCCACAACATCGAGGAGGCCGAAGGAGTAAGTTCTATTTGCTTTTTTGTGTGAATTTTTTGCTAAATAGGTAGGTTTAAGTAGTTTTTTGATGTAAATTTCTTTAATTTATAGGAATTGATAATGCACCTCCTCCTCCTAAAAATCCTCAAAATCCTCCATCACCTGAATAGCAAATATCTGCTGAAGAACAACTCCAACAACAAACACCTCCATTCATTCCTCAATATGCCCCTGGAACACAAGAAAATTTAATGGGGCAAATTGAAAACAATAAAAAACAAATTGAGGACATAATTGCAAGGTTGAAAGATCCTGCAACTTCAACCTCGCATAGATCCATGCTTGCTCAATCTCTTGAATCTATGTTATCAAATGTAGATTTAATTAGCAAGCAAATCTCTAGTTGATCAAAAAAGAGGAGAGAATTTAGAGAGTTCTATGCAAACAAGTTGTCCTATGAACAAGTAAAAAATGAACAAATTACAAAATTGGACTTGTGTGCCATTTTCACAGACTCACGAACAAATCAACCTCTACCCCTTACATGCAAGAGGTTCCCTATCCATTGGTGCAATAACCAAGTGATAAGGGACAATTTTGGGTAGAGGTGGTGGATGGTTTTTGACCATTCTCCATGCAACAATAATGAGGTCCTGCAATACTTTTTGAGGAAACTCTATTACAATTTTATCAAAAACAAAGTGCCAAACTATTTTGATATGCGGGACTTCCAAGGTAGAGGTGGGGGGTCAATACATGATAGACCAGGGGCACGTGTTGACCCACAATGGCCAGTGAGACAAGCACTCGCCAAAGCAGCCCATGAGCACGTGTCTATCCCTTTCGTTGTGAAGGAGAGTGCTAAGGTCGAGACACTTCAGTCCATTAGTGCCTTGACCCAAAGCATCATAGAGCATGCTGGTCCTACAGCACAGCATGGGCTGGGGGAGAGTTCGAGGAGTAGGGTTCCACCCCATACTTGTCAGGCTTGCGGGTCAGCCTGTGGTTATGACCCCATGGATAGTCGGGATGCAGGTGCATAGGCTACATCTGTAGCTGAGTAGATGGTGATGACAAATGCCCTCTTGAGTGAGACTTTCAGTCTTGACACTCAAGTAAATGTTAACAAGTTCATTGAATTTAATTTATGAAATTTTATTTTTGAAATGTAAAATTAACTAATTTAGTTTGATGATTTTAATGAAATTTTAGGGTCATAGCGTTCATTTAGTTTTCAGCGGTTCTCCACCTCCATATTACACTACAACATGTACTTCTGAGGTATGTAACTAGTAAACAATTATAAATATTACATGTGAATAGTATTGTTATTGTTGTCATATTTTGCCTAGCCCCAAAATATTCCTGTTTCCCTCCTTCTATCGAAGAAATCCGTCAGAGAAAGCCTAAATAGAAGGAGAGAAAGCTTAAATTCTTCAAAAAGCCCATGTTGTGTCTTGCAAAAATCCTAAAAATCTCACCTTGAGAATCCTTCCAGAAAACCCAGAAAAACCCAGAAATCTTTTGTCTCCAATTGTTTTCTATTGCAGAGATTTCTCAGTTTTATACTTAGCCATTTTTCATGTATATGATGATGACGTCATCCTTGTTTTGGGGTTTTCTATCGTTTGGTTGAATTGCATCTCAGATGCATTTTTCCTTGTATCTTGGTCATGTACATGTTACTGTACAATCGGGTCCTTTGTATGTATTGTTGTATGTATTTTTGTTTGTATATCAGAATATGTAAAGGCAGCATACAAAGGAAAAGATACAAGTGTCAAATACAAAGGGGTAGAGATTCAAGGATTATCGGTGAGACCATGCTCATCAGCAGCTCAACTCATAGTCCTTCCAATGGCCGATGAAGCATAAGGAAATGTACATCGGCAATATACAAGGAAAACGTGCAAGAGGAAGATACAAAAGGCAGAATATACAAAGGAAAATGTGCATCAGGTTTCCTTTGTATATTCACTTTGTATATGCGATCTACAAAGGAAAAGATACAAGGGAATATGCTAAGGCAATATACAAGGGTGGTGATAGAAAAGGTGGGGTCTGCACATACAAAGGCGATTGTATCTCATATACAAGTCACAGGTGCAAAGAAGAGATATACAAGTCTATATGCAAAGGAAAAGATACAAAGGTTGGGGCCCACCAATCGCATATATAGGGCATATACATTCTTGATATACAAGTCCTGGACCCGAAAAGAATATGCATTCTAGTCGATAAAAGCAAAAGCGATTGTATGCATCTTTTTTGTATGTTCCGCATTGTATGTATATCGATTGTATCTCATATACAATGCAATATACAAAGATCGCATACAATGGTTTTCGGTGAGACCATGCTCATCGGCGGCTCATTTTAAGATCTTTCCGATGGCCGATAAAGCATGTGAATGTTCAAGCAATGGATCTCAGAGCATCTCAGCGGCCAATCAGATAGTGCCACGTGTCAAAGTCGATCCAAAGGCCGATTCAGATACAGTGAATAGGGAAGATACAAAAGTAGGGGCCCGCTTTTGTATTTAGCCATCGTATTGTATATGCAAATGCATATACAAATGAATATACAAAGCCAATTTTCAAAGGTCGTTTAAATGCCGAAAGCAAAAGCACATACAATGAACATTTTGGCAAGACTTTGTATATCGGTGACTCAACAGGAGGTCACCTCGACAACCTGATACATACAAAGGCAGTTTCAAAGGGTCATTTAGATGGCGATTCAAGTCGCATATGCAAAGTGATATACAGATGCAGTTGACCACAGCTTTGACTACCCATATCTCCCTCATCCTGGCGAATTTCAACATGCTTCAAAAGGCAAAAGTTCTTATTTTTGCCTCCTCTTTCATCTAGCGGGATTTTGAGGGGATTTTTCTTACTTTCAAAATATGATCTGAATTTGCAGGTTCGATCAACTGGACGCTTCAGCAACCATTTTTTGGCATAGTTAGATGCAGATATTTGTGGCATTTATGAGTGTAGGTCGATGATTCAGCAGCTCACATTGAAGACTCAAAATATCTTCCATCTGCCCCTGTTCCAGTATTTCATGCCATAACTTCTTGCAGGTGGACGTCTCTTCAAAGGCAGATATTTTTTCTGATAGAGCCCATGGGCAAATGGATTGTAACCGACTCAGGTCAAAAATAAAAAAATGATATATATACATGTGAAATAGATGTATTGTTGTTAGTTGTTCTTCTGGGCTACTTGGCCTCTATAATCAATAGAAACTGGTATTTTACCTCTCTTTTATTATTTTAGCACTGTGTCTACTCTTTGGATTAGTGTAGGCTGTGTATTGTGGATAAAATGGTCCCTTTCATTCCTCCATTATTCTATCTTGACCTCTGTTAGAATCAATATGAGTCTGTGTAAGCCTTTCCAGCTGTCAGATTATTACTGTATCGATTCAATTGTAGCCAAACATTTTTTTAAATCTGGTGTATCACTCCTTTTCATTTCAATTTCCTTCTAACCCTTTTCCCCTGCAAGCATTAGCACTAGATTTAGATATATTCCTCTAAGCATTAGGCTTAGAATGAGGAACCAACCTTCTTTGGAGGTCTGATCTCAATTTGCAAGGTCCCACACTTCTAGATCATTCCCATTGTGTCATTAGAATGCTTGGACTCTCTCCAAGTAGGGTGCAATTCTACGTGACAACAGTTTTTGGCATTCCTGGTGGGACCAGTTCGATGAACTTCTCATCAAAGTACTAAGAGATTTGGTGTTTCTTCTAGCATTACCAGCCTTCAGGGTAATTTCTTCAACACCATGGCAACTCTACTGAACAAACCTACTGGTGAAAGCAGCCCAAGTACCTAAAATTTCATCAAAGAACAGGATTTTGGTGGTTCTCCTGGTCTATTTCAGCTTCCAAAAGTATCTCAATCACCTGGCGACTCCCTGTCTGGTATGTATCCAGTTTCTCTTTGGTTGTAGACCTATTTTGCTCTAATTCTGACATTTTTATGATTATCCAACATTTAGATGCTACAAAATGTTAGAATTTTATGGGAATCATGGCTATTCCCCAACCCCTAATCCAAATACAGGCTATTGGCCCCCATATTAGCAATACCAGGCCCCAAATGCCTCTGATTTTATGCCATACAGCCTTGCCACTGCAAAATATCAGCATCCTCATGATGCTTACCTCCCTCCCACCCCATTTCAGTCTTCTTGGCAGCCTAATAATGCTTATTATCAACCCCAAGAAGACTACTTTGATCCTAAACAGTGCAACTACCCTCCTAATCTGACTCAAGATGTTGCCCCTGAGAATATTGATGCTTTCAATGAGCTCTTGAGTAGTTTCCTGAAGCTTGACAGACTTTTGGACAATGAAAAAAGAGAAGCAGGGTACAGTCAGCCTCAGCGGTTTTATGACCTCATTATCATAAGCTTATATGGTCTCAAGAAGTTGTACCTAGATCTAAATAGGGAGGCTGATGAATTTATAGAAATGTTAAAATGTGACCAGCAGCGAGAAGCACAAGAAAGGGTTTTTCAAGAAAACCTTGCTATAAGGACGACACCTGTTCAACCTACTGCGGAAGAAGCCCCAAAATTGAAGATTCCAAGCTTCAGGCAGGATAATCCATTTGTGCCTCCAAAACCGCTTCCCAGTTTTAAAATCCCAAGTTTTAGAGGCCCTCAGCTTTCACAAGAGCCTGTTCCTAGCTTCAAACAAATCCATCCTTCAAACCAAAGTGAATCTATGAAAGTGGCTCAAACTTCTCTATCATGGCAGCCTTCTTGGACCAAGCATCCTGGTTACAAAGTACCAAACCTTGTAAAGGCCAATCCTCTCATACCAATTCAAAAGCAGGCAAAGGAAATAGTTGTAGAATCCAAGCCAGCCATAATTCCAAGTTTTAGGGGTGTTTTTTCAAGCCAACAACCAATTCATAACGAAGAGCAACCTAGACTCCACAAGTTTCTAGGCTTCAAAGCCTATATCCCTCCATAAGTCCCTGTTCCTATGCAAACTCACATTATCATTCCGCAGGAACAAATTTGTCCAGAACCCTCTCCCCTCCAAGCAATTCAAGAAGATATTCAAGCCTCTTTCCCTGATGCTATTTCAATCATCAAGGGTGGACCTATTGTCTACCAAGATAATTGGAAAGATGAGCCAAAAGAGGAGATGGAAGAAGATAAAACTAATGAGGAGTAGTTTGTTCCTACACTCACAGAGATAGAATTGTTTGAACCTATTACACCTGTGAGTACTGTTAACCCAAATAAGGGATTGAGTCCTCTAGGCTTTAGTTCTTTTGAAACCTTTTCTCATACATCAGATCAAGAAAACAAGGTTAAAATGCAAAAGGTGCATGGGGAAAACCTTCAGCTGCAGAGGCAACTTAACCAAAATCTAGAAGAGCTGCAGTCAAAGGATGGAGGCATAGGAGAAAAGGTTGTTAAGGTCACTCTAGAGGTGGATGATGCTGCCCTACTTCATGAGCTACTTGATTATGTTGAAGATGATGAGAATGAGCAGCTAGTTGTGGATATGCAACAACCAGAGAACAATGAAAATGATGGCAGATTGCTACAGGTTGAGGCTGAGCATGGCAGTGAGGTTCCAAACCATAAGGGAAAGTATGTTGCCTTATGATAGATGATGTAGAGGCTGATGATGCTGATATGCTTGAGGAGCTTCCATGCTTTATTGAAAATAACGAGGAGACTGAATATGGGCAAGAGCAAATTGCAGATTTGTTCTTTGTTATCCAGTAGGGATATCAGCTTCTTGGTGGGGAGGTTTTCTCTTTTGAGCATGTGCATGGCTCATTTTCTGAGCCTAAGTTAGAAAATCATGAGCATCTTGTTCATGAGGTGGAGACAACAATATCTCTAATTGAGATACAAAAGCTAGGGTTTTCAGACCAGCAAGAAGAGAAAGAATCAGAGCAGAGACATGAGATCAACCATGTTGATTTACATGTCACTTCAAGGGGATGCCCAATCAGGCATCTAGCCCAGCTGGAGACACATCAAGAGGAGTCACCACTTGTCATGCTTACCTCTAAGCATGAAGTTGAGAATCAAAATGAGTGGGATCAACCCATTTATTCACCACAAGTTAGCAACATCAGTAATTAGTCCAGGTGGATAGGTGAGTTTATCTCCATTTTGTGGGGGGTGTTTTATCAATTTGTCATATGCCCATTCCCCCCTCACCTCTTTTTAACTACCCACATGCATAAAAAAATACTGTAAATTGTTAAGGAAGGGAAATTACTTTCGAGAACCAGTTAATGGCTTTGTTTAAGGTCACCTCTGACTGGTTAGTTTAGGATTAGAGTAGGTTTTATTTCAGTTTTAGGTTTCCTTTCAATAAGTGCCATTGCACTTGTTGTATTCTCATTAGGAGATACATGCTTTCTTGTTGTTTCTTTTTGTTTTGGCTTGGTAGCTTGCTCAATGTTCCAGTTCCTCTGTTCTTGTTACAGTCTCTTTTGACTCCATGCCCAATGGATGTATAAGGCCACTGATCAATTTGTTTAGCAGGCAAACACCCCTGAGAGGTCGCCAAAGATGTCATATTTTGCCTAGCCCCAAAATATTCCTGTTTCCCTCCTTCTATCGAAGAAATATGATCAGAGAAAGCCTAAATAGAAGGAAAGAAAGCTTAAATTCTTCAAAAATCCCATGTTGTGCCTTGCAAAAATCCCAAAAATCTCACCTTGAGAATCCTTGCAAAAAACCCAGAAAAATCCAAAAATCTTTTGTCTCCAATTGTTTTCTATTGCAGAGATTTCTCAGTTTAATACTTAGCCATTTTTCATGTATATGATGATGGCATCATCCTTGTTTTGGGGTTTTCTATCATTTGGTCGAATTGCATCTCAGATGCATTTTTCCTTGTATCTTGGTCATGTACATGTTACTGTACAATCAGGTCCTTTGTATGTATTTTTGTTTGTATATCAGAATATGCAAAGGCAACATACAAAGGAAAAGATACAAGTGTCAGATACAAAGGGGTAGACATTCAAGGATTATCGGCGAGGCCATGCTCATTGGCGGCTCAACTCATAGTCCTTCCGATGGCCGATGAAGCATAAGGAAATGTACATCGGCAATATACAAGGAAAGTGTGCAAGAGGAAGATACAAGAGGCAGAATATACAAAGGCAAATGTGCATCGGGTTTCCTTTGTATATTCGCTTTGTATATGAGATATGCAAAGGAAAAGATACAAGGGAATATGCTAAGGCAATATACAAGGGTGGTGATAGAAAAGGTGGGGTCCGCACATACAAAGGCGATTGTATCTCATATACAAGTCGTAGGTGCAAAGAAGAGATATAGAAGTCCATATGCAAAGGAAAAGATACAAAGGTTGGGGCCCACCAATCGCATATATAGGGCATATACATTCTTGATATACAAGTCCCGGACCTGAAAAGAATATGCATTATGGTCGATAAAGGCAAAAGTGATTGTATGCATCTTTTTTGTATGTTCTGCATTTTATGTATATCGATTGTATCTCATATACAATGCGATATACAAAGATCGCATACAATGGTTTTCGGTGAGACCATGCTCATCAACAACTCATTTTAAGATCTTGTCGATGGCTGATAAAGCATGCGAATGTTCAAGCGATGGATCTCAAAGCATCTCAGCGGCCAATCAGATAGTGCCACGTGTTAAAGCTGACCCAAAGGCCGATTCAGATGCAATGAATAGGGGAGATACAAAAGTAGGGGCTCGCTTTTGTATATAGCCATTGTATTGTATATGCAAATGCATATACAAATGAATATACAAAGGCAATTTTCAAAGGCTGTTTAAATGCCGAAAGCAAAAGCACATACAATGAACATTTCAGCAAGACTTTGTATATCGGTGACTCAGCAAGAGGTCGCCCTGACAAATCGATACATACAAAGCAGTTTGCATATGCAAAGGCAGTTTCAAAGGGTCATTCAGATGGTGATTCAAGTCGCATATGCAAAGCGATATATAGATGCAGTTGACCACAGCTTTGACCGCCCATATCTCCCTCATCCTGGGGAATTTCAACATGCTTCAAAAGGAAAAAGTGCTTATTTTTGCCTCCTCTTTCATCTGGCAGGCTTTTGAGGGGATTTTTCTTACTTTCAAAATATGATCTGAATTTGCAGGTTCGATCGACTGGACGTTTCAACGACCATTTTTTGGCATATTCAGATGCAAATATTTGTGGCATTTATGGGTGCAGGTCGATGATTCAGCAACTCACATTGAAGACTCAAAATATCTTCCATCTACCCCTATTCTAGATATTTCACGCCATAACTTCTTGCAGGTGGATGTCTCTTCAAAGGCAGATATTTTTTCTGACAGAGCCCATGGGCAAATGGATTGTAACCGACTGAGGTCAAAAATGAAAAATGATATATATACATGTGAAATAGATGTATTATTGTTGGTTGTTCTTCTGGGCTACTTGGCCTCTATAATCAATATAAACTGGTATTTTGCCTCTCTTTTATTATTTTAGCACTGTGTCTGCTCTTTAGATTAGTGTAGGCTGTGTATTGTGGATAAAATAGTCCCTTTCATTCCTCCATTATTCTGTCTTGACCTCTATTAGAATCAATATGAGTCTGTATAAGCCTTTCCAGCTATGAGATTATTACTGTGTCGATTCAGTTGCAGCCAAACATTTTTTTTTAAATCTGGTGTATCACTCCTTTTCATTTCAGTTTCCTTCTAACCTTTTTCCCCTGCAAGTATTAGCACTAGGTTTAGATATATTCCTCTAAGCATTAGGCTTAGAATGAGGAACCAGCCTTCTCTGGAGGTCTGATATTAATTTGCAAGGTCCCACACTTTGAGATCATTCCCATTGTGTCATTAGAATGCTTGGACTCTCTCCAAGCAGGGTGCAATTCTACGTGGCAACAGTTATATGAATGGTATTTTAATATCTGATTTTGGATGTTGAATAGGTGAATCTTGGAGATTTCATGGAAACACCTTCCAGTGGTGGTGGAGATCAAAGCTTCACTCAGGTAATAAAATAAACAGTTTAACTAATGAATTGTACTTACTAGATTTTTGTAGTTTATATTCATATCATTGATTAGATTGCATTGCACATCTTTCAAACTCAAAGCATTACTAGACATTGCATAACTAATAACTAGATGTTGATAGATGACAAAATTTCAATTACAATATAGTTTTTTGAAAAAATGCCTCAAAGAAATGTGGTCTCATGGAATGCCATGGCAAGCAAATGCATAGACAAGGACATCACCATGAGATCGTATTTCTTTGAGGCATCTTTTCAAACAACTCACTACCTTGTCTATCCTACCACATTTTCCATACATGTCTACCAAAGCTTGTTGATCTCCTCTACACTATTCTTTGACAAATTCTCTCTAATAAACTCATCCAATTACCGCCAATTAGACCCTAGGACATGACACTAGAGAGGGACATGAGCCTATGACATCTTATATAGCATATGATTGACTCCAACATCATCTAGGTTTTAGGTATTAATTATGGGGGCAACAAGTCACCCCTAACCAAAATCTTCAAATCTACACTAACCCATTCCCCTACAAACTATGTCAATCCTATTGGCTCAATTTCTTCCATCCCTACTTTTGATCCTACATCTAACCCACCTAAGTCTAATGAGGACCCTTCCTTTAATACTACTATATTCTTTGAGATGATAGACACATTAGACATTCAACCTTATAATTTAATTGTTCAACCCACTCCTACACCTACCATCACCTTCTTTCTTGACATTGTGCCTACTAATGATTATAATGATCCTCTGTAGATTGAGGCACAAGTACACTATAAAATGATAGTTGAATCAAGGTGGAACACTTATACATCAAAGTGGAATTAATGCAGTTATAGAGGAACACTTATACATCACTAGGTTGCAAAGAGATTCTTATCCCCCTCAAATATCTCCTATTGTACACATAATGACACTTCTATACCTACTTTTGGCTCCTTCACCCTACTAATCTAGGTAAGACATAAATGCCTAGATGTCTCATGTCATATCATCCCCATCTCATACCACTATCTATTCTCTTAGGTCATCCTTGGCTCATTGCAATGTGGGTTGTCCCTGAACTGTCATCCACTAGTGCCTTAAATTCCCCATGATGGTAATGTCTTCACCATTTATCATAGCCCATACCAACTAGTTTTTACCTTAAGACACTTCTCCTTAGATTATTTTTTGTCAACCCCTTCTAGTCCACCTCAACCTCATACCAATTCCCTCTTTCACCTTTACCTATCTTATGCCTCTAAACGCATTGCTGCCCCAACCCCACAACCTCTTTCTATTACCTCACCTACTCCACTAGCTATGCCCCTATCTTCCCCACCATATATCCACCTATTACTACTTCACCTTCCTCATTGACTTCTGTCTCCCCTCTATTACCCCTCCAAGATAAAGTAAAAGAAAAAGTGTAGGACCTTTCCCCATCCACTTCTAAAAGTAGGCCTAAGAAACTTCCCCAACACTACACCCAACCTACTAACCAACCCATATCTACCATACCTATTTCCTAATCTACCCCTACCAAATGTCCCAGACCTAGTTTGCTTCTAACCCACCCCATGACAAACCTCGAGACAAAGAAAATGATAAGAAATTTTAAAAATAAGGTTTTTCTTGTCCTATCTAGTATCATTCCTCCCTCCTATTATCCCACAAACTCTTCATATTCCTCCTTCCCGTAAACCCATAAAATTACCTAATGTCTATGTGATTTCTAGTGCCATTCTTGTATCCCTTGTTCCTCCCTTCATTCCCATCACTGGAATCTTTGTTTGACATATTAAAATCCTCTAGCTTAGGCATTATCCTACCTCCATCACTACCAAACAAACAAAAATTTGAGCAGTACCCTACCCCACCCTACCACCAACCTAAACCTAAACTAACACCTTCACTCCCTCTCTGACTTCTTAAACCTAAAATTTGATGCTACTATGGTTCCTCCTTTGTTGACCCTTATACCACACAATATTCATGAATCCTCATATGAATCTTCATCTAATTTGTATATATACATGTGACTTGTGTGCTTTATTGTGTGTACTTCCTATTACATCGAAAAATGTCCCCTTAGTGGCATTTCCCTCTTAAGGTTTAGCTCCCGGGTCCTATTTGTGCATTTAGAACATTTTTCATGTTAATTTGACATCCTGATGAGAAAACCCTGAAGTTTCATGGCAAATGGGACTTAGGGGGTGCACTAGACATGATCCCTGCCCAAAATAGGGGGGAAGACTTGGGTGGCCGCGCCCTAGTCTTGCCCTATTTTAGGTCAGACCCAATTTTTAAGTGTCATTTTATGACCGTTATTTAGATCCTATGCCGACACAGTAAGTTTCAATTACAAAATTCTTAGTGGGAATGTTTGTATTTGCATATATAAGCATGTTTAGGCATTCATTTGTAAACTAGATGGATATTACGAACTTGTGGCTTATGTGGAAGTGATTCAAGGCATTTATCATGTGTTGCAGAGTAGAATTTGTGTTGTTTTTGTGTTTGTATTTGCAGATTTGGCATCCATCTTCTCATGGCATGAAGAGCTTCTTCCTTCCATGAGATCTTCACTACAAGGTGATATCAATTGTGTTTTCAATCATTTATCATTTGGACTTTGCCTCTATTCCACAGGGATACACACTCTTATTTGACAACAGTGTTCACAAGACTTGAAAGTCTCTCTGGGGCATGACTAAGGCAAGCCTCTAAACACCACAACCCCCAACCCATTTTTTTGTGATTGTAGGTTACAGGTTGCAGAAGTAGAAAAAGTGAAGTTGCAAGAGAGTAGTGTAGACTATCAAAATTGTAGATCAAAGAAGAAAATAGGGATCTAGACTCAGGCGCCCGCTCATTAGTCCTCTGGATCCCACAACTGAAGAATCTTCAGAACAAAAGGAATAGGTTGCAGACAAGGTTTCCAGATCTTAAGAAAAACTATGGCATTGGACTAGGGTGCCTGCTCATTAGTCCTTAATTATTCCACTTTCTGAACTTTGAAATCTAGTACACATTTGATTGTCATTTGATATCTATGTGTGCAAGTATTTTCTATGATTTGTCTATTTGCTTCCGAATTTGCATAATTAGGGTTTTTAGCATAATTGGGCTTAATTGAACAACAAAATCACACAATTCCAATTTTCCCTGATATTCCAAGTGACTCAAAAATTGATAGTAGATTTCCTACTCAGTTGAAGTCCTTGAATGTTTGAGGTGAAAGGAGGATTCATACAAACTAGGAAAATCAACCCTAAACACTAACAAATCCTCTTCATCAAATTTTCACCTTAAACATTTTGGTGAACTCGTGTTTTAAATGAATTTTGCACCTTGCTGAGTTTTCTGCTTCATATTTACATTAATTTCATTCATTCATTTCATTGTTCATCTTCTTGCATCTGGAAAATTACAAAAAATTTGAAAATTTTAGAAAATTTTGAAAAAAATTAGCATTTTTAGCTTGCATTTTCATATAATTTGCATTTAATTTCAACAAATTTTTGTCATTATCATCAGATCTAATTTAAAATATAGAAAATTTTTATTCATCATTAATTTAGATTGCATTTTCATGCTTAAATTGATAAAAATTGCTTGAAATTGTGCATTGTTTTCATATAACCTAGTGTTGCATTAGCTAGGGTTTGTAGTCAAAATCTTGTTTTAAATTTTACTACCCTTTTAAAACACTCATTAGGACTAATTTATAACTGTAGTGTTTCATCATAGTGGTTTGCTTGCAAAATTTCATGCCTAGGGTTTGAAAACCTTGATTTTTCACTAGATTTGGCCTTATTGTCTCTCTAGATTTGCATTGCAGGCATGTTGTAAAGGATTTTTCTGCACTAATTGGCTATTATAAGGGCTATTATCTACTTTCCCTCCTAAAATTATTTACAACACCTTTTTATTGGCCTCTTACAGTAGAAATTTGGTGAAAATTACATATTTTAGCTGTATTTTCCCTAGGGTTTGACCTTGAGTTGCACTATAAGCATGTTGTGATAGATTTTTTGGCATTAGGTGGTTGTTATTACTGTTATAAATTTTTTTCCATCATCATTTTCCTCACAAAACCCTTTTTCATACTCTTTTGCATTGAAATTTGGTGAAAAATTACATATTTTGGCTATATTTGCTCTAAGGTTTCACCTAGATTTGCACTCCAAGTGTGTTGTGAAAGATTTTATGGATTTAGGTGACTAATATTACTGCTATAATCTTTTGCACCTCCTAAAATTCTTTACAACACCCCTTTTAGTGGGTCTTTGCATTCAAAAATTGTGAAAAATTGTATGTTTTAGTGTATTTTCACTAGGTTTTGACTTGTCGTCATCCTAGGTTTTCATATTGTGAATGATATTATGGATTTATTGAAATTATATCAGACATATTATTTTCTTGCCCTGATCAATTTCATTAAAACACCTTTTCTTTCACTTATTTGCATTGGAAAAAGTCAAAAAATCAAGCATTTTTTAATCTTAAAAATGTCCTCTTAGGGTTTGTTCTATTAGTTTGTGCATTGAGCATTGCATAAATCTATATGAGTATTATAAATTTCTACCCTAATAGAAATATCCCTTTAAGAAGAAGTATAAGACACATTGGATCTAGTGCTCTTGAAGAAGTTGACATCCCTACCTCTGAAAATCCATTGAATACCTTCTTTACAAAAGGAGAGACACAAATTTTGCAAGATATTATACCTCCTACAACCACTATGGAAGATCAAGTATTTTATGATTTTGATGACACTATTGAGGTAGTTACACATGTACCTGATGAGCAAATAAACAAACTTGATAAAGAGTTAGCTGATTTTCAAGCATTTGTTGAAATAGAAAGAATAGCGGAAGAATCACCATGTAAGAGAATTCATAAAAGAAGGACAAGATGGTATTGATGTTATTCTAGGTTTAACACATATTGTGCAAACTAATGTCATGCCAGTGACTGAATGTACAAAAGTTATTAACAACATGTCGTCATTGTCTCATACGCAAATATCAGCACCTATACCGACCACGGGAATATCTACATTCACATCGATAATTTTAACAACCAATGCAAATGCTTGTAGTAATTCTACCACTGGTATTAGAGTATCTAAGGGAACTAGTTCACCAAATTACAAAGCTGTGAGATTTAATTATCAGAATTTGGTTTATAAGGGGACCTCTTCTATGAATAATTATTCTCAACCACCTATCTATTCCACTTATTCTCATCCACCTATTACTTATTCGCAACCACCTCCCACCTATCACTATGTTCAACCACCATTGACCTATTCATAGCCTCCTCTTATTACAACTTAGTTTCAATCACCTCCTCACTTTGGTTCTAATTCCTCGCAGCAAACCGCATCTCCCAATGATGCCATATTAAACCAACATCTACAGGGCATGACTGCTTTACAACAAAAAGTGACAAATTTGACAAATTCTTCACAACCTAATATACTAACATATCATGCCCATAATCCCTTATCCTATGCAATCTTGAGAACTCCTATGCCTGAGAGCTTTGAGACCCCTCGCTTTGAAACATATGGTGGAAAAGGTGATCCTAATACTCATGTGGCAGCATTCATGGCTATGTGTAGTAATTTCTACTTTGAAGAGGACTTGTTAGCAAAACTCTTCCCGTGATCTCTCAAAGATACTTCTTTAGAATGGTTTTGCTCTTTACCTCCAAATTCAATACACTCATTTTCGCAGTTGGTTGATCAATTTTTACAACATTTTCAAGCAAATATTGGACCTAAGTTTCTTTGATTGATTTAGTTCATTGCAAGCAAGGTCTGAAAGAGAGGTTAACTAAGTTTATTAGTCGGTATCAGTCTCTCTATGCACAAATTCAATATCAGATGAAAGATGAGGATGTTCAGAAGGTGTTTATTACAAATCTACAACCTAACATCTATGATAAGATTCTTTTAATGAAATATAACTCCTTTCAACATTTATGCATTGCCCTTTGTGATTATCAACTTTCATCTAGTCAGTATGAAAACCAAAACTCATCGACTCAAGTTGGTCAATCTATGGGTGGACAATCACAAAACAACTTTAAGAAGAACAATAATAGGAGTTTCATCAAGATTAATGGACTGAATTCGAATAACTTTTCTCAAGTGTCTGATATCACTAATCTGAAGAAGGCACCGTATCAGCAAAGAAAGTTTACTCTGATATCTGAGTCTTACCATTCTATCATGAATCAAGCTGTGAGTAATAATCGTATGAAGCTTCCCTCGATTAAGCCATTGGATCCTAACAAATCTCAAGGACCTTACTTCGATGCTAATGCCTTTTGTCATTATCATTGGACACAAGGACATGGTACTAAACGATGCATGTGTTTTAAACATGAAATACAAGACCTCATCGACTCAAATGTGATACAGGTATCGGGTGTGAATGACAATGGAAATAAGTCAGTTGCTCCGCCGAATCAGAATTTACAAATATTTACTAATCCTTTCCCTAAGCATATTGATACAAATATGATGGAACAAGGCTTAGTGGAAGTAGACGATGATGATTATTTGGAATATGATAACATTGTGGGCATAATAGAAGTGGACAAGGAAAAGTTGGATAACCCACCTCGTCCACGCCAAAATAGAATTTATGCTGAGGTTCCTCCTCCATTATCCTTACAAGGATCAAGAGATAACCAAAATGCATTAAAAAACAAGTAGAATAACCAATACAAACAACTATAACAAAGCACAAGAGCAAGATAGTACATGATGATTCTTGTTACTATGGTAGATGAAAATAACAACAATAACTTGCTAAAAATAGGAAAAGAGTAAGACAATTATCATCAGTTGGAAATAATAGTGGTTCTCCTCCTCATAAGCAACATAAGGTCTCACTTACACAAGGATTTGAGAAACAAGCATTACATGTATTTTCTGACAATAAGCAAGACTCTCATATGAACCACTCGACATTCATGCAAAACTTGATTGGGTACCTCTCCAAGAGGTTCACAGGCTCTAAAATTTAGTTCGATGGTACTACTAGGTAAGTATCTCTAACCCTTTATCACTTGTGATGTATTTACCCCGTGATGTGTTATGTGTTGTTTAGGCCTCTTGGGATGACCCTTGATAATCTTGTTTAAGGTCCAGGATACCAAGAGACTGCCTCTGTTGTGACACTTCTTCTATTTGTATCATTATTCTTCTATGTTGCCTCTCCTCTATTTTCACTATTGTGTGGTGTGTCTTGTAGACATAGCGTTGCGGTTGGTGACTTGGGGGAACCCTCCTACATGACTATCCCTAAGGCACTTGTTTCTCCTCTCTTAATTTATTGTTTCCCTTCCTCTAGTGTTTCTATCTAGTGGGTGGATGATGAAAAACATATTATACTGATGCGAACCTAGTGTCCCTTTAGTGAGAAATCAAAAATTGGACTTAGTTCCTATATGACGATGGGGTTGATAGATATTATCCAACATTTGGCTAGTAGAATCACTCTGTTCACTTTGTCGTGTGATCTTGATGATGTATTATCACACTTACAAAACATAACAATACTGCTGCTCCGTGCACTTTATCTATCTTGAATCTTGCATTCCTCAATTATCTATGCATTGTTATTTATCATGATTATATGGAGACTAACACTTTTCCTGCAGGGATGTGTTTGTGGGAACATTTGGCAATCGTAAAGTACATTTCACCTCTGAGGGGCATGGGACTTGCGAGAGCTCATGTTCCCTTGTGTGTTTTCTTCCTACCTTAACGTGCTTGATATCGATACCTAATATCAACCACCTTAAGGTGGGGGCATATATAAGGTAAGTTGTCTATTGTAGATGTTAGCAATGTGCTTGTTCTCAGGTGTAGTCTTAAAGATTGGTGGTGATGAGTCCCTCTTGCACTCTAAGTTTTGTTTGAAATCAACTTGTAATCATTTAAGCCCTCATCACGAGGTAGGGATATCACATCCCTTTTCTATCTTAAGCCCTCTACAGAGGCAGGGATTGTGTATTTCTCATGGAGAGTACACATCCTGTCATTTTCAAAAGTCTTCATCGCGAGGCGGGGAGCGGTTCTGTGACTAACTCAACCTTTAAGCGTGTCTTTGGCAATTGTTGTGGTGAAGCCCAATTGTCGTTGTGTGACTGTAATGTGCCTAAGATGGTGTTGAACCTAGAAATATGAACACTCCATCTCTTGTTTGTTGTGTTTTCTCTGTGTCTTCCAAGTGTGTGTGTATTGCATGTTTGTTCGAAAGCATAGTCTTAAAGACCGGTGGCGTTGAGTCCCTCCTATGCTTTGGGATTTGTATGGTGTGCTTGCTTTGTATGGCATGTTTTGCACATGTGTTGCCCCATATGCAGTCTTAAAGATAGGTGGCGATGAGTCCCTCCTGCATTATGGGTGGTGTGTTTACTTTCCTTGTACTTGCATTTGCATTTCATATATATGAAAAAGAAAAATAAAAAGAAAATCATTATTGTCTTCAATGCATTCACTATATTCACTATTTTTTGCATGTCTTCAATATTGTCTTCTCCATGTTTTGCATGCCTGTTACTATTTTCATTGTGATTGGCGTATCTTCTCCGTGCTTGGTGTGTTTTCTGTGCTTGTTGACCATACTTTAATGCATGTATTGGCCTTGCATTTATACATACATTAAAATGGGGGCTAAATGTTATGTCGAAAAATGTCCCCTTGGGGGCTTTTCCCTCTTAAGGTTTAGCTCTCAGGTCCTATTTATGTATTTAGAGCATTTTTCATGTTAATTTGACATCCCGATGAGGAAACCTTGAAGTTTCATGGCAAATGGGACTTAGGGGGTGCACTGGACATGATCCCTGCCTAAAATAGGGGGGAGGACTTGGGCACATGCACCCTAGTCCTTCCCTATTTTAGGTTAGGCCCAATTTTTAAGTGTCATTTTATGACCGTTACTTAGGTCCTATGTTGACATGGTAAGTTTCAATTACGAAATTCTTAGCGGGAATATTTGTAGTTGCATATATAAGCATGTTTAGGCATTCATTTATAAACTAGATGGATATTGCGAACTTGTGGCTTATGTGAAAGTGATTCAAGGCATTCATTATGTGTTGCAGAGTAGAATTTGTGTTGTTCTTGTGTTTGTATTTACAGATTTGGCATCCATTTCTGCACGGCACGAAGAGCTTCTTCCTTCCATGAGATCTTCACTACAAGGTGATATCAATTATGTTTTCAATCATTTATCATTTAGATTTTTCCTCTATCCTGCAGGGATATGTACTCTTTTATCTAACAATGGTGTTCGGAAGACTTGAATGTCTCTCCGGGGCTTGACTGAGGCAAGCCTCTAAACACCACAACCCCCAACCCATTTTTTTGTGATTGCAGGTTACAGGTTGCAGGAGCATAAAAAGTGGAGTTGTAGGAGAGTAGTACAGATTGTTGGAATTGCAGATCAAAGAAGAAAATAGGGACCTAGACTCAGGTGCCCGCTCATTAGTCCTCTAGATCCTGCAACTGAATAATCTCCAGAACATCAAGAACAAGTTCCAGACAAGGTTTCTAGATCTCGACAAAAACTATGGCACTGTACTAAGGCGCCTGCTCATTAGTCCCCGATTGTTCCACTTTCTAAACTTTGAAATTTGGTACACATTTGATTGTCATTTGATATCTCTATGTGCGAGCATTTTCTGTGATTTGTCCATTTGCTTCTAAATTTGCATAATTAGTGTTTTGAGCATAATTGGGCTTAATTGAACAACAATATCACACAATTCCAATTTTCCCTGATATTCCAAGTGACTGAAACCTAATAGTAGATTTCCTACTTAGTTGAAGTCCTTGAATATTTGAGGTGAAAGGAGGATTCATACAAACTAGCAAAATCAACCCTAAACACTAACAAATCCTCTTCATCAATATTTTACCTTAATCACTTCCATGTTTAGGTGAATGTGTGTGTATGTTAGGAGCCATGAATTGCATCACTATTCTATTTTTTGTAATTGAATAATGTTGTTTTATTTTTAGATGATGCAGGCAGAGACACCTTTCGAAGTTCATAGGGCAATGGAGCATGGTGTGTCTTCTGCGATTTATAGCTCCATGCCTTTGATGGGGGTATGAAGTAGATTAGTAAAATTCAAATTACATTCGTTGTTATAGTTGTTTATTATTGAAAAATCAAATGGTTATTGATTTAAAGTTTAATTTCTATCTAGATGGTTTCTATAGGACATTACAATGCCATAGCTTGATCCTAGTACTAAGGCAAATAAGGAGTGAGATTATCTAGCAGCGGTAAGTGATTATTTTGTTAAATATTTTATTTTTTATAATGTAATTTCTATATATTAGTGTCTATACTTTTTATTGTAACAACTACAACTCTATGAAGAACTAAATAGGAGGAGCAGCCCTCGGGTTCGTAGTAGACGACTCTCATATGCATCTCCATCCCCTCAAAGATCAAAGGCTGCCCTGATCTATTTTCTTCACCCAGAGGGGAATGAATTTTTATTGGGTTCCTTTTGTTGGGTTCCTTTGTTGTGGACATATATTTTGTATTGCATATAGTTGACATTGTATGCCTATATGGCATTCTTGTAAGCCTATATGGCTATTTTGTATATATGTTATATCGATAGATATTGATGTATGCCTATATGGATATTTAGTTAATACAAATCTTTTTTCTTTATGGTGTCCATATTTACATTATAAATCCATGTTCCAATGGATATTTGTAGATGGTTTACTTCAACTATTTAAAGTCCAATTGTATTACATGCACTCTTCCTTTATATAATTGTAAATATATAAAGTTTGAACATTATTCTTCTCTAAGATTATTGAACATTAAATCAATCATATGAATATAATAACCATTGTAGCATGGTAATGAAATTCATGTAAGTATACAATGCACTATGAAGTATGGAACTAAAAATGAGCAAGACATTATTACATGTGACCTCATACCTCTCCACAAAGGAAGACATCTACCATTCCACGTGTATGCTTGATGCTACCATTCACATATATACTTCATGCTACCATTCATGTGTATGCTTCATGCTTCTTGTGCATACTTCACGTGTTCACATGTATGATTCATGCTTCCTATGTATACTTCATGTTTTCACGTGTATGCTTCATGCTTCTTGTATAGACTTCATGTATTACGTGTATTCACATGTATGCTTCATGTTTCTTGTGTATACTTCATGTATTACATGTATTCACGTGTATGCCTCATACTTCGTGTATTAGGTTGATATGCACTAACATAAAAGGGAGAGCAATTTATCATTGAGAAAGACATCCATAACATGTTTGAAGAATACAATTAAGAATACAACCTTAGGCAATATTGCAAATAAATGAATTTAGGTTCTCATGAATAGTGATGACATTTCAAAGGTGAAAAGTTGTGATCTTCGAATAGGAAAGACTATGAACCTTTTATAATGAAGGGAAGTGACCATGTGTAGTGTATATGTGCCCAACTGGACGTGTTGGCACTATTGATTTGTCCCCACGAAGAATAAAATAAAAAGTAGCCTACCTTGCAACTTTACGCTACATGCTTTTGATGATTTTTGGAGTAGTAGAAAATCTTTCACCATGGGCAAACACATTAGAGATATCAAAACTAAGAGAGGTTATTGTAGAGGGGTTCTACGTGATCATGTAGCCTCAGACAGAATGTTTCTAAGCGATAGGATTTTTGAGTAATAGCTTGTCAAAGATTGCTACCTTTTTGCACTTTAGACTCTTAAGGGATATAACTAGTACAATGTAGCTCAAACTATTTAGGCATGTTTGGGTGCAAAATAGAACCATGCCTAGCCTAAACGTACTGATCTGGATGCATAGGAACTATCAGTTTGGTTGCATCAGGAGTAGGACAAAAGTTACACCCCTTTGCAACTTTACACTACATGCTTCTGACGATTTTTAGAGCAGCAGAAAATCTTTCACCATGGGCAAATGCCTCATAGATATCAAAATAAGATAGTTTATTCTAGAGGGGTTCTACATGATTGCATAGTCTTAGATGGAATGTTTCTAAGTGACACGGTTTCCGAGTAACAACTTGTCAAAGATTGTTGTCTTTTTACACTTTGGACTCTTAAGGGATATTGCTAGTACAATATAGCTCGGACTGTTTTGACATGTTTGAGTGGGAAACATGACCATACCTAGCCTAAACATACCCATACAGACGTGTTGGAACTGCTGGTTGCATGAGGAGCAGAACAAAAGTTACATCCCTTTACAAATTTACACTACATGCATCTGATGATTTTTAGAGCAGTAGAAAAACTTTTACCATGGGCAAACACCTCAGAGATATCAAAAATAAAGAGGTAATTGTAGAGGGGGCCCTAGTGATCTCATATCCTTAGATGAAATGTTTCTAAATGACATGATTTCTGAGTTACATCTCGTCAAAGATTGCTACCTTTTTACACTTTGGTCACTTAAGGGATATCATTGGTACAATGTAGCTCAAACTGTTTCAGCATGTTTGGGTGCGAAAAAGGACCGTGCCTAGTCTAAACGTACCCATCCAGACGTGTTGGAACTATCAGTTTGGCTGCATAAGGAGCAGAACAAAAGTTACACCCCTTTACGACTTTACACTGCATTCATTTGATGATTTTGGAGTAGCAGAAAAACATTCACCACGGGCAAACACCTCAGAGATATCAATAAATGAGAGAGGTTATTGTAGAGGGGCCCTACGTGATCCAATAGCCTCAGACAAATGTTTCTAAGTGGCATAGTTTTCGAGTAATAACTCATCAAAGATTGTTTCCTTTTTCCACTTTGGTTGCATGAGGAGTAGAACAAAAGTTTCACCCCTTTGCAACTTTAAACTACATGCATCTGACGATTTTGGAGCAACAGAAAAAATTTTACCACGGGAAAATACCTTAGAGATATCAAAAACTGAGAGAGGTGATTGTAGAGGGGCCCTACATGATTCTGTAGCCTTAGAGAAAATGTTTCTAAGTGACACAGTTTCTGAATAACAACTTGTCAAAGATTGCTACCTTTTTGCACTTTGGTCTCTTAAGGGATATCACTGGTACAATGTAGCTCAGATAGTTTCAACATGTTTAGGTGCGAAACAGGACCATGTCTACCCTAAACGTACCCATCTTGATGCATTGGAACTATCAGTTTGGTCGCATGAGGAGCATAACAAAAGTTACACCTCTTAGCTCATCAAAGATTGATGCCTTTTTGCACTTTGGACTCTTAAAGGCTATTACTTGTTAACACCCCCCATTATTCCTTTTCATGATCTTGTTTTAGGTGAAATGATGGTTGAGGAAGGGTCTCTCAAGTCTGATCTAGGGATGCAAAGGTCAAGTTTGCAAATTGAGGTCTCCAGATGGTCAAATGGTGAAATAATAAATATGCATATAATCTACCCAATATTTACTGTATATGTGTTAAAATGTAGCAGCAAAAAAAGACAAACATATGTAAACTTGAAATATAGAAATGAAAGGTCTAACTATCAACTGCAATACATTAATATCAATAACATGATTTTACAAAAACAATGTTCATACTTACAAATTAATCCAACAAACCATCTGGGTCTGCTCTACTCTTTATTGTGTCAAGTATTGCCTCATGGTCAAACTCACACACCTTCCACAAGGTCCTGTTCAAAGATCTACCCTGATATTATAACAAATGAACATTGGATGCCATGACATGGTTCGAGTAATGAAGAATTTTTCGATGCATGTCAAAGTCCTAAAACAACCAAACATTAACACTCTTTGTGGGTACCTTCTAAGCCATGTTCCAATAACCACCGAGCCTGTAGGGTATTCGATGTTTTCTCCATCTGTAACCAGGGCCTCTAGTTTCTTTTTGGCCTCAACACAATGACACAAGTAATAATCCATTCTCTTTTCATTGTCTTCATCTACAATAATTGCATAAACATGCCCTACATTGATTTGTGCAGCAAATTAGATGAAATTAGTCAGCATTACAAAAAAACTACAAAGTAAGATAACATTAGGAATTTCAAAAACTATGCAAGTAGACATATTACTTGGTTGAACTAGATCTAATATTACCTGGTTGAACTCTCCAAGGCATATTGAATGGAAACCCAAGCATGGTTGTCTTGAGGATCATTTAGCTTTGCCTCATATGATATGATGTAATCTTTGCACTTTGTTGTGGTTGAACTATCTTGGGACCCCATATCAATTCCAATGCAATGTGACTGATTTGTAGTATTTAACTTGGTATTGTCATAGATATGGGAATGGAAACATTTGGTATACAAGGTTTGTATGAACTATCAACATGAAGAATAAGGTAGCATAGCATGGATGATGATTGGATGAAGCCTATTGGGATTTACTTGTATGATCTTGGCACCTATTCATTTGTATTGAAACTTGTTATGACAAGATAATAGTATTTCATTATGCTTAAGGGATTGTATATTTATATATTGTAAGGAATTATTGTTGTATAATTTGACATCACAGTATGTTAGGTCTGTATTATTCATTATTGCACATACTTATCAAAGAGCCCAAGAGTAAGATGACAAGTTTATGTTGCCAAGGATTTTATTGACTCCTATAGAAACTATACATGGTACCATGATAGATTGTATGCTCACCTTATGGATTCTTGAGTAATAAAATCTAGAGACTTAACTTAAGGCTATCTATGTAGCTTTAAAGGAAACATACGTGATGGAATTTTACATGAGGTCCTTTAGGTTGAATCTCATTCTAGACATTAATGAGTTTGTATTATAAGGTTCATTATGCAAAGGGACTTAACAATGATATCGTGATTGTGTCTATTTTAATTAATGTTCACCTTTGAGATATATTTTATTATGCATACCATGAATTGATTGAACATAGTCTATTATAAGGACATAACATAGTGCTAGATCTCTACATAATAGTTTACAAGATCGGTAGATTTGTGTGTGATGACTAAGCTCTTTAGGTAGTAAGAACTATGATCCATGGATCATGATGGGTGTTGTTTATTTACAACTATTTGGGAAGAAACTCAAAGCAATAGATGATGGATACATTTATCTATCAGCACAAATATGGTCTACAAATTCACTAATAGCTCAGAGTGCAAATTCCCTATTAGACATGTATGCAAAATGTGGAAGCATAGACAAGACACATGAACTATAAACACAACTGATATAAACATAAAATATATAAACCATACAAGTGATATAAACATGTATGATAAGGCATGATAAAGTAATTCAAATAGAATTAGGGAAAATGTAAAGAACATGTGTAAAGACTTGACATACCTAAAAAATAGAGATTTTAATGGAGAGAATACCCAATTATGTAGTCTTTATTTCTTTTTGCATCAAACTCCTCAAAAAATTGAGTTTTTCACCACTTGCTTCCTTTTCAATGTTTAATTGAATAAAACTCAAATAGAATTACTAACAAAAATACAATTAACCAATGTATAATGTTAAATTCCTACAAATCAATGACAATTAACATTGTAACACTACAAAAATTGAAACTTGAATTGATATATATCAAATTCCATGTGAACACTATGTTATTTCCTCCTTAAGTTTTTAAACTAGAAGAAGGTAGTGGAAAGTTCATGCAAAGGTGGTAGAATGTGAAAAATGTGCATGTGCACTTCCCAACAACATGAAAAAGCTTTTTTTTTGTCAGAACATGCACATAACCAGAAGAAAATAGAGCATGTGGGCGTGGATCATGGGTGTCCTAGCCTTTTTATCATTTGAATACGAAGACAAAACTTGCTCACATTATAACGCACCGGCACTATAACGCGAGCACATTTTAGCTTGCTATACAAAACTCTATATTATTCATTTCTTGACCTTCTCCTTACCCATCTTTCCCTCAAGTTGTCAGCTTCACTCTCTCATGTATTTCTTCTATCTCTCCCCTCACCTCTCTCTCCCCCTCATCTCTCTACCTCTCCCCTCTCTACGTCTCTCAATCACTCCTTGTCTACCTCTCCATCTATCCTTAGCCATCTAGGTCTCTCACTTAACCCTAAACCCTAAACCGTATCCCTAAAGCCTCAACCCTCAACCCTTAAACCTTAAATCCTAAACCCTATCAGTAAACCCTCAACCCTCAACACTATACCTTAAACCCTAATCCTTCAACCCTAAACCCTAATCCCTCAACCCTAAAGCCTTAAAACCTCAACCCTTATCCACCCCTCTCCTCCCCTATCTGCCTCACCCACATCTCTCCCCTATCTCTCAACCCTTAGCCATCTAGGTCTCTCACTTAACCCTAAACCCTATCCCTAAACCCTCAACCCTTGACACTATACCTTAAACCCTAATCCCTTTACCCTAAACCCTAAACCCTATCCATAAAGCCTCAACCCCCAACCCTTAAACCTTAAATCCTAAACCCTATCCCTAAACACTCAACCCTTGACACTATACCTTAAACCCTAATCCCTTAACCCTAAACTCTAATCCCTCAACCCTCAACCCTAAAGTCTTAAACCCTCAACCCTCAACCCTAATCCCTTATCCCTAAACCCTGAACCCTATCCCTAAACCCTCAACCCTCAACCCTTAAACCTTAAATCCTAAACCCTATCCCTAAACCCTCAACCCTCGACACTATACCTTAAACCCTAATCCCTCAACCCTAAACCATAATCCCTCAACCCTTAAACCCTTTATACCTCAACCATTAAACCCTCAATCCTTAAACCCTAAACCCTATCCCTAAAGCCTCAACCCTCAACCCTTAAACCTTAAATCCTAAACCCTATCCCTAAACCCTAAACCCTCGGCACTATACCTTAAACCTAATCCCTTATCCCTTATCCCTAAACCCTATCCCTCAAGCCTCAAGCCTCAACCCTTAAACCTTAAATCCTAAACCCTATCCCTAAACACTCAACCCTCGACAATATACCTATTAGAAACAAGGCAGATAATTGAGAGGGGGGGTGAATCAATTATCTCAAATATCTTAACTTTCTTTTCTCCTTTAATAATTAGTGCAGCATCAAAACATATAATCATACATAATCATGAGAGTAGAAATAAAATCAACACACATAACACAAGGATTTTTACATGGAAAACCTTGTTAAGGGAAAAACCACAGGGTGACTAACCCAAGATTGTATTCTCTGTTAAAAGAATAAGAAGTACAAAATGGCACTTGCCAATTAAGGCTCACTGCTTGAGCACACTGCTCACAAGAGGCACACTACCTACAAGAGACTCACTGTCTACAAAGTTTATAGAAGGTAACCAGGTGTTTGAACTGATGAGAGGCATCCACAAATGCTGAAGTTTAGTTCCAGTTAGGCTCAATATACCGATCCAATGCACTTCATTCTTCCTCTACTATAATGCTACTGCTTTGTCACATACCGAACTTGTATTGCTATTTCCACACTTATCTCTGCCTTTCTTCGCACCTTATTTCATCACAACTACATACACACACTTCTATATACTGGAATTCATTTGGTATATATATCCACATCAAGGATTTCAACAACTTTCTAGTTAGCAATCAGAATACTCTAGATATTTACAAATTACTGATCTATCGGCTGAATCCATGCTTAATATTTGATGCGTATCAAAACATAGACATAGAAGTCATTAATCATGTCAGCCAACCATGTGTGATCTCTCAAATAGATTTATCAACATCAATTACTCATCCGAATTGAAGTCTGATACTCTGTCGGTCAGTTCTTCCTTGGTCTACTCTGCCTGTCTGGAACCCAACACTCAGATCCTCATATCTTTTCCATGTTTTATCACCAGAGGCTCAATCTCTGCAATATAGTAGTCATGATACTCCTCTTGACTTCTCCAAGTCCGCAACTTGCTAAGTTACATCACCTGAGAGATCCGGACCTGATTGTCAAACCTTGTTGCATGCTCTATTCTTGTTCACCGGACTAAAATACTCTTTAATCTGACTTCCAGTATAGGCATACTATGTGCTGTGGATGTGTGGGATAGACTTTGTTTCCATCAATGACAACACTCATGAAGCCACACAGTGTCTCTTGCCAACAATCTCCCCCTTTGGCATTGATGGCAACACTTAGTGAAAAATGACTGTGTTGCAGTAAACTTCCCCTTTGGCCGATGCTCTATCTCATGCACTGTTATACCGGAGCTCCCCCTTAGATGGATTCCACTTTTTTCACTACTCCTCACTCCCCCTTTGACATCAATGGAAAAGGGTGGAATCTGCACACCAAAATTTGCAAAAGTTAACCTATACATAGCCACATAAGTATATAGACATGTTTATACTTACATATACTTAAGTATATCCGCAAAGGTGGCCTTCAACTGTATAAATTCTGTTTCCCAGCTCTGCTTCATCCTATCCAAAATAGAGATGTGACCACTTAACAAAAATGCATAAGCTTCTACCCTGCTTAAGTCTGCCAGATCACCGGTCTAGGTTGTGGTTTGAGCATCTGTTAAGGCCTCATGCATTGCCTCTAACTTAGGGATAATTATCCCTCTAAGTTCACTCATCCTGCTTATTATATTCTTCTTCTCTTTGTCCAGCCTCTTTATTTCATTTATAATGGAAATAGCTTGGCATTCTCGATTCATTATGGATGTAGTGAGTGGATCAAAATTTTGAGATAAACTTGAGAGTTTACCCTCTTGTTCTTTCACCGTCTTTTCAATATCTTCTGTCACTTTAGACCAAGATAGACAAAATTTGTACATGTCCCCACCATCTTTAGGAGCATTTTCAAGGCTCTTTATCCCAATATCTAGGGTCCTCCTATCATTAACTATGAGTCCCTGTACTTCAGTGAATCTCTTTCCCAAAAACTATTTCCGGACCTTTTGTTCTGTCAATTTCTCTAAAGAATCAAAATGAGTGCCAACAGAGTTTACCAGAGATTTCAAATTACCGGATGGAGAGGCTGAAGGATCTTTTTGAAAAGATGGCATGATCTTCTTTAGCACACCAGATGTAATTTCTAACAGTTTGCAGTCTTCCATGTGAGACTTCAGAAGTTTTTCTTTTGCCTTGGCTTGAGAAAAAGATGTTATTTTCATTGTCTAGACTGGAGAGAGGGAATCAAAATTTAGTGGTCCTTGGAATAGTTCTGGTTCATCTATCTCCATCAGCTCTTTGTTCAAGAAATTCTTCACTGCCTCTGCAGTGTCTCTTGCCGAAGATTGAGTCTTCTTTTCTTTTGGAATCTCTGAACTGTCATTAGAGATCTTCTCTATTTGTTCTTCTTCTCTTCCCTTTACCTCCTCTTCTTGACTCACTTTCTCCTCTTTTCTTCCTTCTCCTTTAGTTCCTGAATCTAGAATGTCTATAGTGGGATCTGGAGGAGAGATGTTAACTTCTTCGTCAACTTCCTCTTCTAGAACAGAGGAATCCAAGTCCTTAGACTTCTCTTCATCTACCTCTTTTGACCCTTCTTGATTTATCTCAGTAGATTCTTCTTTTGATGCATTTAATCCTTCAACATCCATGGTAGAAGGTTCTTCATCTATTTCCTCTATAATAGGAAGATTGAATCTTTTGAAGGCATTCCAGAGGATGTCGTCTATTTCTCTTACTATTTGATCAGTGTCTCCAAGCATAAGTTTGTTCATTCTTGCTTTGCTCCGGAATTCATCCTTGCAGTCCTTAAAGATCATGTTCATTTGCTTTGGAGTAATGGAAGGATAGAGATGAATTGCAATCTATTCTAAGATCTCTAAGTCCTTTGCCTTAGCCTTCTCTTTTCTAAGTTCAAGTACCTTTTCTAGACTTTTGGGAATTAATGAAATGATTTCAATAAATACTTTATTATAAATATTCAGGTACCTGATTGTAGCTTCTTCCAAGATCCCCTTGTCAATATCACTATAATCATCATAAAATTGTATTACTAGTTGCAGATTCCCATCCACAATGACTGCATTGATGATATCACCAATGGAAAGAGTGGGTTTCTCAACAAATTCTTCTGTCTCTTCTTTGTTTTTGCTAGTAGAGGATTCCCCAGATGTTTTCTTCTTCTTTTTCATTTTCTTAACTTCCTCATCAGACTCTATTTCTTCATCATCCTTTTGACTTATGTAAAACCTTGTGGCTTTTGTTTTCATTCTCTTTTCTCCCTTTCCAGATGTCTTGGCTTCCGGTTTGGAGGCTTTTGAGTTTTTAGGGGTGGTAGGTGCAGAGCTCTTTAAGGATCTAGTCCGGGAGGAGGTTTGTACTGGAACACTTCCTTTTGCTGCTTCTTGTTTCTCTTTCTTAGTTCTTTCTATTTTCTTTCTGTTTGCACCAACTACCTCTTTTGATATGCCATATCTTTTGGCAATTGGTGCAGGAGCACCTAACACAAGGTGGCCTTCGTGAGGCATTTAAGTTTATGTTTGTTTAGAAAATCATGTTTGCGTTGTAATAAGGTCTATTTGACCAATGCATTTTCATTTCAGTTTGTATCTAGGTTCATTTTGTAAGTCCCAAGTGACTTAGGGGACTTTTGTCAAATTGTAACCACATAATGCCAAAAATAGGCAGTAGGGCAGTTGGAGGCTATTTAAAACAGTTGTCTCACAGCTACTTGGATTGGTCTCCTAGCCGCTTGGAGTCAGTTTGGTACTACTCAGGATGAGTTTATAAACTGAGAGGATTGAACCAAATGGATATATCATTTTCATTGTAATTAGATCGAAGTGGAGATTGAATGCAGTTGTGCATTGTTCTAAGGAGAAATAAAGACTATTCTATGTCATCAATTTATTTTCTGTAATTGCAAACTGCATAGTTGTAGATCTTTTTTCCTTTTTGTGCTTTCCCCTTGTTGCATTATGTTGATGTGAAGCATTCCACTGATAAGATTTCTATCAAAATCAGTGGAATGGCTTCATTGTACCATATTCATTTGTTTTCTATTTTGTTTTCCTGTTCGGTGGTGCAGAAGACCAAATTTGGTTGTACACAGTGGATCACCTAGCATCTCCATGTTCTAGGGTTTGGATTGGAGGAGTTGGAGTTGTTTCGGTGAGACAGAGGCCATCAATGAAGCATTTCTCACTCTGACGAGGATAGTCTGGCCGAAGGGAGGATCGAGCTGCTGAATTGAAGTCGTGGCTTGAGGTTCAGATCCGAGTGATCAGATTATCAGCGGTTCTGGAGAAATTCTGACCGATAGGGAAGGATACGCCGAAGGTAGATGCCATCGGGCAGAGGAGTGACATCGACAGGAGAGTTGGAATCATACAGCAAAGACAAGAGTCTCACCGAATGTAGATTGCAATGCAAAAGCATGTTGGGAATGTATGTGGAGAATGTATCTTTCGTCAGATACAAATGGTGACCGGTCATAACGGTGAATCAGGGTATAGGAACTAGTAATAGCAAGTCATGCCAAGCATATACTAAGTTAGTGTTTGAGGCTCCCCATCATATTGGTATCAGAGCTAGCGAAAGCTCTAGGTGGAAGTGTTGTGTATTTGATTTCTGAAGGCAGATGAATCCTATTCCTGTAGTGTGTGGGTAGATGATGATGAGGTCTGGCAAGACCATTCACAAATAGAGATTTGGCTGGAAGAGGGTGCAGAGTGAGGCCACTATGAGAGAGAGTGGTAGTGCATCTCTAGGATCTGCTGTTGGACGAGAGGAATGGGTCTGTGAAGTAGCGTGTAGGATGGACAACTGATTGAGCATTGTGTTGTAGTTGAATTGAGGATCTGTAGAAGTGTTGGCATTGTCTATGAATGTTTATGTCAGACAACGAAAGTGAAGGAGAGGCTAGCGATATGCCTCCAAAGGGGATGACCACCAAAGTGGTCAAGAAATTTCAAGAGATGGAAGAGATGATCAAAACTGGGGTCAAGGAAGCACTCCAAGCAGAATTGAAGGCAATGAAGATAGGAAAAAGGGTAGATGAAGATTCAGATGAAGAAGAGAAAGAGGAAACAAAAGAGGAATAAGAAGAGGCAAAGATACCAACTGAACAAAAACAATTCCTGGAAGCCATCAAGGCAATTGACAAGGACTCTTTGGAGGCTTGGATAGATGTCCCCATGTTCAGTGGGAAGATGAATGTTGAGGAAATCATGGAGTGGATTGAGGCTCTAAACAACTACTTCGAATACAAGGAAGTTCCTGAAAGTAAGAGGGTTAAGTTTACAAAAACTAAACTCAAAGGTGCTACCCTTACATGGTGGAATTACACCCAAGGAGAAAGGGTAAAGAATGGGAAGAGTATGATATCTTCATGGAGTAGAATGCTGGGGAAGATCAAGTCCCAGTTCCTTCCATCTGACTACGAGGTGTAGATTTACAAGAAAATGCAGAATCTTAAACAAAAAGATATGGATGTGGCTACTTACACCGAGGAGTTTCACAAATACACTCTTCATTGTGGGTACATGGAGGATGAAAAAGCCAAAGTAGCAAGGTATTTAAATAGTCTGAGGATCAATATTCAAGATGAGATAAGTTATTTACCCCTGAAACTGTGGAAAAGTGCTTTCAAGTAGCATTAAGAGCTGAAGAGGAAAGGTGAGCAATAGAGTAGAGGAAGAAGTGACAAAAATTTTAGAGGCAGTTTTGGAGGAAGAAGTCCTAACCAGAGGCCTAGTGGTGAGTCTAACCATGAAGAGCAAGTTGGGGACTCAAGTAGCAGAGGAGGCTACCGAGGAAGAAGGCCAAATGAAAGAGGTGGGACAAATGGCTCAGACAGAGGATCCAAGTTCTCCAACATGAGATGCTATAATTGTAATCAGATAGGGCATTCGGCCTATAAGTGTCTAGAGAAGGCCTCAACTTCTCATGGTAATGAGAGAAGAACCACATTGACTCAAGAGGATGCAGGGAGTGTGACATCTCCTGAAGTGAATTTGACATCAGAAGTGGGAGAAAATCTGATGATCAAGAGGACACTGCTCAAAGAACCAGTACAGATTGAACCAACACAAAGGAGAGCACTTTTCAGGATCAATTGCAAAAGCAAAGGTAAAATATGCAAGGTAGTCATAGATTCTAGTTCAACAGATAATATGGTATCTAGGGAAATGGTGGATAAATTGAATATAAAAAGGATTCCTCATCAAACTCCTTACAAAGCATCTTGGGTAAGTGATAGTCAATCACTTTTGGTAGATGAGCAAGCATATGTTGATTTTGCAATTAGAGAATATAAGGAGAGAATTTTATGTGACATTTTGCCCGTGGAGTGTTGTCACCTACTTTTAGGTAGTCCATGGCAATTTGATAGGCAAGCATTATATGATGGATATACTAACACATACACCATCAAGAAGGATGGAAAGATTTTTGTGATGACACCATTGTAGGAGGATGCTGAAGCAAAGAAGGCAGCCAAGATCATTTTGATGGGTAAGAAAGAGTTTGTGAAGATGCATGAAGAAGAGACAAGGACAGTTGAGGATACCTCAAGAAGTGAGGTTACCAAAGATCACAGTTTGAAGGTGATTTTGGTTTTGAATGATGGAGATCAGATGGTAATGTCTGAAATGGATCAGAAGGTCAAAGGGCAAGTCTGCAGGCAGCCACAAGTTGCTTGGAAAGAAGAAGATGCTATCATAGTAGGGACCATTGTTTGTCCTCTAGAGCCAACAAGAGTTGAAAGGCAAACATATTCTACCATAGTAGCTGTACAAGAATCACCACACATAGTTTTGAATGCAGGTGTTTAGGCAGAGATGATAGTAAGGAAAACTGGCACGTAAAGTCTAGGTTTGGTTGCAAGCACTCACTCATGGCAAGGTGTGAGTAGAGCCTACAATACTAGGCATGAGTTTTTGATTCCATGGAAGCTAGTTGCAGTCTAGGACTCATGGGGAAGGCATGAGGTAACATAGGCTAAAGGTGGAGTAAGACAAAGAATCAAATCATGGGACATGAGTTCTTTTCTAGGTGGGGTGTATGGTGCAGGAGCACCTAACACGAGGTGGCCTCTGTGAGGCATTTAAGTTTATGTTTGTTTAGAAAATCATGTTTGTATTGTAATAAGGTCTATTTAACCAATGCATTTTCATTTTAGTTTGTATCTAGGTTCATTTTGTAAGTCTCAAGTGACTTAGGGGACTTTTGTCAAATTGTAACTGCATAATGCCAAAAATAGGCAGTAGGGCAGTTGGAGGCTATTTAAAACAGTTATCTCCCAGCCACTTGGAGTCAGTTTGGTACTACTCAGGGTGAGTTTATAAACCCAGAGGATTGAACCAAATGGATATATCATTTTCATTGTAATCAGATCGAAGTGGAGATTGAATGTAGTTGTGCATTGTTCTAAGGAGAAATAAAGATTATTCTGTGTCGTCAATTTGTTTTCTATAATTGCAAACTGCATACCTGTAGATCTCTTTTCCTTTCTGTGTTTTCCCGTTGTTGCATTATGTCAATGTGAAGCATTCCATTGATAAGATTTCTATCAAAATTAGTGGAATGGCTTCATTGTACCATATTCATTTGTTTTCCATTTTGTTTTCCTATTTGGCGGTGTAGAGGACCAAATTTGGTTGTGCACAGTAGATTGCCTAGCATTTCCATGTGCTAGGGTTTGGATTGGAGGAGTTGGAGTTGTTGTGGTGAGACAGAGGCCATCGACGAAGCATTTCTTGCTTAGACTGATGAGGATAGTTTGGCCGAAGGGAGGATAGAGGAGCTAAACTGAAGTCGCAGCTTGAGGTTTAGATATGAGTGATGTTAGCACAGTAAAAATTTGAAATTTTTACTATCTCCTTACTCCATCATATTTGAATAAACCCTGAAGAATATCCCAAAAAAGACCACAATAAAAGATTTTTGTATCTCACAAGATGTCTATGGATGAGCAGTGCCAAATTTCATCAAAATCAATCCATCGGCAAGAGGTTGTGTTGCTTACACCGATACACAAGGAATCGTTTGAAAACAACCATCGGCGTGAGAATAGAGATTGGAAGAAGAATTATGGAAGTCACTGATGGAGTAAGTAATACCGATGACCTTACATCAGCAAGAGAGGCAAGTGGTCATACCGATCGGTATGACAGATATCTATCGGATGATTTTTTAAAAGTTGCCCCGACGGTATATATCATACCGATGAAGCATTTCGGCAAGAGTTTCACCGAACATCCTGCGGGGGTAACGAAGCAAATAGCCATCGGCGAGAGGTAAACTATCAGGATAGGAAACAAGTAAGCCTCCGATGATTAAGAGTCTTGGTGATAAGAAAGCTTTCGGCGAGACTCACAGCGATACACATATCTATCGGGATAACTCAGTATATCGGGACAAGGGAATTAGGTCTCGCCGATTTACAAGTCACGGCGATCAAAAGGCATCGGTGACACTTTAACATACTCTGTCCGATGAAGGATATGAAAAGGGCCATCGGGGAGATGATTTGGATCGGGATATCTTGAAAAAACTATCCCGATAGAACATGTCATTCCGGTAAGAATAAAACTTATACTTGTTGATACTCTAGCGGCGAGACAATAGCAAAGTCATCCCGATCCAAGGTAAAAATGACTATCGGTGAGACAACAAAGATCGGGGGAACACAGTTATACTATCCTGATAGTATTAATCACTCTGATAAAATCATATCGGTGGGACTCGCTATATCGCAGAGAGATCTAAAACCCTTGGCGATGAAGGAAGTCATGCCGATGGTCACGCCCACTTAAGGTATGACATTACATAGTGTCGGGAAAACAATTGGAGGAAATGGTCACCCTTGATATAATCACCAAGAGCGCAGTTGATCTTACTGATTCTCACCGTGAGCAGGAGTATTTAGATCATCTGGCAAAAGTCTATTTATGGCTAAATAGAGCCTAATTAAGCTTATGTAATTATTGTTTATGTTGATTAAATTCCCAAGAGACTTATTGAAGAGTTGTATCTCTTCATGAAAATATCTATATAAGTTTAAACAATCGATGCTGAAAAATCATCGGCAGTAGGAGATATTTTCATATATACATAATATACAATGTCTCAAAGTGACTATGTTGCATATTTTATTTGAAGAAGAAGTTTGAAGTTCTCTTATTCAGTGTTTCTATCTTGGTATCAGTTGTTTGTTGAAAATATTCAATTGTGTGGCTGTCTCCATTTCTGCATTTCCTTGTTATTCAGATTAAGATATCAAGTATATAGTTGATCTGTCACTACACATTTGCTGTATCTGTGTGATTAATTTGGTTGGTGTCCATCTGAGGAATTAAACCCTTCTAATTTAGTCACAGTAACTTGGAAGTAGTAAGTTGGGATTACTAAGTAGAGCCATATAATTAGGATTACCATTCTGTCTCCAGAAAATATTATCTGTTAATCTTGCCCATTCATTTCATTTGGTTCCTTCAAGTAAGGATTAAAATACCTTCTGGTGAATTATAAGATAATTGATTATATTGGTTGGATTGCTAAGAAGAGTTTGTCAATCACTTTCTTGCACGTTTATACAAGCTATAAACCAAAGCTGTGCCAAGCAATTAGAATTATTACCATTAAGAAACTACTGGTCTAGGTCCTTCAAATTGACTCTGTTACCCAACAAGGCACTGGTCTCATTCAACTCATTATTTAAAACCCTTTTACCTTGATATTGCTTATACAATTTCTACCAATCACTTATTAAACATTATACATAGAATTAAGTAGTCAGCTTTTTCATCTATCTTACATCATGTGCCATTGTAGATAGATCTAGTTAGTCCACTCATCCACACTCATACTGCTTTAATATTTCAAGGTTCACCCACCTAGGTGTAGCAGGACCTAAAGTGTAGGAAATCATCAAACCTTGAAGGTTGATTTCGTCAAGTTAGTTCAAAAACGTTGCAAATCCAAACATAGAGCCTGGCATCCTCTTAGGATTAGCAACTTGCATTTTTGAGACCTAACAAGTGATCAGATTATCAGCGGTTCTAGAGAAAGTCTGACCGATAGGGAAGGATACACCGAAGGTAGACGCCATCGGGCAGAGGAGCGACATTGATAGGAGAGTTAGAAGCATACAGAAAAGACAAGAGTCTCACCGAATGTAGATTGCGAATGCATATTGCAAAAGCATGTTGGGAATGTATGTGGAGAATGTATCTTTTGTCAGATACAAATGGTGACTGATCGTAATGGTGAATTAGGGTATAGGAACTAGTAATAGCAAGTCACGCCAAGCATATACTAAGTTAGTGTTTGAGGCTCCACAGTAGATCTCCTAGCATCTCCATGTGCTATGGTTTGGATTGGAGGAGTTGGAGTTGTTTCAGTGAGACACAGGCCATCGACGAAGCATTTCTCACTCAGACTGATGAGGATAGTCTGGCCGAAGGGAGGATCGAGCTGCTGAACTGAAGTCACGGCTTGAGGTTCAAATCTGAGTGATCAAATTATCGGTGGTTCTAGAGAAAGTACGACTGATAGGGAAGGATACGCCAAAGGTAGACACCATCAGGCAGAGGAGCAACATTGACAGGAGAGTTGGAAGCATACAACGAAGACAAGAGTCTCATCGAATGTAGATTACAAATACATATCGCAAAAGCATGATGGGAATGTATGTGGAGAATGTATCTTTCGTCAGATACAAATGGTGACCGGTTGTAACGGTGAATTAGGGTATAGGAACCGGTAATAGAAAGTCACGCCAAGCATATACTAAGTTAGTGTTTGAGGCTCCCCATCAACAATTTCCTCTACTTCCCTTCTAACTTTCCTTTTTATCTTTGGTTCTCTTAGCTCAACATGTATCTTTACACTTAATTCTTGAAAGGTTCCAAACCTTTTTGCCTCAGGGTCCTTTGGCTAGCTCAACGGGTGTTGAATGTGTAGTTCCAATATTTTCTCATCTACTTCGTAACCCATTGGCATTATCCACACTGTTCTAGGCTCAACTGCCTCCATTAGGCATTGATCAGTGTCGACCATGAAGCACACTGTATCCTTATATTTTTTAACTATGGTTTGAGGTATCCTTTCTCTGGCTTGCATCATACTTTGGAAGTTCTTAAAGTATCTCTAGAGTGCTGTGCTTTAAGCCTTGGCATCACCAAGTCCATAAATATAGTCTCTGATCTGTATTGCAACCGGTTTGTCATTTTGCCAAACCCAACCACTTGATCCGAGCAGCTCATTCATGAAGTAGAAGAATAGACACAGTATTAAACAACCATACTTCAATGAGTTCTTATCCTTCTTGATCTTCTGTAAGTTTTCTAACAGTTGGTTTAAAAGAAGATCACATAGGTCATAATCTGCATTTTCCCTTAACATCTGATAAGCTGTATATATTGCAGTCTTAGACACAGAATTCTCCCTGTTGGAATGATAGATCTTATATCCAATTATCATGGAGGTAAATTTGATATCCGGATCTATGATGTCTTCTATGGTCATTGCTCTCATGTCAAACTTAGATCCGGTAGCTTCACTTACTGTCTAGTTCTTAACAGATTTGAGTGCAGGTAACCCACCAAATGAGTGCAATCCAGTTACTGCCCTAATGGCATCTTTTGTTATCTTGAAGGTCTTCATCAACCACATGAAATTGTCACGTATTCTGCTAAGAACATACCGGACCCAATCATCTTCTGCAAAATAGGGAAAGTGGATGCAATGTCCAAAGTGCTTATCCCGGAGGGCCTTGTATTGAGGTTTGAGTTCAAAACTTTCATCTATTAATTGTTTATGGTAGATGTCCATCAACTTAGATTCTCCAAATTCCTCAATATTGCCGTGGATGTAAACCCTAACATCTTCTACGTGCAGAACCCCATGCGGAATGCTAGAGAAAGCGCCTAAGGGATCAACTTCTAGGGATTTTTAGGGGTGTTTCTTGAACTTTGGGTGTGGCCTATCAGTGATCTTAACAACCATTGGAGTAGCCATTTTGCAAAAGATTCAGAGAGAGATATTCAGAATGGAAGTACCTTTTTGCACTTTTAGGGTTCAAAATAAGAGCCAGAACAAATCACTGGTTGAATTGGATTTTGTGATTGATCTTTGAGAGAGTTGTAGAAACTTGATGTAGAGCTCTTCTTTTCTTCTTCTTGAATGCAAATGTGCAAATGATGAGTGAAAGAACCCTTTTATTCTTTCGCAAACCCTAATTTCTTTTTGCAATAAATGCACAGCTTAAGTTATCCGGTTGCCTTGTTCTGAGAGAGATCCTTTTTTTTGAATCACTGTGTTGCACTTAGAATCATTTTCAGTGATAATTGACAATGTATCTTCTTTCCTCCAATCATACCATGGATCCGCAGATCAAGATATCTTAATTTTGAATCATACCAGATATGTCTATGAAAATCTTGTTTTACCGGATGGCTATCAAACCGGATCAATCTTGGATGATTAAATTCTTGCAAAACTCCATGCAGATCTTTCATATTTTCACCGAGGGTTATTTAGATAATTTTTTGAGAACCCTTTAATCCGCAACATTCCATGTGCCAAATTTAGGCACCAATTCACTGGGTGGGGGAATTTATTTTTCTTTGTGACTCCCCCTGAGCCAGAGCTCATCTGTTCAGTTTCTGAAAGGAATATCGGCACCAGATTCCAGTGCGGATCCATCCCCATGATTTTATGTACTCTTCTTCACCCAAATCTTGCTCATCTCCCTTTGAACTTCATTCAAATTCACTTTACCTTTTCCCTTGTCTTGATTTTGATTATGATGCACTAGACCCTTTTTATCCTGATTTTTACTTCTGCAAAATTTGGCAATGTGATCGGATCTATTGAAATTGTAACAAACAACATTTCTTTGCATATTTGACTGATATCCTCTTGATCTACATTGATTAGCCATGTGTCCCATTCTATTGCATGCAAATCATCTACCATTGAATGAATTGTTTATTTGCATATTTTTGCATTCATGAGATTTGTGACCATACCTTTTGCAATTGAAACATTGTCTAGAGAAGGATCAAATGGTCTGATTCATTCTCCTTCTACACTAAGTTGCCTTATGACTAAAGTTATTGCAATTGAAATAGTATCCATTGAAGGATGGATATCTTTGAGCATTTGGTTGCCTTACTAGAGGTCTTCTAGGCCTATTTCTTTGATTTCCTGATCCAAAATTCTTCTGACCGGATCCGGAGCTTTCACCTTTCTCATATCCCAAGCCACGCTTGTCATCTACCCCCTTTTGGCTTTCAAGAAGAACTTCAAGTTGAGCTGAGCTTATCTTGAATTTGTCTTTGTATTCATTTGTTGTTTGAAGATCTTGTTTAAGAGTATCTATTTGATTCTCAAGTTGTTCTTCATTATCTCTAGCTTCTTCAAGATCAGATTCAAGATGCCTGATTATTCTATCCATTTTGTGGTAGTCCTCTATTTTCTCCTCGAGGGATTGTTCTAACTCCTGTTTCCATCGCATTCCTTACCATAATGACCTCTTTTGATAGCTTCTCACATAGCTTATTTTTCTCATTCAGATCTTCATTAGTATCATTGGCTTCATTTTGACTTGCTAATTTTTGAAGTAGTTCCTTTCTCTTTTTCATAGAGATACTTAGTTTTTCTTTTAGCTCATTTATGAAATCATCAGCTTGTTTGAGTCTTTCTCTCAAGTTATTGACTTTAGAGTGAGATTGCTCAAGATCATCTAGGGCAGACTGAAGTTGTTCCTTCATACCATACATATCCATTGAGATTCCCAGATCTTCCTCAAGCTATTAGGCTCTGTTTAGACGAACTTAGCTCTGATACCAATTGTTGGAAACAAGGTAGATAACTGACAGGGGGGGTGAATCAGTTATCTCAAATATCTTAATTTTCTTTTCTCCTTTAATAATTAGTGCAGCATCAAAACATATAAGCATACATAATCATGAGAGCAGAAATAAAATCAACACACATAACACAAGGATTTTTACATGGAAAACCTTGTTAAGGGAAAAACCACGAGGTGACTAACCCAAGATTGTATTCTCTGTTAAAAGAATAAGAAGTACAAAATGACACTTTCCAATTAGGGCTCACTTCCCGAGCACACTGCTCACAAGAGGCACACTACCTACAAGAGACTCACTATCTACAAAGTTTATAGAAGGTAACCAGGTGTTTGAACTAATGAGAGGCATCCACAAATGCTGAAGTTCAGTTCTGGTTAGGCTCAATATACTGATCTAATACACTTCATTCTTCCTCTACTCTAGTGCTGTTGCTCTGTCACATACCAGACTTGTATTGCTATTTCCACACTTATCTATGCCTTTCTTCGCACCTTATTTCATCACAACTACATACACACACTTCTACATACTGGAATTCATCTGGTGTATATATCCGCATCAAGGATTTCAGCAACTTTCTATAATCAGAATACTCTAGATATTTACAAACTACTGATATATGGGCTGAATCCATGCTTAATATGTGATGCATATCAAAACATAGACATAGAAGTCATTAATCATGTTGGCCAACCATGTGTGATCTCTCAAATAGCTTGATCAACATCAATTACTCATCCAGATTGAAGTCTGATACTCTGTCGGTCAATTCTTCCTCGGTCTACTCTGCCTGTCTGGAACCCAACACTCAGATCCTCATATCTTTTCCATGTTTTATCACCAGAGGCTCAATCTCTGGAATATAGTAGTCATGATACTACTCTTGACTTCTCCATGTCCGCAACTTGCTGAGTTACATCACTTGATAGATCCGGACCTGCTTATCAGACCTTGCTGCATGCTCTGTTCTTATTCATCAGACCAAAATACTCTTCAATCTGACTTCCGGTATAGGCATACTATGTGCTGCAGATGTGTGGGATAGACTTTGTTTCCATCAATGAAAACACTCATGAAGCCACATAGTGTCTCTTGCCAACAATACCTTAAACCCTAATCCCTCAACCATAAACCCTAATCCATCAACCCTAAACCCTAATCCCTCAACCCTAAAGCCTTAAATCCTTAACCCTTATCCGCCCCTCTCCTCCTCTATCTGCCTCACCCCATCTCTCCCTTATCTCTCAACCCTTAGCCATCTAGGTGACCTCTCACTTAACCCTAAACCCTAAACCCTATCCCTAAAGCCTCAACCCTCGACCCTTAAACCTTAAATCCTAAACCCTATCCCTAAACCCTCAACACTATACCTTAAACCCTAATACCTCAACCCTAAAGCCTTAAACCCTCAACCCTTATCCACCCCTCTCCTCCCCTATCTACCTCACCCCATCTCTCCCCTATATCTAAACCCTTAGCTATCTAGGCCTCACACTTCTCCCTAAAGCCTCAAACCTCAACCCTTAAACCCTAAATCCTAAACCATATCCCTAAACGTTCAACCATAGACACTATACCTTAAACCCTAATCCCTTAACCCTAAACCCTAAAGCCTATCCCTAAATCAACCCTTAAACCTTAAATCCTAAACCCTATCCCTAAACCCACAACCCTCGACACTATACCTTAAACCCTAATCTCTTATCCCTAAACCCTAAACTCTATTCATAAAGCCTCAACCCTCAACCCTTAAACCTTAAATCCTAAACCCTATCCATAAACCCTCAACCCTCAACACTATACCTTAAACCCTAATCCCTCAACCCTAAACCCTAATCCCTCAACCCTAAACCCTAATTACTTATCCATAAACCCTAAACCCTATCCCTAAAGCCTCAACCCTCAACCCTCAAAACTATACCTTAAATCCTAATCCACTATCCCTAAACCCCAAACCCTATCCCTAACGCCTCAACCTTCAACTCTTAAACCTTAAATCCTAAACTCTATCCCTAAACCCTTAACTCTCAACACTATACCTTAAACCCTAATCCCTCAACTCTAAACCCTAATCCCTCAAACCTAATCCCTAATCCCTTATCCCTAAACCCTATCCCTAAAGCCTCAACCCTAAAACTTTAAATCCTAAACCCTATCCCTAAACCCTCAACCCTTGACACTATACCTTAAACCTTAATCCCTTATGCCTAAACCCTAAACCCTATCCCTAAAGATTCAACCCTCAACCCTTAAACATTAAATCCTAAACCCTATCCCTAAACCCTCAACCCTCGACACTATACCTTAAACTCTAATCCCTCAACCCTAAACCCTTAAACCCTTAATACCTCAACCCTTAAACCCTAAACCCTTGACCCTTGAACTCTAAACCCATATCCACCCCTCTCATCCCTTATCTGCCTCACCCTCATCTCTCCCCTATCTCTCTCACCCCTCTCTCCCTAGGTTGTAGGTCTCTCACTTGTATATCTCTCACAACTCTCTAGATATTTCCCTTCTTCTCCACCTCTCTCCCTCCTCCTTACCCATCTTTCCCTCAAGCTGTCAACTTCACTCTATCATTTTATTCCATCTCTCTCCTCCCCTCTATCTCTCACCTTTGTCTCTCCCTCACCTCTCTACTTCTCCCCTCTCTACATCTCTTAGTCACTCCTTGTCTTCCTCTCCATCCATCCCTAGCCATCTAGGTCTCTCACTTAACCCTAAACCCTAAACCTTATCCCTAAAGCCTCAACCCTCAACCCTTAAACCTTAAATCCTAAACCCTATCCATAAACCGTCAACCCTCAACACTATACCTTAAACCCTAATCCTTCAACCCTAAACCCTAATTACTTATCCATAAACCCTAAACCCTATCCCTAAAGCCTCAACCCTCAACCTTTAAACCATAAATCCTAAACACTATCCCTAAACCCTTAACCCTTGAAACTATACCTTAAATCCTAATCCATTATCCCTAAACCCCAAACCCTATCCCTAATGCCTCAACCCTCAACTCTTAAACCTTAAATCCTAAACTCTACCCCTAAACCCTCAACTCTCAACACTATACCTTAAACCCTATTCCCTCAACCCTAAACCCTAATCCCTCAAACCTAATCCCTTATCCCTAAACCCTATCCCTAAAGCCTCTACCCTTAACCCTTAAACTTTAAATCCTAAACCCTATCCCTAAACCCTCAACCCTTGACACTATACCTTAAACCTTAATCCCTTATGCCTAAACCCTAAACCCTATCCCTAAAGCCTCAACCCTCAACCCTTAAACATTAAATCCTAAACCCCATCCCTAAACCCTCAACCCTCGACACTATACATTAAACTCTAATCTCTCAACCCTAGACCCTTAAACCCTTAATACCTTAACCCTTAAACCCTAAACCCTTGACCCTTGAACTCTAAACCCTTATCCACCCCTCTCATCCCTTATCTGCCTCACCCTCATCTCTCCCCTATCTCTCTCACCCCTCTCTCCCTAAGTTGTAGGTATCTCACTTGTATATCTCTCACAACTCTCTAGATATTTCCCTTCCTCTCCACCTCTCTCCCTCCTCCTTACCCATCTTTCCCTCAAGTTGTCAACTTCACTCTATCATTTTATTCTATCTCTCCCCTCACTTCTCTATCTCTCACCTTTGTCTCTCCCTCACCTCTCTACCTCTCCCCTCTCTACATCTCTTAGTCACTCCTTGTCTTCCTCTCCATCCATCCTTAGCCATCTAGGTCTCTCACTTAACCCTAAACCCTAAACCTTATCCCTAAAGCCTCAACCCTCAACCCTTAAACCTTAAATCCTAAACCCTATCCATAAACCCTCAACCCTCAACACTATACCTTAAACACTAATCCCTTAACCCTTAACCCTAAACCCTATCCCTAAAGCCTCAACCCTCAACCCTTAAACCTTAAACCCTAAACCCTATCCCTAAACACTCTACTCTCAACACTATACCTTAAACCCTAATCCCTTAACTCTCATCCCTAAAGCCTCAACCCTCAACCCTAAACCCTATCTGTAATCCCTCTACCCTCGACACTATGCATTAAACCCTAATCCCTTAACCCTTAAACCCTTAATCCCTCAAACCTTAAACCCTTAAACCCTAAACTCCCAACCCCTAGATACCCTTAAACCCTTAAACCTTAAACCCTTAAACCCTAAACCCTATACACTTAACCTTGGACACTCAACCTTGAACATTATCCCTCAACCTTCAAACCTCTACCCTATACCTTCAACCCTATGCTTATGCCCTAAACCTTCAACCCTCATCCATATGCCTTATACCCTCAACCTTAAACTCTAAACCCTATATCTTAGACAATCAACCTTGAACATTATCCCTCAACTATAAACTCTCAACCCTCTACCCTCTACCCTCAACCATATACTTAATCCCTAATCGCTCAATCCTCAATCCTATACCTTAAACCCTGAATCCTACACCCACAAACCCTCATCCCTATACCCTTATACCCTAAACCCTAAATATTGTGCCTAAACCCTATACTTAAAATCTAAACCATACACCCTCAACCCAAGTCACCCTATGCCTTATATAGCCTCAATAAATATCGTAAACTCTAAACCCAATATCCTAAACCCTAATCCCCATACCTTACACACTTAATCTTATACACTCAACAAGCTGAATATTTGCCCTTAACTATAACCCTCTACCCTCTACCTATTACTTAAGCCCTAATCCCTCAATCCTCAACCCTAAATCCAAAACCCTTACATACATACATACATACATACATACATGCATACATACATACATGTACATACATATATACAAACATGCATACATATATATACATACATACAAGCATGCATACATGTACATACACACATACATACATACATACATACATACATACAAGCATATATATATATATACACACATACATACATACATATAATGTTGATAACTGAGAGGGGGGGTGAATCAGTTATCCTAAACTTGCTTCCAATTCAAACACTTAAATCCACTTTGTTATTTAATAGCATAGCAATTAATCATTCATGAAAGCATTAAGCATAAACACCAGAGCAGATACACATCAACACATGAGACACCAAGATTTTGACGTGGAAAACCCAGTCAAGGGAAAAACCACGGGGTGATTAACCCAAGGATTATTCTCTGTTAGAAGAATAAGAAAAATAGATAGCACATGCCAATTAGGGCTCACTGCCCAAGCACACTGCTCACAAGAGGCACACTACCTACAAGAGACACACTGTCTACAAAGTAACAAGTATCACAAACTTGAACTGGAGATTGACATCTTTACCATGCCTGGATCAGTTCCATTTAAGCCCAAAAACTTCTGCTCTGCCTTTCACGCTCCTCTTCGCTACCAAACACTCATCACGCCAAGACACACTACAAAATGAATTCACAATCCCTTATTTATACAAGGCATCGACTTAGGAACAATCATCTAAGTCAGCAAACACCTACAAGATCATCCGCAAGACGTGTAATACATCTGGTTGGCCAATCTCAGGAAGAACACCAGCAACCGATGGTCTTTACATCAAATCCAAACTCTAACTTCAATGCGGACCACCAATAAGAATTGTGCATGATCCAAGGATCACCAAAACCTTTCCTGAGTCACCAAGAATATCCTTACTTTATCAGCTTACTGGAATTCTTCTCTTCTTCATCCGGAACTTCAAGAACGCAGTCTGTCACCACTGTCACAATGAAAAAGGTGCTTCCGGGCCTCCAAACCATGAACAAATCTAGTTGTCACTTTACACTGACTTCTTTAACACTCCCTCCAATCCGTAGAATGAGATAATGCAATTCTGGAGCTCACTGGACCAATCTGTGACATTCTGTCACCACTGAACATCTGTCGGAACCGGTTCTACTGGAGTGACCATAACTTCTTCAGATCTTCATGCGGACCTCTGAAATCTTGACTGGAGCATCTCAAGACTCATTTATGAAAACCCTTTAAACCAGATCCTTTGATCTTCATCTTATCTTGGACTTTTACCTTAATGTCATCACTGTTCTTCACTGTTCCTGATTGAGACTAATTTCCTCAATATCCTTAGCACACAGCGCATCCAATCCTTCTCATTAGTAATATGAGTATGTTGACATCAATGATAACACTGGTTATCCTCATACTTGCAATAATCTCCCCCTTTGTCATTGATGGCAACATGTGATGTGAAAAACCAGCAAGACAAGAACTTCTCCTTTCTGTCACAGCTCCCCCTATCAGCAACAACTCTTCACATGTCTTCTCTTTCTTTATTGCTCCCCCTTTGATCAACAACCACTTGTTTTTTAGATGTCTTCTCTCCCCCTTTGACATTAATGGCAAAGGGCTCATACTTGCAATTTTAACACATCAGAATCATACCAGCTGCTCCCCCTAAGTAGCAGCTCCCCATCACCAATCCAGATCACAAGATATGACCGTGATATCCACCAGACTGATGCACATCACTGCATCCTAGTTCATCACTGGAGGGGCAATAACCCCTAACTTCTCCCTGAGAAACTTAAAAGAGTCCTTGGGAAGAGGTTTAATAAAGATATCTACAATCTGATCCTTAGAGGGCACAAACTCCAGTCTAACTTCATCTTTGTTCACTTGCTCTGTCAGAAAGTGAAACTTAATAGATATATGCTTAGTCTTGGAGTGCAACACCAGATTCTTAGAAATATTTATTGCACTTGAATTATCACAGAAAATTATGATAGGCTCCTCATACTCTACTTTAATATCTCTTAACATCTACTTCATCCATAAAACTTGAGTGCAACTACCTACTGCTGCAATGTATTCTACGTCAGTTGTAGATAGAGATATTGCATCTTGTTTCTTGCTTAGCCAAGAAACCAATCTCTTTCCCAAAAAGAATGTTCCACCACTGGTACTCTTCCGGTCATCCACATCTCCTACCCAATCTACATCTGTGTATGCATGAAGAGAGAAATCATGATCTCTAGGATACCACAAACCATACTCCACTGTCCCTTTTAGATATCTAAAAATTCTCTTGATTACCATGACATGAGATTCTCTGGGATCAACCTAGAATCTAGCAACAAGACCAACATCTTGCATGATATCCGGTCTAGTTTGAGTGAGATACAACAATCCACCAATCATTGATCTATACTTTGTCTAGTCTGCTTTAGGAGAGTCATCATCTTTGCTCAACTTGCATCCGATTGCCATGGGAGTATTCATTGGCTTTGAATCTTCCATCCCAAATTTTCTCAACAATTCTTTCACATATTTGGTTTGAGAAATGAAGATCCCTTTCTTTGTTTGAGTAATTTGCAGACCCAAGAAGAAATTCATTTCACCAAGCATAGACATCTCAAACTCACTTTTCATTTGATTTGCAAAAGTTTTACACATGCTATCTTTTCCTCCAAAGATGATATCATCAACAAATACTTCAACAATCAAGATGTTTTCAAGATCAATTTTAAAATATAAGTTACTGTCAGCAGTACCTTTGTTGAAACCAATCTGCACAAGATGCTTATCCAATCTTTCATACCAAGCTCTTGGGGCTTGCTTCAATCCATACAGTGCTTTCTTCAACTTGCAGACCATATGACCATGATCAGACAATTGAAATCCATCCGGTTGCTCAATGTATACTTCTTCCAAATCACCATTTAGGAAGGTAGACTTGACATCCATCTGATATACCTTAAAGTCTTTAAAGGCAGCAAATGCAAGAAATAATCTGACTGCTTCAATTCTTTCCACTAGAGCAAAGGTTTCTTCAAAATCAATTCCTTCTATTTGAGAGTAGCCTTTGCAGACCAATCTGGCTTTGTTTCTGATTACTTCACCAACTTCATTTAGTTTGTTCCGGAAGACCCATTTGGTTCCAATCACATTCTTGTTTCTAGGTCTGGGAACAAGATCTCAAGTGTGATTTTTCTCAATTTGCATCAACTCTTCCTCCATTGCTTTGGTCCAGTTTTCATCATTGCAGGCTTCATTTATTGTCTTAGGTTCAATCTTTGAAATCAAACAATATTCATCTGAATTTTAAGCAATTGTCCTTCTAGTTTGCACACCTTTGCTTTTGTCACCTATGATCTGATCTTCAGAGTGGTTCAGTCTTACATACCTTGGAACTTTGGGAGTTTCTTACACTTATGTTTCTTGATCAGGCTCATTCAGACCTATCTCTTCTTCCTGATTTACCGGATCAGTCTGAATCTATCTTTTAGAAGAGGATTGAGCTCCTTGAACCAGAGAACCATTCTGATCATCTTCATCATATTCATAAAACCTTGAGGGCTTCTCAATTCCTTCATCAACCTTCACATTTGTACTTTCTATCATCTTTCTCAGTCTCTTATTGTAACACCGGTATGCTTTGCTTTGAGTGGAGTAACCCAAGAAAATTCCTTCATCACTTCTAGCATCAAACTTTCCTAGATCTTCATCTCTTTTAATGTAACATTTGCTACCAAATACTTTGAAATATCTCATAGTAGGAGTGATGCCAAACCAAAGTTCATAAGGAGTCTTACCGATATTGCTTCTGATTTGAACTCGATTGAGAGTATAGACTGCAGTGCTGACAGCTTCTCTCCAAAACATCTGGGAAACATTTGCTTCCATCATCATTGTCCTGGATGCTTCTTGGATGGTTTGGTTCTTTCTCTCTACTGCTCCATTTTGCTGTGGAGTCCTAGGAGCAGACAACTGTCTCTTTATACCATGCTTCTCACAAAAATCTATGAATTCACCGGATGTGAATTCACCACCTTTATCAGACCTCAAACATTTCAGTTTTAATCCAGTTTGATTCTCTACCATAGCCTTGAATATTTTGAATTTCTCAAAAGCTTCTGATTTCTCTTTTAGAAAAGTTACCCACATCATCCGGGAATAGTCATCAATTAGCAGCATGAAGTATCTATCACCTTGAATACTCCTGGTTTATTTGGATGTTTTTCTTACAAACCCTTTGATCCACAACTCTCCTTGTGCTAGTTCCGGCACCAATTAACTGGCTGGGGGAAAAAGTTTTTCCTTGTGTCTCCCCCTGAGCCAGAGCTCACTTTTTAATTTCTAGAAGGATTATCAGCACCAGATTCTGGTGCAGATCCATCCCCTACATTTTATGTACTTCTCTTCACCCAAATCTTGTTCATCCCAGTTTTAACTTTATCCACATACACTTTTATTTTTCCCTTGTCTTGATTCTGATTATGATGTACCAGACCTCTTTTGTCCTAATTCTTGTTTCTACAGAATTTGGCAATATGACCGGATCTATTGCAATTGTGGCAAATAACATTTCTTTGCATATTTGATTGATATCCCTTTGATCTACATTGATTAGCCATATGACCCATTCTATTGCATGCAAAGCATCTACCATTGAATGAATTGTTCATTTGCATATTTTTGCACTCATGAGATTTGTGACCATACCTCTTGCAGTTGAAACATTGTCCAGAGAAGGATGTATTAGTCTGATTCATTCTCTTTCTGCACTGATTAGCTTTGTGACCAAAGTTATTGCAGTTGTGGTAGTATCCATTGAAGGATGGATACCTATGAGCATTAGGTTGCCTTACCGGAGGTCTTCTAGGCCTATTTCTTGGATTTTTTGATCCAAACTTCTTCTGTCCAGATCTGGAGCTTTCACCTTTCTCATATCCCAAACCACACTTGTCATCTACCCTCTTTTGGCTTTCAAGAAGAACTTCAAGTTGAGCAAAACTTATCTTGAATTTCTCTTTATATTCATTTGTTGTTTGAAGATCTCTTTTAAGAGACATAATTTGATCCTCAAGTTTTTCTTCATTATCTTTAGCATCTTCAAGATCAGATTCAAGATGTCTGATTATTCTATCCATCTTGTGGCAGTCTTTTGTTTGCTCTTTGAGAGATAGTCTTAGATCATCTTCTATTTTTCTTTTCTCTTCAATTTCTTGAGTAAATTTTATGACTCCTGATTCCATTTCATGTCTTACCATAATGACTTCTTTTGATAACTTTTCACATATCTTGGTTTTCTCCTTCAGATCTTCATTTGTATCTTTTGCTTCACTTTGACTTGCCAATTACTGAAGTAGATCCTTTCTTTTTTTCATAGAGATACTCAGTTTCCCTTTTAGTTCATTTATGAAATCATCAGCCTCTTTGAGTCTTTCCTTCAATTCATTGACTTCAGAATTTGACTGCTCAAGATCATCTAGGGCAGACTTAAGTTGCTCCCTCATACCATACACATCCATTTGAATTCCCAGATCTTCCTCAAGCTGTTAGGCTTTGTTGGGAGGAACTTGGCTCTGATACCAATTGTTGATGACTGAGAGGGGGGGTGAATCAGTTATCCTAAACTTGCTTCCAATTCAAACACTTAAATCCACTTTGTTATTTAATAGCATAGCAATTAATCATTCATGAAAGCATAAAGCATAAACACCAGAGCAGATACACATCAACACATGAGACACCAAGATTTTGACGTGGAAAACCTAGTCGAGGGAAAAACCACGGGGTGATTAACCCAAGGATTATTCTCTGTTAGAAGAATAAGAAAAATAGATGGCACATGCCAATTAGGGCTCACTACCCGAGTACACTGCTCACAAGAGGCACACTGCCTACAAGAGACACACTGTCTACAAAGTAACAAGTATCACAAACTTGAACTGGAGATTGACATCTTTACCATGCCTGGATCAGTTCCATTTAAGCCCAAAAACTTCTGCTCTACCTTTCGCGCTCCTCTTCGCTACCACACACTCATCACACCAAGACACACTACAAAATGAATTCACAATCCCTTATTTATACAAGGCATCGACTTAGGAACAATCATCTAAGTCGGAAAACACCTACAAGATCATCTGCAAGACGTGTAATACATCCGGTTGGCCTGTCTCAGGAAGAACACCAACAACCGGTGGTCTTTACATCAAATCCAAACTCTAACTTCAATGCGGACTGCCAATAAGAATTGTGCATGATCCAAGGATCACCAAAACCTTTCCTGAGTCACCAAGAACATCCTTACTTTATCAGCTTACTAGAATTCTTCTCTTCTTCATCTGAAACTTCAAAAACACAGTCTGTCACCACTGTCACAATGAAAAAGGTGCTTCTGGAACTCCAAACCATGAACAAATCTAGTTGTCACTTCACACTGACTTCTTCAACACTCCCTCCAATCCGCAGAATGAGATAATGCAATTCCGGAGCTCACCGGACCAATCTGTGACATTCTGTCACCACTGAACATCTGCTGGAACCGGTTCTACTAGAGCAACCATAACTTCTTCAGATCTTCATACGGATGTCTGAAATCTTGACTGGAGCATCTCAAGACTCATATCTGAAAACCCTTTAAACCGCATCCTCTAATCTTCATCTTATCTTGGACTTTTACCTTAATGTCATCACTATTCTTCACTGTTCCTGATTGAGACTAATTTCCTCAATAGCCTCAGCACACAGCTCATCCAATCCTTCTCATTAATGCAATATGAGTATGTTGACATCAATGACAACACTGGTTATCCTCATACTTGCAACATATAAGCATACATATGTATACATATAGGCATACATACATACATCAATACATACATACAAGCATGCATACATATATTCATACATACATACATACAATTTGGAATACATACATATATACATATATAAATACAAATATATATACAAACATACATACATCAAACATACTTAAAAACCTTGAACATAAATCATTCTAAGCAAGACATAATGTGAGCGTGCATTATGTCAACCTAGGCAAACATCGAGCAAACTTGCAAAAAAGAAAAAAATGCAAAACATAACATAACGCGAGCGCATTATAATGCGCTCGCGTTATATTTTTCTTTGGGAATCCCAAGCCTTAGGCTCAATATTTGCTTTGGATTTCCAACCCAAAGGCTTGGAGTGCCTTCCCAATGTCCAAAGACGTGTTTTTGCATATTCTACAGGATTTCACATAATTTCGTTCATGCTAACCCTTAGATTCACACGTGTTTCAAGGTCGAACAAATCAAACACCTAGGTAATGTTAGACTTTCTCTTAGCTATTTAACGATGTAATTTTTTCACATTTTGACAATGTTAAGCCTTTCATCTTTAATTTCTTTTGTTTGTGTGTATTTTTTGGCAAAAACCAATGTTTGGTCTTTTTTCTTTATAAATTAACCATTCATTGAAATTTCAAATAAATTACATTTTTATAAACTAGACTCCATTCTACACATTAAAAAAAATTAATTTTTAATTAGTTTTCAAAATTTATAGGGGTAGTACGACCAAAATTCTATTTTTTAGGATGTGTCCACTTTGAAAATTAGTAAAAAATTAAATATTCATTAAAAAATTATCAAAAAAATCAGACATAAACTACATGTTGTTAGCTTATTTCTCAACAAAGCAATTTTAAAAATACCAAAAAAAAGTTAACCTTTTGAGGGAGCCACAAAACAAGTTATGTTATGTTTTTTTGACAAAAATAACACCAATTTCTATGGCTCCCTTTTTTGAACCCCTTAATCTATACCATTTAAAAAAAAATAGTTTAGAAAGTAGACTCAGAGCACTATGAACATTGTTTTTGTTGCATCTTAAAATTTTGAGTGTAACTATGTTCAATTTCTCATCCAAGGTCAGTATTTCCTGATTTTAGAAAATAAGTGGCCACTTAAGGCCTCTTTTTGGCCCCCATCTTCTTGCACTTACCCTGCTTACAATTTTCTCTGCAATGGAGGACCTGGTTTCTTGCTGCATTCTCTCCTAGAAATCCTATAAATCCACATGACCGAGGTTTATTTCCCTTACATTTGATAAACCATTCTCAACAACAGAGACAATTAGAGACCCTTGGAATTTATATTTCATTCTGACTTGCTTGAGAAACCAGAAAATAAATAATTCTGAACTAGTTAAGGATGCAAAAGAGGTCCATAGGACATTTGGGGAAACCCAGCTATCCAGACTCATGAAAGAAAAAATGATCTTCCTAGACCAAATGAATCACAATTACAAACTGTCATAGTAAGAGAGACAAGGAGAAAAACTAATTATTCTAACTTGTTTGTGAAAGGTTCTGTAAATTCTCCATTAATGGCAAGAATGGGAGCTCCTTCAGCATATTCTCCTTGTAGTGTAAAATGAGGCTTTTCCTTACAAGGTGACGGATTTAACCAAGTCTCATATGAAAGCTTATTTAATTCTCCATAAATTTCATTTAATTTTGGCGGCAAACTATACTTCAAAATTCATAAATAACCCCCCTTTATTTCCGTTCAAAATGTGTGCAAACACTTTTGCCAACATTCCTAATTTATTATGAACTGATAGGTGTCACTTCTTCATACACATCGATAGCTTAAAGGATGATACTTTGGGAGTAATGAACGCATTCATTGGGGTGTCATAGATATTTAAAAAAAAATGAACCAACCAACTGAGATTTCAGAAGTCTTAAGAACTTCTGACTCTCTGATTACAAAGGATTTTATTTTAACAAAACAACACAAGACCGAAAGACAAGTCTTAGACACTTGCATTTGTGAGAAGTTGGGGAATCGGGAGGTTCAAGAATTCTTGAACTTGCCGATTGAGGTACAAAAAGGGATGGGATCATCGACTGTGAATGAAAATGACTAAGTAAAGGGTCGTGACTTATAAAGGTGGCACAAATAATAAATAATAAGGGGACATGACTTATCATATGAATGACTTAGAAAAATTTGAAAATGGGGCAACACCATTGACATCCTTTATAGACTTTCTCTCTCAGTCAAAGTGAGCAGTTGCCGCCAAGACAAATTATGGATTCTATGCCAACACTAGGAAAGTAGATGCCAAGTGAATATTGCTGTCAAGGATAGCCTACATGTGAGGTGCAAGTGGCTTCTTGTTCAACCTTTCCAGAAATTCAGCCATATCCACATGGCCAATCTTGGTGTCCCTGATGTTTTCCACATTTGATTCCATAGAGGAAACTAAAACCACTCCTTAATACTTAAACTTCATGTTCTTCTTCACAGGAGAGGCTTTTGACATTTTCTAAGAAACTGCAAAATGATGTTGAAAGTCTCTAGAGTAAGAATATTTTCACTTGACAGAAAATATGTAATTTTAGAGAAAAACTACACTTCTACATCTGAACAACAATTGGTGTAGTTCAGAGAAAATTCTCTGCCTTACATGAGGTAGATCAAGTTTTGTGTAGTTCTGAGAAAATCCTTCAAACTACATTGGATGTATATCAAATAGACTATAGGGGAAGAGAATTTCTCTGCCCTTGCATAAGGGAAAAAATCTTTCATAGGATGTAGGTCAGAGAAAATTCTTCAAACTGCATTTGGGGTAGATTATTTGGATGTAGATTGAAGAATTTTCTTTGACTTGCATTTTGTCTAAGTGCAAAGGTCATGTACTTCAGAGAAAATTCTCCGAAGTACATATTAGGTAGATATGTGTTATGTACTTAAGAGAATTTTCTCCAAAGTGCATGACAAGGTAATGTTTTGGTTTATGACTTTTGGAGAAAATTCTCTAAAAGTCATTTTTGGGTAATGCTTAAGTTATGAATTTTGGAGAATTTTCTCTAAGAGTCATATTCTTCACCATAGGACTTTCGACTATCAGCAAAGGTTTGTTTAGGGGTGTTGTTTGGAGAATTTTTGCCAAAAACACTGATCTTAAAGACTAGTGATGTTGTTTGATGAATTCTCTCCAAACAACACCAGTCTTAAAGACCAGTGATGTTGTTTGATGAATTTTCTCTGAACAACACTAGTCTTAAAGACTAGTGATATTGTTTAGAGAAAATTCTCTGGACAACCCACTTGTCATAAGCAAGAAACACAAGATTGAAATGACAATTTACCAGACTTTAGCAGTGGTTTCACAGTGACATTTAACAATGTTGCTCAGAGATTATTCTCTGAGCAACAACCTAGGGTTTGTCATACTCAGGGGCAAAGAAATTCTCTACAAGCCCCGACTGTGCTCAAACAATGACCGACCAAAAGATTAAAAACCTAGGGTCTAAAACCTAGAAACAAATAGAGAAAAAAACAAACAATACAACAAACAATATGCAAAGGAAACAAAACCAGAATGGAAACTAACCTAGGATAAATGATGATGGTTGAAAACAATGAAAAATTCACGAGCAACCATGTGTGATCAAAATGACAAAGGGAGGGAGGCAAACGTGCTCAAAAACTACGTAGGAAAGATGGTTAAAAGCAAAGGTTAAAATGAAAAATCAACGCGGTAATAATATATAACTTCCTGTATTAAATGCTATTAATGGTGAACATTTCAGGTTAATATGTAGTTGCGAAAAAATTCTTTGCTCCTACATATGTAGTAGTGGAGAATTTCTCTGCAACTACATGACTAAAAACTTTCAAAAAGTGTAACATCAGAGAAATTCTCTAACTTTACATATGCAGTGTCAGATAATTTCTCTGACTTTGCATATGCAGTGTCGTAGAATTTCTCTAACTTTGCATATCAGGTAAAAACACTATCATGATTAAAAAAACTAATTTATTTTTGTGAAAGGGGCAGACTCAATGTGACTCAAAATGACTTTTTGAGGCATTTAACTGTGTGAGGCCAATTGAATTTTGCCTCATTTTGCATTCTTAGAGTTTGTAGGCTACGAAACAGACAAGTTTCATAGGGGTTATCCCACGAATTGAGTTAGCTAAATTTGAGGATAACCACTAGTAAAAATATGGCAAATAAATGACCAGGTGACTAAAACTTTTAGTCATGTGACCAAAATTCTACTTTTTTTTGCAACACAACTATAAATGACTAAATAAATGACTAATGTGGTCATCGGTTGAAATGACTAAATAAATTACCAAATAAATAACTAATTTGGTCATCGGGCAAAAAACACAACTAAATAATTGGTCAAACAAATAAAAATGACTAAATAAATGACTATTACTCTTCTTTTTTCTTTCCAATTTGATCATAATCCATGAATTCAAAGACAATACAAGGCAAGGCAATAAATGTCCGCTTAGACCAAAGGAATAAAGGGAGAGAAAGGATTGAACAAAGAGTTAAGAAGAAAAAAGACAAATCATACAATAAGAAATATACAAAAAATTTAAAAATAAGACAAGGAAATAGACAAATTGGATAGGTACAAATAAAATAAAAACAAAATTATTAATTATAAAACATTTAAATATCACTAGTAGAATTTTGGCAAATAAATGACTACGTGACTAAAACTTTTAGTCACAGTAGCTAAAGATGACTAAATTCTACTCATTTTTTACAACACAACTATAAATGACTAATTTGATCATCATAAGTGACTAATTTGATTGTCGGGTAAAAAACACAACTAAATAATTAGTCACACACATAAAAATGACTAAATAATTAGTCACACATAAAAATTAGACAATATGATATTAAAGTGGATAATTAAAAAAAATATTTTGAATTGAGGGAGTGGGTTGTATTATAATATAATATAATAATAATATATTATATTACAATACAATATAATATATTATATAATAATATAATATATATTATATAATATTATATTATAATATTTAATATTATATAATAATATAATATTATAATATATTTAATAATATGGGCGATTTTCATTTCACCCTAACCTATTTTAACCATATGAAAATTTTAACCCATGTATAGTTTAACCTATTTTAACCTATGAAAATTATTAAAATAGGTTAGGCTTTTATGAAAATTTCACCCTAACCTATTTGATTTCACCTTTCACTTTTGGTACCCATATTATTAAAGTCGTCATTTCACTTTTCACGCCCATGTGTTACTTCTCATTGAAACCCTAAAGGTAAACCCTAACTCAGAAAGGCTCAAAACCCTAACCTATTTTGTTTTTAGCTCGATTCAGAGTTGGACATGGAGTTCCTCCTCAGTCAAATGTTTGGCTCTCGATTAGAAGAGGCTAGTTCTCAATCCGGTTCTTATTCTTATTTTACTTCTGTAAAACATCTTTTGTGAAACGTCTTTCATCAATCAGGTTGGAGGATTGCAGGAACTGTATGCACCATTCCTTAAGCAAGTTTTGTAAGGATTTCTCTTTAAATTCTTTTTTTATTGACCTAAAATTTGATTGAACCCAGTTGTAAAGCTAGTGTCTAATATATTTGTTTTGTCATGCCATTTACTTGTTTTATTTTTCTATTTCTTTGTTCAGATATAATTATGCAAATATTTGTTTACAAGTATTTCCTAATCTCCTGTCAAAAATATTGTAGGGACCGTGTACATGCACTCCCTCCGAGCTATTTCTGAATCTGCATCGTCAAAATTTGTATTATTTCTAGGCTGACCTATTGCCAAGATTAGGAATACCATGAAATTAGATTCAAGGTTTAGAGAACAATTTTTGATGCATCTTGTTGGGGCTCTCAATTCACTCAACAACCCCACCATCAACAACATAAAGTTGGCAGTGTATGTATCTCTTGCTCTCACTATAAACCCTACACTTTGGAGAAGCCCCCGTTTCACTAGAATCTGCAACAAAGAAGAAAGTAGAACTTTACTCACAAAAATCCTCGAGTCTAAAAAGTTTTGGTCCATCCACTAGATCGACTGAGCCACCCTAATCAACACATCTCCTTTTTATTGTCTTACTCTTATTAGTCTTGGCTTCTCTTTTTTGATGTGAATGATTGGAGTAGAGCAGAGCACTTAAAATTTCATCGTAGTTCAGCAAGTGGGTGATAATACAATATAAATGTGTTGCTTCTCATTGAAACCCTAAAGGTAAATCCTAACTCAGAAAGGCTCAAAACCCTAACCTATTTTGTTTCATCTCCTTTTTATTTTCTTACTCTTATCAGTCCTGACTTCTCTTTTTTGCTGTGAATGATTGGAGCAGAGTTGGGTGCTTAAAATTTCATCATAATGCAATAGGTGGGTGAGCTTAAGCTCGCAATTTGTTGACAAGCCATGGCGACCCAGATGAGAAAAAAGAGAAAGGTATGCTTTTATTGTTATCCCTACTGCACGATATTTTGAATTGGTTTCACTATGGCTGCATATATACCATCTACTGAGACGTTGAATCATGCTTGGGCTCCATATGCTATTGGGCATCATATTCACATGTAGGTTCTAGGGTTTTGGATTAGCCTTCCTTTCTTATGAGATTTATGAATCTGGGTTCAAATCTATTGCCATTCATTTGCTAGAATTATTTCTGGATATTGTTTTTTCTTTTTTCTTCTTTTACCATTCATTCATTTGGGCAGAGGCAAACCTATTATTAACCTCTGAATATCATCCATATGGACAGAAATGAATTTGTGCAAACATAAATATCATTTAGAAATAAATCTTTTTTTTTTAAATTATTTACAGATGCAAAATATAGATATATAGATAATGCATTCCATGGTGAAACTCCATCTTCACAAATTTGCACACAGAAAGCATAAATAAATAAGTAAACTTAATTCTCGAAGCAAATAAAAATCCCATTTAAATCAAAAGTTATATTTAAAGCATGTAAAATCCAAATTAGAAAAGAATAAAGATAAAGTAAAAAGAATCTTTTTAGTTGGCAAACTTGCTTTATGTTTTTTTTAAAGTTTGAGTGAATACTTTAGAAATAATCGTAATTATATTTTATTTCCTTTTTGTCTTTTTTTTTTTTTTAATTTTAGAAATTTAGTAACTTTAATAATTATTTTAAATCAATTATTGCATTTATTTTTTTATGATAAATTAATTCATAGTGTTTTTAAGTATTGTTTAATTAATTGCTTAACTTAGTTTAATCTTTATTATTAATTTAGTAATTTAATTTATGGTTCTCTTGTTAATTAAGTTAAATTATCAAAATTATCTAGATTAGTTGAATTATTTATGTTAATATTTATTAATCCTTTCTAACATTATTAACTAGGACTCTACATCAAAGCATAGTTCAAAGCATTATGAACTAGGTGGATTGAATAGAAAATGTTTTCTAGGCTTGGATTGTAGGTGCGGAAGTTCATGCCTAAAAAATAGATTGGATTTTAGGCTTGGATTGTAGCTGGGATCCTTTACAATTTCTCTCTTTTCTCTCTTCTTATTTACTTACCCTTTTATCTCTCTTTTTTATGCAGGAGTACAAGAAAGGGGGTTTACTATTTGGATATTTTTCTACCATGTATAGGTCAGGGTTCCTGCCAGATGCAATAAGGGTTATGCTGTTATTCAACCCATGATTGTGTTACTTATTACTATCTCCAAATCTTATTGTATCTAGCTTCTCTCCCTTTAATATTTTTATAGATCAGTGTGGAGGCATTTAACAACTTTGTAAATACGGGTTACCCTGTAAGAAAACTCAAGGAAATATAAATCATTTAGAATTTACTTGTAGAATAGTTTACAGCAACAGTCTATATAGTAGCAAAATGTTATTCCTCTTTTCTTTATACAGAACACCTAATTTTTTTTCTAACTTAATTCATACTCAGATTTCTTATAACAAAAGTATGCATCTTTCACCATTACATTTTTTTTCACACATAAATCTTAAAGGTTATCAGACATTGTCTTGAGCAATGAAATCATAAGATTCAACTTGCAAATACTACTTGCATTATTACAAACATAAATCTGCTTTGTATTCAACAGTTTGTATATACTACCAATTGACTAAAAATGACTAAATATATTACCAATTGACAACAATTAATGACTACAATGACTAAATAAATGACTACCATGACTAAATAAATGACTAGTTAACAACAATCAATGACTAAATATAATGCCAAATTGAATAAAAATGACTAAATATACTACTAATTGATGGCAATTAAAGATTACAATGACTAAATAAATGACCAGTTAACAACAATCAATGACTAAATTAATGACTAAATATACTACCAAATTGATGACTAAATATACTACCAAATTAATGACTAAATATACTACCAAATTAATGACTACAATTTGTTTAGTCATAAATTTGGTCAAGAGATAAATGACCGGCAATAAATTACCAATGGTCATGTGACCAAACTAATGGTCACATGACCAATTTTTGGTAGTTTTTTAGTCATTTAGTTTTATTTTTCTACTAGTGAACATGCACCTTAAAGCAATTGCTCCTTGATAGGAGTTAGAAACCACTTTAAGGTGGGGGCATACTTCATGCTATGCTCTCTTTTTGGTTACATACTTATTGTAATTGGCATGGAACTCAACTAGTGATTTGACGGTCCTCGCTAGCTTGTGATGCTTTCTTTTGGTCCATGAGCCACCTATTGTAACAAAGTTGGGTAGCCCATTGTTGTGTGGTTACACAACATGCCCCATTTTGACTTGGCAAAATAGGGACCCAACTTTTGGTTTGGCTTGTGTTGTCTGCTTTCTGGCGGCTTGGTAAAAGTAAGTCATGTGCATCATCATGTAGATTCTGGATGAGGTAAGTCATCATTATGAGGTCAGTTTGTCAAAGTTTGAATTTCATTTCTGGGACCTCATATTTAGAAAGAGCATTAAATTCCATGCAGGTTTGTCTTTTACATCACCCTGACATTCGTCAGGATGTGAAAGTTATAAGTGGTCAAAGATTGAGTCAAACCTGATGTTGCTAGGGGAGGATCATATTTCGTAACATCCGTCATATTACAGAAGGTCACCCCGATATGGTATATCACCTGATAAAATCATGTGGTCCAAATATCCAGACATCAATTTTAAGTGATAGCAACCTTTACCCGTCAATAACTTTATGCAGTTCGCGAGGATCATTTTTGTTAAAGTAACCTGATATTTCTTAATATCCTCCTGCTGAGAAATATCCCCATAAGCGAATATCCTGATGATGTCATCTAAGTTCGATAAATGAAGAAACAAACATCACGATGACATCATCATCATCTTACCTCTCGGGGGCATATTTCTTGAACATGATCCTGCTTATACAACATGACGATGACGTCATGATGCCTTGCCGATACACTGAGCGAATATCAGGATGATGTAATCCCAATATTTCGGAAGAGAGACATGTAAGTTTGTCCCGTCATCATCATCATTGAAACATCACCTGATACATCAAAATATCCTCCTGATGTACTAAACATAACCAAAAGGTGCTTTCGTCACCTGAATCTTATCGCAATAACTATTCCAATTTGAGGGAGGAGGATGACATTGAAACTCGACCTGATATTTGTGAATATCATCCTACCTTCATGATATCCTGTCATGTGGATATCCCCCCGCTCCTGTTGCCGCCATTGTCATTTAATGCGTGCAGACATGGTAGGTGGTTCCCGCTGACCCCGAAACCCGATCAAACACCTGGCGAGATCCTGCATTTTCGCATGGATAATGAATGAATAAAATCCAATCTGTCAGAGTTGCCCTAATTTCACCCTAAGTGTATGGTTAAAAAGGTGAATTCACCGTCATTTCGAATTTAGCTTGCGATAAAATTGTTTTTACAGAGCACCAGCTTCCATATCCTCATACAGGCGATAGTTGCATGATTTGAGCTCACAGATAGAAGGAAGGGCATGATCATCAGCTGAATTAAGAGCATTTTCTAGAAGTCACTGGTATAAAAGGAAACTTGCATATCCAGGTAAGTAAATGAAACCCTTATCCTATTGTTTCTGTAATAGTCAGGTATGGGTGGCCAAGCGGAAGTTCTGGTTTATTCATCCATGTGATTAAGTAATGTTGAACAGAATACAGTAGGCATGGTGATTAGTAAAGTTAATTGTAATATGCATGCATGTGTATGCCCATTGCAAGACCAGATTTTGTTAATTGCAGGCACTCATGGCTGACAAGAGGTTAATTAAGTGTCAGGCAGAATTCAGTAGGCCCATGTTCTCATCTCAGAGGGGCGTCTTGTTTAAGTACAGAGCAATTATGGATACCCATCAAGGGAGTACCGATATGGAAGCCTGGTCAGCTAGGCTGAATGATGAGAATAAAAAGAGTCCTGTACTGGATGTGATTTTCATATCCAGGATGTGGAATGCTGCTGGTTTTCCGTATTCCGTGGAATCTCTGGAGCTGGCTATAGAATGTGCCAGGAACTATAACCCAGAAACCAGGCAAGTGATGAAACATGGGAGGATATATGCAGACCTATCCATCAAGGGTCTCTCCCGTACATTTGGATTGCCACTGGGTAGCAAGGTCAAAAGTGTGGACTTGAAAAAGTCAGAGAAAGAATATGAAAACAATAAGAAGCAAGCCAAGAAGAACATGTATCAGTGGAGGGATGAAAACAGTACATATCCTACAGCAGCCAAACTTCCTGTGCATCTGTTCAAATATGATTTTGCTGATGAATATCAATACATGATTGCACTACTGAACAAAGTAATAGGCCAACCTAATGCTAGTAGTTTTAGAGACTGGATGTATGGTGTAATCATGATGTGTTTGTATTCAGATATTAAGCCACTGTGGGGCCAGCTAATAAGTGATGCTCTGCATGAGCAATTCATGAACCTAGGAGGTTCAAATTGTGCATTCTATATGACATCATATGTTGTTTATTCCTGTGCTTATAAAGGCACATTTGATGCACTAATTACAGATGGAAAGCTTACAGGCACAATCAATGCTGTGCATATCTGGGATCATCATCCGCAGCTGCAAAGAGCTAATTACCTCCAAGACTACAAACTGGTTAATGATGCATTCTCTATGCATCTGGTGAGGACCATGGAGGAGGACAGAACAAAGAGATTGAGCATGGAGGCTCAAGAGATAATTTACAGGCATGGAGCCTGGTATATATAGTTTGCCACATTTTCATACATAAGGATTGAGGGTTTTGAAGGACCTCCCCTCATGCTGCCGAGGTATCCCACTGATGCAGTAATACTAATGGAGTTTATCAGGTAGGGCTCCATAATGATAAAAACATACAAGGATGCCAAGAAGCTGCCACCAATTTTGTTTCCAGTCACCATTGGCTGGTATATGTGCCCCGATTCAGACAACATAAAGAAGGTGATGGTCACCCTGAATAAAATGAATCTGCAGCCTTTTCCACTAACAAGACCATATGATCCTTACGGTAGGATACAGAAAATAATAGGAAAGCCTATTCATCAGAGGCACCTAGAAGACTTCTGGGCTGATTGTGAAGATGAAGCACAAGCGAGGAGAAGAAGATATCAAAGGTTAACCTTGAATCAAATCAGAACCTTTGATTGCATCCCCATTCCCCAACAATTGAAGAAAGATGATGGCAGGATAATTGCAGATGAGTATGAGCAAAAGAAAATATACAATGATACCATCTCTGCACCTTACCTCACCATACAAGAGGACATATCCTTGGACCCCCTTCATTGCTAGGACCATATAGCTAACCCAAGCTTGGGTTGATGAACAAATAGAGGCTTTGAAGAAGAAAGGTGTTGCCATTATGGTGGACAACAAGAAGAAGGGGCAGGAGATTTCTGATGGGGAATATGATGACTTTCTGAACAAGAAGAGAAAGACTAAGGGAGATAGACTCCCTCCACAACAACAACAGAGTAAAAGACCCCCAAGGGGCAAGAAAGTAGATAAAGAAACCAAAGGGGTTATTATTGAAAAAGCAGTATTTGTAGCTGAGGAGGCAGCAGCATCAGGATCTGGATCAGGATCAACATCCCCTCCAAGGACAAGGAAAGGAAAGTCCAAGAAGAGTAAGACAGCAAAGGCTAGAATTACTGAGACCCTAGAAGAGGGTCAATCCTCAAGAAAACATGATGAAGAGGATATCCTCATAGAGGAAGAACCTAAAGAAGAAGAGGTTCCTTTGGTAATAAAAAGAAAAAGAAGAGCTCCACAGGTGGTGGTGTCTACCCCACCTAAGAAATTGAGAACCTCCATGAGAGGTGAAATGAGACAACCCCCTACATTATTACAAGGGGCAGGTAGTGAAGTGTATAAGGAATTGCAACATAATGTGCCACTTCCTACCATTGTCAAGTTCAAAACTGAACTTGCAGAAGAACAAATGAAAGAAACCTCCCAGACACAAGCAGAAGGTCACATCTCGCTAGACGAGACAATTAACTTGTCTGATGATGAGGTTGTAAAGGAGGTAGCTTCACAGAAGATGGAGACCCTTGCTGCAGGCACGAGTATGACTCCTCAAAAGGCTCCATCAGTTCAAACTATACTGGAAGAGATGAAGCAAGTGGAGGCAGAACAGGAAAAAAGCCCATAATAGATAGCCCAAGAAATGGGGCTAGATACACTAATTGCAGACGTGACAAGTCCTGCAGTGGTGGACTTAATAGAGAAACAGGATGCAAGTCCTGAACATCCAGCAGGATCACCTGATAAAGGGCAACATACAGAGGAAGTGAAGATGGCAAAACCAGAGGGCCATACTTCAGAACTAGGCCAACAAAGTCCACAGGACACATCAGCAGAACCTGCTATAGTAGAGGTTCAAGAAAAGAGGGCTGATGAAAAGGATGTATCTGAAGATCCTGCCGCCAAAGCTCAGAAAGTTGATAGCACAGGTGTGGAACAAATAATGGCTTCAGAACAAATGCCAACACTGCAGGCAGACTCCACAATATCCAGTGTGGTGGATATCCAACAAGAAAAAGAAAAGCCTCAAGAAGATGCCACAATGTCCATTGATGAAAATGTACCTTGACAGGAAGAAAAGTCAAAAGTGGACAAGGTGATGATAGAGAAGGATCATGATCATCATGATCATCATATGGATGCACCACAAGATCCTCCACCTCAGGAAGATGCTCCTCGTGAGAAGAAGGTTCCTCAACAGGAAGATGTGCCACAGGATCAACAACAAAGTGAGCATCAGGAAGAAGAAATGAGGAAATCACCATCTCCACCACATCTACTGACAGAAACAGGAGACACAGGTGAACATCATGATGATGCAGAAAAAAATGATCAAGTGCCTCCATGGTTGGAGAAAGAGGTAAATATAGAAGAGGAATTTGAAATTCAAGAATTTGATGTCTCCACCTTATTTTCTGAGAACATAATAAAACCAAAGAGGAAGGCCAGAATGACTTCAGCCATTAAAAGAGATCCAATAACTGGAAGGAGGACTGCACAAATTGTAGTACCTACGGTAGAAAAGGAAAAAGGTAAAATTACCTTAGATGAGTTCCAGATCAGCACAATGGATCTGGGTTTTGCCAATGAAGACCAAGAAGGTCAAGAAGGCAAAGATATTATTGATTCTTTGATTCAAAAGGTGAAAAGGGAGAAAGAGAAAAATAAGCAACATAAGGAGCACATTGCTCAGTTGTATGCCTACATAGGGAGGCTGATTAATCCTGATGATACTACAATTGAACATGCAGTCCCATTGACTGCTATTTCTCAAGAGGAGGTGAACAAATTAGACCTCATGAAACATGAGGCATCTGTGATAAGGAAATGGATGTCATCTACATTGGATGATGCAGAGGAAATAGTAAAAGCCTCTTTAAAAAGATGGAATACTCTCAGTTACTCCAGGACCAAGGTAGACAAATTGCAGATGCAGATAGGAAAAAGGTCTTACCAATTGGAGAGAGTATTAAGCATCCTGGGAGAAATAAGGAGGATAAATCCTCAACTGCTCATCAATAAACAGGTACTAAATAACAATACTGCCTTGTTGGTTGACATCTGGTACAAGGACATTCAATTTGAATGTGGAGTACTCAGAAGATGCAATAATAAACTGAGAGATATCAGCATGAATTTGCTTGATCTAATGTCTGTTGAGGCAGACATATTGGAAGCACTAGAAGGAAAAGTGGAAGGGAAAGTTGAAAATCAAGATGAGGAGTTCGCCATCAATGCTTTACACATCAATTTCCAATCAATAGCAGATGGTCCACTTGTCCACTTGACAGAAGAAATCATAGATAAAATAATGAGAATCAAGGTCAAGATGGAGAATTACAATGGGACGCTGCAGGATGGGAAGAACAAGCTGGACAGCAGCAAACATAAATATGAGGCCCATAAGCACGCCATGATCAAAGCAAAGACTCAGGATGGCGGGGAAATAGATAAGATTGTGCAGTCATATGAGCAGATCCGGAACAGCATGCAGCCTCATATGCGAGTTCTTCACCATCATGATGATGAAAGTTCAGGGAGTGATGCACATGGTGATGAAGAGCATGATTCTGATAAAGTAGATGATGATGCATCATAGAGTGAGTATCAGCATCGGATACTTAGTGAAAGTGAGTTTTTTTAGATAGTTGCCAGCTGGCAACTTGTACTTTTGATAGGTTGACATAGTCAAAGGAAACATTGACCGTGGATATACATGTACAATTCTGGATCGTTGATCTTATTGTAGCGGATTCCTCACCTTATTCTATAAAAGGTGTAGGAATGCCTCCTTTTGAACATTCGAAACTTAATTGAAATTTGTCTGCTGAAATATTTAGGACTCATTTCAAAGCTTTTTTGTGTACATTTATATCTTTGCATACATAGTGAATGAGAAGACTATTTTGGTTTCAATTCATGGTAAATCTTGAGTAATCAGTGTGTGAATTCTGGATTTATGTGGTGATTTGCTGCGTCCTTAGGAGTGCATGTCTACTTACATACATTGTTTTCACATAATTCCTTTGAAGTTAGCACCTACTGTATCTAGCTGTGGAATGTCCTGGTGAATATATGGTTTGGTTTTCTTCTCCTCATGACTGTATCTGATATATATGTGGATCAATAGCTGAAGATTCATCTTTCATTTGAAGCATTTCTTTAAATTTCTTTAAATTTTAGAGCATTTCACTGTCATAATTGCAAATAACTGAACATCTAAAGCAAATATCACAAATATGTGGACATCCCATAGATAATTGAAGATATTTAGCATATTTAGAGACTAAGCATGTATAATTGGTAAATATCATGCAAATATTTGTGTACAACTACATCATTTGATCAAATAACTATATAAAATGACCTCTTTGTGAAGAATCTTTGCAGAAATAACGTCATGATGATGAACTTTAGGTAAGGCCCCAAAATGGAAACAGCAACACACATCAACCTCTAAGTAACAACAGAAGATTAAGACCTAATCACCGGAGACTTGGGATCATGAATTCTCTGAATTCATCGTATCTTTCAAGATGAATAAAGGTTAATGTGTACTTTTATTCTATGCTTATTTGTGACTAACATCATGACCAACATAAATTGGCGCTAGAAGGAGGGCCTGATCTGAAAGACTAAGCTCATCATCATTATTTTCAGGTTTGATGATGCAAAGAGTAAGGTAACCTCGAACCGTCAGAGAATTTCAAATATCACGCAAATATTTACTGTAGCAAGCTTGTAAATGTTCATTTTGTGTAAAAGTTCCTGAAATTAGTCATAAATACTGCAAGCTTTACAGTAGATCATCATGAATTTACAAATATCGGCCAATGTGATGTAAATCCGTTCAAGCTTTAAATAGTTAGAAACTTGATATCCTGTGGTAAGAGTCATTATACCTCAAATATCCTTTTGTATTTGTAGTATCTTTGCAAATATTTCGTAAATATCCAGTCAGATCAGTCATCCGACTGCAAATATCACTTCAACCAGTGAAATCCAGCCAATATTTGCAAAGTTTCAGTCAATTTGCCTCAAAATTGAGAAATCCTGGCTCACAGGATAAATACCAGGTCTAGACCTAGTGGAATCTTTGAAGAATTGCCTGTTAGAGGTTTCAGACCTAGAACTGTAGACATCCATCATATCTAGGGTCTAGTGCATCAGGAGCTTCACCAAAACCTCCTCCTATAACTCCTGTTGGTTTGCAAATACCTTCTGGGATATATGTAACACCTCCTGTTCAACCTCAGGGTGCACCTTTAGCCCAACCTCAACTGGTTATACCTCAGGCTCAACCTCCTCCAGTTGCAATGTCTTTGTTTGCCGCAGAATCACCCTTAAACTTCAATGCATATCACAAGCTACCAAAGAATCCAGACAAACTTTGTTCAAAATATCATCCTTATCAGGATGCTGATGATCATATCAGGACATTTAAAGAAGCTTGCTGTAGAGCCAGAATAGAACATCAAGATGTTGTATGCAGATTGTTTCCTTTTTCCTTAGGGGAAGAGGCTTATAATTGGTTCATCAGTCTTGGTCAAGCTTCTGTTGGTTCATGGGTTGTCCTAGAAAAAGCTTTTCTTGATAGGTTCAAGGTCCCTATTGATCCATCTATGAATTACCACATGTTTGCTACAATCAAAAGATTCGAGAATGAACCTATTGCCAATTTTAATGCTAGGTTCCAGAAAATGTTATCCAAGTTAGTTGCCCCATATGTAGTAGCAGACACTTCTGCTAGGAGTATCTATTATTCAGCCCTAGATCCATTGACTTCCATGTTCATCAGGAGAACACATCCTGAGATCACTACCTTGACAGGAGCTTTTCAAGAAGCTATCAAGGTGAATCAGCAGTTAGTTCCTCCTCCAACACCGAATGTTGCATTCCCTACACTGGCTGGCATGTATCCAACATACCCTGCACAACATCCTGCATCATATCCTGCACAATATCCCAATGGAGTTATGATACCTCCGGCAGTCATGCCTGCACCCTTGCAAGTGCCTCCATTAAGTATCATGCCACCTCCTAGTGGGAATGGCCAGACGTCACAATATCCTGCACAAGTTCAGACACCTCAGGGTGCTAATCTATCCAACAATAACCATGGATCCTCTTTCTTCAAGCCTCAAAGTGAGAATGTAGTAGCCAAAGCTCAAGAAGAAAAGGAAGAAATCAAAGAAATCTCTGCTCAACTAAGAAAGCTTACTACAGAAGTGACACATTTGAGAAATCAAAGTTTTTATTCCCAGTCAAATCAGAATAGAAATTACTTCAATGATAGACCAAATTATCCAGATAGAGGATACAATAACAACAGTAATTTCAACAATGTTGGGGGAAATAACAATAATCCTCAGAGGCAGCCTAAAGTATGGAATTCCAGGCCAAATAATGGCTCATTGCCATCACCCTTGGATAACCAATCATCTAGTGAAGCTAAACAGACTACTAGAGTCAATCTTGCTGAGGCAGCCCTCACTAATTGGTGCAGGATCCACAATACAAATGCTCATGCAGAGCTAGACTGTCCACAATTTCAAATTGCTACCAGCATTTTTCAAACAGAAGTGTCTAATACTGCAGGACATCCACCTCAGGTGGAAGGTAATGAAATAGTTCCCTGTGGATATGATTCAGCCCTAGTACTAGAGAGCTATTCTGATCATCAGGGTCGTTCTTATGCATATGAAGAGTCTGCGATGGCCTTTGAGTCAAATTATGTCTTCCCTTTTGAGGATGAAAATGAGCCTTCCACTGAACATGAGGAGGTGGATGCGTACCAGCAGCAATATCTTGGTAAACATAACTATAACTTGAGAAGTAGCTCCAATAGACCTACTGGTCCATTGACGTCATCTCTACCTCCAAATAATTTCAGCACACCTCCTGATCCCAAAGCTAGTAATAATCTGGGATTCCCCAAGGTGAATACCCAATATTTGTCACCACAGAATACGGCATCAAAGGTTGTTGCTTTACCTCATGAGTCTGACAAACTGGTCACATATTTGGCTGATGAAATGAAAAAGATAAAGATCAGCCTGTCTCTGTCAGAGTTATTGAAAACTCCTGCAATCAAAAAAGCATTCATGAAGTCACTAGACGATCCTGCTCCTAAAGAGGACCTTCATCCTCCAGGTCATCTTAGCAATAAAGATCACGCTGCTAGAGATAACAATGTCAAGCCTAAGATGCCAGCTACTGTCCAAGCTGCAGAAACCTCACATATGACATTATACAGAGATAAGAGTGAGTCACCACCTTTCCTCCTTACCATAAGGATGTTTGGAAAGAATTTACACAACTGTCTGGTAGATTCGGGTGCATCTACAAACATGATGCCCTTGTCCATATGTAATGCCTTAGGACTACATCCTACTAAATCCCTAAAGAAGGTGACACAGCTAGATAAAACAGAAGTGAGTGTAGTAGGAGAACTGACTCACATACATATGCAGCTAGCATCTGATCCCAGGATCCAGTATTATATTGATATCCAGGTAGTTGACATACCTGATACATATGGGATGCTACTTAGCAGGGACTGGTCAAAGAATTTGAATGGATATATGTCCACTGACTTCAGTCACATGTGGTTACCTTGGAAAGGTATACCAAACCAGATAAGAATAGATGCTGAACCCAGAATGAAACACATGATAACCGAATATAACAAAACGAATGAGATCATGTATGTCGATGTTGAGCCTGGAGTTTATGCCATTAGACCACAGACTATCAAAATAGAAGAGATCCTGATACTTGACTTTCATGATGATGATGATGATCATCATCATCAAGAGGATGTGCCAGTTGTAGAACTCGATACTAATTTTGAGAATGAAAATGAAGTAGATCACTTCAGAGATTTTGAGATGCATCTGTCCAAACAGGTAAAGCGTTGTCAATTGTTAAATATACCTGCTGATGATATTCTGATTGATGGATGGTGCAGATTACACGATGAAGCACATTCAAAAAAGACGTGTGAAGCATGCTTAGACATGATGATGCTGGAGCAAACATGCAGTGAGGCATCATCATCATATTCCGAGGTAAGTTCTACATCTGATGATGATACTGAGTCTTGTTTGTCTTCTGCAGGAACCACAGAAAAGGTAATAGATCATGATGAAGATCATGTACAGAAAATAGAAGAGATTTTGGTCTACAATCAGATAAATGTTAAAGAAAAAGAAAAGATCACCCCTGGAAGTGATTGTTTGATGGAGTCAGACTATGAACTGTCAGATGAAGACAAAGGCAGTAACCTGACCAAGTTTGAAGAGTTCTTATCAGAAGAAATTAAAAGGATGATAAGACAAAAGAAACATCCACAGGATGCACTAACTGAAGGTTGGTGTAGGCTGCATGAGGCACCTCACTCAGAAACTACATGTTCATTGTGTCTATATATTTTAAAGAAACATACAGAGCCTGCTCCAAAAGATCATCCTCCTGACGATGGAAAACAAAAAGAGAAATCAGCTTCTCAGAAGGAAGAAAAGATAAAGTCTAAGAAGGCTGAAATTCCTAAACTGAAGTGGATATCGGGTGGAACAGCTGCCAGAGCTGCAAAGAAAAGAGAAAGTTCAGCTAAGCCTCATGTTGAAGATAAATCCTGGATCCTTAGATTTGATGGATCCAAATCCAAACAAGGAGCTGGAGTAGGGATTGATCTCATTGATCCATCAGGAAAATCCTACTTAGCTACCTATAGATTACAGTTCCCCTGTACTAACAATGTAACAGAGTATGAAGCTCTGATTCATGGGATGTTGTTTGCTCTTAAGAAGGTGAAAATTCTGCATGTCTTTAGAGACTCAGAATTAGTTGTCAGACAAGTAAGAGGAATCTATTCTTGCAATTACAAAAGATTGTCAAATTATAGACACAGAGTGTGGGATTTGATCGAAGACTTTGATGCATTTAACATCACCCACGTTCCTAGAGAACAGAATCATAGGGTAGATGCACTTGCCCAAGCTGCTAGTACACTGGAGCCATTATCTATATCAGGTTTGAAGAGATTTTTAGTAGAGCTGGTATCTGTACCATCAGTGCCTGATAATGTTACTAATATCCAGGTCTTTGATGATGATCAGCATATTCTTGATTTCATCTCTAACAGAGATATATTTGATGCTCAGATCATAGATGAGAATAATATGGAAGATCATGTTTGGGAAGAAGATGAAATATTAGAGTTGCCTGGCAATAGGATTCCCAAAGTGGATATTGGACAGGATGGAGATAAAAGAAATGTCCTGATAGGCAAAGTTTGCACACCAGAAGAGTTAGAAGGAATAACTCAAGCTCTTAAGGATTACATGCATGTGATTGCATGGACATATGATGAGCTGAAGACATGTGACACATCTGTCATAACTCACACTATACCTCTCAAGCCAGATGCTAAACCCTTCAGACAGAAGCAAAGGCCAGTCAATGCTTTGCTTGAACCAATAATATTTGAAGAAGTCAAGAAATTATTAAATGCCAGGATAATCTTTCCTGTGAGGCATTCTACTTGGGTGGGAAATCTAGTGCCAGTTAGAAAGAAGAATGGAGACATCATGCTATGTGTAGATTTCAGGAATCTGAACAGAGCATCAGAAAAGGATAATTATCCTCTGCCCTCATTAGATGAAGTTCTACAGATTGTGAATGGAGCCAAAATGATGTCCTTCTTGGATGGCTTTTTAGGATACAACCAAGTGATGGTTGATAAGATTGACAGATTGAAAACTACCTTCACCATCAAGTGGGGGATATTTGCATATAGACGTACGCCATTTGGACTCATAAATGCTGGAGCTACATTCCAACGAGCAATGGACATAGCCTTCAGAGGCTTAATAGGAAAGTGCATAGTCATCTACATGGATGACTTGACAGTATTCTCCAAAGAAAGGGGGAATCATGTAAATGATCTCAGAAGTGTACTGAAGAAGTGCGAAGAGTACGGAATATCCTTGAATCCCAAGAAGTACATATTTGGGGTGACAACAGGCAAATTATTAGGCCATCTGATAACTGAAGATGGGATCATCATTAATCCTGCCAGAGTGGAGTCTATCATGAAAATACAACTCCCTGGAAGTAAGAAGGAACTGAAGTCTTACTTTGGTAAGATTAACTTTGTAAGAAAGTTCATCACTGGTTTTGCAGAAATAGTCAGACCACTAAATGCTATGCTGAAAAAAGATGCCAAGATTGAGTGGACAACAGAAGCTAAGGCTGCTTTTGAAGACATAAAGAAAGCCATATCAGATGCTCCTGTCCTCATCAGTCCAGACTACACAAGGGACTTCTACATTTATTCATTTGCCTTAGAGCATACCTTTGTAGCAGTGCTTACTCAGAGAAATGAAGAGAAAGAAGAGAAACCAATTGCTTTCATGAGCTGTCCATTCAAAGATGCTAAACTAAGATATGTAGATGTTGAAAGACAAGCACTTGCATTAGTCAGGGTAGTAAAGAAATTCAGACACCACATACTGAGAAGCAAGGTGATTGTAGTAGTGCCTGATGTAGCAGTAAAGATGCTGCTAATGCAGAGTGAGCCTGGTGAAAAAAGAGCCAAATGGATTACTGTATTACAAGAGTATGACATGGAGATTACACCAATGAAATTGGTAAGAGGATAGGCTTTGAGCCAGATGATATCTGAAATTGATCCAAACATCACAAGTCAGCAATATGTGATCAATGAGAAAGACAATAAAGAGTGGTATGTAGATATCAGGCACATCCTGATTACTAGGAGATGTCCTCCAAGACTACAAGCTTCACAAAGAAGGGCCTTGAAGTTAAGGTCACAAAAATATATGATGAAGGGAGGAATCCTGTTCAAAAAGAATTATGAAGGAATATACCTGAGGTGCTTAGAAAAACTAGAAGCAAATAAGGTTTTGTCAGAACTACATGACAAGTTTGGAGTGACACATGGATCAGTCTTGGCCACAACACATGCAATCCTTAGAGCAGGATATTACTGGCCTATAGTTTTTAAAGATACAGTTGATCATGTTAAATGTTGTCATGTTTGCTAGGTTACTGCCAACAGAGAGAAGTATGCTGCACAACCATTGCAGCCAGTGATGGAAGAGCGCCCATTTGCACAGTGGGGCATGGACTTCATAGGACCAATCAATCCTCCATCCTCCTCAGGCCATAGGTATGTCTTAACAATTACTGACTATTGTACTAGATGGACTGAGGCTGTTAGTAGCAAAACTTGTGCTGCAGATGATGTCATTAAATTTCTGGAGGGCAACATTGTTATCAGGTATGGAACTCCTTATGCTTTGGTAAGTGATAATGGTTCTGCCTTCACTTCAACTAAATTGTCAAGTTGGGCTTTTGATCATGGGATCATACTTAAGTTTTCATCCAACTACTATCCCCAAGGGAATGGATTAGCAGAATCCACCAACAAGAATTTGTTGAATATCATAAGGAAACTAATAGAGAAGAACCCTAGGGAATGGAACTCATTTCTGAAATATGCCTTATGGGTAGACAGAACTAGAATGAAGACTGCATTAGGAAACTCACCCTTCCAATTAGTATATGGGGGGGATCCTATCCTCCCTGTCAACTTGAAAATTCCTACTCTACAGTTTGCCCAAGAATACCTAGGTATTGATAATAGACAAGAGGTCAGGTTGCTTTAACTGATGCACCTAGAAGAGAAAAGAAGTCAAGCAATTGACTAGTTTGCAAAACATCAGGCTATTGTCAAATGTTGGTTTAACAAGAGAGCCAGAGTTAAAGCCTTCAGGATATCTGATTTAGTCCTGATGTGGGATAAAGCCCATGAGAGGAAAGGTGACCATGGCAAATTTGACAGATTATGGATAGGTCCCTTTCAAATTTCTGAGATACTAAGAGACAGCACTTATAGGCTCAAGAACCTGACAGGTGAGGATGTCCCATTGCCAGTCAATGGACAATTCCTCAAACATTATTTTCAGGCCTGAGTGACTTCATGACAGTCATGTGTATCATATTGTACATTTGTATAGTTGTTTGTACAGTTTGTTTGTTCTGTTTTGTCTGTTGAGACCTTGTTTTGGTTAGTCAAGATGATGCACCTCATTACCACAGAAAATAACTAAATTGTTAGGATTCAAGTGATGAGATCAAATTTAGATATAGGTTGTGACTCATTCTAGGAAGTATTCATGATCAGATTTGTGATGTCTTTTCATTAGGGTGCCTTTTCTTGATCAAAGTGAATCAATCACAATGAAACACTTAACAGCCTTGGGTTTGTTGAACATACAAGTATAGGTGTTAAGTGAAAAATCTAAAGGGACTCCCTTGCTACCAATACAATCTCCAACCTAAAGCTGCAAGTGACTATACCTTATACAAATGAGCTGACATGATGATATCAGATACAAAAAAAAGAGATATAAATGATAATATTAGGCCATCTAAGTAACTCTGCTAGGGCTATGAACGCCTACTGGCAGTGGGGCTCTGCTTAGGGAGATTGTATAGATAACCTTGCTAGAGCTATAGACGCCTGCTGACAGCAAGGCTCTATCCAGGTTAGCTATGAGGGATGATCTCCAACTATGTAGTTTAACACCAGTTACTTGTGTATTCCACTTGCTTTCAAGATGAGGATAATTAATCATATGCACACACCTGATCCTTTGTTAGCATTGTTATCATAATGAACTTTTATCATTCAGAAGATCATGATGCTTATACTTAGAAAGAATTAGAATACTATGAATAAATATGATCACATCACTTGAATCATTGGAATTTGTTTGTTTTCTTTGGTGGCAAGTTGTTGTGTGGTTACACAACACGCCCCATTTTACTTGGCAAAATAGGGACCCAACTTTTGGTTTGGCTTGTGTTGTCTGCTTTCTGGCGGTTTGGTAAAAGTAAGTCATGTGCATCATCATGTAGATTCTGGATGAGGTAAGTCATCATTATGAGGTCAGTTTGTCAAAGTTTGAATTTCATTTCTGGGACCTCATATTTAGAAAGAGCATTAAATTCCATGCAGGTTTGTCTTTTACATCACCCTGACATTCATCAGGATGTGAAAGTTATAAGTGGTCAAAGTTTGAATCAAACCTGATGTTGCTAGGGGAGGATCATATTTCGTAACATCCGTCATATTACAGAAGGTCACCCCGATATGGTATATCACCTGATAAAATCATGCGGTCTAAATATCTGGACGTCAATTTTAAGTGATAGCAACCTTTACCTGTTAATAACTTTATGCAGTTCGCGAGGATCATTTTTGTTAAAGTAACCTGATATTTCTTAATATCCTCCTACTGAGAAATATCCCATAAGCGAATATCTTGATGACATCATCTAAGTCTGATAAACGAAGAAACAAACATGATGATGACATCATCATCATCTTACCTCTCGGGGGCATATTTCTTGAACATGATCTTGCTTATACAACATGATGATGATGTCATGATGCCTTGCCGATACACTGAGCGAATATCAGGATGACATCATCCTGATATTCCGAAAGAGAGACATGTAAGTTTTTCCTGTCATCATCATCTTTGAAACATCACCCGATACATTGAAATATCCTCCTGATGTACTAAACATAACCAAAAGGTGCTTTCGTCACCTGAATCTTGTCACGATAACTATTCCAATTTGAGGTAGGAGGATGACATTGAAACTCGACCTGATATTTGTGAATATCATCCTGCCTTCATGATATCTTGTCATGTGGATATCCCCCCACTCCCGTTTTTAATGCGCGTAGACATGGTAGGTGGTTCCCGCCGACCCCGAAACCCGATGAAACACTTGGCGAGATCCTACGTTTTCGCATGGATAATGAATGAATAAAATCCAATCTGTCAGAGTTGCCCTAATTTCACCCTAAGTGTATGGTTAAAAAGGTGAATTCACCGTCATTTCAAATTTACCTTGCGATAAAATTATTTTTACAGAGCACCAGCTTCCATATCCTCATACAGGCGATAGTTGCACGATTTGAGCTCACAAATAGAAGGAAGGGCGTGATCATCAGCTGAATTAAGAGCATTTTCTGGAAGTCACTGGTATAAAAGGAAACTTGCATATCCAGGTAAGTAAATGAAACCCTTATCATGTTGTTTCTGTAATAGTCAGGTATGGGTGGCCGAGCGGAAGTTTTGGTTTATGCATCCATGTGATTGAGTAATGTTGAACAGAATACAGTAGGCATGGTGATTAGTAAAGTTAATTGTAATATGCATGCATGTGTATGCCCATTGTAAGACCAGATTTTGTTAATTGCAGGCACTCATGGTTGACAAGAGGTTAATAAAGTGTCAGGCAGAATTCAGTAGGCCCATGTTCTCGTCTCAGAGGGGTGTCCTGTTTAAGTATGGAGCAATTACAGATACCCATTAGGGGGATACCAATATGGAAGCCTGGTCAGCTAGGCTGAATGATGAGAATAATAAGAGTCCTGTGCTAGATGCGGTTTTCGTATCTGGGATGTGGAATGCTGCCAGTTTTCTGTATTCCATGGAATCTTCGGAGCTGGTTATAGAATGTGCTAGGAACTATAACCCAGAAACTAGGCAAGTGATGAAACATGGGAGGATATATGCAGACCTATCCATCAAGGGTCTCTCCCGTACATTTGGATTGCCACTGGGCAGCAAGGTCAAAAGTGTGGACTTGAAAAAGTCAGAGAAAGAATATGAAAATAATAAGAAGCAAGCCAGGAAGAACATGTATCAATGGAGGGCTGAAAACAATACATATCCTACAGCAGCCAAACTTCCTATGCATCTGTTCAAATATGATTTTGCTAATGAATATCAATACATGATTGCACTACTGAACAGAGTAATAGGCCAGCTTGATGCTGGTAGTTTTAGAGACTAGATGTGTGGTGTAATCATGATGTGTTTGTATTCAGATATTAAGCCACCGTGGGGCCAGCTAATAAGTGATGCTCTGCATGAGCAGTTGATGAACCTAGGAGGTTCAAATTGTGCATTCTATATGACATCATACATTGTTTATTCCTGTGCTTATAAAGGCACATTTGATGCACTAATTACAGATGGAAAGCTTATAGGCACAGTCAATGCTGTGCATATCTGGGATCATCATCCGCAACTACAAAGAGCCAATTACCTCCAAGACTACAAACTGGTTAATGATGCATTCTCTATGCATCTGGTGAGGACCATGGAGGAGGACAAAACAAAGAGATTGAGCATGGAAGCTCAAGAGATAATTTACAGGCATGGAGCCTGGTTATACAGTTTGCCACATTTTCATACATAAGGATTGAGGGTTTTGAAGGACCTCCCCTCATGCTGCCGAGGTATCCCATTGATGCAGTAATACTGATGGAGTTCATCAGGCAGGGCTCCACAATGATAAAAACATACAAGGATGCCAAGAAGCTGCCACCAATTTTGTTTCCAGTCACCATTGGCTGGTATATGTGCCCCAATTCAGACAACATAAAGAAGGTGATGGTCACCCTGAATAAAATGAATCTGCAGCCTTTTCCACTAACAAGACCATATGATCCTTACGACAAGATACAGAAAATAATAGGAAAGCCTATTTATCAGAGGCACCTAGAAGACTTCTGGGCTGATTGTGAAGATGAAGCAGAAGGGAGGAGAAGAAGATATCAAAGGTTAACCTTGAATCAAATCAGAACCTTTGATTGCATCCCCATTCCCCAACAATTGAAGAAAGATGATGGCAGGATAATTGCAGATGAGTATGAGCAAAAGAAAATATACAATGATACCATCTCTACACCTGACCTCACCATACAAGAGGACATATCCTTGGACCCCCTTCATTGCCAGGACCATACAGCTAACCCAAGCTTGGGTTGATGAACAAATAGAGGCTTTGAAGAAGAAAGGTGTTGCCATTATGGTGGACAAAAAGAAGAAGGGGCAGGAGATTCTTGATGGGGAATATGATGACTTTCTAAACGAGAAGAGAAAGAATAAGGGAGATAGACTCCCTCCACAACAACAACAGAGCAAAAGACCCCCAAGGGGCCAGAAAGTAGATAAAGAAACCAAAGGGGTTATTATTGAAAAGGCAGTATTTGTAGCTGAGGAGGCATCAGCATTAGGATCTGGATCAGGATCAGCATCCCCTCCAAGAAGAGTAAGACAGCAGAGGCTGGAATTACTGAGACCCTAGAAGAGGGTCAATCCTCAAGAAAACATGATGAAGAGGATATCCTCATAGAGGAAGAACCTGAAGAAGAAGAGGTTCCTTTGGTACTAAAAAGAAAAAGAAGAGCTCCATAGGTGGTGGTGTCTACCCCACCTAAGAAATTGAGAACCTCCATGAGAGGTGAAATGAGACAACCCCCTACATTATTACAAGGGGCAGGTAGTGAATTGCATAAGGAATTGCAACATAATGTGCCACTTCCTACCATCATCAAGTTCAAAACTGAACTTGCAGAAGAACAAATGAAAGAAACCTCCCAGACACAAGCAGAAGGTCACAACTCGTTGGATGAGACAATTAACTTGTCTGATGATAGGGTTGTAAAGGAGGTAGCTTCACAAAAGATGGAGACCCTTGCTGTAGGCATGAGTATGACTCCTCAAAAGGCTCCATTAGTTTAAACTATACTGGAAGAGATGAAGCAAGTGGAGGCAGAACAGGAAAAAAGCCCAGAACAGATAGCCCAAGAAATGGGGCTAGATACACTAATTGTAGAGGTGACAAGTCCTGCAGTGGTGGACTTAACAGAGAAACAGGATGCAAGTCCTAAACATCCAGCAGGATCACCTAATAAAGGGCAACATACAGAGGAAGTGAAGATGGCAGAACCAGAGGGCCATACTTCAGAACTGGGCCAACAAAGTCCATAGGACGCATCAGCAGAACCTGCTATAGTAGAGGTTCAAGAAAAGAGGGCTGATGAAAATGATGTATCTGAAGATCCTGCCACCAAAGCTCAGAAAGTTGATAGTACAGGTGTGGAACAAATAATGGCTTCAGAACAAATGCCAGCACCGCAGGCAGACTCCACAATATCCAGTGTGGTGGATATCCAACAAGAAAAAGAAAAGCCTCAAGAAGATGCCACAATGTCCATTGATGAAAATGTACCTCAATAGGAAGAAAAGTCAAAAGTGGATGAGGTGATGATAGAGAAGGATCATGATCATCATATGGATACACCACAAGATCCTCCACCTTAGGAAGATGCTCCTCCCGAGAAGGAGGTTCCTCAACAGGAAGATGTGCCACAGGATCAACAACAAAGTGAGCATCAGGAAGAAGAAATGAGGAAATCACCATCTCCACCGCATCTGCTGACAGAAACAGGAGACACAGGTGAACATCATGATGATGCAGAAAAACATGATCAAGTGCCTCCTGTTGCAAGTATGAGGTGAACCAGTGTTGTCATTGATGTCAACATACTCATATTACATTGACAAGAAGGATTGGATGAGCTGTGTGTTGAGGATATTGAGAAAATTACCCTCAGTCAGGAACAGTGAAGAACAGTGATGAGAAGAAGGCAAATATATTGGATAGGTTGAGAACCGGAGGATGCGGATTAAAGGGTTTGTAGATATGAGTCTTGAGATGCCTCAGTCAAGTTTTCAGAGGTCCGCATGAAGACCTGAAGAAGTCATGGCTGTCTGTGTGGAACCGGTTCCGGCAAGTGCTTAGAGGTGACAGAGGATCACAGAAAGGTCCGGTGAGGTCCAGAATTGTACAATCCTAATCTGCAGATTGGAAAGAGTATTTGGGATGTCCTTGTGATGTGCCATCTCGAGTTGTGTATGATTTGGAGGTCCGGAAGTACCTCTTTCATTATGACAGTGGCGACAGACTATGTTCTTGAAGTTCCGGATAAGGAGGATAAGAGATTTCAGTAAGTAAAGGAAATGCGGACGTACCTGGTCATTCAGACAGGCTTGTGAAGGTTCTTGGATCATGTTGAGGTTGTGTCATTGGTCCGCATTGATAATGTATGATTTGAAGGTCCGGAAGTACCTTCTACAGTGGCGACAGACTGAGTTCTTGAAGTTCCAGATGAGGAAGACAAGAGATTCCAGCAAGCAAAGGAAGTGTGGATGTATCCGGACATTCAGGCAGGCTTGTGAAGTTTTCTGGATCGTGTTGAGGTTGTGTTGTTGATCCGCATTGATAGTAGAGCCCAGAATTGAAGTTATTCTTCCGGATGAAGTTCTTGCTCTGTTTAGCCGACCGGATGAGTTGTTCATCCTGCGAATGTTCTTGTGGTGGCCGACCGGATGTGTTATTCATCTTGCGGATACTCTTATGATTGTTTGCCGACTTAGATGTTTGATCCTAAGTCGATGTCTTGTACAAATAACGGTCTGTGAGTTCATTTCGAGGTGTGGTGTGTGTGGATGAGTGTGGTATAGCGAAGAGAAAGTGCGAAAGGTAGAACAGAGGTTTTTGGGCTTAATTGGAACTGATCCGGACATGGTAGAGATGTCATTCTCCAGTTCAGGACTGTGATTTTTATCACTTTGTAGACAGTGTGTCTCCTTGTAGGCAGTGGGCCTCTTTGTGAGCAGTGTGCTCGGGCAGTGAGCCCTAATTGGCATGTACCATTCATTTTTCTTTATTCTTCTAACAGAGAATAATTCTTGGGTTAATCACCCCGTGGTTTTTCCCTTAACTGGGTTTTCCACGTCAAAATCTTGGTGTTCAATGTGTTGATGCTTATCTGCTCTTGTGTTTATGTATTATGCTTTCATGGATGATTAATTGATATGCTGCTAACTAACAACAAAGAATCAAGTGTTTGAAAGAACAAGAAGTTTCATACAACTGATTCACCCCCCCCCTCTCAGTTGTATGCCCTAGATCCAACAATTGGTATCAGAGCTAAGTTCCTCTGATAGGAGCTTAACCGCTTGAGGAGATCCAGGATGTCGTCATACAAGAAGGATAGTCCGAAGTTCGATGGAACCAACTTCACTCTCTGGAAAGGTCGCATGAAGTGTCACTTGGAATGTATGGGAAAAGCATACTTGGCTATGGTTTCAAAACCATATGTACCTCCACAAGGTGGTCCGACAACTCTGAATGAAATCACAGAAGCTGAAAACAATCTACGGACCAAGGAAGCTCTTCTAAGCACATTGAATGACTCAGATCTCTCGAATGTCATTGACCTACCAACTGCATATGAGATCCTGACTAAACTGGAACTTCTGTATGAAGGAGATGAGTTTGTCAAAAGTGCAAGGTTGCAAAGTCTGAAAGGGAAATTTGAAAGATTGAAAATGAGAGATGATGAAAACATCACTACCTTTATGCCAAGAGTGAATGAGCTGGTATGTGGAATCAGAAATGCTGGTGGAACTTTAGATGAAAATGAGATTGTCTGCAAAATCCTAAGATCCCTTCCTGCTGCCTACAAAATCAAGGTTGCTGCCATTGATGAATTCAGAGCCCACACAACTGTCACAAGAGAACAACTGGCTGGCAAACTAGCTGCATTTGAAATGACCGAGTTTGGAGATGATCCTCCCAAGACTAAATCTGCTTTCAAAGCCAGTGCCTATGTGAAAGGCAAACAGAGATTTGATCCGGGAGAAAACTCATCAAGGAAAATGTCATGGTATGATCAAGCAAGAAGAGACATGGAAGAAGAAGAAGCAGAAACATCTCAACTTGAAGCCCTCATTGCAAAGAGACTGCCAAGAGGATCCGGTAAGTATGAAGGAAAACTACCCTTTAAGTGTTTCAACTGCAATAAGATTGGTCACTTTGCTTCAAGATGTCCGGAAAGATCTGCAAGGTCTAATACTAACAGACAAAGGTTTCAAAAGAATTGCTATTATGTTCACGAAGAAGATGACAATGAAGGAGTAACAGATGATGAATCAGAACTAGGAAGCAAATCCGGAAATGAGTGGGTGTTTATTGCCATCAAGGAAGAAGATTCAATACTCTCTGAATCTGTCAATCACAAAGTTGTTGAAAAAGCTTTGGCTGCTCAAGTGGAAGAAAAGGATGATTGGGTTATTGACAGTGGATGTTCTCACCATATGACTGGTGACAAGAATAAGTTCTTGAATTTGGAAAGGTATGAAGGAGGAATGGTAAAGTTTGGTGACAATTCTGCTGGCAGAATCAGAGGCAGGGGAACTATTTCCTTCGATGGAAAGAGCAAAACAGGTAACGTACTGTATGTTGAAGGATTGAAGCACAATCTTCTTAGTGTTGGTCAGTTAGTGGACAAAGGCTATGATCTCCGGTTCAAAAATGGAAAATGCAGAATCTTTACAAGCTCCGGAACTGAGATTGCATCCGGTACTCAGACAAAAGGTAATATCTTTCATCTGGTTGGTTCAAATAAAAGTTGTTTGTTTGCTCAAATTGATCAGAGTTGGTTATGGCATAGAAGAATGTGCCATGTAAATTTTGATAACATCATCAAGATAAGCAATACTCAGGCCGTAAGAGATCTTCCAAAATTGATGAAACCTACAAATAGTTTGTGCAAAGAATGTCAGCTAGGTAAACAAAGCAGAGTCTCTTTCAAAAGCAAAGATCAGTCTTCTACCGGATTGTTGGAATTAGTACATACTGATCTCTGTGGTCCGACAAGAATCAAGAGTCTGCAAGGTGATAGATATTTCATGTTGTTAATTGATGATCATTCCCGGATGATGTGGGTTACCTTTCTAAAAGAAAAATCAGAAGCATTTGAGAAGTTCAAGATCTTCAAAGCTATGGTAGAGAATCAAACCAGATTGAAACTAAAGTGTCTAAGGTCTGATAGAGGTGGTGAATTTACATCTGGTGAGTTCATTAATTTTTGTGAGAAGCAGGGTATAAGGAGACAGTTGTCTGCTCCTAGGACTCCACAGCAGAATGGAGTGGTTGAGAGAAAGAACCGGACCATTCAGGAAGCTACCAGGACAATGATGTTGGAAGCAAATGTTCCTCAAATGTTTTGGAAGGAAGCTATCAGCACTGCAGTCTACACTCTCAATCGAGTTCAAATCAGAAACAACACCGGTAAGACCCCCTATGAACTCTGGTTTGGCATCACTCCTACTGTGAAATATTTCAGAGTATTTGGTAGCAAGTGTTATATTAAAAGAGATGAAGATCTAGGAAAGTTTGATGCTAGAAGTGATGAAGGAATTTTCTTGGGTTACTCCACTCAAAGCAAAGCATACCGGTGTTACAATAAGAGATTGAGGAAGATGATAGAAAGCACCAATGTGAAAGTTGATGAAGGAATTGAGAAGCCTTCAAGATTTTATGAGTTTGATGAAGATGACCAAGACAGTGTTCAAGGACCTCAATCCTCTCCGGTGAGACAGAGTCAGCCTGATCCGGTAAATCAGGAAGAAGAGATAGGTTTGAATGAGCCTGATCAAGAAGCAGCAGTGCAGGATACTCCCAAAATTCCAAGGTATGTAAGACTGAACCACTCTGAAGATCAGATCATAGGTGACAGAAGCAAAGGTGTACAAACTAGAAGGAATGTTGCTCAAAATCAGAATGAATGTTGTTTGATTTCAAAGATTGAACCTAAAACAATAAATGAAGCCTGCAATGATGAAAACTGGACCAAAGCAATGGAAGATGAATTGATGCAAATTGAGAAAAATCATACTTGGGATCTTGTTCCCAGACCTAGAGACAGGAATGTAATTGGAACCAAGTGGGTCTTCCGGAACAAACTAAATGAAGCTGGTGAAGTAATCAGAAACAAAGCTAGATTGGTTTGCAAAGGCTACTCTCAAATAGAAGGAATTGACTTTGAAGAGACTTTTGCTCCGGTGGCAAGAATTGAAGCAGTCAGATTACTTCTTGCATTTGTTGCCTTCAAAGACTTCAAGGTATATCAGATGGATGTCAAGTCTGCCTTCCTAAATGGTGATCTGGAAGAAGAAGTCTACATTGAACAACCGGATGGATTTCAATTGTCTGATAATGATGATATGGTCTGCAAGTTGAAGAAAGATTTGTATGGATTGAAGCAAGCCCCAAGAGCATGGTATGAAAGGTTGGATAAGCATCTTGTGCAGATTGGATTCAACAAAGGTACTGCTGACAGTAACTTATATTTCAAAATTGATCATGAAAACATTTTGATTGTTGAAGTGTTTGTGGATGATATCATTTTTGGAGGAGGAGATAGTATGTGCAAAACTTTTGCAAATCAGATGAAAAGTGAGTTTGAAATGTCTATGCTTGGTGAAATGAATTTCTTCTTGGGTCTGCAAATTACTCAAACAAAAGAAGGGATCTTCATTTCTTAGACCAAATATGTGAAAGAATTGTTAAGGAAATTTGGTATGGAAGACTCAAAGCCTATGAACACTCCTATGGCAACCGGATGTAAGTTAAGCAAAGATGATGATTCTCCAAAGGCAGATCAGACAAAGTATAGATCAATGATTGGTGGATTGTTGTATCTCACTCAAACTAGACCAGATATAATGCAGGCTATTGGTCTTGTGGCAAGATTCCAGGCTGATCCTAGAGAATCTCATGTTATGGCAATCAAAAGAATTTTCAGGCACTTGAAAGGAACAGTTGAGTATGGTCTATGGTACCCTAGAGATCCGGATTTCTCTCTTCATGCTTACACAGATGCAAATTGGGCAGGAGATGTGGATGACCGGAAGAGCACTAGTGGTGGAGCATTCTTTTTGGGGAAGAGATTGGTTTCTTGGCTAAGCAAGAAACAAGATGCAATATCTCTGTCTACAACTGAAGCAGAATACATTGCAGCAGCAGGTAGTTGCACTCAAATCTTATGGATGAAGCAGATGCTAAGAGACATCAAAGTTGAATATGAGGAGCCTATCACAATTTTCTGTGATAATTCAAGTGCAATTAATATTTCTAAGAATCCGGTATTGCATTCTAAGACTAAGCACATATCTATCAAATTTCACTTTTTGAGAGAACAAGTAAACAAGGAAGAAGTCAGATTGGAGTTTGTTCCCTCCAAGGATCAGATTGCAGATATCTTTACAAAACCTCTTCCCAAGGACTCTTTTGAATATCTCGGGGAGAAGTTAGGGGTCATGGCCCCTCCGGTGATGAACTAAGATGCACTGATGTGCATCAGTCCGGTGGATATCACAGTCATATCTTGTGATCTGGATTGATGATGGGGAGCTACTACTAAGGGGGAGCAGCTGGAATGATTCTGATGTATTAGAATTGCAAGTATGAGCCCTTTGCCATTGATGTCAAAGGGGGAGAGAAGACATGTGAAAAACAAGTGGTTAATGATCAAAGGGGGAGAGAAGACATGTAAAAAGTTGTTGTTGATAGGGGAGCTGTGACAGAAAGGAGAAGTTCTTGTCTTGATGATTTTTCACATCATATGTTGCCATCAATGACAAAGGGGGAGATTGTTGCAAGTATGAGGTGAACCAGTGTTGTCATTGATGTCAACATACTCATATTACATTGACAAGAAGGATTGGATGAGCTGTGTGTTGAGGATATTGAGAAAATTACCCTCAGTCAGGAACAGTGAAGAACAGTGATGAGAAGAAGGCAAATATATTGGATAGGTTGAGAACCGGAGGATGCGGATTAAAGGGTTTGCAGATATGAGTCTTGAGATGCCTCAGTCAAGTTTTCAGAGGTCCGCATGAAGACCTGAAGAAGTCATGGCTGTCTGTGTGGAACCGGTTCCGGCAAGTGCTTAGAGGTGACAGAGGATCACAGAAAGGTCCGGTGAGGTCTGGAATTGTACAATCCTAATCTGCGGATTGGAAAGAGTATTTGGGATGTCCTTGTGATGTGCCATCTCGAGTTGTGTATGATTTGGAGGTCCAGAAGTACCTCTTGCATTATGACAGTGGCGACAGACTGTGTTCTTGAAGTTCCGGATAAGGAGGATAAGAGATTTCAGTAAGTAAAGGAAATGCGGACGTACCTGGTCATTCAGACAGGCTTGTGAAGGTTTTTGGATCATGTTGAGGTTGTGTCATTGGTCCGCATTGATAATGTATGATTTGAAGGTCCGGAAGTACCTTCTACAGTGGCGACAGACTGAGTTCTTGAAGTTCCGGATGAGGAAGACAAGAGATTCCAGCAAGCAAAGGAAGTGCGGATGTATCCGGACATTCAGGTAGGCTTGTGAAGTTTTCTGGATCGTGTTGAGGTTGTGTTGTTGATCCGCATTGATAGTAGAGCCCGGAATTGAAGTTATTCTTCCGGATGAAGTTCTTGCTCTGTTTAGCCAACCGGATGAGTTGTTCATCCTGCGAATGTTCTTGTGGTGGCCGACCGGATGTGTTATTCATCTTGCGGATACTCTTATGATTGTTTGCCGACTTAGATGTTTGATCCTAAGTCGATGTCTTGTACAAATAACGGTCTGTGAGTTCATTTCGAGGTGTGGTGTGTGTGGATGAGTGTGGTATAGCGAAGAGAAAGTGCGAAAGGCAGAACAGAGGTTTTTGGGCTTAATTGGAACTGATCCGGACATGGTAGAGATGTCATTCTCCAGTTCAAGACTGTGATTTTTATCACTTTGTAGACAGTGTGTCTCCTTGTAGGCAGTGGGCCTCTTTGTGAGCAGTGTGCTCGGGCAGTGAGCCCTAATTGGCATGTGCCATTCATTTTTCTTTATTCTTCTAATAGAGAATAATTCTTGGGTTAATCACCCCGTGGTTTTTCCCTTAACTGGGTTTTCCACGTCAAAATCTTGGTGTTCAATGTGTTGATGCTTATCTGCTCTTGTGTTTCTGTATTATGCTTTCATGGATGATTAATTGATATGCTGCTAACTAACAACAAAGAATCAAGTGTTTGAAAGAACAAGAAGTTTCATACAACTGATTCACCCCCCCCTCTCAGTTGTATGCCCTAGATCCAACACCTCCATGGTTGGAGAAAGAGGTAAATATAGAAGAGGAATTTGAAATTCAAGAATTTGATGTCTCCACCTTATTTTCTGAGAACATAATAAAACCAAAGAGGAAGGCTAGAATGACTTCGGCCATTAAAAGAGATCCAATAACTGGAAGGAGGACTGCACAAATTGCAGTACCTACGGTAGAAAAGGAAAAAGGTAAAATTACCTTAGATGAGTTCTAGATCAGCACAGTGGATCTGGGTTTTGCCAATGAAGACCAAGAAGGTCAAGAAGGCAAAGATATTATTGATTCTTTGATTCAAAAGGTGAAAAGGGAGAAAGTGAAAAATAAGCAACATAAGAAGCACATTGCTCAGTTGCATGCCTACATAGGGAGGCTGATTAATCCTGATGATACTACAACTGAACATGCAATCCCATTGACTGCTATTTTTCAAGAGGAGGTGAACAAATTAGACCTCATGAAACATGAGGCATTTGTGATAAGGAAATGGATGTCATCCACATTGGATGATGCAGAGGAAATAGTAAAAGCCTCTTTAAAAAGATGGAATACTCTCAGCGACTCCAGGACCAAGGTAGACAAATTGCAGATGCAGATAGGAAAAAGGTCTTACCAATTGGAGAGAGTATTAAGCATCCTGGGAGAAATAAGGAGGATAAATCCTCAACTGCTCATCAATAAACAGGTACTAAATAACAATACTGCCCTGTTGGTTGACATCTGGTACAAGGAAATTCAGTTTGAATGTGGAGTACTCAGAAGATGCAATAATAAACTGAGAGATATCAACATGAAATTGCATGATCTAATGTCTATTGAGGCAGACATATTGGAAACACTAGAAGGAAAAGTGGAAGGGAAAGTTGAAAATCAAGATGAGGAGTTCGCCATCAACGCTTTACACATCAATTTCCAACCAGTAGCAGATGGTCCACTTGTCCACTTGACAGAAGAAATCATAGATAAAATAATGAGAATCAAGGTCAAGATGGAGAATTACAATGGGACGCTGCAGGGCAGGAAGAACAAGCTGGACAGCAGTAGACATAAATATGAGGCCCATAAGCATGCCATGATCAAAGAAAAGACTCAGGATGGTGGGGAAATAGATAAGATTGTGCAGTCATATGAGCAAATCCAGAACAGCATGCAGCCTCATATGCGAGTTCTTCACATTCATGATGATGAAAGTTCAGGGAGTGATGCACATGGTGATGAAGAGCATGATTCCGATAAAGTAGATGATGATGCATCATAGAGTGAGTATCAGCATCGGATACTTAGTGAAAGTGAGTTTTTTCAGATAGTTGCCAGCTGGCAACTTGTACTTTTGATAGGTTGACATAGTCAAAGGAAACATTGACCATGGATATACATGTACAAATCTGGATTGTTGATCTTTTTGTAGCGGATTCCTCACCTTATTCTATAAAAGGTGCAGGAATGCCTCCTTTTGAACATTCGAAACTTAATTGAAATTTGTGTGCTGAAATATTTAGGGCTCATTTCAAAGCTTTTTTGTGTACATTTATATCTTTGCATACATAGTGAATGAGAAGACTATTTTGGTTACAATTCATGGTAAATCTTGAGTAATCAGTGTGTGAATTCTGGATTTATGTGGTGATTTGCTGTGTCCTTAGGAGTGCATGTCTACTTACATACATTGTTTTCATACAATTCCTTTGAAGTTATCACCTACTGTATCTAGTTGTGGAATGTCCTGGTGAATATATGGTTTGGTTTTCTTCTCCTCATGACTACATCTGATATATATGTGGATCAATAGCTGAAGATTCATCTTTCATTTGAAGCATTTCTTTAAATTTCTTTAAATTTTAGAGCATTTCACTGTCATAATTGCAAATAACTGAACATCTAAAGCAAATATCACAAATATGTGGACATCCTATAGATAATTGAAGATATTTAGCATATTTAGAGACTAAGCATGTATAATTGGTAAATATCATGCAAATATTTGAGTACAACTGCATCATTTGATCAAATAACTGTATAAAATGACCTCTTTGTGAAGAATCTTTGCAAAAATAACGTCATGATGATGAACTTTAGGTAAGGCCCCAAAATGGAAACAACAACACACATCAACCTCTGAGTAACGACAGAAGATTAAGACCTAATCACCGGAGACTTGGGATCATGAATTCTCTGAATTCATTGTATCTTTCAAGATGAATAAAGGTTAATGTGTACTTTTATTCTATGCTTGTTTTTGACTAACATCATGACCAACACCCGTGTGCTTCATGTGACTTGTCGTGGTTATGTAGTAATTCAGTGGTCCTTACTTGTGTGTGATCCATAGTGCCACTTCTCTTCACATGACCCCTAGTGAAAGAGAAAGCTAGCATTAGAGTCATGTGCCTTGTGTGTTTGTGTCTATGTTTGCTTGTTTAATGTATTGTTTTAACTTGTATTCCTTAATGATTTTGTGTGTTTTGTGTGTCTTCGTCATTTTTTCCATTTGTTTTCTATGTATTCTTTATGTCTTATACATATATGATTTGTGTCTTATATATATGCTTTTTGTCTTATGTGTATGTTTTATGTTCTATGTGTATGCTTCATGTCAAGTGTGTATGCAATGTGTATGATGTGTATTACCATTGTGTATGATGTGTCTTTCGCGTGTATTCCTATGAATGCTTTTAGTACTCCACATATGTGTGAATTATGTTGCAATGTCTTGCGTGTTTGAAAACCTTTTTCTTATGTGTTTGCAACCTTAGAATCCTAAGCTTGGGGGCTACCTATAGTCCACAACTTGGTGGAATTCTTTGGGCTTATATGTTTGCATGTTTGAAATTTGTCTTCTCCATCCTTTAGTGTGAGTTTGAATGTAAGTTCTTACCCATGCTAAAGTGGGAGCCAAATGTTACGTCATAAAATGTGTACACTAGCATTTTACACCTAGTTTAGCACCCAGCTGGGCCTAAAATGTTGCCTTTGCTAATCAGGACCTATTTTAACATCTTTTTTAGCATAAAATGATAAAATCTTGATCTCGATGAATAAACCCGATAGAATAAACTTAGGGTTGTACTAAGCCCATGACATTTGACACTCCCCAGAGTTTGTGGGGATAAAGGCCTAGGGTGCCCAAGCGCCTTAGTCCCAGATGTGATCTTTAGCCCCTCTCTTGTGGTGTCAACTTAGGGCATTTCCCTATTTTGTACATGTTGACATTTGACGCTAAAGTGGGAGCCAAATGTTATGTCATAAAATGTGTACACTTGCATTTTACACCTAATTTAGCACCCAGTTGGGCATAAAATGTTGCCTTTGCTAATTAGGACCTATTTTAACATCTTTTTGAGCATAAAATGATAAAATCTCAATCTCAATGAATAAACTTGATAGAATAAACTTAGGGTTGTACTAAGCCCATGACATTTGACACTCCCTAGAGTTTGTGGGGATAAAGGCCTAGGGTGCTCAAGCACCCTGGTCCCAGATGTGATCTTTAGCCCCTCTCTGGTGGTGTCAGCTTAGGGTATTTCCCTAGTTTGTACATGTCAGCCCCATTTAGTTTTATTCATTATTTGTGAGTGGGAATGCATATATAAAGGAGTTTTACCATTCATTTTATACACTAGATGACTACTTGCTTATCAAGGGAAGATTTGAAGTTTCTTACATGTTTTGATCTTCTATGCTTTAAGGTGTTCTTCATACTTGGATTGGTATCTACTTGTGGATGTTATGTAGTTTGTTTGCAGGTCTTGAAGGAAGTTTCAAGCCTTCTCCATCACTCTCCTTGTTGGTGCATGATCTCAAGCACCTACTCCAAGTAGGACTTCACATCTTATTGTAATTATCATCATTTTCATTCATATTTCTATCATATATTACAAATCTAGCCTTTGCCCTCCTAGGGAATACACTCTTGAATCTAATCATCGTTGTAGTGGAGTTAGAAACACTAACACAGGGTTTGACTAAGGAAATCCCTTATACATGTAGTACAACCTTTTCCTCTTTTCTTGTTTGTAGGTCAAAGATATAGGTTTTTGAAGGTAATTTTTGGGAAGAAGATAGAACATGTAGGTACAGGTCTAGTGATATCCTAAGATTATGGTAAACCCTAGGTGGTCTAGGGTACCCAAATGCCCTAGTATTTTGTGTTTTTGCTTCTAGATTCAGGTTCTACTTTTGTCCCTGATCTCTACTATACTTTTGGTTTCCCAAAATCTGTTTCCAATAGTTACTTATTAGCAGATCTTCATCATTTACGGTTTGGTCATTTTCCCTAGCTTGCTTGTTTCATCTTGGTTCAACTTGGTTGATTCATTTCTATACAACAAAAGGACATAACCCCTGTAATTTGTCTCTCCTTCTTGGGTAGAAGTCAAGCTCAATTTGTGCCCCAATGTTTGTAGAAGGTTTGTCCTAGTTTAGCTTCTTAGGCTAGATCACTCTTTCCACTCAAACAACTAGATGCAACATTAAATCTACATATGCATCCAAATATTTGCTCCATGATAAGTTTTTATTGGAGTTGTTTGAAGACCTGTAGAAAATGCTACACCTCCTTTTGTTTGAAGGTCCTACTAAAAAATGACCTTCACAATGCCTTCATGCCCAACATATATATCATTCTTTTCTTATGATAGAAATCTAGGTGGGAAAACCCTCGAGTGGTCACCTGCTTCATTTAATTCATCTACCCACTCACCTACTTATACTTGTTACATTCATGTTTTCATCTACATTGAATCAGGTCGGCTAGGTTGTTCATGGAGGCCTAGGAATATACAAGCACTTAAACTCACACACCCATGAGAAAATGTATATTTAAATATTTTACAGCACTTTAGATAAAATTTCAATTTTACCTTTCTGGTAGTTTTGGATAATCTGGCCCATCTTGAACTCTTTTCAGGTCTTTGACAACTTTATGCACTTTGGAACCTTGCTTTGTTTCATTCTTTTCTCTAATTATTTCTCCTTTGGTGATTTGGGTTCATCACAGATCTAAGTCAACATTTTGGTGGTTAAAGGAACTTGGGAACTACCAAAATGCATGCCTCGTTCTTCCTTCCCTTTGCTCTATCACTCTTACTTTTACTTTCTTCATCACTCTTTCCCTTTAAAACCATTTCGACAAATTGACGACCTTGTGAACTCAGGAACCCTTCACCCCATTTGCCATATTTTGTTTTCTTTCTTTGCTTCACCATTTTCACAATTTTTGGTCCTTCGTGAACCTTCTTCAGCAAATCAAAGGTTCAAGGTACTCTTGAACCATCGACACCCTATTCCCTTCACTCCTTCACCATTGGCCTTTCAATGAAACATGGCATCGAGGAACTCATATCGGCATTTTAGTAGTTCAAGGAACTTGGGAACCACCAAAACACACATCTTTTCTTCCTTTTATTGTCCTCCTTCATTTTCGGTGAAAACATGTTTTTAGACCTTTGTTGGTGTGTAAATAAGTTCTTGAACTAAAGAACTCACCAAAACACCTTGCCTTATTTTCTTTCTTCAAATTTAGTCAATGAAATGGGAACCTTTGACCTGCCATTAGAAATTTTGCAAGTTCAAGAACCTTCCTAATTGCTAACGAGAAAAAACTTCGGGCCTTTCAAACACTTCAAACATTTTAAACACTTAGGGATTTTAGGCATGGTCACATACCTTATTTTTTAAAAAATTTAGGCATTCAATTTTAGGAAAATTTATGTTAAGGATAGAAACAAAGGACTTTGCAAGTTTAAGAATTGGAAAATGAAGTCCCAACAATGGCTATTGTTGGGAACATGTGCCTTTTGCAGGCACAACTAGAATCAAGAGATTACAGGGGTAGACCCAAAATACAACAAAACACAAAAAAACATGAGACATGAACAAACACATGCACACACCATCAAGACCACCGGTGGCCAAGACTACTTAAGGTTCAAAACATAAAAGATATAACTTGAAGTCATCAATAAAAAATTGAAGGATCTCACTAGTTATGGGAAGTAATATTTCAAATGTTGACCATGAATGAGAAACTCCATGAGTTCACCTTCTAGATTCACCAAGTGGTAGACATTGAGGTTAAACTTCTTAGCCACTTCATAGGGCCCCAACCACAATGGATCAAATTTTCCATGCTTTCCCCTATCTTCAGAGTTGGCATTCTAAAGAAGAACCAAATAACCAATCTGGAAGCTCCATGATACAATGTTTGTTATCAAACAAACACTTCATTGTTTGTTTATGGTGTAGGTTTTTATCATGTGCAACTCTCTATTGTTCATCTAACTCAGTCAATTCTAGAATCCTCTCAGAATATTCATCACACTAGTCCTCTTCTACATCATGCAATAGCTGGTATACTACTACTTCCATGCTAGTGGACATCCCAACCTCTGCTCCATATACTAGTTCAAATTGGCTTCTACCTATGGCTCTTTTCAAGGTTAGCTTATTAGCCCATAGAGCATATTTCAAACCATCATCCCATCTTTTTTCACTCTAATCCAATGTTCTCTTTATAATTTTCATCACGATTCTATTACTTGATTCAACATGTCCATTACTTTGGGGATGATATAGCGAAAAATGCACCAATTTTATACCAAATTTAGAACACATATTTAACATTTCCTGAGACTTGAAACAAATTGTATTGTCAACCAAAATCCTAGAAGACACTCCAAACTTGGTTATTATATTATTGATCAAGAAATCCATCATCACCTTGAATGTTACATTTAAAGTGGGGATGGCCTCTACACATGATTTGTTGAAGTAATTGATATCCAAAAGTATCCACTTATATCCATTACTAGATTTTTCTTGTATTTCTCCAATGAAATCAATTCCCCACTACTATAGTGGTGCATCTACTATGAGAGGTAAAAGGGGAAGTGCTCTAGAAACTTCAACTTACTAGAAAAACTATGGAAAGCATATCTTCTTATCATTTGTGCTACATCCTTTAATAATGTGCACCACTAATGGCCAACTCTAAGAATTTTATGAGCAATGTTCTTAGCTTTGAAATGACCATTGAAATTAGGGTAGACAACTAAGAGGGGGGGTGAATCAGTTGTCACAAAACTTTATCTTTTGCTGCATTTAATCTTCTTTACCACTTATTAATAGATTAATGATATAACCATGAAAGCACGAATCAACAACACATGAGCAGAAATACAATCAACACACATAACACTAGGATTTTTATGTGGAAACCCGGTCAAGGGAAAAACCATTGTGGGGGTTAACCCACAAGATTTATTCTCTATTAAAAGAATAGAAAAATGGGAAGGCACCTACCTTTAGGCACACTACCTAGAGCTCACTGCTCCAAGAGACTCACTATCTATAAAAACATTCACATGGTTAACACTGAAAGGTTGACCTAAGAAACAACATCTTCTCCATGCCAAGGTTCAGTTCCATTGAAGCTCACAACACCTCTTCTCTTCCCCCAAACACTTCTTCTCTACCTCTGCATCTTTTCACACATGGGCACATTTACACGACTTCATTACACTTATTTATACATGACATCAACTTTGGAATGAACATCAATGTCGGCCTTACAATCATCTATCTGGAACATTGTCCAAGATAGGCATTACAAGCAATTACAATCACAAGACTTGACTTAATACAAAATACTACATGCGGACCACTACAATGTCGACCAAACATAGCTGGGACTCAAATCTTCCTCGAACAACATGCCACGCTCCATAGAACTTCTCTTAGATTATCTGCAACATGCATGAAGCATCCGGTCGACCAAGACTAGAAAAAACAGCAACACCCAAGGAGAAATCTTCAACTACGAGCTCAATCCTCAATGCGGACCAACAACACAATAGGCACATGATCCAGAGACCTCCACAAGCAGAATGAAATCAACAAGAACAACCACACCACCTCAAATCACCAAAATGACTTGCATCTTCATATAGGAACTTAAGAACACTAACTGTCATGACTATCAAACTAGAAAGATTGCTTGCGGACCTCCAAACCATGAACCACTTGAGTTGATGATACACACCAACATCCCAAACATACCTCTAGATCTGTAGACCATATTATTCCAATGCAGAGCAATCCAAACCAAATTCCTATCACTCTGTTACCTCTGAACAACTACAAAACCTAGTTCTACTCAGATGGCCATAACTTCACCAATCCTCCATTCGGACCTCTCAAATCTTAACTGGAGCAACTTCAGACAATCCTCTACAAAACCCTTTAATCCATAGACTTTAATCTTTGTCTCACTGGGAATGCAAAGCAATCTACTTTACTAAACTGCATTATCTTCACTGTCTCCACTGTCTCTGACAAAGAGATATGTTGACATCAATGACAACACATCATAGGCACATATTTGCAACAATCTCCCCCTTTGTCATTAATGGGAACATATGATGTGAAAAATTGATTCAACCATCAAGACAAGAACTTCTCCCCCTTTCTCTTATCACACCTGCAACCACTTTCTTCACTAGTCTCCCTTTCACCAGCAACTACTTACTTCTGAGTTTTTCACATGACTTCTCTCCCCCTTTGACATCAATGGCAAAGGGCACAAATTTGCAATCATCTCTCCCCCTTTTTGTTTCTTAGATAAAACCAAACTGAACTCCAGAATTAACATATTGACTACCCCCCTGAGTAGTATCCCCTTAACACCAATCCAAATCATAAGATATGACTATGAGTTCCACCAGATTGATGCACACTAGTGCACCTTAGTTCTGAAAAGGAGGGGTAATAACCCCTAGATTCACTCTAAGATACTCAAAAGTGTCTTTAGGTAGAGGCTTAGTGAAGATATCCGCAATATGATCCTTTGAAGAAACAAACTCCAATCAGACTTCATTCTCATTTACCTTCTCTCTCAAAAAGTGAAACTTGATGGATATGTGCTTTGTCTTTGAATGCAACATCAGATTCTTTGAGATGTTTATTGTACTTGAATTATCACAAAAGATTGTAATAGGCTCTTCAAACACAATTTTGATATCCTTCAACATTTGCTTCATCCACAAAACTTGAGTACAATTACTTGCTACTGCTATATACTCTGCCTCTGCAGTAGACAAAGATATTTCCTCCTACTTTTTGCTGCCAATCTCTTTCCCAAGAAAAATGCACCACCATTAGTACTCTTCCTTTCATCCACATGTCTTGCCCAATCAGCATCTATATATGCATGAAGAGTCAAATCATCATCCTTATGATACCATAAGCCATAATCAGATGTCCCATTCAGATATCTAAAAATTCTTTTGACCGCTATAACATGAGATTCTCTAGCATCAACTTGAAATCTAGAAACAAGGCCAACTGCATTCATAATATCAGGTCTAGTTTGAGTCAAATAAAGTAGTCCTCCAATCATTGATCTATATCTTTTCTGATCTACCTTAGGGGGATCATCATCTTTACTCAACTTGCATCTAATTATCATAGGAGTACTCACTGGTTTTGAATCCTCCATTCCAAACTTTTTCAACAACTCTTTCACATACTTAGACTGAGATATGAAGATGTCCTTATCTGACTGAATGATTTGTAGACCTAAGAAGAAATGCATTTCACCAAACATGGACATCTCAAATTCACTTTGCATCTGATCAGAAAATTTTGTACACATGCTCTCATTTCCACCAAAGATGATATCATCAACAAATACCTCAACAATCAAGATGAGTTCATGATCAATTTTGAAATAAAGATTACTGCCAACTGTGCCTTTGCTAAAACTTAACTTTAGCAGATACTTATCTAATATTGCATACTAGGCTCTTGGGACTTGTTTAAGTCCATACAATGATTTCCTCAATCTACAGACCATATCTCCTTGATCAGACAACTGGAATCCTTCTGGTTGCTCAATGTAGACTTGTTCTTCCAACTCTCCATTCAGGAATGATGACTTGACATCCATCTGGTAAACTTTGAAATCTTTGTAAGCAGCAAAGGCAAGAAATAATCTAACTACTTTGATTCTTTCCACCAGAGAAAAAGTTTCTTCAAAATCAATTCCCTCTACCTGAGAATATCCTTTGCACACCAATCTTGCTTTGTTTCTCACTTCACCATTTTCATTCAATTTATTCCGGAAGACCCATTTAGTTCCAATTACATTTTTGTTTTCAGGTCTAGGAACAAGATCCAAGTATGATTCTTTTCAATTTGCATTAATTGTTCTTCCATTGCTTTTACCCAACTTTCATCATTACAAGCTTCATTCACTGATTTTGGTTCAATCTTTGAAATCAAACAAAACTCCACTTGTTCTTCAGCAATTCTTCTTCTAGTTTGAACACCTTTATTTTTATCTCCTATGATCTAATCTTCAGAATGATTCAACCTTACATACCTAGGAGTTTTGGGATTTTCTTGAACTTTTGATTCTTGAACTTGTTCCTCAACATTTGCACTAGCTTCTTGAGTCACTGGATTCTCTGGAGCAATCTGAATCTAAGTTTGAGTTTGAACTTGCTTTCCTTTATTTGGACTTTCATTTTGATCATCTGATTCATATCCACAAGACTTGGAAGGTCTCTCCTTGCTTTCATCAACCTTGACATTATCACTTTCAACAATCCTTTTCAATCTCTTGTTAAAGCACCGGTATGCCTTGCTTTGGTTAGAATAACCTAGAAATATTCCTTCATCACATCTTGCATCAAACTTGCCTAGATCTTCATCTCTCTTGATATAGCATTTACTAGCAAAAACTCTAAAGTATTTAACAGTAGGAGAATTACAAACCATAGTTCATAAGGTGTTTTACCAATATTACTTTTGATCTGCACCTGATTAAGAGTGTAGACAATAGTACTCACAGCCTCTCTCCAATAGACATGTGGAACATTTACCTCCATCATCATGGTTCTAGCAACCTCTTGAATGGTCCAGTTCTTCCTTTCCACAACTCCATTTTGCTGAGGAGTCCTAGGAGATGATAACTGTCTTCTTATTTTATGATTTTCACAAAATGCATTAAACTCACCGGAGGTAAATTCTCCACCTCTGTCAAATCTCAAACACTTTATCTTCACACCAATCTCATTCTCCACCATAGCCTTGAACACCTTGAATCTATCAAGAGCCTCTGATTTCTCTCTCAAGAAAGTGACCCACATCATCCGGGAGTAATCATCAATCAGCAACATAAAGTATCTATCTCCTTGCAAACTCCTAACTCTGGCAGGACCACACAAATCAATGTACACAAGTTCCAACAATCCATTTGAAAATTGTTCTTTACTTTTGAATGCAGCTTTGTTCTGTTTGCCCAACTAACATTCTATACACATGTTATTAGTAGGTTTCACAAGCTTTGGAAGGTCTCTCACAGCCTGAGTAGTACTTATCTTGACAATGTTATCAAAGTTTACATGACACATTCTCCTATGCCATAACCAACTCTTATCAATATGAGCAATCAAACAACTTTTACCAATACCACTTAAATGAAAGATATTACCTCTAGTCTGTGTACCAGATGTAATCTCAGTTTTGGAGCTTCCCAAAATTTTGCATTTTCCATCCTTGAATCCAAGATCATACCCTTTGTCAACCAACTGTCCAACACTAAGAAGATTGTGCTTCAACCCTTCTACATACAAAACATCATTAGTGTTATTCTTACCATCAAGAGAGATGGATCCTCTGCTAGAGATTCTACCAGTTGAATTGTCTCCAAACTTCACAATTCCACCTTCATATCTTTCCAAACTTACAAACTTACTTTTATCACCAGTGATATGATGAGAACATCCACTGTCAATCACCCATTCATCCTTTTCTTCAACCTGAGTAGCCAAGGCACTTTCCACATTCACACAGCTAGCAGATTCAGTAGGCACTGGATCTTCTTCTTTAATAGCAATGAACACCCATTCATTTCTAGAGGTACTTCCCATATCAGATTCATCATCTATGACTCCTTCATCATTAGCTTCTTGGACATAGTAGCATTTATTTTGAACCCTAGGTCTATTAGGGTTTGGCTTTGAAACCCTCTTCGAAAATCTTGAAGCAAAATGACCAATCTTATTGCAAGCAAAACATTTGAAAGGCAACTTTCCTTCATACTTACCGGATCCTCTTGGTAATCTTTTGGCAATAAGGGCTTCAAGTTCTTCAAGCTCAAATTCATCTTCTTCAAGTTCCTTCTTTACCTTCTCATATCTAGTTAGTCTTCTTAAAGAGATTTCACCTAGATCAAATCTTTGCTTTCCAAAAACATTGACTTTAAATGTAGATTCTGATTTAGGAAGAGAATCACCAAACTCACTCATTTTAAATGTTGAAAGTTGGCCAACCAATTGATCCCTTGTAACATCTATCATAGTCCTAATCTCCTCAATAGCAGTAACTCTGTGCTTGTATGAAGTAGGTAAGGATCTGAGCACCTTGCCAACAATCTCTGATTCTTCCAGTTTTCCACCAGCACACTTGATACTGCACACCAATTCATTCACCTTCTGCATGTAGGAAGTGATGTTTTCATCTTCACTCATCCTCAAACATTCGTATCTACCCTTCAAGCTCTGTAGCTTAGGACATTTGACATATGCATCACCTTCCTACATAGTTTCCAACTTCTTCTAGATTTCATGAGCAATTTGCAATTCCAAGACATTTGTCATTTCTGTATCAGTTAGAGCACTCAACAATGCTTCCTTAGCCTAAATGGTGTATTCAGCTTATTTGATTTCATCTGGAGTTGTAGGACCATTTTGTGGAGGAGTATACTTATTCTTAGTTATCAACCAATAAGGATCACCCATGCATTGCAAATGACACTCCATGCGATTCTTCCAAAGAGAGTAATTTGTTCCATCAAATCTCAAATTATCCTTGTATGTCGACATCCTAGATCTCCTTAAGCGGTCAAGCTTCTTTTAGAGGAACTAGCTCTGATACCAATTGTTGAAATTAGGGCAGACAACTGAGAGGAGGGGGTGAATCAGTTATCACAAAACTTTATCTTTTGTTGCATTTAATCTTCTTTACTACTTATTAACAGATTAATGATATAACGATGAAAGCATGAATCAACAACACATGAGAAGAAACACAATCAACACACATAACACTAGGATTTTTACGTGGAAACCCGGTTAAGGGAAAAACCATGGTGGGGGTTAACCCACAAGATTTATTCTCTGTTAAAAGAATAGAAAAATGGGAAGGCACCTACCTTCAGGCACACTGTCTAGAGCTCATTGCTCCAAGAGACTCACTGTCTACAAAAACATTCACATGGTTAACACTGAAAGGTTGAACTGAGAAATAACATCTTCTCCATGCCAAGGTTTAGTTCCATTGAAGCTCACAACACCTCTGCTCTGCCCCCAAACACTTCTTCGCTACCTCTACATCTTTTCACACATGGGCACATTTACACGACTTCATTACACTTATTTATACATGACATCGACTTTGGAATTAACATCAAAGTTGGCCTTATAATCATCTATCTAGAACATTTTCCAAGATTGGCATTACAAGCAATTGCAATCACAAAACTTGACTTAATACAAAATGCTACATGCTTACCACTACACTATCAACCAAACATGGCTGGGACTCAAATCTTCCTTGAACAACATGCCACGCTCCATAGAACTTCTCTTAGATTATCCGCAACACGCACGAAGCATCTGGTCGGCCAAGACTGGAAAGAATAGAAACACCCAAGGAGAAATCTTCAACTACGAGATCAATCCTCAATGCGGACCACCAACACAATAGGCACAAGATCCAGAGACCTCCACAAGCACAATGAAATCAACAAGAACAACCGCACCACCTCAAACCACCAAAATCACTTGCATCTTCATACGGGAAATTAAGAACACTAACTGTCATGACTGTCACATTAGAAAGATTGCTTGTGGACCTCCAAACCACAAACCACTTGAGTTGAGGATACACACTAGCATCCTAAACATACCTCTAGATCCATAGACCATAATATTCCAATGCGGAGCAATCCAGACCAAATTCCTGTCACTTTGTTACCTCTTAACAACTACAAAACCCAGTTCTACTCATATGGCCATAACTTCACTAATCCTCCATGCGGACCTCTCAAATCTTAATTGGAGCAACTACAAACAATCCTCTATAGAACCCTTTAATCTGCAGACTCTAATCTTCATCTCATTGGGAATACGGAGCAATCTACTTTACTAAACTGCACTGTCTTCACTATCTCTGACAAAGAGATATGTTGACATCAATGACAACACATCATAGGCACATATTTGCAACAATGACCCCCACAAATACCATGATGACATTCACTCATCACTATGTCAGCTTTTTCTTAGTCCACATCAAGTCATTATAGAACATCACATACCTTTGACATCTCAACTTGAGAGTCCTTTTCTTATTCTCATCCATACATGGTGGACAATTCATATTTTCAAGATAAAAACTCACATCTCTATACCATACATTATCAAGTAATCTGCAATGAGTAGAAGCATCATTACATTCGTTTCATTTACTTCTACTACTTTCAAATTAGAATCAACCATTAGTTTTTCCAAGCCTTGGCCTCTAACAAGTTTTGTAACCTGCATTTCCATGTCATATTCTTAATTTTTTTTATTCATCGACATCTCTTACCTGAAGTTTGTTGTTTCATGAATATATATTTCACTGTTGTGTGTGGCACATATGCTATGGTCTTAGTACTAGTAAGGTATGATCTAAAGTTATTTACAACCTTAACTAGGACATAAGCATGTTTTTCCATTATAGAATACTCCCATTCCTTTCTATTGTGTGTGCATTTCTATTCGGATCCTCAATTCTTTCACGTCTCCCAATGACTTTCATCAATTTTTTTCTACTTATATTTAGTGTTTGACTTGTTTTTCTTATCAAGTGAGATTTATTTGTTTGATTGCTCACAATAGTTGATGTAATGACATGTCATGTAGCATTACTATCTTTCGTGCATGAGGTGGAACCAATGCTTTGATACGAATTGACTAGATTTCTTACAATAGATTTTTCACTAATAGAACTTGATGTTCTTAGGCCAAGAATCCTCATGATTGGCCTAAATTTAAGATTTTTCATCATCTCAACAAATAATTGACATCTTCCAATTTCACTTATGTTTTTAAAAAACTTAGTCCATATCTTATTGACATTTCTTTTGCAAGTACGCTTAAGAATCTTATCAACCATCAGTTTTAGAATATTCTCATCAATCTCAATCAAAAATTTAGGATTTTTACACAAAATGATAGGAGGTGTTTTCAATGGAAAACTTGAATCATTAGACAAATTAAATGCTCAGTCAACATTTGATCATTTTGTATAACATCTAAATTCACATTTGCAAATGCATCATCATTTTCAATCAGTGATTGAACATTTTCTACACTATCAATTTGAGATGGAAAAGATGACGTACCTTCAACTCTAACATTCAATTTCTTACTTGCATGAAGTTTTTGTATTCTTTCCCTTTGTTTCTCCAATTCTTTCTCTCTTTCAAATGCTTCATTATTCAATTCAATTGGAAAAGATGGTTGATCTTCATTTGTGGCATTCAATTTCTTGTTTTCATGAAGTTCTCATTTGCTCTTTTTTCTTTGCATTCTCAGCTTCACGGTCCTCTAGTGTTAGAGTTTTTGGTCATTTCCTTGGCATGGTATTAAAATCTATATCAATCTAAAAAAAAGGTTGAAAGAAGACAAATAATATATGATAAATTATCAAATTACAATACAAAACTTGCACAATTAGTATGTTTTTTGTTAATGTAAGACAAAAAACTAGTTAATTCCTCAAAACATGAAAAAAATGATATAATGTGAATTAAAGCATACAATTGGAATCTTTTGTATCAAAACAAAAACAAAAAGTGATTCAATTTTGTCAACCAATCATTGGAGAACCTCAAAAGAATCATTTTTTTTGCATGTCCAGTAAAGTACAAAATAGAGAGTAAAATAAAGCATGTGGGCCAAGAATCATGTGATATGCATTTTTGCAAGTTGTTCGAGCATGTTTTTAACTAGTTTAAAATGTGAGTGCATTGTAACATGTTCAAAATTTTTCAAGAATTTTTTTATCTCTCTTCCTCTCTATCTCTCTCCCATCCCTCGACCTCTCAATGCCTCTCCCTCTATCTCCCTATATCTCTCCCTCCCTATCTCTAGGAGTTTTATCTCTCTCCCTCTCTATCTCTCTCCCATCCCTCTGCCTCTCAATCTCTCTCCCTATCTCTCTAGAAATCTCTTCATCTCTTTCCCTCAATATAACTATCCCTCCATCCCTATCTCTTAATCCATCCCTCTCTAACTCTCTCTATCTCTATATTTTTTCCTCTCTATCTCAATCTCTCCCTCACTCTCTATCTCCCTATCTCTCCCCTCTCTCTATGTCTATCTTTATCTCTCCCTCACTCTATCTTTGTATCTCTTCCTCTCTCTATCATTATCTCTCCCTCACTCTCTATCTCCCTATCTCTCCCTTATCTCTATCTCTATCTTTATCTCTATCTCTATCTCTATCTCTATCTCTTCCTCGCTCTTTATCTCCCTATCTGTCCCCTCTCTCTATCTATGTCTCTATCTCTGTCTCTGTCTCTATCTCTATCTCTATCTCTATCTCTATCTCTATCTTTGTCTCCCTCTTTATCTATCTTTCTCCCTCTATCTATCCTTTTCTCTATCTCAGCCTCCTCCCTCTCCATGTCTCTATCTCCATCTATTTCTATTTCCACCTCCCTCCCTCCCTCTCCATCTCCCTCTCCATAATCTTTAGTAAGACTTGGGATAAACATGCACACCTTATTGGGCAAGTACTTGACAACTTGTAGGAATACAAGTTGTATGCAAACATGCAGAAATGTCCATTTTCTAAGAAGATATGGTTTCTAAGATACATTATAGACACACAAGGAGTGCATGTGGACTCAAACAAGACTCAATTCATCCAAGATTGGTAATACTTGAATTATGTCATAGACCTGCATAGATTTTTCAAATTGGCAAATTTTTAGTTTTTCACATGTGACTCGACCTTAAAATAGGTTGCAAGAGGTGACACCAAAGCAAGGTTCGTCTAAATAGTAGGATAATGGAAAACACTTAAAGAATTTAAATTCATATTATGCTATATGTACTAATCCTTTCGCTACTAGATCTTAAATGACCATTCAAGATCAAGACCAGTGCATTAGAATATGCACTTGGAGCAATTATCACTTAACATGGCCATCAAGTTGCATACCATAGTGAATAATTCACTACGTTAGTCGAAAACTACCCAACATATGATCATGAGCTTTATGCTATTGTTCAATCATGTAAGCATTGTTTAAGAATTATATCTTGGGTAAGGAAACTATGATCCACATAAAAAAAAGTCACTCTAGCTATAGCAAGAGTGGTATCAGAACTGGTCTTGATATCTTCAATAGTTCCACCTAAATATGAAGCACAAAAAGGGAATAACCAATCCAATAGACAAATGGGGGAGAGGGGACATAGATAAATAGGGATAAAGAGAGAGAGAGATAGAGATGGGTGAGAGGGGACATAGAGAAATAGGGAGAGAGAGAGAGAGAGAGAGTTTCTAATGTCTGTACTCTCAGGTGGAGATATGTCTAAGGTCAAAGCTATGAGGGTGGCATCTGTCAGAGAAAATAAAAAAATAAAGGTACAAAGCACGCACACACATACACACTAGATGAGCAAAAATAGGAGAGAGAGAGAGGGAGAGATGGGGGAGGGGATCTATAGAGATAGGGATAGAGAGGAAGAAATATAGAAGTGAGAGAGAGAGAGACATAGAGAGATTTCCAGGAGAGGGGAGATAGAGAGACAGGGATAGGGAGGGAGAGTTAGAGAGTAAGAGGGGGGAGATTAAGAGATAGAAATAGAGAGGGAGAGATTGAGGAGAGGGGAGATAGAGAGATAGGGATAGAGAGGAAGATATAGAGAGAGGGGGGAGAGAGAGGGAGAGATGAGGGAGAGGGGAGATAGAGAGATAAGAATAGAGAGGGAGAGATAGAGAGAGATGGGGGAGAGGGATTTTAACTGATTAAAAAAATATGCTCGCATTATAACGTGAGCACATTTTTTCTTTCCTTGGGAAATTCCAACCCTAAGGGTTGGATTTGCCTTGATGGAACTTTTGGAGGCCAAGGACGTGTTTTCAACAAAACTTAGAAAATCAACCAAATTCGAAGCGTGCTCCCCCTCAGGTTTACACGTTTTTCAATGTCAATATGAAAAAATGCCAAGATGACTTCAAATTTTTAATCATCTTTCTAACCATATATTTTTAAATTTTGATAACATTAAGGTTTCCATCTTGAATTTCTTTTGCTTATGTGTTCCTTTTTTTTAGAAAACCTGTCTAGTATTTCTAGTGTCATTTTTACTTATTTATCGAAATTTGAAAACAATGCATTTTTAGATTCTATATTCTATTCTATACATGTTGAAAAAAATGATTTTTGATTATTTTTAAAACAATTTAGGGGGGAGCATGCTAAAATTTCTAATTTTTAGGATGTGTCAACTTTGAAAATTCATAAAAAATCATATATTCATTAAAAAATTATTAGAAAAATCAAACATAAACTATGTGATGTTACCTAATTTTCTATGGAATCAATTTTTGAAATACTTTAAAAAGTCAACATTTTAGGGGGAGCACACCAGGTGCTATGTTATAATTTTCTAACAAAATTAGGAGCACTTTATGTGCTCCCCTTATTTGGACCTCTTAATCTCCTCTATTTTTTGAATAAAATAGTAATTTAGAAACTAGATTCCGAGCACTACAAATCTTGTTATTATCACATTTTCTAGTTTTGAGCGTGGATATCTTCAATTTCTCATCCAATATTAGTTATTACTAATTTTAGAAAAAAGTGGCCACTTTTGACCCCCTTTTGGTCCCCCATTTCCATGCACATACCCATAGATTAAAAAAGAAAATAAAAGTGAGATGAGTAAGATGTCTATGTTGGGATTGGACAACTCACAACTGTTAGACTGACTTAGAAACTTGATAGGACAGGTCATAAGTACATGGCACTTTCCCCAAAAGCTAAAAAGTTGCACAAGCTTAAATTATGATTTTTTCTTATGACTTTCAATTTCGCATCACACACATGTTCATTGTTGAGGATTAATTTTACTTGTAACTTCCAATTTTGCATCATACACGTGTTGATTGATGATTGTTGAAGATTAATTTCTCTTCATAACTGTTGCCTTCTTCTCAATTTTTGAGAGGGGTTAGGACAAATCATCATCATGGATGATGATTCTTGCGTAAGGTTGATTCATTATGTGCATCTAAAGGTCTTAGAGCCTATGTAAATGGACCTTTAGCATATCACTATGAGTTAAATATTGAATATATCTTATATTATTTTTGGGTTTTCAGATATTAGGGTTGTCCATTGTATTATCTTTGTGTTTTTGATACTTTGGTTATACTCCAGCTGAGAGATATTTTGTCATGATCTAATGAGAATTTATTTTTGTTACTTAAGGGGCTTTTTAATATAATTATCAGTGTTTAGACATGTTATCAAAAAGATAAAAAGATAAAAATAAAAAGAAATGAAGACATCCATAAATATAGATTATAATAATGTTCATGTGAATTGATTATATTGACTATATTTTCCAAGACTGAGTTGGAAATTATAAAAAGTAAATACAGATTACAAATTTTGGAGAAATTGTCTATAACAAAGCTTATTAATCAAGTTCATGAATTTGCCGAATATATGGGTTTCTTGTGTTTGACATTGGTTGGGAACCATCTTCCTGTTCTTCGTCCTGTGGTTCAACTGGCTCCTCTAAAACCCCATTTGAATTCTTTGGCTGGTCCCCATTTGATTAAGACAAAATATTTGTCACACCTCTTTTTTCACAACTCAACTTTCAATTTGTAATAGATTTGTCAAATGGAAATTTTTGAACATTGTATCTGGTCGTATAGAACCTCAAACAATTCTCCATTTTTTTTCAAGTTTGTTTCAAAACTTTGACTTCAAAAATGATAAGGTGCTAAAAACTCTTTCATCCTCCATTGAACCCAGAAGCATTGTTTGGCACAGATGTGCAAGTTTGAAATATTATGAAATAGAATATCACATATTTTTCTCAAACCTAGTTATTTCCATAACTTGGTTATTGATCCATGTTCCAAAGGATGGTCAAGCAATTTATATTGTTGAATAATTGTTGAGGCAAATCGAGCAAATTCTTTGTCATCTTTATCTTATATATTATTCCTTCTATCTAAACTCTATTATTCTACTAAAATGATTGGCCAAGTACCCTACATTGCCCTAAAAATCTCGTGGCGAACTAATAGAGGACACACTAATGGAATTCCACTATTGATGATAAACTATATCCATTGCTTCCAGAAGTTCATCCTAAGGAAAGCATTCTCTTATCTCAGAAGGTAGACTTCTTGCAATTTCCTGCAATGTATCCTTTACAGAAGACATGAGATCTTTAAAATACTCCCTTATAACACTTTTTTGTCTAACCCAAGAGCTCTGTCTAACTTTACTAAAGTAGTGTAATTCTACCCACACACTGATGCACATAAATAACCTACATCCTTCTACTCCAAAAATTTATTCAAGTGTTCAATGTCCGTTGTTATTTTCTAGCTTGCAAACTTTGGACCCATAAATCCTTCAGAATGATTGATATATAGATTTTCTAGAGTAAGACATACCATTTTTTGTAGCTTTGAGTATTTTGTAATGTACATTGTTCAGTCTTGTGCATTCTTTGATAGAATATTCATTTCTTCCAACAAAGGAAGAATCCTAGATAGAGTCAATAGTATCTCAACATTAGTGAATAGTGCCAACATATTTTCCTGATCAGTGTGATTTTCATAGAATAGGCCCACCAATGATCAATACTCTTCAAATAATCTATTTGTCGATCCATGTAATGATATCCACCTAGTATCTACATCCTTAAGTAGCTTGTTACCTGGAGTACATCCTTTAGCAAATCTTTGAAACTCCAAAAATATTTTTGGACTTCTACAAAAATATGTATACACCTCATGTACAAGATCCTCAACTTTGGCAACAGATTGAAACTGGCTTACAATTTTAAAAGCCAAATTCATTCTATGGGCCATGCAGTGTACGTCGATTATGTATGATGAACATGATGTTTGCAAATTAACAATAAGCCCATTTCTGTGACCCTACATGACTAATGTCCCATCTGCACCAACACATACCATATTCCTTGTAATTTCCAAATCATCCAGGCATCCAATATCGATCAAGCTATTTTTGACTCTTTCCATAAGGTTAGCAGAGGTAGAATTTTCTTTCATTTTACGAACTATAAGTAGAAGAGGCTGGAAAATATGATTTTCTACAATATAAATGTGCATACACCCAAGAAGTATTGTCAATGGCTGTCACCTCCTCTAAAGGAAAGGAAAAGAAATTCACCTGACTCAATTTCTCCACTATATCCTGCCTCTCCATCACAACTAGACATTGTTCAAACCCATTCCAAACCATTGTTGATAGACCAATGGGAGAGTGGAAAGTTGGGAACTCCAATAAATTTTATTAAATTCCTATATTCTAGAAAGTCGGTCAATGACCAACCTCTATTTAAAATATGGAATATAATTGTGAGCTATACAATTTTGGATAAATGACACTTCCATCACCTTTCCAAATAGAGCAGATATGGAACCTCCAATAGTGGCAAGTCATGCCTGTGATTACATATGTTCTTCATACTCAGCTACATTCTAGGCATTAGTGCATTCATCTTTCATTTTCCAATGCATCATGAAATTTGAATCTCCATTTATGTTTACCTTCTCATAAACATTATCTACATGCTTCTCAATAGTTTCTAGTTTCAGTTGCAACATCTTGTCTTTCTTTAATTTCCAACTATGAATCTTATAGCGACATAGTTTTGGCAGGCCCTCTCCATCTTCATTATTCATAGGTTCAATGAATGGATACTTAGAAACCCATTCAAGATGAAAATTTCTTGACATGTCCCACTGATGAGATTTAAATTTGTTCAAAAGGCTTTCAAACTCAGGTTCACTAGTACCACCACCAATACCCTAGACATTTTCTCCCTGTGTGATCATCACCACATCATTGCTACCTCTTTCAGGATTTTCATTTGATGCCTCTTCATCCTCAAGGTTGTTCCAATAGAATTCCTCAATCTTATGTAAATTTTCCTTGTTATTTAATGTTGATGGGATCTCAACCATTGTAGAATATCATTGTTGATGATTAAAATAGGACTTTATGATTGTTTTCTTTCTCTTTGATGGGGTTCTTCTCACTCTCTGATTTTTTAGATTTGAGGATGTCGTCTTTCTCTGACATTGTTAAAAAAGTGTTAAAGCACTATTCTCAAAGATGCAAATTTAATTGCTACTAAATGAAATGAATAAAATTGAACTTCTTATAGAGAAAGAGAATAAGATGGCACATGCATTTTAATATTTAATCGCTACCACATTGAATCAAAGTGTTAATTTAATCATTTACATTTAATTAAGAATACTCCACACACAACCAAATTCCACGTCACTATTTCTTACCAATGTCATGGCCTCCCGCTCTGACTATATTCATTTTATGCCTAGAGCAAAGTGAGCCATTGATGTTGTTTGATTGCACGTTGCAGAATAAATAAAACTTTCAACATTTTTTTAATACTACGAGCTCCTAAAATAATTAAATAATGAACAATATAAAATAATAATGAACACTATAATAATAAATATATGTTTCTAAAAATTTAGCATATTATGTGAAAAAATGTCACAATCGGGAGTAGGTGAAGAAGCTAGGGCAGAAAGGGAGGACTAGGTGATAGAAGCGGAGATCGCGTTCCCCATGGAGCAAATCAAGAAGAGAGCTTCTAGCAAAGAATGGTGTAACGGGAAAAGGAGATCAACAAATGGAAGATGGAACAAAATAGAAGAATGGAACAGGAGGTTGAGGTTCAAACCTAAACATAGATTCAAATCTTGGGGGCATGACAACTTAAATAGAGTGATGGAGACTTCCTACAAGAGGGAAAGATATCACAGATGGAATGCAAACAAAAGGACTTTTTTTCATGGTTCAAAGTATACCTTTCTAATAGGAGAAAATACAATTCCAATGGGATGGAGGAGGAATTCGCTCCCTCAGAAGAGCATGAGAGAAGCAAACAGTCAACAATTAGGCTTTAGATGACAGGAGAGACCTGGTAGGTTTGACAAATTTAAAAAAAGAAGAGGCATCACCATAATGGTTTTAGAAGACAAAATTCTACAGCCAATCACTTCGCATCTGAAAAGGTATGGTTTGATTATCAAATGGATCAGTAGGAATCTGAATTGGGAATTTCTAATTAAATGTTGGAGGGAAAGGTGGGGGGGAGATCTCCAATTTAAGCAAATGGGAAACAATTTTTCACAGTAGTATGCCCTTCAGTAGAAATCAAACAACAAATTAAAAATGGTGTTTGGATTATGGATGAATGCAGTTTTTACATGAAGGAATGGGAAACAAACTTTAACCCAATCAACCACAAGATGGATATTATCCAAGATTGGATAAAACTCTCAAACCTACCTTTGGAATATTGGGAGATTGAAGCCCTAGAAACTATAGGTAACCAGCTAGGGAAATTCTTATATGCAAAGGAGAGGGAAAACACATATGGAGAAGGCTCATATGTCAGGATCTGCATGTAAAACACCCCAAGTAGCACCCATTAGAAGTAAATTGAGATAGTTTCATCCTCTAAGATTTGGAATAAAAAACTAGAATTCGATTCAAACCCCAAGGGAAGGAAAATCAGGGTTCTAGGTTTTAGAGGGCAACAAAAAAAGAAGGCTAGTGGAAATTGGGAAAAGGAAGAGTTTCTTAGAGAAGATGCTACACAAGAACAAGAAGAAGACATAGAAGAAAGGCATAATTCAAAACTAGAAGAAATTGAGATACCTCAGAATTGCATGGAAGACAACTTGATGGAAGATGGTCTAGAGCAGGGGAAGGATGATCCTACCATAAATGAAGAAGACCTAGAGAAGAAGGTATTAGAGGTCATTAACATTCTTGGAGACACCTTCAGGGAAGATGATAGAAACTCAATTATAGATATAGGAAGTGAATTGGTTGAGTTGGAAAAAGCAGCCAAAGAAAACATGTGGAATGATCCCTTTGAAATAGAATATTTAGAAGAAGAATGGGAAGTTGTTCAGGATCAAAGGATAAAAGATAGATCAAAGGAGGGAGAAGATTGCATCAATGAGATGTCATTCAAGCAAAACACTCCAATTATTCAGGAGGAAGGGGTCAACCTAGATCTCTTTCAAACAGAGGTGATCAAGAATACTCTGGATTATGGATCCAGTAGTAAAAGAGGGAGGACTTCCAATCAAGAAAAAGGAACTAGGATGGAGAAGCTGTGGGTCAAAAAAAAATTCATGAAATGATAAAAATAGGGAAGAGCGATGCCCTTCTTGGAGAACAATGAAGATTATATCCTGGAACGTTAGGGGCTTAAATGCCCCTAACAAGAAGCGTCTAGTGAAATTCCAGATGGAGGATATACAACCAGACTTATTTCTTATTCAAGAATCAAAGTTGAACCAAATTAAGGTGGATCATCTCAGATTCAAGTGGAGACAATGGAAGATGGAAGCTACAGTTGTAGAAGGAGCCTCAGGAGGATTTCTTACAATCTAGAAACCACAAAAACTTGTTCTGGAGAAAATAGCTTCAAGCAAGTACTGGATGGCATGCAAGGTCAGGAGTCTTTCCTCTAAACTAAATTTTCTTCTTTTTAATATGTATGGCCTAGCTTCAAGTGTATTCAAAAAAGGGAATTATGGGGGGATTTAGAACACATATGCAATAACTTAGATGTAGAATTCTTTATAGAGGGGGGTAACTTTAATGCAATTATAAGATCCACTGATAAAAGGGGAGGGATCTCAAGAATGCCTCAATCTCAAGAGGATTTCGAAATTTTCATGGAAAGAAACTCATTTATGGAAATTCAAATGGGCAATGGAACATATACATGGACAAATAGGAGACTGTGTTTCAGTAGTATTGCAGAAAAATTAGAGAGATTCCTCTTCAAAGGTGACTTAAGCACATTGCCCTTCAGTTTGGAGAGCAATATCTTGCCGATATTTGGTTTGGATCATTTCCCAATGTAGCTAGACATAATAAGGGAAAAGAAGCCAATAAAATGCCCCTTTAAATTTGAGAAAATGTGGTTCAGGGATGAAAATTTGATGGATTTGATAAAAAATGGTGGAATGAAGTACTTGTTGAAGGATCGAAAATGTTCATCATAGTGGCAAAACTGAAAATAGTAAAACAACTTGTGAAAGTATGGAACAAAAATAATTTCAAAAACATATTTGAAGAAAAGAAGAATGTGGTCTCTCAGATGTCAGAGCTAAATGAGGAAGTGATAGAAATTGGTATGGATGAATCAAGATACTTAAGAGAAAAAGAATTGCTGGCAAAACAAGAGGATTTGCTAGCAAAAGAGATCTTTTCGAAACAGAAATCTCAGGAATTGTGGATTAAGGAAGGGGATCAAAACACCAAGTATTTTCATAATGTGACAAAGGCTAGAAGGGAAGTGATTAGAATCACAAGAATCTAGTCTTCAGATGGTAGGTGCTTAGAGAAGATGGAAGACATAATAATAGAAATAGTAAATTACTTTCAGAATCTGCTAAACAACTTGGAAGGATCAAGGAGACAAGAACAAGAGCAAATTTTAACAAACATTCCTAAACCAGTTTTTGAAGGATAAAATAAGATGCTCATGGAAGCTGTTTCAGAGGCAAAAATAAAGGAAGCAATGTTTCAGCTTCATCCAAACAAGGCCCCTAGGCCAGATGGTTTCTAAGCAGTGTTCTTTCAGAAATGTTGGGACATTATAGGAAGAGAAGTAATAGAGGCGATTGAGAATTCTAGAAGCTCTGGGAAAGTATTAAAGGAAATTAATAATATATTTATAGCACTCATTCCCAAAAAAGACAAAGCCATCTCCTTAGATGAATATAGGTCCATAGCCTTGTGTAATACCATCTATAAAATCCAAGCTAAAGCTACTGCCAATTGAATAAAGAGGATTCTCCCAGAACTGATATCATAAGAGCAAACAAGATTTGTACCAGGCAAGTCAATATTGGATGGAGTAATCATAGCACAAGAAGCAATTCATTCCACATAGAAAATGAACAAACATAATATGTTGATAAAATTAGACATAAAAAAAGCATATGATAAAGTAGATTGGAGATTTTTGTTTAAGGTGATGGAAGCTTTTGGCTTTAACAAAGAGTGGTTGGACTAGGTCTTCAGTTGTGTGGCCAACCCAAGGTATTCAATGCTCATCAATGGGTCTCCAGAAGGTTTCTTTGCTGTCTCCCAAGGATTGAAACAAGGGGACCCTCTTTCACCTTTTTATTTATAGTGATGGTAGAAGCATTAGGGAGATCCATACATAGGGTTGCCTTGGAGGGATAGGTAAAAGGAATAGAAGTAACAAGAGGAGTTCCTGCAATAACCCATCAACAATTTGTAGACGACATGATGCTATTTGGAATGGCTCAAGTAAGGGAGGAAAGAGTGTTCAAGAGGATTTTAGAGAACTTTTCTTCAGCTTTGGGTCAAGAAGTTAATAGAGACAAATCAGAGGTGTTTTTCTTCAACACAAATCCAAGATTAGAAAACTAGATATTAAGGGTTCTAAAATTCAAGAAGGGCAAACTTCCCTATAGATATTTGGGCCTTCCTCTAGCAAAGGGCACACATTTAGGAAAGCTATGAGACTCTCTAATCTCAAAATTAGAAAACAAGATGGCCTCATGGAAAGGTCATTGGCTTCATGGGTAGGAAGAATCACAATGATAAAAGCAGTAATAACAACCATTCCCATTTTCATGATGTCTTGTCTACCCCTTCTTGTGGAGGTAAGTAATAGGATCAATTAGAAAATAAGAAGATTCTTTTGGTAGGGCAATAGTGAGCAGAACAAATACCCCCTCATTAACTGGGATAAAATTTGCAAATCCAAATAGGCAGATGGAGTAGGAATAAAAAACTTGTAGCTTCAAAATAAGGCTCTTGGTGCTAAGTTGGTTTGGAAAATCTATGCTAATCAAGAATTAAAGTGGGTCAAAATAATTAAGAAAAATATCTAGGCAATGGGGATTTGAGTATTTTCAGAGCTTCAACCCTTCCTTCTGGATCCTGAATCTGGAATTTTATGAAGAGTTGCAAAGACCTAATTTCCAATCAGCTTGCTTGGGACATAAAGGATGACAAAGAAGCATTATTTTGGGAAGACTCCTGGGGAGGTCTAACAAGCCTCGACAAGAGAGGGGAACTAGATAAGGTAAGGGAAGTAACAAAACTCTTTTGGGGCCTTAAATTAAGAGATTATATGCAAGAAAACCCATTCGGGGGTCTTTTCAAGTGGAAATGGAAAGATGGTAGAGGATTAGGTCTGACTGAAAAGGAAGCAAAGGATTTTGAAGCAACTTTGATAGAAAGGAAAATCTTCATAAGGGAGGGTTGTGATAGCCTCAGGTGGAATGGTGCAAAATGTGGGGAATATAATGTCAAATATGGGTATAGAGATGACTAAAGTAGAGACAACTTCTCCACAAATCCCAAGCAATGTTTGTTGGAACAAGAGTTCTACATACCAAAGGCTGGGACTTTTGCCTAGGCAGCATTACAAAAAAGAATCTTGATAGAAGACAGATTTTAGAAGATGGGGTTCCAAGGCCCTTCAAGATGTATCTTATGCAAAGGAGCAGAGGAAACAGGGAACCATCTGCTACTCAACTGTCCATACTCACAAGAATGTTGTCAATGGCTGTGGGAAAAGCTAGAATGGCAAAGTGCTCTACCTAAAGACTTACTCAGACTGTTTCAAGCATGGCCCTCCCCTTTTAGAACAACTCTCTACTCTTCTTTATGGTTAGTTAGCCCCTCCATTTTGATATGGGAAATTTAGAAAGAGAGAAATAGAAGGATCTTCCAAAACAAAGAATTGAGAACTTCATCTTTGCAAAATAAGATAGAAGAAACCATAGTGGAAGTTGTCAATAATAGAAACATGGCTAACTACCCTAAAAATGCCAACTTTGATTGGGATGCTTCAATGAGAAAACACTGGTATGGACTCAAAGTTCCCTCTTTCATAGGAGCTAGAGGAAACAAAACCATGGAGGCAAGAAATAGAACAATGTGGAAGGCTCCTGAGTTTGGTTGGTTTAAATTAAATGTCAATGGGTTAGCAAAGGGCAATCTTGGCCCCTCTAGTGTAGGGTGCATAATTAGGGATTGGAATAGGGTAAAGTCTTAGGAAAACTAGCTAAGGCTCTCCCTGAGGGTACAAACAACAAGGCCAAATTCATGGCTCTGCTGCATGGGACTCATTTTTTCTTGGAATTGGGGTTGGATTAAGTTATCATAGAAGGAGACTCTTCTTTGGTTATAAATGCAATCAGATCAAGCAATATTCACAACTGGAAGCTCAAGTCTCATTTGGAGGTAGTTCTCAAGGATTTGAAAAAATTTAAGCATTTTATGGCCAATCATACCTATAGGGAAGGCAACAGGGAAGCAAATGACCTGGCTAATTTGGGAGCAGAAGGATTAGATATAAAAGAAGTTATTCCCTTCAACTAAGACAAGGTGCAAAATCATAGTAATTTTTACAATCGGTGTTGTGAAAATTAAATAAAATAATCGAAGGGGTTTGAGCTCTAAAGTGGAGGACCATTTGGTAGTATTAAAAATTAATAAGTAATGAATTGGAGGCTATCTCTTAATGTTTTTGTGATTTCAAACGAAGATCAAGGACACCAGAAATCAATGATTATATCCAGGCATCTTGAAGCAAGCTGAAGAGATAGATTAGGTTGTCACACGAGTGGCAATTAAGAAAGAATACCTTTCGAGAGAGTTCCTTACTCAATTTTAGAATTTATAGGATGCTTCAATGGAGTGATTTGATAGTTGCAATATTCTTTGGTGCAAGATCTACAACCAATAAAGAAAGCTGAGTCTTATAAAGCTTGAAGGATTATAGCTTCTCTGCCATTGTAAACTTGGGAGATGACTGAAAAAATAAGATTTGTTGGTTATTTCTCTGCAGACAGTATAATTTGTGGTGGGATGGATACTCCCATTAGACTGTTGAGTGAGAAAAGATAGATGGCTTTCCTAGGGAAGGTCACAGACCAACAGTTGAGAAGGGTTTTGTTGCAGAATGACGCTCTCATGGTGGGGGCGGCAAAGATGGTCTTGGGAAAGTTGTTCATTGCAGAAGGAGAACATTATAGAGTTCATACAGACATAAGTTCAAGGTTCGTAGCTTCTCTACTAGATTTGAATATAGCTAAATCAGAGGTGGAAATAATTACTCACAGGATGTTTATCCCTGATTTGTTGGGGGGCCTTGGCGAAACTTTGGCGGTGGTAACCTATGGGGCTGGTCTTCCTCGTCCAAAAGATATGGCTCTGCTGAATACCCTAGGTGAGGTGATAAGATACTATCCTTTCATTTTGAACATTAAGGGTGCAAATTTGATTTTCCATCATGAGTAGGCTAGGGTCAAGGCAAATTTCCTGAGGAAAATGTTTCAGTTGGAGGCAGTCCAGGGTTTTGACTAGGTGGAAGAATTTAATCAATTTTTGCATGACTTTGGTGATGTCTAAAATCTAATCTTTTCTGTATTCACAAGGTTTAGAAGTAGTCTTATGTTTTCTTATTTAGTTGATATAAGCAGGGTTAGGGTTATAGTAATGAAAGTTCAAGGCTTTGGGTTGGGAATGGTTTATCAATATGAATGTTTAGAAGGATAAGACTGGCCTTGCGAGGCCATTTTGGAAGCCTTTTTTGGACCCTGCGTGGTCATTTTTCTTTTTTAGATAAATAGATTAAGGATGGGTAGGGTAGCATGATCTGGCAGAGATGCCAACTGATACAGAAAATAACAAATATGCCCAAGAGGCACTACAGATATGTAAATATTTTTTGAATTAATATAATAGATTAAACTCTCTTATGCATCAAACAAAATATATGTTTCTAAAAATAATTAAAAATATAATAAAGAACAAAAATTTAATATGAAATTACTACAGGACGCGACATTTGACACATCTCATTTTTCTAGCAAATGGCACTGCCCCTAGCTCTGACCATCTTTATTTTCTCATTGAAGCCCCATAGTCATTGATACAGTTTGGTCCAATGGTTTCAAATAAATAAAACATGTGGCTATGGTTGATTAGTATGAGTTGATTATGACCTATGAGCATAAATAAATCATTACAAGTGAGGCCCAACAACTATGACAAATACACCAAATACTATGGGCTTGCCGACACACACATCACCTTTTCTATCTAGTGGCGTTATTTCTTGCTTGCATAATCTTCATTTCAACCTTTGAGACCCTCTAGATGTTGATCTAGCTTGATCTAGTGGCCTAGAATAAAAAAATATGTCCGTTTAGATATACGGTATCTTAATAAATTTATGCATGTTGGACTTGCCAAGACCTATACACCTGTAGCTTCTACGAATACACTTGTAGGTATGACCTATACACATGTAGCTGCAAATTATACACTTATAGCTATGACCTTTACACCCAATACTATGGGACTGAAGACTTACGCATCACCTTTTCTAGCCAATGGTGTTGTCTCCTGCTTGGACAACCTACATTTTTACCTTTGACCCCTAGCATCCATTGGTGTAGTTTGATCGGATGGCCCAGGATAAATAAAACATGTTGGTTTAGTACTACAGTTTTTTAATAAGTTTATACATGTGGAACTAGTAGCATGTATTGAAGTCTATAGACATTTAAAATAAAATGACTATGTACCCCCAAGTGATAGTAGACACGTAAGCTTTCCTTACCAATGGTAGTGCCTCCTTATCTTTGGACCTTTATTTTCTCCCTGTAGCCCCACAAACTGTTGATTTGGTTTGATTCGACATTGCAAGTTAACTAAAATATGTGCTTTTCACATTTATGAGAAAATGAGGTAAGGGACACAGAGGCGAAATCATTGACATATATTTATTTGGAAGGAAATACAGAGGGGACAATTCATATAGTTTACATAAAAAAGAAATATAAAACTAAATGTAAAAAAATATTTAAATCAATATCAACACATGACAAATATGTAGGACCATAGGTGCACATGAGAAGTAGAACTACTATTTTAGAGAATAACCATACAATATACAATACAAAATGCGATGAAAATTGAAAATATGTTTTTGTTACTCACCTGGAATGGAAGAATGAAGTTGAGTTGCAGACTATCTATTCCCCAACTTTTCAACATCTCACAACAGATTGATCAAATGCCATTCCAAAGGACTAGAAATTGCAAATTTGTAATTTATGATGAAATGGGTGAATCCAAAATCAAAATTATGAATGTCAAAAGAGTGAATGGAGTATTGTTTTTCATAAATACCACTCCATACTACATAGTCATATTATGTTTTGCAATGGGTGATTAAACACATTAACCCTTAAAGACCTATAATTCTGAGGCCACGCTTTATAAGAACTACCTATAATTCAATGGCTATAATAAATGTTTTCCCAAATATACCTATCATTGCATGGTGATATTACATGTTTTCCCAACTATAATATCATTGGCGAATGCACCATTGTTATGCCCTTAATACTATAGTCATATATGGTTATGAGTAGTCAACTTGTGGCTACCTTAACGCTTATTTAAGTTATATAATAGTTGATATAGTCTTATATAGGTAGTTAGGTTGGCCTGGGTGGCATCCATGGCATAAGTATGGTATATATAGTCTTGTGATATAATTTTGTTTAAATTATAGATCTAGAGGTTTTAGATATGTGGGTATTCTAGACATGTAATGGATTTGGGTTTTCATGGAGGTTGTGTGGCTTGTTTCTACATGCTTGACATCCATCTTTCTTGAATGTGGGTTTTATACATTTTTTGTTCAAAATATGTGGTTTTGTAGATTTTTGATCTTCCATCATTCATAATTTGAGTTCTTGGTTCTAATATTTGTAGGGTTTTTGGATGTGTTAATGGATTTGGATTTGTATGTATGGTTTTGTGGGTTTATTATTAACAAAAATCAATGTTTTTTGGATTATAATTCTTTAGGATTGTCTAGATGTGAGAAATGTTGTAGATCTTCGTGCATACTTTGTACATGTTTAGATGAACATGATTGTAGCTTTCTCAATGATTCATGTTAAATCCTAAAGTATAGTTGTTCCATGATGTGGATTTGTAGCATTACAGATCTAGGTGTTCCTAAATCTAATGTTGGTGATATGAAGGATCTACATGTTATCTCAATTCCATAGTTTTTGATGTACTTGTTGAATCTACATGTTTTGGGCCTACATTGTGGTGGATCCAATTTGCACTATTACGAGATATGTGACTTTTATAGTTTTTTCTTTGGTTATAGTTGGAGCAATGGCCATGTTTTTCCTGTTACCTTTATAGGTTACTTGTGTACTAGCTTTGGGTGTTGTGTTTGTACCTACATGTTTCTTGGAGAATTTGGGTGTAGATCTTCAAAATGTTAATGACGCCATGTGTGTGCAAAAAGTATTTGTTGTAGACTATTTTGGATGGCATGGAGTTCTAGATTTTAGTTTGTTGGCCTTGTTTCTAGTCATCATGGTACACTATCATGTTAAGTTGTAGAGATATAGGATTATGGATGGTACATGTTGTGATACTTTATGAACTAGGTGTTATCATTATTGTTGTTCTAGTGTTCTTGTTGTAGCAACTAACTATGTTGGCATGAGAGGCTACTGCAAAGCATGATTTAGTATGATCTTTGTGGAGGGACATAGTTGATGGTGGCCTTTTATCTTGGCTTGGAGATGGTAGTTCTACTTTTCCTTTTGGGAGCTCCTTGTATAGTTGAGTTATTTTGATCATGTTAAGGCCATGGGTGTTCTTCAAACATTAGGAAATGTATGTTTATCATGATGCCAAGGGGTAGCTCTAGATCACTTTTGGTGAGAACTTTGGCAATGATGTTGATGTGTCAATTTTTGATGGATGATCTGCTATGGTGGATGTTGGTTACATGAGAAAATATTAGTTCTTGCTAAGTATGAGTACTATGAGTATTTTGATAGTTCCTTATTATACCAAAAGATGATGGTGATCTTCATTTTTTTTAGGATGTGGATTGATTATTATAATGGAGATCACTTAGAGTTCCTGGTTGAGTTTTTTTATCATCTTTTGGTTGGAGACATATGATCTTCTATTTTGAAGATGCAAATCATGGGGTCATAGGGAGCTCTTAGAGTCCATTTTTACCTATGTAATGGGAGCATTAGCTATGATTTGGAGGTAATCTAGTAGTTGGGTGTTATGGTCATTTTGATTAGATACTCTTGGATCTTGTGATTTTGTAGTTGGAGTTTAGCATGAGATGATCAGTTGTACCTATTTCTACTATAATGGGTCATTATAATTCTTACCATGGCATTTTGGGACCTTCTTTTGGCCCATGGTATTAATTTTTAGTGGTTTTTTGAGCTTCCTTTTAAGTATATATTGAGGACTTGAGATGGAGCCATTATGCATTAGCACTTGCAAAGTTATGATGCCAAATTTTATCCATGGTTAAAGGGTGTGTGCAAGAAGTTGGGTCCACATTTTGGCAAAAAAGTGGGTGTTTTTCTTAAAAATCAAAGTTTGTCATAGTTGGACTAAAATTTGAAGCACTTACACATAGAATCTTTAAAAAGTCTAGTAATATGAAATGTAGGATTTTGAGTCTAGTTTTCAAATGTGTAATTTATTCTAATACCCATGATACAAATTAATTTTGTATAGGTTTGTACAAAAACCACTTTTTAAAAGTCACCTTTTTAGGACCATACTATGCACATGTCTGGCAAGCATAATTTGACCTAAATAAAAATATTTTTCTAATTCCTTCTGAGAAAAGATGTGTATTATACTAAAAATTGATGAGGATATTTTTTTATAATTTTTTCGAAATACTTTTTTGTTAATTTTTTATTGGCCTAATTGTTATTTCTGAAAACTCTTCATGTTTGGCAAGCATAGTTTGAGCTAAAATAATCATTTTTTAATTTTTTTCATTGTGTAAAGAATTGTGTGTAGATTGATAACATATAAATTTTTTAAAACAAAATTAAAAAATTAAAAGTTATTAAAAATACAAACACCTAACATTTCAAGTTTGTGGACTAGTTTCCTCAAAAATTAATTAAAAAACACAAAAATAAATCCAATCATAAAAAGAATTACATATGTGAAAACTAAACATCGTCATCTATAATGGGTTTTAATTTGTAAAAAAATTCTAAAAAAAAAGTCGTCAACTATATTACCAAAGTTAGCTTTTTCTCTTGTTATTGACATGACCTTGTACTTGTAGGTCCAAGGCTAAGGGTTGGGTTATGTTAGGAACCTATGTTTAACCCTTCTCTTTACATTGTTAGTATATTACATTTGGACACATATGCTCTGTAAGTCATCCCATAAGCATATTGTATTATCCCACATTCATGGGAAGTAATAGTTGTTTAGATTAGACTTAGTATATAGGTACGTGTTGAGGTCAATGAAGGCATCCATGAATTTATTGTATTGAGCTTTCTCAAAGGAGGTTGCCCCCTCGAAGTGGCCTGTGATCAATAAATTCCTTCTGTGTTTCTGCTATTTATGTTATTTCATGCATTTTTCATTATATTGATGCAAGAGGTTCCTCTCATCTGGTATTAGAGTGCTTTCTTGGGCTCACTGGGTGGAATTTCTGTCAAATTTTTTTTTTTCTACAATGGCCTCCAAGTGCTGTGATTATTACAGTAGTTCTTTCTTTTTCACATCTATATTGTTCATTTCAATTGCAGGTTCAAATCAGGGAATATCCCTATCCGCTTAACTATGGGAAGTGCATGGGCATAGCCCTCAAACACATTGTGAGGAGTACCATAGGAACCCCAAAGTAGCTAGCCCATTGAGAGGACCTGCCAGTGAAAAGGGCAACGGCCCCTACCTGATTGACTAGTTCCCATCTGTGAGGTAAACCAAGAGCCACCATTTGTGGCAAAGCGGTTATCAGTTTTACCTGAGCCGTGGATTGAGGGGTACTGCCCCAATACGCAAGTCGTTAGACAACATTGGTGGCTGAGTGACTCCCCTGAACCTTTAGGAAGTGGAACATACTTGGGGCCCATATCTATTGACAATAGGCAAATCGCCAATTGAATCCATCTAGAGCAGTTTGCAGATCGTTTCCAGGAAAAATAAATAAATAATCCTAGTTATGGTTGTCACCCATGCAGGAGCAAAAAACATGGAGATGAACTTGTAGCCCTCAAGACCAAACTCCAAGATCTAGATGAAAAAATTCTCGGTCTCAATCTTCAGAATTCAACCATGAATAATAGACAGCAGCTAGACTCTTCTGCAGACACTGGGTTTTCTTCTTCCAGCAATTTTCGTGGGCCGAAGCTTGATTTTCCTCGCTTCAATGGTGATGATCTGAATGGATGGATATATCAGGTAGAACAATATTTTAGTCTGCATAATACTTTTGATGTCAACAAAGTCCCACTTGCATCCTTTCATTTGGAACATGAAGCCCTTCAATGGTTCCGTTGGTACATCAAGGCTCATGAAGAGCCAAAATGGACATATTTTTGCAAACTCATTTTGCAACAATTTGGCCCTAGTGCTTTTGATGATTTCACAGGAGCACTCACTAAACTACACCAAATAGGCACTATGAGAGAATATCAAATAGAATTTGAAAAACTAGCCAATCACACCGAGGGATTGTCTGATGAATTCTTCAGGAGTTGTTTTGTCAGTGGTCTAAAGGATGTAATTCACTCTGAGGTTAAAATGTTTCATCCCAGCACAATGATGGAATCCCTAGGGTTGACTAAGTTGGTAGAGGACAAGATCACATCTTAACAATGATCCAAATCCAATTTTGTTCCATTCAGAAATACAGCTTCCCAACGACCTCAAATAATGTCAGCTCCTAGAACAACTCCTATCAAGCATTTGACTGAAGTAGAGATGCGGGCATGTAGAGAAAGGGATTTGTTATAATTGTGATGAGAAATTCACTCGGGGACATAGATGTGTTGAGCAAAAGCTCTATCTCTTAGAAGTGGATTCTCTGCCTAAAACTGAAGTTTATGCAAATGCTCAGGATATAGTGGATGATCAAGTCGACACTCAGTACCACTTGTTGACCCTACTCCTCAGGAAGACCACCCAAAGATCTCTCTCCATGCTTTAGCAGGAGTCACCACCCCACAAACCATGCGGGTCACTTCAGGGTTTCTTTAAGAAGCTCCCTCTTACAATATTCGTTGATTCTGGTAGCACTCCTAACTTCATTGACCTTTGGATTTCCAAACAGGCTAATTGTTTTGTCCATCCTTGCTCTAACTTTGAAGTCATGATTGCCAATGGAGGCACATTACCTTGCAAAGGGAAGTGTCGCGATGTGCATATCTCTATGGGAGACTATAACCTACGCTCTGACATGTTTGCCTTGCCCTTAGGTGGATGTGATGTGGTTTTGGGTGCCCAATGGTTACGCACACTTGGACACATCTTATGGGATTTTGCTGAAATTTGGATGCAGTTTTTAGACAATGGGCAAAAACACACATTGAAGGGCTTACAACCGGGGTCTTGTTGATGGTGGTTTTAGCACACAATAACGCAGGTGTGATTGATGGTTTCACACCTCTCTTGAAAAGTATCCTACCCTAGGTAAGACTACTCCAAGGATAATACAGCTAGGTCTTAGCTTGCTTGGAATCACTCAATTGGTATGTTCTAGTTGTGCCTACAAGGGGTCTTACATGCAATCTACAAATCCTCAAGTTTGGGGCAGCAAATATAAATAAACCCTTTTATGATTTTTTAGCTAATTAGCAAGATAAAGTGCTGTTGAAATTCCTATTCTAACAACTAACAGTGGTTTTCAAAGAAAATGCAAAAGGTTAGGGTTTTAGAAGGATCCTAAGTGACATTCACAATGCAAAGGTCAGTTGAAGGGCAATCTAGCACAAAAGGTCATTCCAAGGCTTCAAAAGGAAAATAAGGATTCATCCTAGCAAATTTTTGAAGTGATTTTCAATATCATCTTTCAATCAAAGCCAAAATGCACTTTGACCATTCAATCACTTAAGTAATGAAAAGATCCAATGACCCTCAAGTCAAATCAAAAGAGGGGTCCCCATTTTGAATGGGGTGTGTGTGTGAGGCACAACAAATGGCGACTCTGCTGGGGAATGCTCCCGAGCATTCCAATGATAAATGTTTAGTCTGAACCCAGAATCTTTGTGTTACCTACATATTAAACAAAAAAGCAAGGTATCTTATCAAAGAATCTAATATCACTAACCAGTGCAACCATCCACATCCTGAAAACCTGAGTGTGTGTAATTGTATTCATTCCCATCCTTCGGCAACTAAGTTCACCCAAGATCCCCTAAGACAAGCTAGAGAGCTGGAATCATTCTTCTACCTGAAAATGCTCAAATTTTAAAATGTGGTTAGCCTTGAAATGGATAAATGACTAGTTAAGCTTCTGTTATGATGACATTTGATGTTAATCATTCCTGGATAGTGCCTTTTTGTAAGTATTTTACAGTTTGGTAGTTTCTTTATTTGCATTATAATGCGTTTGGCATTGAGAAACACCTTTTATTTTTACCCAATGTAGGCTAGTAACACTTAGTCTCACCTGCCTTTGTCTTGATTGATAGTGCATGTGGTAGAAGAAGAAGTCAACCCTTTTACTTGACACAAGATCACCTAGACTTGCCTAGTTACTTCAGGATTATTTAAAGTGTGCAAGATATATGGTTAGAAAATACTTCAGGTGCACCAACTAATAACTCATTTCCAATGAACAGACACCATACCCCTTGGCATAACAGCGGAGCCCACAGCAAAACCAAGTGGAAACCTTGGCCTCTCAAAGGAAGACTCACGATTATTCACCCATCAAAGAAGCACTTGTAGGTCTGCCCAACTGCCACCACATCAAAACAACAATCCTGCAGAAAAGCAAGCGCAGCAAGAAAAAACAAAAGGATAACTAATCTAAGAAAAGCACCTAACACCTAAGGAAAGCAAAGGCAAGAAAGAAAACTAAACTAAAGGCAACCTAAACTAACAAAAGCAAACAAACCCCTAACTATGTACACTAAGACGAGGCATGACTGCCTCTTAGGCCTAGAAGTAGTGCTTTAGGAACTGGCCATTGACAGGCAGTAGCAGCTCCTCACTAGTAAGGCTCTTGACTCGGTATGTATTGTCTCCAAGGATCTCATAGATCTGATAGGGACCCAACCAAAGTTTATCAAACTTACCATGGTCTCCTTTCTTCTCATGTGCTTTATCCCAATATAGGACCAAATCAGAAATGCAGAAGGCTTTGACCTTGGCTCTGTTGTCAAACCATCATTTTATGATTCCCTAATGTTTGGCAAAGTTTTCTATGGCAGCATTGCATTTCTCTTCAAGGTGCAGTAATTGAGAAAACCTAGAGGATAAGTGATCATCAACTTCAAGGTAGTCTTGCATGAATTGAAGTACCGGGATTCTCAAATGGATCAAAAAGATGGGTTCAATCCCATAGACTAGGTGATAAGGAGATGTGTTCAAGGCTGCTTTATGTCGGATTCTATCAGCCCATAAAGAAAACCTAAGTTGGGTATGCCAGTCTCTGGGGTTTTTGTCTAATAGTCTCTTAATAACCTCAAGCAAATTTTTGTTCATTGATTCAACTACCTCATTCCCTTGTGGATAGTAATTAGATGAGAACTTGAGAGTGATCCCATAATCAAATGCCCAGTTAGAAAAATGTAATGATGAGAAGGCAGAGCCATTATCACAAACTAAAGCAAATGGACAACCAAATCTAGTGATAATATGCTTTTCAACAAATTCAATAACTACCTCTATGGTGCATTGCTTACAAGCTATTGCTTCAGACCATCGAGTGCAGTAATCAGTAACGGTTAGAATATACCAGTGGCTTGCAGAGGAAGGCAAATTGATCATACCGATAAAGTCGAGGCCCCACTGAGCAAATGGGCGTACCTCCACTGCTGGTTGCAAAGGCATGGCTGCGTGTCGCTCTCTGTGTGCAGTGGTTTGGCATATATGACAGGTTCTTACATGTGAATATGTGTCTTTGAACAAGTTTGGCCAGTAATATCTGGCACAAAGAACCTGATTAGCTGTTGAGTGCGCTGACCCATGACCTATCCCGAATCTCTTGTGAAAACTGGTTAACACTTGATTGACCTCTGACTTGTCCAAACACCTTAGATAGATGCCTTCATGATTCTTCTTGTAAAGGACTGATCCTTTTATCATGTAACTACTTCTTTTTAGTTTAAGTGCTCTCCTTTGCACTGAATTTAGCTATGGTGGATAGCGCTGATTGAGTAAATAAAAGATGATATCTCTGTACCACTCATCTTTTGAAACATCTTCTAGCAGGTATTGCTGAGAGACTAGGTCTGGTCCCAGTTCAGCCATTGTTCTAGTCAGAGCTTGACCTCTTACCAATTTCATGGGTTGAATATCTATGTCAAACTCTTGCAATATGGTGACCCACTTCCCTCTTCTCTCTCCCAATTCACTTTGCATCAGTGATGCTTTGACTGTTGCATCTGGGACTATGGTGATCACTTGACTTCTTAGGATGTAATGACAGAATTTCTTAACTGCTTTTACCAGAGCGTATGCTTGTTTTTCCACATTTGGATACCTTAGCTCCGCGTCTTTCAATGGGGTGCTCATGAAAGCAATGGGCCTTTCATCATCAACTGACCTCTTTTACGTCAACATGGCAACACAAGTATGCTCAGAAGCAAATGAATATATGTGAAATGGTAAAGTGTAATCGGGACTCACCAAGACAGGTGCATTGGATATGGCTTGTTAATTTCTGTGAAGGTAGCCTTGGCTTCTAGAGTCCAATCCATTTTAGCATCTTTCTTCAGCATAGCATTGAGAGGTTGAACAATCTCAGCAAACCCTGTAATGAACTTATGTAAAAAGTTGATCTTACCAAAGTATGACTTAAGTTCTTTCTTACTGGCTGGGGGAGGTATTTTGAGTATTGCCTGGATTCGGTCTAGGTCAATAGATATTCCTTGCTCATATATTACATGTCCCAACAACTTCCCCTTAGTTACTCTAAAAATGCACTTCTTGGGGTTGAGTGATATACCATGATCCTTACATCGCTACAACACCTTTCTCAGATCTATTACATGATCTTCTCACCTTTTTGAGAATATTGTTAGGTCATCCATGTAGATGATTATACATTTTCCAACCAACCCCTTAAAAGCAACATCCATCGCACGTTGAAAAGTTGCACCAGCATTTATTAAACCAAATGGCATCCGGCAGTATGCATAGATGCCCATTTACAGGTGAAGGACGTCTTCAATCTGTCTTCATATTCTACCATCACCTGGTTATAACTAGAATATCCATCTAAGAATGACATCATCTGGGACCCATTAACAATCTATAATACTTCGTCCAAAGAAGGCAATGGGTAATTATCCTTTTCAGATGCTCTGTTTAGATTACGAAAATCAACATAAAGTCTGATTTCTCCATTTTTCTTTCGGACTGGAACTAAATTTGCTACCCATACAAAATGTCTGACTGGGAATATTATCCTAGCTGACAACAACTTTTGAACTTCTTTAAAAATCAGTGGTTCCAGTAGAGCATTCACTGGCCTCTGCCTTTGTCTGAATGGCTTTCCTCCTGGCTTCAATGGGATGGTGTGCGTGATGATCGAGGTATCGTAAGTCTTTAGATCTTCATAACTCCATGCTATAACCTCATGATAATCTCTTAATGCATGTATGATTCATGTCCTTTCTTCTTCAGTACTAGCTTTCCCAATGAACACATTCTTAACATTTTCTTCCATTCCTAAGTTAAACGGTTCACACTTTCCTCCTGGGGACTCTCCTTCTTTTCTTTGAGTCCCTAAATTATCTGCATCAAATAGTCTTTCCAATTCTACCATTCCTCGTGGGATCATGTTGGTTTTCAGGTTTAGTACTCCTAAATCCATTTCAGCAGGTTCCATTTCTTCCTCATCTATTATTTGAGCAGTGAACACATCCGATGAAGTAAGGAAATTAATTATGTGTTGATCATCTTTGAAAACATGGAAATTGGCAACATTATCAAGTACAGATGGAGTAGCCACAAACTCCACAGAGAACTTCTTTAATCCTACCATGGATGTTGGTTCTAATGTGCTTGTTGTCTGGGATAGAGCATTTGCAACATGATTCTGTCTTCTTGGGATGACTTGGATGTTAAAACTATCAAAGCACTCTATCAAATCCCAGACTCTGTTCCTGTACCTATTTAATATCTTATCATTGCATGAGTACTATTTTCTTACTTGTTTTACCACTAACTCAGAATCACCAAACAGCTGGATAATTCTGACTTTCTTCTACAATGCTAGCAGCAATCCTTGCACTAATGCTTCATATTCAGTGACATTTGTGCATGGAAACTGTAGTCTTTGTGATGCTAAATATGAACTCCCGGTAGGACTGATCAATTTGACCCCAGCACCAGACCCTTGCCTGCATCTTGAGCCATCAAATCTTAAGGTCCATAAGCAAAAATCTTTGCTATTTGCATTTTGTTTTACAGACTTCTTCTCATCAGGAGGGGGATCGAGTTCTTCCTTCTTTTCAATAGTTGATATTTCCTTCAGAATTTGGGGATCTTCAGTTGTCTTTGCACTTGTTTGACTACCTCTTGACACAGTTGGCAAGTAAATTTAGAATGAGATGCATCATGTATACAACACCAGTTGGGCAATAGTAACTCTTCCATTTGAACCTGCTTTCCAATAGCAGTTTGATCTTGCGCAAATCTGGCTACGAAATCATGAAATCCCTCAAATACCCCAGGTTCATCTTCTTCTTAAGAGTCTTCTGCATCTGATTGAACGTATGCTGCTGTACTTTCTGGTCTTTCTATAAGTGGTTTAGAGGGTCTTAAGCAACTCAGCATGAGGACTTCTTCTGACTGACTAATGTGTGGAAGATAGACTCCCAAATCAACTTCTGAGAATAAAATCTCATTGGGTTGATTGTATTCTATGATCATATGCTTCATCTTGGGTTCTCTTTCAATACGTATCTGATTGGCCAATCCTTTCCATGGTAGCCACATGTGGGAAAAGTCAGTTGCCATATAACCATTCAAAGTTCTAGACCAATCTCTACTCAGAAGCATGTCATATTGATCTAGAATGTCCACTACTTGAATATCTATATATTGATGTATCCTAGGATCATAACCCAGTTACATGTGTATCCTATTCAATTCTCCTACTACATTTACTTCAGTCTTATCTAATTGTGTCACTTTCTGGGATGACTTGGCTGGAGTGAGCCCAAGTGCTTTACAAACAGATAGTGGCATTACATTCATGGAAGCACCAGAATCTACTAAACAGTTATGAAGGTTCCTATTGAATATCCTGAGTGTTAGAAGGAAAGGAGGACTTTCGGGTAGAAGAATGATTCCAGCTCTCTAGCTTGTCTCAGGGGATCCTGGGTGAACTTAGTTGCTGAAGGATGGGAATGAATACAATTGCACACACTCAGGTTTTTAGGATGTAGATGGTTGCACTAGTTAGTGATCTTAGATTCTTTGATAAGATACCTTGCTTTTTCATTTAATATGTGGGTAACACAAAGATTCTAGGTTCAAACTGAGCATTTACTGTTGGAATGCTCGGGAGCATTCCCCTGTAGAGTCACCATTTGTTGTGCCTTGCACACATGCCCCATTCAAAATGGGGACCCCCTCTTTTGATTTGGCTTGAGGGTCATTGGATCTTTTCATCTCTTAAGTGATTGAATGGTCAAAGTACATTTTGGCCTTGATTGAAAGATGATATTGAAAATCACTTCAAAAATATGCTAGGATGAATCCTTATTTTCCTTTTGAGGGCCTTAGAATGACCTTTTACACTAGATTGCCCTTCAACTGACCTTTGCACAAAAATCTCACTTGTCTGACCTTAGCGCTAAATTCCCGTTGCTCTAACTTTGTGCTAAATTCTTGTCTGTCTGACCTGGCGTTAAAAACAATTACTACCGACTTCAGCGTTGATCACCCCTTTGATGGACCTTTGCGCTAAAAATGATTTTCTCTGACTTGCTCTAGATTAAGTGACCACCGACTAAGTCAGATGAGCAAGAAAAGCCCGCAAGTCAGATGAACCTGAAACATCCACAAAACTATGCAAACTGAACCTTTAAACTCAGCGCTAAATGAAGTCTTGTCTGACCAGGTCTGACACATTTGATTTCCCTGCTAGGTCTGAGCTTGGGGAAAATTGTGCAAACCCTAAAATTGGTAGGTAGTACACCTAGACATTAATGGTGAATTCGCCAGAGAATATAAGGGGAAGATCTTTCATTTTTTTAATCATTTGCATTCATTCAAACGAGATTTTTTGAGCTCCTATTCTCATTGTTGCGGTTGATCTTCCTCAAGCTCGGACCCACGACCTACCTGCAAACCAAACACGTCGTCGCTCCTACCAGGTAGGGTTTTAACCCTGTTATTCAAGCTTCTATTTACAAGCAGTTAGGGTTTAGGCTAGACAACAAGTTTTTGTAAGAAAATAAATGTTAAATTAGCATTTTGGGTTAGGGTTTCCGTACAAACTGTGAATTTTCATTCGAAAAACCCTAGTTTAGACTCACTGTGAAAGTGAACGAGTTACCATGAGTTTAAAAACCAAAACTTAGGCAAATTTTCCCGTAAAACCTTTAGATCTTCTTGGCACTAAAACAAGGTCCGACCGACCTGCAAAATGAACCATAATTTGGTCAATTAGAGACCTCCAAAACCCGTGCCACACATCTAGATCAATCCAGCGCTGAAAATGGCCTTGTCTGACCTACGCGCCCAAAACATACTTCTCTGACTTGGTCGGAAGGTCCCAAAAACCCCGCAAGCTTTGAAATTGTCTTTTGCGCCAAAAAACCCTTGTCTAACTTTGCGCTAAAAGACCATGTCTCCAACTTGGTCGGACGCCCCAAATTCTCTGCAAAGTTGAAAGCCTCCTGAAATCCCGCCGAAAACAATACCTCAACTTTGTGCTAAAAATGACCCCGTCTGACCTGTGCTGTGATACCCTCCCACTGACTTGGTCAGTAGCACCCAAAACTCGCGCAAATCAGACATTGCCAAATCTAGCACAGACACAATGAAAAATTACATTGATGGGATTTACGCTAAAATATTAACCGACTGACTTGACAATCAAAAGAGGTTGGAAACCTCCAAAATCTACGCAGATCAGAGCTCGTTGAAACCTGTGCAAAGCTCTCAAAGCATAGAGGGAAGTAAAACCATTGGTTGGACTTGCCCAATTTCCCCGCCAAGGTCGGATGACCTTGAATTCAACGCTTTTCCTTCTGAAGGTCAGACAACCTTCAAATTAGTGCAAAACCATGCAAATGACTGAATTTCTTAAAATTTTCAAAGGGAAAGTGATTTAAAATGATGGGATTAATGTTGTAATGCATTATTAATGGTGATTTTTCATAGAATTTCTTGCAACATTAAATATTTGATTGAATGCATTAATGATGATTGTTGCAATTATAATGAATGTTAGATTTAACTTCCCTTCAAAAGGCATGTTGGTAGCAAATAGCAAATTTACATTAAGGTTCATTTCAAATTTAGGAGTATGTTAGGAGTTGCTTCAAGGTATCAAACTTATAAGGTCCGGTCGTGCAGACTAAATGACTGCTCGGGCCCAAACAATGAAGTACGAGTTCAAAGGAGTCCCTCCAGAAACCAAGATTCACTCCAGATGGAGTGATGTAGGCGACACAGACTTAGGTCATATAGACCTAGATGACTTCAGATTAAGAGTCTTTGGTCCAACCCCAACTCCCAGAGCCAGAGTACTCAGAGATAGTGGTATTGCACAAGCAATTGCCTTCCCTACCTCGGTGCAATGTGCAGAACTAATGGCCACCTGTGTAGACATGTATGACATAATGACAAGAACAATTCAGATAGCAAATGGGGATATCTTGGCCGATCTAACCCCACCTTCTCTGGTTGAAACCTTTGATATCCCCTGGCACAAGGTCATGACTATGCCGAACAAAAAGGGATCACAGGCAACATATAATAAAGATGTAGAGGGATGTAGAAAGTATATAAATGACCATTGGGCCAAGAGAAAAAGGTCTACTCTAATTAAGCTCCCCAGAATATTGTACAGGAGTGACTTCTATGATGAGATAGGAGATTTGGTGACCTTTTTGAGCAGAATATATGGATTGCCAATAGCCTCTACCTTTGAGGACTAGATGTTTGTTATTATCACTGAGATATTGAAGGGAACTAAGTTCCACTAGACTCAAATCCTCAGTGACAGCATCCATGAAGCCTTCAGCAATTTCAGAGAAAACAAATACTTCAGATGGACATCTTACATTGTCTATGCATTGGCAAGAAGGAACCACTATGATGGATTGTCCAAAGTTGGTGAAGTTGGAAATGACGAACAAACTCAGATAAAAGTATATGAATGCTACCCACAGCTGACCTTATCCAAATCATTGATACACTTCAAGAGTGTAAATGATGCATTCACAATGTATATAGCTAGAATACTACAGGGTAACACAGCCTTGAGGATTTCTACTAAGGCCATGAATGAAATAACCAGATACGGCAGATGGTATATCAATTTGAGAAATTTACTTACATAAGGATACAAGGCTTCACTGGGATGGCCTACAGACTCCCCAGGTATCTGGATGATAAGACAGTGCTTCTGGAGCTGTCTAGGCAATTAATGCCATGTGCTAAGAAACTCAAACACTTGCATAGAACTAATGTTCGATTTCCCATCAAGTTTGGCAAGGGACTTTATGCATGCCCTTCTTTGGCATCGGCAGAGCATTCTGATAAAGAGCTTTAGCTCCTGAATTTGCACTACTACAATGCAAGGGGTCATTTTGATCCAAATAGAGTAATGGAAAGGTTTGTAAGCAAGAAGCTTTTCCACAAGGTACACATTGAAGATTTTTGGGCCAATTGCCCTGATGACTATGAGCTTATGAAGAAAGCACATGAAAGGCTGTCCCTGGACTTCATCAAGAGATTTCACATGATGGCAATGTCGAACCAGTTACAAGACGATGAGAATGTTATGGTCAGAGGACCATGGGAGGCCTGGTATCATTAGCCTATCCCATTGCCAAACTGGGCAAATGCAGAGGAAAGCTCCCTAGATACTGTTATGAGGGAGCCAATCAGATTGAGCAAGGCCTGGGCCAGAGCTGAAGTGGCTATCCTAGAGGGACAAGGAGTTCAGCTCACTTATACAGCCATGGAATCAGATAAGGACTCTGGGGGAGAAGAGGATGAACCAATCCATATCACAGATGAGGCAAAGCCAACTGAGAAACAAAAGTCAGATAGTGAAGAACATACATCTCTAGCAGACAAGGCAAAGAAGATGAAGCCATCTACAAAATCTCCTCAGAAGAAGGATCAACCTTCCTCCACCAGAACAAGAGCCTCCAAGAAAAGGGATATGCCCAGTGGTGCTGGAGAAATCTCTAAGGCCAAAAGGGCAAAAGTAAAAGAAGTTAACAAGAAGGATGTTGCAAATAAAAATGATTCTAATCCTCCAACTGCCCAACCTCCTACCCAAAGTGTTGACACTACTGTCACAACCCCTGTTGTTTCTACTTCCACTTCTCCTTCCATTCTTCCTTCCTTCACTGCATCCACCTCACCCACAACCTCAGCCTCCATTACTCAGGAAACCTCTCCTTCCACCTCTCTTACCTCTACCATTGCTACCACCTCTTGCTCACTAGCAATCCCTTCCAGTGCCTCTAGCAGCCCTATTTCCTCCACTCTCACCGTTTCATACCCTTCCACTATCACCACACCTATATCTTCCTCTTCTCTACCATTACCTCCCATTTCCACCATCCTTTCACCTCATCTTCCTCTACCCTCACTACCCTTTCCTTCACCTCTTGTCATTTCTTCCTCCTTATCTTCGGTCCTAGCCAACTTGACCCAAGTCAGTATGCTTTCCCTAGCCATATCTTCTGCTACCCCTATTTTACAAATGTGTGTGGATTCATTGGTAGTACCTCTACTACCTGGGATTGAGAAAGTACGTGCAGAGTTAGGATTACAGGGGCCTAAAACAATAGAGGAGGAGAAAGGGGTATTGATTGAAGTAAATGATGAAGACTTCCATGAGCCTTCATCCCATGTAGAAGTTATTGACATATCTGATAGTCCTCTGGACAAAGATCAAACAGAGGAAGTTTTCAAGTCTGCACAAGAGAATGTAATGGCAAATCTAGAGGACTTGGCCCAAGAAGAAGAAAAGGAAGAAGAGAAAAGTCCAGAGAAGAATGAAAAGCTAGAACAAGAGCAAGAACCACCCAAAGAACTGGTTGTAATTGATAAGGATGGAGCTTCTGAATTGAACAAATCTCCTGCTCCTGAATGGCGGCAAGAAAGAATAACATATCCTAAGCCGCAAGTAGAAGTAATGCAGCTTGATCTGAGCATGATCCTGTCATAGGCTCAAAAGCCTAAGAAGCAGAAGAAGGCTAAGATTTAATCCAGAATCTATAAGAACGAATCAGGATCAAGGATAGCAGAAATAGCGGTCCCGCTAGCTGATGTAGCAATAGAACAAGTTAGGGCAGAAGATTATATCATATCTATAGTCAATTTAGGTCCAGCCACTCGTGCTCAAAGAGTGCATGATTTCAAGGATTCAGTTACATCAATTTTGGACCAACTAGACAAGGATGAAATGTCCAAGAAAGATTTGAAACAAAAAAATGAAGAACTTCGAGCATGTCTTCAATTTTTGATAAAACCAGTAGATGTAGGAGGAGATATAAGGACAGTACCTACTTTCCTATCTACTGATGAAATGATTAAATTGGGTGAGGTAAGATCAAAGTCCCAAGGTACAAAGAATTGGTTACTAAAAGTTTTTGAGATGGGATGTGAAGCCATTAGTGCCTCTGCTCAAGTGCACAAGAAATTAGTAGAATTACATAAAAAGTGGAAGGACTTGCGTGAAGAATGCGATTCTTTTGATGAGTATCATTGACATATGTATCCCCGGATAAAAGGTATAAGAGAATTGCCCACTCAGACTCTAGTTGTAGAGAATATTTTGACTGGGAGTTAGCTGCCGAAAGCCATTGAATGGTATCAACAACTGCTTTTGAGAAAGGAGACCTTTGAGCACATAAAGGAATCATATAAACCAGCTGATGAAGAATTGAGATCAATCATATATTATATCAATGACTCTTTGAGGGATTGCAGGGAAGCGTCCTATGATGATTATGCCCCTTTTGATATCAAAAAATATAAAGATAACTTGCATAAAGTAATTTTTGAAGATGCTACACTTAGTATGGAGGAAAGATTAGACAAGGCAAGTGACCTCAGGGCTGAATTCAAGGCATTCCAGAAGGCAGGGGCAGAGATAGAAAGAATACATGGTAAATTCAATCAGGAACTAGAGGTGTTTGACTATCAGATAAATCATTTGAAGGATCTAGACCCGTCTAACATTAATCCTGCACTTGATGCCTAGTTGACTTATCGCAACAAGCTGGCCAGTGAAGACAAAATTGACTTAGACAAGGAATCTTGACACTATTTTGAATATTCTAATGATGCAATCCCGTCACAATTGTAAATTGCTGTATTCGGGACAGCATGTGACTCTATTTTGTCTTTTTCTTGCTTCTAAAATGTTCTTTTCTATTAATATACTGAGTTGGCTAGTCAAATTAACTAGATTCAATGTATCTGGGGACTATTTTTCATCTTTTTCATAAAGGACAAAATGTAATCCGAGAATTGATGTGATCTGTTATAATTGTATTTATTGATGTAATTTGGACTGTCGATGTTGAGTTAATCTCCACCGTTCATTTGAAAACTTGGTATGATGCTTTCTATATAAAGGGCTGCCATTTCCACTATTTGTAAGAGAGATTTGATATCAAATTGTTGACTCTATGCCATTTGAAGTAATACAAAGCAAGATTCTGCAGTAATTCTGAGAATTTGTGTCTTATGTTGGCTCATTTTGGTTTTCATGGTTCGCATCTTGCTCTCCCATAGTTAGATTAGTTGTGCTTTTGTAATGTTCATGGTTTGCTGAAGTATTTGATGAATACTCTAAGTCCATACTTTTAGTTGTTTGCTGATGGTAAATAGCAATGTAAAGTTAGCCTGGATTGATTATTTGTGCTGAAGTTCAATTGCATTTCATAAGTTAAGTTGCACCGTTTATTGGGTATTTAGCAAATGAATGTGATCTGAAAATCTATTGACCTCCATTGAAGATAGCACCATTTTCTGTAGCATTGTAACAACCATTTCCGTTTGGTAACTCAGAAAGCTGGTTTAAAGTTTTGGAGTATTTGTCTACTGAAGATAACCTTTGCATTGTGAATGTCACTTAGGATCCTTCTAAAACCCTAACCTTTTGCATTTTCTTTGAAAATCACTATTAGTTGTTAAAATAAGAATTTCAGCAGCACTTTATCTTGCTAATCAGCTGAAAAATCATAAAAGGGTTTATTTGTATTTGCTGCCCCAAACTTGAGGATTTATAGATTGCATGTAAGACCCCTTGTAGGCATAGCTAGAACATACGAATTGAGTGATTCCAATCAAGCTAAGACCTAGCTGTATTATCCTTGGAGTAGTCTTACCTAGGGTAGGATACTTTTCAAGAGAGGTGTGAAACCAACAATCACACCTGCGTTGTTGTGTGCTAAAATTCTGTTAATGGTGGCTTTAGCACACAGCAATGCAGGTGTGATTGCTGGTTTCACATCTCTCTTGAAAAGTATCCTACCCTAGGTAAGACTACTCCAAGGATAATACAACTAGGTCTTAGCTTGCTTGGAATCACTCAATTGGTATGTTCTAGCTGTGCCTACAAGGGGTCTTACATGCAATCTGCAAATCCTCAAGTTTGGGGCAGCAAATACAAATAAACCCTTTTATGATTTTTTAGCTGATTAGCAAGATAAAGTGCTGTTGAAATTCCTATTCTAACAACTAATAGTGGTTTTCAAAGAAAATGCAAAAGGTTAGGGTTTTAGAAGGATCCTAAGTGACATTCACAATGCAAAGGTTATCTTCAGTAGACAAATACTCCAAAACTTTAAACTAGCTTTCTGAGTTACCAAATGGAAATGGGTGTTACAGTGCCGCAGAAAACGGTGCTATCTTCAATGGAGGTCAATAGATTTTCAGATCACATTCATTTGCTAAATACCCAATAAATGGCACAACTTAACTTATGAAATGTAATTAAACTTCAGCACAAATAATCAGTCCAGGCTAACTTTACACAGCTATTTACCATCAGCAAACAACTAAAAGTATGGACTTAGAGTATCCATCAAATACTTTAGGAAACCATGAACATTACAAAAGCACAACTAATCTAACTATGGGAGAGCAAGATGTGAACCATGAAAACCAAAATGAGCCAACACAAGACACAAATTCTTAGAATTACTACAGAAACTTTCTTTGTATTACTTCAAATGGCAAAGTCAACAATTCGGTATCAAATCTCTCTTGTCTTTATACAGTGTCATCTTCTATTCTACATCAGTCACATGTATTCTTTCTTTCCCCTTATCAATGCTATCTCTGGTGGTATTCTCCTTTGGTATATAATCAGTCTTAGTTCCAGCACCTATGTCTTGAAAGAAAGATGTCCTAACCTCAGGTATCTTAAGTAACTCATACACAGAAAGACTGACCTTCATTTTCTTAAGTTCCTCAGCTACATACTGCCCCATTTTTACTATGTCGGATTGTTGGGAATTTTCTACCGCAGTGCTCTAGTATACTAATTGATGGGGAACTTTTGGTGGTTCAGGATTATTGGTAGCTTTCAGGTCAGGTGGAATCTGATAGCTATTTGGAGGGATGGAAGTAGTGAAAGGGCCTTTAGGCTTGCTACTTCTCAGGTTGTAAGGAGTCTTGTTGTATTGCTAATATGCATTAACTTCTTCAGACTCTTCTTCCTCAGGCTGATTATCATCTTGGAATGGAAATGTGTAACTATCAAGGACTAGAGTGGTATCATACCTTTGAGAAGGGACAATTTCATACCCTGTTGGTAGAGTCTCCTGATTTTTAGCATTTTGAATCTCCATTTGGAAGATACTAGACGTAATCTAGAATTCTGCGCAGTCTAGTTCAGAATGAGCATTCGTGTTGTGTAATCTGCACCAAGTGGATAAAGTTGCTTCAGCTAGCATAACATGGCCCAGGGGCCTAGTATCGTTGTTATGATTTTCCAAGGGCGAAGGCACCCCTCCATTGTTTGGTCTAGTGTTCCAGGATCGGTTTGACCGCTGCTGAAAGTTTTGATTTTGGTACTGATTATGATTTGAGAACTGGTTCTGATTTTGATTTTGGGAGTACTGCTGATTCTAAAAATGTTGCTGATTCTGTCCCTTCTACTGCAGATAAGCATTATGGTTCTTGAGGTGAGTGACCTTAGTAGTGAGCTTCTTCATTTGCTCAACTAGCTCTTTGATATCATCTTTTTCTTCTTTGGCTTTGGCTTTTTTTGAAGACTGAAGGAAAGGCATTTGGGCTGGAGGCATTTCAGCTATTGGATTGCCTGGGTGAATCACTAAGGCTTGTGTTGCAGCTGGGTTTGGAATTGGATTCATCACAGGGGTATGATTGGCCAATGCATGATTTATCATAGGTATTTGATTTGGCATGGCAACAGGTCCCATATGGTTCAATGGACTAGAGGTTGTCTATCCTAGCTGGGTACTCACAGTGACAGTAGAAGAATATGCTTGAGCTAAAGTGGCAGGTATTGGGTCAATTCTCCTTGCAAACATGGAGGTAAGTTTATCTAGGGTAGCATAGTAAATGGGTAGGGCAGCAGCCTGATCTACAACATAAGGAGCTTGCAAACGACTGTAAGCTTTCTAGAATCTGTTGTTAAAGGAACTTATCATCTCACCTTCATCTCGACGAATCTCCACAAAATATCGATAAAGATTAGCTAGGGTGGTAGGCATACGAAACCTATCCAAAAAAGTAGACTTCAGGTTCCGCCATGAGTTTATGGATGATGCAGGGAGGTTAGCAAACCAGTAATAAGCTTCTTCCTGCAAAGAATAAGGGAACAACCTGCATATCACATCCTCATACTGTACTTGCAACATGAACATGTTAGCTTCAAAGATCTTAATGTGCTCATTTGTAGTCCTATCAGGATCATTTACTCTGAACTTTGAGCAGAACTTATCTGGGTTCTTCGGCATATCATGGTAATTGTTGAATAGAAAAGGAAACTGGTTATTTCCTGCAAAGAAGGCCATGTTGGGAGGATTAATGGGAGCTGCAGTAGTGTTCCTAGGGGCGGACTGAGCTCTTGGGGCTTTGGGTATTCCTTGATCCCTTCTTGTTCGTCTGAATTCTGCTAGGGACAGCAACTCTTCTCTAGCTGAGCTGGATCTAGTGTGTCTCTATCTAGTCCCTAGACTTGCTGATTTTTAGTAGAGGGAAAAAATGGGTGCCCTCCTTCTAGCGCCAATTCTGTTGATGGTGGTTTTAGCACATAGCAACGCAAGTGTGATTGTTGGTTTCACACCTCTCTTGAAAAGTATCCTACCCTAGGTAAGACTACTTCAAGGATAATACAGCTAGGTCTTAGTTTGCTTGGAATCACTCAATTGGTATGTTCTAGCTGTGCCTACAAGGGGTCTTACATGCAATCTGCAAATCCTCAAGTTTGGGGTAGCAAATACAAATAAACCCTTGGGTAAGTTCTAGAAGATGGGGGGCCAAAAAGGGGTCTTAAGTGGCCACTTTTTTTTTTGAAATCAGGAAATACTAGCCTTGGATGAGAAATTGAGCATAGTTACACTCAAAATTTGGAGATGCAACCAAAACAATGTTCGTAGTGCTCCGAGTCTACTTTCTAAACTACTATTTTTTTTTTAAAATGGCATAGATTAAGGGGTTCAAAAGATGGAGCCACAAAAATTGGTGTTGTTTCTGTTAAAAAAACATAACATAGCATATTTTGTGGCTCCCTCAAAAGGTCAACTTTTTTTTGGTATTTTTAAAATCACTTCAGTGAAAAATTAGCTAATAGAATGTAGTTTGTGCCCAATTTTTCTGATAATTTTTTGATGAATATTTGATTTTTTACTAATTTTCAAAGTGGACACATCCTAAAAAATAGAATTTTGGCCGTGCTACCCCTATAAATTTTGAAAACTAATTGAAAATCATTTTTTTCTTTTTTAATATTTGTAGAATGGAGTCTAGTTTCTAAATATGTAATTTTTTTGAAATTTCAATGAATAGTTAATTTACAATGAAAAAAAGACCAAACAGTGGTTTTTGCCCAAAAACAGACACACAAACAAAAGAAATTAAAGATGAAAGGCTTAACATTGTTAAAATATGAAAAAAATCACATCGTCAAATAGCTAAGAGAAAGCCTAACATTACCTAGGTGTTCAATTTGTTCAACCTTGAAACACGTGCAAATCTGAGGGTTAGCATGAATGAAATTATGTGAAATCTTGAAGAATATGGAAAAACACATCTATGGCTGTTCAAAAGGCACTCCAAGCCTTTGGGTTGGAAATCCAAAGCAAATCCCAAGCCCAAGGCTTGGGATTCCCAAAGCAAAACATAACGTGAGCGCGTTATAACGCGCTCGCGTTATGTTTTGCTTTGCATTTTTCCTTTTCCGCAAAAGTTTGTGTTGTTTGTCATGTTTGAAATAACGCAAGCACATTATAACACACTCGTGTTATGTTCCCCTTAAATTTTTTTATGTTCAAGGCTATTAATCATGTATGTATGTATGTATGCCTATATGCCTATATGTATGTATGTGTGTATGTATGTATGCCTATATGTATGTATGTATCTATGTATGCCTATATGTATGTATGTATAGTGTCGAGGGCAGAGGAGGGTAGAGATGGGAGTGAGCCAGATAGGGGAGGAGAGGGGTGGATAAGGATTGAGTGATTAAGGTTTAAGGTTGAGGGTTGAGCATTTAGGGATAGGATTTAGAGTTTAGGGATAAGGGATTAGAGTTTAGGACCTTGAGGGATTAGGGTTTAGGGTTGAGGCTTTAGGGATAGCGTTAAGGGTTAAGGGTCAAGGGATTAGGGTAGAGGGATTAGGGATAGGGTTTAGGGTTGAAAGTTTAGGGTTGAGGGATTAGGGTTTAAGGTATAGTTTAGTAGTTCTTGTGGATAGAGCTAGTAAACAATGGGAGATTATTTTCCTGTTTCATAACAATATACCTCCCCTAAGTGCGGGGTGGACAGCAAGAAACATAGATGTACCCCAATGCAAATCTTTTCTCATAATGATCATCCTTTTGATTTCAACTGTTAATTACTCACTATGGATATACCATACGCAAAGCTTTTCTCATAGTGTGTACACCTATTGGCATAATGAACCCCAGATGGGCCAGAAAAACATGCCATATAACATTACTAACATTAAAAAAGTTCATAGCCATTTTTCTGACATATTCTTGCAACTCAAATATCTTTAAGAGAAGAGTGTCAAAAATGATGGGTTTAACAACCTAACATAAGGCAAAGTAGTTTTGTTGGGTTTAGGGATAGGGTTTAGGGTTTAGGGTTGAGGGATTAGGGTTTAGGGTTGACAGATTAGGGTTTAGGGTTGACGGATTAGGGTTTAATGTTGAGAGTTGAGGGTTGAGGGTTGAGGGTTTAGGGATAGGGTTGATGGTCAAGGGATTAGGGTTATAGTAGAGTGTTAAGGATAGAGGGATTAGGGATAGGGTTTAGGGTTGAAGGTTTAACGATTGAGGGTTTAGGGTTGAAGGTTTAAAGATTGAGGATTGAGGCTTTAGGGCTGAGGGTTAAGGGATTGGGGTTTAAAATATAGTGTTGAGCGTCAAGGGTTTATGGATAGGTTTTAGGGTTTAATTTTTAAGGGTTAAGGGTTGAGGGATAGGGTTTAGGGTTTAGGGATAAGGGATTAGGGTTTAAGGTATAGTGTCGAGGGTTGAGGGTTTAGGAATAGGGATAGCGTTTAGGGTTTAGGGATGAGGGATTAGGGTTGAGGGTTGAGAGATTAGGGTTTAAGGTATAGTGTCGAGGGTTGAGGATTTATTGATGGTGTTTACAGTTGAGGGTTGAGGGATTAGGTTTTAGGGTTGATGGATTAGGGTTTAAGGTATAGTGTTGAGGGTTGAGGGTTTAGGGTTGACAAATTAGCGTTTAATGTTGAGGTTAGGGTTAGAGTGTCGAGGGTAGAGGGATTAGGGATAGGGTTTAGGGTTGAAGGTTTAAGGATTGAGGGTTGAGGCTTTAGGGATGAGGGTTTAAGGCTTAAGATATAGTGTCAAGTGTTGAGGGTGTAGGGATAGGGTTTAAGTTTAAGGGTTAAGGGTTGAGGGATGGGGATTAGGGTTTAAGGTATAGTGTTGAGGGTTGATGGTTTAGGGATAGGGTTTAGGTTTGAGGGATTAGGGTTTAGGGTTGATGAATTAGGGTTTAATGTTAAGAGTTGAGGGTTAAGTGTTGAGGGTTGAGGGTTGAGGTTGAGGGATAGGGTTAATGGTCAAGGGATTAGGGTTAAATAAGAGTGTCGAGGGTAGAGGGATTAGGGATAGGGTTTAGGGTTGAAGGTTTAAGGATTTAGGGTTGAGGCTTTAGGGATAAGGGTTCAGGGATTAGGTTTTAAGATATAGTGTCAAGTGTCGAGCGTGTAGGGATTGGTTTTAGGGTTCAAGTTTTAAGGGTTAAGGGTCGAGGGATTAGAGTTAAGGGTTGAGGGATTAGGATTTGACGTTGAGGGTTGAGTACATTGAGGTTCGAGGGTTAAGGGTTTCAAGATAGGGTTGAGGGTCGAGGGATTAGGGTTAAAGTAGAGTGTCGAGGGTATAAGGATTAGGGATAGAGTTGGAGGGTTTACGGATAAGGGATTAGGGTTTAAGGTATAGTATCAAGCCCATTAAGGGTCTAGGAATAGGGATAGCATTTAGGGTTTAGGGATGAGGGATTAGAGTTGAGGGATGACGGATTAGGGTTGAGGGTTGATGGATTAGGGTTTAGGGATAAGGTTTAGGGTTGAGGGTTGAGGGATTAGGGTTTAAGGTATAGTGTTGAGGGTTTAGGGATAGGGTTTAAGGTTGAGGGATTAGAGTGAAGGGTTGAGGGATTAGGATTTGACGTTGAGGGTTGAGGGTTGAGGGTTTAGGGTTTAGGGATAGGGTTGAGGGTTGAAGGATCAGAGTTAAGGGTTGAGGGATTAGGGTTTGATGTTGAGGGTTAAGGGTTGAGGTTCGAGGGTCAAGGGTTTAGGGATAGAGTTGAGGGTCAAGGGATTAGGGTTAAAGTAGAGTGTGGAGGGTATAAGGATTAGGGATAGGTTTGGAGGATTTAGGGATAAGGGATTAGGGTTTAAGGTATAGTATTGAGTCTATTGAGGGTTTAGGAATAGGGATAGCATTTAGGGTTTAGGGATGAGGGATTAGAGTTGAGGGATGACAGATTAGGGTTGAGGGTTGAGGGATTAGGGTTTAGGGATAAGGTTTAGGGTTGAGGGTTAAGGGATTAGGGTTTAAGGTATAGTGTTGAGGGCTTAGGGATAGGGTTTAGGGTTGAGGGATTAGAGTGAAGGGCTGAGGGATTAGGATTTGATGTTGAGGGTTGAGGCTTTAGGCTTTAGGGTTTAGGGATAGGGTTGAGGGTCGAGGGATCATAGTTAAGGGTTGAGGAATTAGGGTTTGATGTTGAGGGTTGAGGGTTGAGGTTTGAGGGTCAAGGGTTTAGGGATAGGGTTGAGGGTTGAGGGATTAGGGTTAAAGTAGAGTGTGGAGGGTATAAGGATTAGGGATAGGGTTGGAGGGTTTAGGGATAAGGGATTAGGGTTTAAGGTATAGTATCGAGTCTGTTGAGGGTTTAGGAATAGGGATAGAATTTAAGGTTTAGGGATGAGGGATTAGAGTTGAGGGATGATGGATTATGGTTGAGGGTTGATGGATTAGGGTTTAGGGATAAGGTTTAGCGTTGAGGGTTGAGGGATTAGGGTTTAAGGTATAGTGTTGAGGGTTTAGGGATAGGGTTTAGGGTTGAGGGATTAGAGTGAAGGGTCAAGGGATTAGGATTTGACGTTGAGGGTTGAGGGTTGAGGCTTTAGGGTTTAGGGTTTAGAGATAGGGTTGAGGGTCGAGGGATCATAGTTAAGGGTTGAGGGATTAGGGTTTGATGTTGAGGGTTGAGGGTTGAGTTCAAGGGTCAAGGGTTTAGGGATAGGGTTGAGGGTCGAGGGATTAGGGTTAAAGTAGAGCATGCAGGGTATAAGGATTAGGGATAGGGTTGGAGGGTTTAGGGATAAGGGATTAGGGTTTAAGGTATAGTATCGCATTTGTTGAGGGTTTAGGAATAGGGATAGCATTTAGGCTTTAGGGATGAGGGATTAGAGTTGAGGGATGATGGATTAGGGTTGACAGTTGAGGGATTAGGGTTTAGGGATAAAGTTTAGGGTTGAGGGTTGAGGGATTAGGGTTTAAGGTATAGTGTTGAGGGTTTAGGGATAGGGTTTAGGGTTGAGGGATTAGAGTGAAGGGTTGAGGGATTAGGACTTAACGTCAAGGGTTGAGGCTTTAGGGTTTAGAGTTTAGGGATAGGGTTGAGGGTTGAGGGATCAGAGTTAAGGGTTGAGGGATTAGGGTTTGATGTTGAGGGTTGAGGGTTGAGGTTCGAGGGTCAAGGGTTTAGGGATAGGGTTGAGGGTCGAGGGATTAGGGTTAAGGTAGAGTGTGGAGGGTATAAGGATTAGGGATAGGGTTGGAGGGTTTGGGGATAAGGGATTAGGGTTTAAGGTATAGTATCAAGTCTGTTGAGGGTATAGGAATAGGGATAGCATTTAGGGTTTAGGGATGAGGGATTAGAGTTGAGGAATGATGGATTAGGGTTGAGGTTTGAGGAATTAGGGTTTAGGGATAAGGTTTAGGGTTGAGGGTTGAGGGATTAGGGTTTAAGGTATAGTGTTGAGGGTTTATGGATAGGGTTTAGGGTTGAGGGATTAGAGTGAAGGGTTGAGGGATTAGGATTTGACGTCGAGGGTTGAGGCTTTAGGGTTTAGGGTTTAGGGATAGGGTTGAGGGTCGAGGGATCAGAGTTAAGGGTTGAGGGATTAGGGTTTGACGTTGAGGGTTGAGGGTTGAGGTTTGAGGGTCAAGGGTTTAGGGATAGGGTTGAGGGTCGAGGGATTAGGGTTAAAGTAGAGTGTGGAGGGTATAAGGATTAGGGATAGGGTTGGAGGGTTTAGGGATAAGGGATTAGGGTTTAAAGTATAGAATCAAGTTTGTTGAGGGTTTAGGAATAGGGATAGCATTTAGGGTTTAGGGATGAGGGATTAGAGTTGAGGGATGACGGATTAGGGTTGAGGGATTAGGGATTAGGGTTTAGGGATAAGGTTTAGGGTTGAGGGTTGAGGGATTAGGGTTTAAGGTATAGTGTTAAGGGTTTAGGGATAGGGTTTAGGGTTGAGGGATTAGAGTGAAGGGTTTAGGGATTAGGATTTGACATTGAGGGTTGAGGCTTGGAAGTGTCAGTTGATGAAGCACAAGATGTGGTCATCCCTACTTGTGTTAAGGAAGATAATGCATAGGATGTGATCAATCTATAGTAGGACAAAATGCAAGTGTGTTATAATGCGCTCACATTTTGTCCTGCTATAGAAACAGTAAAAAAGTGTTGACCCCCGTGATCCAGGCCCACATGCTCTATTTTCATACTGATTCTGCGTGTGCTCTAACAAAAAATAAGTGATTTCATGCTGTTGGGAAGTTCACATGCACATTTGACACATTCTACCACCTTTGCATGATCTTTCCACCACCTTTTCTACTTTGCCAACTTTAGAAGGAGGAAATAACATAGTTTTAACTTTATAGATTGGTTAATAGTATTGTTGTTAGTAATTATATTTGAGTGTTATTCAATTTAACATTGAAAAGGAAGCAAGTGGTGAAAAACTTAAATTGTTGAGGAGTTTGATGCAAGAAGAAAAAAACACTACATAATTGGGCACTCTCTCCATTCGAATCTTCATTTTTTAGGTATGTCAAGTCTTTACATGCATGTTCTTTACATTTTCCTTAATTCTATTTGAATTACTTTATCATTCTTTATCATACATGTTTAAAATAGACACATTCCCAATCAAGAAAGCAGCCTACAATCTCACATGATGCCATGTATATTTTCTACACTTGGGCTCTTTAATAATTATGTGTAATAAAATGACCTTAACATACCATGATGTCAAACTATACAAGAATAAATCCTTACAACATAATAAAAATACAATCCCACTATTATCTTGTATTCATTTCTTACGAAGTAATATTGGTCTCTTTATCATGCTACATACAAATTCTCCGTCATGCCGAGGAAATGATCAAGAATTAAACCAACACAGGAAGAGATATAAGCTAAGAATGCAAAGAAAGTAGTGGCTATGAGGGAACTTTGTGAGAAGAGGAAATTGGACACGATAAATGAAGACATGCCAATTGAAGAGGAACCACAACCATCACAAAGAGATATGGTATTGGCGACACAAAGAGAACGAATGCAAAAATTTCGTGCTACGAGAGATTTGAATACCATAGTTGGACACACGTCCTCTACCGCAAGTCAACATGTAGGGACACCATCTACCACATCTCAAGTTGAGAGTACATCATCACTCACATGTGATGAAGGAGGTAAGCCATTGTTCCCACCTCAACTTCAAGATATGTCATCTATTCCATCTTCGATCGAAGGTATGCCATCTAGCCCATCTCATTTAAATATTGATGAAATTCCTAATGTTGAGATAAATTTACCTAACTTAACACCACCTAGAATTTTGCATGGAAAGCCAAAGTATTTGATTGATATTGATGAGAATATTTTGTAGCCAATGGAAGATAAGATTCCAAAATGCACTTGTAGAAGATATGCTCATAAGATTTGGAGATTGTTCTTTGAAAAGTTAAATGAGACTGCAAGATGTCAACTATTCATTGAAATGATGCAAAGTATAAAGTATAGGTCCATCATGAAGATTCTTGGGTTGAGAACATCAGAGGCTTCAAATGAAAAATCTATTGTCAAGAATCTAATGAGTGCATATGAGAGTGTGGGTAACACCTCACGCACAAAAGATAGTAATGCAACACGGCGTGTGATTACATCGACTATAGTAAGTAGTCAAACAAGGAAAGCTTGTCTCATTAGAAAGATGAGTCAAGAATTGAGAATTAATAGGAAAACTTTATCAAGAGCCGTTGGAAGACACCAAAGAATTGAGGACACTAATGCCAATGAATTATGGGCGTTCTCGGGGAGACTACCACGAAAAGATAAACCAATTGTTGAAGCATTGAGATCACTAATTGAAGACTTTTGGAAGAATTACACAAGGGTATCTCCGAATCAAAGGGATGTGATAAGAAGGAGAATCGGTAGTTAGACCTGTGAGCCACATCCAAAGCATTTTTTGGATGAGACTCAAAAATAGTTTTATGGTAAATTTCTAGAGAAGTATCCTCAAATTAAAATTTGTCAAAGATATTTTGAAATGCTAAAACCTTTCTATGTCAAGATAAATCACACACGCACTACTTGTTGTTGTAGATTACATATTAAATTTTCTAACCATTTTGATGCTTATAGGTCTATATGTTTAGATACGCATACTAACAATGATTTGCAGGGTTGTGCCATATGTGCCCCACCAACATCTTCAAGAGACTTCATATCAAGAATTTTATGTCAAAGAGAGGAAGGTCAAATATTCTACAAGAAATTATGCTTGGATGGCACATGTCATTGTTGCGGTGGCTTGCAACATTTGCCAATATGTGAACATATGGAAAGAACGCATGCGGTTGGAAACGAACTAGTAGAGTTTGGCAAGTATAAAACAGTGGCATACAATACAAAAGATGGTAAAGAAGCAAAGAGGTGTGAATTGGTTATTGAAAAGATTCCAGTGTATCAGTTTATGCCTATATTTCGTGACAGCATAGTGTATGAGTATGCAAGACATGCCCACAGAGCTTGATGGTTGGACTTGCAATTCAAGTTATGCAAGGACACATTTCCAGTTGGTAGCATTGTTTCAGTCGTCGACTTTGCAGAGAACTACAGTCTATAGCCACAACGTGAGGTGCAATCACAATATTACAACTCCACATAGGTTTCTATATTTGTGCACATCGCATTCATTCATGTGAATGATAGTACAGAGGATGATAGAAAGATCATAAGGGAGTATAATTTCTATATTAGTGATGATCGCACGCATTCTATGGAGTTCGTGCAAGGTTGCTTTCAAGTGTTCAATGATTTGGCTAGAAGGGGCATATCATTCAGTCAGCATATCATATGGTCGGATAACTGTGTGTCACAATTCAAGAACTCGCAAAATTTCTATTGGCTGAGTAGGAGGCATAATTTTATAGGTATTCAGCATATGTGGAACTTTTGTGAGGCCGAGCATGGAAAGGGGGAGCATGATGGTGCAGGAGCATGTATCAAAAGAGCCATAGCACGAGAAGAGTTAAAGTATAATGACAATGCAAAGTTGACAGATGCAAAATCAATTGTCGAGTGGTGTAATGCTTCCATGGGTCCAGGTAATGAAGGTAAATCTTCAGTTCGTAGATTTTTTTGGTTGATAGATGATACTAACATTGCACCATTTGAGGACTATTATACACTGACAGGATCAAATGAGATGCACTCTTTCAGAAGCTCAATTGCAAGTTCATGGAGTATCCATACGCAAAAGATGTCATGCTTTTGTTCTTCCTGTACAATTCAAGTCTGGGATGAGTGCGAGTCAAAGGAGTGGGTTGACGAATGGTAGTTAAGTTATCTTAGCCCACTTGACACGTATCGACCCTGATGGCACTGGAACTAACACAGATGGAATCATCAGTTGACTTTGACCACATATCAGATTTAGTTCAACTAGGTAATATAGGGCACGTATATGCATCTAATTTCATCTAGTTCAACTAGGTAATGTCATCTTACTTTGTAGTGTTTTTGTAATGTTGACTAATTTCATCTAATTTGCTACACATATCAATGTAGGGCATATATATGCAGTTATTGCAGTTATTGTAGATGAAGATAATGAAGAGGGAACAGATTATTACTTATGTCGTTGTGTTGAGGCCAAAAAGAAATTGGAGGCCCCTGTTACAGATGGAGAAAACATTGAATACCCTACAAGTTCGGTGGTTATTACTGGAACATGGCTTAGAAGGTACCCACATAAGAGTGTTAATATTTAGATGTTTTAGGACTTTAACATGCATCGGAAGATTCTTCATTACTCGAACCTTGTCGTGGCATCTAATGTTCATTTGATAAAGTATCGGGGTAGACCTTTGAACAAAATCTTATGGAAGGTGCATGAGTCTGACCATGAAGCAATACTTGACACAATAAAGAGTAGAGCAGACCCGAATGGTTCATTGGATTAATTTGTAAGTATTCACATTGATTTTGTAAAGTCATGTTACATTGAGTTGTAAGTATGCACATTAATTTGTAAGGTTTGTCTTTTTTATATTTCCTCCTGCATTTTTACACATATACACATTTTTACATCATCATGTTATGCATTTTTGGTGTTCTACTCCTGATGCGACCAAACTCATAACTCACCCTACTTCCTCTAGACACCATTTGATGATCTCTCCAACACTCTAAATCCACAGTGCCCAATCATGATGATGACCTATATACCATTCTCCCAAGGCGCTCATAATGAATGAAAATAAGACCAAGGGTGCCCAAGCTTAATAGACTTATTTCTTTCAATTTTGATGATCCAAACTCTTGCAAAACGACATCCACTTTCATGCCTTTAGATCTTCCTTCACATACAGGGCACCAAATCAAGTTGAAAAATCTACATAAGGTCACCAAAATGGATGAAAGGAGACATGAAATGTGCCTTAGGACTCCATGCTAAGGTTTGAGCCATTAAAGTCTCTTGATATTAGGCGCTCATGATGATGAAACTTAGAGTTTTTTCCTTTCCTAGGTGCTCATCTAAAATATTTGAATGATAAGGAGCACCTAGACCTCTATAATGTACATTGGGCACCAAAATCAAGGTGATTTTAGTCACTTTAATTCATTTGGGGTCAGTTTGAGTCTTTGAGTCATGTTGCAAAAAAGTGTCAATATTGTCAAGTTGCACAAAGCAACTTTTGCATTTTTGGTGTCCTGCTCCTGATGCGACCAAACTGACAGTTCCAATGCATCTGGATGGGTACGTTTAGGCTAGGCATGGTTCTATTTTTCACCCAAACATGTCAAAACAGTCTGAGCTACATTGTGCTGATGATTCCTCTAAAGAGTCCAAAGTGCAAAAAGACAGCAATCTTTGACAAGATGTTACTCGAAACTATGTCACTTAGAAATATTCCATCTGAGGCAACGCGATCACGTAGAGTGCCTCTAGAATAACCTCTCTTGGTTTTTTATATCTTTGAGGCATTTGCCCATGGTGAAAGGTTTTCTACTGCCCCAAAAATTGTCGGAAGGAGGCAGTATAAAGTTGCAAAGGGGTGTAACTTTCATCCTGCTCCTAATGTGACCAAACTAACTATTCCAATGTGTCTGGATGGGTACATTTACGCTAGGCATGGTCTTGTTTTTACCTAAACATGTCGAAACAGTCCGAGCTACATTGTACCGACGATATCCCTGAAGAGTCCAAAGTGTAAAAAGATAGCAATCTTTGACAAGATGTTACTCAAAAATTGTGTCACTTAGAAACATTTTGTCTGAGGAAATGCAATCACTTAGAGTTCCTCTATAATAACCTCTCTCAGTTTTTTATATCTCTGAGACATTTGCCTGTGGTCAAAGGTTTTCTACTGCCCCAAAAATCATCAGAAGGAGGCTGTGTAAAATTGCAAAGGGGTGTAACTTTTATCCTGCTCCTGATGCGACCAAACTGACTATTCCAACGCATCCGGATGGGTACATTTATGCTAGGCATGGTCCTTTTTTTCACCCAAACATGTTGAAACAGTTCGAGCTACATTGTACCGACGATATCCCTGAAGAGTCCAAAGTGCAAAAAGGTAGCAATCTTTGACGAGATGTTACTTGAAAATCGTGTCACTTAGAAACATTTAGTATGAGGTAACGCGATCATGTAGAGTGTCTCTACAATAACCTCTCTCAGTTGTTTATATCTCTGAGACATTTTCCTGTGGTCAAAGGTTTTCTGCTACCCCAAAAATCGTCAGAAGGAGGTAGTGTAAAGTAGCAAAGGGGTGTAACTTTCATCTTGCTCCTGATGCGACCAAACTGACTATTCCAACATGTCCATATGGGTACATTTACACTAGGCATGGTCCTATTTTTCACCCAAACATGTCGAAATAGTCTGAGTTACATTGTACCGACAATATCCCTGAAGAGTCTAAAGTGCAAAAAGGCAGCAATCTTTGATGAGATGTTACTCAAAAACCATGTCACTTAGAAACATTCCATCTGAGGCAACGCGATCAGGTAGAGTGTCTCTACAATAACCTCTCTCAGTTTTTTATATCTCTGAGGTGTTTGCCCATGGTGAAAGGTTTTGTGCTACCCCAAAAATCATCAGAAGGAGGCAGTGTAAAGTTGTAAAGCATTGCTAAGAAATCCTCAATACTCAAACACTCCAATGAACTAAAGCAACTTCTTCTTAGGCACAAATGTAAGGGTACACAAGGGGAAAATGGGACTTCATTCACATATTTAAATGTTTGAGAAACTCTCCTTTACTAAGCGCTTGTCCTCATGTCAATGTTAATCTTTATACCTCCTAGGCGCTCAATTAGGTGATGTCATTAGATATAACTTACCCTTAGGCGCCAATGTAGCTTCTTCAATCCATCTCACTTCTAGGTGCTCAAATTTGAAGTCTTGGACTTGTATCTTATTCCTAGGCGCAATTGGATGATCTTCCTAGATCTAGGCACTCATGATGGTGGGAAATTACATGAAGGGGTGCCTAAGTCCAATTTGACTTTGTATTTGATGTTTTATGACTCCAATTGACTAGGAATGAATCAATTTCTAAAGTGCTGACTCAATAATGTAAGTTTAAGGTCTTTTCCTTCTAGGCGCCAATTAATGAGTTCACTAGATGCAATTTCTCTTGGACTTGAAGATTGTGAAAGAACTTGAAGCTTGGATGGATGTCTTTGAATGTTCGATGAAGAAGTGTTCCAACTTGAAAGGTCCTTGAAGTGTAGATATTGATGATAACACTTTCCCTTATATGTGAAGTAGATGACTTCTCAAGGAGGCTTGAATGTATCAAAGGGACTTGAAATTGAATGGATGTCTTTGGAATGCTTGATGATGATGAGAAGTTCCTTTGGAGCGGCTACATGCTAATCTTGAAGTGATGATTGATGAAGAATCTAGTTGATACTTGAAGATGAATGGAACTTGAAGTGATAGATGGAAGTCTTCAAACATGATGCAACTGGTGATGTCATTGATGAAGAAGACTTGAAATTTATCTTGTTGTGACCTCTTGGAGCAGCTACCTCTTGAAGTGGTGTTTCCTTGGCAGTGATTACTTCCATCTTAACTCTCTGGCATGAATGGATGTGAAAGGCTCCTTTGGAGCAGCTACATGATGACTCTAGGCGACTCCAAGCTCTTGCTCCTACCTTTTCCTTCAATCTTCCTACAATACAAACCAAGAAACACATCAATCCTCATGATAAACATTTTATAAGACAAAAGAATCCTCTTTAAACATGGAATAATCTTACTACAAATCTAGGCACATATATAGGTAAAAAGAAGAGCAAAGGGCGCCTAACACAAGTTGGTTCATATTTATCACTTTAAATGATTTCAAACAATTGTAATGGCTTAAAGAGGTCAATCTCCCTTAAGAGATTCATTCAAAAGGTGTCTTTCAATGCAATTTCTCCCTTAGGCGCCAGAATGGGTTTGTACTAATGGAGAGTGCGCCTAGATTTAAATGTCTTTATACTTGCAATTTTGCAATTCTAAATGATGAGACATGTCTTAGAATGAATTCTATCTTTCAAGCGCTCACTCCAAAAGGTCATCTCATGCAATTTCACCCAAGGCGCTCATTGAGGTGTCCTCAAAGGCTAAAGTGTGCCTAACTCAATTGCCTTTATCTTTATCATTTTTGTGCTTTCAACAATTGAAAATGACCTAGAGTGATCCTTTCTCTCAAGGCACTCACCTATTGATATGAAATCAAGTTATTTCCCTTAGGTGCAATTTTAGGCTTGTATGGGTGAAAAGTGTGCCTTACATCCTTAGGTGGTTCTTTCTAATTCTCAATGATTTCAATCAAATGCCAAGTGTCTAAAGAAGCTTTTGTCTTGAGATGATTAAATTTTGAGGTTCAAATCCCTTCCTCAATCAAGGCACAATCTGAGGGTTGTATAGATGAAAGTTGACTTCAACTTGGGCGCTCATTTGAGTTGGGAGGAGCTAGAATTTGCGCCTAGATTGGAGATAGATATTTTGGTTTATTTGATGATGGTCTCAAGTCTCTCTACCAAGGCACATTTTGATGATGTTCTTATTTAAACTCTTATGAAGACTATCTCATCCCTAAGTGCTCATCCTCATGATTTTCATGCACTTAGAATTCAAGGCGCCAAAACTAGTAGGAAAATTCACAATGAGCACCTTTGCTTTGGAAGAATTTCTTATTGATCATTAGGCACACTTTGGAGTTGATATGTACTTCCTTTACTTCCATGTACTCAATTCATCATAATTATTGTCAAAGACTTCTCCAAGTTGATTGATAACATGCTTCTTGATGTTAAGATCCTTCATTCACTCCTTCTTAGATCTAGGCACTCATGATGGTGGGAAATTACATGAAGGGCGCCTAAGGTTCAAGATAGGTTCTTTCCACTCATCTTAACTTTCAATCATTGTAGTTAATCTCAAAAGACATCATCCAAAATGAGAAACCTCCAAGACTTGTCATTATAAGTTGATTTCCTCCAAGGCGCCAATACAAGGTTCTTTTGAAGGCAAAGGGTGCCTAGGCTTATGGGGCTCAATTTGATGTATTTATTGAAAGCTCAAGGTGAATTGATGTTTATTGAAAATGCCACTTAGTCCTTCATTTGCATTCTAGGTGCCATAATGAAGTGGTTTAGATAATAGGTGCGCTTCACTTACTAAAGGCTTGTTCTCCTTCCACCTTAGGCACACTTTTATAGTGGAATAGGTGTCAATGGGCACCTTGTCTTAAATGAATGCTCTCTCCAAGTTGGGCACCCTTTTGAGGCTTTATGAGTTGCAAATTGCGCCTTAACCCTTCATGCTTGTTGCTCAATGTTTGAATGTTTAAGAAAGTCTCCTTTAGGCGCTCATCTTAATGACTTTTTCTCAAGGCACAATCATCCTAATCACTTGGATATTCATCCTAGTGTTTCAGGATATCAGGCTACCAGACTTAGTCATTTTCAGGATCTCAAACATTAAGAATAACATGATGATTCATTTTTTTGTATTGCATATAGTTGAAATTTTATGCTACTCATAAAGAATATTAATATTTTCTATTCAACATGATGATTCATTTTTTTTAAAATACAACTTTTATCTTTTAGTTCCAAAATGAGGTTTAGGTGATACTTGAATAACAATAGCTAGCTTATTGGATCAACAAACATCCTATGTAATACAATTGGACTTTAAATATTTGAAGTAGCCATCTACAAATATCCATTCAAACGTGGATTTATAATGCAAGTATGGATGCCATCAATAAAAAATATTTGTATTAACCAAATATCCATATAGGCATACATCAATATCTGTCGATATAAGTATAACATATATACAAAATGGCCATATAGGCTTACAAGAATGCCATATAGGCATACAATGTCAACTATATACAATACAAAATATATGTCCACAAATGCCATATAGGCATACAACAAAGGAACACAATAAAAAGTCATTCCCCTCTGGCTAGTGAAGAGAATAGATCACGGGCAGCCTTTGATCTTCTAGGGGATGGAGATGCGCATGTGGGTGATCTACTACGAACCCGAGGGCTACTCCTCCTATTTAGTTCTTCTTGCATCTTTAGTTGTTAAAATAAAAAGTATAGACATTAATATATAGAAATTACATGTCATAAAAAATGAAACATTTAACAAAATAATCACTTACTACTACCATATAATCTGTCTCCTCACTTACCTCAGTAGCAGGAATAGGCCGTGGTGATGTCATGTCCTATAGAAACCATCTAGATAGAAATTAAACTTCAAATCAATAATCTTTTGATTTTTCAAAAATAGACAACTATAACAATGAATGTAAATTGAAATTTACTAATCTGCCTCATACCCCTGTCAATGCCATGGAGCTATGAATCGCAGAGGTCACACCGTGCTCCATTGCCCTCCGAACATCGAGAGGTGTTTCCGCAGCCTGCATCATCTGGAAATAAAACAACATTATTCAATTACAAAAACTATAATAGTGATGCAAATCATGGCTCCTAACATACACACACATTCATCTAAACATGGAAGTACACACAATAAAGCACACAAGTCACATACAAAAATCTAGTAAGTACAATTCATTCATTAAACTATTTATTTTATTACATCTGTGAAGCTTTGAAGTCCACCACCACTGGTAGGTGTTGCCATGAAATCTCCAATATTAACCTATTCAACATCCAAAATTAGATATTAGAATACCATTCATATAACGATGCTATTCACATGTAATATTTATAATTGTTTACTAGTTACATACCCCGACAGTAGATGATCTAGTGTAATATGCAGGTGGAGAACCACTGAAAAACTGCATCAACACTATGACCCTAAAATTTTATTAAAATCATCAAACTAAATTAGTTAATCTTGCATTTCAAAAATAAAATTTAATAAATTAAATTCAATAAACTTTCTAATATTTACCTGAGTATCAAGGTCAAAAGTCTCACTCAGGAGGGTATCTGTCATCACCATCTACTCAGCTACAGATGTAGCTTGTGCACCTGCATCCTGACTATCCATGGGGTCATAACCACAGGCTGAGCCACAAGCCTGACAAGCATGGGGTGGGACCCTTCTCCTTGCACTATCTCCCAACCCACTCTGTGCTGCAGGACTGGCCTGCTTTATGATGCTCTGGGTCAAGGCACTAATGGGCTGAAGTGTATCGACCTCAACACTCTCCTTCACAATGGAAGGGATAGAAACATGCTCATGGGCTGGTCTACTGATTACTCGTCTTAGTGCCCACTATGGGTCAACACGTGCCCCTGGTCTATCTTGTGCTGACCCCCCACCTCTACCTTGGAAGTCCCACATATCAAAATAGTTTGGCACTTTATTGAGGACAAACTCACAATAGAGTTTCCTCAAAAAGTATTGCGGGACCTCATTATTATTGCATGGAGGATGGTCAAAAACCATCCACCACCTTTGCCCAAAATTGTCCCTTATCGCTTGGTTGTTGCACCAATGGATAGGGAACCTCTTGCATGTAATGGGTGGAGGTTGATTTGTTTGTGGGTTTGTCAAAATCGAACACAAGTCTAATTTTGTAATTTCTAATATTTTCACATCTTGGTATGATAGCTTGTCTACATAATAATCTTTAAACTCTCTCTTCTTATCCATCCAACTAGTTATTTGCTTGCTAATTGAATCTACATTTGATAACATAGATTCAAGAGATTCGGCAAGCGTGGACCTATGCAAGGTTGAAGTGAAAGGATCTTTCAACCTTGCAATTATATCTTCAATTTATTTTTTTTTGTTTTCAATTTGCCCCATTATATTTTCTTGTGTTCCAGGGGCATGTTGAGGAATGGATGGAGGAGGTTGTTGTTCCGCAGGATTTTGTGGATTAGGAGGAGGAGGAGGAGGAGGAGGTGTATTAACATTTCTTGACAATTAATGAAATATACATCAAAAAACAACTCAAACCTACCTATTTAGAAGCAAATTCAAACAAAAAGACAAATAAACTCACTCCTTTGGTGTGCTCGACACCATGGTGGCATTTTGGTGATGAATCGATAAGATTTTTGTGTTGAATTGAGGAATCCAAAACGCGAGCACGCTTCCTAGGGTTTGCAGACCGCGGGAATTATGGAGAAAAAAGAAATAAAATGAGATGACAACCTTTTTATTTATTTATAGTAGTTCATAATGTGCTCGCATTATGGTTTGGTTTTGACGAGCCTTAGGCTCGTCATTACCAAACCATAACGCACTCGCGTTATGTATTATTTTTTTTAAAAAACCATTTGGCCACTTTTTGGCCCCCCATCTTTTTGCACTTACCCCCTTTTATAATTTTTTAGCTGATTAGCAAGATAAAGTGCTACTGAAATTCCTATTCTAACAACTAACAGTGGTTTTCAAAGAAAATGCAGAAGGTTAGGGTTTTAGAAGGATCCTAAGTGACATTCACAATGCAAAGGTTAGTTGAAGGGCAATCTAGCGCAAAAGGTCATTCCAAGGCCCTCAAAAGGAAAATAAGGATTCATCCTAGCAGATTTTTGAAGTGATTTTCAATATCATCTTTTAATCAAGGCCAAAATGCACTTTGACCATTTAATCACTTAAGAGATGAAAAGATCCAATGACCCTCAAGCCAAATCAAAAGAGGGGGTCCCCATTTTGAATGGGGCGTGTGTGCGAGGCACAATAGGTCTCTCAGCATTATAAGTTCACATCGCATGGAAAACCTTTTTAAGAAGAATTCACATGGTGTCATCGCTCAGCTCCATTCCATTCAGATGCAACCATCAGCAGTCTCCACTACTCCTTTATATCTACAATAAATTTTGGATAGGTATGCATGTGTCTTTGCCAAACTAGTGGGATTGCCACCTTCACGACTAGAGGACCACTGTATTCAGCTCCTTCCTGGAAGCGTTCCTCCCAACATCAGGCCCTACCGCTACCCATTTCACCAAAAGATAGAGATTGAGATGCTTGTTCGAGACTTACTGAAGCAAGGTATTATTCACCCTAGTACCAATTCCTTTTCTTCACCAGTCCTTATTGTCCAAAAAAAAGATGGGTCATGGCACCTCTGCATTGACTTCCGAGCACTTAATCACATCACAATCAAGGATAAGTTTCTGATTCCTGTTGTGGATGAGCTTCTTGATGAGTTTCATTGCATTGATTTTTTCTCCAAGTTGGATCTTCATTCTGGGTATCACCAAATTCGGGTTCATGAGGATGATATCCCTAAAATAGCTTTCCGCACGCATGATGGCCACTATGAGTTTTTGGTCATGCCCTTTGGCCTCACTAATGCTCCTTCAACATTCCAGGCATTGATGAATAAAATATTCCAGCCCTATCTGCAGAAATTCATTCTGGTCTTCTTTCATGATATCCTCATCTATAGTAAAACATGGGCTAAGCATCTCCAAAATCTGGATCTTGTACTACAACTTCTCTTTGATCATCATCTCTATACAAAATAGTCTAAATATGTTTTTGGCCAAGAGGAAGTGGAGTATCTCGGGCATATTGTTTCAGCCCAAGGGGTTTGAGTAGATCCTGCAAAACTAGATGCCATGAAAAATTGGCCACATCCTTAGACACTCAAGAGCCTTCGTGGTTTTATGGGGTTTACTGGCTACTATCACAAGTTTGTCAAGGATTACGAGAAGATTGCAACTCCATTAACATCTATGTTAAAAAGCATGCCTTTGTTTGGACATATGGTGTTGAGTGTGCATTTAAAAAATTGAAACAAACTATGTGTACTATACCTGTTCTAGCTATGCCAGATTTTTCTGAGACCTTCACCATTGAGAGTGATTCTTGCGGCAATGGAATTGGTGTTGTTCTCCTTCAAGAGGACCATCCCATTGCGTTCACCAACAAAGCCCTTTCTGGCAAGAATTTAGTACTCTCTAAATATGAGAAGGAAATGATGGTTATTTTGCATGCAGTACAAAAGTGGCGGCCATACCTACTAGGGAATCATTTTTGCATCAAGATTGATCACCAAAGTCTAAAATATTTCCTAGAACAACGGGTCTCCTCCCCAACACAACAGAAATGGGTCAGAAAACTCATGGGTTATGACTATGAGATCACTTACAAGAAGGGTAAGGACAATATTGTGGCGGATGCTCTTTCTCGCACATTTGATGACCAAGCTTCCCTTTCAGCTATTTCTAGGCATATTCAAAATTGGTTAGAATCTGTCCAACAAGGCTATGTCAATGACTCTTCATTATCTCAAATCATTCAACAGTTGGCCACTAACCCCTCTATTGTACCACATTACTCTTGGGATGGTGCTTCTCTGCAATACAAGGGTCGTCTGGTGCTTCCCCAGAGCACAGATCTTCAGCAGGCTATTTTCTATGAACTCCATGCTTCTCCATCGGCAGGGCACTCTGGGTTCCTCAAAACTTATGAACGGGCACGGTGTAACTTCTTTTGGAAGGGAATGAAAAGGGCAATTCAATAGATGGTGGCTGAATGTGATACCTACCAATGCAAAAAGGGTGAAACGACACTCCTTCTTGGATTACTCGAACCCTTGCCCATCCCACACGGATTTGGACAGATATTTCTATGGATTTCATTGAGGGGCTCCCTAAATCTGGAGGAAAGACAGTGATCTTGGTTGTGGTTGATTGCCTCTCCAAATATAGTTATTTTGTGCCCTCAGCCATCCTTATACAGCCTCCTCAGTCACACAAATTTTCATGGACTAGATCTTCCGTCTTCATGACATCCCTTCTTCCATTGTCTTAGATTGTGATGCAACTTTCACCAGTCATTTTTGGACAGAACTATTTCGACACACTGGCACCAAACTAAAGATGAGTTCCGAGTATCACCCACAAATAGATGGTTAGACTGAAATTATCAACAAATGTTTGGAAACTTATCTTTGTTGCTTCACCTTAGAACAACAACAACAGTAGGCAAAGTGGCTCCCTCTCGCTGAATGGTGGTACAATACTTCCTACCACACTACATCTAAAATGACTCCATATGAAGCAGTCTATGGTCAGGCACTGCCAGTGCTCCTTCCATACACCCCCAGTAGTTCACTAATTCAGGCAGTCGACATGGTTCTCTGAACCCAGGATCAGATTCTTCGCATCCTGCAGGACAATCTTCACATGGCAAGAAATCAATTGAAACAACAAGCTGATCAGCACCGTTCTGAGCACACTTTTCAACTAGGTGATATGGTTTTTCTTCCTCTACAGCCATACAAGCAATCATCCCTAAAACTCAAAGGGTGTCATAAGCTAGCTCCAAAGTTCTATGGGCCATATAAGTTTCTTCAGAAGATTGGGTCAGTTGCTTATAAATTGGAGCTTCCTCCTTCTCACATTCATCCAGTATTTCATGTCTCTTGTCTAAAGAAAGTTCTTGGTACCAATGTTAGAGCACAAACTGTTTTACCAGAACTAGATAACAAAGGATCCATCATTTTGGAGCCGGAGGCAATCCTCAATAGACACACCTGTCAACTTCAATCCTGATCCATCACAGAGGTCTTAATTCAGTGGCACAGAATGCAACCAGAGGATGCTACATGGGAACCACTCCTTCAGATTCAACAACAATTTCCACATCTTAAGCTTTGAGGACAAATCTTTTTTAAGAGGGAGGGGATGTTAGGAACCTGTGTTTAACCCTTCTCTTTACTTTGTTAGTATATTACATTTAGACGCATATGCTTTGTAAGATGTCCCGTGAGCATATTGTATTATCCCACATTCATGGGAAGTAATAGTTTTTTAGATTAGACTTAGTATATAAGTACGTGTTGAGGCCAATGAAGGCATCCACGAATTTATTGTATTGAGCTTGCTTAAAGGAGGTTGCCCCCTCGAAGTGGCTTGCAATCAATAAATTCCTTCTATGTTTCTACTATTTCTATTATTTCATGCATTTTTCATTATATTGTTGCAGGAGGTTCCTTTCAGGTTACCATGCCTTTCCCGAGCCTAAAAGAAAACTTAAGCGGCAAGTCAACATGTCAATTTTTTGGAATGGGATCCTGCTTTAAAACAAGTACCCATTTTTTAAAAAAGCGAGACCATTTTTAAAAAAAATAAATACTTTTGAGAAACGGGGCCCCATTTAGGTTTGAGACCCCAAAATGTAATGGGACCCCATCTAGAAATGGTGTCCTGTTTATGCTTGAGACCTTGAGCCTAAATGAGATCCCTTTTTTTTAAATGGGATCCTATTTTTGTCAAGATTTTTTTTCCAGCCCGACACTTCCCCTATATGTAGACCCAACTTCTTGCACACACCCTAAAGAGTTTTAATCTTTTATAGGTTTTGTTGTTGAGTAATACATTGGGTGTGCTATGGAGTTTGGTCTTTTCTTTAAAGGTTTTCCCAAGGTATATCTAGGTGTCACTCTTGTGATGTGGTTTCTTTTTCTCCTCCTCCTCCTCCTAGTGTTATTTTATATGTTAGAATGCCATTAAAATTTTCTTAGATTAAATGCTCATAGTTCTCTCCTCATAAGATTAGTGTGAAAAGCATCTACATGTTTAGTTTCTAAGATTTGTCTTAATTTTAGCTACTAATAGTTTGTTGATATATTTTCCTATTATAAGTAAGAGGGGTACTTTATAGAAACCATGACTCAAGAAGAGTAAAAAATAGTGTTACTAGACTCATTAGTTACCTAGTGAATCTCTCAATTCTTAGGTCAGATAGGCCTAAATGATGCCTACATATTTCTTTCCCCCATACTCAACAAGCTTCATTTCCCCAACTCATTCTAAAGAGTTTAGGAATTTGATTCTTATGATGTAATGAAAACATTTTTTAAGTTTTATAATTTAAGGTTTAATTAAGGGTTTAGGAGTTAGTTCTTTAGGTTTTAAATAGAATAAAAATAAGTTCAAAGTCTGAATACATTTTCTCTTAATTTGTTTTTATTGTTATGGACCATGAAATGTGGATGAGGAACTCTTGGCCTTTCAAGTTATATTGGAATTTTGCTTGGGTGAGAAATAATTGATGTAGATATTGATATTGTGTCACATATTAGATAAATGTATGCTTTACAAATTAGATGTAATTAATGGATATAGTTAAACCTAATTATAATATAATTTTAAAATAATTAAAGAAATATTATAGACGATGGAAGCTTGAGATTGTTAATGTTAAAAGTGATTAGAGCTTAGATGTGAATATGTTAAGAATGTTTAAGATTTAATGTGAATATATGATATATTTAAAGTGTTTAGTTTTTGATGTGAATATATAAAGAATTTGGGATTTAGAATTTGAAATTGTTAGATTCAAGAGAGACAACTGAGAGGGGGGGTGAATCAGTTGTCCCAAAACTTTCTTCTTATTAAATAACAATAAATCAATCATGCAATAATTCAAGAGCAGAAACACATTAACACATATGACACCAAGATTTTAACGTGGAAAACTTAGTTAAGGGAAAAAACCACGAGGTGACTAACCCAAGAATGTATTCTTTGTTAAAAGAATAAGAAGAACACAATGGCACATGCCAATTAGGTTTCACTGCCCGAGCACTCTGCTCACAAGAGGCCCACTGCCTACAGGAGACACACTATCTACAGAATAATAAATATTACATACTTGAACTAAAGAATAGCATCTTCATCATGCTTGAGTTAGTTCCATTTAAGCTCAATGCCTCTACTCTACCTTTCGCTCTTCTCCTCTCTACCACTCACTCATCTCTACCAGATACCATTGAAATGACTTCACAACCTCTTATTTATACAAGAAATTTGACTTTAGGATAATCATCCAAGTCGGCATACATTACAAAGCAAATACATAAATACAAAATCATTAATTACAAAAAGACTTCATGCAGATCAACATGTTGTCGGCCACATAGATCTGAGACTTCAATATTATTTTAGGAACACGCCATGCATCACAAAGCATCTTCAAGATCATCCGCAGGATGTGTAACTCATCCGATCGGCCAAACTTAGGAAGAACAACATCATCCGGAAGTAATTATTCAATTACGAGCTTAATCTTTAATGTGGAACACCAACACGAACTGGATACAATCCAAAGACCTCCACAAGCTTTCCTGAATCACCAAGGACATCCACACTACTTCTGCTAACTGAAATCTTTCTCTCCTTCATCCGGAACCTCAAGAATACAGTCTGTCATCACTGTCATATTGGAATAGATGCTTGCGGACCTCCAAACCACAAACCAATTGGGTTGTCAATTCACATTGACTTCCTAAACACTCCACCAAATTCACAGAACAAGATATTGCATTTCCGAATCTCACCGGACCTATCTGTGTCACTCTGTCACCTCTGAGCATCTACCAGAAATGGTTTTACGCAAGTGGTCATAACTTCTTCAGATTTTCATGTGGACCTCTCAAATCTTTACTGGATCATCTTAAGACTCATATCTACAAACCCTTTGATGCGCATCCTCTTATCTTCATCTTAGCTGGGATCTTTACCTTACTGTCTTCACTGTTCTTCTCTATTCCTGATAGGACTAATTTTCTCAATATCCTTAGCATACAACTCATCAAATCCTTGTTCATCAATGCAACAGGAGTATGTTGACATCAATGACAACATCGGTTAGGCCCATACTTGCAACAGAAATTTAGTATAAATATATTAAAGTATGTAGGATTTAATTTGATTATGTCTAAAATATTTAGGGTTTGAGGTGATTGTGTTCAAAATATTTAATTTAGGTTTTAATTTTTAATATGAAAATATTAAGAGTGTGTATGGTTTATGGTTTAATGTAATGAACTTTAAAGTGTTTAATGTTTAGATTTGAAGGTTTAATATGAACAAAGGAGTTTCTAGTGTTTGTGGTAAATTCAACTTTAAATTTGAATATTGGGAGTTAACAAACCAATTTGTCAAATTTTGCCAAATTCCCAACAAAATTCTCATAGACATTAGAAGAGTTTCTTATTTTTTAATGAGAAACTGGGAGCTAAAAAAACAATTCATCAAATTCCCAACAAAAGTTGGACATAGCCAATAGATGAGTTTCTTATTTTTTAATGAGAATATTGGGAGTTAACAAATCAATTCACAAAATTCTGCCAAGTTCCTAACAAAAGTCTTATAGATAGTAGACAAGTTTCTTATTTTTTAATAAGAATATTGGGAGTTGACAAGTCAACTCACCAAATTTTGTCAAATTTCCAACAAAAGTCTTGTAGATAGTAGACTATAGTTTGTTGTTCACATTAGGGCTTGCATTCGACTTGACTCATGCTCAACTTCTTTCAATGGAAACTATGCATTTTCATAAATCAATAATGTCAACTTCCTCGTGCCAAAAGAGAGAAAATTGACAAGGTCTAAAGGTTTCAAACAAAATAAAAGTAGATCTGCATTCAAAATGATTTTGAACATTACAAAAGCTATGCCATGTACACATGACATTTAGTTTTAGGCTCTCCCCATATTGCATTTATTTCCTAGTGTAAATGTTACAAGCCCACTCAAACTCACTCTTGCCTTTCCTTTATCATTTATAGCATCAAAATAATCATATTTATCATTAGTCTCAAACTAGGGTTTTGATTCACTTCATAAATTTAGAACAAATATCATGTCATGTAAGAAAGTGTTTCCTTTTGTGTTACATCATGCTAACATATATTTTATTTAGATATGTGTGTGCAGGGCTTAAATTTGACAGTCGACCTTGCTTGTCAAGCAATTTTTTTATGACTGTTATCTATTCAATAGTACCCTTCAAATTCTATGACATGGCTTAGTATAAATAAATCATATATATTGTCATAATCCTATATAAATTTTGACAGTTTGTCCAAAATCTCTCCTTTCATATGATACAGTCTTTTTAAAATTTGGATTGTATTTTATTACAAAAATACCTAAATACAGCTCTACAACTGTCAAATTTAAGCCTGTGTGTGTGAAACATTGTCTCACACTTAAAAGAGGTTTCTTAAAAAAAATAAAAGTAATCAATAAAGAGTAATCTACTATCCATTATATAAAGACATAAGATGTCTATATTTATATAATCCAATTATTTCCAAAAATAAATGAAAATGTTATATTACATTTCTATTATTATAATTTATCTTTATCAATAATATTATTTTTTGGGTAAAAAGGATAAATATATTAATTAAGAAACAAGAAAAAATTACATAAGGACTTAGAGACAGCGAAAGCTATCATTTGAGCACATATAACAAAAATTCAAGGAGGTTTTCTACAATCCCACCACCTCCAAGAAATAAGGAAATTGCTAAATCATCAAAACATAAAATAACAATACAAAGAAAAACTATCAAACCAAATCATTATAAAAAAATCTTGAGAAACCACCAAAAAAAAAAAAATAATAACAAGGAACCTATTCTATTAATAATTTATTATTATTTTCCTATCAATATAAACATTACACTTTGTAACAATACAAATACTAATAATAATTTTTTTTTAATTAGAAAAATACAAATTACAAAAGATAAGTGCAGTCAAAAGACAGACCAGCAGGACAAACAGACTAAAACCAAAACATCCAGTGACATAAAGAACAAACTAATAATAATAATTAAACAAAAGAACAAACTTTTTTTTATTGAATATAAACTTGGGTAAACTGAAACCTTACACAATTTAAACCACTACACCAGAAGAACGAACTTACGGCTTGGCATTTTCTAATTGAAGTTCTGAGTAATTTTGATGCGCACGCGTGGATTATTAGATTTGATATTATTCCAATCTTCCCCACCTTCCTTCAATCTCTCTCTAAATTCGTCCGTTCCTGTGCCTCCATACTCCACCTCCTCTAGTCTTTTCAACCGTTCTAATCCCTCTGGAACTTTCTTCACTCGCCGACACCTGTTTAACCAGAATTGCTGCAGGCCGGCCATCGCCCCATCCTCCAAATCTGGCAACTCTTCCAAAAGAGGAAAGTTCTCAATATGCAGAAATCGTAGCTTGGGAAATCCGGAAGACTTTCCAAACGACTTTGGTACTTTTCTGCAACTCTCATTACCCACTAATCTCAACTGCATCAAGTTGGGCATTGTTTCCAATGCCGGATAATCGCTACAGTGACAACCACATAACATGAGCTGCCTCAGATTTGTTAGCATACACACAGAACTCGGCACCGGAAAATTGCTCAGTTCAAGTGTTTGGAGATCCAGCAGAGCACTGATGTTCTCCGGTAGATATGAAAGATGCGATTCTCTGTTGCCCTGCCTTTCTCGTATCTGATTTCCTAATGAAAGATGTCGCATCTTGAGCAGCTGAGCAAGAAGCCCATTTTCCAAACTCTTCAACTCCTTTTCATGCTTAACATTTAGCCTTAATTCTTGGAGGTGGGTTAATTTGGCAACATCCTCCAACTTCAGCAATCCATCCTCTTCAACAGACAGGTCTAACCAATATGATCTCAATACCCGCAAAGAAACGAGCTCCGATATTCCCTTGGGCATATGACTACATAATTCATAATGGCAATTCCGTACATCGAGATGCTGGAGACATTTGAGTTCACTTATCCACACAGGCAGCCTTTTCAACTTATAGCACATAGACAGATCAAGAAATACAAGACTCTTAAGACTTCTTACACACATTGGTACGTCCTCGATGATTGTACATGATAGATTCAGAAGCTTGAGAAGTTTCAGCTTTCCAACACATTTGGGCAATGTGGAGATCATAGTTTTGCCCAAATCAAGAACCCTTAAGAATCTCAAACTGCTGAAGAAGCTTGCCTCAATTTTTCCAATGGGATTACTGTGTAATGACAGTGTGCGAAGAGATCTGGGACAACAAGCCCTGCTATTTGTGATGGCTTCATCATCTATCTCTTTTTTGGCCAGTAAAATTCTACACCAGCTACGTCTTCTTTCCACATCTGATGTGAAGGCATCTTCAACAGCAAATGCATTTCTGTTTTCTTTGGATAAATCAATTGCCAGATCAAGCAGCAAGTCATGGATCTTGCAATATTTGACTAGACCACTATCCTCCCATACTTCAAGCAAGCATAAATTGGCCAGTTGATATAAATAGCTCCAAGCAATATCCCACTGGTCTTCTCTTGGGGGAATGAATCCTTCTGCTATCCAGAGATACATGAGATATTCGCAATCTATTTCTTCATCCTCAGGAAAGAAAGATAAATAAGCAAAACAGGGCTTAAGAGCTCTAGGCAAGGAGTTATAACTCAATCTCAGAATCTGTATAACAGAGTCTTTGTTAACATTAACTAACTCACTAAGCTGAAGCAATTTGGAATTCCACTGGCTTATTTCTCTGCAGCTTGAGAGAGAAGCTCCTATTGTCTTCAGAGCCAATGGTAATCTCCCGCATTGCTTTTCAACTTGAGAAGCTACCTCTTTAAGCTGATGTGGTGGGAGATTTTGGTGACAATCTGGGAAGGCATAAGCACAGAACAACTGCCAACTCTCTTGCTCGGAAAAAAGCTCCATCTCATATATAAGAGCATGTAGATTTTGCTCAACTCCCCTGTTTCTGCTTGTAACCACAACTTTACATTGGCTTTCACTGCCAATTGGAAGACCGAGGCTCCTGATGATGTTATCTTCACTGGTGGCCCCCCACACATTATCCAGCACGATGAGAGATTTTGTGTCTCGTAATCCGGCATGAATCAGCTCTGCTGCTCGCTCTTCACTTACATCCTTCACAGCATCCTTTATATCTCCCAAGTGCGAAGCTAAATCACACTGTAATTTATGAACAGAATTTGACTGTGATATAGAAAGCCAGATTGAATAATCATACCTTTGATTGATTCTGTCAAAAACATGTTGAAGAAGATATGTTTTTCCTGCTCCGCCCAATCCCACCAGGGCAATGACTGGAGTTGTTGATTCATCTATCAAGGAGATGAGGTGTTGAATCTTGGGCTCAATGTCTACAGGATGTGAATCTGTGGGCAGGAGATTATTTCCCTTCCACACTTCTCTCTCTGCTGCACTGCTCGATGGCTGTTGGGGAATAGGCAACACTAACTCACGGAAAAGTCTCAGCTGCTCTCCATCATTCGTAATGGACTTGATTCTTTCTTTCACTTCTTCAATTCTTTTTCCCATTCTATAGCGGAAAAGTAATTCATCAGGATTGCAAAGACAAGATTGAGTAACATTAATAGTGTAGAGAGGGCGAACAGCAAACTCTTCCACAATGTCCTCTGCATCCCAGGCAATATCCCTAACGTTGTTCAGCCATTCTTTGATGTCATCATCTTGTGTAGAAAGTGAATCCACATATTTGAGACCAACGCTTATTGTTGTGAGTCTCTTGTTCAACCAGTCAAAATCCCGGGCGAAGTTGAGCAGCAGCGCTGCCTCCTCAGCTTCTTGTTGGACTATCATCTCAGTAACTTTGGCAATAACACCTTGTGCAATTGCACCAGCCATCTGTTAAAGCTGGGTAGAGAATAGAAACAACCTCTGCAACTATGAAATTATAGTAAAGAAACAGGGTTCCTTAATACACCATAAAAACAAATCAAAACTAAGAATTGTGAGCTTCCTGTCTGAGTAATTCCCTCTTCGAACTCTAGCATTTATTAAAACAATTTGAAGATCGTGTCACTGTACGTGGATATGTGGAAGCCATTAATAAAATTATATTCCCTTGTAGAAGAGATAAAATGTACTTCGAGAAGTGGACCTCCGATTGAAGAGCTAAAGCCAAATAATTTGGACAGCATCATTTTGGTACCCCACATAAAATATTGATATTTATGGCATTGAATGCAAGGCCTTCATCGATGTTTAGGGGGCGCACATAAATTGAGTATAATCTATGGCATAGAGGAGCTCAATGTGTTTTTTATGACAACAATTATTAAAAGATACAATTTACAAATATGTTAGTTTCCATTATTCAGTTTTTTTATTGATTAATTTTTAGTCAAAGACACTTAATTATTTGAGTTGTTTACTGATTTACATTAGAGTATTGAGTATGACATTTAATTTTAAACGGATTATCTCAAATTGACGGATCATAATTATCTAGGAGTCTCCTGTGGAAAGGCTCTCATTCAATGGATTAAAGATATGATGGGATAACACTCTGATGACTCTCAAGGACTCTTATGGATACAGTTGTTTCTTCCTTTAATAAATGGTTATGAGTAAGGGGAACTAGTTCATCAAAATTACCTCAATTGAATCTAACTGAGGATTTGAACCTTGGTAGACGGAGTAATCAAAGGAACATTTCATCATCGTCACTAATTTATAATCATTTAAGTTTGTTTATTAATTTATATTATTACAAAAAGTTCAATTATTCGTTTTATTTATTGACTTTAAAGGAGAGAAAAAACTTAATAATATTACAAAATTAATTTTTGGAATAAAATAATTAAACAAATCTTTTAACACGTTATTTAAAAAACTAAAAAATATAAAAATAGTTATTATGTCCAGAGGCATTCTACAGTCACATCCTGCTAGAGATGAGAGCACTCATTTTCCGTGTAAATATATAGCAAAAAATAAAAAATTCAGAAAGTTCAATATATACTTAAAATAAATAGAATAAAATAACGAAAATGGTTTTTATTATAAAAATATATATGAAGAGTTCCATATAGAAAAATATAATAATTTAGTTTGATTTTCTCTTAAAATTATTTTGAAAAAATCATTATTAGTCGACAAGTTTTTATATGTGAGCATTATAGTGCTTGGAAAATTGTCTCATGTCGTATTTTATGCTAGAAAATTTTCTAAACTCTGTTAGTTGTTCCTATTAGCCTATATGTATTTAATTTTCATTAGATGAAAACATTATGGATTTATGTCTAGATGTATTTTTCATATTAATTTACAACTTCAAAAGAAAAGATCTACACAATTTCTAGCAACATTAAATCCGCCACCTATTAGCATTTCACCAAAATTATTATAATTTAAGGAATTTGCTATATGTCCTATATTTATATTACATTTTAAAAACAAAGATCTACTCAATTTCATGCAACATTAAATACATCACCTATTAACATTTCACCAAAATTACCTTAATTTTAATAAGTTACTAGGGGAAAGGACCCAATACTCGCCCACCCTAAGCTCCTCAATGGTACATTAGATTTTGATGATTTTTTTGGGCTTTTTTATATGTAACTTAAGAGTTTAAAGCTATTGTTTGGGTTTTGAGTATCAACGGTGTAACTTAATTAGATACATTTTTGCCGAGTTGTCTAAAAACACACAAAAAAAAGTTAGACCAAAACATGTGCACCAAGACACTTATTATTGATTGCCTTACAATTGTCTTATGTGTCACCATATGATTGGTTGTTTCTTTGATGTGACATGTGATGTGTATTATTACACATGTATTGGTTCCTTATTAAATTTTTAATAGTATATTATCTCTCAACTACTATTGTTTTCATAGATTTAATTGGGGGGTTAGGTATACCCTACCATGAAAGCTATTTGAACATAGATTGGTATTGGGACCTGACCCCTATAAATTCTATATTTACATTACACTTGAATACAAATGACTATACATAAATATTACATCTTCAAATATGAATAACATTTTAAATTAATTTATTTTTGAAAAATTTTGAACTTAAAAATTATCGTCACAATATAAAGATACAACAAATAGTTTCAACTATATCAAGCAAGATTAATTTATGGTAAGAATAACGTCTTTAATGTTTCTGTGACATGTCCATCATGATGATATCATTGATCATCAGAAGATATTTTATTTGTGTTCAATAAAGTAAGAAAATAAAGTAAGAAGCATGAGCTTGTCATCTTATGTATTTGTCACCATTTCTCTTTGAGTTGAGGGAACTTGTGTAAAGTACATGCTCCCAATAAAGGCGACAAATATACTATCAATAAAGAAAAAAAAGCTTGCAGGCACAATAATGCAGTTGCTTGGTGATAATGAATAGAACATATGTCCCAAATCAAATACACAAATATATTTTCAACATTGAAAATAGTGGCCGCGTGTACAATAATGAAGTTGTTTGCTTTACTAAAGTCAATGAGAGATTGTGCACTTTATCATATACGCCCAAGGCGTTCCCTCTGGCATAGAGTTGCTTGGGGCGGCCAGATCCACGGTTCTTATTGGTTCAAAGGCATGTCAGATTTTTACGCCGCTGGTTTTTCTGTTGCCGTTGCCGTTTTTTCCTGCTCCGTTGCCTTCGTTCGCCGTTATTACCCTCCGCATAAAAAAAGCTGTAAATATGGGTGCTGGCTTTAAATATTTACCTGTCAATGTGACAAGTTTCACCATGATTCTATTCAGGAAACAAAATCTGTGTTTGTAGAATATTAACAAAAAATCGTGGAAACTCCTTTTAAATACGTCTAAAACAAAATCCTTTTTATGTCGTTTTAATGATTTTTAAATAATCTTTTCACTTTACCACTTTTTATTGTGTATGAGTTATAAAATTACTATTGATTGTTTGACCATTGAAATAGATGATATTTAAGTAGAACTTAATTTTATAATATGATTTTAAAAAAAAAAACATTCATTTCATTTCCTATCTATCTAAGTTTTAATTTTTTTTAATTATGCCCAGAGATTGGAGTGGAGATGAGACTTGAGAGTATCATTTTGGGTGTAAATATAGAGAAAAAAATAAAAATAAATACTAAAAAAATGAAAAATAAATAAATAAATAAAAACCAAAAAAAAAAATGAAAAAATCACAAAAAAATATGCAACCAAAAAATAAATTTTTTTAAAAAAATTAATCACAAAAACTCAAAAAAACACAAAAAGCAAGTACATAACTTTTAGAAGATATCTCTTGAAGTTGGTATATTTTTTTAAATATAAATATACTAGTATTTATTTTCCTATAGATTTCTAATATATTATTATATTAAAATAAATAAAATATTAATAAATTAATTAAAAAATATATACATATTAAATATTTAAATTAAATCTAATATATATATTATATATAAAATATAATGTACATTATATAATTAATTTTTAATATTTCCTTAAATTACATCTTAGTCTATATATAAGTTATTAAAATTAAATATAGAATATTGTATATTAAAATGAATATAAATATTAATAAATATTAGAAATGTATATACATATTAAATATTTAAATTAAATACTAACATATTTATATTTAAAAAATACATCTAAAATACGCCATCCTTGTAGAGGCGCCTATTCCACCTATGTGTGGTAAATTGATTAAACTCGATGTATTTTAGATATATTCTTTAAATATAGATATGCTAGTTTTATTTTATTTTCTACATAATAAAATTTAATTTATTTATTTTTTAGTGGCTCATGTTTTATAAAAATAGAGTGTCCTAAAGTAATATTTTACAACATTATATTTTGTTAGGTTTCATTTTATTACATATAAAATAATATTATTTTAGGGGTTAAAATTTAGGTTTAAAATTACTTGTAATATTAATTTTATTTTATAAATTTATGACTTTATAAATTTAGTTCTAGAAAAATCTATTCTTGTCGGGCAAATTTGATTTAAATTTGTACTTTTCTTATGTCAACATGATAAATTTTTAAAAAATTATTGAAAAATAATTTATCTGTATTGTCATTGGCTGAAAGAGTGCAACAAAAAGCTATAAATGCGAAGAGAATTTTGGTTTGAGGGGAGGATGTGGCAATAAACAAATTATGATCACAAATTTTGTCTCCCACTAGTTAAGTCATACCTAAATGGATGGCCATAATTATGAGAGGGAAGAATCAAGTTTTCACCATGTTATTACATTTTTTATTATATTCTTCAAACATACAATTAATGCATTTTAAATTATCATAGTATTAATATTATTATATTTTAATATCTTAAGAGACATTTCAAATCTCTATACAAAATATGAGGCTGTGTAAAGTTTAGTTTTGAGGCCATGTAAAGTTTAGTTTTATAGTTAAGGAAATATTTGTTTTATTTAATAGGCTTTGTAAAGTTTAGTTTTATAGCAAAATAAATATTTTAGTGCTATTTTATTTTTACCAAATTAAATTATTTTTGAGATTTCAATTTTATTTACCCAAGACAGTTCACCAAAATTTTTCCTTATAAATTTAGTTCTAGAAATATAATAGTTACAAATTTGAAATGATAAATAAATTTTTTTTATTGAATGAAGCAGAACTAATACAGAAATAGTTACACAACTGTCAAAAGAACAACAGCTGAAAAAAAAACAAGAACAGCTGCACACCACAGAGAGCAGCTAACAAAGAAAATATAGTAAAACAGAAATCAGCTAAGGGACTAGCTGATAAAACCAAGCCAGTTCACCGAACTAGCAGCAGGAAGATCACACTGGCACAACAACTTCAAACTTCATTTGTCACAGATCTCCCACCCAAAGACCATAGTTTTCAATCGCTAACTGAAGAAGTTTGGATGAGAGGATCCAAAGTGAAACACTATATAGAAGGCTTTGCTTTGATTGGAAGATGAGAAAGAAGATAATGCCAAATTCCACAACCTTTGCCAGAAACCCCTGTGCACATGCATCAAACTATCAAGCTTGTGTCCGCTGTTGAAATTGTACCTATTTTCTGAACTCCCTCAATACTCTGGAGCTGTGACTAAATATTGTTGATGATGTCCAACAGCCCGCCATTAGTGGTCCAGTAATCTTGAAGACAAGAAGACAAATTGGATATGTGGAGGTATAGAGAGGAGCAGACCATATGCATTTCAATTTGTCGAGGATAGAAGGTACTGGAAAAGATAGCTAAGCAACGAAATCTCCAAATGAACTTGAGTATTACATGTCTACAAGTTTGGGTGATAACATTGTGGGCATTAGAGGTCCCTAGGAGAGCTGATTTCCATGTCTAAGGCTTAGGGAAGATAACATGGAGTGCGGAGAAAAGGGAAACCTAGAGGTGGCGAGCATGGAGAGAGGACCAGAAAGCATGTTTAATAGATTCACACTTGGTGCAAAAAGGACAAGTTGGGGAGGGGTGAAGGAACTTGAGACGAGGCCCAATAGGGAGTTTGACGTGAAGGATTTTCCAAGCCGTAAGCTGGGATTGAGCATCAACCTTGGATTTCCAAATTTGGGGACTGAGTTTATTCCACCTTGAACAATTATACTTACAGTGCCATTTAGCATTAAGGCGGGGGGTAAGGGTAATTGACGACAGAAGTTGCCTATAGATCCTTTTGAGCGGGAAAAACTGAAAGCTATGAGTAGTAGACCATCTCCAATCTTTGAAGAATGTGGTATGGTAGTTTAGGGACAGCAAGGTATAAAGTTCAGGTGGCACCCGTTGCTGAATATTTAGAATTGGTTGTTTATCAGAGGGGGCTAGGTTGTACTCAGCTTGGAGATGTTGCCATGATTTCCAGTTGAAACTTGTTGGGTCCCATAAGTTCTGGAAAGTCTGAATTCCTTTTTTGAAAAGATGTTTACCTTTGAATTGTTGGGAGAGACCAAGGGGTTTACTGTCATATTGGATCAAACGGTTCCACCAAATGGAGGATGCGGCAAAGATTAATCCATGACTAAGAGATTGGTCATACCAAATCATCTTTCTTGAGGTTATTTGCCAGCTTTTCCAGATAGTGTTGAATGGGGCAGATCCCTGTGTTTTGAAGAAGGGAGCAAGAAGTAGTTTGTCATGCCAATTGACTGAGTTCCAAGGGTGACCTGTGGGGGCATGTTGGATGCAGAAACGAACTAAGTGTTTCCAAGGTGAATCCCCCTCTAAAGCTCTCACTATCTATTTGGAAGATAGGCAAACACCTTGTGTGAAGGGGTCAATGATTCCTAGTCCTCCTTTGTCTTTTGGCTGAATACAATAAAGCCAGGAAGTAGATGGCAAGCCTTTTTTATTACCCCATCTGGCCCAAATAAAACTCTTGATTAGCTGAGTCAACTGCTTGTAACATGTTTTAGAGGGCAACCAACAAGAAGATATAAACACATGGCTTGCTATAAGAATTTTGTTGGCCACTTGGATATGCCCAGCCATAGATAGGAATTGGTTGGTCCAATTCAAAAATTTGGCCTTGATTTTGTTCATGAACCATCTCCACATCCTTAAGGGTCACTCTAATGCCAAAGGGTATGCCAAGATATCTAGTAATAATGCCATGCTTCACTTCTCGCCATTCCTTAGGGATCCAAGGAGGAAGGGGGCTAGGCCGGGTCATAAAAAATTATGTCTTGTGCATGGACAGCTTTGAACCAAAAATGGTGCAAAACAGATCCAAAATATCCAAGGTATGCGTAACTTTTGTGGCTTAATCTTGGATAAACAACATACTATCATTGGCAAAATGTGAGTTGATGGCTTTGGAGTTGCCTGGGAGTGAAATGCCTTGGATAAGTTTATTAGAGATAGCATGCTGAAATAGATAACCAAGAGCGTTAGCAGCCAAAACGAAGAGGAAGGGGGCGAGGGGGCAGCCTTGACGGATGGATTTTTGCAAAGGAAATTGAGGGGAGAGGGATCCATTAACCACAACTTTGGCATTAGCATCCATGAAGAGCATTCTAATATGGTTGCAAATCATAGGTCCAAAGCCCAACCACTTTAACATGTTAAGAATAAATGACCAGCAGATGCGATCGTAGGCTTTATCAAAATCAAGTTTGATGATTAAAGCATCTTGGGCAATTTGTTGAGCCCACTCAGCTATCTCCCAGGCAAGGACTAGGTTGTCAAGAATAAATCTGCCACCAAGGAATCCTGTTTGCTCTGGGCGAACTATCTACTGAGTAATATATTTTATTCTTCGAGCCACAACTTTGGCAATAATCTTGTAAGAGGTGTTGAGTAAAGTGATAGGTCTCTAACCATTAACAATTTCTTCATCTTTACCCTTGGGAACAAGTTTGATCAGTCCCTGATTAATAGAAGCTCCTAAAGAGCCAACCTCAATGGCTTCAAGATACACATGATAAAAGTCTTCCTATATGTAAGGCCAAAGCATTTTGTAAAATTCCACAGGTAGACCGTCAACACCTGGACTTTTCTCCAAGGCCATAGAATAGAGGGCTTCATCAATTTCTTTCATAGAAAGGAGGTGATCGAGAAAATGACTATACTCAGGGTCAATTCTGCGCGGTATGCATTCAGCAATAGAATCTTCAAGGATATTGAGAAGAGGATCACCCGCCGACTCATCAACAAAAAGATTTCTGAAATGCTCATAGAATGTTTTCATAATGTCTGAGTGGTTAGATTGAAGGGAACCATCAGAGGTTTTAATAGCAAAAATCTGATCTTTCTTGTGTTTGTGCTGCAAAAATTGAAAGAAGAATTTTGTCCCCCTATCCCTGTCTTTGATCCATTGTAGACGAGCTCTAACTTGTGCTCCTTTGCCTTTATAAGCAGCTAGTTTCCGCAGTTCATTTTCTATATGAGCAGCTAATTGTTGGAGGGCAGTATCATAAGGGTGAGCAACCAAAAGAGCTTGATTATGTTTTAGCTGTCCTATTAAGGACTTTTCAAGCCTACGACATTTTGTGGCAGTGCTTCGACCATAGTCACGAAGGAAAAGAGTGCATCATTCTATATTTCTTTCCCACCAACTAATCCATCTATCCTATTGGGGTTTAGGCTCAGCTTTCCACAAGGCAATTAGACCATCAATGCAATCCTATTGCTTTAAGTGAGAAATATTCAGCTTATAAGGAAGATTGGTTGGAAGGATGGTAGATTTAGAGAGGGAGAGAGTGGTGAGAATGGGAAGGTGATCAAAAAGTGTAGCTGAGAGATCTAGGTGGACAAGATGACCATCAGGAGGGGGGATGATATGGCAGTTGGGAGAGATGTAGAAACGGTCCAGCCGGCTCATTCTTCTTAGGAATCCTTCTCAACAATTACGCCATGTAAACCAATGTGGTTTTTGGAGTTCAGATTTGCCTAGAAGAGGGTCATAAACTCCTAAAGCATTATGGGATAAGGTCCATGCTTCAAATTCAGATTTGGATGGGCGATACCCGTTGTCCCAACTACGGTCAGTAGGATACTCCACCATATTAAAATCTCCTCCAAGTATCCATTCTGCCATTGGAAGATGAAGGCGGATCCAATCCCAGAGAAGGTTCTTTCTGATGGGGAATTAGGTCCATAAATAGAGCAGAATCCCAAAAGCATGTCTCAAATAAGGACAATAGCCCAAACACAATAGTTATTAGGGTCAGATCCAGAGGCTACAATGTGTTTAGCCAGCCAAGGAGCAAGGCCCAGGACAACCCCTCCACTACCTTCAGTATGATTGTGTGGAAGAAAAGAGCATCTTTCCAAATGGAAGCAAGGGTGGCCTTCAAACGGATTTCACTAACTTTTACTTCTTGGAGCATGATAACATCAGCATGGTTATTCTGAATGGACTTTCTAACATGAAACTTCCGAGTAGGGATTGTCAATCCCCTCACATTTCAAGATTGGATGTGGCACTTCATTGAGAGGAATCAAGAAAGTTTTCCTCATCCATCTGCAGAGCACTGAACTGGTTCTCTTCATTACAAGGGTGAACATCCATAATGTGTTCTTGGCTAGACCATATTGGAGAAGAGGAACGAGATCAGTATCGGGAGTGGGCGAGGCTAGATGGGGGTGAGGATGGGTTCAGACTAGGGGGTGATGAGCGGGTAGGGGATGGGACTTCCTTCCTTCTTTTAGAACCCCTAGAATCAGATTCTAGGGTTTCTTTGAAGGATCTTGGCCCACAGGTCAAGGGGGCGGATTAGATGGTGAAGGAATGGATGGATGGGGGTTGTGGGTGTTGGAAGGGGACAGAGTAGAATGGTTGCTTGGTGGGGTGGATTGAGGAGCCTCAGGTATTTGTAAATTATTTTCAGTAGGAGGTGCGTTGCTAGAGCGAAGGTTATCTGGAGCTGGAGAACATGGTTTGAAGATAGGGCAATCTCGAATGAGATGACCTTCCCGACAACAGTAAAAATAAGCATTAGGCTTGTTGAGATAGTTAATCTTCTGATCAAATTCAAATCCAAGGCCAACTAGTTTAATGGTGTCTGGTAAGGTCTGAGTTAAATCCATCTCTATACATAGTCTTGGTTGAACCCGCAAGCTAGCCCATTTGTCTGAATTTTGTTTGCAATAGAGGACCTTGCCCAGCTCTGAAGCTATGTCCTGCAGGAATGGACGGAAGGCCAGGTTGAGAAACGATAACTCAACCCACATTGGGAACTTCGACTTGGTGATTCCCTCAGGATGAAAGTCTAAGTCCCATGCTTGAACATAACAGATTTTTCCACAGATTATCCATGACCCATAGTGTAAAGTAGCTTGAGCATGATCGGGGTTAACAAATGTACATGACACATATCCTCTGCCTAGACCCCTAAAAGCCTCTATTGCCCATCCCTTTTGTTCCCAGTTGTTGCAGGTCCACTTTAAAATGTCTTGTTCAGAGGGCACACCCCTTAAAAAAATAAAATAATGGTTTTGGCCTTGCAATCTGAGATAACATCCACTATTTCATCTGGCAGTTCAAATGAAACTGTTTAACCTTGGGTGCATCTAGCAGGCATTGCCGTGGATTTAGGGCTTTGCATGTTGATGGCCAGATTTGTGGGCATTGATGGAGACCCGTGAGATTCAGGCTGCTCAGGACTAGTATGAGACACTTCCTAGGTAGCATTTCCATCTTCAGCCTCCTGTGGAGGCGCTTGAGTCTGGGTCTTTAAATTCTCTGAACATCCACGCTCTCTCGCCTTCTTTTTCATGCTGCTAACTTTTACTCTTAGCGAGCGATTAGTTCCAGGAACAACAGAAGCTGTAGGGCAATTTTGGCGGTTCGTTTCTACAATGGTGAGCGTCGGTGCGGCACTAGGGTTTTCCTCCAGATTCGCCTATAAATCAATAATTTTTCATGATGAATATTCTATTTTAGATCTTTGATACTTCCTATTGCAGATCTATTATTAGAAAAAAATTATTACTTCAATTTTAGTTACTCGAGAGTTAAAAATCTAAGATTTCAATTTTAATTAGTCAAAAGTTAAAAATTGCCATATTATTACATTTTTTATTTTATTCTTCAAACTTACAATATTTTAATGCATTTTCAATTATAAAAGTATTAGAATTATTACATTTTAAGGAAATATTTGTGTTATTTAATAGGCTTTGTAAAGTTTAGTTTTATAGTTAAAGAAATATTTTAGTCCTATTTTATTTTTGCCAAATTAGATTATTTTTGAGATTTCAATATTATTTAGCCAAGACACTTCAACACTCTTCAAAAATTAATTTTTCAATTATTGGATTGCAACATGTCTATACAACCAATACCTAATCAATAAAAAATTACAACTAAACAAATACTATAATAACAACACTACAAGGCAGGTACTGGCCACTTCATAGACTTTCAAACATTTATGTTTTATATATGTTTTTAATTATTATTGTTGCATTTGTAGGCTATTATTTTTTTTAATATTTTAAAAGTTATTTTTCTTAACAGGGTCACACCATTTCACCCCGTGCTACCACTATAGTTACGCCTCTTGGCGTAATAAAAAACAAATATTATATATAAAATATAATGTATATTATATAATTAATTTTTAATATTTCCTAGATCTTACTCTATATATATACGTTTCTTATCGTGCTAGATGGGCTCGACATGCCCAATAGTTTCTATTTGTATCCATGGGTATGCTTAGGAGTACATGGTCCTCTCTATATCATCCTCTAAAATAATAGGCATATAATATGACAAATCAAGGACCCCACATATGATTTGAACCTTCCATCCTTACCAAATTGAAAATATTTAGCTAACTTAGACTTCGTTTGCTTGTAAAACTAGTAAGGGCACCTTCGTGTGCAATGGGTTCATTGAAGAGTTGTGGAAGTTCAATTGCTATGTCTTTAAGTGAATCTTGATTGTCTTTTATCCCTATGACCCATGTATTTTTTTTTTCTTTCTGGAGTGTCATGAATTAATTTGCATAATCTTAATGGATTTCAACATCCCTATATTTTGCTTAGTAGCTACTTAAATGTGTGTGCTTCCTTTCTAAATTCTTGTCCATGCACTGCACCTAGGTTCACTTGCATTGGATTAGTCATCACCTATGCATATTAATAATAGTGAATTATAGATATAGGCTAGTTTCATGTGAATTATTAATAGATATATAATACATAATCATATTTTATTGAATATAAAATAATTAAAAAAGTTAGGAAATCAAATATAATTCTATAATTACTTAATATTCCACATTCATTTGGGGGTTGCAACAAAGGAGGTATTCTTGTCTAGTATGTTTGTTATAGCTATGTCATTTTAAATTACAAATGTATATATAAATTCATTTATATCTATTTTAAATTCTCAAAAAATAGATTTAATTAATGTTAAGTTACATAAATTATTGCTACATACACTTGTGAATGATTCAAATTGACTATTGTATATCATTATAAGTTTGGCTTGTGCTAACACTGGTATTGAGCAACTTTTCCATGCCAACTTTTGCTAAGCAATGTTTCCATTAAGTGATATTCCTTGGAGCTCAAAGTAAGAAGAAATGTGTTAGTGAAGATTAACTTTGGACAAGAAATATATGCTCAAAATTGGCCTTAAAATTAAAAAAAGGAAAAGTGGGGACTTGCTTATGGCAATAATTCATAATCTAGGATATTCTGATATGTTTCCAAGTATTATTAATGGGATGAAGAAAAATGCCAAAATTTAAATGATTTTGACCACTATATGTTATGCAATACGATTTGCTGGTGTACGTGCTCCAAATTCTCTGGACCATTGGTGAAGGTTAACCTTAATCTTTATATGAGCATTAATTTTGGCTTTTGTTTCAATCAAGAAAATCTCTATAGCCATGTACATATCTAACTACGAGAGTCTGATGCTAATTTGATCAGCACTAGCAATAACTATTAATTTACATTATGCATACAACTATATGGTTATAAAACTATTATATGAATAGCATAACATTGTTGCATAAAATGCCCCCACTAGAATTGAACTAGGTGATATGGGATGATTATATATGATTAAGAGAGATGTTTGAAGGCATTTTAATATTTAATGTTGGTCTTTAATATGATGAATATTAATATATTGGATGATTTCATGTGAATTATTAATAAATATATAATAGTAAACTAATATATAATATATATTCTTATTTTATTAAATATAAGATAAACAAAAAATAAGTTACCAAATCAAATATAATTGTATAATTAGCATGAGATGATCACTTGAGTACCTATTTCTACTATAATAGGTCATTGTAATTCTTACCATGGTATTTTGGGACCTTCTTTCAACCCATGGTATTAGTTTTTGGTGGTTTTTTTAGGCTGTTTTTTAGTCTATATATTGAGGGCTTGAGATGGAGCCATTATGCATTAGCACTTGCAAAGTTATGATGCCAAATTTTCTCCATGGTTAAATAGTTTTTATCTTTTATAGGTTTTGTTGTTGAGTAATACATTGGGTGTGCTATGGAGTTTGGTTTTTTTTTAAAGGGTTTTCCCAAGATATATCTAGGTGTCACTCTTGTGATGTGGTTTCTTTTTCTCCTCCTCCTCCTCCTCCTCCTCCTCCTCCTAGTGTTATTTTATATGTTTGAATGCCATTGAAAAATTCTTACATCAAATAATTGTATTTCTCTTCTAATAGGATTAGTGTGGAAAGCATATATATTTTTAGTTTCTAAGATTCGTTTTAATTTTAGTTTTTGATTAGATCAACTAGAAAAAAGGGTCCAAAACCCTATACAAAGAAGCCCCTAGGGCAAAACAAGGTTGTCGTAATTTTAGTTGCTAATGGTTTGTGGATATATTTTCCTATCACAAGTAAGAGGGGTACTTTATAGAAAACATGACTAAAGAAGATTCAAAACTAGTGTTACTAGACTCATTAGTTACGTGGTAAATCTCTCAATTCCAAGGTTAAGTAGGCCTAAATGAGGCCTTCATATTTGTTTCCCCCATACTCAACAAGCCTCATTTCCCCAACTCATTTAGAGTTTAGGAATTTTATTCTTATGATGCAATGTAAACATTTTTTAAGTTTTAGAATTTAAAGGCTTAATTAAGGGTTTAGGAGTTAGTTCTTTAGGTTTTAAATAGAATAAAATTAAGCTCAAAGTGTGAATACATTTTCTTTTAATTTATTTTTAATGTTATGGACCATGGAATGTGGATGAGGAACTCTCGGCTTTTCAAGTTATATTGCAATTTTTCTTGGGTGAGAAATAATTGATGTGGATATTGATATTGTGTCACATATTAGATAAATGAATGCTTTACAAATTAGATGTAATTATTAGCTATAGTTAAACCTAATTATAATGTACATAAATATTATAGATGGTGGAAGCTTGAGATTGTTAATCTTAAAAGTGATTAGAACTTAGATGTCAAGATTTAATGTGCTTAGGGTTTAAGGTTTAATGTGAATATGTTAAGAGTGTTTAAGATTTAATGTGAATATTCAATGCATTTAAAGACTTTAGATTTTGATGTGAATATATATAAAGTATTTTGGGATTTAGAATTTGAAGTTTAGTATAAGTATATTAAAATTATTTAGGCTTTGATTTGATTATGTCTAAAATATTTAGGGTTTGAGGTATGATCAAAATATTTAATTGAGGTTTTAAGTTTTAATATGAAAATATTAATATTGTTTATGGTTTATTGTTTAATGTAATGAACTTTAAAGTGTTTAAGGTTTAGATTTGAAGGTTTAATATGAACAAAGGAATTTATAGTGTTTTTGGTAAATTCAACTTTAAATTTGAATATTGGGAGTCGACAAATCAATTTGTCAAATTTTGCCAAATTCCTAACAAAATTCTCGTAGATAGTAGAAGAATTTCTTACTTTTTAATGAGAAATTAGGAGTTAACAAATCAAAATTTGTCAAATTCCAAACAAAAGTTGGACATAGACAGTTGAGGAGTTTCTTTTTTTTTAATGAGAATATTGGGAGTTGAAAAACCAATTCACATTTTTTTTCCAAATTCCCAACAAAAGTATATAGATAGTAGAGGAGTTTCTTATTTTTTAATAAGAATATTAGAAGTTAACAAATCAATTTGCCAAATTTTGTTAAATTCCCAACAAATATTTTGTAGATAATAGACTATAGTCCATTGTTTACATTAGGGCTTACATTGGACTTGACTCATTATCAACTTGTTTCAATGGAAACTATACATTTACATCAATTGATAACATCAAATTCCTCATGTCAAGAGAGAGAAAATTAACAAGGTCTAAAGGTTTCAAACAAAAGAAAAGAAGACCCACATGCAAAATGATTTCGAGAATTACAAAAGCTATGGCATACGCATAACATTCAATTTTAGAATCTCCCCATGTTGCATATATTCCCTAGTGGGAATGTTACAATCCCACTCAAACAAACTCTACCTTTCCTTTATTAATTATAACATCAAAATAATCATATTCATGGTCAAGCTCAAACTAGGGTTTTGATTCCCTAAATAAATTTAGAACAAATATGATGTGATGTAAGAAAGCTTTCCTTTTGTGTTACATTAAGGTGACATGTCTTTCATTTAGATATGTGTCTGGAACATTGTCTCACACTTAAAAAGAGGTTTCTTTAAAAAATTAAAATAAAGAGTAATTTACCATCCATTATATAAAGACATAGATGTCTATATTCATATAATCTAATTACTATGAAAAAAAAATGAATATATTATATTACACTTCTATTATAATTTATCTATTTCAATAATATTTTTTTATTTTTGGGCAAAAAAGATAAATATATTAATTTAAAAACTAGAAAAAATTGCGTAAGGACTTCTCACTAGAGCCCATAGAATGAAAATCCAAAGAGGTTTTCTACAATCCCACCTCTTCCACAAACCAAAGGAAACCACTAAATCATCAAAGGAGAAAATACCAATAAGAAACAAACCAAAACTATCAAGCCAAATCAAGGCCTAAATTTGATGGCAGTGTGACCATATTTAGTGATTTTAACCATAAAATACAATTAAAATTTTAAGACTGTCACTTGAAAGGTAATATTTCAAGTAAATTGTTAAAATTTCAATGTAATTATTCATATATGTAATTTTAGTCTATGTATTTTTCTAAAATAAATAGACTTCAATATTTGAAAGACAACTTCAAATAAATGATTGTCACAAAAAATGTGCTTGACAAGCAAGGTCCACCATCAAATTCAAACCCTCAACCAAATCATTTAAAAAAATTCAAAAAACTTGCAAAAATAAGCAAAAGACAAAAAACACAAAACAAAACAAAACAAAAACATTTTATTAACAAGAGACACATTGCGTCAGGTTCCTATGGTTGTCGCAGTAAATAAAATGAATGATATTGTAATTAATTAATGTAAAGACCAATTTTAATTTGTTGATCCTTGTAGTACCTAAAAAATCCAATGCAACAAATGGTGTGTCCTCTAGATTAAATGCTTCTACAAAATCACTAACATGCATATCCATATGACACCTACACAATGGTACCAATAGACCATTTTAGTACCATGTGAGAAAAGAATTTAAACAAAGTATTGGGAATGAAAAGACATTATTTTAGAGAGAATTAACATATAGCAATCGTGATTTTGTAAAGCTATATTGGTTGTGATTTTGGGATAAGGAATTTATGCATCAAAGGGAAACTTGTCTAGTAATTTCTGAGGGATAGAAGTGAACATTGTTTTTTTTCAATGGTGATGCCTGTGTAGCTTTTGTTGGTAGCTTGCAATCCACATTAACTATATTCTTCACAAGTTAACCATTATCATTGTACAAATTGTCTTACAACATGGTTTACTAATGTCTTGCAACATGGCTTGCATTTAATTTATTGGCATTTGTAGTGAAGAAACAAAAAATGCTTCTAAACAAACATTGTGTAGGTATTTTGAGATTGTATTTTGGTACATAACTATTTTATAGGTCGCAAATAGAATCCTGGCAAACTAGTCTAGGTTACAAATAATAATGTCAAAAAAATGAGAGTATAGTTTAATTTTACAATTTCTAAAATTTTGTTGCATTTTGTATTAAATGAATGCAGTAAATTCATGCATGTGCATTTGTGCAGTTGAAACAACCTTGGAACAAGATGTCTACATGTTTAAAAAAAAATTATCATGGGTTTTTCGAAAAGACTTTTATTATTTTTAAGAACTTTGCTAGCTATAAAAGATTGATGAAAGGTTTGTCATTAAATATAACAATAGTTATCTAGAACATGTTTTGTTGCCTCTTAGTGATGGTGGTTCCTTTTGGGTTTACTTCATCTATCCAAAGACAATATATTTACACAGTATTATTGTCAACAAGGAGAACATTTTTATTATATAATCGTACATATTTCTTGCATGCAAATGCCAATGAGTATCTAAGTGTTAACGTTTTTTCCTATAAAAGGGGTAAAAACTTTATTGAAATTCAGAAAAGAACATTACAAAGCATCAAAGGGCCAAGGCCCCAGTAATCCATAAGAAACAGCCATACAAAGCATGAAACAACATCATCCTTCACCAATACCATTCCCATCCTCAGCAAGAATCTTCTCCAAGTCATGTCGGAGCTCATGAGGAACCTGCTCCCATTCATCAATCTTCCAACCATCTAAATGCTCAGAAGCCCACTTAGCCAAACAATCTGCTGCCCTATTCCACTCCCTTGGAATATGGACAAAAGACACCATCTCCATCAAAGAACTTATCTGCAGAATTTGTTGCACCATCATAGCCAACTGCCAACTAACATCAGAAACCTTCTATGTATTCAACAAATTAATCAAAACCTGTGAATCAGACTCACAGATAACCTTGCGCCATCCCAAAGCATAAGCCCTCTCCAAAGCATAGAGGATCGCCAAGCCTTCCATAAGGTTGATAGTTTTCCATCCTTCATGAACAGAGTAGAAAAAAACCACCGATCCCGAAAAATCCCTGCCAGTCCTACCGATCCCAGCAGGCCCAGGATTGCCCCTTGAAGAACCATCAGTATTGAGCTTCAGAATGCCAAACGGAGGGGGAAGCCATCTCCCCACTCTTTGCACTTTCTTTTTCACTCGCCTTTCTTTCCTGACACAAGCAGAAGCTGGAGACAACCCCTGAATACCCAATCTATCCACCAGCTTAGCATCTCCTTTCTCCAAAGGGAACACCACATCACACTTAGATTCCACCGTCTCCCAAATCATACTCATAATTTTGGGCCAAACTTGTTGAATCAACAGCTTCTCACCTCGAAATATTCTGCGATTCCATTCCAACCAAATCTGCCATAGTATGAAGGAAGGCCCAGCATACCACACATCTTGCAAGAAAGAGGCCATAGAAGGAGGTCTACCCAGACTACTCCAAAAATCCACTAGGGAGGAAGCATGAACACAAGGGCTTTTCCAAACTTCCCACCAAAAATGCCAAAGCTGCAAAGTCAAGGGACAACGGAAAAACAAGTGAGAGGAGTCCTCCTCTCCACATCCACACATAACACACATAGAAGGACCTTGAAAACCCCGCTTCTGAATATTATCCCAAGTCAAGCACCTATTCCAAGCCAAAGTCCAAATAAAGCAGTTACACTTCGGCCAAGAAAGCTTATTCCACACTTTCTTCGACCAGTGAGCCTCCACCCCATCCAGCTGGTTAGATAACAACACCTGATATCCAGAAGCAACAGTATAGACACCCTTAGGATTAGGAGACCAAGAAAGAACATCCCCTTCCTGGAGGGAGCTACAACGTCTACGAGAAAGGATACTATGAAGCTCAGCACACTCCTCCTCCATACCAACAACAGGGCACTCATCAGGATTCTTCCATCTTGCCACCACCAACTGCCCATGAGAAGAAAAGGACTTGAAGTCACTCACCCTTGACCAACCAACTTCACAGAACCTCTAGCACAGAGTCACCAAATTAGGAAACTGAGAAACAATGGGAGGAAAACCATCCCAAGAATCAGACCAAAAATGAGCTTTTGTCCCTCTTTTACAAATCCAAAATAAACCATCCTTGACCAGAGCAGCCCCTTTCTTGAGCATACTCCAAATCACCGAGCCTTTCCCCACCAGTGGATACCGAGGAATATCAATTTGAGGGATCCCCGTGAAGTATTTCTGAGTTAATATCCTGGCCCAAATCCCATCCTGCTCCACACACCACCACCAATACAATTTAGCAGCCAACGCCATCCCTGACAACGACGACTACCTTAACCCGAGGCCGCCAAACTGCTTCGGGCTACAAACAATGTCCCATCTAACAAGGCTCCATTTAGAGGACAATAAGCTACCAGCCCATAAAAACTGTCTTGCTAAGGAATCCAATTCCCTAACAAAACCCAAAGGGGCCACCTGAATCATACATCTATAAATGGGGAGGGCCTGCACCACAGACTTGAGCAACTGAACACGACCCGCAAAGGACAACCAGCGATGGGTCCAATGATTAACTTTCACACGAAATTTATCCAGAATATTCTGCCAAGACTCCTTGGGAAGTCTTCCAATAGAGATGGGAATACCAAGATAGGTCAAAGGGAGAACCCCAGTCTAAAATCTCAAGATATGAGCAATTCGCCTCTGAATGGAACCTGGAGTATTGAAGAAAAAGATGGAAGACTTATCTTCATTAATCAATTGGCCCAAAGCTAGAAGATAAACATCCAACACCTTGCGCAAATTCGAAGCTTCCCTAATTGTAGCCATACCCATCAAAGCAGTGTCATCAACAAATTGCAAGTGAGATTGTGGAGGTAAACCACCTCCCCACCCCCAGCCCTGAATGAAACCTAACTCCACATTCCTTCTTATCAAGCGTCCCAGACCCTCAACAAGAAGAAGAAACAAGTAAGGAGAGAGGGGGTCACCCTGCCGCAAACCCCGAGAGGCGCCAAAAAGCTCAGAGTGCTCACCATTTATTAACACAGAGAAGGAGACTGAAGTAACACAACTCATAACCCAATAAATCCACTCATCCCCAAAACCAAAAGCACCAAGAACCTTCCAAAGGAAGGACCATCGAACACAGTCATAAGCCTTAGCCATATCAAGCTTGATGAACATTGCCTTATCTTTGGAATTAGCCATAGAGTGAATGGTTTCAGTTGCAATAACAACCCCATCCAGAATCTGACGTCCCGCCACAAAACCACTCTGTTCCTCAGAAATCAACACTTTAAGCCACTTTTTCAACCTATCAGCAATCAATTTAGAGATAATTTTATAAATCACATTGCAAAGAGAGATAGGATGAAATTGACTTAACCTATACGCCCCATCACACTTTGGGATGAGAGCAAGGAAGGTAGAATTCAAAGCCCGTAACATTTGTTTATTCTTATGAGACTCCTGAACAATTGCCAACAAGTCCAACTTGATAATCTTCAAGAATTCTTGAAAGAACTCAATCGGGAAACCATCAGGACCAGGAGCTTTCCCCCTCTTCATTTGAAACACGATCCCCTCTAGCTCCTCAATCGAAATATCACTCATAAGATGCTCATTCATCTCCCTAGAAACCAAAGAAGGGATACAAGAAAGGACCTGAGCTTCCTCATCAGAACCCCCCTGCGAGTCCTCCCTAAATAAAGAAGCAAAATATTGCATAGCTTCACATGTGATTTCCTACAAAGAAGAAAGAGTTTCACCCCTGTCATTCACCAGAGTAGAAATAGAATTGCCATGTCTCCTAGCTTTCACCAAGTTGAAGAAAAAAGTAGTATTTTTATCCCCTTCCTGAAGCCACTCAATCCAAGCCTTTTGTTTCCAAAAAACTTCCTCTTGTAGCTCACACTCTTCCAATGCTTTCAAAGGCCTAGTCTCTTCCCAAAGCAGGTCCTCAGTCACTCCATCCTCCCTGATTAACCTCGTAATACCATCCAACTTAGCCTGGGCAGCAGTCTTAGCATGGAAAATGTTTCCAAAGCACTGCCGATTCCAACGTTTAAGTTGATACTTGACAAATTGAAGTAACTTAGCAAAAGTATACATTGCTGTACCATAAGCAGGTCTACCATACCTCCACCAACCAACAATATAGTCATGGAGAGAGAAGTCATGCAACCACATAAGCTGGAACTTGAAAGAAGGAGACCGAGGCACACGAGCTGAAGAAATAGCCAGCTTGATAGGCCAATGATCTGATCCCCTCCAATCCAAAATTTTAGAGCTAGAAGACCACAACCCACCAACCTAGTAGCAAGAAACCAGAAAGCGGTCAAGTCGTTCTGCAATGCAGTTATTCCCAATCCTCTGAATATTCCAAGTAAACTGGCCATTAATGGGCTTGATATCCACAAGATTTAAAGCTGAAATGTTATCCTGAAGTAGCAGCGCAGAAGGCTCAAGCCTCGCAATACCACCCCTCGTCTCAACCAACTCAGAAATAGCATTGAAGTCTCCAGCCATAATCCACGAATGGAAATGAACCATGCTTCGGACAAAATGGATATGGGACCACAACAGTTGTTTACCCTAAAGTTCAGTAGGCGCATAGATATTGGAGAAGAGAACAGACTCCCCTGTCTCAAAACAAGAAGCAATCATAGAGATAGAAGACTGAAAGGATAACCACCAAAGAGGGCAGATCTTCTGAGGATTCCATAAACAAGCCACTCCTCCAGCAGACCCTTGAGCACCAATACACTGGCACTCTCCACTCCCCCACAACTTAAGCACTAAACCAAACATACACTCCACTAATAACTTAGTCTCCTGCAGGAAAAGAACATTAGGAGATTGACTTCTAACCAAATCACGAACAGCTTTTTATCGAGGGCCACTGTTCAAGCCCCTTACATTCCAGGATAGAACAATCATTTCAAGGGGCTTGAAAAATGAGAATCCAGAGTCTTAACAGACCCTGACTCTACCAAACTTTCCCCTATTAATTTAATCTTATCCAAATCCTTTTTTCTACCAAGCTTGGAAGACTTCTCCCCAGCCCCTTTTTTTGGATCCTTTTGATGAAGACCCAAATGAGAAGAAGACTTATTAATCTTCACCCCCTCAGTACCTACATTTGAAACAAGAGGAGATCCATCCTCACCACCCTTCTTCCCTACTATAATAGGAACCGATTCCACCTGGACTTCCATTTGAACATCTGTGTCCATTTGCAAAGCCCTATTATCCTGGAAAACCTGAGTAGCTTCAGAAAGAAGGCCCTCCTGTCCTGTACCTGAAGCACCCTAATCCATATTCACCAAGCCTGGATTCACTTCTTGCTGGCTGAGATCATCTAAAACTTCAAATCTATTGAAAGAATCTTCATCCTGCCTTTCCTTCAAAGTCCTCTTTTGACCTCGATTCCTATTTCGAGCCTTGACAGGAATGAAACCATCAGCCCCATCCACATCACCAGGAATGGGTTCCTTCCCCTTTTCAACTCTAGGGGGATTGCGGGGAGGCTGAGAAGGCTGGGAGTCCACAGGCCTAGCCTTAGGGCATCTCCTCTGTAAATGTCCATATTCATGACAGAGACGGCACTGAAAAGGAAGAGTCTCATAGTCCAACTGCTGCACCCAAGAGTAAGGACCTGCACACATATCCACCGAATCTGGCAAGGGTTTAATTAAATTAATCTCAACACAGATACGAGCAAAAGTCATCACCTTTTTAACTTGAGTCTGCTGTGAAGCACCAACTGGTTTTCCTAGCATTGAAGCCAACAAGTGTAAAACATCATCTCGCCAACATTCCACAGGAAACCTTGGAAGCCGAACCCACACTGGAACCCGGTTCGGAAGCTCTTCAGCAGGATTGAATCCCGCATGCCAAGGTTTAATGAATAACCCAATCTGATTATGAAAATAGGGGCCTCCTTCAAAGGCCTTGTTGTGATCTGCCAAGCAATTGAATGAAACCCTGAAAAAGTTATTTGCTAAAAGCATAACCTCCATTTCTCCCTCTGGCATCCAAGTCCGTTGGCCCATGATTCAAGAAATTGTAAAGAAATCTGCATCCCCATAAACTTGCACATCAATGCATGCTTCGAATAATAATCAATATCTTCCGCAATCATCTCCAGCGGGATAACCAATTTTGGCCTCTCGTCACAATGTTCAAGACATCCATTGATCTTCATAATCCGAGTACCACCAAACAAACCCGAACCAACCAACCCTGGATCTGATGAGAACAAGTTATTATTAAAAACCTTTGAAGCGTGCGAAGGAGAATTTGCACCAACCACTGCTGAGTGAAAATCCATCTTGGGACTAGCCCCTGAAGACTCCCCGATCGGCATTGAAGCTAAACAAGATCCAAGGCGGGCAAGCAGGCCCCCGAGAAAAAAGAACCACCACTAGGGTTTAACCGATCCACCACCCAGCACTACCTTCAAACTGCAAACCCAAACCAACCAGGCACAAAAACCCACCCACTACCTCCAGCCAGGCACAAAACCCCCGCACGCTCAAGGAGAAAGATACACCGATGCAGATGAAAAAACTTTGCACTAATAAAAAAACACAACCCCAGACCTCCCTAAAACGCATGCACTCCCCACACTTCGTACGACCAAGAAAAAACCAGAGGATCAGGCTAGGGCACGAAGCCCTAGCTCGACATTCAGAGCAAAAAATCGACATCCTTCCATAAGTTGCAATAGACCCCCATCTAAGTGTTAACTAGTTCCAACACAAATGTTCAATTTTTTTATAGGTTGACTTGCATACACCATGCTTCAAAAGAAAATATGTATAAGAAAAATGAAATTTTGTGTAGCATGGAAATTATTCAAGATGTCAATAATCTTATCTGTCAATATTTAAGATCTATTGTTATATTATTCCATGCAAACTAGTTCTAAAACAGAAGGAAAATCATACTTATAGAGACAAAGCCCTATAATCTTTCTCTGATATTCTTGAGGAAGGTCCTTGATTTTTCTCAAAATATTCGTAGACACACGTCTAGAATGGGATTTTTTTATCATAAAAAATCATAATCATATAAATAGAATTCTTGGAGAAGGGTGTATATAGAAACCTTATTTAGTAGTAGAATAGATAAGCGTATGCATCAATTAGTCAATCAACACCAAAGAAGTATAAAAAGACTAATACATTGCATATAAGCAATATGCAAAATGTATTTTAAGTCTTTTTGACTAAAATGAGCAATAGAAACAATATGAACATTTCAACTATAAGAATAGTGAACCCTTGTAGTATGAAACCATCATCAACAAAGGCAACAATTTCTTCAGTATGCTAGATGATTATATAATTTGTAACATTTATGACATGTGAAACAACTATTCACAACTTCTTAGTGTTCCATCCACTATATTTGCATAATCTGTCAATGATTTGTTACAATATCGTTTGAAATGTTTGTTGCACCAAATGCATAATTTTAGCATTTGTTTTAAAACAAATTAGACTACTATAAAAGAGTAATTGTAGAACAATATACTAATTTATGATGATCGCATGGACAAATGAAAGGGTACTCCTTAAAGAAGTTTCTTATACATAGAGTAGGGAGGTAGCTGATTTGCTTAATGTTGCTACATTGTTAGACATTGATCATCCCCCTTAGTATTGAATATGCAAGAAGCCTACTCTCTTGGATAGTAGAAGACTTGCTATGTAGCATTACCATTACTGGGTAGGTAACAAGTAGTAGTAGCATCACCCCAAAATTCAACCCATAGAAATAACTAAAAGGTAAATAAAGTAGAGAAACCATGAAATTGTGTTCATGGCCCAATGCCACTTAATTGATCACATGTATCTGATCTAGGGTGAATCCATCATAGCTCAACAAAGAATTTTCTCATCATCATTAGAGTGACACCAAGTTATTAAATTTGTCTAAATCAAGTGGATTTTTTTGTTGGTTTGATGGTTTTGATTCATTAATTGTCATTTAGTTGTTCTAGTTTAGCTAATCTACAATAGGCTCTAAAAGATCATTTAGTGACAAGAGTAGGTCCTTGTTGTTGAACTACTCCTATAGAAGTTGTTGATGGGTATGGGCATGGAACTACTGAGATTGGTCTTGAAAGTAGAAATGATTGATTTTAGGCTTCATCATTGTTCTTATTTTGATTTTTACCTCATATTTTTTACTATTTAAAAGATTATTAGAAAATCCCACTCCTTTAAATTTGTTTGTAAGCAATCTCTAGCAACAAAATTAGATGTTTCCATTGACTTTGGGATTATTCCTATCAATAAATATCATAAAAAATTAGGAAAGACTCATAGAAGTCATAGTCTTATTGTTACTTGCCTTAACCCAATTGAGTGTAACTAACACCATAGTTCTTCTATGTAGTCATAGTTTTTTGTTCATTATAAAAGAAAGAAGGTTAAACTCCTTGGTCCTCTTCTCTTAGCTTTTGTGTTTTCAAGAAGTTTTGCTTTTTCCTATGTACTGCAAACTTATGTTTCTAAATAAGCAGGTCTTTATAGGTTGTAATTAGCTTTTTAAATTGTTGGTATACTTTCTTTTGTAGTTTATGTCTCCATTTTGATATAAGAAAAATGAATTATTTTGAGGTTCTTAAGTTATATTTTTTGATCTATTAGAAAATATTCTCCATTGAATTAGTTTTAATGGTAATATCAAGTTACTTCAAATATCAATATAGAACTCCATGATCTTACATTGAATGGAAAAACAAATCCATTGTAAAATGTCTGCATAAACCTAAACAATTTTAACTAAATTTAACTAAAGTACTTTAAAAGAAGATTATATCTAAATTTCTTTTACATAGTTAGATAGCATTGGCAATACTAAATCCTCATTACTACAAATTTAACCTATAAAATCTCCTAAAACATTAGTTGTCTCCTCTAATTGATTAAAAACATCATTTATGATAATCCAAATGCCAACCACATTATGTTTGACATGATAATGCCATGTTATAATTTCAAAACATTAGAAGTCATTTAGCTTTATGCCTCACTACAAGATCAATTGTGCTTTGCATTGTTTTATCTAGCATGCATTTAGCCTTATCTTTACTATTTGCCATATAATCAATTATGGACTTATTCTTTTATCTATCAATTTCAACACATTTTTTTTTTATCTTGGGATCAATAGATTTCTAAATTTTGTCTGATATTTTTGGAGAAGGTGTTTAATACTTCTCTATTTTATTCCTAGTTACATGTAATACTACAATTCATTGAACTTTTATGGTGACTTATAGCTAATATATTTTTTATTATTTGTATATACACTTGACATCCAAACACAACTACATTCAAATGTGGTGAATTTGTTTTCAACTAGTCATAAATCACAACACAAGGATTTAAAATTTTACAACTTATATAATAATAACTTAATCATTTTAATTTATATTTAAAATCATTTCGTTTGATCATTAGTCATTATATTCAATACAATGGCCATAATAATTTTAATTTAATTATTATTTTTTCAAACCAAAATAATATTTATACCTACTTAATTATTTTAAAATTAAAAATTTAGAATTCTATTTAACTATTAAAAAAATAACTTTTATTATTTATATTTAATAAAATTAAAAACAATGAAAATTTACTGGATAAATGTTGCTATAAACCAATTGAAATAAACATTTCTATGGACCATTAAGATTAAATAAATGTTTCTATAAACCAATTGAAATAAACATTTCTGTGGACCATTAAGATTAACTTAGTTTTTAAATTTATTAAATATTTAATACATGCAAATTTAAAATAGAAAAACCTATATGACTGACACATGTCTTCTCAAAGCGCTCTGCATTTGTAGACATGCCATAGATGCACCTGTAACATGTGAGTGATCATGCGTTTGTGGGCATTATGCATCCTCTTAGTGCTTTGCCATTTTCCTTTTTCCCCTGTACTATCTCAATTGGTCTATGTTATCTTAACTCATATGATGTTCAGAAGGATTCAGAAAGGACTCTAGCAGAGGGTAGGGAGTAGTTTTTTTCTTTACATCTACAAAATGCATTTTCTTGGAAAATTTTAACTGTCAAATTCTATGAGGGGGAAAAGTTTTTAAATAAGGGCTTGACCATGGAGATCGTAACCTTATTGTGGAGCCATCCATGCAGCCTCACTATGGTGTGAGCTACCATGGGCTTGGCCTCACCATGAAAGCTGCTCTTTATCTCAGTCTTCACAAGTGAAGTTCATTGATTGTATCTCAAACCCTTCCCTGAATGTAGCAATCCCCAAATCACTAAGGATGTTTTGTAGGTACCTATCCTATACTTATAAAGATGAAGGGGAAGTGAGAGACACAAGAAGTTGCAAGGAGGTGAATTTTAATTATTGCTTTCATGTCCTCTATTTTATCATTACATATAGATTACACTACAACAATTTTACTAAACGAGGGTATATATCTCTGTACCATCTAACTAGTAGCCTATAGAAGATCCCAAAATTTTAGCTTTCTTCTTGTAAAATTGAATTTTGGCCTTGTGAAAATGTATGTTCATTGCTTTGTTTCGCATTGTATAGCAGAGATCTCAAAATAATGGCTAATGTTTAGAATAGGATTTACAGTGTTTGTTTTGATGAGAACTTGCTTTTCATATTTTACAAAGTTATATGTTTGATTATATGAATTTGATATGATTATTGGGTGCATTTTGCTTCTCATTTGATGAAATGTATATCAAAATACTGCCATGGCCTGCAGAAAATCCAACTTAAAACTCTATAATTGACCAAAATTTGCAATTTGTTAAGTTTTTCACTAATATAATCAGGTGTGTGCACGTTGTGTTAGTAGTCAATCATTTTGTTATACTGTAAGTAATGCCATTTTGAAGAAAGAAAATGGTTTTTCCTTTAAAAGGTTCATTTAAGTGGATTAATGTCTAACACATGGCATTCTTTATTGTTGCATCTCAAATAAATGGTGAATGGTCATTATTATGTTGTACTTTTTAAGCTAGCCATTTGGGCTTTTTAAATTTGTTGTGGGTGAATTTTCTTAAATTTTTATATTTACAGTCCACTGATATATTTTGCCATTTGTTGACATTCACATGATTACTTTCTTGATTGACTGGTTTAACCCACAAATTATAGGCTTGGGAGTATGAAGGATCATTCAGTGTCTAAGGATGGGAATAGCAGTCATTTTGCCACCTTATCCTTGATGCTGCCTTCTTTATTAGATGAATTCTCTAGTTTATATATTTGAGTTAGTAAGATTAATTTCTATGTCTGCTTTGATGTGCCACTGTGCCACAAAATGAAGATGTTTCCAAGGTTTGCTAATTTCAAAAGGGAGTCCTCCAATGCCGTGGTTTTGGCAAGCCAAGAGAGGGAGTCAATGATGAGTCCAAGACAAAGGTGATGTGCACTTGATTTCATGGTTAAATTTCTCTTTTTTCTATTTTCTTGAATTAGAGAACAAACTAACATACTAAAAACTTTTTGTTTTACATAGATGATAAAGGAAGAAATGTGTCTTTGGCTGGAAGTTCTAGTAAAATCCTCCACATGAAAATACTATTTACTTTTTAAAATTACTAGCAAATCTATCGAAAATGACAAGTTTCCTTATCTTTTTGTTGGGTATGGGAAAGTTCTTTAATAATTTCTATAACACCATTTTTCTTTCTATAATATCATTTCTTTCTCTCTCAAAGTACCACCGAAATAAATTCAACAACTCTAGAGCTGGGTATGGCAATTTTACATTACTTGCCACTTATTTAAAATTTAAAAAGCACAATATGGGCCATTTTTACAATTATTCTCCATGTTTGAGAAGCCTGCCAGGTTCGAACATGTGTCGATTTATGGGATATATGATATAACATACATCTTGACCACCAATAATAACAAAACTAAATCAAATTTAGAGAGCTATGTTTAAAATGCAGTATTACGGTTAGTGTCACTGAATTTTACTTAGACTAAATTATGCTTTGATTTTCTTTTACCCTAGGGGTCGTCACTAAGATAGTCGGTCACCTTACTGCGACGTGTCATGCCACCTTATTACAGAGAAGGGTTGAATCTGAGTCAAAAGAATGATAAAGGTACTCAGTTTTCAAAACCTCTTTTACTCATATTTAAATACACCACAACCTGTTAGTTTTCAGAGGAGTCTCATACATAAAATTTGCACCTCACTTAGCAGTTACCAAAAATAAACTAAGCCTCATACACCAAATTAGTGTATGTCTTTGCATTAAGCTAACAAGCCACTTTCCTACCCTGTAGGAGCCTAAACCTCAATCATTCGTTTACAAATGCATCATTTTATCATAATACCGCAACCAGTTCAACCATGGTCTTAAAAATTTAAATGACAACATTTTCAATATATTATTTAAGCAACCTTGAACTTTTTAATTAAAAAAACACATCAAATTTTTGCCATTGAACAACCTTTAGAAACTGCTAATGTGTTTTAGACAAAAGTATAGTAAACTAAGCAAGACGTGTCATTGCAAAATGGCCTTATTCTCAATAGAAACAATAACAAAGTGCTTATAAAATCCTTTAGTAACTTCTTCTTTGAAAAAAATGCCGGGATGGAGTTCAGATTAAACAGAAAATATGAATCCATCTGAGAACAAGTAGAGAAGAACGAAATGGTTACCTTACCTATCTTCAAGAAAACGACAACAATAAAATCTGCAGCAAAAGTTCTCTGTCAAAATTAGGAAAATCACCCAAAAAAATCTAAAATTTATGCCGATTACTCACAGTACATACCTTATTTTGCAGGCCCATAAATAGAGTTTCAGGAACTAGGCTATCTCAACTGGTTCTCAGCTTCTCAAATGTGCTTTGTCATCTATAACACATTCATTTATGTCAATTGTTGTTCTGTAAGTTTATTTCACTTCAAGAAATATAATACATTTATGCCCTTTATAATACATTTATGGCATTAATAAAAGTGTTATATTTTAATAAAATTTGAAATCAAAATAATTGTCCTCACCATTTATTTAAAAATATAAAAATATGATTTTACATTGATTGTTTGAAGTATCATCCATTAGCAAAGAAGATAAATCACATTTTTCTAGTTATAAAATAGAAAAAATAAATTACAAACTATAGTATTTTTATTCATATTTTAATTCTACATAACAATTGGCTGAGTAGGTTGAAATAATTGCATCCAACAGATGCATAAATAATTCTGCTGCAGCAACTAATAATACTATTAAGTATTTTCCTGTCAATATAAACATCACACTTTGTAATAATACAAAAAACAAAAGAACAAACTTTTTTTTATTGAATATAAACTTGGATAGAACTGAAACCTGACACAACCTTCTTTACACAATTTAAACCACTACACCAAAAGAACGAACTTACGGCTGAGCATTTCCTAATTAAAGTTCTGTGTACTTCTGATGCGCACGCGTGGATTATTAGATTTGATTTTATACCAATCTTCCCCACCTTCCTTCAATCTCTCTCTAAATTCGTCCGTTCCTGTGCCTCCATACTCCACCTCCTCTAGTCTTTTCAACCCTTCTAATCCCTCTGGAACTTTCTTCACTCTCCGACACTTCTTTAACCAGAATTGCTGCAGGCCGGCCATCGCCCCATCCTCCAAATCTGGCAACTCTTCCAAAAGAGGAAAGTTCTCAATATGCAGAAATCGTAGCTTGGGAAACCCGGACGACTTTCCAAACGCCTTTGGTACTTTTCTGCAACTCTCATTACCAACTAATCTCAGCTGCATTAAATTGGGCATTGTTTCCAATGCCGGATAATCGCTACAATGACAACAACATAACATGAGCTGCCTCAGATTTGTTAGCATACACACACAACTCGGCACTGGAAAATTGCTCAGTTCAAGTGTTTGGAGATCCAGCAGAGCATTGATGTTCTCCGGTAGATATGAAAGATGCGATTCTCTGTTGCCCTGCCTTTCTGGTATCTGATTTCCTAATGAAAGATGGCGCATTTTGAGCAGCTGAGAAAGAAGCCCATCTGCCAAACTCTTCAACTCCTTTTCATGCTTAACATTTAATCTTAATTCTTGGAGGAGAGTTAATTTGGCCACATCCTCCAACTTTAGCAATCCATCCTCTTGAACAGACAGGTCTAACCAATATGATCTCAATACCCGCAAAGAAACCAGCTCTGATATTCCCTTGGGCATATGACTACACAATTCATAATGGCAATTCCTTATATCCAGATGCTGGAGACATTTGAGGTCACTTATCCACACAGGCAGCCTTCTCAACTTATAGCACATAGACAGATCAAGAAAGACAAGATTCTTGAGACTTCTTACACACATTGGTACCTCCTCAATGATTGTACATGATAAATTCAGAAGCTTGAGAAATTTCAGCTTTGCAACACATTTGGGCAATGTGGAGATCATAGTTTTGCCCAAATCAAGAACCCTTAACAATCTCATACGGCTGAAGAAGCTTGCCTCAATTTTTCCAATAGGATTATTGTGTAATGACAGAGTGCGAAGAGATCTGGGACAAGAAGCCCTGCTCTCTGTGATGGCTTCATCATCTATCTCTTTTTTGGCCAGTGAAATTCTACACCAGCTACGTCTTCTTTCCACATCTGACGTGAAGGTATCTTCAATAGCAAATGCATTTCTGTTTTCCTTGGATAAATCAATTGCCAAATCAAACAGCAAGTCATGGATCTTGCAATATTTGACTAGACCACTATCCTCCCATACTTCAAGCAAGCATAAATTGGCTAGTTGATATAAATAGCTCCAAGCAATATCCCACTGGTCTTCTCTTTGGGGAATGAATCCTTCTGCTATCCAGAGATACATGAGATATTCGCAATCTATTTCTTCGTCCTCAGGAAAGAAAGATAAATAAGCAAAACAGGGCTTAAGAGCTCTAGGCAAGGAGTTATAACTCAATCTCAGAATCTGTATAACAGAGTCTTTGTTAACATTAACTAACTCACTAAGCTGAAGCAATTTGGAATTCCACTGGCTTATTTCTCTGCAGCTTGAGAGAGAAGCTCCTATTGTCTTCAGAGCCAAAGGTAATCTCCCGCATTGCTTTTCAACTTGAGAAGCTACCTCTTCAAGCTGATGTGGTGGGAGATTTTGGTGACAATCTGGGAAGGCATAAGCACAGAACAACTGCCAACTCTCTTGCTCGGAAAAAAGCTCCATCTCATATATAAGAGCATGTAGATTTTGCTCGACTCCCCTGTTTCTGCTTGTAACCACAACTTTACATTGGCTTTCACTGCCAATTGGAAGACCGAGGCTCCTGATGATGTTATCTTCTCTGGCTGCCCTCCACACGTTATCCAGCACGATGAGAGACTTTGTGTCTCGTAATCCAGCATGAATCAGCTCTGCTGCTCGCTCTTCACTTACATCCTTCACAGCATCCTTTATATCTCCCAAGTGCGAAGCTAAATCACACTGTAATTTATGAACAGAATATGACTGTGATATGGAAAGCCAGATTGCATAATCATACCTTTGATTGATTCTGTCAAAAACATGTTGAAGAAGATATGTTTTTCCTGCTCCGCCCAACCCCACCACGGCAATGACTGGAGCTGTTGATTCATCTATCAAGGAGATGAGATGTTGAACCTTGGGCTCAATCCCCACAGGGTGTGGATTCCTGGGCAGGAGACTATTTCCCTTCCACACTTCTTTCTCCGCTGCACTGCTCGATGGTTGTTGGGGAATAGGCAACAATAACTCATGGAAAAGCCTCAGCTGCTCTCCATCATTCGTAATGGACTTGATTCGTTCTTTCACTTCTTCAATTCTTTTTCCCATTCTATAGCGGAAAAGTAATTCATCAGGATTGCAAAGACAAGATTGAGTAACATTAATAGTGTAGAGAGGGCGAACAGCAAACTCTTCCACAATGTCCTCTGCATCCCAGGCAATATCCCTAACGTTGTTCAGCCATTCTTTGATGTCACCATCTTGTGTAGAAAGTGAATCCACATATTTGAGACCAACTCTTATTGTTGTGAGTCTCTTGTTCAACCAGTCAAAGTCCCGGGCGAAGTTGAGCAGCAGCGCTGCCTCCTCAGCTTCTTGTTGGACTATCATCTCAGTAACTTTGGCAATAACACCTTGTGCAATTGCACCAGCCATCTGTTAAAGCTGGGTAGAGAATAGAAACAACCTCTGCAACTATGAAATTATAGTAAAGAAACAGGGTTCCTTAATACACAAGAAAAAAACAAATCAAAACTAGAAATCGTGTGCTTCCGTCTGAGTAATTCCCTCTTCGAACTCTGGCATTTATAAAAACAATATGAAGATCGATTCAGTGTACGTGGATCAGTGGAAGCCATTAATAAAATTATATTCCCTTGTAGAAAAGATAAAATGTACTTGAGAAGTGGACCTCCGATTGAACAGCAAAAGCCAAAAAATTTGGACGGTACCATTTGGGTGCCCCACGGAAAATATTGATATTTATGGCATATAATGCAAGGCCTTCATCGATGTTTAGGCGGCGCACATACATTGAGCATAATCTATGGCATAGAGGAGCTCAATGTGTTTTTTCTCAACAATTATTAGAAGATAAAATATGTTAGTTTCTATTATTCAGTTTTTTTATTCTCAATGTGTTTTTTCTTAACAATTATTAAAAGATACAAATATGTTAGTTTCTATTATTCAGTTTTTTTTTATTGATTAATCTTTAGTCAAATATTTTTAATTATTTGAGTTGTTTATTGATTTACATTAGAGTGTTGAGTAAGTATGACATTTATCAATATCTCTATTTTAAATGGATTAATATATTAATATATTTATTTTAAAATTTGTTTCAATTATTTTTTAATAAAAAGCTCTAGTTCAATGGATTAAAGGTATGTTGGGGATAACATTCTAATGACTTCCAAGAACTTGTGGATAGAGTTGTTTCTTCCTTTAACAAATGGCTATGAGTAAGGGGAACTAGTTCATCAAAATTATCTCGATTGAATCTAACCCAATCATACCTCTAAAGATTTAAACCTTGGTAGATGGAGTAATCAAAGAAACATTCCATCATCCTCACCAATTGAACTTAATCCCTTTAATAATCATTTAAGTTGTTTATTAACTTATATTATTAAAAATAGTTCAATTATTCAAATTATTTATTGACTTTAAACACAAAAAAACTTAATAATATCACAAAATTAAATTTTCAAATAAAATAATTAAACAAATCTTTTAACACATTATTAAAAAAACTATAAATTATAAAAATAGTTATTTATATCATATTCTATTGATGCTATAAACTTTGTGGAACTTAGGTAAGTATATATTCTTACCGTGAATTTTTGGTTATAACAATTTATTAAATTCAAAATTCCCAATATATTCTTAAAATAAAATATTGAAAATGGTTTTATTATAAAAATATATATGAAGAGTTCCATATAGAAAAATATAATAATTTAGTTTTATTTTCTCTTAAAATATTTTGAAAAATCATTATACGTAGGTACATACATACATACATATTAAAACTAGATCAAAATGTTATGGATCTATATCTAGATGTATTTTTCATGTTAATTTACAACTTCAAAAGAAAAAATTTACACAATTTCTAACAACATTAATTACATCACTTATTAACATTTCACCAAAATTATCATAATTTTAATAAGTTACTAAAAGTTTTATATTTATATTACACTTGAATACAAATGACTATGCAAAACATTACATCTTTAAATAGGAATACCATTTTAAATTAGTTTATTTATAAAAACTTTTAAACATAAAAATTATCCCTGTCACAATATAAAGATGCAACAAATAGTTTTAAATATTTTTTAATGTCAATTTTGAAACCATAAATGGTTGCAACTAATTCTACTTTATAAGATGCAACCATCAAGATGCAATTAATTTTAAATACATTTTTATGAGAATTTTGAAACAATAAATGGTTGCAAGTAATTCTACCTTACAAGTCATATCAACCAAGATATTTATGGTAAGAATAAACTCTTTACCTAGTGTCTCTACATGTCCACCATGATGATATTATTATAAATCATCACAAGATATTTTATTTGTGTTCAATAAAGTAAGAAGCATGAGCTTGTCATCTTATGGTACCATGTATTTGTCACCCTTTCTGTTTGAGTTGAGGGAACTTGCATAAGTACATGCTCCCAATAAAGCGATAAATATACTATCAATAAATAAAAAAATCTTGCAGGTACAATAATGAAGTTGCTTGGTGATAATGAATAGAACATATGTCCCAAATAAAAAACACATAGGGGAGGGGAGCCGGAACGTGCGCTAGGACCCTGACGTGCAATAGCACTGACGCACATTGGGGCCCACATGTAGGCACTGGTCCCCCGAAAGTTACATTTTTCTTCTTTCATAAAAAAACACTTTAAGCTCAAACATAAATCAGATATGAAATGCACATTTTATAGTATAATATTGTCAATATAACATTAATTATATAGCAACCAAACACGTAATCTTGTTTTCAACTTGTATCTGACATATCAGCCTATGGTAGGAACTTTAAACTTAAACAACATTAACTTAGAATTTTGTACCCTTCCCCATAAACATTATAAAGATGACTGTCGCACCAATCCAGCGTCACTTCTGAACTTACTCCCAACTACACAACTATAGAACAATGTCACCTCAACACAATTCAACCCCATATGTCCCATTTTTACTCAAGTGCTAACCCATTACAATGATTTGTCCCACCGTAGCATAACCCCAACCACACACCAATGCATCGGCCTGTCTCATCAGACATGAGACCTATAACACGTATCAGCAGGAGTCTATCCCACCTCGCCAAGTAGGGTGCGCACATACTGGCTCCTGCCTCTAAAAACCCACCTGCATCAAAATTTTTAAGGTGTAAGGCCACCATTATTCATAAAAAAATTATGGAAACAAATGCAAATAATACACCAAACCAATCAACTCAAGAATTAATAGCCCCAATCAATCAAATTTGCAATTCATATCACCCAGAATTCAAATTTGAAATAGGACAAGGATTTAATTCACCACACCAAACACCTATTAATAAAATTCAAAAAATTTCCAATTCAAATAGCCGTGAAATCCTTGATGTATTCACTTATTCTTCAGTGAGTGACATAAGAAATAGAGGAGTGAAAAACACATAATCTAGTTCAACAACATCCATATTGTTCCAGGTATTTCCCTTAGTTTTTTCCATTCGTAAGCTTTATATTGTTCTTCATTACAGCGATGAAAGTCATAGGTTAACATTTTTCTTTCCTTATGTTTTATATTGAAACACATATGTCACAGTTTAACATTCCTATTTCCCTAGGGTTTATCTTGCAAATATTATAGTCATAGTTTAGCTTAAAGTGCTTTCCCTAGCATTTTTCTTTCCCTAGGGTTTATCTTGCAAAAATTACAGTCATAGTTTAGCATTTGTCTTCCCCTATTGTTTTATATTGAAACAGAAATGTGATAGGACCTATACACCAGCTTCTATATTGCAAATATTATAGTCATAGTTTAGCATTTCTATTTCCCTAGGGTTTATCTTGCAAATATTACAGTCATAGTTTAGCATTTGTGTTTCCCTAGCATTTGTGTTTCCCTAAGGTTTATCTTGCAAAAATTATAGTCATAGTTTAGCATCTATCTTTCCCTATTATTTTATATTGAAACAAAAATGTGATAGGACCTATACACCAGCTTCCATATTGCAAATATTATAGTCATAGTTTAGCATTTCTGTTTCCTTAGGGTTTATCTTGCAAATTTACAGTCATAGTTTAGCATTTGTGTTTCCCTAGCATTTCTATTTCCCTAGGGTTTATCTTGCAAAAATTACAGTCGTAGTTTAGCATTTCTGTTTCAGAGGTTCTGCATTATCATTCACCCTGCTTATCTTATTCTCATACGTCCTGCATTATCATTAACTTTGGTTATCTTATTCTCCTAGGTTCTGCATTATCATTCACTGTGGCTGTCTAATTTTCATAGGTTCTACATTTTCATTCACTCTGGTTATCTTATTCTCATAGGTTCTGCATTATCACTCACTCTAGTTAACTTATTGTCATAGGTTCGGCATTGTCATTCACTCTGGTTATCTTTATCTCATACATTCTGCATTATCATTCAGTTAGGTTTTTTTCAATCCTAGTAATAAAAGCGGGGGTTTCTCTTTTTATTATGTTTCTATTTCATCTTTTTCATAAGGTTATGCTTCATCAATTCAGTCATTCAAAATATTACATCATTTACACTCTTAAATACTAATAATTCCTGTGAATGAATTTGTGCCTTTTTTTGATTTGGTCATAGACAAAAGATGTAAAAGTTGTTAAACTCTTACTGTTTTTCATTCGTAAGCTTTATACTATGTGACCCTACTATTTATATTGCAACCATTACAGTCATAGTTAAACAATTATGTTCCCCTATGGTTTATATTGCCAGTCATAGGTTATCAGTTGTGTAATTTTGTGCTTGTCACTCCTCTTTTCTTTATGTCACTCACTATAGAATAAATGTACGACTGTATTTAACAGTATTTCAAAATATTAAAGAAACAAACTAAAAAGAAAAAACACATACAGAAACTAATTAATCTTCTATTCAAGCATCATTGTCTTCATACTTAAGCATAATTGTCATTGAATATGAAAATATTTTTGTCACAGAAGATGATCCTATTGCAGAAGTAGATGAGATTTCTACTCCTCGAGTACTGCAGAATGAGGTTGCTACACCTCGAATACTGCAGAATGAGGTTCCTACACCTCGAATACCGCAGAAAGAAACAATGAAACAAGGTCTGTGGTCTTCAGAGGACATGAAAGGGGCACTGTATGACGTCGAGGAAAATGACATGTCAATAAGGGGAGCTTCGAAGAAGTGGAAAATCCCAACAACCACACTCTCCAAATTGCTTGGCAGTCTAACAACAACGTCCAAGAAAGGTCCATCAGCAGTCCTCACTACTGAGGAAGAACATCTGATTGTTGAATGGTACAAGGAAATGGCTGAGGTTGCCCATGGTCTTGAGATAGTTAATCTTAAGGCAGAGGTTGCTCAAATTTGTCAAAATAGGCCAACCCCTTTCACCAATGTGTTCCTAGGGAAGTCATGGTGGACAAGTTTCAAGCATAGACATCCTAAGCTTGCATTGCAGACTGCTGAAGGCCTAGACACATATTTATTTTGCTGTTAATATTTATTCAAACATATAAATAATGTTGGTTTGTCCAATGCAAGTAACCAATGTATGCATGCCATAGATAAATTTGGGGTTGTTTTTATTTTCATTACAGTAACAAATAATATTGTTGGTTATTTCAGTGCCATAGATAAATCTAAGGTTGTAACATGGATGAATGGATTTTAGTAATTGTTCAATTCAGTAATTAAAGAGGACTATATAGAAGAATTGGCAGGGGCGGTGAGAGATTAATGCGAGGCAATGGAGTGAAAGGGTGGCCAACTTATACTCCATCAAAAACACTTTTAACTTCCAACCATACAAATATTAAAGTCAATGTGCAATGATGAACATCTTGGAAGAAGTATTATCTATTCAGGATATACGTGATGTCGATGGAACAAAATATCCATGGGTACATCACATATATCTTGAACAGATATACAACTTCCAAGGTCTATTGCTATTTGATGAACAAACAATACTTGCAGGAATGACTTGAAGAAGACTAAACTAAAAAAAAGATACAATAGTTAGAGGATTCAATTGAAGAATGGTAAAGACAACACCCCCAAATTAATCAATGGGACCTAAGAAAGTGAGAATAGTTGTATGACTGAATTGATGTAGCAGAACCTATAAAAAATGATAAGATCCCCAAATCAATGCAATGGCACCTACAAAGCATACAATAGTTGCAGGACTTGATTGATGGTAATGAAACTATGTAGAAGACAACACCCCCATATTAATCAATGGCATGACTAAAAGCTAGAATAGTTGCATAAGTTAATTGATGTAGTAGAACTTATAAAAAAAATAACACAACCAAATCAATGCAATGACACCTAAGAAGCATACAATAGTTGCAGGACTAGATTGATGATATTGAACCTATGCAAAAGACAATACCCCCAAATTAATCAATGGGACCTAAGAAAGCTAGAATAGCTGCATGACTGAATTGATGTAGCAGAACCTATAAGAAAAGATAAGACCCCCAAATCAATGCAATGGCAGCTACAAAGCATACAATAGTTGCAGGACTTGATTGATGGTAATGGAACTATGCAGAAGACAACACCCCCAAATTAATCAATGGCATGACTGAAAGCTAGAATAGTTGCATAAGTTAATTGATGTGGCAGAACTTATAAAAAAGACAACACTCCCAAATTAATCAATGGCACCTAAGAAGAATACAATAGTTGCAGGACTAGATTGATAATATTGAACCTATGCAAAAGACAACATCCCCAAATTAATTAATGGGACCTAAGAAAGCTAGAATAGCTGCATGACTGAATTGATGTAGCAGAACCTATAAAAGAAGATAAGACCCCCAAATCAATGCAATGGCACCTACAAAGCATACAATAGTTGTAGGGCTTGATTGATAATAATGGAACTATGCAAAAGATAACACCCCCAAATTAATCAATGGCATGACTAAATTGATGTAGCGGAACCTATAAAAAAGATAACACCCCCAATTTAATCAATGGCACCTAAAAACAATAAAATAGTTAAAGACTGAATCGATGAAGTAGAACCTAAGCATAAGAGAATATCCCCAAACACATTCTACCATGAATGTGAATAATATTCGAGAACATGGTAGATTGAAAGACTCTAAAGTTGCCATGAATAAATTCATGTAAATTGAAAGGCTCTAAAGTTGGCAAGATGTGTGAGGCACTGGAATCATTGAATGCAGGTTGGCTCAAAGTTTGCGTGGGATGTTGTGGAAGTAGTATATGTATATGTATATACATATGTATATATATTTGTCTATGTATGTGTTTATACATATGCATATACATATGTATTTGTCTATGTATGTGTTTATACATATGCATATACATATATATAAAGAAGCTGGAAGGGACACTGGAGTCCGAGTGTAACATGTAGTGGTGGTGGGATTGAAGTTGCAGAGACCTTAAGCCAACACATTCTGGCATCAATGTGAAGAACACATATCAAGGGCTATTTGAATTGGGAATTAGTTCAATCTAATTGATGCTTCTTTGGTACGGCGAATTAAATCCCTATCCTATTTTGAATTTGAATTTTGGGTGATATGAATTGTAGATTTGATTGATTTGGGCCATTAATTCTTCACTTGATTGGTTTGGTGTATTGTTTGCATTTGTTTCCATAAATTTTTATATGAATAATGGCAGCCTTGTAGCTTGTATTTTAAGATGCAGGTGGGTTTTTAGAGGAAGGAGCCAGTACGTGCGCACCCTACTTGGCGAGATGGGAGAGACTCCTATTGATACGCATTGCATGTCCCATGTCTGATGAGACAGGCTGATGCATTGCCGTGTTGTTTGGGTTATGCTACGATGGGAAAAATTGTTGTAATGGGGTAGCCCTTCGGTCCAATATGGGACAGATGGGTTTGAATTGTGCTGAAATGACATTGTTCTGTAGTTGTGTAGTGAGTAATGTGGAAGTGACGCCTGGATTGGTGCGACAATTCTATTTATAATGTTAATGGAGAAGGGTGCAAAGTTCTATGTTAATGCTGTTTTAAGTTTAAAGTTCCTACCATAGGATGATATGTTTGATACAAGTTGAAAACAAGATAACATTTTTGGCTACTATATTTGTAATGTTATGTTGACAATATAATACTATAAAATGTGCATTTGATATCTGATTTATGTTTGTGCTTAAAGTGCTTTTTTATGAAAGAAAAAATGTGTAACTTATGAATAAGTTGCAATTTGTTTTATTGGTCCACATGGCATTGAACGTGGACCGTCGAATATTGGGTGCGCATGTTCCGGCTTGTCTCCCCTATGTCAGATACAATTTGAAAACACTTACAATTGTTTGGCTGGCTAAGAAAGGTAGATTAGTTTGAGGACTGAATTGATGAACCACAAGCTATGGAAAGGAGAACACCCCCAAATTAATCTATGACACTAATGGAAAATGTATGTAAGACACCAAAAAAGATACAATAGTTGCATGACTGTATTGGTGAAGCCGAACCTATGAAAAAGAAGACACCCCTAATTTATCTAAGGCACCACAAAAAACTATCTTGAGTTACTAAATTAATGCAATTATTGCACCAAAGAAACCAATATAAACAGTTAAACTATGGCTACTGATTGCAATATAAACCGTAGGGAAACACAACTACTAACCTATGAGTATAATGGCTTAATGAAGAACATTATAAAGCTTACAAATGGAAAACAGTAAGAGTTTAACAAATCTCACATAGAAAACCTAACTTTTTGATAATGCAGAACCTATGAGAATAGGATAACCATAGTGAATGATAGCAAATTCAATAAAAAATAATAACTCAAAATGAGAAACTGTCAATTGAACATAGGTGGAAACAATAAGTATAAATACAACACAAAATGCAATCTGATCAGAAAACATTACAAATCAAAACAGTAACGTTGCATCTGTAGTTATGATAAAGTTAAAACTGACAACAAATAAAAACGCTAGGGAAACAAGAATGCTAATCAATGACTGTAATATCTGCAATTTAAAGACAAGGAAAATAGAAATGGTAAACTATGACTGTAATATTTGCAATATAAACCATAGGGAACCACATAGATTCCTAATAAACAGTGATAATGTATGAAATAACTTGTTAAAAAGATGAAACAAAAATCTAATAAAAACATAAAAAGAGACACCCCCAAATCTATTACTAGAATTGAAGAAAACCTAACTGAATAATAATGCAAAACCTATAAGAATAAGATAACCAGAGTGAATGATATGCAGAACCTTTGAAACACAAATGCTAAAATATGCCTGTTCAAATTGCAAAATAAACCCTAGGGAAATAAAAATGGTAACCTATGACTGCAATATTTGCAATATATTGATTATGAGATATAGACAACAAAATAGATTTATGACAATTAAACAATGATAACCAATGAAATAACCTTTGAAAAAGATGAAAGAAAACCTAATTAAAAAGAGATAATCTAACCGAAAAACAAACAACCCAAGATTAATATATGGCACCGAAACAAGCAACAATATTATTTGTTAATGTTATGAAAAGTAAAACAACCATAGATATATATATGTTTGAATGATAATGTAGAACCTATGAAACACAAATGCTAAAATATGAATGTAATATTTGCAATATAAACCCTAGGGAAACATAATTGCTAAACTATGACTAATATTTGGAATTTAAACTCGAAGGAAACACAAATGCTAAACTACGACGGTAATATTTGCAATATAAACCCTGAGAAAATAGAAATGCTAAACTGACTGTAATATTTGCAATATAAATCATAGGGAAACACAAATGCGAACCTATGGCTGTAATATTTGCAATATATTGTTTATAATATACAGAGAAAGAAAAAGATTTATGAAAAATAAACAGTGATAACCCATGAAATAACCTTTGACAAAGATGGAATAAACCTAACTAAAAGAGAAAACCTAATTGAAAAAGAAACAACCAAAGATTTATCAATGGAACCGAACCAAGCAAGAATAGTTATTGTTACTGTAATAAAAAATAAACAACCATAGATTTTTCTATGACACCGAAACAACCAACAATATTGTTTGTTACTATAATGAAAATAAAAACAACCCCAGATTTATCTATGGCACCGAAACAACCAACAATATTATTTGTTACTGTAATGAAAATAAAAACAACCCTAAATTTTTCTATGACACGAAAACAACAAACAATATTAGTTGTTACTGTAATGTAAATAAAAACAACCCAGATTTTTGTAGGATGCAAAAATAACAAACAATATTATTTGTTACTGTAATGAAAATAAAAACAACCCCAAATTTTTGTATGATGCCAAATGATATCAAACAATAATATTTGTTACTGTAATGAAAATAAAAACAACCCCACAATTTTTTCTACCATAAAATAAAAAAACAACAATTTTAAAGACACTGATGCTTGAACAGAAAGAATAATTTCCATATGATTAGTGTGTTGATGAACATAGATTGCATAGTGTTCAAAAACATGAAACCTTGTTAACCAAAAGGAAATCTGCGATGAGCGAGGTAAAAAAAATAAACGCAAAGACAGAAAGAGGAAACAAAACTGAATAATGGCAACCTTAGTGAGCATGCTCACTTGGGTCGAATGAATAGCCCCCAAGAACATTGCCAAGCACACCATTATGAAGCTTCCTCACCTGCATTTAAACCAGGTGAAATGCTTTATCTTCTTTCAGAAATGGGCAAGCAATGAAAAGAATGTATACAGTTAAACACCTTTTTCACCTCCATGGCGCTGTCAAACTCGGATGGATGTATGGTGGAGTTCCTGCTGCATTTCCCATTTGTTAACCGGCACCAAGAATTCCATTCACTGGAGTCCAACCGTAGCATGTTGTGGTGGCAGGATGAAAGTTGCAGAGAGCTGAACCAAGTACCTTCTGGTGGAAAAGTAACGAAAACTCAAGAACTTGGTAGATTAAAAGGCTATGAAGTTGGTGAGTTGTGCGAGGCACTGCAAGCATTGAATTCCCATCCTATCAAAATTTACGCAGGATGGCGTGGATGAAGGAAGAGGGGACGGGAAGTAAATGAGGTGTGACAGACATGTTTGGAATGGGCGGCGAGATATTAATGTGATGCAGTGGAGTTTTTGGGTGGCGGAGTGGCATGTGGCAACGTGGCAGGGCTTTCCACTTTAGACACCGTGCCATGCAGCAATTGGCACTCCAACCACCTACATTTCGGTCACATGACCAAAATTACATTTTTGTATTCAGACCAATGAATCCCATCCTCCCACGTGTCAAAACATAAATTTTTTTAAAAGAATAGTTTTTTATGGTTTATTATTAATTAAATTATGTAAATAAGTTGCAATTTTTTTTACTGGTCCACGTGGCACTCCACGTGGACCGTTGAATTTTTGGTGCGTACATTCCGGCTCCTCTCCCCTATATATTTTCAACATTGAAAATAGTGGCCGTGTGTACAATAATGAAGTTGCTTGATTTACATAAGTCAACGAGAGATGTGCACTTTATCATCTATAATTATGCGATAGGCATTCCCTTAGTGAGAAGCACTACATGAAATACATAAACAAATGGTCTAGATTAAAAGGACTACTATGAAAGAGATCTTGGCCATTGATTTTTTCAAGCAAATAATAAATGGTAAAAAAAAAAAAAAATTGATCACTCCAAAACAAATCAAGCCACCCCACTTGGATTTCCACCACTAGCTTGACAATAAATAACCCATTAAATTTGTTTGAATTTTTCATCATATATACAACTCTCGTAGGACCATTCCTGCCCTTCAGTGCTGTGTTCAACTCCTCCCGGAACCGCGTGCTGAAGCCCATTCTAGCCTTCCTGCACGACTCGAACACTCAACGTTACCCTTACTACATGTATGTGTAGTCCAATGGCATCTTCCCACTTGACTACGCGCTTTTCCACTCTCTTCCAGCTGACAAAGAAGCAGTCGACTCCAAGTTTCCAACATGCTACTTTGCTACACCAACATCTTTGACTTCGTAGTCAACACCACTTACTTCGCCATGGCGCAATTGGATTGGGTCGGTGGGACCTGCTATGAGCCTAATACCATTGCAGACCATGCCTCTTATGCCTTCAACAACTATTATCACAAGATGGGCATGTTATTTGGGTCTCGTTCTTTCAATAGGGTTTCCATGATCACTCCTACTAATCTCAGTAAGTTGGGGAATTCCTTTTTAATTTTTTAGATTAAGGTTTTCTTCATAGGTTTTAAGCTCCTTCTATCTAGCAAAACGAACTTAATGGGTGCAATCTGTTTTCTTCTCTTGCAAGTCATGATTCTTGTAATTTCACCATCAGGTAATAAGGATTACAACTAACTATTAGACATTAACTTATAAAATTTCCTTATTAATATGACTACCGCTATAAATTGACCATATTAGATTCTTGAATGAATATAGACTAAGCGTTTTTGTACCATGCTGTTTTGTAGGCCATTCATACTCTGTTGAAGTCCATTTGGCAGTCCTTTAAGTATATGATGTATTCTATAGCTTAGTTTTCTAGAGTTTCTTTCTTTCCATTCTGTTTACATCTAGGCATATCTTCGATTTAAAAATTTTAACTACCCAAAAAATTATTGTTCAATTTTTCAACAATTTTACAGAATAGTGTCCCATGAATTTTTCGATGACAGAGTTCTGTAGTAGGGCAAATTGTTTTCTGATATTGTTGACTGTTTAAGTATTTGAAAAATCCCTTAGATCTGGAATGCCTTTTTCTCTATTCGTCCCCATTATTTATTTGTATTTCTTTTATTATTCTTGGCAGAGGATTCATTATTATATTCCTTTTTAAGTGCTCGGTAAGTAGTATAATGTCAGACCTACAACCCTGCCTGTTTGTGGGAGCTATTTCTAAATTCTACAGTCTGACATGGTATTTTATAAAAGTGGTTCTGATCCATTCTGCATTTGGGACAGATCGTACCCAGGGGCAAAATTGTCATCATTTTCTGGGTTAAAAATGAAATGCCACTGTCATGAGATACTTGTTAGAGGCTTTCTCATGGATTCCTTGTCTATAAATTGAGCGGATCTAATGCCAACAAAAAGTTAGAGCAAACTATACTTTCATATGCATGTTGCCTTCATGTCATTTTGTGGTTCATTTTTAGTTAGATTATAGTGCACTAAGGATCCGTGGTTGTTGAGGAACAGTCTTACCCCACTCACATTGCTTTTGGAAGTGACTACAGATATTAATAGGGGTTTGCACCCACCATTACCAACTTGAAGTGCCAATGTAACTTTTAGATATTTCTCCCCACTTTTCTTGAAACTAGAAGCTACCTTCCTTTCTTCTACATGTAGGTTTGACAATCAGCTCTCTGACAGATTCTTTTTTTGCTTTTATTTTGCCTTGTTGCCTTTTTCAATGCCTATCAACTTGTAGGACCTATCTTTCCCAAGGATAGTAATGAGCAATCGACCATCATGGTAGTGATCTGCATACTCACGGACCTTATTTTTGGTACTGTATGAATATCCTTGCTTCAGTCTCTTTGAACTGGAATTATGGAAGGTTAATCTTTTATTTGATGGGATCTTTGTAGTCATTACTTTGTGTGATTTTGGCCACTGTTAAGTTTACTTCCTAGTTATGTAAATCTGATCTATTAGTTTATTTAAGGTTACATTAAGAAAAGATAGAGATGTGCTGGTAAAAATCTATTATTTGAAGACTTTGTGATCTCTATTCTCACAATTTTTTATGTTTGTTTGGCAACATTAGAACTAATGGAACCATTGGCATAGGTAATGTGACATCCACTCAAGGTGGTATTAGTAATTCTACCTCAAATTCTAGCCATCATCGTCAATTCCAAATCCATCCCATTATTTACTTTGTGGTTGCCATTCCCATTCTGCTCTAGAATCTGCCAGTTTTATAGCACCAAAACTATTATTGATGGATTATTTAGAAGAGTATTGAAGGGCTTATTCTTTTCTTCTACAACCTGTGGGTTATTTTATAATTTTTTTTTTTTCAAATGTCACTATATTTTATTTTATTTTTTGATTCGTAATAAGGAGATTATATTAATTTGGAGAAACGTTTACAATCTTCTGCTAAGCAGATTTACAAAATGCAGAGATTCTCTGCTCAAAACCCAACCAAAATAAAACTAACCTTACTCTAATACTGATCTCTTAAGGAGACTGCCCTAAACACCGTTCGGCCACGTATGCCAGCCATAACTAGGTGCTTAACACTAAACCAAAATCAAGACCTGACTAAAACTACTGCTAGAGATTACAAAGAAGTAACACACCCGCGTAATTGCCTAATGTGAACCAGTAGTAGAATTGACCCCTGAATTTAATTTATTGCTAATTTCCACAAGTTTGAGGAGAACAATTTTCTTTTTCTATTCGAAGTGCCCTTTTGTGCCCCCCAAAGGCATTTGATCCAGAGAGCTCGAACTTGAATTGGACTGAATCTACATACTATTGTGGATTTCGCTGTTTTGGCTAGTATTCTTTTTCTTTCTCATTATTGTTTTCTATTTGTTTCCCCCATCCCCATCAGAAAGATCAGTTGGAATTTGACGAGCTAGTGAGAGAGAGCGCTCAACCTCAATTGTATGTGGTCCAATGCCAGAAGAAGCAGCATCTGAAGTTTGAGAGGTGGCAACTGTGCCGCCAATGCCATTAAGACAACAAGAGTACTTCTGAGAAGGCAATTTCTGATCAATCTTGAAATCTGTAGATGATTCCATAGTCTGCCCCACATTCTTGCCATTGGGTACAATCTTTGGAGGCTCACAGTTCTTAGGGGAATTCAAAACTAAATAATGCTTAGGAGAAACATCCTTCCACCAAGAGACCACCCTGTTGGCAAGAGACACTATATGGATTCATGGCTGTTGTCATTGATGGCAACAAAGGTCATCCCACATATCCGCAAGTCATGGTGTGTCTCTACCGGAAGTCAGAATGAAGATTGTTGTGGTCCGGTGAACAAGAACATAGCATGTGGCAAGGTCCGACAGATTGGTCCGGATCTCTCAGAGGAAGTGTCTTGGTGCAGTGCGGATTTGGGGAAGTCAAGAGGACTACCTTGAGTAGTATATTCCAAGGATTTAGCCTCCGGTGATGAACAAAGAAAAAGATATGAATAGTTGAGTACCAGATTCCTGAGAGACAGTGAGAACAGAGGAAGAACTGACTGACAGAGTATCAGACTATTTTCCGGATGTGTTACTGTTGATGGTAAAGGTTGTGAAGGTATGAATCATGTTTGGCCGACATGATTAATGATATCTACAAGTATATGCTTGATCCGCATTGCTTGGTGAGCAAGGATTCAGCCGACAGAACAGAGTTTGTAAGAAACTAGACTGTTCCGGATGCCGACTAGAAAGGTGATGAAATTACTTGTGCGGATATATATAGAGGATGGATTTAGTTGTGAAGAGAAGTATGGTGTGAAGGTATATGCGAATAAGTGCAGAACAGAGCAGAAGTAGTAAGAAAGATCCGGTATGTGAAAGGATAGCAGAATAAAGAACAGAGGAAAGATGAAGTGCAGCAGATTAGTGTACTGAGCCTAACCGGAACTGAACTCCAGCATATGTAGATGCTTCCAATCAGTTCAAGACTGTGATTTTTATCACTTTGTAGACAGTGTGTCTCCTTGTAGGCAGTGGGCCTCTTTGTGAGCAGTGTGCTCGGGCAGTGAGCCCTAATTGGCAAGTGCCATTTTGTAATTCCTTATTCTTCTAACAGAGAATAATCTTTGGGTTAATCACCCTGTGGTTTTCTCCCTTAACAGGGTTTCCACGTCAAAAATACTGTGTCATGTGTTTTTCATTTCATGGTAATGTTTGTTTGTTTGATTCAATGCTGCATTGATTAATAAGAAAGTTCAAAAGAAGAAATAATTAGGATAACTGATTCACCCCCCCCCCCCCTCTGTTATCAACAATTGGTATCAGAGCTAAGTTCCTCCTAATAGAGCCTAACAGCTTGAGGAAGATCTGGGAGTTCAAATGGATGCATATGGTTTAAGGGAGCAACTCAAGACTGCCCTTGAGGATCTTGAACAGTCAAATTCTGAAGTCAATGAATTAAAGGAAAGACTCAAACAGGCTGATGAATTCATGAGAGAATTAAAAGACAAATTAAGTCTCTCTATGAAAAAGAGAAAGGAGCTGCTCCAACAATTGGCAAGACAAAGTGAAGAAAGCAATACAAATGAAGAATTGACTGAGAAAACCAAGTTATGTGAAAAGTTATCAAAAGAAGCCATTATGTTAAGACATGAAATGGAATCAGGAACTATAAAGTTTACTCAAGAGATTGAAGAGAAAAGAAAAACTGAAGACAATCTAAGACAATCTCTTAAGGAGAAATCAGAAGAATGCCTTCAGATGGACAGAATTATCAGACATCTTGAATCTGATCTTGAAGATGCCAAAGATAATGAAGAAAAACTTGAGGATCAAATTGTCTCTCTCAAAAGAGACCTTCAAACAACAAATGAATATAAAGAGAAATTCAAGATAAGTTCTGCTCAACTTGAAGTTCTTCTTGGTAGTCAAAAGAGGACAGATGACAAGTATGGTTTGGGATATGAGAAAGGAGAAAGCTCCGGATCCGGTCAAAAGAATTTTGGATCAGAAAACCCAAGGAATAGGCCTAGAAGACCTCCGGTAAGATAGCCTAATGCTTAAAGATATCCATCTTTCAATGGATACTGCCACAACTGCAATCACTTTGGTCACAAAGCTAATCAGTGCAGAAAAAGGATGAATCAAACTAATCCATCCTTCTCTGGACAGTGCTTTAACTGCAAAAGGTATGGACACAAGTCTCATGAATGCAGAAATATGCAAGTAAACAAATCATTCAATGGTAGATGTTTTACATGCAATAGAGTAGGTCATATGGCTAATCGATGCAGATCAAGAGGTTATCAGTCAAATATGCAAAGAAATGTTATTTGCCAAATCTGTAATAGGTCCGGTCATAATGCTAAAGTCTGCAGAAGCAAGAATCAGGACAAAAGAGGTCCGGTGTATAATCAGAATCAAGACAAGGGTAAACAAAAGATGAATGCGGATGAAGTTAGGAATCAGATGAACAAGATTTGGGTGAAGAAAAGTTCAGAGAATGTAGAGGTTGGATCCGCACCAGACTCTGGTGCTGATATTTCTTCCGGAAATTAAAAAGTGAGCTCAGGGGGAGACTCAAAGAAAAACCTATTCCCCCAGCCAATCAAGTGGTGCTGGATGTGACACAAGATGCGGAGTAAAGGGTTTGAAGATACCAGTCCTGAGATGATCCAGACAAGATTTCAGAGGTTCGCATGAAGATATAAAGAAGTTGTGATCGATCAAGTAAAGACCTATTCCGGGAGATGCTCCGGAATGACAGAGGACTACAAAAGGGTCCGGAGAGATCCGGAAGTACATTATTTTACTCTGCGGACTGGACAGAATGTTTGGGATGTTCTTATAATGTGTCATCTTGATTTATTCATGATTGAAAGATCCGCATGATGTTCATAGATCAGGACTGATCCGGGATACTCCAAGCTATCCGGACAAGGCAAACTGGAATAATATAGGTGAAGCATTTATTGCAAACAGATATTAGGGTTTGCGAAATGATATAAGGGATTTCTCAACAATCATTTGATCATTCCACATCCAAGAAGAAGCGAAAAGCGGAGCTCTGAAACAAAATTCATCAAGATCACCGAAGATCTCCTGCTGAAGTCATTACATACAGAAATCAATCCAGCTACTCCGTGCAACCGAAGACGCAAAAGGTATTTTCCACTTTCGATATCTTGCTACAAATCTTTTGAAGAAATGGCTACTCCAAATATAGTAAAAATCTCAGATAGGCCCCGACCTGAATTTAAGAAACATCCATACAAGTCATTGGAGGTAGATCCCTTAGGAGCACTTTCCAGCGTTCCTCACGGAGTTTTACACACAGAAGACATTAGGGTTTACATACATGCAAGCATTGAGGAATTTGGGGAATTCAAATTGAGAGATCTCTATCACAAACAACTGATAGACAATGCTTTTGAGCTTAAACCAGAGTATAAGGGTATCCAGAAGAAACAATTTGATCAATTCATTCATTTCCCCTGCTTTGAAGAAGATGAATGGGTCCGGTATGTACTGAGCAGGATGCATGACAACTTCCTATGGCTGGATAGACCCTGCAAGATCACAAAAGAGGCAATTAGAGCAGTAACTGGTCTATACTCTTCCGGAGGGATACCTATCCTCAAATCTGTCAAAAATAACATTGTAACTGAGGCCACCAGATCAAAATTTGATAAGAGGGCAATGACCATTGAAGATATTTCTGATCCGGATATCAAGTATGCGTCCATGATAATAGGATACAAGATCTATCACTCCAGCAGGGAGAATTCTGTATCCGGAACTGCAGTGTATACTGCCTATGAAATGCTAAGGAAGAATGCAGAATATGATCTCTGCGAACTACTCTTAAGCCAATTAATGGAAAATATACAGAAAATCAAGAAGGACAAGAAGAATTCCTTTAAGTATGGTACTCTTATATTATGTCTATTCTTCTACTTCATGAATGAGCTGCCCAGATCAAGTGGATGGGCATGGCAGAATGACAAACCTGTTGTAGTACAAATAAGAGACTATCTACATGGGCTTGGGGATGCCAAAGCAAGAAATACAACCCTATGGGGATACTTCAAAAAACTTCCAAAGCATGATGCAAGCAAGAGAACGAATTCCCCAGTCTCTTGTTGAAAAATACAAAGACTCAGTGTGCTTTATGGTAGACACTGATCAGTGCCTAATGGAGGCAGTGGAGCCAAGGACTGTCTAGATCATGCCCATGGGGTATGAAGTGGATGAACAGATAGTGGAGCTACATGTTCAACACATGCTAAGTCAGCCCAAAGATCCAAAGGCAGAAAGGTTTGGAACCTTTGAGGAGCTGAGTGTAAAGATCCATGTAGAACTCAGGGAACCTGAGATAAAGAGGAAGGTGAGAAAAGAAGTAGAGCATATTGCTCAAGGCCTAGGCATCTCAAAAGAGGCACTTGATGCCAGCCGGGAAAAGAGGAGAAAGGCTAAGGAAGAAAAGAAAAGTAAAGAAAGTGTTCCGGTTGAAACTTCCACCCGGACTAGATCATCAAAAAGATCTGCACCTCCCACAACCAAAAGTTCAAAACCGGAAGTCCAGGCATCCGGTAAAAGATCCAAGACAAAAGCCACAAGGGCTTATGAAAGCCAAAAGGATGAAGAGGAAACTGAGTCAGATGAGGGAGTAAAAGAAATAAAGAAGCAGAAGAAGAAAGGATCTGGTAAACCCTCCACAGGCCAAGACAAGGATGAAATGGCAGAGGTATTTGTTGAAAAGCCCACTCTGTCTCTAGAGAGTGTAATCAAGTCGGTTACGATGGATGGAAACCTTCAACCAATGACTGAATTTTATGATGACTACAATGAGGCTGACCAAAAGATTCTGCAGGAAGCCACAATCAAGTATCTGAACATATACAATAAGGCTTTCATTGAGATCATATCTCTAATTCCTAAAAGCCTAGAAAAGGAATTAGAAATAAGAAAGAATAATGCTCATGCAAAAGATCTTGAGATCCGGGAGCAGATAGCTATTCAGCTATATCCTCAAATTGATCCCAAGATAATGAACATAATATTCAAAGACTGCAAAGATGAGTTTAGAAGTAAAGCCAAGATGAATCAACTCATGCTTGGTGAGACTGACAAGGTGGCCAAAGAGACAAAAGAGATCCTCCGGAAGGCCTTCAAAAGGTTCAATCTTCCTGTTGTAGAGGACTTAGGTGCAGAAACAGCTGTGGACTTGGAACCCTCTGCTCCAGAAGAAGTGGCCTATGAACAGGCTAGCATCTCTCCTCCGGTTTCCCCTACAGTCTCTGGATCCAAAGAAGAAGAGAAATTACAGGAGAAGGAAGCAGTGGTGAAAGATAAAGAGGTTGACAGTACCAAGGGTGCAGAGAAAGAGAAGACTCCATCAGAGAAGACCATGACTGATAGTGGTAAGAATGTGGAAGGAGAGAAAATCCCAAAGGACAGTTCCAAGACTGCAGAAGAAAAGAAACATCTGTCTCCGGCAAGAGACACTGCACAAACTGTTCAACAATTTTTGAGCAAAGAAACAATAGAGATCGATGAACCGGAGCTACTACAAGGCCCATTCAACTTTGATTCCCTCTCTCCGGTGCAGACAATGAAGATAGCCTCATTTGCAAATGTTAAGGCAAATGAAAAGCTCCTAAAGTCTCATATGGAAGACTGTGAGTTGATAGAGGCTGCCTCCGGAGTGCTTGAGAAGATTATGCCATCGGTCCAGATAGATCCAGCAGCCTCCTCTTCCAGTAATCTCAAAACCTTAGTCAGCAGTGTTAGTACACATTTTGAATCTCTAGAAAAATCAGCTGAAGAAAAGGTCCGGAAGGAGTTTTTGGATAAAAGGTTCTCCGAGGTTCAGGGTTTGATCATTAATGATAGGAGAAACATGAACATTGGGATAAAGAGCTTAGAAAATGCTCTTAAGGATGGCAGTGAAATATACAAATTTTGTATCTCCTGGTCCAAGGTAACAGTGGACATTGAGAAGAAAATAAAAGCGCAAGAGGACACACTACTAAGCTTGTCTCAAAGTTTTGATCCTCTTTCTTCCTCTATAACAAATCAAGAATGTCAGACTATTGCAGTCTTGAGTGAAATCAAGAAACTGGAGAAGGAAAGGAAAAATAGAATAAGCAGGTTGAGTGAGCTCAGGGGGTTAATTGTCCCTAAGCTAGAGGCCATGCATGAGGCCATAGTAGAAGCTCAAATCACAGCCCAGACAAGTGATCCGAAAGATCTAAAAAGGGCAGATGCATTTGCATTTTTGTTGAGTGGTCACATTTCAATTTTGGATAGAATGAAGCAAAGTTGGGCTACAGAACTGATCCAACTGAAGACATCTTTTGCAGACATTCTTCAGTATATGTGAGTATGTAAATATGCGGCTATGTATAGAAAATTTTTGAAAATTTTGGTATGCGGACCCTACCCTTTGCCATTGATGTCAAAGGGGGAGTGAGGAGCAGTGAAAAATGAGGAATCCAACTAAGGGGGAGTTTCAAAAATTGTATATAAAGACAGAGCATCAGCAAAGGGGGAGCATAGTGTAAACACTTAGTCATTTTTCACTAAGTGTTGCCATCAATGCCAAAGGGGGAGATTGTTGGCAAGAGACACTATATGGATTCATGGTTGTTGTCATTGATGGCAACAAAGGTCATCCCACATATCCGCAAGTCATGGTGTGTCTCTACCGGAAGTCAGAATGAAGATTGTTGTGGTCCGGTGAACAAGAACAGAGCATGTGGCAAGGTCCGACAGATTGGTCCGGATCTCTCAGAGGAAGTGTCTTGGTGCAGTACGGATTTGGGGAAGTCAAGAGGACTACCTTGAGTAGTATATTCCAAGGATTTAGCCTCCGGTGATGAACAAAGAAAAAGATATGAATAGTTGAGTACCGGATTCCTGAGAGACAGTGAGAACAGAGGAAGAACTGACTGACAGAGTATCAGACTATTTTCCGGATGTGTTACTATTGATGGTAAAGGTTGTGAAGGTATGAATCATGTTTGGCCGACATGATTAATGATATCTACAAGTATATGCTTGATCCGCATTGCTTGGTGAGCAAGGATTCAGCCGACAGAACAGAGTTTGTAAGAAACTAGACTGTTCCGGATGCCGACTAGAAAGGTGATGAAATTACTTGTGCGGATATATATAGAGGATGGATTTAGTTGTGAAGAGAAGTATGGTGTGAAGGTATATGCGAATAAGTGCAGAACAGAGCAGAAGTAGTAAGAAAGATCCGGTATGTGAAAGGATAGCAGAATAAAGAACAGAGGAAAGATGAAGTGCAGCAGATCAGTGTACTGAGCCTAACTGGAACTGAACTCCAGCATATGTAGATGCTTCCAATCAGTTCAAGACTGTGATTCTTATCACTTTGTAGATAGTGTGTCTCCTTGTAGGCAGTGGGCCTCTTTGTGAGCAGTGTGCTCGGGCAGTGAGCCCTAATTGGCAAGTGCCATTTTGTAATTCCTTATTCTTCTAACAGAGAATAATCTTTGGGTTAATCACCCCGTGGTTTTCTCCCTTAACAGGGTTTCCACGTCAAAAATACTGTGTCATGTGTTTTTCATTTCATGGTAATGTTTGTTTGTTTGATTCAATGCTGCATTGATTAATAAGAAAGTTCAAAAGAAGAAATAATTAGGATAACTGATTCACCCCCCCCTCTCAGTTATCAACACACCCGATTTGCATGGGATTTCACATTTGGACATTCTGCTGCAATATGTCCAGTATTGAAACATCTCCTACACTTGAAGATTAAGCCTTCATAATCCAAGGGTTACGACCAGCTGTTCCCATTCGCATTCAAAATGATTTCCGCCGGAAGGGCTTTGGAAATGTCCACCTCAACCAGAATCCTCGCAAAGGTTGTGCAAGAAGTCTCTTGAGTTTGTATCTGTGCGTAAAAATTTCCCAAGAGTATTGTCGATGGCTGCAAAACAAGATTCAAACCAATAATGGAGAGAAAGATTTGGGATGCGAACCTAGATCGACATATAATAGAAAAGGATTCGGTGGCAAGATCAAAGTTGGGGTGCCATGATTTTAAAAGCAGTGTGCTCTCTCCCCAATGCCATGAGTGGCTGAGGATGGCATTTTTGCCAAGAATGATGTCAAACCAATGTGAAGAAGCCTTTTGCATTGGGATAAATCTCCAAGTTGTTTTTCATTAGAGGGAGCCAGAATTTTGAAATCCACTCATGTAGTCCTGGAAGGCTGGGCCAAAATTGATTGAATCTACCAATTAACCCATTCTAATAGAAAAATTCTTCATTTTCACACAATTCCTTCATTAAAAAAGTATTAAACTCTAATTTCATGAGTTTATCTGAGCAAAGAACAGTCCCCCTATTGACTATAACAGAATGCTTGTGTTTTAATGCGGCAACGGACCTAGATCTGGAGTTAACCGAAGAAAACCTAGGCAGAGGAACGCCTTCAGTTCGTCCATCCAACCCCTTGCCAATTTTAACTGCATTCGCAAAGGAGCCCACAGAAGGCCCATCGTGTTTCAAATTGGAGATTGAGGAGGGTCGTAGAGAGGCACCAGCCTTGCTAAAGACACCCCCAGGCTTCGCCCAAGTGGTATCATCATCAGATGAATTCGTGGACGAGGAGAATAGCAAAGAATGCACTTGCATGGATAGGGGTCCATCCCTACCAATGATCAGGAGTTTTGTAGCTGAGATCTTTTTTCCATCCCGCAAAACCTCAACGTAGCTAGAAGCCCTGTCAATGCCATCAAATGATGCCCTAGATTTCGGTAGTGATGCCATCTCCTTTCTCCGGCTTTTGTCATTAGAGAAAGTAGAAGCCTGTGAAGCTTCAGTATATGTAGAAGATCCCCCAGATCTACCAACGGCCAAAGGTTCCGAAGCAGATGATTTTTCAATGCCCAGTAGGCTAGCATTGTTTCCCAAAGTAACCACACCATCCGTAGAAGCCCTTGGCAAAGCTAGAAGCCCTTGGCAAAGCTGGAGATTTTGGTAGCGTCGCCATACTCTTTTTTATTTTTTATGTACACTAGTTTGGGACTATTTTATTTGTAGTTATTTTAACATATGCTTACATGACACTCCTTGGTGTTGTTGTAAAACGCCTCTCAGTGTAATGATGAATAGTGTGCAAACAAAATTAAAATATTGCATTTCACATAACACAAATGAAATGAGTACAAAATAATTAATTATTAGAATTAGCCGCTTTGAAAAGACAACCTCGAAAAGTATTTTAACAAGAAAAAAATTGAAATGTGATGATCAACTACATATTACCTCTTGTATTCAACTTCATGCTAGATTCAACATACTCTTAAAGGTGATGATATATTTGAGATAAAGGTGGTTTTTCTAACCTCCACTACTTAGTTTATTTTGTGTTTTACATGATTTTGTTTGTTAAATATGATTCTTGGTTGTACCTCCCAAGGTAAGGAGACTAACAATCAAATTTTAAAGGTTAGGCTCTTTAAATCCCTTGATTGAAGAGTTGGTGGATTGGGTGGTGTAGCAATTAGAATATAGTAAATACTATGAGTGCATATAAGGGGTGCATTTATTTCATCGCAAAGATAATAGCTCTCAATTTATTTCTGCCACTTAATATTGACCATCTGATATGCATTCACACTCTCTTTCACCATCATGTATAGGTACAAAAGTTTTTCAATGTCTCTAGTACACATCTATCTTGTCATGCCATTGCGTCCAACTCTGCTTGAGCTTGGCCATCTATTTCTTCATATAATACCCTTCATATTATGCTATAATTTTTGTAATGTATATTTGTAATGAGTTCCAACATATATTAAGTTGGACTTGTTATCGATTTGGTTGCTTTGGATTAAAGTAACCTTGGATTAAACAAAGTTAGGTTTTTTGTGGTTTAAGAACAAGCCCAATTCCCTATATTTCATTTGACATTAAAATTTGTCATCTTGGTAATGATTAACTAGAGTGATGTGAATTGTGGAAAACAAAACTAGACTATTATAGCTTCTAAATAATTTATAAAATAGAGATTGGAAGAATTAATGGATGAACCTTTAAAAGAAAATTTTGAGGAAATTAAAAATGATAAAATAATTACTAGTTGCATATGGTTTTGAGATAGATTTTTTTTTCAACACCAAGATGGGTGTTACATGTTAATATTAGAGTCGAGAGCTTGAGTTTTGAGATCAACAGGGATGCTGGCAGCACCATTGAAGTAGAAGGAATGGGTTGAATCTAGCCTAGCAGGAACAACAACAACAATACTATTGTAGGCAACAAAAGTGTTCAAATAGTACAAGGTTTTGATTTTGGGGATTGGTTGGAAAGCACTATTTTTGGGGATGATTTTTTTGTTAATATGGGTGTTGTTTAAATTATTGAATGCAAAATATTTGGTTGTAGTCAATTTTACTATTGGGCCTCACCGTCTGGGATGATTCATTACATATCAACTCATAGAAAGAGCATATTTAGAACAACATATGCACAAAACTTGGGTAGAATATATAATAATGTTACTATCAAAACTTTTAAATCTTCTCAATTTATGTTTGTAGCGGGTTCTCATTATCTAGCTACCTTACATATGTATGTTTTAGCTTCTCCATTATTCCTTTGGCCTCACATGATAGTATGTTGTTATGAGATCAATTAATGACATATATATTACAAAAAAAAATTAGTTAACTATTTATAACATTTGATCTTTTACTGTACTCAGTTACTTTATTTCAATTTTTGCATTTTATTCGCATTTGGTCTTTTCATCTATCAAGTTCACCCATCTGTTAAATTACTTTCATTTTTAAATGATAAAAACATTGATAATACTTCTTGTTTGAGTTATATTTGATTTGATCTAATTTTTATAAATGCACCTTGATTGCAAAATATCTTACCAATGCATCAACTATTTAGGTTTGTTTATTACTTGTAGGAATAGTTTATGACATTGTTGTTTTGCACTTTACATGCAAGATTGAATTTTGGGTTCTACAATGGTAGATAATAAGCAATGAAAAATACAAGAGTGCATAGCATAGAGCAGTGGTAAATTCAAATAAGTACATGATGTTAGTTGTCATGCTTTTTAAGCCACAAGAGGATGTGTTAATTGCTCAAGCTCTTGAATTGATTGATGAAAGTCATCCTAGATTGCATCAATATACTATATCATGTTTACAAATGCAATCATATAGGCTTGCAAGCGAGAACATATCTTAGCTGCAACATATTCAAATGTGACTGAAATACAACTTTTGGGGAAAAGAATCTAAATGTCTAAACAATTAAACCTTAAAAAGAAATCCTTGATGCCATAACATAAAGCCTAGATATTGTATTGCAGAGATCTTGTGGCCATGCATCCCAACCATAACAAAATGATGCACATAATGTGATCCATAATTTTACAATACCAAAAACACCAAAAAACATTAACATGATCAACATGGCAACATCACATGTAAATCCATATTATAGAATAATGATATATCACACTTGAAGGTCAATTTGATAGTGGTAACTATGCATTGAGATGTTCAAACCAAGTGGATATCCTCAGGGATGATTTTATAGTAGATAATACATTGTAGACCTAAAGTATACAACTCCTTAAATGTAAATTAATATGTCCATTGGTCCATCATCCTCAAAGATGATCTAATAATAGAGCATATAATGTAGGCCTAAAATATAGAGTAATGTGTCCTATGATATGATATCCAACATGGAATAATATGTTTATTTTTGGCAAGAGAAATAGAAATCACATAATTTTATTTGTGGTGTATGTATTTTAATGCAATTTGAGGGGGGTTTTGTGGAGCAGAGTCGAGTGTCATCATAAAATACTTGGCAAAGAAGAATGAAGGACATGTCAATAATCTATTAGGGAGAACCTTGCTTGAAAAAAAATATTAGTGTGTCCATTGAACTAAGAGACAAGACATGCTCTCTTACTCTTGCCTTACCATTCTCAAAGCCTATTTTAATTAGTTCAAAGGCATATATTTGTATTTGTTTTATGACTCATTGGCCAAAAAGTAGTTTATTAGCTTGGCTATGTGGGATAACATTCGGTCTCTTAATCGGCTTTTCTATTCCAAGTTTTCTAAGACTTTGCTCCAAAATAGAGGCTCATGTCCCTAAATAGTCAATATCTTTTAAGAAACAATGATAGTACAAAATACCTACAACACAAGATAATAAAAAACATAGACATCCCTCGATTTGCTTGAGTAAGTTCTTAAACATACTTCCAATTATTTTGTCTATTTAGAAACTCCTACACATGCCTAACATGATAAAATAGAGGGAAATATCATATTACATGTTTATAACTATAAGAGGTTTTTATGAGGCAACATAGGCCTAAAACAGTGTTTATTTAATATCTTTTGATCCAAACACATTTAAGACATGCACATAGGATCAAATGATTACGAATTCACCCAACAAGATATATATGAAATAAAATCTTATATACAAGAGTTATGAAAATTATGTAAAAAATAATATTCATTCAAATGGTTTTTATTTCATTTATTATGCATTTCTTCTAAATATGGTAATAATGAATAAGTTTATAAATTATCATACCATTCTATAGAATACAAACACTAATATGTTTCAACATCATCTACTAACTCAAAAGTAACAATTACACTTAATTCACATGTTTGTTCAATGATGAAAAAATACAATAAATTAGCAAATTGAAATAAGTTTATTCATGTGAAGGCTAAATAGATTTCTTATCTCCATCTAAATAAATTTAAGTTGAAGAGAGAAATAAAAGCAAGCTCAAGATCTTATTGGTTCCCAATCATTTATGACTATTTTTAAATAAGATTATTTAGAAAATGTAATAAATGTAAGGTCAAGATCTTTTCCATATAGCACAAACATTGCAACATGATAATGTTCTATGTCATAATCATGTATTTATTGTAAATTGTATGATCAAGATTTGCTTGATGGTAGTCATTTTAATCTCTACCATTGATGCATCTATTTCATCTAGTGCTCCTCACTAAGGGAGCAATTCTTAGGTTAGCACCATGACTAGCTAAACATGTTCTTACTAAATGTAAAGACCCCTCTCACTATTGTGCATGGTCCACACTTCTACTCTATATATGCTTCCAATGGTATTAAGGGTGATATTAAGGGTAGAGAGTCCCTTTGGATTTAGATAAATTTGAACCTTCCAACAATTGAATGGACTCTCATGGGGAGTTCAACATAATTGAATATCACAATGACTACAATTAGATTTGTCTAGCCAAATTATCTAAAAAATAATTATCATCAAATATAAACAATCAAAATGGATGACTACCTAGTAGTTCCAAGATTTTGAGACATTTAATAAATGTAAATATTGTATAATTAAATATTAAATGATACATTTTTTTTCCTATTCTTTGGACGAGATTTTTGCAAATTTTATACTCTTTTTCACTATTATGAGAATCAAAACATTGGTAAATAATTAATTGAATAAAATTTTATAGCAACATATTTCTTTCACCTATCCATAAGTGATTTATAGTTTGTAACTTGTTGCAAAGAAAATAAAATCTTTACATAAATTATTTAGATTAATTAAATAAATACATTAAATTACCTAGCAAAGAAGTAATGTAGAGAATAGAGTTGGGTCCGATAATAGAATTGAAATAAATGTAATAATTAAATAAGAGGATAAGGGGGTTTAGCTTTAGGATTGATGATAGATAAATGATGTTCATGATATTTTGGAATGATTTCTTTCTATCATAATTTTTGCCTCAATCTAATGAACATTTGAGAGTTTAAACTAAAACTAAAATTAATGTGATAATTAAATAAGAGGATAGGGGGCTTATCTCTAGGATAGATGATAGATAAATGATGTTGATGTTGTTTTAGAATGATAATTTTACTTTTGTTGCAAAATTATTCACCTTGGTTTGATGAATAGTTCAAGATTTGAACTGGTAAAGAAACACTTGCATATCAATTTCATGTATTGCAGGATCAATCTTGACTACTATGAACTTGATCGTGATGTGTCAAGTTTTAATGAGTTGGTAATTATTGTGAAGCTTAACATGTGGTTGAACATATGTAGTGAGGAAAATAATTGGGGGCACCTATAGAATAGAACTATACAAACAAAACATTAGTAGAAAAATTATGTTTTATAAGTATTCTAGAATTGATTTAATTGGGACGATGAGAGCTTTAAGTGTTGTTATGATAATAGATAATAATAAACTATTTTCATAGAAATTGTGTCTTTGTGGACTTTAGTGGAATATTCCTTTGTTAAGCTATAATCGTGAAGTATTTGGTTTTTACATGGATTTTAATTCTATTATTTCTCTTCTACTTTTGTGACAAGGATTGCATTTGTTTCTATTGATTTCGTGATAAGGATTGCATTTGTTTCTACAGAGGATTATATAAAAATCAGTAAGGGATTCAATTGATGTATTGCATATATAGATTATAGACAAGTTATAGTTTTATTGCAAAAAAAGTTAATTATTGCACTAATTCCTATCCTACAAGTAAATGATTTAAAAATTTGCATTAAATTTTGTAACATCTTCCATAAAAAACTATCAGTGTGCCCATTGAACATATGGGTCCAATTACTAGTTGTATTCCGTGTGCTAGGCTTAATCTCATGATACTCTTAGGCTCTAGCAACTAAGTGAATAAGATAATGTAAAATAAATAAACTATAAGATTAAAATCACACATTATGGTATAATATTTAATTAGTGAATGGTGAGAGTTTTTAGCTAGGTTAAAAATGAGGCATCTCATTCTTGGTATGAACGCACAACATTGACATGAATAGAAGATGAACACATTGCATTAACATGAATAGTTCAGACCTGTGAGCCCAGTGGTACAATAGGAGCACAAAGTCCATGAACTCAACAGCCCAACAAAGGTTTGGAACATGGATCAACTGCTTTAATGTGAATAGTTCAAACCTTTGAGCTCAATGGCCCAATAGGAGCACAAAGCCCTCGAGGTCAATGGTCCAACATGGTTTTGGAACTTGGATCAACTGGTTTAATGTGAACTGTTCAAACTTGCAAGTACAATGGCCTAGTGATGGCACAAAGTGCAAGCACAATAGTCTAGCAGGGGTTTGACCCTTGGTGCAACACCAACAATGCCACATTTTTAACCAAAACACTATTCCATGAACAACAATTAGATTAGTATTGTTGATCTTTAATTTTCTTGTAATTAATATCAAAATGGGATTTATTTTCTAACTCTTTTAGGAAAGGTGTTTTCTCTATAAAATTGAAAAGCACATAATTTACCATCAAATTAAATAATTTTGGTTAGGTACTTGGGGGTTATCAAAAAATATAATTTGGTATTGTAATTACTTATGGTACACCAAATTCAAATCAAATAAATTAATTTATACATTATAGTATTATTAGCTAAAAAACATTAAATTAATTTATCTATCATAGTATTATTAGCTAAAAGAACCTGTCTTCTATTTCATTGTATGCCATTCAAGTTTCTATCTAAGCCTTCATAAAAGAGGATCCTTTGAAGTGTCAAGAGAGTATTAGCCATGAAGGGCAAATTACACAAACCCCTAGAAAACAATAATCCATAGTTTATATATAGATATTTGTGTTCTCAAATAAATCTTCAAAGGAGGGAGAAGCATAACATTTTTCCTTTTCTGAAATAGCATTTGTAGATAGATTGATGTTAATGTCCATGGCTATTTCCTACATAGATTTTGTGAATCCTTGCAAATCCATCCATCAAACGGTAAAAGTGATCCAAGTTGTAGCCATGAAAAGCCTCATCTTTGTAAGTGCCAGCATTGATATCTTGGTGAAGCATGAAAGTGCCCATTGTTGTAGACAACATTGACATTTAGCTAAGAGTCTATGACACATCAAAAACATTTTCCCTTACAATGGACTATCTAAGGTCCAAAATCAAAGAACCCATAGCTTCCCTAAAATCTACACATGGATACCCTTTCATGTCTTCTTCCAAACTCCATATTCATAACAACCTTATGCATAGGTCAAGGTTTGAAATTGCTATGCCCTTAACCAACATTGTGCATGGGGATATATGTAGCCAACTTGTGGCTAGCATAACTATTAATTAAGTTACATGATCATTTATATAGGTGCTCAAAGGGATATGTGTAGTGGACTTGTAGCTAGCATAACCCCTAATTAAATTGTGTGATCATTTATATAGTCTTATATATGTAGTTAGGTTGGGCTAGGTGGCATCCATGTTATAAGTATGGTATATATCAGAGGTAGTGGTTATTTTATTATCATCATATTGTGTATTTTGTTCTCATTGAAGACTATTTGAGGTAGCCTCCTTGAATTGGCTTACTTTTGGAGGTTGCCCCCTCGAAGTGACTTATTAGTATCAATTATATGTAGCACATTTCCTATTATATTTTTATCTTCTACAATTTATTTCATTACAAGTGGTATTATAGCTTGATCTTGGCACCCAAAAGGTAAGAAACAAGGCAAATTTTCTTAATTTAGGAGGTTAGATTATGAATTGTATATTTCTTTAAATTTGGTGAATTGGATTCTACAATTTGGAGATTTGATCAAGGACATATTAAAGATGTTATAATCTATATTTGAGATCATTTGAAGTAGGTTTGAAGAAGTTAGCATGAAATTATAGACTTTCACCAAATTCACTCCCAATAGGTTACAAATCAATAAAATTCTAGGAATGTTTTTTAGGAAATTATGAGGATTATGCAAAAATATGTTACAATAAAAATTTCAAGTTTAATTTTTTTGAGTAAGTTATTATGAAAATTATTTTAGTGGCATTTGTTAGAATCTGAAAAGATTATTAACCCAGAAAACTAATGCAAAGAATAAATATCTAAACTATGAATACAAATGATATGAAATCAAAATAGCAACACAGAGTTAGTCTCCAAGAGAGTAATGCAAATGCTAGAAGAAAAATAGCATTAAGAGGATGCAAAAGCAAAAGATACAAAATACAAGCTAGGTAGCATGCTTATATAGATTAGGAAGAGGGAGGAGCTAGCAACACTAACCAATCAGGAGTAACCATCTATCTGACTAAAGATAACAAAGTATCTTCCCAAAATAGCTAGTGGATGCTCACATGTAGGAAGGTGACACCTCGCAACCACTCACCTAATAAGACATGCTTTATTAACCTAAGTGAGATTAGTAGAAGTGTAGGAAAACCCTAGAAATATAGGAAAAAATAAATAACCCAACTAGGAAATAAAAACCTACACTAACACCCCCCATATAAGTGAAGCTTAGGTGGATGTAGAAATGGGTCCCAGCAAATCAAGCTTGATGAGGTACCCATGTACATAAAATTCCCCCCCAAAGAGAGAGAAGCCCCCCAAGATAGAGAGAGAAGAGACCCCCCCAAAGTAGAGAGAGTCAAGACTTTGAGTGAGAGGAAGAAGCCCCCTAGAAGATGAAGCATCCCACACCCCAGCAAAGCTCGCAAATGAAGGAACTTGCTCTCAGTGAAGGGTTTGGTGAAGATATCAGCAACCTGCTCAGATGTCAAATAGTAGCGAAGGTCGTTGACGTGACCATGGATGAGCTCCTAGATGTAGTGCATGTGGACCTCTATGTGTTTGGTCTGCTAATGATGGACCAGATTCTGTGAGATCTGAATGGTACTTTGGTTGTCACAAAATATGATTGATGGCTGTCTGATCTGGATACCAAACTCCCAAATGGCTTCAGTGGTGGCATTCACAGCCCCTCGATACTCAACCTCAGTAGAAGATAGAGCAATAGTAGACTGCTTCTTGCTCGACCAACAAACATGACCTGAACCAAGTGAGAAGCTATAACTTGAAGTAGACTTACGATCCTGAGAATCACCCGCCTAATCTAAATCTGTGTAGCCCACCAAGTCAAGCTTAATGCCCGCTGCGTAGTGAATACCAAAACTGTGAGAACCCTGAATGTAGTGAAGGATCTGCTTGGCTGTTTTCCAGTGCAGCTCATGAGGCTCCTGCATGAATTGAGAGACCATGCCTACAGCATATGAAATGTCAGGTCTCGTATGAGTTAGATAAATGAGACTCTCAACAAGTTGTCGGTACAAAGTGCCATCAACAAGTGGAGAAGAACATTGAGCCTCAAGTTTGACTCCAGAAAGAAAGGGAGTCGGAGCAGGCCTACAATCAGCCATATGAAACCTCGAGAGCAATTTAGAGCATACTTGGACTATGTGATGGTGATCCCGGAAGAAGACTGAAAGATCTCAATCTTGAGAAAGTAATGCAACAAGCCCAAGTCAGTCATCAAAAACTTGTCATGAAGGGCAGTTTTGACAGCCCCAATGGTGGATGAAGAACTCCCTGTGATCAGCGAGTCATCAACATATAGAACCAGAAATAGGAGTGAATCATCCTACTGTAGAATGTAGACATTGGGATCAGAATAGCACCGAGTGAACCCAACTGATAGAAGGAGTCCATCTTGGCATACCAGGCTCGAGGAGCCTGTTTGAGGCCATAGAGAGACTTTCGAAGACGGCACACAAGTGAAGAATCCTGAAGGAACCCCTGTGGCTGCTCCATGTAGATCTCCTCCTAAAGGTCACCGTGAAGAAAAGCACTCTTAACATCCATTTGCTATACTTCCCAACAATTAGCTACAACAATGGCAAGAACAAGTCAGATGGAATTCATTCTGGCAACTGGCGCAAAAGTCTCAGAGTAGTCAATCCCAGGAACCTGGGAGAATCCTTTGGTGACCAAGCGAGCCTTATGCTTGTCAACTAACCCATCTGCTACAAATTTTGTTTGATAGATCCACTTACATCGAACAAGTTTTCTTCCCTTAGGAAGAGGGACAAGATCCCAAGTGTGGTTCCTCATCAAGGAACTATACTCCTACATTGTTGTATCCCACTCAGGAATACTAGAAGCCTCATGAAAAGACTGTGGATCTGAGGCAGTAGCAATGAAGACATGTGGAGCATCCTGGAACTGTGAACGAGTTCACCTGGTGTTTGATGGATCCCCAACCCAATCACTTGAAGACTGCAAGGTTTGTCTAGCTGAAAGTGGACTGAAAGATGGAGAATCTGGAGGAGAATCATCAACCTCTGAATGATGACTAGGAGAGGAAGGAGGTGAGTCCTCTGAATCGCTCTCTGGATCAGAAGTGGAGGTAGAAGACTGCTCAGGTGAATCTGACTCATCAGAAGATCTGTCATGTATTCCAAGTGACTCCAATGTCAAGGTAGGAGTTGGAGAAGTGATAGAAAGTGAGCTCGAAGAGCCCTCCTCAAACTGAACACTCCTCTCAATGAACAATTCATGTGTAGTAGGGTGGAGCAACCGATAACCCTTCACACCATTAGAATAACCTACAAATATGCAAGGTCTGCTTTGTGGATCCAAGGCCTTGCGTTTCTCTGCAGGAATGTGGGCCCATGCAGGAGAACCAAAAACTTGAAAGTGTTTAACTGATGGTTTCCGACCGCTCTAAGCTTCAAAAGGAGTGACTCCCTTCAAGGCTCGGTGAGGAACATGGTTCTAGATATAACAAGCACAGTTAATGGCCTCTGCCCAATACTGTGGTGCAAGAGATCTGGAGTGAATCATGCATTTCACCATTTCCTTCAAGGACCTATTCTTCTATTTTGCAACACCATTCTGCTGAGGATTGTATGGAACTGAATGCTGCAAATCAATCCCCTCTAAAGTGCAAAACTTCTCAAACTAATGGTTGACATACTCACCACCATTGTTAGTGAACAAAACTTTGATGGCTTTCTCAGATTGCTTCTCTACAAAAGTTTTGAAGTCCTGAAAATGATCAAATACATATGACTTCTATTTGAGAAAGTACACCTAAGTATATCGAGAAAAGTCATCAATGAATGTGAGGACATATCGGGCCCTACTGAAAGAAGGATGCTAAAATGGACCAGCCAAATCACTGTGAACTAACTCCAGTATCTGTAAAGCTCTCCATGCCTTACCTTTGTCAAACTTTTTCTTAGGATGCTTACCAAGAATGCAACCTTGGCAAACACCACCTGAAAACTAAACTGAAGGCAACCCTATGACCATGCTCTGCTGGTTGAGCTGCTGCAAGTAGCGGAAGTTAAGATGGCCAAACCACTCATGCCATAATCTACTCACATCATAAAAATGAGTGAGCAAAATAGTCGAAGGAGGATCAGGAACAAAGTGAGAAAATAGATAGAGCCATGATTGATGATCTGCTCTCCCAACTGTAGTTGTAGAACCACTGTGCAACTCACTAATCTCCACTGAATTAGGAGTGAACGCAACTTACTTGCCTGAACCTGTGTGAGTGATCTGGTATACCGATAGGAGATTAGTTGATAATGAGGGCACACAAAGAACATCATGGAATGTGCCATCCCCCACATCAATAGACCCTCTCCCACACACCTCAATAGGAGTGTCATCACCCATCAAAATAGAAGGCATAGTACACTGCTCCAAAGATGCAAGTTCTTCCTTAGATGAAGCCATGTGGTGCAAAGCACCCAAATCAAGAACCCAAGTGGATGGTGAAGAAGCAACTGCAATAAGGGCCTTGCCCTTTCCTTTCCCCTTGCTATTTTCTTTTGCCTTATTAGACCCCTTATTAGAACTCTATTTGATAGACTCAGGAACACTGATATTATTCATATCAAGAATGTGTGTCAAGTGATCAATTTATTTTTTCAGACATTTATGTTCATCATGACTGGGTTTTTTACAATAGGCACATTGGACCCTCTCTTTCTTAGGCTTGTCACTCTTGGAAGATTGGGTCTCATTAGTTGCTTTTGAAGCAATTGATATCTGATCCTTCTTCTCCTTGCTATTCTTCTGTTTCTTATCCTTACTATTGTTGTTACTACTTTGTCCTTTTTGTTCTTTTGTGCCTTGGTTAACAGCCAAGGCATGTGACTTAGAGGACTTAAGAGTGCCCATCTGGATTAGTTTGTCCTGTTCCTGAGTGAGATTGACAGCAAAATCATCTAAAGATGGCATGGTGAATTAAGTACCAAGTGCACCCTTAGTAGCATAGAAAGTAGAAACAAACATAGAATATTCTGAACTTAGCTTAGAGAGAATACTAAGAATCAGTTGTTCATCTTTCTTTTCAATTCCGCATTGTTTTAACTGTAGCCTTAGTGATTTCAATTTAGTGAAAAAATCTTAGATTGTGTTGAAATTGCCTGGACTTAAATTAATTAGTTCATTTTCTAACATATGACCCCTCATTGAATCTTGTGTGCTGAATAGTGTTTCTAGATTTGTCTAGATTTCATTTGGTGTATTCAAAGACTCAATGTGAAAGAGAAAATCAAGAGAAACAGACAAACACAATATTCTATATGCCTCATCACATTTGTTAAACCACTTAGGCTTATCTTCATCTTTAGCAGGTTCAGTGTCAAGTCCCATAGTTATCTTATTTAATCCAAGTTTCCTTAAATGAATTGTCATGTGTGATTTTCACTCAAAGTAATTGTATGGAGTTAGGATGGACACATTTGTTTGATCCATGATGAAGAAATGCAGAGAAGAAATGCCAAAAAAAAGAGAACCCAACCAAGACAACCCCCCTTTTTCGCTCAATAAAAGAACCCCCCCAAGAAAATATGATTTGGCACTTTATATTAGTGCATTTACAATTGCCACTAGCAAGAAATATTAAGTGGTCTTGATTTTAATGCATTACAAAACCCTCACGAAGAGCATATGCTGGAAATACAACTTTGGCACAATACCTAGAGAAATAAACAACACCACTATGATCCACTCAAAAAATCATGCACTTTCAAAAAAAGAATCACCTCGATATGAGGTCGTATGTGAAAGTTATGATCCTCCGAAGTTCCCAAAATAAGAATTGTGCAGTGTCACGACTAAGAATCTACAATTTTTGAAAAATCTCCACATCAAAATAAAAAAAATGACTACACTAGTGCATAGAGCACAAAAAAATAGCCAAAATCAAAAAGAATTTCGTGGGAAACGGAGTCCGTATGAGCAAGAACATAGCATTTGAAAATTGCCTTCAAAACTGCAACTGTCAATGGAGAGGGGTCTTGCTGTAGCTTTCTGAGTGTGTTTCTGCAAAATATATAGACTGCATGTAAAAACTAAAACATACCTAGATGGTTTTTCTGTGCTGTGAACAAAACCTCGGAGGTGTTTTTCTCGCTGATGTATAGAAGATGTAGTTCTAATGTAAACATAACACCTTTAGCAACAAAAAATGATGCCAGCAACCAAAAAATGACATGCAAAGGCTAAATCAGCTACCTAAGACAAGAAGAGGCATGCTGAAACCTACAATATTAATTGAAAACACCAAATATGCAAGATGGTTGTCAGATTTGAGCTTTAAACCCTGGTTCCGCAATTGTGTATGACAATCTCTGATTTCGGTGAAATGAAAGCCAAATCTGACTTTCTTAAGCCTCCTGGATGCGTTGGAACAACCGAAAATACTGCTAGTATAACTAGAAATGCTGCAATCACTGAGATTTCATAAAACACATGTGCAAACCTCAGAGATTAAAGAAGTTTCAGTCAAACTTTTTTGATTCTCAAGATCATCCAAAGATGCAAGAGAAGAGCATACCGGGTTTTTTGAAAAACTGAAATAAGATTTATTAACCCCCCCGAATCTCTCAAATAAAGAAACTAAAATCTACTCTTGCACATAAAAAGGCTCTGATACCATGTTAGAATATGAAAAGATTATTAATCTAGAAAACTAATACAAAGTATAGATATCTAAACTATGAATGCAAATGATACGAAATCAAAATAGCAACACAGAGTTAGTCTCCAAGAGAGTAATGCAAATGCTAGAAACAAAAATAGCATTAAGAGGATGCAAAAGCAAAAGATACAAAATACAAGTTAGGTAGCATGCTTATATGGACTAGGAAGAGAGAGGAGGTGGCAACACCGACCAATCAGGAGCAATCATCTATCGGACTAAATATAGAAAAATATCTTCCCAAAATAACTAATGGATGCTCACATGTAGGAAGGTGACACCTTGCAACCGTTCTACTAATAAGACATGCTTTATTAACCTAAGCGAGATTAATAGAAGTGTAAGGAAAACCTAGGAATATAGGAAAAAATAAATAACCCAATTAGGAAATAAAAACCTACACTAACAGTATTATGATAAGGGCTAAGAAAGAAGATATTAATGAAGTACTCACACAAATAGATTCTCTCAAGAGTTGTGTGGAAAAAACAAGATTATATAGGCATAATTTGAGTTGGAAAGCTAACACCCTAAGAGTATATGCACATAATATGAGTTGGAAAGGTAATGTGACTCAAGAAGGAGGAGGAAGAGGAGGAGTGGTGTGAACACCAATAGACTTGTCATGAACTATCACTATTTGGAGAGATGTCGATTGGTCTACAACCCAAAAGAGACAAGGATCATAGAATTCAATTAATCCAAATGGAGAAATTGCCTAATACTAGGCCATATCATTACCTCTAGTTCTAAAAGAGTGAGATTGGTAAATTGGTGGAGACATTAGATGCCAGATATATAGTGTACTAATGCCAAAAGGGTCTACCACCAAAAACATATTAGGATCAAAGAATTTAGTTAGTATTGAAGGAGAAACCACCTAATATTTGGCCATATCATTACCTCCATTTGTAAAAGAGTGATATTATTATATTGGTAGAGGAGACACTAGATGTAGGATAGATAGTGTTACCCAACCTCGATGGAGAGGAAAGAATCATCTTGGATGCATAATTAACTATCCAAATATGCATAAAGAAGATAAGGACTACAACAATAATAAAGTAAAACAAAAAGTGGAAGAATCTAGCCAATGAATATGAGACGTGGGAGGATGAAGTGTTTCTTCAAAAGCATCTAAAGTTCGTCAACATTAGGGACAATATTGGTTTTACCTGGGGTGGGGCATAATTTGCATTAACCTATACTATGAATGGGGATATGTGTAGTTGACCTGTGGCTAGCTCATAGCCCTTAATTAAGTTATATGATCATTTATATTGTCTTATATAGATAGTTATTTCAACAAGGGTGGCATCCATGGAATAAGTATTGTATAAATAACAGGGAATGGTTATTTTTGATATTGTGTATTCTATTCTTATTAAAAACTATTGGAGGTACCCCTTGAAGTGGCTTGCTTTTGGAGGTTGCCCCCCGCAAGAGCCTTATTATTATCAATTATTTGTAGTATATTTCCTATTATATTCTTCTCTTGTGCAAGTTATTTCATTATAGAAATTTCCTTCTTCATATATTCGAGAAAATTCTTCGCCGCCCTATCAAAATAATCTCTACCACCCCTGATGTTATTTTGTATCAGTCTCTCCACCTCTTCCACTACCCACTTCTTACCTTTACCTTTCTCATTGTTGAAAGTCTTGGCCATTTTTAAACCTGCACATTTGGTTGACTCACTATGGGCACCTATAGCCATAGTAATCCATCTCAAAAAATGGAAAGGTAGCCAAATGTAACCCATTGATTATTCAATCATAATGATTGGCTCATCCTTTCGCGGTCCTTTTAGACTAGTGCACAAGAGAGTGCCATCATTGTTGGTTATGGAGACCGAGGCTTTGTACAAGCCATCACATCTAGCCTCAAGAGTCCTAAATAACTATCCATTAGAACAAGTCCTGAGCATGTCACACCAAAAGAGCAAACTTACGGCTGAGCATTTTCTAATTGAATCTCTGTGTACTTTTGATGCGCAGGTGTGGATTATTAGATTTGATTTTATTCCAATCTTCCCCACCTTCCTTCAATCTCTCTAAATTCGTCCGTTCCTGTGCCTTGGTACTCCACCTCCTCTAATCTTTTCAACTGTTCTAATCCCTCTGGAACTTTCTTCACTCTCCGGCACCTGTTTATAACCAGAATTGCTGGAGGCCGGCCATCGCCCCATCCTCCAAATCCGGCAACTCTTCCAAAAGAGGGAAGTTCTCAATATGCAGAAATCGTAGCTTGGGAAACCCGGACGACTTTCCAAACGCCTTTGGTATTTTTCTGCAACTCTCATTACCCACTAATCTCAACTACATCAAGTTGGGCATTGTTTCCAATGCCGGATAATCGCTACAGTGACAACCACATAACATGAGCTGCCTCAGATTTGTTAGCATGCACACAGAACTCAGCACCGGAAAATTGCTCAGTTCAAGTGTTTGGAGATCCAGCAGAGCACTGATGTTCTCCGGTAGATATGAAAGATGCGATTCTCTGTTGCCCTGCCTTTCTCGTATCTGATTTCCTAATGAAAGATGTTGCATCTTGAGCAGCTGAACAAGAAGCCCATTTTCCATACTTTTCAACTCCTTTTAATGCTTAACATTTAGCCTTAATTCTTAGAGGTGGGTTAATTTGGCAACATCCTCCAACCTTAGCAATCCATCCTCTTTAATGGACAGGTCTAACCAATATGATCTCACTACCCGCAAAGACACCAGCTCTGATATTCCCTTGGGCATTGACTACATAATTCATAATGGCAATTCCGAACATCGAGATGCTGGAGACATTTGAGTTCACTTATCCACGCAGGTAGCCTTTTCAACTTATAGCACATAGACAGATCAAGAAAGACAAGACTCTTAAGACTTCTTACACACATTGGTACCTCCTCAATGATTGTACATGATAAATTCAGAAGCTTGAGAAGTTTCAGCTTTCCAACACATTTGGGCAATGTGGAGATAATAGTTTTGCCTAAATCAAGAACCCTTAAGATTCGCATACTGCTGAAGAAGCTTGCCTCAATTTTTCCGTTGGGATTACTCTGTAATGACAGAGTGCGAAGAGATCTGGGACAACAAGCCCTGCTCTGTGTGATGGCTTCATCATCTATCTCTTTTTTGGCCAGTAAAATTCTACACCAGCTACGTCTTGTTTCCACATCTGACGTGAAGCCATCTTCAATAGCAAATGCATTTCTGTTTTCCTTGGATAAATCAATTGCCAAATCAAGCAGCAAGTCATGGATCTTGCAATATTTGACTAGACCACTATACTCCCATACTTCAAGCAAGCATAAATTGGCCAGTTGATATAAATAACTCCAAGCAATATCCCACTGGTCTTCTCCTTGGGGAATGAATCCTTCTGCTATCCAGAGATAAATGAGATATTCACAATCTATTTCTTCATCCTCAGGAAAAAAGGATAAATAAGCAAAACAGGGCTTAAGAGCTGCAGGCATGGAGTTGTAACTCAATCGGAGAATCTGTATAACAGAGTCTTGGTTAACATTAACTACCTCAGTGAACTGAAGCAATTTGGAATTCCACTGGCTTATTTCTGTGCAGCTTGAGAGAGAAGCTCCTATTGTCTTCAGAGCCAATGGTAATCTCCTGCATTGCTTTTCAACTTGACAAGCTACCTCTTCAAGCTGATGTGGTGGGAGATTTTGGTGACAATCTGGGAAGGCATAAGCACAGAACAACTGCCAACTCTCTTGCTCAGAAAAAAGCTCCATCTCATATATAAGAGCATGTAGATTTTGCTCAACTCCCCTGTTTCTGGTTGTAACCAGAACTTTACATTGGCTGTCACTGCCAATTGGAAGACCGAGGCTCCTAATGATGTTATCTTCTCTGGGTGCCCTACACACGTTATCCAGCACGATGAGAGACTTTGTGTCTCGTAATCCGGCATGAATCAGCTCTGTTGCTCGCTCTTCACTTGCATCCTTCACAGCATCCTTTATATCTTCCAAGTGAGAAGCTAAATCACACTATAATTTATGAACAGAATATGACTGTGATATGGAAAGCCAGATTGAATAATCATACCTTCGATTGATTCTGTCAAAAGCGTGTTGAAGAAGATATGTTTTTCCTGCTCCGTCCAACCCCACCACGGCAATGACTGGAGCTGTTGATTCATCTATCAAGGAGATGAGGTGTTGAATCTTGGGCTCAATGTCTATGAAGACATGCGTTCAATGCATTCACAACCACCGTCACATGCATTCACAACACTTCAGTTCCACCGTCACACTCTAGTTCCACCCCAGCTTTTCTCTTTAATTAGTTTGCATAATAAAAATTTCTGTGGCAGTTACAATAGGCGTAGACTCTTTGTTTTTTAGTTATTGCATATTTTACTGCAGTTGTATGCAGTCTCCTTTCAGCGATAGGATTGTTAGCTCATGCACTGCAGGTTTATGCACTGCAGGTTTAGTTACCTCATGCAACGCAGAATAAACAGCATTTCTATGCGGCAGTTTAACTCCATATTTTTAGTCAGTTTTCAACGGTGCAGAGTCTGCTCTGTTTTTTATTTATGTACTCTGTATTTTTCAGAATTATGACAGTAGATCAATACAATACAATTCATTTATCTCATGCTGTTGTTCGCTCACTATGAGCAGATTATTTGTTCACTGTTTTTTTTGTTTTCTATTTTTCTGAGCAGTTACAGTATAGTGTAAGAGCCATTATTATAAGTTTTAAAATCTTCAGTCTACAGGATGTGAATCTGTGGGCAGGAGACTATTTCCCTTCCACACTTCTCTCTCCGCTGCACTGCTCGATGACTGTTGGGGAATAGGCAACAATAACTCATGGAAAAGCCTCAGCTGCTCTCCATCATTCGTAATAGACTTGATTCTTTCTTTCACTGCTTCTATTCTTTTTCCCATTCTATAGCGGAAAAGTAATTCATCAGGATTGCAAACACAAGATTGAGTAACAGTAATAGTGTAGAGTGAGCTAACAGCAAACTCTTCCACAATGTCCTCTACATCCCAGGCAACATCCCTAACTTTGTGCAGCCATTCTTTGATGTTCTCATCTTGTGTAGAAAGTGAATCCACATATTTGAGACCAATGCTTATTGTTGTGAGTCTCTTGTTTAACCAGTCAAAGTCCTGGGCGAAGTTGAGCAGCAGCTCTGCCTCCTCAGCTTCTTGTTGGATTATCATCTCAGTAACTTTGGCAATAACACCTTGTGCAATTGCGCCAGCCATCTGTTAAAGCTGGGTAGAGAATAGAAACAACCTCTGCAACTATGAAATTATAGTAAAGAAACAGGGTTCCTTAATACACCAAAAATACAAATCAAAACTAAAAATTGTGAGCTTCGATCTGAGTAATTCCCTCTTCGAACTCTAGCATTTATAAAAACAATATTAAGATCGATTCAGTGTACGTGGATAGGTGGAAGCCATTAATAAAATTATATTCCCTTGTAGAAAAGATAAAATGCACTTTGGGAAGTGGACCTCCGATTGAACAGCAAAAGCCAAATAATTTGGACAGTACCATTTTGGTACTCCAAAGAAAAGATTGATATTTATGGCATAGAATGCAAGGCCTTCATCGATGTTTAGGGGGCGCTCATACATTGAGTATAGAGGAGTTCAATGTGTTTTTTCTCACAACAATTATTAAAAGATACAAATATATTAGTTTTTATTATTCAGTTCTTTTTTGAAATATATTAGTTTTTATTATTCAATTTTTTTATTGATTAATCTTAAGTCAAAGACTTTTAATTATTTGAGTTGTTTACTGATTTACATTAGACTATTGAGTAAGTATGACATTTAATTTTAAACGGATTATTATATGAATAATTACCAATATCTCTATTTTAAATGGATTAATATATTTATTTTAAAGTTATTTTGGTCAATTTTTTATTTGAAATTGAGGGACCATAATGATTCAGGAGTCCCATGTGGAAAGGTTCTTGCTCAATGGATTAAAGGTATGTTGGGGATAAAGTTTGATGACTTCCAAGAGCTCTTATGGATAGAGTTGTTTCTTCGTTAATAAATGACCATGAGTAAGGGGAACTAGTTCATCAAAATTATCTCCATTGAATCTAACCCAATCATACCTTTAAGGATTTAAACTTTGGTAGGTGGAGTAATCAAAGAACCATTCCATCATCCTCACCAATTGAACATAATCCCTTTAATAATCATTTAAGTTGTTTATTAACTTATATTTTTAAAAATAGTTCAATTATTCAAATTATTTTTTGACTTTAAACAAGAAAAAAAACTTAATAATATCACAAATTTATTTTTTTAAATAAAATAATTAAACAAACCTTTTAACACATTATTTAAAAAGCTCTAAATTGTAAAAATAATTATTTATATCATATTCTACTAATGCTCTAATCTTTGTGGAACTAATGTAAGTATATATTATTGCCATGAATTTTTGGTAATAACAATTTATTAAATTCAAAATTTTCAATATATTCTTAAAATAAAATAATGAAAATGGTATTATTATAAAAATATATATGAAGAGTTCCATATAGAAAAATATAATAATTTAGTTTGATTTTAAATTAAAATATTTCAGAAAATCATTATACATAGGTACATACATACATACATACATACATATTAAAACTAGATCAAAATATTATGGATTTATATTTAAATGTATTTTTCATATTACTTTACAACTTCAAATGAAAAGATCTACATAATTTCAAGCAACATTAAATACATCACCTATTAGTAATTCACCAAAATTATTATAATTTAAGAAAGTTACTATAAGTCCTATAATTATATTACATTAAAAATGAAAAGATCTACTTAATTTTAAACAATATTAAATCCATCACCTATTAACATTTCATCAATATATACATACATACATATTAAAAATAGATCAAAATATTATGGATTTATATTTAAATGTATTTTTCATATTACTTTACAACTTCTAATGAAAAGATCTACATAATTTCAAGCAACATTAAATACATCACCTATTAGTAATTCACCAAAATTATTATAATTTAAGAAAGTTACTATAAGTCCTATAATTATATTACATTCAAAAAGAAAAGATCTACTTAATTTCAAACAATATTAAATCCATCACCTATTAACATTTCATCAAAATTATCATGATTTTAATAAATTACTACAAGTTCTATATTTATATTACACTTGAATACAAATGACTATATAGGAACATTACATCTTTAAATAAGAATAACCTTTTAAATTAGTTTATTTTTAAAAAAATTAAACATAAAAATTATCCTATGACAATATAAAAATGCAACAAATAATTTAACATATTTTTTAATGTCAATTTTGAAACCATAAATGGTTGCAACTAATTCTACCTTACAAGTCATATAAAGATGCAACCATAAAGATGCAACTAGGGGAAAAGACCCAATAGGTGTGATAGTTCTAATGGTTGGGAGGGTAATTGTCATAGTTTGATCCATTAGTAGAACATATTTTCATTATTGCTTGAATATAAAAATATCAATAAAAATAACTTTTTGTATTAATAACTATTGCTTTTAAACCTGTCAAACATGTATCATTGATAGACCAAATTTTTTCCAACTGCCCATTCAATAATACAAAATGAACAAACATCCCTTTTCAACTTTTAGCTCTAAATGGAACAAAAGATAACATAATTTATTCCAAATAAAATTCACATCTGAATTTATAACAAAACTATATTAAAATATTATGTTCAAATTTGTACAATCTTCCAATTACTTTGTCCACCTATATACACATTCTTGTCAACATCAACACATGCTTCTTAATCCATATAAAATATTAAATGTACAACTATTGGTCCTCCACCAATTAATCTAGTATTGTAATGAACAATGACAGGTACCCAACTTGACATAATTACAAAATTTTATTTCTAATAAATCAGTCCATCTATCCCAAATATTGAGCAATAAATGCCCAACTTGGAGACTTTAACAACCATATGTAAAATAAATGAACAGATGTGAGGCTCACCATTTAAAAAATCAAATCGCAAAATTAATGACACCAAATTTCAAAAATGTATCCGTGCCCATCTCAAATGAAAATCAAATCACACAATTAATAGATCAAATTTGAAAATTGGCTCTCTATCCGTGGAACACTGAATTTCAAAAAAATGGAGGGAATTAATCTATAAAATGAACCAATAATTCATATCTATCATTTTCATTCTAACGAGTCAGAAAGAATATCAGACCTGCAACAAGTATCAGAATATCAAACTTGCAAATATCAGACCTGGAAACTGCTACAAGGCTTAGGTGGCACATTGTCTTCTCAAATCAAGTTTTTATATTTATTTCTATAATATGTTCTTATATTGATACGTTACCAAGTAATATTAGCTTCTTGGTAGACAAAAATATTTTTGATTCCTTTATGTTATGATTGCAAGTGGTTTCATGTTATAACAGCCACACGTAAAATATAGTTGTTGTGTAGGAATTATAGTCCTGAAACATCTTATAACAGTATTTCAGAGTGGAGCATTCCCTGTTCATATTTAACTTGGTGTTCTTGATATTTCAATGCCCTTTTTATGTTATGATTACAAGTAGTTTCATGTTATAATAGCAGACAAAAATATAGTTGTTCTGTAGGAATTATAGTCCTGAAACATCTTATAATAGCATTTTAGAGTGGAACATTCCCTGTTCATATTTAACTTGGTGTTCATGCTGTGCAAAGATTATTATGATGAGAATGATATCACTAATGTCATTGAGATCTATGACAGTCCAAGTGGTACAACATAGTTCAAGACCTCAAATAATTATTCTATTCTTTGTGTGTCATTTATAGTATGTTAAAAACCTAAGCTTGCCATTTTCAAATGAAACAAAGCCCGTGGACTATGTATGTTCTAAATCTGCAACCAAAGGTATTGACTTGGACTATATACATATAATTGTAATAATCATTAAAAAACCATAATCATAGTTTACCATTTCATGTTAAGAACAAAGAGAAAGTTGGCATAAAGGACACAGTGCAGTTAAATGTTATATGTCTGTTAAATGTTATAGCTCTGTTAAATGTTATAGCTCTCTATGTTAATGGTGCAGTCCAAGTATAGGTCTGAATCTACTCTCCATGATACATGTTTAAGTTTGGAACAGTGATACATGATGTCTAGGTCTGTTCAAGAAATTCCTATCCTAAGATGAAGGATTGTATTCTTAAACATTTTCCCATTATTACATGGCAAAGTGATTGCAAGAATTTAATTATACCAACCTTCATTTGAAAAGTCAATGTTATTTGTTTGAGATAGTGAATTACAATCCTGTCAAAGTATTGTACCTTCTTACACAGACTATGGTGAAAGGCATTTAGTCATAGAGTTCATGTGCCTTGTCAAATCTGATACACAACTCATATATTGTCCTAATGCCACATCATTGTCCATAGTTTCAAGTACACTTCCACCTCTTTCAATTATGCTATCAATAGACCTCTATTTCTTAATGCATGCCAATACCTTGAAGCATGACTCTCCCTTTGACAACCTCCAATGAAAGAATAGAACCTGTGTATTTGACTGTACCGTCCCACTTAGCAGGATCTCTGATCAAATATACTGCCACATGAGGGACAAAATATAATGGTACACACAACCACACTCCCTTGGACACTTACAACATCTTTAACATAGAATTCACAGTCCATTATGCTTTGATAACTGTTAACATCAATTTGAAAAGTTCCAATTTGGGCAGAGAAAATAAAGACATGCTAGAAAAGATTAAAGGATCTACAAAGATACTCATGCATTTGCTTAGGAGTTTCAATGATCTTTTGACAAACCCATGTCATTCCATTAGACTACATTTCTTTGAGGCATTTTGTCAAGAGGTTCATGTGGCTTGTCTGTTTTTGCTTTATATATATATATATATTTAACAGACATATATATGTCTGTTAAATGTTATAACTCTGTTAAATATATATATATATATATATATATATATATATATATATAATAGAGCTATAACATTTAACAGATAGCTTATGAAAAAAGTTGTGTAATGATGTAATGAATTTGTACCTTCTCATTATGCATATGTAATGGATTTGTACCATCAATGTTATTGATCACCATCCATGATCCATGATGAAGAGACATATGATAACATAATTTTGATTTGAATACTTATGAATTTAACTGTGTTCAACTTTTTTCCATACAGAAGCATTCAAATCAAATTTATTATGTACTGTGGACATCTAATGTTCATTGTCATGAAGGATCATGAAGTTTGATGTATAACATTCATTACATTTTCTTGCTAACAATTATTAAATGACATCATTTTATTTAGGCATTATGGTAGTAGGAAAGAGAAGATCTAGAAGAACAAGTCGAAGGCCTAGGACTAGGTTGCCAAGGGGAGTCAAATTGAATGCAATTGACTCAGATGATGCTGAGACTTCAATCAAGCCACCTAAAAATAACACTGATTGTAGTCCAGTTAATGACAGTGTAGTTAACATTGATGTTTCTACTAGTTTTGCTAAAAAACATGAAATGAAGGCAAAGATGAAGAGAGGGGAATGGACAGAACAAGATATGGATAGTGTGATCAAGGATGTCGAGGACAATAAGTACTCCATAAGAGTAGCTGGAAAAAAGTGGAGTATCGCTTGCACTAGTTTGACAAATTGGTTGGCAGGAATAACAACCACGAAAACAAAGGGACCACCAATGGTTTTGTCAATGGAAGAAGAGTTGGAAGTTGTGAAATGGTGCAAAGATTTGGCTCAACTTAGTCATGGTATGGAGATTATTCAGTTGAAGTCACACATTGCACAAATTTGTCAAGGAAGGCCAAATCCTTTCATGAATGGTTTGCCAGGTAGATCATGGTGGGTTGGTTTCTATAGACGTCATCCAGATTTGACAATAAGGATTGCTGAGGGTCTTGACCAGGATAGAGCAATGATGTTGCGTCCGAGCATTGTGGAAAATTTTTATGACAACTTGGAAAAACTTTATAATGCTAATCATTATGGCCCAACAAAGATATGGAACTATGATGAAATAGGTGTTCAAGTAGGCAGAAATTGTGGGATGCGAGTTATTGCAAAGTTGGGTAGTAGAAGTGTGACACAAATTCTATCAAAAAGCAGAGAGTGGATAGCCATTTTATGTTGTATTAATGCAACACGGCATAGTATACCTGGGTTTTATCTTTTCAAGGGTAAAAGGCAGCTAAAAAACTATATAGTAAATTGTGAACCAGGGGCATGCATGGCAGCCCAACCACATGCTTGGATGATCAAAGAGCTCTTCTTGAATTGGCTGCACCATTTTGCTAGATCAGTCCCTAGTGGAGCTTCAACCACAAATAGACATTTACTCATTTTTGATGGACATGGAAGCCATGTGGCTTACAGCACAATTCAGGAAGCTAGATCTTTGGGCATTGATCTTTTTACTTTGCCTACACATACCAACCACAAACTTCAGCCTTTGGATGTTAGTGTCTTTGCACCATTCAAGTCATACTTCAAAAATGAAAGGTCCAAGTGGATGGCAAAAAAACCCCACATTGAAATAAGGAGGGCAGAATTGGCTGAACTAAGTAGCAAAACTTTCAAGCTTGCCCTTACATTTGAAAATATCATATTAGGTTTCCGAAGGACTAGAATTTGGCCACTAAATAGAGATGCTCTTTCCAATGACATGAGACCAAGTGAATCCTTCTTTGTTGAAGAAGAAAATGAGATTATAGGTATTGCAAGCATATTAAGGTTGGCTAGATATGAAGAAGTTGAAGTGCAAAATTTTTTGGCACAAATGGCAAGGGAACAATCAACACTAATGAATGAAGTGAATGACAGCATAAGTTCAACGACTCATGTTAGCCAAACACAATAGTCAAATGAAGAAGATGATGCCATGAGCTTGTCAACACAAGTTAACCCAGCAAATTGGGTTAAAAAAGCTGCCAACAACCTTGGAATATAGATTGATTTTGAAAATGAAGAAGTGTCATTATCTATGCCTTCCCCTCCTCCACTTCCAACAACTGAGGTTATTCATTATTATGCAGATACCATAAATTGGGAAACTACAGATTTAGATGCTACTGATACAACATTGCAGCAAGTGAAATGCAATGAAGGTTCATTGCAGAACTCTGAAGGTAATGAAATAGCAGACCAACAAGTGAGATGCAGTCAAGGCTCATTAAAGAACTTTCTCAAGCTACCAATTGAAATGGTTCGTAAGAGACCCAATCCCCTGGATGACAGTGCATTGAGGCTAGGTAGGCAGTCCCAAATTCTTACCACAGATGATTATCTAATCCTGCATGAGTAGCAAGAAGCAAGGAAAATAGAACTTGAGGAACTAAAAGCAAGAAAAAAAAATAGGCAGAGGCAAAGAAAATCTGTCTAATTGCAGAAAAGAAAAGGAGGGAAGAGAAAAAGCTTGAAAGACAATTAAAGAGACAAAAGAAGGAAGACGAAAAGCTGCAACAATGAAGGGCAAGAGAATTGAAGAAAGAACAAAGGCAAATGGTCAAGGATAGGAATTCAAAACATGTTGCAAGCAATTCAGGGCGTTTGAGTACTCCATCAACCCCTCTACCTGAACAATATCATATTCTAAGGGATATGTACAACATATTAAGCCCTGCTTATGCTACCCTTACAGACCAACAAGTGACTAGCAATACAAATTCAACACATGAGGGAAGCAGTTCAAGGTGTTTGAGTACTCCATGAACCCCTCTACATGAACATCATCAAATTTTGAGGGATATGTATAGCATATTAAGCCCTACTTATACTGTCATTAACAACTTCCAAGTGACTAGTCACAGCCCCCCTCATTCCCCTATAAAGCAATTCCAATTTTCTGGGCTTTTAGATGAAACAATGTTTCGTCATCTTGTTCCTATCACACCTCATGTGGAATTAGTTCCTCCAAAAAATACTTCAACAAATAGTCCTATAGAGGAGCCAAAGCCAGAGCCATTCCTTGGATTTATGGTAAACTAGAAAATTAAGACTTGATGTCCGGTTATTGCTAGAATTTTTTTGAATCATATAGTCAACAATGCATTTGGGACATTGTACGTAAATGCTGACAATTTTGTAATGTTTTGTCAAAGCTGTATCATTGGTAAACTAGAAAATCAGGATTTGATGTCAAGTTATTACTATAAGTTTTTTGAAACATCTAGTCAGCAATGCATTTTGGACATTGTAAGTAAAAGCTGATAATTTTGTAATGTTTTGTCAATGACTGTCTTACTGTATTATGCAACTAGCAATATAATGTTTTGTTGTTTTTGTTTAAAGCAAGTACCAATATAATGTTTTTGTTATTTTCATCAACAATGTAATGCAATATCCAATTTTCCTAGTGACTATGCTCACCAAAACAAACATCCTTGAAAATAAACAAAGATGAGTTTGAAAAAGATTGCATTGCAGAGACTATTTTAGAGCAAGCCTTGTATTGTGCCTATTGTTGACTTTGAGGACAAGGAATTACAAAACAGTGAAAATGTATCACTACCTCTGCTCAATGGCTTGTGAAAGTGTGTACATAGGAACCTTAAACTAAAAAATCCAGAGCCCATTACAAACTCAATGTGACATGTATTTTGTATTGCAAAAATGGACCAGACTGTTAAAGTATTTTTAGAGTCCCTGAGTCATTTTCTGAGAGTACATTATGCTGTTGTAGAGTCATTACCAAGTTGAGTCAAACACATAAATGTTATCTTTTTGGAAGACAAGTTTGATCTGTAAATTTCTACAGAGAACATTGAAATTTAAAAAGATTAGGAACAATAAAAAAATCCAGATGTTAAGAAGATGAACCTTGGTGTTTGTGTTGTTAATGGTTAAAACATAAAATATTTTCTGAAATTGGTAGTGGCAGACTAGCAGAACACAAGTCATGTAAAAATTAATTTGAATAGTAAGTCGATAATCTATTGTGCTATTAGCATCAAAATTAATCGACGGTCTCAACTTCTGGGTTTATTTGTATTGGATTGAAGTTTATATTAAGTCAACTAGTTGAATCACATACACTCTCAACTATTTATATTAAGTCAACTATTAACTATAGCCTAAAAGAACAGAAAGAGGAGACCCAAAATGTAGATGAAAAAATACATGTAGTTGAATCTAAAAACACTCTCGACTGTGGAAAACTTATGCCTACTATTTCATTTGTTGTTAAATAGCCACAAAATATTACAACAACAAAGTATCTTGAGCAATCACATTCAAATCACTAAAGCCAAATCAAGACAGAAACAAAACAGGTTAAGAAAAAACCAAATACTGTTGTCTTGTTCATTCCTATATTTTAATCAATCAAGAGAGTACAATTGAAACTTCTCCACAAATGGGTATCATGGGTCTTGTGGCTGCCATTGTACCTGAAACACTTTTAATGGTAGTTGCAACCCTCTAATTGACTGCACCATCTTGTCCTAATATGAAGGGAGTGTAGCCCCACATTTGTCGACTGCACTCTCATAGGGCTGCTTATTCTTCATCTTAGGATTATAAGCTTTCTAAAATAAGGCTTCTTATTCTTCATCTTAGGATTATAAGCTTTCTAAAATAAGGCTTCTTATTCTTCATCTTAGGATTATAAGCTTTCTAAAATTCTTTCTTCATAATGACTTATTTGCATTATGGAAGGATTTATTGGGTAAGATTAAAATGTACCAACCCTATATATAGTTGAAACCAACAAGTTACAAACATACTCATCTTTTGCCCAACTGTTATTCGATTGTTAGAAGAGCTAATACTCTATTGATATAAAATTCTATAAGAAGATTAATATAGAATAGGCTTGAAATTTGCCATAGGTACTGTACAAAAGTTGAGCTTACCCAGCACATACTTTCTAATAAGAATGGTAAAAGTTATTGTGCAATTAAACTTCAGACCAATTTCCCCATCACTATTCAATTCCATAGTATCGACATGACAATTAGGGAGAAGCAAAATTTCTGCATGGAAAATAAGCATTTGGGTAATCACTTTGAGGAAAAGTATTGTGACAGGGAGAAGGCCCAGATGGCAAAACAAGTCCTTTAGGCAACATCTCGTATGTCACATTGAATGGGCCATTATAACTATTCTGGCCCACCTCGACCTTTACTTCATTATCCTCTTGCATTTTTATCCCTCTTCCATTTTGAGACAGAATGTTTGTCCCTCCACTCATTTCTCACCTCAATTGCAGGTATCATACGAGCTGAATGAGGCGAAAAGCACTGATAAATAGTTAATAGTTGACTTAATATAAATAGTTGAATCACACACACACATCTTAGCAAGGTTTTTTTCTAACAATTTTATTGCAAATCTACTGTAGCCTAAAACAAACATGTCATTTATTTTTCAGTCCAAAGAGTCCATGTTTGTTTTATGCTACAGAAGATTTGCAATAAAATAATTTGAAAAACAACCTTGCTAAGATATGTATGGGATCTCTCATTTTTGCCACAAAAATATTGTGAATAAGCCCCCATTTGATTAAGCCAATTTGGTAGACCCTTTTTTTTTCCTTTGGTCCTTGCACTCTTTTATTCAAAAAGATTCTACCAATACATCCCATAAAACACTACATAGACCCTAAAAAATAAAGGCATAAAACACTACACATACCCTAAAAAATCATGGCAGACCTTGGTAAATTATTTCACAGGCTTTCTAGACTTGTGACATTGACCTTATATACACAAACCTCATAGACCATGTTGACAAACCTTCTAAGCCTCTGTCACATTTTGAAAGACTATAAAACACCTTAAAACTTATGACAGACCTTATTACATTTAACAAACCTCTCATATAGACCTAACAGGATCCTTTAGGGCCTTTGACAAAGCATAAGAAGATATGAAATCAAATCACAATGTATAGTCTTAATGATGGTTGGCAGAGTTCAGGATATCTGTATGGGTTCCTTGAACCTGACTATCATTGAGCACCTTGTAAATTCTTAACAAACCCTTTGAGTAGGTTTCTTGAAGACTTGCCTTAGTTGCATGAACCCTTACTCTTACCTTTTTCTTTAAATTTACATACATTATCTACTATTCTATATGTATATTTGACCCTTGTATAGTATATTTGTCTCCTTTGGGTATCTCTATGTACTGCCACTACAATATCCCAAACTTGTAATACATTGCCCTTTCATGTATCTTGTGTCAGCTTTGCATGCTTTTGTACAATGAGTACAATACATAGGGAGGGTTTTGCATAGAGTTTTGAAGGCTATAGCCCTTGAAACTTGAGGTGTGATATGCTTACTACCTTCACAGTGTAAGAACCTTTTCAATCTTTACAAAACAATAAAAACCCTTACCTCTATCACTGTATTTCAACTATCTCTACCTCACTATACAAAATGGAAAAACTGAAAGCAACCCTAAAAAATCCAGAACCTAAAAAACATTTACTAGAAACCTTAAGAAATTTGAAAGAAACTTGCAATAGAAAATAAAATGGGTCATTGCCCCAGTAAGGTCAAGAATGACCTTACCTATTCCTTGGTTACAAAAACCCTTTAAATCTATTGTGTCAAAAGACACAATTTCTATGACTAAATGTGGCTGAGGAGGGGATTGCTGTGCGTGAAAATCTCTCCATTTGAGGGTGGCCCGTGCACTAGCTCCCCTACACGCAAAATGAAAATCTACACACCATTATTGGAGGCCACGTTTAGCCTGAAAGAACTCTAAGGATGAGCCATTAAATAAAATCAAGAAGGAAACAGAGGAAATACAATTATAAAACCACTTACACCAACCACTTACCGAAGCAAAGCACAGTCCCCTTTTGCCTGTGGTTAGTCACTACACCAAATGACAATTCTACTGCACCAATCATTCTGCTTCACATGGAAGATGGGGAAGGTTATAGCCAAAAAATTTATAGCAACGATTTTAGATCAAATCCTGGCGTTATAGAAAAATAGGTTATAGATTTAGATACCTGTTGCCTCCATTGACCTCCACATTGGCGACCTCCCTACTCCCCACATCCGCGGCCTCCTCGCAACCTTCGAATGACGCTTCCATGATGTTGTACGCTGGCGCTGTGGTGGCATGAGAAATGGGTGTTCAACAACAAACATTTAGGTTTAGGTTTTCAAGAATAGGATAATATATTATTAGTTTAGGGTTAATGTTTGCCAAACTAACATGTTGGAATATTAGGTTTAGGGTGCTTTTTCACATATTTTTTGGTTAAAATTATTTAGTTAATAATATAATGTTGTTTAGTTTTATAGATTTGTATGCACATAAGACATGAGTGAAGATTTGTTTTCCAGAGGATGATATCATGGATTTGAGTGTTAATGTCCATAATATTAGGGAAAATATGTTCACTTATTGGTGCAAGTGTGTTCGATGATGGGATGTAACAATTGACCATCATTAGGCAAGGGTTCAAAAAGTGTTGTTTTGGACACTTTTTACGACTACGTATAGAACTGGCATCAAAATTGATGTTGTGAACCTGAAACCTTAGGTTTAAGTAGTTGACTAACCAAGGAAGCCATTATAAAGATTTTATACTTCTTCGACATCAACAAGTATGTTTTTGAGAGGCATGAAGTTAGGGTGCACACATATTGGGTCTTTTCCCCTAGTTTTAAACACATTTTTTATGACAATTTTGAAACGATAAACGGTTGCAAGTAATTCCACCTGACAAGCCATATCAACCAAGATATTTATGGTAAGAATAACCTCTTTAGTGTCTCTGCATGTCCACCATGATAATATTTTTTTTGTGTTATTGAAGATCATCACAAGATATTTTATTTGTGCTCAATAAAGTAAGAAGCATGAGCTTGTCATCTTATGGTACCGACCCATTTATTAGTCACCATTTCTCTTTGAGTTGAGGGAACTTGTGTAAAGTACATGCTCCCAGTAAAGTTAACAAATATACTATCAATAAAGAAAAAAAGCTTACACGTACAATAATGCAGTTTCCTGGTGATAATGAATAGAACATATGTCCCAAATCAAAAACACAAATATATTTTCAACAATGAAAATAGTGGCCGTGTGTGCAATAATGAAGTTGTTTGCTTTACAAAAGTCAACAAGAGATTGTGCACTTTATCATATAACTTTATTTTTAACTATTGATGTAACTGTATTCTGTGTGTTAGGCTTAATCTCATGATACCCCTAGCAACTAAGTGAACAAGATAATATAAAAAAAATTATAAGATAAAATCACACATTATGGTATGATATTTAATTAGATGAGTATTGTTTTTTTTCTAATTGGTGAATGGCGAGAGTTTTTAGCTTGGCTCGAGCTAGGTCAAGTTAAAAATGAGGGATCTCATTCTTAGTATGAATGCATTGCATTAAGTGAACAATTCAAACCTGTGAACTTGGTAGTGCAACACAAGCACAAAGCCCACAAGCTCAATGAGGGTCTGGAACATGGATCAATTGCTTTAATGCAAATACTTCAAACTTGTGAGCTTAGTGGCCTAATAGGAGCACAAAGCCCATGAGGTCAATGGCCCAACAAGGTTTTAGAACATGGATCAATTGTTTTAATGCAAATAGTTCAAAGCTGCAAGCGCAACAACCTAGTGATGGCACAAATCCTACAAGCACAATAGCCCAACAGGGGTTTGAACCTTGGTGGTAACAACAACAATGCCACATTTTTAACCAACGCACTATGCCATGAACAACAATTAGATTAGTATTGTCAATCTTTTATTCTCTTGTATTTATTATGAAAATTAAATTTATTTTCTAACTTATTAGAAAATGTATCTTCTCTATAAAATTGAAAAGCGCATAATTTACTATCAAATTTAAAAATAAAATTAAATAATTTTGGTTAGGTACTTAGGGCTCTCAAAAACTATTAAGTGGTATTTTAGTTTCTTTTGGTAAACCAAATTCAAATCAAAGAAATTAATTTTTACATTATAATAACATTAGCTAAAAAACCTAAAATTAATTTATCCATCATAGTATTATTAGCTAAAAGAACCTATCTTCTATTTCATTATACATGCCATTCAAGTTTCTATCTAAGCCATCACAAAAGAGGATCATTTGAAGTGTCAAGAGAGTATTAGCCATGAAAGGCAAATTACACAAACCCCTAGCAGTTAGTTATACATAGATATTTGCCTTCTCAGATAAATATTCAAAGGAGGGAGAGGCATAGCATTTTTCCTTATCTAAAATAACTTTTGTAGACAAATTGATGTTGAAGGCCATGGCTATTTCCTACATACCTTTGTGAATCCTTGTAAATCAATCCATCAAATGGTAAAGTTGATCCAAGTTGTATCCATGGAAATCCTTAGCTTGGTCCATGCCAACACTAATATCTTGGTGAAGCATGAAAGTACCTATTAGGGCTTTGAAAATTTTCCTTGGTTTCCTGTTGCAGCCTTGCTCCATATTCCAATATGATTGTTCGATACTAGGGTTTAGCTATGAAAATGTTTAGGATCTTGTTCTTAGGTACAAAACCCTAAACCCTGAGGCTTATGCAAGCATCAAAATACCTCTTGTTCTAATCTTGTGTTGATTGCTTGCCGCCTGTTACCGGTCTCCAAGTTACAATGTCATGTCTAGGGCATTGTTCATTTATCAAACCCTTGGTCCCGCAGCTACCAGATCTATTCGTACATTGAATTAATTTTTCATATCCATAACGTTTGGCCTAAGCACCTTCGTAAAAATTTGGCCCCTTTTTACCTAGTCATGAAATGTTCTTTTAAACCCACGCCGTCGTTTCAACCTTTTACGTTGTTTATCAGTGAAATCATGTATCAACATGTGGTGTAATCCTGGTTGGTTTTTGTTGTTCCATGATAAAGATTATAATAGGGTAATGTTGCTTGTGGAATCATAGAAGGAGTGACAAGTGGTAGGCTCTTTTACTATTTTTTGCCATGGGGTTTATGGTAGGTCCCGTCGGACCTACATGGCAAGATTTCAACCTGTCTGTCGTTCTGCTGAACCTTTGTGGTGGACCCTCGAAAGGTTTGCGGAAGAGTAGGAGAGGGACACATAGAACAAATGACATGCCTTCAGGGTAACTATGTAAGTGGCACATGATGTGATATAAAGGATGTTCTTCCATTCTGCGAGCGTCCATCTATTGCTTTATTTTATGCTTACAGAATCATGATGAAATGCCATGTGGATGATGCTAACTCTTTTGATGGACGGCGGGCCCTCTACTGATATGTAAGGATTGTCCAGGTGGATTGATACTATTTGTCTGAGATCCCTCTCTTATATTTTAAAATATTTTCAAAATGGTCAAACAAATCTACACTATCTGATCATGATTTTTGACCAGAGATCTATGGTTCACATTCAAATGGTGGAAATGACTAGTTGCATGCTTAGACTCACACAAGCTAGTAGTAATGACATAAAAATGGCTTTCAAACCTGCAACATACGTAATTCTCTACCTAAAATCCGCATTTTGAGCATTTGTCCATTCCATTCAAGTCTGTCAAACATCTGAGAAGAGATTTTTTAGCTTCTAAATCTTTCACCACATCAATTAGGGTTTTTGGTGTGCAAAACTATTAAGTCCCTCTAAACTATGACAATTCTCTTAAGTACTAGTTGCATAGCTTTCTATTGTGTGTGAAACTAAGTTCTAGGGTTTTTTTTCAAGATAGGGTATATTTGTGTATCAAAATTTATCTAGAAATTGCCCTAGTTATAATCTAAATTTCTCAGAAAACTCTAAAAAACCCTAGAAAGAAACCCTAGTTCCTAAAAAGCATTGAAAAATAAGTCCACCCATAACCCAAGCTACTTCATCTTCCCATAGTCGATCCCTACATGAGGACCTTTTAGTGCAACTCCTTGGTTCGTTTTCCCATAGAATTAAGGTTCAAGGCCCTAGATCTGTTGAGGGTCTAGTTGATGAATTCCATGAATGCAGAGATGTAGATATCCTAGTGACAGGATGGGATTTATTCTGCCATTGGTACGGCAAGAGAAATGCTTCTTCCTCAATATCGAATGTATGGAATCTTGATTTAGGCAAGTTGGAGGTCCCAAATGTTTTCATGGACATTGACTTGTTAAAGGCCATGGCTTACAACTATGATGAAATAATTAAGGCTATAAGGAATGCAGATGGAAATATTATGGTGCAGATTGATAAACCATCAATATCTAAGATTTTTAGAGTTAAATTAGCTGCTAGCAAGCCTATTGACCTCGATTACTTCAAGAAGAAGTATCAGCAAGACATGAGCAACTACAAGGTTGTGCATTTACCTTAGCATAGGGAAAAGGATCTTAGAGGCAGGTGTATGAAGATCCCACCCAATGAAATAGAGTCTTTCAAACTTGAGACCTTTGAGGGCTACTTTGCAAAAACATATTACACACTATGCCAGGTTTTGGGGGCAGATAAGAATGAAAGAATCCCTATCCCTTTCACATACATGGTTGCTAACATTCAACATGTAATGTTGAATGATGAATTTGACTATGCTACTTACCTGGCCACTCACATACATGATGGGCTAGTGGGTATCAAAAAGGGAAAAGAAATGGTAAAATTTTGGTGGTACTCCCTATTGTGCCACATGTTTTTATATGAAGGAAGAACAACATGGGATTCAAGATCATAGGTTTACCAGGTTGATGAAAATGGATACTAGCTTCCAGTCTAGTGTTGGACGCACATCTGGGATAGACATTGTCAAGGGGCCAATTATATTACATTCAAAGATTACTTTGCTAGCAAAGTATTATTTCTCTTACAAGGATTAGAGGCTAGGATACCCAAGCAAATACTAGAATTCTTGAGACATGTGGTGAGGAAACTTTCTCTTGGTATCCAACATAATTGGGGAGATTTCATTCTCCATCCTAACTGCATAGTTCTGAGTTTTTGAATGCCCAATTGGCTCCCATATATTACCTAAGTTTGTACCCCTAAGGGTTGGTTTCTTAGAGGTTATCTGGCAACTAGTCAAGTCAGATAGAGCCCATTTGGTAAATTAGACAAAGGGCTCCTTCTTTCCTTTCTTGATAATTTTCTCTGACTTCAGAATGAATAGAGAAGGTTTTGATAAGTTGTATGACAAGCTCAAAATATTCAGGATGCCCAAGAATGTGCAAGAAACTTTGATCCTAAAGGCTTTATCAACAACCTCAAAAGAAGTATCAAAAGATCCCAATTTGTCCACTGTACTTATGACTCTGAGGATGTAATAAGAAACTTCTACAATGAGAAGGAAATTGAGGAAAGGAAGGTTAAGTGGACTGCATTTTTGAAGAGTGGGGATAATAAAAGAAAGAAAGATGCCTCTTATCAGGGAGCATTTACAAATATTAAGGACCCAATTATAAGAATCCAAACAATTTTGGTGAATATTGATAAGATAATTGGGGAATCCATCTCCAAAGAGGAGAAGGTGAATGATAAGGCTCTAGTTGTAGAAGAGAGGCCCTCATATTAGCCTCCAGGTGTTGGGTCACTTAAGAATACATTCAAGAGAAGGCCCGAAGGTGTGGTAATTAGGGAACATGCTCAACAGTCTCCTCCACATGCCCAACCTCCCCCATCTCCTCCACCAATGCGACAAGTGACTCCTCCCTCTGCACAAGAAGTAGGACTGGACTCATCTCCAAGGGAGTCACCTCTAAAGAGGAGAAAGGTTGAAGAGTCTCCTCTGGTGGATTATCCTATTGTTTCTGGTGAGGAAGAAGAATTTGAAATAATAGGGGATGATGTAGTCAGAGAAATACCACTTCCTAAGGGGAATGAAAATGTGCAGCCACCCTCAGACAAGCTAATCAAGATCATCATTGAAGGAAAGGATAATACATATGAAATGAGGGCATTAGCTTGTTAGAAATTCTTAAATGATGAACAATTCATCAAGTCTCAAAAATTTGTTGATTTCATCTGGAGGTGTAAAAATGATGAATATGCTAGAAGATTAGAAGAAGAAATGGCTAAGCCTCTGCAGGAGACATAAGACCAAGTATCTCTCAGGATATTAACACAAATGAAAGTAGAGACTAAGGAAATTACTCCTGAGGAGGGAAGACGTATGGTTAGAGAGAGTGTGATTTTGTTGCTCCTTGAGTAGGATATGGCTTCTGCCATTGCCCTAGACACCATTAGAAGACAGGATAAGGAGGTTTTTACTATAGAGGTAGAAGTTGTAGTGGCTCTATCTAGTGTAGGTTTTAATCCAAATTTGGAGACTTTGGCTATATGGGCATTGGTCCCTAACACCAATGAACCCCTTATTGCTGAACTTGATCAAGACTTAAGGGGAAGTTTGATTATCAAAAGAGTGTCTAACACTCCCGCAGTTGAAGTAGCAACAATGACAGTTGATGTTGTTAGGTTCAATAAGGCAACTACAAATGTACTGCAAAATAAATATGACAAATTGTTGGAGGAGCATATGTAGGTGTTGCATGAGTACAATAAATTGAAAGAATTAGAAGCTCAATGGCAACGACAACAACAGTAGTAGAAGGCATCAACATCTTCTCCCCAATCAATGGCATTAGTGGTAAGAGATGTAGGAACCATGGTTGCTAGTTCTTCTTCAGCTCCACCACCAAAATCTGAACTTAAAAAGGAGAATGAAGAATTAAAGGAACAACTCAATGCCTTTGAGGAGATCTTTATGGACTTTAAAGAAGATTGACAAGAAGGTAATATGCACATTGTTTCAAATGTGCTAGGATATTTAATGAATGGTCTTAAAGAGGGTGGAAAATGTCCATAGGGACTACTATAGATTAATGATGGTAGTCAAGAAAATTATTGAAGACAAAGAGAAGGTTGTACCCCTATTGAATAAATGGATTTCAAGGACTAGTTCCTTGTTGGGGATGTATAAGGGATAAGCTCATGATCCTAACCACCAAAGGAGATCAAGCCCACCTATAGAGTAGTCAAGGCAGCAAGGGAGTTCCAAGGATTTGTGAGCCAACTTGAAGAGAAAGCATGGGTCAAAATTCAAGAGTTTGATAGCGATGATGCAAAACTAATGCCTTAGATTAAAAAGGAAAATAGAGAGGTTAAGCCTTACCAAATATGACTATCTCATTTTGAAGCTATCATTCCAACTCTCTCTTTTCTAATATACAGAGAGGATAGAATTGATATTGATCTCGTCAGGAACAGTATAGGAAGATTGTGGGATACAAATCAGTGTGTGGAAGATTTTCTAAGAGAAGATGAATCAATTTTGACAAAATATGACAATAAGTATACACCAGGTGTGAATGAATGCTTGGCATTCTAGTGGCCTATAGAACAATAGTATAATGCTTGAGATGACAAATATAATAATCTATCAAAATAAAGACCCTTTGTTGGCATGTATCTCTTATTATTTCATTCTCTATTTGAAAGGGATATTCTTTTGGATTTTCTTGCCCGTTCAGTATCAACGTGCATCCTTCAAGTCTCAACCAGTTGTTTTGTCTTCTTGTGAAACTGTCTTTTTATCCTTATATGCGTAATCAGTATTTCTCGGGCTTCTAGGACTTAAGGAAGGTTGTTAAAGAGATGATAAATATATTACAATAACCTTTTACAAATACATTTTGGAGGCAAAAGATTTACAATTGTACATGTAACCGTCTTTGTCCTTTTGAAATATTCACTCCACAGGAAGTTGTACCCATGTCTTGTTATGAATAGAGTTTGTTGATGGTGGTTTTAGCATGCAACACGTAGGTAAGATACAAGATATCTCACCTCTCTTGAAAGGAATCTTATCTTAGGAAACCTAGAAAAAGACTGCCCCAAGGTTTATACCGTTAGGTCTTGACTTGCAAGATAGTTCATTGGATATGTATTTTTCTATTCCGACCAAGGGAACTTACATGTAATGTAGGATTTGTAGAATTATGATAGCAATATGTATACAAAAAACCCAAGTGATACAGACTGCTAAGTCTGATATTTTTTCAATAGATAGACAATATAGTGCTTCTTAAAACCCTAAGTCTAACAGATTCTATGTAAGGAAATTGTAAAAGGGATTGAAGGGTAAAGACATGGATGCAAAACTTAAGGACAAATCACAAATGGATTGAATGCTATAGATAGAAAAATACCCCTAATAAACCAATTTTTGGTTAACTAGGTTACAACCACAATGCTTTAGAAATGATGCAATCTCCAAAGCTAGCTTAAGATTTTCAAATCACAAATAGTCATTAAACACCCAATTACTGGCACAACTTAATCAATGTTATGAAATTGAACTAAATCCATGTAATAAGGTTTAGATTAACCATGTAAAGTTACTTACAATCAACAAGAACAAATGGTATGAACAAGGGCATTCATCAAATATCAAAGCATTCATTCACCATTGCAATTGTACTTCATCTAAATTCAAATTGAAATGAACCATGAAATCCAAAACAAGATAACACAATAACACAATTTCTAGCAACACCTATAAAACTTGTGTTGTATTAAATCAATATTTTGGCATAGCCTCAACAATTCATTGTCCAATCTTACAAAGAGAGAAAATGATTGCCTTTTTATAGAAGGGCAGGCATACTGAGCTTTTAGAGGAATGGTGGAGATTAAATCATCACCAATGTCCTAGATTTAACAATATTCAATATTGGACAGTGGGTTGTTACAATCTCATATTTGGCTTTGTCCTTTAGGAAAAAGATGAAATTACAACTTTTCAGCACATGAGAATAGGACAAAATAAGCACCTTTTGGGTTGTCTATAAAGATAAAACCCTTTTAAAATGAATAAAATAATAGAGAGAGACACGTGAAACTTTTTGGAGGAGGTGGCAACCTAGTTGGACTTGACATTCGACTTACGTGGCCTCCGAGTCACCTATTTGTTGACTATCCTCATCTAGATTTACTTTGTTCTTCTGTACCTCTCTATTCTTGTAGGACACGAATGCCTCCAACACTAGGTTTATTTCTACAAGCTCTAGATCTTTGACAAAATCAATTCTAAATTTGATGGTGTCTACTGTCTAGGAAAACTTGTGGTATATAGCCAACCTGGACATTTTATTGTTTTTAAATTCCTTGAATTGTGCTCTCAGGTTGTTGATCCTGTCCAAATCACTTGTATGAAATGACAAAGAATCCCCATGTATAAACAATTTCAATTGCGTTTTGCATTTTGGGACATCAATGGGTGTAGTGTCATCTAGGTACATCTTTGTGGAGGCTTTGAGCATATCATTCAAACTATAAATTACCTCTAGAAACTAGGCCTTGGCTAGTTCTACTTCATTTCTGGCCCAGTCAAAGATTTCCCTCCTTAGTTTTATCATTTCTATCCAGTGTTTGGGAATATGCATCTTATATTGTGTCAAAATTTGCTCTTCTACCAAAACTTCTTTTGATAGTTGACTCATAGCCAAAACTCTGAGATGGATGTGAGAGTAATATTCATCATAATTGTTAGAATCATCTAGCATTATTATCAACTTTCTTATTAGCCTCCAAAAATGCTTGTATATGCCTTTTATCAACAAATATTATTTTACAAAACTTAGCCTCAAACACCCTTTGTCGATGAAATCACAGTTTTCCAAACTAAGGCTCCTTCCTTCTATCAGAAAAAAGACATCTTTCCTAACCTTTTTCTTTTCATCCTTTATGACTCTTATTGACAAAAGTAAAGGTTTTTGAACTTAAGTCTTTTAGGACTTTGTGACACTAATTGGCAAAAAGACACTTTTCAAAACTTCCTTTTTCATGCTTTATCGGTGAAATTACACTATCCCGAACTTACCTTTATTTTCTTTGTTATCGGTGAATTTCACCATTCTCGAACTTATCTTTATGCTTTGTTGGAAAATACAACATTTTTAGAAATTAGGCCTTTAGCTCACTTTATTTCCTTTATTGGCAATTTTTACTTTTTCAAAACTTATCTTTTGTGCTTCTATCAGTGAACAACTGATAACTCAAACTAATGCCTCTAATGCCTTTATCAACAATTTTAATGTTTCAAGTACTTAACATACAATCCTTTTATTGGTGAAGGTTCACTATGTCAAACTTATCTTTATTCTATCTTCTATCAGCAAATCCATGCTGGCACAAACTATCACTGTATCGGCGAAAGTTGAAACTTCCAAACTTGGTAATTTTACTAATGCCTTCTCTTTATCAACGATTTGCTTGAATCTCTAACCTTGCTCCACTATTCATACTTAGCCAAATACCACCTAGTTAGCAAATCCGCTAAATTGCTAACTTCCTAACTAGCTAGCCTTCAACATATTTTCCCAACAATTGCTTCTTTAAGACTTTGCCTTCACATTGAAGTGTGTCACCTTCCTAAGCTATAGCAACTAGTCTGCAAATCGGGTAAGTACCGAACTTGCTAACTAGTTTAGGAAATTAAAATTTTCCTGACTGTGTCTTTTTGACTTAAGCTTTAAGTAAGCTTCCTTCTACGTTGTTGGTAAATCAGCAAAAAGCCAGACTTTAAAACAAGTTCGCATTTTAAGAACTTTGCCGACAACACTAGAAACCTTTTGAAATAAGCCCTAGTTGGCTATTCGGCATATCGTCTAACCATCAAACTAGCAAAGTAGTTCAAAAACTAAACACTTCACCTATATAACTTGACGTTGACTTTATTCAAAGTTGTCGATAGGCTTCCATTTCTTACTTCGCATATCTAACAAGGTGCCAATGAATTCTCAAATGCCAATGCAAACAATAAACAAACTTTAACTTTGAATTTTTTCAAAGGTGTCAATAGAGGTTTGAACTGAGAATAGTTTGCCGACTGAGTACATGGTTTGAACAGAAAGCATTTTTCCAATGCAATAATGTGACTTATAAGATGAGTTCCAACAAAGAACTTTTTGCTAATCATGACTTTGACAAACCATAAATTGACATCAATGACAGTAATTCAACAATATCCACCTTTGTCATTTATGGAAACACCTAAATATGACCTAAATTTAAACCTGAATTTGAATTGATCATGAAAACCATATCCTATACGATTCACCAAAACCATACCATTCTCCCTCTGCCATTGTTGTGATTCTCCCCCTTGCTTCTCCCTTTGCTGCTGCTATGATTTTCCCCCTTATTTTTGGCATACTACAAAATTCTCCCCTTTGACATCAATTACAAAGAGACTCAGAAAAAACAATAATGCAAACTTACTCCCCCTGAGGACAATCATCCTACAGGACAACTAGGTACCAGGGAAAAAGAAATAATCTAATATACTCCCCCTGGATGAATACATTTTTTATTCAAGTAGAGATAGGAGAAGGAACAACACCTAACTTCTATCTAAGTTGTTCAAATGTCTCCTTAGGAAGGAGTTTTGTAAAGATATCTGTCAGTTGTTGTTTTAAAGCCACATAGTCTAACTTGACTTCTTGTTCAACAACTTTCTCTCTCAGAAAGTGGTTTTTGATGGATATGTACTTGGTCTATGAATGCCTCATTGGATTCTTTGAGATGTTTATTGTATTAGTATTATCACAAATAATGTTAACTAGCTCATTAAAATCTACCTTGATGTCTTGTAATGTTTGTTTTATCCATAATACCTAAGTACAATAAGATATAGCAGTTATATATTAAGCTTCAGCTATTGATAGAGAGACTAATTCTTGTTTCTTACTTAACCATGCTACTAATTTATCACCTAGAAAGAATACACCACCACTAGTTATTTTTCTATCATCTACACAACCAACTCAATCTGTATTTATGTATGCAGTTAAGGTAAAATCATCACCAACATGATACCATAGACCATAATCTACTGTACTCTTCAAATATATGAATATCCTCTTCACAGCTTTGACATGTGTTTCCTTAGGAACTGCTTGAAATTGAGTTGCCATGCAAATAGCTTGCATAATATCAGGCCTTATTGTTGTGAGACACAAGAGACTTCCAATCATAGACCTATACAAAGTTTGATCTACTAAGGCAGATTCATCATCATTGCTAAGTTTACACCCAGTGGCTATAGGTGTACTAGTTGACTTGTAATCTTCCATCTTGAATTTCTTAAAAATTTCCTTCACATATTTGGTCTGAGAAATGAAAATCCCCATGTCTAATTGATTGACCTATAAACCAAGAAAGAATGCTAATTCTCAAGTAGCATGGACATCTCAAATTCTTTTTTGCATAGCATCAACAAACTCTTTACACATTTTGTCACTATCTCTACCAAATATTATATCATCAACATAAACAATGACTTGTATCACCATATTATTACCTTCATGTTTAAAATACAGAATGCTAGCAATTATACCTTTCTTATAGCCTTGCTTTTAAAGATATTTGTCCAGCCTAGCGTACCAAGCTCAAGGATCTTGCTTTAGGCCATATAGTGCCTTCTTCAACCTGCACACATAGTCTTTATTTTTAGTCACTTTAAATCCTTTAAGATGCTCTATATAAACTTCCTTGTCCAAGTACCCATTGAGAAATGTAGATTTCACATCCATCTGGTACACTTTGAAGCATTTATAAACTGAGTATCCAAGAAACCTTCTAATGGCTTCAAGTCTAGCCACAGGTGCAAATGTCTCATTAAAATCCATGCCCTTAACCTGAGCATAGCCCTTGCAGACTAATTTGGCTTTGTTTCTAGTTATCTTCCCATCCTCATTCAGGTTGTTTTTGAACACCCATTTTATGCCAATAACATTTTTATCGGCAAGCCTTGGAACAAGTTCCCAAGTCTAACTTTTGTCTATTTGATTAAGTTCTTCCTTCATAAACTCAATCCAACTTTCATCCTTACTATCTTATTCATAAGATTTAGGTTCTATTTTAGAGAATAAAGAATAACTTACCTGCTCTTGTTGTGCTATCTTTAGCTTTTTCCTTGTCATGACACCATTAGATTTATTTCCAAGAATCTGATTCTCAGAATGATTTCTTTTGACATACTTGGGTTGAGCCTTTGGAGTAGATTTTGATTTTTCTTCTTCATTAGCATCACTCTTCTCTTGTGATTATTCTTTTGCAACTTCTTCTTCTTGGTCATAAATAGGAACCTTTGAATACAAGTCATTTCCATGAGACGGGTGAGAAACTTCTTCATCCACTCTAACATTCACACTTTCAACTATCTTTTGTAACCTTTTATTGTAGCATTTATAACATTTGCTTGTAGTTGAATAGCTAAGAAGTATTCCCTCATCAGACCTTGGCTCAAATTTACTTAAGGTATCTTCATCCCTTTTTATAAAACATCTACTTCCAAATATCTTAAAGTACTTCACAGATGGAGGTTTGTCTATCCATAACTCATATAGAGTCTTATCATGATGTACTCTTAACTGTCCCTTATTAATGTAATGTCAGAAATTGTCCTCTTGTATGGAATGGTACAATTTCCCTAGGTTTAGCTCCTCACCTTTAGTGACCTCTCAACCTTTTCTTTTCTGGCCTTCCCAAAACTGTGATTAATTAGGTCTAGAAGCAATTTATTCACTTTTTGAGGTAACTTGTTGATAGAACCTGGAAAGGGGATTTGAGATATGGGTCTCTAGGACCCCCAAAAATGCAGATCTAAGTGGAAACTGGGGGCTTGGATTTCGGCGCCTGCACCCTAGTCCTCCCCTATTTCCTGGGATTTTGAATTTTGGCAGGGTGTCGGCTCCTGCCAAGTGCCTCAGGATTCCATTTTCAAATTCTCTTTTTTTCATGCGATATTGAGACATTATTTCAAAATTTGAATTTCCTTAAAGCTAGATATAAAAAGACATTTGAAAATCATTTTATCACACACAATTCTTATGCAAGCTTGATGCCACATCTCTGCTACAATTGCTATTGAAGATCAGTGACTTGTTGAAGCTCTTGGAAGTATTTTGTATTTGCTATCATGGAGACAATGGATGGAGATTAGGAATCAAGATCTTGAGTCTATATTGCTCTTCCTAGGGTTTGTACACCCTTTGCTTGATCAGGAAAAGGGTTGAAGCCTCCAACAACAAGCTTGGAGATCCTTCACGGACATTGCTGATTCACCTTCTTGTTCATACAAGTATTCATTTGTTCCATCTCCTTAAGGTGAAGTTGTATGTGTTTATTGATGCAAATCAAGTTGTTGATCTTCCCTTGATTGAGACATCTAGGTTTTGATATTTTTGCATACACATTGTTAGGTTTGCACACACTTCTGCAAATCTTTATCTTTGGCTATTGTTGAGGCAGAAATACCAAAGACGGGGCTTGACTGAGGCAAGCTCCTATATAGCCACAACATTTTCCTTCTTTTGTAGGTGTGGATCATGTTTTGCAGGGTACGGCGGAAAGGAGCTACAGAAAGAAGGGTATTACGGATACAGTCATGACAGACTTTCAAGTTTTTAGATTTTGAGATTTGCGGGACATTGGAGTGGGTGCCCTAGTCCAACTAGGGCTTATTTCCAGGATCTGGAAGCCATTTAGCAGTCTCAGACACCCTATGCAGAAGATTTTCTAGTCTAAAAACCTGTGAGACACTGGAGTAGGCGCTCTAGTCCATGTGGCCCTCAAAATCTAGGTACATAGTCTCTGAAATCCTCTCTCTACACTTTTGTGATCGGTTTTGCTAGTTTCATCAATTTCTGAATATTTCTGATTTAAGGCATTATGAGGGTTTTACTTGGTTGAAAGGAAAACACTTGACAAAACCTTAGTTAGGGTCTTAGGTTTCATAACCACACGAGCGTAAGGGACAGAGAAAGTGATTGGAAGCTTGTTCATAAGTTCAGTCCTTGTCTTCTCAATGCTTAGTAGGGAAATTGTGGTTTTTGACCTAGCTTAAACAAACTATCCAGTTTTCCCCTAAACATTTTGGTGAACCCAAGCTTTAAAGAATTTACATCCTTTTAAACTTCAGATCTGAAATAGTTTGCTATTCTAGAGCATAATTGGATTGAAAAACCTCTTTAGTGAAATTGCATATGTTAAATTGTGGATTGCATTCTTTATCTTCTCACTTAAAAAGTTGGAAATTATCATTTATTGTTGGAAGTTGTATTTCATTTGTAAAGGTCATCATTTTGCATTTAAATCTTGGTTTAAATAGAGCATGTTAAAATGTTAGATTATTTTTTGCAAGATTTTCATGCTTATGATGAGCCGTTTAGTTGTGATGACTTCGATATGTTAGATGAAGCCCTTGAGGACTTTATCTCGATTGAACATTCCACTATGGCCTCTAAGCCATCATTATTTCAAAGATTTGTAAATACAATTTATGTTCCTAAATCTAAAGAAGAGATTGAAAAACCAAAAATTGTGGTCACTCTATGTGCAAATGTGGTTCAACCATCCTCTAAACATGTACTTGTTGTTAAAGTTCTTTCATCTCCTCCTCGATCTCCTGATCACAGTTATGATTATGGAAAACAAATAACGAATCAAAACTCACAACAAACCAATCATAATGTTGTTTCTCATGCATATAACACTTGGAATAATAAACAAAGTACACAACAAACGAGTGTTCCAATATCTTTAACAGCTTCTCAACCTATGCTTCCTCAAGCACCTTGTTTAACATATAAAGGTGGTAAGAACTATGATCTTGTAGAGCAGCTTTGCGCTACTCCTACAAAGATATCTCTTTGGGAGCTTATACAAACTTCACCTACTTACTATGGAATGCTTCAAGAAGCTTTACAAAAGGTGATTATTTCTCGTACTGTTAAACCAAATGATGTTGTCACTTTACTAGATTGTATGCATGCAACAAAGACAGATATTTTGTTTCAACAACATGAATTACCATCTCTCGAGGTTCAAAATTACTATGATCCTTTGGTTGTCTTTATTACAATCAACAAAACATTGGTCAAGAGAGTTATGATTGATAATGGGTCAACCCTTAATGTTTGTGGCATTGATTTATTACATAAGGTTAAAATTGATCTATCAACTATCAAACCAAAATAATTAAGTATTCGTGGCTTTGATAATGTTGGATGACAATCTGTGGGCACTATAACTCTACCTATATAAGTTGGACCTGTGATGGTGCCTACTTTGATTCATGTCATGCCTTGTTCTCTATCTTATAACATGATTCTTGGTAGACCTTGGATACATGCATTAGGAGCAGTCCCTTCTACCTTACACTGTTTGATTAAGTTTATATTTAAAGGTAAACTACATACTATCCATTCAGATCCTGAACCTAATAATTGTTTGCAAATGGAAGTACATAAGCATGTTGTTGGTCCTAAGAGTTTAAACAATTTGAAAGCTAATTTATTAGCTACTCTTACCTCTAAAAATGTTATGCAAGAGTCCAAACAATCAAATGCATTTGTTGGTGATGACTGGGGTTTGTTAGATTTTACATCTTCCTCCACAGGAGAATATAAACTTAAAAAACCCATCCTAGAAACATCAAATATTGCATCGATCACATCGCATGCTTTGAATGATAAACATAAGGCCTCTTTGGTGACAAATAAGGATAATACTCTTAGTTATACTACTGACTATGAAATTTATGAAGCCTCGCCTTCCTCCAAAGAAATGGTCTCTCTCTATGGAAGAGGATTCTGAATCCTTTACAAAAATGTGAATATGTAGGTAATGGATGTGGCATATATCAACAAGGAATCAAAGTCCCTATAGAATCTGCTATGCGACACTGCTCAAATGGCATTGGATACAATCCTTTTAGGGAATCCAAAGCCTGCAAATGCCCTACTCTAAATGTGAATACAATATCAACACTTAGTTTGATATTCCCTGAGATGATTAACATCAATTGTCCTCCAGGATCACTTCCATTAGATATGTTTACGGTCGATGAAGTGATAATGGAATTCTTAGGTGCTTATGATGGTATTCCTCATTATCACCATAAATGTGGCCTACCTTATTGTTTAAACAATAATGCATATTTTGGAAAGAATACTAGCACAATAACTGCTACAATAGATCATAATGATTTGAAGAACAATAACAATCCTACAATCCCTTGAACCATAGTACTCTCCTTAACGGCAAGACTGTAGATGTTGTTATGGATAAGGATAACCCTGAAAAAGTTATCCCTATTGGTGATTTTTTAAATACGAAAGAAAAAGAAGAAATGACTAAACTATTGAATGAGTTCTTGGAATTATTTGCTTGGAATTATTTAGACATGCCTGGTATAGATCCTCAGATTGTAGTGCATAATATTGTATTGAACCAGATGCTAAGCCTTTCAAACAAAAGATTCGTAAGATGAATCCTAAGATTGCTTTGCATGTTAAAACCAAAATAGAAAAACTTTTACAAGCTAGTTTTATCCAACCTATTGATTAATCTCTGTGGATCTCAAACATTGTTGCCATCACTGAACCCGATGGTCGCATAAGAATGTGCACAGATTTTTGAGACTTAAACTCAGCATCTTTGAAAGATGATTTTCCGCTCCCTAATATCAATATGATTGTTGATTCCATAGTTGGACATGAGTTGCTATCTTTTATGGATGGATTTTCGGGATATAATCAAATCCTTATAAATCCTCTCGATCAGTATAAAACAACCTTTATAACACCTTGGGGTACATTTTGTTGGGTAGTCATGCCGTTTGGACTTAAGAATGTAGGAGCTACTTTTTAGCATGTAATGACTCTTATATTTCATGATTATATGCACAATATTCTAGAAGATTATGTTGATGACATCCTAGCAAAGTCTATCCACTATAAGGATCATGTTACAAATCTTTGACAAATATTTGAGCGCATACGAAAGTATAATATGCGATTGAATTCCCGTAAGTGTGTTTTTGGCATGGACGGTTGAAAGTTACTCGGGTTTATTGTTTCAAATTGAGGTATAGAAGTTGATACGAAAAAATATAGATGCAATTATTAATATGCCAATACTGAAGAACATATCTCAACTTCGTAGTTTGCAGAGAAAGATACAAGCCATCTACCAATTTTTTTCACAACTCGCGAATAAGACTTGCCCCTTTATGCAACTACTAAAGAAAGATTCTCATTTTCAATGGAATTTTGAATGTCAAAAAGCTTTCGATGACTTAAAGGATTACTTAGCTAATCTGCCCATTTTGCAACCTGTTGTTTCTGATAGACCATTTCTATTGTACATTTCAACATCTAACAATGCCCTAGCAGCTTTGTTAGCACAACATAATGCTGAAGACAAAGAATGTGCTGTCTATTACATCAGTCGTACTTTGCTCGATTATGAAGTGTGATACACAGTTATAAAGAATCTTTGTTTGGATTTAGTGTTTGCCACTCAAAAGCTTAGACATTATCTCTTAAATGTTGAAGTGCATGTAATGGTAAAATTTGACCCTTTGAAACATCTCTTCACAAGAATAGATTTATCAGGTTGTCTTGCTAAATGGGTTATGCTGTTAATAGAATTCAAGCTTAAATTTATTTCACAAAAAGCAATTAAAGGACAAGTGATAGCTGATCAGTTAGTTGAAGCTCCCTCGTTCTTTTCTATACAAAATGTTGATACTTTTCCCAATGAATAGAACTTAACAATTTGTGCAGATGAAAAATGGGAATTATATTTTGACGGATCAAAATGTTGAACCGGCTCCAGGGCTGGTGTTATATTGATACCTCCCATTGGTAAGCCGATTTCCTTATCTTACTACTTAGATTTCTTATGCACAAACAATATAGTTGAATATGAAGCTCTTATTGTGGGACTTCATGTAGCCTTGACTCTTAATATCAAAAACATTACAATATATAGTGATTCTTAGTTAATTATTAAAAAAATAATGGGATTGTATCAAACTAAGCACGATAAGCTATCTCAGTACCATGAGTTGGCGTTATCTCTTCTAAAACAATTCACATCATATTCAATCAACACCATTCCTAGGAAAGATAACTAGCATGCAGATGCAATGGCAAGTGCATCTTCCCTTATATCCCCTGGTGGTTCTCCTGAGGAATTCACCTTTGTTGTTCATAATCTTAAGACATCGATAATCGATGACCCTCTAGTTACAAATTTGAAACTCTATGCTAATACATACACAGATGAATGTTTCTCCTACATATTAAACTATCTACATGATGGAACCATTCTTGATTCGACATCTAAGAATGCCTGACTCTATTTACACAAACTAGCAGCGTGATACATTATATTATTGAATATCTTGTATCGATGAAGTTATAATGGTGTTTTACTCTGATGTTTAAGCAATTTAGAGATTTTGATAGATTTAGAAGAAGCTCACTCTGGTGCGTTTTGGTGGAAAATCATTGGTGCAAAAATTGTTACGTATGGGATACTATTGGCAGCATATGGAACAAGATTCCTTTGCTTACATCAAGAGATGCCCGCAATGCCAACAACATAAACACCTAATCCATGCTCCTGCTCAAGAGCTTCATGCCCAGGTGTCACCATGGCCATTCTCTATCTGGGGCTTGGATCTAATCAATAAAATTTCCCCACCCTCCTCTCAAGGACATATGTTTATCATTACTACCACTGATTATTTTACAAAATGGGTCGAAGCGGTCCATTTGTGATCCATGACCACCGATGTCATCTATCGATTCATACAAGATAACATTATTTCTCGATTTGGAATACCTTCCTCCTTGGTTTCAGACAATGGCACACCATTTAAGAACAAGGATGTGAAAAAGTTCCTTAAAAAATACCATATACAACATTGCTTCTCTACGCCTTACTACCCTCAATCAAATGGCCAAGAAGAAGCTTCAAACAAGGTTATTAGATAGATTCTACGGAAAACTGTTAATAAACATAAAAAAGATTGGCATATACAATTATCCTATGCATTATGGGCTTACAGAACAAGTACTCGAACAACTATGGGTAACACACCGTATAATCTTGTCCACGACACAGACGCGATAATGCCCTTAGAGTTAGAAATTCCTTCTTTGCAAATTTCCCTAAGAGATATCATGGATGATGACATAGAATGAGAGAAAAGATTATAGGAACTTGAGATGCTTGATGAAAGATGTATTAACGCTCTTGAACATCTCAAGGCTTATCAAAAAGGAATACAACGAGCCTATAATGCGCAAGTCATACAACGTTCATTTAATGTTGGGGACTTGGTTCTTTATGAAAATCAATGCAATATAAATGCACCACTTGGTGAAAAAGGTAAGTTCAACCCTAAGTGGCTTGGACTGTATATAATCATTGAAGCCTTTGGATCCAGAGCATATAAATTAGCCGATGAGCAAGGTATGCCACTTAAGGAACCTATTAATGCGGCACACCTCAAAAGATTTTATGCTTAAAGATTTAATGTTAAATGTTCCTAAGCTAATTTAGCACATAGATTAGCTTCAATTTCGAGAAGATATTACTGTTTTGTCTTAATTCATTTAACATTATATCTTTGTTCAGTTGATCATTTTTGTATCCTGTTTAAGTAGTAATTGCTTAGATCACTTTTGTATTAACTAAATGTAGAATGGAAATTAAAATTATATGTGAAACAATTAATCATTGTGCTTATTACTAGATGTTCATTTTAGAATTGTTAGTATATCACAATAGCATTAATTATAGCATTTAGACATCATCACTAGTTGAATTTTTTACAAAAATCACATGCGATAGATCAAAAGCCATTACACATAGATTAAAAGAAATAATCATATATATATTAGTTTCATGTATACATCTGAGTCAACTATCCCTCAAGACAAAATGGGATGTCGTAGTGCCTAAAGTCTATACATCACATAGCTAAGCCTTGATCGCTAGTACCCTCAAGCCCTCATGGTGTGCGAGTGACAAAAGCCTGACCATGTGTGGCCACAGATCGCGAATGACTCCTAGAGATGCTTTGTGATCGTAACCCCTTGATCTCGCCTCTCATCTCTATCATCTACTCATGTGCCTCCTGGTACATCCTCTAGTACAATTCTCTCTCAACCTAAACCCTGTCTCTGTCAGCTCTTGACTTGATGCAGAAGCATCCAGTGGTGTAAGGGCAATCTTGCATCACCCAAAAAGAAGTTAATTCAAAATCATTGTAGTTGTTCTCATTTCTTCCCATAATTAGTGTTTTTGGTTCCATAATATCCAGAATAATAATGTAGGACTTTCAGTTTTTCCAAAACTGCTAAAAATAGCGACCTGCCTAATTAGGAAAGTGTACCTGCTATTTTTAGAAAGTTTGCATTTGGGCACGTAATGAAGCAAAAACTTCTAGAAAGTTACATAATGGAAATATAAGACCTTTGGTGAAGGAATCAGGAAAAGATCATTTGTGAAATGAAAGATATTAAAGTTTTTGTTTTCTGAAAAGCCCCTAAAAATTTCTGGAATGAGATATGAGACACTAAAACATCTCATTACATCTCAAAAAATTGATGAAGATCCATTTACAAATTTTTGGTGTGATAGTTCGCATCGCGATCTTTCTGGTGCTTAAAACAGTTCGTCAATCGGACACCTGGATCAAAAGTTATGCTTCCCGGAAGTTGACCTACTTTTGGAGGGAGTTGCAAAATTCAAAATTTAGCTGGAGGCCACCAAAAAGTGCTATTTATGACTATTTTGGGAACCCTGGGCAGTAGTATAGCTAAGGGGGGCCAGTGTAGAGTCAAGAATAGGTGGGAAATAGAAACCCTAGCTGATTTGGGGTTACAGAAGGCTGAAGATTCAAGAGTCTTGAGGTTGGGAAAGCTGTAATGTGTTGCAGCGAGTAGAGGATTCATCCTCTGATTGTAATGAGCTTCTATAATGTAATGAGTTGCCCAGTTCAAAAAAAGAAAGTTCTATTTGCTGTGTTCAATACCTATTATTGTGTGTTTTGTGATTTACCCCTTCATCAAGTGGTATCAGAGCATAGGTTCCTGAGTGTGTAGACAGATCACCGACTGTGAGGCAGTTTGCACTACGGCCTGAGGTTGTGGGTTTGCTGCGGAGACCAAGATGCCTCCACGAAGAAACTATGGTGGGAGGAATGCTTTGACAGAAGAGGGTTTTAGAGCCCTACAAAGGCAACTCGATGCATTGCAAGAGGAGCTATGAAGGAGATGAATGGAAGACAGGCTTCAAGACAAAGGAGGGTTTGTATGAGTGGTTAGTCATGCCATTTGGGCTAACCAATTCACCGAGCACATTCATGCGGCTCATGAATGAGGTACTAAAAGAATTTTTGGGAAGTTTTGTTATTATTTATTTGGATGATATTTTAATTTTCAGTAAGACTTGGGATGAGCATCTGATGCATATCAGAAGAGTTCTAGAGAAGCTGAGGGAGGAGAAGTTGTTGATTAATCTGAAGAAATGTAGTTTTGCAAAGAAAGAGTTGGTATACCTAGGATTTGTTGTCTCAGAGGAAGGTGTTAAGATGGACCCAGAAAAAGTAAGGGCTATCATTGAATGGCCTACACCAAGAAGTGCAATAGAGGTAAGATCTTTTCATGGTTTGGTAAGTTTTTACAAAAAGTTTATCCGGAATTTTAGTAGCATTTGTGCACCCCTAACTGAGACAATGAGAGGAGACAGAAAAGAGTTTAGATGGACTAAAGGAGCAGACAAGAGCTTTGATACATTGAAGAAGAAAGTCGTAGAACAACCTGTTTTGGCACTTCCGGATTTCAATAAGGTATTTCAAGTAGATTGTGATGCTAGTGGTAGTGGTATAGGAGTTGTTTTGAGCCAAGAAGGTAAGCACATTACCTATTTTAGTGAGAAGCTTAATGATGTCAATAAAAAGTATTCTGTTTATGATCAGGAATTTTATGCAATAGTTCAGGCTTTGAAGAAATGGAGACATTATTTGTTGCCAAAAGAATTTGTTTTATATACTGATCATCAAGCTTTGCAGTATCTTAATAGTCAAGGGAAGTTGAACTAAAGGCACTTAAAATGGATTGAGGTTTTGCAGAGTTATACCTTTGTTTTGAAGCACAGGAGTGGGAAGTCCAACAGAGTTGCAGATGCCTTGAGCAGAAGACAAAATTTGTTGACAGAAATGAAGATAGAGGTTGTTGGGTTCGATGAGCTCAAAAGTTTGTATCTTGAATATCTAGATTTTGCAGAGGCTTGGAAAGCTTGTCTGAAGCCTGTTACTTTGGATAGGACAAAATGGTTGGATTTCATAATCCAAGATGGCATGTTGTTTAGAGGAAGCCAGTTGTGCATTCCGAGGAGTTCCATGAGAGAGAACCTGATTAAGGAGAAGCATAGTGGAGGATTAGTTGGACACTTTGGTTGAGATAAGACCATTTCTATTGTTGGTGAAAATTATTATTAGCCACAGTTGCAGCAAGATGTGAGGAAGTTTGTGCAGAGTTATAGAGTATGTCAAATGGCAAAAGGAACAAGTCAAAATATAGGGTTGTATCAATCATTACCTGTACCAGAGAAGCCATGGGATGATATTAGTATGGATTTGTTCTTGGTTTACCAAGGACATGGAGAGGGCATGATTCTATTTGTGTGGTGGTGGACAGATTCTCAAAAATGGCACATTTTATTTCTTGTAAGAAGACTAATGATGTTGTTCATATTGCAGAGTTATTTTTCAGGGAAGTAGTGCGACTACATGGTCTACCAAAAAGCATAGTTTCAGATGGAGATACCAAGTTTGTTGGTTATTTCTGGAGGACATTGTGGAAGAAGTTAAAAACAAACTTGAAGTTCAGTTCTGCACACCATCCATAGACTGATGGACAAACTGAAGTGGTGAATAGAAGTTTGGGTAAACTGCTACGATGCTTAGTAGGAGATAAACCCAAGGGATGGGATTTGATTTTACCATAGGCAGAATTTGCTTACAACAATTCTATCAATAGGAGTACTGGTAAATCACCATTCCAAATTGTATATGGGAATAGTCCAAGAAATGCTTCAGACTTAAGGAACCTGGACAAAGGAGAAAAGACAAGTGCTGAGGTTGAAGACTTTGTAGAACACATGAAGAATTTGCATGAAGAGGTGAAAAAACACATTAATAAGATGAATATTCAGTACAAGGCTAAGGCAGATCAGAAGAGGAGATATAAGGAATTCCAGGTGGGAGATGAAGTCATGGTTCACTTGAGAAAAGAAAGGTTCCTAGTTGGAACATACAATAAATTGAAAATGAAGAAATTTGGACCATGCAAAATTTTGAAAAAACATGATTTAGGAAATGCATATGAGGTAGAGCTGCCGAGTGGGATCAATATTTCTCCTATTTTCAACATTGCTGATTTATCAGAATATCATGAAGGTGGAATAGAGGATGGACCAATAGCAGTGCAGTGGAGTATTCCGGCATCTACTTCAACAGAGGAGATAGAAGAGATTTTGGATAGCCGTGTGGGAAGGAGCACTCGGAACAAGCAATACGAAGAAAATCTAGTGAAATGGAAAGGAAGGCCTGTTGAAGATTCTTCTTGGTTGTCTAAGACAGAGGTTGACTGTTTGGGTTTTCCTCACACAAACACCTGAGACGTGATAGGGTCACCTCTCAAATTACCGTGAGTGTCTGATGTAGGAGCATCTAGTGGTGTAAGGGCAATCTTGCATCACCCAAAAAGAAGTTAATTCAAAATCATTGTAATTTTTCTCATTTCTTTCCATAATTAGTGTTTTTGGTTCCATAATATCCAGAATAATAATGTAGGACTTTCAGTTTTTCTAAAACTGCTAAAAATAGCGACCTACCTAATTAACAAAGTGTATCTGCTATTTTTAGAACGTTTGCATTTGGGCACGTAATGAAGCAAAAACTTCTAGAAAGTTACATAATGGAAATATAAGACTTTTGGAGAAGGAATTAGTCAAAGATCATTTGTGAGCTAAAAGATATTAAGGTTTTTGTTTTCTGAAAAGCCCCTAAAAATTTCTAGAACAAGATATGAGGCACTAAAACTTCTCATAACATCTCAAATAGTTAAAGGAATTCCATTTACAAATTTTTGGCATGATAGTTCACATCACGAGCTTTTCGGTGCTTAAAACGGTTCGTCAATCGGACACCCGGATCAAAAGTTATGCTTCTCGGAAGTTGACCTACTTTTGGAGGGAGTTGCAAATTTTGAAATTTAGCTGGAGGCCACCAAAAAGTGCTATTTATGACTATTTTGGGAACCCTGGACAGTAGTAGAGTTAAGGGGGGCCAGTGTAGAGTCACGACTAGGTGGGAAACATAAACCCTAGCTGATTTGGGGTTACAGAAGGCTGAAGATTCAAGAGTCTTGAGGTTGGGAAAGCTGTAATGTGTTGCAGCCAGTAGAGGATTCATCCTCTGATTGTAATTGAGCTTCTGTAATGTAATGAGTTGCCCAGTTCAATAAAAGAATGTTCTATTTACTGTGTTCAATACCTGTTATTATGTGTTTTGTGATTTACCCCTTCATCAAGTGGTATCAGAGCCAGGGTTCCTGAGTGTGTAGACAGATCACCGACCGTGAGGCAGTTTGCACCAGGACCTGAGGTTGTGGGTTTGCTGTGGAGACCAAGATGCCTCCATGAAGAAACCATGGTGGGAGGAATGCTTTGATAGAAGAGGGTTTTAGAGCCCTACAAAGGCAAATCGATGCATTGCAAGAGGAGCTACAAAGAGGGTTTGAGCCGAGGATAAGAAAAGAAAGTGAAGATGAAGCTGAAGAAGAGCTATCTGAGGAAGAACAAGAAGCTACCGGAGATGCTGCAGAAGTTAGGTTGTTTAGGGCCATTTCAAAGATTGGAAAGAGGCCTAGGATCGAAGTTTCTACATATTCTAGAGATTTGAATCTAGAATAGCTTATTGATTAGATCAATGACATGGAGTATTTTGAGTATGAAGATGTGGAGGACCCAGATCGGGTTAAGTTTGCAAAAACAAAGTTGAAGGGCCATGCCAATATTTGGTGGAAGGATGTCCAATTAGAGAGGAATAGAAGAGGAAGAGGAAAGATCACCAGATGGGATTGAATGGTGGAGAAACTGAAGAAGCAGTTCATTCTTGTGGACTATGAGATGGAGTTGCTGAAGAAGTTGCAAGGACTAAAGCAAGGTAACAAGTCTGTTAAGGAGTATACAGAAGAGTTTTATAAAATTACTATCAGAATAGGCCATGCAGAGCCCAACAAGGAGAAGGTAGCCTATTACATTAATGGGTTGAGGCCGAGTATTCAAGAGGAGTTGAGCCTGGTCAGAATGACCACCATAGAAGATGCGTACCAATTTTCCTTTAAGGTGGAAGAGAAGCTGAATAAAAGATTTGACAACAAGCAAAGGGGAAGAGATCAAGGCGGAAGGACTGGTGGAAGACCCTATGGGGGCCGAAATGAAGATGCAAAGAAAAGTGAAGAAGCTGGTACCAGTCGAAATCAGAGAGGTGATAATACCTACCGCCCTTGTGACAAGAACAAAGGTAAGAAAAGAGGAAGAGGAAGAGGCAGACCTAGGCAAGGACCTGGAAGAGGAGGTTTCAGAGGAACTTGTTTCCAATGTGGAGAAGAAGGGCATCAAGCATACGAGTGTCTGCAACATCAAGGAAGGATAAATAGAAGACCTGAAGGTAATGCACGAGTTGCACATGTGGATGAAGATGCATACTCTGAGCACTCTGAAGATGCAGAAAGGGGAGAAACCATAGTTGTCAGAAGAACTTTGTTAAATGAGGAGAAAGAACCCAATCAGAGGAAGAGTTTATTCTGCACAATGTGCAAATCTGAAGGTAAGTGTTGTGATATTATTATTGACAGTGGAAGCACTGATAATCTTGTTTTAGAGGAGATGGTTGACAAGTTGAAGTTGACAAGAAGAAAGCATCCACATCCATACCAAATTGCATGGTTGCAGAAGGACCATAGAGCTTTGGTCAATGAACAGTGTTTAGTGAAGTTCAAGATTGGTGACTACCATGATGAGGTGTTGTGTAACATCATACTGATGGATGCATGTCATATGTTATTGGGGAGGCCGTAGCAGTATGATAGGAGTGCTGTCCATGATGGCCGTGCAAATACATACTCCCTAACAAAGGATGGAGTTTGTCATAAGTTGAAGCCCTTGAAGGAGGTGGAAGAAAAGGTATGCAGTACTGCCAGAATTTGCTTGGTAGATGGTATAAAGTTTTTGGAGGGTATGAAGCATGAGCATCATTGCTTTGCATTGATTCCCAAGATTAGTCAAGAGAATTGTGAAGATGTACCATCAGAATTTTCAGATATGTTGGAAGAGTTCCAGGACATTATCTCTGATAGTATACCAGAAGGTTTACCACCAATAAGGAAGATAAGTCATCAAATGGATTTGATACCAGGAGCCAGTTTGCCAAACAAGGCAGCCCATAGAATGACCCCTGCAGAGAATGAAGAGCTGAATAGACAAGTTCACGAGTTGTTAAGGAAGGGACTGATAAGGGAGAGCCTAAGTCCATTTGCAACACCTGTAGTACTAGCAGCAAAGAAAGATGGAGAGTGGAGGATGTGTACAGATTCTCGAGCCATCAACAAGATTACAATCAAGTACAGATTTCCATTGCCGAGAATGGATGACATAATGGATTGTTTGAGTGGAGCCAAGTACTTCACGAAGATTGATCTGTAGAGTGGGTATCACCAGATTCAAATCAAAGAAGGAGATGAATGGAAGACAGCCTTCAAGACAAAGGAGGGTTTGTATGAGTGGTTAGTCATGCCATTTGGGCTAACCAATGCATCGAGCACATTCATGTGGCTCATGAACGAGGTACTAAAAGAATTTTTAGGAAGTTTTGTTATTGTTTATTTGGATGATATTTTAATTTTCAGTAAGACTTGGGATGAGCATCTGATGCATATCAGAAGAGTTCTAGAGAAGCTGAGGGAGGAGAAGTTGCTGATTAATCTAAAGAAATGTAGTTTTGAAAAGAAAGAGTTGGTATACCTGGGATTTGTTGTCTCAGAGGAAGGTCTTAAGATCAACCCAGAAAAAGTAAGGGCTATCATTGAATGGCCTACACCAAGGAGTGCAACATAGGTAAGATCTTTTCATAGTTTGGTAAGTTTTTACAGAAAGTTTATTAGGAATTTTAGTAGCATTTGTGCACCCCTAACTGAGACAATGAGAGGAGATAGAAAAGAGTTTAGATAGACTAAAGGAGCAGACAAGAGCTTTGATACATTGAAGTAGAAAGGCGTAGAACAACCTATTTTGGCACTTCCAGATTTCAATAAGGTATTTCAAGTAGATTGTGATGCTAGTGGTAGTGGTATAGGAGCTGTTTTGAGCCAAGAAGGTAAGCACATTGCCTATTTTAGTGAGAAGCTTAATGATGCCAAGAAAAAGTATTCTATTTATGATCAGGAATTTTATGCAATAGTTCAGGCTTTGAAGAAATGGAAAAAGAGTTTATTTTATATACTAATCATCAAGCTTTGCAGTATCTTAATAGTCAAGGGAAGTTGAACCAAAGGCACTTAAAATAGGTTGAGTTTTTGCAGAGTTATACCTTTGTTTTGAAGCACAGGAGTGGAAAGTCCAACAGAGTTGCAGATGCCTTGAGCAGAAGGCAAAATTTGTTGACAGAAATGAAAATAGAGGTTGTTGGGTTCGATGAGCTCAAAAGTTTGTATCCTAAAGATCTAGATTTTGTAGAGTCTTGGAAAGCTTGTCTGAAGCCTGTTACTTTGGATAAGACAAAATGGTTAGATTTCATAATCCAAGATGGCATGTTGTTTAGAGGAAGCCAATTGTGCATTCCGAGGAGTTCCATGAGAGAGAACCTGATTAAGGAGAAGCATAGTGGAGGATTGGCTGGACACTTTGGTCGAGATAAGACCATTTCTATTGTTGGTGAAAATTATTATTGGCCACAGTTGCAGCAAGATGTGAGGAAGTTTGTGCAGAGTTGCAGAGTATATTAGATGGCAAAAGGAACAAGTCAGAATACAAGGTTGTATCAATCATTACCTGTACCAGAGAAGCCATGGGATGATATTAGTATGGATTTTGTTCTTGGTTTACCATGGACACAGAGAGGGCATGATTCTATTTTTGTGGTGGTGGACAGATTCTTAAAAATGGCACATTTTATTCCTTGTAAGAAGACTAATGATGCTGTTCATATTGCAGAGTTATTTTTCAGGGAAGTAGTGCGACTACATGGTCTACCAAAAAGCATAGTTTCAGACGGAGATACCAAGTTTGTTGGTTATTTCTGGAGGACATTGTGGAAGAAGTTAAAGACAGACTTGAAGTTTAGTTCTGCACACCATCCACAGACTAATGGACAAACTAAAGTGGTGAATAGAAGTTTGGGTAACCTGCTACGATGCTTAGTAGGAGATAAACCCAAGGGATGGGATTTGATTTTACCACAAGTAGAATTTGCTTACAATAATTCTGTCAATAGGAGTACTGGTAAATCACCATTCCAAATTATATATGGGAATAGTCCAAGAAATGCTTCAGAGTTAAGGAACCTGGACAAAGGAGAAAAGACAAGTGCTGAGGCTGAAGACTTTGCAGAACACATGAAGAATTTGCATGAAGAGGTGAAAAAGCACATTAATAAGATGAATATTCAGTACAAGGCTAAGATAGATCAGAAGAGGAGATATAATGAATTCCAGGTGGGAGATGAACTCATGGATCACTTGAGAAAAGAAAGGTTTCCAGTTGGAACATACAATAAATTGAAAATGAAGAAATTTGGACCATGCAAAATTTTGAAAAAACATGATTCAGGAAATGCATATGAGGTAGAGCTGCCGAGTGGGATCAATATTTCTCCTGTTTTCAACATTACTGATTTGTCAGAATATCATGAAGGTGGAACAGAGGATGGACCAACAGCAGTGCAGTGGAGTATTCTGGCATCTACTTCAACAGAGGAGATAGAAGAGATTTTGGATAGCCATGTGGGAAGGAGCACTCGGAACAAGCAATACGAAGAATATCTAGTGAAATGGAAAGGAAGGCCTATTGAAGATTCTTCTTGGTTGTCTAAGGCAGAGGTTGACTGTTTGGGTTTTCAAACACCTGAGACGTGACAGGGTCACTTCTCAAATTACCCTAGGTGTCTGATGCAGGAGGATCCAGAGGTGTAAGGGCAATTTTGCATCACTCAAAAAGAAGTTAATTCAAAATCATTGTAGTTGTTCTCATTTCTTCCCATAATTAGTGTTTTTAGTTCCATAGTATCCAGAATAATAATGTAGGACTTTCAGTTTTTCCAAAACTGCTAAAAATAGCGACCTGCCTAATTAGGAAAGTGTACTTGCTATTTTTAGAAAGTTTGTATTTGGGCACATAATGAAGCAAAAACTTCCAGAAAGTTACATAACAGAAATATAAGACCTTTGATGAAGGAATCAGGCAAAGATCATTTGTGAGCTAAAAGATATTAAAGTTTTTGTTTTCTGAAAAGCCCCTGAAAATTTTTGGAACGAGATATGAGGCACTAAAACTTGTCACAATGTCTCAAAAAGTTGACAGAAATCTATTTATGAATGTTTGGTGTGATAGTTTGCATCGCGAGCTTTCCGGCCCTTAAAACGGTTCGTCAATCGAACACCCGGATTAAAAGTTATGCTTCCCAGAAGTTGACCTACTTTTGGAGGGAGTTGCAAAATTTGAAATTTAGCTGGAGGCGACCAAAAAGTGTTATTTATGACTATTTTGGGAACCCTGGGTAGTAGTAGAGTTAAGGGGGGCTAGTGTAGAGTCAAGAATAGGTGGGAAACATAAACCCTAGCTGATTTGGGGTTACAGAAGTTTGAAGATTCAAGAGTCTTGAGGTTGGGAAAGCTGTAATGTGTTGCAGCCAGTAGAGGATTCATCCTCTGATTGTAATTGAGCTTCTGTAATGTAATGAGTTGCCCAGTTCAGTAAAAGAAAGTTCTATTTTCTGTGTTCAATAACTGGTATTGTGTGTTTTGTGATTTACCCCTTCATCATGCCTACTGGACCTCCCATAGTAAGAACTCACTAACACAGTTGGCTCTCCCTCCGATGTAGGAACCACTACTGTCTGCTCTCGCTGTGCTCTGAGCTCAGCCTCAGCATGCTCAGCTCTTTGTCAAAACTCCTCTCTCTCTCTCTCATGTAGACTACTCTAGCATGACCTCTATAGTAGTTCTGTATCTGACAATTGGCATAAATATCTCAACATGTCGTCCAATGGATGATCATGGCGAATAACCTGCCTGCACCTGCTGCTCTGAGGCATCTATTGGTGCTATGTCTCCTATGATGTGACTCTCAAAGTCTCGCCATGCATCAGTTGCAACTGCAAAATAGAGGATGAGATAGATGTTAGACTACCATATAAATATCACAAATAATACACTATATAAAATATCAAATAATAAATCAAACCTAACCTGGATCTCTATCTCACCAGAATGGATCTCGGATCACTGACAGTGTAATGAGCTCTACAGTTTGATCTGTGGCTAGGGGCATAGACCTATTACTCTCCCCTCACTCTATCTGACTAGGCCTCGCATCGTCTGCAGGAGTAGGACCATGAGCCTTCGACCGCGATCTCAACTCGGTCTCTTTGTCAGTGTCTACCTCCTGTTGGCTCTGTTGTGATCTCACTCTGAAGATGTATTATGATGGGACCTCCTCAGACTCATCCTCATCCTCCTCCATATCCTCCTTGAGATCGTAGTATCCTATGAAATCACTAATGTTGTCCTCCACCCCCGTGTCACTTGCATGATCGATTCAAGGTTGGGCATCTCATGTAGGGTGCCTGGGTGGAAAGATAGGTGTAGGCTGTGATGTGTGCCACCAGGTTCGATATGATTGGGTACACCTAACATCATCTATGTTTGACATTGGCTTTGCATACTCAGGACCCTCGTCATCGCTAAGTGGCACATCTGCTACCATCAGCCGTCAAATGGTATTTGCCTTGACTATGCTACGAGAAGCCCATGCATAGCTCAGATGAACCATAGGAACATCCTGTATCTATCTAAACTATCATGCCACTCTATCAAAGTAAAACCAAGATACAATATGATCAAGGCAACTGGCCATTATTCGATCCCTTTGCATCCTCGCTAACTATCTCTGCTGGCTAGGCCATCTGATGTAGCCGCGATACGGTCTCCAAATGATGTTGCTGGGCTGTAATCTGTCAAATACTACTCTCCAGTATAATAGATTCTCATGCCTCCAACACCTGACTAGTGGATAGGCATAGACACATAGATGGGTAAATGCTGCCTCTATAGGATAACCCACCGGTCATGTGCACTGATGTGCTCAAAGGCCCACACCTGTATTAATGTGCAGACCATTAGACTATGCATCTCATAATGGACATATCACCCATCTGGTGTGATGGCTAGTGTGACTGTGACAATCATGATCCTTCGTAGTAAGGGAATGTCTCTACATCCTTGCTCTAGCAAATGAAGTTGAATATGTCCTCGCTTTGCCTGTGAAACAGTGCGACCCAAGTAGTATAGCTGATTCTCGCGAGTATACCCCACTGAGAGATGTCCAACAATCCTCACTATCTCTCCTCGGATTGGTAGTTGAAGGATCCTAAATACATCCTCTAGTGTGATGGTAATCTCACATGTTGGTAAGTGTAATGTGGATGTATCTGCATCCCGCATCTCTATCAGTGCCATAAGCATAGCACAATGGAATTTGATTGTGGGCATATCAAACACCCACCATAGGCCCACCATATGTAAATGCTCTCTCTGTGACATTCATGGCACTAGAATGCTCTCATAGAAGTGCCATTAGACAACCACCTATGTGCTCACGCATCTCAGGGACATCCTGCAGATCAAAAAGCAAGCAAGAGTATCAGAATCCCCTCTAGAAACCAAAATAAGCTATCAAGAACTGAACAAAATGCATGTGCCTAGGGTCTATGTCCTCTATGGACCAGGATGCCCCAGGAAGACTAGGGTGCCCCAGAGAGACACTGTCACCCCTATGGGACTCGGGTGGCCCAGAGAGACTCTGGCATCCTAGGTTGACCCGGGCGCCCCTGTCTGGGACCCCTATCCACCTTCCCCTCTTAGCATAGACAAAAGTACAATGAAAGATGACAGAAGAGTTGGATCAGGACCCTACCTCGGCCTCAAAACGTCTCTTTGCTACTCGGGTTCAGAGCATCTCCAGTTGTGGTGGATGATATGGACGTCGACTTGGCATGGTCATTCCCCTATTCTCCTCTCTCTCCTCTACTTTCCTACAATGACAAGAAACAAGAATGATTTAGTGACAAGTGACAAGTCCCTTTTACATAAAGTAAGTGAGTGAGAATTCTTATCCCTAACTAGCTGCAAAAGTGTGCTCTTTCACTCTTGAGCCCTTTTCTTGAGCTGTCAGACTCCGGTTTCAGTGCCATTTGTTGTGTTGGAATCATGGTTTTGCTCTCTTTCTTACCCAATGTGTTATGTTTGAGCGTTGTTTCTTCAAATGACCCTCATAACATATTTCTCATCAAGTTTCCCTTGAAATCAATGTGTGTGGATATCTCCTTGTTTCTACTCTCAGAATACGAAAGAAAAAATAGGGGGGACATATATCTCCCTCGATTTCCTCCCTCATCATGTCCCATCACTCAACCCCCTTAGTGTTTTTGGTACTAACTTATTGGTGGTGGTTGCATCTTGATTTGGTTTTGATTTTTTCTGACAAGTGTTCCTTTGCAGGTTGCGGTTCCTAACTTTGTGGTCTTGCAGGATTGCAGACTTGGGGGCTCCTTCCTTCTCGATGACAACACTTTGGCTTCCTCTACAGTTTCCTTTTGGGCATCCTTTTCATGATTGATGTATTTACTTTCCTTTAGTTGCATATGCACATAGTGTCATATGGCCACTAAAGTGGGGGCTAAATGTAACGTCAAAAATTGTCCTCCTATATGGAATGGTACAATTTCCCTCAGTTTAGCTCCTCACCTTTAGTGACCTCTCAACCTTTTCTTTTCTTGCCTTCCTGAAACCCTAATTAACTAGGTCTAGAAGCAGTTTATTCACTTTTTGAGGTAACTTGTTGATAGAACCTGAAAAGGGGATTTGAGATTTGGGTCCCTAGGACCCCCAAAAATGTAGATCTGAACAGAAACTGGGACCTTGGACTTGGGTGCCTGCACCCTAGTCCTCCCCTATTTCCCAAGATTTAGAATTTTGGTGGTGTGTCAGCTCCCGCTGAGTGCCTCGGGATTCCATTTTCAAATTCTCAGTTTTCGCATGAATCAAGATGTTATTTCAAAATTTGAATTTCCCTAAAGCTAGATATAAAAATACATTTGAAAATCATTCTATCACACACAATTCTTATGCAAGCTTGATACCAAAACTATGCTACAATTGCTATTGAAGATCAGTGACTTGTTGAAGCTCTTGGAAGTATTTTGTATTTTCTATCATGGAGACAATGGATGGAGATTAGGAATCAAGATCTTAAGTCTATCTTGCTCTTCTAGGGTTTGTACACCATTTGCTTGATCAGGAGAAGGGTTGAAGCTTCCAACAACAAGCTTGGAGATCCTTTGGGGGCATTGCTGATTCACCTTCTTGTTCATGCAAGTCTTCATTTGTTTCATCTCCTTGAGGTGAAGTTGTATGTGTTTATTGATGCAAAGCAAGTTGTTGATCTTCCCTTGATTGAGACATCTAGGGTTTGATATTTCTGCATACACATTGTTAATTTTGCACACACTTCTGTAAATCTTTATCTTTGGCTATTGTTGAGGTAGAAATACCAAAGATAGGGCTTGACCGAGGCAAGCTTCTAAATAGCCACAACATTTTCTTTCTTTTGTAGGTGTGGATCGTGTTTTGCAGGTTCCAGCAGAAAGGAGCTACAGAAAGCAAGGAATTGCGGATATAGTCATGACAAACTTTTGAGTTTTTAGATTCCAATATTTTCCAGACACTGGAGTGGGTGCCCTAGTCCAACCAGGGCTTATTTCTGGGATCTGGAAGCCATTTAGCAGTCTCAAACACCCTGTGCAAAAGATTTTCCAGTCTGGAAATTTGTGGGACACTGGAGTGGGTGCCCTAGTCTATGTGGCCCTCAAAATCTGGGTACACAATCTCTGAAACCCTCTCTCTTCACTTCTGTGATTAGTTTTTCCAGTTGTTTCATCAGTTTCTAAATATTTCTGATTTAAGGCATAATTAGGGTTTTACTTGGTTGAAAGGAAAACACTTGACAAGACCTTAGTTAGAGTCTTAGGTTTCATAACCACGCGAGTGTAAGGGACAAACAAAGTGATTAGAAGCTTGTTCATAAGCTCAATCCTTGTCTTCCCAATGCTTAGCAGGGAAATTGTGGTATTTGACCTAGCTTAAACAAACTATCCAATTTTCCCCTAAACAATTAATAATGTAAAAAATAGTATGAAATTCTTCCTTCCAGTACATCTATCAAAAAATTTGGTTTTTTTCAACATTGTTCTATCCATATCCTAGGCAATCATGTTCTTTCTCTGAATAACTCCATTTTGTTGAGGTGTCCTAGCTACTAAAAGATGTCTCTTAATCCCATGCTTTTCACAGTATTGATCAAATTCATTAGAAGTGAATTCTCCAACTCTATTAGACCTTAAGCATTTTATTCTTGATCCAATCTCATTTTCCACCCTAGCCTTAAAGATTTTAAATCTTTCTAAAGATTGAGATTTAACTTTAAGAAACATTACCCATGTTGTCCTTAAATAGTCATCTATCAATAACATGAAGTACATTTATCCATTAATGATTTTGGTTCTAGTTGGTCCACACAAGTTTGTATGTATCAGCGCAAGAGGTTTTTAGGTTGAGTACTCTTTTGACTTGAGATTTACCCTTGTTTTCTTTCCTTCTTGACACTCTTTACAGAAGGAATTTTCTAGCTTGTCAATGCTAGGCAAATGTCTAACTGCATTTTTCTTGCCGATCTTTACCAAATGATCAAATTTGATGTGGCCCATCCTTTTGTGCCATAACCAACTCTCATTAGCTTTCCCTAACAAACATATTTCACGTGACGTGTAAAGGATTGTACTTCTTATTGCTTTTTACATAGAAGCATGTGCAAGTCTAGGTTTCCTTGGAGGAGTAAATCTCCTTTTCTCCTATCTAGAAGGATGTATAAACACACTTCTACAAAACTTGGCAATATTCCCATAGTTGTTTTAGTTATAATAGATATCATTCATATCAACTAAAGGGACAAAAGGATTTATGCATAAAAAATTATGCCTATCCATTCTTCTAGGTCTAATTTTGCAGTCTATTGCTCTATGTCCAAACTTATTACATGAAAAACAATAACCATGAAATGCATAAATGAACCTGGCTTGGCTTGCAAATTGATCTTTGAATCTCCTCCTTGCATTGTGAACTTTGATGAAACTATCATCTTCCTTTTTGAAATCTTCAGTCCTTTTATCCCTCCTAAATCCATTAGGCTTTATAGAATCAACATGCTTCCTAGACGTGCAACAGAGCTAGATTCACTCTGTTCTTTAACTTCCTTTTTGAGGGAATCAATTTTCTTGGTAGTTTTACCTTCTATGTTCTTTTTAGAAATGGAATCTTTGAAACTCTTTTTTTCAGAACATCCTAACCCAACCATGTTGGAGAAGGATCTGTAACTACAAATTATTTGATCAAGAATTTCTAAACTCTTCTCAAACTTGAGACTTCTATTTAATTATTCATTCACCTTTTCTAACTCCTTCTTCAACATGACGACTTTAGCCTCTAACCTTTGATACTCATCTAGTTTGTTATTCAAACTCAAATTAGTTACCTCTTCTATTCATTTAGACTCCTCTAACTACAATTTCAGATCTACAACAAGTTTATCAGATTCTTCAATCTTTAACTTATATTTTTCATTTTATTTTCTTTCAAACCTGAGATCATTTAAAGTAGAAATTAATTCACCTTCTAGACCAACTTCACCCTCTCCTTCCTCATCAGAGTTTCCGTGATAATTTTCTAAAGGATTATTTTCATCCTTTTTAATTTCAATAGCCATGAAAGCAGTTTCATACTCTTCACTTGCATAAGAATAATCATCTAAAGAACTACTTTCTTTATCTACAAATAGTCTCTTCTTCTTATTAAAATTTCTACTTTTATACTTTGAGATTTCTTGACTCCTAGAACTATCTCCTTTTTGTTTTTCACCTAAAGGACATTGAGAGGCATAGTGACCAATTTTTCTGTAATTAAAGTATTTGAAAGGTAGTTTACCTTTGTATTTGCCGAAGCCTTTCTTCAGCATTTTGAAAAAAAATTCTTCTTCTTCACCTAAATTGGTACTTTGTTCTAAGTCTACTTCAGTCTCCTTGGCTTTTTAAGTCTTAAATGTTGCTTCTTTCCTTGTTGATCCTATATTTTCACTTCTCATCTCATATGTGGTAAGTGAACCAAACAATTCATCTAAAGTAAGCTTATCTAGATGTTTTTCTTCCTCAATTGCAGATAATTTAGAGTTAAATCTCTATGGGAGAGATCTTAGAATCTTCTTTTACCTCTTCTCCAAGACCTGTGATTTCATTCCTTACCTCGTCTACTCTGAGCATGTATTTCTTAATACTTTCATCATCTTTCATCTTTAAAGCCCCAAATTTGCTTCTATGGGTTTGCAGTTTCACTTGCTTGACTTGATCATCACCTTCATTGATGTTTTGCAACTTATCTCATATGTCCTTGGTAGATTTACAATGCATAACTTTGACAAACTCTGTGTTGATTAGACCACATAGTATAGTGTTCTTCACTTTGGTATTATTCTCACAGGCTTTCTTCTTATCAGCAGTGGGACTAGATGATGGTGATGGTGGTTTGTAGCCTTTTAAAATAGATTGCCAACTATCATATCCAAGAGAGGTTAAGTAAGTCTCCATTCTGATGCTACAGAATGCATAATTGGATCCATTAAATAATGGTACTTTATTTGAAGAAGAACCCTCTTGTCCTTCCATAGTGTTCTTGAGACTGGATCTTCCTTAAGTGGTTAAAATTTTATTCTAGGAACCTAATGCTCTGATACCAATTACTGAAAAAAACACTAATACATTGAGAGGGGGGTGAATCTGTGTATGTTAAAACTTTAAAATGCAACCAACAAACAAAAATGGAAGGCACATATAAAAACCACACACACAAGAAACACCAGATTTATGTGGAAAAACCACAGTGAGAAAGTTACTTGAATCTACTACTCAAATCCAACCTCACAATAAGCACTGATTACATATATGTTTTGTAGGCACCAACCCACAAGTACATCAACACTCAAGACAATGTTTTGTGACTACCACCTACAGGTACATCACACACCTACAATGAGCTCCAAACTCAATACAATGAGGCTTCAACCCTAAGCTAAAATAAAGAGGCTACAACCCCTAAATTTTACAGTTTCATATGTGCAGTAATGGATCTTTTGTAACCTGAAATGTACCTTGTCACCATACACTCACTCTATGTTTTGCATCAACACAATTGTCTCCTTCCTCTATGCACTATGTATTTTTTCCTTTCTCACAAAGTGAACAACAATATTCAATTTAGTGAGCAACCTTTTCAAAACTGATTCAATGTGTATAAAAACACATTCATTTCAATAGGTGAACTACCACAACCACTCCAAAACTGAATATAGATAGTTTCATTTTGTTTCACAATTGACCGCAACTGGTTTAATTGTTGCACTTGACTTTTGGCTCAAATATATATTAGCAAATTATTACAAAATCATTCATTGTTCATGTTGACCTATTTTTCCTCTAGGTAGAGTCAAAATAGTTCAAGTAGGATGAGTCAGCATGCATATCCCCATGAAAGCCATATTTGTGATCCTGAGATCTTAGCCCAATTTCAAATTTGAAGCTTGCCTGAAGAGGTTTACCATGTTAAAGAGCTTGAAAAAATAGGCAGGTTTGTCTTTTACATCACCCTGAAATTTGCTAAGATGAAGAAGTTATGGAGGGTCATCACATTTGATATCGGGTCATCTTCTTTCCATAGGGTCATATTTCACATATCGGATCATATTTCATACATCGGGTGATATTTTTGAATATCACCCTACATTTGAAATGTCACCCGATATATGAAACATCATCCTTCTTGCGAAAGATCTCCCCATGGCCAATATGACGGCGACGTCATCATCCCTTTTGCCTCATGCTGATATATTTCCAACTTTTCCCCCCATCCCATAACATGACAATGACATCATGGTAACTGCAATGAGAAACCAAGTCATATGCCGCTGACATCATCCAGATCCATTCCGGGGGAAGATCATCTTTCTTGTGAAGGTCATCATATTTCTACCAACCTGATCTTTTACATCGAGGTGATATTTTAACATCGGGTGATCTTGGTTGAAGATCATCTTGATGTTGGTGCTACTAAGTTTTCTAAGTATGACCTGATCTTCCGAGGGGTCATCACATTTGAATATCAGGTGATCTTAGTTGAAGGTCATCCTGATGTTATGTTTCACTTCATATTCACCGGATCGCCCAACATACTGCTGACGTCTTTCTTACCGGGGGTGATATCCGCTTGTTTCAGCTGCATGCATATTCCTGCTGGGGTGATATTTCCAAATATCAGTCATATTCCAAGATCACCTCGATATTACGATGCAGCTATAGTGCAACCTGATCTACTTTTGCAAGGATGATATTTCTGAATATCATCCTGCCCTGATATTATGATGATGTCTTCAGGGTCCAAAGGAGCTCATATTTTCTTAACATCAGTTTGCATTCGGATCATCCTGATTTTCCAACATGCCACTGACATCATCAGGATGTTGGCAGATATTTAACATCAAGCTGATTTCTGAATATCAGGTACCTCACAAAGATCACTCTTGCTTCCAAATATCACCCTACTCTAATATGCTGATGACGTCACCTGGATATGAAGAGGTATATTGTATGAACATGATTAGGCGGATCTTTCCTCCCCAACATCCTGCTGACGTCATCCTGATTTTCAAACATCGGGGTGATATTTTATATCATGTTACTTCCGTCAGGAGGATATTTCATCAGGAGGATATTTCGCGGGTCTTGAGATGATGATGAGGCTCAGGGCTAATTTCAAATATCGGGGTGACTTTCTATATCGAGCTAACATGCAGATGGGTCGCCGATGTAAGGAGTCTTGCTGACGGGACATGATGATGCGAAGGATGATATTAAGACCTATGATGATGCCGTCGGGAGCAAAAGCACCGACATTATATGTGCTCATGGCCTAGCTTATAAAGTGATGGAGGCGTCTCTGTGGGGTGCATGTGGGATTATTCATGTCATGCAGAAATTTGAAAATATCTGGATGATGACCTTTTGGCGGGAATTCCTCAAGAGGGTTCCCACTTCCATATATGATCTGGATCTTCATGTCGGTCGAGTGCACTATTTCAGCGACGACTTTCTTGAGTTGGTGAAGATATTTATCACATTAATGGCCTGAGACATCCCGCCACCACTTCATCTCTAGTCCTTTCTTCACCGCCTGATTGTCAGGAACTGTCAGAGGCAGCTGCTCGCATTCAATGCTAAGTGATCCTCTGCCATTTTTGAGGATCAGATCGATGACACAGCTACTCGCATTGATGACTTGAGATACATTCCATCTACCCTGTTCCAATTTTTCAATGCCATTACTCCTATTAGCTGGATGTCCTTTCAAGGGTATTGTCTGGATGCAGCTCCCTGAGCGGTTTTGGGGAACCAACCTAGGTTAGTTTTGAAATGATATAAGCTGAGGCTTATGATGTAAGAAGGGTTGGAACTTTTTGGAGCATCCTGTTCTCCCTGTTTCCAAATAGGACTTTTCATGCTGTAACCTTGCCTTTCATTAGATATATGCAAGCTATCATGCCTTTTGTTGATTTCTCTATCTCTGTGTGAATCTGCATATGGTTGTCTGTGAATATCTCTTGTTCCTCTCAATCATCTTGCTTCTTACCTCTGTTAGGATCATCTATTCTGTGCATATTTGCTTGCTGTATCTAGTTGTGCTGTGCATGCTTCAGTTTTGTGAAGGGTTCTTTAGATTTGTCTGGTGCATCACCCTTTCATGCTTTATCTTTCATTTCAGCATATTTCTTCTCCCTTTTCACCCCAACATTCAGTAGTTTTAGGTGATAACTAGACAAGGAAGCCGGCCTTCCCCGGAGGTTTGATCTCACTTAGCAAAGTCCCACACTTAGAGATCAATCCCATTGTGTCATTGGAATGCTTGGAGTCCTATCCAAGCAGGGTGCAATTTTATGTGACAACAGTTTCTGGCACACCCAGTGGGAATATGTGATGAGCTTATCATCATAATACTGAGAGATTTGGTGTTTCTCCCAGTATCATCAGCCTTTGGAGGCAGTACAAACAACACCATGGCGACTCTACTGATCAAATCAGCTGGTTCCAGCAACCCAAGTACGTAAAATTTTATCAAAGGTCAGGATTTTGGTGATTTTCCTAGCCTTTTCAACTTTTAGAAGCATTTCAATCACCTGGCGACTCCCTCTCTGGTATGCATCCAATTTATCCTTGGTTGCAGACCTATTTTGCTCTAATTCTGACATTTTTATGAATATCCAACATTTAGCTATTATAAAATGTCAGAATTTTATGGGAATCATGGCTATTCCCCTACCCCTAATCCAAATACAGGCTATTGGCCCCCATATCAGCTGTACCAGGCCTCAAATGCCTCTGAATTCACTCCAAACAACCCTTCTCTTCATTACAATCAGCAATACCAGTAGGAGAATTTTCACACCACTCTGGTCCATCCTTGTTTGCAGCCTGCTCATTCTTATAGCCAGCCTTGTGAAACCCTTTGTGCTCAAAATCAAGCATGCTATCTCCCTAGTCAATCCCAAAATGCTGATTTGGGTAGCTTTGAAGGTTGGTTATTAGATTTCAAAAGGCAAATGTCAGAAATAGATAGAGAAGCACCGTATAACATGCAGCAAGATGAGCTTACACATTAGGCTTATTCGCATCAGTAGAAGATAGAAAATAGAATGGTGTATGAAGAGAATTTCTTGAACATGCAACCTGCAGCTAAGGAGAAACACATGAAACAGTTGCTTGCTCAAGAACAAGAGCTCAAAGTAAAAAGTTTCTCTCCTGTTTCTAGCTTCAAGCAAATCCATCCTTCAAACCAAGGTGAATCTGTGAAGGAGCCTCAAATTTCTCTACCATGGAGGCCTTCTTGGGCCCACCATCATGATTATAAAATACCAAACCTTGTAAAGGCCAATCCTTTTGTACCAATTCAAAATCAAGTAGAGGAAAAAGTTGTAGAATCCAGGCCTATCAAGATTCCAAGTTTCAGGTAGTCTTCTGCCTTGAAGGTGCCAAGTTGGAAAGGGCCATCTTTTTCACCTAGTGAGGACCCTCCATCAAATATACAAACAGAAATATGCTCTAGCATCTAGCTAGCAGAAGAAGAGTAGAGGAGACTTTTGTTGGCTCCATATCAAAGGTTGGAAACTCAGTCAGCCCTCACTTTTCCAAACCCATTCTGAGAAGAAGAGAGTTCCAAGGTCAGAACACCAAGCTTCAAGCAAGGAGAGCCTCCTAAATGTCCTAAATTGGATATTCCAAGTTTTAGAGGGCCTCATCCACTGCAACAAGAGCAGCCTAGACTCCACAAGTTTCTAGGGTTCAAAGCCTACATCCCTCTGCAGGAGTATATGTTCCTACACTCAGAGAAAGAATTGTTTGAATCTATTGTGCCTGTGAGTATTACTAAAGTCACTTCAACAATGGATGATGCTGCCCTACTTCAAGAACCACCTGACTATGTTGAATATGGAGAGGAAAGTGTGCAGTTGGTTGTGGATATGCTACAACAAGAGAACATAGAAAATCATGACAAATTGCTGCAGTTTGAGGCTGAGCATGATAGTGATTTGTTCTTTATTATCCAGCATGGATATCAACTTCTTGGTGGGGAGGTTTTGTCTTTCAAACATGTGCACGGCTCATTTTCTGAGCCTAAATCAAAAAATCATGAACATCTTGTTCATAAGGTGGAGGCAGCCATATGTATAGTGGAATCACAAGGGCTAAGGTTTTCATACTAGCAGGAGGAGAAAGAATGCTGCCATGATGACATTATATCAGCCTTCTTGGATTCTTTGAAGGAGGAAGGAGAAAACCATGAGGTCTCAGGTCAGTTGTTCCACCCACAAGAGCAACATGAGAGCAAGATGGAGGACACCATCATACCAAATGAGGAGCTAGGGTTTTTAGAACAGCAAGAAGAGAAGAAATCAGAACAGAGATATGAGATCAACTATGTTGATTTACATGTCATTTCAAGGGGATGCCCAATTAGGCATCTAGCCCAGTTGGAGACACATCAAGAGGAGTCACCACTTGTCATGCTTACCTCTAAGCATGAAGTTGAGCATCAAAATGAGTGGGACCAACCCATTTATTCACCACAAGCTAACAACATCAGCAATCAGTATAGGTGGATGGGTGAGTTTACCTCCATTTTTTGGGGGGTGTTTTATCAGTTTGTCATATGCCCATTCCCCCCTCATCCCTTTTTAACTGCCCACATGTATGATGAACATTGCAAATTTTTAAGGAAGGGAAGTTACTTTCAACAACCAGTTAATGGCTTTGTTTAAAGTCATGACTGATTGGTTAGTTTAGAATTAGAGTAGGTTTCATTTCTGTTTTAGTTTTCCCTTCCCTAAGTGCTTCTGCATAGGCTGCTTTGTCATTAGGAGAAAGCAGGCCTTCTCCCCTTTGTGTTTTGAGAGGCAGGTCCTAGTTTCCCAGCATGTTTTGAACTTGACTCCATGTCGAATGGATGCTTAAGGCCACTGATCTCATGTTTAGCAGGAAAACATCCCATAGAGGTCACCAAATTGTTGACCTATTTTTTCTCTAGGTAGAGTCAAAATAGTTCAAGCAGGATGAGTCAGCATGCATATCCCCATGAAAGCCATATTTGTGATCCTAAGGTCTTAGCCCAATTTCAAATCTAAAGCTTGCCTGAAGAGGTTTGCCATGTTAAAGAGCTTGAAAAAATAGGTAGGTTTGTATTTTACATCACCCTGAAATTCGCTAAGATGAAGAAATTATGGAGGGTCATCACATTTGATATCGGGTCATCTTCTCTCCATAGGGTCATATTTCACATATCGGATCATATTTCATACATCGAGTGATATTTTCGAATATCACCCTACATTTGAAATGTCACCCGATATATGAAACATCATCATCATCCCTTTTGCCTCATGCTAATGTATTTCCAGCTATTCCCCCCATCCCATAACATGACGATGACATCATGGTAACTGCAGTGATAAACCAAGTCATATGCCGCTGACATCATCCAGATCCATTCCGGGGGAAGATCATCTTTCTTGTGAAGGTCATCATATTTCTGCCAACTTGATCTTTTACATCGAGGTGATATTTTAACATCGGGTGATCTTGGTTGAAGATCATCCTGATGTTGGTGCTACTAAGTTTTCTAAGTTTGAACCAATCTTCCGAGGGGTCATCACATTCGAATATCGGGTGATCTTAGTTGAAGGTCATCCTGATGTTATGTTTCACTTCATATTCACTGGATTGCCCAACATGCTACTGACGTCTTTCCTACTGGGGGTGATATCCGCTTGTTTCAGCTGCATGCATATTCCTGCCGAGGTGATATTTCCAAATATCAGTCATATTCCAAGATCACCCTAATCTTACGATGTAGCTACAGTGCAACCTGATCTACTTTTGCGAGGATGATATTTTTGAATATCATCCTACCCTGATATTATGATGATGTCTTCAGTGTCCGAAGGAGCTCATATTTTCTTAACATCAGTTTGCATTCGGATCATCCTAATTTTCCAACACGCCGCTGACGTCATCAGGATGTTGGCAAATATTTCAGATCAGGCTGATTCTCGAATATCAGGATGATATTTCTGAATATCAGGTACCTCACAAAGATCACTCTTGCTTCCGAATATCACCCTACTCTAATATGCTGATGACGTCACCTAGATATGAAGAGGTATATTGTATGAACATGATCAGGAGGATCTTTCCTCCCTGACATCCTGCCAACGTCATCTTGATTTTCAAACATCGGGGTGATATTTTATATCATGTTACTTCTGTTAGGAGGATATTTCGCGGGTCTTGAGATGATGATGAGGCTCAGGGCTAATTTCAAATATCAGGGTGACTTTCTATATCGAGCTAACATGCAGATGGGTCATCGATGTAAGGAGTCTTGCCGATGGGACATGATGATACGAAGGATGATATTAAGACTTATGATGATGCCGTCGGGAGCAAAAGCACCAACATTATATGTGCTCATGGCTTAGCTTATAAAGTGATGGAGGCATCTCCGCGGGGTGCATGTGGGATTATTCATGTCATGTAGAAATTTGAAAATATCTGGATGATGACCTTTTGGCGGGAATTCCTCAGGAGGGTTCCCACTTGCAAATCTGATCCAGATCTTCATGTCGGTCGAGTGCACTATTTCAGTGATGACTTTCTTGAGTTGGTGAAGATATTTATCACATTAATGGCCCGAGACATCCCGCCACCGCTTCATCTCCAGTCCTTTCTTTGCCCCCTGATTGTCAGGAACTATCAGAGGCAGCTGCTCACATTCAATGCTAAGTGATCCTCCACCATTTTTGAGGATCAGATTGATGACACAGCTGCTCGCATTGATGACTCGAGATACATACCATCTGCCCTGTTCTAGTTTTTCAACGCCATTACTCCTGTCGGCTGGATGTCCTTTCAAGGGTATTGTCTGGATGCAGCTCCCTGAGCAGTTTTGGGGAACCAACCTAGGTTAGTTTTGAAATGATATAAGCTAAGGCTTATGATGTAAGAAGGGTTGGAACTTTTTGGAGCATCTTGTTCTCCCTGTTTCCAAACAAGACTTTTCATGCTGTAACCTTGCCTTTCATTAGATATATGCAAGCTATCATGCTTTTTGTTGATTTCTCTATCTCTGTGTGAATCTGCATATGGTTGTCTGTGAATATCTCTTGTTCCTCTCAATCATCTTGCTTCTTACCTCTATTAGGATCATCTATTCTATGCATAGTTTCTTGCTGTATTTGGTTGTGCTGTGCATGCTTCAATTTTGTGAAGGGTTCTTTAGATCTGTCTGGTGCATCACCCTTTCATGCTTTATCTTTCATTTTAGCATATTTCTTCTCCCTTTTCACCCCAAGATTCAGTAGTTTTAGGTGATAACTAGACAAGGAAGCTGGCCTTCTCTGAAGGTTTGATCTCACTTAGCAAAGTCCCACACTTAGAGATCAATCCCATTGTGTCATTGGAATGCTTGGAGTCCCATCAAAGCAGGGTGCAATTTCATGTGACAACAGTTCACTATAGAGCATCCCTGTTGGAATGACTAAGATCCATTCCTTCAAATCAAATGACACTTTTGTGATCCTACAAGTGCCGTCGGACATGCTGGCAAAAATACACTATTACTGACTTTCTTATCAACCTCCAAAAATGCTTGTATATGTCTTTTATCAACAAATATTGATTTTCCAAAACGTATCCTTAAACACTCTTTGTCAGCAAAATCACAGTTTTCCAAACTAAGGCTCCTTCCTTGTATCGAAAAAAAAACATATTTCATAACCTTTGTCTTTTCTTCCTTTATGACTCTTATCGAAAAAAGTATATTTTTTTGAGATGAAGTCTTTTAGGCCTTTGTGACACTTATTAGAAAAAAGACACTTTTCAAAAAATCCTTTTTAGTACTTTATCAGCCAAATTACACTATCCCAAACTTACCTTTATTTCCTTTGTTATCGGTGAATGCCACTCTTCCCAAACTTATCTGTGTGATTTGTTAGCAAATATAACTTTTTCGAAACTTAAGCCTTTATCTCACTTTATTGCCTTTATCGACAATTTTTACTTTTTCAAAACTTGTCTTTTGTGCTTCTATTGGTGAATTACTAATAACTCAAACTAACGCCTCTAATGCCTTTATCAACAAATTTAATCTTTCATGAACTTAACATACAATCCTTTTATCAGCAAAAGTGCACTATGTTGAACCTATCTTTATTCTGTTAGACTTAGGGCACACAACTAAGAGGGGGGGGTGAATCAGTTGTGCAAAACTTTCTCTAATTTCCACACTTAAATCTTCTTGGTGATTAGCAGTATATTAAACATGAAACATAATGCATTCAAATCAAAGATAGAAACTCATCAACACATAAGACACCAAGATTTTGACATGGAAAACCTGGTTAAGGGAAAAACCACGGGGTGATTAACCCAAGAATGTATTCTCTATTAGAAGAATAAAAAGAACAAATGGCACATGCCAATTAGGGCTCATTGCTCAAGCACACTGCTCACAAGAGGCTCAATGCCTACAAGAGACACACTATCTACAAAGAAATAAGTATCACCTTTATGAACTGGAGAATAGCATCTTCACCATGCTTGAATCAGTTCCATTAAGCCCAATACTTCTGCTCTGCCTTTCGCACTCCTCCTCACTACTACACACTCATCACCGCAAGACACACTTTGGAATGACTTCACAATCCCTTATTTATACAAGACATCGACTTAGGAATAATCATCTAAGTTGGCAAACACCTACAAGAACATCTACAAGACGTGTAATACATCCAGTCGGCCATTCTCAGGAAGAACATCAACATCTGGTGGTTATTCTTCAAATACAAACTTTTAACTTCAATGCAGACCACCAACATGAACTAGAACCGATCCATAGATCACCACAAGCTTTCCTGAATCACCAACAACATCCACACTTCATCTGCTTACTGGAATCCTTCTCTCCTTCATCTAGAACCTCAAGAACACAGTCTATCATCACTGTCACAAAGGAATAGGTGCTTCTGGACCTTCAAGCCACAAACCAATATACTTGACACTTCACAAGGATGTCCTCAACACTTCCTCAAATCTATAGAATGGGATAATGCATTACCGGACCTCACCGGACCTATCTGTGTCACTCTGTCACCTATGGACACCTGCCAGAGCTGGTTCTACTTGAGCGGTCATAACTTCTTCAGATCTTTATGCGGACCTCTGAAAACTTGACTGGTTCATCTCAAGACTCATATAGACAAACCCTTTAAACCGCATCCTCTGATCCTTAACCTATCTTGGACTTTTACCTTATTGTCATCACTGTTCTTCACTATTTCTGATTGAAACTAATTTTCTCAATATCCTCAGCACATAGCTCACCCAATCCTTCTCATTAATGCAACATGAGTATGTTGACATCAATGACAACACCGGTTAGATCCATACTTGCAACAATCTCCCTCTTTGTCATTAATGGCAACATATGATGTGAAAAAACATCAAAACAAGAACTTCTCCTTACGTCATAACTCCCCATATCAACAACAACTATTCATATGTCTTTTCTTCCTTTACTACTCCCCCTTTGATTATCAACCATTTGTTTTTCACATGTCTTCTCTCCCCCTTTGACATCAATGCAAAGGGCTTATACTTGCAACTCCAATACTTCAGAATCATACCTACTGCTCCCCCTGAGTAGCAGCTCCCCATCATCAATCTAGATCACAAGATATGACTATGATATCCAGCAGACTGATGCACATCAGTGCATCCTAGTTCATCACTGGAGGGGCAATAACCCCTAAGTTCTCCCTGAGATACTCAAAAGAGTCCTTAGGAAGAAGTTTAGTAAAGATATCTGCAATCTGATCCTTGGAGGGCACAAACACTAGTCTAACTTCATCCTTGTTCACTTGCTCTCTCAGAAAGTGAAACTTGATAGATATATGCTCAGTCTTAGAATGCAATACTGGATTCTTAGAAATATTTATTGCACTTGAATTATCACAGAAGATTGTGATAGGCTCCTTATACTCTACTTTAATATCTCTTAGCATCTGCTTCATCCACAAAACTTGAGTGCAACTACCTGCTGCTGCTATGTATTCTGCTTCAGTTGTAGACAGGGATATTGCCTCTTGTTTCTTTCTTAGCCAAGAAACCAATCTCTTTCCTAAAAAGAAAGCTCCACCACTGGTACTTTTCCAGTCATCCACATCTCCTGCCTAATCAGCATCTGTATATGCATGAAGAGAGAAATCGTGATCTCTAGGATACCACAAACCATACTCAACTGTTCCTTTTAGATACCTAAAAATCTTTTTGATTGCCATGACATGAGATTCTCTCGGATCAGCCTAGAATCTCGTAACAAGACCAATAGCCCGCATTATATCTGGTCTAGTTTGAGTATACAACAATCCTCTAATTATTGATCTGTACTTTGTCTGGTCTGTTTTAGGAGAGTCATCTTCTTTGCTCAACTTACATCCAGTTGCCATGGGAGTATTCATTGGCTTTGAATCTTCCATTCCAAATTTCCTGAACAATTCTTTCACATATTTGGTCTGAGAAATAAAGATTCCTTTCTTTGTTTGAGTAATTTATAGACCCAAGAAGAAATTCATTTCACCAAGCATTGACATCTCAAAATCACTTTTCATTTGATTTGCAAAGGTTTTACACATACTGTCTCTTCGTCCAAAGATGATATCATCAATAAATACTTCAACAATCAAGATGTTTTCATGATCAATTTTGAAATATAAGTTACTGTTAGCAGTACCTTTGTTGAAACCAATCTTCAAGAGATATTTGTCCTATCTTTCATACCAGGCTCTTGGGGCTTGCTTTAGTCCATACAGTGCCTTCTTTAGCTTGTAGACCATATCACTATGCTCAAATAATTGAAATCCATCCGGTTGTTCAATGTACACTTCTTCTTCTAAGTCACCATTCAAGAAAGCAGATTTGACATCCATATGATACACCCTAAAATCCTTGAAGGCAACAAATGCAAGAAATAATCTGACTGCTTCAATTCTTGCCACTGGAGCAAAAGTTTTTTCAAAATCAATTCCTTCTATTTGAGAGTAGCCCTTGCAAACCAATTTGGCTTTATTTCTGATTACTTCACCAACTTCATTTAGTTTGTTCTGGAAGACCCATTTGGTTCCAATCACGTTCTTGTTTCTAGTTCTGGGAACAAGATCCCAAGTGTGATTTTTCTCAATTTGCATCAACTCTTCCTCTATTGCTTTGGTCCAGTTTTCATTAATATAGGCTTCATTTATTGTCTTAGGTTCAATCTTTGAAATTAGACAATATTCATCTAAATTTTGAGCAATTTTCCTTCTAGTTTGCACACCTTTACTTTTGTCACCTATGATCTGATCTTCAGAGTGGTTCATTCTTACATACCTTGGAACTTTGGGAGTTTCTTGCACTTCTGCTTCTTGATCAGGCTCATTCAGACCTATCTCTTCTTCCTGATTTACCACGTCAGTCTAAATCTAATTTTTAGAAAAGGATTGAACTCCTTGAACTAGAACACCATTCTGATCATCTTCATCATATTCATAAAACCTTGAGGGTTTTTCTATTCCCTCATCAGCCTTCACATTTGTACTTTCTATCATCTTTCTTAGTCTCTTGTTATAACACCAGTATGCTTTGCTTTGAGTAGAGTAACCCAAGAATATTCCTTCATCACTTCTAGCATCAAACTTGCCTAGATCTTCATCTCTTTTGATGTAACATTTTCTACCAAAGACTTTGAAATATCTTACAATAGGAGTAATGCCAAACCAGAGTTCATAAGGGGTCTTACCTATATTGCTTCTGATTTGAACTTGACTAAGAGTATAGACTACAGTGCTTATATCTTCTCTCTAATGGATCTGAGGAACATTTGCTTCCATCATCATGGTCCTAGATGCTTCCTGGATGGTCCGGTTCTTTCTCTCCACTACTCCATTCTGCTGTGGAGTCCTCAGAGCAGACAACTGTCTCTTAATTCCATGTTTCTCACAGAACTCTATGAACTCACAAGATGTGAATTCTCCACCTCTATTAGATCTCAGACATTTCAACTTTATTCCTATTTCATTTTCTACAATAGCCTTGAATATTTTGAATTTCTTAAGAGCTTCTGATTTCTCCTTTAGAAAGGTTACCCCCATCATCCAGGAATAGTCATCAATTAGTAGCATGAAGTATCTATCACCTTAAATACTCCTGGTTCTTGCTGGACCACAAAGATCAGTGTGAACTAAGTCCAGTAATCTGGTAGAAGACAGTTCCTTGCTTTTGAATGTGACTCTGCTCAGCTTACCCAGCTAACATTCCTTGCACAAGCTGTTAGTAGGTTTCACCAATTTTGGAAGATCTCTTACAGCCTGAGTATTGCTTATCTTGATGATATTATCAAAATTCACATGACACATCCTTCTATGCCATAACCAACTCTAATCAACTTGAACAAATAAGCATCTTTTATTAGTACCAACCAAATGGAAGATGTTACCTTTAGTTTGAGTACCGGATGCAATCTCTGTTCCGGAACTTTCAAAGATTTTGCATTTTCCATCCTTGAATCAAAGATCATAGCCTTTGCCCACCAACTGTCCAACACTAAGAAGATTGTGCTTCAAACCTTCAACATACAGTACATTACCAATTTTGTTTTTTCCATCAAAAGAAATAGTTCCTCTTCCTCTGATTCTACCAGCAGAATTGTCACCAAACTTTACTACTCGTCCTTTATACCTCTCCAAATCTACAAACTTATTTTTGTCACTTGTCATATGGTGAGAGCATCCACTGTCAATGACCCAATCATTCTTTTCTTCAATTTGGGTAGCCAGAGCTCTTTCCACAGTCTTAAGATTGACAGATACAGAGGACATTGGATCTTCTTCCTTGATGGCAATGAACACCCATTCATTTCCGAATTTATTTCCTATCTCTGATTCATCATCTATTACTCCATCATCATCATCTTCATGTACATAGTAACAATTCTTTTGGAACCTTGGCTTGTTAGGATTTTGCCTTGAAAATCTTTCCAGACACCTTAAGGCAAAATGACCAATCTTATTGCAGTTAAAACACTTAAAAGGTAATTTTCCTTCATACTTACCGGATCCTCTTGGCAGCCTCTTTGTAATAAGGGCTTCAAGTTGAGTAGTTTCTACTTCTTCTTCTTCCAGATCTTTTCTTGCTTTTTCATACCATGACAATTTCCTTGAAGAATTCTCTCCTGGATCAAACCTTTGTTTACCTTTAACAGAGGCACTAGCTTTGAATGCAGATTTAGTCTTGGGGGGGTCGTCTCCAAACTCTGTCATTTCAAATGCAGCTAATTTCCCAACCAATTGATCTCTTGTGACAGTTGTATGGGCTCTGAATTCTTCAATGGCAGCAGCCTTGATTTTGTAAGAAGCAGGAAGGGATCTGAGAATTTTACCAACAATCTCATTTTCATCCAAGACTCCACCAGTATTTCTAATTCCACAAACCGGCTCATTCATTCTTGGCATAAAATTGGTAATATTTTCATCATCTCTCATCTTCAATTTTTCAAATTTCCCTTTTAGACTCTATAACCTTGCACATTTAACATACTGGTCTCCTTCATGCAAAAGTTCTAGTTTATTCTAAATCTCAAAAGCAGTTGGTAGGTTAATAACATTTGAGAGCTCTGTGTTAGATAATGCGCTTAGAAGAGCCTCTTTAGTGCGCAAATTATTTTCAGCATCTATGATTTCATTTAGGGTTGTCAGACCACCCTGTGGAGGTACATACGCCTTTGTAACCATGGACCAATACGCCATTCCCATACACTACAAGTGACATTTCATGTGACCCTTCCAAAGAGCAAAGTTGGTTCCATCAAACTTCGGGCTATCCTTCTTGTAAGACGACATCCTAGATCTCCTCAAGCAGTTAAGCTCCTTTTAGAGGAACCTGGCTCTGATACCAATTGTTAGACTTAGGGCACACAACTGAGAGGGGGGGTGAATCAGTTGTGCAAAACTTTCTCTAATTTCCACATTAAATCTTCTTGGTGATTAGCAGTATATTAAACATGAAACATAATGCATTCAAATCAAAGGCAGAAACTCATCAACACATAAGACACCAAGATTTTGATGTGGAAAACCCGGTTAAGCGAAAAACCATGGGGTGATTAACCCAAGAATGTATTCTCTGTTAGAAGAATAGAAAGAACAAATGGCACATGCCAATTAGGGCTCACTACCCGAGCACACTACTCACAAGAGGCTCACTGCCTACAAGAGACATGTACTGTCTACAAATAAATAAGTATCACCTTTATGAACTGGAGAATAGCATCTTAACCATGCTTGAATCAATTCCATTAAGCCCAATACTTCTGCTCTGCCTTTCACACTCCTCCTCACTACTACACACTCATCACCGCAAGACACACTTTGGAATGACTTCACAATCCCTTATTTATACAAGACATCGACTTAGGAATAATCATCTAAGTTGGCAAACACCTACAAGAACATCCACAAGACGTGTAATACATCCGGTCGGCCATTCTCAAGAAGAACACCAACATCTAGTGGTTATTCTTCAAATACAAACTTTTAACTTCAATGCAGACCACCAACATGAACTAGAACTGATCCACAGATCACCACAAGCTTTCCTGAATCACCAACAACATCCGCACTTCATTTGCTTACTGGAATCCTTCTCTCCTTCATCTAGAAGCTCAAGAACACAGTCTGTCATCACTGTCACAAAGGAATAGGTTCTTCCAGACCTTCAAGCCACAAACCAATCTACTTGACACTTCACAAGGACGTCTTCAACACTTCCTCAAATCCGCAGAATGGGATAATGCATTACCGGACCTCACTGGACCTATCTATGTCACTCTGTCACCTCTGGACACCTGCCGGAGCCGGTTCTACTTGAGTAGGCATAACTTCTTCAGATCTTTATGCAGACCTCTGAAAACTTGACTGGATCATCTCAAGACTCATATATACAAACCCTTTAAACCGCATCCTCTGATCCTTAACCTATCTTGGACTTTTACCTTGTTGTCATCACTGTTCTTCACTATTCCTGATTGAAACTAATTTTCTCAATATCCTCAGCACATAGCTCATCCAATCCTTCTCATTAATGCAACATGAGTATGTTGACATCAATGAAAACACCAGTTAGACCCATACTTGCAACATATTCTACCTTCTATCAACAAATCCATGCTAGTATGAACTATTGTTGTATTAGCGAAAGTTGAAACTTTTGAACTTGGCAATTTTACTAATGCCTTCTCTTTATCGGTGATTCAATTAAATATCGAACCTTGCTCCACTATTCATACTTAGCCAAATGCTACCTAGTCAGTGAATCCACTAAATTGCTAACTTCTTAACTAGTTATCCTTCAACATATTTTCCTGACAACTGCTTCTCTAAGACATTGCCTTCACATTGAAGTGTGCCACCTTCCTAAGATATAGTAACTAGTTAGCAAATCGGGTAAGTACCAAACTTTCTAACTAGTTTGGGAAATTAAAAGTTTCTCGAATGTGCCTTTTTGACTTAGCCTTTAAGTAAGCTTCCTTCTATGTTGTTGGTAAATCAACGAAAAGCTAAACTTTAAAACAAGTTTGCATTTTAAGAACATTACTGACAACACTAGAAACCTATTGAAAGAAGTTGTAGTCAGCTAATCGGCATATCGGTTAACTGCCAAACTAACAAAGTTCAAAAACTAAACACTTTGCTGATATAACTTGACTTCGACTTTGTTCAAAGTTTTCGATAGGCTTCCATTTCTTGTTTCGCATATGTACCAAGTTACAAATGACTTCTCAAATGTCGATTCAAACAATAAACAAACTTTGACTTCTCATTTCTTCAAAGGTGATGATAGAGGTTCGAACTAAGAATAGTTTGTTGACTGAGTAGATGGTTCAAACTAAAAGCATTTTGCCAATGCAATAATGTGACTTATGAGTTCCAATTGAAAACTTTTCACCAATCATAGCTTAGACAAACCATAAATTGACATCAATGACAACAATTCAACAATTGAAAGGTATTTACATCTTGCCCTAAGTTTTCAGTTATATTTTTAAAATGTTTACCCCACAAGTTGTAGAGGTAGTGGACCGACCTGGCCCTAAGTTCAAATGGCATCCTTTCAAATCTATGGAGATGGATCCGGATAGTGCTTTTTCAAGTGTTCCATATGGTGCAATGCACACAAAGGATGTGATGATCTATATCCACATAAAGATGGAATAATATAATCATGAAAAATTGGGAGAAGTATGTGTGAATGAGCTAACAGATGACGATTTTTAGCTGAAACATGAACACATGGCTTTGATGGAGAAGAAACTGGATGTGTGGAACAACTTCCCCATTTTCTGTTATGAGGGTGCTTGGGTAAAGTATGTGTTGATTCACATCCACGACAAGTTTATATGGTTGGATTTGTTGCATATGATAAGCAAAGAGGCTATTAGGGTTGTAATAGGGTTATGCTCCACCGGAACAGTTTCAACATTGAAATCTGTGAAAAATGATGTGGTGATGAAGCTCACCTGAGGAAAGTTTGACAAGTGAGCCCTTAATGTAAATTATATTGAAGAGCTTGCAGTAAAATATGCTTCAATGATGATTAGATACAAGATTTTCTTCACAAACAGAGAGAACTCTATTTCTTCCACAACAATACATACAACATATCAAATGGTGAAAGAAAACAAAGACATAGACTTGTGTGAGCTCCTAAGACAATAGTTAATGGAGAACCTTCAGAAAACCAAAGAATCTCATTACCCCTTCTGATATGTTACCCTAATCATATTCTTGCTATTTTAATTTTTTAGAGATTTTGAGAACAAAGAACATAGTGTGGTTGAGAGATATTCCAATTGCAGTACAAATCAGAGATCATTTAAGAAGGATGGGCAACTTAGAAATATAGAATACTACATTATGTGGTTTCTTTAAGAATTTTTAGGAGAAAATGCATGCAAGGGAAAGAACTCCTAAAAAGGTTGTAGAGCAATATAAGAATAACATCATTTTTATGGTCAGTAAAGATGAGTGTATCATGGAAGCAGTGGAACCTAGAATAGTCTGGATTCTGAAAATGGACTATGAAGTTACTGAAGATATAGTCATTGGGCTTGCAGACCTAATGCTAAGAAAAATAAGAGATCACTCTATAGAACGATTTGAAACATATGAAGAAGAATCCACTGAAGTGTATTTTAAGCACAAGGAGAAAGAAATAAAGAAAAATGCTGAGAAAATGAGGACTAAATTAGAGGAGATAGTATCACCAAAGAACTTTGCAGAGAAATCAAAAGACATACCTGATTCACTAGAAGAGTATCCTAGCATAAGAAGGTCAACTAGGACCTCTACCTCCTCTCATGCTGCTCCAAAATCGTTCAGAGCCATGCCTGCAACAAGTTTAGAGAAGAAAGCAGCATCTAGTGCATCTCTACATCAACAACCTCCCAAGAGGAGAAGAGTAAAGGAAAAAGCTACAAGGAAAAGATATATGAATCATGATGATGAGGAAGAAGAGGAAGAAGAAGAAGGACCTCAATTGGTCTGGAGCAAGAAAAGAGCATGTCAAGTCTTCAGAGAAGATCCTTGTACCAAGAATGCAAAAATTGATATTGTTGATACCGGAAGTGAAAAAGAAAGTGATAAGGAAAAGGAAGGCTTCATCTTCAAAAGAAGAGAAGAGAAATCTAGTAAAGGAGTCAAGTCTCCTGAGGGAAAAGGAAAGGGAAAGAAGAAAAGAGAAAATGAAGATGCTGAAAAAGGAGAAGTCTTAAAGGAGAAAGACAAAGAAAAAGATAAAGAAGTTAAAGAAATCATGTCTTGCACCCCTACAACTTGAAGCTATTGTTAGTTCTATAAAATAATATGGAAATCTAAAAGAAGTAGCAGAACTTTTTTATGAAAGATCCTTAAATGAAAAATCAACCATTGAAAAAGCAATAATTAGGTACACGGGTGCTTTCAATTTTGCTTTAATAGAGATTATTGATCAATTACCTGAAAATCTTGCTAGTGTGATAACAAAGAAAATACATGAAGCTATGAATAATGATACTGAAATGAGAAATAAGTCAATTGAGAAAAATTTTCCTTCAATTTCTACTCAAGAAAAACTAAGGCTATTCAAAGGTTAGCTAAAGAATTTAGAACATAAAGGAGATTGAACTCGTTAATGTCTAATGACAAAGAGGAAATAAAAAGGCTAGAAAAGGAGAACTTGAATATAACAACAAATTATATTAAGGAAATAAAAATTGATATAGATATCATTGATGAATTGTCTTCTTCTGAGGAAAGAGAAAGGGTGATGACAAGTCTTAGAAAAATGAAGAGACTGGAGCAATGAGTACAGAACAATATATTCAGACAGAGTATAATGTGTCATCTCCTCTAGTAAACACTGAAATAACCAATGAAAAGGATCAAAATGTTGGAAACTTATCTCCTCCAAAAGGCATCGGTACAAAACATGTTATTCCTCCTCTAGAGAATGTAGAGAGTGTTGAAGAGAAGAAGGAGAATCTAGAGAAAAAGGAAGATAAAGAAAAGGGAGAACAAAGTGAGATGGTCTTGAAGGAAAATGAACAAGTAGAAAGCACTGTGGACAATGGTTCTATTCCTCTAGAAACCTCTTGGTATCTGGCTGAGAATAAAGAAGGTGAAGGGATGCATGAAGAAAATTATCCTCCGGAGATCTCAAGTTCACACATGGTCATTGTTTCTGAAGAGGAGAAGAAAAATACAGAGGGTGAGAGTTCTGGAGTCTATCTAATCGACTCCATAAGACAATTCTTGGATCAACAAAGACAAATTCAGTCTATTGCATCCCCACAACTATTTCAATTGCCATCTATGGATGGACAAATCAATTTGTCCAATATCTCTCCATTGAAGAAATTGCAACTAGGAACCATGTTTTAGGTTACTGCCCAAGAAGAAATATTACAACCACAAGTAGAAGGAAATGAGCTTCTAGAGGAAGCAATACATGTTTTTCAAAAGGTGTTACCAGACACCAAGAGGGATGCCTCTCTGACTCCTATACAACAAATGAAGCAACTACCAGAGTCCTTTAACAATCATTCTACATCTTTAGAGAAGGAAGTTGAGAAGAAAGTAATGGAACAAATTAGCAATAAGAGACTAATAGATTTATCAAAAAAGTGTTCCAAGGAACATAATCTCTTGGGTATTAGTGTAAAGAGTATTCAAAATGCCTTGGGTTGAGCTAAGGTAATCTATCAATTTTGCTTGTCATGGCCTATAACTACAAAGGATATAAAAGACAAGAATGATGGCCTTGAAATGCAAATAGATAATATCTCTAGAATATATGAGCCTTTAAAGGATAACAATGGAGATCTAAGGGCTGAAGTTGAAAAGACTCATGCAATCATCAAGAAACTTTAGAATCAAAAAGAACTAATTAAGGATCAGATTAGTCAGTTGAGAGAGATTGTCTATTTCAAGATAGCAGTAGGGATGTTGAAAGAAGCTAATAAATTTGTTTAGATGACAACTGCACCTTCACCAGTTGAAGAAGCAAAAGAATTATTTTTATAGATTATTGGACAGATATAAATATTCAACTCTACCAAGAAGCATTGGGACTCTACAGTGTTACATCTGAAGAATATATACAAGGAGATTCTTCCACCAATATTAAGGTTCCTATCCTAATTTCTTGTACATATGTGGAAAGATAGAAGAAAACAACTTTTGTGATAATATAATATTTTGATTTACATATTAAAGTATAAGAGTAAAACAGTAAGGGGGTACTATGTAAATAGAAAAACAAGACTAGTTTTGAGATAGGGGAAGAAGTTTTGATTTGTAGATATACAAGTGGTCCCATTGCCATTGATGACAAAGGGGGAGAAGTTTTGGTAGATGTTGCCATCAATGACAAAGGGAGAGATCATTGGCAACATAAGCATGATGACAGTGAGTAGTGTTGTCATTGATGGAAACAAAGTATAAAGATACAGTTGTGTTGGTTCGGAGAAGTCGCTAAGTGTGAAGTGGAGGAGAATACACCTAAGCATGATATATCTAACTGTATTGTAGAATGCCTGTATGACTACATTGATATCCTTCAATTTTGGTGTTCCGCACTCAGACACAAATTGCTGAAGTTTTTCTTAAGGCATTTGCAGTATACAACCTAAGACAAGATCGTAGTATTTTAGTCCACATTGCTCCACTATGAAGAATCTTGCTATGCGGTTGTAAGGTATTTTTGGTGCATACTAAAGGATTCTAAATCCCAAGTTTCAGGTCTTGAAGCCCTCCATTGTGAGAGATAGAGTTGATAGAGTATCAGACTTTGTAATGACAATAAATGAGTGGTATATTGGAATTCTTCACATTCCACCGCAGATGACTATTTTTCTATGCAGTTTTGAGGATAAGTTTATAGATGTCAGAAATGTGTAGTCTCCAAGTGGTAATCATTTTGGTAGTCTGCATGTTGAGTTGTGAGCAAACTATTAGTTCATGCTATTGTTACTTCACCAGTAGAGCCGACCTAAAGTTGTTGAGGTTGTGCAGAGTTAAGTCATGTATCGAACAAAGTCATGGAAGTAAATATAGGCTATGCTAACCTATATAAATGTGCTACACACTTTGGTTCTCTCCACAAAGCGTATAGGATTGAGTTTTTGGCTGATAGGTCAAGGAGTCACACAATACATCTATGATGCCGACCTAGTTGATGTTTTGCTTGAGTACGGTATACAAACAAGATTGATTTCTTGTGTGAATTGGTGTGTTGATGCAAAAGAACTAAGTGTGTGTGTGAGAGAAAAATTTGATGCAGAGAAGAATAAGATAAGACTGTGGTGAAGATGAAGTGTGTAAAGTTAGTATTCTGAGCTTCAGTGGAACTGTATCTTCAGAAAAAGTTAGATGCATTACTAGTAGTTCAAAGTTAGCAGTGAGCCACACCTTCTTCTATCTCTTTCTATTCAGGACAGTGAGTCCTTTGTTAGTGAGCCACCTACAGTGAGCACTTCTCTTTTGGATAGTGAGTCCACCTTTTGTAACCAGTTGCATTATAATATATTGTGAGCTAATCCTCACCATTGTTTTTACCTTTTTGGGTTTTCCTCGTAAAAATCTAGTGTTCATGTGTTATATGTTTTGATGGTTGATTTCATGCTTTCCTTGCCTATTGCAAATTAAATATGCTATGTAAAATGAATGTTTAAATGCTTAAGTGGTTTCAAAGAATACTGATTCACCCCCCCTCTTAGTATTCCAGGTGTTCAACACTCACACCATAAGACTATAGGAAATGCAGATGGACAACTCAAAGTCTATGAGTGCTACCCCTAGCTGGAATTATCACAATCATTGGTTCATTTCAAAAGAGTTAATGATGCATTTACAATGCACATTACAAGAACGTTGCAAGGAGATATGTCTAGGAGGATCTCTCTGGAAGCTTCCAGTGTTGTACAAAACTATGGCAGGTGGTATACTCAATTTCTAAAGTTCACTTATCTCAGGATACATGGATTCAAGGGCATCCCTTACAAACTACCTAAATATCCTACTAACAAGGTAGTTTTGCTGGAATTAACTAGGCAACTATGCACCTTCTATGGAATGTTGAAACATTTACATAGGGCATCAAACAAGTTCCCTATCATTTTGGGCAGGGGGATCTTTTCCTGCATTGCAATTGGGTTAGTTAAGCACTCTGATGTTGAACGCCAGTAGCTGAACCTAAATTTATACAAGGGAAGAACACATTTTTATCCCTTTGGTACATTGGAAAAACATGTTAGCAAAAAGATCCTTCATAAGGAGCATTTGGAGGATTTTTGGGCTAACTATCCAGATGAGTATGAAGTGTTGAGAAGAAAATACTCAAGGCTATCCCTTGAACACATCATTTAGTTTCATATTACTCAATTCCCTAACCAATTGACTAATGATGGGGTTGTGGTCCAAGAGGACAAATGGAGAAGAATCTTTAGACAACCCTTTCCACCACCTGATTGGGTCGAGACAAAAGAAAGTTCTTTAGATGAATTGACGAAGCCTCCCATAAGATATAGCAAGGCATGGCTTAGGAACCAAGTAGCTCAATTGGTAGTAGAAGGAGTGGTCTTGACCTATACATAATAACCTTAGGACAAGGAGAGTGATGATGAGAAAGATAAACCAATAGATGCAGAGGAAGAGCCAGTACAGGAAGCAACAGGGGCTATTGAGGTGGATAGTGAGGACATGGAAGATGATAACAAATTTCTGACAAAAAGGACAAAGGAAAAGTTTCTAAAGTGCCCAAGAAGATATAGATGAAAGGAAGCACATATCCAGCATAGACTAGAACTTATAAGAGGAAGGCAATTGAAAATGAAGAGGGAGAAGGGTCTAAGGCTAAAAATACAAAGGCAACCTAGAAGACACCTTCCCTCCATATAGCCTCTAACTCCATAGATGTTGCAACATCTGCAATGCCTCCACCTATTTGAACTACACTTTTTGTGTTGTCCAGTGTGCCCTCTCCTCTAGTTTCCTCCTCTTCTCCTTCAAATCCTAGCATATGACCACCTATCTCTTCTAGTGTTCCCATTGCTCCTTCTCCCACTATCTCCTCAGCTGCACCCTCCCTTTCTCCTCCATCTTCATGTTCTTTACCATCCACCAACCTTCCCATATCTTCATCTCCTTCTCTTTCTTTTCCCATTTCCTTTTCCATTTCCTCCATCTCATCCACTCCACCTTCCCTTGTCTCTTTGCCTCCCATTTCCACTATCCTTTCACCACCATCCCTCTCCTTACCACCCCTAAACCTTTCCAGTCCCATCATTCTTTCTTCTATTCTTCATCCTCCCTTCATTCCTCCTTCCCTAGGTTTTACAGCATTTGCAAACCTATCTTGAGTGTAGTTGCCCAGTTTTGAAGTCAATTATTGGATGTTAATCAATAATCCCTGACTCGACCATTCCAGGATACTTAGGATGATCCAAAGCCCTCTTCTCCACAAGTACCACTATTATAGGGAATAGAAAAGGTCTATATAGAAATGAACATCACTGCTGAAGGAGAGGTTACCATAAAAAATGCACTAGATAATCATCCTACATATATGAGCAAAGTAGAGATAGTGGACCTAGATGGTAGTCCTACAAAGGATAGAGCAAATGACATTGTGCTAGATCATGTTGTACAAGACACTACACAACATCTACAATAGTTGGGGCAAACTGATTCTCCTCCTAAGGTAGGTGCAGTGATCTCTAGGAGTGATGATGGTGCTAATAAAGAGGTGGGTTCTCGTGATGTAATTATTTTAGATTCTTTGAATAAAGGAGATAGTCAAATTGGCTTTCCCATTCATTCATCAGTAACTCCTTGACTACAATAGAAGTTTCAAAATAAGCCTCCTTAAATTGAGGTAGTATAATTGAAATTGGATAACTTCTTGGCAAGATTAGAGAAACCAAAGAAGCAACGAAAAGAAAAAGTGCACTCCAGGATATATAAAGATGCTTATGGTTCTAGAGTAGCAGAGGTTGTAGTACCACCGACCCAAGTCAATAAGGAGGATGTATGGCCAAAAGATTATACAGTGTCTACAATAAATCTAGACCCAACTTCTAGGGTTTAGGAAGTAGAGGAAATCAAGGATTCAGTGTCCAACATTTTGAATAGACTCAATAAGGATGAACTGACAAAACAACAACTCAAGTAGCAAAATGAAGAACTAAAGGCTTGCATTAGGTACTTGATCAAACCTATGCACTTAGATAATGGTACAACAATTTCTCCTTCTATTCTCTTCAAGGAGTAATTAGAAGATTTTGATAACATAAGATCAACTACATTTGTAACAGAAGAATGGGTTAGAGGCATACTAGCAGATGGATGTGAAGTCAGAGAAGAAATTGCTAAGGTACATAAGTATTTTTGCACCCTCGAGTCAGAATGGGAAGAAGTATCTAAGGATTGTAATAACTATGTTGATTATTACTCTCACATTCATCGAAGGATACTAGCCATGTGTAAGGTGTTAGAGGAGGTTCTCATTGAAGAGAACATTTTGCCTAAGGATAAGTTAGACATGCCTGATACTTGGTTAGAAAAGCTGAAACTCAGAAGAGAAATTTTTGATAAGGCAAGAACAGAGGTAGAAGTAGCTAAGGCTCAGCTTTCGAAGGCTATATGTAGTTTCAATTATCTTCTACGAGCCTCTATTAAATTATATCTTGATGATACAACCCCTATAGATATTGAAGAATGTAAAAAATAGCTTGCAATGGTAATACAAGGAGACTCCTTACCATTTTGTACAGCAGACTTGGACAGTGTGAGTGACTTAAGAGCCCAGTTTGAAGAATTAAGAAAAAGTAGAAGGGCTAAGTCAACATTATATCATAGGTTATCTAGAGCAGTGGATACAATAAAGTTTAGAATGGATTTTTTCTAAGACCTAGTGCCTGCAGAGATAAATCAAGCACTGAAGGCACTCATGGCCTATAGGAAGAAGGAATCAAAGAAAAATAAGGTGGTCATTGATGACAGTGATAAGCAGCAGGATGACTCAGTAGTGACTTAAGTCAAATGCCAAGTCCAACACAACCTCCATCTCCTCTAGAAAAAGTACCATATTTCTCTTTTTATTAATCTATTCATTGTAAAAGAGTTTTGTCTTTATAGACAACTCTAAAAGTGATCATTTTGTCTTATTATAATGAGTTGTAAAGTTGTAATTTCATCTTTTTCCTATAAGACAAATTCAAATTCAAGAATGTAACTATCCACCATCCAACATTAAATGTTGTCAAATCTAGGCCATTGGTGATGAGTTAATCTCCACCATTCATTTAAAAACTCAGTATGCCTGCCCATCTATAAAAGGATAGTCATTTTCTCTCATTACAATGACCTTGGAAACATGAATTATTGAGGCTGACAAAGTTTTGATATTAATACAAAGAATGATTACAGGTGTTGTTGCACATTGTGTAATTGTGTTTATCAATTTTGGAATTCATGGTTCATTTCCATTCTGATTTAGATAAAGTACAATTGCATTGTTAGATGAATGCTTAGATATTTGATGAATGCTCTAGTTCATACCATTTGTTTCTTGTTGATTTTAAGTAACTTTGCATGGTTAGTTTGAACCCATTGAATGAATTTAATTCGATTACATAGCATTAATTAAGTTGCACCATAAATTGGGTGTTTAATGAATGTATACGATTTAGAAATCTTAAAATACCATTGAAGATTTCAGTATTTTTGTAGCATTGTGGTTGTGACCTGGTTAAGTAGAAATTGGTTTATATAGGATGTTTGTCTATTCACCACATTCAAGCTATCTATGATATATCCTTAGGTTTTATTTACCATCTCTTTACCCTTCAATCCTTTTGCATTTTCTTTGCAATAAGTTGATAGACTTAGGGTTTCAAGCAAAATTACATTGCTCATCTGCTGATAAATTTTAGACTTAATAGTTTGCATTACCTTAGGGTTTCAAAGTACAAGCTATTGTCATATCTTATAAACCTGACATATCACGTAAGTCCTCTTGGTTGGAACAACAAAGTACATATCCACTGAGTTATCTTGTAAGTTGAGACCTACCATTATAACCCTTGGGGTAGCCCTATTCTAAATACTGGGATAGGATTCCTTTCAAGAGAGGTGAGATACTCAATATCTTACCTATGTTTTTGTGTGTAAAAACATCCATCACTAGGGTTAGGGTTAAGGGTAGAATTGGGGTTAGGTAACTTAAGGATAGAATTAGGGTTAGGGTTATTATTAGAATTAGTGTTACAATTAGGGAAAATATTTATAACCAAAAAATTAGGGTTATAATTATGGTTATAGTTAGAACTAGGGTTAGGGATACAAATTAGGGATAGTGATATACTTAGGGTTAGGGATACAACTAGAGTTTGGGTTAAAACTAGGGAAAATATTTATAAAAAATATCACTAGGATTAGAGTAAGAATGAAGGTTGGAGTTAGGAATAGAATTATGATCAACGTCAAAATTAGGGTTACGAATATAATTAGATTAAGAGTTAGAATTCTAGTTAGGGTTAGAATAAGGGTTAGGGTTAAGGTTAGAATTGGGATTATGGTTGGGACCTTAGTGTTAAGGTTAGAATTAGGATTCCGATCAAAATTAGGGTTAGGGATGGAATGTAGGGAAAGAACTAGGATTAGGGTTACATTTATGGTTATAATTAGGGTTGGAAATAGGAAAATATATAACAAAAAAAAGGGTTAGAATAAGGGTTAGGGTTAGGGTTAGGGTTAGAATTAGGGTTAGGTTTAGGCATAGAATTAGTGTTACAATTAGGGAAAATATATATAACCAAAAATGTTAGGGTTATAATTATGGTTATAGTTAGAATTAAGGTTAGGATACAATTAGGATAGCGATATATTTGGGGTTAGGGATACACTTAGAATTAGGGTTACAAGTAGGGAAAATCTTTATAACAAAAAAAATCATTAGGGTTAGAGTAAGAATCAAGGTTGGAGTTAGGGATAGAATTATGATCAACCTCAAAATTAGGGTTATGAATATAATTAGGTTATGCATTAGAATTCCAGTTAGGGTTAGAATAAGGAGTAGGGTTAAGGTTAGAATTAGTATTAGGGATGGGACCTTAGTGTTAAGGTTGGAATTAGGGTTATAGTCAAAATTAGGGTTAGGGATAGAATTGAGGTTAGGGTTAGGGATGGAATTAGAGTTATTGGTTTGGTTATAATTAGGGAAAATATAACCAAAAAACCATTTGGATTAAAATTAGAGTTAGGTTTAAGGATAGAATTAAGGTTAGTGATAGAATTAGGGTTAGGGTTATAGTTTAAATTAGTGTTATAATGAGGACAAATATATATAACCAAAGGATTGGGGTTAGAATTTGGGTTACATATAGAATTAGGGCTACAATTAGGTTTAGGGCAATAATTAGTGTTAGGATGATGATTAGAATTATGGTTACAATCAAGGAAAATATATATAACTACAAAAACATTACGGTCAGAATTAGGGTTAGGGTTAGGGATATAATTATAATTAGTGATAGAAATAGGGTTAGAGATAAAATTAAAGATAAGGTTATGATTGTAATTGGGGTTAGATTTAGGGTTAGGGTTACTATCAGATATATAATAAAACTTGCGGCTATAGATGCTACTAGCATATTTATATTTTAAAAAATATATATCTAAAGTACGCTGAGAGATAGCCTTCTCGAGGTACCTATTTTTCAATCAATTTACCATATATAAGTGAAATAGGCACCTTGAGGAAGATATCTCTCATCATATTTTAGATATAATTTCCAAAATTTAAATATACTAGTTAATATTATTAGAGAAGTGGCAAAGTGGCCTTCTCATGAATGCCACTCATTGTGGGCTATTCTTAATTATCATCCATTTCAACAATCAAATGTTAATTTGGACCAATAAAAATAGGACAAATATTTACCACTTTTTGTTGTGAATGAGATGTAAAATTACTATTGAATGTTTCACCCTTGAAGTGGATGATATTTAAGTAGAGTGCTCATTGTATCTCACTTGTCATTTTTTCCATTAAATATTTGTCAGACTTTACACAACATCACTAAAATACTTCTAGAATCCATGAACATGCCATGAACGGGTTTCCCTTAAGAATAATAATAAAAAAGAATGTCAAATCTTAACAGGCGTTGGTTTAGTCATGAATATTGACCACTAAATGATTTTGTCAAAGAATTTACACAACACTGCCATAAGCTTTTTAGAATCCAGGTTTGGTTGTTTCCCCTAGTAAAAGTCAAAGGAAAGAGGGGAGAAAGTGAAAAGAATTGTATAAGGGAACTGTAGAGTTCTTACTCTACATTTTGTAGCATCGATTAGCAGTGGCAGTATAGTTTTACTATCGGCTTGGTAATCTCTATGTGTGTTGCAAGTATGGACCATGCGAGAATGTGCCATGTGTCAGTATGGCAGGGTTTTGAAGAAGAGGAAGGGATGATTCTTCCTAAAAGATGCATGGAGTCAACACGTGGCAAGGAGTTTAAGAGGTAGCAAGATCAGTGTCTAGCAGTGACAAAATGTACCAAGTGTCCTCTTTTCAGTTTGCAGTACTCAGGAGTCATGGAGATGTGTCACGTATCCTAGATTCGTATTCTTCCTTTGTGTTTCATAAAGTTTCTAAGCTACTCAAGAATGTGCCAAGTGTTGCTACAACGGGAACTCAAGAAGGAACTTTTCGAAAAGGTAATGAAAAGACATGCCAGTCTATCACATGTCCTTTTTGCAAATGGAGCAAAGTTTACCATGTGTCCCCTTTTCTTAATAGTTTAAAAAGTGTCAGAGTGCAACATAGTGGGTCCAAGATATTAAGCGATAGTTTCTAAGTGAAGCGGATAGTGTCAGGTGTCACGATCGCAGGTGTTTGAAGAATGGAAACAAAGTAAACTCATAATGGAGCACTAGCCTGCCATGTGTCCCAGTTTTGAAACTCATGGGTGTTGCCATGTGTTTTTGATCGTTAGTTAAGATTTAAGCAAGAGAGAGTGCCAAGTGTCAGTATGGCATGTGTTGTCACCATGTTATAAAAGAAACCAAGCCCAATGAGTGTAGAAGTGCCACATAGTAACTTTTGAACCATTTGGAAGCCCGTGGAAGAGGCCATCTATCCCAATAGAACTAGTAGTTGTAAGCCGTATGTTTAGTGCCAGTCAACCAATAAGAAGAAGAAGACAATGCAGAAGCATATTCAGAAAGATTTCATGTGCGTGACTAGTTCTAGTTCAATTCTAGGTGGTTAAGAATCCTAATGGCCAGAAGTGTCTCAAGCCCCATCTCTCTGCTATAAATAAAGGAATTTTGTAATTGATATGTGTGTGTGTGTAAAAGATATCAAAATAGAATATATATGACAAGAGACTTGTTCTAAGACTAGAATATATCATTTAATATATATATATAAGATATCAAAATAGAATATATATGAGAAGAGACTTGTTCTAAGACTAGAATATATCATTTTTGCCTCTGTAGTTGTTTCAGAAAGAAGCATTATAGATCTGTGCATATTTTGTGCCTTATGTATTTTGCTGAATCAATTAATGAAAAACCTCTATTATGTGCTATTCGGTGATATTTTTCTTTGTCTTTATTGCAATTTCTCTGAGTTTAGCCTTTGGGTTTAAATCTATTCATAATTTGTTTATATTAACCATGCTCATTACTCTTTAATATAGCATAAATCATAAAGATTTAGTCACTATGCTGATTGTTGAAACAAATATAAGTCTAGCGTATCACCTTAGTAGTTATTTCATATTGTATCTGTAATCTTGTTTCTTCTTCCCTTATCCAAACCCCATTAGAAATAGAAGAGATAGCTTCTATAAAATCTAGAAGTCATTCTAAGAGTCATCCCACATTCTCAAAATTTCCCATGTTTGTGCTGGAACTTGTGCAATTTTATACATCAATAGTGTTTGGCATGCCCGGTGGGACCTTTTCTAGATTCTTGATTATAATCATATGAGCTAGAGATCAAGAAGGAGTCAAAGCTGTGGACTAACTACCAGAGCCAAAATAGCTACTAATCCTAGAATCTTGTTGCCACCTTTGTCAGCCACTCCAAGAAGAAGGGTAAATCAATCATCCAGAGTGCCAGGAATAGCTATGACAACACCTGCTCCTCTAATCTGCCATGAAACTTTGTGAATTGGAACAACAGTACTCCTCTTGTTCTCCCACCACTAGATATCTTGGATCCAATTCCTGCTAATGCTTTGAAAGCATTACCCAAGTTTAGTGGAGAAGAGTCCAAGACTCTAGGTGAACACCTTTAAGATGTGTCGGATGTGTGTTTTGTGCATGACATCACATAACAAAATGTTGCTATCAGATTGTTGGTAGCTTCTTTCAAGGGAAAAGCTCTGGATTGGTATAGGTGCTTAGCCTCAAATTCCATATCTACTTGGGATCAGCTTAGAGATGCATTCTTTGCAAGATTCAGTGAGAAGGCTGATAGATCATCTTTGTTACAACAACTGATCAACATAAAGAGAGCACCCCAAGAAGACATAACAGATTTGAACACTAGGTTTTAAAAGACTTGGGATAGAATCCCTGCCATAGCTAGGCCATCAATAGGTATGGCAATTATATTTTATCTTAAGGATTTTAATTTTAATATCTTAGTAATGATTCAATCCTTAGGAGGACAGACCCTACCAAAAGCATATGAATTAGCTTTAGGAGCTAAAAATAGCCTAATAGATGCTAGGAAACTACCTCCAAGGCCTCCCATGCCTATGTTCCTAGAGATTTCTATTCCTCTGCTACAAGAAGCTCATAATCCTCCATCAGTTCCTGTGTCTATGTACACTTTTCCAACACCTCAACAACCCACTACATTGAAACCTCCTGCTCCTCCATCTAAAATGGATGATGCCAAGAATATTCTTAGGACCTTTTCAAATGAAATTATTAATCTCAAGAGACAACAATCTGCTTATCCAAAACCTCCTTACCAAGGATTTCAAGGTAATAGGCCTTCATACCAGCCAAACCAATACCAAGGGGGATAGAGACTAAACAATCCTCAACCATCAAACTAGGTAGTCCTAGTACCCACACCATTACAAGTTGTCCCAGCTAATCTAGGCAGAGAAATGGTCCCCAAACAAAATAACATATTAGAAGAGTCCAATTCTTGGTGTTTCCCTTGTAACAATGCCCATATGCCCAGAGATTTTCCTAGAGGGAATTTACATCAGAAGGTAGCAGAGCAAAGAAGAATGGAGGGTCAAACTGTTGTGTCTAATGTTCCTCCGTATCAGTCACCTGGTGTTCAGAATGCAGTAATGGTGGCCCAAATGCAAGCAATGTCCATTGAACAAGAAGAAGAAATTGCCCCAGAGCATGCCCTATTTTCATGGATTGAAGAAGAAGACTCATTGTTTGTAAATGAAATATCTATCTCCAATAAGCCTTTGGTACAGTCTAGCTATTTCACTAGGTTAAAATGAAGAATGTTTGAACATCCCGAAGCCATCAATAACGAAGTGGCTAGAGTTCCTTTATTCCAAGATCAATATAACCCCACTTCAAGACAAGATGTACCTATGGAAGCTCAAAATCAAGGAGTCTCCAACCAGGTGGTGGAAAGAGAAAGATATCCCTACTATCCTCAGACATAGACATTGGGACCTATAAACGTGGTGGAACAGTTGAAGAAAGCCCCTACGAATGTGTCGATATGGGATATGCTAGCTATCCCTAAATAGACGTCACTGTTACAAGAAGCATTTTAGTCTTAGATAGATCCCAAGGTTGTTAACCCAAAGGGAGGCATAGAAAAATGAAAGACTCAAAACAAATATGCTTCTCCTTAACAGACAACCACTCTGGTAAATGCCATGCCAAAGGTAAGTAAGTCTAAGCCAAACCCATTTTATTTAACTCTAATAGTGGGAAAGAAGTTGTTACATAACTCCATGATAGATTTGGGGGCTAGTACCATAGTCATGCCTAAACAAGTAGCTGATGCTTTAAAAATAGAGTACCAACCACTAGCTAAAGGAGTTATGTCGTTAGATGGGAAGTTTGTCCAAACCATAGGAATCATCAAACAACTCCCATTACAGTTGTATACTTGTCCAAATATAACTACCTTACAAGATGTGGTGATCATTGACATTCCCCTCGTCCTTGGACTATGCCTATCTAGAGATTTCACTACTAAAATAGGAGGGTATATGTCACTAGATTGGTCACACTTGATCTTGAGAACTAAATATGAGACAAAGATGAAAGTGCTATCAAAACCCTTATCTAAAGAACATATCACTGAAGAAATATCACCAAAGTTTGAAGCATCTCATGCTATGATGAATAGAGAGGATAGAGCTTTTGTTGAAGATATAGGGGAATGGACTAAATATGACCAAAATGAAGAAGAAAACAATCAGTTAATGTCTATGATGCAAAGTGACCCTTATGGCAACTATGATTCTTCTAGTTTAGGAACTTATGTAATCTTTGAGGAAGGTCAGGAAATACCAAATATAATGAGTCAAGAAATAGCCGAAGAGGAAGATTCAAATAAAGACTCTAAGATCTTGACCTTAAACTTTGATGGAGCCAGGAGCAATAATGGTGCATGAGCAGCTATCTGTCTCACCTCTCCAAAGGGAGAAAACATTCTTAGGGCCATATGCTTCCAATTTTCTTGTACAAATAATGATGTTGAATATGAATCTTTGGTACATGGTCTTATGTTAGCCAAGAAGAAAAGAATAAAAAATCTAAGAGTCAGAAGTGATTTAAAGCTAGTTGTGAGACAAATCAGAGAGAAACCTATGGCAAAAAATCTGAGAATGACGTCTTATCACCATAGGATTTGGGACCTGATTGATAACTTTAATGCTTCTAATATAGAAGTTGTACCTAGAGCTCAGAATACTGAAGCAGACAGGATGGCACAAATTTGCTCTCAGTTTGACCCAACAAGTGTGTTGGTTATTTTCCCAAACTAGATGCTTCTTCCCAGTTATCCCTACAAAGTAGCCATCATTGATTAACAGGATTCTTGGGCCAAGGGCCAATAGTACAGGAGATAGACTCTATAAATATCTCCTCTCCTTCTTTAGGCTCTGCATAACCAAGGGGGGTATTCCCTATTCAACATCCATGAAATGTGACTATGAACTGACTGGGATGCTAATACAAAGTAGATGAATCCTCCTTTATGTAGACCAAAACTGTGAGATAAGTGCAAAGGGGCTAGCTTTGGGCCTATGTTTAGTTGTGAGACAGAGGATTTCGGTCCTAAACTACTCCTAATGTCCTAAAAGGTTTGTATTAAAAGTTTGAGTTTGATTTGTATTTGGAAGTGAAACTAGGAGCTTGTTGTAACCTCAACACAAAACCAGATTGGTGCCTATCCAGGGCTTGGAGTCAATAGATATATATATGTGAGTGTTTATCACAAATTTAAGACAATAATCAGATTTCAAGGGGATTTTGCAATGTCTACCTTACAGACAATACCCAAGACAAAGTATTCAGTTACTTCTGCTTACAAACATCCTTACTGTAGTGTACTCTTCTCAATACTTAACCCAAAACATTCAATCTACTCCTTGAGTAGAAGTAAAAGATTAAGCATTCAATATAGCAAACCCATATTCTAGAATGCCAAACACCCCTTAGCTATTTAGATTCAGAAGAAGAACACATTCAGTTTGGAGACAAATAACAAAATACATTCAATGAAGCATTACTCATTTAAATTAACATGAAACGGATGAATTCTATGCATAAAACATACAACATACAACTCAAACTCACAAAATACCTAGAACAGAGCCACCAATTAGATTGTATCCGATTACAGCACCAAAAGTTATCTAGTTTTCAACCAATAAAACAATGAGGCACACACCTCAGATATACTCAAAGTGTGCCCTCAGCAGAACCGTACAAAAGTCAAATCAAAATTCTACCAATTACAATGCACCAAGAATGACACCCAAATCAATCAATGCAGCAGACGATAAAATGGGAAGAAGTAGAAGAAGGGCGAGGAGTAGTTGAACTCAAGCCCTATGCCACCACTAGAAGATTTTCCACTTGAAGGTGGTAGCTGACATGTCCCTTCGGCCCATACCTGTATGCAATCCTGCCATTAATGGCATACCAACTCGCAGCTACCATGGAAACACAGAAGCAGATACATAAATGATTTTCCCTCCAAGAATGCCACTGCATATGTATGGGAAAACCCTCGCCATCAAACATTTGAACACAGTCGTTGATCCTTCTTTGCACCTCCCAAATCTACGGTTCAAAACAAGCAGGCAAGTCACTGGCTAATGAGAATGTGCCACACAGATGCTTCCTTGTCATCGCTGACTTTTCCCGCTCTTGTTTTACCTTTACCGCTTTTGTATATGCAAACGCATATACAATCATCTTATATACAAGGCGGACCCCAAAATATTATAAAACAATTTTGAACCTGCACTTGGGTCCGGGTTGTATGCATCTCCCCTTTGTACATTTGGCATATAGAACACACTTTACATACAAGCCCCAGACATTAGATTATGATGAAGCATATTGCAATCGCTTTGAAGTCCATCTTGCATTTTAACCTTTGCATATCCATTTTGTATATACGAACATACAATCGCAATATACATTCTGCGGACCTCAAAAGACTATGAGGTTCTTTAAAATTCAAATCAGGTCTGGTTTGCATCTCCTTGCTTGTACATTTCCTTGTATATCGCATCATACAAATGCGATATACATACAATGGACCCCAACCATTTTATCCATCAGATTGAAACAATTCTCAAAATTGGCTTACACATTACTCTTGCATCTTTTGAACGTGTATCGGCATGTACAACACCAATTTACAAGTAAAAATATACATACAAGCAGCGGATTTTATCCTTTATCAATCGGATTGCATGTTTCTTTAGATTCCTCCCTGCACATCAGGAATGTGTATTTGATCATACAAAGAAAACATACATGTAATCTAGATCTCAAACCTGCATCAAGCAGAATGTAAAACTCCTCGGGTCTGGGCCTTACATATTTGATTGCATGCACCAGCATACAATTGCCTTTGTATGCAACTGGTGGGCCTGACCCTTTGCCTTTCTCCTTTGCACGCAACTTTTTCTTTGTATGTGCCTCTTGCATATTTCTGATGTACAATCGGCTTTGTATATCGACAGGCCCCACCATTTGTATATCGACCCCTTGCACATTCCTTCCTTTGGCTTATCCATCGACCAATGATACATTGCACTGTAGCGAATGCATGTCTGCACCTTGTATATTTTCCATTGTATATTTCCATATGCATCAGCTACAGTGAACCCAATATACATTCGGCATAGTAACCTCCTTGTATGCCGCTAATGTATCTTTTCATTGTATGTGCCGGCGATGAACCTTTGCACTGTAGCAAATGCATGTCGGATCTCTTTGTATATATTTCATTGTATAAACTCAATGTATATTGGATATACATTCACTCTTGCTTGCATATATCTGTGGACCTGACCACGACTTTAGCCCTGATTTGAACCCCCCTTTGAGATCCGTCATGCATAAACCCATTGTATATCCAAATATACAACAACAACATACAAGCCCCTATATACAAGCGAGAATCTTCGATGGAATATACCTGCAATGTATAACCCGATATGCATATAATACATTTCTTCACCATTTTTGAGAGCCGATATGCATTTTGAGCCCCCCAACACACATTTGCACTTGCACATACAAAAACTTAGCATTTTTCATGAAGTGCGATGGAAAAAATGGTAAAACATTGCATGGGGGCCGAGGAACAACCTAACCTAAGGCACTAAGGGTTTGAAGGGATAAAAACAAAAACCTGCAAACTCAATTTCAGAACCCTAAACATAAATGGGTACCAACAAAGTGATCTACTTATAAATAATGAGGCAGTGAAGGTCATTATTAGACCATCAATCCCTAACAATGTTCAAAACTGGCAAGTTTTTGACAATGACCTTCAAGTACTTCTATTTTTGCAGCAGTGTAGAGAATTTGCTGACCAGTTGTAGCCTAAGATTGAGGAAGCATATGGTGACTAGATCATTTAGTTGAAATCTAATAAGCTTCTGAGAGGGTTGATAACTCTAGAAAATCTTTTTGACCTAGATGATGCAAGCATAGATAAGAGAAAGTTCAAGACAAGTAAAGAAGATTATTCTGAAATTTAGGTCAGTGAAGGAAGGAAGTTGAAAGTGGATAATGCCACCACTTAGGAGGAAAAGGATAAGTTAATCTCCTTATGCAACCAATATGATAGGATGATTGCATGGACCTATGATGATCTCCACATTTATAATAGGGACATTATCCAACATATTATAGAGCTTGCTAAAGGATCAAAGCATGTCCGCTAGAAACAAAGACTAGTAAATCCTAGAATTAAACCTTTAATGATGTATGAGTTACAAAAGCTTCTTGAGTCTAAGATTATTTTCTCAATCAAGCATTTGACTTGGGTATCTAATTTAGTGCTAGTAAGAAAGAAAAATGGAGATATTAGGCTTTGTGTGGATTTCAGAGACTTAAATAAAGCCTCATTAAAAGATCATTACCCTCAGCCATCCATGGAATAGATCTTACAAATAGTGGCTGAATCAGAAAGATTTTCTATGCTTGATGGTTTTTCAAGATACAATCAAATTTGGCTGGCAGAGGAAGACCAACACAAAATAGCATTCACAACCAAATGGGGAACCTTCACATATGCCAAAATGCCCTTTGGTCTCTCAAATGCTAGTGTCACTTTTCAATGCGCTATGGATATAGCATTTAAAGGACTCGAATAAGATCATTCTAATTTGTCTAGATGTTCTTACTATATTTACAGAAAATGCTAAAGACCACTTTGAGCATTTAGAGGCTATATTTCAGAGGTGCCAAGAGTTTGGGATTTCTTTAAATCCTAAGAAATGCATCTTTGTTCTACCTCAAGGGAAACTTCTAGGGCATATTGTTTCAAAGTGTTAGGGTTAGCCAGCAGAAGATATCAATTAAATGCAAATAAAGATTAAACAGAGAAATGGAAATACACAGAAATAATAATAGCGAGAGACAAGTTTTAACGTGGTTCACCCAAACTAGGGCTACATCCACCAAACAGAGAGTCCAATATTATTATCCAGTAAATAAAACTGATTACAATCAGTAATCCCTGCAACTCAATACCGCTGCAAAATGCTACAATACAATATCTCAAAACCCTAACCCTTAGCCGCTTTTTATCAAGCTTTTTGTCGGTTACAAAATAGGGTTTTCTTATGTCGGTCAATGAAAAAATTGACTCCCAGTGCATTATAAAATAATAAAAAACCGTGTGAGGTTTCAGGGGCGTTGCCCCCGAGCCCCCACGGGGGCACTGCCCCTCGACCCCGCCCTGTATTGCGACAGGGAACGTGCCAGGGGTGCTGCCCCTGGACCCCGCAAGGGGCACTGCCCCTTGACCCTATCTTGGGGGCGCTGCCCCCAAACCCCCGCAAGGGGCGCTGCCCCTTGACCCCGTAGGAATTTGGGGGGAAACCGCGCCGATAAAAGTGGGGTAAATATAACCTCCGAGTCTGATTAGGCTCCATATAACAACAATCTCCCACTTGGAGACTGATCAGACTCCACACCATATCATCTCCCACTTGGAGACTGATCATAACACCACTGACCCTGTAGCTCCCACTGGAAATAAGCACCCTGGACTCTGCTGTGCTGTTTTTGTTGTGTTCAGTCTAGAAGACCAACTGAAGCTAAAGAGGAGCTCAGCTTCTCCCTTGTCACTGCCTTTGTAAACATGTCTGCTGGATTATCATCTGTATGTATCTTTGCCAGCTGTAACTGTCCATCATCCAACACCGACCGAATGAAGTGATACCTCAATTGTATATGTTTGGTCTTTGAATGCAAGGCAGAATTCTTGGCAAGATGTATGGCACTCTGGCTATCCGTAAACAAATAACTGTTAACCTGTTGTGTGCCCAATTCATTCATGAAAGATTGCAGCCATATCATCTCCTTGCTTGCCTCTGTTGCAGCTACATATTCTGCCTCGGTGGTGGATAAAGCAACCACCTTTTGCAACCTGGAAATCCAACTCACCGCTGTTCCACCTACAGTAAAGACATAACCTGTAGTACTCCGCCTGGTATCAATATCCCCTGCCAAATCTGAGTCTACATAACCTGCTAAATCAGTATGAGAGCCCCCAAAACATAAGTGTTTATTAGATGTACCTCTCAAATATCTGAGAATCCATTTTACCGCATTCCAATGCTCTAATCCAGGATGACTCATATACCTGCTAACGACTCCTACAGCATGTGCAATATCCGGTCTCGTGCATACCATGGCATACATTAAACTGCCTACAGCTGAAGCATATGGTACCTTGGACATTTTCTCTTCCTCCTCTTGTGTCTTAGGACACATGTCCTTAGTCAATTTCAAATGACTAGGCAAAGGTGTGCTGACAGCTTTTGCATTCTCCATGTGGAATCTCTGCAACACCTTTTCAACATAAGCAGCCTGAGATAGAGTCAATTTTCTGTTCAGCCTATCTCTGCAAATTTTTATACCAAGGATTTGTTTTGCTGCCCCCAAATCCTTCATATCAAATGATTGTGCCAACTGTTGTTTTAACTCTCTTATGTGATCCATGTTAGACCCAGCTACAAGCATGTCATCAACATATAAACATAAAATAATGTAGCTGTCATTATCTAACCTCTTAAAATAAAGACAATGGTCAGAATTACACCTGCTGTAGCCTTGCTTAGCCATAAAACTGTCAAATTTCAAATACCATTGCCGAGGTGCTTGCTTTAGGCCATACAAACTCTTCTTCAATCTGCACACTAGTTTCTCCTTACCTTTGACCTCAAATCCTTGGGGCTGTTCCATATAGATCTCCTCCTCCAAATCACCATGGAGAAAGGCAGTTTTAACATCTAGTTGTTCCAAATGTAAATCTTTAGCAGCCACAATACTTAAAACAGTACGAATAGAAGTCATCTTGACAACCGGAGAAAATATCTCATCAAAATCAATGCCCTTTTTCTGTGCAAATCCTTTTACAACTAACCTGGCCTTAAATCTTTTCTTACCTCCATCTTCCTCTTTCAGCCTGTAAACCCATTTATTTGGTAAAGCCTTTTTACCTGTAGGTAACTTACATAATTCCCAAGTCTGATTTGTCAGCAAGGAGTCCATTTCTTCTTTCATTGCAAGCTCCCACTGAACCTGTGTATCCACCTGCATAGCTTCATCATACCCTTCTGGTTCACCATCATCTGTTAACAAAATAGAATACAAAGAGGGAGAAAACCTTTCAGGAGGTCTACTTATCCTTGTGGACCGTCTAACCTTCACTGGAGTTTGTGGTATTTCTGGTTGCTGTTGCGGAGCATGAGGAACCACTGGAACATCACTATTTGGAGTATCATCCAGCACCACATAATCCTTTTCTTTCTTCTCATGCTGCTACAACTGATCTTTGTACAACACCTTCTCATTAAATATAACATCCCTGCTTCTCACAATTTTTTGATTTTCAAAATCCCAAAGCCTATAACCAAATTCATCAATGCCATATCCAACGAAGGTACATTTTTTTGATTTCGCATCTAGCTTGGTTCTTTTTTTAGAATCTATATGTGCAAATGCTTCACAGCCGAAGATTTTCAGAAAAGAATAACTCACCTTCTTGCCTGTCCATGCTTCCTCTGGAATACCACAGCCCAAAGGAACTGAAGGACCTCTGTTAATTAAATATACAGCAGTGTTGACAGCCTCTGCCCACATGTTTAAAGGTATCCCAGCATGCAATCTCATGGTCCTTACACGCTCCATTATTGTCCTATTCATGCGTTCAGCCACTCCATTTTCTTGTGGAGTCCCTGGAACCATTTTCTGCCTACTAAGTCCATTAAAGGAACAATAATCTTCAAATTCTTTGCTGCAATACTCACCGCCATTATCAGATCTGAGACATTTTAATCTTTTACCTGTCTCATTCTCAACCAAGCTTCTCCATTTCTTAAATGTTTCAAATACATCAGATTTCTGTCTAAGGAAATAAATCCAGACCTTCCTAGTTGCATCATCTATGAATGTAACATAATACCGAGAGCCACCAAGAGAAGATACCTGAGCTGGTCCCCATACATCTGTATGCACAAGCTCCAATTTTTCATTTTTCTTTTGCTTCCCATCCTTGAGAAAACTGACTCTCTTTTGTTTTCCATACACACAACTTTCACAGAAATCCATATTAATACATTTCAGACCTGGTAAAACTTTCTTAGAATGAAGTACCTTCATACCTTTTTCACTCATATGCCCAAGTCTGTTATGCCACAGTGTTGTCTCAGAACTTGCAGCAACTTTTCTAGTCTCTTCCTGCAAACCTGCAGCAACTGTTCCTAAACCTGTTTGTTTTTTCTCTATAACAGCTAAAGTAGAAGAAACAGTATGACCTGTACAAAGATATAAGGTGCCTACTTTCACACCTTTTGCTACTACTAAGGCACCTTTTGAAACCTTCCAATTTTTATCAGTAAATGTAACAGTGCAACCTTGTTCAGTTAGCTGCCCTGCTGAAATTAAATTCCTACTGAGCCTTGGAACATGCCTTACCTCTTGTAGTAGCCAATGATTCCCATTCTGCAACTTAATCTTGATTCTTCCCTTTCCAACAATCTGACAGGGTTCGTTATCTCCCAAATAAACCAGCCCAAAATCCCCTTGGACATAATCAAGGAAATAACTTCTATGGGGCGTAGCATGAAATGAGGCCCCTAAATCTAAAACCCATGAATCATCAGCATTATCTAGGGAAAGAATCAAAGCATCATTTTCAGACTTATTGCTTACCACATTTGCTTCCTTATTGCCTTCTTGTTTGTCTCCTTCTTTGTTTTTCCAATACCAGCAATCTTTCTTCAGATGACCTGGTTTTCCACAGTACCAGCAATCCTTCTGTCCTCTGGTTTGGGATCTTTTGTCCTTTGATTTTCCTCGTGACTTCCCATGACCTCCAGAACCTTTTCCTCTCTCCTTTGATCTGCCCCTACTTTCTGCACTCAAAACACTGCCTGATTTGGATTCACCTGAGCTTTTCTTACGAATTTCCTCACTCAGAATAACACCAACAACATCATCAAATTTTAGGGTATTTGAACCAGAAACAGTGTTACTAACCGCCATTACCAAACTATCCCAGCTTTCAGGCAATGAACATAATATCAAGAGAGCTCTAACTTCTTCATCAAATTTTACATTTACAGAAGTCAATTGATTGACAATCGTATTAAATTCATTTAAATGACCTGTCACAGATCCACCTTCAACCATTTTCAAATTAAACAACTGCTTCATGAGAAATACCTTATTTGAGGCTGAGGGTTTTTCATACAATTTTGCCAAAGCTTTCATCAGACCATCTGTTGTCTTCGCTTCTGTTATATTGAATGCCACCGATGGTGCCAGGCACAACCGAATGGTTCCCAGTGCCTTTCTGTCGAGAAGATTCCAATCCTCATCAGACATTGTTGTCGGTTTCTTGGCTACTCCTTCCAACGGCCTCCATAAATCCTTTTGATAGAGGTAATCCTCCATCTGCATCTTCCATAACTGATAGTTCTGCCCATTGAATTTATCAACCTTCGTTTTTCCCTCGTCCGCCATTGCTCCCACTCAACCGTGAGACTTTCCTACAGACGATAATCGAACACAACCTCACTCTGATACCACTTGTTAGGGTTAGCCGGCAGAAGATATCAATTAAATGCAAATAAAGATTAAACAGAGAAATGGAAATACACATAAATAATAATAGCGAGAGACAAGTTTTAACGTGGTTCACCCAAACTCAGGCTACATCCACCAAACAGAGAGTCCAATATTATTATCCAGTAAATAAAACCGATTACAATCAGCAATCCCTGCAACTCAATACCGCTGCAAAATGCTACAATACAATATCTCAAAACCCTAACCCTTAGCCGCTTTTTATCAAGCTTTTTGTCAGTTACAAAATAGGGTTTTTCTTATGTCGGTCAATGAAAAATTAACTCCCGGTGCATTATCAAGCTGCCCCTTGACCCCGTCTTGGGGGCGCTGCCCCCAAACCCCCGCAAGGGGCGCTGCCCCTTGACCCCGTAGGAATTTGGGGGGAAACCGCGCCAATAAAAGTGGGGTAAATATAACCTCCGAGTCTGATTAGGCTCCATATAACAACACAAAGGATGGAATCTCTATTGACCCAGAGAGAGTCAAAGCCATACTGGACTTATCCTTGCCTTTCAATAAAAAGGTAGTCCAATCTTTCTTGGGGAAGATCAATTTTGTCAGTAGATTCATATCTAATTTTGTAGGGTTAGTCAGGCCTATTACTCTTATGTTAAAGAAAGAATTATCCTTTAAGTGGACAATTGAAGGAAGATAGGCTTTTGAAGAAATTAAGAAGGCTATCTCCACTGCCCCAGTACTGCGGAATCTTGATTTCTCTAGGCACTTCATAATGTATGTGTATGGAGATGAGCACAGTATTGTAGCTGTCCTAACTCAAAAAGATGACAAAGAAGAAGGAGAACATCCAGTTGCATTCTTCTCTAGGACATTAAGAGAGTATGAATCCAGGTACAATTTTGTTGAAAAGCAAGCTTATGCCATAGTTAGAGCACTTAAGAAATTTAGACACTTAGTAACAGGAAACAAAATCTTGATATTAGTGTTGGCAAGAGACACTGTGTGGCTTCATAAATATTGTCATTGATGGAAACAAAGTCTATTCTACACATCCGTAGTACATAATATGCCTATACCAGAAGTCAGAGTGAAGATTGTTTTGGTCCGGTGGACAAGAACAGAGTATGCAACATGGTCTGACAATCAGGTCTAGATATCTCAGATGGTGTAACTCAGTAAGTTGCAGACTTGGACAAGTCAAGAAGGGTATCATGACTATTGTATTCTAGAGATTTAGCCTTCAGTGGTAAAGCATGAAAAAGATATGAGCTTCTGAGTGATGGGTTCTAGTCAGACAGAGTAGACAGAGGAAGAATTGACCGACAGAGTACCAGACTTCAATTCAGATGTATGAAAGGTGTTGATCAAGCAATTTGTGGTATTATACATTGTTGACCGACATGATTAATGACTTCTATGTCTAAGTTTTTGATGCGCATCATCAACCAAGAAAGGATTCAGCTGACAGAATAGAAACTTGCAAATATCTCAAGTTTCTTGTTGCCGACTATGAAGTTGTCGGAAATCCTTGATGTGAATATATATACTCGATGGATTCAAGCTTGTGGAATATAGATGTGCATGGACAAGTGGAAGCAAATATAGGAAGAAGTGCGAAAAAAAAGATCTGAATCTAGAATATGACTGAAAAGTGATATTGAGTAGAGGAAGAATGAAATGTGCCAAATCACTATACAGTGCCTAACCGGAACTGAATTCTTGCATGTATGGATGATGTTCATCAGTTCAAACACCTTGGTATCATTTGTAAGCATTTGTAGATAGTGAGTCTCTTGTAGGCAGTGGGCCTCTTGTGAGTAGTGTGCTCGGGCAGTGAGCCCTAATTGGCAAGTGCCATTTTGTACTCTTTTATTCTTTTAATAGAGAATACAATCTTGGGTTAGTCACCATGTGGTTTTTCCCTTAACAGGGTTTCCACGTAAAAATCCTTGTGTTGTGTGTGTTAATTTCACTTCTATTCTTATGGTTGCTTATTCTTTCATGTTTTGATATATCATTGAATATTGAGATAAGAAAAGAAAGTAAAAATTAAGGATAACTGATTCACCCCCCCTCTCAGTTATCTACCTTGTTTCCAACAATTGGTATTAGAGCTAAGTTTCTCTGAACAAGCCTAACAGCTTGAGGAAGATCTGGGAATCTCAATGGATACATATGGTATGAAAGAACAACTTTAGTCTACCCTAAATGATCTTGAACAATCCCACTCTGAGGTCAATAATTTGAGAGAAAGACTTAAGGAAGCTGATGATTTCATCAATGAGCTGAAAGAAAAACTCAGTAATTCTATGAAAAAGAGAAAGGAACTACTCCATAAATTAGCAAATCAGAATGAAGCCAATAATACTGATGAGGATTTGAATGAGAAAACTAAGCTATGTGAGAAGATGTCAAAATAATTCATTATGATAAGACATGAAAAGGAATTAGGGGTTATGAAATTCACCCAAGAAATTGAAGAGAAGAGAAAGACTAAAGATAACCTAAAACAATCCCTCAAGGAAAAAACAGAGGACTACCACAAAATGGACAGAATAATCAGGCATCTTGAATCTGATCTTGAAGAAGCCATAGACAATGAAGAACAACTTGAGAGCTAGATAGACACTCTTAAATAAGATCTTCAATCAACAAATGAATACAAAGAAAAATTCAAGATAAGCTCAGCCCAACTTGAAGTTCTTCTTGAAAGTCAAAAGAGGGCAGATGCTAAGCATGGCTTGGGATAGAGAAAGGTGAAATCTCTAGATCTGGTCAAAGGAACTTTGGATCAGGAAGTTAAAGAAACAGGCCTAGAAGACCTTCGGTAAGGCAACCAAATGCCCAAATATATCCATCTTTCAATGGAAATTGCTTCAATTGCAACAAATTTAGTCATAAAGCAACTCAGTGTAGGAACAAAATGAATCAAAACAATTCATCCTTCTTCGATCAATGTTTTAGTTGTAAAAGGTATGGTCACAAATCACATGAATGCAAAAATATGCAAATGAACAATTCTTTCAATGGTAGATGCTTTACATGCAATAGAATGGGGCATATGGCTAATCAGTGTAGATCAAAAGGATATCAACCCAATAAGTAAAGAAATGTTGTGTGTTACAATTGCAATAAATCTGGTCATATAGCCAGATTCTACAAAAGCAAAAATCATGATGAAAGGGGTCTGGTAAAACATGATCAGAAATAAGATAAAGGCAAAGGTAAAGTAAATGTGGATGAAATTCAAAAAGAGATGAGCAAGATTTGGGTAAAGAAGAGTACAATGAATATTGGAGATAGATCCGCACCAGAATCCGGTGCTAATAATCCTTCCAGAAACTAAAAAGTAAGCTCTAGCTTAGGGGGGGCTACAGAGAAAATCTTTTTCCCCCAGCTAGCTGGTAAGTGCCTAAATTTGGCACATTGAGTGAACATTTGATGTTGTGGATTAAAGGGTTCCTGTAAAATCCCCCAAAGAACTTTCAGTCAGAATCTAAGAGGTCCGCATGAAGTTTCACAAGGTTTATGACCACTTGAGTAGATCCGGTTTTGGTAACCATCCAGTATTAATAGAGCAATACAAATTGATCTGGTATGATATGAAAATACAATACTCTAATCTACGGATCCAAAGGAAAGTCTTTAAGGCACCTGGGTGTTATCAACACACTAAGGTACTAGTTTGAAGATCCGCAAGACAATTCATGAAAAGCTCACTTAAGAAGCAGGGTGACCGGATGACTTAAAAGTTTGTGCATTTATTACAAAAGGGAATTAGGTTTTGTGCAAGGATAAAAGGGTTTTTTCACTCATTATTTACACACTTGCACTCACGAAGAAGAAAGAAGATCTCTGAGAAGAGATCCTACAGTTTACTCAAGTTCAGGCTAAAGATTGAATTCAAATAGAAAATCGCTCTGACATCTGCTTCAAACCCTAAGGTGTGAAAAGGTACTTCCCTTCTACAAACTCTCTCCAAATTTCTTTGCTAGAATGGCTACTCCAATGGTTGTTAATATCTCTGAAAGCCTGAGACCAAAATTCAAGAAACACCCTTACAAGTCACTAGAAGTTCATCCCTTGGGTGCATTTTCTAGTATTCCGCAAGGTGTCTTGCATGCAGAAGATATTAGGGTTTATATCCATTCAAACATCAAAGATTTTGGAGACTCAAAATTGATCGACATCTAACAAAAATAGTTAATAGATGAGAATTTTGAACTCGGACCTAAATTCAAGACCCTAAGGGATAAACACTTCGAACATTGCATACATTTTCCATCTTTTACAGAAGACAAATGGGTCCGGTATGTTCTAAGTAAGATGCATGATAATTTTATGTGGCTAATGAGGCCATTCAAGATAACCAAAGATGCCATTAGGACTGTGACCAGACTGCATTCAACTGGTGGGTTACCCACACTTAAATCTGTAAATAACCAAATGGTAACTGAAGCCACCGGATCAAAATTTGACAAAAGAGCAATGACTATAGATGACATCATGGATCTGGATGTCAAGTTTGCTTCAATGATAATTGGCTACAAAATCTACCACTCAAGTAGGGAAAATTTTGTGTCTGGTACAACAATCTATGCTGCATATCAGATGCTGAAGGACGATGCAGATTATGATCTGTGTGAGCTTCTACTGAGTCAACTGATGGAAAACTTGCAGAAAATCAAGAAATATAAGTAAAACTCTTTCAAATATGGCAATCTAATATTGTGTCTATTTTTCTACTATATGAATGAGCTACCTGGATCAAAGGGTTGGGTCTAGAAAAATGATAAACCCGTTGCAATTCAAATCAGAGATTACATGTATGGACTTGGTGATGCTCAAGCCTAAAACTTAGCTCTCTGGGGTTACTTCAAGAATTTCCAAAGCATAATGCATGCCAGAGAGAGAATACCATAATCAATAGTTGAGAAATACAAAGACATAGTCTGCTTCATGGTTGACACTGATCAATGCCTAATGGAGGCAGTTGAGGCAATAACTGTGTGGATAATGCCCATGGGATATGAGGTCAATGAAAACATTTTGGAGGTACATGTTCAACACTTGTTGAGCTAACCTAAAGATACTAAACCAGAAAGGTTTGGCACCTTTAAAGAGCTAAGCATAAAAATACATGTTGAATTAAGGCAGACTGAGATAAAGAGAAAAGTAAGAAAGGAAGTTGAAGAATTTGCCAAAAGATTTGGCATATCAAAGGAGGCAGTAGATGCCAATAGAGAGAAAATAGAGAAGTTGAAGACATCATTAAATCCATCACTGTAGATGGAAACCTACAGCCAGTGACATAATTTTATGATGAATACAATGATGCAGATAAGAGAATTCTTAAAGAGGCAACTGTTAGGTATTTGAACATCTACAACAAAGCCTTCATCGAAATAATTTCACTAATTCCTAAGAGCCTAGAAGAAGTACTAGAGCTAAGAAAAGAGAATGCCAAGGCAAAAGACTTGGAGATCTTGGAGAAGATAGTGATACAACTATGTCCTATCACTCCAAAGCAAATGAACATGGTTTTTAAGGACAATAAAGATGAGTTCTGGAGCAAGGCAAGAATGAATAAGCTCATGCTTGGAGAAACTGATCAAATAGCAAATGAAACAAAAGAAATTCTCTGGAATGCCTTGAAGAGATTTAATCTTCCTATTGTAGAGGAAATAGATGAAGAGCCTTCTACCATGGATGTTGAAGGATTAAAGGTAATCAATGAAGAATTCTTTGACAAGGATGTCGAAGGATTAAAGAAAATAGATGAAGAGAAATCTGAGGACTTAGACTCCTCTATTATGGAATAGGAAGTTCACAAAGAAGTAAACTCTGGTAATGTCACTCCTCCGGATCCCACAATTGCCAAGACAAATCTTCTGAGCACTGAAGAAGAAGGAGAAGAAAGAAGAAAAGAGAAGGAGAATCAAGAGAAAGAGGATAAGGTAAAAGAAGAAGAACAAGCAGAAAAGGTTGGTGATGACCTATCCAAACTAGTTAGTCCTTATATCTCTAAAGGAAAGAAGTCTAAATCACTAGCAAGAGACACTATAGAGACAGTACAAAATTTCCTGGACAAAGAAATGATGGAGCTGGATGAACTTGAGTTGATTCAAGGGCCACTAAATTTGGACTCTCTCTCTCTGGTTTAGATAATGAAAATAACATCTTTTGCTCAGGCCAAAGCAAAAGAGAAACTTTTAAAATCACACATGGAGGACAGTGAACTATTGAATATTGTATCCGGTGTACTACAGAAGATCATGCCTACATATCAAAAGGATGCATCTACCTCTCCATCCGGTAACTTGAAAAACTTGGTTAATTTTGTCAATTCTCATTTTGAATCTTTAGAAAAATGGGTAGAAACTAAGGTCTAGAAAGAGTTCTTCAGAAAAAGATTCAGTGAAGTACAAGGACTAATTAACAATGACAGAAGAACCTTAGATAATGGCATAAAGAGCATTGAAAATGCTCTTAAATATGGAGGACATATATATAAATTTTGTTTATCTTGGCCTAGAGTTATAGAAGACATTGAGAAGAAGATAAAAGAGCAAGAAGAAAAATTGACAAACCTATCTCAGAAGTTTGATCCTCTTACTATCTCTCTAGTAAATGAAGAATGTCAAGCTGTTATTATCATAAATGAGATAAAGAAACTGGTTAAGGAGAAGAGGAATCTAATGGATAGAATGGGTGAACTTAGGGGAATAATCCTCCCTAAGTTAGAGGTATTGCATGATGCTTTAACAGATGCTCAAAGTATAGCCTGGACCAGTAATCCAATAGATTTGAAGAGGGCAGAAGCATATGCATTTTTGTTAAGTGGACACATCTCCATTTTGGATAGAATAAAGAGGAGTTGGGCCACAGAGATTGTACAGTTGAAGACAACCTTTGCGGATATACTTAAGTATATGTAAGTATAACATATGATTTGTATATACATATGCGGCCATGTATATAATAGTTTTTGCACAATTTTGTATGCTGATTCCACCCTTTACCATTGATGTCAAAGGGGGACTGAAGAGTAGTGAAAAACAAGGAATTCAACATAGGGGGAGCACCAGCAAAGCAATATAAAGAAACATAGCACAAGCAAAGGGGGAGTTACTGTGACACTTAGCCATTTTTTACTAAGTGTTGTCATCAATGCCAAAGGGGGAGATTGTTGGCAAGAGACACTGTGTGGCTTCATAAGTGTTGTCATTGATGGAAACAAAGTCTATTCTACACATCCATAGTACATAATATGCCTATACAGGAAGTCAGAGTGAAGATTGTTTTGGTTCAGTGGATAAGAACAGAGTATGCAACATGGTCTGATGATCAGGTCCAGATCTCTCAGATGGTGTAACTCAGTAAGTTACGAACTTGGACTAGTCAAGAATGGTATCATGACTATTGTATTCTAGAGATTTAGCCTTCAGTGGTAAATCATGAAAAAGATATGAGCTTCTGAGTGATGGGTTCTAGTCAGACAGAGCAGACAGAGGAAGAACTGAGCAACATAGTACTAGACTTCAATTCGGATGTATGAAAGGTGTTGATCAAGCAATTTGTGGCATTATACATTATTGATCGGCATGATTAATGACTTCTATGTCTAAGTTTTTTATGGGCATCATCAACCAAGCAAGGATTCAGTTGATAGAATAGAAACTTACAAATATCTCAAGTGTTCTTGTTGCTAACTATGAAGTTGTTAGAAATCCTTGATGCAGATATATATACTCAATGGATTCAAGCTTGTGGAATATAGATGTGCATGGACAAGTGGAAGAAAATATAGGAAGAAGTGTGAAAACAAGGATCTGAATCTAGAATATGACTGAAGAGTAATATCTAGTAGAGGAAGAATGAAATGTGCCAGATCAGTATACAGTGCCTAATCAGAACTAAATTCTTGCATGTATGGATGTTGTTCATCAGTTCAAACACCTTGGTATCATCTATAAGCATTTGTAGATAGTGAGTCTCTTGTAGGCAGTGGGCCTCTTGTGAGCAGTGTGCTTGGGTAGTGAGCCCTAATTGGCAAGTGCCATTTTGTACTCTTTTATTCTTTAACAGAGAATACAATCTTGGGTTAGTCACCCCGTGGTTTTTCGCTTAACAAGGTTTCCACGTAAAAATCCTTGTGTTGTGTGTGTTAATTTTACTTATGTTCTTATGGTTACTTATGCTTTCATGTTTTGATATATCATTGAATATTGAGATAAGAAAAGAAAGTAAAAATTAAGGATAACTGATTCACCCCCCCTCTCAATTATCTACCTTGTTTCCAACAATTAGTAGCTCATTCAAGTGTTAGAGAATACATTATGGGGGGAGAAATTACAAAAGAAAGAACTAATTGGATAACCAAGATCTTTGAATATGATGTAGAAGTAAGGCCTACTAAATTGGTTAGAGGAAGGGGACTTTGCCAATATATTGTTCAAGACACAGAAGCATCAATGTCAAAAGAAACAGAGGATAAAATTGTGTTAAAACTCCAAGAGCTTGACCAAGACTCTTGGGTTAATGACAGGATATAGTTCATAAGGACTGGTATCTTCCCTAGTCAGCTCTCCCTTGATAAAAGAAGGTACTATAGACAACAGGAAAGTTATTTTGTGCTGATTGATCACATTTTGTTTAAAAGAAATTTTGATGGGATCCTACTAAGGTGTGTGGAAAAGGATGAATCTCAAAAGATACTACATGAATTCCGTCATGGATCCTCAGGAGGACACTTCTTAGCAAAACTACTGCCATCAAGATTACACAGGATGGTTACTACTGGCCCACATTGTTTGCATATTGTCATCAAATGGTCAAGAAGTGTCAGGCTTGTCAATTCTATGTTGGAAAGAGGAGTGTGACTTTGCCTTTGATTCCTATAATTGTAGATGAACCTTTTGCATAGTGGGGTTTAGATTTCATAGGAATGATCAATCCAGTCTCAAGTATGGGGTACAGATGGATACTCATTGTAACTGATTATTTTAAAACATGGAGTGAGGCAGTCCCACTTAAAGAAGCCACTGAAAAGGGAATTCTAGATTTTCTGGAAGGAATAACTACAAGATTTGGCCCACCCCATACTATTATATCTAATAATGCTAAGGCATTTTTGGGTACCAAACTGTCAAAGTTTGCTTTAAAAAATGATATATATTTGGAGACTTCATCCAACTATTATCTGTAAGGTAATAGTTTAGCAAAATCTAATAACCTAATTAGACTCATCAAAAGAATGGGAGCCGATCATCAGAAAGATTGGCATAAGCATCTCAATTCGGCACTATGGGAAAATAAAACTACACCGAAGCAAGTGACTAAGATGTCTCCTTATGAACTAGTTTATGGCAAGAATGCAGTTATGCCACTGAGTATAGAAATCCCTGCTCTATAATTGATTAAGCAATTGGAGATAGAAGAAAATGGCCCAATGCATGTGAAGCTTGCTGAACTACCAGAAGTACAGGAGAAAAGAGAGCTGGCACATGAATCCATGATGAATTGTTAGCATATCATAAAGAGCTGGTTTGATCGAAAGACTTCCAAACATAATTTTGAAGTCAAGTCTTTGGTTTTGAAATGAGATGAAAGAGCTTCTAAGCCAGGGTGACACAACAAGTTTGATTCACTATGGACTGTCCCTTTTAAGATTTGCACCTGCAAGCAACAAAATGCATCTGAGTTGCAAAATATGGAAGGAGAGCTCGAAGAGATTCCCATCAATGGGATCTTCTTGAAACACTTCACATGATTTCAATTTCTGCCCTTGTATCATAGTTAATTAGGTTTCTTTTAAGTTTTGTTCCTTTCCTATTTTTCTTTTCCCACTTTCTTTTGAATAAGTGTTCCAAGAACATGTGTTTGTAGCACATTGGTTTCTATCTCTAATAGTTGCATACTCCTCAAAGTTGTTAGGTGGTTCTCGTACTTCAAGGAGGATAACCAATCATTTCAAAAGATTGCCACCTTTAATGCTGATTTGGCACATATTCCTATACCGATTTGGAATGATGCACTAGTAGTTATTTTGATGTGTCTATTAATGACATTAATTAGACATGATGGATCATTTAATACATTATTAATGCCTCCACCAAGCCAAGTTTTTAAGTATCTCAACAATTTGTAGTTGCCATTCTTGTTTCGATTCTCTCAATTTTTTTTCATTTGCTCGTGTCAAAAAGTTACAACCTCCATTGACAGTTCTAGATGTAGATTGAATTCAGTTGCAGTTTCTAGAGCCTCTTGAGAAGATATAGAAATGGAGGAGGGGTAGTCGCCACAAGAAGGTCTGTTCAATTTTTTAAAGAAGTGGAAGAGTAGTAAGGCCTATGCATCTGCAAAAGCACAACCAAGAATCAACTACCCAAGGACCAAAGCCTTAGAGAAGGAGGTTAATTCCAACCCTACGTAGGTGAAGGACTATGCAGATGGCATCTTTGACCCCTGGATGACCAAAAATCTGAAGAATATGAGAGAGGGGGCACACATAAGATGTCTCCGATGAGCAGCAAAGGGAGAGTCAGGAAAGTTTGGCATGAGGATTTGGACCTCCTAGTTGGCTCAGTTCTTTGTCCCTGCCATTCACCCCTACCCCGAATTGGTTCAGATGTGTGCAAAAATTTTTGACCCACAGACTTCAATGATTCAGCACTATAGATTCATGCTCCAAATAACCCCCAAGGCAATTCGAGACATGTTGGGTTTGTATCATGACCAGGGTGCTACTTTTGCCACTATCCCCAAGCTGCAAAATATATGGAATGGGGTCCACAGTAAAGTTAGGTTTCTAAATACTCAGATGCACTTAGATGAAGACAACACCCAATTGCCCCCATTGCCCACTGCCCAAGGCTGGTTCAATGCTGATGTAAAGGATGCCCTCTCCATGCTAGCTTTCATTTTCAGTCGGGATGAGGATGCAAACATATACGACTGGCAATTGGCAGCCATTTTTAGACTCAAAATAGTAGATAAATCTGCCAAACACAGATTCAACATCTCGAAGCATATCTCCCAAGCCATCATTAAGAAGCTATCCAAATTTTCTCAGGAACAAACTTTCAGGTATTCAACCTATCTTTTCCACTTAATTTGTATCAAATTTATCAGCTAGATTCTAGCAGCATATGCATCTAGACATACATATGACCCTGAGATAGGTAGTAAAAGGACTATCTCAGTGTCTGCATGGAATCATGTCCTCTCAGAAACTACAGACCCCTATGAATTTGATGAGTGTTTGGTGGGACCTGTCTTTGAACAATTAGAGTCTGAGGTTGTCATCAACAGGATGACAAATAACATGAGAGGCCTCTTGACCAATTCCAAAATCCCTTGTGATTATTTCTTTGGTGCCCATACTACAATCATTAGGCTTCATGGTTTTGTTGGTGATCCTTTTTTGCTCCCAAAAGTTTTAACTCCTAGGGTCGCAGCGTTGGAAGTGGGTCACCAACTATCTATTATTGACAATAATTTTGGTAACAAGAAAAGGAAGAAGAAATTTTATGATATCCCTTCGAGTAGGGGAAAGATTACAATAGAAAAAAGAGAAATTGAACATCTACTAAGAAAATTAACAGTTTATGGTTTTGCAATAGTCCAAGATAAATGGAACTATGATCCTGACAATTTCTTGGCATCTTGGATAGTAAATAACAAAGTTTCTGCTATTTCCATCCATAAGAGCAGGCCTTTCTGGGAATAAAGAAGGTCACCATAGTAGGATAATATAATGTTCTATGTAGAGCTCAAGGATCTACCAGGTGAGGGCCCCAAGCCATGGGAAACTTTCTACAAGAAGAAACAAGAGTATGATCCTAAGAAACTTATGACACATGGTTTGAGGCAAACTCTCAAGAATAAATACTGGAGAAGTGAAAAGATAGAGGCCTATTGGAAGTATAGGCAAGAGATTGTTGAATTCACCCACACTTTTGGGGGAGTTGCAACAAACAAGTAATGGGACAAAATCTGGGACGAGTATCATATGACCCTTGCATCGAGCCCAGACACAAGTAATTTTCTAGGCCACTCACAGGAAGTAGAGGAAATAGAAGAGCAAGAAGAAGCTCAAGAGGCAGAGGAAACAAAGAAAGTAACTACACAAGTCCCTAGGGCTCCGTGGCCTCAACCTCTCAGTTCCATTATGAAAAAAAAAAGCTACACTATCACCGTCTCATGAGACCCATATAGCTTCAGCATCGGGGGGTCTTGGAGTGGCCATCTCTCAACAAGCATTCATATTAATACAAGAAGCATCAGAGGAAGAAGACCTTAAAGATACAACAGAAAGGCCCTTGAAAAGAAGGTAGAAGCTAGTGTTGCAAGAAGAGGAGACTGAAGGTGATGTCTTGGAGCACCCACAACAAGTTCTCATGATTACAGTGGTGGCCTAGGTAAGTATCCCTCCTATTTCTCCTTCTTCATCTTCTTCTTTAATAGGAGTGGCAACACAAATGACCTACTCTTCCATGCCTCTTGCCACCTCTACTACGCATTTACAATCTTTCGCCCCTACCACTAGTTCACCGACCTTAGTATCATCACAGGCCATTTCATTGCCTTTGTTTTCCCCATCCATGTCCAAGAGGGCTTTTCCTCAGATATACCCCAGTCAACAAATTACAACCATCTCGTATGGCTTGCACAGGGTTACCATTTTGCTGGAGAACTCATTGCTTCTCCACCCACCTTTCAAACACAAGAATATATTGCTAGGAAGGCGAGGGAAGCTAGAATGGAAAAGAAAAGGAAGAAAGAAAGCAAAAGCCCTACTACCCCCCACATGAAGTCACTATTTGCTCCCATCCAGCAGTCCCTGACCATCACCCACTTGACCCCCAATGTAGTCAAGTTTGTTGAGCAAAAGAAGCCAGAAGACTATACCATGAATGCAGTGGCTATGAACTTATCCCACTTTAGGCCCCAAGATAAGGTGGAGATGATGAATGAAACTTTTGTGGCTATCACATCTGATTATCTCAAAGTAACAAGAAAGCTGCAAAAGTTGGAGGCAGACTTAGCAAAAACAAGAGCCACGATCAATAGCCTTACAACAGAAATAAAGGCCAAGGACAAGGAAATTGACACTCTCAATAAACATATGCAGTCTAATGTGTATTTCGAGGTATACCAAGCATCACAAACTCAAGTTACAAACCTATAAACTGAAATAGCACAGGCGAGGGCCATCGCAATAGCATTGAAGCAGGAAAATGCCATTGCTGAGAAGAAATGCCAAGATAAGATGCAAGAAGTGTCTCAGCTACAATAAAACCTACTGAGGGAGAAGAATCAAAATAGTGCCTATCAAGCTTAGTTCATGGTTGAATAGGAGAAGACTAAGAAATTGACTATTGAGCTAAGTCAGAGGCCTCAGAACATAGGAGTGCTGGAAATGGTAAAAGAGCTCTATGTGTCTGCATGGAAAATAATCTCTGTGGAGGTTTCACAACTTAAGTTTGCCCTCAATTTCCTTCTCAAGTATCAGCATCTATGTGAAAGGGTAGGGTTCTCAGTTGAGGCAACTTTATCCACTATTTCTTTGAGAGTCTCATATTCTCAACTTTTGTTACAAAAACTTTATGATACAATAGATGAAGCCTTGTTAGTGGCAGGGGTGAGTGATAGAATGACTGCAGCAGAAAAGGTGAATGAAGTCTTGAGCTATAATGAAGTTGCAAGACACTTTTGAATGTTGTGAAGGAAGGTGCCAAAGGCATGAAATGGCACATTGACAAGCTGGTATAGTTGAAACTCCCATCTCCATTCCCGGATGATAGCACAGTGTTAATGACTGATTAGATTAAGGACCTCTTGTTGTTGAAACAAAATGATCAGACTGTTTTTCAAAGTTTGAGTGACTCTTCAAGTGTGACGGAGGTGGAATGAGTTCTCATCCCTATGGCCCAACTCTAATTTCAATTGCATTCAGTCATGCAAATTCTCAAGTCCTCTCATAAGGACATTAAAAATTTAGATCTTGCTTTCTAGGATTTACATAAAAGACAAGGCTTTTCGGACTCAGAATGGTCTGTTGGCAAGAGACACTGCTACACATGATAGGTGTTGTCATTGATGGCAACTAAGTCTATCCTACTCATCCGCATTACATGATTTGTTCATACCGGAAGTTAGAGTGAGGATTTGTCTAAGTTCAGATGTTAGAAATAGAGCATGTGACAGGGTTCGGTATCTTAGTTCGGATCTCTCCGGTGGTAATTCACAGTGTGCTGTGGATCTAAAAAAGTGATAAGGAGTGTCAAGAATATTTAAATCCATAATCTTAGCCTTCGATGATGGAGTCAAAAGTTATAAGGATTTGAGTATCAGGTTCCAGTTAGTCTACATAGTCAGAAGAAGTACAAGGTGACCTAGTATTTGATCTTGGTCTGGATGCACAAAAGTTGTTGGACAAGTAATTAGTGATAATCAGTGGTATTGGATGACATGATTGATAATCTGGGAACACATGTTTTTGGTCTGCATTGATATTTATGCATAGATTTAGCTAACATAATAGAGTTCTTAATAATGTTCTAAGTTTTCTTGAAGCTGACTACAATTGATTGAATTTGTTGATGTGGATCTATATAGCTGATGGATTCGAGTGTTTTGGTGTGTGAGTGTGATGTGATAATGGATTAAGTGCAAAAAAGGTAGATTAAAGTGTGAAAGAGAAGAGATCTAAGGTCCGAATTATGGCAGAGCAGTAAACAGGGCAGAATAAAGATGAAGTGTGTAAGATCAGTATTATGTTCTTAACTAGAACTAAATCCTTGCATTGGTAGATGCTATTCATCAATTCAAACAATCTGTAATCTTTTTGCAATCATTCTTGTAGGTAGTGAACCTCTTTTGAGCAGTGAGGTCTGGGCAGTGAGCTCAAAGGCATGTGCCTTCCCCTTTTGTAATACTTTTAACAGAGTATAATCTTTTTGGGTTAACCCCCACCATGGTTTTTCCCTTAAGGGTAAGTGCAAAAAGATGGGGGGCCAAAAAGTGGCCAAAAATTTTTCAAAAAAAATTTAGGCATAACGCGCTCGCGTTATGGCTTGGCAATGACAAGCCTAAGGCTCGTCATTGCCGAGCCATAACGCGAGCGCGTTATAACGCGAGCGCGTTATAACGCGCTCGCGTTATAAAGCGCTTTATATATATAAAAAAAACGCTGTCATTTCATTTTATCTTATTTCGTTGTGAGTTTTTCCTCCGCCGCGGCTTAAAACCCTTCAAAAACGCGCTCGCGTTCTACAAAACACCATTCAACACAATAGATTTGTCGATTCATCGCCAAAATGCCGCCGCGACGTCGAGCACGCCAAAGGGGTGAGTTATCTTTGTTTTTTTGTTTGAATTTCTTCCTAAATAGGTAGGTTTTGTGTTGATTTTTGATGCATATTTTATTAATTGTAGGAAATGTTAATGCACCTCCTCCTCCTCCTCAAAATCCTCAAAATCCACAAAATCTTGAGGAAGAAATACCTGCAGAACAACAACCTCCTCCATTCATTCCTCGACATGCCCCTGGAACACAAGATAATATAATGGGGGAAATTGAAAACAATAAAAAATAAATTGAAGATATAATTGCAAGGTTGAAAGATCCTTCCACTTCAACCTTGCATAGGTCCACGCTTGCCGAATCTCTTGAGTCTATGTTATCAAATGTAAATTCAATTAGCAAGCAAATAACTAGTTGGACCGATAAAAAGAGAGAGTTTAGAGATTACTATGCAGATAAATTGTCATATCAAGATGTCAAAAAATTACAAATTACAAAAGTAGACTTGTGTTCAATTTTCACAAACCCACAAACAAATCAACCTCCACCCATTACATGCAAGAGGTTCCCTATCCATTGGTGCAACAACCAAGTGATAAGGGACAATTTCGGGCAGAGGTGGTGGATGGTTTTTGACCATCCTCCATGCAATAACAATGAGGTCCCGCAATACTTTTTGAGGAAACTCTACTCCGAGTTTGTCCTCAATAAAGTGCCAAACTATTTTGATATGCGGGACTTCCAGGGTAGAGGTGGGGGCTCAGCACAGGATAGACCAGGGGCACGTCTTGACCCACAGCGGGTAGTGAGACGAGTAATCAGCAGACCAGCCCACGAGCATGTTTCTATTCCTTCTATTGTGAAGGAGAGTGTTGAGGTCGATACACTGAGGTCGATTAGTGCCTTGACCCAGAGCATCATAGAGCATGCCGATCCTGCAACACAGAGTGGGTTGGGAGATAGTGCGAGGAGTAGGGTCCCACCGCATACTTGCCAGGCTTGCGGGTCAGCCTGTGGTTATGACCCCATGGACAGTCAGGACGCAGGTGCACAGGCTACATCTGCAGCTGAGCAGATGGCGATGACAGATACCCTCCTGAGTGAGACTTTCGGCCTTGATACTCAGGTAAATATTAGCAAGTTTATTGAATTTAATTTATTAAATTTTATTTTTGAAATACAAGATTAACTAATTTAAATTGATGATTTTAATGAAATTTCAGGGTCATAGAGTCGATGCAGTTTTCAGTGGTTCTCCACCTACATTTTTCACTAGATCATCTACTGTCGAGGTATGTAACTAGTAAACAATTATAAATATTACATGTGAATAGCATCGTTATATGAATGGTATTCTAATTTCTGATTTTGGATGTTGAATAGGTTAACACTGTAGATTTCATGGCAACACCTGCCAGCGGTGGTGGACTTCAAAGCTTTACGGAGGTAATAAAATAAATAGTTTAATGAATGAATTGTACTTACTAAATTTTTGTATGTGATTTGTGTGTTTTATTGTGTGTACTTCCATGTTTAGATGAGCGTGTGTGTATGTTAGGAGCCATGATTTGCATCACTATTATAGTTTTCGTAATTGAATAATGTTGTTTTATTTCCAGATGATGCAGGCTGCGGATACACCTCCCCATGTTCATAGGGCAATGGAGCAGGGTGTGGCCTCTGCGATTCATAGCTCTATGGCATTGACAGGGGTATGAGGCAGATTAGTAAATTTCAATTTACATTCATTGTTATAGTTGTCTATTTTTGAAAAATCAAAAGATTATTGATTTGAAGTTTAATTTCTATCTGGATGGTTTCTATAGGACATGACATCACCAGGGCCTTTTCCTGCTACTGAGGCAAGCGAGCAGACAGATTATATGTTAGCGGTAAGTGATTATTTTGTTAAATGTTTCATTTTTTTATAACATGTAATTTCTATATATTAATATCTATACTTTTTTTTGTAACAGGTAAAGGTGCAGGAAGAACTAAATAGGAGAAGTAGCCCTCGGGTTCGTAGTAGACCACCCACATGCATGTCTCCATCCCCTAGAAGATCAAAGGCTGCTCGTGATTTATTCTCTTCACCAGCTAGAGGGGAATGACTTTTTATTGTGTTCCTCTGTTGTATGCCTATATGGCATTTGTGGACATATATTTTGTATTGTACATAGTTGACATTGTATGCCTATATGGCATTCTTGTAAGCCTATATGGCTATTTTGTATATATGTTATACTTATATCGACAGATATTGATGTATGCGTATATGGATATTTGGTTAATACAAATCTTTTTTATTGATGGCGTCCATACTTGCATTATAAATCCACTTTTGAATGGATATTTGTAGATGGCTACTTCAAATATTTAAAGTCTGATTGTATTACATAGGATGTTTACATTTTCTTTGATAGGCTTGATAGGCCATGGATTACATGATGGTGTTTGATGGAAAAGTATGGTACTAGAAGACTCTAGTTCATTCTTAATAGGCTTGTGATTGATAATATCTTTGCATGATTGCACTTGATCTTGGATCATGGGCATGTTGTTAGGATTTTGATTGCATTGTGATGTTTGATGGATAGGCATGGTGTAAGTGTAAGATACCCAACTAGTTCTACGAAAAATTTTCCTTACTTAAACACTTTTACTTGCTAACAATTCATCAACTACTTCAATAACATAAAGATATACATCAAGATAACTATTTGAATGAAACAACATTAGAGTTGGGTACTTGTCTTGTTACTTGATTCAATCAACTTGCAATGTCTTATTACATGGAAAATGCTTTCAATAGCATGAAGTACAACTCATTCAATGGAAATACAAGGACAGGCCTTGAAGCCTTGATGTTACAATGTCTTCCTTATTTGAGCAACATTTGAAGATTTGGAATGTTCAACTCATCACCTCACAAGGTAGGCGCATATTTGAAGGATTTACAGGTTTTTCTGACTTGGGCGCCAAGTTGAGGTGACCTCCTCCTGAAGTTGCGCCTTGTCAACATTAGGTGCCAATTAGAGTTTATGGATGCTCTGGATTGTTTCCAAGAGTAGGCGCCAAAACATCATCATTATGAAAGTGTTTTAAATGCTAGGCGCCCAAATCAGCCCTCTGGAGTCTAGGCGCTCCTTTCATGCATTCTGTGTTCTAGGCGCCAATTGAAAGGAGTGGAGAACAGGGCAAGCGCCTTCCAAACTAGGTGTTTCCTTGAGGTGACAAGGACTTAGAAAGTGCGCCTAAGGTGAGTGCCTTGAGTGAAAAGGTCTAACAAACATCTTTGAACCCCCTTTCAAGGTTAGGCGCATTCTGGAGGTGGAAACAAGTAGAAGGTGCGCCTTAGCTTCCTTTGTCAATTCTTGCAAGTCTTTGTTGATTAGGAAGGTGGAATGCTTCATTATAGAATGAGCGCCTATCTTCTAATGTCCAAACTACTTCTTCTGGCTCACTCTGTGGCTAGGCACCAGAGCTAAACTATTCACACAAGGGAGTGCGCCTAGACTCACTTGATGTTTTCTTACTACTTCAACCCCTGGAAGATGTTCCAAGGTGTTCCCTTTTACAAGCACCTGACCTCCCAAGTTCCTTCATGTGCTATTCCTTGAAGGCGCCAAAACTGAGCTCCAGTGCCATGGGATTGTGCCTAACATCTTTGAAGAGTTTCTAAGCCTTTTGCAAGTTGATATCCCAAACTCATCTTCTAGGCGCAACAGGAGCTTTCCAAAGGAGTTTCCAAGTTTTAGACGCCAAGCGAGGTCATGGGTGAATGGAACTGCGCCTTAGGAGATGACTGGATCCTAAGCGTCAGTCTGGAGTTACAGTGGAATTGATATGCGCCTCAACTAGCTTAGGCGCCCATTTGAAGTGATTCCTTTAACACTTCTCTGTCAATCTCAACTGCAAGGATGATCTCCTAATCCAATTTTGATCCTCTGGAGATGCAAATAGCTTTACATTTCACTAGGTTCCATCAATGATGATCATCAACCAAAGCACATTTCAAAGGTGAGATAGGCAAGTGAGGCACCAAACTAGTCCTTAAGACTTATCTCCTTCTATCAAGTCAATTTCAACTATGTGAGAGAGTTCTATTCTAGGCGCAAAATGGAAATGTTTCATCAATTGGTGCATCTTACAAAGCTCCCAATTCTAGGCGCCAGAGCCAGAGAGTTTTTCCCAACACATGCACCTGGGCTAGGAATTCACGTAAGAGACATCACTTAGCTTTAAAACTTTCAATCTATAGCCATCTGGGCTAGGCGCTCCAATGGAGGATCCTTGAACTCATGCATTGGCGCCTTCTAGTTCTAGGCACCCATTTTGGATGATTCATCCTGATACTAGCGCCCAAAATGACTAGACTCTCTTCATTATCCAATTCACTTAGAAGACTCAAGTTGGAGACTTAGTTGTCTATCCATGTTCTCCGGAAGATTCATTGTACCTCTATGCACTATCTCCTTCAAGGCGCACATTTAGCTCCAAAACGCAAATTTCCATCATCAACCCATCAAGGTGCATCATCTTCCCTTTGTATCCCCTTCAAGGCGCAGACATTCACTTCTTCACACTCAAACTCACTCTCTGGCGCCAGAATAGGTGTATAACTTCAAATAAGGCGCTAATCTTAGGTTTCTAAGTACTTAGTTTGATCTTAAGGCTATCCTTCCTCTAAGCACTCTCTTCAACTCCCTCACTGAAGGCCCTCTATAAGTTTGGGCGCATTTCATCCCAAGGCGCTTCAACATCATCCAAGGCGCAAATTCACTCTCCAAGACAAGGTGCAAAAAACCCTATCCTAAGGCGCTCAAATCTTGCTTCTAGACCTAGGCGCACAAACATGAGATTAAGGATCATTCTGGCCACCATCACTTTCCTAAAGGCGCAAAATTGGTGTAGATACATTCCATTTATTAAGGATCATTCTGGCGCCCAAATCTTGTCAAAATAAAAGGATCAATAGGTTCTCTCTAAGGCGCACTCCAGGGTTTGATCTTGCAAGACTTCTCACGTCAAAATTTTGACCAAGACACTCAAGGCACTAGTCTTTATCATCTAACCCTACAGTGCACTTACTCATTATGATATACTCCTCAACTTTGTATTCAACCTTGCCCAAGGCGCATATTCACTATAAGGCATTCTCACGTTGTCAAGGCTCAGAGGGCTTCAACTTGCTAAAGGGTAGAGGTCTAGGCGCATATCTGACTTGAAGCTCAAGGCGCTCCAACCCTCTTGCTCTGGAATTCATTCTAGGCACTAAGTGACTTCTCCAATTCCTTGAAAACATTTGAAGTGTTTTACCTTCTCAAGGTGCTCCTTCGAACTTGACTCCAAGGTGTTATAATCTCAAAGGTGCTGACATCATCTCAACCAAAGGCGCTCAATGATTCATCCCATATCTAGGTGCTAAAACACTTAATCAACCAAGTCATTCAAGGCGCCATTCAGTAAACTCATCTTCCATGATATTCCTATCAAGGCGCATATCACTTCTGTCATGGGCTTTAGGCACTCAGTTGAGTGTTTCAATACTATTTAGGTGCCAAATTCATTTTAATGCACCAAACACAAAGAGCTTTCAAACACTGGGCGCTCACAAAGAGTCTTCCAACCTTGGGCGCTAAATTAGGTCTTTGCAACTATCCAAGGCGCATATCTTCGTTTGAACAACTTATGGTGCCAAGACAACTTCTCATTAGGGCGCTCAAAACACTTGTGTTTACATTTGAAGTGCTTTACCTTCTTAAGGTGCTCCAGACTAACCTGACTCCAAAGCGCTCCATCATCATCCTTAAGGCGCTAAAAACATCATCTCCACTCTAGGCAAAAACATCATCCAACTCCTTAAGGCACTTCACTGTGAAAGTCTGAAGGCGCTCTACCTAGACCTTTCCCCTAGGCGCCAGAACTCCTAAGCACTCACCAGATAACTCTCTTCTTCAAGGCGCAAATCTTCCTATACTATGATTGCCTCTGAAACGCCGATTAACGTGATGTGAGGGTGCAAAGGCTACTCCAATCCTCAGTGAGCGCCTAGTTTAAACAAGGAGAAATAAAGCATTCAAAACTATCCAAACGATCATCCCCTTCCTAATGTCTTCACTGCTCCAGAAAACCTTGGCCAAAATGACACATAACAACTCCTATGAGCGCCCTTATGCCCTAGGATCATCTAGTTTGTGCGTCTTGTAATGAGTAGTTCATGTAAGTTTGGAATGAGCGCCTTGAATAAGTGTAAACTAGCCTAGAGAAGGGTATGTGCGCCTTGAGCATTCCAGAGATAACTGTGCGCCTAGAACAATATGAGTGCTCATGATGATGATTAACGCCCTGATGAGACTATGAGCGCCTTGTTCAGGAGATACCTTGTTTGATCATAAAATGCACCTTGAGTCTTGAAGGTTTTGAGCGCCTAGGTGATTTGGATGTTGGGATGTTGGTATGCGCCCAAGATTGAGGTAAGTGAGCGCTTGTAATGGAGGAGAGCAATGAGATGAGGTTTAGCGCCTCCAAGTAAGGTCAGAGGTGAGGTTAGAGGTGAAATGCGCCTTTGGACCATTCTGGCGCCTTGGATGAAGAACCTATATCTTGAGCCCAAGAGGTAAAATTTGCGCCTTAGTGGATTTGGAGAGTTACAGAGATTAGAGAAAAGCGCCTTGAAGATAGATTTGTTCAAGGCGCATGTGTGATTTGGTCAAAAACAAGCGCCTAGAGTGAATAGGCTTTCATCCTGACTTAATACACTGCCTCCTTCTGACGATTTTTGGGGCAGCAGAAAACCTTTCACCACGGGCAAATGCCTCAGAGCTATAAAAAACCGAGAGAGGTTATTGTAGAGGCACTCTACGTGATCCCGTTGCCTCAAACGGAATGTTTCTAAGTGACACGGTTTTCGAGTAACATCTCGTCAAAGATTGCTACCTTTTTGCACTTTGGACTCTTCAGGGATATCGTCGGTACAATGTAGCTCCGACTGTTTCGACATGTTTGGGTGAGAAATAGGACCATGCCTAGCATAAATGTACCCATTCGGACGCGTTGGAACAGTCAGTTTGGTCGCATCAGGAGCAGGACGAAAGTTACACCCCTTTGCAACTTTACACTGCCTCCTTCTGACGATTTTTGGGGCAACAGAAAACCTTTCACCACGGGCAAATGCCTCAGAGCTATAAAAAACCGAGAGAGGTTATTGTAGAGGCACTCTACGTGATCCCGTTGCCTCAGACGGAATGTTTCTAAGTGACACGATTTTTGAGTAACATCTCGTCAAAGATTGCTGCCTTTTTGCACTTTGGACTCTTCAGGGATATCGTCGGTACAATGTAGCTCCGACTGTTTCGACATGTTTGGGTGAGAAATAGGACCATACCTAGCATAAATGTACCCATTCGGACGCGTTGGAATAGTCAGTTTGGTCGCATCAGGAGCAGGACGAAAGTTACACCCCTTTGCAACTTTACACTGCCTCCTTCTGAGGATTTTTGGGGCAACAGAAAACCTTTCACCACGGGCAAATGCCTCAGAGCTATAAAAAACCGAGAGAGGTTATTGTAGAGGCACTCTACGTGATCCCGTTGCCTCAGACGGAATGTTTCTAAGTGACACGATTTTCGAGTAACATCTCGTCAAAGATTGCTGCCTTTTTGCACTTTGGACTCTTCAGGGATATCGTCGGTACAATGTAGCTCCGACTGTTTCGACATGTTTGGGTGAGAAATAGGACCATGCCTAGCATAAATGTACCCATTCGGACGCGTTGGAACAGTCAGTTTGGTCGCATAAGGAGCAGGACGAAAGTTACACCCCTTTGCAACTTTACACTGCCTCCTTCTGACGATTTTTGGGGCAACAGAAAACCTTTCACCACGGGCAAATGCCTCAGAGCTATAAAAAACCGAGAGAGGTTATTGTAGAGACACTCTACGTGATCCCGTTGCCTCAGACGGAATGTTTCTAAGTGACACGATTTTTGAGTAACATCTCGTCAAAGATTGCTGCCTTTTTGCACTTTGGACTCTTCATGGATATCGTCGGTACAATGTAGCTCCGACTGTTTCGACATGTTTGGGTGAGAAATAGGACCATGCCTAGCATAAATGTACCCATTCGGACGCGTTGGAACAGTCAGTTTGGTCGCATCAGGAGCAGGACGAAAGTTACACCCCTTTGCAACTTTACACTGCCTCCTTCTGACGATTTTTGGGGCAACAGAAAACCTTTCACCACGGGCAAATGCCTCAGAGCTATAAAAAACCGAGAGAGGTTATTGTAGAGGCACTCTACGTGATCCCGTTGCCTCAGACGGAATGTTTCTAAGTGACACAATTTTCGAGTAACATCTCGTCAAAGATTGCTGCCTTTTTGCACTTTGGACTCTTCAGGGATATCGTCGGTACAATGTAGCTCCGACTGTTTCGACATGTTTGGGTGAGAAATAGGACCATGCCTAGCATAAATGTACCCATTCGGACGCGTTGGAACAGTCAGTTTGGTCGCATCAGGAGCAGGACGAAAGTTACACCCCTTTGCAACTTTACACTGCCTCCTTCTGACGATTTTTGGGGCAACAGAAAACCTTTCACCACGGGCAAATGCCTCAGAGCTATAAAAAACCGAGAGAGGTTATTGTAGAGGCACTCTACATGATCCCGTTGCCTCAGACGGAATGTTTCTAAGTGACACGATTTTCGAGTAACATCTCGTCAAAGATTGCTGCCTTTTTGCACTTTGGACTCTTCAGGGATATCGTCGGTACAATGTAGCTCCGACTGTTTCGACATGTTTGGGTGAGAAATAGGACCATGCCTAGCATAAATGTACCCATTCGGACGCGTTGGAACAGTCAGTTTGGTCGCATCAGGAGCAGGACGAAAGTTACACCCCTTTGCAACTTTACACTACCTCCTTCTGACGATTTTTGGGGCAACAGAAAACCTTTCACCACGGGCAAATGCCTCAGAGCTATAAAAAACCGAGAGAGGTTATTGTAGAGGCACTCTACGTGATCCCGTTGCCTCAGACGGAATGTTTCTAAGTGACACGATTTTCGAGTAACATCTCGTCAAAGATTGCTGCCTTTTTGCACTTTGGACTCTTCAGGGATATCGTCGGTACAATGTAGCTCCGACTGTTTCGACATGTTTGGGTGAGAAATAGGACCATGCCTAGCATAAATGTACCCATTCAGACGCGTTGGAACAGTCAGTTTGGTCGCATCAGGAGCAGGACGAAAGTTACACCCCTTTGCAACTTTACACTGCCTCCTTCTGACGATTTTTGGGGCAACAGAAAACCTTTCACCACGGGCAAATGCCTCAGAGCTATAAAAAACCGAGAGAGGTTATTGTAGAGGCACTCTACGTGATCCCGTTGCCTCAGACGGAATGTTTCTAAGTGACACGATTTTCGAGTAACATCTCGTCAAAGATTGCTACCTTTTTGCACTTTGGACTCTTCAGGGATATCGTCGGTACAATGTAGCTCCGACTGTTTCGACATGTTTGGGTGAGAAATAGGACCATGCCTAGCATAAATGTACCCATTCGGACGCGTTGGAACAGTCAGTTTGGTCGCATCAGGAGCAGGACGAAAGTTACACCCCTTTGCAACTTTACACTGCCTCCTTCTGACGATTTTTGGGGCAACAGAAAACCTTTCACCACGGGCAAATGCCTCAGAGCTATAAAAAACCGAGAGAGGTTATTGTAGAGGCACTCTACGTGATCCCGTTGCCTCAGACGGAATGTTTCTAAGTGACACAATTTTCGAGTAACATCTCGTCAAAGATTGCTGCCTTTTTGCACTTTGGACTCTTCAGGGATATCGTCGGTACAATGTAGCTCCGACTGTTTCGACATGTCTGGGTGAGAAATAGGACCATGCCTAGCATAAATGTACCCATTCGGATGCGTTGGAACAGTCAGTTTGGTCGCATCACGAGCAAGACACCAAAAATGCAAAGGTTGCTTTGTGCAACTTGACAACATTGACACTTTTTTGCAACATGACTCAAAGACTCAAACTGACCCCAAATGACTCAAAGTGACTTAAAATCACCTTGATTATAGAGGTCAAGGTGCTCCTTATCATTCATTCATTATGAGCGCCTTGGGAGAATGGTATATAGGTCATCATCATGATTGGGCGCCCTGGATCCAGAGTGTTGGAGAGATCATCAAATGGTGTCTAGTAGGGTGAGTTATGAGTTTGGTCGCATCAGGAGCAGGACACCAAAAATGCATAACATGATGATGGAAAAATGTGTACATATGTGTAAAAATGCAGGAGGAAATAAAAAAAGACAAACCTTACAAATTAATGTGCATACTTACAACTCAATGTAACATAACTTTACAAAATTAATGTGAATACTTACAAATTAATCCAATGAACCATCTGGATCTGCTCTACTCTTTATTGTGTCAAGTATTGCTTCATGGTCAGACTCACGCACCTTCCACAATATTTTGTTCAAAGGTCTACCCCGATACTTTATCAAATGAACATTGGATGCCACGACAAGGTTCGAGTAATGAAGAATCTTTCGATGCATGTCAAAGTCCTGAAATAGCCAAATATTAACACTCTTATGTGGGTACCTTCTAAGCCATGTTCCAGTAATAACCACTGATCCTGTAGGGTATTCGATGTTTTCTCCATCTGTAACAGGGGCCTCCAATTTCTTTTTGGCCTCAACACAACGGCATAAGTAATAATCTGTTCCCTCTTCATTATCTTCATCTGCAATAACTGCATATACGTATCCTACATTGATATGTGTAGCAAATTAGATGAAATTAGTCAACATTACAAAAACACTACAAAGTAAGATGACATTACCTGGTTGAACTAGATGAAATTAGATGCATATATGTGCCCTATATTACCTGGTTGAACTAAATCTGATATGTGGTCAAAGTCAACTGACGATTCCATCTGTGTTAGTTCCAGTGCCGTCGGGGGTCGATACGTGTCAAGTGGGCTAAGATAACTTAACTGCCATTCGTCAACCCACTCCTTTGACTCGCACTCATCCCAGACTTGAATTGTACAGGAAGAACAAAAGCATGACATCTTTCGTGTATGGATACTCCATGAACCTGCAATTGAACTTCTGAAAGAGTGCATCTCATTTGATCCTGTCAGTGTACAACAATCCTCATATGGTGCAATGTTAGTATCATCTATCAACCAAAAAAATCTATGAACTAAAGACTTACCTTCATTACCTGGACCCATGGAAGCATTACACCACTCGACAATCGATTTTGCATCTGTCAACTTTGCATTGTCTTTATACTTTAACTCTTCTCATGCTATGGCTCTTTTGATACATGCTCCTGCACCATCATGCTCCCCCTTTCCATGCCCGGCCTCACAAAAGTTCACATATGTTGAATACCTGTAAAATTATGCCTCCTACTCAGCCAATAGAAATTCCGCGAGTTCTTGAATTGTGATGCACAATTATCCGACCATATGATATGCTGACTGAACGATATGCCCCTTCTAGCCAAATCATTATAGAACACCTGAAAGCAACCTTGCACGAACTCCGTAGAATGCGTGCGATCATCACTAATATAGAAATGATACTCCCTTATGATCTTTCTGTCATCCTCTGTACTATCATTCGCATGAATGAATGCGATGTGCACAAATATAGAAACCTGTGTGGAGTTGTAATATTGTGATTGCACCTCACGCTGTGGCTGTAGACTGTAGTTCTCTGCAAAGTCGACGACTGAAACAATGCTACCAACTGGAAATGTGTCCTTGCATAACTTGAATTGCAAGTCCAACCATCGAGCTCTATGGGCATGTCTTGCATACTCATACACTATGCTGTCACGAAATATAGGCATAAACTGATACACTGGAATCTTTTCAATAACTAATTCACACCTCTTTGCTTCTTTACCATCTTTTGTATTGTATGCCACTGTTTTATACTTGCCAAATTCTACTAGTTCATTTCCAACCGCATGTGTTATTTCCATATGTTCACATATTGGCAAATGTTGCAAGCCACCGCAACGATGACATGTGCCATCCAAGCATAATTTCTTGTAGAATATTTGACCTTCCTCTCTTTCACATAAAATTCTTGATATGAAATCTCTTGAAGATGTTGGTGGGGCACATATGGCACAACCCTGCAAATCATTGTTAGTATGCATATCTAAACATATAGACCTATAAGCATCAAAATGGTTAGAAAATTCAATATGTAATCTACAACAACAAGTAGTGCGTGTGTGATTTATCTTAACATAGAAAGGTTTTAGCATTTCAAAATATCTTTGACAAATTTTAATTTGAGGATACTTCTCTAGAAATTTACCATAAAACTGTGTTTGAGTCTCATCCAAAAAATGCTTTGGATGTGGCTCGCGGTTCTGACTACCAATTCTCCTTCTTACCACATCCCTTTGATTCGGAGATACCCTTGTGTAATTCTTCCAAAAGTCTTCAATTAGTGACCTCAATGCTTCAACAATTGGTTTATCTTTTCGTGGTAGTCTCCCCGAGAACGCCCATAATTCATTGGCATTAGTGTCCTCAATTCTTTGGCGTCTTCCAACGGCTCTTGATAAAGTTTTCCTATTAATTCTCAATTTTTGACTTGTCTTTCTAATAAGACGAGCTTTCCTCGTTTGACTACTTACTATAGTCGATGTAATCACACGCCGTGTTGCATTACTATCTTTTGTGCATGAGGTGTTACCCACACTCTCATACGCACTCATTAGACTCTTGACAATAGATTTTTCACTTGAAGCCTCTGATGTTCTCAACCCAAGAATCTTCATGATAGACCTATACTTTATACTTCGCATCATTTCAACGAATAGTTGACATCTTGCAGTCTCATTTAACTTTTCAAAGAACAATCTCCAAATCTTATTAGCATATCTTCTACAAGTGCGTTTTGGAATCTTACCTTCCATTGGCTGCAAAATATTCTCATCAATATCAATCAAATACTTTGGCTTTCTATGCAAAATTCTAGGTGGTGTCAAGTTAGGTAAATTCATCTCAACATTAGGAATTTCATCAATATTTAAATGAGATGGGTTAGATGGCATACCTTCGATCGAAGATGGAATAGATGACATACCTTGAGGTTGAGGTGGGAACGATGGCGTACCTCCTTCATCACATGTGAGTGATGATGTACTCTCAACTTGAGATGTGGTAGATGGTGTCCCTACATGTTGTCTTGCGATAAAGGATGTGTCTCCAACTATGGTATTTAAATCTCTCGTACCACGAAGTTTTTGCATTCGTTCTCTTTGTGCCGCCAATACCATATCTCTTTGTGATGGTTGTGGTTCCTCTTCAATTGGTATGTCTTCATTTATCGTGTCCAATTTCCTCTTCTCACGAAGTTCCCTCATAGCCATTGCTTTCTTTGCATTCTTAGCTTCTATCTCTTCCTGTGTTGGTTTAATTCTTGATCGTTTCCTCGGCATGACGGAGAATTTGTCTGTAGCATGATAAAGAGACCAATATTAGTTCCTAAGAAATGAATACATGATAATAGTGGGATTGTATTTTTTTTATGTTGTAAGGATTTATTCTTGTATAGTTTGACATCATGGTATGAACTAAGGTTTGTTTATTACACATAATTATTAAAGAGCCCAAGTGTAGAAAATATACATGGCATCATGTGAGATTGTAGGTTGCTTTCTTGATTGGAAATGTGTCTATTTTAAACATGTATGATAATGCATGATAAAGTAATTCAATCCAAAATAAGGAAAATGTAAAGAACATGCATGTAAAGACTTGACATACCTAAAAAATGAAGATTTGAATGGAGAGAGTACCCAATTATGTAGTGTTTTTATCTTCTTGCATCAAACTCCTCAACAATTTGAGTTTTTCACCACTTGCTTCCTTTTCAATGTTAAATTCTTAAAATTGAATCAAAATTAACATTGCAATACTACAAAAATTGAAACTTGTATAGATATATATCAAATTTGGTTTGAAAACTATGTTATTTCCTCCTTCTCAAGTTGGCAAAGCAGAAAAGGTGGTGGAAAGATCATGCAAAGGTGGTACAATGTGTCAAATGTGCATGTGAACTTCCCAATAGCATGAAAGCACTTCTTTTTTGTCGGAGCACGCGCAGAATCAGTAAGAAAACAGAGCATGTGGGCCTGGATCACGGGGGTAACCACTTTTTTACCGTTTTAGTAGAATTACAAAACGCGAGCGCGTTATAACGCGCTCGCGCTATAACGCGCTCGCATTTTGTCCTCCTATAGATCTCTAAACCCTAAACCCTCAACTCTGATCCCTTGACCCTCAACCCTCAATGTCAAATCCTAATCCCTCAACCTCAACCTTGTCCCTAAACCCTAATCCCTTCAACCTCAACCCTATCCCTAAACCCTTGACCCTCGAACCTCAGCCCTCAACGTCAAACCGTAATCCCTTGATGCAGAGCGAAACAAGTTGAACATTAACACAGGTGAAAAAATCCTTGAAAGTCCACAAAATAACCTTTACAGTGTATATCGGCAAGACAATTTAAATGTCACACCGAAATGTACCTCAACCCTCAACATCAAACCCTCGAACCTTAACCCTTAACATCAAACCCTAATCCCTCAACCCTTAACTCTAATCCCTCGACCTTCAACCCTGATCCTAAACCCTAAACCCTCAACGCCAAATTCTAATCCCTCAACCCTTCACTCTAATCCCTCAACCCTAAACCCTATCCCTAAACCCTCAACACTATACCTTAAACCCTAATCCCTCAACCCTAACCCTAAACCTTGTCCCTAAACCCTAATCCCTTCAACCTCAACCCTATCCCTAAACCCTTGACCCTCGAACCTCAGCCCTCGACGTCAAACCCTAATCCCTCGACCCTTAACTCTGATCCCTCATCTCTCAACCCTAACCCTAAACCCTCAACCCTCAACATCAAACCCTAATCCCTCAACCCTCAACCCTAATCTATCATCCGTCATCCCTCCACACTCTACTTTAACCCTAATTCCTTGACCCTCAACCCTATCCCTAAACCCTTGACCCTCGAACCTCAACCCTCAACCCTCAACGTCAAACCCTAATCCCTCAACCCTAAACCCTATCCCTAAACCCTCAACACTATACCTTAAACCCTAAACCCTCAACGCCAAATTCTAATCCCTCAACCCTTCACTCTAATCCCTCAACCCTAAACCCTATCCCTAAACCCTCAACACTATACCTTAAACCCTAATCCCTCAACCCTAACCCTAAACCTTGTCCCTAAACCCTAACCCCTTCAACCTCAACCCTATCCCTAAACCCTTGACCCTCGAACCTCAGCCCTCGACGTCAAACCCTAATCCCTCAACCCTTAACTCTGATCCCTCATCTCTCAACCCTAACCCTAAACCCTCAACCCTCAACATCAAACCCTAATCCCTCAACCCTCAACCCTAATCTATCATCCGTCATCCCTCCACACTCTACTTTAACCCTAATTCCTCGACCCTCAACCCTATCCCTAAACCCTTGACCCTCGAACCTCAACCCTCAACCCTCAATGTCAAACCCTAATCCCTCAACCCTAAACCCTATCCCTAAACCCTCAACACTATACCTTAAACCCTAAACCCTCAACGCCAAATTCTAATCCCTCAACCCTTCACTCTAATCCCTCAACCCTAAACCCTATCCCTAAACCCTCAACACTATACCTTAAACCCTAATCCCTCAACCCTAACCCTAAACCTTGTCCCTAAACCCTAATCCCTTCAACCTCAACCCTATCCCTAAACCCTTGACCCTCGAACCTCAGCCCTCGACGTCAAACCCTAATCCCTCAACCCTTAACTCTGATCCCTCATCTCTCAACCCTAACCCTAAACCCTCAACCCTCAACATCAAACCCTAATCCCTCAACCCTCAACCCTAATCTATCATCCGTCATCCCTCCACACTCTACTTTAACCCTAATTCCTTGACCCTCAACCCTATCCCTAAACCCTTGACCCTCGAACCTCAACCCTCAACCCTCAACGTCAAACCCTAATCCCTCAACCCTAAACCCTATCCCTAAACCCTCAACACTATACCTTAAACCCTAAACCCTCAACGCCAAATTCTAATCCCTCAACCCTTCACTCTAATCCCTCAACCCTAAACCCTATCCCTAAACCCTCAACACTATACCTTAAACCCTAATCCCTCAACCCTAACCCTAAACCTTGTCCCTAAACCCTAATCCCTTCAACCTCAACCCTATCCCTAAACCCTTGACCCTCGAACCTCAGCCCTCGACGTCAAACCCTAATCCCTCAACCCTTAACTCTGATCCCTCATCTCTCAACCCTAACCCTAAACCCTCAACCCTCAACATCAAACCCTAATCCCTCAACCCTCAACCCTAATCTATCATCCGTCATCCCTCCACACTCTACTTTAACCCTAATTCCTCGACCCTCAACCCTATCCCTAAACCCTTGACCCTCGAACCTCAACCCTCAACCCTCAACATCAAACCCTAATCCCTCAACCCTTAACTCTAATCCCTCGACCTTCAACCCTGATCCTAAACCCTAAACCCTCAACGCCAAATTCTAATCCCTCAACCCTTCACTCTAATCCCTCAACCCTAAACCCTATCCCTAAACCCTCAACACTATACCTTAAACCCTAATCCCTCAACCCTAACCCTAAACCTTGTCCCTAAACCCTAATCCCTTCAACCTCAACCCTATCCCTAAACCCTTGACCCTCGAACCTCAGCCCTCGACGTCAAACCCTAATCCCTCAACCCTTAACTCTGATCCCTCATCTCTCAACCCTAACCCTAAACCCTCAACCCTCAACATCAAACCCTAATCCCTCAACCCTCAACCCTAATCTATCATCCGTCATCCCTCCACACTCTACTTTAACCCTAATTCCTTGACCCTCAACCCTATCCCTAAACCCTTGACCCTCAAACCTCAACCCTCAACCCTCAACGTCAAACCCTAATCCCTCAACCCTAAACCCTATCCCTAAACCCTCAACACTATACCTTAAACCCTAAACCCTCAACGCCAAATTCTAATCCCTCAACCCTTCACTCTAATCCCTCAACCCTAAACCCTATCCCTAAACCCTCAACACTATACCTTAAACCCTAATCCCTCAACCCTAACCCTAAACCTTGTCCCTAAACCCTAATCCCTTCAACCTCAACCCTATCCCTAAACCCTTGACCCTCGAACCTCAGCCCTCGACGTCAAACCCTAATCCCTCAACCCTTAACTCTGATCCCTCATCTCTCAACCCTAACCCTAAACCCTCAACCCTCAACATCAAACCCTAATCCCTCAACCCTCAACCCTAATCTATCATCCGTCATCCCTCCACACTCTACTTTAACCCTAATTCCTCGACCCTCAACCCTATCCCTAAACCCTTGACCCTCGAACCTCAACCCTCAACCCTCAACGTCAAACCCTAATCCCTCAACCCTAAACCCTATCCCTAAACCCTCAACACTATACCTTAAACCCTAAACCCTCAACGCCAAATTCTAATCCCTCAACCCTTCACTCTAATCCCTCAACCCTAAACCCTATCCCTAAACCCTCAACACTATACCTTAAACCCTAATCCCTCAACCCTAACCCTAAACCTTGTCCCTAAACCCTAATCCCTTCAACCTCAACCCTATCCCTAAACCCTTGACCCTCGAACCTCAGCCCTCGACGTCAAACCCTAATCCCTCAACCCTTAACTCTGATCCCTCATCTCTCAACCCTAACCCTAAACCCTCAACCCTCAACATCAAACCCTAATCCCTCAACCCTCAACCCTAATCTATCATCCGTCATCCCTCCACACTTTACTTTAACCCTAATTCCTCGACCCTCAACCCTATCCCTAAACCCTTGACCCTCGAACCTCAACCCTCAACCCTCAACATCAAACCCTAATCCCTCAACCCTTAACTCTAATCCCTCGACCTTCAACCCTGATCCTAAACCCTAAACCCTCAACGCCAAATTCTAATCCCTCAACCCTTCACTCTAATCCCTCAACCCTACCCTATCCCTAAACCCTCAACACTATACCTTAAACCCTAATCCCTCAACCCTAACCCTAAACCTTGTCCCTAAACCCTAATCCCTTCAACCTCAACCCTATCCCTAAACCCTTGACCCTCGAACCTCAGCCCTCGACGTCAAACCCTAATCCCTCAACCCTTAACTCTGATCCCTCATCTCTCGACCCTAACCCTAAACCCTCAACCCTCAACATCAAACCCTAATCCCTCAACCCTCAACCCTAATCTATCATCCGTCATCCCTCCACACTCTACTTTAACCCTAATTCCTCGACCCTCAACCCTATCCCTAAACCCTTGACCCTCGAACCTCAACCCTCAACCCTCAACGTCAAATCCTAATCCCTCAACCCTAAACCCTATCCCTAAACCCTCAACACTATACCTTAAACCCTAATCCCTCATCCCTCAACCCTAAACCTTATCCCTAAACCCTAATCCCTCAACCCTCAACCCTAATCTGTCATCCCCCAACTCTAATCCTTCATCCCTAAACCCTAAATGCTATCCCTATTCCTACACCCTCAACAGAATCGATACTATACCTTAAACCCTAATCCCTTATCCATAAACCCTCCAACCCTATCCCTAATCCTTATACCATCCACACTCTACTTTAACCCTAATTCCTCGACCCTCAACCCTATCCCTAAACCCTTGACCCTCGAACCTCAACCCTCAACCCTCAACGTCAAACCCTAATCCCTCAACCCTTAACTCTGATCCCTCGACCCTCAACACTATACCTTAAACCCTAATCCATATCCCTCAACCCTTAACCCTTAAAACTTAAACCCTATCCCTACACCCTCAACACTTGACACTATATCTTAAGCCTTAAACCCTCATCCCTAAAGCCTCAACCCTCAATCCTTAAACCTTAAACCCTAAACCCTATCCCTAATCCCTCTACCCTCAACACTCTAACCCTAACCTCGACATTAAATGCTAATCCGTCAACCCTAAACCCTAATCCTAAACCCTCAACCCTAAACCTTATCCCTAAACCCTAATCCCTCAACCCTCAACCCTAATCCATCATCCCTCAACTATAATCGCTCATCCCTAATCCCTAAATGCTATCCCTATTCCTAAACTCTCAACAGACTTGATACTATACCTTAAACCCTAATCCCTTATCCCTAAACCCTCCAACCCTATCCCTAATCCTTACACCCTCCACACTCTACTTTAACCCTAATCCCTCGACCCTAAACCCTATCCCTAAACCCTTGACCCTTGAACCTCAACCCTCAACCCTTAATGTCAAACCCTAATCCCTCAACCCTTAACTTTGATCCCTCGACCCTCAACCGTAATCTGTCATCCCTCATCCCTAAACCTTAAACGCTATCCCTATTCCTAGACCCTCAACGGGCTCGATACTATACCTTAAACGCTAATCCCTTATCCGTAAACCTTTCAACTCTATCCTTTATGCCTTAACCCTCATGATGAATAGCCTTGAGTGTAAAAAAATTTGAGTGGGACATAACGCGAGCGCGTTATAACGCGCTCGCGTTATGTCGAACATGGGAAAAGACAGGCTTGCGGGAAAAATGTAAGACAATAAATAACGCGAGCGCGTTATAACGCGAGCGCGTTATAACGCGAGCGCGTTATAACGCACTCGCGTTATTTCTTGCTTTGGGAATCCCAAGCCTTGGGCTTGGGATTTGCTTTGGATTTCCAACCCAAAGGCTTGGAGTGCCTTATGAACAGTCACAGACGTGTTTTTCTGTATTCTTCAAAATTTCACATAATTTCGTTCGTGCTAACCCTCAGATTTGCACGTGTTTCAAGGTTGAACAAATCGAACACATGGGTAATGTTAGGCTTTCTCTTAGCTATTTGACGATGTGATTTTTTTCACATTTTAACAATGTTAAGCCTTTCATCTTTAATTTCTTTTGTTTGTGTGTCTGTTTTTATGCAAAAACCACTGTTTGGTCTTTTTTTCATTGTAAAATAACTATTCATTCAAATTTCAAAAAAATTACATATTTAGAAACTAGACTCCATTCTACAAATATTAAAAAAATAAAAAAATGATTTTCAATTAGTTTTCAAAATTTATAGGGGTAGCACGGCCAAAATTCTGTTTTTTAGGATGTGTCCACTTTAAAAATTAGTAAAAAATCAAATATTCATCAAAAAATTATCAGAAAAATCGGGCATAAACTACATGCTATTAGCTAATTTCTCACTGAAGCGATTTTAAAAATACCAAAAAAAAGTTGACCTTTTGAGGGAGCCACAAAACATGCTATGTTATGTTTTTTTGACAGAAACAACACCAATTTCTGTGGCTCCCTCTTTTGAACCCCTTAATCTATGCCATTTTCAAAACAAAATAGTAGTTTAGAAAGTAGACTCGGAGCACTACGAACATTGTTTTGGTTGCATCTCTAAATTTTGAGTGTAACTATGCTCAATTTCTCATCCAAGGCCAGTATTTCCTGATTTCAGAAAAAAAGTGGCCACTTAAGACCCCTTTTTGGCCCCCCATCTTCTTGCACTTACCCTTAACCGAGTTTCCATGTTAAAAATCTTGGTGTCAAGAGTGTTATTTGTATTTCTACTCATGTTTTATTAATTCCTGCTTTTCATGGTTATATCATTAATCTATTAAGAAGTGGTTAAGAAGAATTAACTAGAGCAAGCATTAAAGTTTTAAGACAATTGATTCACCCCCCCTCTCAGTTGTCAACCCTAATTCCAATGATTGGTATTAGAGCTAAGTTCCTTGATTCACCCCCCCTCTTAGTTGTCAGCCTTAATTCCAATGATTGGTATTAGAGCTAAGTTCCTTGAAAGAATTTTAATAGTTTAAGGAAGATCTGGGAAGGTATCAAAGTGGATTCATACAAGCTTCAGGAACAACTTAAACTTACTTTAGAAGATCTTGATCAGTTCAGAGTAGATGTCAAAGAACTGCAAGAAAACCTTAAAGATGCTAAAGATTTCATTGAGACCTTAAAAAAGAAATGAAGAAAATCCAATGAAAAGAGAAAGGAGCTACTTCATCAACTAGGAAATTAGAATATAGACAATGACATGGATGAGGCTCTTAAGAAGAAGACAAAGGAATGTAAGAAGTTGGCAAAAGAAGTTTCTATTCTAAAACATGAAATAGAATCTGGGGTGATGAGGTTAACCAAAGAAATTGAGGAAAGAAAGAAGATTGAAGAAGACCTAAAAAAAACTCTGAAAGAAAGAACAGAAGAATACTGCAAGTTAGACGGAATTGCTAGCCATCTAGAGTCTGATCTACATGGAAGTAGAGATAATGAAAAAGAGCTTGAAAGACAAATTATCATTCTCAAACATGACCTAGAAGTTGCAAATGAATATAAAGAGAAATTCAAGATAAGCTCAACTAAACTTGAGCTGTTACTTGATAGTCAGAAGAAGGTAGATGCTAAGCATGGTCTGGGATTTGAGAAAGGTGAAAGCTTTGGATTCGGTCAAAGAAATCTTGATGCAAGAAGGAATCCTAGAAGACCTTCGGTAAGACAACCCAATGCTCAAAGGTATCCATATTTCAATGGAAATTGTTTCAAGTGCAATAAATTTGGTCATAGAGCTACTCAATGTAGAAGTAGAGTAAATCAAAGTAGTCCATCCTTCTCCGGTCAATGCTTCAATTATAATAGGTATGGTCATAGATCTAATGAATGCAGAAGTATGATGATGAATAACTCTAGCAATAGAGGAAATGACAATTCCTTTAATGGATATTATTTTGCATGCAATGGATTTGGACACATGGCCAATCAATGCAAATCAAGAGGGAATCAAGTAAATAAGCATAGAAATGTTGTGTGCTTCAATTGCAATAGATCTGGTCATACTGCAAGATTCTGCAGAAGCAGGAATAATAGAAAAGGTATGGTAAACATAAACCAAAACATGTAGAAACAATACAAAGGCAAGGGTAAAATTGATGTGAATGAGGTCCAGAATGAAATGAGCAAAACATGGGTAAAGAAAGGTGAAATGAATGTTGATAATGGATCCACACCGGAATCTAGTGCTGATAATTCCTCTGGGAATTAAATTAGGAACTCTAGCTTAGGGGAGTTACTTTGAAAATCTAATTCCCCTAGCCAGTAATTGAGTGCCTGAATCTGGCACAATGACTGAAGTTAAAGAAGGCTATTGCAGATCTATTGAAGCTAATTTTAGAAGAAAAGAAGCTAATTTGACTGATTGCGGAGCAATCGAAGATCGACTATATGCAAAACAATGTAACTGGATGTGTTAGGGCAGAGCATTTATTTGAGCATTTGAATCACTTTGGATTTGAAGAGAGCAAGCAAAAGAGCACTTGAGCTAAGATTTCAAGGATCTGAAGTGCAACCAAAGAATTTATCTGCTAACCCTAACTCCGTGAAGAAAAAGGTATTTTCCATGAAACTTTGAACTTGTGATCTTTTGCAATGGCTACACCATTGGTTGTTGATATTACTAAAATGCCCCGACCCAAATTTAAGAAGCATCCATACAAATCAGTAGAAGTCAACCCATTAGGTGCATTTTCAAGTGTTCCGTATGGTGTATTACATGTTGAGAATATTAGCGCCTACATTCATGCCAGCATAGATGAATTTGGAGACTCAAAACTTGTAGATTTGTTTAAGAATCATCTAAGGGATGAAATTCACAATCTTAAACCTGAGTATAAGGCACTGCATGACAAACATTTCATTCAATTTATAGGGTTTGCATGCTTCGTTGAAGATGAATAGGTCCGGTATGTCTTAAGCCGTATGCATGATGATTTTATGTGGATAATGAAACCTTTCAAAATCACCAAGGACACCATCAAGGCAGTGACAAGGTTAAACTCATTCAGCAGACTGCCAATGTTGAAGGCTGTAAAGAATCAAACTGTGACTGATCCTATCATTTCAAGATTTGTCAAAAGGGTAATGACTATCAATGATATTATTGATCCGAATATTAAGTTTGCTTCAATGGTGATTGGATACAAGATTTATCATTCCAGCAGAGAAATTTAGTATCCAGTATAGCTATCTATGGAGCTTATTAGATGTTGAGAGAAAATGTTGACTATGACTTGTGCGAGTTGTTACAGAACTAGCTAATGGAAAATTTGAATAAGGAAAAGAAGGATAAGAAGAACACCTTCAAGTATGGTACACTGGTCTTATGTCTATTCTTCTATTTCATGAACGTGTTACCTAGCAAGAAAATCATGTGTTGGACCAGTGACAAAGCTATTTCTATTTAGATAAGAGAGCACTTGAATAGTATTGGAGATGCCAATGCTCAAAGGACAGATCTCTTGGGACTTTTCAAGAATTTTTAGAACATGATGCATTCAAGGGAGAGAATTCCTTCTTCTATAGGTGAAAAATACAAGGATACAGTATGTTTTATGGTAGATATAGATCAGTGCTTAATGGAAGCTGTTGAACCAAGAACGGTATGGATTATGCCTATGGGTTATGAAGTTGATGAGCAAGTATTAGATATGTATGCTCAACATCTTTTGAGCAAGTCAAAGGATACCACAGTTGAAAGATTTAGAACATATAAGGAGCTAAGTTTGAAATTGCATGTTGAACTCAGAAAACTAGAAATCAAAAGGAAAGCTCAAAAGTAAGTAGAGATGTATGTTGAACATATTGGCATAACTAAGGAAGCTGTGAGGAAGAACAGAGAAAGGATAGAAAAAGATAAGAAGGAGAAGTAGGATAAGAAACAAGGAAATACTCTAGAAGTCTCCTCCAGCCAGTCTAGAAAAACTGGAAGCTCTGTTGCTGCCCCTGTTCCCCCAAAACTTTCCAAACCTGAGAAATCGGAAGGCAAATCATCCAGAAAAGAAGAGAAAATGGTGAAAACTAAGCCCTCATAGACATATAAAAGCATGATGAATGATGAAGAGGAAACTGACTCTGATATTGAAGTCAAAGAGTTAAAGACATCAGGTACAAAAGTAGCCAAGGTGTCTAAGGAGAAGCTCTCCGAAATTTAAAAAAAAGCAAGCAAGAGGCAAAAGAATGAAACATATGTTGAAAAGCCTACTCTCTCTGTGGATGACATCATCAAATCAGTCACTATAGATGGTAACTTAAGGCCAATGACTGAATGCTTTGATCATTACAGTGATGCTGATAACAGGCTTCTAGAAGAAGCAATAGTCAAATATTTGAACATCTACAATAAGGCTTTGATTGAAATAACTTCTGAAATTCCAAAAAGTCTTACAGATATTCTGGAGTTGAGAAAAGATAATGCAAAAGGTAAAGACATGGAGATTAGGGAGCATGTGTTGATAAATTTGTGCCCTCAGATTACTCCAGATCAGATGAACAAGATATTCAAAGAAGTGAAGGATGACTTCAGGAGTAAGAAGAGAATGAATAAACTCATGCTTGGTGAAATAGATGAGATAGTCAAAGATACTCAAGAGATTCCTCTAAATGCACTGAAAAGAGATAATCTTCCTATTGTTGAAAAGGAGATTGATGATGGGATTGACTCCTCAATTCCAAATGTTGAAGAATTGAAGATCAATGAACAACAAACTAAGTTAGATGACTCCTCTGTTCCAGAAGAGGAAGCAATAAACAAGGAAGATGTAAAGATGACAGATGAAATTGATGATACAGGAGGTGTTCAAACTCCTCCGAATCAATCCTGCAAAGAAGATACATGAATGAATGTTGAAGTAGATGATCAAATTAAAGATGATTCATTGAATAATAAAGAGCATGAAGTAGAAGGAGAGGACCAAGAAGTAGAAAAGGCCAAGGAGAGAAATGAAAATGAAGAAGAAATTTCAAAGGTTGATGAAGAGCCCAAGCAGGTCAATCCAGTTAATAGTACCAGTAAGGATCAAATAGATACATCATCATTGTGGGCAAGAGACACTGCAGAAGTAGTGAAGGAAATTCTAGAAAGAGACAAATGGATTGAAGAAGATAAGGACATTATACAAGGTCTAATAAACTTTGATACCTTATCTCTAGTTCAAAAAATAAAGTTGGCCTCCATTTCTCAAGCTAAAGCCAGAGAAGACATCTTGAAGTCTCACATAGAAGATAGTGAGCTACTTGGCTTGGCATCAAAAATTTTGGAGAAGATCATGCCCACTTTTTAGAAGGATTCTTCGGCATCTCCATCCGGCCAATTGAAAAATCTAATAAACTTGGTAAGTTCTCATTTTGAATCTCTAGAGAAGTCTGCAGAGGTCAAGATTCAAAAGGAATTCAATGATAAGAGATTTGATGCTTTAAAGGGGTTGATTGGAGTAGATAGAATGGTGCTAGATGCCAGTATAAAGAGTATTCAAAATGCTCTTACAAAAGGAGGAAATGTATATAAATTTTGTTATCATGTCCTAAAGTTATAGAGGATAATGAAGATAAAATAAAAGTGTCTAAGCAAAAACTATCTAGTGTATCCAAATCCTTTGATCCTATGACATCATCAGTGGCAAGCAAAGAGGGTCAGGTGATCAGCTTGATAGAAGATATAAAGAAATTAAAAAAAAAAGGAGAACATAGAGGCAAGGATGAGTGAGCTCAGGGGACTAATTTCTCCCAAAATGGAAGCAATGTACAAGGGTAAGTGCAAGAAGATGGGTTCACTTTTTGGCCAAAAAGTGGAAGTGTTTTCCCTATTTTTCAAAATTTGTCGTACTTGGAGTGACAATTTGAAGCACTTGCACATAAAATATTAAGATAATGTAAAAATAAGAAATGTAGCATTTTGTTTCTAGTTTTCAAATATGTAATTTTGTTTAATACCCAGATGACGCAAGTTAGTTTTTTATTGGATGTACAAAAAGTGGATTTTTAAAAGTCCCTTGTTTTTTGCAAAAGCATGCATGTGTACGACCAACATAATTTGACCTAAATTAATGTCTTTTTCTAATTCCTTTTGTGGAAAGATTCTTAGGATGTTAAATTTTGGTCAGGATATTTTTTTGTAATTTTTTGATAAATATATATATTTTTATTAATTTTTAATGGCCCTAATTAGTGTTTTTTCAAACCCCTAGTGTACGGCCAACATAATTTGACCTAAACTAATCAATTCACCAATTTTTTTTTTCATCATGTAGAGAATGATGTCTAGTTTGGTCAGACATAGTTTTTTTTTTCAAGAAACTTTCAAAGTCAAAAGTTATTAAAAAAAAGTAACTTATGTTATTTCAAGTTTGTGAGTTAGTTTGTTTGGAAAATAAATAATAAATAGAAAATTATGTTCAATAGTAGAAAGAATTATATATTTAAAAACTAGACTTTCAGATCTATAATGGGTTTTAATTTCGTTAAAATATTCTGAAAAAAAAGTCGTCAGCCATAGTGGTGAAACTAGTTTTTTCTCTTGCTGTTTTCATAGTCTCCTAATTGCAGATCCAAAGTTAAGGCTTGGGTTTCCAAGCCTAAAACCAAAACAAATTGGCAGATTTGAAATTTCAAAATTTTAGAAATGGGTACCCATTTTAAAAATAATGGGTACCCATTTCTAAAAAATAAAAAATTAGCCATATGCATGTAAAAAAAGCAAAAAAATACTTTTTCAAAATGGGTACCTGTTTCAAGCGGGTACTCGTTTCAAAACAGGTACCCGTTTTGCTTCAGGTGCCTTATCCTAAATGGGTACCCATTTTTTTCAAAACAGGTACCCATTCCAGGTGGCATTTTTCATCTGTGGGAGACTTCCATGAAATGTATACTCAACTTCTTGCTTTAACCCACAATGCTCTGATCGAAACTCAAGCTACAGCTCAGTCAAGTGACCCTATTGATCTGCGGATGATAGAATCACAGGCATTCCTATTCAGTGGCGACATCTCAATCTTGAAGACACTAAAGAAAAGTTGGGATAGCAAGCTAGCACGATCGAAGAACATTTTTGGTGATGTATTTAAGTTTATGTAAATAAGAATTAAGGATTGTTTTTACATATGCAGCCTGATATATAGAATTTTTGTGTAATTTTTGGTTTGCAGATCCCACCCTTTGCCATTGATGTCAAAGGGGGAGTGAAGAGAAGTGAAAAATGAGGAATCCAACAAAGGGGGAGCACTAGAGAATAGTGAAAAGCACAAGTGCACATAGAAAGGGGGAGTTGTTCTGACACTTAGTTATTTTTCACTAAATGTTGCCATCAATGCCAAAGGGGGAGATTGTTGGAAAGAGACATTGCTACACATGATAGGTGTTGTCATTGATGGCAACTAAGTCTATCCTACTCATCCACATTACATGATTTGTTCATACTAGAAGTCAAAGTGAGGATTTGTCTAGACATCTGGATGTCAGAAACAAAGCATGTGATAGGGTCCGGTATCTTAGTCCAGATCTCTTCAGTGGTAATTCACAGTGTGTTGCGGATCTGAAGAAGTGATAAGGAGTGTCAAGACTATCTAAATCTAGAATATTAGCCTCTGATGATGGAGTCAAAAGTTATAAGGATTTGAGTATCAGGTTCTAGTTAGTCTATATAGTTAGAAGAAGAATAGGGAAACCTAGTATTTGATCTTGGTCCAGATGCAAAAAAGTTGTTGGACAAGTAATTAGTGATAATCAGTGGTATTGGCCAACATGATTGAAAATCTGGGAACACAATTTTTTGGTCTACGTTGATATTTATGTGTAGATTCAGCCGACAAAACATAGTTATTAATAATATTCTAAGTTTTCTAGAAGCTGACTACAGTTGATTGAATTTATTGATGCGGATATATATAGCTAATGGATTCGAGTGTTTTGGTGTGTAAGTGTGATGCGATAATTGAGTAAGTGTGAAAAAGGTAGATTAAAGTGCGAAAGAGAAGAGATCTAAGGTCCGGATTATCGCAGAGTAGTAAACAGGGAAGAATAAAGATGAAGTGTGTAAGATCAGTATTCTGTTCTTAATCGGAACTGAATTCTTGCATTGGTAGATGCTATTCATCAGTTCAAACAATCTGTAATCTTTTTACAATCATTCTTGTAGGCAGTGACCCTGAAGGCATGTGCCTTCCCCTTTTGTAATACTTTTAATAGAGTATAATATTTGTGGGTTAACCCACACCATGGTTTTTCCCTTAACTGGGTTTCCAAGTTAAGAATCTTGGTGTCAAGTGTGTTATTTGTATTTCTACTCGTGTTATTGATTCTTGCTTTTCATGGTTATATTATTAATCTGTTAAGAAGTGGTAAAGAATAATTAACTGCAGCAAGCATTAAAGTTTTAAGGCAACTGATTCAGCCCCCCTCTCAGTTGTCAGCCCTAATTCCAACATGGTCCAGGTATCACGCCGCCTTGCAAAAGTTATAATTTCTTAGCAGTGCCAGTGCATTTTTGACATTTTGGTTAATTATATATTTCTAGGGTTCTCTCTATGTGGGCACAGAGTCCCATATGAGTTGCCAAGAACTGTAGAGTTCTTACTCTACATTTTGTAGCATCGATTAGTAGTGGCAGTATAGTTTTACTATCGTCTTGGTAATCTCTGTTTGTGTTGCAAGTATGTCCTGTGCGAGAATGTGCCAGGTGTCAGCATGGCAAGGTTTTAAAGAAGCAAAAGGTATGATGCTTCCTAAAAGATGCACATAGTCAACACATGGCAAGGCATTTAAGAGGTAACAAGATCAATGTCTAGCAGCGATAGAATGTGCCAAGTGTCCACCTTTTAGTTTGCAGTACTCAGGAGTCACAAGGATGTGCCATGTATCCTAGGCCCGTATTCTTCCCTTGTGTTTCATAAAGTTTCTAAGCTCTGCAAGAATGTGCCAAGTGTTGTTACAGTGGGTCCACTCAAGAAGGAACTTTTAGAAAAGGCAACAAAAAGACACGTCAGTCTGTCATGTGTTCTTTTTGCAAATGGAGCAGAGTTTACCACGTGTCCCCTTAATAGTTTTAAGAAGTGTCAGAGTGCAACATAGTGGGCCCGGGATATTAAGAGATATTTTCTAAGTGAAGCAGATAGTGCTAGGTGTCATGACCGTGGGCATTTGAAGAATGGAAACAAAGGAAACTCATAATGGAGTGCCAGCCTGCCATGTGTCCTAGTTTTGAAACTCACGGGTGTTGCCACATGTTTTTGATTGTAGTTAAGATTTAAACAAAAGAGAGTGCAAAGTGTCAGTATCACACATGTTCTCACCATGTTATAAAAGAAACCAAGTCCAATGAGCGCATAAGTGCCACGTAGTAACTTTTGAACCATTTGGAAGCCCATGGAAGAGGCCATCTATCCCAACAAAACTGGTAGTTGTAAGTCGTATGTTCAGTGCCAGTCAACCAATCAGAAGAAGAAGACAATGCAGAAGCAGATTCGAAAAGATTTCCTACATGTGACCAGTTCCAGTTTAGTTGCAAATAGTTAAGAATCCTAACGGCCAGAAGTGTCTCAAGCCCCATCTCTTTGCTATAAATAAAGGAATTTTGTAACTGATATACATATAAGATATCAAAATAAAATATATATGAGAAGAGATTTGTTCTAAGACTGGAATATATCATTTTTGCCTCCACAGTTGTTTCAGAAAGAGAAGCATCATAGATCTATGCATATTCTGTGCCTTATGTATTCTGCTGAATCAATTAATGAAAAACCTCTGTTCTGTGCTATTCGGTGATATTTTCTGTGTTTTTATTGCAATTTCTTTGAGTTTGGCCTTTGGGTTTAAATCTATTCATAATCTGTTTATATTGACCATGCCCATTGCTCTTTAATATAGCAGAAACACTAAAGATTTAGTCATTGTGCTAATTGTTGAAACAAATATAAGTATGGCACATCACCTTAGAAGTTATTTCATATTGTATCTGTAATCTTGTTTCTTCTTCCCTTATCCAAACCCCATTAGAAATAGAAGAGCCAACTTCTATAAAATCTAGAGGTCATTTTGAGAGTCATCCCATATTCTCAAAATTTCCCATGTTGATGCTGGAACTTACACAATTTTATACATCAACACAAGGAGGACTTGCTAAAATAATTAGTTTTCAACATTTAAATAACATTTCCCTTCTCTGTTTAGAGGGGAAGAATGTGGCATGTAAAAATAAAAAGAGCATTTCTCTACACCGAGGGGAAGAATGGGTCACGTATATGTATATAAAAACTAAAAGGAGCATCTCCCTTCGGGATTTAGAGGTACGAAAGTTAATGACAATATTTTGTATGTAATGAGATCCACTATTTCAGGTCTTTTAACACTTTTTCCACTGAAGAGCGTGCATCTCTTAAATCCAAAGCAAGGGAATCTACTCTTTGAAAAAAGTGATTATGGCATAATTGATGTACACGCAACTTTACTACTACAAATAAAATTTACTATTATATTGCCTCCTGTTGTTATAAATTTAGAGAGTTGTAAGATTATTATACACACATTCAACCAAGTTTGAATTGCATCGCTATTCAATTCTACTCTCTAAATCAAAGATGGCTGCAGGACTTACTATTGTGGTTGCCAAAACAATGTTTGGAAAGCTTGGCGAGATTGCAGCCCAACAAGTATTGAATGAGGCATCGCCGCTGCTCAACTTCAGAGAAGACTTTGAATGGTTGTAGAAGAAGATCACATAGATATCTTGTTATCTACAAGATGTAGATGACCAAAGTGTGCACAATATTCCTGTGAAACGATGGCTGGTGGATGTGAGGGATATTGCTTTTGATGCACAAGACATAATTGATGAGTGTGTTGTTGTGCATTTGTATACAAATACCAGTCAAATGTGTGTGTTCAATTGTAGTCAATTAATCTTCAACCGTAAAATGGGAAAGAGGATTAAAGACCTAAAAGATAGATTGAGCTCTGTTATTCAAGATGGAGAACAGCTCAAGCTATTTCATGACATGTCTTGTTTGAGTCAACCGTCAACTAGTACATCAGAAAGGCTCTTCTTAAATGTCATCCACTTCCACGGTCAGCCTTGAGTCAATGCTGGCATGGAAGTGGACCCCACTGGCTCCCCCACTCATCCTCTTCCATTCCTTCGTCCATCCCTCTGCCAGTCTTAACTGCGGACTTCACTAACTGTAGCAGGCTAACATCAAAATAATCCCGCATGCTAACTTGAAGAGCGATCCACGTGCTAACTTTGAAATATTCCCGCGTGCTCTTCATTTGGTTGTCGCTCATATCATAGAGGAAAATTATATTGTAGCATCTGCATTTTTTTTGCTCCGATTTTCTTAGTTTTCCATCGATCTGGTAAACATTGGCGATAGTAGCCTCTCTCCGTTGGACGTGATGCATACTGAATGGCGCCCTGCAACTGCTACCTGATATGGTAGTCCGGACGGAGATGGAAGCGATGGTATGCTATGCACAATTTCACTGATATTTAGAATTTAGTTTGTTTTCTATTTGCCACATTGTTATACTTATAGGTGCATAATGCATATGTTAGATCTAAGGCACACAACTGAGAGGGGGGGGTGAATCAGTTATGCAAAAACTTGCTTCCACTTCAAACACTTGATTCTTCTTTGTTAGTTAACAGCATGTCAATTAACCATTTATGAAAGCATAAAACATAAAGCATAAATATTGGAGTAGATAAACATCAACACATTAGACACCAAGATTTTGACGTGTAAAACTCGGTTAAGGGAAAAGCCACGGGGTGATTAACCCAAGGATTATTCTCTATTAGAAGAATAAGAAAAAAGGATGGCACATGCCAATCAGGGTTCACTGCTTGAGCACACTGCTCACAAGGAGGCACACTACCTACAAAGAGACACACTGTCTACAAAGTAATAAGAATCACAAACTTGAAATGGAGATTGACATCTTCACCATGTCTGGATCAGTTCCATTTAAGCCTGAGACACACATGCTCTGCCTTTCACTCTCTCGCTATCCAACACTCATCCACTTCACAACACACTTCAAAATAAATTCACAAACCTTTATTTATATAAGGCATCAACTTAGGAGTAATCATCTAAGTTGGTAATCATCCTCAATAACATTCGCAAGTCAGCAATCATCCACAAGAACATTTGCAAGATGAATAACTCATCCGGTCAGCCAGTCTGAACAAGAACATCTTCATCCGGAAGAGTATCTCCAATTCTGGGCTCTAACACTAATGCGGACCGACAACACAACCTCAACATGATCCAAGAACCTTCATAGGCTTGCCTGAATGACCAGGTACATCCGTACTTCCTCTATTTATTAGAATCTCTTCTCTTCTTCATTTGAAACTTCAAGAACATAGTCTACCGCCACTGTCATAATGCAAAAGGTACTTCCGGACCTCCAAACTATGTACAAATCGAGATGACACATCACAAGGACATCCCAAACACTCCTTCCAATCCGTAGAACAGGACAATGCACTTCCAGATCTCACTGGACCTTTTTGTAACACTCTGTCACTCCGAAGCATCTCCCGGAACCGGTTCTACTTGATCGATCACAACTTCTTCATATCTTCATGCGGACCTCTAAAATCTTAACTGGAACATCTCAAGACTCATATCTACAAACCCTTTAATCTGCATCTTCTGATCCTCAACCTATTGAGTACTTTTGTCTTCTTCTCATCACTGTTCCTGATTGAGATTGATTCCCTCAATAACATCAGCACACAACTCATCCAATCCTTCTTACCAATGCAATATGAGTATGTTGACATCAATGAAAACACTAGTTAACCTCATACTTGCAACAATCTCCCCCTTTGTCATTGATGGCAACATATGATGTGAAAAACCATCAAGACAAGAACTTCTCCTATCTACCATAGCTCCCCCTATCAGCAACAACTCTTCATATGTCTTCTCTTCCTTTACTGCTCCCCCTTTGATCATCAACCACTTGTTTTTCATGTCTTCTCTCCCCCTTTGACATCAATGGCAAAGGGCTCATACTTGCACTTCTAACACATCAGAATCATACCAGCTGCTCCCCCTTAGTAGCAGCTTCCCATCATCAATCTAGATCACAAGATATGACTGTGATACCCACCGGACTGATCCACATCAGTGCATCCTAGTTCATCACCGGAGGGGCCATGACCCCTAACTTCTCCCATAGATACTCAAAAGAGTCCTTGGGAAGAGGTTTAGTAAAAATATTTGCAATCTGATCCTTGGAGGGTACATACTCCAATCTGACTTCATCCTTGTTCACTTGCTCTCTCAGAAAGTGAAACTTGATAGATATGTGCTTGGTCTTAGAATGCAACACCGGATTCTTAGAAATATTTATTGCACTTGAATTATCACAGAAAATTGTGATAGGCTCCTCATATTCTACATTAATGTCTCTTAACATCTACTTAATCCATAAGATTTGAGTGCAACTACCTGCTGCTGCAATGTATTCTGCTTCAGTTGTAGACAGAGATATTGCCTCTTGTTTCTTGCTTAGCCAAGAAACCAATCTTTTTCCCAAAAAGAAAGCTCCACCACTGGTGCTCTTCTGGTCATCCACATCTCCTGCCCAATTTGCATCTGTATATGCATGAAGAGAGAAATCATGATCTCTGGGATGCCATAGGCCATACTCAACTCTTCCTTTCAAGTACCTAAAAATTCTTTTGATTGCCATGGCATGAGATTCTCTGGGATCAACCTGGAATCTCGCCACAAGACCAACATCCTACATTATATCTGGTCTAGTCTGAGTGAGATACAGTAATCCACCAATCATTGATCTATACTTTGTCTGATCTATCTTAGGAGAGTCATCATCTTTGCTCAACTTACATCTGGTAGCCATAGGAGTGTTCATAGGCTTTGAATCTTCCATTCCAAATTTCTTCAAAAGTTCTTTCACATATCTAGTTTGAGAGATAAAGATGCCTTTCTTTGTCTGAGTAATTTGCAAACCCAAGAAGAAATTCATTTCACCAAGCATTGACATTTCAAACTCACTTTTCATTTAATTTGCAAAGATTTTACACAAACTGTCTCTTCCTCCAAAGATGATATCATCAACAAATACTTCAACAATCAAGATGTTTTCATTATCTATTTGGAAATATAGATTACTATCAACAGTACCTTTGTTGAAACCAATCTTTAAAAGATGTTTGTCCAACCTTTCATACCATGCTCTTGGAGCTTGCTTTAGACCATATAGTGCCTTCTTTAATTTGCAGACCATATCACCATGCTCTGATAACTGAAATCCATCCGGTTGTTCAATGTACACCTCTTCTTCTAGGTCACCATTCAGGAAAGCAGATTTGACATCCATCTGATACACTTTGAAATCTTTGAAGGCAACAAATGCAAGAAATAGTCTGACTGCTTCAATTCTTGCCACTAGAGCAAAGGTTTCCTCAAAATCAATCCCTTCTATTTGAGAGTAGCCTTTGTAGACTAATCTGGCTTTATTTCTGATTACTTCACCATCTTCATTTAGTTTGTTCCGGAGGACCCATTTGGTTCCAATCACAATATTGTTACTAGGTCTAGAAACAAGATCCCAAGTGTGATTTTTCTCAATTTGCATCAACTCTTCCTCCATTGCTTTGGTCCAATTTTCATCATTGCACACCTCACTTATTGTCTTAGGTTCAATCTTTGAGATCAAACAGCATTCATTCAGATTTTGAGCAACATTCCTTCTAGTTTGCACACCTTTGCTTTTGTCACCTATGATCTGATCTTTAGAGTGGTTCAGTCTTACATACCTTGGAACTTTGGGAGTTTCTTGTACTTCTGCTTCTTGATCAGGCTCATTTAGACCTATCTCTTCTTCTTGATTTACCGGATCAATCTGAGTCTAACTTTCCAGAGAGGATTGAGCTCCTTGAACCAGAACACTATCTTGATCATCTTCATCATACTCATAAAATATTGAGGGCTTCTCAATTCTTTCATCAACTTTCACATTAGTACTTTCTAGATCATCTTTCTCAGTCTCTTATTGTAACACCAGTATGCTTTGCTTTGAGTGGAGTAACCCAAGAAGATTCCTTCATCACTTCTAGCATCAAACTTTCCTAGATCTTCATCTCTTTTAATGTAACACTTGCTACCAAATACTCTAAAATATCTCACAGTGGGAGTTATACCAAACCAAAGTTCATAAGGAGTCTTACCGGTATTGTTTCTGATTTGAACTCGATTGAGAGTGTAGACTGCAGTGCTGACAGCTTCTCTCCAAAACATCTGAGGAACATTTGCTTCCATCATCATTGTCCTGGAAGCTTCCTGGATGGTCCGGTTCTTTCTCCCAACTACTCCATTCTGCTGTGGAGTCCTAGGAGCAGACAATTGTCTCTTTATACCATGCTTCTCACAAAAGTCTATGAATTCATTGGATGTGAATTCTCCACCTCTATCAGACCTCAGACATTTCAGTTTCAATCCGGTTTGATTCTCTACCACAGCCTTGAAGATTTTGAACTTCTCAAAAGCTTCTGATTTCTCTTTCAAAAATGTAACCCACATCATCCAGGAATAATCATCAATTAGTAACATGAAGTATCTATCACCTTGCATACTCTTGGCTCTTGTCGGACCACATAGATCAGTATGAACTAATTCTAATAATCTGGTAGAGGACTGATCTTTGCTTTTGAATGAGACTCTGCTCTGTTTACCTAGCTGACATTCTTTACACAAACCATTTGTAGGTTTTACCAATTTTGGAAGATCTCTTATAGCCTGACTATTGCTTATCCTGATGATGTTATCAAAATTTACATGACACATCCTTCTATGCCATAACCAGCTCTAATCAATTTGAACAAGTAGACAACTTTTATCAGCACTAACTAAGTGGAAGATATTACCTTTAGTTTGAGTACCAGATGCAATCTCTATTCTGGATCTTTCAAAGATTCTACATTTTCCATCCTTGAATCGGAGATCATAGCCTTTGTCCACCAACTATCCAACACTGAGAAGATTGTGCTTCAAACCTTCAACATACAACACATTACCAATTTTGTTTCTTCCATTAAAAGAGATAGTTCCTCTTCCTCTGATTCTACCAGCTGAATTATCACCAAACTTTACCATTCCTCGTTCATACCTTTCCAAATCTAAGAACTTGTTCTTGTCACCTATCATATGATGAGAGCATCCACTGTCAATAACCCAATCATCCTTTTCTTCAACTTGGGCAGCCAGAGCTCTTTCTACAACCTTATGATCGATAGATATTGGATCTTCTTCCTTGATGGCAATAAACACCCATTCATTTTTGAATTTGTCTCCTATCTTTGATTCATCATATGTTACTCCTTCATTATCAGCTTCTTCATGAACATAATAACAATTCTTTTGGAACCTTTGTCTGTTAGAATTTGACCTTGTAGATCTTTCCGGACATCTTGAGGCAAAGTGACCAATCTTATTGCAATTGAAGCATTTAAAAGGTAACTTTCCTTCATACTTACTAGATCCTCTTGGCAGTCTTTTTGCAATGAGGGCTTCAAGTTAAGTTGTTTCTACTTCTTCCTCTTCCATGTCTTTCCTTGCTTGATCATACCATGACAGCTTCCTTGAAGAGTTCTCTCCCAGATCAAATCTTTGTTTGCCTTTCACATAGGCACTGGCTTTGAATGCAGATTCAGTCTTGGGGTGATTAGCTCCAAACTCAGTCATTTCAAATGCAGCCAGTTTGCCAGCCAATTGCTCTCTTGTGACAGTTGTATGGGCTCTGAATTCATCAATGGCAGCAACCTTGATTTTGTAGGCAGCAGGAAGGGATCTGAGAATTTTGCAAACAATCTCATTTTCATCCAGAACTCCACCAGCATTCCTGATTCCACACACCCACTCATTTACTCTTGGCATAAATGTAGTGATATTTTCATCATCTCTCATCTTCAATCTTTCAAATATCCCTTTGAGACTTTGCAACCTTGCACTCTTAACAAACTCATCTCCTTCATGCAGAAGTTCTAGTTTAACCTAGATCTCATATGCAGTTGGTAGGTCAATAACATTTGAGAGTTCTATGTTAGTCAAAGCGCTTAGAAGAGCTTCTTTGGTCTGCAGATTGTTTTCAGCATTTGTGATTTCATTTAGAGTTGTCAGACCACCTTGTGGAGGTTTATATGCTTTTGTGACCATGGATAAGTACGCCTTTCCCATACACCCCAAGTGACATTTCATGCAGCCTTTCCAAAGAGTGAAGTTGGTTCCATCAAACTTTGGGCTGTCCTTCTTATATGACGACATCCTGGATCTCCTCAAGCGGTTAAGCTCCTTTTAGAGGAACTTGGCTCTGATACCAATTGTTAGATCTAGGGCACACAACTGAGAGGGGGGGTGAATCAGTTGTGCAGAAACTTGCTTCCACTTCAAACACTTGATTCTTCTTTGTTAGTTAACAGCATATCAATTAACCATTCATGAAAGCATAAAACATAAAGCATAAACACCGGAGTAGATAAACATCAACACATTAGACACCAAGATTTTGACGTGGAAAACCTGGTTAAGGGAAAAACCATGGGGTGATTAACCCAAGGATTATTCTCTGTTAGAAGAATAAGAAAAATGGATGGCACACGCCAATCAGGGCTCACTGCCCGAGCACACTGCTCACAAGGAGGCACACTGCCTGCAAAGAGACACACTGTCTACAAAGTGATAAGAGTCACAAACTTGAACTGGAGATTGACATCTTCACCATGTCTGGATCAGTTCCATTTAAGCTCGAGACACACATGCTCTACCTTTCACTCTCTCGCTATCCAACACTCATCCGCTTCACAACACACTTCGAAATGAATTCACAAACCTTTATTTATACAAGGCATCGACTTAGGAGCAATCATCTAAGTCAGAAATCATCCTCAATAACATTCGCAAGTCAGCAATCATCCACAAGAACATTCGCAAGATGAATAACTCCTCCGATCAGCCAGTCTAAACAAGAACATCTTCATCCGGAAGAGTATCTCCAATTCTGGGCTCTAACACTAATGTGGACCGACAACACAACCTCAACATGATCCAAGAACCTTCACAGGCTTGCCTAAATGACCAGGTACATCCGCACTTCCTCTACTTATTAGAATCTCTTCTCTTCTTCATCCGGAACTTAAAGAACACAGTCTACCGCCACTATCATAATGCAAAAGGTACTTCCAGACCTCCAAACTATGTACAAATCTAGATGACACATCACAAGGACATCCCAAACACTCCTTCCAATCTGTAGAATAGGACAATGCACTTCCGGATCTCACCGGACCTTTTTGTAACACTCTGTCACTCTGGAGCATCTCCCTAAATTGGTTCTACTTGATCGATCACAACTTCTTCATATCTTCATGTAGACCTCTGAAATCTTAACTGGAACATCTCAAGACTCATATCTACAAACCCTTTAATCCATATCGTCTGATCCTCAACCTATTGAGTAATTTTGTCTTCTTCTCATCACTATTCTTCACTGTTCCTAATTGAGACTGATTCCCTCAATAACCTCAGCACACAACTCATCCAATCCTTCTTACCAATGCAATATGAGTATGTTGACATCAATGACAACACTGGTTAACCTCATACTTGTAACAACATACTCCTACTATGATGCAGGTGGAGCTTGTGGATATGGCGGCTTTGTGCATCAGAAGCCTCTTAAAGCAAGAGTAGGAGCTGTAAGCCCTATTTTATTCAAAGGTGGCGAGGGCTGTGGAGCATGTTACAAGGTAAAATAAATTCAACCCTAAGTAAATATCATCTATTTCAATTTCAATGGTCAAACAGATAGCAATTTTACATCTCATTCACAATAAAAAGTGGTAAATATTTGTCCTACTTTTATTTATCAAAATTAACCTTTGACCATTAAAATTAATGATGTTTAAGAATAGCCATATCCAACAGATCAAAATAGTTTTTAAGCAACTGTTTTCTAATGAATGGTATTTTTTTATATTGAGAGTATAGCATCTAGCCCATAGGTATCAAGTGCATGAATAATTGATCTTGTTCAGTTAAGGGTCAAGGGGTTCAAGAAGATTTAATTCTACCAAATTCATAACCTTTTTTAGTTAATAATTAAGAATTGACTGTATTCATTCACCAAATTTGTAATCTCCTATACTTAAGAATTAAGGATTGAAGTTAATAGTTAAGGATTAAGTGTATTCATTCTGTCAAATTTGTAATTTTTTTTTAGTTAAGAGTTAAAGATTGAGGGGTTCTGTTTTCCTAAGGTTACTACTTCTTTTAGCTAAGAGGAAGGACTAAGGGGTATCCATTTCACCAAATTTATTTTGGACATGATCCTCGCCTCTTCTGGTCTCTTATGAGGTTGAGTCTGGCATTCAATAAGATTCAATTCTCGATGAGCTCTTTGTGAGCATTCAACTTCACTAACAAACCAAAAGGCCTCTCTAACTCGCATATTTAAATTTTAGTCAAAATTTTTGTTTGGTTTTCTTTAATCTTGCTATACTGTTAATAATTATATTCATTGTTGATGCAGGTGTTTGTAGATTGTTGACATAGTATAGTTTTATTTTTGTTATTGCCAGTTTCCTCTGATTCTCTTCACCCCAAATTTCTTTTTTTAGGGTAAGCTTGCTTTATTGCATTTCGGATTTCATGATGTAAATAATACTTGTTAGTCGTATGATGTATTGCATTTCAGATTTCTTGTTGTAGGGTGTTAAGTTTGATAAGGTATTAATATTTTGAAAATTGTGGACACCAAACATGTGCAGAAGGAATTGATAATTGTCGCTGTGCTTGGAGTCATGGAAATGACATTTGAGGTACTTCAGCAACACCCAGAGGAATGGGCTGTAGAAAATCAAAGCCTCATTAAGGTACTTTTTTTATCTTTGCCTACGACATATAAAAGCACCCTCTATGGCATACACTAAGAATGGCGTACAAAATTATAATTTTTTGCTATCTTGTATTATGTTTAACCTATTCAAAAGAAATGCATTTTAGTTTTTTCTCATTTTAGTTTTCTCTTTAGGGGGTTATTGTTTTCTTTTAAAAATGATGCCATATATGTCATGTAGTTGATCATGGCTATGCTAGGGTTCAATATATTATTAATAATATTTGATGAGGAAAACTACAAACTTAATTTCTAATTCTAAGGTTTTCATATAATTTCAGATGCAACAAATTATGTCCCATGAGGTCCAACACCCACATGATAGCCCATTTTCCTATGAGGACCTTGTTTGGAATATATACCCTGATCAAACTAATTCAACCTTCCAAGTGGCTTGGGTTGAAAATGATAGAGTAAAGGATTTTATTGAAGGGGAATCCAAGAGGCAGTCATATCCCACCCAATTTTATGTCAAGAAGAAGAAGTCTACTCCTCTTAGTGATGCATCAAGAAGGATCGACTCATTTTTAGAGTACACTACATAAGATCTTCATTTACTAATTTATATTGAAATACTAGTTCATTAGTTAGTAAATGCATCCCTCAAGGACTAATGTTATTTGTATTTTTTAATTTTGTGTAGATATTGGTGCTCTTATGGCCCAAATGATTATCAAGAAGTTGATGCCATGCAATTTGATAAATCATTGGTCCCAAAGAGTGGTAAAAGAAGTAGTCCTGGCCAAAAATGTAGAAGATGTGGATGTCAGTGCCACTTTACAATCCACACTATGCATCATAGGCCCGATCATTCTCTGTTGTCTTTTTACCAAGTTGATCATGTTGACAAGAATGGATTTCCTTGTCATGGTCAAGAGGTTGAAGATTTCAAAGGGAGTAGATCTTTTTTTTCACTTCACATATGCAAAGAATTACAAGATTGGGTGAAAAATATGTTATTGTTAGGTTTATCTCCTAATGCAGTTCATATGAAACATAGGGAAATGGTCATGAACAAGTTAATCTTGTTCAAAGGACAAACAGAAAGAGGACTTCTTGACTAAGAATGATATACAAAACATAGATCGTAAAATCAAACAAACAAAATATGTGCTGCATACTAATGATGCACAATCTGTCAAGCAATGGGTGGTCACAAATCTAGAAAAATGGTTTGCCTACCAAGAATTCAATGAAACTAGTGTTGATGGAAATGGAGATGGAGATGTGCCTTTTATTTTAGGAATTCAACTACCCGAACAATTAGATTGGATGATACAGTATGGGCATAATAGCATGCTAGAAATGGACTCAACATTTGGAACCAATGCAATGAAGGTAAAACATTTAAGATTATTTTCCTCATCATATTTTCTTCCGTATATATTTTATGATCTTAATCTTTGTACTCTAATTTTTTTTGCAGTTTCAACTATACACATTGCTTGCTTTTGATGCCCAACACATGGGGTTACCGGTTGCATGGATAATAATGTCCAGATCATGTACATCTGACTTAGCATATTGGATGCGAATTCTTATGCAAAGAGTTCTCTTGAAGAAGATTGAGTGGAAAATCAATGCATTTATGGTAGATGATGCTACAGCAGAAATTAATGCTATCAGGTGATTCTTATTTTTGTAAGTAATGTACATTGTTAATATTTACCTATATAATTAGGATGCTAATTATAGTTGTATTGTGGCCTTGTAGGGAGGTTTTTGGTTGTGAAATATATCTCTGTAGCTGGCATGTTAGGAAGGCATGGTTGAAGAACTTGATAGCCAAGGTGAAGGATGATTCTTCTAGAAGAGAAATGTTTGATATGTTGGGATCCATCATGCATCACTCTACAGATGAGGAAACATCTATTAAAGATGCTTGGTTATTTGTGCATCGTTTTAGAGACATGCATCAAAAGTTTGTTGACTATTTTCAAGAGTAGTGGATCCATAGGGTGGGGATGTGGTCTAGATGTTGTCATACTCTTAAGCATGCTGGTCAAGAAACAAATGGTGCAATTGAATCATATCACTCACATTTGAAGAACCAATTTTTAAAGATCATTCGACATGCATCACATAGAAGAGTGGATTGGTTGGTTAACAAATTGACTGTGGATGTATACACATATTATTGGTGGATGCAAATCAGCAAAGAAAAGGGTTTCTATAGAAACTTTAATTTGGAGAAGGTTGAGAATGTGTCTTGGGTGCGTGCCTTATAGATTCCAAATGATCATGTGAAATTTGATGCCACTGATAGTCGTATTGCATGGGTTTAAAGTCAAAGAGATCACAAAATTTGTTACCAAGTGTATGGAACAATGTCAGGTTTGTCTATGTGTTCATGCAACTGTGCAACTCAGGGTTACACATGTAAGCATGTAGTCAAGGTGAACATGATGAGAGAAACAATTGGGCACACCAATAGAAATGATATTCCCCTACTTATTGATGACATTTCTAGTGTGAGCACATGGGTTCATGGAGAGGACACTAGCATTGATATATCTAATCACATTGTGAGTGTCTTTTTGTGTTTTTTTGCATACTTTTATTACATTCTCTTTTAATATAGATGGTCATTATTCCCTTACTAATTATTTATATGCAAATGGATTAGGAAGTAATAGATGACCAACCATCTACTTTACATGCACTTGATGATGTTGAGGAGGAGAACCAATGTCACTCAAATGTAATGTGCCATCAACCACTCATGCTATGTCCATTACTTTTGTTTATATTCTACTAATATCTTTTATTGATTAATATTTAGATTTCAACACAAGAAGGTGGAGAAGGAAAAATAAATTCAATGATGAGGGCACAAAAATTGATTGAAGATGTTTTCCAAAGCATAGATGATGATGGAACAATAGCCTTTTTTGATAAGGGGTTAGAAGACTTGATAAATAGGTGTAGAGGCATGGCACTCTCTAGTCAAATTGGACTACAACACCCCACTATGCAACCATTCAAGCATGTTGTGGATGGTCATGGCACTACACTTCGTAGAGAGAGAGACTTGATTGAAATAATGAATATTAGGATATGTTCAACCATCTGTCAAGGTTTAGCTGTGTTTCCTACTCCATCTTATGCAAAGAACAACAAGAAGCATACTTGGCATGATGATTTGGATAGAGCAACAACATGTGATAAGGATAGGAGTGAAGCATCTTAATTTAGGGGCAAACACTATTAAGATTCTTTTAGATATACATTTATTGTCAAAGCTACTTTTGTTTTATTTAATTATTAGTCACTTTTTGAAATAATGACTCTTCATCTTGATGTCTTGATATCCATATCTTTTTGTCTTTGAATATAAATTATAAGAGAATTCAACCTCTTTATTTTGTTAATAATTAAGCATGCAAGGATCTTAGGCTTGTTGCATTTTGAAAGCTTGTTATTTGTTTTCTTTTTTGAATTCTTGTAAGCAAGTTCATTCAGTTTACTATTATTCTACTTATTGTTAGATGTAAAAAATATTAGAAATTAGAGATTAGTAGTTTAGTACTTGTAAATGAAAAGGAGAATAGATCATTTGATAAAGCATCTACCATAATGCATTTAGTAATGTAAAGTATTTAATTGTATACCTATGAAATTGGCAATATATGTGAGACTTGCAATTTGAAAGTATATGTGTGAAATTAGTAAATGGGGCATTAATAAGTGATGTGAGGTAGACTAAGTCACATATATTTACAATAATTCTTGTTAATAAATTATACCCTTACTTTCTTACTACAATAGTAATGTCTTGTGAAAAAGAATTTTAGTATCATAGGATCATAAACAAATTATCCCAAGTCACTATGATCAAATGATTGAAGTCATTCTTAACCATTATTGATTAATATTGCCTAATGTGTACCAACCAACATCAAACTTTACCTTAATAGATTAACCATCTCCAAGCTAACCACGATTAGTCTTGGTTTTAGAGCTAGGAAAAGCATTCTCTTTAATTTTTTGATGGTGGTTCTACTAACTTTGAAAAACCTTCCAAGATTAGTCTAGCTTCCTAAATATTATTTTCTAGAATAGAGATTTTCACACCTTACATGGTTTTTTCTTTTAGTTTGCTAATTTCCTGTAAGGCATTCAATTACTTGAAATTATGCTTCTCTATTTCTATCAGGATGAGTGCCTCACCATTAATTCAAAGCAAAGTTATCACTGCTACACTACCTTTGGAGTACCCTCAAGTTTGTCATGGGCCTCTTGATCATTTTATGGGATAGTCATAAGACTAGAGGAATCATTTGCATGATATGGCATATCATGAAGGCCCAGCCATGAACAAGCTACATAGGTTTTATAATGTTTCTTTTTTGAGATTTGATTCCATTGGCCATTCATCAAATCTCTTGAAGGACATGTCTAAGGTTGAAGAGATGGTGATGAGCAGGGATAGCCCTAATCTTATCAAATGGAGATGTTAGAGTCATTGGAAAGGAACAGCTACAGTGATATTGGACCTACGTAATACCTATTTGGATGAAAAAGGAAGAGTCATTGGACTTAATAATGGAAAGGTTAGAGAAATAATTAGTGAGATGGCTACTAACAGTCTTTGGTGTATAGCATTTGCTTACCAAAATTTGAATAACATATTGTTGGTTCAGAGCATGAAACCTGTCCTCTCGATTCCTTGTCAGAGGAGTCCATTGAAAATGTTGAAGAACAGATTGCAATGACAAAGAAGAGCAAAATTTGTGAAGAGTAGCTCAAGGGGCATGTGGTGGATATCACGTTGTTCTTGAACCAAGTTTCAATTACCTAAAATGTCATGTAAGAGGTAAGACAGAGAATATCAAGGAAACATCACCATTGCAAGGACAGCCTTTGTGCATCCATTATGATTTGAGAAAGAGTCTCTACAGGAAATATGCCATTAGATCAAATGACTATGTTTTAAGTTATCCAGAGAAACATCATCAATGCTCTTCTTCTTGACAGTCCTCTAAACATTATGGTCACAACTCCTAAACTCTCAAAGTTATCCTTGTCTTAACAATCACGAGGAGATAGTGAGGAGTATGTGTAAGGAAGATCTAAGAATGGGTTTATAGGGAAACCAACTGAGATTAAAGAATATCAATAGATGGTTATTAATGGGCAAGTATTGTATGGAGGGTTATTGAAATGAGAAGGCAAGCCCATAAGAGGAAGTGTATAGGGCTAGATGTTGTTTGGTACAGTCCTAGGAGTGCACAAATCGCGGGAACCAAGCAAAGGAGGGTAAGATAGTCACAGACAGTTTTGAACGAAGGAATGGTATTTTGTGATCCCATGTACTCTAAGATTTGATGGGATATCATAAAGCTATTCAGGCCAACATGTAACTGAAGTAGAACCCATGACATTTTGAAGTGTTTCAGTCATGATTTTGCCTTATTCTCTTGAAATCACCAAGCATTTAGCCTTCTAAATGCGGTCTACACTGTCAAAGTAATGTTCAAAATTCTGGGTTCTTGTAGAACAGTCAAGGTGGATTGTATGTGGTTGTAGGGAAGAGGTAGTCACCTGTTGAAAACTTCATAAGGCAGTGAAACAAGGTTGTTGTGACTCATGTTTTTACCATCCAATTCTTGAGTCTCACCCTATACTCCACATTACAAGAACACAAAGTGGTTGTGCCTTCAAGAACTCTCATGATCTTGGATTCTATATATCTTCATGACTATCTTAAGGGTAATAAAGCACTTATGAGACTGTCATGTGAGGACATTGAGGTATCCTGCCTTGAAGATGTTTGGGGTTGATTTGAAGACTTTGAAATTAATGAAGATACATCACAAAGCTAATTAATGACTGTCCACTGCCCAAAAACAGTCATACAGATAGTCACAATCTTTATGACAGATAAGAGGGACTTAGACTCTTTGAAACCCTAAACAGCTTTCAACAGAGGGGTGACTGTCATAGGTACAAGAAGGTGATAGGCACGTAGATAGAGCAAAGAATAGTCATGACATTAAAATTAAGGACACTCATATCACAAATAATCATCCCAAGGAGGAAATCACTCCTTAGAGGAAAAGGTACCAAACTTGAATGACCCACCCACATTGATGGAAAAGGAACAACTAACCATATGCCACCAAAGTTAGATTATTAAGAATATATCTTCAAATTTAGGGAGATTGGAACCCAAAATCCAGGAAGACAAAAATGCATCAGACGCAAGTTGCAACATTAAACAGAAAGTAGTTTTCTTTGAACACATCTGCAATATACCACTAAAATCAGTGATATGGACATAAAATCGCACCACCTACTAATATTGGAGGCCTACTCTAAATTTGGAGGACTTGGCCTGAACGATGCCAGTTTGTTTGAAAGCTGCTCTAAATTTGGTGATAAAAAAAGAAACAAAACAAAGCCAGAGGAGGGAAAACTCCCCATGGTATAGAAAATTAGAAATCAATAGATTGTGCTGGGCGTTGAACTTGTGACGTATCAAAGCTTCAGCTATTTCTTCATTAAAACACTTGGGTGATGTGAATTTTTAGGGCTTACCAAAAAAAATGATGTCCAAGGGTTTAACTGAAGCAGTGAGTTTTGAAGCACCCCTCAAACGCAGATGACGTAGAGATTTAAGTTGGCTGAAACTATGTGGAAGCACTTTTAAACTTGAAATCTCCCCCTTAAGAGAGTCAGCATATTAACTTGTGAGTAAGAGTGTATTAACTTGCTATCAAGAGACGCATACAAATTTTCTTTGGAAATGAACACTCAAGAGATGCATACAAATAATCATGTCTATCAATAAATTGTTCAAGAATTCCAAACATGTACAACATATAAATATCAATTTCCCATCCCAATTCGGCTCTTCGTAAATGTCATCGACTTCCATGGTCAGCCTTGAGTCAATGCTGGCGTGGAAGTGGACCTCGCTGGCTCCCCCTCTCATCCTCTTCCATTCCTCCGTCCATCCCTCCACCAGTCTTAACCGCAAACTTCACTAACTGTAGCAGGCTAACTTCAAAATAATCCCACGTGCTAACTTGAAGAGTGATCCGCGTGCTAACTTTGAAATATTCCCGCGTGCTAACTTTAGATATTTCTAATTTTCTTGTCGTTTGTTTTTTGATTTGAATTGTTTTTTCATTTATCCGCTGCGTGTTGATCGCTCTTCATTTGGTCGTTGCTCATATTCATAGAGGAAAATTATATTGCAGCATCTGCATTTTTTTACTCCGATTTTCTTAGTTTTCCATCGATCTAGTAAACATTGGTGATAGCAGCCTCTCTCTGTTGGATGTTGATGCATACTGGTAAACATTTAAGAAGAGCCAATCAAGTTCAAACTAGAGCATCTAAGTCCACTGTTACTGCTATTAATATTGAAGATGTTGTTATTGTTAATCAACCATATGGTGGAGATCAAATCCAAAGCCCTGAATATGGTGTTGTAAATCATGATATGAATGCATTGGAGATCCCTGCTAGTCATTGGAATTTCAAAGATTGGGAAAAAGAAGCAAATTCCTACAATGATGGAATATCTGAAAATTCAGAGTGGATGGATATGGAAGAGCCAGAAACACATTGCATGGAGTTTTCAGATTCCATGGAGACAGAACTGTTGGATGAATGCAATTTTGAAGGCACTGTCTTTGAGGTTGCCTATGGAGAGCTATTCTCTATATGATTAAAGGAAACTAAGGGCTGCAAAAATCTATTGTGCCATCAAATCTGTTGTAATTGGCATGAATTGGGAGAGATGGCTTAAATATCATCCACTTTAACAGTCAAAGGTTAATTTTGGCAAATAAAAATAGGACAGATATTTATCACTTTTTATTGTAAATGAGGTGTAAAATTACTGTTGACTGTTTAACCACTGAAATAGATGATATTTAAGTAGAGTGATTTGAAATACACCATAAAGTGTGGAAGATTTTCCTTTAGATTTTTTATTTTGAAAATTGTCTTTAACAATTTAGATTTAGAATAAATATTTATTGAGTTTACTTTACAATAGTTTTTATGTCCAGTTTGTCTATTTATAATAAATAAATACCACATTATAGCAACTTATTTATTTAGTACACAAGATAAGATAAGTTATTTAAGATTTTTCATTCATTTTTTTTAATTTGAAATTTTTCATTAACTATTTAGATTTAGAATTTCCTTATCTAATAGCTACGGGGGAAAATGTTTTATTTAGGTTTTTTTAAAGAATGTTTATATATGTTTATTTACATGTAAAAGGTTCCTTGGGCATGTTTCTCTTTTTAAAACGAATATTCCATGATATATATAAATTAAAATATAATTAAGTTTATCTATTAATTTGATTTAAAATTAAGTTTTTATAATTTTACAAATTAGAAATTATAATTAATGTATGTTGATTTGTTTAAATTTATTTAAGATAAAATTTAATTAGGTAAAATAAAAATTATATTTGTAAAAGAGAGATGATGGATGGAAATATTAAAACTCAAAAGTTTAGATTGTGGTGGACATAGACATCAAAGCATAATTCTGGTTATTGAATGAAGAAACTTTTCCAATTACAATGATATTTGGAGGGGAAAAAGTATATAATAGTAATGTGTACTATACAACAATGGCAAACAAACAATGAGCGACAAAGGCCAATGATTTGAAACAAGAGAAACAAGTTGGGATGGAACTGGGATAGAACTAGGCATTTGCATTTGCAAGCTCATGTTCTCAGTGAATTCAAGCATGACAAGTCACTAGTTAGAAAAAGTGATGCATTTCCCTCCTTTATTATAGCTATTTTTTCATATATTTAGGCTAAGATTGACATGAAAACAACAAAACTTAAAGGTGCTATCAAATGGTGGAAAGACACATATACTTATATAGCCTTATCAGTCAAACACTAGATGCTTATGTTTTTAACAGTTATTCTATGTAGTACTTGGATGATAGGGTTATAAATATTTGTGTTTATTGGCAAATCGATAGCATCTTTAGCTGTTGTTACTAATTTTTAAGGATTTCAAGGGTGTGATAATTTAAGATATTTTTTACAATTCTATAAAATGGAAGCAACTTTGGGGATATTATTAGTTTATCAAAATTAATGATCATTTCCAAAGATACTTCAAAGCGATACAAAATGTAGTAACCATAAGGAATGATAAATTTTTCATAATTTTCTTTTAAGGTATCTAGCTTAAGATAGGATAAAGATAGAATAGCCTCTAAGAATTCCAACAATAGTTGAGGTAGTGCAAGGAAGAAAATGCATAAAAACCCCATCATTGTAATATTTTTAAAAAATATTTTATTATATAGCAATATTCTACTAGATTTTAGTATAAATTTGTTTTTTTAAAATTATTTTTGTCTTTATGATTGCTTGTTGCGTTTTTCATACAAGTGTATAGGTCTAGTTGAGGGTACTAAGACTTGTGTACTTTGAGTGATCAATCATATGGATTGATATGTTAGTCAACAAGGGTATTATGTGATATCCATTTAGTCAATTGCATCCATTGGGATTTTTTATAACAAATTTTTGTAAGGAACAATCTTCACATAAGGTACAATCAAATATTGATATTTTAAATCATATTGATTTACATGATTCTAAATATACAATTTTGGATATGCTTAGTGATAATTCTAATATTTCTACCTCTTCTTCTTTTCCAATTATTACATTTTCAGAACATGAGATCCATGTGAATGGTTTTTATGTTTCTTTATATGTTAGAGCTTATGTTGCAAACTAATTAAAGGTGTTCTTATTGATCTTTTTTGTCAATTTAACATATGATTGAAAAAAAAATTATTTACTCATCATTTCTTATAGCAATAATTTATGAACATTCAAGTGTTTCTCTTAAGATGAATAATGGTATGTTGGTTGAGACTATGAGTTGCATCATTTTACCTTTAGCAATTTGTTTAGAAGAAGTTCCTACTTCAATGTCATACCATTCCTACTTTGCATTGGTTCCATGTACTACTTAGTTGTCCTTGGAGAAAGCAATGTAAAGAAGTTCCTTAAATGTTACATTACTATATTAATTAGGTTGAAAAGGGTGAAGTTGTTAATGTTGCTAGAGATTTTCTATATGTGTCATTATTAGAATTGGGTAATTTTATTTTTTGATACATTCAATAAGATGATTCACGAAACACCTTATATGAGTGTAAAGATGATTTATATGTTTTGTAACAGTTTTTTTTAAAGAACAATAGAGAGAAAATACAAGTATACGAAAGAACAGAGAAGCATGTATAGTGATATGAAGAAAAATAGTCTAAGTACAAGTGTTATAATAACAACAAAGAAAAAATGCAAGTATTTCAAAGACCAAAGAAGCCTACAGTGATACAAAGAAAAACTGTAGTCTTGATGCCATCATAGTATGATTAAAGATATAAAAGTTTACAATCTACATGTGATAGGTATAATTTGATATCTAACTAGCTTAATATTTTTAACCTATCACTAACTTGAAAAGATTAATAACTAGAAATGTATTGTTGTTTATATCAACTTATCAAATACACTAATCTTGTCTAAATGTACCTTTTTCCAAATTCAACTATGTTTTTTCCTTAGACAAAAACACAAAACTAGGATTAGAAATAATGGGAAGCTGAAAATAGAGAAATAGAATGTAGAAATCAACTTTAGAAATGTAAAAATAAAACTACAAAGTTTGGTGAGTAAATCTAGCAGAGGACTAGTTAAAATTCTAGTACATTAGTGTTGTACTCCACCAAGCACTTTGTCATCCTAGATCTATGTTGTCATTCAAAAGCAATAGAAAAATAAATTGTAGTATAGAATCTAGAATATTTTCACACTAGGGAGATGAAGGTAAATAAGATAGAACATTGGAAATACACAAAAAAATATAGAATAACAAATATATTGTCTAAACCTAATTTAACTTGAAGGAAATGACAATATGACAAGGAGGATTAAGGGAATACAAAGCTCCATGTCAATAGTGTTGGCATAATAGTCACAATGGTATTACATTGTTACCTAAATAAATGTTAGTTTATAAGTTAGGTTTTGGGAAGTTACTTTCCTGTAAGAAGTTATATATGGGAATAACAAGGCTTTAAAAAGCCAATGTGCTGCATTGTAAAATCATCTAAAAGATAATAATATATTATTCTATAGTTTTTTATTTTACTATACAAAGATGGTTTGACTAGATGTATTCTTGCTCACCCATTTTAATATGGTATTAGAGCATTGTTGATTCATGTGCCTATGTGTTGAGATTGTGTGTAGTTCCTCTCAACTTGTCGTCTTTTGGACTGATGTTTGCTTAGTAGTACTGGACATTATGACAGTATTTTAGATTGTTTGATGATGGATTTCTAGTTATTTTGCTATTTCAGTATGAACCTAATTGTTATGATAACAGATGTTGATGTTGGATTATGTCATTTCATGCTTTACAATTTGATAAATGAACTGGATGTTTTAGATGCTTTGATGTTATTCACTATATGGGATTGCAAGTTAGTCGATCATTTTATGTTGTAGACTAGTAATCTGATACCTTGTTCAATATAGTTGATTGTTATTCATAAACATGAATGGAACAGTGTTGTATTACTCATTCTCGAGTACCCTACCCCACTGCGATTTCCATTCACTATAGGACTGCATGTGATGTATATGTATATCTTGTTATGGTTAACCGTGCGTTGCTGCAGGATGCAGGTACTAGGCATCAACTCCACCTGATTACCAGGTCTGAGCGTGCCTTCGCCAATGGATTAGTTGGTTGGAGTTAACGTGAGGTCCCTAGTCAGTGTTCCTTGGTCGTCAGTTTACCCTTGTGGTTATTGGTTGTCGTTCGCTCATGTCTTGCTGTCAGGTAATACTGTACCTTGGAGTCTAATTAAGTTCGAAGGTGTCTAAGCATGTGTGGTAGTGTTGTGCTTTAATTAGAATCATTATACAAAAGAGTATAAATGTTGTTAAATGGGCATAATGTCATTAGTTGTCGATTATCATTATAAATAAATTATTATTTTATTAGAAGTGTTGTTGTTAAATAAAGTTGTAAGAAATTTGTATTGTTCGATATAATATTATTTATAATATTTAAATAAATAAATAGTTGTAATCATGTTGTAAATTGTGATTCACAACTTGATTAATAAAATAAATTAAAGTATAGTTACAAGTTATAGATTGTCGAAATAGTACTATTCTATTAATAACAATATATTGGGTCAGCTATAAAGAAATATTATAATAAAATAAAATAAATAATAATTGGGGATCTTTAAATTAAATAAAATATATATTTTTAAAGGAGAGATGCACGAGATCGCGTGCCAAGCCCTTGGTAGATGAGAGAGACTGTGTTATAAAAGAGCGGTAGAGGCATTAAGGACAACATTACAGGTACACGAAGGGAGAAGAAGGCTGGAATAAGCAACTTGGATCTGCAACAATTGAAGCAGACCTGTTGAACCGACATCGTAGCCAGGTTCCTTGGAATACTTGCCTTCTTTTGCTGTTTCTTTTCTCTGAATCTGAGCATGTTGATTGTTTGCTTCTTTGTCTGCAAATGAAATGCTTTTTGGTTAAAGGGTTTTCTACCGGAACTCTCTGTCTAATTCTGCAAATGTATATTTTCTATGGACGGTTGTAGATGTAAATCGTTGGGTCTATATTAAATGGAATTTCCTTACACCATTCTTCAAACCCTTAATTGAAAAGTTTCTCTTCAGATAATGTCGTCTCAACTGGTCCTTCCTCCTCTGTTTAGCAGTGAAACTCTTGGCATTGTCATCTTCTCCCAGTCATATGCACCATAGCAGATTCCATCAAAGAATTGAGTTAGTTTTTTGTATTTGTTTGGAGATTGCATTCGTAAACCTATGCCTGGCTTGATAGGTATCAGTATTACAGCATAAAGACACCTCGATAGGATCACCATAGATCGATGTTGGCTACAGCTAGTCGTCCCTGTAAGATCAGATCTATGTTGTTATTGTTTCTTTCTCTGTGTTTAGCCTGAAACTTGCGACCTTGGCAAATCTGGAAACTCGCTATATGTCGTTTTGTATTCATTTGATTTTCCTAGCTGCGTGCCTTTTAACCTACCCTCACATTTGCAAATGAAGTTCTTTTGTTCAAACAGATCTGGTTATTGATTTTGTCTGAGAATCTGTTAATCTTTTTGTTTCTGTTGACCTTAATTACTGATCGATTGATAATCACATGAATCACTAAAAGTTTGCAAGCTAGGGCGTGATTGGTAGTTCGCTGCTATTGTCTTATTGTTATTCGATTTGGTGAAAATCTCTGAAGCCTTGATATCTCGCCTTTCATCTAGGGTTGTGAGACGAATCCCATATATATATATTTTTTTGTTGTGTTGGTTTTATTCTTTTGTGGACCGATGGTTTAGGTAGCCCGCTGCCTTGCTTTCATTTGTTTTGAATGAAAGTCCCGAATCCCTTTTATCCGCCATTTTCTTAGTATTATGCTATGCTCCGTTGTCTAAGCTTACTCCATAGCTGGAGTTATTGAAACCCTTTCTTTTTCGATTATTGAAGATTCTTTTGTTTGGATACCAATCCTGCACTCGTCCTTTGTATTTACTAGCCGTTTGGGCTAGGCGCATACCTGCCAGAGTGAGGATGGCCGCAGACTGTTGGTATGTTGTTTCTAGGGTCGAGAGGGTGGATTGTTAATCTCTTAGACAGTATTAAACCCTAAGTCGCTCTCCATTATGGAGGAATATACTAGAGTTAAATAATGGGTGCTTATCCATGGCCTTCCCCACTACCTATGAAGTCGTTATGCCCCAGGGAGGCCACAGTCTTGGCTGACAGTTGGTGTTCTTTCCAAAAGGGTTTGCAGGGGTTGTTATGGTGTAATGCAAACATAATACATAGAATAGGGAGTTGACAGCGACTGTCTGTAGGTTTTCTGATTTATGAGTTGGACGTATAGTAAAGTGTTCTAATGCTTATCATTCTCAGACCCTGAGTTGTAGTGCAATTGCTTTCTGATAACTATAGCCTACCAGTGTGCAAATCCCCGTAGACAGTTGACTGGGGTATTTTAATGGGTTCTATATATGTTCAGGTTTTGAGACATTCATCCTTGTACTGATAGCAATGTATCTGGTGAACAAAGATCCATCGCTGTACCAGGAAATTCGTACTTGTATTGTGTAAACTGCCCAAGATCATCTCTAGAAACCATTGCTGTAACATAGCGTTCTTCCAGATTTGAGTTCAGTGGAACGAGGCTTGAAACATTCAGTACCGTATCTACTGCAGTAAGGAGATCAACTCAGCAAAACAACGATTATTGGTTAGCATTCTGTGATCATAGTTGCAAGTAAGATTAAACCATGTAACCTTCTGTCAGACCATTAAAATAAAGGGCACCTCTTTAGTATTTGAAATGTTAATCATACCTTTATGTTTGGAAATTTGCACAACTGTAGAAAGAATCATTTTGGCTTGGAAATAAGAAGAATACTGTTAGAAGCCGTAAGTAGTCTTTGCAACTACTCCAGTTTGTCTTTTCCAGATTTTCACCGTCTTTTGTGATTATTGCTATTCGTTAGAAAATGAGAAAACTGTTTACGTGGATACTGTCAATGTAGTAAATTTGCAAGTTTAGTGAACATGGCCAGAAGTCATCAGACTGGATACATATCATTCACGTTAGTGGTAAAACAGTCAATAGCAATTTTACATCTCAGTAGTAAAATATCCCAAGCTATTCGCACAAGGCGCATTTACGATCGTTCTCCTTGCCAAATTAAATCACTATGGATAAGATCAATTTCAGAGACATCCTCAAGTCATCATAAAAGAATTCTTTTGGTTGAGCTCACTAGAATGTCTGAAAGACCGTATGAAGGATAACAAACTTTTCGTGATTGAACTTTCTTCGTGTAACTGCCGTTCAGTTGTGAGACATCTCTCCTAGCGTTATTATCCTTGATAGAGTAAAGTTAATTGGACAAGTTTGAAGGAAAGATTATAAAGATCGTATTGTTATGGAAGTGTCGAATGGTAAACAGGAATTAAGTGGTTCTTTTATCAATTATTGTAATTATTTAGTTAACCAATTAATTTATCTTTTGAAGCAAAATAAAGATTAGTTAGATATTTAGTTGCAAGGTGTTAATTTAATTGTTGTAATTTAACGTTCTTTTATTACGGGAGTTGTTTGCATTAAACCGAGAATGAGTTGTAGTATTTCATCTCCTAACTCTAAAATGAATTGATTGAGTGTTGTAATGAGTTGAAATGAGGTTGTTCAAACACGAATTCCAGAGGCTAAGTTGTCATTGTTGAGTATTTGCAATTTGTGTATAGTTGTATTTGTGTTTACGATGTAATAACGAGTATGTGGATCAAACATAGTATGAAGTATGTTGAGATAATGTCAAGTTGTTTATGTATATTGAAAGTAATATTTTCTGGTGGGGATATTAAACCACTTGTGATCTTATTGTACCGTTTTGTCGTATGGAGAGACCTGAAATCTGTAAAAGAATAAAGTATTGTAATGTTAAAAGTGTTGGATAACAATTGATGTTATGATTCTATTTTGAAGCAAGAGGGTTTATGCCTTGCAGTGTACATATACGTGTTTTGTTATAAGTCTTGTATGATGTTAAGGTTACTAGGTGTTAGGAAGGAGAGTGGCTTTCAACGTGGGGCCGACGCCCAAAGTGGCAGTCAGGATAACCCGTTGGAAGTAGATTAATCAAGTGATAACCTAAAATTAACTAGGGGGTTAAGGGTAGATTTCACATTAATAAGATTAATGGATTCCTCTCCCATGACCTGTAGTGCTTGTTTAGACTAAGGATGGGTAGAGAAGGCCTGGTTGGCATGATTGACTTCCTTGTCCTCATGAAAGGAAGGTTGATTCCGCATGTGTCACCCTATGGGGCCGGCACCTAGTGAGAGGCTGTCAGGATAACCATAGATGGGGGATGGCACCTAGTGAGAGGCTGTCAGGATAACCCATGTTAGGACCGTGTGATGACACTCTCCCTACTACAACCTAGCATTCCTTGTTCGGTCTCTCCTCATTTGTTTTGTGTCGCCTCTGGAAGTTATGTTGTGTTGTATTGTTATTGCCATGTGTTGTATTGGCATTGGTCATCCTTGTTCTTGTTTGTCTTTCGTCTACCTGACTGTCATTGTTGGGACCTCATGTTAACTCCTAGCTCAGGGGGTGGACCTTAGGGTTCCACATGGTCGGGTGGAAGAGCTATTTTATCCATTGGTTATTCTTGTCAAGATCATATGCAGAAAGGGATTTGTTCCAGTTGTACTTGTTCCAATGATGATGATGTAAGTGTATAACCTTGTACCAGATTTGAGTAACAGAACATTCTTTATGTATGTAACTTTGATGTAGACTAAAAGTGGCAATGTAATGATGTCTTGATGTACTTATATGAAAGCATTTCAGTTATGTATTTAATCATGCAGATTCTATTATTTGATGATTTGCAATGAATGTGAATAAGTTATTTAATTGAGAATGGATTTGGATCAATTGCTGATGTATGTTAAATTGTGTTAGTCGATTTGTTAAGTGATGCAGCCTTGAACCCTTAGGGAATATGTCGTAATTAGTTATGTTAACATTACTTAATCATTTTAAAAAAAAATTTCCTATTTCTTATAGCATAAGTGTGTATTCTTTAAGGTGTTCAAGGCGGGCGTTACATTGTGTTGTCAAGAATATTTTTAATTAAGTGATGGTAGATTTGGAAGAAGATTTTCAATGGAATTGAATGGGGCTTGAAGATCCTCTATTTCATGAAGCTTTCTGGGTGTAAGGCATGGAGCAAAGGCTTGAATAATATGAAAGAGGTATTTTAATTATCTATTGGTATGTTGTTTTGATAACAATTCAGTAAAAATTTGATATCTTTTTCGTTTCTCAATGAAATTTCAACATTCAAAATGTTTCAGAAAGTAGAAGAATAGGATCATAAAACCCAGAAACATTTTAAAGAATTCGATAATATTTCATGAGCAGTTTAAAGCACAAGTTTGGCATCTGAATTTGCTAAATTTGACTGAGTTGTGCCATTGTTTTTAAAATCATGGAGTGTTGAATTTTGGTGCTGGCCAATACAATTTTCAGATTTAAACATAATTTTTTTTATTGTTGTATTAACTATTGTCAAGCATTAAACATTCCTCTGAAGCGTTGAAGATTTGATGAGGCATTTGTCAAAGGCATTTGGCATTCATTCTGGGGCATTTTGAAAGACTACACAGGGAGTTAAAACAAGTTTATTTACATGAATGCCAAGCTCGAGTGAGTTTAAAAATTGACTAAAATTTATTAATGTTATGCTTTATGAAATGTGATCCAATGTGAAAAAGAAAAAGATGTGTTGATGGGTAAAAGACATACGTGAGAAGTAAAAGAAGCATTTAGAAGTTTATGTTTCATGAAGTTTAAAACAAACATTGAAAATTTTTCACCTAGAGTAAAACGATTTTGTTTGGAGAAAGTTAAAAAGTTTTAAGGAAGAAATTTACAATTTCTTTTGGAGAAAAGTTTTTAAAAGGGAGACATAAGTATTAAGGAAAGGGTATTTAAAATATTTATTTTTGAGGAATTAGGAGAAATAAGGGGAAGTATTTAAAAATATTAATTTGGAGGTAAATTTAATTTTTGTGGTAAGATAAGGTTTTAACATTTGAAAATGGCCACACATTATGTTTGTAGTTCTGATGCCATCCATGCTATCATTGATAGAAATTTAAGAGACTTGCATGCTTGTGCTATTGAAGAGACTAAAGTAAATGGATAGAATATAAGCATATCATATTGGAGGCAGGCGACATCAGAGGATGGAGGATTTTCCATCATCTCAAGTTAGCTTCTCGCTTTGAGATGATGCTTTGCATGAGAAGCATTTTTGGTTTTGGTTGTTTTACTTTTCTTTGTTGATGCTGACAGAGCTGACAAATTTGAAGAATGTATGTTTTGTGAAGTTTTGTTTTGGAGACAAGTTTGGGATTTAGTGTTGAGCTCAATATGGATTGTTGTCCAATGAGCTTCAAAGAGTATATGATCTTGAATTATACCCTTTCGCAGTCACTAGACAATGGCAGAGATCTGTCATATCTCTTAGGGTTCATTATCGAATAATTCAAGACTCTGTGATTTGAGAGCTTGGGACTAAAGAGTTCAAGAACATAGCTCGAAAGTATGCCTTTCTGAGGGTAGACGAGACAGCATGATGGAGCCCCACTTGGTTCAGGATTTGTTCTTTGGGAGAAGATCTTCTATAAAATATGTATTCATATTATGTAATTAGCTGTGTTGAGTATTTTAGCATTCAGGGGGGTCCCTTGGCACTATTGCAGGAACAATGTAATAAGGGGGGAATGTTGGCATAATAGTCACAATGGTATTACATTGTTACCTAAATAAATGTTAGTTTATAAGTTAGGTTTTAGGAAGTTACTTTCTCGTAAGAAGTTATATATGGGAATAATAAGGCTTTAAAAAGCCAATGTACTGCATTGTAAAATCATCTAAAAGACAATAATATATTATTCTATAGTTTTTATTTTACTGTACAAAGATGGTTTGACCAGATGTATTCTTGCTCACCCATTTTAATAAATAGAGCCTTAAAAAGTACATATATCTAGGAAAAAGAGAAATGTGGTCACTAGTTGGGAGCTTTCCAAAATGTTCAAGGCCAAATTTGGTCTTTCAACCTCCATGAGAAGTCAAATGGAAATAATGAAACAAATATACAAAATCATGTGTGCTCTTAATCCTATGTGTGTTTAGAATCAAAAGAACACAAAGTACATGTCTACAAATGTTATCACCTGAATTCTATATAGATTCAAGAACACTAGTGTGTATGGAGGACAATATGAGAGATGGAGTTCCAAAGTGCCATGAAGAAACCCTATGATAAAACCAACAGACAAAAAATATTATTGCAAATCTCTCTCAAGAAGAGGGAGAGAGTGAGACTAATTTCAATGGTAACATTGAGAATGATGTTACACGATTCAAATAGTCTACAAAATATTAAAAAATTAGAGTGGAGATAGGTTGGAAGCCATGAGAGGATTTGAAGAAACTAAAAATGCAAATGTTAACTAGCTTGGGAATGTTGTGAAGAGTATGCCTTTCTTGTTGGTAGGAGAAGACTACACTTGTGAATGATAACATGTCCTCTAATGTAAAAACATCCAACAACAAGAAAGGAAGCCTTTTGTCACAAAATAACGACGTAGAATGCATAAATCTTATGCTAATAACTCCAAGAACAAGAAGAAGCTTGTATAGTGTTGTAGAATGCCACCATCAAGCACACAACACTATTCACAAAGAATAAATTCTAGAGCAAAGAAAGAATTCTATAGAATACATAAAAATTGCACAAGGAATTCGGTTGCATTATAGAATTTCTAGAGAGTTGTAGGGAAGCTCTAGGGTGACAAAAATATAATCTTGGACCAAATTGACTATTGGGATTCCATTCTATGGACCATACGATGGTTACAATAGATGTTTAGAAGTTGGAAGGTCATATCTTGGTAGGAAATAGATGTTGAATGACTATACTATCATAGGACAATAGTGTGTGTGCACAAATGCCCATACACTAGCATGATTATCCAAACATGGCATGGCCAAAAACTTCATAGAATGGAAATAAAAAATAAAATAGACATTGGGGATACATACAAACACATAAGATGAACTTAAACATACAAAAACATTTGAAAAAATTGGCACTAAGAATGAGTTAAAGGCTAAGGCTGGGTTAAATGCATCTTAGAAGGGTGAAAATTCAAAGTTATGTCACACTTTTATAAAGGAAACAACCAACACTGATGTAACTTTTTAACTTGAATCACTACAAATTGACGTATATGTTTTGAATTTTAAAATAATGTAAACTAATAAAATGTAGATTTTTTAGTGTATTTTATATTCGTATTTTTTAAAAAAAATTAAAAATATTTAAATGTAATATTTTATAAAATTGACAATATAATCTAGTTTCTAATAAAATATTAAAAAATAAGGTTGAATGGGACGTCACATATTATATAGTAAATTTCATTTATTTTCCTTCTATATTTTTTTGTGTATTCATATCTCAAAACTTTAGTGCATGGATTAATTTTTCCTGAATTTGATAAATATACATTTTTAAATAAATCTTGGAAGTTGCATGTAATGAAAACACAACTATTTCGATGGGACATCAACTTTTGTCTTGATTATTTATCCCAAATAGGAAAAAATATATATTATCTTGACATGGAATCTCTCCTCTAGTGCATCATATTTTTTTCAAATTTTTTTGATCGATAAACTTTACTATTTTTTCTTGAGATGACAATCAACACCATATTTTGGTGCCAATGACCTACTTTTAGTAGAAATAAAAAAAAAAATATAAACACTAATTAAAATGCTTAAAAAATTATATTTTTTTAAATTAGACATATAGATCTACAAAAGGGTATTTTTAGATTATTTTAAAATGATTATTTACATGAGTAGGAGTTGTTAGGGTTACATTTTAAATTGTGTACACTTGTGTAAAGTAGGCACAAATTAACTATGTTTAGCTCCTCCCTTTAGTGATCCCAAGCCTAGTCCATTTTTAGATCTACCTTGTAGCAACTTATAAGTTGTGTAAGTATCTTTCATTCAAATTTTTTATTTTGAAAATCTTCACTAACCATTTAGATTTAGAATTTTATTATAGGAAAAAATGTTTTGTTTAATTTATCTAAGAATGTTTATATATGTTTTTTTATATGTAAAAATACCTCATCTCTGTAAAAGGAATATTCAACCAAATTCAAAAAAGTTTAATTTTGTTTTATAATTTAAATAAAAATATCATTAAGTTTTTTATTAATTTTATTTTAAATTAAATTTTTATAATTCTACAAATTAGAAATTATAATTAATATATGTTAATTTGTTTAAATAAATTTACGATAAAATTTAACTAGGTAAAACAAATATTATATTTGTAAGAGAGATGATTGATGGAAATAGCAGAACTCAAAAGCTTAGATCATGGAGGACATAAGCATCAAAGACAACTGTGGTTATTAAATGAAGAAACCTTTCCAATTATAATGATATTTGGGGGGGGGAGTACATAATAGTAATGTGTACTATACAACCATGATAAACAAACAACAATTGGTAAAAGTTGATGATTTCAAACAAGAGAAACACGTTAGGTGGAACTAGGCATTTGCAAGCCCATTCTCTTAGTGAACTCAAGTATGAGAAGTCGCTAGTTAGAAACAGTGAAGCATTTCCCTCCTTTATTATACCTATTTTGTTATATATTTAGGTTAAGATTGTGACATGATTTTCATTTTATTTTTCTTCTATTTTAGTCCACTTCAATATATTAGTAACAACACTTAAAGGTGCTATCAAATGGAGGATGGACACAAATATTTAGATAGCCTTATTGGCCAAGTACTACACACAACATTTAGATAGCCTTATGGGCCAAGTGCTATCAAATGGAGGATAGACACAAATATTTAGATAGCCTTAGGTGGTATTATGTGTGGTACTTGGCTGATGGGATTATAAATATTTGTGCCTATCAACAATTAGATAGCATCTTTAGGTGCAATTACTACTTTTTAAGAATTTCACAAGTGTGATAATTTAATATATTTTTATATAATTCTATACAAATGAAGAGATTTTGGAGATATTATTAGTTTATCAAAATTAATGATCATTTCGAATGATACATAAGAGTGATACAAAAAGTATTAACCATAAGGAATGACAATTTCACAATTTTCTTTTAAGGCATGTAGCTTACGAAAGGATAAAGCTAGAATAGAATTGAAGCATTCCAATAATAGTTGAGGAAGTGCAAGGAAGAAATTGCATAAAAAACCCATCATTGTAACATTTTTAAATGTATTTCAATATATAACAATGTTATACTAGATTTTGGTATGAATTTGCTTAAGTGTTTATTATTTTCATGTTTATGATTACTTGTTGGGTTTTTTCATACAAGTGTATAGGTTTGGTTGAGGGTACTAGGACTTTTGTGTGCCTCGAGTGAGAAATCCTATGGAATGATATGTGCTCGAATCAACTTTTATTAGGCATCATAGTTCTTTGTTGAAATCTAGAGCTTCGCAAAAATTGTGTGTATTTTTATTTAATAAACATTTAGATCACTCCGAAATCCACTAGATAAAAACAAGATATGTTTTGCTGGACTGCAATGATTACACGATATGTGCCTCTTTTATTTAAAAACTACGCTCAGAGGTCTGTATAACACCTCTTAGCATGATTAACTAGGATAAAACGTAGTTGAATGCAGATGACAAAATATACTTTCTCAAAATTTCAAAGCTTCAAATTTTGTTCATGTTGCTTAAATGTTATGCTGATGCTTGTTCATTATTTGCAAAAAATAAAAGGAACGCATTCCTATATTCTGAGGCTCCTAAATTGAGTAAAGAAAGACACATTGTTGCTTTGTTCTTGTGTTGTGAAGACTGGAATGAACATAAAAACAACCGCATATACTGACATCATTTAATGTAACCTTTTCATACATCTACATCTTCCTATTAAGTAAACATTTTTGTTCATGCATAGGGAAAACTTTGTTTAAAAAATAGTTACTTTAAAGTCTATCATTTTGTGTAAATCTAGTCCGTGAACAACAAATCTACCATTCAATACAAATTACTGTTTCCAAAATCTTAAATCCTATCCATATGAAACAATTTAAAAATCATCTCTGGGTCTATGCTATATAGTTAATAGGTCATTCCATGTGACACTGAAAAGTGGATGGCCACTTCTAAAATGTACAAAACCAAAACAAAAAAAATCTATTAAAAATGATGTACAATTTGATCTAACCCACTGCTTCCAAAAACCTAAAGCCTACCATATAGAACATTATTGGAAATAGAAAACTTTAGTCCAAGAATAAAAAACAAACTGAAAATAGTCTAAACAACTGCAACAATCCTTATTGGCGCTCCCAATAGGGATACGTAGAGAGAGAAAGTTATAAATATTGAAAGTCAAACATAAAATATATGGACTGACACTAGAATTACCTTTAACTGCTTGAATGTGTCAACAAAAACTGCCAAATCTATGATAGCCAGTTAGAAAAGTTGTGTGCAGTTGATAAAACTAGCATACCACAGTTTTATATTTCTGTAGAGAAAGTAAATAGTTAAGAGGACAATGCGATTGTTTACTTTTATTTTTAGTATAGATCATATTTATTGAGTATGGCTCATTTTGAAAAATCAACCCATATGATCATGATTACCAATTACCAATTGTAATAAATATTATTTTATTGGTATCACATTGATTTTATTTTTTGGGTATAGGTCAATTTGACATGTATGGGCTATATTTATTTCTTGAATTAATTTTAGGTATGGACCATATTCATTTTGAAAAATCAACCCACATGATCATGAGTGCCAATTGTAATAAATATTATTTTATTTGTGTCACATTGATTTTATTTTTTGGGCATGGGTCACTTTGACACATATTATATTTATTTCTTCAATTGATTTTAGGTAGGGGCCATACTCATTTCATTTCATTCTGGTATGGGTGATATTGATTGGAGTATTCAATGATTGTCTTGATTCATATGAAGGAGCAATAAGAGGGTAAACACCAATAACCAATCAATTTTTTTTTCAAACTTTGCAAACTATAGTCATGATCAAAATACAATAAAATGATTAGTTGAAACTTGAGAAGACTAATGCAAAATTTTGTAATACCATCATAGAGACATTGGTTTGGTCATGAGCATCAGCCATCGTGTCCCACTTGTTTTGTCAGACTTCACAAAACATCGCCATAAGATTTTTTGAATCCAGGTTTGGTAGTTTCCCTTAATAACTTCAAAATAGAAGTCAGCATTTAAATAACAATTCCCTTCTCTATCCATGGATAAAAACAAAAAGAGCATCTCTGTATCTAGAGGAGAAGAACGGGATACGGGTCACGTATATGTATATAAAAAAATAATTTAATAGTTTGTATGTAATAGGGGCCCTCCATTATTTTAGGTCTTTAACTCTTTTCCCACTTAAGAGTGTGCATCTCTTAAATCCAAAGCAAGGGAATCTGCTCTTTGAAAAAAGTGATTATGACATAACTGATGTACACTCAACTTTACTATTATGAATAAACTTTACTATTAAGGTCCTAAGACTCTTGTGGTACTAGGACTCTTGTGTGAATCAAGTGAGTGGTACTAGAACTCTTGTGTGCATCAAGTGAGTGGTCCTTAATTAAGTGGTCCTCAAGTGAGTGGTCATGTGGATTGATATGTTGTCACACAATTATGTGATATGCATTTGGTCAATTGCATCCACGGGGATTTTTATAATAATGTTTTTTTAAAAGGAACAATCTACACATAAGGTATAATCAAATATATAGATGTTTTAAAGCATATTCATGATCTTGAAAATAATTTTGTAGGCATTCTATATGATGATCCTAATGTTTCTATATCTTCTATGCCAATTATTACATTTCACATGCTGAAAATACCATGTATACACTTCTAATACCATAAGATTTTCTAAGAATTAATCTAATACAAGTGCAAATAAACTATGCTCATAAAGTGGAAACATGATAGAATCATTTCCCTCATTAACCCTACAAGGAGAATATCACAACAATCAAATCTATAAAAAAATTAGCAACATTCTCACATGTAAACAACACTTATAAAATAACAAAAATGAGAGAGGAATGAGAAGGAAAAAAACCATAAGAATAGAAATGACATCTATATAACCTGGGAAAACTCTTTTAGGAAAAGCCTATAATCCAAATAATACATATCCAATGTATTATTCAACAACATAAATGGTTACAATACATTCATAGGATATCCATGTGAGCTTCAATGAGATCAATATTCCTACTCCTCTAGTCGAAAATCAATAGCAAAATCCTAAAAAATACCTTTCATACATCATGTATCCCATGCCTCTGAAATATAGAGTTAAGGATGCCTAGAAAACCATCAAAAAATAATACCATGGGCCCAAACAAGGTCCCAAAATACCACGGTATAAATTCTCATTACTCTCACATGTGTGAAGCCATACTGAAATAGAAAATACCTCTTACAAAAACATCTTTAACTTTGATTATGCAATTTCACATATGTAACTCCCAAGGACACCCTCATGAAGCACAAATTACATTCCATGCCCACTAAGAATAGAAGATGCTCTTACAATTCCACTATGTAACCCCTATTCAATGTATTATTATAAAAATATTTTTAAGTCCCTAGAGAATAAAAATTAATCAAATATATCTCATTTTCATACAGGTGTCCCATTTGCCCATTCCATGACTTTTGGAAAGACAAACTATATTTATCCATCTAGTGAATAATTAAATTACATAGAAACTTAGAATATGCAAGGTGAATAGCACACCTAATCCTAACCAAAATGTGCTACCTACTTCATATGGCATTAAAGATTGAACATACTTGATTATCCATGAACAACCAAAAGACATTCCCTATATTATGATGTAAAGAATCTTTGAGAAAGGGTCTTCAAAGGTTTTACAATTTCTACTAAACTCAATAAGCATACACAATACACAAACTAGCAAATGTAATTAGAGAAATGCAAGGGATTCCTCAATTTGTATAAGAAATTCATGGAAATATTCTTATTAGGAAATATTTAATAACATTAAGCAATTAAGTAGGTTGGAAATAATTTGTGTTGTGACACTACGGTAGCATGTTTTGTGAATTGTATAAGTCAACCATAGCATAGGATATTTAATACCCTTTGTTATTAACTAGATTTATAGGTAACTAAATTAGCTATTAGTAGGCCCTAGAGTGCATAAATTAGTATGTTTTCATTGTCGTCATAATATGAAGTTTTAGTAATAGTATCGGGTGTTACCTTAATGAGAATGTAGACCATATTATTTCTTATCTCGAGAACTCTAAGATGTACTTTCACTTGTGTTACTTTGGCCTTGGGCTTGTGTTTAGGATATCTTTGAGTGTTCTTAATGTTGATAGGCATAGGTTATCCAATAAATAGGTTAATCATAGATTGAGTAGTGAGGTTAAGACCACCATACACCTTCTCCCCTTCAAGTGACTTGTTATAGTCACAAAGTGAATTTTGGTTAAACAATATTTGAGTATTTGATTTCATTTCTATTATTTATGTTGTGGAATTATTTTATTAAATTACAACCAGCAGCATGAATGATACTTTTTTTTGCTCTACTTTTGGCTACTTAGCCGATTTATAAATTCATAAGTTCCCTTGCCTTAAGGACTCTTCTATTTGAACTTTTAATGGAATTTATAATATTCTTTTACATTGGTGGCCACACTTGGAATTTTATTATGAGATTTGATTTTTGATATTATTTAAGATTTTACCTTTTTTTTTAAATTATTGGCATTGATTTTTGAGGTTGTTGTATTATTGATACTGTTGGTAATTTGAAAGTTTTCTTGTATTATTTATACTTTTTGAAGTGGACCTTATTAGGTTGTATGGGGAGATGGAAGGAGGTGGCACAAGAATTCTTATAGACTTAAGCCATGTAATAGACTAGTTTAGGATGGTCAATTCTTTTCTTCCTAGATTCTTAACTTTGTACCCTCTATATGGCTTGTCAAGTTACTTTGTCCTTCTTGAAGGCTTCTAGGAGGAAGCCTATTTTTAAGAGGGGGAGGATGTGAGGCCTAACTTTTGCTTTTCTTACATTAGTTTATCTCAGACTATTAGACTATGCTATTCCTAGTATATACTCTATGGGTGTGTTTTATTTATGTTTGCTACACTTTTTTGGAGTTATGTTCTAAACATTCTAATTGAACTCTATCGATTGGATGTTATACATATTTTGAATTTGAATCATATGGATGTTATGTTATAGTGTCATATTTAAAAATTGTGATGAGATGGTTATAGATTGTTATGCATTTGTTAAAGAATTTATTAAATGAATTAATTAATTCTTAGATAATATTTTATGAATTATTAGATCATGAACAATTAAGATATGAATGCACTTTTGTTTATACATTATTACATTGCTTCGGCTATTTAATTATTCATGGATATACTGATATTTGGAAGTGAGTGTGCAGGTGGGTGGCTGGGATATATATATTCGGAGGCTTTAAGGAAATTTCTTATGTGTTTTCCCCATTAAGCCTAGTCTACTCATGGGAGGAGTAAGGACTAATATGTGTGGTTGTGTGTGTGATAAGAATTTATTTTGATTATTAATTTTTTTGTTTTGTTTATGTTTCTGTGGGAAAGGGTTGTACTAGGAGTGGCACTCTGACTCTGATGAGGTCCTCACATGTAATAAGGAAAGAGATGTGGACCTCTCTTGGGCTAGTATGGCTACTTTGGCTGTAATTTATGTTTATTCTTGCACAAGGGTGTTTAAAGAAATATATTTATATATTATTGATAAGGTGTTGTGGGTTGTGGAAAGAATGGGTGAATGCTAGAGATTATGGAAAGTGGATGGATTTTGGGAGATGTGGAGATTGTTTATGGAGAGTATGTTGTTGTACATGTCGTGGTGTGTATGTGTGGTGATTTGTGGTGTTGACGGAGGTGATATGGTGGTTGGGAAAATGATATTTGTCGTGTTTATGTATTGTGAAGGAAGAAAGTCGTTTCTCTAGATCCCAAGAGGGAAGAATTTGCCCCTCTCTCCCCCTTATGGATTTTGAATGGATTCCATTATTTGTGCTAAGTCATTGGGGTGTATTGTATTTGTTGTATGTGTTTGATGTAGTAATTTTCTTGTGTATGTGTATGCTTGCATGTTGTATCCCTCTTCCTAAAACCCTCTAGCTCAGGGGTAGGGTTTGTGAATCAACCCCTATGGAAGGGAGATAAGCAATCCTAGCCATTCCTTTGTCCAAAGTTTTTGCAGGGAAGACTTGTTGATGTCTGAAGGACCTGCTCAACAAGAAGCCTATTGGACATGAAAGTCAATAAAATTATGTAAAATAATTATTGTGGCATGATGCCAATCTGTGAACCATATCAAAGTGTATTATATTGTATCCTATTTGTGTAATAGTTTTAAAGAAAATTATAAAATTTATTGCATTACATTGGGACATTTGTACTATTGAAAATCATGTAATAAAGTTGTATTATAATGTTATTCTTTATTAAATGAAAGAATTTAGTTTTTTTACCTTTCTTGTATTTGGTTTAGGAAAGAGAATGAAAAGCATATAAATCTATAACTTCTTGCATACAGATAGCTTAATGTGTTTTAAATATTAACAATTCTTTCTAATATGTGTTCTTCCATTTAGTTGCTTATTTAATCATATGTATACCAGGAATGAATATGCTTATATTCCCTTATACATATATTTTTATATAAGCCAATATTTTCATTTTGTATTCATTAGAAGGAATATTGTAAATATATATACATGTATAATAATATTTATATGCACAAATATATATATATATATATATATATATATATATATATATATATATATATATATATATATATATATATATATATATATATATATATATATATACATATGATTGATTTATGTGGTATCTATACATCATTATATATATATATATATATATATATATATATATATATTTATATATATATAATAATATATATTAGTATTAAATTATAGAAAGAGATTTATATAAAGGAAATATATCAAATAAATTTTAGGGTTTATATATATATATAAGGAAAAGATGTGGAAAATTGTAGCAGTGAGTAGGATGTCTTTGAAGAGGAGGACAAAGATGATCATGAAGAGGCGAGTAAGGATTTTCAAAATGGAAAAGATGCTCATATGGATAGGTGCATAGATATGGCCTATGAAGAAATAGTAAAACTTGAGGCTAGAATGGATGCATTTGAGATTGAGCAAAGAAGGAGAAAGGAGAAGATTGTGGATGAAAGAAGGGTTATAAGGATTGTGAATGAGAAAGCAGTAAAGAGGAAAGAAAACATGGTAGCAACAAGACAAAAAGGAGCGGGGTTGAAGAATGAAGAACCTACAATCATTGTGGGTAAGAGCAGATATGAGAAAGAAGACCATAAAAGTGGCATAAAAGAGAAAAGAAACCTGATTGCAGCGGAAACATGTCTTCTTAAAGGCATGGATATGCTGTTGCATGAGAGTGCAACAGAGAAGAGTGAGGATGAAAAACTTGTTTCAGATAACATTATTATGTCTGCAAATAAAGAGGAAAGTGAAGACAAAGAAGCGGAAGTCCTTGAGAATGATGAAAGGGAAGAAAACAATGAGTTTGTGCAGCAGATGGAGAAGAGAAAATGGAGGTCTTTGAAGGACCTATCTGTGATGAAGAAAATGAAGAAGATTTCCATGCTTAAGTAATTGTTATCGAGTAGGATTGCACCCATTATGAAAAGCTGGGAAGCTCAACAATCCTGTGTAACATGGGATCAAACTCAGGTTGTGGGTGACCTATGATGAGATTGAACCTCTAGATTATGGGTTGGTTCCCTTATGATTTTCTAATGGGTTAATGACTTTGCAAGTAAAAGGGATAGAAAGAATGAAATGAATGGACAAAACTGAAAGTAATTGGGTGGTGATGCACCTAAATGATGATAACAACTTGTAGAATGATTCACAACTCTCCCCGAGAACACTGTTTACATAGTTCAATAATAATGACTTAATCACAAAAATGTTTCTAGAGTAGGCAAAACAACTTGCTCTTTCAACAGGAAAATAATTTTCACAGTTTCAAGAACAAAATGAAACAAACACAACTCCAAACCTGTGATGGATGCACAATAATGAATGAGACAAATTTAAAGGTTCTAATGGTTTAAACACTAACTTTATCAAATCATTCATGAAAGCACTTGCATTAATCTGAAAAGGCAATCTTGAGGTATTCTAGATGAACATAATAGGAAAATATTGCGTAAATGAAAAAAAAACATGTAACATGTAACCTGCTGTACTATATAGATCTATAAAAATTGAGTTACAAGCACTCTCGTGCCTCTCTGAAATGTGTAAGAGAGAAAAGAAGGAAAGGACTAGAATGACATAAGTTTTTCTCCCATATATAATCTACTCACAAAAAGACCTAAGAAGGTCAACTATAGTCAACTACCTCTAAAAATAATACCTCCAAGGCTGATCCATGAGAAAGCATAAAAATCCCTAAAGAATAGGGTCATAACTATAGGAAAAGGAGAAAAAATAGCTCCAAATTGCCCCTCACACTTAGTTTGACCAAGTGGTACACCAAACTTCCTCTAGTTTGACCAAAAATCATGCAAAAAGCTCCAAAATAGCTCAGTTAACTCCATCTCTTGATTTGCATGATTTGGGCATGAGGAAACAATGTGAACAAGTGATAAAGTAATCAATAAAGACGTACTTTACTAGTTGTTACAAATTTATTTATTTCTAACGTTTTACAACTTTGTGATAAATAATAAAGTAATTTATAATTGCATTACATTACTATTTGTTTACATTGGTTTATCATCTTCTAAGTCATGCAAAGTGAGGGTAATATTTTCAAAAGGCTTAATTTAAATAATAACTCCTTATAACTCTGATTTGACAATACATAATCACCTCATGCATCCTATGATGATGCCAACAAAAATACTCCTCCATACATGCCAAAGTCAAAAATATCTCCTACTTATGAGATATGATAGAAATCATGATTTAATCCCTTATATCTCCCATGCTATTTGCATCACATAGGATCTCCTCCATACATGCCAAAAATAAATAGTCATCATGCTATATTCCATTAGTTATATACCTTATTGTATCCATGTGACTCCCTTTTTGCTTGTATAATCAGCTCACCCTTATGACTCCCATGCCATATCCATGATATATTATTGCATAAGAGATCCTTTTACATCATTATCATTTCAAAAACCTTATGAAAATCAAAAGGAAAAACATGGCCCCAAGGGCTCCCTTGCATCATTACGTTTCTAAGGTCAAAAAGACCTCCAAACACAAGCATTGGTAAAAGGCATCATTAGGTTTATTGACTTTAAAGTTTTGACCATGGGAATATTTTTGGATAACAATGATTTCTAAAATAGAAAAAGGTCAAAAAAGCTCATAGTCGAGCTAGGGAAACCAACCCAAAAGAAGAAGAAACCTAAAAAGAACTTCATTTTGCACTTTGCCTTCTCCTTTGTTGCTCTGCCTGCTGATATGCACTAGGGTTTGAATCTATTTTTGGAGCATTCTAGAGGTTTTAACTTGTTGTTCTTGGGCTATTTTCAATACATCTTAATTTAGGTAAGTCTCCCTTCTGTATATCATTATTTTCTGCAAGAAATGGTGTTGAAACTTTCTTGTTTGCTATTCCATTAGCTACATCCATTTTGATTTTTGTATAGTAATATTTTGAAAGAAAACTTCTCCTTTTTCTTCTGTGTCTATTCCATTTTTTGCTCTGTTTTGACACCAAGAATCAAGGGAAGAGAAATAGTTTATACACTAGTTTTTTCATTGTGCTTACTGTATATGCTTTACATATTCTTCTCTTCTTTTGTTCGGCCTCCATGGCACAATGACTACGAGTATTTTGTGAAGAACTCATTCAAAAGAGAAATTGTAGATTATGTTTCCTTAAATGCTTTGATTTTTTCACTTATGGCATGACTGCAATAGGAAAAAATTATGGCCATAGAAAATACAAGGGTAAAATCTTCATCCATTGTGAGTAAACCCTAGTAGGGTTTGGTGAAGAATATGCTCCATTTTTTCTTCTCTCTTTTGCATAAGACAATACTGCTCTTTATTCCTTGTTCACCTCTCTATACTTGCATTATATTTGTTTGGTCTTCATTGAAAGAGTGATGAAAGGGGGTTTTCTTTATTTATTAACCCTACTAGGGTTTATATACACTGCACTCCTTTCACCCTACAAACAATGTTGTTCAATGGCTAATGGGGGCAGTCACCCTAAAAGAAGGACTGTGACCTTATTGGTATCTCTTGTAATAATCCTATCATTTCTATTGTACCTTTGATGATTTTATATATCTTTTGGAGGGTTTATATAGGGTTTAGAAACCCTTGACAAGTTCCACACAAACTTGATCAAGGTAACCCTTGAAAAGTTTAAGCATACAAGAGAAGAAACTTTTAACACCTTACCCCTTATCTCTGCTAGATTCTTAGACTATCCCTTTGACATCATTATCTTATATCTCTTGTTTACTACTCAATTGACTCCTTTGAAGCTATACATATCTTTATGCTATCTTGTAGACCTTTAGAATCTTTATGACAGAATTGGGTAGGCCTATGCCCTTAAACCTTCGTTAGATCTGTCCTCTTCTTATCTATCACAGTTAGTAACTCTCAAGTCCTATCCCATAGATGTTTCATAAAGACTTGATGAAAACCTCTTACTATCCTCTTAACTTCTATTGATATCCTGAGTGCCATGGTGAATTTGGTAGTGTTCTTTCTGTAGGGTTTAGAAGGGTTTTATCTCATTTATTGTTACTTTTGGATTAGCTCCTTTGGCACCCTACATTGATATTGTATGACAATCAATATGTAACTTTCTTGAAAAGCATTCATGTACCCTTCAACTCAACTTCAAACTGCCCACTGCCATAAACCTCTTGACTATGTTCTTGTACCATTTGTAATTCAGCATCATATGCCCTATGAGATCTCATGATCAATGTGTTTTCTCTATATACTTGCATAGTGCATATCCCTATTATTGGTATCCATATAACTCCAAAACATGCCAGTAGATAAATGAACTGAAATATGGTGAAAAGAGAAATGGTTTTAGAGGGTACTGCCACAACCCTTTAATTGCATGCAAAACTCTGTCCACTACATCCAAACTCTATATGCTTCCTTTTGGCTACTATCAAACCTGCATTTTTTCATTCTTTTGTATCTCTTCATATATGTTGTCTCACTTTTTATAGTAACAATAGGGTTTTGAACCACGTTATTACTCAACTAAACATGTGGGGTTTAGTAAGTGTCTTGAGAACCAAAATTCCTTACAAATATGGCAAACAAACATTTATCATCTATCTGTCTTCTCTTGACACAGCACTGTCCCTGACATCTTGAAACTATTGTTGGTCAAGATAGTATGGTTTTTCTTTGGCATACCCCTACTATCTCTCAAAATTACATCTGTACATTATCTTGGATGTTTGAGAAGAACAGTGCAGGTGTGAAGGTTTAAGACATGTTTTTGAAACATATATTGATCTGGCTCTACTACTACCAGTATGGTTCTATCCCAACAGAATTGCTAACCTTGAAAGTCTTCTTTGGGACTAGTAAATCATGTTGTGTTGAGACAAACAAAACCTATTACATTCTTCTCCACACTATATTCTCTATGTTATGTTATTATTTTGGCTGTCATGACAGTCATTAAATAATAAAAAACATTATTGCCTTTTGGACGGTTATTACCTCATTTCCATGACTGATTTTTACCTATTTTTGCTGCTCTTCATGATGGTATATGTACTCCTTGAAACTGCTCTTTATACTGCTGGTAGACTTTTGTAATGCTCACTGTCTTTGGGCTTCTAGCTCTTATTCAATGACTGTCCCAATTTCTATACACCTCATTCACTATTTTCATAACTGATGTGGCTGCCCCATTTAGAAGATATGACCCTCTTCTTAAAATATTGGGATAATTGTTTGTTGTTTCTGCTTCTTTTCAAAGGATAACCTATTATAACCTCATTTTCATGATCTTGTGCTCTCTGATGAGGAGGACTATGAGAGTTTTATACCTCAGATGAGTTAGGCTTCATGCTTTTGTATTGTTGTCATGACTTTGTTGCTCCATGTACATTGTCTACTGTCATTTTATGGCAGTCAACTAGTAACTATCCCTTCTTCATGCACAATGAAAAATATCCATGCTTATGTTCTACAGAAAATAGCATCTTAACACCCTTGTATTTGTCTACAGAGAATGGATTCCACTGAGATATTCTTTGGCTGTCTTCTTGATCTTCTGAATATTGCTCCTTGGTTGACATACAAGGTGTGCATTTTGATGGCAAACCCCCTGTTAATTGTACACTACTCTCCACAGTATGATTGTCCTTCATGTATTGAGATAGGTTGTTCCTACTCTGTAACCCTCTTTTACTCTCCTGACCATGCTGACAGACCTCAATGCTACTCTCACCCTTATCATAGTAGACTATTTTTTCCTTCTCATGCATGTTGTTCTCCTTTTACTATAGTCATTCATGTAAATGTTACTTGACCATAATAGTCATCCAATGATAATTATTGTCATGACTTCTTCTAATAGTCATTCAAGTAAATGTTATTATTGTTGCAAGTATGGGCCTAACCAGTGTTGTCATTGATGTCAACATACTCAGGTTGCATTAATGAGAAGGATTGGATGAGCTATGTGTTGAGGATATTGAGAAAATCAGTCTCAATCAGGAACAATGAAGAACAGTGATGTAACAAGGTAAAAGTCCAAGATAGGTTGAGGATCAGAAGATGCGGTTTAAAGGGTTTGTAGATATAAGTCTTGAGATGCTCCAGTCAAGTTTTTAGGGATCCGCATGAAGATCTGAAGAAGTTATGGTCACTCAAGTAGAACCGGTTCCGACAGGTGCTCAGTGGTGATAGAGTGAGATAGATAGGTCCGGTAAGGTCTGGTAATGCATTATCCCACTCTGTGGATTTGAGGAAGTGTTGAGGACATCCTTGTGAAGTGTCAAGTAGATAGGTTTGTGGTTTGAAGGTCTGAAAGAACCTATTCCTTTGTGACAGTGATGACAAACTGTGTTCTTGAGGTTCTGGATGAAGGAGAGAAGGATTTCAATAAGTAGAGGAAGTGCAGATGTTCCTGGTGATTCAGGAAAGCTTGTGAAGGTCCTTGGATTATGTTCAGTTCGTGTTGATGGTCTGCATTAGAGTTGGAGACTAGAATTGAAGAAATACTTCCAGATGAAGGTGTTCTTTCTGTGACTGGCCAACTGGATGAATTATACACCTTGCGAATCTTCTTGTGGTTGTTTGCCGACTTAGATGTTTGTTCCTAAGTTGATGTCGTGTATAAATAAAGGTTTACGAAGTCATTTCAAGATTATTTTTGTGGAGATGAGCGTGTGGTAGCGAAGAGAAGAGCGAAAGGCAAAGTAGAAGGTTTGAGCTTAAATGGAACTAACTCAAGCATAGTGAAGATGCTATTTACCAGTTCAAGTATGTGATACTTATTCCTTTGTAGACAGTGTGTCTCCTGTAGGCAGTGAGCCTCTTATGAGCAGTGTGCTCGGGCAGTGAGCCCTAATTGGCATGTGCCATTTGTTCTTTCTATTCTTCTAACAGAGAATATTATCTTGGGTTAATCACCCTGTGGTTTTTCCCTTAACCAGGTTTTCCACATCAAAATCTTGGTGTTTCATGTGTTGATGTGTTTCTACTATTTATTTGTTACATTATGCTTTCATGATTGATCTTCTATTATGCTGCTGATTAACAATGTGGAGTTAAGTACATAAAAGGGAGAAAGTTTTATACAACTGATTCACCCCCCCTCTCAGTTGTGTGCCCTAAATCCAACAATTGGTATTAGAGCTAGGTTCCTCTAAAAGGAGCTTAACTGCTTGAGGAGATCTAGGATGTCATCATACAAGAAGGATAGTCTGAAGTTTGATGGAACCAACTTTACTCTTTGGAAAGGTCGCATGAAATGTCACTTACAGTGTATGGGTTTTGCATACTGGTCCATGGTTACAAAAGCTTATATACCTCCACAGGGTGGTCTGACAACCCTAAATGAAATCACAGATGCTAAAAATAATCTACGGACCAAAGAGGCTCTTCTAAGTGCATTATCTGACTCAGAGCTCTCAAATGTTATTGATCTACCAGCTACCTTTGAGATTTGGGGGAAACTAAAACTTTTGCATGAAGGAGATCAGTTTGTTAAATGTGCAAAGTTACAAAGTCTAAAAGGAAAATTTGAAAAACTAAACATGAGAGATGATGAAAATATTACCTCTTTTATGCCAAGAGTGAATGAGCTGGTTTGTGGAATTAGAAATGCAGGTGGAATCCTAAGTGAAGAAGAGATTGTTGGCAAAGTTCTCAAATCCGTTCCTGCTTCTTATAAAATCAAGGCTTTTGCAATCGAAGAATTTAGAGCTCACACAACAGTCACAAGAGATCAATTGGTTGGTAAGTTGGCTACTTTTGAAATGGTTGATTTTGGAGATGATCCCCCCAAGACTGAATCTGCATTCAAAGCCAGTGCCTCTGTGAAAGGTAAACAAAGATTTGATCTAGGAGAGAACTCATCAAGGAAACTATCATGGTATGATTAAGCAAGAAAAGACATGGAAGAAGAAGAAGCAAAAATAACTCAACTTGAAGCCCTCATTGCAAAGAGACTGCCAAGAGGATCTGGTAAGTATGAAGGAAAATCACCCTTTAAGTATTTTAATTGCAATAAGATTGGTCACTTTACCTCAAAATGTTTGAAAAGATTTTCAAGGTCAAATTCTAACAGACAAAGGTTCCAAAAGAATTGTTATTATGTTCATGAAGAAGATGATAATGAAGGAGTAACAGATGATGAATCAGAGATAGGAAACAAATCCAGAAATGAATGGGTGTTTATTGCCATCAAGGAAGAAGATCCAATGCCCTCTGAATCTGTCAATCATAAGGTTGTAGAAAGAGCTCTGGCTGCCCAAGTTGAAGAAAAGGATGATTGGGTCATTGATAGTGGATGCTCTCATCATATGACAGGTGACAAGAACAAGTTCTTAGATTTGGAAAGGTATGAAGGAGGAATGGTAAAGTTTGGTGATAATTCTGCTGGTAGAATCAGAGGTAGGGGAACTATTTCTTTTGATGGAAAGAACAAAACTAGTAATGTACTGTATGTTGAAGGATTGAAGCACAATCTTCTCAGTGTTGGACAGTTGGTGGGCAAAGGTTATGATCTCTGGTTCAAGAGTAGAAAATGCAGGATCTTTGAAAGCTCCAGAACTGAGATTGCATCCGGTACTCAAACAAAAGGTAATATCTTTCATCTGGTTGGTACTGATAAAAGTTGTCTGTTTGTTCAAATTGATCAGAGTTCGTTATGGCATAGAAGGATGTGTCATGTAAATTTTGATAACATCATCAAGATAAGAAATACTCAGGCTGTAAGAGATCTTCCAAAATTGGTAAAACCTATAAATAGTTTGTGCAAAGAATGTCAGCTAGGTAAACAAAGTAGAGTCTCATTCAAAAGCAAGGATTAGTCCTCTACCAGATTATTGGAACTAGTTCATACTAATCTATGTGGTTCGACAAGAATCAAGAGTATGCAAGGTGATAGATATTTCATGTTACTGATTGATGACCATTCCCGGATGATGTGGGTTACCTTTCTAAACGAAAAATTAGAAGTTTTTGAGAAGATCAAAATCTTCAAGGCTATGGTTGAGAATCAAACCAGATTAAAAATGAAATGTCTGAGGTCTGATAAAGGTCGTGAATTCACATCCGGTGAGTTCATAGATTTTTGTAAGAAGCATGGTATAAAGAGACAGTTGTCTACTCCTAGGACTCCACAACAGAATGGAGTAGTAGAGAGAAAGAACCAAACCATCCAGGAAGTATCCAAGACAATGATGATGGAAGCAAATGTTCCTCAGATGTTTTGGAGAGAAGCTGTCAGCACTGCAATCTATACTCTCAATCGAGTTCAAATCAGAAGCAATACCAATAAGACTCCTTATGAACTTTGGTTTGGCATCACTCCTACTGTGAGGTATTTCAGAGTATTTGGTAGCAAATGTTACATTAAAAGAGATGAAGATCTAGGCAAGTTTGATGCTAGAAGTGATGAAGGAACATTCTTGGGTTACTCCACTCAAAGCAAAGCTTACCAGTGTTACAATAAGAGACTCAGAAAGATGATAGAAAGTACAAATGTAAAGGTTGATGAAGGAATTGAGAGACCTTCAAGGTTTTATGAATATGATGAAGATGATCAGAATGATGTTCTAATTCAAGGAGCCCAAACTCCTTCCGGTACTCAGAATCAAACAGGTCTGGTAACTCAAGGAGAAGAGATGAGTCACAATGAACCTGATGAAGAATTAGAAGTGCAAGAAACTCCCAAAGTTCCTAGGTATGTAAGACTGAACCACTCTGAAGATCAGATCATAGGTGATAAAAGCCAAGGTGTGCAAACAAGAAGAAGAATTACTCAAGACTCAGATGAGTATTGTCTGATTTCAAGGATAGAACCTAAGACTGTAAATGAAGCTTGCAATGATGAAAACTAGACTAAAGCTATGGAAGAAGAGCTAATGCAAATTGAGAAAAATCACACTTGGGATCTTGTTCCCAAACCTAGAGACAAGAATGTGATTGGAACCAAGTGGGTCTTCTGGAACAAACTAAATGAAGTTGGTGATGTAATCAGAAATAAAGCTAGATTAGTCTGCAAGGGCTACTCTCAAATAGAAGGAGTTGATTTTGAAGAAACCTTTGCTCCAGTGGCAAGAATTGAAGTAGTCAGATTATTTCTTGCCTATGCTGCCTTCAAGGATTTCAAAGTATATCAGATGGATGTCAAGTCTGCCTTCCTAAATGGTGATTTGAAAGAAGTATACATTGAGCAACCAGATGGATTTCAATTGTCTAATCAGGATGATATGGTCTGTAAGTTGAAGAAAGCACTGTATGGATTGAAGCAAGCCCCAAGAGCTTGGTATGAAAGATTGGATAAGCATCTTTTGAAGATTGGTTTCAACAAAGGTACTACTGATAGTAACTTATATTTCAAAATTGATCATGAGAATATCTTGATTGTTGAAGTATTTGTTGATGATATCATCTTTGGAGGAAAAGATAGTATGTGTAAAACTTTTTCAAATCAAATGAAAAGTGAGTTTGAGATGTCTATGCTTGGTGAAATGAATTTCTTTTTGGGTCTACAGATTACTCAAACAAAGAAAGGAATCTTCATTTCTTAGACCAGATATGTGAAAGAATTGTTGAGGAAATTTGGGATGGAAGATTCAAAGCCAATGAATACTCCCACGGCAACTGGATGCAAGTTGAGCAAAGATGATGACTCTCATTAGGTCGACCAGACAAAGTACAAATCAATGATTGGAGGATTGTTGTATCTCGCTCAAACTAGACCAGATATAATGTAGGTTGTTGGTCTTCTTGCTAGATTCCAGGCTGACCCCAGAGAATCTCATGTCATGACAATCAAGAGAATTTTTAGATATCTAAAAGGGACAGTTGAGTATGGTTTGTGGTATCCTAGAGATCATGATTTCTCTCTTCATGCATATAAGATGCAGATTGGGTAGGATGTGGATGACCGGAAGAGTACCAGTGGTGGAGCATTCTTTTTGGGAAAGAGATTAGTTTCTTGGCTAAGCAAGAAACAAGAGGCAATATCTCTGTCTACAACTGAAGTAGAATACATTGCAGCAGCAGGTAGTTGCACTCAAGTTTTGTGGATGAAGCAGATGCTAAGAGATATAAAAATAGAATATGAGGAGCCTATCACAATTTTCTGTGAAATTCAAGTGCAATAAATATTTCTAAGAACCCGGTGTTGCACTCTAAGAATAAGCATATATCTATCAAATTTCACTTTTTGAGAGAACAAGTGAACAAGGATGAGGTCAGATTGGAGTTTGTGCCCTCAAAGGATCAGATTGTAGATATCTTTACTAAACCTCTTCCCAAGGAATCTTTTGAGTATCTCAGGGAGAAGTTGGGGGTTATTACCCCTCCGGTGATAAACTAGGATGCACTGGTGTACATCAGTCCGGTGGATATCATAGTCATATCTTGTGATCCGGACTATTGATGGGAAGCTGCTACTCAGGGGGAGCAGCTGGTATGATTCTGATGTGTTAGAATTGCAAGTATGAGCCCTTTGCCATTGATGTCAAAGGGGGAGAGAAGACATGTGAAAAACAAGTAGTTGATGATCAAAGGGGGAGCAGTAAAGGAAGAGAAGACATGTGAAGGGTTGTTACTATTAGGGGGAGCTGTGACAGAAAGGAGAAGTTCTTGTCTTGATAGTTTTTCACATCATATGTTGCCATCAATGACAAAGGGGGAGATTGTTGCAAGTATGGGCCTAACCGGTGTTGTCATTGATGTCAACATACTCAGGTTGCATTAATGAGAAGGATTGGATGAGCTGTGTGCTAAGGATATTGAGAAAATCAGTCTTAATCAGGAACAATGAAGAGTAGTGATGATAACAAGGTAAAAGTCCAAGATAGGTTGAGGATCAGAGGATGTAGTTTAAAGGGTTTGTAGATATAAGTCTTGAGATGCTCCAGTCAAGTTTTCAGGGATTCGCATGAAGATCTGAAGAAGTTGTGGTCGCTCAAGTAGAACCGGTTCTGATAGGTGCTCGATGGTGATAGAGTGAGACAAATAGGTACGGTAAGGTCTCGTAATGCATTATCCCACTCTGTGGATTTGAGGAAGTGTTGAGGATGTCCTTATGAAGTGTCAAGTAGATTGGTTTGTGGTTTGAAGGTCCGAAAGAACCTATTCCTTTGTGACAGTGATGACAAACTATGCTCTTGAGGTTCCGGATGAAGGAGAGAAGGATTTTAGTAAGTAGAGGAAGTGTGGATGTTCCTGGTGATTCAGGAAAGCTTGTGAAGGTCCTTGGATTATGTTCAGTTCGTGTTGATGGTCCACATTAGAGTTGGAGCCTGGAATTGAAGAAATACTTTCGGATAAAGGTGTTCTTTCTATGACTGGCTGACCGGATGAATTATACACCTTGCAAATGTTCTTGTGGTTGTTTGCCGACTTAGATGTTTGTTCCTAAGTTGATGTCATGTATAAATAAAGGTTTGTGAAGTCATTTCAAGATTATTTTTGTGGAGATGAGTGTGTGGTAGCGAAGAGAAGAGTGAAAAGTAGAGTAGAAGGTTTGAGCTTAAATGGAACTGACTCAAGCATAGTGAAGATGCTATTTACCAGTTCAAGTATGTAATACTTATTCCTTTGTAGACAGTGTGTCTCCTGTAGGCAGTGAACCTCTTGTGAGTAGTGTGCTCGGGCAGTGAGCCCTAATTAGCATGTGCCATTTGTTCTTTCTATTCTTCTAACAGAGAATATTATCTTGGGTTAATCACCCCGTGAATTTTCCCTTAACCGAGTTTTCTATGTCAAAATCTTGGTGTTTCATGTGTTGATGTGTTTATACTATTTATTTGTTACATTGTGCTTTCATGATTGATCTTCTATTATGCTGCTAATTAACAACGTGGAGTTAAGTACATAAAAGGGAGAAAATTTTATACAACTGATTCACCCCCCCTCTCTCAGTTGTGTGCCCTAAATCCAACAATTATCCCCTTTTCACAGTTATGAAATTGTTCTAACAACTTTAGCTTTCAGTTGATCTCTCACTATTGGCATGATTGCTCCTTTTAGGTCATTGCATTAACAATGTAATATAGCATTGATTGGTTGCTGCTCCTTATTGCAATGATGCAGGAGCATTCAATGGTGTAAGGGCAATCTTGCATCACCCAAAAAGAAGTTGATTCAAAATCATTGCAGTTGTTTTCATTTCATTCCATAATTAGTGTTTTTGGTTCCATAATCTCTTAAATAATGATGTAGGACTTTTAGTTTTTCCAAACTGCTAAAAATAGCAACTTGAATGTTTTGGAAAGTTAAACTGTCATTTTAGGAAAGTTTGCATTTGGGCATGGATTGAAGAGAAAACTTACAAAAATCTTCATAACTGAAATATAATACCTTTGGCGAAGGAATCAGGCAAAGATCATTTGTGAGCTGAAAGATATTAAAGTTTTTGTTTTCCAAAAAGCCCCTGAAAATTTTTGAAATGAGATATGAGGCACTAAAACATCCCATAATGACCTAAATAGTTGACATAAATCCATTTATAGATTTCTGGTGTGACAGTTCACATCGTGAGCTTTCTGGCACTTAAAACAGTTCGTCAATCAGACACTTGGATCAAAAGTTATGCTTCCCAAAAGTTGACCTACTTTTGGAGGGGGTTGCAAATTTTGATATTTAGCTGGAGATCGCCAAAAAGTGCTATTTATGATTATTTTGGGAACCCTAGGCAGTAGTAGAGTTAAGGGGGAAAGTGTAGAGTCAAGGGTAGGCAAGAAATAGAAACCCTAGCTGATTTGGAGTTATAGAAGGGTGAAGATTCTAGAGCCTAGTGAGGTGTAGCTGTAATGTGTTGCTATGGAGAATTGATTCTTCTAATTGTAATTGAGCTTCTATAATGTAATGAGTTGTCCAAATTAATAAAGAAATATTCTATTTTCTATGTGTCATTTTCTATTGTGTGTTTTATGATTTACCCCCTTCATCAAGTGGCTTCAGAGAAAGGGTTCCTGAGTGTGTAGATAGATCGCTGACCATGAGGCAGTTTGCACCAGGACCTAAGGTTGTGGGTTTGCTATGCAGATTAAGATGCCTCCATGAAGAAATCGTATTGGGAGGAATGATTTGACGGAAGAAGGTTTTAGAGCCCTGTAAAGGCAAATTGATGCATTGCAAGAGGAGCTATGAAGAGGGTTAGAGCTGAAAACAAGAGAAGAAAATGAAGATGAAGCTAAAGAAGAGCTATTTGAGGAAGAACAAGAAGCTGCAGGAGATCCTGTAGAAGTTAGGTTGTTGAGGGCCATTTCAAATATCAGAAAGAGGCCCAAGATTGAAGTTTCTACATATTCTGGAGATTTGAATCCATAACAACTTATTGATTGGATCAATGAAATGGAGGAGTATTTCAAGTATGAAGATGTAGAGGATCTAGATTGGGTCAAGTTTGCAAAAAAAAAGTTGAAGGGCCACACCAATATTTGCTGGAAGGAGGTCCAATTAGAGAGGAACAGAAGAGGAAAAGGAAAGATCACCAAATGGGATCGGATGGTGGAGAAACTGAAGAAGCAGTTCATTCCTGTGGACTGTGAGATGGAGTTATTGAAGAAGTTGTAAGGACTGAAGCAAGGTAACAAGTCTGTTAAAGAGTATACATAAGAGTTTTATAAAATTACTATCAGGACATGTCATACAGAGCCCAACAAGGAGAAGGTAGCCCATTACATTAATGGGTTGAGGCTGAGTATTTAAGAGGAGCTAAGCTTAGTTAGAATGACCACCATAGAAGATGTGTACTAGTTTTCCCTGAAGGTGGAAGAGAAGCTGAATAAAAGATTCAATAGAAAGCAAAGGGGAAGAAGTCAAGGCAGAAGGACTGGTGGAAGACCCTATGGAGGCCGTAATGAAGATCAAAAGAAAAGTGAAGAAGCTAGCACCAGTCAAAATCAGAGAGGGGATAATACCTACCACTCTCGTGACCAGAACAATGGTGAGCAAAGAGGAAGAGGAAGAGGTAGATCTGGGCAAGGACCTGGAAGAGGAGGTTTTAGAGGAACCTGTTTCCAATGTGGAGAAGAAGGACATTGAGCATACAAGTGTCCACAACATCAAGGAAGGACAAATAGTAGACCTAAAGGTAATGCATGAGTTGCACATGTCGATGAAGATGTGCAATCTAAGTGCTTTGAAGATACTGAAAGGGGAGAAACCCTAGTTGTCAGAAGAACTTTGTTGAATGAGGAGAAAGAACCCAATCAGAGGAAGAGTTTATTCCGCACAAGGTGCAAATGTGAAGGTAAGTGTTGTGATATTATTATTGACAATGGAAGCACTGATAATCTTGTTTCAAAGGAGATGGTTGACAAGTTGAAATTGTCAAGAAGAAAGCATCCACATCCATATCAGATTGCATGGTTGTAGAAGGACCATAGAGCCTTGGTCAATGAGTAGTGTTTAGTGAAGTTCAAGATTGGTGACTACCATGATGGGGTGCTATGTGATATCACACTGATGGATGCATGTCATATGATATTGGAGAGGCTGTGGCAGTATGATAGGAGCGCTATCCATGATGGTCGTGCAAACACATATTCCCTAACAAAGGATGGAGTTCATCACAAGTTGAAGCCCTTGAAGTAGGTGGAAGAAAAGGTATGTAGTACTACCAGAATTTGCTTGGTAGATGGTAGAAAATTTTTGGAGGGTATGAAGCATGAGCGTCATTGCTTTGCATTGATTCCTAAGATTAGTCAAGAGAAATGTGAAGATGTACCAGTAGAAGTTTCAGATATGTTGGAAGAATTTCAGGACATTATCTCTAATGATGTACCAAAAGGTTTACCATCAGTGAGGAAGATAAGTCATCAAATGGATTTGATACCAGGAGCTAGTTTGCCAAATAAGGTAGCCCACAGATTGACTCTAGCAGAGAATGAAGAGTTGAATGGACAAGTCCATGAGTTGTTAAGGAAGGGACTAATAAGGGAGAGCCTGAGTCCATGTGCGGTACCTGTAGTACTAGCACTAAAGAAAGATGGAGAGTGGAGAATGTGTATAGATTCTCAAGCCATAAATAAGATCATGATCAAGTACAAGTTTTCATTGCCAAGAATGGATGATATAATGGATTGTTTGAGTGGAGCCAAGTACTTCACAAAGATTGAACTGAAGAGTGGGTATCACTAGATCCGAATCAGAGAAGGAGATGAATGGAAGACAGTCTTCAAGAAAAAGGAGGGTTTGTATGAGTGGTTAGTCATGCCATTTGGGCTAACCAATGCATCGAGCACATTCATGCAGCTCATGAACGAGGTATTTTGATTTTCAGTAAGACTTGGGATGAGCATCTGATGCATATTAGAAGAGTTTTAGAGAAGCTGTGGGAGGAGAAGTTGCTGATTAATCTGAAGAAATGTAGTTTTGCAAAGAAGGAGTTGGTATACCTGGGATTTGTTATCTCAGAGGAAGGTCTTAAGATGAACCCAGAGAAGGTGAGAGCTATCCTTGAATGGCCTACACCAAGGAGTGCAACAGAGGTAAGATCTTTTCATGGTTTGGCAGGTTTTTATAGAAAGTTTATCAGAAATCTTAGTAGCATTTGTACACCCCTGACTGAGACAATAAGAGGGGATAGAAAAGAGTTTAGATGGACTAAAGGAGTAGATAAAAGTTTTGATATATTAAAGTAGAAAGTTACAGAGCAACCTGTTTTGGCACTTCTAGATTTCAATAAGGTATTTCAGGTAGATTGTGATGCTAGTGGCAGTGCTATAGGAGCTGTTTTGATCCAAGAAGGTAAGCCCATTGCCTATTTTAGTGAGAAGCTTAATGATGCCAAGAAAAAGTATTCTGTTTATGATCAAGAGTTTTATGCAATAGTTCAGGCTTTGAAGAAATGGAGACATTATTTGTTGCCAAAGGAGTTTGTTTTATATACTGATCACCAGGCTTTACAGTATCTTAATAGTCAAGGAAAGTTGAACCAAAGGCACTTAAAATGGGTTGAGTTTTTGTAGATTTATACTTTTATTTTGAAGCATAGGAGTGGGAAGTCCAACAGAGTTGTAGATGCCTTTAGCAGAAGGCAAAATTTGTTGACAAAAATGAAGATAGAGGTTGTTGGGTTTGATGAGCTCAAAAGTTTATATCCAGAAGATCTAGATTTTGCAGAGGCCTGGAAAGCTTGTTTAGAACTTGTTACTTTGGACAGGACAAAATGGTTGGATTTCATAATCCAAGATGGCATGTTGTTTAGAGGAAGACATTTGTGCATTCCAAAGAGTTCCATTGGAGAGAACCCGATTAAGGAGAAGCATAATGGAGGATTGGCTGGACACTTTGGTCAAGATAAGACCATTGCTATTGTTGGTGAAAATTATTATTGGCCACATTTGTAGTAGGATGTGAGGAAATTTGTGCAGAGTTGTAGAGTATGTCAGATGGCAAAAGGAGCAAGTCATAATACTGGTCTATATCAGCCACTACCTATACCAAAGAAGCCATGGGATGATATTAGTATGGATTTTGTTCTTGGTTTACCAAGGACACAAAGAGGACATGATTCCATTTTTGTGGTGGTGGATAGATTCTTGAAGATGGCACATTTTATTCCTTGTAAGAAGACTAATGATGTTGTTCATATTGCAGAGTTATTTTTTAGGGAAGTGGTGAGACTACATGGTCTACCTAAGAGAATAGTTTTAGATTGAGATAGCAAGTTTTTTAGCTATTTGGGTAACCTTCTACGATGCTTAGTAGGAAATAAGCCCAAGGGATGGGATTTGATTTTACCATAGGCAGAATTCACTTACAACAATTCTATCAATAGGAGTACTGGTAAATCACCATTCTAGATTGTATATGGCAATAGCCCAAGAAATACTTTTGAGTTAAGGAAGCTGGACAAAGGAGAAAAGACAAGTGCTAAAGCTAAAGACTTTGCAGAACATTTGAATAATTTGTATGAATAGGTGAGAAAGCACATTAATAAGATGAATATCCAGTACAAGGCTAAGGCAGATCAGAAGAGGAGATATAAGGAGTTCTAGGTAGGAGATGAAGTCATGGTTCACTTGAGAAAAGAAAGGTTCCCAATTGGAACATACAATAAGTTGAAAATGAAGAAATTTGGACCATGCAGAATCATGAAGAAACATGATTCAGGAAATACATATGAGATAGAGCTGTTGAGTGGGATCAACATTTTACCTATTTTCAACATTGCTGATTTATCAGAATATCATGCAGGTGGAACAAAGGATGGACCAACAGAAGAACAGTGGAGTATTCCGGCATCTACTTCAACAGAGGAGATAGAAGAGATCTTGGATAGCCATGTGGGAAGAAGTACTCGGAACAGGCACTATGAAGAATACCTAGTGAAATGGAAAGGAAGGCCTTTTGAAGATTCTTCTTGGTTGTCTAAGGCAAAGGTTGACCATTTGATTTTTCCTCACACAAACACCTGAGACGTGACAGGGTCACTTCTTAAATTACCCTAGGTGTCTGATGCAGGAGCATCTAGTGGTGTAAAGGCAATCTTGCATCACCCAAAAAGAAGTTGATTCAAAATCATTGCACTTGTTTTCATTTCATTCCATAATTAGTGGTTTTGGTTCCATAATCTCTTAAATAATGATGTAGGACTTTTAGTTTTTCCAAACTGCTAAAAATAACAACCTCCTATTTTGGAAAGTTAAACTGCCATTTTAGGAAAGTTTGCATTTGGGCATGGATTGAAGTGAAAACTTACAGAAAGCTTCATAACTGAAATATAAGACCTTTGGCGAAGGAATCAGGCAAAGATCATTTGTGAGCTGAAAGATATTAAAGTTTTTGTTTTCTGAAAAGCTCTTGAAAATTTTTGAAATGAGATATGAGGCACTAAAACATCCCATAACATCTTGAAAAGTTGACGAAAATCTATTTACAAATTTTTGGCATGATATATCACATCGCAATCTTTTCGACGCTTAAAACGGTTCGTCAATTGGACACCTAGATCAAAAGTTATGCTTCCCGGAAGTTGACCTACTTTTGGAGGGAATTGCAAATTTCGATATTTAGCTAGAGACCACCAAAAAGTAGTATTTATGACTATTTTGGGAACCCTGGGCAGTAGTAGAGTTAAAGGGGAAAGTGTAGAGTCAAGGATAGGCAAGAAAATAGAAACCCTAGCTGATTTGGGGTTGTAAAAGGGTGAAGATTCTAGAGCCTAGTGAGGTGTAGCTATAATGTGTTGCAGCTTGTGGGGAATTGATTCCTCTTATTGTAATTAAGCTTCTATAATGTAATGAGTTGTCCAAATCAATAAATACATATTCTATTTTTTTTGTGCCATTTTATATTGTTGTGTGTTTTATGATTTACCCCATTCATCATGCAATTAATGCAACTTTATGATGATGGTGTCTTTTGATTTGAATGATGACTGATGTCCTTTGTACAAGACTTTTATACCTGAACTGATGTTGATTGTAATATGACAAAAGGCTATTCATAAGCATGCTGGGCTTAACCCTTGTGGGAGCCACATTTTCTCCACATGCTATTTCAGTGATTGATCTTGATATATTTCATCTATACCTACACATTAAACAAACAAGTTAGAACATAAAATATACCTTGAATTATAGGACAGATGCTTCTCTTCCTTGATTTTGTCCTTCTAACTTGGTACTTGCATCTCTTGTTCAGCTACTCCTTTTCTTTTGTATCTATAAAAACTGAACATATGAAATTGATGTTTCATGAAGATAAACTATATATCTCTTACTTCTATATATGAGAAAAATTTGAACCTCGAGCTCTAACAATTTTCTCATGTAGGTATCTTTGGGGCTCATCAGATGGAGGGAGCTGAAGATGGACCTAGTCAACCTTGGGATTCATCGTTCATAGGCAATGACAGGTCCCTATTCTCCTCATATGCTCTTTTCTTTGTTTTAGATGTATATTTTAGTTTCATATTGCATCTTCCATTCATTCCCACGGCTTGTGTGGGATATATTTAAACATTTCTTTTGAATATAATTAGCTATTTCATATTATGTAATGACTTCTATGTACCTTTCTTTATGAAACAATTACATAGCATGAAAATAACTGAATTTCATTTAAAACACATGTTTAAATATGATGAATTGACAGTTTATAAATACCTCCTTGAAACTGCACTGAAATGTACTAAATAATCAGCAAGATCATAACTGAAATATGAAGTCAATTTAAAACCTGTCATCCTTTGAATGTCTGCTTTCTTGTCTTTAGGGCATTTCACTTACCAGGATGGTTTGACAGCCTAGCTTGAGCTGTCACATGATCCTGATAAGTGATCTTATATTGTTCTTTTGTCAAGACATCAAACATTAACTGGATGATCATGCACATAAAAAAATTTATTTACCCCCTTTTCAACAACTATTATTAGGCCTTACTAAATTAGACTACAAGCATAATTTAGTAGCATTTTTGGCAACCTCTCAGGTGTGTTTGCCTACTAAACAAAACATGACCAGTAGCCTTCTAAATCCATTAGGCATAGGAGTCAATTCCAGTCCTTTGCAACTCAAAAAAACCTTTGTAACTTAGCTGTTAGAAACTATACAATAGCAAAACAATACTGTAAACACATTAATCTGACCTTGTTTAGGACATGGTTAGCAAAATCTGCCTCTACACTTCTTGTAAAACAAAAATTTAACCTAACCTATAATAACATATTCTAACCAGCCCCAAAAAGTTGGTCAAACAAATCCATTAACCGGCTTTGTAAAATAACTCCTCTTTCTAATTAAGAAAGGGCACTCTGCAAGGTGATTTGTTACTGATAAGATATGATTCATGAAAATATACCCTACAGAATGTTGCAAAACACTCTAAAGAACAAAAATAAACCTACTCACCATCTTAACCTTATCATAGATACTAATGTTATGGGGTGAATAGATGATCTGGTTCTGCTGTTCTAAGGCTGTAATCTCCCCTTTGGGTATAACAGTAACATGTGTCTCCTTATTTAGCTCTTTGCCAGATAAATCCTTGATTAGACACCCTCTTGCAATGGTGAACCTTTGGCTAATACTCTTGGTTTCTTTATTGAGATCTATTGTCCTATTGTCACTTGCAATCTCAAACTGATTTGAAAAAGTTAGCTCACATAAATGAAATGAAGGAATGCTTACCTCTTTGAATTGAATAGGCTAATCACATACTGTTGGCTCATATGACACTAGCTTATATCATCAATGTTAGAACAAAAAACCTCTATGATGCCTAAAAACGTGTTCTCATCAAACTCATAATCTTGCATTGAATCCAAATAAGTTTTATCATTTTGTTGCTTGAAATTGGGCATTGATGCTAGTTTAATCAAGCATTGCTCATCTTCATGTACAAATCCTTCTTCAAAAGATGGAAGTCTAGAGTCTAAACTTGAAACAAATACTTCAAGCTCAACCCAAAATGAGTCCTCCTCATTCTGAATTTTGTTTTGTTGAGGAAGAGGATTCTTTATTACCTTATTACAACCTTGTTGAGGGGTTAGAACATCAACTTCTTTACCTTCTTTTTCCTTCTCATCTCGTTGTTCTAGAGTTAGTATGGGTGCGATCTGACATATGCTTTCTTCATCATCCACAAAAAGTGGTAATTCATCAAATAAATCAGTCAATACTTGAAAACTATCATCCATTCCTTGATTTAGAATTTGTTGTTCCTCAACTACAACCTCCTGTATCTCTTGCAATAGTTTTGTCTTATCATTTTGGACCTCTTGAACGAGCATATCAACATGTGTATTACCCATTTTGATTCCAAAATCACTTCTTTTTCTTGATCAACAATCTGATTCTCTTGAGTAAACAAAACATCATTGGGCTCATCTATGGATAGGATGGTAATACTTGGATTAGAAAGCTAATTTTCTCGAGTATCTAGAAACTGTACAAGATTGGGAAAAGGTTACTCTTGGGGAATTATAGACTAAACCTTCTCAAGAATAGGTTCCTCTTTTATGAAGCATAATATATTAAGCATAGGAATACCTTCTTCAGAAAATAGGTTTGAAAAACTAATAGCAAGGATAGCTTTTTGCTCAATAACAGGCTCTTGAAATGAAGGGAAGCTCCTAAAACTTGGAATTTCAACTTGGGAAGATCTAGGAGACTCACCTTGTCTAAAACTTAGAATTTGGACTTTGGGAACCTTGTGTTTAGTAAGCCTTAACTTCATCTCCATTTTAATTGCAACAAGTTGTGGATCAAGGCTTTCCTCAAACTACCTCTTTTGCACCTCATATTGCTGATTTTGAAGATAAGCTCAATAATTTTCCTGTTCCTACTACAAATCAGATTCTTGTTGAACTTCATAATCATAGTTCTGTGAACAATCATAACCATATTCCTGTTGGCATTCATAGTCTAGACAAAACAACTATTCTTGATCCAAATTTAACATGATATTTCTCAGGTCTTCAGTAAGCTCACTCAAAGTACTCTTAAACTCACTATTATTTTGGAGCTAATTTACAGGATTTTGAACCTATTGAGACTGGCTATGGTGGCCTTGGGGAAGATTTTGAGCATATGAAAGCTGATATGTAGGTTGAGCAGGGATGGGTGGGTGGTAATCATACTGTGCATGTTAGTTTCCTTGAAAAACCATAGAATTTGGGCTAAAATTTGCCGCATGGTTGGTTTGGTATGGCTGCTAAGATGGTGGATTAGCAGCATTTTCATGATCTATTATGGATGATATGACATGTTTCCATGAAAGATAGGCATGCTTACTCATTCAAAAGATGGAAAACAAAATGAAACAAGAATTATTTGAAATAAAACAACACCTGATCATATTGAAACCAATAGAAATGTCACTCAAGGTCGCCAGATGTGTTGATTTCTTACCTCCAAAGGCTGAGATCATGGAAACACACATCAAATATCATTGATATATTAACATACTTTTTGACTGAAATAGTCCAATCAGTCCCACCGGGCATGCCAGAAACTGTTATCGAGTAGGATTGCACCTATTATGCTAAGCTGGGAAGATCAACAAACCTGTGTAACATGGGATCAAACTCAAGTTGTGGGTGAACTATGGTGAGATTGAACCTTGAGATTATGAGCTAGTTCTCTTATGATTTTCTAATGGGTTAAAGAATTTGCAGGGAAAAGGGATAGAAAGAATGAAATGAATAGATAAAACTAAAAGTAAATGGGTGGTGATGCACCTAAATGATGATAACAACTTGCAAAATGATTCACAACTACCCCTGAGAAGATTGTTTACATAGTTCAATAATAATGACTTAATCATAAAAATGTTCCTATAGTAGGCAAAACAACTTGCTCTTTTAAGAGGAAAATAATTTTCACAATTTCAAGAACAAAATGAAACAAACACAACTCTAGACCTGTGATGGATGCATAATAATGAATGAGACAAATTTAAAGGTTCTTATCATTTAAACACAATAACTTTATCAAATCATTCATGAAAGCACTTGCATTAATTGGAAAAAATAATCTTGAGGTATTCTAAATGAACATAATAGGAAAATACTGCATAAATGGCAAAAACATGTAACTTGTAACTTCTTGTACTTTATAAATATGTAAAAATTGAGTTATAAACACTCATGCGCCTCTCTGAAATGTGTAAGAGAGAAAAGAAGGCAAGAACTAGAAAAACATAAGGTTTTCTCCCATATATAATCTGCTCACAAAAAGACCTAAGAAGGTCAACTGCAATCAACTGCCTCTAAAAATAATACCTCCAAGATTGATCCACGAGCAAGCATAAAAATCCCTATAAAATAGAGTCATAACTACATGAAAAGCAGCAAAAATATCTCCAAACTGCCCCTCACACTCAACTTGACCAAGTGGTACACCAAACTCCCTCTAGTTTGACCAAAAATCATGCAAAAAGCTCCAAAATAGCTCAATTAACTCCATCTCCTAATTTTGCATGATTTGGGCATAAGGAAACAATGTGAAGAAGTAATAAAGTAATCAATAAAGACTTACTTTACTAGTTATAAATTTGTTTATTTCTAACTTTTTACAACTTTGTGACAAATAATAAAGTAATTTATAATTGCATTATTTCACTATTTGTTTACATTGGTTTATCATCTTCTAAGTCATGCAAAGTGAGGGTAATATTTTCAAAAGGTTTAAAAATAATAACACCTTATAAGTTCTCCCATTTAACAAAACATAATCACCTCATGCATCCTATGATGATGCCAACAAAAATACTTCTCCATACATGCCAAAGTCAAAAATATCTCCTACTTGTGAGATATGATAGAAATAATGATTTAATCCCTTATATCTCCCATGCTATCTTGCATCACATAGGATCTCCTCCATACATGCCCAAAAAAAAAGTCATCATGCTATATTACATTAGTTACATACCTTATTGTATCCATATGACTCCCTTTTGGCTTATATAATCACCTCACTCTTATGACTCCCATGCCATATCCATGATATATTTTTGCATAAGTGATCCTCTTATAATCATTATCATTTCAAAAACCTTATGAAAATCAAAAGGAAAAACATGGTCCCATGGGCTCCCTTGCATCATTATGTTTCTAAGGTGAAAAAGACCTCCAAACACAAGCATTGGTAAAAGGCATCACTAGGTTTATTGACTTTCAAGTTTTCACCATGGGCATCTTTTTGGATAACAATGATTTCTAAAATAGAAAAAGGTCAAAAAAGCTCATAGTCAAGCTAGGGCAATCGACCCAAGAAAAGATGAAACCTAAAAAGAATATACCCTATAGAATGTTGCAAAATGCTCTGAAGAACAAAGACAAACCTACTCACCATCTAAACCTAATCATCTAGATACTGTTGTTATGGGGTGAATAGATGATCTAGTTCTGTTGTTCTAAGGCTACAATCTCTCCTTTGGGTATAACAGTAACATGTGTCTCCTTATTTAGCTCTTTGCTAGATAAATCTCTGATTGGACACTGTCTTGCAATGATGAACCTTTGGCTAATAGTCTTGGTTTCTTTATTGAGATCTATTGTCCTGTTGTTACTTGCAATCTCAAACTGATTTGACAAAGTTAGCTCACATGAATGAAATGAAGGATTGCTTGCCTCTTTGAACTGAATAGGCTGATCACATATTGTTGGCTCATATGGCACTAGCTTATCATCAATGTTAGAACAAAAAACTTCTGTGATGCCTAAAAACATGTTCTCATCAAACTCATAATCTTGTAATGAATCCATATGAACTCATTCTGATGCTTGAAACTGGGCATTGATGCTAGTTCAATCAAGCATTGCTCATCTTCATGTACAAATCCTTCTTCAAAAGATGGAAGTATAGAGTCTAAACTTGAAACAAATACTTCAAGCTTGAATCCCAAAATGAGTCCTCATTCTGAATTTCATTTTGTTGAGGAAGAGGATTGTTTATTACCTTATTGCAGCCTTGTTGAGGGGTTAGAACATCAACATCTATACCTCCTTTCTCCTTCTCGTCTCACTGTTCTAGAGTTAGTATGGGTGTGATCTGACATATGCTTTCTTCATCATCCACAAAAAGTGGTAATTCCTCAAATAAATCAGTCAATACTTGAAAACTATTAGCCATTCCTTGATTTAAAATTTGTTGTTCCTCAACTACAACCTCTTGTATCTCTTGCAACAGTTCTGTCTTATCATTTTGGACCTCTTGAACGAGCATATTAGCATGTGTAACACCCATTTTTGTTTCCAAAATCACTTCTTTTTCTTGATCAACAATCTAATTTTCTTGAGGAAACAAAACATCATTGGGCTCATCTATGGATAGGATGGTAATACTTGGATTAGGAAGCTGATTTTCTTGAGTCTCTAGAGACTGCACAAGATTGGGAAAAGGTTGCTCTTGAGGAATTGTCGGCTAAACCTTCTCAAGAATAGGTTCCTCTTGTATGAAGCATAGTGTATTAAACATAGGAATACATTCTTTAGAAAATAGGGTTGGAAAACTAATAGTTGGGCTAGCTTCTTTCTCAATAATAGGCTCTTGAAATGAAGGGAAGCTCCTAAAACTTGGAATTTCAACTCGGGAAGATCTAGGAGACTCACCTTATCTGAAACTTAGAATTTGGACTTTGGGAATCTCCTATTTGGCAAGTCTTAACTTCATCTCCATTTTAATTGCAGCAAGTTATGGATCAAGGCTTTCCTCAAACTGCCTCTTTTGCACCTCATATTGCTGATTTTGAAGATAAACTTGATAATTTTCTTGTTCTTGCTGCAAATCAGATTCTTATATTGAAATTCATAATCATAGTTCTATGAACAATCATAACCATATTTTTGTTGGCATTCATGGTCTAGACAAACCAACTATTCTTGATACAAATTTAACCTGATATTTCTTAGGTCTTTAGTAAGCTCACTCAAACTACTCTTAAATTCGCTATTATTTTGGAGTTGATTTACAAGGTTTTGAATCTTTTAAGACTGGCTATGGTGATAGATCTGCTGATTGTTGGCATAATGGTGGCCTTTCGGTTTATTTTGAGCATATGAAAGCTGGTATGTAGGTTGAGTAGGGATGGGTGGGTGGTAATCATACTGTGCATGCTAGTTTCCTTTAAAAACCATAGAATTTGGGCTAAAAGCAGCAGCAATGTCAGTTTGATATCACTGATAAGATGGTGGATTAGCAGTATTTTTATGATATGATGGATGATATGACATGTTTACATGAAAGATAGGCATGCTTACTCATTCAAAAGATGGAAAATAAAATGAAACCAAAATTATTTGAAATAAAACAACAATTAATCATACTGAAACCAATAGAAATGTCACTCAGAGTCGCTAGATGTGTTGATTTCTTGCCTCCAAAGGCTAAGATCACTGACACACACACACATGAAATATCAATGATATATGAACATACTTTTGCATTAAAATAGTCCAAGCGGTCCACCGGGCATGCCAAAAACTGTTATCGAGCAGGATTGCACCCGCTATGCAGAGATGGGAAGCTCAACAATCCTGTGTAACATGGGATCAAACTCAGGTTGTGGGTGACCTATGGTGAGATTGAACCTCTAGATTATGGGATGGTTCCCTTATGATTTTCTAATGGGTTAATGACTTTGTAGGGAAAAGGGATAGAAAGAATGAAATGAATGGACAAAACTGAAAGTAAATGGGTGGTGATGCACCTAAATGATGATAACAACTTGCATAATGATTCACAACTAGCCCTAAGAACACTGTTTACACAGTATAATAATAATTACTTAATCACAAAGATGTTTCTAGAGTAGGCAAAATAGCTTGCTCTTTCAAGAGGAAAATAATTTTCACAGTTTCAAGAACAAAATGAAACAAACACAACTCCAAACCTGTGATGGATGCACAATAATTATCAAGACAAATTTAAAGGTTCTAATGGTTCAAACACAATAACTTTATCAAATCATTCATGAAAGCACTTGCATTAATCTGAAAAGGCAATCTTGAGGTATTCTAAATGAACATAATAGGAAAATGCTACATAAATGGAAAAAACATGTAACCTATAACCTACTGTACTGTATAGATCTATAAAAATTGAGTTACAAACACTCATGTGCCTCTCTAAAATGTGTAAGAGAGAAAAGAAGGCAAGAACTAGAAAAACATAAGTTTTTCTCCCATATATAATCTGCTCACAAAAAGACTTAAGAAGGTCAACTATAGTCAACTGCCTCTTAAAATAATACCTCCCAGACTGATCCATGAGCAAGCATAAAAATCCCTAAATAATAGGGTCATAACTGCAGGAAAAGGAGCAAACATAGCTCCAAATTGCCCCTCACACTCAGTTTGACCAAAAATCATGCAAAAAGCTCCAAAATAGCTCAGTGAACTCCATCTCCTAATTTTACATGATTTGGGCAAAAGGAAACAATGTGAACAAGTAATAAAGTAACCAATAGACTTACTTTACTATTTTTTTATTTCTGACTTTTACAACTTTGTGACAAATAATAAAGTAATTTATAACTGCATTACTTTACTATTTGCTTACATTGGTTTATCATCTTCTAAGTCATGCAAAGTGAGGGTAATATTTTCAAGACATTTAAAAATAATAACTCCTTATAACTCCCATTTGACAAAACTTAATCACCTCATGCATCCTATGATGATGATAACAGAAATACTCCTCGATACATGACAAAGTAAAAAATATCTCCTACTTGTGAGATATGATAGAAATAATGATTTAATCCCTTATATCTCCCATGCTATCTTGCATCACATAGGATCTCCTCCATACATGCCAAAAAAAAAGTCATCATGCTATATTACATTAGTTATATACATTATTGTATCCATATGACTCCCTTTTTTCTTGTATAATCACCTCACCCTTATGACTCCCATGCCATATCCATGATATATTATTGCACAAGTGATCCTCTTACATCATTATCATTTCAAAAACCTTATGAAAATCAAAAGGAAAAATATGGCCCCACGGGCTCCCTTGCATCATTATGTTTCTAACGTGAAAAAGACCTCCAAACACATGCATTGGTAAAAGGCATCATTAGGTTTATTGACTTTCAAGTTTTCACCAAGGGCATCTTTTTGGATAACAATGATTTCAAAAATGGAAAAAGGTAAAAAAATCTTGTTGTTGATCTAGGGCAACTGACGCAAAAGAAGATGAAACCTAAAAAATTTAATTCATTTTGTACTTTGCCTTCTCCTCTGTTGCTATGCCCACCGACATGCACTAGGGTTTGAAGCTATTTTTGGAGCATTTTTGAGGTTTTCACTTTCTATTCTTGGGTTGTTTTCAATGCCATCTTCATTCAAGTAAGTCTCCCTTCTGTATATCATTGTTTTTTGCAAGAAATGGTGTTGAAACTTTCTTGTTTGATGCTCCATTAGGTACATCCATTCTAATTTTTGTATAGTAATATGATGAAAGAAAACTTCTCCTTTAGCTTCTATGTCTATTCCATTTTTTGCTCTGTTTTGACACCAAGAATAAAGGGAAGAGAAATAATTTATACACTAGTTTTTTCATTATGCTTATTGTATATGCTCTACATATTCATCTCTCCTTTTATTCATCCTCCATGGCAGAATGACTGCGAGGATTTTGTGAAGAACTCTTTGAAAAGAGAAACTGTAGATTATGTTTCCTTAAATGCTTTGATCTTTTCACTTATGGCATGATTGCAACAGGAAAAAAGTATGGCCATTGAAAATACAAGGGTAAAATCTTCATCCATTGTGAGTAAACCCTAGTAGGGTTTGGTGAAGAATATGCTCCATTTTTGCTTCTCTCTTTTGCATAAGACAATACTGCTCTTTATTCCTTGTTCACCTCTCTATACTTGCATCATATTTGTTTGGTCTTCATTGAAAAAGTGAAGAAAGGGGGTTTCTCTATTTATTAACCCTACTAGGGTTTACATACACTGCACTTCTTTCACCCTCCAAACAATGTTGTTCAATGGCTAATGGGGATAGTCACCCTAAAAGAAGGACTATTACCTTATTGGTATCTTTTGTAGATAATTCTATCATTTTAGTTGTGCCTTTCATGATTTTCTATATGTTTTGGAAGGCTTATATAGGGTTTAGAAACCCTTGACAAGTTCAACACAAACCTGATCAAGATAATCCTTGAAAAGTTTAATCATACAAGATAAGAAACTTTTAACACCTTACACTTTATCTCTGTTAGATTCATAGACTGCCCCTTTGACATCATTGTCTTATATCTCTTGTATACTACTCAATTGACTCCTCTGAAGCTGTACATATCTTTATGCCATCTTGTAGACCTTTAGAATCTTTATGATAGCATTAGGTAGGCCTATACCCTTAATCCTTCATTAGATCTATCCTCGTCTTGTCTGCCAGAGTCACTAACTCTCTTCCTATCCCATAGATGTTTCATATAGACTTAATGAAAACCTATTACTGTCCTCTTAACTTCTATTGATATCCTATGTGCCATGGTGACTCTGGCAATGTTCTTTCTGTAGGGTTTAGAAGGGTTTTATCTCACTTATTGTTACTTTTAGATTAGCTCCTTTGGCACCCTGCATTGATATTTTATGACAATCAATATGTAACTTTCTTGAAAAGCATTCCTATACCCTTCAACTCGACTTCAAACTGCCCACTATCATAAACCTTTTGACTATGTTCTTGTACCATTTGCAACTCAGCGTCATATGCCCTATGAGATCTCATGATCAATCTATTTTCTCTATATATTGTCATAGTACCTATCCATACTATTGGTATCCATATAACTTTAAAAAAAGCCAGTAGATAAATGAACTGAAATATGGTGGAAAGAGCAATGGTTTTAAAGGGCACTGTCACAGCCCTTTAACTGCATGCAAATCTCTATCCACTACATCCAAACTCTATATGTGATGAAGGGGGTAAATCACAAAACGCGCCACAACAGAAATTGAACACAGAAAATAGAACTTTCTTTATTTATTTGGACAACTTATTACATTACAGAAGCTCAAATACAATTAGAGGAATCAACCCTCCACATGCTGCAACACATTACATCTTCCTCTCACAAGACCCTGGAATCATCTGCCTTCTGTAACCCCAAATTAGCTAGGGTTTCTATTTTTCTGCCTATTCTTGACTCTACTCTTTCCCCCTTAACTCTACTACCACCCAAGGTTCCCAAAAATGGTTATTAATAGCCTTTTTAGCGGCCAACAACCTAATTTCAAAATTGCATCTCCCTCCAAAAATAGGTCAACTTCTGGGAGCTATAACTTTTGATCTGGGTGTCCAATTGATGAACCATTTTATGCGTCAGAAAGCTCGTGGAGTGATCTACATGCTAAGAACCCACTCTACTAGTTCCAGTGATTTTTGGGCCTGTACGAAGCTATTTAGTGCCTCAAACCTGAGTTTGAATAATTTTCAGGTGTTTTTCGGGAAATAAAAACTCTAATATCTTTCAGCTCGCAAATGAGATCTTTGCGTGATTCCTTCACCAAAGGTCTTATTTTTTAGTTACGAATCTTCTTGTAAATTTTTACTTCAATCCATGCCCAAATGCAAACTTTCTAAAAATAACAGGTTGCTATTTTTAGCAGTTTGGAAAAACTGGAAGTTCTACATCATTATTCAAGTGATTATGGAATCAGAACCACAAATTTTGAAAAGAAATGGAAAGAACATCAACAATTTTGAAACACATATTTTTTTGAGTGATGCAAGATTGCCCTTACACCACTAGATGCTCCTGCATCAATATGCTTCCTTTTTGCTACTGTCAAACCTGCATGCTTTCATTCTTTTGAAGCTCTTCATATATGTTGTCTCACTTTTTACAGTGACAATAGGGTTTTGAACCAGATTATTACTCAACTAAGCATGTGGGGTTTAGTAAGTGTCTTGAGAACCAAAATTCCTTGCAAATATAGCAAACAAACATCTATCACATGTCTGTCTTCTCTTGACACAACATTGTCCCTGAGATCTTGAAACTGTTGTAGGTCAAGATAGCATGTTTTTTCTTTGGCATACCCTTGCTATCTCTCATACTTACATCTGTACATTATCTTGGATATTTGAGAAGAACAGTGCATGTGTGAAGGTTTAAGACATGTTTTTGAAACATATATTGATCTGGCTCTACTACTACCAGCATGGTTCTATCCCATAATTGCTTTTTTTTTCTTACCTCTATATAGTATTGCAGACCTTGAAAGTCTTCTTTCGGACTGGTAAATCATGTTGTGTGGAGACAAACAAAACCTATTACATTCTTCTCCACACTATTTTCTCTATGTTGTGTTACTATTTTGGCTGCCATGACAGTCATTAAACAATGAAAAACATGACTACCTTTTGGACTGTTATTACCTCATTTCCATGATTGATTTTTACCTATTTTTGCTGCTCTTCATGATGGTGTATGTACTCCTTGAAACTGCTCTTTATACTACTTGTAGACTTTTGTAATGCTCACTATCTTTGGGCTTCTAGCTCTTATTCAATGACTATCCCAATTTCCATACACCTCATTCACTATTTTCATAACTGATGTGGCTACCCCATTTAGAAGATATGACCCTCTTCTTGAAATATTAGAATAATTGTTTGTTGTTTCTGCTTCTTTTTAAAGGATAACCTATTATAACCTCATTTTCAGGATCTTGTGCTCTTTGATAAGGAGGACTATGAGAGTTTTATACCTCAGATGAGTTAGGCTTCATGCTTTTGTATTGCTATCATGACTCTGTTGCTCCATGTATATTTTCCACTGTCATTTTATGGCAATCAACTAGTAGTTCTGTCCCTTCTTCATGCACATTGAAAACTATCCATGCTTATGTTCTAAAGCATATAGCTTCTTAACACCTTTGTATCTGTCTACAAAGAATGAATTCTCCTTAGATATTCTTTGACTGTCTTCTTGATCTTCTAAAGATTGCTCCTTGGTTGACATACAAGGTGTTCATTCTGATGGTAGACATCTTGTTAGCTATACACTGCTTTCCACACTATGACTGTCCTTCATGGATTGAGATAGGTTGTTCCTACTCTGTAACCCTCTTTTACTCTCCTATCCATGTTAACAGACCTTAATGCTATTCTCACCCTTATCATAGTAGACTACATTTTCCTTCTCATGCATGTTGTTCTCCTTTTACTACAGTCATTCATGTAAATGTTACGTGACCATAATAGTCATCCAATGATAATTATTGTCATTACTTCTTCTAACAGTCATTCAAGTAAATGTTATTATTCCCTTTTGACAGTTATGAAATTTTTCTAACACCTTTAGCTTTCAATTGATCTCTCACTATTGGCATGACTGCTCCTTTTAGGTCATTACATTAACAATGCAATATAGCATTGATTGATTGCTTCTCCTTATTGCAATTACTAAAACTTTATGATGAACATGTCTTCTGATTTGAATGATGACTATTGTCCTTTGTACAAGACTGTTGTACCTAAACTGATGTTGATTGTAATATGACAAAAGGTTGTTCATAAGCATGTTGGTCCCAAACCTTGTGGGAGCCACATTTTATCCACACGCTATTTTAGTGATTGATCTTGATATATTTCATCTATACTTGCACATTGAACAAACAAGTTAGAACATAAAACATACCTTGAATTATAGGACATGATGCTTCTCTTCCTTGATTTTGTCCTTCTGATTTGGTACCTGCATCTCTTGTTCAGCTACTCCTGCTTTTCTTTTGTATCTATAATAACTGAACATATGAAATTGATGTTTCATGAAGATAAACTATATATCTATTACTTTTGTAAATGAGAAGAATTTGAACCCTGAGCTCTAACAATTCTCTCATGGAGGTATCTTTGGAGCTCACCGAATGGAGGGAGCTGAAGATGGACCTAGTCAACCTTGGGATTCATCATTCACAGGCAATGACGGGTCCCTATTCTCCTCAGATGCTCTTTTCTTTGTTTCAGATGTATAGTTTAGTTTCATATTGCATCTTCCAATCATTCCCATGGCTTGTGTGCGATATATTTAAAAATTTCTTTTGAATATAATCAGCTATTTCATATTATGTAAAGACTTATGTGTACCTTTCTTTATGAAACAATTACATAGCATGAAAATAACTAAATTTCATTTAAAACACATGTTTAAATATGATGAATTGATAGTTTATAAATACCTCATTGAAATTGCATTGAAATGTACTGAATAATCAACAACATCATAACTGAAATATGAATTCAATTTAAAACCTATCATTATTTGAATGTTTGCTTTCTTGTCTTTAGGGAATTTCACTTACTAGGATAGTTTGATAGCCTAGCTTGAGCTATCACATGATCCCGATAAGTGATCTTATATTGTTCTTTTGTCAAGACATTAGACATTAACTGGATGATCATGCACATAAAAAAATTTCTTTACCCCGTTTTCAACAACTGTTGTTAGGCCTTACTAAATTAGGCTATAAGCATAATGTAGTAGCAATAATAAATTTTAAAGGTCCTAAATTTGATGAAGAAATTGGTGAAGATGGAGATCTCTTACTGGGAGAAGAGATAAAAAAATTGAATAAGTTATTAGAGGGAGATGTATCAGAAGAACCTAAGAAAGAGTTGTTCTATTTTTATAATTCTAGTTGTGATATTTTGTTTGCAGGTAGAAGGAGAAAAAGAAGAGATTGCAGCAGTTAGTCTTGTTGAAAGCATGAAGGAGATGGTGAAGAAAGTTACAACTGAAGACAAAGAAGAAAAAGAGGAAGAAGATGTGAGCAGAGAAGTTGTATTAGTGAGTGAAGAAATGAATGGGAAGACTTTACACAACATCACTAAAATATTTCTTGAGCATTTATGTATCCAAAGGGGAAGAACGGGTTATCGGTGACATACAGGCCTAGAATTTGACGATGACCCCTACCTGTCATATAAATGTTTTATGACAGTTTGGTCATTTAACTACCTTTCAATTGACATTTTAAGAAAATTATAACTTGTCAAAATAATGTTCAGTGATTTTTTTATATTTAAAGAATGCAGGTTACAAAAAATAGTCTAAAGACTATGAAAAAGAGTAGCAATCAATAACACAGTTAGCAAGACCTATTCCTTTGGAGAAACTTTGTGGTGATAAACTTAGATCAATTGTTTCAAGAGGTTCACCATGACATTCACAACTATACTAATCTTCTTTTGGCTATAGAGGATTCTTAAAGTTGATCATTGAAATTTGACACTATCACGGTAAAATAAAGAAGAGTCAATGGACTGCCAAAAACAGGTTGGATCTCACCAAACCAAGACAAAAAAAGACCATCAAGCTGGAAACAAGTAGCTATATAAGAATAGGGTCTAAGTAAGACTATCAAAGAGCACCAAGCTACTACACAACCTGAAATAATGAATAACATATTAGTAGCAATTCTTTTTAATCCCTGTAATTGTAAATCAGCTCTTAATTACAATTCTTCTTAATCTCTGTAATTGTAATTTGCAAAGTTGTACTTATTCTGAATAACATATTAACAAGTATAGAAAAAATAAAGATTTGTTTCTAAATTGATTCTTAAAATTGATTGAGGGTAAACATTCTAAAATATCATTTACAATTATCTTTGAAAATATTCTAATTTAATATATATTTCTATATCAATTTAAACATTGTAAAAGAAAACTTCATTTACATTTCTATAACAAATTATTATAAAATAATATATGCTAGCACTTGCACCCATAAAAGGTACAAGGAATTTGCCGATAGGAACAACCGACGAGTTTAGAAAATTTTTTGGTGTGATTTTTTTTATGGCGTGAGACAATTCCGAGCACTATAATGCTCACATATAAAAGCCTATCAGCTAATTATAAATAAGAATATTAAATTAAATGGACAATAAAATCCCAGGCGTGGGACTCACATATATGTATATAAAAAATAAAAAGAGCATCTTCCTTCCGGATTTAAAGGCACGAAAGTCAATGAAAATATTTTGTATGTAATAAGATCCACTATTTCTGGTCCGTAACTCTTTTTCCACTAAAGACCACGCATCTCTTAAATCCAAAGCAAGGGAATCTACTCTTTGAAAAAAGTGATTATGGCATAATTGATGTACACTCAACTTTACTATTATGAATAAACTTTACTATTCTATTGTCTCCCTATTGTTATAAATGTTCGAGATAATGTTTATCTCATGGAATGTTCTAGAATATGAAAAATTCCACCTCTAAATAGAAACTTCCAAATTTTTCTTTCTTTAGACACTTATCTTAGTCATTCTAAGATATTCTAGAGATTTCCATGAATCCATAAATATAGCAGCAATGCTGCCATTGTAATCATCAAAAAATCATCCAGCTTTAGTGTAATTTGCTATTCAATAATATATTCAAGTGTTTTTTAATTTTCTGCATTCTATTTTATTTTATCTCAAATACTGTGTTATTTTAATATGGTATTAGAGCACTCCTAAAACTTGGGTTGCAGTTTGCGGGTTGTGAGTTTGGAGGTTGATCACTATTTTTTTGTGGCGAAGAAGCAAGAAATATTGCAGCAAAGAGAAGAATCAAATCAGTAAAATTAGTGAGAGATTTTTTATTTAAATTCTCATCTAAAAAAGAGGGAATTTGACATTATGGATTCAATTGGTATTCCTTTACCTACAATTAAATTAAATGGAAAAAATTATTATGATTGGGTGTCTTGTATGGAGATTTTTCCAACACTTCAAAATTGCTTTGAAATTGTTAATGGTAGTGAAAAAAGATCAGCAAGTAGTGGAAAAGATCAAAAAGATTGGGATAAAAGAGATAAAAGGGCATCAACATTGATCAAGCTTACACTTTCAAAAGAAGTTTTTCCAGAAGTTCACAATGAGGGAAGTGGAGTCAAAGTGTGGGATATTTTGAAAATTACATATGAAAATTCAGGCGATGTATGGATTCTAACTCTCACTGTAGAATTATACAACATGAAATTATCAAATTCACAAGAGCTAGTCCCTCATATAACCAAATTAAAGGAAAAGAAAAATGAACTTGCTTCTCTTGGAAAGGATATAGATGAAAAATATTTTGTGCAAATAGTTTTACAAAGTCTCCCAAGTTCTTATCAATCATTTAGAAGAGGGCTAGATACTACTAATAAATTAAAGAAAATAATATATGAAGAGTTATGTGCTAAATTAGTGCAAGAAGAAAAATGTCAAATTAAAAAAAGGGAGTCATTCAATAATGAAGCTTTTATAATAAGAGGGAAACAAAATTACAAAAATACACAAGAAAATCATTCAAGAGAGACAAATTAGAAGTATGACAATAGATATACTCGATCCAAGGATTATAATAAAAGCAAATGGAAATGTAATTACTGTGGTAAGTTGGGTGATAAAGCAAATGAATGCTATAAGAGGATTAAAGATACAGAAAGGAAGACAAATAAGTTTACAAAAAAAATTGATTTCAAAAGTAATGCTCTCTTTATTGCACTTAAAACAAATGATTCTTATAAGGATGATTGGGTTATTGATTCTGGTGCCACACAACATATGTGTTATAATAAGGAACAATTTGTATCACTAAGAAATGATAGCAATTCAGAGAAAATATATTTAGGGAATAACAGTGCTTTGGAAGTTAAGGGAATTGGAAATGTTCAAGTTGATAATGGTATGTTAAAAAATGTGAAGTTAGTTCCAGAATTGAAGACAAATCTTCTTTTTGTATCTCAAATTGCAAATCAAGGGTATAAAATAGAATTCTACAATGACAAATGTCTAATCAAGGATGTAAGTAATAACTACAAAGTGATTGCAATTGGTAAAATGGAGAATGGATTATATAAATTCCAAGAATTTACTTCTAAATGTGGAAATGAGAATATGTATGCTATTGCCAAATATAATGATATGAGCAAGTTATAGCATGAGCGTATGGGACATGTCAATTATCAAAGCCTCAAGCTTATGGAAAAACTATATATGGTGCACGGGCTTCCAAAAATATCATCAAATCACAAGGTGTGTGAAGGATGTGCTATGGGAAAGCAACAAGTGGAAAGTTTCCCACAAGGTAAATCATGGAGAGCAAAAACTCCTTTACATTTGGTTCATAGTGATGTAATGGGTCCTTTTAGAACACCATCACTTATAGGATCAAGGTATGCCCTCACCTTTATTGATGACTATACTAGAAGAATTTGGGTATATTTTTAAAAAAGAAGGATGAAGTATTTGATAAGTTTATAGAGTTTAAGACATTGGCTAAAAATCAAATTGGAAGATCTCTAAAGATAATAAGAACAGATAGAGGTATGGAATATATGAACAAAGCTTTCTTAGATTTTTGTAAACAACATGGTATAAAGAAGGAATCAACAGTCTCCTACTCACCCCAACAAAACAGAGTTGCAGAAAGAAAAAATAGAATTATAATAGAAAGGGCTAGGTGCATACTCCACTCTAGAAATATAGAAATTAAATTTTGGGCTGAAGCAATTTGTACTGCAGTTTATATTTTGAATAAAACACCTACTAAGGTAGTTTTGAACATAACACTAGAAGAGGCATGGAGTGGTAGAAAGCCTACAGTATCTCATTTTAGAGTCTTTGGATGTAATGCATATGCCCACATTCCTGATGAAAAGAGGAACAAGCTTGAAAGGAAAAGTGTGAAGAGCATAATGGTTGGGTATATTGAGGAGTCAAAATGATATAGGTTATATAATCCTAAAACAAATGAAATTCATATCAAGAGGAATGTATGGTTTGATGAAGATTTTGAAAGTGAACATTCTCCTACATTATCTTACTTTCCAATATTGATTGAAGAAGATAAGTCTACTTATACTAATGATCAAAATCAAGGCGTGCAATCTTCTGCAGGAGGAGAAGGAACACAAGTTGAAGCATCAAGTGAAAGTGGTGATGAAGACACACAAAAGACTAAAAGCATTCAAGAAATCTACCAAGAAGGCCCTAGAAATATGTTTGCTAACTATGCTCTTATGACTAAGGTGATGTAGGTTGACACTCCAAGTACATATGAGGAAGCAAAAGGAAAAGAAGAATGGGAAGAAGCAATGCAAGATGAATACAATTCTTTGATGAAAAATGGAACTTGGGAATTGACAACTCTTCCAAAAGGTAAAAGTGTGGTTGGTTGCAAGTGGACCTACAAAATAAAGTTCACATCAAATGGAGCTATTGAAAAATATAAAGAAAGACTAGTGGCTAGAGGCTTCTCACAAATAGAAGGTATTGATTATACTAAAACATTTGCTTCAGTTGCTAAAATGAGTTCAATTCATACAATAGTTGCTCTAGCTACAAAATTTAGTTGGAAAATTTATCAAATGGATGTAAAAAGTGCCTTTCTACATGGTGATCTTCAAGAAGAAATTTACATGCAACAATCACTTGGATTTGTTAAAACTGGTGAAGAACATCTAGTGTGTAGATTAAAAAAATCATTATATGGTCTTAAGCAAGCTCCAAGGGCATGGTACTCCAAAATAAATGAGTACTTTATAAATGCAGGATTTAAAAGAAGTAAAGTTGATCCAAATGTGTGTGTAAAACATAGTGATAGTAAAGTTGTTATTATTGTTTTGTATGTGGATGACTTGATTATTAGAAGAGATCACACACATAATATTGAAATAATCAAGGATCAACTCAAACAAGATTTTGAAATAACTGATTTAGGGTTGATGCACTATTTTTGGGTATGCAAGTATGGCAAAAAGAAGGAAGAATCATGCTTTCTCAAACCAAATATGCTCTTGATGTATTGAAGAAGTTTAATATGATTGATTGTAAACCATCTAATACACCATGTGAAGTAGGATTAAAATTGAATGCTAAATCTACTCAAACAAAGGTGGATGGAAAATTATATAGATAATTAGTTGGGAGTCTTTTGTATCTCACCATAATGAGACTAGATATTGCATATGCAGTTGGTATTGTATCCAGGTACATGTCAAATCCATACATTGAGCATTGGAAAGCAACTAAGAGAATATTAAAATATATTAAAGGCACTTATCAACTTGGAATTGAGTACAAATATGGAGGAGAGCCTACTTTAGTTAGATATACAGATTCTAATTATGCAAGCAACATTGATGATAGAAAATCAACTTCAGGATACATGTTTCATCTTGGGTCAAGACCAATTTCTTGGAGCAGAAAGAAGCAAGCAAGAGTATCACTATCATCTACGGAAGCTGAATATGTTAGTTCATCAAAGGCATCTCAAGAAGCATTATGGTTTAGAAGACTACTTGAAGAAACACAACATCCACAAGTTTGTCCAACTACTATATACTGTGATAATCAAAGTACTATCAAGCTAAGAAAAAATCCAATATATCATGCTAGATCAAAGCATATAGAAGTACATCATCATTTTGTTCATGATTTGATACAAGATCTAGTGGTGGAGTTAAAACTTTGTGGAACAAAAAATCAAATTACTGACATATTTACAAAAGCACTCCCTGAAGTGAAATTTGTCAAATTTAGAAACTTGTTAAATCTCAAGGAAGTTGCTATATAGTAATCTTTTGTAATTATCTTTTCCAAATAAACATTATTGGGGGGGGGAGGGGTGTTGGAGATAATGTTTATTTTATGGAATGTTCTAGAATACAGAAAATTCCACCTCTAAATAGAAACTTCCAGATTTTTCTTTTTTTAAACACTTCTCTTAGTTATTCTAAGATATTCTAGAGATTTCCATGAATCAATAAATATAGCAGCAACACTACCATTGTAATCATCAAAAAATCATCTAGCTTCTGTGTAACTTGCTATTCAATAATATTTTCAAGTGTTTTTTAATTTGTTGAATTCTATTTTATTTTATCTCAAATACTCTGTTATTTTAATAATAAATTTAGAGAGTTGTAAGATTGTTATACTCACATTCAACCAAGTTTGAATTGACTTGCTATTCAATTCTACTCTCAAAATGAAAGATGGCTTCAGGACTTACTATTGCAGTTGCCAAAGCCGTGGTTGGAAAGCTTGGCAGGATTATGGCCCAACAAGTATTGAATGAGGCATCACTGTTGCTCAACTTCAGAGAGGACTTTGAATGGTTGCAAAAGAAGCTTACATATAAATTTGGTTATCTACAAGATGCAGATGACAAAACTGCGCACAATATTCTAGTGAAATGATGGTTGGCGGACTTGAGGGATATTGTTTTTGATGCACAAGACATAATTGATGAGTGTGCTGTTGAGCATTTGTATACAAATACCACTCAAGTGTGTGTGTGGAATTGTAGTCAATTAATCTTCAAACATAAAATGGGAAAGAGGATTAAAGACCTGAAAGATAGGGTCAGCTTTGTGATTCAAGATGGAGAGTAGCTCAAGTTATTTCATGACGTGTCCCGTTTGAATCAATCGTCAAGTAGTCCATCTAAAAGAGGAGCAGAGCTGAGGAGATCGAGTGTATTAGAGACCGATTCACAAGTAGTAGCTATGGAGGACAAGGTGGAAGAAATTGTGAGATTGTTAGAGTACCATGTTGTTAGAGTTGTTAACGTCGTGAGTATGGGCGGGCTAGGAAAAACATTCCTTCTGCAGCATGTCTACAACAGAAGTAAACAAAGGTATTAGCATTCTACTTAGATTTTTGTATCACACACTTGTTCTCTCAGAACTTTGCAATGTGACCTAGCCTCACACATTAATTTACAAATAGATGGTAGTATAATTGATGTGCGAGCAGTAGCTGAGTTGATACATGAGCGACTTGAGGAAAGAAAGTGTTTAATTGTTTTGGATGACGTGTGGAGGACAAGTGTGGATGGTAACTTGATATCAAGACTTGGTCTTCCCACTGGAAGTAATGACTAGTGTAAAATTGTGGTTACCACCAGAAGTAGAGATGTCAACAAAATTAGAAAGAAAGCAGATTTTATATTTTGGAAATCTTTTGGAAAAGATAAAGATTTAAAACAAAAGATAAAACAATAAATAAAGCAATAAAACAAAGCTTATTTTTTCTATGTTTAACACCAAGTGAAGATATTATATATCTTGCTGCCTTGAAGGTTAAATAATGATTGTAACGAATTGTAATTCAAGAGTAGCAGTTGTGTGAAGGTTGTAATCAGTTTCTCTGAGCAATAAGAATACTGATACTTTGCCCCGTGGATGTTTCCTTGGCATATTGTCAAGGTTTAACCATGTAAAATATGTGTCTTGTTTATTCTTATGTTTTCATTTTATTCTTCTATATTTTCTTTGCATCTAACTTGTACTGCAATTATTAGAGTTTGTGGGTTTTACGTTTCCGTTAACACAACAAGTGGTATCAGAGCAATTATTTTGTAGCATCTATGTTAGGATTTGGTGTTTGTTTTGTAGCATCAGATGGAAAATGTTTCAAATGCAAGGTTTGAGGAAGAGAAATTGAATGGGAAGAATAATTTTGAGCTTTGGAAGCTCAAGATGCATGATTTGTTAGTGAAACAAGGATTGCACAAAGCATTGGTTGGAAAGTCAGGATTTTTCATCAATAATTATTAATGAATATAACCATTAATGTATTGAACCTGATTCTAGTTTGAATGTTCATTTTCTTCTTACTTATGCACCAGTACTTTTATATAGTTTGTTGGATGGTTTATTTTCATTTGAATTTTAAGTCCCTTATAAGTTGTTATTATATGTGGACTAACCTTGAAATCTCAGCTCTTTGCAAAATTTGAAATGAAAGATCTTGGTGCAACAAAATGGAGATCAGAAGAGATCGTGAGAATAGAAAGCTATGGCTTGGCCAAAGTAAGTATGTTTGTTTAGTTTTGCAAAAATTTAACATGCAGAATTGTAAACCAATTTGTGTTCTTGTTACTTTTGGAACAAAGCTCTCTATTTCACAATACCCTACATCCCCATCTGAGATTGAAGACATGAGCAGAGTGCCTTAGTAGAGTGCAGTTGGAAGCTTAATGTATGCTATGGTCTGTACAAGGCCAGACATTGCTCAAGTAGTGGGAGTTCTTTCTCATTTTATGTCTAATCCTAGAAGAGTGCATTGGGATGCAGTTAAGAGGATCTTCAGATATTTGTGGGGTACAACAAAGTACTCTATATGTTTTCATGGTACAGTAGATCAACATTCCCTTAGTATTCATGGTTTTCTGAATTCAGACTAGGTTGGTGATGTCAATAGTAGAAGGTCCACCAATGCATATGTGTTTACTCTTAATGGTGTTGCAATTAATTGGATAAGAAAGTGACAGGCCATGGTCACTTTGTCCACTACAAATGCAGAGTATATGATAGCTACTCAAGCATGTAAAGAAGCCATTTGGTTGAAGTGTTTGTGTTCAGATATTGGATTAAAACAGGGTGCCGTTACAATTTATTGCAACTATAAGAGTGCAATCTGCCTTGTGAGGAACCCAACTTTTCATGCCAAGCCCAAACACATTGATGTTTAGTATCACTTCATGAGAGATATGGTCGAGGATGGTAGGGTGAAGTTGGAAAAGGTAGAGACAATGGCGAATGTTGCAGATTCATTAACTAAGCCCGTGAGCACATTGAAATTCAGGTATGGGCCTTTCGGCCCCTAGCAGTTGATCCATGATGGTATGTTTCCCCTAGCTCTTGCAAGGTATTCGACAAGTGGGAGAATGTTGGGAAATGATATGTCTCAACCTTACATATTTCTCGTAGCATTTAATATTTTCTCATGGCCATTACACATTGTCTGTGCTTTGAAAATTAGTTTATTAGGTGTCAAAAGATGCCCACATGATAGTATATTATGGAAGGACTATTTTTAGAGATATTACATGATATATTTTATGACATCTGTAAGGGTCAAAATAAGGGGAGAATACTTTGGATGTGAGAGCCTAATTTTAGACCAGAATCTTGCTTTCTTCGGCACTACACCTCATGAGAGGTTTTGCACATAGTTTTATAAACTACATAATGGTTTCTTGGTTGTGAGAGGCCTATAAATCGAAGGCTTGAGGAGTAGTTTGTGTTTGTGAGTTTGTAGGTATTGTTATGCTGCCGGAATGCTACCTGAATTCATCCAAAATTATTTATTGGTGATACTCTTGTAATAAACTTGCTCTGTAAGTGTATGTAATCTTGTTGTTGAATTTGAAATATATTGAACAGGGCTTTGGAGTGTGGGGTTTTTCACCCGAAAGGCTTTTCCCCACTTATATCTGGTGTTATGTGTTTCATTGTTTACTTTCTGTTATGAATGTGTTTTGAATTTTTTGCCACTGTTAGATCAATTTTAAAAGTGTGCATAATATCTCTCCTCAAGATTGACATAAGAAATTATTTTCGTTACTCTAACTTCCTTACCTTACACATTTCACATTTTATTTCTGCAAAATTAATTACAACTACAATTGTCAGCCGAAAGATGAAATAAGATCCAGAACATGGAGATCAGATTTCACACTAGTTAAACCCTTTTTACTATTATCACGGAAGTGGTCTGGTCATGAGCGGCACTCATGGCGTCCCACTTCTTATTATTGCCATTAAATATTTGTGAAAGACTTTACACAGCATCACTAAAATCTTTCTAGAATCCATGAAGATGCCGTGAATGGGTTTCCCTCTTAAGAATAATAATAAAAAAGGAACGTCAAATCTTAACAGGCGTTGGTCTGTTCATGAGCATCAGCTGTCGTGTCCCACTTGTTTTTGTCAGACTTCACACAGCATCGCCATAAGATTTTTCGAATCCAGGTTTGGTAGTTTTCCTAATAACTTCAAAATAGAGGTCAGAGGAAAGAGGGGGAGAAAGTGACAAGAATAGTATAAGGGAACTTGAGAGGAAAGTCTTGCTAAAATAATTAGTTTCCAGAGGGGAAGAATGTGGCAGGTAAAAACAAAAAAGAGCATCTCTGTATCCAGAGAGGAAGAACGGGTCACGTATATAAACAAAAAAGAGCATCTCCCTTCCGGATTTAATATTTTGTATGTAACAAGGGCCCTCCGTTATTTCAGGTCTTTAACTCTTTTCCCACTGGAGCATGCATCCAAAGCAAGGGAATCTGCTCTTTGAAAAAAATGATTATGGCATAATTGATGTACACTCAACTTTACTATTACGATTAAACTTTACTATTTCATTGCCTCCTGTTGTTATAAATTTAGAGAGCTGTAAGATTTTTATACACACATTCAATCAAGTTTGAATTGCATTGCTATTCAATTCTACTCTCTAGATCAAAGATGGAGGTAGGACTTGCTATTGCGGTTGCCAAAGCCGTGGTTGGACAGCTTGGCGAGATTGCCTCCCAGCAGGTATTGAATGAGGCATCGCTGCTGCTCAACTTCAGAAAGGACTTTGAATGGTTGCAGAAGAAGCTCACATATATATCTGGTTGTCTACAAGATGCAGATGACCAAAGTGCTCACAGTATTCCTGTGAAACGATGGCTGGCGGACGTGAGGGATATTGTTTTTGATGCACAAGACATAATTGATGAGTGTGCTGTTGAGCATTTGTATACAAATACCAGTCAAGTGTGTGTGTGCAGTTGTAGTCAATTAATCTTCAGACATAAAATGGGAAAGAGGATTAAAGACCTGAAAGATAGGGTCAGCTCTGTTATTCAAGATGGAGATCAGCTCAAACTCTTTCATGACGTGTCCCGTTTGAATCAAGCGTCAAGTAGTACATCTGAAAGAGGAGCAGAGCTGAGGAGATGGAGTGTATTAGAGACCGATTCACGAGTAGTGGCTATGGAGGACAAGGTGGAAGAAATTGTGAGATTGTTAGAGGACCCTGCTGTTAGTGTTGTTGCCGTCGTGGGTATGGGCGGGCTAGGAAAAACATTCCTTCTGCAGCATGTCTACAACAGAAGTAAACAAAGGTATGAGCAATCTGCCTGGATTTCTGTATCACAGACTTGTTCTCTTAGAACTTTGCAATGTGACCTAGCCTCGCACATTAATTTACAAATAGATGTTAGAATAAGTGATGTGCGAGCAGCTGAGTTGATACATGAGCGACTTGAGGGAATAAAATGTTTGATTGCTCTGGATGATGTGTGGAGGACAAGTGTAGATGGTAACTTGATATCAAGACTTGGTCTTCCCACTGGAAGTAATAACCACTGTAAAATTGTGGTTACCACCAGAAGTAGAGATGTTGCGACAAACATGAATGCTTCCGTGTACGAGATGCAACACTTGTCCGAAGAGAACAGCTGGAAGCTGTTTTGCCTATTTGCCTTCCCCGGTCTTGAGGGAAATAGGCCGCCTGAGCACCTGGAGAGCGTGGCTCTTGAAATTGTACAAGAATGCGGGAGGTTGCCATTGGCCGTTAAGACAGTTGCAGCATCCATGGCAAACTGTTCAGACTTAAGGGACTGGCTGTCAAAACTGAGGCAATTAAAGGGTGTAGTAGGGGCAGAGGATTCCACGATGCAAATCCTCAAGCTGAGTTACGACTCTCTTCCTTCCCATCTAAAATCTTGTTTTGCTTATTTTTCTTTCTTTCCAGAGGACACACAGATTTATTTTTCTACAATGAGTAAGGGGACCACAGATATAGACCAAGACTTTTTGATATATTTGTGGATGGCAGAAGGTTTTATTCCACAAGAAAAAGAGAAAGAACAGTGGGATATAGGGTTGTATTACTTACACCAACTTGTAAATCTATGTTTGGTGGAAGTAGACAGTGTTAGAGCTTATTACACTGTGCATGACTTGTTGCTTGATTTGGTTATTAATATAAGTAAAGAACATAAGTGGGAATTTCATCTTCCCTTACAAGAAACAAGCTGCCGCCGGTTACTATTGGGTAAGAAAGGTATAACTAATGATGCAATTTCAGAAAGTCCTCTTCATCGTCAGCGATTTCTCCGCACACTCTCATTCTCTCAGAATCCAGAAATTAAAAGCATTCCAGAACACTTGTTTGATCGTCTGAGAGTACTCCGGGTTCTTGACTTTAGCAGTACTGCCATCTCTGCATTGCCAAAATGTGTTGGGAAATTGAAGCTTCTTCAGGTTTTGAATTTGTCTGGAACAAAGATCACGGAGGTGCCGGATTGTGTTAGAAGACTCAAGAGTCTTCAGTTTCTTGATGTTTCTCGATGCCGTAGCATACAACGTGTACCTGACTGGATAAGTGAGCTCAAATGTCTTTCCCATCTCGATGTAGAAGACTGCTCAGAAGGCCTTCGAAAAAGTCATATGCCCAAAGGAATATCAAACCTCTTGAGTATGAGGACACTGAGATCAAGTGCCTTCCCACTCTCTATTGAAGAGGATGCATTCTTAAATGTTAAAGACGTCGGCAATTTGATCAATCTTCAGGAAATAAGTTTTTGTTTAGAAGATGAAGGTGGGTTGAGAAGTGTAGAAGATGGTATTCTTGAACGTCTGGTGAAAATGAGAATTCTAAGAGTACAGAATGGCATTCGTGCAATGGAGGGTGATATAGAAGAATCCAATCTTCCGGCATTCCCAGAGAAAATGAATGTTATGAAAGATCTTCAACAACTTGTTCTTGCTCGTTTCTCTGTGCCAAGTTGGATATGTGGCATGGTAAATCTAACGGAACTTACATTGTATGAGTGCAGTGATTATCCGTCGCTCCAAAACATGCCCAGCTTACTAATATTGAATTTAGTAAATAATTTGAGGTGTAGAGAATTGCCTAAAGAGTTTGGAGAGTGTGGGGGATTTCCTAAGCTGGTTAGGCTGTTTATTATTTTCTTCCCTCTTTTGGAGGAGTTGCCGGCATTGGAGGATGGAGCGATGCAACGTCTAGAAGGGCTATATATAAACAATTGTCTGCGTGTGAAGAAAATTCCAGAGGGATTGGAGCGGTTGACAAGACTAAAAGAGATATCTGTTGACCAGGCAAGTGGTGAGTTAGAGGAGAGGTTGAAGGAAGGCGGGGAAGTGGAATAAAATCAAAGCTAATAATCCTCACATGGAGATCGAGATCCACGTGGACGAGGAGGGGGATGACGTGGAGTTGTAGCTCTTTTAGTCAGTTTGGGAGAGATGGCATGAGTGTGTAAGATCTTTCATTTAGATTTTTTATTTCAAAATAGGATATTCAAATAAAGTTATACATATTAATATTATTTTTTAAGTAATAGCAGCTGATTTATAATAAATGTAGCAGCTGATTTATTCCATTTGAGACACTCCATAAGTTGTGTAATATCTTTTGTTCATATTTTTTATTTTGAGAACTATCACTAACTATTTAGATTTAGAATAAATGTTTTATTGACTTTATTTTTCAATAGTTCTTATGTACAATTGTTTATTTTTATTAAATAAGTGTCACCTTGTAGCAACTTATAAGTTGTGTAAGTGTCTTTCATTCAAATTTTTTATTTTGAAAAACTTCATTAATTATTTAGATTTAGAATTTCATTATAGGAAAAAATGTTTTATTTAATTTTTCTAAGAATTAAACACATCAAATTTCCACAGTCCATAATAATGTGTAATCAAGCTTCTGGTTTAAATGTGTCATAAATTTTTGCATCAATGTTTATATATGTTTGTTTATGTGTAAAAAGACATCGTCTTATGTTTTTCCCTGTAAAAAGAATATTCAACCACATTCAAAAACAATTAATTTTGTTTTATAATTTAAATAAAAATATAATTAAGTTTTTCTATTAATTTTAATTTAAATTAAGTTTTTAAAATTAGAAGTTATAATTAATATATGGTGATTTGTTTAAATAAATTTCAGATAAAATTTAACTAGGTAAATTAAAAAATTATATTTGTAAGAGAGATGATTGATGGAAATATTAGAACCCAAGAGATTTGATCATGGTGGACATAAGCATCAAAGAAAGTTGTGGTTATTAAATGAAGAAACTTTTCCAATTTTATATATATATATATATATATTTGGGGGGGGGGGGGGGGGGGGAGGGGGGGCGGTATACATAATAGTAATGTGTACTATACAACAATGATAAACAAACAATGAGGGGGAAAAGTCGACGATTTCAAACAAGAGAAATAAGTGAGGTGGAACTAGGAATTTGCAAGCTCATGTTCTTATTAAACTCAAGCATGAGAAGTCACTAGTTAGAAAGAGTTAAGCATTTCCCTCCTTTATTATACCTATTTTGTTATATATTTAGGCTAAGATTGTGACATGGTTTTCATTTTATTTGTCTTATATTTTAGTCCACTTTAATATATTAGTAACAACAATTAAAGGTGCTATCAAATGGTGGATAGATACAAATATTTAGATAGCCTTATCGGCCAAGTACTACACACTTATGTTTTTGATAGTTATTATGTGTGATACTTGGCTGATGGGATTAGAAATATTTGTGCCAGTGTAAAGCATAAAATTACATCATGAAGGCTCAAATAAAAACAATAAAAAAAAAATGATTATACCTTCCTTCGCAAGCAAGTTTTCTTCAACGATGTGTGTAGAGATGTGGATTACTCCAGAGGTTCAAGCATAATCTTCATTTACAAATGGCGTGGATGAGAGCTTGGTTCCATAGAGTAAGTTTGCATAAAGATATGATTCCTTTTGGTTTGGCGGAGGCCTTATTTATAGATTTTTTAGGATGGAGGGATAAGGATTTGATTTTGAAGATAAAATTAATTTTTCACTTTATTTGATCAAAAAGAGGAAATAAAACAAGATAGGATAGGATTTTGAAAAGATTTTCAGGATTCAATTTTCTATTTGTAAAGGAAATAAATTCTAAAAAGGATGAAAAGATAACTGATAAAAATTAATTAGATACTCATGAGTTTAAACTTGGAAAGAAATCAAGAAGATGTAATTTAAGTTAAATAAATAAATATTTAATTAATATTGGAGTTGTGATTTGACTAATTAAATAATTATAAATTATTTAATTAATGGTGGGAAAATTAACATAGTTAAATAATTAATAATTATTTAATTAATGTGGAAGAATAATGATGATGGATGAAATTAATTAAATAATTAGAAATTATTTAATTAATGTGAAAGAATAACAATGATGGATGATTAAGCTAGGAAGTAAGGTGATTTTTAGGTGTCTACAGTGCCTATCAACCATTAGATAGCATCTTTAGGTGCTATTACTACTTTTTAAGAATTTCACAATTGTGATAATTTAATATATTTTTATATAATTCTATAGAAAGGAAGAGATTTTGGATATATTATTAATTTATCAAAATTAATGATCATTTGGAATGATACATAAGAGTGATACAAAAAGTGTTAACCATAAGGAATGACAATTTCATAAAAAAAAATTAAGGCATGTAGCTTAAGGTAGGATAAAGCTAGAAGAAACTTGAAGCATTTCAATAATAGTTGAGGTAGTGCAAGGAAGAAATTGCATAAAACCCCATCATTGTAGCATTTTTAAAAATATTTTAATATATAACAATGTTTACTAGATTTTGGTATGAATTGTCTTAAGTGTGTATTATTTTCATGTTTATGATTACTTGTTGGATTTTTCATAGAAGTGTATAGGTCTAGTCGAGGGTACTAGGACTCATGTGCGTATTGAGCAAGAAATCCTATGGAATGATATGTTGGTGAGCAAGGGTATAATGTGATATCCATTTGGTCAATTGCATCCATGAGGACTTTTTTTTATAAGTAAGCATTGTCAGAGGAGACATCTCCATTTTTATAAATGAGGTTAAGGGAATTGCTCCCACAAAATTCATTTAAGAATTGTAGGTCCTGAGAGCCCAGGGGTGCCAAAATCGAGATAAAACAACCATCCTAGATGGATTAAATGATTTAGAGTTAAAATACATGCTCTTGCCACAAGGGGTGCAACATGAAAACAACACTACTTGTGTTGGTAAATCTCACCTATAGTAATAGCATAGTGTGAATTAACTTAACCCTTAGTAGACCCATTAATAGGGATATTGTCTCTTTGCCTACAATTTCCCATTTTGAGGGAAGATAAGAGCAACATTTGGTGCTTACCTAGAGGGGAATTTTTCATCTTAACCTCTGTCCATCCATGCCCAATTTGTGGATTAGCCATTGTGTTTTGTTCCACTTCATCTAAAGACTTCCTCCTCTTACCTTCTGACCATGCCTAATCAGATTGAATTTCACCCTTGAAGCAAGGCCCTTCTCACATTGTCAGTATTTATTCTTGTTCATGCTAAGGTGTGGTGTGACAAAACTCCTCCACAGATTTATCGATATCCCCAACAAATGTCTTTGTGGTAGGATCCTCTGTTCTCACATTGTCAGTATTCTGCGAAGCTACTGGCTTCTTCTTAACTTCAACATTCAAAGAATCCCTCACTTCAAAGGAGCACTTTGGAAAAATAGACCTAATTATAGCCACATGATCATCACCTAGTGTACCCTTCTTTGCCTCAGGAGAGAGCACCATAGTTTCTGGGGACCCATTGGAGACCACCTCTGGGACCACAACATAGTGATGAAAGTGTGCGCCTTTCCACCAAGTGGGTTTCTCACTCAGAGCTTGTCTATCTAGATCTGACCCCTTTTTGAGACACTGGGAGAAATGATGTCCGGTGGAAAAGCATATTCTGCACCTAAAGTTGATCTTTTTCATAATCAACGGGCTACCGCCAACTCCTGCGACCCACCTTGAGAGAAATTTTAGCAGGAAGATCCTTTGTGAGGTCAAATTCTACAAGAATGTGTGCGAAGGTGTTGCACTGGTATTTGATGGTATGATCGGAAACACCATAAAATTTCCCAATTTCATTGCCAATGGCCTTGAGACTACTTATTTCCTAGAATCGCAAGGGTAAATATGGAAAGTGCACCCAAAGGAGAGTAGAAGAGAATGAATCAGTTTGGGGATCAAAAGTTGGGACCCAGGGTTTGTAGCAGAGAAAATCACCTTTAAAAAGCACAAAACCAGATTTTAAAACCAACTCCATATCTTTGAGCAATTCAAATTCAAGGATAAATAAACCTTTAGCGTAAGGATAGATGTAGATGTCATCCTCCATTGATTTTTTCCAATGTTCTTCGATCCAAGCATGAATCTCACATTGTTTGGGCCAAAGTTTGGAAACTCTACATATTAGCACATGCTATTTTAGGTATTCTTCTCACTCAGCAACCTCCTTATCCATGCAAATTTTGATAACAGGCGTGGATTCCGTGGATGTTTTAGGTTGTTTGCTAATTCACGGAACCCTAGCCGAGACTATGCCAATGGCCTGTACCGACTCCAAATTAATCTCCTCAGAGGCCAGATGACTCTTGGGTGAGCTAGTTTTTGGAGCAGAAGCAAAAGCCCTCACAGATGTGACGACTTTAGCTTGTGAGGGATCCCCGTGAACCATACCCCAGACACCCAAGGACAAGGCCTATTGCCAGGGTTTTTGATCGCGATCATAGGATGAATGAGCCCTAACATCCTAGTCTGAGGGTCTAAGTCCCGGTCTACCGATGCCTTGGAAGGAAATTCCAGCATTATAGATGCATTTTCCAAAGGCAAGCGAAGGGTTCACAGGGGCAAAAGCCATGCGAAGCATTTTTTATGGTAGAAGTATAATTAGATTAGTTTTAATTGTTAAGGCTTTCATGTATGCGTTGCATGCTTTCTACAACAAGAACTCTTATGAAGGAACTAAATATCAGTATACATAATTATGGATTTTTGTTTTTAATTTAGTATTTTATTTTTATATAAAGAAATTGAATTTATTTGCAATAAGACTTATTTATTTTAGAACTTTTTCAAATATATAATTTTTCTTTTAGAGCAATATAATTTCCATGAAATTTTAATATTTATTTATTTATGTACATATAATTACAAATAGAAATAGGCACATCAAAATAATAATGAATTATTATTTACATATATATGTATTTTATTTTTTTGAAGTAGTATTTTAATACTATATATCTATTTAGATCAAACTGTAATACTAACTTATTTTCTTTGACATTGTATACGCCTAAAAATGACACGATTCATTCTAAATAAATATTCTAAATATTTATTCCCTTCTTCTATTAATTAAATAAATATTCTAAATTTATTTAATCGATTCACTGTTCCATAATTAAATAAATTTAATTTATTTAATTAAAATTCTTCTAAATGTCCTACATGATTAAATAATCATAAATTATTTAATTAATCCAAATTCCTCTATCTTAAGTTCTAAATTCAAAAATCCACCTCACCTTTACACCTCACCTTTTCCACCTCACCTTGTCCACCTCATCAGGTTGCACATGTAATTAAATATATTTAATATTTAATTATCTTATTTTCCCTCACCCACATGGCCTATTTCTTCTCAAAACAGAGGTTAGTTAACTAATCAATCAAAAATGTTAACTAACCTGTCAATTGAGTCAAATCCTCAATCAATTCAGTCAGTTCCACAATTTATTCTTCTAACTGATCAATCAAGTCTGTTAACAGACCACTCAATGGAGTTAACTCTCCAATCAGTTTTGTCACATCCCCCCTTTCATGATGGAGCTGGGACACTTGTCACATTTCTACTAGTTGCACATTCCTCACCCATTCTCAGCCATTGATCTTCATATCTCCTCTCAATCGTTGATTCCCATTCTTCCAAGTCTATAAATGAAGCTTCATCCCTCTGTTCTATTCATCTAGGCTTTTGACATCGTTACTCTACAGAAATATCACCAGCGCGCCTTTGGCACCCTTTTGTCATCTACAAGCTTGAGATCACATACTTGCATTGGAGCTCATCTTCATTGCATATCACCATAGCCATTCACCGTCGACTTCCTACAAACAGCTAAAAAGATTGCACTCTCTGAGGGCTCATCTCATCTGCAAAAGGACGATTTGTGATAGGCGAACAACAGAAGTTTTGAAACGGGAGAGGTTTGCACTGTGCTTGTTCATTGCTTCGTTTATTGAATCCTTCTTGTTTCTCTATTCTGTTGATGTTTGGGTCTTGTTTAATTCATTTGATTGATCACTATTTTACCCTTACAGACATAAACAGGTATCAAACTTAAATTAGAGGCAAAGCAATATAATCGACAATATCCAACAAGGAGAAATCGGCAAACATTCATCAAAACAAGGATGAAATCTACATGAGTGTGTGACACCAGACAAACCCCATCCTATTGTTGCCAAGCAGCTAGAACCCCTCTACCTAAAACATGTTCTTGCCTTCAACAACCTACATTCATTCACACTCATTCCACTGTCAATAGGTTAGTCCTAAAAAATAAAGCTGAAGCGACATAAGGAATAATCTTCATCATCCTACGAATCATATATCATCAACTAGTGTCCAATGGTACCAAGAATTAACATACTAAAATCAATCACAAAAGTATGAGACGTGACAACTTAAAATACAAATGAAAACATAGAAAATGAAAAAAAGGGAAAAAATAACCGACCTGGACTTTTAGATGGCTGAAAATGGTGCTCTCAAACTCAGGATCTAGTTTTGGTTCTCCTCTGGCCACTAGTGAAAATGAGATCGTAGGCCATTTTTTTAAAATTTAATACTTTTACAAAATGAGATCCCATTTTGTAAAACGGGATCCTATTTCATGATCCTAGGATTGGGATCCTACCATAGAATAGGATCCTATTTTAAATTTAGGCTCAGGATCCTGATCCATAATGGGATCCCATTTTATAAATAACGGGATCTCATTTTGTTTTGCCCGATTTTGAGTTTTTGGATAAGTTTGAAACTTCCACAAGAAGTGAACTCAACTTCGTGCTTTTACCTAAACAACATTTGGTTATGTTTTAGTGTACATATCTCATGGCACACCTTGGGGATGAAATTCTAAGGTCTATTAAGTGGAGGTGCCATTGTTATGCATCAATGAACCTTCAAATCCAACAACTACTAAATTATAGAAGATTGAGACCATTTAAAGGGGCATAACATTCCCACAAGTGTGGCAGCCTAAAAGGTACAACAATAAATGCAAAAAAAAGGACCAACTCCTATTTAAAAATGAAGCACAATGACATTAGGGGCACACAACCTAGACATTAGCAAAGCCAAGAACAAAACCCTACTAGAGCTCTCCACAATCAACACATTTAAGATTTACTAAATTTTATAATTTATTTAAAATATAATTAAGTATTTCTATTGGTTTTAATTTAAACTTTTTTTATAAGGATATTGTAATCAAGTTTTTCTTAATCTTATAAATTAGAAATTATAATTAATGTATGTTGAGTTTTTAATTGAATTTAAGATAAAATAAAGTATTGTATTTCTAAGAGAGATGATTGGTAGAAATATTATAATTTAAAAGTTGAGATTATGGTGCATATGACTATTATAGTGTAATATATGGGTATCAAGAAATAAAATGTTGCAAAATTATAATGATTTTTGGGAAAAATGTACATAATAATAATGTGTACTATAGAATAATTACAAACAAAGAGTGAGTGTAAAAGGTCAAGGATTTGAATTAAGAGAAGAAATTCAGGGTGGATCTAGGGATTCAAAACTCCCACATGTTCTTAGTGAACTCAAGCACAAGAAGTCACATGTTAGAAAGAGATGTATTTCCCTTATTTTACATATGTTTTTGTGGCAATTATTATGTGTAGTACTTGGTCAATAGGGTTTTAAATATTTGTACCTAGATCATCCATTCAATAGCATCTTTAGGTGCTATTACTAATTTTTCATAATTTTATGAGTGATGATTTCATATATTTTTGAGGATTTAATAAAACAAAAATGACTTTGAGGTATTATAATTTATCAAAATTAATGATCGTTTCTAAAGATATCCAAGAGTAATGAAGAAATTTTTAGCCATAAGTATGATAATCTCATAATTTTATTTTAAGCCCTGTAGCTTAAGATAGAATAAAACTATGATAGACTTGAAGTATTTCAATTATAGTTGAGGTAATGTAAGGAATAAATTGCATAAAATTTCCCATACTTGTGACCTTTTTCAAAATATTTTAATATATAGTGAAGTTCCATTAGAGTTTGGTATGAATTTTCTTAAGAATTTATTATTTTAATGTCTACGATTGTTTGTTGGGTTTTTTCTTATAAGTGTACAGGTTGGTTGGTGGTATTGGGACTCTTATGTGCCTCAAGTGAGTGGTCTTGTGGACTAATATGTTGTCACGCAAGGGTATTATGTGATATGCATTTGGTTAATTGCATCCATGGGGATTTACATGATCTTGAAAATATGTTTCTAAGCATGCTTGATGATGATCTTAATGTTTCTACATCTTTTTCTATGTCAATTATTGCATTTTCACATGATAAAAATACCATGTATATACTTCTAATACTATAATATTTTGTAAGAATTAGTTTGAAACAAGTGCTTGAACAAACTATGCTCATAAATTTTAAACATGATAAAATCATTTCTCTCATTCACCTTTAAAAGAGAATATCAAAACAATCAAATCTATAAAAAAAACTAGCAGAATTCTCTTATGTAAACAACACTTGTAAAATAACAAGAATGAGAGAGGAATAAGAAGGAAAACAACCATAAAAATAGAAATGACATAGATATAATCTAGAAAAACCCTTTTAGGAAAATCCCAACCTCCAAAGCATAAACATCCAATGTACTATTCAAGAACATCAATGGTTAAAATACATTCATAGGATATCCATGCAAGCTTCAATAAGATCAGCATATCTACTCCTCTAGTGCAAAATCAATAGCAAAATCCTACAAAACATATTTCATACATCTTGTATCCCATGTCTCTAATATATAGATTTAAGGATGCCCATAAAACCATTGAAATAATACCATGAGCCCAAAGAAGGTGCCAAAATATCATGGTATAAATTCTCATGACTCTCACATGTGTGGAGCCATATCGAAATAGAAAATAACTCTTACACAAGAATCTTTAAGTTTGATTATGCGAGTTGACATATGTAACTCCCAAGCACAACCCCATGAAGCACTAATTATATTCCATGCCCACTAAGAATAGAAGATGCTCTTACAATTCCACTATGTAACTCCCTATTCAATGTATCATTATAAACAATATCTTCATGTCCCTACAAAATAATAAATAACTAAATATATCTCATTCTCACACAGTACCCCATTTTCCCATTCCATGACTTTTGGAGACACAAACATGTTAGCATAAAATATTACATTGTTTCTATACGTAACTACATTTGTTACGTCGGTTTCTGCAGTTATGGTATAACTGTGAACTGTTGTGTTAGTTTCATCAAATACAACACAGTATTTATAGATGTCTTGTATCTGCATTCATCATCGAATAAACCTTTCTTCATTCTCTGCCAATCATTAAATGGTATCAGAGCCAGGCCCAAGCTAGGAGCCCCAAGCACACGAGAGGTGTGGCTTAAGGGGGGGTGTTGGTGTTGGAAATAAGCCACACCCTAACCGACGATGGACTGGTCCAAGAGGGGCCAATAGCTCAGTGGTAGAGCACTCCAGCAGCGAATGGAAGGTCCTAGGTTCAAGTCCTAGCTGGTCCATGTCTCAACATGCTATCAGAGCCTGGAGGAGTAAGTGCCATGTGAAGAGGAGGAGTCACCAACAGCGAGCAGATGAAGTCTTCAAAACATTACAAGTCGTTGAAGGAAAGATAACGCTGCTGTTGGAAGAAGCAAGCCATTGAAGGAAAGAACACTGCTGTTGCCGTTGAGGAAAGGAACGCTGCTGTTGTCGTTGAGGAAAGATAACACTGCTGTTGGAAGAGCATTCATTGAGTGAAAGAGCCACTTCCACCTGTAGATCAATACCGAAGGAGGTGTCTGGACTAAATTTTCTTCCTCCATCCATAAGACTCTTGAAGTTTGAGTTGGCGTGTAGAGGAAGACATAGTCTGAGAAAACTGAATGTCCACCGCACCCGATGCTAGTAGTGTGGCCAGTAATCATGCAAATGATCCACCTCAAGGCGGACGTGCTATTTCAGAAAGCTCAGGCTTCTACTTTGCCCTTCTGGATGCCCTACAAAACATCAGTAATCTCCAATTTGATGAATTGTTTAGGCAAGGATTGCTAGATTACTTTCTATTTGATGTACAATGTCAAGCAAGGAAGATTAGAGCAAAACTAGATGAGGGTTATGATGCTGATGATGAAGATGAGGTAGAATGCACACCAAAGCATCGCCGTCTCACAGCACAAGCCTATCGTGCTCATCTCCGTGCCACAATTTCCTCTTGAAAGTGAATGTACTGTCAAATAAAATAATAATAAATTTGTTGTCTGGATTTTTTTTTTAAATGTCTGCACCGAAATTGCTTCTTTCCGATGCTCAACTTTTGAAAGGGCCAAATTATGCCGCACGGAAGACAAAAATGCAGACTATTCTCATTTTTGAGGAGCTATGGGGAATTGTCATTGGTGACATAACCAGACTGGAAGATCCAGATGAAAGGCAGAAGTTTGACAAGGTCGATGCCAAAGCATTGATGTTGATAACACTCAGCATCATTGATGAAGTTCACCTCACATTCAGGATGCGGAAACATCAAAGGCGGCATGGGATTCTCTCTCCACAATCTACCAAGCGAAGAACTAGACAAAGATCCTCCATCTACAGTCCAAGCTACATACACTCAGTATGCAGGCTGGCGAGAAAGTTGAGGAATTCTTACGGTGGGTATCTGAACTGCGAGCTGAGCTTGTTGTACTTGGAGAAAAGGTGGAGGACAAACTACTTGTCCCAATTACGCTACGAGCACTGCCATCTCAGTTCAAAATCTTTATCACCATGCTGAACATCATCAGGCAAATTGTGTCATTTGACAAATTGGTGAATTTGTTGCAGCAAGAAGAAGCCATTCAATCTGTCCAAGGTGACCTTGAAGACAAGGCCCTGATCTCCAGACAATCAAAAGGTCAGAATTTTTGTGGAAAGCAGCCACAGAAACAACAAGAACATCAACAGTCGAAGCCTCCAAAGGCAAACCGATGGTGTCATAACTGCAACAAGAACAATCATGACACTATCAACTGTTGGTACAATGCCTTAACAAAAGGCAATTCAAGTAAAGAAGGCTTTTCTGGTTACAGTGATACTCAGCCATCCAAACGCCATCATCATTGCAGAAGGCACAAAGGCAATGTAGCGGCCCAACAAGATGATGCATCAAAAGAAGATGAACCAGAAACAACCAACTGCGGCACTCATCACAATCTAGTCCTTGTCTCCCAAACCTCGCAGCCCATGAGGGATATTTGGTTGATAGACTCGGGTGCTAGCAAGCATATGACAGGCAATCGCAAGCTATTCGATGCACTAACAGAACAACCTATAGGAGATAGAGTTTGAATTGCTGACAATAAGGAGTATGTTGCAGAGGGTATAGGCAAGGTCATCATTCCTCTTGGGACAAGCCGCTGTACCCTCACCAAGGTGTTATATGTTCCTGGTTTGACAACAAACCTGCTCTCTGTCAGTCAGCTTTTGAACCACAAACTGAAAGTTGAGCTCCAGGTGAAGGACAGGGTCAAGACCTATCTAATCTCAAGAGAAGGTATGATACTTGCTAGAGCATTTATGAAGGATAGACTGTTTGCATTAGATGTTGTCTCCTCCCCTACAATAGCTCTATCAGCCTAAACAATAGAATCTACGGGACTCTGGCACTATCACTATGGGCACCTTTCAGTCAGCTCCTTGCATCAGCTCAGCTCCAAACAAATGGTAAGAGGTCTTCCTCCAATTTCAAATTCATTGCCTATATGTCCTAGATGCCTTGCAGGTAAACAACACCAGGATCCGTTCGAGGCTAGTAGCTTCCATGCTAAACATCGCCTTGAGTTGGTACATACCGATCTATGCGGACCCATGCCTGCTTCATTTTCAGGCCATAAGTACTTCCAATTGTTCGTGGATGACTTCTCCCGAAAGACCTAGGTGTATTTTCTCAAGACGAAAGATGAAGCCTTTGCCAACTTTCAGGGCTTTCACAAGCAAGTTGTCAAAGAAGCCGGCCAGTCTCTTCTTGTCCTCCGCTTAGATCGAGGGGGGGAATTCACTTCCAAGGAGTTCGTGGCATACCTAAAGCATCATGGCATCAAGCAGCACCTAACTGCTCCCTATACACCCCAACAGAATGGAATTGCAGAACGTCGCAATCGGACTGTCAGGGAGATGGCTTGATGCATGCTCTCCACAACCAAGTTCGAGGAAAGATTTTGGGCAGAAGCAGTACGGACAGCTGTATACCTCATCAACAGGGCACCAATGAAGATCCTACAACACAAGACACTGGAAGAGGTATGGATTGGACAAAAGCCTTCAATTTCTCATCTAAGGGTGTTTGGTTGCACTGCATACATGCATGTCCCTGCCAATAGGAGAAAGAAGACTGATCCTGAGACACTTCAGTGTATATTGTTGGGATATAGTATTACATCAAAAGCTTATCGTCTCATAGATCCTGAGACAATGAAGATACATGAGAGTCGAGATGTGGTATGTGATGAATCGTCATTCGATTCCTTATCATAGAAAGAAGAGCAACAGCCTCCTACTTCTCATAAATTGCTCTCACAATCAGATGATGAGCATATGGAAGACTCTCACAGAGACAGTGAACTACAAGGAGAGTTGTATGTTGATCTAGGCCCTCTAGAAAACATTGCACACCAGCAGCAGCACAGTCAACCTCCAAAATGGGTCCAAAGTACAATTAGGGACTCTAACCTGCACACTCTTCTAGACACTTCGTCAGGAGTCAGACAAGAAATGAAGTGAATCTTGTGCTCATGAGTACTGTTGTTGACAGCACAGTTGATTATGGTTTGGAATATAAGAAGAACCCCCAGTTCTTCTTACAGGGATATACAGACTCGGATTATGCAGGATCTATAGATGACAGGAAATTAACCTCAGGCTATGTTTTTCATCTTGGATCTAGGCCAATTTCGTGGGTTAGTAAGAAGCAAACTGTTGTTGCTCTTTCATCCACTGAGGTTGAATATCACGCCGCATGAGGAGCTATGTGCGAAGCAATTTGGTTACGTCGCATTCTGGCAGATATAGACATTCCTGAAGACAAGTCACCAGTTCTTCATTGCGACAATCAGGGTGTGTTAAAACTTGTGAAGAATCCAGTTTTCCATGAGCGCACTAAGCATATTGAGGTCGAATGTCATTACATTTGGGATCAAGTTTTGAACCACCACATCCAGCTCCAGTACTGCCCTACAGACTCTCAGATTGCCGATATGTTCACCAAATCTCTTGGTAGGATCAAATTTGAACTGTTTAGGGGGTACATTTGTAAAAACAATGTAATAAGGGGGGAATGTTAGCATAAAATATTACATTGTTTCTATACATAACTACATCTATTACGTCAGTTTCTGCAGTTATGGTATAACTGCGAACTGTTGTGTTAGTTTCATCAACTACTACACAGTATTTATAGATGTCTTGTATCTGCATTCATCATCGAATAAACCTTTCTTCATTCTCTGCCGATCATTAAAACATTATTTATCCATCTAGTGAATAATTAAATTACATAGAGACTGAGAATATGCAAGGTGAATAGCACACCTAATCCTAACCAAAATTTGCTACCTACTTGATATGGTATTAAATACTAAACATACTTGAAATACCCATGAACAACCAAAAGACATTCAACCCTATATTATGATGTAAAGAATCCTTGAGAAAGGGTCTTCACTCTTCAAAGGTTTTACAATTTCTACTAAAATCAACTAAGCATGCACAATACATAAACTAGAAAATTTAATTAGAGAAATGCAATGGATTCCTCAATTTGCATATGAAATTCATGGAAATATTCTTATCAGAGATTTGCCATATAAAATAAATTACCTCCTTAAAAGAATTACAACATGCATATGCTCATAGAGCTAAAAACTTACCTTGCAAGTCTTGACACCCTAGAGTACACATAGCATAGGGGACACCTTTAATAATTCTCACAACACTTCTTCAAGACTCGTAGAATAGGGGACACCTTTAGCATTTCTTTTGAAGAGGCCTAATATTCATTCAAGATCTATATTCCAAACTCCCTTCTACTTGGATTTTTTTTTTCATTTGCAAATGAAAATCAAATATAATCTAAACAATATAGATAAAGAGCCTTATGATGTTATGTCTTTTCAACATCATCATAAAATCTCTATGAAATTGACTAAACCATGGTGGAAGATAGGAATTAGTATTTTGATACCAATTTCCATGGTTATTCTCTAAGAAAAGAATACAATTAGGTGTCATGTATCTACCAATGGTTCAAAAGGTAAATGTGAGATGAGGTCTCCAAATAGTGTGCTCTCCCTGCATTGTCCCTACTTTTTAAAAATAGTGCAATGTTTCTTTTTATAAAGTAATCCATAAAAGGAGTTCTCTCTTGCACTTTAAAAAATTCTGATGACTTTATGTAAATTTAAATTAGTACGTATAGATGTTTATAATAAATCTATCTAAAAGACACCTTAATTTTAATTATTTAATTTCTATATAAATTTTAAATTTCAATTCTATTTAAACTATCGTATAGATATGGACATATAAATAAACACTTACATAGATACCATGTGACTGTGTTCTTTGATTAACATATTACTTAAATTAATATGCTCAGTTTAAAACACGATAAACAACTAATAATGTCATTGTGTTCTTTGATTAGTATTATGTTCATTTCACATTTTATTTCTGCAAGATTAATTATGCTGAAGGCATTCCATTTAGCAAAGAGAGGCCTAGGGTAGAAGATTAACGGTTGGGCGTTCTTGAGTAGCAGGCAAGACGATTGAGATTATCATCACCGTTCATTTTTCAACATTTTTTTGGTCAGTTTCTGGTTGGTTTTGTCATTTTCGTTGCCGTAAAAAGTAAACGCTTACTGTGGATGTTTTTTAACATCTCACTGCTCAGGGTTAGAATACGCAGTGACCGCGTTAATTCGTTGTAGAGTTATGAACCTCAGCAAGAGCTTGTTAGGAAGTTGCCCTTCTGCTCAACAAATTTTGCCACTCAAACAACCATTGATTAGTACAAGTAGGAAAAGCAAGCTCGGTATTCGCTTTTCTATGGGTAAATAATGTCTTTCTTCTAAAAAAATAAAATCTGCATTTTCTTACTTTCTAGTAAGAGTCTAAAATCTGATAAACAAATTAGGTTGTACAAGCACAAAAACTGAGCTCCCCAGGTCTACAATGAAGACATATAGGTTCTCAGAGCTTCAGTCTTCAAAGCTTCATTATCTCAAGGCTCGCCTTCGTATTGATTTTACTTCAATTTTTGGTGTGGTGCATTTTTCCCTACCAAATACTAAACCCTAAATGATAGCTAGGGCTCTATCTATTACCAATAGTATGTTCAGCTCTCACACTATGTTCGTGGACATTTTCTCCTTCTTGGTAATATGTTCAATTATCATGTATATAGTTGTTTCGATGACACTAGACTTTGGTTTTATTATTTAGGCACCACTTACAAGCAAATTTACTATAGTGGTTTTACATAAGCTAATTTTACAAATATGTCTTAAAAATGCAATGTTCTAAATCTCGAAGTACTTTAAATGCCCTTTCATACATGACAAATAAAAAATATATTACTTTTATTATTAAGGGATATTACTTTTAATCTCTTCAGTGTTCATTAATTAGAATAACAATAAGGTTAGTTTAAGATAGAAATTTTGAAGAATGGATCCTGTTTGTATTTATGTAGTTGTGCAATACGTTAATAGATTATAATTTAAATTTATGTTTGCAAATATAAATATACTATATTAATCTTCCTTAAATGGTCACCCATACCCATATTAATAACTTTGACTGAGTTCCCTTTGGCATTTGATTGATATAATGCAAGTGGCATGATCCCTTGAGTGTAACTCCCCATGAACATGTGCTATATTTTGATTGTTAGCATGGATTGATTGATCAAAACTTAGTCTCTCTTTTCTCTATCCATCTTTCCCTCTATATCTCTATCCCTCTCTCTTGATTTAACTCTATTTCCCTATTACATGATATAATCGGCGATAGGGATGCTCTCAAGTCCATGACCTTCTATCAAATCTGTCTAACAAAGATTGCATCCCTACAAATAAATGATTAATTGCTGGATCAGCCAATTATTCTACTTCAGGAATGTTATATACGTTTTAGTTCAATGTTAGAGAGATATATCAATACAAGGGGTGTTTATCTATATCAATCTCTCTCTATATATCTCTTTCATAGAATCAAAATAATAATAATGTCCATAATCTTCAATACTCTCTCTCTCTCTCTAAGTCTATCTCTAACTTCCCCTCTATATATTTTTTCTCCCTTTCTATCTCTTTATTTCTCTTCATCTATCTCCCTTTTTCTACCAAGTTTTGTCTCTCTACCTCTCTCTCCATACCCCTTTGTCTCTATATCTCTCTAGCTCTCTTTCTCTTTGTCCCACCTTCTCTCTTTCTCCCCTTCTCTCTATCTCTCTCCTATGCTATTACTCTCTATATATCTCTTTCCCTCTTTCCCTCTATATCCCTTATCTCTATCTCTATCTCCTCTATCGCTCTTTCTATCTAAAACCATGTCTTCAAAATTACTCTCATCTATTTTCCTCTCTATCTCTATATATCTCTGTCTCCCTCTCCCATACAAATGACATGTTGTCTTGAGTGTAGCTCCCCATGAACACGTGCTATATTTGGATTGTTAGCCTGGAATGATTGATCAAAGTTAGTCTCTCTTTTCTCTATCCATCGTTCCCTCTATATATCTTATCTATATCTCTCTCTTTTTCTTTAACTCTCTTTATATATTCCTCTATTAATCTCCCTCTCTATATATCTCTATCTCTCCCTCTTTATCTCTCTCCCTCTGTTTATCTCTATATATCTCTATCTCCCTCCCTCCCTTTATCCTCTCTCTTTTTCTCTATCCCCTTCTCTCTTCCTCAATCTTTATTTCACTCTTCACCCCCCTCTCTCTGTAGTATATCTTTTGTATAACTCACGCTCTCTCCATGTATGGAGTTCAAATCCATACAAATTTCCTCGAAACTAACAGTATTTTTTGTCTTTATTTCATGGATGGTGTTTATCTTATATCAGTCTCTCCCTTTCTATATCTCATAGAATCAAAATAATAATAATGTCCACAATCTTCAATACTTGTACTCTCTCTGTATATATATATATATATATATATATATATATATATATATATATATATATATATATATATATATATATATATATATATATATATATATATATATATATATATATATATATATATATATATATATATATATATATATGTCCCTCCCTCCCTCCCTCTATATATATTTCCCCCATTCTTTATTTTCCATCTCTGTCACTTTTCACTTCTCCCTCTAGAGTTCTTTGAGGAAAGAAGGAAACTAAAATCCTTATTCATTCACATAAGTTGAAGTATATAATATAAGAAGGTGGATAAGAGCATATATTTGTAATGTTTTTGTGTCCATACTTTCTTTGAGCTTTATCTTTTGAAATGGGTTCTTGTGACGGGTTTCATAGTAATCCTTTTCTAAATCTAAGTGCATGTTTCTAGTATTCATATGATGGGTAAGGAATGAGGACCTCTCTCTCTCTATTTGTCTCTATCAATCTCCCTCTTTCTCTTTATAAGTCTATCTCTAACTTTCTTTCTATATCTCTTTGTCTCCCTTTCTATCTCTTTATTTCTCTTTATTTTTCTCCATCTTTCTACCCCTCTATCTTTCACCTCTCTCCCTTTCTCTCCATACCCCTTTTCTCTATATCTCTGTAGCTCTCTATCTATCTCTCTTTCTCTCTGTCCCACCTTGTCTCTTTTCCTCTCTATCTCCATATATCTCTTTAAGTCCCTCTCCCATGCAAATGGCATGCTCCCTTGAGTGTAGCTTCCCATGGACACATGTTATATTTGGATTGTTAGCATGGAATGATTGATCAAAAGTCTCTCTCTCTCTCTCTCTCTCTCTCTCTCATATAACCCAATCTCTCACTATTTTTTTTCTTTATTTCATGGATGGTGTTTATTTATATTCACTCTTTCCCTCTCTATATTTCTTTCATAGAATAAAAATAATAATAATGTCCATAATCTTCAATACTTGTCCTCTCTTTGTCTCTTCTCTTTATGTTTCTCTATCTCTCCCCCTCTCTATCTAATTCTATGTCTATTTTGAATTGCTTAAATATAATGGCAAAAAGTGTTATTTTCTATGATAAACTTGGGCCTATGGTCAAGTATTCTAATGGAGAAACCTATATTATAGATTAGGCTATGGTACTTTTATAATGTAAAAAGTGAAGGTTGGTATGGGTTGGTCCAAATCATCTAGCTCCATTGGAGCCTCATGAAATGACACTTTTACAAAAATAGAGAGAGAGAGAGAGAGAGAGAGAGAGAGAGAGAGAGAGAGAGCGCAACACACATCATTACATGGTTTCAATATTCAAATAATGACCATGATTCAACAAATCAAAATAGACCCAAAAAATTAATGCAAATATTCTATATACTCCCTTTTTGAGAATACTAATATTACAAACAAATAAAAAAATCATTTTTAGTACTTATACAAATATGCCCCCTTTGTTTATTGTTCTTCCCGACTCAATTTTATAAACTATATATACTTTAAGTTTCCCATATGCACAATAATGTGTGATTTTATCCATACAAAACTCCTTTCCACATCCAATTTGAGCATACCCATTGCACACTAAAATGCAATTGCTAGTTACAACTACAATTGGCAGCCGAAAGATGTGAAGTAAGATCCTGAACATGGAGATCAGATTTCACGCTAGTTAAGCCCTTTTTAATATTATCAAGTGGCCTGGTCATGAGCGGCACTCATGGTGTCCCACTTGTTATTATTCATTAAATATTTGTCAAAGACTTGACACAGCATCACTGAAATCCTTCTAGAATCCATGAATGGGTTTCACTTAGGAATAACAATAAAAAAGGAACGTCAAATCTTAACAGGCGTTGGTTTAGTCATGAGCATCACCCACCGTGTCCCACTTGTTTCTGTCAGACTTCACACAGCATTGCCATAAGCTTTTTCTAATCCAGGTTTGGTAGTTTCCCCTAATAACTTCAAAATAAAAGTCAGAGGAAAGAGGGGAGAACGTGACAAGAATAGTATAAGCGAACTTGACAGGAAAGTCTTGCTAAAATAATTAATTTCCAGCATTTAAATAACCATTCCCTTCAATATCCAGAGGGGAAGAATGTGACAGGTAAAAACAAAAAAGAGCATTTCTGTATCCAGAGGGGAAGAACGGGTTACGGGTCACGCATATGTATATTAAAAATAAAAAGAGCATCTCCCATCCGGATTTAGAGGTACGAAAGTCAATGAAAATTTTTTGTATGTAATAAGATCCACTATTTCCGGTTTTTAACTCTTTTTCCACTGAAAAGCGCGCATCTCTTAAATCCAAAGCAAGGGGATCTGCTCTTTGAAAAAAGTGACTATGGCATAATTGATGTACATCCAACTCAACTTTACTATTACGAATAAACTTTACTATTACATTGTCTCCTGTTGTTATAAATTGAGAGACTTGTAAGATTGTTATACACACATTCAATCAAGTTTGAATTGCATTGCTATTCAATTCTACTCTCTAAATCAAAGATGGCTGCAGGACTTGCTATTGCGGTTGCCAAAGCCGTGGTTGGAAAGCTTGGCGAGATTGCGGCCCAGCAAGTATTGAATGAGGCATCGCTGCTGCTCAACTTCAGAGAGGACTTTCAATGGTTGCAAAAGAAGCTCACATATATATCTGGTTATCTACAAGATGCAGATGACCAAAGTGCGCACAATATTCCTGTGAAACGATGGCTGGCGGACGTCAGGGATATTGTTTTTGATGCACAAGACATAATTGATGAATGTGCTGTTGAGCATTTGTATACAAATACCAGTCAAGTGTGTGTGTGGAATTGTAGTCAATTAATCTTCAACCATAAAATGGGAAAGAGGATTAAAGACCTGAAAGACAGGGTGAGCTCTGTTATTCAAGATGGAGAACAGCTCAAGCTATTTCATGAAGTGTCCCGTTTGAATCAACCGTCAAGTAGTACATCTGAAAGAGGAGCAGAGCTGAGGAGATGGAGTGTATTAGAGACCGATTCACGAGTAGTGGCTATGGAGGACAAGGTGGAAGAAATTGTGAGATTGTTAGAGGACCCTGCTGTTAGAGTTGTTGCCGTCGTGGGTATGGGCGGGCTAGGAAAAACATTCCTTCTGCAGCATGTCTACAACAGAAGTAAACAAAGGTATGAGCATTCTGCCTGGATTTCTGTATCACAGACTTGTTCTCTTAGAACTTTGCAATGTGACCTAGCCTTGCACATTAATTTACAAATAGATGTTAGAATAAGTGATGTGCGAGCAGCTGAGTTGATTCATGAGCGACTGGAGGGAAAAAAGTGTTTGATTGTTCTGGATGACGTGTGGAGGACAAGTGTGGATGGTAACTTGATATCAAGACTTGGTCTTCCCACTGGAAGTAATAACCACTGTAAAATTGTGGTTACTACCAGAAGTAGAGATGTAGCGGAGAACATGAATGCCTATGTGTGCGAGATGCAACACCTGTCCGAAGAGGACAGCTGGAAGCTGTTTTGCCTATTTGCCTTCCCCAGTCTTGAAGGAAATAGGCCGCCTGAGCACCTGGAGATCATGGCTCTTGAAATTGTACAAGAATGCGGGGGGTTGCCACTGGCCGTTAAGACAGTTGCAGCATCCATGGCAAACTGTTCAGACTTAAGGGACTGGCAGTCAAAACTGAAGAAATTAAAGGATGTCGTAGGGGCAGAGGACTCCACGATGCAAATCCTCAAGTTGAGTTACGACTCTCTTCCTTCCCATCTAAAATCTTGTTTTGCTTATTTTTCTTTCTTTCCAGAGGACACACCAATATTATTTTCTACGATGATGGTGTTGGCCACATCTATAAACCAAGACTATTTGATATATTTGTGGATAGCAGAAGGTTTTATTCCACAAGAAAAAGAGAAAGAACAGACGGATATTGGGTTGTATTACTTACACCAACTTGTAAATCTATGTTTGGTAGAAGTAGACACAATTTTTAGTTGTTACACCGTGCATGACTTGTTGCTTGATTTGGTTATCAATATAAGTCAAGAACATAAGTGCGAATTTCATCTTCCCTTACATGAAACAAGCTGCCGCCGGTTACTATTGGGTAAGAAAGGTATAACTAATGATGCAATTTCAGAAAGTCCTCTTCATCGGCAGCGATTTCTCCGCACACTTTCATTCTCCCAGAATCCAGAAATTACAAGTATTCCAGAACACTTGTTTGATTGTCTGAGAGTGCTCCGGGTTCTTGACTTCAGAGGTACTGCCATCTCTACATTACCAAAATGTGTTGGGAAATTGAAGCTTCTTAAGGTTTTGAATTTGTCTCGAACAAAGATCAAGGAGGTGCCGGATTGTGTTAGAAGACTCAAGAGTCTTCAGTTTCTTGATGTTTCTGAATGCAGTAGCGTACAACGTGTACCTGACTGGATAGGTGAGCTCAAATGTCTTTCCCATCTCGATGTATTCCTCTGCTCAGAAACCCTTCGTGACAGTCATATGCCCAAGGCAATATCAAAGCTCTCGAGTCTGAGGACACTGAGATCAAGTGCCTTTCCACTCTCTATTGAAGAGAATGCATTCTTAAATGTTGAAGACGTCGGCAATTTGATCAATCTCCAGGAATTAAGTTTTGGTTTAGTAGATGAAGGTGGGTTGAGAAGTGTCGAAGAAGGTATCCTTGAGAATCTGGTGAAAATGAGAATTCTTAGAGTACATAATGGAATTCCTGCAACGGAGGGTGATATAGAAGAATCCAATCTTCCAACATTCCCAGATAAAATGAATGTTATGAAAGATCTTCAACAACTTTTTCTAAGTTGTTTCTCTTGTCCAAGATGGATATGCGGTATGGTAAATCTGACGGATCTTACATTGTACGAGTGCAGTGATTATCCGTCGCTCCAAAACATGCCCAGCTTACAAATTTTGAATTTAGTAAATGATTTGAGGTGTAGAGAATTGCCAAAAAAGTTTGGAGAGTGTGGGGGATTTCCTAAGCTGGTTAGGCTGTATATTAAGAATTTCTCTCTTTTGAAAGAGTTTCCAGCATTGGAGGACGGAGCGATGCTACGTCTAGAAGGGCTAATAATAGATAATTGTCCGCTGGTGAAGAAAGTTCCAGAGGGATTGGAGCGGTTGGCAAGACTAAAGATGATAGAAGTTACTCAGGCAAGTGGTGAGTTAGAGGAGAGGTTAAAGGAAGGCGGGAAAGATTGGAATAAAATCAAAGCTAATAATTTTCACATCGAGATCGATATCAACGAGGATGAGGACGAGGACGAGAAGGGGCAGTTGTAGCAGCTCTAAAAAGCTTATTTAGTCCGTTCCTATAAGATTTTTCCATCAGATTTTTTTATTTTAAAACTTTTCACCACTAATTTAGATTTAGAATTCTGTTATGGAGAAAAATATATTTTATTTAGATTTTTTTATTGAAAGAATGTTTATATATGTTTGTCTACATGTATAAATGTCCCGACATTAAAAAAATTTATTTAATTTTATAATTTAAATTAAAATATAATTATGTTTTATTATTATTTTTATTTTAAATTAAGTTTTTATAATTTTATAAATTAGAAATTATAATTAATGTATGTTGATTTGGTTAAATAAATATAAATAAAATTTAATTAGGTAACATAAAAATTATATTTGTAAGAGATGATTGATAGAAATACTAAAACTTAAAAGTTTAGATTGTGGTGCACATAAGTATCAAAGTATAATATGTGGTTATTAAATTAAGAAACTTTTTCAATTACAACCATATTTGGGGGAAGTACATAATAGTAATGTGTAATATACAACAATGACAAACATTGAATGCTAAAGGTCAACAATTTGAAACAAGAGAAAAAGTTAGGGTGGAAGTAGGCATTTGCAAGTCCATATTGTTAGTGAACTCAAGCATGAGAACCTGCTAGTTAGAAAGAGTGACGCATTTCTCCCATTTATTATACCTATTTTATTAAATATTTAGGCTAAGATTGTGACATGATTTTCATTTTATTTGTCTTCTATTTTAGTCCACTTCAATATACTAGTTAAAGGTGTTATCAACTAGTGGATAGACAAATATTTATATAGACTTATCAGCCAAGTACTACACACTTATGTTTTTATTTGTGCCTATCACCATACGATATCATCTTTAGGTGCTGTTACTATTTTTAAGAATTTCATAGGGGTGATAATTTAAGATATTTTTTATGATTCTATAATTGGAGGCGACTTTGGAGGTATTATTAATTTATCAAAATTGATGATGATAATACATTACTATAAAAGATGATAGAAAAAAGAGAGTAGCCTCAATTGCAATTCATCCTTAGACTTCATTTATATTCATACATGAAACTTGTCAATTTGAGAAAAAAAAAAAGAATAACACTCTATGCTTACACATCAAAAGTAAAACTTTTTTCTAATTCTGAAACGCTTACAAATGTATTTTTAAACTATTAAGACGATATACTTATACTAATGCCAAAATAGAATTATGAGTATTTGGCATATATATATAGTTATGAATATTTCCCCAAAACGAATACATATCGTGGTATATATATAGATATTATGTTAGAGATACATATTAAATACATATTTAAATGCATGAGATTTTTATGATTATAAGCAATTATATTTGAACATAAGTAATTTTACTTATACATACCTATACATAATTAGATTGATCTTATGAAAACAAACAGATATATACCTGTACATAATTAGATTGATCTTATGAAACCAAACAGATATATAGGGAATTATTGTTTTTATTCTCTTATGCATTTATTATAGATTCAAGTAATTCTGTTTTCATTCAAAGGTAAGCTGATTTAGGAAATTTGGCAAAAGGTAACTGATATCGTGTCTGCTCAAGATTATATATATATAAACTTAAGCAGCTTGGTAAAAAATAAGTTTATGAATATCAAACCAAATGTATTGGATAGAATAGATATTTAAGTAAACTAAAAAAAAATACATCATTCTACATTGTGGGACGACTCCATGAGCAGCCACGGATACCCAAGGGAAGCCGCGACCCCTGAGGGAGTCACCCTCCCTTGGAGATTCCAACGCCCTCCCACGGTTGCACCTTGGGTAGGAACGTCTACCAAAATACATCTACATTTAAAAAGAAACAAAATGAATAACTATAAATCTTTACAGAAATCAATTGTCTTATTTTTAGTTTCAAATGTACATAATGTTGTGTGAAGAAATAAATTATTTCCTAAATGATGCAGAGTTACATATTTTGTAGAAACAAAACAAACAGAAATCATCACTACAGTAATAGAAATTTGGAGAGTAGAAAGAAAACTGAACCACAATTTTTTTTTTTTAAGAAAAAGGCGCTGAGCCACCCATATATTACTTAAAAGGATTGTACATATAAAAGCATGGACGCCATATCCAAGAAGTCCCCAAAAATATTACAAAAAAGGTCCTTCAAAGACCTGATATAACAGTTTTGAAGCAAAAAAAGATGGCCCTTGAAAGACCAGATAAGCAAAGGTAAAACTAACCAAAAAGAGCATCCAAACGAGCAAAACAGAAACAGTGGACAAATTGAAATTCAGAAATGACCTTAAGCCATCGTGGTGAAAGATAATATCGATAGTGGAATGGATGACGTAGGATCACCCACGTGGGATGAGATCCTCAGCTAGCCAGCTGGGAGATCTGCATATGGAGCTCATAATAATCACAATAATCTTCACCTAATAGCCACTTTCATCCCATGTCCTTCATTAATACCAGTGGGCTTTCATAGTCTACGTGGCTTGACCTGTGATTGCTCAATTGGGCTAAAAGCCTTTTTCTCATCATTCCTCTCCAATGGAACCTGACATAGGATTTGCCACAAGTTGATAAATCATCGAAATGACAACCCATTAATTAAGGAGTAGCTTAGGGGAGAATTTTAGTCGTTCACTGCTTCTAAGGAGGAAAGACGTTGGAACACGCCACCCTATATATAGTCCTAAATGGGATGATCCACTCCCAATTATGTGAGACTCTTTGAGCTTCTACCTGCAAAGAACATGTACATCAAACGTTGTAGGGGGGAGGATTCATCAAGATAGTTGTACTTTCAAACAAGAAAAATCCTAGCTAAGCTCTGAGGCTTTCCACATCCCCTTTCAACCATGTCACCAACTGACAAGGAATGTGTTGTTGCCCTGGGAGGACCTTAACTTGATCTATTGCCAAGTTTGAACAACAAAATCTTTTTCCCACTTTATTAATAGCACAGAGCCCCCCAAGTTTATAAATATATATTTTCCTTCTCTCTATTCAATTTAAAAGAATACATAGATCTAACTATTATTTAATAATGAAATTAAAATGATGCAAATAGATTCCTTAGAACCAGGAATTTATTGTTCTTCCTTTTGTTATGGGATAATATTGCTTGTAACCACTCTAACATTTAGGGACAATTGTGTGTATGTGTCAATATTTGGAGAGTTACAGTTACAGTTACAATTGCAGGCACCTTGAGGGGAAGACAGAGAGATCTATTCACAGTCCTATTTGGTTACGGGGAGATAGTTCTAGACAGATAGGAAACTAGGTAGAAAAGTAGTGGAAGGGATCTAATAATGGTCAATGGAGAATAGGGAGGTTCCAAGGGTCTGTAATCGAGTTTGTTTGTTCTTGTAGACTGACTGGTGTAAATCCTTTTATACTGTAAATAGAAGTTATTATGTATACTTTCATGCTTATTGTTACATCATGGTTATTTCTTCCTTATCGATCTGGTATGTTTAGTCAATGACCATTGAATATTTATTCTGAGTTCAGCTAGGTCGCTACATCAGTTGGTATCAGAGCATCTTAAGATGCTGGGAATAGAGATTTTATGTGAAGAGTTTAAAGTCTAGAGGGAGTTCAGCTATGTTATTTTTAATTTTTAATATCCAAGGAGTTGCGATTAGTGAGAAGAAACCATCAAAGGAGGAGGTTGTTGAGAAGGGTGAGGAGAGAAAAATATATATTTAGTAATAAGTCTTATGTTGTATTTTGTCTATTCAAAGGGACATTATAGAATTGTGCCTCCTTCTCTACCCTCTGCAACAAATTTCTTAGGGTTTACTTGAGACACAACCACTTGACTCTTTTCCCACACCCACTAGTCCTGGCACAGGTTGTCTCACTGTCGGCACTCTACCCATGCACACAAAACCTTCTGTGCTTTGATACCACTTTATGGGAGCGTCTTCAGTTTTAGACCAAAAACCCATTTACAGAAAACACAATCAAAGAGGTATGCAGAAATAATGACAGAGATCCAAAATATTTCTTTCACAATATGCATGGCAAAAATGACAAGAGGTTAACAATCGATAACCAAGATGACAAGAAATCTTAATATGACGATTCTTAGAAACAAAGAAATTGTAAAGACGCTATTCTCCAATAGATTCCAAGCTGTTCTTTTCTATTATCAAAACTAGACTTCTTCATACATCGTCAACCTCTACAGTCAGCCTGCAATAAGTAATAAAACAAAACTTCCTAAAACTATATCCTACACTACTGTCCTTTTGTTCCTCTTCATCACATTCGACCTCTTCCAAGTTCGTCCTCGACTCTGGGCTTGCGGCCTCCTACTCAGTCTTCTTGGCCAACTCCTACCCATTCGACCTCCTTATGCAACCGTCAGCCAACTATTTACTCCATCTTTACTCAGCTGTGATCGATTTGTCTTTCTCAGCCATCGAGAACTTTCCTTGTAACCGTCACGTGCATGTATGGATTCTTTACTGTCATGCTTCAACTATCATGATTCCTCTAACGGGTACAAACTTTACTGCAGTCATTCCTTCCTTGTGATCATTCAACTTCCACCAACTCTTGTAACTGTCTTCAGTGGAAATGATAGATGACACTGCTCGGAAAAAAAAAAAGAATAACCGATTACAAAGAAAGATCCTCCACTAAAACAAATTCTTGCCGCTTGGTGATAGGATGTACATAGATGCAGAGTGACAGGAGCTGCAACGAACACCAAAAACACCACAAAAACCCCAAACTGCAGAAACTGAAATAAAACGCAACCCAAAATGAGGGGGAAAGCAATGCCACTGCATCAGACTCCCCAGGCAGAAAAATTCATGAGCTCCTACTCATGAGGTTTTTTACTATATACTCATATTCAAACTTCTTTTTCCACTTCTTCCAATTATTTTGCATCCCTTGTTGTAACTACTCCAAATTTGCTTTATGCTTGCATGTTCTCTTTCTGAATTTCTCCATCTCCTTTCGCTTGTTGTCCATCTTCTGCTGATATCTTTGTCTTCCAATTTCTTTCTCATCATCACATTACCATAATTTTGTTTCATCTTCACAATAATTAATTGGTATGATGCCAAAGGAAAATAAAACTTCATCCATGCAATGGTTAACGAAAGTTACCTCATCAATTTTTACTTCAGCAATGTTATCTTTTATCAACAGATCATTTGCATTTTCTTTCTCTTCTGCAACCTCCTTCACTAGGTCTATATTCTCTCCTTCAAAATACTCTTTCAAACAAGACATTTCCTCTACACCTAGATTCTTGTTTGTAACCACAGATTTCTCCTCATCCTCACTACGATTGTCATCGTTAGAAATGAAAACAGGAGCCAAATCTTTTCCACCATTAGACTCAAAATTATTTTGAGCACCATCTTTCCTCAGATTATCTAAACAACCAAAATATGAACTTGCTAAATTCTGAGAATTAATATTTTTACTAGTTTCTGTCACCTGATAATCTTCTTCCTTACCAAAATGTTCGCAGTCCTCATCGACATCCTAATCATCTAGAAAACTTTGAAGGGTTCAAACTCAATTAAAAAAATATTTTTATCCACAAAAGGACCCCCAAACTATAGGTATATACCTTTAAAGGTGCAAATTTTCAAAAAAATAACACAAAATAAGACCTTGAGACCTCCCCCAAAACAAAAAAATTATATAACTAAAAGACCATAATAGCACAAAGACATCACAGTGATCTTTCCTAGAACCTCCATTTAATACATTGGCCTTTATTAAATGTGCACACTCAAGTAAATATCACTACCAATATAAAATACATCATCTTTACAACTTACAGTATTAAAATATTTCGTAATTCATACCATATGCAATTATATACAAATTTGACAAATTTCCATATTAACTAGTAATAATTAAAACTCAAATCATATTTTCAAAAAAAATAAATCATAAAAACTAACTATTATTTATTAATCTGAAATATATATCCAAACAAAAATTCACTTAATTAATTATGTTTATAAAGTCTATATAAATACCAAAACTGACATCATCTAAATTTTTAAATAAAGTCCATAGGTACAAAAATAGTTGGGCCTCACATTGTAACAACCCTCCTACGTTGGTGAGGAGAGTCATGTGTGGCATTAGTTGGAAGTTGTGGCTCTTAAAGGAGCTTGGTGAGAATAATCAAGGAGGAGAAAAATATCTTTTGGGCAGACAAAAGTGGATGTAGGAATTAATGTTGTCAAGATAGGATTTGGTCTCCGCATAACCGAAAATAGGCATGGTTGCCTACGTATGCCATTCTACACAACTTTTTGACTATCACAAGAGATAATGTCAACTATGAGGCACATTAAGACTGATACATAGCCTGAGAAACCTACTACGGGTGGTATGAGAATAACCAGATGTTATGAGTCAAAGGGGGCTTCAAAAAAATAAAAAAGAAAAACACACAGGAAAAAAAAAGGCAGGGACGACCACTGATAATGGCAACACTTAGAGGAAGAAGCAGCCAAAAATTAATGGGAACGTGAAGGACAAGAGCCACGCCTATTGAGATTATGAGAGGAAGTGTAGAGCTCTAGGTTCAAAGGAAAATCCTCAGCCGATGAAGAAATGACTGCGCGATGAGATCAGGCAGAAAGTAGAGAATATATGTTACTGCCATCCTGGTGATGCTCTCATCTTTCCTTGCAACCTCTGTTTGGTGATGCCTCCTTCTAAGGAGGATTGCACTTCCTTTCTGCAAGATCGCCCTTCTAGTGTGACAGATCAGACCTCTAATGCTCTTCATGTGCTTTTGTTTTGGGGAGCAAAAAAAAACCTTGAGAGCTATGGTTGCCTCTATTGGTGCACAAAGACATTATCGTGAGGTCTATGGTAGCTAGGACAAGCAATGAATGCAATAGGCGAGTGCTATGGTTTAGGGAGAGGTAGTGCAAGAGTATTTCGTGTATTGGGGATGAATTATTGTTGGTCAAAATTGAATAGAGGATAGCAGGTCAGAGGTTCGAGTATGAGAATGATATCAAGTGGGATGACGATATGTAGCAACATTGAACTTGAGGCATCCGTTCCTCACTACAAATTCATCTCCAAGCTGAATTTAACCCAATGGGGTGTGGGAAATGAAGAAAGTGAATCACTTGAAAGAGGGAGGAAGGACTCTCTATTTTGGAGGAGGAGAACCACGTTTTGGGTGGCGCTGCTTGGGAACCATTCAACCCAGTTGAAGGCGGACAGACAAGAGGTGAAGAGGAGTGCGATTAGGAGAAAAGCTATGTGCATCAGTGTTTGGTTTTCCAGCACAAAAAACTAAAGTCAGTTTGCTGCAATTTCCTTCACCACAAAAAAACTGAAACCCCAGTACTACCATTTTTTAAAAAAAAACATAGGCCAAAGATATATTTCAATGCAAGATATTTACATTGCCTCTTTCCTGGAGTTTATTGTTAAAATGTAGAACTATTTCTTATTCTTTAGATAAAAGGGTTCTCAAAGAAAAATCATGTGTTCTCTGATTTATAATTTTTAATAAAAAACAAAGGGGTTTGATTTTCATAGAGATTATAATTAGTGCAGCCATACAAAAAAACTAGGATGCAATAATAGAGATTGAAGAGATCTAAGTCCCATGGAACCCTTCTATTATTCGATGAGTTCTTTGATGTGATTTTTGTTAAAACTCTTCTTAAGAGAATCAAGCGCAGCCTTCTGTTTGGTCTTTATAGTCAGTTTTTGTTAAACCACCAGCCTTGTGGAAACTGTCATTTTTGAGTTAAAGAATGACTTGGCCCTGAAATACTTTAGATATAACGATTTGTGTTTGTGCACTGAAATTTGGTTACATAATTTATAATGAGGAAAAATCTATCTCGCAACGCAAGGATCTAAGGGAACTACTGTAGGAGGAAAATTAAGATCTCCTTTTTGCAAGTCCTTATTTTTACTCTTTTTGTGGTTATGTTAATATGGTAGACAATATGCAAAATTCTGGTTGTGAGAAGACTTGCAATGCCATTTTCTGTACCTTTTCTTGTATATCTGTGGATTCCCTTGTGAATCGTGACCAAATTGGGGTCACTGGAGTTATTTCATAATTGACCTAACTATCAAAGGGCTATTGTCAATAAAATTACACTGTCATCGAAATCTTTTGTCTTGTAGATCACTTTGTTCTTGCTTGGCTGATTTGTATATTTAAATAGCATTTGTATACATTGATGGATTTAATTATGTGATCATGGACTGTGACTGGTTATGGAATTGTTTTAGTTCAGTTTTGTATACCTCATTGGTTAAACAAGATGAGCTTAGGTCTAGGATATTGAGTCCTCATGCATGGCCTTGAGCACTTGTAAAGGCTAAGGATGCATACAAGAAGGCCAATCCATCTGTGGGGTGTCGAGTTATCTATCTGTGGGGAGTTTATTCAGGCATGTTTGAGTCTCCTCATCGGTATGAGTAGTGTACTTGAGTCCTTGTGGTGCCATCCCTTCAAGCACGCATGACAACATTCCACCTGATTTACACCCTAGTGTCTTGTACCTTTGTAGTCATGAGTAACAAGGTAAGTGCAGGATCATGATGGGCCAAACACTACCCCTAAGTGGCAATGTAAATGTGAAAAATAGACTTAAGTAACTTCATGTCACAAATTGAATGAGTTATCTACACAATCTAGAAATAAGGTAGTAATAAAAGTTGTAATAAATTGAGTGTAGTTTATAGGCTACTACTTTTTACCAAAAAATCTTAACAATAGTTTGGTAAAAATTGGATATTTCAATGAAGCACTACTAAAATTTTCAGGAAAATGTAAAAAGTAGGTGTCATTTCGGCCAACCTAAGTATGAGAAAAAGATAATATTTATCCTCTATGGTTTGGATTTAAGTAAAGGACACATGAGTGGATGTAACGCATATTTTTTTGAATTTTTTAAGTAAATAAATAATTATTTATGATTTTTTTACTGACTTTTTTAAAATATTAAAAATTAATTGTCCAGCCAACATAACTTCGTCAAAAATATATGAAAATAAAAAATTTTAAATTTTAATGTATACCCAATAAATTGTAGAATGTTACACATCTTTTGGATTTAAAAAAGGATTAATATATTGAAAGTTATGGGTGTTTTTCAATATGTATATCTATTAGGAAATCAAACATAGTATATGTAGAAAATTAATAATAATTACCTATTAAAATTATTATGAGGTACATATTATATTTTTAGAATCTTAATAGCTTCCTCTATAAACCCTTTTCATTTGATTAAATTTAGTTACAAAAAAGTCTGTCAGCTTCAAGGATGAAATTATGGAAAATTTCAGGATAACAATAAATGAGTGGTGTTGCAAGTTTCTTTGACAAGTTTTGGGACTCCCACTTGCCTAAATATGAGGTAATCCCAACGCATTTTTGGAGGGAATCCATATTTCAGCTAGAAATATTAACACCCTTTCCATCCAAATCTAAATATTAGTCTAAATGTTAGAAATTTTTCATCCAACAATTTTTTTCTCCATTGCCACTGTTTGGCCCATCATGATCTCGCACTCACCCAACACCCGACATTATATTGATGAGCATCTCTATGTTAGGACTTGGGCTTTATGCATTGTTTTCTGTGTTTGCTCCATGATTGATGTGAGTGTTGTCCACCATGTATACCCTTACCTTATTTCTTCAATTTGGGCCTTGTGACTACCTCTGAGCATGGTGGGGTGGTCTCTTTTGAGTCCACATGGTTGGGAGGTGTTGCCACTGCCATTGGGGACCGGTGGACATGTTATTGGAGCACCAAATTGAAGATGTTCTCACTCTCTGTTACCCTATCTATTTTTGTACCTATTCAGTCATTATATCATATTCAGGACTATGTTATTGTACTTGTATATCATACTCATGGCTATGCTTTTGCACTGTATATTCTTTTATGTAATTGTACTCTCTTAAGAGAGAAAATGTAATCATGTAATTTAATGAGAAGAAATGAGATGTTTCCTATTTGGTTTACGGATTCTGGTGTGGGTATCAGATCCGCTTGTACTATGATGCTTTTGGATTCATTTTTATAATCTGGAATGGGTTAACATTTGGGTTGGTGTTTAAAATGAATGTACTTTATTAATGTTTCTCTAGAGAGTGATTTAGTCCTCTCCTGTGGGTTATGCATTCAGCCATACTTGGCCATCAATGTTGTTGATCTATTGTATCAGCAACCATATCTCTGTATGTTATCACTTGTTATTTAAAAAAAATTATCTTGTCCTCTTTTGGCTCCTACCCTTCGAGGTTGCGGGGTGGGATGTTACACACATCCTCCCCTCCTAGGATTGAAATTCCTCTTGGAAGTCCTCAAATAAGTGGGGATGGAGGGCCCTCATCAAAGAAGCATCCTCCCAAGTCACTAAAACCTCATCATAAAGGTCCCATTGGACTTTGACTTGGTCTAACTGCTATCCTCAAAGGGCCAATGTTCGATGAGCCAATATGCGAATGGGTTCTAGTGTTAACTATTTGTTCTCCTCCACCTATAGAGCACCCTAATGCAAAACATGAGTAATATTAGAAACATATTTCAATAAAACTAAAACATGGAAAAACTCATGCATGCGAGATAGGCTAGGTGGCAAGGCTAAATGATAAACAATAGGGTTAATCTGCTCCAACATCTCAAATGGGCCTACAAAATATGATGCAACCTTAGAGTCTTTTCCATATCAGGTTGGAATCTTATGGGGTCATACCCTAAGAAGGACTTTATCTCCAAGAAAAAAATTTTGATCCATCCTCATAGCATCAACATATTTATTTTGATGATCCTAGGCCTCATGAAGGTGTTGCCAAATCAAAACTTGTTGCTCCATATCTATTAGTGTAGATATTATTTCATTTACATGCACATGGATATTTCCCATAATTCCCCGTCTGGGACATTACAAAAAAGAAGTAATTACCAATAAATTATGGTCAACTCCTTCCAAAGGGATAATTAAAAGAGTATTATTAAAGAGATTGGAAACTAAGGCCGACTTCTTATGAGTTAAATGTTAGCGCTTATGTTTAATTTAATGGTATATCTTTGGGAGAAGTTAGGGATTATTGCCCCTCCTTTGAACTAGATGCATAAGGAGATGTATCAGTCCAGTGGATTTCAAGATTCACTCCTTATTCTGGACTGATGTTGGAGGCTACCTCTCAAGGGGAGTAGGTAGTGTTCATGATTATTGTTGCAAATAGGGGGAGTAAGAGTTGATATAGTTTGGTGTGTACTCCTAAGGGGGAGTATTCAGAGCAGTGAAATAAGAGATGTTGTGAGCTGGTAAGAGAGAAAGAAAAGGTGTGTCACCCTTTGCCATTGATGTCAAAGGGCGAGAGAGAGAAATGTGAAAAAGAAAAGAGTCGATGGTTAGAGAGAGAGAGTAAGATGTGTAAAAGAAAGGGGGAGAATAAGAAAGAAAAGAAGTTTGGTGTAGAGTTGTGTTTTGATGGTTTTTCACATTATGTGTTGCCATAAATGACAAAGGGGGAGATTGTTGCAAGTATGTGTAATTGGTGTTTTCATTGATGTCAACAAGCTTGTGTTGTCATTGGTATCAACTGTGTCATTTGTGTGAGTTTCTCGTGGTGCATGTTGAGTGGATATTGTCTTTGAGATGAGGTTGTTGTAATGGTATGAGCTATTTGGTTTCTTTGAAGAGGTGCTAAAGATGTTAAGAATATGTTTTTTTGGTTGGTTTCCAAGTGCTTTTGAGAAAATTTGATTAATAAAGGAAACAGTGTGTTGAAGTGGCATTTTAGTTTATAGAGTAGCATTCTAGTTTTGTTCCACATTTCCTCTAAGTTGAAGATCTGTCTTTATGGTTTGGATATGTTGTTCAGAGATGTTATATTCCAAATTTGGTGTTCCAGTTCATTGTGCATAGAAAGTTGTGTTCACCAGTGTGTGGACTGTGTTTCTAATTTTCACAGAGGTGTCTGGGAGAAATGTCTTTGCTCTGCATTTCTCCACAAAGAATTTTTGGGTCTTGTGGTTTTGGAATTGTGTTTATAAGGTTTATGTATTTCTTCTTGTGAATTTTTTCATGGTTTGGTGCTCTAGAAGTCAATTTCTAGAGATACAATGTATGTTAGAGATAGTTAAGCATGCTAGATAAATAGGATAAGGTTGTGTGGTAGGTGAAAGTTGTTGTGGAGGAATTTGTTGGCTTTTAGGATGTTTTAGGATGCTCATGGAATAATCTAGATTATGTTGAAGCCTTGCATGTGGTCTGCAAGTCATTTTGGGGTTTTAGGAAGCATGTACTTAAAAGATCATTGTGTTAACATAGGTTTGGCTGACCTTGGGTGTTTACACTATTTATGGAGGTACTTTGATGATTGTGAAAGCATGGAGTGGCATGCTTAAATAAATTTAGGTTCAAACTAAGATGTGTTGTGGTCCACCTTCTTTCCTTTCCACCATAGGAATGTTTAGGTCTAGACCTAATTTGAATTTTTTGGGTTAAGGTGATTTGTCAACCTTAGAGAATGTGCTCAAGGTTGATGATAGTATAAATGAGTGTTAAGGGATTCTGATTGTGTGTGTGTGATGGATATGATATGAGTAATAGTGTGGTTGAATAAGTGGTGTAGTACAAGCCTTCATGTGTTAGATTACTAGATGCAGTGAGCAAAAGGTGTCTACTATTCTTCAGTGATATTGCAGAGGTGATGTTGGTGAATATTGGTTTTGTATTTCAATCTTCATTAGAACTGTACTCCTTCCATATGTTAGATGCAATCATAACAGTTCAACTCTGGCAGTGAGCCATCTCTTCTATCTCTTTCTTTTAGGATAGTGAGTCCTTGGGTAGTGAGCCTTTCTTCTGGGCAGTGAGCCTTTCTTCTGGGTAGTGAGCCCCTCTAGCAATGAGCCTTCTATAATTTAGTGTTGATACTACTTTATATTGTGAGCTAATCCCTTCTTGGGTTTTCCACGTAAATCTAATGTTCTCTTGTGTTTGATGTTGGTTTGATTTAGTTTTTGTTATTTGCTTTCATGCTTAATCATCATAACAGTTTAAGGGTTAAATGAATCTATGTGGATCTAAATATGTGTGAGGGTTTTGGAATTTTAAGCTACAACAGATTCGCCCCCCCCAGTTGTCTTGTGCATTCAACATTATCAATGTCTATCAAAGCATAAGAAAAATATGTCATCATAATATAGTATTGGTAGGCACCCCTACCACACATGTATTAAAAATATGGAAGCATATACAAGGCATGTGAACTATTTGATGGAACACTTCAAAGATAATATGTGGGATACAACAAAGAAACATGAGGTTTCAAACAAGTTATGGGCATCTATCAAATCATAATGGAATGGGATTTTTGTTATTTACAATAGGTATAGTGTCGAACTCCCATCCTTCACAAACTATCTTAGTGAACTATGGTATTTGGAGGCCAACTAGAGAATTGGCTGGAGTTGCATTTTCCAAGTGTGTTATTCACATAAATTTCTATACCAAGAAGGCCACAACTTGAGACCATCTTCTTAAGAGGGTAAATCACAGAGTTGGACATAAGAGGCAATAATATGGCCACATTACCAAGCACATTATGTGAATTGCATTCAACTTTGAATAACTTACCCTCAAATTTTGGATGGTTGAATATTGTTGAGAAGGATAAATTTTCCTACTATGGGCTTAAAGAATCTTCTTGAAAGCATAGATTTGCTGAGCATTTGAATGATGACATGGGATTTTAGTAGAGAAATGCTATAGAAACTAGTGTTGGTGTATGAAGTGCCTTACTTGGAACATGTAGAATTCACAATAGTATTGATTTCAGGCATTGTGAGGGAGAACACCTCTTGAACTTAGAGCCTGACAATGTTGAATGTTACATGCTACTGGGATGATGTAGCAAAAGGAAGATTAATGATTAAAGGTAATGGAATTAGAAACACTCTTGGGTACAATTGGATTGAAGGCCATAAAATAGTACATACTTTTTGTAAAAGATAAATTATATTCACAAATACATGGGACCCATGTAAAGCTGGAAAAACTGACTTAAGAGATCAAGATAAAGTATGTTCTAGATTCAAGACATTTACTTAATAAATTTGAAGGGGAAGAACATGGAAATTTTGTAAATACATTTGTTCTGAGAGATATAAACATAGTTTCATCATTTCAACCAAAGATATTATCCAGGTGGAGATCATTGGTTATACACATGACGTTTATATAGAAAATTACAATACTCAGAGAACTTGAAGAATTCAAAGGAGCATAAATGAACACCTACAACCAATATATTCAAACTATTTGACAGAATTCCTTGACAGTCAAGTGCTCGTCAAATTTTGGCAAAGACTCGATATTTAATTATAAAGTCAGTTGTATTAAAACTTTTAAGACTTTTCTTTTAATGAGTCGATAATACTCGTTCATTGAAAAGACTTTGTAATATTTTAAATGTCTTATAAAGTATTAAAAGAGGTAGTCACTATTGGGAATCAAGGTGTCTCAACCTTTGAATATTTCCTAGCATTTATTATTTTATATTTATTTAATTGCCTATATTGTATTTAATATTGGTCATCTAGTTTTGTCATTTAGTGTGAGGTGGCATGTTTGTTGGAAGTTTGTCATTGAAGTTTATGTGTTGGCAACATGAGATAAAAGGAGAGACTGGTGGATATAGTAGAACATGATAGTATATGGTGTTGTCATTGATAGCAACCCATTCCAGGGAAGCAATAGTGTTGGTCCAGAGAAGACCAAAGTACCAATTATGTTACAGATTTGTCTAATTCCCGGAGTATTGTCCTTAGTGTTCAGGGAACTAGTTTGTGGGTCTGCATTGCTCAACTATGAAGAATCTTGTCATGTAGTTATAAGGTAATTTTGGTACATACTGAAGGAGTCTAAATCTAAAATTTCAAGTCTTGAAGTCCTCCGCAGTGAAAGATAGACTTGACTGTAATAACAATGTAATGGCAATATTAACTTGGTATGTTGGAATGCTCTGCACTCCATCGCAGATGAACATTTTTCTATGTGGTTTTGAGAATAAGTTCTTAGAAGTTAGAGATATGTGTTCTCCAAGTGGCAAGCATTTTGAGGGTCTGCGCGATGATTTGTGTGCCAATAGTTGGTTCATTCTATTGATTACTTCATGAGTGGTGCCGACCCAAATATTTTGAGATTGTGTGGAGTTGATTCATGTATGGAATAATGTTATGGGAGTAATTATAGGTCATGCTGACCTATCTTAATGTGCTACATGCTTTTTTTCCCTCCACAAAATGTATAAAGTTGAGTTTTGGGCCGACGGGTTAGAAAGTCGCACGGTACATCTATCATGCCAACATGTTTGATGTTTTGTTTGATTGCAGTATATAAACAAGATTGAATTCTTGTGTGAAGGTGTGGTGTGTGGTAAAATAGTTAAGTGTGTGTGTGTGTGGGGTAAGTGCAAGAAGATGGGGGGGCAAAAAGGGGTCTTAAGTGGCCACTTTTTTTTTGAAATCAGGAAATACTGGCCTTGGATGAGAAATTGAGCATAGTTACACTCAAAATTTGGAGATGCAACCAAAACAATGTTTGTAGTACTCTGAATCTACTTTCTAACTACTATTTTTTTAAAATGGCATAGATTAAGGGGTTCAAAAGAGGGAGCCACAAAAATTGGTGTTGTTTCTGTCAAAAAAACATAACATAGCATGTTTTGTGGCTCCATCAAAAGGTCAACTTTTTTTTGGTATTTTTAAAATAGCTTCAATGAGAAATTAGCTAATAGCATGTAGTTTATGCCCAATTTTTTTGATAATTTTTTGATGAATATTTGATTTTTTACTAATTTTCAAAGTGGACACATCCTAAAAAATAGAATTTTGGCCGTGCTACCCCTATAAATTTTGAAAACTAATTGAAAATCATTTTTTTCTTTTTTTAATATTTGTAGAATGGAGTCTAGTTTCTAAATATGTAATTGTTTTGAAATTTCAATGAATAGTTAATTTACAATGAAAAAAAGACCAAACCGTGGTTTTTGCCCAAAAACAGACACACAAACAATGGAAATTAAAGATGAAAGGCTTAACATTGTTAAAATGTGAAAAAAATCACATCATCAAATAGCTAAGAGAAAGCCTAACATTACCCAGGTGTTTGATTTGTTTGACCTTAAAACACATGCAAATCTGAGAGTTAGCATGAATGAAATTATGTGAAATCTTGAAGAATATGGAAAAACACGTCTGTGGATGTTGAAAAGACACTCCAAGCCTTTGGGTTGGAAATCCAAAGCAAATCCCAAGCCCAAGGCTTGGGATTCCCAAAGCAAAACATAACGTGAGTGCATTATAATGCGCTCGTGTTATTTTTTGCTTTGCATTTTTCCTTTTCCACAAAAGTTTGTGTTGTTTGTCATGTTTGAAATAACGCGAGCACATTATAATGCACTCGCGTTATGTTCCCCTTAAAATATTTTATGTTCAAGGCTATTAATCATGTATGTATGTATGTATGTATGCCTATATGTATGTATGTATCTATGTATGCCTATATGTATGTATGTATAGTGTCAAGGGTAGATGAGGGTAGAGATGGGAGTGAGCCAGATAGGGGAGGAGAGGGGTGGATAAGGATTGAGTGATTAAGGTTTAAGGTTGAAGGTTGAGCGTTTAGGGATAGGATTTAGATTTTACAGATAAGGGATTAGAGTTTAGGACCTTGAGGGATTAGGGTTTAGGGTTGAGGCTTTAGGGATAGCGTTTAGGGTTAAGGGTCGAGGGATTAGGGTTAAGGTAGAGTGTTGAGGGTAGAGGGATTAGGGATAGGGTTTAGGGTTGAAAGTTTAGGGTTAAGGGATTAGGGTTTAAGGTATAGTTTAGTAGTTCTTGTGGATAGAGCCAGTAAACAATCAAAGATTATTTGCCTGTTTCATAACAATATACCTCCCCTAAGTGTGGGGTGGATAGCAAGAAACATAGATGTACCCCAATGCAAATCTTTTCTCATAATGATCATCCTTCTGATATCACCTGTTAATTACTCATTGTGGATGTACCATACGCAAATATTTTCTCATAGTGTGTACACCTATTGGCATAATGAACCCTAGATGGGCCAGAAAAACATGCCATATAACATTACTAACATTAAAAAAGTTCATAACCATTTTTCTGAGATATTCTTGCAACTCAAATATCTTTAGGAGAAGAGTGTAAAAAATGATGGGTTTAACAACCTAACATAAGGCAAAGCAGTTTTGTTGGGTTTAGGGATAGGGTTTAGGGTTGAGGGATTATGGTTTAAGGTATAGTGTTGAGGGTTGAGGGTTTAGGGTTGAGGGATTAGGGTTTAGGGTTGACGGATTAGGGTTTAGGGTTGACGGATTAGGGTTTAATGTTGAGAGTTAAGGGTTGAGGGTTGAGGGTTTAGGGATAGGGTTGTTGGTCAAGGGATTAGGGTTAAAGTAGAGTGTTGAGGGTAGAGGGATTAGGGATAGGGTTTAGGGTTGAAGGTTTAATGATTGAGGGTTGAGGCTTTAGGGTTGAGGTTTAAGGGATTGGGGTTTAAAATATAGTGTTGAGCATCGAGGGTTTATGGATAGGTTTTAGGGTTTAATTTTTAAGGGTTAAGGGTTGAGGGATAGGGTTTAGGGATAAGGGATTAGGGTTTAAGGTATAGTGTCAAGGGTTGAGGGTTTAGGAATAGGGATAGCATTTAGGGTTTAGAGATGAGGGATTAGGGTTAAGGGTTGAGGGATTAGGGTTTAAGGTATAGTGTCGAGGGTTGGGAGTTTATTGATAGTGTTTAGGGTTGAGGGTTGAGGGATTAGGTTTTAGGGTTGATGGATTAGGCTTTAAGGTATAGTGTTGAGGGTTGAGGGTTTAGGGATAGGGTTTAGGGTTGACGGATTAGGGTTTAGGGTTAACGGATTAGCGTTTAAGTGTCGAGGTTAGGGTTAGAGCATCAAGGGTAGAGGGATTAGGGATAGGGTTTAGGGTTGAAGGTTTAAGGATTGAGGGTTGAGGCTTTAGGGATGAGGGTTTAAGGCTTAAGATATAGTGTCAAGTGTTGAGGGTGTAGGGATAGGGTTTAAGTTTTAAGGGTTAAGGGTTGAGGGATAGGGATTAGGGTTTAGGTTTGAGGGATTAGGGTTTAGGGTTGATGAATTAGGGTTTAATGTTGAGAGTTGAGGGTTGAGGGTTGAGGATTGAGGGTTGAGGGTTGAGGTTGAGGGATAGGGTTAATGGTCAAGGGATTAGGGTTAAATAAGAGTGTCGAGGGTAGAGGGATTAGGGATAGGGTTTAGGGTTGAAGGTTTAAGGATTTAGGGTTGAGGCTTTAGGGATGAGGGTTAAGGGATTAGGGTTTAAGATATAGTGTCAAGTGTCAAGCGTGTAGGGATAGGTTTTAGGGTTCAAGTTTTAAGGGTTAAGGGTCTAGTGATCAGAGTTAAGGGTTGAGGGATTAGGGTTTGATGTTGAGGGTTGAGTACATTGAGGTTTGAGGGTTAAGGGTTTCGAGATAGGGTTGAGGGTCGAGGGATTAGGGTTAAAGTAGAGTGTCAAGGGTATAAGGATTAGGGATAGGGTTGGAGGGTTTAGGGATAAGGGATTAGGGTTTAAGGTATAGTTTTGAGCTTGTTGAGGGTCTAGGAATAGGGATAGCATTTAGGGTTTAGGGATGAGGGATTAGAGTTGAGGGATGATGGATTAGGGTTGAGGGTTGAGGGATTAGGGTTTACGGATAAGGTTTAGGGTTGAGGGTTGAGGGATTAGGGTTTAATGTATAGTGTTGAGGGTTTAGGGATAGGGTTTAGGGTTGAGGGATTAGAGTTAAGGGTTGAGGGATTAGGATTTGATGTTGAGGATTGAGGGTTGAGGCTTTAGGCTTTAGGGTTTAGGGATAGGGTTGAGGGTCAAGGGATCAGAGTTAAGGGTTGAGGATTTAGGGTTTGACATTCAGGGTTGAGTACATTAAGGTTCAAGGGTTAAGGGTTTCAGGATAGGGTTGAGGGTCGAGGGATTAGGGTTAAAGTAGAGTGTCGAGGGTATAAGGATTAGGGATAGGATTGGAGGGTTTAGGGATGAGGGATTAGGGTTTAAGGTAGAGTATCAATCCCATTGAGGGTTTAGGAATAGGGATAGCATTTATGGTTTAGGGATGAGGGATTAGAGTTGAGGGATGATGGATTAGGGTTGAGGGTTGAGGGATTAGGGTTTAGGGTTTAGGGATAAGGTTTAGGGTTGAGGGTTGAGGGATTAGGGTTTAAGGTATAGTGTTGAGGGTTTAGGGATAGGGTTTAGGGTTGAGGGATTAGAGTGAAGGGTTGAGGGATTAGGATTTGACGTTGAGGGTTGAGGGTTGAGGCTTTAGGGTTTAGGATTTAGGGATAGGATTGAGGGTCGAGGGATCAGAGTTAAGGGTTGAGGGATTAGGGTTTGCCATTGAGGGTTGAGGGTTGAGGTTTTAGGGTCAAGGGTTTAGGGATAAGGTTGAGGGTCGAGGGATTAGGGTTAAAGCAGAGTGTGGAGGGTATAAGGATTAGGGATAGGGTTGGAGGGTTTAGGGATGAGGGATTAGGGTTTAAGGTATAGTATCGAACCTATTGAGGGTTTAGGGATGAGGGATTAGAGTTTAGGGATGATGGATTAGGGTTGAGGGTTGAGGGATTAGGGTTTAAGGTATAGTGTTAAGGGTTTAGGGATAGGGTTTAGGGTTGATGGATTAGAGTGAAGGGTCAAGGGATTAGGATTTGATGTTGAGGGTTGAAGGTTGAGGCTTTAGGGTTTAGGATTTAGGGATAGGGTTGAGGGTCGAGGGATCAGAGTTAAGGGTTGAGGGATTAGGGTTTGATGTTGAGGGTTGAGTACATTGAGGTTCAAGGGTTAAGGGTTTCAGGATAGGGTTGAGGGTTGAGGGATTAGGGTTAAAGTAGAGTGTCGAGGGTATAAGGATTAGGGATAGTGATGCAGAGCACACAATGGAAGTGTTCAAATCAGGGATGAATATCCATCAAACCCATAGTATAGAAAGATTATTGCTTAACCAGCTTTAAATAACTTCCTTAAGGTCCAAATGATACTGAACTACACACACATTCTTCATTATCAACGAGACTGAACACTATCGGCACATTTGAAAACTCTTCGGCCGATCTCACTTCTCTCACCGACAGCTCAACACTATGCTCCAACCATCGGTATGACCTTTACCATCGGCAAGATTGAGAACCGCTCCACTAATACACACTGATCACTCTGATATACCTTCAAACCATACTTGTCACCCAGACTTCTTTCATCGGTGAATGCCTACGAACTCAGGCCAATGCATTGATGGACACACTCCAGCGTCAACCTTGATTTTCTCTATCGGCAACACAATCACTATTAGCCATACTAGCATTAACTTTGCTGATACACTGATACCAATCGCCTTCGGTGAGACTTTTATCATTGGCAGACGTTTATACTCTTGGGCCTATGCACCGATGATCCTTCTCTTCTTCGGTGTGATGAATGCTATCGGTGGGACTCATTTTAGAGTCACTGATACATCGTTTCCTTCCAATGGATCGGTGTAAGATACCCCTTGTCTCTCTGATACCTTCGATCCTTCGGTGAGATATCCTTTCACTTTTCCCCAATACGCCTCTGATCAGCCTAACACCATTGATCAGTGTAGGTTTCAAAAGCTCCTCCAAGAGGCTTGTTACTTTGTTTACTCTACAGGAAATATTTATGGATCAATCTATAGTAGGACAAAATACGAGCACGTATAACACGCTCACATTTTGTCCTGCTATAGAAACGGTAAAAAAGTGTTGACCCCCGTGATCCAGGCCCACATGCTCTGTTTTCATACTGATTCTGTGTGTGCTCCAACAAAAAAGAAGTGCTTTCATATTGTTGGGAAGTTCACATGCACATTTTACACATTCTACCACCTTTGCATGATCTTTCCACCACCTTTTTTGCTTTGCCAACTTGAGGAGGAAATAACATAGTTTTCACACCAAGTTTGATATATATCTATTCAAGTTTCAATTTTTGTAGTGTTGCAATGTTAATTGTGATTTAATTTTAGGAATTTAATATTATAGATTGGTTAATAGTATTGTTGTTAGTAATTATATTTGAGTGTTATTCAATTTAACATTGAAAAGGAAGCAAGTGGTGAAAAACTCAAATTGTTGAGGAGTTTGATACAAGAAGAAAAAAACACTACATAATTGGGCACTCTCTCCATTTGAATCTTCATTTTTTAGGTATGTCAAGTCTTTACATGCATGTTCTTTACATTTTCCTTAATTCTATTTGAATTACTTTATCATGCTTTATCATACATGTTTAAAATAGACACATTCCCAATCAAGAAAGCAGCCTACAATCTCACATGATGCCATGTATATTTTCTACACTTGGGCTCTTTAATAATTATGTGTAATAAACTGACCTTAACATACCATGATGTCAAACTATACAAGAATAAATACTTACAACATAATAAAAATACAATCCCACTATTATCTTGTATTCATTTCTTAGGAACTAATATTGGTCTCTTTATCATGCTACAGACAAATTCTCTGTCATGCTGAGGAAATGATCAAGAATTAAACCAACATAGGAAGAGATAGAAGCTAAGAATGCAAAGAAAGTAGTGGCTATGAGGGAACTTCATGAGAAGAGGAAATTGGACATGATAAATGAAGACATGCCAATTGAAGAGGAACCACAACCATCACAAAGAGATATGGTATTGGTGGCACAAAAAGAATGAATGCAAAAACTTCGTGCTACGAGAGATTTGAATACCATAGTTGGAGACGTGTCCTCTACCGCAAGTCAACATGTAGGGACACCATTTACCACATCTCAAGTTGAGAGTACATCATCACTCACATGTGATGAAGGAGGTATGCCATCATTCCCACCTCAACCTTAAGGTATGTCATCTATTCCATCTTCGATCGAAAGTATGCCATCTAGCCCATCTCATTTAAGTATTGATGAAATTCCTAATGTTGAGATAAATTTACCTAACTTAACACCACTTAGAATTTTGCATAGAAAGCCAAAGTATTTGATTGATATTGATGAGAATATTTTGCATCCAATGGAAGGTAAGATTCCAAAACGCACTTGTAGAAGATATGCTCATAAGATTTGGAGATTGTTCTTTGAAAAGTTAAATGAGACTGCAAGATGTCAACTATTCATTGAAATGATGCAAAGTATAAAGTATAGGTCCATCATGAAGATTCTTGGGTTAAGAACATCAGAGGTTTCAAGTGAAAAATCTATTGTCAAGAATCTAATGAGTACATATGAGAGTGTGGGTAACACCTCATGCACAAAAGATAGTAATGCAACATAGCGTGTGATTACATCGACTATAGTAAGTAGTCAAATGAGGAAAGCTCATCTCATTAGAAAGATGAGTCAAGAATTGAGAATTAATAGGAAAATTTTATCAAGAGTCGTTGGAAGACGCCAAAGAATTGAGGACACTAATGCCAATGAATTATGGGCGTTCTCAGGGAGACTACCACGAAAAGATAAACGAATTGTTGAAGCATTGAGATCACTAATTGAAGACTTTTGGAAGAATTACACAAGGGTATCTCTAAATCAAAGGGATGTGGTAAGAAGGAGAATCGGTAGTCAAAACCGTGAGCCACATCCAAAGCATTTTTTGGATGAGACTCAAACACAGTTTTATGGTAAATTTCTAGAGAAGTATCCTCAAATTAAAATTTGTTAAAGATATTTTGAAATACTAAAACCTTTCTATATCAAGATAAATCACACACACACACTACTTGTTGTAGATTACATATTGAATTTTCTAACCATTTTGATGTTTATAGGTCTATATGTTTAGATATGCATACTAACAATGTTTTGCAGGGTTATGCCATATGTGCCCCACCAACATCTTCAAGAGACTTCATATCAAGAATTTTATGTGAAAGAGAGGAAGGTCAAATATTCTACAAGAAATTATGCTTGGATGGCACATGTCATCATTGTGGTGGCTTGCAACATTTGCCAATATGTGAACATATGGAAAGAACACATGCGGTTGGAAATGAACTAGTAGAGTTTGGCAAGTATAAAACAATGGCATACAATACAAAAGATGGTAAAGAAGCAAAGAGGTGTGAATTGGTTATTGAAAAGATTCTAGTGTATCGGTTTATGCCTATATTTCATGGCAACATAGTGTATGAGTCTGCAAGACATGCCCATAGAGCTTCATGGTTGGACTTGCAATTCAAGTTATGCAAGGACACATTTTTGGTTGGTAGCATTGTTTCAGTCATCAACTTTGCAGAGAACTACAGTCTACAGCCATTGCGTGAGGTGCAATCACAATATTACAACTCCACACAGGTTTCTATATTTGTACACATCACATTCATTCATGTGAATGATAGTACAGAGGATGACGGAAAGATCATAAGGGAGTATAATTTCTATATTAGTGATGATCACATGCATTCTACGGAGTTCGTGTAAGGTTGCTTTTAGTTGTTCTACAATGATTTGGATAGAAGGGGCATATCATTTAGTTAGCATATCACATCGTCAGATAACTGTACGTCACAATTCAAGAACTCACAGAATTTCTATTGGCTGAGTAGGAGGCATAATTTTACAGGTATTCAGCATATGTGGAACTTTTGTGAGGCCGGGCATGGAAAGGAGGAGCATGATGGTGTAGGAGCATGTATCAAAAGAGCCATAGCACGAGAAGAGTTAAAGTATAAAGACAATGCAAAGTTGACAGATGCAAAATTGATTGTCGAGTGGTGTAATGCTTCCATGGGTCTAGGTAATGAAGGTAAGTCTTCAGTTTGTAGATTTTTTTGGTTGATAGATGATACTAACATTGCACCATATGAGGACTGTTGTACACTAATAAGATCAAATGAGATGCACTCTTTCAAAAGCTCAATTGCAAGTTCATGGAGTATCCATACGTGAAAGATGTCATGCTTTTGTTCTTCCTATATAATTCAAGTCTGGGATGAGTGCGAGTCAAAGGAGTGGGTTGATGAATGGCAATTAAGTTATCTTAGCCCACTTGACATGTATCGACCGCTGACGGCACTGGAACTAACACAGATGGAATCATCAGTTGACTTTGACCACATATCAGATTTAGTTCAACCAGGTAATATAGGGCACGTATATGCATCTAATTTCATCTAGTTCAACCAGGTAATGCCATCTTGCTTTGTAGTGTTTTTGTAATGTTGACTAATTTCATCTAATTTGCTACACATATCAATGTAGGGAACGTATATGCAGTTATTGTAGATGAAGATAATGAAGAGGGAATAGATTATTACTTATGTCGTTGTGTTGAGGCCAAAAATAAATTGGAGGCCCTTGTTACAGATGGAGAAAACATCGAATACCCTATAGGCTCAGTGGTTATTACTGGAACATGGCTTAGAAGGTAGCCACATAAGAGTGTTAATGTTTGGTTGTTTCAGGACTTTGACATGCATCGGAAGATTCTTCATTACTTGAACCTTGTCGTGGCATCCAATGTTTATTTGATAAAGTATCGGGGTAGACCTTTGAACAAAATCTTGTGGAAGGTGAGTGAATCTGACCATGAAGCAATAATTGACACAATAAAGAGTAGAGCAGACCTGGATGGTTCATTGGATTAATTTGTAAGTATTCACATTGATTTTGTAAAGTCATGTTACATTGAGTTGTAAGTATGCACATTAATTTGTAAGGTTTGTCTTTTTTTTATTTCCTGCTGCATTTTTACACATATACACATTTTTACATCATCGTGTTATGCATTTTTGGTGTCCTACTCCTGATGCGACCAAACTAACTATTCCAACGTGCCCGGATGGGTACATTTACGCTAGGCATGGTCCTATTTTTCACCCAAACATGTTGAAACAGTTTGAGCTACATTGTATCGACGATATCCTTGAAGAGTCCAAAGTGCAAAAAGGTAGCAATCTTTGACGAGATGTTACTCGAAAACTGTCTCACTTAGAAACATTCCATCTAAGGAAATGTGATCTCGTAGAGTGCCTCTACAATAACCTCTCTCAGTTTTTTATATCTCTGAGGCATTTGCCCATGGTGAAAGGTTTTCTGCTGCCCCAAAAATGTTAGGAGGTAGTGTAAAGTTGCAAAGGGGTGTAACTTTCATCCTGCTCCTGATGTGACCAAATGGACTATTCCAACACGTCTGGATGGGTACATTTACACTAGGCATGGTCCATTTTTCACCCAAACATGTCAAAACAGTCTGAGCTACATTGTACCGATGATATCCTTGAAGAGTTTAAAGTGCAAAAAAGAAGCAATCTTTGACGAGATGTTACTTGAAAACTGTGTCACTTAGAAACATTTTATCTAAGCCAACATGATCATATAGAGTGCCTCTACAATAACCTCTCTCAGTTTTTTATATCTCTGAGGCATTTGCCCATGGTGAAAGGTTTTTTGCTACCCCAAAAATTGTCAGAAGGAGGCAGCGTAAAGTTGCAAAGGGGTGTAACTTTCGTCCTGCTCTTGATGCGACCAAACTGATTGTTCCAATGCATCCAGATGGGTACATTTACGCTAGGCATGGTCCTTTTTTTCACCCAAACATGTCGAAACAGTCTGAGCTATATTGTATTGACAATATCCCTGAAGAGTCCAAAGTGCAAAAAGGCAGCAATCTGTGACGAGATGTTACACAAAAACTGTGTCACTTATAAACATTCCTTCTGAGGCAATGTGATAATGTAGAGTGTCTCTACAATAACTTCTCTCAATTTTTTATATCTCTAAAGCATTTACCTGTGGTGAAAGGTTTTCTGCTGCCCTAAAAATCGTCAGAAGGAGGCAGTGTAAAGTTGCAAAGGGGTGTAACTTTCATCCTGCTCCTGATGTGACCAAATTGACTATTCCAACGCATCCAGATGGGTACATTTACGCTAGGCATGGTCTTTTTTTTCACCCAAACATGTCAAAACAGTTCGAGCTACATTGTACCGATGATATCCCTGAAGAGTCCAAAGTGCAAAAAGGTAGCAATCTTTGACGAGATGTTACTCGAAAACCATGTCACTTAGAAACATTACGTCTGAGGCAACACAATCATGTAGAGTGCCTCTATAATAACCTCTCTCATTTTTTTATATCTCTGAGGCATTTGTCGGTGGTGAAAGGTTTTTTGCTGCCCCAAAAATTGTCAGAAGGAGGCAGTGTAAAGTTGCAAAGGGGTGTAACTTTCGTCTTGCTCCTGATGCGACCAAACTGATTGTTCCAAGACGTCTAGATGGGTACATTTATGCTAGGCATGGTCCTATTTTTCACACAAACATGTTGAAACAGTCCGAGCTACATTGTACCGACGATATCCCTGAAGATTCCAAAGTGCAAAAAGGTAGCAATCTTTGATGAGATGTTACTCAAAAACTGTGTCACTTAGAAACACTCCGTTTGAGGAAACTCAATCACGTAAAGTGCCTCTACAATAACCTCTCTCAGTTTTTTATATCTCTGAGGTGTTTGCCCGTGGTGAAAGGTTTTCTGTTGCCCCAAAAATTGTCAAAAGGAGGTAGTGTAAAGTTGCAAAGCATTGCTAAGAAATCCTCAATACTCAAACACTCCAATGAACTAAAGCAACTTCTTCTTAAGTGCAAATGTGAGGGTACATAAGGGGAAAATGGCGTCTAGATGACTTAGTGCATTTCTATGACTTCATTCACATGTTTAAATGTTTGAGAAACTCTCCTTTACTAAGCGTTTGTCCTTATGTCAATGCTAAGCTTTATACCTCCTAGGCACTCAATTAGGTGATGTCATTAGATACAACTTACCCTTAGGCACCAATGTAGCTTCTTCAATCCATCACACTTCTAGGTGCTCAAATTTGAGGTCTTGGACTTGTATCTTATTCCTAGGTGTAATTGGATGATCTTCCTAGATCTAGGCGCTCATGATGGTGGGAAATTACATGAAGGGGCACCTAAGTCCAATTTGACTTTGTATTTGATATTTTATGACTCCAATTGACTAGGAATGGCTCAATTTCTAAAGTGCTAACTCAATAATGTAAGTTCAAGGTCTTTTCCTCCTAGGCGCCAATTAATGAGTTCACTAGATGTAATTTCTCCTTAGGCGCCAAAACTAGATAGTAGAGACAAGAGGAGGTGCCTAGCATCAATTTAGGCTCTATTCATTATTTGTAAGACCTTGAATGATTAAACATGCTTGAAGTAAGCCTTTCTCTCTTGGAACTTACTCAATGATATAGATTTGTGATACTTTATCTAAGGTGCCAATCTAGATCTATATGGAGGTGAAAGAGCACCCAACATCATGAAGCTTTATACTTGGCCTTTTTTATGCTTTAAATAATTATGAAGGTCTTAGGATGACTTTTCCCCTCTAGGCACCTACTCTTAGATGTCCTTGGATGCAATTTCAATCTAGGCGCTCATGGAGGTATTGAATGACAAGCAAAGGCGCCTTAACTTACTTAGCCCATTTCTTTGGATTTTGATGATCTTGACTCTTAAATGCCATCTAGTCTCATACTCTTAAGCTCTCCTCTTACAAGGCACCATATTGAATGGATTTAAACACTCTTGTTATGTTTAGGCACCAATTCAAGGTCATTCTGAAGGCAAAGAGCGCCTAGAATCCATTTGACTTAGCTTTTAACATTTCAACAAGTTTAAGCAATGGGAGAGATCTCATCAGGTAGTCCACTCAAAGGATTGTTTCATGTCAACTCTTCCTAGGTGCCAATGTGTGATTAGATGACAAGGAAAGTGCGTTTAAACTCCAAACATTCAATCAATCTTCATATGCATACTTCTCTCCTTCAAGGCACTCAAAGTGGTTAACTCATTCTTCAATTCCTTATTCTAGTTGGTTCTAAGACCTTTAGGTGCTATCATTCACCAATTCAAACCTTCAAACACTTTTAAGGTGCTCAAAGTGGTGTCCATCACCAACCCACTCCTCAAGCACTCAAATTTGATTGTAGAAGCAAGAAAATTGCACCTAAGGTTTATGTTGCTCAAGACCTCCTTTGCAAGGCACCTTAGATGATGATCAAGGTGTGAAAATGCGCCTTCCTTGAATTTGGATTATTCCTTGATATTTTAAGGCTTTTAACACTTGTTTGCACCCTTGTATGACTACATCACCCTTAGGCGCTCATTTTGAGGTGTTATTCATCTACTATGTTGCCAAGGCACCAAAATTGGTGATATGAAGCATGAAGGGCACCTAAACTCATAATGTGTTTTCCTTGTCAAATTTTCAATGCTTAAGGTCATTTGTATCAATTCCATTCAAGGCGCCATAACTTGGGATGATCAAAGGTTTGTTTTCTTCTCTAGTCGCACTTTGAGGTCTCAATCTTAGGCGCTGATTTGAGTTTGCAGAGGTGGGAAAGCACCCCTAACTCCCTCGAGAAATTTTGCGCCTAGAAGTGTAAGTCCCAGAGGATAAGGTATATTGAATATACTTTAAATATTTTTCAATATACCTTTCAGGATGTTTGAAATAGGTCTCGAATCCACCGGATTTAACATGTAGATTATAGAATTTGGAGGATCCACCAAATTTCAGACTTAGTCAATTTTTAATGTTTCAGGATATCGGGCCACCAGACCTAGTCATTTTCAGGATCTCAAACATAAAGAATAACATGATGATTCATTTTTTTGTATTGCATATAGTTGACATTGTATGCTACTCATAAAGAATATTAATATTTTCTGTTCAACATGATGATTCATTTTTTTTAAAATATAACTTTTATCTTTTAGTTCCAAAATGAGGTTTAGGTGATACTTGAATAACAATAGCTAGCTTATTGGATCAAAAAACATCCTATGTAATACAATTGGACTTTAAATATTTGAAGTAGCCATCTACAAATATCCATTCAAATGTGGATTTATAATGCAAGTATGGATGCCATCAATAAAAAAGATTTGTATTAACCAAATATCCATATAGGCATACATCAATATTTGTCGATATAAGTATAACATATATACAAAATAGCCATATAGGCTTACAAGAATGCCATATAGGCATACAACAAAGGTACACAATAAAAAGTCATTCCCCTCTAGCTGGTGAAGAGAATAGATCATGGGCAACCTTTGATCTTCTAGGGGATGGAGACGCGCATGTGGGTGGTCTACTATGAACCTAAGGGCTGCTCCTCCTATTTAGTTCTTCCTGCATCTTTAGTTGTTACAATAAAAAGTATAGACATTAATATATAGAAATTACATGTTATAAAAAATGAAACATTTAACAAAATAATCACTTACTGCTACCATATAATCTGTCTCCTCACTTGCCTCAGTAGCAGGAATAGGCCGTGGTGATGTCATGTCCTATAGAAACTATCCAGATAGAAATTAAACTTCAAATCAATAATCTTTTGATTTTTCAAAAATAAACAACTATAACAATGAATGTAAATTGAAATTTACTAATCTGCCTCATATCCCTGTCAATGCCATGGAGCTATGAATCGCAGAGGTCACACTATGCTCCATTTCCCTATGAACATCGGGAGGTGTCTCCACAGCTTGCATCATCTGGAAATAAAACAACATTATTCAATTACGAAAAATATAATAGTGATGCAAATCATGGCTCCTAACATACACACACGTTCATCTAAACATGGACGTACACACAATAAAGCATACAAGTCACATACAAAAATCTAGTAAGTACAATTCATTCATTAAGCTATTTATTTTATTACCTCTGTGAAGCTTTGAAGTCCACCACCGCTGGCAGGTGTTGCTGTGAAATCTCCAATATTAACCTATTCAACATCTAAAATCAGATATTAGAATACCATTCATATAATGATGCTATTCACATGTAATATTTATAATTGTTTACTAGTTACATACCCCGACAGTAGATGATCTAGTGTAATATGCAGGTGGAGAACCACTAAAAACTGCATCAACGCTATGACCTTGAAATTTCATTAAAATCATCAAACTAAATTAGTTAATCTTGCATTTCAAAAATGAAATTTAATAAATTAAATTCAATAAACTTGCTAATATTTACTTGATTATCAAGGCTAAAAGTCTCACTCAAGAGGGTATCTATCATCACCATCGGCTCAGTTATAGATGTAGCCTATGCACCTGCATCCTGAATATCCATGGGGTCATAACCACAGGCTGACCCACAAGCTTGACAAGCATGGGGTGGGACCCTACTCCTCGCACTATCTCCCAACCCACTCTATGTTGCAGGACTGGCATGCTCTATGATGCTCTGGGTCAAGGCACTAATGGACTGAAGTGTATCAACCTCAACACTCTCCTTCACAATGGAAGGGATAGAAACATGCTCATGGGCTAGTCTTCTGATTACTCATCTCACTACCCACTGTGGGTCAACACGTGCCCCTGGTCTATCTTGTGTTGACCCCCCACCTATATCCTAGAAGTCCTGCATATCAAAATAGTTTGGCACTTTATTGAGGACAAACTCGTAGTAGAGTTTCCTCAAAAAGTATTGCGGGACCTCATTATTATTGCATCGAGGATGGTCAAAAACCATCCACCACCTCTACCCAAAATTGTCCCTTATCACTTGGTTGTTGCACCAATGGATAGGGAACCTCTTGCATGTAATGGGTGGAGGTTGATTTGTTTGTGGGTTTGTGAAAATCAAACACAAGTCTAATTTTGTAATTTGTAATTTTTTCACATCTTGATATGATAGCTTGTCTACATAATAGTCTCTAAACTCTCTTCTCTTATCCGTCCAGCTAGATATTTGCTTGCTAATTGAATCTACATTTGATAACATAGATTCAAGAGATTCAACAAGCGTGGACCTATGTAAGGTTGAAGTGGAAGGATCTTTCAACCTTGCAATTATATCTTCAATTTCTTTTTTGTTATTTTTAATTTGCCCCATTATATTTTCTTTTGTTCCAAGGGCATGTCGAGGAATGGATGGAGGAGGTTGTTGTTCCACAGGATTTTGTGGATTTTGAGGAGGAGGTGCATTAACATTTCCTGACAATTAACAAAATTTAAATCAAAAATCAACTCAAACCTACCTATTTAGAAACAAATTCAAACAAAAATAAAATAAAACTCACTCCTTTGGTGTGCTCAATGTCGTGGCGGCATTTTGGCGATGAATTGCAAAGATTTTTGTGTTGAATTGAGATTTCCAAAAGGGGAGTGTACTTCCTAGGGTTTGTAGGCCACGGGTATATAGGAGAAAAAAGAAATGAAATGAAGTGAAGTGAAGCTTTTTATTTATTTATAAGAAGTAATAATGTGCTCGCGTTATGCATTATTTTTTTTCAAAACAATGTGGCCACTTTTTGGCCCCCCATCTTTTTGCACTTACCCTGTGTGTGAAATCTAATGCAGAGAAGGATAATATTAGATTGTGGTGAAGATGAAGTGTGTTAAGTCAGTATTTTAAGATTCAATGGAATTGTATCTTCAACGTAAGTCGGATGCATTACTAACAGTTTATATTTGGCAGTGAGTCTGTAAGGTCACCTATACCTATTTTATTAATTGTGATATTTATTTTGGAATAATTAGTCAATTTCTTTTATTTGAAATAATTATCTAGATAATTTTAAAAAAATTATATATTGTCTTTATGTATTTTCTAGAGTTTTATTTATATTTTATTAATGGGCCAAGAAGTGGTCATTTTCTAGATTGGCATACAAAAACTCATTTTGTGCAATTTTAAAAGAGGAAGAAATGGAAATAGTGGGGGGAATTAGAGGATCTTCACCAGTATCTGGTGTAACAGACACCTTCTTTTACAACAACCATTGCATGGAATGGCAACTTGGAGGTAGATATGATGATGGCAACGATTCTAGTATTTATGGGTACATCTGCAAGTTCCCTTTTAGAAGGATGGGAAATGATTCTCTTTTCACACAATAGCATGTTTTATATTTTATATCTCCATCACCATGCTTTGTCTATAAGGAAATTTGTCAAACATTTTGTGTAACTTGTCTATGCTACCCTATTATTGCTTTGGCATAACATTATTATCTTAAGCCATTCATGCTTACCTCCAGTGAGGACATTGCGGCTTTACACCTACCGAGGGTTTTTGTTTGATGAATTCACAAGTTTTAATCCTTTGCACAGACCTATATGTGTTACATTTGGTGCTTTATCTGAGCTTATACAATTATGTTTGTCTAGGAATTTGCATTCTTGTCAAAAGATTTCCTTCTAAACTCAATTGAGTCATGGAAATACTTAGATGTTCTATTATCCATTTTGTTTGGACTATCTGCACAATACAAAACCATAAGTTTGATTGATAGGATGTCTTCCTACTAGCTAGCACCATTAACAAGATCGATCTAGCCTCATATCAATCAACTGTAGCTAAAGCAATATGGGTTATTCCTGTGTTTGATGGAGTTCTGATCGATCCTCTTAATCTTGACTTTTATTTTATCTAGCAATATACCAATGTATTCTTTAATTTGGAATAGAAATCGAGTATCTATCTCAATTCATAATTGCTTGATTTAGTTTTAAATGTTATCGGTTACTGATACTTTGTGATAGCACCTTAATTATGATTTGTATTTGAATGTGACAGATAGGATCAAGATTGTTAAGAGAAACTTCTATTTCTCATAGAATCAATATGACACGCAAGCACTCTATAACTTGTTTATTTTGATAATGCTATGAGCATAGGTGTTTGATGTATCATCATATTTTAGTCTTGAATTCATTTAGAATATATTTAAACTCATCTCGCAAGTATAAGATGAAGCAGCAGAAAAATACATCTCTTAGCAATCAACTGAAATTGTATTGCAATAAGGGTTACTCAGGTGTTAGTAGACATGATCTATTTGTGTGCCTATCCTTAATTATAGATCTACTCCTTGTTAATCTTAGTGCATGCAAGTGCTCATGGCTCTTTGTGCATATCCTACAATCATTGCATTCTATGAGATGACAATTCTTTGAGGCTTCCCATCAAACAGTTATCACGCTTGTCTTGATTTTACATTTTGCATATTCGTCTGACTGAACTTAGTAGCATTATTTTATGACAAATTTTCTCCCCTACCTTTCTACTCGACGGGTGTTTTTACCCTCTTCCTAGTTCTAGTCAAAGCAAAGGAAGATGCTGGCAATGGTGGCAGGTTTGGTCTTTCCCTTGCCGATAGTTTTTTTTGGAATAATTCTTTATCCTCCTCTTTCGTGGCTGTAAGTAAGTCTTTGAATCTAGTAAATACCCCATCACCTTTCTCTTCCAAGATAATTTCTTCAACTAAGCTTAGATCTCTTGTGTCTATGATTGTGATCAGTCTCCTATGCAAAAAAGCATCCATGGATCTTTTTCTTGGAGTGCATCATTGTTTAATGCATTCAGCACTTACCCCTGCAATCTTTGACTTCCAATGAACTTCTCTTTGTGGCTTCCTATGGAGCAGATCTAGTGCCTTGTCTATGTTCTCCCATTTCACATTTATATTTATATACTATTAAAACTAAACTAGATATCAATTTTGCTAAGGGTCAGCTCATAGTTCTACGATTAGAAAGTCTTAGCCTTTTCTTTAAAAGACTATAGCTCATTTTCGCATGTTCTTACTAATGTTATCATTAGCATTTAAATGGAGAATGTCAGTGGAAAAAGGCATTGTCACTCTACAGTTAAAGCACAAAATATAGTTCCCATATGTGTGTGTGTGTGTGATATCTTTTGTAAGTCAAATGATATCTTGAAAATTATCTTATTCACTTGAGCCTTCATACTTGGTAAAGTCGTTATAATAGCTTAAGTCGTGCTCCTTTGATTTTGTTTTGCTGTTACGTACCACTTGCCATGCATTTATGTATTAAGAAATGATTTTAGATTATCTTTTAATTTAGAGTATAACTAAGATAATATTTTCAAGTTGATGGTTTTAGGGTAAGGTACCCACTTTTATATCTATCTGGATTCATACTTTATATTAATGATTGAGATAACATAGTGATTTAATTTAAAAATTATTTATAATAATGCATGCCTTGAATAATGATCTTTGATAAGGTTTTAGACTATTAATGTGTTAGAATAATGTTATTATGATCATCTTTTGGGGAAAATTATAATTCAAACCTTATGTTTTCTCTATGATATATTTGAATGATATGATACCTTAGACTAATCATGCAATCTAGTGCTTTAATGAATTTTTACTAAAGTGAGTAGATAATACATGTATTGGTAAAGTATCAATAGGGAAAAATGTGTATTAAGAAAAGTGTTATACATCTTTATAAGTTGTTATTTCATAATGTTTATTGTAAACTAAGTGATTGTTTGTAACAATTTTATGCAATGAAACTTAGAGAATTATTAAGATGTTTTAATTCTGTAGGGGTTATTTATAAACTTAATGGTTGCTTGTACTCTCTAGAAAATATTATGTGATTAATTTGATCTCTTCTGAGAGATGGTGTCTAAGTCGACTAGTTGCCCGAACTATGATGTCTCTGCGCTACGTGTATGTAGGCAAGGCCACCATGAGCCCTCGAGACATTAGGTCGGCCCCTTATGGCCTTAGGCTAGTAGATTGCTATATGATATGTTTATTGATGGAATTTGTGGAACTGATGTCTGCATTTAGTTGTGCAATTACAAGTTTGTTATCATGAAGGATACTGAAGCTAAGGAAGAATTTTTCCATCTTTGTGAGTACATGATGAAATGGCATCTATTGTAGTTGATTGTAATTGTATAAGAAGAGATTGTATCTTAAATTTTCGTCTACAATGAATGATATTAAATTTATGTTTACTTAAAATTCTCTATCAACTTATTATATTTTTAGTATTTCTTTCTACTTTAACAATTTTTATGATTATTTATTGATATTTCCTAAGTGGGCATTACATAGGTATTAGAGCACCAAGTTACAACACTTGGGAGCTTTGGGGAAAAAGTATTGGTAATGTAAACCCATTTTTGGGTCTCATCATTGTATGTAGAGGTAAATTTTGATTGATGAACGATACAGAATGGACGTCTAGTAAATCAAATTCAACTTATATATAAATATGTTCATAGATGTATTCTTGGAATTGTAAATTTTTGTAATGTTAATTAATGATTTTTATCAAGCATGAATATTTATCATATTAATTTGTGATGATATTGACAAACTTGTGTGTTTGGAGATGGTGTTGTGGATAGATTATATGGGAGTTGGGTGGATTCCTCTTTGGGAGTGATTTTCATGGTGTATGGTGGAGAATGGTACTGGTGTGTGGGAGTTGTTGTTGCTCTATGTGAGCTTTTATGTGGGAGTTGTTGTTGTTGCTCTGTGTGAGCTATTATGTGGGAGTTGTTGTTGTTGCTCTGTGTGAGCTATTATGTGGGAGTTTTTGTTGTTGCTCTATGTGGGCTATTATTTTTGTTTATTGGGAGCTATAGTGAAATAAAGAGAATCTCCCCTCTTCTCATTTCTATCTGGAAAGTTATCTCTGTGAAATAAAAATCTTGTTTCTAAAATTATGCTCTTAGAAAAAGAAAGTGTTGTAAACTTCTGTAATAGATTCTTGGAAGGATTTTTAGAGGAAAATGGCTGAAATTTGTAGGGATGAATCCTAGCCTAGAAAATGGAGGTATGAAATTTGTTGATAATTCTATTTTTCTTGCTTAGATTTTGTTTCTAAAAGTTGAGTTTGGGAGTTGTGATTAAGGGAGTTAACATTTAATAGGAGTTTGATGCTTATGGGAGTTATTGATTTTATTGTGAAAGAAAGTGAGATAATTTATGACTTAGATTTTGAAAATGGAATTGTAATCTGTCTAATATGTTGAACATCAAGAAAATGTTTCCTTTAATGCTTAGAGGGTGGATTCGATGGATCGAATCCTATGGTTGGGTGGATGAACAAATATGGATTGTTACTAAATTTGTTCTTGTGATATGAAGATTAGTATGGAAAAACAAATTTGGATTTCTCTATATTTTATTCATTTGGTGGTGCAGGTTGTATAATATTGCATGATGGCAAAGGAGTACCTAGTCGATTTAGAATCTTTTGATGAAATCTAGTTTTTGTTGGATGTGATGAAGTTAGGAAATATTTATTTTCTTGATGACTTCTAGGAGGAAGTCCATTTTTAGGGGGGAAGAATGTAAGGTCACCTAAACCTATTTTATTAATTGTGACATTTATTTGGGAATAATTAGTCAATTTCTTTTATTTGAAATAATTATCTGGATAATTTAAAGAAAATTGTATATTGTCTTCATGTATTTTCTAGAATTTTCTTTATATTTTATTAATGGGCCAAGAAGTGGTCATTTTCTGGATTGGCATATGAAAACTCATTTTGTGTAGTTTTAAAAGAGGAAGAAATGGAAATAGTGGGGGGAATTGGAGGATCTTAACCAGTATCTAGTGTAATAGGCACCTTCTTTCACAACAACCATTGCATGGAATGGTAACTTGGAGGCAGATATGATGATGGCAATGATTCTGGTATTTGTCGGTACATCTGCAAGTTCCCTTTTAGAAGGATGGGAAATGATTCTCTTTTCACACAATAACATGTTTTATATTTTATATCTACATCACCATGCTTTGTCTATAAGGAACTCTATCAAACATTTTGTGTACCTTGTCTATGCTACCCTCTTATTGCTTTGGCATAACATTATTCTCTTAAGTCATTTGTGCTTACCTCCAGTGAGGACATTGTAGCTTTAAACCTACTAAGGGTTTTTACTTGATGAATTCACAAGTTTTAATCCTTTGCATAGATCTATATGTGTTACATTTGGTGCTTTATCTAAGATTATATAGTTATGTCTATATAGGAATATTCATTCTTGTCAAAATATTTCCTTTTAAACTCATTGAGTCATGGAAATGCTTAGATGTTCTATTGTCTATTTTGTTTGGGTTGTCTGCATCATGCAAAACCATAGGTTTGATTGATAGGATGTCTTCCTACTAGTTAGCGCTATTAACAAGATTGATCTAGCCTCATATCAATCAACTGTAGCTAAAGCAATATGAGTTATTCCTGTGCTCGATGGAGTTATGAGCAATCCTCTTAATCTTGACTTTTATTTTATCCAGCAATAGACTAATGTATTCTTTAATTTGGAATAGGAATCGAGTATCTATTTCAATTCACAATTGCTTGATTTAGTTTTAAATGTTATCAGTTACTGATATTTTGTGCTAGCACCTTAATTATGATTTGTATTTGTATGTGACAAATAGGATAGAGATCATTAAGGTGAAACTTTTGTTTCTCATAGAATCAATATGACACACAAGCACTCTATAACTTATTTATTTTGATAATTCTATGAGCATAGGTGTCTGATGTATCATCATATTTTAGTCTTGAATTCATTTAGAAGATATTTAAACTCATCTCGCAAGTATAAGATGAAGCAGTAGAAAAATATATCTCTTAGCTCAATCAACTGTAATTGTACTACAATAAGGGTTACTCAGGTGTTAGTAGACATATCTCTCTATGCCTATCCTCAATTATAGATCTACTTCTTGTTAATCTTAGTGCATGCGGAGCTCATGGCTCTTTGGGCATATCCTACAATCATTGCATTCCATGAGATGACAATTCTTTGAGGCTTCCCATCAAACAGTTATTGCGCTTGTCTTGATTCTACATTTTGCATATTCGTCTTCCTAAGATTAGCAGCATTATTTTATGACAAATTTCTCCCCTACCTTTCTACTCAACAAGTGTTTTTACCCTCTTCCTAGTTCTGGTTAGAGCAAAGGCAAATGCTGGAAATGGTGGCGGGTTTGGTCTTTCCCTTGCCGATAGTTTTTTTTGGAATAATTCTTTATCCTCCTCTTCTGTGGCTATAAGTAAGTCTTTGAATCTAGTAAATACCCCGTCACCTTTCTCTTCCAATCCAATTTCTTCAACTAAGATTAGATCTCCTATGTCTATGATTGTGATCAGTCTCCTATGCGAAAAATCATCCATGGATCTTTTTCTTGGAGTGCATCATTACTTAATCCACTCAGCACTTACCCCTACAATCTTTGACTTCCAATGAACTTCTCTTTGTGGCTTCTTGTGGAGCAGATTGAGTGCCTTGTCTATGTTCTTCCATTTCACATATATATTTATATACTATTAAAATTGAACTAGATATCAATTTTGCTAAGGGTTAGCTCATAGTTCTACGTGTATAATGAAAAATTTGGATAAAATCAAAATGATAAAACAATACAAATGCATTACCTAATCCAAATCCTTCAATACCTTGAATAGATGAGAAGATAGATGCAAGATTGATTGTTTGATTGAGTTGATATGTTGGTTGCTCAATTCTGCAGCATAACAATAAGATGAAGATTGGTGCAAGGGCACCCCTTCAAAAGGACCAACATGCACAAGAAGAAGACTAACATTAGTTTGACATTTCATGTTATCTATAACACCTTCTAATGTAACATATAATGTTAGCATTTTCTGTATGAAGTTTCTGACAGTTTGGATTAAGGGAAAGATAATCAAGGTGTCTTAGCTGTAAGAGTTTTGCTGTCTTAGGCAAAACAGATGTCCTTTGGAATAGATTAAGGGTTTCCACCTATAATTTTGAAAAGCTAAAATCCCAGAAACAGAGGAGAATTTCAGTCCCTCGCATTGAGAAAGATAAAAAGAGGAAAACCTTTGGTAGGAGAGATAAGAGGTGATAGGTTCGGGTCTGGGTTTTGCAGAGTAAAATGTAAATTTCTGAACATCAAGGAGGAATAGAAGTTCTGTAATTTATTTTTCCTTCCGGATTCTAAATACTGTGAAAATATCTAGTGTAGATATTTCGTGTATACGTTTCTCCTGTGTAGAGTCTGTATAAAATATAGTTTTGTGTCTCTGTGGTCGAATTAACTAGATAAATCCATTCCACTGGTGGATTTCTGTGAAATCAGTGGAATGGATCTGTAGAATAGTTTCATTTGTTCAATTTTGTTTGGTTTAAAATTACTGGATCACTCCAAAGTCCTCCTCGGTGTATAATGTTGCTACAAGAATGGTATCCGTGTTCTTAAGTTCATTTTTTTTGTATGCTGTAGGAAGCATTGGAGTCTGTGTGTTGTTCGTCAGTTGTATCCATATGTACATCGTCGACCAGGTAGGGGTTCAAACCAAGTCAAGAATGTATGTTTGAAGACATTGGCATAGGTCCTCATTTGTATCACCGATGAAGGAAGTATCGGCGAGAGTCAAGGCATCAGCAAAAGGAAATTGTGTTCACCCGATGGCGAAAGTCTCTCCGATGGTAGTATTGGCCAAAGCCATCGGCGTGAGAAGGTGTATCGACGTAAGATCTTGAGTGTTGTTGATGTCCATCCATCTTTCATTCGGCTAAGTCCCTTTGCCTTTAAACCATATGTATATCGCCAATATACAAGCAATTAATCGGATTCAAATTTGGCTTTGAGTCCGCCTGTATATGTCGCAATGTATATTGCCTTGTATATCGTGACATACAAACGCGAAATATACAAGCAATAAATCCCATTTGATAATCCCTTCGATTCCGACGTTGTATAAAATCATTATACATCGCCAATATACAAGCTCGCATATACAAGGATTTAACCTTGTTTAATAACATTTTCGGGTCCGACGCTTGTATATAGCGCTTGTACATTTCACCATTGGCAGAGGTGACCAGGACCGACGATCACCGGTTGAAGATTATAAGCATCGATGTGAGGGAGAGCGTCGGCAGGAGATTCAAGGGGTTCGCCGATAGGCGATGTCTTGCCGAAGGGAGAGATTAAACCTGTCCATCGGTTCAATGGGTTTGTATGTTTCGGTGAGACATTACTGTGGTCCTGCCGATGGAAAGCTCATCGGGGAGAAATCCACATCAATGAAGGAGATTTTAGTTTGACCGACGGTGGGCTGTCTTGCCAATAGGCAAGAGTGTGTCTGTTTCTATGAGACAATTCAAAGGTCTTGCCGACAGAGTTTCTTTTGGCTATCTTGCAGGCTCCTAGAGGTTTTTTTTGAACTGGTTCACACGCTTCAATTGGCACATGCTCTACATCAGGTGGTATCAGAGCAAGAGAAAGCTCTGGGAAAGGTTAGTGTGAAAATTTCATTTTTTGAAGTTATTTGTTCCATCTTGTAGTAGAAGGAGAAAGCAGAATGTTGGAAGGAGAAGCTTCAGACACTCTTCCAGCAAAGATGTCCAATGCTGAATTGATAGCCTTGGTGAAGAAGCAAATAGCAGAAAGTAGAGCTGATAGGGCTCAGAATCAGGCAATGAAGGAAGAACTAGAGAAGCTGAGGGAAAGAGTGGAGAGAGGGGAAGAAAACTCTGGTGAACATGAAGATGGGGATGAAGAGGAGACCCCAGAGCAAGAAGAGCTAGTGGTTCCTACAGACCAGAGACCCTTACTCAATGCCCTCAAGTCCATGGAAAGAAGGACCATGGATGTGAAAATAGACCTGCCTATGTTTGCAGGAAAAATGGAACCTGATTCAGTAATGGAGTGGATAGACTGCTTGAATAATTTCTTTGAGACAGAAGAGATACCAGAACACCAACGAGTGAAGATGGCTCAGTCCAAAATGAAAGGCGCTGCACTAACTTGGTGGAATTTCATCCAAGATGACAAGGTGAAAGAGGGAAAGAACCGAGTTACAACATGGAAGAGAATGATGGTATTGGTGAAAGAGGCCTATGTTCCATTGGATTACAATATCCAATTACACAAGAGAAAACATAATTTGAAGCAGAAGGAGCTAGATGTCAGCTCATACACAGAAGAATTCATGAAGTCGTGTGCAAAAACAAAGGTAAGGGAAGATGAGGACGAGAAGGTAGCAAGATACCTCAATGGGTTGAGACTTAACATCCAGGAAGACTTAAATCTACATAATCCAGATACAGTTCAAAAGTGCTATCAATTAGCACTCAAAGTGGAAGAAAAACTAAAGAGAAGGCATGAGCAGAATCAGAGAGGTAGAGGCAGACATCAGAGAGGAGGAAGAAGTCCTTTTAGAGGCAGAGGATTTGGATACCAGAATGAATCCAACCAAGAGACCAGCAGAAGAGATAACAGTCAGAACCAAGGAGGAAGCTACAATCCAATGGGAAACTTCAGGGGCAGAAGACCACCTTTTAGAGGAAGATCTCAGGGCAAAGGACCTATCAGATGTTACAATTGCAACCAAGAAGGCCATATAGCCAACAGATTTCCAGCAAAGGCAACAAGCTCAATAGGAGAAAAGAGGATCAATCTGATCCAAGAATCTGATTATCAGAGTGTAGCAAGCTCAAGCACTATTCAAAGTGTGAATGCTCCTAGCAGTTATGGGTATCCTAAGAATGGAGAATCTTTGATGATTAGGAGAGCAATGACCACCGTGAAAGTGCCTGGAAAAGAACCTCCACAAAGGAAGTCTCTCTTCAGAACTACTTGCAAGGCAGGAGGAAAGGTATGCAAAGTTTTAATTGACTCTAGATCTACTGAGAATTTTGTATCCATTGAGATGGTAGAAAAACTTAAGCTTAGGAGAATGCCACATCCTTGCCCTTATAAAATTTCATGGCTTACCCAAGGACAGCAAACAGTTGTAGAAGAACAGGCTTGGGTAGAATTTCAAATTGGCCCATACAAGGATAAGCTATTGTTTGACATTGCCAAGATGGATGCTTGCCATCTCCTGTTTGGAAGACCATGGCAGTATGATTTAAAAGCATACCATGATGGTGTTAGGAACACCTACTCAATTTCCAAGAATGGTAAAGTAATAGAATTGATACCATTAATGGAGACAGAGGTGGAGACAAAAGGAAAAGAGGTTAAAGTGATGATGGTAGAAGGAAGAAAATTCATGAAAGAGATAAGAGAAGAAGGAGTAGATACATATGCTCTAATTCCTTGCCTAAAGGTCAACAAGGAACAGCAGAAAGAAGTCAAGGGAGAAAAGAAACAAAAATTCATAGACCCAGCTGTCCAAGAGCTATTGGATAAATACAAAGGTATTAGTTCTGATGGGATGCCAAGTTCCCTACCACCTATAAGAGACATCAGCCATTGTATAGATCTGATCCCAGGATCTACACTTCCCAACAAAGCAGCATATAAGCTCACTCTAGATCAGAATACAGAGGTAGCAAGACAAATTGAAGAGTTGTTGAAGACAGGCCTAATTGGCAAAAGTTTAAGCCCATGTGCAGTACGAGCTGTACTAGCACCAAAGAAGGAAGGCACTTGGAGACTTTGCATTGATTCAAGGGCTATCAACAAAATAACAATCAGGTACAGATTTCCAATCCCTAGGATAGAAGATTTACTTGATTGTTTAGGAGGAGCTAAATACTTCACCAAAATAGATTTAAAGAGTGGTTATCATCAGATTAGGATTAGACCTGGTGATGAGTGGAAAATAGCATTCAAGACAAATGAGGGGTTATATGAGTGGAAGGTCATGCCTTTTGGTTTATCCAATGCTCCTAGTACCTTTATGAGATTGATGAATGAGGTCTTGAGAGAGTTCATAGGTAAATTTGTCATAGTATATCTAGATGACATCCTGATTTTCAGTAATCTGAGGGAAGAACACCTAATCCATATAGACTTGGTTCTCAAAAGGCTACATGAAGAGCAGCTAATGATAAATTTAGCAAAGTGTCTATTTATGCAGCAAGAAATCATCTACTTAGGATTTGTTATCTCACATAACAAACTAAGAATGGATCCAGAAAAGGTAAGTGCCATATTGTCTTGGCCAACACCCAAAACTATGAATGATGTTAGAAGTTTCCATGGATTAGCAACCTTTTATAGGAAGTTTATAAAGGGATTTAGTCATATCTGTGCACCCATGCTTGACACTATAAAGGGAGGACAGAAGTGCAAGTTTACATGGACAGAGGAGGCAGATAATTCCTTTGAAACATTGAAGAAGAAGATAGCAGAACAACCAGTTCTTGCATTTCTTGATTTCAGCAAGATTTTCCAAGTAGAATGTGAAGCAAGTCATATTGCCATTGGAGCAGTACTCAGCCAAGAAGGAAGGTCTATTGCATTCTTCAGTGAGAAATTAAATGATGCTAAGAAGAGATACTCATCCTATGATTTGGAGATGTATGCTCTAGTCCAGTCACTTAAGAAATGGAGGCATTATTTGATGCCCAAAGAATTCATAGTGTTTACAGATAATCAGGCTCTCAGTTTCTTAAACAGTCAAGAGAAGCTGAACCATAGACACATGAAATGGGTGGAAACTTTGCAAGCTTTCACTTTCACACTCAAGCACAAGAAAGGGGTTAAAAACAAAGTAGCAGATGCTTTGAGCAGGAGAGTACTGACCATAAATCAGATCCAATTGGAGAGTGTTGGGATTGATTCGTTGAAGACAATGTATGCAGATGATGAAGACTTTGGAGAGATCTATAAGGTATGTACTTCTTTTGGAGACAAATATCATGTTGAGTTTTCTAAATTTCTGATCCAAGATGGATTACTTTTCAAAGGTGGACAACTGTGTGTTCCCAGATGTTCTATGAGACTGAATATTATTCAGGAAAAACATTGTGGGGCTCTGTCAGGACATTTTGGTCTTGATAAAACTCTTGATCTGATAAAAAGACATTACTATTGGCCTAAGTTATAGTCAGATGTGAGAAAATTTGTGGAAGCATGTGTGATATGTCAGAAAGCCAAAGGAAGATCCACAAATGTAGGTTTGTATCAGCCATTACCCATTCCTTCTAGGCCATGGGAGAGCATAAGCATAGATTTTGTACTAGGTCTGCCACGGACAAGGAAAGGCTATGATAGTGTTTTTGTGGTAGTAGACAGATTCAGTAAAATGGCACATTTCTTGCCATGTAAAACCACTTGTGATGCTTCATATGTCGCTGATTTGTTTTTCAAAGAGATAGTGAGAATACATGGTTTACCATTGAACATAGTATCAGACAGAGATGTGAAGTTTATTGGTCACTTCTGGAGAACTCTTTGGAAAAAGCTAGGAACAAATTTGTCTTTCTCATCAGCCTACCATCCTCAAACAGATGGGCAGACGGAAGTTGTTAACCATTCATTGGGTAACCTACTCAGGTGTTTAACCAGGTAGCATGCAGAGAAATGGGATAACATCCTCCCACAAGCAGACTTTTCTTATAATGACACCATCAATAGGAGTACAGGAAAGTCACCTTTTCAGATAGTGTATGGAATTCATCCCAAGGGTATTCTGGAGCTGAGAGATCTACTTGTAGGAGATCCTATTAGTGCAGATGGTGAAGCTTTTGCTTCAGCTATTAAAGAAGTACATGATCAGGTCAAGCATCAACTCCAACATGCTACAACAAAGTACAAAACATATGCTGACCAGAAGAAAAGAGATTTACAGTTTACAGTTGGAGATTTGGTCTGGGTAAATCTGAAAAAGGAAAGGCTCCCCAAAGGTAAGTATACTAAGCTAATGCAGAGGAAGATTGGACCCTGTCAAATTTTAAAGAAGTGTGGACAGAATGCATACGAGATCCAACTTCCTCCTGATCTTAGATTGTCACCAATTTTCAATGTCTGTGATTTGAATCCATACAAGCCAAATGTAGATATAGAACAGGAACCATTGCAGGCAGCAGATGATGATATTCCTAAGCATGATCCACCAAAGTTAAACCACATCTTAGACTCACGAGTGCTCAAAAAGACCAGAAACAAAGAATACTTGGAGTATTTGGTGGCTTGGCAAGGACAGCCAGATTTAGAGGCAGTTTGGATGACTGTTGACCAGATTTCAAATCATGGTACAAGACCTACAAACTCTGATCTCAAAGGGGCTTGAGATCTCTTCTCCAGGGGAGTATGGTGCAGGGGCACCCCTTCAAAAGGACCAACATGCACAAGAAGAAGAAGAAGACTAACATTAGTTTGACATTTCATGTTATCTATAACACCTTCTAATGTAACATATAATGTTAGCATTTTCTGTATGAAGTTTCTAACAATTTGGATTAAGGGAAAGATAATCAAGGTGTCTTAGCTGTAAGAGTTTTGCTGTCTTAGGCAAAATAGATGTCCTTTCGAATAGATTAAGGGTTTCCACCTATAATTTTGAAAAGCTAAAATCCCAGAAACAGAGGAGAATGTCAGTCCCTCGCATTGAGAAAGATAAAAAGAGGAAAACCTTTGGTAGGAGAGATAAGAGGTGATAGGTTCAGGTCTGGGTTCTGCAGAGTAAAATGTAAATTTCTGAACATCAAGGAGGAATAGAAGTTCTGCAATTTATTTTTCCTTCCGGATTCTAAATACTGTGAAAATATCTAGTGTAGATATTCCGTGTATACGTTTCTCCTGTGTAGAGTCTATATAAAATATAGTTTTGTGTCTCTGTGGTCGAATTAACTAGATAAATCCATTCCACTGGTGGATTTCTGTGAAATCAGTGGAATGGATCTGTAGAATAGTTTCATTTGTTCAATTTTGTTTGGTTTAAAATTACTGGATCGCTCCAAAGTCCTCCTCGGTGTATAATGTTGCTACAAGAATGGTATCCGTGTTCTTAAGTTCATTTTTTTTGTATGCTGTAGGAAGCATTGGAGTCTGTGTGTTGTTCATCAGTTGTATCCATATGTACATCGTTGACCAGGTAGGGGTTCAAACCAAGTCAAGAATGTATGTTTGAAGACATCGGCATAGGTCCTCATTTGTGTTGCCGATGAAGGAAGTATCGGCGAGAGTCAAGGCATCGGCAAAAGGAAATTGTGTTCACCCGATGGCGAAAGTCTCTCCGATGGTAGTATTGGCCAAAGCCATCGGCGTGAGAAGGTGTATCGGCATAAGATCTTGAGTGTTGTCGATGTCCATCCATCTTTCATTCGGCTAAGTCCCTTTGCCTTTAAACCATATGTATATCGCCAATATACAAGCAATTAATCGGATTCAAATTTGGCTTTGAGTCCGCCTGTATATGTCGCAATGTATATTGCCTTGTATATCGTGACATACAAATGCGAAATATACAAGCAATAAATCCCATTTGATAATCCCTTTGATTCCGGCGTTTTATAAAATCATTATACATCGCTAATTTACAAGCCCACATATACAAGGATTTAACCTTGTTTAATAACGTTTTCGGGTCCGACGCTTGTATATAGCGCTTGTACATTTCACCGTTGGCGGAGGTGACAAGGACCGGCAATCACCGATTGAAGATTATAAGCATCGGTGTGAGGGAGAGCGTTGGCAGGAGATTCAAGGGGTTCGCCGATAGGCGATGTCTTGCCGAAGGGAGAGATTAAACCTGTCCATCGGTTCAATGGGTTTGTATGTTTCGGTGAGACATTACTGTGGTCCTACCGATGGAAAGCTCATCGGGGAGAAATCCGCATCAGTGAAGGAGATTTTAGTTTGACCGACGGTGGGCTGTCTTGCCGATAGGCAAGAGTGTGTCTGTTTCGGTGAGACAATTCAGAGGTCTTGCTGACAGAGTTTCTTCTGGCTGTCTTGCGGGCTCCTAGAGGTTTTTTTTTGAACTGGTTCACACGCTTCAGTTGGCACATGCTCTGCATCAAAGATGATTGATGGAAGATGATAGATGATAGATGCAAAGGCTCTAATGATACTTCGGTAGCATAAGGATACTCCTACTCCATGCCTCTTAAATGGCTTATGAGGGGGTTGATTTATAGGAAAGGTTTAGTTCAAATGGATGGTTAAGATTAAAAGGCTAAATGATTGATGTGGACGGCTAGGATTGATTAGTTATTCTCACTCTTCAAGGGAGTTGTAGTCATGTGACAAGTGTACAAAGGAAGATAAGGCTCATGTGTGATTGTATACACAAATACTAAAAGTAGGTCCCATTAGTTGTACATGTGAAGGATTTTAAATGAAAGTTGTACTACAACACATGATTCAAGTGAGAGGTGGACAAGTGTTGGAATGTGATGAAAGGTGAGGACTTAATTCAAATATTTTATTTGAATTAGTTGGGATATTGTTAAAAAATTAATTAAATAAATAAGATTTATTTAATTAATTGGAAAGTGGGATTATGAATGTGAAATTAATTAAATAAATAAAAATTATTTAATTAATTGGCTAAGTGGGATTATGAATGGGATTAAGATGAGATTTTAATTAAATAAATAAAATTTATTTAATTAATTGGCTAATAGATTAAGGTGAATTAGGAGTGGGATTTTAGGACAAAATGCTACATGATGTCTTAGTATGGTATTTGACTAGGTGTTGCAAGACATGGACAAATTTGGGACAATTTTGGGTGTCTACATTTTGCCCCTCTTTGAGATGATGTTCGAGATGATCAGCTTTGTGTCGAGTAACATCATTTCAAAGAAGCTAAGGTATGGATAGAGGAAAAAGGATAGGATGAAAAGATAGGATGAGGATGCCCCCTCAAGAGGATAGGTGGGTTGGACAAACACAGGTAGGCTCTTGAAATGAAAGGGATTGGTCAAGGAAGAAAGGTAAGGGAATGGATAGAAGAAATGAATGATGTGTTATGCTGCAATGAAAGTGAGTAACCATGATGTTTGATATAGCATTAGACATTATGCACCAAGGTATAAAGACCAGGGTGACGATGTGTCTCATGCCCCAGCATAATACAACCTTGTCTAACGTATGAGGAAGGAAACTTAGAGCATTGAAGTCCTAATGCACAAAAGGTGTGATGTGACCTTAGATGCAAAGGATAGTTAAAAAAGCTATTCCAACATACACAAGATATGAATATTAGCTGGAAATGATACTGATATGATATAAATGCAAGATAAAAATGATAACACACACAAGCAAGAAAGAAAGCATGCACAAATGATTCAAAAACAAACAAGGTATTGCCCCTGTCAAGATGTAAACCAATGATTAATTATTTGATTGTTTTGTTTATGATGATGATAGTGTTTTCATTGCAGGGAACGCTATATCCCTAGATCAACACAAGGATGTTTGGTGATGATGATGATGGATTGATTTGGTTTACAACAAGATTAGGATCAAGCCATTGATGTGATTGGATAATTTGACACAATTGATTAGCTTGATTGGTATGGATTAACTTGCATTTGGATTTTTGTTTGGATGACTTTGATGGCTTTGAAGGAAGATTAGATGAAGTGATTGATTTGATGGATGAATGAATTGATTTAATGGTTGGATTGATGTTCTTTGATTTTGATGATGATGGATTGCTATAAATGGATTGATTGGATTTGAGTTTGATAAAGTTGATTGATTGAATTGATTTGATTTTGATGATGTGATTGATTTTGATTGGAATGGATTGATTTGATTAATTGATTTGATGGATTGATTTGATTGATTTGATGAATTGACTTGAATGATGGAGTTTGATGAATTTGATGTGATTCGATTGATTTTGTTGATGATGGATTGCTATAAATGGATTGATTAGATTTGAGTTTGATGCTATTGATGGGATGATATGGATTAGATTAATGTGATTTTAATTGATTGATAGATTGGCTTGATTTGATTGGATATTTGATTTGCTTTGATGGATTTGTGATTTGATGATGATTGATCATTGAATTTGATTTGATTTGATGATTTGATTGGATTTGTTTTGATGGATTTGGTTTTTGATGAAGTGATGGATTTGATTTGAGGGTTGGTTTTATTGCTTGGATTTTTTATGGATATTTGATTTTTTTTTGGATTTTTAAGATTTTTTTTTGGGGATTTTTGAGAATTATTTAATTTTTTTGTATTTTTAGAAATATTTGATTTTTTTTTGTATTTTTGGGAATATTTGATTTTTTTGTATTTTTGGAATGTTTTAGAATATCAATGGATTTACAATTGGGGTAGCCTTTATGCTAGATACCAATGACAAGGGGAAAACCAAGTCTAGGTGCAAGGATGGTGGATGGAATTGGACGAAAGGATGGACAATTAGTAAATGGGATAGAAGGCTCATGATATATGAATGGATAAAAAGGAGGATAGGCCATAGTGGGTGGGATGTATGCCTCATAAGGGAGTTAGGATGTGATCTCCAAAGACTATGTCGCATTGGAATAAGATGCCCCATTCTAGATAGTAGACTTAGGATTTTACATGACAAGGCTTACAACGAAAGGAATGACATGATGGATTTTACATGACAAGGCTTATGATGGTTGGATAATGATAGGATTGTTTGGAAAGGATGAGGTATATCAAGAGATATTCAAAGCATATTTCAACATTTTACCCCCATATCTTTATCAAGATCAAAAGGAGGAAGGAAGGATGTATGGACTCAATAGGATAGGTAAATGGGTGTAATGGATAAGGATGGTAAAATGGTGTATGATAGGATAGTAAATGATAGGTTGGAAATAATAATATGGATGAGACATTGTGCCCCCAAGTGTAAGTGACATAGAAGATTAACCTACACATGACGCCTATTTGCCAAGTTTTTATCATGGTACTTATCCAAAGCACCTATTTACTAGGTTTTCACCATTGGACGAAGGGATTTCTCTTTACTTTTTTTTTCTTTTTATTTTTCTTTTTCTTTTTTTTTTTAATGGGATGACAATTACACATGGAGCCTGTTTGCTAGGTTTGCACCATGGTAATGGATAGGAAGGACTCAAGTGTCTAGTGCTATGAAAGGTGATAGTGCCATTAGAGATGGATGCCATTGCATGGACCATGCCATAATGCTCTTAGATGTTGGTAAGGGATTTCATGGAAGGTAGATGAAGTAGGTGGATAGTGGATTAGGATGTGGGTTATGAATGGACTTATGCAAAAGCATGGACCATAGGGATAGGATGATAGGGAAGATATGTAGGATAATGGATGAAGTATGGGGAGATGGAGGTATGTGGAAATGTTGTGGAATGGAAGGGAACCATGACCAATGGTTGTACACATTGTAATAAACATTGGAGCTTTTGATTGGAAGGTGGTGTAGGAAGCAATGGTGATGTTTGCTTAGTGGATGGATTATTTAGTGATTTTGGGACCCACATAGACTTAGTATTTTTATAATTTTTGTTTTGCTTGTGGGATAGAGGAACTTTATTTTTTGAAATGGAATTGGATTTTTGGATGGAGGTGGATGGTTGGGATTCTTGAGAGGTGGATGCCCCATTTGACTTGCTTGATTTTTGCTTGGGCACCCAAACCATTTTTCTTTTGGACTTCTCTTTTGGAGGTATGGGCTTAGATAGCTTTGTGGATAGATTTTGCTTCAATTCTTTGCATTGATGTCCTAAGGCATTAGGATACTTAGGATTTTTGGTAGGATTTTTAGCTTTATAGGTAGAGGCATCCAAACTTTTGCTTTTGAATTCCATGGACATGATGGAAGCAGGGTTTGTGGAATGAGTGGAAGCTTTATGTTTAGATAATATGTGCATTTGTTGGTCATGATTAGGAATGTGAGAGTACTTATGGATAAGTGAATAAGGGGATTGGATGATAGGGATATTAGGTGTTGGGAGAAGTGGAGGTAAAGTGGATGGAGGGATGTTAGGAGTTGGAAGTAATGGAGGTAAATTGGATGGTGGAAGGTGTATGGTCACATGCTTTTGACACTTGTAGGATAATGGAGGTGAAATGGCCACATATGTTTTAGGGATATGATGGGATGTATAGGATTTGGGATGGAAAGTGGACTCAGGAGGAATGGAGGAATTACCAACATCTTTTGATTGTTTACCTTGGGGTGTGTATCCAAGGCCATATGAGCATGGGGGAACATTGACATGCATGGGCTCCAAAATACCTTGTTCATAAAGGCCTAAACCTTTAACTTGGTAGTTCATGTTTTGGAGTATGCGATGGACTATGGGACTAGGTGTAGTTTGAACACTAGGCTTGAGTTTGTTATTGGATGGAGAAGGTGAAGTGGTGGACAAAGGTTGTTGTTGTACTAAGGAGGAACATTCATGAATGAGGGTGGATGATGGTGGACTTGAGGTGGGATTGATAATGGATATGGATGTGGAAGGATCATTAGGATCTTTATTATGTTCATTATGCTCACTAATATCCAAGGTACTTGTTTGATCTTCTATGCTTGCTCGAGAGGCATGTGTCTCATCATGACAAGTGGAAGCTTGCGCATTAGGGCTAGATGGAGGATGGATGGATGGGGTGATAATCTCTTGACCATGGAATGCATAAAGTTGGCTAAGAGGATCATCATGGTCTTCTTGATCAAAGGTAGGATCTTGATCATATATAGGAGCTTGATCATAGACAGGATTAAGTGTGTTATGTATAGGTTGGATTTGGATTGCTTGTTCATGGATAGGTATAGGATCAAGTTTCTCATGGATAGCTTCTTCATCATGGTTGATATCTTTATTATAAAGAAGGTATAGGTTATGGATGGGCTAAATGGAAGGGATTTAACCTTGATTAGAATAAGGGCTTGATTTTTCCACATGCTTTAGATTAGACTCTTGATACAACTCTTGAATTTCTTGAATGGAAGTGGAAGTGGGAGGCTCTTGTATGGGCTTGATAAGTTCTTAACAATCACCAACATGAGGGTACAATGGCTCTTGACTGGGACTCATGGTGGGAGACTTTTCAATAGACTTGAGGGGTTGTGGACTACATGATAGATTTGGAGGATTAGGCAAGGTGTTTGAAGGCTCTTTGATAGACTCAAGGATAGGTGCTTGACATGGAGATAGTTTATTCCTTGCTAATAGCCAATGGATCACATCCTTCATAAGGTTATGTGTGGAAGGACAATAGAGTGGATGGATGATAAGGGTCGATGGTGTTGGATTAGGATTAGGATTAGACAGAGGGATAATGGGATTGGGCGGATTAGGATTTGGACTAGATGGGGGTGACACATGGGATTGGGATGATGTGGCATGTTTATGGAGGCTCTGTATGTACATCTTAAAGAGGAGTGGTCTAAATATGGGGCATACATTTGTATTATGACCTTTAATCCTATGGTATGCACAATAATGATGTTCATTATATGGACATCCCTCACATGGTTTAACTTCAGGAAGTTCAATGAGTTTTGCTTCAAGCATCCGTCGTAAAATATACTCAACATTTTCATTTGGTGGAGGATTGGAGGCCCATGGTGGTAAAGGTGACGAAGGGCTTGATGGGTTAGAAGGTGGAGGGACCAATGTACTAGGATTGGGATCACATGGTGATGTTAGGATAGGACTAGTAGGCTCATGTGTTAGGATTTGGTTGGATGGTGATGGAGGGTATTCATAAGATACTTTCTCTAGATTGGTGTTTCCCTCATCAAAGGTTAATAAGTCTTGCATAGGATGACTTGGAATCACTTGATTTATGTACAAGGGACTACTTTGGCTTGCTTGATTTATGTACAAAGGGCCACTTGGACTTGGATATGCTTCTTGTTGCAAAGGTGGACTTAGGTCTATCAACGATGCTTGATGGGAGGACACTTGGTTGCTTTGTGATTGGGTTTGGTGATGTGTTGGAATGTTAGAATGGGGAATTGGATAATGTTGGAGTGAAGGTTGATAGGTTGATATTGCATTGACATGATAGGTGGATGGATGAGGTGGAATTTGTTGAAGTTGAGATGGTGTTTGGATTTCTTGTTGTTGTATGATTTATGGTTGATGTTGTAGTTGGAATTGTTGAATTGGTTGATGTTGTTGTGATTGAATGTGTTGATGTGATGATGATGGAGGGGTTGCATAGGATAATGATTGTTGTGATATGGATTGATATGGATACAGATTGACATTGGGAGGAGTGTGATAGGTTGAATAAGGATTGATGTGACATGTGGATCAATGAGGTTGATATGAAGTGGATGGAGGATGATGTTCTTGTTGGGTTTGACAAGTGGCCATGAGGTATTGGGCTAGTGCTATGAGTTGTCGCATTTGAGGTGATTGGCTTGTTTGTTGAATTTGTTGGATCATGTCATTGGCCTCTTGAATGGTTTGTTGGCTTAGAGGTGATTGGCTTTCTTGAGATTTGTGAAGTTTGAGCATGAGTTTTAGTATGTGATTTTCAAATGTTGGCATGTTGTCACACAAGTGTTTAAGTCTTAAGTCATTTGTGACAAGTGCTTGGTTATGATTCAATGATGATGTGGATTTTTTGGATGATGATTTGATGATTAAGATGAAGGTGACTAGGATGAAAGTTTAGATGGATTTGTTTATGTGTTTCATGTCTATAGCTTGATTTGGCAATGTTCAAACAAATGATTATGCATATACACACATGAATCACTCATGCAAGACACATAAGCAATTTTTTACTTTAAAAATGAAATGTGATGATTAAGAAAGCAAACATGGAAGACACATCAACAACCCTAATGTCTAGTCAAGTGGGTATGGCCAATTAGGTCTTAGGCTAGATTGCACAAGGTTAACTATGGAATTAAAATCAAAATCTTGCCACATAACCAAGAGAAAGGGGTAACCTGTTAGATTAAAGACAAACAACTGAGAGGGGGGGTGAATCAGTTGTCCAAAACTTTCTTTCAATTGATTACTTAAATTCTCTTCTTGATTTAGCAGCCTAATAATAAACCAATCATGGAAATGTAATGCAACAATTCAAGAGCAGAAACACATCAACACATATGACACCAAGATTTTTGACGTGGAAAACTCGGTTAAGGGAAAAACCACAGGGTGACTAACCCAAGATTGTATTCTCTGATAGAAGAATAGAAAGAACAAAATGACACATGCCAATTAGGGCTCACTGCCTGAGCACACTACTCACAAGAGGCCCACTGCCTACAGGAGACACATTGTCTACAGAATAATAAGTATTACATACTTGAACTGAAGAATAGCATCTTCACCATGCTTGAGTCAGTTCCATTTAAGCCCAACACTTCTTCTCTGCTCTTCACTTTCCACCTCTCTACCACACTCTCATCTCCATAAGACACACTTTGAAATGACTTTACAACTCCTTATTTATACAAGACATCGACTTAGGAATTATCATCGAAGTCGACATACATTACAAAGAAAGTACATAAATACAACATGACTTATTACAAAAAGACTTCACGCGGATCAACACGTTGTCAGCTACACAGATCTGAGACTTCAATCTTTCTTTGGGAACACGCTATTCTTCACAGGACACCTTCCAGATCATCCGCAGGATGTGTAACTCATCCGGTCAGCCAGACTAAAGAAGAACATCATCATCTGGAAGTAAATATTTAATTACGAACTCAATCTTCAATCCAGACCATCAACACGAACTAGATACAATCCAAAGACCTCCACAACCTTGTTTGAGACATCAAGAACATCCACACTACTTCTGCTTACTGAAATCATTCTCTCCTTCATCCGGAACATCAAGAACACAGTCTGTCATCATTGTCATATTGGAATAGATGCTTGCGGACCTCTAGACCATGCACCAATTGAGTTGTCACTTCACATTGACTTCCTAAACACTCCATAAAATCAACAGAACAGGATGTTGCATTTCTGGATCTCACCAGACCTATCTGTATCACTCTGATACCTCTAAACATCTGCTAGAACCTATTTTACTTAAGTGGCCATAACTTCTTTAGATCTTCATGTGGACCTCTAAGATCTTTACTGAAACATATTAAGACACATATATACAAACCCTTTGAAACGCACCCTCTAATCTTCATCTTAACTAGGATCTTTACCTCATTGTCTTTACTATTCTTCTCTGTTTCTGATTAGGACTAATTTTCTCAATATCCTCAACACAGCTCATCCAATCCTTATCATCAATGCAACAGGAGTATGTTGACATCAATGACAACACTGGTTAGGCTCATACTTGCAACAATCTCCCCCTTTGCCATTGATGGCAACATATGATGTGAAAAACTATTTTAACCATCAAGACAAGAACTTCTCCATACTGTCACAACTCCCCCTATCAACAACAACCACTCACATGTCTTTTCTTCCTTTACTGCTCCCCCTTTGATCAGCAACCACTTGTTTTTCACATGTTTTCTCTCCCCCTTTGACATCAATGGCAAAGGGCACATACTTGCATTATTTCAGAAACATATCAGCTACTCCCCCTGAGTAGCAGCTTCCCAAACATCAATCCAGACCACAAGATATGACTGTGATATCCACTGGACTAATGCACATTAGTGCACCTTAATTCAGAACCGGAGGGGCAATAACCCCTAACTTCTCCTTGAGATACTCAAAAGAGTCCTTAGGTAGAGGTTTAGTAAAAATATTTGCAATCTGATTCTTGGAAGGCACAAACTCCAATCTGACTTCATTTTTGTTCACTTGCTTTCTCAAAAAGTGAAACTTGATGGATATATGTTTAGTCTTTGAATGCAACACCAGATTCTTTGATATATTTATTGCACTTGAATTATCACAGAAGATTGTGATAGGTTCCTTATACTCCACTCTGATGTCCTTTAGCATTTGTTTCATCCTCAATACTTGAGTGCAACTACCTGCTACTGCAATATATTCTGCTTCTACAGTGGATAGAGATATTGCCTCTTGTTTCTTGCTCAACCAAGGAACCAATCTTTTCCCCAAAAACAAATGCTCCACCACTGGTACTCTTCTGGTCATCCACATCTCCTGCCCAATCTGCATCTGTATATGCATGAAGAGAGAAATCATGATCTCTAGGATACCACAAACCATACTCAATTGTCCCTTTTAGATATCTAAAAATCCTCTTGATTGCCATGACATGAGATTCTCTAGGATCAGCTTAGAATCTGGCAACAAGACCAATAACATTCATAATGTCAGGTCTAGTTTGAGTGAGATACAATAGTCCTCCAATCATTGACCTATACTTTTTCTGATTAGCCTTAGGAGAGTCATCATCTTTTCTCAATTTACATCCAGTTGCCATGGGAGTATTCATTGGTTTTGAGTCTTCCATCCCAAATTTCTTCAACAGTTCTTTCACATATTTGGTCTGAGAAGTGAAGATTCCTTTCTTTGTTTGAGTGATTTGCAGACACAAGAAGAAATTCATTTCCCCAAACATGGACATCTCAAATTCACTTTTCATTTGATTTGCAAAGGTTTTGCACATACTATCTCTTCCTCCAAAAATGATATCATCAACAAACACTTCAATAATCAAGATATTTTCATGATCAATTTTCAAATACAAATTATTGTCAGCAGTACCTTTGTTGAAACCAATCTTCAAAAGATGCTTATCCAATCTTTCATACCAGGCTCTTGGGCCTTGCTTGAGTCCATACAGTGCTTTCTTCAATTTGCAGACCATATCACCATGATCAGACAATTGAAATCCATCCGATTGCTCAATGTAAACTTCTTCTTCCAAGTCACCATTTAGGAAGGCAGACTTGACATCCATCTGATATACCTTGAAATCCTTGAAGGTAGCAAAAGCAAGAAATAATCTGATTGCTTCAATTCTTGCCACCAGAGCAAAAGTTTCTTCAAAACCAACTCCTTCTACTTGGGAGTAACCCTTGCAGACCAATCTGACTTTGTTTCTGACTACTTCACCATCTTCATTTAGTTTATTCCAGAAGACCCATTTGGTTCCAATCACATTCTTATTTTTAGGTCTAGGAACAAGATCCCAAGTGTGATTTTTCTCAATTTGCATCAGCTCTTCCTCCATTGCTTTTGTCCAGTTTTCATCATTACAAGCTTCATTCACTATTTTAGGTTTAATCTTTGAAATCGGACAATACTCTTCTAAATCTTGAGCAATCCTTCTTCTTGTTTGTACACCTTTGCTTTTATCACCTATGATCTGATATTCAAAGTGATTCAGTCTTACATACCTAGGAACTTTGGGAGTTTCTTGCACTTCTAATTCTTGAACAGGTTCATTTAAATTTAACTCTTCTTCCGGATTTACCAGATCAGTCTGAATCTGAATTTCAGAGGGAGCTTGGACTTCTTGAACAAAAACATCATTTTGGTCATCTTCATCATATTCATAAAACCTTGAGGGTTTTTCAACACCTTCATCAACCTTCACATTTGTACTTTCAACAATCTTCCTTAATCTCTTGTTATAACACCAGTATGCTTTGCTTTGAGTAGAATAACCCAAGAATACTCCTTCATCACTTCTAGCATCAAATTTTCCTAGATCTTCATCTCTTTTAATGTAACATTTGCTACCAAAGACTTTGAAATACCTTACAATGGGAGTAATGCCAAACCAAAGTTCATAGGGAGTCTTACCGGTATTGCTTTTGATTTGTACTCGATTGAGAGTATAGACTGCAGTACTTACAACTTCTCTCCAATAGATCTGAGGAACATTTGCTTCCATCATCATGGTTCTAGATTCTTCCTGGATGGTCCAGTTCTTTCTCTCCACTACTCCATTCTGCTGTGGAGTCCTAGGAGTAGACAACTGTCTTTTTATTCCATGTTTCTCACAGAATTCTATGAACTCATCGGATGTGAATTCTCCACCTCTATCAGACCTCAGACATTTTAATTTTACTCCAATTTCATTCTCTCCCATAGCTTTGAATATTTTGAATTTCTCAAGAGCTTCTGATTTCTCTTTCAGAAAAGTTACCCACATCATCTGGGAATGGTCATCAATTAATAACATGAAGTATCTATCACCTTGCACACTCCTAATTCTTGCTGGACCACATAGATCAGTATGAACTAAGTCCAATAATCCAGTAGAGGATTGTTCCTTTCTTTTGAATGAGACTCTGCTTTGTTTACCCAACTGACATTCCTTGCACAAACTATTGGTAGGTTTTACCAATCTTGGAAGATCTCTTACAGCCTGAGTGTTGCTTATCTTCATGATATTATCAAAATTCACATGACACATTCTTCTATGCCACAACCAACTCTGATCAATTTGAACAAATAAGCAACTTTTACCAATACCAACCAAGTGGAAGATATTACCTTTAGTTTGAGTACTGGATGCAATCTCTGTTTTGGAACTTTCAAAGATCTTACATTTTCCATTCTTGAATCGGAGATCATATCCTTTGTCCACTAACTATCCAACACTAAGAAGACTGTGCTTCAGACCTTCAACATATAGTACATTACTAGTTTTGTTCTTTCCATCAAAAGAAATGGTTCCTCTACCTCTAATTCTGCCAGCAGAATTATCACCAAACTTCACCACTCCTCCTTCATATATTTCCAAATCTATGAACTTATTTTTGTCACTTGTCATATGGTGAGAGCATCCACCGTCAATGACCCATTCATCCTTTTCTTCAACTTGAGCAGCTAGAGCTTTTTCTACAATTTTATGATTGACAGATTCAGAGGGAATTGGATCTTCTTCCTTGATGTCAATAAACACCCAGTCACTTCCAAATTTGTTTCTTGTTTCTGATTCATCATCTGTTACTCCTTCATTATCATCATCTTCATGAACATAGTAAGAATTCTTCTAGAACCTTGATCTGTTAGGGTTTGGCCTTGAAAATCTTTTCAGACACCTTGAGGCAAAATGACCAATCTTGTTGCAGTTAAAACATTTAAAAGGTAATTTCCCTTCATACTTACCGGATCCTCTTGGTAGTCTTATTGTAATAAGGGCTTCAAGTTGAGTAGCTTCTGCTTCATCTTCCTCCAGGTCTTTTCTTGCTTTCTCATACCATGATAGTTTCTTTGAGGAGTTCTCTCCCAGATCAAACTTTTGTTTTCCTTTAACAGAGGCACTAGCTTTGAATACAGATTCAGTCTTGGGGGGCATCTCCAAACTTAGTCAATTCAAATGCAGCCAATTTACCAACCAATTTATCTCTTGTGATACTTGAAATAGATCTAAATTCTTCAATAGCAGCAACCTTGTATTTGTAAGAATCAGGAAGGGATCTGAGAACTTTGCCAACAATCTCATCTTCATCCAAGACTCCACTAGCACATCTAATGCCACAAACAAGCTCATTTACTCTTGGCATAAATGTAGCGATATTTTCATCTTCTCTCTGTTGCAAGTATGAGGTGAGCCATTGTTGTCATTGATGTCAACATACTCACACTGCATTGACAAGAAGGATTTGATGAGCTTTGTGCTGAGGATATTGAGAAAATTAGCCTCAGTCAGGAACAGTGAAGAACAGTGATGAGAAGAAGGTAAATATACTGTATAGGATGAGAACCGGAGGATGCGGATTAAAGGGTTAGTAGATATGAGTCTTAAGATGCTACAGTTAAGATTTCAGAGGTCCGCATGAAGATCTGAAGGAGTTATGGCTGCCGGTATAGAACCGGGTCTGGCAAGTATCCGGAGGTGACAGAGGATCACAAAAAGGTCCGGTGAGGTCCGGAATTGTATTATCATAATCTGCGGATTGGAAGGAGTGTTTTATATGTCCTTGTGATGTTTCATCCTGACTTGTGTGTAATTTGGAGGTCCGGATGTACCTCCTGCATTATGACAGTGGCGACAGACTGTGTTCTTGAAGTTCCGGATGAGGAAGACAAGAGATCCCAGTAAGCAGAGAAAGTGCGGATGTATCCGGACATTCAGACAGACTTGTGAAGGTTCTTGAATCATGTTTAAGTTGTGTTGTTGGTCCGCATTGATGGCAGAGCCCGGAATTGAAGTTATTCTTCCGGATGAAGTTATTGCTCTGTTTAGCCGACCGGATGAGTTGTTCATCCTGCGAATGTTCTTGTGATAGCCGACCGGATGTGTTATTCATCTTGCGGATACTCCTATGGTTGTTTGCCGACTTAGATGCTTGTTCCTAAGTCGATGTCTTGTATAAATAATGATTTGTGAATTCATTTCAGTGAGGCAGCATGTGGATGAGTATGGAGTAGCGAAGAAAGGTGCGAAAGGCAGAGCAGAGATTGTTGGGCTTAATTGGAACTGATCCGGACATGGTAGAGATGTCATTCTCCAGTTCAAGACTGTGATTTTTATCACTCTGTAGACAGTGTGTCTCCTTGTAGGCAGTGGGCCTCTTTGTGAGCAGTGTGCTCGGGCAGTGAGCCCTTATTGGCATGTGCCATTCATTTTTCCTTATTCTTCTAACAGAGAATAATTCTTGGGTTAATCACCCCGTGGTTTTTCCCTTAACCGGGTTTTCCACGTCAAAATCTTGGTGTTCAATGTGTTGATGCTTATCTGCTCTTGTGTTTATGTATTGTGCTTCCATGAATGATTATTTGATATGCTGCTAACCAACAACAGAGAATTAAGTGTTTGAAAGAGAACAAGTTCTATACAACTGATTCACCCCCCCCCTCTCAGTTGTATGCCCTAGATCCAACAATTGGTATCAGAGCTGAGTTCCTCTGATAGGAGCTTAACCGCTTGAGGTGATCCAGGATGTCGTCATACAAGAAGGATAGTCCGAAGTTCGATGGAACCAACTTCACTCTCTGGAAAGGTCGCATGAAGTGTCATTTGGAATGTATGGGAAAAGCATACTTGGCTATGATTTCAAAACCATATATACCCCCACAAGGTGGTCCGACAACTCCTGATGAAACCACAGAAGCTGAAAACAATCTGCGGACCAAGGAAGCTCTTCTAAGCGCATTGAATGACTCAGATCTCTCGAATGTCATTGACCTACCAACTGCATATGAGATCCTAACTAAACTGGAACTTCTGTATGAAGGAGATGAGTTTGTCAAAAGTGCAAGGTTGCAAAGTCTGAAAGGGAAATTTGAAAGATTGAAAATGAGAGATGATGAAAACATTACTACCTTTATGCCAAGAGTAAATGAGCTGGTATGTGGAATCAGAAATGCTGGTGGAACTCTAGATGAAAATGAGATTGTCTGCAAAATCCTAAGATCCCTTCCTGCTGTCTACAAAATCAAAGTTGCTGCCATTGATGAATTCAGAGCCCACACAACTGTCACAAGAGAACAATTGGCTGGAAAACTAGCTGCATTTGAAATGACCGAGTTTGGAGATGATCCACCCAAGACTGAGTCTGCTTTTAAAGCCAGTGCCTATGTGAAAGGCAAACAGAGATTTGATCCGGGTGAAAACTCATCAAGGAAAATGTCATGGTATGATCAAGCAAGAAGAGACATGGAAGAAGAAGAAGCAGAAACAGCTCAACTTGAAGCCCTCATTGCAAAGAGACTGCCAAGAGGATCCGGTAAGTATGAAGGAAAACTACCCTTTAAGTGTTTTAACTGCAATAAGATTGGTCATTTTGCCTCAAGATGTCCGGAGAGATCTGCAAGATCTAATACTCACAGACAAAGGTTTCAAAAGAATTGCTATTATGTTCATGAAGAAGATGACAATGAAGGAGTAACAGATGATGAATCAGATCCAGGAAGCAAATCCGGAAATGAGTGGGTGTTTATAGCCATCAAGGAAGAAGATTCCTTGCTCTCTGAATCTGTCAATCACAAAGTTGTTGAAAAAGCCTTGGCTGCTCAAGTGGAAGAAAAGGATGATTGGGTTATTGACAGTGGATGCTCTCACCATATGACTGGTGACAAGAATAAGTTCTTAGATTTGGAAAGATATGAAGGAGGAATGGTAAAGTTTGGTGACAATTCTGCTGGCAGAATCAGAGGTAGGGGAACTATTTCCTTTGATGGTAAGAGCAAAACAGGTAATGTACTATATGTTGAAGGATTGAAGCACAATCTTCTCAGTGTTGGTCAGTTAGTGGACAAAGGCTATGATCTCCGGTTCAAGAATGGAAAATGCAGAATCTTTACAAGCTCCGGAACTGAAATTGCATCCGGTACTCAGACAAGAGGTAACATCTTTCATCTGGTTGGTTCAAATAAAAGTTGTTTGTTTGTTCAAATTGATCAGAGTTGGTTATGGCATAGAAGAATGTGTCATGTAAATTTTGATAACATCATCAAAATTAGCAATACTCAGGCTGTGAGAGATCTTCCAAAGTTGATAAAACCTACAAACAGTGTGTGTAAAGAATGTCAGTTAGGCAAACAAAGCAGAGTCTCTTTTAAAAGCAAAGATCAGTCTTCTACCGGATTGTTGGAATTAGTACATACTGATCTATGTGGTCCGACAAGAATCAAGAGTCTGCAAGGTGATAGATATTTCATGTTGTTAATTGATGATCATTCCCGGATGATGTGGGTTACCTTTCTGAAAGAAAAATCAGAAGCTTTTGAGAAGTTCAAAATCTTCAAAGCTATGGTGGAGAATCAAACCGGATTGAAACTAAAGTGTCTAAGGTCTGATAGAGGTGGTGAATTTACATCTGGTGAATTCATTGACTTTTGTGAGAAACAGGGTATAAGGAGACAATTGTCTGCTCCTAGGACTCCACAGCAGAATGGAGTAGTTGAGAGAAAGAACCGGACCATCCAGGAAGCTGCTAGGACAATGATGTTGGAAGCAAATGTTCCTCAAATGTTTTGGAAAGAAGCTATCAGCACTGCAGTCTACACTCTCAATCGAGTTCAAATCAGAAACCACACCGGTAAGACCCCCTATGAACTTTGGTTTGGCATCACTCCTACTGTGAAATATTTCAGGGTATTTGGTAGCAAGTGTTATATTAAAAGAGATGAAGATCTAGGAAAGTTTGATGCTAGAAGTGATGAAGGAATTTTCTTGGGCTACTCCACTCAAAGCAAAGCATATCGGTGTTACAATAAGAGATTGAGGAAGATGATAGAAAGTACCAATGTAAAGGTTGATGAAGGAATTGAGAAGCCTTCAAGATTTTATGAATTTGATGAAAATGACCAAGATAGTGTTCAAGGAACTCAATCCTCTCCGGTGAAACAGAGTCAGCCTGATCCGGTAAATCAGGAAGAAGAGTTAGGTTTAAATGAGCCTGATCAAGAAACAGCAGTACTGGATACTCCCAAAATTCCAAGGTATGTAAAACTGAATCACTCTGAAGATCAGATCATAGGTGACAGAAGCAAAGGTGTACAAACTAGAAGGAATATTGCTCAAGATCAGAATGAATGTTGTCTGATTTCAAGGATTGAACCTAAAACAATAAATGAAGCCTGCAATGATGAAAATTGGACCAAAGCAATGGAAGATGAACTGATGCAAATTGAGAAAAATCATACTTGGGATCTTGTTCCCAGACCTAGAGACAGGAATGTAATTGGAACCAAATGGGTCTTCCGGAACAAACTAAATGAAGCTGGTGAAGTAATCAGAAACAAAGCTAGATTGGTCTGCAAAGGCTACTCTCAAATAGAAGGAATTGACTTTGAAGAGACTTTTGCTCCGGTAGCAAGAATTGAAGCAGTCAGATTACTTCTTGCATTTGCTGCCTTCAAAGATTTCAAGGTATATCAGATGGATGTCAAGTCTGCCTTCCTAAATGGTGATCTGGAAGAAGAAGTCTACATTGAACAACCGGATGGATTTCAATTGTCTGATAATAATGATATGGTCTGCAAGTTGAAGAAAGCTTTGTATGGATTGAAGCAAGCCCCAAGAGCATGGTATGAAAGGTTGGATAAGCATCTTGTGCAGATTGGATTCAACAAAGGTACTGCTGACAGCAACTTATATTTCAAAATTGATCATGAAAACATTCTGATTGTTGAAGTGTTTGTGGATGATATCATTTTTGGAGGAAGAGATAGTATGTGTAAAACTTTTGCAAATCAGATGAAAAGTGAGTTTGAAATGTCTATGCTTGGTGAAATGAATTTCTTCTTGGGTCTGCAAATTACTCAAACAAAAGAAGGGATCTTCATTTCTCAGACCAAATATGTGAAAGAATTGTTAAAGAAATTTGGTATGGAAGACTCAAAGCCTATGAACACTCCTATGGCAACCGGATGTAAGTTAAGCAAAGATGATGATTCTCCAAAGGCAGATCAGACAAAGTATAGATCAATGATTGGTGGATTGTTGTATCTCACTCAAACTAGACCAGATATAATGCAAGCTGTTGGTCTTGTGGCAAGATTCCAGGCTGATCCTAGAGAATCTCATGTTATGGCAATCAAAAGAATTTTTAGATACTTGAAAGGGACAGTTGAGTATGGTCTATGGTATCCTAGAGATCCGGATTTTTCTCTTCATGCTTACACAGATGCAGATTGGGCAGGAGATGTGGATGACCGGAAGAGCACTAGTGGTGGAGCATTCTTTTTGGGGAAGAGATTGGTTTCTTGGCTAAGCAAGAAACAAGATGCAATATCTCTGTCTACAACTGAAGCAGAATACATTGCAGCAGCAGGTAGTTGCACTCAAATCTTGTGGATGAAGCAGATGCTAAGAGACATCAAAGTTGAATATGAGAAGCCTATCACAATTTTCTGTGATAATTCAAGTGCAATTAATATTTCCAAGAATCCGGTATTGCATTCTAAGACTAAGCACATATCTATCAAATTTCACTTTTTGAGAGAACAAGTAAACAAGGAAGAAGTCAGATTGGAGTATGTTCCCTCCAAGGATCAGATTGCAGATATCTTTACAAAACCTCTTCCCAAGGACTCTTTTGAATATCTCCGGGAGAAGTTAGGGGTCATGGCCCCTCCGGTGATGAACTAAGATGCACTGATGTGCATCAGTCCGGTGGCTATCACAGTCATATCTTGTGATCCGGACTAATGGGGAGCTGCAACTAAGGGGGAGCAGCTGGTATTATTCTGATGCATGAGAGTTGCAAGTATGAGCCCTTTGCCATTGATGTCAAAGGGGGAGAGAAGACATGTGAAAAACAAGTGGTTGATGATCAAAGGGGGAGCAGCAAAGGAAGACATGTGAGGAGTTGTTGTTGATAGGGGGAGCTGTGACAGAAAAGAGAAGTTCTTGTCTTGATGGTTTTTCACATCATATGTTGCCATCAATGACAAAGGGGGAGATTGTTGCAAGTATGAGGTGAGCCATTGTTGTCATTGATGTCAACATACTCACACTGCATTGACAAGAAGGATTTGATGAGCTTTGTGCTGAGGATATTGAGAAAATTAGCCTCAGTCAGGAACAGTGAAGAACAGTGATGAGAAGAAGGTAAATATACTATATAGGATGAGAACCGGAGGATGCGGATTAAAGGGTTAGTAGATATGAGTCTTAAGATGCTACAGTTAAGATTTCAGAGGTCCGCATGAAGATCTGAAGGAGTTATGGCTGCCGGTATAGAACCGGGTCCGGCAAGTATCCGGAGGTGACAGAGGATCACAAAAAGGTCCGGTGAGGTCCAGAATTGTATTATCATAATCTGCGGATTGGAAGGAGTGTTTTATATGTCCTTGTGATGTTTCATCCTGACTTGTGTGTAATTTGGAGGTCCGGATGTACCTCCTGCATTATGACAGTGGCGACAGACTGTGTTCTTGAAGTTCCGGATGAGGAAGACAAGAGATCCCAGTAAGCAGAGAAAGTGCGGATGTATCCGGACATTCAGACAGACTTGTGAAGGTTCTTGAATCATGTTTAAGTTGTGTTGTTGGTCCGCATTGATGGCAGAGCCCGGAATTGAAGTTATTCTTCCGGATGAAGTTATTGCTCTGTTTAGCCGACCGGATGAGTTGTTCATCCTGCGAATGTTCTTGTGATAGCCGACCGGATGTGTTATTCATCTTGCGGATACTCCTATGGTTGTTTGCCGACTTAGATGCTTGTTCCTAAGTCGATGTCTTGTATAAATAATGATTTGTGAATTCATTTCAGTGAGGCAGCATGTGGATGAGTATGGAGTAGCGAAGAAAGGTGCGAAAGGCAGAGCAGAGATTGTTGGGCTTAATTGGAACTGATCCGGACATGGTAGAGATGTCATTCTCCAGTTCAAGACTGTGATTTTTATCACTCTGTAGACAGTGTGTCTCCTTGTAGGCAGTGGGCCTCTTTGTGAGCAGTGTGCTCGGGCAGTGAGCCCTTATTGGCATGTGCCATTCATTTTTCCTTATTCTTCTAACAGAGAATAATTCTTGGGTTAATCACCCCGTGGTTTTTCCCTTAACCGGGTTTTCCACGTCAAAATCTTGGTGTTCAATGTGTTGATGCTTATCTGCTCTTGTGTTTATGTATTGTGCTTCCATGAATGATTATTTGATATGCTGCTAACCAACAACAGAGAATTAAGTGTTTGAAAGAGAACAAGTTCTATACAACTGATTCACCCCCCCCCTCTCAGTTGTATGCCCTAGATCCAACACTCTCATCTTCAGATTTTTGAATTTTCCTTTCAGACTTTGTAGCTTGGCACATTTAACATACTTGTCTCCTTCATGTAGAAGTTCCAGTTTTTCCCAAATCTCAAAAGCAGTTTGTAGGTCAACAACATTTGTTAGCTCTGAATCAGACAAGGCACTTAGAAGAGCTTCTTTAGTCTGTAGATTATTTTCAGCATCTCTGATTTCATCTACGGTTCTCAGACCATTCTATGGAGGAGTATACTTCTTTGAAGCCATGATCTAATACTGCATTCCCATACATTGTAAGTGACATTCCATGTGACTTTTCCAAAGAGTGAAATTGGTTCCATCAAACCTCAGACTATCCTTCTTGTAGGATGACATCCTGGATCTCCTCAAGCAGTTAAGCTCTTTTAGAGGAACTTGGCTCTGATACCAATTGTTAAATTAAAGACAGACAACTGAAAGGGGGGGTGAATCAGTTGTCTAAAACTTTCTTTCAATTGATTACTTAAATTCTCTTCTTGATTTAGCAGCGTAATAATAAATCAATCATGGAAATGTAATGCAACAATTCAAGAGTAGAAACACATCAACACATATGACACCAAGATTTTTGACGTGGAAAACTCAGTTAAGGGAAAAACCACAGGGTGACTAACCCAAGATTGTATTCTCTGTTAGAAGAATAGAAAGAGCAAAATGGCACATGCCAATTAGGGCTCACTACCCGAGCACACTTCTCACAAGAGGCCCACTACCTATAGGAGACACACTGTCTATAGAATAATAAGTATTACATACTTGAACTGAAGAATAGCATCTTCACCATGCTTGAGTCAGTTTCATTTAAGCCCAACACTTCTACTCTATTCTTCACTTTCTTCCTCTCTACCACACTCTCATCTCCATAAGACACACTTTGAAATGACTTTACAACTCCTTATTTATACAAGACATCGACTTAGGAATTATCATCTAAGTCGGCATACATTACAGAGCAAGTACATAAATACAACATGACTTATTACAAAAAGACTTCATGCGGATCAACACGTTGTTGGCTACATAGATCTGAGACTTCAATCTTTCTTTGGGAACATGCTATTCTTCACAGGACACCTTCCAGATCATCCATGGGATGTGTAATTCATCCAGTCGGCCAAACTAAAGAAGAACATCATCGTCGAAAAGTAAATCTTTAATTGCGAGCTCAATCTTCAATGCGGACCATCAACACGAACTGGATACAATCCAAAGACCTCCACAACCTTGTCTGAGACATCAAGAACATCCACACTACTTCTGCTTATTGAAATCATTCTCTCCTTTATCTGGAACCTCAAGAACACAGTCTGTCATCACTGTCATATTGGAATAGATGCTTGCGGACCTCTAGATCATGAACCAATTGAGTTGTCACTTCACATTGACTTCCTAAACACTCCATAAAATCTGCAAAATAGGATATTGCATTTTCAGATCTCACCGGACCTATCTGCATCACTCTGATACCTCTCAACATCTGCTAGAACCGGTTTTACTTAAGTGGCCATAACTTCTTTAGATCTTCATGCAGACCTCTGAGATCTTTACTGAAACATATTAAGACACAAATATACAAACCCTTTGAAGTGCACCCTCTAGTCTTCATCTTAATTAGGATATTTACCTCACTATCTTTACTGTTCTTCTCTGTTTCTGATTAGGACTAATTTTCTCAATATCCTCAGCACACAGCTCATCCAATCCTTATCATCAATGCAACAGGAGTATGTTGACATCAATGACAACACTGGTTAGGCTCATACTTGCAACATAATCCACCCTTCACCTTCACTTCCCAAAAGTATAAAGTTTGTTGGGGCTTAGCCAAGAGTGAAAAGATTCCAACTCCCAATGAGGGTGTCTTTCAATTCAACCTCGATTGAGGTCATCCCTTGGAGTGGTGTGTCTCCAAGTAGGCCTCCTAGGTAGGGTAAACAAAGCAAACCAAGTGAGTTGTCACTTGATTCATGCTCACAGTTGTTAATTGACCCTTTAGAAAATGAGATGTGTAGAAGACAATTCAAGCACTTGTTCTTTTTTAGATTCCAAATCCAAGATGTGCTAGAAGACACTTGTTCATTTTAACCTAATTTTTTATGTGATTGCAAACAAGTTGTTCATTTGAAGCCCAAAATCCAAATGTGTGACCAAACAAGATTAAAAGATGAAAGATTAGAATGAGTGCACCTGATTATTTCACTATCCACTTGTTATTTTGATTGATCCAAATGTTTCTCCAGCTCCTTTGATTCACCTACAAGTCACCAAATCACAAAAGAAACAAGTAAACTTGCAAAGAAGATGATTATGTGAAAAAGATAAAATGTAATAAAAATGATCTGATACAGCAGAATGGATTGTATAAACAGAAATTTTAGGAAATTTCATGCACTTTAAAAAAAAAAATTGGTGAAATTCGATCAAAATTGCAAAAGCTATGCCCAAATGAAGTTTTCAATGAAAGAGTGTTAATATTGAAAAATAAACCCTGCAAAAAATCAGCAAATAATGTCATCCAATAGAAAAATAGATATGACCATGAGATCTCTTATGATTTTCTAATCAATATATAAAAAAAATTTGCTCAAATTGGACTCCATATGCAAAAGTTGTCATCAACTAGAGTTTGAAAAAAAAATTTGACAAAAAATCCATTTGTACCATAGATCTGAAAAATAATGATATAAAAGAAATCGATTTAAATATTTCAATCCACCTACAAAAAATAGAGTGTGATTTGGTTAGCTAGATTTCGCGCATCAAAAATTTCTAAAAAAATTAGAATCGCATGGTCAACTTCAAATCACAATAAATCCTTCAATACTGAGCCAAATATTTAATGTAACTACTTTTCGGAAAGCTCTTGAAGTCCTCTTTCCAATGAATCTAAGATCTCCTTTTTCCAGGACCTGTGTAAAATAGAAAACCCTCTGCAACAAATATGATCCTAAACAAAGAAAATCAGCAATATAAAATATCTTCAACCTACAAATCAAAGTGCATAAACCTGTAAAAACTAATGATTAGATCTAATTGGGCATATTCATGTCGGGTTCACTAGAAATGTATAATGGAAAATTTGGATAAAATCAAAATGATAAAACAATACAAATGCATTACCTAATCCAAATCTTTCAATACCTCGAATAGATGTGAAGATAGATGCAAGATTGATTGTTTGATTTAGTTGATATGTTGGTTGCTCAATTCTATAGCATAACAATAAGATGAAGATGATTGATGGAAGATGATACATGATAGATGCAAAGGCTCTAATGATATTTTGGCAGCATAAGGATACTCCTACTCCATGCCTCATAAATGGCTTATGGGGGGTTGATTTATAGGAAAGGCTTAGTTCAAATGGATGGTTGAGATTAAAAGGCTAAATGATTGATGTGGACGGCTAGGATTGATTAGTTATTCCCACTCTTCAAGGGAGTTGTACTCATGTGACAAGTGTACAAAGGAAGATAAGGCTCATGTGTGATTGTGTACACAAATACTAAAATTAGATCCCATTAGTCATACATGTGAAGGATTTTAAATGAAAGTTGTACTACAACATATGATTCAAGTGAGAGGTGGACAAGTGTTGGAATGTGATGAAAGGTGAGGACTTAATTCAAATATTTTATTTGAATTAGTTGGGATATTGTTCGAAAATTAATTAAATAAATAATATTTAATTAATTAATTGGAAAGTGGGATTATGAATGTGAAATTAATTAAATAAATAAAATTTATTTAATTAATTGGCTAATGGATTAAGGTGAATTAGGAGTGGGATTTTAGGACAAAATGCTACATGATGTCTTAGTAAGGTATTTGACTAGGTGTTGCAAGACATGGACAAATTTGGGACAATTTTGGGTGTCTACACTACGGTGAGAAAGTCTTAGCCTTTTCTATAAAAGACTACAACTCATTTTAGCATGTTCTTACTAATGTTATCATTAGCAATTAAATAGAGAAGGCCAGTGGGAACTCTACTATTAAAGCACAAAATATAGTTCCCTTATATATATGTTGGCAAGAAACACTGCTCTGGTATGGATCTATATATTGTCATTGATGGAAACAAGGCTCAGAGATCCTATCACCATGATAGGAAGAGATAGCTTTGGAAGAACATATGAGACTCCAGGTTTGGTTGACAGAAAATGGCTAAGTATGGAAAGTATGTAGAATAGAGGACAGTAAGTAAGCTAGTATGCCTTCGCAAATTGAAGACTTGTAGATGTGGTTCAGGTATGATGTTCTCAGTTGTCTGATAGTGTTATGCCTCAAAGATTAAGTCTTGACCCTCTCTAGAAGTCATCTTGAAGAAATGTCTAAGTCTGGGTAAGCTAAGGTATAGCAGGAACAATGAACTGGGTCTAGTGCAGTGGTTTGCATTCCTTTGCAGTCAAGTGTTTTGTTATGTGGTTTTGATGTGTTGTAAACACTTATATGAAGTATCTTATTATAGAGTTAGGAGACATGAAGTTCACCAGAAGGTTAGCTACAAGAAGCTAAGTATCGGCACAGTGTTTGACAGAGTCTGACAGAGACAGAGTCTGAGTTTTGATGATCCGCATTTCTTTGCAAGATGGTATGATGTCTTGTGGTTCTGAAGGTAAGATTGGGAATGTGTAAAGAGTCCTTGATATGATCTTGGAAGTGTTTTGTGATCATCAGTAGAAGTTGTAAGTCAGCAGATGAAGTTGTTAAGCATGTTCTTGAGGAACAAGCCGACTGGTAAGATAAATCTTTGTGCGGAGGAGAATTAATGTTTGGTGGATTTATGTAAGCCATTAAAAGATTAGAGCTGACCTATATAAACATGTTTGGGAAAAGATTTGGGTCCACGTGACACATAGTGCATTGGATTGAGTGACAAGGCACATCTTTTTATATACACGTTTCACTTCTTGGATGCTGACCTGATTATGAAGTAAATCATGATCTGTATATATAAAGGTGATGAAATTCAATTGAGTTGTGTGGGGAATGTATGTGTGATGCAAAGTGCGAATAGTGGAGCAGATTTAGAGGAATAACAATGATGAAGACTTGGGATTCATAATATAGTTGTTAAATGACTGCACCTTGGCATAGTGGCAGATGCCTAAGCAGTATTCAACTATCATGTGTGATATGAGTGGAAGCATGTTTTTGTCATCAACACAGTAAGCCACCAGTGAGTATCCAATAGGGTTTAATAGCCCTTATTGTAATCTTGCTAGGTTTAGGGTTGAGGCAGTGAGCCTGCTAAACTTAGTTGTACTTCATGGTTGTAAGCTAGCATGTTCTAAGCCCGTGGAGTGACCAAGCCTAAACATTATTTTTGTAAAGATTATAATATATATATGAGAGCTAATCCTCTATGTGGTTTTTCCCTCTTTGGGTTTTCCACGTAAAAATCTTGGTGTTAATTGTCATGCTTTTGTGGATGTTGTTTAGTTGTATATTTTACTTCTATTGGATTATTCCTTTGAAATGGTTAAAAGTAAAAGTATATGAAAAGGTTTATAGAACACTGATTCACCCACACCCCCCCCCCCCGCCTCTCAGTGTTCTTGACAATCAACAATTGGTATCAGAGCCAAGTTCCTCGGAAGAAGTTTAACAGCTTGATGAAAATCTGGGATAGTGTGATCATGGCAGCAAAAAGGTACAAAAATTATGAAAGGCGCAACCAACTAGAAGCAGCTCTTATGGATCTTGAAAATTCTGAAGCAAAGGTCAGAGATCTGAAGGAAAATTTGAAACAAGCTGACGAATGCATCTTAAAGCTGAAGGAGCAAGTCAATAAATTCAAACACAAATACAAAGAAGCCAGTGACCAATTATTATCATCAAATGAGGCCCTATATGATTTGGAAGCAGAAGTTACAGAAAGAACAAAAGTAGAATATGATCTAAATTTAATCATGAAGAATAGATCAGAAGATTGTGCTAAACTTGAAAAAGAAATTACAAGTTTAAAAATAGATCTGGAAAAGGCAAGAAGTTTTGAAGAAAAATTTAGAATAAGGACTACCAAGCTTGAAGAAATGATTTCTAGTCAAAGGAAGGATGATGACAAACATGGTTTAGGATTTGAAAAAGGAGAAAGCTCTAATTCTGGACAAATAAGTACAGAGTCAAGAGAAAATAAAGGACATCAATTCAGAAATCAAAGAAGAAGACCTAGAAGATCTCAGGTGAGACAACCAAATGCTCAAAGGTACCCATCTTTTAATGGTTATTGTAATTCATGCAATAATTTTGGTCATAAGGCTACTTAGTGTAGAAGTAGAATAAATCAAAAGACTCCATTATTCTCTAGTCAGTGTTTCAATTGCAAGAAAATTGGTCATAGAGAAAATGAGTGTAGAAATTAGTTCAAGAAAAGTTTCAACAATGGAAGGAATAAACAATCATTCAAAAGTAAATGCTTCACTTGCAATAGGATTGGTCATAGAGCTATTATTTGCAAGAGTCAGAATCCTATTAGGTGTAATGCATGCTATAAATTGGGACATAGATCAAATGATTGCAGAAGCTCAGTAAGAACTAAATTTCAAAATATAAGATCATTCAATGGAAAGTGTTTTGCATACAATAGATTTGGACACATGGCTAATCAGTACAGATCAAATTCAATCAATAGAAGGACTCAAGGACAAAAGAATGTGGTATGTTTCAATTGCAACAAATTTGGACATGTTGCAAAGTTTTGCAAAAGTAGGAATGAGAAGAGAAATCACTACTTTGAAGAAAGGAAAACAGAGAAAAAAATGACAAGGGAAAAGAGAAAGTTAATCCAGTTGAAACCAAGAAAGAAATGAACAAGGTATGGATCAAGAAAGGAGTAATTGAAGTCAGAGATCAATCCACACTAGTATCAGGTGCAGATACCTCTTCCAGGAAGTAAACTGAGAACTCTGGCTCAAGGGGAGTAGTATAGAAAATTCAAATCCCCCAGCCAGAAATTGGGTGCCAGAATCTAGCATGAAGATGTATCATGTAATATGATGTGACACACCTATTAGAAGAACCAAAAGTCAAGAAATCAATGCGGTATATTACAGAGTGATTATAATCAAACTATTTTCTACAGTTAAGGGTTTTGATAGCTTTTTGAAATGAGCATTTAATGACAACTAGGTCAGGTCATGTGGAGGATAAAAGGAACATGTTTGGTTACAAAAGTCACTTTATGCTTGAAGCTATCAAGTACTTAGAGAGATTAGAATAGGCTTTGAGTAACAAACAACCAAAAGTTGAAGGGCCTGGAGAATTTTGGATTAAGGAAACCCTACTCTGGTGAAAGAGGTATTTGCAACTTGAAACCCTACTATGAAAATTAAACTGCTCTGGAAAAATGTTTACTCCTCATGTAATCCAAATAGAAAAAATGTCTCACCCTAAGTTTAAGAAACAATTCTTCAAATTATCAAAAAATGATACATTAGGGGCATTCTCAATTACTCCACATGGGGTCTTGCATATGGAAGATATCAAGGCATACATTCATACCAGATTAGAAGAATATGACCATATGAAGTTAGGCAAACTATATTTGGATGAATTGACTACTGTAGAAATTGTACTGAAGGATGATTACAAAGTTCTAGGAGAAAAGAAATTTGACACTTGCTTTCTCGCAACTCTGATTGATGCATGGGTCAAGCTTATTCTAAACAGAATTCATGATGAATCTTTGTGGCTTGATGAACCCTATTTGATAACTAAAGAAGCCATTAAAGTAGTAACCGATATGAGCTCCTTTGAAAGGGTTCCAGGCATAAAGAAAATGAAGAACAATGTGGTAATGCAGCTAACAGGAGCCAAATTTGAAAAGAATGGCATTACAGTGAATGATATCAAGGATTTGGCTGTTAGATTTGCATCAATGATTATAGGATACGAAATATACTTCTCTAAAAAAGAAAATTTTGTGTCTGTATCAGCCATATACACAGTGTATGACATAATCAAAAACAATATTGATTATGATATTTGTGAATTGCTTCGAAATGAACTTACGGAGAACTTGAAAAGGGAAAAAGAATCTAATCATCCTTTCAAATATGGAACACTGATTACATGTTTACTCTTTTACTTCTTAAAAGGGCTACCTGGTCTAGGAAATGTTATCTGGATCGATCACATTCCTATAGCTGCTCAAATAAGAAATCACTTACAGAGTTTGGGTAATGCAGATATGCAAAATAAAATCTTGTGGGAATATTTCAAAGATTTTCAATAGAAAATGGTAAGAAGATTCCAGATACCTGAAAAAGTGGTGACAAAGTATGAAAAGGACATTGTATTCATGGTGGAAAAAGATAAAGGCCTCATGGAAGTTGTGGAACCAAGAACTGGATGGGTACCTACACTAGGTTATGAAGTTGCAGAAGATGTCTTGACTGAGTTAGTCGATACATTACTAAGTAAACCTTCTGATCCCAAAGAAGATAGATTCAGGACTTTCTCAAAATTATCTTTTAGAATGCTGATGGAACCTAAACAGTCAGAAAGAACATCAGATGAACAATTAAGTAAGGTAGAAACCAAATCAGGAAGATCCAAGTCCATAAGCACTCCAGAAAGGAAAGACAAGAGATCTGAAGAGGAGAGACCATCATCTAGTCCCAAAAAAGAACAAGGATCTCATCCATTACAGAAGCCACAATTGAAGGAGAAAAGAAAAGGAAAGTCTCACTTTGTGAAGATAAGTGACAAGAGACACTGTTGCTTCAACAAAATAAGTGCTCGAAAAGGAGAAACAAGATTGGGATGAACCGAAATTACTACAGGACCAAATAGATCTGGACACAATGTCTCTGACATAGAAATTTAAGTGGGCTTCAATTTTTCAAGCAAAGGCTCAAGAAGAGTTGTTGAAATCACTTACTAAGGATAGTAACCTGATTGATGAAGCATCTGGGATCTTGGAGAAGATGCTACCTACCCACAAGAGGGATTCATCTATGTCCCTATCAAATCATTTGAAGAGATTAATAAATTCAATAAGTAATCAGTTTGAATCTTTTGAGAAATTTGCAGAAACAAAAGTAAGGCAGGAATTTGAAGGAAAAAGACTGGAAGAATTAAAGACAATGTTAGCCAAGGAGAAGACTTCATTAGATAATTCAATATCTAACATTCAAAGAGTTGTGAAAGAAGCTGGAGATGTGTAAAAATTTTGCTTATCCTAGCCAAAAGTTACTCAGGAGATTGAAGAAAAGATCAAAGAGATGGAACAGAGATTGATGGACATCTCTAACAAATTTGATCCAGCAACAGAATCAGTTAGAAATAGGGAAGCAGAAGTCATCTGCATCCACAATGATCTGACTGAGTTATTAAATCAAAAATATCAAATAAAAAGAAGAATGGGACAACTAAGGAGACTAGTCTATCCTAAACTAGACTCAATGATAAATCTTACTACAGGGGCTAGGGTAGCTGCACAAACAAGCACACCCTCTGATCTCATTAAGGCAGAAGCTTTAGCCTTTCTCTATAGTGGACACATTCAAATTTTGAATAATGCTTGAAAAGGTTGGGAAAATGAGTGGGCACAAATCAAAAACTCATTCAATGACATTCTCAAATACACGTAATACCAAGAGGTAGATTGCACTTATAAATATGTGGCTAAATACATCAATTTTGGAATTTTACCAAATTTTTGAAGTCTGGATCACACCCTTTGCCATTGATGTCAAAGGGGTAGAAGTAGACCAGTGAAAAATGGATAATCATCTTAGGGGGAGCAAGAAAGTATAATGTATATAGTAAGGGGGAGCAATCAGGCATTTTTCACTAAGTTTTGCCATCAATGCCAAAGGGGGAGATTGTTGGCAAGAGACACTGCTCTGGTATGGATCTGTATATTTTCATTGATGGCAACAAGGCTCAAAGATCCTATCACCATGACATGAAGAGATATCTCTAGAAGAACATATGAGACTCCAAGCTTGGTTGATAGAAAATGGCTAAGTATGGAAAGTATGCAGAGTAGAGGATAGTAAGTAAGGTAGTATGCCTCCGCAAATTGAAGACTTGCAGATGCAGTTCAGGTATGATGTTCTTAGTTGTTTGATAGTGTTATGCCTCAGAGATTAAGTCCTAATCCTCTCCGGAAGTTATCTTGAAGAAATATCTAAGTCTAGGTAAGCTAAGGTATAGCAAGAACAGTGAACTGGGTCTAGTGCAGTGGTCCGCATTCCTCCACAGTCAAGTATTTTGTTATTTAGTTTTGAGGTGTTGTAAACACTTATATGAAGTATCTTATTCTAGAGTTAGGAGATCTAAATTTCACCAGAAGGTTAGCTACAAGCGGCAAAGTATCAGCACAGTGTTTGACAAAGTCTGACATAGACATAGTCTGAGTTCTGACAATCCGCATTTCTTCGCAAGATGATATGATGTCTTGTGGTTCTAACGGTAAGATTGGGAATGTGTAAATAGTCCTTGATATGATCTTGGAAGTGTTTTGTGATCAGTAATAGAAGTTGTAAGTTAGTAGATGAAGTTGTTAAGCATGTTCTTGAGGAATAGGCCGACTGGTAAGATAAATATTTGTGTGGAGGAGAATTAATGTTTGGTGGATTTATGTAAGCCATTAAAAGATTAGCGCTGACCTATATGAACATGTTTGGGAAAAGATTTGGGTCCGCGTGACACATAGTGCATTGGATTGAGCAACAAGGCACATCTTTTTATGTACACGTTTCACTTCTTGGATGCTGACCTGATTATGAAGTAAATCATGATGCAGATATATAATGGTGATGAAATTTGGTTGACTTGTGTGGGGAATGTATGTGTGATACAAAGATGCAAATAGTGGAGTAGAGTTAGAGGAACAACAACGATGAAGACTTGGAATTCACAATACAGTTGTTAAATGACTGCACCTTGGCATAGTGGCAGATGCCTAAGCAGTATTCAACTATCATGTGTGATCTAAGTGGAAGCATATTTTTGTCATCAAGACAGTAAGCTGCCAGTGAGTATCTAGTAGGATTTAACAACCCTCAAGGTTTAACAGCCCTTATTGTAATCTTGTTAGGTTTAGGGTTGAGGCAATGAGCCTGCTAAACTTAGTTGTACTTCATGGTTGTAAGTCAACATGTTCTAGGCTCGTGGAGTGACCAAGCATGTACATAATTTTTTTAAAGATTACAATATATATATTAGAGCTAATCCTCTCTGTAGTTTTTCCCTCTTTGGGTTTTCCACGTAAAAATCTTGGTGTTATGTGTCATACTTTTGTGGATGTTGTTCAGTTGTATATTTTACTTCTATTGGATTATTCTTTTGAAATTGTTAAAAGTAAAAGTATATGAAAAGGTTTATAGAACACTGATTCACCCCCCCACCCTCTCAGTGTTCCTGAAAACCAACTATATATATATATAGTTGATTGTCAGGAACACTGAGAGGGTGGGATATATATATATATATATATATATATATATATATGTCATATCTTTTGTAAGTCAAATGATATCTTTGAAATTATCTTATTCACTTGAGCCTTCATACCTAGTAAAGTCGTTATAATAGCTTAAGTCGTGCTCCTTTGATTTTGTTTTATCGTTACATACCACTTGCGCATGCATTTATGTATTAAGAAATGGTTTTAGATTATCTTTTAATTTAGAGTATTACTAAGATAATATTTTCAAGTTGATGGTTTTAGCGTAAGGTACCCACTTTTATATCTATCTAGATTCATACTTTAGATTAATGATTGAGATAGCATAGTGATTTAATTTAAAAATTATTTATAATAACGCATGCCTTGAATATCTTTGATAAGGTTTTAGTCTATTAATGTGTTAGAATAATGTTATTATGATCATCTTTTGGGGAAAATTATAATTCAAACATTATGTTTTCTCTATGATATATTTGAATGATATGATACCTTAGACTAATCATGCAATCTAGTGCTTTAATGAATTTTTACCAAAGTGAGTAGATAATACATGTATTAGTAAGGTATCAATAGGGAAAAAATCTGTATTGAGAAAAGTACTATACATCTTTATAAGTTGTTATTTAGTAACATTTATTATAAACTAAGTGACTATTTGTAACAATTTTATGCAATGAAACTCAGAGAATTATTAAGATGTTTCAATTTTGTAGGGGTTATTTATAAACTTAATGGTTGCTTGTACTCTCGAGAAAATATTATGTGATTAATTTGATCTCTTTTGAGAGATGGTGTCTAAGTCGACTAGTTGCCTGAACTATGATGTCTCTGCGCTACGCATACGTAGGCAAGGTCACCATGAGCCCCCGAGACATTAGGTCAACTCCTTAGGGCCTTAAGCTAGTATATTGCTATCTGATATGTTTATTGATGGACTTTGTGGAACTAATGTCTGCATTTAGTTGTGCAATTGCAAGTCTGTTATCATGCAGGATACTGAAGCTAAGGAAGATTTTTTCCATATTTGTGAGCACATGATGAAATGGCATCTATTGTAGTTGATTGTAATTGTATAAGAAGAGATTGTATGTTAAATTTTCATCTACAATAAATGATATTAAATTTATGTTTAATAGAAATCTAAATTTTAAGTAAATTTTCTTCTATCAACTTATTATGTTTTTCAGTATTTCTTTCTACTTTAAAAATTTTTATCATTATTTATTGATATTTCCTTAGTGGGCATTACAAAGCCACCCCTTATTCTATGTCTTTCTTTTCAGGATAGTGAGTCCTTTGGCAGTGAGCCACCTGCAGTGAGCATTTCTCTTTTGGAAAATGAGTCCACCCTTTTGTAACCAGTTGCATTATAATATATTGTGAGATAATCCTCACCATGGTTTTTCCCTTTTTGGGTTTTCCACGTAAAAAATCTAGTGTTCATGTGTTATTTGTTTTGATGGTTTCTTTAATATTTTCCTTCCTTACTGCAAATTAAATATGCTATGTGGATTGAATGTTTGAATGATTAAGTGGTTTCAAAGAATACTGATACACCCCCCTCTCAGTATTCTAGGTATTCAACAATTGGTATCAGAGCCAAGTTCCTTGGAAGAAGCTTAATTGCTTGAGGAAGATCTTGAAGTGTGAACACATGGTGACTAGGAGATATCCTATCCCTCCAAAAGAAATTCCTGCTATTGAATCTATTGAAGAAGATTGCATGGTTGATATGAATGGAGAACTCAATTCAACCCTTGAAGATCTAGAAAGAACTCAATGTGAGAACAAAGATTTGACATAAAATATTAAGGAAGCCGATGAATGCATCAAGAAATTAAGAGAGCAAAACAAGAAATTCAAAAAAAGATACAAGGAAGTAAATGAACAGCTTAATCAATCAAATGAGACAATCGCCAGTCTAAAAATGCAAATTGGGGAAGGAAAAAGAACTGAAGAATGCCTAAATGAGAAATTGAAAAGTAAATTTGAAGAATGTTCAAGGCTTGAACAAGAAAATATGGTCCTCAAGACAGAGCTAGAGAAAGCAAAGAGTGAAGAAGACAAATTCAAGAAAAGCTCCACCTTGCTTAATGAAATGATTGCAAATCAAAAGGCTCCTAAGGATAAAGAGAGATTAAGATTTGAAAAGGGTGAAAGTTCAAAGGCAAATCAGACCCCAAACAATGCTAAGAAGAAGAACAATAACCAAAAGAAGATTGAAGACAATGAGAGTAATAACAGTCAGGTTTGGAACTAGAAGAAAAATTTCAAGAGGCCACCTATCAAACAACCAGTTGCACAAAGGTACTCTGGCTAGTGCTACTCTTGCAATAAATTTGGACATTAGGCTATGGAATCTAGGAGTAGGATGAATCAGAATGTTCAATTATTTTTCAGTCAGTGTTTTACATGTTAAATAATTGGTCATAGAGCTAGTGAATGTAGAAATCAGATGATGAATGGTTATAATAATGGTATGATGTTTTCATCTTTTAATGGTTACTGTTATACATGCAATGGATTTGGACATGAGGCTAATCAATGCAAATCCAAAATGAATGGAAGTAAACTTTTTCAATATGTCAGATGTCACAAATGCAATAAATTAGGATACATTTCTAAGTCCTGTAGAAGTAAGAATGTGAAGGTTGATTTTGTAAAGAAGAAAGATCCAGTGAAGAATGTGGATCTGGTAGAGACGAAGATAGAAATGGACAAAGTTTGGAAAAAGAAAGACTTGAAAATGAAGTGAAGATTGAGGCTGTACCAATCTCTGGTGCAGATGTTTCCTCTGGAAACTAAGTAGAATGCTTTGACTTAGGGGGAGCTTTAACAGACAATCTTTAAGCCCCTGCCAAAGATATGGTGTTGATGCCCTCAGCACATGGATATGAGATACAAGTTGATATGCTTTACCTGTTGGAGAAAACACCAGTGAAAAATCTCATGTTGCGGAAGTTTGTAGAGCAATTAAAGATGACTGTGTATTATAGTTGGAGTTTTGATAGCTTTATCAATCTAAGCATTGAATGCGATTTAGGTTTTACAAAAGGGGTTATAAGTAAGTTCACTTAACAAAAGATCATTTGCAAACAAACATTCAAAGAAGAGAAGAGTAGTGAAAGAATGAGGCAAAGCTATTCTTATGCATGAAACCCTAACTGGAAGTGACTAAAAGGTATTTACAAACTTCTATCTCACCCTAAGTTTTTAGAAATATCTTTGAAAATGTTTACCCCACAAGTTGTAGAGGTTGTGGATCGACCCTGTCCAAAGTTCAAATAACATCCTTTTATATCCATGGAGATGGATCTAGATGGTGCTTTTTCGAGCATTCCATATGGTGTAATGCATACAGAGGATGTGAGGATCTATATCCACACAAATATGGAAGAATGCAATCATGCAAAATTAGGAGAAGTGTGGGTAAATGAGCTAACCGATGACGATTTTGAGCTGAAACACTAATTTAGGGCATTGACGAAGAATAAACTGGATGTGTGGAACAACTTCCCTATTTTCTATTATGAGGATGCTTGGGTCAAATATGTGTTTAGTCGCATTCATGACAAGTTTATGTGGTTGGATATTCTACACATGATAAGCAAAGAAGCTATTAGGGTTGTGACATGGTTACGACACTGAAATTTGTGAAGAAAGATGTGGTGATGAAGCTCACTGGAGCAAAATTTGACAAGTGTGCCCTAACTATAAATGATATTGAAGATCCTACAATAAAATATGCTTCAATGATGATTAGATACAATATTTTCTTCACAAACGGAGAGAACTTTGTTTCAGCCACAACAATACACAGCATATCAAATGGTGAAAGAAAACAAAGACATAGACTTGTGTGAGATCCTGAGACAACATCTGATGGAGAACCTTCAAAAAACCAAAAAATCTTGGTACCCCTTCTAGTATGGTACCCTTATCATATGCTTGTTGTTTTACTTTCTTAGAGAGATTCCTAAAACAAAGAACATTGTATGGTTGAGTAATATTCCAGTTGCAGTACAAATTAGAGATCATTTAAGAAGGATGGACAACTTAGAAACCTAGAAAACTGCATTGTAGGGTTTCTTCAAGAATTTTCAAGAGAACATGCAAGCAAGGGAAAGAATCCCAAAGGGGTTGTTGAGAAATATAATAATGACATCATCTTCATGGTTAGCAAAGATGAGTGTATTATGGAAGCAGTGGAACCCATAATAGTCTGGATTCTAAAAATGGGCTATGAAGTTGTTGAAGATAGTCATTGGGCTTGTAGAATTAATGTTGATCAAACCAAGAGATCCCTCTATAGAAAGATTTGGAACGTATGAAGAGAAATCCATTGAAGTACACTTGAAGCACAAAGAAAGGGAAATAAAGAAAAATATTGAGAGGATGAGGACTAAGTTAGAGAAGATAGTGTCACCAAAGAGTCCTACAAAGAAATCCAAAGGCATATCTATTCCTCTAAAATGATCTATCGGCACAAGAAGGTCAGCTAGGACCTCCACCTCTACTCCTACTAACCCAAAAGCCTTTGGAGCCACACCTTCAGCAAAGAAAATAGCATCAAGTGCCTCTGTACAACAACAGCCTCCCAAGAAGAGAAGAGTAAAAGAAAAAGCTACAAGAGAAAAATACATCAATCATGATGATGATGAAGAAAAAGAGGAAGAGGAAGGACCTAAGTTGGTCTGAAGAAGAAAAGAGTGCCTCAAACTTCCAGAGAAGAAACAAGTTCCAAGAGAGCAAAAGTTGGCATTATCAACACAGAAAGTGAAGAAGAGGTTGATAAGGAAAAGAAAGGATGTATCCTTAAGAAAAGAGAAACACATTTCAGTGAAGGAGAAAAGTCTCCCAAGGGTAAAGGCAAGGGGAAGAAGAAAGACAAATCCCCTCTGGTAAGGAAGCATAGCCCTCTAAAGTTAGACGCTTTGTTTAATAATATTTCAGAACATGATTGTTTAAAGGAGACAACATAATGTACTCTAAATAAAATAATGAGGATAAAGCTACTATTAAGGAAGCTACTATAAAGTATATGATTATATATAATACTAGTTTAAGTGACATTGAGATTCAACTTTTGGATGACTTAAAAGAAGTTCTAAGTGGTAGAAGACTAAAAGCAATTGAGGAAGATACAAAAATAAGAACTTTTGTCTTGGAAAAAAGTTGGTTCCACTCTTACTGATGAAGATAGAGCCAAATTGGCTCGAATCTATAATAGAGAATTCATAACTAAATAGAGAGTCAGTACTTTGATGAGCAAGGACAAAGAAGACAAAGCAATACTTAAGGATGAAACAATGCAAAAAGTTGTAGATCTGGCTTTGGATTTGATCAAAGAAAATGAAATGGTGCATGACATTTTTGGAAGTTACGATGTCTGCTACTAGAGATAATGCTCAAGAAAATGTTAGTACAGACAACCTCCCTCCTCTAGAACCAAAGAAGAATATTGAAGAAGAGGTTGTACAAGGCAACTCAGAACATAAGAACACATAAAATATGCCTCCTCTGAATAACACAGACAAACCTGTTAGTTATGAGAAGAAAGATGAAAAAGCAGAGGACATCATTGGTGACAGAAAAAGATCAAGCTGAACAAGAGCTGCCACTTTTGAAAGATAAAAAGGATGCAGAGAAAGAGAAATATATTCAAGACAATGGAGAGAAGGAAAAATCTTCCAGTGCATTTGGAGATTCTTTGAAGGATCTATTGGATATGTAGTTTTAGTTCCAACCTGTGGTGTCAGCATAGTTATTACAAGTTCCCATACAGCAAGGACATGTTGACATGGATAAAATATCTCCCTTGCATAAACTGTAACTTGGTGATGCATTTCATGCCTCTGCAAGAAAGGAGATCATACAAACCCATCAAAAGAGTGCTAAAATTATTCATGAAGTAGTAAAAGTACTACAAGATAGTCTTCCCAATGTAAATATTGATAATTCTTTATCCGGTGTAGAACAACTGAGATTACTGATTGATTCCTTTAAGGAATACTCTACTGGATTAGAGGAGAAATTGGAAAAGGAAATAAATTAGAAGATAAAAGACAAGAGGTTGGTAGATGTCTCCAACAAATGCACTACTTCACATGATCAGTTGTAGAGCAATTTTAAAGATATTCAAGATTGTGTGGAAGAAGCAAAAGCCTTGTACCAATTTTGCTTGAAATGGCATGTTTCCACCAAGAGTATAAAGGATCATATGGACTTAATAGAGTCTCAAATTGCTCATACCTCTAGTGTGTATGATCTAATGGGAGATATAGATGGAATAACAAGGACAGTAATTGAGAATCTACGTGGATAATTCTTTCAGCTACAGGAGCAAAAAGAGAAGATAATAATGCAGTACTATCATCTTTGAGATATAGTAAGTGTAAGACTTACTTCTTTGACTAGGATTTTGGCTGATGTGGAGAAACTGTTACAACTGAATCTAGTACCTAGTTCTCTAGATGAAGGTGAAGAACTCTATGTGAAGCTGAAAATCAGTGTGGAGTACTTGCCTTTGCTAAGGAGTAGGAGATAGCAAAGAAGGATCTAGAGACACACCTTACAAAATTAAAGGGCTCCAATCAAGGAAGTTTAGCATCCTCAAGCTAAGTTGTACATTTTTGTTCTGTGTAAATAACATTTCCTACTAAAATGCACATATGTGGAGTATACATTTTTTATAACCTTCTTAAAAAGAGTCTCTCATATGTAAATTGTTGAGTATAAGAGTGAAGCAGTAAGGGGGAGTCAGTCTCATGTACATATAGGTCATATCTTCATAAGGGAGAACTATACCTGTCCCCTAGGATGTTTGATATTGAGGGCTCCTTTTCCCTTGATTCAAAGGGGGAGAAGAATGGAGAAGCTTAAGAAATGTGGCCATCAATGACAAAGGGGGGATTGTTGGAAGTTTATCATTGAAGTTTATGTGTTGGCAACATGAGATAAAAGGAGAGACTAATGGATATAGAAGAACATGATAGTATATGGTGTTGTCATTGATGGAAACCCATTCTAGGGAAGCAGTAGTGTTGGTCTAGAGAAGACCAAAGTACCAATTACGCTGCAAATTTGTCTATGTCCCAAAGTACTATCCTCAGTGCTCAGAGAACTAGTTTTTGGGTCCTCATTGCTCCACTATGAAGAATCTTGTCATGTGGTTGTAAGGTAATTCAAATGGTACATACTAAAAGAGTCTAAATCTAAAATTTCACATCTTGAAGTCCTCTGCAGTGAAAGATAGAGTTGACAGAGTATCAGACTCTGTAATAACAGTGTAATGGCAGTAGTAGTGGTGTGTTGGGAACTCCGCACTCCATGGCAGATGAACATTTTGCTATGTAGTTTTAAGAATAAGTTCATAGAAGTTAGAAATATGTGTTCTCCAAGTGGAAAGCATTTTGAGGGTCCGCGTGATGAGTTGTGTACTAATAGTTGGTTCATTCTATTGATTACTTCACCAGTGGTGCCGACCCAAATGTTTTGAGATTGTGCGGAGTTGATTCATATATGGAATAATGTTATGGGAGTAGTTATAGGTCATGCCAACCTATCTTAATGTGCTACACACTTTTTTCCCTCTGTAAAGCATATAAAGTTGAGTTTTGGGCCGACAGGTCAGGAAGTCACACGGTACATCTATCATGCCGACCTATTTGATGTTTTGTTTGATTGTAGTATATAAACAAGATTGAATTCTTGTGTGAAGGTGTGGTGTTTAGTAAAATAGTTAAGTGTGAGTGTGTGTGTGTGAAATCTGATGCAGAGAAGGATAGGATAAGATTGTGGTGAAGATGAAGTGTGTTAATTCAGTATTCTGAGCTTCAGTGGAGTTGTATCTTCAGCATAAGTCAGATGCATTACTAATAGTTCATATTTGGCAGTGAGTCACCCCTTCTTCTATATTTTTCTTTTTAGGACAGTGAGTCACCTATAGTGAGCATTTCTCTTTTGGAAGGTGAGTCCACCCTTTTGTAACCAGTTGCATTATAATATATTGTGAGCTAATCCTCACCGTGGTTTTTTCCTTTTTAGGTTTTCCACGTAAAAAATCTGGTGTTCATGTGTTATGTTTTTTGATGGTTGCTTTAATGCTTTCCTTCTTTACTGCAAATTAAATATGCTATGTGGATTGAATGTTTAAATGATTAAGTGGTTTAAAAGAATACTGATTCACCCCTCTCTCAGTATTCCAGGTATTCAACAATGTTGACATGTCATTCCACTTGGAAGGTGACTTGGATGGTCAAGTCAACATTTGAAAATATAGGCATCCCATTTTGAGGTGGCATTAATTGCCATGTGTCGCCATCTTGTGGATTGTGTAAGAGGTTATGACATATGATGGATTCTATGACATGTAAGAGCCAAAAATAGATATTTTATGATAGGTGTGACAAGTGTCAAGAAGCATCTTTGCATGGAGAAGGTAGGCACCCAAGTTTGACTATGACAAGTTGTATGAGAATCGTTTATTAATAGTCAATTATGACAGATTCTCTTATAGTTGTAGATGTTGTCATATATGATAGATTTTATGATGGTGTAAGAGCATCTATCATACCTATTTTGGAAAAAATTGGGGTGCCCAAGTATGGGGGTTGTAAGGGATGAAAGGGAATCTTTGACAAGTGTCTTTTACATGTTTTATGGCCTTGGAAATTGGGCCATATGGATTTGGACAAGATTCTTTTCTGGCTTTCTCTAGAAGGTACCTCCATCCTTAGTATTTCTCTCTATATATAGGTACTTGGAGTTGGAGTTGTATGGTTCATTTGCAGGTACCGTTATGTTGCCAGAATTACTCTAATATTCAACATTTTTGAACTCCTAAAAGAACTTGCATTGCAAGTGTCTTTTAATTTTCTTTATATTTGATAATACATTGTGTAGGTTTTGGAGTGTGGGTTTTTCACTTGAAAGGGTTTTCCCCACGTATATCTTGTGTTGTAACCTTTGTACTTGCTTTGAATGTTTGTTATTACCTTTCTATTAATGTGCATCTTAATATGTAACTATAAAAGAGAAAAATTTGCATAAATATTTCCTTAGCAGATCAGTGTAGGAAGCATTTCTACATACCTTGCTTCCTTTTAGTTGGTATCAGAGCTTGATCACCTTTGGTTCTAGTTGTTGGGTAGAGGGTTTTTTGAGTTGATCTTCATTTGAGTAGGCGCTTGTGCAGAGGATTTTGAAATATTTGTTTTGTAGGAAAGAGATGGTGAGCACATCTAGGAGGTTCGATATAAAGAAGTTCAATGAAGGCAACTTTAAATTATGGAAACTCAAGATGGATGACTTATTGGTGGATAGAGATCTATGGATCACAGTATTTGGAACCATGCCATCAGGCATGAAATAAGAAGATTGGGATCTGATGGATCAAAAGGCTAAGGGTCTGATAAGACTCTATTTGGCTAATTCAGTGCTCCTAAATATTCATGAAGAGAAGAATGCAAAATATCTTTGGAAGAAACTTGGAGATGTTTATTAAGCTAAATCCCTAGTGAACAATTTATTCTTGTGAAAGAAATTGTATTCTCTGAGGATGGAAGATAGAGGATCTATCACTAATCAATTGAATACTTTCAATATGCTTGTTGCCTAGTTGACCTTTGTTGGTGTGAAGATGGAGGAGGATTGATGTATGACATTACTATGTTCCTTACTAGATTTATGGGACCACCTTGGTATGGGCATTGGGAGTACCACTACCACCTTCAAGATGGATGAATTCATTTCTTCGTTGTTGTCTAAAGAGATGCAAAGAAAGTCTTCTGAATCAGCTAAGGAGGCTCTTATAGTTCATGGTAGATCTAAAGAGAAGGGAAAGGAAAAGGACAAGAAGAAGGAAGAAAAAGGAAGATCCAAATCTTGTGGGAGATCTAAGTCTCCTATAATGTCCAAGGATCTGTGTTGGAATTGTGGCAAACCTGGGTAGTTCCATAAGGAGTTCAAGGAGGAGAAGAAGAAAAGGAAGAAGAACTATGATTCAAATTATGATAAATCCTCTCAGGATGATGGAGAAGCATTTGTCGCTGCCAAAGTAACACATGCATCTAAGGATGTGTGGCTTATTGACTCTGGTGCATCTTTCCATATGACCTCCCATCGGGGTTGGTTTTCAATGTATGAAGAATATGACTGTGTGAAGGTGTACTTGGGTGATGACTCTCACGTGAAGATTGTTGGTCATGGAAGAGTCTTGATTTGATTCCCTAATGGATGAGTGAAGGCGATCAATGGTGTTCTCCATATCCCTAGTTTGGGATGGAATTTTCTTTCTATAAGTTGAATGATGTGGGTGTGCATGTTGTTTTCTGTAATGGAGGATGCAAGATGACTAGAGGAGCTATGGTCTTAGAGCTAAGGGTGTTTGGATTGGCACTCTATTTTAGCTTGATGCATGCATGATTTAGCGCAATAGTGCCTTTGTTTTGAAGAAAACTTCAAAGTCTTCATCCTCACCATTGGAACTAGCAACAAAGAGGATTGTTGCATCTACTTCCGATGGTCATACTTTTTGGGTACCTAAGGGTGCTCATTCTATGGAGATTAAACTTTCAATTGAGAAGACAATGTTATGGCACCAAAGATTTGGTCACATTGGTGAAAAGGGTTTGAGGACCCTAAAAAATAAAAATCTTGTTGAGGGTATGAATGACTATAACCTTGAGTTTGATTTTTGTGAACATTGCATTTATGGAAAGTAAAATTGTGTTCAATTGTATTCCAGTTCTCACAAATCTTCTAGGGTGTTGGACTTGATTCACTCTGATGTATTTGGTCCTATTAATGCTCCTTCAATTTTAAATTTGTTTACTTTGTTTCATTCATTGATTATTATAGTAGGACATGGGTGTATTTTCTTAGAAGCAAATTTGAAGTCTTTAGAAGATTCAAATAGTTCAAATCTCTTGTACGGAATTAGAAGGATAGAAAGATTAAGTGTTTGAAGATTGACAATGGTGGTGAGTTTTTTTCAGGAAATTTTGACAAGTTCTATAAAGAACATGGTATTGAGAGGCACAAGACAACTCCATATACCCCTCAGTAGAAGCCGTTGCAAAGAGGATGAGCATAACATTTATGAAGAGGGCTAGGAGTATGTTAAGTGGAGCTAGCCTTGAACAAAATTTTTAGGCTGAAGTTATTGCTACCGCTTGTTACCTAGTTAACAAGTCTCCTACATTGGCACTCATTGATAAGACACCTATGGAGGTGTGGTCTAGTAAAAAGACTTCATTGAGACACATTCAAGTATTTGGTTATGAGGCATATGCATATGTGTCTAAGGAGAAGAGGTCTAAGTTGGAGAACAAGGCAGTGAAGTGTATCTTCATCAGTTATGGCATCAGTGTGAAAGGGTACAATCTTTGGGATCCAGCGGCTGAGAGAGTTCTATATAGCAGAAGTGTGATCTTCAAAGAGCTCAATCCTTCTTCGGTTGATCTATAGATAGAGAAAGAAGAGAATAAAGAGGATGTGATTTAGCTTCCTTCCACCCCTAAGAAAGTTAAACTGAAGACATATGTTGGACCTGATGATGAGGAGAGCTCTAGTAGCTCTGAAAGTTTAGAAGAAGAAGAAGAAGAACCTCAAATTAACTTTTGAGGAGGTCCACATGGATAAGGTGACAACCTGATAGGTTTGTTTATTCATTGCATGATTCTATTTGTATTTTTGCTTTGATTTCTAACACTAATGAGCCTAGGACCATAACAGAGGCTATGGGTATGAGTGATGTAGATTCATGGAAAGAGACCATGGAAGAAGAGATGGCTTCCTTGAAGAAAAGTAATACTTGGGATCTGGTGCCCTTGCTTGATGGATGTAAACTTGTTGGATGTAAATAGGTGTTCAAGAAGAAGTTTGGTTAAAATGGCAGTGTTGAGAAGTTTAAGGCAAGGTTGGTCGTGAAGAGTTATTCCTAGGTTGAGGGAATAGATTATGGTGAGATTTTGTCTCCCGTTGTAAAGTTGACATCCATTAGATTTTTTCTATCACTTGTTGCAGCATATGATCTTGAAGTTGAGAAGATGGATGTGAAGACAACTTTCCTTCATGATGAATTGGAGGAAGAAATCTATGTCACAGCCAAAGCACTATGTGGTAAAAGGTAAAAAAAATCTAATTTGCAAGTTGAAGAAGTCTTTATATGGTTTAAACAAATATCCTAGGATGTTGTACCAGAAATTTGATTTGTTTGTGTTGAGTTTGGGATTTCTGAGATCAAAATTGGATCATTTTGTTTATTACAAGTTTGACAATGATCGCATTCTCATTATTGCATTGTATGTTGATGATATGTTGTTCGATGGGAATGGTAAGAATTTTATTTTTGATTTGAAGTCTCAATTATCAACATAGTTTGAGATGAAAGATTCAGGGACAGCTACATACATTCTTGGAATGGAAATCAGGAGAGATAGAGCTGACATAAAACTTTGGTTAGGCTATAGTAAGTATGTGAACACCATGTTGGAGAGATTCAGCATGACAGCTTGTAGACTGTTGATTGTTCCTATTATGATGGGAACAAAGTTATATATTGAAGATTGTCTAAAGTCTCCTTCTGAGATGGATGATATTAGCAGAGTTCCTTATGCTAGTATGGTTGGTAGCTTTGAATGTATGTGACGGTCTGTACAAGACTAGACATTGCCCAAGCAGTGGGAGTCCTTAGTCAATTTATGACTAATCCTACATGGGTACATTGGGATATGGTGAAGAGAGTGTTCAGATATTTGTAGGGTACTTCTGAGTATTCCCTATGTTTTCATGGTTATCTTATAGGACCTTAGAATTCACTTTGTATTCAAGGATTTGTGGATTTAGATTGGGTAGGTGACATTGACAGCAAGAGATCCACCAATGCTTATGTGTTTGCTATGTCCGGTGGTGCTATTAGTTGGATGAGTAAGCGGAAACCTATGGTTGCTTTGTCCATGATTGAAGAAGAGTACATGGCAGCAACTCATGCTTGTAAGGAAGTCATTTGGCTTAAGAGATTATGTTCTAATGTTGGGTTTGATGTAGGAAAGATTACTATTTGTTGTGATAGTCAGAGTGCCATATGTTTGGTGAAGAATCCTACTTTCCATGTGAGGACTAAGCATATTGATGTCCAGTACCATTTTTTTCATGACATGGTAGAGGATGAGAAGGTGAATTTGGAGAAAGTTGACACTTTGACGAATGTTGCAAATTCCTTGACAAAACCAGTGAGCATGGAGAAGTTTAGATGGTGTTCATAATCTATGGGCCACTTGGCCCCTAGCAAATAAATCTTGTCATTCTATTGGATCTTGTAAGGTGTTCGACAAGTGGGAGAATGTTGGGAATTAAGGTGTCTCAACCTTTACGATTTCCTAGAATTTATTATTGTATATTTATTTAATTGCCTATATTGTATGTAATATTGGTCTTCTAATTTTGTCATTTAGTGTGAGGTGGCGTGTTGACATGTCATTCCACTTGGAAGGTACTTGGATGGTCAAGTTGAAATTTGAAAATGTAGGCATTCCATTTTGAGGTGGCATTAATTACCATGTGTCAGCATCGTGTGGATTGTGTAAGAGGTTATGACATATGATGGATTCTATGACATGTAAGAGCCAAAAATTCTATGATAGGTGTGACAAGTTTCAAGAAGCATCTTTGCATGGAGAAGGTAGGCACCTATGTTTGACTATGACAAGTTGTAAGAGTTGTAACGGATGAAAGGGAATCTTTGACAAGTGTATTTTGTATGTTTTATGGCCTTGGAAATTGGGTCATATGGATTCAGATGATATTCTTTTGTGGCTTGCTCTAGAAGCTACCTCCATCCTTGGTATTTCTCTCTCTATATATATATATATAGGTGCTTGGAGTTGGAGTTGTATGGTTCATTTGCATGTATCATTCTACTATCAGAATTACTCTAGTATTCAACATCTTTTGTAACATGCCACTTGTTCTACCAACTAAGATTTACCAAGTTTAACTTGAAAGTAAAAAGATCAAGATATTGATATTGAAAGCAATAAATTTTTTCCTTAAATCCATTCGATAAGATGCACATTTGAAACATATTTCAAACTCCCATTGCATAATCAAATACATTTCAATATTAAAAGAATGGAATATTCCTCATTACAAATTTTCCAAGAAAGTTACATACAAGCTTCACTGAGCTAGTAGAGATACAAAATGATTTTTATGTCTGTCTTCAAATCCTGACTGCCAACTGCAAGAGAGGAAGCATCACTCAAGTGCTTTTCCACCAACCATAGACTAACTGCAGTCCCCACAAATTTACCATACTGGTAAATGGTCCTACCCTTTGACAAAGGGATTGGTATGGTAACCTCAAAAAATAGCCTAAACTGAGCTGATGTTGTGTCCTACATATCTAGTACTGTCATACATTGTGGCTCCAACCTACAAGCATGATTGCCCTTCCTATTATGTAAACCTGGATCACAATGAACTGACAATGTAAATGTTGGTTGTTTACACTACTTTGGCCAAAGTTTCATCACCCCTAACTTGGAATGGACGTCACACACTCACCCATGATTCAAGCTTGATTTGCAAAGACATCTAGGTTATTCCCTCCTATGGATCAACATATCCCAGGCATAACCCCACTAACAATTCTAGGTTATTCCCTCCCATGGATCAAAAAATCCCAAGGTTAACCTATTCCCAAATTTTACTATGACACATATGTCGAAGTAATACTAGTTGCAAGATATGGTTTTACTATTCTTTCACATTTTACAAATAACTTTTCATACTCAATCTAATAATTACTCATAAAATCCACTATTGACACAATCTCTACTATGGAGATTAATATCACACTCAACATATAATATATTTCTCATACTAAAGATATATATATACTTTTATACAAACAAGTAAACACTCAAATTGATAAACAAACCATTCATTCCTCAATAACAAACAAACACATATAGCTTTTAAAATAGAAAAGCATAATGGACAAGATTTCCACATGCCTGTGATATTAGCTTCAATGGATCAATGAAAATTCCTTGCTCAAGATCCTTCCAATGAACTAAATCTCCCTTCCAAGCAAATCAACTCTCTTTCTAATCCTCTATGCTTCCTCTCACAACCACAATAAAATAACAAAAATCTCGCAACACTCAACTCAGAAATGCAACAGCAAAATAAGAAAGCTCTTGGCTAGAAAAATTGGTGTAGAATAGAATGAGAGAGCTCCCCTTTTTATACAAGAAAACCAAGAGAACTTGGGTTACAATTTAGCTTGCAAAGTTGACACAACTCCCCCTTCATCAAAACAAATTTAGAGGTGGCAAAAGAATTAATGAAAAATTGACACATAAGAGGACATTTATGAAACAACTTATTCAAAATAACGAAAATAGACTTCTAAAAGATTAAACCCTCTTCATAAAGGTGACACAAAATCAACCATCTTTCCTATTTACTAGAAAAATTGGTTTCAAAGAATAAGTCAAATGTACGTTGGAAATTAATGGAAAACTCTTATAAAACTTATAACTATTTTTCAAATTCCCTTGTACATCCCAAGACAAAGTCAAATGCTGCTCAGGAGTTGGTTTTAAAATTCTCTTTGGAATGATGACTATACTCATGTTTATGCGCTACTATAGAAGGCACATAAAAACTTCATAAATTCCAACTTTTTCTGCCTTATTCCAACACTTATGACCAAGTCAAATCGTTGCCAAAGAGTCATGGATTAGAGGCATACCAAACATGTTTATTTTAATATAATAAATGCTCCAAGATAGGCACCTAAACCAGAGCTCTAATGTTGTTGTATTATCTTGTTTCATGGATGCGTACCACTTATGGCAGCGCCACTATGCCACATAACTCTTATTATATATTTTTCATTTCACCATAAACGTAATAATTACATAATTATAATTATATGAATATAATAATAAATAACTTACTATATATATATAATATATATAGTAAGTTATTTATTATTATATTCATATAATTATAATTATGTAATTATTACGTTTATGGTGAAATGAAAAATATATAATAAGAGTTATGTGGCATAGTATGTATATATATATAGATATATCATCTATACATAAATGACATACAACTTATTACTCATAAATTCATTTATCGACATAAAATCCACATAGACATAAATGACATAAAATTCACATTCACATAAGTGCCAATAACTCTTAATGGTCCAAATCGATATCCTTGTACCTGTGAGAAATACACTCATGAGTGTGTATAGGTATGTCTACCTATGTACACTCATGCTCGTATTGTCTCATATGTATGAACATATCGTGGACTTGCACGAGTTATAACCATACCACAATAAAACCTTGTCTATGCAACCATAAACGCATCAAAAAAGACTTAAATCAACATGCAGATTAAATCACAATCTTCACACAAAGCACTCATAAAACCATATCCACATAAGCACTCAAGATACCATAGGTTACTTACCTTTATCCACACTAACTGACCTAACCTAGACCAATAGGATAGTGGTGTGTATGTTTTCTCAGTTTAGGCTTTCTCCAATGTTTACCAGACCAAGTCCTTCTCCTAAGTGATACTTCCCCTCCTTTTCAGAGGAGAAACCTATTCCTACATCCACTTAGATCACCACAATAGTAGTTAGTCATTCACAAAATAATCCTTGGCTTCATACATTTCATAATATTAATCACTTTAATACAAGACATTGAATTATTCCATTTCCAAACATATTTCATTCAAGATTCACAACACACATTAATGTAAAGATTCATAAACAGTCAAATATTCAAACAAATTAACCACTCTAGGTAAATGGTAAATGGATAGAAACACACGAGGTGTAACATTTGTGAACTCTTAAAAGAACTTGCATTGCAAGTGTGTTGTAATCTTCTTTAGATTTGATAATACATTATGCAGGTTTTGGAGTGTGGAGTTTTTCACCTGAAATGGTTTTCCCCATGTATATCTTGTGTTGTGAGCTTTGTACTTTCTTTGAATGTTTGCTATTACCTTTCTATTAATGTGCATCTTAATTTGTAACTATAAAAGAGAAAATTTTGCATAAATCTTTCCTCAGTAGATCATTGTAGGAAGTGTTTCCACATACCTTTCTTCCTTTCAGTTACAAGTTAGTTACAGGCTAGGAGGCTACAAATGTCATCTTTTCGAAGGTTTCAGGTATTCCATGCTTTTAGTTCTTTTTTTGGTATTAAACATAACTAAGAAGAAAATAGAGGACTAATGAATCCATACTTTGTACGGAGAAATTTTTGGTGTAGGAGCACCTAGTAGAATTCATGCCTCCATGAGGCCATGTTGTTAAGTTTGAGTTAGTCTTGTGTTTTAATCATGTAATAAGGTCTAAAAGACCATATTTGGAGTCTTAGAGTGGCATTTTGGGGTTATTTAGCAAATATTGCAAATATTGTCAAAAGTGTAAAATGTTGTCATATGCAAAAATGTGAATGTGAAGGGTCAGTTAGAAGTTGGGAAGTTGGTTTGTAACTGTTGAAACATGTTGTAAAGGGCATAAAAGACGTTTGTATGGTCGAACCAAGTGGTGGTGAGTTTTGAAGATGAATTGAATCAATACATTCACTATTTTCGTGCATTTTTTATTGAAAATTTGCTGCTATAGGAAGTTGTACGGCCTGTAGGTATGTCTCATGCATTGGAATTGATGAAACTGTGAATCTTCTCTCTTTTACAATTAGTTTGACTCATTTTCATTAAGATTTGAGAATTTTATAAGCTTTTTACTCCAAACTACCTGGAAACCCTAATTTTAAGGGTTTGAGAGCAAGAAAAATGTTTTGTGACTCATTCCACAATGAAAATGCTTGATAATTGCTGGAATGGGGTTAAATAGGGTGTATTTTGTTTTGATGAAGTTTGTAGGAGCAAGAAATAAGGTTTGGTGTGGATTTTGATGATGCCTTGGACAAATTTTCTCATATTTTGAGTCTCAAAAGATGCCTAGAAGTTGGAAATTGAAGAAAAGCTCTTGGAAGGTGATTGGAAATGGTTGGAAATGTTTGGGAAAACCATATTTGACATTTCTGAGTCATTTGTTTAAAGTGTTAGGGTTTGGGCTTTGTAAATTTCATTGAGATTGTGTTAGTTTGGAGTCTCCCACCTGCTTTGCATCAATTTTTACAATTGTATAACTTCAATGACTTAATACATAGAGCATTTGATTCTTATGTTTTATGTGTTATCATTACCTATTTTTCATGTGTTGAATAAGTAAAGTTTTCTATATTATTGTGTGAACCATTCATCATTTGCTGGAGCAATTATAAGTTGAGCAATATGTGTACAAAATGCAGTTATAATCTTGGTATCCTGGTTTAATGTTGTCCATGCAAACCTATCTCTCTGCATGTTGAGATTCATGGGCTAATTGTCCTCATTATTGTCAGTTCTATATATGTTATGGTTTTTCTTTCATCATACAAATCTGAGAATGTATGTTCTGATTTTATGGTGAACCTTCTTTATATCTGTATAAATTTATGAAACTCAAGTTAGTATTCGTGAGTTAATAACTAGGGTTTATATGCATGTTTTTCTATCAGTTTTCCTTTTCTTTTTTCCTTTTGGTATTTCTAGTTAAAACACCACAAAAACCTCAAATTTGAGCATATGAGGGAGTTGCCCATCTCAAACATAGAGGAAGATCGCTACTTCATAGTGATCTCTCCAACTGTTGGCACATTTTTTTCTACTCTTCAAGCAAAACAAAGTCATTTTCAAAGATATAATCACATCGACAAATTTGTTTACCAATAGATCTAATGATAAATTAGTACCAATAGGTAAAAAATACTTATCAACTTATAGTCCTGCACTATAAACTCTATAAAATCTAGTCCAATCAAATTTACTATATCTAAACTAGAGCTTTATGCCAACTCGATCCTTGTTGATCTTCATAACTGGAATGTATGTCCCAACCCCCAATTATTTCACGTCAAAGGCACTAAATAACTGAGTTTTAATCCCCCTAATCATTCTCTTAGCATTTCCAATATACATGTCATTAACATACAAGACAATAATTAGTAGTTGATCATCAATTAATTTAAAATAAACACAATGATCACATTCTCTCCTAACAAATCCAAGGTCCAATACAAAAGCATCAAACTTTTGATACCACATCCAGAAGACTACTTTAGACCATACAATGATTATTTTAACTTGCAAACCAAGTTCTCCTCCCCTTGTCAAATTATTTCAAAAATATTTCTTCCTCAAGATCACCATGCAAGAAAGTAATTTTAACATTCATTTAATCTACTTCTAAATCATAAAAAACAATAGTTGAACATAGGAATATGATATAAGTTAGTTTTATAACAAGAGAATTTTTTTACCAAAATCAACTCCCTCAACCTGGGAGTACCCTTTTGCAACTAGTCATGCCTTGTACCTTTCCAACTATCCATCTACTCTAAATTTATTCTTAAACACCAACTTGCAACCAATGGGTTTCCTTCTCTTGGGAAGGCCAACTAGATCCCAACTTTCACATCTATCCAAAGCCATCATCTCATTTTATAAGGCCTCCATCCAAGACTCATGATCCTTCAAGGAAAGAGCTTTCTCCATAGATCTAGGTTTGTCATAAATATAAGATAAAGGAAATGCACAAGAAAGTCCAGTGACCTATACTTGTAAATTAGTTTCCATTATCTAATGGAATTTCTCAAGAGTAAGAGACTCCTATTATTTTTTATTAGATAAGCGGCAAAAAAGGGTGCCGATCCCATAACAAAATAGCCAACAGAGGCTCACCAAAACTCAAACAATTTAGATCAAACCATTAAAGTTTATGCATCATAACATAAAGACAATAGAACCAGTAAATAAGCAAAAGACTAAAGATACTGAATGCCACAGTAATAGAAAATCGACCACGAACTGACAACAGACTAGCACCAAGCCACCAATGGCTACTAGAACATCTTGTCCCAGTCATCAACTAGGAACTGGAGCATGTCCTCGTACTCCATCTTTTCTTGACCTTTGGGAACCATCTTCTGGAGAGCCAACAAAGTCGTGGCGGACCTGTGCATGACTCTAGCTGAGAATTTGTCTAGGGTAGTAAACTTCTACTCTAGATGAGTCATCCTAGCCTCCAGTGTATCTTTATCCTTGCCCTTTTTGTTTTTAGCACCTTTCTTCTTCTTACCAGCCTCTTTTATCTTTTCCTTTGAGCTGTCAGTATCTGAATCCTACACATTAAAGTCTAGGAAATTGTTGGGGCCTTCTTCACCAACTTCCAGCACCTCAATCTTGTTACAATTGTTAATCAACACATCACCACCCATCTTTTCAGTCTCCTCCACCACTATGTCTGTCTTGATAATGGCCCCAGACCCCGACCCCTGAAGCTTAGCAGAACCCTTCCTATTATCATCCTTGGTGTCTTCTTCTCCCTACATATTCACAACAACCTTAGTATTCTTCTCCTCCAGTTGGTCCTCTTCCTGCATCTCCTTAATTTCATCCTTCTTAGTCACAATAGCTTTCCCCTTGGACATGGAGGCTAGTTTAGCGGCAAGCCTAGATGACCTCCTGGTAGTAGAGATACAAGACTTGCTCTTAGTGGGGGTGTAAACCTCATCCTCAACACTGTCTGAATCCCCATTATCTTCATCAGTACTGACTTCCTCAACCACTAGGGTAGCTTTAGCGGTTTTAATCTCACTAACAGTCTCATAACCTTCTTCTAGGGTTCCCCTTTTCTTCTTATTGGATAGGGAAGGACTTCCATGGAGGATTCTTCTTTTGGCTAGGGTAGTAGTCGGAGAAGTGGGGGTGAGATCTTCGGTGGTGGGTTCGGGGCTAATGGACACCGAGGGTTTTTTCTTGCCAATTTAAGGACTTGGCATAGGCATCAGGAGTAACTTTAGTTATGATGACTGGTCCCTCCATCACCAGGGGAGGATTATGCAGCTCAATTGTGATGGGAGCGGGGGCTTTTGGAGGACAGAGAGCAAGGTGGAACTTATACAATCTCATGATTAGTCCTTGATGAAGAGAAAGTTTAGGTTTAGTAGGATAAGGGCATGATGCTCTTTAGCTACCACAATGGAGGTTTCCAAGGAAGAAAGTAGATAGAAGTGAAAACTGATATGCTTACTACACCTAAAGTAGTTAAGCAAAGTGAAATGGTAATGAAATAATCTCTTGAACCTCCCCTCAAGGGTAAAATACTTCATAATCATGAAACATACCTCATCCCAAGGCAGAGGTAAGAGCTGGCAGTCAAAATCCCCTTGCAGGCTATTCAAAACCTCCCCTTTGTTGAGAAAAAGCTCCATGCCTTCAAGATCTGACACCTTGCTTTTCTTAGGATGCTTCATCCCACCCATAGGCAACCCAGTAGCCATCTCAATCACCTTCTCAGAGATCTCAAACCCCACATTGCTAACTTTAATCTTTCTGCCATTATAAGACTATAGAAATTGAGCTGAGAGATTCTCATCGTAGCCTTGTAGGTATACTAGGTAAGAGGTGACACCACCTTCATGGCAGATGTGCCATAGAGTCTCATTCTTTTTAAATTCCTCACACGTCTCAGGTTTGATGCATGACCTATCTCCACCCATCATGCTATACTCCAACAAGTAGACAATGCAGTCAATTAACAAAACAAACTCAATGCAGCAAAGAGCAGATGCAGTGTAATTTTTAGATATCTCCTTGTTAATGACTAATAACACTTTAGATTTTAGGCTGATAGTAATAATGTTTCAAGCCTTTCCCACGCTGAAGGTGGCATACTTGCTATTAATCTGCATACGGGAACAATTAATCCCTTTCAAATCATCATTCAGGAGCCTTATAAGATCATCATTAAATCTTATGTCAAGTATTCTCGAGATGTCAACCTGGGAATTCACGTGGCTAGACATGTGAGAGGCTCCCTTAAGATGCCATCTCATCATGTTAGAAACGCAACCACTTTTGAAAAGACAAGTCCAAGCACTATCTAGCTAGCACTTAACCTTTGTGGCCTCCAATAACCTATACCTGTAGTCCAGCTGGCCAAAGATACTAGAACTCTGGTGGCCCTTCACTCTCTCCCAAAGCTTAAGATAAGATCTCATGAGGAACTAAGAGCTAGGCTTAACTCCTCTTTAATAAGGGTTTGAATCTGACGTGGGAGATTCTTATCAACTCTCCAACACCGCCACATGTCTAGACTTTGACCCAAATTAGCCATCGCGTCTGCCACTTTATTTCCCTCCTGATAAACATGACCGATAACCATCTGATTGAAGCTGGATAGTAAGTTGATGATGTCTTCAATTACGCTTTTCATTCTCCAACCACTGTTAGACCTTCCCATGGCCGCATCAATAACTAACTTAGAATCTCCTTCCACTTGCAGGTTATCAATACCCAAGGCATGGGCTATCTTTAGACCTTTTAGGAGCGCCAAGTCTTAAGACATATTGTTTGATTGTTGACCGATGCCCCCAGCATAAGCAGTAATGGGGGCACCAAGATAGTCTCTGAAGATCCCTCCTCCACTAGCAAGACCAAAATTCTTTTTTTCCGCCCCATCAAAGTTAAGTTTGATCCAGCCTCTGGGGGGCAGTTCCTAACAGGTATTAAGTCTGGCCATCTTTTTAGAGGTGTCCATCTTGTTGATATCCTCCTTTAGGTGCCAATTCTTGGCAATTTGAATTTCAATCAGAGAGGGGGGATACTTAGCAACTTGTAGGGAACAGATAGAGGTGTTTTCCGCAATCACTCTGTAAAAGGATTAAAAAACCTCATCAATATTACAAGAAATTTCTTTGAAAATGCAATTGTTTCTTTCTTTCCACACACTCCATCCCAGGTGTGGGGCAATCTGTCTCTAGAGTTCTCTTACCCTGGGGTGAGTGAAAGGGGAGGTCCAACTTTGGGAAAAGTCCTCCAAGTTTTCCTGTAAGACCCACTCCAGATTGAGCTTCTGCAAAGTTTTCTCCCAAATTTGTTTAGACAACTCACAGTGAAGGAGCAAATGTTGAATGGACTCTTGTTCTTTACAGCATAGCACACATCTATTAACCAATTGGAATCCCCTTTTATTAAGGTTACCAATGGAGAGAACTTTGTTGTGTGCCACTGCCCACCAGAAGAAGTTGACTTTGGGTAATAACGTGTTGTTCTAGACTTTCTTCCAGAGCTGATTCAGCTGACCCCTGTTAGTCAGCATATGGTAAGCCAGCTTGATAGTGAACTTACCTTTTTGGTCTTGACCCCACAACATCTCATCTTCCCTTTGGAAAATTGGAATTCTATACCTTTCTAACTCCTATTAAAGAGACTGATAATCCTGTAACTCATTTTGATTGATACAATAGTCAAATAAGTTCTTCCGCCCTCTTTGTCTATGGGGATGACTAGTAATATAGTTGCTCACCTTGGTACCAAAAAAGCTCACTGCTCTTTCCATCATAGAATTCCTTCCTTTCCCCAGGGGATCCTCCCTCAGCTAATTATCCTCCTAGAACCTAATTTTATCTCCTCTTCCTAGATTCCATTTGATGCCTTGTGAGAGAGAGTTCCTGGTTTTGGTCATTTTGTTCCAAATGATAGAGCCTTTGGGAAGGGGGTCTCTAAATAGAATATCCAAATTGGAATCACTCTGCAGGTACTTGGCTTTCATGATTTGAACCCAATCCTTCTCTTCTTTAAGGAAGATCCAACCAATTTTAGTCAGGAAGGCTTTGTTCATACCTTGGATTTTTCTAATCCCCAATCCCCCATTAGCCTTGGGCTGATAGACTCTATCCCATCCTACCAACAAAAACCTCTTCTTTTCCTCCACTCTAGTCCAAAGGAAGGTTCTTTGGATCCTTTCTAATTTTTCTACCATATATCTCAGAATTTTAAACATAAAGAGGAAGTAGGTAGGAATGCCTTGTAGGGAGGCCTTCAGAAATTGATGCTTACCTACTTGGCTAAGGAGTTTTCCTTTCCAACCCTCCATTTTCTTATTGATACACTCAAGAATTGAGTTCCAAAAAGTCTGGGTCACATCTTTGACCATGAGAGGCAGGCCTAGGCAGATGGCCGGGAGGTCTGCCTGATTGTATTGGAGGATGTTTCTAACCTTGGCTTACAGATCTATTTTAGTGTTAAAGAAAAACATGTTACTCTTGTCATAGTTGATGCATTGACCTGAAACCTCCGCATACATGTTGAGCAGAATATTCCATCTCTTGGCCTCCACAATAGAAGCTGCCCTGAATAGCATGGTATTGTCCATGAATTGTTGGACAACCAAAGGTCCAAGGTGGATGCTGCTTTAACACCAGAAAGGGAACATCTATCCAGGTGAGCCAAAATATTTCTACCCAAGACTTTGGTCAGCATAATGAACAAGGGGATAGGGGGTCCCCCTACCTTAAACCCCTTCCAGCCTCAAAAAACCCCCGCAACGTGCCATTAACCAACACCGAGCACTTGATGGTAGTGACACACTCCTTTATCAGTTTGAAAATTATATCATTGAAGCCCAACTTCCTAAGAACCTTGAATAGGAAGTCCCAAGAGACTCTATCGTAAGCTTTTGATATGTCTAGTTTTAGGGCCATACTTGGACTATTGTTTTTATCCATAGAATGAATGATCTCATGAGTCAAGATAGCCGCATCTAGAATCTGTCTCCCAGGGACAAAGCCTTTCTGACTATTAGAGATAAGGCTATCCAGAAGCAGTTGGATCCTAAGGACCAGTGTTTTAGTAATGATTTTATAAATAGTGTTGCACAGACTAATGGGGTGGAAGTCATCCATGACTTCCGTGTTGGTTTTCTTAGGGATTAGCACAATGAACATGGCATTGATCCGCTTGAGGAACTTTGCCATCCTAAAGAAGTCTTTAATAGCATTCATAACATCATAGCCCACTTTATCCTAGAATTCCTAGAAAAAAGTAGGGGGAACCCATCTGGCCTGGGCTCTTTGAAAGCCCCCATCGAGAACACCATCACCCTGACTTCTTCGTCTGCAATAGGCTTCAGCAGGCCTTCATTATTTTCCTCAGATAAGACTGGAGGAATACAATCTAGAAGGAACTTTTCTTTAGCACTGTCAATTCTGTTATTTTTCTCAGCCAAGAAGTTTCTGAAGTAATTAGAGGCTAATCTACCAAGATCCCCATCATCTTTCACCTCTATATTCTGCACATTCAGGAGTTTGGTGATACTATTCCTCTTTCTATGTTTCATGGCTGATTGATGAAAAAAGGTCATGTTCCTATCTCCCTCTTTCATCCATTTGACCCTAGACTTCTACTTCTAGAAGATTTCTTCCTTACTAATTATGTCCTTCAGTTTCTTGACTAACTCCTCCTCAATTTTATACGTGCTCTCACTCCCATCTCCCTTGGCCATTTTTTCTTGAACCTCTAGGAGACTATCCAAGAGGTGTTTCTTGGTGTTCATCACATTACCAAAGAAAAATTTATTCCATCCCTTGACTTTATTTTTGACATGTATCAATTTTTGGGTGAGCCTGTACATAGGAGATCCATGAATTTGGACTTTCCACCAATCAGTAATGCAATTTTTAAAATCTAAGTGGGAGGACCAGATGATTTCATACCTGAACGGGAAGGGGCCCTTATTGTATTTCTCAGTCCAGTCCAGAAGAAGGGCATTGTGGTCGGATATGGTACAAGAAAGTGTAGACAAATTAGCATACTGAATTAGGTCCCATTTGGAAGAAACCAACACTCTATCTAACTTAACCTGGATCAATTGTTCCCCCAATCTTCTATTAGTCTAGGAAAACTATTGATTGATGACTTCTAGGTCCATAAGCCCAGTTTGGTCCAGGAAGTCAGTGAGGTCCACCATGCTATCAGAAAATTCCATATTACCCCTAGATTTTTTCGAGGGGTAAAGAAGGTGTTGAAGTCTCCCTCGACAATCCACAAAGTTCTTCTATCTTCATTGATTTTGGAGCTCAGCCTGTCCCAAAGATCCTTCCTGGCACTTTAGTGTTGGGGGCATAAATGTTGAGCATCTTCCAGGTTTTGTTATTCATCTTACAGATAATTTCCAGAGTATTCTTACTATGCGAGCAATAACTTCCCAAAGCATTGTACTTATTCCACATGGTAACAAGCCCCCCAGAAGCTCCAGTTGAGGGGCTGATGATGAAGTCTGCCATAGGCCAAGTATTGTTAGTTATTTTTCTAAAGTTTTCTTTAGACACTTTAACTTCTTGGAGAAGAATGAAATCAATCTTATTGTCATAGATGTAGCTCTTAATCATGAGCCATTTTTTTGGTTTGTTGAGCCCTCTCACATTCCAAGTGATAATCTTCATTTGCATGATTTTTTGGAGAGGGTCTCCAGTGTACTTTGTCTCCCATAGGCAATCTCCTTGGTTGCTTCCCTAGATCTAGTTTCTCTCTAGGAAGGCCTCCCCGCTCTTCCTTCAGTCCCCACATCAGCTGCTTTCTTATTATGTCCTTTCCCTTTTCTCTTGGGGGTGATCCATCCTCCTTAGTTACTGGTACTAGCCCCTAGGAAAAGAACTCTGTTGACTTAGAGTTCTCCAGCACCTCCCAGCTAGTCTCGTCTATCCCTTTGATCTCTAGATTCTAGAAGACCGGACTTCTCCGGAATGGGGGAGCACACTGCTAGAGTTAGGATTTCTCCTTCTTCTGTTTCATTAGAATCAAGGGGGAAATCTATAGACTACTCTTGACCACCACCAACCAGATCCATCCTTAGCTCAACCGGGGACAGTAATGGGGAAGGAATGAGGATCTCTTTAGACAGAAGATTCTGCACCTAGTCTCCAACCAGATCCTAGGTCTTGATAGGAGACTTTATCAAATCTAACAGATCTTCTTTGAAAGGGTATTCATCTGCTATGTTTTCTACTTTTGGGGCCTACTTATCTTTAGGGTCCTCAGCTTTTTTACACTCACTGATTAGGTGCCCCTTTTTTTTTTACAGTTTTGGCAATAGGCAAAGGAGTTTTCATACAATATTTTCTACTCCTAGCTACCATAGTTGGACTTTAACTTAACTGTATTAGGAAGAGTCTTATGAATGTCTACGCTAACACAAAATCTAGAAAAAACCAACCTAGTTTTATTTTTGGTGGTGCTGTCCATGGCGATCAAGCATCCAAAGGAGTTGCCTATCCATGTGGATATCTCCTCATCCCAGTACTCAAGGGGGAGTCCAGGTAGTCTGACCCACACAGGAGCTAACCTGCTAAGTTCCATTGCTGCTTCAAAGCCTGGCTTCCAGCGCCCTAAGCTAAGATTATGCTTCCCATACATCCAAGGTCCTCCCGCCAAGATTGCAACTAAGTCCTCCCTAGCCATGAACTTGAATAGGAAAAGGCCACCCGACATCACACTAGTCGACACACTACCTTTGAGGTGCCATCTAGTGGTTACCCAATGTCTAACCATGTTGATGTTGGGTCTAAGGGCTTGGAACTTTCCAACTAGGGAGAGTTCCAAGGAGGAGGTTATTTTGTCCATCATTCTATCTAGAATCTAGAAGTTTGTTCCATCCTAAACTTCTAGCTGCACCTGGGTATCAGCATCTTCCACGGGCCTACTAGACTTCCCTAGTAGGGCCTGTTTCCAAGCCTTGGGGTCTAAGCCCAAGGCAGGGGGAGAGGTCTCTTCAGTACTAACCGAGGTAGTATTGACATCAGTAGGGAGCTCCTGCGGGCCCAAAGGGGGGGTAGGGGGCTCCCCTGGGCTAATGACCTCCATGACCATAGCAAGTTCAAACACCGGTCAGAGTGGTAAAGTTGTAGAGCTATACCTACCTACCTAAGAGAATCCTATTGTTCTTCCTTTGAACTATATCTAAATTTCAGCCTTCTTCCTCTACATCCTCCTGTCTAACTCATTGTTCTTCCACCTATTCATCTTCCTACTTCTCTATTCTAGTTTTAATATGCATGGTTTTTTTCCTTTTCTTTTGACTATAACTAATTAGACTTAAATCTAAGTTCCTTGAAAATCACATCTCTAGAATATACCATTTTCAAGGTTAGAGGATTCTAAAGCTTAGAACCCTTAACATTATTGCCACAACCAAATAAAATGCATTTGTTATCTTTGAAATACAACTTCCATTTTCTTTAGGTATGTGAACAAAGACCTCACAACTAAAAACACTAATGTGTAAAAAAGAGGTTTTCTTACCTATTCATACTTCATATAGTGTTTTATCAACTAGAGAAAAACATGGATCTACCTATCAATTAAAAAATTGTACTTACAACCTCAACCCAAAAACACTGATCAAATTCAACACTACTTAGTATGCTTTTGGGTCTGCCCTTTAATGTCCTACTCATCCTCTTTGTGATGCCATTTTGTTGTGTTGTATACAGAGTTGTTTTGTACCTTACAGTACCCACATGTCTATAGAAGTCATCAATATTTCTAGAACGATATTGCTCTCCATATTCTAACCTTAATACTTTTATATTCTAACCTATACAATTTTCAACAAGAAATTTAAAATCTCTAAACTTGCTAAAAACTTTAGATTTATGTCTCATAAAATAAATCCAAGTATAACACGAGTAATTATTGATAAAGGAGATATAATGCCCACCTATGTTGACCCTTACCATCATGTGTTATAGATGATCATTCATGCATTGTTCATGTTATTGGAGCTCTATGAGTTATGTTGTATTGAGTATTTTTGCAGTGTATTATGTGATTATGTTTCGTTGCGCTGAACTTGTTGATGAGGTTGTTACCATCAAGGTGTTTTGATGGTGTAGTCTGGATACTTTGTGGAGATGTTTTGTATGACTATCAAGGTGTTTCCGATGAGGTTATCTTATGACATTCATATGAATTGGTGTTCTAGCTTCACTGTTTTCATTTAAATGATATGTTGGGTGGGTAGACCTAGTTCTTTTAGTATTATGTTGTATATGAGTAATTACACCTTGATTGTATAGCATGGATGGATATTTAATTGAAATGTTCCTTTTAAATAGTTAAGATTTAATTGTGCAATTTTATTATTCACGTTGGCTATGGTTATGCATTAGAGATAAGCACGTAATGTTTGAATTGAGTGTGTAGGAAAATAATAGATGGTTGACCAATGAGTGAAATGTGGAGAATGTTGACATGGTGCGCTTAGCCATCTCACTTTGTCCTTGTGTTGTCAAAACTTGTGAAAACCTTATCCAAATTGATTTGTGATTCTGGATCGCCTTGTGATAGACTCGTGAATGTGTTTCCTTGGGTGTGATTGTTTATCACTTGTGTGTTTTCTTGATATTACAAATGATTTATTAATTATTCTTGGAAATAATTAATCATGCTAATCATTCCTAGCATAGAGGAAAAATAATTTAATTGATTTATTTCAGTTGTGAAGTATTTAATTTTGGAAAGTCATTGCATTTTATTTAATTACATTTTGGAAACAATGTGATTGGGTGAAATGCATTCTATTTGAGAAGTTAGGATTAATTTTGTAGGAAAGGAATTATTTATTGATTTGGGGCATGAATTTTTTATGTGAAAGATTGTAAAATTATTTAATTGTAAAGGCTTGTATTTAATTTCCTTGTGCTTTGAAATAGATTAAATTTTATTTTGATACAAATATTTATTTGAAGGATCATTATTTTGTGGCAAGAATGAAAAAGGTTGAGTTATTTTGTAATTGGGGGATATAAGGAAAGGAGTGCTTTTATTTTATTTCATTATGCATTGTTTGAAATGGGAGAGAAAAAATGAAGAAAATGGAGATTTTCAAACCCCTTCTTCGAAGAAAATTGAATTGGATATGCTTGGAGATCGCTTGGCCGGATTGAATCACTTGTAGAGGGAAAAAAAGATTCATCTCTCCATTACCTTCAGTTTCACTGAGGTATTTATACATTTGGATACTTATAGAGTTTTATTTTGTGAATTTATAGCTGTAGGAAAATAATTTTGGAAAATTGATTTTCCTACCCAAACCAAGTGTCAAAAAATTTTAAAAATGTATTTTGAGTTTAAAAGTGTGTTTTTGGGTAGAACTGGCATAAAAGGGTATGTTTATAATTTTAGTTTTTACATTTCTTGGAAAGTGTGAAAATTATGTGAATTTCTTTATTTTACCCTATCAGACTTTGTCAAAAAAAATGATGTTTTTTAAAAAGTGTGTTATTGGGCAAATTGGGAACAAAAGGGTATTTTTATATTTTTGAATTATGATGTTTTTCAAAAAAAGTAGAAATTTGGGAATAAATTTGGGAAGGATGCTTCAAGATCTGTTAATGATAGACCTTGGATATTTTTTGAAATATTTTATTTTATTTTTATAAAGTTTGAGAATTTTGAGAAGTATGTGTTATGTAGAATCGTGTATTATCCCATAGATTTTGATTTGTATGTGCATTGGGAAGTGTGTTTTCTAGAAAAACCACTCCTTTCCTATTCATGAGCTCCTTGAAAAGTTGACCCCTGAATTATATAGGATAGGGGATATTCATAGGAGACTTGGGGTGTCCAGTTCCCAAGTGAGTGTGCATATCTTTCAAGAGGATCCTGACTACTTGGGGTATGTGTGTGTGCACCTTGAAATTGACCCCTTTACCTATGGATGAGATGTGTTTTGTGTAAGTGTGTGTATCTTGCAATAAGGTCCCTTTACCTTGGGTAAGTATGTGTGCATTTCAATTGATCCCTTTACCTAAGGTAAGTGTGTGTATCTTGCAAGAATGTCCCTTTACTTGGGGTAAGTAGTGCACCTTGCAATTGATCCATGTTACCTCTGAAAAGCATTCATTATGTGAGTGTTCACTTGAGACCTTTGTGGCCTTTTATGATTTATAGCTTCGTTATGGAGAACTAAGGGGAAGCCCACCCCAATGTCTTAGCTACCCTCTCCTAGTACTTATTGGTTGAATCATGAGTATTTGATCTTGTGTTGAGACAAACCATGTTAATAGATAGTCATGGAAAATGGTTATGCTATCCTAGATTTGATTTTGTTTGCTAATTTATAGTGCTCTCGTATATGTATGTGTGATGGTTTTTGTTTGGTTTTTGTTTTACACTTTTTTTGGTGTGCATTGAAGGTGTGAGAATCCCTTATGCTTGGTTATCATGGTGGCATTATGTTATGCTTGTTGGCTTGTGTGAGCCATTCATATTTTGTATGTATTTGCTTGGCAATTGTGCCACATGTGTCTTGTGTGCATTGATTGGCGTGTGTGCCATATGTTGCCTTATATACTGGTTATATTACAAGTTTCCACATGTTTCATATGCTAGTGAATGCTTAATTGGCATAAGTATTGCCATGTATTCCTTGGATGTGTGAGTTTTGGCTTGGATAGTGGTGTTGCCATGATCTTCTCTGTAGCTCGGGGGTTGCCTATAGTGGCATAGACATATATTGTGCTAGACGATGGTAATATGGTAGGGTGGTGGGTGACATTTCCCCATTGGTCCTATAGGAGGATCTGTTGGGAGATGGAAGTGTTCCTTGTGCATTATTTCATATTGTGATCATGTTGTATTTCAAGGTTATTACAGTAGCTTGGAGGTGGCTTATTATTGTTGTATATTTTTTATTTGTATCATTTTATTATTGGAGTGTGATCCTTCCATGCTTTTTAAGTAGCCTCCATCATGTTATTATTTTATATGATCATTTGGTTGGAAAACAATCTTTGTTTTGGAAGGAATTTAGGAAAGTTGTCTTCATGTTGAAAATAGTTAAATTGGCATGTTAGAGCCTCCATTTATATATGATGTCGTTGATTTATGATATGGCTATGAGATGGGTTGTATTGTGTCCCACATTATGTTTGAGATTCCCATATTTGTATTTGGCCTGTCTCGATGTTGTTGTTGAATGAGCATGGTATCCCGTTTGGCATTTCTCATATTTGGCATGTATGTTGTATATATTGGAAAAGGTATACTTTCTATAATTGCATTGTTCTCATTATTTTGAGTTGGTTAGAATGTTGGATTGATGATTAGTGAGTACATGCATTATTTTTTGGTTTCTTGTGGGACATTTGTCCTCGTGAGGTTTCGTGATCGATCCTCCCTTTGCCTTGTTAGTCATTTGTCCACATTGTTTAGCTTGTGGGCCATTTGTCAATGTTGGTTATCCTCGTCTTTTGGAGAAGTGTGTGCCTTGTTTCTACCTTCTCTCTTGTACCTTTGTGTGGCACTTGGGTGATTTTTCATGCTCGAGTGTGAAATTGTGACTTGTGAGTGTTAAAATTGCATCATGAAAAATTTGTTCATCCCATGTTTGTTAGCTAATGTCCTAGTGTGAGCCAACCTATGGTGCCATAACATACACATGAATATGAGTTTTAGTTACATAGCCAACCTACAACCACTCTCATAAAAAATGACATGCACTCCATCATCCTTTATTTTAGGATCGAAATCAATTTACATGCTAATCCTAGAATGTGCAACACATCTATCAGAGATTTTACCCTCCCATCATTAAACACAAGTTTTACCTTACCTTTACTAATAATTTGATGTCAACTATTGTCACCAAGGAACACCTCCCCACCATCATATGCTTTGTATGAAGAAAACCATTCCTTGTGAGGAGTCATGTGATACGAGGCACCTAAATCAATCAATCATGAGTCATCACTAGCAATGTTAGTTGAAGTGAATAAAGCATCGTTTTCATCATAAGAGAATTTATCATTAGAGAAATCTCTAGAAGACATTTTCTTGTTTCTACAATCCTTCTTTACATGTCCCCACTTCTTGCAATTTTGGCATTTTACTCTACTCTTGCTAGGGTTTTAGACTATCTTTTTTCACTCAGACTTCTTCTTATCCCCCTTTTTCTTACCACCTTTTTCCTTGGGTCTATCCTATATATTGTAGTCCATCCTTAGAACCATTGTCCATAGATTTATTTCCTATTCTTTATTGAGCAAAGTACTAACAAAACTATCCATCTTAGATTTTATAATACCACCACTGATTGCAACTATTAGATTACAATATAGACTATCCTCCTTATACATCTTAATGTAAATACTTCATAGTTGACTCAAAATAATATTAAACATGTTTAAATGCTCAACTATATAGTCTCCTTCCTTCAATATTAAGGAATTTAAATTTCTTTTTAAAAAAATCTTAACATTTACCAAACTCTTTATTTGATAGATCTCACCAATCCTTCTCCATAGATTTATTGCAATAGTCTCCTCAAAGACATTCAGAAGGACAAAATAAGAAAGACAATGTATTTTCCTTCTAGCCTTCTTATCCATTTTTGTCCAATCTATAACAAATATTTTCAGTCTTTTCATTCTTTCTCACAACTTTTCATTAATTTCTTTCCTCCAAGAGATCCTCCATTTTTAGTTTCCACAGCTTGTACCTTGAGTCATTGAACTTCTCAATCTCTAATCATGATGTGCCATGGATTCTCTAACCACACTTAAATTTATGTAAAACAACTAAAACAATACTCCCACTGCAACCAAAAAAACCCAACAAGACTACAAGAAAGGTGCCCCCTTCTATAATCAAGTCATAAATTTGATACCAAATGTTGAAATAGTAGAGTAAAAAACATAATAGAAGTATAAGGGAACTTCACACAGAGCTCCCCCTTCTCTCACCCCAGGATAAGGGAACTCTGGAGACAGATGCCCCCCCACTTCGGATGGGGTGTTTGGAAGGAGAGAAACAATCATACCTTTAGAGAAAAAGATTGATCTACTAATGAGGTTTTTTTTCTCATTTTGTAGGGTGGTAGCTGAGAACTTGTCCTCCTGTTCTCTACACATGGTCGAGAAACCCCCTACCCCAGTGGAAGTCCAACTTGCCATGAATTGGTGACTGAATGCTGATATGAATAAGGTGGACAATTCCAAAAAGATGGCTAGAATCAACACTCTTTGGAAACCCCCCTGGAGATTGGATCAAGCTCAATTTTGATGGTGCGGAAAAAAAGAATACCAGGCTGGCTAGCGGTGGCAGGATTTTCAGAGACTGCCATGGAGCCTTCATTGCAGCTTATGTGGGGGGTTTGGGAATCCAATCCAATAATGTTGCTAAGGGATTGGCTCTATTAAATGGCCTAAAAATTACCCATTCTATGGGAATAGACAATCTACAAGTGGAAGGGGACTCAAAAATCATTATAGATGCGGCCTTTGGAAGGTCTGATAGTGGTTGGAAAATGAAGAGCATCATGGAAGATATTGTCTACTTACTATCTAGATTCAAATAGAGGGAGGTTGGGCATGTGTACCATGAGGGAAATAAAGCGGTGGATGGTTTGGCTAACTTGGGACAGAACATGGACACTTGGCGTTGCTGGAGAAATAAGAATAACCTTCTGTAATAGGTTCAAAACCTTATTGATAAGGAGCTATGTCCCACCCCTAGTCAACCATGATTATAAACACTCATCCTAGGGAGATCTTAGCGGGCCAACTGGGATCCTGTATCAACTGCTAGTTGGACCCACGTTCCAAAGATTGGGGTGCCACAAATTTGTTGTGCCAGATCACTCATGTTAGGATGAGTCTTGTCTTCGTCTTAAAGTGAGCTTCGATGGCCAGTTGGGATTCTGCATTAACCACCAGCTAGACTCGCAGATCAAAGGTGGGGGTGCCAAGAGGTTGGTGGGCTAGAACAATAGATAGTACATGATTTCCTCTCCATAACAAAGGTTGCATATGTACCATGCTGAGATGGAGACCTAAGGAGGGATCTCGCACACCCAAGCACGTGGATTTTAGTGACTCCTTCATGATGCCACTTAGCATGAGTTATAATGATGAGCATTCTTGGCTCATTAATTATGATAAGAAAGGGAAAGATTGTTCACGCATGGTGAATATTAGTAAGTACGCTCCCTACAACATGAGAAGGGATGCGATTATCATTAACTTGAGAATTATTAGTAAAGCGAGGGAGTTGAGTTTCATTACTAAGTTCAAAATGATTGTCTGCATTGCTAAGTGCTTTTCTACTTCCTACATTGCTATTTCAAATCAAAGCCACTGGTGTAATATGGGGGAGATGGGTCACACACGGAACCAGAAACTTGTGAAGAATTCAAAAGAGACTAGACCCTTTAGCATATTTGGCAAGAGGGTGGGGTCACTTCTTACCTAGACTGTTTACAAGGCCATGATGAAAGCCTTTCTATTTAGTTTCTGTGCTCCTATGAGGACATGAAGGTCAAGATCAGAGCTGTGAGTTTTAATATTTTGGAGGAAGTGATTGGACTTGCAACAGGGATGCCCACTGATGGAACTAAACACCCTAGGAAAAGTAAAGTGTCTGATACTGAAGGTATGATAGCTTTTCTCAAGCCTAAGGAGGTTCTACACAGCCTTCAAGGGGGATTTGATAAACAGCTTCTACCTCAACCATGGGACGAGGTATGTTATATGATAATGAAGTATTTCACTTTAGAGGGAAGATTCAAGAGATTCTTCCATTACCATTCCGTGCTACTAAATCATTTTAGGCATAGCAAAGTCATTAGCTTTCCTTTTTATTTACTCTCATCTCTGAAAACTTCCATTGTGATTGCCATAGAACAACATGCTTTAGACTCTAGCAAGCCTGAGATCCTACTCCACCAGGGGCTTATAATGAGAATCTACAAATTCAATCTTACTCTCTACCCTCCTAAAGTCCTCACTCTTGTTAGGGTGGAATCCCCTTAGTCACCTAATTTTGCTTAAGGGAAAGTTAAACTGGTTATAATAATAGAAGTCACCCCTGCTTCTTATGCCACCTCCATAAAGACTAGTAAGAAAAATCATACCATAGTTAAAAGCCTTGAACCCACCATGAAAGACATCACTCCCAAATCTCCTGCTACGAACCCTGCTAAAAGAAAAGATTTACAACATAACCCTACCCAAGTGACTCCACAGAAGATGAAGTGGGGTAGCCTTGAGGAAGAGAGTGGCACTGATAGTGAGATTAAGGCTTCTAAGGCTACTATGGTGGTGGAGGAAGTTAGCTCGAAGGAGGGAAGTGAGCGTTTAGACAACGCTGGTGACAAGGACTACACTGTCACTAATTGCAAACCTAGAGTGTCATTGACCACGAGGTCGATGAGACTTGCAGCCAAGCTGCCTCTACTCCCCAAAGGATGGCTGCCTTGGTGGTGGATGTTGATACAGTGGAGCCACAAGTTGAGGAATGGTCTGGAGGAAAGAACAAGGAGTATTCGATGAACCCAAAGAGAGATAAAGGTTTTGAAGATGAAAAGAAGATGGTTTCTAATGAGCAGCAGGCTGTGGATTTGGAGGGAAACAACAAATTGGATATGGTGGTGGCTGAAATGGAACAAATGGGGGGAGAATTCTCTATGAACAAGGGAAACAAAAATGATAAGATGGAGGTTGATGATGGGGGTCCCAGTAATTTCCCCAAGTTTAACGTTCAAGGTTTGGATCCCATCAGCTCTTAAAAGGGGAAAAAAGGAACAGGTAAAAAGAAAAAAGGTGGAAAGAAGACTAGTAAAGACAAAGAAATTAAAACCCTTTTGGCTAGACTCAGTGATCTAGAGTGGAAGTTCAACAAGATGGCTAAGTTCTCAACTAAGGTGATGCATAGGTCTTCCACCACTCTAGTAGTACTTCAAGGTGAGGAACTTATTGGCCAAGGGATGAAGGACAAAAAACTAAAAGAGTACCAAGATGAGTTCCAGTTCCTGGTGGATGACTGGGATAAGATGTTTGGCTAGCCTTTGGAGGCTTTGTCTACCTTCAGTCTGTTGTCTTTCTGCTGTGTCTATGGTTTCCTATTATTTTTGTCTTTATGTTTCATGCTTAAACTTTGGTGGTTTTGCTTAAACTGTTATAGTTTTTGGTGCACCTTTTTTGGTTGTTCTGTACTGGGATCAACTCCCTTTTATGCCGCTTATCTTATCAAAAACATAATAGAAGTATTAAAAATGTATTGATTTAATCCAATTATGATGTTATTATACCAATAAACTTGTATCAATAAAAATAATGGAAAAGCAATATAACAAATCAACCCATATACACACTAGATATATATGGAGAAATCCTTGCAAAACAAAATCTACCCTAAAGAGTGAAATGTCCCTAACTAATATTTTATCATAAATTTCAAATCTGAAAATGAATTTAACAACTATAACAATAATAGACATCAAAACACGAACACTAGCTAACTAGTTTGCACATAAATCACTCTAATTTCAACATGAACACTCCAAATCTTATTTATTTCTGTTTTCAGATACAAATAACATTAAATCAAGCTTACAACACTAATTTGCAACAGCACCAATATTTGCAACACTTTGCAACAACTCTACTTTAGTCACAACACCAAAATATATTGAAATAAACATGGGTATTTCACACAAAACACCCTAAAACCCCAAGAACAACACCCAAACATGAAAAAATAGAACCAAGGCACTAGAATTGATGTAGAACAACATCACACACAACAACACATTCCCAACAGAACAACAATCTCAAACAACACCATCGGAAACACTACAAACACTCCAAAATGCCCAAAAACACCCTGCAAACACAAAATCTCTAAAACTGCCAAAACCCTTCAGCATTGATGCAACCTCTGGATGAGATTGCTATCTTAAATCCAAGAAAACTACCCTTAGATCACTAGAAACTCATGTCCACTGGCCACAAGCTTCAAACTCTAATGGTTTCTTTGTCCACTAAAGCAAACACAAAGCATCAGCTCTACAAAGAAAATGTAAAATCTACAATAGTCTCAAAAATGCAACATTATACATCTTTTATTGCCAAGAGAGGCATTTTTGGCACCCACGAATCTCCATGCAATGCTTTAGGAGTTACACCAAAGAATATGCCAAAATTAAACTACACTAATTGCCATAATTCCCACCTACCCGTCATGCCAACTCATAAGATATGCAAATCTCTATTTTCCACCAACCTAAGATTCCCTCCAATTCCCATGCCCAAGGAGAAATTTTGACCAATAAATCAAATTTATTTAATATATATTTATTCATGATATTGAAAATTGCTCCAGAACAAAATAAATATTAAATAATTATTATTTCCCCAATATTGTCTAGCAGTTCCAACTTACTATTTCTGGATAGCAGAACTTACTAAAAATAAAAAGTATTATTTCTAGAAAGGGGACATGACAAATCCTCCCTCCCAAAATTTTCTTGTCCTTAAGAAATGAACATTAGGATGCTCAAGTATCTCAGATCCTTCCCATGATGCATCCTCAAATGGCAGATTTTTCCATTTGATCAAATGTTCTGTGATGCTTCGGTTCCTTAGTATCTTTTCCCTTATTTCCAAAATATTCTCAGGGATTAGAATCATCTTTCCTTCACCATCCAATGGTGGTAACTCAAATGAAGCTACAACTTTCTATCCTACAACTTTCTTCAAGCATGAAACATGAAAAAATTATGAATTTTACTACCTGAAGGAAGCTCCAACTCATATGCTACTTCCCAAATTTTTGGTGACTTTTTATGGTCCATAGTACTTGGGATTGAGTTTCTCAACTCCATTATTTTTCAATGTACTTTGTTTATATGGATTCAATCTAACAAAAAAAAGTCCCCCACCTCCTCTTCCTGTCTGCATACATTTTCTGTTGATTTTATGCATGTTGTAAGTTATCCTTAAGTGAACTCAAGATCTCCTAACTATAGTTTATTAGATCACTTGTTGTTGGTACTTGGCTATCTAAAAACAATAGATTAGAAAATCAAAGTGCATCACATCCATAAAGAGCTTGAAAAGGAGTCATACCTATAGACATATGGAAAGAGGTGTTGTAATAATACTCCCCAAGATGCAACCATTTCACCCAAGCATGAACATGTTGATCTGAAATATAATTCCTTAGATATCCTTCTATCCACTTGTTGACTATCTTTGTTTGTGCATGGTATCTTGTGCTTGGTGTAAGCTTCGTGCCTGTCAAGTTGAAAAGCTCCTTCTAGAAAGAGCTAAGGAATCTATTGTCTCTATCACTGACAATATTTCTGGGCAACCCATGCAATCTGAAAACCTATTTGAAAAACAACTCTGCTACTTGTGGTGCCTTGAATTCAATTGTCATAGGAAAGAAATGTGCATATTTTATCAATCTATCTACCACCACATAAATGCAATCCTTACCTTGACTCTTAGGCGATCCTGTAATGAAGTCCATTGAAATGCTCTCCCATTTCTATTCAGGTATTGGTAGTGGTTGTAATAGACTTGCAGGGAAACTTTGCTCACCTTATTATGTTGGCATGTCATGCACTCCCTGATATGTTTATGCACATCCTCTTTCAACCCCTTACATGCAAACCTCTCATGGATCTGCATGTAAGTTATGTAATACCCCTAATGACCAGCTAATGGTGTATCATGAAAGGCTCTTAGAATCTTCTCCTTGATCTTGGATTTGGGTACCCAAATTTTTTTATTTTTGTAATAAATCAGCCCATCCATTACTGCATACTTGTGATCCTCTACCAACTCATCCAAGATGTTAGTAGCAAATGAGTTCTTAGCATACTTAGAAATGATAGAAATTTTCCAATTAGTTGAAATAGTAGACAATGAGCATAAAGTAGGCTTCCTAGAGAGCGCATTTGCTACTACATTACTCTTGCCTTTCATATATTCAATCTCAAAATCATAGGCTTGAAATTTTCTTACCCACTTTTGTTGATGGTCATTCACATTCCTTTGATCCATGAAGAACTTGAGACTATTATGATCAATCTTCACCACAAATTTCCCACAGACTAGATATTGTCCAAACTTTTCTAGTGCATGCATTATTGCCAACATTTCCTTGTCATAGATGGAGTACCCTCTTTCTAGTTTTCTCAATTTTCTACTCTTAAAATCTATGGGATGTTATTTTGAGTGAGGACAGCCCCTACACCTTCCCCTGAAGCATCAAATTCTACTACAAATGGTAGAGAAAAATCTGGAATTGCATGTACAAGGCATGAGCTCATTACCTCTTTGAACTTGTCAAAAGTGTTTTGTGCTTCCTTTGTCCAAACGAAGACTCCCTTTTTTGTCAAATCAGTTAATGGAACAACAAGATGAGCAAAACCTTTTACAAATCTTCTATAGTAGCAACATAGTCGAAAGAAGCCCTTTAATTGTGTGAGATTGGTGGGTGGTGGCCAAACTAGGATTGCTTGTATCTTCTGTTGATCTATCTGAACCCATTCGACACTTATGACATAACCCAAATATAAAATTTTAGTCAATCCAAAATCACATTTGGAAATCTTGGCATAGAAGGATTGCTGCTCCAAAATTCCCAAAATAGTATCTAGATGCTTCAAGTGTTCTTTCCATGTTTTGTTGTAGATTAAAATGTCATCAAAGAAAACCAAGACAAACTTTCTAAGTTGTTTGTGTTATGAAAAGTGTCTCAACCTTGCAACTTTGAAAGATTACTATTATTCCTAATTTTGGTCTTTTTGAATACCCTTTATCTTGGAGAATGGTCTAGAACTTTCAAAGTTTCCAAATGAGCTAAAAATAGCAAGACTTACTATTTTTAGTAAGTCCTTCGATTGAGCTTGGATTGACCTGAAATTTTTCCTAGAAGGTGTGGAACAGCTAAGTGAATATCTCAGGTGAGTTTCTATTGATATGTACCAGACAACTGAGAGGGGGTGAATCAATTGTCATAAAACATAAACACTTTTTGCAATTAAACATTCATCATTTATCCACAATTATTATGATTTAACAATGAGTGCATGAAATTGGAAACTTAACAACATCAAACACAAGAGACACTAGATTTAAGTGGAAAACCCCAAGGTGGGGAAAAACCACGGAGAGGATTGACTCTCAATATATATTGCAATCTTGAAATAGTGATGTTTAGGCTTGGTCAACCCACGGGCCTAAACATACTGGCTTACTGCCATGAAGAACAACTAGGTCTAGTAGACTCACTGCCTCAACCCTAAACCTAGCAAGATTACAATAAGGGATGTTAAACCCTACTGGTGGCTTACTACCAAAATTAACTACCACTATGAACACCTTTCTTTATTGTGAATAAACAATTCCTCAGCTCAGCTCTTCCTCTGCCCTGCTCTTCCTCTGCTCTTCTCTTCCTCCTCTTTCCTCTTCCTCTTCTCTACTCTACCTTTGGACCTTTCTTAATGTATTCTCATTTTTTCTCAAGGACAACTTTTCTACAACTTAGCTACAAGTATTTATACAGTACATCAACCTTGGAATGATCATCAAGGTCAACATCAACCATTGGAACAATATCCAAGGTCAGTATTACAAACATTTACAAAATAGGTCCTGACCTATTGCAACATCATGCAAATGGAATAAAAAAGTGGATCACACCATGCCTTAGCTAGGACTCAAGCATGATCTTCCATGCCACAACATGCTTCCACAATCTTCTAGAGATCTCTGCAATCACTAAGATCAACCAGGTTGGCCAAGACTGGTTACATGCTACGTTATCAGGGAATAATCTTCACACACCATCTCAATTTCTTAATGCGGACCAAAGTCCATATAGGAACATGATTAGGAGACATTCACAAGCATGCTATAATCATCAGGAGTAACTGCCCCAACCTTAACCACTTTATTCATAGGAATCTTCTCACCAGAGTACATGAACTTTACTGTCTTCAACTATCATAAAAGAAAGATAGCTTGCAGACCACCAAACCATGAACCATTGCAATTGTAGACACTTATCATCATCCCAGACTTCCCTCTAGAACTACAGAGCAAAATAATTTAATGTGGAAGAATGCAAAGCCAAATATTGTCTTCCTATCTCAACTAAACTTATAGAAAAAACAAGCTTCACTCTGGTGAACACAACTCACTCAGATCTTCATGTGGATGGCTCAAACCTGAAATGTAGTATCCTTAGACATACCTCTAACTTACTTCCAATCTGCAGACCACGATCTTCAAAAAGGAACAAATGCAGAGCAATTTACCAGACTGTTCTTCAGCATACAACTCACTATCTGTACTGCACTTCTCTGTGGCTTACTTGTTTCTTCCGGAGAGGCTAATTTTCTCAATATCCTTAGCATACAAGTCTTCCAAACAAGTAATGGAATAGGATATAGTTGACACCAATGACAACATGAATATGTTGACATGAATGACAACACCGATTAGGCACATACTTGCAACAATCTCCCCCTTTGTCATTGATGGCAACATATGATGTGAAAAACTGTAACAACCATCAAGACAAGATTCTCCCCCTTTCTCTTTTCACATCTGCACTCTTTCTTTTACACATCTGCACTCATCTTCACTCTTTCTCTTACACATCTGCACTCTAAGTTTTTCACATGACTTCTCTCCCCCTTTGACATCAATGGCAAAGGGCACATACTTGCACTTTCTTGCTCTGATATAATCTCTCTTCTAAAATTTTTGACTACTCCCCCTTAGAAGTAGCCCTAAAAAGCATCAATCCAGACCTCTAAACACCTTCAGACTGATGCACCATTATGCATTTTAGTTTAGAGTAGGAGGGGTGATGACCCCTAACTTTTCTCTAAGATACTCAAAAGTAACCTTGGGCAAAGGCTTGGTAAAAATGTCTACAATCTGATCCTTGGTCAAAACATACTCCAACTTCACTTCATTCTCTGTCACCTTTTCTCTCAAAAAAATGATACCTAATGGATATGTGCTTTGTCTTTGAATGCATCACTGGATTCTTTGATATATTGATGGCACTTGTATTGTCACAAAAGATTGTAATTGGATCTTTATGCACAACTCTGATGTCCTTCAAAGTCTACTTCATCCATAACACTTGACTGCAATTACATGTTGATGCAATGTATTTTGCTTCAACAGTAGACATGGATATTGAATCTTGTTTCTTGCTCAACCAAGATACTAATATTTTTCCCAAGAAGAATGCACCTCCACTTGTGCTTTTTCTGTCATCCACATCTCCAACCCAATTTGCATCAGTATATGCACTGAGAACAAAGTCACTTTCCTTGGGGTACCACAAACCATAATCTATTGTACCTTTTAAATATCTTAGAATTCTCGACTGCCATCACATGTGATTCCTTGGGTTCTGCCTAAAATCTTTCCACAAGACACACTGCATGCATTATGTCAGGTCTATTTTGAGTCAGATAAAGTAATCCTCCAATCATATATCTATACTATTTCTAGTTTGCCATGGGTGAGTTATCATCTTTTCTCAACTTACAACTAGTTATCATAGGTGTGCATACTGGTTTAGAGTCTTCCATCCCAAATTTCTTTAACAACTCTTTCACATACTTGGACTGAGAAATGAAGATACCCTTATCTGATTGACTTATTTGCAGACCTAAAAAGAAGTTTATCTCCCCAAACATAAACATTTCAAATTTATTTTGCATTTCTCCAACAAAAACTGAGCACATACCTTCATTGTCTCTAAAAATAATATCATCAACAAAAACTGCAACAATCAGGGTTTGTTCATCATTGATCTTGAAGTAGAGATTAATGTCTGTAGTGCCTTTACTAAACCCAATCTATATCAGGTACCTATCCAACTGTGCATACCATTCCCTAGGAGCTTGTTTTAATCCATACAGTGCTTTCTTCAATCTGCATACCATATCCCCTTGTTCTAATGACTGAAATCCTTCCGGTTGTTCAATGTAGACTTCCTCTTCCAACTCTCCATTTAAGAAGGTAGACTTGACATCCATTTGATAAACCTTGAAATCTTTGTATGCTACAAAAGCTAAAACATCCTTATTGCTTCAATCCTTGCTACCGGAGCAAAAGTTTCTTAAAAGTCTATTCCTTCAACCTTAGCGTATCCTTTGCATACCAATCTTGCTTTGTTTCTTACCACTTCACCATTCTCATTCATTTTATTTCTGAAGACCCACTTTGTACCAATCACATTCTTGTTTGCTAGTCTGGGAACAAGATCCCAAGTCTGATTCTTCTCTATCTGCATCAATTCTTCTTCCATGGCCTTTATCCAATTCTGATCTTTGCATGCCTCATCCATAGTTTTAGGTTCAATCTTAGAGATCAGATAGAAATGTACTTGTTCTTCCATTGATTTTCTTTTGGTTAAGATTCCTTTGCTCTTATCTCCTATGATTTGATTTTTAGAGTGACTGATTCTTACATACCTTGGAGTTTTAGTAGCACTTACTAGAGCTTGTTCTTCTTCATCTATGTTGTCTTCATGCTACACCACTTCTAAAACATCTAGATCATCTGACTCATATCCACTTGATCCTGAAGACCTTTCCATACATTCATCAACTTTAACATTTGCACTTCCTACGGTCTTCTTCAGCCTCTTATTGTAGCACCGGTAAGCCTTGCTCTTGGCAAAGTAACGAAGGAAGATTCCTTCATCACATCTAGCATCAAACTTGCCTAAATCTTCTTCTCTTTTGATATAACATATGCTACCAAAAAATTTGAAATATTTGACAGTGGGAACTCTACCATGCCACAATTCATAGGGAGTCATTGAGTTGTTACCTTTTATCTGAACTCTGTTTAGGATCTATAATGCGGTGTGAATTGCCTCTCTCCACTATGCTTCTAGAAGATGAGCCTCCTTCATCATGGTTCTAGCAGCTTCTTGAACTGTTCTATTTTTCCTTTCAACAACTCAATTTTTTTGTGGAGTTCTGGGGGTAGATATTTGTCTCTTAATTCCATATTCTTCACAAAAGAAATTGAATTCATTTGATGTGAACTCTCCTCCTCTATTAGATCTCAAACATTTGATTTTCAAATCCATCTAATTTTCAACCATTTCCTTAAATGCCTTGAATTTATTTAGAGCTTCAGCTTTCTCTTTTAAGAAGGTAACCCAAGTCATTCTAGAATAATAATCAATGAGAAGCATGAAATACATGTCTCCTTGCAACTTCTTACTCTGGTAGGTCCACACAAGTCCGTATGCACTAGCCCAAGTAGTCCTCCAACTGATTGATCCTTGCTTTTGAAAATTGTTCTTGTTTGTTTTCCAAATTGACACTCCTTGCAAACCAGATTAGCAGGCTTCACAAGCTTAGGAAAATCTCTAACAATCTATGCAATACTTATCTTCATAATATTATCAAAATTTATGTGACACAACCTTCTATGTCATAGCCAACTCTCATCAATCTGAGTCAACAAGCAATAGTTCTCGATTCCTTTCAAATGATAGATATTACCTCTGGTCTTCTTACCAGTTGCAATGACTGCTCTAGAGCTTTCCCTAATCTTTCATCCATTGTCCTTGAAGCTTAAGTCATAGCCCTTGTCAAACATCTAACCCACACTTAGAAGATTGTGCTTTAATCCTTTCATATACAAGACATCTTCAGCATTATGCTTGCCATCAAAATAAATAGATCCTTTTCCACAAATCCTACTAGCTCTGTCATCTCCAAACCTAACCAATCCACCATCATATCTTTCCAAACTTACAAACATACTTTTGTCACCAGTCATGTGGTGAGAACAACCACTATCAATAACCCAATCATCTTTGTCCTTGATGACCTAAGTAGCCAAAGCACTTTCCATTGGTTTTTCCTCCTTCATACAACTAAAAGAATTAGTAGACACAAGATCAGATCCTCTTTGCAGCCTATCCACAAAGTTGGCTTCAACTTCATCTATCTCATCATCAGATTCTACCTTATACTTTTTTGATCTGGAAGTACTTCCAAGAGTATTGGCTTTGAAGGTAGTCTCAACTTTTGGCAGAGCATCATCTAACTCCCTCATCTCAAAAGCAATAAGCTTACCAAGCAACTGATCCATGTTAACTATTTTCACTTGCATGAATTCTTCAATTGTGGCCACCTTATGATAGTAGGACTTGGGTAGAGATCTAAGTATTTTTGTGATAATTTCCTTTTCATCAAGAGTTCCACCTTGGCTTTTATCCTTGTAATAAGTTCATCAACTCTTTGCATAAATGCTAATATGTTTTCATCATTGTTCATCTTTAATATTTCATATTTCACTTTCAGACTTTGTAATTTGGCTTCCTTCATAGAGTCATCTCCTTCATACAAAATTTTCAACTTTTCCCATACCTTATTTGCAATTTCAAGATCTACCACTTTTGTCAGTATTGAGTCAGTTAAAAAGCTTAGTAAAGAATCCCTTGCCTTGACATCTATCTCATATTCTTTGATTTCATCTTCAGTCGTTGGACCATTTTGAGGTATGGTGTATTCTATTTCTATAGATTTTCAAACTTTGATACCAAGAGAGAGAAGATGGATTTTCATTCGAGCCTTCCCAAGAACATAGTTAATTCCATCAGAATGTGGCGCTTCCTTCTTGTAAGACATTTTGGATCTTTCTCAAGCTGTTAAACTTTCTTCAAAGGAATTTGGCTCTAATACCAATTGTTGATATGTGCCGGACAACTGAGGGGGGGGGTGAATCAGTTGTCACAAAACTTAAACACTTTATGCAATTAAACATTCATCACTTATCCACAATTATTATGATTTAACAATGAGTGCATGAAATCAAAAACTTAACAACATCAAACACAAGAGACACTAGATTTACGTGGAAAACCCCAAGGTGGGGAAAAACCATGGAGAGGATTAACTCTCAATATATATTGCGATCTTGAAATAGTGATGTTTAGGCTTGGTCACTCCACAGGCCTAAACATACTAGCTTACTACCATCAAGAACAATTAGGTCTAGTAGACTCACTGTCTCAACCCTAAACCTAGAAAGATTACAATAAGGGTTGTTAAACCCTACTGGTGGCTTACTGCCACAATTCACTGCCACTATGAACACCTTTCTTTAATGTGAATAAACAATTCCTCATCTCTGCTCTTCCTCTACTGTGCTCTTCCTCTACTCTGCTCTTCCTCTTCTTTCCTCTTCCTCTTCTTTGCTCTACCTTTGGACCTTTCTTAATGTATTCTCATTTTCACTCAAGGACAACTTTTCTATGACTCAGCTACAATTATTTATACACTACATCAACCTTGGAATGATCATCAAGGTCGGCATCAACCATTGGAACAATCTCCAAGGTCGGTATTACAAACATTTACAAAATAGGTCCTGGCCTATTGCAACATCATGCAAAGGGAATGAAAAGAAAATCACACCATGCCTTAGCTAGGACTCAAGCACAATCTTCCATGCCACAACAAGCTTCCGCAATCTTCTAGAGATCTGCGCAATCACTCGGATCAACCAGGTCAGCCAAGACTAGTTACATGCTACGTTATCTGGGAACAATCTTCACACACCATCTCAATTTCTTAATGTGGACCAAAGTCCAGATAGGAACATTATTAGGAGACATCCACAAGCATGCCATAATCATCAGGAGCAACTGCATGAACCTTAACCACTTTATTTATAGGAAGCTTCTCACTGGAGTACGTGAACTTTCTGTCTTCAACTATCATAAAAGAAATATAGCTTGTGGACCACCGAACCATGAACCATTGCAATTGTAGGTACTTACCATCATCCCAAACTTCCCTCTAGAACCACAAAGCAAAATACTTTATTGTGGAGGAGAGCGGAGCCAAATATTGTCTTCTTGTCTCAACTAAACTTACAGAAAAAGCAGGCTTCACTCTAGTGAACACAACTCACTCAGATCTTCATGTGGATGGCTCAGAACTGAAATGTAGTAACCTCAGACATGCCTCTAACTTACTTCCAATCCACAAATCATGATCTTCAAGAAGGAACAAATGCGAAGCAGTTTACCAAACTGTTCTTCAGCATATAACTCACTGTCTGTACTACACTTCTCTGTGGCTCTCGGAGAGGCTAATTTTCTAAATATCCTCAACATACAAGTCTTCTAAACAAGTAATGGAATAGGATATAGTTGAAACCAATGACAACAAGAATATGTTGACATCAATGACAACACCAATTAGGCACATACTTGCAACAGTTTCATCTCAAGATCATATCAGGATTGCGAGTTATTAAAGTTTCTATTTTTTGAAACTACTGAAAAAAGTCTTTGAACTCAATTACCAGAATTGAAACTTCTCTAAACATCTTTAAAATTTTCATAACTGGTGTAGCAGGTTATAGGGGTGATAAATCTCTTCACAAGGTTTCTGATGCATTAAACAGTTCGTCAATTGGACACCTAGATCAAAAGTTATGGCCTCTAGAAGTTGGACCTTCTATTTTTGGGAAATGTTAAAACGTGTTGGACACATAAAAGAGCTGTAAAGGGGAGAGTTACACGTGTTGGTGTGTGGTTTGGCACATCACAAGGCATCTTTGATTGGATATAATTTGGGTATCACTTTTGGGTGGTTTTAGCTCATGGTTTTGTAATTACCGTTGGCGGTGTACTCTATTGTATCTCCTATAAATCAGGAGCTTGAGATGGAGGTTGTATGTAAGAATCTTATAGATGTCGAGTTACCTCCTAGATCTCTGGTTGGATATACTCCTCTAAAAGCTTTCTCTACAAGTATATTAGATTCTTCATGATTCCTTAATAATATATTGGGCAGATTTGGAGTGTAGGGTTTTTTACCTGAAAGGGTTTTCCCCAAGTATATCTTGTGTTGTGAGTTTTGTGTTTGCATTTGGAAGTTGTTATTATCTTTCTATTAATGTACATCAAAATTCATAACTATAAAAGTAAAAATTTGCATAAGTCTTTCCTCAGTAGATCAGTGTAGGAAGTGTTTCCGCATACATTGCTTCCTTTCAGTTAGTATCAGAGCTTGATCACCTTTGGTTCTAGTTGTTGGGTAGAGGGTTTTTTGAGTTGATCTTCGTTTGAGTGGGAGCTTGTGCAAAGGATTTTGAAATCTTTGTTGTAGGTAAGATATGGCGAGTACATCTAGGAGGTTTAAGATAGAGAAGTTTATGTTGGAATTAGAGCTTACAACTGAGAGGGGGGGTGAATCAGTTGTCCTAAAACTTTAGAACTTGTTGTAGTTAATTCATCTTTACTACTTCTTTAACAGATTAAAAATGTAATCATGAAAAGAAAGAATCACAACACATGAGCAGAAGTAAAAATAACACACTTGACACAAAGATTTTTGACATGGAAACCTGGTTAAGGGAAAAACCACAGTGGGGGTTAACCCACAAAGATTATACTCTGTTAAAAGTATTACAAATGTAGAATGCACATGCATTCAAGCTCACTACCCAAAGCTCACTATTCAAAGAAAGGCTCACTGCCTACAAGAAGAAGATTACAATGTGTTTGAACTGATAATTAGCATCTACCTATGCAAAGATTCAGTTTCGGTTAAGCACAGAATAACAACTTGATACACTTCATCTTTATTCTACTCTGTTTACTGCTCTGCCATAATCTGGATCTTAAATCTCTTTCCCTTTCACACTTTTATCTACTCACACACACCCTTAACACTTGAATCCATCGGTTATATATATCTGCTTCAAGAAATTCAATCACTTTTCTGTTGGCCTGATGAAGAACTTAACAAACAATACAAGTACTCTATTCTGTCGGCTGAATTCATTCCAATATTAATGTGTACCAGAAATAACACTTGCAGGTCATCATATATATTGGCCACTAACATTATATCTCATACGCAACTCATCAAAACACTTCTACTGGATCCGCACAAGAATCTAACACAAGTCGGCCTATTCTTTATTGAACTATTCTGTCATATTTGGACCTGGTACTCAGATGCTCATATCTTTTACTCCCTTTGGAACCAAAGGTTGCAACCATGGGTTTTGAATGTCCTGGCATTCCTCTACACTTCCTCAGATTCACAAAACACAATGATTAACTACCAAAGAAATTTGGACTAAAATTTTGGACCTTGTCACATGCCTTGTTTCTGGCTATCCTGACTTAGATAAATTCTTATTCTGACTTCTGGTATAAACAAATTATGTTATGTGGATGTGTGGAATAATCTTAGTTTCCATCAATGACAACACCTATCATGCGTAGCATTGTCTCTTGCCAACAATCTCCCCCTTTGGCATTGATGGCAACACTTGGTGAAAAATGACTAAGTGTCATGATTGACTCCCTATACTGTGTATACATATATATTCTTCCATTGCTCCCCCTTTGATGGATTCTTCATTTTGTTTCATTTTTCACTGTCTCTCTCAATGGCTAAGGGTGGGATCCTCTAACCAAAATTTACACAAGAAACATGTATACAAGGCTGCATATGTACAAATAATCCATTTATTATATTTACATGAATTTGAGAATATCTACAAAACTACTTTTCAACTACACAAGTTTAGAGGCCCAACTACTTTTCATGCCATCCAAAATTGAGATGTGTCCACTTAGTAGGAATGCCTATGATTCTTCTCTCTTCAGATCTAAGGGATCACCTATCCGGACTGCAACTTGAGCTTCTAATAAAGCAGTGAACATTGTTTCTAACCTGGGGGAAATCAATCCTCAGAGCTCACACATTCTCTTCACAATATTGCTCTTTTCTTTAACAAGTTTCTTTATTTCATCAGTCAAGCTGATTGCTTGACATTCTTGACTTACCAGAGAAATTGAGGATCAAAATTTTGAGATAGATTCAACAATTTTTGTTCCTTCTCCTTTATCTTTTTCTCAATATCCTCAATAACTTTGTGCCAAGATAGACAAAATTTGTATATATCACCCCCGTCATTAAGAGAATTTTGAATACTCTTTATACTGATATCAAGTACCCTTCTATCATTCCCTATTAGGTCCTTTAGCTCACTAAATTTCTTATCCAAATATTCATTTCAGACTTTAGTCTCTGCAAACTTCTCAAAGGACTCAAAGTGTGTACTTATAGAATTTACAAGGCACTTCATATTTCCAGAGGGAAAATTAGATGGATTCTTCTAGAAGGTTGGTATTATCATCTCCAATATTCCAGATGCAAGACTTAGCAACTCACTGTCCTCTATGTGAGATTTCAATATCTTTTCACTTGCCTTGGCTTGTGTGAAAGATGCTATCTTCATCATTTGGATCAGAGAGAGTATCCAGGTTGATTGGTCCTTGAATCAGTTCTGGTTCATCAAACTCTAGCATTTCTTTTCTTAAAAAACTCTTCACTACATATACAGTGTCTCTTGCCACAATTTTTGGACCACTTTCTTTTTCTGGAGTTTTCTCAGTGTCAGTATCAGGATTATTTGTTTTAGATGCATCAACATTTGCACTATCTTCTTTAGCTTTATCTTCCTTACCCTTGACTTCTTCTTTCTTTTGCTTTGAATCAACTTCAATGGGAATTTTTGTTTCCATGTTAACTTATGTGCTAACTCCATCTATTTTATCCTGAGTATCCTATTTGTCTTCAGCCTCTTTTGATTTCTGATCCTCATTCTTCTCAGAGTCATCTTGAGTAGGACTTGGTGTCTCCACATAAGTTTGCTCCAGGAGATCTAGAGTATCATTTTGGTCATCATTTCCATTTCCAGTCTCTTCTTCTGAAGTTTCTTGTTTCAGAACAGAAGGATTGCCTTCCTCAACTTGTTCTTCTGAAGTAACATAATATTTATCTTTATCTAGGGTCTTCAAAATTTCCTCTATTTCCTTTACAACTTCCTCAGTTTCACCAAGCATTAGCTTGTTCATCCAGATCTTGCTTCTAAATTTCTCCTTCACTTCCTTAAGGATTTTATTTGCTTCCCTTCTGGTCATTACTAGACACAAGGTGGAGAGGACATGTTCTATGAGTTCTAGGTCTTTAGCCTTGGCGGCTTCCTTCCTCATCTCTAGTATATTCCTTAAACTTTTAGGAATCTCTTGCAAAATTTCCAACAAAGCTCTATTGAATTTATTCAAGTATAGGATGGTGGCATCCTCTAGGATTCTATTATTTTCTTTATCAAAACTATTATAATATTCTCTGATAGGCCTTAGATTTCCATTAACAGTAATTGTTTTTACAAATTCATCAACTGTCATAGGAACCTTACCAGTCTCTTGCTTTTTACTTGCCTTTTTACTTCTGGAAGGCTGGTCCTCAGAAGCTTTTGAAATCTTGGCTATCTTAGATCTTATTTATTTAACTTCTTTATTTGTCCTTGTCTCCTCATCATCTTTTGAGCTCATATACATCCTTGTGGCCTTTGTTTTCTTTCTCTTTCTTTCTTCACCAGATGGTCTGGCTTCCAGTGTCTCAGTGGGAATGGACTTTGATTGCTCATAAATAGTTGCAGAACTTCTTATTTTTCTTGATAAACTAGGAGTGGCTTCTGGAGCAGTTGCTAGTTCACTTTCTGCCCTTTCTTCTGGAGATTTCTCAGTTCTTCTCTTCATCTTTTCAATTCTTTCTCACAACTTTTGTGATGCCAATGCTGTCAACATACATTTCAACTTGCCTCCGAGCTTTTCTCTTGGTCTCTGGTTGCCTGAGCTCAACATGCAATTTTAGACTTAGCTCCTTATACATTCCAAATCTTTTAACAGAGGTGTCTTTTGGTTTGCTCAAGGGATGTTGAGCATACATGTCCAAAATCTTCTCATTAACCTCATAGCCCATAGGCATAATCCATATAGTTTTGGGTTCCACAGCCTCCATTAGTCACTAATTAGTGTCTACCATAAAGCAGATTCCATCCCGTACTTCTTAACTATTGATTTGGGGATTCTTTCCCTTGCATGCATCATACTCTGAAAGTTCTTGAAGTATCCCCAAATTGCAGTTTTCTGTGCATTAGAATCTCCAATGTTGAGTAGGTGATCTCTTATTTGCCATGCAACTGGTCTGTCATTTGTCCAGTGTGCACCTTGTACTCCAGGCACTTCATTCATAAATATGAAGAACAAACATATAACTAGGGAGCCATATTTGAAGATGTTTTTCTTATCCTTCTTGATTTTGCTTAAATTTTTAATTAGTTGGTTTTATAGTAGTTCACATAGGTCATAATCTGCATTCTCTTTTAACATCTTATATGCTGCATATATAGCAGTTTCTAAGATAGAATTATCCTTGTTGGAGTGATAAATCTTATAGCCAATTACCATAGAAGCAAACTTAACATCTGGTTCTATAATATCATTTATGGTCATTGCCCTCTTGTCAAACTTTGCACCGGTTGCATCTGTAACAGTTTGGTTTTTCACAGATTTCAACATGGGTAATCCACCAGTTGAATTTAACCCAGTCACAATCCTGATAACATCCTTGGCAATTTTGAATGGTTTTAACAGCTATATGAATTCATCATGCAATCATCTCAAGATGTAATGAACCTGCTCATTCTCATCAAATGCTAGAAATTTAGTGACTTGTAGAAAATGTTTGTTTTCTAGGGTTTTGAATTGCAGTTTCAGATCATAATTATCATCCGTTAGATGGTTCTTAAGTAATTCCAACAATCTCAGATTTCCAAATTCATCAATATTACAATGGATATAAGCCCTAATATCTTCGACATGTAGTACGCCATATGGGACACCAAAAAATGCACCTAATGGTTCAACTTCAACTAACTTGTATGGATTCTTCTTAAATTTTAGTTGGGGCCTTTCAGTTACATCAACAACTAGGGGTGTAGCTATTTGCAGAGATTGAAATTTTAAGAGATTTCACAAAAAATAGAAGCACCTTGTTCCGTAGGTTAGGGTTTTGCTTGGAGATCCTTTTTGCACTTCAACTCTTGAAAAATTCTCATCTCAGAACTTGTTCATCTCTTTTCTTCTTTCTTTCTTCTAATGCAAAGTGATTCAAATGAGGAATGAACAACCTTTTTATGCTCTGCAAGACCTAATTTGACTTTGTAATAAATGCTCTACCCTAACACATCTGGTTACACTATTTCTACATACAGTCGACCTTTAATTGCTCCACAATTTGTTAAATCCACTTCTTTTCTTCTGGAAATCCCTTCAAATGATATGTAACAGGATTTTCTAACTTCACTCATCATGCCAGATTTAGACACTCACTTATGGGCTAGGGGAATTAGATTTTCAAAGCAGCTCCCCCTGAGCCAGAGTTCCTAATTCAATTCTTGGAGGAATTGTCAGCACCGGATTCCGGTGTGGACTCATTACTATTATTCATGACATTTTTCTTGACCCATGTCTTGCTCATTTCATTATAGATCTCATCCACATCAATTTTGCTCTTGCCTTTGTCTTGTCTCTACTCATCTGGTTTTATGTTTACCGGACCTCTTCTTTCATTAATTATGCTTCTGCATAATCTTGCAAAATGACCAGATTGGTTGCAATTGAAGCACACAACATTTCTTTGCCTATTTGACTAATTTCCTCTTGATTTGAATTGATTAGCCTTGTGTCCAAATCCATTGCAAGCAAAATAGTAGCCATTGAAGGAATTGCCATTTCCTCTATTGTTGGAATTATTCATTATCATACTTCTGCATTCATGGGATTTATGACCATACCTTTTGCACTTGAAGCATTGATTGGAGAAGGATGGACCTTTTTGATTTACTCTGCTTCTGCACTGAGTAGCTCTATGGCCAAATTTATTGCAAATGAAACAATTTCCATTCAAATATGGATACCTTTGAGCATTAGGTTGTCTTACCAGAGGTCTTCTAGGTCTGTTTCTCCTATTACTTGATTGAAAATTTCTTTGTCCAGATTTGGAGCTTTCACCTTTCTCATACCCAAGACCATGTTTGTCATCATCCTTCTTTTGTCTTTCAAACATTGTTTCAAGTTTGGCTGGGCTTATCTTGAACTTCTCATGTATTCATTTGCAACTTCTAGGTCATTTCTGAGAATGACAATTTGCCTTTCAAGTTCTCTTTCGTTGTTTCTACTTTCTTGTAGATTAGACTCTAGATGGCCAACTATTCCATCCAATCTACAACATTCTTCAGCTCTTTCTTTTAAGGTTTGATTTAGTTCTTCTTCAGTCTTCTTCCTTTTCTCAGTTTCTTTGGTTAGCCTCATTACCCTAGATTCCATTTCATGTTTTAGAATAGAAACTTCTTTTGTCATCTTCTCACATTCCCTTGTCTTTTCTTCCAAGGCCTCATTCATGTCATTTACCTCAATAAGATTAGCTAGCTAATGAAGAAATTCCTTTCTTTTTTCCAATGATTTATTTAATTTATATTTTAGCAAGTCAATGCAATCATCAACATCCTTAAGGTTTTCTTTTAGGTCATCTACTTCTGCTTTGGACCGGCCAAGATCTTTAAAAGCCAATTGAAGTTGTTCTCTAAGTGAACCCATTGAAACTTCTTCCCAGATCTTCCTCAAGATGTTAGGCTTCTTTCAAGGATCCTTGCTCTAATACCAATTGTTGGAATTAGAGCTTATAACTAAGAGGGGGGTGAATTAGTTGTAGTTAATTCTTCTTTACTACTTCTTTAACAGATTAAAAATGTAATCATGAAAAGCAAGAATCACAACACATGAGCAGAAGCACAAATAACACACTTGACACTAAGATTTTTGATGTGGAAACCTAGTTAAGGGAAAAACCACAGTGGGGTTTAACCCACAAAGATTATACTATGTTAAAAGTATTACAAATGTAGAATGCACATGCATTCGAGCTCACTATTTAGAGCTCACTACTCAAAGAAAGGCTCACTGCCTACAGGAAGAAGATTACAATGTGTTATAACTGATAATTAGCATCTACCTGTGCAAGGATTCAGTTCCAGTTAAGCACAAAATACTGACTTGATACACTTCATCATTATTCTTCCCTGTTTACTGCTCTGCCATAATCTAGATCTTAGATCTCTTTCCCTTTCACACTTTTATTTTCTCTTTTTGCACTTACTGCACACCACACACACCCTCAACACTCAAATCCATCAGCTATATATATATATCCACTTCAAGAAATTCAATCACTTTTCTGTTGGCCTGATGAAGAACTTAACAAACAATACAAGTACTATGTTCTATCAGCTGAATTCATACCAATGTTGATGTGTACCAGAAATAACACTTGCAGGTCACCATATATGTCAGCCACTAACATTATATCTCATATGCAACTCACCAAAACACTTCTACTGGATCCACACAAGAATCTAACACAAGTCATCCTATTCTTTACTGAACTGTTCTATCATATTTGGACCTGCTCATAGCTTTTACTCCCTTTGGCACCAGAGGCTGCAAACTTGGATTTAGAGTGTCCTAACATTCCTCTACACTTCCTCATATTCACAACACACAATGATTAACCACCAGAGAAATCTAGACTAAAATACTAGACCCTATCACATGCCCTGTTTCTAGCTATCTGACTTAGATAAATTCTTATTCTGACTTCCGGTATAAACAAATTATGTTATGCGGATGTGTGGAATAATCTTAGTTGCCATCAATGACAACACCTATCATGCATAGCAGTTTTTCTTGCCAACAATTTAATGGAAGTAATTTTGAGTTGTGGAAAATCAAAATGGAGGACATGCTTGTAGATCAGGATTTATGGAAAGTCGTATATGGTACAAAACCAATGGCAATGTCTCAAGAAGATTGGGATCTCAAAGATCGAAAAGCTAAGGGTTTTATAAGACTTTGTTTGGCTGATTTAGTGCTCATGAATATCCATGAAGAGAAGACTGTAAAGGAACTTTGGAAGAAGCTTGGAGATGTTTATCAGGCTAAATCCCTGGTGAACAAGTTATTCCTGTGAAAGAAATTATATTCTCTAAGGATGGAAGATGGAGGATCTCTTGTTGATCACCTAAATACATTCAATATGCTTGTTGCCCAGTTGACTTTTGTTGGTGTGCATATGGAGGAGGATCGATGTATGGCATTACTGTGTTCCTTACCAGATTTGTGGGACCACCTTGTTATGGCCATTGGTAGTACCACTACCACCTTCAAGATGGATGAAGTGGTTTCTTCACTGTTGTCTGAAGAGATGCAGAGAAAGTCTTCTGAATTGGCTAAGGAGGCTCTTACAGTTCATGGTAGATCTAAAGAGAAGGGAAAGAAAAAGGATAAGAAGAAGGAAGAAAAAGGAAGATCCAAATCTCGTGGGAGATCTAAGTCTCTCGAAAAGTCCAAGGCCCTGTGTTGGAACTATGGCAAACCTGGTCACTTCCACAAGGAGTGCAAGGAGGAGAAAAAGAAAAAGAAGAAGAATTATGATTTAGATTCTGACAAATCCTCTCAGTATGAAGGAGAAGCATTTGTTGCTACATTGGCAACACATGCATCTAAGGATGTGTGGCTTATTGACTCTGGTGCATCTTTTCACATGACCTCGTATCGGGGCTGGTTTTCAAAGTATGAAGAATACAATGGTGGAAAGGTGTACTTGGGTGATGATTCTCACTTGGATATTGTTGTCCGTTGAAGAGTCTTGATTCAATTCCCTAATGGACAAGTAAAGGGAATCAATGGTGTTTTGTATATCCCTGGTTTGACATAGAACCTTCTTTCTATAAGTAAATTGAATGATGTGGGTGTGCAGGTTGTTTTCTCGAATGGAGGATGCAAGATGACTAGAGGATCTATGGTGTTGGCTAAGGGTGTTTGGATTGGCACTCTATTTCAACTTGATGCATGCGCAGTTTAGTGCAATATTGCCTCTTTTTCGAAGAAGAGAGCTTCAGAGTCTTCATCCTCACCATTGGAACCAGCAGCGAAAAAGATTGTTGCATCTACTTCCGATAGTCATGCTTTCTGGGTACATAAGGGTGCTCATTCTATGGAGATGAAACTTCTAGCTGAGAAGATAATTTTATGGCACCAAAGGCTTGGTCACATTGCTACAAAGGGCTTGAGGACCCTAAAGAAAAAAAATCTTGTTAAGGGTATGAATGATTGTAACCTTGAGTTTGATTTCTATGAACATTGCATTTATAGAAAACAAAACCATGTTTTGTTCTATTCCAGTTCTCACAAATCTTCTGAGGTGTTGGATTTGATTCATTCTAATGTGTTTCAGCATGTTAATGTTCCTTCAATTTCAAAATCTATTTACTTTGTTGCATTCATTGACAATTATAGTAGAAGGACATGGGTGTATTTCCTTAGAATTAAATCTAAAGTCTTTAATAGATTCAAAGAGTTCAAAGCTCTTGTAGAGAATCAAAAGGATAGAAAGATTAAGTGTTTAAGGACTGACAACGGTGGTGAGTTCTGTTCAATAGATTTTGAGAAGTTCTGTAAAGAATAGGGGATTGAGAGGCACAAGACAACTCCGTATACCCCTCAATAGAATGGAGTTGTAGAGAGGATGAATAGAACGTTGATGGAGAGGGCAAGGAGTATGCTAAGTGGAGCTGGTCTTGAACAAAAGTTTTGGGCTAAAGCTATTGCTACCACTTGTTACCTAGTTAACAGGTCTCCTACTTTAATGCTTGTTGATAAGACACCTATGGAGGTATGGTCTGGTAAAAAGCCTTCATTAAGACACATTCGAGTATTTAGTTGTGAGGCATATGCACATGTGCCTAAGGAGAAGAGGTTTAAGTTGGAGAACAAGGTTGTAAAGTGTTTCTTCATTAGTTATGGCATCAGTGTGAAAGGGTACAAGCTTTGGGATCTAGTAGCTAAGAGAGTTTTGTATAGCAGAAGTGCGATTTTCAGAGAGCCCAATCCTTCTTCTATTGTCTTGCAGCTAGAGACAGAAGAGAAGAAAGATGATGTGGTTCAAGTTCCTTCTACCCTTGAGAAAGTTGAACCAAAAACATCTATTAGACTTGATAATGAGGAGAGCTATAGTAGCTCTGAAAGTTTAGAAGAAGATGAAGAACCTCAACCTCAACCTTTGAGGAGGTCCACGCAGATAAGGTAGCAACCTGATAGGTTTGGTTATTCATTGCATGATTCCAGTTGTATTTTTGCTTTGATTTCTAACACTGATGAGCCTAGAACTATGAAAGAGGCTATGGGTATGAAAGATGCAGGTTCTTGGAAGGAGGCCATGGAAGAGGAAATGACTTCTTTGGAAAAGAATAATACTTGGGACTTGGTGTCTTTCCCTGAAGGATGAAAACCTGTTGGATGCAAATGGGTGTTCAAAAATAAATTCAGTGTAGATGGCAATGTTGAGAAATATAAGGCTAGATTGGTTGCAAAGGGGTATTCTCAGGTGGAGGGAATTGACTATGGTGAGATTTTCTCTCTGATTGCAAAGCTAACATCTATTTAGTTCCTATTATCTCTTGCAACAATGTATGTTCTAGAAGTGGAATAGATGGATGTGAAGACAACATTCCTTCATGGTGACTTGGAGGAGGAAATCTATATGTCACAGCCAGAGCACTACATGGTGAAAGGTAAAGAAAATTTGGTTTGCAAGTTGAAAAAGTCTTTGTATGGTTTGAAACAGTCTCCTAGGATGTGGTACCAAAAGTTTGATGCCTTTGTGTTGAGTATTAGATTTCAAAAATCGAAATCAGATCATTATGTTTACTACAAGTTTGACAATGATCGCATTCTCATTATTGCATTATATGTCGATGATATGTTACTCATTAGAAATGGTAAAAGTTTGATTTCTGATTTGAAGTTTCAGTTGTCAGCACAATTTGAGATGAAAAATCTAGGGGCAGCTCAGTACATTCTGGGACTGGAAATCAGAAGAGACAGAGCAAACAAAAAACTTTGGTTAGGCCAAAGTAAGTATGTTAGCACTGTGTTGGAGAGATTCAGAATGATGGATTGCAGACCTTTGACTATTCCTGTTACAATGGGGACAAAGTTATCTATTGAAGATTGTCCAAAGTCTCCTTCTAAGATAGAGGATATGAGCAGAGTTTCTTATGCTAGTGCGGTTGGCAGTTTGATGTATGTGATGGTCTGCACAAGACTAGACATTGCCCAAGCAGTGGGAGTCCTTAGTCAATTTATGGCTAATCCTGGACGGGTACATTGGGATGCAATGAAGAGAGTGTTTATATATTTGCGAGGTACTTCTAAGTATTCCTTATGTTATCATGGTTATCCTATAAAACCTCAGCATTCACTTTGTATTCATGGATTTGTGGATTCAGATTGGGCAGGTGACATTGACAGTAGATCCACTAGTGCTTATGTGTTCACTATGTTTGGTGGTGCTATTAGTTGGATGAGTAAGTGGCAACCTGTGGTCACTTTGTCCACTACTGAAGCTGAGTACATGGAAGCAACTCATGCTTGTAAAGAAGCCATTTGGCTTAAGAGATTGTGTTCTGATGTTGGGTTTGATGTAGGGAAGATTACTATTTGTTGTGACAATCAGAGTGCCATATGTTTGGCGAAGAATCCTACTTTCCATGCAAGGACTAAGCATATCGATGTCTAGTACCATTTTGTTCGTGACATGCTAGAGGATGGGATGGTAAACTTGGAAAAAGTTGAAACTTTGATGAATGTTGTAGATTCCTTGACAAAACCTGTGAGCACAGAGAAGTTCAGATCCATGTGTTTAGAGTCTATGGGCCTCTTAGCCCCTAGTAATTAAATCTTGGTGTTGATACTCCCTTTGCTCTTGCAAGGTGTTCGACAAGTGGGAGAATGTTAAGAAAAGTGTCTCAACCTTGCAACTTCGAAAGATTACTATTCTTCTCAGTTTTGATCTTTTTGAATACCCTTTATCTTAGAGAATGGTCTGGAACTTTCAAAGTTTCCAAAAGTTTCCAAATGAGCTAAAAATAGTGAGACTTACTATTTTTAGTAAGTCCTTCGATTGATCTTGGATTGACCTAATTTTTTTTCCAGAAGGTGCGGAATAGCTAAGTGAACATCTCAGGTGAGTTTCATCTCAAGATCATATTAGGATTGTGAGATATTGAAGTTTCTATTTTTTGAAGATGCTGAAAAAAGTCTTTGAACTCAATTACCACAATCAAAACTTCTCTAAACATCCCAAAAATTGTCATAACCAGTGTAGTAGCTTATAGTGTGATAGATCTCTTCACAAGCTTTCTAACGCATTAAACTATTCGTCAATCAAACACCTGGATCAAAAGTTATGGCCTTCAGAAGTTGGACCTTTTGTTTTTAGAAAATGTAAAAACATGTTGGACACATAAAAGAGCTATAAAGGGGAGAGTTACATGTGTTGGCGTGTGGTTTGGCACATCACAAGGCATCTTTGATTGGAGATAATTTGGGTGCCACTTTTGGGTGGTTTTAGCTAATGGTTTTGTAATTACCGTTGGTGGTGTACTATATTATATCTCTTATATATCAGGAGCTTGAGATGGAGGTTTTATGTAAGAATCTTATAGATGTTGACTTACCTCCTAGATCTCTGGTTGGATATACTCCTGTAAAATCTTGCTCTACAAGTATATTGTAATCTTCATGATTCTTGAATAATATATTGGGCAGCTTTGGAGTGTGGGGTTTTTTACCTGAAAGGGTTTTCCCCATGTATATCTTGTGTTGTGAGTTTTGTGTTTGCATTTGGAAGTTGTTATTATCTTTCTGTCAATGTGCATCTTAATCTGTAACTATGAAAGTAAAAATTTGCATAAGTCTTTCCTTAGTAGATCAGTGTAGGAAGCATTTCCATATACCTTGCTTCCTTTCAGTTTGTTGAATATCTTGTTCATGCATGATTAGAAAGTGGCTGCAGCATTGGTGAGGCTAAAGGGCATGACCAAAAACTCAAAGTGCCCATAGTGACATCAAAATTTTTTCTTTTCCACTTCCTATTCCCTCATGTGTATCTGGTGGTATCCTAATCTCAAATCAATTTTGGAGTACACTTCTCCTTGCAACTCATCTATGAGTTCATCTATCCTTGGAATGCAGTACCTATTCTTAATTGTTTTCTTATTCAATGCTATGTAATCTATGCACATCCTTAGAGTGCCATCCTTCTTTTTCACAAGCACAACTAACGAGGCAAATGGGCTAGAACTAGGTCTAATGAAGCCCATATCCAGGAGCTCTCTAATAGTTCTTTCTATGTCCTCTTTGTAATCTCTTGGATGTCAGTAGGGTGTGGTTATAATAGGTTTGGCACCCTGTTCTAACTCCACTACATGCTGAAATCCTCTATTCAAAGGCAATCATGGAGGTGGATCATTGGAAACAATACTATGCTTATCCAAAATTTCTTGAATTTCAAAATGAAATTTACCTTTTTCCTTTGGAGTACTTGATGGATGAATCAAGCAAGTTGTAGTCCATGCTACTTGTCCTCACTGAAGGTCATCTCTATCTTCTTTGCAGTTACCACTCTTGGAGCTCCATTTGAAAGGCCTCTTAGAACAACTTATTTCCCATCTGAATGGAATTTGAATTCCATAGTCTGGTAATTTTGATAATAACCTCAAATGGAATGCAATCATTAGACACCCAATACCACATTAGTTTCACCAATACCCACCACATAAAAATAATCACATAGCTTATAATCACACATGGTAATATTGAGTTGTCGAATCACTTTCTTGCAAGGCATAGGAAAACCATCAGCAATTGTGACATTAAAGCCTTCAAACTCTTATGTTTTCAACCCCCTCTTCATCACATATCCTTCATCAATAAATTTGTGGGTAGCCCCACTATCAATTAGCACAGTCATCCTTTGTCCTACTAAGACTCCCTGAATCCTAAAAGGATGGTATCTAGGAGCTCCAAATAGATCTACTAAAGTACCCTCTTTGCTCATTTCAACTTCTTCTTCCTTAGGAGAATGATCTAATGTGTCATGAAATGCTTCATTCTCTTTAAATCTAGGATCTGAAACTACTTCAATAAAATGTACTTTCACTTTATCAAGGCACCTGTGGCTAGGAACCCAAGGTTCTTTACAAGAGAAACAAAACTTCTTCCTCCCAAGCTCCTTCCCATCATCAAGATCTATCTTCTTAGGGCCTATAGGTGGTACAAGTGGTATACTCTTTTGTACATGGGCTTGGAAGGTCTTCTTCTGAAATCCACTCTCTTGCTACCATGGATTAAACCCCTTAGATTGATGTGTCAAATTCCTCTTGGAAAAAGTGGGCTCAAGCTGCAAATTCCTTCTAATTGCTTCTTATAAAGTGGAAGGTGTAAATGCTTTGATAAAACCTCTCAAAGGATCTTCAAGTCCCTCAAGGAAAAGATAGATAATCTATTTTCCTGATATGTCTGGTACCATCACACTAATTTTTTGAAACTCATTTACATATTAATTGTAGTCTTCTACTTGATCTTGGATAGTTCTTTGAAATACTCCTCTTCATCTCTAAGCTTGAATCTATCAAGTATCTTTTGGCTAAAATCCTCAAATGTGTTTACCCGATCATGGTCTTGACTAATTGTTTAATGATACCACCACTCATAAGAATTGCCTTTGAGGTGTAGAGTTGCAAGTTCTGAATGGCATCCTTCTCCTTCATAGGATTGAGGGTGAGATATGTTTGTAATTTCTGCAACCATGCTTTGGCTAAAATCTTGTCAATGCCATCAAAGGTGGGTGCTGATAATTTACTGAGTTTATTTTTGAGTTCTCTTCCTCCCCAATCTTGTTCTCTCTTCCTTTGATCCCTCTCATGAATTTCTATGAACTTCTCGAATGGGACAACTACTTTAAATGCTTCAGATTGTTTAACATAGTCTTCGTACCACTTTGCAGATAAAGTTCAACGATTCATATCTCAGCATTTGCAGTAGATACAACTCCTTATTCTTCATTATCAGGTAAGAAGATAGGCTTTGTTGGCTTTGAAGTAGATATTCTTTTCTTTCCTCTAGAAGTGCTTCATTCACCTGCAATGTCTTCCACATTTTTCTTTCTCTGTAGTGACCACATTTGCCCTACAATGGTAGCCAATTTATCAATAGTAGCTGCAAACTTTTCACCTATAATTTCTTCCTTACTCTTCCCTCTTTCATCGGCCATGATTTTTATTTCTTCATTCTCTAAGTTAGTTGCTAATTTCGTCTGCTCTCTTCTCAACACTCTGAGGTCTCTTTCACTGAGAAGCATGAGTCAAACAACCCTACAAGCTAGAAAGATCATGCTCTGATACCACTGAAATGTCCCTAACTGATATTTTATCATAAATTTAAAATCTAAAAATGAATTTCACAACTATAACAATAATAGACATCAAAACACCAACACTAGCTAACTAGTTTGCATAGAAATCACTCTAATTTCAACATGAACACTCCAAATCTTATTTATTTCTATTTTTGATACAAATAACATTAAATCAAGCATGCAACACTAATTTGCAATAGCAACACTTTACAACAACTCTACTAGTCATGTAACACCAAAATATGTTGAAATACACATGGGAATTTCACCCAAAACACCCTAAAACCCCAAGAACAACACTCAAACATGGAAAAGTAGAACCAAGGTGCTAGAATTGATGTAGAATAGCATCACACACAAAAAACATTCCCAACACAACAACAATCTCAACTAGCACCATCAGAAACACCACAAACACTCCAAAATGCCCAAAAACACCCAATAAATGCAAAATCTCTGAAATTGCCAAAACCCTTCAGCATTGATGCAACCTCTAGATGAGATTGCTATCTGCAATCTAAGAAAACTCCCCTCATATCACTAGAAACTCATGTCCACCGGCTACAAGCTTCAAACTCCAATGTAAAATCTGCAATAGTCTCGAAAATCCAACATTACACATCTTTTATTGTGAGGCAATTTTGGCACCCAAGAATCTCCACACCATGCTTTGGGATATACACCAATTAATATACCAAAATTAAACTCCACTAATTGCTATAACTCCCACCTACCCATCATGCCAACTCATAAGATATGCAAATCTCTATTTTCCACCAACCTGAGATTCCCTCCAAATCCCACACCCAATGAGAAATTTTGACCAATAAATCAAATTTATTTAATATCTATTTGTTCATGACATTGAAAATTGCTCCAGAACAAAATAAATATTAATTATTATTATTTCCCAATATTGTTTGGTTGTTCCAACTCACTATTTCTGGACAGGGGAACTTACTAAAAATAGAAAGTACTATTTCTGGAAAGGGGACATGACAAAGAGACCATAGCTTGTATTATTCCAAACACTATAGTATACCAATACAATCCCTTATCCTTCCAATAGTAATCAAACATCATAAGAGTAACAATAAATGAACCTTACAATCTACTATCTCATGCTTCTAATATATAGAAAAGTTGAAAACAAGAAACTATCAAGTGGTATCCAAAACCATGAACCATGACAAAAATTCAATGCCCCTATGGTCATGGTCAATCATCTCAAAATAGTAACTCCTCTTACACCCTTCTTATGTACCATATATGTCATATATTCTATCATAACAATCAAATTAACCAAGATCCCAATCCTAGGTGATCCATGAGGGCATTCAATGTTTGTGTCACAAACACCAAATCAAGAATATGCTTTGAAACTCCTAATTTTGACCTTTTCAATGTAAGTCGGTAGGGCCATTATTTATTCTAGGATACTTAGCATATTGTGTAGGAAGACATTAAATAGGGATTAGAGAATAAAGAATAAATAAATAATGGCCCCACCCACACATAGGAGTCCCATTCAACCCACTCTAACATGTTGGAGATCATACTTTATTTATTGTCTATATGATTAAATCTAATTAATCAAGACTTAGGATTGCAAGTTTAGAAAATAAAATAACAAAAGATCAATTAAAAATGATATTTTTTCTTTTAATAATCTAAAGCACAATCTCTGAATGAGGTAAGAATGATAGCTTGTGCTTTGCCTATGTGGCAATGAGGGAGTCGTCAAATTCGCATTATGGTAACCCTATTTTCACTAAGAATCACAAGTTGCTACTACCAATTTCATGATAAATTTTATAGTATTTTTCCACACACAAGGATATGTAATTGCAAACAACTTGCTATGCATGTTTGTCTTTGTCATCCTTGTTGGTTCTCTAACCAACAATTTGCAATCTCTAAGAAGTTGTGAGCTCCTACGATTAAGGATGCAAGTGGGTTGGCCAATTAATAGGAGGTAAACACTCAAAATCCCCTACACTTTAGGCTTTGCAAGGCCAAAGCAAATGATCCTATGAAAGTATGCTAGCTTATGATGTGTAAATTTGTGACAAACAACATGTATGAGTAGATGTAGAATTCATACAATAAAGAAAGGATATAAAGGATTGCAAACCTTTGTAATTGTATTCTTCAAATTCTTTAAAGCTTCATATGAAAATGGAGAATCATAACTTAAGAAAATAAGTTATTCATAGTCTTATATTTTGTGTTTAAGGTTGGTGGAATAGGGAGGTTTATCACTCAAAGATCTATGCCTTAAAGGGTTCCAATAGTCATTATGGTCTCGTCTATATTTTTTGCAATAATATTACTTCCTGATGGTCTCTTGAATTATTACTTCCCTACAACAATGTAACCCGCATAGGTGACCCTATGATTCAACATTCTACTTAGTTATCCTTTGTATATCTTAAATTCTCTACATTTATCTATGAAAGATTTTACAATGTTCCTTAAACAATGACTAACATAGACAATGGTTTGAAATAGAAAATGTAACCGAAGAATAGAACAACCCTTAGCTATTATATTCAAAAAAATAAAAGATGTTCATGTGGAGACAATGTGAATTATAGAGTTTCCTCTCATATATTTCATTTCAAGAAATGGGTTATAGAACACAAATTTGACATAGAACAAACAAAGTGTTTCCACTTGAATATAATTCTCAAAGAGTTTCTTCCTCGTACTATCACCCTTTATAATTACAAAGACTACCACCTTTATAGAAAAGGTTACAAACAAATCCTATTAGGATGAGTGATATCTGTCACTTTATAACAACTTTATAAAATAACCTTTTACATTTCACCTTAACTGTCTTTTACACATCTTATGATGACAACACCTGGGTGTCACTTGAGAGACCTTTACCCTCTCATAGGCTATCTAAATAGGTGATTTAGAAATAACAAGTTTCCCACCACCTGTTGATCATGTGAATCAGGTGGTCCTTTGTTGGAGCTGAGATGAATATGCACCCTTGCATTTCCAGCTGATAAGGCACAAGCAATACAACTTGTTCACTTGAAAGGAGTGATATTTCCTCTCATCACTCCACACATGCTAAATGGTAATTCTATCATGGAACAAGCATATGTGTTGGATTTTGATACAAAGGCTGGGAGCGGTTCAAGAGAGAACACTAACTCTAATCCCTACCAGACTAGAATAAGGACTCCACCCTATAGCTTGATACCCTACTATGTTAGTCAGGACTGAGAAGTTATAAGACACCATCGAAGAACATCCTTTCAGGTAACTATTCAGATTCCTCTTTATGTCCCATATAAGGCGGCTCCTCATCCCTTCTTGAAAGTATCATTCTATAGGACCCCTCCAGCTGCTCTCCTTACACTGAGGAAAATCACCTATAGCAATGGTTCTGCACATAAGAGCAACCTGTTATCTTTCTAGACCTTACCATACCACGTGGCAATGGGACACTTATTTTTTTCATTTTGTAACAGCTGGGTCCTTCAAGATATCTGCAACAACTTAATTGCTCAAACTTCCTAACTACCTTCTTCAAAAGAGACAACCTCATTATAACTAAAACATTCTTAGAAGATGCTAAGATCCAAAATATATTGCAACACACACTCCTCCTTTCCCCTTTTATAATCAAGTGCATTGATGATTATCTCCTTAATCAATTTTAATCTAGCTTAATATAATTCAGACTTCACTAAACCTAGAACATCTTATCAAATCAATCAAAATCCAAGGAGATAACTATGACACACTTCAATGTGTCCTTCATTCACCAAAATGTCACCTCATACCATGCTTGAAGGGTACTTAAGTATCCAACCAATGAATATCTCATTTGATGGCTAGGGATACTCTAGAATCTTTGTTAGCTTATTCATGTGAGCCTGGTATCTCACCTCTAACCATACTTTAGCACCTTTTATAAAGCCATCCAGGCCTGACTCTAATTTTAGTAAGATATCTAATTTGGCATTACATAAAATTGGGTCTATTTTACCCTCAAGAATAATTGATGTGATAAGCATTGGGGTAATACCTTGCAATTCTAATTTCCATAAGTTCAATGATTTTACTTTTTCTTGGTATCCAAAAGCAGTGGTAGCTAACCCTCCTCCAAGGATCTGAAGCTCTCAATCTTGCTTTTAATTATCATTTCAAATCTTCCTTGTGAGGATGAAACCTCATTTAAAAGGTTTTCCACCTCGTAAGTACTTAGGATTTCATGCGGAGCATCAGGGTAAAACTTCACAATGCTTTGAATTGTGCTAAAAGATGACACCCTTGGAATCCACGTACTTAGAATTTGATTTAGTGCCAACTCATATTTGATTTGGGCATCCCATGCCTTTATCAACTTGCCAAAGCAATCCTATGAATCACCAAATTTTCCCACAATCTGGGATATCCTATGGTCAAACAAATTCTTTACCAAACTAGAAGCATCTTGTACCCCTTTGGCCTTTGTTTCTTTTACTACTCACTTCTTATTTCTTCCTTTCAACTCTCAATTCTAGGTTTGAGAGTACATTCCTATCCTATTGAGATGTAACACTGGAAGAGGCAGGTGAACTCATATGTTCTATCATTGTGATCTTAGGCATATCGACCAATGACTTGAGATTATTTTATTCTTGCATTAGTTTTGTATTTTTAGTTGATAACATGTCATAATCAACTTGTAGTTTCTTGGTAGTGACTTCACTAAATAAAGTAGTATTGACTACTAAGGAAGCAACTTGAGTGTTGTTGTGTCACTTAATCTTCTAATAATCAGGTTTCCTTTTAGCTCATTCACATCATGGATTAATTGAGGCTTATTGTCCGATGGTACCATAGCCCAAATAGCTAGAGTCTTATGTCTAGTGCTGAAACTAGACCCAAAATAGAGTTGTTTTTCTTGATCTTCATCCAAAAGGTCCTCATTAGTATCTTGCCTCCTTATAGTATCCAAGGCTATAGAAGAACCTATACCCCATATTGGTAATAACAAGCATCAACATTTCTTGACAATCCTTCTTCCTTCTTCTTGTTTCATGTTTGATAGATCAAACTCTATCTACTTTTGGATGCTTTGGACAACTTATCCTTCACTGTCTTCCTCCTCTTGCTAGGAAATGTCCCTCTTCATTTGCATATTAGCATTCATTCTACCCTTCAATAGAAACATCTTGAATGCATCGATTTTGATGAAATTATCATCAGCCAAGAACTCTTCATAGGACAAATCCCTCACATCTTGAACAACTTTGTCACCTTCTCCCAAATTTAATAGTGATCTCCCCTGAGGGAGATTTGTTTTATCCAACCTTTGAGGGGGAGGGACTATTTGCAATATCTCTTGATACTCAACATTGCACTCACTAACTTCCTTAGTAACATCATAATCCACCAAAGGCCCAAGATCATGCCCTATGTTTGTACACTCAAAAACATGACTCAGTGAACTAGGGCGGTTAAGTTAGATTTGGTGCACACATGGACCCTCTCTCCTTGCCATGGGGCGAACCTCTACATCACTCTTTCTCTCATGGAAGTAGCCATTTGAGAGGAGGTGAGACACAGGGGCGATCTATCTCGTTTGAGAGTTAGACTTCACAAAGAATTGTCAGCCAGTCTTGGGCCCTTTGTTGTGTGTTTGTTTAAATGTGGTGTTTTGTGACCGTTGTTGTGAAAATAACTATATGACCTAAAGGGTCACTAGTCATTGTTCTTCTGTTTGGGTTTCTAATGTTCCAACATTGTGTGGGTTGATTGTTGTTCTCATTGATACTTTGTTCAAGTTGGTGTTGTTCAAATTGTTGGACGATTGCTTGTATTTGAAGTTCTCTTAACCTTTCTTGTTGTTGTCTAGGGTGGATCTCCTCTATCTCGTAGAAGATTGCCTTCACCCACTCACCTCTAAGTCTAGGGCACATTCATGAGCCTAAACAAGAGAGAGATGGTTTAAGCTAACCTTGACTGGACCTAGAGTTTTGACCTAGGGTTTGCTTGACCTAAGGTTTGACTTTACGTTGAATTTGTTTGACCTTATGTTGAAACCAAGGGTTTTGACTAACGTTGACCAGATTTGACCTTGTGTTGGGATAAAGGGTTTGTAAACCTTCTACGTTGCTAATCTTTTTGTTCTTTTCAATTTTTGCATGCATGCAAGCCTATATGAATGCAAAATAGTTTTTTTGTGCTTTTTTATGTTTATGGAAATAAAAGTGCTTTTTTCTATTCTAGGAATTAGAAAATGAATGCAAACTAGTATGAGATTACTTAATGCAATTGAATCTATGTTTTTGGTTTGATTTTCTAAATAAGTGGATCGATTTACTCTACGAAAGGAAATTGCTTTAAAACAAACTACTCTATGAACTTTTGAAAGGAAACTAATTATCAATGTAGGATCTATCAAGGAAAAATAAACATGCATTTACTATTCCCAAGAGCAAAGTTGATTATCTAATTACTACAAATTAAAAGCATGAAGGAACCTAGAATAAAAGAGACACGTGAGCCTCCACTACCCTCAAAGAATCCTTGTATGGGCAACCTCTAATCCTCTTGCAACAGTGGGGTGATCCTCTTGGAAACAATAAAAAAAGAGAAGAAAAAGAAGATTTTGAAGCTTTGGAATGAGCTCAATGAGATCTTGATGAGCACTGTGGCTTGTGATGTGAGCAATGTATCGACGCAAACTGAGATTTTAGGAAAGCTAGATGAGATAACAAGTAAAAACAAAAGGCTCTAATGTCCAATATGAGCATGTGGATACTTGATTTAGATAGCAATAACATGTAAGAATTGTGTGTACAAATGAAATTGCCTCCTAAACAGGGGAGCTTTGAAGATATGCAACAGTGAATACTTTGAAGATTTAGAAAACTAAATAAATCAATGAAGAAATAGGCTCAAAGGCCTATGAAGAAGCTTAAAAAAGATTGTGAAGATGAGAAGAGCATTCTCCAACTTGAGAAATAATGAAGAGGTGAGGGGTATTTATTATTGGCAAGAGACACTATATGGATTCATGGTTGTTGTCATTGATGGCAACAAAGGTCATCCCACATATCCGCAAGTCATGGTGTGCCTCTACCGGAAGTCAGGATGAAGAACTGTTGTGGTCCGGTGAACAAGAACAGAGCATGTGGCAAGGTCTGACAGATTGGTCCGGACCTCTCAGAGGAAGTGTCTTGGTGCAGTGCGGATTTGGGGAAGTCAAGAGGACTACCTTGAGTAGTATATTCCAAGGATTTAGCCTCTGGTGATGGACAAAGAAAAAGATATGAATAGCTGAGTACCGGATTCCTGAAAGACAATGAGAACAGAAGGAAGAACTGACTGACAGAGCATCAGAATATTTTCCGGATATGTTACTGTTGATGGTAAAGGTTGTGAAGGCATGAATCATGTTTGGCCAACATGATTAATGATATCTACAAGTATATGCTTGATCCGCATTGCTTGGTGAGCAAGGATTCACCCGACAGAACAGAGTTTGTAAGAAACTAGACTGTTCCGGATGCCGACTAGAAAGGTGATGAAATTACTTGTGTGGATATATATAGAGGATGGATTTAGTTGTGAAAAGAGTGATTATGTGATGGTGTATGCGAATAAGTACAGAGCAGAGCAGAAGTAGTAAGAAAGATCCGGTATGTGAAAAGATAGCAGAATAAAGAACAGAGGAAAGATGAAGTGCAGCAGATCAGTGTACTGAGCCTAACCGAAACTGAACCCCAGCATATGTAGGTGCTTCCAATCAGTTCAAGTATTAAATAACAATCTTTGTAGATAGTGTGTCTCCTTGTAGGCAGTGGGCCTCTTTGTGAGCAGTGTGCTCAGGCAGTGAGCCCTAATTGGCAAGTGCCATTTTTGTAACTCCTTATTCTTCTAACAGAGAATAATCTTTGGGTTAATCACCCTGTGGTTTTTTCCCTTAACCAGGTTTCCATGTCAAAAATACTGTGTCATGTGTTTCTCATTTCATGATAATGTTTGTTTGTTTAATTCAATGCTGCTTTGATTAATAAGAAAGTTCAAAAGAAGAAACAATTAGGATAACTGATTCACCCCCCCTCTCAGTTATCAACAATTGGTATCAGAGCAAGGTTCCTCCTAATAGAGCCTAACAGCTTGAGGAAGATCTGGGAGTTCAAATGGATGCATATGGTTTAAGGGAGCAACTCAAGACTGCCCTTGAGGATCTTAAACAATCAAATTCTAAAGTCAATGAATTAAAGGAAAGACTCAAACAGGCTAATGAATTCATGAGAGAACTAAAAGACAAATTAAGTCTCTCTATGAAAAAGAGAAAGGAGCTGCTCCAACAATTGGCAAGCCAAACTGAAGAAAGCAATACAAATGAAGAATTGACTGAGAAAACCAAGTTATGTGAAAAGTTATCAAAAGAAGTCATTATGTTAAGACATGAAATGGAATCAGGAACTATAAAGTTTACTCAAGAGATTGAAGAAAAAAGAAAAGCTGAAGACAATCTAAGACAATCTCTTAAAGAGAAATCAGAAGAATGCCACCAGATGGAAAGGATTATCAGACATCTTGAATTTGATCTTGAAGATGCCAAAGATAATGAAGAAAAACTTGAGGATCAAATTGTCTCTCTCAAAAGAGATCTTCAAACAGCAAATGAATATAAAGAAAAATTTAAGATAAGTTCTGCCCAACTTGAAGTACTTCTTGGAAGTCAAAAGAAGACAGATGACAAGTACGGTTTGGGATATGAGAAAGGAGAAAGCTCTGGATCCGGTCAAAAGAATTTTGGATCAGAAAATCCAAGGAATAGGCCTAGAAGACCTCCGGTAAGACAACCCAATGCTCAAAGATATCCATCTTTCAATGGATACTGCCACAGCTGCAATCGCTTTGGTCACAAAGCTAATCAGTGCAGAAAAAGAATGAATCAAACTAATCCATCCTTCTCCGGATAGTGCTTTAACTGCAAAAGGTATGGACACAAGTCTCATGAATGCAGAAATATGCAAGTAAACAAATCATTCAATGGTAGATGCTTTACATGCAATAGAGTAGGTCATATGGCTAATCAATGCAGATCAAGAGGTTATCAGTCAAATATGCAAAGAAATGTTATTTGCCAAATCTATAATAGGTCCGGTCATAATGCTAAAGTCTGCAAAAGCAAGAATCAGGACAAAAGAGGTCCAGTGTATAATCAGAATCAAGACAAGGGTAAACAAAAGATGAATTCGGATGAAGTTAGGAATCAGATGAGCAAGATTTGGGTAAAGAAAAGTTCAGAGAATACAGAAACTGGATCCGCACCAGATTCTGGTGCTGATATTCCTTCCAGAAATTAAAAAGTGAGCTCTGGCTCAGGGGGAGACTCAAAGAAAATCCTGTTCCCCCAGCCAATCAAGTGGTGCTGGATGTGACACAAGATGCGGAGTAAAGGGTTTGAAGATATAAGTCCTGAGATGATCCAGACAAGATTTCAGAGGTCCGCATGAAGATGTAAAGAAGTTGTGATCAATCAAGTAAGACCTATTCCGGGAGATGCTCCGGAATGATAGAGGACTACAAAAGGGTCCGGAGAGATCCGGAAGTACATTATTTTACTCTGCGGACTGGACAGAATGTTTGGGATGTTCTTGTAATGTGTCATCTTGATTTATTCATGATTGAAAGATCCACATGATGTTCATAGATCAGGACTGATCTAGGATACTCCAAGCTATCCGGATAAGGCAAACTGGAATAATGTAGGTGGAGCATTTATTGTAAATAGATACTAGGGTTTGCGAAACGATATAAGGGATTTCTCAACAATCACTTGATCATTCCACATCCAAGAAGAAGCGAAAAGCGGAGCTCTGCAACAAAATTCATCAAGTTCACCGAAGATCTCCTGCCGAAGTCATTACATACAGAAATCAATCCAGCCACTCCGTGTAACCGAAGACACAAAAGGTATTTTCCACTTTCGATATCTTGCTACAAATCTTTTGAAGAAATGGCTACTCCAAATATAGTAAAAATCTCAGATAGGCCCCGACCTGAATTTAAGAAACATCCATACAAGTCATTGGAGGTAGATCCCTTAGGAGCATTTTCCAGTGTTCCTCATGGAGTCTTACACACAGAAGACATTAGGGTTTACATACATGCAAGCATTGAGGAATTCGGGGAATTCAAATTGAGAGATCTCTATCACAAACAACTGATAGACAATGCTTTTGAGCTTAAACCAGAGTACAAGGGTATCCAGAAGAAACAGTTTGATCAATTCATTCATTTCCCTTGCTTTGAAGAAGAAGAATGGGTCCGATATGTATTGAGCAGAATGCATGACAACTTCCTATGGCTGGATAGACCTTGCAAGATCACAAAAGAGGCAATTAGGGCAGTAACTGGTCTATACTCTTCCGGAGGGATACCTATCCTCAAATCTGTCAAGAACAACATTGTAACTGAGGCCACCGGATCAAAATTTGATAAGAGGGCAATGACCATTGAAGATATTTCAGATCCGGATATCAAGTATGCATCCATGATAATAGGATACAAGATCTATCACTCCAGCAGGGAGAATTCTGTATCCGGAACTGCAGTGTATACTGCCTATGAAATGCTAAGAAAGAATGCAGAATATGATCTCTGCAAACTGCTCTTAAGCCAATTAATGGAAAATATACAGAAAATCAAGAAGGAAAAAAAGAATTCCTTTAAGTATGGTACTCTTATATTATGTCTATTTGTCTACTTCATGAATGAGCTGCCCGGATCAAGTGGATGGGCATGGCAGAATGACAAACCTGTTGCAGTCCAGATAAGAGACTATTTACATGGGCTTGGGGATGCCAAAGCAAGAAATACAGCCCTATGGGGATACTTCAAAAACTTCCAAAGCACGATGCAAGCAAGAGAAAGAATTCCCCAGTCTCTTGTTGAAAAATACAAAGACTCAGTGTGCTTTATGGTGGACACTGATCAGTGCCTAATGGAGGCAGTGGAGCCAAGGACTGTCTGGATCATGCCCATGGGGTATGAAGTGGATGAACAGATAGTGGAGCTGCATGTTCAACACATGCTAAGTCAGCCCAAAGATCCAAAGGCAGAAAGGTTTGGAACCTTTGAGGAGCTGAGTGTAAAGATCCATGTAGAACTCAGGGAACCTGAGATAAAGAGGAAGGTGAGAAAAGAAGTAGAGCATATTGCTCAAGGCCTAGGCATCCCAAAAGAGGCACTTGATGCCAACCGGGAAAAGAGAAGAAAATCTGAGGAAGAAAAGAAAGAGGCAGAAAAGAAAAGCAAGAAAAGTGCTCCGGTGGAATCCTCAACCCGGACCAGATCATCAAAAGGATCTACACCTATCAAAACCAAAAGCTCAAAACCAGAAGTCCAAGGATCTGGTAAGAGATCTAAGACAAAAGCCTCAAGAGCTTATCAAAGCCAAAAGGATGAAGAAGAAACTGAGTCATATGAGGGAGTGAAAGAAATAAAGAAATAGAAGAAGGAAGGATCCGGTAAACCCTCTTCAGGCCGAGACAAGGAAGAAATGACAGAAGAATTTGCTGAAAAGCCCACCCTGTCTCTAGATAGTGTAGTCAAATCAGTCACTGTGGATGGGAACCTTCAACCGGTGGCTGAATTCTATGATGACTATAATGAGGCAGATCAAAAGATCCTGCAGGAAGCTATAATTAGGTACTTGAACATCTACAATAAAGCTTTTATTGAGATTATCTCTGAAATTCCAAAGAGTCTAGAGATGGAACTAGAAATAAGAAAAAACAATGCCATGGCAAAAGACCTTGAGATCAGGGAACAGATAGCTATTCAGCTATATCCCTCAATTGATCACAAAACCATGAACATGATATTCAAGGACTGCAAGGATGAATTCAGAAGCAAAGCAAGGATGAATCAGCTTATGCTTGGTGAGACTGAAAAAGTAGCCAAGGACACTGAAGAGATCCTCCGGAATACATACAAAAGGTTCAATATTCCTATTACAGAGGACTTAGGTGCAGAAACAGCTGCGGACTTGGAATCATCTGCTTCGGAAGAAGTGCCACTAGAACAGACTAACATCTCTTCTCCGACTTCTCCTACAGTCTCCAGATCCCAAGAAGAAGAGAAATTACAGGAGAAAGAAGCAGCAGAAAAAGAAAAAGAGGCTGACAGCACCAAGGATGCAGAGAAAGAGAAAAATCCAACAGAGAAAACCACAACTGTAAGTGGTAAGAATGTGGAAGGAGATAAGACTCCTAAGGACAAAACTGCAGAAGAAAAGAAACATCTGTCTCCGGCAAGAGACACTGCACAAACTGTTCAAAAGTTTCTAAGCCAAGAAACTTTAGAGATTGATGAACCGGAGCTTCTAAAAGGCCCATTCGACTTTGACTCTCTCTCTCTGGTACAGACAATGAAGATAGCTTCATTTGCAAATGCTAAAGCAAATGAAAAACTCCTAAAGTCTCATATGGAAGACTGTGAGTTGATAGAGGCTGCTTCCGGAGTGCTTGAAAAGATTATGCTATCAATCCAGATAGATCCGACAGCCTCCTCTTCTAGTAATCTCAAAACCTTAGTCAGCAGTGTTGATACACATTTTGATTCTCTAGAAAAATCAGCTGAAGAAAAGGTCCGGAAGGAATTTTTGGATAAAAGATTTTCAGAAGTATTAGGATTAATCTCTAATGATAGGAGAAATATGAGTATTGGAATAAAGAGCTTAGAAAATGCTCTTAAGGATGGCGGTGATATTTACAAATTTTGTATCTCCTGGTCAAAGGCAACAGTAGAAATTGATAAGAAAATAAAAGCGGAACAGGACAAACTAGAAAGTTTGTCTCAAAGTTTTGATCCTCTCTCTTCATCCATAGTAAATCAAGAATGTCAAACTATTGCAATCACAAATGCAATAAAGAACTTTGAGAAGGAAAGGAAGAATATCACTAACCGGATGGGAGAACTTAGAAGGATTATAATCCCTAAGTTAGAAACTATGCATGAGGCCATCAGTGATGCTCAGACTACCGCCCAAACAAATGATCCGACAGATCTCAAGAGGGCAGAAGCTTTTGCATTTCTGTTGAGTGGCCACATTTCAATTTTGGATAGAATGAAGCAAAGTTGGGCTACAGAATTGATCCAACTGAAGACATCTTTTGCAGACATTCTTCAGTTTATGTGAGTATGTAAATATGCGGCTATGTATAGAAATTTTTTGAAAATTTTGGTATGCGGACCCTACCCTTTGCCATTGATGTCAAAGGGGGAGTGAGGAGCAGTGAAAAATGAGGAATCCAACTAAGGGGGAGTTCCAGAAATTGTATATAAAGATAGAGCATCAGCAAAGGGGGAGCATAGTGTAAACACTTAGTCATTTTTCACTAAGTATTGCCATCAATGCCAAAGGGGGAGATTGTTGGCAAGAGACACTATATGGATTCATGGTTGTTGTCATTGATGGCAACAAAGGTCATCCCACATATCCGCAAGTCATGGTGTGCCTTTACCGGAAGTCAGGATGAAGAACTGTTGTGGTCCGGTGAACAAGAACAGAGCATGTGGCAAGGTCCGACAGATTGGTCCGGACCTCTCAGAGGAAGTGTCTTGGTGCAGTGCTGATTTGGGGAAGTCAAGAGGACTACCTTGAGTAGTATATTCCAAGGATTTAGCCTCCGATGATGGACAAATAAAAAGATATGAATAGCTGAGTACCGGATTCCTGAAAGACAATGAGAACAGAAGGAAGAACTGACTGACAGAGCATCAGAATATTTTCCGGATATGTTACTGTTGATGGTAAAGGTTGTGAAGGCATGAATCATGTTTGGCCAACATGATTAATGATATCTACAAGTATATGCTTGATCCGCATTGCTTGGTGAGCAAGGATTCAGCCGACAGAATAGAGTTTGTAAGAAACTAGACTGTTCCAGATGTCGACTAGAAAGGTGATGAAATTACTTGTGCGGATATATATAGAGGATGGATTTAGTTGTGAAAAGAGTGATTGTGTGATGGTGTATGCGAATAAGTACAGAGCAGAGCAGAAGTAGTAAGAAAGATTCGGTATGTGAAAAGATAGCAGAATAAAGAACAGAGGAAAGATGAAGGGCAGCAGATCAGTTTACTGAGCCTAACCGGAACTGAACCCCAGCATATGTAGGTGCTTCCAATCAGTTCAAGTATTATATAACAATCTTTGTAGACAGTGTGTCTCCTTGTAGGCAGTGGGCCTCTTTGTGAGCAGTGTGCTCGGGCAGTGAGCCCTAATTGGCAAGTGCCATTTTTGTAACTCCTTATTCTTCTAACAGAGAATAATCTTTGGGTTAATCACCCCGTGGTTTTTTTCCCTTAACCGGGTTTCCACGTCAAAAATACTGTGTCATGTGTTTCTCATTTCATGATAATGTTTGTTTGTTTAATTCAATGCTGCTTTGATTAATAAGAAAGTTCAAAAGAAGAAACAATTAGGATAACTGATTCACCCCCCCCCTCTCAGTTATCAACATTTATAGGTTGGAAGAGGTGATGAAAGGTGGAGAGGATGAAGAGTAACTCTCTTTGGTTGATGAGTTAACTTAGAAGACACAAGAATGATTTGGGCTAAAATGGAGTGATCTAACCAATATAGCTTATCACTCAAGAAGAAATGGAGTTAAAAGAGAATGCAAGAGTTGGTAACTAAAGATAAAAACAAGCTAAATATGCATGCTTGGGTGCATGAAATAGTTAACTCAACCTTTACGACAAAATTCCATGCAAACAAAAGCAAAATCAGGTGAAAATAGAGCTATTTTGGGCCAAAACCCTGAGTTAACTCAAGTCTGGAAAACACAACAGGGTTGCCACCTGGTTGCCAGTTTCACTAGTCAAGGTTGCTTGGGGGCGACCCATGGGTGACCCTCAGAGGACGGATCTTGGGTGATGATGCAGGATGGGAGATGGAAGAGGAGGAGAAACAAAGGGGATCTGCCTCTAGAAACAAGTCAAATAGGGGTCAAAAACCAAATCTCCACTTGCAAAAGTAGGATCTCCCAGGGGAGATCTGGAAATAATAGGGGGAGATTTGGATTGGTTGACTTCAAAACTAAAAACCAAAAGTTGGAGATGGCTTGGGAAGTCCTCTAAAGGGCTCCTAGGGGTGGGGATGGATGAAAAACAATAGGGAAAGGTCAAATCATAACAAAAAGATGAATACAAGGCTTCGAGATGAAGTCGCAAGCACAGGAAACAAGAATCAATAAGTGTCAAAAAGTGTTGAAAGCGAAGAAAGAGAAAATGAAAAGGGGAAACAACACAAGGAAGAAGAAACACGTTACCAAGATAATTTTTGCTGAGAGAATTTTATTTCACACTTACATGTACGTGACAAGGATTGTGAGTCATCATCGGGGTCCTCATGGAGGCTGTGCGTGATTTTTGTGCTTACAATGTCTCAATTTTATCTGGATTTGTTCCTTCTTCACTTTTAGCAGTATTCATTTATGGAACTTGTGTGCAAGTGAATCTTGATAAACTGGTGCCATATGAATCATGTGATTTACTTCCACCTTATCTTTTGGCATAACCCCCAAGATATCCACACTACCAATCATCATTTCCATCCTACTTAATGGGTCTGTAATAGAATGGAATGCCCCTTTGTATGAAGGAACTAGCTCCTTTTTCTTTCCACATTCAACAATACTCTTCCAAACTTCCCTTCTTCTTTTGATTTCTCCTTGGGTTGTGTAGTTTTTATGAGATCTTCACATGAATATTAAACTGATGGTTGTATCCTGACATACCCCATGACCTTCTTAATTTCTAATGTAATGTTCAGGGTCACATCTTTTAAGCTCTAATATTAACTTGTAGCCAATCAAATTTGATCCTAACAGATCAAGGCCTTCCTTGGCAATAATAATGAAAACTGAGAAATTGATTGTGAAATGTAAGAATGAAGCTTTCTTACGATTCCTCATATATAATTTATTTGCTTCATTCATTTGCCACATCCCCTCAAGGAATGCAATTATGTCAGGTACAAAAATGGGCAACAAATGGGGTTGTACCTCAGCTCCATAAATCTTAATCACTGTATAATCATTGTGGGAAAACCAATCTCCCAAAGTACAACTTCAATTTCCCTCTAGTTCAATCTCCTTGTGTCTTAAGAACCTCATAAATGCAGGAGACAATCTCTGCATCTCATGTCCTAGGAGATCTAGTATTCTTCTCACAAAGAATGTCTCAAAGTTGCAATAGTCAGAAGTCTTGCAATGGGAGTCCCATATATAGGTTCTCATTTGAATTGGTAATGGCTTACCATCTCATGTTTTATAATCCATTCTAAGAGCAGGGTTCCACCTATGTGTCCCTTGATATAACAGGATGTGGCACAACATTGAATACCATATGAAATAAGGGATATGCTCATTCTCTTTCAACCTCTTCAAATCTAGATGTATCTTATCAACAACATAGGAAGCATAGTCAAAAGACCTATTCACTTCCCAGTGCAAAATGTCAACAACCAACATCATAAGATAAACTGGCATCTATAATTTGTGATCAAATCCTAAGACTTGACACAAAGCCATGTAAGTACATTTGAAATATTCAAAGAATGGGATGACATCTAAAGGCTCCACTTCACTCTAGTGAACCTTTTTTGTTTCCTTATTTATCAGCTCTTTTGTGCATGGAAGTCATTTTACTTTGTAGCTACTTTTATCCCTTCTGTACTCTCAACATAATTCATTGAGGTCAATCTTAACATGGGCACGAGAGTTCAAATTAAATGCTTCCATAATCAAATCCCTATTCATTGTGAATATCATTTTACCCTTAACATCTTTTAACTCCTTGGTGTTTGGATTACTTTTTACTGATAGCATATATCAACTCGGGATCAACAAAGATATTTGGCACAACTAGTTTCCCTAAGTCAAACCACCAAATGTTACAAATTAGGGTGCACTCATCAGTGAGATTGCAGTAAAATTTAAACAATTCCCAACCTATCCATGGGATAATGGGATCCCTGATGTCTTCCTTCTTATCTACCAGGTTTTGAGAGAGGATACCTGTATCTTGAGATTGTTTCAATCTCTTTGAAGACCTAGGCAACAAATTAAGGATATCCTAGTCCAAATCCCTTTTAGACCTATCCAAATGAGTTGAATCTTGACTTAGGTTTGTATGCTAAGATTCTTACGAGACAATGTGATTAATAACCTGTAAATTTGATAACCCTTCAAATGCAGTTTTCTTTAATCTACTTTCTACTGGAATGAAAACCCTAGTTTCCTTTAAAAATTATCATCTTTAGGTCATTAAACTCATACCTTATGGTTCACTTGAGAAATGGCACTGCTCTACTTGTTCTCAATGCAAGCTGTTGCTAAATTTTGATCCCTTGCAATGGTGGTTACCCACACAATTCCTTATCACTGGTTAGGGCACTCGCATGAAATATCCTCAGAAATTTTAACTTACCTGCAAAAACATTATTTGACACCTTTGAGTTAATGCTCATACATGCTTTAGGATTAGGATGGCATATCCGTTAAAAATTTTGAATTCAAACTGTTGATTTTGATAATGATCGGCAATGTGCTTGATCCCCAAGGGAATTTTGAAAAGACATTTGATGAGTGTCAAATTTTACTCCAAGCCAAGGCACATCAGATCACTTAGTCATACACTACACATGTGGCCCAATCACCTTTTGTTAACTAGGACTTCAATAGTGGGTCCCTTTTATTCTTGAATGCCCATCACACATAACAAATGCTACCTGAAGGTACATTGTTAAGTTTGTGAAGCAATAGATCCATGCGATGTAATAAGTTAGTGCCATGTGGCCCAATCACCTTTTGTTAAATAGGACTTCAATAGTGGGTCCCTTTTATTCTTGAATTCCCATCACACATCGCAAATGCTACCTAAAGGCACATTGTTAAGTTTGCGATGCAATAGATCCATGCGATGTAATAAGATAGTGTCATGGTATCAACAGTTCGTCAGCTAGATTTCACACATTGCAAAGACTGTGGTGGATCCTTCTTTTGAGTTTGTGAAGTGGAAAAGAATTGCAAAGCAATAAGACAACACCACCTGATAAAGCTTGCTTATGAATAAAACAATTAAGATATTATGTGGGTGTTTTGACACTTGTCAGCATTACGCAAGCTTGTAAACTTGGGCAAGGTCAAACAAAAACACATGTGATAGACTAAAGGTTTGTAATGGAATAACATGTATACACATGTATGCTAACTCGACTACCAAAAGTAAGAGCACATGAAGCTTGATAAAAACTAAAACATTTTGCTACGGGAGACATTAAGTAACAAATTTAGTGGAGCCGATAAACATACATTTATGAGGGATTCGGGAGAACTAAAACAAACTCGACTGACCAAACAGGTCAAAAAAGAATTATAACGCACTTCAACCAAGGTAAAGACTTTTGTAGCAATGAGGGTTTTGGACATAATTAGAGATAAACCCTAGCACAGTGACAACACGAAAAACCCTTGAGAACTTAGTCAAGATGAAAATCTTGGAACAATCCTAACAATCCTTACAAAATATTTATGTATATTAACACTTGTTTTCTCCTAAGTTAATATTTTGGTTCCTCGTAACCTTCATAATTGCTTATTTTTATTATAATTTCAACATAATTCAATATAAAAAAATTCACTGAGTTACTACCTAATACAACATACTCGTGACATTAAGATCGACCATCACTCGAGCCCAAACCTCCCACTTTGCAACACCTATTCCAAGTTAATGAACTCTTCTTTTTGAACTTAATAGGATCTAGTAACTTCCATTAGCCATGAGACAACAAAATAGTCACTAAGGGTGCAATCAAGAGGGCTTTATAATCATTGGAGAGGAACAAAAGTCTCACATTTAAAGAATGTACTCGTTTTCTTATACAATCACATCATACAAAGGCTCACTCTCATGTAAAGAATATAAAGAATGAACAAAACATTATTCCAACACTAAATCTTCCCGTATTCCAACACTAAATTATCTCGCATTTTCCCACTCCCATTTTTGTTGTTATCTCACCCCACTCCCAAAAAAAAAATGAGTTGAATGCCATTAAAGAAAAAGAAAAAGAAAAAAACATAAAAACATCAGCTCAGTGATATTTCTGTGTATAAGGGAGAGGGACCGATGGTGGGTAGGGCAATGTTGAGTGAGGGCTCCACGTCAATAGCTTCTTAGTCAAATTTTTTTTTGCCACATCCCTTGATAGTCGAGCTAGCACTCCCCATTTTTTTACTGGCCATTTAAACTGCCCAAAAATTGCTAAAATATGTCATCAACCGATAGTGGACATGTGTAGGGTCCCTTTGTGGGTTGGCACCATGCCAGTACTGGCTCAATGTAGTGCCCCTCCCTCTTCACCTTAGATGTATAGGTGATCCTTGTTTAGTGGATTAGTAATTGAATGTTTTATATTCTTGTTAGACAATTATATGATATGTATAATGTGGTTTACCTGATGGATGTATTGGTGTGAGGGACAGTATAGTATTACTCATGTATGAGTACCCTACAATGCTATGAATCCCTCTCACAGTGTGTTTGATGATATGGTTATATGTAATGTTCAACCTTTTGATCTAATGCAGGATGCGGGTATATGACATCGACTCCACCTGGATTATCAGGTCTGAGCATGTCTTAAATCCAATGGATAAAGTGGAACAAAGATGACATAAGGTCCCTTTTTGTTTGGTCATTTTCTTTGGAATAGATGTGTACCCTGTCAATGTTATTCAATTTGGTTGAGGCCGTCATTTTTATTTAGGATGTGGTCCTTTTTGTATCAAGTATGTGATTTTGGTTTGAGTAATTGTTTCTTGTGGATTGAAATTTATTAATATTTCTTGATTGGTAAATAATAATAATAAAGTGAATCGAGATATTCGATTTATAATAATAATATAATATAATAATTTGTTAATTAATGATATTTATTATGTATCTACAAAATAAATTTATTTAATGTATTGTGTTAAAATATGTATATTGTGATTTAAGAATTAGTAAAATTTTCTTAAATTACATTTGTGGGTTGGCATAAAATTTTGACATTTTCAAATATATTATAAAATTTATTGTCTGGGGGAATCTCCGGGAGTGGAGAATTAAAGATATATGAGTTGTGTTTTGGAAAGAGGAAATGGAGAGAGTGGGCTCTGTAACTGGAAGAGGAGATTTTATTGTTTTTTCTATTTTCATTCTGGGAGGCATCTTAAGTGTGAGGTTCAGGGTTTTGGGGGAGGAGAGAGGAATTTGGGGAAAAACGAGAAGGGAGTTTTGGGGGAAAAATTGCTTAACCAGGTATGTAATTTTATTGTTGTAGTTGTAAGGGTAAAATGGTGATCAATCAAATGAAATAAACATGACCCAAACATCAACAGAATAGTGAAACAAGAAGGATTCAATAAACGAAGCAATGAACAAACATAGTGCAAACCTCTCCCGTTTCAAAACTTCTGTTGTTCGCCTATCACAGATCATCCTTTTGCAGATGAGATGAGCCCTCAGAGAGTGCAATCTTTTTAGCTGTTTGTAGGAAGTCGACGGTGAACGGCTATGGTGATATGCAATGAAGATGAGCTCCAATGCAAGTATGTGATCTCAAGCTTGTGGATGACAAAAGGGTGCCAAAGGCGCGCTGGTGATATTTTTGCAGAGTAACGATGTCAAAAGCCTGGATGATTAGAGTGGAGGGATGAAGCTTCATTTATAGACTTGGAAGAATGGGAATCAACGGTTGAGAGGAGATATGAAGATCAATGGCTGAGGATGGTTGAGGAATGTGCAACCAGTAGAAATGTGACAAGTGTCCCAGCTCCATCATGAAAGAGGGGATGTGACAAAATTGATTGGAGAGTTAACTCCATTGATTGAACAGTTAACAGACTTGATTGATTAGTTAGAAGAGTGGATTATGGGATTGACTGAATTGATTGACCAGTGAACTCAAATGACCAATCAGTTAACAGATTTGATTGATTAGTTAACTAACTTCTGATTTGAGAAGAAATAGGCCATGTGGGTGAGAGAAAAATAGGTAATTAAATATTAAATATATTTAATTACATGTGCAACTTGATGATGTGGACAAGGTGAGGTGGAAAAGGTGAGGTGTAAAGGTGAGGTGGATTTTTGAATTTAGAACTTAGGATAGAGGAAATTAGATTAATTAAATAATTTATGATTATTTAATTGTGTAGGACATTTAGAAGAATTTTAATTAAATAAATAGAATTTATTTAATTATGGAATAGTGAATCGATTAAATAAATTTAGAATATTTATTTAATTAATAGAAGAATGGAATAAATATTTAGAATATTTATTTAGGATGATTCATGTCATTTTTAGGCGTATACATTTTGACCCTCTTTGATGCAATGTAGTTTACAACGTTGCTTCAAAGAATAAATAGCCTGACAGTGATATATGCCCCAGTTTGCCCCTGGTACATGTTATGATGATAGGATGCCCCCTCGGGAGATTGGACGGGAAAAGGGTGAAAGATTCAGAGACGGACAATCTCATGAAGACGAAGGGGTTATGATAGGTTAGAATGAAGAAATCGGTTGAAGAAAGAGTCGAATGATACGCGATGCAAGATGGAATGATGACACACACAAGCAAGCAAGCAAGTATGCGCAAATGACACAAGAACAAATAAGGTATTGCCCCTGTCAAGCGGTAAACCAACGATATACTGATAACGATATACAACAATGTTGTCATGGCGGGGAACGATGTATCCCTAGACCAACACGACAGGTGTGTTGTCATGGCGGGGAATGATGGATCCCTAGAGCAACATGAAGGATAGTGTCTGGTTCCAGGAAATGAAGCATGTCATGTAAGATGCATGTATTGGTCTGATTTTGACAATGCAACATCCTGTATAAGACAATTGATTGATTAACTGATCGAGTTGGTTTACGACCAGACAAGGATCAAGACCACTGATTGTGAGTGGATCATTTGTGCAAGATTGACTTGACTTGATTGGTATGGATTAAGGATGGGCCTTGCATTTGGATCATTGCTCAGATTGACTGGACAAGGATGAAAGATATGATGATAGATAGAAATCTGATTGATAGAAGAAAGACTCGATAGAAAGATTCACAAGCTTTTATTTGTATTGATACTCTGCATTGTTGGATCTTTATTGCATGGGGTATGGTATGGATGTATAAATGGATATAGGATGGATGCTTTGCTATTGGAGTGCTTTATTTCATCATTGGGCATTTTTTTTTTTTGTGGTACTTTTCTGAAATGTTGTAAGTGAATACAAGCATCTAGGTATAATTAAGCCGAGATGACCTGAGTATCGCTTACATGGATTGTGATTTAGCAAGTTAATACAAGCATCTAGTCAAAATTGAATCTAGATGACCTGAGTACTTCCTGTGTTTCAACAAGCAAGGATTGCCCCCGTTCATGTTAGACCTTTGATGTCCTCGATGATCTTTTGTTGATCATGTCTTTAGACAAGGCTTCACATTACTAAAGTTTAATCCACAAACAACAAACAAAGAAAGTAATCATGCCCCCATCATAGCATCTCTAGCTTTTGGCATCCTTGAGTAGCATAGGAAGGTATGATAGCAAAAATCAGGATTCGAACTATTAACCATGTTTCTGATCTACAAAGCATATTTGCGTTGATATGTGTTTATTTCTTGCCTTAATTTGCATAAAATCATTTAGAAGACCTTGGGTATTTGCTTTGCATTGGATAGGTTAAGATGCTCATAGTCAAGATTTCTGCTTGAGGCGCGGGTTCTGCTTGCATTTGCTTGTTTGGGGAGAAGATTGCACAATCCTTATTGGGGAGACGGACCCTAAGGACTGACCTAGTGCCTCGGGGGCTCATTGCTAAATGGCCTTGCCTACATGACGACGCAGAGGCAACGTAGTTCGGGGTAAACCCTAATGGACCATGGATGGACTAGAAGAAAGACGACAAGAATGAAGACAAGAAGGAGGATGAATGGGATTATAGAAGAAATGGAAGCCTCGGGGGTGCATTAGAATAATGGCCTTGCCTACGTGACGACGCAGAGGCAACGTAGTTCACGGACTTGGACCATGGACACTGACGAGGGACACTACACTAGGCTCACACGAAGGAGACGGTATGGGACAAAACCCTGGTTGACAAGGCCACAAGGAGAGCATCAAGCCATGATAGGTAACTGTTAGGTGTTTATTGTGCGGTAGATATGGGTCGAATGGGGCAAAGGGAAGAAATGGAAGCCTCGGGGGCGCATTAGAATAATGGCCTTGCCTACGTGACGACACAGAGGCAACGTAGTTCACGGACTCGGACCATGGACACCGACGAGAGACACTATACTAGGCTCACATTGAGGAGACGGTATGGGACAAAACCTTGGTTGACAAGGCCACAAGGAAAGTACCAAGCCATGATAGGTAACTATCAGGTGTTTATTGTGCGGTAGATATGGGTCGAATGGGGCAAAGGGAAGAAATGGACTCAAGGGGATTGGATTCCCAAAGATGGAGAAGGCAGTTTATCACAAGTAAACGCCTGTTTACCAGGTTTTCATCACTTGCTTTTATTTGCACGAGAAGCTAGAAAGTAAACATGATGCTTGTTTGCCAGGTTTTCATCATGATACCTATCCAAGGTGCCTGTTTGCCAGGTTTTCACCAAAGGACAATTTTTTTTGTATGCCTTTCAATTTTTTCTAAATTTTTTGTATTTTCTCTTTTTAATTTTTTTTGTATTTTTTGATTTTTGATTTTTTCTGATTTTATTATGCCCCCTTGCACTGGGGTTCCCCTAGGTATAGAACCGATGAAGATACATGCTGTTGATTGGATCATCAAACAACTCACCCTCTGATGTGGCCAACTGATATGCCCCCGATCCGTAAGCAGCTACAATCACATAGGGCCCAAGCCAGTTAGGCTCAAACTTACCTTTCTTTTCTCTGTCCTACTGATTGTGAGGGTTCTCTTTTAGAACGAGGTCCCCAACCTTGAAGCATCTTGGTCTAACCTTGTGGTTGTAGCTTCTTGACATCATCTGTTGATAGGCTTTGAGATGGTCAAAAGCTTTCTGGCGCCTTTCCTCTAGCAGCTCTAGTTCCTGCAGCCTGGAGACTCTGTATTCTTCATCTGATATGAGACCTTTCAACGACACCCTGAGGGATGGGAGTTCGACCTCAATGGGAAGGATGGCTTCGGAGCCATAGACAAGGGCGTAGGGTGTAGCACCTGTGGGAGTGTGTATACTGGTTCTGTAGGCCCACAGAGCGGGATTGAGTTGGACGTGCCAATCGCGACCAGCTTCATTGATAGTCTTCTTTAGGATCTTCAGAATGGTTTTATTCGATGCCTCAGCTTGGCCGTTACCTTGGGGGTAGTATGGAGTGGAGAAACGATGTTGGATTTGAAACGCTCACAAAGTTCCTGGACATCCTAATTTTTAAAAGGTCTCCCATTATCCGTTATGATGAATGAGGGGATGCCATATCGACAGATAATGTAATTCAGAATGAACGAGGAAATTTGCTTTCCTGTGACGGTGGTTAGGGGAACGGCTTCAATCCACTTTGTGAAGTACTCAGTGGCGGTTATGATGAATCTATGGCCGTTGGAAGGTGGATGAATCTTTCCCACAAGGTCAAGTCCCCACTGGCAAAAGGGCTAGGGCATCGTTAAAGGTCTCAACTCTTGAGTAGGTGCATGAATCAGGTTCCCATGTATTTGGCACTGTTTGCACTTTATGATGAACTGACAGGAATCCATTTCCATATTGGGCCAGTAATAACCCAAACGCATGAGTTTCTTAGCTAAGGAAGGACCGCTGGAGTGTGTTCCATAGATCCCTTCGAGTACGTCTCGCAAGGCGTTTACAGATTCTTCTTGTTCTAGACAACGGAGTAAAGTACCATCCAGACCACGTCGGTAAAGGGTATTAGCTATGATGGTGTAACGGGAGGCTTGTCGGATGAAAGTTCACTTTTGGTTGGAAGAGAGGTCAGGTGGAAGAATATTGTCCTTGAGTTAAGTGTAGGTCTTACCGTACCAAGGTGAATCAGATTCTACTAGGAGGCAAATGGAGTGGGTTTCGAGGAGATCATAAGCCGGTTGCCGAATGGTTTCTACTAAGAACTCATACCGTGACTCGTATTCAGGTATTTCAAGAAGAGAGGCTATGGTAGCCATTGCATCTGCTGCTTTGTTCTTGATCCTGGGTATTTGTTCAAAGGAGATGGTCCCAAAGTGTCCTTTGAGGTCGTCGACCATCCATTTGTATGGGATGAGCTTCTCATCTTTGGTTTGATATTCATCATTGACCTGATTAATGACAAGCTGAGAATCACCGTAGACACATAGTGCTTGGATTTTCCACTCAGTGGCCATCTTGAGACCAATTACCAAGGCTTCATATTCCTCTATATTGTTAGTGCATGGAAATAACAACCTGTAGGACTTTGGAATTGTGTCACCTTAGGCAGTGATAAACAGGATACCTGCCCCCGATCTGTGGTTGGTGTAAGACCTGTCGAAGTAGAGTTTCCAAGGAGATGTTGACAGAGTGAATAAAGACTCATCGGGAAACTCAAACTGCATTGGTGAAGTGTCCTGTAATGGTGCCTCAGCCAGTTGGTCAGCTATGATTTGCCCTTTGATGGCTTTTCTGTCCACATATTCTATATCATATTCACTAAGAAGCATAACCCACTTTGCTAGTCGACCTATGAAAGCTGCTTTGCTGAGAAGATACTTTAGTGGGTCAATTTTGGCAATGAGTTTGACAGGATGTGCCAACATGTAGTGTCATATTTTTTGTGAAGCAAAAACCACCGCAAGGCATGATCGTTCTACCTGTGAGTATTGTAACTCGTAGCCCACTAAGGTTCGACTGATGTAGTATACAGCTCTTTCCTTGTTCTCATAGTCTTGCTGCGCTAGGAGAGCCCCAAGAGCAGTAGGTGTAGCAGAAATGTAGAGAATAAAAGGTTTTCCTTGGATCAGAGGCATGAGTATAGGAGGGTTCATAAGGTACTCCTTTAGCTTGTTGAATGCCTCTTCACACCGCTCATCCCATTTAAATGGAATATTCTTATGTAGGAGGTGGCTGAAAGGTTGGCACTTGTCCGCCAACTATGAGATGAACCTTCAGATGGCCTGCAGCTTGCCCTGTAAGGATCTCAACTGTGTTAGAGTCTTGGGTGGTGGCATGTCCATTATTGCTTTGACCTTGGCTGGGTCTACCTCTATGCCGTTTGCTGACATGATGAAGCCTAGCAGCTTGCCTGATGTTACCCCAAACACACACTTCTTTGGATTCAGTTTGACTTGGGATTGATCCAGCCGTTGGAAGACTTTCTCTAGGATATCTAGGTGTGAGTCCCTCGTGAGAGATTTTGCTAAGATATCGTCAACATAATCCTCCATGGTCACATGCATCATGTCATGGAATATAGTTGTCATGGCCCGCTGATATGTAGTACCTGCATTTTTCAGCCCAAAAGGCATGACATTCCAGCAAAAGGTACCCCATGGACAAGTGAAAGCTGTTTTGTGCTGATCCTCTGGTGCTATTTTGATTTGGTTGTACCCTGAGAATCCATCCATGAGTGACAGCATTGTATGTCCTGTCGTGAGGTCGACTATGATATCGATGTTAGGCAATGGAAAGTCATCCTTGCGGCATGCTTTGTTTAAGTCTCTAAAATTGTTGCATAGTCGAACCCTGCCATTTGGTTTAGACACTGGCACAATGTTTGATATCCATTCGGGGTAATCTATGGCTCTGATGAACCCCACATCTAGCAATTTCTTGAGTTCTTCTTTGACCAAAAGGGCTATATGGGGATGCATCTTTCTCAGTTTCTACTTTAACGGCTTCACCCCTGGATCCAATGGCAGATGATGCAGAATCAGGTTAGGGTCTAGACCTGGCATGTCAACATATGACCAAGCAAAGCTGCCTCTCTTCTTCTTAAAGAATGGTACAAACCTGGTTTTCTCAGGTGGTGTGAGAGATTTTGCGAAGTGGATAATCTTAGGCTGCTCTTCGGTGCCTATATTCACTGGCTCTGTTGGTTCCACCACAATCTGTGACCGCTCCTGGTACATATCACTAGGGAGGGTGTCAAGCATTCCATCGTCAGGTGCCACAGTTGGGTTTTCACCTTCGGATACGTCCTTTCTTTTTACTGTTTTATGACCTGACACTGCCGCACGGTGGTTTTCACTGTCGGATCCATTTTTGATTTTAATATTTTTGCGACTAGAAGGCTTGGCACCCTCCCCAAAGTAAGCTACGGTATTGAGTTCGATAGCGAAACCAGCTTTATGATCTCCTTTTGGTAAGTGATCCCTAAGTTCCATATAGTCAATGTAAGCATCATCATTCTGGAACATATCTAATTGAGGGGTTCCTTGTAGATCCCAGTCAATAAGCTCAGGGTGCAAGAGGGGAAGGGACAAAATTGATTGGAGAGTTAACTCCATTGACTAAATAGTTAACAGACTTGATTGATTAGTTAGAAGAGTGGATTATGGGATTGACTGAATTGATTGACCAGTGAACTGGATTGATTGAGGAGTCAACAGAATAGATTGACCAGTGAACTCAAATGACCAATCAGTTAACAGATTTGATTGATTAGTTAACTAACTTCTGATTTGAGAAGAAATAGGCCATGTGGGTGAGAGAAAAATAGGTAATTAAATATTAAATATATTTAATTACATGTGCAACTTGATGATGTGGACAAGGTGAGGTGGAAAAGGTGAGGTGTAAAGGTGAGGTGGATTTTTGAATTTAGAACTTAGGATAGAGGAATTTAGATTAATTAAATAATTTATGATTATTTAATTGTGTAGGACATTTAGAAGAATTTTAATTAAATAAATAGAATTTATTTAATTATGGAACAGTGAATCGATTAAATAAATTTAGAATATTTATTTAATTAATAGAAGAATGGAATAAATATTTAGAATATTTATTTAGGATGATTCATGTCATTTTTAGGCATATACAGTAGTAATGAGTCTTTTCTATAATAGTTGTATTTTAATTTCTGTCGTGAATGACTCCATTCTGAGTGATTGGATGAAACATATAGTTTTCTGCATGTTTAAAATCTATTCTGTAAATTTCTTGATATATATACTTCTGCCTGAGAATTTTTACATGTTCCCATAACTGTTGCATGAGTGCTATGGCTCTTGTTATTGCTCTATCTGTGGAATTTTTTACCTTCTCTTTACACCTTGATGAATGACCATGACCATTATGAAATCTTGGTTTACAGAGCTTCCTCATTCATAAAAATCTGTTAAAACCCTCTTTAAACTTATAGGAATTTCCTCACCCACATTTTCTAAGCTTTCATTTTGGTCAGCTTTGGGTTGCTGTAGATTGTTTTCAGAACCACATGCCTAATGTATTGTAAGCCTCTTATGTCTTTTTACAAACTTATCACTAGAATGATTCATGTAATAAAATATTTGAGTGCTTTGAGGTGTTTGAAGGGACTGAAACCAGCGTACTTACACCTCTTGGTGTGAATTTTGTCTTTAGACCCTGTTGAAAATGTGGTATCTTATTCTGTGTAGCCGATGACAATAACATTTTCACCGTTTTCATATATCTCACTTGACTCAAGACCAATCGAAATACAGTTCCTTTCTATCGTTCATATTCCTCTGTTGATGTAGAAGGATTTAGAGTCTTACTAGTTAGATTTTCTTGCATGCCTTAGATTCCACCGAAAGGCATATTTTGAGGCAGCGTATCTCAAAGATTTGTTATCAATGAGTCTTGCATAATGACCACCACTTGGGAAAATGAACACATTCTTTGGAGCAAATCTCAATTGATTTTATTTCTAATTGAATTTCTTACTATTTTATGATTTCTGTGCATGAGATAATGAAATTCATTTTTACTTGCAAGATGAGATTGCGTGAATTCCATCTTAATTCCTCTATGTCCATACCCTGTAATCATTGTATCCCATTGACCATTGGTGTGACCTGCTTTCTTCTCTCTAGCTCATTGTAAGATGCAATTATCCTATTGTAGGTTTACCATCTTTTTCTCTCTCTTTTGGATCTCGGTGTGCCCCTTGATGTTGCGCAAATTATTAGCTTTCCTCGTTACCATTGCAGATTGTATATGCAAGTTTAATCTTTCAAACGTCCTACTATTTTCTATAATCTTATCTGCCAAGATTATTAGGCATCATCCACAAATGCTAATTCATTTTATTATCATTTATATTGTTGCATGTCATATGATGTTGCCGTAACCCCATTCAAGGCATCAGCTTTAGTTTAAGCGTTACCTGTTTCATCCGGTAGCAAATATATTTGAATCTCATTATTTCCTTATTGTAGTAAACTGAAATGTGTTTTTGGAAGTTTCCCTTTTGAAAATGATAGTTCGTAATTTATTTATAAAGTGATCATCTATATCTTTTGATGAGTATCGATTTAAGCTGCTTTGTAACAATCATCGATAGTGGTAAGTCATGGATGTAGTTCGTATGGTATCATTAAAAAGTTTGATAGTGTACGATTTATGGAGTTTAATAGATGTTATATAAGAGAGTTTAATTATACTAAGTTCTTCATAAAAGTCAATATGTATATATGTATATAAGTAATGTTAAATAATGGAACGTAATTTGATTTGAAATTTGAAATTTGTAATTTAATAAGGTTTTCTTTTGTTTATGGTTTGATGATTTGGTGATGGGTTAAATTGGTTTAAGATTTGAGCATATATAGTATTGAATTTTTATAGGTGAATTTAAGTTTTGTCATTTGACATTGGTTGTTAGTTAGATCATAATGTGTTTATTGTTAATATGATTATGAAGTATGTACTTCGTAGATGTATATCTTCTTGCATTAGTATGATTTTAGCAAAATGCATCATTGGTTGTTGAAGTCTTGTGTTGCAAGTCGAATTGTAAGTGAAATTTATCATTGGTTGTATTAGGGCTATGTGCAAGTTGTCAAGGTTTGATTCCAGAGGCTTGGGATGTTTATGTCTTGACTTCATGTATATGCTTTGATATGGTAGTAAGTCCTTCATGGTTGTTCAGAATCGTTTATTTTCTTTGAGCTTGTAATAAAGTATTGTGTTGGTTCTTGATGTTTGGGAAACATCAGTAATCATAAAGAAGAGTATGTGGTTATAGATTTTGAGGTTGTCCTTGTGATTATGTTTTGTATGCATGAAGGTAAATGCCTTGCATTGTTTACATATACTTGACGTTATGATGGTAATTGTCTTGCTTGAATGGTGTTATGGGCTTTAAGTACCTGTTGATTGGATTTTTATGCATGTTCTTGAAATTGGTTGATGATGTACTTGAGATGTGTACATAAGGGTTTTAGCCTTGCACCACTTACTTGTACCTTGGTTGTGATTTGGGAGCAAGATGGTTCATGCCTTGCTAGGAATTGTGTTGCTTCTGATTATTGTTTAGGGTGCAAGAGGGTTGAACCTATATGATGTATCGGGTCTTCTAGATGCAAGTAGGGGAGTGGCTTTCAATGTGGGGCTGGGGCCCAAAGTGGCTAGCCAGGGTAACCCATTGAAAGTTGGCAACCAAGTGATAACCTAATTAATAAATCTAGGGGTTGGGTAGTTTTCACACTAATTAAGATAGTTGGATTCCTCACCCATGCCTGTAGTAGTCATTCAGGCTAAGGATGGGATGAGAAGGCCTGGTTGGCAAGATCAACTTCCTTGTCCTCACGAAAGGAATGTTGGTTCCACATGTGTGACCCTATGGGGCCCGCGTTTAGTAAGAGACTGTTAGGGAAACCATAGATGGGGGGTGGCGCCTAGCAAGAGACTATCAGGGTAACCCATGGATGGGGGCCAGCATCTAGCTAGAGACTATTAGGGTAACCCATGTTAGGACCATGTGATGACACTCATCCCTACTGTAGTCTAGCATTCCCTAATTATTTTTCCCCATTCGTTATGTGGTGGCCTCTGGAAGTGTTGATTGTGTTAGTTACCTATATTGCATTGGAGTCATGTGTAGTCCTTGTTCCTTTCAGACTACTGTCTACCTGACTGTCTATTTTAGTGGGACCTTATGTTATCTCCTAGCATGGGGGTGGACCTTAGGGTTCCACATAGTTGGGTGGTTGTGCTTTATTCCATTGGTTCTCTGGCATTGAGGTTTGTGTGTAAATAAGATGTATCTCACTTGATTCCAGTTTTGCACCTGTATGTGAAGACAGATAATTGTACTATTTGTATCTAGGCCTGTGTATCAGTGGAACTCATTATGTAATTTGATGTATTTAGAAAGAAAGAGCTTTTGTATCACATAAATTATGTAATTCCTCTTGTAAGATAAACTAGTTTGCACTTGTAAACATTATTGCAAAGATGTTGATGCATGTTTCTGATGATGTAATCAAGTTGTTAGTTTGAGTTATTGAATAAACTATGTATGTCATTGATTATTGTTTAATTTTAATAATGCAGCTGTGTAATCCCTAGAAATGCTAGTTTAACTTATTGATATTAGACTATGTTATGTTTTGTTGTCATTATTTCTATTTAAAAAAAATTCACCCTTTATATTGCTAGGTTAAACTTAACTCTCTAGGGTTTCATGGCAGGGCATTACACTCAGCATACTACCAGTTGATGCACATTAACTACCCAACATCTTATCACTGACGGTCTCAATGCCTACCACCTTAACATGCACACCATTCTCTTAGTCTTGCTTTAGCTTCTCGAATACTCCATTCATGAGAACATTTGGCATTTGGAGTGGTTGCATTCAGGACCAGTCCTAGTTCGGATGGATGTCGATGGTGGTGAGGACATGGGTGAATACTGGTGATACATTTCTCAAACTTTGTGTTTATCAACACCACATTTGCTATAAGGAAACCATTTACCTTCTGGTTATGCAGGTAAGGTTGTGTTCCAACCTCACATAGGCAGAAAACTGCGCATTGCAAGATTTTTTTCATATTTTCATGCAATCTTTTTTTGTGTAAATAGCTTCACTGTACAAGTAATGAGATGCTCATTTTATGAAGATTTATTACAGCTTTATCATGGGCGCTTTGTGTGTGTGCATATATATATTTATATTTATATTTATATCTGTATACATATATATACACAGAAACGACAAACAAATATTATTTTGCAACAATATTGCACCTATATTGTGGCTGACTATGTGTATATGTGAGCATACAAATATATATGCATATATATGGCTGACTATGTGTATATGTGAGTATACAAATATAAATATGCATATATATGGCCGACTGTGTGTATATGTGTATACACACACACATATATATGTATATATGTGTGTATATGTGTTTACACACACATATATGCGTATATGTGTGTATACGCATACATATATACATATATGCATATATATACATATATATGCATATATGTATATATGTATGCGTATACACACATATATGCATATATGTGTGTGTACACACACATACACACACACACATATATGTGTGTGTGTGTGTACACACAGTCGGCCATAATATAGCCCTTTCTTTTCATTTATGTATATGTATAGTGGCAGTATTCAAAATTATTAAACACCTTTTCCATACTGCATTGTCTGTTAAGGGTTTCATGCACCTATCCTTTGGCCGACTGTGTGTATACATATACATACCGGTTAAGGGTTTCATCAGCTTGATTGTTTAGGGTTTCATGCACCTATAGTTTAGCCGACTGTTTCCACTGCTGCCATGAACCCCTCACCCAATAATTCTTGCCCCCCATCATCCTCTCAGCCCTATCCATAGAAGAATCACCTCAGCCGGAATGGTCGAATTCTTGTGAATAGTTCATGTGTATATATAGGATTCTTATGGTCGATTTCATAATCATTTTAGTTCTTTAATTTAGTTTTTAAAATGACATAACATCTTAATATTATTAGTAACATATTAATATGATATTTAACAAATTAATATATTAATAAACATTATAATAATATGTATGTATCGTACACACACATACACATACATAAGATGCACACACACCCTTGGTCATTTGCAAACAACTCAATAAGATGCATGGTTAGTTTGTTCTCCAATTACAATCACTCTTACATGTAAGAATTTTCTATTTCATTTTGTATCATTCTTTTTATTCTACAAGTTAGAATTGGGGATGTGATAGTATACCATGCATTTTTTGTTTCATTGCACACACACCCTTGATCATTTGCAATCAATTCAATTAGATGCATGGTTACTTTGTTCTTCAATTACTCTCACTCTTATTACAAAAGAAGGGCTCATTCCTATTTACTTATGACTCCTTTCAATGTATATCAAAGTATATAACTGGTTTTCATGCATATGCAAATGCATTATGCATATTTTTATGCAGCATATGCATATGCATATTGCATTATAGAATTTGAATTGGTAGCAAGTGGAGAATTTTGAATATACATAATTTTGAATTTTGTATACACATATGTATATGCATATGCATATGCATTATATATATGCATAATGCATAATGCATGCATATGAATAATACATAATGCATATGCGTATGCATAAATACAATTTTGAATATACATAACTTTGAATTATGTCTATACATATGCATATTCCTATTACATATATGCATATGCATATTGCATATATATATATATATATATATATATATATATATATATATATATATATATATATATATAATGCATATGCATATGCATATAATTATTCATATGCATAATTCAAAATTATGTATATTCAAAATTCTCCACTTGCTACCTATTCAAATGCTATCAACCTATTTATTTATACAAGCTATGCTCAATTGTGTGATGCAAGCTATTTATTCACAAATTCAAATTTCTTACTTTGTGCTTGATACAAATGATTGGCAATGAGATACAACTGATCGACAATGAGCTCCTCCAAAGCAATGCATTCTCCTCCTTCAGCTTTTACGGTAAGACTCAAACCTGCCTTCAGTTTTTCTTATGCATTCATGTATGATTTCGTTACTTTCAAATGCCTTGTCCATTTACATTTAAATGAATCGAATTTGTTGTTTCATAGCCCATGTTTATGCTATCACATTCTATACCTCCAAGACAACCTCAACCAAATATGGACCACTCTCCCTTAAAGCTAACTGTGTTATGTTTATATACCTTCAAACTGCAGTATGGTACAAATATTTCCAACCCTTTCTAGTATTTGTATATATATATATGCAGAGATACATAGATACTTATGTTTCCTATAGCCTTGTTCATTTTCATTAAACTTACACATTTATCTATCTTTGTAATGTATATATATCTCTTGACATTTGAGTTTTTGAGTAGTAAAATGTGTCATCGAGGTCAGTGCAAGAAGTTGGATCCACTTTTTGGCCAAAAAGTGGAAATGTTTTCCCTAATTTTCAGAATTTGTCACATTTGACCTTAAAATTTGAAGCACTTAGAGATGGAATCTTTAAAAAAGTCACTATATATAAAATGCAGTACTCGGAGTCTAGTTTTCAAATATGTAATTTTTTTCAATACCCAGATGATACAAATTGATTTTCAATAGGCATTTCTAAAAATCACTATTTAAAGTCACTTTTTTTTAACCATACCATGCACGTGTACGGCCAACATAATTTGACCTAAATAAAATTATTTTTTAAAATCCTTTTGGAAAAAGATATGTAGTACAGTGAAGTTTGATGAGGATATTTTTTTATAATTTTTTTCCAAATAATTTTTTTTAATTAATTTTTATTAAGCCTAATTGCTACTTTTGAAAACCCCTCGTGTATGGCCAACATAATTTGAGCAAAAAAAATCATAAAATTATTTTTTTTTTCATTGTGTAAAGAATGGTGTAGATTGATGACATATATATATATATATATATATTAAATTTTAAAAATTAAAAGTTATTAAAAAAATACAAACACCTGTCATTTCAAGTTTTTGGACTAGTTTGCTCATAAATTAAATAACAAATAGAAGAACATGTCCAATAAAAAAATGACATATTTGAAAACTAGACAATGTCATCTGTAATGGGTTTTTATTTCGTAAAAAAATTTAAACCAAAAGGTCCTCAGCTATATAGGTAAACTCAGTGTTTCTTTTTGTTTTGTACTTAGAAAAAAACTTCCAGGTCCAAGGCTCAAGGTCGGCCAACCATGCCTATCCCGAGCCTAAAACCCAAGCAAAGGGAAGGGAAAAGGCAGTCAGAAATTTTTAATTTCAAATAATGGGTAACCATTATAAAACAAGTACGTGTTACATAATGGGTACCTGTTATAAAATAGGTACGCGTTATATAACGGGTACGCATTATATAACAGGTACCCGTTATGTTTTTAAGAACGTGTACACATTATATAATAGGTACCCATTTCTATTATACCTGTTATTTTCCATATTAGGGAAAAACATACTATTACTATATCCCTACAACTTGCAACTCTGATCAGTACGGTGCGATAGCGACAATTTCTACTTTTTTTTACTTACAAGTGTTTTGTGGAATCTCTTGACAGGTCATATTCTATTCAATTTTGAAAGGAGTCAATCATATGAACAATTCTGAAGTGAAATCAAGTGCATGAGCTATTTTTAAGAGGAATAAAGAAAGAAGGTTTTTATTTTTACGTCTACAGGTTTTACTTCAAAATCTATGGAACAAAGGATCTACATCTAATTCTACTTTAAAATTTCAAATAAAAAAATAAAGGAAGGTAATCATGGGATCAAATCAACGTCAAAAAAAAATAAAGGAGGGTAATGACACCTCAAGAAATTGAAGCAAATAGAGAGAAGGAAGCAAAAGGCAAAGAGATAGAAGAGCAAGGATTCAAGAGATGAAGAATATTGAAACATCTAGTTCCATGAGTATTGAAGAGAAAGACATTCAAGAGACTATAAATGATGGGATGAATGTAGATGATGCAAATGTGGAAATGGTGAATGTGGAAGAAAATGTGTCTATAGAAATAAATGCATGTATGTCTTCAAACCCAACTTTCGAAGATATGAAAAATGTGACTATACAAACAAATCCAGGTATGTCTTCAGAGCCAACTTTCAATGATATGGAAAACACGACTATAGAAACAAATCCAGGTGTGTCTTTGGAGCCAACTTTCAATGATATAGAAAACATGACTATAGAAACAAATCAAGGTATGTCTTCGGAGCCAACTTTCAATGATATGGAAAACATGACTATAGAAACAAATCCATGTATGTCTTCAAACCCACCTATTGATGATATGAATGAGAATGATATCCCTTTTAGGAGTGAAAATGAAAATGTTTTATTTGAGATTGAAAGAAATGTCTTAGATAATCTTCCTAGTAAGATTTCTTGGAGGCAAATGAGAACTCATGCAAATAGATTATATAAAAAAATTATAGAAAAAGTCTTGGATTTCAATGTCAACTTATGATGCAATTGATGAAGATGTAGAAATTTCGAAAAGTAATGAAAAAGTTAGGCATCTTTGTAAAACCTAAAAAAAAAGATGAATCAATCAAACAAGTTTTATCTAGTGTTGCTAATGCTATTGATTCTATTGGTAAAAATAGTCGATCTAAAGATAGCAATGTAGCACGAAGAGCTATAACAACTGCTTTAGTCAATAAATCATTTTCTAATAAAAGAATGATAAGTAAGACAAGTGAAATTCTAAAAATAAATCCTAAAACTTTGAGAAGAGCAGCAAAGAGAAGAGAATCTATTGAAAAAGATCCAATTAACCAATGTTGAAGTTTTAGTGGTAGACTCCCAAGGTATGACATGAAATTAAATAGTGAAATCAAATCTTTAATTGAAAAATATTGGCATGATAACACAAGGGTATCATGTAATGTTAGAGATGTTTTAAAATTATGAGTGGAGTCTAAAATTCGTGATCCTCATCCAAAACATCTATTAGACATGACTCAAACTAAATTATATAAAAAATTCTTAGATGATTTAGTGTTAGAACCATTTAATATTACCATAAGCCAAAGATCTTTTGAGAAATGTAAACCTCAGTATGTGAAAATTAATAAACAGCAAATCTCTTGTTGTTGTAAAACTCATGTGCAATTTCATTATTATTATGATATTTTTTGATATATACATTCTACTTTGTATACTAATGAAATTATGCAGGAATGTGGTATTAATATGCCACCTCAAACAATTAAGAAGTTTGTAGCAGGTTTGTTTTGTGAAACATCTACTGGATACTTATTTTATTCAAAAGCATGTATTTTTGGACAATGCAATAGATGTGACAACTTTTCATTGTTAGGAGAATGTATGCATGAAAATATTTCACATGAATTTGGACAATAATTAGTGGATGTGAAAAGATTCAAGAATGTTGAATATTCTTTAAAGGATGGAAAAATTGGAAAGCGTTGTGAGTTAGTCACTGAAAAAATTTGTGTGCATGCATTCATCAAATATTTTAAGGATAATATTGTATCCAAATATATCAAACACTCCCAATATGCTCGGTGGCTTGATGGACAATTTCGTTCATGCAAAAACACCTTTCCAATTGGAACTATCCTATCAGTGGTTGACTTTGTAAAAAACTATACTCTTGCTCCATAAGAGAAAATTTAATCTCAGTATTATAATTCAGTGCAAGTGGCCATATTTGTTCATATTATATATAGACATGCAGATGATAGTACAGAAGATAATAGAAAAATTTTGAGGGAGTATCATTTCTATTTGAGTGATAACTGATTACACTCTTCAGAGTTTGTGTAATATTGTTTCACAAAATCTTATGAAAGTTTAAAAGAAAGAGGAATCCAGATGGCACAACATTTCATATGGTCAGATAATTGTACAGGGCAATTCAAAAATGCAAGAATGCTTTATTGGCTATGTAGGGCTCACAAAGAAATCAATATCCAACATATGTGGAGTTTTTTTGAAGCTGGACATGGTAAAGGAGAACATGATGGAGCTGGAGCATGTGTGAAAAGAGCTCTTGCTAGAGAGCAACTAAAATTTGAGGATGCAGCCAAATTTAGCGATGCACGTGCAATTGTGGATTGGTGTAATGAAAAATTATCTACGGGATCAAGTCAGAACTCTACAATTCGACGGTTCTTTTGGTTAGTTGAAGAAGAGAATATTCCTACTCGACTTGATTGTGAGACAATAACTGGATCAACAAAATGGCATTCATTTAAGAGTTCAAATGCAAGCACATGGACTATATGGACTAGGGAGCTTGCATGTTTTTGTCAATTTTGTATTACAGGTGATTGGGGAGCATGTGAAAATATAGAATGGGTTGAAGAATGGAAACAAAGATCCTTGACACCTACAAAAACACAAGATCAACTTGAAACAACAATTGAAGATGATAATCAAATGTTTGCATCAGATGATTATGATCGTGTTTCAGACCTTGTACAAGAAGGTACTTTTATTTTTAATATTTTTTTATTGTCATTTTTTTTTACATCTATATATAATTAATTATATATGTATGCATGCACAAATTTATGTGATTTAGATACATGTCACACTTTATTGAATTACATAATTTTTTTGTAGGACATGTGTATGCTGTTGTTGCACCTGAGGGCAATGAAGAGGAAACCGAGTATTGGTTGGCTTGATGTGTTGAGACAAAACAAAATTTGTTACATCCTAGAGTAGATGATGATAACATGGAGTATCCAACAGGTTCTGTGGTTGTTGTTGGCACTTGGCTACAAAAATATATAATAAGAAGGAATGGTTTGCCTGCATTTGAAGATTATGAAACACATAAGAAGATCATACACTACTCACATTTGATTGTGGAAACAAATATAAAACTAGTTAGATATCAAGGCAAACCTTCTAATAAATAGTTATGGACACTTTCGATGGAAAAAAATGAGTCAATTATAGATGCATTACAAAAAAATGAGGATGCATATGGTACAATGGAACAAATTTCTAGGTATGTAAACCATACTCTTACATCCCCTAAATCCATCCTCTTAAATGTATCCTATAATGTTATCTAGTTACATGTAATGCATCAATGTTTTGTCTTTTTGGTATATAAATTCTCTCATTCTCATTTCAGCTTCTATATTGTTCCCCTTGTCTTAAATTTTGTATCGACTCATGTAAATATATAGTTAATTTACTTGTACATTTGAACATTACTTTTTGCAGGTGTACCCTAGACAAGTAGTCAAATTTACATGATTGTCAATAGAAGTTTTCACCATACAAGTATGTGAGGTCATTTTTGTAGTCTTCAACTAAAAGTGAACGCAAATTAGGTAATTGTATATACTTACAAATTATGGCTTTCACGTTCAACATGTTATCTAGAACTACATAATGCATCAATGTTTTGTGTTTTTGGTATATAAATTCTTTCATTCTCATTTCATCTTCTATATTATTCCCCTTGTCTTAATTTTGTATCGACTCATGTAAATATATAGTTAATTTACTTGTACATTTGAACATTACTTTTTGCAGGTGTACCCTAGACAAGTAGTTAATTTTGAATGATTGTCAATAGAAGTTTTCACCATACAAGTATGTGAGGTTATTTTTGTAGTCTTCAACTAAAAGCGAACGCAAATTAGGTAATTACATATATATACTCATATATTTCTCATCCATCCTCTAAAAACACCCGCTTGTACATCCCCTTAATTCATCCTCTTATCTCCCCTTAAGCCATCCTCTTACATCCCCTTAAGCCATCAAGTCTTATCTTATACTTTGTAAATTGACTCGTGTACATCTCTCCAAGTAAGCTATCCTCTTTTGTATCCCCTTAAGACATCCTCTTCTAGCTCCCCTTTTAATTAATCCTCTTATACATCCCCTAAAGCCATCCTCTTATGTATCCCCTTAAGACATCCTCTTAGCTCCCCTTAAGCCATCGTCTTACATCCTCTTTTGTGTTATTTAGTTACATATTGTATTAATATTTTGTGTTTTAGTCACTGATTAATTCATTCTCATTTGCATTCATTATTTCTTGCAGGTGTATCCTACAAGTAGATTTTTCCATGATTGCCACTACAAGATTTCATCATAATGTAAATGGTAGATCAATTTTGTAGTCATGTCAAACTAATAATACATGGACCTATAAGCTAATTGTATAGATATACTCATATGTTTAATAATGGACCTATTTTTTGTTTTGACTCTTTTTATGATCTATGTATTTAATTTTCACGGATTGAATATTATTTTATGATTGCCACAAATGATATTAGTGTAGAGGTTCAATAAGTATATAGTTTGTATTTTTCCTATCATTTTTGTACCCACTTTAGCTATGTTTTGAGATGTGTTGATTTACCATTTATTTTATATTATTTAAATGCACAAAAGTTGAAAAGTAGTGTCATGATAGTTAAAGGGAAATAGTCCTAGGATAGTTTGCATATTTGAAACATGGTTTAATATCACCTCTATGAATGCCATGGTCCTCCTCTATATCCTTCAATCATTGTCTTGAATAGTCTAATGCTATCACTAATAAATATGGGACTGTGCTATCATATTACCTAGGTGTAGTCATTGGTGTTGTAGAGTTATTTACGACTGCTAAGGTAATCATGAGGGTTATCATGCATAGGTAAGGTAGTAAATAGTCATTATTTCAAACTAAATGACTACCAAACCAATTATAGGATTGTCCTAATGAAACAAGAGAGGACTGTAAAATGCATAAGTGGTCATCCAAACACTTATATGATTGTCATAACAATCCCTAATAGCCACTTGCCTTCATGACCAATCAAAGATGTTATTAAGAACGAGAAGGCTACTAAAGCTAAACACATGAAACTGGAACTTTTGGAAAGAGCAGAAAATGGATTGTCAAAAATAGGAAAAATGAAGGGGCCTCACAAGAAATTATGTTGCTTCTTTCAAATAATTTCAAATTGTGATAAAAAATTTTGTAGCTTATATTGTGTGGATAAGATTTGAATTTCCTTCTAGTTTCTTCTAAAGAGTTAGTTTCTCTACAAGAATTGAATGCTACTTCTTAAATAATTTCAAATTGTGATAAATTTTTTTGTAGCTTATATTGTGTGGATAAGATTTGAATTTCCTTCTATTTTCTTCTAAAGAGTTAGTTTCTCTACAAGAATTGAATGCTTCATTTGAATCATGTTTTGAATGTTTTTTTAAGGAAGATTTTGTTTGGACACTAGCAAAGTGAGTCTAACATCCTTATCATTTTATCATGATTTTGTAGGTAAATATCCTAGGTAAATTACGTTGTTATAAAGTGCCCTAAATTTATCTTATAGATAATTGTAACACCAAACTTATCTATTAGATAATTGTAACACCAAACCTATCTATTCCACTATGTAAATTTTAACTTAATTTAGGTTTGTGAGGTGGTATTAGAATTTTGAATTTTGAATATAAATATAAATGAAAACATTTAATAAATTTTTTGGCAATTAATAGATTGTTCACTATTTCAAGAAGAACTATTGAACCATAATGCATAATCACTTTTTAAATTAAAAAATGTCTAGTAGAGAGAAATCTTTTAACATGTCTTAATTAAATAATTTATAATCTAGAAGTGAACAATGAAGCATATTTAACATATTATCTTTAACATATTATCTAGCATACTAAAATACATTCAAGCATATACTCAATAATATATACATGTAGATCTCTATCTAGATAAGTCCATGAAATACTATAAAATATAGGTAGGACCCATGAAATGTGTACTAAAACATCTACTCATCATCATCATATAAATAAATACAAATCATAGTTCATGAAATACTGAAATATATCTAGAAGTACATGTAATAGCAAGTTCGACATATATAGTCAAAGTCTTGGCACGGCATATATAAAAAATAATGTGCACATCATACAGTTCAGTCTATGAAATAAACATCTATGTCAGGTATGATCATCACTCAAGTTCAAATCTAAAAGAGGCCTCTTTCTTCCTCGTGAAATAGATGGATCTACCTCATGCTGTACACAAGAGAAAAAAACTTGCAATCAGATTTAAAATTTTTTAAAATGACATATGAAATTAAATATTTAAATGTAGGCTTTAAAGTGTGCATTTAAATTACCATGCAATCATGCTCATCTACTCCCACATTTTGTTGTGCAGGTGGTATAGTTGTTTCATCTTCTTCACCAAAAGTGTGACCTACTAATTGCTAGAATTTCAAATAAAGCAAGTTTGAAATAAGTTAGAATTTATTTAGCATATAAAGACCTAGAAATTGCACATAGAAAATTTAGTAAAGTTTAGGACCTCAAAATGTGTAGATGGCTCATGAATTTCTCCCTGACTAGAAACCTGACCAATAGTCTCACTCCTATCATCCTGCACTTACATATATATGGGTGCATATATAAATTTATATAAACTCAAAAAAGAAACTTAGTACAAATTTAGTACAATTTTTTAAAACACACACCAGGGAATACTCAGGCATAACAGCTGATGATCGAGGATCAGTGGAAGAAACACCTGAGCCACATGGTCAATCAGACATGGGAACTGCCACATGACCTGATCTTCGCTGCAATAATAGTGTTTCACATACATGTAGATATGGTTATTTATTTATTTATACACTTGTTAATTTAAAATATAATATTAATAAGTTTCAAGAAGATAATTTAAACTAGAATTAGATACATATGGTTTTAGGGTTAAGATATATTGGTTTACCCCGTAAGGTGTGCCAATCTCTACAGCTGTCGATGCAAAACTCAATGTATCAAATCGTGATGTGGCCCTATGATGCAGAGCATCTAGGACTGCAGGAGCACACTTCAAAATTTCAATGCAACTGTTCTCTCAAGGTTCACTATTTTCAAAACTTCTCATAATGAAGGGCTTTAACACAACAATTTATACTTGTTCATGACACAAGAGTGAGGGGACTTTAGGACACATCTCACTAGACTCCTAGCTCCATCTAAGATTTCATCCAACCCACTATGCAAGGTCTGCAGGATAGTAGTCTCATAGACTGTCACAACACTTCTGCTCTCTTAAAGAGACAGTCACTGTACCCTCCATGGGATGATCTCCATTAAGACAAAATCAAACTCATACAACCTACCAAATCAATGACATGCCAACATACTTAATGCCTTCATAAATCAATGACACACTAAACATACATAGTGCTTTCCTTGAGGTGACTGTCTCCTGGAGGACTGTTAGAGACAGCATAAGGTAAAATGGACTGTTTTCTCAGAGAGGTCCCTTTCCTACTTCTTGTCATAGGATCATTGCTAGATCTAGGGCATATTGCATCATTGACAATAACAGGCATTTCACAACATCTCCACTTCCACAGTTGGTGGTCTTCACCTAGCTACTAATGTCCTTCTCTAAGTGCCAACACATGATGCTTCAGAGTCATCTACATGACAAACTCACCCTACACCATTCTCCTGCCTCCAAAACCTTCACAAGCCTATGCACTAACTATGATACAATCCATTCCACTGATCATAAATAGAAAAGATCAGTGGAATGTGGATAAATCCATTGGATTGCTCAGAAGAAGCCCTAACTCAGGGTTTGTGGTAGTTTAGAACAAAACAGTGATTTCTCCCCCTAGATTACTGTCAAGACCCCAAATAAGATTCAAAACAAATCTATTCCAATCCACTAACAATCCAATACATTCATGAGCTATGACAGTTCCGTACAGGGTCGGGTACGTGCTGAAAATAGCATAAAAACACAAAAAAATGCAAAAGAACGGTTGTTTCTTTATCTATTCCACTTCAATCTTCCTTCACACTACAAAATGAAAAGTTTCAAGGCTTTTTGAAGCCTGCCCCGATGCCTTGCAGATGATAGAGGGGTAGTTGGATCGATGGAGGCAGTAAAAACTATTCCCCAACCATCAACTACCCGGTCTATAAAAGGTTACTATTTTTTAACTGTCCTCTTTAGGACTACACCGACTGTTTTGTGTTTAACAATATTTTCTTTTAACATTTGATTAACCTTAGACAAGGTTTTAACCCACTTTCTAACCTTTGACATGCCTTCAACTAAGAGGATTGCCTCCTACACACTTTAGGAAGGCTACAAAAGTAAAGAAACCTATGACTGCCTTTTACCACATGACTGTCCTCCTTAGGACTTACAACAAGAGAATAGTAGTCTTATAGTCATTTGGACATGGTCCATTTTCAAGCATGGCATTCAAGCCTTATTACAACAAGGAGATGGTCTCAAGGAACTTATTAACAAAACAACTACTTGAAGATCAAACAAAACGTAGATGTCTTGGTGCTCCTACACCATACCCCCCAACATGATGAAAACTCTTGTCCCAAGAGTTATGGGATCTTCTCCAAACGTTCTTCAATCTTGTAGGAATGTTCCTCTGACTTGTGACAGGGAACATGAACTCTCCAAGAGTTATCTTCCTCCTTCTCCAACCTGCATGGCACCTGTAAACAGTGTTAGGACCATAAAATATGTTGTGATGTCCTTGCCTAGGACCCTGTTGCTGCAGTGCTTCTATTCTTCCCAACTTGAGGTTCTAATTTATTTCTCCTTGTACTATCTATTGTTTGCTTTCCTTCTTCTGCCTCCTTATAGGACAGTCAATGTCCCCAATCTTGACATAACTCAAGTCCCAAACTTGCTATTCTTTAGGACTGTCATCCACCTTCTTCTGCTGCAACTGTTCTGGCTGTTTCCAATCATCCTTAACCTGCACATTCAACTACAATTTCTCTCTAAAACAAATAGTAACATGTTCCTTCTCATCTTCACAAGGTAAAGGCACTAGTTTGAACTTTTTACCATCTTTATGTACCAAATAGTTATTAGTATAACCATCATGAATTGTCCTCCTCAAGTGTTGTCATGGTCTACCCAAAATTACATGCCCACATGTCATTGAAATGACATCACACAAAACATAATCCTGATATGGACCAATGGAAAAATCAACATATGCCTTCTTACTAACCCTTGTTGTTCTTGACTTACCCAAGTGACATTGTAAGGACTAGGATGATCAAATGTTTTCAATCCCAACTTATGCACCATTTCCCAAGAAACTAGATTATCATGTGAACCTGAATCTATAATCAACTTGCATATTTTTCCATGGCTTAAACAATTAGTCTTAAAAATAGATACCTGTGGTGTTTGCTGCATTTTGCCTTTTTCTACCATGAGAATTTCTCCAACCATTACTGGAGAGGCTGACAACATTTCCGGTTCTTCTGGCTTCTCCTCCTCTTGTGCCAAATGAACTCTTCTGTCCTTGCTCTTGTCAACATCATCCTTCTTAGGACATTTGAAAGATGTGTGTCCCACTTCATCGCAATGATAACATCTACCTCTAAACACTCCTCTTCTTGGTCCAAATCTACCTCCACCTCTATATCCACCTCTCTGATCTACAGAAAACTCCTTACCTTTCTCATTACTATTCTGTACTTCATTAGTAGGTTTGCCCCTACCTCTATATCCTCTTCCACTACCTCCTTGTCTTTCTTGCTTCCTCTTTACCCTCTCTTCAGCCCTGATGGCTAACTGAAAACATTCTCCAAGTGATTTTGGAATGGTCAAACCAATCTCATCCTGCAAGTTATACCTAAGCCCATTAAGGTATCTTTCCACTTTCTCTTCTTCATCTTCCAATCCTCCTCTAATACTAAGCTTATGAAATTGCTCAGTATAGGACATAACATCCATGTTCTTTTGTTTCAAATTCTACCTCATCTTCTTTGTTTGAATGGAGTAATCGGATGGAAGAAATTGATCCTTCATCATATCCTTCATCCTACCCCAAGAATTGATTAGTGTTCCACCTCTAGCCACTCTTTCTGTTTGCACACTACTCCACCATGTAAGTGTTGTCCCTCTGAGTTTTGTTTTTGCAAATTTAACCTTCTTGTCATCACTCATCTCCTCATACTCAAAGAAATTTTCTAGGGCATCTATCCACCCTAATACCTCTTCACTATCCATCTTCCCCTGATAGATAGGTAACTCTATGTTTGCCTTTGTTCCACTACCTTGAACTGCCTTCAGTAATCTCACAAATTTATTTTCTTCAGCATCCAACTCATCCTTAGGAGGATTCTCATCTACCTCCTCATCTCCTTCTTGATCATCTTGCTCATCCCTTCTAGGATTCTTCTCCAATGCTTCCAATCTTGCCAAGATTGATGCATTCTCCCTTCTTACTTGCCTTAACTCTCTTTCCCTTGCAACATCCTGTTCTCTTCTATCCCTCAACTCTTTTTCTCTAGCCTCTAAGGCTTCCCTCAGTTCATTGTTCTCCCTAGCCATTTGATTCTTAGGAGGCATCTTCACACTCTCACAACCCTTACTATTCCACAAGGTTCTACCACTCCCTCAAGGATCTACTTGCTTGCTCTGATACCACAAATGATGCAGAGCATCTAGGACTACAGGAGCACACTTCAAAATTTCAATGCAACCATTCTCTCAAGGTTCACTATTTTCAAAACTTCTCATGATGAAGGGCTTTAACACAACAACTTATACTTGTTCATGACACAAGAGTGAGGGGACTTCAGGATACATCTCACTAGACTCCTAGCTCCATCTAAGATTGCATCCAACCCACTATGTAGGGTCTGCAGGACAGTAGTCTCATAGACTGTCACAACACTTTTGCTCTCTTAAAGAGACAGTCACTGTACCCTCCATGGGATGATCTCCATTAAGACAAAATCAAACTCATACAACCTACCAAATCAATGACATGCCAACATACTTAATGCCTTCATAAATCAATGACACACTAAACATACCTAGTGCTTTCCTTGAGGTGACTGTCTCCTGGAGGACTGTCAGAGACAGCATAAGGTAAAATGGACTGTTTTCTCAGAGAGGTCCCTTTCCTACTTCTTGTCATAGGATCATTGCTAGATCTAGGGCATCTTGCATCATTAACAATAACAGGAATTTCACAACATCTCCACTTCCAAAGTTGGTGGTCTTCACCTAGCTACTGCTGTCCTTCTCTAAGTGCCAACACATGATGCTGCAGAGTCATCTACATGACAAACTCACCCTACACCATTCTCCTGCCTCCAAAACCTTCACAAGCCTGTGCACTGACTAAGATACAATCCATTCCATTGATCATAAACAAAAAAGATCAATGGAATGTGGATAAATCCATCGGATTGCTCAGAAGAAGCCCTAACTCAGGGTTTGTGGTAGTTTAGAACAAAACAGTGATTTCTCTCCCCTAGCTTAGTGTCAAGACCCCAAATAAGATTCAAAACAAAGCTATTCCAATCCACTAACAATCCAATACATTCATGAGCTATGACAGTTCCGTACAGGGTCGGGTATGGGTTGGAAATAGCAGAAAAACACAGAAAAATGCAAAAGAACAGTTGTTTCTTTATCTATTCCACTTCAATGTTCCTTCACACTACAAAATGAAAAGTTTCAAGGATTTTTGAAGCCTGCCCTGATGCCTTACACATGATGGAGGGGTAGTTGGATCGATGGAGGCAGTAAAAACTATTCCCCAACCATCAACTGCCCGGTCTGCAAAAGGTTACTATTTTGTAACTGTCCTCTTTAGGACTACACTGACTATTTTGTGTTTAACAATGTTTTCTTTTAACATTTGATTAACCTTGGACAAGGTTTTAACCCACTTCCTAACCTTTGACATGCCTCCAACTAAGAGGATTGCCTCCTACACACTTGAGGAAGGCTACAAAAGTAAAGAAACCTATGACTACCTTTTACCACATGACTGTCCTCTTTAGGACTTACAACAAGAGAATAGTAGTCTTATAGTCATTTGGACATGGTCCATTTACAAGCATGGAATTCAAGCCTTATTACAACAAGGAGATGGTCTCAAGGACCTTATTGAAAAAACAACTACTTGAAGATCAAACAAAACCTAGATGTCTTGGTGCTCCTGCACCACCCTAGAGCGACTTGAGATCTGTACAACAAATAGTTCACAATTATATATTAATTCATTAAATTATTTATATAAATTTTGATACGTTCAAATTATGCACTTGAAATATTCAATAAAATGTGGTCAATGTACCTATGTAGGATTATCATCTGAATATAGTAGATCCAAGTATGACTCCACTTCTGTTGTAGCTGCATCTAATGTGGATGTAGGAGCAGCACCATAACACGGTTGATTGCAATTTGTACACAAATGTGCCCCTAACATGCCTGAGGCTCTATGATGAGATGCATCGACTCCTCCATGATGCTCTCCACCACTGAATTCATCTGCCATGTGGGCAGCTTGTTCAGTGAGATTGCCCGAGAGTCCACTCAATGCTCCTAGTGTCGGCAACACTGCCTGGTGCTGAATAGGTGTAGGAATCGTGGGAAAAATAGGAGAAACCATAGGAGCAGGAGGAACGGGTCGATTGGGGTCAACTTGTGCCCCTGGTCTGTGTTGTGGCATGCCATGACCAACACCTTGAAATTCTCTCATATCAAAATAATTGGGTTTTTGACCCAATTGAAACTCCACCCATAATTTCTCAAAAAATATAGCGGTACCTCACAATTAGCATGTGGTGGGTGATCAAACACCATCCACCACCGATCCCAAAAATGTCTCGAAATCGCCTCATGCGTACACCACTTAATTGATATTCTTTTTTTTGTTGCAGTTATAGGTTGATTAGTTTTTGGGTGACGAAAAAATGGGGCTAATGTTTGTTTTGTTATGTGGAGGTCATGGATGTCTTTATATGAAAGACCATCTACATAGAATTGCCTCCTCTCCTCCCGCCAAAGGTGAAATCTATTTAGGTCTGCATCAATAGACCTAACAAAATCAATAATGGTTTGCATCAAAGATGCAAACCAAACCACATGAGGAGGCATCAAGTGAGGTTGATTATTAATCAAATTAATGTTCTCCTCAATTGCATTAATATTTTCATTAATGTTTTGCCACAATTGGGCCTCATCAAGTGGAGGGGGTGAGGGGTTTTGAGGTGGAGGGGGTGGGGATTTTTCATAAAGAATGTCATTTATTAAAAATTCATCTAGACTCTGGTCATCCATTAGATGTCTCCTACAAATTTTCAAATATGTATCAATATAAAAAACTTACAAATGTATAATTTCACAAATATATACATATTGAAAACTTACAAACAAATATCTATAAATTTAAACTTAATCTAATAGATCTATAAATGAAAGTTTAAAATATCCATGAATTTAGAGAGCAAGTAATACTTGAAAATTAAACATGCACAAGTTTATCATATAATATGATCAAATGATGATGCCTCAACCCTAAATATATCTTGTATACCCTTATTTAAACCATTTGAGTCCATTTGAAGTGGTAACCATCTCCTACAAGTGCATCTAAACCCTTGTATTTATAGTTTACTATTTCCTAATCTGGTGCACGAATTTCTATTTCCATTGTCTTGTTTGTTTAACTATCATTGATTATTTCCTTTGATCATTTATCACATTAAATATAACCCTTTGATCATTTATCACATTATTTGGACTTCTATTTTTGTATGAAAATATATAAAATAGGCCTCCCTCTCCCCATTTGAACATAGAAAAATTGTGAAGTTTCCACTTGATTGCTATTTTGGAGCCATCTTTCTGGAATAAGTGTAGGAATGTTAGTGTTTACTATATTTGTTGGTTTTAACTCCATTCTTCCTCTATTATACATTTTATCTTCCCTTTTCAATCTCACATTCCTTCTCCTTACCTCTTTCTAAACCATTTTCTTTCCTCAATTTCATTTTAGATTCTCATTTCTACTTTATTTTTCATCAAGTATCTTCCATATTTGTCACTCTACCTAACAACCTTGTCCTATCATCATTTGTCTCAAAATTATAATGGAAACATTTTAACACCTTATATAGTCCAAATTTAAAAGTGCATTCAATAGCCCATGCCAAGTGTATTCTTCCCATTTCTCTTAGTTAAGCTCAATTGTGACATATTTTACTATTTTGCACCATCTTCTACTTTTTGTCTTGATTGGTTTCTAGATAGAGAAGTTATTAGTAAACTATTCTAAACACACCCAAAAATTTATTAGTTAATGTTTATTTTGAGTCCATTCAAGTAGTGGTAACCATCTCCTACAAGTGCATCTAAACCCTTGTATTTATAGTTTACTATTTCCTAATCCGGTGTGAATTTATATTTCCATTGTCTCAAGTTTGTTTAACTATCATTGATTATTTCCTTTGATCATTTATCACATTATTTATCTAACCCTTTGATCATTTATCACATTAAATCAAATTAAACATAATGAGATTGATATTTCATGAGATGTAAGAGTTCTAATGCATGGTTTAACCCTCTATCTCTTCCATTCAATCACACCACCATTCTCCTAAGTGATTGCTTTACCTTCACAATTTGAACAACCATGATAATCTTGTGAAGGAAAGATTTAGGAAGGACAAAGGTGGCTTTTTCACATAAGATGGGGTATGCATGCTTGTGTACATCTTATTGTGAGGTCTTGTAGGTTTATTCATAGTTTCTAAGAACTTATTCATATTTCTTCATTTCTTTTTAATTATCCTATTAGAGAGACCTCAAGTATCACCCTCCAAGGTTCTGCAAATCTTGAAAAAGAAGAGGGGATACCATACCCTATGACTTGGCTCAAAGTTGTTCTCTCCTTGTCAATGTTTCATATTCTCTACCTAAGATCTATTTTATTCCCCTTTTCTTAGTTTGAGTAATATTTCTAGAAGAGAGGGATTATATTTTTAGTAGCAAACAAAATCTAAAGATACATCAAATTTACATGCTTTTGTGGGAGAAATACATACACAAGACAACTTGAATCTCATTAAGACAAATGCCTGGGCTAAAAGCCTAATCAAACAAAAATGAAACCCCAGTGTATAATATTTCCAATCACTTGTCAATGTAGGGTTTACCAAAGAAATAAGGCACATAAGAAACATAAAAATTTGCACTTTGGGGCATGGGCCAACAACCTCCTAGGTCTAACCGCATGCAACTAGAGTAATATGCAAGGGCTCATCACTAAAGATTAGACTAGGCTAGTAATGACATGATAGATGGGTATGCATGCAAATGAGTTAATAACTTTTGAAGAATGTATTTCTTTTCAATGTGGCTCATGGTAAGCTAACTCTTTGGAACTCAACACTTGATGAATGAAAACATGAAAGATCTACCTACAAGCCTATAGGAATCAAAAGTGGGATTTGATATTAGGAAAGTGAGATGAGAAATACTTGAGCATGGACAAATCATGGAATTCTACATAGCATAAGGTAATAAATACAAATAATGCGAGTAAGAATTTAATGATAATAGAAATGTGGATAATGAAAGTGGTTGCAATGGAATTAATAGGAGGAAAAGAATGCTTAAAGTGGAGAGAATCTAAGAGATAAAGAACTGTGTAGTCAATGGGCATGGCAAGGGATTCAAATGAAACTATGGGATCCTCAAAAGCAATAATAGTTGTAGAGGTCATAAATGGAATACTAGTAAATGATGATGAAGATATATATAGTAAAGTAATTATAAGATATTTTTATTAGTAGTTTGCATTTTTAGGAGGATGGAATAGTGGCTTGTTTGAAATTTCAAGTCAATTCAATATAAAATTTTGTTTGACCACAACAATTCAATTCATAAAGCTTCTTTTGAATGCTATTGCGTTCCCATTAGAAGTCATTGAAAAGTCGAATGCATTCGAATCATACTCACAAAATTAAATCTTTATAATTTGGTTTTTTAGGGTTTATAGTTTAGGTTTTTAAGGTTTGCAGTACAACATGGTTTTAGGGTTTATAGTTTAAGTTTTTAGAGTTTACAGTACAACATGGTTTTAGGGTTTATAATTTAATTTTTTAGGGTTTATAGTTTAGGTTTTTAGGGTTTGCAGTACAACATGGTTTTAGGGTTTATAGTTTAAGTTTTTAGGTTTTGCAGTAACATGGTTTTAGGGTTTGTAGTAACATAGTTTTAGGGTTTGCAGTAACATACAATCACAAAAAAATCATAAAACTCTAATAACAAGTAAAACCCTAGTTTTCATTTTAATCCTACAATCACAAAAAAAAAACTAAAACAAGCTAAAAACTAGCAAAGAACCAACCTGGAGGAGCTCAATAGTGACAAGGTGGCAGGAGGAGGTGAGAGGGCAAAAAAATCTTTAATGTTGTGCTTGTTTAGCCTTCAACAATGCGTACCCGTTCTAAGGCATCCATTGTCCCTGTTGCTGTCAGCTGGAGTGGAAAAAATGAGCCCACAGGACTATTTTTAAAAATATATAATTTTTGAAAATGGGTACCCATTTAGTAACGCGCACCCAAAGCTAAACGGGTACCCGTTTAGGCTCGGGTGTGCATTACTAAATGGGTACCCGTTTAGGTTCAGGTGCCCATTCCTAAACGGGTACCCGTTTCTTTGAAAATGGGTACCTGTTCCTGTCGGCATTTTTTTTCTCTGCGTGACTTCCCCTACATGTGGATCGAGTTTCTTGCACCCACCCATCGAATGATATTGGACATGTGTATTATCCTTCATGGGTTGGTGCCACACTAGTACTGGCTCAACATACTACCAGTTAATGTGCATTAACTGCCCAACATTTTACCGCTGATGGTCTTAATGCCTACTACATCGGCATGCACACCATTTGCTTAGTCTTGCTTGAGCTTCTCAAATACTCCATTCATGAGAACAATTATATATGAGTATCATAATATCGTATTAGTTGGTTCTTCAATTACTCTCACTCTTACATGTATGAATTTGTTGTTTCAGCTTGTATCATTCTTTTTTTTGTAAGAGTTAGAATTAGGGAGATGATAAAATAACATGCATTTTTTGTTTCATTGCACACACACCCTTAATCATTTGCAAACAACTCAATAAGATGCATGGTTAGTTTGTTCTTCAATTACATAAGTTTCATATACCCTTCTTCATTTACATTCAACTTAATTAGATGTATGCTTTGTTTGTTCTTCAATTACTATAACATGTATGGTAACCATTTCTAAAACAACGTTATGAAACATTTACATAACTTGAAACAACAATATGATAGTAATATTTCAAACCCTTTCCTCTAATAGTATGAATGTAAGAGCTCAGAAAATATAGAGAGATATAGCTAAGTCAGATATATAGATAGATAGATAATTTGATATATAGATAGATAAAATATTATGAATGTAATATTTTATATGTTATTTTTCTATTATTAATAGATGTATTTTTTCAATTAAAAAAAATTTGTAACACAAGATTCAAAATTAAAGGAACTAAGGGAGAGTACCCGATCATGGGCATAACACCAATCGTGGGTATAGTATGTGATAGCCTAGGGCTCACTTTTGGGCAATAAATATGCCAACAAAAATAACATTAGTGCTTTTCAGAAACAACAGTATTATGAAACAATTGTTGAAACATTTACATAACTTGAAACAGATATAGTTGAGAGATTTTCATATTGTTGAGTCATATATATATATGGGGGCTGCTAGCTCGATCGTCAAGGGACGTGGCCAAAAATAATAATCCAACTCGAAAGTCGCTGACGTGGACCCCTCACTGAACATCACCCTACCCACCATCGCTCCCTCTCCCTTACATAAGTTTCCTATTTATATATAGTTTCCTATACCAAACTATCACACTATACCCACCATATGTCATATGTCACATACTAAAGAGGCTCAGTCCTGGTATAGTATTCACATTGAACTTAATTAGATGTATGCTTTGTTTGTCTTCAATTAAAGTGACTGTAAATATCGGCCCCTCTCCCTTAGAGCCAACTGTGATAGTAGCCGAGTCCTACTTATGTTATGACCATTTTTTAAAAACTATATATAACTTGAAACAACAGTATTATATTAATAGTTATAACAGCGTATATAACTTGAAACAATAGTATTATATTAATGGTTATAACAGCGTATATAACTTGAAACAATAGTATTATATTGTAATATAATACTGTTGTTTCAAGTTAAATATGCTATTTAAAAAATGGTTATAACATAAGTAGGAGTCGGCCACTATCACATTTGGCTATATATATATTGTAGAGATAGATAGATACATTCAACTTAATTAGATGTATGCTTTGTTTGTTCTTCAATTACTGTAAAATGTATGGTAACCATTTCTGAAACAACATTATGAAACATTTACATAACTTGAAACATCAAAAGAAATATTTCAAACCCTTTCCTGTATCATACTGCTATTTCAAGTTATTTCATATTGTTGTTTTAAGATTTATCTGTATCATATTGGTCTCTCAAGATATTTCATATTGTTGTTTTAAGATTTATCTATATCATACTGCTATTTCAAGTTATTTCATATTGTTGTTTTAAGATTTATTTGTATCGTACTGGTCTTTCATTCAAGATATTTCATATTGTTGTTTTAAGATTTTTCTATAGCATACTGCTCTTTCAAGTTATTTCATATTGTTGTTTTAAATTTGTCTCTGTATCATACCACTGTTTGAAGTTTATATATATTTATCCGATAGGCTTATATGTGGGACATTTTTGTCCCAGAAAATTGTCTCACGCAGGGAAATTGTCAGCCTCCGGCCCGGAAAACCTTCTCCGTTCGTTCTTTTGTTTCGTGGTCTGGAAAACCTTCGCCGTTCGTTATTTTGTTTCGTGGTTTACAGTCATTCTTGACGTTCGTTCTTTGTTTTTCCTACCTGACTCGTGAAATGATGGATCATTTCAAGCGAGAGCAGGGGACACCCTTCGTATTGCTTGGGATAGTCCATTACTGTTATGTCAAACGGAGACATGATCTCTGTGAGCTGGCTTTGTTTCTCCCCTTCTCTAAAATTAAATACCATGATGAAGAATCCCTAAAATGGTCATGTAGCTGTGTAACAATGTTTGCCAAGTACGCCTTATAAGCCCGTTCCTCCGTAATCTCTGTTGAGAAGCAGGAGTCGAACACTGCGCGGCCCAAGATTGAACATATTAAACCCCAAACACAAGATATGTGGGTTTTCCAGAACACAAAGATGGAAACTGCATTGGAATCATAAATTTACCAAGTACCATCGGGCTGAGCTTAAACAAACTCTACAAAACACACTACATAAACCATATATATGATAACAGCTACCCACGCATTTAACAGTCTATAAACGCCAAGGCAACTTAGTGAAATGTGAGTAGAAATGAAATGGAAAAATTTATATACCATTGTCAATTTTGTGTGCAGACTTGTGGGTAGAAAAGCTGGTTTCTTCCTATTCCGTGGCCATAATGTTTGCAGCTGATTGTTTCATTAAATCTTTCTACTCTTTCATTCTCTTCCACAATTTAAAGAAGCCTTACTTGACACCTCAATGGATTCTTCTCCGCCACTGAATAGCTGTCACTTAAATAGAATCAATGCTTTATAGTGTTTACACACTTGTATGTATAGAATTGGATTTCGCAAAAAAACGGAGAGAGAAATGAATATTTTTTATTTATAGACGATGTGTCATCATAAATACAACTATCACCACCACGAAGATCGTGCAAAACCTGTGTTGCACAATCATTTAACTAATCTGCTGTAAAAGTTGTCAAAGTTGCTTTCAGCCGTAGCTTTTTATCAGATATTTGTTTCTAGCTACCATTACATATCAGGTCACCATGTTTATAGTTGTCGGATCCTTCACAATATCGCCAGTACAGATCAGCGATCCCAACCAGATCGCTGCAGCGAACTTCCAAATGACGAAGAAATTTTCCAGTGAATGAAAGAATAATAAAAAATGAAGGAATGAAAGGGAAAGGGAAGTGCACGAGAATAAATAATGGTGGAAAAACTGTAAGAGGCTTCATAGATGACCAAAATCGATAGTCCTGCGCATCCCTCAAAAGAACAGAGTCATCAATTGTTGAATTGTTTGATCATCTTCTTTTGCAGCAAAAGCAAGCAAACTGCACGGTACGTGCGAGAAGCAAAAAAACAAAGCCCGAAAACGTCCTGTAGCGTGGCAGACCGCAAACCCAGCCGGGTTCGAACCCAGGTGGTGTTCCATTTACCCAGGCTTTGTGCTGACTCTCTTAACGCATAGATTACACGCGGCCGCGCCAATAAATCGAGGCGTAAATCAGCACCAGACTGTTTTTTAACACGTCATACAATGTTCCGCTACTTTCCACGTCGTCAGTTTCAATTAGTTTTATACGGCGAGAATTTTATTACATTAATTGCGAACATTGTCATAATTATATACTAAATATAAAATTTTAAATAAGAGTATGTAAAAGAAGGTTTCCAATAAAATAGGTTATGAATGGTTCATCAAAACACAAGTTTTAAATTGAACTAAAATAAAATAATAATAAAGCCTTTTTTATTAGGACTGCAAGAGGCGGCCGGAATCATCCCATCAAAAAATTATTCAGGGAGAGGGCTTATTATAGCAAGGGCCTCCCACTTGTTTTAGAGTTCTTGGATGCTAAATAGCACACTTTAATTAGGGATGGAAGGCAAAATAGCACTAGCCTTCATACCATCTTGATAGTGGAGGGCCTCCCAAATGGGTCAGCAATCTTTCTGCGAAAAGAAAGAGTTCAAATCTTTTGCTAAGTAAGAGGAGGAAAGAATTGGTTTCAACTCCAATTGTGAAAATGACTCTTATGTCTAGGAGAAGGTGACAATGTTCCCTGTGATGAATTGTTGGGAAGGATTCTATTCATTATACAAAATGTGCTCCCCCATTAGTTGTGCACGCCTCAAACATGTTGGATTCCAAAGCCACTTTTTTTTGTATTCAACAAAGCTGAATAGTACAAGAGAACCAAAGCCACTTTTAACCCACAATTAAATTTGAAAATAGATAAGAACTTAGACTTTGAAGACATAATATTTCTATAGTCCATGATGCACGTGCTTTATGAATTGCTCCGGTCATAGTAATAATACCTGGAACGACCATAAAATTCATTTGACGCATGCGGATGATGGGGTGGGCAGTGAGATTTTATGGAAAAAACAATTTATTTATTCAATTGTTGGCTTAGAATGACAGAAGACAAAGTTTTGATATGGAAATTCAAATAGTATCTTGACTGACTTTGCTTTCAAGCATCTTCATTGGTTAATTTTTTTGGCTTTTGTACCTGATAGTAGGCATGAGTTTTACTCCTGAGTTGGCTCTTAATTTTTTATGAAAATTATCAAATTTCAAAAGCAAAAATTAACCATTAAATCATGGTTAAATTTGTGTTAGATCGATTATCCATCCATTACAATGTGGTAAATGGATGGCTGAGCGTGCGCTCATACGCTCATCTTTTCTGGTAAACAGTTCTTTTTTTAAAATTTAATTATTGTTGTTGTTTTGTTTTTAGAATTGTGGCATTGGACTCAATGACCAAGGTGTAAGGCGCACGAGTTCTAAAGTAATTTTGTCTTAAAATTTTAAGGAAGAAGAATTAAGTATAAAAGTTTATAAACTTTGTTTGCATGACATGTCCACTTCCAAATGATGAATTATTTGTGCTCACTTCTCACCCATAACAAGACTATGAGAATTTGGGTGCTTTGAACTTTTCTAATAATTTATTTAAAATATATTTTATAATTTTGTGTTTTAAGTGTAATATTGTATAAATTAATTTATTTTAGTATATATATTATAGGATTCAATGACAATGAGAAATTAATTTAAAGAGGTTATATTTAAAAATAAATTAAAAATATATATTATTTATATTGATAATAATGTAAATTTAAAGTTTAAGAATGGTTTATGTAGTAAAGTTTTTGAGGGAAGGATTGCAGATGAAATTTAGAGTTCGGTAGAGTTCTATCTCAACCACATGTTTTTTGTGCGTGGATTATATTTTTTGTTTATGGAACTATTGGTTTGCAACCTTGGTGCCGTTGGTCTTGTATTAGTTTCATGATTGATTGTTGATTTGCATTGTTTGATCTAAACTCATCATTGTAAAAGGGTTTGGGCCCTTTCCAAAACCCAACTTTACCCTTAATAAAAAAATAATGTAAATATATATAAAATTGTCATTAAAGTAACAATAGAGATGTGAAAAAGTTAAATTATGTAAAATTAAACCAACAATAAGCTACCACTAAGTGTTTTATATTTTTATTACTTTAATAATTAAATTAAAAGATGTCATTTATAGTAATAAATATGTTTAAATATAAAAGATTATATATATTCTCTCTTATAAATTCGTATTTACACAAGATTAAAGAATGAGATTTGTGATTTTTTATACAACTCTCATAAAAAAGTATCTATTTCACATTAATTTATGCAAAATAATTTTGTTATGGAAAGCTAAAATAGTGTTAAAATACAAGTTTTGAGAGAATTGTTGGTGGACTGCAAACCAAAAATAGTCATTCACAGTTAGTATATATTTCATTTTGCATGTCAACATGTTTGCAATTTATTTTAGATTAATGTTTGACATTTTAGCTCTTAAAGTGAAAGTGGTATAGAGAGGTGCATTACTTATGTGCTAGATATTATAGTAGAACCAAATCCTCCACCAATGAAATGTGTTACTTTAAATGTAGAATAAAGATCTAGATTATACTTCCATTAATGTCAATTGGAAGAGGTAAGGATATTTATAGAATAATCAAACACCTTAAATTTTCTTGCACATTATTTCTATAGTGCAATAGGAGATGTTATGTTAAAGAGGCTTTAGAGAAGGTATTTTCCTCTTACAATTTTTTTATATCACATGTATATCATATATAAATGTATTCTTAAATTGCATTAACTTATTATTAAGTAGTATTTTAATTTTTTGTTAATGATAAATCTTTTACATTAAAAGATTTTATCGAAGGATGACCAATATATTAGTTATATTAACAAAACATATTATATAAAAGTCTAATATATTTTGTGAATTTTTCTCTCCAAGATTGGAACAATAAAAAAGTATTAAGAAAGATAAGTACAAAACACTAAAAGATAAAGGTTTATATGTTTCAATGTATCCATGATAAATGATTAGACAATATATTTTTGAATAAAGAATAAAAAAAAATTATTTCTAAAAATTGTAAATCACGATATGATGTTGATAATATACAACTAATAAAAAATTATTGGCATTCCTATTTATTTAAAATTTATAGTCTTTCAAATTATTTAAAATATACACTAATAATGTAGTGCCCCCCCTCATCGTTGGCTTGTGATAGCAGTGGTTCTGCATTGATCTATGTCAATCGGAGACAGTTATTAGTCATTCATTGCATTGATTCAATTCTGAGACATTTGATTAGTAGGTTATGATTTACGTTTATTTTGATCTTGATGAACTACGTTCGACTGAAATAATTGGGCATGTGTTATGAGTTATGATGGCATTACTATTACTCCAGTTATAATGTGATTTAATATTATCATGTGTCATTTGATTTGTGGTATTTGAATTCTGATAAAAGTTCTTATGATATTGTTTCAAGAGTGGAGATGGTGTAGTACTACTCGCTTCGAGTACCCTACTACACTGTGATTCTCTAACTCTCTATGTGTGTTAACATATATGTGTTTGATTTTATACAACCAATTGCTCGGATACAGGCTGCGGGTACCGAACCTCGACTCCACCTGATATAGTAGGTTCGAGCGGGTTCTTACACCAATGGGTATCAGTGATGGGAGATAATGCGAGGTCTATTCCACTAGGTCGGTCCTTGTCTTCTGTTGTTGTCTCGAGTCGTGGTCTTGCCTTGGTATGTTGGTTATCTCATGTTGTGATGTATAGTCGAGTCATGTTAATTATGCCCCTGTGTGTAGTTGGAAAATACTTTAATGATTTATTATTAACTAATAATGCTTCTTTTATGTTTATAGGATATTATTTGTTTTGGGCTTAGAACTTTGTATGACACCTTGGTTAAATTTTATAATAGTCTAGAATTAAATTATCTACTTCCAAGAATATTTTTGTCATAATTTGGAGTTAGGGGTAATTATTAGTGTATATTTTGTTCAGAATAATTTTGATATGTGAATTAAATGCCTTGAGTTGTCAAATATGAATTCTCTGATTTGTGGAATCTCTATTATTAGTAATATTTTAAATTCCTCGGGAGTGGGTTGTTGGGGAAGGAGGCATGTCTGCATTTTTGTGATGAGTTGAATCTTTTTAAGGGGAGATATGGGGAGGAAATTCAGGGGGAGACAACATTGGGAAAAGAAAAATTTTATAGTGTTGAAGAAAATCTCGTATCTTCTGCCTCTGTACATAGCGGATCATCTATTTGGGAGTTGCTATAACAGGGGTATCTGAACCTATTCTTCATTTCTTAATTTGATTTGTGTGGATATTGTTTTAGGCATAAATTGTTTTAGGCATAAATTGTTTCTTTATCTCTGTTTGTTAATATCTGAGTAAAAGGAATTTTAGTCAACCCAGTCTTGAAGGAATTGAATCTTGTTGTTCTCTGTGGAAGTAATCCTTGTTCTTCATTGTGATTTGAAATCTGCAATAAGAAATACCCTTGTGGTTGATATGAATTAAAATCTCTCTCTCCCTTATGTGTTATCTACATTTTCAATGCTCGCCTGAGTCTAATGCTTCAACCGTAACTCCTAAACCCTTTCAAATTTGGAAAAACTGTCCACGTTACTACTCAATATGGGCCATTCTGCACAAAACCCATGTCCCAGAATTTTGAGATTCATCTTCATCTACACGCAGTTTGAGACAGAAGTTGACTGCCTGGAAAATACTGAAAAATATGGGTTTGACTGTATCTGTGTTAAATCTGCCAAATGCTAATTTTCCTTAAGATAATCTCCCTCTGACGTATTCCATTAAACAGTTCACATTCTATTTTAAATTGAACCTGCAACATTGCATCCCATATGATGATAATCTATTGTATAAACTTCTGCAATCCATTTGTACTCATCTTGCCATCATTGCATTCTTTAGATTGAAAAATCTTGAGCCGCTTCGGTCAACTTTGGCGCTCACCATAGATTGGGAGCATATTTGTTAGAAATAGGCATAAGTTAATTGTTTTCATATTCTCATATGATTCTAATTACCAACCAATGGCATTAGATTTTCAAGAAATCTTTGCATAGATTCTTTCCACCAAAAAGAGTCTAATCTGTTGGTAATGAAGTCATTAAGATACTATTCTTGGGAGCTATTTCTGCATAGAATCAAATCTTTGTGCCATCCACTCATTAAATTTGCCTCTGCATGACAATCCATTCTTTTATTTCCTCTGCTTGTCAATGGTATTATACGATAATCTCTATACACTTGTTGGGTGTGAATCTTCTGTATATAATCTTAATATCATTCTACAAACATAGACTTGTAGATAGAAAAATATTTTTCTTGCCAGGCAATAGCTAGATTCGTATAATGGTAGATGCCTTTGTATTCAGTTATGTTTTAAAATTGTCATTCTGAGGTGTCTCCGTTTTAGATTTAAAGTTTGATTACTTAAGAAAAGTTACCTTTTCTCTTAACCTATGCAGAATTAGGAAAGGTAACATTCTATTATATTTTCCTTACTTTCTTATAAGGGAGTGGAAACTAGTTTAGAGAGAAAATAGAAATATAGTATGTTATCTTTAAAATATATATATATTCCCGTATCTTTAAGAGATTTCTCTCATTATTATGGAATGTTAATTTGTTTAATAAATTAATAAAATAAGGTTTTAATTTAGTAAGTTGTTAGAGAGAGAGAGTTGTGGAAATTATGAAGAATACTTAGGGAAGATGTTTTTAGAAATTTGGTTAAACTTCTTATTAGATAAAAGAATTTGGAGATATTTTATTCTTTAAATTTAATTTCTTTTATTATTTAATTGAGTAATGTTAAGGTAACTATTTATTATTCATTAGGTATTGTATTTAATTTTATTTATTTATTTATTTTATCCAAAGTGCAATATAGAAATGAATTCGATATTGTGTTTATTTTATTTCATAATTATTTATGTTATCTGAAATAAATTAAAATCTCTTAAGTGATGCATAGTAGTATTATCCTTGGTACTCAAGTATTGCTAAGTTCTTGAAATTACATTGTTCTTTTGGGTATACAACCTAATGGTGTGTATTGTTAGATATGGTTTCAAATGAGTTGTAAATTAAATTATAACTTAATTCTCTATAGTTATCAACCATAAACTTTTAGTTCTAAGCAATGGTTAGGGAGCTGCGCATTGCCGAGTTTAGTATGTTCCTTAAGTGAATGAGGAATCATCTTATCTTGGAAGAAATTGCTTAGATTTCTATGAATCGTAGGTAGAGAAAATTTGTATAGGATTTAGTTAGATTTTCAATTAGTGGATAGTGAGAATAGTAGTTGCTTTATCCTTGCATTATCTACTTATAGTTGGTTTCATGTTGCAGAAAGATTTTACTTATGGTAAATAAGTAATTATTATTTCTAGTTCATGGGATATTAGTAGTGTATCGATTTCCTTGTTGAATTTTAATTTGCTAGTCATGCTTGTAATATTCCATTTCGTGCTTCGTGGAAATCATTGTTTATGTTTTCTTTTTATTCATACCTTTATTTTGGAAAACAAAGAATTGTGTTTTGATCATATTATGGGAAATTAAAGTGTCCTTAACTTGGGATTGTTTCATTAATGGAATTATTTTGTGAGCTTTCCTTGACCTTTGTTTAAGTAAGGATGTTCAGCGTATGGTTCACCTTTCTTTCCCTATTAATTCCTAAAGTTATGAAGTTTTGCTATTTGTGATAACTTGATGTAAGTTGATTTCTTGATTGAATCTAGAGTCCTTTGAACCTCTTGCTCGATCTCCTCCTTGGTCATATCTTATGTTTGTATTGGAGCATTATGCTACCTTGGGGTGGAGCTTGGTCTATGTTGGTTTGTTGTGAAGTAGGAATCTTGTGTGATGTCATGGCTACTTGTTGTCAACGTGGAAGTGTTGACCTTGTCTGATTATGGTTTCTTTATCTTTGGTTGTACCTAACTCCAGAGGTGAGGTGTCTTGATCTTTGGTCCAGATAGTGGCATGTCAATGTATTGGGATATCTGGATTTTCGTATCTTGTAATGAATGGGGATGGTCTCTTGAATATAGTTCTTGGTTTCTTGATGGTATTGCTTCAAATTTTGAAGGGAATCTAAGGACTTATTGTTGTGGCCTAGTGAATGGCGTAAGTTATGGCTCGGATCTGATTGGTGACTTTTACCTGCATGTTGTGGTATGTATGATTGATCAGAGAACACTAAGGGAGTGGCTTTCATGGTGGGGCCGGTGCCTAGTGAGAGGCTGCCTGGGTAACCCCATGGAAGTTGTAAGCATGTGGAAACTTAATAACTTAATCAAGAGGGTTGGGTATTAAAACACTTAACAAGATAAGTAAGAGACCTCACCCATGCCTTGAGTGCTCTTACAGGCCAAGGATGGGATGAGAAGGCCTGGTTGGCAAGGCCGACCTCCTTGTCTCCATGAGAGGACTTGTTGGCTCTGCATGTGTCACCCTATGGGGCCAGTGCCTAGAGAGAGGCTGCCAGGGTAACCATAGATGGGGGCCAGCTTCTGGTGATTGATAGCCTAAGTAACCCATGCTAGGACCATGCGATGACACTCTCCTTATGTAGTTCAGTTGTTTCTTCTTGGTTGTGCCTTTGGAGTGATGTCTTTTCTTGTGCAGCTTTGTTGGTATGGTCGGTTGTGTCAAGTCAGTTGTCATTCTTTTATTTTTGGATGTTGTTTCTTGGCTTAGTGGAATCCTCGTCGTTATCTCTTAGCTCGGAGGGGTGTGTTGTGCCTTGCACACACGCCCCATTTTGACAAATGGAGACCCCCTCTTTTGCTTTGGCTTGGAGTCTAGACCTCTCTTGCTTATGATGATGAGAAGGTGAATTTGTGCTTAGAATGCATGACTTGTTACAGATTTGGGTATTTCACATGTGTGGAGTTAGTTGATGTTTTTCATGATTGATTTGGAAGTGTCTTGAGTGGTCTTGTGCTTAAAAAACAGCCATTTGTTGCCTTCTGCATTGGGATTGGGTGTTACTGTACTTTGCTCTAAAAACCTATGTCACTGGATGTTGGCCTTGAAAGTGCTTCTGCAGGATGTTTCATGTTGAAATTCATAGTTTCCAGATCTTATAGTTGCAAAATCACGTCAAATTCCATTAGATTTCACCAAGGGGTCCATAAGCTTTCACCCTGATGCATGTTCCTAAAGCCCTGATTTGGCTAAGTCTGAAATCCTAAAAATCCTAAAAATGGCTAAGTCTGAAATCTGGTAGAACCTCAAAATTCTAGAATCTGCATATGAAATCCTATGGATCTGGAACCTATCTCAAACATCCTGAAAGTATATTTAAAAATATTTAAAGTATAAGAAATTCCATATCTAAACTTATACTTAAATATATTTTTAAATATACTTTCACCCTTACCAATTCAAAATCTGGTGCTGAAAACACCTCCTACTGCAAAAAGCACTAAAACAGCCTCCAACCGACCTTTGCGTTAAATTTGCCTCCGACCGACCTCCCTCCAAATCCGCGCTAAGGTCGGATGGACCAAAAATCCGCGCTAAGGTCGGACGGACCAAAAATTCGCGCTAAGGTCGGACGGACCAAAAATCCGCGCTAAGGTCGGACGGACCCAAAATCCGCGCTAAGGTCGGACAACCCCAAAAATCCCGCATTTTACAGAAAATGCTAGAAAAACATGAAATTAAAGTCTACAAATGGATCCTAATGACTGCAAAAACTTCCTAGATCAATATATTGGCCAAATGGGTACTCAAAAATGATGAAAAATGCAGAAAATCATGCAAAAATCACTAGATTTAAGAGGTTGTTTACAAGAAGGTGACATTGACAATGAGTTGTTTTTGACTGATTCGTGACTACAAATGGACATGTTTTGATCCAAATTGATGGAAAATAACTTATTTATGATGAAATTGATGCTTGGTCATATTTGTTGTAGGTCTAAGAGCACAAAGGAGCCAACTAGAGCCGTCTTGGAAGGATGTACACACATATATGCAGTACTGATCCAGAGATGCAGAATAGACATTCTATCAACCAAATTGCTGCTACACATGCAAAAGGAAGTCAGTATAATGTCCAAGATGATAAAGATGAGTCTCAGGAGCTAAAAGACATAGAAGATCATGCCAAATCACTGTTGTTCCTGCAGATCCAGTCCGATGTCCTAGTGATCCAGTCCGAGGGTCATAACTCCTAGCTATTTTATCAGAATTTAAACTTCTTGGACTCGTTGGAAAGATAAACCGGTTTTCTAGTTTGAGCTACCCGGCTACTTAGGCTTAATGCCAGGCTGCCGATAGGTTTCGAGCCCCCATTCCGCTCTGAAGGCCTCCGAAAATGCAATTTACTACGATGTAGAAAATACCAAAAATTATATTTTTGATATTTTCCTCAAAATGCCACTCAAATAACCTTGGATCAGATCACCAAGACATGCATACAGCTGTCCTAGTAGGCCAGTCATCAAGAATCAGTCTAGAAAGCATCCAATTAGATATATCTTCACTAATAAAGTGTCGAATACTCCTTTTTGATCCAGTCAGCACTTGGAATCCCGTGGATCCACATCAGCTCAAGTTTTCAAGTGTCATGTGACTCTATTTTGGCTTTATTAGGCCTTGAAAATTGACTTTTCATCATGTATAACCAAATGGGTATCTATTTTGTCCAGATTCAATGTATTTGCAACCTATATTTTGTCTTTTTCCTACAAGACAAAGGCAAATCCGAAAATGTAACAAACTGATGTATCTTATTAAATGCCATGTAATCTGGACCATCGGTGTTGAGTTAATCTCCACCATCCATTTGAAGAACTAGGGTATGCTGCTTTCTATATAAAGGGCTGCCATTTCCACTTTTTGTAAGAGAGATTTTGATGCCAAATTGTTGACTCTGTGCCATTTGAATTAATACAAAGCAAGTTTCTGCAGTATTTCTGAGAATTTGCATCTTGTGTCGATTCATTGTGGTCTTCATGGTTTGCTTCTTGCTCTCCCATAGTTAGATTAGTTGTGCTTTTATGATGTTAATGGTTTATTGCAGTATTTGATGAATGTTCCAAGTCCATACTTTTAGTTATTTGCTGATGGTAAATAACTGTGTAAAGTTAGCCTGGGCTTATTATTTATGCTAAAGTTCAACTTCATTTTATGAGTTAAGTTGCGCCATTTATTGGGTACTTAACGACTGAATGTGGTCTGAAAATCTTTCGACTTCCATTGAAGATAGCACCGTTTTCTGCAGCACTGTAACACCCATTTCAGTTTGGTAACTCAGAGAACTGGTTTGAAGTCTGGAATATTTGTCTACTAAGGATAACCCTTGCATTGTGAATGTCACTTAGGATTCCTTCTAAACCCTAAATCTTTTGCATTTTCTTTAAACCCAATGTTTAGTTGTTAGAATAGAAATTTCAGCAGCACCTTGTTTTGGTCTATCAGCTGAAAATCATAATAGGGTTTATGTGTATTCGTTGTCTCAACCTCGAAGATTTGCAGACTGCATGTAAGACCCCTTGTAGGTACAGCTAGAACATAACCATTGAGAAATTTCAAGCAAGCTAAGACCTAGCTGTATTATCCTTGGAGTAGTCTTACCTAGGGTGAGATACTTTTCAAGAGAGGTGTGAAACCAGCAATCACACCTGCGTTGTTGCGTGCTAAAACCACCATCAACAGGGTGGACCTCAGGGTTCCACATGGTTGGGTGGCAGAGCTATCCATTGGCCTTTTTGGAGTTTCAATTCGAGTCCTGAGCAGAGGTGTTCCAGTTCCAGATTTCTTCCCACCTTCGGTGGTGTTGTATACCTTCTTATGCATTCTTTTGTAAACCGACGTGATCAGTCTTGTAATCTTGTATTGTAACATTGTATTTTATCTATCTTGCTAATGTAAAAGTGGACCTTACCTATAATAGTAGTTTTATGTATATCACTTGTGTGGTTTTAACTTTATTTTCACTGATGCAGTTATGTTCCCCTAGAGGTGTTAGCTGTTCATTTTATTTAATGTTGTTAATAGTATAATTATATTTTATGATTAATGCATTTTCTTGCTTCAAAAATATATATATATTTCTACAATTTTTGCTCTTGTTGTCTAACTCTCTAGGGTTGCATGATGGGGCATTACAAATAAACTTTGTACAAATAATAGTATAATTCTATTCAATTCCTAAATACTTAGAAAAGTTGGTGTTGGATTATACATTACATAATATTAATTTACATAATACATTAATACTATAATTTATTAAAATATATTATATTAATATTACTATACTTATGGACAATAATAACATTATTATAATTTACATAATATCAAGATATAATATTAATATATATAATAATATAATATAATGCATCACTAGGTCCCATTAGCTATTATACTAAATACATCAATCAACATACCTCACATTAGATTTATAATTAAATTACTATTATATTGCATAATAAATAGTTTTAATTCTTCATTTTATTTTAATTGTTTTTTATAAATTATTTTATATTAAATTCTTAAATAATATTATTTTTTCCAAACTCAATTTTAACATTATATTTTACTTATAAATAAAACACCAATAAATATACAAAATAATATAATAAATATATATTAATGTCAATTTTTCATTTGAATTATTTTATTTTAATTCCTTATTCTTTATTTATAATAATTTAACCAAAATGACTTCTAATTTAATTATTTTATTTTAGTTTTGTATTCTTTATTTATAAGAATTTAACTAAATATGACTTCTAATTTAAATAATAAAAGAAAACTTATTTATTAAAAAACCATGAGAGGAAATTATTTTATTGAACCTAAAAATATATCCAAACTATCATCAAAACAAAAGGCAATTGCTAACCATAACATTCTCACTTAGCTAACCACACTAAAAAAGACAATTACTCTAAAGTTGCTCAAATTTCATGTCAAAGATATTGTATGGGATGGTGTACATGCACTCCTAGCTCTATGGAATGTAGTGCAAGCCCTCCCGTTTGAATAAACACATCACACATTTGGAAATTTACACAACATTAGTGAACACTCTAAAATGATCCTTTTAGATTGCTTTTGAGATCATATCTTCTGCACACTATCCCATTTAATATGTTCTGCTTGAGCTCCACAAAAAAGCATTTATTCTACCAGCCAGTCTTATAACCTACCATTGAATTCTTTCTTTCCTCTTCCCTTCAAAATTTTACTCTAGAGAAGTGTTGGCTTGAAGACTATAGTTTAAATGCAAACAAACACAAATAAAGTAAGAAAGGAAGGCCTGGAACATTCATTTAGATAATAATAGTATTGTGCTTGTTTGAATTCATAAGTAAAAATGCCTCAAGAAGCTAACAAAACTCAAAAGAGACTAAAAATGTGGGTCCAGTCATGACTTATGCACCAAAACATACCATTGATTAAGTTGTAGTAAACCAGGGTAGTGTGGAATTTTAAACAACCACAGCGATACTAAAAGAACTTGATGGGCTCCAAAACTGAAGTTAACAAACCAAAGCAATTCAAACTTTGTGATTAGCTACGGTAAAATACAGATTTACTTGGACCAAAGAGCAACTTTTTACATATAGGGAAAAGGCCACAGTAAAATATAGACTTACCTGGGGAGTGCATTTGCCAGGAGGCGTTGAGCAGGGAAGGAAAGGATTTTCACACAATAATGAATCTATTTATTTCTATTAAAGCATACCCATTTCATTATAATGTGGCCCAAAAGGAGGTAGATGTACAAAAGGTGGAAGATGTAATTTTTAATTGGGGAAGTGAACTTGATGTCAAATGATTGCATAGATTTGTATTGAGCAAACTCATAAAAGTGTTCATTGATGTTAGGGATAGATTTATGGATTCAGCTATAATTGATTCCAAATGGACTTTCAATGGGCCTAACATATGCAGAAATACTATATAAGTTGAATTTTTTTTAGTTTTGCTCATAATTTTTTTTATTTCCAATCATCAAGGGGATAGGTTCTTAGTAGGTAATGATATATATCAGATCACAAAGGGATATGTTGTTAGCTTGACATGCATCATTTTGGGGCAAGAACATAATTTCTTTTTGTTTTTCACCATTCATTTTCACCTTTATGTTTTCTTTAATTATTTTACATTTTTTATATTGGTTGTATTTTAGAATGTAACTAAGCTAGGATGTATTGCACACATTCATATTGAGGAAGCCTTCATGATAAATTTTTTAAATGTAAATGTTATTTTGATTATGTTTAAATTTATTGACTTAGTTAAGTTTACTATATAAGATAATTTTTTAAATGGAAAGCTATTTGAAGTGTGTAATTTATTTCAATTGTATAGTCAATCAACATGTTCTAATTTTTTTGATTTTAGAGTTTTTAAATTTTATTTTTCTTAGATTTTAAAATACAAACTCAAACACCTACTTTGCTTACAAATTATGTGGAGAATACTTGATTATCTGGCCAAGTGAATATTATTCTCATAGATGAACACATTTTCTTCAAAAGGCATTCTTCTTTAATTGACTATAAAGGCATGGTTTTCTTATTGTTTTTTTAAGAGCAGCGACAACTGGGAACTAGCTGACGCTGCTTCCCATTGTACTTGCACTTGTTTTTTGCTTAATCTTTCTCATTGTTAAACTGGTCTCTTCAAGGTTGAATTGGCTATATAGTATTAAGTCTCCAAATATTTCGTTGATAAGAAAACTCTATTGGAAGTGTATAATTTGTTTCAATTGTGTATAATTGGAAGTTTACTAAATGGAAAGTTGTTGGAAGTGTATAATTTATAGTCAATCAAAATGTTCTACTTTTTGTTTTAGAGTTTTTTAAATTTTATTTTTCTTATATTTTAAACTACAAACTCAAACACCTACTTTACTTACAAATTATACAGAGAATACTTGATTCTCTGGCCAAGTGAATATTATTTTCACATATGAACACACTTTCTATAGAAGACATTCTTCTTTGATTGACTATAAAGGCATGGTTTTCTTATTTAACGTTCTCAGCTATCGTGGCTTCCCATTTGTACTTACATTTGTTTTTCCCTTAAGTTTTCTCATTGTTAAATTGATCTCTTCAAAGTTGAATTAGCTTTATAGTATTAAACCTCTGAATAATAGTGATTTCACTATACAATTAAAGCTTCAAGAATGTTTTCCACTCTATGACAAACATAGGACTAAGAATCTACTCCAAGACATGAATCCAAAGGAAGCGTACAAATGCCCTCCTCTTAAAGTTATAGGTACAAAAGAAGAATAGTAACAAAAAATTAAACAAAAGAAACCCAAATACTAATAAACCATAATGAAAACCAACAATTATGCTAAAAATTTGGTTAATTTCTGATGTAATTTATACTGCTAATATTTAGTATTTATAACTTAAATATATTTATTTTATATATAATTTATAGTCTCTAATATAATTGTATTTATTCTTGTATAGTATATTTTTGAGTGATTGTCTTGTCGATTCGTTGTTATTTATTATTATTTATGCAATTATCATTACTTGGCTTAAGATGAGCTCTAGGAGATTGTATTAGCTATAGCATTTAGTATTGTAAGATGGTCAATATGTAATGTTAGCAGTTAAGCAATTGGTAATATTAAAAATGTTTTTTTGAGGAAAAAACTAAATGATCCATATTTTTTTGCATCCTTCTATGCTTGATGTGGTTACTAACACCAAGCATTGTGTTTCTTTATTGATATAGTCTGCATACTTTGTAACATCACCATGGAGAAATCATTACAACTTCAAATGGATTTTATTGCATTAAAAAATATGAAAATATCTCTACCTTATGTAATCATCCACAACATCATACTAATGTTTTGTCCTTCAATACACATGCTTGATACTACCCTAAATACTTTAATACAAGATCTAATGCCTATGTTAGTGATGAAAACCCTAATTATATAAACCTTGTATTACTCATAGTCATATAAGGAACATTTACTGTTACAAATACTATATATTTTAAATGTAAATTAAAAATGCTTCATATACATTACAAAAAGTAAAACACCATTGTCATTGTCTCATATTACAATATATAAGTATGAAATTTTATTTCTATATTTCATTCCACAATTTTATGAAATTTTATTTCTATATTTCATTCCACAATTTATTTCTTACTCTACTAATAGCCTATCGGCAAATCCGTTGCGCGAAAACTCCATGCAACTGCTAGTTGTATCATTGTGATGTTTGAGGAAGGGTTTAACATGATCACCCAAGTGTTTATAAAAATGTAGAATTGGGGATATGGTAGTATACCATGCATTGCATGTTTCATTGCACACAAAAACCTTAATCAATGCTTGTTTCATTGTTGACAGTCGAACTGGCACCCCTCCATTTTTTTCCTAGCATTTTTTAAGCACGTTTATCAATGTTTACTGTGCTTTTTTCAAAATCTGCCCAAAAATCACTAAAATCTATCTTCAATTACACTCACTCTTACATGTATGAATTTGTTGTTTCAATTTGTATCAATCTTTTAATTGTAACAATGAGAATTGTATGTTGTTTTCTAATCACTGAGTTGGTTCAATGTAGAGGAAGAATTTGAAATGATATTAAAAAAAAATTGTATTTCTAACTAGTTTTAATATTTTGTTTTTATTATTTTAATTTTATGTTTATTTGGAAATAATAGTATAATAATTACATGTTTTATTGAAAAATTGCAATGCATAGTGAGCCTGAGAGTTTGTTTTTTTATTTTTGCAAGTAAATTCACAAAAAGATTGGTGATTATGAACATGGTGGAACCACTCGTTTGTAAAAAAAAAGAGGAGAAATGGAACATGTTTTAATGTAATTTGTTAAAATATATTTACATCTTGTTCACTTGACAATGACTTCTATACATGTCAACTCACTTTTAATGCAATAAGACATATTTTGGTTAAAAAATAAACGATTTGCAATAACATTTTATTGGGAAGGTGGCAAAAATTATTTATATTGTGGAAATAAGTTTGTCCACTTGCATTCACTTAATATTGGGATGGTAGCAAATAAATGTCAAGTTGCATTCACCTACTATTCAGATGATAAAAAAAAGACTCTACCTATGATAGGACATATTTTGAATTTAATACAAACCTATCCTATCATATTGAAAAGCACTAATGTTATGTTTGCTGACATTTTTATTGCCCAAAAGTGGGCCCAAGCTGTCACATACTATACCCATACCCACGATTGGTATTGTGCCCACGATCGGGTCATCTCCCTTACAGATCTCTGACTTTCAAAACATTAAAAAAAAGCATAGCAGAGGCAGTAGAAGAGTTTCTTCTTCAACAAAAAAGGATTTTACGCTTAAATTTAACTGTGGCAGCATGGTTTGGCTTGTCAGGTGTTTTCTACAATTTTGAATCCACACAACGATACAAATTTCGCAAAATTTGGTGCAGGGGTGACGAATATTTTAAAAGCATTTGGGATTTTTTTTTCATGTCAAAATTGGATTAAATAGAAAGCTTGTTTTTCATGTCAAAATTGGATTAAATTTCTGGTGGTTTGGGTTTACCCGCCTTACGTTTGCTTTAGTTCTAGTGGTTTTCAGCGCCTAGGGTTTTTTATGTTTTAACTCACAGACACACACATATATAAATTACAACGGATGTTCTACGGATTTGAAGATTAATATATGTATTTTTTTTCCATTTCAAGTGAATTTGGTTTCCAGGGGTAGTTTTGGTTAATGCCATCTAAACTCTGTGTGTTGTAGGGTTTAACTGCCTTAGGTTTGCTTTAGTTTTAGTAGGCTTTTTGCTTCTTGGGGGTTCTTTTACACTAACTATTTTTCACCTTTTTTCAAAAAACTGGAATGAGATCTTCTAGTGCTTTAGTTATTTGGAGGGCTTTCAGCTTGTAGGGTTTCTTTTTACTCTACTCCATATGTATTTAATTATGATAGGATGTTCTCAGGATGTGGATATTAATATAATTTTTCCCCTCCCTTAAGGTGAATTTGATATCTCAGGTTAGAGTTTTATAGTTTTACCAGCAAAGTAATGAAAATTTCACTGAGGTAGGGGAATAATTTGTTAAAGCAGGGAAAACATCACCGAAATTAGGACATGCTTTGTGAAAGCAGCAAAAGTGTCACTAAAATCGGGGCATAATTTGTTAAACAGTGAAGCTTCACCAAACTTTGTGGAATTAGATATATATATGGCTCTATTTAATTATAGAGAAATTTGGTGATGGAAGGTAGATTTAACCATTTGGGAAATTTTTTGGATGAGTTTGGCAGAAGTTGAGAAGGTTTACTGAGCAAGTGCCTTACCAGGGTTAAAATCAGGAGAGGACTACTAGTGAATGACAATACTAAGTAGTAGTGTGACATGTTATTGCATTACTTTGTTGGATACAGAAAAGGGTTTTTACTAAGGGTTTAATTGCTACAAGTTGTGGAGATGATGTTCTAGGGTGTGAGCATTTCATCATTTTTTTAAGGGGAGATGCATAAAGGGTTTCCTTTACTGATGGTGAAAGAAAGATAGCAAAAGTGTTTGGCCTACTTAATTAAGGGTTTATCCAGAATCAGCAGGATGGATACGGCAATGGTCGATTCAGCTAAGGAACCTACTATTCAGGATGTGCAAGGAGAAGGAACTGGGGAGAAAGTAGAAGACGAGAATGTTGAAAAGGAAAGATTGAGGCAAGAAGCTGATATAATGTCTTCCAAGGTGGAGAAGGTAAGTGATGCAGAGGTGTCAGGTCTCCAAAGGTAATTTAACAAGATCAAAAGTTTTGAAACAATAATGGCTTCAACCAATAAGACTCACTAGTCTTCTTCTTGCCTAAACTCCACCAAGTAGCTCAAATTTGGGTTCCAACTTCTCAGATGAAATTTTCCACCTTCTAGGGTCTCAAAATACCCCAATCAACAAGATTCAACAGGTTTCATACACCATTTTGCTTGGTTCATTGACAACTCCACTTAACTAGGCCTAATCTTAGTAGCCCTGTTCAGCGACTAAACTAAACTTTTGTCCAAACTTTCCCAAAACACTCTCAAAACTAATGATTGATCTAAGTACCCTCTATTGCGTTCTATAACATATATCAGACTCACCTACTATTGTTTTGGACCAAACATGACTGTTCTAACACCCTGTTATCTTCTTACAAGGCCTAATTTGCCCACTTTACAAAGGAACCCTATGACAAACTTGTCATACTCACTCCAAACCTTAAAAGAGTCTTAGGGAAGGATAAAAAAAAGAGGATTTTCAAGATTTTAGGCAGTGATTTACTCATTCAAATGTTTAGACACCAAACCCTCATTTCTAGGACCCAAAACCTAGGGCTTGCTAGATCTCCCACCTCCAATCACTTCCAGACCTCATCCAAAGGTCTAACACCATCTCTTTGACCACAATAAACAATAGAAATCATAAAACACATCACCTTGTTAAGGCATATCTCCTGGTGCTATAACTGAGCCACCATTTCAATGCTCTTTCCACATGCAAATTGGACTTCCAACAGTGATCACCTCTCCATTTGCACTCCTCCTACTTTGAAAAGTTATAAATCATATTATACATGTTATTAAGGACCTATTCCATGAGAACCAGGATCCTACATCCATGGAAAGGTCCTATGAGGCATTGAAACCTCTCAAAATGCATAGGACAGCCTGTCGTTCCTTGTGACAGTCAAATAAACAGCAAAGAAACTACCTAAAAAAAACCTTCTTAGTGCATGAAACAAGTCTAATACTTATTCAATGAAGGCTTAAGACATTTTCCAACCACCACAGATCAAAAGACCAACAGAAACAAGAAAGAAAATGCAAGAAAAACTAAATTTTATTGTTCTTTTCAGTCTGTCGTACAACTCAGGCTTCCAATTGATTCCTCCGTACCATCTAATGCCTTGGGAAGGCTTATATGCTTTTTTCCAAACTCCCAAAATCAATTCCCATCGGTTGGAGATGGTTAAACTTCCAAAACTATCCATTCTTGATTTTCCTGCCCAAATGCATAATTCAAAAATTTGAATGTTTAAACTTGTTTTAATTGACTCTTACTCTACCAAATCATCATGGTTCATCATGGTTGATCTTCTTAGGATCATTATACCTTATTCCTAATGTCAGACACCTATACTTGACTCTTATTTGACTCTAGAGGCACTATTGGCCCAACTTACATTATTTTTGGTCCTAGGGTCATTACCAGGACCCTCAGGACATTTGATCATTACATCATTTTGCTCATTATAACTTGTCATCATTGGTCTTAGGATGTTCCAGTTGATTTGATTTTCTCCATGGGCTCCTCCTCTGATCATTTGTGTCTTCTTGCTCCAAGGTGTTCTTTTAGGTGCTCCTGCACCATACTCCCTAGCATGATAAAAACTCTTGTCCCAAGAGTCATGTGATCTGCTCCAAACCTCCTGCAGTCTTTTGGAAATGTTCCTCTGATTTGTGACAGGGAACATGAACTCTCCAAGGGTTATCCTCCTTCTTCTCCCACCTGCATGATTCTTACAAAAAATGTTAGCATCATAAAACATGTTCTAGTGTCCTTGCCTAGGACCCTGCTGCTGTAATACATCTGCTCTTCCCATTTTGAAGTTTTGATCTATTTTGCCCTGTTGTTTACCTTCCTTGTCCTGCCTCCCAATAGGGCAATCAATGTCCCCAATCTTGATGCAATTTAAGCCCCAAACCTGCTATCCTTTAGGACTGTCATAAACCTTTCTCTGTTGCAACTGTTCCTGCTGTCTCCAACTATCCTTAACCTGCACATTCAACTGTAATTTCTCTCCAAAATAGACAATAGCATTTCCCTGCTTGTCTTCACAAGGTAAAGGTATTAGTTTAAACTTTTTACTATCTTTGTGCACCAAATGACTATTCGTATAACCATCATGAACTGTCCTTCTCAAATGTTGCCATGGTCTTCCCAAAATTATATGCCCACATGTCATTGAAATAACATCACACAAAATAGAATCATGATATGGACCAATTGAAAAATCAACATATGCCCTCTGATTAACCTTTACTTGCTGCTCTTGACTTACCCAAGTGGCATTGTAAGGACTAGGATGATCAAATGTCTTCAATCCCAGTTTGTGTACCATATCCCAGGAGACTAAATTGTCATGTGAACCTAAATCTATAATCAACTTGCACATTTTTCCATGGCTTAAATAATTAGTTTTAAAAATGGATACCTGTGTTGCTTGTTGTACCTTGTCTTTTTCCATCATGAGCAATTCTCCATTTGTTGCTAGATAGGCTGATGCTGGTTCTTGGTCTTCTTTCTTTTCCTCTTCTTGTGCCAAATGAACTCTTCTATCCCTACTCTTATCAACATCATCCTTCTTAGGACATTTGAAAAATGTGTGTCCCACTTCATTGCAATGATAACACCTACCTGTGAATACTCCTCTACCTGATCCAAACCTACCTCCACCTCTATATCCACCTCTCTGATCTGCAGAAAACTCTTTGCCTTTCTCATTGTTGCTTTGTCCTTCATTAGTAGGTCTGCCCCTACCTCTATATCCTCTACCACTACCTCTTTGTCTTTCTTGCTTCCTCTTCACCCTCTCTTCAGCCCTTATGGCCAATTGAAAACACTCTCCAAGTGATTTTGGTATGGTCAAACCAATTTCATCTTGCAAGTTGTACCTAAGCCCATTAAGGTATCTTGCAACTTTCTCTTCTTCATCTTCTAATCCTCCTCTAATACTAAGCTTATGAAATTGCTCAATATAGGACATAACATCCATGTCCTTTTGCTTCAAATTCTATCTCATCCTCTTTGTTTGAATAGAATAATCAGATGGAAGAAACTGATCCTTCATCATATCCTTCATCCTACCCCAAGAAGTAATTTTTGTTCCACCTCTAGCCACTCTTTCTATTTGTACACTACTCCACCATGTAAGTGCTGTCCCTCTCAACTTTGTTTTTGCAAATTTAAGCTTCTTCTCATCACTCATTTCCTCATACTTAAAGAAATTTTCAAGGGCATCTATCCACCCTAATACCTCTTCACTATCCATCTTCCCCTAATAGATAGGTAACTCTATGTTTGCCTTTGTTACATTGCCTTGAACTGCCTTCAGTAATCTCACAAATTTATTTTCTTTAGGATCTAATTCATCCTTAGGAGGGTTCTCATCTGCCTCATCATCTCCCTCTTGATCATCTTGTTCATCCCTTCTAGGAATCTTCTCCAATGCTTCCAACCTTGCCAAGATTGATGCATTCTCTCTTCTCACTTGTCTTAACTCTCTCTCTCTTGTAGATTCATGTTCTCTTCTCTCCCTCAACTCTCTTTCTCTTGCCTCTAAGGCTTCTCTCAATTCATTATTCTCCCTAGCCATCTAATTCTTAGGGGGCATCTTCACAACTTTCACCAACCCTTACTCTTTCACAAGATCCTACTACTCCCTCAAGGATCTACTTGTTGCTCTGATACCAATATAATGCAGAGGTGTTAGGTCTCCAAAGATAATTTAACAAGACCAAAAGTTTTGAAACAATAATGGCTTCAACCAATAAGACTCACTAGTCTTCTTCTTGCCTAAACTCCACCAAGGGGCTCAAATTTGGGTTCCAACTTCTCAGATGAAATATTCCACCTTCTAGGGTCTCAAAATACCCCAATCAACAAGATTCAACAGGTTTCATACATCATTTTGCTTGGTTCATTGACAACTCCACTTAACTAGGCCTAATCCTCGTAGTCCTGTCCAGCGACTAAACTGCACTTTTCTCCAAACTTTCCCAAAACACTCTCAAAAATAATGATTGATCTGAGTACCCTCTATTGAGTTCTATAACATATCTTAGACTCACCTACTATTGTTTTGGACCAAAGTGACTGTCTTAACACCCTGTTGTCTTCCTACAAGGCCTAATTTGCCCACTTTACAAAGGAACCCTATGACAAGCTTGTCGTACTCACTCTAAACCTTAAAATAGTCTTAGGGAAGGATAAAAAATAGAGGATTTTCAAGGTTTTAGGCAGTGATTTACTCATTCAAACGTTTAGACACCAAACTCTCATTTCTAGGACCCAAAACCTAGGGCTTGCTAGATCTCCCACCTTCAATCACTTCCAGACCTCATCCAAAGGTATAACACCATCTCCTTGACCATATTAAACAACAACAATCATAAAAACATCACCTTGTTAAGGTAGATCTCCTGCTGTTATAACTGAGCCACCATTTCAATGCTCTTTCCACATGCAAATTTGACTTCCAACGGTGATCACCTCTCCATTTGCACTCCTCCTGCTTTGCAAAGTTAGAAATCATATTATACATGTTATTAAGGACCTATTCCATGAGAACTAGGATCCTACATCCATGGAAAGGTCCTATGAGGCATTGAAAACTCTCAAAATGCACAGGACAGCCTGTTGTTCCTTGTGACAGTCAGATAAATAGCAAAGAAACTACCTAAAAAAACCTTCTCAGTGCATGAAACAAGTCTAATACTTATTCAATGAAGGCTTAAGACATTTGCCAACCACCACAGATCAAAAGACCAACAGAAACAAGAAAGAAAATGCAAGAAAAACTGAAACTCAAGCTTCCAATTGATTCCTCCGTACCATCTAATGCCTTGGGAAGGCTTATATACTTTTGTCCTAACTCCCACAATCAATTCCCATCGGTCGGAGATGATTAAACTTCCAAAATTGTCCATTCTTAATTTTCCCGCCCAAATGCATAATTCAAAAATTTGAATGTTTAAACTTGTTTTAAGTGACTCTTACTCTACCAAATCATCATGTTGATCTTCTTAGGATCATTATACCTTATTCCTAATCTCAAACACCTATACTTGACTCTTATTTGACTCTAGAGGCACTATTGGCCCAACTTACATTATTTTTGGTCCTAGGGTCCTTACCAGGACCCTCAGGACATTTGATCATTACATCATTTTGCCCATTATAACTTATCATCATTGGTCTTAGGATGTTCCAGTTGATTTGATTTGCTCCATGGGCTCCTCCTCTGATCCTTTGTGTCTTCTTGCTCTAAGGTGTTCTTTTAGGTACTCCTACACCAGTAAGTGTAGCACACTTTAATTTTGTTCTTAACTTTTTTGGACTACAATCAAAGATTCTTCTGGCTGCTGCAGTTGCATTAGATACTTACTAAAATCTTTTTATTATTATTCTATAATTCACTTGTTTCTATTACTAGAAATTGAAGCTAATGAATCTATAAATTGATGACTAAATTGAATTGCAAGAGTACATTATGGTTTCAAGTAGTTAATTGCAAAACCATAACTTCAAGCAGGTGGATACTGTGCTTGAAAAATGCTGTTGTGTTTTCATGAGAGTTGAACTACTGATTATTGTGGTAAAACATGATATGGAACTGGGATAACAAGCCTACTTTGTCAAGAATCACGGACTTGATAAATTAATGACACTATTTTCCCTAGTCTTTTGAATAAAATATTAAAAACAGATACATCAATGCTAGCTAAATTTTGAATGGGTTGTTTTATAATATATCGGGAGCTTTACTGTGTTCCCAAGTAAGGGATTCACTATAGAGTAGAACTTGACAAGGAAGTCCACAACAAATTGCAGTGCCAATGTACATTTGTTAGAAATCCAAGCATCTTCACTAAGATCATTATAAGATCATTATATTTACTTTCTGAATAATATGATTGTAATCATACTTGCATTACTTGGAATCAGAATTGACTTGGCTAACCAAAAGTATAAATGGAATTCAATTACTTGGGATTTAATTAAGAAAAAAATGAGAAACTAGAAAATGCTGAAATATTCATAAAAAACAGGGAAAAAATGCTCCTTTTCATTCAGTGCAGCCCAAAACAATTTTTAATTTTTTGCTTTTAAAAACCAGAGCACATGCCTTTTTTTCATAATTTTATTGCTTTTAACCAAGCTGCAAACCTTTTTTTGTTTTTCAAAAATTTCTAATGTCTAAATGTCTGCTTTTTTAAAAATTGGCTATAGGGGATGTCCCCGGGCAAATCCTTGCCTATGCAGGGGCCCTGTGATCGGTCCCCTATTGGGGCCTTGACATGGGGGATGGTGGGAGGACATTTTGTTCCTGTCCTACCACACTTGAGACATCTGTGTTCTGGAAAATAGCCCAAAAACCCCAGGGATGCATGCTCCAGGCGCACTTGTCTTTCACTACTCTAGAAAACAAATGGTTTACATCAGTTGAACAGTAGGATTATAAGGAAAATATCTCCCTATATAGGCAGGGAAAGAAAACATCTAGACCTATATAGGCAAGGAAAGAAAACACCTAGACCTATGCCACAATGGGCAAAGAATTCACATCGATTTGGATTTACTCAAACTTAGCTTTCACATTGAAAGCAATATCTTGCATACAAAGTTGCAACTTCCCCATACCAAGTGGGGAGATATCTTTCTAAAAGGTAGCTTTGCATCTTGTCATTCAAAGGAAATTAATGGTTGTCAACTGAATTGCATGCGATAGACTCTTGCAGCTAACCATAAGGATCCAAGAGTTCCCTAGAGGAGGCTCTCTCCTAGTGGGAGGTGTAGTAAAGAGGAAATTGAATTTAACTTGAATCTGAAAACCCTCTAGCTCTTCAGCACTTCCAAAATATATGATAAACTGTCTCCTTTTCTCATATACACAATGCAGATAGCATCTGCAATACCAACTTCATTCAAATGTGCTTTGATGGCCAAGTCTTGATACAAAACTAGGTATCCCATCACCATTTGTTTGAAGGGTTTTATTTTATTTTATTTTTAAATTTCCCCGAAACAACTTACAGTAACATTGCCTTCTCACTTGAGGGTCCTTGACCCACCGCTGCTTGTTTAATCAGGGGCAATAACATTAGATTGTCTCGCTTGATTATTGTAATTCATTTGTCTTATAGTTGAAGAAATTTTTACCATTGATCCTCTTTCGATACCTTCAATAAGTCTAAGGGGTTGAGCTTAATTGGTTAAAACATTAGGTTGTCATTATGAAGACCCAAGTTCAAATCCATAAGGACATCTAATGTGGAATTCTAAGTTGTGACTCTTGGCCTTCCATAGTTGGCTTCTAATGTGGATGTGGTTTCTAAATAAAGTGGATTTCTAAGTAGTGACTCTTGGTCTTCCATAGGTGATTTCTAGTATGTTTACTCATAAAGAGCTTGTATTAGTCTTTAATTATTGGTCTCATATTGATGCTCCTATAAGTAGAATATTTGTAAACAATATGCAATATAAAAAAAGTACCTCCCATGTGGATTTGCAATTTATAGTTGCAATTTGAAAAGACCAACAAATCATTTTACAAAGTTCTCAAAAATGTAGTTTTTCTGTTGGCCTCAACAATTAAACCTTATTCAGGTCCTGCCAGAGTGCTACTGCTGTCTCAAAAGAAATTGGACAAAATAAAAAATAAAAAATAAATTTTAATATTTTTGTTTTGTTTTTAGATTGGAATCTTTTTTTTTTTTTAATTTTTAGATTGGAATCTTATAAAATTACATGGAATCAAAATCTTTGAGCTTTTCAACTCCACCCTTGTTGTGAATGTAGGAACATCTCTCAGCATAATTAAAGTTTAAGTTGTGATAAAGGTCAAAGGGCATGTGAAAAGTTATGTCCATTGAAGAAAAAAAGAATATTAGGAAGATCATTTCTTGGGTAAGAGACCATTCATTTCCAAGCATAAATCATTCAAGCCTCATTCAAGCATAAACTTATCATCCATCTATGAAAGCAAAAATAAATAAAGAATATGAAATATTCCAAATAAATAATACAGCAGATACATATTAAGAGTTGACTCTTTCAAAGAACAACCACTATATGAAATGTTGTGACTCTTTCCAAGAAGAAGATATATGAAGGGAGACATTCCATGAGATAGAAATAAGGAAGGAAAAGATAATCAATCAAGTCTGATTCGAAACATCAATCAAGGGGGAAATATAAGAATCAATGAAGTGATTGAGAAAAAGAGAATCAAGAGATATAATCATCCAACAGAAATAAAGAGTTAAATATATAAGAAATGTATAACAGAAAATTATTTATTGCAGCCATTCCATCATTCTATCATTCCTTCATCGTATCACTATATCATTCTATCATTCTATTCATAGCATATTTCAGAGGAGTAAGATATGTTAGGAGTAATATCTTATATTTAGGGGTGAAGAACAACAGTGACTATTTGTGAAGAATAGCAATCATTATCATTGAAGGACAACGATCATAAAGAGTGCTTCGATCATCATCAAGTGATCAATAAGAAATATATCTTTACCAGAGATAAATCTGCAAGGAGTATATCAATAGTGATATATATATATATATATATATATATATATATATATATATATATATTTGGTAACAACATAGATAATATAAATAACAATAGATTGGATTAAAATTGTAATCCATCTAGAGGTACTATATCAATCATCTAATAAATTACTAAGCAATCCATATTGAAGCTAAGGACATGTTTGTAGGTAGTAAGGATTGCCCTTTCGAGTTCATGAGGGGTGAGTGGATGGGGTGTGGGCCCTCCATCATGCTCTCATCAAGTCGACCAAGTAGTGAGGGTGTGTGGCCCTACCATGGTCAAGGTGTGTGGCCCTACCATGTTCTTATGTCTAATCAAGTAGGTTCTGCCTCTTGAGCTTGATCGAGGAGGGTGTGCCTCCAAGGTGGACTAGTAGCTACAAGTATTCCTAAGGAATTCATTATGGGCTTGGCTTGAGGGATTGTGTTATGATGGATTGAATCAAATATTGTTTATGCAATGATGTCTTGATCTCATTATTATTTAGGTTATGATGTATGGGTAAGTGCACAAAGATGAGGGACCAAAATGGGGTCTTAAGTTGCCACTTTTTTTCTGAAATCAGGGAACATTGATGTTGGATGAGAAATTGAAGATAGCTACATGGGTAAGTGCAAAAAGATGGGGGGCCAAAAAGTGGCCAAATTGTTATAAATTAAAAAAAAACTTTTCTATCTCATTTCATTTTTTTTTCTCCTCTATACCCACGGCCTGCAAATCTTAGGAAGCGCGCTCGCATTTTGGAAAAGACAATGCAACACCAAAATCTTACCAATTTGTCACCAAAATGCCGCCACAACATCGAGCATGCCAAAGGAGTGAGTTTTTTTTTTTTTTTGAATTTGTTTCTAAATAAGTAGGTTTGAGTTGATTTTTTATTTAAATTTCGTTAATTGTTAAGAAATGTTAATGCACCTCCTCCTCCTCCTCCTCCTCAAAATCCACAAAATCCTGAGGAAGAAATACCTGCAGAACAACCTCCTCCATCCATTCCTCAACATGCCCCTGGAACACAAGAAAATATAATGGGGCAAATTGAAAACAACAAAAAAGAAATTGAAGATATAATTGCAAGGTTGAAAGATCCTTCCACTTCAACCTTGGATAGGTCCATGCTTGCTAAATCTCTTGAATCTATGCTATCAAGCGTAGATTCAATTAGAAAGTAAATATCCAATTGGACGAATAAGAGGAGAGAGTTTAGAGACTATTATGCAGACAAGTTATCATACCAAGATGTGAAAAAATTACAAATTATAAAATTAGACTTGTGTTCGATTTTCACAAACCCACAAACAAATCAACCTCCACCCATTACATGCAAGAGATTCCCTATCCATTGGTGCAACAACCAAGTGATAAGGGACAATTTTGGGCAGAAGTAGTGGATGGTTTTTGACCATCCTCCATGCAATAATAATGAGGTCCCGCAATACTTTTTGAGGAAACTCTACTGCGAGTCTGTCCTCAATAAAGTGCCAAACTATTTTGATATGCGGGACTTCTAGGGTAGAGGTGGGGGGTCAGCACACGATAGACTAGGGGCACGTGTTGACCCACAGTGGGCAGTGAGACGAGTAATCAACAGACCAGTTTATGAGCATGTTTCTATCCCTTCCATTGTGAAGGAGAGTGTTGAGGTCGATACACTTCAGTCCATTAGTGCCTTGACCCAGAGCATCATAGAGAATGCCAGTCCTGCAGCACAGAGTGGGTTGGGAGATAGTGCGAGGAGTAGGGTCCCACCCCATGCTTGTCAGACTTGTGGGTCAGCCTGTGGTTATGACCCCATGGATAGTCAGGACGCAAGTGCATAGGCTATATCTACAGCTGAGCAGATGGTGATGACAGATACCCTCCTGAGTGAGACTTTCAGCCTTGATACTCAGGTAAATATTAGCAAATTTATTGAATTTAATTTATTAAATTTTATTTTTGAAATGCAAGATTAACTAATTTAGTTTGATGATTTTAATTAAATTTTAGGGTCATAGCGTTGATACAGTTTTCAGTGGTTCTCCACCTACATATTACACTAGATCATCTACTATCAGGGTATGTAACTAGTAAACAATTATAAATATTACATGTGAATAGCATCGTTATATGAATGGTATTCTAATATCTAATTTTGGATGTTGAATAGGTTAATATTGGAGATTTCACGGCAACACCTGCCAGCGGTGGTAAACTTCAAAGCTTCATGGAGGTAATAAAATAAATAGTTTAAAGAATGAATTGTACTTACTAGATTTTTGTATGTGACTTGTGTGCTTTATTATGTGTACTTCCATGTTTAGATGAACGTGTGTGTATGTTAGGAGCCATGATTTGCATCACTATTATAGTTTTCGTAATTGAATAATGTTGTTTTATTTCCAGATGATGTAGGCTATGGAGATGCCTCCTGATGTTCATAGGGCAATGGAGCATGGTGTGACCTCTACGATTCATAGCTCCATGGCATTGACAGGGGTATGAGGTAGATTAGTAAATTTCAATTTACATTCATTGTTATAGTTGTTTATTTTTGAAAAATCAAAAGATTATTGATTTGAAGTTTAATTTCTATCTGGATGGTTTCTATAGGACATGACATCACCACGGCCTATTCCTGCTACTGAGGCAAGTGAGGAGACAGATTATATGGTAGCGGTAAGTGATTATTTTGTTAAATGTTTCATTTTTTATAACATGTAATTTCTATATATTAATGTCTATACTTTTTATTGTAACAGCTAAAGATGCAGGAAGAACTAAATAGGAGGAGCAGCCCTCAGGTTCGTAGTAGACTACCCACATGCGCGTCTCCATCCCCTAGAAGATAAAAGGCTACCCGTGATCTATTCTCTTCACCAGCCAGAGGGGAATGAATTTTTATTGTGTTCCTTTGTTGTATGCCTATATGGCATTTGTGGACATATATTTTGTATTGCATATAGTTGACATTGTATGCCTATATGGCATTCTTGTAACCCTATATGGCTATTTTGTATATATGTTATACTTATATCGACAGATATTGATGTATGCCTATATGGATATTTGGTTAATACAAATCTTTTTAATTGATGGCATCCATACTTGCATTATAAATCCATGTTTGAATAGATATTTGTAGATGGCTACTTCAAATATTTAAAGTCCAATTGCATTACATAGGATGTTTGTTGATCCAATAAGCTAGCTATTGTTATTCAAGTATCACCTAAACCTCATTTTGGAACTAAAAGATAAAAGTTGTATTTAAAAAAAATGAATCATGTTGAACAGAAAATATTAATATTCTTTATGAGTAGCATACAATGTCAACTATATGCAATACAAAAAAATGAACCATCATGTTATTCTTTATGTTTGAGATCCTGAAAATGACTAAGTCTGGTAGCCTAATATCCTGAAACACTAAAAATTGACTAAGTCTGAAATCTGGTGGATCCTCCAAATTCTATAATCTACATGTTAAATCTGGTGGATTCGAGACCTATCTCAAACATCCTGAAAGGTATATTGAAAAATATTTAAAGTACATTCAATATACCTTATCCTCTGGGACTTACACTTCTAGGCACAAAATTGCTCTAGGGAGTTAGGCACATTTTCCCACCTCTGTAGACTCAAATCAGTGCCTAAGATTAAGACCTCAAAGTGCGCCTAGAGAAGAAAACAAACTTTTGATCATCCCAAGTTATGGTGCCTTGAATGGAATTGATACAAATGACCTTAAGCATTGAAATTTTGACAAGGAAAACACATTATGAGTTTAGGCACCCTTCATGCTTCATATCACCAATTTTGGCACCTTGGCAACATAGTAGATGAATAGCACCTCAAAATGAGCACCTAAAGGTGATGTAGTCATACGAGGGTGCAAACAAGTGTTAAAAGCCTTAAAATATCAAGGAATAATCCAAATTCAAGTAAGGCACATTTTCACACCTTAATCATCATCTAAGGCGCCTTGCAAAGGAGGTATTGAGCAACATAAACCTTAGGCACAATTTCTTGCTTCTACAATCAAATTTGAGCACCTAAGGAGTGGATTGGTGATGGACATCACTTTGAGCACCTTAAAAGTGTTTGAAGGTTTGAATTGGTGAATGATAGCACCTAAAGGTCTTAGAACCAACTAGAATAAGGAATTAAAGAATGAGTTAACCACTTTGAGCACCTTGAAGGAGAGAAGTATGTATATGAAGATTGATTCAATGTTTGGAGTTTAGGTGCACTTTCCTTGTCATCTAATCACACATTGGCGCCTAGGAAGAGTTGACATGAAACAATCCTTTGAGTGGACTCCTTGATGAGATCTCTCCTATTGCTTAAACTTGTTGAAATGTTAAAAGCTAAGTCAAATGGATTCTAGGCACTCTTTGCCTTCAGAATGACCTTGAATTGGTGCCTAAGCATAACAAGAGAGTTTAAATCCATTCAATATGGCACCTTGTAAGAAGGAGAGCTTAAGAGCATGATACTAGATGGCATTTAAGAGTCGAGATCATCAAAATCCAAAGAAATGGGCTAAGTAAGCTAAGGCGCCTTTGCTTGTCATTCAATACCTCCATGAGTGCCTAGATTGAAATTGCATCCAAGGACATCTAAGAGTAGGCACCTAGAGGGGAAAAGCCATCCTAAGACCATAATTATTTAAAGCGTAAAAAATGCCAAGTATAAGGCTTCATGATGTTGGGCGCTCTTTCACCTCCATATAGATCTAGATTGGTGCCTTAGATAAAGTATCACAAATCTATATCATTGAGTAAATTCTAAGAGAAAAAGGCTTACTTCAAGCATGTTTAATCATTCAAGGTCTTATAAATAACGAATAGAGCCTAAATTGAAGCTAGGCACCTCCTCTTGTCTCTACTATCTAGTTTTGGCGCCTAAGGAGAAATTGCATCTAGTGAACTCATTAATTGGTGCCTAGGAGGAAAAGACCTTAAACTTACATTATTGAGTCAACACTTTAGAAATTGAGCCATTCCTAGTCAATTGGAGTCATAAAATATCAAATACAAAGTCAAATTGGACTTAGGTGCCCCTTCATGTAATTTCCCACCATCATGAGTGCCTAGATCTAGGAAGATCATCCAATTGCACCTAGGAATAAGATACAAGTCCAAGACCTCAAATTTGAGCACCTAGAAGTGTGATGGATTGAAGAAGCTACATTGGCACCTAAGGGTAAGTTGTATCTAATGGCATCACCTAATTGAGCGCCTAGGAGGTATAAAGCTTAACATTGACATGAGGAAAAGTGCTTAGTAAAGGAGAGTTTCTCAAACATTTAAACATGTGAATGAAGTCATAGAAATGCACTAAGTCATCTAGGCACCATTTTCCCCTTGTGTACCCTTACATTTGCGCCTAAGAAAAAGTTGCTTCAGTTCATTGGAGTGTTTGAGTATTGAGGATTTCATAGCAATGCTTTGAACCCCTTTGAAGTTGAAGAAGGTATTTACCTGAGTTAAGGTGTAAATTTACACTCCAATCATCATCAAAATGCGCCTTAGGAGAGATCAACATTATTAAGGAAGTCTAGGTGAGTTCTTCAACTTGTATAACCTCCAAGTGCGCCTGGCAAGCAAGAATTATTATAAGTCATCCTCAAATGTTTGAAATAGCAATACAAAGTCAAATTGGGCTTAGGCGCCTTTTGCTCCTCTTTTCACCTATATATGCACCTAGATTTGAAATAAGATTATTGCATGTTCCTTTGTGATATAAAGTGCTTATCATAAGGATTGATGTGTTTCTTGGTTTGTATTGCAGGAAGATTGAAGGAAAAGAAGTATCACGGAGGTAGGAGCAAGAGCTTGGAGTCACTTTTAAGGAGGAGTCATCATGTAGCTATTTCAAAGGAGTCATTCACATTCATTCATGCCAAAGAGTTAAGATGGGAAGTAATCACTACCAAAGAGACACCACTTGAAGAGGTAGCTGCTCCAAGAAGTCACAACAAGATACATCTCAGGTCTTCTTCAACAATGACATCATGTTAGATCACATCAAGTTCGACATACTTCATCAAGTTGCATCATGTCCGGAGATTTTCAATCACTTCAAGTTCCATTCATCTTCAAGTATCAATTAGCTTCTTCATCAATCATTACTTCAAGGTCAACATGCCAAGTGCACTACTTCATCTTCATCATATCATCAAGCAAGGCACTTCATCCATCATACTTCAAGTTTCCCAATCTTTAAGTCTTTGAGAAGAGTCTTCTACTCCATGTCATCAATGAAGTTTCATCATCTACTTTGAGTCATGAAGGAGCATCATTATCCTCATCTACTCTACATGAAAGAGCATCAAGGAAGGTCATCAACCTACCTACAAGAAGAAGAAATATCATAGAGTTAGTCAAATGAAGCTACAATCCTACTTACAATGAACAAGGCAAGATCGACAAGATACATCTCAAGTGTTCATTATCAAAGTAATCATATTGAAGATATCATTCAGTTTGGCCACACGAGGAGAAGAATGAAAGTTACACCCCTTTGCAACTTTACACTGCCTCCTTCTGACGATTTTTGGGGCAGCAGAAAACCTTTCACCACGGGCAAACACCTCAGAGATATAAAAAATTGAGAGAGGTTATTCTAGAGGCACTCTACATGATCACGTTGTCTTAGACAAAATATTTCTAAGTGACAAAGTTTTTGAATAACATCTTGTCAAAGATTGTTGCCTTTTTACACTTTGGACTCTTCAAGGATATCGTCGGTACAATGTAGCTCTGACTGTTTCAACATGTTTGGGTGAAAAATAGGACCATGCCTAGCATAAATGTACCCATCTGGATGCATTGGAATAGTCAGTTTGGTCGCATCAGGAGCAGGATGAAAGTTACATGCCTTTGCAACTTTACACTACCTCCTTCTGACGACTTTTGGGGCAGCAAAAAACCTTTCACCACGGGCAAATGCCTCAGAGATATAAAAACTGAGAGAATTTATTGTAGAGACACTCTACATAATCGCGTTGCCTCAGACGAAATGTTTCTAAGTGACACAGTTTTCAAGTAACATCTCGTCAAAGATTGCTACCTTTTTGCACTTTGGACTCTTCAGGGATATCGTCGATACAATGTAGCTCGGACTGTTTCGACATGTTTGGGTGAAAAATAGGACCATGCCTAGCATAAATGTACCCATCCAGACGTGTTGGAATAGTCAATTTGGTCACCTCAGGAGCAGGACAAAAGTTACACCCCTTTGCAACTTTACACTGCCTCCTTATGACGATTTTTGGGGCAGCAGAAAACCTTTCACTACGGGAAAATACCTTAGAGATATAAAAAACTGAGAGAGGTTATTGTAGAGGTACTCTACATGATCGCATTACCTTAGACAGAATGTTTCTAAGTGACACAGTTTTCGAGTAACATCTCATCAAATATTGGTGTATTTTTGCACTTTGGACTCTTTAGGGATATCGTCAGTACAATGTAGCTCAGACTGTTTCGACATGTTTGGGTGAAAAATAGGACCATGCCTAGCATAAATGTACCCATCTAGATACATTGGAATAGTCATTTTGGTTGCATCAAGAGCAGGATGAAAGTTACACCCCTTTGCAACTTTACACTGCCTCGACGATTTTTGGGGCAGCAAAAAACCTTTCACCATGGGAAAATGCCTCAGAGATATAAAAAACTGAGAGAATTTATCGTAGAGGCACTCTACATGATCGCGTTGCCTTAGACGGAATGTTTCTAAGTGACACGGTTTTTGACTAACATCTCGTCAAAGATTGTTGCCTTTTTGCACTTTGGACTCTTAAGGGATATCATCGGTACAATGTAGCTCGGACTGTTTCAACATGTTTGGGTGAAAAATAGGACCATGCCTAGCATAAATGTACCCATCCAGATGCGTTGGAACAGTCAGTTTGGTCGCATCAGGAGCAAGATGAAAGTTACACCCCTTTGCAACTTTACACTACCTCATTCTGATGATTTTTGGGGCAGTAGAAAACCTTTCACCATGGGCAAATGCCTCAGAGATATAAAAAACTAAGAGAGGTTATTATAGAGGCACTCTACATGATCGTGTTGCCTCAGATGGAATGTTTCTAAGTGACAGTTTTTGAGTAACATCTCATCAAAGATTGCTACCTTTTTTCACTTTGGACTCTTCAGGGATATCATCGATACAATGTAGCTCGGACTGTTTCGACATGTTTGGATGAAAAATAGAACAATACCTAGCCTAAACGTACCCATCCGGACACATTGGAACTATCAGTTTGGTCACATTAGGAGAAGGACACCAAAAATGCATAACATGATGATGTAAAAATGTGTATATGTGTAAAAATGCAGCAGGAAATAAAAAAAGACAAACCTTACAAATTAATGTGCATACTTACAACTCAATGTAACATGACTTTACAAAATCAATGTGAATACTTACAAATTAATCCAATGAACCATCCGGATCTACTCTACTCTTTATTGTGTCAAGTATTGCTTCATGGTCAGACTCACTCACCTTCCACAAGATTTTGTTCAAAGGTCTACCCCGATACTTTATCAAATGAACATTGGATGCCACGACAAGGTTCGAGTAATGAAAAATCTTTTGATACATATCAAAGTCCTGAAACAGCCAAACATTAACACTCTTATGTGGGTACCTTCTAAGCCATGTTCCAGTAATAACCACTGAGCCTGTAGGGTATTCGATGTTTTCTCCATCTATAACAGGGGCCTCCAATTTCTTTTTGGCCTCAACACAACGACATAAGTAATAATCTGTTCCCTCTTCATTATCTTCATCTGCAATAACTACATATATGTGCCCTACATTGATATGTGTAGCAAATTAGATGAAATTAGTCAACATTACAAAAACACTACAAAGTAAGATGACATTACCTGGTTGAACTAAATCTGAAATGTTGTCAAAGTCAACTGATGATTCCATCTATGTTAGTTCCAGTGCTGTCGAGGGTCGATATGTGTCAAGTGGGCTAAGATAACTTAACTGCCATTCGTCAACCCACTCCTTTGACTCATACTCATCCCAGACTTGAATTGTACAGGAAGAACAAAAGAATGACATCTTTCGCATATGGATACTCCATGAACCTACAATTGAGCTTCTAAAAGAGTGCATCTCATTTGATCCTGTCAGTGTAGAACAATCCTCATTTGGTGCAATATTAGTATCATCTATCAACTAAAAAAATCTACGAACTGAAGGCTTACCTTCATTACCTGGACCCATGGAAGCATTACACCACTCGACAATCGATTTTGCATCTGTCAAATTTGCATTGTCTTTATACTTTAACTATGGCTCTTTTGATACATGCTCCTGCACCATCATGCTCCCCCTTTCCATGCCCGGCCTCACAAAAGTTCCACATATGCTGAATACCTGTAAAATTATGCCTCCTACTCAGCTAATATAAATTATACGAGTTATTGATTTATGATGCACAGTTATCCAACCATATGATATGCTGACTGAACGATATGCCCCTTCTAGCCAAATCATTGTAGAACACCTCAAAGCAACCTTGCACGAACTCCGTAGAATGTGTGCGATCATCACTAATATAGAAATTATACTCCCTTATGATCTTTCTGTCATCCTTTGTACTATCATTCACATGAATGAATGTGATGTGCACAAATATAGAAACCTGTGTGGAGTTGTAATATTGTGATTGCACCTCACGTTGTGGCTGTAGACTATAGTTCTCTGTAAAGTCAATGACTAAAACAATGCTACCAACTGGAAATGTGTCCCTGCATAACGTGAATTGCAAGTCCAACCATCGATCTCTATGGGCATGTCTTGCATACTCATACACTATGCTGTCACAAAATATAGGCATAAACTGATACACTAGAATCTTTTCAATAACCAATTCACACCTCTTTACTTCTTTACCATCTTTTGTATTGTATGCCACTATTTTATACTTGCCAAACTCTACTAGTTCATTTCCAACCGCATGTGTTCTTTCCATATGTTCACATATTGGCAAATGTTACAAGCCACTGCAACGATGACATGTGCCATCCAAGCATAATTTCTTGTAGAATATTTGACCTTCCTCTCTTTCACATAAAATTCTTGATATGAAGTCTCTTGAAGATGTTGGTGGGGCATGTATGGCACAACCTTGCAAAACATTGTTAGTATGCATATCTAAACATATAGACCTATAAACATCAAAATGGTTAGAAAATTCAATATGTAATCTACAACAACAAGTAGTGCGTGTGTGATTTATCTTGACATAGAAAGGTTTTAGCATTTCAAAATATCTTTGACAAATTTTAATTTGAGGATACTTCTCTAGAAATTTACCATAAAACTATGTTTGAGTCTCATCCAAAAAATGCTTTGGATGTGGCTCACGGTTATGACTACCGATTCTCCTTCTTATCACATCCCTTTGATTCAGAGATACCCTTGTGTAATTCTTCCAAAAGTCTTCAATTAGTGATCTCAATACTTCAATAATTGGTTTATCTTTTCATGGTAGTCTCCCCGAGAATGCCCATAATTCATTGGCATTAGTGTCCTCAATTCTTTGGCGTCTTCCAATGGCTCTTAGTAAAGTTTTCCTATTAATTCTCAATTCTTGACTTGTCTTTCTAATGAGACGAGCTTTCCTCGTTTGACTACTTACTATAGTTGATGTAATCACATGCCATTTTGCATTACTATCTTTTGTGCGTGAGGTGTTACCCACACTCTCATACGCACTCATTAAATTCTTGACAATAGATTTTTCACTTGAAGCCTCTGATGTTCTCAACCCAAGAATCTTCATGATGGACCTATACTTTATACTTCGCATCATTTTAATGAATAGTTGACATCTTGCAGTCTCATTTAACTTTTCAAAGAACAATCTCTAAATCTTATGAGCATATCTTCTACAAGTGCATTTTGGAATCTTACCTTCCATTGGCTACAAAATATTCTTTCAACATTAGGAATTTGATAGGGAGGACTCTAAGCTGCCTGCTCTGCATCCTGTAGGTGTACAAGATTGTTTGACAACTCTAGCCTTCCTACCAATTCAAAGTGCTAAAAGACATCTTTCTACACAAAAATGTCAACTAAAATCCTCAACTCTTTGCAGAGATGGAAAACTCTATTTCTCTGATTGGTGTGGGACACATACCTTGTCCACCCTGCTTCCAAGATGCTGCCTCAATGGCACATAACTTTCTGAGCCCATTGCCCACCCTTCTCACTCTGCTCAAGGGTCTGGACTACTTGGTGCTCACTTTCTTTCTCTCTATTCTCCACCCCTGCAAGTCTATTTTCCTACTTGTCTATCTAGCCGGACTCCTTACTGAGCTTGCCTAGAACAAGCATGCATTACCTCTAGCTGGCAATCTGACCACCCCACAAAAGAAAAACAAACAAAAAGCATGGCTCTGCTTGATGAGCTCCATACTGTACAGTGGAACTTGAGGAATCATCAATACAGAGTCATGGTTTGCAAAAGAGAACAAAATTGCAGAAAACAGAAATGACTAATCTACTTCAGAATGATAAACTGAAAAATAGAACAGAATATACAAATGGTCGAACTATTGTATTTTATTTTTATTCAAAAACTCTGTTTACATCAAAATGCTTCGCACATCAAAAACCTTCTTTGATTCTTCTGCTCAACACCCTTTACAGAAAGAATGTTACATTTTATATGTATTCCATGTCCGTTACAGGATGGTTCAACTTCCATACTGGTTGGTATTCCAACTGTCGGTTCAACTCTGTGCTATCGGCAAGATAATATAGATGTCTCACTGAAATATGCTTTCGCTTGCTTATCGACTTGACCTTATGCTATCGGTCACTTTCAATATTCTTCCGCCGATACAGCATCTCATCCCGATGACCTTTTGTATCCCGTAGACTACTATCGGCAAGAGCTACCACCGTCGGCCAACTAGAAACTCCTTCGGCTAATACACATCTCTCACCGATGTGTTTAACACCATATTTACCTTCGGCCAGACTTAACTATCGATGAAATATTTTCCTCTGCCTCCGATGTCATATCTCATACCGAAACAATAAACACCGAACTTCATCATCGGCCAGACCTTCTTCTTTGGCTAGACATTTATCTTCTCTTCCGATAATAATTCTTATACCAATATGCTTTGCCTCTTCCATTGGTAAGAATTGACTAACAATCCCTGATATACTTCCTATCGCTGTGACTTAGACCATCGTTGAAAGATTCTCCTCATTCACCGATAATATATCTCTTCCTGACCACTTCATACCATGCATTGTCTTCAATCTTTCCCCATCGGTGAGACATTGCCTTCGGCCACAGAAAAACTTCCCTCACTAATACACCGATGGACTACCCATCGGTGACACATGATGTTCATCACCCCGATACATATTCCATTCGCTGAACCATTGAACCTCGACAGCGGGTTCAATCGCAAGGTTCAACAGTGAGGTTCAACCTCCAACAAAATGATCGATGATTCCAACTCCACCATTCAATATGAATGAACCCATTGAACCATTTAACTTCAACAGTGAGGTTCAATCGCAAGGTTCAACGAAGAGGTTCGACGGCAAGGTTCAACTACGGGGTTCAACTGAATGGTTCAACAGCAAGGTTTGACGGCAAGGTTCAACTGCAAGGTTCAACCGAAATGGTTCAGCTACAAGGTTCAAGCGTTGAACAAAATGCCGAACACCTTCAAAATGCTCGACAAACTCCAAAGACAAAAACACAAACTGTAAACTCAAAATAGACAAACCAAACAAGCTATGTACAGGCTGCATTGAGCCTTGGTGCTCCTACATCATACTCCCCCTGTGCGGAAAGAAGCTAGGTCACCTCTGGTGACAATGAGGCAAAATCAATGCCCCTCTTTTTGAACTCTGACTCTACAACCCAGGTAGCTTCTGCTTCAGGCAACTACTTCCACTTGACCAAATGCTCCATGTAGACACCATGTCTAGTTTGCTTCTGTACTCTGGAATCCAGTATTCGATCTGCCTATAGTTTGGGTTTTAGTGGCAAAGTCACATCTCAGACTGTCTGTTCCTTCTCTGAAATGGATCCATTTGCTACTGACTGAGGACCCCTGTATTGCACCAAGTCTTAGACATTAAACACTGGTGAGATTGCCAAATCTTCTAGCAATTCAATTCTGTAGGTATTGTTTCCATACTTGTTTAGGATTCTGCAAGGACCAATTCTCCTCATCTACAGTTTGGTTGGCATTCCTTTCTGCATTCTAGCTTTGTTCAAGTGCACCATAACTAGATCACCAACCTCAAACTGAATATCCCTTCTGTGGGCATCCACTCTGTCCTTGATCTTCTGTGTGTTCTCTGTCAAAGTTTTCTTCACCTGCTCATGCACTTCTTTCATGGATTGTGCAAAATCCTCTGCATGTCCACTTCTGTTCTCCATGTTTCCCATATTCCTCAGCTCACATACACCTCTGGGATGCATTCCATAGACTATTTCGAATGGACTCTTACCAATAGTCCTATTCACACTGTCATTATAGGCAAATTCTGCCTGATGAATGACAAGATCCCAACTCTATCCATATTCTTTGGTTATACATCTTAACAGGTTGCCCAATGTCTTGTTTACCACCTCTGTCTGACCATCTGTCTGTGGGTGATATGCTGAACTGAATGACAAATTTGTTCCCAATCTCTGCCACAACGTTTTCCAGAAATGCCCCATGAATTTAGCATCTCTGTCAGACACAATACTTGTTGGTAGTCCATGAATTCTGATCACTTCTCTGAAAAACAAGTGTGCTATATGACTGGCATCATGAGTCACTTTACAGGGAATGAAATGACTCATCTTGCTAAACCTGTCCACAACTACATATATGCTATCATAACCAGTCTTAGTCTTAGGCAAACCAACTACAAAATCCATACTTACACATTCCCATGGCCTGGAAGGAATGGGTAAGGGTTGGTACAGTCCTGCATTTGAAGTAGTTCCCTTGGCCTTCTGACATATGATACATTGCTCTACATACCTTCCGATGTCTCTGTGCATCCTCGGCCAATAATAGAACCTTTGGACTAGCTCCAGTGTTTTATTCAGACCAAAATGGCCACTCAGACTACCATTGTGCTTCTCCTGTATGAGATTTTCCCTCATAGATCCTCTTGGCACACATAATTGTCCACCTTTGAATAGCAATCCCTGCTGTAAGGTGAAATCTACAAACTCACTGTGAAAGTGATTCTCAAAATCTTGACATACCTTGTATGCCTCAGCAAAATCTTCATCATCTCTATAGAGATCCTTGAAGTCTTCAACTCCAATAATCTTCAATTGCACTTCCTGCACTGTGAGCAATCTTCTACTCAAAGCATTTGCAACTTTGTTCAACTGCCCCTTCTTATGCTTAATTGTAAAGGTATAAGACTGCAGGTACTCCATCCATTTGATATGCCTGCTGCTTAACTTATCCTGTGAGTTTAGAAAACTCAGAGCTTGGTTATCTGTGTAGACCACAAATTCTTTGGGTAGGAGATAATGTCTCCACTTCCTCAATGCTTATACTAGAGCATACAACTCTAAGTCATATGAAGAGTACTTACTCTTTGCTTCATTCAGTCTCTCACTAAAAAAGGCTATAGGTCTGTTTTCCTAATTTAGCACTGCTCCTACAGCTATATTACTTGCATCACATTCAATAGTAAATAGCTTATCAAAACTGGGCAACAACAAAACAGGTTGTGTTGCTACCTCTTTCTTCAACCTTTCAAAACTTCTATCTGCAGCTGGTGTCCATCTAAATTTTGCTTTCATTCCACCCTTAATTGTATCCAACATGGGTGCACAGATTCCACTGAAATTTTTGACAAACTTTCTGTAAAACTGGGCTAAGCCATGGAAACTTCTCACCTCTGTGGTTGCTCTAGGAGTAGGCCAGCTCAATATGGCTTCTACTTTGGACTTGTCCATCTTCAACTCTCCCTGGGACACCACAAAACCAAGGTATACCAATTCCTGCTTCATGAATTCACACTTCTCCAGATTGATGGTTAGTTGTTCATCATGTAATTTTTGCAAAACAGTATTTACATGTTCTAGATGTTCTTCCTTGGTCTGACTAAAAATTAGAATATCATCTAGAAAAACAACAACAAATTTACCAATGTAATCCTTTAGGACTTCATTCATGAGTCTCATAAAGGTACTAGGTGCATTTGATAGACCAAATGGCATAACAAGCCACTCATACAGTCCTTCTGTGGTCTTGAAGGCTATCTTCCACTTGTCACCTTCCTTGATTCTTATTTGGTGGTAACCACTCTTCAGGTCTATCTTGGTGAAATACTTTGCTTTTCTAATACAGTCCATGAGATCTTCAATTCTGGGAATTGGAAATCTATACCTTATAGTTATCTTGTTTATGGCTCTGGCATCTGTGCACAATCTCCATGATCCTCCTTTCTTGGGTGCCAACACTGTGGGCACTGCACAAGGACTAATACTCTTCCTGATCAATCCTTGATCTAGCAACTCCTGCACTTGCCTGGAAATCTCTTTGTGTTGATCTGGAGTCATCTTGTAAGGTGCCTTGTTTGGCAAAGATGCTCCTGGAATCAGGTCTATTTGATGGCTTATTGCTCTCTGTGGAGGCAATGTGGCTGGTGTACCATCACTGATTATGCCTTTATACTTCTCCAGTATAGGCTGCATTTCTTTGGGAATCTCTATCTTCTTATCTTGCTGTCCTTCTTTTGGTTTCACTATGATGGCATAACCAATACCATCCTCCTTAAGAGTACTCAGAAACTCTTTTCCACTCACAACCAAGATATTAGGACTCTTTGTCTGAACTGCATCTTCATCCTCCAATGACTAAATCTTATAGGTGACACCATCTTTCTGAAAAGAATAAGCATTCTTCTCACCATCATGTACTACTTTTCGGTCATACTGCCATGGTCTGCCCAATAAGAGATGGCATGCATCCATGGGTAGTATATCACATAATACCTTATCCTTATAGCCACCTATACTAAACTCTACCCAACTTTGTTCATTTACTACCACATGTTGACCCTTATTCAACCATGTGACTCTATATGGGTTTGCATGAGTAATTCTTTTCAAATTCAGTTTTCTAACTGCCTCCTCAGAAATAATATTATCAGTAGATCCTGAGTCTATGATAATTTCACATACCTTATTCAAAATCTTGCACTTGATTCTGAATAGTGCTCTCCTCTGGTTTGGTTCAGACTTTACTGGTTCCTTCATCAAAGTTCTCCTTATCGTCAGGTTCTCTCCATCTTCTGAGTTCAGATTGACCTCAGGTAACTAGCTGTTGGATGCATTATCTTAGACATAGTGATTTCTCTTATCACCTCCTTCAGAAAAGGATGTGGCCTTTTCTGGGTACCTATACGCTAGATGACCTAGATTGCCACAGTTGTAACACTTCATGTTGGTGAAATAGGATCCTCTGCCTGATCCTCCTAACCTTCCTCTGTTAGATCCTCTTCCTCTATGGTTTCCTCTACCACTCAACTCCCCACTCTGCTCTGTGAGTTTGGATTCTGCTTGGGATCTATTGTCAGTATTCCTTCCACCAAAACCTCCTCTGTGTCCTCTATTATCTCTGCCTCTTCCTCTTCCTCTGCTATTTGAGTCTTGTTTCCTCTTATTCTTTTCCTCCACTTTCAGTGCCAGCTGATAGCATCTTTGCACTGTCGTAGGACACAACAAACTGATTTCTTCTTGTATATTCCACTTCAGACCATTAAGGTACCTTGCTACCTTTATGCTTTCATCCTCCATTACTTTGGACCTTAAGCATAGCTTTTAGAATTCTTTAGTTTATGCACTAACATCTAATTCCTTTTGTCTCAGATTCTGTCTCTTCCTGTGCAGCTGTCTTTCATAATCTTCTAGCATATATGCTTCTTTGATTTTAGCTACCATTCCCTTCCAAGTAGCTATGGGCTTCTTATCTTCTTTTGCTCTTTCAGTCTGCACAAATTTCCACCAAGTTAAGGTAGCTCCCCTGAGTCTGGATTTGGCCACCTTTACTTTCTGTGCCTCGCTTACACCATCACATTCAAAGTGATTTTCAAGTCCTTCTATCCATTCCATGACCAAATCTGGGTCCATTTTCCCACTGAAAAGTGGTACTCCTTCCAATGTTTTACCACTCATTGCTTTCAAAGCTTTCAAGAATGGTTCTTCTTCCAACTTAGGATCAGGCGTGGGCTCTTCATCTTCTACAGATACACCTTTCCCCTTATCCTTAGAATATTTAACTCTCTAGCTGACTTCTTCAGTCTTTTGCAACATTAAGCCTAGCTTACTCTCCATTTCTGCTAGTCTTTCTTGTAGGAGTCTATTCTCCTCTTCTTGATCCTCAACCTTCTTTGCTAACTCTACCTTAGTCACCATTTTCTTGGATGAACTAACAGACTCACTTGAACTCGGTGATGACATACAACTCTTCTATTCTTATCTAGGAATAACCCAAATCTTACTGCTCTGATACCAATTTGATAGGGAGGACTCTAGGCTGCCTGCTCTGCATCTTGTAGGTGTACAAGACTATTTGACAACTCTAGCCTTCCTACCAATTCAAAGTGCTAAAAGACATCTTTCTACACAAAAATGTCAACTAAAATCCTCAACTCTTTGCAGAGATGGAAAACTCTATTTCTCTGATTGGTGTGGGACACATACCTTGTCCACCCTGCTTCCAAGATGCTACCTCAATGGCACATAACTTTCTGAGCCCATTGCCCACCCTTCTCACTCTGTTCAAGGGTCTGGATTGCTTGGTGCTCACTTTCTTTCTCTCTATTCTCCACCCCTGCAAGTCTATTTTCCTACTTGTCTATCTTGCCGGACTCCTTACTGAGCTTGCCTAGAACAAGCATGCATTGCCTCTAGCCGGCAATCCGACCACCCCACAAAAGAAAAACAAACAAAAAGCATGGCTCTGCTTGATGAGCTCCATACTGTATAGTGGAACTTAAGGAATCATCAATACAGAGTCATGGTTTGCAAAAGAGAACAAAATTGCAGAAAACAGAAATGACTAATCTACTTCAGAATGATAAACTGAAAAACAGAACAGAATATACAAATGGTCAAACTGCTGTATTTTATTTTTATTCAAAAACTTTGTTTACATCAAAATGCTTCGCACATCAAAAACCTTCTTTGATTCTTCTACTCAACACCCTTTATAGAAAGAATGCTACATTTTATATGTATTCCATGTCCGTTACAGGACGGTTCAACTTCCATACCGGTTGGTATGCCAACTGTCGGTTCAACTCTGTGCTATCGACAAGATAATATAGATGTCTCACTGAAATATGCTTTCCCTTGCTTATTGACTTGACCTTATGCTATCGGTCACTTTCAATATTCTTCCGCCGATACAGCATCTCATCCCGATGACCTTTTGTATCCCGTAGACTACTATCAGCAAGAGCTACCACCGTCGGCCAACTAGAAACTCCTTCGGCTGATACACATCTCTCACCGATGTGTTTAACACCATATTTATCTTCGGCCAGACTTAACTATCGGTGAAACATTTTCCTCTGCCTCCAATGTCATATCTCATACCGAAACAATAAACACCAAACTTCATCATCGGCCAGACCTTCTTCTTCGGCTAGACATTTATCTTCTCTTCCGATAATAATTCTTATACTGATATGCTTTGCCTCTTCCATCGGTAAGAATTGACTAACAATCCCTAATATACTTCCTATCGCTGTGACTTAGACCATCGTTGAAAGATTCTCCTCGTTCACCGATAATATATCTCTTCCCGACCACTTCATACCATGCATTGTCTTCAATCTTTCCCCATCGGTGAGACATTGCCTTCGGCCACAGAAAAACTTCCCTCACTGATACACCGATGGACTACCCATCGGTGACACATGATGTTCATCACCCCGATACATATTCCATTCGCTGAACCATTGAACCTCGACAGCAGGTTCAATCGCAAGGTTCAACAGTGAGGTTCAACCTCTAACAAAATGATCGGTGATTCCAACTCCACCATTCAATATGAATGAACCCGTTGAACCATTTAACTTCAACAGCAAGGTTCAATCGTAAGGTTCAACGAAGAGGTTCGACGGCAAGGTTCAACTGCGGGGTTCAACCGAATGGTTCAACAGCAAGGTTTGACGGCAAGGTTCAACTGTAAGGTTCAACAGAAATGGTTCAGGTACAAGGTTCAACCATTGAACAAAATGCCGAACACCTTCAAAATGCTCGACAAACTCCAAAGACAAAAACACAAACTGCAAACTCAAAATAGACAAACCAAATAGGCTATGTACAGGCTGCATTGAGCCTTGGTGCTCCTGCACCAGAATTTCATCAATATTTAAATGAGATGGGCTAGATGGCATACCTTCGATCGAAGATGGAATAGATGACATACCTTAAGGTTGAGGTGGGAACGATGGCGTACCTCCTTCATCACATGTGAGTGATGATGTACTCTCAACTTGAGATGTGGTAGATGGTGTCCCTACATGTTGACTTGCGGTAGAGGATGTGTCTCCAACTATGGTATTCAAATCTCTCGTAGCACGAAGTTTTTGCATTCATTCTCTTTGTGCTACCAATACCATATCTCTTTGTGATGGTTGTGGTTCCTCTTCAATTGGCATGTCTTCATTTATCGTATCCAATTTCCTCTTCTCACGAAGTTCCCTCATAGCCACTGCTTTCTTTGCATTCTTAGCTTCTATCTCTTCCTGTGTTAGTTTAATTCTTGATTGTTTCCTCGGCATGACAGAGAATTTGTCTGTAGCACGATAAAGAGACCAATATTAGTTTCTAAGAAATGAATACAAGATAATAGTGGGATTGTATTTTTATTATGTTGTAAGGATTTATTCTTGTATAGTTTGACATCATGGTATGTTAAGGTCTGTTTATTACACATAATTATTAAAGAGCCCAAGTGTAGAAAATATACATGGCATCATGTGAGATTGTAGGTTGCTTTCTTGATTGGGAATGTGTCTATTTTAAACATGTATGATAAAGCATGATAAAGTAATTCAAATAGAAATAAGGAAAATGTAAAGAACATGCATGTAAAGACTTGACATACCTAAAAAATAAAGATTCGAATGGAGAGAGTACCCAATTATGTAGTGTTTTTTTCTTCTTGCATCAAACTCCTCAACAATTTGAGTTTTTCACCACTTGCTTCCTTTTCAATGTTAAATTGAATAACACTCAAATATAATTACTAACAACAATACTATTAACCAATCTATAATGTTAAATTCCTAAAATTGAATCACAATTAACATTGCAACACTACAAAAATTGAAACTTGAATAGATATATATCAAACTTGGTGTGAAAACTATGTTATTTCCTCCTTCTCAAGTTGGCAAAGTAGAAAAGGTGGTGGAAAGATCATGAAAAGGTGGTAGAATGTGTAAAATGTGCATGTGAACTTCCCAACAGCATGAAAGCACTTCTTTTTTGTCGAAGCACACGCAAAATCAGTATGAAAATAGAGCATGTAGGCCTGGATCACAGGGGTCAACACTTTTTTACCATTTCTATAGTAGGACAAAACGCGAGTGCGTTATAACGCGCTCACATTTTGTCCTGCTATAGATTGATCCATAAATATTTTACCTATCTCACCTTCGATAGCACCTTTACAATATCTCACCTCTAGTTCCATTAGCTCATGTTCTATATCTCACTTATCTCTGCCCTCACCTCTCTACCTCTCCCCTCTCTATGTCTCTCAGTCGCTCCTTATCTACCTTAACCCTAATCCCTCGACCCTCAACCCTATCCCTAAACCCTTGACCCTCAACATCAAAACCTAATCCCTCAACCCTTAACTCTGATCCCTCGACCCTCAACCCTTCACTCTAATCCCTCAACCCTAAACCCTATCCCTAAACCTTCAACACTATACCTTAAACCCTAATCCTTCAACCCTCAACCCTAAACCTTATCCCTAAACCCTAATCCCTCAACCCTCAACCCTAATCCATCATCCCTCAACTCTAATCCCTCATCCCTAAACCCTAAATGCTATCCCTATTCCTAAACCCTTAATGGGCTCGATTTTATACCTTAAACCCTAATCCCTTATCCCTAAACCCTCCAACCCTATCCCTAATCCTTATACCCTCGACACTCTACTTTAACCCTAATCCCTCGACCCTCAACCCTATCCCGAAACCCTTAACCCTTGAACCTCAATGTACTCAACCCTCAATGTCAAACCCTAATCCCTCAACCCTTAACTCTGATCCCTCGACCCTCAACCCTATCCCTCAACCCTAAACCCTAAAGCCTCAACCCTCAACCCTCAACGTCAAATCCTAATCCCTTGACCCTTCACTCTAATCCCTCAACCCTAAACCCTATCCCTAAACCCTCAACACTATACCTTAAACCCTAATCCCTCAACCCTCAACCCTAAACCTTATCCCTAAACCCTAATCCCTCAACCCTCAACCCTAATCTATCATCCCTCATCTCTAAACCCTAAATGCTATCCCTATTCCTAAACCCTCAAGAGGCTCGATACTATACCTTAAACCCTAATCCCTTATCCCTAAACCCTCCAACCCTATCCCTAATCCTTATATCCTCCACACTCTACTTTAACCCTAATCCCTTGACCCTCAACCCTCAAACCTCAACCCTCAACGTCAAACCCTAATCCCTCAACCCTTAACTCTGATCCCTCGACCCTCAACCCTATCCCTAAACCCTAAACCCTAAAGCCTCAACCCTCAACATCAAATCCTAATCCCTCAACCCTTCACTCTAATCCCTCAACCCTAAACCCTCAACACTATACCTTAAACCCTAATCCCTCAACCCTCAACCCTAAACCCTAATCCCTTAACCCTCAACCCTAATCCGTCATCCCTCAACTCTAATCCCTCATCCCTAAACCCTAAATGCTATCCCTATTCCTAAACCCTCAATGGGCTCGATACTACACCTTAAACCCTAATCCCTTATCCCTAAACCCTCCAACCCTATCCCTAATCCTTATACCCTCGGTACTCTACTTTAACCATAATCCCTCGACCCTCAACCCTATCCCAAAACCCTTAACCCTTGAACCTCAATGTACTCAACCCTCAACGTCAAACCCTAATCCCTCAACCCTTAACTCTAATCCCTCAACCCTCAACCCTATCCCTAAACCCTCAACCCTCAATGTTAAATCCTAATCCCTCAACCCTTCACTCTAATCCCTCAACCCTAAACCCTATCCCTAAACCCTCAACACTATACCTTAAACCCTAATCCCTCAACCCTCAACCCTAAACCCTAATCCCTTAACCCTCAACCCTAATCCATCATTCCTCAACTCTAATCCCTTATTCCTAAACCCTAAATGATATCCCTATTCCTAAACCCTCAACAGGCTCGATACTATACCTTAAACCCTAATCCCTTATCCCTAAACCCTCCAACCCTATCCCTAATCCTTATACCCTCCACACTCTACTTGAACCCTAATCCCTCGACCCTCAACCCTATCCCAAAACCCTTAACCCTCAAACTTCAATGTACTCAACCCTCAATGTCAAACCCTAATCCCTCAACCCTTAACTCTAATCCCTTGACCCTCAACCCTATCCCTAAACCCTAAACCCTAAAGCCTCAACCCTCAACCCTCAACATCAAATCCTAATCCCTCAACCCTTCACTCTAATCCCTCAACCCTAAACCCTATCCTTAAACCCTCAACACTATACCTTAAACCCTAATCCCTCAACCCTCAACCCTAAACCTTATCCCTAAACCCCAATCCCTCAACCCTCAACCCTAATCCGTCATCCCTCAACTCTAATCCCTCATCCCTAAACCCTAAACATTATCCCTATTCCTAGACCCTCAACGGGCTCGATACTATACCTTAAACCCTAATCCCTTATCTCTAAACCCTCCAACCCTATCCCTAATCTTTATACCCTCAACACACTACTTTAACCCTAATCCATCAACCCTCAACCCTATCTTGAAACCCTTAACCCTCGAACCTTAATGTACTCAACCCTCAACGTCAAACCCTAATCCCTCAACCCTTAACTCTAATCCCTCGACCCTTAACCCTTAAAACTTGAACCCTAAAACCTATCCCTACACGCTCGACACTCGACACTATATCTTAAACCCTAATCCCTTAACCCTCATCCCTAAAGCCTCAACCATAAATCCTTAAACCTTCAACCCTAAACCCTATACCTAATCCCTCTACCCTCGACACTCTTATTTAACCCTAATCCCTTGACCATTAACCCTATGCCTCAACCCTCAACCCTCAACTCTCAACATTAAACCCTAATTCATCAACCCTAAACCCTAATCCCTCAAACCTAAACCCTATCCCTAAACCATCAACCCTCAACACTATACCCTAAACCCTAATCCCTATCCCTCAACCCTTAACCCTTAAAACTTAAACCCTATCCCTACACCCTCAACACTTGACACTATATCTTAAGCCTTAAACCCTCATCCCTAAAGCCTCAACCCTCAATCCTTAAACCTTCAACCCTAAACCCTATCCCTAATCCCTCTACCCTCGACACTCTAACCCTAACCTCGACATTAAACGCTAACCCGTCAACCCTAAACCCTAACCCGTCAACCCTAAACCCTCAAACCTCAACACTATACCTTAAACCCTAAAACCTAGTCCCTCAACCCTCAACCCTAAACACTATCAATAATCCCTCAACCCTAAACACTATCAATAAACCCTCAACCCTTGACACTATACCTTAAACCCTAATCCCTCAACCCTCAACCCTAATCCCTCATCCCTAAACCCTAAATGCTATCCCTATTCCTAAAGCCTCAACCCTTGACACTATACATTAAACCCTAATCCCTTATCCCTAAACCCTAAACCTATCCATAAACCCTTAACCCTTAAAAATTAAACCCTAAAACCTATCCATAAACCCTCAACGCTCAACACTATATTTTAAACTTCAATCCCTTAACCCTCAACCCTAAAGCCTCAACCCTCAATCGTTGAACCTTCAACCCTAAACCCTATCCCTAATCCCTCTACCCTCAACACTCTACTTTAACCCTAATCCCTTGACCATCAACCCTATCCCTAAACCCTCAACCCTCAACTCTCAACTCTCAACATTAAACCCTAATCCGTCAATCCTAAACCCTAATCTGTCAACCCTAAACCCTAATCCCTCAACCCTAAACCCTCAACCCTCAACACTATACCTTAAACCATAATCCCTCAACCCTAAACCCAACAAAACTACTTTGCCTTATGTTAGCTTGTTAAACCCATCTTTTTTGACACTCTTCTCTTAAAGATATTTGAGTTGAAAGAATATGTCAGAAAAAATGGCTATGAACTTTTTTAATGTTAGCAATGTTATATGGCATGTTTTTCTGGCCCATCTGGGGTTCATTATGCCAATAGGTGTACACACTATGAGAAAAGCTTTGTGTATGGTACATCCACAATGAGTAATTAACAGTTGAAATCAAAAGGATGATCATTATGAGAAAAGCTTTGCATTGGGGTACATCTATGTTTCTTGTTGTCCACCCCGCACTTAGGGGAGGTATATTGTTATGAAACAGGCAAACAATCTCCCATTGTTTACTGGATCTATCCACAAGAACTACTAAACTATACCTTAAACCCTAATCCCTCAACCCTAAACTTTCAACCCTATCCCTAATCCCTCTACCCTCAACACTCTACCTTAACCCTAATCCCTCGACCCTTAACCCTAAATGCTATCCCTAAAGCCTCAACCCTAAACCCTAATCCCTCAAGGTCCTAAACTCTAATCCCTTATCCCTAAACTCTAAATCCTATCCCTAAACACTCAACCCTCAACCTTAAACCTTAATCACTCAATCCTTATCCACCCCTCTCCTCCCCTATCTGGCTCACTCCCATCTCTACCCTCCTCTACCCTCGACACTATACATACATACATATAGGCATACATAGATACATACATACATACATACATACATACATATAGGCATACATACATACATACATGATTAATATCCTTGAAAATAAAAAAATTTAAGGGGAACATAACGCGAGTGCATTATAATGCACTCGCGTTATTTCAAACATGACAAACAACACAAACTTTTGGGGAAAAGGAAAAATGCAAAGCAAAAACTAACGCGAGCGCATTATTACACGCTCGCGTTATGTTTTTCTTTGGGAATCCCAAGCCTTGGGCTTGGGATTTGCTTTGGATTTCCAACCCAAAGGCCTGGAGTGCCTTTTCAACATCCACGAACATGTTTTTCCATATTCTTCAAGATTTCACATAATTTCGTTTGTGCTAACCCTCAGATTTGTACGTGTTTCAAGGTTGAACAAATCAAACACCTGTGTAATGTTAGGCTTTCTCTTAGCTATTTGACAATATGATTTTTTTCACATTTTAACAATGTTAAGCCTTTCATCTTTAATTTCTTTTGTTTGTGTGTCCGTTTTTGGGCAAAAACCACTATTTGGTATTTTTTTCATTGTAAATTAACTATTCATTGAAATTTCAAAAAAATTACATATTTAGAAACTAGACTCCATTCTACAAATATTATAAAAAAATGATTTTCAATTAGTTTTCAAAATTTATAGGGGTAGCACGGCCAAAATTCTATTTTTTAGGATGTGTCCACTATGAAAATTAGTAAAAAATCAAATATTCATCAAAAAATTATCAGAAAAATCGGGCATAAACTACATGCTATTAGCTAGTTTCTCACTGAAGCGATTTTAAAAATACCAAAAAAAAGTTGACCTTTTGAGGGAGCCACAAAACATGCTATGTTATGTTTTTTTACAAAAACAACACCAATTTCTGTGGCTCCCTCTTTTGAACCCCTTAATCTATGCCATTTTCAAAAAAAAATAGTAGTTTAGAAAGTAGACTCAGAGCACTACGAACACTGTTTTGGTTGCATCTCCAAATTTTAAGTGTAACTATGCTCAATTTCTCATCCAAGGCCAACATTTCCTTATTTCAGAAAAAAAAGTGGCCACTTAAGACCCCTTTTTGGCCCCCCATCTTCTTGCACTTACCCACACTCAAAATTTGAAGATGGAACGAAAACAAGAGTTGCAGTGCTCTGAATCTAGTTTCTAAACTACTATTTTTTTCTAAAAATGGTTGAGATTACACAAATTGGTCATGTTTTCTCAAAAGAACATAACATAGTGTCTGGCGTGCTCCCCCTAAAATGTTAACTTTTTTTAGTATTTCAATAATCGCTCTGGTGAGAAATTAGGTAACACCATGTAGTTTATCCCTGATTTTTCTCATAATTTTTAAATGAATAATTGATTTTTTAGTAATTTTTATAGTGGACACATCCTGAAAAATAGAAATTTGAGCGTGCCCCCCCTAAAATGTTTGAAAACTAATCAAAAATCAATTTTTTTTGAATTCATGTACAATGGAGTCTACTTTCTAAAAATATAACTTATTTCAATTTTTGATGAACAGTTAAAAAAAAGTCAAAAATACTAGACACTAGTTTTTGCAAAAACTGGACACACTTACAAAAGAAATTCAAGATGAAACACTAAACATACTCAAAATGTGAAAAATATTATATGGTTAGATAGCTAACAGAGAGCGTAAGATTATGGTGGTATTTTTTTTGAGTTTTCATTGAAAAAACTGCCATCCTGATGGGGAGCACGCTCCAGATTTTGCTAAAAACTGATAAAAACATGTCAAACAAAGCTGAGCATAATGTGAGCGCATTATAACGCGCTCATGTTATGATGAGCATAACTGGAAATACACATGCCAATTGCATTTTCTTGAAACTTTCTAAAGCCTTTTCAACAAATCTATTTTTCGCATATCTTGTAATCATTACATTCCATTATAGAACATCTCTTTGAGGTGTTACTTCATACAATTGACATGCCTTGTCTATGCTTCCACACTTTACATATATGTCTACAAGGGCAGCTGCACTTCCTATCGTCTCTCTCACTCTATTTCTCTCCCCTCTCTACGTCCTACCCTTTCTCTGAGTCTCTACTTGCCTCCCCTCTCTACCTCCCACCTTCTCTCTCACTCTCTTCTTCCCTCCCCTATCTACCTTCTACCCTCTCTCTCACTCTCTACTTCCCTCCCCTATCTACCTCCTACCCTCTTTCTGATTCTTTGCTTCCCTCTCCTCTCTACCTCCTACCTTCTCTCACTCTCTTCTCCCCCTCCTTCTCTCTCACTTTCTACTTCCCTCCCCTGTCTACCTCCTACCCTCTCTCTCAGTCTCTGCTTCCCTCCCCTATCTACCTCCTACCCTCTCTCTCTTCTTCCTTCCCCTGTCTACCTCCTACAGTCCTCTCCCACTCTCTACTTCCCTCTTGTCTCTACCTCCTATCCTCTCTCTCACTCTCTACTTCCCTCCCCTCTCTACCTCTCCTCCTTATTCTTCCCATCTAATGAAATTTCATAAATTATCTTGTTTCCATTTCATCATCCCAATTTATATCCTCATCCATCTTTACATGTCCTATTTTTCTTGTTTCCATGTTCTTTGTCGACAAGGGAGAGCGAGAGAGAGGAAAAGGGAGAGAGGATGGAGGAGGGGAGAGAAAGGGGAGAGATACCTGGTGATAGGGGGAGAGAGAGAGAGAGAGAGGGTGGGTCGGGTTAATGAGTTTAGGGTTTCTTAAGTTTAGGGTTTAGGGGTTTAGGGTTGCTCAGATTTATGATTTATGGTTTAAGGGTTAGGATTTAGGGGCATTATTTAGGGTTTTGGGGTTTTGGGAGAGAGAGAGAGAGAGGTTTAGAGTTGCTCAGGTTTAGGGTCATTATTTAGGGTTTGTGAGCTTAGGGTTGCTTAGACCTTTGGGGGCATTATTTATGGTTTATGAGTTTAGGGTTGCTCAAGTTTAGGGTTTAGGGGAATTATTTAGGGTTTAGAGGTTTGCGGTTGCTCAAGTTTATGGTTTACGGTTTAGGGGTTAGGGATTTAAGATTGCTCAGGTTTAGGGTTTAGGGGTTAGGGTTTAGAGAGAGAGAATGAGGGGATCAATAGATATTGGGAGAGATAGGGAGATAGAGGTTTAGAGTTGCTTCTACGGTTTATGGTTTAGAGGTTTGGGGTTTAGGGGTTAGGGGTTATGGTTTAGGGACATTATTTAGGGTAACTTAAGGTTTATGTTTTAGGGGTTAGGGGTTAAGGTTTAGAGGTTTAGGTTAGGATTTAGAGAGAGAGGACCGATAGTGAGATATAGAGGAGACCAAGGGGAGACATAGGGAGCTATAGGGTGAGGGACATGGCCAGAGACATAGGTAGAGAGATTGAGAGGTAGAGGGATGATAGAGATAAGGAGATAGGGTTTAGGGTTGATCAGATTTAGGGTTGATCAGGTTTAGGGTTTAGCCCGATTAGGAGTTTAGAGAGGAAGAGATATGGAGATAGAGGGTGAGGGATATGGACAAAGACATAGCCAGAGAGATTGAGAGGTAGAGAGATGATAGAGACAAGGAGATAGGGGTTTAGGGTTGATCATGTTTAGAGTTTAGGGGTTAGGAGTTTAGAGAGGGAGAGATAGGGAGATAGAGGGCGATGGACATTGCCAAAGACATAGGCAGAGAGATTGAGAGGTAGATAGATGATAGAGACAAGGAGATAAGGGTTTAGGGTTGATCAGGTTTAGGGTTTATGGTTGGTATATATGACGTATAGAATGGTGTAAATGACTAACATATTGGCCCATTCTGATGGCTCCTGTGGCTGGCAGAGGGTAGAATGACACCTGTGACTGGCTAGGTGTAGAATGATGTTTGTGATTGATAGGTAGGTGCTACTAAGGAGCATATTGGCACATATGATATACAAAATGGTGCAAATGACTAACAGATTGGCACTATGATCTTCTAATGGCTCTTGGTGAGGGATTTGTTTGATTTTGATTATTTTTGGGATTGTTTGAGATGGAGCTTAGATTGATTTGGGATGGAGTTGGGATGAAATGGATTTGTTTAGGGATGATGAGAGGTGAAAAGGACTAGATTAGGAATGATTAGAATAGTTTTAGGGATGGTTTGAAGTGGTTTAGTGTTGATTAGGAAATGATTAGAATGATTTAGGAATAGTTTAGGGATGGTATTTAAGATGAAATCCAGGTTGATTTGAAAATGATTAGGGATGAAGTTAAATTGATTTGGATATGATTTGGGATGGTGTGAAGTGGTTTAGGGCTGATTAGAAATGCAATTGAATGGATTAGGGATGATTTGGGATTGATTAGGAATGAACTTGGTTGGAACGAAAGTTTAATGTTTTCATGAACTTTCACATTATAGAGATTGGGAGATATAGGGAGATAGAGGTTTAGGGTTGCTTCCAGGTTTTATGGTTTAGGGGTTAGGGGTTAAGGTTTAGAGGTTTAGGTTTATGGTTTAGGTAGAGAGGCGAATAGGGAGATACAGAGGAGACCAAGCCTAGGAGATCTCTCTCTCTCTCTCTAGATCACTTTTGATCCCCTCTCTAACTCTACCTTTGTATCTCTCCCTCCCTCACTATTTGAGGTTTACATGAGTTTAGGTTTGTTCAAGTAAATAGGGTTTAGGGTTTTGGGTAAGGGTTTAGGGGAATTATTTAGGCTTTAGGGGTTTAGGGATGCTCGAGTTTAGGGTTTAGGGTCTAGGGGTTTGGTTTTAGGTTTTACGAGTTAGGAGTTTAGGGTTGCTTGAGTTTAGGGTTTAGGGTTCCTCTATTTTAGGGTTTAGGGGTTAGGGGTTAGGGTTTAGGGGCATTATTTAGGGTTTATGGTTTATGGTTTAGAGGTTTAGGTTTATGGTTTAGGTAGAGGGGAGAATAGGGATCCATATCTCTATCTCTTTGGACATATATGGATCCCTATCTTTTAATCTATCTCTCTCTACCTCTCTTTCCTCCTCTTTATCTCTCTCCTCATCCCTCTACCTCTTAAAATCTCTCTCCCTATGTCTCTAGACATCTCTTGATCTCTTTCCCTATCAAACTATCTATCCTCATAACCTCATCTCTTAATATACCCCTCTCTACCTCTCTCTCTGTATTTACCTATCTATCTCTCCCTTGCTAGATATATCTCCCTATATCTCCCCTCTCTCTATATATGTATCTCCATCTTTCTCCCTCTATAGACCCCTTTCTCTATCTCAATCCCTGTCTCTCCCTCTCCCTATCTCTAACTAACCTATCCTCTCTATCTCCATGTCCCTCTCTATCTCTCCATGTCTCCCGATCCCTCTCTATATATAGGATAGAGAAATGAAAAGAGAGACAGACTCTCCCATGTAGATGCAAGGTTACCTTTATGTTATCATGCTTCCCAGAATGCGCTCGCATTATAACGCAATTGCGTTCTAGAGAGCATGGAAAATGGTAGAAAAGCCCTAGGGCATCACACTAAAACCACACCAACTGATCTTCTTTGCCTACCAAATCATGAGAACACTTAGATTACTCTTTGAAGAGTCATTCGACCAAGATACAAGTCATGACAGTAGGTGGAATGACTAAACATTGTTTAAACCCCAACCAGAGCCCTCACTAACCTTATACAAGCAGTTTGAGAAATTTGGTTAAATCTCCCTTTAAACCTAATGAAAACCTCTCAAACTTGATTCAAAAGAAACTTAACACAAACCCCTAACACATAAAATGAATTTTAAGTCTAGACAGTACCATACAGGGCTGTAGGATAGTCTGAAACAGAGAAAATGCAGAGAAAAATGTGGTTATAGCATAAAAACAGTAAATGTTGTTCATTCTTCATCAAAATTCATGTCTTCTTCCTTGTGTCTTCATTTGGAGATTTATTACATCATTTGTCAACCATTTTCCAATTGATCCAACCACATTTTTGGAGGATATGACCATTGGATTTGTTTTAAAATGGACAAAACATGTAATTTGCATAAGCAATATTATGACACTTGACAAAACTTAACTACTTGACCCCCCTAAAGGACTCTAAGACATACAAATGGTCTTTTATAGACCTTATTACATCAAAATAGGATTCCACACATGGAAAGAAACATTTGAATTCAATTACATTGCATTTGCCATAATTGGCCTTAAGGCACTAGGTGCTCCTGCACTATTTATGACTTTGTATGTTCAAGTGTATACTACATGACTTATATGTGTGTTTAAATGAATACTCCATGACATATATGTTCAAGTTATCTTGATATGAGGTGTCTTATTCAGAAGTTTTTAAAACCTTGTTATTCATTCTGACTGTGCTATTCATTGTCATTATAAAATTTCTAATTATCATTGTCTTATTCTTCATGCTTGTAGAAATCATCATCATGCCGAGGAAACAAGAAAAGATTCTAACACCATAAGAGCGTGAAGTTGAGAATGAGAGGAAAAGAGAAAGAATGAGGCAAATTCAGGAAAGTAGGAAATTGTCAACCATACAAGAAGACATTCCACCATTGCCAATTGAAGAGGAATGTGACACGTCTAACAAAGCTAAGAGAGAGATGGAATTGGCAGCACAAAGGGAACGAATGCAAAACCTCCATACAATGAGGAAAGTGAATCTCCAAGTTGGAGGCACTCCATCGTCCACAGGTCAAGTTGAAGGAACACCATCATTAGCTTCTCGAATTGGAGACACTCCATCTTTCACATGTGAAGTAGAAGGCACCTCTACATTTTCTTCTCAAGTTGGTGACATGCCATCATTCACACCTCAAGTTGAAGGTACGTCATTTTCAACCTTTTCACCTCCAATTGAAGGTACGTCATCTATCCCATCTCAAGTAAATATTGAAGAAATTCCTAAAATTCAATCTACTTTACCAAATAAAACACCTCTTAGAATTTTGCATAGGAGGCCTAAGTTTCTAATTGATATTGATGAGAATGTATTGGAGCCCATGCAAGATAAGATTCCCATGCTCACTTGCCAAAGATATGCAAATAAGATATGGAAATTATTCTTTGAGAATTTAAATGAAACTGGAAGATGTCAACTCTTTGTTGAATTGATGAGAAATCTGAAATTTAGGCCCACTATGAAGATTCTTGGCCTAAGAACATCGAATGCGTCAAGTAAAAAATCAATTGTCAAGAATCTAATGAGTGTGTATGAGAGTGTGGGTTCCACCTCATGTACCAAGGATAGTAATGTCACACATGTCATTGCATCGACAATTGTAAGCCAACAAACAAAAAAAGCTCGCCTCATTAGAAAGACAAGTCAAGCATCGAAAATAGATAGAAAAACTCTAATGAGAGCCATTGGAAGACGTCAAAGAGTTGAGGATCCAAACACTAATGAATTGTGGGCTTTCTCTGGGAGACTCACATGGAAAGACAAAGTTGTTGTTGAAGCTTTTAGATCACTAATTGAAGACTTTTGGAAGAATTACACAAGGGTATCTCTAAACGGACTATACCAACTCTTTGCGAGGTGCCATATTTTTTGTTCTGCTCATCGTGGGGTTGAACGGACTATGTCAACACATCAGGGTGGGTGGGTAAATGGTAGGGAAGGTCTTGTTTCATGTGCCAAGCATCCTAGTCGTTCTGGCCTGCAAGCTACCGAGACCTAACACTTTTCAAGTTTGCCGGTAGCTTACAGTTCGGAACAACTAAGACACTTGGCGGATGAAACGAGACCTCCCCTAGCATTTACCCACCCACCCTGACGTGTTGGCATAGTTCATTCGGCCCCACGATGAGCAGAACAAAAAATATGGCACCTGGCAACCTTTCCATTACATGAAACTGAAGCATTTTGCAAGAATGTGTTTGATTCTGGCACAGTCAAACGGACAGGAGTTGAACGAAACTGAGAGAGGTTATTGTAGATGGACTCCATATGCCCCTGTAGGTCCAAACGAAATGTTCCCAACTACCACAAATTCTAAGAACTACCCCATCAAAGTTTGGTATTTTTTTCATCTTAGGGAGCTTAAGCGACTTTGCTGGTAGCCTGCTGCCCCGAACGACTGCGATGCTTGGCACATGAAACGAGACCTCCCCTATCATTTACCCACCCACCCTAATGCCTTGGTGAATTCCATTGGGCCCCATGAGCTATGGAATGCAAAATGTCACTCCTAGCACCTTTCCACTGCATGAAACTGAAGCATTTTGCAAGAATTCATTTGATTTCGGCACAGTCAAACAGACTGGAGTTGACCAAAACTGAGAGAGGTTATTGTGGATGGACCCCACATACACCTGTATGTCTAAACGAAATGTTCCCAAATGCCACGAATTCCAAGAACTGCTCCGTCAAAGTTTGGCAGATTTTTCATCTTAGGGATCTTAAGGGACTTTGCCAGTAGCCTGCTGCCCGAATGACTGCGACGCTTGGCATATGAAACGAGACCTCCCCTAACATTTACCCACCCACCTTGATGTGTTGGCAAAGTTCGTTCGGCCCCACAAGCTATGGAATGCAAAATGTCACTCCTAGCACCTTTCCACTGCATGAATCTAAATCATTTTGCAAGAATACATTTGATTTCGGCACGGTCAAACGGACTGGAGTTGCCCAAAACTAAGAGAGGTTATTATGGATAGACCCCATGTGCACCTGTACGTCTAAATGAAATGTTCCCAAATGCCACGAATTCCAAGAACTGCTCTGTCAAAGTTTGACAATTTTTCATCTTAGGGATCTTAAGGGACTTTGCTGGTAGCCTGCTACCCCAAATGATTGCGATGCTTGGCACACGAAACAAGATCTCCCCTAGCATTTACCTGCCCACCCTAACGTGTTGGCGAAGTCCATTCGGCCCCACGAGCTATGGAATGCAAAATGTCACTCCTAGCACCTTTCCAATATATACATGTTGACAACTTTTGTAAAATGAACTCAAAATGACTCTATTGACCTTGCACATGGTCTATTATGACCTTATTAGACCAAATAAATTAAAAACACCCCAAAAAACCTATCATTAGACATCATTTGACCAAACTTGCAAAAAAAATGAATTTGGTGCCCCTGCACCAAATTGGCAGGTGTAAAGCTGATGCAATGAGGGCTTGTTGAACCATTAAACAAACTCAATTACATGTGAATCAAACAAACTTCAAAGTGCCTAGTCTCAATCTTCATACTTTTCATGTTTCAATCAGGCCTAATCTAGTAGGACAGCAGACCTTGTTTTTGGGGTTTTTTCTCTCAAACTTTCCAAAAGACCTCCCAAACTAAATAGAGATTTAGATACCCATTTCCAAGTTACATAACATATCTCAAAACCAATAGTGAATCCTTTGGACCATGTACCTCAAACATGGCATTTTTCGCTGTCTAAAATAGTCTAATTAGGCCTAGTTTGTGAAGAAACATACCTCTAAACATCCAACAACCCCCTAGACTTGATGGGGCAACATCTCCCATGTGTCCAAACTCTCAAAACCATAATTAGTTTCAGGAGAAACCCTCATTAACATACTAAACCCCAAAAATCCTCAATCTAGGCCAATTTGAGGAGGATTTATTGAAACTCTACCTTCCACACACTCTCAGAATTTTCCAACACTTGGAACACTTCAAAACTGGTCTGCATATTCTTGAGGAACCATCTCCCAGTACTTTCCAACCTTCTTTTAACAAACCCTAGCCTAAAACCACCCTTTCTTTCTTGGAAACAAGGCAAAAATTGCCTAGGACAACACCATAGTTTGGTCAAACTCCATGTCCTACTTCCCTGACTTCATGGGAATCTAAAACACATCCAAACCAAACCATTCCACTAAGTTACAGGGTCATACAGCAAGTGGAATGGTCTGAAAAATCCCTTTACACACTCAAACCCTTGTTTTGAGGGTTACACAGGCACTTTCAGAAAAATGAAGATATCTCACTCAAAACTCAATGGTTTCTCCTCAAACCAAATGCATTTGAAATTTAAGACATGCCACTACCACTTACAATAGATTTTAGCACATGGTTGGGCTGTACAGGGTCAAGGTACAACCTGGAACAACATTTTTGCAGAAAAAATTAGAAAAAAACTAAATTTTTATTCAAATTTTGTAATACAAAACTCATCTCCCTTCTCTCCTCGGGGTATGTGAGAGATTTAATACATGTTTTAAGTAGTTTAAAATGACCTAGAATTTCCACCATCTTCCCTATCTATACACCAATATAGAATGTTTGGAATGACTTATCGACATCCATCAAAGCATAAAGGATATAGGAAATTTGTCGCATGCTGTAATTGCAGCTGCCCTTTGGTGTAGGGGCACCTAGCCTATTTCATGAACATGATCAAATGATGAATTTTGATGTGTTGAGTCATTTTGGCATTGTAATGAGGTCATACTAGACCACTCCTGATGTAATAAGGGTCATTGGAGTTTAGGAGGTCATAGGCTACAAAAGTTGTCAAAACCAAATGGCTAATAGTTGTCATAGTTGTTTAAATTAGTGTTTGTGCATCCATTTTGATGTAATAAGGCCTATGAGGGCCATTTGTCATGTCAAAAGGTCAAATATGTAAGTTTTTGAACAAGTTGTATATGTTGTCAAAAAAACTTGTCAATATGGCAAATGTGCAAAATTGCAAAAAATAAGGTAGCCTATGTGTTTTTGGTCTATTTGACAGTGCAATGATGAGGGTTTTGAAAAATGGTTAAAGAAGGTTCTTGAATAATTATGCTAATGAGTGATTCAGTCTGTATAGGACCTAACTCAACCTCTGGAGTGCAATTTTTAGGGGTCAAGAATAGTAGTTGATGCTTTGTAAAAGTACGCTAATTAGGCCTCTTATATAAATTACCAGTCCATTTTTGAAGGGAATGTTCCAAAACAACACATGGTGAATTTGAGATATGTTGTAAAACATCCAAATAGGTATCCTAATCTGTCCTCCTTTGTGTTAGAGGTCATGGATCAGTAAGTTATGTTCCAAAAATTAGTTTTTTGGAGGGCTACTAGCTTGTAAGGGCAGTTTATGAGGAAGAATAACCTATATGCAAAGTTTATGTTCTTGGTGACCATTAATGGTCTTTTTATGTCACATTAATCATTTCAAGGGTGTTTCATGAGTTGGTTTGCAGAGATTGAGGTTTTGAACCAAATGCTAGGTTTGTAGTCTTGATTAAGTTCATGTCTAGTTGAAAAAGGGTTTGGGGTCTTAGCCCATTGTTGTGAAATGATGCAATTGGGGTACCTAAACAACCCTACCAACCTTCCCCATTCACTACCTTTCACAAAAAACAAGGATTATGGAGACTTCCTTCACAAACAGGCCTTAAGCCTTGTAGCCCTGTTTTTGGGTGTGACAGAGCTTTTCTTTCACATGGGACAGAATCTTGGCAAGGTAAGAGTAGTTTTGAGTACCAATTATCCTCCTTGTCAACATATCAAAAATGGGACATGGGTTGTTTTGGACAGGAGGCTCCAAATTCATGACAGTTCAGTTTGAGACTAGGCCTAATTAGGCCTCCTTTACAAGGCAACTACTATGCCAATGCAAACCCACCACACCAAACCACTTGGGAACCCTAGCATGCATGGAAAAGGAACCAATATCACTAGTTTTGGCCTTTGAAACACTTGTTAAGGCACTATTGTATGGACTGCACCCTCTTTTTGCCTAGTACATGGTCATATTAGGCCATTGCATCCTCATACTCTGCTATATTCTTGTTTCCTGACCTAGGGCTTATTGGGAACAATGATACTACCTTATTCCATCTCATTCCACCAATCTAGAGTGATTAACTTGGTGGAATGATAAAGAAATACATAGTTTTTAGCCTCAAAACCCTCGTTCAAGGTTTTATGACAATTTCCAGAAAAATGTGATTTTCTCCCTCCAAATTTAATAAAAATGCCTCAAACAAGATGAAAATGAAAGTTCATTGACTCCCCTTCACAATACAAGTGGTTTTAGAGCATGACAATACTGTACAGATGAGAAGGATGTCCTGGAACAGTCAAATTTCAGAAAAGTAGCAGAAAACTCAGTTTTATTCAACTTTGCCCTTCAAAACTGTTGTTCTCAAAATCAACTACGCTTGTTTTTGTAGACAACCCCCACGAAACTTGTCCCTTTCGTGATCTACACTCTAATTTCGCAAATCGAGACAAGATTATCTTGATCCCGTGCAAAGTCGTTTGACATTCTAAACTAGTTTGTGACATCTCCTCGAATCAGTTTCTTGATATTTGCGAAGATCATTTAAGTCGTAAATTGATTAAAATGTCAATTTTAGCCATTTTCAAGAGTTAGTAAATTTTTGAGTTTTGATATGTAATGGCAGCATTTTTTGCCACTCTTACATGTCTCTTTTGTTTCGTTTGTTGCATGTGTAACGACGGCATTTTTTGCCGCTCTTACATAGGTTTCTCTTTGCATATGTAAAGGCGGCACTTTTTACCGCCGTTACATATTTCTCCAAGGTTTGTGCACTATTGGCGAATTTCACTGCCTTAGCATGTTTGTTGACACATGTGCAGGGTCGACCGATTTTGCCGCCCGAACAAGATCTTCGAAATCTTGAACACTGAGTGCCATTAATGGCCACTCGTGCCACTCGTTGAACACTTGTTTTTGAGTTATTTAATATCTTTTGATTGTTTATTTCACCATTTCATTTCTTTCTCCCTAGCTATTTGTTGGACTCCTCTAGCATCATTTGATCGCGCCGAGTTATGATTTAATCACACTCTTCATCATCAAACCTAGGGTTTCAGACGTTTGGATAGGTAAATCTTCTAGCCATTTTCTTTTTCTTTCCTAGGGTTTTCATCAGTTTTGAATGGCTTTCCTTTGTTTTAATTTTGTTATATGTTTTCGTTGAAAGATTGTTTTCTTAAACTGTTATGGTCATTTTTGTTTAATCTCGGGTCAGTTCTTCATTTCAAATATGTTTTTAGACGACCAATATTGGTGCCCTAAGTTTTACCATATGAAGGACGGCGGATTCACCGCTCAAACCTTTGAATACTTCTCAAGTACCAAAGGGTATGGATGGCAAATTTTGCCACCCTTACATGACAATCTCTTAACCCTTCCATTGTGCAGTATTGCTGAAATCTTTTGCCCTTCCTTCAGGTTACCTTGAAACTGGTGATATGAATCGTCGGTGAATTTTGCCGATCAAACATCACGAAGACCTTGCGATCCAATCTCACATACAGAGTCAGCAAAATTCACCGCTTGTGTGTGTTTTCAAGGATTTTTAAATGGAGGTGTATGGGTGGCAAATTTTGCCGCCCTTACACGAAGATCTTTCAGTTTCAAGCACATGCAATGTCGGTGTAAAATATCGCTCAAACCTCAAACTTGGCACAATTCTTGATTACCTACAATAGCGGTGAATTTTGCCGCTCTATCACATAATTTTGTTTTTCCTACTACATGCATGGGCGGCGAATTTTGCCGCCAATGCAAATACAAAAAAAACCCTCATATGCAAGGGTGGCGAATTTTTCCGCCCATGCAAACACTATCTCAAATTTTCCTAACTCTGGAAAATTTCTAGTTTTGATTTTCTGAGCCTGCTTTTCACCTAATTTTTGGCCAGCTCACACTATAGCCCTTTTTCAAGCACGTTCCCATAGTCATGATCATTAACATGCAATTTTCCCAGATTGCCAGTATTTTCCCTAATTGCATGATCATGACTTTTTGCTGCAATTTCTTCTGTGGAGCTTTGTTCTTCATCAACTTCCTCTTGGTGAAAGCTCATCTAGATGACTGAGTTGTCCCTGAAAAAATCAAAAGTGATGAAGTACAAATATCAAGGTGTTTTTCCAATCACCTCAGTCAATTCTCATGTTGATGACATTAGAGATACAGAGATTGGCCATGTGGATATCACTGAGTTTGTAGAGAGAACCAAGTCCAGTAACTCCAGTGCTATGATGAAGAAGATAGTTGAAAGTAATATTCATCTGGTGTTGTCTTTTCTAGTGGTAGCTCACAACACAGAATTTGTTCTTCAATGTGCTCATTTCTATAACAAAGACACTAGGGCTGTGGTAGACGCCAGTGGTAATGTGATAATTAGGTTGGATCCTGAGTTCATTGATAAGGTGTTCATGTGTCCTCCTGCTACAGAGGTGTTGAAGCTCAACTTTGTTGAGGCACAGAAGGAATATGACAAGAATCCAGAAAAAGTGAAGAAAGTGATCAATAATAAATGGTTGAAGACTACAAGTTCAAATTTGTCAAGGTGGCCACATAGTTTTCCTCGAAGTGACTTTGTGGAAGAAGTGGGTGACCTGATTACTCTCCTTAGCAGGATAAGAAGTTTGTCTTCTTCTTCACAGTTTCATGAATGGATGTATCCTTTCATTAAGGTCATACTCCAGGGTAAGCAAACCATTTTCTGGGGAGAACAAATCAGTAACGCTTTGCATGAACAGCTGACGAAGGTATCCACTACCTCCAAGTTCTACATGATTTCCTACCTAGTGTACATTGCAGCTTCTATGAGGATTTTTCTAGGATTAACATCAGAAGGGGATAGGAGGGTAGTTCCTATATACCAATACTATTCCTAGTTGACATTGAAAGGTTCAATTCATCATTTCAGAAGAGTGAATGATGCATTCTTTGCTGTATTTTTGTGTCTTTTTGATCCCCAACTAGAACAAAGAAGAATTTCAGATGAGGCATGGACAGTGGTAAATGACTTCGGGTGTATGTTCTTACAATTTCCTTCTTTTTCATACTTAAGGGTTGGCTTTTTCCAAGGTTACCCCTATATGCTTCCAAGATTCCCTTAAGATAAACTAGTCTTGATGGAGTTGTGTAGACAAATGATTGTCGTGCATAACAAATAAATGGAACTTAAGAAGCCTGGTTTCAAATTCCCAGTGGAAATCAGCAAATATTCAGTAATGACTGCCACAAAGGCAAGGGCCATGGAGACAGAGATGCAGCTAGTCACCATGAAGCAATTCAAAAGGAGACCTAAGTTTGACTACAGGGGAGTGAAGGATAAAAATAGAAGGAAAACTCAATTTCATGAACCCATGGTGGAAGATGTTTGGTTAGATTTGAGGACAGAGGAAGAAATCAGGAAGCTGGACTACAGTAGGTTGTCCCTTGAACAGATTGAATATCTGGGACTTGCCGATATTCCTAAGGATCTTGTGGATGATGGGGAACTGGTTGATAATAGATATCATGCAAAACATATTGCTAATACTTCTCTCCCTCCAATCCAATGGTCCCAAAAGGAGTTGACCTCCTTGAGGAAGAGATTTGAGCCCATATTGGCTAATACCAATAACTGGCTGGCAGATAAAGGAATTACTCTGAAAGAATTCCTCACTGGATCAGAAACTGAAGTTCAAGAGCAGACTGGTAAAAGGGTGGAAAATAGAACAAAGAACAAGAGTGATGTTCCCTCATCCTCTAAAACACATAAGCCTAAAATCAAGTTTGTGACAAAGAAGTCCAAGACTGTGGAGAAAGACCCTGAAGTAAAAGGAATGGAAACTAAGGAGCTAGCAACTGAGGAGCTAGCAACTGAGGAGCTAGCAACTGAGGAGCCAGCTACTGAAGAGATGGAAGTTGAAGATAGGGTTGCAGATCAACAAGAGGAAGAAGCTTTGTCTTCACAAGAGAATGTGCAACAAGAAGTAGGAGCCTCTTCCCCTTTTCCTGATACACCTTTTGTAGCTCCTGTGTTTGTTTCCCCTATCGATATCCCCTCTTCTGAATCTCCTTCTCCTTCTAAAATAATTTTTGACAATCCCCAAAACACTTTCGAAGATGTTCTCCGCTCTTCAAAGTCTATTCCTAGTTTATCTTCTTCATCTTTTGATATTGGGGATGCCTCTATTTTTTATCATTTTGTAATTAATACTGAGCAAGTTCCTAGTGCAAATGTAATAGGTGCAATTTTTACCAACACTCCGCCTGTTGTTTCTACCACCAGTACAAGCATAGTTCTTGGAATGCCAGCAATGGGAATGGATCCCAATGTGAGTACTTCTCTACTTCCACCTTGGTTATCAGCTTACACACTGAAAAGGAAAAAGCAAGCCATCTCTCCAGATGACTTTAATTTCAATAAGTTGGTGCCCACAAAGCAACCAAAGATTCTTTCCAGAATGATTGGGGACAAAGGACATAAATTTCTAGAGATAGCAAAACCCCCCATAGGATGCAACCATGGAAGATTTTGATATGAATTATTACTCTATCTCTAGAGTTGAATTGGGCAAAATAACCCATGAAAGCGCTAAGAGTGATATGCAGTCAGCCATGGACATCCTAATTCAGAAATTTGACAGGGAAAAAGAAATGAAGGATCATTATAAGGCAATGGTGGAACAGTTAACTGCAATGGTAAGGAAAATAACTTTGAGCTCAAAAGCAATTACTCCAGAGGTCCTATCTGTAGAAGACCCTGTCATTCTGAAAGCAAAAAAGACCCACCTCAAAGGAAAAGTACTTGAAGAGTACTTAGACAAGATGTGTGCACAAGGAATCTCTTTGCTCACAGATGTATCTGAGAAGATAGATAAAATGAGAAAAATAAAAGTAGAACTTGATGATCTCATTGATGCTATCTCTCAAGGTATAGAAGAATCATGACAGATGGGTAGAAATGAGGAAACTCAAGATAAGTACCCTAATATCAATTGGCACCATTTCTAACAGGGATTCATATACAGAAACAAAGGAAGCATTGATGTACAGGAGCTGTGTGCTTAGGGAGTTGATCAACGATCTTGACGCTGCAAAGGAAATCAGTGAACAAAGCGATATTAGCCTTTTGCATAAGTTGGAGGAGTTACCTTGTAAGCTGGTATCACAAGACAACCAATTTCTTTCTGTAGGAGAAATGGTTCAGGTATTTGAAGACATGTTCCAAAAAGAGTTCGAAGATAAAACATTTTCAATGACTTCTGTGGATAATATTTTGGACAACTAGTTAACTTTGGATAATTTGAAAACCAAGTTAACTAATCATGCTAAATCAATCACTACAGTGAGAGATGCCATAGTACGAGCTAAGATGATCTTCAGGAACACAATTAGCCCAGATAGCATTGGGATGCAAGTGACCTTCACAATATATGATGCTCATATGAGGAAAGATGGCAACACAAATTGAAGCAGTTGTTTTTTCCTTAGTTTATTTTCTATTTTTCACATGTACTTTCAAAACAATTTTGGACATTTTTACATGTACATTTTTCATATGTAATTACATGTAAAAATATAGGAAGTGCCAAGTCAATAAGGACTCCTATTTTTTAATAAGTCAAAGTAGTTAGGTTTGTCCTAAATTTTCTCAAGGCCTCTCCCTATAAATAAAGAGGACCTCTTTTGTAAATATTTTCTTTTGTCTATTGCAATAATAACCTGGCGAATTGAAAAGCAAATCAAGACTTTATGCTTCTTTGTGAAAATCAATTATCAAACATTTATCAATACAAGAAAGCAAGTTTAATTCCAATCTTTGTCTTGGGATTATTTGTGTCATGATAGTATTGTTCTTACGTCTTGCTATCATAATCTTCTTTGGTAATAATTGAAGTGTGGAGTTTATTTCAAGTGATTGAAGAGCGCTCTTAATTTGATACTGATAGACTTTGTGTTATCAAATCAGTTGTGAGGATTTTATTTATGTTTGTGAGAATAAAATAGTTTGGAGACTTTGTGCTGCAAGTTGTTATATTCAATTTACTTTTATCATCTTGAAGAGGAGTGAAGACTTTGGGCTGCATTCAACTTTAAATTTTTCTATTTGCAATTAGTAAGTGAAGTAACAAAAAACTTTGTGTTTATGTAGTTTGTGATAATTTATAAGTCCTTTATCAAAAGTTTGAAGTATAAACATCTATTCTGAAAAAAGAGAATGAGATGAAATGGAACCACCACAAACATAGTTTTTAGTGTACATAAATTTCATAAGTTATTTTATCTTTAAAAATCAAGTAACCAGAGGGAACCTCCCCTTGCTGAGAGGAGAGACTGTGTCTCATCATAGCTATGGCTGATATACCCATTTTGCCGTTAGCAAGTTAGTGACAAAATATTCACCCAACAATTTTTTGGCGACTCTACTGAGGAAGGAACGCGCAACTTGAAGCCTCATGCTCCGAGTTGAAGCATTTTCAGTTCTTTTCCATTTATTGCAAAATTATGTTGAGCATACTACATTCTGGCAGATTCACGGTATACCAGAAGCAAGAGAGCCCAAGGTATTATTGATCCTGTGTTTGAATTAATGCAACAAAATAATTTTGGACTCTTGCCTCCATGACCTCGTCTTCAGCGTACCAGGAGTTTTCCTCCTACCAATGCGAGGTCCCCAATACTAGGTGAGACTTCTAGTTCTAGTGCTAGCAGAGTTTTGTCTGTTCATACTTCACAAAGATTTGTTATCCCGCCTTTCAATCAGCATATCATGGCAGTTCAAGGCCCTTGGGGTAATACCTTTGGTCCCCTAAATTTAACCCCACCGTTGCACGAACTACCTCATAGTTCAAGAAAGAATTTTCCCAAATTCTACGGTGATGGGAAGGTTCATCCCGATGAACACATTGTAGCTTTCTGTATAGCCTATGGTGTGATAGGTGTCGAGCACGAAGATGTCGCTGTATGAGTTTTTGTAGAATCACTGCAAGGTACTGCTGTAGACTAGTTTTATCATCTTCGAGCTCAAACCATAATGAACTGGAATACTCTCAAAACCAAGTTCAAAGCTAGGTTTAAACCTACGAAGGATGCACATGCATTGTTGGCACAGCTAACACAGATGAAAAAAGAACCTCATGAACCTATGCAAGGTTTTATCGCTAAGTTCAATAAGTTGAGAAATAGGATTCCTACCACCACTGAGCCAACAGCGGAGAACCTTAAATGTTTCTTTATCAATACACAACTTCCTGAGGTGAGTTTTCTATTGAGACAAGCTGCTCCTACAGATCTTGCTGCAGCTCAGATTTTGGCAACTGAAGTGGAAGATGATCTTATCCTTGCGGGTAAGATAAGAAGGGATTCTAATAGAAATAAAAGTTCCTATTCCACTGAGAATTCTTCCACAAGCACCATGGATCCCATGGTGCAAAAGCTAGAAAATGAGTTGCTAGCTCTAAAAAGACAAGTGTCCCAAGGTATGTCTGCCCCTCCTTCCTATCGGGATATACCAAGGAGGACATTTCCAAATAATTCATATCAAGGCAATGCTGCTAGAAATCAAGGACAACACAATCGTCTTCCTCCTACACAGGGAAAACTTGCCATTGAAGTAGCACTAGTCAACTCAACAGTTGGCTATTATGAAGCTGAAAATGAACATTCTTTCCAACCTGAGTTGGACCATGAGAATGATTCTAATCTCTTCATAGAGGGAGAAGAAGAATTAGCTGGCGACTCTACTATCAGCTTTCTGAATTATCAAGATAAAGCTGAAAAAGGAGGAGAGGTCTGTGAAGGAGCATACACTATTTTCACTAGGTCCCAAAATTAGTCAGCTCTTCAAGCTGATAAAGGAAGGATGAGAGAAGAATCTCAACTAGTGATTTCAATCGCTAAGTGGGGGACTCCACTACCTTTCCAATCAAAAGACTCGGTGGGCGATAAACAAGTAAGTGCCTCTAACGACTTTGTACCTTTCACTTCTACTCCTCAGACTAGTACTATCTCTACCAAAAATCAGAATGATGGACTCTCTTCCTCCGTTTTTAATTCATTTCAGCAATTTGATATAATTGATCTTGCTAGGAAGACTAAGATCCAAATGTCTGAAGTTGAGTATTTATAAGCTAATCCTGAACAATTTGATAGATTAGCTAAATATGTCAAAAGCAAGACCGTCCTCGCAAGACAAGAGTTTCCAAAAGTTGCTCATGACTCTTCAAAAAGAAAACCTACCCAAAATAATCTTTTCACTACTCCCCTTGAGGCCTCTGGAAAAATTGAACCTTTCTATGTGTCCCTATTAATAAATGGTCATAAATTGAGCAATTGTGTAATAGATTCTGGAGCCTCTGACAACGTTATGCCTACCAAAGTAGCAGACGCTCTTGGCCTCACCTTGACCAAAACTTTTGGGAGGTGTTTCTCTATGGAAAATAAGCAAGTTCCACTTTTGGGTCAAATCAAAGACACCCAATTTGCATTTGCAGCCTTTCTAGACGAAAGGACTAAGATGACAGTCTTAGTAGCTGATGTGCCAACTTCTTATGGCATCTTGCTTGGGTGTAATTTTTGCAAGGATGTAGGTGGAGAGTTGAATATGGACCTATCTGAAGCAAGGATACCTGTTAAAGGTGTTATGCAGAAGTTGCTTCCTGAAAAGGAGGCAAAGTACATTGTTACCCAAACGGCAAATCCCAAAGCTCAAATTTTGTTTGAGTCCTTGGGAATGGGTAACTATTTCCTGTCTACTGAAGATGTTTCTACTTCATCAAATGAGAGTTCATCAAGTGATAGCTCAGACCATTTAGATAGAGAATCTGAAGAGTTTTCAGATGAAAGTTCAAGTGGAGGTATAGTAATGCCAGATTCTTTTCTCACTGATGAAGAGGAATCATCTGATCAAAGAAAGTCCAAGAAATCAAATTCTGATGAAGTCTGGATATTGGAATTTGATGATAGTTGTTCTTCCATCGGTTCTGGAGCCAGAGTGGTCTTGATATCCCCTCAAGGTGAGATCTTACCTTTTTCATACAAGTTACAATATGACAATACCAATAACACCACCGAATGCGAGTCTTTGTTGCTCGGATTGGAAGCTGCTCATGCTAGGAGTGTTAAAATTCTTCATGCTCAAGGGGATGCCGAATTGGTGGTTTGTCAAGTGAGGAATTTGTACCAAACCAAAAATGAAAGATTAAGACACTATCGCAATCGCGTATGGGATTACATTGAGGGTTTTGATGCTTTCAACATTTCTGCAGTGCCAAGAGAGTTCAATGATCATGTAGATTCATTGGCTGTTTCTGCCACTCTCATGGTCCCTCATAAAGATTTCAAGGGGAACAAGTACACTATTGAGCTGGTCTTCCGACCAAGTGTGCCTGATAACGCTGACCATTGGCAGGTGTTCAATGGTGATAACCAAATCATCGCTTTCCTGGAAAAGATGGATAGCTTTGATGAGATTTACTTTGAAGGTAGCGAATCACCACCGCGGGAATATGTTTCCGAGATAGATTCACAAACTGGCGAAGAGTTTCTTCAGTTGAAAGGGAATAAGATTCCAAAAGGCTTGGTTTCCCTTGAAAAATTGTTTGATAAACATGACAGGTATATCAAGCAGTGGCAACAACAGGATTCAAGTTCCTCTATGGAATTTGAGCAGGTAAATTTGAGTTCGGAAGCAGACCCCAAAATGGTCAACATTGGAAAATGTTGCACTGCTAATGAGAGATTCAAATTCATTACACTCCTTCACCATTACATTGATGTTTTGGCTTACTCCTATGATGATCTGAAGTCTTTCAGACCTAAGGAGGTTCAACATGAAATTCCCCTTAAAGCTGGATCGTTGCCTCACAAGTAGAAGCAGAGGCAATACAATCCTAAGATATCAGGTACGATCCTTTCTGAAATTCAGAAGATGTTGAATGCAAGGATAATTTTTCCAATTCATCATTCCACATGGATCGCAAACATAGTCCCAGTGAGGAAGAAGAACGGGGAAATCCGTATCTGTGTTGATTTCAGGAATCTCAACCAATCTTCCCTAAAAGATAACTACCCCTTGCCCATCATGGATCAAGTATTGCAAATAGTGACTAGTTCAGAAATGTTGTCTATGTTAGATGGCTTTTCAGGGTACAACCAAGTGGAGGTTAACGAAGCTGATCAGTTCAAAACTGCTTTTACTACACCATGGGGCACATTTGCATATCGCAGAATGCCTTTTGGTCTGATCAATGTTGGTGCCACATTTCAGAGAGCGATGGATCTTGCCTTCAGAGATGAGATGGGGAAGTTCATCGTGGTGTATCTCAATGACTTGATTGTTTTCTCCAAAAACCATCTTGATCATGCACATCTTTTAAGACAAGTGTTGGAGTGCTGTTGGCAAAATGGTATTTCCCTCAATCCCAAGAAGTCAGTTTTTGGGGTTATAGAAGGTAAACTTCTCAGACACATTGTATTACGGGAAGGCACTAAGATTGACCCTGAAATAGTCAAATCCATTCGAAGTCTTACTTTGCCTGCTAGTAAGACTGTTGTTCATTCTTTCTTCAGAAAGGTGAATTTTCTACGAAGCTTCATTCTAGAATTTGCAGAGAAAACCCATCACATCGTCAACATGATGAAGGGTAAGGCCACTTTCCATTGGATTGCAAAAGGCAAAGTAGTATTTGAGGATATCAAGAGGGCTATTGCTCATGCTCCAGTTCTTGTTTGTCCTAACTATACCAAAGATTTTGTAGTTTATAGCTATGCTTCAGATCACACACTTTCAGCTATTCTGGTTCAGCAGAATGAAGAAGGTGTAGAATCTCCTATATCATTTATGAGTTGTCCCCTCAAAGCTCATGAATTGAAGTATTTGAATATGGAGAAGCACACTTATGTCATGGTCAAAGCGGTGAAGCATTTTAGGTTCTATATTCTAAATTCACACACTGTTGTTATGGTGCCTGATACAACAGTCAAGTCTATCCTAACTCAACAGGAGTTTGGAACAAAGAGAGGTAATTGGATTGCTAAGATCGAAGAATTTGATCTAGAAATCAAACCTACCAAGCTTGTGTGTGGTAAAGGTTTGTGTCAATTGATCACTGATAACATTCCAAAAGAGACAAGGGATGAAGAAGAAGTTGTGGACACACCAACTATTCTTTTTGTTACTACAACTGATGAGTGGTATTCCAATATCGCTCATTTCCTTACCTATGGTGAGTGTCCTTCTCATCTGTCTTATGAGGAGAAAAGAACTGTCAAGTTGAAAGCTGCCAACTATGTCCTTTGGGACAATGGTTTGTACAAAAGGAGTCTTGATGGGGTATTTCTCCGTTGCATGGATAAAGCGCAACAAAGTAGACTTTTGGAGTCTTTCCACAGTTTGTCTTGTGGAGGACATTTTTCTACACTTGTAACGGATCACAAGATTCTACGAGCTAGATACTATTGGCCCATGCTATTACTATTGGCCCATGCTATTCCAAGATGCGTACAATTGGGTGCGTAGGTGTGAGTTGTGTCAAGATATATATATATTTATTGGGAAAGCAGAGGTATATTATTGTTGTTGTTGTTTCGCCTCCCACCCACCCCAATCTATAACCTCCCACCCACCCCGGGCACCCACCCAACTATCATCCACCCACCCACCCCGGGCATGTTACGTATAGAATTTGGCCGGCCCCCCCCGCATCTATTGTTGGGGAAAGCGGCAATAATATATAAGGGGGCATGAAACGACAACACCATTCTATACGTAACACACCGTGCCAGACTCAATCAATACGTGATCCACTCAACCCAGCCTTCCTACCCCACCCCTGCGGGGCTTCTGGGGGGCATGTTACGTATAGAATCTGGCCGGTTCTTCGGGCTGCCTACCTAGTTCTAGCCCTAATGAGAAAGATTGGGGTGGGTGGGAGGAGATGGCGGGTTAGAGAACCGAGGGTGGTCAGCTTCTATCTCTCTCTGTGTGCTATTTGTTTCCAGTTTGTGGTCCCATCTCTCGGAATCAAATGCGATGCTATACCCGGCCATTTGAATCAGACTTCCATTTTGCCACTACGACAAGGAGTTTATTACGGTCAGTGTAGTGAGATCCGTGGGACCCATCCCTTTATGCCTATTTCCATAGAAGCAGTCTCTTTCAAAGATTATATCTCTTGGGTGCTCGCCAATGCCCCCCACATAGAACCATCCGAAGAAGAGTCCACTTCTTCTTCTCTCGACCTTTCACCAGAAACGTCTTCCTCGATGTCAACCCCCGATCCTTCCTCTTCCAAGGGGTCCCCGGATGAATCCTCCTCCCCCTAGGGTCCGAAGATGATGAGGAATCCTCCTTGTTAGATGAGGAATCTTCCGTGGATTTGAGTAAATAGAATTTGGATTCCGACCTCAATTCAATAAGCTCCGGGGAGGAGGAGTCCTCCTCGTCAGATATATCTGGGGAGGAGTCCTCCTCGTCTCCTATATCTGATGAGGAATTGTCAGAGATGGGAGAAGCACCTAGGGAAGAGAAAAAGTGAGAGCACTCACCCGCTCTTTCCAACCAAAGCCCCTGGAAGCGCCCAAAAGTATAGGGGGGAAGGGTCCGTGTTGTGCTCTCCTGTGGACGGGGCTAAATGCCAAGGGGGAGGCAGGGGGCGGGTGGGAGGGAGGAGAGGGTGCCTTCAAAAATAAGTATTTCCCCTCTCAGTGAGTAATGAATGAATAATAGGTACCCAAACCCAATGCAGAGTGAGGCAGACTTCGTGAGCCATGTAATAGGCGACCATCTCGAGCGGTTCGGAGGGCACTTGAGCCATAGTGTGTTGACCCCCTATCCAATTCCTGGGCCAATCCCCCTTCTGTACTGCCCAAAAATGAGATTCTCGTCGAATATAAGTTTGTTGTTCCAACCATTACCGAGCTAATACCCATTCCGTTTAGTACTTTAGGTGCTTTCGTGGCGTATCATGTCAATCTCGTAGCGGATTGATTCCAACGAGCCTTTCAAACTAGTACTTCCGGTAATCAACTCTATTGCTCTTTAAATAAATGTTGGTTCCCTGATCAAGTCTTTAATGACTTCATAGTCAGATCGTTCCCGCGTTTCGGATGCGAAGTCTCATTCGAAGCCTCAGATAGAAGTGCTATTGAGATATTGGGCCCTTATGGCATTTCGTACACATTCTGACAATTGGCCAAGTGAATGAGTCAACTTCAAAGTGGATTCATCGTGCGAGGAGTGCGTTACAACCCGTGGCCACCTGCCCCCTATTGAGCCTTACTCGCTAAGATTGAGGTAGGGCTTGGCGGGGGGGTGGCTCCTCCGTTGTGGGTAAATGGTAAACCTGACTCTACGAACCTTCGGCCAGCGGTAGTGGGGGCATTAAGACCGGAGCTTTCTAGTAGTGCCAGCATGCCCCTACCCTCATATATTGGAATGCAAGTGAATGAATCCCCCTATTTCCACGAGGCTGGATAGACCCTTAAAGAGCGGCTATCTAGCAGGAGTCGCTGCGGTAGTATGCCAGTCCCTATGGACGAGGGGATAGTCAACGCGGGCGCAGGTAGCCCTCTACCATCCCATTTCATTCTATTCCCTATTCCATGCTGAGCCCCGGGTGATGCCCAACTATAGATACAGGGCCCTATCCTCTAAACTATACTAGCAGCCAGGGGGTGGGGCCGGTTGGATTACAAGACTGCCCATATCCATTCACCCGGGGCATCGTCATCATTCCATTCTATATCTCGCTTGGTGAGCCCTTCATCTGAACGTAAGTGAGGGTGAGGATCTTTCTTTTCATCAATCCATAGTCCAGGGAGCGTAATTGCCAGAGCATAGGGGATATAATGGATAGTAATGATTTCAGCAGGAGTAGCTGGACTGCTATAGCAAGCAGCCTTTCCGAGCAAGCCTCTAGGATCTCCTGTAAACCTCCCCATGATGTGGCAGAGGGGGGATATTGGGGGAAGTAGTGAGTGGAGATTCCCCTATGGAGAGCCAGATGAGGGGGGACCTTCATGTCCGGTCCGAAGGGCGGGGATATCCCGACCCTACTATCACTATGCCTTTGCAATGCCACTCGGTTTAACTCTCCCTGCGACTTTTTTCCATATGTGGGATCTTCTATCCCCTTGGGTAGATAATCGATCATCTTTCATTTCGATAGTGAGTAGTTTCTCCCCATAGGAACCGGGTAGAGTATATAAAGCGGGCCAACCAACCCCCGGCTACCCCTATTCTGAAGTAGTTTGGTTTGTGCTCCTTCCTCTCCCTGATCTTCTCCAGTTCTTTCGAAGAGACTAAGGGTCATAACTAAACTATAGTTCACTTGACCCCCCATAGAATAGTAGGGGCTGGTCAGGCCGATGAAACCTGACAAAAGCAACTGAGAAGTGATTGCCGCACCTGCCATCATGCATGTGGAATGAAGAATGGCGACAGCGACCTACAACTATCACCCTCCCACCCACCCCAGATACTGTTGAATCAAATGCTATTTTGATAATTTTTTAGAAGGCCTGCCAACAATAATATAAGAGGGGGGCCCACCCACCCAGCAAGCTCGGCCCGGGTGGGAGGCTGTGGGGATGGCATTGAAGAAGAATACTCCTAGCTTTTGAAACTTGTCTTTGTCTACTTTCCCATTTGACATTTCTTGCATACTATGTTTGTAGGCTTGATTGTCTTGGGCATGTCTCTCACTGCATGGGTATAAATGATCCTTACCATAATATCAAAATTATTGTGTCCCATTCTTTTGTGCCATAACCAACATTCACTGGATTGAGCCAACAAACATGTTCTTCCATTTACTTCCTTCAGATGATAGATATCACCATATGACTTGATATCTTCTGCAACTAATTTTTTAGATCCTGCCTTCCATATATTTGTGTTGACTCATCACCACCAAACTTGATAGCTCCACCATCCCCCTTCTCAAAGCTGATAAACTTCTTATCACCAGTCATATGATTTGAGCAACCACTATTAATTACCCAAGCCTTGCCTTCTTGTCTAGCATGAAAAGCAGTCCATACAACCATTGATCTATCATTATTTTGGTATGTTTGTAAGGCATCAGTGTTCTCACATTTTCCAACATCACCCTTTTTGTCACCAACACTCAGGGCCATGAAAAGTATTTCATCATTTGAATCATCATGATCCTCATCTTCGGAAGAACAACTACTCTCTATGGAATATAGACTTCTTTTGAACTTATCTCTCTTTTTACTACCCCTTGATTCTTTAAAAGGACATTTAGATGCAAAGTGACCAACATTTCCACAATTGAAGAATTTGAAAGGTAACTTACCTTTGTATCTTCAAGTGCCTTTCTTTAGTCTTCTCACAAAATTTTCTTCAGCTTCATCAGGACTCTTATCTTCATTAGCAATTTCCTTCTTTGTCTTCTTACTGACTTCAAAAGTAGCTTCTTTCTTTGGAGCATCATTGCTGAACTCTCTCATTTCAAAAGCAGTACGTGTACCAAACAATTTGTCCATAGTGTGTGTATCCAAGTCTGCATTCTCCTCAATAACAAATATGTTATGGCTATAAGATTTGGGGAGAGATCGCAAAATCTTCTTCACAATTTCATTCTCTTCCACATTGCCACCAAGACCTATGATGCCATTAACAACTTCATTCATCCAAAGCATAAATCCATCAATGTCTTCATCCTCTGTCATCTTTAGGGTCTCAAATTTGCTTTTGAAGATTTGCATCTTTGCTTTCTTTACTTTCTTATCTCCTTCATAATTGGTTTCAAGTTTATTCCCGACTCCTTGAGTAGAACTGTAACTCATTACATTTGAAAGTTTTGAATCAGTGCTAACCCACTCATGATAGAAAACTTTGCCTTGGACTTGTTATCATACTTCTTAACTTCATCTGAGTTTGTAGGAATAGTAGCAGGAACAGTGTAACCAATCTTGATAGATTCCCAAACACCACACCCTAGAGAATTGATATAGGCTTCCATCCTTAGTTTTCAAAAAGCATGATTTGTTCCATCAAACCTAGGTATCTTGTTGAATCAATTGTGTGTCATCCTAGACCTTCCTCAAGTGATTAAGATTCCTTCAGAGAAACTTGGATCAGATACCAATTGTTGAACACACTAGGATACTGAGAGGGGGGGTGAATCAGTATCTAAACAAACTTCAACTTATCTGGAGTAGATTAAAACTTAAGCATTACAACATTAACATAAGCATGAAAGATTAACATAATGCACATTGACACATAACACCATAAATACATGGAAAACCCAAGAAGGGAAAAACCATGGTGAGGATTAACTCACAATATATGAAGCTCAAAATTACAACTTTGTTTTAGGGCTACAACCCAAGGAAGCTACTACTCCCTAAATTTTTTTGTTTAGGGTCACTCCCAAGGAAGCTAAAACTACCTTTAGACTTTATTTTAGGGCTTCAACCCAAGGAAGCAACTACTCCCTGATCTGAGAACAACATCAAAAAAGATTACAATATGACAGTCCTTCTACTGCCTAAAAACTGGCATTGAAGTTCACACCTTGATGATTGCAATTCTGATTCTTCACACTTTCTTCTGATGATTGAATCAATTAGGCACACTACACTTCCTTCCTATCACAAAAATGTCTTCAAGATGAATTAGGACAGCATCTACTATTGCAAGTATGTGAAGTTGGTGTTGTCATTGATGTTAACACGCTTATGTCGTTATTGGTGTTAACTGTCTGAGTAAGAGATTGTCACAAAATTATGAGCAATTGGTGTTGAGTGGATGCTATCTCTAATGATGGGGAAGTGTTGAATATGTTGATGATATGTTCCTGATGCTTGGTTGCCAAGTTCTTTTGAGAAAATTTGAATAAAAATAAGAAAATAGTGTGTGGCAGTGGTATTCTGTGTTGCAAAGTAGTGTTCTAGTTTTGCTTCACATTTCTTTTATATTGAAGATTTGTTTATAGATTTTGGATATGTTGATTAGAGGTGTTTAGAGGTGCTACATTGAGAATTTGACATGCTAGATTGATGTGCAGAGGAAGGTGTGTTAACCAGTGTGTGAACTGTTATTTGCAGAGGTGTCTATGAAAAAAATTTTTGCTCCGCATTTCTTCGTAGAGTGGTTTCAAGTCTTGTAGTTCTGGAAGTGTGTCTATAAGGTTCATATCTATCTTTAGTTGAAGTTTTTCATGGATTGGTGCTCCACAAGATGATTTCTTGGGTTATAGTACATGACAGAGATGGTTGAGTTTGTTGGGTAAATAGGATAAGTTTATTCGATAGGTGAAAGTTGTTGCAGAGGAATTTGTTGGTTTTCAGGGTGTTTGTGGAATATTTTATATTGTGTTCAAGCATGGTGTGTGGTCTATGAGTCATCTTTGGTTTTGAGGAAGCGTGCACTTAATCATTTATTGTGTTAACACAGGTTTGACTAACCTTGGGTGTTTACACTAATTGTGGAGTTGCTTCGATGATTGTGGAAGCGTGATGTAATGTGTATGAGTGGATTTAGGTTCAAGATAAGGTGTGTTGTGGTTCTCCTTCATTCCTTTCCACCATGGGAATCTTTTGGTGCCGACCTAATTTGAATTTGCATGATTAAGGTACTTTGTGTTAAAATAAGGGCAGACAACTGAGAGGGGGGTGAATCAGTTGTCTCAAAATTTTATCTTTTGCTGCATTTGATCTTCTTTACCACTTATTAACAGATTAATGATATAACCATGAAAGAATGAATCAATAACACATGAGCAGAAACATAATCAACATGCATAACACCAAGATTTTTACGTGGAAACATGGTTAAGGAAAAACCATGGTGGGGGTTAACCCACAAGAATTATTCTCTATTAAAAGAATAGAAAAATGGGAAGGCACTTGCCTTTGAGCATACTACCTAGTGCTCACTTCTCCAAGAGACTCACTGTCAAAACATAATTTGATAGTTATCACTAAAAGGATGAACTGAGAAACAACATCTTCACTATGTTGGGGTTCAGTTCCATTGAAGCTCACAACACTTCTGTTCTGCCCCCAAACACTTCTTCACTACCTTCGCATCTTCACACTCTTCCTCTTCTGCTCTTCTTTTTCTCTACTCTACCTTTTCTTAGAATCTTGTCATTTTCTCTTAAGGACACCATTTCCGCGACTCAGCTACAAGTATTTATATGCAACATCAACCTTGGAATAAACATCAACGTCGGCATTACAATCATCAACCATTGGAATAATTTCCAAGGTCAGCATTATACATATTTACAAAAATATAAAATGCTACATGCGAATCACTACCCTACTAGCCAAACATAGCTGGGACTCAAATCTTTCTCAAACAACACGCCACTCTCCATAGAATTTCTCTTAGATCATCCGCAACATGCACAAAGCATCTGGTCGGCCAAGACTGGAAAGAATAGCAACACTCAAGAAGAAATCTTCAACTACGAGCTCAATCCTCAAAGCGGACCACCAACACAATAGGAACACGATCTAGAGACCTCCACAAGCACAATTAAATCAACAAGAACAATCACACCACCTCAAATCACTAGAATCACTTGCATCTTCATACTGGAACTTAAGAACACTAACTGTCATGACTATCACACTAAAAAGATTGCTTGCAGACCTCCAAACCATGAACCACTTGAGTTAAGGATACACACTAACATCCCAAACATACCTCTAGAACCGCAGACCATAATATTCCAATGCGGAGTAGTACGGACCAAATTCCTATCATTCTGTTACCTCTGAACAACTGCAAAACCTAGTTCTACTCAGATGGCCATAACTACACCAATACTTCATGCGGAGCTCTCAAATCTTAATTGAAGCAACTTTAGACAATTCTCTACAAAACCCTTTGGTTTGCAAACTCTGAACTTTGTCTCACTGGAAATGCAGTCCAATCTACTTTATTGATCTGTATTGTCTTCACTGTTTCTGACAAAGTGATATATTGACATCAATGACAGCACATCATAGGCACATATTTGCAACAATCTCCCCCTTTGTCATTGATGGCAACATATGATGTGAAAAACTAATTCAACCATCAAGACAAGGACTTCTCCCCCTTTCTCTTATCACACCTGCAACCACTTTCTTCACTGCTCCCCCTTTCACCAGCAACTACTTACTTCTAAGTTTTTCACATGACTTCTCTCCCCCTTTGACATCAATGGAAAAGGGCATATATTTGCAATCATCTCTCCCCCTTTTTTTTCTTAGATAAAACCAAATTGAACTCCAAAATTAACATACTAACTACTCCCCCTAAGTAGTATCCCATTAACATCAATCCCGATCACAAGATATGACTGTGAGTTCCACCAAATTGATGCACACTAGTGCACCTTAGTTCTGAACAGGAGGGGTAATAACCCATAGCTTCACACTGAGATACTCAAAAGTGTCCTTAGGTAGAGGCTTAGTGAAGATATCCATAATTTGATCTTTTGAAGAAATAAACTCCAATCTGACTTCATTCTCATTTACCTTTTCTCTTAAAAAGTGAAACTTGATGGATATGTGCTTTGTCTTTGAATGCAACACCAGATTCTTTGAGATGTTTATTGCACTTGAATTATCACAAAAGAATGTAATAGGCTCTTCAAACACAATTATGATATCCTTCAACATTTGTTTCATCCACAGAACTTGAGACAATTTCTTGCTGCTGCTATGTACTCTGCCTCTGCAGTAGACAGAGATATTGCCTCCTACTTTTTGCTCAACCAAGAAACCAATCTCTTTCCCAAGAAAAATGCACCACCACCAGTACTCTTCTTGTCATCCACATCTCATGCCCAATCAACATCTGTATATGCATGAAGAGTGAAATCATCATCCTTAGGATACCATAAGCCATAATCAGATGTCCCCTTTAGATATCTGAATTTTTTTTTACTGCTACAACATGAGATTCTCTAGGATCAGCTTGAAATCTAGCAACAAGGCCAACTGCATTCATAATATCAGGTTTGGTTTGAGTCAGATAAAGTAATCCTCCAATCATTGATCTATACCTATTTTGATCTGCCTTAGGGGAATCATCATCTTTACTCAACTTGCATCTAGTTATCATAGGAGTACTCACTGGTTTTGAATCCTCCATTCCAAACTTTTTCAACAATTCTTTCACATACTTAGACTGAGATATGAAGATGCCCTTATCTGACTGAATGATTTATAGACCTAAGAAGAAATTCATTTCACCAAACATGGACATCTCAAATTCACTTTGCATCTGATCAGCAAATTTTTTACACATGCTCTCATTTCCACCAAAGATGATATCATCAACAAATACCTCAACAATCAAGATGTGTTCATGATCAATTTTGAAATAAAGATTACTATCAGTTGTGCCTTTGTTAAAACCTAACTTTATCAGATACTTATCTAATCCTTCATATCAAGATCTTGGGGCTTGTTTAAGTCCATACAATGCTTTCCTCAATTTGCAAACCATGTCTCCTTGATCAGACAACTAGAATCCTTTCGGATGGTCAATGTAGACTTCTTCCAATTCTCCATTCAGGAATGCTGACTTGACATCCATTTGATAAACTTTGAAATCCTTGTAAGTAGCAAAGGCAAGAAATAATCTGATTGCTTCTATTCTTGTCACTGAAGTCAAAGTTTCTTCAAAGTCAATTCCCTCTACCTCAGAATATCCTTTGCACACCAATCTTGCTTTGTTTCTCTCAACTTCACCATCTTCATTCAATTTATTCTAGAAGACCCATTTAGTTCCAATTACATTTTTATTTTTCAGGTCTAGGAACAAGATCCCAAGTATGATTCTTTTTAATTTGCATTAACTCTTCTTCCATTGCTTTTACCCAACTTTCATCATTACAAGCTTCATTCACTGATTTTGGTTCAATCTTTGAAATCAAACAATAGTCCACTTGTTCTTCAGCAATTTTTCTTCTAGTTTGAACACCTTTATTTTTATCTCCTATGATTTGATCTTCTGAATGATTCAACCTTACATACCTAGGAGTTTGGGATTTTCTTGAACTTCTGATTCTTCAACTTGTTCCTCAACATTTGCACTAGCTTCTTGAGTCACTGGATTCTCTGGAGCAATCTAAATCTAAGTTTGAGTTTGAGATTGCTTTCCTTCACTTGGATCTTCCTTTTGATCATCTGATTCATATCCACAAGACCTGGAAGGTCTCTCCTTGCTTTCATCAACCTTGAAATTAGCACTTTCAACAATCCTTTTCAATCTCTTGTTGAAGCACTAATATGCCTTGCTTTGGTTAGAATAACCCAGAAATATTCCTTCAACATATCTTGCATCAAACCTGCCTAGATCTTCATCTCTTTTGATATAGCATTTACTACCAAAAACTCTGAAGCATTTCACAGTAGGAGCATTACCAAACCACAGTTCATAAGGTGTTTTACCAGTATTACCTTTGATATGCACCTGGTTAAGAGTGTAGACAGTAGTACTCACAACCTCTCTCCAATAAGCATATGGAATATTTGTCTCCATCATCATGGTTCTAGCAGCCTCTTGAATAGTCTGATTTTTCCTTTCCACAACTCCATTCTGCTATCCTAGGAGTAGATAACTGTCTTCTTATTCCATGCTTTTCACATAATGCATTAAACTCACTGGAGATAAATTCTCCACCTCTGTCAGATCTCAGACACTTTATCTTTACACCAATCTCATTTTCCACCATAGCCTTAATGTAATGCCCCCTCCATTTTCATCTTGGATGTGCAGATGGTCTAGCTAAGGAGCATGAAGATGAAGGTAAAATAATAGGAATATTTAGGGTATGTTAGACAGTTAATGTTGTACATTATATGATGTTGGTAGATGCTACATTCATGTTGATGACATTCCTGATTATGCTCATGTATGGTTTCATATGACAGTTAGTATGTTTTATCGATAATCTTTGTTGTGGCACTGATAATTTATGTGCTCTGACATTATTTTACATTCAGGTGATTATGATGTTGATCTTACTATGATTGTCATATGTTAGAATTGATTTTTATGCAACTGATTATGTATCATAGGATGTTATGTTGTGATGTTTTGTGTGGATTAATCTTATTATGTGTATCATGCGATTATCTGATGATGGTTCTTATTTAGTCGTTCAGTAATTGATTGCTATGTGTGTTGTGATTACGTGTTTAATGTGTTGGTGAAAGGGACAGTGTCGCATTACTCATGCGTGAGTACCCTGCTACATTATGATTCCCTTCCCACAGTGTATTTGACTATATGATTATATATATGTATATTTGTTTGACTGTTTGTTTGCTGCAGGATGCAGGTACCAGGCATCGACTCCACCTAAATTGATAGGTCTGAGCGTGCCTTAAACCCAATGGAAACTATTGAACGGAGATAACATATGGTCCCCTAGTTAGCCATCATCCTTGAAAATGATGAGTATCCAGTTTTGCACCTAGTTAGTGTTGTCTGTATGTGCGAGATAGTCAGTCACTGGCGTTGTGGTCATGTTTTTCAATTGTGCATAGTGTCAGGTATTGTTTGGCATTTGGGTTATTTTGTTTGGAATTGTTTGATTAATGTTTTGGTTAATTGCTTCATTAAAATAAAATTATTAAGTCAAGAAGGCACTTTGATAATTAAATATAGATGCTTTTATGTAAATTATAGTTGTGGGGGAAAATGTATTATTATGTCTGAAAAAAATTCTCTTTCTTTATTATTATTGTCTTGAGTAATTATTTTCTATTTGGCCACTTGAAAGAAGTGGTAGTTACGCACCTCAAGAGGGAATCTTAGAAATAATTGTTTCTTTTGAGTAAGAAACTAATTTTAGAAAAGTAGAAAGAAACTATTTTTGTTTGGTTGTAAATGAAATAAATAGCAAATTCTAAAATAAATAGAATCAGAGAGAAATTATTGTTTGGTTAAAATAGCAAATTGTAAGAAAGTAATAAAGGAGAATCTTCTGGAAGAAATTGTGGGGGTGGTTATGCATGCTCAACTTTATTTTGAAATCTCAAGACATAATTCGGGGAAGGAGCATACATTTTAAATGAAGAATATGTTTTATATTTTGGGGATCTCTCTCTCTCTTAGGAAGTTTTCATTTTTCTTTTGGAGTTGTAAACCATAGCTTCCAGAAGAAAAGACTTGGGGAAAATGGATGCGAGTGAAGATGTGATAGAAGCAATATTCCAGGTATGGACTGAGATATGAAACTGATTTATTGTTGCATTAGATTTAGGGAAATATTCTGTGAATTCTCTTCTACATATTCTGAACCCAGTCTGTTGCGTCAGCCATAACTTTATTTTTACAAATTAGATTCCTCTAGAATTGTTATATATGGTGCATGGCCTAGATATCTAAATCATAACTGAAAATAAGTCATACCCAGTTTGTCATTGTGGAGATAAGAATATTTTGGGACTGTCTACCTCTCACCCAGTTCGTCTATGTTTTAGCAATCTGTTGCATTAGCCATAACTTTAGTTTTAAGAACTGGGTTCCTCTAGAAATTTTATATATGGTGAATGACCTAGTTATCTAAATCATATTCGAAAATCAGCCATACCCAGTTTGTCATTTTGGAGATATGAATATTTTGTGATTGTCTACCTCTCACTTGTTTCGTCTCTATTAAAACAGTTAGTTGCGTCACCAATAACTATATTTTCGAACTAGGTTTCTCTAAAATTTCTCAACAAATTCATTTTGAGCTGATCCTGCAATCACTGAAATCCACGAGATGCCATCCCTTTGAGGCATTTTTCAAAAAAAAAAATTACCTGAGCAGTTCCAACAATTATATCTTCTTATCTATGCTACCGTAGGTGAATATGCTTTCAATTATAAATAACTTTACTTATTTTGGTTGTTTGTTAGGTTATAAGAAGGCTATTAAATCTATATAGAATAGAAGTGGAAGAATTCAATTTAGATAGTGGTGCAAGGGCACCTAACACAAGTCATTTAAGTTCATGTTTTGTTTTAAATCATGTTTTGGTGTTGTATAAGGTCCAAGTGACCAATTGTAAGACCTAGTGCCATGTGTGAGTCTTTGTGGAATAAATCTAAGTTCATTTTTTAAGTCCCAAGTGACATTTGTCAATTGTAATCGCATAATGCTAAAAATAGCAATAATGCCAAAAATAGGCAGTAGTGTTTCCCAGCCGCTTGGAATCGATCTCCCAGTCGCTTGGAGTCAGTTTGGTACTACTCTGGGCGAATCTATAAAACTTAGAGAAATGAATCAAATGCATATAGATTAGGGATTGAGATTGTAATTGGTCATATGATATTGTGATTATGCAAATGTAATCAAGCTTTGCTAAGGAGAATCAAACTATTTATGTGTCGTCAATTTGTTTCCTATTTTCTATAAATATGAATTGCATAGCTGTAGATTTCCTTTCCTACCTGTTTTCCCATTGTTGCAAAATGTTGATGTGAAGATTCCACTGATAAGATTTCTGTCGAAATCAATGGAATGGCTCATTGTACAATATGTGTTTTTCGTTTCCTATTTTGTTTTCCTGCTCGACGGCGCAGAGGACCAATTTTGAGCATACACAGTAGATCGCCTAGCATCTCCATGTGCTAGGGTTCGGTGAAGGCAGACTGTGCAACAACGTATCGAAGTATCAGCGTGGAAAACCCTACCGTGGCTGATAATAGTAGTTGCTATACCGACGAGTGTGGATTGTGGTCAAAACATCAGCGCATTGAAGTGCAATTGAGAGCTTCGCCAATGAAGGGGATCATGCCAACAGTAGAAATCCATCGGCATATCGGAAGATGAAGGAAATGACCAACCGATGATCTGAGTCACACCAATGGAAGTAGTTTGAAGGTCATCGAAGAGATCGACATATCGCTGGAAGAGTTTTCGAGTATGCCGATGGTATTAAGTCCTGCCGATGAAAGGAGGTCCCATCAAATGTACATCGTCAATGTACATTGAGATTGTATGTGGCGAAACATACAAGCAGTGACCGGGTGTAATGGTGAATAGGTGCATGTGAACCGGCGATAACAAGTCAAGCAATGTGTATGAGTTGATTTGTTTGATTTGTTTTGTTCTCTTCCATTGTGCGCTCTGCATCATTTTAGTATTAGAGCCAGCAAAAGGTCTACAAAAGTGTTGGCATTGCCTGTGAATGTTTATGTCAGACAGAGAAAGCAAAGAAGGGGCTAGTGATATGCCTCCAAAGGGGATGACCACCGAAGTGGTCAAGAAATTTAAGGAGATGGAGAGCTAATCAAGATTGGAGTCAAGGAAGCACTCCAGACTAAGTTGAAGACCTTAGGAAAAGGCAGGAAATCAGATGTGGAGTCTGATGAAGAAGAAGAAGATAGGGAAGAGGAAACAACCCCATAATAGACAAGTATATCTGCAGACCAGAAACAATTTCTAGAAGCCATAAAATCACTCGGTAAGGAGTTGTCTGAATCAAGAATGGAGATTCTGATGTTCAGCGGAAAGATGGACGTAGAAGAAGTCATCGAATGGATCGAGTCTTTGAACAATTACTTCGAGTACAAGGAGGTATCGAAAAATAGAAGAGTCAAGTTTACAAAGATGAAATTGAAAGGTGTTGCACTCACGTGGTGGAACTACACCCAGGGAGAAAGGGTGAAAAGTGGCAAGAGCATGATCTCATCTTGGAATCAGATGGTAGAGAGGATTAAGGCTCAGTTCCTACTAGTGGATTATGAAGTGCAGATATACAGGAAAATGTAGAACCTCAGGCAAAACGATATGGATGTATCACCTATACAGAGGAATTTCATAAATTGTCTCTAAGGTGTGGACATACTAAGGATGAGAAAGGAAGAGTTGCCAGGTATATTAATGGCCTGAAGTATAGTATACAAGATGAGATTACCATCTTGACACCAGAAACCGTGGACAAGTGTTTCCAAGTGGCACTGAGAGTAGAAGAGAAGCAGAAAAGAAAGGGAGAATAGCAGAATAGAGGTAGAGGTGGAAAAAATTTCAAGGGCAGAAGTAGCTTTGGTGGCAGAAATTAGTTCCAAAAGAATCAAGGGGAGTCCAGTCAATAAGAACGTAGTGGAGAATCTAGTTCTAGAGGGGGTTTCAGAGGAAGGAGACCCAATGGGAGAGGCAGATTTGGTAGACTAGGTAGAGGTCCTAACGTCTTCACAGGAAGATGTTATAATTGTAAGCAAATTGGGCACATAGCAAGTAGGTGTCCAAAGAAAGCCTCAAGCTCTCATGGAGGAGAGAGAAGGAGCCAGATGATTCAAGAAGAAAATTGTCAGAGTGTGAACTCACCTATGGGAAGCACAACTCCAACACAAGATGGAGAGAGTCTCATGATGAGAAGAACAATGCTAAAAGTGCCACAGAACAAGGGACCACCCCAGAGGAAGACACTATTTAGAACTCTATGTAAAATTTCTAGAAAAAAGTGTAAGGTAATTGTTGATTCTAGCTCAACTAAAAATTTAGTTTCAATAGAAATGGTAGAGAAATTGAATTTGAAAAGATTGCCACATGTGAGTCCATACAAAGTGTCATGGCTAAACAAAGGGCAACAAGTCTTGGTCGATGAACAAGCTTGGGTAGAATTTCAGATAGGGGAATATGGGGATAAACTTTTGTGTGATATAATTCCCATGGATGCATGCCATTTACTATTAGGTAGACCTTGGCAGTATGATGTACAAGCCCAGCATGATGGTAAGTCGAATTCTTTTGTGATCACTAAGAATGGTAGACAGTATAAGATGGATCCTTTACCAGAAGAGGGTGTAGACAAGAATGTAGGCTCAAGTATCATTTTAATGAGTGGGAAAGAGTTTCTCCATACTCTGAAAAAGGAGGGAACCCAGGTGTATGCTCTGATTTTCAAACCTAAAGACAATTTTGATGTCTAAAAATAGCAAGGAAAAAGTCCCTAAGGAAGTGCAGGAATTGTTAGACAAATATAAGGGTATCATGGTGGAGGATATGCCCAATGTACTACCCCCTATGAGAGACATAAGTCATTAGATTGACTTCATCCCAGGATCCACATTGCCAAATAAACCAGCTTATAAAATGACACCTAAACAGAATGAGGAGATTGCTAAACAAGTACAAGAACTCTTGGATAAAGCCCTGGTGAGGAAAAGTCTTAGTCCATGTGTTGTACCCACAGTTTTAGCTCCCAAGAAGGATGGAAAATGGAGGTTGTGCACTGATTCAAGAGCCATCAATAAGATCACCATCAAATATAGGTTTCCTATGCCTAGAATAGAGGACCTCATGGATTGTTTGGGAGGAGCTCGGTACTTTTCTAAAATTGATCTCAAGAGTGGATACCATCATATCAGGATTAGACAAGGGGATGAATGAAAGATAGCCTTTAAAACTAATGAAGGTCTTTATGAGTGGTTGGTGATGCCATTTGGTCTATCCAATGCTCCCAGTACTTTCATGCATCTAATGAATGAGGTATTGAAGGATTTTATTGATAAATTTGTTGTCTATCTGGATGATATTATGGTTTTTAGCAGAACAAAATAAGAACATTTGCAGCATTTGGAACAGGTGTTGAAGAAGCTGCATGAGGAGAAACTGATGATCAATATGGAGAAGAGTGTCTTCATGAAGGAAGAGCTCACATACCTTGGATTTGTGATATCCTAGGGCAATTTGAAAATGGATCCAGAGAAGGTAAATGCTATTCTGTCTTGGCCAACACCCAAAACTATCAGTGATGTAAGAAGTTTTCATGGGTTGGCAACTTTTTATAGGAAATTCATAAGAGGATTCAATCATATTTGTGCACCCATTCTGGATACCATAAAATGAGGAAAGAAATGTAAGTTTGTTTGGAATAGAGCAGCTCATGAGTCTTTTGAGATTCTCAAACATAAATTAGCAGCGAAACCCATTTTGGTTTTGCCTGATTTTAATAAGTTGTTTACTGTGGAATGTGATGCCAGTAACCTTGCCATTGGTACTATCTTGAGTCAGGAAGGCAGACCTGTTGCTTTCTTTAGTGAAAAGCCGAATGATGCTAAAAGAAAGTATTCCACATATGATCTAGAATTGTATGCAATGGTTCAAGCATTGAAAAAATGGAGACATTATCTCTTGCCCAAGGAATTCATTGTTTATACTGACAACCATGCTTTGAGTTTTCTAAATTCACAGGAGAAGCTAAATCACAAGCATATGAAGTGGTTCGAACAACTCCAGGTGTATACTTTTTCCATCAAACATAAGAAGGGATAAGCCAACAAGGTGGCAGATGCTCTGAGTAGAAGAGTGTTCACTATACAAGAAATCCAGTTGCAAAGTGTGGGAGTGGATTCTCTCAAGAATATGTACCAAGATGATGAGGACTTCAAGGAGATATATGCAATTTGTTCACAATTTTCAAATTCCTATCATTCTAATTTTTTTGAATTTTTGCTACAGCAGGGGTTATTATTTAAAGGCAACCAGTTTTGTGTGCCTAGATGTTCCACGAGGGAGAACATCATAAAAGAGAAACATTGCGGTAGTGTTGGAGGTCATTTTGGACTGGACAAGACATTGGAGCAAGTGAGAAGGCTTTACTTCTGGCCTAAGATGCAAACAGATGTCAGAAAATTTGTAGACAATTGTCACATTTGCCAGAGAGCCAAAGGGACTTCATCCAATGCAGGTCTCTATCAACCACTTTCAATTCCTCAAAGGCCATGGGAGTGTATAAGTATGGATTTTGTTTTGGGTCTTCCCCGAACTCAAAGAGGTTTTCATAGTGTGTTTGTGGTAGTTGATAGATTCAGTAAAATGGCTCATTTTGTACCATGCAAATGTACCAATGATGCTTCACACATTGCCAGTCTATTCTTTAAGGAGATTGTTCAAATTCATGGTTTACCATTGAATATTGTCACTGACAGAGACCCCAAGTTTGTGGGACATTTTTGGTACACATTGTGGAAGAAATTGGGCACTCAATTATCTTTCACGTCAGCCTATCACCCTCAGACGGATGGACAAACTGAGGTGGTGAATAGATCACTGGGTAATATTTTGAGGTGTTTGACTAAAGAACATGGAGAAGCATGGGATATGATCATCCCACAAGCAGAGTTTGCATATAATGACTGTTAATAAGAGTACATGAAAGAGCCCTTTTGAAGTTGTATATGGGATTCATCCCAGGGGAATTTTGGAGCTCAGGGATCTGCAGAGCATAGAGAAAAGGAGTGCACAAGGAGAAGATTTTGTAGTCAGTATGAAGGATATCCATGATGCTATAAGGGAAACTATCCAGAAGAACACAAGGAAATACAAAGAGAGAGCTGATCAGAAGAAGAGGGATGTCCAATATAAAGTTGGGGATCTGGTAATGGCATATTTGAAGAAGGAAAGACTTCCGAAGGGGCAGCCCATGAAGCTTCTTATGAAGAAGATAGGTCCATGCAAGATTGTACACAAATTTGGGCCTAATGCATACGAAATTGAACTTCCATCAGGTTTAGCAATATCACCCATTTTTAATGTGTCAGAACTGTTTCCATTCAGGGGAGACAATGTTCCAATTTTAGATATGACAGGAGTAGGGGATGTAGAATGGATTTCTAATTATCCACCAAGTCAGCCAGTACAGCTGTAATGTATTTTGGACACCAAAGTTCAGAAGAAGACTAGACATAACACGTACAAGTAGTATATGGTCAAATGTCGTGGTTTGCCTGATGAGGATGCTACCTGGATGAGCAAGGAAGACATCATCAAGCATGGGGTTAATATTTCAGACCTGGTTCCTCAAGGGACTTGAGTTCTTTTAAACCCGAGGAGTATGGTGTAGGGGCACCTAACACAAGTCATTTAAGTTCATGTTTTGTTTTAAATCATGTTTTGGTGTTGTATAAAGTCCAAGTGACCAATTGTAAGGCCTAGTGCCATGTGTGAGTCCGAGTGGAATAAATCTAGGTTCATTTTGTAAGTCCCAAGTGACATTTGTCAATTGTAATCGCATAATGCTAAAAATAGCAATAATGCCAAAAATAGGTAGTAGTGTTTCCCAGTTGATTGGAATTGATCTCCCAACTGCTTGGAGTCAGTTTGGTACTACTCTGAGTGAATCTATAAAACCCAGAGAAATGAATCAAATGCATACAGATTAGGGATTGAGATTGTAATCAGTCATATGATATTGTGATTGTGCAAATGTAATCAAGCTTTGCTAAGGAGAATCAAACTATTTCTGTGTCATCAATTTGTTTCCCATTTTCTATAAATATGAATTGCATAGCCATAGATTTCCTTTCCTTCCTATTTTCCCATTGTTGCAAAATGTTGATGTGAAGCATTCCACTAATAAGATTTCTGTCAAAATCAGTGGAATGGCTTCATTGTACAATATGTGTTTTTTCTTTCCTGTTTTGTTTTCCTGTTCGGTGGCGCAGAGGACCAAGTTTGAGCGTACACAGTAGATCGCCTAGCATCTCCATGTGCTAGGGTTCGGTGAAGGCAGATGTTCAACAGTGCATCGAAGTATCAGCGTGGAAAACCCTACCGTGGCTAATAATAGTAATTGCTATACCGACGAGTGTGGATCGTGGTCAAAACATCAGCACATTGAAGAGCAGTTGAGAGCTTCACCGATGAAGGGAGATCACGCCAACAGTAGAAATCCATCGACGTATCAGAAGATGAAGGAAATGACCCACCGATGATCTGAGTCACACTAACAAAAGTAGTTTGAAGGTCATCGGAGAGATCGGCATATCGCTGGAAGAGTTTTTGAGTATGCCGACGGTATTAAGTCCTGCCGATGAAAGGAGGTCGCATCAAATGTACATCATCAATGTACATTGAGATTGTATGTGGCAAAACATACAAGTAGTGATTGGGTGTAATGGTGAATCGGTGCATGTGAACCAGCGATAACAAGTCAAGCGATGTGTATGAGTTGATCTGTTTGATCTGCTTCCATTGTGCACTCTGCATCAGATAGAGTGATTGTATAAATTTAATTTAAATTAATATTGATCTTATTGCAATTTATTAGTAGAAATATGATTTAAGTAGGTTTGGAATTAGGTTTGTAAACAATGTATTTAAGATATGATTTATAAGTTTGTTTTAGAAATTAATTGATTACGAGTGGAATTGTATAAGGTAAATAGAACTTGTGTAAGTTGTATCAGTGGTCATAATATGGTCATGTTGTCGAGGTTTTCCTGAGGCATAGATTAGTATGTCCTGATTTCACGTGTATGTGTTGTTGTAAGTGAATTTTGATGTGATAATAAAGTCCTTTACGGATGTTGTAGCTCATTAGTTGTATAGAGCATGTTTATAGCTTGTGCTTAAGAAATGTCACGTTCTTATTAACCTTGTTGTTGAGAAAATGTTTGTATCATATTTATATCTGGAACTCAATCAACCCTTTCCTATTCCTAGACTTGGATGTTAGCAAGTTAGAATGCTTTGTATTGGTTTATTCTGTTAATACTAGTGTTGGGTAAGGGATTTTAACAAGCTTGGTAATCATTATGAGGTGTAGACACCTCTAAAAGAACTATGTATTAGGTATGATCATTTTGGTATTCATAGGACCAATGTAGTAGTGGTTTATAGAAGATTGATCAAGTTGACACTTAAGTTTTTCCATATCAACTTGAGCTTCTCTCTTCCTATTCGTGTGTTGAATGGAATTTGGTAAAACCTAGAAAAAGATTGTTCTTTTATTGTGCCCTCTTAGCATTCACTCTTGAGTTTCTTTAACCATGATACTTCTACTTGGTTTGAACCATCCTTTAATTGTGTAATAATCCTATCTTATGCATGTGGTTAAAAGTGAGATAGATTTGATGAAAATGTTAGATCTATAGGAATGTTTTGTTGTTTTGTATTTCTTTCCTCTCAAGCTAACCTTAGAGCAAGGTTCTTTTATTGTAGCTTTGGGTTTTGTATCTTGTGATTCTAACTAGTGTAAGAGATTTATAGCATGGGCTTTTAGTCTTTCTTATACAGTTATATTTAATAGTATTTACAAAATTGTCTAGATTATTAATGAAATCTACATCAATATAAATAGTGTAAATAATTGTTCTATTTAATTTGTATGCCTTAGGGTTATTTGCATGTTGTTCGCAATCATTTTAATTAAATGAAATTAAAATAAGTCTTGAGAATTATTAGTTAAAATATTGATTCTCATGGACACTTATATCTTATGATCATATTATAACTGCTACTGGTGATTAGAAAGTTATAGTTCTATATTGATGAGATAGATTCACTTTATAATTGTTAAATGATTGATCATGATTGGATTAATGTTACATTCTTTAGGACCCATAATTAGTGCATTATATCATATGTTGCATTTGTGGTATTGTATTTGAAATATTGATGAAGGATCATAGTTTATGATGTGCATTTGAGAGTGAATATGATGCGTGACTATTGTGTTTAGTGGTGTCAAGTGTTTGTGTCATTTTGGGAAGTTATTTCCAGAGGCCTAGGAGGGTGTGATTGTGTGGGGGTTGGCTATGTGTGCATCATGTGAGTTGAATGAAATGCATTCTTGAAATATTATCTCCTATTCATGTTGGTATGATACATGTGCAAGATGGATAATGCCTTGCTTAGTGTACCTATTCACATGGTTATGATGACTATACAAGATGGGTCATGCCTTGCTCTATGTAATGTGAAATGATGTATATTTTGTGTTGTAAACACATCATGATGAGAAATGTGATAGTTCATGCTTGGTTTATGTTTTGGGCTTGGTGAATTTAGATGTAGTGAAGGGGCAGTGGCTTTTAATGTGGGGCTAGTGCCCAAAGTGGCTTGTCAAGGTAACCCATTGGAAGTTGTTAATCCAGTGATAACTTAATAATAAATTTAGAGGGTTGGGTAGTTTTCACACTAATTAAGATAATTGGATGCCTCGCCCATGCCTTTAGCACTCGTTCAGGCTAAGGATGGGATGAGAAGGCCGTGGTTGGCAAAATCCACTTCTTTGTCCTCATGAAAGGTGTTGATAACTTGGGGCGGTGAATCAGTTATCTTAATTATTTGACTTCCCCTTTGTCTTTTAATAATTAGAGAAATATTAAATCATATCACAACATATAGCAATGGAACCAAAAATAAACTCAACACATATGACACAATATTTTTGACATGGAAACCCTATTAAGGGAAAAAACCACAGGGCGATTAACCCAAAATTGTATTTTCTGTTAGAAGAATAAGATAGTACAAAAATGGCACTTGCCAATTAGGGCTTACTGCCTAAGCACACTGCTCACAAGAGGCTCACTACCTACAATGATTTATAGAGGTAAACTAGATACTTGAACTGATGAGAAGCATCCACATGTGCTTAGGTTCAATTTCAGTTGAGCTCTAATACACTGATTTACTACACTTCATTCTTCCTCTGCCTTGGTGCTACAGTTCTTGTCACATACTGGACCTTTATAGGTACTTCCGCACTACACTCTGTTTTTCTTCGCACAACACCCAACAACAACACACATTCCCATCCAAATCCATTTGGCATATATATCCGCACTAATGATTTCAACACTTTTCTAGTCAGCAACCGGAATAATCAATATCTTTCCACACTCTGATCTGTCAGCTCAATCCTTGTTACCAAGTGATGCATATCAAGGAGATACATATAGAAGTCATTAATTATGTTGGCCAATCATGGATGATACCTCAGAAAGTTTGATCAGCATCAATATCTGATCCGGAGAAAGATTTGATGCTTTGTCAGTCAGTTCTTCCTCTGTCTATTCTGCCAAACAAGAACTCAATACTTAGGTGCTCATATCTCTTCACTCTTTCTTCACTGGAGGATCAATCCCTAGAATATATTAGTTAAGATACTCCTCTTGACTTACCTAAGTCCGTACTTTACTGAGATGCTTCCTCTGAGAGATCCGGACCTGACTGTCAGACCTTGCTATATATTTTATTCTTGCTTACTGGACCAAGATGCACTTTAGTCTATCTTCCGGTATGATCATACCATGTCCTGCGGATGTGTGGAATGGACTTTGTTGCCATCAATGACAACACTCATGATGCCACAACGTGTCTCTTGCCAACAAAAGGAATGTTGGTTCCGCATGTGTCACCCTATGGGACCAACGTTTAGTAAGAGATTGTCAGGGTAACCATAGATGGGGGCCGACGCCTAGAGAGAAACTGTTAGGGTAACCCATGGATGGGGGCCAACATCTAGCTAGAGATTGTCAAGGTAACCCATGTTAGGACCATGCGATGACACTCATCCCTACTGCAGCATAGCATTCCCTAATTGTGTTTTCCTCTTTCATTGTGTATTTGCCTCTGGAAGTGATGTTTGAGTTACTTGTGTTGTTCATATTGACCCATGTTGTATTGGAGTCATATGTAGTCCTTGCACCTGTTAGTCTTATGTCTTTCTGACTATTTTATATTGTGGAACCCTATGTTATCTCCTACCATGGGGGGTAGACCTTAGGGTTCCACATGGTCTGGTGGTTGTGCTTTTACCTCCATTGGTTTCCCTTACTGTTGTTCGTGTGCAAGAAGGATGTACCTTGTACGACATATTTTAGATCTTGCTCTAGATTGAGGAGACAGATACTTATGATCATGTTCTAGTCTTGTATATCAGTTGAATCATCTACTATTATCTTGATGTATGTACTCCAATGTAAGCTGGATAGCAATATTGTAAACAATGTAATGTTGTACTCTCTTGTAAAGGAACTTGTTTATGTACTTGTGATCATATGTGCAAGATCTTGATGCTTACTTATCTGATGATATAATATGGAATTGTATGTGTTTATTCATTTGATGCAATTAGACTTAGAATGAACTGTGGTTGTTAGTTAATTCATAATGTTGGTTAGATATTGTTTTAGTTCATTAGTAATGCAGCCGTGGAACCCTAGAGGATAAAGCTTAATTTAAATGTTATGAATAAATATATGATTGTTTGTATTTCTTTCATTTTTTTAAAAAAATATTTGTCCTTTTTGTAAGCTTAGCAATGTTATCCTCTAGGTTCCTTGGTGGGGTGTTACACTTGAACACCTTGAATCTGTCAAGAGCCTCTGATTTTTCTCTCAAGAAAGTGACCCACATCATCCGAGAGTAATCATCAATCAGCAACATAAAGTATATGTCTCCTTGCAAAATCCTAACTCTAGCAGGACCACACAAATCAGTGTGCACAAGTTCCAACAATCCACTTGAAAATTGTTCTTTACTTTTGAATATAGGTATGCTCTGTTTGCCTAACTGACATTCCTTACACATGCTATTAGTAGGTTTTACAAGCTTTGGAAGATCTCCCACAACCTGAGTAGTACTTATCTTGACAATGTTATCAAAGTTTACATGACAAATTCTCCTATGCCATAACCAACTCTAATTAATTTGAGAAATCAGAAAACTTTTACTAGAACCACTTAAATGAAAGATATTACCTTTAGTCTGTGTACCAGATGTAATCTTAGTTCCGGAGCTTCCCAAAATTTTGTATTTTCCATCCTTGAACCGGAGATCATACCCTTTATCAACTAATTGTCCAACACTGAGAAGATTATGCTTAAACCCTTCTACATACAAAACATCATTAGTGTTATTCTTACCATCAAAGGAGATGGATCCTCCGCCATGAATTCTACGAGCTAAATTATCTCCAAACTTCACTATTCCACCTTCATATCTTTCCAAACTTACAAACTTACTTTTATCACTAGTCATATGACAAGAACTTCCACTGTCAATCACCCATTCATCCTTTTCTTCCACCTGAGCAGCCAAAGCACTTGCCACATTCACACAACTAGCAGATTTAGTAGGCACTAGATCTTCTTCTTTGATAGCATTGAACACCCAATCATTTCCAGAGGTACTTCCCATATCAAATTCATCATCTGCAATGCACTCATCAACAGATTCTTGGACATAGTAGCATTTATTTTGAGCCCTAGATCTTTTAGGGTTTGGCTTTGAAACCCTCTCCGGACATCTTGAAGAAAAATGACCAATCTTATTGCAAGAAAAACATTTGAAAGGCAACTTTCCTTCATACTTACCAGATCCTCTTGGTAATCTTTTGGCAATAAGGGCTTCAAATTCTTCAAGCTCAACTTCATCTTCTTCAAGTTCCTTCCTTGCCTTCTCATATCTAGTTAGTCTGTTTGAAGAGCTTTCACCTGGATCAAATCTTTGCTTACCAAAAACACTGCCCTTAAATGCAGATTCTGATTTAGGAAGAGAATCACCAAACTCAGTCATTTCAAAAGCTAAAAGCTTGCTAACCAATTGATCCCCTGTAACATTTTTCATAGTCCCGATTTCCTCAATAGTACCAACTTTATGCTTGTATGAATCAGGTAAGGATTTGAGCATCTTGGCAACAATCTACGATTCTTCCAGTACTCCACTAGCACACCTGATACTGCACACAAGTTCATTCACCTTTTGCATGTAGGAAGTGATGTTTTCATCTTCACTCATCCTCAAACATTTGTATCTACCCTTCAGGCTCTGTAACTTAGCACATTTGACATATGCATCACCTTCATATAGAGTTTCCAACTTTTTCTAGATTTCATGAACAATTTTCAATTCTAGGACACTTGTCATTTTTGTATCAATCAAGGCACTCAACAATGCTTCTTTAGCCCAAAATTGTATTCAACTTCTTTGATTTGATCTGGAGTTGTAGGACCATTCTCTGGAGGCTTATACTCATTCTTAGTTATTACCAATAAGGATCACCCATGCATTGCAAATGACACTCCATCTGATTCTTCCAAAGAGAATAATTTGTTCCATCAAATCTTAAACTATCCTTGTATGTCGACATTCTAGATCTCCTCAAGCAGTCAAGCTTCTTTTAGAGGAACCGGCTCTGATACCAACTGTTTAAATAAGGGCAGACAATTGAGGGGGGTGGTGAATCAGTTGTCTCAAAATTTTATCTTTTGCTGCATTTGATCTTCTTTACCACTTATCAACAGATTAATGATATAACCATGAAAGCATGAATCAACAACACATGAGCAAAAACGTAATCAACACACATAACACCAAGATTTTTACATGGAAACCTAGTTAAGGGAAAACCACAGTGGGGGTTAACCCACAAGATTTATTCTCTATTAAAAGAATAGAAAAATGGGAAGGAACTTGCCTTCAGGCATACTACCTAGAGCTCACTGCTCCAAGAGACTCACTGTCTACAAAATAATTTGATAGTTATCACTGAAAGGATGAATTGAGAAATAACATCTTCACTATGCTAGGGTTCAGTTCCATTGAAGCTCACAACACTTTTGTTCTGCCCCCAAACACTTCTTCGCTACCTTTGCATCTTCACACTCTTCCTCTTTTGCTCTTCTTTTTCTTTGCTTTGCCTTTTCTTAGAATCTTGCCATTTTCACTCAAGGACACCTTTTCCACGACTTGGCTACAATTATTTATACGTAACATCAACCTTGGAATAAACATCAAGGTCAGCATTACAATCATCAACCATTGGAATAATTTCCAAGGTCGGCATTACACATATTTACAAAAATACAAAATGATATATGCGAATGACTACCCTATCAGCCAAACATAGCTGGGACTCAAATCTTCCTCGAACAACATGCCACGCTCCATAGAACTTATCTTAGATCATCTGTAACACGCACAAAGAATCCGGTCGGCCAAGACTGGAAAGAACAATAGCACTCAAGAAGAAATCTTCAACTACAAGCTTGATCCTCAAAGCGGACCACCAACACAATAGGCACACAATCTAGAGACCTCCACAAGCACAATTAAATCAACAAGAACAACCGCACCACCTCAAATCACCAAAATCACTTGCATCTTCATATCAGAACTCAAGAACACTAACTGTCATGACTGTCACACTAGAAAGATTGCTTCCGGACCTCCAAACCACAAACCACTTGAGTTGAGGATACACACCAACATCCCAAACATACCTCTAGAATTGAAGACCATAATATTTGAATGTGGAGTAGTCCAGACCAAATTCCTGTCACTCTATTACCTCTGAACAACTGCAAAACTTGATTCTACTCAGATGGCCATAACTTCACCAATACTTCATGCAAACCTCTCAAATCTTTACTGAAGCAACTTCAGACAATCCTCTACAAAACCCTTTGGTCTGCAGACTCTGATCTTTGTCTTACTAGAAATGCGGAGCAATCTACTTTATTGAACTATACTGTCTTCACTATTTCTGACAAAGTGATATGTTGACATCAATGACAACACATCATAGGCACATATTTGCAACACTTTTCTGACCTTGGAGAATGATCTTAAAATTGAAGATGGTATAAATAAGTGTTAAGCTATTGAAGGATAAAAAGATAGAAGTGTATGGTGTATATGATGTGAATTATAGAGTTATAGAGTGCAAATTTGTGCAGTGCAGTGTGAACTTTCATGTGTTAGATTACTAGAAGCAGTGAGCAGAAGGTATCTACAATTCCTCATTGAGACTGTAGAGGTGTTGATGGCATTTTGGTGGACTTCTTAGTTTCATTGAGATAGTTTTATCCTTTTAACAATCTTTTCTATTTTATTTTCTATTCTAGTAGTGAGCCTTTCTTTTTCTTGGGCAGTGAGCCCTCTGGTAGTGAGCCTTTTGGCAGTGAGTCCTATTGCATTTCAATGTTGATATTACTTTATATTGTGAGCTAAAACTGTGGTTTTTCCCTTCTTGGGTTTTCCACTTAAATCTAGTGTTCTCTTGTGTATGATGTTGATTTGATTCAGTTTCTATTATTTTGCTTTCATGCTTAATCATATTAACAGTTTAAGGGATTAATTGAATTAATGTGGATCTGAATGTGTGTGAGGGTTTTGAAGTTTGAAGTTACAACTGATTCACCCCTTCTCTTAGTTGTCTTATGCATTCAATAATTGGTATCAGAGTAAGGTTCCTTGGAGGAAAGCTTATCTACTTAAGGTAGATCTGGGATGGCACACAAGAAGGATGTTCCCTTGTTTGATGAATCAGACTATGCATTCTGAAAAATAAGGATGGAAGGTTATCTGATTTCCCTTGGATATGAAATCTAGAAGTCTACTATGACTGCATATACTATAACTGAGAATTGATCGAATACTGCTAATGAGATCAAGGCCTATGAAAATTTTGGTAAAATAAGGTATGCTCTTTTAAGTGGTCTTACTAATTCTAAATTGGTAAAGGTTATGAATCTAAAAACTGCTAATGAAATTTGTGAAAAGTTAAAAAGCATTTACAAAGGAGATGATAAGGTCAAGCAAGCTAAGATGCAGAATTTGAAGATCATGTTTGAGACCATGCGAATGTCTAAAGATGAAAACATCATAAGCTACTTATAGAAGGTGGATGAAGTTGTCAATAGCATCAGAGGACTTGCTGAAGAATTGGAAGAAAAAGAAGTAGTATTGAAGGTACTCATAGCTCTTCCCAAAGCTTACAGTCATAAAGTTTCTTCTATTGAAGAATTACAAAATCTGGATCAATTTACCAAAGATTAGTTACTTGGTAATTTAACTACTTTTGAAATGAGGGAATTTGGTACAAGTAGTACAAAGATTGTGATTGCCTTCAAGGAAGGAAAATCAGAGAAGACTGTGGAATCAAATCAAGAGGATTCTGATGATGTGGAAGCTAACTTTGTAAGAAGAATGAAATAGGGTACTGGAAAGTATAGTGGTAAGTTGCATTTCAAATGTTTTAGTTGTGGTAAGATAGGTCATTATGCTTCAAGATGTCCAGACATAATTTTGAAAAGAACAAATAGGGAGAGCGAAAGTAAAATGTTTAAGAAAAGTTATTATGTTAGAGAATATACAAGTATATCTAATGATGAATCTTATTACAAAGATAATGAGGATGATGAATGCTTGTTCATAGATTTAAAGCATGATACTATCTCTGCTAACACTATGGGATGTATGAAGGAAAGGACTCCAGAAGTAAGTACTAATACTGAAGACACCTTGATATCTACTTTTCATGCTAAACAGGAAAAGAACTACTAGATCATTGACCGTGGATGCTTAAATCATATGACCGGTGATAAGAGTAAGTTTGTTAAACTTGAAAAATATGATGGAGGACTAGTTAGATTTGGTGATGATACATCTTCAAAGATATGTGGAAAAGGTTCAATCAGTTTTGATGGAAAGCATAATACTGATGATGTTCTTTATATTAAGGGTTTAAGACATAACTTCTTGAGTGTTGGACAAATGTGTAGCAAAGGATACAATCTTATGTTTAAGGATGGTGGTTGTAAGATCAGAAAAGATTCCAAAACTATGATAGTTGCTGGAAAAAGGACAGATAGAAATGTTTATCAGCTTAAAGGTGCTGATGGTTATTGTTTCATGACTTAGATCAGTGAGAGTTGGTTATGGCATAGAAGACTATGTCACATCAATTTTGATAGCCTAGTGATAATAAGTTCAATTCAAGCTGTGAGAAATTTGCCAAGGATTACAAAGCCTATTAATGTTGTCTATAAGGAGTGTCAAGTTTGAAAGCAAGCCAGAAGAAGTTTCAAAGTCAAAGATCAATCTTCTACCAGACTATTGGAATTGGTGCATATAGATCTTTGTGACCCTACTAGAGTTAGGAGTTTTCAAGGTGACATGTATTTCATGCTATTGATTGATGATTATTCTAGAATGACATGGGTTACTTTTCTTAAAGAAAAATTAGAAGCCATAGATAAGTTTAAAGCATACAAAGCAATGGTTGAGAATGAAATGGATATGAAAATCAAATGCTTGAGGTCTAACAGAGGTGGAGAGTTCGCCTCCAATGAGTTTAACATGTTTTGTGAGAATCATGGAATAAAGATGCATTTATTTCCCCCTAGGACTCCTCAGTAGAATGGAGTGGTTGAAAGGAAGAATAAGACTGTTCAAGAAGCTACAAAGACAATGATAAAAGAATCAAATCTACCAAAAGTCTACTAGAGAGAGGTAATTCATATTGTTGTTTACATACTGAACAAGATGCAAACAATAGCAAACAACACAAAGACTCCTTATGAGCTATGGTATGGAAGGATTCCTACTGTCAAATACTTTAGAATGTTTGGAAGCAAGTGCTATATTAGAAGAGATGATGAAAACTTAGGAAAGTTTAATGCAAGATCTAATGAAGGTATCTTTCTTGGATATTCTAATAAAAGCAAAGCCTAACAGTGCTACAACAAGAGGATAAAGAAGATTTTTGAGAGTGCAAATGTTAAGGTTGATGAAGATCTAGACAGATGAATTTAGAGGTAAATGGATATAAGTCAGATGAGTCTTCTTGCAGTGAAGAAGAAAAGGCTAAAGAAAAGGAAGTGCAGATTGAAGAAGAAGAAGCTCCAAAAAAGATTCCTAAAACTCCCAAGTATGTGCAGAAGCATCATCCTGAAGAACATATCATTGGTGACAAGAGCAAAGGTATACTCACAAGAAGAAAAGTTGTTGAAGAACAGGTAAATCTATGTTTACTTTCTAAAGTTGAACCTAAAACAATGATTGAAGCATGCAAGGATGAGTATTGGATCAAGGCTATGGAAGAAGAACTAATGCAGATTGAAAAGAATAAGACTTGGGAAATTGTCCCAAGACAAACAAACAAAAATGTGATTGGAACTAAGTGGGTATTCTGAAACAAACTAAATGAGAATGGAGAAGTAGTCAGAAACAAGGCAAGGCTTGTGTGTAAAGACTACTCACAAGTAGAAGGAATAGACTATGAGGAAACATATGCTCTAGTGGCAAGAATCGAGGCCATCAGGATGTTTTTGGCTTTTGCAGCACATAATAATTTCAAAGCATATCAAATGGATGTGAAGTTTGCTTTTTTGAATGGTGAATTGGAAGAAGTATACATAGAACAGACGGATGGATTTCAGTTATCAGATAAACTAAATATGGTTTGTAGATTGAAGAAGGCACTATATGGATTGAAGCAAGCCCCCAGAGCTTGGTATGGATCAAGGTTAGACATGTACTTATTATAGTAAGGATTCAATAAAGGTACTGCAGATAGTAATCTATACATCAAAGTAGAAGAAGATCAAAATTTAATTGTGGAAGTGTATATGGATGATATAATATTTGGAGGGAATGAAGGTATGTGTAAGAGTTTTGTAGCTGAAATGCAGAAAGAATTTGAAATGTCAATGTGTGGGCAAATGAACTTCTTCCTTGTGTTACAGATCAACCAGACAGATAAAGATACTTTCATTTCACAATCAAAGTATGTCAAGGAAATTTTAAAGAAGTTTGGAATGGAAGATTCTAAACCAATTTGTACCCCTATGGTGACTAGTTGCAAGTTGAGCAAGAATGATGAAACCCCTAAGGCTAATCAGAGCAGGTATAGATCAATGATTGGAGGATTGTTTTATCTAACTACTACTAGACCAGATATTATGCATGTCATTTGTCTTGTGGCTAGATTTCAAGAAGATCCTAGAGAGTCACATGTTGCAATAGTGAAGAGGATATTCAAATATTTAAAGGGTACTCCAGATCATGGCTTGTGGTATCCAAATGATACTGACTTTACTCTAAGTACTTATATAGATGCATATTGGGTTAGTTGTGTGGATGATAAGAAAAGTACAAGTGGTGGTGTAATCTTTCTTGGATGTAGATTAGTGTCATAGTTAAGTAAGAAGCAAGACTCAGTTTCTTTATCTACTATAGAGCCAAACTATATTGTAGCAGCATCTTGTTGCACACAGGTGTTGTGGATGAGGCAAACCTTGAAGGATATTAGAGTTACATATGATGACCCAATTCCTATCTTCTGTTATAATACAAGTGCTATTAACATTTCAAAGAATCCAGTGATGCACTCAAGGAAAAAACATATCTCAATCCAATATCACTTTCTAAGAGAGAAGGTTGCAGAAAATGAGGCAAAGCTTGAGTATGTGCCTACAAAGGATCAGATTGCTAACATATTCAATAAGGCTCTTCCTAAGGACACTTTTGAGTATCTCTAGGAGAAGTTAGGGGTTATTAACCCTCTTTCTTTGAACTAGATGCATAAGGATATGCATCAGTCCAATGGATTTCAAGATTCATTCTATGTTCTGGACTAATTTTGAAGGCTACCTCTTAGGGGGAGTTGGTAGTGTCTTTGTTGGTTGTTACAATCAGGGGGAGTAAGTATCAATGCTGGTTGTTCCTAAGGGGGAGCATGTAGAGAAGTAAAATAAAAGATGTTTCAAAGTAGTCATGAGAAGGTACAAGTTTGAGTAATGTCTAAAAGTGAGAATGAAAGAGAGATGTGTCACCCTTTGCCATTGATGTCAAAGGGGGAGAGAGATCAATGTGAAAAAGGAAAGAGTTAGTTGTCAAGAAGAAAGTAGTAAACTGAGGGGAAGCGAAAGAGAAAGGAAAAAAGTTGGTATGAAGTATAGTATTGAGTATGTTTTTGTATTGATGGTTTTTCACATCATGTGTTGCCATCAATGACAAAGGAGGAGATAGTTGCAAGTATGTACAGTTGGTGTTGTCATTGATGTCAACAAGCTTGTGTTGTCATTGGTGTCAACTGTATGAGTAAGAGATTTTTGCAAGAGTATGAGAAATTGGTGTTGAGTGGATGCTGTCTCTGATGATGGGGAAGTGCTAAAGATGTTCATAACATGGTTCTAGTGCTTGGTTTCCAAGTACTTTAGAGAAAATTTGAATAAAAATAAGAAATAGTGTGTGGCAATGGTATTTTGTGTTGCAAAGTAGTGTTCTAGTTTTGCTCCGCATTTATTTTATATTGAAGATATGTTTATGTGGTTTGGACATGTTGATTAGAGGTGTTCAGAGGTACTACATTCAGAATTTGGTGTGCTTGATTGATGTCAAAGAAAGGTGTGTTCACCAATGTGTGAACTGTGATTTGTAGATGTGTCTGGGAGAAATGTTTTTGCTCCGCATTTCTCTATAGTGTGGTTTCAGCTGTTGCAGTTCTGGAAGTGTGTCTATAAGGTTTATATCTATCTTCAATTGAAGTTGATTGTGGCTTGGTGCTCCGTAAGTTGATCACTTGAGTTATAGTACATGGCAGAGATGGTTGAGTATGCTAGGTAAAAAGGATAAGTTTGTTCGATAGGTAAAAGTTGTTGTAGAGGAATTTGTTGATTTTCAAGGTGTTTGTGGAATATTTTAGATTGTATTCAAGCATGGTGTGTGGTCTGTGAGTTGTCTTTAGTTTTGAGGAAGTGTGCAGTTAATTGTTTATTGTGTTAACATAGGTTCGACTGACCTTTAATGTTTACACTAGTTGTGGAGTTGCTTCGATGAGTGTGGAAGCGTGATGTAATGTGTATGAGTGGATTTAGGTCCAAGATAAGGTGTGTTGTGGTCCACCTTCATTCCTTTCCACCGCGGGAATGTTTTAGTGTCGACCTAATTTGAATTTGCATGATTAAGGTACTTTGCTGACCTTGGAGAATGATCTTAAGATTGAAGATGGTATAAATAAGTTTTAAGTTGTTGAAGGATAAAAAGATAGAAGTGTATGATGTATATGATGCGAATTACAAAGTTATAGAGTGTGAATTTGTGCAATGCAATGTGAACTTTCATGTGTTAGATTACTGGATACATTGAACAGAAGGTATCTACAATTCCTTAGTGAGACTGCAGTGGTGTTTATGGCATTGTGATGGACTTCTCTGTTGTGTGTATGAGGAAAATCAAAAGGTCGAATGATAAAATCACAACAATGATAATAACAACTCAATTACCCATAACATAAAGAGATCAATCTAAGTAAAAAGCCAATATCAATGAATGAATCAAATTAAAACAAGAAAGACTTCACTTAGATTGTATAGTTCTCTTTGTATGAATGTAGATTGTTCAATAACGTTGCAAAACCATGTTTGCAACAAGTGGATGTATGTGTATTCGTGCTCAAAAGTTTGATGTGCTCAACGATGCGATGTATGCTCAATTCATTGTTAAGGAATGCCTAAGAATAAATGATCAAAGAGGATTTGTGAAGGAGATGACGGGAGTTTATATAGGTTTCAAGCATGATCGATCAACAGATGAAATAAATCCATAGAATGAATGGTTGAGATAAATCAAAGAATTCATGATGAATGTGCACCTAACATGTGTCACACAAAAAAGATATTTGTGTTTGAGTTAATTGCTTTTTGATAAAGATAGGATTTGATTTCATAAATTAGAATGCTTTTTCGTCTAATTCATGAGTTGATAAAAACAAGATAAATTAAAGCCAATTAACTTAACTTTAGATTTTCCTTTCTGCATGTTTTGAGATAAATTAGATAATAAATTATTTAATTTTGTGTGCATGATGAACAAGATTTATTTATAGAGGAATTGGAAGATTTTTTAGGAAATTAAATAAATAAATTTATTTAATTGTTTGTGCATGATAGAGAACATAGAATAGATATGAAGATTATAAATAAAATACTTGAAATGTAGGTGATGCGACAGATTAGATGAAAATGCAAGTGATTCGAAGACCTGGTCATTTTAGGGTGTCTACATGTTGCATTGATATGGTTTTCTCCTTGTAGCAATCTTTTCTATCTTCTTTTCTATTTTGGCAGTGAGCCTTTTGGAAGTGAGCCCTCTAGTAGTGAGCTCTATTGCATTTCAGTGTTGATATTACTTTATATTGTGAGCTATTCTACATTGTGGTTTTTGCCTTCTTGGGTTTTACACGTAAATATAGTATTCTCATGTGTATGATGTTGATTTGGTTCAGTTTTTGTTATTTTGCTTTCACACTTAATCATCTTAACGGTTTAAGGGATTAATTGAATTAATGTGGATCTAAATTTGTGTGAGGGTTCTAAATTTTTAAGTTACAAATGATTCACCCCCCTTCTCAGTTGTCTTGTGCATTCAACATCTACAACTTCTATTATTTTTCCATCATTCGCACATCATAATGCAGTCATTCTGCTCCTTTTCTTGTTTGCAAACCTTATCAATCACTTTGCAATCACGTCACCTAACTCAACTTGATTTACAATTTATGCATGATATTACATTGATTACATTTCTTGTCAGCTAGAGACAACATGAAAAATACATTTACAAGTCGGCCAGACAACACACAACATGAAATCTGTAGAGGACAAGTCCTAAACAAGACTACACGCTACACCAAAAAAAGACCCATGCCTTGTGAACATCAACACTTTCTTAACTAAGTCCAAAACATCCTTCATAGCATCAAACATTAAGTAATTACATCTAACACTCTGCTCATTTGAAAATAGGACAACCTTAAGCAAAGACATTTATGAAAATTGAAGCATAACAAGCCCAAAAACTTGAAAACCTTGTGTAGTACTAGAAATAGGAAAGATCTTCATGACACTCTTCTAGATGAGTCTACAAGACTCATACAACATCTCCAAACACTTCTTTACCTTCGTACATCAAAGATTTTTTTCCATACAACTTCAACAATGAACTCTCAGAACATCAAATCATTTGGAACATATTGTAATATACTGTCATTGAAAAAATGAGCTTGTTGATCACTAAGAACCTTGAAACAAAATGAAAGCATGTAATGCACATCCATAAACATGTCCATAAAACTACAAAGTCAAACATTCACATTTGGAGGAATGTGGAACATTTCAATTAGATTTTATCACATTATGCTATTAGAACAAAGGCTAGAACTTAATCACTTGTAACTTTCACTGTGGAGGGTTTTGAGACTTGATCTTTTGAAATTAGCACCTCCACTAGATACTAAACTTACCTTTTGAACCAAAATACCTCATCTTAAAATGTGGAGGTGTGCAGAGCACTTTAAATAGTCTTCATCATTACTTAAATTAGTGAGAGTACAGAATGAAACTCTCTCTCATAACTTTGAGTGCCAAATGATTTGAAACTTTGGAGTTATTCCTTATTTATGCTCTCTAACAAGATCTATCTACAAGATCTCTATTTCTATAGGTTATTATTGTAGGAATTAACCCTTGTTGTAGATATTCAAGGAAGTCTTCTTCCTTCATCAAACACCTTGTGGATGATTCATGTTGCAACATTCATCCACCTAGAGTTTTATGCTCATGGTAACCCTTGTCATTTTATTTGATTACAACACTTTGTTACATGTTTTTCCTTTGCCTATCTAGGGCACACACTCTCTATCACACTTATCTCTATTGTTGTGGAAGTGGGAACACTTACATGAGGTTTGACTAAAGCAAGCCTCTATACAACACAAACATTTTTCCCTCTTTCATGTGTATAGGGAAGATTGGGAGTTTTAGACATCTAATGGAAGACTGGGAGATGGAAACAATAGATACAGTCACACACAGATTTTATCTCCCTCAAAACCCTAATACCTAGGTGTTGGCAAAAGACACTGCTTCACATGACAACTATTATCATTGATGGCAACTAAGACTATTCCACTCATCTGCATAACATAATTTGTTCATACCAGAAGTTAGAATTAGAATTTATCTAAGTCTAGGTAGCTAGAAATAGAGCATGTGATAGGGTTCGATATCTTGGTCCGGATCTCTCTGGTAGTAAATCAAAGTATGATGTGGATCTGGAGTCATAAGGATTGTCAAGGAAATCTAAATCTAGAATTTTAACTCCCGATAATGAAAGATTCAAAAGTTATTTGCATGTCAGTATAGGGTTACAATTTGACAGTGCAGACAGCAGAAGAACAGGCTAACCTTGTAATTAATCTTAGTTCTGGATAAATGGAAGCTGTCAGTTGGATGATTTGTGATGATTAGTGATAGTGGCTGACATGATTGATGATTTGTGAATGCAATTTTTGGTCCGCATTACAAGTTATGCATGGATTTAGTTGACAGAGCAAAATTTTCAACAAAGTTCTAAGTGTTTTTGAAGCTGACTGAAAAATGATTAAATATCATGATGTGGATATATATAGCCGATCGATTTAGTTGATTTTGGTGTGTGTTTGTTGTGTGGTGATGGAGTAAGTGTGAAAAAGGAAGATCAAAGAGCGAAAGAGAAGAGATTTAAGATCCAGAAGATGGTAGAGCAGTAAATAGGGCTAAATAAAGATGAAGTGTATCAAGTTGATATTCTGTACTTAACCAGAACTGAACCTTTGCATTTGTAGATGTTAATTATTAGTTCAAACACATTGTAATCTTCCTTTTGTAGGCAATGAGCCTGCTATAGGTAGTGAGCCTTCTTTTGAGCAGTGAGCTCTGGGTAGTGAGCTCAAATGCATGTGCATTCCCCTTTTGTAATACTTTTAACAGAGTATAATCTTTTTGGGTTAACCCCCACCATGGTTTTTCCCTTAACCAGGTTTCCATGTTAAAAATTCTTGGTCTCAAGTGTGTAATTTGTGTTTCTATTCAAATGTTATTGATTCATGCTTTCATGATTATTATAATGATCTGCTAATAAATAGTAGAGAAGAATTAAGTGCAGCAAGTGTTAAAGTTTTGTGACAACTGATTCACCCCCCCTCTCAGTTGTCTGCCTTAATTCCAACAATTGGTATCAAAGCGAGGTTCCTTGGAAGAAGCCTAACAGCTTGAGGAAGATCTGGGAAGAAGTTACAATGGGTTCACTCAGAGAACAACTTCAGTTGGCTCTAGAAGATCTTGAGTAGACCAAAGCAGAAGTAGATGACCTGAAAGCAAACCTTAAGGATGCTGATGATTGCATTGACTTGCTAAAAGATAAATTAAAGAAATCATTGGAAAAAAGGAGGGAACTACTTCATCAACTAGCAAATCTTACTGAATAAAATGGCATGAATGTGGCTTTGGAATAAAAAAAAGGAATGTGAGAAGCTGACAAAAGAAGTTTCTGTTCTAAAACATGAAATGGAATCTAGGGCAATGAGGCTAACCAAATAAATTGAGCAAAGGAAGAAGATTGAGAAGACTTGAATCAAAATCTAAAAGAAAGAACTTAAGAATGCTGCAGATTGGATAGAATAACTGGCCATCTAGAGTCTGACCTACAAGAAAGTAGAGACAATGAAAGAGAACTTGAAAGGCAAATTGTCATTCTCAGAAATGACCTAGAAGTTGCAAATGAATACAAGGAAAAGTTCAAAATAAGCTCAAGTAAACTTGAAGCAATACTTGAGTGTCAAAAGAAGGCTAATGATAAGCGTAGTCTTGGGTATGAGAAAGGTGAAAGCTTTGGATCCAGACAAAGAAATTTTCAATCAAGGAATAGAAGAAACAGACTTAAAAGACCTCTGATAAGATAGCCTAATGCTCAAAGATATCCATCATTCAATGGAAATTGTTTCAATTGCAATAAATTTGGTCATAGAGCTACTCAGTGCAAAAGCAAAGTAAATCAAAATGATCCATCCTTCTCCAGTCAATGCTCAAGTGCAAGAGGTATGGTCACGGATCAAATGAATGTAGAAGTATGATAATGAATTAGCCTAACAATAAAGGAAATGGTAATTCTTTCAAAGGCTACTATTTTGCTTGCAATGGATTTGGACACATGGCTAATCAGTGCAAATCAAGAGGAAATCAAGTGTATGAGAAAACAAATGTTGTGTGCTTTAATTGCAATAAATCTGGTCATGTTGCAAGATTTTGCAGAAGTAGGATTAATGAAAGAAGAGGTCTAGTAAACAGAAAACCAGATGAGCAAAGACAAGACAAAGGAAAAGGAAAAAATGATGTGAATGAGATCTAGAATGAAATAAGCAAGACATGGGTCAAGAAAACAATTCTAAACAATAATAATGGGTTCGCACTGGAACTCGGTGCTGATAATTCCTCCGGGAATTGAATTAGGAGCTCTGGCTCAGGGTGAGCTACATTGAAAAGCAAATTCCCCCAACCAGTAAGTGGATGCCTGAATCTGGCATGAAAGGAAAAGATAATTTGGGTTACTACAAATCATTTGAAAGAATTTCTGGAAGAAAAGAAGTGGATTTAATGATTTGTGGAGCAATTAAAAGTCAACTATGTACAGAAACAAAGCAACTGGATGTGTTAGGGTAGAGCATTTATTACAAAGACAAATTAGGTCTTGCAGAGCATAAAAGGGTCATTCATTCTTCATTTGAATCACTTTGCATTAGAAGAAAGAAAAGAAAGGGAAGGTGAACGAGTTCTAAGCTGAGAATTTTTAAGAGTTGAAGTGCAAAGAGGATTTCCAACCAAAACCCTAACCTGCGGAACAAGGTACTTCTATTTTCTATGAAATCTCTTGAAATTTCAATCTCTACAAATGGCTACACCTCTAGTTGTTGATGTAACTGAAAGGCCCTGACCAATATTTAAGAAGCATCCATACAAGTCAGTTGAAGTTGAACCGTTAGGTGCATTTTCTGGTGTCCCATATGGCGTACTACATGTTGAAGATATTAGGGCATACATCCACTATAGCATTGATGAATTTGGAAACCTGAAACTCTTGGATTTGTTTAACAACTACCTAAGGGATGATAGCTATAAATTGAAACCAGAATACAAAGCCCTAGAAAGCAAACATTTTCTGCAAGTCATTAAATTTCTGACATTTGATGAGAATGAGTGGGTTCGATATATCTTGAGCCAAATACATGATGAGTTCATATGGCTATTGAAACCATTTAAGATTAAAAAGGATGTTATCAAGATTGTAACTAGGTTAAATTCAACTAGTGGATTACCTATGTTGAAAGCCATGAAAAACCAAACTGTTACCGATGCAACCGGTGCGAAGTTTGACAGGAGAGCAATGACTATTAATGACATTATAGAACCAAATGTCAATTTTGCATCCATGGTTATTGGCTACAAGGTTTACCACTCCAGCAAGGAAAATTCTATCTTTGAAACGGCAATATATGCACCCTATCAAATGTTGAAGGAGAATGTTGATTATGACCTATGTGAGCTGCTACAAAATTAGTTGATTGAGAATCTAAGAAAAATAAAGAAAGATAAGAAAATAACCTTCAAGTATGGCTCCTTGATTATGTCTATTCTTCTATTTTATGAATGAAGTGCCTAGAGTTCAAGGTAAGCACTGGACAAATGACAGGCCAGTTGTACGACAAATAAGAGATCATCTACTCAACCTTGGTGATTCCCAAGCTCAAAATAAAGCCATTTGGGGTTACTTCAAAAACTTTCAAAGTATGATGCATGCAAGAGAGAAAATCCCTAAGTTAGCTGTGGAGAAATATGAGAATGAAATATGCTTTATGGTTAACACTGGTCAATGCCTGATGGAGGTTGTGGAACCCAAAACCATATGGATTATGCCAATGGGCTATGAGGTTGATGAGAAAGTTTTGGAAATGTATGCTCAACATCTCCTAAGAAAATTAAAAGACACATCTATGGAAAGGTTTGGAACATATAAAGAGCTAAGTCTAAAAGTACATGTGGAGCTCAGACAGCCAAAGACTGAAAGGAAAGTGCAGAAGAAAGTTGAAAAGTATGCTGAGAGCATTGGACTAACCAAGGAAGTAGTGAAGCAAAATAGAGAGACAATTAAAAAGGCTGAAAAGGAAAGGTAGGACAAGAAACAAGAAGATGCTCTAGTGGAACCAACCTCCACTTCAAGGACTACTAGAAGCTCTGTTGTTGCTTTTGTTCCCCAAAACCTGCAAAACTAGAAGACATACCATCTAGTGAAGGAAGTAAGAGAAAGAAAACAAAGGCCACAAGAACGTCTGTGAGCACAAAAGATGATGAGGAGACGGAGACAGATGAAGAAGTTAAAGAGATAAAATCCAATAGAACCAAGACTTCAAGAGCTCCTGAGGACCAACCTTTCAGAAGCAAAAAGGTAAGTAAAACGCAAGAGACTAGTAAGGTTGCTATGACTGTTGATGAAATTGTAAAAACAATTATTGTTCATGGGAATCTAAGGCCTATTAGAAAATATTATGATAGTTTTGATGAAGCAAATAAGAAAATCTTGGAGGATGCCACCATCATGTACTTGAATAAATTCAATAGAGCTCTACTAGAAATTTTGCAAGAAATTCCTAAAATTTTAAGGAAAATACTAGAAATGAGGAAGGAAGCTACCAAGAGTAAAGACATAGAACTCCAAGAATATGTTCTCTCCACCCTATGTTCAATAATGACCAGAAGGGAAGCAGATAAAATCCTTAAGGAAGTTAAGGAGAAATTCAGAAGCAAGATCTAGATGAACAATCTAATGCTTGGTGAAACTGAGGAAGTTATCAAGGAAACAAAGGAAATTTTGAAGAAGGCACTAGATAAAAATAAATATTATATTGTTTTAGAAGAACAAGTTGAGGAAGGTAATCCTATAGTTCTAGAACTAGAAGCCTCAAAAGAAGAAACTGGAAAAGGAAATGATTACCACGATGATACTCTAGATCTTCTGGAGCAAACCTATGAAGAGACAGATGATGGGATTGATTCATCAATTCCTAATGTTGAAAAAGTAAACATCAGTGAGCAACAAACTAAAGTTGATGACTCCTCTATTTTGAAAGAGGAGAAAATAATCAAAGAAGACATAGAGATGGTGGATAAAACTGTTGATACAGGAGATACTCTAACTCCTCCTGATCAATCTAGAAAAGAAGATAGTGTTGAGATTACTACTGCTACACAAAATCCTTCTGAACAGATACAGATGGTAAGGACATAAGAAAGAATTCCCCTGCAGATGGTACAGAAAAAGGTAAAGCAGAGGAAGAGAAAGAAGAAGGTAAGGAAGATAAAACAAAAGAAGATGGTGCAAATGATGATGCATCTAAATAAATTAGTCATGATACTAATGTTGACAAATCTCAAAGAAAGGAAGGTGGTTTAGGAATTGTGGCAAGAGACCCTGCAAATGAAGTGGAAAGTCTTCTAAGTAAAGAAATGCTTTAGTTTGATGAACCAGAGTTGTTTCAAGGACCAATCAATCTAGATGCTCTCTCCAGTTCAAGTAATGAAGATAGCATCCTTCACACAAGCCAAGGCAAGAGAAAAGATGCTAAGATCTCACATTAAGGATAGTGAGTTGCTAGGCCTTGCAACCGGATTATTGGAGAAGATAATGCCAACCTTACAGAAGAATCCATTTGACTCTCCCTCTAGACATCTAAAGAATCTTGTAAATTCTGTAAGTACACATTTTGAGTCTTTTGAGAAGTCTGCAGAGACTAAAGTCAGAAATAAATTTTTGGATAAGAAATTTAGTGAAATAAAGAGCCTAATAAGGAATGATAGGATGATACTTTCTATCAGTATAAAGAGTATTCAAAATGATCTATGTGATGGAGGTGATATATATAAATTTTGTCTATCCTAGCCCAAAGTCAATAAGGATATTGAGAAGAAGATAAAGGAGCAAGAACAAAAATTGTCAAATCTATTTTAAAATTTTGATCCTTTAACAGTTTCTCCTATAAGTTAGGAATGTCAAGTAATCAGCTTGACCAATGAAATAAAGAAGCTTGTTAAAGAAAAAGGCAATATTGTGAAGAGAATGTGTGAGCTCCGGGGATTGATTGCCCCCAAGCTAGAAACAATGTTTAATGCATTATCAGAAGCTCAAACTATAGTTCAGACAAGTGATCCTTCAGATTTGACAAAGGCAGAAGCATACGCATTTCTTCTGAGTGGACATATCTCAATTTTGGATGGCATGAAAAGAAGTTGGGCCTCTAAACTTGATTAATTGAAAAGTAGTTTTGCAGATATTCTCAAGTTCATGTAAATATAACTTAATGATTGGGTGTACATTGTGGTACTGTATATAGAATTTTTGAGAATTTTGGCATGCGGACCCCATCCTTTGCCATTGATGTCAAAGGGGGAGTGAAGAATGGTGAAAAATGAGGAATCCAGCAAAAGGGGAGCTCTAGAATTAGTGGAGAGCATAAGAGTATAGAGTAAGGGGGAGTAACACTTAGTCATTTTTCACTAAGTGTTGCCATCAATGCCAAAGGGGGAGATTGTTGGCAAGGGACATGGCTTCACATGACAAGTGTTGTCATTGATAGCAACTAAGACTATTCCACTCATTTGAATAACATAATTTGTTCATACCAGAAGTCAGAATCAGAATTTATCTAAATTTGAGTGGCCAAAAATAAAGCATGTGACAAGGTCCGGTATCTTGGTCCAGATCTCTCTGGTGGTAAATCAGAGTATGATGCAGATCTGAAGGAGTCATAAGGATTGATAGGGCAATCTAAATCTAGAATTTTAACTCCCGGTAATGAAAAATTCAAAAGTTATTTGCATCTAAGTATAGGGTTACAGTTTGACAATGCAGATAGCAGAAGAACAGGCCAACCTTGTAATTGATCTTAGTTCTGGATAAATGGAAGTTGTCAGTTGGATGATTTGTGATGATCAGTAATAGTGGCCAACATGATTGATGATTTGTGAATGCAAGTTTTGGTCTGCATTACAAGTTATGCATGGATTTAGCCAATAGAGCAGAGTCTTCAACAAAGTTCTAAGTGTTCTTGAAGCTGACTGAAAAGTGATTAAATATCATGATGCGGATATATATAGCCAATGGATTTAAGTGATTTTGGTGCGTGTATGTTGTGTGGTGATGGAGTAAGTGTGAAAAAGGAAGATCAAAGAGTGAAAGAGAAGAGATCTAAGATCCGAGAGATGGAAGAGCAGTAAATAGGGTAGAATAAAGATGAAGTGTATCAATTCAGTATTTTGTGCTTAATCAGAATTGAATCTTTGCATTTGTAGATGCTAATTATCAGTTTAAACACATTGTAATCTTCCTTTTGGAGGCAATGAGCCTACTGTAGGTAGTGAGCCTTCTTTTGAGAAGTGAGCTCTGGGCAGTGAGCTCGAATGCATGTGCATTCCCCTTTTGTCATACTTTTAATAGAGTATAATCTTTGTGGGTTAACCCCCACCATGGTTTTTCCCTTAACTAGGTTTCCATGTTAAAAATTCTTAGTTTCAAGTGTGTAATTTGTGTTTGTTCTCATATGTTATTGATTCATGCTTTCATGGTTATTATAATGATCTGCTAATAAGTAGTAGAGAACAATTAAGTGCAGCAAGTGTTAAAGTTTTGTGACAACTGATTCACCCCCCCTCTCAGTTGTTTGCCTTGTTTCCAACACTAGGTGCCCCAGCGCCCTAGTCCTCCAAATCTAGTCTCTACTTTTGGAAAGAACCTCTAACAAGTCTACTCTACTCCTAGGTTCTTCTTTCTAGGTTTTCTATTCCATCAGATCTACAACTTCTATTTTGGTATATTTCATCATTAAAACCCTAGGTCTAGCTCACTAATCTAAATATTTTCAATTACAAAAAAAAGGGCAGAGTCCCCACCAACCCTAACAAGGCTCTTCCTAAGGAACAACAACCTTGTCTTGAGCCATTGGTTGCTTGTGTCCTAACGTTAGATGTGAAAAGAGGGTTTTGGCCTAGTTAATTTAGAATTGATTAGGCATCTCATTTCCACCTTAACAATAGTCTCCAATACTATTTAACAATCCTCTAGTGGAATTTAGTGTCTTTTATTAAGAAGGAAAACATTGGGGGCATCTATTCTACTAAAGTTTCCTATGAATCTCCTATAGTAATCTGCATGACCCAAAAATCTTCTAACATCAGTTTGATTTTTAAGTGTGGGAAGTTGTTTGATCACCTCTACTTTGTTGGTATCTATTTAAGTGAAAATTGGATTTGTTTTGTTTAGTGTTTAAACCCCCCTTTCACCTTTTACATTCAAGGACCTTAGGATCCAATGACAGAGCACTATCAAGTCCTTGGTCACTTACAAATGTAGGGAAACTTGGATTAGGGTATTTGATTATCAATTTTCCTTCTCTTATGCTTAAGTATCCATTAAAACCCTAATTATGCAAATACGGCAATAAACTGATGAATAACAAAAAATGCATATGCAGAAAGATGTAAAATTACAAATCACCGTGTACCTATTTTCAGGGTTCTGAGACAGAAAAGTTAGGGACAAAGGAGCAAGTGCCCAAGTCCAAGGCCTTGCTTTTTGTCAGGATCTAGAAACTCAGTCTGTAACTTGTTTCTGTTGTTTCAAAGATTTCCCCATCATGGAACTTCGGGGACTAGGGAGCAGGAGCCCAAGTCCAAGGTATCCTTTTCTTCAGTGATTTGCAATTCTGACACTCCAAGATGTCTTCCTACAACTTCACTTTATCCAGCTCCTCAACCTGTAATTTGCAATCATAAAAACTTTGGGAGAGGGTTGTGGTGTTTAGAGGCTTGCCTTAGTCAAGCCCTAGAGGACACTTAACTCTTTGAACACCATTGTCAGATAGAGAGTGCATGCCTAGAAAGGCAGAGGCAAAAACCAAATGAAATAATGATTGAAAACACAATATAATGTCACCTTGTCATGAAGATCTCATGGGAGGACTTGATGCTCTTCATTCTATGAGGAAATGGATGTTCAAATCTGCAAACAAAAACACATAGACCACACAAATCAACTCTTGTAACACTATGAAAACCTTGAATCACTTCTAGAACACAATAGCTTGCTAGTAATCATCTAGTTTTTAAATGAATTCCTAAACATGCTTTTATATGCAACTACAAACACTCTCTCCAAGATTTTCCTAATTCAAACTTACTGTGTCGGCATAGGACCCAAATAACGCTCACAAGCTGACACCCAAAAATTGGGACTACCCCAAAATAGGGTAGGACTAGGGCACGGGTGCCTAAGTCCTCCCCCCTATTTTGGGTAGAGGTTATCTCAAGTAGTCCACCTAGGTCCTATTTGTCTAAACACTTAGGGGTTTTCTCATCGGGGTGTTGAAATATGATGTAGAATGTCCTAAATGCACACTAAAGACCCGGGAGATAAGCCTTATGAGGGAAAAGCCCCCAAGGGGACATTTTATGACGTTACATTTAGCCTCCACTTTAATGTCTATATAAATGCAAGGCTAATACATGCATTAAAGTATGGTCAACAAACACAACAAACACCAAGCACAGAGAAGACACGCCAATCACATAGAAGACAATAACAGGCATGCAAAACACGGAGAAGACAGTTATAGTCATGCAGAACATGGAGAATACAACATATGCATGGAAAACACATTAATTCATAGAAGACAGGCATGATTCTTTTCTTTTTCTTCTTCTCATATATATGAAATGTATATGCAAGTACTATAAAGTACAAACAAACCTCCCATAATGCAGGAAGCACTCATCGAGCTAGTCTTTAGACTGCATATGGGGCAACACACAAGCAAGACATGTAAAACCTCCCAAAATGTAGGAAGCACTCATCAAGCTAGTCTTTACATTGCATATGGGGCAACAGACATGCCAAACAAAGCAAGCACGCCAAACACACACACTTGAAGACACGGAGAAAACATGGCAGACAAGCGATGGAGTGTCCCTATTTCTAGATTCAACACCATCTCAGGCACATTACAGCCACACATCAATGATTGGGCTTCACCACAACAATTACCAAAAACATGCTTAAGGGTTGAGTTAGTCACAGAACCGCTCCCCACCTCTGTAGAGGACTTTTGAAAATGACAAGATGATGCAATCTGCTCTAAGAAATACACCATCCTCACCTCCATAGAGGGATTACAATAAAAAAGGATATACGTGATATCCTGCCTCCACAGAGGGCTTACATGATTGATTGATTGATTGATTGAAAACAAACTCAGGATGCAAGAAGCACTCATCGAGCTAGTATTTAAACTGCATCTGAGGACAAGCACATAACTAACATCTACAACAGACAGCAACCTTATATATGCCCCCACCTTAAGGTGGTTGATATCAGGTATCGATATCAAGCATGTTAAGGTAGGAAGAAAACACACAAGGGAACACAAGCTCTCATAAAACCCATGCCCCCTGGAGGTGACATGTACTCTACAATCACTAAATGTTCCCACAAACACATCCCTGCAAGAAACATGTTAGTGTCTACAAAATCATGATAAACAACAGCATCAATGCATATGATTAACCACACAAAGAGCCAAGGTTATACAACAAATTTGGAGTTCGAGGATAATCGTGGGGCTATATCACGAAGCTCTCCAAATCAAGTACCACTAAGACTAGATTTAAAGACAAGCAAAGGTTCACAGAGCAACTGTATTGTTAAGGTTTATAAATGAGATAAAACATCATCAAATTCACTACGTGGAAAGCACGAGTGCTTCCACTAGCCAAGCGTCGGATAAAATATACAACCCCATTGTCATATTAGGAAATAAGTACATTTTTTTATTGCTTTCGAAAGGGACACTAGGTCCGCATCAGTATAAATGTTTTTGTCATCCATCCGCTCAATGGAAACACTAGAGGAAGGGAAATAATAAATAAGAGAGGAGAAACAAGTATCTTAAGGACAGTCACATAGGAGGGTGCCCCCAAGTCACCAACCGCAATGTTATGTCTGAAAGACACAACACACAACAATGAAATCAAAGAGAGAGGCAATATAGAAGAAATCATTTTTAGGATCATGTTTGCTTGGTTCAATATTAGGATCAATGTTTTCTTGTTGAGATGCAAGATAATCTCATCGCCTTCTCTTCCTCCTTTTTGCATGTTGATGTTGTTTTGCTTTGCAACTTAGTTTTTGTAAGATAGGGCTTTGCTCCTTCATGGATTTTTGTGTTGTAAAAGAGGAATCATCAGGATTAAAGTTTATTTTTCTAGGTGGAATGTTTTGTTGTCAACCATTACCTCCTGATCCTTGTAAGGATGACAGGGGAGGAGCCTCAGCATCATGATGGATTTGTTCTTTTATTGTAGGGAAAGTGTCATTGATTTTGTCATTTTGTACCAACATACCCTCATGGGAAGAATCATTTTTGAAAGAATGTCTAGAGGGCAATTTTGTGTCATCATCACATGGAGCAGGTATTGAATGCATGGGAGAAGTGCTATCAACATCATCTTTTTCATTGCTACTCATGGAGAAGAACTTAGTTAAGCTTTCTAATATCATACGATATTCACTCATGAGGGTTAAAAATTGGTCAAAAACAAGATCTTTGATAAATGCATGCAAAGATACCATTGAAAAATAACATGTAGGTGCCATTTCAATGTCAGATCAGATTTTGAGAAACTTTTTTGAAAGTATGCAAAAGACAAGTGCGAGACTATATGCAAAAAGTGACCTAAATGCTTGACTTTTTGTACTTTTTCAAATGAAATCAAAGGGTCTTGTAAGGATTTTGATCAGGGGAAGAAATTTATATGTCTGATATTAGTCCACAATAGCAATAAGATCCTTCACAACACACTCTTGATGCAAATCTAAGATTACGATAAGTCAAAATATAGTGAAAATATGTCAAAATATGCAATTTTTTCACCAAATCTTGATACAAAGGAGCATGACAAAGGGTGTTGTGAGGAAAAATATGATGAAAAAAAAATATATCAGTGATAACAGCCACTTAGTTTCAAAATATCTATCACAACACGCTTTTAGTGCCACTTAAGGTCAAACCCTAGTGAAAATGTAGCTAAAATAGGCAATTTTTCATGGTTTTTCAACTTCAAGACCTAGAAAAAGGGGTGTTGTAATAAATTATAGGAGGTGTAGAAACTAAAAACAATGGTATCAGTTACCTCCATCCATAAAATTTGTTACAACACACTTGGAATGCAAACTAGGACAAACCCTAGGGCAAAAATAGCAAAAATGTGTAGTTTTTCACCAAATTTTCAATACAAGAGGCCAATGAAAGGGTGATGTGAATCTTTTTAGGAGGGAAATAAAATTATTACCATTATAAAATAAAATTAATGCAAAAATACTTTTCACAACACGCCCATGTGTAAATTTGGAGAGTCGATAAGGCTAAATTTAGTCAAAATCAATGTTTTTGAAGCCCTAGGTTTTGAGATCTTGACACAAAATACTATATGAATGTTGTAAAATATGATTTATGATGAAAATGAAGTTAAATATGATATTAAAATGAATTCCACACCCTAGGATACAAAATGCAAGTGCAAATTTAATGAAAATGCATGAAAATTTTTAGTTTTTTGTTGAAATTTTCTATGCAAAAATGCAAATATTTGAAATCTAAATGCAAATTTACACTAAAATGAAATACTACAGCCAAATTCAATTTTTAATGAGTCTCTAAAATCAGTAGAAAAATGTGAAAGAAGATTTTGCCTACTAACCCTAGATTTTGGAATTACTAGGTTATATGAAAATTGTCAAAATTTCTACAAAACCCTAACAATTAATGATGCAAATGCAATCCAAATTATTGTATTTTTGTAATTTTATGTATTTTATATCATATATGATGCAAAAATCATAAATTAGGAAAAATTAGAATGAATTGATGCAAATTAGTAACCCTAAAATGCAATTTTTTTCAAATTTTTCAAATCTTCCAAATTTTTCAATTTTTTAAAATTTTTCTCAATGCAATAAGATGAATGACTATATGAATAAATGAAATCAACCCAAATCTGAAGACAAACACTCAAGAAGGTACCAAATTCAATAAAAATAGGGGTTCACAAAAATGTTTAAGTGAAAATTGGATTTGTTTTGTTTGGTGTTTAAATCCTCCTTTCACCTTTTACATTCAAGGACTTTAGGATCGAGTGACAGAGCACTATCAGGTCCTTGGTCACTTACAAATGTAGGGAAACTTGGATTAGGGTATTTGATTACAATTTTCCTTCTCTTATGCTTAATTATCCATCAAAACCCTAATTATGCAAATACGACAATAAACTGACAAATAACAGAAAATGCTTCTGCAGAAAGATGTAAAATTATAAATCGCTGTGTACCTATTTTTGGGGTTCTGAGGCAAAAAAGTCAAGGACAAAGGAGCAAGCGCCCGAGTCCAAGGCCCTGCTTTTTGTCAGGATCTAGAAATTTGGTCTGTAAATTGTTTCTGCTATTTCAGAGATTTCCCCATCACGAAACTTCGAGGACTAGGGAGTAGGAGCCCAAGTCCAGGGTGTCCTTTTCTTCAGTGATTTGCAATTCTGACACTCCAAGATGTCTTCCTGCAACTTCACTTTATCCAGCTCCTCAACCTATAACTTGCAATCATAAAAACTTTGGGAGGGGGTTGTGGTGTTTAGAGGCTTGCCTCAGTTAAGCCCCGGAGGACACTTAAGTCTCTGAACACTGTTGTCAGATAGAGAGTGCGTGCCTAGGTAGGCAAAGGCAAAAACCAAATGAAATAATGATTGAAAACACAATATAATGTCACATTGTAGTGAAGATCTCATGGGAGGAAGATGCTCTTCATTCCATGAGGAAATGGATGCTCAAATTTGCAAACACAAACACATAGACCACACAAATCTACTCTTGCAACATAATGAAAGCCTTGAATCACTTCTAGAACACAATAGCTTGCTGGTAATCATCTAGTTTCTAAATGAATGCCTAAACATGCTTTTATATGTAACTACAAACACTCCCGCCAAGATTTTCCTAATTCAAACTTACCGTGTCGGCATAGGACCCAACTAACGCTCACAAGCCGACACCCAAAAATTGGGACTACCCCAAAATAGGGTAGGACTAGGGCATGGGTGCCCAAGTCTTGCCCCCTATTTTGGGTAGGGGTTATCTCAAGTAGTCCCCCTAGAACCTATTTGTCTAGACACTTAGGGGTTTTCTCATCGAGGTGTTGAAATATGATGTAAAACGTCCTAAATGCACACTAAAGACCCGGGAGATAAACCTTATGAGGGAAAAGCCCCCAAGGGGACATTTTCTGATGTTACATTTAGCCTCCACTTTAATGTATGTATAAATGCAAGGCCAATACATGCATTAAAATACAGTCAACAAACACACCAAGCACGGGGAAGACACGCCAATCACATAGAAGACAGTAATAGGCACACAAAAAATGGAGAAGAGAGTTACAGTCATGCAAAACACAGAGAATACAACATATGCATAGAAGACACATTAATGCATAGAAGACAGGCATGATTCTTTTCTTTTCTTTTTCTCATATATATGAAATGCAGATGCAAGTACTAGAAAGTACAAAAAAACCTCCCATAATGCAGGAAGCACTCATCGAGGTAGTCTTTAGACTGCATATGGGGCAACACACACGCAAGACACACAAAACCTCCCAAAATGTAGGAAACACTCATCGAGCTAGTCTTTAGAATGCATATGGGGCAACAGACATGCCAAACAAAGCAAGCACACCAAACACACACACTTGAAGACATGGAGAAAACATGGCAGACAAGCGATGGAGTGTCCCTATTTCTAGGTTCAACACCATCTCAGGCACATTACAGGCACACACTGCTAATTGGGATTCACCACAAAAATTGTCGAAAACACGCTTAAGGGTTGAGTTAGTCACAGAACCACTCCCCTCCTCCGTAGAGGACTTTTGAAAATGATAGGATGATGCAATCTCCTCTAAGAAATACACCATCCTCGCCTCTACAAAGGGATTACATGATTGATTGATTGATTGATTGATTGTAAACAAACTTAGGATGTAGGAAGTACTCATCAGGCTAGTCTTTAAACTGCACCTGAGGATAAGCACATAGCTAACATCTACAACAGATAGCTTATCTTATATATGCCCCCACCTTAAGGTGGTTGATATTAGGTATCAATATCAAGAATGTTAAGGTAGGAAGAAAACACACAAGGGAACACAAGCTCTCATAAAGCCCATGCCCCCCAGAGGTGACATGTACTCTACGATCACCAAATGTTCCCACAAACACATCCCTGCAAGAAACATGTTAGTGTGTACAAAATCATGATAAACAACAACATCAATGCATATGATTAACCACACAAAGAGCCAAGGTTATACAACAAATTTGGATTTCGAGGATAACTATGGGGCTATATCACGAAGCTTGTAAATGAGATAAAACATCATCAAATTCACTACTCAGAAAGCACGACTGCTTCTACTAGCCAGGTGTTGGATAAAATATACAACCCCATCGTCATATCAGGAACTAAGTCCATTTTTTTATTACTCTCGAAAGGGACACTAGGCCCTTATCAGTATAAATATTTTTTGTCATCCGCATGCTAGATGGAAACACTAGAGGAAGGGAAACAATAAATAAGAGAGGAGAAACAAGTATCTTAAGGACAGTCACGTAGGAGGGTGCCCCCAAGTCACCAACCGCAATGCTATGTCTGCAAGACACAACACACAACGATGAAATCAAAGAGAGAGGCAATATAGAAGAATGATGATACAAATAGAAGAAGGTCACAACAAAGGTGGTCTCTGGGAAAATTAGGGATCATCCCAGGAGGCCTAAACAACACATAACACATCACGGGGGAAACACATCACAAGAGAGATAAAGAGTTAGAGATAATTACCTGTAGGGCCCTGTTGGGCTAGCGGGTATCATCAAGTAAATCATCATCATCCTCCCACTCCCTAATGTTAGAGGAAAGTGGGACATAAGGTACCATAGCCCAATTCATGTCTTGCTCATCATGTTGTTCATTTTTAGGATCATGTTTATTTGGTTCAATGTTAGGATCAATGTTTTCTTGTTGAGATGCAAGGTAAGCTTGTCGCCTTCTCTTCCTCCTTTTTACATGTTGATGTCATTTTTCTTTGCGACTTAGCTTTTGTAAGATAGGGCTTTGCTCCTTCATGGATTTTTGTGTTGTAAAGGAGGAATCATCAGGATCAAAGGTTATGATTTGTTCTTTTATTGTAGGGAAAGTGTCATTGATTTCTTCATTTTGTACCAACATACCCTCATGGGAAGAATCATTTTTGAAAGAATGTCTAGAGGACAATTTTGTGTCATCATCACATGGAGCAGGTATTGAATGCATGGGAGAAGTTCTATCAACATCACCTTTTTCATTGCTACTCATGGAGAAGAACTTAGTTAAGCTTTCTAATATCGTAGGATATTCACTCATGAGGGTTAAAAATTGGTCAAAATCAAGATATTTGATAAATGCATGCAAAGATACCATTGAAAAATGACATGAAGGTGTCATTTCAATGTCAGATCAGATTTTGAGAAATTTTCTGAAAGTATGCAAAAGACAAGTGCGAGACTATATGCAAAAAGTGACCTAAATGCTTGATTTTTTGTACTTTTCAAATGAAATCAAAGGGTGTTGTAAGGATTTTGATCAGGGGAAGAAATTTATATGTCTGATATCAGTCCACAACAGCAATAAGATCCTTCACAACACACTCTTGATGCAAATCTAAGATTACGATAAGTCAAAATATGCAAATTTTTCACCAAATCTTGATACAAAGGAGCATGAAAAAGGGTGTTGTGAGGAAAAATATGATGAACATAAAAATATATTAATGATAACAGCCACTTAGTGTCAAAATATCTATCACAACATGCTTTTAGTGCCACTTAAGGTCAAACCCTAATGAAAATGTAGCTAAAATAGGCAATTTTTCATGGGTTTTCAACTCCAAGACCTAGAAAAAGGGGTGTTGTAATAAATTATGGGAGGTGTAGAAAATAAAATCAATGGTATCATTCACCTCAGTCCATAAAGTTTGTTACAACACGCTTGGAATGCAAACTAGGACAAACCCTAGGGCAAAAATAGCAAAAATGTGTAATTTTTCACCAAATTTTCAATACAAGAGGCCAATGAAAGGGTGTTGTGAATATTTTTAGGAGGGGAAGAAAATTATTACCCTAATAGCAGAAAATTAATGCAAAAATACTCTTCACAACACGCCTATGGTGCAAATTTGGAGAGTCGATATGGCCAAATTTAGTGAAAATCAATGTTTTTGAAGCCCTAAGTTTTGAGATCTTGACACAAAATGCTATATGAATGTTTTAAAATCTGATTTATGATGAAAATTAAGTGCACTCAAATATGAAAATGAATTCCACACCCTAGGATGCAAAATGTAAGTGCAAATTTAATGAAAATGCATGAAAATTGCTAGTTTTTTGTTGAAATTTTCTATGCAAAAATGCAAATATTTGAAATCTAAATGCAAATTTACACTAAAATGAAAGACTACAAACAAATTCAATTTTTAATGAGTCTCTAAAATCAGTATAAAAATGTGAAAGAAGATTTTGCCTACTAACCCTAGATTTTGGAATTATTAGGTTATATGAAAAATGTCAAAATTTCTACAAAACCCTAGCAATTAATGATGCAAATGCAATCCAAATTATTGTATTTTTGTAATTTTATGTATTTTATATCAGATCTGATGCAAAAATCATAAATTAGGAAAAAATAGAATGAATTGATGCAAATTAGTAACCCTAAAATGCAATGTTTTTCAAATTTTTCAAATCTTTCAAATTTTTCAATTTTTTTGAATTTTTCTCAATGCAATAAGATGAATGACTATATGAATAAATGAAATCAACCCAAATATGAAGAAAAACACTCATCAAGGTTCCAAATTCAATAAAAACATGGGTTCACAAAAATGTTTAAGTGAAAATTGGATTTGTTTTGTTTAGTGTTTAAATCCTCATTTCACCTTTTAGATTCAAGGACTTTAGGATCGAGTGACATAGCACTATCAGGTCCTTGGTCACTTACAAATGTAGGGAAACTTGGATTAGGGTATTTGATTATCAATTTTCCTTCACTTATGCTTAATTATCCATCAAAACCCTAATTATGCAAATACGACAATAAACTGATAAATAACACAAAATGCTTCTGTAAAAAGATATAAAATTACAAATCACCGTGTACCTATTTTGGGGGTTCCGAGGTAGAAAAGTCGGGGACAAAGGAGTAGGCACCCAAGTCCAAGGCCCTAATTTTTTTCAGGATCTGGAAAATCAGTCTGTAACTTGTTTCTGTTGTTTTGGAGATTTCCCCATCACAGAACTTCGGGGACTAGGGAGCAGGAGCCCAAGTCTAAGGTGTCCTTTTCTTCAGTGATTTGCAATTTTGACACTCCAAGATGTCTTCCTACAACTTCACTTTATCCATCTCCTCAACCTATAACCTACAATCGTAAAAACTTTGGGAGGGGGTTGTGGTGTTTAGAGGCTTGCCTCAGTCAAGCCCCGGAGGACACTTAAGTCTCTGAACACCATTGTCAGATAGAGAGTGTGTGCCTAGGGAGGCAGAGGCAAAAACCAAATGAAATAATGATTGAAAACACAATATAATGTCACCTTGTAGTGAAGATCTCATGGGAGGAAGATGCTCTTCATTCCATGAGGAAATGGATGCTCAAATCTACAAACACAAACACATAGACCACACAAATCTGCTCTTGCAACACAATGAAAGCCTTGAATCACTTCTAGAACACAATAGCTTTCTAGTAATCATCTAGTTTCTAAATGAATGCCTAAATATGCTTTTATATGCAACTACAAACACTCCCACCAAGATTTTCATAATTCAAACTTACCGTGTCAGCATAGGACCCAAATAACGGTCACAAGCTGACACCCAAAAATTGGGACTGCCCTAAAATAGGGTAGGACTAGGGCATAGGTGCCCAATTCCTCCCCCCTATTTTGGGTAGGGGTTATCTCAAGTAGTCCCCCTAGGTCCTATTTGTCTAGATACTTAGGGGTTTTCTCATCAGGGTGTTGAAATATGATGTAAAATGTCCTAAATGCACACTAAAGACCCGGGAGCTAAACCTTATGAGGGAAAAGCCCCCAAGGGGACATTTTACGACATTATAGTATCCGCTTTAATCCCTTCCACTGATATGTGGTGCACAAGAACAATACCCTACTCTACCATCATAAAACACTTTTGATGGCTTAAGGACAAATTCTTCTTTTCACAACATTCCAAGACTTTCTTTAATTTTTTGAGGGCTTCTTCAAAATTATTCCCATAAATAGTAAATTCATCAATATAAACCTCCATGCACTCATTAGCTAGTTCAACAAAGATGGCTAGAACAACCTTTTCCCCATTAGAAGGTAAAAGTGGTCTTGTCTTGGTCCTTTGGTTCCACTTGGATCTGATTATACCCATTGAAACCATCTAGAAATTAAAAGTACTTTTTTCCTACAAGGTTATCTAAGGATTGATCAATGAATGGAAATGTAAAGTAGTCTTTCTTAGTGGCTATATTTAGCTCTCTATGGTCTACACACTCTCCATTTTCTATTATTTTTGGGCACAATCAGTAAAGGGGATACCCATTGACTGTTATAGATGGAATAGATGAAACCTACTAGCAACAACTTTTCTATTTCTATTTTAACTATCTCTTTCATTGTTAGATTCAGACTCCTTTGAGGCCATTTAACTAGTTTCACATCTTTAGTGTATATATGGTGGGTGTAGATCTTAGGATGGATTCATTTCATGTCCCTATATTCCCAAGAAAAGGCTATAGCATGAGACACCAAATGACCAATATGTTTTATTTCTTGGTCTCTTGTCAACCCAGTGTTAATGTTCAAACTTTTCCTTGGTAAAACAATAACTTGCTTGGTGTCTTGATCAATAGATTGAACTGTCTTGTGCTCATTTTTCATTGGGTTTAAATGACAGGAATGGGGTAATAACATATGAAAGGTAGCAATCTCTCTATAAAAAGTTTCACCATAGGGAATGACATTTGCTAAGGAATAGTGTATTGTTGCTAAAATTTCTCTTCTTAGATCCTCAACAAATTCCATCACATGGTTGTCTATAATGATATGGGTAATGTCTTCAGGAGTGTCGTTATCTATTTCCTCCCCCAAGTCTCCTAGGTGTTCCATGATGGTTACCATAGCCAGAGAGGAACTATTTCCTATGTTATTAGGTTCATCACCCCAAACTTCACCTAAATATTTCATAAAGGGCTTAGCTGGGGGATATAGCGAGATTTTCTTCATGTCCAACCCATTTGATATAACCATATCCCCAATCCTACAGTCAATTGATGTTGTTGTAGTAGCCAACCATGGTCTTCCCAAGATCAAGGGATAAGAATTTCTTTGGTTTCTTGGTTCTAAATTAGAAAATCAACTAGAAATTCCCAAGATGCCACTATGACTAGGACATCAATTAGCACTCTTTTTGGGACTACTACTGATTGATTAGCTAACTATAAAATTGTAGAAGTGGGTTGAAGACCTATGAGATCTAGTTTGTCTAAAGTGTGGACTGTCATAACATTGAATCTTGTTGCTCCTAATTTAGCCAAAATGTTTGATATCTCAACCCCTGCACTGTGGACTATGATAACAAGGTTACCAAGGTCACCATACTTAGGAAGGAGAATTTCTCCAACCAGTAGGTCAACTACCTACCTATCCACCTGAATAGTTTGGAAATGTTTTTTCTTTCTACACTATGTTTTAACATAATATTGTTTAATAAACTAGTTGAGTTCTAGGACATCTCTTATGGCCTGTAGGAGTGGAATTTCAATGTTCAACTATCTTATTTCTTAAAATAACTTAGACTTAGTGCTAGGCTGAATTTCTTTAGATGATGTTTATCTTTGGGGAGTAGTTTATCTAAGTCATTCATGGAACATTGTCAATAGCTCTGGAGTGCATCTCTGGAGTCTTCTGAAGACTATTTTTGGGGACCTTTAATGGTAGTAATCTCTTCTTGAGTTTGTTGTTCAGAGGAATTTGCGGGTTCTTGTTCATCAGTAATCTCAACAATCAAAGGAGGATATGGTATTGGTAAAGATTTTCCTGAACGAAGCTAGAGATTATTTAAATAGATAGCATTTATTACATCCATGTTTTCCTAATTAGTCAAGTAAACTTATGCTCCTTGTTTATTATGTCTTGAGTTTGCTACATGTTGTGTAAGTAGAGGTGGCTGAGTAACTGGTTCATTTTGAGGTTGATTTGGTGTGTTTATTGGACTAGTTTAAAAGACCATGTTATTGATTTGGATATCATACTCGGCGGCCTTAGTATGATTGATTATAAGTTTGTTGAGGATTTCACTATCATCGCATGTGTTGTGGTCCAAACTAGGTCTGAAATTGTTGTGACCAATGCTAGTTTTGCCATTGTTGATTTGGCCACTGCTGATTTTTCTATTGTTGGTTTTTCCATTGTTGTTTCTTCCAATCTTGTGGCCCCCATTGAGGAGAGTTTGGAGGTCCATTCCAAGAAGGATTCCACTAGTATTTCTCCAATTTGAAGGACCTTTATAAGAAGCCTGATTTGGATATTGGTTGTAGGGAAAATTACTAGTTTGTTTTTGTCCAACATAATTTAACTCCTCCTCTACCTGAACATTTTTATTTGTTAGATTCTTTAGGTCTGGGAGTTGGTCACATTGTTTGGTAGGATGGATTTTGTCACAGATCCAATAGATTTCAATTTTATCAAAGGGAAATTCTCTTAGAAGATGTTTGTTTCTACATCATGGATAGTAAATAGATAGGGGCTCATTTGTTCTTTTTTTTTCCTAAATCCCATCTAATATGGTGTTTAGTTGAACCAAAATGTTTGTTTTAAAATTGGTAATTTCCTCCACCAACTGTCCTATGTCATTCTTTCCTTAATAGACTTTGAAGTTCTAACTCCATCCTAAGTCCTTGAGTAGTTCCTACAAAATTTCCTCAATTGATGGCATGTCTAGTTTTTTATGTCACATTTTACCATTAAACCTAGTGCTTGTTTTGATTCCTTCTCCAATCCTCTAAAAAATAAAGCTCTAGCTATGCCATGTTCCAATGTATTACCATATCTCTATAGGGAAAACTTGAATCTATCCAAATAGTATTCCAAACTCTTCTTCTTTCTGCTTGGTCCTACAAAGTTCCTCTTTTCTATCACTGATTCAATAATAGTCCTGATATTTAGGGAATTTTGTTTCCATTTGATCCCAGAAATGGATGGAATCAAAGGTTAATCCCATAAACCATCTCATGGCTAAATATTTGAGTGTGGAGGGAAACAACTTTAACTTATGATTATCAGAGCTATGATCATATGTTTGGCATAGGAATTTAAACTCAAATAGAAATTGGTTAGGATCTTCTAAAGGAATTCCCCTAAGGTGGGAAGTATAGATGGCCTGAAATATTCTTCATGGGGGCATTGCCCTTAGGATCTAAGGCTATAGGATAAGAGAAATTTCTCCTTGGATTCCTAAGAAGATCTTGATTTTCATTATCATCATGATTGTCTTCCATGGTAACTGGAACAAGTGGGATTTCTTGGGAATTGAAGGGATCTAAATATTATTTTGAACTTCCTTATTCTTCTCTTGCAACCATTGGATGTATTCTGAGATGATGTGATGATTAGGGACTAGAGGAGCAACTGGGTTTGATGGTACTTCCAAGGTGTTAGATGAGGGATTTCCTTCCTCAAAGATATCCAGATCTACCTCATTATTTTCACCTACAGATTAAGGTTGGGGTTTTTGTTGTTTTATAAACCTACCTTGTGAATCTCTAGGTCTAATCATACAAGATTAACCTAACTAGATATTCTGAGGACTGCTAATTAGGGCTTCTACCAACACTAGTTCCCTAGCAACAACGCCAAAAATGATAGTGGTCATTATACCTTGCATTTAATTTCATTAATTTGTCAAATCGTATCCATGTCTATCTGTGATATGAACTAATAATCAATAATCCCAAAGCTGTCTTTTAAAACTGAACCTACATATCCATTCAAAATCATGCATTGGGTGTGTGCAGAAAGATGGGGGACCAAAAAGTGGCCAAAACCACTTTTTGGTCTAAACAAGCCATAATGCACGTGCATTATAACATGCTAGGCTTGGTAACTACCAAGCCATAATGCGAGCATGTTATAACACACTTGCATTTTAAAGTAGTTAAAATAGGAATCCTTAAACTTCTTTCACTCTAGAGTAGGGTCATGTCTAGGAAGAGACTAGGGGTATATACATAAAATAAACATTTAAGTATAAGTTGGTATTTACCTTTATCATTTACCTTTATTATACTTTAAGTTATATTTTATGTATATACTAGTAGGATGTCTGAGATTGGTTTTAGATCCATACAAATTAAATTTTAGATTCTAGAATTTGGAGGATCCCTCCAATTTTAGACTTCGTCAAATTTTTAGGGTTTCAGGGTTTCAAACTTAGCCAAATTCAAGGGTTCAACAACATGCATCACGATAAAGGCATAGGGACTCTCTCTCTCTCTCTCTCTCTCTCTCTCTCTCTCTCTCTCTCTCTCTCTCTCTCTCTCTCTCTCTCTCTCTCTCTCTCTCTCTCTCTCTCTCTCTCTCTCTCTCTCTCTCTCTCTCTCTCTCTCTCTCTCTCTCTCTCTCTCTCTCTCTCTCTCTCTCTCTCTCTCTCTCTCTCTCTCTCTCTCTCTCTCTCTCTCTCTCTCTCTCTCTCTCTCTCTCTCTCTCTCTCTCTCTATTTATATTTCTCTCTCACTATCTATATATGTCTCTCTCCCCCTCCATCTCTTTATTCTTGTTGTGATGCTCACAACACACCCCATTTTACCCTCTAGCAAAATGAGGACCCCTGTTGTGGCTTTTTCTTTTGGCTTTTACGTGTGTGTTTTGCTTGGTGGCAAAAGGGAAAAAAGGGGTAAATGTTACAAAATTGTCAAAGTGTAGAATGCCTTAAGTCAAGAAGAGAAATTAAAGGTATCAGTGAGTTCTATGTGAAAAATGATCAAGGGTTGCCTTTTGAATAAACTTGGAATTCATTGTATTTTGTGAGATATGATGGTTTTGGTAAAAGACATTGTTTTGAAGTTGTCATATACAAGTATACTTCTATATGGAGTCTTTGTATGTGTTGAGTTGTGTGTTATCAGGTTTTGTATCTTGTCGATTTGCATGTATATGTCTAATGATCAAAGCCTTTACATACAAACTGGACTCGATTGGTATCAACAGTCGAGTATATAAAGAAATAAATTATGCACTTGCATGTATGTTTGTATGTATGTTAATACAATTGTGTTCGGTATACAAAATGGCGAATGTACATATGCGGATGCAAAAAGAAGGTAAAATCAAACATAGGGGTAAAAAACTGAATTAAATGGCGTTGCATCATATGATTAAATTGCATTAATCAAAATTTGGACATAAGCTACGAATGCATACAAAAGACCAATACAGAAATATGCAATGATAGGTAAAATGCTCCAAAATGGGTTATATTTGTATTATGTATGAGCAGAAGTATACATTCAAAAGAAAGTGTATCTGTAAGTGTCATTTTCAAAATTTGAATTCCTTGCAAAAAAAAGAGAACTAAAGTGTATAAATACTACATAAAGACTAAGGGTTCACATAAAAGTGTCCAATCAAAACTACCTCCACAAAATGGCCCAACCAGTATGGATACTGGGTTGAATCCAATCCCCTAGTTAAGCATAGGAAACTAAGGCTGACTCTGGCCTAATAGCGATATCGTACTAGGGCATGATTCGCCATGTTCATCAGAAATGGAAGCCTTTCATATTGCACTCTAGGAATATCAATTAGAGGAATCTCTGAGGCCCATGGAATGCCAACGCCTAGTTTCTACCCCTAGGATGACGTCAATGTCTATAATTCTATAATCCGCCTTGAAAAGATCTTGAAATAACAGGAAAACTTCTACTTTGTTCACACTTAAATCCAACACAGAAGTGAGGAACCATGAAGCAATGTCTAAATTAACTCTATATCTATCCACATTAGCTAGAAAATCTATACCTAGTATCATCTTAATGGCTTCTAGCTCTAACTCATGGAAGATGGGATTTTCATGCAGAATGATTAATCCTCTCAGACAAGCATCTGAGATTAGACCTAGGAAGGTAGTTTGTCTCCTCGTACTATGAAGACATATGGGAGTAGTCATGCTTATAGGGAATACTAATGCAACTCATGGAAGAATGAGAATTGTTCATCATACAGACTCTTAAATAGAATGTCACACAAGTTATAGGGCTCATCACCATTAATGGTGTTCGTGGGAGGTTTAAATGATCAGGTTGTATGAGTTAATTTGAATGTGCCAGAGGTATAAAAGCTCTGATGTCATTAATGTATTGGATTATTAATCATGATTTATAGATTGTGGCATTAAATATAGAGATGCAGTACAGACGATGGAAGAAAGGAAAGAGATCACTTTTTACAAAGTTAACATGCAGGGCTATATGTATTCGACATACAATATTCAAGATACAAGGCAAATTCGAAAGGAGGTAAGGCAAAGTAAACGAAGAAAGTTTGTATGTTTCCTTTGCATGGTTTGTTTGTTAAATGTTAACAGAATGCATAAATAAAATACAACGGCGGAATCATAAAAGGGTTTAAAATCATATGAAATAAAGGAAAGGTCCGCATTTCCATTAAATAGAAGAATTGTGTTTTGCATGTAAGGAGATATACAAAATTGAAGAGAACAAAGATACAAGGCCAGAAATAGAAAAGATCAAGAAACAATTAAATATTCATTGAGTCTGTGGCTTGTATGTTACATTGTATGTTGCAGTGTATGTTATGGATATACAAAGTAAGATGCAATAGGGAGATACAAAGGGATAAATGTGAAACCTGAGGGTAACCAAAATACAGTATTAACTGGCTAAAGTGAACATTTTGCATGTATGAAAAGTTGTATGAATATAAACATGGAATACAAAGAGTTAAAAAATACAAAAGTGTAGCGGATATGGTATTAAAGTAAAGATGATAATTTCTTGTGTCCGTTGTTGTATGTTAAGATGTATGTATCACATGCACAATGTAAAATACAAAAAGGGGAAGTATAAAGCTAAACACGGGGTAAGATGCAAAGTTGTTTCAAAGGCCATTGCATGTTTAGGTTTGTATCGAGTGGATATACAAAGTAATATACAAAAGGGACATACAAAGATTGAAATGCAAAAAACAAAAGTTAGCAAATATTATATTTGAAATACAAAGTGGAAGTGAAAAGTGGAGTTTGAAAGAAGTATTAAATACAACATTTAATGCATGGCTAACAATGAAAAAGCTAAATTTAAACATGTTAGGGTTAAATTAAAAGATGTTTTCTTTCATACTTGTATTTCGAAAGCTAAAATTGCAGATAAAGAGATTACTACATAGATTGAGTGAAGATTCAACAAGTTGAACACATTTTCATAACGGTAACGGCGCAGCTAAAATGGTAAATCAGGTCCACATTCATAGAGTTAAGCTGGTCACGAAAATAGGTATGTACCCAAAACATTGTTATGATATCGTTTAATGAAAATGGGAATCAGTTATGAGTAATTTCATTTGAAAATGCAAATGAATGATAGATTACTATAGCTAATTAAGGGAATTAATAGACTGTGTTAGATAACATGAAATCTAGAATAGCGAAAAGACGAATAAAGTTAGGGTAAATGTGAAAATGTAAAAAATTCATGGTAAAACCCTAGGAAGAAGTAAAATGAAAGGTTAAATATGCAAGTTTTCATACAGGATGGCTCTGAAGAAACAAAGGATAGATTCAATAGATGAAGAAAAAGTAAAGGTAAGAAGGAGAGAGCCAAGAAAAGAAACTAAAAAGGAGGAATTACCAATACAAGGTTATCAAACTATGATCGGTTTGTGTGGAGTTGCGACGGATACAAACTTGGGTATCTATGATGCAGAAGATGTTCTAAAGAAGATCACATCACCTGATGCTAGTTCTGATGTGAAGTGCATCTGGGAAAAAGGATTATATAAGGCTGCAGGGTTCCCGTTAGCAATGGAAGCCAAAGATTTGGTTTTAGAATGTATAAGCAGATATGACACAAATATCAGAAAGGTAATGCATGGAGAGCAGGTCATTGTTGATTTATCTACAAAGGGAATAGTAAGGACATTTCATTTAGAAATTGAGGATAAAATGTTGGATATAGATATAGATCAATATATGGATGATTTTAATGTTAATGAAAGAGAATGCAAGAGTGCAATCTTCTACAACTGGTACACTACAGAAAACAAACCTAAGGCTGTAGCGAGGGTACCAAAGAACCTCCATAGAATAGATTTCAAGGAGGAAATACATTTGATGATCACAATGCTAAGTAGATTAGTGGGATTAAGGGATGCAACCAAGTGTGAACCATGGATGTTTACTATTATCTAGTATATGAGAGAAGCAAAGAAGGAAGATTTGAAGATTCATTGGGCTAAGGTAATCAGTACTGCCATATGGAAGCAAGCCATGTTAAGAAAGCAAAAAATGATGACTTTTTACTTGTCATCTTATGTTTTATATTCTTATGCAGCTAAAATCAGGCCTTACATAGTTGGGATTAACAAAATTGGAACCCTAGGAAATGGTCCAAGGCAGAAATTGGTATATGATCACTATCTAGATTTGTAAGAAGATAATGCATTAAAGAAGTTAGCTCTAGTAAATATGTATTTTACACATATATGTTGAGAGTTTTGAGAGGAGACAAGGACAGGAGGTTGTTTGAGGAAGAAGCCAATGCTATAGGTCCACACAGCTCGTGGTACATACAATATCCTAACTTCACATATATCAGGACTGAAGGTTTTGATGGGAAGCCATTCATGATGCCTCTTTATCCTTCAGATAAACTAATTCTATTGGAGTTTTCTAGACAGAATCTAAATGCATTTAGGATATACAAAAGGAAGTGGAGCAGAGGAAATATTAAACTCCCCTAAGCTATTGGAAGATATTATTGTTGCAGTGAGGAGGTAGCTAGTTATGCAGAACAGGGGTTGAGGTACTATGGTTTTAAAGAATTTGAGTTGGCTAGACTCTTTGATCCATTTCATAGGATTCAAATACACAATGATTCCAAATACAAGCATCAAATACATATTGAAGATTATTGGTCTGATTGTGAAAATGAAAGGGAAGTAAGAAAGAGAGCTCATTAGAGGTTGACTGTGGAGCAGATGAAGACAATCGGGGAAATTAATGTACCCTTAGAAATTGAAGATGACAAGAAGGTGTTACACCACAATTATGAGAACATAAGATTGATGCCTATTAATGGACTAGATTGGTCACAACCATGGGGAACATCTTTGGATGTTTTGTCAAAGCCAGTTTTGGTATTCTCTAAAACATGGTTGAAAGATCAGATAGAAAAACTCAAGGCTAAAGGTGTTGAACCTACCTTCCAAAAAAAGGGCAAGAAGTTCGGAGAGAAAAAGCAAAGATACAAGTAGTACCTATTGATATTAAAAGTTTATTGGGAGATAATCTAAGAAAAAAGAAAAGGAAAGCAAGGATTATGTCAACAATAAAGAGGAACCCTTCTGGATTCAGGACTTTAGAGCTGGCTATACCTCAAAAGGAGAAGGCTAAAGGAGAAATGGACATAGATGATTATAAATTGCTTAACATGGATCTTGGATATGTGACTAGGGAGCAGCGCATTGCCAAATGGCAAGATATGAATAATGTCACTATTGAAATAATGAGAAAGGATAAAGATAAATATGATTATTTGAAAGGACACATTGTCTAGCTACAACAGTTTATCCAAGGTATTTTTGATCCTAGTTCTAGTATGCCAGAGTTACCTACAGAGCTAGCAATTTTATCTAAAGACCAAATAAATGAGATGGAGAATAAAAGAGTTGAGGCAGGTATTTTCAAGAAGTGGCTTAAAGAGTTTATGCAGAGGGGAGAAGATGTAACAAAATAGGCAATAGTAGGTTGGGATAGTGCCCTTACAGGAAAAAAATAAATGTAGTGTTCTCATTAATCACTGTCAATCTAGAGTAAAAGAGTGCAGATTGGAATCAAAACAGTTCACAAAGATGGAGGAAAGAGTAGAAGAGTTAATAAATGAAGGAGTCATTACTCCTCAAATGGCTAATCAGCTGCCACATATAAGGTTAGGGTTGAAGTTTGAAGAAGATATTCTCAAAAGTTGTATTGTGAACACTAGAGATTTAGAAGAGATTGTTGATGATATAGTAAGGGTTCATATGAAGACAATAGAAAAATTCATTGGTCGTGAATGTCAAGAAGCTTCAACATATGGCTTGATAGGGGCACTGAAGGAGTTCAAAGCTATTTATTCACCATGTTTGGAGAACCCATCAGCACACCTAAGTACAAGAATGATTGAGTCAGTTATGGAGATAAGTGCTAAGATCAGGAAATACCATAAAAGGGTGAAGGATTTAGCAAAACAAGAGAAGAAATTGAAAGAAGGAATTGCAATGTAGCAATATACCTGGGCAAAGAGTCAAGAAGGAGATTGCACTTTCATTAGGGGTGTGATGGGCAATTTTGCAGAGTACCTGAAATAGTAAAAGTGTATCAAAAGGAAGGATGATGTAAATAATGACATAGGCATATACGTGAGGATTCTTTTGTTATCATCATTAACAAAAAAGTCAACAGGGAAAGGAAAGTCAGTGAGGGTATCTTTTGTTTTGAAAAGATTCTAATAGCATCTTTGTGCTGAGGTAAAGGTACCATAAAGATACTTTGGGAATGGTTGGGAAATGATTCCCACCATTGATCTGTAAACTTGAATGTGGACCAGTGATTAATTTTGTAACCGTAGCAGGAGGGAAGCTTCAAAATCTATATAAGAAGCTCTACTACATGTATTTTAGTACACAAGGATTTTGAACTTTTAGCTTAAGACTGTAATTGTTAAGTTTGTTACAATAGAGAAGATATTTTTTAGTTTTAGAAAGGAGGTCGCCTATGTCTGAATTAAGGAGTGAGTGGAATGTCCTGTCTCCTTTATGTATCTGTCAAAGTGTTTGTAAGTTTTTCTCGTGATTCTGATCAATGCAACAGAAGTCATTGTTACATTGTAAATATTGTATGACTTTGTATTTCAAATAAAGGTAAACTCAGAATTCTACGTCTATTACAGAGTGTTTTCCTGATTCAAACTTTTATTTGAAGTATTATTCTTTGAAAGATTGCAATCTCTTATGTATGTTCATGAAATTACTCAAGATTTTACATATGTGGATTTGATTGCGTTGATGTTTAGATTACTTTATTTCTTAGAGCGTGATTAACAGAGCATTTAGATCCTATCTGGAATGTTATTTCTAAACTTTCTAACTTTTCTCTAGCAATTGATAAAATAATTACTTGAAACGCAGTTATCTAAAGAAAATTGTGAAAGATCCCATTAAATATATGGAAATGCTAATGATCTTTAATGATTTTCATAAATTCTAAAATATCAAGTCAATTTTTTCTGTGAAATTCATATAAAGTTTGAATTGAAAGATATAAATAGTTGCAAAGTATCATTGATTCAAGAGATATTTTGAGATATTTGCATTTAATAAGGCTACAATCAACAGTAGAATGTCCTTAGATTCAGTAAGACCCCTTAAATATAACAGCTTCACAACGAACTGCTGGTCTATCCCACGCAGTCAAGAACTAACCATCTAGAAACTTGAGATTGAGAATTGCTAGTTAATTCTGCATATATTCCAAGACAGCTAAGGTTCTTTTATGAATTTTAACTATGTTGTGAGTGTGTAAAAACTCTCATCAACAATTCTCTCTCTCTCTCTCTCTCTCTCTCTCTCTCTCTCTCTCTCTCTCTCTCTCTCTCTCTCTCTCTCTCTCTCTCTCTCTCTCTCTCTCTCTATATATATATATATATATATATATATATATATATATATATATATATATATATATATATATATATATAATCTTTAACTTTCCCTCTCTCTAATGATATCTCTCTATCTTTATGTCTCCCACTCTCTATCTCTTTCTACCTCTATCCCCTTGTCTCTATATATCGCCCTCTCCCTCTCTATCTCTCCCTCTCCCCATCTCTATGCTTCTATCCTCTCTCTATCTCTATCTCTACCCCCTCTCTCTCTATCTCTATCTCTCCACCCTCTCTATCTCTCCCCCTCTCTCTAAATGTATATTTATATTTCTCCCTCCCTCTCTATCTCTATCTCTATCTCAAATATTTAGAGAGGGAGGGAGAAAGAGGGGGAGAGAGATAGAGGGAAGGAGAAATATAAAGATAGAGTTAGAGAGAGATGGAGAGACAAAGAGGGAAGAGAGATAGCGATAGAGATAGAGGGGGGGTTGAAATAGAGATAGAGAGAGGATAGAGAGATAGAGATGGGGAGAGGGAGAGATGGAGAAATAGTTATATAGAGGGGGAGATAGAGAGATAGAGAGGGAGAGGGAGAGATATAAAGACAAGGGGATGAAGATGGAAAGAGATAGAGAGATAACATTAGAGAGAAGGAAAGAAAAAGAGAGATATAGAGTTAGAGAGAGGGAGACATAGAAAGAGGTAGGGGAGAGGGAGAGATAGAGAGAGATAGAGAGGGATCTACATAGATAGATAGAGAGGAAGAGAGAGAGGGAGAGGGGGAGAGAGGGGGAGAGTTAGTGATGCAAGAGCATCCCTGGTTCAAGAGCAATCTTGCATAACCCAAAAACATTTGCATTTTAGTTAGTTTGCATTTCAATTTGTTTCTTTTTTTCTAGTTAAGTTCAAGCAGTTCAGTCAGTAGCAATTTTTGTATTTTGGCTTGCATTCTACCGCAGTTGCATTTCAAACATTACGGAGCTAGACTTAGCATCTAAAGACATTCATGCACATCATATCCAAATCTTAGAGCATTTGGTTAAGGTACCGGAAAGATATTGCCATCAGAAGATCAACTGTTTTCTCAAAACAGAGCATCCTGACAGTCTTGGACAATCGGCTAAAGGAGAAGACTTGCAGAGCATCTCCCAACTTGCAGAGATAAAAGACACATCCTTCAATGTTCTATGGTTCATGAGCAACCTCCCCTAAGATCCGCACATCATTTCATTCATTTGCAGAGGAGTTCAATTCATTTAGGTCCAACCTATCTGTGTACACACGATACAACTCTTCATTGGAGTTTGTGATCTTCCTTGGCTAACACAAAAGAACCTATTATTCTAGAGATGATATATATATTAATGTAATCGATACCTAGGAAAGCAGTTAACAATAGTAATGATCAATAGCATAATTTGATAGTTTGGATTCATTGTGAAGGAGCTTCAAAGCTAAATCTTGTGCATATTTTGATATTCTGTAATCAGGCCTGTGAGCCCTATTTATAAGCCCGCATGTTGCCGACCAAGTTGTATTTGAACTCTATGATATACTGAATGACTGAATATGCATATGTTTCATATCTTTGAGTTTTTTCCATTGTGTTTACTCTTACTGCTTGGTCTGGACAATTCATTCTGTGAACCCTCCTATCGTGACTGCACCAAGTGGTATTAGAGTGAAAGTTCAAATCTTTGGGAGTAAATTAAGCAAAGTGGGTGAAGGAATTCTTTAAGATCTTACTGTGGACAGATCACCGATATGAGGTAGGTTACTCATGTCACAACTGATCACCGATTGTGAGGCAATTGTCACCTTGTAGCTTGATCGCCAAACTTGAGGCAGTTTGCACTTGATCCTAAGAAGATGCTACCAAGGAGAGTGCCTGCTGTTGGAACGATGGCTGGTAGGATGGATGAGATAATGGAAATGATGAAAACAATGATAATTTGGTTGGATGTTGTTGAGGAAGATAGGCGAAGAGGATTGACACCCAGGCCTAATATTGAAAGTGATGATGAAGAAGAATTTCAATCTGTGGAACAAATTGGTGAAACCCTAGGAGGTGATGAAGAAGAAGAATCAAATCAAGTAAAGATGTTGTGAGCTATTTCAAAGATTGGAAAGAGACCTAGAGTTGATGTACCTAATTACACTGGCAATTTGAATACTAAAGATCTGATTGAGTGGATAAATGACCTAGAAGAATACTTTGAATATGAAGAAGTTGAAGATTCAGAGAAGGTAAAATTTACAAAGACAAAGTTGAAAGGACATGCTACTATATGGTGGAAGGAAGTTTAGTTGGATAGGAATAGAAGAGGAAAACACAAGATTACAAAGTGGGATAGAATGGTGACAAAATTGAAGAATTAATTTATACCTACTGACTATGAGCTGGAGATGTTGAAGAGATTACAAAACCTGAGACAAAAGGAGACATTTGTGAAGGAGTATACTGAAGAATTTCATAAGATGATCATAAGGACAGGACATAGTGAAGCAAGCAAGGAGAAAGTGGCTAGATACATCAATGGACTGAGATTGAACATTTAAGAAGAACTAAGCTTGGTAAGGATGACATCTTTGGAGGAAGCATATTAGTTTGCCCTGAAAGTTGAAGAAAATTTAAACAAGAGGCATGATCAAAGATAGAGAGGTAGAGGAGGTAAATTTTAGAGAGGTAGAACATTTTTTGGAGGAGACAGATCACATCCAGAGAAAAACAAGCCTGACAACCCATTTAAGAAGGAGGACAGAGATAGCAATGCCTACCAGAGTAATGACAAAAATTTTCATCGCAAAGATAATTATAATTCATACCGGAATGAAGGATACAGAAGAGAAGGAAAAGGACCTGATAGGAGAACATTCAAAGGAACCTGTTTCAAGTGTGGAGGTGAAGGACATAGAGCATTTGAATGTAATCAAGGTAGTACAAGTAAGAGAACAGAGAACAGTGGAAGAGCAACCTATGTGAAAGAAGAACCTGTTGGATCACCGAGTTCAATCGATAAACCTGAGAAAGGAGAATCACTGGTGATGAGAAGAGCACTATTTCAAGTAAAGACAACTGAAAAACCATGGAAAAGAAAGAGTTTGTTCAGAATGAGATGCATATTAGTAGGTAAATGTTGTAAAGTTGTAATTGATAGTGGTAGTTCAGATAACCTAGTTTCAAAGGAGATGGTGACTAAGTTGAAGCTGGAAAGATTGAAACACCCTAAGCCATATCAGATAGCATGTATTCAAGATGATCATAAGGTACTGGTGAGTGAACAATGTTTGGTGAAATTTCATATTGGATCATATCATGATGAAGTATTGTGTGATATTATGCCTATGGATGTTTGTCATATTTTGTTGGGTAGACCTTGGTAGTATGATAGAAAAGATATACATGATGGGAGAAAGAATACATAAACTATAATAGAAAATGGGAAGAGAATTACTTTGATTCCTTTGGAAGATGATCCTAAGGGTGAAGTCTATGGAAATGCTAGAATCTATTTGGTAGATGGAAGGAAATTTTTGGATGGTTTGAGACATGAGAATATGTGTTATGCTTTGATTCCTAAGAAGCCTAAAACATTGAAGGAGGCTAAAGAATCACAACTAGAGGAGATAAAAGAGTTTTTGATAGAACATGTAGACAACATATCTGATAATGTACCTGAAGGATTGCCACCTATAAGGAGTATCAGTCATCACATGGATCTTATACCAGGAGCTAGTTTGCCTAACAAAGTAGCACATAGAATGACACTGATAGAAAATGAAGAATTAAACAGACAAATATAGGAGTTGTTGAGGAAAGGTTTGATCAGAGAAAGTTTGAGTCCTTGTGCAGTACCTACAGTGTTAGTACCAAAAAAGATAGAGAATGGAGAATGTGTATAGATGCTAGAGAAATAAATAAGATCACAGTTAAGTATAGGTTTCCTTTAACTAGGATGGATGATATCATGAATTGTTTGAGTGTAGCAAAATATTTCACAAAGGTAGATTTGAAGAGTGGATACCATCAGATCAAAATCAAAGAAGGAGATGAATGGAAGACTACTTTTAAGACAAATGAAGGATTGTATGAGTGGTTAGTGATGCCTTTTGGATTGAAAAATGCACCGAGTACTTTCATGAGGTTAATGAAAGAAGTCTTGAAGACATTCTTGGGTAAGTTTGTTATTGTATATCTGGATGACATTCTAATTTTTAGCAAGATAAAGGAGGAACATTTGCAACACCTGAGACAAGTTTTGCAAAGACTGAGAGAAGAAAAATTGTTGATAATAATTAAGAAGTGTAGTTTCATGAAGAAAGAACTAGTGTATTTGGGATTTGTGATTTTTGCGGAAGGATTCAAGATGGACCCTAAGAAAGTGAGAGCAATTGTTGAATGGCCTACACCGAAGAGCATTGGAGAAGTCAGATCATTTCATAGATTAGCTAGTTTCTACCAGAAGTTCATCAAAAATTTTAGTTTAGTTTGCAACCCTATGATAGAGACAATGAGAGGTGACAGGAAAGTCTTCAAGTGGACAGCAGGAGCAGATAAAAGTTTTGAATTGTTGAAGAAAAAATTGATAGAGCAACCTATTTTGGCATTACTGAATTTCAATAAGGTATTTCAAGTAGATTGTGATGCAAGTGGAAATGCAATTGGAGCAGTGTTAAGTCAAGAAGGAAGACCTGTGGCATATTTCAGTGAGAAGTTGAACAATGCAAGGAGAAGATATTCAATTTATGATCAAGAGATCTATGTCATAATTCAAGCCTTGAAAAAGTGGAGACATTACTTGTTACCTAAGGAATTTCTACTACATACAGATCATTAAGCTTTGCAATATTTGAGTAGTCAAAGTAAGTTGAATCAGAGACATATGAGGTGGGTAGAGTTTGTAATGCCCCGCCATGAACACCTTAGAGAAAAACATATCTATGCTATGCAAAGCAGGATAATTTTTTTTTATATATGAATAAGATAACAAAGTAATGTTAACACATCTATACACATCATTTGAACTAACGACTTGTCCTCTAAGATTTCATGGTTGCATTACTTGCCAAATCAATTAACATAATTCAACATACATTATTAACTAACATTAGTAGATCATTCTAAATCTATAGCATTAAATGAATAAACATATACATCTCCATATCATAACATCAGATGAATAATCGACATGATCAGGATTACATGTGAATGTACAAATTCCTATACACATGAGTAATTCATTACATTGATTACATTATCACCTTTTTGAATACATACATTATGAATCGACTGTCACACAAGGCTAGACCATGAGTATGCATAATCATCTTCCTCAAACTGGTACAAGATCTGATATCTAATGCACAAGATACATCCTCCTCACTCACGAACATCGGCAAGGGAAAAACCAATGGAAATAAAAGCTCTTCCACCCGACCATGTGGAACCCTAAGGTCCACCCCCCAAGCTAGGAGATAACACAAGATCCCACACTCACAGATAGTAAGGAGAACAATAGACTAACAAAAGCAGTAGGGTTATACATGACACCAATTATCAAACTATCCACAATAAACATCACTGACATACTTAATTGTACTTCCAGAGGCACTTACACAATTAAGGGAGGAAATACAACTAGGGAGTGCTAGACTACAATAGGGAGGAGTGTCATCACATGGATTGATATGGGTTGTCCTGGTGGACTTCACTAGGCCCCGACTCCCATCTTTGGGTTGTCTTGGCAGCCTCTCCTGATCCCCAGTCCCCCATACAAACTCATGCAGAATCAATGTACCTTTCATGGGGACAAGGTAGTTGATCTTACCATTCCAGGCCTTCTCATCTCATCTCAAGCCTAAATGAGCATTTGAGCCACGAGTGAGGCATACATTATCTTGATTAATGTGAATTCTACCCATTCCCCTATTTCATTATTAATGTTATCACTGGATTAAGAAACCCTTCAATGGGTTGTCCTAGACACCACTATGGGTTCCGGCCCCCATTGAGAGCCACTCCCCCTACTTTGCAACTAGTAAACCCTACACTAGGCAAGGCATTGACCATCTTGCACAACCATCATAACCACATAATCCATACACCAAACAAGGCATTAATCATCTTTGAATGTTCATCACAATTAAATGAGTTCATGTTAGAATAGGAGACAACATTTTAGGGTTACATATCACAAGGACCATACACACAACTACACCCTTCTTAGCCTCTACAATCCAACTTCCCAATGACACAGAACTTACATCCCACTATAACAAAAGCATGAACATTTAATCCAATAGTCTAGATACATTGGTTACTACAGAGAATTTATCATAACAAAGTTATCAATATAAGATTGTAACTTGGTTATTATCCAATCTCAATTTTAGAATAGACCAATTTCATAATTCTATGCACAATGTAAGTAGATAGTAAACATAAAAGACAATTACCTATATGTAATTATTTCACAATAATCTATTCTTACACAAAGAGCCAACTTTTATTATAACAGAAAATTAAGAAAATCCTATATTCTAAACATGAGATCCTTCTATGATAGCTCTTTCTCTCTTTATTCAAAGATAGCATATAAAAAGATAATTCATAATTAATTAAAATCTAATTAAGATTAACTACTTACTATTCTTACCTATACATGACTCTACTCAATTAAAACATCAACTAAGCCTTAATTTGGAACTTAAGTCTCTAGAGTTGTTGTATGGTTTTAATTTCTCTGCAACTGGTATATTGTAAATTCTAACTAGAAGAATACATTTCAATTGTCATCTATAAATAATTTATTCTACGTAAAGAATATAACCTTTCCATTTATTCCTAACTGAATCTCATGAACATTTAATGAGAAATCAAAATAAACAAAACATTGTTTAAATGATATAAGAAATGTTATAACTACTTATTCCTAACAAAGTTTATAATTAGACATAATGTAATTTATTTATTTATTTTAAATGTCTCCAACTCTCAATGACTTATCTATAAGAAGTAATCAATCCACTGACCAATATATTTATTCATCACTAAAAGCTTGATTTAATTGATAAGTACACAGTTAAAAATCCTTTCAAACTTATGTCCTTATGCTTATGATCTCATAATCCCATTTCATATTCACAATAATTTTTATATTCACTTTCATATTCATATTTATATCCATTTTCATATATGTAAGCATATTTACCTTATTTCTACACTCCTATTTATTCTCATAGTATTATACCTATTATGTATGCATACTTATACATAATGAATGTATATACATCAATGATGGTAATATATTCCAATTATTATTATGCTATATAAGCAGTATTCATTTATTTATATTCATATTATTCATCTACAACATTTATATTACCTAACCTATTAATAAAGGAAAGTGCACATACCTCTTTATGCTGCTTGTCTTGTTGAATCTGCTCACTGGATTATATTCTCTTTCGCCTATTCTTTAATATTTATATATTATAGTATTTGTTATAATATTAATAATATCTCTATATTATATTATTATATATGCTATTAATATTATTGTATATATATATATATATATATATATATATATATATATATATATATATATATATATATATATATATATATATATATATATATATATATATATATATATATATATATATATATATATTTACTTGAATAATTCCTCCCTATATGTATTTATGATATCTTTCCTACTTATGATTCAAATATATATATATATATATATATATATATATATATATATATATATATATATATATATAATGTAGATTTAAATATATAAATATAATGCGGATTTAATTATATTTATTTATAATGTCGATATTCCTTTTTTTTAATTTATTTCCCATATATTTATAATACTTCCTCTTAAATTAAATGCAAGCTACTGTTATTCCATACTTTCTGACTTTCATATTTAAAGACTTCTGTTTGCTTACTTTAGACTTCCTTATTTTCTTATATCCCCAAATCTCATCCCCTTTCCTTCCTTGCTGCTGCTATTTATATTATATATGTTCCATTATGCCTCTTACGAAGAATGGTGACTCTTCAAAGAGTCACGTACATAATATTAATATCTAATATATATATTATTTAATTAATTAATTCCTATTAATAATATATATTATAATAATATTTATATCTATTAATATCTTATGAGTATAATAATAATAATACTTGATATTTATATTCATGTAATATGATAATATATTATATAACTTATTAATATTTAATTATTAATATTTATGTGTAATTAAATATATTGTTTAAATCTTCAATTTAAACAAGGCTTTAATATGGGGACATGACAATATAGTACTGGAAATAAACCCTAATAAAATAGTATATTTTACCCTAATAGTATATTTTATACCAGCTTTACAGTAAATAAAATGTAGTGTTGGAAATAACCTTTATAAAATATAAAATATCGTACCACACTTGTAAATAAAAATAGAGTGATGTAAATTTAAAAGATAGTATAAAATATTATTTTATAGCACTATAGTAAACCCTAACAAAATATAATTATAAACAACAATGAAAAGATAATAATTTAAATTTCATTGTGTAGAAAATATAAGTAAAAATTGGTGACAAAATCTATAAAATATAATGCACTTACCATTCAATTAACTTCTGTTCTTCGGGTCTAAAATATTGCAGCCACCTCTTAAAAAAAACTCCATGGAAATTTATAATGCACAGTGTTCCCAATAAAGTAATTTCCAAAAAGATTAAAAAGCCCCCAAATTCTCCAGGTCAAAATTCCCCCTCCCCATTTAATAAATAATGAAGGGAGGGAAGTTATTTTTCCCACTCCCGTATAAAATAAATTTACAACTACCCCAACTAACTACCTACTAACCCTTATTAAAAATAAATAAAATATATCAACCAACATAATTGAAACATACACACAATAAATAATTTTACACAAACGGGTAAAACCATTTACCCACACTCACTCACATATTATAATTAATTATATAACCAACTTTATAATATTCTATTTATTTACTATTTTATTATTATTTCTTAATTATAATATTACACTATAATTTTATTTTATTATCAACTAGGATTATATATATTATTTATCAATCCATTTTAATGCATAAGATAACCAAGGCATATTATCAGACAAATTCAACCAAAAGCCAAAACAATTACCTAACCACTAACCAAGGTCAAAAGGCAAACTTCAAGCAACACTGACTGGCCACTGATAGTACTTGACAAGGTATCAAACTAGGTACTCATCCTCTTCGAGGATGATGGTTAGGGTGGGGGACCAAGTGCTATCTCCAATCAACTACTTCCATTGGGTGCAAGGCACGCTCAAACCTGCCAATTCAGGTGGAGTCGATGCCTGGTACCTGTTCACTCAAACATACAAGTTAGAGCACATGTACATAATAGCCAAAGCACTAGGAAAGGGACTCTAGCAATCATATCTCATACTCGTATGTCACCCATACATCCAATGGTATGATGCCACCCTTTCCACCTGTCCTAACAACATACTACTGCATCACCTTATCCAAATAAATCTCTGCATAATAACAATATGCATCATGCTCCCAAAAGTATTAACAGAAGCTCTTGTTCCATCCTCATCATCAGGTTCCTTAGCCAAACTACCTGCACATCTAAGGTGAGAATGGAGGGGTGCTACAGAGTTCATGCAGAGTTATACCTTTGTGTTGAAGTATAGGAGTGGTAAGTCAAACAAAGTTGCAGATGCCTTGAGTAGGAGAAGAAACTTGTTGATAGAGATGAGAGTTGAAGTATTGGGATTTGAAGAATTAAAGAACATGTATGAGGGAGACACTAATTTTGTAGAACCTTGGAAAGCATGTAAGGAACCTGTTGTGACAAATAGGAGTAAATGGTTCGACTATTTCATTCAAGAAGATATGTTGTTCAAGGGAAATCAATTATGCATACCTACAAGTTCAATGAGAGATAATTTGATCAAGGAGAAGCATAGTGGTGGATTGGCAAAACATTTTGGCATTGACAAGATAGTGGCTTTGGTAAGTGAAAATTATTTTTGGCCTTAGATACATAAGGATGTTAGGAAGTTTGTGTAGAGTTGTAGAGTTTGTCAAGTTGCAAAAGGGAGTAGTCAGAATACTAGATTGTGTAAACCTTTGACAGTACCAGAGAGGCCTTGGGAAGACATAAGTATGGATTTTGTAATGGGATTGCCAAAGACATAGAGAGGACATGATTTTATATTTGTAGTGGTAGACATATTTTCAAAGATGGCACATTTCATACCTTGTAAGAAGACAACTGATGCAATGCATGTAGCTGACCTATTTTTCAAGGAGATTGTGAGATTGCATGGATTACCTAAGAGTATAATTTCAGACAGAGACAGTGCCAGATTTCTTGGATATTTCTGGAAGACACTTTGGAAGAAGATTAAGACAGATTTTAAGTTCAGTTCAACATTTCACCCACAAACTGATGGACAGACAAAGGTAGTGAATAGGAGTTTGGGAAACTTGTTGAGATGTTTGGTTGGAGAGAAGACAAGAAGCTGGGGTTTGATTCTTGTACAAGCAGAGTTTGTATACAATAATTTAGTAAATAGGAGTACCAAAAAAACACCTTTTGAGATTGTTACCAGAGTAAACCCTAGAGGAGTTACAGAATTGAGAGATCTCAATTTAAAAGAGAAGAGCAGTGTAAAAGTAGAATAATTTGTAGGACATATGGAGACAGTACATAATCAATTAAGGAAGCATAAATGGAAGAGATGAATAGAAAATATAAAAAACAAGAAGATGAGAAAAGAAGACATAAGGAATTCACAGTTAGAGATGAAGTGATGGTATACTTGAGAAAAAAAAGATTTCCAATTGGGACATATAATAAGTTGAAGATGAAGAAGTTTAGACCTTGTACGATACTCAAAAAATTTGATTCAAGAAATGCATATGAAGTGGAGCTACCAGATACATTGGGTATTTCACCTATTTTCAACATTGCAAACCTATATCAGTATCATGAAGCAGAGTTCAGCGACAAGCTTGAAGAAGACTTGAAGAAGTAGTTACCACAACAAGCACCGGAGCAGATTGAAGACATTTTGGATAGCAGAGTTGGACGCAACACCAGAGGAAGATAGTACAAACAATATCTCATGAAGTGGAAAGGTAGACCGGAAGAAGATTTGTCTTGGATTTCTCAAGCTGAGGTGGATCGTCTTAGTTTTCCTCTAGCCCTAGCAAAGTGAGGGACTCACTTTTTCAATAACTTTAGATGTTTGATGTAGGAGCATCCCTGGTTCAAGAGAAATCTTGCATCACCCAAATATATTTGTATTTCAGTTAGTTTGCATTTTAGTTTGTTTCTTTTTATTTTCTAGTTCAATTCAAGTAGTTCAATTAGTAGCAATTTCTATATTTTGGTCTGCATTCTGTCGCAGTTGCATTTCAAACATTGTGGAGCTGGACTTAGCATCTAAAGACATTCATGCACATCATATCCAAATCTTAGAGCATTTGGTTAAGGTACTAGAAAGATATCACCATCAGAAGATCAACTATTTTCTTAGAAAAGAGCATTTTGATAGTCTTGGACAATTAGCTAAAGGAGAAGACTTGCGGAGCAGCTCTCGACTTGCTTAGCTAAAAGACACATCTTTCAATGTTCTATGGTTTGTGGCTGAGCTCCCTCGAGATCTGCACATCATTCCATTCATTTGCGGAGGAGTTTAATTCATTTAGGTCTGACCTATCCATGTACACACGTTACAGTGCTTCATTGGAGTTTGTGATCTTCCTTGGCTGACACGGAAGAACCTATTGTTCCAGAGATGATATATATTGATGTAATAGATACCTAGAAAAGTAGTTAACAATAGTAATGATCAATAGCATAAGTTGATAGTTTGGATTCATTATGAAGGATCTTCAAAGCTAAATATTGTGCATATTTTGATATTCTATAATCAGACCTGTGAACCCTATTTGTAAGCCCGCATGTTACCATCCAGTTTGTATTTGAACTCTATGATATATTGAATGACTGAATATGCATATATTTCATATCTTTGAGTTGTTTCCATTGTGTTTACTCTTGTTGCACGGTCTAGATAGTTTATTCTATGAACCCTCCTATCATGACTACACCAGATAGAGTTAGAGAGGGAAAATATAGAAAGTGGGGTAGATAGATAGAGAGAGGAGGGAGATAGAGAGATAGAGAGAAAGGGAAGAGAGAGATAGATAGATAGAGAGGCAAGGGGAATATATAAAGAGATAGAGAGATAGAGATTAAGAGAGAGATAGAGATAGAGATAGAGATAAAAAGAGGGGGAGAGAGATATAGAGGGATGGAGAGATATAAAGATAGAGTTAAAGAGAGGGAGAGAGAGGGGGAGAGAGAGAGAGAGAGAGGGAGAGGGATAGAGATATAGAGACAAGGGGATAGAGATAGATGTTGGATCTTGGTTTGTCATTGATGTCAAAAGGACAGGAGGTTAGTAAGGTCAGTGCATGGGTTTATGTTGTCATCACAAAGAGTTGTAGTAGTATATATTTGTCATCCATGTTGTTTCATGTTTTTGGTGTAGAGGTTGTCATATCAAATGATAACAGATCTTGGTTCAGGTATATCTTTGTCATCATCACTAGATGCACATCAAAGTATGCAATATGCATTTGTCATCATCAAGAGATGATTCATGTCAAATTCTTTAGGAGCTTTGTTGATCAATGTTTGTCAAAGAGAGTTCATACTTGATTGGTTTGCTACATGAGATCTCAAAATATATCAGGTGATGAAGGTATAGTGTTGATAAAACTTGTTTCAGGATGTTTCATGACAAGGATGCTTCATGTCACTATTCATGTCTATGTCAACATGACAAGGTTTGTACAAATCTTCATTTCATTGGTGATGGATGCAATGATGCAGTGTTTCATCTCAGACAAATGGATGTTGTGATGAGTTCATATAGATGATATCAGGATGCCTTCATGATATGGATGCATGCTTATGCATGTCAGGAGATGTAATGTCTTTGATGTAGTATGGTAATGTTGTCATAGCACACATGATATGCAATGATGTTCCACATTGATGTTGATGCCTATTTTGCTCCATAACAAGTTCATGTATTGCTTTAGGACAGGTAAATAACTTGTTGATACTTACTTCATACCAAAGGGGTTACTTTATACAAAAGTACTACTAGTCTCCATGACAGAGAGAAACTAGAAGTGCAAGGGTTTGACAGTCAATAATTTTTGAAATTAGGGTTTGTTAATTCCTAAAGACCTTTCCTACAAGTCCTAAACCCTAGACTTAAGTCACCTTTTTCTATTATATCTCTCTATTTTCCATGCTACTAGGGTTTATGTGATATCCAATCAAAAGGTAATTGTTGAAATTAGGGTTGTTATTTTCTTAATTCCTAAATTTCCTAAAACCCTAAATGCTCTTTCTAAATCCTAAACTGTGTCATTAAGACCTAAAACCTAACCGTCAACTCTAAATACACTTATATTATGTTTAGTAAGTGACTTGCTATCATAGGTTAGCAGATCACTTAAGTTATGTGTTATGGGTCTTAAGTCATTAGGTGACTAGCCCCCTTTGCTTAGGAAGACCAAATCCTCCAGTCACCTTATATTGCTCAGGCGCCAATAAGAGCATCGAAGGCTGAGATTAAAATTTGTCAAGGGCACAAAGACAAGATCGAAGGTTGTGATTTAAAATAGTTTTAAACACCAACATATATTCTTTGGGGTTTTAATTTGACGGTCATTTCCTTATGACAACACTACAAAGCTTTTTATAAGCTATTTTTAGCAAAGCAAAAAGGTTGTTTTAATGACTTGACATGCAAATACATGCAAAGACCACACTCTCCATTTTTAGATGCTTCAATAACCTAAATGAAGGCATGAATTGATTTTCTAAATATAGGGAGAAGATTAAGTGTTGAGTATTAATGTCTTGTGAGTGGGTATTATAGGAGAGGAGTTTTCTTTTTGGTGATATGGCTTGATACAAAGAATGGATGTTTGAGTGGACTAAATATGGGTCGATGGAATATTATTTTGACAGAGAATCATGAAAGGGAAGAGAGTGTGTATTGCATAGGGGGTTTTTGAATGAGAATACAAGTGTGAGTTAGGTGATTGAGAGATTGTATTGTTTTGACTGTGAAATATGCAGAGTAAGAGATGTTATTGCAGGTGAATCATGCATAGTGTGAGGAGATTATGAAGTTGAATATGTAGAGTATGAATGCAGATAAACCTGATTGAAGAAGAATGATATGTTGATCTGAGCTTTGTAGTGAAATAGAGAAACCCTCTGTAACTCTTTTGATTTTCTTCTGAGATTGTTGTAAGTGCTCATATTGCTAGTGAGGCATATGATATGTAATCTGTGAGATATTGCCATTAAGGCATAGTTTGTAACTAGTGAGGTTCACCAGTGAGGCATAGACTATAACTAGTGAGGTTTTCTAGTGAGGCTTAATGGAGATCATGTTCATAGTGGTTTTTACCCTTCTAGAGTTTTCCACTCAATCATCTGTATTATGTGATGTTCATATATGTCTCTTGTGCTTTGTTAATGCTTTCATGTCCTAATGCAATTGTCTTGTGTTTCATGATGATGTTATATTGTTTTGGTACTATTGTGAGAAGATCTAGTTTGAAGAATTAGTTTTATCAGATCACTGATTCACCCCCTCTCAGTGATCCTTAGTATTCTAACAATAGAAAGGGATAACATTAGAGAGAGGGAAATATATAGAGAGATAGAGATATAGAGTTAGAGAGAGGGAAACATAGAAAGAGACCTAGGGGAGAGGGAGAGATAGAGATAAATAGAGAGGAAGACATAGAGAGATAGAGAGAAAGAGGGGGATGGAGAGGGAGAGAGAGGGGGGGAGATAGAGTTAGAGACAGGGAAATATAGAAAGTGGGTAGAGAGAGAGAGATGGACGGGGATATATATATATAGAGAGAGAGAGAGCTTGATAAAGAAAGAGTGAGAGAGAGAGAGAGAGAAATAGATAGATATATAGATATAGATCTACGGTGAAAAATAGGGAGAGATAAAGAGATAGAGAGGGGGCAAGAGAAAGAGATAGAGAGAGAGGGTAGTAGAGATAGAGATAGAGAGAGGATAGAGAGATAGAGATGGATAGGGGGAGAAATGAAGAGAGGGGAGAGATAGAGAGGGAGAGATATAAAGACAAGGGGATAGAGATGGAAAGAGATAGAGGGAGAGATAGAGAGAACATTAAAGAGAGGGAAAGATCCTGAAACATAGAGATATAGAGTTAGAGAGAGGGAGAAATATAAACAGATAGGGAGAAGGAGAATTAGAGAAATAGAGAGGGAGATATAGAAAAAGGTAGGGGAGAGGAAGAAATAGAGAGATATAGAGAGAGAGGGAGACATAGAGAGATAGAGAGAGGGGTACATAGAGAGAGAGAGAGACCTAATGGATCCTTGTTCCTTTACCCTGATGCATGTTGTTGAACCCCTTAATTTGTCTAACCCTGAAACCCTAAAAATTTGACTAAGATCCTCCAAATTCTAGAATCTACATTTTAATTCTTATGGATCTGAAGCCACTCTCAAACATCCTACCAGTATATACATAAAATATAACTTTAAGTATAAGAAAGGTAAATGATAAAAGGTAAATACTAACTTATACTTAAATTTTTATTTTATGTACATATACCCCTAGTCTCTTCCTAGACATGACCCTGCTCTAGAGTGAAGAAATTTCAAGGATTCCCATTATAACTACTTTAAAATGTGAGTGTGTTATAACATGCTCGCATTATGGCTTGGTAGTTACCAATCCATAATGCGCTTGCATTATAATGTGTGTGTTTTTGCCTTCTTTGGGAAATTCCAACCCTAAGGGTTGGATTTACCTTGGACATCTAACCCAAAGGGTTGGAGGTACCTTTTGGATGCCAAGGATGTGTTTTTAATAAAGAGTTAGAAAATTTGACCAAATACTGTGCGTGATCCCCCTATGGTTTACATGTTTTTCAATGTCAATATGAAAAAATGCTAGGATGACTTCAAGTTTTTTATTAGCTTTCTAACCATGTATTTTTTCAAAAATATAATAACATTAAGGTTTCCATCTTCAAGTTCTTTTGTTAATGTGTTCTTTTTTTTAGAAAACCTATGTCTACTATTTTTGGTGTCATTTTTTACAAGTTTACCAAAATTTGAAACAAATTACATTTTTAGATTCTAGACTCAATTCTGTACACATTGAAAATAAAAAATTTTGATTTTTTATTGGTTTTCAAAAACATTAGGGGGGAGCATGGTCAAATTTTCATTTTTTAGGATGTGTTCACTTTAAAAATTCATAAAATTTCATATATTCTTAAAAAATTAACAAAAAAAAGGCATAAACTACATGGTGTTAGCTAATTTTCCACTGAAGCAATTTGTCGAAAATTTTTAAAAAGTCAACATTTTAGGGGGAGCACACTAGACACTATGTTATATTTTTATGACATAAATAGGAGCACTTTGTGTGCTCCCCCTTATTGAACCTCTTAATCTCCACCATTTTTAGAAAAAAAAAATAGTAGTTTTGAAACTAGACTCGAATCACTACAAAACTTGTTCTTATCACATCTTCTAATTTTGAGTGTGGCTATCTTCAATTCCTCATGCAAGATTAGTGTTTTTATTTATTTAAAAAAAAAGTGGCCTCTTATGACCCCTTTTGGTCCCCCATTTCCATGCATATACCCCATTGAACTACTTGCTTGAAAGAAAGATCTAATCAATGAATCTAAAAATATAATTTGTTGAAATGAACTACTTAATCAAAAAACTAAAATAAATAGTAATTGAATTGAAATAGAAATCTGATCTAAAATTACAAAATCAATGAAACTAAACTAAGCAATTTCAAGAATCCAATAAAGTAATAAATCAAAACAGTAACTACTAGCCTTCTCTCCTTTGGTGGGAGTGAGCCCTTGCTCCACACCTATGGAAGGAAGGATAAATTAATGCCTCACAACACACAACTATGAAACCACTAACGTTATTCTAGATTCTTCAAAAATAGAGTATGTCTAAAAATTGAGTATGTATTATTTCTTCTAAATACTATTCTATATCTATTCTATTACTTCCATACAATATATATCAGGTTTTTTTTTGCTGATATAATATCTCTGGAATTTATTATGTCACCCCTAGTTTTCTATTAGATACAAAAATCTTTATTCCTTATTCTAAGCATGCAACTATCTATTCAAAAATATCATCATGCAAAAACTAAAGAGATTAAAAGTGACACTAAAGGTGTCCCTTAAATCAAGAGTTTTAACTTAAATTTAATTAGGCCGTGAAGGCCATTAATAAAGAAAATAGAATAACTTAAAATAGTTGTTTGACAAAATTATTAATCCATGCAAAAGAAGTCAACAAGTGTCCTTCAACTGAGCCACTATTGCAATCTTCTCCCAAAAACTCCAGCGCCTTCATGCAGAACTCCAAAGATACTTCTAGAACTACTCCAAAGATTCTACACAGTCTGTCTGGACAGCAGCTCCAAATATGTCTACAACAACCTAACTTCTACAACTTCATGGGAGACAACTCCGATGATTATGTAATCTATATGTCTATACAGCGCCATGGCACTCAGCTCCACAATCCTTCCATACTTCTACAAAACTCTTGAGACCTTGAAATATTCATTCTGCACAACTTCGAAGATGGCAAAATCTTCTTCGAAGTCTTCAAAAACCTTGCTATTTGGAATGAATGGGTTCATGTAATCAAAAAGAGATATTTCTACATATTTTTGTTAGTTCAAACTCAAAACATGAAACCTTTTAACCATAACTATTCCTACAGCATCACATCTCAATTTAACGTAACTAAACAAGGTTTACCAGTCTTAAATTATAAGTTAGCAATTGGAATGGTGTTTAGGATAGGAAAGGGAGATATAAAATCATGTTTTGATGAGTACTACCTAACACTCATCACATCCCCATCATCTATCCCACCTATTGCTACTTCACCTTCCCCACTAACTTTAGGTTCCGCTCTTGCACCCCTCCATGATACATAAAAACAAAAACAAAAAGTGCAAGATCATTCTCCACCCACTTCTAAAAGTAGGCCTCCTAGACCTCCTTAGTACCCCACCTAGCCTACTGCCCAACCTAAATTCATCCCACTCACTACTTAGCCTACTCCGACCCACTCTTCTTCCAACCCACCCTCTAAAATCCATCAAGACAAAGAAAATGATAACACATTTAAAAGAATTAAGATTTTTCTTGTCCAATATTCCCTTCCTCTTATTATTCCACAAACTCTTGATATTCATTCTTTCATCAAACCCATCAATTTACCTAATGTCCATGTGATTTGCAATGTCATGCATGCATCCCTTGACCCACCTACCCATTCCAACTACCAATCCTTTCCTAACCTCCTTAAACCCTTTATCTTATACATTGTCCTACCTCCCTCACTACCAACCAAATGAAAATTTGAATAGTGCCCCTACCCCACAACACTATTATCCTAAACCTAAACTAACACCTTTAGGATCTTCTCTAACTTCTACATCTATGTTCTCTCTAGTTGAGGTGGCTCCTCTTCCACATCCTCTCATTCCTAGTCCCCTCACATCTACTAGTATTATAGAGGATTAGAGATTGGTGGAATATTATGTATTTGACTTGCGAGCCCATTTAGTTGATGGATACCTCTTTGGCTCAGTTATTAATTTTCTCATGTTATTAATGATATTTACTCATTCATTGACCATTATTCCTACTATAGACATTTAGGAGGGCATTGATCCTCTCACATCTATAAAATGTCCACTTTCTACTTCTCTTGATGTTACTACAATACTCATTTGTTAATTCCTATAGAACCCCATAGTCCCAAGTCCTCAAATGATCATGATTGGGATGAGGATGAATTTCTAGATGATGAGTTTGAAATTTAGGCATTGTATCTTCATCTCATTTATATGCATGTGAGTCTTGTGTTCTTTAATGTCTATACTCCCATGTGCCTATGACTATTTGTGTATGTTAGTTCCCCCTGGAGGACTCATGTTACTCTTCTAAGTACATGGATACATGAGGAACATAATGTAGTAACATTCCCCTATTATACCTATCATTCATCCTATGTGTATTGTATGTTGTCTTAATATAATTTTGGGGAAAATGCAAAGTATAGGGACATTTAGGTCTCTTTCATGTTGAACCCAAATTTTTTAGATAACCGTTTGTGTTTTCTATTTTTTATTTTTGCATAGCTCTTTCTTACTATTTATTTGTTATGTGATTTCTTCCTCTGTGATCGTAGTTCTATGTGCCTTGGGGAATGATGATAATTTCAGCAATATTCCATGATTATCTATTTCTCAATATATATTGACCCCAAAGAATAATGATCTCTTTGTGTGTGCCTTCTTGTGATGTTGTTGATGCATATGTGACATTGTCTTTAGTCTTTCCTATGTAATTCCTTGGACATTATCTCAGTTGTATCATATTACCTTTTTGTAGCAACATGTTGTCATTTTGCCTCTCCTTGGGGGTAGCATATCACTGATTCTAGGGGTATATAATCTAATATATGTTTCCTAGGTATCCTTTTTCCATTCCCATTTTCTACCTTAAAATTAATTACATATATTTGATTTATGAAATTATTTAAGGGGGCATCTATCCACACTCACATATGAAAACACACACACACAACCACACACATGGATATTATGTATCCTCACAATGTTTACTATTTTTAGTACTTTGGTTTTTTACTTTAGCATAGCTTTATCATCTAGTAGGACAAGCCTGCTAAAGTGGGGGAAAATGTAAGGTAATAATTTGCATACCCTACAATTTTACCACTATAAATTGTCCTTATTTTAGTATCCACCTATTTAGTATGTTTCTAGGATGCATTTATCCAACCTTTGCCTTAAATCGCTCCTAGTGTCAACTTTGTTTTATGTTTTTGTATTTCCAAGTTCATCATCTGTGTTTGTATATGTCCTTGTATATTTTATGTCATATTTCCATTCTACGAAGTTTTTAACCATGTCATGTGTCATGCCCGCATTTCCCATGCGGTCACGGCACACAAACACACGTGTCATGTCCACATTTACCATGTGGTCATGACACAAATTACGAAAAACTTTTCTACCTATCCCTAGGAACCCCCTCGCACGCGTCTGCGTGCTTGGGGGCAACACGCTTAAGGCATAGAGTTGTCAACAAAACCATAAAGGTGAAGGCCATCTAGGGGGTATGCGACACGTAGTGTGTCACGTCTAGGGTTAGACTGGTTTAATCTGAACCCTAAGCTTCCTAAGTGAAGATGAATACCCACATCGAAACCTAACTTAGCTCAGATCATAAAGTGATTATGTAAAACAATGGCAGATGGCGCGCGATTTAGGTGGAGTGATGGAATGAAATAAATATATCCATACATGAATTAAACCCTAGGAGTCTAACAAAAATCTGGCAGCATAACTCATTTTCGATAAACGCAAAATAGAATTTTTTAAAAATAAATCACCCTTAGGAATTTAAGTAAAAAAATTAATAATAAAATAAAATCAAACCAATGAGTAATTTCAGAACGATTTAAAATAAATTAATAAAGGAAAGTTAAATGACAAGATGTCAATAAGTCTAAGGAGAAAATCAAGTTCATCATTAAATATAATTTGGCAATTATATTTAATGACAAACTCTAAATCTAATAGAGGGAGGAAGAGAGTTTAAATAACTCTCTCCGTAAAATAATATTAAAACAGATGAAAATAATAAGATAAAATTTTGTCAAAGGACATTCATTAACCCTCATTAAAATACTTCAATAAAATAGGGAAGGGGGAAAATACTCTTAAACAAAGTTTAAATTCAACAACACAAGACAAAACCATAATGCCAGAAATCAACTCATTCTAACTTAAATCTCAATAATTAAGGCAATTATGCCAAGAGTTAAAAAAAAACTAAACAATAAAAGAAACTAAGGTTCAAATAAGAATATAATAAAATCCCCTCAAAATAAAGTCCCCTAGAGACAAATTAAACGAATAATAGAAAAAAAAGAAATAGAGGTTTCAATAAATCATAAAATGAACCCCACAATAAAAGAAGCTTCTCAAATTTAAATATCCTCTCAAAAAAAAAGGAGAAAGCCCTATCTCAAATTAGATATTGTTTTCTATTTGCCCTAATCTCATGTATGTTATCTCTCATTCAGAGTTGCCCTAATCTCTTATTCTTGTAAGTGTGTTTGTTGCAGGCTAGGGTTCCTGTGCTCCCATGGAGGCCATGAGATGACTCACGGAGGTATGCATTCGAGCTCAGAGAGTTCCATTGATTGTAATCTATTTGAAGCTATCCATACTATTCTTTTAGAACTAGTGTTAATGCTACGAAATGTTGGGTTTTGATGTAAATGTGCAGGGTCGAATAGCCGACGGCGGCCACATTTGGGGGGGGAAAGAGCTACGGCTTACGTAGAAGACGTAGAGCGCAGTGTTGAGATAGCAACCAGCCGGCGTGAAGGGGGAGAGCTATGGTGGAGAGGTGGTCACAGAGGGGAGAAGTGAGGCATGGATGCGGAGCGTGGGGTGTCCAGCAGCGAGGGGCAGAGGGTACAGAGCCATAGCAAATGGAAGTGGTGGAGAAGCGTTGGAAGGGGGGTGAAGGGAGCTCTCGCGGAGGATGGGCAGCAAGGTGCAGCGGCCGCGGTTTTTCCTACACTCGGAGGTGAGTGTTGAGTGGGCGGCGGTCTGCGAGGGGAGCAACGGTGGTGGAGGGTTCTGTGGTGGGCGGCGCCCACCACAGACCCTCCCAACAGTTTAAAATTTTCTTTGTATTTTTTTTTTGTGTGTTCCAAGTTTCCCCTACTCAGAACTCACCCTACCATTAGGGTTTTATTCTAGACAACGCCATTTCAAAAAATCTTCCTTCCTCAGTATATTTTTTTTATTTCAGTTAAAGAATATATATATGTTCAAGTTTTAAATCAACATTTTATTCACCCACCTCTGTATAATTATTTTTAATTCCCCACTAATATAAATGTAAACAGAAAATAATATAAGATATTCATCATTTATCTACTTCTTATTTCAGTAAAATAAATAAATACACAGAGGTAACAGTAAATGGAGTAAACTAAACAGCACTGACAATATCCTCCTTTTGTTGCAAACATGTCATTTCTAAATCCAACTAAATGCCATAGCAATAAAATTTCCATATAATATACATGAACATTATTAAGCAACAATAGACTAGCAGACTATAATTTCATATGAAAACATAGCAGCTCTTTTTTTTTGTACAACATTTAACAAAGAAACTTCTAAAACAGCAGATAACAAAATAACATCCAAGTAAAAGCAATTAACCATTCTCAGCGTCCTCCCTTTGGGCTGCAACAATATATTTATTTAATAACACTAATATATATTTTTTTTTGACAGAATTCATACAAATAGAGAACACATTTTTTTTTTCATCTATAGCAAGATCTTTACAGCAACTTTATGGCACATGCATACATCTTCCTTCTAAGAGAATAATCCAGAAATTTTTTTTCTATATTCTCACATGCATTACACAACCTCCATCTCCACAGGATAGGAAGTAAACAGCAATAATAAAATATAGAATGTACACATTACATACAAAGTCACAGCCAACTCTATGGCAAGTAACTCACCTTTTTTTTTTCAAAAACACAATGCATTAAGGCCACTATGGCCATGGCTTTAACAACCAACACAAGGAGATTAAAAGATCACCAACATGAGTCCCAAAACAACTCCATCTCTTCACTACAAACCTGCAACTAAACACAACAACAAGACAACAAAACCAACCACTACAAAAAGCTCTCCTCCCTACCATAGACCTGCAAGTGGGTCACCCCCGAGCTGGGGAGGTAGGAAATCCACACGGTTATACATTCCACAACAAAGCAAATACATCAACAACACAAAACAGCCCATAGGATTATCACAAAACTTAACTCATAAACATGAGTTGCGGAGGGTAGGGAATGGACCCCTCAACTTAAAAGGGTTCCCAAAAGATGAAATATCAACTCATGACCTCAAGCCAAACTCTCCAAACACCATTTTCCACAAAAATCACAATAATCTCCATGGAACTCTTGCCATTAATAATTTGCTCAACAATAAAAGCCCTCAAGGCATAAACACAAAAATGTGGGAGAGACCTCAAGGAGGTTCCTTTCCCCTACCCATGACAAGTTGAGCATTACCTCCATTGGAGGTGCTCTCACCATACACCCATCCCAACAACACAATGCATTAAAATAACAAGGGTGAGAAAACAAGTTTAAAAGGCCTACCTTCAAAGCCCTTATAATGGAAGCAAGTTGGTGAAGAGCTCCAAGCCTTCCCAAGCCTTCCAATCCTTCAAGCCAAATCTCTAACTCTCCAAAACTCCTCCCAAAATAAAGCAAAAAGAATAGAATTGAAGAACCCCACACTCCTCAACAAGAGGAGATAATATAGGCCATGAATTTGGCCTTGAGGAATGAGAAGGTGACACTTGTCATGTTCTCCTTCCTCTTCCCATGCCACTTGCAAGGGAGAGGAAGTGTGAGGATGACAAGTGTCATCCTCTCATTCCCTCTCAATCCTCACCTTATCCACTTGTGCTCTCACACATGTGTGGGATGACAAGTGGTGAGGTGGCAATCCCACTCACATCCTCAAGAGGATAAGGGATGCCATATGGCATCCTCCTATTCTCTCAAGGAGCCATCTTCCTCCAAGATGCTCTCACACATGTGTGAGAGTCTTGGGGGAAGCTCCCACACACTTGGGAGTCTTGGAGAGCTCCCAAGTCTTCCTTGGGGAAGGATTCCCAAACTTTGGGAAGGGAGATGAGTCTTTCCCAAGGCATGACTCATCTCCCACTTCCCTTAATTCAAATTTTCGTCACTTTTACTAAACCAAGGTTTAGAGTGACCAAACTTGAGTCAAAGCTAGGGTTAGATAGTCCAAGTTGACCCTAGACTCATGGGTACCCACCTAGGGTAACTTTTGGGACTCTAGGGTTCACAAAGGGGGTTAAAAATCCACATTTAAATGGCCCAAAATAAAATAAATACCAAGTGGTGTAAACCAAGTAAAATTATACAACACTTATTATTAAATAAATAAACAAGGGGTACTAAATTTAATAAACAAGGGGTACTAAGGCCGAAATAACAAAATTAAATCAAGTACTTAAATCATCACTCAAATTCAAACGTGATCCTTATCCCTCTTGGGAATGGATCAGTTTACAGGGGATAACATAGTGTGAATTCTACCTCTGATTTTCCCGTGCCTAGGGAATGTGAAACCTGCACATCTCGATCAAGTGTCAGTCATATCATGGAAATCATAGCTGAGGCAACTAGAATTAAATTCATGCAATTCGAATACATCAATAATCATCAATACATAACTCCAATTTAAACTGCATTTCAAATCACATGTCAAATAGTCCACATCACATAAATAACTAGAAACTCATCATGAAATATCATCTAATATATCCCATGTGTCAAATCACTAAATATAGTCTAACATGATCAAATCCATATCACATATGCCTAAACAGTATCCTATCATAATCAAGAGATAAAACCAGTCTGCATAACAAAACCCATAGTCACTAAGGATTTGATAATGTCATCAACAAAATAGCATAATCGATCAAAATAAGGGAGGTAAAATAATCAGCCTCACATCATGTTTAGATTATAGTGCTAGTGTGAGGATGTCTGCATAGGCACATTATTGTCCTATGATAGTATAGTCATTCAACATCTATTTCCTTCCATGATAGTGACCTTTCAAATTCTAAAAGTCACTTGTAACCATAATATGGTATACTGAATAGAATCCCAATAGTCACTTTGGTCCAAGAATAGATTTTTGGTGACCCTTGAGCTTCTTCTTGTTCTTAGAGTTATTAGCATAACAGTTGTGCATCCTACCTCCTCATTTTTGTGATAGAAGGCTTCCTTGCTTGTTGTTTGAGGTTTTTACATTCTAGAGGGCATCTTATCATTCACAAGTGTAGTCTTCTCTTACCAACAAGAAATGCATACTCTTAACAATCTTCTCAAGCTAGTTAACATTTACATCTTTTAGTTTCTTTGAATCCTCTCATGACTTCCAACCCTCTATCTCTAATCTAATTTTTTTAATATTTTGTCTTATTTGAATCTATAATATCATTCTTATTACAATTGGTATTATTCTCACTCTCTCCCTCTTCTAGAGAGGGATTTGAAGTAAATATTTTCTTGTTGGTTTTATCATAGTGTTTCTTATTGGCACTTTGGAACTCCATCTCCCATATTGTCCTCCATACACACTAGTGTGCTTAAATCTCTATAGACCTGAGGTCATAACATTCATAGAAAAAATTACTTTATGTTATTTTTATTCTAAAAACACATAGGATTAAGAGCACACTCCTTTTTATCTTTGTTTCATTATTTCCATTTGACTACCCATGGAGGTTGAAAGACCAAACTGGGGCTTGACTATTTTGGCAAGCTCCCAACTAGTCACCCCATTTATCTCTGTCCTGGATATAGGTTGTTTTGAAGACTTAATTTTAATGGAGCTTTTCATTCCCTTAATGCTCCTTGTCATATTGTCTTTTCATTAAAGTTAAATTAGATTTATACTATATCTTTTTTTATTCTATACTTTCCTGTGTATTTCTAGTGTTTTATGTTCTTTATCTTCATCTCCTTGGGGTGCAGATATTCCAAATTCTATACTACACTTTATTTTTATGTTACTTTGGAATGACAATATGGATTTGGAGTGAAAAAGTGCTTGGTGGGATACAACAATGGCATGCTATCATCTGAACTAGTCCTTTGCTAGATTTACTCACCAAAACTTGTAGTTCTAGGTTTACCTTTTTGTAGTTGATTTCTACATTCCGTCTCTCTATTTTTACCTTTCCATTATTTATATTCCCAACCTAGTATTTTGTTTAACAAATAAACATAATTTAATTTGGAAAAAGTACATTTAGACAAGATTAGGGTATTTCAAGCCATTTGATATAAACAATAATACATTTTGGTTATTAACCTTGTCTAATTAGTGATAGGTTGAAAATCTTAAACTAGTTAGATATCAAATTTTACCTATCACATGTAGAGTGTAAACTTTTCTATTCTTGATCATAGTATGATGGCTTGAAGACTACATTTTTCCTTTGTATCACTATAGGCTTCTTTGATCTTTCAAATAAATGCATTTTCTATCCATTGTCATTATTTAAAACACTCATACATAGATTATTTTTCTTCGTATCACTATACATGCTTATTTGTTCTTTTAAATAGTTGTATTTTATCTCTATTATTCTTTTTTAAAAAACTTGTACAAAAAATAAAAATCATCCTTACACTCATAAAGTGTTTCCTTAAGCATCTTAATGAATGTATCCAAAAATAAAATTATAGGATTGATTCTAATAATGACACATATGGATAATCTGTAGCAAAACTAACAACTTCACCCTTTTCAACATAATTAATACGCTAATGTAACATATAAGGAGCTTCTTGGCATTTCTTAATCCAAGGACAACCAAGTAATGCATGGAACCAGTCCAAAGCAGGAATAGGATGACATTTAAAGTAGGAACTTCTTTTAAACAAATTGCCAAAGGTAAAATGATGCAACCCATTATCTTAGTCAACATTCCATTAGTCATTGTAAGAGAAACACTTGAATGTTCATACTCTTGCTATTAGAAATGATGATTAAATAGTATTTTTTATCATATGTTAAATTTACAAGAAAGATCAATAAGAACACCCTTAATTGGTTTGCAAGCAACATAAGCTCTAACATATAAAGGACTGTGAAAACCATTCACATGGATCTCATCGTGTGAAAATGTAATAACTGGCATAGAAGAAGAGGTAGAAACATTAGAATCATCATTTAGTATTTTTGAAAACTTATTTTTAGAATCATATAAATCAATCTGCTTTAAAACATCAATATTTGATTGTACCTTATGTGAAGATTGGTTACAAAATTTCATTGTCATAAAAAATCGTCACATGTGGATGGAATTGACCAAATGGATATCACATTATACCCTCACTCACCAACATATCATTCCATAGGATTTCTCGCTCGAGGCACACAAGAGTCCTAGTACCCTCATTTGTTTATCATTGTTGTATAGCACACATTACTATTATGTACCCCCCCCCCAAATATCATTATAATTGAAAAAGTTTCTTCATTTAATAACCACAATTGTCTTTGATGCTTATGTCAACCATGACCTAAGCTTTTGAGTTCTAATATTTCCATCAATCTTCTCTCTTACAAATATAATTTTTTATTTTACCTAGTTAAATTTTATCTTAAATTTATTTAAACAAATCAACATATATTAATTATAATTTCTAATTTGTAAAATTATAAAAACTTACTTTAAAATTAAATTAATAAAAAAACTTAATTATATTTTTATGTAAATTATAAAACAAAATTAAACTTTTTTGAATGTGGTTGAATATTCCTTTTAAGAGAAAAACACACAAATGGGGACTTTTTACACAAACAAAAATATATAAACATTCTTAGAAAAATTAAATAAAACATTTTTCCTATAATGAAATTCTAAATCTAAATAGTTAGTGAAGTTTTTCAAAATAAAAAATTTGAATGAAAGACACTTACACAACTTATAAGTTGCTACAAGGTGGCACTTATTTAATATAAACTAGCATACCTATATTTAAAAAATATATCTAAAGTACGCCGAGAGATATCCTTCTCGAGGTGCCTATTCCACCTATGTGAGGTAAATTGATTAAAAAATAGGCACCTCAAGAAGGATATCTCTCAGCGTACTTTAGATATATTTTTTTAAATATACGTATGCTAGTAGCATCCGCAGCGGCAAGCCTAATTATAACTATATAATATAATATTATGATATAGATTAAATATATTATTATAATATAATATATAATAACATTATTATATAATATATTATTATAATTATAATATAATAATTAAAAATATATATTATATTATATTAGGGTTAGGGTTAGTGTTCAAGTTAGAATTAGGGTCACGATTAGTATTAGAGTTAGGGCCAAAATTAGGGTTATAATTACAATTAGTTTAGAGTTAGGATTTGAATGAAGGTAAGGTTTAGAATTAGGGTTTTATTTAGGGTTATGCTTAAAATTAGGGTTAGAATAAATTTTTAATCTAATTAGGGTTATAGTTGTGTTTATAATTCTAGTTACATTTAATGTTTTGTTCATGTACCAAATAATGGTTAAGGTTAGTGTTAGGTTTAGAGTTAGGATTTGAATGAAGGTAAGGTTTAGAATTAGGGTTTTGTTTAGGTAGAGTTAGGGTTGGGCTTATAAATGGGGATAGATATAGTGTTAGTCTTATAAAACAACGTTAAGTGTGATCTTACAGTTATGGTTAGAATTAGGGTTAGATTTAGAAATAGGGTTTCGGTTAAGCTAAGAGTCAAGGTTAGATTAGAATTAGGATTAGATTGAGGTTAGGGTGATAATTAGGGTAATGCTTAAAATTAGGGTTACAATAAGGTTTTAATCTATTTAGAGTTATAGTTGTGAAAAAATCATTTTTTTTATTTATAATTTTTGGAAATTCATTAAATATAGAATATTGTAGTGCTTGGATTCGTATTAATTATCATAATAATTATGTGTTGTGGAGTTTTAATTTAAATAAATGTTGCTATTTTAGAATTAAGATTTATTTTATTTTACTTTATAATTATTTAGTTTAGTGAAGCATAATTTCATGTTTTATTATTAGTTTAATGAAGTTAATTTCTTAGAATATGCATAAATCAACACATCATAAGACAAACATATAATATGAAGTATTCCAATGCATGTTCATTGCCACCCTAGTACTTGTACACATAAGAATAGTATTTGTCCACATAAATCATTCATATCATGGTTGTTTGATTTGAGTAACTTACAGTTATGGTAAGTGTGTGAAATTATCTTTGTACAAATAACAAATAAAATCAACAAAATTTAGTACTAAAAAAATACGTGGAGAAATATTTTGGGGGAAAATAACACTAGCAAAGAGCACCAAGTATATATTCATGTGTATAAATAGCATTTTAGATATACAATATATTATTTCTATGCCCTATTGTACAACGATTTGGTCTACTCCATTTGCTCTACTCTAATTTGCTTTGTTTTCTCAACTCTGCTCTGTTGAGTTTATTCTGCTCTTCTCTATTTTTGTTGGAATAAACGAACAATCTCTAATCCAATTATTAATTATCAAATCACCAAGATATCATACCAATTGGTGAGGTACAAAGCTTTGACTACTACAATATAGAAATCTAAAAATTGTATGCAAATCTAAAAATAAGTTTGCTTAATCCTTGAAATACCATGAAACAATTCAACTTCTTTATGATGCTAAAATCAGCCACTCTAACATGCTTGATAAAACCACCTTAGATGAACTTATAATAGCAATAACATCACCATAAGATAGCAGCAACAAAGAGGCACAAATCAGCAACATAAGAATGCAAGATCTCACAACACAAGGTAGCAATGGAACAAAAGAATAAACACATAACATAGTGTTTATGTGGAGAAACCCTTGCGGGGAAAAACTCCACCAAGAAGAGAGGCCCCAGTTGTATTATCTTCAAAACAAGATTACAATACACCCACTTCCAATCTCCTCTTCATTCTTCAATCCAGCAGTACCTGTGTATAGAAAATCTCTCACTCAACCTGTTACCTGCAAGCAAGTTTTCCTCACTGTTACCCCACCAAACTTCACTCTCAAGTCTCATGTTTATCCAAAATGAGTACCCACCAAAGAAATTCATGGGAGATGGACAAAATCTAATATTTCTATCTTGGGATACACCAAAATCATCTTCTTACATATTCCCTTACACCTGTCATAGGCATCTTCCCAATATAGGCGCCTAGAACCAAGAATAGGAATTTACAAGACAATAATTACCGTCATATGTTGTCATAGAATCTCTTACAACTTATGACAATTGTAAGTTGTCATAGATGCTCTTACAAACTTATGACACACGTTATAACAGTGCAAAAATACATTTCCCTAAAATAGGCACCAAGATTCTCCACCACACCTCATTTACTATTTACCGAGATTCCTTGAGCAGTAAAAGTAACTCTTTAACAACCTACCAATGAAACTTGTACATCCCTTATGGGTAATTACAAATTACAAATAATAAATGAAATAAATACAATATTGGGATTTACAAGGTTAATGGCACCTTATCCCAACATTCTCCCACTTGACATTATACATTGTAAATCAACCCATACAAAAACTCAACAAGGGAAAAACATCCCTTAGCCAACCGTGTACCATTGATTCTTCAACATGCTTTTGTGCTCCAACAAGATACCTGCAAAAGCAACCATGATAACCACCATCTCAAGCAAGAGAAGCTCACATCATATTACCCATGATAGGACAAGGAACATGCCAAGGTGAAACATATCAAATATCACTGAAACCTGCACCAATCTATACATGAACACAAGCATCAAATCCAAATGATAATAAATGATTCTAAGTGACTGCCACACTCATACCAAATTAGAATAGCAACCACAGCAAGTTGTTAGCTCATCTAAACTATCCATACCTAAAACTAGGGTAAACAAACTATCATAGGTAGAACTTCAAGCTGTCAACATAACAACCCAAATCTGCAAACAAGTCCCTGTATATCCACCATCCTGCAAAAGAAGACTCCAAGATAACAACACACATAGACATGCGATAAAAAACCTTTGAAGTAACTCACTACAGTAAAGTGTAACTAGTTCAAGAGAGGTGCCCCTCCCATGCTGAACACATATACCTTCTGGAACTCCCACTGCATAGGTAATGTCAAATCTGAAAACAAGATCATAGCATTAACAAGTCCTCCTATAGCACTTCACATAGAGGATGTGGCTGATTCCTCTATCATAGTGTCAAATAAGCATACAATGATATGTCAAATATGTCTCTCATTACCAATCCAAATAACTCTCCCAAGTCCTCCAACCCAATGAAGAAAGAGATCAAGGAGCTACCAATTGTTGTCAAAAAACTATGAAGTACAAACAACAACACATGACTCCATTCATAAACCTCAACTCCATAAACATAAGAACCTTCAGGAAGAAAACAATATAATAGGAAAGAGAGAACCTGCAAATCAAACTATGTCCTTATACCACACTAACATGTGCCAAACTGTGTAAAGTAAGACCTCTTTCAACACTCCCAAAATGAAAGGATATCAACATCTAACCATTCATCTTATAATGAAACATGGCAGAAATAGATGTAAAACCTCTCACAAAAAGTAGATCAAACTAGCCAAACGTTCCCACAACATAAGGGAATATGCCCAAAGCCACTAACCATTTCCTGTACCTCTCCTACCAAATCCTTAGAACTAACCCAAGTTCAAGATTACAAGAAGAACAACGGAAATACATAAAATCATGCATCTACTTCTCAACAAGTTCTCACAAATCAACATTCAAGACTAATGCACAAGAGAAGACAAGATACATATAAAGAATGCATCTAATAATCAATCGGGCAACACCTCTTAGATCATTTACCCACCGAGTAGACCAAGAGTGGGATACAAGATTGTCCTGTGCATACAACACCAAGCAATATAAGCTTTCAATAAAGACAACCTTCTCATCAGGTCTATGATGGACTCACATCCATTTCTAGGTGTAGGCTCCTTGGTCTTTACTATTGAAAAACTTCCATAACAAGTAACAATTCCAACACATATCTCTTAGGTACAAGAGATTTCCAGCCTAACCCAAGTCTCTCTAGTATCCATGAGCACTTACCAATCAATCCATGCCAACTTCAAATGCAAACTGCAAAATCATGAAGCTCCAAGCAAATGATTAATACTCAAAACCAAAGAGAACTACATCCTCTCAAAAGGAAGAACAATAACACCTTTACCAAAGACTCTAAAGGTCTTCCATGAAACAAGATGTTAAAACCTCTTCAAGTCTCATGAAGATAAACATATCTTGCCAAAACTCCCACTAAACTATGATGCTGAGCTATACATGGCAATAAGATATCAAACCATCATTGTCAAAAGCTCCCATTGAAACATGTAACAAAGCTATCCATGACATCATGATTTAACCATCTCCTAAATGAAGATCATCCATGGCCTCAACACAATCAAAGAAAACCACTATAATGACAACAGCTCCCAAAAGGTCAAGTAAACCATAATCTCCAAACTAAGAAGATAGAACACACTATGTAACTGCACAAAACTCCCACTAAAAGTGATACTGAGTTGTATACATGCTATCATGACCTACATCATTACCAAAACTCAACTAAAAGTGAACAAAGCTTCTCATGTACCATAACTTACTGCTATAGATTCTAATGAACAACTATATCAGGTACTCTAAACCATCCTTTTGTCTTACTGCAATAAACATACCAATGTAATCAAGGTGACCAAGAAGAGGCCAACCAAACAAAATCCTCATTAGACAATTTACAAGATCTGCACTCATGCAACATCTCAAAGGAGAAAAACATGGTCAATGCTCCAATCTCAAAGAACTGAAAAATAGATTCAACTCCACATCAGTAACATGCAAAACAAAGATAACCAAGAATAACATGTAGATTTCCAAGACTCAAACACCAGGATAAATGCTAGACTTGATTTTCCAAACAAATCCATATCAGAGTAACCATAGATCATAAGAACCCATCAAGCAGCCCTGCAAATCTATAATTGTTTCCATCCAAAATGCTCTAAGAGTTTGAACACAATCTTTCCATAGATCTACAATCCACAGATTTTTTTTAACATGTAAAACCTACAAAACCATCTCTCTGTAAATCTGAAATCACTTAAATATCCAAATATTCACACCATACATGTCGTTTGAAATAATGAAATATCACAGATCTATGAATCCATAGCTTTTTGTAACAGGAAAACTGTAAAACCTACATATCCAAAATAACATGAATATGAAAAAAAAAGGAGGAACCAAGTTGTCCAAGAGTTTCCATATCACTAAAATACCAACTCCACAACCCACATGCAACCGGTGGTAAATCATCCAATGCTTTCATGTAACCAAGGGCTAAACTCGTGAATGCAACATAAGCACTCCATACTATAGTCCAAAAAATAAATGTTCTTCCATGTAACCAGGGCACCAAAATCAACCACCCAATATGAAAACCCATTCACTTCACATGACCACAAGGTAAAGGAACATAGCCACCAAGAAAGAGGATACTCACATATTACCAAACCAGAGCTCCAGATCACTACCACAAGATCAATTCCATGAAGATCCATAACCCTGAGCCTCAAGAGCCCACCGTAGATTCCATTGACAATATCCATCCGAAAGTTAGATACCATGGCTTCCAATCTCACAGATCTACAAAATAATGCCAACATACAGAACATCCATTGCAACTCAAAAAACCTCCAACTCTACAATTGCTTCCAACAAATTCACAAGCTTTACAAGCTAAAATTCAAAAATGGAGGAATACCCAGAACCAAATTACCATGAATCCATCACATGTAAGCACATGCAAGCAACATGCAAGCCCATGAAAGTACATACAACTCACATGCAACCACATGCAAGAAACATGCAAGCACACGCAACTCACATGCAAGAACATGGAAGCACATATGAGCACATGCAAGCCATGGAACAACCTTAAGCTCTGATACCAAATGTTAGAATAAACAAACAATCTCTAATGCAATTATTAATCATCAAATCACCAAGATATCATACCAATTGGTGAGATACAAGGCTTTGACTACTACAATATAGAAATCTAAAAATTGTATGCAAATCTAAAAATAAGTTTGCTTAATCCTTGAAATACCATGAAACAGTTCAACTTCTTTATGATGCTGAAATTAGCCACTCTAACATGCTTGATAAAACCACCTTAGATGAACTTATAACAGCAATAACATCACCATAAGATAACAAAAACAAAGAGGCACAAATCAGCAACATAAGAATGCAAGATCTCACAACACAAGGTAGTAATGGAACACAAGAATAAACACAACACAATGTTTATGTGGAGAAACCCTTGCGGGAAAAAACTCCACCAAGAAGAGAGGCCCAAGTTGTATTATCTTCAAAACAAGATTACAATACACCCACTTCCAATCTCCTCTTCATTCTTCAATCTAGCAGTACCTGTGTACAAAAAATCTCTCACTCAACCTATTACCTGCAAGCAAGTTTTCCTCTCATTGTTACCCCACCAAACTTCACTCTCAAGTCTCATATTTATCCAAAATGAGTACCCACCAAAGAAATTCATGGGAGATGGACAAAATATAATATTTCTATCTTGGGATACACCAAAATCATCTTCTTACAAATTCCCTTACACCTGTCATAGGCATCTTCCCAATATAGGTGCCTAGAACCAAGAATAGGAACTTACAAGACAATAATTGTTGTCATATGTTATCATAGAATCTCTTACACCTTATGACAATTGTAAGTTGTCATAGATGCTCTTACAAACTTATGACACGCATCATAACAGTATAAAAATACATTTCCCTAAAATAGGCACCAAGATTCTCCACCACACCTCATTTACTATTTACCGAGATTCCTTGAGCAGTAAAAGTAACTCTTTAACAACCTATTGGTGAAACTTGTACATCCCTTATGGGTAATTACAAATTACAAATAATAAATGAAATAAATACAATATTGGGATTTACAAGGTTAATGGCACCTTACCCCAACAGTTTTCTCTACTCTGCTTTGCTCTACTCTGTTCAATTTGCTCTACTTTTCTCTACTCTACTCTGCTCTGCTTTGTTGAGTTTTCTCTACTCTGCTCTACTCTACTCTATTCTACTCTACTCTGCTCTATTCTACTCTACTCTACTCTACTATGATATGCTCTACTCTTCTTTTTTCTACTATACTCTACTCTGTCCTACTCTACTATTTTTTGCTCTACTCTTCTCTGCTATGTTCTCTACTTTGCTCTGTTCGACTATATTGTGATTTGTTCTACTCTACTCTGCTCTTCTCTACTTTGCTCTACTCTGTTCTACTCTACTCTATTCTACTATACTCTACTTTGTTCTACTCTACTCTTCTCTCTCCTGGTCTGCTCTGGTCTGCTCTACTCCACTCTGTTATACTTTGTTGTGTTCTAATAATTTTAGTCTTTCTTCTTCAGCTTTTCTCTTACCAAGTTGTTTTCCCTTTTTCATTTTTTCATAACGATCATATGTAAATGGTGCAATTATCCTGAGACCTTGTAATGACTTTACACAAGATAAGCGACAAATGTTAATCATGTTCTTTCTTTTTGCCCTATGTCAATTGTGGCTTTTGAGAGAGTCAAACCTTGTGATTTGTGTATTGTTAATGCCCAAGCCAATCTTAAGGGTATTTGGATTGTTTGGCCCTTTTGTATTGGTGTAATTGGAACTATACATGGAGATTGATCTTCAAATGGTATCCCTATGTAATTATCAAACTCAACCATAACATATGTCGATGGTTCAAATGGTGCACTTCCAAATTTGTATATTATTTTTCAAACATACCCTAGAGATCCATTTACAAGGCCCGCTTCTATCCAAAGATTAGAAGTTAACATCACTCTTGCATCCTTAGCAAGTAATAACTCCATATCAATTTCGTCAATCTGACCTGCTTTCGGTGCATTGACACTACCCACTCTTGTTGAATGCTACATGCAACTAGATATTCTTCATTGGTTGGTGCATCTATGCAAACATTGGTTCTTGTCATGACCGACTTCCAGTCATCAATAGTTAGTTTTGCATCTTTTAGATTTGTCAGAAATTGATGAAATCTTTGTTGTTCAATACTTTCCCCTTCTTGTCTAAATATTTTATCCAAAGTAACAATGGTTTTGAATTCTTCCCATAATATTTTACCATGTCTGTTACTATCATATGGTGGTCTATCATTAAGAGGAGGTAACTGACCTAAATCTCCAACGAGAATCATAGATACACCTGCAAAATATTGGAAAATGATGGCCTTCATTAGTGTCTAATATTAATTGTTAGATTTAATAATAATCAAGTATATGTTTTAAAATAGGAAAAAATTGCATATCTTCATTAAAAAACATATGTATACCTCCAAAACTCATGTCTACTTTTTCAGGGAATGCCTGACAAAGTCGACAGTCCACCTTCTCTAGCAAATTTTGTCCAATGAAGCTCATTTCATCAATCAAAATGTATTTTATGTGCCGTAACTACTCTTGGAAACTTGTGAGTCTTCCCCCTTCTAATTGACCAAAATCTGTCACTGGGATTTGAAGTACTGAATGGATTATTGAGGCTCCAATATTGAATGTTGCAACTCCTGTTGGTGAAAGCAATAGAAGTGGAGTATGCCCTGGGAATGTTGCATTTTGAAGAGCTTGACTGATAGCACCAACTAGATATGATTTTCTAGTTCCTATTTTTCCTTGAATTATCATGAATAATGGCAATGCATTTTGAGATCCATGATAATGTGTCATAATTATATCAAGTGCATTTCTCTGTTTGGCACCCAATTATGCATAATTGATATTTTCTGTTATGTCATCCCACATGAGAAATCTATTATCTTTCATGGTGCTTATGAATTTTATTGCTTGATCTGTGTAGTGTTCACCTTGATATTCACTAGACCATGGTGCCTATCTATCAATATCTCTTCTTCCAAACATATCTATTTCAGAAACTTGCATAATCTGATTATGATGTAGTTTGGATATGATTTCCCATTCATGCTCTATTGTGTTTTCCTGAAGAGATTGATTATCTTCTATTTCATAATCACTACCATTATCAACATCTTATGGAGTAGGTCTTCTTTGTACATGCCAAGGATTATAATTGAATGACTCCCAATTTGATATTATTGCATCGTCTTGAAGACCAATATCTCTTTCTATATGATGAAATGGCTTATAAAGTAACAACTTAGACCAACAAAAATCAACTCATTTATCCGATTGACATTGAGGGATGGATACAAACCTTGGAAATACTCTCACAATAGCTATCATTCCCCTTGCCTCCCATATGTTATCTCTTCTTTGCTTTGGATTATATGTCCATGATCTAGCTGCATCAATAAGTGAAACACCTTCCATGCAAAAGGGCCTATTCTTATATCCATCAATGAAAGATTGTGTATGTTCTTCAAAGGCATCTTCATCATTTGTAGCTACATGTTTGAAAACCTCACGTGAGACATTCAAATTGACAAATTTTCTATTACTCTCCATTATTGGAAGTTCCAATAGCATGTGACATATTTCTTGTGCCCCAATGTCTCTTTCTATAAGTGTTTCAGTGAGAAGCCTTCTGTATACTCTTGATGCTAAATCATCAGGGTTTTCAATGTTTGCAAGCCGCATCAACATTTGATGATAAGTTTCTGAACTCTTTCCTACTTTAGCTACATACTTGGCAATGTACTTTATTACAGCATGTTTGGAAAGAATAGGTTGCCAATCTATATTTGATCTCCATAATTGTAGTATGTACCGATTGTGTGTATTTACTCTGTCATCATTTCTTGCAGGTTCAAACTTTTTTTCTTCTATCTCCAAGTCTTCATATAATTTTGTTCCCTCAAGATTTAACTGCCATGGAGCATTATACCTATAGTCAATAATAACAATTTTTATTCTCTATAGTCATATTATATTAAATTTGTAAATAATAATTTGGAAGATATTGAATCTTACCTACAAACCATTTGTCCTCTTTTCTTGCATAGACATGCACCCTCTCTACACATTGTATGTCGTTCAACACAATTTAAAATATCTTCATAGTCATGTTCCATATGTACTTCTGTAATTTACCTTGTATTTCAAAGACATGAATGCTGGACAAAATTTTGCATTACCTATGATTAAAAAATGTATGAATTTAATAGTTACATTGAAACACACATGTCTTGCATAATATATAAAATATTGATTTACAATCATTAATAACATACATGTATGCTTCATTGATGTGTATCTTCTCTAGGATTCCATGCATGAATTATAGAATGGAAATATTTCTCTGCACTTTTTCATTGCTACTCATTTTTCCAATCAAGATTATCCATATTTGGTGCTCCATCTATCCATATGAATCCATCCACATGCGATGAACCTCTATGTTGCCATTCATATCTAGACCAATAATCTTTGACATTCATTCCTTTTTCTAGAATTTATTTTCTAAAAATTGTATGTCGCGGGTGCATTTAGTGTGCCACTATATGAGGATAATCAGTAGCATTCTGTCTTCTCCATTTTTGGGCTTCTTGTTGCTCATCTATTGGTGGTGTTCCAGGCATCAGTGCATGCAAATCAAGCCAGTACATATCTGCTGCACTTAAAGTGAAGAATATTGTGGGCGAACCAATTTGATGAAGCATGTCAGTTAACTCTACATGACATTTTTCCCAATATGATCTTGTACCCCTTAAGGTTGTTCCAAACCTCATCAAACAATCAGCTAGACGGGAGTGGGGCACATTTTCCATATGTTCACGTAGCTCGTTGATGGTGATTGGCATATCTTGAAGATTTCTCTTGACAAACACTGTAGATGAATTTTGTGTACATAGTCTCATGGTCATGTTCATCACATAATATCTAAATCGTGGGTATCGACCAAAATGATGATCCTTGTACCGAAAGAGATGTTTGACATATTCATGCAGATGTACTTGTCTCATGTGTGGCTCTAGTCAATTGCATCTACCATCAGGAAACAATGTTGGAAATGCCATATCAAATAAGCCTAATGTCACATACTCATTGATAGGAGATGAACCAATCATTGGCCAATCAATCAATGACCTTGGATCTACATCAGGTTTATTCACCCATGCATGGATAAATTCCATCTCTCTTCTGACATTAGGTGGTCTGGAATCCATTGATGTTGTGTGATCAATGATATTTCCTTCATCCATCTCCATCAATGGGCCCACAAATACAACTTCATTTGCATCTGAATCAAACTTCATATGCATTGTATTTAGTTGCTCAAAGATATTTTCATCTAAATTTGATGGAAGAGCATTGAGAGCATTTTCATAAATTTGAACATCAAAGTAGAACTTGTCATGTTCAATTTTTTATTTGAGTGCCTTATATACTCTCTCTCTATTTACTATAAAGTTGTAATTTGTGCCACGTTGATCCCTTCTTCAAATAATAATGATTGGCAAATCTTTTATTCCATGTGGCAAAACCTTTGAAATCTCTTTTACATCATGTGGAAAACTTATTGTGTGTCCCTTGTATTTATATTGACCACCAATTGCATGTGTCACTTGTAGAATTGGATTGACACGTGCTATCAACATTTCTTCTACCTGTGTCAAGTTTGCAAGCTCTTGTGGTTGTGGGCTAGGATCCATATTATTTGATGCTAAAAATTGATTATTGCCTCTTTCTTGTCGACACCTATTGCATACAGGACCTTGAGGTGTCTGAAAACCCCTTATTCCAAGATAACATTCTGGACAAATATAGCACATGTTTGGTGAAACAAAACTATCAATTCCATTTCGAAAATGCATTTGGAAAGTATTGAAATCAGTGTGAAGCATTCCATTAGGATTTGGTACATGTTCTAGTCTTTCAACATTAAATCAATATTAGCATTTAACTGATCAGGTTCTTGTCTTTCTGCATCTCTCATTAGTTCGCGTTGATGTCTTTGATATTCCCTTTGATGTGCTCTTAGATATTCCCTTCAGTGTTGTCTTTGTTCCTCGTCATGTCTTCATTCCTACTCAGATTCAATGCTCAACCTAGGTGGATCCATAGCTACATAATATTTGAAAACAAATATTTATAAGTGTAAAGTTATAACATTGACATTACTTTTGAAATTTTCCATGCCATTGGTGTTTAATGTTGATATGAATACAAAAATTACAAATTTAGTACATTACTTTGAACAAATAGATTCATGTCATGTCTAGGTGTATTTTCTAGTGTTTCAAGTACAAAATCTATTGATCTTGAATTTTCATCTTCAACATTAAAATCGATATTAGCATTTGACCCATTAGGTTCTTGTCTTTCTTTTCTTTCAAGGACATTGAGTTGTTGAGATGTTTGTGGATGACTTATTCTCATCATGTTTGGTTGTTGCCGATTTTGTAATTCCAATTCTTCAAGTGCTATATCTGCTCTACGTTTATGATATCTTTCTATGACAACCTCATTTTGTTGTGTCCTTTGTTGTTCTCTTTCTGCTTCTCTCATTCGTTGGCGACATCGTCTTCAATACTCCCTCATATATATTCTGTTATATTCCCTTTGGTATTGTCTTTGTTCCTCATCAAATTCAACATTCAACCTAGGTGAATCCATACCTGTATAATAGTATAAATTAAATATTTATAAGTCTATTAATGTTAGAAATGAAAGAAACACTACTTCAATGTAAATCTGATTCAATATAAATTTCTTCAATCTTTAACTGTGTGTTATTAATGGAGATTGTAACACAGAAACAAAACTATGCTTCACAAAAATGCAAAATTAGAAATATGAACACATAACACAATATTTAACGTGGAGAAAACCCTTTTGGGTAAAAAACCCCACACAGGAAAGAGGCCCAATCTTTGTATTAATCTAAAAATGATTTACAATACAACAACACTTCAACTCTCTCCACCAGTCTTCAATCTAACAACATTCTGGTAGCACCCGAGTACCTAAAATCTATATTGCAGCAACTAATACATGGAAAATACTTATAGAAACATTTTCTAACTCATCTTAGGCATTCACCTTCTCTCTCCTAAGATTCTCCAACCTGTAAACATTAATTACCATCTTACAAGCATCTTACACTTGTCCAAAAATAGCCATGCAAAGGTTGGGTGCCCAAGACTAAATCTAGCCTCTTATAGCATCTTATGATGCATCATAATTGTCATAGATTCCAGCAAAAGAGTATCTTTCCAAGATAGGAACATTGGGCTAAATATAGAAAATATACAACTAACATATCCATCATATGTGTCATAGAATCTCAGAATCTTATGACAACTTGCAGCTGTCATAGATTCACTCACCAAACTTTATGACAATTTTCATACATGCCAAAAATAGTATATTCCTCAAGGGAGCACGCCTATCCTCATTTACTATGAATTTTTACATTTGCCAACAGTAAATGTCACTCCATAACTGCTGTCGGTAACTCTAAAATTACAACTGTCAATGAGACTACCTCATTCCCTTATGGGTAATTACAAATAATAAATGGAATAAAATACAATATTGGAATTTACAAGGTTAATGGCACCTTATTCCAACATTCTCCCACTTGACATTATACATTGTAAATCAACCCATAGGAAAACAAATGAAAAATAATCAGGCACTAGAAACAAGGCCCATAGCCTCTCTGCACCACATGAACTTCTCTGTGCTCACAGGTTTAGTCAATGAATCTGCAACATTCTCCTGATTGTCTATCTTCTTTAGCTCAATCTCTCCATTTGCAACCAACTCTCAAACAAAGTGGTACTGAACATCAACATGCTTAGTCTAAGCATGATACATGGGATTCTTGGCCAAACAGATAGCACTCTGGCTACACAACTAATCTGAATGATCCTGCAATCAAAACCAATACATGTACATAGTCTCCTCAACCAAAATGCCTCCTTAGAGACATGAGTAGAAGCCATATACTCTACTTCTGTAGTGGACAAAGCAACTATGGGCTACATATTACTCATCCAACTCACTGCACCTCCAAACAAAGTAAACACATAGCCACTAGTGGACCTTCAACTATCCAAGTCACCTGCCCAATCTGCTCAACAAACCCTTGTATGTCCAAAGATTTATCAACACTATTAGTACCAGAATAAACCAAACAATGATCAGGAGTACCTGCAAGATATTTAAACACCCTCTTCGCATAGTTCCAATGTTGTCTACCAGGGTTAGACATAAATCTGCTCAAAACTCCCACTACTTGGGCAATATTTGGTCTAGTGAAAACCATTGCATACATCAAACTCCCTATAGTACTAGCATATGGAACATTAGACATATCCTCAAGATCATCTTCAGTCTTTGGACACATATCTAATGAAAGCTTAGTACCAATGGGTAAAGGAACTCTAACTGGGTTACAGTCCTGCAAACTAAACCTCTGCACAATAGTATTCACATACTTACTTTGTGACAACCAAAGCTTTCTGTTAACTCTGTCCCTCCTTATCTCCATTCCCAAAATATACCTTGCAGTACCAAGATCCTTCATTTCAAATGCACCTAAAAGTTGGGCTTTAAGCTCACTGATCATACCCTTAGTATTGCTGAAAAACAACATGTCATCAACATACAAAGCAATAACTAGTATAGAATCATCAACACAATGAATGTAAACACAATGATCCTCCTCGCTTCTAACAAAACCCAATTTCAAAACAAATGAATCAAACTTTGATACCACGTTCTGGGGGACTGTTTTAGACCATAAAGAGACCTCTTTAACCTACAAACCCAATGTTCTTTTCCTTTTACCTCAAAACCTGTAGGTTGTTGCATATAAATTTCTTCTTCAAGATCTCCATGCAAGAATGCAGTGTTAACATCCATTTGCTCAATCTCCTAATCATAAGCTACAGCAATGGATAAGAGAAATCTAATAGAAGTCAATTTAGTAACAGGAGAGAATATCTCACCAAAATCAACTCCCTCTCTCTGAGAGTAGCCCTTGGCTACCAGTCTAGCCTTGTACTTCTCCAATGAACTATCTACTCCAAACTTCTTCTTGAAGACCCACTTACAACCTATGGCCTTTCTTCCTTTGGGAAAACAAACAAGATCCCAGGTGTTACAAGAGTCTAAAGCCATCATCTCCTCCTACATGACTAACTGCCAAGACTCACTATCATCTATAGAAATAGCTTCCCTGTAGGATCTAGGTTCATTGTTAGTACTCAATAAAACATATACACAATGGAAATCTGGTGGGCTATACATGTCAATTGGATTCTGTTGTCTTGTGGATCTCCTCAAGGGTGGAGTAAGAGACTCTACTCGTTCTTCTACATGATCATCTACAACAACTTTTTCTGTAACTACAGACTCATCTTCATCAGAACTACTTGAATCTTCTTCCTCTTCTTCACCCTCCAATCCATCATTTTGTTCTTCCTAAGGTGCATCTTGCTGCTCTAAATCAAAGTGCACCTTCTTTACCTTTTCATCTTTTTCTTTTGGCTGCTCAGGTTCAGAAATAGCTCTAAGTTCCCTAAAAATAACATCTCTAGAAAAGATAATCCTACGGGTTAGTGGATTCCAAAGCTTATAACCTTTCACATTATCACCATATCCAATGAATGTACACTTTTCAGCCTTTGGATCCAACTTAGATCACTTTTCCTTAGGCACATGAATAAAAGCCTCACAGCCAAAAACCCTAAAATGTGAAATAGAAGGTTTCTTACATGTCCACACTTCATAAGGTGTTGAATCAAAAGCCTTACAAGGAGACCTATTTATCAAGTAGCAAGCAGTACACACAACCTCTGCCCAAAAGCATTTATCCAACTATGCATCACTAAGCATACTTCTGGCCCTTTCCATAATTTTTTATTCATCCTTTCTATAACACCATTCTGTTGTGGTGTATACGGAGTTGTCTTTTGTCTAATTATACCTCCATGCTTGCAAAATTCATCAAATTCCTTAGAGCAATATTCCCCTCCATTGTTAGATCTTAATATTTTTATCTTTAAACATGATTGGTTCTCTACTAAGACTTTGAATTCCTTAAACTTAGTGAAAACTTCAGATTTATGCTTCATAAAATAAATCCATGTAAATCTGGATACATCATCAATGAAGGTTACAAAATAACTAGATTTTCTGATAGATTCATTATCCACATGTCCAAACACATCTGTATGAATAATTTCTAACTTCTCTTTTGCTCTATTACTTTCTAAAAGAAAGAATTTTATGTTTTGTTTACCAAACATACAATGCTCACAGAAATCAAAGTGCTCATCAGAATAGGAGAAACCATCCAACAAATTTTTATTCTTAATAGTTTTTAATACATTATTGTTTGTGTGGCCCAATCTACGATGCCACAACATACATGGATTTTTAATATTAGCCTCAGATACATATGAGGCATTATAAACTATAGTGGCTTCAAGCTTGAACAAGCTTCAAAATCTCTTCCCCTTCGCTACCATCAAGTTCCCTCTCACTAATCTGCAGCCATGCTTGTCAAATGTCACATGCATTCCCAAATCATTCAACTTCAAAACTGAAATCAGATTTCTAGCTAATCCAGGAACATGCAAAACACCAGGGAGGGTTTTAATCCTCCCATCACTGAAACACAACAATACCTTTCCTTTCTTGACAATCAGATATGTAGAGTTGTCACTAAGGTAGATATTACCTCCATCATATTCTTCATATGAGGTGAACCATTCCTTATGCGGAGTCATATGAAATGAGCACCCTGAGTCAACCAACCAGTGATCATTAGAAACAAGATTACATGTAGAAAGTAAAACTTCTTCACTTGCATTCGAGGACTTATCCGAAGCACTCTCCCACTGTTTCTTGGGGTTTATGCACTCCTTCACATGATCCCTTTTACCACAGTTCCAACACTTAACTCTATTCTTTTTACCAGGAGTCTTAGACCAGCCCTTGGACTTGTCCTTAGCCCCTTTTTGATCTCCTTTAGGTCCTCTTTCCTTAGACCTTCCCCTGACATTGAGAGCGTCCCCTGAACTATTTGAACTCTTCTTCCTCAATCCCTGTGATAGTAGCACTGAAACAAGAGCATCCAACTTCGGATCTGTGAGGTTAGCAGTGATAGTAGGGATAACATTCTCCCAAGACTTAGGTAAAGAACAAAGAAGTAAGATACATTTATCTTCCTCACTAACCTCAACATCTACTAAATCAAGCTGACTCACTAACAAATTAAAAGAATTTAAATGCTCTACAACTGATTCACCTTCTCACATTTTCATGGAAAACAATTTTCTTTTTAAATAAAGTTTATTTACCATACTCTTGGCTTGATAGATCTCACCCAACCATTTCCACAACTTGTATGCAGTCTCTTCCTTTGCAACATTCAACAGGACAGAGTTTGAAAGACACAACTGGATGGTTCCCTGTGCCTTCTTATCCAGTCTATCCCATTCATCTTGAGTGACATTGTCAAGTTTCTTCTCTTTTTGGACAGCCAAACATTGGTTTATTTCTTCCAACAAATCTTCCATTTTCAACTTCCACAACTCATACCCCATTTCATTGAACTTATCAATGTCCATTCGAGAGGTTGATGCAATGGTGGATGTAGCCATAATAACAACACAAGATCTACAAAATAAACACAACCAAATCTCCCACTATAGCTATAGCTTCCACACTACCACCCAAGAGTCAAAGCTGACCAGGCTCCGATACTAAATGTTATAAATGAAAGCAACACTACTTCAATGTAAATCTGATTCAATATAAATTTCTACAATCTTTAACTATATGTTATTAATGGAGATTGTAACACAGAAACAAAACTATGCTTCACAAAAATGCAAAATCAAAAATATGAACACATAACACAATGTTTAACGTGGAAAAAACCCTTTTGGGTAAAAAACTCCACACAGGAAAGAGGCCCAATGTTGGTATTAATCTGAAAATGATTTACAATACAACAACACTTCAACGGTCTCACGGAATGCCATGATAGCAGGGTATATTCAAAAGAAGTTTGTTGAAAAGGCCTTAGAAAATTTTGAGCAAATGCAACTGGCAGATGTAAAGACCAACTCTTGAACGTTTGTCAGCATACTCACTTCCTATGCACAAATGGAAGCTTGGGAACAGGGTATGGACACCCCTCACATATAATGGGAGGGAAACTTTTTACCAGATGTTATAATAAAAAGAATTTAAATTTCCTGGAACTACCACCACCCATTAAAAACATAGTTTAGAAAAATCAAAATACATTTGGACATGCAAGCCACAATTAAAGTATCATTCATCCTTACATCTTATGACAATCTAAAAAGAGGAGAAACTTACCATGTCAACCACTTTTACTAATATATATTAATATATATATTAATGAATGGCACAATTTCTATGCGTGTGAGTTTCAGCATGGGGCTTTTAAATCCATGACAAGGAGAATCCAGCGAAAGAAATGTTGAAGCACAAACCAGACATGTAAATTGTTTGACAAAATGCCTCAAAGAGATGTCATCCAGTGGAACACAATGATTGCAGGACTTACAAAATTGATTTATTGAAAAGGCTTTAGAAACTATCAAGCAAATAAAATTGGCAGTTGTAAAGCCAAATAGCTCCATTTTTGCTAATCGCCTTCCCTAGCTGTGTCGAAATGGGAGATTTGATGTAGGGGATTCATCAGATATTAGATTGGAGTAGCTCTAGTAGACATGTATGCCCAACGTGGAAGCATAGACAATGCACAAAAACTATTTGACAAAATGCCTCAACGATCCCACAAAATGGAATTATTGAAAAAGGCTTTAAAAACTTCTGAGCAAATGGGACTGGTGGGTGTAAGGCCAAATTTACAACCTTTGCTAGCATTCCCCTTGGATGCATTCGAACAGGGTATGGTGAGCCATCCAAGCCTAGCGCAAGGGGGATTTTGATAGATATTCTAGTTGGAAATACTCTGATAGACATATGCGCAGAACGTGGAAGTCCAGACAGGACACATGAATAGTTTGACAAAATCCCTCAAGAAATGTCACCTTATGGACTGCATTGATTGCAGGTCAAGCTCAAACTAGATTTGTTGGAAGAAATTTGGAACTAGGCATGGACATACTACAAGCTTGAAGACAAAATTTCATCAGATGTAGTACTTACAGATGACAGAGCACATGAAACATTTGACAAATACCTCGTTTGCAGGGTGTACACACAGTGGATTTGTTGAAAATAATTAAGAAACTTCCAAGAAGAAAAGAATTAGCAGATGTAAGATGACATTTATCCCTGTGCTTACATTGGAGGTTTGGAACAGGGCATCGACATAAATCAAGGCATAAACAAATGGCAAACTACACAACACGCATGAACAGTTTGCAGGATATGCTGAAAATGGATTGAGGATAAGGCTTTTAGAACCATTTTTAAAAAAAAAAATTGGCAGACACGAAATTTAGGAACAGAGTATGGATATCTGATCTAACATAAGGGTTTATTTCACCTAAACATCAGTAAAACTTATACCCAGTTTGCAAATTGTATTATCCTAAAACATATCATCAAAATGAATTTCAAACTAAAATTTATTAACAAAATTCAAGAACTAGACTTTCAAGAGAAACAAAACAAAATGATGAAGAGGAGAACTCTTACAAATTTCTCCAGCACTCTCCAATCAGAGATGAGTGTGTCTTCTTGAAAAATCCATGTAATTTATAGAAAAACTTGACCCATATGGAGGAAAATCTAAGTCTTGAGTCAAGTCTTCCAATTAATTGCTCTTTCTTTCTTTTCCAATTTGCCATTCAATGCTTGTGGAAAAGGACTCATGTTTTCACTCAAATTTCCAATAGTCATAAATTTTTAGGAGAAAAATCTCATTTCATAAATTGGAGTGCTGACTTGAGAATGAGGGGGGGAAAGTTCCTTATTTATTGCCTTTTCTAGAAGTGTCCTCACCTCATTTATTCATTTAAAATTGTTTATTATTTTGTTCTTTTAAATGGGACTATATTTTTATTATTTAATTTAACTAAATTTTATGTTATTTCAAATTTAAATACCTACAGTTTTTAATTCTAATTCAAAACTCAAAGGTGGGTTGTGACAGTATAAATTCAAATTGAAGTGTTTTTGAATGGATATAAAAAGATAAAAAATATTTGTTAGCTTTTTTTCCTTCTTTCTCTAATAATTTTTAATTTCTCATTTTAGAGAAAGTATAATTTGAAGATAACTTTAAAATATTTATTCACATATTTTGGTTCTTTAAAATTTATACTTTAATATACACTTATTTATTAAATTAAGTTTAGATTAGCATTTTATATATTTATGAATTAATATATTTATAATTAATATTATATATTTTATAGATGTTTAATTTTTTTTGAAAATATAATTTAAAAACTTATAAATTATATAAATTATAAATATATATAATAAAAAAATTAAAACATTGTACATTACATATAAACAAGAAAATTAAATAAGTTGAGCTACACATTCTTTTATGTATCTTCTTTAAATTTAAATTTAAATGTTTCTAAGATTTTAATTAAGAGGTGTTGAAATATTTTTTAGAATATTGTAAGGAATGTAAATGCAATTGAAAAAAAAAAATGAAGAAAATAAAAAAATTAAAAAAAACTATGAAAAATGCAAAATATAAAAAAGAAAGAGCCATAAATCAATCTTCTTTTTCATCATCAGCCTCAAGGGGAGCGCACAACATGATCTTAGATTCTAATCTCAATGCTAAGATGACAGATTTTGGTTTGGCAAGAATGGTGGAACTCGATGGCCCTACTTCTCACACAAACTCAGTAGCAGGGACCTTTATAGGTATTTAGCACCAGAATATGTAGTGAGGGGAAGGACAAGTCCAAAATCAGACGTCTTCAACTTTGGCACCATGGCTTTGGAAATTGCCTGCAAAAGATGGCCTATCGACTCGAGGTTAACTGAGCACAATTATAGACTGGTAGAATGTGTTTGGGATTTGTATTTAAAGGGAAAGCTTCTACATGCAGCGGATGAAAGGCTCAGTGGAAACTTCAATGCAGAGGAAATGGAGCAGCTCATGGTGGTTAGATTGTTGTGTTGTCAACAGGAATCGAAAGCCAGACCCGAAATGAGATATGTGATAAAAATTTTAAGATTTGATGTTGAATTGCCTTTTGTCCCTGAGTTTGTACAATACAAGTTAAACTCTCTCTCTTTCTCTCGTCTATTGAACCCTGTAAGGATTGGTGTTGTGTCTGTATCATTGACCTCTAGTCAAATTTTGTCCAGGTCTCTATTATTTGGTTGATTGGGCATTTTTAATTTGATAAGTGAAAAAAAGTTCCATTTGAATAATTGGAAAAGATAGTTTCCATATGAATAACTGGTAAAAAAATCTATAATTTATTTGTTGTTGCCTTCTTTTCTTGTAATTGTGCCACATTGTAACAACGAAGAAAGATGGAACAAAGACATCGATAAAGAATGATTATTCATGAATTGGTGATTCCTAGATTTCATAATTGTTTCATACTTGCAATGATTGTGCCCTACATAATTTCTTTTTTGAACTTTCATTGTAATATCTGCAGGCTAGGTTAATTGGGGATGAGGTTTTCTATTTTAAAATTTAAAGCCTTCTTTAATTTTGGCATAGATCTTATAATCAAGAGGTGTTTTATGTGACAAAATCATTCAAGATTTATGCCCGGGTTTGTTGGCGCATATTAATCAATTATATCTAGAAACATATCTTTCAACCTAAGACCCAGCCATGAAAACCCTGTTGATTTACAAATTGAACTCATCCCATCTATAAATGATGCACATATTTATTAAGCCCAAGCACATTTGTTTCTTTTTATTATTTTTAAATTCTACTATAATTAATTAATCAAGAACATAAAAAGGTAAATCTAATCATATTTCCATAAAACTTCCATTAAATTACGAATCAATAAATCTAAACAAATCATGTCTGCATAGTTATGTGCATCAGTTATAGATGGGATGAGTTCAAGTTGTAAATCAACAAGGTTTTCATCACTGAGTCTTATGTTGAAAGATATGTTTTTAGCTATAATTGATTAATATGCCCCCACAAATCCAAGACAACTTAAAATACCTCTTGATTATAACATCTATGCCAAAATTTAAAAAGACTTCAAATTTTAAAATAGAAAACCTCATCCCCAATTAACCTAGCCTACATATCTTACAATGAAAGTTCAAAACAAAAAAAAATTTAGGGCACAAATTCAAAATCGTACAAACAAAAATAAACTTCAGAAACAAAAAACTTCAGTCATTGCAAGTATGAAATATTTCTGAAATCTAGGATTAACCAATTCTTGAATAATCAATTTTTTTTATCGATGTCTTTGTTCCAACTTTCTTCATTGTTACAATTTGGAGCAGTTACAAGAAAAGAAGGCAACATGACATTTTTTTTTCAAAGTTAAAAGAAACTATTTTACCGGAAACTATTTTTTCCAACTATTCAAACAGAACTATTTTTCACTTATCAAGATAATAATGCCTAATCGACCAAATAATAGAGACCTGGACAAAATTTGACTGGAGGTTAATGATATAGACACAACACCAATTCTCATAGGGTTCAATGGATGAGAGAAAGTTTAACTTGTATTGTACAAACTCAATAGGACAAAAGATAATTCAACATTGAATCTTAAAATTTTCATCACATATCTCATTTCGGGTCTAGCTTTCGGTCCCTGCTGACAACACAATAATCCAACCACCATGAGCTGCTCCATTTCCTCTGCATTGAAGTTTCAACTGAGCCTTTCATCCGCCGCATGCAGAAGCTTTCCCTTGATTTATACAAATCCCAAACCTATTCACTTTTGATCTAAAATAGAATAATAATGATGCTACATGTGAATTGATGGTTGTTGTAGATCTCCCGTGTAAGATGTGTACTTTTGTAATTGTTGAGGATTTCATAAATGAATGAAGTTGGTCTTTGTTCATTTTCAGTGTATCTGTATCTTCCTTGATCCATTTTTCTTCCTTACTTGTCTACCTGAACTGAGATAATGAGTGGGTCAATCATGGCATTTTTCTGAGTATAAGATTGAATGGATCATTCCTTTTACCTCTTACTATTTTGATATTATTCATGGTTTTGAGTAGTGATTACCAAGGACAAGAAATCTTTTGGATTTTCACTTGTAGGTATAGAGAAGTGTCTACATCAATTTTCTTCACACTCCACCTAGCTCAAATATAAGTAATAACCTAATCCTACCAAAAGGACCAAATACATCCCAACAACCAAAAGGCAATCCTCAAACACCCAAGTTAGATACCACATTAGATCAAGGAAAAGTAGGATATAACATAGTTGAAGATTTAAAATGAACCAAAACCAATATTTCATTTTTCTATGTGGCCCAACTTTTAGGATAGAAAGAAATGTTGATCAAAACACTTACCAACCCTGAAAAAACATTTGAATCAAGCCAAACTTCAAGTGCTAACGTCACAATATACAAGGGAAAGACTGAGTTTCGTCCCTTTTGCTAACAATTAGGATCTTTGGAAAGAATTTACACAAGTACCTTGTAGATTTAGGTGGATCTAGAAATGTGATGCCATATGCAGTTTGCAAAAAAGCTTGTCCTTACACCCATAAAATCAACTCAAAAAGTGGTGCAATTGAAAAAAATAGAAGTTAAAATGGTTAGGGAGCTAAATTACATTAACATGCAACTTGCTTCCAATCCCTACATCCAACAAAACATAGATATCCATGTGGATATTCGTAATTCCTTTAGCATGCTCTTAAGTCGAGACTAGTCCAAAATGCTTAATGGCTACATGGCCACCGATTTCTCACATGTAGTTTCCATGGAGAGGAATCCCAAATTAGATTAGGATAGAAAGATAGTCTTGCATGGAACATCTCATAAAAAATTACAACAAATCTAACAAAATTATGTTTGCTGAACCTGAATTGGGAGTTACATTCTTGAAGTCACAAAATAGAGTGAGGTTAGCTCTCTCACATCCCCCAGTGAATTGAAATCAGATCAAAACATAATGTCAACACTTCGATTTGATGGTTCCAAATCTAAACATGTGTGCAAGAGTGGGAGTATAACTTATAGAACCCAATGAAAAAAGGTTGTTTGGCTACCTATAGACTGAAATTAACATGCACAAATAATATGGTAGAATTTGAGGCCTAGATCTTAGGCATACAATTAGCATTGAGAAATAAGGTTAAAATGTTGCAAGATTTTGGCGACTCATAGTTGATTGCAAAGATAATTCAGTCTCAATATTCCTATAATGAAAGGAAGTTGTCTTACTATTTCTCTCGTGCATTGAATTTAATCAAAGGCTTTGATGCATTCAACCTTTAATTAATCCCATGAAAAGAGAACCATGTCACTAATGCACTTGTTGTGGCAACAAGTTCCTTGAACCAATTGAAAACAAGGCATTTAAAAACTTCATGGTTGAGCTTGTTCCCACCCCACCTATCCCAAATAATATTAAGAACTTTCAAGTGTTTTCACTATCCTAGCTACCAGAATTTTCTCATTGTCTTGGTACCAAATGCCCAATTCCACTAAACCACTAGTCCTCATCAACACTTAATTAAAGGAAACTCAAACTCAATGCAACCCACCAAACTAAAAAAAATTGCAATTGCAACTACAACTACCAAATTGAAAGGAAATGCAACTACTCCTATGATGCAGGAGCATCTAGGTGGACTAGCGATCAACATCAACCAAAAAAAAATTAGTTTGTTGTTCTTTCAGTTTGGTTAGGTTTTGTTGGCATATCTCAGCCTTAGCATACATGTGGAGTGATCAGATATGATAGAGTTAAGTTTTTTTTACTGTACTTTGGCTTCGGCACACATGTAGTTTTTCCAAAACAATTATTTCAGGAAATCAGAGAGGGTTCTTGACAAACCCTCTTACAAATAGATTTTTAACCCTATCTTAGATTTGATGATAAAGGTTTTGTAGTCATCTGCCTTACGGTTTTGGAGAATGAATTATTTCATGACTTCTACTGGCAATTTAGCGAAGTTTTAAAATTTTGAAATCTATGAGGTTTGAAGAAGAACGACTTGGTCGATGTATTAGGAATGTTGAAATACATGTCTCTTCAAGTTTTTGTGACATTCCAAGGTTTTGGAAGGAAGTTATGGAAAAAGTTGGTTTTTAGCTCGAGCATTCAATCCGTACCTTTGGTCACCATCATTTTCGCTGTCCGTTGTTTGATGTAATACTGTAATGTGGTGTAAGAAGAGTCTTGAAAATGTGTAGACCATCATGTGTGCTAATTGGAAGAGAAATATACTCTCTTATTCGTTGTTTTGTTTACAACTAAAGGTGAGTGCAAAATTGGAGAGTGTGAGGCAAATTCTCTATGGCCTCATGTATTTACTGTTGGAACAAGGTGGATAACTTAGAGGGGGGGTGAATCAGTTATCTTTAATTATTTAACTTTCTCTTCTTCTTTAACAATTAGTGCAGTATCAAAATGTTTAAGCAGACATGAACATGAGAGCAGAAAAGAAATCAACACATAACACAAGGATTTTTACGTGGAAAACCCTGTTAAGGGAAAAACCACAGAGTGACAAACCCAAGATTGTATTCTCTATTAAAAGAATAGAAGTACAAAATGGAACTTGCCAATTAGGGCTCACTACCCGAGCACACTGCTCACAAGAGGCTCACTACCTACAAGAGACTCACTATCTACAAGGTATATAGAAAGTAACCAGGTGTTTGAACTGATCAGAGGCATCCACATATGTTGAGGTTCAGTTCCTGTTAGGCTCAATATATTGATCTGCTGCACTTCATTCATCCTCTGCTTAGTGTTGTTGTTCTATCACATACCGGATTTGCATACCTGCTTCCACACTGCTCTCTGCTTTTCTTCACACACACTATTATACAACACACACCTTCACATCAAAATTCATTTGGTATATATATCTGTACCAAGGATTTCAACATCTTTCTAGTCGACATCTAGAATACTCAAGATTTTCCCAAACTCTGGTCTATTGACTGAATCCATGCTTACTAAGTGATGCGTATCAAAAAGATAGTTATAGAAGTCATCAATCATGTCGGCCAACCATGAATGATCCCTCAAGAAACTTGATCACCATCAATTTCTCATCCAGATTAAGGTCGATGCTCTATCGGTCAGTTCTTCCTCAGTCTACTCTGCCAAATAGGAACCCAACACTTAAGTGCTAATATTTTTTCACTCTTTCATTACCAGAGGCTCAATCTCTAGAATGTAGTAGTCATGGTACTCCTCTTGACTTCCCCAAGTCCATACTTTGCTAAGATACTTCCTCTGAGAGATCCGGACCTGATTGTCAGACCTTGTTGCATGCTCTATTCTTGCTCACCGGAGCAAAACACTCTTTAGTCTGACTTCTGGTAAAGACCTATTATGTGATTCGGATGTGTGGGATAAACTTTGTTGCCATCAATGACAACAATGATGAAGCCACATAGTGTCTCTTGCCAAGAATCTCCCCCTTTGGCATTGATGGCAACACTTAGTGAAAAATGACTAAGTGTCATAGCACACTCCCCCTTGGCTGATGCTCTGTTCTTATGTGCACTTTTCTGGAGCTCCCCCTTAGCTAGATTCCACATTTTTCACTACTCCTCACTCTTCCTTTGACATCAATGGCAAAGGGTGGAATTCGCACACCAAAATTTGCAAAATTTAACCTATACACAGTTACATAAGTATATATACAAGTTATACTTACATATACTTAAGTATATCCACAAAAGTGGTTTTCAACTGGACAAATTCTATTGCCCAACTCTGCTTCATCCTGTCCAAAATTGAGATGTGACCACTTAACAAAAATGCAAAAGCTTCTACCCTCTTTAAGTCTACCAGATCACTGGTCTGGGCTGTAGTCTGAGCATTAGTTAGGGCTTCATGCATTGCCTCTAACTTAGGGATAATTATCCCTCTTAGTTCATTCATTCTGCTTATTCTATTCTTCTTCTCCTTTTCAAGCCTCTTTATCTCATTTATAGTCACAATAGCCTGGCACTCTTGATTCATTATGGATGAGGTGAGAGGATCAAAACTCTGGGATAAACTTGATAGTTTGCCCTCTTGTTCTTCCACCTTGGCAATGTTTGCTGTCACTGTGGACCAGGATAAACAAAATTTGTATAATTCTCTGCCATCTTTAAGAGCATTTTCTAGGCTCTTATTCCAATATTCATATTTCTCCTATTATTTGCTATAAGCCCCTGAACTTTAGAGAATCTCTTACCCAAAAACTCTTTCCAAACTTTCTCTTCTACTGATTTCTCCAAAGAATCAAAATGTGTGCTAACAAAATTAACAAGAGGTTTCAGATTACCAGATGAGGAGGCCGAAAGATCCTTTTGGAAGGATGGCATGATTTTCTCTAGCACATCGGATGTAATCTCTATTAGCTCACAGTCTTCCATGTGAGACTTCAGAAGCTTTTCTTTTGCTTTAGCTTGAGCAAAAGATGCTACCTTCATTGTCTAGACCAGAGAGAGAGTCAACATTGAATGGTCCTTGAAATAGCTCTGGTTCATCTAATTCCATCATTTCTTTGGTCAGGAAGTCTTTAACTACTTCTGCAGTGTCTCTTCCTAGAGATAGAGTCTTTTTTCCTTCTGCAGACTCAGAACTATCACCTGGGGTCTTCTCTGTTTGATCTTCTTCTCTTCCCTTTTTCTCCTCTTCTTGACTTGCTTTCTCCTCTTTTCTTTCTTCAGTTTTGGAATCTGCTGGGGGATCCAGAAGAGAGATGTTTACTTCTTCATGGACTTCCTCTTCCAGAACAGAGGAATCCAAGTCCTTAGTCTTCTCTTCACCTATCTCCTTTGACTCTTCTGTAATTTTCTCAGTAGAATCTTCCTTTGATGCACTTAATCCTTCGACATCCATGGCAGAAGGTTCATCACTTATGTCCTCTATAATAGGAAGATTGAATCTTTTATATGCATTCCGGAGGATGTCTTCAGTCTCTTTTGCCACCTGATCAATTTCTCTGAGCATAAGCTTGTTCATTCTGGCTTTGCTCCGGAACTCATCCTTGAAATCCTTGAAGATCATGTTCATTTGTTTTGGAGTGATGGAAGGATAGAGCTGAATAGCTATTTGTTCCTAGATCTCCAAATCCTTTTCTTTGGCATTGTCTTTTCTAAGTTCAAGTACTTTCTCTAAACTCTTGGGGATTAGAGATATGATTTCAATGAATGCTTTGTTATATATGTTTAAGTACTTAACTGTGGCTTCCTCCAAGATCCTTTTCTCTATGTCACTATACTCATCATAGAATTCTGTCATTGGTTGCAGATTCCCATCCACAATAACTACCTGGATGACATCATCAATGGAGAGAGTAGGCCTTTCAACAAATTCTTCTGCCTCTTCTTCTTTATTTTCACTGGCAGAGGATTCACCTGATGATTTCTTCTTCTTCCTCATTTTTATAATTTCCTCATCAGTCTCAGTTTCTTCATCATCCTTCTGACTTGTATAGGACCTTGTGGCCTTGGTTTTTGTTCTCTTTTCTCCCTTATCGGATGTCTTGGCTTCCGATTTGGAGGATTTTGAGCTCTTAGAGGTGGTAGGTGCAGAACTCTTTGAGGATCTAGTCCGGGAGGGGGCTTGCACCAGATCACTTTCTTTTTCTACATCTTGTCTCTCTTTCTCTGCTCTTTCTAGTTTCTCTCTATTTGCATCGACTGCTTCTTTTGAGATGCCATATCTTTTGGCAACTTCCTCTACTTCTCTTCTCACTTTTCTTTTCATCTCCGGTTGTCTTAGCTTAACATGAATTTTCACACTCAATTCTTCAAAGATTCCAAACCTTTCTGCCTCAAGGTCCTTAGGCTGACTTAGTAGGTGTTGGACATGCAGTTCTAAAATTTTCTCATCCACCTCATAGCCCATTGGCATAATGCAAACTATTCTTGGCTCTACTGCCTCCATTAGGCATTGATCAGTGTCTACCATAAAACACATTGTATCTTTATATTTTTCAACTAATGTCTGAGGAATTATTTCTCTAGCATGCATCATACCTTGGAAATTCTTGAAATATCCCCAGAGAGCTATGCTTTGAGCCTTGGCATCACCAAGCCCATACATATAATCTCTGATTTGTATGGCAATAGGTCTGTCATTTTGCCATACCCAACCACTAGATCCAGGTAGCTCATTCATATAGTAAAAGAATAGACATAATATCAAGCCACCGTACTTAAAAGAATTCTTCTTATCCTTCTTTATTTTCTGCAAATTCTCTAATAGTTGGTTCAGGAGAAGCTCACAAAGATCATAATCAGAATTTTCCCTTAGCATCTGATAAGTAGTGTAAATTGTTGTTCCAGATACAGAATTCTCCCTGCTAGAGTGATATATTTTGTAGCCAATAATCATAGAAGCAAATTTGATGTCTGGATCTGCAATATCCTCTATTGCCATTGCTCTTTTGTCAAATTTTGATCTGGTAGCCTCACTTACAGTTTGGTTTTTGACTGATTTGAGAGAAGGCAACCCACCGGATGAGTGCAATCTGGTTACTGGCCTAATTGCATCTTTTGTGATCTTAAATGGCCTCATCAACCACATGAAGTTGTCATACATTCTGCTCAAAACATAGCGGACCCATTCATCTTCTGCAAAATAGGGGAAATGGATGCAATGTCCAAAATGCTTATCCCGGATGGCCTTGTATTAAGGTTTTAGTTCAAATGTTTCATCTATTAATTCCTTGTGATAGATATCCATCAGTTTGGATTCCCTAAATTCCTCAATATTGGCGTGTATGTATACCCTAACATCTTCTACATGCAAAACCCCATGCGGAATGCTAGAGAATGCACCTAAGGGATTAACTTCTAGGGATTTGTAAGGATGTTTCTTGAACTTAGGGCGTGGCCTATCAGTGATCTTAACAACATTCAGAGTAGCCATCTTTCAAAAGATTCATAGAGAGATATTCAAGAGTGGAATTACCTTTTTACGCTTCTAGGGTTCATGATAAGAGCCGAAAAGATCGCTAGTTGAATCGAGTTCTGCGGTTGATCCTTGAGAGGGTTGAATCAATCTAGTTGTAGAGCTCTTTCTTTCTTCTTCTCGAATGCAAATGTGCAAATGATGAACAAAAGAACCCTTTTATTTCTGTGCAAACCCTAATTCCATATTGCAATAAATGAGTCATTTCGGTTGCCTTGTTCTTCTTGTTCTGTGAGAAATCTTTCCAAATCACTGAGATGTACTTAGAATCATAACTTGCAGTGTATCTCCCTTTCTCCAATCATTCCATCTAACTGCAGATCCAAATATTTCAGTTTTGAATCATACCAGATCTAACTGTGAAAATCTTACTTTTGCTGGATGACTGTCAAACTGGATTAATCTTGGATGATTAACCTTTCCAAACTCCTTGCGGATCTTTCATATTTTGACCAAGGGTTATTTAGATGTTTCTCTGAGAGCCCTTTTAATCTGCAATTTTCCATGTGCCAATTTCAGGCACCAATTGACTGGCTCGGGGAATTTATTTTCTTTTAAGACTCCCCTGAGCCAAAGCTCATCTTTTTAGTTTCTGAAAGGAATATCAGCACTAGATTCTGGTGCGGATCCATCCCCAACATTTTCTATATTTCTCTTCACCCAAATCTTGTTCATCTCCCTTTGAACTTCATCCGCATTCACTTTTCCTTTTCCCTTGTCTTGGTTTTGATTATGATGCACCAGACCCTTTTTATCCTGATTCTTACTTCTGTAGAATTTGGCAATATGACTGGATCTATTGCAATTGTAGCAAACAACATTTCTTTGGAAATTTAACTGATATCCTCTTGATCTACATTGATTAGCCATATGTCTCATTCTATTGCATGCAAATCTACCATTGAATGAATTGTTTATTTGCATATTTCTACATTCATGAGATTTGTGACCATACCTTTTGCAGTTAAAACACTGTCCGAAGAAGGATGAATTAGTCTGATTCATTCTTCTTCTGCACTGATTTGCTTTATGATCGAAGTTATTGTAGTTGTAGTAGTATCCATTGAAGGATGGATATCTTTGAGCATTTGGTTGTCTTAACGAAGGTTTTCTAGGCCTGTACCTTGGATTTCCTGATCAAGAGTTCTTCTGACCGGATCCAGAGCTTTCACCTTTCTCATATCCCAAGCCATGCTTGTCTTCTACCTTCTTTTAGCTTTCAAGAAGAACTTCAAATTGAGAAGAGCTTATCTTGAATTTTTATTTGTATTCATTTGATGTTTGAAGATCCCTTTTAAGAGTGTCTATCTGATTTTCAAGTTGTTCTTCATTATCTCTAGCTTCTTCAAGATCAGATTCCAGATGTCTGATTATTCTATCCATTTTGTGGTAGTCTTCTGACTTCTCCTTGAGAGATTGCTTTAGATTATCTTCAATTTTTCTTTTCTCCTCAATTTCTTGGGTGAATTTCATAACCCCTGATTCCATTTCATGTCTCACCATAATGACCTCTTTTGATAGCTTCTCACACAACTTATTTTTCTCATTCAGATCTTCATTAGTATCATTGGCTTCACTTTGACTTGCTAATTGTTAAAGAAGTTCCTTTCTCTTTTTCACAGAGATACTTAATTTTTCTTTTAGTTCATTTATGAAGTCATCAGCTTGGTTGAGTCTTTCCCTCAAGTTATTGATTTCAAAGTGAGATTGCTCAAGATCATCTAGGGCAGACTGGAGTTGTTCCCTCATACCATACATATCCATTGAGATTCCCAGATCTTCCTCAAGTTGTTAGGCTTTGTTTGGAGGAACTTAGCTTTGATACCAATTGTTGGAACAAGGTGGATAACTGAGAGGGGGTGAATCAGTTATCTTTAATTATTTAACTTTCTCTTCTTCTTTAACAATTAGTGCAGTATCAAAAGATTTAAGCATACATGAACATGAGAGTAGAAAATAAATCAACACACATAACACAAGGATTTATACGTGGAAAACCCTATTAAGGGAAAAACCATGGGGTGACTAACCCAAGATTGTATTCTCTATTAAAAGAATAGAAGTACAAAATGGCACTTGCCAATTAGGGCTCACTACCCAAGCACACTGCTCACAAGAGGCTCACTGCCTACAAGAGGCTCACTGTCTACAAGGTATATAGAAAGTAACCAGGTGTTTGAAATGATCAGAGGCATCCAAATATGCTAAGGTTTAGTTCTGGTTAGGCTCAATATACTGATCTGCTGCACTTTATTCTTCCTCTGCTTAGTGCTGATGTTCTGTCACATACCGGATTTTTATAGCTGCTTCCACACTGCTCTCTACTTTTCTTCGCACACACTATTACACAACACACACCTTCACATCAAAATTCATCTGGTATATATATCCGCACCAAGGATTTCAACATCTTTCTAGTCGACATCCAGAATACTCAAGATTTTCCCACACTCTGGTCTGTCAGCTAAATCCATGCTTACTAAGTGATGTGTATCAAAAAGATAGTTATAGAAGTCATAAATCATTCGGCCAACCATGGATGATCCCTCAAGAAACTTGATCACCATCAATTTCTCATCCGGATTAAGGTCTGATGCTATGTCGGTCAGTTCTTCCTCAGTCTACTCTGCCAAACAGGAACCCAACACTTAGGTACTCATATCTTTTCACTCTTTCATTACCGAAGGCTCAATCTCTAGAATGTAGCAGTCATGGTACTCCTCTTGACTTCCCCAAGTCCGCACTTTGCTAAGATACTTCCTTTGAGAGATCCGGACCTGATTGTCAGACCTTGTCGCATGCTCTGTTCTTGCTCACCGGACCAAAACACTCTTCAGTCTGACTTCTGGTAAAGACCTATTATGTGTTGCGGATGTGTGGGATAAACTTTGTTGCCATCAATGACAACAACGATGAAGCCACACAGTGTCTCTTGCCAACATTTATAAAATGAATACAATATAAGACAAGAAAAGGAAGAAACACTGGAAGAGGGCACAATACTTTGTGAAAGGAATGGATGACTTTCAAAGTAGATTTTTTAGAAATGAAATGAAAAACAAACTAATCAACTTTCTCTTAGAAAATGATAGCACAGGATAATAAAGAATACCATAATCAAAACCATATTAGAAACCATAATCGACTAAGCATGAACTGATTACGAAATGGAGTGAAAGCAATTGTAAATTGCAATAGATTAACAATGAACAAGAGGTGTACATATAGTGTTGAGAGTTTGAGTCACTTCAGGAGTCGACTCAAACACTCAAGGAGTGGTGGCAAAAGAGTGTTGACAAGTGGCTTGGAGAGTTATATTAGACTCTCCAAGTAGAGACCTAACCACCTAAGGTGGCTTAAAGCCATGTGGGGAATATACACATAATTACGTAATTAAATAATAAGTAATAGTTTTAATACTCCTACACTAACATATCACATGAATAATGACTTTTTGGCATATTTAAATGATAAAGAAGAACCATGGGTGTGGAAAATAAAAGTACCAAAATGGCAAAAGAAATCTGAAACATCAAGAGGCATGGGGAACACCTCTTTGAGGCTTGGTTTATTTTTCATTTTTCTCTATTGTTGTAAGCCATACAGAAGAGGAAATCGCTGCCAGAAGTGGAGGAAAGATAATAAAATTATCGTTACACGAATTTTTAAAAAAAAGAAGAAAAAAATAGAGTAAGGGGGAGCATTGAGGGGAAGCTCATGGAAAGGAGAAATGAGTTTCAAATGGAGAGAAACCACAGTAATGAAGTCGACCTTGGAAAAAAAGATTTCTACCAAAGAAGATTAACATTTCAGAAGAAGAGTCTTCAGGGTGGTCACCCAAAAGGGAAAAAAAAAGTTGCTCTAGCAAATGAACCTTGTACGGAGAAGAGAAACAAGAGGTGCCAGTAGAAGAGAAGGTGTTTGAGAAGAGGTAGTGAGAAAGGTGCCAAAACAAGGAAAAAGCTGCCATGGTAGAGAATAGGCCAGTATGAAAGATAAGCAATATTTTTGGAAGTGCTTGCATTGAGTCTTGTAGAGATAAAAGACACTTTCAATAGTTTTGATTTTTGAATTAAAAAAATCTCAAGAGAAGATTGTTTTGGAAGAAGGGACATGTGGATTTTGAGAAGATTACTATTATATGAAAGGAATCAAAAGTCACCAGTGTAGAGAGGAGATAGTCAGCATAAGGGAGTTGCCCAGATGAGAAGAGGGAGTGATGTTTAGAAATTTAAAAAAAGATATATAGAAAGCTCAGGAAGGAGCACCTAGAAAGAAAAGTGAGATATGGCAATGGGTTTTCTACCATAGAGAAGGAGTTAAGAAGAGATAGGAGAACCAAGTTGAGTGAGCTAAGAGGCCATGATGACCATAATGTAATACTGTGCAGATGATTGTAAAGTTCATTTTGAATTTCAATAAAATAGAGTTTTGTTGCAATCTTGTGGCTATGTTGTGAGATTTTGAGTCATGTTTTTGCAAGAGGGGAGTACCCTCTTGCACCAAGTGGTATCAGAGCATGAAGGTCCTGAGAGTGTAGAGGATACACTAGGATGTGTGGGTAGAGGAAATGGTAGAGAAGAGCTCATTTGGACTGTTGCAGGTGTGACAGAGAAGTTATGAACAATGAGAGCTAGTAACCACAGAAGAGGTATCCTTGTAGGTTGCAGGGTAAGTCAAGTGGATGTAAAAGATTGCAGCAGTGAGTAGGATCAAAATATATGTGTGGAATCTAGTCATATGGGATGGCTGGAGAAGGTACAAAAGGAAGGGATTCCTTAGTGAGATGACTAAAAAGATTGAAAGGATTGACAGGTTGTTGGAGAAATGTGATCAATTGGAAGCTATGTAGCGTGACAAAGCCAAGAGGGATGAGTTTACAATGAATACATGTCATGAAGAAGGCATGAAAGAAAAGGATGAAAAGAAGAAGGAAGAAGTGGTAGTGGATAAAGAAAAAGAAGAAGAAGAAATCCTTGTGCAAAAGGATCAAGAGGGAAGAGAGAAGATTGCAACCAAGGTTGCAAAGGAGAAGAAGAAGAATTACAGCCCTTTGGTAGAAGGGGCATGGAAAGAAGAGCATATGGGAGCAACCCATTTATTCCGAAAGGAAAGAAAATTAGAAAAGAGAAGAAACAAGGATAGAAAAGAATGGAAGAGGAAAGAATGATCAACTGTAGTATGCCAATTTGAAGATAGAAAAGATGTGGAACATGAAATTGCAGTGATGAAGGATCCATGGGAAGACATGGAATATGTGGGATAGTGAGGTGAAGAAGAGATAATTCATGAAAAGATGAGAAGATTGTAAGCATTAGAGTTTGCAATAGAGGTAGGTTTTTTGAAAGACGTGGATGAAGAAGATGGAATTGCGTAGCAGTAACAACAATATATCCTTTAGAGGATAAGGAGATAGAAGAAGAAGGTGACAAACTTGTAGCTGAAGAGAAGAAAGTTGCAACAGATGGAGAAGTAGAAATAACAAAGCTAGAAGGCCCTAGATTTGACAAGCGAGTGGGCAAAGAGGAGAATGATCTTCTATGGGAAGAGGAGATGAAGAAAATAAACTAGATGCTAGAAGGAGACTGGATAGAAGAAAATGAAGAGATGAATGGTACATCAAGAAATGCAGTCAAATAAATTGGAACAACAAAAAGAAATGAGATAAAATTTGAGAATTTTGAATTTAATTTGTTTGGAATGATGAATATAATAAGGGATATAGAGGAAGAAAAAGGTAGATACATAGAAGGTTTCAAATTCCATGAGAATGTTGCAAATTTGTTTGTTGAAGAGAAGCATAATTTGCTTGAAGAGGAAAGTGGGAGGATAGAAGAATTGTTCAATTTGAGTGAACACTTGAAGGAAATAAATGAGGCAGATAAGAGTGATGTTGTAACAATGAAGAATGGAGAGGTAACTTCTGATTTTTCTAAATTGTATGAAGAGGAAATTGATGGGGATTTATTTCTTTCTAAGATGGATAAGGAGTTACAAATATATGGGAAGAAAATAAATGAAGATGCAGATTTGTATACAACATGTTTGTGTGAAGAAGTTGTTGAAGATGCTACAGTCAAGGGAGACTTGGTACAATAGTTGAAGACATGAAGATGATGATGAGAGTAGATGGGGTTGATGAAAACCTCATAACGAAGGATGAGATGAAGGTTGTAGCTGAAGATGACACCGAAAACATTGCAGTGAAGAAAGAGGAGGTAAATTTGTTTGCATTTTGAGATGATATTGTTTTGCATTCATTTGTAATCTTGAGGGTTGATGTGTATGGAGAAGAATAGATGGAAATTGTCGATTTCCATGAAGTTGTAGGGACAGATTTGTGTGTATATGATACAGATTGTGATTTGCATGATGAGTGAATTTGGTGGAGGTGGTCAGATTTTGGTGGGTCAAAACCCACGAAAGAGGAGAAGAGTAGTGAGATTGTTTGGTGGAGGTGGTCGATTGATGGTGGTGGGTTGGATCCCATGAAGGAGGAGAGGAAAGGAGAGAATATTTGGAGGAGGATGGTATATGGTGGACATGAGTCCACAAGAGGAAGGGTTCAAAGAGAGTGCAGATTTGTTGGAGGAGCATGAAGCTTGTTCCGACGAGATGTTGGAAAAAGAGGAAAAAGAAAAACTTTTCAGTACATGTATTTTAGCGATGGAGTTCACTGTAGATTGCTGGCAATCTAAAAGAATGGTCCTACCATTCAACTCCATATTTATGAGTGTCTGCTCACAAACTTCCTACCCAATGTGTTTGATGCAGGAGCATCCAGGCAGACTGGTGATCAACATCAACAAAAAAATATTTTTTAGTTTGTTGTTCTTTCAATTTGGTTATATTTTGTTGGCATATCTCAGCCTTGGGTACATGTGGAGTGATCAGATTTGACAGAGTTGAGTTTTTTTTTTCTGTACTTTAGCTTTGGCACATAATAAGTAGTTTTGTTGAAACTATTATTTTAGGAAATTGAAGAGGATTCTTGGCAAACCCTCTTATAGAAAAATTGTTGTCCCCATCCTAGATTTGATGATGAAGGTTTCGTAGCCATCCACCTTATGGTTTTGGAGAATTAATTGTTTCGAAACTTCTGCTAGCAATTTGGTGAAGTTTTAAAATTTTGAAATCTATAGGGTTTGAAGTAGAATGGCTTGGTAGAGGTCTTAGAAATTTTGAAATACATATCTTTGCAAGTTTTCTTGAGATTCTGAGGTTCTGGCAGGAAGTTACGACAAAAGTGAATTTTTAGCTCAAGCATTCAATCCGTACCTTTAGTCACCATCATTTTCACTGATCATTGTTTGATGTAATGCCGTAAAGTGGTTTAATCAGAGTATTGAAAATGTGTAGACCATCATGTGTGCTGATTGAAGAGAAATATACTCTCTTATTCACTATTTGGTTTACAACTAAAGGTGAATGCAAAATTGGAGAGTGTGAGGCAAATTCTTTGTGGCCTCATGTATTTACAAAATGAATACAATATAAGACAAGAAAAGAAAGAAGCGCTGGAAGAGGGCACAGACCTTTGTGAAAGGAATGGATGACTTTCAAAGCATATTTTTTAGAAATGAAATGAAAAATAAACTAAGCAATGTTCTCTTGGAAAAGGATAACACGGGATAATAAAGAATAGATCACATGAATAATGAATTTTTGGTAGATTTAAATGATAAAGAAGAACCATGGGCATGGAAATTAAAAGAACCAAAATGGAAAAAGAAATTTGAAACGTCAAGAGGCCTGAGGAATGCCTCTTTGAGGGTTGGTTTATTTTTCATTTTTCTCTATTTTTCCTGAGGTGTACAGAAGAGGAAATTGCTGCCAAAAGTGGAGGAAGATAATAAAATTATCATTGCAAGAATGAAAAAAAGGAAGAAAAAATAGAGTAAGGGGGAGTATTGAGGGGCATCTCAGAGAAAGGAGGAGAAATGAGTTTCAAATGGAGAGAAACCACAATAGAATGAAGCTAGCCTTGGGAAAATAGATTGATGCCAAAGAAGATTAACATTTGAGAAGAGTCTACAGGGTGGTCACCCAAGAGGGAAAAAGAAATCCACTCTATCAAATGAACCCTGTACAAGGCAGAGAAACAAGAGGTGCCAGTAGAAGAGAAGGTGTTTGAGAAGAGGTAGTGAGCAAGGCGCCAAAACAAGGGGAAAGCTCCCATGATAGAGAATAGGTCAATATGAAAGGTAAGTAATGTTTTTAGAAGTGATTACATTGAGTCTTGTAGAGATAAATGACACTTTCAATAGTTTTGTCTTTTGAATTAAAAAAATCTCAAGAGAAGACTATTTTGGAAGAAGGGATGTGGATTTTGAGAAGACTGTTATTTTATAAAAGGAATCAAAAGTCTCCAATGTAGAGAGGAGACACCCAACATAAGGGAGTTGCCCAAATGAGAAGAGGGAGTGGTGTTTGGAAATTAAAAAAAAAAGATATATAGAAGGCTTACTAAGGAGTGCCTGCAAAGAAAAGGAAGATATGAAAATGGGTTCTCTAGCATAGAGAAGGAGTCAAGAAGAGATAGAAGAACTAGGGTGAGTGAGCTGAGATGTGATGATGGTGATAATGTAATATTGTGTAGATGATTGTGAATTTCATTTTGAATTTCAATAAAATAGAGTTTTGTTGCAATCTTGTCATTAGGAGTACCCGAGCTTGCACCATCCTACCAAAATTGGCTCTCAAGTAGTGTGCCCAATCTGTGAGTGAGAAACTAACTACAGATGGTAATATTTCTCCATCCTCTTGGTGGGTCCTCCAACCTCTATTTTGAATCCTCTTAACTTTTATTCATCAAAAGTTACATTAAAATCACCTATATATCTTACTTCAAGAGCAAAAAAATATATATTTATAAAACCCATGGAACATTAAAATGTCAAGTTCAACATCAATACATTTCCTCTCTATTTACAATAAAACCTTATATCTGTAAAATAAAAAAGATGATTCTTTGAAAAATGCTCTAAAATGGCTAATTATTAAAATTGAACCACAAACATCCAATATTCAACACTAAACTTCAACCAACTCCTCCACAACTCTTTGATGTTTAAAATAGAGTCAACAAGCTTTAATTTAAAGTAATTTGAAGGTGATAAAATAAACTTAAATAAAAGCTTAGCAAGTAAACCTTTGAAAACATTTAAGCATTCACCAAAATCCATAGGAATCTCCTTCTCGGACTCTCTAAAAGTGTAATATCCTTTTTTAGGGCAAAGGCCATTCTCTTTCATGATTTCACATATAAACAATCATATTTAAATAGAAAATATACTCTCCAACAAACTCCAACAATTCGGAGTAAAAACTTATTTATTCTTCCTCTTACAAGGTTGTTACCCCTTTTTATTTGGTTTCAGGTCTTGCATATTTTGTTCCCCATTTTTATGACCCGTCAATTATTTGTCTAAGTCATAAGGGTTTTGTTTTTGCCTTAGTTGCTTTTTAAAATCCTTAAGGATCACGTGAACTTAAGTTTTCCTAACCCAGTCACTAGTTCTCTAAAATTCCTAACCTTGTCGCATGGTTCGAAAGTTATCGAACCCATCAATTTCTCGACCATGTGCTACTTCATTAAGCCATTTCAACTCCCCGTTGGTTAGTCTTTGTAGTCGTCAAGTCAAAGGTTCTCGAAACTTTGAAACCCCCAACTTAAGGTTCCAAAGTTCTAAAATCAAGCGACTCTACGATAAAGAAGTTGTGGACCGGTTTTCAAGGTAAATAATGATCATTTAATGATGTGTACGATGCATGCAGTGAATGTCTCTTCAGGATTTTTGAAGGATGAGCAAATCTTGAAGTTATTTTCTCAAGTCGTGAATATAATGCCATGTCAACTCAGTATTTAAAACACATCATGGCATTCCTTTGGCATACATAGTTTCTCTTAATAGTAGATTTTTCTCTAAGTTATGCAGCTGCCATTACTCTTGTACTGTGCCATTGCTTTTTTAGTACTTAGCCATTTATCTCTATGCATCCAGTAACAGTGATGAAATTTAAATATCAAGGAGCTCCTCATGATTCTTGTATTGAAAGCGGTTGGTCTAGTGTAAGTGATACTAAACTCAGCCATATTGATTTAGAGAATTTTGGTCCCGTTTGCAGCAAGAGGATAAATCACCTTTTGTAGAAAAGAGATTGTAGAGTGGTTTAGCGCATGTCAAAGGTTTTCCTATCTCTATCCAGAGCATGGACTTGGTTGTGGCTTGTGTGAAGAGATATGTTCTTGAGGCCCTTGAAATTAGAGCAAAAGACGGGTCAGTGATAGGAAATATTGATCCTAGAACTATCGCCCATGCATTAAGAATTCCATAAAAGTAGGAATTTGAAGATATGTCTATTGCCATTGGAATGGAGTTCTTTCGAACAAACAAAGACTGGTGTAAGAATTCTATCGCATAGAACAGGTTAAAGTTCAAAAAAAGAGGTAAGTCTCAATTGCCCCAAAAGCTAAAGAGAGCCCATTTTAAGGATGAAATTTCAGATATTATTACCTTGATGCATCATGTAGTTGGAAGTGAAAACACAGATTCTTTTGAATATTGGATGTGTCATTTTATCTTGTTGATATGTAGATAAGATAAGTTTATAAACTAGGCTGAAATTATTAGTTATCATTTGAACAAGCAACTGGTTGAGTTTCAGAGGACTTTAACTTTTCACATGTGCTCATACTTGATATACATTTTAGCCAGTCAAGAGGTTGTTTGGGCCAGTCAAGAGGTTATTTTCATCAACTCAAAAGGGATGTGGGAATGAAGGATTGCCATCATGTAAATGATGCCTTTTTAATGTTTATAGTGAGAAAGTTGGATGGTAACTTTGAGTTGAGAATTTCACCTAAGGCCGCTTCCTTGATCATGGAGTTTGGGAGTTTCTACATTCAGTTTGACAAGTTCACCTATTTGAGAGTGGGGGGTTATGAAAATGCTCCTACCAAATTGCCTAGGTATGCTAGTGACTTTGTTTTTTTTCTAAAATTCTGTAAACAAATGTCTGTTGTAAATGTTAAATATTAAAACATGAGGAAGAAAGAATACAATTTCCCACTAAAGCTATCTTCATATTCCTACAAAACTAATAATATTGCTAAATGGGCAGAACATGTCTTGGGTGAGTTTAGTCTTCATTCTTTGTCAATGAAGCCCAACTTCGACAGTAAAAATTATGTGAAACTAAACTTTCATGGTTCTAGCTCTTATGAGCATCGTCCAAGTTTGGAGGTTTTTTGGGAGGACTGTGTAGATGACCGGGAAGTCCAAAGGAGAAATTGTATGAGACTCACCCTGAGTCAAATTTGAGTATTCAGTCTTTCTCTATACATATGAAATGGGATTGAGGAAAATTCTAAAATAATTGATGATGAATATCAAACCCTAGATTCTAAACCCCTTCTTCAAATTAATTGGTGAGACAAGGAGGTTGTAGATCTAAGAATTTGTTCTGCTGCTGTAATTAAAAGGACTGAAGATTTGTTAGTTGGGAGATGGCATGGATGTGTTGGCTCTCCTCACTAACAAGGAAATTCCAGGACCAACAAGCAAAGGCCTATACAAAGTTCTAGTGCGTATATTTCTTCTAGGAGATAAGAGACATTACAATCCAATTCTAATTCACAATCTGGAGGTGATGGAAAAAGACCAGAGGAAATTATAAAGTTGAAATCAGCATGTGAATTGGATAGTTTCCCCTTGCCTACTTTGAAAAAGAAAAATGCCCAAGCAAAGCCTACATCTGCGGTTTTTTATTCTATTTTCAAACAAATTATTGATGATGGTTCGTTTCCTCCATTCATGGAAATTCCTTCTTCTCCTACTACTAAGGAAGTATCCATTTCTATTTTGGTTGATAATCAGGTTAAAATTGTTTCAAGCAATGTAGATATTGGTATGGTGTCATCTTCACTAGGATGGTTAAAGAATGTTGTGGATAAGAAAAGAAAGGTTGTGCCTACAATAGCAGTTGAGGTGGAAATGGTTTCTAAGTTGCTGCAAACTACCTCCAAGCCAAAAAAAAGTCCAAAAGAATGTCTAGAATGGTAAATGACACTACCTCTGGTCATTAGATGTTAAAGATTGCCGACCTAGTGAAAGATCTAAATGAGGATGAGATAACTGAAGTAGATTACAAAATAAGTCATATAGACTTGGGTCCTTCTACTCTTGAGGGAGATGCCTATCGTGCCAATTTTTTTGTAAGTGCTTTGATTAAGAGAGCCAAGGAGGAGAGGAAAGAAAACATAAAACTTCAATCTCAGGTTTTATATTTGAGCAGCTTTATCCAGTCTATTGTGACACCCACGCCTCAAGATACATCTAATTCAGAAATTGTAGGAGTTGATGTGAGCACTATGCAACAAATCAAAAAGAATCTGAATTTTATTTTTCTTGACCAGAGCAACCCAGTGTTATACTCAAGTGCAAAATAAAAAGAAAGATTTAATCAATGGGCTTCAGTAGGTAAGGAAAGAGAAAAGTAGTACTTATGTACTCTCAAAAGAACTTTTTGAACTAGAAGCCATGGATCCTCTAACACTTGTTAAAGAAAATTTGGCTAGTGATCCCTGTGAAATTGATCCGTCCTGGGCTGACTCATTGGATTGGAAATTGAGCATGTATGACAATCTCATTAAACAGATTGACAAAGTCTTGCGTGAATACCTTGACATAATGATTAGTATTTAGAGGGATTGCAGGACACTGGAGGTAAATATTTTAGATGAGTTTGAAGAGAACTTGTGGGATCCTAAAGAAATTACAAAGGAAGCTAAGGATATGCTTTGCAAGGAACTCACAGATCCTGAAATTATCACTCGGGAGTCACTTGGCAAAATGGGCCTTATGCAAGTTTACCTTAATGGTTTTAAGAATAGAGGTAATGATATTCGGGAAGCTATAGCAAGGATAGGTAAAACATTGGCAAGGTTTAGAACTAGGTTGCAGATTACTACAACACCAGGAAGCAAGAACATCACTGTTGTCATAGCTAAGTATTGGAAGTATATGTTAAAGACAAAGGTGCGAGAGGCAATGGTAGAAGATAAGGGTGGGGAAAGTGTCGAAGACCCAAAGGAAAGTGAAGGGGTGGCAGATTAGACTTTATTTCTTTTTATGCTTTTCTTAATATTTGGCTCTTGAACTTCTTTTAAAAAACTTTATTTTAAAAACGGTTGTCTTAAAGAAACCGTTGTATTTTCCAAAGATAGTTATTATGTGGACATTATAAATAGATGTAGTCGGGACATAGTATGGATCTTATTTTTTGGGCAAACTTTGTTTTACTCACAAAAGTTAGAAGTTTCTATTACTTTCTTTTTTTCAATCTTTTCAATATAGAAAGAAAATTTTAGACTAGATGTTCAAGCAGACGTAATCTTTGTGTTATGGTGATTGGATGCTATTCTTCTTAAGTTGAATATATTTCCAGTGGTTGTTTTTCTATCTATGTTTAAGATTCATATGTTCATTCTGCTTCATTGCTATGAATATTTATCTTTGAATGAATGTTTCATGGTGATGGATTTATAATTCTTTATTCAGCATATTCAGTGTTTGAAATCTTTGAACTTCTTTATTTTCAGCCATTTTTGAAGTGTGAATTTTTCTTTCAAATCTTTTTAGTCAAAATCCTTAACTTTCCCTTGCTTTCTGGTTAAAAGCAATACGTAGTTTAATTCATTGTATATCATTCAAATGTAGCTGCCACCTTGTAAAATAAGCAAAGAGTTGGTTATAAAATACTATTGTAATTGACTCAACTGTGGTCACATTTGTCATTGTTTGGACGAGAGAATATCGAGTTGAATGACAAATCTATAAACCAACAGATTTTTGGCGACTCTACTGGGGATTCTGTCATATATGTGTTGTGAGTTGCTTTAATGGTTCTTCAAAGACGTAACGTTATAATTCTCTAGCCTAATGTGGATTGGCTTGTAGGTGATCAAGAATATATTGTTACTAGCCTAAGATTGCTTGCCTAGCAACATAGAAGAACCAATTTACAATATAACCAAGTTAATGAAATATTAGAAGAAGAAGAAGAACTTGGGGAAATCATAAGAGATAATGCCAGGCATTTTGGTGACGCCCAAGAATTTGTCTTTATTGAGGCTATAGTACTTGTGCCACAAAGAGAAAGAGTCTTTCCTATTCAATCACCTCCCAATAACAGACACAGAAATCAAGTGGCTAATCAAAGAAACCAGTTGAACAATCAGCAAAATCTTCCACGAATCAATCGGTAAGTGAAGTTGGCGAATCTGTAATTTAAGCTTTTAATTGTTTAAATATGGCTTATAAAAGGTACACTAGAGGAGATAGAAAGAAATGGATTTGGGATGAAGATTTTGTATTATTAGAAGCTGTAAATTTCTCTTCTTTCCCACTTAACCAAAAGGTTAAGTCTATCAATAGACCTCCATCCCCTCCTCCTAGTCAAAGCACTGTAAATACTCCAGCCGCATCTTGTCAAGCCCTTCTCTTGCATGGGGTCACTCTTCCTTTACAAGTAAATTTTCCTGTTCATAATCCTCTTGTCATGGCTCAACCTTCACCTATCCCATGGGGAGCCACAATAGGTCCACTCAACCTAGGGGCCCAACTACATGACCTACCCAAAGGCTCAGGGAAAATTATACCTAAGTTTAGAGGAGATGGAAAAGTTACTCCAGATGAGCACATGCAAGCCTTCTTCGCTTCTTCTTCCATCCTTGTTGTACAATATGAAGATGTTGCTATAAGGCTTTTTGTGGAATCCTTAACTGATGCTGTCATTGATTGGTCTTACCATCTCTGAAATGGTTCTATCAATAATTGGGATACCCTAAAAACAAAATTTGAGAATAGATTCAAGTTTATAGAGAATGAGCAAGCTCTTGTCACTCAATTGGCCATGATGAAGAAAGAAATACATGATCCAATGAGAGAGTTTGTTGCTAGATTCAATAAGTTATACAACAAAATACCTAACAATGTGAGGCTTGGGGATGACTTATTGAAGTGTTTCTTTATCAATACTCTTCCCCCAGATGTTAGTTTTACCATTAAGAGAGAAGGGGCAGCTGATTTAGATGCAGCCCAAGAAAGGGCCATATCAATAGAAGATGAATTAATCATTGCGGGGAAATGGAAGAAGGAAATGTAGACTGGTAAACCTTTGGCTGTGAATTCTACTGATCCAGTCATACAGAGACTAGCTAATGATATAATCACACTGAAAAGACAAATGCCAAAGGGACACCTTCAGCCACAATATCAAGACATGCCAAAGAAAGATTTTGGCACATCAGGAGGTTATAACAGAACCCTGCCTTTGACTGGTCCTGCTCAGAGGTTGGCTATTGAAAATGGACCTTCTACCTGTGAGAGGAATATGATGTGTAATTTTGGTGCAAGATCACCTAGTTGGTTTCATGCCTCTAGAAGGCAATTTTGTAATTTTTGGTCTTAGATTATGTTTATTTTTGTAATAAGGTCATGTTTGACCATGTTTCATGGGTTAGGGTCCTTGTTTGGTTGCTAGGTTTAATTTTACAAATATTATCATTATTGGAAGATGTAAAAAAAAGTGCAAAAATGGGAATATGAAGAGTCATCAGTGGTTAGGAAGGCATTTAATGGTTGGAAAATCAAAAATTAGTTGGGGATTGGTTGTAAATAGTTAGAACATGCTTTGTGAAGTCGAAGACATGGTTGGAGGTGGATTTTTTATGATAAAAACAATAACAAAACTCTATTTTTTCTACTTTTTCCTATGTTTTTCACTGTTCCAACTCATTGTATGGCCCGGTATAGTACTGTCATGAACAAAAATTAATTGCATGTGATAAAACAAAGAGTCTACTTCCTTTTGATCTTTGTTGTTGTTACCAATTTTTCTCTACAACCCAAATTGTTAGAGCTAGAGTAGATTCAGTTCATTTTGGATGAGAAAATTTTTAACATTTGCCTGATATCTTGTTTTGCATAGTTGAAGTGTTCAGTTATGATGCATTGTTATAAAAAAGAAAAAGGATTCAATTAATCATTCATTTGCATTGCAGATGGTTGCATGAGAGATAAGATGTTTCATTTCACTACAATGATTATTCATTTTACAAATGAGATACACAAAAGAAATAAACATTGCATTGAATGAAAACATGATGATCAAATGTTCCACACAAGTCATGGGAATAGCTGAACTCCTTCCGATCCAATATAGCAGATCTTCCCTATTTCATCTTTTTGCTTCATATTTGCAGCTTTTGATCTGATTTTTCATTGTGACCAATACTATGTCCTTTGTTATGTCTCACTACTGTAAAACTGTATGCAAATAATTCATATGATCCTGGTTATATGTTGTGTTCAGATTGAACCTTCATATAAATTATTTTTTGAATTGTATGTTCTAGGTGAGGTTGTGAAAGATTATGTTTAAAGGGCTGTTTGTGGGTGAAAGTATTCAGATAGATTAAGGTTTAGATGTGTTATCTGTTAGAATTTAAGTTCCATTTTGGTTTATTCTCTTCACTTTTCCCTCTGCAAATCATTTAGATTAGGAAAAATCTTTAGGAGAACAAGCTCACTCTGGAGGTTCACTCCATTTTTTAGGCAACCCACAGGCCTAGGAGTGTTCCCATGTGTCAAAAGATAGCTAAGTTGGTAGCTTAGCATAGGGTGCATATCTAATTGATAACAATTGCATTAAATTTCATCAGGATTGGAGTGAGTTATTGTTGTTTTCCTTCGGACTGGTCTGAAACCCTAGATGGTGAGGGTTTGATTGAAAAAATGAGTTTTTTGAACCATTACACCAGTGGAAAATTCTAAAAATCAGTGGAATAGAAGTAGATACAATGCTTTTAATGATTTTGGCATTTGTAGGAGTAGGGAATGGAGTTTGGGTCATGTTTAAGGCAGCCCTAGCCTAACGACTCTTTGTATTTGGCTTAAAGTGAATAGGTAGACATAGGGATTTGTAGTTTGTTGAATTGTTGATAGTTCTAGTTAACAAAATTGGCATATTTAGACCCCATGAGATGTGAGGAATATCCTAAAGTGAAGCTTTTTGGTTTGGGTTTTGAATTTCACATACTTGCTTTGTAAAACAAGGCTAATTAGGCCTAATTGAACTGTAGCAGTCAATTTTAGAGGTTTTTGTTCTAAAACAACCCTACCCACAAATTGGATATGTATCAAAGGGGCATAAAGGGTATTTGAAATGATGTTCAAACTTTAGATTTAAAATCTTAGTGGAAAGTTATGGTGGAAAAACCTTGTTTGTTGTCCTACTAGGGGAATTGAAGGATTGGTGAGAAAACCACCAAGTTAGGATTTTAAAATTACAAAGCTTGTTTATTTGAGATTGTGTGATAACCTCCACCATGCTCTGCATCAAATTTCCATCTAACTTCAAACCATGATGGATCTACCTATACATAAATGGTTTAATTCATGCAAATGCTTTCTACCAATGAACATGTTGAGCCACCATATGTGGAAGAACCTGGCCCATCTCATGATGCTAGTGTAAACTTTTTTGAGTACAAGTCAGATGCTAAGACAAGGGAAGATGTATACACATAGGTTGATCCTAATTGTGCAATCTTCACGAGAGGACATCAGGCTCAAAAAGGCCCAGATTCCAAAGGCTAAGCAAATGGTTCATCTTTTACTCCAAAGTACATTTTGTCGAGACAAGTTGCTTCTAGTTCCAAAAAACTTGAAAATATTTTGCCCAAGAATATATCTTCTGAGGTACCATCTACTCCTTCTGATACAATTGTTACTAGTTCATTTGATATAACTGAGTCATGCAAAAATACCAAGATTCAAATCTCTCAAGCCAAATACCTTAGACTCAATCTGTCTAAATTAGACTGGTTAGTGAGATATATCAAACAAGAACCCTCCCCTTCTCAGAGTAATGCTCAGGTGTCTAGTGATATCAAAATGCATGTTGAAGAACAAGATTGCTCAAATTCTCCTGATAAAGATTCAAGTCAACAAAATCCTTTTGCCAAACCTGAACCATTCTATGTGTCTCTTTATATAGTTGGTTTCAGACTGAGCAATTATGTTATTGACTCTGGGGCTTCTGACAATGTGATGCCAGCCCAAGTGGCCAGAACCTTAGGGTTATCTTGTACCTCCTCCCATGGTAAATGTTTCTCTATGGACGGTTCACTTGTTCTAATTCTAGGTCAAATCAAAGATGCCCAGGTTGCTTTAGCTACTTTCCCAAAGAAGAGACTAAAGTTAACTATCCTTGTTGCTAACATTCCTGCTAGCTATGGGATGCTCTTGAGTAGGAGTTTCTGTAGAGATCTAGGTGGGGAGATACAAATGGATTGGTCTCATGCTATAATACCATTGGATGGAAAGAAGGTATGCCTTAACCCAGAGTCCAAATCCAAGTTCACAGTGTTAAAGTCCAGGGATCCAAGGACAGATATTTTATTTGTAGAAAATGGACCAGGTACTTACATGTGCACCTCTTCAGAGGAAGAACGTTCAAGCCTAGTTAGCCCTGATTTGGTGAATGAGTTATGGACACTAGAATTTGATGGAAGTTGTTCTAGTGCGAGTTCTGGTGCTGGGGTTGTTTTGATTTCACCAGATGGTTACAATTTTCCCTATGCTTATAAACTAGAGTTCGAAAACACCAACAATACAACTCAATATGAAGCTCTTCTACTTGGCTTAACCCTAGCTAAAGAAAGAGGCATAAAATAGTTAAGGACTAGGGGGGATGCACAATTAATTGTCAAACAAGTCAGGAAGTAGTAAACTATAAAAAATGGCAGGTTGAAGCATTATAGAAATAGAGTATGGGATTGCATTGAAGATTTTGATGCCTTTTCCATAGAAGCAATGCCTAGGGATCTTAATGCAAGGGTGGATTCATTATAAGTATATGTATCTTTGTTGTTACCTCATCCAGATTTTAAGGATAAGCCTTATAGAATTGAAGTAGTATACCACCCCAGTGTTCCTAACAATGTAAATCACTGGCAAGTATTCAACAGTGATAGAGAGATTATTGCATTCCTTGAAAAAGCTGAAGCCTTTACTAATATATTTTTTGAAGGTAGTGATGATACAAGCAATGACATTTTAGAAGGTAACATCGATACTCCTGATAGTGATAGGTCTAAAATCATTCAGTTGAAAGGCAACAAAATACCTAAGGGTTTAGTTTCTTTAGAAGACTTATTCAACAAGCATGACCAGTATTTGAAGCAAAAGAATAAAATTGTTGTTGAATCATCAACTGACTATGATCATGTCAACATTGGCAAAATTAAGGATCCTAAGATTGTTTGTATAGGAAAATGCTATTCCTCCAAAGAAAAAGAGAAGTTGATTTCTTTGTTGATGCATTACAAAGACATTTTCGCATGGTGTTATGCTGATTTGAAGAAGTTCAGAAATGGAGAACTACAACATAAAATCCCATTGAAGCTTGGTGCTGCGCCTTATAGGCAGAAGCAGTGAACATACAACCCAAATACCGTAGAGGTCATTTTTAGTGAGATAGATAAGATGTTAAAGGTGAAGATCATCTATCCCATTCATCACTCTACATGGGTAGCGAATATAGTTCCAGTTAGAAATAAAAATGGAGAAATAAGGATTTCTGTAGACTTTAGGAACTTGAATCAAGCCTCATTGAAGGATAACTACCCATTACCTGTCATGGATCACATCTTGCAGACTGTTGCTAGTTCTGAGATGATGTCTATGTTAGATGGTTTTTCAATCTATAATCAAATCGAAGTAGCCCCAAAAGACCAGCATAAGACAACATTCACTACTCCTATTGGTGTCTTTGCTTGCAACAAAATGCCATTTGGCCTCATAAATATAGGTGTAACTTTCCAGAGGGCCATGGCCCTATTATTTGGTGATCTAAAGAACAAAATCATTGTGTTGTACCTGGATGATTTGACAGTGTTCTCCAAGAAAAGGACTGACCATATACATGATTTGGAAATTATGCTACAACGTTGTAGAGAATAGGGGATCTCTTTAAATCCTAAGAACTCTATCTTCATTGCCACAGAGGGGAAACTCTTGGGACACATTGTCTCAAAGGATGGGATTAAAGTTGACCCTGAAAGAGTAAGAGCTATCATGCAATTGGGGTTGCCTGCAAATAAAGATGCAACTAGGTCTTTCTTTGGTCAGGTAAATTTCTTGAGGTGGTTTGTACCTGAGTTTACGGAACTAACAAGGCCCATAGCTGATATGATGAAAAATCATCCTATATTCAAGTGGAGTAATGAAGGGAAGAAAGCTTTTGAAGATATAAAGGCTGCTATTGCCAATACACCCACTCTGGTACGTCTTGATTTTAATAAAGGTTTTATTGTGTATTGTTATGCATCTAAGCATACTTTATTAGCTATTTTAATGCAAAAGAATGAACAAGGCATAGAAGCTCCTATCTCTTTCATGAGTACCCCTCTCAAAAAGTATGAACTCAAATAATCGTCACTCGATAAACATGCTTATGTCGTTGTAAAGGCCCTAAAAAGTTTTAGATTCTACATTTTGCATTCCCATACCATTGTTTTTGTACCTGAAACTACTGTCAAAAGCATCCTCACTCAACAAGAGGTTGGATGTAACAAACGGGAGTCTTGGATAGCAAAGGTGTAGGATTATGATGTAGATATTAGGCCTACCAATCTAGTCAAGGGAAAGGGTTTATGTAAATTGATTGCAAAAAATAAAGTTGTTGAAGAAGAACATCTATCTCTAGTTCTTTTTACCAGTACAACTGATGAGTGGTTCTCAGATGTCTCATATTTCTCAACTTATGGTGATTGTCCATCACATTTATCAGCTGAAGAGAAGAGAAACTTGAAGCTTAAGGCAAGTAAGTACATTCTTTGGGAAGGAAACCTATACAAAAAGGGTGTAGATAGAACATTTGTCAGGTGTGTTGATGAAGAGCAACAAAAGACACTGTTAAAGGCTTTGCATGATGAAGCTTGTGGTGGGTATTTCTCAGCCTCTGTAACAGCCTTAAGATCCTGTGCCAATGTTTTTATTGGCCTGGTATGTTTAAAGATGCTCATGAATGGGTATCTAAATGTGAAAAATGTTTAAAGTTTACTGGCAGACCCCACCTCACAGCTTTACCCTTAAAGCCTGTGGTAATTAATGAACCATTCCAACAGTGGGCATTAGATTTCATTGGCCATGTTAATCCCAATTCAAGTGCTAGACATACACACATTCTTACTACTACTAATTATTTTACCAAGTGGGTAGAAGCTATCCCAGTGAAACAAACTACCTCAGAGGTTGTGTGTAACTTCTTGAAGGAAAACATCATAGTAAGATTTGGTATCCCATAGAAGATAGTTGCTGATAATGCTAGCTCTTTTTCATCCTCAGAAATAATGTTGTTCTGCTATGAGTATGGTATTAGTTTCAGAAATTCATCTGATTATTATCCTCAGGGCAATGGACAGGCTGAGTCTAGCAACAAAAATTTAATTTCTATTGTCAAAATGCTAGTGGATGAAAGCCAAAGAGGATGGCATAAGAAGTTGTATGAAGCTCTATGGGCAGATAGAACTACTTATAAAAGAGCCATAGGTATGTCACCTTTCTAGTTGGTATATGGGGTTGATAGTACTATACCTATTTCTTTAGAGCTCTCAACATTAAATTTGCAAAAGGCTATAGAAAATGAAGAGTTTCAGTTTGCACTAGAAAAGATAATTATGTACTTGAACAAACTAGAAGAAGAGGAGGAGATTGTTGTGGACAGGATTTCTAAGCATCAGTAGATGGTTAAGAAGGTCTTTGATAGAAGAGAAAAACAAAGACACTTCATTGTTGGAGACTCTATACTTCTTTGGGATAGGAGAGAGCAAAAGGGTGCACATAAAAAGTTTTATTCTCTGTGGAAAGGGCCTCTTCTGATTAAACAGGTTATCTGTGACAATTCTTTTCTATTGGCTTATCCAGATGGTACTCCTTTATCTCTTGCCTACAATTGGCAAGATTTGAAAATGATCAACTGGTAACAGTCTCAGGTCTTCCCCCTGTATTATAGTTTCCTTCTATTTTCTATTCTATTGTATTGTATTATTTTTCCCTCTGTTCGCCCAATGAATAAGGCTTTATGCCATGGTGTTCTAGATTCTCTGTGTCCCCTTGGTCCTTGTCCCCATTCAGAGACAGTTGTTACACCTCTTTATTTTTTTCCAAGTCTTGCATATTTTGTTCCCCATTTTTATGACCCATCAATTATTTGTCTAAGTCCTAAGGGTTTTGTTTTTTCCTTAGTTACTTTTGAAAATCCTTAAGAGTCGGTGAACTTAAGTTTTCCTAACCCAGTCGCTGGTTCTCTAAAATTCCTAACCCTGCCATGTGGTTATGAAGTTATCGAACCCGTCGATTTCCCGACTGTGTGCCGCTTCATTAAGCCTTTTCAACTCCTCGTTGGTTAGTCTTCATAGTCGCCAAGTTAGAGGTTCTCAAAACTTTGAAAACACTGACTTAAGGTTCCAAAGTTCTAAAATCTAGAGACTCCATGACAAAGAAGTTTTGGACCGATTTTCAATGCATATAATGATCATTTAATGATGTGTATGACACATGCAGTGAATGTCTCTTTAGAATTTTCGAAGGACTTGAAGTTGTTTTCTCAAGGCGCAAATTTAATGCCATGTCAACTCAGTATTTAAAATACATCGTGGCATTCCTCTGGCGTACATATTTTCTCTCAATAGTAGATTTTTCTCTAAGTTATGCAACTCCATTACTCCTATACTGTGCCATTGAATTTTCAGTACTTAGCCATTTTTCTCTGTACATCCTGCAACGATGATGAAATTCAAATATCAAGGAGCTTCTCATGATTCTGGTATTGAAAGCGGCTGGTCTAGTGTAAGTGATACTAAACTTGGCCATATTGATTTAGAGGAATTCTAGTCCCGTTTGCAGTAGGAGGTAAATCACCTTTTGCAGAAAATATATTGCGGAGTGGTTTAGCACATGCCAGAGGTTTTCCTATCTTTGTACAAAGCATGGACTTGGTTGTGGCTTGTGCGAAGAGATACGTTCCTAAGGCCCTTGAAATTATAGCAAAAGACAGGTCAGTGGTAGGAAAGATTGATCCTAGAACTATCACCCATGCATTAAGAATTCCAGAGAAGAAGGAATTTGAAGATATGTTTGTTGCCATTAGAATGGATTTCTTCTAAACAAACGAGGACTGGTGTAAGAATTCCATCACACGGAACTGGTTAAAGTCCGAAAAAAGAGGTAAGTCCCAATTTCCCCAAAAGCTAAAGAGAGCCCATTTTAAGGATGAAATTTCAGACATTATTACTTTGCTGCATCATGTAGTTGGAAGTGAAAACACAGATTCTTTTGAAGATTGGATGTGTCATTTTATCTTGTTGATATGTAGTGAAGATAAGTTTATAAACTGGGCTGAAATTATTAGTTATCATTTGAACAAGCAACTAGTCGAGTTTCAGGGGACTTTAACTTTTCACATGTGCTCATACTTGATATACATTTTAGATAGTCAAGAGGTTGTTTGGGCCAGGTTCAAGCGACATGGGTCTTTAACTCCAAACACACCTGTGTATAATTATTTTCCTCAACTCAAAAGGGATGTGGGAATGAAGGATTACCACCATGTAAATGATGCCTTTTAATGTTTATAGTGAGAAAATTGGATGGTAACTTTGAGTTGAGAATTTCACCTGAGGCTGCTTCCTTGATCATGGAGTTTGGTAGTTTGTACATTTAGTTTGATAGGTTCACCTATTTGAGAGTGGGGGGTTATGAAAATGCCCCGACCAAATTACCCAGGTACCCTAGTGACTTTGTTATTTTTCTAGAAGTCTGTAAACAAATGTCTATTGTAAATGTTAAATATCAAAACATGAGGAAGAAAGGATACAATTTCCCACTGAAGCTATCTTCATATTCCTGCAAAACTAATGATATTGCTAAAGGGGTGGGACATGTCTTGGGTGAGTTTAATCTTCATTCTTTGTCAATAAGGCACAACTTTGATAGTAAAAATTATGTGAAACTAAACTTCCATGGTTCTAGCTCTTATGAGCATCATCCAAGTTTGGAAAAATTTTGGGAAGATTGTGTAGATGACTAGGAAGTCCAAAGGAGAAATTGTATGAGACTCACCCTAAGTCAAGTTTGAGTATTCAGTCTTTCTCTATACATTCCAGATGGCATTGAGGAAAATTTTGAAATAATTGATGATGAATATCAAACCCTAATTTCTAAACCCCTTTTTCAAATTAATTGGTTAGAGAAGGAGGTTGTGGATCTAAGAATTCGTTCTTCTATTATAATTAAAAGGACTGAAGATTGGTTAGCTAGGAGATGGTGTGGATGTGCCGGCTCTCCTCATGAACAAGGAAATCCTAGGACCAATGAGCAAAGGCCTATACAAAGTTCTGGTGTGTGTATTTCTTCTAGGAGACAAGAGACATTGCAATCCAATTCTAATTCACAATCTGGAGGTGATGGAGAAAGACTAGAGGAAATTCTAAAGTTGAAATTGACATGTGAATTGGATAGTTTCCCCTTACCTGCTTTGGAAAAGAAAAATGCCCAAGCGAATCTTGCACCTACGGTTTCTGATTCTATTTTCCAACAAATTGTTGACGATGGTTTGTTTCCTCCATTCATGGAAATTCCTTCTTCTCTTGCTGCTAGGAAGTATCCATTTTTGTTTTGGTTGATAATCAGGTTTCAAGAAATGTAGATACCGGTATGGTGTCATCTTCACCAAGATGGTTAAAGAAAGTTGTGGATAAGAAGAGAAAGGTTGTGCATACAATAGCAATTGAGGTGGATACGGTTGCAAGTTATTGCAAACTACCTCCAAGCCCAAAAAGGCCAAATGAATGTCTAGAATGGTAAATGACACTGCCTCCAGTCATCAAATGTTAGAGATTACCAATCTGGTGAAAGATCTAAATGAGGATGAGATAACTGAAGCAGATTACAAAATAAGTCATATAGACTTGGGTCCTTCTACTTTGGAGGGAGATGCCTATCATGCTAATTTTTCTATAAGTGCTTTGATTAAGAGAGCCAAGGAGGAGAGGAAAGAAAACATAAAACTCTAATCTCAGATTTTATCTTTGAGCAGCTTTATTCGGTCTATTGTGACACCCACGCCTCAAGATACATCTAATTCAGAAGTTGTAGGAGTTGATGTGAGCATTGTGCATCAAATCAAAAGTAATCTAAATTTTGTTAAAGTTGTTATTGAATGGGTAGAAAAATTATCCTGTGAAATTTTATTTTTCTTGACCAGAGAAACCCACTGTTATACTCAAGTACATAATAAAAGGAAAGAGTTAATCAATGAGCTTCAACAAGTAAGGAAAGAGCAAGGTAGTACTTATGTACTCTCAAAAGAAGTTTCTGAACTAGTAGCCATGAATCCTCTAACACTTGTAAAAGAACATTTGGCTAGTGATCCCCATGAAATTGATCCATCCTGGGCTGACTCATTGGATTGGAAATTGAGCATGTATGACAATCTCATTGAACAGATTAACAAAGCCTTACATTAATACCTTGATATAATGATTGGTATTCAGAGGGATTGTAGGACAGTGGAGGTAAATATTGTAGATGAGTTTGAAGAGAACTTGTGGAATCCTAAAGAAATTACAAAGGAAGCTAAGGATATGCTTTGTAAGGAACTCACAAATCCTGAAATTATCACTGGGGAGTCACTTGGAAAAATGGGCCTTATGCAAGTTTACCTTAATGGTTTCAAGAATAGAGATGATGATATTCTAGAAGCTATAGCAAGGATATGTAAAACATTGGCAAGGTTTAGAACCAGGTTGCAGAATAATGCAACACTAGGAAGCAAGAACATCACTGTTGTCATAACTAAGTATCGAGAGGATAGGTCAAAGACAAAGGTGCGAGAGGCAATGGCAGAAGATCAAGGTGGGCAAAGTGTCGAAGACCCAAAGGAAAGGGAAGGGGTGGCGGATTAGACTTTATTTATTTTTATGCATTTCTTAATATTTGGCTCTTGAACTTCTTTTTAAAAACTTTATTTTAAAAATGGTTGTCTTCAAGAAACCGTTCTATTTTCCAAAAATAGTTATTATGTGGACATTATAAATAGATGTAGTCAGGACATAGTATGGATCTTCTTTTTTGGGCAAACTTTGTTTTACTCATAAAAGTTAGAAGTTTCTAGTTATTTTCTATTTTTCAATCTCTTCAATATAGAAAGAATATTTTAGACTGGATGTTCAATCAGACATAATCTTTGTGTTATGGTGATTGGATACTATTCTTCTTAAGTTGAATATATTGCCAATGGTTGTTTTTCTATCTGTGTTGAAGTTTCATATGTTCATTTTGCTTCATTGCTATGAATATTTATCTTTGAATGAATATTTCATGGCAATAGATTTATAATTCTTTATTCAGCATATTCAGTGTTTGAAGTCTTTAATTTCTTTATTTTTAGCCATTTTAGAAGTGTGAATTTTCCTTTCAAAGCTTTCTGGTCAAAAGCCTTACCTTTCCCTTGCTTTCTGGTTTAAAGTAATACATAGTTTAATTCATTGTATATCATTCGAAGGTAGCTGCCACCTTGTAAAATAAGCAGTAAGTTGGTTATAAAATACGATTGTAACTAACTCAACTGTGGTTACATTTGTCATTGTTTGGGCAAGAGAATATAGAGTTGAATGACAAATCTGTAAACCAGCAAAGGTTATATAATATTTTCACTTGCTATTATGAAATCTTTTTGGATTTAACTGTCTATCTTTTTTCATCGACGTTTCGGATCACACTCAGTGATCCATCATTAGGAAGAGGAATATTATATTATCTATTGGAGTAAATGAGTTTTTACCATTTAGCTTGCTTAAGTTTTACTTAGGCATCCAACATTATTAGATATTAGTTTATTAATGCATTTTATTATTTAGTAGTTGTTTTCGATTATATCTTTACCAACTTTTTCCTTGCTTTTATAAGCAAGGCCAATGTACATTATTCACATCTCTTATATCTCAATTCATTTTATCAGTATTCTAGTGAAATATCTTTTGCTTCTCTCATATTGTGAAGGTGGTTATTTATAGGTTGTGCTCCTAGGAGGTGGTTTACACCAACATGGTATCAGAGCTGACTTCCTGCATCTCCTTCTAATTCTAAGCATTTTCATCAAAGGATTTGAGATCCATATTGATATTTGATTTATTTTCTTTGTAAGTGCCATTTCATTAGCACACAAAGCATCGATTATATTGGATTTTTAGTTGCAAGCCTGTGTGGAGATTGGAGTTTAATCCTGAGCATATTTTGGCACTTATTCAATATTTAATCAGGCGTCTGTATTGGAGTGGTCAATTTGTAAAGTTGTTCGCTGGCCTTGTTGGGAGATTCCCTATTCACTGGGCATTTGGCCCTACCCAGAGATAGCCCCTACTTGCAAGCCCGAAAGGGTTGAAAAGAAGTGTTTTGTTGCATTTTGTTGCTTTCAACCTTCTAGTTTGAGGGTTTCATCAAGGGTCTTGGTCAAATCATTGTATGCAGGGCCCTACCAAGGTGCCATATGTGAATCCATACAAGTAGAGGAGGCTCAAACGGATTCACCCACAAGAGGAGGAAGGCAGAATCCAAGCACCTGCATAGCATTGACCAATATTTTATTGATCCATGATCAGACTTTAGCATTTGTAAAGTATTTGCCAAATATTTATTTAGGGTTTACCGTGCAGAGCATGAGGTGGGCCCATTTGGATGGTGGTTGAGCATTTTGTAGGGATCTTAATCCCACATTACTAGTGCAATGCACTTTTTGGCTATTAATATAGCCCGATACCCACATCTCTACTGTGATCAAGGCTCACAAGGTGGTGGATTGTCTCTCTCTCACATGGAAGTGGTGGTGCTTTGTGTGTGATCTGGCATTCAGATTTGGAGTTCATGTGGTGCGGGAACCCACCACATATTTCAACTATCGAGATCCAATCAGCCCTAGGGGCCCAGATTTTTTCCTCCACTCAAGGACGTGGTCACATGGGCAACCAGAATTGAGTCCTCAAGTTCTTGGTGGTGCTTTCAAAGCGTCTTCATAGGCCTTTTTCATTTTTGCATATCTTTTGCAAACGGAGGCCAATTTTCGCAAACCACATATCGACGGAAAGGTATTTTCGTCACCTTCACAGTGGTTGAGGTATTTCTTACATAGTTTGTTATTTGATGGTGTTTTTAATCCATTGAAGTTTGATATTAGTTTTGCTCAATTCTTGTGAACAAAGGGGTTGGTTGTTTATACTGTGAAGAACATTTGTTGCATCATATGGGCACCTAAATTGAGCCCTCAAGTGCTTGGTGGTGCTTTCAAAGTGCCTTCATAGGCCTTTTTCATTTTTGCATATCTTTTGCAAATGATGATCGATTTTTGCAAACCACATCGACGAAAAGGTATTTTCATCACCTTCACAGTGGTTGAGGTATTTCTCACATATTTTGCTATTTGATGGTGTTTTTAATCCATTGAAGTTCGATATTGGTTTTGCTCAATTCTTGTGAACAAAGGGGTTGAATTTTTACACTATGAAGAATATTTGCTACATTCTCTTGTTTCATCATGGATTTTCCTAAAGTAGAACTTCTAACTACAACAAATTATCTTAAGTGGAAATCTAATATGGAGATTTTGTTGTTAAAGTTGAAGTTGCAAAGGATTACTTTTGACCAAGATCTTGAACCCACAAGTGATGTAAAAAAAGGAAACAGTTTGATCGAAGAGATGAAGCTCTTGGTACTCTTATTATGTCCATTTCTCCTTACTTGAGATATCATGTGTTATCTTGAAAGCATCCTAATGATATTTGGACTACCTTAGAGAATCTTTTTGGTAAGATAGATAAGATGAGGAAATTTCATTTGGAGAATGAACTAATGAATCTTGATCCTAGATATTTTGACAATATCTAGGACTTCTTTACCAAAATTAATTCTCTTAGATTACAATTATCTGAATGTGGGGTTAAAAAAGATGATGAGCAGTTGATTCTATCTACTCTCTCTAAGTTAGGTCCAGATTATTCTATATTTGTTTCTGCATGTTATGCTGCCATGGATGCTCTAGGTAGTGCATGCACAAATGCCTTCTCTTGATGATTTTGCAGTGCAACTCACAAGGGAACAAGCAAAGTTGGTACGAATGGGGCATTGACACTTACAAAGGCTCAAGCACTTCTTGCAAAAGTGTTGCAAGTATGAGGTGAACTAGTGTTGTCATTGATGTCAACATACTCATATTGCATTGATAAGAAGGATTGGATGAGCTGTGTGCTGAGGATATTGAGAAAATTAGTCTCAATCAGGAACAGTGAAGAACAGTGATGAGAAGAAGGCAAAAGTACTCAATAGGTTGAGGATCAAGGGATGCGGATTAAAGGGTTTGTAGATATGAGTCTTGAGATGTTCCAGTTAAGATTTCAGAGGTCCGCATGAAGATGTGAAGAAGTTGTGATCGATCAAGTAGAACCGGTTCCGAGAGATGCTCTGGAGTGACAGAGTGTTACAAAAAGGTCCGGTGAGATCCGGAAGTGTATTTTCCTATTCTACAGATTGGACAGAGTGTTTGGGATGTCCTTGTGATGTGTCATCTCGATTGGTACATGGTTTGGATGTCCGGAAGCACCTTTTGCAGTATGACAGTGGTGATAGACTGTGTTCTTGAAGTTCCGGATGAGGAAGAAAAGAGATTCTAGTGAGTAGAGGAAGTTCGGATGTACCTGGTCATTCAAGCAAGCTTGTGAAGGTTCTTGGATCATGTTGAAGTTGTGTTGTTGGTCCGCATTAGTGGTAGAGCCCAGAATTGAAGATATTTTTTCGGATGAAGTTCTTGTTCAGACTAGCCGACCGGATGAGTTGTTCATCTTGCAAATGTTCTTGTGGTGGCCGACCGGATGTGTTATTCATCTTGTGTATGTTCTTATGGTTGATTGCCAACTTAGATGATTGTTCCTAAGTCGATGTCTTGTATAAATAAAGGTTTGTGAATTCATTTCAAGTGTGTCATAGAGCGGATGAGTGTGGTATAGCGAAAGAGTGAAAGGCAGAGTAGGTGTGTCTTGAGCTTAAATGGAACTGATCCAGACATGGTGAAGATGTCATTCTCTAGTTCAAGGTTGTGATACTTATGATCTTGTAGACAGTGTGTCTCTTGTAGGCAGTGTGCCTCCTTATGAGCAGTGTGCTCGGGCAGTGAGCCCTAATTGGCATGTGCCATTCATTTTTCTTATTCTTCTAACAGAGAATAATCCTTGGGTTAATCACCCCATGGTTTTTCCCTTAACTGGGTTTTCCATGTCAAAAATCTTGGTGTCTAATGTGTTGATGTTTATCTACTCCGGTGTTTATGCTTTGTGCTTTCATGAATGGTTAATTGATATGCTGTGTTTGAAATAGAAGCAAGTTTTTATACAACTGATTCACCCCCCCCTCTCAGTTGTGTGCCTTAGATCTAACAAAAAGATCCTAAGGCTTCAAGTGGCAAGGATAAGGAACAAAATAAGGATTCTAAGTCTAAAGAGAAAGTTAAGGATCCTCCTTCATAGCCAACTCCTAAGCCCAAGACCTCTTCTAAAGAGGAACCATCACAAAAGAAGAAGATCAAATGTGCTTATTGCAAGAAATCTAGACATGATGAGCATAAGTGTTATACTAAGAGGATTGATGACCTTACTCACCTTCTTCAAAAGAACAACATCCCACTGCCCTCATTAGAGTCTTCTTCTCCTTCTTCTCCTTCCACATTACATTTGGCAGCATCTTCATCTACACAGTCAAGGAATTTAGGATTTGCTAATGGGATGAAAGGTAAAGCACTCTTGGCTTGCACTATTCCTAAAAATGGGAGATGGCTTCTTGATTCAGGTGCATCTCATCATATGGCATCTTCTTTGGATATGTTCTCTTCTTTTGAGCCTTGTAGTTCATCTACTATTTTTATGGGTAACAATAAATACATGAAGGTTTGTGGGAAAGGTTCTATTGATATGGGTGAAGGATGTTTTAATCATGTTCTTTGTATACCCTCATTGACCACTAATCTTCTTTCAGTTTATCAAATTACTCATGGTGCACAAGGTAAGACAGTTGAGTTCACTCTTGATCATGTTTACATTAGAGACATAGAGACTAGAGAGATCATTGCTACAAGAGTGGTGAATCATGCATCTCACTTGTATTCTTTTTCTCATTTTGCTCCTGATGATGATATTCCTTTGGCTGATGTTCATACCCTTCCATCAAGGGTGAATCATGTTTGTGAGGAGAAGTTTGGTCACTTGAATTTTGGTATTCTTGAGACTAGTGTTGAGCTTCCTCCTCCTTCACCTCCTGCTTCTTTAGATTTGAGTTCTTCTCTTGAGCAGGTTGATCATAGTGTTCCAGATCTTGCTTTGTGGGATGAGTATTTGGCAGGTATTTCAGATTTGTTCATAGAGTCTCATCTTGTAGATTTGAGAGACATACTTGAGGGGATTTCTCTCCTCTTTGATGATAGTTTTAGTACGACTGTTGATACATCTTCTTTAGAGATTGACATTGATGACTTTTCTCTTTCACTTGATTTGTCACATTTCTTGGTTGTTTTTTATCATGATTATGTGGTGGATTATTCATGCTTGGAGACTCCTACTCAGTCTTCAGAGATTTCTATTTGGAGACTTCCTTCCTCCTACTTTTAGTTGGACATGGAGTGGCTTCTACATCATTCAGTGGACTTGTTTCTTCCTAAGGGGAGAGGTGTTGCTTGTAGGCATTGGATTATCTTTTGTTTCCAGGCATACTTCATCAATATCATGTCTCTCTTCTTCCTTCCTATGGGGGGATTCTTAATTGTATATACATGATGTATGTAGTCCTTGGGGGTATTAGTGAGTCCTCCATGCATCATCTTGTTTTATTTTCTCTCTTTTGGAGAGGAGTTTTGTCCCACAAGGTTTTCTCCTTTTCTCCACTTGTGAGAGATTGCATTTCATCGCATTTGCATTGTAAATGGGTACCTAACATGGTTGTGTAGCCAGGACCCATATTGCATCTTGCTCATATTGCTTAATAATCTCCCTAAGTTGCACTTAAGGGGGGTGTTGGAGTAAATGAGTTTTTACCATTTACCTTGCTTAAGTTTTACTTAGGCATCCAACATTATTAAATATTAGTTTATTAGTGCATTTTATTATTTGGTAGTTGTTTTCAGTTATATCTTTACCGGCTTTCTCTTTGCCTTTATAAGCAAGGCCAATGTACATTATTCGCATCTTTAATTTCTAAATTCATTTTATTGGTACTCTGGTGAAATAGCTTTTGCTTCTCTCGTATTGTGAAGGTGGTTATTTGCAGGTTGTGCTCCTAGGAGGTGGTTTACACCAGCATTATCATTGAGTGTGATCCGAAATCTCGATGAAAAAAGATACACTTTTAAATCCAAAAAGCTCTCATAATAACTTTATAGAATGTGGAAAACTCATGCCAACTATTTTCACTTGCTCTCACTAAATCAAACACACAAAATTAATGATAAGAGGAACACATAAAATATATTATGCTAGCATCAATTTACATTGTTAAATATTGACTTATAAAATCATTTCTTTTCAATCAAGTAACTATCAAATACTAAATTTAAAATTGCAAAAACAATTAAACTAACTCCACATTCAGATCATAAACATATCACCTTTTTAATATAATATTATAGTAACCACAAGTAAATTAACACAACATAATATATAACCACACACTAATATTTTAAACACTAAACCTAACACCCTTTTCAATATAATATTATGCTTCAATTATAACTAAGGCCAAAATCTATGTAGGAATGCAGGTGGTTATTGAAGGAAATTATTGGATATGAATATATAACCACATACTAATATTTTAAACACTAAACCTAACACCCTTTTCAATATAATATTATGTTTCAATTATAACTAAGGCCAAAATCTATGTAGGAATGCAGGTGGTTATTGAAGGAAATTATTGGATATGAATATATAACCACATACTAATATTTTAAACACTAAACCTAACACCCTTTTCAATATAATATTATGTTTCAATTATAACTAAGGCCAAAATCTATGTAGGAATGTAGGTGGTTATTGAAGGAAATTATTGGATATGTTATTTTCTTAGCTTTGACCAACATTATATTTTTTAATCTACCATTAGATTGTATTAGATTGTATTTGCTACAAAATATTTGAAGGAAACTTATTTCTATTTTTTAAACTACAAGATGATTGGTTCTTATGTAGATATGTTAGAAAATGAGCCACACTCAATCATAGATGGACTTGTCAACAACTGTCGATAGTTCAGTGGTAGAGCACCTCAGCAACAAATGGCTTGTCCTAGGTTTGACTCCTAACTAGTCCATGAAAGGGTTCAACAAGGTATGAGAACCAAGCCAACAAAGCCAAGCTAGATTAGGAGCCCCGAGCACCTACAGTGTGGCTCAAGGAGCCGAATCATAAGTGGACTGGTCACCAAGTGGGCTGTTAGGTCAGTGTTAGAACACCCCAATAACAAATGAGTGGTCCTAAGTTCAACTCCTAACTGATCTATGAAAAAATTCAACATTGTCATAATAGTTATAATTTGATATGATGTTTTTTCACTCGTTGAATGTTGTTTTGAGCTTCTTTGGTTGGTTTGGAATAGTCTATGCTCCTGCTCCTAGAGAGTGTGAGTCTTAATTCAAAGTTCGTTCTTGAGATTATTCTGATGGTTCTTATTTACTAACTTTCAGTTTTGGAGCATTTAGCTCCTTGGATTTTGATACGATTCTCCCTTGGATCCGGAGACAGATTGTCTTGAACGATTGGCCAAATATTTACATCTACGAGACTTTGAAGATTGATTGGATTCTACAATTTTTTTACAATATTTGACTGGATTGTTTCACAGAGTTGCTGATGATTGGGATTACTTTTATGACTTAGTAACTTGATTGGGTTTTCTCCTCATATTCACAGGCTTTGATACAGGAACGTTTTAGCGGATTACTTGTTTCTGCAAGAGATGTTGAGATATGTGTTTTTACAAGATACATAAAGAAAGAGAATGTATTAATTTTAATGTTCACGTGTGACCAAAAGTAGTTGCATGGACTTGGAAAGTACAACCATTATTATAGACAACAGAAAGGTAAACAAAGTAAATTAGAAAATATCTGATTGACAATGGCAGCAGTACTTTTATTAACAATAAGATGTGCATAGAAATTTAATATATAGGCCATCCATTAGAACCTCATAGTTCCTAATCATCATGAATGGGTCTACGATTAAGTTAAAAGTGAAATATTGATCACTTAGGTTATATGCTAAAGTAAGAATAATATGCCCACGGTATATAGGTGGTTGGCTGAGATAGGAAATAGTATTAAATTTATCGAACAGAATTTCATCAAGTGGACAGCTGCTTGTTTCAGATGTTTTTGTCATCTCTTCTGAAAATTGAATCTAGTGATGCCAACATCAAACATGATTGCAAAAAATACAGGGAAGATCACCAAAACTGCAGCCACAATGCCCAACATGTCATGGTGAAACCCAAAATAATCTTCCAAGAAGACTTTGATTGATTGCTGAGGTTTGCCATTGATTCTAATCGGCTTTGTCATATCTCCATATTGACAAGTTACGAAACCATTCAGAGTCCAGGATGTTGAGCAAATCCAGTAGTACCATACCCACCAACCAGGAATTTGCTGCAGTTATATTTCCCACAGTTTTATCATCAGTAGAATGACCGTGAAATATCAACTTTGGAATTTGGTAAGAAAATAAGGCAATCCAATTTCCATATTCAATAATAATATCTGGCATATCTAATAGCAATTCAAGGGCATTCCTATGAAAAACAATACTTCTTGACTAAAGTAGTAGACAATCTTCTAGTCAGCTGCTAGAAAACAGTGTCTACTGTCAATGTACATTTATGTATGTCATTATGGCACTGGTCACCTGTCAATAATATATTTCTCTGTGTTCGAAAACTTTTATTTTTTTATGAATGCATTTGAGGTTACGCACACTCACTGTTCTTGGTATGAGGAAGCCTGAGAAAAGATTGAAGAGAGCATAAAATGCAGATGCAAGTATAGATAAAACTTGAGCATTTGGACTGATTGAAACTGTCAGCATCCCGTAGTATGTGAAGTAGAGAAAAGTGCATAGGGTCACAAATAGGTACCAGAAAATTTTATAAGCGGACCAATGGTAGCCCATCATTGAATATGTGATAATGCCATAGAGGATTGCTTGGAGAAGGGTATATGGGAATTCTACTGCTACCTGCAACAAATAAGAAACTAAAGTCAAAGATGTGAAATCATTGTATCATCACCTACTAAAACCTGCCTGTTTAGCTAAGGTTGGCAGTGTGCTGTACTGGAAAAACTTTGTTGAACTCAAGCAAAACTCAACTTTGAGTTGGATTTTTGAAGAACAAGATAACATACAAACTCCTAAAAAGTTTTTGCGGAGTAGCCTGTTGGCTCATACTCTTTGGCTTTCTAATCCATTTCCATGTCCAAGTCATGTGACTTTATACGGAAATATCCTGCTTGTGGCTGTAAGCCAATGCTTGTTGCAAGCTTCTAGATTTAAATTGCAAAATCATGCTACTTTAAGGGAAAAGATTCTAAAAAGAATTTAAGATATTTTGTGGATCGCTACCAGTAGGAACTTTAATCAATTACCTGTGCCCAAGCATATACACTGCCAGAATACATTCCAGCAGCTTTTTCTCTATAGAAAACCTGGCACTCTACATCGACAACAGGTTGCACAGAGGAGCAATTATTTATTCCTAAGAATATATTTGCAGCATACATGGCTCCCATCATCATGAACAGGTCTTGTTCGGACTCTCTGTTGTAAACAGTCAATATATGTAAATGCTCTTGATTTAATTACTGCTGAACCTTAATATGTATGGATTTAAAGTCCAACAGAGACACAAATATTGCTTAATATCAGGTAATACAACATTGAAATTTGAATATTCCAATTTAAATTACAGAATGCCATATGGTATAGTGAAAAGATAATTCATTTCCAACTTCATGTCAAATCGGCTTACATATTTGCCCCTTGTTGCCAATAGATGATACCAAAGAGCAATCCTGAGGCAAAAGTGAAAGAAAAGCGGAGCAAATTGTAACCAGGACTTCGCCAATTTGTCCAAAACTGCTTCCAAAAACAGCATGTAAATTGTTTCCAAGCATTCTGTGCATACTGAGTTTGGAAATAAATGTCCATGGCATCAGAAGCAGGGATACTTAACTCCTTAACTAGTTGAATATTTTGCCTGTACAAAATGCGATCTTTCAGTATTTGAAAATAATTAAAAGATCCAGAGTGAGATGGAAGATAAAGAAGAGGTTAGAAAAAATGCAATCTTTCAGTATTTGAGAATAATTAAAAGATCCAGAGTGAGATGGAAGATGAAGAAGAGGTTAGAAATGCACTGGTGCAATGAGCTCCTTCTGTGGTTACCTGCAAAGGTTTGATTCTCTCTAGATCTGAGCGAAATCTCTACCAAGTTGCTGCTCAGCAGCCACAGAGGTTACCTCTAACATCCATGTTGCAGGATTATACTTATCCCTGATCTTGGGAACACCTGGAATAGCCTTCAAGAAAATTAAACCAATATTACACAAACTTTAGCTCCAAATTTGGTCTCTCAAGTGACAAAGCAAAATATGCTTAAGCATAACCATATTTCCTTGGTATTTGGAGTTTGTTTCTACCTCATAATACTCTATTACATTTTTTGATTGGAGGCCCAATGGACCAGCATAAACGATTTCACCTCCCCGCTTCATTAACAACAACTGTAACGAGTGAAAATATCACCTAAATCAGACTACATAGTAATGCATCTATCATCCTAAAGTGACATGAAATTCTTCAATTTTCATCATCCAAAAGTCATACTCCATGCAATTACCTCATCAAATGCTTCAAAAATGTCAATACTTGGCTGGTGAATAGTGCAAACTACCGTCCGCCCTGTATCCACTGTATTGCGCACTGCGCGCATTACTATAGCAGCAGCACGTGCATCTAAACCTGAGGTGGGCTCATCCATAAATATGATTGAAGGATTTGCAACAAGCTCCACTGCAATTGTAAATCTTTTGCGTTGCTCTGTAGATAAACCGCTAACACCAGGACTGCCTACAAGAGCATCTTTCAAATCGTCTAATCCAACTAGCTGCATGACTTCATTCACAAAATGTTTTAAGAGATAAAATTATTGTCAGAAAAGCACCCTACATGATCAGGGACAAAAAGACAACGAGTTCTGCTGTATAGTGGCATCTAGCTTTGTGCTGATGGCTTGTTTGCATACTTTATACCTTAAAAGACATCAAATTTTCACAGTCCATAATGATTGTAGTTCAGTGTTTCAGGATTTAACTGTGTGCATATTTTATACCTTCTTGGTCTTCAAATCTATTTCAGGTGCAAGGCGTAACCAGGCTGAAAAAAGCAGTGACTCGTGCAGAGTAACTTGTGGAGAGTGGATGTCATTCTGCTCACAGTAACCTGATATTCGGGCAAATGTTTCTTGTGCCTTGGGGAATCCTGAGATTCGTATGTCTCCCTCAATATAACCTCCAGTCTTTCGTCCTGCAAGGACATACATCAGTGTTGTCTTTCCCGCTCCACTGACATCCATTAAAGCTGTCAGAACTGCTGGCCTGAAAACTCCTGTTACATCTCTCAGTAAATGAAGCTTTTTCTCTGTCACTCCCTCCTGTTGCATTTCCTGTAGAAAAATGGATTGGATATGTTCACCAGTGGAAGAAATCCTGCATAGTTCAATTTCATGTAAACGACGACTTCAGTGAATTTCAGCTTAACGCTTACCACAGGCATGTCAACGAAGTAATGGACATTTTGAAAAGAGAGTGCTGATTGCTGGAAAGCTAATATCATTCCACGTTTTGCATGCATGGACATGGCAGAACCAGAGCCCTGTCACAACCCACATTTGAGTTTTGAATTCAAATTAGAATACTAATGTAGGTATTTTATTTTCAAATAACATAATGCTAGTAAAATTAAACAATAAAAATATTGTCCAATTTAAAAGAACAAAATAGGTGAGAACACTTCTAGAAAGGGCAATAAATGAGGAACTTTCCCCTCCTCATTCTTAAGTCAAGACTCCAATTTATGAAATGAGTCCTTTTTCTCCTTGAATTTAAGACCATTGGAAAATTTGAGGATACATTGAAGATTTGCAAGTGCTTTTCCACAAGCATTGAATGGTAATTTAGAAAATGGGGAGGAAGCAATTAATTGGAAGACTTGACTCAAGACTTGGAGTTTCCTCCATATGGGTTAAGTTTCTCTATAAATTGGATGCATTTTTGAGGAAGAGACACTCATCTCTAGTTTGGGAGTGCTGGAAAAATCTGTAAGAATTCTCCTCTCCATCTTTTGTTCTTTTCTTTTGAAGATTTTGGCTCTTGAATTATGTTAGTTCAATTTTAATATTAGATTCATTTTGAAGTTATGCCTTAAGATAAATTGCAATTTGAATTCAATCATGTGAGGATTTGTGAAGGTTTTATGTAACTAATTGTGCTAGGACGGGTGCCCATACCCTGTGCCTAAACTTCGTGCTACCGATTGTATTTTGCTTGAACGTTTCTAAAGCCTTTCCATCAAATCATTTTTCTGCATACCCTGCGATCAGGGATCTTATCAAACAGTTTGTGTGTGCTTCTGCATCCTGTATACATGTGTAATAGGGCATTTACAACTTCTACGTCTGATGAAAATTACCTTTCGCTATGCTTTATGTCTATGCCCTGTTCCAAAACCCCACGTAGGCACAGATAGGAAAGGCATAACGTACATCTGCAAATTTCATTTGTTGAAAGTTTTTAACTTTTTCTTTTAGCGTATCCATTTTGTGCACGTCCTGCAATCATTGTAGGCCCTGAGGCAACATCCCTCTAAGGCATTTTGTCAAACAGCTCGCGTGCCTGGTCTGTCCTACCACGTTTTGCATACATGTCCGCCTGAGCATTTTTAGTTTCAAATCTCTCCCCTCCCGTTATGCTTACCCTAGCGTCCATTTTGGCATGGTCAGGAAGACATTGGCGAAGGTACGGACTTTGGCTTTATGCCTGCCAATTTTCATTCACTAACTCCTTTCCAACAGTCCATTCTACGTATACCCTGCAATCATTGCATTCTCTTAGCGAAATTTCCTTGAAGGATTTTGTCAAACAATTCTTGTGCATTATCTATGCTTCCACGTTGGGCATATATGTCTACCGTAGCTTTTCCAAACGAATCCCCTGTATCAAGCTCCCATTTTCGCACTGGCCGGAAGGTGTTGGCAAAGGTTACTGTGTCTACCACTGCCAATTATTTTCACTTGGAAGTCTTTAGAACCCTTTTCAACATGTCATTTTTTTTAGCCTACAATCATTGCATTTAATGTGACCACATTTCTTTAGGCATTTTGTCAAATAGTTCACACGCCTCTGTCCCTTACGGTTGGATGGATGTCCATTTCCTATTCCAAAGCTCCATAGCTACGGAGGATGTTGGCAAAGGTTGAGGAGTCTGGATTTACACTCGTCAGTTGCATTTGCTTAAAATTTTCTAAGGCCTCTTCAACAAACCCATGCTGAATGTACCCTGCTATCTTGGCATTTCGTGAAATCACATTTCTTTGAGTTATTTTGTTAAACAGCTCACATGCCGTGTCTGTGCTTCCACATTTTGAGTACATGGCTACCGGGACACTTGCAACTGCAACGCTGACAAAAAATTCATCCTTTCCTTATGCTTTGAAGGATGACCATACCTTGTTCTAAGAGCCCAACATATAGCTCTAAGTGTTCCAAAATCATTGTAGGAAGCTGGTTAAATATGAAGTTCATCTTATGAAACTAAAATAGCATCTATGTTGTGCTCAAATACTATTATTGGAAAAATGTCTAGGTAGTTAAAGATAGATAATTCACATGATACTCAAATGCATTGAAATCATAAATTTACCAAGTCCCATCAGGCTAAACTTAAACAGACAATTTATAAAATTTATCTCATTTTCTTTAATCTGTTGCAAGGAAACAAGTCACTTAAATGACTTAGCCATCTATAATATACAGATTTGCAAGCAGCAAATTGGCATAGAGTAAGAAGGCACTTAAAACAATCTAGTTTGTGCATTTCCCATGGTCATTGCGTGCTAATAGACTGTCTCTCTTTTTGAGGTATCTTGTGCACCATTATTAGCCTGCATTCTTTAAAATTTGTTAAGAAAAATCGGCTCCATGAGCCCTATCATTTCCATTCTTAAAACTTAAAACCCTTCCATTTTTTTTAAAACATTCTAATCTTAACTCTTAAACTTCCTAAATTTTAGAGATATGTTTAAGTTCTTTTTCTTAAGAGATTAAATTCCTTTTTAGAATCGTGACTCTCCTAAGTATTTTATTAAATTAAAATTTAGCTTGTTTTTAAGAAAAAAAATAAAAAATGAATTTACTAGTTTCATAAAATATGAAGTTAAATTTTATATTTAAATGTGAAAGTTTATGGTGCTAATTTTTTTATAAGTATGGATTTGTCTCCTCTTCAAATTAACATTATTATTATTTTCTCATTTTGTTATGTGAAGAATTTATCTAGTTTATATAAAAAAAAGATTATATCTTATTTATATAAATGACTATGATTTTGATCTTATATTTTTGAATGGGAAACTATCTTTAGTTGTTATTTGAATTTGTATTAAATAAGAATTAGATTGGAAGAGTTTAGTTGTCCTTTACTACCTTGGACTAATGTCTGGGTTCTTCTATTATCTTCTTTGAACCTTTCGTTAACTTTCTTGGTGGAAATATTATATAGGTGAGTTTATGTCATTAATCCTTTCTTTCATTTAACTAAGATATATCCTTGCATATGCAGAATCACGTAACCCCAACTAGATACTCAACGACCCCATACACAAACTCAAGTAGTAATATAAAATTATAGACAACTTTTTAAAACTACAACTATCCATGATTTGAAAATTAATCCTCTTGACCATATGTGGCACAAGCAAAATGACTTATTTAAACAAATGTTGACCCTTATGAATGAGTATCTAATTCATTGTCTCAATGAGAAATGTTGGAAATTGAATACAATTAAAAACATCATCTTTCCTTAAATTGGAATAAATTAAATTAACTTAAATCAACATTAAAAGATTACTAGGGAAAATGAATAATTAGCAGTATGAAGTTCTAAAATGAAGGTACTTTTAAATGAATGAATGTTATGACTATAGAGGAATCATGAAAGGAATCGGTAAGTTCTTTGGAAGGTTATAAAACCTTGGAGCAACTATTGACTAGTTCTAGTAACAAGAATCTTTGTCAAATTTTACTCACAAATATATCGACAATGGAAATAAAGTATAAATTTATTTAGGATGTTGAGATATCCGTCTTATTTTACAACCTTTTGGTTTTCAATTCAAAAGTGATTTTTGTAATGACGATGAAAGAACTTGATGTATGACAAAATAAGTTATCAAGATTTCCTTGTTTTTACCAAAACTGAATCCTTTACTGATAGACTATATTTTCTCTTTATGTTACATACAATTATGAATTGGTAAACCAAAAATTGTAGCAATTGGTAAATCACCTCTCTCCTTGTTTCAGAATTAAATGGCGAGAACCCGAAATTTGCGAGATCTGCATGGAGAGGAACCGGTCAACCAAGAACCAGCTGAAAACCCACCTAAGAATCCAAATGCTAGTATAGAAGCAATTATTCACTTGTTGACAGAACAGAGAGAAAAATTGGAAAACCTTGAGAAATTTGTACAAGACTTGAAGACTAGACAGGGGACCACAGAAAACATTATAGAACCTGAAGATGAACATCAAAGTGAGGAAGTACCCATAGCTCAAACAACTAATGAGCTAGATGTTCTTAGGTCTCGGCAGGAAACCACCATCTTAGATATCTCACAAGACCTTGAGAAGATAACTCCTCCGAAATTTGATGGTAAACATGTGGGGGATGCTGCAGAAGGATGGCTCACCGAAATGGAAAAATATTTTGAACTAAGAAACTACTTCGAGAATATCAAGGCAACCTGGGGAGCCTATCAATTGGAGGGAAAAGCTGTTAGTTGGTGGATAAACATAAAGGAACAATATTGCTATTCAAAGGAAAACCTAACTTGGAGGCAGTTTGTTAGCCACTTCTATGAGAGATGGCTTCCACAACTATTTTATGATGAGAAGATGACTGAGTTTCTGAATCTCAGACAAGGAAATCTCATAGTCCAATAGTATTGGGATAGATTTGTGAAGCTACTAAAATATGTTCCTATCTATCAAAAGGATGAAAGATCTCATGCAAGGAAGTTTCTTTTGGGGTTGAATACTGATATTGGCGCAGAAGTGGATATGATTTCCCCTGAGAACATGAATCAAGTCTTGGCCTAGGAACCTCTAGCTCATTAGTTGTTTGAGGTATGGGTACTTCCTCATTTTGATGTTCATCTTCAGGTTCCAGAATGTTTTCTATGGTCCCATGTCTAGTCTTCAAGTCTTGTACAGCTTTCTCAAGGTTTTATAACCTTCCAAAGAACTTACCGATTCCCTTCATGATTCCTCTATAGTTATAACATTCATTCATTTAAAAGTACCCTCATTTTAGAACTTCATACTGCTAATTATTCATTTTCCCTAGTAATCTTTTAATGTTGATTTAAGTTAATTTAATTTATTCCAATCTAAGGAAAGATGACGTTTTTAATTGTATTCAATTTCCAACATTTCTCATTGACACAATGAATTAGATACTCATTCATAAGGGTCAACATTTGTTTAAATAAGTCATTTTGCTTGTGCCACATATGGTCAAGAGGATTAATTTTCAAATCATGGATAGTCGTAGTTTTAAAAAGTTGTCTATAGATTTATATTACTACTTGAGTTTGTGTATGGGGTCATTGAGTATCTAGTTGATTTAACATGGTTCACATGATTCTTCATATGCAAGGACATATCTTAGTTAAATGAAAGAAAGGATTAATGACATAAACTCACCCATATAATATTTCCACCAAGAAAGTTAACAAAAGGTTCAAATAAGATAATAGAAGAACCAGACATTAGTCCAAGGTAGTAAAGGACAACTAAACTCTTCCAATCTAATTCTTATTTAATACAAATTCAAATAACAATTAAAGATAGTTTCCCATTCAAAAATACAAGATCAAAATCACAGTCATTTATATATATAAGATATAATCTTTTTTTATATAAACTAGATAAATTCTTCACATAACAAAATAGGAAAATAATAATAATAATATTAATTTGAAGAGGAGACAAATCCATACTTATAAAAAAATTAGCACCATAAACTTTCACATTTAAATATAAAATTTAACTTCATATTCTATGAAACTAGTAAATTCATTTTTTATTTTTTTCTTAAAAACAAGCTAAATTTTAATTTAATAAAATACTTAAGAGAGTCACGATTCTAAAAAGGAATTTAATCTTTAAAAAAAATTTGTTTCTTAAGAAAAAGAACTTAAACATATCTCTAAAATTTAGGAAGTTTAAGAGTTAAGATTAGAATGTTTTTAAAAAAATGGAAGGGTTTAAAGTTTTATGAATGGAAATGATAGGGCTCATGAAGCCGAATTTCCTTAACAAAGTTTAAAGAATGCAGGGTAATAATGGTGCACAAGATACCTCAAAAAGAGAGACAGTCTATTAGCACGCAATGATTTGAATGAATGACCATGCCCTGTTTCATAGCTCTCATTTTGTTTTAGGCAGTTAGGATGTTAGCCAAGGTTGTGGAATTTCACTTTACATCTGCTAATTTGCTTGTTTGAATGTTTCTAAGGCCTCGTCAGCAAATCCATTTTTGTGTAATCCTGCAAGGTCCTTGTGCCTTGTATGGGCTTCCACGTTTGCATCTCTGTCTGCCAGAGCATTTCCAGTATAATATCTGGCAAAAATCCCCCTTTCGCTATGTTGGACGGCTGTTCATGCCCTGTTTCAAAGCCAACGCAGGCACAGGCAGGGAGGATGTTAGCAAGGAATTTGGCTTTAAAACTGCTAGCTTCATTTGTTTGAAAGTTTTTAAAGCCTTTTCAACTAATCTTTTTAGTCCAATCTTGCAATCATTGTATTTCTTTAAGCATTTTAACAAACAGTTCACTTGCCATATATGTGTGTCTGTCCTAATGGTTTGATAGATGTCCATTCCCTATTTCAAGGCTCCGGTCTGAGCATAGATACGGAGGATGCTGGTAAAGGTTGGGGAGTCTGGCTTAACACTCGCCAATTGCATTTGCTTAAAAGTTTATAAGGCCTCTTCAACAAACCCATGTTGAACATACCTTGTTATCATGGCAATTTGTGAGATCACATTTCTTTGAGTCATTTTGTTAATCAGCTCACATGCCTTGTCTATGCGTCCACATTTTGAATACATGTCTATCAAAATATTTCCAACATTTTATAAATGACAACTGTATAAATCTTCATTCATTTGCCAATACCATATATGGTTATTAAACTCTGTGATTCTATTTAATCTTGTACATACCCTTTCTGGTTGATCACAACCATTGAAATTTCAAAATAGCACTATATGTACTTCAGGCTATGATATTTTGAAAATTCTTAGCTAAAATTTACCTAGATGGCTTTAAGATCCCGCCAACAGTGAATTTTGTTTTTTTAGTCAATAATAATCCAACCATGACCAACATGGCCTGCAATTCATTCATTGACCAATCCTAATCTATTACCCACTAAGCAAATCCTTCCCAAGAACTAAATACTATTAATTAAAAATATAGAAACATGAAAATGAAAGATAGTCGTTCCTGAGATGTTCTGCATGAGAGAAGTTTGTTCTGATAACGAAATAATGAATACGGTTTATTTCTTAAAATTATGAACAACTGAAAGAGGAAATAATATTATAATAGACATGGATTTTATTTAAAAACAACTAAAATAAAATCATATGGGTATGCTGAACGAAAATTTCATGTTTAAGTGTTGACCAGTTTATGTTTCAGCATACTCCATAACTATTTGAATAGAATCTATTCTTAAGCTATATATTTGACTTTCCATTACCTATAGAAGGGTTTTATTTGATGAGAATAAATAATCTATTTAAAAAAATTGATCTTGATAAAAAGTTTTTATATAACAAATGATGGATCATTGTTTTATTCTGACGATGATCACAACCAAAAAAAAAATAAAAATAAATAAATAAATAAACCTAACCAACTAAATCTCTGTATCTGATAAAGCATTGGCCATCTATAATATACAGATTTGCAAGCAGCAAATTGGCATCTTAATGATAATGTTTAGGGTGTACTCATGTTAGCAAGTACTTTGAAGAAGGTCAACCATGCCACATAATTGTAATGCAATAAGGGTTATTCATATGATTGAAGTATGTACAACTCTCTTCCACTAAAACTACAACTATATGGCTGCATGCACCGAGAACACAAGCAAAGCTTACAATGTAATGGATAAAAAGATAAATAAATAATTAAAGTGGTGTGAAGAAGATAAGAGTGAAAATGGATAAAATTATGATAATATATGAGTAATTGTAGTAAAATGTTAACTTAATGTGTAAATGAAGATGTAAAAAGAGTATTATTAGTTGTAATGTAAGAAAATGAGATAAATATTGTAATAAGTTTGAGGAGAAGAATAAATGGTTAAAGTTAAATGGCAATCAATTTAAATTAGCATACAATTCCTGCAACCTATATTTTTTATATACCATAATGGTTTTCGGAGTCAATGTTATCTTCTAATCTTCTAAGCAATGAATCATAACATTTTAGTGCCCATATATAAAAGCCTGCCAGCTTATTGACACCCATAATATTACAATTTAGAATTTAAAAGTAAATCTTGATAATAATAAAAATAATAAATTATAACTACAATTTTCAATAAAAGGCACAGTGATATGATTGCATATTTTAGTTGGGTGAGGAAGAATTTTATGAATTAGATATAAATAAAAAAAATGCACTAATTCAAGATCATGATGTAAATGATATAAAAAGTGCAAGTGATAACATAATAAATGGTACATAAGGAAATAAAAGCATAAGGTAAACTAGTAACAAAGTATAAGTAAAATGGTTTGCAAAGGGTGAGATCTTACCTCGAAAATATACGAATAAAATATATAGTAAGAATGGATGTTTTGTGGGTATGCTATCATGAAAACTCATGAGAAGGTATAGTCCTTATGATACACATAATAATTATAAGTTTGCTTTTGGAAATGTGATAAAAAGGAATTATTGAAATTGTTTATGTTGAACTAGTTTTCAAAGATTCTTTATTTTGACCTAGATTAAATTTTTACCTTACTGTTAGAATATCTTTTCTAGGTTATGAGTTGATATAAGTATCTTTCTAGTCATATGTTTTATGAAATTGATTAAGTTCTTTTCTAGTTATATTCATTATGATCGAGCATCTTTTATCTATATTTGATTTAAGGAAGTATTTCACTTTATCAATTGTTATTAAGCAAGTTTTTTTTCCTTTGCTACTAGATAGGTAAACTTTGTAAATAAACGTCCAAACTCAAACAAATCGTAGTGTTCGGTATTTACGGTACCTCTAGGTCACGTTTACAAGTAATGTTGTCGCGTTGAACCAAGTACCTCGCGCCTAACATAGCTGCAACAACGACGTATGGGCACCGTCCCTCTAAATCGTCAGGTAGTAATAAAGGACATGTCAAAGTTAAATCCGCAGGAAGGGAAAATCTCCTCGGATACCTCACTAAAAAGATTAACTAAAAAGAAAAGGTGAGGCTATCAAAAATAGTTCTAGGATGATTAACAGAAAGACCTCATCGGGGAAATACGCATTCTAGGTAAACTATCCACACATGAAAAACTTAAACATCAAACACTCCTGGAAGGTGGGTTTGCAATCTAGTTCTTAGGAATTTCGTCACTGTATCACTCGAGTGGGTGGGTAGTTGGTGAAAAACTATGTACCCACTCACAGTTACATCAAACATAGTGCAAGACATAACTACATGTTCGCATTCACCATGTCAATCACATCCGTAGAGGGCCTTGATCCCATGGATACAGGGTATGTAGGCAATCTGGACGGCGAAGGATGCCCCCAGTACTTAGGTCCCTTGGATATAAGATACTCTTTTATAATCAACTTCTAAATCTTGATCCCTAGTTTAAAGGTTATCTAGGTAACTTAAGAACTCTCCTAGTACTCACAAGAATCCCCGGGGTGGATTATTTATACCCAACTTTGCCATAAATTGAGGTGAGTACAAGTTGATGTTATGTGTTCCCTCGTTGACATCCTCAGTACAGTGTCTGGGCAGACTGTGGTCCCTAGGAAGTGACTCATGAACCCGTATTGGTCCCGACGGAGTCAAAAGTCTCTGGCCAAAGCATAATGACTCCTGTCATATTTAGCCTGATTGGTTGTTGTGTTTACTTATCCCGTATTGGATAAAGTATTGGTCCGTTTGACCACCAGGCTATTTTTCCACCATTTGTTCTACCCCGCTTCGGGTAGCAATAAGGTCCATTAGACCTGGTTTCGTATGAACTTATTTGCCCAAAGGATAGAAGAGCTCGGGTTGGCTTAAAAATGTTTTGTTTGAACATATGGCCCGTATTGGCCAAAGTTTTCCTGAGTACTCAATCAAAGTCTTGATATATCACATATGAACTTGTTAATAAAGTTTTGTTTTTTTGAAAATCTGAGTGTGGACCAGGCAGGTCCTTACATGTGGTATCAGATTGTGGTTCAAACACTCAGCCTGGAGGCCTACTAACTTAAAAATGACAATAATTAGTATTTAAGATAAGAATTGTAATAAATTTAATTACAATCAATTTGCATAAATTGTAGCAAGTGGTAAATCACCTCTCTCCTTGTTTTAGAATTAAAATGGCGAGAACCTGAAATTTGCGAGATTTGCATGGAGAGGAATCGGGCAACCAAGATCCAGTTGAAAACCCACCTAAAAATCCAAATGCCGATATAGAAGCAATTATTAAGTTGTTGACAGAGCAGAGAGAAAAATTGGAAAACCTTGAGAAAACTGTACAAGACTAGAAGACTAGACAGGGGACCATAGAAAACATTCTGGAACTTGAAGGTGAACATCAAAGTGAGGAAGTACCCATAGCTCAAACAACTAATGAGCCAGAGGTTCCTAGGTCTCGGCAGGAAACCACCATCCTAGATATCTCACAAGACCTTAAGAAGATAACTCCTTCAAAATTTGATGGTAAACATGTGGGGGATGCTGCAGAAGGATGGCTCACCGAAATGAAAAAATATTTTGAACTAAGAAACTACTCAGAGAATATCAGGGTAACCTGGGGACCCTATCAATTGGAGGGAGAAGATGCCAGTTGGTGGATAAAAATAAAGGAACAATATTGGTATTCAAAGGAAAACCTAACTTGGAGGCAGTTTTGAAGCCACTTCCGTGAGAGATGGCTTCCACAACTATTTTATGATGAGAAGATGACCAAGTTTCAGAATCTCAGACAAGGAAATCTCACATTCCAACAGTATTGGGATAGATTTGTGAAGCTACTAAAATATGTTCCTATCTATCAAAAGGATGAAAGATCTCAGGCAAGGAAGTTTCTTTTGGGGTTGAGTACGGATATTGGGGCAAAAGTGAATATGTTTGCCCTTGAGAACATGAATCAAGTCTTGGAGAAGGCACTCAAACAGGAAAAGAAATTACAGGCACTATCAGTGGCAAAGCAAAACTTTCGGGACAAGCAATTTGCCTTCAAAAGGAAACTAGACAATAGGGGCAACAGAGGAGCTCAAAAGAATAAGAGGAGAAATTGGGGTAAAACAGAAGATACTGGTAATTAGAACAATTAAAATAGTAATGTCAAGAGGAATGATGGGAATGCACCACCCTAAATTTCTAATTGGCCCCTGGTGAATGTTTCATGTGTGGAGGCAATCATTATGCAAGGGACTGTTCAAAAAGAAATGGGTCCAATCAGCCACAACAACCTCGACAACATCAAATACATGCTGCCGTCAGAAATCAACAAACTCGCCATCAAAATGTACCTATGAAGACAAAAGGTATGCTTTTTGGTAAACCCATAACTATTTTGATAGATACTAGTTCCTCCGAGAATTTTAGTTCCCCAAAATTGGTAAGCAAAATGTCTTTACAAACTAAGAATATGGAATCATCATGGACGGTTCAGTATGGTGACAAGGCTACACGGAGAGTGATCAAGTACATAAGAGGATCCCTCATTAAGTTTCCAGAATTAGAAACCAAAGTCGACTTATATGTCGCACCCTTGAGAGCCTATGATGTCATAATCGGAATAAGTTGGCTAACTAGTCATAAGGCTAACATAGATTGCTATAACAAGGTGGTGGAATGTGTAGATAATAAGGGGTGTAGAGTTAGGATCCAAGGAATTTACAAACCTATATCAGTGGGGACCATTTCTACTATGTAACTAAAGAAGGCAAGGCGAAAACAAGAAATTAGATATTCTTAGTATCTTTAGATGAAAAGGGAGAAGAGAAAGAAGCCCCTACCTTTGAAAATAGTCCGTTCCTTTAGACTACAAGGATGTGTTTCTTGAAGATCTACCTGGATTACCTCCTAAAAGGGGATTCAATTTTTCAATCGATATACTTCCCGGAATCGCACCTATATTTAAAGCCCCATATAGGATGAACACCACAGAACTCTAAGAGTTGAAAATACAATTGCAAGAATTGCTAGAGAAAGGGTTGATAAGGCCTAGTGTATCACCTTGGGGAGCACTAGTCATATTTGTAAAGAAGAAGGATGGGACATTAAGGTTGTGCATTGACTACAAAATGTTGAATAAGGCCACTATGAGGAATAGAAATCCCTTGCCTCATATTGATGAACTATTTGATCAAATGAGGGGAGCCTCAATGTTCTCTAAAATTGACCTTCGCTTGGGCTATCACCAATTAAGGATAAAAGAAGAGGAGATCCCAAAGATAGTATTTAGGACTAGGTATGGCCACTATGAATTCACTATAGTTCCATTAGGGCTAACAAATGCTTCAGCTGCCTTTATAAATCTAATGAATAGTGTGTTCCAAGATTTTCTGGATAAGTTTGTAATTGTGTTCCTAGATGACATCTTAATATATTCCAAGGATGAAGAGGAACACTTAACCCATCTACAGGTAGTCTTACAAAGGCTACAGAAGCATAAGTTGTTTGGAAAGTTATCCAAATGCTTCTTCTTTGAAAGGAGGGTTCACTATTTAGGGCATATCATTTCAGCCAAGGGTATAGCTATAGATCTTGATAAAGTAAAAGCCATCACTGAATGGCCTATACCTACAAATGTGACCAAAGTAAGAAGTTTTATGGGATTGGCAAAGTACTACAGGAGGTTTGTGAAAGACTTTTCAAGGATAGCCAATCCAATCACATCTTTGCAAAAGAAGAATAAAAAGTTCATTTGGACTGAGTAGTGCAATAAGGCATTTCAGGTACTGAAGGAAAGACTAACGTCACCTCCAATTCTAAAGGTGTCTGACCCTAATGGTAACTCCACGGTAGTAACAGATGCATCCATAGAAGGACTAGGAGGAGTCCTTTTCCAAGAAGGAGTAGTGGCTTATGAATCACGGAAACTAAAAATCCATGAAGTCAATTACGCTCCCCATGATCTTGAACTTGCAGCCATAGTTCATGCCTTGCAAAAATGGAGACATTTCTTGTTGGGAAAATTGTTTGAGCTTAAAACAGACCATCAAGGACTAAAATATATCTTCACGCAACCTCATTTGAATGCAAGACAGAGAAGGTGGTTAGAGTTCCTAAGTGAGTATGATTTTGAGATTGAATATATCAAGGGGAAAAAAAATAGGGTGGCCAATGCTCTCAGCAGGAGGAGACACATAATGGCCATATACAACTTGTACATAGACCTAAAGCAACAAGTACTCTCTGAGCAGAAACATGACCCATGGTACGCTCAGGTTAAGGCATCTCTAGCTAATACCTCCGTGGAACCTAAGTATTTGGATTATGCTTTTGATTCCGATGGGCTAATGAGGTACCAGGGAAGAATATACATTCCTAATAATGTAGAACTAAGGGGTATGATCCTGACAGAGGGACATAAGGCTCCATATTCAGGACATCTTTACTGTACTTTCTCTAAGTAAACTGATCAAGCATCTTTACTGTATTTTTCTTCATTATGCCTTAGAGAAGTATCTTTCCTTTGATAATTTCTTTATCAGATATTATGCAAGATTTTCTTTTCTAATAGATAGGTAAACCTTGTAAATAAACATCCAAACTCAAACATTCATAGTGTTCGGTATTTACGGTACCTCTGGGTCACATTTACGAGTAATGACGTCACGTTGAACCAAGTACCTCGTGCCTAACTAGCTACAACAATGACATCTGGGCACCGTCCCTCTAAATCGTCAAGGAGTAATAAGGAACATGTCAAAGTTAAATCCGTAGGAAGGAAAAATCTCCTTGGATACCTCACTAAAAAGATTAACTAAAAAGAAAGGACGAGACTATCAAAAATAGTTGTAGGATGATTACCACGATAGGAAACGCCTTTTAACTGTCAACGAAAAACCTTGTCAGACAATTATGCGTTCTAGGAAAACTTAAACGCCAAACATTCCTGGGAGGTGTGTTTGCAAACTAGTGTCTTAGGAAATTCTGTCACTGTATCACTCGAGTGGGTAGGCAGTTGGTGAAGAACTGTGTACCCACTCACAGTTACATTGAACATAGTGCAAGACAGAACTATATGTTCGCATTCATCGTGTAGATTGCATTCAAAGAGGGCCTTGATCCCGTGGATACAAGGTATGTAGGCAGTCTGGATGGCGAAGGATGCCCCCAGTACTCAGGTCCTTCAGATATAGTATACTCTTTTATAATCAACTTCGTAATCTTGATCCCTAAGTAACTTAAGAACTCTCCTAGTACTTAGAAGAATCCCTGGGGTGGATTACTTGTACCCGGCTTTGTCATAAACTGAGGTGAGTACAAGTTGATGTTATGTATTCCCTGGTTGACATCCTCAGTACAGTGTCTAGGCAGACTGTGGTCCCTAGGAAGTGACTCATGAACCCGTATTGGTCCCGAGAGAGTCAGAAGTCTCTGGCCAAAGCATAATGATTCCTGTCCTCTTTAGCCCGTTAGGTTGTCATGTTTACTTATCCAGATTGGATAGAGTCTTGGTCCATTTGACCCACTAGGCCTTTTGGCTACTGTTTGTTCTACCCCATATCGGTTAGCGATAAGGTCCATTTGACCCGGTTCCGTATGAACCTATTTGCCCAAAGGATAGAAGAGCCCAGGTTGGCTTAAGAATGTTCCGTTTGAACACATGGCCTGCATTGGCCAAAGTTTTCCTGAGTACTCAATCAAAGTCTTGATATATCACATATGAACTTGTTAATTAGGTAAAATGTTTTTGAAAATTTGAGTTTGGACCAAGCGGGTCCTTACAAGCCCTCTTGAAACCTTTTCGCTCTATCAAATGTGCTGGTCATATGCTGCACATTCAATTCACCTACAACTGACAAAATAAATAAAGTTAGCCACATTCGAAGTAGAATGGGAAATATTGAATAAACTAGTTACAAGATCAGTAATTATAGTCACCTAGTGATGTGGTATGGGAACTGATGAAGAAAAAATAGAGAATATTGTTAGCATGTGAAGTCATTTTTCTTATTCAGCATTGATAAAGCAGCTAACAATGAGTACCATGGTAGTGAATCGTACCCATCAGGTGGGGCCGAAGGCCTAAAAGTTCAACCGAAGGTTGAAGGGCAGAGAGTCAGAGAAATTTTTGGTCATTTGACACGTGTACAACATGCGGAAGTGGTTTGGATTTTGCATGATTAATTGCATGTTTCTTCGTAGATTTTTTAAGTCAGTCGAGATTGAATGCAAATGTATGTCTCTAACATCAAACTTTATTCTGAGAATAAAATTATTGAGAGATCTTTGCCATGGTTTTTTCTGGTACAAACCAAGTTTTCCTAGTAAATCTGTTATGTCTATTTTGTGTGATTTATTGTTATTTCACTGTTTGTTTCAATTTTGCATTGCATATTTTTCTAAAAAAAAATATTACTCCCTTCTTAACTAAGAAGAGACCTTCAGCTCTTTACCATACATACAGAAAGCCTTGGACAGAGTACACTCAGAAAAATGGACAGAGCTACAAGTTGTTTACATACTCAAAAAATAGAATACATATTTTCTCCTTAAAACAGAGCAGCTGCTCTTACACAAGAAAAATAGAAAAAGAACAAAGCATTGATTTTTGCTATGGGCCCTTCTTATTACAATCTCTGTTGCAAAAGTCAAGAAAGAGAAACTACAGCAGAGGTATAAGCAGTAGAAATTTATTAAAAAAAGCTCTGCAGAGATATGTTCGTCCATTTTTTTGGGGGCTATGATGGTCATTTGATAAACTTCTAACTGCCAGATGACTAATTCCTGACTTGTCTATACGTATGTAATACATTTTTTTTGCTACTTAATATAGTCTAGTGTTTACCAATTTTTTTTTTTTAAGTGAAAAAGAAAGATAGAAAAGAGATATGTACAGCAGAAAAATATTACTAACCATGATAAAGTATGGTGTGAAATAAAGACAAAAGGGGAGAGTTTGTACAAAAGTCATCCTTAGTAATTATAGAAGTGGCCTTCTATCTACTACAGTTGGAAGATGTGTGACACAAAATTTAATATCAGTGGTTGAGATTATTTTTTCCACACCCCCCCTTTAATCACAATTACTGTCATTTAGGATTCTTAAACAATCTTTTAGATATTCAAATCCTTCTTTTCTTAATGGCTTGGTGAAGATGTCTGCATACTAATCTTCAGACCTGCAATATTTGAAATAAATTTCTCCATTGTTGATTAGTATTTGGTGTCTATATGTTTACTTCTCTTATGAAATATAGGTTTCTGGGATAGTGCAATTGCTGAATTGTTGTCACAGAAAACCTTTTGCTTCTCCCTGTTTGTGCATCAAATCTATTAACATTATTTTCATCCAGATTGCTTGACATGATACAAGCTTTGCCCAATACTCATTTGGCAAATGTTTAGCCTTCAACATTACTCCCGGCCATGTCCATGATTGTTCTATTCTTTCTCTCTGCCACACCATTTTGCTGAGATGTGTACTTAGTAGTAATTTTCTTGTGAATTCCATGATCCTTCCAAAACTTTAGAAAATCATTTGAGATATATCCGCCACCTCTATCTATTCTTAGTACTTTGATATAATATCCACTTTGCTTCTCAACTAGAGCTTTGAATTGATGAAAAATCTCAAAAACATCAGACTTATATTTTAAGAAACATACCCTTATCTTTCTAGTGTAGTCATCAATAAATGTATAAAAATAAACACATCCACCAATTGAAGGTGTCTACATTGGTCCACACAAATTGGAGTGTGCAATCTTCAATGGTATCTTTGCTCTAAATGACTTGTTAGTTGGGAATGACTCTATGTTCCTTTCCCAAGATACACCCTTCACATGCTCTATCTAGTTTTGCTATTAGCGGCAAACCTTTTACCATATTTTTCCTATGTAGCAAATTTAGACCTTCAAAATTCAAGTGTCCAAATCGTAAATGCCAAAGCCAATTCTCATCTTTTATTTCAAACTGAAAAGTTATTTGAGTGATATCTTGCTAGGCTAAATGTGGGACTTCTGATGGTATCTCTAAAAGAGATTCATTCAGTAAAAAATCTTGAGTTTTATCTTGACCCACTTGTAGACCCATTGAGGGGTGAACTTGAGCAAATTCCACCTTCAAATCTAGTTTCAATTTCAAAGGAAACATTCTATTATTGGTCATTTGAACTTTTTATATAAACTGATTTCTTAGAAATTGGTCCAAAATTATACATTCCTTGTTTTTGAAAAACAATCTATAGCCCAATGCTCATCAAATTATGCCTTAAACTAGGAACAAAGTAAACATCTGAAATAAACATTTTCTCCACTTACTTAGAATATTGATATTTCCTTTTCCCATGGCTAACACTTTATTATCATTGCCCAAAGTAACATATGATTTTATTGACTTATCCAAACTGGAAAATATTTCTAAATTCCCTACCATGTGATTACTACAACCTGAATCCAAAAACCAAACATCTTTTGGACTCTCCTGAGCAACATTGCATGTCAAAAACATACTACCTTGATTTTCATTTTCTTTAGAAAAATTTACACTTTGTTTACTAAAATCAAATTGTCTTTTTCTATATTCATTTGCATAATGGTCATACTTTTTATAGTAATGACATTGAATTTGAGATTTGTCATACCTTTGGCCATGAGACTAATTCTGACTTGGGATTTGGTTGCTACCTGTTCCATTTGAATTTGTTGGATTGGTTCTTCCACCTTTATACAAATTTCTTTCTCTGTAGGTTGTGATGTGAAAAATTTTAATTTCCATGAAGTTGTAGGGGTAGATTTGTATGTATACGCTGTAGGTTGTGATGTGAATTTGATGTGATATTTTGGTGGAGGTGGTCAACTTGTGGTGGGTCAAAACCCACAAAAGAGGAGAAGAGTAGTGATATTGTTTGGTGGAGGTGGCCAAATAATGGTGGGTTGGATCACATAAAGGAGGAGAGAAGACGAGAAAGTTTTTGGAGGAGGAGGATGGTTCATGGTGGACATGAGTCCATGAGAGGGAAGAAGAGTGTAGAGCAGAGTTACGGGAGGAGAATGACAATTGTTCCGATGAAATGTTGGAAGAGAAGGAAAAATAAATAAATTTGTGCACATGTTTCAGCAATGGAGTTCACTACAAATTGCTTGCAATCTAAAAGAATGGTTCTACCATTCAACTCTAGGTTTGTGAGTGTATTCTAACAAACTTCCTACCCAGTGTGTCTAATGGAGGAGCATCTAGGCAGACTAGCAATCAACATCAACCAAAACAAAATTGGTATGTTTTCTTTGAGTTTTAATTTGTTTTGGTCTTTTTTGGTATATCTCATCTTTGGATGACACATTGCATGATCAAATTTGACAGGATAGAGTTTTTGCCATATTTTGGTTTCAGTGCACAATGGGCAGTTTTCATTGAAACAATTGTTTAGAGAAATTGACAAGGTTTCACATTGAATCCTATTGCAGGAAGATTGTTGACTCCATCTAGGAATTGATGATGAAGGTTTCATGAGTAGAATCCTTCTAGTTTTGAAGATATAATTGTTTTTTACTTGTGCTGGCAGATTGGTGAAATTTTAATATCTTGAGCTTCGTAAGGTTTAGTACAAAATGGTTTGGCAGAAGGCTTTGGAATAATAAAATACATGTCTCTGCAAGTTTTTGTGAGATTCTAAGCCCCTAGTGAGGAGTTATTGCAGAAGTTATTTTTTTGTTCCATGTGTCCTTTTTGAAGGCGATGGGGTGTTGTTATTATTACATGCTGGACCAAATGTCACAATGAGAAGACATTAGTAAACAATGATGTAACTTTGGAGGTGACAAAGAATTCAATGAGAAAATATCAAAGATTGTCAAGTCACATTGGAGCCAAGTTGTGTATATGTTGCCATGGGTTTGCCAAAATGTTGCAAATGGAGATGTGGCAAACAACGTTGGCATAAGATCAATTGGGGATATGAATCCATAACGAATTCTACCAGATCTCAAGACCACATTTAATACCATTGTTCATGGCTTCGTATGGTGACAATTATGAAGTACTTTGTGCTATGATGAGTTCATTTAGTCCATAGATATAGAGCAAATAACTGGAAGTGTCATTTTGGAGGAGCCTATTCGGTGGGAGGTTGAACTCATTCTAAGTTGTTGCAGTACAACTTCTATGGAAGAAGAAAATGAAGATATAGAACGGCGTAATGTTGTGAGGGTCTCACAGTTCTCACATTCAATCAAGATTTATCTTCTAGCAGTGATGTTTATCTAGTGGCAATGAATTAGGCTTATGCACCTCTGAGTGTATAAGAATTAGTGATGTTCCAAAGGGGCCTACATTTGTAGTTGTGATTGTTGAAAGATGTTAAAACTTATGAGCATTAGAAATGGCCGCAGATTAGAAGACATGAATTGTTTGACTGAATGCATGGTGTATGCAAAGAGTTTTAGGAGCAAATCTATATTGCAGCAACTAATACATGGAAAATACTTATAGAAACATTTTCTAATTCATCTTAGGCATTCACCTTCTCTCTCTTAAGATTCTCCAACTTGTAAACATTAATTACCATCTTACAAGCATCTTACACTTGTCCAAAAATAGCCATGCAAAGGTTGGGTGCCCAATACTAAATCTGGCCTCTTATAGCATCTTATGATGTGTCATAACCGTCATAGATTCCAGCAAAAGAGTATCTTTCCAAGATAGGAACATTGGGCTAAATATAGCAAATATACAACTAACATATCCGTCATATGCATCATAGAATCTCATAATCTTATGACAACTTGCAGCTGTCATAGATTCACTCACCAAACTTTATGACAGTTGTCATACATGCCAAAAATAGTATATTCCTCAAGGGAGCACGCCTATCCTCATTTACTGTGAGTTTTTACATTTGCCAACAGTAAATGTCACTTCGTAACTGTTGTCGGTAACTCTGAAATTACAACTGTCAATGAGACTACCTCATTCTCTTATGGGTAATTACAAATAACAAATAATAAATTGAATTTACAAGGTTAATGGCACGTTATTCCAACAATTAATTTGCAAAAATTCCATGCCATTAGTGTTTAATGTTGACATAATTACAATGATTACACACTTTCAAGTTTAGATCGAATAATAATGGTAAGAGATAAAATAATTTTCAACACATTATGGTTTTCATGGATTGGTTCTTTATCATTCCAAAAGGTTGCCTTTTCTATATATCACCAAACCAATATACCAAACCTCTATGTATGCTCACTCTTCCATTATACCCGTCGGTACGTGGAAGAAGCTCATCCTTTCTTTATACCTGTCGGTACTTGAAAGAAATGTTAAAGCGCATGAGACGAGAGTGGTACGTGGCACATAGGAAATATGTGAAAAGGATTCGTACTACTTCATAATGACACCTGCTTAGAATGAAATAAAATTTCTTTCAGTCAGGATTTACGTCTTACGATAGTAACGAATGGGAAACGAAAGGAAGTGAAAATGATAATGTCCTTATTTCTCCCCAGTGATTTATAGGGATGATGCCACAGACGTCGTTGTTGCAGCTCTTTTAGGTAGTGGGTATAGTAGTTTAATCGTGACAGCTTGACTCGTAAACGTGAACCAAAGGTACCATGATTACCGAACGCTGTAATTGTTTTAGTTTTGGAAGAAAAAATATTTTAAACTTTGTTTAAAAATAAATAAATAAAAACACATTAAATCTAGAATAACTCTTAATTTAATAAAATTCTATGGTAAAATCAATTAAACTCTTAATTGAAAATAACTCTATAATAAAATTAATTAACACTAAGATAAGAAATAACACTACAAAACATAAGTATAAGATTATGTTAAATAAAATTAAATTAGGCTATAATTTAGGAGGTGGTAGAGCACTAATTTTAGAAAAATTTTAAAACTTGCCAAATGACAAAAGCATATAAAACACATACTTCTACAATATTCTAATTAAAATAATTTAAATAGAAAATTAATCCACCACTTTATTTGAAATAATTGAAATATAAAAGTTACAAAATTGAAATAATAAAACTAAATAATATCATAAAATTATTTTTTATTTATTAAATGTAAATTTAAATAGCATTTTTTTTAAAATATAATGAGACATAAGTGAAGTTTTTTTCTAAAATAAATAAAATACAACTTAGATAATTTTAAGAAAAATACATTTAATTATGAGGATTTAAATGAAGTCCTATAAAAAGAGATTATGAGATAGAAACCACAATTTAAAAAAGACACTCTAACAATAGAATTGAACAACTAAAACATAGGATTTATTGGGCACTTAAAATAGAAAAGTATATTATCTTACTAAAGAAAAAAAATCTACTCAACTCATAATTCCAATTCCTATAGTTTATTTTGTGTAGAGTGAAGAATGGAAGTCTAAAATTCAAGAGTTTAAAATGATATAGGGATCTAAAATTATTTATTTGATTAAACTATATTTGTAATATATTATATAATTATATAATAAACACAACTATAGCCCTTATAAATATTAAAACCTATACTATAAGATTAAAACTTTATGCGTACTTTAGATATATTATATAATGATGTATTTGATTAAAAATATTGGCTTGAGCAACCCCATTTAAAAAAAAGGTTTCATTTTTAAATAATATATATATGTATTAAAATAATCTTAGATTTTGATTTTTAAATTTAAGTTAAAATCATATAAAATTAAATTAGGCTATAATTTAGGAGGTGGTAGATAATCTTAGATTTTGATTTTTAAATTTAAGTTAACATCATATAAATTTAAATTGGGTATAATTTAGGAGGTGGTAGAGCACTAATTTTAGAAAAATATTAAAACTTGCCAAATGACAAAAGGCATATAAAAAACATCCACTTTATTTGAAATAATTGAAATATAAAAGTTACAAATAATAAAGCAATCCCTTACTAAAAACTAACCTGATAATTTAATTATGCACTTCATAAATTTAAAAAAACATGATCATATTTTTAAACTAATAATAAAACAATCTCTTACTAAAAACTAACTCAAGTTAGCTACAAATAATAAATAAAGCAATAATTATTTTTTCTATTTTGAAAACTTGTAATTATTTAAAACTTAAAATACATTTCAGAAATTATTCATTTAGCTTTCTTAATTTTAGTTTATTTTATTGTATGATAAATCTAGAGAAGACTGGAAGAAGCCATAGTCCACCTTCATGTCTGTGAGGTAATTTCTCTTGTTTATTTTTATTTAGTTTGCAATTTTAATTATTTATTATGCCTGTGAATTAATTTCTCTTGTTTGTTTTTATTTGGTTTGCAATTTTAATTATTTATTTTTCAAAATTTCTAATTAATTTATTTTCTCCAAGTTCAAATCTGATTATAATGTGAACGGAGGTTAAAAAAACCCTCTGAAAAAATCATAGGCATGCATCCAGATAAAGGAAAGCAAAATAAATGCATCTAGAGAAAGAAAGAAAAATAAAATCATAGGGATGCACATGCATCCAAAGAAAGGAAAGCAAAATAAATGCATCCAGAGAAAGAAAGCAAAATATCTTTTGCTTTATTTTATTGTTTGTGTTTAAACCTAGGATAAGTTGTAAGGTTTCTACAACTAATATCTTAACCTTTCATAAGTGATATCTAAATATTTATATTCTTAAATTTAAAATAAAATAAAATAAATTATTGTATGCAAAAATTTAATAAATCAAATTTAACACAAATTAATAATTATCAATGAAATCTTATATAAATTTTTAATTTAATCTTATTTAAATCCCTACTCTAATAAAAGACAACTTTTTAAATTTAATTAAACCAAATATATATATCATCATAATCCTATATAAATTTTGACAATTTGTCTAAAATCTCTCCTTTCATATGATACGGTCTTTTCAAAATTTCAATTGTACTTTACAGCTAAAATGCCTAAATACAACGATACAAGTGTGAAATTTAAGCCCTGATGATCACAATAATTTAAAACATAAAACTAAATGTATTTTTTAACTTAAATAAATTAATGCATGTCCCAAGTTTAATTAGCTAAATTATAGTGAATCTAAAGCACAAATTGTAAAGTTTCTTTTTTACTTTTAAATCTTACCAAAATTAATTAGATGCATAAAAAAAGAACTTTATTATTTTTACAATAACTCAACTACCCCCAACCCCATTGTACACAAATCAAAATCATATTCACTCATGCTCAAGCAGCCCCATTGTGCGAAATAATTTCCCCTTTTAAATTGTCTTTCTTTTCAAATATATCTTTTAATCACTAATTCTTTATTTTGATTTTTTTTAATTTTAATTTTTGATTCATAGGAAAATGTATAAAAGAAATTGAAGTCTTCCACCAAATTGAATTTTTGGTAAACTATCTGAGCAATAGGTTTAACCCCAAATAAAATATTCATTGCTAAATGGAATTGCAACAAACTTAGGCATATTCAATTCATGTTCCTTAGATATGTGAAGCTAAAGTAAAAATATCAATAAAATTTAAAATTGTAATAGCCTAACCTTCAATTCCTAGAAAACGATTCCGCAATCCCTTTCAGGTCACCTCAAATCTTGCAATTTGATATTAAAAAAACTTAAGGAGACAATATAAATAGAGATGAATTTCTATTTGTTGTAACGTTTCTTTCTTTGATTTTAGTGGATAGTGATGGCTTATTTGAAACTCCCCATCAGGTTTGCATTTTATTTTATTTTATTTTTTATTCCTTTCACGTTCTCTTTTTTATATTTTTTTATATCTTTCAGCTCCCATTCGTGCTATATAACTGCCAAGTTTTTCTATTTTTCTATCCATTTGGCTTCCATGAATTTATTTTTTATATCTTTCAGCTCCCATCGTGCTATAACTGCCCAATTTTTTCTATTTTTCTATCCATTTGGCTTCCACGAATTTATTTATTTAGACATTTTATGAATTTTGTTTACATGGGAATCTGAATCTTTCAGCCCTTGCTTTGAGTGTAGAAAAAATGACAATTTTCAAAATAAAAAATATGAATAAAAGATCTTACACAACTTATTGAATGTCTCAAATGGAATAAATCAGCTCCTACATATATTATAAATCAACTGTTATAAGAAAAAAAATAATATTAATATATATTGTGTGAGCGGAAGTCTAAGATCATGGAAGTAGAAATCAAATGTATTGAAAACAAACTAAATTGATTTACAACCAAACAGGTATAAATAGGTGGAGCTTGAGGAACAAGTCTCCACGAGAATAGAAAAGGTGGCGTAAATAGAACCAAGAGAGTAGCTCAAGGTTCAACTACCCTCAAATGTAGCGGCAATATGTCGAATATGAGACAACACATCTACTAACGACTCATAGAGTAGAATTAGTCTTTCCACATGTGAGGAAAACTGCCTAACTATGGTTATGTTAGGAATAACTCATGTGAGTTATACACCAACATCCCCCCTTAAGCATAGCTTAGGTGAGTTTATGAAATATGAGTCCCAGTTGTGCGCCATTTTGGGTACTCATTTACAAAACATCTCTCATAAAATGGAGAAAGAAAGAAAACCCTATGGGAAAAAACTTTCCTCCTAAAGAGAGAAAACAAAGAGAGGACTTTAGATGGCCGCTCCAAATGAAGATGATGTTGATGTAGACCGAGATGTTGCTGTTGAGAACTCTCCAAGCAAAAAATGTTGTAAATTTTGAATTTTTTGAATATTCAGAAAATTAGACAAATCATCTCCAATGTGTACAGAAGTTGGTATATTGAAGACTGATAAAAGGATGTGCATATGTGCACATGCGAATGAGATAAAGAATTTGTGTGATTCTTTGAGAAGTGATTGTTCCCCCCATTACACTTTATAATTCAATGTATATACAATTCCCAATTTTCATGATTGATTACACAAGTGATTTTTATTTTCAACACCTTTTGAAGTGCAAGTACAACAAAATAGCTTTATTGGAGTCCTAATTTAATCAGCTAATTTGAGCCATCTGAGCTGAGCCTCGAAATGATACTAGACTCTGAGTTAACTTCTTCTTCATCAGCTGTAAAGTGTCAAAATATGAAGCAGGCTTCTAGATGGTAGACTTTACCAACTGCAACTAGTTTTCTATCTTTGGACTCTCTAATGAGGGCAACATCTACAGTGAATTCTACCATCTTTTTAGAATCGGTAAGTGAATATACTGAGAGATAATTTTTAAATAAACCAGGAATGTAGTATACATTATTTAGAATACCATTCCCTAGTTCAACTGTGCCTTTACCACCGACATCATAATACTTTTGGTTCATTAAAATCTTGTAGATTCTACAAGGTTCTATTTTTATAAACATTTCCAAAAATGGTGACATATGATCACCAACAACTAAACTTATGACCCATCAGTTTAACTCTGTTTTAGATGGTGGCATTTTATCTCTTTTTATCCCTATTAGAGTTGATGAATGAATTTAGTTTTAACTCAGTTTTGGGTGGTGCTTTAGTGATAGAAGAAGTTATTGTGTACACTCTTCTTACTTATCTACCCCCCTTAAAGTCACACTTTATAAGTAGTGCATGACATCTTACAACAATATTGTTCCATTTTTTATTCTCTCCTAACAAGCTTTGCAATTTGAGATGAAGTTTTTTTTAAGAACCCTAAATATAACTTAACTTGGCACTTTATAATGATAGTACAATTAGTAGCTAGAATGTTAGAGGTCAAAAAAAGGCACTTTTGCCTTTTGAACGACTTGGTTACAAGATCGTATGCAAAAGTTATAGCCTTTACATTTCAATGTGCTTGAAAATAAAATTTTCTGCAAACTAATATATGGAGGAACAAAACTTGCTAGGGAAAAAGATAAACCCCCTTGTGGTAGAGTGTGACCAAGGGCTTAAAAACCATATGACCAGGGGCTTATTTTTTAAATTTTGTGCCCCCTATTTTTCCTCTTCACTTATGTCACCCCCCAAGTTTCTTATGTCAACAAAAGTGACAAAAAAAAGAATGAATAGTGCTACAGGTTATCTCTTTAAACTTGGCGACTGTCATAGTCTATGTGCCTCCAAAGGCACTTTTAAAACCCACGAATAGGCTTTGTTTTCCCACCTGAAAAAGTGCATATTGTCCACCGTGTGGCGTGAGAACTGAGAGTCCTCCATTGACTGCGTAAATGTGGCCAGAATGCCACAAAAAAAGCGGCGACGTGGCTAGGAAGAGGCAATGACTACCTTAGTTTGGGTGGTGACAGGATCAGGCCTCTTTGGAGGTGCCGATCGAACACAACAGCAGGGGTGTTAGGGCCCGTTTGAGGGTGAAATGAGGCTGGCTCTGAGGGTTTCTAGCACCTATAGATGGTCGCCTTCAATGCAGCTGTAGGGGCAACTTGAGGCATCCTTCGATGAGGCATGATTGGCACAGGGTTCAGCCTCTGTGTGAGGCACGAATTTGATAGAAAAAATGCCTCTGTTGAGGCTTTCTCAGCAATGATTCAACCTCACTATGGTGAGGGTCGATGAGCTCTGCCAATGACAATTGTGACCTGCAAAAGAAAATCATTTCAAATGTGCTTTGAAATAAAATTTTACCTCCTCGATATGCAATGATAGAAGGTTGGATTGAGCCTAGCGTGCAAGAGAAGTTGCAGAGATTCACCAGTGGAGCTTTGTAATCAACGAGCAAACAATTTGATGTTATTCCACTCACTCTGATACCATGTGTGAGTGGAAGTGCAAGATCATGGAAGCAAAAATCAAACATGAATGCAATGTATTGAAAATGAACTAAATTGATTTACAACTGAACAGGTATAAATAGGTGAAGCTTGAGGAACAAGTCTCCACGAGAATAGGAAAGGTGCTGTAAATGGAACCAAGAAAATAGCTCAAGGTTCAACCACCCTCAAATGTAGGGGCGATGTGTCAAATATGAGACAACACATCTACTAACGACTCATAGAGTAGAATTAGTCTTTCCACATGTGAGGAAAACTACCTAACTATGCTTATGTTAGGAATAACTCATGTGAGTTATACACCTGTTGGAGTACAATACCACTGAGAAGGGGGGTGAATCAGTGGTATACTAATTTTAACAACACCTTAAGAACTTAAAAACTCACAACAGCTTTGGCATGGCAGACTAATGTCAAGAATGCATCAACAATATTATGAAACTATTATGAAACAAACAAGAACATCAAACTTAGGAGTAAAGAAGTTTACATATTAGACACTCAATCATGTAACTTGTATAATTTTGATTGACCATAATGAGAATGAATAGAGGATATCATTTCAAACAAAAATATGTGATGAATATATGTTCATGTAGATCAAATTGACTTAGAATAACTATAAAATTGATCATGACACATGATGAGTGAAAGAACATAGGATAAAACACATCAGTGATAGCAACAACTTATAACACAAATATTCTCCTGAGTGGAAACCCTCTGGGGCAGAAAACCACTCGAAACATGCCTCACTGGCTTATCAAAAGGAATCTCACTTATTACAGGCCTCACTGGCTTATAACATTGCCTCACTGGCTTACAACATTTAGAAACATCAACTTCAAGGAGCACCAACCCCTAACACAACCTTGCAGGAGTACCCACTCTCTGCATACAAAAAGATAAATAAAAATATAGAGGGTTACATAGGGTTACTTTGTTTCTCTCTGTACCAGAATGATATAACATTGACAATGCATGTACACTCACTTACACGCATATCATTAATATTATATTAGGGTTTATACACAACATATTACATTCTATCCAAGTCATTCTTTCTCTCTACAGACATTTAGAGAATCATAACTATAAACTGAAACTGATTGGTTGTTCTCAATTGACCAGAAAGTTGTGTCAAAGAACTTGTTTTAACTGTTTCCTTAATCATAATATAATATTCAAAACCTTTATGTAAAACAGCCCTTGTTGAACAATACCCGAGTATAACTAAACAAGTAATCACAGTCAACTGAATGTTTCATCTGTTTATAACTATTTGGACTAGAATCTCAAATGCCTGGAAAAGAAAAATATATCTTGTGCCTTTATCATTGCATATGTTATAAAGAAAAATGATCTCTTTGACAGTGTTCCATCAAGATGTTACAGACCCACAAGAGAACCTGAAAAACTCTTTGTCATTTCATGTTTTCAAACAATAAGTCCTCGAAATGCTTTTGAGCAGAATAAAATGCCATCAAAAATGTTTCAAAGCCCTAAGAGAATATCAATAAGTATGTCTTTTATCAGAGAATAAAAAAGCTACAGTAATGTTTGTGAAACCATTAGTTGAAAAAGAAATTTCCACTTGAAACCCTAGACACCATTTAGAGATAGGTAACAAAGAATAATGCTTTAACACATTTAAACTCCAAAAACAAATGTAATCTCTGCTTATGTTTCAAACCCCAGGCAGCCGGAAACCATTTTTATGTCCATAGAAAATAAAAAGACCCTTTAAATAGTTTCAATGCCGAAATCAACCAAAGAAACTTCAAAGACTTTTATGCACTTTAATTCAAGACACAAACTGGAGAGAAGGCACCTAATAGACAACAAGAGAAACTGAAAGAATACAAGAGTGTTGATGGTCAAAAAAAATTACTCAAGCCCAACCAGCTTTGTCACCTCAGAAGATACCTCAGACAACTTCCTTCCGCAAACTGAAATGAAACCCTAAGAAAGCTTCATGTTCAAAGTTCAAACTTTGCATAATGACAGCCAAAAACTTTCTTTTATCCAAGTTTAACTTATGCAACTCGTGTTACAGGTAAACCCTAACAAGACCGGTGACTTATGAAGGAGAAAACATTCATTTTACCTTCTCAATTTTACATTGACCTATTCGGGAGGTAAACCACTAAAGCATACCGATAAGGAACAACTTTGTGATGTTTGCAACATTGGAGATGCCCACTAGGGGATCAAATAAAAAAAATATCGTGGTCAACACTTGAAACCAACATAACAAAAATTGCATGCCTTAGTCCTCAAAAAAATATTACATGTATTTAAATGCCTTTACCTCAATGCTTATGACATCAAACATTTGTGCCAAGAGAGAGAACAAGATTATAAAATCTTGTCATACGAGCTCATCATCACCAAGAAAGAAGGAATACCATATCATTATGTAACTAAACTGAACATGATCAAAAACTGCCAAACCATGTCAATATGATCAAGAGGGCCAATGTCAATGAAAAGATGCCAAACTAAACATGATTACCAAAGGTGCCATACTGAACATGAACCCACATGAGGTGCCAAACTAAACATGATTACCAAAGGTGCCATATTGAAAATGTGTCAACCAATCACAGAACTGATTACAAAGTCAATATCAATATATGCATGTTATCATAATGTCATAGTGCCAAAGACCAATCTACCTGTTAGGATAGTAAGATGCCACTTAAAAAGAATGTGACAATTGTGCCAAATAAATACAACTATGGCAAATGTAGGTCAACAATCCAACTGTAATGTATACCAAATTGTGTCATACTTTAACAAACTCTAAGCAACATGATCAAGGAAAAATAAATATGATAAATGCCTCAACTGAACATCAAGTTATGGTCAACTGAATATGTGTCAATGGAACCATCACAACTGAATGAGCCATGAAAGAGCCACATGTACCAAGTTGTGGTGTGGTCATCAGGGACAACAACTGAGGGTAAGTCAACAAACTCCCCCTTTGTCCATGATGGAAAAACACAACTTCCTCTCCCCCTTTTTGACATCAAGGCAAAGGGAGTGAAAGTAGCAAATGCCTTCAACATACATAAAGCCTAAAATGTGAAATAATAAGCAGAAATGTAAAACCATACCAGCCATACAAAGACTATCCCATTATTGATAAGTATCTAGAACATATAAAACAAAAATGAGATGTCAGCACCATAATGAAATATCAGCAACATGATAAGCATAAAGAGCATGTAGCAAAGATAGACAACAACTAAGGATGCTAATAGAAATAACACTGTCACCAATAGCCAAACACCATATCAATGATCAACCACCAGAAGAACAGTTGAGTATACCCAAGTACCAAACAACAGAAATATAATAAGAAGGTTGGTAATCACTTATCATATTACACAATAGAGATAGATAATATGCAAAGAAGCTCCCCCATCTGAATGCACAAGGGCAACAATTAAAAACATTGTCAGATCCATTAATCATTGACAACAAATAATTTGTAGCACTAAAAATATCACTGCCACCTCCAAAAGAGAACCCTGTCATAACATGCAGAGCATGAACCTTGTAGATTAGGAACATTTTCAAGAGCATAAGCTACTCCACTTTTAAGATCACTTTTCATAGCATGAGCATTAGAGCATGAGCAACCAGTGAGCAATCAGCACTGTCAAAACATTGTCAAAGAGACAAAATAAAATACGCTTCACTGTCAAAGACAAAGCAATAGAAACATGGAACAGCATGGAGCATGGAGTGTGCATTGTCAATACTTTATGAAAGTCCATTGTTTCAATATTATGTACCGTGATGTAGAATGTTACTTGAACCTTCTTTATGATTGAAGTGATATAAGATCACAATCTTCTTCTTTTCTATGGTTTTTGTACTTGAATAGTCTTCTATAACACTGTCAACAACTATAACAATGGCACATACTATCACACAAAGATAGAAAACAAAGCACTGAACACATTGTTCAAATTGTCTTACTCAAACCACATACTGTTCTACACAGTCTAACATCAGAATTGTACACTATCTGAGACTATCCTACATCAATTTGTGTCAACTAGATCAATATGATGTTCCAACAACATCTCTAACCTTAACAGTCTATAAACAATATTAACACCAATCATGTGGCCAACATGTGATCTCAATGACAAACATCATCTTCATTGCTCCAGACTCCACCTTTTGTGACCAAAACATCATAAAACACAACTTCCTCACTGATCAAAGCTCACTGCAACAAATCAAAAAACATGTGCTTGATCAGCTGTCACTTGCTCTGTCAACACTGACCTAAGTTTTACTTGACAACTTATTCATTGTTCAAACAAATGTTTCAAGCAAAGTTTGTCCAGTAATCACTGTTACTATTGAAATGACTTGAGCATGAACACATCTCTTTTCCTTTGATGAAGCAACTAAGCCAAATATTAATCACCATTACTGTACTTCAATAGAAAATCATGACAAGGCTAAAAACACTACTATTGTATATACTTTTCAAGTATATATATCAAACCAGGGATATCAGACAAATACATTGTACACCTCCTGATTACATACCAATCTCATGTGTTTATTTAAGTTTCTTGTGCAATATGCACAAGATTAGGTTCTTTCTATTTTTGTTCAGATTTCCTTTTCCAAACCTTCCTAGGTTCTTTCTTTTGCTTGTCCAAAGTATTTACTATTTTGTTATATCTAACTGACCTTACAGGATTACTCCAACAATACTATGATTTATGTCCAACACTGTTGCACCTGTAACATATGATATTGCCAGAAGAATAATAATATTTGTTTCTTGATTTTCTATAATCATATCTTGCATGCATCCAGCAGTCTCTTCTCATATGTCCAAGCTTATTGCATTTATAGCAAACAACATTATAGTTTTGATTTGACAAACCATAATAACTACAATTCCTAGCTCTATGACCATACTTATGACAGATATAACAATAACCATGAAATTGAGAATAGTTATACCTAACCGAATGATACTGTCTGGTAGATGCAGGTCTTGAAAAACTATTAGTTCTTCTTCTCCCAACCTTTGCTTTCTTCTTGTCATCATCAGAAATAGAAGAATGATAATTCAGATCTATCTTCTACCTAGGAGTCTACCTAACCTTGAAACTCTTCCCATCTGCTGTTGCAAACACTATTTCCTTTTTAACTTCATCTTTAACACCAGAGCTTTCCCCTTTTTAATATCCTAAGCTGGAATGATCCTTGTAGTTTTTCTGACTACTCAATATGACATCTAAAGTATTTGTACCTTTCACAAACTGATGTACTTTGACAACTTCCAGACTTTCCTTTAGATTGACAACTTCACTTTCGAGTCTCAGACATTCAATTCTTTTCACCTCAAGATCAGAATTTGTTACATCTATTATTATTTTTGCTTCCTCAATTTCAGTTTTTAGATTGATAATCAATTTATCAGATTTATTAACATGACTCTTTAATTCTACAATCTGATTTTTGGCATTTTCAAATTCTAAAGACACTTTTTCAAAATCTAAACATACCTTGTCCTTGGATTCTTTTTCTTGTTGAAGCTGGTCTTTTAGGCTTCTATTTTCTTCATTAAGTTGTTTGATTGTATCTAGGGCACGCAGAAGTTTTCCTTCAATATCAACTTCACAATCTTCTTCATCCTCAAAGAAATCTCTTTCTTCATCATTAAATTCTTGTTCTCCTTCAAACTCAACAACTCCTTCAAGGTCACTAGCACACTCTTCTACAAAATTGTTCTTATTATCACTTATTGACTCAACTGACAAAAACTTTTCCTAAGACAAGACTACATTTGAATTGACAGGAATTGTTTGATTGTTCTTTTGCTTGACACCAGTGTTTTGCTTTTGACTTCTGTTTCTTTTACACTTACCCATGATGAATACTACACGACCAAGAATCCCCTAAGTTGGTTAAACTTAAAAACAAGGATTTGGCTCTAATACCACTTGTTGGAGTACAATATCATTGAGAGGGGGGGTGAATCAGTGGTATACTAATTTTAACAACACCTTAAGAACTTGAAAAATCACAACATCTTTGGCATGGTAGACTAATGTCAAGAATGCATCAACAATATTATGAAACAAACAAGAACATCAAACTTAGGAGTAAAGATGTTTGCATATTAGACACTCAATCATGTAACTTGTATAATTTTGATCGACCAAAATGAGAATGAACAGAGGACATCATTTCAAACAAAAATATATGATGAATATGCATTCATGCAGATCAAATTGACTTAGAATAACTATAAAACTGAATGACACATGATGAGTGAAACAACATGAGGATAAAACACATAAGTGATAGCAACAACCCATAACACAAATATTCTCCTGAGTGGAAACCCTCTGGGGTAGAAAACCATTCAAAAAATGCCTCACTAGACTATCAAAAGGAATCTCACTGATTACAGGCCTCACTAGCTTATAACATTGCCTCACTGGCTTACAACATTTAGAAGCATCAACTTCAAGGAGCACCAACCCCTAACACAGCCTTGCAGGAGCACCCACTCTCTGCATACAGAAAGATAAATACAAATACAAAGGGTTACTCTGTTTCTCTTTGTACCAGACTGATATAACATCAACAATGCATGTACACTCACTTACACATACATCATTCATATTATATCAGGTTTTATACACAACATATTACATTATGTCCAAGTCATTCTTTCTCTCTACATATAGTTAGAGAATCATAACTATAAACTAAAACTGATTGGTAATTCTCAACTGACCAGAAAGTTATGTCAAAGAACTTTTTTTAATTGCTTCCTTAATCATAATATAATATTCAAAACCTTTCTGTAATGTAGCCCTTGTTGAACAATACCCGAGTATAATTGAACAAGTAATCACAGTCAACTGAATGTTTCAACTGTTTATAACTGTTTGCACCAGAATCTCAAATGCCTAGAAAAGAAAAATATATCTTGTGCCTTTATCATTGCATATGTTATAAAGCAAAATGATCTCTTTGACAGTGTTCCATCAAGATGTTACAGACCCACAAGAGAACTTGAAAAACTCTTTGCCATTTCATCTTTTCAAACAAAAAGTCCTCGAAATGCTTTTGAGCAGAATAAAATGCCATCAAAAATGTTTCAAAGCCCTAAGAGATTATCAATAAGTTTGCCTTTTGTCAGAGAATAAAACAGCCACAATAATGTTTGTGAAACCCTTAGCTAAAAAATAAATTTCCACTTGAAATCCTAGATACCATTTGGAGACATTTAACAAAGAATAATGCTTTAACACATTTAAACTCCAAAAAAAAATGTAGTCTCTGCTTATGTTTCAAACCCTAGGTAGTCGAAAACCATTTTTATGTCCACAGAAAATAAAAAGACCCTTTAAACAGTTTCAATGCCGAAATCAACCAAAGAAACTTCAAAGACTTTTATGCACTTTAATTCAAAACATAAACTGGAGAGAAGGCACATGATAGCTGACAGGAGAAACTGAAAGAATATAAGAGTGCTGATGGTCAACAGAAATTACTCAAGTCCAACCAGCTTTGTCACCTCAGAAGATACCTCAGACAACTTCCTTTAAAGATTCATGCGGCCACTTTCATGTTCTTTCATGATTACAGCAAACTAAAATAAAACCCTAAGAAAGCTTCATGTTCGAAGCTCAAACTTTGCATAATGACTGCCAAAAATTTTCTTTTGCCCGAGTTGAACTTATGCAACCGGTGTTATAGGTAAACCCTAACAAGACCGGTGACTTATGAAGGAGAAAACATTCATTTTGCCTTGTCAATTTTGCATTGTCTCATTCCCAATTTTGATGTCTGTCAGGCTTTTCCAATTAGACCACCAGAGTTCTTCCCAAGGCGAGAATTCCATTCCTGAAATCCAATATGCCGATGGAAGGAGAAGATCGAAATAAGGGCAATCCTGCCAATGGAGTAGTATCCTTGAACATCGAGGAGCTTTCTGAACTGAACTCCCAGATGACTACAGTAAAGGAAAAAGATAAAAATGTTTTGCGTTCAGAGGGTGTGAAAAAAGAAGATAGCAACAAGGTCATGCCATTTTACAAATTATTTGTCACTGCAGATTCTCTAGATACAATGTTGATGTGTATTGGTTCTATGGGCAATGGTGTCTCTATTCCACTTATGACTGTCCTGTTCGGAAACCTTTTAAATTCATTTGGAAGCAACACAGTAGATAAAGACAAAGTGGTGCATGAAGTGTCCAAGGTGAAATTTTTAAATTTTTTACTCTCTTTGAATCTTCTCAGTTTCCTTTGTTTTGTTTCTTTTTTTAATTTAAAATCAAACAAAAGGAAATTTATTGATAAGAAAAAGGGCAATTAGAAGTTGAATTTAGATTCATAGGACCTTATTATTCTTAGGTTTGGGAATTTGTCTTTAAGATTGTTATGTCCAGACTTGGAATTTCAAGGACAAAATGCCCCCCTGTTGTGAACTTGACAAACAAAATTCTTATTCTATCCATTTTTTGACATAAAAATGAAGCCAATTGAAATTGGGTAAGCTTTGTAACTTCTTGTCAGTAGAAAATAACATAATAGCAACACTTAATAATAAAAAATACATTGTGCCAGGATATTTTAGGGTACACATTAAGAAAATGTTTTCTCTTCACTGTTTACAAGTTTTTCAGTTAATACACCAAGTTGATGGTGTGGGAAAAGCTCTGATACCATGTCTGATGGTTTTGGTATAGCTCTTATACCAATCTATAGGATTTTCCAATCCTAAACACACACAAATGTGGAATAACAAACAAAAAAGAAAGAAGACACACAGTTGGGCATGCAAACTTCTTGTTTGTTCTATTCAATCAAAAAAATAACAATTACAAATTAATTTATAAACTTAATCAGCAAACTAATGATAATACAAATGATTTGCAGCAATCTGGAGCTGCACACAAATCACAACTACTTCCTATTCATCTGGAGCTATTTGCTGCTCCCTGCACACACACTGAACTACTTAGAACTACTGTTCATGCACACAAAAAACATTCATTGTTGTTGCTGCTTCTGCAGCTTCTTCTACTGTTCTTCTAACTAACCAACATTCTCCCCTTTTGTCTTTTCCTTCCCCAAAATTGCCGCTCAAAAATCAAATCCACCTACTGCAGTAAATGAAGACTGGCCAACAATAATGTTCACCTTACGAGCTAGCTGGGTGGAATAAATGTTTTGCAGAGATGCGGCAAGAGAGAGATCTACGGGGATCTCTGAGGGGTTGGGCATTAAATGCCCGCATGCTCCAGATTTAAATTTCCAACACTCCCCCTAAATCTGGAGCCACATACCTCTTTTATTATGTATTTCTGGAGCTGTCTAGAGCTTTCTTTCAAGAATTGAAACTAGAGTTGTCCACAACGCCTAAGTTATCTCTGAGATGTTCAAATCTCTCTTTACTCAACAGTTTGGTAGAAATGTCTGTAAGCTGCTGCTCAGACCTACAAAATTTCATTTTGATTTCACCATTTTCAACTAATTCTCTTATGAAATGATACCTAATTTCAATGTGCTTGCTTCTTCCATGAAAAACTGGATTATTTGTCAAAGCAATTGTTGAAGTATTGTCACAAAATATAGTTGTTCCATCCTTTTGTTCTTCCTTCAAATCTGCTAAGATCCTTCTTAGCCAAATAGCTTGACATGCTGCTACATTAGCTGCTATATACTCAGCCTCGGTTGTAGATAGAGAAACTATGGGTTGTTTCTTGGAAGCCCATAAAATGACTCCCGATCCCAAGTGAAACACATATCCAGATGTGTTTTTTCTATCATCTACATTCCCTGCCCAATCACTATCCCTGTAACCAACCAGCCCAAAAACATTTTTTGCACTATACAAAATGCCATATCCTTTGGTTCCATTCACATACCTTAGGATTCTTTTACCCGCTTACCAATGTGACTCTTTTGGAGTCTCCATAAATCTAGAAATTAGACTTACACTATGCATTATATCAGGCCTAGTAGCAGTCAAATACATCAAGCTTCCAACCAAACTCTTATACATGGTCAGATTCACATTGTTGTTGCAATCTTCCTTGCTCAATTTGAGACATGTAGCTATTGGTGTGGGGGCAGGCTTGCTATCTTGCATCCTAAACCTTTTCAAAATCTTTGCTGCATACTTTTCTTGAGAGATAAATATACCATCATGCATTTGTTTTACTTCTATGCCTAGGAAATACCTCAAGAGACCTAAGTCTATCATTTCAAATTCTCTTTTCATGGCCTCTTTAAGATTAGCAATGAGGAAATCATCATCCCCAGTAAAAACTAAATCATCAACATACAAGACAACAATTAAAATCTTACCATCAGCTGTCTTGATGTAAAGAGTGGACTCACCATCGCTTTTGCTAAAGCCATTATTCAACAAATATGAGTCAATCCTATTGTACCATGCCCGTGGTGCTTGCTTTAGCCCATAAAGAGCTTTCTTCAGCCTGTATACCATATTTTCTTGACCCAAAACTTCATTACCAGGTGGCTGCTCCACATACACTTCCTCTTTCAACACTCCATTTAAGAAGGTGGACTTCACATCCATTTGATACACCTTCCATTTATGTTGGGTTGTGATTGCTATAACTGCCCGCACAATTTCCATCCTTGCAACTGGAGCATATGTCTCATCATAATCTCTCCCAAACTGCTGTTTGTACCCCTTGACAACTAATCTTGCCTTATGCCTTTCTATTCTTCCATTGGCATTGCTCTTGGTCTTATAGACCCATTTCACTCCAATGACTTGCTTGTTGGGAGGCAAATTAGTTAGCTCCCATGTTCTATTCCTCTCTATTGCATCTATCTCCTCATCCATGGCTTCACACCACTTCTTTTCTTTCACAGCATCCTCAAAATAAATTGGATCACTATGAGAAAATAATGCAAAATTCATACTTTCATCAAACTCTTCATCATACCTTTCATTTTGGTAGATCTCCCTTAGACTCTTGGTCTTTCTTGGCAATAGGGAGGCGAGAGTGGGATCTGAACTCTCACTACTACTATTGTTATGCTGTGCAGATCCTGTCTGGAGCTATCTAGAGTTCTATATCTGTGTCTGGAGTGGTTTGGAACTATTCAGAACTCTGTGTACAAAGCTCTGTGCCTGTCTGTGGTCTATGTCAGGAGCTCTCTGGAGCTATCGGGAGCTCTCTGGAGTTGTCGGGAGTTGTTCATGAATACTCCTTTTCTTCATCAATCAGTGTTGTCGGGAACTGTCCAGAGCTGTCAGTATCTATCAAGCCATCCCTTGACTCATTCTCCAAGAACTCCACATCTCTGCTAATAACTATTCTCTTGGTGACTGGGTTATACAACCTGTAGGCTTTGGACTCTTCATTATAGCCCATGAAGATGCACTCCTCACCCTTGTCATCCAACTTTTGCCTCTTCTCTTTTGGCACGAGTGCATATGTCACACACCCAAACACTCTCAAGTGCTCAACCGTCCACTTGTATTTTGTCCACGCCTCTTGTGGAATCTTGTCACGAACTACCTTTGTAGGACTTCTATTTATCAAATATACCGTTATTGCTATAGCTTCACCCCAATATTCATTTGGGAGTCTCTTCTCATTAAGCATACTTCTTTCCATCTCTATAATGGTTCTATTTTTCCTCTCAGCCACTCCATTTTGTTGCAGAGTATAGGCTGTTGTTAGCTCCTTCTTAATGCCATGTTGCTTGCAAAAATTCACAAACTAATTGGAGGTATACTCTCCACCTCTATCTGACCTTAGGACCTTGATGAAATGTCCACTTTCCTTTTCATCCTGGGCCTTAAACACTTTAAACTTGTCAAATGCTTCAGATTTATGTTGTAAGAAATAAACCCATGTCTTACGGTTGTAGTCATCTATGAAGGTCATAAAATGTTGGCTCTTACCAATAGAAATTGTTTGCATAGGGTCACACAAATCAGTGTGCACTAGCTCCAATGGTGCTCTTGCCCTTCTAGAATGTCCTGATTGAAAGGGCTCCTTGTGTTGCTTTCCTAAAATGCAGGCTTCACATTTACCACTAGGCTCTACAATGGTTGGCAAAGCTCTAACCATACCCTTCTTTGACAAAAGATTCAAACTAGCATAACCTAAGTGTCCATACCTGAGATGCCAAAGATTTGAGGGGTCATTAATGACTGTCTTGAAGGTTGACTACTGAGCCACTACTTCAGACGCCATCTGGTTGACTCCAGAGCCATCCAGAGCCCTCTAGAACTTGACAAATACAGTCCCAGACTGAGCTGAAAAATAGGTTTCTAACCTCAAAGGAAACATTATGTTCTTTATCATTGTCACTGCTGCAAGTATTTTCTTGCTTCCATCCTTCTCATAAATGATGCATTCACCCTTTTCCATCAACACTTTGTAGCCTTTTTGGATCAATTGTCCAATACTCATGAGATTGTGCTTTATACTAGGGGCAAAATATACATTTTCAATCTCCTCCTGCTCACCTTAACTAGTGCGAAACATAATAGACCCCTTTCCCACAATAGGAACTATTTCATTGTTTCCCATTTTTATCTCAGACTTGACATTTTTATCAATGAAAGAAAATAAACTTTCATTATCACTCACGTGGTTGCTACATCCACTATCTAAAAACCATACCTCATCACTGTCTTGCTCAGCAATGTTGCACATGATAAAGGCCTTTGACTGATTACCTTCAGCCACATTTTCATTAGCCACATTTGCACTTTGCTTGGACTGATCATGTTTCTTTTTCTAGCACTCACTTGCATAATGACCAAACTTATGGCAATAATAACATTCAACATTTCTCTTGTCATACCTCTGACTTGATTTGTTGTTCTTTTTTACTTGTCCAGAGCTAGACTAAGAACTACTTGCTCCCTCTTGGCTATGTGCTCGTCCTAAGCTATCTTCTCCAGCACTTCCACATCCAAATCTGCCTCTACCTCTGCTTCTTGAGCTTCGTCTGGAGTTGTTTCTACCTCTCCCCTTGCCTCTTGAGTTGGCTTGAGCTTTGAAAGCTTGCTCATGGGAAGAATTTATAGACCTATTTAGGCACTGCTCATGGATTAGTAGGGAACCCATCAGCTCATCAAGTGTCATTTTTGAGAGATCTTTGGTCTCTTCTATGGTAATAACTATTGGGTCAAATCTAGAGGGTAGAATTCTAAGGATTTCTCTATAATCCTTTGCTCATCAATGGTTTCTCCATTTATCCTCAGTTGATTAACCAAGGTGGAAACCCTTGTATGAAAATCTGAAATGGACTCACTGTCCTTCATCTATAAGGTCTCAAAATCTCTCCTAAACAACTGGAGTTTCACTAATCTTACTTTGTCACTTCCCTTGTAACTATTTTGCAATATTTCCCATGCTTCTTTTGCATAATTAGTTGTTTATATTCTAGGGAAAATAGCCTCTGTCAAGGCTACTTCAATCAGACTCAATGCTTTTGCATCTTTTCTCCTTGTCTCCTTCAGCTGGGTCTTCTAGTTGTTTGTGAGGGTTGCATACACAACTGGGTCAGTCACATCATTGAACCCATTAAACACAAGCTCCCATAAATCATTTGCAACTTTTATGGTCTTCATTTTCTTTGCCCAAACATCATAGTTTTGTCCATTGAATTGTGGTGGATGATGCCAACTCTTACTCTCTTCTCCAGCCATGTCTCCTGTCAAACAAACTTAAACACCCAAAAAACAAATGCCCAACTCACTCAAGACTTAGGGCCTTCTGGCTCTAATACCAATCTGATGGTGTGGGAAAAGCTCTGATACCATGTCTAATGGTTTTGGTATAGCTCTAATACCAATCTGTAGGATTTTCCAATCCCAAACACTCACAAATACTGAATAACAAATAGAAAACAAAGGAGACACACAGTTAGGCATGCAAACTTCTTGATTGTTCTATTCAATCAGAAAAATAACAATTACAAATTGATTTCTAAACTTAATCAGCAAACTAATGATAATACAAATGATTTGTAGAAATCTGGAGCTACACACAAACCACAACTACTTCCTATTCATCTGGAGCTATCTGCTACTCCCTGCACACACACTGAACTGCTCAGAACTGCTATTCATGCACACAAAAAACATTCCTTGTTGTTGCTGCTTCTACAACTTCTTCTATTATACTTCTAACTGACCAATATTCTCCCCATTTGTCTTTTCCTTCACCAAAATTTTGTTGCCCAAAATTACCGCTCAAAAATCAAATCCACCTACTATAGTAAATGAAGACTGGCCAGCAATAACATTCACCTTATGAGCCAGCTAGGTGGAATAAATGTTTTGCAGAGGTGCGCCAGGAGAGAGATCTATAGGGATCTTTGAGGGGTTGGGCATTAAATGCCCGCATGTTCCAAATTTAAATTTCCAACACAAGTTGGGCCATTCTGTCTTTCTACTTCAAATAGCAATTGAGAGGCAGGGTTAAGACTAATGCAGAACTTCAAGTTACGTGTAGGACAATGATAAAATTCCAAGGCAGGTTCTAAGGGGAAAACCGAATTCCTTAGCATGGATTGGCACAACTATTAGTGTTAAACTAAACTATGTTGGTGTTAGGACAAATGTGAAATGGCTTGCCAAATCTTCTTAGTATCTAGTATGACAATCAAACATGGAGTTCCATCCTTACGCTTGTATTAATTACCCTAGCAGCATTATTTTTTATGATGTACCATTGGAACTACACAATTGAATTACATTCATCCAAAACTTATTAATTTCAAGATGTCACGCAACACTAACTCTTATCTTCATTAGAATGGTTGTGTGAAATGAATCTAAATTATTAAAGAGATATTCTACAAATTTAATGCCGAAGGGAGTGATGTAAATTTAAATTACTATGTTGGAGCATAATCAATAATTACTGAAATTTCTTTTTTTTGTAAGTCACCAATGAGAATTCAATCTTTGAAAGGGTGGGTCTAGAAGAAATTTCAATTACCTTTTGACACAACAAACTTCTGTATGAGGAAAGCAAGGTAGAACTTTTGATGGTTTTAAGTTCACTGTAGTATTGAACTTACTCTTCTGTTGTTTGGGTTGCTCCAAATAGCTTTGGAGTATGTTTATCTTGCTTGTGGTGCGGGAGTTGCAGCTTTCCTTTGTAAGATACTAAACTTAAGCATTGGGTGTTTTATCATGATATTGGAGTGTTTATTTACTATTTTTCTTAGAAATTGTTCTTTTTGCACAGTAGTATAGCTACCCACCATTTTTTATATTGCAAATCTACACATTTTCTTGAGCTTGTAACCAGAAGCAAGGTTTGATAATTCATGATCTCACTTAATTTTATCCTGGATGGTAGGGGTGTGTTGTTGGATGTGCATGGGGGAAGAATTACGGTTAGTGATAAATTACAGTTAGGGATAGAATTAGAGTTAGGGGGAATAGAGAAAGAGGGATAGAACTAGAGATAAGAGATATAGAGGGAAAGAGATAAAAAAAAAAGAGGAAGAGAGAGAGAGGGAGACAAGCCAAATCCAGGGTTAGGGTTATGTGCACAAGCCAAACATGATAATGTAAATGTACTTGGATTATGAAGGAAATATATGTACCAACATATATATACCACTATGAGGATAGCCATGTGAGGCCTATTTATTTCACTCCCTTATTTTTGCTTAGCTCATATTACAATTGATGATATTTAGACATTTGGGGACTGATGATCCCGATATGCATATTTTCTAGACTACAGTCTTTATTTTGATTAGCTATGTTTAGTATGTGGTGATTTGACTATATCCTAATTTGATTCACTGATGATGTTTAGACATGTGATACGCACTTTGATGATATTAGAGATGTTAGTTGTGAAATCATTATATGGATTTGCTATGTGATTTTGATTCTGAGATAGTAAATAGAAATGCAATTATGAATCTTATTTATGATGTGATTTCTTTAATGTTTTAAATGAATTATGTGATGACATGAGTGTTGCATTTCCTTGCTTTAGCTATGATATATATATATATATATATATATATATATATATATATATATATATATATATATATATATATATATATATATATATATGTTGGATTAATCTGTTTGTTCAAGTGCGCAAGTGATTTTCTAGGCCACAGAAAATTAGAGATCGATCTCACTTATGTGTTTCCCGTCTTAGACCGATCCATTCCCAAGAGGGACAAGGATCATGTGTGATTGAATGATGTTTTCGTAAATGCCTGTATTTTATTATTTGGCCTAGTTTTACCTTTTATATTATTTAAATTATGTGTTGTAAGATATGTGTTTTAATTTACACCAATTGGTGTCTTTTAATTTTAGTGGCCATTTATTGTGAATTTTTTTATCTCCTTCGGTGTTTTTTAGGGGCTAAAATTAACCCTAGGTGGTACCCCTAGGGTTTAGAGCCCATTTGTGCATGTCAAACCCTAGGATTACCCCTGTCTAGTCACCTTAATCTTGGGTTAAATAAAAGTGGCAAAAATTCAAATTGGATAAGTGTGGGATATGAGTCATGCCTTGAAAGAAGGCCCATCTCCTTTTCCAATGCATGGGATTCCACCACCTTGAAGACTTAGGGAGTCTTCAAGACCCCCAAGTGTGTGGAACCTTCCTCCAATGCTCTCACACATGTGTGAGAGCATCTTGGAGTGAAGGGGCTCCCGTAGGAGAATAAGGTGATGACATGTGTCATCCCTTATCCTCTTGGAGCCCGTGTGGAGAGAGACCACCTCTCCACATTTTCTCACACGTGTGAGAGCACATGTGGAGAGGGTGAGGTTTAAATGGATGGGAGGGTGACACATGTCACCCTCACATTCCTTTTCCCTTGCAAGTGGGATGGGAAGAGGAAGGAGAAGGTGACATGTGTCACCTTCTCATTCCTCAGGGCCTTAGAATGAGGCCTATTTTAATTCCTCTTTGAGAGGGGAATGGGGTTCTTGTTTTTTATTTTATTTTTCTATCTTTGGAGGATTTTGGGGGAGTTAGAGAGATTTTTGGAGGATTGGAGGCTTGGAGAAATATTGTGGGCTCTTCTTCAACTTTCCTCCATTGTTGGGCTCTTAAGGTAAGCCTCATTTGATTTTAGCCATTCCTTATGCTTGTTAAATTTTGGTTATGTGTTTGAAATGATTTTGGTATTGTTCTTCTTTGTTGTTGGGGTTTTTGGGTGTTATGGAATGAGACTACCAATTTGGTGTGTCCATCCTTGTGTGGGGTGGGGGAGGAGTGAACCTCCTTGAGGTCACCCTCCTGGTATTGGTATTTCCATGGCCTTGAGGGCAAGATATTGGAGTATAGGCATTTTTGTTGGCATGAGTGCCATGGTGAAATATATATATTCATGTGTTATCATTTTGGGCTTGAGGTCTTATTTATTTTGAGACTTGGTATTTTGTGGAGTGATCTGCATGAGTTGAATGATGTCCACTCCCCTACCCCTCCAAACTCATTTCTATGGGTTTTGTGTTGTGTTAAAACTTATGGGTGTTCTTCATGTTTTATGTGGTTTGCTTATTTTTGTGTTGTGGAGTGATAAACTCGTGTAAAAATTGACCTCCCAACTCAGGGGTGACCCACTTACAAGTCTATGGTAGGGAGGAGAGCATTTTTAGTGGTTTGGTTGTCCCTCCTTTGTTTTATCTTCTTGCAGGTTTACTTGGTGATCCTTGGAGCTTGGGAAGAATGTACACTAATGTTGTGGTTTTGTTACCTTCTTGGTTGTTTGAGAACCTTGGTCTATGTGACCTTATTGTATTTGGTTGTGTAAATGAACTCTCTTTGTTGCATTCGTGAACTGAAAATTATCCCTATGTAATCAAGTAAATTTTCCACTTCATTATGCAGCTATGTTGCTGATACAAATCTTTATGTTGTCCTAATGTGGTTATAAATTTCTTGTTATTATATTGTTGTGCATTTGAATAGAAAAGAAAGGAAAGAACAATTAGTTAGGTTGCTGGTTTTAATTTAATGTTGGAAAGGAAAGGAAAAATATAGGATGTTGTTGTTCCTCTTTATTTCATACTGTTGTTCAAAATAAAAGAAAGAAGATTACTATATCATCACCTTATTGTAGTTGCAAATTATTACAGGCTGTTGTTTGCTTTCAATATGTTCAAAGAAAGAAAGTATCTTACATTACTCTGTATATTGTTACAAAAAAAGGGGAAAGAAACTGCTATATTGTTGCCTTGCATCAAATGTTTAAAAAAAAAAGAAAATGGATAAAGTTGTGTTGTCAACATTTAGACTACAAGTTTATTCTGTCAAAAAGAAAATGTCTCTATGAAAGAAGTATTGTATGTAAGTTATATAATTATGTATATAATCATTTTACCTATTGTAGGTGTATTGTGTTTTGTTCATGCAAAAAAAAAAAGTAGGATATATATATATATTCAAGGATCGAATATTAAAATATAGATATGACCTATTTTAAGCAGAGAAAAGTTCATAACAAAAAAATATATAAAAATAAAGATTATATGTTCTCAGACTAGGGTTTAGACGCTATCGGCCACGATGGTCGGCGACGCACTGTGCAGAAGGGGCGGCAGCCCTTGGTTGCTACGAATTTTTTTTGTTTGGCATAGGGTTGGTGGGAGGTTAAACCCCCACCTGTAGTTTTGATCTAACGGCAGTGGGGGGAATTACGCCCCTGGTCAACCGCTCCACACTCCACTTCCTTTTGTTGAACGGTGGTGGCGAGTAGAAACCCCCGCCGCCACCACCGACGTTCCCCTCATTAACAAAAAAATAAACGACACCTGCGCCTTAACCGTCACCGCCACCTTCATCTCTGCTGCTTTTGAACCACTCTTCCATGGTGTCACCATCAGCCAACACCCCCGCCATCGTGCACCGTCGTAACCCTGTCATTGGAAATAAATTGTTACATGCCTTTTGTGCGCCAATGTATCTTCACTTTCAAGGCGCCTCTGCCTTTATTCAATTCCAGGGTATATTGAGATCTGGGATCATTCTACATTAAATCAAGACAAAAAAAAAAGGGAAGAGTTTATACCAGTGTTTTAGTAAGAGAACACTTGTGATAAACTCTCATGGCCGCCACATTGTAAACCTATAATATGAAAATGAGTTTAGAGTGAGAGGGGTAAGAGGAATAGGGTTAGGGTTAGCTTAGAGAGTTTGATGAGAGTAATATAACCAAAAATAATAATAATAAACATGTTTTAGGGTTGTGGTATAAGGGGAGAATAACAAAATAATGATTTTATATTTTTTAATTTATAATTTACCTTATCCTATGCACGTCACCTTTCTTCTTCTTTTTTCTTTTAAGTTGGCTTGGTAATGTTTTCTTTTTTTTATGGGGTTGTTTGTAGTTGGGCCCAAGAAAAATAATTTATCATTGTGTATTGTTATTAAACCTTAGGGTGGGATTTATTTATCCCACTTATGCTTTTAAACTTGCCTAGGGGATAAATTTTATTTGTTGGGTTTATACTAAACAAATCGAATGGTCCTATGGGAGCTACAATTAAATTTGCATTATGGCCTTTGAAATTAGTTGATATTAGAAGTATAACCTATTAATTTAATATTCTTTTTATGTAGCTAGTTATTTAATTTAATTAAAGTAGGGTTAATTAAAGTATTAAAAGGTGTTTTGGGGAAAGGCTAATTAATAGAGAGTACTTCATGTTAATTATATTAGTTTTAAAAAGGGGTTGTAGTAAGTAATTAATTATTTATTTATTTATTTTTGAATTTTTCCCACATACGCCCTAGAGGCATTATGCTGCCGAAATTTTTTCAGGAGGCAATAGCGATTATTTAAATAACTTAAATCAAGTGTCATAATTAATTTAACATTCTTGCAACAACTTTAGGAGTGTTGTGATTATTATTAGATCCTCATACTTTAGTATTAGGGTTTTGATTTTGACACATGTCGAAATCATGCCATTCACCTAGGCAACTTAGGGTTCGAATCAAATCGATCCCAACCCTAATGGCGGCGCTCCTCATGTCGCAAATACCCCCTTAGTAGGCTACCATCGCACAGGGGTTGCGATAGATACTCGCAATACCCACCTCTTGATTGACATGTTTACACCTTATGTGTATTGTCACCAAGAATGCTGAAGCTTGCGAGGGGATTTTTAGGGAAGCGAGATAAAAATTTTGATATTTTGTGTCATGACCACATGACACGTGTGTTGCGTGTCATGACCGCATGGGAAATGTGGGCATGACATTTGGTATCAGAGCTCAAGTTTAAACACTGGGCTTATTTGGGCACATTATTATTCTACAAATTCATATGATTCGTGAATACCTTGTTCCTATAGGATGCCTCCCAGAATGAGGTGAGCGCGTTCACGCGCCACTATGTTCGTGGAGATACATAGCGAGTCATCAGCCAAGGGTCAGGGACCACCAGCACTACAGGGGCCACAGGCACCACTTGCACCTAATTTAGGGCCATAGATTCTTTAGGCTTCATAGGTAGTCTTAGAGAGGTTACCACTGGCTGCAGCAGAGCCACATGTTGAGCCGCGTATAGAGCTGCGTGTCGAGCCCCGCATTGAGCTGGGAGAGGTACCACATGATAAGCCACGTACTGAGTTGCATGTAGAGCCACGTGTCGAGCCCCGTGTAGAGTCGTGAGTGGAGCCACGTGTTGAGATGCTCATGGAGCCTCGTATTGAGCCACATATAGAGTTACCTGACACCACAGCAGAGGAGGTCGGTTCAACGTACAGAGCTTGTAGTAGGAGCCCTCCGCATCATGCATGGCAAGAGGAGACTATGAGGATAGAGCAGGTATACCACGGACCTTATGATTATGGACGGCGAGAGGAGGTGGATGAGTCTTTCAAAGGACACAGAGACCGAGGGGACCCCATTAGGGATTTACTTAGGCTGGATCCACCCACCTTCGCAGGGACCACAGAGGGAGTCGAGGCTGAGGCTTGGCTCATCAGTTTGGATAGGTCCTTTGTGTTGCGTCCCTATAGGAGCAACACAAAGGCATGCGTGGTAGTTCATCTTTTGCGAGACGTAGTGGTGACATGGTGGTGCACTGAGGAGTGCAAGTGTCACCTATCACTGGATACTCTTACATGGGACACTTTCATTGAGCGCTTTAATGCACATTATCTTTTGGATCACTACAGACAGCATCGGATTGACGAGTTCCATGACTTGCAGCAGCGAGGTTCTATTGTAGCACAGTATGAGAGTAGGTTCATTGAGCTATCACAGTATGCAGAGTACCTCCATGATGAAAAATTTCTGGTTCACAAATTTATCAGAGGTTTGAATCATGGGATATTAGGACCAGTGTGCATGGCAGACCCCCAGACCATGAGTGAGGATACCGAGAAGGTGTACATAGCAAAGGAGATTCAGGGTTGGGGTCAGAGTTCACGTCCCTAGTATCAAGATCGTAGATAGCAGCAGCATCAGGGTTTTCGTCGACCACCACCACCACCTCAGAGGGGAGGATTTAGTTCTACACCACTATCCTAGACCTCCACAGCAGCATCAACAAAGGTCCAGGCCATAGCAGAGGGCTCATGGGGGTCATAAACGTGGTTGGTAGCAGTAGGGCCCATATAGGGATTAGTGACAACAGGGACCATCTGCAGGGCCCGCTAGATCACAGCAGTCATTCAGAGGTTCACAGGGGTCCATGAGTCAACCTAGGCAACAGCAGTCGAGTAGGACATAGTCTGGACAAGTGCAGGCTTAGGGGCCATGTTATGTTTGTGGTGGAGCAAGACATTTAGCTAGAGAGTGCCCACAGGGCTTTACAGCAAGGGGACAGCCTCGTACAGGAGAATTAGAGAAGACAGTTGGGGATGTGGGTAGGTCCCACCATATGTTTGCAGCGGTTGATAACCGCCAGGCTGACTTCCAGGCCTTAGTGATTGAGACCACAAGTATGATTGGGGATGTCCCCATTGCTATTTTATTTGACTCTGGTGCTACTCATTCATTTATATCTCCATCGTTAGTGGAGTGTTGCAGGTTGGTGGCCTCTAGGCCAAGCGATAGGTGGGAGGTTGAGTTAGCCACAGGGGCCAAGATGGTAGTAGATGCTTTGGTTCACAACTGTGAGATATCTTTCGGGGCCTTCACTACATTATGTGACCTTAGGGTTATGCCCTTATGATCTTATGGTGTGGTTTTAGGCATGGATTGGCTTGTGGATCATAGAGCCAAGCTAGATTGTCATTGAAAGGCGATTAGCTACTTAGACGATCATGGCATGTCAGTCGAGATAGTGGGCATTTAGAATCCCATGACAGTTCGCATGATATCCGCTCAGTAGCTTAAGCGCTGCATGTGGAAAGGGTGTCAGATGTTCGCCATCACTGTTAGTGATAGGTCAGAGGATGAGCCAGAGGCATCATTAGATGATCATCCCATCTTGAGAGAGTTTGCCAATGTTTTCCCACCAGAGTTACCAGGGATGCCACCTCACAAAGAGGTAGACTTTCATATTAATCTAGTGCCCAGTGCCGAGCCAGTATCTCGTGCACCCTATAGGATGACCACCCATGAGCTCATGGAGCTAAAGTTGCAGTTAGAGGAGTTGGTCAAGAAGGGGCACATTTGACCTAGCATTTCACCTTGGGCCGCACCGATCACCTTCATGAAAAAGTATGGTCCCTTCATCTGTGCATGGATTATAGGTACCTTAATAAGGTGATGTTGAATAACCGTTATCCTCTTCCTAGGATTGATGATCTTTTCAACCAAATGCAAGGAGCCAGAGTGTTCTCTAAGATAGACCTGAAGTCTGGGTATCACCAGTTATGCATCATAGAGGCAGACATCCATAAGACCGCCTTTCGGACCTGATATGGCCACTATGAGTTCACTGTGGTACCCTTCGGCTTGACGAATGCCCCTGCAGTGTTCGTGAGTCTCATGAATAGGGTGTTCCATACTAACTTGGATCAGTTCATGATTATTTTCCTTCATGATATTTTGATCTAATCATGGACCGAGGAGGATCATGAGGAGCACTTACGTCAGGTTTTGCAGTGCTTGAGAGAGCAGTATCTTTATGGCAACTTGGTGAAGTGTGCCTTTTTCAGATCTGAGGTGCAGTATTTGGGGCACATCCTATCTGGCGATGGTATCTCCGTAGATCAATCGAAGATTAGGGCTATCAAGGATTGGCCAGCACCCACCAGTGTGACTGAGGTTAGGAGTTTCATGGGGTTAGCTGGGTATTACCACAGATTCGTTGAGGGCTTCTCCAGGATAGCACACCCCATCACTTCCCTTTAGCGAAAAGGGAAGAGTTTCACTTGGACTGAGAAGTGCGAGAAGACCTTTGTGGTCCTCAAGGAGCATCTTACTAGTGCTCCCATCTTAGTGGTTCTGGATCCAGCAGTAGATTTCATGGTTTATACTGATGCATCACTAGAAGGTTTAGGAGTCGTACTCATGCAGGGTGGTAGAGTTATCGCGTATGAGTTGTGAAAGCTCAAGACCCATGAGCTAAACTACCCCACACATGACTTAGAGCTCGCAGCGGTGTTTCATGCTCTTGTTCATTGGAGACACTTCCTACTCGGTCGTCTCTTTGAGCTTCATTCAAATCATCACAGTCTACAATACATATTCACGCAGCTGAATCTGAATGCTCGTCAGCGGCGTTGGATGGAGTTCCTTTGTGAGTACGACTTTGATGTCCACTACATCAAAGGGAAGGAGAACGTGGTTACCAATGCATTGAGTCAGAGGCGCCATGAGATCCTGACCTTGACTCTGAGTGTGGACTTTAGAGGGTGCATCATACATCATCTGCCTAAGGATGAGTGGTTTCTTGAGGTGCAGCAGGAGATCCAGTCACAGAGGGCCCTTGTGGGCAAGTTTGCAAGATAATCCCTAGAGGCAGATGGGCTCCTTAGACATCGACAGTGCATCTATGTACCCCATGCAAGTGACTTACATGCAGTAGTGCTATCAGAGGCTCACAAAGCACCTTATGCAACACACCCAGGGGTGAAGAAGATGCATGTCGACTTGTGACAGTTGTACCATTGGGTGGTATGAGACGGGATATTACAGAGTTTGTTGCTCGATGCCTTGAGTGTCAGAGGATCAAGGCCAAGCATCAGCATCTAGCAAGTCTTTTATACCCTCATGAGATACAAGAGTGGAAATGGGACACCATTTCCATGGATTTCATAGTTGGTCTTCCTATGTCATCTCGTCGCCATGATGCCATCATGGTGACGGTTGACAAGTTGACCAACGTGGCACATTTCTCACCTATATGCATGATGTACAATGCACCATCAGTGGCGAGAGTATTCTTGGATGACATTGTGAGATTACATGGTGTACCTCACCGCATCAACCTTTTGGAGGGCATTATAGCAAGCGTTGGGCACACAGCTCAACTTCAGTGCTGCCTATCACCCCGAGACAGATGGTCAGATGGAGAGGGTGAATAAGGTGTTAGAGGATATGCTCTGCATATACATTATGGACCACTAGTCTAGATGGGAGGAGTATCTATATCTGGTTGAGTTTGCCTACAATAATGGGCATTACAACTCATTGGGTATGCCTCCTTATCAGGTGTTGTACGGTAGTCCTTGCAGGGCACCGTTGAGTTGGGACTGTATAGAGGATAGGGTTGCTATTGGGCCAAAGCTGATGCAAGATATGGAGCAGCAGGTGACCTTGATTAGACAGAGACTTCAGGAGGCATAGGATCGACAGAAGAAGTATGCCAATGCTAAGAGACTAGATCGAAGCTTCTTAGTCGGTGACAATATTCTTGAGAGTGCGGCCACACAAGAGTCCAATCTGTTATGGAAAGGGCTCTAAGCTCACACCACGGTTTGTTGGGCCTTTTAAGATCTTGGAACCTATAGGACCCGTAGCCTACCATCTAGCCTTGCCACCTAGCCTGTCGCACATCCACGATGTATTTCATGTGTCTGTTTTATGACAATATATATCTAATTTATCTCATGTATTGGACTGGAGTGCTCTACAGGTAGAGGCGGATGGGAAGCTGGCTTTGGAGCCAATTCACATATTGGCTCATCGGACACTGGGCCTTCAAGGTCGAGAGATGGACCAAGTTAGGGTTCAGTGGGACAGATATGATGAGGTCATGGCGACACGGGAGGGTGCGGCTAAATTGAGGACACTATATACTCACGTCTTTGACGACTTCCAAGAGGAAGTTTAGTCTTAGGGGAGGATGTGAGGCCTATTTATTTCACTCCCTTATTTTTGCTTAGCTCATATTACAATTGATGATATTTAGACATTTAGGGACTGATGATCCCGATATGCATATCTTCTAGACTACAGTCTTTATTTTGATTAGCTATTTTTAGTATGTGGTGATTTGACTATATCCTAATTTGATTCACTGATGATGTTTAGACATGTGATACGCACTTTGATGATATTAGAGATGTTAGTTGTGAAATCATTATATGGATTTGCTATGTGATTTTGATTCTGAGATAGTAAATAGAAATGCAATTATGAATCTTATTTATGATGTGATTTGTTTAATGTTTTAAATGAATTATGCGATGACGTGAGTGTTGCATTTCCTTGCTTCAGCTATGATATATATATATATATTAGATTAATATGTTTGTTGAAGTGCGCAGGTGATTTTCCAGGCCACAGAAAATCAGAGATCAATCTCACACTTATGTGTTTCCTGTGTTACACCGATCCATTCCCAAGAGGGACAAGGATTATGTGTGATTGAATTATGTTTTCGTAAATGCCTATATTTTATTATTTGGCCTAGTTTCACCTTTTATATTATTTAAATCATGTGTTGTAAGATATGTGTTTTAATTTACACCAATTAGTGTCTTTTAATTTTAGTGGCCATTTATTGTGAATTTTTTTACCTCCTTAGGTGTTTTTTAGGGGCTAAAATTAACCCTAGGTGGTACCCCTAGGGTTTAGGGCCCATTTGAGCATGTCAAACCCTAGGATTACCCCTGTCTAGTCACCTTAATCTTGGGTTAAATAAAAGTCACGAAAATTCAAATTGGATAAGTGTGAGAGATGAGTCATGCCTTGAAAGAAGGCCCATCTCCTTTTCTAAGGCATGGGATTCCACCACCTTGAAGACTTGGGGAGTCTTCAAGACCCCCAAGTGTGTGGAACCTTACTCCAATGCTCTCACACGTGTGAGAGCATCTTGGAGTGAAGGGGCTCCCGTAGGAGAATAAGGTGATGACAAGTGTCATCCCTTATCCTCTTGGAGCCCATGTGGAGAGAGACCACCTCTCCACCTTTGGTCTCACACATGTGTGAGAGCACATGTGGAGAGGGTGAGGTTTGAATGGATGCGAGGGTGAAACATGTCACCCTCACATTCCTTCTCCCTTGCAAGTGGGATGGGAAGAGGAAGGAGAAGGTGACATGTGTCACCTTCTCATTCCTCAGGGCCTTAGAATGAGGCCTATTTTAATTCCTCTTTGAGAGGGGAATGGGGTTCTTGTTTTTTAATTTATTTTTCTATCTTTGGAGGATTTTGGGGGAGTTTGAAAGATTTTTGGAGGATTGGAGGCTTGGAGAAAGATTGTGGGTTCTTCTTCAACTTTCCTCCATTGTTGGGATCTTAAGGTAAGCCTCATTTGATTTTAGCCATTCCTTATGCTTGTTAAATTTTGGTTATGTGTTTGAAATGATTTTGGTATTGTTTTTTGTTGTTGGGGTTTTTTGGTGTTATGGGATGAGACTACCTTGTTGGCATGAGTGCCATGGTGAAATCTATATATCCATGTGTTATCATTTTGGACTTGAGGCCTTATTTGTGTTAAGACTTGGTATTTTGTGGAGTGATCCTCATGAGTTAAGTGATGTCCACTCCCATACCCCTCTAAACTCATTTCTATGGGTTTTGTGTTGTGTTAAAACTTATGGGTGTTCTTCATGTTTTGTGTGGTTTGCTTATTGTTGTGTTGTGGAGTGATAAACCCGTGTGAAGATCGACCTCCCAACTCGGGGGTGACCCACTTGTGGGTCTATGGTAGGGAGGAGAGCGTTTTTAGTGGCTTGGTTGTCCCTCCTTTGTTTTAGCTTCTTATAGGTTTACTTGGTGATCCTTGGAGCTTGGGAAGAATGGACACTAATGTTGTGGTTTTGTTACCTTGTTGGCTATTTGAGAGCCTTGGTCTATGTGACCTTATTGTATTTGGTTGTGTAAATGAACTCTCTTTGTTGCATTCGTGAACTGAAAATTATCCCTATGTAATCAAGTAAATTTTCCACTTCATTATGTAGCTATGTTGTTGATATAAATCTTTATGTTGTCCTAATGTGGTTATGAATTTCTTGTTATTATATTGCTGTGCATTTGAATAGAAAAGAAAGGAAAGAACAATTATTTAGATTGTTGGTTTTAGTTTAATGTTGGAAAGGAAAGGAAAAATATATGTTGTTGTTCCTCTTTATTTCATGATGTTGTTCAAAACAAAAGAAAGAAAATTACTGTATCATCACCTTATTGTAGTTGTAAATATATATATATATATATATATTCAAGGATCGAATATTAAAATATAGATATGAACTATTTTAAGCAAAGAAAAGTTCATAACAAAAAATATTTATATAAAAATAAAGATTGTATGTTCTCGGACTAGGGTTTATACCCTATCGGCCACGGTGGCTGGCGGCGTACTGTGCAGGGGGCGGCGGCCCTTGGCCGACACGGATTTTTTCTGTTTGGCATAGGGTTGGTGGGGGGTTAAACCCCCACCTATAGCTTTGATATGACAGTGGCAGGGGGAATTACACCCCCCGTCCACCGCCCCACGCTCCACTTCCTTTTGTTGAATGGTGGTGGTGGGTAGAAACCCCCACCACCACCACTGTTGTTCCCCTCATTAACAAAAAAAATAAACAATGGCATCTGCGCCTTAACCGTCACCGTCGCCTTCGTCTCTACGGCTTCTGAACCACTCTTCCATGGTGTCGTCGTTGGCCAATAGCCCCACCGCCGTGCACCATCGTAACCCTATCATTGGAAATAAACTGTTACCTACCTTTTGTGCGCCAATGTATCTTCACTTTCAGGGTGCCTCTACCTTTATTCAATTCCTGGGTATATTGAGATCTGGGATCGTTCTACATTAAATCAAGACAAAAAAAGGGGGGAAGAGTTTATACCAGTGTTTTGGTAATAGAACACCTGTGATAAACTCTTATGGCCGCCACATTGTAAACCTGCAATATGAAAATGAGTTTAGAGTGAGAGGGGTAAGAGGAATAGGGTTAGGGTTAGCTTAGAGAGTTTGAGGAGAGTAATATAACAAAAAAAAAATCATGTTTTAGGGTTGTGGTATGGGGGCAGAATAACAAAATAATGATTTTATATTTTTTAATTTATAATTTACCTTATCCTATGCACGTCACCTTTCTTCTTTTTTTTTCTTTTAAGTTGGCTTGGTAATGTTTTCTTTTTTATGGGGTTGTTTGTAGTTGGGCCCAAGAAAAATAATTTATCATTATGTATTGTTATTAAACCTTAGGATGGGATTTATTTATCCCACCTATGCTTTTAAACTTGCCTAGGGGATAAATTTTATTTGTTGGGTTTATACTAAACAAATCAAATGGTCCTATGGGAGCTACAATGAAATTTGCATTATGGCCTTTGAAATTAGTTGATATTAGAAGTATAACCTATTATTTTGGTATTCTTTTTATGTAGCTAGTTATTTAATTTAATTAAAGTAGGGTTAATTAAAGTATTAAAAGGTGTTTTGGGGAAAGGCTAATTAATGGAGTGTACTTCACATTAATTATATTAGTTTTAAAAAGGGGTTGTAGTAAGTAATTAATTATTTATTTATTTATTTTTGAATTTTTCCACATACGCCCCAGAGGCGTTATGCTACCAAATTTTTTTTGGGAGGCAATAGCGATTATTTAAACAACTTAAATCAAGCGCCGTAATTAATTTAACATTCTTGCAATAATTTTGGGAGTGTTAGTATTATTTGATCCTCATACTTTAGCATTAGGGTTTTGATTTTGACACATGTCGAAATCACGCCATTCACCTAGGCAACTTAGGGTTTGAATCAAATCGATCCCAACCCTAATGGTGGCGCTCCTCATGTCACAAATACCCCCTTAGTAGGCTACCATCAGACAGGGGTTGCAATAGATCCTCACAATACCCGCCTCTTGATTGACATGTTTACGCCTTATGCGTATTACCGCCGAGCACGCTAAAGCATGTGAGGGGGTTTTTAGGGAAGCAAGATAAAAATTTTGATATTTCATATCATGACCACATGACACATGTGTTGCATGTTGTGACCCTATGGGAAATGTGGGCATGACAAGCCATAAGATTGAATAGGTTGAGGAACAAGATTACAATAAAGTGTTAGAGAGAGGGGAACAAAGAAGTGGAGAGACATAAGGGGAATAGAGAAAGAGGAATAGAGCTAGAGATAAGAGATATAGAGGGAAAGAGAGATAAAAAGAGAGGAAGAGAGAGACAAAGACAAAGAGAAGAAGAGAGAGACAAAGAGAGAGGGAGGGAGGGAGAAAGCATGAGAGATATAGAGTGCAAAAGATAAAGATATAGATAGGAGAGAAAGAGGCAAAGAGAGATAATTAGAGAAAATATATATAACCAAAAAACATATGGTTAAGATTAAGTTTACAATTAGGGTTAGGGTAAAGGATAGAATTAGGATCAAGGACAAAATTAGAGTCAGGGTTACAATTAGGGAAATTATTTATAACCAAAAAAATTGTTAGAGTTGGAATTACAATTGGGGTTAGGAATAAAATTATGATTAGGATTAGAGTTATGGTTATAGATAAAATTATCCCGTATGTGTTAGAATTAGGTTTAGGGTTCTAATTAGAATTAGTGTTATAGTTAGAAATAGGGTTAGGGTTAAGGATATAATTAGGGTTAGTGATAAGTTATGGTTAGGGATAGAATTAGAGTTAGGGAGGAATAGAGAAAGAGGGATAGAGCTAGAGATAAGAGATATAGAGGGAAAGAGATAAAAATAGAGGAAGAGAGAGACAAAGACAAAGAAACAAACAAAGAAGCAGTGAGGGAGAAAGCACAAGATATAGAAAGTGCAAAAGATAGAGATATAGATAGGGGAGAAAGAGGCAAAGAGAAAGATAATTAGAGCAAATATATATAACCAAAAAACATATGGTTAAGATTAGGGTTACGATTACAATTAGGGTCAGGGTCAAGGTCAGGGATATAATTAGGGTTAGGGATAGAATTAGAGTTACAGTTACAATTAGGGAAAATATTTATAACCAAAAACATTGTTAGGGTTAGAGTTGAAATTATAGTTGGGGTTAGGGATAAAATTATGATTAGGGTTAGAATTAGGGTTATAAATAAAAATAGGGTCAATGTTAGAATTAGGTTTAGGGTTATAATTAGAATTAGGGTAATGATTAGAAATAAGGCTAGGGTTAATGTTACAATTAATGTTAGGGTTAGGGATTGAATTAGGGTTAGCGATAGAATTAGAGTTAGGGTTAGAATTAGGATAAATATTTTTAACCAAAAAAAATGTATGTCAAAGTTGTGATTGTAGTTGGAGGCTGCGAGGTTATTGGGGCGGGCTGTTGTTATATTCACAACTATTGCTAAACTCTCATCCATACCCTTCCATTATTGTTGTTCCATATCTCATGCCTTTGGGGATTCAATAGCAGGATCTTAGCTTCTGTCACCTCACTTCATCTCTCACCTTTGTTCCTTTGTCATTCTTCTCCCTACACATGGTAGGCGAATCTTCACAGGCCACTCAAAAGCATCACTCAGAACTTTGTATTGGAACTTCTCAAAGGGAGGTCATCTATTTATTCAAGTGTGCTTAATAATGGAATTTCTTCCAATTAAGTAATGGAACTATGGTTAGATTTAAGGTTGGGATTAGGGTTGGAATTAGTAATAGAGTAAGGGTTGGGGTTAGAATTAGGGTTAGGGATACAATTGGGCTTATCATTAGGGTTAGAATTATGGTTAGATTTAGGGTTAGGGTTATAATTAGAATTAGGGATAGCATTACTATCATGATTAAGGTTAAGGTTATAGTAATAATTTGGGTTTGAATTAGTAATAGAATTAGTATTAGTATAAGAATTAGGGTTAATGATAAAATCAAGATTAGAAATATAACTGGACTTAGGGTTATGGTTAGAATTAGGGTTGGATAAATTCTATGTTGCAATCTTGTCTCGTTGTGTGTTGATATTTAGTGAATTTTGTTATGTTTTTGTAAGAGGGGAGGACCCTCTCTGCACAAAATGGTATCAGAGCGAGAAGGTCCTAAGAGTGTAGAGGATGCACCAGGATGTGTCAGTAGAGGCAACGGTAGATAAGATCTCGTGTGAGAACTATTGCAAGTTTGTGAAGTCCTAAGCAATTGAGAGATAGAAGCTGTGGAAAAGTTGTCCTTGCAAGTTGTAGGGTAAGTGAAAGTGAAGTTAGAAGATTGCAGAAGTAGATGAGATGAAGGTATACATGTGGAAACCAATAATTTGGGAAGGCTAGAGATAATATAAAAGGAAGGGATTCCTTAGAGAGATGACTAAAATTATTGAGAGGATTGACAGATTATTTGAGAGATGGGATAAATTGGAAGCTATGTTGCATGAAGAGGTTCCAAGGGATGAGCTTGCAGTGAAGACATGCCATGAAGAAGGCATGAAAGAAAAGGATGAGGAGGATGTAGAATTGCATACACCAGTGATTGAGAAAGAGAAAGAGAAAAATGAAGAAGTAGCTAAGAATCCTTTGAAGGATGAAGAAAAGAAAGAAGAGATGGCAACGGATAAGAAGAATGTTCAAAAGAAGAAGTCATGATCCTTGTGCAAGAGGATCAAGAGGGAAGAGAAGATATTGCAACCAAGGTTGCAAATGATGAGATGAAGAGTTGCAGCCCTTTGGTAGAAGGGACATGGAAGGAGAAGCAGGTGAGAACAACCCATATAGTCCCAAAGGAAAGCAAATCAGGACAGAAAATAATGGAAGAGGAAAGAGTATTCAGCTGTAGCATACCTTTTTCAAGAGACAAAACATGAAGTTGCAATAGAAAATGATCCATGGAAAGACATGGAATGTTTTGGATAGCGATGTGAGGAAGAGGCATTAGAGATTACAGTAGAGACATGTCTTTTGAAAGACATGAATGAAGAAATTGGAATTGGTGTAGTAGTAGCAGCTACCTATCATTTGGAGGATAAGAAGATAGAAGAAGGTAATGAGATTGTAGTTGAGTATGAAGAGTGGGAAGTTGCAGCAGATGGAGAATTAGAGATGAAAAAGTTAGAAGGCCCTAGATTTGACAAGAAAGTGGGCAAAGAGGAGAATGGTCTTCTATGAAAAGAAGAGATGAAGAAAATAGACAAGTTGTTGGAAGGAGATTGGATAGATGAACTTGAGGAGCAAAGGAAAAGAAGTTGGAGTAAAAAGAAATGAGGTAAAACTTGAGCATTTTATGTCTAATTTATTTGAGATGATGAATACAATAGAGGATATACAGAAAGAGGAAGGTAGATACATGGAAGGCTTCAATTTTCATGCAGATTTGTGTGAGGATACTGCAGATTTAGTTGTTGTTGAGGAGCATGAATTGCTTGAGGAAGAAATTGAGGATATACAGAAGTTGTTTAGGTTAAGTGAACATTTGAATGAGATGAGTAGTGTAACGAAGAGTGACAAGATGGATGATGCAGCAACGAAGAATGAAGAGGTAACTTTTGATTTTTCTAAATTTTGTGATGGGGAAGTTGATAGGGATTTGTTTGTTGCTGAGGTGAGTAAGAAGTTGTAAGTAGATGGAAAGAAAATAAATGAAGTTGTAGATTTGTATGCAGTTGTTGCATGTTTTTGTGTAGAGGTTGTAGAGGATGTTACAGATGGAAAACTTGTTACAGTAGTTGAAGACAGGAAGATGATGATGATGGGAGTAGATGGTGTAGATGAAAACCTCACAGCGAAGGATGAGAGGATGAAGGTTGCAGCTAATGATGATGAAGGAAATATTGCAGCAGTGAAGGAAGAGGTAAATTTGTTCGCATTTTGTGATGATATTGTTTTACATTCCTTTGCCATGTTGAAGGTTGAGGAGTATGGAGAAGAGTAAGTGAAAAATTTTAATTTCCATGAAGTTGTAGGGGTAGATTTGTATGTATATGTTTTAGGTTGTGATGTGAATTTGATGTGATATTTTGGTGGAGGTGGTCAACTTGTGGTGGGTCAAAACCCACGAAAGAGGACAAGAGTAGTGATATTGTTTGGTGGAGGTGGCCAAATAATGGTGGGTTCGATCACATAAATGAGGAGAGGAGATGAGAAAATTTTTGGAGGAGGAGGATGGTTCATGGTGCACATGAGTCCACGAGAGGGAAGAAGAGTGTAGAGCAAAGTTATGGGAGGAGAATGACAGTTGTTCCGGTGAGATGTTGGAAGAGAAGGAAAAATAAATAAATTTGTGCACATGTTTCAGCAATGGAGTTAGCTGTAGATTGCTTGCAACCTGAAAGAATGGTTCTACCATTCAACTCCAGGTTTGTGAGTGTATTCTAACAAACTTCCTACCCAGTATGTCTAATGGAGGAGCATCCAGGCGGACTAGTGATCAACATTAACCAAAACAAAATTGGTATGTTTTCTTTGAGTTTTAATTTGTTTTGGTCTTTTTTGGTATATCTCATCTTTGGAAGACACGTTGCATGATCAGATTTGATGGGATAGAGTTTTTGCCATATTTTGGTTTTAGTGCACAATGGGCAGTTTTCATTGAAACAATTGTTTAGAGAAATTGACAAGGTTTCACATTGAATCCTATTGCAGGAAGATTGTTGACTCCATCTAGGAATTGATGATGAAGGTTTCATGAGTAGAATCCTTCTAGTTTTGAAAATTTAATTATTTTTTGACTTGTGCTGGTAGATTGGTGAAAGTTTAATATCTTGAGCTTCGTAAGGTTTAGTACAAAATGGTTTGGTAGAAGGCTTTGGAATAATAAAATACATGTCTCTGCAAGTTTTTGTGAGATTCTAAGCCCCTAGTGAGGAGTTATTGCAGAAGTTATTTTTTTGTTCCATGTGTCCTTTTTGAAGGCGATGGGGTGTTGTTATTATTACATGCTGGACCAAATGTCACAATGAGAAGACATTAGTAAACAATGATGTAACTTTGGAGGTGACAAAGAATTCAATGAGAAAATATCAAAGATTGTCAAGTCACATTGGAGCCAGGTTGTGTATATGTTGCCATGGGTTTGCCAGAATGTCGCAAATGGAGATGTGGCAAACAACATTGGCATAATATCAGTTGGGGATATGAATCCATAACCAATTCTACCAGATCTCAAGACCACATTTAATACCATTGTTCATGGCTTCGTATGGTGACGATTATGAAGCACTTTGTGCTATGATGAGTTCATTCAGTCCATAGATATAGAGCAAATAACTGGAAGTGTCATTTTGGAGGAGCCTATTCGGTGGGAGGCTGAACTCATTCTAAGTTGTTGCAATACAACTTCTATGGAAGAAGAAAATGAAGATATAGAACGGTGTAATGCTATGAGGGTCTCACAGTTCTCACATTCAATCACGATTTATCTTCTAGCAGTGATGTTTATCTAGTGGCAATGAATTAGGCTTATGTGCCTCTGAGTGTATAAGAATTAGTGATGTTCCAAAGGGGCCTACATTTGTAGTTGTGATTGTTGAAAGACATTAAAACTTATGAGCATTAGAAATGGCCACAAATTAGTAGACATGAATTGTTTGACTGAATGCATGGTGTATGCAAAGAGTTTTAGGAGCAAATCTATATTGCAGCAACTAATACATGGAAAATACTTATAGAAACATTTTCTAACTCATCTTAGGCATTCACCTTCTCTCTCTTAAGATTCTCCAACTTGTAAACATTAATTACCATCTTACAAGCATCTTACACTTGTCCAAAAATAGCCATGCAAAGGTTGGATGCCCAAGACTAAATATGGCCTCTTATAGCATCTTATGATGCGTCATAACCATCATAGATTCCAGCAAAAGAGTATCTTTCCAAGATAGGAACATTGGGCTAAATATAGCAAATATACAACTAACATATCCATCATATGCGTCATAGAATCTCATAATCTTATGACAACTTGCAGCTGTCATAGATTCACTCACCAAACTTTATGACAGTTGTCATACATGCCAAAAATAGTATATTCCTCAAGGGAGCCCACCTATCCTCATTTACTGTGAGTTTTTACATTTGCCAACAGTAAATGTCACTTCGTAACTACCGCTGGTAACTCTGAAATTACAACTGTCAATGAGACTAGCTCATTCCCTTATGGGTAATTACAAATAACAAATAATAAATTAAATTTACAAGGTTAATGGCACCTTATTCCAACAATTAATTTGCAAAAATTCCATGCCATTGGTGTTTAATGTTGACATAATTACAATGATTACACACTTTCAAGTTTAGATCGAATAATAATGGTAAGAGATAAAATAATTTTCAACACATTATGGTTTTCATGGATTGGTTCTTTATCACTCCAAAAGGTTGCCTTTTCAATATATCACCAGACCAATATACCAAACCTCTCTATATGCTCAGTCTTCCATTATACCCGTCGGTACATGGAAGAAGCTCATCCTTTCTTTATACCCGTCAGTACTTGAAAGAAACGTTAAAGCACATGAGAGGAGAGTGGTACGTGGCACATAGGAAATATGTGAAAAGGATTCGTACTACTTCATAATGACACCTGCTTAGAATGAAATAAAATTTCTTTCAGTCAGGATTTATGTCTTACGATAGTAACGAATGGGAAACGAAAGGAAGTGAAAATGATAGTGTCCTTATTTCTTCCCAGCGATTTATAGGGATGATGCCATAGACATTGTTGCAGCTATTTTAGGTAGTTGGTATAGTAGTTCAATCACGACAGCTTGACCCGTAAACGTGAACCAGAGGTACCATGATTACCAAACGTTGTAATTGTTTTAGTTTTGGAAGAAAAAATATTTTAAATTTTGTTTAAAAATAAATAAATAAAAACACATTAAATCTAGAATAACTCTTAATTTAATAAAATTCTATGGTAAAATCAATTAAACTCTTAATTGAAAATAACTCTATAATAAAATTAATTAACACTAAAATAAGAAATAACACTACAAAACATAAGTATAAGATTATGTTATCTAATTTTATTTCATTTATTATTTTATGGGAGTTACCCCCACTTGGTAACAACTTACCTTAAAAAAAAGATTATGTTAAATAAAATTAAATTAGGCTATAATTTAGGAGGTGGTAGAGCACTAATTTTAGAAAAAATTTAAAACTTGCCAAATGACAAAAGCATATAAAAAACATACTTCTACAATATTCTAATTAAAATAATTTAAATAGAAAATTAATCCACCACTTTATTTGAAATAATTGAAATATAAAAGTTACAAAATTGAAATAATAAAACTAAATAATATCATTAAAAAAAAATTATTTTTTAAATGTGTATAAGTAATTAAAACTAACAAATTAAATGTAAATTTAAATAGCATTTTTTTTTAAATATAATGAGACATAAGTGAAGTTTTTTTCTAAAATAAATAAAATACAACTTAGATAATTTTAAGAAAAATACATTTAATTATGAGGACTTAAATGAAGTCCTATAAAAAGAGATTATGACTTGCCATTTAAAAACATATATTTTATTAGATAGAAACCACAATTTAAAAAAGACACTCTAACAATAGAATTGAACAACTAAAACATAGGATTTATTGGGCACTTAAAATAGAAAAGTATATTATCTTACTAACGAAAAAAAATTCTACTCAACTCATAATTCTAATTCCTATGGTTTATTTTGTGTAGAGTGAAGAATGGAAGTCTAAAATTCAAGAGTTTAAAATGATATAGGGATCTAAAATTATTTATTTGAATAAATTGTATTTGTAATATAATATATAATTATATAATAAACACAACTATAACCCTTATAAATATTAAAACCTATGCTATAAGATTAAAACTTTGTGTACTTTAGACATATTATATAATGATGTATTTGATTAAAAATATTGGGTTGAGCAACTCCATTTAAAAAAAAAGTTTCATTTTTAAATAATATATATGTATTAAAATAATCTTAGATTTTGATTTTTAAATTTAAGTTAACATCTATAAAATTAAATTAGGCTATAATTTAGGAGGTGGTAGATAATCTTAGATTTTGATTTTTAAATTTAAGTTAACATCATATAAATTTAAATTGGGCTATAATTTAGGAGGTGGTAGAGCACTAATTTTAGAAAAATATTAAAACTTGCCAAATGACAAAAGGCATATAAAAAACATCCACTTTATTTGAAATAATTGAAATATAAAAGTTACAAATAATAAAGCAATCCCTTACTAAAAACTAACCTGATAATTTAATTATGCACTTCATAAATTTAAAAAAACATGATCATATTTTTAAACTAATAATAAAACAATCTCTTACTAAAAACTAACTCAAGTTAGCTACAAATAATAAATAAAGCAATAATTATTTTTTCTATTTTAAAAACTTGTAATTATTTAAAACTTAAAATACATTTCATTCACAAGAAATTATTCATTTAGCTTTCTTAATTTTAGTTTATTTTATTGTATGATAAATCTAGAGGAGACTGGAAGAAGCCATAGTCCACCTTCATGCCTTTGAGGTAATTTCTCTTGTTTGTTTTTATTTGGTTTGCAATTTTAATTATTTATTATGCCTGTGAGTTAATTTCTCTTGTTTGTTTTTATTTAGTTTGCAATTTTAATTATTTATTTTTCAGAATTTCTAATTAATTTATTTTCTCCAAGTTCAGATCCGATTATAATGTGAATAAAGGGAGGTTAAAAAACCCCTCTAAAAAAATCACAGGCACGCATCCAGATAAAGGAAAGCAAAATAAATGCATCCAGAGAAAGAAAAGCAAAATAAAATCACAGGGATGCACATGCATCCAAAGAAAGGAAAGCAAAATAAATGCATCCAGAGAAAGAAAGCAAAATAGCTTTTGCTTTATTTTATTGTCTATGTTAAGACTGGAAGCACAACTCAATTGCAGAAAAGAGTAATAAACAGCGCATAGATTAATTAGAAAGAAAAAATAAAAGAGACACCAGATTTATCGTGGTTCACCAAACTTGGCTACATCCACACTGAGCAGAGGAATTTACTATTGCTGAAAGAATTGAGTTTTACAATGAGATATCCAGCATATATAATGCTTCATTATACATCAAACGAGGAATGTGAATAGACAAAGAATTGGTGAGAAAATAATGTGTCTGTTGGTCTTCATTTCCTAACAATCTCCCACTTGAAGGTCAACAGATGCTGCAACTCGCCAATCATTCCCCTACTCTAAACTTTCAGTCACTTCTTCTTAACCAGACCAAGAGAAGTCCTGGCACATTCAAACTTCTCTTTGGGAACAACCTTGGTGAAAATGTCTGTCGGATTGACCTTTGTGTCAATTTTTGCAACTTGTAACTTGCCCTCTTCAACCATATGACAAATGAAATGAGCATGTATGTCGATATGTTTAGAACGACGCTGAGATGAATGATTGTGAGCCATAAAAATGGCGTTGCAACTATCACAAAACATAACATAGTCACTTTGTTGACATCTCAAGTCACTAAACAATCGCTGTAACCAAAGCATCTTCCTAGCACCTTCGGAAAGAGCCATGTACTCAGCTTCAGCAGAAGAAAGAGCAATAGAATGTTGCAGCCTCGAGACCCAACTAATGGCAGCTCTAGCAAACATAAAAACATTGCTAGTAGTAGATCTTTGTTTATCTAAATCTCTGGCAAGATCAGAATAAGTGAAACCTTGCAGTTGTACCTTATTGCCACCAAAGCACAAAGCATAATCAGAAGTACCTTTAAGATACCTTAATATCCATTTGACAGCTTCCCAATGAGTCTTACCAGGATTGCTCATGAACCTGCTCACAACTCCCACTGCATGAGCAATATCAAGACGAGTGGAGACCATAGCATACATAATGCTACCAATAGCCGATGTATAAGGAACGCCTTGCATAAACTCTTTATCCTCTTGTGTTTTTGGACACAAATCAGAAGATAAACAAAAATGGGCAGCAAGAGGAGTAGAAACAACCTTCGCATCAGCCATACCAAATTTGTCTACAACCTTGTCAATGTATGCCTTTTGTGACAACATGATCTCCTTCTTTTGTCTATCCCTAGTGATGGTCATTCCAAGAATCTTCTTGGCTAGGCCTAAGTATTTCATAGCAAATCTCTTTGCTAATTGTGACTTCAATTCAGAAACAACCCTCATACTTGTGCCGGCTACCAACATGTCATCAACGTAGAGCAAGAGAATGACAAACTCACCATTAGGAAGTTGCTTATAATAGACACAAGGATCTGATTCACATCTCAAGAAGTTTTGCTCAGTCATAAAGTGATCAAACTTGAGATACCATTGGCGTGGGGCTTGCTTGAGCCCATACAAGCTGCGCTTTAATCTGCAATAAAGATGTTCCAGTCCCTATTTTTTAAATCCTTCCGGCCATTCCATGTACAGTTCTCCATCAACGTCACCATGTAAAAACGTTGTCTTGACATCCAACTGATCAAGTTCAAGATCCCAAACTGCAACCAAACCCAAAACTACCCGGATTGTGGTCATTCTCACAACCGGTGAGAAAATTTCATTAAAATCTATACCTTTCTGTTGATCATACCCTTTGACAACCAGTCTAGCACAATAGCGTTTGTTGCCTTCATCTTCCTCTTTCAACTTGTATACCCAACGATTCTTCAAGGGTCTTTGATTAGGCAGAAGTGGCACTAAATCTTAAGTGTTATTAGCCTGCAAAGAACTCATTTCATCTTGCATTGCCTCTTGCCATTTTGAGGAGTCAACTGCCTTGCAAGCCTGTTTATAGGTAGCTGGTTCAGGTTGATCAGAAATCAATAATTCAGGCTCTGCTTCCTCTGAATACAACAATTCATAATTTGAGAATTTGGAAGGATGTCTACTCTCCCGGGTAGACCTCCTTAAGTGAGAAACCTCCTCTTGCAAATTTGAATCATCCAGATTCATTCTGTGTAACTGGTTTTGAATATTTGCTATCTCATTTTGCAATTTACCTCTGTTCTGAATATTTTCTTCATGATTATGCCTCTGTACACTTCCCTATTGCACAGTCCCTTGCATCTGTATATTTCCTTGTGCAAATTCTCCATTGTTTTTCCTTTGCACATGAAAACTCCCCTGTCTCTGAATACTACCCTGATCCGGCATAGTGACTTGTAAACGCCTTTCATTAGATGCTTCAATAAAAGGAGACTGTGAATCAATTATGGTAGGCTGTGTTGCATCAAGCATAGGCTATGTATGGAGTTGGGCAGGCAATGAATGCATTAAAGCCAGCGAATGAGTTTGACCATGCTGTGTTTGAGCTGACAGGGGCTGCGTTGGAGTTAAAGGCAGCGAACTTGTATATGGGGGCAGTGTATGTGTTAGGGGAGGCAGCGTGGAAGCTAAGGTAGGCTGTGTTTCAAATACAGGTAGTGAACACTCATTTGGGGGCAGCGATATACCAAAAGGAGTCTACGTTGAAGGTAGACCAGGCATCGAAGGTTTCAGGGGAGCGAACTTATAGATTGGGGCAACGATGACACATATGGTGAGGGCTGCATTGGATTTAAAGAGAGTTGTGAGTCATATAAAGGTTGTGAAGTGGCATTTGTTGAGTGTGATAGAATAGTAGCTGGTAGTGTATGAATTAGAGGTGGAACAATAACATTTGAAGGCAGTGATTCAATCTCAGAAGGCTGCCTAGGAGTCTACAAGCTAACACTGGAAACCTGAGAACTAACAGTGGGAATATTGCTCTAGTTCTTAGCCACACTAGTTCCATTATCAAACAAATCAACTGTTATATATTCATTTGAAGATGTATTTACTTTGTGCAAACCTGGGAAAACTTTTTCATTGAAGACGACATCCCGACTGCGAGTGACCTTTTTGGCGACCGGATCCCACAACCTGAATCCATACTGATCCTCGCCATACCCAACAAAAATACACTTCTGTGACTTGGGATCCAATTTGGATCATTTCTCATGAGGAATAAGAGCAAAGGCTTCACATCTAAACACCTGTAGATGATTATAAGAAATATGCTTGCCCATCCACCTTTCCTCAAGAATGTCAAGATTTAACTGAGATGAGGGAGCTCAATTAATGAGGTAAACCACTGCGTTGCAAGCTTCTGCCCAGAACTCTTTTCCCAGTCCAGCATTGGAAAGCATACACCATGCTTTTCTAAAATTGTTCTATTTAGCCTCTCCGCAGCCCCATTTTCTTGTAGTGTATAAGGAACAATTTTGATTCTTCAAATACCATTGTCAGCACAAAAACTATCAAACTCTAGTGAACAAAATTTGCTGCCATTATCAGTTTGCAAACACTTAATATTATGCCCACTCTAATTTTCAACTAGAGCTTTAAAAAATTTGAACTTGCTGAACACTTCATATTTTTTATTGAGCATAAAAATCCAAACTTTCCTAGTGCATTCATCAAGGAAAGTCAAAAAATAATTAGAACCTCCAAGAGAAGTTACCTCGGTTAGCCCAAAAACATCTGAATAAACCAGCTCCAAAGGTGAGGTGTTCTTCTCATGACCCGTCTTTATGAAGCTAATCCGCTTCTGCTTGTCGTAGAGACAATGTTGGCAAAAATCCAAATCAACAGATTTCAACCCCGGTAATTGTTCTCTTTTGATCATGACTTCAAGACCTTTCCTACTCATATGTCCAAGCTGTTGCTGTCAAAGCTCAGTTTCACTATCCGTCAATGTCATAGCAGCTCCCACTTGAGAGTCATTTTCAAAAACATATAAACTACCCTCTCTATTTCCTTTGGCAATCTATAGGACACCTTTAGTAACCTTCCAAGAATCTGGATAGAAGGTAGTATTGCAGCCTTGTGAAAATAGTTGGGTTATAGAAATCAGATTCTTTTTCAGTTTTGGGACATGCCTAACATCTTGCAAAATCCATTTGTTTCCATTCTTGGATTATAGGAGAATATCACCTTTACCAATGATGTCCAATGAATTGTTATCCCCCAAGTAGACTTTCCCAAACTGTCCTCCTTGATAATTTGAGAAGGCATCCGTATAAGAGGTGGCATGAAAGGATGCACCCGAATCTAGAACCCATGAATCTGAAAAGGTTTCACTTACGGATAAAACCAAAATATTATCATCCTTGTCATAAACAGCATTGACCTCGTTGTCTTTAACCTTCTCTTGCACCTTCTTATAGGAATAACAATTTCTCTTGGTGTGACCGGGCTTACCACAAGACCAACAGTCGCCAACTCTACCTCTCGATTTTGACCTCTTCGTTGATTTTGATCTTCTTCTGTTATTGTCTTTGCCTCTATTCTAAGGCCTTCCTCTACTAACAGTGGTTAAGGCTTCACCGGAAGATATTTGTTGGTTCTTTCTACGCATATCTTCACTAAGGAGTGTAGCTGCTACGTCATCAAAAATTAATTTTATTTTGGCTGCAACTGAAGTGCTTATGGCCATCACGACACCTTCCCAGCTATTGGGTAATAAGCATAGCAGCAAGATTGCTTTAATTTCATCTTCCAACTTTATCTCCACTGAAGTCAGTTGGGTAAGTAAGGTATTAAACTCATTCAGATGATTTGACATAATTCTGCCTTCTTTCATTTTCAGGTTATAAAGCTTTTTCATAATAAAAACTTTATTGGCTGCTGAAGCCATCTCATACATTTTAGAGAGTTTATCCCACAACTCTTTCGAAGTCTTCTCCGCTGAAACATTAAACAATACATTGCTGGACAGCGATAGGAAAATCATAGCTCTTGCCTTCTTATCCATCTTGTCCCACTCTTCATCCATCATGGAGCTTGGCTTCTTTGCTACCCCTTCAAGCACAAGTGAGAGGTCTTGTTTTATCAGAAAAGACTCCATATGCACCTTCCACAGTCCAAAATTTTGATCGAAGAATTTCTCAATCTTTGGTTCCTCCATGACTCGAAAATCCAACACTAATTTTCGCAATCAGCTATACCGACACCGTACAACTCTGATACCAATTGTTAAGACTGGAAGCACAACTCAATTGCAGAAAAGAGTAATAAATAGCGCACAGATTAATTAGAAAGCAAAAATAAAAGAGACACTAGATTTATCGTGGTTCACCAAACTTGGCTACATCCACACTGAGCAGAGGAATTTACTATTGCTAAAAGAATTGAGTTTTACAATGAGATATCCAGCATATATAATGCTTCATTATACATCAAAAAAGGAATGTGAATAGACAAAGAATTGGTGGGAAAATAATGTATCCGTTGGTCTTCATTTCCTAACAGTCTGTGTTTAAACCTAGGATAAGTTGTAAGGTTTCTACAACTAATATCTTAACCTTTCATAAGTGATATCTAAATATTTATATTCTTAAATTTAAAATAAAATAAAATAAATTATTGTATGCAAAAATTTAATAAATCAAATTTAACACAAATTAATAATTATCAATAAAATCCTATATAAATCTTTAATTTAATCTTATTTAAATCCTTACTCTAATAAAAGACAAATTTTTAAATTTAATTAAACCAAATATATGTATCATCATAATCCTATATAAATTTTGACAACTTGTCCAAAATCTCTCCTTTCATATAATACGGTCTTTTCAAAATTTCAGTTGTATTTTATAGCTAAAATGCCTAAATACAGCTATACAACTGTCAAATTTAAGCCCTGATCATCACAATAATTTAAAACATAAAACTAAATGTATTTTTTAACTTAACTAAATTAATACATGTCCCAAGTTTAATTAACTAAATTATAGTGAATCTAAAGCACAAATTGTAAAGTTTCTTTTTTACTTTTAAATCTTACCAAAATTAATTAGATGCATAAAAAAAGAACTTTATTGTTTTTACAATAACTCAACTACCCCCAACCCCATTGTACACAAATCAAAATCATATTCACTCATGCTCAGGCAGCCCCATTGTGCGAAATAATTTCCCCTTTTAAATTGTCTTTCTTTTCAAATATATCTTTTAATCACTAATTCTTTATTTTGATTTTTTTTTAATTTTAATTTTTGATTCACAGGAAAATGTATAAAAGAAATTGAAGTCTTCCACCAAATTGAATTTTTGGTAAACTATTTGAGCATAGGTTTAACCTCAAATAAAATATTCATTGCTAAACGGAACAGCAAGCTTGTCTTACACAACTGCAACAAACTTAGGCACATTCAATCCATGTTCCTTAGATATGTGAAGCTAAAGTAAAAATATCAATAAAATTTAAAACTGTAATAACCTAACCTTCAATTCCTAGAAAGTGATTCTGCACTCCCTTTCAAGTCACCTCAAATCTTGCAATTTGATATTAAAAAAACTTAAGGAAGGAGACAATATAAATAGAGATGAATGTCTATTTCTTGTAACGTTTCTTTCTTTGATTTTAGTGGATAGTGATGGCTTCTTTGAAACTCCATCCATCAGGTTTGCATTTTATTTTATTTTATTTTTTATTCCTTGCACCTTCTCTTTTTTATATCTTTCAGCTCCCATTCGTGCTGTATAACTACCAAGTTTTTCTATTTTTCTATCCATTTGGCTTCCATGAATTTATTTTTTATATCTTTCAGCTCCCATCGTGCTATAACTACCCAAGTTTTTCTATTTTTCTATCCATTTGGCTTCCACAAATTTATTTATTTAGACATTTTATGAATTTTGTTTACATGGGAATATGAATCTTTCAGCCCTACCTGTGAGTGTAGAACGCCTCTTGGCGTAATAAACAAATGTACATAAGAACTATTGAAAAATAAAGTCAATAGAACATTTATTCTAAATCTAAATAGTAATGACAATTTTTAAAATAAAAAATATGAATAAAAGATCTTACACAACTTATTGAGTGTCTCAAATGGAATAAATCAGCTCCTACATATATTATAAATCAACTGTTATAAGGAAAAAAAAATATTAATATATATTGTGTGAGCGGAAGTCTAAGATCATGGAAGTAGAAATCTAATGTATTGAAAACGAACTAAATTGATTTACAACCAAACAGGTATAAATAGGTGGAGCTTGAGGAACAAGTCTCCACGAGAATAGAAAAGGTGGCGTAAATGGAACCAAGAGAATAGCTCAAGGTTCAACCACCCTCAAATGTAGTGGTGATATGTCGAATATGAGATGACACATCTACTAGCGACTCATGTAGAGTAGAATTAGTCTTTCCACATGTGAGGAAAACTGCCTAACTATGGTTATGTTAGGAATAACTCATGTGAGTTATATACCAACACCCCCCCTTAAGCATAGCTTAGGTGGGTTTATGAAATATGAGTCCCAGTTGTGCGCCATTTTAGGTACTCATTTACAAAACATCTCTCATAAAATGGAGAAAGAAAGAAAACCCTATGGGAAAAAACTTTCCTCCTAAAGAGAGAAAACAAAGAGAGGACTTTAGATGGTCCCTCCAGATGAAGATGATGCCGATGTAGACCCAGATGTTGTTGTTGAGAACTCTCCAAGCAAAAAATGTTGTAAATTTTGAATTTTTTGAATATTCAGAAAATTAGACAAATCATCTCCAATGTGTACAGAAGTTGGTATATTGAAGACTGATAAAAGGATGTGCATATGTGTACATGCGAATGAGATACAGAATTTGTGTGATTCTTTGAGAAGTGATTGTTCCCCCCATTACACTTTCTAATTCAATGTATATACAATTCCCAATTTTCATGATTGATTACACAAGTGATTTTTATTTTCAACACCTTTTGAAGTGCAAGTACAACAAAATAGCTTTATTGAAGTCCTAATTTAATCATCTAATTTGAGTCATCTGAGCTGAGCCGCAAATTGATACTAGACTCTGAGTTAACTTATTCATCAGTTGTAAAGTGTGAAAATATGAAGCAGGCTTCTAGATGGGAGACTTTACCAACTGCAACTAGTTTTCTATCTTTGGACTCTCTGATGAGGGCAACATCTATAGTGAATTCTACAGTCTTTTTAGAATCGATAAGTGCATATACTGAGAGATAATTTTTAAATAAACCATGAATGTAGTATACATTATTTAGAATACCATTCCCTAGTTCAATTGTGCCTTTACCATCAACATCATAAAACTTTTGGTTCATTAAAATCTTGTAGATTCTACAAGGTTCTATTTTTATAAACATTTCCAAAAATGGTGACATATGATCACCAACAACTAAACTTATGACTCATCAGTTTAACTTTGTTTTAGATGGTGGAATTTTATCTCTTTTTATCCCTATTAGAGTTGATGAATGAATTTAGTTTTAACTCAGTTTTGGGTGGTGCTTTATTGATAGAAGAAGTTATTGTGTACACTCTTCTTACTTATCTACCCCCCTTAAAGTCACACTTTATAAGTAGTGCATGACATCTTACAACAATATTGTTCCCTTTTTGTTTCTCTCCTAACAAGCTTTGCAATTTGAGATGAAGTTTTTTTTAAGAACCCTAAATATAACTTAACTTGGCACTTTACAATGATAGTGCAATAAGTAGGTAGAATGATAGAGGTCAAAAAAATAGGCACTTTTGCCTTTTGAACGACTTGATTACAAGATCGTATGCAAACGTTATAGCCTTTACAATTTTTGCATATGCAAAAAAAATACACATTCAAAAAAAAATTTCAATGTGCTTGAAAATAAAATTTTGTGTAAACTGAGGAACAAAACTTGATAGGGAAAAAGATAAGCCCCATGTGGTAGAGTGTGACCAAGGGCTTAAAAACCATATGACCAAGGGCTTATTTTTAAAATTTTGTGCCCCCTATTTTCCTCTTCGCTTATGTCACCCCCCCGAGTTTCTTATGTCAGCAAAAGTGACAAAAAAAGAATGAATAGTGCTATAGGTTATCTCTTTAAACTTGGCGGTTGTCACAGTTTATGTGCCTCCAAAGGCACTTTCAAAACCCACGAATAGGCTTTGTTTTCCCACCTAAAAAAGTGCCTATTGTCCACCATGTGGCGTGAGAACTAAGAGTCCTCCATTGACTGCGGAAATGTGGCCAGAATGCCACAGAAAAAGCAGCGACGTGGCTGGGAAGAGGCAGTGACTACCATGGTATGGGTGGTGACAGGATCGAGCCTCTTTGGAGGTGCCGATCGAACACAACAGCAGGGGTGTTAGGGCCCGTTTGAGGGTGAAATGAGGCTGGCTCTGAGGGTTTCTAGTGCCTATAGATGGTCACCTTAAATGTAGCTCTAGGGGCAACTTGAGGTATCCTTCGAAGAGGCATCATTGGCACAGGGTTCAGCCTCTGTGTGAGGCACGAATTTGATAGAAAAAATGCCTCTGTTGAGGCTTTCTCAGCAATGATTCAACCTAATCGTGGTGAGGGTCGATGAGCTCTGCCAATGACAATTATGACCTACAAAAGAAAATTATTTCAAATGTGCTTTGAAACAAAATTTTACCTCCTTGATATGCAATGATAGAAGGTTGGATTGAGCCTAGCGTGCAAGAGAAGTTGCAAAGATTCACCAGTGGAGCTTTGTAATCAACGAGCAAATGATTTGACATTATTCCACTCGCTCTGATACCATGTGTGAGTGGAAGTCTAAGATCATGGAAGCAGAAATCAAACACGAATGCAATGTATTGAAAATGACCTAAATTGATTTACAACCGAACAGGTATAAATAGGTGAAGCTTGAGGAACAAGTCTCCACGAGAATAGGAAAGGTGCCGTAAATGGAACCAAGAAAATAGCTCAAGGTTCAACCATCCTCAAATGTAGCAGCGATGTGTCAAATATGAGACAACACATCTACTAACGACTCATAGAGTAGAATTAGTCTTTCCACATGTGAGGAAAACTGCCTAACTATGGTTTGTTAGGAATAACTCATGTGAGTTATACACCTGTTAGAGTACAATACCACTGAGAGGGGGGGTGAATCAGTGGTATACCAATTTTAACAACACCTTAAGAACTTGAAAAATCACAACAGCTTTGGCATGGCCGACTAATGTCAAGAATGCATCAACAATATTATGAAACTATTATGAAACAAACAAGAACATCAAACTTAGGAGTAAAGATGTTTGCATATTAGACACTCAATCATGTAACTTGTATAATTTTGATTGACCATAATGAGAATGAACAGAGGACATCATTTCAAACAAAAATATATGATGAATATGCATTCATGCAGATCAAATTGACTTAGAATAACTATAAAACTGTTCATGACACATGATGAGTGAAAGAACATGAGGATAAAACACATCAGTGATAGCAACAACCTATAACACAAATATTCTCCTGAGTGGAAACCCTCTGGGGTATAAAACCACTTGAAACATGCCTCACTGGCTTATCAAAAGGAATCTCACTTATTACAAGCCTCACTAGCTTATAACATTGCCTCACTGGCTTACAACATTTAGAAGCATCAACTTCAAGGAGCACCAACCCCTAACACAACCTTGCAGGAGTACCCACTCTCTGCATACAAAAAGATAAATACAAATACAGAGGGTTACTCTGTTTCTCTTTGTACCAGAATGATATAACATCAACAATGCATGTACACTCACTTACACATATATCATTCATATTATATCAAGGTTTATACACAACATATTACATTATGTCCAAGTCATTCTTTCTCTCTACAAACAGTTAGAGAATCATAATTGTAAACTGAAACTAATTGGTTGTTATCAACTAACCAGAAAGTTGTGTCAAAGAACTTGTTTTAACTGCTTCCTTAATCATAATATAATGTTCAAAACCTTTCTGTAAAGCAACCCTTGTTGAACAATACCTGAGTATAACTGAACAAGTAAACATAGTCAACTAAATGTTTCATCTGTTTATAACTATTTGCACCAGAATCTCAAATGCAAGGAAAAGAAAAATATATCTTGTGCCTTTATCATTGCATATGTTATAAAGAAAAATGATCTCTTTGATAGTGTTCCATCAAGATGTTACAGACCCACAAGAGAACCTGAAAAACTCTTTGCCATTTCATCTTTTCAAACAATAAGTCCTCGAAATGCTTTTGAGCAGAATAAAATGCCATCAAAAATGTTTCAAAGCCCTAAAAGAATATCAATAAGTTTGCCTTTTTATAAGAGAATAAAATAGCCACAGTAATGTTTGTGAAACCCTTAACTGAAAAAGAAATTTTCGCTTGAAACCCTAGACACCATTTGGAGACAATTAACAAAGAATAACGCTTTAACACATTTAAACTCCAAAAACAAATGTAATCTCTGCTTATGTTTCAAACCCCAGGCAGCCGGAAACCATTTTTATGTCCTCAAAAAATAAAAAGACCCTTTAAACAGTTTCAATGCTGAAATCAACCAAAGAAACTTCAAAGACTTTTATGCACTTTAATTCAAAACAAAAACTGGAGAGAAGGCACCTAATAGCTAACAAGAGAAACTGAAAGAATACAAGAGTGTTGATGGTCAACAAAAATTACTAAAGTTCAACCAACTTTGTCACCTCAGAACATACCTCGGACGACTTCCTTCAAAGATTCATGCGGCCACTTTCATGTTCTTTCATGATTACAGCAAACTGAAATGAAACCCTAAGAAAGCTTCATGTTCAAAGCTCAAACTTTACATAATTAGTGCCAAAAACTTTCTTTTGCCCAAGTTTAACTTATGCAACTCGTGTTATAGGTAAACCCTAACAAGACCGGTGACTTATGAAGGAGAAAACATTCATTTTGCCTTGTCAATTTTGCATTGACCTGTTTGAGAGGTAAACCACTAAAGCATGCCGATAAGGAACAACTTTGTGATATTTGCAACATTGGAGATGCCCACTAGGGGATCAAATAAAAAAAATATCGTGGTCAACACTTGAAACCAACATAACAAAAATTGCATGCCTTAGTCCTCAAAAAAATATTACATGTATTTAAATGCCTTTACCTCAATGCTTATGACATCAAACATTTGTGCTAAGAGACAGAACAAGATTATAACATCTTGTCATATGAGCTCATCATCACCAAGAAAGAAGGAATACCATATTATGTAACTAAACTGAACATGATCAAAAACTACCAAACCATGTCAATATGATCAAAAGGGCCAATGTCAATGAAAAGATGCCAAACTAAACACGATTACCAAAGGTGTCATACTGAACATGAACCCACATGAGGTACCAAACTAAACATGATTACCAAAGGTGCCATATTGAACATGTGTCAACCAATCACAAAATTGATTACAAAGTCAATATCAATATATGCATGTTATCATAATGTCATAGTGTCAAAGACCAATCTGCCTGTTAGGATAGTAAGATGCCACTTAAAAAGAATGTGACAATTGTGCCAAATAAATACAACTATGGCAAATGTAAGTCAACAATCCAACTGTAATGTATACCAAATTACATCATACTTTGACAAACTGTAAGCAACATGATCAAGGAAAAATAAATATGATAAATGCCTCAACTGAACATCAAGTTATGGTCAACTGAATATGTGTCAACGGAACCATCACAACTGAATGAGCCATGAAAGTGCCACATGTACCAAGTTGTTGTGTGGTCATTAGGGACAACAACTGAGGGTAAATCAACAAACTCCCCCTTTGTCCATGATGGCAAAACATAACTTCCTCTCCCCCTTTTTGACATCAAGGCAAAGGGAGTGAAAGTAGCAAATGTCTTCAACATACATAAAGCCTAAAATGTGAAATAATAAGCAGAAATGTAAAACCATACCAGCCATACAAAGACTGTCCCATTATTGAGAAGTATCTAGAACATCTAAAACAAAAATGAGATGTCAACACCATAATGAAATATCAACAGCATGATAAGCATAAAGAGCATGTAGCAAAGATAGACAACAACTGAGGATGCTGATAGAAATAACACTATCACCAATAGCCAAGCACCATATCAATGATCAACCACCAGAAGAATAGCTAAGTATGTACCCAAGTACCAAACAGTAGAAATATAATAAGAAGGCTGGTAATCACTTATCATATTACACAATAGAAATAGATAATATGGAAAGAAGCTCCCCCTATCTGAATGCACAAGGGCAACAATTAAAAACACTATCAGATCCATTAATCATTGACAACAAATAATTTGTAGCACCAAAAATATCACTGCCACCTCCAAAAGAGAAACCTATCATAACATGCAGAGCATGAACCTTGTAGATTAGGAATATTTTCAAGAGCATAAGCAACTCCAGTTTTAAGAGCACTTTTCATAGCATGATCATTAGAGCATGAGCAACCAGTGAGCAATCAGTACTGTCAGAACATTGTCAAAGAGACAAAACAAAATACACTTCACTGTCAAAGATAGAGCAATAGAAACATGGAACAGCATGGAGCATGGAGTATGCATTGTCAATACTTTATGAAAGTCCATTGTTTCAATATTATGTACTGTGATGTAGAATGTTACTTGAACCTTCTTTATGATTGAAGTGATATAAGATCACAATCTTCTTCTTTTCTATGGTTTTTGTACTTGAATAGTCTTCTATAGCACTGTCAACAACTATAACACTGGCACATACTATCACACAGAGATAGAAAACAAAGCACTGAACACATTGTTCAAATTGTCTTATTCAAACCACATACTGTTCTACATAGTCTGACATCGAAATTGTACACTATCTGAAACTGTCTTGCATCAATTTGTGTCAACTAGATCAATATGATGTTCCAACAACATCTCTAACCTTAACACTCTATAAACAATATTAACACCAATCATGTGGCCAACATGTGATCTCAATGACAAACATCCTCTTCATTGCTCTAGACTCCACCTTTTGTGACCAAAACATCATAAAACACAACTTCCTCACTAATCAAAGCTCACTGCAACAAATCAAAAAACATGTGCTTGATCAACTGTCACTTGCTCTGTCAACACTGACCTAATTTTTACTTGACAACTTATTCATTGTTCAAACAAATCTTTCAAGCAAAGTTTGTCCAGTAATCACGTTACTGTTGAAATGACTTGAGCATGAACACATCTCTTTTCCTTTGATGAAGCAACTAAGCCAAATATTAATCACCATTACTACACTTCAATAGAAAATCATGACAAAGCTAAAAACACTACTATTGCATATACTTTTCAAGTATATATATCAAACTAGGGATATCAGACAAATACATTGTACACCTCTTGATTACATACCAATCTCGTGTGTTTATTTAAGTTTCTTGTGCAATATGTGCAAGATTAGGTTCTTTCTATTTTTGTTCAGATTTCCTTTTCCAAACCCTCCTAGGTTCTTTCTTTTGCTTGTCCAAAGTACTTACTATTTTGTTATATCTAACTAACCTTACAGGGTTACTCCAGCAATACTATGATTTATGTCCAACACTGTTGCACCTGTAACATATGATATTGCTAGAAGAATAATAATATTTGTTTCTTCATTTTCTATAATCATATCTTGCATGCATCCAGCAGTCTCTTCTCATATGTCCAACCTTATTGCAGTTATAGCAAACAACATTGTAGTTTTGATTTGACAAACCATAATAACTACAATTCCTAGCTCTATGACCGTACTTATGACAGATATAACAATAACCATGAAATTGAGAATAGTTATACCTGACCAAATGATACTATCTAGTAGATGCAGGTCTTAAAAAATAGTTAGTTCTTCTTCTCCCAACCTTTGCTTTCTTCTTGTCATCATCAAAAATAGCAGAATGATAATTCAGATCTATCTTCTGCCTAAGAGTCTGCCTAACCTTGAAACTCTTCCCATCTGCTGTTACAAACATTATTTCCTTTTTAACTTCATCTATAAAACCAGATCTTTCCCCTTTTTCATATCCTAAGCTAGAATGATCCTTGTAGTTTTTCTGACTACTCAATATTCCATCTAAAGTATTTGTACCTTTCACAAATTGCTGTACTTTGACAATTTCCAGACTTTCCTTTAAATTGACAACTTCACTTTCAAGTCTCAGACGTTCAATTATTTTCACCTCAAGATCAGAATTTGTTACATCTATTATTCTTTTTGCTTCCTCAATTTCATTTTTTAGACTAATAATCAATTTATCAGATTTATTAACATGACTCTTTGATTCTGCAATCTGATTTCTGGCATTTTCAAATTCTAAAGACATTTTTTCAAAATCTAAACATACCTTGTCCTTGGATTCTTTTTCTTGTTGAATCTAATCTTTTAGTCTTCTGTTTTCTTCATTAAGTTGTTTGATTGTATCTAGGACATATAGAAGTTCTCCTTCAATGTCAACTTCACAATCTTCTTCGTCCTCAAAGAAATCTCTTTCTTCATCATTCAATTCTTGTTCTCCTTCAAACTCAACAACTCCTTCAGGGTCACTAACACACTCTTCTACGGAATTGTTCTTATTATCACTTATTGACTCAACTGACAAAAACTTTTCCTAAGACAAGACTACATTTGAATTGACAGGAATTGTTTGATTGTTCTTTTGCTTCACACCGGTGTTTTTCTTTTGACTTTTGTTTCTTTTACACTTACCCATGATGAGTACTCCACGACCAAGAATCCCCTAAGTTGGTTAAACTTAAAAACAGGGGTTTGGCTCTGATACCACTTGTTGGAGTACAATATCATTGAGAGGGGTGGTGAATCAGTGGTATACTAATTTTAACAACACCTTAAGAACTTGAAAAATCACAACATCTTTGGCATGGCAAACTAATGTCAAGAATGCATCAACAATATTATGAAACAAACAAGAACATCAAACTTAGGAGTAAAGATGTTTGCATATTAGACACTCAATCTTGTAACTTGTATAATTTTGATTGACCATAATGAGAATGAACAGAGGACATCATTTCAAACAAAAATATATGATGAATATGCGTTCATACAAGTCAAATTGACTTAGAATAACTATAAAACTAAATGACACATGATGAGTGAAAGAACATGAGGATAAAACACATCAGTGATAGCAACAACCCATAACACAAATATTGTCCTGAGTGGAAACCCTCTGGGGCAGAAAACCATTCCAAAAAAGCCTCACTAGCTTATCAAAAGGAATCTCACTAATTACAGGCCTCACTGGCGTATAACATTGCCTCACTGGCTTACAACATTTAGAAGCATCAACTTCAAGGAGCACCAACCCCTAACACAACCTTGCAAGAGCACCCACTCTTTGTATACAGAAAGATAAATATAAATACAGAGGGTTACTCTATTTCTCTTTGTACCAGACTGATATAACATCAACAATGCATGTACACTCACTTACACATACATCATTCATATTATATCAGGTTTTATACACAACATATTACATTATGTCCAAGTCATTCTTTCTCTCTACATATAGTTAGAGAATCATAACTATAAACTGAAATTGATTGGTAATTCTCAACTGACCAGAAAGTTATGTCAAAGAACTTTTTTTAATTGCTTCCTTAATCATAATATAATATTCAAAACCTTTCTGTAATGTAGCCCTTGTTGAACAATACCCGAGTATAATTGAACAAGTAATCACAGTCAACTGAATGTTTCAACTGTTTATAACTGTTTGCACCAGAATCTCAAATGCCTGGAAAAGAAAAATATATCTTGTGCCTTTATCATTGCATATGTTATAAAGCAAAATGATCTCTTTGACAATGTTCCATCAAGATGTTACAGACCCACAAGAGAACCTGAAAAACTCTTTGCCATTTCATCTTTTCAAACAAAAAGTCCTCGAAATGCTTTTGAGCAAAATAAAATGCCATCAAAAATGTTTCAAAGCCCTAAGAGAATATCAATAAGTTTGCCTTTTGTCAGAGAATAAAACAGCCACAATAATGTTTGTGAAACCCTTAGCTGAAAAATAAATTTCCACTTGAAACCCTAGATACCATTTGGAGACAGTTAACAAAGAATAATGCTTTAACACATTTAAACTCCAAAAAAAAATGTAGTCTCTGCTTATGTTTCAAACCCTAGGTAGTCGAAAACCATTTTTATGTCCACAGAAAATAAAAAGACCCTTTAAACAGTTTCAATGCCGAAATCAACCAAAGAAACTTCAAAGACTTTTATGCACTTTAATTCAAAACATAAACTGGAGAGAAGGCACATGATAGCTGACAGGAGAAACTGAAAGAATATAAGAGTGCTGATGGTCAACAGAAATTACTCAAGTCCAACCAGCTTTGTCACCTCAAAAGATACCTCGGACGACTTCCTTCAAAGATTCATGCGACCACTTTCATGTTCTTTCATGATTACAGCAAACTAAAATAAAACCCTAAGAAAGCTTCATGTTCGAAGCTCAAACTTTGCATAATGAGTACCAAAAACTTTCTTTTGCTTGAGTTTAACTTATGCAACCGGTGTTACAGGTAAACCCTAACAAGGCCGGTGACTTATGAAGGAGAAAACATTCATTTTGGCTTGTCAATTTTGCACTGACCTGTTTGAGAGGTAAACCACTAAAGCATGCCGATAAGGAACAACTTTGTGATATTTGCAACATTGGAGATGCCCACTAGGGGATCAAATAAAAAAAATATCGTGGTCAACACTTGAAACCAACATAACAAAAATAGCATGCCTTAGCCCTCAAAAAAATATTACATGTATTTAAATGCCTTTACCTCAATGCTTATGACATCAAACATTTGTGCCAAGAGAGAGAACAAGATTATAACATCTTATCATATGAGCTCATCATCACCAAGAAAGAAGGAATACCATATCATAATGTAACTAAACTGAACATGATCAAAAATTGCCAAACCATGTCAATATGATCAAGAGGGCCAATGTCAATGAAAAGATGCCAAATTGAACACGAACCCACATGAGGTGCCAAACTGAACATGATTACCAAAGGTGCCATACTGAACATGTGTCAACCAATCACAGAACTGATTACAAAGTCAATATCAATATATGCCTATTATCATAATGTCATAGTGCCAAAGACCAATCTGCCTGTTAGGATTGTAAGATGCCACTTAAAAAGAATGTGACAACTGTGCCAAATAAATACAACTATGGCAAATGTAAGTCAACAATCCAACTGTAATGTATACCAAATTGCATCATACTTTGACAAACCATAAGCAACATGATCAAGGAAAAATAAATATGATCTATTCTTCAACTAAACATCAAGTTATGGTCAACTAAATATGTGTCAATGGAACCATCACAACTGAATGAGCCATGAAAGAGCCACATGTATCAAGTTGTGGTTTGGTTATCAGGGACAACAACTGAGCGTAAGTCAACAACACCAACATATATATACAACTTTATTTGAATTTTCCTTTTAAATGAAATATACTCATGGTCCTATTTATTCAATAAAACATTTATTCTAAATCTATTTAAAGACAATTTTAAAATAAAAAATCTAAATGAAAGATCTTACACACTTAGCCCATATCTCCCAAATGGACTAAAAGAGCTACACAGTTATGTGAATGCGGACACTGATGTGGGGATTATTAGCTTTGATTTTATTCCAATCTTCCCTGCCTTCCTCTAACCTCTCCGCTAACTCAGGACTTACCTGATCAACCAGTATCACCTTTAGTCTTGTCAACCGCTCCAATCCCTCTGGAACTTTCTTCACCCTCGGACAATTATATATCCATAGCTCTTCTAGACGTTGCATCGCTCCATCCTTTAATGCGGGCAACTCCTCCAAAAGAAGGAAGCTATGAATAAAAAACCTAACCAGCTTAGGAAATCCCCCACACTCTCCAAACTTTTTTGGCAATTCTCTACATCTCCTATCAAACAGTAAATTCAATATTTGTAAGTTGGACATGTTTTGGAGCGACGGATAATCACTGCACTCTCTCAGTGTAAGTTCCGTCAGATTTACCATACCACATATCCAACTTGGCACAGAGAAACGAGCAAGAAAAAGTTGTTGAAGATCTTTCATAACATTCATTTTCTCTGGGAATGCTGGAAGATTGGATTTTTCTATATCACCCTCCGTTGCAGGAATGCGATTCCCTACACGAAGAATTCTAATTTTCACCAGACGCTGAAGGATACCATCTTCTACACTTCTCAACGCACGTTCATCTTCTAAACCAAAACTTAATTCCTGGAGATTGATCAAATTGCTGACGTCTTCAACATTTAAGAATTCATTCTCTTCAATAGAGAGTGTGAAGAAATTTGATGTCAGTGTCCTGAAACTCGAGAGCTTTGATATTCCCTTGCGCATATGACTAAAAGTAAGATTTTTAGAGCAGCCCTTTACATCGAGATGGGAAAGACATTTGAGCTCACCTATCCAGTGAGGTACATATTGTAGGCTACTGCATCCAGAAACATCAAGAAATTGAAGGCTCTTGAGTCTTCTAACACAATCCGGCACCTCAGTGATTTTTGATTGGGACAAATTCAAAACTTTTAAACAATAATTATTCATTGTTTCTTACGGCTATTCTTAAATATCATCCACTTCAAAAGTCAAAGGTCAATTTTAGCCAATAAAAAAAGACAAATATTTACCACTTTTTATCGTGAATGAGGTGTAAAATAGCTATTGATTGTTTGACCATTAAAGTGGATGATATATAAGTAGAGTGGTTTCTTATGGACTTTCGTATTTATGCTGGACATGTTTTTTTTATTTTCCTAAGATTTTTAGATGCTATGGCTGAATAAGCATCTCGGTTACTTTTTGGCAGGGACATGTTAACTCATGCATTTACTAATTAGCAAAAAAATTCACTACTCCTATCGGTATATTCCTTGAACCACAAATGGGTGCAAGTGCTAGTTCTTATCTTGTTGATATTGTTCCTCTTAGTTTGATTCTAATTAGTATTGTTTTTTTAGGAGTTATATAGTGACATCATAAGATGTGTGTACATTTTTATTCTTCTGATTTAGATTTAAATTGACTTCTCCCAACCTATCATAAGTTAAACTATTGAAAGTTAAACCATTTAAAATTAAAATATTTATTTTTTATCAATTTAAAAATAATTTAAACGAAATATTTACTTTTATTGAGGATTTTCTAGATCATCTGTGCGTTGATCTTTACAGGTGTGCATTGATCTTAAATTCCTTTAGCTGATAAATAACAAATTCCTCAGGAAATGACAGAATTAGCTCTATTTAGCCATGTGATCAGATTAAGTAATTATCTTTTTTCAGTATAATGTAATTGTTGAAACTCTAGAGCTTCATTTTACAATCTTTCTTCATGAAAAAAGCTAAAAGCTCTTAAAAAATGTACTAGCAAATTCCACTTATTAGTCCATGCCTTCGGCAGGGTAACTATTGTTTTCACCATAATAGCATTTCTTTGGGCATTGGACTTTGTGCAAGTGTTATAATCAAAATTAGCCTAAGCTTGTTTTCACCGTAATAGCATTTCTTTGTGCGTTGGACTTTGTGCAAGTATTAGAATCGAAATTAGCCTAAGCTTTTTAGTCTATCCTTGGTATTATTTTCCTGTTGATATCTCTGCAAAGACAATAATCAAAGTTAAACCTAAGTCACATTGGCAATTTTTTAGCCCATTGGCAATTTAGTTGAGATAGTTTTTGGATTCTTAATATTTTAGCTTGTCTTTGCATAGGGTTTCCTTTCTTTTTGTTGCGTCTCAGCCTGTGATCCAGCTTCAACTCATGGCTGGTTTGAGATTTGCATGTCCTCATGGGTTCCAGCATGGACGCGTGTGGCCCGTTTTCCCTTGCAGACACTAATGTAGAAGAAGGGTTTGTGGGAGAATGTCATTTAACATTTCGTTTTGAAGCAGTTGGCTTTCTTCAACACAGCGTAGTATTTGGAAGGTGAGTTTTTTTTTTGGACTTTGTCTGCAAGTGCCCTTTTTCTGTTGTTTTTTCCTTGTATCGAATGTTTTTTTTTTTAACATTTGATCTTCCTTCTCCAAACGAGTGTGGCGTATGTTATGGGTGGTAAAATAAGGTTGAAAATAATAGTAAGACAATGGGAGGACAGACAAATTTTGAGGAGGTGAGGGTGGAGAGGAGGGTGAAGATAGGGGAAGTTGTATTGAGATTTGTCATGGTGGCTTTGGCCATTGTTTTTGCAAAGCGTGTGGTAACTGATACACAAACTCGAAATATTTTTGCCATTGCCAAAAAGGCCAAGTTCACTGACATGAGGCCCTTCTGTAAGTTTTATATGTTATCTCCCACTTTTGCTTCTTCTGGTTTATAAATTCTTTTCTCTGTTTTGCAGCCGGTTGCTTCTGCTGCTGCTCTTGTGGATGCTCCTCATTTTGTTGAAGTTGAGACAGAGAAAGAAGCCAATCCCTAACGCTCCGGTTGAGGCTCCCACTATAGAGAAGAAATAGTTATGGAGTAATTATCCCCACCGTGGGTGCAAGTTAAATTGAATTCCCTCAACTCTCCCACAAGATCCCCCGCACTGTAGCCCCAACAAATTTCTGTCCATGAGATTCTTCAATTCTTTATAACTAATTATTGAGATTACTAGTCATTCTCATCAAGTATAATGTGTTATTGGGTTCTGCTTGTAGTAGATAGTTCTAGTCAACCCAGAAAATTGATTCCCTAGACCATTTGCAAGGCAGATTCAGCAGTGCTAGAAAAGGAATTGCATGTCATTCCTTTATACAAAGCTGGCATACAAGTATTACAGACATCTTTCTATCTGGGTGGCTGGAACAACATTTTATTATGCTTTTATAGACGTCCATACCGTGTTCCAAGACACTCATATTGGCACAGGCAGAGAGGATGCTAGCTCAGGGGATGAGACTTAGCTTGGCTATATGCTAGGGCATGGGAAATATTAACAAAGGTCATGGAAATTGAATTAATAGTTACCAGATGCAATTGTATATAGTTTCTAAAGCCTTTTAATAAATCCATTATGTGCATTTCCTGCAATCAATACGTTACAAACAAGAGTTTTACAATCTCATTTTGGCATAGCTAAGAAATGTGTTGGCGAAGGGCATAAGAGCATATGTTATTACCATTTGCTTAAAAGTTTCTAATCCTTTTCAACAAATTGGTTGTGTTCACAAGCTGCATTTGTATGTTGCAGAAACCCCATTTTGGCGCAGGTAGGGTATATGCTAGCCAGACATCTTTCTATCTGGGTGGCTACAACAACATTTTATTATGCTTTTATAGACATCCATACCCTGTTCCAAGACACTCATATTGGTTGTTTTAAATAATTAGGCAGAGATGTATTTTACAGAGGAAATGACTTAAATCTCTGATGTCTTAATCAATGCAATCTTAAGGGGGGCATTATGTAGTTGCAGCCAAATTAGGTTACGTGTTAATGTGTTTGAGCGAGTGACTTCTCGTGGATGGTTTGATGGATAATGGCATGTACAAACTGAAAAGATTGAATATACTATGGTGTGCACAGCTGAAGTTGACATTAAAGATGGATTGTTTGCAGGTCCTAGAGAAGCTTGGCAAGGTATTTCCCAAGCGCATTGAAATTAGATTGCAGCAATTTGTGCATCCTGTCAAGTAAGTCACATCTTGTTTCCTTTGCTACAATAACTGCTCCAAGAGAAGGAACTTCTTGTAGAAATTGTCTACCTTATATGATCCAAAGTTAATTTCCATTTCTGTGTGCATTGTATTAGCAAAGAAGATTGAATCAAGATTTGTGTAATTATGGCTTAAGTTTTGGTTTGAGAAACTATTGATCCATGTCATATATTGGAAACTTGGAAGCCTGCTTTACACTTGTGACCTGTTACATATTTATTACATGTTTGTCATATATATAATTGTAAAAATATACTAATAAAAATAAACCATATCTTCATCTACCTGACACTTCAATACAGAATTGATTTGTGCATGGCAAACCAGGCAAAGTTAAGTTTAAAGTGATTAGAAAGAGGGAAGATGTCCTTAAGGATGTGCATAAGTAGATTATGTCTACAAAAGTCGATGACATTCTGATTTATATTAATGTCTTTGAGCAATCATTGTTTTTTGCAACATGTTAAGCTAACCATTGGAATGCATTTCACTGTGTTTCATTTGTATAGTTAATTTATGCACTGTACACAAGTATAATATAGCATTAGCATCTATGGTTGCATGGAATTCTAATAACAGAGAATAGGGAAATATAATCCATACAAAGGCCAACATGAAAACAACACTATAGATTCACCTTGCCAATTATGAATTGCATAACTCCACCACATACTATTTCTATACTTACAGCCCAACAGCACATATACCTTACGTTCTAGGGGGATAATCCCCGCTAGTTGCCCAGGGCGGGGCATCAGAGCCAAGGCAACAAGAGTCACCAGTGGGCAGAGCATTTATCCAGCTATTATGGTAATGTAAGGGTGGTTTTTGTTAGATATTATAGTTGGAAATGCTCTAGTAGACATGTATGCAAAATGTGGAAGCATAGAAATTGTTTCACAGAATGCTCCAAAGAAATGTGGTCTCATGGATTGCCATGATTGCAGGCTAAGCACAAATTGGATTTTTTTTAAAAGGCTTTACAAACTTTCAAGCAAATGCAAGTGACAGTTGTAAAGCCAAATTCCACAACTTTTGCTAGCATCCTGCTTGCCTGTGACAAAATGGGAGCTTTGGAACATGCCTTTGACATATATCGAAGGACAAAAGAAGGCAGAATTTTTGTTAGATGTTATAGTTGGAACTGCCCTGGTAAACATGTAAGCTAAATGTGGAAGCAAATGCAAGTGGCGGCTATAAATCTAAATTCCACAACTTCTACCGACATCCTCTCTGCCTATGTTAAAATGGGAACTTTGGAACAGGGTATGCACATCCATCAAAGCCTAATCGATAGATAAATTTTGTCAGTTGTTGCAGATGTTATAGTTACAGCTTTCTTGGTAGATCTGTATGCAATTACAACTTTCTTGGTAGATGTGTATGCAAAATGTGGAAGCCTAGACAATGCACAAGAATTGTTTGACAAAAGAATATAGCAGACATGTATGAATAAGTAAGTGTGTAGTCATGCACAAGCTTTATCAAATCTAGACAATTCTAAAACAACATAAGGTAAAGACCGTTTAGAGGGAGATTCATTCCCTTGTGGAACACCATTGGAATGAATTTGTGAGGTCTCTTGGGAGCCATGGTCATCAGCAACTCCAGCAGTAACAGCATCAACTGATGCATGCGTGATCTAGGTGGCCATTATAAATTAAAAAATACATTGGCCAAAGGGTGAAGGACATAGTCAAATCATGAACTGGTCTCTGCTCTACAACACTATCTACTATCTATTGAATTTTGCAATTTTCCTTCTTAAGGTTTTGCTTCAGCTTTACTTTCCTCTTTACACTACTATTATTTACTTTATAATTGTAGACTTTCATACTTGCAGGTTTCTTTCAAGCAACATACTACTATGCAGCACCACTGTCCAATGAATCAAGCTTTCAACAACAAAGAAAACAAAGCAAACAATTTATACAACAAGCAAAGATATGCTTGAGCTATTTTCAATGCAATAAAGCTCTTTACTACTACAACAAAACTGTACTTTCTCACATATGCATACAGGAAAAAACAAAACAAAAAGGGCACATTGCAGACAAAAACTAAAAAATCACCTTCCAAATTCCATGTTGCGCTGAAGAAAGCCAACTGCTTCAAAACGGAATGTTAAATGGTCTCTCTTCCTCATCTCTTTACGACACCAATACACAAATTTACCTACAATAACCTCTGACAAAAGTCCACACAGCTTGCTTAAAAAGACCACAGTTACCTGAAGCATCAACACCACATATAACAACTTGTGCAACCTGATTTTGGTAAATATCTTTGTGGGCAAGCCCTGCAACTTGCTCAACCTAGGCATCTTTGAGCTTGATCTTTCATCATCTTGGACTTGTTGTCGATCTCTTTTTAAGTTGTTCCCATGTCCTAGCAGATAGCCTTGGAAATGGTCTAGGGAATCAATTTTCTGGGTCGACTAGAACTATCTACTAAACCCAAAACCCAAAACTCTGTTTAAAAAAAACATTCCACATGCGTCCATGCTGGAACCCATGAGGACATGCAAATCTCAAAGCAGCCACGAGTTGAAGCCGGATCACACGCGGAGATGCAACAAAAAGAAAGGAAACCCTATGCAAAGACAAGCTAAAATATTAAGAATCCAAAAACTATCTCAACTAAATTGCCAATGGGCTAAAAAATTGTTAATGGGCTAAATAAAGAACGACTTAGGTTTAACTTTGATTATTGTCATTGCACGGATATCAACAGGAAAATAATACAAGGATAGACTAAATAGCTTAGGCTAATTTCGATTATAAGACTTGCACGAATTCCAATGCCCAAAGAAATGCTATGCAATTCCTTTTCTAGCACTACTAAATGTGCCACGCCCTAGCAGATAGCCAAGCCAAGTCTCATCCCCTGAGCTAGCATCCTCTTTGTCTGCAACGTGCTCTGTTTCTTTTGTTTTCCCCCATGTGGAATGTTTTTTCTAAATAGAGTTTTGGGTTCTAGTTGTAGTAGATAGTTCTAGTTGACCCAGAAAATTGATTCCCTAGATCATTTCCAAGGCAGATTCAGCAGTGCTAGAAAAGGAATTGCATGTCATTCCTTTATAGAAAGCTGACATACAACTATTACAGACATCTTTTTGTCTGGGTGGCTGCAACAACATTCTATTATGCTTTTATAGACATCCATACCGTGTTCCAAGACACTCATATTGGCACAGGCAGAGACAATGCTAGCTCAAGGGATGAGACTTAGCTTGGCTATCTGCTAGGGCATGGGAAATATTAACAAAGGTCATGGAAATTGAATTAATAGTTGCCAGCTGCATTTGTATATAGTTTCTAACCTCTCTGGAATTTTTTTAACACAATTATGGCTTCACAATGCCCTGATTTCATTTCATTGTTCAATAGTATAGAGTTCTATTGCATAGCCAACTGTTCAAACATATCTTTACCAGTCATTGCTTTATGACTGATTTTTTAACATCTTTAATTTTGCAGTCTTCTTGATAGCCACGCAGAACATTGGACAAAAAATCTATAGAATAGGTAAACAAATTAACTTCCTAGCAGGTTTATCTTTGTCATTTTTTTGGATAGTATAGAGTTGTATCATTGCTTTAGCACTGATTTTAAAACACCTTTTATTCTGCAGCACAAAAGACATTGCAGCAACAATATTCTAACATGCTTACAAAGTTGTATCATTGCTTTAGCACTGATTTTAAAACACCTTTTATTCTGCAGCACAAAAGACATATAGTTCTATTGCATAGCCAACTGTTCAAGCATATCTTTACCAATCATTGCTTTATGACTGATGTTTTAACACCTTTAATTTTGCAGTCTTCTTGATAGCCACGCAACACATTGGACAAAAAATCTATAGAACAGGTAAACAAATTAACTTCCTAACAAGTTTATCTTTGTCATTTTTTTGGATAGTACAGAGTTGTATCATTACTTTAGCACTGATTTTAAAACACCTTTTATTCTACAGCACAAAAGACATTGCAGCAACAATATTCTAACATGCTTATAGAGTTGTATATTGCTTTAGCACTGATTTTAAAACACCTTTTATTCTGTAGCACAAAAGACATTGCAGCAACAATATTCTAACATGCTACCAGCCTTACTTGCATGGGGCTCTCAGAGAAGATACAACAGATTCTGAAACATGCTCTTCTAAAGTCTATTATGACTCAGACAATTTTTCACCACCATTCTGTAGAAGCAACTCTGCTACTGCAACTTTTGTGCTTACATTGCTAGTGCTAGATGATGATCGGTCCTCCACCAGTGATAGCTGCTCTTGCTGCCAGTCTTAAATCAGAAATCTCTTATTTGGGTCAATACTATATTACTTATGAAATAAAACTGCCAACACAATTGACTGTCTTCCACACTTGCATGTTAATATACTATGACTATTCTTTAGATGCAAGTAGTTGATAGACAACTTCATTACCTGAATATTTCCAAATTTTAGATTACTTGAGATTTGAATTTTCTCTTTGTTTCCAAATTTTTAGATTTCTTCTCAACAGTTATCTTTTCACTACAACCAAGATATGCATCAACGTGGCTATTTAGCAAATTTTACACCACTAATAGATGTAGACCACTGTAATAAATAATTGTTATATTAAACTTTGTTAGCATTACCTAGTAATGTTAACTGACAAGCAAAGATCACTGTTAGTATTGTTTACTTGCCAAATTCCTGTCCTTTCTATTCTATAATTTCCATAATGTTGACCCCATTCATTAAAAAGAAATTTGTAGACAATTGAATATGTGCTCCTGTCTCTTGTAAGAACTATGCGAAGTTGCTCAATTGGACTTACTGAACACCCAAAGAAAACATGGATGCAGTTTTCAATCCAACAAAATTGCTTTCAAAACAATGCCCTTTCAATTAGCTTGCAGCTTTAGGCAGGGACTCCAGCTGCAGCGCAGCCCTTGTTTTATTCTGGTAACATAAAGTTGGTTCTTCTATAGGATTTTCTAGCTTAGGACATCTATCTATATTGTGCTACAGAATTTGAAATTCAAGTGGTAAACTCCACAGCCCAATCTCCATCACAAACTCTCAGCTTAGAATGCCCTTGCATCTGATAAATGGCATCTAAGCTTCAATATTGCGTAAGAATCCTTGTACTTCTATATTGATCTAAGTCTCGTTCCCAATTTTGATGTCTGTCAAGCTTTTCCAATTGGACCACCAGAGTTCTTCCCAAGGCGAGAATTCCATTCCTAAAATCTAATATGCCGAAGGAAGGAGAAGATCGAAATAAGGGCAATCTTGCCAATGGAGTAGTATCCTTGAACATCAAGGAGCTTTCTGAACTGAACTCCCAGATGACTATAGTAAAGGAAAAAGATAAAAATGTTTTACAGGCAGAGGGTGTGAAAAAAGAAGATAGCAACAAGGTCATGCCATTTTACAAATTATTTGTCACTGCAGATTCTCTGGATACAATGTTGATGTGTATTGGTTCTATGGGCAATGGTGTCTCTATTCCACTTATGACTGTCCTGTTCGGGAACCTTTTAAATGCATTTGGAAGCAACACAGTAGATAAAGACAAAGTGGTGCATGAAGTGTCCAAGGTGAAATTTTAAAATTTTTTACTCTCTTTAAATCTTCTCAGTTTCCTTTGTTTTGTTTCTTATTTTAATTTAAAATCAAACAAAAGGAAATTTATTGACAAGAAAAAGGGCAATTAGAAGTTGAATGTAGATTCATAGGACCCTATTATTCTTAGCTTTGGGAATTTGTCTTTAAGATTGTTATGTCCAGACTTGGAATTTCAAGAAAAAAATGCCCCCCTGTTGTGAACTTGACAGACAAAATTCTCATTCTATCCATTTTTTGACATAAAAATGTAGCCAATTGAAATCGGGTAAGCTCTGTAACTTCTTGTAAGCAGAAAATAACAGAATAGCAACAATTAATAATAAAAATACATTGTCCCAAGATATTTTAGGGTACACATTAAGAAACTATTTTCTCTTCACGGTTTATAAGTTTTTTAGTTAATACACCAAGTTGATGGTGTGGAAAAATCTCGGATACCATGTCTGATGGTTTTGGTATAGCTCTGATACAAATCTATAGGATTTTCCAATCCCAAACACACACAAATGCGGAATAACAAACAGAAAACAAAGGAGACACACAGCTGGGCATGCAAACTTCTTGTTTGTTCTATTCAATCAGAAAAATAACAATTACAAATTGATTTATAAACTTAATCAGCAAACTAATGATAATACAAATGATTTGTAGTAATCTGGAGCTGCACACAAATCACAACTACTTCCTATTCGTCTGGAGCTATCGGCTACTCCCTGCACACACACTGAACTGCTCAGAACTGCTGTTCATGCACACAAAAAACATTCCCTGTTGTTGTTGCTTCTGCAATTTCTTCTACTGTTCTTCTAACTGACCAACATTCTCCCCTTTCGTATTTTCCTTCACCAAAATTATGTCACCCAAAATTGTCTCTCAAAAATCAAATCCACCTACTGCAGTAAATGAAGACTAGCCAGCAAGGTGGAACAAATGTTTTGCAAAGGTACGGCAGGAGAGAGATCTATGGGGATCTCTGAGGGGTTGGGCATTAAATACCTACATGCTCCAGATTTAAATTTCCAACACTCCCCATAAATCTGGAGCCACATACCTCTTTTATTCTGTGTCTTCGGCGCTGTCTGGAGCTTTCTTTCCAGAATTGAAACTGGAGTTGTCCACAATGCCTAAGCTATCTCTGAGACGTTCAAAGCTCTCTTTGCTCAATAGTTTGGTAAAAATGTCTGCAAGTTGCTTCTTAGACCTACAAATTTTCATTTTGATTTCACCATTTTCAACTAATTCTCTTATGAAATGATAACTAATTTCAAAGTGCTTGCTTCTTCCATGAAAAACTGGATTCTTTGTCAAAGCAATTATTGAAGTATTGTCACAAAATATAGTTGTTCCATCCTTTTGTTCTTCCTTCAAATCTTCTAAGATCCTTCTTAGCCAAATAGCTTGACATGTTGTTGCATTAGCTGCTATATACTCAGACTCGACTGTAGATAGAGAAACTATGGGTTGTTTCTTGGAAGCCCATGAAATGACTCTCGATCCCAAGTGAAACACATATCCAGATGTGCTTTTTCTATCATCTACACTCCCTGCCCAATCACTATCCGTGTAACCAACCAGCCCAAAAACATTTATTGCACTATACAAAATGCCATATCCTTTGGTTCCATTCACATACCTCAGGATTCTTTTACCCGCTTGCCAATGTGACTCTTTTGGAGTCTCCATAAATCTAGAAATCAGACTTACAATATACATTATATCAGGCCTAGTAGTAGTCAAATACATCAAGCTTCCAACCAAACTCTTATACATGGTCGGATTCACATTGCTGCTACAATCTTCCTTGCTCAATTTTAGACCTATAGTTGTTGGTGTGGGGGCAGGGTTGCTATCTTGCATCCTAAACCTTTTCAAAATCTCTACTGCATACTTTTCTTGAGAGATAAATATACCATCATGCATTTGTTTTACTTCTATGCCTAGAAAAAACCTCAAGAGACCTAAGTCTATCATTTCAAATTCTCTTTCATGGCCTCTTTAAGATCAGCAATGAGGAAATCATCAACATACAAGACAATAATTAAAATCTTACCATCATTTGTCTTGATGTAAAGAATGGGCTCACCATCACTTTTGCTAAAGCCATTATTCAATAAATATGAGTCAATCCTATTGTACCATGCCCATGGTGCTTGCTTCAGCCCATAAAGAGCTTTATTCAACCTATATACCTTATTTTCTTGACCTGGAACTTCATAACCAGATGGCTGCTCCACATACACTTCCTCTTTCAACACTCCATTTAAGAAGGCAGACTTCACGTCCATTTGATACACCTTCCATTTATGCTAGGCTACGATTGCTATAATTGCTCACACGGTTTCCATCCTTGCAACTAGAGCATATGTCTCGTCATAATCTCTCCCAAACTGTTGTTTGTACCCCTTGACAACTAATCTTGCCTTATGCCTTTATATTCTTCCATTGGCATTGCTCTTGGTCTTATAGACCCATTTCACTCCAATGACTTGCTTTTTGGGAGGCAAATCAGTTAGCTTCCATGTTCTATTCCTCTCTATTGCATCTATCTCCTCATCCATGGCTTCACACCACTTATTTTCTTTCACAGCATCCTCAAAATAAATTGGATCACTATGAGAAAATAATGCAAAATTCATACTTTCATCAAACTCTTCATCATACCTTTCATTTTGGTAGATCTCCCTTAGACTCTTGGTCTTTCTTGGCAATAGGGAGGTGAGAGCGAGGTCTGAACTCTCACTACTGCTGTTGCTATGCTATGCAGATCCTATCTGGAGCTATCTAGAGCTCTTTGTCTGTGTTTGGAGCTGTCCAGAGCTATTCAGAACTCTGAACAGAGCTCTGTGTCTATTTGTGGTCTGTGTCAGGAGCTATTAGGAGCTCTCTAGAGTTGTCGGGAGCTATTCATACTCCTTTTCTTCATCAATTAGTGTTGTCGGGAACTGTCCGGAGCTGTCAATATCTATCAAACCATCCCATGACTCATTCTCCAAGAACTCCACATCTCTGCTAATAACTATTTTCTTGGTGACTGGGTTATACAACATGTAGGCTTTGGACTCTTCACTATAGCCCATGAAGATGAACTTCTCACCCTTGTCATCCAACTTTTGCCTCTTCTCTTTTGGCATGAGTGCATATGCCACACACCCAAACACTCTTAAGTGTTCAACCGTCCACTTGTATTTTGTCCACGCCTCTTGTGCAATCTTGTCACGAACTACCTTTGTGGGACTTCTATTTATCAAATATACCGTTGTTGCTACAGCTTCACCTGAATATTCATTTGGGAGTCTCTTCACCTTAAGCATACTTCTTGCCATCTCCACAATGGTTCTATTTTTCCTCTCAGCCACTCCATTTTGTTGCGGAGTATAGGTTGTTGTTAGCTCCTTCTTAATGCCATGTTGCTTGCAAAAATTCATGAACTGATTGGAGCTATACGCTCCACCTCTATCTAACTTTAGGACCTTGATGAAATATCCACTCTCCTTTTCAGCCTAGGCCTTAAACACTTTAAATTTGTCAAATGCTTCAGATTTATGTTGTAAGAAATAAACCTATGTCTTACGGCTATAGTCATCTATGAAGGTCATAAAATATTGGCTCTTACCAATAGAAATTGTTTGCATAGGGCCACACAAATTAGTGTGCACCAGCTCCAATGGTGCTCTTGCCCTTCTAGAATGCCCTGATTGAAAGGGTTGCCTGTGCTACTTTCTTAAAATGCAGGCTTCACATTTACCACTAGGCTCTACAATGGTTGGCAAACCTCTAACCATACCCTTCTTTGACAAAAGATTCAAACCAACATAACATAAGTGTCCATACCTAAGATGCCAAAGATTTGAGGGGTCATGAATGACTGTCTTGAAGGCTGACTGCTGAGCCACTGCTTTAGATGCCATCTGGTTGAATCCAGAGCCCTCTGGAACTTAACAGATACAATCCCAGACTAAGCTGAAAAATAGGTTTCTAACCTCAAAGGAAACATTCTATTCTTTGTCATTGGTGTTGCTGCAAGTATTTTCTTACTTCCATCCTTCTCATAAATGATGCATTCACCCTTTACCATCAACACTTTGTAGCCTTTTTGGATCAGTTGTCCAATACTCATGAGATTGTGCTTTATACCAGGGGCAAAATATACATTTTAAATCTCATTCTTCTCACCTTGACTGGTGCGAAACATAATAGACCCCTTTCCCACAATAGGAACTATTTCATTGTTTCCCATTTTTATCTCAAACTTGACATTTTTATCAATGAAAGAAAATAAACTTTCATTGCCACTCATGTGGTTGCTACATCCACTATCTAAAAACCATACCTCATTACTGCCTTGCTCAGCAATGTTGCACATGATAAAGGCCTTTGACTGATTACCTTCAGCCACATTTGCACTTTGCTTGGACTGATCACGTTACTTTTTCCAGCACTCACTTGCATAATGACCAAACTTATGGCAATAATAACATTCAACATTTCTCTTGTCATACCTCTGACTTGAGTTATTCTTTTTGACTTGTCCAAAGCTGGACTGAGAACTACTTGCTCCCTCTTGGCTATGTGCTCGTCTTGAGCTATCTTCTCCAACACTTCCACATCCAAATCTGCCTCTACCTCTGCCTCTTGAGCTTTGTCCAGAGTTGTTTCTACCTCTCACCCTGCCTCTTGAGTTGGCTTGGGCTTTGAAAGCTTGCTTATTGGAAGAATTTGTAGACCTATTTAGGCGCTGCTCATGGGTTAGTAGGGAACCCATCAACTCATCAAGTGCCATTTTTGAGAGATCTTTGGTCTCTTCTATGGTAATAACTATTGGGTCAAATCTAGAGGGCAGACTTCTAAGGATTTTCTCTATAATCCTTTGCTCATCAATGGTTTCTCCATTTATCCTCAATTGATTAACCAAGGTGGAAACCCTTGTGTGAAATCTGAAATGGACTCACTGTCCTTCATCTGCAGGGTCTCAAAATCTCTCCTAAACAACTGGAGTTTCACTGATCTTACTTTGTCAATTCCCTTGTAACTATTTTGCAATATTTCCCATGCTTATTTTGCATAATTAGATGATGCTATTCTAGGGAAAATAGCCTCTGTCAAGGTTTCTTCAATCAGACTCAATGCTTTTGCATCTTTCCTCCTTGTCTCCTTTAGCTGGGTCTTCTGGTTGTTTGTGAGGGTTGCATACGCAGTTGGGTCAGTCACATCATTAAACCCATTAAACAAAAGCTTCCATAAATCATTTGCAACCATTATGGTCTTCATTTTCTTTGCCTAAACATCATAGTTTTGTCCATTGAATTGTGGTGGCTGCTGCCAACTATTACTCTCTTCTACAGCCATGTCTCCTATCAAACAAACTTAAACACCTAGAAAACAAATGCCCAACTCACTCAAGACTTATGGCCTTTTGGCTCTGATACCAATCTGATGGTGTTGGAAAAGCTCTGATACCATGTTTGATGGTTTTGGTATAGCTCTGATACAAATTTGTAGGATTTTCCAATCCCAAACACACACAAATGTGGAATAACAAACAAAAAACAAAGGAGACACACAATTAGGCATGCAAACTTCTTGTTTGTTCTATTCAATCAAAAAAATAACAATTACAAATTGATTTCTAAACTTAATCAGCAAACTAATGATAATACAAATGATTTGCAAAAATATGGAGCTGCACACAAATCACAACTACTTCCTATTCATTTGGAGCTATCTGTTGCTCCCTGCACACACACTGAACTGCTCAAAACTATTGTTCATGTACACAAAAAACATTCCCTGTTGCTGCAACTTCTTCTACTGTTCTTCTAACTGACCAACATTCTCCCCTTTTGTCTTTTCCTTCACCAAAATTTTGCCACCCAAAATTGACGCTCAAAAATCAAATCCACCTACTGCAGTAATTGAAGACTGGCCAGCAATAACATTCACCTTACGAGCCAGCTGGGTGGAATAAATGTTTTGCAAAGGTGCGGCAAGAGAGAGATCTATGGGGATCTCTGAGGGGTTGGGTATTAAATGCCCACATGCTCCAGATTTAAATTTCCAACACAAGTTGGGCCATTCCGTCTTTCTACTTCAAACAGCAATTAAGAGGTAGGGTTAAGACTAATGCATAACTTCAAGTTACGTGCAGGACAATGATAAAATTCCAAGGCAAGTTCTAAGGGGAAAACCTAATTCCTTAGCATGGATTCGCACAACTATTAGTGTTAAACTAAACTATGGTGGTGTTAGGACAGAGGTGAAATGGCTTGCCAGATCTTCTTAGTATCTAGTATGACATAATCAAACATGGAGTTCCATCCTTACGCTTGTATTAATGACCCTAGCAGCATTATTTTTTATGATGTAACATTGGAACTACACAATTGAATTACATTCATCCAAAACTTATTAATTTCAAGATGTCGTGCAACTCTAACTCTTATCTTCATTAGAATGGTTGTGTGAAATGAATCTAAATTATTAAAGCGATATTCTACAAATTTAATCCCGAAGGGAGGTGATGTAAATTTAAATTACTATGTTGGAGCATAATCAATAATTACTAAAATTTCATTTTTTTGTAAGTCACATGTGAGAATTCAATCTTTGAAAGGGTGGGTCTAGAAGAAATTTCAATTACCTTTTGACACGACAAACTTCTGTATGAGGAAAGCAAGGTAGAACTTTTGATGCTTTTAAGTTCACTGTAGTATTGAACTTACTCTTCTGTTGTTTGGGTTGCTCCAAATAGCTTTGGAGTATGTTTATCTTGATTGTGGTGCAGGAGTTGCAACTTTCCTTGATAAGATACTAAACTTAAGCATTGGGTGTTTTATCATGATATTGGAGTGTTTATTTACCATTTTTCTTAGAAATTGTTCTGTTTGCACAATAGTATACCTACCCACCTTTTTTATATTGCAAGTCTACACATTTTCTTGAGCTTGTAACCAGAAGCAAGGTTTGATACTTCATGATCTCACTTAATTTTATCCTGGTTGGTAGGGGTGTGTTGTTGGATGTGAATGGGGGAAAGAATTAGGGTTAGTGATAAATTACGGTTAGGGATAGAATTAGAGTTAGGGGGAATAGAGAGAGAGAGAGAGAGAAGCCAAATCCAGAGGGTTATGTGCACAAGCCAAACATGATAATGTAAATGCACTTGGATTATGAAGGAAATATATGTACCAACATATATATACCACTATGAGGATAGCCATGTGAGGCCTATTTATTTCACTCCCTTATTTTTGCTTAGCTCATATTACAATTGATGATATTTAGACATTTGGGGACTGATGATCCCGATATGCAGATTTTCTAGACTATAGTCCTTATTTTGATTAGCTATGTTTAGTATGTGGTGATTTGACTATATTCTAATTTGATTCACTGATGATGTTTAGACATGTGATATGCACTTTGATGATATTAGAGATGTTAGTTGTGAAATCATTATATGGATTTGCTATGTGATTTTGATTCTGAGATAGTATATAGAAATGCAATTATGAATCTTATTTATGATGTGATTTGTTTAATGTTTTAAATGAATTATGTGATGATGTGAGTGTTACATTTCCTTGCTTCGGCTATGATATATATATATATATGTTTGATTAATTTGTTTGTTCAAGTGCGCAGGTGATTTTCCAGGCCACGAAAAATCAGAGATCGGTCTCACTTATGTGTTTCCCATGTTAGACTGATCCATTCCCAAGAGGGACAAGGATCATGTGTGATTGAATGATGTTTTTGTAAATGCCTGTGTTTTTTTATTTAGCTTAGTTTCACCTTTTATATTATTTAAATGATGTGTTGTAAGAAATGTGTTTTAATTACACCAATTGGTGTCTTTTAATTTTAGTGGCCATTTATTGTGAATTTTTTTACCTCCTTAGGTGTTTTTTAGGGGCTAAAATTAACCCTAGGTGCTACCCCTAGGGTTTAGGGCCCATTTGAGCATGTCAAACCCTAGGATTACCCCTGTCTAGTCATTAATCTTCGGTTAAATAAAAGTGGCGAAAATTCAAATTGGATAAGTGTGAGAGATGAGTCATGCCTTCAAAGAAGGCCCATATCTCTTTCCAAGGCATGGGATTCCACCACCTTGAAGACTTGGGGAGTCTTCAAGACCCCCAAGTGTGTGGAACCTTCCTCCAATGCTCTCACACATGTGTGAGAGCATCTTGGAGTGAAGGGGCTCCCTTGGGAGAATAAGGTGATGACATGTGTCATCCCTTATCCTCTTGGAGCCCATGTGGAGAGAGACCACCTCTCCACCTTTTCTCTCACACATGTGTGAGAGCACATGTGGAGAGGGTGAGGTTTGAATGGATGGGAGGGTGACACATGTCACCCTCACATTCCTTTTCCCTTGCAAGTGGGATGGGAAGAAGAAGGAGAAGGTGACATGTGTCACCTTCTCATTCCTCAGGGCCTTAGAATGAGGCCTATTTTAATTCCTCTTTGAGAGGGGAATGGGGTTCTTGTTTTTTGCTTGATTTTTCAATCTTTGGAGGATTTTGGGGGAGTTAGAGAGATTTTTGGAGGATTGGAGGCTTGGAAAAAGATTGTGAGCTCTTCTTCAACTTTCCTCCATTGTTGGGCTCTTAAGGTAAGCCTTATGGCATTTTAGCCATTCCTTATGCTTGTTAAATTTTGGTTATGTGTTTGAAATGATTTTGGTATTGTTCTTCTTTGTTGTTGGGGTTTTTGGGTGTTATGGAATGAGACTACCAATTTGGTGTGTCCATCCTTGTGTGGGGTGGGGGAGGAGTGAACCTCCTCGAGGTCACCCTCTTGGCATTGGTATTTTCATGGCCTTGAGGGCAAGATATTGGAGTATGGGTATTTTTGTTGGCATGAGTGCCATGGTGAAATCTATATATTCATGTGTTATCATTTTTGGCTTGAGGTCTTATTTGTGTTGAGACTTGGTATTTTGTGGAGTGATCCTCATGAGTTGAGTGATGTCCACTCCCCTACCCCTCCAAACTCATTTCTATGGGTTTTGTGTTGTGTTGTTCTTCATGTTTTGTGTGGTTTGCTTATTGTTGTGTTGTGGAGCGATAAACCCGTGTAAAAATCAACCTCCCAACTCAAGGGTGACCCACTTGCGGATCTATGGTAGGGAGGAGAGCATTTTTAGTGGCTTGGTTGTCTCTCCTTTATTTTAGCTTCTTGCCGGTTTACTTGGTGATCCTTGGAGCTTGGGAAGAATGGACACTAATGTTGTGTTTTTGTTACCTTGTTGGCTATTTGAGAGCCTTGGTCTATGTGACCTTATTGTATTTGGTTGTGTAAATGAACTCTCTTTGTTGCATTCGTGAACTAAAAATTATCCCTATGTAATCAAGTAAATTTTCCACTTCATTATGCAGCTATGTTGCTGATACAAATCTTTATCCTATCCTAATGTGGTTATAAATTTCTTGTTATTATATTGATGTGCATTTGAATAGAAAAGAAAGGAAAGAACAATTAGTTAGGTTGTTGGTTTTAATTTAATGTTGGAAAGGAAAGGAAAAATATAGGATGTTGTTGTTCCTCTTTATTTCAAACTATTGTTCAAAACAAAAGAAAGAAAATTATTGTATCATCACCTTATTGTAGTTGCAAATTATTACAGGTTGTTGTTTGCTTTCAATCTGTTCAAAGAAAGAATCTTACATTACTCTGTATATTGTTGCAAAAAAAAAGGGGGAAAGAAACTGTTATATTGCTACCTTGCATCAAATGTTTAAAAAAAAAGAAAATGGATAAAGTTGTGCTATCAACATTTAGACTGCAAGTTTATTCTGTCAAAAAGAAAATGTCTCTATGAAAGAAGTATTGTATGTAAGTTATATAATTATGTATATAATTATTTTACCTACTGTAGGTGTATTGTGTTTTGTTCATGCAAAAAAAAAAGTAGGATATATATATATAAACCAATATCTTTTTTTTATATAAATAACTTTCCATCACTAATCCAACATTATATAAATATAATTTCTATTATATTTATATAATGTTGGATTAATGATGGAAAGTTATTTATATAAAAAAAAGATATTGGTTTATATATATATATATATATATATATATTCAAGGATCAAATATTAAAATATAGATATGAACTGTTTTAAGCAGAGAAAAGTTCATAACAAAAAATATATATAAAAATAAAGATTGTATGTTCTCGGACTAAGGTTTATACCCTATCGGCCACGATGGTCGACGACGCACTGTGCAGGAGGGGCGGTGGCCCTTGGCCGCCGCGGATTTTTTTTGTTTGGCAAAGGGTTGGTTGGGGGTTAAACCCCCACCCATATCTTTGATCTGACGATGGTGGGGTGAATTATGCCACCAGTCCACCGCCCCACACTCCACTTCCTTTTGTTGAACGGTGGTGGCAGGTAGAAAACCCCGCCACCACCACCGTCATTCCCCTCATTAACAAAAAAATAAACAACGGTGTCTGTGCCTTAACCGTCACCGTCGCCTTCATCTCTACCGCTTCTGAACCACTCTTCCATGGTGCCACCATTGGCCAACACCCCCGGCGCCGTGCACCATCGTAACCCTGTCATTGGAAATAAATTGTTACCTACCTTTTGTGCGCCAATGTATCTTCACTTTTGGGGCGCCTTTGCCTTTATTCAATTCCTGGGTATATTGAGATCTGGGATCATTCTACATTAAATCAAGACAAAAAAAGGGGAAGAGTTTATACCAGTGTTTTAGTAAGAGAACACATGTGATAAACACTCATGGCCGCCACATTGTAAACCTGCAATATGAAAATGAGTTTAGAGTGAGAGGGGTAAGAGGAATAGGGTTAGGGTTAGCTTAGAGAGTTTGATGAGAGTAATATAACCAAAAATAATAATAATAAACATGTTTTAGGGTTGTGGTATAGGGAGAGAATAACAAAATAATGATTTTAGATTTTTTTTATTTATAATTTACCTTATCCTATGCACGTCAGCTTTCTTCTTTTTTTTCTTTTAAGTTGGCTTGGTAATGTTTTCTTTTTTTATGGGGTTGTTTGTAGTTGGGCCCGAGAAAAATAATTTATCATTGTATATTGTTATTAAACCTTAGGGTGGGATTTATTTATCCCACTTATGCTTTTAAACTTGCCTAGTGGATAAATTTTATTTGTTGGGTTTATACTAAACAAATCAAATGGTCCTATGGGAGCTACAATGAAATTTGCATTATGGCCTTTGAAATTAGTTGATATTAGAAGTATAACCTATTAATTTAATATTCTTTTTATGTAGCTAGTTATTTAATTTAATTAAAGTAGGGTTAATTAAAGTATTAAAAGGTGTTTTGGGGAAAGGCTAATTAATGGAGTGTACTTCACGTTAATTATATTAGTTTTAAAAAGGGGTTGTAGTAAGTAATTAATTATTTATTTATTTATTTTTGAATTTTTCCCACATACGCCCTAGAGGCGATATGCTGTCAGAATTTTTCTGGGAGGCAATAGTGATTATTTAAACAACTTAAATCAAGCGTCGTAATTAATTTAACATTCTTGCAATAACTTTGGGAGTGTTGTGATTATTATTAGATCCTCATACTTTAGTATTGGGGTTTTGATTTCGACACATGTCGAAATCATGCCATTCACCTAGGCAACTTAGGGTTCGAATCAAATCCATCCCAACCCTAATGGCGGTGCTCCTCGCATCGCAAATACCCCCTTAGTAGGCTACCATCGCGCAGGGGTTGTGATAGATGCTCGCAATACCCGCCTCTTGATTGACATGTTTACGCCTTATGCGTATTGTCGCCGAGCACGCTGAAGCGTGCGAGGGGGTTTTTAGGGAAGCGAGATAAAATTTTTGATATTTTGTGTCATGACCACATGACAAATGTGGACATGACACATGTGTTGCGTGTCATGACCACATGGGAAATGTGGGCATGACATTTGGTATCAGAGCTCAAGTTTAAACACTGGGTTTATTTGGGCACATTATTATTCTGCAAATTAATATGATTCGTGAATACCTTATTCCTATAGGATGCCTCCCAGAATGAGGTGAGTGCGTTCACGCGCCACTATGTTCATGGAGATACATAGAGAGTCATCAGCCGAGGGTCAGGGACCACCAGCACTACAGGGGCCACAGGCACCATAGGCACCACCTGCACATGATTTAGGGCCACAGATTCTTCAAGCTTTACAGGTAGTCTTAGAGAGGTTACCATCGGCTGTAGCAGAGCCACATGTCGAGCTATGTATAGAGCTGTGTGTCAAGCCCTGCATTGAGCCGCGAGAGGCACCACGTGATGAGTTGCGTGCTAAGTCGCGTGTAGAGCCATGTGTTGAGCCCCATGTAGAGCCGTGAGTGGAGCCACATGTTGAGCTACGCATGGAGCCTCGTATTGAGCCACATATAGAGTTACCTAACACCACAGCAGAGGAGGTCGGTTCAGCGCATAGAGCTCGTAGTAGGAGCCCTCTGTGTCATGCATGGCGAGAGGAGGCTGTGAGGATAGAGCAGGTATACGACAGACCTTATGATTATAGACGGCGAAAGGAGGTGGATGAGCCTTTCAAAGGACACAGAGACTGAGGGGACCCCATTAGGGATTTACTTAGGCTAAATCCACCCACCTTCGTAGGGACCACAGAGGGAGCCGAGGCTGAGGCTTGGCTCATCAGTTTGGATAGGTGCTTTGTATTGCGTCCCTGTGGGAGCAACACAAAGGCACACGTGGTAGTTCATCTTTTGAGAGACGTAGTGGCAACATGGTGGCGCACTGAGGAGTGCAAATGCTGCCTATCACTGGAAAGTCTTACATGGGACACTTTCATTGAGAGCTTTAATGCGCGTTATCTTTCGGATCACTACAGACAGCGTCAGATTAATGAGTTCCATGACTTGTAGAAGTGAGGTTCTACTGTCGCACAGTATGAGAGTAGGTTCATTGAGCTATCACAGTATGTAGAGTACCTCCATGATGAAAAACTTCTAGTTCACAAATTTGTCAGAGGTTTAAATCATGGGATATCAGGACCAGCGCGCATAGCAAACCCCCAGACCATGAGTGAGGTTGTCGAGAAGGCATACATAGCAAAGGAGATTCAGGGTCAGGGTCAGAGTTCACGTCCCCAGTATCAAGATCGTAGCTAGCAGTAGCATCAAGGTTTCTGTCGACCACCACCACCACCTCAGAGGGGAGGATTTAGTTCTACACTGCTACCTCCTAGACCTCCATAGTAGTAGCAGTAGCAGTAGCATCAGCAAAGATCCAGGCCATAGCAGAGGGCTCATGGGGGTCATAATCATGATTGGCAGCAATAGGGCCCACATAGGGATTAGGGACAATAGGGACAATTTGCGGGGCCCACTAGATCACAATAGTCATTCAGAGGTTCACATGGGTCCACGAGTTGACCTGGGAAACAGCAATCAAGTAGGACACAGTATGGATAGGTGCAGGCTTGGGAGCCATGTTATGTTTGTGGTGGAATGAAACATTTAGCTAGAGAGTGCCCATAGGGCTTTACGGCATGGGGACAGCCTTGTGTAGGAGCATCAGAGAAGACAGTTGGGGATGTGGGTAGGTCCCACCGTATGTTTGCAGCGATTGATAACCACCAAGACAACTTCTAGGCCTTAGTGATCGAGACCACAGGTATGATTGGGGATGTCCCCATTGCTATTTTATTTGACTCTGGTGCTACTAATTCATTTATATCTCCATCATTAGTGGAGCATTGCAGACTAGTGGCCTCTAGGCCAAGCGATAGGTGGGAGGTTGAGTTAGCCACAGGGGCCAAGATGGTAGTAGATGCTTTGGTTCACAACTGTGAGATATCTTTCAGGGCCTTCACTACATTATGCGACGTTAGGGTTATGTACTTAGGATCTTATGGTGTGGTTTTAGGCATGGATTGGCTTGTGGATCATAGAGCCAAGCTAGATTATCGCTAAAAGGTGATTCCCTGCTTAGATGATCATGGCACGTTAGTCGAGATAGTGGGCATTCAGAAGGTCACGGCAGTTCGCATGATATCTACTCAACAGCTTAAGCGTTGCATGCAGAAAGGGTGTCAGATGTTCGCCATCACTATTAGTGACAGGTCAAAGGATGAGCCAGAGGCATCATTAGATGACCATCCCATCTTGAAAGAGTTTGCCGATGTTTTCCCACCAGAGTTACCAGGGATGCCACCTCGCAGAGAGGTAGACTTTTATATTGATCTAGTGCCCGGTGCCAAGTTAGTTTCTCATGCACCCTACAGGATGACCACCCATGAGCTCACGGAGCTCAAGTTGTAGTTAGAGGAGTTGCTTGAGAAGGGGCACATCTGACCTAGCATTTCACCTTAGGGCGGACCGGTCATCTTCGTTAAGAAGAAGTATGGGTCTCTTCGTCTGTGCATGGATTATAGGCAGCTCAATAAGGTGACAGTGAAGAACCATTATCCTCTGCATAGGATTGATGATCTTTTCGACCAAATGCAAGGAGCCAGAGTGTTCTCTAAGATAGACTTTAAGTCCAGGTATCACCAGTTGCGCATCACAGAGGAGGACATCTATAAGACCACCTTCCAGACCCGATATGGCCACAATGAGCTCACTGTGGTACCCTTCGACTTGACAAACGCCCCTGCAGTGTTCATGAGTCTCATGAATGGGGTGTTTTGTACTTACTTGGATCAATTTGTGATTATTTTCCTTGATATTTTGATCTACTTGCAGATTGAGGAGGAGCATGAGGAGCACTTATGTCAGGTTTTGCAGTGCTTGAGAGAGTAGCATCTTTATGGCAACTTGGCAAAGTGTGCCTTTTTCAGATCTGAGGTGCAGTATTTGGGGCACATCCTATCTGGTGATGGTATCTCCATAGATCCATCGAAGATCAGGGCTATCAAGGATTGGCTAGCACCCACCAGTGTGACTAAGGTTAGGAGTTTCATGGAGTTAGCTGGGTATTACCACAGATTCGTTGAGGGCTTCTCCAGGATAGCACACCCCATCACTTCCCTTCAGCGGAAAGGGAAGAGTTTCACTTGGACTGAGAAGTGCGAGAGGACCTTTGGGGTCCTCAAGGAGCATCTTACCAGTGCTCCCATCTTAGTGGTTCCGGATCCAGCAGTAGATTTCATGGTTTATACTGATGCATCACTAGAGGGTTTAGGAGTTGTACTCATGCAGGGCTGTAGAGCGATCGTGTATGAGTCGTGAAAGCTCAAGACCCATGAGCTGAACTACCTCACATATGACTTAGAGTTCACAACGGTGGTTCATGCTCTTGTTCATTGGAGACACTTCCTACTGGGTCGTCGCTTTGAGCTTCATTCAGATCATCACAGTCTACAATACATATTCATGCAACCGAATCTAAACACTCGCCAGCGGCATTGGATGGAGTTCCTTTGCGAGTACGACTTTGATATCCACTACATCAAAGGGAAGGAGAACATGATTGCCGATGCATTAAGTCAGAGGTGCCACGAGATCCTGACCTTAACTCTGAGTGTGGACTTGAGAGGGTGCATCATACAGCATCTACCTGAGGATGAGTGGTTTCTTGAGGTGTACCAGGAGATCCAGTCACATAGGGCCCTTGTGGGCAAGCTTGAAGGATATTCCCTAGAGGCAGATGGGCTCCTTAGACATTGACAGCACATCTATGTACCACGTACAGGTGACTTATGTGCAGTAGTGCTATCAGAGGCTCACAGAGCACCTTATGCATCACACCCAAGGGTGAAGAAGATGCATGCCAAGTTGTGACAGCTGTACCATTGGGCAGGTATGAGACGGGATATTACAGAGTTTGTTGCTCAATGCCTTGAGTACCAAAGGGTCAAGATCGAGCATCAACATCCAGCAGGTCTTTTATACCCTCACGAGATACAAGAGTGGAAATGGGACACCATTTCCATGGATTTCATAGTTGGTCTTCCTATGTCATCTCGTCGCCATGATGTCATCATGGTGACGGTTGACAAGTTGACCAAGGTGGCGCATTTCTCACTTGTACGCATGATGTACAATGCACCATCAGTGGTGAGAGTATTCTTGGATGACATTGTGAGATTACATGGGGTACCTCACCGCATCAGCCTTTTGGAGGGGATTACAGCAGGTGTTGGGCACACAGCTCAACTTCAGTTCCGCCTATCACCCCGAGATAGATGGTCAGATAGAGAGGGTGAATCAGGTGTTAGAGGATATGCTCTGCATGTACATTATGGACCACTAGTCTAGATGGAAGGATTATCTATATCTGGTTGAGTTTGCCTACAATAATAGGCATCACAGCTCATTGGGTATGCCTCCTTATCATGTGTTGTACGGTAGACCTTGCAGGACACCGCTGAGTTGGGACTGTATAGAGGATAGGTTTGCTATTGGGCCAGAGCTGATGCAAGATATGGAGCAGTGGGTGACCTTGATTAGATAGAGACTTCAAAAGGCACAAGATCGACAAAAGAAGTATGCCAATGCTAAGAGACTAGATCGGAGCTTTTCAGTTGGTGACAGAGTATTCTTGAGAGTGTGGCCACATAAGAGTCCAATCCATTATGGAAAGGGATCTAAGCTCGTACCACAGTTTGTTGGTCCTTTTGAGATCTTGGAGTGTATAGGACCCGTAGCCTACCATCTAGCCTTGCCACCTAGCTTGTCACGCATCCACGATGTATTTCATGTGTTTGTTTTAGGGCGATATATATCTAATTTATCTCATGTATTGGATTAGACTACTCTACAGGTAGAGGCAGACGGAAAGCTGGCTTTGGAGCCAATTCGCATATTGTCTCGTTGGACACTGGGCCTTCGAGGTCAAGAGCTAGACCAGGTTAGGGTTCAGTGGGACAAATATGATGAGGTCACGATGACGTGGGAGGATGCAGCTAGATTGAGGACACTTTATCCTCACCTCTTTGACGACTTCCAGGAGGAAGTTTAGTATTAGGGGGAGGATGTGAGTCCTATTTATTTCACTCCATTATTTTTTCTTAGCTCATATTATAGTTGATGATATTTAGACATTTGGGGACTGATGATCCCGATATGTATATTTTCTAAACTATAGTACTTATTTTGATTAGCTATGTTTAGTATGTGGTGATTTGACTATATCCTAATTTGATTCACTGATGATGTTTATACATGTGATATGCACTTTGATGATATTAGAGATGTTAGTTGTGAAATCATTATATGGATTTGCTATGTGATTTTGATTCTGAGATAATATATAGGAATGTAACTATGAATCTTATTTATGATGTGATTTGTTTAATGTTTTAAATGAATTATGTGATGACGTGAGTGTTGCATTTCCTTGCTTTGGCTATGATATGTGTGTGTGTGTGTGTGTTGGATTAATCTATTTGTTCAAATGTGCAGGTGATTTTTCAAGCCACAAAAAATTAGAGATCGATCTCACACTTATGTATTTCCCGTGTTAGACCGATCCATTCCCAAGAGGGACAAAGATTATGTGTGATTGAATGATGTTTTCGTAAATGCGTGTATTTTATTATTTGGCCTAGTTTCACCTTTTATATTATTTAAATGATGTGTTATAAGATATGTGTTTTAATTTACACCAATTGGTGTCTTTTAATTTTAGTGGCCATTTATTGCGAATTTTTTTACCTCCTTAGGTGTTTTTAAGGGGCTAAAATTAACCCTAGGTGGTACCCCTAGGGTTTAGGGCCCATTTGAGCATGCCAAACCCTAGGATTACCCCTGTCTAGTCACCTTAATCTTGGGTTAAATAAAAGTGGCGAAAATTCAAATTGGATAAGTGTGAGAGATGAGTCATGCCTTAAAAGAAGGCCCATCTCCCTTTCCAAGGCATGGGATTCCACCACCTTGAAGACTTGGGGAGTCTTTAAGACCCCCAAGTGTGTGGAACCTTCCTCCAATGCTCTCACACATGTGTGAGAGCATCTTGGAGTGAAGGGGCTCCCTTTGGAGAATAAGGTGATGACATGTGTCATCCCTTATCCTCTTGGAGCCCATGTGGAGAGAGACCACCTCTCCACCTTTGCTCTCACACATGTGTGAGAGCACATGTGGCATGTTCCTTAGGGCCTTAGAATGAGGCCTATTTTAGTTCCTCTTTGAGAGGGGAATGGGGTTCTTGTTTTTTGCTTTATTTTTCTATGTTTAGAGGATTTTGGGGGAGTTAGAGATATTTTTGGAGGATTGGAGGCTTGGAGAAAGATTGTGGGCTCTTCTTCAACTTTCCTCCATTGTTGGGCTCTTAAGATAAGCCTCATGGCATTTTAGCCATTCCTTATGCTTGTTAAATTTTGGCTATGTGTTTGAAATGATTTTGGTATTGTTCTTCTTTGTTGTTGGGGTTTTTGAGTGTTATGGGATGAGACTACCAATTTGGTGTGTCCATCCTTGTGTGAGGTGGGGGAGGAGTGAACCTCCTCGATGTCACCCTCCTGGTATTAGTATTTTCATGGCCTTAAGGGAAAGATATTGGAGTATGGGCATTTTTGTTGGCATGAGTGCCATGCTGAAATCTATATATTCATGTGTTATCATTTTGGTCTTGAGGCCTTATTTGTGTTGAGACTTGGTATTTTGTGGAGTGATCCTCATGAGTTGAGTGATGTCCACTCCCCTACCCCTCCAAACTCATTTCTATGGGTTTTGTTTTGTGTTAAAACTTATGGGTGTTCTTCATATTTTGTGTGGTTTGCTTATTGTTGTGTTGTGGAGTGATAAACCCGTGTGAAGATCGACCTCCCAACTCAAGGGTGACCCACTTGCGGATCTATGGTAGGAGGAGAGCATTTTTAGTGGCTTGGTTGTCTCTCCTTTGTTTTAGCTTCTTGTGGGTTTACTTGGTGATCCTTGGAGCTTGGGAAGAATGGACACTAATGTTGTGGTTTTGTTACCTTGTTGGTTGTTTGAGAGCCTTGGTCTATGTGACCTTATTGTATTTGGTTGTGTAAATGAACTCTCTTTGTTGCATTCGTGGACTGAAAATTATCCCTATGTAATCAAGTAAATTTTCCACTTCATTATGTAGCTATGTTGCTGATATAAATCTTTATGTTGTCCTAATGTGGTTATAAATTTCTTGTTATTATATTGCTATGCATTTGAATAGAAAAGAAAGGAAAGAACAATTATTTAGGTTACTAGTTTTAGTTTAATGTTGGAAAGGAAAGGAAAAATATAGGATGTTGTTGTTCCTCTTTATTTCATACTGTTGTTCAAAACAAAAGAAAGAAAATTATTGTGTCACCACCTTATTGTAGTTGCAAATTATTACAAGCTGTTGTTTGCTTTCAATCTATTCAAAGAAAGAATCTTACATTACTCTATATATTGTTGCAAAAAAAAGGGAAAGAAACTGTTATATTGCTGCCTTGCATCAAATGTTTAAAAAAAAGAAAATGGATAAAGTTGTGCTGTCATCATTTAGACTGCAAGTTTATTCTGTCAAAAAAAAATTTCTCTATGAAAGAAGTATTGTATGTAAGTTATATAATTATGTATATAATAATTTTACCTATTGTAGGTGTATTGTGTTTTGTTCATGCAAAAAAAAGGAAAAGTAGGATATATATTCTATTATTTTATATACTATTGGATTAATAATGGAAAGTTATTTATATAAAAAAAAAGATACTGATATATATATATATATATATATATATATATTTTCAAGGATCAAATATTAAAATATAGATATGAATTGTTTTAAGCAGAGAAAAGTTCATAACAAAATATATATATAAAAAAAAAATAAAGATTGTATGTTCTCGGACTAGTGTTTATACCCTATCGGCCACGGTGGCCGACAGCGCACTGTGTAGGGGGGGCGGCGGCCCTTGACCGCCGTGGATTTTTTTTGTTTGGCATAGGGTTGGTGGGGGGTTAAACCCCCACCCATAGCTTTGATATGATGGTAGCCGAGGGAATTACACCTACGTCCACCACCCCACGCTCTACTTCCTTTTGTTGAATGGTGGTGGTGGGTAGAAACCCCCGTCGCCACCACCGCTGTTCCCCTCATTAACAAAAAACAAAACAACGGCGTCTGCGCCTTAACCGTCAATGTCGCCTTTGTCTCTACCACTTCTGAACCACTCTTCCATGGTGTCGCCATTGGCCAATAGCCCCGCCATCGTGCACCATCGTAACCCTGTCATTGGAAATAAATTGTTACCTACCTTTTGTGTGCCAATGTATCTTCACTTTCGAGGCGCCTCTACCTTTATTCAATTCCTGAGTATATTGAGATCTGGGATCATTCTACATTAAATCAAGACAAAAAAAGGGGGAAGAGTTTATACCAGTGTTTTGGTAAGAGAACACCTATGATAAACTCTCATGGCTACCACATTGTAAACTTGCAATATGAAAATGAGTTTAGAGTGAGAGGGGTAAGAGGAATAGGGTTAGGGTTAGCTTAGAGAGTTTGAAAAGAGTAATATAACAAAATAATAATAATAAACATGTTTTAGGGTTTTGGTATGGGGGGAGAATAACAAAATAATGATTTTACATTTTTTTTATTTATTTATCTTATCTTATGCACGTCACCTTTCTTCTTCTTTTTTTTTTTCTTTTAAGTTGGCTTGGTAATGTTTTCTTTTTTATGGGGTTGTTTGTAGTTGGGCTCGAGAAAAATAATTTATCCTTGTGTATTGTTATTAAACCTTAGGGTGGGATTTATTTATCCCACCTATGCTTTTAAACTTGCCTAGGGGATAAATTTAATTTTTTGGGTTTATACTAAACAAATCAAATGGTCCTATGGGAGCTACAATGAAATTTGTGTTATGGCCTTTGAAATTAGTTGATATTAGAAGTATAACCTATTAATTTGGTATTCTTTTTATGTAGCTAGTTATTTAATTTAATTAAAGTAGGGTTAATTAAAGTATTAAAAGGTGTTTTGGAGAAAGGCTAATTAATGGAGTGTACTTCACGTTAATTATATTAGTTTTAAAAAGGGGTTGTAGTAAGTAATTAATTATTTATTTATTTATTTTTGAATTTTTCCCACATACGCCCTAGAGGCGTTATGCTACCAGAATTTTTTCGGGAGGCAATAGCGATTATTTAAACAACTTAAATCAAGCGGCATAATTAATTTAATGTTCTTGCAATAATTTTGGGTGTTATTATTGTTTGATCCTAATACTTTAGTATTAGGGTTTTGATTTCGACACATGTCGAAATCACGCCATTCACCTAGGCAACATAGGGTTCGAATCAAATCAATCCCAACCCTAATGGCAGCACACCTCACGTCGCAAATACCCCCTTAGTAGGCTACCATCGTGCAGGGGTTGCGATAGATACTCGTAATACCTGCCTCTTGATTGACATGTTTACGCCTTATACGTATTATCACCGAGCACGCTAAAGCATGTGAGGGGTTTTTTATGGAAGCAAGATAAAAAATTTGATATTTCATGTCATGACCACATGACATGTGTGTTGTGTGTCGTGACCCTATGGGAAATGTGGGCATAACAAGCCATGAGATTGAATAGGTTGAGGAACAAGATTACAATAAAGTGTTAGAGAGAGGGGAACAAAGAAGTGGAGAGGCATAGGGGGAATAGAGAAAGAGGAATAGAGCTAGAGATAAGAGATATAGAGGGAAAGAGAGATAAAAAGAGAGGAAGAGAGAGACAAAGGCAAAGAGAGGAAGAGAGAGACAAAGAGAGAGGGAGGGAGGGAGAAAGCATGAGAGATATAGAGTGCAAAAGATAAAGATATAGATAGGAGAGAAAGAGGCAAAGAGAGATAATTAGAGAAAATATATATAACCAAAAAACATATGGTTAAGATTAAGTTTATAATTAGGGTTAGGGTCATGGATTTTATTAGGATCAGGGACAAAATTAGAGTTAGGATTACAATTAGGGAAATTATTTATAACCAAAAAAATTGTTAGAGTTGGAATTACAATTGGGGTTAGGGATAAAATTATGATTAGGGTTAGAGTTACGGTTATAGATAAAATTAGCCCGTACATGTTAGAATTACGTTTAGGATTATAATTAGAATTAGTGTTATAGTTAGAATTAGGGTTAGGGTTATAATTAGAATTAGGGTTAGGGATAATGATATAATTAGGGTTAGTGATAAATTACGGTTAGGGATAGAATTAGAGTTAGGGAGGAATAGAGAAAGAGGGATAGAGCTAGAGATAAGAGATATAGAGGGAAAGAGATAAAAATAGAGGAAGAGAGAGACAAAGACAAAGAAACAAACAGAGAAGCAGTGAGGGAGAAAGCACAAGATATAGAGAGTGCAAAAGATAGAGATATAGATAGGGGAGAAAGAGGCAAAGAGAGAGAGATAATTAGAGCAAATATATATAACCAAAAAACATATGGTTAAGATTAGGTTTACGATTACAATTAGGGTCAGGGTCAAGGATATAATTAGGGTTAGGGATAGAATTAGAGTTACAGTTACAATTAGGGAAAATATTTATAACCAAAAACATTGTTAGGGTTAGAGTTGGAATTACAGTTGGGGTTAGGGATAAAATTATGATTAGGCTTAGAATTAGGGTTATACATAAAAATAGGGTCAATGTTAGAATTAGGTTTAGGGTTATAATTAGAATTAGGGTAATGATTAGAAATAAGGCTAGGGTTAATGTTACAATTAATGTTAAGGTTATGGATTGAATTAGGGTTAGCGATAGAATTAGAGTTAGGGTTAGAATTAGGATAAATATTTTTAACCAAAAAAATGTATGTCAAAGTTGTGATTGTAGTTGGAGGCTGTGAGGTTATTGGGGCAGACCGCCGTTATATTCGCAACTGTTGCTAAACTCTCATCCATTCCCTTCCATTATTGTTGTTCCATAGCTCATGCCTTTGAGGATTCAATAGCATGATCTCAGCTTCTATCACCTCACTTCATCTCTCGCCTTTATTCCTTTGTCATTCTTCTCCCTCCACATGGCAGGCGAATCTTCACAAGCCACTCAGAAGCATCACTCGGAACTTTGTATAGGAACTTCTCAAAGGGAGGTCATCTATTTATTCAAGTGTGCTTAATCATGGAATTTCTTCCAATTAAGTAATGGAACTATGGTTAGAGTTAAGGTTGGGATTAGGGTTGGAATTAGTAATAGAGTAAGGGTTGGGGTTAGAATTAGGGTTAAGGATAGAATTGGGGTTATCGTTAGGGTTAGAATTATGGTTAGGGTTAGAATTAGAATTAGGGATAGCATTACTATCATGATTAAGGTTAAGGTTATAGTAATAATTTGGGTTTGAATTAGTAATAGAATTAGTATTAGTGTAAGAATTAGGGTTAGTGATAAAATCAAGATTAGAAATATAACTGGATTTAGGGTTATGGTTAGAATTAGGGTTAGGATTACAGTTATAATTAGTGTTAGAATTAGGGATAGTGTTAGCGTTTAGGTTAGAATTAGGGTTAAAACTATGATTAGAATCAGGGTTAGGGTTGGTATTAGAATTAGGGTTAGTATTAATAACTTCTTATCATAATAATTATTATAACCCTAATTATTTTTACATTATTATAATAATAATTATGATTTGAAATAATTAGGGTTTATAATAATTATGATTTAAAATAGTTAGGGTTTACAATAGTTACTATTATACGAATAATATATTATTTTTAAAAATGTATATATAATAATGTAAATATAATTATATTATATATAATAATATAATAATAAACATAAATATAAATATAATATAATATAAAAATATTATAATAATTTAATAATATAAATATACTATTTATTATATTTAATAATGTAATATTAATATAAATATTATTTTATTTTATTTTGGTACGTAAAAGATGATTTTTGTATATATATGATATTTGAAAATTACAAAATGGCTATTTTAGCCAAAAGTGCAGTCTTTCATTTCTCAACTTCCCTTATTACTCCAAACTACTACTAACTGCTACTAACAGACCATGCAGGGTCTGTAAAAAAGAAGGCCACGTAGAGCCTTAGAAAAAAGGCAAAATTTTCCCTTATGGCTACTGTGAGTATTCTAACTATCTGTATATCTTTCCACCTTCTACCAAGCCGATATCATATCTATGCAGAAAATAACACAATATCAGAGGGTACCCAGGAAGCTGCCACATAATCATATGTAGTTCATTTCCTATGCCATGTCTTGGAAGGTCTGTACCCACTCGAACTAGCCATCCACAGCCTCCAGCTAAAGCATCTTCTTAAGGAAAGCCATCAATTTATCCACCTTCTCCCTCTGCTTGATCAACAGCATACCTTTCAGATCGAGGATGAAGGGAAATACCTTAATCACTTCTCCCTGGTCCTGAGACAAAGGGATGTCTCGCAGTCATGGAACCCCAATTCTTGCAAACACTAAACCCAGAGTCTTCTCCAACCCTCCAAGAATCTCTACTTTGAAGAGCTTGGTAATTACTACTTTGCACCCGCCTTAGAGACCCCTGCATCTAACAGGGAAGCAAGAAATCTCGATGAAATGCTGGTTTCCACTCTATAAGCCTCCCCTGCATCCAAGAAATTACTGCCAAGGATAATCTTCACTGCTGCCAAGATAAGGTCATCATGAAGTCGTAGGACTCTCTTTAATCTTTGGTCTATGACCCCACCTCTGAAAGCCATCTGCCTCACAAAACTTTTGAATTGAATAAGGGCGTCAATACCCTAATTAACCATGCCTTCTAGTGCAATTCAAGCTATGAATCTTGAATTGCCCTCCACTGACAACACAGACAATTTTCTCTCAATTCTCTACAAGTTAGGAATGGTATTGTGGAGATCTTGATAAGGAGATATGTTTGATCATAGAAGAATCTCAAAACCCCCACCTTAATGAAGTCTCTTGAAACAATGATCATTTGGCATGCTTCTCAGGGAGTATAAGATGACTAGTTATTTCTAGATGTCCCAAAGACCTCTACCAACCAAAGTGAGATACATCTTCTTGCTAGAGGAGAAATTTTTTTGAGATGATGACTAGGATATCACATGTCATTGAAGTCAACCCTATCACTTACTATGAGTGAATAGGGTGCCCGCCTGATGGGGAGTGCACAGCGGGAACTACAGACCGGGCCCCTATTTCCTCAGCAGCTGGCAAGACTTAAACAAACAGTCGCCGATACATCTCCATCAGCCAGACAACCATCATCAGACAGACTTTCCTAAGTCTTACCGTTGATCAAACTTACATCGATAACTGTCTTTACTTTCTCTTCGGCAAGATACCACGGGACTCACACCGATTCATTCAACTCCTTACCATTGGTGAGACTTCTTCTATTAGCCAGATCTTTTACTCTTCTTCCGATGCGCCGATGGGTTCCAACCGTCGGTGTGACTTCCTTCATCGGCAAACTCCTACAATCTTTGGCCAATGCCCGATGATGGTTAAGTTATGCCTTGTCTCAACCATGACAACTTCCACACCAGTTGGTCATGACCTTATCGGCGAGACCTTTCTCATCGGTAAAACTCTCAACTGCTCTCCCGATGCACCAATGGCATTATCTTCGGGGAGACTCTTCTCATCAGTGAATGCTTACAAAATTTGGTCAATGCGCCGATGGACCAACACCCTCGGTGAGACTTGCTCTGTCGGTGGGACTTACTCTGGAGTTGCCGATACACTAATCACTCCGACGTCACCTTTTGGCCTTCTCTCGTCGGCATGACAATTATTATCGGTCACACTAGGGTTTACTTTGCCGATACGTTGTTGCACAGTCTACCTTCTCTGAACCCTAGCACATGGAGATGCTAGGTCAACCTACTGTGCACCTCACACTGTCTGGATCCTCTACACCGCTAAACAATGAAACAAAACAGGAAACAAATGAATATTGTACAATGAAGCCATTCCGCTGATTTCGATAGAAATCTCACTAGTGGAATGCTTCACATCAACATTTTACAACAACGAAAAGTACAAAAAGAATGGAAATATACAGCTAACAATTTGCAGTTACAAGAAACAGAAATTAAATTGACGGAACAGAATAGTTCGATGTCTCCTTAACACAATGCACAATTACATTCGGTCTCCACTCTTCAATCTGATTACCAATGCCCATTTGGTTCATTCCTTTGGGTTTATAAACTCGCCCTAAGGAAAACGAACTAATTTCAAATAACTGGGAGAAAAACCAACCGATTCCAAGCGGCTGGAAGACCAACCGTCTTAAGACTAACAACTTGACAAAAGTGACCTAAGTCACTTGGGACTTACAAATAGAAATTAAAATGCATTGGTCAAATAGACCTTATTACAACACAAAACATGATTTCAAAACAAAACATGAACTTAAATGCCTCACGGAGGCCACCTTGTGTTAGGTGCTCATGCACCATACACCCCACCTAGAAAAGAACTCATGCCACATGAGTTGAGTCTTTGTCTAGCTCCACCGTTATCCTTTGCTACCTCATGTCTTCGCCATGATCGTTGGACTGCAACCTTCTTCCATGGGAGCAAAAACTCATGCCTAGCATTGTAGTCTCTACTCACACCTTGCCATGAGTGAGTGCTTGCAATCAAACTTGGATGTTGCGTGCCATGACTGCTTACTGTCATATCTGCCTGAACACCTCTAGTCAAAACCTTGGTTAATCATTCTTGTACTACTGCTACGGTAGAATATGATTGTCTTTCAACTCTTATTAGCTCTAGAGGACAAACAATGGTCCCTACTATGATAGAATCTCCTGCTTTCCAACCACCTTGTGGCTACTTGTAAACTTGCTCTTTGACCTCCTTCTGATCCATTTCAGACATCACCATCTAATCTCCATCATTTAAAGCTGAAATCATCTTCAAACTGTGGTCTTTGACAACCCCACTCCTTGAGGTATCCTCAACTATCCTTGTCTCTTCTTCATTGTTGTTTACAAACTCTTTCTTACCCACCAAAATGATCTTGGTAGCCTTCTTTGCTTCAGCATCCTCCTGCAATGGTGTCATCAAAAAAGTCTACCCATCCTTCTTGATGGTGTATGTGTTAGCATATCCATCATATAATGCTTGCCTATCAAATTGCCATGGCCTACCTAAAAGTAGGTGACAACATTCCATGGGTAAAATGTCACATACAATTCGATCCTTATATTCTCCAATCTGAAAATCAACATATGCTTGTTCATCTACCAAAAGTGATTGGCTATCACTTACCCAAGATGCTTTGTAAGGGGTTTGATGAGGAATCCATTCTAGTTTTAATTTATCCACAATTTCCCTAGGCACCATATTATCTATTGAACCAGAATCTATCACTACCTTGCATATTTTACCTTTACTATTGCAATTGATCTTGAAAAGTGATCTCCGTTGTGATGGTTCAGTCTACACTGGTTCTTTGAGCAGCATCCTCTTGATCATCAGATTTTCTCCTATCTCTGATGTCAAATTCACTTCAGGCGATGTCACACTCCCTACATCCTCTTGAGTCAATGTGGTTCTCTCATTACCATGAGAAGTTGAGGCCTTCTCTGGAAACTTATAAGCAAGGTGCCCTATCCATTGCAATTATAACATCTCATGTTGGAGAACTTGGATCCTCTGCCTGATCCATTTGTTCCATCTCTTCCATTAGGCCTTCTTCCTCGGTAGCCTCCTCTGCTACTTGAGTCCCCAACTTGCTCTTCTTGGCTAGACTCACCACTAGGCCTCTGGTTAGGACTTCTTCCTCCAAAACTGCCTCTGCCTCCAAAATTCCTATCACCACTTCCTCTACCTTGTTGCTCACCTTTCCTCTGCAGCTTCTCTTCAACCCTTAACGCTACTTGAAAGCATTTTTCCACGGTTTCAGGGGTAAACAAACTTATCTCATCTTGAATATTGAACCTCAGACCATTTAGGTACCTTGCTACCATGGATTTTTCATCCTCCATGTACCCACAATGAAGAGTGTATTTGTGAAACTCCTCGGTGTAAGTAGCCACATCCATATCTTTTTGCTTAAGGTTCTGCATTTTCCTGTAAATCTGCACCTCGTAATCAGATGGAAGGAACTGGGACTTGATCTTTTCCAGCATTCTGCTCCATGAAGATATCATACTCTTCCCATTCTTTACCCTCTCTCCTTGGGTGTAATTCCACCATGTAAGGGTAGCACCTTTGAGTTTAGTTTTTGCAAACCTAACTCTCTTATTCTCAGGAACTTCCTTGTACTCAAAATAGTTGTTTAGAGCCTCCACTCCATGACTTCCTTAGCATTCATCTTCCCACTGAACATGGAGATATCTATCTGAGCCTCCGAAGAGTCCTTGCCAATAGCCTTAATGGCTTCCAGGAAATGCTTTTGATCTGCAGGTATCTCTGCCTCTTCTTGTTCCTCTTCTTCTTCCGCATTCTCTTCTTCTCCATCTGAACCTTCCTCTATCCTTTTTCCTATCTTCATTGCCTTCAATTCTGCATGGAGTGCTTCCCTGACTCCAGTTTTGATCATCTCTTCCATCTCTTTAAATTTCTTGACCACTTCAGTGGTCATCCCCCTTGGAGGCATATTGCTAGCCTCTCCTTCACTCTCCTTTGCTGACATATACTAGATCAACCACAGAACCTTTTATGGCTCTGATACCAATATGATGGGGAGTGCACAGCGGGAACCGTAGACTGGGCCCCTATTTCCTCAGCAACCGGCAAGACTTAAACAAACAGCCACTGATACATCTCCATCGGCCAAACAACCATCATCAGACAGACTTTCCTAAGTCTTACCATTGATCAAACTTACACTGATAATTGTCTTTACTTTCTCTTCGGTGAGATACCACAAGACTCACACCGAGTCATTCAACTCCTTACCATCGACCTGAGACTTCTTCTATCAGCCAAATCTTTTACTCTTCTTCCGATGCGTCGATGGGTTCCAACCGTCGGTGTGACTTCCTTCGTCGACGAACTCCTGTAATCTTTGGTCGATGCCTGATGATGGTTAAGTTCTGCCTCGTCTCAACCATGATGACTTCCACACTGGTTGGTCATGACCTTATCAGCAAGAGCTTTCCCATCGGTGAAACTCTCAACTGCTCTCCTGATGCGCCGATAGCATTATCTTCAGGGAGACTCTTCTCATCAGTGAATGCTTACAAACTCTAGCCGATGGACCAACACCCTCGGCGAGACTTGCTCCATCAGTGGGACTTACTCCGGAGCTGCTAATACACCAATCACTCCAATGTCACCTTTTGACCTTCTCTCATTGGCATGACAATTATTATCGGCCGCACTAGGGTTTACTTCACCAATACACTGATATGTCGTTGCACAGTCTACCTTCTCTGAACCCTAGCACATGGAGATGCTAGGTCAACCTACTGTGCACCTCGCACTATCTGGATCCTCTGCACCGCCAAACAATGAAACAAAATAGGAAATAAACAAATATTGTACAACGAAGCCATTCCACTGATTTCAACAAAAATCTCATCAGTGGAATGCTTCACATCGACATTTTGCAACAATGAAAAGCATAGAAAGAATGAAAATCTACAACTAACAATTTGCAGTTACATGAAACGGAAATCAAATTGATGAAACAGAATAGTTCAATTTCTCCTTAACACAATGCATAATTACATTCAATCTCTGCTCTTCGATCTGATTACTAATGCCCATTTGGTTCATTCCTTTGGGTTTATAAACTCGCCCTAAGGAAAACCAACTGATTCCAAACAGCTGGGAGAAAAACCAACCGGTTCCAAGTGGCTGGGAGACCAACCGTCTTAAGACTAACAACTTGACAAAGTGACCTAAGTCACTTGGGACTTATAAACAGAAATGAAAATGCATTGGTCAAATACACCTTATTACAACACAAAACATGATTTCAAAACAAAACATGAACTTAAATGCCTCACGGAGGCCACCTTGTGTTAGGTGCTCCTGCACCACCACCCAACCACCCCTACTATTTATTATTATATATAATAATATAATACTAAACATAACAACATGTTGTTCTCAAAATCAGCTACACTCATTTTTGTAGAAAACCCCCACGAAACTTGTCCGTTTCATGAATCTACACTCTAAGCTCACGGATCAAGACAAGATTCTCTTGACCTTGCACGAAGTCGTTTGACATTTTAGACTAGTTTATGACATCCCTTTGAATCATTTTCTCGATATGCGCGAAGATCGTTCAAGTTGTAAATGAGTAAAAATGTCAATTTGGGTCATTTTTAAGAGTTAGTGAAATTTGAAGTCTTGATATGCAAGAGTGGCAAAAATTGCCGCTCCTGCATATCTCTTTTTGACTTATTTTTCTTATACGTGCAATAGCGGCATTTTTTGCCGCTTTTGCATATGCTTTTTATTTTTTACATGTAGTGGCGGCAGATTTTACCGCCATTACATGCGTTATTTCATTTAACATGTAAAGTCGGCGATTTTTGCCATCTTTACATGTTTTTCTTCTTTTCTACGCATGGTCGACAAATTATGCCGCCGTTACTTGTTTTTCAAATATGTGCACTGTCGGCCAAAATTTTCGCTCGAGCAAGATCCTTCGGATCTTGGACGCCGAGTGCCATTAATGGCCACTCGTGCCACTCATTAAAACCTGTTTTTGAGTTTTAAATACATCTTTTAGTTTGTTATTTTTATTGTTTCATTCCTCCAAGCTCCCTCCGGACCCCTCGCATCACTCGATCGCGTCGTTTGAGGTTTCATTCAAATTCATCCTCGGCATTAGGGTTTCCTGCTGGCATTACAGGTAGACCTCTCTTTTAGACCCATTTCCTTTGATTAGAAGTTTTTGTTTAACACAATTATCAGTATATTTTTAGGTTTTGTTTAGATAAATTTTCGTTACGTTTTTGTTCTTTGTTGTTTGTCATTTTTTGTGATTGCTTTCTTCTATTTGAATAATATCTATTTGTGAGGTGTATTTGATGTATTTCCACCCATACACCATAGGTGCCCTAGGTTTTAGTTTTGAGAGACGCTGTGTGTTCACCGCTTAAAACCTTTGATATAACCTTCAGAGAGATGTATCAATGGCCGATTTCACCGCTTAGACCCTTAAACCTTTGCAACTTCCATTATGTGCAATGTCAGTAGTTTTTGCCACTCTGACAAGTGTGATCGGTGGTCCCCAAACCAACACTGCATGCGTTAGCAATCAATTTCACCGACCAAACATCGCGATGACTCATCGACCCCACATGCATCGTCGATGAAATTCACCACTGGTGTATGACTTCTTAGATTTTTGTATGGTGTATGGGCGGCAGATTTTGCCACCCTTACACGAGGAGCTATTTCATACCCCATGCGATAGCGGGCATTCTTGCCGCTTTAACATCAAAACCATAATCCTTGTTCCCTGCATTAGTGGATAAATTCGTCGCTCATACCAACTTTAAAACCTTCCCTACATGTAGTGGCGGCAAAATTTGCCTCCAATGCAAATAATAAAAAAACCCTCATATGCAAGGGTAGCAAATTTTGCCGCCCATGCAAAAACTATCTCAAATTTTTCCAACTCTGAAAAATTCCTAGTTTTGATTTTTTGAGCGCGCTTCTCCTCTGATTTTTGGCCAGCTCGCACTATAGCCCTTTTTCAAGCGCATTCCCATAGTCATGATCATCAACATGCAATTTTCCCAGATTGCCCATGTTTTCCCTAATTGCATGATCATGACTTTTGTTGTAGTTTCTTCTGCGGAGCTTCGTTCAACATCAAACTTCTTCTCGGTGAAAGTTCATCCAAATGACTGAATTGTCCCCGAAGAAAGCAAAAGCAATGAAGTACAAATATCAAGGTGTTTTCCCAATCACCTCGGTCCATTCTAATGTTGATGACATTAGAGATACGGAGATCGGTCATGTTGATATGGTTGAGTTTGTAGAGAGGACCAAGTCGAGCAACCCCAGTGCTATGATGAAGAGGATAATTGAAAGTAATGTTCATCTGGTCTCATCCTTCCCAGTGGCAGCTCACAACACAGAATTTGTTCTTCAATGTGCCCATTTCTATAACAGAGACACTAGGTCTGTGGTGGACGCTAGTGGTAATGTGATAATCAGGTTGGATCCTGAGTTCATTGACAAGGTGTTCATGTGTCCTCCTGCAACAGAGGTATTAAAGCTGGACTTTGTTGAAGCTCAAAAGGTATATGACAAGAATCCAGAGAAAGCATAGAAAATAATCAACAACAAATGGTTGAAGACTGCAAGATCAAATTTGTCGAGGTGGCCACACAGTTTCCCTCGAAGTGATTTTGTAGAGGAAGTTGGTGACCTGGTTACTCTCCTCAGCAGAATAAAAGGTTTGCCTTCCTCTTCACAGTTTTAGGAATGGATGTCCTTTCATTAAGGTAATACTCCAGGGTAAGCAAACCGTTTTCTGGGGAGAACAAATCAGTAACGCTCTGCATGAACAGCTGACAAAGGTATCCAATACCTCCAAGTTCTACATGACTTCCTATCTGGTATACATTGCAGCTTCCATGAGGATTTTTCCAGGATTATCATCGGAAGGGGATAGGAGAGTAGTTCCAGTATACCAATATTATTCCCAGCTAACATTGAAAGGTTCAATTCACCATTTCAGGAAGGTGAATGATGCATTCTTTGTTGTATTCTTATGTCTTTTTGATCCCCAATTGGAGCAAAGAAGAATTTCAAATGAGGCATGGACAGTGGTAAATGACTTCGGTTGTATGTTTTTGCAATTCCCATCTTTTTCATACCTCAGGGTTGGCTTTTTCCAAGGCTACCCTTATATGCTTCCAAGATTCCCTTCGGACAAACTGGTCTTGATGGAGTTATGCAGACAAATGATTGTCGTACACAACAAACAGATGGAACTCAAGAAGCCTGGTTTCTGATTCCCAGTGGAAATCGGCAGATATTCAGTGTTGACTGCCGCAAAGGCAAGGGCCATGGAGACAGAGATGCAGTTGGTTACCATGAAGCAATTCAAGAAGAGACCAAAGTTTGACTACAGTGGTGTAAAGGATAAAATTAGAAGGAAAACTCAGTTTCATGAACCCATGGTGGAAGATGTCTGGGTAGACTTGAGAACGGAGGAAGATATCAGGAAACTGGACTATAGCAGGTTGTCCCTAGAACAGATTGAATATCTGGGACTTGCTGATATTCCAAAAGATCTTGTGGATGACGGGGAATTGGTTGACGCCACATATGATGCAAAATAGATTGCTAGTACTCCTCTCCCTCCAATCCAATGGTCTCAAAAGGAGCTGACCTCACTGAGGAAGAGATTTGAGCTCATATTGGCTAACACCAATAACTAGCTGGCGGATAAAGGAATTACTTTGAAAGAATTCCTCACTAGGTCAGAAACTGAAGTTCAAGAGCAAACTGGCAAAAAGGTGGAAAATAGAACAAAGAACAAGAGTGATGCTCCCTCATCCTCTAAAACACACAAGCCTAAAATCAGATTTGTGACAAAGAAATCAAAAGTTGTGGAGGAAGAACCTGAAATAAAAGATATGGAAGTTGAGGAGCCAGCTACTGAAGAGCCAACCACAGAAGAGATGGATGTTGAAGATAGGAATTCAGATCAATAGGACGAGGAGGCTTTGTCTCCGCAGGAAAATATGCAACAAGAAATGGGAGTATCATCCCCATTGCATAATATACCTGTTGCAGCTCATATGTCTATTTCCCCTATTGACCTATCTGTAGAAGCCGTATCTGTAGAAGACCCCGTCATCCTGAAAGCAGAAAGGACTCATCTCAAAGGAAAAGTACTTGAAGAGTACTTAGACAGGATGCGTGCACAAGGAATCTCTTTGCTCATAGATGTATCTGAGAAGACAGATAAAATGAGGAAAGTAAGACCAGAACTTAATGACCTCATTGATACTATTTCTCAAGCTATTGAACGCATAGAGGATACTCATGATAAATGGGCAGAGATGAGGAAATTGAAAATAAGCACCCTAATATCAATTGGCGCCATTGCTAACAGGGATTCTTATACAGAAACAAAGGAGGCTTTGATGTACAGGAGTAGTATGCTTAGGAATTTGATCAAGGATATTGAAGAAGCAAAGGAAATCAGTGAACAAAGCGATGTCAACCTTTTGCATAGGTTGGAGGAGTTACCTTGTAAGTTGGTATCACAGGACAACCAATTTCTTTCTACAGAAGAAATGGTTAGGGAATTTGAAGACATGTTCCAAAAAGAATTCGAAGATAAAACATTTTCAATGACTTCTGTGGACAATATTTTAGACAACCAGTTAACTTTGGATAACCTAAAAACCAAGTTAATTGGTCATGTAAAATCTATCGCTACAGTGAGGGACGCCATAGTGAGAGCCAGGATGATCTTCAGGAACGCATTCAACCCAGATAGCATTGAGATGCAAGCGGCTTTCACTATGTATGATCATCACATGAGGAAGAGTGGCGACACCAATTAAAGCAGTTTTTCCTTAGTTTATTTATTGTTTTTCACATGTACTTTCAAAACAATTTTGGACATTCTTACATGTACATTTTTCATATGTAATTACATGTAAAAATATAGGAAGTCCCAAGTCAATAAGGACTCCTATTTTTTAATAAGTCAAAGTAGTTAGGTTTTTCCTAAATTTTCTCAAGGCCTTTCCCTATAAATAAAGGGGGCCTCTTTTGTAAATATGATCTCTTGTCTATTGCAAGAATACTCTGGCGAATTGAAAATCAAATCAAGACTTTGTGCTTTTTGTGAAAATCAATTATCAAATATTTATCAATACAAGAAAGCAAGTTCAATTCCAATCTTTGTCTTGGGATTATTTGTGTTGTGATAGTATTGTTCTTACGTCTTGCTATCATAATCTTCTTTGGTAATAATTGAAATGTGGAGTTTGTTTCGAGTGATTGAAGAGCGCTCTTAATTTGATTCTGATAGACTTTGTGTTATCAAATCATTTGTGAGGATTATGTTCATGTGTGTGAGAATACTATAGTTTGGAGACTTTGTGCTGCAAGTTGTTATATTCGATTTACTTTTATCATCTTGAAGAGGAGTGAAGACTTTGGGCTGCATTCTACTTCAAACAGTTCTATTTACAATTAGTAAGTGAGGTAACAGAAAACTTTGTGTTTCTGTGATTTTGTGATAATTTATAAGCTTTTATCAAGAGTTTGAAATATAAACATCTATTCTGAAAAAAGAGAATGAGATGAGATGGAACCACCACAAACATAGTTTTTAGTGTACATAAATTTCATAAGTTGTTTGGTTTGCAAAAGTTAAGTAAATAGAGGGAACCTCCCCTTGCTGAGAGGAGAGACTTTGTCTCATCATAGCTATGGCTGATATACCCATTTTGTCATGATGATAAAATGGCTTGGATGAGCTTGTATTTATTGGCAAAATGGAGGGAGATTTGATCCAATGGTGGAGATTAAATGTAGATATTAATGGATGAGGTTGCTTGCAAGATGGAGGGCTTGGATTTGATCAAAAAGATTGGATGGATGAGAATAAATGTGAATTTTTAATTCACATTGGGAGGGGGTTTGCATTAATGAAGTTAGATAAGGGGATTAGAAGTGAATTTTTATTTCACATGGGTAAGAGTCCCATTAAATAAAGACTATGACAAATTACGTGCTGTAAGAGCTCATTAAATGAAACTTAGGACAAGTTAGAACAAAAAATTACCTTATGTGGAATAAAAGATATTTTTTTATTTGGGAGGTGCGGGGATGAGTGTTAAATGAGGTTTGACCAAGTTAATCAAGAGGATTAGCTTAATTAATATGGCTGTAGAAAATTAGTAGATGGATTAATTAGGGGTTAAAATTAATTAAACAATGATCTATTTAATTAATTTTAGGTCTAGGGGTCATGTAGGCTAGGGTAGCTAATTAAATAATAGGTATTTAATTAACTAGGTTAGGGGTAGGCTAATTAGTAGGTTTGATTAATCAGATAAACATGATTTATCTAATTAATTAGGATTAGGGAAGTGGAGAATTTAATCATTAATTTCTCCTCTAATTAATTAATTAAATTCTTAAAATTGAATTAATTTAATTAATTCAATAGTTACACTTACTAACATTAGCCCATTTAATTAAATAAATATCATATTTATTTAATTAAATGGGCTAATGTTAGTAAGTGTAACTATTGAATTAATTAAATTAATTCAATTTTAAGAATTTAATTAATTAATTAGAGGAGAAATTAATGATATGGGTGATGTCGGAAGTTGGTTAGACGGTTAAGATATTTTTAGGTGTCTACATTTGCCCCTCATTGACGTGGTGTCCCGACCTAGCAAGGATGTGGCATCAAGTCAAAGAATTTGCCCCAGCTGTTGGGAAGGAATAAAATGGATGAGGGATGCCCCCTCGAGAGGTCGAGTGAAAAAATAATATTTTTTTCAGGTGAGCTCTCGAAAGGAGGAAATGATGGTGAAAATGGATAGAGGATGGAAAAATAGGTTGACATGTGTGAGGCCTACTTTTTACACTACTGTTCATGAGACTATTTGCAGTGATATTGCTATTACTTTTATGTTGAGAGACTATTGATCTTGAATCTTGTTTATTAAACCTAATTGATTTTTAAGGAAATAATTGTGCAATGATAAGTAGATATTGCTTTTAAGAAAATGATGAATGGATATGGAACTTTAATGTGATTTCAGTATGATTATATGGTAGAATATTTAGGTATGCTTGTATTGAAATTGCTTCGGCTATGATATCTTTATGTGTTATTAACTTCGAGTTTGAGTGTGCAGGTATTGCTAACGAAACCACAAATATAGGAGATCATTCCATACCCTATGTTGTATCCCTTGTGAGTCGATCTAGTTCCACGAGGAACTAAGATCAACCTCGTGTTTAGTAAAATGTTGTAATGTGTAATGTTGAAATGTTGCATGAGGTCAAGGGAATTAGGGCTACCTTCTAATTTACTTATATTGTGATAAGTGTTGTAAGAAATGTTGTTTTGAATCTTGTTTAAACTTTATTTCTTTTAGACCCTTTTCTTGTGTTTTTATTTGACTTTGGGAGTCCAAACTAGGCAAAAATCAACCCTAGGTTATACCCCATGGGTCTAGGGACCCTTTTGACTAGGATAAGCTTGGGATAACCTCCATATGGTCACTCTAACTTCACAGTGAAGTTAAGTGACGAATTTGGAAGCATGGGGATAATGGGATGAGTGGAATCCACACTCAGGCCCACTTCCAAGTCATGGAATAACTCCATGATCCCCTAATAATGGAGTGCTTGTCTCTTTGTGCCTCTCTTTTGGTGGGGGTTCCCCTTAATAAGGGTGGTGTGTCATCCACTCCCTTTTTATTTATATTTTACTTATTGTATTTTATTTATCCATGTGTTGTAAAAGGGCTATAGTGGGGAACCTCTTGAGTGGGGTTAACTGTTTTAAGTCCACTAAGATAATGGATGAGTTGTGAGTTTATTTTTTTAATGCCACTTGAGAAATAAGGAAAATAGAGGAATTAGTTTTAAAAGAGAGAGGAGGAGGAGAGTAAGGGGGTTGGATTATTGTGGAAAGAAGGAGAACTGGGAGGAGGAGAGTAAGGGTGGAGCTCTACTTCAGATTTCTTCCATAATAGGGCTTGTGAAGGTTGGTGAACAAGACCTCTCACCTTGTATGATCTGTTACTTGTTATGTATGTTTTGTTCTTGTTTGAGGAATGAGGATTGCAAATGTTGTCAATGTGTTTTTCTGTTAATTTGGGTTTTGTGTTGGATGTTGAAAGAGCTCCTTCTAGTTGGAAGGCACTATTCATCATGTATAGGGAAGGGAAGGTGTGAACCTCCTCAGGTGTAATCTTGTTTTCTTGATATATGAAATGCCTAGAGGGCATGTTGGTAAATTTGAGCCAAGAGGGCTTTAAGGCTTTGAGAGCCTATTTGGGATATCCCTAGAAATTTGGTTATTTGGATGGCTTGAGGCCTTGAGAAAGATAAATTTTGTTGGCTTGAGGCCGTGTGACAAGTTGTGATTAAATGTTGTGAAGATTGACACCTTGAGTTGAGAGAGTCTACTATCCTACCCTCTTTGAACTCACCTCAGCTGAGTCTTTGTATTGTGAGTAAACCATGGATGTGTGTGTGTTGTTGCTTTGGTTGTTGTTATTCAATGTTGTGAAGTGTTTTGGTCTATTCTACCCCGGGTATGTGGATGATCTCCCTAGCTCGGGGGTGACCCTCTTGCGGGTCTATGGTAGGGAGGAGAGCTAGTTGGTTGTTGTTTTCTCCCTTGTTGTCATGCAGGTTTCTGTTGGTGCATGTTAAGAGGATTGAAGGTGTTTTGCTTTGTTAGAGAAAATGTTTTATCTTCCTATTTGTAATGAGAGCTTGGTCTCTTTAAAATTTCTTCCTGGATAAGTTTCTTTTGAAGAGGAGAGGTTGTTTCCTTTGAAAGTTGTAGAAAATTTGTATTGGGAGAATAAAGTAATTCCTCCCTTAGAGTGTATGTGAGATGTGGGATTTCTTACAGGTGTTTGTTCTTGTTTACCAAAGTTGTAAGTTGTGAGATTTGTTGTTGATTTGGATCAATTGTTAAAATTGATCTCTTGTATTATTTGGTGAGAAAGTTACTTTTACAGTATTATGGAAGATGTAAATTTACCTTTGAAAACAAAATTAAAACTTGATTTAAGTACGCAATGAAAAACAATCTAAATCGATTTACTTGTCTGTGTACTTGAAGTGAAAGATTTAGTAGTTCCTATATTTACTATATCTCTTTAAATTTATTTGAATTAAAATGTATACTAGATAGATTAAAATGTAGTAAAAGAGAATTCAAATTTATATGGTCATTTACTTCTTGTTTCACTCAAGTATTTACTATATTGAAAATTAAAATGTAGAGAAATTGTGAAATGAATTTGTTAATTGAGAACGGAAAGGTTGTAGGATTTACTATGAAACTTTGTTATGAGTTATATATATATATATATTTTAAATGGAGTTGTGAAAACTTGATACACTTGTATACACACACACACACACACACACACACACACACACACACACACACACACACACACACACACATATATATATATATATATATATATATATATATGTATATATATTTGTAATATTAAATGAAGTTGTGAAAATTTGGTATATTTTTATTATGAAATGATGTTGTGAAAATTTGATACAATTGTATATATATATATAGTTTTAAGTTGAATGAAATTGTGAAAATGATATATATATATATACATATTTAATTAATATTAATTTATAATTTTGAAATAGCAAATAATTGTGAGTTCACTGTGATCATTTGATACACAGTCACAAAATTACAAAGAAAGTAATGGTGGGGGCTTAACCCCCACCGAAACAATATTAAGAAGAGGGCGTGGGGAGGGGCGGAGCCCCACCCACACCCATGAAGTGGGATGTGGGTGGGGCTCCACCCCTCCCCACACCCCCATCGAACCAAAACCACCGCGGCCTGCAATAGGCCCACACCCTGCTCATCGCACGCCATAGCTGCTACCCGCGGGCTCATCACCGCCGGAGCCCCCCACTTCCCTTCGCCTCTGCGATCTCCGCCACCGCTTCCAATGCGGCCACCTCCACCGCGACCACCACGCCGTCCTCTGCGGCATACTCACCAGCCCCCCGCCACAATCCTCCATTCGGCCTGCAACAACGCCCAACTCCAACGCCGCCGCCGCTCCTCCTCTGCCCTGCATTCAAACACATTCAAACTTAAATTTTTTTTAGGGTTATTTAACCGTCTTCTCTATGAGTTGGAATTCCATATTTAAATGGTATTAAATCAAGAGTGGAGTTTCCACTAGTATGGCTTATATTGATTTTAACTAAAAATAAATGTTTATATATTTATATATGTATATATGTGAGTGCCTATATATATACATATATAAATATACACAGTTATATATGATATTGTTATATAAATGTGGGGATTAAATTAAAAAAAAAGAAATCTATTTCATTAGAGATAAATATATGAATAATTTTATATATATGGGTATAAATAAATAAATGTATTGCAATTAAAAATGTAAATATATGATTAATCATTTAATCATTGTGAAAGGGGTTCTTTTCAAAATAAAATGTATATATTAAAAGGAAAAGAAAATATTTATATATTTATATATATTTAAATAATTAGTTAAAGAATAAATGAGACAAATTATTTTGACAATTAATTAATTGAAATTCTTCAGATCGATATGTAATAGAAACCGCGATCTCAAATTAAATTATTACCAAAAGGTAGACTAAGAAAATGAGACAATTTATCGAATAAATAGATAATTAAATAAATAGTCGCTGGAATGCAACGAAAGGGGAAATGTGAGCCAATATTATGATAATTGAGAAAACCAATTTAAAGGTCAACCACCTACCAAGGAAATCCTAAACGTTGCAACTAAACCGACACATACATTGAGATCGATATCAACATGCAGATGTGTGTAGAATATTCCGTAGCAACAATCACTTTGTCAACTTAAACATACGCAACAGAGCACGCTTACGCATGTGAGGGGGAGATTTCATATAGTAAAGGAAAAATTTTGACAGTTCATATCATGACCACATGTCGCATGTGGACATGAACACGCGTGATTGCGTGTTGTGAACGCATGTGAAATGTGGGCATGACGACATGAAGAAAAATGGGCAAAACAGGTTATGTTTTGCATCCTGGGATGGAAAAAGTGTGTTGGAGGATGACATGGCCTTCTATAAATAGAAAAAGTGGGCCCAAAGTGCCATATTTGCACACATTGAGCCTATTGGACGAAAGGAGAGAAGAGGAGATGAGATGGCGAATCCACCTTTCCCTTGCTACAAGCATCTATTGGAGCGTGTGCGCATATACATGAGATCACCGCTGGCGGACCCCTGGGTATGTGGACTAACCTTGGCCTTGTAAAATTTTACATCTCGGTATTTATGACATTGGATTATTTTGAGCGATGTATATTTTGGCGGCGATGTACTTTATGATGGTTTATGATATTATGGATGTTTACAGTATTATGGTGTATGCATTATGATGGTTATTTATGATGGTTTATGATTATGATGTATGGATGCTTATGATGATGTTGTTTATGCATTATGGATATTTATGGGTCATGATGTTATGGATATATGATGGATATTTATGATGTGATTAATGTGATGTTATGGGTGCATTTATGGATTACCTAGATGGATTTATTGTTATAGATGTTACTTGATTATGGATGCATTTATGGTATGTGATGGTATGGATGGGATATATACTCAGATTAATAAACATAGATTATACATGGTAAGAGTGAAATGGATAAATGGATTATAATGTGGATTTTGATGTGGATTATATGCTTAAACTAATAAACATATAGTATGAATGTAAATGAATGTGAATAATTTATGTATTGATAAATGGATGATTGGGTAAATGGATATGTTAATGATTTAATGACAACTAATGATAAATTGATCAATAATGATAATAATATGAAATGGTAATGTATAAATGTAATGGTTAATGAAATGTAATGATTATGCAAATGAATGAAATGGTGATAGATAAATGTAATGATTATACAAATGAAATGATTAATGAAATGGTAATAAGATGGGAAATGGGATGGGTTGATGTTGTAGTTGACTGTCATGATACATTTGTTGTTTGTTGAACCCTGGGCGATAGGGTTAGGTGGTGGGGATAGGTTTGGGAATGGTTGGGATAGGTTTGGGAATGGTAGGTCACTAGACACCACGTTATTAGAGGGGTTTTTGTTGGGATGAGTGAAGTATGTAGAGTGATTTGATTGGGATGATTGATTAGGTGGGAAGGGATATGTTAGATGGGGGGGTTTGTGTCAGAGTAAATGGATGGGGGGTTGAATCATTTTCAAATCCTAAGTCCAGATTTTGTGTTGAATGGGTGATGATCTGGGTTTGTTTTTGATTTTTGTAATTTTGTGATTTTTTTGGATTTTTGGATTTTGTATTATTTTTGGATTTTTTGGATTTTTAGGCTGTACAAGAGAAGCATACAAGGATCCTCATTCCATGGATTAGCTTTGGGTGGGATAATGTAGGGTGGGCAATAGGATTTGATGTTTCAGAATTCCAAGCCATGGGATGTGCACGATGTGGAATGTTAGATGATGGGAAGAGGACTTATTAGATGGTAGAACTGATCACTACACATGGTGCCTAAGATAGGTTTTCACCATGGTACTTATCCAAGGTGTCACCGAAGTGATTTTCACCATTGGATGACTTTAGTACACTTAGGTTTTTTTCTTGATTTTTTTTTCTTGATTTTTTGGATTTTTTCTGTTATTTGATTTTTTGTACTTTTTTGATTTGGCATACTCAATGAGTTATGTGTAGAACCTTTTCAGATGCAAGATGTTCATAAGTTCATCTAGAGGCTGCCCCTCAAGTGTTGCAAGCTAATATGCCCCTGACCCATAGTTGGATGTGATGACATATGATCCCAACCAATTAGGCTCAAACTTTCCTTTCTTTGTGCGCTCTTGCAGGTTTTTCTGATCCTCCATAAGGACAAGGTCACCTATTTCAAACTCACGGTTCTTGATCATCTTGTTGTAGCTCCTGCGTAGGTGATTTTGATATGCTTGAAGGTGATTGAGAGCAACCAAGCGTTTTTCATCCAGTAACTCTAGCTCATTTAGTCGTGCAACTCTGTACTCCTCCTCAGTGATTATATTTTGTAATGAAATCGTGAGTGACAGGAGCTCGACCTCAATAGGTGAAATAGATTTGAAACTAAATACTAGGGAATATGGTGTGGCTCCTGTAGGTGTGTGGATGCTTGTGCGGTAGGCCCATAAAGCTGGGTTGAGTTGGAGGTACCAGTCACGGGCAGCTTCATTAACTGTCTTTTTCAGAATGTGTAAGATGTCTTTGTTAGAAGCCTCAACTTGACCACTAACTTGAGGGTAATAGGGTGTGGAAAAGTGATGTTGGATATGGAACTTCTCGCACAAGGTGCGGACTTCCTGGTTCTTAAACGATTTCTTGTTATCTGTGATGATGGAATGGGGAACTCCATAACGGCATATTATGTAATGGAGAATGAACTTAGCAATTTGGATGCTTGTGGTGAAAGTGAGTGGAATAGCTTTGACCCACTTAGTGAAGTACTCGGTAGCGATGATGATGAACATGTGGCCATTGGATGAGTGTGGGTGAATTTTACCTATGAGGTCAAATCCCCATTGTGAAAAAGGCCAAGGAGTTGTTATCAGCTGCAGTTCCTATGAAGGTACATGGATGAGGTCACTATGTTGGTGACATGGAAAACATTTCTTCACAAATCGGTAAGCATCTCATTCCATGGTTAGCCAATAGTACCCTATCCTCAGAATCTTCTTCACTAAGGTAGGTCCACTAGAGTGTGCCCCGTAAATGCCTTCATGCACCTCTTGCAAGGCCACTTCGGCTTCCCTAGAGTCAAGACATCGTAAAAGAGTACCATCAAGACTTCTTTGATAGAAGGTGTCTCCTATGAGGGTAAAGCGGGAGGCTCGGCGGATGAACCTTTTGCATTGTGTAGATGATAGGTTTGGTGTGATAATATTGTCATGAAGGAACATGTAAGTCTCTTGATACTAGGGAGATAAGGGACCAACAATGTCACACACTATCTCTAATTGCGATACATCATAAGCTAATATGGGAAGCTCTTCGATCAGGAACCCACACTTTTTGTTGTCCTTTTTCATATCAACCAAGGATCCTATTATAGCCATGGCATCTGCTACTTTGTTATTTAATCTTGGAATTTGCTCAAAATGGATATCGTGGAAATAATCTTTGAAGTCATCAACCATTATTTTGTAGGGTAGGAGTTTGTCGTCCTTTATCTTGTACTCATTGTTCACCTATCGAATGACTAACTAGGAGTCTCCATAAACTATCAGCTTCTCAATTTTCCACTGTATTGCCATATGAAGTCCTATGATGAAGGCCTCATATTCTACTACATTATTTGTGCATGGAAATGTGATTTTGTAGGATTTGGGAATAGTGTCTCCTTGAGGGGTGACAAACAAGATCCCTGCCCCTGAGCCACAATGTGTGTAAGATCCATCAAAATACATTTTCTATGTATCTATTGTTGGCACTATTGTCAATATGGACTCGTTTGGAAATTCTGTAAGCAATGGTTGTTTTGTCGGGATTGGTGCATCAGCCAATTGATCAGTGATCACTTGTCCTTTAATGGATTTCCTTTCTGTGTATTCAATGTCAAGCTCACTCAGGATCATAACCCACTTAGCCATTCGTCCTATAAGAGCTACTCTAGTCAGTAAATATTTCAATGGATCGATCTTGGCAATGAGCTTAGTCTTGTGGTTGAGCATGTAATGTCTTAATTTCTGGGAAGTGAAGACAATGGCAAGAAATGCTCATTCAATGGGAGTGTGGTTCAGCTCATAGGTCACCAAGGTGTGACTAATATAGTATATAGCTCTTTCTTTTCCTTGTTCGTCATGCTGTGCTAACAAGGCCCCTATCACCGTTTCTGTTGTTGAAATGTGTAAAAGGAGGGGTTGTCCCTATTTTGGTGGAATAAGGATGGGTGGGTTAGCAAGATATTCCTTCAGTTGCTCAAAGGCATTTTGGCACTGACTATCCCATACAAAAGCTATATTTTTGTGGAGAAGATACTGGAATGGCTGACACTTGTCGGCAAGCTATGCTATAAAGTGATAGATGGATTGTAGTTTCCCTTGTAAGCTTTGAAGTTGCTTGAGTGTCTTGGGTGGAGGCATCTCCACTATGGCCTTGACCTTGGTGGGATCAACTTCAATTCCTCTTCTCAACACAATGTATCCTAGAAGCTTTCTAGAAGTGACCCCAAAGATAAATTTCTTGGGATTTAACCATACATTGTATTTCTCTAACCTATCAAAGAGTTTAGCCAACACATTTAAGTGCTCTTCTCTAGTTTTGGACTTTCCTAGTAGATCATGGACATAGTCTTCCATTATGATGTGGAAAAGATCATGGAAGATGACTGTCATTGCCCTTTGATATGTAGCACTTGCATTTTTCAATCCAAAAGGCATCACAACCTAACAACATATTCCCCATGGACATATAAAGGAGGTTTTATGTTGATCTTCTTTTGCTATCCTAATTTGATTGTACCCAAAAAATCCATCCATCAAGGATAACACCTCATGTTTGGCAGTGAGATCCACAATGATGTCTATGTTAGGTAACGGAAAATCATCCTTAGGGCAAGCCTTGTTAATGTCTCTGAAATTTGTGCAACATCAGATGCCCCTAGTAACTTTGGCTACTGGTACAATGTTGGATACCCATTCAGGATAATTCACAGGGTGAATGAACCCCACATCTAGGAGTTTCTTGAGTTCTGCCTTGATGAGGAGTGTTATTTGGGGATTCATTTTCCTTATCTTTTGTTTTACTAGTTTCACATCAAGATGCACTTCAAGGTGATGAAAAACAAGAGTAGGATCTAATCCTAGCATGTCAACAGATGTCCATGCGAAATTATGGCTCCTCTATTTGAAGAAAGTTAAGAAAGCCTCCTATTCTTTTGTTGTAAGGGCCTCTACTCTGAATGTGATTTTTGGTATCTCTTCAATTCCAAGATTCATCTCTTGTGATGCTTCAATTAGTATTGGTGATCTCTCTTGATATAGTTCAGATACTTCAAGAAGTCCCATGCTCTCATCTCCTAGCGCCTCGTGGAGGTTTTCACTAGGTGATACATCCTTTATTTTGATTTTTTCTTCATTTGAAAGTGCCACAAAGTGGTTTTCACTAGGGGATGTTATCTTTATTTTTATATTCTTGTGACTAAGAGCTTGGGTTGTCTCCTCGAAGTATACAAATGTGTTAGTTCCATGATGTAGTTGGCCTTATGATCTCTAAGGGGAAAGTGATCTCTAACCCCCATCATTTTAGCTATCGCTTCATCATTCTAGATGCAATGTCAAGGATAGGATGTCCTTGTTGGTCCCAATCTATGAGTTGGGGATAAACAAGAGGTATGTCATCGGATACGGAAGGCATGGTGGTTAAGGTGTAGATGGTGCATATGGATGATTCAAAGAATTTGATGAAGTCACTAAAAGAGTCTTGATGGTCCTCTTCATTGATGTTGTTGATTGCGGGGAAGGCCTTAGCGACCTTACTTAAGATACATTCATCATTAGTGGGGTTAGACTCTTGTTTTCCGTACCCTAACCCATGAAGATATGGATTTCTTGTTGCTCAGATAGGCTCTACAATTCCTTGTTCATGAAGACCTATGCTACCTTGTCCTTTGTAGCCCATATACTTGACGATTTCGAGACCTTTTCCATAGATCTCAGTTGTGAGAGTAGGAACTTCTTGATCTGCCTCTTCTTTGTACAACCACAAATATATATCTTTGAGAACATCTTGCCTTAGGAGGAGCTTCTTCTCGAAGGTTGGTGATGGCTTGTACTTGATGATTACTGTAGAGACTTCCTCTTGCTTAGGAGCACCAAATGTCTTAGGAGATGGCAATAGTCCCACACAAAATGTGTCATGTATATCATATTCACCACATCCCATGTCACTTATCTTGATCTTAACCTCAGGTGGAGGAGATGTTTGTGATGTAGTCACGATGTTGGAGGTATCGATGTATGAGGTGGATGATGTAGGATTGGTATGTGCAGTGGATTTTTTGGTAGCATTGTTGTAAGGGCAGAAAGTGTGGTCGTGTCCTTCCAAGAAACTATAATATTGGAACAAACAAGCATTGACATAGATGGTAACTTCCATGCCGTTATGGGGAAATTTTAAGCATTGATGGAAGGTGGATGGGACGGCTTGCATGGCATGAATCCATGGTTAGCTGAGAAGAATATTATATGGGAGATCAAGATCAAGCACTTAACATTTGGTCTCTAAGATCTTTTGTCCTACTTGAGTAGGATGCTTGATGGTGCCTTCGGACAATATTTCAGTATCATCATATCCTTTGATGGTTATACATTCACTAGCATCCACAACCACATCAAAGTACCCCAAATGTTTTAATAATTTTAGAGTGCAAAGTCTTAGGCTGGACCCACCATCTATTAAGACTCGTTTAATAGTGTGCTTGTGGATTAGAACTTCAATGTGTAAGGCTTCGTTGTGGGTGGCATTAGATGTGGGTAGATCATTTTCCAAAAAGGTGAGGCGATGAGGCAAAGTGATGTGGCTTACCATGGCTTGGAATTGGTCAACATTCAAATTGGTAGGGACTTGGGCTTCCATTAAGGCTTTGTCGAGGACTTCCTTATGGAGGGGAGATGTGCGGAGTAGCTTAAGGATGGAGATTTGTGCAGGGTTTTTTTTAGGTGCTCCAAGAGGTTGTACTTGTGAGTGGATGGTGGATTGGTAGGTGTGTATGTGGAGGGTTGATTGTTGGTGGGAGCTCCATGAATAGAAATGTGGCCGCAATGAGTAGCAATAGTGCAATTTGGTGTATTATCTCTAATGGTGATAGTGTTGATGTGGTTGGAAGAACCTTCTATTCATCCCACAATGGAGTCAAAATAAGAGGGAGGTGGTATGACATTGTATGTTTGGTTGGAGAAGGATGATTTTCCTTTGTTATGGTCGGGAAGGGGTTCCTTGTATGCCCCAAGTTAGCATTTGGTGATTGTCTCGGTGGTTCGTCAATAGTTATGTCACGCCTATCAATAAGGTCTTGTATACAATGTTTCAACCTCGTGTAGTTAGATGTCTTGTGCCCTTTCATGTGATGATATTCACAATAGGCATTTTCATCGAACCAAGAGGGTTTAAATTGATTTTCATCATAAGGTCTAATAGGGATAATGTGATTAGGTCCACCTTCACAAGGTTGTTCAAAACATTTTCAATGGGCTCTCCTAAGGGTGTGAACTTTCTCTTAGGTTTGTCGTTTTATCTTGGCAGTCCCTTAGGAACATTGACATTATTATTTGTGGATGTGCTTGGTGGGGTGGGGTTTTGTACATTTTGGATGGCTTTCACATCAGTGACACTGTCGTTGAGGGTATTCTTGTTCTTACCCCAAAAGTAAGGTTTGTCGTTTGATGGTGCATTATTGTTTGTGTTATTGTAGTTGACCTTGTTGTTGTTGTTGTTGGTTTTGATGTCATTATTGTACAGTTTTATGGAGCCTTTAGGGATAAGGGCTCTTTCAATGGTTCTTCCTTTGTCAATAACCTCCTTAAAGGCTGATGCACATTGGATTTGTAAATGGAACCCCATTTCTTAGTTAAGGTTAGTCACAAACATACACTAGTAGAAATATGGCTAGTAAATGACCAGGTGACTAAAACTTTTAGTCACGTGACCAAACTTTTAATCACGTGACTAAAACTTTTTGCAACACAGTTATAAATGACTAATTTAGTCATGGGGGAAAAAAACACAACTACAAATAAAATTGACTAAATAAATTCCTCTATTCTTTTTTCTTTCACTTTAGTTTTGGAGGGAATTAATGGAGGGATTGTGCGTTTATGAATTTTCAACAAAAGGTGAAACCTATGAAGAAGAAAAGATTGTGCGTTTAGCAGGAGAAGATTGTTCATGGCCGCCGAGAATAGGGTATGTAGAGTAGTCAAACAGGAGAAGATTATTCATGGCCGCCAAGAATAGGGTAGTGGTGTTTGGTCTGCAATTGATCATTTGCATTTCTCCTCTCTTGCTCTCATTCTCCTGATGATGGATCACTGAGTGTGATCCGAAATGTTGAGTAAAAAATATGAACACAGTCAAATCCAGAAACATTCATACAATCACCATGGACTGTGGAAAACTAATGATCTCCAGGACAAGATTGTTCATGGCTGCCAAGAATATGGTATGAGTAGTTGAACAGGAGAAGATTGTTCATGGCCACAGTTCTTTGAGTTTGGAAATAGTTTTGAGATCATCATGTGAATGAAGAAAGGAGGGAATTTTGGAATTTCCAGCTATAGATAGCAGATATCAAAGGAGTAGATAGATGGTAGATAGACGAAAGATAACAAATGGTTTTATGATGCAGAGGTAGGTTTTCCACGTATCTCTATTCTTCTCTTAGCCTGCTCTAAAGTTTTGTATCTTTAAAAGCTTGGTGCTTTGTCATTAGTGACTGTTCTATCTCTTTCAATGATTGTATGAAGAGGTCTCATGGTTCTTTATTGATAAAGTTCTATTTTTTCCATTCATGATTTATACTTAGAATACCTTGGCATGAAGAAATTTGATGGTCTTCAACCTGTGACTTAGACACTGCCCCTATGTGTGTGATTCAACCTTTGAAAGATGATTGTATTTTCAAAATGACTGTCACAAAACAGAGAATGAAAGCTTGTTGTTGAGAATTCAAGACTATTCCATGATTTGTTTCATTCCTTAAATCTGCTCTTCACTGTCTTTACTATCTCTTACTGCTATCTTGACAGTAACCTTTGTCATGAAAACCTTGTTCATTGCTTCATACATGAACTGATCTTTGTTGTCCTATCACAAACTTGCCTACAAATTTCTTAATACAAAGATATCATTGATGATGACTGTCCTTTGTATGCAAAAATCTATCACAGTCACATTCCCTTTGTCCATCTGCTGCTATGACTATCATATAGCTTATTAGCTTGATTTTGATAAACTTGAAGATTCTATTCATAGACTTTTGACTGTAAAAAATCCTCTCTGTTACTTTTGTTATTGATATATGACATAGTTTTCACATAATTCACATTTGGATGCAAAAAGACTGTCAATATTCCACTGTCTTTTCTCTGCTATTATAGCCCACTTTGGTGACTGTGATTAGGGCATCTCTTTGAATGGATAGTGATCTCCTCTTTTCTTCTATGTTGTTGTGCATTACTCTTTTTGATGACTAATTTCACTATTAGTTTGATGACATGACTATCATCACGTTCAAAGGCACTTGTGTCACTATTTTAGCATCTATATAATGACTATCTTTGCTTGATAAAATCTTCAAGGATCAATTAACTAATCAGGTAAGGGTTTGTATTTTGACAAAAGTGTTTGGCTTCATGGATTTTGTATTTTCATCTTTTCAATGCTACTATAGACTGTAATATCTGCCCCCTCCTTTGCAATCAAAGGCATGACTATATTCTCTATGTTGTTTTTCCTATTGTCATGATTGTCATTTGAAATGGTTGACATCTTGAGTCCTTTATTTGGTGACTTTGCATATGATTTTGCCAAGTGATTTATTGCTATGAATACTTCATCACAATATTTATTTAATTGGGGTTTTAAAGTGTAATCTTGATAAATTGTTTAGTATTTCTTCTAAATGTTATTTATCTATTGGTTTACATAGCTTGTCTATATTTCTAAGTCAGACAACTTGTAAAATGTATAATTGTCAGCATGGGAATGAAATTGAATTGTTGTTGATGTTTGTTATTCTCATGGACACGTATTGAAGCACTTACTCTATATTATGCATGTACCTAAAAAAATGTTTTAGGTGCATATAAGTCTAGCAGCTACTTGCATGAGTGATAAAGCTTGTTTGGAGAGGACTTGGAGACTTTTGAAAAGGCGGGCAAGGAATTTGGAGTTTGTTGTCACGAATTTGAAGTCGGCAAGGCCCTCTACAGCAAAGTCAAATTTGGGGATGCACTTTGCAGCAAATTCAAACGTAATTCAAAACCCTCATTGCCAAAAGTGAACTGATATTTTCATGATATTTGGGGAAGCTGCTTATGGCGCCCCCCAGGAGATATTTTCATAATTGAAGCTTGAAAACTCAAAAGAAAATGTTATCTTCAATATTTTTTAAGTTGATTCTTAACTAATCCTTGAACTCAAATAAAACCACACCTCTACTTTGCATGATCTCCCTGCATGATGACTAGCCCAAACTGAAGGAAAGGTTATCCTAGCTTGAGCATATGCATGATTGGAGGTTACCTTTTAAGATTTTATATTTAAAGGCCTTCTAGGCGTAGGATAGCTTATTATACTAAATTAATAATGGAATGCACAATATTATAGATAGATCAGCATCAAAGGTTGACTACAGATCAATATCATGCATATGATGAGAGAGTAGCCAAAGAGAGGGAAATGGAAAAATATCCATGTCCATGTAATGACTGTCTTGGTGGAAGGGTGAGAAAAAGAAATGTGATTTATCGACATATGATAAGATATGGGCATAGTGGTATAAGCCCTTGGGCTTACAATTATTATGAAGATATGATAGAATTATAGAATGTGAGAGATGAAGAGGCAACAAACATAGATGAGTGGCACCGAACATAGATGAAGAGGCAGAAATGTTAGACGAAGGGTTTGAAGTTGAAACAATGTTGAATAAGGGTCTAAACGACGATTGGGCCAAGTCAATGGAGGATGCTTTAAAGCCTGTGTATGCTAATTGCAAGTTAAGTCATTTGACAACAATACTTCAAATTCTTAACTTGCAAGTGGTGCATGGTTGGACAAATGAGAGTGTAGATCAGTTATTGGCATTATTAAGTTCATTGTTAGCAGCTGACTCCACATTGCCAACAAAACAAAGTCAATGTAAAAAGTAGATTAGTAAGCTCAGCTTGGGGTATTAAAATATCCACACATGTGTTAATGGTTGTGTATTATTTCACAAAATTCTTGCAAGTGAGAGTGAATGTCTGCAATGTCATGAAGCAAGGTATAGACAAGGGTTGAAACCAGTTGTGGTTCCTAGAAAGGTTCTTCACGACTTTCTGATAATCGCATAATTACTCTGAATGTATAGGTGCAGAGACATTGTTGAACTTATGCAGTGGCATGCCCAAAATAAGAGCATTGATGGAAAACAACAACATGTGCCTGATTCTAAGATGTGGATGGAATTTGATAACAGATGGCCTAATTTTTCTCAAGATCCTCGTAATATAAGGTTGGGTTTGGCTCTAGATGGGGTGAACCCATTCTCAAATCAAAGTACTAAATAGTCAACTTGGCCAATCTTTTTAATAAATTATAACTTGCCTCCATGGTTAGCAACTAAACCATTTTTCTTAATGCTATCATTGATTATGCCAGGAAAGAAAAGTGTGACTTCAAATACAATAGATTCCTATCTAGAGCCATTATATGATGAGCTAATGGAATTGTGGAAAGGAATTGAAGCAATTCAATCTTTAAGTGATGGTCATTCAATCAAATTCACTTTAAGAGCTTCCTTATTGGTTACGATTCATGATCTTCCTACATATGGTACATTGTCTAGTCTAATTATTCATGGATACCATGGTTGTCCTGCTTGCAACTTTAAGGATTTTGCGAGGTACTCAAGAAGTTTACGTAAGTGTATTTATTGTGGACATCATGCTTACCTTAAAGTGGGTCATCCATATCATCGACAAAAAACATGTTTCAATGGTCAAGAAGAGAATTGTGAAGCACCTTTGCTAATAACAGGTGATTACATTATTGAGAATGGACAAAAAATAATGTCATTTATTGAAAATGGTGGGATTGCTGGTAGTAGATATGATCCATGCAATGAAAGTGGTGTAAAATGGTTGTGCATGTTCTATAAGTTGCCATACTTTAAGGATATAGCCATTAGGCATACTATTGACTTTATGCATACTGAGAAAAATATAGCCTATGTTATTATAGAAGCTCTTTTTGGTGCTTTTGAGACTATTTCATCACGTGAAGACTTTCAAGAACTAAAGATTCATCAAAATCTTTGGGTTGAAAAATATGATGATGCAAAATATAGAAAACTCAATGCTCCTTATGTCTGGACAAAGGAACAATGTGCACAATTCTTACAGTTGATGTCTCAGACTCGCTTTCCCACTGGATATGTAAGTAGTACTATCAGAAGTCAAACTAACATTAATAGCTTAAGAGGCCTAAAGACCCATGACTATCATGTTATAATCAAAAATATTTTACCTATTGTGGTAAATATATCAGGTTTGACAAAGGGGCCAAGATTGGCAATTATAAGGTTGGGCCTAATATTAAAGAGAATGAGTTCACATGTATTAAAGATCCTTCGAAATTTGATAGTTTGAGGGAGGAGGTTGTTGAAGTCTTTTGTCTATTGGAACAAGAATTTCCAGCGACAATCTTTAACATTTCTATGCATCTTTTGATACATCTATAATATGAACTAGAGCATTGTGGTCCAGTAAGAATGAGATGGATGTATCCTATAGAACGACTTATGAAGGTTTTAAAAAAAATTGTTCGTACTAGGGAAAAACTAGAAGGCAACATGTCTGAGGGATATTTAATGCAAGAGGCCATTGGATTTTGCACATAATATATGAAGGATTTTAGAAATGTCAATCAACGTGTATGGGATGATGATGAAGATGAGAGAGTTGCAGGTGAAGTATTAGAAGGCAATGGATGTCGCTTCAAGCTATCACATCAAGAAAGAAGTGTGATACATGCCTTTATTCTTCAAAACACATCTTCATTCGATAAGTGGCACGGGTTAAAAAAATTTACACAATTATTTATTTACACATTTATATTATTAATCTTACTCAATTGCATTTACACATTTATATTATTAATCTTACTATTTGCACATTAATATTCTATGTAGAAAATATGAAGAAGAGAATCAAAGTTGGGTGCAACATCAACCTCAAAAGCGCAGACGTCATGATTTGGTTGGAGATGATTCTTTTCTAAAATTTGAAGAATAGATTGCTAATGCAGTTAGTGATGCAAAAGAAGAAGGTCAAGATATAACAACAGAGGAAAGTGAGCTTCAACAACCTCCACATTTATGGGCTATGTGTTTTAGTGGAATGTGGGCCTATGGTAGCCATTTAAGAGTGGAGGAAAAAGACAAAGGAAAGACAAATTGTGATTGTGTTGTAAGTGCTGAATTTCTTCACGAAACTGAGAAGAAATTCTATGCTACATTCATCCAAGAAATTATTCAAGTGAATTTTGGTGAAAATAGTCCTATATTATTAAAATGTAAGTGGATCCGACCATCTCCGCAGCACATTTTGATGAGTATGGATTTGTACGTGCAAATACAAGACAATTTTTATCAGAGAGGGATGAGCCCTATGCTTTCCATTTTCAAATTAACCAATCATTTCTAATTGATGATGTAAGAAGCCCAAGATGGTCATATGTCATTCAAACAGAGTCTCATTCAAAACAAAAATTCATGGAAGTTGTTGATATAATGTTTGATGGGCAATATGTTAATTTACAAGAAACATTTGAAGTAGTGGATGAAGATGATGATGGAGTGTTTGGAGAAGATATTTTGATTACCAACAAAGAGGTTGAGAGAGAGAATGTATTGCATGACACAGATGAGGATGAGGAAGAAAATCAAGCAGATGCAGACATGAGTGATCAGGATTCTGATCTTGTTGGCAATGCAAATGATTAGTGAAGGCATCAAGAAAACAGTGAGCTTGTAAAATGTAGTAGAGAAGTAGCAAGATAAGAAAGGGCATTAGTGTACATGAATTTCTTCCACTTTGGGTTTTTCAGGGTAATCTCTTGTGTTGAGCTCTACTTTTTGTTGTTTTTCTAGTTCTTGTCTTGCTACAGGTCATGCATATAACTAGCTATATTTGTTCCAAAAATTAATTACTCATTTTTAAAGCACATATTGACTGTTTTTGTTTACTTACATTTGTGTTCAGAATTTCTGCAAAATTATATAAGTAGAAATAATGAGGATTATATAAGTAGAAATAATGACGATTCACACTATCAGAAAGGCAATTAGTTTCTTCTCAAATAGAAGGATAAACAAATAGAGTTTCCTTTGGGTTTCAATCTGTGTGCCACGTTTACTTACTAAATTTTTCCTCCTCCATATAATGCATCTTATATGCTATCATCCTATGTCATGTCACTTGTCATAGACTATCTCCTCTAATTTCTAAGAATGCATCTTATATGCTCTGTGAATGTATTTCATATGGGGACTGTCCTTATATACTGTATCATTCAAATGGAAATGAAATCCTTATATACTATGACTGTATTTGTTTATATGCTCTAGTTGACTGAAAATAATGGATTTGTTTATATTCCACTCTTGTTCTACTGATTCAAGTTGTTGATTTATATATTATTGTTTATTTGGACTTCAGGAAATGAGGAAAAAGACTATGAAGCACAATTTAGATGATAGTGATCATGTTGCTGAAGTTCCACTGATAGATTATGAGTGCTTTCATAAAGAACGTGTGACAAAGAATAGTGAATATTTATCACATCTTGGTTTAACAAACAGACAAGTTGTAAATCCACTAAGTAGTATATTATTTCTTTAATTGTGTTTATGAAATTTTATAGGCAAGAGGTTTATGTATATAAGACATAATATGATATTTTTTTGTTTTATAGGAATGAAAAAGAGTGCAAAGAAAATGCAAAGAGAAAACAAAAGGAAAGTAAAGATACAGTGATGCCAACTCGTAGAAGCTAATGCATTTGGGATTCAAGTGCAAATGCAGTTGGTGAAAAGAATAGTTGTGATGATGTGTAGCCCGATATAACACATAGTGATGTGTAGCTTGATATAGCACATGGTGATGTGCAACCTGATATAGCACATGGTGATGTGCAGCCTGTTATAGCACATGGCGATGTGCAGCCTATTATAGCACATAGTGATGTGCAATGTTGTGATAATCTCTTAGCACAGAGTTTAAGAGAGATTATTGAAACCAACGAGAGGAAAGGAATAGTAAGTGAGATGCAGATGATTTATTCAAGATTAAAGGATGTGTTTGAAGTGAAATCTACAACGATCGGTATTGATCTACCTACTCATGACACACCTACTCATGACACACCTGATGTGGCCAAGGACAATGAAGTTTTAGTTAATGAAAGTCATGAAGAGAGATCACTTGCATCTGATGTCCCTACTACAACTTTTGATGGAACTAGTGGATCAACCAAAAATATTGTTAGTTGTTTAATAGAAGATGTGCCTACTTTTTTCAAAAGAAAAAGATTGAGTCAAGATTTATACAAATCTACAGAGAGGAATGCAAAACAAAGAAGATTAGAAGGCAAGAAGCCATTCTTAGTTGAGGTATCAAGAGATGGTGAGCCCATTGGGAAAAATGCTGCAAGGTGGGCCTCTGAGTTGAGTGTGAGATGTAGGGCCCATTTGGATATTTGCAAATCACAATTTGCAAAGCCAGATCCACAAAGTGTGGAAAATGTTGTTAAAAAAATAGAAAATGCTTTTGAGACTACTGGTGAACAAATCTCTAGAAGATATTACAAGTAAAAGATGAGACTTTTGATGAACAATTATTGATACAATTGTAGAAAAACAATCTTGGAGGGAAAAGATGTTGATAACTAAGAGGGGGGTGAATCAGTTATCTTAATTAATTTAATTTTCTGTTCTTCTTTAACAATTAGTGTAGCATCAAAGCAAATAAGCATCGATAATCATGAAAGTAGAAACAAAGTCAAAACACATAACACAATGATTTTGACGTGGAAAACCCTGTTAAGGGAAAAACCATGAGGTGACTAACCCAAGAATGTATTCTCTGTTAGAAGAATAGAAATACAAAATGGCACATGCCAATTAGGGCTCACTGCCTACAAGAGACTCACTGTCTACAAGTAATAAAGAGAGTAACAAGATACTTGAACTGATGAGAAGCATCCACATATGCTAGAGTTTAGTTCCGGTTAGGCTCAGTATACTGATCTATTGCACTTCATTCTTTCTCTTCTTTGGTGTTGTTGTCATGTCACATACCGGACCTACCTTACTGCTTCCTCACTACACTTTTGCTTTTCTTCGCACACCACAACACCCACCTCACACCTTCATACCAAAATCAATCTGGTATATATATCTGCACCAAGGATTTCATCCACTTTCTAGTCGACATCCAGAATACTTACTATTTTCCCAAACTCTTGGTCTATCGGCTGAATCCTTGCTTATCAAGTGATGTGTATCAAAGAGATTCTCATAGAAGTCATCAATCATGTCGGTCAATCATGAATGATACCTTAGTAAGCTTGATCATCATCAATATCTCATCCGGATTAAGGTCTGATGCTCTGCCGGTCAGTTCTTCCTCAGTTTACTCTGCTAAACAGGAACCCAATACTTAGGTGCTCATATCTCTTTACTCTTTCATTACCGAAGGCTCAATCTCTGGAATCTACCAGTCAAGGTACTCCTCTTGACTTCCCCAAGTCTACACTTTACATAGATACTTCCTCTGAGAGATCTGGACCTGATTGTTGGACCTTGCTGCATACTCTGTTCTTGGTCACCGGACCACAACACTCTTCAATCTGACTTCCGGTATAAGCACACCATGTCCTGCGGATGGGTGGGATGAGCTTTGTTGCCATCAATGACAACACTAATGAAGCTACAATGTGTCTCTTGCCAACAATCTCCCCCTTTGGCATTGATGGCAACACTTAGTGAAAAATGGCTAAGTGTCACACTACACTCCCCCTTAGCTGATGCTCTGTTCTAATGTACACTTTACTGGAGCTCCCCCTTAGCTGGATTCCACATTTTTCACTACTCCTCACTCCCCCTTTGACATCAATGGCAAAGGGTAGGGTTCACACACCAAAATTTTCAAGAAAAACAATCTATACATATCCACATAAGTGTATATACAAGTTGTACTTACATGTACTTAAGTATGTCTACAAAAGTATTCTGCAACTGTATAACTTCTGTAGCCCAACTCTACTTCATCCTATTCAAAATTGAGATGTGACCACTCAACAGGAATGCAAACGCTTCTACCTTCTTAAGATCTGTCGGATCATTGGTCTGGGCTGTGGCCTAAGCATCAGTTAGGGCCTCATGCATGGCCTCTAACTTAGGGATAATGATCCCTCTAAGTTCACTCAACCTGTTTATTCTATTTTTCTTCTCCTTCTCAAGCTTCTTTATTTCATCTATGACTGCAATAGTTTTACACTCTTTATTTACTATGGAGGAGGAGAGAGGATCAAAACTTTGAGATAAACTTAACAGTTTATCCACTTGCTCTTTTACTTTCTTCTTAATATCCTTGGTCACTTTAGGCCAGGATAAACAAAATTTATAGATATCTCTGCCATCTTTAAGAGCATTTTCCAAGCTCTTTATTCCAATATCCATAACTCTCCTATCATTTGTTATTAGACCCTACACTTCGGAGAATCTTTTTCCCAAAAACTCCTTCTGGACCTTTTCTCTGCTAACTTCTCTAAGGAATCAAAATGCGTATGAATAGAATTTACAAGAGACTTTAGATTAATAGATGTGGAGGCCGAAGAATCCTTTTGGAAGGATGGCATGATCTTCTCCAATACACCGGATGCAGCTTCTATGAGCTCACAGTCTTCTATGTGAGATTTCAGGAGTTTTTCTTTTGCCTTTGCTTGAGTAAAGGATGCTAGCTTCATGGTTTGAACCGGGGAGAGGGAGTCAAAATTGAATGGACCTTGAAGCAGTTCTAATTCATCAAATTCCATCATCTCTTTGGTCAAGAAATCTTTAACTACTTCTGCTGTGTCTCTTGCCGAAGACAGAGTTTTCTCCCCTTCTGTAGCCTTAGCACTATCATCTGTGGTCTTTTCTATTTGACCTTCTTCGCTTCCCTTTACTTGTTCTTCTTGACTAATGCTCTCTTCTTTTCTTTCTTCTCCTTCAATTCCAGAGTATGCAGGAGGATCAGAAAGAGAAGTGTCTTCTTCTTCATGAACTTCCTCTTCCGGAGCAAAGGAATCTAAGTCTTTAGCTTTCTCTTCACTTGTCTCCTTTACCTCTTCTACCACTGTCTCAATAGATTCTTCTTTGTCATCCATGGCTGAGGGATCATCACCTAAGTCCTCTATAATAGGAATATTGAATCTTTTGTATGCATTCCAGAGGATGTCTTCTATTTCTTTTGCCACTTTGTCAGTTTCTCCAAGCATAAGCTGATTCATCCTACCTTTGCTCTGAAACTCATCCTTGCAATCTTTGAAGATCATATTCTTTTGCTTAGGAGTGATGGAAGGATAGCGCTGAATGGCTATCCGTTCTCGAATCTCCATATCCTTTGCTTTAGCATTATTCTTTCTGATTTCAAGTTCCTTCTCAAGGCTTTTAGGAATTAGAGATATGATTTTGATGAAAGCTTTGTTGTAGATATTCAGATACCTAACTGTGGCATCTTGCAGGATCTTCTGGTCAGCTTCACTACATTCATCATAGAATTCTGTTAATGTTTTCAAGTCACCATCCACAGTAATTGCCTTGATGATATCGTCAAGAGTAGGCTTCTCAACACTTTTATCTGTCTTTTCTTCTTCCTTGTCTAGACCAATAGAGGATTCTCCAAATACTTTCTTCTTCTTCTTCTTCTTCATCTTCTTGATCTCTTCATCAGATTATGTCTCCTCATCATCTTTGAGGCTTGTGTATGATCTTGTAGCCTTTGTCTTTGTTCTCTTTTCTCCTTTACCAGATGATTTTGCTTCTCGTTTTGATGCCTTTGAGCTCTTAGCAGTGGCAGGTGCAGAGCTCTTAGAGGATCTGGTTCGGGAGGGGGTTTCTACCAGAGTACTCTCCTTTTCTGCTTCTTCCTTTTCTTTCTCTGCCCTTTCCATCTTCTCTCTGTTTGCATCAAGTGCCTCTTTTGATATGCCATACTTTTTGGCAACATTCTCTACTTCTTTTCTCACTTTTCTCTTCATCTCTGGTTGTCTAAGTTCCACATGAATCTTTACACTCAACTCTTCAAAGGTTCCAAACCTTTCTGCCTTAGGATCCTTGGGTTGACTAAGCATGTGTTGAACATGTAGCTCTATAATTTTCTCATCTACTTCATACCCCATTGGCATGATCCAAACTATCCTTGGCTCCACAGCCTCCATTAGGCACTGATCAGTTTCTACCACAAAGCATATTGTATCCTTATACTTTTCAACCAATGATTGGGGAATTCTTTCTCTGGCCTACATCAAGCTTTGGAAGTTTTTGAAGTAACCCCACAGAGCTGTGTTTTGTGCCTTGGCATCACCAAGCCCATGAAAATAATCCCTGATTTGTATGGCTACTGGTCTGTCGTTTTGCCACATCCAACCACTGGATCCGGGTAGCTCATTCATGTAATAAAAGAACAGACAGAGTATCAAGCCACTGTATTTGAAAGAGTTCTTCTTGTCCTTCTTTATCTTTTGTAGATTCTCCAAAAGTTGGTTTAGAAGGAGCTCACAGAGATCATTGTCAACATTTTCTTCAAGCATCTAATAAGCAGTGTAAATTGCAGTTCTGGGTACTAAATTTTCCCTGCTGGAATGATATATCTTGTAACTGATTATCATGGAGGCAAACTTGATATCTGGATTAGTGATATCTTCTATTGTCATTGCTCTCTTATCAAATTTTGATCCTGTTGCCTCACTCACTGTCTGATTCTTGACTGACTTGAGAGCAAGTATCCCACCAGATGAGTGCAATCTGGTAACTGCCCTAATGGCATCCTTGGTTATCTTGAATGGTCTCATCCACCACATAAAGTTGTCATGTAATCTACTCAGAACCTACCGGACCCATTCATCTTTTGCAAAATAGGGGAAATGAATGTATTGTGCAAAATCCTTGTCCTGGATGGCTTTGTACTAAGGTTTTAGTTCAAATGATTCATCTATTAGCTGCTTGTGATATATATCCATCAACTTAGATTCCCTAAAATCCTTAATATTGGCATGAATTAATGCCTAACGTCTTCAACATGTAAAACCCCATGCGGAATGCTAGAAAAGGCGCCTAGGGGATCAACTTCTAGGGATTTGTATGGATGTTTCTTGAATTTTGGACACGGTCTATCAGTGATCTTCACAACATTTGGTGTAGCCATCTTTCAAAAGATTTAGAGAGAGATTTCAAGAACAGAAAATACCTTTTACGCTTTTAGGGTTCACGGAATGAGCCAAAAAGATCATCGGTTGACTTAAATTATGCAGTTGATCCTTGAGAGAAATGAAGCAAACTTGTTTGCAGAGCTCTTCTTATCTTTTTCACTAATGTAAATGTGTAAATGACGAGCAAATGAACCCTTTCATCTCTTAGCAAACCCTAATTTCATATTGCAATAAATGCGCAACTTAAGTCATTCTGGTTGCCTTGTTCTCCTTGTTCTGAGAGAGATCTTTTCCAGATCACTAAGATATACATAGAGTTTTCCTTGATGATTAGTGACAATCTATCCTCCTTTCCCCAAACATTTGATCTACTCGTAGATCAAGATACTTCGAATTTGAATCATACCAGATTTATCTGTGAAAATCATGTTCTTACCAGATGACTGTTAAACTGAATTAATCTCAGATGATTAACCTCTTCAAATTCCTTATGGATCTTTCATATCTTTCCCAAGGGTTATATAGATATTTCTCTGAGAACCCTTTGATCCACAACCTTTCATGTGCCACTTTCAGGCACCTATTGACTGGCTAGGGGAAAATGTTTTTCTTTTGTTACTCCCCCTAAGCCAGAGCTCATCTATTTAGTTTCTGGAAGGAATATCAGCACCAGATTCTGGTGCAGATCCATCCCCATCATTTCCTGTACTTCTCTTTACCCATATCTTGTTCATCTCTCTTTGAATTTCATCCACATTCACTTTTCCTTTTCCTTTGTCTTGGTTTTTATTATGATGCACTGGACCCTTTTTGTCCTCATTCTTACTTCTGTAGAATTTGGCAATATGATCAAATCTATTGCAATTGTAATAAACAACATTTCTTTACATATTTGACTGATATCCTCTTGATATACACTGATTAGCCATATGTCCCATTCTATTGCATGCAAAACATCTACCATTGAATGAATTGTTCATTTGCATATTTCTGCATTCATAAGTTTTGTGACCATACCTTTTCAATTAAAGCACTATCCGGAGAAGGATGAATTAGTCTGATTCATTCTTCTTCTGCACTGATTTACTTTATGACCAAATTTATTGCAATTGTGGCAGTATCCATTAAAGGAAGGATATCTTTGAGCATTTGGTTGCCTTACCGGAGGTCTTCTAGGCCTGTTTCTTGGATTTTCTGATCTAGAGTTCTTCTGACCAAATCCAGAGCTTTCACCTTTTTCATACCCCAAGCCTTGCTTGTCATCTACCCTCTTTTGGCTTTGAAGAAGAACTTCAAGTTGAGCAAAGCTTATATTGAATTTCTCTTTGTATTCATTTGTTGTTTGAAGATCCCTTTTAAGAGTGTCAATCTGATTCTCAAGTTGTTCTTCATTATCTCTAGCTTCTTCAAGATCAGATTCTAGATGCCTGATTATTCTATCCATTTTGTGGCAATCTTCTAATTTCTCCTTAAGAGATTGTCTTAGATCATCTTCAGTTTTTATTTTCTCTTCAATTTCTTGGGTGAATTTCATAACTCCTGATTCCATTTCATGTCTTACCATAATGACCTCTTTTGATAACTTTTCACATAACTTAGTTTTCTCCCTTAGATCTCCATTTGTATCATTGGCTTCGCCTTGACTTGCCAATTGCTGAAGTAAATCCTTTCTCTTTTTCATAGAGATACTTAGTTTCCCTTTTAGTTCATTTATGAAATTATCAGCCTGTTTGAGTCTTTCTTTCAATTCATTGACTTCAGAGTTAGATTGCTCAAGATCATCTAAGGAAGACTGAAGTTGTTCCCTCATACCATACACATCCATTTGAATTCCTAGATCTTCCTCAAGCTGTTAGGCTCTGTTTGGAGGAACTTAGCTCTGATACCAATTGTTGATAACTGAGAGGGGGGATGAATCAGTTATCTTAATTAATTTAACTTTATGTTCTTCTTTAACAACTAGTGTAGCATCAAAGAAAATAAGCATCCATAATCATGAAAGCAGAAACAAAGTCAAAACACATAACACAATGATTTTGACATGGAAAACCCTGTTAAGGGAAAAACCATGGGGTAACTAACCGAAGAATGTATTCTCTGTTACAATATCAGAAATATAAAATGGCACATGCCAATTAGGGCTCACTGCCCGAGCACACTGCTCACAAGAGGCTCACTGCCTATAAGAGACTTACTATCTCCAAGTAATAAAGAGAGTAACAAGATACTTGAATTGATGAGAAGCTTAGTATACTGATCTACTGCACTTCATTCTTTCTCTTCTTTGGTGTTGTCCTGTCACATATCGGACCTGCCTTACTGGTTCCTCACTGCACTTTTACTTTTCTTCGCACACCACAACACCCACCTCACACCTTCATACCGAAATCAATCTGGTATATATATCTGCACCAAGGATTTCATCCACTTTCTAGTTGGCATCCAGAATACTTACTATTTTCTCAAACTCTTGGTCTGTCGGCTGAATCCTTGCTTATCAAGTGATGCGTATCAAAGAGATGCTCATAGAAGTCATCAATCATGTCAGTCAATCATGAATGATACCTTAGTAAGCTTGATCATCATCAATATCTCATCTGGATTAAGGTCTGATGCTCCACCGGTCAGTTCTTCCTCAATTTACTCTATTAAATAGGAACCCAATACGGAGGTGCTCATATCTCTTTACTCTTTCATTATCAGAGGCTCAATCCCTAGAATCTATCAGTCAAGGTACTCCTCTTGACTTCCCCAAGTCCGCACTTTACATAGATACTTCCTCTGAGAGATCCATACCTAATTGTCGAACCTTGTTGCATACTCTATTCTTGGTCACCGGACCACTACAGTCTTCAATCTAACTTCCGGTATAAGCACACCATGTCCTGCAGATGGGTGGGATGAGCTTTGTTGCCATCAATGACAACACTCGTGAAGCTACAATGTGTCTCTTGCCAACAAAAGAGAGGTTAGAATCCCCTCTATCTCCCAAACAATGGGAGGCATTGAAAGAAAATATGTGTTCTGAAGAATATTTGATAGAGTTATAAAGGAAAGAGGGCAAGAGATAATGTGGCAGCTGGATATACATTTGCCCGAGGCAGGTTGCAAGCCAAAATGGACAAACTTGGAGTAAGGGTATGGCTTTTTGGTTCAATTTAAGTTGGTTATCTATTTCGATTTTTTATTGAAATGACTATATGTTGATATTGACATTGTATTTTAGGTGGAAAATAGTAATAGAGAAGCAGGTGTGGAAGATATGCTTGATTATATGGCAGCACTAGATCCTAGTAAATCTAACAGTAGTATGAAGTGGAAATCTAGTTCATCAATAGAGATTTCAAAGTCATCTATTAGACGCCCAGTAAGAGCCTCTGTAGATCATGTCAACTCAAATGAAGGGTACCAACATATAATGAGTTGCTTACACAGTCTCACTAAGAAATTGTTGCAGTTGCCTTCCTCTGTTAAGCCTATAGTTTCTACATGGAATGTGTTGGTATTTTCCCATACTAGATGCATGTTCCCAGTCACCCCTACAAAGTAGCCATCATTGATCAACATGATTCCCGGGCCAAGGGCCAACAGTATAGGAGATAGACTCTATAGATATCTCCTCTTCTTCTTTAGGCTCTGCAAAACCAAGGGGGGTATTCCCTACTCAACATCTATGAAATACATCCATGAATTAGCTGGGATGTTGATACAAAGCAGATAAATCCTCTCTTATGTAGACCAAAATTGTGAGATAAGTACAAAGGGGCTAGCTTTGGGCCTATATTCAGTTGTAGACAGAGGATTTTGGATTCTAAAACTATTTCTAAAGTCCTAATGGTTGTAGATGAAGTTTGAGTTTGATTTTATGTTTGAATGGAAAACTGAGACTTTGGGTTGCAACCAAAATATAAGACTAGATCGGTGCCTGTCCAGGGCTTGGAGTCAATAGACATATATATGTGAATGTTTATCACAGACCTAAAACAACAATCAGATTTCAAGGGGATAATGCAATGTCTGCCTTACAGATAATACCCAAGACAAAGTATTTAGTTGTTTCTGCTTACAAACATCCTTACTGCAATGTATTCTTCTCAATACTTAAACCTAGAACATTTAATCCACTCCTTGAGCAGAAGAAAAGATTAAAGCATTCAATATAGCAAACCCATATTCTAGAATCACTAATATCCCTTAGATATTCAGGTTCAGAAGAAGAACACATTCAATTTGGAGACAAATAACAAAATACATGCTATAAAGCATTATTCATTTAAATCAACATGAAACTGATAAATTCTATGTATAAGATATTCAACATACAACTCATAAACTCACGAAATACCCAGAACAGAGCCACCAGTGAGATTGTATCTGATTACATCACCAAGAAAAAGTTGTCCAATTTTTTAACAACCACTAATGAGTAACACAGTCTGCTTTTATACCAAGACTGTGTACTCAGCAAAAATTAATTACAAGGCAAATCAAAAATCTGCCAGATTCAATGCATGAGGAATGGCGCTTAGAAATATTCAATGCTATGGGGAGACAAAGAGGAATGACCAGATGGAATTAGGATTCGCACAGCTGTTGAAGGACATTCATCTTCAATCGGGTTGTTGACCTGTCCATCATTGACCCATACCGCTGCCACTCCGCCATTAAAGTCTCAACTACCCGCAGCCTCTGGAATGCAGCAATGGTGCACCTCTGAAGTTTCCCGCCCAAAAATAGCCGCACACGCACAAGAAAAAACCCCTCGCTACAGGTACAAAACATGGTCGTTGATCACCTCCTGTTGCCAGGATCAACGGCACCCAAAAATGTTGAAAAGTCACCAATCAGTCAGGTCGTGCCACGCAGGCACCTCATGTTTCTATCGCTGGCCTTTCCTTTCACTATTTTGCCATTTTCACCCACTGTATATGCATGTTTGGATGCATATACAATCGCTACTGTTCATCTTTCAAAATCCCTTGTATATGCAAAATGCATATATATACAATAGCTTAATATACAAGGTGGACCCCACACCAGTTTAGAACAAATTGAAAAAATTACTTGGGTCCAGCTTGTATTCCTTTCAATGCACATTGGCTTGTATATCGGCATATACAAGCACTTTATACAACCCACGGACCTCAAATTATCATTCGCTGTATTTGACTTCTCCTTCACGTTTGGGTTGTATATCTTTGTTTTGTATATCAGGTTGTATGCTGCATATACAAACCCAATATACACGCTGTGGACCCCAAACTTGTATGAAGCATCTTGGAATTGTATTCGGGTCCGGAATGTATATCCTTTCACTTGTATATTTTTCTGTATGTCGGCACACATACAACTACCATTGTATGCAATTGGTGGGCCCGACCCATTTTCTCTCTCCTTTGCACATTTCATTGCACATCGCATATACAGATGCAATGTACAAGCCACGGACGCCACAGTACTTTTAGAACAAAATGAAAACGACTTCAGGTCCGCCTTGCATCTTTGGAATGCATTTTCATTGTATGTTCGAACATACAATCACTTTAAACAAATGGTGAGCCCCATCAAATGCACCTTCTGCCTTTGTATGTCTCGGAACATACAAGGCCCCTTGTATATTTTGCTTGTATCTTCAATTGTATATCACCGAATATGCATGTGCCCATATGCATGCAAATAGAGAATCTTTCCTGGAATATGCGAAATACATTCTCTTTTGTATGTTGAACACGTACAAACCCATTTGTATATCCACGACACTATTCACTTTGCATGTCACGGGCCTTTGTATATTTTTCAATGTACATTCCCTTGTACATACAAGCAAGGAATCTCCTCCAGAATATTCTTGCAATGTATCTTTTCCTTTGTATGTCTCGCTTACATATTATGCATACAACCCGATATACAAGCAGGGCCTATATACAAATGGCAAATATTCCCAGAATCTTTCAGAAGATTCCCCCAATGTATATGCAACCTAATATACATTAAGAAATGCATATAACTCAAATTTTTCACCATTTTTGGAAGCTGATAGAGATTTCACAAGCTCGTCGACATACATGATCAATTGCACATACAAACTTAACATTTTTCATGAGTGCGACAGGAAAAGGCGGTAAAACATTACATGGGGGGCTGGTCAACCTATGAACACTGAAGCACGAAGATAAAACTGAACAACCAGGAACCCACCACAGAGAACCATCACTAGAACAGGCAGAACAATGCAAGACCCCACGACTTAGAAAATTTAGGATTTGAACGATAAAATTAGCAAATGTTCAACCTTAAAACCCTAAACATAAATGAGTACTAACAGAGGCTCCGATTGGGGACGTGTAGGCGCAAGACTACAGTGACAACCAGACTACTCAGGGGTAGAACAGACAAAACCCAAAACTCAAAACACAATCGACTATACAAGGCATGTACAAAATACTTACAACTAATTTACAATGTGCACAAAAGGTACTCATTTATGAGAAAAAAAACCTTAAGGAATTTACCATGCACAAGCAATTCTAGTAGTTCACCATTGAGGGCCTGGAGAAAATAAGAATCACCTCCATGAATAGTGCTAATTTGGAATGGGCCAGTCCATAAGGGCTCAAATTTGTTGTGTTTGCCCTTATCCTGGCTCTTTGCATTCCACATAAGGACTAGATCACCTATCTGAAACCTTCTCTCTATAGCCCTTCTATCAAATAGATATTTCACTTTTTGTTGTGTCTTGATGTTTGTCCTCTGTGCTTCCCTTCTTATCTCATCTAGTGCGACCAACTGATTTATTCTTTCAGTCATTGGGTCTCCAATCTCCTCACCATTCCTCTAGATGAATTTATAAACTGGCAGAAGGTTGTTCACAGGTAACCTAGTTGCTGCACCATATACCAATTCAAAAGGAGATCTTCCAGTTGCTCTTTTCACTGTCACCTTGTCAGCCCATAATGCCAACTTTAGCTTCGAATCCCAAGATCTCTTGTTTTTATCTATCATCCTTCTGATGATTTTCATGAGACTTTTGTTGCTTGATTCTACTTGACCATTCCCTTGTGGATGATAAGGTGATGTATAAGATAAATCAATTCCATAATTATTGCAAAAATCAATAAATTCACCAAACCTGAAGCACATAGTATTATCTGCGACCAATTTGGCTGGTACTCCAAATCTTATAATAACATTTTCCAGGATAAAATTCATCACCACTTTGCTTGTATCCTTTTTAGTTGGAATGGCCTCAATCCATTTAGTGAAGTAATCAGTGGCAACCAGAACCCAACTATGCCCTCCACTTGATTTTTCTGAGACTTCCCCTATAAAATCAATTCCCCATTGCTGAAATGGAGCTTCTACAGTTATAGTCCTAAGGGGTAATGCACCTTGATATCTTATCTTTCCTGAGAACCTTTGGCAAGACTCACATTTTCTTACCATTTTGTGTGTATTTGAGAAGAGAGTTGGCCACTAATAGCCCGGTCTGAGAATTTTATGGGTTGTTGTTTGGCCAGCATAATGTCCACCACATACTCCATTGTGCATGTCACTGAGAATATCCTTGGCCTAATTTTCATCAATACACCTGAGTAATACACCATCAAGATTTTTCCAGTATAGCTTTCCCTTAACAATGATGTATTTAATAGCCTGCAGCTTCAAAGTTCTCTTCTGGACATCACTGAGGTGGTAAGGACAGTCTAAATTTTGCAAGTAATATACTATGTCCTTATACCACTCAGATTCTGACATATTTATAACTTCGTTATGCACTACATTCACTTGGCATGCCTCTAGATTTGACTGTCATCAGTTTTGCCAAACCTTGTCCTCTTACCAACTTAGTGATCTGTATTTCAATGTTGAATTCCTGCAATTTGTTTATCCATCTACATCTCCTTCCAGTTACCTCCTACTGAGTGAAGATATCCTTGACTGCTGCATGAGGCACATACGCAATTACTTGAGAGCAAACCAAATAGGGCTTGAAACTTTTGACTGCTCTGACCAGTGCATATGCCTATTTCTCCATGATGTCATACTTCAATTCAGCGGCCTGCAATGACCTACTAAAGAAAGCAATAGGCTGTTCAAATCCTTCTTCATTTTTTTGCAATAAGCATGCATCAATAGTATGGAAAGAGGCAAATGAGAACAGTTGAAAGGGCTTAGAAAAATCTAGAGATTTTAATACAAGAGCCATCTTTATTGCCTCTTTGATGTTTTGAAATGATTTAGTCACTTCATCTTCCCATTTGATAGTTGCACCCTTCTTCAGCATCTTAGAGATATCTTTGGTGGCCTCTGCAAAGTTAGGGACAAATCTCCTAACAAAATTAATTTGTCCAAAGAAGGATTGGACACCTTTCACTATTTTGGGAACCTGGATTCTGTCAATTGCAGCCACCCTTTCTGGATCAATTTTGGCCCCATCCTTGGAAACAATATGTCCAAGCAGTTTTCCTTCCACAACCCCAAAAGCACACTTCTTTGGGTTAGGTGAGATGCCATACTCCAATTCTCTAATAAAAATTCGCTCCAAATGCATATTGTGCTGCTCTTCCTTTTTTGAATAAGCTATCAAGTCATCTTGATACACAGCCAAGATTGAATCAATCAATCTTGCAAAAGCAACATCCATTGCCTTTTGAAATGTGGCACCTGTATTTGTCAGTCCAAATGGCATCCTCACATATACATAGGTTCCCCATGGAGTAGAGAAAGCAGTTTTAAATTGTTCTAATTCCTTTACTTTCACTTGATTGTACCCTAAAAATCCATCCATCATGGATAGAAGTTCACAGCCAATCACCTTCTGCAACATGGTCTCCATGTTTGGCAATGGATAATTGTCCTTCAAAGAAGACATATTCAGATTTCTAAAATCCACACAAAGTCTGATATCACCGTTCTTTTTTCTGACTAGGATGAGGTTAGACACCCAAGTTGAATGTCTGATAGGCATAATTATTCCAGCCTCCCTAAGTTTCATAAGTTCTTCTTGCATTTTTGGAGCTAAGGTTGGATTTATAGGCCTCTGTTTTTGTCTAAATGGTTTAGCTCTAGGCTTCAAAGGGATTTCATGCTGAAATAAATCCTCTCTATAAGCTTTGAGGTCCTCATAAGACCAGGTAAATACAAGCTTATATCTTCTTAGTAATGCAATCAGCATAGTTATGATATGTGGCTTGAGCTGTTTGCCAATGTATACCTTTTTGGGGGCATGAGATGTCCCCAAGTTTATCTCTTCTAAATCATTCTTGTTTGTCGAAGATGACTTTGTGACAAATTAGTCCCTATTGTCAAAAGTTCTCTCTAAAGCAACCAGCCCTCTAGGGATCTTATTTGTCTTGAGTTGAATTATTTCTTTCCCCAAGAGAGTGTCTTTTCCATCTACAACCTCCACAAAATTCTAGAAATCCATTTCTTGGTTCTCATACTCATCAATGCAATGTAAAAATCTTAGTAAATCTTTATCATCATCAAACACCTACCAGTTGCATACGTTGTCTGGCACTGCAGGTCTAAACTTGACCTCAACATTTGTAACATCTGATAGAGTGAGGTCATCTGGCCTTATGGCTACATTGGCTAGAAAATCTGCTCTGACATTTTTTGATCTCTCTACCCAGTTTATTAAAAAAGCATCAAACAATTCAATTGTATCCCAAACAACATGCTTATATTGTTTTAATCTCTTATTTTTTTATGCATACTTATCTCTAACTTGGGAAACAACTAACTCTGAATCACCAAATACTTTGAGCATCTTAATTCCATGCTTCAGAGCAACACTTAATCCTAATAATAGAGCCTCATACTCTGCAATGTTGTTTGTACAGGCAAACTTCAACAAGAAAGAGAATTTTAGAAGTTTACCAGCTAGAGACAAAAACACAATTCCAGCACCAGAGCCTTCCTTCGAACAAGCTCCATCAAAATACATGGTCCACAGACCATGTTGGTCAAGCTCTTCAATGCAAATATTTTTCTCTTTATCTCCTTCATCATCTGAGACAACTCTAAAATTATCACAGTCAGTATCCATAAAACATATATGCTCCTCTGATTCTTGATCCTCCACTGTCTCTGATGACCTTTCTTCTCTAATCAGTTTGACATCCTTGCCATTCATAGGGATCATAGCATATGACAAATCTAATTGCATACTCCCACCAATCAATGCTGCCCACCTTCTTGACAACAACATGCCATACTGTGGCTTGATATCAACAACTGTTATGTTCATTTTGTAGGTCTTTTCTGGATATGCTGCCAGTCTGAAGTCTACATCTTTCATAATTCCAATGACAGGTACTTCCCTAGCATCCATGGCATAGAATTTCCCACATGCTTTGTCTATTTTTAATCCAGCTTGTTGCATGATAGCCAAAGGCATGATATTTGTTGATGCTCCTGAGTCAAGCATATAATTCTTAATTAATTTTCCATTTATGACAAGGGAGACATAAAATGGTTCCACTCATGAAGGGCATTTTGTCATGGTCATCCCCAGATACACCTCAGGAACTTCATCCTTATCAATGCACAGGGCCTGTTTCTTACCCTAAGGTTCATTTCTCAACTTGGCTTGACAGGGTACTCCTGAAATTAAGGACACTGCTTTATTTCTAAACTCTTCAATTTTCATCAGCTCCATCAGCGGAATGGAGACTTTTATCTACGATAAGACCTGAGTGATGTCAAATGGAGCATAATTTTGAATAACAGTTGTAACTTGTTCCACTGTTTTACCTTTATCCTGGGATGATCCAGCCTTAGTTTTTATGGCTGCTTGACTGTCATTCTTGCCCTGAGAATTTTTGTTTTGATCTTCAACCTGGGGAATTCTACTTTCTGGTCCTTGGGAATCATGACCTGTTTTTTGCTTAAAATTTTGCCTATTATTATTCCGTTGTTTCTTATATGTTTTAGTCCCCTTATGACTATGCACAGGTTGGCTCACAAAAGTGTTTTCTGGTTGGTGCGAATTGCTTACCTGAGCTTTACCCCTTAGGTTGTAATTGCTTTTAACTTGAGCTACTGCTGCAACTGTGAAGGCTCTAATTTCTTCATCACAAGGTCTCCTCAAGTTATTCAAAAAATTATGTGAATCTTGAGCATAAGCGTAGCTATCTTCCTCATCTTTATCATATGGAAATTGCTGCCAGACTTGAATCTCATCATTTGCACTTACATTAGCATCGTGAGAAGAGTATTCTCTATTTGTAGATAGCATATTGACATTCTCATCTTCCATGCAATGTGGCTCATTACACTCATCATAGGCAACAACATTGTTGTATAGAGACTGAGCAATCATACATTGTGACTGTGAGTGGGGCATTTGACATATGATACACCATGGGGTGTCATTAATAATATTTATAGCCTTCTTCAAAGGATCAGGAGTTTCCTTTGCATTTTGAATCCTTTGACCTGTGTTGCTGTTTGGAAGAATAGGCCTACCATTATGCCAATTGGTGTTATATGGCATATCATGTAATGACAGTCTTCTTTCTTGCCTTTGGTAAATTGGTCTGTCAGGACCTATCCCGTTTTCATTTTTAGCCATTCTATAACCTAGGTCCTTGACAATAGTTGTCAATTTGTCTAATTTATCCTCAGAAGTAGATGCACTACCTTGAACAGTTTGAGCTTTAGTATTTGGGTTTTGCAGAATTTTCACATCATCTCTTCTATTTGTCTTACCAGATGCTTTTCTATTATTTTCAATATTTGTTGCAATCTTGAATGCCTCTCTGAGGCTAGCAGGGCTCTTGTCTCTCAATCCATAAGTTGTTTTGGCATCAAAAGCATTTATGTACAACACTATGCACATAGGTTCATTAGGCCTCAAGTCCTGTGGCAATTTGTTCAATACCTTAGTAAATCTAGCATTGAAATCAGCAACCTGTTCATTTGATCCTTTAGTAATGCTAGTAAATTCATTCATGAAGAAACTAGGATCAGTTTTGTCACCATATTGTTCTTTGAATATCCTCCTGAAATCCTCCCATGATGAAATGCTTCTGTCAGGTAGACCCTTATACCATTCCTTGGCTTCATCAACTAAGGATTGCATAAATGATTTCATGAAAATATCCTCATGCTCAACCTCAAAGTTGTCCATGATATTCTAAAAAGTTTTTAAATGGTCTTCACCTGATATAGTATTATTTCCTAAAAATTTAGGCACTTGCAGCCTCACATGTTTGTCAATAGGATTGGGGTAACTAGGAATGCCATCAAAAACTAGTTGTCTGAATCTGTATAGCTACATAGGTTGTCTACCAAACTAATTAGCATTTGCATTTCTATTTGCATTCTGATTTCTTACATTATTTAATGGTACTCTAGCATTATGTGCACTATGTCTTTGATCATTGTGCTGATCCTATACTTCATTCCTGTGTTGATTTCTTTGCATATTTGCATTGCCAAGGGTAGGAACTGAATCATTCTGAGCAACTCTCAGAACTTGCACTTTCTATCTCATGTCATCTCTAATCTTTACTACTTGCAGATATTCTAATTCTACCCTTAAGCTCTTAATTTCATTGGCTTGTTCCTCCTCTCTGGGCATAGAAGAGGATGGTTTTATCACATTCTGATCATCATTATCATCATCCCTTAGGGATTTGGCTTCTTCAAATCTGTCAAGGGAATCAACAAAAGGGCGTTCTTGAAACACCTCTAACCTCATTTTCAATCCACCACTCTGTTGTCTCTCGTATACATTCTAGATTTCAGCTTCAGTGTTTGTAAAATAAGGTATTGTTTGCTCTGAGGATCCTGGATTGTCCTGAATAAAATCATTTTTTCTAGGGCTAGGAGAACCATCTCGAATGGCTCGAATAGTCCCTTTTTTCCTATACATCATTTTTATAGGTAACTCTTCAAACAAAGGGTTACGTTGGGATCTTCTCCCTTGCATACAAATTTTTACTTTACCGGTTGGGAGATTGGTTCGGAGTCGCCACCTACAACTAGGAATTGTTTTCTTTTAAAGTCTGGGTTGTTTTACAAAGCAGTCCCTAACGGAGTCACCAATTTCTGTTGGTATTTTCCCAGACTGGATGCATGTTCCCAGTCACCCCTACAAAGTAGCCATCATTGATCAACAGGATTCTCGGCCAAGGGCCAACAGTATAGGAGATAGACTCTATAAATATCTCCTCTTCTTCTTTAGGCTCTGCAAAACCAAGGGGGGTATTCCCTACTCAACATCTATGAAATACATCCATGAATTAGCTGGACGTTTATACAAAGCAGATAAATCCTCTCTTATGTAGACCAAAACTGTGAGATAAGTACAAAGGGGCTCACTTTGTGCCTATATTCAGTTGTAGACAGAGGATTTTGGATTCTAAAACTATTTCTAAAGTCCTAATGGTTGTATATGAAGTTTGAGTTTGATTTTATGTTTGGATGCAAAACTGAGACTTTGGGTTGCAACCAAAATACAAGACCAGATCGGTGCTTATCCAGGGCTCGGAGTCAATAGACATATATATGTGAATGTTTATCACAAACCTAAAACAATAATCAGATTTCAAGGGGATAATGCAATGTCTGCCTTATAGACAATACCCAAGACAAAGTATTTAGTTATTTATGCTTACAAACATCCTTACTGCAATGTATTCTTCTCAATACTTAAACCCAGAACATTTAATCCACTCCTTGAGCAGAAGTAAAAGATTAAAGCATTCAATATAGCAAACCCATATTCTAGAATCACTAATATCCCTTAGATATTCAGATTCAGAAGAAGAACACATTCAATTTGGAGACAAATAACAAAATACATGCTATAAAACATTATTCATTTAAATCAACATGAAACTGATAAATTCTATGTATAAGATATTCAACATACAACTCATAAACTCACGAAATACCCAGAACAGAGTCACCAATGAGATTGTATCTGACTACATCGCTAAGAAAAAGTTGTCTAGTTTTTTAACAACCACTAATGAGTAACACAGTCTGCTTTTATACCAAGACTGTGTACTTAGCAAAAATTAATTACAAGGCAAATAAAAAATCTGCCAGATTCAATGCATGAGGAATGGCACTCAGAAATATTCAATGCTATGGGGAGACAAAGAGGAATGACCAGATGGAATCAGGGTCCGCACCGCCGCTCAAGGAAATTCATCTTCAATCGGGTTGTTGACCCATCCATCATCGACCCATACCGCTGCCACTCCACCATTAAAGTCTCAACTACCCGTAGCCTCTGGAATGTAGCAATGGCGCGCCTCTGAAGTTTCCCGCCCAAAAATAGCCGCACACACACAAGAAAAAACCCCTCGCTGCAGGTTCAAACCATGGCCGTCGATCACCTCCCATTGCCAAGATCAATGGCACCCAAAAACGTTGAAAAGTCACCAACCAGTCAGGTCGTGCCACGCAAGCACCTCATGTTTTTATCACTGGTCTTTCCATTCACTATTTTGCCATTTTTGCCCATTGTGTATGTATGTTTGGATGCATATACAATCGCTACTGTTCATCTTTCAAAATCCCTTGTATATGCAAAATGCATATACATACAGCAGCTTAACATACAAGGTGGACCCCACGCCAGTTTAGAACAAATTGAAAAAACTACTCGGGTCCGGCTTGTATCCCTTTCAATGCACATCGGCTTGTATATCGACATATACAAGCGCCTTCTACAACCCACGGACCTCAAATTACCATTCGTTGTATTTGACTCCTCCTTCACATCTAGGTTATATATCCTTGTTTTGTATATTGGGTTGTATGCTGCATATACAAACCCAATATACACGCTGTGGACCCCAAACTTGTATGAAGCATCTTGGAATTGTATTCAGGTCCGGAATGTATATCCTTTAACTTGTATATTTTTCTGTATGTCGGCACACATACAATTACCATTGTATGCAACTGGCGGGCCCGACCCATTTTCTCTCTCCTTTGCACATTTCATTGCACATCACATATATAGATGCAATGTACAAGCTGCGGATGCCACACTACTTTTAGACAAAATGAAAATGACTTCGGGTCCGCCTTGCATCTTTGGAATGCATTTTCATTGTATGTTCGAACATACAATCACTTTAAACAAATGGCGGGCCCCATCAAATGCACCTTTTGCCTTTGTATGTCTCAGAACATACAAGGCCCCTTGTATATTTTGCTTGTATCTTCAATTGTATATCACCGAATATGCATGTGCCCATATGCATACAAATAGAAAATCTTTCCTGGAATATGCGAAATACATTCTCTTTTGTATGTTGAACACGTACAAACCCATTTGTATATCCGCAGCACTGTTCACTTTGCATGTCGCGGGCCTTTGTATTATTTGTCAATGTACATTCCCTTATACATGCAAGCAAGGAATCTCCTCCAGAATATTCCTGCAATGTATCTTCTCCTTTGTATGTCTCGCTTGCATATTATGCATACAAGCCCGATATACAAGTAGGGCCTATATACAAATGGCGAATATTCCTGAAATCTTTCAAAAGATTCCCCCAATGTATATGCAACCCGAATACATTAAGAAATGCATATAACTCAAAAATTTTACCATTTTTGGAAGCCGATAGAGATTTCACAAGCTCGCCGACATACATGATCAATTACACATACAAACTTAACATTTTTCATGAGTGCGACAAGAAAAGGCGGTAAAACATTACATGGGGGGCTGGTCAACCTATGAACACTGAAGCATGAAGATAAAATCGAACAACCAGGAACCCACCACAGAGAACCATCACTAGAACAGGTAGAACAATGCAAGACCCCACGACTTAAAAAATTTAGGATTTGAACGATAAAATCAGCAAATGTTCAACCTTAAAACCCTAAACATAAATGAGTACTAACAGAATGAACATAATATTATGGATGCTAATGAGGTAAGAGGCTTTATTACACTATCCTTTCATTTCATGTGCTTGTTATTGGGTAAAATTGTACCATCTTTTGTTATACTTCCTTGTGATTGCATTTTTTGGATACTTCAATAGTTATCATAGCTCTTGGATACTGTAAACAAAGAATGAACCTACCTTCAACATGTAATACTACAATTCTAGCCATTATAACCTTAGCATTGATGCTTTACATAAATGTGTTATCACGAATTGTCTCACTGTTCTACTTACATAACCAAAAGAAACATGCAATACTACAATTTACCAGGTTCTACTTTAATCGATTTTGCTCGAGTATTCACTTCATTATTGTTGTCCTTGTCATGTTTATGACATGCTCCTATGTTGCATTATGACATTTAACTCTATCATTCTAGACTAGTAAAGCTCTTAATCACTGATCCTAAAGTCAAGGCTGTCATATCTGCTTTGTTGCTGTCATTCCAAGGGTTCTTGGTAACTGTATAATGGTTTTGACAGTGCCTTTATCTCTTCTCTTTGTTTGGTGAAATCCTACTAGATGTTGCATCTCTTTATCTTCTCCTATACCTTCCATGCTATGGACTGTCCTAAGATAGTGATATGGACTGCCATCTTACAACTTTTACTATCTTCCTTATCATATGAAGGACTGGGATGGTGCCTTCTTGTTGAAAATCTTATGCTCGTGACTATAAGAATCCTCTTATAAACTGGAATCTATTGCTTACAATAAAGGAAGCATCTCACAACATACCTTGACTTAGTCATTTAAGAGTGGAAGAAAAATGTTATTTTGAACAAAAAATTATAGTTTTTGCATTCTTTACTTGACTTATATTAATTTTTGCATGATGATTAAACCACATGCAGAGAAATTATGAGACCAGAACGAAAAGAAAAAGGCCCTGTCAATAGAGCTCTCTACAAAGCTGCACAACTTGAGGACAATGATGATAGTGATTATGTTGAACATCTTGATGAAAATATGCATGATATTCAGAGTAGTAGTAGTGGTGCTGGAATTGAGGTGAGTGCTATTTATTATTTTTGTCTTTCATGGTAGTCATTGTTGTTTTAACACACACATGCAAGTAAGTACTATTCAAGTAAGTTGTTTTAATTCTATTTGAAGGAAAACTCACTAGTATGATTTACTTTAAAGGATTTGACTCTAGAGAGAGACCAATAAATGTAAGTCACTTAAAGGGAATTACATCAACTTCTAATAGAAACCAATTAAAAGCATCCACACAATGACAACAAATGTGCCTTGATAAATCTATTGATTTGAATAACTAGAAATAGCCAATATGGAGACAATCAGACAACTTATGAACTTGAATATTAACAAAAAATCAGAACACCACACATATCCACAGAGTTAACCATCCTTGCCCATTATAATATTAAATTATCATAGAAGTGTAATGTATTGAATTTGAAATATGATTGGATAGATAATATTAGAATATATAAATTGTCTTGCATAAAGATGATGATTGTCTAGGCCTTGGTTTCCCTTATAAATATGGGAAGCAACAAGCTTCAGGCCTCTTATAACTAAACATGTTTAATAAAGAGAAATTAATGGCATAAGCAAGTTAACCAAGATCTGAATCTGTTAATCATCATAGAGCACCTGTGACCTCAGGCCTGGCAAGGTACTCATCTCCATGTTGCAGTATATGTTAACTATGTTGTGCCCCTGTCTATTATCACAAAAAAGTGTCAAAATTTTGTTTGTGTTCTCCATGTTGACACCAGAAAAACTACTCGTTGCTCCTTCTACACCTAAACCTATAGCTGCACATCAACTTTTCAAGTATGTTTGCTCCCACACATTGAATGTAAGGTCACTGGGCCATTTGAATTCCTGAATTCAGAGCAGATTGGTCTGATGGTCCTTCCATCTTTTATCCAACATAGCCTTAACATCAATTACAAATTTTCCATATCATGCATCTAGGGATATGACCCTATCCAAAATCATGTTAAAGCTCAAAGTATCTATATCTTGCTCCTTTTTCAAGAATTCCATAACCATAGACATTGTTGTTCTAAATTCTGCCTTCCAAGTATCAAGGCCTTTAACTTGTTTGTTTTCCTCTGTCAAAATAGGGGGGATAAATTAATGCTTGAAAGTAGAAAAAGATTCAAGTCTAGCCTGCATCCTTTTGTCTTCACTGCTGGCATATTGATGCTCTTCAATGATCATAGTCATCGTTTGCTCTGTGGGCTTCAATTCAGCAGGAGCATAAAGATTTATTTGAAGTATCCTGCAAAGCAGTCCTAAATTGTGCAAGGAAGGCTGTCATTTCTTGTACAGTGGCTCCAAAATAGAAAAGTTTGCTGGCAATTGTTTAATGGCCTGAGATAACATGGAGTAGCAATCATGCACATCCCCAAGTTTATCCACAACCAGATTTATCCTATATTCTAGAATTTTCTCAAAGACTTCAAGGACCTTGATCCTTGTCTCATTTTTTGTTTCCTCATTTTGCTTCTTGAGGTCCTCAACTTCTTTTTCAAATTTTGTTCTCAAAGAATTAAACTCTTGCATTGTCACTGTGACATCACCAGTTGTTGGTGGCACAGAAGGTTGATATGGAACTACTGACAGACTTTGGGAAGAACCCACATCTTGCAGTTGCTTTTTCAATTGCCTATTTTCAATGAACAACCTATTCACTTCATCATTCATGTCTTGTTGTGTTTTCTCATAATCTTGCAAATTTTTTTCTAACTTTTTTACAACTGCATGGGTGAACATGGCAGAATGGACTGTAAGAGCAGAGGCCTCAGTTCCTGAAGTATCTCATAAGGTTTTCACCACAGTAGATCCCCTCATTTCTTGAACAACATCTAGCAACCTTGGTTTACTAGTGTTCTTCTATTTTGTCCATATGGCAAGATTCTCTATCTTTGGGTTGAAACCACATCCACTCCTTCCCTCCTCATAATCAAATTCAGACACAAGATTAGGGTCATCTTGACTTCTAACTTGGTCAAGAAAGAATACCTTTTTCAATTCAAGACTTGGGATGATCAGCATGTTACTCTTCAAGACCATTTGTCTTGCTTCCTCAGGAATCACATTCATTTCATCAACTTTTAGTTCTTGGATTGTTCAAGTGCTTATTTTATCATACTGAGACTCATCAGCATCCATCTTATTGATTTCCACCTTTTCATCAAATTCCTTCATCTTCATTTTTAACTAGAAATCTTGAAACTCTGGAGTCTTGATGAAATCATCATCTTGAATAAATCTCAATGATGCCACCACCCTTTCATCTTCTTGTAGCTCTAGATCAATTTGGGCCTATTCTTCCATCCTAGCCCCAGGCTTGTGTGCATCAGTATCTTGACTAACCAATGGTTGATCAACTTCCTCTCCATCATACAAATGTGTCAAAATATTGGCAACTTCATCAGTACCCCCCACACCCTCAGACATCATATATGGGACCAGAGGAGACATGCCTTCAGTTCTCTGCCTTTTATGTGGTGGTGATTTAGGGATCTATGGATCTTGAACTAATATGACATCAGGGGTAGGCTCATGAATCTCAATGCCTGCAGTCCTCTTCATTGGAAGTTTGGTAGCCTTGGTAGGCTGTACTTCAAATTTAGCATAAATACTTTCAAAATTTTCAATCATTGTATTAATCCTCCTTAGAGGATCTTTCTCTTCAGCAAACAATCCTTCAAAAATTGGATTCTCTTCCTTTAGGTCATCTTCAATTTTCTTGAGGAACTCCCATTTCCTCTTCCTGTCATACACTTCATTAAAAGTAACCAGGTTCCCTATCACATCCTCATCATAAAAAAATTGATGGGAGATGCCCATCTTAGTCAAGATCCCTTGTCTCACAAAGTTCATCTGAACTTCAGGGTCACAAACTCTTTCAACACCATATTCCAAAGAGTACTTGGCCTTCAAATAGGCCTGCAGCTCCTCAAGAGTGTTTGAACCAATTGACCAATCTCCAAAGATAGTGATATCAGGAAAAAAGGTGCCTTTCTTCACCTTTTTCATCACTTCCTTTTCCCTCCACATTATTGTCCACATGAATTCCAAGAATGCAATTATGTCAAAAACAAACTTTGGCAATTTGTGAGGTGGTTGGGGGCAATCATATACCCTGATTATTGTGTGCTCTACTAGGAAGAACCAATCAGCATAATTGAAAGTATGACCTTGCTCTACTTTATGTGCAAGAGGTCTCAGAATTACCCTCATTTCTGGTGACAATCTGGGGATCCCAATACCAAAAGAATTCATTATTCTCACAAAAAATTCATTGTGAAATACATTATAGTTACCAGTCTGGCAATGAGAATACCACGTGTAACACCAACATTGAATAAGCATTCTTTGCCTTGTCCTGTCAATCATGCTGATGTGCATTTTACTTGACAATTTACTCCTATTTTGATATAGGATCAGATGGCAAACCAAAGAATAAAACTTGAAGTTCATGGGTTTCTTATCTTCCTTCACACTGATGAATCCATCATTTATTTTCTTTTCAAGATACGAGGCAAAATCATATTCAATGTTCACCTCTAAATTTTGTATCTTCATAGCCATCATCATCAAACTAATTAGCATCCTCTGATCAACATCAATTCCCAATACTTGGCACAATGCATAATAGGTCCATTTGAAATAGACTACAAAATCTTCCACATGGAATAGTTCAACTGCATTGGAAGGAATATCAACTATCCTATTGTTTGCACCTCTTCTCATAAATATCGACAGCTCATCACTTCTGAGTGTTCTTCTCAAACTTTTGTATTCTTGTTCAATGTTTTGTAGGTCAATTTCGGTGAGAGCTTGTTTGCTCAACATAAAATAGTCAATTATAGCACTTCTGTCAATTCTCAACAGAGAAGATCCATTTGGCAACCTTACTATTTTAGTAGCCGGGTGATAGTGCAGTGCCAGAGTACGAATCGGTTCCACATCCATGAATACATTTGAAACAATTAGCTTGGCCAAATCCAACTTCCATGGATTGCCCACCAGTCCTTGACCATCCTTCTTCTGACAGAAGTACCAAAATAGTTTCCAGACAAAAATGGGAATTATGGCATCCCTACAACCCTCAGCAACATCCCTAAATACTTTCTTTCGACCTTTGTCAATTGAATTGGGTAAAACATCTAGAAACGATTGTTGCAATGATCTTTTCTTAGGGGCAGGATCAGGCTTACTGGTCTTACTTGTGGATTTAGACTTCTTGGGTGCCATTATACAAACTAGGTTTTGAAATTCAAGCAAATGCGTGGAGAATTGAAACAAAGCAAAGATTCTTCAAACTCTCTTGCAGAGAATGTAGAGATGGACTTACTTGAACAATTCAAAGCTTGCTAAGAACAGACCGAACTGGGCGCCTTCTCTGAGCCAATCTACAATCTCTTAACTGAGCAAATGTCGAGAGATTTCTAGATTTTATCGAGCCACAATGTTTAGCATTCAACCATTATTTTTGGTTCGTGCCATGAAATTATAAAATCTATGTATTCAATTCATTTCAAATATAAGCCCTTGATCAAATTTGATCCAATGATCAGATGAAATGACAAGATCTTTCAAATTTATCGGTAATCTCACACCCGCATTGAGTATGTTTACTCATTTATTATCATTACTGCACTACCGCAGAGCTTGTTGGAACCGGTCACAGGATGGCGATAAGCTTCAATACCTTCATTTATTATCATTACCACACTACCACAGAGCTTGTTTAAACTGGTCACGGGATGGCGATAAGCTTCAATGCCTTCATTTATTATCATTACTGCACTACCGCAGAGCTTGTTTAAACTGGTCACAGGATGGCGATAAGCTTCAATGCATTTTATTCACTTTTCTTGATTACCGCCAACCCTCAGCCCTTATGCTCAAACAAAGCAAAATTGTAGGGCTTATAGCCCCCTTTATTCCATTTTCTTCCATTACCGTCAACCTGCAAGCGCATGTTCTCAATCCCGCAGTGAGATTATGTTGCCAACTTTTATTGCTTACCACCTTGTCGCAAACATTCTTTGAAATCCATCGCGGGAGCCCGGTAACTTGGACACTTAATACCACCAAGTCGTAACCAAGTGGTGAGACCTCCGAGGGACCACAGTATACATGGTTGACCGAGCCCTTCCTACCACCATGTCGCAAACAACTTGTATGTTTCCAGCGAGAGTGTAGTATACACGATTCTTGTTGCTCTAGTTCTTGCATTATTGCCAAGACAATGAGGATGACCTGCGAGATTCCGGTAACATGGTTGATCGAGCCCTTCCTACTGCCATGCTGCAAACAACTTGTATGTTTCTAGCAGGAGTGTGGTATACATGATTCTTGTTGCTCTAGTTCCCGCACTACCGCCAAGACAATGAGGATGACCTACGAGATTGTGGTAAACTCCAAAAACACAAAAATGATTAAGAATAATTGCATACTCCTCAAAATGACCATGTTATGTGACCCTAGGAAATAAAATGGCATAAAATTTTGGCATGAATTTCTATTAAGAAATGGTCATATACAAGTGAAAAGATCAAGTAGGATGGAAATGTGCAAAATTTTTGAGAGGTCCTAACAGGTGAGACATTAGAATAGTTTATTTGGAATAATGGCGAGAATTAACAAAATTTTAGGGTTTTAAAATTTTGTTCCAACATAAGTAATGGTTGTTTTATTATGTAAATAAAGGTAATCCTTACCTATATAATTATTATTATGAATTTCAATATAATGTGTATTTTGTTTTTGTTTTTGCAGATATGTATTGATAAACTCCAAGAAGGGGATAAAGTTAGGGTGTTGGATCCGTGTGATGGTGTTGTTGTGGGCATTGGGTGGGTTCACTCACTATCTATTGTACATGGAGTCAACTTGAAAGGAACAGGAGATGCAAATGTAAATATTTTAAAGGTCACAAGTAACATACAGCTTGCTTATGAAGACAAAATAGATGGAGTTGTCTGTCTGAAAGAGAAAGAAGGAACCTTCACATGGTGGCCACTAAAATATTTGCAAAAAATGGCATAGTTGATGTTTATCATGTACTTGTTGTTAGACATCTTGGCCCACTGCTTTATGTAGTATTTTGAATGTGTTGTTTAGGGATCTTAATTTTCATGGTGTATTTGAAAGAGTTGGAAACTCTTAGACAACTATGACATTTTTTATTATATTTATATATATACTCTTAGACAATTTTCATATCTTATAACTTGATATATATATATATATATATATATATATATATTGCATTATATTTTTTTATTGCAGATTACCTTTCTTTATCATGATGTTGAATCAATCCTTTAATTCTAGCATGTTGTAGCTTGTTCATATATGTATTTTTTTTTTTTAAAAGTGCATTGAAAGCATTACCTGCCTCTAGAATCGTCATAGAAACTTCTTCAAAATGCCACGTCTATCCTGGAGTCACCAGGGTTCATACCTCAATGATTCCACACCGTTTCAGGCCTAAAAAATCCCAACCGTGCCCAATTCCATAGGCGATTTGATTCCGAATCTGGTTCTTGGATGAATAATGCCTGGAAATGCCTTGTTTCTCTGCTAATTAGGTAACTTAACAAATAATAAATGTTATATCCCAAAACTTGCCCTAGAACTCTGGTAAAAGTTTACCATACTATAGCATCATCAATTCAACCTTGGATATGGAAATTGTTCAAAATAGAAAATAGTTTGTAAATGTTGAATGGTCAGATAGTATGAGAAATTACAGGCACCAGGAGTTACCTTTTGAAACATCAAGACAGAGGGCAGATAAAATTAATATATATGGTGTAAAAGCCAAAGGATTACCTTTTGGTTTCAAGATCCAGGTGACTTTGATCCTGATTTCAAATGTTCCTTATGAGTGGTCCATTGTGGTAACCTACATAGTGGTATGTATTCTTGGAAGCCTTATGGTTCCATATTATTTAATGGAGTATATGTGGCGTTAAAAAATTGAAATGCTCTTTTATAGTTAAGGAGAATGGGTGGTATTTATGATCTACTATGCTAGAATACAATAATCTACACCTCAAATTTAGATTACTCAAACCATGTCACATTGATCATATTGTTAAAATAATATAATATATTCCATAGCTTAAGATGCTTTCTTGGTTTCAAGGATCTTATCAACATCATAAGGAGTTGAAGGTTGCACTGGGAATCAAGATAACCGCTCAGGTATCAAATTTCAAGCTAATAATTTTATGTATATGAGCATAAATTTATCAAATATATGTGGACAATGAAATTTAGCTACAATTTCTTGATTTCAGGGTCTTGAGCATGCCATAGCAGGAACTCAATTATATGTTGTTGGACCTAATGATTATTTAGAGGATATTAAGGAAGAAGCAATGCAAGATATCAATAATGTAATGTCTCGGATTGACAAGAGTGGGGAAGCAGTTTATGTTCAAGCTTCAACTCTTGGATATTTGGAGGCTTTACTTGAGTTCTTGAAGACCCCAGCTATAAGTATCCCAGTTAGTGCAATTGGTATTGGGCCTGTGCATAAAAAAGATGTCATGCGTGCAAGTGTAATGCTTGAGAAAAAGAAGAAAGAGTATGCTACAATTTTGGTATTTGATGTCAAAATTACTCCTGAAGCTCGGGAGCTTGAAGATGAAGTTGGTGTCAAGATATTTGCAGCAGACATTATTTATCATCTATTTGACCAGTTTAAAGCATATATGAACAATCTCAAAGAAGAAAGGAAAAAGGAGGCTGCAGAAGATGTTGTTTTCCCCTGTGTATTGAGCATTTTGCCAAATTGTATTTTTAACAAGAAGGATCCTATAATTGTTGGTGTTAATATTCTTGAAGGCATTGCAAGGGTCAGTATCTAAACCTAGTCTTTTCGGTGTTATGACTTATGCATGTAAAATATTGTTGTAGCATTTTTAGTTTGTATAAAGCCATATGTGGTGATTGCACTTACAGATTGGCACGCCATTATGTGTTCCCACAAAAGATTTCATAGATATTGGCAAACTAGCCTCAATTGAGATCAATCATAAATCTGTTGAAATGGCTAAGAAGGGTGAAAAAGTGGCCATGAAGGTATTTTTAGAAGTTGTCTTTGTTGTTAATAGTTTTATATGATTTTGGATGCTATTTTTTGAAATATTTTTGTTAATGAATTATCATACGAACTTTACAGATTGTTGGGAGCAATGCTGATGAAGCACAGAAAATGTTTGGTAGGCATTTTGAAATGGAGGATGAATTTGTGAGTCATCTCACTAGAAGATCCATAGATATATTGAAAGAAAACTACAGGTAAGGCTGTTTGATATGCACATTACGTAATTTTACAGTGTATTTACTATTATGCATTTTATACTAATTGAACATTTGTGCTTTTCATTTTTGGCTGATAAAATAACTTTTTAATGTCTAAAATGGAACATTCTTCTTATTTTTTCAGGATGATTTGTCCAATGATGATTGGAAACTTGTGGTGAAATTGAAAAAACTGTTAAAAATTTCTTGAGCTACTACTAATGATACATTGTTCAATGGAACTTTGGATTGGAGCAAAACCTTCTGATGAAAATGGGAAAATGCACCCTGCAACATTACAAACACCACAATCAGGATAACAAATGGTGAACTTTGTTGATACCAGAATAGTAGCTTTTGCATCATAAGCTTCTTCTATATGTTTTGCTATGTGGTGTAAGTGTTGCACCTCTGGCTACAACAAGACAGTAGTGAACTTCAGATCCTATCTATGCAAGAGGTCATTTGAATGTCTGTTGTTTAGCTTGTTTTCTAAAATTCAATAGTCTGAACGGGCAAGTGCGGTATTGCCATGTGAGAAAGGGAAGAGATTGATTCCAAGAGGAGAGATTTTGTGTAATGATCTATTTTATGATTTCTTGAGGTAATGAAGAAAATATCATGAAAACGTTGTTTTAAATAAATTCATATTTTACTGCAATTGTACGAAACCAAAAACATTTCCATGTTGTCATCTTCAGCATGTTGTTAACTGGCTGGATTTCACTGTTTCAAGTGTCACTTTTGCTTCAGCTATCTGGGACCATGTTATGGAAGGTTATAAGGAATGGTGTGTTTTCTTGTTGCTGCAAGGTCACTGCTACAGGGGCCTCTAAGTAGCATTCTCAGGTTGTTATTCAGATATTGTTCACAGTGGTTCAGGGTTGTTTGAATACACAAGTAACAGCTCAATGGCTTGTGTGAAGGAGAATATGGAATGCACCAAGGCTACAGTCAAAGCACCTAAACTAGTTAACAGAATGTCAAAAGAAATGATGTCTCATGGAATGCTTAGTGGAAACATCTCTTTTCTAAGTGTCAAAAGATGTGAAGGGCTTCATCGGTCTGACCTGCCTTTCCATTGTTTTTCTATTGTATCTAATGTGGTTGCTGAACTGGTTTTTTCTTTAGCTAGTCCTTGTAGTTTGTTGTACATGACAGAGCTAAACTGGTTTTTCTAGTTATGGCAGTCTTGTGTTGCTTTTTTATTATTTGTAATTCTTTTCCTGCATTGTTCCAATAAAAAAAATATTTATTGCCACTTTGCTTTGTCTTGTTTCATTTTCTTATTGGCCGATTCTCAAATAAAAAGTGTTGGCTCAAATTTATCAATCTTTACTTGGCAGCATCATAAAATATATAGTTTTCCAAATTTATTTCCTTAATGTTTTAAATTCAAATTTAATAATATGTTTTTTTTTGCATTATAAAATTTATGGTATTTAATAAATTATTCATATCATGACTAAATTTACTACCAATTAATGGAGACTAGTAAATAAAAATGACTACCATGACTAAATAAATGACCAGTTAACAACAATCAATGACTAAATATACATACTACCAAATTGATGACCAAATATACTACCAAATTACCAAATATACTACCAAATTGTTGACTAAATATACTAGCAAATTAATGACTAAAATTTGTTTAGTCATAAATTTGGTCACGAGATAAATGACCGGCAATAAACTACCAATGGTCACGTGACTAAATATACTACCAAATTGATGACTAAATATACTACCAAATTGATGACTAAATATACTACCAAATTTATGACTAAATATACTACCAAATTAATGACTAAAATTTTTTGGTCATAAATTTGGTCGTGAGATAAATGACCGGAAATAAACTACCAATGGTCACGTGACCAAACTACTGATCACATGACCAATTTTTGGTAGTTTTTTTAGTCATTTTTTCCTATTTTTCTACTAGTGATAGTGACTAGTTGTTTCTTGGGAATGGGCCAAGGGAGTTTGCTTACTAAGCCTCTCCATCTTTGCAAAAAGGTGGTGAAGGATTCCCCACTCTTTTGTTTTGTGTTGCAAAGGTCGGTCATGGATATCTCATGCTTAAAGTTATAGGAGAAATGGTTCATAAGCTTCTCCGCAAGCTCATGGAATGTCTTAATGCCAAGGGGAAGATGAGCAAGCCATTTGGTGGCTTGACCACCAAGGCTTCTAGGAAATAGTCTCATTAAATAGGCATCATTATATGAGACTTCTACGCAAGCAGTATAGAACTCCCTAAGGTGTTCCCTAGGGTATCCCTTTCCTTTGTATTTGTCAAATTTTGGTGTTTCAAAATTTTTGGGAAAAGGAGGCATGTGTAATGCTCTATCAAACGGATATGGGCAAATATCCTTGAAAGAATATTGCTTTCTTTTGTTTCCATGTTGTATGTCGTCAAACTTTTGGATTAATGTTTGCACAATGCTAGATAAATCTTGTGGTGGTGGTTGTGGAATGCAGTTTTGTTGATTTTGTATTAATTGTTGGAGGAAAGTGTTGGCCCACGATTGTCGTTAAACCAAAAAGGTCAACCTGTCAATTTCTGATACAAGCGCCAGAGTTAATGAATCCACGGGAGGTGGTTAGTCCATGTCATGAATCCCATGGGGATCACTGATCATTTTGCCAACAAACTACCCTCGGTGTTACCCGGGGGGATTTGAACCCATGACCTTTTGCTCTGATACCAATTATTAGCCCACGATTACCGTTAAACCAAAAGGTCAACCTGTCAATTTCTGATACAAGCGCCAAAGTTAATGAATCCATGGGAGGTGGTTAGTCCATGTCATGAATCCCACGAGGAGTGCTGACCATTTTGCCAACATAAAGGTGGAATTTGAATTTGGGGTGGATTTTGGTGTTGTGAGATTTGGTTTTGAAGAGCGAGGTGTTGTTTGTATGCAAGGATTTGTTGGAGAACATGTGGTGGGATTTGTTGATTTTGGTTGGGATTTTGTTGGACAATTTGGACGAAGAATGTGATAAGTGCTTTGGAGATTGGATTTTGTATATACGTGAAGTTGGTTGAGAGGTTATTGCATGGGTTGGTGTTAAGGATGTTGGAGGTGTTGTAGGGTGGTTGTGAGAATAAGCGGGTTATGAAAGCTATGGTGTTAGCGTCAAGTTGGGGGGCACTTATGGAAGTGCTCGCATGTGTGGTGTTGTTGGGGATATTAAGGGTGATTTGTGGTGTAGACGTGGTAATGGTGGACGTTGATATGGTCGAAACATTTGGTGTAGTCAATGTATTGGTAGGACTCATGGGTGTGGTGATATTTGAAGCTTGGGATGTGTTAGGGACATTATGGGATGTGGATGGTTGTGACGATGTGGTGACATTAGGTATGGTGGCACCATTTTGCAGGAGGAATTCAAGATACCTATTGGGGTCTGATTTTAGGACTCCATCAAGTATATCCATGGAATCGACGTCTTGTGTGAAGTCTAGGACATCTTGATCTACTTGGTTGGTGTTGGATGTTGGTGCTTGTGGTTGGATGGGAAAAGGATTTATCATAGCATTGGCATCAAATGTCAATTGTTGTTGGATTATAGGGACATTGTTTTGGTTAGTTTGAGGCATCCCCATGCCGAAGTTGATTCTAAAGGATTCCATGTCCTTGTTCTTCTTAGATTAAGACCTTGTTAAGGGCATACAATGGATTTGGGTGTGGATTTGGTTGAATGGATGAAGGTCATGACCTTAGAGAATAGATTTTAAATTATTGGACCCAAGGATCAGTGATGAAGAGAATTTGGTAAAAGGGAATAAAGACTTAGCCTTGAGAGAATAAAATCTCAAAATTCTAAACCTAAAGATAATGATAGGTTTTTAGCTCTAGAGAATAAATCTCAAAAGTTGCAAACCTAAGGATGATTAATGATAAAGATATGAAGATGGATGGGAAACCTTAGAGGTTAGGACCTCAAGGATAAATGGACAAATTGATCTTCAAAATTTTGGACTAAAGAGGATCGTGGGAATAGATGAAGAAAAAGGGGATGATTATTTCACTTGGAGGTAGACTAATGACCAACAAGCAAAATGGGATAGGATGGTTTAAGATCTAGATTTAATTCTTGCACAAAAGTTGATTTGAGATAGGATTGATTGATGTTTTGGATTTTGGATTTTGGATTTTGATGGATAGAATTTGGGTAAGGTTGGGTGTATGTTGTATTTGAAATGGATATATTAAAAAGGTCCAAAGGTGAAAATCAAAATTTAGGGTTAGGTTGGATTATGTGGAGATGAAAAGAATGGATTATGATTAGGCTTAATGATTGATTAATGATATGGGATAAAGGGTCCAATAACCAAAATGATTTTTCTCTAAGGTCAAAATGGAGGTATATGGATGAATTTGGGCAAAATGGTTGTGGGTGATGGTCAAAGGTGAATTAGGGTTTTGATGGATTTTGACAAGGTGGACATGGGTATGACTGGATAGGACCCAAGGATTCCAAGGCAATCTACCAAACACGTGTGAAATTTGGTTTCTATATGGCATCAAATTTTAATGATAAGGTGTCAAAACAGAGGGAAATGGTGCCAAGAATTAGATAGATGGTGCCAAAATAGTAAATTATGGTGCTAGAGAAAATAGCACCATAGAGGAATTTTTAGGTGCCAAATAGAGAAGTTATAGTGCCAAAGTGAGACAGTGTCTAGGTTTTTGATAATTTTTTGGCAAATTTTTGGATTTTGGTTTCAAATTTTTGGATCTTGAAGGTCAAATAATGGATTGGAAGGCTCAAATGTTTGATGGTTCAGTTGGTCAATGAGATTTCTTGGCAAGCATACAAACACTCCAAATAAGAGAACATAATGGCCAAGTGTTTGATGGGAAGTACAAGCATTATGTGTATGCTCAAAATCCCCTCAAGGCCATATTTCCATGGGTCCAAACACAATAGAATACACATGAAAACAATTCTTAATATACCTAAGGTCAATGGCGAATGGTGACTTGTTAACCCCCATCGACTCAAATGTCATCACACCTAGGATGGGTGTGTATATATTTTTGTCTTTGCGAGAGAGGATAGGTAGGGGCCTCTAGGACTGGAAAGATGACCCAATCACCCTCTCCCCAAAAAGTTACAAGTAGCTTATGCTAAGCCAGGAATTTTTGTCTCATCTCAAGGGAGCCTTATGGTGAGTAATCTTGGGGGAAAAACCTTATATGCCCTTGCATTGAACAAGATGCCAAGGGGTTAAAAAGGGGTAGGCTTCTAACCTAGGGTGTTTAGTGGGGGGAATTCGGGGACTTTGTTGGGTCTCAAAAATGCAGGTTGTGGATTCTAAGGGGATGCCAAGCCCTATGGTCAAATCTACAACGTTTTTGAGCCAATGACTGGAGTTTGACCTTAATGATCAACTTCTCCCTGCGCTTTAGGTCCTGCTACAACCTAGGCGGGTGAACCTTTGATTATCAAAGCAGGTTGTATGATTAAATCTATGTTGGTTTGCTGCTAGTTTATCCAATTACAATGGCATGCTTGTAAATCAGATAAGATATTGTAAACTAAATTCTAAAGAAAGCAAATGATTTAATCTAAATTCTAACAGAAATAAATAACAACTAACATGAAATGAATCTAATCTATAGCGATAAAACAATGTAAAGATTTTAATTATAAGATGAATCAATAGTTAGACTGGTGCTTTGTCTGTTCGGGCAACGGAGTCAGGATGTCAAAAACAAATAACTTGTATCAGGTAATAACTCGATCTGATTGGCACATACAACAGTTTGCAACTTGTACAAACGTGCAAGGAAGAAATTATTAACTCATTCTTAATAATCCAAAGGACATAATTGTATTAAATGCAAAATATTTAAAAAGGATTTTAATCTTCCCGGGAAGAACCAATTTAACTTTGCAATATAATAAATTAGATCAACTGTGGAGACAAATTAATAACCCTAATCAATTAATCATACTTAATAATCCATTCAATATTTTAAGATTACTATAATTGATCAGAAAGGATTTAATTCTACTTGAGAAACCAATCAAATCAACTATACTGAATTAGCAAATGTAATCAGACAATTTGAACACATCCTTAACATATTCAAATTGAATAATCAGAAAATGAATGAAATGGAGATAATTAAATTGATTGAATTAAAAACAACAAACAGATGATACCGTCACAGTGTATTTCGAATTTGAATCCTCAACAACGCTGCCTCAAAACATATCACGCACCATAATCTTTCTCAGAACGACATTGCACAGAAGGATGAAATTTTTGCATCAGATTGAACAAATCTAACCAAATCTAACCCTAAAATATTTCAAATGTGCTTTTGTAAAATCTAATCCTAACCTAATTTCTAACCTCCTCTTTCGGGTCCTGGGATCTCTATTTAAAGAGATGCAACAAGCCTCAGACCCGTTACAACATTCATGGCGGTTAATAATTGGTTGAACCAACCATGAAAACCGACATTATTGATTTTATAAATTTAAATAATGTGATTTGAAAGACTCAACAAATCCTCGGGGGCTAGAATAATCTTCCCTGTTGAGAGCCGTTTAATTTGCATTCGTTTATCTCCGGCTTGAAACACTTGATTATATTGATAATAATCCTGCAAAAACATATCAATCGTCAGATAAATAACATATAATTTACTTTGAGGTGAACCTTAGGATCTCTGTCGTGAGGTATTGTTTTATATTTTATCATTGACGAGTATTTAGGGTTTTTCTGTTGCCGTGATTTCATTTTATCTTAATTTATATGCTTTGATATTTCCTTTTAGGGCTGAAATAGTTTAACAACTTCTTTGGCATGACCTTAGGTTTAATTAATTTGTTTTTAATATTGATCTTTTGCCGTCATGAAATATTCTCCGATGCTCGGTAAGTTCTTTAGTGCAACTCTTTATTTAATTGATTTTCCGGTAAAATAAAATACTTGCCTTTGCCGAATTAAATATTTTATCTTAATCTTCATTGCCCTTTGGTAACAAAATATTTAGTATTATGCCTTATTATTCTTCACTTTATTTCTCTATATTTACCCACATATTTTTCACTTAAGTTGGGCAAAATTCAATCACCTGAGTGAAAACAATTACTACTCCTCGGCAAGAATTTTTTACCAACCTTTGTATACATTTGAAAAAGGATTATTCACTTTAGTTAATTTATTCTGGAAAATATTTTATCATCAAGTAGAAATAAATTTGATTATTGAATCTATGTTTGGTGATTTAATTATATCCCTGAGTAAAATGATTGATTCTTCACCTTGTATCCGCATTCATGTTTTGATGAAAACATTTTAACATTGTATAATTTTCTATCACATTCATTCATCATTAGTAAATTTAATTAATTCACTCCCAGAAAATCTTCATTTTGATGGGAAGCCCTTGTAATTCTGGACAGTCATATTCTTGAGCGTCTTCAAAACATGTTAACCTCCTCGACTCTTCAATAATCTCTGTGGTGGAATCGTTCCATTGTTGATAACAATGCATGCAATCAGTGATATCTTCGGAGACAATATATTCTTCTGCAGTATTTTTCTTATATAAATTATCAGCAAAATGGCTGTCTTGAGAATTTTCCAGACCAATCATTCATTGCTCCTTATTTGAAAGAATTTTCTCCTCGTTTAGTTGCCTATATGGCTTCAATTCACTGTGACCATTTATGGAAAGTCTAGATATATTCTTGCTGAGGTTGGGTAAAATATCTGTAACATTGTCATTCAAGATCACCTTTGTAATACCCAAATTTGCAAGTAGTAAGCCACAAAGACCACGACCACTTTCAAGTTCTAGGACATTCTGTCCACGAACACTTCTCAAAGGATGACAAATCCAACGTCTTAAAAGTCATTTTCAAAAGGAGTGATGCAATGATCAAGATGTCTTAAAAGTGTCCCTTTGTTGCGTCCATCTGCATTATTGTAAAAGATCTCAAGGTTCGAAAGAGTTTGACCATCAATTAGGTTTAATTTCACTATGCTCGTATCAATAGAAACCTTTTGTAAGGAGGACAAATGTTAAACACTATGTGCAGTTTCACCCTATAAAATAATGAACGATTGGTTAGTCTGTGCAACATTAAGATGGCTTGCACGAAAAATCTGAATTATGTACTTCGCTGTTGAAATTTTGAGTTGAGATCTAATTCATGATTTGCTACTTCCACTCCTTTGTAATTTTATCACAATCTTTCATTTGGTCCACTACTTTGGATACTCCTCTACTGTTTAGCGGCTTCATTTGTCTTCTACTGCAGTTCATGCCACCTCTGTGCAGCTGCCTTTCAAAGTAGAGTACCTTAAACATCAGTGTAGACCATCATACTATAAAGGAGCTGCCCACATAAAATGGCATAGATGTTAATCTCATCTGTATTATCAAAAGGTAATCAATGTCTTCCCTTTTGTCTCCCATGTTTTCCTGTATTGTAGAATCAACATGGGAAACTTGTTAATAATTGATGCGGAATTTTTGGGAGTAATGCCCGTTGTTTGGACCATTTGAACCACTGACTTAGTTTCTAGTCTTATTGTTTATTCTTGGTCAATCAAAACAATGGAGTCATTCTAAATTTTTTGTACTTCCCTTAACTTTTCAATTGGTGAACTTCCCCTCAAAGTTACTTATCTTGCTAGTTTCTGAGGCCAAGATTATTTCTCAAAATGACACTCTCTTCTGGATCTACTCCAATGACCATGCAATGGTTCAGCTCTATTTGAAGAGTCATAAGAAGAGGAGGATTAGTGCACCTGTTGAGCAGTGGTTGTTGCATTGTCTGTGTCATTTATCTCAAATGCATCCCTGCTCATACTGTGCATATTCTGAACTGAAGGACAGAAGCTTTCTACCATGATCTGTTTCAAAGCTCTTTTACCTTTTTCTTGATTTCAGTCCAATCCAAAAATACAGAAGCAAGTCAAAGTATTTACCACTTTTCGAAGATGCTGAGAGACGTGAAAAACCGTTTTAAGTTGGTTGTGATGCAAAAGGCAAAGAATTCTAAGTTAATCCAGAGGATTGCCCTGAGCATTTCTCAAACATCATTTTTACATCTCGATGCAACCGGAGTCGCACAAATGTAAAACCAACCCTCCAAGGGCACTTGAGACAAGTTCTTTGTGAGTAGAGTTCTCAACTGCAGTAAACCATGATGTGTTACCAGATCCTTTAAAGTAATTCTTTGACCGGATAAGACTTAACACTGAGGAAGAATCCATGAAATCCATGCCCGGCTGAAGTGCAGTCAACTCTAAAGCCACAGACCCTAAACTAGAATACTTTAAAAATGCCTTTCGAGTCTCTCTCGAGATTCCCCCAATCTCATATGACAGCTCCCTAGGAGATACTTGCAAAGAAACCTAATTGTATGACAGGAAATAGTCTCGATGGTGCATGAAATTCACAAATATGCATATCAGGAAATGCGTTTTTCGCTTTATAACTATGTAATGAAATGAACTGTCTCTGCGTAATAAGATGAAAATAGTCATTCAATTGTTTGGTGGTTGTTGTGTCAACTCGTGATGTTATTAAATGAACTGCCAATTTGCCAAAACGAAGGAAATGACCAGTCAATAATTTTACAAGAAATTATATGTTAACACATGCTTAAAATGGAGCACTTTGGAGTCTTTCATACAAACAAATCCATTCGCCTACTTTAGACTGAATTCAAAAATCGTGAGGGTTTTGGAGGTTTCCTTATGCAACCCGCAAATTGCTACTTCCAAACACACACATATTATATTTTGCGCTTACCACACACGATGGCAAAAGGCGACAGAATTTGCAGATAACAATCTTTCTTTATTTGAATAGGCCACAACCTTAATCTGAATAGGGCACGGCCTATAACCTTGTGCATCTTCACCTCGGATGAACACCTGAATGTTTCCATCCATCTGCATGTTTGTCAATATGCAGACTATATCAAAAGAAACTTTGCATAAAGATATGCAGTTTTCACGGCCAATATTATATCATTTCAATGCAATACCGCGTCGTTTAAAAGATGTGTCCATATCTTATTCCAAAGCTCCGATGCGAACTGACTAGGTTGGAGACTTGTGTGCTACATTTGATGGAATAGTGTGATGTCGCCTTGAGGATGCGCATGTATTTTTTAATGTTGCAATAATCATTTTCCGTGATATACTATCTTATTATTTCATGTGGTCAAGCATTTTATGGGCATACATCACACCAATACTTTTGAAATACATGTAATGTGTGCAGTGGATGCAAATGTGAGCGATGAAAGAGTGGTCTTTTCATGTTTTCTTGAGAGAATACTGCAGTGCCTCCTTCTGTCTCCATGCAATACTATAAGATTGAGATGTGTATTGGATGATAGAGGTATTTGTGACATGTATTTCATATTGTGCATCATACTGAATTGAGTGCACCACGATTTCTAATGCCCATACTTAAAAAAGTTGTGAGCCTAATGTATAATATGAGGCATTCCAAGACCTCTCGATTTCAATATCAATCTGTGAAAGTTGTTTGGAATGTGAAAATGTATTTCCTCTATAGCAAGTTCATAATTATCTATGTTCATATATTCATAATTATTGAATGCTACTTGGTGCAATGTATTATCATTCTGTAAATATTGGAGTTGCTCTGAATGCCTGTCAATAGGATGTAAAAAGGTCTCCTTTTGTACTGAATCATCAAGCCTTTGTAAAATTGGATCACTCAAGCCCTTCTTAGCAGTGCAGATGTTATGAAGCCAAGTTATGTGTCTAGGGTTCGTCCTCAAGATTACTTCAGCCATGTTATATAAGCCCAAGTAATTTGCTATGTAGATCAATCCGAACACCTCAATATGTGGGCTATTGTCAAATCAATTGTTGATCTTCACCTAAAACTAACTATATTTTCAAAAATTTCTCAAAGCAAGTCACTGTCGCAGATTATACAGGTACATTCCTGAGTGTTGTAACTAATTTTCTCACATGGGAATCTGAAAATTTTGCAAAAAATTGATTGGGAATTTCCAGTTCCAACAGACTTGATGCTCATTCATGCGACAATGACTCACTTAAGAGACTATCCCATCCACTTACATCAATCTGTTTGCAAGGAGAGAATGGGGTTGACATATCTCACACATAAGTTTGTGGATACTGGGGAACTGTCAGAATGAGTAGATGTCGCCAAGAAGCTTCAGCTTTTGCCTAAGCCTTTTATATAACAGATCGAATCAAAAGTACCGCTTGGGGTGAACACCTCTTTTCCCGCCAAGGCAGATCCTCTCTAAAAATGAAAAAGAGAATATAATAATTTCTCTTCACCCAAGGTCCTTATAAAGGCGAGGGGAGAGGATACTTTTATTCTATCATTTGGGATCTACTTGACAAAAATGTGCAAGTACACCAAACACGCCAAACAACTTAGGTTCTTTTTAAGCACCAAAATGAAATTTTCTTAGGTTTGAGCATACAAGTTCATTTTAATTGCACCAAATCAAAATGTTCTCTAAGTTAACAAATGCAAACACACACACAAAAGGGAAATCCTGCAAGGAAACTCATTAGTAGTTTGATGTTTGGTCTTTGACAAGTGTTTTTTTCCCTACAAAATGTGTTAGTAACCTACACAAGTCCCAATAAATAATTATAAGGATGGTGCCAAAATAGAGAGAAATGGCACCACCAATCACATAGATAGCATTAAAATCTAGCTAAATGGTGCTAAAGAGACAGTAAACAAACTACGGTCTAATAATAGGGACCAAAAATAAAATGGCACCACAGATGAGTTAAATGGCATCAAAATTTCAAATAGCACTAAAATGTTTTGAAATGACGTCAAAATATCAAAAAACAACATCAAAATAAGTCAAAACCCTACTCAAAAACTCATTAGTCTTAAACACATCAACTCAAAACAAGTTAGAGAACATTCCCCCTACAAACCAACACTCAAAAGACCAGATTAGAGGTAGAAATCAAGTTAGAACAAAGCCAAATACACTAGGGTTAGATGAAAAAACCATTATATGAATCCCTAGAGAGATTTTTATGACACCTTGTTCTTGTGTTATCCTACTAAAAATAGAGAGGATAAACCCCTAAAATCCACTAAAAACCTCTAAAATCCCTAAGAAAAGATCTTATGCTTAAAGAGTTGGCAAGCCGTCGTAGAGGGATGGTACCAAAACATAGGGTGATGGTGCTAGAAATTGGAGAGATGGCGCCACTGCATGATTGGATGATGCCAAATAGAGATCTTTTAGCACCAAAACCCTGCAAAAACATCTATTTTTACAACTACAAGCAAAAAGTTAGTAGCTTCAGACCATGGGAGTCCCACTGGGCATGCCAAATGAAGTCAAGGAAAAAAAACAAGGTGAAAAACACATACAAAATGCATAAACAAACACCTTTATACCTTGAAGTCCTCCTCCTCCTTGATAAGATTGAGAGTGTGCACCCTTACTCTCTAGATTCACCTATGACTATGTGTATCTATGTGAAATGCTCTCAAATACAATACAAATCACTCATAGCCTAGCTAAAATGATGGACAAGATGAAGGAAATTTGGGCATAATAACAATACTCAAAGATTGGATGATAAAATGGCTTAGACGAGATTGTATTTATAGGCAAAATGACAGAGATTTGATCCAATGGTGGAGATTAAATGTAGAGATCAATGGATGAGGTTTATTGCAAGATGGAGGGCTTGGATTTGATAAAAAAGATTGGATGGATGAGAATAAATGTGAATTTTTAATTCACATTGGGAAGGGGTTTGCATTAATGAAGTTAGATGAAGGGGATTAGAAGTGAATTTTTAATTCACATGGGGAAGAGTCCCAATAAATGAAGACTAGGACAAATTAGGTGTTGTAAGAGTTCATTAAATGAAACTTAGGACAAGTTAGAATAAAAATTACCTTATGTGGAATAAAAGATAATTTTTTATTTGGGAGGTGTGGGGATGAATGAGGTTTTACCAAGCTAATCAAGAGGATTAGCTTAATTAATATGGCTAGAGAAAACTAGTAGATGGAATAATTAGGGTAGTCATAAAATTTCCATAGTCCATGTCATTGAACAATGATTTGTTTAAAATTAATTAAACAATGATCTATTTAATTAATTTTAAGTCTAGGGGTCATGTAGGCTAGGGTAGCTAATTAAATAATAGGTATTTAATTAACTAGGTTAGGGGTAGGCTAATTAGTAGGTTTGATTAATCAGATAAACATGATTTATCTAATTAATTAGGTTTAGGGAAGTGGAGAATTTAATCAAATAAACATTTGTCATATTTATTCAATTAAATGAGCTAATGTTAGTAAGTGTAACTATTGAATTAATTAAATTAATTCAATATCTAGAATTTAATTAATTAATTAGAGGAGAAAATAATGATATGGGTGATGTTGGAGGTTGGTTAGATGGTTAAGACATTTTTAGGTGTCTACACAAAGAAATCCCAAACTCTTGACATCTTTGGAATATGGCTTCCAAATGATCAAAATGATCTTCTACAGGTTTTGTGAATATAGTTAGATCATCTAAATAAATCAGAATAATCCTATTTATCAATACACTAAATGCAATGTCCATAGCACGCTTAAAAGTTACCCCGGCATTAAAAATCCCAAAAGGCATCTTTGATATGCAAAAGTTCCCCACTTGGTAGTGAAAGCAGTCTCATATTGATCTTCTTTTCCTAGGTAGATTTGGTTGTAACCTGAAAAACCATCCAGTAGAGAAAACCTTTCAGCTCCAACTATAGTCTGCAAAATTTGTTCCATTGAAGGAAGTGGGTAATGATCCTTTAGAGAGGCTTTATTTAGGTCTCTCAAGTCAACACAGAGTCTAATCTCTCCATTTTTCTTCCTTACTAGCACTAAGTTGGACACCTACGTTGAGTGTTTGATTGGAATGATTATTTTAGATTCTAACAGCTTCTTGAGTTCCTCTACCATAAGAGACTTGATCCTGGGATTTACTGGTCTTTATTTCTGATGTACAGGCTTTGACTCTTCAGTGAGTTCAATAGTATGCTGAACTACATCCTTATTGTAACCATGAAGATCCTCATAAGTCCATGCAATTACCTTGTCATATCTGTTACACAAAGATACCAGCCTACCTCTTTCTTCCCGAGTAGTAATATTGCCTACTTTTAGTTTTCTTCCATTGTTGACCTCAATCTCTGAGTAGTCATCTTTGCTAGATACAAACTTCCTCTTGTCTAGAGTTGCATCATCGTGGTCAAAAAGATTCTCAAGGGTTATAAGTCCTTTTGGAAGCTTATCTGGTTTTAGTTGCATTATCTGATCACCATAAGACTCTTGAATTTTGGGCTATAATTGATTTGCAAATTCCCCAAACTATTGTAAGAATAAAAGGATTTGGACATCACTATCAAAAACTTGCCAATTATCTCCATTTTCAGGGATAGCAAGGCGAATAATAACTTTGACTGCTTCTTCATTGACCAATAGATCTTTAGTTGGGTCAAACTGAGATCCAATTTGGGCAATTCTATTTGCTTCAACATTCTTGGCTCTTCGTATAACCTCTATATTGAAGGCATCAAACTCTTCAATTAAGTCCCATATATGGTGTCGATATGACCGCATCCTCACATTATTTGTTACAGTTGTTTCTCTGATCTATTTCACTACCAGTTCTGAATTACCAAAGACTCTCAAATTCCTTATCCCTTTCTTTTTGGTGAGGATCAGGCCATGTACTAGAGATTCTTATTCAGCTTCATTATTGGTACAAGGAAAATGGAAGCACAGGGCTTTGAGAATCTTTTCCCCCTTTAGTGAGATAAGGCAAATTTCTGCTCCAACTCCGTTCTTACTCCTAGCCCCATCAAAATTCATAGTCCAAATCATAGAATCTTCGTCAGGATCTTCCTTCTCTCTTCTTGGTTGACTCATTATCTCATGTATCTCATGGTCTTCATCGAAAATGACATATGTTCCTAACCCAGTAGAATCATAATTACCAAAAGGGTCACTCTACATCATATCTGATAGATGGTTTTCATCTTCTTTATTTCCACCAGTTCCAGTCCATTCTCCCATTTCTTCCCCATAAATTCTTTCCTCTCTATTGATCATAGCTTGAGATGCTTCAAACTTTGATGTTGCTTCATTAGTAATATGTTCCTTACACAAAGGCTCTAACAACACTTTCATCTTAGAACCATACTTGGTCCTCAAAATTAAATGTGACCAATCTAAAGGCATATATCCTCCAATTTTAGCTGTGAAATCTCTAGATAGGCATAAACTAGAAACAAGGGGAATATCAATGACCACTACATCTTGCAGTACAATTATATTTGGGCAGGTATATAATTATAGAGGAAGTTTTTTTATAATGCCTATGGTCTGGATTGATTTTCCATCTAACTGCATGACTGCTTTAGCTAATAGCTCATATTTTATTTTTAAAGCATCTGCTATTTTCTTTGGCATAATTGTAGTACTTGCACCTGAGTCTATCATGGAATCATGTAATAACTTCTTTCCCACAATTAGGGTCAAATAAAAAGGATTAGGCTTAATCTTACTTACCTTTTCTTTTGCATTCACCAGAGTAGACCCCTGTTGCGACTGAGATGCTTTGGATTGATTTTTTCCTTTATCTGTTGAGCCTTCCTTGATGCCTATAGCTTTAGATTCATTTTGGCATTGCAAAGCTTCTTGCAACAATACCTTTTGTTCAAGGATGGCTAACATATCCCATAAGGATACATTAGTAGGGGCCTTTTTCAACTGTTCTACCACATTCATTGGTCCTAGTGACTGTACTTCAAGGTGGTAAGGATACTCTGTCCTTTCCATGTTAGGGACTCCTTGACTCTATTATGTGATTGAGATATCTTGTCTTGCCGTGGGGATATGGGAAGCTTGAACTAATGGTCATTACACTGGGAATGACTTTTGGTGTCTCTACTATCCTCCTCTTTGACCTAGTGTAATAATCTGACTAACCTTAGAAGTTTATGCTTCATTTATGAACACTGATTCTTCATCTTCAATCCATGAGAATAGTGCATGTTTAGGGGTGATTTCTCCTTCTTGTTCCATAGACATGCCTTGCATTTGAGCTATTATTGTTGTAGTTTGAACACCAGGTGATTGATATGGGTATGGTTCTGATGATGGACCTACTTGGTTCACCATTCTTCTTTGTTCAACCACCTTCTATTGTAAGTTTCCTCTGGGACAATCCTTGGGCATATGTGCATTATTACAAGGAAAGCACCATGCATTCGTCTCTTCAGCCAAATTATTCTGTCTAGGAACTAATTCTCTACCTGGATTAGATGGGACAACTTGTAATGGTGTTGGAAAAGGGACAAGCTAATTAGATGGTTGTGAAAAGTTTGGTCTTTGTGGGCCCTAATATTTATTTGGTTGATATGGGGGTCTGTTTCCTTGAAATCCCTGGTAGGGAGGCTTTTGATATGAAGTTTTCTACCTCTTAGGGTTAATGATTTAATTGGAAAAGGTTCTGAGAATACTTGTAACATCATCCATTTCAGATGGAGAAGAAGAGGGTGCCAAGGTTGTTGGTCTTTGAGGTGTAGGGAATGTATTCATAGAAATAGGGATAGATGAAACACTAGGGGCTTCTTCTTGGATAGGAATTGATAATTCAGGGAACATAGGCATAGGGGGTCTTGGAGGTAATTTTCCAGCATATATCAAACTATTTTCTGCTTTAGCAACTAACTCATATGCTACAGGACGGGTCTGTCCTCCTAATGACTGGATCATAGTTGAAATATCAGAATTGAAGGCCTTGAGGTAGAAGACAATTTCCATACTCGTTGGTTGTCAAGCAACAATTGGGATTCTTTGCCATGTCTTCTGGAATTTTCTATTGAAATCAGTTATGGCTTCTTGGGGTGCTCTATTATGGTGATCAGTTATTGCAAAAGAGAGGACATGTCTCCCTTCTTGCTGAATGATGCAGGAGCATCCCTGGTTCAAGAGCAATCTTGCATCAACCAAAAACATTTGCATTTTGGTTTGTTTTCTTTCATTTTCAAGTTCAGTCAGTAGCAGTTTTTGTATTTTGGTCCGCATTCTTCTATAGTTTCATTTCAGATCTTGCGAAGTGAGAGTTAGCACCTAGACACGTTCATGCACATCATATCCAAAATTTAGATCATTTGGATTAGGTATCAGAAATATATCACTATTAGAAGATTAACTGTTTTCTCAGAGTATAGCATCCTGACATTCTCAAACAATCAACTAAAGGAGAAGACTTGCAGAGCATTTATTGACCTACGGAGCTAAATGACACATCACTCAATGTTCTTTGGTTTGTGGCTGACCTTCTTTGAGATCTGCACATCATTTCATTCATTTGTGGAGGAGTTCTTTTTGTTTAGGTCTGACCTATCCATGTACACACGTTACAACTCTTCATTGGAGTTTGTGATCTTCCTTGGCCGACGTGGAGGAATCTATTATTTCAAAGATGATATATAATGATGTAATAGATGCCTAGGAAAGTGGTTGATAGTTAGTGATTGGTTCATAGTTTGTAGTTTGAATTCTTTGCGAGGGGGGCTTCAAAGCTATATCTTGTGCATATTCTATAATTTTGTAATCAGGCCTATGAGCCCTAATTGTAAGCCCACATGTTGCCAGCTAGTTTGTATTTGAATTCTATGATATACTAAATGACTAAATCTGCGTTTATGTTATCTATTGGAGTTGCTTCTGTTGTGTTTACTCTTGCTGCACAGTCTGGACTATTCTCCTTGAGGACCCTCCTAATCGTGATTGCACCACCAAATCTTTCAAATAGTGCATCTCCCAGTTGGTCCCAAGTTCCAATGGAATTTGGTGCTAAAGATCGATACCAATCAAGAGCTCTTCCTTTAAAAGAAGCAGCTAGTAGTCTCATAGCAATATTTTGCTCTGTGATATATTGCATTGTGCATACATCAACCACATCTTGTAAATGTTTAGCTGGGGTCTTAAAATCTTCTCCTATGAATTTAGGTAATGCTTTTAGAGCATTTGCTAGAATTTGGTCCCATGTATTTGGAGGTGTTGGAAGAATGAGTGGGCTACCGTTGTTCTAGTTGACAAAATTTTGAGGTGGAGCTAGGGCACCCATTTGTCCTCCTGAGATATTTTGCTGATTTATCCTTCTCCTTGTGGTAGTTGCCAATGGTGGCAACAAGAGTCCTGGATTAGTAGCATATCAAACTTGGGTAGTTGGTCCGCAACTTTAACTTCTGTCAGGGCAACAACTCATGTGCTCTTAATCAATAATCGGTAAATTTTGTCCCATTGGGCATGCCAAAAAATTGTTGATGTTTAATTTTGCAAAAAATCACCAACAATGGGAAATTCTAAGAATGTGAGACTTGACTCTTAGAATAACCTATAGATTTTAAAGAAGTTGGTTCTTCTCTATGGGTTTTGATGTAAGGGAAGAAAAAACAAGATTATAAAAATAACACCTAAATCTGCTAAGGCGATGTGCCAGAAATGTATTAAGATCCACACTAATAGCACAGTGATTAAACTTACAAAATTTACTGATAAAGTCAAAGCGTATAAAAAATGATTAATAGTAACATCATGTATATATTAGATTCATCAAAGGCTCATATAGAAAGTAAGACACAAGAATTAGAAACACATCATGATATGCATAAAACACCACTCTTTATTCATTGATGGAAGGAGAACTAAGTACATAAGGCAAGATGCATAGATTACAATATTCAATCCCTCGTGAGAGGCATCGGTTAAGGCAAGAAAATATGCTTCTAGTCTGGTAGCTAAAATTCTCTGGTCTCCATTGTACTCTCTTCTCTTTTGTAGACTCCACTATTTATAGCACAAAATTTAAAGTTTAAAGCTCTCCTATAACCATTGAGATCCTAACAACCTAGCAACTGTAACTTCAATCAATTGCCACTTCTATTATCAGGTTCCCATGCTATAAATCCTTTTAGAATCATAAGTCCCTATTCATCCATGCCATTGTAACTAATTCTATGAGTCTCAAATCTTCTTTTATATCGCAGACTCTCCCGCCTTCTCCCTGGGTCGACACCCACCTCCAACAGCCAATGGTGCAACAGAAACAACCACTTGAAACTGAGACTTTAATAGCATGTGTCGTTGAGACAATTGGCACCTTATGATGTATCTTCAAAAAGACTCGAAATGAATACGTGGCGGCTTGGCACTCTTTACACGAAAACTTCACCAAAAGACTCCTTAAATAAGCACCATGTCGACACTTGGCAGGCTCCGCTGAGATTCTTCCTTAAAAGAGTTTTGAGCCCCATAGGGATGCATGGAAGATTCTCACAACATCTAAGACATAAACAAAAGAGACTTTATAACAAGCACCATACGAACACTTGGCGAGCTCTGTTGCATTCCATAAAAGACTCAAAGGGACACATGGCAGGATGACGCTCTATATACAAACTTTACCAAGGAAACCTTTCAAATGAGCACCCTATCGACAAGTGGCACTTTTCGCTAAGACTTGGAGGATTAACACAAGAAACTTAATAATAAACACGGTGATGACACTTGGCAGGCTCCGCAGACACTACAAAGACTCTTTACCTTTTACTGGTAGACGATAATGTCTCAACTTTTCATTTGCCCCTTTTATCTTTTATACATAGAGACCCAATGTTGCACCATGTGGAGCCTTGGCGCAAGTCGAGAGAGTCTTTAGCTTCAAAAGCTCTTAAAAGAGTACCGTTGAGACACTTGGCGAGCTCTGCTGCTCCGAGACTCTAACTTATAATATATATTGATATATTATATCACAATGTAGAGTTTTAACTCTGCAATTCCTTCTTCACTTTTAGTAGTATTCATTTTTGGAACTTGTGTGCAAGTGGAGCTTGATAAACTGGTACCAGATGAATCATGGGATTTACTTCCACCTTATCTTTTGGCATAACCTCCAAGATATCCACACTACTAATCATCATTTCCATCCTACTTAATGGGTCTGTAATAGAATTGAATGCCCCTTTGTATGAAGGAACTAGCTCCTTTTTCTTTTCACATTCAACAATACTCTTCCAAACTTCCCTTCTTCTTTTGATTTTTCCTTGGGTTGTGTAGTTTCTTATGAGATCTTCACCTGAATATTAAACTAATGGTTGTATCCCGACATACCCCGTGACATTCTTAATTTCTAAATGTAATGTTTAGTGTCACATCTTCTTTTAAGCACTAATATTAACTTGTAGTGAATCAATTTTGATCCTAACAGATTAAGGCCTTCCTTGGCAATAATAATGAAAATTGAGAAATTGATTGTGGAAGGTAGGAATGAAGCTTTCTTATGATTCCTCATATGTAATTTAATTGCTTCATTCATTTGCCACATCCTCTCAAGGAATGCAATTATGCCAGGTACAAAGATGGGCAACAAATGGGGTTGTACCTCAGCTCCATAAATCTTAATTACTGTATAATTATCGTGGGAAAAACAATCTCCTAAATTACAACTCCAATTTCCCTCTGGTTCAATCCCCTTGGGTCTTAAGAACCTCATAAATGTAGGAGACAATCTCCATATCTCATGTCCTAGGAGATCCAGTATTCTTCTCACAAAGAATGTCTCAAAGTTACAATAGTCAGAAGTCTTGCAATGGGAGTCCCATATATAGGTTCTCATTTGAATTGGCATTGGCTTACCATTTGACCATGTTTTATAAGCCATTCTAAGAGCAGGGTGCCATCTCTGTTTTCCTTCATATAGTAGGATGTGGCACAACATTGAATACCATATGAAATAAGGGATATGCTCATTTTCTTTGAACCTCTTCAAATCCAGATGTATCTTATCAACAGCATAGGAAGCATAGTCAAAAGGGCTATTCACTTCCCAGTGCAGAATGTTAGCAACAAACATCATAAGATGAACTGGCATCTATAATTTGTGATCAAATCCTAAGACCTGACACAAAGCCATGTAATTACATTTGAAATATTCAAAGAATGGGTTGACATCCAAAGGCTCCACTTCACTCTAGTGAACCTTTTTATTTCCTTATTTATCATCTCTTCTATGTGTGGGAAGCCATTTTACTTTGTAGCTACTTTTATCCCTTTTGTACTCTTGACATAACTCATTGAGGTCAATCTTAACATGGGCATGAGAGTTCAAATTAAACACTTCCATAATCAAATCCCTTTTCATTGTGGATATCCTTTTACCCTTATCATCCTTCAACTCCTTGGTGTTTGGATTATACTTTTTACTGATAGCATATATGAACTCGGGATCAACAAAGACATTTGGCACAACTAGTTGCCTTGAGTCAAACCACCAAATGTTACATATTAGGGCACGTTCATAAGTGAGATTGCAGTAACATTCAAACAATTCCCAACCTATCCATGGGATAATGGGATCCCTGATGTCTTCCTTCTTATCTACCAGTTTTTGAGAGAGGATACCTGTATCTTGAGATCGCTTCAATCTCTTTGAAGACCTAGGCAACAAATTAAGGATATCTTGGTCCAAATCCCTTTTAGACCTATCCAATTGAGTTGAATCTTGAATCGGTTTGTATGCTAAGATTCTTATAGGATAATGTGATTAACAACCTGTAAATTTGACAACCCTTCAAATGTGGATTTCTTCAATCTACTTTCTATTGGAATGAAAACCCTAGTTTCCTTTAAAAATTATCATCTTCAGAAGGTCACTAAATTCATACTTATGGTTCACTTGAGAAAAGGCACTGCTCTACTTGTTCTTCATGCAAGCTATTGCTAAATCTTGATCCTTTGCAATGGTGGTTACCCACACAAATCCTTATCACTAGTTAGGGCACTCGCACGAAATATCCTTAGAAATTTTAGCTTACCTACAGAAACATTCTTTGCCACCTTTGAGTTAATGCTCATACATACTTTAGGATTAGGGTGGCGTATCTGTTAAAAACTTTGAATTCAGACCGTTGATTTTGATAATGATCGACAATGTGCTTGACCCCCAAGGGAATTTTGAAAGACATTTGATGGGTGTCAAATTTTACTCCAAGTCAGGACACATTCGATCACCCAGTCATACGCTGCACATGTGGCCCAATCACCTTTTGTTAACTAGGACTTCAATAGCGGGTCCCTTTCATTCTTAAATGCCCATCGTACATAACAAATGCTACCTGAAGGCACATTGTTAATTTTGCGATGTAATAGATCCATGTGATGTAATAAGATAGTGCCATGTGGCCTAATCACCTTTTGTTAACCAGGACTTCATTAGTGGGTCCCTTTTATTCTTGAATGCCCATCACACATCGCAAATGCTACCTGAAGGCACATTGTTAAGTTTGCGATGCAATAGATCCATGCAATGTAATAAGATAGTGTCATGTGTACTACACGTTAGGTATCAATAGTTTGTCTACTAGATTTCACACATTGCGAACACAGTGGTGGGTCCTTTTGAGTTTGTGAAGTGGAAAAGAACTGCAAAGCAATAAGACAACACCACCCGATAAAGGCTGCTTATGAAGAAAACAAAATTAAGGTATTATGTGGGCGTTTTGACACTTGTCAGCATTGCACAAGCTCACAAACTTAGGTAGGGTCAAACAGAAACACATGCGATAGACTAAATGTTTGTGATGGAATAACATGCATACACATGTATGCTGACTTGACTACCAAAAGTAAGAGCACACAAAGCTTAAAAAAAACTAAAACATTTTGCTACAGGCGACATTAAGTAACAAATTAAGTGGGGCTGGTAAACATACGTTTATAAGGCTTCAGGATACAACTAAAACAAACTCAACTGGCCAAACATGTCAACAAAGAATTAGAACACATTTCAGCCAAGTTAAAGACTTTTGTAGCAATGAGGGTTTCATACACAATTAGGGATAAACCTTAGCACAATGACAACACGAACAACCCTTGAGAACTTAGTTAAGATGAAAATCTTGGAACAATCCTAACAATCCTTACAAAATTTTTATGTATATTAACACTTGTTTTGTTCTAAGTTAATACTTTAGTTCCTCGTAACCTTCATAACTACTTATTTCTATTATAATTTCAACATTATTCAATATAAAAAAATTCACTAAGTTACTACCTAAGACAACATACTACGAGCCCAAACCTCTTACTTGGGAACACCTATTCCAAGTTGATGAACTCTTCTTTTTGAACTTGATAGGATCTAGTAACTTCCATTAGCCATGCGACAACAAAATAGTCACTAAGGGTGCAATCGAGAGGGCTTTATAATCATTGGAGAGGAACACAAGTCTCACATTTTAAGAATTTGCTCGTTTTCTTATACAATCACATCATACAAAGGCTCACTCTCATGTAAAGAAATAAAGAATGAACAAAACATTATTCCAACACTAAATCTTCCCGCATTTTCCGTTTTGTTGTCATCTTCCCCTCCCACACCCCCCCAAAAAACAGAGTTGAATGCCATTAAAGAAAAAGAAAAAGACAAAACATAAAAACATGAGCTCAGCGATATTTCCGTGTATACAGATCTTTGACTTTCAAAATATTCAAAAAAATAAAAATAAAAAAAAAGCATAGCAGACGCAGTAGAAGAGTTTCTTCTTCGACGAAAAAGGATTTTACGCTTAAATTTATCCATGGCAGCGCGGTTTGGCTTGTCAGGTCTGTTCTACTTTTCTCAATCTACACAACGATCCAAATTTCGCAAAATTTGGTGCAGGGACGATGAATATTTTAAAAGCTTTTGGGATTTTTTTTTTCCATGTCAAAATTGGATTAAATAGAAAGCTTGTTTTTAATGCATACCCGCGTAATTACGGTATGAGAAATTTCTGGTGGTTTGGGTTAATGCTTTAGTTCTAGTGGTTTTCAGCTCCTAGGGTTTTTTATGTTTTAACTCACAGACACACACATATATAAATTACAACGGATGTTCTAAGGATTTGATGATTAATATATGTATTTTTTTTTCCATTTCAGGTGAATTTGGTTTCCAGGGGTAGTTTTGGTTAATGCCACCTGAATCCTGTGTGTTATAGGGTTTAACCGCCTTAGGTTTGCTTTAGTTTTAGTAGGTTTTCTGCTTCCTGGGGGTTCTTTTACACTAACTTTTTTCACTTTTTCTCAAAAAACTGGAATGAGATCTTCTAGCGCTTTAGTTCTTTGGAGGGCTTTCAGCTTGTAGGGTTTCTTTTTACTCTACTTCATATATATTTAATTACGATGGGATGTTCTCACGATGTGGAGATAAATATAATTTTCCCCTCCTTTAAGGTGAATTTGAATTCACAGGTTAGAGTTTTATAGTTTTACCAGCAAAGTAATGAAAATTTCACTGAGGTTGGAGAATTATTTGTTAAAGCAGGGAAAACATCACCGAAATTAGGACATGCTTCGTGAAAGCAGAAAAAGTGTTACTGAAATCGGGGCATAATTTGTTAAACAGTGAAGCTTCACCAAACTTTGCGGAATCAGGTATATTAATGGCTCTGTTTAATTATAGAGAAATTTGGTGATGGAAGGTAGATTTAACCGTTTGGGCAATTTTTTGGATAAGTTTGGCAGAAGTTGAGAAGGTTTACTGAGCAAGTGCCTTACCAGGGTTAAAATCAGGAGATGGCTACTAGTGAATGACAATACTAAGTAGCAGTGTGACATGTTATTGCATTGCCTTGTTGGATACAGAAAAGAGTTTTTACTGAGGGTTTAATTGCTGCAAGTTGCGGAGATGATGTTCTAGGGTGTGAGCATTTCATCATTTTTTTAAGGGGAGATGCATAAAGGGTTTCCTTTACTGATGGTGAAAGCAAGATAGGAAAAGGGCTTGGCCTACTTAATCGAGGGTTTATCTGGAATCAGCAGGATGGATACGGCAATGGTCGATTCAGCTAAGGAACCTACTGTTCAGGATATGCAGGGAGAAGGAACTGAGGAGAAAGCAGAAGACGAGAATGTTGAAAAGGAAAGATTGAGGCAAGAAGTTGATATAATGTCTTCCAAGGTGGAGAAGGTAAGTGTAGCACACTTTAATTTTGTTCTTAACTTTTTTGGACTACAATCAGAGATTCTTCAGGCTGCTGCAGTTGCATTAGATACTAAAATCCTATTATTATTATTCTATAATTCACTTGTTTCTATTACTAGAAATTGAAGTTAATGACTCTATAAATTGTTGACTAAATTGAATTGCAAGAGTACATTATGGTTTCAAGTTGTTAATTGCAAAACCATAACTTCAAGCAGGTGAATACTGTGCTTGAAAAATGCTGCTGTGTTTTCATGAGAGTTGAACTACTGATTATTGTGGTAAAACCTGATATGGAACTGGGATAACAAGCCTGCTTTGTCAAGAATCACAGACTTGATAAATTAATGACACTATTTTCCCTAGTCTTTTGAATAAAATATAAAAAACAGATACATCAATGGCAGCTAAATTTTGAATGGGCTGTTTTATTATACATTGGGAGCTTTACTGTGTTCCCAAGTAAGGGATTCACTAGAGAGTAGAACTTGACAAGGAAGTCCGCAACAAATTGCAGTGCCAATGTACATTTGTCAGAAATCCAAGCATCTTCACTAAGATCATTATATTTACTTTCTGAATAATTTGATTGTAATCATACTTGCATTACTTGGAATCAGAATTGACTTGGCTAACCAAAAGTATAAATGGAATTCAATTACTTGGGATTTAATTAGGAAAAAAATGAGAAACTAGAAAATGCTGAAATATTCATAAAAAACAGGGAAAAAATGCTGCTCTTTATTCAGTGCAACCCAAATCATTTTTTAATTTTTTTCTTTTAAAAACCAGAGCACATGCCTTTTTTATAATTTTATTGCTTTTAACCAAGCTGCAAACCTTTTTTTGTTTTGTCAAAATTTTTAATGTTTAAATGTCTGCCTTTTTTTATTGGCTATAGGGGATGTCCCCGGGCACATCCTTGCCAATGCAGAGGCCCTGTGATCGGTCCCCTATGGGGGCCTTGACATGGGGGATGGCGGGAGGACATTTTGTTCCTGTCCTGCCACACTTGAGACATCTTGTTCTGGAAAATAGCCCCAAAACCACAGTGATGCATCCTCCAGCTGCACTTGTCTTTTACTACTCTAGTAAATGAATGGTTTACATCAGTTGAACAGTAGGATTATAAGGAAAATATCTCCCTATATAGGAAAGGAAAGAAAACACCTAGACCTATGCCCCAATGGGCAAAGAATTCAGATCAATTTGGATTTACTCAAACTTAACTTTCACATTGAAAGCAATATCTTGCATACAAAGTTGCAACTTCCCCATACCAAGTGGGGAGATATCTTTCTAAAAGGTAGCTTTGCATCTTGTCATTCAAAGAAAATTAATGGTTGTCAACTGAATTGCATGCGATCGATTCTTGCAGCTATCCATAAGGATCCAAGAGTTCCCTAGAGGAGGCTCTCTCCTAGGGAGAGGTGTAGTAAAGAGGAAATTGAATTTAACTTGAATCTGAAAACCCTCTAGCTGTTCAGCTCTTCCAAAATATATGATAAACTGTCTCCTTTTCTCATATACGCAATGCAGATAGCATCTGCAATACCAACTTCATTCAAATGTGCTTTGATGGCTATGTCTTGATGCAAAACTAGGTATCCCATCACCATTTGTTTGAAGGGTTTTACTTTATTTTATTTTTAAATTTCCCCGAAATGACTTACAATAACATTGCCTTTTCATTTGAGGGTCCTTGACGACCCGCCACTGCTTGTTTAATTGGGGCAATAACATTAGATTGTCTCGCTTGATTATTATAACTCATTTGTCTTATAGTTGAAGTAATTTTTACGATCGATCCTCTTTCAATACCTCCAATAAGTCCAAGGGGTTGAGCTTAATTCGTTAAAACATTAGGTTCTCATCGTGGAGACCCAAGTTCAAATCTCCATAGGGACATCTAATGTGGAATTCTAAGTTGTGACTCTTGGCCTTCCATAGTTGGCTTTTAATGTGGATGTGGTTTCTAAATAAAGTGGATTTCTAAGTAGTGACTCTTGGTCTTCCATAGGTGATTTCTAGTGTGTCTGCTCATAAAGAGCTTGTACTAGTCTTTATTAATTTCTCACAAGAGCTTGTATTAGTCTTTATTAATTTCTCACAAGAGCTTGTATTGGTCTCATGTTGATGCTCGTATGAGTAGAATATTTGTAAACAATATGCAATATAAAAAAATACCTCCAATATGGGTTTGCAATTATAGTTGCAATTTGAGAAGACCAATGAATCATTTTACAAAGCTCTCAAAAATGTAGTTTTTCTGTTGGCCTCAACAATTGAGCCTTGTTCAGGTCCTTTCAGAGTGCTACTGCTGTCTCACATTGTTCCAAAGATCTCTCCAACAGAACAAACCCTTTCTTGTGAACCTTTTGTTGGCGAATGAGAATACAAGCCCAACTTGTCTACATTGTGAATGCCCATATTGGCTTTGTAGCTAGGTGGAAACAAAACATTATACTTCGATTTATTGCGGGTTAACCTTGGGAGATACAGCTGTTTCATCAACAAATTGTACAGTAAGGAGCAGACTACCACCTTGTAAATATATACCTCTAATTTGCCCTTGACTTCTTCTTGGTCAACTTGGTCTTCTAAATGCTCTAGCTACTTAAGTCTTCAATCTTGCCAGGCCTATCTCCTTATTTTTTCCTAGTATTTAACCTACCTTGTGGGTTATAAGTAAAAGCCCTTCCAGATGAGAAAAGGAAATGAATCATCTTCTGATATTACAATTTTGTTTTCTTTGTATTCAATTACCATCCATTGAATGGTGTCGTGTTTCATGTTTGACTATTACATGTATTCATCTTCTCAGACTTATGCACTCAACATGGTGTAGCAGGTGTGAGACCACAATGTTGGCGTAAACATTGTGTTGCAGGGTTGAAACCACACAATCATCTTCAATATGGTGACATGGGTGAGAGATCATAAGCCATGGGGTTTTTGATGGCATCTTTGCATTTTTATCATAAATTTATGCGGTTAAAAAAGAACAGTACTCCATGTCCGTATGACAAAGTTATGGTTAGTGCGGGGTATTATGGGTGTGGAATCACATAATCAGCTTCAAATGTGTTGGGGAATGAAATCACAAACCATAAGTGTTCTGATGATACATTGCATTCCTCTTGAATTTTTATGTGATGTGGAAATCTGAAAAAGCAACACTCAATTTTGAGTCCATATGACAATGTTATGACTATTGTAAGTCTTCGGTATTTGACATGTCGTGGCCATGAGACCAGAAAATGGTTTTGAACGTGGTCCTTTTTTCAGAATTTTACAAAATGTTATAAAAAATGGTGTCAGCTCTTGAAGGCCATAAACTGATTTGGAACATGATGGATGAAGTTGTTTTGCCAGGGCTGCTTCTGCATCAAAATGTTATCCATAAAGTGTGGATTGTGTTTCTTTAAGCAATATTCTTCTTTCCTTTTAAAAGCATATCTAGTTTGAATAATAATCCATCTCTTAGATAGTAAATTCTAATAGAGAACTTGTAATATTAGTTATTGGTTTCAAAAGCATGCATCTGTTGGTTATTAAACCCTCAATTTACTAAGCTTTAGAAAACTGCATATGTATTCAAGAGTTGAAGTTTGGCTTCAAACCAAGGTGAGTCAACTTTAAAACACATGATTTAGAATTTATGTAGAAAATGGTTTAGAGGACTACTCTAACCAGGTTTTTTTACAAGTATTTATATATAAGATACAACTTCGTGGTTATTAAATCCTTGGCAGCGACAAGGAATGATTAGGTAGTAAAAGCTAAGGATTTCAAAATTTTCCAAATAAGCCAATTGTACTCAACCTTCATTGGCAGCTATCTTTGAGGGAGTGTTGGAAGAATGGCTGCATGGGGTCGAAGAGAATTGGATTGCGCACGCTTCAATATGTGTATGCTTGTATTTATTATTATACGAGGAAGTTATGTTGGTGGTTGTAACTTACATTGTAAGTTACTTTCTAGACATAGTAATGTGGTGTTATTCCATCATTAACATAAGCAGTAAATGTCGATGTGTACAAAGTACTGTCTAACATTATTTTATATCTAATATCCACTTTCATGACTCAATTGGAGATTAAATCAGGATTGGGATTAACTTGGCAAACCAAAAGTATAATTGTAATTCAATTAATTGGGAAACTAAAAAATGCTGAAAAATTCATAAAAACAGGGAAAAATGGTGAAAATTTCATAAAAAATAGGGAAAATCATTGAAGAATTCATAAAAATAGGGGAAAAAATTGAAATGTAGTTTTTTAAATTTCATGCCAAATAAATTGTGTAGACATAGAAGGTGAAGTAAAATAAGTGTAAGACATAAAATATGGATTTTGTGCATTAGTTTTGAGGTTGCCAATTAGAATGCATATGACATAGTCATTCCTTGTCAGTTTGAAGTTCAAACCTAGAAATCAATTACAATTTACAAAATACAAAGTAACTAAATAGAGCAGGAGACTATGAAGCTATGATCCTCTAGGAGGTTACCAGATTGTGATGTTGAAGTTCTAGCGTCCTAACTTGTACCTTGATTGTGTTCGTGTTCATCAAATACCTCCTCCAAGATGATTAGGTCCGCATATCATAAAACAATGTCTCCTTATTGTTTGTGATTTTTTCTGAGTTTGGATCAATCTTGTCAAGTTCAATCAACTAATCATCTTTGACACTCCCATGTTGTCATGTCCCTTCTCCCGAAATAGAAATAATAATAATATTAAAATAAAAAGTGTTCTTAAACACTAGCAAAATAAAAAAAATAGAATAAAAATATTTTAAAATACTTGGTGGGAAATTAGGACCCAAGGGCCCGAATTGAGAATGGCATATCATCAAGTTCCAATCTTCATTTTCAATTATTTGATATCTCATTTGGCAATTCATTGTGAGTTCAAGTTATCTACCTTGCATTCAAGGATGAAACCCCTTGGCGAATTAGGATGCAAACCCTCTTGACTCGCCAAATTGAGGGGTTAGGACGGAAACCCTTACCTCTTGTTGGGCAATTCCACCCAGGAATTGCAGTTGAGCTAATTGAGATCTTGTTGGGAATTTTTAGGGATTTCTAGCTGATCGTTGTTGCAAATTGAGAATCCACACCTTGGTGCATTGCCATTGAAGGAAGAGTTTATCATAGTTGCTGAACTAGGCGACTATTTGTAATGTCCCCTATTGGAACGATACTAACTTTACCCAAAAAATTCAAATACTCCAAGTTTAGGGTTAGGGTTTCGGAATTACCATTTATATTACCTTCCAATTTGCATCATTCTTGTGCCCTAAATCTGTAATCATAACATAAGAAACATATATACAAAATATAGGTATACAAACATACCTCTTGAATTATTAGTGTTAGATAAGATTTCCCTGCATTCAAATTCATAAACAATATTCCATTTATCCATTCACTCAACTCCATTATAGTGGGGATGATAAGATATTCCTTGGCACATGATGCCTCCATGCAGGCCCTTATGGGGGGCATGGTAGATCACATGTTCAGTTCCTCCATACAGGCCCTAACGGGGGTTTGGTAGGATCAAGCTTGCATACAAAGCCTCCATACAGGCCCTTACGGGGGGTATGGAGGGGGTGCAGATCAGACTTCCCCCCAAACAAGCCTTAGGGGGTATGGCAGGACGGGTATGGCAGGACTGCTTACCTCTGATCTGTTTGTCATTTCCCTCCTATGATGGGTGGTCATATTAAAGATAAGAAAGAAATATTTATATGGATTTCAAGCTGACCTGTTCACAATATTATATGTGATGCTCCATAATACAATGATCTTGAATATATATAAATATGCCTGCAGATCTGATTTTATGATGAGTCGGTCTGCCTTTTATATTCCACAATCCAATTGTTCTTTCAATTCTAATTGCTTGCTGCTTGCTGCTATAATTTGACTGCTGTTTTTATCTATATGGTATATTTTGTATTCTTCAGATTATCTTATTCGATTACCTTGTGCTTCAGATCTAATAATCCTTCTTATATTTCATTCCTCACATTTCAACTAACATATATATTCTGTCATGCCCTCTTCACCAAAAGAGGTGACCTTTTACAAGAAGGCAGCTTTATGAGGAGATGCGTCTCTCCCAAAATAGGGTCGATACACTAAACTTATTTTCGTTTTAGCCAGAGGTGCTTCATATATGAAGGGTCGGCCAAACTAATATGTAAGTCTTGGTCTTTATTAAATCGCATCCATATGTGACTGATTGTTTATTATTTCCTTAATACTACTCGTTCCTAAGCAGATTCGTTGTCTTAAATAATTGTAATTTGCTGTTCCTTTTACTATTTGCTGCTATAGACGTGTATTCATTCTGTGTCTTAAGATATTTGGTATGAATCATTACTAGGGACACTTATAACATTTATAAATTAATCGCTGCATTGATAAGGGATAAAGGGATTGCTCCATAAACTTAAGCCACTTGCTGACTTGGCTAATATCTATATTAGCTTATATGCTCATAATTATTAAGTATTAATATTTATTTATATAATGATATCATTTGATATTATCTATTAAATAATATATAGAATAATATATATATCTATATACCATTATTTCTATCATCTCAGATACCACGTTTATCGAAGCAACTTCCGTTTTTTATCATGATATTTAAATCTTTAATTTAAACAATGTCTTAATATCAGGACATCACACTATTCTACAGGAATGATCCATCATATGCAGCCTGTGCAGGCAGCATATATCCCATCATCCATACTTTCTTTGATGTGCCAGGCTGGGTATTAGATTGCCCATAATTTAGCTTACATCTTGCAGTAGAAGACATGAAACCGTTGCAGCAAGGCATCCATTATACTGTGGCAGACCAGAGTCATTCATTAAGGAGGTCGAATAGTGTGAGTCAGCGTCTACCCCACTGCCGATTTGCACTATTCTCATTCACCACCTCATTGCTGGTCAGAAGGTCATATTTGCAGTGCAAATCTAATCTGAATCTGAAGCAAGCATTGGATATGAGGCCGCCATATACACAGTCGCACATTTGTTGTGGATCATAGCCGCAATTCCTCGGTGCAATCTAGCTCAATCTGCCCCATTACTGATTGCTGCACATTACAGAGGTGGTCGGGATTCGTTACCAGGGGAATAGTGAGGCAGATAGCATAGCATTTGAACTTGGAAGGGAGGCGGTAATCAACAAGGGTCGTGGGCACTCAGATTGGGACTCAAACTTAATCTTCAGTGAGGAGTAACTAGTAGAAATAGTTGGGAGCTTATCGGATTAGACACCAAACATAAATAGCGGGAGCCTTGGTCTAATCCACATGGAGACATACCTGAACAGAGGCCGAGGCATTAGTCCACCTCCTAGCAAGCGACCAGGTTCCACTGCAGATTTATAAATTATTAGTTTGAGATATATTGTGTTCCTTTTAAGGACTGTATTTCCATTTGAGCAACTTGAGGTGTTGAGTCCAGTCAAATTCAATAATTGTAATCACTTTTTATACTCTATAGTGAATCGAATAAATTTGAAATTTTCATAATTCATTTGATTGTTCTGAGAATTCTGATTGTAGTGGATAATCTAGATAATTTACTGTTTAATCAAGTACAGAAAAACCAAATTCAGACCCTTAGCCTAGTAGGGACATTACACATGTATTATCAAATTAAAGGCATAAGTTTGTGACTTATATGCCATAAGCGTATGCACTATGTAACAAGTTCAAATTGATTTCAAAATTGCAAGTTGTAACAATAATTATTATTTAACAGTTTAACTTACTATGTTTTTTTGACCTTGAATTTTTTTTAGTTGAAGGTAGAGGTTGTGGTGAACAAACACCAAATTGTTCATTCGTATTTAATTCAAATGATTACATTTTTTGGAGTGTATGTGTTTAAACATGCTCCAAGAATGCTCATAAGTGGAAGAACTGTAGGGTTGGTTCTATCATTGCCATCCATCGCAGGGATTTGGAAAATTTCAAAGAGAGAAAAAGACAAATGTTGATGGCAAATACTTGGTTTCAAGGTTGTTCTGAAGTCTACAACATATACATTAGAGAAAAATCCCTTTGCATGCTGATAAATGAGCAAATTTGCAATAGCTGCTTGCCAATCCTCTGAATCAGAGAAAAATATGTCAATGCATTTGAAGAGGCCCATTGTCACCTCGATATCATTTTTGAAGGACTTACTATAAAACAACATTGGATTTAGTTAGTGTACATTGATATAAGGTCACAATTCATTTGCCGATCCCTCTAGCATCAATGATCACCCATATTGACATGTATTTGTCCATGTCATTGTGCATCCTGGTCCTAGAGCCTTGTTGGCCCTTTCCATGGCCTTGTAGAAATAGCCCATAGGGCCCTTTCCCATTAACTAGACTCAAAACTCTAACCAGCAACTTTGAAATTTCCACAATTTGCTCTGCATCCAACCAAAAAATCTCATCAAAAATATATGTGATGATGGTCTTGCTATCCAAGTGACTAGCAAAGCTAGACTCAACCCACTCAATTGAATGAACATTTGTTTCAAGTTATCTTTTGGGCACACAAAGTTTGCAATGCTAGGAAGCAGGTTGCAAATATCGTCACCCTACCCTTGGATGACGAAGTTCCTTACCATCTATGTGAGTGCACATCATATTGAACTACTTGGTGTGATTGTATATAAATTTGGTAATGGTTTGCCCCCTCTGTAATGTCCCCATTTTCCAGGTCCTCTTGCAGCGTAGTTGGAGCCGACTCTCTGGGGTGGATTTGATTGCTTAGGCTCGGACTTACTATTTTTGGCAAATTAGGGTTTCTGTCTGTTTTGGGATTTTTAGTGTTGGAGATGAAGTGTCTTGGCGAGACCTTTCCAACGGTCTATAGATCATTGGATTCCGAGATCATTTGGGCCTCCATTTTAAAGTCCGTAAATTATTAATGTTTATTTAATATTGGACTTTGGGTTATAATGGTTAAGTGTCAAAAAAAAAAAATATTAATAAAGTCACTCAGCCATAATGTTGAGCGCTCCTCTTGAGTTTATTAAAAGTGATTTCAAATAAAATATTCCCTCCAAAAGTTGAATCGACCCCCCTAGAGGAATTATAAAAGGGGAAAAAACAATTCATTTGGCATGTTGGTTTATTTCATTTGCTTTGGCTTTAGCTCTGCAAAGAGTTTGAGGGTTTTGGAGAAATTTGAAACCATGGCTTTTGGAGACGAAAACCTCCATTAGTAACAGCATTTGCAGGTGTGAAAGATCATCCCCGGGTGCTCGAAGAGGCAAATACACTCAATGTTTGCATTTGTGCTCATTTACATTCAGTTTGGAGTTGGGAGATCAGTTGCGGAAGGGTTTTACTTGATAAATCCTTTGAGTTTTGGCATGATAATTATCGGTAAATATTAAGGAGCAGATTACAAGTTGTAGCAAGGAGTTTGGAAGTGATTCAAGGGTTTTACATTCCCTGGACCTGGCCGTACTAGTCACAGGGACAACCGTACCAGTATTGGAGATAATATCTTGTGGTGGAGTGATTTTGGAAGGCTATCTCTCTCAACAAGGGCGTAGAGGTTCTGCAGGGTTTACTTGGTATTTAGTTGCTAACCAGAGCTTTTTCTATGGAGTTGTATTTGCCCTCTAAACAGGCCGTACAGACCCGCACACAGCCGTACCACATGGAGGATATGTTAATGGTTCAGTGAGGACATTTGAATTGGTTTTTGGGCTGTTGTTTATCACTGGGTTTGGGCGCCTTAGTTGCAGAGGTTTATGGACTGATTGGCAGACATTCCAGACCAATACCAACACTTATACATTGCTGATACAGTGTACCAGGCCGTAGCCAGTCACCAGTTCGTCGGGGTCTTTGGGTGCTCATACTTTGGAGTTCCTTGTATTGGTTTCCTCTTGTTATTGCCAAAGACAATGTTCTGGAGCAGAAGTATGCAATTTCCTTGGTGTTAATGCTGAGTAATAACTCCCACCTGCTGTACTAATCAAATCAGACATTGTACCTTTAATATCAGCTGATGGGTATGTGAGATATTCACTTTCGTTGACATGTCACCATATGGGTATGCCTCTAAAATTCATTTTGAGTAATTTAATGATCTGGGTTATTGTTCTTTACTCATATCTGTTATAGTTTCCTGGGTTATCATTGCATGTTATATATTTCATTGTTATCTGGCAAAACAATCACATGCAAAACAGAAAACCCCTTCTGCAACTTCTGTCTAGTTATGAAAGACCACAAAAATAATAATCAAATAACATAATAAGAATTATAAAAAAAATCAAACAGGGGCAACTCATTACACCCTCTCTACTACATATTTAACCCAACAAAGTGCATTTATTGATTTGATCTTGTCTCGTCCTCTAATTTTAGGAAAACTGTGTCAATCTTTGATGCCACAAGGAAATTAAATAGAGTATGGTTTGTCCCATCCATCCATGCATTTGACATGATTGTGCACACTGTCTTAGACCACTCCTTGCGATGTTTGGCAAGGACATTGCTCACATCTTGCATTGCATCTGTTAGCATATCATTCCTCAAACTTTGGTACGATGGGGCTCTTAAGCCAAGCTCGACAACTATAATTGCGTACACCATTATTTGCTAGTATGGAGACCTAACAATGTTGAATGGTGGGCAAAGCAGTACTAGAAATTAATAATGGCTTTTTTGGCTAGCTCACGAACATCCTTCCTCCACTCTGTGTTCTCTAAGGATGGTTTTTCTCTAGGTGTAGAATGAGGCACAAAGAGGGCATTAATGCCGCCTCTCACCCACAATAGGTCTTTTGGATGTACAAGATAGTGTGGATGTATCTACTATATGAAACAAGCTATTGTGACTATGATCACCCTTGTTTAAAGGATTAACTCTTACCTCAAAACATGTTGATCCAAGAGTTTCTTTCCTTATTTGTTTTGTTTTTCACATAAGACTTAAGAGCTGATAAAGCTTGATGATAACATTTACTGATAGTGTTCGTAAGGCTTAACATCATGTCTTGACACATTTTCCAAATGCCATTTGAAGTAGTAAATGACCCCACAACATTCAACACCACAAGAAATGCATTTGACTTTGTTTGAATTAGGGATGGGTTTGCAATAGGTCCTGTTGATGTTTGTTTTTGGACAAGTCAACAATTAGAGTGAAATACAAAGTATCTGACTCCCTCTTGAGCAAAGCCTCTCGAATGCTGAACGAAGTGATCAAACAAGATGACTCCAAGGTTCCTTTCTCATAAGTTTGTAAGAGATAGCTCAGTGACTAAGTATGATTTTGCTGTTTAAACACAAAGGGACTTACGCAATTGTTCAAATAAGCTATTGTTTCAATGATTACGGAAGTGAATACTAGAGAGTCTAAGTACTACAACTGATGGCGTATGATTTGGCAATTGATGTTCTTGGTTCTAATTCTAACTAAATGGATAAAAAAGGACAAAAGATGTAAGGTTTAGAAACACTAATCTAATCCTAGATGTAAGGATGATTATTGCTCAGGTGAAATCAAACCAGATCCTGCTTCGCCAAGATAGACAACTACACAAGATTGATGCAATCTTCTAGGGTGTACAAGATGTTTAAATCACTTATGCTCATGAAGAATTCAACAAACATAAAGATCAAATTGAAGTTCAGTGTTGTTTAGACTAACCATGTACTGCAATTTGCAAGCCACAAACTACAAATGGTATGAACTTATAGATTTTACCACAAAGCAATAAAGAAACCTTCCATTAACTAACAGAAACTTAAAGAAAACTTAATATAACTTAATGTTCGCTTGAAAATCTAAACCATGCAACACTCAGAAACACAAATAGAATCACCAAAGCAATGAATCTTTTATTATCTCAGAGAGCTCTTGCAACAATTCTAGAGTTTTCAACCGTACAAATGAGAGCAACAAGAGCCCTTTTATAGACCTCAAAATGAATGAGGGGTCAAGATCGATCGGCCAAGCCAGCGGACCAGATCAAGCCACATCACAAGTAGTTGTAACAAACTCTTCTTTATTAAATGAAAGAGGCCAACTTTATTAAATGAAGGAGGCTATGAAGAAAGGAACAAAAGCACGCCACCCAAGAAGATAAGAATGATATATCATTATCTTATGAAGAATCCCCATGTGAATATCCATCACTAGAAGCTTGGCATTCAATGAACTTGGACACTATTTGCTTGACTTCCTCCAAAGGTACACTTGGCACATTCTGAATGGTTCCTTCAGCTTCAAGTACATCAGCTGAATAAAAGCCAAGTGTCTTTTCCCAATCAGATATCCTTGCTTTGTTGTCGCCAAGGTGGACAGCAAGTGAAAATATACTATCAAGCCTTTCATCAGATACGTCATCTTCTTGAAAATAGAAAGCTTGAACTTGTTCTTTCATGTTATCCAGAGTCATTTCCCCAAAAGGATTACAGATCTTCATCAAAGAGGCATGTATTCCATCCTGAATCCTTTGAAGCACACTTCTAACTCTTGACATCCATTTCTATTTTATCCAGCAACTGTCCTTTGATGCGAAAGCCATAATACCAGGAAGAAAAGTTATACGTTTTACCTTCTTCAATCACTTCAGCATGCAACAACTCATCAACTGATGTTTCCATCAAGCTTTTCAAGTGTGGCAGATATTGATCCTGGATGTTTTTGAACTCAGCACAAACTATTATCAATGCAAGTACTCTTCTTTTAAGATCAGTAATCTTATCACCCACTTGCATAATATCTTCTAGATGTTTAAATGTAGCCTCCTTTGATCTTTTCATCCAATCCTTCATTCTATGAGATGAAGACTTCAACTCTTCTAGATGTTCAACTATTTCAAGAGGAAGGAGAGATGGAGGTGTAGCAACTCTTTCCTGTTGATGAATAGGATGCACTAAATGCTGAATGTATTGCTCTAAGGCTCGACATCTTTGCTCAGCCTTGATTCTTCCTTCTGTCTCTTGTCTTATGATAGCTCGAGCATTATCAATTGAATCCTGAAGTTCCTCTTCAACTTGCATTCTAGTTAAAGGACCCAGATTGATTGTATTGATGTCATAATCATCAGGTGTTACATCCTCTATATTCTTTTCAAGCCTTGGAACTGCTACATGAACCTGCCTTATTCCTGTTTCATCTTTAGTGATCTTTGAAAGGATATTTGCCTTCTTTGGTTTCTCTTTCGACATGTCCAAGAGTAACTCATCAACTGGAAGAGGAGGACACTTCTCAACTTCATAATTTTCTCTGATCCTTTCCTGCAACCATTCTGGCAGTGATGAAAGATCTTGCTGCTGTTGTAATTGTCTTCCTTGTGCAGGCAATGATTCCTCTTCAGTCTCATCCTTATCTTCAGTATTTGCTTCATCGATGATCTCAATATCATGTGGGCTAGAAGGAACTTCTTCCATTGGAGCTTCTGGAACTACATTCTCAACAGATATCACTATGTCTTGATTCAGTGGGATGTCACCTGGCTGTCTAGAAGAAGCAGTTTCAATACTTATCCTTTTCTTCTTTTTACTGGATTCTCTTTGTACAATCTCAAGCTGTTTTCTTTTCTTTCCCTGTCCTAAATCTCTCTCACTTCCTCTGCTTCGTGAATCTTTACTAGGTGCATTGTGTTGTTCTTGCTGATCCACTTCTCCCATCTTAGTATAGGTGAGTCTCTTTCCTTCATCAAGCAAAGCTTGTACTTGTTTATTTATTTGCTCTTCAGTGATAGCAATGATAGGCCTTATCACCCCTTCATCATCGACCTTTTCTCTATCAGCCCAGTTGACTTCATAAGGCAAATTGCGAATCTTATCGTATTCATCACCAAGAAGAGCTCTTTCACCTTCTAACTGATCAGGAATTCTTAGTACCTTTGTAGCTCTTATCAGGTTCCATTTCAATCTTGAACATTTTTGCATCTTGATATCATCATCATCTATAGCATCAGCCCAGTGATCCTCCAGTTGTTCTTTATGCTTGTAAGAAGAATAAGACTGCTTGATGGCTCCATGTGGATCAAAGTTTTCTCTCCTTGAATCATGTGGATGCAGATGATAAGCCTAAAGCTCAACTTTTGAATGCTCAGTTGCCTGTAATGATGGACAAGAATAGTATCTACCTAGCTGAAGAGGAAACTGAACTCCTGCTTTCTTCCTTGCTTTCTGCATCTTATGAAACTCTAACAGCTGTCTGGAAACCTCTAGCAACACCATCCTGTTTGAAGGATATCTAGGCAGTCTATATGGGAAAGATGTAAATCCTTGAATCCTGATATAGGTGAACTTGTCATACTGGATGTAATACCTTCCATATTGCTTGATGAAGTTCCTAGCAGCACCTGTTAATCTTCTATGCAGTTCACCTCTCAACTTCCTCACTATGAACATAGCGAAAGCATCATTGAACCTTTTATAGTGATTTATATTCTTCAAATGGAGTTGAGGATAACACTGATGTGAGAGAATCTGTCCAGGTTTTGTACCTACTTGCCTTTTAGATGTTAATCCTTTGTAGACTACATTTCTTGCCAGGATATAAACAAGATATGAAGTCATGAAAAAAGACTTTGTTTCATCAAAGTTTTCAAACTGATCATCAAGACAGTGGCTTATAAGACCAACCCAGTCAATCATCTTGTTCTTTGTAAACATATGATTAAAATAAGTATACATCCATCCTTCGAAAGTAGATGATTGTGGCCTACCTGTTACTCGATTCAGAAACATGATCAGGTAACTTATCTCTTGCTTGAAGTCAACCTTATTATACTTGGGGTCTTCAGAGTTGTATATCTTCATCGATGAATCATTCATCCACTTCTTCCTGATTTCTTGCATGTAAACCCTGGAGTTGCCTTCGAAAGTCATCTGGGCAGTTGTAGGGCATATGAAGACTCCTTTTGCTTTCGGGATGTTGAAGATCTCCTGAATGGCTTCCCTTTGTAGGTAGGCGAGAACAGTTCCATCCTTTGCTATAATTTGTCTTTTCTCTTTGTCATAGTGCTGAACACACTCCAACACTAGCTCGGTGCTTGGCAAGGCAGGTGGAAAGCAAGCTGCTTGAACAATCCTGCTCTTTGCAATGGCTTTGATGTCTTCGTTCCTTGTGATGGCGAGCAAGAAGTCTTTCACCTCCTCCAGGTTGACGTGTCCCATGTTGGTGTCGCCAACATCCTTCCAATGTGTCTCTAGTTTGGACTCCGGTATGTTGGACTTAGCATCCATCTTGATTAGGACTTGTCTCTCTTTGGCGGTCATTCCCATTTACCTGCAAGACTAGACTCGAATAAGTAGATCGAAATCATAGATTTTTTTACAAGTCTTCTACGTCAATGATATCATGTTAGATCACTTCATCAACTTCTAAAGGACACTTCACATATTCAATTTCAAGTTTTATTCAATAGAGGTCTCATAAATGAAGATCAACACATATTTTAATTCATCTCTACATCCTGATTTCTGGATATAAATCTGCAAATTAAAACAAATAAAAGGTGATTTTATGAAGTAGAGCTGATCAAAACATACCTTGTATCCAATTTTCTCTTTGAAAAGTGCAGATTTCTAGATTGAATGATGCAAATCAGTCTAAAAAATGTCAAAAATCAGGAACAAAAATGTGAGATCAGTCTTCTAAAAGCAGGTCTGCCTAACAAAATCTGCTCTCTCCCTGAAAATTCAGTGCTAATCTTATAAAAATCGCTGTTCTTCTAAGGAAAATTCGCTGCTCTAAGGTGAAATTCGCTGCCTCCTTTACAGATTTCGCTGCTCCTAGAAGAATGCAATGTGAATGATGCTAAATGAAGGGGAAGCGCCACTTTATATAGGGGTTTTATCTTTATTTAATATGGGCGGCTGGGTGAGGTCGGCCCACTGGGCATTTAATGTTTGCAAAAATTAAAAAAAAACAAACAAACTTTGGGCGCTAGATTGAAGGGCGCTAGAATGAGTAGGTTTGTTCTCAAGGTCTTCATCCAAGAACCCATCCTACATTCTTCAAGGCGCTAAAGTATAATACTTCATTTTCAAGCGCTCAAACTCATACTCATGGAATTGCCAAGGCGCTCTCTGATCACTCAAGGCGCCAATGCATCAAGGTGCTCAAAACTCACCTAGTTACCCCCTAGAAGGCACCCAAATTCAATTCCCAAGGCGCTCAAACATTTGTCTTTGCCCTTTAAGGCGCCAGAACAGATGATCTCCATTTTATTTCATTGTCTCCTTCCTTCACTAGGCACTAGAATGAGTACCCCCACTTTAGGCGCATATCTCTCCTTAAGGTGTTCTCAAGGCGCAAATCCTCATCAATCCTTCTAACAACTAGGCGCCTAACACAATTTGCCTCAATACTTCAAACCACTATCGCAAGTGCTCATTTTCATTCCAAGATGTCTTTCTCTAAGAACTCCTAGGCGCTCATCTATTCCAAGGCGCTCAAATGAGCATTGCCAACCACCAATCTTGATCAAGTCGCACGTTGTCTTTAGGCGCTCAATGGCACTCAAACTAGGTCACTTTCAAAGTTAGGGCGCTCCATCTATTATTTTCCTTAGGGCGCTCTTTTGGGATGATTCCAATCTTATCACAAGGCGACAACAACTTCATGTTTCAAACCTTTGCTTCCAAACTTCACTCCTTGGGCAATACTCCTTCACTCAAAGGCGCATTTATCTCTAAACAAGGGAAGGCGCAATTTGAGTGTCTTGATGATGTTTAGAGATCTTTCCAATAGGCGCACTTGTAATGATCACTCTTCTGGGCGCCAAAACCTACTAGGCGCTCACTGGAGGCTCTTCCTCAAAGGCGCTGAAACATAACTTGTTTCCACTAGGCGCTAGAAACAACTTCAATCATACCACTCCAAATCGCTCAGATTGTTCTCCTCCACAAGGCGCCAAGAAGGTGAAGACATATATCATATAACATGGAGGATGTGCCTATGATGTCTTATGCTTGACATTTTGAGTCTTTCCATCTTATACTACCCCTAGGCGCAAACCTAGTAGCCTTTTGATCCAAGGCGCAATTTGATGAGATTTCTTGCATCTTAAAAGGCGCCAAAATCATGAGAACATCATTCCCATTCAACCTTTTATCTTCCTTGAGGCGCTAAAACCTTCTGTTAAGCGCTTACGTGTCCTAGGCGCACCATAACTAGGTGTTCAATGTTGATGATTTACTGCAAGGCGCAAGGCGCTCTAAAGGTTCATAGTTTTATCTCAAATCAAGGTGCCAAGGTGTTAAAACTTCCAATTATAGATTGTCACTTCAAGCACTTCCCAGGCACTCCTGACATGTTTAGGGCGCTTAAACACATGAAGGCGCATTTTGATGCTTCCAAGACTCTAGGGCGCTCAATCTACCATCTGCCTCCAGGTGCTTTCTTGGAGTGATTCCAATCTTATCCCCAAGGTGCATTTTGGACCTAGCCAAGCCCTCTGATGGTAGGCACTTCAAACTTTACATCTCCAACACCTTACGATCTCAATCCCTGAAGGCGCATTTGAATAGGTTAATGGTAATTACAAGAAAATGAGTAAAGGTCTTGTTGAAGCTCCTTCTCCTAGGCGCTTTCTTCATGAAGCTCAAGGAGTCTTTCTCTCTTAAGGTGCAGTGACAACCTTCATCAAGGCGCAAAGGTCAATAGGCGCTGTTTGGAGTTTGGTGTGAAGAGTGTCTGTATATCTGCGCCAAGCTTGATTGATCTTTGGAGTAGGGCGCTATTAGAGGGTCTTCCTCAAAAGTGCTATATCTGCATTCATTAGGGCGCAAAACTAGGCGCAAAACTGATCTCACATCAAGGGCGCAAATTGGAGGCGCTTCCAACTACCCTAAGGTGCACCATCCTCCAAGAGGCTATCTTTCCTCTAAGGTGCATCTAAGGCGCTCCTTTAGGTTGAATTCAACATCAAGGAACATCATCTTCTGACCTCACCATCAAGGCACAAAAAACCTTCTTGCTCTGGAATACCTTCTATCAAAGGCGCTCATTGACTGACTTCAACCTCAAGGTGCTAGAACCTTCTGACTTCATCATCAAGGCGTCAGAATAGTTGGAAAGAGGGATAAGATGCGCTAGACGCCTACAATCAATCTCAAACCTACATACCTTGACAAAATGATGCATCACAACTCCTAACAAGCTTTTGAGTTTAAAAAAAGAAGGGGGGTCCCTATGCCTAATGGGGTGATGTGTGATTTGGTCACAACAGGTCCATGCAAAATTCTTTTTGCATAATATGATCACTTGAAATTAGTAAAAAAAAATCATTAGGGCTACTTGAAAAACCTAAAAAAATAAACCCTAAGCCTACAGAAAAAAGTTAAAAAAACCCTATATGACTTAGAGTTAGTCAAAATTAAAAAATCACTAAGCCTAACTAAACCCCAAAAAATTAGGGTTTAGGGGTTAGTACATATTCAAATAATAAAAATCCCTAACCCTAAATTGCAAACAAAAAATTTAGGATTTAGGGTTATGGTTAGTACATACTAAAATTAAAAAAATCCCTAACATGTAAGATCCCTACGGATTCCACTATTAAATTCACACAAGTCTGATGCTATAAACGGGTTTAGAATTAAAGATCTGTAACATACACCCTCTGTATATGATGTTTTGACTGATTTTTTTTTGTTTTTGATGTCTTGATGTTTTGCTGTTTAGGGTTTTATGGGTTGTTTTTGCATGTTTGATTTTTGCATTGCATGTATGAAATATGAAGTATATGAACAAACCTAGAAAATATACAATGAATTTGCACAAACAAATAAAGACCCAGATCATAAAATATTGTAAAACCAATTACAGAGACATACCCATATAAAAATCTTCAACTTCATTCCATTGCTGTACTTGGACCAGCATACAAAGTCATAGAAATTTGTCAATCTTCACATACACTTGAAGAGTGATCAGCAATACCAGTTTTGCAGCATACAAAGTCATAGAAATTTGTCAATCTTCACATACACTTGAAGAGTGATCAGCAATACCAGTTTTGCACTGATAAATGGGTCCCAAGCATCCAAAATACAAAGGTTTGCAACTCCAAAAGACACAAGGAACAATATCTCCAAGACCCATGACCTCCTGAGGAAGTACGACCCCTATGGCTATGGATATCAGCAATGAACAGCAGATAAACTCCCTGAGATCAAGTTGAATCTGTTTGCAGCCCTCAAACCACTCCAAATGCCCAAGTTCAGATGCAAATCACAGCCTCAAACACCTTAAACACTCATCAATGGAAGGTACGCCCTCAATAGGAAAGTACGGCCTGCCTGGAAGGTACGGCCAGCTTGAAATCTCTCAGCAGCGATTAAAATCAGACACAACAATACTATTTCTGCCCTTCAAAAACTCTCCTAACAGCTGCAGAAATAAACTCCTTGAGATAACTCCATTTCATGCCCAAAAAACTTCGAAATGTGGTTCCTGAATGCACAAATGGAACTCCTATGTTAAGCTCCCCAATCCTCTCCTGATGCAATCTTTCATGCACGATGAAAGGCAAATTTGCAAAGGTTCTCGTCTATGCAAATCGATCTTCAAAACCCTAGAGCCAAGCTCAATCCCAATGCATGGGCAAACTCCAAAATGAGAGCGATTTTCATAAACACAGCATAAGGCAAATGAGCCTTCATTTTCCTCTTTTATTTCTCTCAAACCCAACGCCCAAGAGAGGAAGTTTTTATTAATTTTAAATTCATTACTTGATCCCTTATCTCTCCATGAGGGGCACCCATCCCTAGGCATGTAACTTTAAGTTACAACTTGCACTTTATAAAACACTTTACTTTATAACTTAAAGTTATATCGAAACCTCATAAAATAATATAAGTTAAATATTTAATTTGACTTATATTATATTGTTTAGGCTTTAGTTATATCGAGACTATAAATATTGTGCCAAGGACCCCCACAACTGCCCTGCCAAAAATAGTAACTGCTCGGTTCATGACTTACTATAAATAGTAAGTCTTTGGAATGACTTCCTAAACACCTCTATTGGCCTACGGAAGTCAAATAATAGGCTAATCCTGATCCCCTGGTGCAATGAGCTAAATGGGGGACATTACAAGATCACAGTACTTAAAATTTTTAGATTTAGTTCAATGAACAACAATATCATCTGATGTCTGCATGGGTCACAAATTTGCAATAAAGTATAATGCCTTTCCTTGACCCGAATTTCAGACACAACAATCACAATTTTGTCCACTGTAATACCCCTTGAAACTGATAACAAGTTTCTCTTACATGGTGTTATATTCAATCAACATGTTACATCAATAACACCATATTCAAACAATTCAACTCCTTTATATATAGATATATGTTTAGCAATGATGCACAAGATTAGATATGACTTGCAGTGTTACAATGCACAAGGTTATCCTCAGTCAGTGCCATGAACTAATGGCCTTTGGTGTAATATCCCACTCGGGTGGAATATAGCCAAACAATTTTTTTGCCTTATATCTGTTCTTTGGGTTACAAATGTTTGCTCGTTTGATGTTTGAAATTGTCAAGATGCCTGTAATGTCCCCTTCCTAGGTGATTTTCATGATGAGTAATTTAGCCTTTATCTCCCGAAGGCTAATTGACGAAATAAGGGAGATATTATTAAATTAATTATTTTATAAGGTTATTACTTAACTTTTAATCAAAAAGTAACCTTATATTTAATTAATTTAATAGTGACTTAAAATAAATATTATATCATTAAAGTCACAAAAATGAAATAATAAGATTTTTCTGGAAGCCTCTTGAAGTGGGATTAAAAAATGTATAAAAGAAGGGGCAAGGCAAGCTTCCAGGCATCCGATTATTGTCATTTGCATTTGATGAGTTTTGTGGAGCCAAGGGTTTCTGCATATTTGGTCTTTGGGAACGAAAACTCCCATAGATTAGCATAACTGAGGTGGTGAAATATCCTCCGAAGGGTTGCAAATTGGAAGGGATACTTCAGTCCTTTCATTTGTGCTTAAATCTGCAGTATTAACTAAGGGTTTGGAGGTATCAATTTGCATATCAAAGGTTTTTCTATTGGCTGCTACAGTGCTGTGAATAGTGCCGCTACAGTGACATGAACAATACGCTACAGTGATCTGCTATAGTAGCGCTACAGTGACGCTACAAGGATTTGCTACAGTAGCGCTACAGTGATTTGCTACAGTGCGCGCTACAGTACGTAAACAGTAACACTACAGTCCAGGAGTGAACAGGGCAGCTGGGAGAAGGTTTCAAATTGGGTTTGGAAGGGACTCCTTTCCTTGGATATTGGTTTATTCTCCTTCAGCATCATTGGGTGTCACTATTATCAGGTTCTTCTTACAACTATTAGTAGTTTGCATTATCATCTTAGGCATTTAATTTTGCTGCTGTAAGTGATAACTCAGAATCAGATTTATCATTGCTGTAGTCATCATTGTAAGCCAATTAGTCTTGGCAAATTCATAGCAACATTGTACTTGGGAATGAATTCAATAAAGGAGATATATGTTGCATACCATTTGTTTGACGAAATGTCCATCTAATAGCATACATGATCAGCATAATAGTTGCATGCCAATTGTTTGACAAAATGCCAATTGGCTGTAGGTATGCATTTCATGTCTAATTTTCATGTATATGCATCGAAAATACCAAAAAAAGAAGTCATATATGCATTTAGATTAATGCTTAGACATTGTAGTTTGGATTTATGAGCATTTAGAATACTCAGCTATCATTATCAAGCAAAAATATCAGACTGAAAACACAGACCAACAAGCATTGGGTTTACATCAGAAGTGTTTGACAATATTCCTTGAGGTTCAAATCAGCAATATAAGGTCCGAAATAGCAAGAGATATTACAGTGGTATCAGAGCGGTTTCCTGCCATCCTTTGGGTTTGAAATTGGCTCATTAAATGCAACAAAGTGATAGGGACAAGAGGTATATAGCTAGAGAAGAAAGGAAGCAAAAATAGTGGCCACAACCATTTGAACATGACACTTTATCAGCTACTTTGGCGGCAAAACAGCGAGAGGTTGGTTCATCCGGCACTATGGGTGAAAGAGGTGAAGGTAGCCCTATCAGGGGCAGAAATGATGAACAGGAAACACGTGAACTCTTTAGACAAATGGCTACGAGGCAGCAGTAGGTGGCAGATGCTGTACGGGCACTTACTACAATGATACAACAAATGAACCCTCAGAGAAGACGAAACTATGAACCAGATGATAATAGGAGTGTGGTTGGGACACCTAGGGCACAAGCATCTTCTCACATGGCAGATAGGCCTACATGTCCTACTTTTTTAAGGAAAGAACAAGAAGAGGAAAATGTAGAAGAAGGAGAAGAAATGTTTGCAGATACTCTTATGGCAGCTAATGATGAATGGGAGTTGTTGACACCACAGGTCAAGGAGCGCATGAGCTTTGATAGGTTTGTGAGTCAAAGAAGAGAACACTACAGGGGAAAGCAAGAAAAGAGACCAAGAAATCAAAATAATGATTTGATGTATGCCGCCAGCAGAGTTACATTGCCCATGTTTGATGGTAGTGGGAAGGTCACGGCTCAGGCTTAGATTCATAAGCTAGACACCCTCTTGACTCTTAGACCCATGACAGAAAGGGATGCAATAAAATATGCTACTTTTCACTTGGAGGGAGCAGCCCACGATTGGTGGTACCATGGATTAGAGACATTGCATTATAATAGTATCACTTCATATTAGGAGTTTGTTGATAGATTGGTGGAATGCTTTGATAAGAGAGATCCAGAGACATATTTTAGAGACTTGGCACATCTTAAGCAGACTGGGAGTTTGGAGAACTATATTAGTGAATTTCAGAAATTATAAGTCATGGTCTCCAATATATCTGAAAGGAGATTGGTTGTCCTATTCATGGAGGGATTATTGGAACCATTGAGAGGATGGATAAAGGCTTTTGATCCCCTGACATTGCAGGAGGCAATGAAAAAAGCTAGGAGTATGGAAATTGCAGCCCCTCAAAGTAAGTACTCATCTAAGGGATTTTCTCCTTACCGGGACAACAAGACATTTCCTAAGAAAAAAAAATTTCAGACTCAAAGGGAAAATCAACAGCACCATTAGATCGCGAGACATTTAATGACTTGCGAAGGAAAAAGTTGTGCTTTTATTGCAAAGGTCCCTATGATGCAAACCATGACTGTCCTTTAAGACCTAAGGGAAAAACAAACAGGATTATGTGGGCATTCTATGAGGATTCAGAGTCGGACCAGCAATTTGATCAAGAGGAATCTAATGAAGAAAAACCTGATGATAAGACAGATAAGCATGAAATTGAGGCTGAAAATGTTGAAGAAGCAAATTTTCAAGAAGCACACCTTACTAGCATACAGCAAGAGGGCTCGTTCAGGATGCGTGGGGTTTTAGCCGGACAGAAGATCATTACCTTGCTCGATACAGGTTCCACGCATAACTTCATTGATGCTAGGTTGGTTGAAAGGCGCGGAATTCGGATAGAGGAATTTGAGGGCATAAGAGTAAAAGTTGCTGATGGGTATACACTTAAGTGTGACAGGATGATTCCAGGGCTTCACATGCGATTGAATAACTTTGAGTTTAAGGCAGATTTTTATGTGGTAAACATGGGAGAAACCGACATGGTTTTAGGAATGAAATGGCTTCATGATATTGGGGAGTTTACCATTAACCTTAGGGAAATGGAGATGAGGTTTAAGGTGGATGGGAAGACTCATGTGCTAAAAGCCATCAGGGATACCAGCTGCAGGATGATATCTTTCAGAAAAATGGAGAGACTTATGCGCCATGACATGGTTGAGTGGGTAGCAGGGTGTATTCTAATGCCAACATAGGAAGAGAAACAAAAACTAGCCTATCACCCAGATATACAGGAGTTGAGGATCAAGCACTCCAAAGTGTTTAGTGATATTCCACCAGGCAGGCCTCCAGATAGAGGGATTGAGCACATAATAGAATTGGAGGAGGGTGCTAAACCTGTGATGATCACTCCTTACAGACACCCCAAGCGGCTAAAAGATGAGATTGAAAAAACAATTAAGGAGCTGCTGGCTATGGGGCACATTAGGCCAAGCAAATCACCTTTTGCTTCAGCAGTAGTCTTGGTCAAGAAAAAGGACGGTACCCTTCGGATGTGCATCGATTACAGGGTGTTGAATAAGAGGACAATTAAGAACAGGTACCCTATTCCTCGTATTGACGAGTTGATCGATGAGCTTCATGGTGCTCGCTACTTCTCGAAAATAGATTTGAGATCAGGTTATCACCAGATCAGGGTCAGAGAGTAGGACATCGAGAAGACAGCATTTAGGTGCCATTGTGGACATTTTGAGTTTGTGGTTATGCCATTTGGGCTAACCAATGCTCCTGCTACATTCCAGTCCACTATGAACAGGGTTTTTCAATCACAGCTGAGAAAGTTTGTATTAGTCTTTTTTGATGACATTTTGGTGTACAGCAAAACTTGGGAGGAGCATATTGCCCATTTGGATATAGTGTTGGGAATTCTTAGTAGGGAGTCCTTGTATGCCAAAGAATCCAAATGTGATCTGGGCATGATAGAGTTGCTATACTTAGGCCATATCATCAGCGCAGAAGGTGTGCGTATGGACCCTGACAAAGTCAGAGCTATTATTGAGTGGCCTACACCTGAGAATCTTACTCAGCTTCGGGGATTTTTGGGTTTGTGTGGCTTCTACCGCAGATTTGTCAGTGGATATTCACGACATGCAGCACCACTCACAGATTTAATGAAGAAAGGGGCATTTGTTTGGACACCTGAAGCACAGGAATGTTTTGAGAAATTTAAACAGTTGATGACTACTTGCCCAGTTCTTGCCTTGCCAGATTTTACTAGACCCTTTGAGCTACAATGTGATGCTTCGGGTGAGGGGATTGGTGCGGTTCTTATGCAGGACAAACATCCGATAGCTTTTGAGAGCAGGAAGTTACGGGGTTCAGAGAGGAGCTACAGTATTTATGATAAGGAGATGTTGGCCATTATGCATGCATTGGCCAAATTCAGACAATACCTTGTGGGCAGCAAGTTTTGCATTAAGACAGACCATAACAGCTTGAGGCATTTCCTAGGACAGCGAGATCTCAATGATCGTCAGCAGAAGTGGGTGAGTAAATTGCAATCATATGACTTTGACATTACTTATGTCCTGGGGACTCAGAATGTAGTTGCTGATGCTTTGTCTCGCCATCCCCATTTGAGCTCTATGGTGGAGATTTCGGAGGATTGGAGACACTTGATTGTGGCAGAGTATGCCAAGGACTCATGGGCTTCTAGCATAATTGAGGGGTTAGTTCAGGATGACAGGTATTTAGTTGTAAATGATCTTATCATTTACAAAGGTAGGATATTCTTAACCCCAGGATCAGAAATGAAGAACACAGTGATGAGGTATTTTCATGATACACCTATGGCAGGGCATCCGGGGTACTTCAAGACTTATAGACAGGTTCGAGAGCGCGTTACTTGGAAAGGGCTCAAAATAGATGTTCTTCGATATGTCAGAGAGTGTCCTGTTTGCCAGCAGAACAAACAGGGACATACATACCCTGTAGGTTTACTTCAGCCGCTTCCGATTCCTGATAGGAAGTGGGAGTGTTTATCCATGGATTTTATTACCGGTCTGCTGAAAACCCAGGGACGAGATTGTATCTATGTGGTTGTTGATCGATTAACAAAATATGCTCATTTCTTTCCAATCACAGCTACATACTCAGCTGCACAGGTAGCAGAACTCTTCTTCCATGAGATATTCAGGTTGCATGGGTTACCTCGGAGCATTGTTAGTAACAGGGATAGTCGGTTCTTGAGTCATTTTTGGCAGGAGTTATTTAGACTATGTGGGACAGAGCTTACCCCAAGTACCAGCTACCACCCATAGACGGATGGCCAGACAAATTGTGAATAAGTGGGTGGAGGGATATCTCAGGAATTACATTGCAGGGCAACAGAAGGGTTGGGTTAAGTGGATATACCTTTGTGAGTATTGTTACAATACCACTTACCATCTCTCGATTCAGATGACACCATTTATGGCCTTGTATGGTTATGAAGCGCCTAGTTTCCTTGACTTGTTGATGAGTGACAGTAGAGTGCCTAGTGCAAGGGATATGTTACAGGAGAACCAGGATATTATGAGAGCTCTTCGGGAAAATATCCAAAAGGCACAGAATCAGCAGAAACAGTATGCTGATCGGAAGAGAGTTGAGCGGTCATTTGAGGTTGGGGATATGGTGTATTTGATGTTACAGCCCTATCGACAATCCACTCTCAAGAAAAGTGGTGTAGAGAAGCTCAAGCCGCGTTATTATGGCCCTTTTAGGATTATTCGGCGAGTTGGTGATGTGGCTTATGAGTTAGAATTATCGGCAGACAGCAGAGTACACAATGTTTTCCATGTGTGACGCTTAAAGAAGGCATTAGGTCATCGCGTGGTTCTTTCTGCTACCTTACCACCCTTGGATGATGAGGGGAAGTTGATTCTGGTGCCTGAGGCTATTTTGGATGTTAGGGAGAGGCAGTTACGGAGACGGGTCATCAGAGAGTACTTGATCAAATGGAGGGATTTACCAGTTGAAGATGCCACTTGGGAAGGCGAGGAGATTCTTCAGCATCCAGAGTTGAGATTGCTTGGGGACAAGCAATTTCAGGAGGGGCGGACTGTAATGTCCCCTTCCTAGGTGATTTTCATGATGAGTAATTTAGCCTTTATCTCCTGAAGGCTAATTGATGAAATAAGGGAGATATTATTAAATTAATTATTTTATAAGGTTATTACTTAACTTTTAATTAAAAGGTAACCTTATATTTAATTAATTTAATATAGTGACTTAAAATAAATATTATATCATTAAAGTCACAAAAATGAAATAATAAGATTTTTCTAGAAGCCTCTTGAAGTGGGATTAAAAAATGTATAAAAGAAGGGGCAAGGCAAGCTTCCAGGGATCCAATTATTGTCATTTGCATTTGATGAGTTTTGTGGAGCCAAGGGTTTCTGCATATTTGGTCATTGAGAACGAAAACTCCCATAGATTAGCATAACTGAGGTGGTGAAATATCCTCCGAAGGGTTGCAAATTGGAAGGGATACTTCAGTCCTTTTATTTGTGCTTAAATCTGCAGTATTAACTAAGGGTTTGGAGGTATCAATTTGCGTATCAAAGGTTTTTCTATTAGCTGCTACAGTGCTGTGAATAGTGCCGCTACAGTGACATGAACAGTACGCTACAGTGATCTGCTACAGTAGCGCTATAGTGACTTGCTACAGTAGCGCTACAGTGACGCTACAAGGATTTGCTACAGTAGCGCTACAGTGATTTGCTACAGTGCGCGCTACAGTACGTGAACAGTAAACTACAGTCCCGGAGTGAACAGGGCAGCTGGAAGAAGGTTTCAAATTGGGTTTGGAAGGGACTCCTTTCCTTGGATATTGGTTTATTCTCCTTCAGCATCATTGGGTGTCACTATTATCAAGTTCTTCTTACAACTGTTAGTAGTTTGCATTATCATCTTAAGCATTTAATTTTGCTGCTGTAAGTGATAACTCAGAATCAGATTTATCATTGCTGTAGTTATCATTGTAAGCCAATTAGTCTTGGCAAATTCATAGCAACATTGTACTTGGGAATGAATTCAATAAAGGAGATATATGTTGCATACCATTTGTTTGACGAAATGTCCATCTAATAGCATACATGATTAGCATAGCAGTTGCATGCCAATTGTTTGACAAAATGCCAACTGGCTGTAGGTATGCATTTCATATTAGTATTTTTTTATATACTCATCTATGTCGGCCTGATTTTGTTTTAGTTAATGCTCATCTATGTCGGCAGTTTTCTATTTTTAGAAAACTTGCCTCTTGTACATTGTATATATTGAGCATTCTTGCTCATTTGTAATGTCATGTCCCTAATTTTGGAGTAACTTAAAATTGTTTTAATTATAAATTAATTTTGTAAAGTATTTTATTTACTTTATAAAATTAATATTTTATTTAAGTTACTAAGTTAGTAGTACTACACTTTATTAAAAAAGTGTTGTGAACAAGCATTTAAAAAGTACAAATGCAAGCATTTAATAAAGTTCATGTAAAAGCATTTAAAATGCTTTGGTCTGATGCGTACATGTAAACTCTCATTTAATAAAATTAGGCTGGGCCTAATTGATGTAGTGGCTTTAAAAGGAAGCCTGAGAGTCATTTGAAATCATGTTTTTGACTTGGTTTTTTGCATATTGAGTTTATCTCTTGGCTGAAGACAAATTTCAGTCCAATCAAGGTGATGATCCCTTGATAACTAGGGTTTGGTGATGGTCCCATTCCCGTTTTGAGAGGTGGATGCAATCAGTATTCATCATAGAGCTTATTGGAGACATTTTCTACATTATTCCAGCTAGGGTTTTGAAGGTTAAATTGGCATCTCTGAAGAAGGGTTTGAATGTTGCATTGGCTGGAATTGAAGATTTTAGAGATTCAATGATTTGTTGCAGATTGCTACAGTAGTTCGTACCTCTGCTACAGTGTTCCGTATTGCTGCTACAGTGTGCCGTACTGCTGCTACAGTGATTTTTCTAGGTCAAGCCACCTTGGAGCATTTAGAAATTAGTTTCATGATTGTTGAAGGCTTCTATGATTTTTGGCGAATTTTCTAAGAAGGGCGACTAGGGTTTGAGACAGATTGACTGAAATTTACATTTTTCAGTTTTGATCAGTTATCATCTTTCATTGGCATGCATTTTGGTGTTGCAAGGCTTATCTATTGGAAGATTTACTTGGCCTATGATTTCATATTGCATTTCAGTCTTGGACGCCTACCTGAAGGAGTAATCTGGAGACCTCATTGGAGGGCAAATTCATATCAGTCACAGTTGAAGGTGTTTGCAGCATCTTGACAGTCATCTTGGACCAAGTTATTCATCATTTTCCATCAGCCTTCAAGTGCTCAAGTCACGGGTATGTTTGTAGAACATTGTCGTCTACCTTAGACTTTTAAATTTGTAATGTTCTGGGCAGTGTAAGGTCTGATCCTATATGACAGTCCTAGTCCATTGTAATCAGCTATGTATGACAGTCATGATCAGCATTTTCAGATAGCTACAGCAGACTAGAATCATCATTGCACTGTATTTCATCATCACAAGGAACTGCTACAGCAGGTTTGGAATCAAAGTTGTATTATCATTTGGTATGTTCTCATTGCACATATACTTCAGAGTTGTAACAGCAGGATATGCGTGAACTGGGCTGTCATAGAGCCAGAATTTATCCATGTAATTGGGAGAATTGAAAGTTTGATATTGTAATAGCAGTCCCATTGTCTTTGACTGCCATCTTTCATGAACTGATGTAATAATGCCAAGACAAGATTGATTACATAAACAGTGAGGTTTGAGTTGTATTGAAAGACTGATTTATGATAGCAAGATCTGAGTTACTATCATTGTAGTTTGCATTCCATGGTTGAAGTTCATATTGAAAGCTGCCTTTGTCTACTTATTCCATTGTCAATTGGTGTTTTGTAATTCACATTGCATGATTTGAAATCTGAGTTCATGTCCTAGGGTTTGAACAAGAAAATTGAAATCAAAAAATTAAGGCACTATTTGGAAGGATTCATAATTTCAGTCAAATATCCATTAGGGATATTACAGTGGTATCAGAGCATTCAAAATTTCAGTCCAATATCCATTAGGGATATTACAATGGTATCAGAGCCATGATCTTGCCAGCCTATGGGTTTTTGAAGAAAATAAAAAATTGAAGCCATGAATGCTACAAGTCAAGGTAACTCTCCTATGGATAACATCACGTTGAGTGAAAGGCTTCTCAAAGTAGGCAATGAACTTGAACATTCATTTCAGTCAAGGAAGGTACTTCTCAGCATCTTAAAGGAAGCGGAGGATTGTTTACACATGGTGGATCAGTCACATTCTAGGGTATTGCAATCAACTATGAATCCTATAGCATCTTCTTTGGGTAAGCCAAGGTTGTTAAGATACAAAGATCATGAGGTGAGATTGGTTATCACTTCTTGTTTAAGTGAAATTCTGAGAATTGCAGCTCCTAACATTCCATATCAGGATGACACAATGAAAGAAATATTTTCCTTATTGGTGGAAAGTTTTGAAGGTTTGAATGATGTCACAAATTCTCATTTTCCTAGAAGAGTCACCATACTTGAATCATTTGCAAAATTGAGATTGAATAACATCATGTTGGATTTGGCTTTGGATGATTTAATTATCAAAATGTTCCATTATTTCTTTGCCAAAATCAGAACATATCATGCAACAAATGTTAAATCAGCAATGCACACCATTTTGTCTCTAATCCTGGATGAGAAAGATGATATTTCTAAGCAGTTGTTATCTAACTTGTTGGCTGTTTGGAGGAAACAGGATGTTTTATCAGCAGCATATGAGTTGTCAAACAGATTGGTGGAGTAGAGAATTGAGGAAATTAAAGATCAGTTAACAGAAGATGAGCCGATTTCACTTGGTTTGCAGCCTATTCATGGTGATTCCAAGACTGAAGAAGATCACATGGAGGCAAGTGATAATACATTTGAGAGTGATCCCGAGATTACAATTAGTTATGAAGGGCATACTATTGGTGTTCAATCACACATGCAAGGAGAAGACATCATGTTTGTTACAAAGATCATCCATGAGGAAGGTGATTCACATGAAGAGGACAAGGATCAATTCATACATGTCGAAGCCCTAGACACACATCAGCCCCATAAGGCGGAGTTGGAAGATAGCAGCACTATGACTCATTATTCTAATGAGATGGTAGATTTTGATCATGGAGTTGAATGGCATGATATAATGCCTGATTTGTTTGAGGGCAGCAGTACTATTCCTTTGCAAAATCAGTTGGTGGTAGTTATTGTTCATAAAAATGAGAGTGGGAAGACACTTCCTACCTTTGGCACTTTATTGGTCATCACACATGACGAGTATATGGATTATCCAAGGCTCAAGATTTCTGATTTGATACACCATGGTATGATTGAGACAAAGAGGATTCAAGACATGTGGCATATGAGAAATGAGCTTTGTATGGAGTTGGATAGTGACATTGGTATTCATTTGGATTTGATTTTCAGTTATTGGGTAAATGATTTCCATCAAATGAATCATGAGATACATGGGATAGAGAATCAAGATATGGATAGGAAAGAAGATGACATTCTTAATGATACACAATCATTTGATTCAGAGTTGATGAATTTTCTTATTCATAATGGATTTAGTGAGTATGCCTATGTTTTGATATGGTATTATTGTGATGATGCTTTGGTGATTGGATTTGATGTTAACATAGCTTCAACAAGTGAGTTATATGAGGATGAGTATGATAGTTCAATATCTTTCAGCAAGGTATCAAGTTGCTTCATGATATGGATGTGTCATTGGAGGTTGAGCATAGATGTGTTTGGTACATTGTGTGACAACGGAAGCGGTCCCAGGATCTTCTTCGTCAGCAGCTTTGAAGAGATGCGATTGAGCATGCTTGAGGAGCCTCGCTGGATTTGGGATCCAGGAATTGATTGAGTTTAGTTTTTCTTCCCATTGCTTGGGGACAAGCAATTTCGGGAAGAGAGGGCTGTCATGTCCCTAATTTTGGAGTAACTTAAAATTGTTTTAATTATAAATTAATTTTGTAAAGTATTTTATTTACTTTATAAAATTAATATTTTATTTAAGTTACTAAGTTAGTACTACTACACTTTATTAAAAAAGTGTTGTGAACAAGCATTTAAAATGTACAAATGCAAGCATTTAATAAAGTTCATGTAAAAGCATTTAAAATGCTTTGGTCTGATGCGTACATGTAAACTCTCATTTAATAAAATTAGGCTGGGCCTAATTGATGTAGTGGCTTTAAAAGGAAGCCTGAGAGTCATTTGAAATCATGTTTTTGACTTGGTTTTTTGCATATTGAGTTTATCTCTTGGCTGAAGACAAATTTCAGTCCAATCAAGGTGATGATCCCTTGATAACTAGGGTTTGGTGATGGTCCCATTCCCGTTTTGAGAGGTGGATGCAATCAGTATTCATCATAGAGCTTATTGGAGACATTTTCTACATTATTCCAGCTAGGGTTTTGAAGGTTAAATTGGCATCTCTGAAGAAGGGTTTGAATGTTGCATTGGCCGGAATTGAAGATTTTAGAGATTCAATGATTTGTTGCAGATCGCTACAGTAGTTCGTACCTCTGCTACAGTGTTCCGTACTGCTGCTACAGTGTGCCGTACTGCTGCTACAGTGATTTTTCTAGGTCAAGCCACCTTGGAGCATTTAGAAATTAGTTTCATGATTGTTGAAGGCTTCTATGATTTTTGGCGAATTTTCTAAGAAGGGCGACTAGGGTTTGAGACAGATTGACTGAAATTTACATTTTTCAGTTTTGATCAGCTATCATCTTTCATTGGCATGCATTTTGGTGTTGCAAGGCTTATCTATTGGAAGATTTACTTGGCCTAGGATTTCATATTGCATTTCAGTCTTGGACGCCTACCTGAAGGAGTAATCTGGAGACCTCATTGGAGGGCAAATTCATATCAGTCATAGTTGAAGGTGTTTGCAGCATCTTGACAGTCATCTTGGACCAAGTTATTCATCATTTTCCATCAGCCTTCAAGTGCTCAAGTCACGGGTATGTTTGTAGAACATTGTCGTCTACCTTAGACTTTTAAATTTGTAATGTTCTGGGCAGTGTAAGGTCTGATCCTATATGACAGTCCTAGTCCATTGTAATCAGCTATGTATGACAGTCATGATCAGCATTTTCAGATAGCTACAGCAGACTAGAATCATCATTGCACTGTATTTCATCATCACAAGGAACTGCTACAGCAGGTTTGGAATCAAAGTTGTATTATCATTTGGTATGTTCTCATTGCACATATACTTCAGAGTTGTAACAGCAGGATATGCGTGAACTGGGCTGTCATAGAGCCACAATTTGTCCATGTAATTGGGAGAATTGAAAGTTTGATATTGTAATAGCAGTCCCATTGTCTTTGACTGCCATCTTTCATGAACTGATGTAATAATGCCAAGACAAGACTGATTACATAAACAGTGAGGTTTGATTTGTATTGAAAGACTGATTTATGATAGCAAGATCTGAGTTACTATCATTGTAGTTTGCATTCCATGGTTGAAGTTCATATTGAAAGCTGCCTTTGTCTACTTATTCCATTGTCAATTGGTGTTTTGTAATTCACATTGCATGATTTGAAATCTGAGTTCATGTCCTAGGGTTTGAACAAGAAAATTGAAATCAAAAAATTAAGGCACTATTTGGAAGGATTCATAATTTCAGTCAAATATCCATTAGGGATATTACAGTGGTATCAGAGCATTCAAAATTTCAGTCCAATATCCATTAGGGATATTACATGTAAATACATCAATTGATAACCAATTCATTCGTATTTTCAAATTCTTCATGATATCAGAGCAGTTCGAGTTTTTTGTGGTTCCTGGTCGCGTGGCTCCTAGTCGCTGTTTGTGAGGATTCCGGTGGCATTTCTCTGAGAATCGCGACGGATTTCTATGTTGTGCGGGCGTCATAGTTGGAACGGAATCGTCATTGGATACACGCTTGGAACGGTCTCCTTATTCCAGTCGTCTGGTTTGGCCGTGACTGTGGTTCGTGGGCGTGTGTAAGGGCCGCGATCTCTAGCCCATGACCTCCTCCTCGCGACCTCTTTCTCACGCAGGCCGTGTTTCTTTATTCCCGCGGGCTCTACAGATCGTGTGTTGGTCGCGATTTTCATCTCTGCATGGTCGCGTTTTTTACCAGTCGGAGATCGCGTCACCCTGCCCTGCCGAAATCTCCAGTTTTTGGCCGCGTTTTTCATAGGCCGTGTTTTGTTTTTGCACAGGCCACGATTTTTTTTTGGCATTTTTTTTACCTCTGATCTGCGCGATTTCGAGGCCGTGGATTCGTGGTTTGGAGGTCAATTTTTTCTGCAACTATATTGCTCGCCTAGGGTTCCTGCCATTCTCCGACTTCTGTGATACCCATGGCATCAAACGCCAGTTGACTACACCCTACACTCCGCAGCAAAACAATGTTGTTGAGCGTTGCAATCGTACGGTTGTTGAGATGGCTCGTTCTATGTTATAGCACAGGAGTGTTCCTAATAAGTATTGGGCAGAAGCAGTTTTTACTGCTGTCTATCTCCTTAATCGCTCTCCTACTCAGGCTGTTAAGGGGAAGACTCCAGAAGAGGTTTGGTCTGGTCGCAAGCCCAGGATCAGCCACCTGAAGGTTTTTGGCCCTCTTGCATATGTTTGGGTTCCAGATGCTCAGCGCTCGAAGTTGGAATCCAAGAGTCAGAAGCTCATGATGACAGGGTACAGTGACAACCATAAGGCCTACAGACTAATAGATATTGACACTGATCGTCTTATCTTCAGCCGTGATGTTGTCTTTGATGAAGATAGAGGACCTTTTCAGTCTTCTTTTGAGTAGTGTTCTGAGGATCAGCCTCAAAGTGTTCTTTTTCCACTAGGTCCACCTGATGGGAGGGATGATGCAGAATCTATTTCTGATGATGTACTACCTGAGTTTCCTCCGGAAAATAATCCTCTTCCTCTTCCTGCTACTCCTGTTGCTGATCCTGAACCTCTTCCAGCTCCTCCAGATGTTAGCACTTCTACTCTTTGGCCTAAATGGTATGCTAAAACCATTAGTGATCTCCGGGATGGTGAGCTCATTGAGAGTAGAACTTCCAGAAATAAGAGCAAACAACAGCCTACAGTCAATTTTGCTCTCATGGCTAACATTAATAGTGTTTTTGAGCCTCAGACATACTCAGAGGCTAAAGGTATACCTGAGTGGGAACAGGCTATGGAAGCTGAGTTCCAGAGTCTTCAGAAGAATCACACTTGGGCACTTTCTGATCTTCCTCTAGGGAGGAAACCCATTAGCTGCAAATGGGTGTACAAGGTGAAATACAAAGCTGACGGAACCCTCGACAAGTATAAGGCTCGTCTTGTTGCTCGTGGGTTCTCACAAACGGAAGGCATTGACTATGAGGAGACATTTGCTCCTACAGCCAAAATGAGTACCATCCGGCTTGTTCTTGCCTTAGCAGCCCAGTTTGGTTGGAAAGTCCATCAGATGGATGTTAAGAGTGCTTTTCTGAATGGTGACTTGTAGGAAGAAGTCTACATGACGCAACCTCCAGGCTTTAAGGTTGCTGGTCAAGAACACAAGGTCTGTAGACTCGTCAAAGCTCTATGGTCTGAAACAAGCCCCTCGGGCTTGGTACATGAAAATAGATAAGTACCTGACAGATCGTGGTTTTCAGCGAAGTCCATCTGATTCAAATCTGTATGTCAAACTTTCTGGTGGTGATATATTGTTTGTGGTTGTCTATGTGGATGACTTAATCATTACTGGCAGTTCCGCACATTTGATTGCTGAGATCAAACAGGATTTGTGCCGTACTTTTGATATGACCGATTTGGGCTTGTTGCATTATTGCCTAGGAGTTGAGGTTTGGCAGACTGAGCACAGTATCTTTCTTTCTCAGTCCAAGTATGCTCGCAGCCTCCTGGACAGGTTCAGAATGCAGGATTGTAAACCTGCCTCTACTCCTATGGAACCCGGGCTTAAATTGTCAGCTCAGTCCACCGCACCAGTGGTAGATGAATCTTTGTTCAGGCAACTTGTAGGCAGCCTCATTTATCGTACTGCTACTAGACCTGACATTAGTTTTGCAGTGAGCTACATATCACGCTTCATGACAGCCCCCAAGGCTGATCATTGGACAGCAGCGAAGCGTGTGCTGCGTTATGTGAGTGGCACTCCTGATTATGGACTTCTGTACACTTGGAGTTCTGATCCTATACTCAGAGGTTACACAGATTCCGACTGGGCAGGTTCTGTTGATGACCGTAAGTCTACAGCTGGGTATGTGTTTAGTTTGGGATCTGGTGCTGTCACATGGACTAGTAAGAAGCAGCAGGCAGTGGCTCTCTCCTCGACAGGAGCAAAGTATCGGGGAGCCGTTAAAGCAGGTTGTGAGGCAGTTTGGCTTCGACGGATGCTTGCGGATATGCATGTTCCTCAGGCAGGTCCGACTCCCTTGTTCTGTGATAATCAGGGAGTGCTCAAACTGGCCAAGAATCCGGTCTTCCATGAACGAACCAAGCGTGTGGAAACTCATTGTCATTACATACGACAGCTGGTTGAAGACGGATCCATTCAGTTGCTGTATGTTCCTACCTCGGAGCAGCCAGCAGATATCTTCACCAAGCCCCTCGGTTCTGATAAATTTGTAAACTTAAGGGGGTCTATAGGTGTTGTTGATAGATTGAGCATTAAGGGAGGGTATTAGTATTTTTTTATATACTCATCTATGTTGGCCTGATTTTGTTTTAGTTAATGCTTATCTATGTCGGCAGTTTTCTATTTTTAGAAAACTTGCCTCTTGTACATTGTATATATTGAGCATTCTTGCTCATTTGTAAATACATCAATTGATAACCAATTCATTCGTATTTTCAAATTCTTTATTTCATGTCTAATTTTCATGTATATGCATCGAAAATACCAAAAAAAGAAGTCATATGCATTTAGATTAATACTTAGACATTGTAATTTGGATTTATGAGCATTTAGAGTACTCAGCTATCATTATCAAGCAAAAATATCAGACTGAAAACATAGACCAGCAAGCATTGGGTTTACATCAGAAGTGTTTGACAATATTCTTTGATGTTCAAATCAGCAATATAAGGTCCAAAATAGCAAGGGATATTACAATGACACTGTAACATACACCCTCGGATATATGTTTGTTTTGTGCCAAGTTTTTTTTGCCTTTATGACAGTTTTTGGTTTAGGGTTTCATTGCATGTTTTGATATTGCATTGGTAACATAGAATATAAAGCATAACCCAGAAAATATACAGTGAATTTGCATAAACAAACAATGACCTAGATGGTATTTAACCAAAATATGAATTATAGTGACATACCCATTTTATAAACTTCAACTTCATTTGGCTGCCGTACTTGGGCCAGCATTACAAGCCATGAAAAATCATCCTAAAAAAACATACAAGGCAATGTAAACTCAGGTAATAGTGATGCAGCTGTGTTAAGGCCTCCAAACGCCCAGATTTGAGATGATAAATGCTACTAAACTGAAGTAGAATCCACACCACAGATACCCACTTCCTCCTTCAGCTGTACGACACTGCTGGGAACTGATAACAGCAATAAAAATGACAAGAAACACCACCAAAACCCTATGCAATGGTCTGAGTTTGATTGCAGATGATAGGTGTCCCAAATCAGACCAAAATAAGTGCCAAAACCCACACAAACTTCGCCAAATATCTCCAAGAATGTGGTACGAACTGCTACAGCAGGTAGGCCAGTACTGTAGAAGGTATGGCCCAGCCAATGAATGCAAAATCAGTCTATAACACTCTCAAACTACATCAAATTTTCTGCTCAAAATAAACACACAAATGTATTACAAAATCTAAATAGAACATGTTTATTTCGGCACCAAAACTCCATCAAAATGGATCATTCAAAGCTCAAATGCAGCTCCTGATGTGAAGCTACCAAATAATGCAGCCTTCAAGTGATATCTCACACCCTCAGGTAGCAATAACCATGAAGAACTTTGTTCTCCAAAGCCAATTAATCTGAAACCCTAGGTTTCCTTCTCCTCCAAGAGAAAAAGCTCTCCAAAGAACAAAGCCAAAATGTATAATGATCAAAATGATACTTTTCCGGATGCTTTTGGTGACTTATATACTCTCTCCAAAATAAGTCGATTTCCTTTTGAGGCTTTTATAATCATTTAAATGATATTAAATACTTTTTGATGTTGACTTTAATATAAAGCATTAATTAGGCGCCCACATAAAATACATTTATTAATTGACTTTAAGTCATAAAGTGGCCCCATTAACATAAAGTTAAAATATAACTTTATAATGCACTTTATAATTAATTATTGGTAAAGTATTATTTTATTAATAACTAAAATGACATAACTCCATAAATACTTATTATTTTTCCATTTCGTCTGAACTTGGGAGTTAACCATTGTATTCACTATGCATCCAACTGCCTTACTAAAAATAGTAAGGGTCCCTTTCTAACATCCACTGACTTACTATAGTAAGTCCCTCAAAACATAACCAAAAACCTTTGAATATCAATGACTCAGAACATATGAAGGATATGGAGAGATAAACACTACAATTGCCACTTGAAGAGCTCCATAACACCCAATACTGGACCCTCAAATCCACCGCACTGGCCTACGAGGGTCAACTGATAGGCTAATCCTATGAACTCTGATGCTCACGAAAATGGGGACATTATATTTGGCCTCCAACGATTACAAATGCTCACAATACAAATGACTAAGACACACTTGGGGTCTCTATAGTATCGTGATCTGAGTATGTTTATTGCTCCTTTAACATGTTCAGGCCACTTATGAACATAATCTCCTTACAACTTCAAGATTGACCCAATCTCAACAGTTGGCACGTTGTTCTCTCCTTATCCAAGTTGAGGTCGTCCTGCTTGCAAGGCTTTCAGTTCTGAGAGTATCCTCTGGAGACGATGCTACAACCCGCTGCTTGTCCACGATAATGGTGGCTTGCGGCCTCAGAGTTGATGTAAGGCGTTAGTGGAGGCTTGTAGATCCATCTAGTTTCCTCTGCTCAGTGTCGGTTTCGGCCCAGTTGTAGCCTAGTGCTGTAAATGGTAATCACGAATTGCTCAGATCTGCACTACTCCTTCAACAGACCCCAATATATCTAATGCCGGTGTGTCGCAGACACCACCTTCGCTGGATCAAAGGACCCGCGACTAGCCTTCCGCTTGATTGGTTGATCTCCTGCAACAAATAAATCGAGATAAATCCCTTGCAAATTCCTGAGTAGAATTTGCATGAATAACACTAGGGTGGGTTTGGCATCCAACCTGGTAGTTTCCTTGCTTGAGGTTTTTGTCTCAAGTAAAGGATTTCTCACGGAAATGTGATTTGCAAAAATGTAGATGTGTTGTCACAAATCCCATATCTATAATGAAAGATGTCTCCTTTTATTTATACTTGATTGTAGGCGGTAGTGTGATGCAAGTCGGCCTTCAAATTCAAATGCAAGTCGGCTCAGAATTTGAATATCAAAATTGGCGCTCATCAGTCCATGAGGTCGGCCTAGAATAATATATATATATATATATATATATATAGAGAGAGAGAGAGAGAGAGAGAGAGAGAGAGAGAGAGGGTGTTAAAATAACATTGTGGTTGGTAAGAGGGTTGGATCCCTTATGGAAGGGACAAAGAAGGCATTAATGTTGCACCTCACCCACAATAGGTCTTTTGGATGTACAAGATAGTGTAGATGTATCTACTATATGCAACAAGCTATTGTGACTGTGATCACCCTTGTTTAAAGGATTAACTCTTACCTCAAAACATGTTGATCCAAGAGTTTCTTTCCTTATTTGTTTTGTTTTTCACATAAGACTTAAGAGCTGATAAAGCTTGATGATAACATTTATTGATAGTGTTTGTAAGGCTTAACATCATGTCTTGACACATTTTCCAAATGCCATTTGAAGTAGTAAATGACCCCACAACATTCAATGCCACAAAAAATGCATTTGACTTCATTCGAATTAGGGATGGGTTTGCAATAGGTCGATGCAAGATTCTTTTTGCATAGTATGATCACTTGAAATTAGTAAAAAAAACCATTAGGGCTACTGGAAAAACCTAAAAAAATTAAACCCTAAGCCTAGAGAAAAAAAAGTTAAAAAAACCCTATCCAACTTAGAGTTAGTCAAAATTAAAAAATCCCTAAGCCGAACTAAACCCCAAAAAATTAGGGTTTAGGGGTTAGTAGATATTAAAATAATAAAAAATCCCTAACCCTATATTGCAAACAAAAAAATTTAGGATTTAGGGTTAGGGTTAGTACATACTAAAATTGAAAAAAATCCCTAACCCTAACTAACTTTTAACCAAAAAAATTAGGGTTTAGGGTTGGGGTTAGTACATATTTAAGATTAAATAACCTTAAACCTAACCTTAAACCAAATATATTAGTTTAGGGCTACCAATTAAAAAATTCAACCCTAACCCTAAACTAAAATTATTTAGGATTAGGGTTTAATGTTTGATAATACAAAGTAAAACCCTAATGGTTGCGATTTAACATTAAATAATAAAAAGAGAAACCCTAATGATTAGGATTAATGTTAAAAATCTGCAATAATTAGGGTTTAAATAAATTAAGAACTCTTCAAAAAAAAGTCCTTCAGGCCTTAGCTAAATGAAAATGACTCAATGAAAAGGATATTTGGCATTTGTTGAATAGTTGAAGAAGAGTGTTCTCTAATCAATTGAATGTAAGTCAATTTTGGTCTTGAGTAATGCTACTTTTTCGAAGTCCAAATCTGCATTGTAAAAATCAAGGGCAAACTGAAAAAATGATTGTTTTATAGAAAAGTGATTGCACTGAATAAATTGTGATTTTCTAAGGATTTATTCATCTTGAAAATTGCGATGCCGATTCATAAAAAAACAGCAATCTGATTTAGATTGGATTGTCAACACTCGCGAGCAGTGATTATTGTGATTTATGCTACCATGTTGAAGACGATTTATGCTACCATTTGGAAGACAACTTGAATTTTGTCTCCAAATTTAATAGAGTAGTACCAAGAGGTTTAGTCATTATATTAGTAGATTATTACTAAGATGCGTAGTAGTGGAGAGAAAGATCATCAATGTCAACCAATTGTCTAATGTAGTTATGACAAATCTCAATGCCTTCTCTAACTTTAAGACTCCTTGATTGTCATAGAAAATTGGACTTGGGGGTAGATCACTCTAAAATTTGGCGTAATTATACTGCTTTGCAACTAGCATTGACAACTGCTTTCTACTTTGCTTTAGTCAAAGATAAAGCTACAATGCATTGAAGCTTCCTTTGCCATGAAACAACTTCTGAGCCCAAGGAGAAAATATAGCCTGTATTTGATCTCTGAGTACCAATTGAATCATCTCAATCAAAGTTCGTATATCCTGTCATTCTAAAATCATCTGCCCTTTGATAAAGAATTGACATATTACAATACGTGTTTTGCTGCATGTTAATGAACTAGCTTTGGGTTGTGCCAAAAACCAAGAGACAGATCCAGATATGTGGATGTAAGATATATCAAATTGCCCACCAATTGTCTAGAGACCTAGCTGACCTAGCTGACAGAAACAGATGATCGATGGAATCAAAGCAACAGAGGGATGCTGGCATGCATTAGACAGAAGGATAAGCCCGAGTGAAACAAGATCCCCAACAATTAAATACGAGGGGGCAGGCGAAGAAAGAAATGAAACGATGGATGGTATGATGGCACGGGAATACTTCCATCTGTGACGGGAGGTAACTCATTGACTGATGAATCATCATCATAATTTGATAACTTCAGCCTGATCTTCATAGGTGTAGTGGAAGGATTTCAATTGATCATGCAAAACTGTTCCAAAAGATTCGTAGCATACTTGACATGAGCCATGAAATGAAATGGTCATGTTGCTAGAATTCTACACCTAAGCATACTCCAGGAGGCCTAGATTAGTGATGTCCAAAGCAGAACATAAATCAGATATCACTCGTTGCAATGCAATGGCCTTGCTACTTGTGATGTTAAGATTGTCAACATAGACAATAAGACTCATACACCATCACTTTTAACATAGAGATTTGGACTAGAAAGTTTTTTTCTGAACTGAAAATCTTGAAGATGCTGATCAATGTTCATGTGCCATGCTCATGGAGCTTGCTTAAGCCCATAAGAGATTAAGAAGCTGACAAATCAGATGATTACCGCCAGGAACTTGAAATCCTTAGGGTTGCACCATATAGACCTCCTTGTCCAATTCTTTGTTCAAGGAGCTTTTCACATCCATGTGATGCACCTTCTGACCAATCTGGGCTGCTATGGAGAGAAGAAAATGAAATGTGACTATATTCATAGTAGGAGAAATTTTCTTTTCATAATCTACCCCCTCCTGTTGTGAATAGCCAAGACAAGCCTTGTGCTTGTCCAAAATACTGCACTTCAATGTGTGTATGCTTGTATTTGTTATTCTATAGGGAAAATACATTGGTGGTTGTAACTTACATTATAAGTTACTTTTTAGACATAACTAATGTTGTGTTATTACATCATTAACATAAATAATAAATACCTGTGTGTACAAAGTGCAGTCTGACATTATATTATATCTAATAGGTAGGAAATTTAGGATGTATAACCACCTTAGCGTTAGTGCCATGTTTTTACCCTCTGCATTTATTTTCCAATTGGACCTCAACAAAGCAATTTAATGTCTTTTTCACTCAAGAAGTCTCAAGAATAGTGAGGAGCATTTCATAATTTACTTGTATGCTTCCAGTATTAACTTCATTTCCACTCCCTTGAACCAGTATTTTGTTGGTCCCATGGCTAACTTGAGGCCTCTAAGTAGAGATTGGCAACAAACTTTGTTATTTGATACATTTCCAAGTCCTTTTATAGAAGACATAGAAATGAAACCAAAATAATTATACAGGTGGCACTCTTGCTAGATTGAGATTCTTAGAGGCCTTGCTAAATCTTAACTCAAAAAGTCTCCAAGTTAGTAATTCCAAATTAATAATTGCAGATCATGGAAGAATAATTTTGTGCTTGGGACAAAAAAGGAGAGGAGGAGGTTATAATAATGGACACAAATGAGGTTAGACTACTGAGAAGATTGGATTAAACAATATATATTTGCAAAGAGACAACTACAGTCATAATTACATGACTATCATGCAACTGACATGATACATGTAAGAAGTGCATTAAATGTAACAACATTGACAAGATAAATTGTGTGCACTTATAAGTTCAATTTTTTTACACCCATTCCATCCAATGAAGGTAATGGAAGGGAATGATACGCTAAAGATAAAACATTAGAATCATTAATTTCTAATGACTGCAATCATTAGAAGACTCAAGTATAAGGACAGGAATCTTGTCCCCGTACCGGTATCTCATGGGGACTGTATTTAAATGTAATATATTGGTTCCCTTATTCAAATACTACCCTACCCTATTCCAAAATCCCCGTATCCACATCTCATGTCAACCAATGGCTGTACTCATGGAATTCCCCTAAAGATGGGCTTTTCTTACTAGTTTCTTTGTGCTGTTTTGTGAGCTATTTATAATAAAAAAAATTTGAAGCATCTAGACAACATTATTGAAATATGTTACTGCTTGAGTTCTTTGAATATGCTTCTTGAAAGATTCTAAAACCAATTGATATTTATTTTTATGGTACAAATAAATTGTATCTGATAAGACAAAATAAGGATCGCTGGTAGTGTTGTCTATCTTAGAACATTTTGTTGATAAGTTCTGAAATCCAGTCAATGGTAGTAATGTGGTTTAGCAATATAGTAAATATGTCTCTGGTAGTAACTACATATATATTTATTTACCAATTTGATGACTCTGTTTTTTTTAAATTTCTGATATATTGTCATATGCTTTGATTTTTCAGTTAACGGCCGGTGATAATTATCTGAAGTGTGAGATCTAAAGTTCTATGTTGGATTTTGTATACTGATATGTTGTGTCAATGACAGTTAGAGCAGAAAGTGAACGAGGTGGCTCGTTTACACATCTTATCTAGTAAGGACAAGTTCCAACAATCTAGGTCTGATTTAGCTCCAAGGGACAAAGAGAGGGAGAGAATCAGTTTGAGCAGCAGGAAGCAACATGAAGCATCTTGCCGAGAGGCTGCATGCACGAAGAGAATGGCAGAGCTAATGCGCCAATTTGGCACTATACTGCGACAGGTGGTTTCCTTTCTTTTGATGTCTTTATCCAATTATTTATCATGCCTGTGTGATTTAGGCAGTCAATTTATTTTAAAACTGCACGATATACCTATTTATAACAGAGACTCATCTTTGTCATGCTTTATCTTTCTCGCTTTTATCCTCATAACAATGTCATCTTAAGTTTGTCTAACAATCTAGAAGCAATGAAAATACCCATACTTAGCAGGCAATGGCTGGCTTGCAAGGTCAGTTGATTCAGACGTAACCTTTTTGGTGGTTTATGATGAGCTTGTATCCTCAATCTGAATTGACTCTGTAATACGCCTAGAACATGCAATGTTATTTTCTTTGAGAAATTTGGGTTTCATGGTTGAAATTGACACATTACATATTGTGTCACTTGATAAAGTAGATACAAAGTTTTCTGTTGGACATGTAGCATATCAGCTGCCAATGAGTTGGGGCTCCTGAAAGAATTTCGAGTGAATATGGTCATGGAAAGGACACAGCACTATCAAATCTTGTCCAAGAAAATCTGAACTGATCTATATGGATCTTTGACATTATTTCTTTCAACAAGCTATTTATTTAAATCATCAATACTAAGAAGAAAGTGTTTGTAATCCCCTTTAGTGTGTGGTTCTTTTTTGTCATTTATCTCACGTTCATTATAAACTTAGTTTGCCCTGCATTACAATTTATTAAGCTGGAGGTTTATTGCAGATCTGGTCATAAGATACTGATTCTAGTTAGGAAGCAGTCTGTTTAATATTTTTATTCAGGTTTTCTAGGAAGAATTCTCATATGCACTCTTCTGCCAAAGTAATCGTATAGTAGCATCCTCATAGCTCCTGTCTAGTGTGCCATCAGGGTCTTCTATAACAGTCACAACTCTTATTTGTGAAACGGTGATATTTTTCGTTTCAGTGATCTTTAAATATTTCTACCATTGTGCTATTTTGAAACCTCAGCATGAGAAAGGATTTTTGTAGTTGATTGCTAGTTATGGTCTTGGAATATAAATGGAGCATTGCAATTTGCAACTAACATTGTTTGTCCTTTCTTGCATGACAATAACATGCTTAGGAATGTGGAGGTTTGTTTAAACATGAAAAAGTTTAGGATTTTCCTAGTTGATTGCTAGTTATGGTCTTGGAATGTAGATGGAGCATTACAATTTGCAACTAACATTGGTTTGTCCTTTCTTGCATGGTAATAACATGCTTGGGAATGTGGAGGTTTGTTTAAACATGATAAAGTTTAGCTAATAAGTGAATATCGTATCTTTCACTTTTTGTACAATGGTATGGATCAGGGGAGCTAGCTGCTATGTGGTAGTTGATTTTTCTGCAACAATTGATGGTTACTAACAGTTGATTTTACTTAATAAAACATAATATCTGCTAAGAATACAATTGTATAACATGTATGTTACAACTTCCTATAAACAGGTTTCTGGGCACATTTGTGTTATTATGAGGCACGACATCCTCTAATTTTACAATTGCGGTATAGTCGTAATGTCAGTTTTCCCTTATATGTTTCCATTACTACATGTCATCTTTAACTAACATTCTGGGTTTAAATTTTGGTATTATGGACCATTATGGGTCTCTTGCCAAGAATTTGCTTGCTCCCTAGAATTTCCCTTGTGTAGATGGTGCTATGAAGTGGGGCTACTAACCAACAAGAGAGAGGTACATCAGTACAACTTCCATTTGTTTGAAGAGTATGTTCGCTGAAGAAATACTAATAATTATTTAAGAGTATGAATGAAAGAGGGGGATGACGGAGAGTTCCAAAATGGAAGCTATTGCCTACATTTAAATGTGTACTTAATTGTAACTTGTGTCTATGTATTCTTCTTCTCAAATATGTCAGGATTTGGCTCGTTTAGCCATTTCTTCGTTTTAACCCTCTTGAGGCTGTTGTTTCATATTTACTTTTCATTCACATGAATGGCTTGCTTTTGGATAGTTTATTTGAGTACCTTCAATGCAACAGAACGTCATTGCAACTGGGATCTTTTAGGTACATACTATTGTGACCAAATCACACATTGCCCCATTGCAAATGGGGACCCCCTTTTTTTTGAACTCCGATGCTTTGCATGACGTTCTGGATGATGTCTTAGATTCGTTTCCTCTGCCAATCCAATAAGAAGTCTTTCTCCTAGAAGATTTTGCTTTATAACTGGAGGTCTCATTAATGAAGAGTCTTGATTAAATTCCATCCAAATAATGAATATTGAGATCACCCTGATGTATGTTTGAGATCCTGAAATGACTAAGTCTGGTAGCCTGAAATCCTGAAAATCCTGAAAAATTGACGAAGTCTGAAATCTGGTGGATCCTCCAAAATCTATAATCTGCATGTTAAATCCGGTGGATTCGAGACCTATCTCAAACATCCTGAAAGGTAAATTGAAAAACTTATACTTAAATATATTTTTCAATATACCTTGACCCTCAAGGACCCTGAAAAAACGACTAAGTACTAAGAGGGCGCGAATTCCCCATCCAGTGCGACAAAGATAATAGTGGCGCAAAATCTTGGCGCAAAATCTTGATCCCGTGCGCCCACACTACAAGATGATGACATCAAACCTTTGATCCCATGCGCTTTCAAGATGATGACTTCGCACCTTTGATCCAATACGCCAACAAGATGATGACTTCGCACCTTTGATCCAATGCGCCAACAAGATGATGACTTCGTACCTTTGATCCAATGCGCCAACAAGATGATGATCTCGAACCTTTGATCCCATGCGCCAAGGGGTAAATCATGTTTAAAGAAGATCCTTAACATTGGATCTAGCGCGCCAAGAGTGAGGGAAAGGTTAAGCAAGAAATGAAGACTCAATATCTTGATCTAGTGCGCTCAGAGCAAGGGGAAATCAAGAGTCTCAACCACTGCGCCCTTGTTATCTTTCAGCATTTTCTAAAAAGCAAAGAAATTTCTTAGGAAGTCAAGTCTGATTTTAGCCAAGTTGAGTCTGATTTTAAGGTATCTCTCCAAATTAGTCTTTTGGAAAGTTTGATCTAAGGATAAAATTCTAATTTCTCCTTCATTTTCAGCAGGTTCATTGAATTCTAAACAGAAAATTGTCTAAGTTAAATGAAATTTGTATGAAGGATAATGAATCATCATGATCTTCTTGTGAAATTTCATTTTTAGAACACTGAAAATTCAGATTTCAAATGATATAGGGGCTGAAGTGATTTGTTTTCAAAGTTATTTATTCATGTCTATGTCTTGTAGGAACAAGGACCTTTAATGGGACTAAGGGATCATCAAAGGAGTGTTGTTAGGTTGCAAGAAGACATCATCTTCATCAAGACTTCCAAAGGCATTTCCAAAGTTTCAAGTTCCTCCGATGCATTCAAGTATCCTTGAAGAGTCATCTACTCTACATCTAGGGGAGATGTTCTCATCAAACACCTACACTCTAAAAGACTCTCTTCAAGATCATCTTCAAGGAAGCATTTCATCGTCTACATCAAGTTCAAGGATGCATGGCAAGTACACTACTTCAATATCAAATCATTCCAAGAGGTTCACATCTAGTTTCATATGCTCCATCTTCAAGACTCTACAATATTCAAGTCCAAGAGAGATCCTACTTCTAATCATGAATCAAGTATCATCATCTACTCTTACATGAAGGAAGCATCATCATCATCTCCTACTACTCTATATCAAGATATATCCAGAGAAGATCAGCAAATTACCTACAAGAAGAAGAAAGAATCATGAAGTTAATCAAGTGAAGCAACAAGTATCATACAACCAGTTTACAATTCAAAAAACAAGGCAAGATCTACAAGATGTATTCCTAAACATACAAGTTCAAGCAATCGCATTGAATACATCATTACAAGTTGATACAATTTTCAAAGTATGCTGAAGTGGCATCTATGTGGCGAGTACACATTATTTTAAATGCATTAAATGTATCATTTAATAAAAGAAGCCGATTCCTATGTGGGGGATGTTTTAAATGATGTCGCCTTATCTTATCACATTGGAAAACGTGCCTTCATTGCCTCTCTCTTTTGTGCTAAAAATAACAAATTGTTGTAACTACCTCTGAGGTGGCACGATCTAGACCCTTGGCTATCGAATCAATCTTAGCTATTCATTGTAACCTGGGCTTCTATATAAAGGCCTTGTTGCCTCATTTGTAATTCAGTAGTGAGTAGACAAGTAGGAGTAGAGTAGAAGAGACTCGAAATTCTCTGAGAGGACTTGAAGTTGTAGTAAATATTTTCAAGATTAATGCAAAGGACATTGGAGGTCACTTGGTGTTTAAGTGTCATCTTGTGAAATAACATGGTTTCTTGTACTTTGATGAAATGGAGAGATGTTTCAAATTAGATTAGAAGTAGATTAGAGCTCTTTGATGTAATGCATGTATGTGTTGGATATTTGATCAACTCCTAGCTCATGCTTTTAATATTCATCGTTGGTGAAGTGTTGTGTAAAGCTAGTCTGAGCCTTATTTGTATAAGTTCGATTGTGGATGCTTGTTTGAGCTGCGTCGTTCAATGGGTGCTCATATGAACCATCATGATTTGAAAACTATTTGCGTAACCTTAGGAGATTGCACCAACTTCATATAGTTGTAGGCATCCTTGGCGAAGTGGAGTTAGGTTTTTCAAGGAGTTTGTCTGTTCACGCATCATCATTGCTTCATTGACCTTAGATAGTTTCTTTAAACCTTATTTTTTGCCTTTTCTTTATCATTGATACCTTGTATATATATCATGCACACTGAAAGGAGAAATAAGCTGAATGAAAGAAGAAGAGTCTGCGTAAGTCCCTTTGTGATTATCAGCAAGATCACATGTAATCACTGAGTTAACCCATCATAAATCATAAAAAGGAACCTTGGAGTTACTTCACTGGATCACATAGTTCAGCCTTTGAAGAGCTTTTTTCAAGAGAATGGGATACTCTAGTGTTTTACTCTATTGTTGACTTGTCTAAAAACAAACATCAACACATACCTCTTCAGCCATCTGGTCCATGGTTGGCTTGTCATGCCTGTGTTTTGGTGTACTTAGAAAAGACCTCATAATGGTTAAGGCAGAGTAGATATAAATAAATAGTTTTCTGCGTGCATGCTTGTTATGTCTGTTTAACATAATAAATAGTAGCCAATCAGTGCTTGATTTGATAGTGGAAAAATTGATAAGTAGTTTTTTTTAGATTAATTAATTGGGGGTATGTATAGGGGCCCACAACCAAAAAGTTAAAACATTTACAATACAAAATATAGAACTGAAACGGCCATAATGGTCACAAAGGACAACATTCAAAAAATAACATATATCAACTTTGAGGAACCACCATTACACTTGCAAAAACATCAGAGACCAGAACACTTGAACAAAAAGGACCTCAAAAGGGGATTTAGCAAACTCCCCATTTTTTCATACTAGATGAAACATTCTCACTCCACCCAACAACCTCCTCCGCCTGCACCCGACTGCCTTGCTCGCCGACTTCCAGCTGTGGTCGTGGTGCTGTCACATCCAACGAAGGGAAGCACACTCCATGGAACGCCCCCTTGCATCTTTGAGCTCTTTTAATGGAATCCGCAAAGAACACAGGGATAATAAACTCATTGGAGTCCTCTAATTGACTCCTGGAATGAGTCCCTCCAAGACTTTGCCAATGTCATTACAGCAGGCCCGAAGTAGACACACCTCATGCTGTACATATTTTTCCTCTTGAGATTCCACCTTTCCTTCTGCAGCTGACCCAACTTTCACAGGTGGTACCTGTTGATGTTTGTTTTTAGACAAGTCAACAATAGAGTAAAACACTAGAGTATCCCACTCTCTCTTGAATAAAGCTCTTCAAAGGCTGAACTATGTGATCCAATGAAGTAACTCCAAGGTTCCTTATTTATGATTTTGTAAGGGATAGCTCAGTGATTACATGTGATCTTGCTGATAATTACAAAGGGACTTACACAGACTTCTTCATATTTCATTTAGCTTATTCCTCCTTGGTGTGGATGATGTATTAATGATAAAGAAAAGACAAAAGATAAAGGTTTAAGGAATCTAATCTAAGGTCAATGAGGTAATGATGATGTATGAATAGACAAACTCCTTGATAAACCTCACTCCACTTTGCCAAGGATGCCTACAACTACATGAAGTTGGTGCAATTTCCTAAGGTTACGCGAATGGTTTTCAAATCATGAAGGTTCATATGAGCACCCATCGGATGGCGCAACTCAAACAAACATCCATAATCGAACTTAAGCAAATGAAGCTCAGACTAGCTTTACACAACACTTCACTAGCGATGAATGTTAAAAGCATGAGCTAGGAGTTGATCAAATATCCAATACATACATACACTACATCAATGAACTTCTAATCTACTTCTAATCTAATTGAAACATCTCTTCATTCCATCGAAATACAAGAAATCACGTTACTCCCCAAGATAACACTTAACACCAAACAAGTAGCTCCAATGTCTTTGCATTAATCTTGATAAATATTTACAACAATTTCAAGTCCTCTCAGAGAATTTCAAGAGTCTCTTCTACTCTACTCCTACTTGCCTACTAACTACTCTCTATGAACTACCTCCTTTACAAATGAGGCAACTAGGCCTTTATATAGTGCTCCAGATTACAATGAATGGCTAAGATCAATTTGATAGCCAAGGGCTCAGATCATGCCACCTCACAGGTAGTTATAACAACTTTATATTTTTAGTACAAAAGAGAGAGGCAATGAAGGCACATTTTCCAATGTGATAAGGTAAGGCGAAATCATTTAAAACATCCCCCACATAGGAATCCCTTTGACTTCTTTTATTAAATGATACTTAAAATGATGTGTACTCGCCACATAGATGCCACCTCAGCATACTTTGAAAATTGTATCATCAATGTGGTGATGTATTCAATGTGATTGCTTGAACTTGTATGTTTAGGAATACATCTTGTAGATCTTGCCTTGTTTTTTGAATTGTAAATTGGATGTATGATACTTGTTGCTTCACTTGATTAACTTCATGATTCTCTCTTCTTCTTGCAGGTAAGTTGATATGATGATCTTCTTTGATGATGCTCCTTTTTGAAGAGTGAGTAGGTAATGAAGCTAATGATATTTCCTTCATAACTCAAAGTAGATGATGAAGCTTCATTAATGACATGGAGTAGAAGACTCTCTTGAACTTGAAGTTTCAATGGAACTTGAAGTTGAATAGATGAATGTGTCCGACATGATGCTATTGAAGATGAAGTGTACTTGCAAGACATTCCTCAGAGAGCTTGAATGGATAGATGCCTTGAAGTAATACACTTAAACTTAATGTGATCCAACATGATGTCAGTGATGAAGAATGTCAACATGTTGGACTTGATGTGACCTTTTGGAAAGGTGTTTCCTCTGCAACTTGAAGGCTTCTCAGGTACTTGTCCCTGATGACTCCTTAGCTTCACTAACACTCCTTCCTTCAATGATGCAACTTGATGATGAATGTTGAAGTGATCTTTGAAAGTGGCTAGCATGATGCTTCTTTGAAAGTGACCCTTTGGGTGAAGGTGACTCCAAGGTTCTCGCTTGAAAGTGACTCCTTGTATAAATCCTTAGCTTTATTAATGTCCCTACAAGACAAAGTAAACAATGTATTAATCACTTCATAAGATAGGAATAACTTTAAACATTCAACTAAGTCTTTTCAAGTCTAGGCGCCTATATGATGTTAGAAAGGTGCAAAGTGCGCCTACTACAATTTAATCCCACATTCATTATTTCAAATGATTTCTAACAACTGCAATAGTTTAAAGTGATTTCTCTTATCAAGACGCCTACTTCTAGGTATGAACTTGAGTGATTCTCTTCAAGGCGCTAGTTCAATTCTTCATGGAGATAAAAAGGTGCCCAGATAAAATAGCCTTACTTTTATCATTTCAAACTCAATTTGACAATTATGACTCTACTTTAACAAGGTGAGGTCCTTCATACTTGATCTTCATCTTCACAAGGCTAGACGCTGATTTGAAGTTACACCAACATTATCATCTTAAGGCGCTAGAAATGATTTGGGAAGGCAAGATAGGGCGCCTAGCTTTCTCTCTTGATAATCTTTAGGTGCAAATTGATGTCTTTCATTCACTCTAAGATCAAAGCGCCTAAATGGGGTTATGGAGGCATGAAGTGCGCCTAGAACTACAAATTTAACCTCTTGGGAGCTCTTCACTGTAGACGCCAAAATGGGTGTCTTACCTCAAGGCGCCAATTTAAGGTGATTTCAACTAAGAGATGCGCCTAAGCTCCTTGTAGGATACTTGCTTCATTTCACATGTATTCACACACTTGTGGAGGTTTAACAAAGATATCTTGAGTCTTAAGCTCCTTCAATTTGCTTGATGAATGCTCTTTTTAGTATTAGGCGTTCAACTCACCCCTCAGATCAATCTACCTCCTAGGCGGAAATTGATGATCAAAACTACTAGAAATGGCGCCTAGCTCAATTTAGTCCCACATTCACTACTTTAATGATTTCAACAATTGTAATAGGGTTTAAAAAGGTCAATCCACTTAAGAGATTCACTCAAACATGTCTTCCAATGCAGTTTCTTCCTTAGGCGCCAATCTAGGTGGCAGAGGTAAGAATGAGCGCCCAACACAAATGGCTTCAATTTTGACATTTTTACACTTCTAAGTGACCAATCATATCTTAAAATGACTTTATCTATCAAACGCCCACTCCAAAAGGGTCATCTTATGCAAATTTCTTCAAGGCGCCAAAATCAAGAGGTTTTGATACAATTTTTTCAAGGCGCTCATGAAGGTGGGAGTGACTAGCAAAGTGCGCCCAATTCAAATGGCTTCAAGTTTGTCATTTTTATGATTTCAAATCATTAGGAAATGACTTAAATACCCCTCTCCTTCAAGGTGTTCACTTAACAATGAGAATGGATGTAATTTTCCTCCTAGGCGCTCATTCAAGGATGCCCATTCATGCATTCTACTATGGCGCAATTTCCTATTGACTTAAATACTCCTCCATGCTAAGGCGCCAAAATGAGGCTATGCAGAGGGTAATTTGCGCCTAAGGCTAAGAAGGGTGAAAATATCAAGTTTAAATGATACAAGTCACTAGGAGGGCTCAAAAAGGAGTCTTGATACTCAAGCTTCTTCAAAGTTGATGAAATCAAGCATATTTTGCTTAGGCGCCCAAATGTGACTCTACAAGTACAACTAGCGCCTAACTTCTCTGGTTGGTTTCATGCTTTCCATTTAACTCATTGTCAAGGCCTCCTCACTTAGGCGCCAATGTTGATCAATTTAGGTGAGAATATGCACCTAACACTTATGACTTGATGCTTCCTTTTCTCTAACTTCACATTCCTCATTAAGGCGCAATCTGGAGGTTTTTTGATTCATTTCCACTTAGGCGCCCATACAGGATGTTTTTGACCCTATAATGCGCCTTGACTCCTTAAACTCTATGCTTGTCATCTTTTATAACTCATTATACTCAAGGTGCTAGAATGAAGTGATCTTGATAAAAAAAATGCGCTATGTCTTGAAAATGTACTTAGAAACAATCTTGGAGTCCTAACTCTTCAGGGCACTCAAAATGGACAAATTCAACTGCTTTCTAACTCAAGGCGCCCAAATGGTTTATATGGAGGTGAAAAATGCCTAAGATGTTTACTTCAACCCAAGGCGCACTTTGAAGGTCATGTGAATCATTATTGGCGCCTAAGCTTTTGGAGCACTCCTTTGTCAGCTTTTCAATGTTTAAAGCCCCCCAACTTCAATTCCAATCAAGGCGCCTCAATTTGAACCTTTCCTTGCTCAAGGCGCACATTTGGGTTTCTACCTTTAGGCGCCATCTGGACTTCTGCAAGTGGAGTAAATGCGCCTAATCCTGTTAGAACAATTTGGCGCCTTGAAATGAGAGTCCCAGAGGTAAGGTATATTGAAAAATATATTTAAGTATAAGTTTAGATACTTTAAATATTTTTCAATATACCTTTCAGGATGTTTGAGATAGGTCTCAGATCCATTGGATTTAACATGTAGATTATAGAATCTGGAGGATCCACCAGATTTCAGACTTAGTCAATTTTTCAGTGTTTCAGGATATCAGGGTACCAGACTTAGTCATTTTCAGGATCTCAAACATCAGGATCAGGTCATCAAGGGGCTTTAAGACTCCAACACTACTGACTTCATCATTCAATAGCTCTAAGACATCATCAAAACTTCATGCAAAGCATCTGAGCTCAAAAAAAGGGGGGGTCCCCATTTGCAATGGGGCGATGTGTGATTTGGTCACAATAGTACCTCCATTTTAATCGACAACTTTTGTATCTCTTTAACTCCCACCACCCCAATAACTGAGGGCAACACCATGCCACCAAAATTCAACAAGCAGTAAAAGATGTAACAGCCATAGCCTGAGTTCTTCATTGGGTAGAGCCACCACCAAATTTGAGACGAATTCCTTGCATATTGCAGCCCTTGACCTCAACACTACACCCAGGCCCATTCCTTCTTCACCTAAGCCTTTAAAAAACCCTAACACTGCCTAGTTGGAGGATGAAAAAATGGAGTCCAAATGCGTATGAGACTTTCCCCTTGTGGCGAGAATCTTGAACAGGGACTCTCTTTCACCGCGTGATAAAATGGAACAAAAAATGTAATACGAGCAGCCAAAGACCCCACGCTAGAGCCAAATACCAGAGAGCCACAAGCCACCACAATCATCCTACCAATTGAGAGAGCCGCAACATCTGAAATGGAGAGCTTGGCCAAAGGAAAACAAACATGATATAAATGAAGAAGTCATTTTGCACGAGCCATACATGTGAATATCTTTTCATCCTAATAACAACATCAAACACTTTCAATAAACATAGCCTACTCCCACATGCAAACAAGAAGCCACCCTTGCAAATAATTACCACACAGCTCAAACTATAAAAACCATCACCAAAAATAATGACCCTAAGGTCATCAAACATTAAGACTGATTAAATAGCAATCATGGAGGCTTATATCTTAAATGATGATCTATACCCTCCCAAGAATTAGAAAGATGCCAGAGAGCCACCAGCCACCACAACCATGCTACCAATTGAGAGAGCTACAACATCTGAAATGGAGAGCTTGCCCAAAGCCAAACATACGTGATATAAATGAAGAAGTCATTTCACACGAGCTATGCATGTTGAATTTATCTTCATCCTAATAACAACATCAAACACTTTCAATAAACATAGACTACTCCCACATGCAAATAAGAAGCCACCCTTGCAAATAATTATCACATAGCTCAAACTATAAAAACCGTCACCAAAAATAATGACCCTAAGGTCATCAAACAATAAGACTGATTAAATAGTAATCATGGAGGCTTATATATTAAATGCTGATCTATACCCTCCCAAGAATTAGAAAGATGCTAGAGAGCCACAAGCCACCTCGACCTATGTCACAGGGTTCGCTGAATTTCAAGCAAAAAGTATGAAATCCAGCGAACTTAAAGAAAACCCAAAAAAACATTTTAGTTTGCCTTGATATTCGTATGGAAAAGGGCTTAACTATTTTTTAAATTAAAATATATTTTGAAAATGCGTTTTTGAAAAATTGCGAGCTTCACTGTTAGTTCACGAACGTCTTTGTCCTACAAGTGAGTTCAATGTTTCATTGAAACCGGTGTTCAGTTTCGATGGAATTTGATACAAGATATTTCTTTGATTCATTCTCTGCTCAAAAGATTTTCTCTCTAGGAAGGAGCTATTTCCTACATGAATGAAAATTAAGGATGAGTTCCCTGAGCATACATTGTGGCCAAATAAGCTAAAATTCCTTCGGAGGAATTCTAGAAAAAGTGATTGCAGACAATTCTTCTGCAAATGGTATACGAGATAGAAGGATCAGATCACTCTCCATTCTTCTGCAAGCCTCATGGACTTGCTTGCATACTCGTACAAATTGCTAATGGATACGTTTCTTTATAAAATTTAATATATCATTGTTTTATTTTGTTTTTATCTTTTTAGTGTATTAAAATTTAATATTTTAAAATATTTAATGTAAATTTTAAATTGTTAATATATTTAATATATAAAATTTTACATATTTAGTATTTATAATATTTGAATTAAATTTTAATATTTTGGATTTATTTTTTATATTAAAAAAATATTTGAAGTTATATTAGTCGAATTTAATCATGAATTTTTTTAGCCTTTTTTTTCGCCGAACTTGATCCAAATTTAATCCTTGTTGAACACGAACATGAACCTGAACCTTGTGACAGACCACAACCATGCTACCAATTGAGAGAGCCACCACATCTGAAATGGAGAGCTTGCCCAAAGCCAAACAAACATGATATAAATGAAAAAGTCATTTTCCTCGAACCATACATGTTGAATATCTCTTCATCCTAATAACAACATCAAACACTTTCAATAAACGTAGCGTACTCCCACGCAAAGAACAAACCACCCTTGCATATAATTACCACATAGCTCAATCTATAAAAACCATAACCAAAAATAATGACCTTAGGTCATCAAGCAATAAGTCTGATTAAATAGCAATCATGGAGCTTATATCTGAAATGATGATCTATACCCAGGAATTAGAAAGATGGCTATCTAGGGCTGTTAGAGATTCTTGATCAACACCTAAATTAGTATTCAAATTGCATCTGCAACATAGTCGGAAAATTCGTGCAAACTTTGCACGACTCATGAGTCCAAATTGGAATTGTCTATCCGCCCAAGAGTTTCGACCAAGGACTTGCTGAGTTTTTCAAAAACTTGCAGCTTTTTCTCTGTTAGACTTTCGCATTTTTTAGTTGGACTTGGCTGTAAGAAAGATAGAAAAACCAAGTGTTAAAACATTTATGCTCTTTCCTCTATTGTTTACTGCTCGTTACTCTTTTCCGGCCTTAAAGATTACCTCTGTTGTTCTACTGCTCCTCTATTTTGTTGCGAATTGAATGAGGGAAAACTAACAAGTTTAAAGATTTAAATACATGAATAAATCATTAATTTAAGTCAGAACAGGTTGGCTCAGATTCTGCCCTAACAGCTGGTCGGCTTGTTTTAGGGAATTTTTTTTATTATTTGAAAATTAGCAGGGGCATAATAAGAATAGGCTTATGTGTTCTCTAAATGCATCAATTTCTGTTTTTTTTTGGTCTAATCATTTTTTCTTTTTGCCGAGCCCTAATTTCGAGTCAAAATTTTGTGCTGTTGAGTCCAAATTTTCCAACTATGGTCTACAGTGTAGATAACTTACATTGGCAAAATTGGAGCCCAACACCAAGGCTTTGTCTACACAACGCCTTAGCCTCCAATTAGAGTAGGAATCTTTGTGCAAGGCATTAATCGATATTAGGGAATACCTTAATAAGATTGTCAGCCCCTCTAGACACTGCCAATGCTTCACCTTCAGCCTTTTTAGTTTCCTCTCCCAAGAAGAGAGGGAGCCACCATATATAAATTCTCCATTTGCATCTCTCAACACAAATCCTGCCCCAGCATTTCTCGGGTTGCCCTGGATGCACCATCAAAATTCAATTTCACAAAATCCACTGGAGGGGGCACCCACTGATTCTTTGTTGCATTTGCAGCATCTTGATGGCTGCTATTGCTTCCAATGTTGTTTGCTCTTACCCCATGAATGGGAGGAAAAAACTATAAGGTTAATAGCATTATAGCATTCCATTTGCACAACATTGGCATTGTAAATTGAAAATGTAAATAGAATTCAATTACTCTATTTTAAAAGGGTAAAACTCAAACTAAAAAGCAATGAAATTTTATTAAAAATAGGGAAAGATTTGTTATTGTTGTTTCTTGCCAAATATAGCACGTGGAATGTGGAAAACTAAAAACTGAAGGTTAGAAGGAATGTGGAAAACTAAAATCAGCAATGATTGAGGCGTGCCCTAATTGTCTAATGACAAGAATCGTTCAAAAGCCTTGATCTGCAGATTCTTCTGTTCACATGTACTTCAAAATTTATTGATTCTAGAACGAAATATATAAAACTAAAAGACAAATGAAAAAACTGGCATCTATAAGTGAGTAGAGGTTTTTTGGAAAAAACCACTAAAAAACTGTCGGGTTTTCAACTCAAAGACTGGTTTCTAGAAAAACTTGACTTGATGGTTTGAACTGACATGATTTAAGAGGTGGGATGCGATTAGTGGTGGGATTTCTGCTTCTATGGTTAATAGTAGCCAATCATGACCAGGAATGTCAGGTTGGACATCACCCAAGAGGTGATAATATGGTAGCCAATATGCTTGTCAATGATCTATATCCAATCCCAGGCATATGACTTGACAAATTTCTTCAAACCTCCAATAACTTCTGAGCCAGATTGCTGGCATCGTGAAAATTGAACAAGGTAACCATTATTTTTTTTATAAAATTATTATTCCTTTTCAAAGAATAATTATATTTCTGTCCCTACCCAGATGATTAAAGTCCCCACCCTTTCCCCTTGTTAACACCCCTAAGTTCCCTCTACACACTACCACCCTTATGCACCCCCTTACTCCTAGTTTTAACTCCTATCCCTATCTTCCCTTCCCACCCATGCCTTATGCAACACTTGACCCCTTTTTACAAAGCTATTCTGTTACAATTCCTAATGTCAATGTTTGGAGGGGTGCCCATGCCCTTGTTCCCCTCCAGAACACTCTTTTCTCTACACATCCTCCCCCACATGACATACATACTCCATAATGCTCCCCTTGCCACGTCGTCTCCCTTTCTTGATGTTTGACATGCCAAAGCCACTATGTTATGTACCTAGGGATATGATGCTATAATGTATATAGGTTGATGGAGATGCCAACATGTGGCACACATCCCTTAAGTTAGTTATATTGGGTCATGAATTATATTAGGTGGTTAAGAGGCCTACATGGGTTTAGTGGTTTACCCCTCCACTATGTTATTGGAGGTCTATATAAAGAACGTGAATATCATTGTAAAGATATGTGAAGAGTATGTTATGTATTTGGGATCTCTCGGAGATATAGCATGGAGTGGCCTCTTCCATAAGGACTATTATACGGTGTTAACCTACCTCAAGGGTTTATTCTTATTTTGCATATATTAGATTAGGACATCGTGGCCCACACACATCTCGTGTTGTGTGTGATCTATCTTCTATATTGTCTTATTCCCATTATTATATGTGTGGATCTTACCAAGTGGTATTAGATCTACAATTTGGGCAAAGGTGAGGACATAGCCCTAATTTTAAAGATTTTCCTATATCTTCCAAATGGCTGTGATTTTTTCTGCAATTTTTTTTACTAGAGTTGGAGGATCTGATAAGGAAGCTATAGCCAAAATTCAACTTTTGATCATCGATATTGAGTGAGTTATGCAATTTTAGGTTTTTTCATAATTTTGCTCCTCAGGCCTAAAATCATGGAATTTTTTTATTTGTTTACATTTCTGGAAAGCTTGCCAAAATTCATTTGGGGTCTATTATGGGTAATTTTTGTTTTGAGGCCAACATTATGAAATGATCTGATCAAAGTTGAGTCAATGTTATGGATAGAAAGGTGTTTTATTTAAAGATTTTTTCTTAAAACCCTAGTTTTAAAGAGGCTTTTGATAGAAGTGGTAATGCATTAGAATGGTGGCTCAATTTCAAAAGAGTCTATGGTAAAAGTTGTCAGGCTAGGAATGGATTGAAATGAAAATGGAAATCAAGGAATGTGCAAAACCAAAAGATTGATTCATTGAATGAAGGAACTGTACATAAATAGATCATCAAAGTGACTTTTCAGTTCACAACAGAGACTGTTTAGTTCATCTTCAAGAGGACCATTCAAATTCTATAGAAAAACCCAAGGATTATTTACAAAGTTTTTACATGATATTACATCCCCCCTTAATCTGCAGGGGTTTTAGTGAGACCAAGTATGCCTCTGAATTTTTCAAATTTCTCCCTTCCAAGCACTTTTGTCAGGATGTCTACTGGTTGATCTGCAATTGGACAATGTATCATTTTGACACTACCATCTTTCACATAATGTCGAATCAAATGAAATTTGGTATTGATGTGCTTGGTTCGGTTGTGAAAGATTGGATTTCTTGCCATCTTGATTGTAGAAGTGTTGTCAATCATGAGTGGTGCTGATGAGACCTATTTTTCCGACAAATCCTCAAGAACCCTTCTGAGCCACAATATTTCTCTGTTTGCTTCGAAAGCTGCCATGTATTTCTCTTTTGCTGAAGAAAGAGCTAGTATCAATTGCTTCTTTGACTTGCAACCAGTGTTAGAAGACTCAGACTCGCCTCGGACTTGACAAGCTGATTTTTGACCCAGACTCGAACTCGACACCCAGTCTCAGCGCAGACTCAACAAATTAAAAAACCCATGAAATACAAAGATTTTTAAGGATCTAAAACTTGTTTCATGCACCTTTTGATAATAAACCTTAAAGACACAATAAACCAATCAAACAGAAGCTACTTTGTATCACATACACAAGTATACACTGATCACATGAGTATAAAAGTGGATTTTAGCTGATGGAAACAACATTGTTAGATATATAAATATTGTCAAGTGGTTTAGGTGTACAAAACTCATGGATTATGATATCCATGGCATCAAAAACAAAAATCACAATATGGAGTCATGAACTGTGGTAGAAAGGAGCTTGTATCACTTGACCTAGCATTGATAGCTCTATGTGGAGTCATGTGTTTGTATCTCAAACAAATCCGTAGGAGCATTACTTAGGATAGAAATTGACTTAGAAAACTAGAAGTATAAATGTAAATCAATTACTTGGGATTCAATTGGAAAAAATTCAAAAGAATAAAAAAATATTGCTTTTCCATCCAACATGGCCCAAAATGATTTTTATTTTTTGCTTTTTAAAACTAGTGCAGGGGTTTGGGGGTAGCACCCTCAGGAGGGTCAAGGGGCAGTGCTCCTTGCAGGGGTTTAGGGGTAGTGCCCCCAACGGGGTTGAGGGGCGCTGCATGCTCCTTGTCGCGATACAGGGCGGGGTCGAGGGGTGGAGTCCCTGCCACCAAGACCAAATTAAAGCCTTTGAGACCACACAGGCCTTCATGGTGCATGCCATTTTTCATAATTTTATTGCTTTTAAATAGCCTTCAAAAGTCCTCCAAACCCTTAAAAAAATGCTTTACTTTCACGCTTTTATGTTTAACCGTTTTCCATATTTTATTCTTTTTTTTTTCCTTGATTTTCATTGACTTGGCCAAGTCTTCCCAATAGGACTCGCTGGTTTTGGTGAGTCCGGCCTAGACTCGGGTCCAGAGTGTCCCAAACTCGTTTCATTACACTTGCCTCAGACTCGCCGAGTCTAGGCGAGCCTTGTAACACTGCTTCCAACTGATGACTGCTAATCCTAAATTCATCAAGAAACTTGAAGTAGATTCCCCATCTTCAAGATCCCCTGCATAGTCTGAATCTGAATATCCAACTAGTTTGAAATCTGCTACCTTGGAGTAGTGAAGCCCTTTAGAGTTCCCTTGAGATATTGAAGAACCCTCTTTGTTGCTAGCCAATGACTTTCTCTCGACTTTTGTATGAATCTAGAAAGAACACCAACAACAAAGGAAATGTCTGGTCTAGTTGTGGTTACATAAATCCAACTTCCAATGAGTTGTCTATACTTGGTCACATCTTCAAACACTGCAATATCATCTGTTGTCAACTTTAGATTTTGTTCCACTGGCTTGCTCAGTGGTTTACAGTTTGCCATTCCAAATCTACTCAAGATTTCTGATATGATAAATATTCAATATATTAATAAAGAAGGCAAACAACTTTTTAAAGAATTACAAGTTGATTTTTTAATAATACATTACAGATGTTTCTAAAGAGATTAAAGCTAATGTAAACAGAATTAGAAACTAACTGATAAAATACAATATTGACCATTAATAAACATTCTAAATATTATTTTAATACCCTCCCTTAATGGTCAATCTATCAATTACACCAAGGTGCCCCTAAATTTGACAATGAGAATATCTGTAGTTTGGTCCTCAGTTGGAACATAGTGCAACACTATTGATCCATCTTCAACAAGCTGGCGGATGAAATAACAATGAAGTTCAACATGCTTTGTCCTTTCATGAAGACTAGATTTTTGGCAAGTTTCAACACCCCTTGATTATCATAGTACAAGGGTGAAGGTTCTGCTTGAGACATTTGCATGTCAGAAAGCATCCTTCGAAAGCTAAACTGCCTCAAAAGTAGCTTTAACAGTTCCCTGATATTCATCTTGAGTCGAGGAAAGAGCCACTACCTGCTGCTTCTTGTGACTGCACCTGTGCCCAAATTGAAAACATACCCAGAAGTAGACTTCCTGTCATCAACAAAACCTGCCCAATCTGAGTTTGTAAAACCAATCAATTTAGGATCTTTGCACCTACCATACAAAATGCCAAAGTCAGAAGTGCCTTTCACATATCTTAGCACACGCTTCGCTGCAACCCAATGTTCAACTTTTAGGATTGTCATGAAGTGAAAGATGTAGCTCACTGCAAAATTGAGATCAGGTCTAGTGGCAGTGAGATAAATGAGGCTGCCCACTAGTTGCCTGAATGCTGATTCATTCTCCACAGGGGAATTTGATTTCGCTGATAACTTCAACCCTTTCTTCATAGGCGTAGATGCAGGTTTGCAATCTGTCATCCAGAACTTATCAATTAGACTTCGAGCATACTTGGACTGAGAGATAAAGATGCTATCATGAGTCTGCCAAACCTCAACACCTAGGCAATAATGCAGAAGTTCCAAATCTGTCATGTTAAATGTTTGACTGAGATTATGTTTGATCTCCTCAATCAAATGTCCTGAGTTGCCAATAATGATCAAGTCATCAACATAGACAATGAGCAAAAGAATATCATCACCACACCGATTGACATACAAATTAGAATCAGAAGGACTCCTCTGAAAACCATGATCCACTAGATACTTATCAATCTTCATGTACCATGCACGTGGAGCCTGTTTAAGGCCATAGAGTGCTTTCACCAGTCTGCATACTTGGTGTTTTTTACCAGCAATCTTGAAACCAAGAGGTTACGTCATATAGACTTCTTCCTGCAAATCTCCATTGAGGAATGTACTCTTGACATCCATTTGATGGACTTTCCATCCAAACTGGGCTGCAATAGCAAGGACAAGCCGAATGGTACTCATCTTGGCTGTGGGAACAAAAGTCTCCTCATAGTCAATGCCCTCTTTTTGTGAGAACCCTTTGGCTACCAACCAAGCCTTATACTTATCAAGGGTTCCGTCAACTTTATACTTAACTTTATACACCCATTTGCAGCCAATGGGCTTCTTCCCACGTGGAAGATCAGAAAGGACCTAAGTGTTATTCTTTAGAAGACTGATGTTTAGCTTCCATAGCCAGTTCCCACTCAGGTATGCCTTTAGCCTCTGAATATGTCCGAGGCTCTGAGATGCTGTGAGGGTTGGCCATGAGAGCAAAATTGACTATATTATGCTGCTTGCTCTTTTTCCGAGCAGATCTACCCTCAAGTAATTCATCATCACGAAGATCACCTATGGTCTTTTCCCACCATTTAGACCGAAGAGTAGAAGTACCAACATCTGAAGCAGGTGGAACAATATCACCTGGTGTGGCTGGAATAAAGTTAGGAGGATCCAGAATACCTGAGGAGGGGCAGGTGGTGGAGCAGCAAGCTGAGGTACCTGCACAACTGTAGAATCCCTCTCATTAGGTGGAGCTAGGGGAAGATGGACACCCAAATTAGAAGCCTTTAGAGGCTGATCCTCAGGGCTAATAGGAGAAGTCAGATAGAAAGGCCCGGTGGCTTCATCAACCACAACATCACGACTGAAGATAAGACGATCAGTGTCTACATCAATCAGCCTATATGCCTTATGATTTTCACTGTAACCAGTGAACATGAGTTTCTGGCATTTGGAATCCAGCTTGCTGCGCTTGGCATCTGGAATCCACACATGAGCAATAGAGCCAAAAACTTTCAGGTGGTTGACCCTAGGCTTATGTCTAGACCAGGCTTCTTCAAGAGTCATCTTCTTGACGACATAGGTAGGAGACCAGTTTAGAAGATAAACGGCAGTGTAGACTGCTTCAGCCCAGAACTTTTTTAGGGACATTTCTATGCTCTAGCATAGAATGAGCCATTTCAGTAATGGTGCGATTCCGATGCTCAATGACACCATTCTGCTGAGGGGTGTAAGGTGTGGTAAGTTGGCGCTTGATGCTATGTGCAGCACAGAAACTAGAGAAGTCAGAAGAACAAAACTCCCCCCCGTTATCAGACCTAAGAGTGACTATAGGACAGCCTGACTCTTTCTCAACTAAGGCCTTAAACTATTGAAATATACCAAACACATCTGATTTGTTGTTTAAAAAATACACCCACATTTTTCTGCTGAAATCATCAACAAATAACAAAAAATACCTGCACCCAGTAACAGAAGGACTATTCATTGGTCCACATACATCAGCGTGAACCAATTGCAATACTTTGGATGCTCTCCAAGAATCACCATCTGAGAAAGGAGTCCGATGTTGCTTTCCAGCCTGACAAGCTTCGCATACTCCATGATGTTGAGTTTGAATCTCAGGTAGACCACCAACCAGATCATCTCTAGATAACTAAGAGAGATAGTGCATGTTCAGGTACCCATAACGCTGATGTCAGAGTTTGTTGATGGAAGTACTCTTGGCTGCCTTAGTGTGCTCTTGAGAATCACCAGAATCAACAAGTCTATATAGATCATGATCCTCAAGTCCTTGAACAACTGTAGTGCGTGTCTCTCTATCAACAATGCTGCATATATGCATGCTGAAGACAATATCTAGCTGAGGAGAGTGTCACATAATCTGACTGACTAATAGAAGGTTCATCTCCATGCTAGGTACAAAGTATACATCGAGAAATATTAAATTTCTCCCTCCAGACTAAATCTGCACGTTGCCCTTTCTGACAACAATATACTCTTCACCTCCTCCAAAGATGAGAAAATCTCTGAATGGTGTGTACTCTGTGAACCAATCTCGACAATGAGTGAAATGTCGAGAAGCCCCTGAATTAATGTAACAGGTAGAGGATTTGACATGATCTGCAGGTCTCTTGTCCATAAAGGCGTAGAACGTAGAATCCTTCTGCTCAATGTGCTCTGCAACATGGGCTTTCGTTTTAGACTCTCCTTGCTTGGATTGTTCAGAGGCCAATCGTTTCCGGCAATCTTTCTTCATGTGGCCATACTTATGATAATAATTGCATTGAATGTTCTTCTTGGAAGAATCCTGGGATTGACCTTGGTTGGTCTAATGAGAGTGCTGATTCTTGCCCTTATTTTTCTGGAAGGCTTTGGCAGCAAATGCATGTTCTGTGGAGGATGAACTAGAAGTGCTTCCAAATTGCTATTTCCAACGATCCTACTGCAGAAGTTTGTTGCACAGTTCAGGAAACTTCATGTCAACATTCGTTGAAGTAATGTTGAGCGTCTTGATAAAGTGTTCATATGATTTGGGTAGACTCTTCAGAGTGATGACCACCATATCTTCCTCCATTTTCCGACCAATCTCATCGAGCTGATCACGGATGTCCTTGATTTTTGTCAAGTGCTCCTGCAGAGTTGTCTTCTCATCCATCATGATGGAGAACATGTTCTTCAAAAAGAATGCCCGGCTCTTGTTGGACGTTTCATCCAAGTCCTTCAGATGATCCCAGATTTCTTTTGCTGATTTACCAAATGGAACCTGAGGCAGCTGGTCATCGGTGATTGACAATTTAATAAGCATTACTGCTTCCCGATCCTGCTCATCAAATTTATCCTAATCTTTACCCGCCATTGGAGGGGGTGTAGTTTTGCCTAGAACAAGTTGGTCAAGGCACCGATACTCAAAAATGGTCATCATATGCTGCTTCCATGTGTTGTAATTGCGGCTGTTGGACTTTTGACTGCCTTCCAACATGATATTGGACAAGGACGCCATCCTTCATGCTTTCTGAGGCACGAAAAACGAGGCAGATAGATGGCACAAAACCCGAGACAGAAAACAAGGCAAAGGACCCAAGGTATAAAAGATACCCATAGATCTGTAGGGCTGGGTGTTGGTTGACTGGGCGCTAGGCGTTTGTGATGTGATCACGACCTAGGGTTTTGGAGCTGCTGGGTGCTAGGACCAACATACCACGGGTCAAGGGTTTTGGAGACCACACCTTACAACGCAAGTATCAAGACAAGGCTGCTGTTTGCAGAGCACAGAAACTGCAACAAAAAACTTGTGAATGAACCCCACCGAACCACGAACCACCAAGAGTGACCAAACAATCGCCAAGGAGGAAGGCCACCAAAAATCTTGAAACTGCGAATAGAAACCAATAACTGCGACCAAGGCAAGATTGTAAATGCCATCGGAACCCTTTACCAGGGATCGCCGACCAAATCGTGACCAGAAGAGAATCGCGAATCACAGAGGTGCTTGTAAAATGTGACCACAGGGTTTTGAAATCGTCGAACAACTATTAATGACGACCATAAACAAGAAACTCGCGAGGAAACAAAGCCGCCGAATGTTGGAATCCCCATGTGACCATGCAAAACAACGATCATTTAAAACAAAGAACCCGCGGAAGTCTGAAAGTGTCGACAAATTTCTGCTACAAACAAAACGTGACCAGAAAACTGTCGGCGGCCAAAAAACCTTCAAACGCTGATCACAAAAGCTTTAAAAATCGCGACCAGAAAGAAGATTACGACCACAGAAAAAGGAAACGTGATCATAGAAAAAGAAAATGCGACCTCCAGAGAGCCGTGAGCCGTACGAGCTGTATGGATTCAGAGAACAGAGATTTTTTTTTTTTTTCAAAAACTTGTTTTTCCCACTCGCCCACTTTGATACCATGATATGGTAAATATTCAATATATTAATGAAGAAGGCAAACGCCTTTTTAAAGAATTACAAGCTGATGTTTCTAATAAAACATTACAGATGTTTCTAAAGAAATTAAAGCTAATCTAAACAGAATTAGAAACTAACTAATAAAATACAATATTGACCATTAATAAACATTCTAAATATTATTTTAATAATTTCACCAATATACTTTTGTTGTGTGATGAAAATGGACTTGGATTTTTGAATCCCTTCAATACCTAAATAGTAATGAAGATGACACAAATCTATCATTTCAAAACCTTTCATCTGTGCTACTTTGAATTTTACAATGTATTTTTCATTATTTCCTGTTATGAATAGATCATCCACATATACAACTAGGTATACAACTGTTTTGTCAATTGTGTTGACAAAAAGAGTTGCATCTTCAAATTCAAAATGCTTGGAGTTCATGCTTAAGAGGTGCTCAGTGAGCTTTTCATACCAGACTCGTGGGGCTTGTTTCAAACCATACAACGATTTTACTGACTTGCACACTTTGTGTTCTTGACCTTGAATTGCAAAACCTTCTAGCTGAGTCATGTAAACTGTTTCGTTGAGATCACCATTCAAAAAGACAGTTTTCACATTCATTTGATGAACTTTCCATCTATTTGTGTTGCCAAAGCCAACAAAACCCAAATTGTGGTCCATTTTGTTGTAGGTGCAAAGATTTCCTCATAGTCTATTCCTTCTTTTTGAACATATCCCTGTGCAACAAGCCTTGCTTTGTGTTTTGTCAAGTGAACCATCTGCTTTGTATTTGTTTCGAAAGACCCACTTGCAACCAATAGGTTTAGAATTGAGTGGAGGATCAACCAACTCCCAAATGCCATTTTTGATCAAGGCATCATATTCAACTTTCATTGCTTTTCTCCATACATCAAGCTTTTTTGCTTGTTTGAAGGAAGTTGGTTCTGAATCAAAAGCAATATTGATTTCATCTTCGGAATGCTCTTCCAAGGTAAGCTTTGCTAGCTTATCTTGAATGTTTTCTACGAACTTTTCTTCTTGTTGTTTGGCTTTGTATGCAATTCCGTGCCTGTTTTTCCAAATTCATCAAGTTTGACTTCTTTGAGAGTATGTGTGGCCCATTTCCGCATCTTTTTCTGTGTTACTTCTTGAGAAATTAGTGCCTCATTTTCTTGATCTGAAGCTCCTTTATTTGTTGGTTGTTGCTCTGGAAACAAGTTTTCTTCTTCTGATGAAGTTTCAAATTCTTCCTTAGGTGGAGTTTCATGTTCAACTACTAGAGACAAAATGGGTTCAATAGATTCCAAACAGTATGTCCCCCCCTTAATGTTTGGAATCACCATCACTTTCTTTGAAATCACCAAATTTTGCAAATTTCTCAAGCTGATGAAATTGTCGATCAATGCTGACTGAGCCCTTTGTGGTTTCACAAAAGCATCTCTTGTAATGAGAAATTTCTTGTTTTTCTCATCAAACAGTCTATAGCCCTTTCAGGATTCTGAATATCCCAAAAGGATGCATTTGTGATTCTTGTGGTCCAACATATTCCTTTTCTCATTGGGAATTAATGCATAGCAGGTGGATCCGAAAACTTGAAGATGCCACACAGACAGAAGATGACCACACCAAAGTTCATATGGAATCTTCATTTGAAGAGCTGTTGAAGGTGACCTGTTGTGGAGATAAACAACTATTTGAGCTGCTTCTGTCAAAAAAGTGCAAGTTTACTCCTTTGAAATATAACATTGACCGAACCATATTCATCACAGTTTTATTCATCCTTTCAACTACTCCATTTTGTTGAGTGTGAGAAATTGTGAGATGATGCTTGGTCCCATTTTTCTTGAGATAGTCTTCAAATGCCTTTGATGTGTATTTACCACCGTTATCGGTCCTTAGTGTACCAATATGGGATTGTGTATCATTTTCAATCATGGTGCGAATTTCAAAAGCTTCTGATTTTTGCTTCAAAAAATAGATCTAGGTCAGTCTATTGTAGTTGTCAATGATTAATGTGAAATATTTGTTACCACCGACAGAAGGAATTGGAAGAGGACCACACAAATCAGAGTGAAAATTGTAATTTCCTTTCAGCTCTCTAGTTTGACTTTTGAAAATGCTCTATTTGTTGTTTAGCCAATATGCATGCTACACATTTTTCAATTGTTTTGGGCAGAGTTGACAAACCTACAACTCCATTCTTTTGCATTGTGTGAATGTTGTCATAGTTGGTATGGCCAAATCTTGCATGCCACAACAAACTTGCTGACATTCCTCCTTCAATGAGGTGAGCAAAGTTCTTTGAAATTGAAGACTCACCTTTGAGTTTCAACAATTTTCCTTCCTCAAATCCTATCAAGGCAGCTGTATTATCACTTGTTCTTTTGATTATAACCTCTCCATCATCCAATAAAATGGAGTGGCCTTGTTGTTGAATAAGCACTAGGGACAACAAGTTTCGTTTCAATTGTGGGTGGTGTTGTGACATAATCACACATCGCCCCATTGCAAATGGGGATCCCCTCTTTTTTCTTGCTTTCTGTCTTTGTTTTGCTTTAGATTTAGTTTTTCTTTGAGCTTGTAGGGTTTGGTAGTATTGTTTTGCCCAAGTCTCGGTATATTCTGGCTAAGGAGTCCGTATCTTCCCATCCTGATGCATGTCTTGAAGCCTTGCAATTGACTAAGTTTGGAATCCTAATGTTCTGAGATCCTGTAAATTGACTAAGTCTGAAATTTGGTGGGTCCTCAAAAATCTAGAATCTGCATGTTAAATCCTATGGATCCAGGACCTATCTCAAACATCCTGGAAGTATATTTCAAAATATCTGAGCATAGACTTAAATATATTTTTTAAATATACTCCCATCCAAGACATGTCAAAATCAGGCGAAAAAAGTTGAAGTCTTGGACCTTGGGCGGAAATTTCTCATGAGCATGCAAAATCCACCTAGGATGAGCGGAAATTCCTTGCTTATGAACAATATGCGCCCTGGGAGTGGAGTCATCTAGACATGAAATTTGCATAAGTGATGAAGATTTGATTCCTAAAAACCATTGGAAATTTGTTGCAAAGAAGATCAACACTTAGACAATTTCATCACCAAGGTTGAGCGCAAAATCCTTGTACATGAGCATAATGCGCCCAAGGGAAAGTTCTCACTAACATGCAATATGCGTCCAGGAAAAAGACGCAAAATGTTCATCACCATGCAATATCTGCCCAAGACTGAATGAGGAGGTTTGAAGCTTGAAGGAGTGAATGACCAAGTAATGATTGAAAGATAAAGGTGAAATGTTTATCAAGAGCAAGGGCACAAAATGTTCCTAAGCTTGCAAAACCCGCCCAAGGGAGTGAGAGGAAATGAAGCCTAGAAGTAAAAATGCCCAAGTTAAAGCACAAAATGCTCACTAGCAGGGAGAATGCACCTTGAGACATGATACATTTGGAACTAGAGATAATCATGCAATGAGGGTTTGAATATTGAAAACTCTTGGAAATCCTTTGAAGAAGTCATTTTTAACACTTAGAAATTTTGTGATTTTAAAAAGTGGAAATTTCTCATACACAAGCACAATGCGCCGAGAGGAAAATCCTCATATACAAGCAAAATGCGCTCATGTGAGTTTTGGTGATTGCAATGTCAAAGCAATGAAATGTTAATACTCCTTAGACAAATTCATGTAAACGCAAGTGAAAGATCAAAAGGGTTGAAAAATGGCTAAGTGTCAAAAGGTGGAAAATCTGCCCTAGCTTTGGTCTCATGGAAAATCCGCCTTGCATTGGAGAAGCAATTTCATGAAGATTTCTTGACCAAAACTCGAAATTTCACTAAGGAATGAGCAAATGATCAAGGGAATGACGACGAAAAGTTGAAATGGAAAAGGTGGACAATCCTCACACCCATGGAATATCCGCCCAGAGAAATGGAGGAAAATCCATACTAGTGTGGAATATGCGCCCATCTCAAGGAGAGTGTTCACGCGAGAAGAAAATGTTCACTTGCAAGATTGTAATAATTTGATGACAATTTGATGTGAAAGATCCACCAATGAAGTTAAAACGTTTGGAGAAGCGAGAAGAGTTGAAAGCTTGATCATGAAACACCCAAGTATCAAAACGTGGAAAATCCTTGTCTCCATGGATTATGCGCTCTAGTGAAGGTACTCATAAAGTTGGTACCTTGGAGGCAAAACAGTGAACTTATATTTTCCTTAGCCAAATTCTTGGAAATCCATTTGAGGAGTAAAAATTGCCTAAGTAAGAAGTTATTGTCAAATGAGGGAAAATCCACACTCACATGGAAAAAGCGCCCTCCCTTAATGGATTCAAGTTAACTATCCCGGCAAGAATGGATGATTCTATGAAGCTTTGACACTTAATAAATGTGATGAATTCGCCAAAGGGAAGTGAAAATGTGAGAAGTGAAATGAGCAATCCCCAAATCAAAAAGTGGAAAATCCACGACCACGTGGACTATGCGCCCTAGGGAGAGTTTTGCAAACTAGAGGGGGAAGAGCTTGTCATCAATCATCAAAGAGATTTCATTTGTCAAAGCAACGGAGAGTGAGGAAGTTTTGAATGTCGAATGGAGGATGAAAAGTTGAGGATGTTGAAAACAAGATGAAGATGTTAATGGTGGAAAATCCATACACTCATGGAAAATCCGCCCTAGCAAAGAGGGAGTTCCACACGGAGGACAAAGTCATGAAAAACCTTCAAGATACTTAGAAAGTTTGCCATGAGAAAGTGGAAATTCAAGAGGAAAACACATCAACAGGTGGTATAGGACAATGTGGAGAATAAAATCTAGAAGTCTCAGTGACTTGAGTCGAATTGTCCCTTTTCCTTCAGGTTGCAAACTTGTTTTGTCTGCCAAGTACACAGGTCCACATCTTTCTTCATGAAACTCTTCAAAGAAATCTCTTTGGAAAGTCATGTGTTGTGTGGCACCCGTATCTAGGACCCAAGCATCATACTAGGTTGAATTTATGAGACATAGTTGACATCATCTGAGATGAAAAGCACACATTCACTTGCAAACTGAGCCGAGTCTAATTCTAAGTTTTTTTCTTACCCTTGTTTGCTTCCTTCTGTTTTTGATAGGCCTTAATCTTATCTCATGGTGTTCTGCATTTGTAGGCTTCATGACTGTCTTTTTTGCCACAATGTTTGCAAAACAAATTTTGTCTTCTGCATTTGTGGGCTTCATGACTGTGTTTTTTGCCACAATGTTTGCAAAACAAATTTTGTCTGTCATTTTGCTACTCATGATGTTGACCATTATTTTTCCCAGTTTTGTCTCCTCTTCCTCTATAGCCTTCTTTCCCTCTTTCATTTCCTTCAGTGTTGGAAGATGAAACCTTATTGAGATATTCTTTTTGACGAGCATAGCAAATATCCTCTCCTATGGTTTTTGTTTTTCTTCCAAACGCCTTTTCTCTTTCAGCCAACAGATCAAAAGCGAGTGTCTTCAGTTGATGGCTTGCTTGTAATGACTCCAAGTAGGTTGAATATGTGGGAAGAAGAGCTTTTATGAAAGCAGTCATATATATATATATATATATCATTACGTCACCATCTTTCAACTCAAGTTTGGACAACTTCAATTGCAATTGTATGTGCTCCAATTCTGAGTGTGAATCATACAAATCCTTCAATTTGTGTAGTGCTTCCTGTTGATGGTTGTTTTTCGACAAGTCAACAATAGGGTGAAATACTAGGTATCTGACCCTCTCTTGAGCAAAGCCTCTCGGATGCTGAACTAAGTGATCAAACGAGATAACTCCAAGGTTCCTTCTAATAATGTTTTAATTTCAGTAAGAGACAGCTCAATGGTTTAAGTATGATTCTGCTGTTAATCAACAAAGGGACTTACGCAGACTCTTCTCCTTTCATTCGACTTATTCCTCCTTTGATGTGGATGACATATATACAAAGCTTCTATGATAAAGAAAATGAAAAAAGGGGGTAAGGGTTTAGAAGGCTAATCTAAGGACAATGAGATAATGAAACATGTAAAGATAGATAAACTCCTCATGAAACCAGACTTCACTTCGCCATGAGAACCAACAACTACACGAAGCCGGTGCAATCTTCTAAGGAAACTCAAGGATTTTCATGTTGTAAATCTCCATCCAAACACCCACAGCTGGCGCAATTTGAACAAGCATTCACAACCGAACTAAAGAAAATGAGGGTTCAGTCTAACTTTGCAAAGTGGATTGCCTTCGACAATACACGAAAAGTATGAACCAGAAGAATTCATCAAATATCTTTACGCATATTCATTACATCAATGCACTTCTAATCTATTTCTAAGCTATTTGAAACATCTCTTAACTCCATCAAGATTCAGAAACCATGTTACTCCACAAGATAATACTTAACACCAAACAAGTAGCTCCAATGTCTTTGCATTAACTTTGGGGAATATTTACAACAATTTCCAGCCCTCTCAGAGAATTTTGAGAGTCTCTTCTTTTCTACTCTTAAAATCTACTCTCTACTACTACTAATGATCTCCTCTCTAATCTATATCTCTAATCTACTCTCTCTAAAAAATTACAAATGAGGCAACAAGGCCTTTATATAGTGCTCCAGTATACAATGAAGGGCTAAGATTAATTCAATAGCCAAGGGTCTAGATCGTGCCACCTCAGAGGTAGTTACAACAACTTTGCTATTTTTAGCAAAAAAGAGAGAGGCAATGAAGGCACGTTTTCCAATGTGATAAGGTAAGGCGAAAGCATTTAAAATATTCCTCCACATAGGAATCCCTTTGGCTTCTTTCATTAAATGATACATTGCATGCATTAAATAATGTGGCTAATCAAAATTAAATGATGTGTACTCGCCACATAAGTGCCAACTCAGCATACTTTGAAAATTGTATCAACTTGTAATGATGTATTCAATGTGATTGTTTGAACTTGTATACTTAGGAATACATCCTGTAGATCTTTGCCTTATTCATTCTTCTTGTAACTGGATGTATGATAGTTGTCGCCTCACTTGACTAACTTTATGATTCTTCTTCTTGTAGATAGATTGATGTGAATCTTCTTCGATGTATCTTCATGTAGGCTAGAGAGTAGATGATGACACTTGATTCCTTCATGAAGAGTAGGAGACTCTCTTGAACTTGGAAAGTTGAAGAGTCTTGAAGTTTGATGGATGAATGCTTTTGCTTGATGATAACACCTTCCTTAGAGGTGGAGCAGCTACTTGATGACTTTTCTTGAAGGTTGAAGAACTTGAAGTAGAATTGATACCTTAGGAAGCCTTGATGAAGATGATGTCCTTCGGGTGGATGTCTTCTAGACAATCTCAACTTGATGCCACTTGATGAAGAATTCCAACACAGGGATGATGAAGGATACCCTTGAAACAGCTACATGATGCCTTGCTCTTTCTCTTTCCTTGCTTGTCAAAGGTTCTTATCACTTGATCTTTAGATGATTCCTCCTTTTTGCTGCAACACAAGTAAAGGAACAGCATCAATCCCCTTGATAAACATGATAATATTTGATTTATAACATACAAGAATGCATTTCCAAGCCAAGCGTATTAGATAACAAGTTCTTGATCTTCATTGAAATTCTTAAAATTTGCATTCTAAACCACTACTTTTAATCCTCTAGAAGTCGCATTGGATCAAGAATTGAAATTCTCCTTGGCAATTCGCATTGGATGATACTTAGTTTTACTTGCTCAATGGGGTGGTGCATTAGATGGAGGGTAGAGAGTCTTCTAAGATTTTCGCATTAGATGAAGTTTTAATTCCTCTTCACATTTCGCCTTGGATTTGGTCTTGATAATCCTCAAGTCTTGCCCTTAGAGATAGGTGCATTAGATCAAGTTTGTTGATTCCTCTTCATATCCTTTGGGGTTGTATTTCGCATTAGATCAGCATGATGTTGTCTTCTTCTAGACGCACTAGATCAAGTTTTTTTATTCTTCTTGGCATTTCGCATTGGTTGAAGAATCAAAATCCTCTTGATTTATCATGTGTGGCTCGTTGGTTCAAAGCTTGGATTCCTTTTAGCATTTCGCACTAGATGACCTCTTGATGACCTTCCTCTCGTGCTTCGCATTAGATAGTACTTAGTGTTCTCTTGCTTTAAGGGATGGCGCATTAGATGGAGGATTAGAATCCTCTAGAACTTGGTCGCATCACTTAGACAATTCGAGTTCTCCTTGTTGATAGCGCGTTGGATGGGTAATAAACTCAATTCTCCCCCACACATGGCGCACTAGATACCATTTTCAATTTCTTCTTGTTTAGCGCTTGGATAAGGGTCTTTGGATTGGCGCATTACTTCATGAATTCAAATCCTCTGGACTCTAGCGCATTAGATCAACTTTTTAATTCCTCTGATACTTATCATTTGATGAAGTGCTCTTGGAGTTTATCTTTTGGCGCATTACTTCATGTGTGAAAATCCCCCAGGAATTGGCGCATGGGATGGGCTTTGTGAATCCTCTTGACTTCATACTGGTGAAGTGACTTGCATGTTTGAAGTTGTCATTTCGCATTAGTTGAAGAGTGAAAATTCCCCAAGAATTGGCGCAATAGATAGAAGATTAAAATCCTCTGACATTTTCGCACTGGATCAAGGCATTGAAATCCTCATCTTTTCCTTCGAAATGACCTTTTGGTTTGGGCGCAATAGATCGAGTTTTGAAATCCTCTGATATTTTCGCATTGGACCAAGGCGTAGAAGGGCGCATTGGATCAAATTTTCAAATCCTCTGGCTCAAGTGTCTTATCCTTCGTGATTTTGCGCCCAGATTCGCGCCATCTAAGTGTCCAGTCGCACTAGATCAGTGTTTTGAATCCTTTGAAATCGTTAAGCATTTTCAGGATCGCGTGAGTAAAGGTATATTGAAAAATATATTTAAGTATAAGTTTAGAGATTGAATTTCTTATACTTTAAATATTTTTCAATATACCTTTCAGGATGTTTGAGATAGGTCCCGAATCCACCGGATTTAAGATGCAAAATATAGAATTTGGAGGATTCACCAGATTTCAGACTTAGCCATTTTTCAGGATTTTCAGGATTTCAGGCTCCAGTCTTAGTCTTCTCAGGATCTCAAACATTCTTCAGGATTGACTTCAAAACTCAATATCTAGATAGGATTTGATCACAATTCTTCATTATTGCAAGTTCATCTACCCTTAATCGTGAACCAAAGATCATAGGCAAGGAAATTGTTACCATATCGGCAGAGGAAAATGAGTCAAATCATCATTAAAATCTCGTTGAAAACTCATTGAAAACTCACTGAAAGCTCAGAGCTCAAAAAAAGGGGGGGTCCCTATTCCTAATGGGGCGATGTGTGATTTGGTCACAACACTTCCCATGGTGTGTTACACCCTTAATGTGACAAAAAACTTATCCATCAATTGAAGCCCTTATCAAAACCAATACCTTAGAATTTTTATGTTTCCATATTTATTTTTCTGTTACTACTACGGGTTCAGTTGGTTGTGAGTCTCCATCACAATTGTTGAACTACAACACATTGAAGATGAGAGTATTCTCAACTTGCCTTGACCATTCTGATCATGTTTCTTGTCCAGTTAGTGTTGTACCAACAATTGATGTGATAGAATGCATTTTTGTTGTCAATGGGAGATGGAATGGTTCCTTATCACTCCAAATGGTTGCCTTTTCTATATATTGCTAGACCGATATACCAAACCTCTCGATATGCTCGCCCTTTTATTATACTCGTCGATACGTAGAAACCTGTCCTTTCTTTATACTCGTCAGTATGTTAAAGAAACGTTAAAGCATGTGAGAGTAGAGTGGTATGTAGTACATGGGTAGTACGTGAAAAGGATTTGCCCTATCAATCACACTTGCTTAGAAAGAATTTGAAATTTCTTTTAATCAGGATTTATGTCTTACGATAGCGATGAATGGGTAATGGAGGGAAATGGAAAATGAAAAATTGTTCTTATTTCTCCTTAGCGATTTATAGGGGCGATGCCACAAATGCCATTGTTGTAGCTATATTAGGTGGTGGGTACAGTAGTTTAATCGTGACGACTAGAGCTGTAAAAGTGAATCAGAGGTACCACAAATACCGAACGCTGCAATTGTTTTGGTTTGCAAATTTTTCTTTTGTTTGTTTTAAAAAAAATGACTTATTTTGCTATATTTTTAAATAAGTCATCAAATTTAATATATCCTCCAAATTTAATTTCTCAAAAAATGACTTTTCAAAACTTGGGAAATGAAAAACTTTTAATTTTTCCAAAATACTTTTCATTCAGAATTTTAAAAATAACTATATTATGAAAAAATGAAACTTATCTTTGAAATAGAGATTTATTGAATTCCTTAATTCCTAAAGCCGTGAATGCTATGGCATGGGTTTTATAACTCTCTCTGCTTTGTATGGTATTGATTTTCGAGTCATCTTTGAATATCTGAATACAGATTTGCCTTCGTTGTATGAGGAGAAGCCCTCTTAATGAAAGGCCCTATCAAGAATTTTAATCATAGCTACTAAAATGTGACATTGGTGCACTTTGCTACTCTCAATCTCACCTTCGAAATTAATAACCGTGCTCAAGCTAAATACAAAAACTCGGTCCTTGAGACGCCAACGTGATTACAATACACTACACAACCATACTAGACTATAGTTCTAAAATCCAAATCATCTAATAGCCAGTGGGGAAGGTGCAACTATCGTACTTTGGAGGTTGAGTAACGACATAAGCCGTGCCACCAAACAAGCAAGGCCCTAACTAGCGGCTATTCTTTTGATAATAGTTGTTGAAAGCGTACGACGCAGGGGCTTCTAAAGTATTGAGATTATATCAGGCCGTGCTAGGTTGGATCTAATCAGGCCAGATTTAGTGTGGAAATGGCTTGGAGGGCACAACTATCTCGAAATTTGAAGTTGCTTTGCATTGGCAAAAAAAACCATATAAGCAACACCTTTAAACTAGCAAGGTAACTGTTGATGTGTTTTTTATGCACATGCAAACTCATAATAAAATACTAAGTATTCTATCCTCTCTTGAATGAAGTCTCTCAAAGGCTAAACGATGCAATCCAATGAGACAACTCCAAGGTTCATGAATCATGATATGTCAGGTCTTGACTTGCAATGGATAGACTTAAGTAGTTGATGTGATTTGCTGAAAACTCACAAAGGGACTTGTTGTGACCTAATCACACATCGCCCCATTGCCAATGGGGACCCCCCCTTTTTTTTTGAGCTTTGATGCTTTGCATTTAGTTTTGGATGATGTCTTAGGTTCGTTTCCTCTGCCAATCCAACAATAAGTCTCTCTCCTAGAAGGTTTTGCTTTATAACTGGAGGTCTCATCTAGAAATGAAGAGTCTTGATCAAATTCCATCCAAATAATGAACACTGAGATCAATCCTGATTGAGATCTTGAAAATGACTAAGTTTGGTAGCCTGATATCTTGAAAATCCTGAAAAATTGACTAAGTCTGAAATCTGGTGGATCCTCCAAATTCTAGATTCTACATGTTAAATCTGGTGGATTCGAGACCTATCTCAAACATCGTAAAAGGTATATTGAAAAATATTTAAAGTATAAGAAAATCAATCTTCCAACTTATACTTAAATATATTTTTCAATAGAGCTTACCCTGAAGGACACTGAAAAATGGCTAAGTACTCTAGAGGATTCAAAATCTTGAACCAATGCGCCAAGACATGAGCAGGGCGCAAAATCTTGATGAAATGTGCCACATTGAACTGGAGCATGAAATCCAGAACCAATGTGCCTTAAGCAATGCGCCAATTTTGATGGGTATTGATTGAAGTTTTAAGTGTTTTTAGAGGATTCAAGATGCCAATCCAATGCGCCCAAACCAATCCGCCCTTGTGAAGAAGAGATAAGGATGATTTTAGGAGGTACTTTATCCAAGCATCAAAATCCTTAAGCAATGCGCCATTTTTGGAAGGCAAGGTAAAGTGAGTTTTTGAAGAAGTGTTGGCGGAAAGATCAAAATGTGGGTCTCTTGCGCCACATCCATTGCGCCAAGGAATGAGAATGTTGAGTGGCCAATTTCAAGTGACTTTCCAAGAAGAGACCACAAACTCTAACTAGTGCGCCAAACTTTAGACATCAATCATGAGGATCCAAATTCCTTAACCAATGCGCCCTTGTGAGGACATTCAACCAAAGTCCAAAATCCCCAACTGGTGCGCCCAAGGATGAAGCGAGGTATTTCAAGAGGAATCAAAACTTTGAACCAAAGCGCCTCAATTAGAATGCCACCTATGTGGGAGATTAAGTCTTGTGAAATAAGAGAAATCCAAAACTCCTAACCACCGCGCAAATGATGATAAAGAAGTCAAGTTTATAAGTATGATGAGATGAGGATCCAACATCCCCAACCGATGCGCCTAAGGAAGAAGGAATAGTTTGGTTTAACTTTGAATCACGGAGCAACCAAAACATGGAACCAACGCGCCCTTATGAGGACATTCAACCGGAGTCCAAAAACCTTAACCAACACACCCTTATGAGGAGGTTCAATCGGAGTCCAAAAACCTTAACCGATGCGCCCAAGGTCAAAATGCATCCTTCAAGTGGAAATCAAGATTTGTGACCAAGACGGGATTGTGGAAGTGCAACTCTTAAGACAAGGATCCAAAACCTTCAAGTAATGCGCCACCTTATGGAAAAGAGTAAAAATTAAATTTTTGAAAGCATTTTAAGAAGAGATCAAATTTGTCATCCAATGCGCCACCTTGGTGACTTTCAAATGAAGATTCAAAACCTTCAACCAATGCGCCAATCTCAAGAGAAGATCAAAATCATCATCTGGCGCGCCAATTTTGAACAAAGATCAAATTTCTCATCCAATGTGCCAAGAGGTGAGGTTCTTGTTCAATTTTCATGAAGGCATTCAAATCTTGATCTAATGCGCTTAGAATGAGGGAGTTAGATTGCAAAATTTCATGATACCTTTTTCAACCGGAGAACAAAATGGTCAACCAATGCGCCCAAAGTTGAAGGGATGAAGTATCTTGTTTCAAGTTTTAAGTGATCATTAACCGAGCATCAAAACCTTTAACCGCCGCGCCACTTTAGTTGAGGTGAAAGTAAAGTTTTAAGTGAAATTTTAAGCGGAGATTGAAATCTTGATCCAATGCGCCAGTTGTGGAGGATATCTAATTCAAGTTTTATGCAACCTTTCAAGAGAGGATTAGAATGATGATCCAATGCGTCACTTGGGTGTGAAGTTCAATTCAAATTTTGTAAGACCTTTTAAGCGAGGATCCAATTTGCTATCTAATGCGCCATCATTGAAGGAGGATAAATTCAAGTTTCTTGACATACTTCAACGAAACATCAAAAACCTCCATCCAATACGCTACTTTCAATATTGCTTTCATGTTTTGATTTTCTTTATAGTTTAAGCAAATGATTCTCATGTTATGAAATAACATCTATATCAAAGGGTTGATGTTGTTTTGTTTGTTTGTGTTGCAGATGCTAAGAAGAGGAGTTAACATCCAGAGTCACCTTCATTCAAAGAAGTCAACAAGTTGCCATATTGAAGAAGACGTCATATAGCTATTCTAAGAGGATACTCCAAGTTTAACATGTTGACACTTTTACTCAGTGATACCATTTTGGATCACTTCAAGTATCAACTAGCTTCTTCATCAATCATCGCTTCAAGATCAGCATGTAGCTGCTCCGAAGGAACTTCTCATCATCATCAAGCATCCCAAAGACATCTATAGAGTTTCAAGTTCCTCCAATACATTCAAGTCTCCTTGAGAAGTCATCTACTTCACATATAAGGAAGGTGTTATCATCAATAGATACACTCCAAGTTGGAGCATTTCATCATCTATATCAAGTTCAAGTATACATGGCAAGTACACTGCTTCATCAAACATTCCAGGACATCTATCCATTCAACTTCAAGTTCTTTCACAATCTTCAAGTCTAAGAGAGATCTCCATGTTATCATGAAGGAAGCATCATCATCTACTCTCTACTATTCTCTATCAAGGATCATCCAAACAAGATCAACATACATCCTGCCAGCAAGAAGAAACGTAACAGTGTTAAACAAATGAGCAACATATATCATATACATCCAGTTTACAAGAAGATGAACAAGGCAAGATCAACAAGATACATCCCAAGCATTCAAGTATCAAAGCGATCCATCGAAGACATCACAAGATGATACAATTTGGGAATATGCCCCACAACAAATTGAATCAATAGTTGGAATCCATGAGAGTTGCTAAGATGGCATCTACGTGGCATGCACTTATCATCAAGCTAATCACAAGTCGCCACATCATTCAACAAGCAAGAAGACAGAAGACGCCTATGTGGAAGATGCTCCAAAGATTCCATCTTATCTTATCTTCTTGGAAAACGTGCCTTCATTGCCTATCTCATGTACTAAAAATAGCAATTTGTTGTAACAAACTGCCTTGTTGGCACAATCTAGTCCATTGGCTTTGCCAATCAATCTATAAGCCATTCGTTGTAATCTGGACTTCTCTATAAAGGCCTTGTTGTCTCATTTGTTTTTCATTAGATTTTAGGAGTAGCTAGTGGTAGGAGAATAGAAGAGTAGAATAGAAGAGACTCGAAATTTTCCGAGAGGACTTGAAGTTGTAAATATTTTTCAAGATTAATGCAAAGACATTGGAGTTCATTATTTGATGTTAAGTGTTGTCTTGTGGAATGACATGGTTTCTTGTATCTTGATTAAGTGGAGAGATGTTTCAATTAGAAATAGATTAGAAGCTCTTTGATGTAATATATGTATGTATTGAATATTTGATCAACTCCTAGCTCATGCTTTTAACATTCATCGCTGGTGAAGTGTTGTGTAAAGCTATATCTGAGTTTCATTGTTTGCTTAAGTTCGATTGTGAATGCTTGTTTGAGTCGCGCCATCCGATGGGTGTTTATATAAGCCTTCATGATTTGAAAACCATTCGTTTACCTTAGGAGATTGCACTAACTCCATGTAGTTGTAGGCATTCTTGGCGAAGTGGAGTTAGGTTAATCAAGGAGTTTGTCTATTCTTACATCATCATCACTTCATTGACCTTAGATTAGCTTCCCAAATCCTATCTTTTTTCCCTTTTTTATCATTAATACATCATGAATACTTCATCCACACTGAAAGGAGAAATAAGTTGAATGGATGAAGAAGAAGCCTAATGTAAGTCCCTTTGTGATTATCAACAAGATCACATGTAATCACTGAGTTTATCCACCATAAGTTATAAGAAAGGAACCTTGGAGTTGTCTCGATTGATCACTATGTTTAGCATTCGAGAGACTTTATTCAAGAGAGAGTAGGATACTCTAGTGTTTTACTCTATTGTTGACTTGTCTAAAAACAATCATCAACAGGACTTACGCTGAATATACTCCTTACTCCATTCAAATATGTTACTTTTTGTGAAGTGGAACTTACTTCTAACCAGCTATGAAAGAAAATGAAAAAGGCAAGGGTTAAGAGAGTCTAATCTAAGAACAGTGAAATAATGAAACATGCTAAGATAGACAAACTCCTCATAAACCTAACTCCGCTTCGCCATGAGAACCAACAACTAGACAAAGCGGGTGCAATCTTCTAAGGTAACCCAATGATTTTCATATTGTGAAACACACATCCAAACACCCACAGTTGGCGCAACTTGAACAAGTATTCACAATCGAACTAAAGCAAATGGAGGTTCAAGCTAACTTTGCAAAGTGAGTTGCCTTCGACAATCCACAAAAAGTATGAACCAAGAGGAATTTATCAAATATCTTTGCATATACTCATTACATCAATGAACTTCTAATATGTTTCTAAGCTACTTGGAAACATTTCTCCATCATATTCGAGAATTTGAAACCATGCTAACATTCCATCACCACACAAATCACCATGAGAACCAACAATGAGCTTGTATTGATTTTGGAAATGTATAATTACAACAATTTCACAATGTCTCTTCAATGACTTCGAAGAGTCTCCTCTAATCTACTACTCATGCACGAGCTAATAACTTCTAACCTTACAAATGAGAGAAATGGGCCTTATATAGGCTCCAAAATTACATGAACGGCTAGGATTGATTTGCAAACCAATGGCCCAGATGAAGACAACAAGGTGCAACTGCCCAAAAGAGAGGCAATGAAGGCACATTTTCTGATGTGATAAACTTGAAATGGAATCTTTGGAGTATCTTCCACATGGGCGTCCTCCTTGGCCTATTCTTGATGCACATGCATTGAACTTGGATGGATGATGTGACAAAATGTGATTGATCCACGATGTGCACATGCCCCCTCAGCAACTTCTCAAGCAAACTGGTTTGATTTTCAACACGTTCATACTGCTCAGAATATTTTCCCAAATTGCTGGATTTTCACCTATGGAACTTAGCTACTTTCGAACTTGAAAACTTGGGAAATTTAGAATTTCTTCTTGTTGTCTTGGTGTGATTCATGAAATTTCTTGATATAGATGCTCATTTCTCTTCTCATGACATTCTTGTCCTCATGTAGGATCTTAGCTCTGGATGGCGCGAGTAGAAGATGCCTTTGCTCATGACTGCCAGAGTGGACTTGCGGATGATGGATGCTCTTCCTCTTGGCACATGAAATGGATGACCCTGGATTCTTGGATGCGAGCTTTTGGATGATGAAGTGGTGTTGTGCAATGGACCTCCTCCGAGGATGACCTTGGTGTTGAATTCCTCCTTGTCTTGTTGTGGTGTGCTTGAAATTTGATCATCCGGACTAGCTTTCCTCTATTTGGCGTTGATGTTTCCCTTTGAACTGGAATAACACTCTTCCATGCTTTGAACCTTCAAGTGCAAGTTCTCGCCATTTTCCTTCCATTACCTACACAAGAGAAACATCTATCAATGCAAAGACATTTGATCATCAATCCACATTTCATTATTAATTTCCTAACATGTCTCTCTTTTGGATACCTTGCAAAGGTCCTAGACTAGATCTTCCTTGTTTTATGCAATGAAGAAGGTTTTGTTCTCATATTTTAAAACTTGCCATTTATACCAACTCCAAGCGTCACTTCTACCAAGGTCAGCCTCCTCTGGCAGCTAGGGTCGACCTCATTAGGGAGCATTTGTCTGCCCTTCTTTTTATTTCTTTTGAATACTTTGATTTTCTCCAATCAGGGCCGACCTGACCCATGCCTGAGTGCACTTCAAGTAAGGTGAAGAATTTTTCAAGGTTGAGCGCATATGCGGTATGTCAAAGAAACTTCTTCAAGGCTGGGCGGATTTCACTTGGCATGAAGAAATTTCCTTCTGGTTGGCAGACTTCATGAGGTTTAAAGAAATTTTCTATGAGGCTGAGCGCATGTGAGAGGTTAAGGAAATTTCTACTAGGCTGGGCACATATAATGATGGTTGGAGAAATTTCTCAACTTAGGGCGCATATGGCGATGAATAGAGAAATGCCTTTTAAGAGAGCACATATGGTGATAGATGAAGAAATTCCCTTTTGAGGATGCACTTGGGAGTTTGTTGGAGAAATTTTAAGATGGAGAGCTTATGACACTCGTTGAAGAAATTTCTCTAAGGGGGCAGACCCCATGGATGTTAAAGATTGCATAATGGAGGGCACATTTAAGGCTTGGCAAAGAAATTTTCATGATGGAGGGCGCATTTAGAGGTTCCTAAGGAAATTCTCCCTTGAGGGTGCATGTAGAGGTTGTTGAAGAAATTCCCTTATGATGAGCGCACTAGAGGCATCTTGAACTGGAGCGTATATGTTGGAAGTCGGGGAAATTCTCTAAAGAGGGCGCATGTACTAGGTGTTGAGGAAATTTCTCAAAGGGGGGCGCATTTAGCCTAGGTTGGAGAAAGTTTCTTGAGGCAGGGCGCATTTCTATGGTGGGTGAAGAAATGTCTTGAGGCAGGCCGCATTCCATGGTGGGTGAAGAAATTTCCTGAGCAAGGGCAAATTCCTTGAGAGTCGAAGAAATTTTCTTCAAGTAGGGTGCATTCCGCTCATGGAGAGGAAATTTCCCATACTTAGCCATTTTTTAGTGCTCGAAATCAAGTATATTTCAAAATATATTTAAGTAAAGGAATTTCCTATACTTTAAATATCTTGAAATATACTTTCAAGATGTTTGAGATAGGTCTCGGATCCATGGGATTTAACATGCAGATTCTAGATTTTTGAGGATCCACCAGATTTCAGACTTAGTCAGTTTTCAGGATTTCAGGACATCAGACTTCAGGACTTCAGACTAAGTTAATTTTCAGTGTCTTAGGGACAAGCTTAAGTATTCTCAATTACACCTTGTTTGACTCACTTGATTCATTTCACTCTACATCCGGAGAGGCTTATTCTTCATTTCATGGAAGAGACTAGGTCTGACAACACTTCCTAAGGATCCTACAAGCTTAAAATTGCAAAAAGAAGGTGGGTCCCTACTTGCAATGGGGCGATGTGTGATTAGGTCACAACAATAACCACTGAAAAATTGTCAAAAACTTGTGAATTTGATAGGAAAACTTGCCAAGTGGGAAGAAAGATAGTCTTTTTTTTTCATTTTCTCATTTACACAATTGTTCGTTTGACAAAATTGCGTTGATTTCTTTTTTTGGTTGTTTTTGTTGATTTATTGGTTATTACTTAAAGTGATAAAATTATGCACAATGGCATGTGCCATAAAGGTCCATGTGGTCTTTGTTGGGAATTAAGGTGTCTCAACCTTTGCAAATTCCTAGCATTATTTATTTATTTGTATAATAATTTATTACCTAATGTTGTAATTACATGCACATTCAGTTTTGTCACATAGTTGAGGTGGCACGGTGACATGTCATCTTGCTTGGAATGTGACGTGGATGGTCAAGTCAAACCTACATGGATTTGGGCGTCCCATTTGAGGTGGCACTAATATGCCATGTGTCGGCATCTTGTGGTGTGTGGAAGACAATATTCCATATGCCAGAATTTATGATGCGTAAGAGCCGAGTTTGGAGATTCCTATGACAAGTGATGACAAGTGTCGGTGAGGATCTTTGCATGAGGGAAAGGCATCTTTGGGCGCCCAAGTTGGGCTATGACATGTTGTAAGAGGAATATGCTATATTTAGCATTGTATGACGGATTCTCCTACAACATTAAAGGTTGTTATCTTGGGAAAATCTATGACAACTATAAGATGCGTAAGAGCATCTGTCATAGTCTATTTTTAGCTTGGAGTGCTCCTATGTTGGGAAAGTCAAATTTGCCATGTATGACAGATGTAAGGGATGTATTTGCAGCAAGGACAAGTGTCCTTTGATGTGGGATAATGGCCATGTGGCCAAGGTGGACGCCTATCCCAAGATGCTCTCAATATTTGCCTTGTAATCTCTATATATTGCATAGTTTTGGGGTTGTAGTTGCATAGTGTTTTTACAGGTACTGTTATGTTGCCGGAATAACTCCAGAATCGAGATTTGAAGACTCTTGGAAGAACTTGCATTGCAAGTGTATTGTAAACTGTAACTGTTTCAGATAATACATTGTGTAGGTTTTAGAGTGTGGGGTTTTTTACCTGAAAAGATTTTCCCCACGTACATCTTGTGTCTACTTCTCTTTGTCTACATTCTTGTTTTGTGTTTGCTACTGTAATATCTCTGATATGTGTTTCATATTGCTGCAATTGTAAAGGTTGTAAAGAATTTGCATACCTCTCCCCTCATTAGATTAGTTTAGGAATCGATTTCTGCACACCTAGCTTCCTTTCAGTCTTGAAGGCCTTAATTTGGGCTTGGTGGTGGGGGCTCCACCCCTCAACCTTGCCCTATATCACGATAGGGAACATGCTAGGGGCACTGCCTCTTGACTGTACTGGGGGTTTTCGCCTCCATACCCTCGCTCTGATTTTAAAAAGAAAAAAGAAATGTTTTGGGTCCATGTTTTCCACGGATGAAACTTGTAGAAGTACTAATACAAATATGTAATTTATAATCATATGACACTGTGATGTGCATTGAACTTGTTTTTTGATCTATAAATGAAGGAAATACTACTCATGACTTCTGTAAATTTAGTTTTATGCTTGTTTTTAAATATTATTTCACAAATGTATGTGTTTTTTAACTTTTTTAATGTTCAGAAATTAGCCGAGTTTTTGCCAAGTCCAAGTTTTTGAATTATGCTATCATTCAGTATGGGAGTACCAATGCAGGATCTGAGAATGCTTGTCAGGGTGTAATGATCTGTAGCTGTTGATCTAGGGTTTCTGAGTGAATTGTAATGTGTTTTGTGCAATGTAATGATCTGTAGCTGCTGATCTAGGGTTTCTGAGTGAACTGTAATGTGTTTTGTGGCCTACCCAAAGTTTAGCATATGTATGTATAATAACAATAATTTAAATTAATAAAATCTCTCACAATGTACAGCAAGGTAAATCAGATTTACTCCACAGGAAACAACTCAGATTTATAGCGACTGTAGCAACCAGTTTTAATGCTTAATAAATTAATAAAATTTCTCACAATGTACAGCAAGGTAAATCAGATTTATTCCACAGGAAACAACTCAGATTTATAGTGTCTGTAACAACCAGTTTTAATGCTTAATACATCACCAAACATAGTTCAAGGGCAACTTCGGTGGATAACATACATATTAAAATATAGATCAATCTGAAGATTAAGTGCAGGTTGCTGCCTTGTGGCTCAATGCACTCAGAGTTGTATTCAAACAAAATAATAAGCAAACAAGTATGGAGACAGTCTTGCCTCAGATCGCTGCTAGAACTGGGAAATCTGCCTTGGGATTTTGACTAGATCTTCATGAAACTTGGCCCGCATATGCGACTTCCAGATAGGCATCCTGATCTGCTCTCAATGGAATGGGCTCGGCTCCTGTGAGTCGTTCAAACTATGGTATTCATTGTCCCAGCACTGATTACTCTATCCACACCCCAAATAGAGGGTTGCTGTTGGTATTGATGGCAGCTAGTGCCACCAGAAAACAACTCGCTCTGTTCAATAATGTGTCTCTGTCTCTGCCCTTCAATTTTGTGGTTGGTTTCCTTGTGTAGGAAAGCGCCCTTCTCAGCTGTTTACTCTCAATAAGCTCGCCACCTTAATTTCCTGAAAACAAACAAATTTCAGTTTCAGCGCAACAGCAGATCCTGGGCGGAAATGCTTCTAAGAGGCTTGGGGTTTTGTCCTCACCTCTGCAAGTCAGAAATCAAGGGTTTCCGTCCTTGATTGATTGCTCAAAATCTTGAAGAAGAAGGAAAATTCATCAAAATCAGATGCTCAAATGGAAGAATGAAACTTGTAGATATACCTTTCATTGGATAGGTCTCATGGGCCCAAATTAAGTGCCACTTTTGAATTTAAATTTTACTTTATTTTATTTATATTTATATTATTATATAACTATATTATATGAAATTAGTGTTAAAAAACACTGAAGTAATAATAATAGTAAGATCATTGGCAGGAAAAAGGGGACATGACACAGGGAGAATCCAGTGCTAAGGGGGTCAGGCAGGACAGATTTGTAGTAGATTATTAAAGATGTGGCAATTGTTTCAAAGCACAAATATCCACCGGAAGGTGACTTTATCTACCTGTCAAAACTTGGGTATCCCACATAGGAAAAGAAAGATGCTTATATATATCTATATATATATAATGCATAGTGTCCCCTCATCCCTTATCCAATATTGATCCCAAAGTTAATATTAGGAGGATAAAAAGGAGAAAATCTGAAAGTCAGTTCAAAATCAAAATTTATCATGAAGGACACTTTTAGTGGAGAGCAACAAACACAACCAATCAACTTGGAGGAGGAAGACATGGTGGTCTTAAAAGACATTCACCTCGGTAACAATTATAAACAAGGTATTCATCATTCCCAAGAATTGAATCTCACTCACCCTAAGTTACCGATCCTGATACTGATTAGGATTCGTGGATTCGGTCAAGTATTTTTGTTTTGGTGTGGATTCATTAATACAAAAACATATAAAAATCAGAAATATATACATATTTACAGCAGTAATTAAGTTCAGAATACCACATAGCTTCATGGTCAATTATAATAAACAAAACCTTCATAAAACAATAAAAATTAAAAATACTACAATGTCAATTAGTCAAACTCGAATGTCATGATATATATTAAAATTAAAAATAATAATGTCAAGTGTCAACAATCAGCCATCACTGATCAAGCATCAGTGTCATGTGGGTCTTCAAAAAAATCATCATCATCATCCATCTTAGATGACATAGGTAGTGTTATATTAGAAGAACGGAGAACCACAAATAGTGGCACCAACACTGGCACTAGCACTAGCACTAGCACTAGCACGAACACTAGCACTAGCATGCTCGTCATCAATATCAAGTGCAGCCAACATCAACTCTATTTGTTTGTTGCCAAGCAAGAATGAAAGTTCAGCCAAAATGAATGAGTTTTATGTTTTGCTTTCAAAATGAGGTAAATAGTTGTGTTTTTGGTATTTAAAATGCATTGGAAGGAGTTTTCTAGGGTTAGGGCAAGTCAAATGGTGGTCAAAGGAGTTATGATATCAAAAAAATGCAAAACAAAATGTGTTAGAGCTGTCAAACGTCATGGATCCTTTTGGATTTGGCCCGGGTTCTTAGTGGATTCGCTCTGAATTCGCTTGGGTTCGTCCCAGACAAATCCACAGGGGTTTCAATGTTTCCTGGACGGATCGAATGCAGAATCGGATCAGGATCCAGCTGCCCAAGGGAAGGATCCAGTAACATGGCACTCACCTAATGGAAGCTACTCCAATTGTTCTAAGCATACGTCCTCTTCTCTCCACACTCCCCCAAGGCCACCCTGATCTGCAGACATAAAACTTTCCTCCTCCCATCTTCACCTTTACCAGTTTTGAGGTCAGCCCTGCCCATTTGAACATACGTCAGCAGCACTACTTAGCCTCTCCCCCCATGTTCTCTCCCTTCAAATGCCTATCCACATTCACAGGCTTCCTTGGTTTTATCATTGCAACTTGGAGGAGGAAGACATAGCTGCCACAAAAGACACACCTCTGCAACAATCATAAACAAGGTACTGATTGGTGCCAAGAACTGAATATCACTCAGCATATGGAAGTTACTCCAATTGCCAATTCTAAGAACAGGTCCCCTTCTTCCACACTACCTGTACACATAATAGTTTGTGTAGATTTGGGTTTAATAGGAGGGATAGTCCTCTCAGCCCCAATTCAATCAGGTTTGGCTCAGCCCTACACATTTGAACCTACCTAAGCAGCTCTACTTTGCCTCTTCCATGCATGGTCTGCCCCTCTGGGGAGGGATGATTCCTCCTCTCAGCCCCACTGTAATCCAGTTTAGTTTAGACCTGCACATTTGAACATATGCAAGCAGACCAACTTTGCCTCTTCCACCCATGGTCTGCCCCCTGGAAACCCTGCACTTATAAGCTTACTTGGTATTCCTATTGCCCTGGATATGTACCTAGCGATTTCATCTCACATGAAGCCCCTTCAGGCTACGTGAACCCGCCTGCTCCATCCCTGCCTCTTACTCCTCCTTCACTGTTCTCTTACCAAAGAGATAAAAGTGTTTAAAAAAATGTTGAACGAAAAAAAGATGCACAATTCCTTCCTTGAAAGTTTCTTGTCTAGACTCCTCCATGTGCATTAAAACGGTTGGAATAATGAAAAAAATGAATGAGTGTATGGGAAATTTAAGCAGGGTCATGGAGCACCATTAAGAGTCCCTTGATGTCATTAATGACATGATACTCTTTGAATCCTGTAAGCAGTAAACTGCTGGAATTATCCAAGAATATGCTGATAGCACTCTTGCTACAAAGCATCAATTGGAAAGCTCAACGGAGGCAAATGTTTGTGGAACAAGGACAAAAGTTCTATACAAACCTCCATGGAACATCAATGCACTGCATGAGGGAAGTGACCATCACCAACACTGCTAGTTTCTTATGCAAAATATGATCTTTGTGGAGTATATACATTACAAACTGCTGGTCCCTACATTTGACTATGTATGAAAGGAAAAACTGCTGCATGCTAGTTGTTGTATTATGTTCTCTTCAGAGCTCCTAGAATATATCTGGCAAAAATCTGACTTCATGTAATCTTGGCCTGGCCTTGGAAAAATTGACGGCCTTCATGTAACCATTTTTTAAATTTTATTACATATATCTGTTTTATTTTGCTTTTTTTTCCCCAAAAAACAAACATAGTTAGTAGCTTTGTTTCACAGTTCGCCAAACTTCCATGTAAAAATTCGAAATTTAGTGAATTTCATTAGAAAACACAAAAATTGTTCAAACTCGCCAGTGAATTCATATAGGGAAAATTTGGGCAAATTTAATTTAAAAAACCCAAAAGACTGTAAAAACTAAAAGAATTCAATAAAATCAGTATAAATTTATTCCCTGCTTTTTTTTTTTTATTCACTTGATTTGCTGTTTGCCCTAGCAATTTGATAAATTTCTGTATGATTCATATTGATTACACAACCCTCATCAAGTACTTTGTAGAAATGCACATATTCAAAGGTGCTTTTTTGCATGGACAAACAGATTTAGTAGAGGGTTTGTATATGAGTGACATGAGCTAACAATTTGAAGGACTTTGTGCTTATAACATTTTTCAAATAGCAGTGAGTGAATTGAAAGCAAAATTTAAATGAGAAACATTATTCATAGGGGTGTCCAATACCTGAATCAAATTTTGGGTGAGAAACTCAAGGAGGTGTGTGTAAATTTGCAAAGGCATCTAACTTAAGAACTTGCTCCCATCTGCTTTACTAGTTCTCTGCCAGAAACCTGTCCTTATTTTTATTCCCACAGAGAGCCTGGTGTTAGAGGTATTCTCGATTAATGTTTTAGGTTGCTTTAAAGTTTTTCTTTTTAACTTTTTAAATTATTATTCTATGGAAAATAGTTATACAGATATTTTTTTAAAAGTATAAATATAGTTAAATATCTTTATCAATACTAATTAATAATAAATAACATCTTAATAATACAAAAAATAAAAAATAAATTAATAGTCAGCAAATTTAACTAAGAGTTTTTTTTTTTCTTTCTGATTTTTATTGATTGTGTAAATTGTTTCAAATTTTATCCTTGCCAAACCTGAAGACGAACAAGAGCCTTGTGTTTTAGGATAGTGGTATCCAAAAAAAGCATGTGAAAATATTATTGGGGATTTTTACTTAAATTCTACTACTAGATGGAGTTTACAATATGTTTGTGCTATTGAAAATACTTGTGTTACTCTAATTACAAAATCTTTCAGGCTTATCGGAGAATATGTTTGTCTATTCCATATATGTTAGAAAGTCCTAAAGGTAAATTAATCTTTATGTATTATGACTGAACAATCTGCCACTTCAGGATTTAAGAAGTTCATTTGTGTCAAGATTTGTAACAGTTAAAGTGATAACATTTTCTTTTGTTTATAACAGATCACAAGTGACAAATGGGCATGGCCTTTCATGACCCCTGTAGATGTTAAAGGCCTTGGTTTGCATGATTACCATGAGGTAAGTCTTCTGAATTTCCTGTTTTATAATTTTTTTAATCCATTCTTTCTTTTATAAATTTCACAACCAAGTGCCTGATTACACTCAAGCGATGACAAGTTTCTTTATGTTATGTGTGTAATATTGGCTGACTTTTCCTACGGGACACTTTATTATTATTAAATAAAGTGTGTTTCTGGTATATTGGGCCACTGGCCTCTCGCTTATCAATGACTTGGATGTGTATGTAAACTCATACAAATCTCATTGTTTATTATTCATTTCATAAGTCATCTTATTCAGGTGTATTTTGCCTAAGGGTGCTTCTCCAAATATCTCCATTGACACTGATTTGTGCATATTGGGGTTTTGATTTAAGCTCATGTCACTTTGTTGTTAAGGTCAATTTGTTGTTTAATTTCTCATGGTATTAGAGCAGTAGTGACTCCCTTATGTCAAGTCTGATTTGAAGAAAAGTATTTCTTATGTTCCTATCCTTTTCAAAGACCAGATCTGGTGTTGCGATGCATTTTGCAGTCGTGTAAGGCTTGATTCGTTTCAATTAGATTTTTTTTACACCTGTTACAATCTGGAATTTTCCCAGATCTGACTGCCTATTCTCCTGCAGCTTCCCTGTGCCTTTTCTTGTCAACCCACGGTGCTTTGTATTACGTGACCACAGATTTCTCTACAACCCTTGGCACCATCTTCTCTGTGTTTGATCATCTACACCAGCAGCAGCTACCTCATTAGCAATGAATTAACACTCACCACAGCAGCAATTTTGCTGTCTCCATGTGGCAGTCAGCAAATTTATTCAAAATGGACTGTATCCTTACCTTGGAGAAACTCCAGGGTTCAAACTATGCCTTCTGGAAAATCCTACTGGAGGCTTATCTCAAGAGTCAAGGATTATGGATGTATCTAATGAAGGACCAATTCATTGCCAAAAAACATGGTTGAGCTAAAATCTAAGGCAAATAACATAGGCAAAGGACGCATGGTATTAGCATTCTTAAAATTGGATGCAGATTTAGATACTTCTGTGCTAAAGAGGGTGATCCAGTAAAGCTATGGAGCAAGTTCAAGGGGTTGTTCAGCACTAGCAATTCTTCGAAATACATTTCCTTCAAACTGATCCATCCACTCTCAAACCTGTTTATTTTTATAGCATGAAAGAGTTCCTCTCCTAATTCAACAGAATTTTTGTTGACATCATGACTGCCAGAGGCCAAGGTATAAGAGAGAACCTGAGTGCATCAAATTTTTTCTTAAAAATCTCTCACAGAGTAGAACTTTGTGTGCAACTATCATATGTTTCATCTTTTCATTTAGTCACGAAAGAAGCCATCCTTTGAATATGGTTGTCAAACAGTGACATATTTCCAAGCTACCCTATGGATTTTGGGTAAGTTGGTTCACACAACTCAAGCTTATGCTATTAGAAATTCTGATGATTCAATAGTTAGAAGTCAAAGCTCAGGCAGAAGTTAGCCAGAAAGAGGATGGCACTATTTTGGCAAATCCAACCATGAAGAGAAAGATTGCTGAATTAGGATCCATGATTTAGAAGATCATGCTGAGCAAACTGGTGGTAACAAGTTTCTAGTCAAAACACCCTCTGCCTTGCATGCTTCGTCACACTCTAGGGCCATGGTAGAATGGATCATAAACTTTTGGGCAAGTCAACATATCACAAGTCACAAAGGTATGCCTTAAAATACATATTTTTTGATATGTGAAAGAGGACTTGGGGCCCCCACTCATTATTTAAAAAACAAAATAAAAAAAAAAAAAAACGGTTTCCCATTAACAGAGCAGACCGTTCATAGACTCACAATTTAAGAGCTTGGAAGGAAAAAAATACTTTAAAACTGCAAATTTGACCAGGCTAACCCTTTTTAACATAAGAATGAAGAGTCATCTTGCCTTCAACTTTAGTGCCTTTAGTGGAGGGAGACTTCCTTTTTCTTTCCACTATGACCCAAGCATTAGAATTTCTTAAAGACGAGATTTCATAAGAAGGAATCTCTAGAATACCCATAGGAAAATTTCCCGAAGAAAAGATCTAATAAGTTTTGCACCGGAACCCCAGAAGGAGTACATGCTTTAGCAACTGCAGAAGAATAAGACCCACCGACCGTCGAAGGATTTATGAAAGGAGTGCCCTTTCCCATAGGTGGAGAGGACCCAATGGATCTGAGAGTGGAAGCCAAAGGAGAATCAAGAGAAAATGAAGAGGCACTATCTTACGAGACCTCAGAGAGATTGCCCTCATCACAGTTGGAATCGATCACCTGGTGTTGTGGTTCAGCCCCTTTCCACCAAGTGGCCTGCCTCGAGGAGTCATGACAATGAACCATTAAGAAGACTTCGGACAATTTGCAGCCAGAAGGTATGCCTTTAAATTACTCTCCCTTGATCAAGGAGAAAAAGTTGCTATCAGAAAAAGTTGCATTTGGCAATGATTCTGCACTAACCATTTCTGATGGTAGTGACATCTTTATTGCAAATGCAATTTTTAAAGAAGTGTTGCATGTTCCAGATATGGGTTCCAACCTACTTTCTTTCTATTGCATAATCGACACTAACAAAAAGGTTGAGTTTTGGCTTAAGAAATGGGTTGTGAATAGTATAGACAACAAATTCAAGAAAGTTGCATCAGGATATTGTGATGAAGTTGACAAGATGTACAAAACTTGGCAAGCTAGATTCATCAAGCAAAACAACAAAATTCATGGCAATGGTTGCAAAGGTGTATAACACAAGTACTCTTTGGCATCATAAACTTGGGCCCACAAATTATGAATCTATCAGACACATGAGCACCAAAAACATGGTTTAAGGACTACATCTTGTAGACTATGTTATGCACATGTTATGCCAAATTAGTTTTGTTGTTTTAATTATCAGCTAAGGTAGTTTAAATTACATGGTGGCTGTAAACAGTAAGACCAATGGTTGTGTCTTAATCTATAACTGTTGGCCCTTCAAATAACACGTTTTCTGTCGAGGTAAAGGTGCTGATTTTATGACAAGTCTTCCTTGTACTGCTATTGTATGGAACACCACCTTTGAAATGAAAGATAAAATTTCATATTCTTGTGCAATCATTCTTTGTATTAATTGTGATTCCTATCATTTGTTTGTACTACAAATTTTGGTAATGTAATATCAGTATTGAACATCTTGTGCTGTTGCCTTTGCAAAGTTGGGTTAAGTTTGAATATAATCGAAGTCAGGCAGTAATTATCAAGGATGTCATAACAAGATTAAAGCATAGGACAATCTGGTACAAGTGCTAGTCGACACACAAAGACATAGAAGATCAACTCATGCAAGGGCTTAGGTATTTATCAGAACATTCAGGTCAAGGGTGTAATATCCCTAGAAAATCCACTATTGAGTTCACACATGGTTCTGCTGCTATAACCGATTCAGAAGTAGATCACAACATTTGAAATATGCAGATTTAATGTCAATGAACAGCAATAAATATGAAACAAATTATAATGCCTTTCCCAGATTTGAGTATTAAACAGAACAATCATGATATTGTCCACTGTAATATCTTTGAAACTGATTACAAGTCCTTTTCCCAATATTATATTTGATTCAACAACAGTTTATATCAAATTCAGATCACACAGCATCCTGTAGATATATAAATACATGCTCAGTAATAACGCACAGGTGCAGGTAAGATTTGCAGTGCGCAATACACAAGACTATCTCCAAACAGTGCTGTGACCTGGCGGCCTTCAGCCGACAGCGTTCACACTAAAATAGAATGCTAAACACACCTGAACTTTCAATCGCTCTCCCAGGAAGATATGATCACCAAGGAATTGATTGTGTCAGGGACACCAAATCAATTCCTGAGGAATTAGTGCGGCCCCTGGACTCGTGTTTTAGTGTTGGCACCAAGATTCGTGAGAATCCTGCGCGCTTATGTTGATGGAGGCTCTTCACGCCTTGCGTAATGGGTGTTGACTGGCTCATGCTCTTTAATCCCTGCTTATGTGATGTATGCGATATGCACACCCTTCAAAACCTCTAGTGTAGCAGTGCTTGTGTCCGCCTATTCCTCCATCTGCAACTTCATAGATATTCCAGATACATGCGGTCACCTGAAAACACAATTAAACCACTAATCACTCCAGCAATCCCACGATGGATCAATATTTAAATTCACACTTCTCCAGGCAAGGTTGGCATCTTACCTAGATGAACCCGAATTGAGGTTTTTGTCCTCTAAGTCAAGGCGTTTTGGTTTGCAAAGCAAGTTTCAAAATGTATGCATAAAATTAGATATTCATATTCGGATGCCCTTGAGATGTGAATTCCTCTTCTATTTATACCTGTATGTAGATATGCATCAAGGCAGGTTGGCACTGATTTTTGAATGCAAGTCGGCTCCAAAAAATATTATTATCAAAATAATTAATACATTATTATTATTATTATAATTTTAATACTATATTATTATTAATTATTATAATATAGTGTTTAAAAACACTCTAAGTTAAATAAAATAATATTTTGTTTCGTACTAGCGGTTGGGACATGATAGTCCTCCCGCCCCAAATATTGCTTGTCCTCAAGCAATGTCAACTCCGGAATCGTTGCCAGCTCTCTGTCAAGGTAGTGTAGCATGTGGCAATGTTCCACGATCTTAGGCACTTTACATTTCCTGATCATGCTTTCCCATTCTTGAAGGGATTTTTTGATTATCTTCATGCTTTTAGTGGATTGGTTTTCCCAAACACACACTTCCATTCTCCTCATTTCAGCCATGCTTGGGGTTCCATTTGTAATGCCTCGAAGTGTCACATCCTTCCCATCCGCTTTGAATTGAAACTCCATTGTTTGGTAGTTTTGCCAAAACCCTCCAAGTGAGCGCAACCATTGCACACCCAAGACTATGTCTGCTTCGTCCAATCCCACAACATAGAAATCATCCTTAACTTGGTACCGTCAAAAGGATAGGTTGGGCTGATGTATTTGCCCCCTACAGGGCATAATGGTATGGCTGTTAGCAAGCATAACATTAAGCCCCTCAAACTCTTCCACATCCAACCCTTTCCTGGAAACCAAATTTGCATCTCTAAAATTATGAGTGGCCCCACTATCAATCAACATTATCACTTTGTGTCCTTGCAAAACTCCTTGAATTCTAAAAGCATGGTACTTGGGTGCTCTAGAAAGAGTAGCAAGAGTGCTTCCTGGAGTACTCTCAAACTCTAACTCATTCGTCATCGCCTTGGGCACGGTTTCCTACGTCTTTGCATCTTATTCGGGAGTACTTGCTATGTAATGTATTTTGAATTTTCTCTCTTCTCGAGCATCTATGACCGATCCCACGGCTCTCTACAAGAAAAAACACAACTTCTTCCTTCGAAGCTCGTTCGTAGTTTCTTCACCCTTGTTTGGTTTAGGAGGTAGTGTCATCGGTGAAGGGATATCTTATTTATGCTGTTCTGCAGGTACATTCTTAGGGTAGGACTTGCTCCTAGTTGCAGTACCTTCCAATCTCAATGCCCTTTTGATCACATCTTGTAGAGATGTAGGATCAAAAGCACTCACCAAGCCACGGAGTGACTCTTTCAATCCCTCAATAAACAAATACTTGAGTCTTCCTCAGTAACATCTGGCACCATGATTGAAATTGTCTGAAATTCTGCCACATAATCCTCAACTGAACCATGCTGCCTCAATTGTGTTAATTCTCTGAAATACCTCTCCGGGTTCTTTTGATCAAATCTGTCTATAAGTCTCTGTGTAAAATCAACATGTCATGATATGTTGATGCCCTTGTGTGATAATTCCATGATGCCACCACTAATGTGCAATCCCAGCCAAATGAAGAATAACAAACTTGATAGCTTCATCTTCTATCATTGGGTTGAGTGAGAGATATGTGTCCAATTTTTGAACCCAAGCTCTTGCAGTGACCTTCCCCAAACCATAAAAAGTTGGAAGTGACATCTTGCTCACTTTATGTTGTAGGTCTCTGTTACCTTGCTGCATAGGTTGCCTTCCCCTCGATCCTCTCTTAGGTTGATAGAATTGTGTGAATGGGATAATGCATCTAATCTCCGGATCAACCCACGAATATTCCTACATACAAGCATTGAGGTCATCAGCTGGTGGAATTTGTTCCTCTTCTTCTTGGGGTCGCTCCACTCTAGGCAAAAATGTGGGCTGTGTGAAATGGGTTGTTGTTCCAACTGGAGACCTGTTGTGATCTGTGTGGGTTTCAGCTCCATTTTGATTTGTATTACTACCTTCTGCTCCATTATTTTGTGCAGATCTGCTAAGAATATTCAGGCTTTGCAACATTTGGAGGAGTATTTGTGTTGTTTGTTCTTGCTGTTTTGCCATTTGATCCTGTCTCTCTGCAATCTGCTGTGGTAACTGCATTAATGCTCCTCAATCATCCAGATCTTCCATCTTCTCCTTACCTCTTCCTCCAATTCCAACTTCAATCTGATGTGCCTCCGCCTCTAGTTTCTTCCTTTCTCTTTCTAGGGTACACTGGTCCCTTTGGCTCAACTGGATAAACTAATTTCTCCCTCAGGCTGGCAGGACAACATGCTCTGATATCACTGTAATATCCCTAGAAAATCCACTATTGAGTTCACACATGGTTCTGCTGCTATAACTGATTCAAAAGTAGATCACAATATTTGAAATATGCATATTTAATGTCAATGAACGACAATAAATATGAAACAAAGTATAATGCCTTTCCTAGATCTGAGTATTAAACACAACAATCACGATATTGTCCACTGTAATATCTTTGAAACTGATAACAAGTTCTTTTCCTAATATTATATTCGATTCAACAACAGTTTACATCAAATTCAGATCACACAACATCTTGTATATATATAAATACATGCTCAATAATAACGCACAGGTGCAGGTAAGATTTGCAATGTGCAATACACAAGACTATCTCCAAATAATGCTGCGACCTGGTGGCCTTTGGCCCACAACGTTGACACTAAAACATAATGCTAAACACACCTGAACCTTCAATCGCTCTCCCAGGAAGATATGATCACCAAGGAATTGATTGTGTCAGGGACACCAAATCAATTCCTAAGGAATTAGTGTGGCCCCTGGACTTGCGTTTTAGTGCTGGCACCAAGATTCATGACAATCCTGCGCGCTTATGTTGACGGAGGCTCTTCACACCTTGTGTGGTGGGTGTTGACTGGCTTGTGCTCTTTAATCCCTGCGTATGTGATGTATGCAATATGCGCACCCTTCAAAACCTCTAGTGTAGCAATGCTTGTGTCCGGCTATTCCTCCATCCGAGACTTCATAGATATTCCAGATACATGCGGTCGCCTGAAAACACAATTAAACCACTAATCACTCCAGCAATCCCACGATGGATCAGTATTTAACTTCGCACTTCTCCAAGCAAGGTTGGCGTCCTACCTAGATGAACCCGAACTTAGGTTTTCGTCCCAGTCAAGGTGTTTTGGTTTGCAAACAAGCAAGTTCCAAAATGTATGCATAAAATTAGATATTCATATTCGGATGCCCTTGAGATGTGAATTCCTCTTCTATTTATACCTGTATGTAGATATGCATCAAGACAGGTCGACGCTGATTTTTGAATGCAAGTCGGCTCCAAAAAATATTATTATTATTAAAATAATTAATACTAGTATTATTATAATTATAATACTATATTATTATTAATTATTATAATATAGTGTTTAAAAACACTCGTAGTTAAATTAAATAATATTTTATTTCGTCCTAGCGGAGGGGACATGACAAAGGGCACACCAAAGAAATAACAGTAAAGAACCAAGTGCTTGTAGAATCCATCTAGTGTAACTTGGCCATAATTGAAGAGGTTGTTTGAGTATGGATAATCTAGCCAGATTGCCAGCAAGGCACTATATAATCTTCAAGATCTTTGTGCTAAAAGAGATCGTGAAGTAATACGCAACAAATCCATTAGTCACACAAAGAAAGGTGTTGTTGGGTGGAAGAGGAATGAAGGAAAGACTGACGCCAAAATCGACGAGATTAATACTGCTAAGAAATCAAATGATTGACGAGATTGGTAGAACAAGATTGAAGAAAGTGGTTGTGAGAAGCTGTCAACTCTAAATATCCATCAAAACAATCTTGGAGCTGAAGTGAAAGCCAAGGTCAAAGTGTAAGCTGAAGTTGAAGTAGGAATGAATGGAGGGATCAACAAGCTCAACTGACTTCAGAGGATAGTTTTTCATTCATAGGAGAAGAGTGGGTTGAAGTTGCTAAGGAAGTACATGCCTTGTCGACTAATTTGGGTTGGAAGTTGCTGTAGAGGATTCAATCAAGTCAATCGAGTCAACTGAGTCCTCTCAAATTGAGGAAAGCCTTTATTCTGAGATGGAGTCTCCTGACTTTCTCATAGAAAACAAGAGGGAAGTGTATGAGAGCAATATTCAAGGTATTGAAGAATTGCTATTGGAAGACATTGAATTAAGGAGTTGGATAAGTGATTATTAACTAAAGCACTAAAATAAGGAAAGTAAAATTAGAGGGGGTGGAAATATCATTTGAGTATTGGATGGAATCCAAAAAACTATGATTTAAAAATTGGATGGGATTGAAGAATGGAATTATCTTCCTAGGGCTATATTTACAATGCAAAATATCATTTAAAGATAGGATGGGATCCAAAAATTGATTTCTTGGTACAAAGCTAATGCATTAAGCTCCGTGTAAACAAGTCAAGGAGGAGCCATATGCTTGCATTGTATGAGCCATTGAAACATGATCTATTATACTCTTTCAATGGTTGTCCACTTTAGAATTACTGTTCTTAGACCCTAACACTTGGACCTACACATCCTCTATATTTCAATGTTCCTCTCCAATATAGACAGAAACAACCAAGAGTTGAATATAGACCTTGAGCTGTAAGCCTTGTCTTTGTAAAATTATGAGGCAGCGTTATATTTGTAATGGATCCTATATTGCATAATTGTACCTGTTTGGAAACTGAACTCCTATCTAGTTGTGAGGAGCAGGTGAATGATACATCCTCGTTTAAGGTAATAAAATGCTGTGTTGAAAACCATTACTTCTGTTTTTTAAGTTTAGCTTCTAACCTTTTGATGTCAGAAAAGAAAACTGCTGGATCAAGTTGTATTTGCAATTTACATGGGATGGAAAATAAGAGCATAATTTATTTGCGAAAGAGAAGGACAACATTGGAATGCCATTTAGAAGGCAGTGACTGTCTGCGAGTGTGGTCTCTATAATAAAATTATATTCCCAAGTAAATATCATAGAATACTTGGGTTGCTGCTGTTTTTATTTGTTCTCCATTTCAAGCATTTTGACAAAAAACTATTCTGAGAGCAGGAGCTCTTGAATCAGGTGGTAACTGTTTTCCTTTTGCTTATGGATGGAACTAAAAGCTTCATCATAATGAGCACGACTTCTAGGCTTTATCTTGTCATGCCTAGAGATTCCTTTGGATTCCACTACAAATATTACTTGTTGGGCGATTAACTCCCTTGCATTACCTCTTATTGTAAAATATATTTTGTATGCCTTCTTCTTCAGTGATATTTAAGCCCTGTGGTAGCAAATGCTCATTTATAAGGCCTTGTAAATAAGCTCTCTATGAGTGGGCTTTTATGCTTATGAGAAGTTAGGACTGTTTTATTGGTTGTTGCCCTATTTCATAAGGCATCTTCTGGTGGTGTTTCTGAATAAGTTTCAACTAATTGTCACTACAGATAATAGCTAATTACAAAAAAATTGGATTTTATCAGGTCATAGAAAAGCCAATGGACTTGGGTACAATAAAGAGACAGATGGATGCGAAGGATTGTACTGGATACAATAATGTTCGTGATATTTGTGAAGATGTGAGGCTGGTATTTAAAAATGCAATGACTTACAACGATGAGACGCATGATGTTTATCTAATGGCAAAAACTCTCTCACAAAAGTTTGAAAAGAAATGGAATGCGTTCTTGCCCAAAGTTGTAGAAGAGGTTTGTTTGTTTGAAATATCAGCAGTCTTCTGTTCTTTATTATGTTAAATATGCCATCTATGTTTTCCTAGCAAGTACCTAACCTGATAGTGGAAATTGTCATGATAATTAAATTATAATTTTAAGCCTAAATCAAAATTTCTTGGGTCCCATTATAATTAGTCATCAGGAACAACTTTAAATTTGTTAATCTTCAGTTTGAAATGCCTACAGGAAACAAAGAGAAAGCAAGAAGAGGTAGATGCCAACTCAAAAGAAATTTCTGGCATACAATTTGCACAGGAGGCTGCTGCTGAGAAAATTGCCAGTGAGATAAGCTTCGAGGTATGCATTTTGATACCCGATCTGTTCTTGCACTGGAGCGTGTATTAGGAAGGCTCAGAAATGAACCCAAGTTAGGAGATAACTTTTGAGATCACATATTTATTGAAAATAGAATACCCATTAAATGTGAATGTGATGCTCCTTGTAGAACATCCTTTTGGATATGTCATGTTTGGTATTGTTTTTTTAATTTTCCAAATGACACGACTTATTCAAACTTTATCTTTACTGTCAAAATGGTGGGATGAAAAGATTTATTAGGTTGCATGGTGTGACATTCCTTTAGGTAATTTACAGAGTGAGTTTTCCTTTTATGTTATTAGGTGCCTCTGTGAAGGAAAATGTACCAAAAATTACATAATCATTAGTTTTATTTTTATCTAACTTGCAGCTAGATGAACTAAATGCACGTCTAGAGGAACTTAGACAAAAAGTGTCACCAAAATGCAGGTTTGTTCCCTTTATATCCAGTGATATTATTTCATATGGTTGAATAATTAGCTGCCTGTTTTTGTTGTCTGCTATGTTTTTAGATTAATTGTCAAAGTTGTCATACCAAAATAATTACAATATTTGTGAGCCTAATTTTTTTATGTGTAGTCACTGGAGTGTTCTATATTTATCAATGTTTTGTGAGAACTTATTTTTGTAGAATATCTGTTAATCTGGTTACAATTGGTGGAGTAGCTAATTATTATGTATTTGCCATCATATCCCTTTATAATATTAACATGGATTGCTCCATAACAGGGTTTATGTTTGTTTTCAGACTGATAAGTTTTAATGTTTTTTTGTACAGTTAGCTTACACAACGAGTTAATCCTTGATATCAAAATTTCATTTTAAAACAAAAAATGCTTATAATTGCCTCATTTGAAGAGTATAATCTAGATGCCTAGAAGGAAACTCGCTTCAGGTGGTGATATTAAAAGTTGAAAGAACTTAAGCATCCTCTTATTCAGAGGAGGGTATTGTAAATATATCATTATTGCTAATATAATAGAAAAGTTGAGGTCTCCATGGTTCTTCAAGCTCTTCTGTCTTAATGGAATCTTGTGACCAAAGTAAAGAGCCTTTTGTTTCATTTGTGCTCTTCAATAGGCATTTTTCTTTTGTCTTTTTGAGTTTATAGTGAGAGGGGCTTTAATCTAGTTAAAGCTGTGTCAAATTTGGAGTCCATACTGCAGAGTACTGACAATATCAGCACGACCATGATATATAAAAGTGGTAAGTTGGATGCTAGTGGTGATGAGACTAGAGATTGAATATATATACATATAATCTTGTTCTCCACGATTGTACCTCTACCCAATTGTGTGCCCGATTACAAAGTTTATCCTACAATTCCCTTGATTGTCTCCTCCTACATGACTGTATTCTGGTCTACCAAGTTTGTCTTATTCCACATGACTCTGCTGTTCTACCGAGCTTGTCTCTTTGTACCTGATTGCCTGGTTCTCCAGAGTTGTATTGCAGTACTTTGATTTAAATTTGGAGTCCATACTAGAGACTACTGATGACAAGGACCTCTCCAAATTAAATAGTATAAAAGCTATATATGTTTTGCAGAAATATAAAAGCTATATAATTGCATAAAACTTTATGATAGAAACTACCAATATCTATATAAATTTTAAATAGGTCTCAAAGGTTACCTTCAAGCATAGTTACCAAATCTGCCTGAATCCAGATTTTTTGGCCTGGATGGATTTGTCTGATTTGGTCTGGACTTTTGACTCCTTATAGAAATTTTACCATTTTTTTTGGAAATTCCAGATTTCTGAAGTTTTCTGACCTCCTGTTGATGATGTTTTCTTGACAACAACAACATTAGAATAAAACACCAAGTGCTCTATCCTCTCTTGAACAAAACGTCTTGAATGCTAAACTACGTGATCAAACAAGAACGCTCCAAGGTTCCTTGTACGTGATCTGCAACGGATAGCCTCGGTCGTATGATGTGATAATGCTGTTTACACAAAAGGACTTACGCAGAATTTATTCATCACTCCATTCAAATATGTACTCTTTCCTTGTGAAATGGAACTTATTCTAATCAACTACAAAAAGAAAAAGCAAAAGGCAAGGGTTAAGAAGACTAATCTAAGGACAATGACGTGATGAACGATGCTATGGTAGACAAATTCCCTTAGAAACTAAATTTCACTTCGCCATGACAAGCAACAACTACACGAAATAGGTGTGATCTCCAAAGGATAAACCAAGGATTTTCATATTGCTGACACACTCCAAAGTAACCACAGTTGGAGCAACTCGAAGGAGCATCAACAATCGAACTATTTGCAAGATGTGGTTCAGGCTAACTTTACATGATGACTTACCGTCGACAAGCCATCAAAAGTATGAACCAATGGGAATTCATCAAATATCATTGCATATATCCATTACATCAATGAACTCTATCTACTTTATCATCTAAGCTACTTGGAATCACATCTCAACCATCGTGGAGAATAAGAAACCATGCGAACATTCCTTGATCATACAAGATCATCATGCGAACAACAACAATGAGCTTGTATTGATTTAGGAAGTGTTTTGTTTACAACAATCTCATATATCTCTTCAATGACTTCGAAGAGCTCTTTCTACTCTACTCCTATTGCCATAGTATCTACTCCTACTCTATCTTCTTTTAATGATTCTCCTCCTTTACAAAATGAGGGTAGTGAGCCTTATATAGAGCAATCAACAGCCGAGATTGAGACAACAAGGCAGTTTGTTACAACAATTTGCTATTTTTAGATATGAAAGAGGGAACAAAGGCACGTTTCCCAATGTGATAAGTAACATGTCAAAATGTGATTGGCCTAATGATGTGTACGTGCCACCTCGGCATTGAGCGAACCAGTTTGATTTTCTCCCTGTGCACATTGCTTGGAATAACTTCCCAAATTGTATCATCTTTCATGGAATAGTCTTTGAACTTGGATTTTCACCTCTGGAACTTTGCATCTTTCGAACTTGCAAATTTGGGATTTGGGATTTCTTCTTGTTGTCTTGATGTAATGCATGGATTTGCTTGATGGTCATCCTCATTTCTCATCTTGTGACACTTGTTCTTGTAGGGTTCCTTCATTCAGGCTTGTTAATGACAGTAAGAGATGTCTTTGTTCATTACTTCCTAGAGTAGATTGCATGCTGCTCGCTTTTGATCTTCCTAGCGCATGAAATGAATGATAGATGATCCTAGAGCTTAGATGTGGAACTTGACTTTTGAACTTTTGAATCATGAAGCATGCAAAGTGAAGTATTCTTCCTTCAGAAATGAGACCTTCTTTAAAGTATGATGATCTTAATATACTCTTGATGGAGTGCAATACTCGGAGCTTGATCACTTGTGACACCTTCATCTATCCTTTGAACTTCCTCACGTGTTAGCTCTTGGTGTTCTCCTTCGTGGATCCTGTTGATGTTTGTTTTTCGACAAGTCAACAATAGAGTGAAATACAGAGTATCTAACCCTCTCTTGAGCAAAGCCTCTCAAATGCTGAACGAAGTGATCAAACAAGATGACTCCAAGGTTCCTTTCTTATGATTTTTGAAGAGATAGCTTAGTGACTAAGTATGATTATGCTGGGAAACACAAAGGGACTTATGCAATTGTTCGACAAGTTGTTGATTCAAATGAAAGAGAAGGTAAACACTAGAATATCTAAGTACTACAACTTATGATGTATGATATTGCAATGATGTTCTTGATCCTAATCCTAACCAAATGGATAAAAAGAACAAAAGATGAAGGGTTTAGTAACGCTAATCTAATCCTAGATGCAAGGATAATTACTGCTCAGGTGAAATCAAACCAATTCTTGCTTCGCCAAAACAGACAACTACACAAGATTGATGCAATCTTCTAAGGTTTTACAAGATGTTTAAATCACTTATGCTCATGAAACATTCAACAAACATAAAGATCAAATTGAAGTTCAATTTTGTTCAGACCAACCATACACTGCAATTTGCATTCCACAAACTACAAATGGTGTGAACTTATAGAGATTTCACCACAAAACAATAAAGAAACCTTCCACCAACTAACATAAACTTAAAGAGAACTTAATCTAACTTAATATTCGCTTGAAGAAATCCAAACCATGCAACACTTAGAAACATATATATAGTCACCAAAACAATGAGTCATATTATCTCAGAGAGCTCTTGCAACAATTCCAGAGTCTTCAACCTTTTAAAAGTCTTACAAAATCTGAATTGAACTCCATGCTAAAAGTGGATGATGAACTTGAATCTTCTCCAAAGCTTCTTGAATTTTCAACCAAAACTAACCCCCTTTGGCGCATTAGATGAGGGGTTGGAGATCTTCTTACAAGAAGCCCATTTGATCAAAATAAAGAATTCTTCTTCTTCTATCCTTGGCGCTTTGGACAGGGGTCTTGATTTCCTCTTGAAACTTAGCATTTTTTTACCTTGGCGCTTTGGATCAAGTGTTTGGAAATCTCTAGGGCTGGTGCGCTAGATAAGGTGTTGAGGATCCTCTAGAAACATTAGAAAGTTTACACTTCAACACCTAGAATTTGCCCTTCCACCTTAGTGCATTGGATGGGGTATTCGAAATCCTCTTGATGTTTACCTAAATTCGTAATAAACCCCTCCTCCAAGCACATTAGACCTTGATTTTGGATCCTCCTTGAAGTGGTCGCATTAGTTGGGGTGTTTGGAATCCTCTACTTTATCCCTCCACAAGGGCGCATTGGATGAGGAATTCGAAATCCTCTTGAAACGTGCTTTCAAAACTTGACTTTACTCCCCTTCATAGGGTGGCGCAATGGTTCGATGTTTTGGTTTCCTCTAGATAGACCTTCACATCCTTTTGGTGTTGGCGTAATGGATCAAGGGTTGAAGATCCTCTTGTTGTGGCGCGGCGGTTAAGGGGTTGAAGATCCTCTTGTTTAGGCGCGTTGGATGACACCTTTGATATCCTCTTCAAATCATCTCCCCCTTTTGGCACAAGAGATCAAGATTTTAATTTCCCTTTCCTTGGGCGCTTCGGTTAGGATGTAAGAGATCCTCTAAAAGGTGGCGCATCGGTTCAAGGTTCGGAGATCCTCTAGCTTTTATCGCACTAGATGGGAAATTTGCGCCCTCTCAGTACTTAGTCGTTTTTTCAGGGTCCTTGAGGTTAAAGGTATATTGAAAAATATATTTAAGTATAAGTTGAGAGATTATACTTTAAATATTTTTCAATATACCTTTCAGGATGTTCGAGATAGGTCTCGAATCCACCGGATTTAACATGCAAAATCTAGAATTTGGAGGATTCACCAAATTTCAGACTTAGTCAATTTTTCCGGATTTTCAGGATTTCAGGCTACCAGACTTAGTCTTTTCAGGATCTCAAACATACATCAGGATTGATCTCAGTGTTCATTATTTGGATGGAATTTGATCAAGAACCTTCATTAATGCAAGTTCATGCTCCAGATGAGACCTCCAGTTATAAAGCAAAAACCTTCTAGGAGAGAGACTCATTGTTGAATTGGCAGAGGATGATGAAATTGAAAGAACTCAGGACATCATCAAAACTTCACGTAAAGCACAGCGCTCCCAGAAAAAGGGGGTCCCTATTCCTAATGGGGTGATGTGTGATTTGGTCACAACAGATCCTTCATTACCTGCAAAATGAAAATTGACAAGTCATAGTATTTGAACATGAAAGCATAATATCAAATTCCTTTTCCTTTATGCATGTGAAGAAACTGAAAAACAATTCACTGAATTTCATAACATTCCTATTTCATCCTATGCATAAAACTCTTTCAACTTAAACTAGATGGAGGGAAGATAATCTCATCTTGAAATCAGTTCTTATCTGCACCTTGCTTTTGGACACTCCTGCTTTTGGAATTGAATGATTGATCTGCTCAGAATTTTTTGCTTTTTCAGTTTGGATTTGGGTGTAGAATGAAGAATTTGAGCCTTTTCCTTGTTAAACTCTCAACTTCTGATTTGTCTTGAACACTTCATCCTCTTGTCTTCATGATGAAATTTGCCTTTTGACACCTGATTTTCTGATTTTTTGCTGCTCTGCTCTGCTTATTAGTGTTTGAATTTGAATGGTTAAAATGACAATTCCAGCTTCTATATACATAGAGCGCTCTATGTTCTCTAGGGCAGGTAGGCCTACATATGAAATACTTCTTATGAAACCCAAATTTCCTGCCTTTTAGGCCGACTTGGATCATGGTTTAGTAAATTGATCCTCAATGTCAAGGGCGGAAATTCCTTGGAGTAGAGCATTATGCGCCTTCATCCTCGAAGAACATTTCACATTTGATTGACTCCTTGATGCTTCACTTTCAACTCATAGTGGAACTTAACAAATTTCATCATCATTATCTTGGGCGCAAAATATAGGAGGCAGAACAGTTTCCATCTTGCGAGGGCGGATATTGCAAGGGGCAGAACAATTTGCGCCCTCCTCCATTTGATGACTTTGCAAATAGTCATGAATGAAATCATCTCCTTTGTAAGGGTGGTTATTGCATGTTCATAAGAACTTTCCCTCTTTTCATTTGTAAGCCTTCAGGTTTACTTCTTCTTTTGGTGAATTTCCTCTCAATCTCCATGATCTTACACTCAACTTTGTCTTTACTTTGGAATTGCATTACAATGGGAAATTGTTGAAAAAATGGTCTTGAGCAGCAATGCATGTTGATGTAATTTCTCTTCATTCAACTTGGGCGCATTATGAAAGGTATAGAGCATTTTGCGCTCTTCCTTGAAAAAGTTTTCAAGTTTTGAAATCTTTCACTTAGCATTCTCAAAACAATTGTTGGATCTTGAAGTGTAACTTAACCTTTTTATCCTTTGGGCAGAAATTCCTTAGCCTAGAGCATTATGCGCCATTGCTCTTAATCATCATTTAATCAATTTTTCCTTCACACTTCAAACTTCCTCATGGCAGTCTTGTGCAGTCTTGGGCGGAAATTTCATGGGGCAGAGCATTGATCTTGGGCGGATATTGCATGAGGCAGAACAATCTGCGCCCTCTTCCATTTCTCTAAACTTAAACATTTCCCTAGAAGTTTTGAACTCCATCATTTTCTCTCTTAACTTCTACTTGTCATTCAATGCATTTTGTTTGCTTAAGATGCCTTGATTGGAGGCAGTCTATCCTAGGCGCATAATGTAGACTCTAGGACACTTTCCCAATTTTCAACTCAATCATGACTTCACTTTATATCAACCTTTGACAAACCTTCACTTGGAGTTTTAAAACAAGACTTGGAGTCTTCAAGGTACTTCTCACTTAGCTAAACTTCCTCATGACAACGTAGGGCGGAAATTGCAAGAGGTAGAACATTTTCCTTCATTTTGAGATCCACTGTACTTAGCCAAATTTTCACATGTTCTTCTTGAGCGCAAATTGCAAGAGGCAGAACAGTTTCCCCATTTTGGCATTCTATCACTTAGTCATTTTTCCCTTTAAGTTTTAAATGTTTAAGTGAATCTTTCACCTTGAACTTCCTTCATCACCTTGAACATGGATTAAGTGTCAACATCCTCCACACCTTGTGCATTTATCATGAAATCCCTAAGGCGCATAATGCAAGGTTATGTGTATTTTCTCCTTAGATGATTTCTGCTCCTTTGGTGGAATTCTGCCCCTTTTAGATGAATTTCTGCTCTTCAAGTCTGATTTTCTGCTTCTGTAAGTCTGATATTCTGCTCTTCAGTTTGAATTTCAAATAAATAAGTTGTCTTCTTTGCAATGCTTCCACCTTTAGCCTTGAGCTTTTGTGAATTTACCTTGTTTTTTGGATGAACTCTGCCTTTTAAGATGAAATTCTGCTCTGCTGCTGATTTGATTATTTGTTTTGAGTTGAATGCTAAAGAATGAGATTGCACATTTTCTTATATACCCATTGCCCATCCTCTTCCATGCAGGTCGGCCTACCTACAAGGTATTTTTTCTTTGTTTTAAAAACTTAAATCTTTCTCCCTTTGGCCGACCTAATCTCATGTTGGAGCGAATTTTCATTAAATGCAAAGATGAACTTTCATGGGCGGAAATTGTAATGTGCAGAACATAATGCGCCTTTATCTTTTGATGATCATTTTGAAGTTTCAAAACAATGCTAGATTCTTAGAAAAATTCCTTGGGACCAAGGTGGATTTTGCATGCATATGAGCATTATGCGCTCTTCTTGATGATTACTTCTACCTTGTCTTGGATCAAACATCACTTAATCATTCATTTGGAGCTTCAAAACAATCATTGGATTTCAAGATGCTTGCATTGCTTGGGTTGATATTCCAGGGGGCAGAACATTTTCCTTGCTTCATCATCAAATTAAACTAGAGTGAGGGCGGATTTTGCATGCTCCAGAACATTTTCCACTTTTCTTACTAGACCTTTTTTGTCTTGACATTTGAAAATCTATCATTCAATGCATGAAATTAGGTTGAGGACTATCCTTAGAGTACATTCCTTCTTGGGCGGATTTTGAAAGCTCCAAAACATTTTCCTCCATTTTCTTGGGCGCATATTGCATGGTGTAGAACAATTTCCGCCCAAGGTCCAAGACTTCAACTTTTTCGCCTGATTTTGACTTGTCTTGGATGGAAGTATATTTAAAAATATATTTAAGTATATGCTTCCTATACTTTAAATATTTTGAAATATACTTCCAGGATGTTTGAGATAGGTCTCAGATCTATAGGATTTAACATGCAGATTCTAGATTTTTGAGAATCCACTAGATTTCAGACTTAAGTCAATTTTCAGGATCTCAGAACATCAGATTTCAGGATATTAGACTTAGTCAATTTCAGGACTTAAAAGCTTGCATCAGAATGAGATGATACAGACTCCTTAGCAAGAAATTGTTGAGACTTGGACAAAACAACACTACCAAAACCATACAAGCTCAAAGAAAACCTAAACCCTAAAGCAAAGCAACGACAAAAAGCAGAAAAAAAGAGGGGTCCCCATTTGCAATGGGGCGATGTGTGATTAGGTCACAACACCTCCCAGATCGAATTTTTTGATCCTTGTAAAGATGCCTTCAAGAGAAACAGTGTTGAAAACCCTTGAGGATACCTGTGCTAAAATATGTTGCTTTTGAAACAAACTTAGTCTCAATGAACTGCTTAAATAACATGCTGTTTTAAGTTCCATAGAAGCAAATATCATTCTCGAGAATTTCCCGGCATCCCAAAAGATAAAGATATTTTCAGTTTCTTGGAATATTATTGGGAAAAAACTGGGAACCCAAAAAATGCAGCAAAATTAAAATAAGAGAGAAATAACTGATGTTTTTTACATTTAAAGCCATTTTAATTGCATAGAAAATGAGAGCGTGAAAGTAAATGAGAGTGTACACCATTAATTTTGAAATTTGGATTTTTCTCATTAATTTTGAGATTTTTGATTACAGATACTGTAATATAAATCTCTTTAACAAAGTTAATAAATGACTCCCATAATGATAATGAACCCTTAAAAGCTTAATGCAATCGAACACAACTAATGTAAATATGACCTGTTAACCCTACCATTCTCCTTAACTATCAAGTCCAAGAGACTAATCTATATGCAAAATGGTAACTATAGTTCACAACAGCCACCTCCCTAACCTCTTCATATACCTCTTAAATTTACAGCAGTGGCAAGCATTTCGGGACAAAAATGTCCTGTCTTAACAATGATTCATATTAATCATTTTGATCAGCAATATTTCTTATAATGTTGACAGCAGTATCGCCGCCCATATTAATTGATTAGAGTACTAATAAGAATGCTAGTAAACATCGTACCGATCAACAATGTACAGGTCACAATAATGACAAAATGCTACTGATCAGTGATCATAAGGAAATTACTAATTACAAAAGGATAGTTATGTCAAAAGACAATGATGACAACAACAATCTCAACTGGTACAACATTATTAACAACTGATATGTAATGATGAAAATTGCCAAACAATTGCCTCAATAATACAACTATTTTACAAATGAAATAACGACTACAATATCTATTGATAAGTACAAATGACAGCAAGTCCTCGAAAACACTAACATTTGTGATGCAATAATAATGACAAGTCAAAGGATAGCATAATCATTTGACAGTTTTGTCTAGTAATGACTATGCTCATGAATAATAAATAATGACAACAGTGTTTGCTGTTGTCAAAGGCAACAGTGATAATCACTAATCACAATAACAATAGTAATGTTTTTCTTCACAAGGTATTCAAACCTGATTATACCAAGTGTCTTCGCAACTGTAGATAACTGCGTTTATTTTTGAAAAAATAACAACAATAATAATTGTTGTTGCCTATTTGCAACAGATCTAACTGCTATGCAATAATGGCACTAAGAAATCTTAGCAGCTACTTACACCATTCAAGGTGTATAACCCGTTTATAAAAGTTTCAGAGAAGAATGATAAAAAAATTGTAGGCCTGATGCTTATTTAGAAAAAAAATAAAAATTTATTGTGATATTACCAGTGACATGTCACCCATAGGATCAAAAATCGTTTGGGGAAAAAATCGGCAAATCAAAAGTATAAGATTTTTTTCAAAAAATCAGGAAAAAATCAAGAAAAAATAATGAAAAAATCTGAGCTTCAAAAAACGTAGAAAAATACAAAAAGGAGAAGAAACCGTGTTGTTTTTTAAATGATATAAATTTTATAATAGAATAATAAATATTATATTTTAATAATATAATATATAACTCTTAATAATATAATATTAAATATAATAATATTTATAATATATTATTATATTTATAATAAATATTAATATTATGATATATATAATATTATATTATTATAATATATTAATGTAGAAAAATGTAGATTAATAATATAAATATTATATTATAATATTATAAATATTATAATAGAATAATAAATACAAATAATATTATATATTAATGATATTAATATTATAATAAAATAATAAATATTATATTTTAATATTATAATATATAACTATTAATAATATAATATGTAAATATAATGATATTTATAATATATTATTATATTTTAATTAATATTAATAATATAATAGATAATATTATATTATTATAATATATATACTTAATTAATAACATAAATATTATAAATAAAATAATAAATACTAATAATATATTATATATTTAATAAACCATATGAGACTATTTTTCACACAATTTTAACAACTGATGAGTTTAGGATTTTTTCTGGTGTGAGACAATTTTTCGAGCACTATAATTCTCTCAAATAAAAGTTAAGGCGTGAGACAATTTTTTGAGCACTATAATGCTCTCAAATTAAAGTTACGGCGTGAGACAATTTTTCGAGCACTATAATACTCTCGAATGATAGGCTTTTATTCAAGAGCATTATAGTGCTCAAAAAATTGTCAAACGTCGTAATAAAATTCACGCCGGAAAAATTCTAAACTCGTCGGTTGTTCTTGCTCGGAAAAATCATGTCAAAAACAGTCTCAGGTCGTTTAAATATCGGCGGAATTACGGGATAATGAATACAGAAAACCCTAGATGCATACAACAGGTGAAATGAATACAGAAAACCCTAGACGCCCGCTAATCATTGGAAAACCCTAGACGCATTGGAAAACCCTACACGCCTGCGATTTATACAAAAAATCAGGATTTTTTAGGGTAAAAAATGGCCTAACTTGGTGATCCACAATTTTTTACAAAAAATCGTGATTTTTTGGCGATTTCTGGTTCTATGATATCACCAATAATTTTGCAATATATTGATGAAATTTTTCAGTCAAAGTCACGGTCAAAGATATTTCTAAAAATTCATGATATTTTCAAGAAAATGTCAGGAACCCTACGGAGAAAAGATATATTGGAATATATTGGGATATTTTAAAGATATCTGCTTCTATGGTTTTAACATGCTTATCCCATTCCCCTCACCCACTCCCCATTCGAGTCTACTATTGGGAAATAAGCATATCTCTTGTGGCTTGTGGGTTGGTTTGGTGTGTTGTCTGCGTCCCATGTCTGTTGGAACTGAGCTGGTCATGTTGCTAGAATCTGGAAGCTGATAAGATACTGATATTGGTGAGCGTGAGTGAGAAGATGTAGCTGCCCCAAAATCTCGTTCAATGCTTTAAAGTTCTGGCATGTTATTAAATAATAGATATCTTTCAAATTCTGTTCTCCTAACACATCATCTACTGGCTGAGCAGCTGCTGCTTTCAAAGTGTTAATTTGCTAAAGTAATTGTGCAATAGCCTTTTCCAACATGGCTCTGTTCTTATTCAGTTTAGCTTTTGCAAAAGCAGAGCTTGTTTCTTTTGTACTGATTCCATCAGAACTTTAGACTGAGCTGCCATATTTAGTTCCAAATTCTCAATCTGATGATTCTCTGTCTCAGTCTGGTCAGCTTTTGCTTCAAACCATGGTTAGCAGAAGACAGGAACAGTATGCCATTTCTCAAAAAAATAGAAGACGGATAGTTGGACATGGCAAAAATTAATTAATTAATTGTGTGTGTGTGTGTGTGTGTGTGTGTGTGTTAGAAATTAGGATCATAGGATACTGATAATATTAAACAAAATAAAATAAATAAAATGAGAATTATAGAAGCATAGATTTAACATATTACACAACATATACATGGGGCAAATCCTTCAGGGTAAAAAAATCCCACAAAGCATCATTCTATTATAAAATACTGACAAAAATAGTCTATTAAAAAATAGTCTGAACGTGGGGACACTCCTCTACTTACTTCCACATTGCCAGTAATATCTCATGTGCATAGTGATAGAATTCATTATAAATCTCCAAATTTCCTTACCTCTCAAATGAGAGAGAACCTCCTTAAATACAGGAGAAGAGGTGGCAAAATACTTGAAGGGGTATTAGTCATACCTATTCAAAGCAACCATTTGTAAATAATTAATAATCTAATAGTTATTAGATTATTAATTATTAAATGGTATATGCTTCATAAAACATATAATAAACATAAGGTTTTATAATCTTATATTAGAACAATATATAAAAGTTAATAAGTGTATGACCCCTAATACCATTATGTTCTAACAGAGTGTGTGTGTGTGTGTGCGCACACATGCATGTAGATACATATGTATGTACTATGTAGATATCTATGTATATACATATACATTCATACGTATCTACACACACACACACATATTTAAATTTTTTGCCATGTCCAACTATCCGTCTCCTATTATTTTGAGAAATGGCATACTATTCCCGTCTCCTGCTAACCATGGTTGGAAGCAAAGGCTGACCAGACTGAGACAGAGAATCATCAGATTGAGAATTTGGAAGTAAATATGGAAGCTCAGTCTAAAGTTCTGATGGAAGCACTACAAAAGAAACAAGCTCTGCTTTTACATATATATGTATATATGTAAAATGTAAGTTTAGAAAAGAAATTAGTATACAATGGCTATGCAACTTTAAAAAATGTAAAATGCCTAAAAAAAACATTTTAAAATACATAAATAGATGTCAGTGACACCAAAGATTACATTTTAAAGTAGTATTAATATTTGATAATCTGAAATCATCGTCGTGAAGTAAAGATTAAAGTTTAAAACTTTAAACACAATAACACGTAAGGTCCAAGGTAGTATTGAGAGCACATGCTACATAGTGAAATGCTAACAAATAGGCATACAAAAAACAAAAACCATAAATGTGAATCGTATCTCATCCAGTGGAAAAGGGACAACTCTTGCATCAGCCATGTAATGATTTCCAGGTCACCTGTCAGGTTGCTTGCCATATGCTCATTACTATGATGTAGTACACCTCTCTCATTTCAATCAATTGTGTCATGTCCCTATATTGAATCGATTATATATTATTCATATGAACATCCATATTAAAATAAATTGAATATATTTACATTAAATAATATATTTTTAAATATTATATAAATCATGTATCCTAAATCAAATATTATATATTAATATAATATAACATGTAATATATTTATATTATTAAAAATAAATATAAATAACAAATATAAATATTAATAATTAAATATAAATATTAGCTATTATTATTATTATATAATAATATAAATATAAAATATAATAATAAATATAATATATAATATATAAATATAAAATATAAATAATAATAGTATAAATATAAATATTATTAAATAAAAATATTATTATAATATAAATATGTATAAATAAATATAATTATAAAATGACCTTTGTCATTATCTAAAATATATATATGGCAGCGAATGGTGTAAGGAAAAGCAAATCTTAGAAAACAGCGAGTACATATTTAAAGGCAACAAAGTAAACATTAAGAGGCAACGGTTAGTATGAGAAAATAAATAATACTAACTATTATTGCAGTGAATGTTTAGGAAAGGGCAGCATTAGAATAAGCGCTCCCTCATAACCCAAACAAGGCATTTACTATATATGATTAAAGCTACAGCGATTATAATAAGTAATTGCATTTTAAGAACAGCGAACTAATCAAGGAAGAGCCACGACCATTGGTAAGGCAGTTTGAAGGGTATAAAAGTCCTTAAGAGAATGATCGATGGGAAAGCACTTCAAGTTATAGAATAATCTAAGATGCAGGGAATAAGAAAGACAATAAAAATATAAATATATCTGCTGAGGAAGAAATACACAACGAATACAGCAGAAAGGAATACCATAAAGATATATGGAATCATCAATACAAAATAATCAGTTCAATCATAGCAGTCACCTACATAATACAGATCAGATCAGCATCTCAATTCTAAATCAATCGAATCAATTCATTATCATCTTAGGCATTAAAAACAGAATATCATCTCTCAACACAAAATACAACATCATTCATTTCAGCAGACCTGAATCAGATCAGCATTCAATAAATTCTTACCTTCACTCAGCAGCATCTAGAAAGCATTATCTCATCTTGAACAGCAAATTGATAACAAGGAACAAGGTATAAATCTCATGCTTCTCCTATGTTATTTCAGCAAATGAATATTTGATTATGTATGAATATGAATGGCATTCAAGTGCCGCAAGATTTTTAAAGGAATGATGGACAAAGTCCAATTCCTATAAAGAGAATATGTGCATGAAAAGCATAAATGCTATGATCCAAGAGATCATTTGAGAGAGAAGGCAAGGACCGTTAATGGTATGATTCTTAACCCTGCTCATGATATACTAGGGATGAGAATAAGTGGCCTCATCATTAATCTTAGCTAACACCCTACGAGAACGTGTAGTTAGTTAGGGAAGGGCAGTTTAGTAATTTCGTACCTAGGTGACTCTCAAGTGGGTGAAGTATCACCGGGTGTAGCGTGAAGCCCCTTGAACCAAGTGGTGAAGTATTGCCCAGTGTAGCATGAAGCCCTTGGGCCTATGGTTGCGTAGATAAATTGTTATTAAATGGCTTACATGGTAGGTGACTCTCAAGTGGGTGAAGTATTGCTGGGTGTAGCGTGAAGCCCCTTGAGCCAAGTGGTGAAGTATTGCCCGGTGTAGCATGAAGCCCTTGGGCCTACGGCAGTGGAGTCTTGTTATCCAGTGCCCTAACGAATAGATGACCGTCTCCATGGGGTTAATGGTTAGATTAGATTAATAATCAGGCACAAGGAATACCTCTCCCAAAGTATATCATGAGATCTCCATATGATAGGAATGAGAAAATATGAAATATATATATATATATATATATATATATAAATATAATAGTGTACTTGATATTGATTATGTTTATGATGTTACTAACCTTAATTAGGGTATTATGATTTCATAATGGATTTATTAATTACTAATGTTCTCTATAAGAAGTTGAAATTGTGTTCAAGGTAAAGAAATCCAAAGCTTCCTAAGAGGGGACATTACAAATTGATAAAACTTTATTGCAGTGAGATATCTTAAGCCTTTTTATTATTTCTCTTCTTACTAATATCTCTTTGGGCATTAATAAAAAAAATTTATGCTTCAAAAAAGCGTGTAAATTCTAATGCAAAAAACAGGAAATTACAAGTATATTAGTGTATTTATTTATCTCTTTTACCTCTTGTCAGCCAGATATCTCACTTGAGTGAGAAAGAAATGTAATCTATATGATATATCTAATAATTTCCAAGGGATGCTTCAAGATGTATAAGGATGCTAAGAAATATCATTAAATTCTCCCATTGTCTGGAGATATTCCCATATGTGTTTTTTGAGATAGAAACACGTTTCTGATATGGAAGATGAGTATCAGGGTCAGGGCACGAGTCTCTTGGTAAGTATGCTTCAAATTGGCAACTCTTTTAAAGTAAACTACTGGTTCATTAACCAAGTGCAATGACAATTAATTTCTTCATCAGAGTGAGTAGGGAGCTCCATGTCTTCTATAGCTTTCATATCCTCAAATTGTCCAGCTCCTTCAAAATTTTTTCCATGTGAAGTTTCAGTAAGATCTATCAGAAATTTAACTTTAGGGTCACTACCCCCTTCCATCACATTTACTAAATTCCTCAATTCATTTGCTTCTTTCACGAAAATCTCTACCCGAATTTAAATATGCTGAGGCTCAACCTCTATTTGCACAGTCTTCCACAACATTATTTGTAGGTATTTTAAATGAGGTAACTTTCAGTTCTTTCAATCTATAATGATATTCTCACACTTGAGTAGGCTCTGTCTAACAAGGTAGATCACTCAAAGGTTCTTTTTGTTTTCCAAGACCCTTATTAAATTATTTGCAATTTTGCATAGTATTCATGAGTTTTTATGGGAAAATTATTATCTGTAGGCTCAACCAAATTACTTCCTGCTTTTCTTTATTGCTTGCGTGCTAGCACCTGAAACAGTGAAAACACATTGAGTCATTCTCATTACCCTTTTTTTTCTTTCTTTCCAATGTTTTCACAATTTCTGCATTTTCCTTAATTTCTTTAGTATTTTGTTTCAATTGTTACATTATGCTCTTACCTTCTCTAGCATCATAATCCATTTTTATATGGCTCAGACTCTCGAGCACAATTCTAGTCGCTGATTCTGTACATGGAGGGAGTGCTCCATTGTCAAAACCCTTCTGAATTACTCCTAAAAAATTCTTCAAACTCAAGAATGTGGTTGCACTTTCACCACTTGTAACTTCTCAATACTCTACATTTTCTCATTAATAAAACTGGTCCACTTATACACTGCCTTCCATAATTCCCTCAACATATTGAATTCCCCAAAATTATAATTTAGTATTTCTATTAGCATGCCACTGAGTATGTTACGAATAACATCAATATGTCTAAGCTTTTAACCACTCACTATAACTAGCAAATAAGTATTTTCTACTCATAGCATCCAAATTTTTTCTTTTATTATTCAAAATGATAGCATAAGTAGCAGAACAAAGATATGGAGTTGTTTTACCTTTGGTTAATGTCTGGACCATTCTTCCTTAGAATTTATTTGCTACAAGGTTTTGCACTGGCATTTATTCAACTAAACAATATGAACTATCTTATTCTAGTATCTAAACAACAAGCAATAGGCCATCTCTAAGGTCAGTTCCTGCTTTCCACAACCCAATTTTGCTGTGAAGTTTAAGGACCCAATAATTTCCTCTAAATAACTTCACTGTCATAATTTTGTTTGAACTGTGTGGAAGTAAACTCTTCCCCATCATTTGACCTGAGAGTTAATGTGCTTACAACTCTGATTTTCTACCAATGCTTTTAGCTTAATGAAAGTTACTGAAGCATTCAGACTTAAACTTGAGAAACAAAACTTAATTCTTTGAGAAAAATATCAACCAGGAGAAGAAAATATCTAGCCCCTGATGGTTTTGCTGATTTCCACAATGACTGACACAAATCAGCATGAATGAGATAAAGAATCCTTTTAGCAAGCAATGCACTTTCAGTTGAAAATTCAGCCAAATACCCTGTATAGATATCTAACTTTTCCTTATTACAAGGCACCATGCGAACCATGTCAGTTCAACTAAATGTAGAAAGATACTGATAGTTCAAATGACCATACTTTGCATGCCAAAGAATGCTGGTGTCTTCATTGTAAGAGCATGCAATTCCATCATGGCTGGATCAACAAAGTTTATATAGAACTCTTTGCCCAGTACCAAGGCCATCCATCTTGTTTGTTTTACACAATGTATCAAAAATTGGGAATAACTTCTAATAAATTGCAAGTTATTGGGACTTGGACCAATCAGCAATCCAATTTGAATTGGATTGAATTGCGAGTTATTGGGACTTGGACCAATCGGCAATCCAATTTGAATCGGATTGCCTTTTTTGTTAACTTGGGCATGATTACCAAGGCAGAGAAAATTGTGAATCATTCACAATTTAATTGCACGCTTTTGAATTAATCGGGATTTAATTGGGAAAATCTTGGGAAATTAAAAAATACTGAAAAATTCATAAATATGTCAGCATTCTTTTAATTTCCCAAATTTTTCCCAATTAAATCCTGATTAATTCAAAAGCATGCAATTAAATTGTGAACAATTCACAATTTTTGCTGCCTTGGTAATCGTGCCCAAGTCCCAAGTTTTTCCCAATTAAATCCCGATTAATTCAAAAACTTGCGATTAAATTGTGATTCCTGATTAATTTTTTTAATTTCCTGATTTTTTTCCTAATTAAAACCTGATTAATTGAAAAACGCTTAATCTTTTGGTTTGCTGAGTCAATCCTTAGAAAGAATTTTGCTACTAGGGTTTCACATTAGAAACCAAATATTTATTACCACTGAAATTTACAACAATGTTCATGTTTTAGGTGAGTTGGCTATAATAGATAGCAATTTTTTATTTATCTTGGAACATACATAACATCCCAAAACATAGACTTAAATTGAGAACACCGTGAATGTTATCTCTACCTTCTACTACGTGAAACCATCTCCTAAGGTTACTGATTCAGATTACTGTCTGTGGCAAAGTTAACATAGTAGTCCTTGCCACAAATGAAATTTTGCGATGCAAGTTAAATCAAAGTATTGGCATTTAGTGACTTTTTTTTGTTATCTTGGGAGACAACAAAAGTGTATCCCTCTCTGGAATCCCGTGCCCCTTCACTAGTTGCCATATTTTCCCAATTTCTGGACTTCTTATGAGCCAAATCATATACTGCAACTTTGATATTCTTTTTTGACATGGCCAAACTTACGGCAGTAAAAACAATTTGGTTTGTGTTTTGGTGAAGTTTCTATAAATCATTTCCCAACATGTATTTTGCCTTTGCCTTTTGCGTTGTGCCACTAAGACACTTTTAGTACATTTAGAAGTGGACTCCCCCAATTGTGCTTCCTACCTCTCTTTTGCAAAAGGTATGTACTAATTCACTCGAAGGTTAATATTAACTCTCAGCCAATAGGTTCAAGGACTCAATAAATGTCTAATAGGAAGGGGCAATTTGTTTTACATCAATGCAACCATATCTTCATCATCTAACTGTTTGTTTATGCCATGTAACTAGTTGTCAATGTATACTTAGTTTATACACTTCATTGAATTTCTAAGATGCAATTTATTTTATTTTTATTTTATATCTACCTAAATATAAGGAAGGTCAAAATTATACTATTTTCTATATCTTCCAATTCACTATATGTGATGGTATGTACTATGCATAATTGGAAGATATTGAGAATAGACCTTATCTTGATCCTCATTGAAGCTTTATTGCTCTTGGGAGTTGTCACTTTTATTTATGGTTTTGACTTTTTGTATTCCCATCTAATTGGGGTGTTGCTACTCCCATCTAATTAGGGTTTGCACTTTTTTATAAGGGCATTAAAGTTTTGAGTTAAAAGTGTGAGAGAAAGCATACAGACTGTAATTAGGCTTTATGGCAGAGTTTCTATTATCAAGAAAAAGCAAAAAGAGGTAGCGTGCTACACACTTTATAGTTTATATAGGTGTCTTGAATGTGAGTGTAAAGAATGTTTTTAAGGTTTTTAGCAACAATCCTAGGATATCCTCCAATATGACTACATGGTATCACAAATGGAGAAGTCCTATTTCATTTGCATTCATTGATTTGAATTTGTGATCTGTTTGTATTTTTTTGGAGCTTTGACGCTTCATTCTTTTTGAACACTGCTTTTGGATTTGTATGTTTGGAAGCCGTCTAGAGCAAATCAAATTTCCTTATCGTGTTCAAAGCTGTCAAATAGTTTTTGATAAAGTAAGCGGCAAAAAAGGGTGCCAATCCCATTACACATCAGCCACAAAGGCACATTAAAGTTCCATCAAAAAGATACAAACCCAGGCAAAAAGGAACAACCAAAAAACCACAGACCCAAACACAGTGTATAGACAACGGACCGACAGTAGAAAAACACCAGAAAGCACATAAAAGCCCCTAGGGCTGATTAAACACTTGCTCCCAATCCTCCTTCAGGAACTGGTATAGATCTTTGTACTCCTTCAGCTCTTTATCTTTCATCCCATGTCTGGTAAGTTAGATGTCCCGAAGAACTGCAAGAGTGGTGGCCGATTTGTGCATGACTTTGGCGGTGAACCTGGCCAGAACCTTAAATTTCCTCTCCAGCTTAGACATTCTGCCAATGAAGGCTTCCATCTCCCCGTCCTTCATGGTTTTCTTACCACCCTTGTTCTTCTTGCCAGTATCCTACACCACTTTCGCAGAACTCACGGAGTCAGACCCTCAGACATTGAGCTCCAGAAAATTACTAGGGCCATCATCAACCCCAACCTCCAACGTCTCATCTTTGTTATCTTTGTTACCAGTATTGTCCATATCCACCCGGTCTTCCTCTCCTTCCACCAACTCAGCAATCAACACTTGTTCTTGAGGAGCAGAACTAGGTTTTGTAGCAAGCCTAGTTGACCTTTTGGTCGACGGTACCCGGGGTTTACTTTTAGGCAAGGGAAAATCCTCATCTTTGGTACTATCACTCCCGCCAGCACCTTCCTCAAAGCCAACATCCTCAACCTCCAGGATTTCAGCTTTATTCCTATCTCCACTATCCGAGATACTACCCCCCTCCACCCCTCCTTACTCTTCTTCTGAGGAGTCTTATGGGAGGAGTCACCAGAGATAATCTTTCTTTTGGTAGAAACCTTGGAAATGGTCCTAGGGGTCTAGTCGACAGACTTAGTCACGGGGCTTTTACTAGTCACTAGCTTCTTCCCAGACTTGTGGGATTGGGTGTATTTCTCCAGGGTGATTTTAGTAATTATCACCGGGCTATTCTTGACAGGGTTATTGCTGGGCAACAAAGGAGGGTTAACACGAGTAGTAGTAAGTGTCTTAGGCGGATAGAGAGCCAAATGGAACTTGTAAAGCTTGAAAATGAGCCCCTGATGGAGTGGGATAAGGGGCTTGTTAGGGTCAATGGCATGTTGATCAATGGCAGACACAATCGAGGCTTCAAGTGACGACAACAAGTAGAAAGGAAAACTAATAATCTTGCTATGCCTGAAATGGTTTAATAAAGCAAAATGGTAGTGAAAAAAACGACGGAATCTACCTTCAAGTGTGAAGTATTTGATGACATGTGGCACACATCGTCCCAGGGTTTCGGCAGCATCTCTCTATCAAACCCACCTTGCAGACTGTGTAAGACCTCACCTTTCTTCAGGAATAAAGCCATACCATCCGGATCAGAAACTTTGCTCATTTTCTTGTGTTTAATACCATTGGTCGGCATGCTCGTCGCCATCCCGATAACTTCCTCTGAGATATCAAACCCTACACTGCCCACCTAGACACGTTTGCCCTCAAAGGACTGCAGAAACTGCTTAGAAAGGTTTTTGTTGTGCCCTTGTAGGTATTCCAGGTAGGAAGCTACCCCACCCTCCTGGCAAATGTGCCAGAGGGTCTCATTGCGCTTGAACTCCTGACAAGATTCGGGCTCCATTCTAGTCCTCTCCCCCCATTCTCAGAGTGCACAAACTTTTCACAGGTAATCTAGCAATGCGGTTATCTTTGGTAAACTTAGAAATTTTCAAGCTGCAGGAAATAACTTGTAAACCGATACTCGCACTCAAATTAATGAGTAGAGTGTCCCTTTGCCAGCCGTAGGTGTTATACTTACGTAAATTCACAATGTGCGAATGGGTACTCCCTTTCCTATCATAATTAATACTCTTTAATTGGTCATGCTTACGAATTCTGCTGAGGCTAGTCGACTTAACTCCCCCATTGCTCACGTGCCTGGCCATGTGGAACCCCTCCTTAGGCCTCCACATCATGATGTCGGGATGGCTACCCGACGTACGGACACAGGCCCACCTTCTGATCTATCTGAGCTGGCAATAAGCCGTCACACCACCTAAACTACGAGTCCTCAAATCCAATTGGCAGTCCAACAAAGATCCCATTTGGTGCCTAATGTATCCCATAGGCCAAGGGGTAGGGGCACTTAGGATTACAAACATGAAAGACCAGGGGCGGGACCTTGCTCCTTTCCAAGAATATTTTGTATTTGAACATGTAACTTTTCTTTTGTTTTCTTTTCCAACATCTCCATCTGTCCAAGCTCTGCCCAAGATTGGCCATACCATCTGCACTTTATTGCCTTCGCGATAAATGTGCCCGATCTCTTTCTCATTGAACCCAGACAATAAGCAGACGATATACCTTGGTTTCTTCACTCCAGCTTGGGCGTAGAAGTGTATAAGGAGAGTGTAGTGATTTTTGAGTTGTTACAAACCTATTTGGAGATTCCACTTGCTGTATACTCTTTGCCTGGCCGTACCAGCTTGCCTGGAGGAGGCGTTTGGTCTATGGGACTCATTTTTATGTGTTTGTATTCACTCTTCTACATTTTCTAGGGGCGTTTAGGGCCTCTGTGACTGCGGTAACCTCTCCTTGCACTTTATTCTCATTCCTGTGTGATTTCAGAGGATATCTGTGATACCCAATTGCTGGTCCAGCTACAACATAAATACCAAAGTGAATATCTTGACATGGGTATGTAATAGTAATTCATTATATGACATTTTATGATCTGGGTATTAGTTATTTTCTTCATATCTATTGTACTTTTCTGGGTTTGAAATGCATGTTCTATATTGTGCCTTTCCGGCGAACACATTGCAAGAAAACTGAAACCCCTTCTGCATCTTCTCTCTAGTATGAAAGAACACAATAGAAATTAAAAAAATAACACTAAAAAGATTTTAAAAAGAACCAACAGGTATGGCTCATTACATCATCCATTCTTTCCAAAGACAAAAGGAGCCAATGCCAAGACAATGAAGGTGAGTGCTACAAGCACAAAGAAGACAAAATCTGCAAAACATTTGTGATCATTGGGATGCGAATGGTCATATGGATGCAACTCGCTAGAAGCTACATCCATAAAAGTGCCCATTTTGAAAAGGTAAAAAGAGTAAGAAAACCACCACCATTCCCGTTGACATGGGCAAAGAAATTGATTGTAGTTTAGAGGTTGATTCAAAATTTTCATGTACTACAAAAAGGGTTAGTTTTAATGTTTTGACACAAGAATAAAAAGAGCATTCAAAGTTGTTAAGTATCAAAGTTTAGATTAAGGGTGTTAAATTTGATGCACTTTTTGATTCTTTTTCACAAGCTAATCTTATTTATCAAGATCTGGTTGGAAAACTTGGTTATGAAACTAAGTTGCAGGGTTCTTTAGAAACAACCGCCGTACCCGGACCGGGACGTTTGGGTATGGATTCTCATACGGGTCCTTTGGGGGTTCGTCCAAGGTCCTGCCCGGGGAACCCCCAGAGGACCCGTGCGAACCCAAGAGAACTTGCGGCCAGGGAGCGCCAAAAAGCGCTTTTTTAAATTTTTAAAGCATTTCATTAACACTAAAAAAATTAAAATGCCCTAGTAACCTTAAAAAGCACATTTGAAACTAATAAAACATTAAAACATGAGTTCTTTTCATTCATTCATGCAAACAAAAGGGAGAAAGTTCATTTTTTGTCTCCAAGCCACCATTGTTGGTTCTTGAAGGTTGCTGCCTCTTTCTTTGAAGGTGAAGGCTAGGAGAGTGAAAGAACTACACCAAAAGGGAAGGAAAAGCTGCACAACGAAGATTTAGCTACAAAGGTGAGTGATTTTTGTAATTTTTTCCAAGTTTTCATGAATTTTTTCAAGATTTTTGAAGTTTTTCAATTTTTTTTTGGTTTTTTTTTAAGTTTTAGATTTTGTTTGTAAACCTTATATGCACAATAAAGGGGTTATAATGCCCATTTTTTTTCTTTTGTTTTGTTGTATAATTTTATACAGAATGGCTCATAGTTCTGCTTCAGTTGGTTCTCTAGACAAGCCATTTAAAATTGATGCATCATCACTGCTTTGGCGACATACAAGCATGATAGAACAATTACCTGGTGGTGGGGGTTATCTTTGGTGTTGTAACCAATGTTTGAAAGAATATAAGAGCTCATATAGTCGAGTGAAAGCTCACTTATGTGCTATTCCCAGCACAGGTATAAGAGTTTGCTCAGGGCTGAATAAAAAAGGGTTGTCAAAGCAACAAATAGTGGATTATAACAAGGAACAAGAGGATGCCGACATGCTAAGTAATAGAGGAAAGGAAAGAGTGCATCCTCTTTCCAATAAGGGACCACAAAAATTTCTTGTTTGCTTCACAAAACCGGCTGGCCCACATCCTTTCATGCCACCACCATCTTTTGGAGAAGACACTACTCAATCTGATTCCCGTAAAAGAGGCCCATTGGAAAAAGCCTTCAAGAATGAGTCAAGGGAAATTGCAGATGACAGCATTGCTCGTTGCATTTATGCCAATGGACTTCCTTTCAACCTTGTTAGATCACCATATTGGCGGGATATGGTGTTCGCAATTGCCAAGGCACTCAGTGATTATGTTAGTCCTGGATATGAAAAGGTGTGCACCACCTTATTGGCCAAGGAAAAAGCTTCTGTAGAGTTGTCATTGAGGGCAATCAAGGATACATGGACTGAAACAGGAGTGTCCATCATTTCTGTTGGATGGAAGGATTGCAAAGATAGGCCACTAATTAATGTCATTGCAGTGTCGCCTAAAGGGGCCATGTTTTTGAAAGCGGTTGATTGTGAGGGGCAAGTGAAGGATGCAAGCTTCATTGCCGATATCCTCATACAAGCCATTGACATGGTGGGCCCTGAAAACGTTGTCCAAGTTGTAACAGATAATGCTAAAAATTGTAGGGCAGCTGGTTCAATAGTGGAGGGTAGATATGGGCATATTTTTTGGACACCATGTGCCGTTCACTCTCTCAATTTGATGATGCAAAAGATTGGCACACACATTGAGTGGGTCAAGGAAATCTACACAAAGGCCGAGGAGATTCAAATGTTTGTGACAAATCATCACATGTCACAAGCCATCTTTAGGACCTTCTCCAAATTGGAGTTGTTGAAGGTAATTTTATTTTAATTTTTTATTTTTAGCATATTTAATATTTTTAAATTTTTGCTAAGTTGCTACTTGCTACTTTTTATTATTTTATTTTTTATATGATATTAGGTTGCCGAAACTTGTTTCGCATCACACACAATTGTCTTGCGACGACTTGTGAAGGCGAAATCAGCATTGGGTGCCATGGTCATCGACACTCTTTGGAGTGTATGGAGGCAATCATAGACAGACATAGCCCAAAGAATCAAAGCATTGATCCTTGATGATGAGTGGTGGGTTCGTGTGCAATATGTTTTGGATTTCACTGAACCCATCATGAGTATGATTAGGTATGCAGATACGGATCGACCATGCTTGGGTGAGATTTATGATGGTGTGGACTCCATGGTTGAAAAAATAAGGACCATAATAGAAGCCAAGGAGCAAGACCCCACAGAAGCATTTTTTAAAAGAGTACAAAGGATCATTGTTGACCGTTGGAACAAAATGACCACACCCTTGCATCTCGTAGCATTTGCTTTGTCTCCAAAGTATTACAGCAAAGAGATACTTACCCTACCAAGGAGGGTGGCACCATATAGAGATAAGGAGGTTGCTAGTGGGTACAAAACTGCATTCAAAAGACTATGTCCAGATGGAGATTTAGAGAAAATTGTCTCAGGTGAATTTGGTGAGTTCATATCTTCAAAGAATCAAGATGCTTTTGCTCTTCGAGACAAGTACAAGAAAGATGCTCAAGAATGGTGGTACCTACATGGCCAAGACTATTTTCACCTTCAACCTCTTGCAATAAAAATTCTATCTCAAGTATGTATCTTTTTTTTTTAAAATTAACTTCCTCATTTTTCTTTGTAATTTTTAAATTTTATGGTATGCAAATTTAACTTGTATGGTATGCAAATTTAACAGGTTGCAAGTTCATCTTCAGCTGAGCGGAATTGGAGTACATACTCCTTTATCCACTCAGTTAAATGGAACCGATTGGGTGCAAAAAAGGCCGAGGATTTGGTCTATGTGCATTCTAACTTGCGTCTCTTATCACATAAGAAACCTGATTACAGTGCGGGAGCAACAAAAAATTGGGATCTAACACCTGAGTGTGCTGATTTAGATGCTACTGCTACACAGCTTGCAGTAGTCTCTATTGATGAGGTCCATGATGACAATGAGGCTACACATGACATAGACCTGCCTACTGGGAGTGGTGTTCCAATTGATTGTCCTTCAAATGATGATGATAATGCTTTGGATGACGACCCATATGATGCTTATTAAGTTATTAAGACTTTAAGTTATTGAACAATGGATATTGATTGTAATTTTGAATTTTCATTTTCTAGTGACATTTGACTCTTTGAGAAATCACTAAATTATGTCATAGACTCATATGAATTTCAATTCATGAGTATTTTGATTTACCTTAATGCAAGTTATGATATATGAGGTATGTTGATAATGATATTTTATTATGTTGTTTATAACTTTATTGGCAATTTGAATTATGAGTAATACTGTTTTTAACTTTAAGTTTTAGTCTTAGAGTTTACTATTTTAAATATAAATTAAAAAATATATATATATATATATATATATTGCCGTACCGTACCCTGGCAAAAAAAAAATTGCCATATCCGCGTACCCGAACCTCGTGCCCGTATCTGAACCCGTACCAGGACCGGCAACTTAGTTATGAAACTTATCAACACCCCAAGCCTTATGCTTTGGGTTGGATCAAAGAAGGTGCCGACTTGTTAGTTAGTAGTGTTGGAATATTATAATAATATTATAACATTATTATTATTTTACATATTGTTAATAATAATAATCAAACCTTATTATTATTAAGTTATTAACAAAGAATTATTTGTTGGTGGTTGATCGATTGTCTCTCATGAAACCAATTCCATATTGTATATATTGCATTTCATACAATAATACAATTGCTCATTGCCTTTCACCATTCCAATTTGGTATTAGAGCAATTGAAATCCATTTGCTTGTGTGTGTGAAGTTGGAGGTCGAAATTTGCGTGAAATTGAGTGAAGAGTTGCAGAGGAATATAGAGGTTGTCTGAAGCGTGAGGCCATTCTCGCGTGAGGAGCCGCTTGCATAAATCATAGACGACTACCTACCCTAGCCCTACAACTAGAAAATCCTACAAACTAAAGAAAAATGTGTCACAATATCCTCTTTGGTTTATCATCTGAGAAAGGTCGCGAAAAATCATTTACAAAGAATTCACATGAACTTAGGTCTGTCTCGAAAATTGGCATAAATACTTAGTGTGAAGAAATCCACTGCTAAGAGGCCGCCTTAGATTATGGTGAAGCCAATATAGGCAAAGAAGTTCAATTTTGTAGACAATTGGCATGGAGACAAACAAACAAACTTGTTTAAAAGAGTGACTGAAAAGTTATGAAGGCCATGGTAACACACCATATTCTTCCTTGATACGTTGCTGCGTGGAGAAATATTAAATTTCTTCTTTTCCTTTTACAGAGTTTGGAAAGTGTATAAACAAGATCATGGGAAGTTTTTCGAGTATATCAAGTATTTGGAGCATACAACTTTGAGGTTTGAAAAAGAATTATTTGAATAGCATTTAATTCTTTAATTCTAGTTTCAATTCAATTAAAAAAAGAAAAAAAAAAGAAAGGAAGAACTTCAAAATATTAAAAGTGCACTAATATAGGACACAACAAAACTATATTAAATCTTTTGCACTCATAAAATATTTTATTTGGAGCAAAAATTAAAATAAAAAAACATTTTAAAAAATTTCAAGCCAACTTTTGTTATATTTTGTAACAAAACATTGTTGCATTCAGTATAAATGATTTCTTTGATTTGCATTTACAGGTAATGCTTTCATGCTGAATTATTGCATCTAATGCTAAAATAGCTGCAATAACAACGTTCTTGGCATTGATCCTATAAATTGTTGGGGAGAAATAAGGGCATGCATTTCTTTTTGTATAGGTAAGGACCCCACAAATCCTATAAAATGGCATCCAATGTTCCAAAAATAATGCTTCTTGACTCTCCGCTATTAAAAAGTGATAATTATGCCCGCTTGGAAAACCAAAGTACAAACTCAACTTGAGTTTGAAGGTTTGTGGGACATAGTTTCTAGGACAATCACAAGATCCGGTCAAGTAGGTGTTGAGCAAAATAGGTATGATAAGGTCAATCAGAAGGCCAAACTAATTATCTTGTTCGGTGTTTCCGAAAGGTTTAGTCTCACATTTGACCACAACTACTAAAGAGGCTCGGGATACCTCAAGATAGTATATGAGGCCAAAAATTAGTTCAAATTCTTCATTTGCAGTTTCAACGACATTGTTTGCAAATGCAAAGTGGTGAGAAAGTAGAGAATTTTTCAGAAGAGTTGCAGAGACCAGGTCATCATTGCAAGCGTTAGGGGAAGATGTGTTAGATGACTCTCTTGTACCCATTGTCTTGAAAGCACTACCCCCTTCGTTTCACGTGTTTGTCACATGTCTCAATGTGATTAACAAAAAGCCATCTTTTGAGGAATTGGTGAATTTGCTTCAACAAGAAGAGGCAATTCATGGTGAGACCTCAGACTCCCCAGACAATCAGGCATTCACATCTCAATAGAAGGGAAAGCAACTTGAATGTTAGAGTGGTCCATGACGTTCATCCAAATCCAAACAAGAGAACTCTTCTACACAGAAAAAAAAGTGTCATTTGTGGGAAGAAGGGGCACAATCTCCAAGAATGCAGGTACAATTCCTTTGCTAATAGTGAATCTAGCTAGTGAAAACCATAGAAGTATTTTCAGGGGGACAAGAAGAAGAATCCTTGTTAGCATAAAAAAGCATAACAAACAACATGGCAATTTTGCTTTCACAAGTGATTATGATGAAGAAGATTTCTTGTATGCTATAGAGAGTTAGGCTTCCACTTTTGACAGTCCTATATGGTATGCTGATTTTGGTGCATCTAGATACATGACAAGAGAACAAGAGTGGTTCTACAACCTCCCATCATCAATTTCATATGGGCAAGTTTTCCTTGGTGATGATACATCCTACAAAGTGTAGGGTATTGGGGATATTTCATTACTTCTCAAGACTCACAAGTGTCAACTTACAAAGGTTCTATATGTTCCAGGGCTCCCAAAGAACTGCTTATCAATAAGTCAATTGCTAGATCACAATTTAAAGGTTGAATTTGACCATCATAATGGTGAGAAACTGTCTCATTTGAGACAAGACTCACAATGGTGAAGTTGTTGCTTGTGCCTCAGGGGTTGGAAAAATGTTTCAATTAGTTGATGCCACACATGAAGACAAGGCCCTTGCAGTAAAAACCGAGTCATCCACTACTCTTTGGCATAGAAAATTTGGTCATCTCAATTTGGGCTATCTTCATGCATTGAGTAAAACAGACATGGTGCGAGGACTTCAACCCATGAAGAACACAGAAGTTCTTTGCTCCAATTATGTTGTTGGGAAGCAACATCGGGCTCCTTCTCTTGCAGCAGAAACAAGAGCCTTTAGTCCCTTGGAGTTGGTGCACATCAGTTTGTGGGAACCCATTAAACCCAGTGATATTCATGCCCAATATTTTCTGCTTTTTGTGGATGACTATTCTAAAAAAATGTGGGTCTATTACTTGACTCGCAAAGATCAAGCTTTTGAAAAATTCCAAGCATTTCGAGCCCTTGCAGAATGGTTTTTTGGTCACTCCCTCTAGGCCATTTGCTCAGATCAAGGTGGGGAATTCACTAGTAAGGAGTTTTCACACTACTTGCAAGAACATGGGATCAAAAGACAGTTGACCATTGCATACACGCCTCAACAAAATGGTGTTTTTGAGAGGTGTAACTGTCATATTATGGAAATGGTGTGATGTATGTTAAAGAATGCAGATCTGGTTCTTGCATTCTAGACTAAAGTGGTTTGTACAACTATGTACTTGTTGAATCATGCACCCACCAAAGTGCTTGAAAACATCACTCCTGAAGAAGCATGGATTGGGAAGAAGCCCTCAATTTCACATCTCAGAGTGTTTGGGTGTATAACCGTCAGGCACATCGCCAAGGTGCAAAGGACAATGTTGGATGAAAAGTCCTTGAAATGTATTTTTCTTGGGTTCAGTTTAGAGTCGAAGGGATACCAACTTATGGATCCGACTCCAAAGATGTACATCAACAAGGATGTTTTTGATGAGAAAAAAGGTTTGAGAACTATTGAACCTAGAGATGAGGAATTTGATAAAGTACAAGAAGAGGCTTTGTTTCCAGTGAATCAGTTTCCACCTCTATCTCTGCTTGAATCCTCATCTCTTGTGCACAAAAGGATTCCTAACTGGTATTATACCACAATGAAGGATGCAAAGGTAGATGCATTTGTAAATAAGTCTAAACTTGGCCAAAGACTCGCAAGAAGTCTTTGAGGAAGTAAATTTGGCTCTAATGTGCGTAGTTATTTAGAGTTCCAAACTAGAAACCATGCAATAGGCTCTCGAGTCATCACCTTGGAAAGATGCCATAGATGCAAAATATTAGGCATTGCTGAGGAACAACAAATGAGAACTTGTTGATCTTCCACCAAGGAAGAAAGCTATTGGATGCAAATGAGTCTTCAGAATCAAATATAAGGCAAACAGTAGCATCAACAAGTACAAAGCTTGACTTGTGGCTAAAAGCTATGCTCAAAAGGAAGGCATTGACTATGATGAAACTTTTGTCCCCACAACAAAGATAAAGACTATCTAGATGGTTTTGGCATTGACAACACAATTTGGTTGGAAAGTTCATCAGATGGATGCCAAGAGTGCCTTTCTTAATGGAGATCTCAAAGAAGTCTAAATGACTCAACCTGAGGGGTATACTGCACTTGGACAATAACAAAAAGTGTGTAGACCTGTCAAATCCCTCTACGCTTTGAAATAGGCTCCACAAGCCTGGTATATCAAGATCGATGAGCACCTCCTCCAACATGAATCCATATGATCCTAATCTCTACCTCAGAGAGCAAGGGGGGAGATTGTGATTTTAATTGTATACGTTGACGATTTGGTTATCGTAGGGAGTTCTCCACAAATGATTGCAACAACAAAGATTGTGTAATGTCCCCTTCTAGTAAGCCAGAATTTTTCCTTGACCTTGCACAATTTCAACTTACAAAAAGAGAACATTAGAGTACCATTTTCCATTTTATATTATCATTCTAGTTATCTAATCAATATCCATTCATACTTATGTCCTTGTGTTATGACCCTATGTCCTTATAATCCCATAATCACATAATTCATATTCATAATCATTTTTGTATTCACTTTCATATTCATATTTATATTCATAATTTATATTTATGATCAAAGGCCTTATGCTCTATCCTTGAGAGGATCATGTGTCGCCCTATCATTAATCCATCTCTAACTCCATAGGCATGGTTCATTAAGGAGATACTAAGCATCCCATACGTAGGCCCAAAGGCTTCACTCCCACATAGAGTTCTTCACCATTTGGCTTGATGGAACTTCATATCCACACAACATTCTTCATCCCACCAAGAGGCACCTCACGTTGGGCACATTTAATACTGATGAGCTCATCATTACCATAGGCCCAAGGACTTCACACCCACACAGTGTTCTTTGTCTTTTGGCTCAAGGGACTTCACACCCACATAGTGTTCTTCATCCACTTGAGGGTTACCTAGGTCCAAGATACATTCTCCTAACTTACCAATACACCTAGGATAGCGAGACGATTAATGATGAGGCTAATCCTTCTCTTGGATATAGCACAATCCTATGGTTTCTAAGTCCTTGTGGACATTCTCATATGATGTCTTATCATTTTGGCCTCATATCATAATTGGCCCATCACATATTCATATGATCTAATGCTTGATCACATTTCATTATCATTATTGATCATGTTCATCCTTATATACATATTTATCATACTAATTCATTCTTCCATGCATATTCATTTATAATAACATTCATTTATTCATCTATTCTATATGTAATCAAGATTTCACATTCATGATGACAATGTATATAAATATCCTATGTCAATTATATGACCAATTTCATTTGATTGCTGATTCTAATCAATATAATGCATTTCCTATATGCTAATTATATCTTATTTAATGTCATTCATTTCTATCATTTACAAGTGTGTCATTTAGTAATGTATTTGCAGCTATATATTATTTATTCCCATATCATATGCATATATCAGAAATTGGCATGAGTCATAAGTTTGATATATAATATAGGCCCATAGTGCATACCTTGTTGATCTAACTGTAGACCGATTGCTGATCGCAGTATGGTGATTCGAATTCCTCTTCATCGATGTCCTTTACTTTTCTCTATATGCGATATTATTCTTGTTCGCTGTTCTGAGATAGTCAGTGCCCACGTTTGATAATAGTAGGATATGGATGCCGCTGGGTCTCTAACACTCCCTTAATGATCTTAAACCCAACTGCTGCGGTTATTGTTTGATGCTTGATGAGGGATTTTGTATGCTTGTATTATGATTCAATGCGGAGATACTTCACATCTCATGATGCTCTGTTTAGTGCCTTTGATCTTCTTTTATATGCACGTCTTCTATGGAGGATTGCACCCTTCTAATAGACGTGCCTCTTGGCCGATCGGTGATAACACATAATTTGTTAATCCTTTATACTATCTTTTATCTTCTTTGAAAGGCGCCAACTATCCAATCAATCATGCCAGTATTTATAACCTTTAATTATATATTGTTCTTTAAACCACCGCAAGATATAGTAGTGAATTCGGGTAACATGAAGACTTCGGTGTTGAAGACAAAATGTCTTAACTCTTAGAATGTGGCACACAGGATAATGATAGTCTGCATTTACTCATAATTACGTGGTGATGTTTATGTTGAGTTTTATTTATTATGTGGCTCTCTTCCCTTCATCGATGATTCCGTGGTCTCTCTTGGTGGGAAAGATGTAAATCAGACCACAAATTATCAATGAGTCTTTTCCAATCTTTAATTGGAAAATGTCGAGTCATGACAGATTGATATCAAATGATTGTTTGACATGACAAATCTTGGGCTCTTGCATTATTATCTTGGACTTGAAGTGTGGTAAAAGAAAAATCAAATTTTTGTATCTCAGATGAAATATGCCAAGACATTGCTCGAGAATTTAGGATGGAAGATTGTAAGCCTATGTCAACTCTCATGGAGATAGGATTGCAACTTTCTTGCAATGATCCATCACCTCATGCTACTCTTTATTGTCAGTTGATTGGGAGTCTCATTTACCTGATCTACACCAGGCCCGATATCGACTTTCTCTCTAGGTTTATGTAGGAACCTAAGGTTTAACATTGGAAAGTAGCAAAGCGTGTTTTGAAAAACATCCGTGGTATAGTGGAATATGGCTTGGAGTACAAAAAGATTGAAAATTTTTCTTTGCAAGGATACATGGATGCAGGCTATGCAGGTTTTGTGGATGACATGAAATCTACTTTAGGCTTTGTTTTCTTTTTGAGATTTGGTCTGATATCATGAGGGAGCATAAAACAAACCACTGTTACTTGCTCTTCCATAGAGGCAAAATATTGTGCCAAGTGGAGTTGTCTCTGAAGCAATATGGTTACGTCGCATCTTGATAGACATGGGTGTTCCTAAGACATCCTATAGTTCTGTTTTGCAACAATCAGAGTGTGTTGAAGTTTGTTTGGAATCCTATTTTTCATGAGCACATGAAACACATTGAGGTACAATGCCACTATATCTGCTAACATGTCCAACAAAAGAGTATCCAACTCTAGTATTGTTCCACTCAAGAGCAACGTGTTGACATATTTACCAAATATCTTGTTGTAGTGAAGTTCAAATCTTTTCAAACTTTCTTGATTTAATCTCTTGCGAATATGATGTAATAAGGGGGGCGATTGTTGGAATATTATAATATTATATCATTATATTAGACTATTGCATATTGTTAATAATAACAATCAAACCATATTATTATTATTAACAAAGAATCAGTTGTTGGTGGTTGATTGGTTGTCTCTCTTGAAACCAATTCCATATTGTATTATTGCATATCGTACAATAATACAATTGCTCATTGCCTTTCACCTTTCCAATTAGTAGGCATTGCAGATTTATGTTCGCAATTAATTATAAAAATGCTGATGAAGTGGTGTTGGATGTTGTGCCTAAGGATGAATGTGGAATTGTGTTTGGCAGCCCCTACATGTATGACATGGAAGTTGTGTTCTACCAAAGGGCCAACAAGTATTGCTTATGCAAAGGTGGATGGCACTTAACGTTGAATGCTTACAAGGGGCAAGGAGGAATAGCTTAACGTATTGAATCGTGGAGCAAAGAGAATGTTGAGCAGAAGCACCCTCTTGCGTGGGAGAGAGAATGTTGATATAGTTCTTTCAACAAGTTGAAGCACGTTAGTCTTTCAAAATCCATCGGATAGTCGGAGACATGTTTTTTGAATCTTGGTTAGAATGTTGCAAGTGACTTGGCCGCCATGTCATCCATTGAGAGGAGCATCCCTCTTGTTTTGAGTCTTCATAGATTTTGGTGACCAAAAGCGTTTTGTATTAGGGAGATGTGATTGGTAAAAAGAATAGTTGACTTCATTGGAGAAGTGGAACACAACATATAAGACACATGAAACAGGTTTCAGGCATCCAAAGTTCGAAATTTGGAGAGAAATGAAATACTTTGGGCTTATGTGCAAAATCGCCAGTTTTAGATAGGCGGTCGTTTCATAATTGCCAAGGTAGTTTCGTGATTGTTGAAAAGAGGTGGTTTCGTATTTGTTGGGGTGGTTTCATCATTTTGAAAAGCAATAGTTTTGTCACAGAACTGAAATGACAAAAAATGCCCAAGAATGCTTCAAATTCCTCATTCAAATGGTTTTTGAAGGCTCTTGATATCCCTTTAATGACTAATTTGGTCTATAATACATATGTAAATGCTCATAGAGGCAAGGGGGGAAGCTTTGAATTGAATTGATTGAATTCTAGTTAGAGTTCATAGGTTCAAAAATATGTTGTCATAGGTAAAATAATAGAGCTGAGTGCATAGGAGAGCTGTAGTGATTGTAGGGACTGAAATAAGTTGATTTCAGGCTGGTTGTGTGCCCAAGAGGCCTAAGATTGCAATTTTAATTGAAGATAGTGAAGATAGTGGAAAGTGAGTGTTTTTCCTCACTAATTGTTGGAGTTTTCTCCCAGAATTTGGGTTTCTAGGTTAAATCCGTGTCTTCTAATTTGTGGTGATTGTTGCTCTTAGTTTCCTTAAGTTCTTTGTTATTTAGTTTCCTTAGAATGTGTAGTTCATCCTTCATTAAGAATCTGTATGTGATGACAAAGTTGTAAACTTGTGAGGCCTAGCTTTCACTAGTTTACAGATCATCAACAATGCAACTACATAAGCAGCAAAGACTCGTCTCGAGGAGAGGCCCTATTGCATTGATGTTCTACTAAAGGATATAGGCAAACTTGAATGAATAAAAACCATCATGGAAGAGACGGGGAACTGTTGATAACTGAGGAGGGGGGGGGGGTGTGAATCAGTTATCCTAATAATTCAACTTTCTGTGCTTTTTTAACAGTTAATGCAACATCAGAATCTATAAGCAAGCACCTATGAAATGTAAATAACACCAATGCACATGACACAATGATTTTGACGTGGAAACCCTGTTAAGGGGAAAAACCACGGGGTGATTAACCCAAGATATTATTCTCTATTAGAAGAATAGAAGGTACAAAATGGCACTTGCCAATTAGGGCTTACTGCTCGAGCACACTGCTCACAAGAGGCTTACTGCCTACAAGAGACTCATTGCCTACAGAAAAGGAAGGTAACTCAATGTTTGAACTGAGGAGCAGCATCCACACATGCTGAGATTCAGTTCCGGTTAAGCTCAATAAACTGATCTGCTGCACTTCATTCTTACTCTCTTTTGATGCAGCAGTACTGTCACATTCCGGATCTCTTTTACTATCTTTACTCTGCTCTGCTACTTATCTTCGCACCTTTTCTTCGCATACACTCCCTTCACATCTGAATCAATCATGTATATATATCCTCACAAGTGATTTCATCACCTTTCTAGTCGGCATCCGGAATAGTCAATATTTTCCTCAAACTCTGGTCTGTCGGCTGAATCATTGCATACCAAGTAATGCGGATCAAGGATATACTTGTAGAAGTCATCAATCATGTTGGCCAATCATAACTCAGGACTTAAGAACTTTTACCATCATCAGTAACACATCCGGAATAATGTCTGATGTTCTGCCAGTCAGTTCTACACTGTCACTTGGGAACCCGACACTCAAATATTCATATCTCTTTATCCTTTCTGCCGGAGGCTAAATTCTTGTATTCTACTAGTCAAGGTACTCCTCTTGACTTCCCCAAATCTGCACTTCACTGAGATACTTCTACTGAGAGATCTGGACCTGTCTGTCGGACCTTACTGACTGCTCTGTTCTTGCTTACCGGACCTCAACACTTCTTCAATCTGACTTCCGGTAATGACTCATCATGTCTTGCAGATGTGTGGGATAACCTTTGTTGCCATCAATGACAACATTCATAAATCCATATAGTGTCTCTTGCCAACAGGAACATCACCAAATACATGTACAACCGCCTTGGGTTGCTTAACTTGATGATAGAGCACATCAAGGGAAAGGAGCTTGTGCGACTAGGAGTGACATGATTCACCATCAACTTCATCACATTGCAAAGCATTTTAGGCTCACTAATGTCTCTTAAGAAGATCTTTGTGAGTATTAGGTGGATGGATCGTCCATACTCAAAAAAGGCCAAAGGACAAAGGGTTGTGAAGATTTTTTTTGATGATATGTTTTCCAAGAGCACATACGAGATCTTCAAGGTAATTTTAAACTTAATGTTTAGGAACTATAAGAAACATCACTAAATATATCTACAACCACTTTGGGATGCTTAACCTGATTAGAAAGCACACCAAGGGAAATGATCTTGTTGTTTGGAAGTGACATGATTTGCCACCAATTTCATCACATTGTAGAGCATTTTAGGCTTACTAATGTCTCTTAAACAAATGTTTGTGAGTATTACGTGGGTGGAGTTGCCATACTCAAAAAAGGCCAATGGGGAAAGGGACGATTGTTTTTCATGATATGTTTGCCAAGAGCATAGATAAGATTCTCAACGTAATTAAAACTTATGGTTTAGGAACTTACAAAGTAATCAATTCAATTACTTTGTGGGTTTGTTGAACTTACTAATTTTTAATTTCCCTTTTTATGTTAATTTTTTTTTTAGTAATCCATATTATTTTGTTTTAGGTGACATAACCTTTAGTTAGAGTTCTACTGCTTGGTAGATGGGGAAATAATCCAATATATTACCTGTATGAGACCATGGACAAGATCAAGGAGGCCATGGGTCAAGCAAAAGAAAATATGAACCCATTTGGCACATAATTGATTAGAGATGGAAAAGTAACTCCACCAATGCATACATGCAATGGCCTATTACTTGATTCCCAAATTTTTCTTCTCCAATTCCTCTAGCACCAATGAAGAGGTCACAGATAGCCTCAACACATGCATAGAGAGGATGACACCAGACAAAACCTTCGGAAACTGCATGTACATACATTCCAATGTGTGCCCATTTCCCACATTTCCTTCTTACAGCAATTTTATTAAATTTTGTTGATGCATCTGTATATTCTTTAACTGCCAGCAGCATTGAGCCTGGAACTAGGAACTATAACAGAGACATGCTGCCAGAGATGAACATGAATGCCCAAAGATTAAATGCTCCTAATACAAGAAGTGGGGAAATTTTAGAAAGGACAATAATGTTTACTTGTTTGTGCTTCGAATGTGGTCTAATTATTTTTTATATGCAATCATATTTAGGCAGTAATATTTTCTTATGTGTGATCATATTTAGTTATTAGAACTGCAGTCCTCATTTCTTGTATCAGGGACATTTGATGTTTGTCCATTCAAGATCATTCCTGTTAGCAAGTCTTTGTTACAGTTTCCTAGTTCCAGGTTGAACATTGCTGGCAGTTAAAAAGAGTATTTTGACACAATTTAATAAAATTGTAGCCACAGAACAATGGAATAACATCGCATATTACAGTCATGAGTAATATCATATTGCGTATGATCACATTATTATCAATCTAGGAAGAACATTGTGATCTAGTGTTCATGTATCCTTATTCCTATTATACACTTATGACATCTAGTAAATGAGTAGATAACAAAAAGGAATTTCTTTGGCAAATGTATGAAGTTTCTGTTTGTTTACATTCTGAAGCTCAAAATCACCAAAGTATCTTTGATACCATCCTGATTATGTTGTCAGCAGAAATTCAATACTACATACTTTTGATTTGATAGTAAATATAAAAATATATTGGTAATGAAGAAAAAATTGCAAGAAAGAGGTCTTTGACCAGATTAGACCAGTTTCATCATATACAGGAGCAACAGAAAAATGCATTAGTACCTAGAAAATTACATAAATGAAATTGCTGCTGGCGTAATTAAAAAGAAAAGACAGGATTAAACCAGCAAGCCATTACATCAAAAGGCTGCTGTGATTACAAAAGAAAGGAGCTTGAGAGTTGTGAACATCATTCATCTGTACATAATGAATGAGCTAATCAGAGATTAAAAGAAACAGAACTGTAAATTATTTTTCCCCCATGCAGTGATAGCTGTGAAGAGGGTGTGGACTGTTCTCCTTCTTCAGAGTTTATAATTGCCAGGGGTTGAGAATCACATGTCCCGGATGTGTAACCTGTTGCCAGTTAGGACCTCTCATAGAAAGATTACTGGAGCTTTATCTATGGTAGACCTAATGGTTTGGAGGGGGTTGCAGATCAGCTTGCTATTGAATTTCCTCCAGAAATTGTTTCTGGGCATTCTCTGACAGGAGCAGAGAGTTGATGGTCTGGAGTATGTTCGTGGCTTCCTATGATGACATTCATCTGATCGATATGAGCATTTGTTGTATTGATACACTCCTGTTGTTTTTCAACATCATGGAGAAGCTGTAGAAGGCTAGTCTCCATAAAGGGGTTATGAGAATGAGTGCCCCTCAGCTGCTTATTTTGATTTTGTATGGCCTTAGGTATTTATGGGCAACATATTTGGGTCAGCTTTTTGTTGGGAAATAGCTTCGGGTACGCCAGAGCTGAGAGGATGGTTAGCATTGGTAGCTGAGGAAGGCAAGAGGGAGTGATGTGGGAGAAGCCTAGGGACTGCAGTGCAGTACAGAGATCCATAAATTTGATTGAAACTTATATGTTGTTATCCTATATCTTGAAACTTAAATCCGTTTATATCTTGTTATCCTATTGGTTGCTTCATAATGTATATAAATCAGTCCAGAAATGGGTTAATATAATTTCTGCATAAAATATCCTTGGCATTTCTTTGGTATGAGTGCTTGCAGTACTTCCAAGCATTTCGGAAATGCATCTTAAAGGTTTAACTTTTTTGTCATTATGCATGAGACCTTTTTGATAAAATGCGTGGATGGTGCAACAGGATGATGTCTATTGAAGAGAAGCGACAACTTGGTCATAGTCTTGGTCAATTATCCCCTGAAGATCTCATAAAGGCACTTCAAATAATTGCTCAGACAAATCCAAATTTCAAACCCACAGAGGCTGAGGTGGAGCTTGATATTGATGCACAGGTCTTCATTCCTCTTTATCTTGACTTTTTTAGGGGGGCTCAAACTTGTTTGTCTTCCTGTAGCTTGTTGATTGAGTTTTAGTGCATCTAGCCTTTTATATCCTAAAGTCACATTTTTCTTTATTTGGTCTTGTACAGGATGCTTCAACTTTGTGGCGATTGCAATATTTTGTGAAAGCTGTACTAGGTCTCCAAGAAAAGAATTCTACTGCAAAAGTTCAAGCCAAAACAAAGCGTAAAAAGGAAATATGTGATGCAGTTGAAAAGAATGTGCAAAAACGAAGTCGAAAAGTGCTACCATAAGAGATTCTCCAATCAGTATTATACTTTTGTAAAGTAGAGGTTGGTTTTGAATTCAAATTTTTTTGTTGCTTGTGCATTTTGAGGGCGGATATGTTTTAATGCAACGTGTATGCTAGCAGATTAGGAAACCACGGAATATCTTAAATGGAATGATCTGAGTCTCACTAGGATTACTTTTTCCAACGCAGTTAACTCACGGACATTGGATGAACATTAGGGCCCTAGTACACAAGTTTATTTTGGCTGTAAGAATACCAGGGTTTATGAGATGAGATGGTTGATCAGGCAAATCGATAGGTGTTATTTCCCCGCCATTTTTTGTGTTCACTTAATAGCTAATTTAATTAATATTGATAATAATTTTAGTTGATCTTATGGATTGAGTATTTTTACAATTAATATGATTGGTTTTCTTTGGTCCCATCATCAAATTAATGGATTTTGTATAGATTGCTGGAATGCCCAATTTTCTGGAGTCTTGCTGGACATATCTCTGGAAAATTAGGGTGGCCTATGCATTGGATTATTTTGCCAGAATTGATATCACATTCCAAACCAAGTTTTTGTATATTTTGGTACTATTATCAATGTTTTTCCACTACCTAGGATCTCAAATGATGCAGCTTAGAATTGCCTGTGCTGTTTGACACTACTTGGAGATGATGCTCAGTGCTTGGTATGAGTTCATTTTACTAGATACTTGAATATAAATAAGATGGCATGTTCAGATTGGAAGTGGCATTTATTTGGCAGACGTATTTAACAGTTTGGCATGCTAAGATGCTAAGGACATGTCTAAGGATTTCTGGACATGTTCCATCAGTCTGAGCTAACCCAGACGACATTCTCAAAAATGGTCAGGGAGACCTTTTGACATTTATGGATGTTGATATTATTGTGGGTTCCTTATTTTTATTTGGAATTTTATTCTCTTCATGTCATGCATTAGTTGTTTTTTTTTGGTACATGGCGAGCACTTTGAAACCATGTGGGAAAACTTAATGCAAAATAGGATTATTTTCCAATTTTATGCCAGTCCTGTAACTCGTGAGTCGTGTAAAAGGCCCCTTGGCACTGGTCTGTTGATATTTACCTAGTTGAAACAATTCTCCTTTTTGCCTTAAACCAGAAATTCCACATTGTCATGGGAGCATCTACCTTGGCAATAGCAAGTGCAATTAGTTGTTGTGACGACCTTCATGCAAGGTCCTAATTATGCCTAATGCCAGTCTAGATTTAGATTTAATGACATCCTTGCAGCATTTGCATCATGTGCTTTCCTATTTTGTAGGCCAATTCAATATTATAATGCTTGTGTTTCTGAATAATATTTAAGCGACGTGTAGCTCCAACTACATTGGGACAAGGTACCGAACAAAATCCATTCAAATAAAATTGAAACAGAATGTCTTAATCAGAACTACTTGCATCCATGATCATGGAATGACTCCCTGAATGGATTGTACCATACTGTTTAGAACTTCTCCCGTTGAGTAACCTTTCTCATAAGTGCAATTTATAGTCATGCAAATAATTATCTCTGTAGCAAATGATATCTTCCTAGCTTTGGTTACCATCACCGCTAATTTTTCTTGATTCAAATGTGTGGAGGTTCCATAACTTTCGACCATTCAAATAGTCTATATGATACAATAATTCAACAAATGTAGTCATTCTTTGCAATGGTTCATCAAATTTTTGCTTATACTTGAAAGACATTACATATTTCTTTGATGTGTCATCAGGGATATAATGCTTGGACAAATACTACTTTTTAAAAATGGCATTGAAAGCTCTGCAATGTGAAATTCACTAATGTTGTGAATCCATATGGTGCTTGGACAGATACCACTTTTTAATGTGACATTCAAATCTCTGTTCTGACCCTAGTTCTAAAACTCATGCATAATATTCCACTAGAACAATATGGGCTTAAAATGTTGTATAGAAAATAATTTGTCTTTGGCTTGCCTAGTGTGTGCATACAGTTTCAACTATATAGTTTCCTCTGATCAACATACCAGTGTGCATGTAAAGGTGTACCCAAAAATCCAAACAAGTAAAGCAAAGATACACATTTTATTAGCCGAACCTGAATACCATTATAACAAATGGTTGAGGTTATATATACATGTTTAAATGCAATTTGTATACAATGGCTAGATTCACATTTAAATTGATGTCATTAATTTTTATAATTTCATACAAAAATATACATGAAAAATGTGTAATGTATTAGAGATACGATTTGTAGTTTTAAAACACTTTTCTTACATTTCTTGTTTATCTAAAACGATTATAATATTTCAAGTGTATCAATAACATGACATAAGATAACATAAATAAGTAAATATTATTGTTAGTATCAATGCGTAAAATAACTTAAATAAATAAAATGTAGTATAATATATTGCTTGGTAGATAGATGTATATATTATATATAATAATTCAATAAACAAATTGTAATATAATATATTATGTAATAGATAAGAATTAAAGAGGGTATTGTGATTTAACTAAAATACCCTCTATTGTTGGTTGATAAATTCAATTGATTTTTTTGCAACATCTTATTAGTGACGACTCTTTCTAAAAACTTGGGCCCTCTTCTCTTATTTGGTGGATATACCAAAGATGAATAGATGATATTTGTTTTATCATGTATAAGCCTAGGCTATCTTACCAATGGCTTCTCTTATCATCTCTTTCGAATATTTTTTGAATCATATATGGAGAAAAAAATTTAAAAACTTCGTCTTAGAATATTAGATATAATATAGAAAGTATTTATTTATTTTATTGTGTCTTATGTTCTATGGCCTGCCACTTGGAGGGTGGCTCTAACATATGGTTGCTTTGCCTATCTCATGCCATATTATGTTCATCCATAGTTTTTAAAGTACACCTTTTGGTTTCGGCTAAAGGTTGTCATTGATGAGGTTTCGGCTTATTCTTTCATTTCACTTTTCCACCACGAACCCATCACTTAGGATATGACCATATTGGGGGATTTCATGATGCTTCCCTCAAAGATTTCTCAAGTGTGGCAATTAGTAGATTGAATGTTTTATTTTGGTAAAATGCATAAATATCACTATATACTCTCATGTATTCTTTAGATCCATCTTTCACTTAGAAACTGTAAAATAGTAGTGATTTCAAATTTGCTTTTACATATTCAAAACTAGACCAACAAGATTGGGATGGGGTGAAATATTCTGAACAACTTATAATTTTTTTTTTGGGTAATTCTCCATGCACCAATAGGCGTAGTAGGGAGACCGAAACAATAATCTCCACATCCATTAGAGAAGATTTAAGAGTAAATATAGTAGGTTTCAACCTTGCAGGTGTCCTACACCTCTATGGATGCAATGATCTGGGAAGGACAATTTCCCTTGTTTGGATTTATCTCGCTAGTAGACTAAGGGGAATGTGCAATTAAAGCCCAAGTAAAACCAAACGTAAGGTGGTTTAGATAGGGATCCTATCCCTAAATCTAATCTTGTAGGTTCTTGAGATGGGCCCAAGGTTGATGGTAATTCCTTCGCATAGTTGCTGCCTTTGTGTTTGCACGTAGTTTGGTTCCTTGGCATGGTTGCTGCCTTTGTGTTTGCACATAGTTTGGTTTTTTGTGGTGGTCATTTTTAAGAATTTTTTTGTAGTGTAGGTGTGGCCCATGTGCTACTCATTCTCAAATTTCTTGGCCCTAAAGCCTATATTAGGCCTTGTTCCACTTACACTTTGATTGAACTTTGCTCCATTTTCAGCTTTGGGACTGTGTGATGGCATTCCACTTGCAGTATTTGTCAAATAGCTGTCTCTTATTGGCGAGTTAATATAGAAGGCTATATTAAAAAAAGTTTAAGAAAATAATAATTAATATTAGGTTTAGGGTCATGGTTAAATTCAGTCCCCCTTAACCATTATGGACGTTATTGCAAGTTCACTTAACAAAAATTAGAAGTATTTGTTTGTGATTATTTGAATTGATAATAATGATGAGATAAAGCATAGTTGCAAGGTATTATATAGATTAAAATATTTTTCAACATAAAATTGTTTTTGAGATGTAAATCTTTTAGTTGATTTGTTAGTGTCTTTTATAAATATTTGTTTATTTTGTAAGTTTGTTTACTTAGTGATTATTATCTATGTCTGGAAAAAGGTTATTAGAGAAATACATATTTATAGAAATAAGTTTTTCAAATGACAACTTAAATATATACTTCAAAAAAATTATTTAGTTTAAAAATCAATGGTAATAAACAACTAACTTACAAACCTTACACTTAAATTTTTTTTTTTTAAAAAAAAAAAGCTTACAATTAACTATAGAATTTAAAAAAAATTGTTTCCTTCTTAAATTTATTTCATTATAATTTTTTGTTTCTACTTTATTATAAGTATGCAAATGAATTATGATTGGGATAAATTTTGTAATCATACACATCAATCTATTTTTAAAAAAATGTTAAATATCATTATCATTACAAAACTATAATTTATTTAACGGCTTATTACATAACTAACCTAAAAACTATAATTTATTTAACCACTTAGTACATAAAGAACCTAAAAACATAACTACCTTGTAAAGTGAAAACTTTATTTTAATTTTTTATACAACTTATAATAAATTTTTATTATTACAACTTTTAAATTCGTTTATATATTTGAACTATTTCCATTTAACACTTTAGGTTGACTAAATATTTTCTTCTCAAATCGAATGAAATACATATAAGACTAAATCAGAAATATGACACTTAAATACATAGCATCAATATACTGCGTACATTGAACCTTTAAAATCATAAAAAAATTATAATAGTTACCGTAGTTTGTCATCCCATCAGCCATATAGTTTATTCATGTAAAGCTTATTTCGTAATTTAATTCACGTTTTCCGTCTGAAGTTTAATATCAAATTATTTTCCTTGTAACGACATTGACCGTCAAAAGCGCCTATATTCGCGGCGTCAACTCGGAAACGATCGTGTGCTGCTCTCAAACCGTCATTATAACATTTAATTCTTCCATCAAATACGACCACTCTCGTCATTTTCAGTAAGAGAATATATATAATTTGTTTATGCAACTTCTCATTGACTGTTGGAATGTTGAATTGTTTGATATGGTAGTAGAACATGTAACTTGTACTTTGAAGGTGTATATGGGTCTTTATTTATGCCAACTTATTTTTGCCTCTTTGTCTGACCAACTCTTTGATGTTTAAGTAGAACATGGAACTTGTACTTCAACGGAAGGATCTTTATTTTTGCAACTCATTATTGGGTGTTTGACCATCAAAATATTTGATGTTCAAGTAGAAAATGTAACTTATACTTAAAAGGTACATAAAGATCTCTCTCAAATATATAAAGACAATAGAGGTAGGTTGTGTTTCTTTGTTAGTGTGTGGATGTGAGATTGTTCTTTAACTCATTATTGGGTGTTTGCAACTCATTATTGGGTGTTTGACCATCAAAATATTTGATGTTCAAGTAGAAAATGTAACTTATACTTAAAAGGTACATAAAGATCTCTCTCAAATATATAAAGACAATAGAGGTAGGTTGTGTTTCTTTGTTAGTGTGTCGATGTGAGATTGTTCTTTAAAATTACATTGTCTTGTTTTGAGGTGTACAATTTTAACGTTTTCAAATTTAAATATAAAACGTCTATATGAAAGATACACACTTTCATTATCAAAATAATTCAAAATGTACTATATTCCTATATAAAAGAAAAAATAGTTTGTTTCTTCTATGTGGTGTCTATGAGTATGTTAAAATATGTAGTGATTTTTTGGAATGATTATATAGTTTTTGATTGATCAATATTTCATGAGTAATGGTTTACAACAATCCATCTATTTTGAATGAGTTTCAAAAACAACCTTTTCTATAAGATATACAAATAGAATACCAAATTAAATGAACTTAAATAGGAGTTAAACTCTATAATTAAACAAGCTTAAGCCAAAGTAACACAAAGTTGGGGGGCGGCTTCCCATCCTAGTACTTCACTATTATATAAGTTTAATCTTAAATCATGTCCAAGATCTTTATACAAACATTTTAGTTATATTATTTCACACTAGGTCTATTAAATCTGTATGCAAATATTTTACTTATATTATTTGACAATAGATATATTAAACGCTGTTAATCTTGTTTGTATTATTGCTACAAATTCTTATGAGTTTACTAAGGATGAACAATATATTTGTACTCTTATAAAAAATAAAAAGTTGACAATCATACATGATCATCAAATTTAAATTGTGACAAAAGGTTTGAAGGTTAGTGTTCTCCAAATTTTTGTAAGAATTATGAATTTAATATTAATGTAAATAAAACCGAGAAAATGATAATTAAATTAAAAAAAATCTTATCCTTTAATTTTGTAGAATACATTTTTTTTGGAAAAAGTCTAATCTTACAAATACCTTAGCATTGACTTCAACTGCAATTTAATTTATAATCACAATGTAAATTGAAAAATCTTTGCTTGTTGGAAAGTTTATTATGCTTGTGAAATTGGTGAACTATGGAAATACAATATTTTCCTTTTCAACACTTTAGTCATTACACTTATTTTATATGGTTGTGAATTCTTGGCTTGTAGCATCTTCAAACAAAATTGAGCAAATTTAAAAGAATTTTATAACTTGTAATACTTCATACCACATTCTTTTGAGCGAATGAAGTTGTGTTTTGATGGAGTATAAAGCCATACTTAGATACTTGGAATATGAATACAAGTTACTTAACTTAAAGTAACAATAGACTTCTAGTTAGCACTTCTAATATGAGTAGTAGTCACCATAGACATAAAAATGGTGGGTTAAAGATAATAAAGTTCAACTTAAAAAGAGAAAATTACAATTATTTCTAGTTTAACTAATAAAAATAATTTTCCAAAATTGTGAGCTTGAAAAATAAAAAATAAAATTACTAAAATAAGGACTACCCTTACTATCTACACAACAAAACTAAGCAATGGACTAATCCAAAAACTCCGTATAGAGAGGAATTTGTAAAACTTGCAATTCTATCAAACTTGAAACAAACACCATGTTATTCTAACTTGTTCCACCCTTGATGCTATGTGAAGCAAATTCATCCAATTTCATTATTCAAATAATATTCACAAACTTTGAACTTATAATAATCAAAATGATTTGGTTCTTTTCATTTTCACCATGTTCAAATATAGAACAATGATACAATTTTTAGTGTTCTTATTTCATTTTGTTTTAGCTTCATTAGTGGGGGTTTTTGTTGGGGCCTTGCCCTTGAATTGTGAGGGTTTGTTCACGAGTCCCACATCCCATACAGTTCATTGAAATTGAGTGGTTGCAAATGTTTAACAATTACACTATAATCTATTTAACTAACATGATAATTATTGATAATTAACGTGTGTGGAATAACTAGAATGAAACAACAATAAAGAGATAAACTTCATTTATAACTACTATTTTCAATGGAAAGATTAACTAAACATAAGCTAACTCAAATAGAAAATAAAACTATACTAAAATAATGAGTATGTTAAAATATGCAGTTATTTTTTGGAATTTGATTATATAGTTTTTGATTAATATATGAGTAATGGTTTACAACAACCCATCTATTATGAATGAGTTATAGAAATAGTTTATAAGACAACATTTTCTACAAGATTTACAAATAGAATACCAAGTAAAATGAACTTAATTAGGAGTTAAATTCCATAATTAAACAAGCACGAGCTAAAGTAACACAAAGATGGGCGACTTCCTATCCTAGTACTTCACTATTATATAAGTTAATCTTATATCATGCCCAAGATCTTTATACAAACATTTTAGTTACATTATTTCACACTAGGTCTATTAAATCTTTATGCAAATATTTTACTTATATTATTCGACAATAGGTATATTAAATGCTGTTAATCTCGTTTGTATTATTGCCACAAATTCTTATGCGTCTACTAAGGATGAACAATACATTTGTACTCTTATAAAAAATAAAATGTTGACAATCATACATGATCATCAAATTTAAATTGTGACAAAAAGGTTGAAGGTTAGTGTTCTCCAAATTTTTGTAAGATTTTTTTTTTGATTAGTTCAAAGCAGCTAGGGCTGCACCTTTGTATTAACTGTCAAATACCAATAATACATAGCAGCAAGGGAGAATAAGCTATCACCCTGGACAACACAGAGATCCCATCATCATGCCTAAACTACCAAGCAACCATATACAAAATGTTGCCAACCCTACCAAACCTTAACAACCAACCATTACATATATGCTTCTTATAAGATTTTTACACACAAAACTTTGGGCAAAGCCCTGGAAGTAACCCCATCCCCTAACAGAAGACACATCATTCACAAACTAACACCACCCTAATCGTCGGCCGCTCCCAGTTTGCAGCCTCCTCATCTGTAAGCCCTTTCTCCACTATGAAGTCCTAGAGCCATGCCATGCCGTCCTCATGAAGTATCTCTAGAATTTGTTGGAGGAACCTAATTCCCTGCATCGCAACCGAGTGGAATTGAGGCAGGGTTTCAGGAAAAGCGGTGAAGACTAGAGGAAAACGTTCTGGTGGCTGGTCTCAGTGCCGAAAAACATAATAATCACCCATGAGCGGAATGCCCCTACCCACCTCATAATTGTTCAGGATGTCCTCCAACACACACAGAAACCTCCCTTTGACATGAGTTTTTTGCACAATTGACTGGCCGATTCCTTGGACTCTCCCGTCTCCAGCACAGATACAAGGAACATGGTCGCCACGTAGGTATTTACCCTATGCCTATGCTCAGCCGGCAAGAAAACCTCACCCAGAACCATCTTCACATCGTGCAAAATGAGCTCGTGCCTAGACTTGAAGATCAAACCTAGTCTCTTATCCGCCACCTTTCCTAGAAACACCAGCTGCTTGCTTGGGCATTCCAGAACGATAGGGGTATCCATAGCAACTGCCAAGCCTGCCAATCCAAAAATACAAAGAAAGCTTCAAAATGAATACCACTATCGATTGGCCGTTCCTCCATTTATTGCTATCTCTAGCTCCATCCCTAAATTCACATGCTTCTAATCATGCAATGAAACCACTCTATCTCCCTTTGCACGAAGAGTGCAATTATCGATTTAAGTGACTATATCACCTCTATCGATCCCCATCCAAGAAACCTTTTTGGCTAACTCATCCACTAACTCATTCCCTTCCTGGAATATGTGGGAGACCTTATATTCGATCATCTCCTTTAGGATTTGAGAGATGGGATCAAGCCATCTTCTAAGTTTCCAGTTTGGTGTCCACCTGGTTCGAATGACATTGATAGTGATCAATGAGTCCCCTTCTAGACAAACTCTTCTAAGATTCTAACTTTTTGCGCATTGCAATCCTATTAGGGCCACCCAAAATTCAGCTTCGTTGTTCGTTCCTACCCCTAGATATATAGATTTTTCCAAGATCTTATGACCTACATGATCTTTGATCATGCAACCTGCATTGCTTTCCCTTGGGTTTCCCTTGGCTCCCCCATCGAAGTTGATCTTCACCCAACCCTCTACTGGAGCCAACCATCTTCTTTTCTCACCTCCTTATCGGGCTTAACCCTTGAGACCCCATTAAAGGGGGAATAGATAGTCCAGACTGCAACAGTTCTCCATTCCAGCTGGAAAAGTAATTAGACTTCACACTTTGATTCCTGGCTGCATTATTTACTACTTCAACTATTGCTGCCTCGATCTTCTTCCCATTCATCTCCTTGCTCAGTTTCTTATCCTAAAAAATCCTTTTGTTCCTTTCCTTCCACAATTCCCAGATGGTTACATATGGAGCTATTGTCCAGATGCTATGGAACAAACTATGACTTCTGGGGTTAGGCCACATCAAGAAGAGGTCTTCAAGTCTCTTGGAAGTGGACTCTGCCATCCTAGCTTTGAAGTTACGAATCTCCAATAGTAATTTGCCACCTCGTAGCCAAGCAGAAGGTGATCATGGGCCTCCACTTTTTTGCACAAGCCACACCTGCTAGGACCCTGGAATCCTAGTCGGGAGGGCCTCTCCCGAGTAAGGATTCACTTTTGGAAGGCTAACCAAGCGAACACCCCTGCCTTTGGAAGGCACGATTTGTGCCAAAACAACCTTTTAGGCAAATCCTCCTTCTTCCAGGCCTGCTCCTTGAGTTTATATCCCAGCCTCACCAAGTAATCTCCTGTTGGCGAGTCACACCATCTAATTTTATGATTCTCCTCTGTGATGACTACATGTCGGTCTTGTAATTTTTGATGAAGCCTCCTTTTTTGGTCCTCTGGAGCCTCTATCCCTTCAAAATATTTCTAGGCCCAGCTACCCACCCCTTCTTCCTTCCATTCTAGATAGTCATGAACCTTCTCTCCCCAAGTCCTGCACAAAGAGGTTTTTAGATCTGACAAGCTGGCATCTTGGCCCAAAGTTCCCTTACCGTCCCATGAATCATCCCAAAAAAGAGTCTCTCTACCATTCTTAATCTCCCAAGAGATATGCTTTGTAATAATGTCTCTACTCTCGATCAGAAAATTCCAAATCATTGATCCTCTTGGGGGGTCTCTCGTTGTGAGGATTCTCTTGGGGTCCTGATTGTCTAGATATTTATTCTGAAGGATCCTGACCCATTTTTGGGATTGCTTGCTATACATATGCCACACCAATTTTGCCCCCAATGCCAAGTTCATAAGCTCCAATTGGCGAATCCCAGCCCCTCTGGCTTCTTTTGAGGTGCAAACTCCCTCTCAAACCACCAATGGAATTTTTTGTTCTTCAGAAACACCATTCCACATGAAATTTCTCATTATTTGATTGGTTTCCTTTGCTGCACCAGAAGGAACTTTTAGATAGGATAGCGAGTAGACTGGACCAATTGACAATACTACCTTGATCATCATGATCCTGCCCACTACTGGGAGCCATTTGCCTTTCCAGGCCTCCATCTTTTGTCTGCACTTGGATAACATGTCCTCCCAAAGAGATTTCTTGTTGAGCCCTGCAAACAACAGGATCCCCAAAAACTTCCCTGGGAGTCTAGCACATCGTAGGCCCAATATCCGGGCAATATCCCTCTGGATACCTAGATGAACATTAAAGAAAAACACATCTGACTTCCTCCAATTTACCTTTTGTCCTAAGGCCGTACAATACCTTTCTAAAGTCTTCCTGATAGTCCTGGCTTCCGATCGACAAGCCTCCCCAAACAACATAGTATCGTCAGTGAATTGCTGGTGGGATATTGGGTCTACCCTTGGGGCAACCTTAATTCCTTTCCAAGACCCCGCTTGCATCTTTGCTTTGATTCATCTCCCCAAGGTTTCTACCAAGATTATAAATAGAAAGGGAGACAATGGGTCCCCTTGTCTAAGCCCCCTATCTGAGTTGAAGAACCCCTGAGGGGAGCCGTTTACCAGGACCAAAAACTTTGGGTTTGAAATGCAAGCCCTGACCCACCTGATCCATCTTTGATCAAAACCAAACTTCTCCAAGACTTTGAGCAAAAAATCTTAGTCCACCTGGTCATATGCCTTTTGGATATCTAGCTTAATGATCATACTTTTTGTTCCTCGATTTCTTACCGAATGGATGGTCTCATGGGTCACCACCACCCTTTCAAAGATTGATCGACCAGGGGCAAACCCGCTCTATTCTTCTAAAATAATTTTGTCCAGGATCGGTTTTAATCTATTTGCTATGATCTTGGTAATGATTTTATGTCACATTACAAAGCTAGATGGGCCTATATTCCCCCATAGTCCTGGCCTCCTTGGTTTTTGGAATTAAGGTCAAAAAGGTGTGATTCATCAATCCAATCATGGTGGCTTCCTTTCTTGATTCTTCCGCAGCTGCCGCCAAATCCTTCCCTACAATGGCCCAAAAGTGTTGAAAGAAGCCCGCTGAAAAGCCGTCAGGCCTAGGGGCTTTATCTGCATTCAATTGAAATGTGACCTTCTTAAATTCCTCTTTTAAAATTGTTGCCCATAGTCTTTGGTTATTTGCTTCAGACACTAGCCTAGGGATATTGGAGAGAAACTCCTCTTGAGCTGCTAGGTCTGGCTGGTTGGATGAATTTAGCAGGTTTTTATAAAACTCTATTGCCTCTCTATTAATGTCCTCCTCTTCTATTAGTGTCTACCCCTCTGAATTAACCAACTATGCTATCCTATTTTTTCTCCTCCTAGCCTTAGAAGAATTATGAAAGAATTTTGTATTCCTATCTCCTTCTTTGAGCCATAGTTCTCTTGACTTTTGGTGCCAGAAGATCTCTGTAGCCAAGATCTCTGTGTATTCCTTTTTTAGAATTTCCTTGGTTTCAAAGTCTTCCAACTCCATACCCAAATCTATCACTTTGTTGTTCAAAGCACACAACTCTCCTTCAATTCTAATCTTCTCCTAAAATATGTCTTTAAAGTGCTCCTTATTCTAGGTCCTGAGTTTTGATTTTACCTTGGCCAGCTTTTTTGCCAGCATGAACAATTTATGGTTACCTTCAAACTCCTCTTCTCCCCACCAGTCCTTTATTTTATCTCTTAGCCCATCATCTCTCAGCCACATCTTTTCAAATTTGAAAGGGCATCTTGTTGGAATCTTGTCAGGTAGCACGTTTAGCTAAATCAGGAAATGGTCTGAACCTATCCAAGGAAGAATAGTAGCCTCAAAAATTGAGGGGAAAGACTCCCAGTCTCTTAATAGTAGGAACATGTCTAGTCTCTTTGCTATGGTGGAGAAGCCTTTCCGCTTGTTAGTCCAGGTGAAGAAGCCATTTTTTGTGGCCGTGTCCCTAAGAAAGCAATCTTCAATGAACTCTCTGAAATCTTTTTAGACCTGTGAAATCACGGATCTGCCTCCCTTTTTCTCTTTGTTGTCCTTAGTAGTGTTGAAGTCCCCTGTCACTACTGCCCTCCTTGCACCTTCCCCTGAAGAAAGGATTTTAGTTATCCCCAAGCCTCCTTTTTCTTGTGTGTTTCTTTTGGGCCATACACATTGATAATGAAGAATTCCTCCTATACGTTTTAGACCTTCAATTTGATGCACTGCTAGTTGAGATTAGCTACCACCTCCTCACCATGAAGTAGCAGTGGCTTCCATAGTAGCCTCAATCCCCTTGAAGCTCCTATAGCATCCACCCAGGTACCTTCCCAATCTTTCAAAGATTTTAAGAATTTTTGCTTTTCTGTCCCTTCGTGTTTCATTTCCTGAAGGAGAATTAAATCTACTTTGCATTGGTTGATCAGATGCTTAACCAAGTGTCTTTTATTAGGGGCGTTTAAGCCCCTAACATTCCAAGATATGACCCTCATTCTTCTTCGAGAAGGGTTATAACCTTCCCGGATCTCAAAGAAAGCTACTTTTGACCTTTGGTTGTTCCCGCAATCTCTAACTTTTCCTTTTTAGTCTTTCTCCCCCTCTTGCAACCCTTCTCGGTTCTGAGGACTTTGACCTTTGAGAGTGTTTGAGCCAACATTCTTTCTTTCTAGGTCTCCACTTCCTCCCCCTCCATTTACTTCCTCATAATCATATCCCGAAGAGTAATACTCCGAGTGGGATTCTTCCCCACCTTTTTCGATTCCAAGGTCCATTTCTTTGGACTTGGAGCCATCTCCCAGATTTCCTTCACTCTCCATGCTTGCTTCATCTACTGCATTAGTCAGTTCCATCCTTGAGGCCTTCTCTCCCCTGTCCTCGCTGGTCCTCCCCAACCCTTTATAGGGGTCCGATGTCCCATCAGTGTGAGACTCCTCCTCGCCCCATCCTTGACCTTGGTTTTGAAGGTCTTCAGCTCCATGATTCCATTTCTCCATCCCAGATGCTATACCTTGTGATTGTGACCCTATTTCAATTTCTGGATTGATAATATTGTCCCCATGGGCCAAGGCTTTTGGGATATCCTATTGGGATGCAGTGTTATGCTGAAAGGTTATGCCGACTGAATTAAGATCTTTTTGAAGGGGCTCCTTTGGTTCGTGCTCTCCAAATTTTGCACAATTATGGAGTTCATGGCCCTTTGAATGATGGGACTGGCAGATGACCAGTTTGTCTTCCCTTTCAATTTTCTGTCTACAAATGCCCTGGGCCGATCTGATCTCTAACTTTTTTGGTATTGGTGGGATGTTGCCTACTTCCACGCATATCCTTGTATAAATTCCAAAGTTTCTGTCTACTAGGTTCTCATCTGCTTTGACAAAGGAACCAATTTTGTTTCCAATCTCCTGCAGAGTTTCTTCCTCCTAGTACTTCGAAGGTAGGTTGTATAACCTGAACTAAATTCTATTGACTTTGATCATTTTCTTGAGGGGGTCAAAGTTAGGTTCCCAATCTTTGATGAACAAGCTTGTTCCATCCATGAAATGTGGGCCTGAGTTCATGATGTGCCTTTTCTCCCGATCATCTAGACACGATAAAAAAAATTCATTTGTCAGGGATTTGACATCTGCTACTCCCCAATTTCTTTCGCACCAATTTTTCATCTTTGAGAAGGCTGGCGAACCCCCACTCCATTTGATGAAAAGCACCTTCTCCTTCAATTTATTAATCGAGGAAGCCAAAGAACCAAAATTTATAAAAAGGAAGTACATCTGGTGTCCACTCCTTCTGTGCTTACCTTATGTCTGAGATCTTCTACGGCTCCCTCCTTTGTTCCTTTCTTTAGGGCTTTAAATTGGGGAGGGCGAACCGGGTTCTGCCATCAAGGGCCCTTTTGCCCACCTCTCTAAGGCCTTCTACCTCAACCTAGCCAGTTGGATGATCCTCGCCAGCTAGGGTTTCCTTGCCGATGTCATTCCCTACCCTTCATTTTGATAGCCCTTGGGTCTTTCTTACTGGTTCCTTTTTGGGAGACTCATCCTAGGATCTTGCTTATCCTACCATCAATCCCTTTCATCCCCTCGTGATCGAACCCTACGATCTTTGCGATCCTGAACTTCCGGTAGTTGCTTGTCTTTCCCCTTATCCCATGGGTTCCCCTCTTGTCGCCGTTCAAAGTCTTTCTGGTATCCTCTTCCATCTTGCTCTCTTTGGTAGGGTTTGTTCCAAAGTCTGTTGTCCTTCCAGTAGGGGTCTTTGGTCTCCCTCCACCTACTTTCTGGATCGCACCAAACTTCTCCAGTGGCTCGTTGCCTTAGCTGATCCATTTAAAAAGCCTTCTCTGCATCTATAGCCCATTCGCTTGCCTCAAATTTGCTTTCACCCACTCTGCTCCCACTCGCTCTACTCTCGATCACCATTTTTTATTTTTGTAAGAATTATGAATTTAATATTAATGTAAATAAAACCGAGAAAATGATAATTATATTCAAAAGAAAATCATGATAACGATATTTTGGAAAAAGTCTAATCTTACAATTACCTTAGCATTGACTTCAACTGCAATTTAATTTATAATCACAATGTAAATAGAAAAATCTTTGGTTGTTGGAAACTTTATTATGCTCATGAAATTGGTGAACTATGGAAATACAATATTTTCCTTTTCAACACTTTAGTCATTACACTTATTTTATATGGTTGTGAATTCTCGACTTGTAGCATCTTCAAACAAAATTGAGCAAATTCAAAAGAATTTTATAACTTGTAATACTTCGTACCACATCCTTTTGAGTGAATCAAGTTGTGTTTTGATGGAGTATAAAGCCATGCTTAGAGACTTGGAATATGAATACAAGTTACTTAACTTCAAGTACCAATAGACTTCCGATTATCACTTCTAATATGAGTAGTAGTCACCATAGACATAAAAATGGTGGGTTAAAGATAGTAAAGTTTGACTTAAACATTGAAAATGATAATTTTTATCAACAATTTTGATAAAATTAAATCTTACATTCTATAAAGTCCAAAGAAAAGTATATAAAAAAATAAAAAATATTGCTAAGAGAAAATTACAAAGATTGTTAATTCTAGTTTAACTAATAAAAATAATTTTCCAAAATTGTGAGCTTGAAAAACAAAAAATAAAATTACTAAAATAAGGACTAATCCTTACTATCTACACAACAAAACTAATCAGTGGACTAATCCAAAAACTTCGTATAGAGAGGAATTTGTAAAACTTAAAGTTCTATCAAACTTGAAGACAAACACCATTTTCTTCTAACTTGTTCTACCCTTTGATACAATGTGAAGCAAATTCATCCAATTTCATTATTCAAATAATATTCACAAACTTTGAACTTATAATAATCAAAATGATTTGGTTCTTTTCATTTCACCATGTTCAAATATGTAACAATGATAAATTTTTTAGTCTTGTTCTTATTTCATTTTTTTTAGCTTAATTAGTGGGGGTTTTTTATTGGGGCTTTGCACTTGAATTGTTAGTGTTTGTTCATGAGACCCACATCCCATACAATTCATTGAAATTGAGTGGTTTCAAATGTTTAACAATTACACTATAATCTAATTAACTAACATGATAATTATTGATAATTAACGTGTGTGGAATAACTAGAATGAGACAACAACAATAAAGAGATAAACTTTATTTATTACTATCTTCAATGGAAAGATTAACTAAACATAAGCTAACTAAAATAGAAAATAAAACAATACTAGAATAAAAAGAAAGAACTAATTAAAAACATAAATGTAATCTAAGAAAGGGAACTACACTACACTAAAACAAAAGTTAAAATATACACTAAGAGTCAAAAATGATAACTATGCTAAAAATATACACTAAGAGCAAAAATGATAACTACGCTAAATTATTTTGTATAGCACAAAAAATAAAGTACAAGTACAACCATCATAAGAGAAATGAAGAGTCATTTCGATCAAAGAAATGATTAAGATTTTATTGAGTAACAAATACCAAGTTCTCAGGGCTAAATATTTTCATAATAGTGATCAAATCTATTTTTTTTGTGGTTCTGGACTTCCTGTTGGTTCAACAATTTTGGAATGCTTTGCAGAAAATTCAGGATATGCTTAGAAAGGTTTCAAGATGGAGAGTGGGTAATGGAAAAAAGGTTCTGTTTTGGGATGATATCTAGATGGATAACTATCCCCTATCTTCTCACCCTTAGTTTTTTAGACTTAAGGAGAAGTTTTAGAGACTTTTTGGTTATAACATTAATGGTTATATATCCTTTTCTACTCATACCCCACAATGGAAGAACTTTCAGGAGTTTTCTACTCAATAGAATGGCCTTTCTATTTTTGTAACTCAATTTTAGTCTTTCTTGGGAGACTGTTCTTTCTTCAATCCCTCTAGAGAAGATGAACTCCTTAGGACTCTTGATAACTTAGGGAACTTCTCCATTGCCTCTGTTTATTCCATGATGAATATCTGTCCTAATCATTCTTTTGATTAGAATTCAGTTTGGAATCATAGAATTATCCCTAAAGTTAATGTTTTTCATGGACTGTTGCTCACAACAAGATCCTTACTACTGATAGTCTTATTAAACGAGGTTTCTACATTCCTAATAGATGTCCTTTATGCTGTTCAACTAAAGAATTGGTTAATCATTTTTCACTGCAACTTTACAAGGGAGATTTGGGAGAGGTGTTTAACTAAGTTGGAAACTCAGTGGGTCATGTCTATTGATCTGGCCACCTTTATGCCTTCCTAGAATAGGTTTTCCCCTTTTCAACACCCTATTATCAAGGAATTGTGGGCTCAGATTTTGGTCCATATTGCTTGGAATGTTTGGAAAGAGAAATAATAGAATATTTAGAGATACTTTTTTTGAAGTTTAGCAAGTGTTTCAAAAAATTGGTTGTGCTATTCAAGAGAATGTTAATGTGGCTAAAATTACTAAACCAAAAAAATTGCCTGCAGTCCTTGATATAAGAGTTAGTAAAAATTGGGGCATCACTCTGTTATGTTATAAAATGTCCCCCTAGGACTTTTACCTCCTAAGTTTAGCTCCTGAGTCCCTTAATTTTGATCATGCATGTTAGATTTGAATCCCGAGACAAAATTCCTTTAAACCCATGTCAAAATTGACTTAGGGGACATTGCACAGGTTAACCTTGTCCTAAAATTGGTCCCAAGACAAGGGCGCCCACGCCCTTGCCCTACCCTATTTTAGTAGGGTCCCACATTTGAATGATGGTTGGAGACCATTAAAAGGTGTCCGTTGCTGACATCTTAAGTTTGAATTATGAAATTAAAGCAGGAATGCATCTATAAGCATGTTTAGGACTTCATTTGTAAACTAGAAGATCATTATGATATTTTAGCAAACTTATGATTTTAGAGCATTCAAGGCATTCATTGTGTTGCAGAGTAGACTTGTGTTGTTGTTGTGTTTGTTATTATAGATTTAGCTTCATCTTCTCATGTTGTGAAAGATCTTCATCTATTTGCAAGCTACACCTCCGTGGTGATATCTATTTGTGCTTCAATCAATCATTTATCAATTTGTTTTTACCTCTGTCTTGCAAGGATACACACTCTCTATCTAAAAATGACATTGGAAGGCTTGAATGCCATTCTGGGACTTGACCGAGGTAAGCTCCTAAACACCACAACCCCTAACCCCTCTCTTGTGATTGCAGGTGACAGGTGTCGGATCTCGAAGAGTGGAGTTGCAGAGGATTGTTGCAGAGCATAAGGAATCAGGATCTAAAGAAAAAGGTGGGAAAAAGATTAGGAAGGGCTTGGGTGCCTGCTCTTTTGCCCCTCAGTTTCGTGTCACAGAGAATCTCTAAAGTGGTTACAGTCAGTGATGGAAAAGGTCCTGAAGCCCCTGAAAAAGTAACACCTTGGGCTTGGGCACCCGCTCTTTAGCCCCCAACTTTTTTGTGTTCTGGAACTCAAAATCTAGTATGTATATGATTTGTATTTAGTCTATTTCTATGTGAGCATTTATCAGGTTACGTCCATTTGTTTACGATTTTGCATAATTAGGGTTTTAAGCTAAATTAGACTAAAACCAATACATTAATCAATCAATTCTAAATTTCCCTATCAGTACATGTGACAACCAACTTGTAGGTGAATCCTCTTGTAGAAGTTGTGATTCAACTCAGTTAACTGTCCTTGAATGCATGTAGTGAAAGGAGGATCTAACTAAATCATCCACCAATCCCATCTTTCCCCTTTTTCCTACATAACATTTTGGTGAACCCATGTTTTTATTACATCTTGCACCTTGCTGAGTATTGTACTTTAGATTTGCATTCATTCATTTCATTTTCATCATATTGCATTTGAAAATCTACAAAAAAATTAAAAAATTTGAAAAATTCAAGTATCCTAGGCTCACATTTTGACATAGTTTACATTATTTTCATTGCATTTCATCTAAATCATTTAATTCTCTGATATTTGCATCAGATCTGATATAAATTATAGCAGTACATCATTTCATAACCATTTGCATGGCATTTTCATACTTCATTTGTTAGAATTTGCTTGAAATTGTGCATTTTTCATATAGCCTAGTCTTTGCAAAAGCTAGGGTTTGTGGTTAAAATCTTGTTTAAGATTTTACTACTCCTTTAAACACTTTTTCAAATCTGATTTTGGACTGTAGTGTTGTTGAATTGTATGTATTTGCATCTTACTTTTGCATTTTAGAACATTTACATTGAAAAATAAAAAAAATTAAGCATTTTAGGTCATAAACAAGCATAGTTTTGCATCCATTTCCTTGCATAGATGTTGAAAATATTTTGAAATCTGATCTTGCATTCATTTGAACACATACATACATTTTTCATTTAAAAATTTCACATTATTTTGTAGTTTTTCTTGAAAACTTGCACACTTTACATTACATGGCTTCTCATCGTAATAATAATGCTAGGGTTCCTCCTAGGCCTTATTTAAAAAGAAAGACCCCTAAACCTAAAATAAAATTCACACCTCATGATAGAACAATGGGATATATTGAAGGACCTCTCTATATTATAGTGAATGTAATGGAGGTTCCTGTGCATGGAACACTTATAGATCCTAATTGCATGACTAATGTGGCAACAAAAGAGTTTATTTTCTCACATGGATATAATGATTAAGACACATATTGGAGTGTTTATTCCTACTTTTGGGAAGATATCCTTATTGGTTATGGTATATGATAAAGCCGTGAAACAATTATTTGGTGTCATCTGTTCATTTGACCTCTTCCACATAAAATTTGGACATCCATGGCTTAAGGCTATGAAGGCTATCCCCTCAACAATTCACAAATGCATAAAATTTCCTTTGTAACATGGTCAAGTATGCACTATTCATTGTAACACATGGTAGCCTATAGTTACTGAAAAGAACTTTACTCTTGATTACTTTTGGTCATGACGTGATGGAGAACTCGAGCCACAAAGAGATCAACTTTTCTTAGCATATAGATGATACAAAGCAAAACTACTATCTAGAGTGGATAGGCCTCCTATTCAAACACGAGAAGAATATCCCCCATTAGAAGAACTTCCTACATTGAAAGGTAAGGGACTCTATGTTGAGGTTCCTCCTCTGTCATCCTTACAAGGATCAAGAGGTACTCATGGAAAACAAAGCACTTCATCAAAGCAAACTAGATTTGAGAAAGCTTCCTCCTCTGAGATACAAAAACCTATGGAAAAACATGAGACTCTTTGTGGAGATATAAGCAATAAAACAAAAAGGAATAGACAAGCAAGAGAAAGGAGGAAGAGAAGATAAGATTTTACCCAACGAAATGCACCTCAACAAGAAAACATTCCACCTAACATTGAACCAAACAAAGAAAAACTTAAAGAGAAAGAGATTAAGAATAATGACAAAAGTTGGGTTATTGTACCTTATGCACCTCTTTCCTCTAACATTCAAGATTGGGAAGATGATGATTTACTTGTCAACAACCACTAGCTCAGTTGTGTAGTAGGTAAGTATTTCTAACTTTGGTGGTCACTTATGTTGTAGCATTATTTGCTCATTTATGTGACCTCCCCTCTTGTGTTGTGTTCCCCTGTGATGTGTTATGTGTTGTTTAGGCCTCCTTGGATGGCCCTTGATACTCTTGTTAGTTCAAGGATGCCGAGAGACTGCCTCTGTTGTGACCATTCTTCTATTTGTATCATCATTCTTCTATCTTGCCTCTCCTTTATTTTATTGTTGTGTGTCGTGCCTTAGGGGCATAGCATTGTGGTTGATGACTTGGGGACATCTCCTACGTGATTGTTCCTAAGGCACTTATTCTCCTCTCTCATTTTATTGTTTACCTTTTTCTAGTGATTCTACCTAGTCAGCGGATGACAAAAATAAAGAACTAATTGATATGGACTGTGTGTCCCTTCAACAAGCAAAGAAAAAATGGACCTAGTCCATACATGAAGATGGGGTTGATTTATATATATCCGATGCTTGGCTAGTAGAATCAATCCATGTGATATTGATGTTGTATTATCTTTGCTAACAAATCATAACATTGCATTTGCTCTGTGCACTTTGTTTGTTTTGGTGTCTCACCTTGTTGTTCCACTCGGTTCTGATATTCCTATAGTATAAACACAATGGCTATACTTAAATTCAAACCCCTATGTGTAGCCTTGGCTTCTTTATTTTCATGCATAGCTTTCATGATTTCCTTAGATTAAGAAGTGTTTATGGGAACATTCAGTGACCGTGAGCACATGTCACCTTTGGGGGCATGGGCTTTGTGAATGCTCTTGTTCCCTTGTGTGTTTTCTCTCTACGTTAATGTGCTTAATATAGGTACATGACATCAACCACCTTAAGGTGGGGGCATATATAAGGTAAGCTGTCTAATGATTTTGGTACTAATGAAGCGTGTTTGTAAGCCCTTTACGGAGGTGGGATGTTGTATCTCCAACGCGAGTGGACATCTTTATTCTATATCGCAATCAAAAAGCCCTCTATGGAGGCAGGATATCATGCATATCCTTTTATTCAAAAGCTTTTTGTGGAGGCGAGGATGGTGTATCTCTTGAGCTAGTGCACATCCTTTTTATTTAAAAAGTCCTCTGAGTAGGCGTGGTTGGATCTGAGACTATCCTCCCTTAAGCGTGTCTTTGGCAGTTGTTGTGGCATAAGCCCAACCATCAGGTGTTCCTGTAGCGTGTTTGAGATGGTGGGAACTTAGCGATAAGCTCTTTCCATTGCCTTGTTTGTCATGTTTAAGACATATAGTATATCTTTGGAATACTATATGGTGCTCATATTTTTCATGTGTCTTCCATGTGTTTTCCCCCGTGTGTAGTCTCAAGGGTGTGGTGAAATGTCCCTCCTACACTCAGGCTTTGTATGGCATGTTTTCTCCCAAGCATAGTCTCAAGGGTGTGGCGAAATGCCTCTCCTATGCTTTGGGTTTTGTATGGCATGCTTTCTCTCAAGTGTAGTCTCAAGGGTGTTGTAAAATGCCCCTCCTACACTTTGGGATTTGTTTGGTGTGTCTTCTCCCCCATATGTAGTTTCAAGGATGTGGCAAAATACCCCTCCTACATTATGGGTTGTGTGTTGCATTTATACTATCTATGCATTTATATAGATGAAAATGAAAATGAAATATCATTGTATTCATCGTGTCTTGTGTGTCTTCAATACTATCTTCTTTGCGTCTTACATCCCTGTTACTGTATTCTCCATGTTTTACGTGCCTGTTATTGTCTTCATTGTGTTTGGCATGTCTGTGATGTGTTTTCTCTAATGTCTACCTGAGATTGGGGGCTAGAAATAGTTCCTCAATCTTTGTGCATACATTAGCTTCAAGTGCCTGGCATGTTTGCTGTGTTTTGACCATACTTTAATGCATGTATGGGTCGTAAGATCATACATACATTAAAGTAGGGGCTAAATGTTATGTCATAAAATTTTCCCCTAGGACTTTACCTCCTAAGTTTACCCCTTGGGTCCCTTAATTTTGATCATGCATGTTAGAATTGAATCTCAAGACAAAATGCCCTAAAACCAATGTCAAAATGGACTAAGGGAACATTATAGAGCTTAACCCTATCCTAAAATTGGTCCCAGGACAAGGGCGCCCATGTCCTTGCCCTGCCCTATTTTAGCGGGGTCCCAAATTTGAATGTCGGTTGGAGACCATTAAAAGGTGTCCGTTGCCAACATCTTAAGTTTGAATTACGAAATTAAAGTGAGAATGCATATATAATCATGTTTAGGACTTCATTTGTAAACTAGAAGATGATTATGATATTTTGGCGAACTTATGATTTTAGAGCATTCAAGGCATTCAATGTTGCAGAGCATACTTGTGTTGTTGTTGTGTTTGTTATTGCAGATTTGTCTTCATATTCTCATGTTGTGAAAAACCTTCATCTATTTGTGAGATACACCTATGAGGTGATATCTATTTGTGCTTCAATCAACCATTTATTAATTTGTTTTTGCCTCTATCCTGCAAGCATACACACTCTCTATCTAACAACGGTGTTGGAAGGATTGAGTTCCATTCTGGGGCTTGACCAAGGCAAGCTCCTAAACACCACAACCCCCAATCCCTTTTTAGTGATTGTAGGTGACAAGTGTCAGATCTCGAAGAGTGGAGTTGCAGAGGACTATTGTAGAGCATAAGGAGTCATGATTTGAAGAAAAAGGTGGGAAATAGCTCAAGAAGGGCTTGGGCACCCACTCTTTTGCCCCTCAGTTTCATGTCATGGAGAATCTCTGAAGTGGTTACAGTCAGTGACAAAAAAGGTCCTGAAGCCCCTGAAAAAACAACACCTTGGGCTTGGGCGCCTGCTCTTTAGTCCCTGACTTTTTCATATTCTAGAACTCAAAATATGGTATGTATCTGATTTGTATTTAGTCTATTTCTATGTGAGCATTTATCATGTTTCATTCCTTTGTTTATGATTTTGTATAATTAGGGTTTTAAGCTAAATCAGACTAAAATCAATACATTAATCAATCAATTCCAAATTTCCCTATCATTACAAGTGACAACCAACTTGTAGGTGAATCCTTTTGTAGAAGTTGTGATTCAACTTGGTTAAATGTCCTTGAATGTGTGTAGTGAAAGGGGGATCTAACTAAATCATTCACCAATCCCATCGTCCTCCTTTTTCCAACATAACACACTTATAACCTCACTAATGTTGACCTGCAGAAAGCTTCAGTCAGGAAGAAAACTAGATGGAAGAGTCCTCCTCAAGGTTTGATCAAACTTAACTTTTATGGTTACTCTAAGGGTAATCCGGGTCAAGCGACAGCTGGGGGCATTATAAGAGATGACAAAGGCAATATGATTGAAGGTTTTGTGAAAGGGATGGGTATCAAAACTAACAATGAAGCTGAGGCTTGTGCGTTGTCATGGGGTATCAAAAGAATTCTTTTCTATGGATTTGAACATATCAAGATTGAAGGAGACTCCAAATTGATCATCAATCTTTCTCAAAATAAATCTAATCCTCCTTGGAAGTTAAGGAACTATATTGAAGATATTATAACCTCTCTTACAAATTTTTAAAATTTAAATATCCATCAGATATTTCAATAGGGAAATATGGTGGTTGATAAAATGGCTAATTTAGGCATGCAATATGATAATTGGCACTATTGGTCTAATATCCATGATCTTCCTAAAGAAGTTTGAAGTTTGATTAATAAAGAGATTATATGTGGACAACAATCATTACAAAGAAATGTCTTGGCTGGAAGTGGTACTTAGCTATCCCTTCAAAGATTTAAATATTGTTTCTCCACATGCCTTTCATAGTGATTTTAATTTGGTGATGAATCTAGACATCTAAAATTGACCAAATCCCTAATTATCCCTAATTATCCTTGGTTATCCCTAATTATCCTTAATTATCCTAAGTATTAATCATTACCCCTCACATAAGATTTAATTAATTTTAATTAATTAATTAAATCTTCCTTCTTACATCCCCTCCCGTGAATAATAAATTAAATTTAACAAATTTAATTTATCATTTACCTAAACCTAAACTTATTCATAAAAATTAAAAATAACTAAAAACCCGTTCAAACTACCTTTACCATTCACCTAACTATTTACCGTTCAACTACCCCCGTTATTGAATTGCTTTACCTCAAATATTATAAAACCCTACCGTTATTCCTAATTACCGATCACACACACATTAATGACAATTTATCGAGAGATTTCTGAGTTATGCTGACAATAGAGCAACCACATTTTACCACATTCGGTAACAATTTATTGAATTCAATAATGTTTATCTTTGATCATTGTTGATACATTTGATATAAATTTTAAGGTCTGTAATAGTTCCATACCTTTCAATAAAATTTATGTAGTTTGAATGGGTTTTTAATTATTTTTATAAATAGGTTTAGGTTTAGGTAAATAATAAATTAAGTTTGTTAAATTCAATTTATTATTTACGGGAGGGGATGTAAGAAGGAAGATTTAATTAATTAATTAAAATTAATTAAATCTTATGTGAGGGGTAACGATTAATACTTAGGATAATTAAGGATAAATCAAGGATAATTAGGGATAATCAAGGATAATTAGGGATAATTAGGGATTTGGTCAATTTTAAATGTCTACATTTTTCCCCTCTTTGAGATGATGTTGCGAGGTGATGTTGTTTCAAAGAAGATTAAAACATAGATTGGGAAGATAAAAGATTAGGTAGAATGGGTTGGATTGGATTGGATGGGGCTTATAAAAATGAAGGATTGATAGATGATGCCCCCTCAAGAGGATATGCAGGGACTAAGGAGATAGATATGCTCTTGAAAAAGGAAATGAAGGGAAGGAGATAGAGTTATGCTGATTTAGGTTGAGCAAACTGATGTTTGATATAGCATCAGAAAAATATGCACCAAGGTATAAAGACCAGGGTGATGATGTGTCAAATGCAGAAAGGACAGAAAGTCCATCATTTTCCTTTTTGTTATTTGTTCAATCCCAGGGTACTATTTCACGTATGCTCTCTCCTTGCGTTTTGCACGATCTGGGAGATCAAAAGTGAATAGTATTCCTTCCCTTTAGGAGGCCTACTAGGGGATTTCATCACCCCTAGGGATGACCTCAACCGTGTGTTCTAATGCAGGATAGAAATATTGTGATTTGAAAGATAGCTTTAAAGGAAGGATCCTCTGACCTCCAAGTAAAATACCTCTGAGATACTTGGTCTGCCAAGGATCATGTGGTTGAACGTCAGTTACCTTGTGTATATTGGGACATCTGGGCTAGAAGACTTGTATCATCCTAGTTTAAGACCTTTCGACCATCATACCTTGTAGTGTACCACTACAGAGGAGGGGAAGATGCTCACCATACCATCATACTTGAGATAGGCATTACCTTGGGCAAGACAAAAGTCTTCTTGGTAAGGGGAGTAAGGTGGTCCAGGACCTTGCTTTCCTTATCTATCCAAGATATAGCATTGAAGGTATTAGTGGGGGTGGGAATCCTAATTCTCTAAGAGTTGGGATTAGCCCACGACCACTTTGTCAGATCTACAAGGTATGATAGTCCCACTTGAATAAATACTAGGTTGTTCTCATGCTTGGCCTATCTTTATTGTGCTATACCAGTATTAGCCATTATGGCCGCAAAAAAATTTGCACCCACTACTTGATACAAGTCAGTCAACCATTGTGTTTGCTGTGTTTTTCAGAAATCTCTTGTCAAATCAAACCAGATTCACATTTTTAGCCTAATTAAACAAAATCTTTAGTTCTAGACACATTTGGTATCAATTGTTGATCACTGTAACCAAAATCCTTCATCTTGTCTCCTATATCATTAGCTTGGCTTCTGAAATTGAGATCCTATCATCCTTTTGTGTCACATCTCAAGTTGGACCTTGTCATTTTAAATCCTAAAAAGCTCTTTTGATCGGTCATTCATCCAAATCCAATCACTCCCAAAATCTCTTTCCACCATTGGACTCTCATTATCCTATCATCAACATCCAAATCTGTAAGAGACTAAGACCCTTTTTAATGAATCCTATACCGATCCATTTTCTTAAGAGGCCCTGACCCTTCTTAAGTCGATGTATCCTTGTCATCTTATCTTCCCTAATCAATAAGCCTTGACTTCCCTTGAGTAGAGATAGCATCCTTGTCTCCTTTCTTCCTTAGGTATATCATAATCCTGAGTGTTTTAAAGGAGTCTTTTATCCGTATCCAATCCTAAGGTCCATCTAGTACCTTTGAGTCATTGTCAATCTGATCCGTATCATTTACCCTACATATTTTGGAGTTCTTCATTATATCATCCATATCTATCCATCTTGATCCTAAATTGATCGATCAAATCATCAAATCTAATCCATTTCCCACCTAATTCATTTGTCATCATCTTACTCATATTTTCATCCTTGAACCAAGTCCCATCCTCATTCGTCAAAATGGTTGTGATCATCAACAACCCACTATCACACAAAGAATATGAGGAAATACAAGGTCTTAAACATATCTATGATGGTTTTATCCTACCACTAAGGCAAAGTTTAGAGATAATTTCTGTCATGTGTCCTTAGCACATCTCATCATTGGAAATTCTTATGATGGTGTCACCTCAACATCACCATCCTATATTCCATCCCCATCAACTTCACACAAACCTTCATCCCCTCATGATCCTAGAAAATCTAGAATACAAAATCTTATCAATCAATTTTGGGATGTGATTGAAACTTTACATCAAGAAAAACAACAAGCTATCTTCAAATAATGAGAAGAAGAGGAATATATTCAAAAAATAAAACATACATATGAGTAATTGAGTCCTCTTGATAAAACATGCATATAGCACCGTTCCTCTTTGAAGATTCACACGATCATCCTTATCATCCTACAACATCAACACCCCAACCCTATGAGTCATCTTCATCCACTTCATACAAACCTTCATCCCATAATGAACCCCTTTACATAGAAGTTAATATCAAAAGGGTTTTAGTCAAAAGGGTCCTAATAGATTGCATCTCAAGGTTAAACTTGTGCACTCTAAGGTGTGTTAAACAACTAGGATGCTCCACTCCTGATATTGAAAAATACCATTTCATCACTTTTAAAACCTATGATGAAACTAAAAGGAGATTTGAAGGTACTATTCAATTACATGTCAAATTAGGTCCAGCCCTAGTGGAAATCACTTGTCAAGTCCTAGACCTCAATCTCCTATATAATATTCTCCTAGGATGCCCATGGATTCATGCCATGAGGGTTGTTCCTTCCACCTATCATAGATGCATCAAATTTCCATTTAATTATCAAGAGGTTACCATTTATGCCGACCCAAATCCTTTTGAATATTTCCCAATCAATGACAAGGCCCAACCATTTGCCTTTGTTATGTCAGAAAATGTCCTCTTGGGGGCTTTTCCCTCTTAAGTTTTAGCTCCCAGGTCCTTTAGAATGCACTTAGATCACATTGCATGTTAATTTTGAATCCTGATGAAAAACCCCTAAGTGTAATGGCAAATAGGACCTAGGGGGTGCTATAATGTTAAGCCCTGCCTAAAATAGGGAGGGAGGACTTGGGCACTCGCGCCCTAGTCCTGCCCTATTTGGGGTTAGGCCCTAAATCTAAGTGTTAGTTATATGACCATTGTTAGGCCCTATGCTAACACCTTAAGTTTGAATTATGAAATTCTTGGGAGGAATGTGTGTTGTTGCATATATAAGCATGTTTAGGTTTTCATTTGTAAACTAGAAGATGATTGTGAACTTTTGACGAACTTGTGATTTCAAGATATTCATTATTGTAGAGTAGAGTATTGTTATTATGTTTGTGATTGTAGATTTTGCTTCATCTTCTCATGTGCATGAAGGATCTTCATCTATGTGAGAGCTACACCTCTGAGGTTACATTTGTTTATGTTTGAATCATTTATCATTTGGTTTTTGTCTCTATCCCATAGGGATACACACTCTTATCTAACAACGGTGTTTGGAAGACTTGAATGTCTCTCTGAGGCTTGACTGAGGCAATCCTATAAACACCACAACCCCCAACCACACTCCTTTGTGATTTCAGGTTATAGGTATCAAGTTTCACAGAGTGGAGTTGCCGAGGAAGGTTGTAGACAACAAGGATCCAGGATCCGAAAGAAAGAAGCAGAACAAAGCATTTTCAAGACATGGGTGCCTAGGGCAATGTCCTCTAGAGTTTTAGACACTAGAATCTTTATGACAATGATATTCTACATCTAAAGAAGCCCCGATATCCTGAAGATCAGCTTGCCTTGGACACAGGGACTAGTCACAGTGTCCTTTGCATATCTTGTGATGGAAACAAATGAAACAATGATCATTAGTACTGTAAGGAGTTTTGCGTTCCATGAAGAAAATAATACCTTGGACTTAGGTGCCTAGGGCATTGTCCTTGAATATTCCAAATTTAAAAAAGGTCAATTATTAATGTCTATCTTTTATCTCAGTCTGTAAGCATTTGTCTGAATCTATCAATTTGATCACTATTTTGCATAATTAGGGTTTCTCACATATTTGAGGATTACATTAAGGCATTAATTAGCAATTCCTGAGTTCTCACATGGTTCCAAGTGACAACCCAACCTATAGGTGAATCATCTTGCACAAATTGAGGTTCAACTTGGTTGATATTCCTTGAATGTTTGTTGTGAAAGGAGGATATAAACCCATCAACACTAAAACATCAAAACATCAATTTAACCCCTCCTTTTCACATCTTAAACAACCTCATATATTGATCATACCCCCAAAACTCCTAGATCTACACATGACCATACTGAAACAAATCCTATACTTCAACTCCAACAAGATCCTTAGACCTTACAACTTGTTCATCTCTCCATGGATCATGATCCTAATTTTTACATGAGATATTTTTATGATTGTGGGGCTGAATTCCTTGATGATATCTTTGAGATAGAAAAAACACAAAGAAAAGAAAAAAAGCTAGGGATAAGGCTCAATCTAATCCCTCTTCATCCAAGTCACCACCATCATCCATACAACATAAACAACTTCCACCTAAGTCACCCCCATCATCATGCCAACCTAGTCCTTCCACATCAACCAATCTCATGAATATTCCTGAATATCAATCTCAAAATACTCCACAACATGAGCATGCTAGTACTAGCCACTCCTCTCACTAGGATCAAGAATCCTTAAGCCATCTTAATGATACCTTTGAAAAGGGAAATACCACCTCAAGTTTGGAATCATACACCAATCCATCTACTAGTCCCCCTCATCCATCCATCTGTATGGAACCTCCATCATATAATCCTCCCAACCTTCGCCAATCCCAAACACACTTAAAGTCTAAATCCTCAAATCTTCCACCTAAGTCCAATCCTATTATCCATCCAACTAAGCCCAATCCAAGTCTTGATCCTATCATATCCAATCATATCATCCCTCCACCTAATCCAAATCCCAATCCTATTATATCCAATCCTCTTGTCCATCCATCTGATCCTAATCCTACACCTTCCTCCCTCATTATCCATCCATTATATTGTGCATCCACCCATATACTAATGAAGGATGTGATCCATTGGATACTAGCAAGGAATCAACCACCACCCTCATGCCATCAAATCCCTATCCTTGAAACTATCCAAGAACCTTCAAATGTCATGCCTATTTCTCCAACCCTATCTTGTAGTCCATGAACTATCAAGTCTCTTGAAGATACACCTACCATAAGCCCAATTCATTTCCCACCATACATTGAACCTATCCAAGAAACCTCCATTCCTATCCAAACTCAGGAGTTATGTCAAGATTCAAATCCAAAGCATGATCAACCTTGCTCCCGACCACTTCAAGATCAAATTATCCACACTCCTTGAATCCAACTTACCCAAGATCAAGAGCTTGTCACTCCTTCCACTCATGGTCCCAATACTATCCATGCTCAAGAAACCTCCACCACTCCTATCCATTCTCCACCTAGTCCTATCCATCATCCCACAACATCCACTTTCCTTGATGAGACATTTGGTCCCCACAAGCACATAGATGTTCAAACAAATACCTTGGATCTTAATGAGCAAAATGATAATCAAGTTTCTATATCTCTTTCACCATCTCATATTGATCCCATTTCAAATCTATCAACCTATCCACATATTCTGGCTACTTTCATCCATAAGTTTTCTTCCTTAGGAAAAGAACAACCTATATCTACCACCTTGCCTTCCTCATACAATAAGGGACTCATGTCTTGTTTCCTAAAAAATAAGCATCCCATTGCACATCGTATATTACAAAAAATGAATTATCAAGGTAAAGGCTTAGGCCTTCATGAGAAAGGTAACTTGGAACCCATCCATGTCAAAGTCCCTCCAAAACCATATGGTATTGGTTATATATCTCAAGGAAGTCAATCCAAATATGTTGGTACCACATCCCTACCTCCTAAATCCACCTCATTCAAGCCCAAGCTAGGTGCACCTCATCGCACCCATAAAACATTTGTTGCTATCCCCCCTCCATCATCCTACAAACCTAAAAAGCATGTGACCATACATCTCCCCCCATCCACTTTACCTCCACTTCTTCCAACTCCTAACATCCCTCCATCCACTTTACCCCCACTCCTTCCAATAGGGAAATAGCCCCTTTAGCCATAAATCCATTAATCCTTCCATTCATACATTTCGTTCTTATAAATCCCCTACAATTCCTAATCATGATCAACAAATGCACACATCAACTGAACATGAAGCTATCACAAAAACCCCTATGAGATTCAAAAATAAAAACCATAAAACAAAAATTCCTGATGATCCTCATGCCATAGGGCACCAATGCAAAGAATCAAAGTAAAATCAAAACTCAAAAAGGATACCCAAGTCCACATCTCAAAAAGACAATTTCAAAATCAAAATGATTTGGGTCCCCACACAAAAAGAAACTAATTCAAATGGAGCATCCACAATACTAAAATCCCAAACATCCTACTCCCCATCACAAAATCTTAAAATTCATAAGTCCATTTGGGTCCCTGAAGTCCTAAATAGGCAATCCCCTAAGAGAACATCTCCATTACTCCCAAATCTCCCTTCCAATAAAAAACTTCCAAATTCAATTCAGTGTGTGCAAATGTTGGTCTTGGTTCCCTTCCACTCCACAACATTCCCACATACCTCCATCTCCCCATCTTATATCTACTATCCCACTTACTTCTTCCATCATATCCCTATGGTCCATGCTTTTGCATACGTCCTTCTATCTATTTCTTTATCTCCATCCTAATCCACTATCCTTCCATCCTAATCCCTATCATAATCCACTATCCATCCATCCATCATATACTATCTCCTTACTCTATTTCCCTCTCATACAATCCTCTACCAATATCCATGACCATAATACCACTTGAAATGGTCTATGAGTGACTTCTATCCATCATGGGACATTACCACCTTGCTATGGGAGAAAAATCTTGAGTCCCTACCTATTCTATCCAAATCCCCTACCACAAAAAAATTAAAATAGTAAAGAGAAATTCCTTCATCCAATGGTGAAAACCATTTTTATGGTGCCTTGGATAAGTACCATGACGAAAACCTGGCAAACAAGTATCATGTGTAGGTTGATCTTCTATGTCACACTTGGGAGCACGTTGTCTTATCCTATCCTATCATTTTCCATCCTATCTTGCCATCCTTACCTATCATATCTATCATACCTTCCTCATTGCACCATCCATCTTCCCTTCCTCCTTTTGATCTTGATGACTAGGGTAGGGGCAAAATGTTGAAAAATCCTTTTGACACCTCTTGTCATACTCCAATTTCCATACATCCATTTCCCAGAATATCCTCCATAAATCCTAAGTCCATTCATCCCTTCTAGGCATTATCCCCATCATGCATCCTAATAAGCATCACCTTTCCAAATCCTAAGGCATAATATCTAGAGTGGGAGCATGTTATTCCTATGAGATGTAGTCCTTGGAGATCACATCCTAAGCTCCCTCCATCCATCTATCATATATCTCCCATCCATTATCCTTCTATCACCAATCCTTTTATCCATCCAAATCCTATGTTTATCCTATCACCCATCCTTTTTATCCACCCATCTAATCCTACATTTATCCTATCACCAATCTTTTTAATTCATCTAGTCCTACTTTCAATACATCCAGTCCTACCTTTATCTTATCACCAATCCTTTTATCCATCCCATCCATTATTGCTCATCTTGGCATCCTATCTTCATCCTTACCTTTTGGTTTGGTTTTCCCTTGTTATTGGTATCTATCCAAAGGCTATCCAAGCACAATCCAATGATAAACATCTGAAACAAATCAAAATCTTCCTAAGAATCCAAACAATAAATCTAAATGCAAGTCATCCTTAATCCATCCCGATCTTGTCAACCAATCTAGCCCAATTATCCAATCACATCCATGGCCTTGATCCTAGCCTTGTTGTAATCTTGATCGATCAATCAATCATCATCATCATCAATGAGATATATCATTCCCACATCCTTGTGTTTCTCTAGGGATATATTGTTCCCCACAATTATAACACTATCCAACCCAATCAATCCATCCAATCAATCATCAGTTTTCAGATTGATAGGGGAAATCACCGTGTTTGTTTTTGTATCATTTGTGCATGCTTTGCTTGTTTTGCTTGTGTGTCTTATATAATTCTTATCTTGCATCTGTATCTCTCCTGGCAACATAGCTACCACTTTGTCATCATGGTGGCTTAGGCATATGTTTTCTAGTGACTTTCAGTCTTTTATGCATTTGACACATCGTCACCCTGGTCTTTATACCTTGGTGCATAATGTCCGATGCTATATCAAAAATCAGGTTGCTCAAACTAAATCAGCATAACTCTATCTCCTTCCCTTCATTTCCTTTTTCAAGATCCTATCCATCTCCTTCGTTCCTGCATATCCTTTTGAGGGGGCATCATTATCTATCAATCCTTCATTTTTATAAACCCTATCCAATCCAATCCATCCAACCAAAACCAAATCTTTTATCTTCCCAACCTATGTTTTAATCTTCTTTGAAATGACATTACCTCACAACATCATCCCAAAGAGGGGCAAAATGTAGACATCTAAAATTGACCAAATCCGTAATTATCCTTGATTATCCCTAATTATCCTTAATTATCCTAAGTATTAATCATTACCCCTCACATAAGATTTAATTAATTTTAATTAATTAATTAAATCTTCCTACTTACATCCCCTCCTGTAAATAATAAATTGAATTTAACAAATTGAATTTATCATTTACCTAAACCTAAACCTATTCATAAAAATTAAAAATAACTAAAAACCCGTTCAAACTACTTTTACCATTCACCTAACTATTTACCGTTCAACTACCCTTGTTATTGAACCACTTTATCCCCAATATTATAAAACTCTACCTTTATTCCTAATTATCGATTACACACACATTAATGACAATCTACTGATAGATTACCGAGTTATGCTGACAATAGAGCAGCCACATTTTACCACATTCGGTAACAATTTATTGAATTCAATAATGTTTATCTCTGATCTTTGTTGGTACATTTGATATACATTTTAGGGTTTGTAATAGTTTCATACCTTTCAATAAAATTTATATTTGGTGTATACAATGAATAATGATGTTCTTCCCACATACTACTTCTTATTGCTTGAGTTTCCATTCTTGTGAATTTATGGCGAATTTATCATAGCAATACGGGTGGCAAGGGAGGCATTCCTTTCATTATTACCTCTCTATTTGATGTGTTTACAATTTTTAGTTGGGGTCTTGTTCATTGCAATCTGCATTTTGTTATTCTCTGCAATTTTATTCTCATCTCAGTTGGGAGTGATATGGGTGGCCAACTTCTTTGTGTTGATCTTGTTTCCTTCACCGCTTTGAGAAATAACATGGAGATTTGGGAGATTATTGAAAAAGGGGGTGTGTCTTCTTAATTCTAGGTTATCAGAGGGCATGACAAAACTCGCATGGCATAGTTTGTCAAGTCATGACATAGCATAAATGTTGCTGTGGGTGGGGTGAAATTCACTGTCTAAGGATTTAATTGCTAAAGCCATGGGCTTGAGTTGTAAGAACGAAAAATCCACAAGCTTGGGAAAGGAGACCACAAACAATTTATAGATTCTTTCTTCAAAGAAGGGAAGCCTTGGTAAGACACTAGAATGGTTATAACCCTTAAAGGGAGGTATGCAATTATTCATGATGTAAAGGATGAAAAGAGGTTTTGATTGGATTGATTGATAGTTTGATTAGGTCCTCCTTTCTCTCAATACATTCAAGGACAATTAACTAAGTTGAATCACAAATTTTGCAAGAGGGCTCAACTATCAGGTTGGTTGTCACTTGGAATGATAAAGAAATTTAGAATTTGTTGATCAATTTGTTAACTCTTAGCCTGATTAAGCCTAAAATCCTAATTATGCAAAATCGTAAGAAAATGGATGAAACATGACAAATCCTTCTACAAAAAGACACTAAATATAGATAAGATACATACCAGAATTTTGGTTTTAGAATGCAAAAACTTCAGGGTTGAAGGGGCGAACACCTAAGCCTAAGCTACTGCTTTTTCTGAGGGCTTCAGGACAAAAACCTGCTACAGACTACAAGCTACTCCAAGATTTCTAGCACTGTAAAATTGAGGGTCAAAAGAGCAGGCACCCTTTGTAGATTGTTTGTCATTGATGTCAAGGTTGATGATAGGGATGTCTAAGTTCCATGATGCTTGATAAGGTGATACAGTGATTCAAGGTAGGTGATGGTCATGAGGTGCATGCTGTTGTGAATATGGTTTTCATGATAAGGTCTCTCAGGCATGTTGGTCATGATGTTGATAAGGTGATATAGTATTTGTGTCTTCCATATATGTTGCTATGTGTCATACATGAGATCAGGAGCTTTCATATGGTTTGGTGTAGCAAGATGGATACTCATGCTCTTGGCAGAATGTCTTCATGCTTGTCTCAGGATGGATACTCATGCTCTTGGTTTACTATGGTGTTCATGATATTTGTTCTCAGATCTATGAGAATGTTCTTTATGTTGTCCATGGTATATCATGTTGCAGTTGTTACTTGTTCATGCCTTGTTTCTATTTGATGTTGATAGCTTGTTGATACTTCAAGTATTTGTTACTTGATGTCAAAATGCAAATAAGGTGTTCAGGGGTACAATGCTTCATATGTTTTCATTCTTGCTTCAGGAGGAAGTTGTATGTCTTCATCAGGGTCCATGATGTCTTCATTCAAGAATAGTTCACATGGTTCACATGCATGATGCATGTTCATGTTCAAGAAAGTGAGGTTTCACTCATTCATGCTCCAAAATCTTCAAAAGGTTACAACTTTAAAGATCATCAATTGTTTATATGTTGTTGATTGCCTACTTTAGTATGTGACAGAGAAAGGAAGAGTTTGAGGCAACAAGGTGATCCATCATCAGTCTTATTCATGATATTACACAGAGAGTTGTTAAGCCTTCATGAGGTATAGTGGTGAGTGTCATGATGGTGTTGATGTCAAAAGCATACAGGTGTTGATCCTTGTTTGTTAGTATTGTCATACTTCATCACAGGATCAAGTTGTTGATGTTTGTTTTTAGTGAACTCTAAGTTGGTTTGATCATTTGCCTTCTTGTTCATCATAAGAGTTGGTCACAGGTGCATGGTAATGATACAAGGTGATGATAAAATCTACAGTTACAATGGCTAATAGACAGGTCAAAGAGATGCATGTGCTTAAATTTAAGGCTTATGAGTTAGGGTTTAAAAGAAGTAAACCCTAAAGGATGCCTTAAGTGACAATTAGGAGTTAAACGTCATGCACTTTTGTTTTAATTTAAGATTGACTTCCTATTGAAGGTAAAGTCACTTAAAGTGACTTACTAAAGGGTTTTTGAAACATAATTTTCACCGGCCTCCTTCTTATTCAACTAGATGCATCGGTCATTATATATAACTTGGGCGGTAAAAAACAAATCTATGAATGATATTTAAAGAAGCTTGGGCGTGAAAAGAAGATCAAAAGGCAGAGACTCAAACAATGTTCAAATACCAAACTAGGAGGGCCAGGAAATTTTGTTGAGAGCTCTATATAATGTTTTCAGAGATAAGACATGGTTATTTATGACCTATAGAGACATACCTAAGCATGTATATGCAGCATGAAAAGAATGGTGAAGATTAACTAAAAATTGAAGGATTTTGTGCAGGGTTGCAAAGCTTTGTATAACAGGTGTAACACATACATTATCACAGTGTGTTAATGTTCTATCTTCATAAAGGTATTTGTGATGTTTTTACAAGGGAGCTAGATAAATACTTTGTGCAAGAAGACATAAGGAAGGTCTATGTGGCTAGGGGGTAGAGTATTTGAGGTCTTGGTGAAGGATTGTTTCTTTTGCTTATGTTGTCATTGAGTTTCAATGAATTTCAAATTGTTTCATGATACAGATGTGTTCAGAAGGTTTTATTGATTGTAAACAAAAGGAGATATAAGGTCATGAAGTATGGTGTGATGCAGTGAATCAGGGAAACCCCCTGAATTGAGTTTTCTTTCTAATGTTCTTGTTTTTGCCAGTAAGGCACATTATATTAGTGATGCACTTGATTGTTAGTGAGACATCAATTTTCTAGTGAGGCACATTTTACCAGTGAGGTATTTGTATTTTCCAGTGAGGCAAGATTTTTGATTAAGCCAGTGAGGCATTTTAGAGTGGTTTTTCATCCCTATGAGGGTTTTCCACTCATCAAATTAGGTGTTATGTTCCTTGTTTGTCTCCATGTGTTCATGTGTCCTAATGCTCATATGATTAATTAAAGGTCTTCTTCATTCTACTACTCATTATGCTTGTTTGAATCCTTGATGTCTTTCTCATGTTTAAAAGGTGCAAAAAGTTGTTAAGTTTTCTAGACCACTGATTCACCTCCCCTCTTAGTGGTCCTATACTCCAACACCCTTGACCTTTTTGTGATATTTTCTACCTTTTTATTTAGATCCAGGATCCTCCTACTTTGCAATGATCCTCTGCAACTCTCCACAAGATCTGATACCTGTCACTTGCAATCACAAGAGAGGGGTTGGGGGTTGTGGTGTTTAGGAGCTTGCCTCGATCAAGCCTTGAAATGGCATTCGAGCCTTCCAACACCGTTGTTAGATAGAGAGTGCGTGTCCTTGCAAGGAAGAGACAAAAGAAATGATGAAAATGATAGATTGAATCACAAATAGAAATCACCTTAGAGGTGTAGCTCTCACATAGATGAAGCTCTTTCATGCCATGAGAAGATAAAGCCAAATCTGCAATAAAAAACACAACACAATTCTGCTCTGCAACACAGTGAATGCCTTGAATGCTCTAAAATCATAAGTTCGCCAAAATCTCAAAATCATCTTCTATTTTGCAAATGAAATCCTAAACATGATTATATATGCATTCTTGCTACAAATTTCATAATTCAAACTCAATATGCTAACAACGAAAACCTTTTAATGGTCATTAACCGACATTCAAATTTGGGACCCTGACAAGATAGGGCAGGGAAAGGGCATGAGTACCCAAGCTGAGGGACCTATTTTGGGTCTGGATTAAGCTCAGAGATGTCCCCTGAGTCCCATTTGTCATGGGTTTTGGGGGATTTTGTTTTGGGATTCATTTCTAACATGCATGATTAAAACTAAGGGACCTGAGAGGTAAACTTAGGAGGTAAAAGTCCTAGGGGGACATTTTACGACATAACATTTAGCCCCCACTTTAATGTATGTATGATATTATGACCCATACATGCATTAAAGTATGGTTGAAAACATAGCAAACACGCTAGGCACTTAAAGCTAAGGCATACATAAAGATTGAGGAGCTATTTCTAGCCCTTAGTCTTAGGTAAGCATTAGAAAGCACATTACAGATTTGCAAAACACAATGAAGACAGTAACAGGCACACAAGACATAGAGAAGATAGTATTGAAGACATGCAAAACATGAAGAAGATAGGAGAGTAGTCAAGAAAAATACAATGAATACAATGATATAATGTTTTCCATTTTCATATATATAGATGCATGGAAATAAAAGAAATTGCAACACACAAAACCCAAGAATGTAGGGGGGACTCATCGCCACACCCTTTACACTACACCAAGGGGAGAAAACATACCATACAAAACCCAAGCGTAGGGGGGACTCATCGCCACACCCTTTACACTACACGAGTGGGAAAGCACACCATACACAACCCAAGCATAGGGGACTCATCGCCACATCCTTTACACTACACGAGGGGGAAAACATGCCATACAAAACCCAAGTGTAGGGGGGACTCATCACCACACCCTTTACACTACATGAGGGATAAAATACACGGAAGACACATGAAAAACACGAGCACCATATAACATGCCATAGACATACTATATGACTTAAACACAACAAACAAGGTGATGGAAGGAGCTTATTGCTAAGTCCCACCATATCAAACACACTATAGACACACCTGATGGTTGGGCTTATGCCACAACAACCACCAAAGACATGCTTAAGGGAGGATAGTCTCAAGATATAACCCCGCCTCCACAGAGGACTTTTGAAATAAAAGGATGTGCACTAGCTCAAGAGATACACCATCTTGCCTCTGTAGAGGGCTTTTGAATGAAAGGATATGCACTAGCTCAAGAGATATGTTATCCTACCTTCATAGAGGGCTTCTTTGATTGCAATATAGATAAAGATGTGCACTTGCATTGGAGATACAAAATCCTGCCTCTGTAGAGGGCTTCTTTGATTGCAATATAGATAATGATGTGCACTCACGTCAGAGATACAACATCTTGCCTCTATAGAGAGATTACAAACATGCTTCGTTAGTACCAAAATCATCAGATAGATTACCTTATATATGTCCCCACATTAAGTTGGTTGATGTCATGTACCGATATCAAGTGCATTAAGGTAGAGAGAAAATACACAAGGAAACAAGAGCTTCCACAAAGCCCATGCCCCCAAGGTGACATGTGCTCATGATTGTTGAATGTTCCCACAAACACATTGATAAGATATGCTAAGATAAGATAACAAGAGAGGTTACAAATCTTACTCTAAGATAATAACCAAAAGAAAACATAAAAGCTATGCATGAAAACAAGATCACATCAAAGAAACCAAAGGCTACACATATCGGTTCAAATCTGAGTATAGCCGTTGGGCTTATACTGTAGGCATCTCAGAACCGAGTGTAACAACAAGGTGAGATACAAGATAATCAAACTGTACGAAGCAGATGTATTGTTATGATTTGTTAGAAAGATAAGAAAACATCAAATATCACACAGAGTGATTCTACTAGCCAAGCATCGGATATATAAATCAACTCCATCTTCATGTATGAACTAGGTCCATTTTTGCTTGCTCATTAAAGGGACACACGGTCTGTATCAGTTAGTTGTTTGTTTTTCATCATTTGCTGACTAGATAGAATCACTAGAAGAAGGTAAACAATAAAATGAGAGAGGAGAACAAGTGCCTTAGGAACACCATGTAGGAGGATGCCCCCAGGTCAACAACCACAATGTTATGACCCTAAGGCACAATACACAACAATAAAATAGAGGAGAAGAAAGAAGAATGGTCACAACAGAGGTGGTCTCCTGGTATCCTTGACCTTACAAGAGTATCAAGGGTCATCCTAGGAGGGCTAAACAACACATAACACATCACGGGGGAATACAACACAAGAGGGGAGGCCACATAAATGAGCAAACTATGCTATGCCAAAGGTGATCACCAGGGTTAGAAATACTGACCTGTTACACAACCGAACTAGCGATTGTCGTAGAGTAAATCGTCGTCTTCCCAATCTCAAATGTCAAAGGAGAGAGGTACATAAGGTACAATTGCCCAACTTTTTTCATTATCCTTAAACTCTTTTTCTTTAAGCTCTTCTTTGTTTGGTTCAATGTTAGGTGGTGGAATGTTTTCTTGTTGAGGTGCATTTCATTGAGCGAAATCTTTTTTTCTCTTCCTCCTTTCTCTTACTTGTCTATTTCTTCATTGTTTATTAGTGATGTTTTCAAGAGAATTATTGTGATTTTCTATAGTTTTCAACATTTCAGAGGAAGCTGGTACAAACTTAAAATTTATTTTGATGATGTGCTTTGTTCTCCATGAGTACCTCCCAATCCTTGCAAGGATGGCGAACCTCAGCATAGAGTCCCTTACCTTTTGATCTAGGAAGTTCTTCTAATGTAGGTTGTTCTTCATTTGTTTCTTGTTGAATAGAAGGTCTGACCACTCTAGATAGTAATTTTTCTTTATATCATCTATATCCCAAGAAAATTTGGTCTCTTCGTGGTTCAGGTTCTACAGTAGGTTGTGGCTAAAAGTAATCAAGAGTAAAGTTCTTATGAGTAACCATGGTTTACCATGTATTATGATGAATAGTGTGCACTTGTCCATGTGTTGGTTCCCAAATATGCAGATTACAAAACGCTAAAAGTATGCCAGGCTTTATGATTAGGTTCAACAACTGATTTGGCCAACAAATGGAATCAACCAAGATGGTTAGAGTTCCCTGCACTTTAGGCTCTGCTTTGCCTAGGTGGGTGTACCTTCTTATCACCACTGAATGTGAACTCCTTAAAACCAATTAGTGATGATTAAGCAGATTATGAATTTCATGCAATTTTGTCAATTAAATCATCCTTTTCAACCAAATTCAAACTGTCATGAAAGTTGAAAGTGGATCTATTCAACTACTCTAACTACTACTCCTCCTACAACATAAAATCAAAATTATATTAAAAATATTTATAAGGAATGGATTTCAGAAATGGAATGATTGGTGCCTTCCCTCCACTAGGTAACAGAGTCCAAATACAAATAGATATATGCCTTCCCTCTGGCTACAATCCAAGTTGTTTGGCATAATAATGTCTATGACTAGCATAAACATGCAAAAATATCAATTATCTGGTTCTTCTTAATTTATCCAATTAAATTTCCCAGGTTACTGTGACTTATTTAGAGGAATTTAGTTCTTTCTTGAAGAAACCCAATAAACAAACCACACAAAATAGGAATATGTATTGATAAATCAGACATATACTTGATATACTAATTTAAATAACAAAGAAAACCAAATTGGAGACAACCAGATAAAATTTACTAATAAATTCAACAAACAAATGACACCAGAATTCAGACACTAGATTAATGCATCTTTTCCATTACTTTGTTTCAGAAAGACGAGCCTTTACAATCTATTGCCTTTTCAAAATCCAATTCCCCAGAGAGCTTTCCCATCGGTCTTGGTTTCCTTCTTATAGGCATGAAGGAAGTGACAAGCTTTGGATTGTTCACATTCCAAAAATGATCGTTCAAATTCCCACCCCTTCATATTACATTTACAATATTTTCTCTTTGGCTAGTCTAAATAAGATTGTCCAAAATTAAATACATTAGGTGAAATAAAACATAGAAATGAGAAAGAGAACAAAGGGGATGTCCAAGGCTCGTTGATGGTGACTTGATGACCGATGATGTTCAATTCCTCTGCCGCATCTTTGACTTGATCAATCCTCCTGAGACAAATATTCTTTCTCCCATTGGTACATTGTATAGTCAATTAGCCACTTGTGTTCTTGAATCTGAAGTATGTTTACTAGATGATGTTTTGACCTCTTATTGAGAAGTCCTCTGACATCTGTGATGAATTTTGCATGTCTTGCATCTAATGCAATTATCCTATCTAGGATCAGATTGAAACCATGAACACTCAACTCTTCATCCTTTTGTAAATGTTCAACAATATGAGAAACCATTTGATCACACTCCTCTTTCTATTTCTCAAAACCTTTGAGCTGATTGTCCTCACTGAGAATTCCTGGGATGAACTGATGCTTGAAAGTGCCAAAGGATTCCATATTTGCTTTTATCTTTTGAATTTCTCCAAATGCATATTGGAATTCATCGATGATCATCTTGACCATTCTTTCAGTTGGTTTCAAGGCAGTAGGGGTGTCTAGATTCCTTTGTAGGACTTTGCATAATGTGATCAAAGTATGATGGACATGTTGCCATTTCTTGAGCAAAGGATCTAATACAAGAACATGAACATTCATTTACTCCAGTGCTTGAGATAAAGCATTATAGCAATTATGCACAACTTTAATTTTATCCAATACCAATTTGACTCTATATTCCAGAACCTTCTCAATCACATCAAAAATCTTAGATCTTGTTTCATTCTTTATGGCCTCATTCATTTCCTTCAATTTTTCAATCTCTTTCTCCAAATTCTGCTTCATGGCATTTAGCTAATCAACATGAACAATATCATCACCAACTCCTTGAGACACAGAGGGATGATAAGACACAATTGCCTTGCTCTGAGAAAAATCAATTTCTTTTAATTATTGTTTCAATTTTACATTTTCCAAATACAATTTGTTTACCTCATCATTCATCTCTATTTGATTTTTCTCATACTCAATCATTTTGAGTTCCATATTCTTTACAATTGCTTGGGTGAACATGGCTAAATACATAGTCAAAGTAGCAAGTTCCAATGTTGATGTGTCCTGTAATGTCTTGACCATAGCAGTTCCTCTTATCTCTTGGACCACATCCAACAATCTCAGCTTTTGTGTACTTTTCTATTTTTCCCAAAGTGCCAGAGTTTGAGTCTTAAGATTATATCCCATGCCACTTACATCTTCTTCAGAATCAAACTCAGTAACTATCATAGGATCATCCTGACTCCTCACTTGATCTAGTAAAAACATCTTTTTCAATTTCATACTAGGGATAAGTAACATGTTGCTTTTCAAAACCATTTGTCTAGCCCCCTGTGGGTTGACATTTATTTCATCAATTTTGATATCTTTGAATGTTTGGGTAACAATTTGATCATGTTGGAATTCATTTGCTCCCATCTTATTTATTTGAACTTCATATTCTTTCATCTTCATTTTCATCCAAAAATCTTTAAATTCATGAGTCTTGATGAATTCATCATCATCCATGAATCTCAGCAAAGCCACTATCCTTTCATCCTCATACATCTTAGGCTCACCTTGCTCCTGTGTGTCCATTCTAGCCTTAGGTTTGTGGGCTTTAGTTTCTTGTCTAGCAAGGGGCTGGTCTACTTCTACATCCTCTCCCATATGCCTCAAAATACTTGCAACTTCATCTGTATCACCTACCCCTTTAGTCATTTTATAAGGCACCAAGGGAGGCATGTTATCAATCTTCTACTTTTTTATCTTGGTTTCTCTGGAGATGGAGGTTCTTGCACTAACATTGCACCAGGAGCAGGTTCAACAATTACAATCCCTTCTAATTTTATCATAGGAAGCTTGGTAGCCCTTGTAGGCTAGCTCTCTGCTTTACCATACAACATTTCAAAATTATCAATTATAAAATTAATCCTTTTCATTGGATCAATTTCTTCAACAAAAAATCCTAGGAAACTAGGGTCTTTCTTCTTTTTATCTTCTTCTATTCTTATCAAGATCTCCTACTTCCTTTCTTTCATATAGCTCTTGAGGAGTGAGGCAATTTTTGATCACATCCTCATCATAGTTCACTTGATAAGATATACCAGCCCTAGTAAGAATGACCTATCTCACAAAATTCATGTGGCCTTCAGGGTCATAGACCCTCTCTATCTTTGACTTCAATGATTATCTTGTCTTCAAATAGGCTTGTAGCTCCTCCAAAGTATTAGAACCAATAGACAATTCATCAAGCAGTCAAATCTAGAAAAATGTTCCTTTCTTCTATTTCTTCATCACATCCCTCTCCATCTAAAGCCTTTTCCACATAAATTCCAAGAATGCTAATCTAAAGGGTGCAAATTTGGGTAGAGCATGTGGAGGTTGAGTGCATCCATATACCCTTAAATCATAGTATGATCTGGCAAGAAAAACTAGTCACCAAAATTGTGCATATGTCCTTTCTTTGGCTTCAGTTCATGGGGTTTCAATAATTCTCTAACTTCAACTGGTAGCCTTGGTGAAGGATTCCCAAGGGTAGCCATGATTCTAACTATAAAGTTATCATGAAATGTTACATAATTGTTGTTCCTGCAATTGCTATCCTAGGTGTAACACCAACACTACACAGACAATCTATTACCCTTTTGATCAATCATGCTGATATCCATTCTCCTAGTCCACTTTTTCCTGTTTTGGTACAAAATTAAATGACATAGCAAAGAATAGTATTTGAAGGTGATGGGTGTCCTATTCTCTCTCACTTGGAGGAATCCATCATGCAGTCCTTTTTCAATAAAAGAAGAAAAATCAAACTCAATGTTGACTTCAGGATTTTGAATTCTCATTGCCATCATCATTAAGCCAATTGACATTATATCTTGAGCATCCATTCCCAACACTTGACATAGGGAAAATATGTCTTCTTGAAGTACACTGCAAAGTCATCAACTGCAAATGGTTTATTAGAGGTTGTGGTAATAGGTATCCTCTTATTATTAGCTCCTTTTCTCATATACATTGGAAGCTCATCACTCTGATGAGTCTTCCTTAATTTGGTATAGTCCTCCTCACTTTTTTGGATGCCAACTTTGTCAAAGCTTGTTTATTCAACATGAAACAATCAATGATAGCAACTCTAGTCAATGTGACCAAGGGTGACCCATTTGGTAACCTCACAGTTCTTGTAGTTGCATGGTAGTGTTGTGCTAGCACTTTGATGAGTTCAACATCTATGAAGATATTCAGGACCACTAGCTTGGCTAGATCAAGGATCCATGGGTTTGCAACAGGACCTTGAGCATCTTTCTTTTCACAGAAATACCAGAATAAATTCCATCCTGAGATAGGAATTAGGGTATCATGACAACCATGTGCCTCATATTTAAACATTCTTTTATAACCTTTATCCACAGAGTTTGGCAAGATGTCTAGACTAGGCTGTTGCAATGGTCTTTTCTTCTCCTTTGGAGCTAAAGACTCCTCTTTTTTACCCATTGATTCACTCCTTTTGGGTGGCATTGTATACTATCTACTGAACTAGGTTTTCTAGAGATTGCTTGTTTCATAGAATCACTTGAAAACAATGTTGTATGAATAGTGTATCAACTTTGACTAAGGAATAGATGAAGCATACTTACCCAATCAAGAAGCGATCGCAGAGGCATACCAAGCTTTAAATTCATTGCCTTTGAACACTCTAAGTTTGTTTGAATGACTAGAAATGAAGTGAAACTTCATATTTTATCAGTCCCTACATTGGTCATTTCACCATTAATCACCTTCGTGCTAAAAGATACACAATCTATGAGCTCATGTGATTTTGAATATATGCCATTGATCCAATAAGATTGGTTGGCCAAGATTTATTGACAAGATTAGTTTTATATTCACAGTCAATGTGAATGATATCATAGTCCCGCCGCAGTTAATGAGGGCCCTTGTAGGATAACGGGGTGCACATTTCAAGTTTTAAGCCTTCCCGCAATACCGCAGGCTATGTTTATCCTTTATCAGTTCCCTGGCGAGCTCGCGATAACCTTCACTGTTAGGTCAACCACCTACCACTATCCCACGCCAATATCTAATGTTATGGCATTCTTGTCGCAAGATAGCGGGGGCCTTTATTTCTTCACCGCTGACCCACAAACCTCCACAATGTTATGACTTCTTTGTTACGGGGCTGCGGTAACATTTATTGTTATGTTTGTTGTTTACTGCCAGCCCACAAACCACTATCTAGGTTATGATTTCTATGAGGTGAGGTTGCGGTAACCTTTAGATGTTCGGCTTTGTTTACCACTAGCCCGCAACAATTCATTCTACATGTTGTGGTAGTGTGGTTAAGGTTTATTTCATATCAATAGCCCCCGCACCCCCAGAAGGGACGCTTAGGGCATGTAATTCAACTCTGCGAGGATGCGGTATTGGTCCAAAACACATGGAAATACAAGGACAAAACACACATAGGATAGAAAATGACTAGAGGAGGGTATTATGAAAGATTTTTTGGATTTTGGGAATGAATGACACAAGGGTTAAGACTCATTTTGATGGGTTTTTGGAATTAGGGTTTGATATTATTGGGTATAACCTAGTTGAATTTTACCAGTTCTAACACCATGCAAAGGAAATTTTATACATTTGTGAATTTTTGAGGGGACAACCTTCATAGCTTTTAGCCATGGATGTCCTAATTTTATGCAGAAGAGGTTGGATGTAGGGATGACATCAAATAATTGTTCCATAGCTTTCTTAAATATCGTAACCAGTAAAAATATCTTCTCATAGGTAGGAATGAAAGATCCAGTATGTGTCTTAATCATTATGTCCATAGGTTCATAAGAATCTTGTATCAAATCATGTGAATAAAGAAACTCTTCTATTTCCACATTAGTCATAAAATAAGGATCTATAAGTGTTCCCTGCACATGATTCTCCATTACCTTCACTGTGGTGTAAAGAGGTCCTTCAATTCTCTACTTGTTCTATCATAAGGTGTGAATACTATTTCAGGTTTAGGTGTCTTTATTTTCATATAAGGTCTAGGAGGGAACCTGTTGGTTATGATGTTAGTCACAACAAACATGAATAAAAGTTCACACAACAAACCTTTATATCTTGAAAAGTACAATTAGTTTAGGATAAATTGATGAGTCCAAGTCTCCGTTGATCAAGTCATGATCCTCTGATGTCACTCAGAGGTTGATGTGATATGCTATTTTCCATCCAAGGGGTCTTACTTTGCTCTGCTATCAAGACATAATGTCTGAACATCTGGTTTTACACTTGCTTCCTCTAAATTACTTCACGAACAAGGTTATTTCTACTGCATTCAATAGATGATGATGATATTTTCTAAGTTTGATCAATTCTTCTGAACATCAATTGTCATGAACTCATTTTACTTCTGTACTTATGAATTAATCTAAATAATGTGCCTTTAAGCTAATATTTGCATGATTATTGTTATCATTTATATGTATTTGCATGAGATTCTCAATTATACATGCAGATTAACTCAAATATGCTAATAATATTCAATTTCCTTTGGGATATCTGCATATTTCTATGTATTTGTTTAGGATTATCTGTGTATTTGCAATTATATTGGTGAGTTGAATGAAATTAAGAAAATGATGTGAAATGCTTTCTAATCTTAACTAAATTGAATGAGTCTTCAGCTATTGGTCCACATACAATCTAGATATTGTCATGAAAGGAAGAAACCAAACCATAGGTTCACCAGGGTGTTCCATAGCTAAGTATGGTTGATGCAAACTTTGATGGACAAGAGATGAAGAGAACAAGTACAACATGAATTGCACTCCAAGGGATGCAACAAATAAAAGCAGAAGCCAAGAACTCATCTACAAATTACTCAAAGTAAATGATTATGTGTAATCTAGATCTTCACTTTCATTAAGTATGCAAAAGACATGTACATCTACAATCAACTATGAAATTGGTCATGAGAAACTTCAGCAATCTAACTTCAATTAAGTTTTGAATAATGATATAATGTGCACTCCATCTCCTTTTATAGGACAAAGAGAGGAGGCAGTTACATTGATCCAACGATCAAGATTTGTCTATCTAAATCATCGATCTATATCTCCTTTTGACTTGGTCAATAGACATCAAAACATGGCATAGGTTGCCATCTGGAAACCATTTGGTGGGACTCGATCACTTTTGTCTCATTATGCATATGACCCTATCATCATGCATCCTTACTCATTCTCTTCTTCATATTCTTTATCTTCTTCATCATCTTCATCATCCTCATCATCCTCATTAGTGTGAGGGTCATCTCCTACATGTATAATGATAGTCTCCCTTATGGGTTCATATGCTTGCATTATTCTTTCAATCTCCCCCCATCTTGGACTCTAGCTCTTGCTGGAGCATGTTCCTGGGAATGGAATTGTGACTGTAGAGCAGTCCATTTGCTCTTTTTGCTATTTAAGGTCTCATTATATGCCTCCACCTTGGCCTTCACCCTCATAGCCCTATTGACTATATCCTATGTCATATGGTGAAGAGGGTCATTTGTCACCTGCTTGAAATTATCTTGAAAGGCCTGAATTGCAAAATCACCATCCTGATTTTCTATCTTTCCTTCTACATTACCTTCTAAAGATTCCAAGGTATTGGCCTCCTCAGCCATAAGATAATGCAACTTAATGCTGATATCCCTGAGCTTGGCATTACATCTTTTCAGGATGTCACTCTCGAACTTGGTGTCTTCATACCATATGCCTAATAATTGTGTTGTATTGTTGTCAAATACCTGATTATATATGAGTACTTTCATGTCAATGTGCTTTATCTCAACCAGGGCATCCAAATATTTGTCTACTTTGATGGATCTTTGGGCAACCTTCTTTTGAAGTTTATCTACTTTACTCCTTATTGTGATGAGCAAGCTCCAATGGGATAGGGAGGTCTTTATCACCTTTTCTACTTCAGACATGAAAATAATAAACCAATTGTCTAGCACATGAGCCTTATGCTTCATGATGTCCATTCTTGTGACCTCGCCTTGAGATATAATGGTCAAATGAGTAGCTGTGTCTATTGGCATGTGGTTAGGGTCAATTAACCCTTTTATAAATTTATGCAACTGAGCAATGTGCTCCTTGTGCATTTTATTCTTATCCTTCTCTTTTTTCACACTTTTCAACAAGGAGTCAATAATATCTTTGGCCTCTTGGCCCTCCTGCTCCTCAGTAGCAAAGCCTAAATCAACATTAGTTATCTGAAATTCATCAATTCTTATTTCTCCTTTGACTTTATCTACTATTGGAAGAGCCACCTGAGCGGTCCTCGTACCTGTTGTAGGATCTCTCCTGATGGTGGATGTAGGTCTAGACTTTCTCTTAGGTTTGATCATTTTTGTTGAAAATAATGCAGCAACATCAAACTCAAGCACATCAATGTCCTGGGGTGGGTTTATTTCATGCTACAACCAATATGGTAGATCACCAATGGGTCCATGTTGGTCAGTTTGCTCAATGTGAGCATCCTGAGATTCTACATTCTAGTCTACCCTTGGTGGGGAGGTTTCTTTTCTCTATTCTTTCTCATGCACTTTCTCATGGGGTATCTCTTGTTGTGTAGGAGGTTCTTGTGATGCATTTGCATTTTGCTCTTGTGTATTTTGTTACATTTGATCCTCAACAGGATTTTGAATATTTTGATCTGCTTTATCCAGGTGATCACCTTGATCAGTCTTATTCAAATTCTTTGTTTCCTTTTGCTAATGACCTTGTTGAAGACTTTGTTCTTTATCTTTTGAAAGGTCCCCTTCTCTAGGGTCTTGGGTTTTACCCATTTCTTTTTCATTTATCTCTCTTTTAGATGCTGGCTCCTTATTCTGATTATCACACTTATTAGGCAACTACTTATCATCCTCCTTATGTATATTGGCTTCTAACTTTCTTGTTCTAGAGGTGCATTTTTATCTCCATCCTAATCCTCATCACCCTAATAAGCTAGATCTATGGAAGCAGGTTTGGTGACTTGATCAACTAAGTTTGCCAATCCAATTTGTTGTGCCACCTCTTCAGGATTATCTTCTTTAACTTCCTCTGTTTCAACCTCCTCTTGATGAACTTATTTTTGAACTAGGGGAGTGTTATGCGGGGTTAGTTTTGTGTTTTCCACCAATGTCTCCATCTTTTGAGTAGAAACATCATTAACTACATCATCATCAGATAAATCTACTGTATCATCCAATGGAAAAGGAGGCTCTTTTCTTGCACTGTTCCTCTCTGTTCTTTATTCCTCTACCTTTTAGTCTTAAACTTCACAATGTCAGGGATGGGAACTTCATGTTGCAAGTTCTTCAAGATACCCTCACCACCTGCACCCCTCAATAGAATGGGGCCTACATCCACGGTTCCTCTCATTACCTTTTTCCATTTCTTTTGTGGTGGCGTTGAGTCCTTCCTCTTGATTAAGAGGTCATCATCTGAGGGTTCATCCTCTTCTTCTATAATAATAGGGGGAGGCTTTGTAGCAACCTTCTTTTGTTTTGCTGGTGTATGAGGTGATGTTGTAGTTGATGTAGAAGCTACATTCTCTTTTGGTTGGGGTTGTCTAATGATCCTCACCCTAGACCCTTGATTTCCTTTCTTATTTTTAGTTTGTTGCAGTTCTCCATTTGACTACCTCTTTTCGTGGAGAAAATCATCATACTCTTCATCAGACAATTCTTGTCTCTTTCTCTTATTGTCCACAGTGAGGGCTACCCCTTTATTCTTCAGCTGGGTGACCTCATTTTCTACCCAATCCTTAGTCAACTGCATGACCTTTTGAGTTATCTGGTCCAAGGAAATTTCTTTTGGATGATCCCTCTCTAGAGCTGATATGGTATCATTGTATACCTTTTTGTCGTCATACTCCTGGGACATGATCTTACCATCATCCTCCTGTAACTGAATAGACACTGGCATGCAATCTAGGGTGCATATCTAATTTAATGTGAGCCTCTGGTAACTTCTCATTCTAACCTCTACCTCATCATCACAATCAGCCTAGAAATCTTCAATGTGCTTTTGATGCATGGCCTTCTTATATAATGCCAACATCCTATCATAAGGATCATATAGCCTAGATAATGGGAATGGCTACAAGTGCATCAACTTCAATCCTCCCATTATATCCTTGACACTTTCCCTATCAGGGCACATATACCAGCTGATGAAGATTGGAAAGAAGACATTCAGTATCTTTCCTTTTTTAATATAAGCCTCTACTGAGGGCAGGATCTATGTAGCAAACTCTATTAGGATGACCTAATTAGTTGGATATCTTGGCAACATGAGAGGCTTCCCAGTGAAGCCTTCTATCCTCATGTATGAGAATGTGGGGAATTGGATGAACCAAGCCCCATGTTTATATATGACAACTTGTGCGTCCACACTTAATCTCTTGTTTCTATCTTCTTCCATTGTCCTGACAAGATGTATGGATAAGGAGTCATTTAATATCCTATAATGTTGGAGATATTCTCTTCTTTTCAATTGGGGATAATGATCTCGGATGTTTACATCCCTAGGGTTATTTCCAACCTTGCCTACTGTCTTTAATCCATTAAATGTGCCTCTAAATGCACAGGCATATACTACGTAAGATGTCATATGGAACATGTTTACTTTCCCTCTTAGCCTCCTCATTCCCTCATCTAGGCTATCACTTATGATTTTGGCCCATAGGGGTTTGTCATCTAAACAGTCCACTATTCGGATGATACCATACATCCAATTATCAAAAGCTCTAGCATTTTGCTTCCCTGTCATCCTGCTGAGCATTGTCATCATGTACTGGTATTTAGGAGGAAAATCAAATTTGAAGAGGTACACAGGTAATTTGGCAGAGGCCTTGTATGTGTTGCTTTTGGATCTCCATTGATACATGATTCTTCTAGCTTCTTTCTGGTTGCTACCATACTCCTTTTCCAATTTTCCCAGGTTTAACCTAGCCACATTAGGTCCGGTAGGTAGATTAAAGGCCGAGGTGATGCCTGCAACTGAAAAGTCTGCATAAATTTTGCCATGTTTCTCTACTTTTCTAGTCTCTGCATTGTAGTTCCGGGCACATTCTATCACTAACTCCATGGCCTCCATTACATATGGGAATCTGCCAGCATTCCACATCCCTAAGCTGTATATGCTCATAAGCAGAGGGTTTCCACTTCCTTTATCTAGTCTTCTTGTCCATGCATCAAGATCAATACTACCTTGGTGCATATCATTGATTTGTCCATATCTGAATGCCACTCCTTCTGGGTGCAAGTACATAGGTTTCAAAAACTCTGTCTCAGACTGGTTCTTTCTGACTGCCATGAGATCCTTGGATAAAACATGCATATCTTACCCTAACGTGTTGTGTGAAGCAGTGGTTTAGTGATTGCATACATTCATGGTGATGATTCTATCATTCTAGTTTATTTCATGCATCATCATGTTAATTAACTCTGTAAAAACCATTTTACCTTTCATTTCACCACAAATGACAAAAGAGGGTTTTTACGATAAATACCTGATAATTGCTTCCCTTTTACTATGTGGGTGATATTCGAATAACCATGATCACTTGGCAGCTACCATTCTGTTCCTGCTCAAATACGTGTCTGTTTCGTTGGCAAGTTGCAGTGATGCTTTGATATCTCTAGAGCTCTGTAATTCTCTGTTTAACATATGGTAATTTGAAATGACCCAAAATCTTCACTTTTAACTGATTAATACATCAAGTTAGGGTTCACTTAGTGTCCTTTGTTTATGTCCATTGATCAACACATGACATTTGTGGATGCTGACAAGTGGCGGGTTTGTATTTGAAATTTGAAAGCGTGACCTACCATTGGGATTGTATTTAATGTAGAGGGTGATCTTTGCAGATATCAGGGATATTTGAAAACATGATGGATATCCAGAATATGATGGTGACATCATCATCATGATGGTCAACCGTTGACCAATCGACCAAAGTCGGGTCACTATACCTTTGTAAATAATTGTGATAACGCATTGTATCAATATGATCAAGTGGATATGCCACGTGGCATCATTTAATTGGTCATTGGAAATCTATGCATCTCGGGTCATCTAGGGTCGATATGAGTGATATAAGGAAATAACCAAATATGCAACACTACAAAATATTACCCTATTTAAAAAGGTGAGGATGACATCAGCATCATCATGAGTCTTTCAAATTGTTCGAGAGAATGACATCATCGTCATATTAGTTAAGATAAGGGATGTTTCAAAATATGAACCTCTTGGGTCTGGGTCATGATGACATCATCATCAAATTATGTTATCTTTGTATTGGGTTAGGGTGATGTCATCACCATATTAAGAAATATGACGGATGTTTGGAAATGTGACCCTGTGAGCATTGGGCATACTAATGATGTCATCATCATGCTGATTTCTTTTATATGTCAGAACAAGATGACGTCATGGTCATATTTGTGAAGGGGTGATATTAAGAAATATGACAGACATTCAGAAATGTGACCTTCTAGGAATATGCATACGCATTTGATGGGTATATACTCTTTCATTCTTAACTTTGATGTTCGCATACTGAATTATATGCAAAAATTAGGTGATCTTCATATATCAGGGTCATCCAACGAATATGACTGATATTAAAAACTATGACCCTATGGGGAATATTAGGTTTGACCAAAGTTTGACCAAGTGTAAATCATTATCCTTAAGGAATATCAGGGTCATGTAAAAAGCAAAATTGCTCAAAATTTTGCACTCTATCAAATTATGAGGTTTATGAAGGCAACTTTTGACTTTGACACTTAACCTTTTCTTATGGGTCATATGCATGTGCAGGGGTGATATACTTAACTGACTTTTGCCAAACCACCCAAAGCAAGAAAGCAAGAAACAAGCAGAAGCAAAAAAGGTTGGGTCCCTATTTTGCTAAGGAAAAATGGGGCATGTTGTGCAACCACACAACAACTTGGCACCAAAGAAAACAACCAAATTCAAATTATTCAAGTGATGAGGACACATTGAAACATAGTATTCTAACTCTCCCTAAGCATGACCATCATAATCTTTTTGGATGATGTCAAGTTCATAAGCATCTCAATGCTGATAAGGGATCAAGTGTGTGCATGTGATTAATAATCCTCATCTTGAAAGTAAGTTGAAGACACTAGTAACTGGTGTTAAGCTACATATTTTTGTTTCATCCCTCATAGCCAACCGAGATAGAGCCTTGTTGCCAGTAGGCATCCATAGCATCGACAAGGTTATATTTGCAATCCTCCTAAGTAGATCCCCACTACCAGTAGGCATCCATAGCCCTAATAGAGTTACTTAGGTGGTCTAAATTTCATCCTCTTGGATTTTCAATATATTTCTCCTTTTTTTGTGTATATTCATAAGATGTCATCATGTAAGCTCATCATGCAAGGTGTGATCACTTGCTATTTTAGGTTGGGGATTGCAATGGTAGCAAGGGTGACCCTTTGGATTTTTCACTTAACACCTATACTAAGGTATTCAACAAACCCAAGGTTGTTAGGTGAGTCATTGTGAAAATCTCCTTGATCAAGATAAGGGATATCACTAATGAACCAAACATCACAGACCTAATCAGAGGTACTTCTCAATGTGAGTCACAATCTATGTAAGAATTTGTATTCATCACTTGAATTCTAACAATTTTGCTAATTTCTTGGGGTGATAAGGTGCATGATCTTGCATAACCAAAACAAGGACTCAACAACAACAAGCAAACAAGCAAACACACAAAGAAAAGCTATACATGGAACTATACAATATGTACATTATGGTACAACATCCTGACATGACCCTGTCTAAGCTTGAAAGTAATGCTTGAGGAACTATCTATTAAGTGGCAATGGGACATCCTCACCTGTTAGGGTCTTGAGTCTATAAGTACTATCTCCTAGGATCTTTGAAATCTGAAAAGGATTGATCCAAAGTTTATCAAACTTCCCATGATCACCTTTCTTTTCATGTTCTTTGTCCCATGCTAGGACCAAATCTGAAATCCTAAAGGCTTTTATTCTAGCTCTCTTGTGAAACCAATGTTTGACAGTAGCCTGATGTTTAGAAAACTGATCAATTGCTCTATCTCTTTTCTCTTATAGGTGCATCAGTTGAAGCAACCTAACTTCTTGTTTGTTGTCTATACCTAGATATTCTTGTGCAAACTGCAATGTGGGGATTTTTAGATTCACAGGGAGGATAGGATCCACTCCATATACTAGTTGGTAAGGAGAGTTTCCTAATGTAACCTTCACTCTGGTTTGATCTACCCATAAGGTGCACTTAAGTAGGGTATTCCATTACCTAGGATTCTTTCCTATTAGTTTCTTTATGATGTTTAATAAGTTTTTGTTTGTTGACTCTGCTAAGCCATTTCCTTGGGGATAATAATTTGAAGAAAACTTCAAAATGATTCCATGATCAAAAGCCCAACTAGATAACTTTAGTGATGCAAAAGTAGGTCCATTATCACATACCAAAGCATATGGAACTCCATCCCTGGTCACTATGTTGTTCTCTAGGAATTTGATTACGTCTTCTATAGTGCATGTCCTCTTACTAACTGCTTCAGTCCATTTGGTGCAATAATCAGTGATTATTAAAACATACCTGTGGCCTGAAGATGATGGAGGGTTGATAGGTCCTATGAAATCCATGCCCCATTGAGCAAATGGATGCATCTCCATCACTGGCTACAAGGGTTGAGCAGCATATTTCTCTCTGTTGGTAATGACTTGACAAGTATGGTAATATTTGATGTGCTCAGTAGTTTCTTTGAAAATGGTTGGCCAATAATATCCTGCTCTCAGGATAGCATGTGCAATGGCTAAGTGGGAACCATGTGCTGTCCCAAACTTATCATATAACTCAGCTAAAAGTTTGTTAGCTTCTGGTCTATCCAGACATTTGAGGTATATTCCCTCATGGTTTCTTTTGAAAAGGATTCCACCTTTGATCATGTACTTCTATGATCTTATCTTCAAAGCTCTCCTTTGAGAAGTTTGTATCTTTACAGGGCATCTCCCAGTGATCAAGATATGCCTGATATCCTGATACCATTCTTTATTCTCTTTGATGTTCACTACATATTGCTGACTCACAATGTTAGGGTCAGTCTCCAAAATCATCTGGCTTAAGGCCTGTCCTCTTACCAGCTTCATGGGTGTTATGTCCATATCATATTCCTGAAGAACTGTTATCCACTAGGCTCTTTTCTCTCCAGTATCACTTTGCATAAGGAGCATTTTCACTGCTACATCTGGTACTACAACAATTATCTTACTTCTTAGGATATAATGTCTAAATTTATTTACTGCTCTGACTAAAGCAAGAGCTTGTCTCTCAACATCCATATATCTGAGTTTAGCATCTTTGAATGGGCAACTCATGAAAGCTATGGGTTTTTCTTCTTTAGCTTCATTTCTCTGTGTCATGATTGTTGCACATGTGTGTTCTGAAGCAAATGAGTAAATGTAAAATTCTCTTGTGTAATCTGGGCTGATCAGGATAGGTGCATCTGCTATGGCTTTCTTAATGTCCTCAAAGGCAGCCTTCACTTCAGATGTCCATTCGATCTTGGCATCTTTTTTAAGTATTGCATTGAGTGGCCTTACAACCTCAACAAACTCGGTGATGAACCTCCTAACAAAATTTACCTTACCAAAATAAGATTTAAGCTCTTTCTTACTTCTAGGAAGTTGCAGCTTCATGATTGATTCTACTCTAGCAGGATCAATGGTGATACCATTTTCTGATATCAGGTGTCCTAGTAATTTACCTGTGGTTACTTCAAATATGCACTTCTTTGGATTGAGTGAGATACCACAATGCTCACATTTCTTGAGCACCTTTCTTAGGTCTTCTATGTGGTCACCCATCTTCTTTGAAAAGATGGTCAAGTCATCCATGTATATGACTATGCATTTGCCAACCAGGCCTTTAAATGCTATGTCCATTGCACGCTGGAATGTAGCTCCAACATTGATCAGGCCAAAAGGCATGCGTCTATAAGAAAATATTCCCCCACTTTGTGGTGAATGCTGTCTTTAATCTATCTATTTTATCCACCATCACCTAGTTATATCTTGAAAAACCATCCAGGAAGGACATCATCTGAGCTCCATTTACTATTTGCAAGACTTCATCTAGTGAAGGTAAAGGATAATTGTCCTTCTCAGAAGCTCTATTCAAGTTTCTGAAGTCTACACACAAGCGGATATCCCCATTTTTCTTTCTTACAGGGACCAAATTAGCTACCCATGTTGAGTGTCTCATAAGAAATATGATCCTGGCGTTCAACGATTTCTTAACTTCCTCAAAGATGATAGGCTCCAATAAGGCATTAACATGCCTTTGCTTTTGTCTGAAAGGCTTAGCATCTAGTTTCAAGGGAATGGTGTGAGTGATGATTGATGTATCATATGTCTTTAACTCATCATAGGTCTAGGCGATAACATGGATGTAGTCCTTCAAATCTTGAGTTATCCCTACCTTTTCTTCTTTAGTACACGCTTTACCAATCAGGACATTCCTGACATCTTCCTTCTGTCCTATGTTGACTGGTGAATATTCATATCCATCAGTCTTGGGGAGATCCTTTTGTTTCAGCATGTTATGTAGATCAAATGCCTTTTCTAATTCTATCATACCTTTGGGAATCTTATTACTTGGTAAATCCATGATTTCTTCTTCTTCGTAGATATGGTCTTTTAAATTTCTCTCATCTAGGATTTGTGCATTAAAAACATCTCTGTTTGCAATGAAATCCAAAATGTGTTGATCATCATCAAACACTTGAAGATTGGTGACATTGTCTGGTATGGAGGGTATTGATATCAGTTCAACTGAAAATCTCTTTAATCTAGAAATGGACAAGGGCTCTAAAGTGCTGGCAGCTTGTGCCAAAGCATCTACTCGGTGGTTTTGTTCTCTAGGGACATGAGTGATGTTAAATGCATCAAATTCTTCTATCAAGTCCCAAACTCTATGTTTATAGTTGGACAACTTCTTGTAATTGCAAGCATAGATACCCCTCACTTGTCTTACTACTAATTCTGAGTCTCCATAGACATGCAAAATCGTAACTCTTTTCTTAAGGGCAAACAACAATCCATGAATTAAAACTTTATTTCTATCACATTATTGGTACATGGGAATTGTAATCTGTATGCTGCCAAATATGACTTTCCTGCTAGGTCAATAAGATCTATACCTACCCCAGCTCCTTGCTTGGATTTAGATCCATCAAACCTAAGGATCCATGGTTTATCTTCTGGTAATGGCTTATTAGGGCCTTCTCTTTTCTTTTTAGCTCTAGCAGCTGCACTACCAGATATCCATTTTAACTTTTGTGACTCATTCTTTATCATTTTTAGTTGCTGATATGAACTTGATACCTTTACTTTTTTGACATCTGTGGTATCATCACTATCGGTGTTTGATTGTACTTTAATCTCTTGCTTCTTATGTCTTGGTATATTCTTGTTATTGAATAACTGATCCTTTGGATATAGTTGTTCTTGTTTATTCATTATATGCAAGAATAATGAGCATGTGGTCTCCGAATGTGGTGCTGCATGTAATTTGCACCATCCCTCAATTAAAACTTGATGTGGAGGCATCTCCCGCAATTTGAGCCTTTTAACTTGCTTGGATAAAAACTCTTTAAACTTTGTCAAGTTACTTCCCCTATCATCATCTAACAACTCATAATCTGACTCAATCAGACAATCAGTTCTAGGGGTGATATCATTTTCATCTTTGTAGGTACCTTCACCATACGTCAGAATATCCTCAGGGTTGTAAGTGTAACTTTCATCTTGATATGTGTTTTCTTCTGTATTTGTAGATGACAAACAAGATTCAGAATCATCACAACTATGTGTACTGCTTACCTGAACCGAAGATGATCCCCTCTCACTGTAAGCTCATCCTGGCTCTATCATATCTAGGAAAGCTTGACAAGTTTTCTCTGAATGTGCTTCATCATGTAACCTACACTAGCCTTCAATTAAAATATCCTGATCAGACATGTTTAATGTTTGGTAACATTGCATTTCTCTGGACAAGTACATTTCAAAGTCTTTGAAGTGATCTACTTGTTGTTCTCAAAATTAGCTACGCTCATTTTTGTAGACAACCCCTACAAAAATTTTCCATTTTGTAGCTTACACTCTAAGTTCACAAATCAAGATGAGTACTCTTGGTCTCGTGCGAAGTCATCTGACATCCTAGAATAGTTTGCGACATTCCCTTAAGTCGATTCCTCAAAATTTGTGTAAATTGATTAGGTTACAAACTAATCAAAATATCAATTTTGATTATTTTAGGGTGTTAGTAAGTTTTTGAAACTTCATGTGTAATAGCAGTCAAAACTGCCGCTCTTGCATATCCTTGTTACCTCCTATGTGCGATGTCACTCAAAATGACCACTCATACATACTTACCTTGTTTCTTTGTTAACATGCAAAGGTGGTCAAATCCGCTGCCTATACATGTTTTCCCCTTATCAAAATTTGCATATGCAAGAGCGGTCTTATTCGCCGCTCATGTATATTGTATTCGCATATGCAAGAGCAGTCTTATTCACTTCTCATGCATATTGTATTTGCATGAGTAAAAGTGGTCTTTCTAACTGACAAAACATGATCTCATGAATCTTGAACTTGGGTGTCATTAATGGCACTCGTGTCGCCATTAATAGTTTGTTTTAAACCTTTTAAAGTATTTTGCTCATTGTTCTTTTTAGTTTTATATTCTCAAACTCATCGAACAAGTTATCCAAACCTCTAAGAAGTCGATTGAACCACGGGACTTGTGGATTGCAAAGATTTTTGCGCCTAGGGTTTCCGTCTTTATTTCCAGGTAGGGTAACGTTTTCTTTCTTGTTTTCATTTATGTTTTTCTTCCTTCTATTAACATTTGTTGATAAAATAAATGTTTGGGATTTATGTTTAAATTGAGTCATCATTTTTGCATGATTATGAAAACCCTAGTCGCCTTTCATGTGTTTTCCTTCACCGTGTTTTGTTCGTTATTGGCAGATATCGTCATGTTCTAGTTTTGGCACAATCGACGGATTTGTCATGATGATTGTAAAACTTAGGTTATACTAGTGTTTCCCATATGTGTTGATGGACTTTTTCGCTACCGATGCGTATTTTTTGGTTTATCTTCCTATATGAAATGGCTGTCTATTTTGACTGACTCTACATAAAGCTTTTCCTCTATATACATTAGCGAGCATTTTTGCCGCTTTTGCACATGCCTTATCAAGTTTGCCTATCCCTCATGTAAGGGCGGATAAAATCGCCACCCTTACACAAAAAGTGTATTATCCCATATGCAATGGCGGTCGGAAGTTCCGCTTTCACAGAACTTGGAGTTTTGACAGCATATGCCTTGGTGGTTATTTTGACTGACTTTGCATTAAAAATTGCTTGTTCCCTCATATGTAAGGGTAGAAAATTTTGCCACCCCTACGTCAAACACATTTTCCTAGAGCATATGCAATGGTGGCAAATTTCGCTGACCTTGCACCTACATCGAAGTTTTTCCAACATGCAGGGTCAGCGAAATTTGCCACCCTAACACTTGCAATACATCCCTTTGATGCAAGGGTGGCAAATTTTGCCACCCATGCATTCACTCTCTCAATTTTTTCTAACTCTGAGAGATTTTTAATTTTGCTTTCCTGAGCCTGCTTTCCTCCATTTTTCAACCCGCTTGCACTCTAGTCCTTTCAAGCGTATCCCCATAGTCATGATCGTCGACATGTAATTTTCCCAAATTACCAGTAATTCCCCTAATTGCATGATCATGGCTTTTTGTTGTAGTTTCCTCTGCAGATTTTCTCTCTTCACCGACATTCTTCTAGTGTTAGCTTTTTCAGATGACTGAGTTGTCTCCAAAGAAGTTGAAAGCAATAAAGTATAAGTATCAGGGTGTTTTTCCAATCACCTTGGTTACTTCCAATGTCGATGACATTCGGGATACAGAGATTGGCCATGTGGACATGGCTAAATTTGTGGAAAGAACCAAGTCAAATAAACCTAGTTCTACAATGAAGAAGATTGTTGATAGCAACATTCATTTGGTGTCATCTTTCCCAATGGCAGCTCATAATACATAGTTTGTTCTTCAATGCACTTAGTTCTACAACAGAGACAGTACGACAGTGGTGGATACAAATGGAAATGTGATAATTAGATTGGATCTGGAATTCATTGATAAATTTTTCATGTGTCCTGCTGTTACAAAAGTTATAAAACTAGATTTTGTTGAAGCTCAAAGAGAGTACGATAAAAAATCTGAGAAAGCTAAGAAGATAATTAACACTAAATGGCTTAAGACTTCAAGGTCAAACTTATCTAGGTGGCCGAGGATTTTTCCTAGAAGTGATTTTATTGAAGAAGTTAGTGATCTCATAACTCTTCTTAGCAGGTTAAGGGGACTGTCTTCTTCCTCACTTTTTCATGAGTGGATGTACCCTTTTACCAAGGTTTTACTTCAAGGCAAACAAGCCATCTTTTGGGGTGACCAAATCAACAATGCTCTTCATGAGCAATTGACTAAGGTATCCACTACTTTCAAATTCTATATGACTTCTTACCTTGTGTATATAGCAGCCTCCATGAGGATCTTCCTTGGTTTGACATTCGAAGGAGATAGGAGAGTGGTTCCTGTATATTAGTACTATTCTCAACTGACATTGAAAGGTTCTATCCACCACTTTAGTAGGGTAAATGATGCTTTCTTCGCAGTGTTTCTTGTGTCTTTTTGACCCTCAGCTAGAGCAAAGAAGAGTTTCAGATGAAGCTTGTACAGTGGTGAATGATTATGGATGCATGTTCTTACAATTTCCTACTTTCTCATATTTAAGGGTTAGCTTTTTCTAAGGTTATTCTTATATGTTGCCAAGGCTCCCTTTAGACAAACTTGTTCCAATGGAATTATGTAGACAAATGATTGTCATACATAATAAGCAAATGGAGCTCAAGAAAATAGGATTCAAATTTCCAGTTGAAATTGGCAGATTTTCAGTATTAACTGTTGCAGAGGCTAGAGCCATGGAAATTGAAATGCAGCGAGTAACCATGAAACAATTCAAACAAAGACCAAGGTTTGAATATAGGGGTGTAAAAGACAAGACCAAGAGGAAGACCTAGTTTCATGAACCAATAGTTGAAGACGTCTGGGTGGACTTGAGGACAGAAGAAGATGTCAGAAAATTGGACTATATCATGTTATCTCTGGAACATATTGAATGTCTAGGATTGACTGATATTCTTGAAAACCTAGCGGATGATGACGAGTTGATTGATTCTAGATATAACACTGAACAGGCTGCTGGTTCTCCTCTTCCTCCTATCGAATGGTCCCAGAAAGAATTGACTTCTCTAAGGAAAAGGTTTGAACCTATATTGGCTAACACTAACAAGTGGTTAGCAGATAAGGGGATTACTTTGAAATAATTCCTTACAGGTTCAGAGACTAAATCCAAGAATAAATAGGTACCAAGGTGGAGAATAGGATGAAGAATAAGAGTGACATTCCCTCTTCTTCCAAACCACATAAAACTAGGATCAAATTTGTGACAAAGAAGTCAAAGGATGTAGAGAAAGAGTTTGAGGTAGAAGATATGGAAATTGAAAAATAGAATATTGATGAGCCAGATACCGAGGAAATGGAGTTTTAAAATAGATCGACAAAAGGACACGGAGATGAAGTTTTGTCTCCACAGGAGAATGTACAACAGGAAATGGGAGTCTCTTCTCCTCTGTCTGACATACCTATTTTAGTTCCTCTATCTGTTTCACCCATTGACATCCCCTCTTCTAACTCTCCATCACCTTCAAAAATAATTTTTGATAATCCTCAAACTACTTTTGATGATGTTCTTCATTCTTTTGGGTCTATTCCTAGTCTATCCTCCTCATCCTTTGATATTGGAGATTCTTCAATATTTGATCACTTTGTAATGGGTTCTAAACAAGTCTCTAATGCGAATGTGTCAGATGCAGTGTTTACTAATACTCCACCTATTGTTTCTACTTCCAGTACTAGTGCAGTTCCAATAACACCAACAATGGAAACAAACCCTAATGTGAGTACTTCTGTGCTTCCTCCATGGTTGTCAGCATATACACCTAAAAGAAAGAAACAATCCATCTCTCTAGATGACTTTGATTTTAGTAAGCTGGTGCCTGCTAAGGCTAAGACCACAAAGAAGCCAAAAATTCTTTGAAGAATGCTGGGAGACAAAGGGCACAAATTTTTGGAGATTACAAGGCCCCCATAGGATGCCACCATAGAAAATTTTAGTATGAATGATTACTCTATTTCTAGGGTCAATCTGGGCAAAATAACACATGAAAGTGCAAAGACTGACATGCAGTCAACAATGGATATTCTGATTTAGAAGTTGGACAAAGAAAAAGAGATGAAGGATCATTATAAAGCAATGGTAGAACAATTGATTGCAGTGGTAAGGAAGATTACCTTGAATTTAAAATTAGTGACCCCTGAGTCCGTTTCTGTAGAAGATCCTATCATCCAGAAAGTTGAAAAGACTCATCTTAAGGGAAGAGTGCTTAAAGAATATTTGGAAAGAACACACACACAAGGAATCTCTCTTCTTACAGAGCTAGCTGAGAAAACAGGCAAAATGGAGAAAATAAGGGTAGAACTTGATGATTTGATTGATGTTATTTCTCAGGATATTGAGCGTTTAGAATATAATCATGATAAGTGGGCAGAGACGAGGAAGCTGAAAATAAGTGCTCTGATATCAATTGGTGTCATTCTAAATAGGGATTCGTATACTGAAACTAAAGAGGCATTGACATATCAGAGCCGTGTGCTGAAAGATCTGATCAATGACCTAGAAACTGCAAGGAAACTAAGTGACCAAAGTGATGTTAGTCTCTTGCACAAGTTGGAGGGGCTGCCATACAATTTGGTGTCATAGGATAATCGATTTCTTTCTGCAGAAGAGATGATCCAGGGGTTTTAAAATATGTTTTAGAAGGAGTTTGAGGACAAAACATTTTCAGTAGCCTCCGTGGATAATATTCTTGATAATCAATTAACTTTGGATAATCTGAAGGCCAAGTTAACTAGTCATGCAAAATCAATTACCATGGTCAGAGATGCAATAGTTAGAGCCCAGATGATTTTCAAGAACGCAGTTAGTCTGGACAATCTTGGGATGCAAGCAATTATCACAATGTATGATTGCCACATGACGAAAGAAGGTAGTGCAAGTTGAAGCAACTTTTTCATTACTTAGTTTATTTTCTACTTTTCAGATGTACTTTTAAAATAATTTTGGATATATTTACATGTACTTTTCTGATATGTAATTACATGTAAAAACATAGGAAGTCCCAAATCAAAAAGGACTCCTTTGTTGAATAAGTCATAGTTAGTTTTTCTTTTCCTATTTTTGCTCTCGGTTTCTCTTATAAATAAAGAGGACCTCCATTGTAATTATCATATTTTAGTTATTGAAGTGAAACTCTGCCAAATTGAAGAGCATTTTGAGACTTTGTGTTCAAATTGTAAATCATATTTTATCAAAGTGAATAGAAAAGCAAGAAATTGTTCAATCTTTACATTGCAATAACTTGTGGTGTATTGGAATCTATTCTTATGTCCTTCTCCTTATACTATCTTATCTATTTGATCAAATTGTAGTGTGAGTGAGAATAATCTGGGAGATGTTCTAAAGCTGATTGTGGAGACTTTGTGCTACAACAATTATCTTTAGCTTGTGATTTTATGTTTTGAAGTAAAGGATATTGGAAAGGCTTTGAACTACTATTATCTTTTGTGATCATATGTTTTGTTGTAGTATTTGGTGAAGACTTTGAGCTGCACCTTATCCTACTGGGTTCTAAATTGTAAATCAGTGAAAAGAGCAACAATAGACTTTTTGCTCTCGTGAGTTTCTTGGTTAGTTTGATTTGTATTGTGAAAGTGATATATTGTATTGTAAACATCATTTTTGAAAAAAGAGAAATGGATGATATGGTTTCACCTTGAAATTAGTTTTTAGTATAAATAAGTTTGTGATAGTTAATAGGGAACCTCCCCTTGTTAAGAGAGATTTATCTCATTACACTGTGGTTGATATAACCATTTTTCCTTCAGTTAGTTGAAGACAAAATATTCACCCAACAGTTTTTGGCAACTCTACTGGAGAAGGAATGCGCAACTTGAAGCCTCACACTCAAAATTTTGTTGAGTACATTGCATTCTGGCAGACTCATGGTATACAAGAAGCAAGAGAGCTCAAGGTATTATTGATCTTGTATTTGAGTTGATGCAGAAAAATAACTTTGGTCTTTTCCCTTCACGACCTCGACTTCAGCAAACTAGGAGTTTTCCTCCTACTAACGCCAGGTCTCCAATACCAGGTGAAGCTTCTAGTTCTAGTACTAATAGAGTTTTGTCTATTCCTATTTCATAGAGGTTTGTTATCCCACCCTTTGATCAGCACACCATGACAACTCAAGGCCCTTGGGTAACACTTTTGGTCCTTTGAATTTAACTCCACCATTGTATGAACTACTTCATAGTTTGAGGAAGAATTTTCCTAAGTTCTATGGCAATGGGAAAGTCCACCTGGATGAACACATTGTAGCTTTCTGTATAGCTTGTGGTGTAATAGGTGTGGAACATGAAGACGCAACAGTAAGAATTTTTGTGGAAACATTACAAGGTGCTGCTGCAGATTGGTTCTACCATCTTCAGGCCCAAACTATAACTGATTGGAACTCCCTCAAGACAAATTTTGAGGCTAGGTTCAAACCTGCAGAAGATGCACATGCCTTATTGGCTCAGCTCACACAAATGAAGAAAGAGCCTCATGAACACATGCGAGACTTCATCGCTAAGTTCAATAAGTTGAGAAACAGGATTTTGACATCTGCTCAACCAATAGTGGAGAATCTCAAATGTTTTTTCATCAATACTCAGCTTCCTGAGGTAAGCTTTCTGCTAAGACAGGCTGGTCCTATCAATCTTCCCGCAGCCCAAATTTTGGCTATGGAAGTGGAAGATGATCTTATCCTTGCAGGTAAGATTAGAAGAGATTCTAACAGAAACAGAGGTCCTTCTTCTGCTGATAATTCTTCCATGAGTACCATGGATCCTATGTTGCAAAAGCTAGCTAATGAACTACTAGCTCTAAAGAAATAAATGTCTCAAGGTATGTCCACTCCTTCCTATAGGGATATACCAAGGAGAACATTTCCTAATCATTCATACCAAAGCAACGTTACTAGAAATCAAGGGCAACCAAATCATCTTCCTCCTACTCAGGGGAAGCTCGCCATTGAAGTAGCACTGGTCACTTCTGTTCCTCAGACCAGTACTACCCCTAATAAAACTTAGAATGATGGATTTCCTTCCTCTGTATCTAGTTCATTTCAGCTATTTGACATAATAGATCATGCTAGGAAAACCAAAATTCAAATGTCTGAGGTTGAGTATTTACAAGCTAATCCTGAACAGCTTGATAGGTTAGCTAAATACGTCAAAAAAAGACTGTTCCTACAGGACAAGATTTTCCCAAAGTTGCCCATGATTCTTCAAAGAACAAAACCACCCAAAATAATCTTGTCACTACTCCCCTTGTTGCCTCTGGAAAAATAGAACCTTTTTATGTTTCTCTATTGGTAAATGGTCATAAGTTGAGCAATTGCATAACAGATTCTGGGGCCTCTGATAATGTTATGTCTGCCAAAGTGGCAGATGCCCTTGGTCTCACTCTAACCAAGACCTTTGGGAGATGTTTCTCCATCGAAAATAAGCAAGTGTCATTGTTGGGCCAAATCAAAGATGCCCAATTTGCATTTGTAACCTTTCCAGACAAGAGGATTAAGATGACCGTCCTAGTGGCTGATGTTCCAGCCTCTTATGGCATCTTGCTCGGGCATAATTTTTGTAAAGATGTGGGTGGGGAACTGAACATGGACCTATCTGAAACAAGGATACATGTTGAAGGTATCATGCAAAAGTTGTTTCCTGTGAAAGAAGCAAATATATTGTTACCCAAACGACAAATCCCAAAGCCCAAATTTTGTTTGAGTCTTCGAGAATGGGTAATTATTTCTTGTCTACTGAAGATACTTCTAGTTCATAAGATGAGAGCTTAGACAATTCAGATGGAGAATCAAAAGAGTATTTAGATGAAAGTGCAAATGAAGGTATAGTGATGCTAGATTCTTCCTTCACTGATGAAAAAGAGTCTTCTGGTCAAGGAAATTTCAAAAATTTAAATTCCAATGAGATTTGGGTTTTAGAATTTGATGGCAGTTGTTCTTCTACCAGTTTTGGAGCTGAAATTGTTTTGATATCTCCACAAGGTGATATCTTCCCTTCCTCATACAAGATGCAATTTGACAATACCAATAACACTGTTGAATACGAGTCATTGTTACTCAGATTGGAGGCCCACTAATGCTAAAGGTGTTAAAAATCTTCATGCTCAAGGAGATGTTGAATTAGTGGTTTGCCAAGTGAGAAATTTATATCAGACCAAAAATGAAAGGTTGAGACATTATCGCAATCGCGTATGGGATTGCATTGAAGGTTTTGATGCTTTTGACATCTCTGCGGTGCCTAGAGAGTTTAATGATCGTGCAGATTCATTAATTGTCTCCGCCACCCTCATGGTTCCTCATAAAGACTTCAAAGGTAATAAGTACACAATTGAGTTGGTCTTTCGACCAAGTGTACCAGATAATGCTGACTATTGGTAGGTGTTCAATGGTGATAATCAAATCATAGCTTTCTTGTAAAAGATAGATAGCTTTGATGAGCTCTATTTTGAAGGTAGTGAATCTCCACCATAGGAATACGTTTCTGAAATAGATTCACAAACTAGTGAAGAGTTTCTTCAACTAAAAGGGAATAAGATTCCAAAAGGTTTGGTTTCCCTGGAAAAGCTATTTGATAAGCATGACATATACATTAAACAACAACAACTTGATTCAAGTTCCTCTATGGAATTTGAGCAGGTAAATTTGGGTTTTGAGGCAAATCCCAAAATGGTCAACATTAGGAAGTGTTGTACTATCAATGAGAAATTCAAACTCACTACACTCCTTCACCATTACATTGATGTCCTAGCATATTCTTATGATGACTTGAAGTCCTTTAGGCCTAAGGAGATTCAGCATGAAATTCCTCTCAAAGTTGGGTGATTGCCTCACAAGTAGAAACAAAGGCAATACAATTCCAAAATATCAGGTACTATTCTTTCTGTGATTCAGAAGATATTGAATGCAAGAATAATATTTCCTATTCATCATTCCACCTGGATTGCTAATATTGTTCCTATAAGAAAGAAGAATAGAGAAATTCGTATTTGTGTTGATTTCAAGAATCTCAACCAGTCTTCTCTAAAGGATAACTACCCAATACCCATTATGGACCAAGTCTTGCAAACTGTGACTGGTTGGGAAATGCTGTCTATGCTGGATGGTTTTTTAGGATATAATCAAGTAGAGGTCAATGAAGCAGATCAATACAAGACTACTTTCACAACACCTTGGGGCATGTTTGCATATAGCAGGATGCCGTTTGGTTTAATCAATGCTGGCGCTACTTTTCAGAGAGCAATGGACCTCACTTTCAGAGATGAGATAGGGAAATTCATTGTGGTATATCTTGATGACTTGACTATTTTCTGCAAACAACGTCAAGATCGTGTGTATCATTTGTGACAGGTGCTGGAAAGATGTTGACAAAATGGTATCTCTCTCAACCCTAAGAAATCAGTTTTTGAGGTTACAGAAGGTAAACTTCTTGGTCACATTATGTCCTGAGAATGCACTAAAATTTACTCAGAAAGAGTCAAGTCTATCCAAAGTCTTACTCTGCCTGCTACTAAGACTGTAGTTCACTCTTTCTTCGGAAAGGTGAATTTTCTGCGGAGATTCATTCTGGAATTCGCAGAGAAAACCCATCACATTGTCAACATGATGAAGGGTAAGACTACTTTCCATTGGAGTGCAAAAGGTCAAGTGGCATTTGAGGACATCAAGAGAGCTATAGCTCAGGCTCAGGTTCTTGTTTGTCCTGATTATACCAAGGATTTTGTAGTATACAGTTATGCTTCCGAGCATACACTTTCAGCCATTCTTGTTCAGCAGAATGAAGGTGTGGAATCTCCCATTTCATTTATGAGCTGTCCTCTGAAGGCTCATGAATTTAAATATTTAACTATGGAGAAACATGCTTATGTCGTGGTCAAGGCGGTAAAACATTTCTGATTTTATATTTTGAATTCACACACTATTGTTTTGGTGCCTGAAACAACAGTAAAGTTGATTCTGACTCAACAGGAGTTTAGAACCAAAAGAGGAAATTAGATTGCTAAGATCTAAGAGTTTGATCTTGATATCAAACCTACCAAGCTTGTGCATGGCAGAGGCTTGTGTCAATTGATTGCCGACAATGTACCAAAAGAGACAGGGGATGAAGAAGAAGAAGTTGAGGATATGCCAACTGTTCTTTTTGTCACTACTACAATTGAGTGGTATTCAAATATTGCTCATTTTCTTACCTATGGTGAGTGTCCTTCTCATCTATCCTATAAGGAAAAGAGAACAATCAAATTGAAAGCTGCGAACTATGTCCTATGGGACAATGGTTTGTATAAAAGAAGCCTTGATGGAGTCTTTCTCCGTTGTGTGGATAAAACGCAACAAAAATGACTTCTGGAGTCTTTTCACAATTTATCTTGTGGAGGACATTTTTCCGTGCCTGTGATGGCTCATAAGATTCTATGGGTTAGGTACTATTGGCCCACTCTATTTTAGGATGCGTACAATTGGGTACGTAGGTGTGAGTTATGTCAACAGTTTGTTGGAAGGCCTAAGTTGGCTTCTTTACCTCTCAAGCCAGTTGTGATTGAAGAACCTTTTTAGCAATGGGGCATTGACTTCATTGGCACTGTGAACCCACCATCAAGTGTGGGACACAACTTTGTTCTCACGGCAACTGATTATTTTACCAAGTGGGTGGAGACCACCCCAGTTAAGCATGCCACTTTTGAAGTGGTATGTAATTTTCTTAAGGAAAACATTATTTCCCGGTTTGGAGTTCCAAACAAGGTTGTAGCAGATAATGCTACTTGTTTCTCTTCTAATGAGATTACTGGCTTTTGCTATGAACATGGGATCATTCTTTCTCACTCTTCAGACTATTATCTGCAAGGAAATGGTTAGGTAGAATATAGTAACAAAAATTTAGTTACTATTATCAAGAAACTGGTGGAAGATAATCAAAGAACTTGGCATAAAGCATTGTTTGATGCTTGGTGGGTAGACAAGATTAACCTTAAAAGGGCAATAGGTATGTCACCATTTCAACTTTTGTATGGTCTAAATACAGAAATACCTATTACTTTGGAGTTGCTGGCACTGAAGTTGGCAAAGGCAGTAGAAGATAAAATTTTTGAAAGTTCTATTGACAAAAGAATCATGTACCTCACTGAATTTGAAGAACAACAAGCTATGGTAGTAGATCATATTGCTGAACATCAAAGTCAGGTGAAGAAGCTTTTTGAGAAGAAAGCAAGGGCTCGTGATTTTTAAATTAGAGATCAAGTCTTGTTATGGGACAAGAGGAGAGAACCGAAAGGAATGCATGGGAAGTTCCCTATGGAGAGGTCCGTTCATCATTCATCAATTTTGTGGTGAAAATAGCTTCTTGTTGGAGTATCTTGATGGAACACCATTCTTGTTGCCTCACAGTGGACAACATCTAAAGCACTTCAATATTTGAAGTATCAGATAAGTTCATTTGTACATTTGTATAGTTTTGTGTTTTTATTTTTTGTGTTTTTGTTTAGTCTTTTGTGTCTTTCTCTTTTTGGTAGCTTGAATCTATGGCCCAATGGCATGGATGAAGGCACTTAGAGATTGGATTCTTCTCCCTTTGATTATTTCAAAGTTTGACCGAAGGAAGTTCCCCAGTTAGAGCCAGCTGTTGTTCTCAAAATCAGCTATGCTCGTTTTTGAAGACAATCTCTACAAAACTTATTTATTTCGTAGACTACACTCTAAGTTCACAAATCAAGATGAGTGCTCTTGGCCTCATGTGAAGTCATCTGACATCCTAGAATAGTTTGCAACATTCCCTTAAGTTAATTCCTTGAAATTCGTGTAAATTGATTAGGTTGCAAACTGATCAAAATATCAATTTTGATCATTTTAAGGTGTTAGTAAGTTTTTGAAACTTCATGTGTAATAGCGGTCAAAATTTCCACTCTTGCATATCCTTGTTACCTCCTATGTGCAATGTTGGTCAAAATGACCACTCATACATACTTATCTTGTTTCTTTGTTAACATGCAAAGGCGGTTAAATCCGCCGGCTATACATGTTTTCTCCTTGTCAAAAGTTGGATATGCAAGAGCGGTCTTATTCACCTCTCATGTATATTTTATTGGCATATGCAAGAGCGGTCTTATTCACCGCTCATGCATATTGTATTTGCATGAGTAAAAGTGGTCTTTCTGACTGATAAAACATGATCTCACAAATCTTGAACTCGGTTGTCATTAATGGCACTCGTGTTGCCATTAATACTTTGTTTTAAACCTTTTAAAGTATTTTACTCATTGTTCTTTTTAGTTTTATATTCTCAAATTCATCGAACAAGTTATCCAAACCTCTGAGAAGTTAATTGAACTGTAGGACTTGCGGATTGCATAGATTTTTGTGCCTAGGGTTTCCGTCTTTATTTCCAGGCAGGGTAACATTTTCTTTCTTGTTTTTTTTTTTTCTTCCTTCTATTAACGTTTGTTGATAATAGAAATGTTTGGGATTTATGTATCTATTTAAGTTTAAATTGAGTCATCATTTTTGCATGATTATGAATACCCTAGTCACCTTTCATGTGTTTTCCTTCGCCATGTTTTGTTTGTTATTGGTGGATCTCGTCATGTTCTAGTTTTGGCACAATCAACGGATTTGTCATGATGATTGTAAAATTTAGGTTATACCAGTGTTTACCCATATGTGTTGACGGACTTTTTCACCGCCGATGCATATGTTTTGGTTTATCTTCCTACATGAAATGGTTGTCTATTTTGACTGACTCTACATAAAGCTTTTCCTCTATATACATCAGCGGGCATTTTTGCCGCTTTTGCACATGCCTTATCAATTTTGCCTATCCCTCATGTAAGGGTAGTTAAAACTTCCACCCTTACACAAAAAGTGTATTATGCCATATGCAATGGCGGTAGGAAGTTCCGCTTTCACAAAACTTGGAGTTTTGACAGCATATGCCTTGGCGGTTATTTTGACCGACTTCTCATTAAAACTTGCTTATTCCCTCATATTGAAGGGTGGAAAATTTCTTTGCCCCTACGTCAAACACATTTTCCTAGAGCATATGCAATGGTGGCAAATTTTGCCGACCTTGCACCTACATCGAAGTTTTTCCAACATGCAGGGTTGGCGAAATTTGCCACCTTGACACTTGCAATACATCCCTCTGATGCAAGGGCGGCAAATTTTGCCACCCATGTATTCACTCTCTCAATTTTTTCTAACTCTAAGAGATTTTCAATTTTGCTTTCCTGAGCCCGCTTTCCTCCATTTTTTGACCTGCTTGTACTATAGTCCTTTCAAGCGTATCCCCATAGTCGTGATCGTCAACATGCAATTTTCCCAAATTACCAGTATTTCCCCTAATTGCATGATCATGGCTTTTTGTTGCAGTTTCCTCTACAGATTTTCTCTCTTCACTGACATTCTTTTGGTGTTAGCTTTTTCAGATGACTGAGTTGTCTCCAAAGAAGTCGAAAGCAATGAAGTATAAGTATCAGGGTGTTTTTCCAATCACCTCGGTTACTTCCAATGTCGATGACATTCAGGATATAGAGATTGGCCATGTGGACATGGTTGAGTTTGTGGAAAGAACCAAGTCTAATAACCCTAGTTCTGTAATGAAGAAGATTGTTGATAGCAACATTCATTTGGTGTCATCTTTTTCGGTGGTAGCTCATAATACAAAGTTTGTTCTTCAATGCGCTCAGTTCTACAACAGAGACACTAGGGTAGTGGTGGATACAAATGGCAATGTGATAATCAGATTGGATCTGGAATTCATTGATAAAGTTTTCATGTGCCTGCTGTTACAGAAGTTATAAAACTAGATTTTGTTGAAGCTCAAAGAGAGTACGACAAAAAATCTGAGAAAGCTAAGAAGATAATTAACACTAAATGGCTTAAGACTTCAAGGTCAAACTTATCTAGGTGGCTGAGGAGTTTTCCCAGAAGTGATTTTATCGAAGAGGTTGGTGATCTCATAACTCTTCTTAGCAGGATAAGGGGACTGTCTTCTTCCTCACTTTTTCATGAGTGGATGTACCCTTTTATCAAGGTTATACTTCAAGGCAAACAAGCCATCTTTTGGGGTGACCAAATCAACAATGCTCTTCATGAGAAATTGACTAAGGTATCCACTACTTTCAAATTCTATATGACTTCTTACCTTGTGTATATAGCGGACTTCATGAGGATCTTCCCTGGTTTGACATCCGAAGGAGATAGGAGAGTGGTTCCTGTATATTAGTACTATTCTCAACTGACATTGAAAGGTTCCACCACTTTAGGAGGGTAAATGATGCTTTCTTCACAGTGTTCTTGTGTCTTTTTGACCCTCAGCTAGAGCAAAGAAGAGTTTCAGATGAAGCTTGGTTAGTGGTTAATGATTATGGATGCATTTTCTTACAATTTCCTACTTTCTCATATTTAAGGGTTGGCTTTTTCCAAGGTTATCCTTATATGTTACCAAGGTTCCTTTCAAACAAACTTGTTCTAATGGAATTATGTAGATGAATGATTATCGTACATAATAAGCAAATGGAGCTCAATAAACCAGGATTCAGATTTCCAGTCAAAATTGGTAGGTTTTCAATATCAACTGTTGAAAAGGCTAGAGCCATGGAAATTGGAATGCAGCTAGTAACCATGAAACAATTCAAATGAAGACCATGGTTTGATTACAGGGGTGTTAAAGACAAGATCAAGAGGAAGACCCAGTTTCATGAACCAATGGTTGAAGACGTCTGGGTGGACTTGAGGACAGAAGATGTTAGAAAATTGGACTATAGCAGGGTATCTCTAGAACAAATTGAATATTTGGGATTGGCTGATATTCGTGAAGACTTGGCAGATGATGAAGAGTTGATTGATTCTAGATATAACACTAAACAGGTTGCTGGTTCTCTTCTTCCTCCTATCCAATGGTCTCAGAAAGAATTGACTTCTCTAAGGAAAAGGTTTGAACCTATATTGGCTAACACCAACAAGTCGTTAGTAGATAAGGGAATTGCTTTGAAAGAATTCCTTACAGGATCAGAGACTGAAATCTAAGAACAAACAGGTAAGAAGGTGGAGAATAGGATGAAGAATAAGAGTGACATTCCCTCTTCTTCCAAACCACATAAAATCAGGATGAAATTTGTGACAAAGAAGTCAAAGGTTGTAGAGAAAGAGTCTGAGGTAGAAGATATGGAAATTGAAAAATAGAATATTGATGAGCCAACTACCAAGGAAATGGAGGTTGAAAATAGATCAACAGAAGGACAGGGAGATGAAGTTGTCTCCACAGGAGAATGTACAATAGGAAATGGGAGTCTCTTCTCCTTTGTCTAACATACTTGTTTCAGTTCCTCTATCTATTTCACCCATTGACATCCCCTCTTCTGACTCTCCATCACCTTCAAAAATAATTTTTGATAATCCTCAAACTACTTCTGATGATGTTCTTCATTCTTTTAGGTCTATTCCTAGTCTGTCCTCCTCATCCTTTGATATTGGAGATTCTTTGATATTTGATTAGTTTGTAATGGGTTCTGAACAAGTCTCTAATGTGAATGTGTTAGGTGCAGTGTTTACTAATAGTCCACCTATTGTTTCTACTTCCAGTGCCAGTGCAATTTCAGTAACACCAACAATGGAAATGGAACCTAATGTGAGTACTTCTGTGCTTCCTCCATGGTTGTCAGCATATACACCTAAAAGAAAGAAATAGGCCATCTCTCTAGATGACTTTGATTTTAGTAAGCTGGTGCCTGCTAAGGCTAAGACCACAAAGAAGCCAAAAATTCTTTGAAGAATGCTGGGAGACAAAGGGCACAAATTTCTGGAGATTGCAAGGCCCCCACAGGATGCCACCATAGAAAATTTTAGTATGAATGATTACTCTATTTCTAGGGTCAATCTGGGCAAAATAACACATGAAAGTGCAAAGACTGACATGCAGTTAGCAATGGTTATTCTGATTCAGAAGTTGGACAAAGAAAAAGAGATGAAGGATCATTATAAAGCAATGTTAGAACAATTGACTGTAGTGGTAAGGAAGATTACTTTGAATTCAGAATCAGTGACTCCTGAGGCCATTTTTGTAGAAGATCCTATCATCCAGAAAGCTGAAAAGACTCATCTTAAGGAAAGAGTGCTTGAAGAATATTTGGAAAGGATGCACACACAAGGAATATCTCTTCTTACAGAGCCAGTTGAGAAAACAGGCAAAATGGAGAAAATAAGGGCAGAACTTGATGATTTGATTGATGTTATTTCTCAGGATATTGAGCATTTAGAACATAATCATGATGAGTGGGCAGAGATGAGGAAGCTGAAAATAAGTGCTCTGATATCAATTGGTGTCATTCCAAATAGGGATTCATATACTGAAACTAAAGAGGCATTGACATATTGGAGCTATGTGCTGAAAGATCTGATCAATGACCTAGAAATTGCAAGGAAACTAAGTAACCAAAGTGATGTTAGTCTCTTGCACAAGTTGGAGGGGTTGCCATATAATTTGGTGTCATAGGATAATCATTTTCTTTCTACAGAAGAGATGATCCAGGGGTTTTAAAATATGTTTCGGAAGGAGTTTGAGGACAAAACATTTTCAGTAGCCTCCATGGATAATATTCTTGATAATCAGTTAACTTTAGATCATCTGAAGGCCAAGTTAACTAGTCATGCAAAATCAATTACCATGGTCAAAGATGCAATAGTTAGAGCCCAGATGATTTTCAAGAATGCAGTCAGTCTAGACAATCTTGGGATGCAAGCAGCGTTCACCATGTATGATTGCCACATGAAGAAAGAAGGCAATGCCAGTTGAAGCATCTTTTTCATTACTTAGTTTATTTTATACTTTTTAGATGTACTTTTGAAATAATTTTGGACATTTACATGTACTTTTCTAATATGTAATTACATGTAAAAACATAGGAAGTCTCAAATCAAAAAGGACTCCTTTGTTGAATAAGTCATAGTTAGTTTTTCTTTTCCTATTTTTGCTCTCGGTTTCTCTTATAAATAAAGAGGACCTCCATTGTAATTATCATCTTTTAGTTATTAAAGCGGAACTCAGCCAAATTGAAGAGCATTTTGAGACTTTGTGTTTAAATTGTAAATCATATTTTATCAAAGTGAATAGAAAAGCAAGCAATCGTTCAATCTTTGCATTGGAATAACTTGTGGTTTATTGGAAATTGTTCTTATGTCCTTTTCCTTATACTATCTTATCTATTTGATCAAATTGTAGTGTGAGTGAGAATAATCTGGGAGATGTTCTAAAGCTGATTGTGGAGACTTTGTGCTACAACAATTATCTTTAGCTTGTGATTTTATGTTTTGAAGTAAAGGATATTGGAAAGGCTTTGAACTACTATTATCTTTTGTGATTATATGTTTTGTTGTAGTATTCGGTGAAGACTTTGAGTTGCACCTTATCCTACTAGGTTCTAAATTGTAAATCGGTGAAAAGAGCAATGATAGATTTTGTGCTCTCGTGAGTTTCTTGGTTAGTTTGATTTGTATTATGAAAGGGATATATTATATTGTAAACATCATTTCTGGAAAAAGAGAAATGGATGATATGGTTTCACCCTAAAATTAGTTTTTAGTATAAATAATTTTGTGATAGTTAATAGGGAACCTCTCCTTTCTGAGAGGAGAGATTTATCTCATTACACTATGGTTGATATAACCATTTTGCCTTCGGTTAGTTGAAGGCAAAATATTCACCCAACACTACTCTATCATCATCTCCTAAACTATAATCAGATTCTATGATCACTCTATTATCCTGGTGATTTTTTTCATGAATGTACTTGTGATACATGAGAATTTCCTCTATCTTGACCATTTGAGGTCTGAAGGCATAAACCATTGGTTCAACATCTACATACAATATCTCATTCGTCTTGTTCTACTCAATGATCATGTGTTTCATTCTAGGTTTAGCTTCTATCCTAATTTGATTAGGAATCCCCTTCCATGGTAACCACATGTGGCTAAAATCAGCAGACATATAACCATTAAGTGTTTTTGAACAATCCCTATTAAGAAACATTCCATAAGTATCAGGGATATCCACCACCTAGATGTCAATGTAATATTGAATCCTTGGATCTAATACTAACTGCATATGTATATGTGTTAATTCTCCCACTACACTTACTTCAATTTCCTCTAGCTGTGTCACCTTCTTGAGAGACTTGGCTGGGTGTAACCCTAAGGCATTGCAAATAGATAGGGGTATCACATTGGTTGAGGCACCTAAGTCTACTAGGCAATTGTGTAAGTTCTTACCAAACATTATCAATGTGAGAATGGGGGTGATTCAGTCTTATCTCTATAGAGAGTCATATGCGAAGTTTTAGCAGCTTGAACAGTGGCTGGAACTTTATGTTTTACATTTTCTTTGGTTGCATGATCTTTGTTCAAACTCTGACTTGGATTATGCACATGATTATCATCCTTTAGTGTGGGCTCATCTAAAGATCTTGTGAAAGATTTCTTGATGGTTGGAGCTTTCAACAATTATGACAGTGATAAATTAATCTTAACTCTCTTCATCTCCTTTGCCAAATATGTGACTAACTTGTCTGATTCTAGAGATTGATTACTAGCTTTCAATACTATGTTTTGAGGTCCATATACTGTGAATTAACCTTGGGACGCTGAGGGTTATTGCTTTCTTTTGGATCTGGAGGAGTGTTAAAGTTATTGGGAGGCAAAGATGTGGTCAAAGGACTAGGAGGTCTGTTAGGATTTCTCCTGAGATTGTAGTTATGCCTACGCTGATATTGTTGCTGATAAGCATGCACTTCTTTATGTTCTACCGATGGTTCATTTTCATCTTCAAAAGGAAACACATAATTTATATCAAATGCCATGGAAGATTCTTCACATGCTAATGTGTAATTTTCATGAGCTAATACTATTTGATAATGAGGCTGATTTACAAAACTCTCTAGTACAAGGGTAGAGTCATATCCACATGGAAAAATCTCATTCCCTTCAATGAAAGGAAGATCACTTGTGGTGTTGGACACTTCATCTTGAAATATAGAGGTTACTATTTTAAATTGAGAACAATCCAACTTGGCATGTGCATTGGTATTGTGTATTCTACACCAGTTTGTAAGTGTTGCCTCTGCTAGGTTAACTCTAGTAGTCTGCTTTGGTTCATTAGGGGGATGATTATCTAAAGGTGATGGCAAGGAACCATTGTTTGGCCTAGTAGTCCACACTCTAGGTTGCCTATGTGCATGATTGTTATTACCATTATTGTTGTTGATATTCCTATCATTGTTGTATCCCCTATCAAGATATCTGGATCTGTCATTGTTATATCCTCTATTCTGGTTTGATTGGGAATAAAATTTCTGACTTCTCAGATGTGTAATCTTAGTTTCCAACTTTCTCAACTGTGCATATATCTCTTTGATGTCTTCTTTCTCTTCCTAAACTTTGGCTACTACATTTTCTTGTTGAGGTTTAAAGAAAGAAGAACCATTTTTATTGTTTTGTCCTACATCTTGAGGTGTTTGAACATGTCTTGGTTACTGTATCATCTGATCATTCCCATTTGGAGGAGGCATGACACTAAGAGGAGGTACTTGTAATGGATTGGGCATTGCAGCAGGAGGCATCATGACTCCATTGGTCTATGGTTGAGCATGATATTGCGGATATGCTAAGTTAGGGGTTGTAGCAGGAATTAATTATTGATTTACTTTTATTGCTTCTTCAAAAGGTCCTGTCAGAGTTGTGACACCAAGATGTACTCTCCTTATGAATATAGAGGTCAAGGGATCTAAGGTTGAGTAATATATCATTCTAGCTGGTTCATCCCCTACATTGTATGGAGCTACCAACTTAGAATACATCTTTTGGAATCTAGCGTTAAAGTTGGAAATAGGCTCTCCTTCTGCTCTTTTGATTGTAGCAAAAAGGTGATAAGTCATTGCAGGATCTATAGGTATCTTGAATCTATCCTTAAAGGCTTTCTCCAAAGCATCCAAGGAACTGATTGAAGATTGAGCAAGGATGATGTACCAATTATATGCATCCTCTCACAAGGAGTATGGAAACAACCTGCATACTACATCTTGATGTTCAATCCTTGCTCTACAGCAAGCTTCCTTGAACGTTTGGATATGATCATCGGCATCCTGATATGGATGATATTTAGGAGAAATCTTATTAGGATTCTTAGGCAAGGGATGATATGCGGTAAAGGTCAGGGGTGAGTCAACAGTAAAGTATGACATTGTGACTGGTGCTTGCTGCACTTGAGGTATAATTGGTGACCCTGGAGGTGTCTGAGGTACAGATGGAGATACTGGAGGTGTTATAATATGTCTTGATGAGGATCCTAATATACCTGACTTAGGAGTATGGTGAATGTCAATAGTACAAGGCCTACGTCCACGAATAGGCAATTCCTCAAAGAGTCCACTGGATCTAGACCTAGTATTTGGCTGGTGAGCCAAGATTCTAACAATTTAAGACATAATATTGGATTTCTAACTGAATCTTTGCACAGATCAGAGGAAATGATCTTCTAGAGTAGATATTTATAGTCAAGACTCAGTAATGATTGAATATTTATGTAATATTTATATCAAACATGCAAATATGAACAAAGATTGAACTTTTGGACATAGATATTGGGATATTTAGCCACACAAACAAGCTATAGGATATTTTCATAAAACCTTAAACAACAAGTTAGTATTTGAAGACTTCAAGAAAATGACTATAAAGATAAGAACATTTATGCACTATGCCGAAATATTTATGATCAACATTCTTAAAACAACCTGAGACAAGTGAAACTTTGAACAAATGTCCAAAGCATAGCCAAATTTAATGAACTTTGACAAGATCACCTTGTAAATATGCATGAATTAGATGCATCTTACCAATCCAGAAAATGAAAGAGAATGTTTCCCTCCTTCTAGCACCAATTTATGTTGGTTATGATGTTAGTCACAAACCACATGAATAAAAGTTCACACAACAAACCTTTATATCTTGAAAAGTACGATCAATTTAGGATAAATTGATGACTCCAAGTCTCCATTGATTAGGTCATGATCTTCTAATGTCACTTAGAGGTTGATGTGATATGCTATTTTCCATCCAAGGGGTCTTACTTTGCTCTGCTATCAAGAATTAATGTCTGAACATCTGGTCTTACACCTGCTTCCTATAAATTACTTCACAAACAAGGTTATTTCTACTGCATTCAATAGATAATGATGATATTTTCTAAGTTTGATCAATTCTTCTGAACATCAACTATCATGAACTAATTTTACTTCTACACTTATGAATTTGTCTAAATAATGTGCCTTTAAGCTAATATTTGCATGATTACTATTATCATTTATGTGTATTTGCATGAGATTCTCAATTATACATGTAGATTAACTCAAATATGCTAATAATTTTTAATTTCCTTCACGATATTTGGATATTTCTATGCATTTGCTTAGGATTATCTGTGTATTTGGATTTATGCTGGTGAGTTGAATAAAATTAAGAAAAATATGTGAAATGCTTTCTAATCTTAACTAAATTGAATGAATCTTCAACTATTGGTCCACGTACAATCTAGATACTATCATGAAAGGAAGAAAACCAAACCATAGGTTCGCCAGGGTGTTCCACAGCTAAGTATGGTTGATACAAACTTTGATGGAAAAGAGATGAAGACAACAAGTACAACATGATTTGCACTCTAAGGGACGCAACAAATCAAAGTACAAGCCAAGAATTCATCTACAGATTACTCAAATTATACAATTATGTGTAATCTAGATTTTCAATTTCATTAAGTATGCAAAAGACATGTACATCTACAATCAGCTTTGAAATTAGTCCTGAGAAACTTTAGCAATCTAACTTCAATTAAGTTTCAAATAATGATACAATGTGCACTCCATCTCCTTTTATAGGACAAAGAGAGGAGGTAGTTACTTTGATCCAACAATCAAGTTTTGTCTATCTAAATCAATAGTTTATATATCTAAATCAACAGTCTATATCTCCTTTTGAATTGGTCAACATACATCAAAATGTGGTACAGGTTGCCAGCTGGCAACCATCTGGTGGGACTCGATCACTTTTGTCTCATTATGCATATGACCCTGTCATCATGAATCCTTACTCATTATCTTCTTCTTCATCTTCTTTATCTTCTTCATCATCCTCATCATTCTCATCAGTGTGAGGGTCATCTCCTACATGTATAATGATAGTCTCCCTTATGGGTTCATATGCCTGCATTATTCTTTCAATCTCCCCCCCATCTTGGACTCTAGCTCTTGCTACAACATGTTCTTGAGAATGGAATTGTGCCTATAGAGTAGTCCATTTGCTCTTTCTGCTGTTTAAGGTCTCATTATATGCCTCCACCTTGGCCTTCATCCTCATAGCCCTATTGACTATATCCTCTATCATATGGTGAAGAGGGTCATCTATCGCCTTCTTGAAATTATCTTGAAAGGCCTGAATTGCAAAATCAGCATCTTGATTTTCTATCTTTTCTTCTACATCACCTTCTAAAGCTTCCAAGGTATTGGCCTCCTCAGCCATAAGATAATGCAATTTAATGCTGATATCCCTAAGCTTGGAATTACATCTTTTCAGGATGTCACTCTCAAACCTGGTATCTTCATACCATATGCCTAATAATTGTGCTATATTGTTGTCAAATACCTGATTATATGAGTACTTTCATGTCACTACACCTCATCTCAACCAGGGCATCTAGATATTTGTCTACTTTGATGAATCTTTGGGCAACCTTCTTTTGAAGTTTATTAACTTTGCTCCTTATTGTGCTGAACAAGCTCCAATTGGATAGGGAGGTCTTTATCACCTTTTCTGCTTTAGACATGAAAAGAAAAAACCAATTATCTACCACATGAGCCGTATGCTTCATGATGTCCAACCTTGTGACCTCCTCCTAAGATATAATGGTCAAAGGAGTAGTCGTGTCTACTGGCATGTGGTTAGGGAAAATTAACCCTTTTATAAATGTATGCAACTTAGCAATGTGCTCCTTGTGCATTTTTTTCTTATCCTTCTCTTTTTTCACACTTTTCAACAAGGAGTCAACAATATCTTTGGCCTCTTGGCCCTCCTGCTCCTTAGTAGAAAAGCCTAGATCAACATTAGTTATCTGAAATTCATCAATGCTTATTTCTCCTTTGACTTTATCTGCTATTGGTAGAGCTACTTGAGCTATCCTCCTACCTGTTGTAGGATTTCTCCTAATGGCAGATGTAGGTCTAGCCTTTCTCTTAGGCTTGATCATTTCTGTTGCAAATAATGCAGCAACATCAAACTCAGGCACATCAATGTCCTGGGGTGGGTTTATTTCATGTTGCAACCAATATGGTATATCACCAATGGGTCCTTATTGGTCAGTTTTCTCAATGTGAGCATCTTGAGATTCTACATTCTGCTCTACCCTTGGTGGGGAGCTTTCTTTTCTCCGTTCTTCCTCATGCACTTTCTCATGAGGGATCTCTTGTTGTGTAGGAGGTTCTTGTGATGCATTTACATTTTTCTCGTGTGTATTTTGTTGCATTTGATCCTCAGGAGGATTTGGAACATTTTGATCTACTTTATCTAGGTAATCACCTTGATCAGTCTTATTCACATTCTCTGTTTCCTTTTGCTAATCACCTTGTTGAAGACTTTGTTATTTATCTTTTAAAAGGTCCCCTTCTCCAGGGTCTTGGGTTTTACCCATTTCTTTTTCATTTATCTCTCTTTCAGGTGTCATCTCCTTATTCTGATTATCACCCTTATCAGGCATCTCTTTATCATCCTTCTTATGTATATTGGCTTCTACCTTTTCTTGTTCCGAAGGTGTATTTTTATCTCTATCCTAATCCTCATCACCCTAATAAGCTAGATCTATGGTTGCAGGGCTAGTGACTTGATCAACTAATTTTGCCAATCAAATTTGTTGTGCTACCTCTTTGAAGGATTATCTTCTTCAACTTTCTCTATTTCAACCTCCTCTTAATGAACTTCTTTTTGAAATAGGGGAGTGTTATGAGGGGTCATTTTTGTGTTTACCACCAACATCTCCATCTTTTGAGCAGAAACATCATTAACTACATCATTATCAAATAAATCTATTGTATCATCCAATGGAAAAGGAGGCTCTTTTCTTGTACTGTGCCTCTCTGTTCTTTGTTCCTTTGCCTTTTCAGTCTTAAACTTCACAATGTCAGGGATGGGAACTTCATGTTGCAAGTTCTTCAAGATACCCTCACCACCTATACCCCTCAATAGAATGGGGCTTACATCCACGGTTCCTCTCATTACCTTTTTCTATTTCTTTTGTGGTGGCATTGAGTCCTTCCTCTTGATCAAGAGGTCATCATCTAAGGGTTCATCCTCTTCTTCTATAATAATAGGGGGAGGCTTTACATCAACCTTCTTTTGTTTTACTGGTGTGTGAGGTGATGCTGTACTTGATGTAGAAGCTACATTCTCTTTTGGTTGGGGTTGTCTAATGATCCTCACCCTAGACCCTTGATTTCCTTTCTTATTTTTAGTTTGTTAGAGCTCTCTATTTGACTGCCTCTTTTCCCAAAGAAAATCATCATACTCTTCATCAGACAATTCTTGTCTCTTTCTCTTATTGTCCATAATGAGGGCTACCCCTTTATTCTTTAGCTGGGCAACCTCATTTTCTACCCAATCCTGAGTCAATTGCATGACCTTTTGAGTTATCTAGTCCAAGGAAATTTCTTCTAGTTGATCCCACTCTAGAGTTGATATGGTATCATTGTATACCTTTTTGTCATCATACTCCTAGGACATGATCTTACTGTTGACGTGTTTTTCTTGCACATGCAAACTCAAAATAAAATACTAAGTATTCTATCCTCTCTTGAACAAAGTCTCTCGAATGCTAAACAATGTGATCAATCGAGACAACTCCAAGGTTCTTGATTCATGTTTTGCGATGGATAGACTCAGTTGTTGATGTGATCATGCTAGTAATCACAAAGGGACTTACGCTGAATATGCTCCTTGCTCCACTCAAATGTGTTACTTCTTCCTTATGAAAGAGAACTTCTTCCTCATGAAATGGAACTTCTTCCGACTAGCTATGAAAAGAAAATGCAAAAGACAAAGGTTGAGAAAGCTAATCTAAGGACAATGAAGTGATGGATGATGTCAAGATAAACAAATTCCTCATATAACCCAACTCCGCTTCGCCATGAGGACCAACAACTACACAAAGTTCAGTGCAATCTTCTAAAGTAACTCAACGATTTTCAAATTGTGACGTATTCATCCAAACACACATAGCTGGCGCAGCTTGAACAATCTTCACAACTGAACTAAAGCATGTAAAGGTTCAGGCTAACTTTGCAAAGTGAGTTGCCATCGACAATCCACAAAAAGTATGAACCATTAAGGAATTCATCAAATATCTTAACATATGGGCATCACATCAATGAACTTCTAATCTAACTCTACTTGGAAACATTTCTCAATCATCCATGAAAATTTGAAACCATGCCAACATCCCACAATCACACAAATCACCATGAAAAAATCAACAATGAGCTTGTATTGATCCAGGAAGTGTTTTTACAACAATTTCACAATATCTCTTCAATGACATTGAAGAGTTTCCTCTACTCTACTTGCTATTCTACTCTCCTACAACAACTCTACTCCTAATCTCCTCTCTATATCTCTTACAAATGAGAAGAATGAGCCTTTTATAGACTCCAAAAATTACATGAAGGGCCAGGATTGATTTGACAATCAACAACCAAGATCGAGACAACAAGGCAGTTTGTTACAAAATTTGCTATTTTTAGAACATGAAAGAGGCAATGAAGGCACATTTCCCAATGTGATAAGCATCTCTAGAGCATCTTTATGGTGGGCCCTCTTACATGGCAAAATGCTATTGGCTTGATGATGTGTACGTGCCACCTCAGCATCTTTGAACTAGTGTGATTTACTTCATGTTCACTTTACTTAGAATATTTTCTTCTTGTTGTCTTGATGTAACCCATGGATCGCTTTGATGATCATGCTCATCTCTCATCTTGTGATGTTGTTGTGCTTGTGCAGGACTATGCCTTTGGATAGTTGCATGGACTCATGGAGTAGACTAGTGCCTGATGAGATTTCTTCTTGTCCGACACATGATATGTGAGCTTCTGGATGATGACCTCCTTGAAGATGTGCATGGTGAAGTGACATCCTTCCACTGATCCTCACCTTGAATGGATGATGCTCTTGATGATGAACTACACTTGTAACCTTGATCATCTTAGACTAGATCACTTTCACATGGCATTGATGTCTTCCTCATCTAGACATACGAAGTCTTAGAACTAGATGTTGGAGCTCTCCTCCATGTGGTGATGATGACAAACCTTAATAATTTTCCTCCATCTTCCAAACTTCTCATGTATGAACTTTCGCCATTCACCTCTTTGGATCCTCCATCACCTACAAGAAGAAACACATCAAATTAAGACTTGATATGAAGGATTTTCAATAACAAAATACATTCAACTTATGCATGTGGGATTAAAAAATGACATTTCAAAACATATCCTTTCGCATGTAATCCATGCCTAAGTGCCTAGGCAGGTTTAGAGGGACAGTATGGATTATTTGATGTGAATTGCATGTCAAGGTGTGAAATCCACCCAGGCTAGGTGGGTTTAGGGGTGTCATCCAGAGAGTGTCTTGTGAATGACATGACATTGTCCAGGTAAAGTGCTCAAGACCGCCTAGCATGGGCGGGATTGGAAGAGGTGTAAGGAATTTTCATCACTTAAGCATTTTTAGCTTGGTTTTGACAACTTAAGAGCTCTTCACTTGTTTCATCGAGAGTTTATCCTCCTTTGAATGCTATATAATTCTTGAAGCATGGGCAGATTTAGAGTGAGTGCATGGAGTGAATGGTGTGGAAGACATGCATGATGGTGGGAATCACTTGACAAGGCGGGTTTGGAGGGTGTGTATGGAGAGTATGTTGTGGAAGAGGCGACATCATCTAGATGAAGGGCTCAAGGCTGCCCAGCATGGGTGGGATTGGGAGGCTAGTAAGGATTTTCACCTCATTTGAGATTCATTCCCTTCATTTGATAAGGCTTTTCTATCAACTCCAACACTTAGTGAAATCTTGAGATGCTCATGAAGTTGAAAGACACAACTTGGATGTTGGGTGATGATGTCCACTTGTCATGGTGAAAACTACCTAGGAAGGGTGGGATTAGAGGTGTTGTGAGGATTATTCAATGTGAACACTCTCTACCCTAACCTTGACACTCTCTCCTCCTCCATTTGTATGACTTAATGATTTTCCTTGTTTTTCAATTGATTCATCATTGTTAGGAGTTTAGGAATGATCCTGAGTACAACCAACTCTCCATGTTCTTCTTGAGTGATCTTGCATGAGTATGAAGCATGATAGTGAGTTTGGAGGCTCTAAATGGAGTGACTGCAGTGTTTAGACATCAAATTCCAGACTCACCTCTGTAGGCCACCCAGGTAGGGCGGGTTTGAGAGTGAGCCTTGGATTTTAGTACTTAGAAACTTTTCACTCATCTCAACCTGGTCATCTCATCTCCCAGGTGTTCATCTTCATCATTTCCATTGATTTTACTTGTAAATTGTATTATCTACATACCTAGGTGGTTCTAGAGGTGTTGTCTGGAGAGTGCATTGTGTCAGGTGATACAGTCCACAAGGACCTCTTGAGGCCGCCCAGGTAGGGCGGGTTTAGAGGTGACCCTTGGATTTTTCCTCAAAATGCCTCAAAAAACATTCAAACTTATGAACTTGCATCAAATCTTCATGATTTCTTTGCACTTCAACTCAAAATATTGCAAACTTGATAGGTCTTCCTCCTTAAGTGGGTTTGATGATGGTGTTTGGACAGTGTCATGTGTAGGAGGTGGAGTTGTCCAAGCATGGAGCTCAAGGCCGCCTAGCATGGGCGGGTTTGGAAGAGGTATAAGGATTTCTTCACTTAAGGTTGATTCCTCTTCTCATGAAGATGTCTCTCTCCTTTCTTAAGACTTAGTCAAATTTTCAAACTTTCCTTCTTTTGAATGATCCTCTCAAGGATGTGAAGCATCATGATGGATTAGAGAGCTAAGATGGGGTAGCTACATTGCTTTGACATCAAAACTCCAAGCTAACCTCTTTAGGCTGCCCAAGTAGGGCAGATTTGAGAGTAGGTTGTGGATTTTCAACACTTAGAAACTTTTCATACCTTAAACTTGACTATCTCCTTTCCTTGTGATATCATCTTGATCATACTAATCAAACAAACCTTGCAAATTGCATTGTTCTTCACCCTGGGCGGTTTTGAAGCAAGTGTTTGGATTACTTCATGTGTCACGTGACATAGTCCACAAGGACCTCTTGAGGCCACCCAGGAAGGGTAGGTTTAGGGGTAACCCTTGGATTTCATCTTAGAAGTCACTTGGTGTTTCAAACCTTCAAGTTTTCCATTCAAATTTCATCACCTTTTATGTTTTGTGTTGAAACACTTCAAAATTTGCATAATCTCTCCTAGGGCGGGTTTGGAAGTACTATTTGGACAAAGTCTCCTGAAACAAGGCAATGTCCATGAATGCACTTTGAGGCCGCCCAAGTTGGGCGGGTTGGGATACCACCCTTGGATTTTGTCTTGAACTCACTCAAAATCTCTTCTAAACTTTGAAAATTCTCTCCCTAAGGCGGATTTGGAGGCAGTGTATGGAGAAAGTGCGTGATCACAACCTTGAATCCAAGATCCCATGCGAAGGCCGCCTAGGCTGGGTGGGTTTAGAAGGTGTGCTTGGAATGCAAGTATCATTGCCATATCAGAAATGTCCTGAATGGAAGTATATTGAAAATATGTTTAAGTATAAGTCATATATTGAATTTCTTATACTTTAAATATTTATCAATATACTTCCAGGATGTTTGAGATAGGTCTAGGATCCATAGGATTTAACATGCAAATTCTAGATTTTGGAGGATCCACCAGATTTTAGACTTAGCCAATTTTCAGGATTTCAGGGCATCAGGCTTAGTGATCTTTTATCATTCTTTCCAATTATTTCATCCTTGTTGGGAGGAGTTTAAGTAATGCTTGGTTTGGAGATGATGCATGGAATGTTTCTTGTAAACTACTTAACTTCCCTCCAACTTGCAAACCTTGCTTGAAATTCATCATTTCTTAGTGCCTTGTGCCTGAAAACCTTCTAAACTTAACCATTTTCTCCTAGGGCAGATTTGATGGTTCTGTCTGGACAAATGCATGTGCAGGAGGTTGAGTCCATGACCTCATGCCAAGGCCACCCAGTCTGGGCGGGTTTGGAGGTGAGGCATGGAAGTTTCATCAAAATCTTAGTTTTAGACTCCATCATCACTCCCTAACTTCCTTTAGTCAGCAAAAACTCGTGAAAACATCCTAACTTTCCCTGGGCGGGTTTGAAGGTGTTTTTTGGACAAGCTCTCCTGATGGTGAAGACACTATCCAAGAGGACCTTGTGAGGCCACCCAGTCTGGGCGGGTTTGGACAGTACCCTTGGATTTCTTGCCTTAGTCAAATTTTGGATTTCCTAAATGGAAGTATATTGAAAATATGTTTAAGTATAAGTCAGATATTGAGTTTCTTATACTTTAAATATTTATCAATATACTTCCAGGATGTTTGAGATAGGTCCTGGATCCATAGGATTTAGCATACAGATTCTAGATTTCTGAGGATCCACCAGATTTCAGACTGTCATTTTTTCAAGATTTTCAGGATATCAAACTTAGTCATTTTTAAGGTCTCAGTGACATGCCTCAGGATGAAGGCATATAGACCTCTTGGCAAGAAACTATTGAGACTTGCATACACAACACTATCAAAATCATACAAGCTCAGAGGAAAACTAAACCTAGAGCAAAACGAAGCGAGAAAGCAAAAAAAAGAGGGGGTCCCCATTTATAATGGGGTGATGTGTGATTACATCACAACACTTACCAGCATCCTCCTGCAACTGAAAAAGCACTGGTATGCAATCCAGGGTGTGTATCTTATTTAATGTGAGCCTCTAGTAACTTCTCCTTCTGAGCTCTACCTCATCATCACAATCAGCCCAGAAATGTTCAATGTGCTTTTGATGCATGGACTTCTTATGTAATGCCAACATCCTGTCATAAGGATCATATGGCCTAGCCAATGGGAATGGCTGCAAGTGCATCAACTTCAATCCTCCCATTATAGCCTTGACACTTTCCCTATCAGGGCACATATACCAGCTGATGAAGATTGGAAACAAGACATTCGATATCTTTCCTTTTTCAATATAAGCCACTATTGAGGGTAGGATTTGTCTGGCAAACTCCATCAGGATGACCTCATCAGTTGGATATCTTGGCAACATGAGAGGTTGCCCAGTGAAGCCTTCTATCCTCATGTATGAGAATGTGGGGAATTGGATGAACCAAGCCCCATGTTTATATATGACAGCTTGTGTTGCCACACTTAATCTCTTGTTTCTGTCTTCTTCCATTGTCCTGACAAGATGTATGGAGGAGTCATTTACTCTCCTATAATGTTGGAGATATTCTCTTCTTTTCAATTGGGGATAATGATCCTAGATGTTTACATCCCCAGGGTTATTTCCAACCCTGCCTACTATCTATAATCCATTAAATGTGCCTCTAAATGTATAGGCATATACTACGTAAGAGGTCATATAGAACATGTTTACTTTCCCTTTTAGCCTCCTCATTCCCTCATCTAGGCTATCACTTATGATTTTGGCCCATAAGCGTTTGTCATCTGAACACTCCACTATCTAGATGATACCATACATCCAATTCTCAAAAGCTCCAGCATTTTGCTTCCTTGTCATCCTTCTAAGCATTGTCATCATGTACTAGTATTTAGGAGCAAAATCAAATTTGAAGAGGTACACAGGTAATTAGGCAGAGGCCTTGTAAGTGCTGCTTTTGGATCTCCATTGATACATGATTCTTCTAGCTTCTTTCTGGTTGCTACGATACTCTTTTTCCAATTTTCCCAGGTTTAACCTAACCACATTAGGTCCGGTAGGTAGATTAAAGGCCGAGGTGATGCTTGCAACTGAAAAGTTTGCATAAATTCTGCCATGCTTCTCTACTTTTCTAGTCTCTGTATTGTAGTTCTGGGCACATTCTATCACTAACTTCGTGGCCTCCATTGCATATGGGTATCCGCCATCATTCTACATCCATGAGCTGTATATGCTCATAAGCAGAGGGTTTCCACTTCCTTTACCTAGTCTTCTTTTCCATGCATCAAGATCAGTACTACCTTGGTGCGTATCATTGATTTGTCCATATCTGAATGCGACTCCTTTTGGTTGCAAGTACATAGGTTTCAAAAACTCTATCTTGGACCGGTTCTTTCTAATTGCCATGAGATCCTATGATAAAACATGCATATCTTACCCTAATGTGTCATGTGAAGCAGTGGTTTAGTAATTGTATACATTCATGGTGATGATTCTATCATTCTAGTTTGTTTCATGCATCATCATGTTAATTAACTCTATGAAAACCATTTTACCTTTCATTTCACCACAAACAACAAAAGAGGGTTTTTACGATAAATACCTGATAATCGCTTCCCTTTTACTATGTCGGTGATATCTGGATAAACATGATCACCTGGCAGCTACCGTTTCGTTCCTGCTCAAATACGTGTCTGTTCCATTGGCAAGTTGCAATGATGCTTTGATATTTCTGGAGCTCTGTAATTCTCTGTTTAACATATGGTAATTCAAAATGACCGAAAATCTTCACTTTTAACTGATTAATACAACAAATTAGGGTGCACATAGTGTCCTTTGTTTATGTCCATTGATTGACACATGACATTTGTGGATACTGATAAGTGGCGGGTTTGTATTTGAAATTTGAAAGCATGACCTACCATTGGGATTGTATTTAATGTAGAGGGTGATCTTCACGGATATCAGGGATATTTGAAAACATGATGGATATCCAAAATATGATGGTGATGTCATCATCATGATGGTCAACCGTTGACCAATTGACCAAAGTCGGGTCACTATACCTTTGTAAATAATTGTGATAATGCATTGTATCAATATGATCAGGTGGATATGCCACGTGGCATCGTTTAATTGGTCATTGGAAATCTATGCATCTCGGGTCATCTAGGGTCGATATGAGTGATATAAGGAAATATTCGGATATGCAACACTATGAAATATCACTCTATTTAAAAAGGTGAGGATGACGTCAACATCATCATGAGTCTTTCAAATTGTTCGAGAGAATGACATCATCATTATATTAGTTAAGATCAGGGATATTTCAAAATATGACCCTCTTGGGCCTGGGTCATGATGACATCATCATCAGATTATGTTATCTTTGTATCAGGTTAGGGTGATGTCATCATCATATTAAGAAATATGACGGATGTTTGGAAATGTGACCTTGCGAGCATCGGGCATACTAATGACGTCATCATCATGCTGAGTTCTTTTATATGTCAGATTAAGATGATGTCATGGTCATATTTGCGAATGGGTGATATTAAGAAATATGAAGGACATTCTGAAATGTGATCCTCCAGGAATATGCATACGCATTTGACAGGCATATACTCTTTCATACTTAACTTTGACGTTCGCATATTGAAGTATATGTAGAAATCGTGTGATCTTCATATATCAGGGTCATCTAGCGAATATGACTGATATTAACAACTGTGACCCTATGGGGAAGATCAGGTTTGACCAAATTGTTGTTATATGGAGCCTAATCAGAATCAGAGGTTAGATTTTCCCCACTTTTATCAGCGTGGTTTCTCCCCAAATTCCTATAGGGTCAAGGGGCAGTGCCCCTTGCGGGGTCCAGGGGCAGCGCCCCTGGTGCGGTCCCTATCACAATACAAGGCGGGGTCGAGGGGCAGTGCCCCTGAAACCTCACACAATTTTTTATTATTTTATAAAGGCAATTGGAGTTATTTTTTCATTGATCAACATAAGAAAACCCTATTTTTGTAACCGACAAAAAGCTTGATAAAAGCGTTTAAGGGTTAGGGTTTTGATATATTGTATTGTAGCATTTGCAGCGGTATTGAGTTGTAGGGATTGTTGATTGTAATCGGTTTGATTTTCTGGATAATAATATTGGACTCTCTATTTTGGATGTAGCCCGAGTTTGGGTGAACCACATTAAAACTTGCCTCTCGCTGTTATTAATTCTGTGTATTTCCATTTCTCTATTTAATCTTTATTTGCATTTAATTGATATCTTCTGCCAGCTAACCCTAACACAAATTTTGACCGAGTGTAAATCCTTATCCTTAAGGCATATCAGGGTGATGAAAAAGGCAAAATTGCTTAGAATTTTGTACTCTATCAAATTATGAGGTTTATGAAGGCAACTTTTGACTTTGACACTTAACCTTTTCTTGTGGGTCATATGCATGTGTAGGGGTTATATACTTAATTAACCTTTGCCAAACCACCCAAAGAAAGAAAGCAAGAAACAAGCAGAAGCAAAAAAGGTTGGGTCCCTATTTTGCTAAGGCAAAATGGGGTGTGTTGTGCAACCACACAACATAACCTAGCATTATTGTTGTGATAAGAAGCCATGCATGCGAGACTATTTCACCCTTTAAGCACTTGTTTGAGGGAAACGGGTACTAAAAGATACACATCACCCACAACAAACAAAATGGGTAGAGTTAAATAATGCAGTACAACAAGGCAATATGAATGATTTGTAAGTTTGTTTAAAGAAAGTGTATACAACCCTTAGCGTTGAAATACACAATGTGTAATTAAAAACATGCAAATTTTCAAGCAAGAGTGTGAAATGATGCCAAATTTTCAAATGATAGATGAATATATGTTTGAAAATGAATGCAAGATCTGAAATGAATGATATTAATGACTAATGCAATGAAACAAAGCAAAAGTATGCTTGTTTATGCACCTAAAATGCTCACATTTTTCAACTTTTTCCAATGTAAATGTTCTGAAGACGCAAATGTAAATGCAAAAATGTGCATTGCAACAACACTATAGTCCAAAATCAGATTTGAAAGAGTGTTCAAAGGAGTAGTAAAATTTGAAACAAGATTTTAACCAAAAATCCTAGCTTTTGAAAATACTAGGTTATATGAAAAATGCACAATTTCAAGCAAACCCTAACAAATAAGTATGAAAATGCAAGGTAAATGATTATAGAATGATTTAATGCTGCAATTTATATCAGATCTGATGTAAATATCAGAGATTTAAATGATTTAGATGAAATGCAATGAAAATAGTGTAAACTATGTCTAAATGCAAGCCTAGGATGCTTGATTTGTTTTTCAAAAATTTCAACTTTTATGCAAGATTTTCAAATGTATGATGATGAAAATGAAATGTATGAATGCAAATCTAATGTATAACACTCAGCAAGGTTCAAATTCCACAAAAACATGGGTTCACCAAAATGTAAAGGATGAAAAGAGGGTTTGATTGGATTGATTGATAGTTTGATTAGGTCCTCCTTTCACTCAATACATTCAGGGACATTTAACCAAGTTGAATCACAAATTTTGCAAGAGGACTCAACTATCAAGTTAGCTATCACTTAGAATGATAAGGAAATTTGGAATTTGTTGATCAATTTGTTAACTCTTAGCTCGATTAAGCCTAAAACCCTAATTATGCAAAATCATAAGCAAACAAATGAAACATGATAAATCCTTCTACAAAAAGACACTAAATACAGATTAGATACATACCAAAATTTAGGTTTCAAAATGTGAAAACTTCAGTGTTAAAGGGGTGGGTGCCCAAGCCCAATGTACTATATTTTTTGAGGGCTTTAGGACAAAAACCTGCTACAGACTACAACATGCTCCAAGATTTTTGGCACTGCAAATCTAAGGGTCAAAAGAGTGGGAGCCCTTGACCTTTTTGTGATATTTTATTCCTGTTTCTTTAGATTTGGGATCCTCCTACTTTGCAATGATCCTCTAAAACTTCTCTCCGCAAGATCCAATACCTGTCACCTGCAATCACAAGAGAGGGGTTAGGGGTTATGGTGTTTAGGAGCTTGCCTTGGTCAAGCCCCGAAATGGTATTCAAGCCTTCCAACACCATTGTTAGATAGAGAGTGCATGTCCTTGCAGGATAGAGACAAAAGCAATGATAAAAATGATAGATTGAATCACAAATAGATATCACCTCGAAGGTGTAGATCTCACGGAGATGAAGCTCTTTGACGCCATGAGAAGTTGAAGCCAAATCTGCAATAACAAACACAACAACACATTGCAACATAGTGAATGCCTTGAATGCTCTAAAATCATAAGTTTGCCAAAATCTCAAAATCATCTTCTAGTTTGCAAATGAAATACTAAACATGATTGTATATGCATTCCCACTACAAATTTCGTAATTCAAACTCAAGATGCCAACAACAGAAACCTTTTAATAGTCACCAACTGACATTCAAATTTGGGACTCCGATAAACTAGGGCAGGGCGTGGGCGTGAGCGCCCAAGCCCAAGGACCTATTTTGGGTCATGATTAAGCTCAGAAATGTCCCTTGAGTCCCATTTGTCATGGGTTTTGGGGGATTTTGTTTTAGGATTCATTTCTGACATGCATGATTAAAACTAAGGGACCTGAGAGGTAAAATTAGGAGGTAAAATTCCTAGGGGGACATTTTACAACATAACACACGGGTATCATTTTCCTCTTCTTAATCATTTTAGACATGGTAACTTGGTTAGATTTCCATTCTTTTTGTTGTCCTCCTTGGAGAATTGTATTAATGATGGAGCTAATCCCCCCTTCATCAGGGCCTACTTCATGTTCTGTACCAGTACAGTCTTAACCAAAGTCATGTTGTTTCTCCTAATCTTGATCCCATGTCTACTATTAAGAAGCCTAATCCTTCTATTACAGGCCCTAGTAGTAAACCCTTCATGGGCACTAACAAGAGAAGGATTTCCTTTGAGGGGGATATGGAGGTGGTTGTCCCTTCCCCCTCTATTAAATATTCTGTGAATACAGAAAAGATGAAGGGTTTGATGGAGAAGGAACCCATGTCTACTACCCCTGAGTCAATTACTAAAGGCAAGAAAGCTTATAAGAACCCTGTGGACTCACCTAAAAATATTCTGCTATCCCTAAAGGAAAATAAGTATGCTACTAGTTTTCCTACTAAAAACACTAAACATAACATTTAGATCAAATCAACTGCTGGTAAACTCAACCTTCATTCTTCTTTTGTTATCTTTAAGCCTAAAGATAATTTGTATGATGTGTATGCACATGCTACCTTCACTAGGAGAAGGTCTTCTAGGTTTGCTAAGGGTATTGGTATCAAGGGTAAATCTGGAAAAGGGGTGAAAACCCCTGAGGTGATTATTCAAGACATTCCTATTGAAATTAGGGCAGACAACTGAGAGGGGGGGTGAATCAGTTGTCACAAAAATTTTAGCTTTTGCTGCATTTAATCTTCTTTACCACTTATTAATAGATTAATGATATGATCATGAAAGCATGAATCAACAACACATGAGCAGAAACATAGTCAACACACATAACACCAGGATTTTTACATGGAAACCCAGTTAAGGGAAAGACCATGGTGGGGGTTAACCCACAAGATTTATTTTCTATTAAAAGAATAGAAAAATGGGAAGGCACTTGCCTTCAGGCACACTACCCAAAGCTCACTGCTCAAAGGAGGCTCACTGCCTACAAGAACATTCACAAGGTTAACACTGAAAGGTTGAACTAAGAAACAACATCTTAATGCAAGATTTAGTTCCATTGAAGCACACAACACCTCTACTCTACTCTCATTCACTTCCTTGATACATCTGCATCTTTGCTTACTTCCCCACATTTTTACGACTTCACAACCCTTATTTATACATGACATCAACTTTGGAATGAACATCAAAGTCTGCCTAACAATCATCTATCTGGAACATTCTCCAAGATAGGCATTACAAGCAATTACAATTACAAGACTTAAAATGTTTCATGCAAACCATCACACTGTCGACCAAACATAGCTAGGACTTGAATCTTCCTCAAACAACACGCCATGCTCTACAAAACTCTTCTTAGATAATTTGCAACACGCACCAAGCATCCGGTCGGCCAAGACTCGAAATAACAACAACACTCAAGGAGAAATCTTCAACCACAAGCTCAATCCTTAATGCAGACCACCAGCACAATAGGCACATAATCTAGAGACCACCACAAGTACAATGAAATCAACAAGAACAACTGCATCACCTTAGATCACCATAAACATTTGCATCTTCATCCAGAACCTTAAGAACACTAACTGTCATGACTGTCACACTAGAAAGATTGCTTGCAGACCCCCAAACCATGAACCACTTGTGTTGAGGACACACACCAACATCCCAAACAAACCTCTAGATCCGCAGACCATAATATTCCAATGCGGAGCAATCCAGACCAAATTCTTGTCACTTTGTCACCTTTGAATAATTGCAAAACCTAGTTCTACTCAGATGGCCATAATTTCATTAATCCTTCATGCAAAACTCTCAAATCTTGACTGGAGAAATTTTAGACTATCCTCTACACAACCCTTTGGTCCACAGACTTTGATCTTCATCTTACTGGAAATGCTAAACAATCTACTTTGCTATACTGTACTATCTTCACTGTTACTGACAAAGAGATATGTAACTCACTTGTTTCTTCCGGAGAGGCTAATTTTCTCAATATCCTCAACATACAAGTCACAACAAGGATATGTTGACATCAATGACAATACTGATTAGGCACATATTTACAATAATCTCCCCCTTTGTCATTGATGGCAACATATGATGTGAAAAACTCATTCAACCATCAAGACAAGAACTTCTCCCCCTTTCTCTTATCACACCTGCAACCACTTTCTTCATTGTTCTCCCTTTCACCAGCAACTACTCACTTCCATCCAAGTTTTTCACATGACTGCTCTCCCCCTTTGACATCAATGGCAAAGGCACATATTTGCAATCATCTCTCACTCTTTTTGTTTCTTAGACAAGACCAAACTAAACTCAGAACATACTAATTACTCCTCCTGAGTAGCATCCTCTTAACACCAATCCAGATCACAAGATATAACTATGAGTTCCACCGAACTGATGCACACTTAGTGCACCTTAGTTTTGAACAGGAGGGGCAATCACCCCTAGCTTTCATCTGAGATACTCAAAAGTGTCCTTACATAGAGGCTTAGTGAAGATATCCACAATCTGATCCTTTGAAGGAACAAAATCCAATCTGACTTCATTCTCATTTACCTTCTCTCTCAAAAAGTGAAACTTGATGGAAATGTGCTTTGTCTTTTAATGCAACACCAGATTCTTTGAAATGTTTAATGCACTTGTATTATCACAAAAGATTGTAATAGGCTCTTCAAACACAATTCTGATATCCTTCAACATTTGTTTCATCCACAAAACTTGAGTACAATTACTTGTTGCTGCTATATACTTTGCCTCTGCAGTAGACATAGATATTGCCTCCTACTTTTTGCTCAACCAAAAAATCAATCTCTTTCCCAAGAAAAATGCACCACCACTAGTACTCTTCATGTCATCCACATCTCCTACCCAATCAACATTTGTATATGCATGAAGAGTGAAATCATCACCCTTAGGATACCATAAGCCATAATCAGATGTTCCCTTCAGATATCTAAAAATTCTTTTGACTACTACAACATGAGATTCTCTAGGATCAGCTTGAAATCTAGCAACAAGGCCAACTACATTGATAATATCAGGTTTGGTATGAGTCAAATAAAGTAGTCCTCCAATCATTGATCTATACCTTTTCTAGTCTGCCTTAGGGGAATCTTCATCTTTGCTCAACTTGCATCCAGTTATCATTACTAGTTTTGAATCCTCCATTCCAAACTTTTTCAACAACTCTTTTACATGCTTAGACTGAGATACGAAGATGCCCTTATCTGATTGAATTATTTGCAGACCCAAGAAGTTCATTTCACCAAGCATGGACATCTCAAATTCACTTTGCATCTAATCAGCAAATTTTTTACACATGCTCTCATTTCCACCAAAAATGATATCACCAACAAATACCTCTAAAATCAAGATGTGTTCATGATCAATTTTGAAATAAAAATTACTGTCATCTGTGCCTTTGCTAAAACCTAACTTTAGTAGATACTTCTCTAATCTTGCATACCAGGCTCTTGGGGGTTGTTTAAGTCCATACAATGCTTTCCTCAACCTGCAGATCATATCTCCTTGATCAGACAACTGGAATCCTTCCGGTTGCTCAATGTAGACTTCTTCTTCCAAATCTCCATTTAGGAATGCTGACTTGACATCCATCTAGTAAACTTTGAAATCTCTGTAAGCAGAAAAGGCAAGAAATAATCTGACTACTTCAATTCTTGCCATCAGAGTAAAAGTTTCTTCAAAATCAATTCCATCTACTTGAGAATATCCTTTGCATACCAATCTTGCTTTGTTTCTCACAACTTCATCATTTTCATTCAATTTATTTTAGAAGACCCACTTAGTTCCAATTACATTTTTGTTTTCAGGTCTAGGAATAAGATCCCAAATATGATTCTTTTCAATTTGTATTAATTCTTCTTCCATTGCTTTTACCCAACTTTCATCATTACAAGCTTCATTCACTGATTTTGGTTCAATCTTTGAAATCAAACAATACTCTTCTTGTTCTTCAACAAATATTCTTCTAGTTTGAACACCTTTATTTTTATCTCCTATAATCTGATCTTTAGAATGATTCAACCTCACATACCTAGGAGTTTTGGGATTTTCTTGAACGTCTGATTCTTGAACTTGTTCCTCAACATTTGCACTAGCTTCCTGAGTCACTGGATTCTCTAGAGCAATTTGAATCTGAGTTTGAGGACTTTCATTTTGATCGTTTGATTCATATCTACAAGACTTGGAAGGTCTCTCCTTGCTTTCATCAACCTTGACATTAGCACTTTCAATAATCCTTTTCAATCTCTTGTTAAAGCACTGGTATGCCTTACTTTGGTTACAATAACCCATAAATATTCCTTCATCACACCTTGCATCAAACATGCCTAGATATTCATCTCTTTTGATATAGCATTTACTACCAAAAACTCTAAAGTATTTCATAGTAGGAGAATTACCAAACCACAGTTCATAAGGAGTTTTACCAGTATTACCTTTGATTTGCACCCAGTTAAGAGTGTAGACAACAGTATTCACAGCCTCTCTCCAATAGACATGTGGAACATTTTCTTCCATCATCATGGTTCTAGCAACCTCTTGAATAGTCTGGTTCTTTCTTTCCACAACTCCATTCTACTGAGGAGTCCTAGGAGCAGATAATTGTCTTCTTATTCCATGCTCTTTATAGAATACATTAAACTCACTGGAGGTAAACTCTCCACCTCTGTCAGATCTTAGACACTTTATCTTCACACCAATCTCATTCTCCACCCTAGCCTTGAACACCTTGAATCTGTCAAGAGCCTCTAATTTTTCTCTCAAGAAAGTGATCCACATCATCTAGGAGCAATCATCAATCAACAACATAAAGTATATGTCTCCTTGCAAACTCCTAACTCTGGCAGGACCACACAAATCAGTGTGCACAAGTTCCAACAATCCACTTGAAAATTTTTCTTTACTTTTGAATGTAGTTCTGCTTTGTTTTCCCAATTGACATTCCTTACACATGTTATTATTAGGTTTTACAAGCTTTGGAAGATCTCTCACAGCCTGAGTAGTACTTATCTTGAAAATATTATCAAAGTTTACATGACACATTCTCCTATGCCATAACCAACTTTGACCAATATGAGTAATCAAAATTTTACCAGTACCACTTAAATGAAAGATATTACCTCTAGTCTGTGTACAAGATGCAATCTTAGTTTCGGAGCTTTCTAAGATTTTGCATTTTTCATCCTTGAATCAGAGATCATACCCTTTGTCAACCAATTGTCCAACACTGAGAAGATTATGCTTCAACCCTTCAATATACAAAACATCGTTAGTGTTATTCTTACCATCAAGAGAGATGGATCCTCTGCCACAGATTCTACCAGCTGAATTGTCTCCAAACTTCACAATTCCACCTTCATACCTTTCCATACTTACAAACTTACTCTTATCACCTGTCATATGATGAGAACATCCAATGTCAATCACCCATTCATACTTTTCTTCAATCTAAGCAGCCAAGGAACTTTCCACATTCACACAACTAGCAGATTCAGTAGGCACCAGATCTTCTTCTTTGATAGAAATGAACACCCATTCATTTCTAGAGGTACTTCCGTTATTAGATTCACCATCTATAACTCCTTCATCAACAGCTTCTTGGACATAGTAGCATTTCTTCTGAAGCCTAGGTCTATTAGGGTTTATCTTTGAAACCCTCTTCGGACATCTTGAAACAAATGACCAATCTTATTGCAAGAAAAACATTTGAAATGCAACTTTCCTTCATACTTACCGGATCCTCTTGGTAATCTTTTAGCAAAAAGGGCTTCAAGTTCTTCAAGCTCCATTTCATCTTCTTCAAGTTCCTTCCTTGCCTTCTCATATTTGGTTAGTCTTCTTGAAGATCTTTCACCTGGATCAAATCTTTTCTTCTTGGAAACACTGGCCTTAAGAACAGATTCTAATTTATGAAGAGAATCACCAAACTCACTCATTTCAAATACTAAAATCTTGCCAACCAACTGATCCCTTGTAACATTTGTCATAGTCTTGATCTTCTCAATAGCAGCAACTTTATGTTTGTATGAAGCAGGTAAGGATCTAAGTACTTTGGCAACAATCTCTGATTTTTCTAGTATTCCACCAGCACTCTTGATACTGCTCACAAGTTCATTCACCTTTTGCATATAGGAAGTGATGTTTTCATCTTCACTCATCCTCAAACATTTGTGTCTACCCTTCAGACTCTATAGCTTAGCACATTTGACATATTCATCACCTTCATACAGAGTTTCCAACTGCTTCCAGATTTCATGAGCAGTTTTCAAATCTAGAACATTTGTCATTTCTATATCAGTCAGGACACTCAACAATGCTTCTTTAGCTCAAATGTTGTATTCATCTTCCTTGATTGCATCTGGAGTTGAATGGCCTTTCTCTGGAGGCTTATACACATCCTTAGTTATCAACCAATAAGGATCACCCATGCATTGCAAATGACACTCCATCTGATTCTTCCAAAGAGAGTAATTTGTTCCATCAAATCTCAGACTATCCTTGTATGTCAACATTCTGGATCTCCTCAAGTGGTTAAGCTTCTTTGAGAGGAACCAGCTCTGATAGAAATTGTTTAAATTAGGGTAGACAACTGAGAGGGGGGTGAATCAGTTGTCACAAAACTTTTATCTTTTACTGCATTTAATCTTCTTTACCACTTATTAACAAATTAATGATATGATCATGAAAGCATGAATCAACAACATATGAGCAGAAACATAATCAACACACATAACACCAAGATTTTTATGTGGAAACCTGGTTAAGGGAAAAACCACGGTGGGGGTTAACCCACAAGATTTATTCTTTGTTAAAAGAATAGAAAAATGGGAAGGCACTTGCCTTTAGGTGCATTGCCCAGAGCTCACTGCTCAAAGGAGGCTCACTGCCTACAAGAACATTCAGAAGGTTAACACTGAAAGGTTGAACTGAGAAACAACATCTTCTTCATGCAAGATTTAGTTCCATTGAAGCGCACAACACCTCTGCTTTGCTTCCACTCACTTCCTCGCTACATCCGCATCTTCGCTTGCTTTCCCACATTTTCACGACTTCACAACCCTTATTTATACATGACATCGACTTTGGAATGAACATTAAAGTTAGCCTAACAATCATCTATCTGGAACATTCTCCAAGATAGGAATTACAATCAATTACAATTACAAGACTTAAAATGCTTCATGCAAACCATCACACTGTCGACCAAACATAGTTGGGACTTGAATCTTCCTTAAACAACACACCACACTCTACATAACTCTTCTTAGATCATCCACAACATGCACCAAACATCTGGTCAGCCAAGACTGGAAAGAACAACAACACTCAAGGAGAAATCTTCAAGCACAAGCTCAATACTTAATGCAGACCACCACAAGCACAATGAAATCAACAAGAACAATCATATCACCTTAGATCACCAGAAACATTTGCATCTTCATTTAGAACCTTAAGAACACTAACTGTCATGACTATCACACTAGAAAGATTGCTTGCGGACCTCCAAACCATGAACCACTTGTGTTGAGGACACACACCAACATCCCAAACATACCTCTAGATCCACAGACCATAATATTCCAATGCGGAGTAATCCGGACCAAATTCCTGTCACTCTGTCACCTCTGAACAACTGCAAAACTCAGTTCTACTCAGATGGCCATAACTTCATTAATCCTTCATGTAGACCTCTCAAATCTTGACTACAGTAACTTTAGACTATCCTCTACACAACCCTTTGGTCCACAGACTCTGATCTTCATCTTACTAGAAATGTTGAGCAATCTACTTTGCTGAACTACACTATCTTCACTATTACTGACAAAGAGATATGTAACTTGTTTCTTCTAGAGAGGCTAATTTTCTAAATATCCTCAACATACAAGTCTTCTAAACAAGTAATAGAATAAGATACAGTTGACACCAATGACAACAAGGATATCTTGACATCAATGACAACACCAATTAGGCACATATTTGCAACAATTCCCTCTGATTCTTTCAATGAAGAGACTGTTAGGGAGGGTAATGTAGTTGTGGAGGAAGAAATTGTTGGGTCAAATGGTCATGAGGAAGAGGGTGTTGAAAAAGATATAGGGGCTAAGGAGGTGTATGTTGTTGATAAGGGTGAGGAAGAGGCTATTAAGGATGAACAAGGGGATGTCGGTGCTTTTGCAGATGTGGAGATTAGAGAGGAGGATGATAGGGCTCACCAATCTTCTCTCCACGAGGCTGATGACACACTCTCTCTCTCCCTTGATGAAGAAGATCATGAGGTTTCACATGACATTGATAGTGTTGATTGTGTTGTAGGGAAAGATAATGGTGAGGAGGATACTATTTCTATTTCTACTTATGAATTTAAGGACCTACAAGATAGGATGGCCAAACTAGAAGAGACTATCAACTATAATAGTTGTCACAAAAATTGAGAAATAATGAAAGATACTTTGAAAAAGTATCACAATAGGATGATGAAAATGGAAAAGGGGTTGAATGACTTGGTGATCCTCACTAACGAGATTATGAGAAGTGCAGTGTTTGGTGGGGTTACCTTTTTTGAGGCTCGCAAATGCAAACAACAAGAAGGTGAATATCAGAAGGTTAGAAAGAAGACTAAGATGCAGGAGGATAAGCCAATGTGGGCGGAGATCACCTAGAACAAGACTCTGAAGAAAATGATAAATGACTGGGACTCCCTATTTTGCATCAACAAGGAGTAGTTTCTTTGCAGGTGATGTTCTTTTTTCTATTTATTTGTTACTCTTTAGCTATTTTTTGGTCTGTGTGTTCCCTAGCCTAGATGTATGTTTCTAATGCCTTTCTACTATTATTTTCTATTGATCTTATGTTCAATTTTGTAAGAACTTTGGATATGTAAGGGACTGGGACCCTCTTTCCCAACTTACTTTAATAAAAACCAAATACCAAGTTTATACAATCCAATCAAGCCTTGGAGAATATTTATTAATGGAAATACAAATCCATGTTGTACATTATCATGTAGAAATGAAGGAAGAATGAAATAATCTACGATATAGTACAAAATCATATCAGTTAAATGCAGAAGTTGATTATTGCTACCACATGACCATATGATCTTGTAGTTAACAATGATTAGACCAATGTTATGTCAAGCAATTAGAAATAATCTAAGTAAATATAACTCGATGTACTTTGATTCACAAAGGTAAATACTTAACCATCAAAACTAATGTTTCTATAACTTCTTGTGTACATAATGTGCAATCTTAGTTTTATATAAACTTACAAAAGATATCTTAATATGGAAATAAACTATCATAATACCATGTATTATTCCTTTTTAAAAAATGAAGTCCTTAAATGTCTCTATAAGAAAATAATTCATTTTGAATTGGTTTTATGGTAGATTAAGTTTTGAAAACCAACTCAATAAACAAATTGAATTTATTTTGTAACAAGTTATAAAAAGTAGACTTCACAAATAAGTGACTTAAGTCACTTATAAATAAATTTATGAAGAGGAGTGACCTTAGGGATCTAATTTGAGTGGCCACTAAAGTAAAAAGTTATAAAAATTAAAGAGTACCTTACAACTAAAATAAGCACATGTGATACAGCCACTTTAATAACATATTTAGCATTTAAATATCTCTTATACCTCCAAAATACCAACCATGAAAATTTAACCATGCCAAAATAATTATTGTAATCTATGACCAATAGATTTGACTAAATATTCCATAACACATAAAAACTTATCAAACCAACAAGCCATATCACAAAAATACCATGATCACATTCCAATATCCACATAATTATCATGCTGAACTGAATATCTAAATGATGATCAATCATATTGATCCAATAAAAAAACACAGTAATATCAAATGATCACCATAATTCACCAAAAATGTTTATTAAAATATGTCAAAATTGCATATAAAACAAAGTAAAATGTTGAAAGCATTGATCAAATTATTAAAGTATCACTTAAGTTTTAATATATCAAATGCATGGCAAGCAAAATACTGAAATAAAGTCAATTAAAATCAATATATGAAATGTCAAACATCACTATCTCCCTCAACAATCAACTCAACAAATAAAATACCTAGTTTTGGTAATGGTGGCTCCACCTTTGGGCCCCTAACTCCTCAATTCAATGGGTGGTGGGTCCACCACTCCTTCTCTTCCCGAGGTTTTACTGCAATATTCAACTTCTTCAGATTGTCATTCTACATGTGAGGGGGCTCAATTCAGGATGACGATAGAGGTTATCCCTCTCCTCTCTCCTTATTCTAAGGCTTTAGAGAATGATGTGTCATGGAAAATTGTTCAAAGAAGGAAGAGAGATCTTCCTAAACATGTCTATGAGTCACACACTTGGGGCAAGGGTGCTTAGAATGCTAGGATGGGGCCTGGGGTTGTCTAGGTCACCAGTCCAAGTTTGGTGTGGTCTACCTTGGATTCTTGGTTGTAGCTTGACTAGTGTTCATTTGTTTTTGGATGAAGCCCTTGTTGTAAAAGGTTCCAGACCCTTTCAAAATCTGGTTGACCCTTATGCTATTGGGTTATTGTTGTGTGTGGCAGCTTGGCTGCAGTTGTGTCAAGGGTTGTCTATTTGTTTTCCACCGCCTTACTCATGTAAAAGGTTTTTAGATACTTTCAAAACCTGCATTTATCCCTTAATAAAAAACAATCAACTCAACTAATCAAATACCCTAACCAGTTTGAAACTCATGGAAACCATAAGATTCCATCTATAATTTAGTCCAAGTGGTAGCTCCATTTTCCTCCACTTCAAATTTTATCTTTTTTTCACAACTTAGTGACTATAGGAGGGGATAAAGAGGGCCTAACACATTTAGGGGATGATGGTATTGTTAGGGATTGCATGCAGAAGATATCAATTAAATGCAAATAAAGATTAAATAGAGGAATAAAAATACACAAAAATAATAATAGCGAGAGACAAGTTTTAACGTGGTTCACCCAAACTCAGGCTACATCCACCAACAGAGAGTCCAATATTATTATCCAATAAATCAAACTGATTACAACTAGCAATCCTTGCAACTCAATACCACTGCAAATGCTACAATACAATGTCAATGGAAACCCTAACCCTTAGTCGTATTTATCAAGACTTATGTCAGTTACAAAATAGCATTTTTTATGTCAGCTAATAGAAAAATAACTCTCGATGCCTTTATAAAATAATAAAAACCATTTGAGGTTTCAGGGGTGCTGCCCCTCGACCCTGCCCTGTATCACGACAGGGGCACTACCCTTGGACACCACAAGGAGCACTACCCCTTGACTCCATCTTGGGGGCACTGCCCCCAAACCCCCATTAAATAATTTGGGGGGGGGGGACTACGCCAATAAAAGTGGGAAAAATTTAACCTCTGAGTCTGATTAGGCTCCATATAAGAACAATCTCCCACTTGGAGACTGATCAGAGTCCACACCATATCATCTCCCACTTGGAGACTAATCATAACACCGCTGACCCTGTAGCTCCCATAGGAAATAAGCACCCTGGACCTTGCTATTCTGATTTTTTGTTTTCACTCTTGAAGACCAACTGAAGATGAAGAGGAGCTCAACTTCTCCCTTGTCATTGCCTTTGTAAACATATCCGTTAGATTTTCATCTGTATGTATCTTTTCCAGCCTTAACTATCCATCATCCAACATCGATCGAATGAAGTGATACATCAACTGTATGTGTTTGGTCTTTGAATGCAAGGCATAATTTTTTGCAAGATGTATAGCACTCTGGCTGTCCGTAAACAAATAATTGTTAGCATGTTGTTTGCCCAATTCTTCCATGAAAGATTGTAGCCATATCATCTCCTTGCTTGCCTCTATTATAGCTACATACTTTGCCTCCATGGTGGATAAAGCAACTACCTTTTTGCAACCGTGAGATCTAACTTACTGCTATCCCACCTACAATAAAGACATAACCTGTAGTACTCCACCTAGTATCAATATCCCCTACCAAATCTGAGTCTACATAACCTGCTAAATCAGTATTAGAGCCCCCAAAACATAAGTGTTTATTAGATGTACCTCTCAAATACCCAAGAATCCATTTTACCGCATTCCAATGCTCTAATTCGGGATGACTCATATACCTGCTTATGACTCCTACATCATGTGCAATATCTAGTCTCGTGCATACTATGGCGTACATTAAACTTCCTACAGCTAAAGCATATGGTACCTTGGACATTTTGTCTTCCTCCTCTTAGTCAATTTTAAATGACTAGGCAAAGGTGTGCTGACAACTTTTGCATTCTCCATATGGAATCTCTGCAACACCTTTTCAACATAATTAGCTTGAGATAGAGTCAATTTTCTGTTCTTCCTATCTCTACAAATTTTCATATCAAGGATTTGTTTTGTTGCTCCCAAATCCTTCATAGCAAATGATTGTGCTAACTGTTGTTTTAACTCACTTATGTGATCCATGTTAGACCCTGCTAAAAGTTTGTCATCAACATGTAAACATAAAATAATGTAGCTGTCATTATCCAACCTCTTAAAATAAACATAATAGTCAGAATTACACCGTCTGTAGCCTTGCTCAGCCATAAAACTATCAAATTTCAAATACCATTACCGAGATGCTTGTTTTAAGCCATACAAACTCTTCTTCAATCTTCACACTAGTTTCTCTTTATCTTTGACCTCAAATCCTTGGGGTTGTTCCATATATATCTCCTCTTTCAAATCACCATGGAGAAAGATAGTTTTCACATCTAGTTGTTCCAAATGCAAATCTTTAGCAGCCACAATACTTAAAACAATACAAATAGAAGTCATCTTAATAACCAGAGAAAAAATCTCATCAAAATCAATACCTTTTTCTATGCAAATCCTTTTACAACTAACCTGGCTTTAAATCTTTTCTTACCACCATCTTCCTCTTTCAACCTATAAACCCATTTGTTTGGTAAAGCCTTTTTATCTGCAGGCAACTTACATAATTCCCAAGTCTTATTTTTCAGCAAGGAGTCCATTTCTTCTTTCATTGAAAGCTCCCACTGAACCTTTGTATCCACCTACATAGCTTCATCATACCCTTCCAATTCACCAGCATTTGTTGACAAAATAGAATACAAAGAGGGAGAAAACCTTTCAGGAGGTCTACTTAGCTGTGTTGACTGTCTAACATTCATTGGAGTTTGAGGTATTTCTTGTTGCTGTTGCAGAGCATGAGGAACCACTGAAACATCATTATCTAGAGTATCATCTAGCACCACATAATCCTTTTCTTTCTTCTCATGCTACTGCAACTGATCTTTGTACAACACCTTCTCATTGAATACAATATCCCTACTTTTCACAATTTTTAGATTTTCAACATCCCAAAGCCTATAACCAAATTTATCAATACCATATCCAATCAAGATACACTTTTTTGATTTTGCATCTAGCTTGGTTCTATTTTCAGAATCTACATGTGCAAATGCTTCACATCTGAAGGTTTTGAGAAAATAATAACTCACCTTCTTACCTATCTATGCTTCCTCTAGAATACCACAACCCAAAGGAACTGAAGGACCTCTGTTAATTAAATATACAATAGTGTTGATAGCCTCTACCCACATGTTTAAAGGTAGCCCAACATGCAATCTCATAGTCCTTGCACGCTCCATTATTGTCCTATTCATGCGCTCAACCACTCCATTTTCTTGTGGAGTCCCTGGAACCATTTTCTACATACGAATTCCATTAAAGGAACAATAATCCTCAAATTCTTTGCTGCAATACTCACCACCATTATCAAATCTGAGACATTTTAATCTTTTACCCGTCTCATTCTCAACCAAGCTTCTCCATTTATTAAATATTTCAAATACATCAAATTTCTACCTAAGGAAATAACTTCCTAGTTGCATCATCTATGAATGTAACATAATACTGAGAGCCACTGAGAGAAGATACCTGAGCTGGTCCCCATACATCTGTAATATACAAGATCTAACTTTTCATCTTTCTTTTGCTTCCCATCCTTGAGAAAACTAACTCTGTTTTGTTTGCCATACACACAACATTCACATAAATCCATATTAATATATTTCAGACCTGGTAAAACTTTCTTAGAATGAAGTACCTTCATACCTTTTTCAATCATATGCCCAATTCTGTTATGCCACAGTGTTGTCTCAGAACCTACAACAACTGTTTCAGTCTCTTCCTGTGAACCCGCAACAATTGTTCCTAAACCTGTTTGGTTTTTCTTTGCAACAACTAAAGTAGAAGGAATAATATGACCTGTACAAAGATATAAGGTGCCTACTTTCACACCTTTTTCTACTATTAAGGCACCTCTTGAAACTTTCAAATTTTTATCACTAAAAGTAACTATGCAACCTTCATCAGCTAGCTACCCTACTAAAATTAAATTCCTACTCAACCTTGGAACATGCCTTACCTCTTGTAGTAGCCAATGATTCCCATTCTATAACTTAATCTTGATTCTTCCCTTTCCAACAATTTGACAAGGTTCGTTATCTCCCAAATAAACCAGCCCAAAATCCCCTTGGACATAATCAAGAAAATAACTTCTATGGGGCATAGTATGAAATGAGGCCCCTAAATCTAAAACCCATGAATCATCAACATTATCTGAGGAAAGAATTAAAGCATCATCTTCAGATTTATTACTTACCACATTTGCCTCCTTATTGCCTTCTTATTTGTCTCCTTCTTTATTCTTCTGAGACTAGCAATCTTTTTTCAGATGACCTGGTTTCCCACGGTACCAACAATCCTTCTGTCCTCTGGATTGGGACCTCTTGTCCTTTGATTTTCCTCATGACTTCCCATGACCTCCAAAACCTTTTCCTCTCTCCTTTGATCTGCCCCTGCTTTTTGCATTCAAAACACTACCTGATGTAGACCCTCCTGAGCTTTTTCATTGCATTTCCTGCTAAGGATAACACCAACAACATCATCAAATTTTGAAGTATTTGAACCAGAGACAAAGTTACTTACATCCATTACCAATCTATCCCAGCTTTTTGGCAAAGAACATAATATCAAGAGAGCCCTCACCTCTTCATCAAAACTTACTTTTATAGAAGTTAACTGATCAATAATCATATTAAACTCATTTAAATGATCTGTCACAGATCTACTTTCAATCATTTTTAGATTAAACAAACACTTAATGAGAAATACCTTATTTGAGGCTAAGGATTTTTCATACAAATTAGCCAAATCTTCATCAGACCATCTGTTGTCTTCGCTTCTGTTATATTGAATGCCACAGATGGTGTGAGGCATAACCGAATGGTTCCCAGTGTCTTTCTGTCCAGAAGATTCTAATCCTCATCAGTCATTGCTATTAGTTTCTTGGCTATTCCTTCCAATGGCCTCCATAAATCCTTCTGATAGAGATAATCCTCCATCTGCATCTTCCATAACTGATAGTTCTGCCCATTGAATTTATCTACATTTAATTTACCCTCCTTCGCCATTTCTACCACTCAACCGTGAGACTCCCACTCAACCATGAGACCTTCCTGTAGATGATAATTGAACACAACTCGCTCTGATACCACTTGTTAGGAATTGCATACAGAAGATATCAATGAAATGCAAAAAAAAATTAAACAGAGGAATGAAAATACATAGAAATAATATATTTAAAATTATGGGTTATGGCGGATGCGAAGCAGGGAGCGGAGGTGTGCAAGGAGCATTTGGCACTGGAGATTGTTCACAAGTTGGTGGAAGATGGGATACTATCAATAGAGGATTTGGGCAGCAGTGACATTAAGCAACTGGTGGCTGCTCTCCGACAGAAGGTGGAGGTCATCAAGCATCAAAAGGAGTAGGGCACTATTAGGAATGATGGATCTTCTCCCCTGGTTTCTTTCTCCACTATTTCACCCACTGCGATGGCTCACACGACGGGAATCTTCATGCATTGCAAGAATTCCTCAAATCCTTATCATGTTTGTTTTGATTATTGCAAAGAACGGATCCTCTCCCTCAATCCTTCGGCAGATCTAGGGTTTGTCTCAGCTCAGGCATCGACACCCAATAAGTCTTTGGCTATGGCTCCAGATCCTCCGCCCTCTCCACTTGTTCCTCCTGATGATTCATTCACTTCTTGGCATTTGGGCAATTGCAGGGTGGATTTGTCCACTGACACTATTGATTACCATATTTCTGATGAGAGCTTAAGGAAAGTCTCCTTAGATATGGGATCTAGAGCTCTGATTTTCAGATTGGTGGGGTGTCAACCTTCGGTAATTGATTTCTTGGACTGGTGCAAGCATTGGTGGGATAAATTATCTCCCCCTTCTATGGATTTGTTAGATTTTGGTTTCTTTCTGGTCATCTTCCAAAATGCTGAAGATTGCAGGTTTGTCCAGGACAATGGACCTTGGTTTTTTGGTAGAACAAGATTATTTATGACTGATCCTGCAAATTTCCAAATTCCTTCCATCCCAATTTGGATGCACCTTTACAATTTGCCTTTGGTTTTGCGTAAGCCTTCTCAAATCGAATCCTTGGTCAACCATTTTGGCACCTTCATTAAAATTGAGGAAGGAGCGAATCCTAGAAGGTTTGTCAGAGTTTGTGCCCTAATTGATATTTCCAAGCCATTGCCTCACATGATTCATATCAATTCATCCCTTGGATCCTGGACACAATATATTAATTTTGAAGGGCTTCTTGAGAGATGCTTCAGGTGCTTTCAACTTGGACATAAGATTGTTGGCTGTCATTCCAAAATCACCAATGGCCAGCAGTGTGTCAGTCTGAAGAAATGGGTTCATAAGGAAGGCACTCCTAACATAGATTTTGTTTGGAGAAATCATGGCATGTTCATGGATCAATGCTCTTCTTCATTCCTAGAAGCTGGGGCTGAGGAGCAGTCTGAAAACACTCCCCCCCCATCCAGTGGAGCTGAGGTTGCACTTAATCAACAAAAGGACAGAGATAAGTAGTCATTTTTAGGGGCCGCAGGGAATGTGGAGCAAGGGCTACTTCCTTCTAATGATCAAGTGGATCAGATGGTTACAATGGCTAGTTCCAAACTACACCTCATTCCCCTCACTATTGGAAGGGACTCAAATTTGGCTAAGGTTGGAAAGCGTAGGGGTAGGAAAACTGAAGCTGAGAAACTGAGAGTAGAGACCCAAACCGCATTAGATGAGGGCACCTAGTGGAAGATGGAAGAACTTCTCACAAGAAGCAAAAGTAAACAAAGGAAAGGCAGACTTTACGACTCTCATGGTGGATTTTTTGGTCTTTTCTGTGGATGTATTTTCCTCTACTTCCTTCCGTCTCTTCTGTCTCTTCTGCTCCCTGTTTTAGGGTCTGAAGTATTCTTATTTTTATGACCTTTTATGTTATATGGGATTGGGCCCAAAACCCACATATTACACAACAAAAAAAAAGAAAATACATAGAAATAATAACAACAAGAGATAAGTTTTAACATGGTTCACCCAAACTCGGGCTACATCCACCAATAGAGAGTCTAATATTATTATCCAGTAAATCAAACCGATTACAACCAGCAATCCTTGCAACTTAATATTGCTGCAAATGCTACAATATAATGTCAACGGAACCCCTAACCCTTAGCTATTTTTATCAAGACTTATGTTAGTTACAAAATAGGGTTTTTTATGTCGACCAATAGAAAAATAACTCCCGACGCCTTTATAAAATAATAAAAACCGTTTGAGGTTTCAGGGGCACTATCCCTAAGGCCCCACGGGGGTGCTTCCCCTCAACCTTGCCCTATATTGTGATAGGGGCACTGCACCTTGACCCCATCTTGGGGGTGCTACCCCCAAACCCTTGTTAAATAATTTGGGGGGAAACTACACCGATAAAAGTGGGGAAAATTTAACCTCCAAGTCTGATTAGGCTCCATATAACAACAGGTACATCTTGCATGTGTGGGACTAAAGTAACAGTTTCATATTGAAAGTGGGGCAAGAGGAGTAGATATGTTGGAAGAAGGCAAAATTAATAGTTATGTTTTGACACTTGTTAAGCAACTCAAATGGTTAAGTAATGTCATGTTGTTGCAAATATTGTCATTGATGTCAAGAAAGGATTCATTGTCTAAGTTTATTATCATTGATGTATGAATTAGATTGTTACAAGATTGTTGTCATTGATGTCAAAGGATGAAGTAGTTCTAGATGCACCATGGGTGAACTCACTCAAGAGATCATTGAAAAGTACCAAATTGATTATGTAGATCATGATGTCTATGAATATGTGAAATCCATTGGAAAGTTTAAGGAAACAAAGTGTACTAAGGGCATCTCAACATTAGACATCATAATGAGGATACTAAAAGGTTATATGTGATGTGTAATCTTGCAAGTGGTTATACAAGGAAGGATCTTGGAGTTAGTTATGTTAAGGAAAAAAATTGAGAGTTAACATGAGTATAAGCAAACTACATTACTGGCCGATCTTACTTTGGTGCAGTTAATATATTCTAATGTTGGCTGAATTCCTTTAGTAGTTTTAAAGACACATATATATAAGAAATCACCCAATAAAGGAAAGAGATAATCAAGGAGTAAGCAAATGCAATTGAGCAGCAGTGATTAGTAAATAAGAAGGCATTGCTTGAAGAAAATGAAAAGGCAATTTGTAGAAGGTAGCGTTGATGTGTTTGATGTTTACAAATGCAAATAAATATATTGTTATGATGGCTGACCCCATATGAAAGCGTGGATATGAAGGATTAAAATAAAGTTTGAAGTAAAAGTTTAAATTAATGCTTTACTAACGGTGGCTGACCTTTACAATATTGTGAGTTTAAATATTTGCAAGGCCAACTACATATGAATTCGACCCACTTAAGGAAGTGCTTGTACTTAACCAATATATAACTAAGAGTTACCTCTGGTGTGAAGAAGTATCATGCTGTTTCATAGAGTCACCTCTTTTTGTATGAAGTCGCCTCCCTTCATAGAGGCATAACATGGTATAAAAAGAAAATGAATGTGAGTTAAAAACAAGAGAATATAGTGTAAATCATTCAAGTATTCAAGCAGATGTAAAGGAGAGAATATGAAGAGTAATTCAGATCTATATTAAAAAATATGAAGAGAGTGTTAAGATTGTGAAGAGAAATATATGATGCATAATTTGGGGGAAAATTTGTAAGTAAAATTAGAGCAGACCTTAAGGTAAAATTATAAAGGAAAACATTACGTTATTTGAGATAAAATTTGTGAAGGAAAGTTGTTACATCATCATCAAGTAGACTTGTGAAGGAAAGCATTACATCATCTACAAACCAAGTCGTGAAGGAAAGCATTTGTGTGTTAACCATTAGATCATCTACAAGCAGAGTCATGAAAGAATGTGCATCTATAATTAGATCTTAGTGAAGACAATATCATCCATTGAAGAATTTGGAGGTTGGTGCCTATCAAAATAAGAGATCGACATCTCTTGTTGAGTTGGTGCTCAGTTGTGGGGATTGGTGTCTCTAGTGGGTTGGTGCCTACAAATTCTACAAGTGGGGATTGGTGTCTCTAGTAGGTTGGTGACTATGAAAGAGGATTTGTAAGAGAAGTAGGTTGTTGCCTACAAAAGAAGATTTATAAGAAAAATAATATTTTGTTGTGTTTTTCTCTTGAAAGGGTTTCCACGTAAATCGTGTGTTCTTCTTGTGTTGCATAATTGTTAGATCTTGTATGGTTGTTATTATTGTGGTTGTTAAGTTTGGAAAAATTAAAAGATTGCCTTATACTGATTCACCCCCCTCTTAGTATAAGCATGTGCTCATCACATGTGCAATCAACAAATCACATGCAGGTCGATCCAAATTGGGTAGATCACGTGCAATGTTTTGCATGACATCTACAAGATTGTTTGTAGGTGCATGTATAATAGACAAATTCTCAACATTGACAATAGATTGGCTAAGTTGACCAATAGAACCAAGGTGAAGCAAATTTTAGATGTGAGGTTCATGGACATTAAAGTGCAAGAAAATGCAAGTTTATCCACTTAACCTTATAACCCCAAATGAACAACCTTATTAATTGTTTATGTCCTTGTCAAACTAATTTGCTTCTTTCAAAATGAAAAATCATAATAATAATAGAGAAATAATTTATTATTTTGATTGTGTAAAAAATAAACAATATGTTTAAATATCTAAAAATCTGCGCAAGAATTTGTAGGTAAACAAGAAATATAAACTTTAACCAATATGATATTTTAAAACCCTTACAACACCAATCTCAAAAACTACCATGTGCAATATACAACTTGAATAAATACATTTCCCAATGCTAAAAGAATTTCAACTTCATTTTGTCATTCAATTGCAAAAATGAATTTTTTTTTTCTAACTATACATTCAAATATCTTTATGGCGATATTAGAAATATCCTCACCAAACTACATTCAAGACTTCATCATGCAAACCAACTTGTCATGCAAACTATATGAATATCATGCATACATTATCAACTAACATTTGAATTAACAAAGCTTTGATACCATGAAATAGAATGCCAAGAATGTAGAGAAAACCCTTTTTGACTGATTGAAGACTTATTTATTTGGAGTGCATTTGAATGCTATGTTAGAACTATGAAAACCTTTTTGCTCAATAGCAAATATTTTTTGAGCATTATAAATAACCCTTCAAAAAATGCTAGTCTACTTTCAAAAAAATTGAATATAAAAAACTTTATCACCTTTTCTAAAAATGCCTTTTGATATGAATGAATATAACAATAAAACCATTATAAAGGCATTTTACAACTAATTGCTTATCATGTAATATTAAAACCTTAAATTACCATGCATTCAAGATTAGTAGTGCTCGGAATCTAATTTCTAAACTATTTTTTTAAATGGTGGAGATTAAGAGGGTCAAATAGGGGAGTACACAAAGTGGTCATGTTTTTGTCACAAAAATATAACATGACGTCAAGTGTGCTCCACCTAAAATGTTGACTTTTAAAAAAAAATCACAAATCCCTTTAGTGAAAAGCTAGCTAACATCATGCAGTTTATGTTAGATTTTTCTACTAATCTTTTAATGAATATATGATTTTTTACTAATTTTCAAAGTGGACACATCTTGAAAAATAAAAAATTGAGCGTCCTCCTCCCTTAATTTTGAGAAAACTAATCAAAAATCATTTTTTTAATGTGCATAGAATGGAGTCTAGAATGTAAAAATATAATTTGTTTCAAATTTGGGCAAGTAGATAAAAATGACACTAAAAAAGCTATACATAAGTTTTTGAAAAAAAATGAAGACACTAGCAAAATTAATTGAAGATCAAAACCTTAATGAATTCCAAATGTAGAAAACATTACGTAGTTAGAAAGCTAAGAGAGAGCTTGACATTATTGTGGAATTTTTTTAGAATAATGTCTTAAAATGTGCAAACTTGATGGAGATCACACTCAACATTTACTTATTTTTTCATGTTTTATGCAAAACACATCTTTGGGCACCTTACATGTAGGCTTGAAACCCTTTGGTTCGGATATCCAATACAACTCCAAGCCTAACAGTGGGATTACAAAGAAAGTTTAAATTAAACACTTTATTTTGATAGTTATGATTAATTTAAACTTATAGAGTGGGTATAAATAGATTTAATTTGAAAGTTGTGATTATAGAGAGCAATACAAACTTTATTGTAATTATGAAGACTAAACCATATATGAAATCATACTGATTGCATGCAAAACAAACATTCATTGAAGTAAATTAGCATAGATACAAGGCAAACATTCATTGAATGTTTGTTTGAAGTAAATTAGCATAGATACAAGGATTGCAACATTTGCTCTTCATTTTTCTTGTTGTCTACATAACATGCATTTTCTGTCTTTGAATAGTGTGATATTCATAATGAGTTGAGAGAATAACTCTAGTGATAGTAATGAATGCCAAACATATCCTCTCTATATCACCAATATCTACGAGGCACTTTTTAATGTTAGTCCTTGTTATTTGTGTATGGTTAGAGCCCATGCTGTTTTGATTGAAATTTGTGTACAATTTCTTCTTGTAAGAGTAGGAGAAGGCAAAGTTTGGATTATTCATCTCCCATGGCACAACTACATAATTATTAAACTCAATAATCACACAAAATGACAAGTATAAGTTTTTGAACTATATTATATTTTATTCATATTGAACACTATATTTTATATTGAACTCTATATTATACTAAAAACCTATACAATCTTAAACTATATTATATTTTATTCATGTTGAATGCTATATTTTATATTTAAAGTGAACTCTATATTTTATATTTTATATAAAACTCTATATTTTTATTCTATATTGAGCTCTATATTTTACATGAATTCTTAACCATCCTTGACATCAAGGAGTGGAGTGTAATGGCATGATTACATTCACAAAAACCATTTAGAGCCCACATTTATTAATTAAATGTAAAGACATCAAAATTTTAAAATAATTCTAAAGTAAATTAAATAACTCTACAACAAAGTAAAGACACTAATTTTTTTAAATATGTAATAAATAAAATAACTCCATACAACTCTTAAGTAAATTAAAACAATAGCTCTCTAATAAAATGTAATATAATTGTGTCGTTAAGGGAGTGGTTCAGTGGTCAAGTCGCTCGATTGTAGTGGCTCGCTGGGCCAACGAGCTCACTGGTTTGAAGTGTTCTTGCTAGGGGATGAGGTCTGGCCAAAAGCATTATCGTGGAGCCAGAGGGCGTGTCGCGCCAGCATCACCGGTCATGTTAAAAAGTTTACCAGGCACATTATCTTTAAAAAAAATAATAATATAGAGTTGAAAATTGAGGGAAAGACAGGTTTTAATAGAAAGTCCCATTGAACACAATTATGATAGGGTTGAGAAAAATAAAGTTGCAACACGACAATTTTTAACATAGGATTGGGATTAGACTTCTAAGATTGTAGCCAATTACACACTTTTTAAAAGATAGAATATAATGATACTTTTAGACTTTCTAAGATTGTAGCCAATTACACACTTTTTAAAAGATAGAATATAATGATACTTTTACTTCAAAATTATAGTTGTGTAATATAAAACATGTATTTTAGGAAAATATCACTTTATGTTGAAGTAAAAAAAAAAAAAAAAACTACTATTAATATTAGTTCAAGATTCCAAATGTTTAAGATATTAGTTCAGATGCTGTGTGATGTAGTGTATTGTGATAGTTCCGGTTTTGTACTGTTGTTGTTTGACAATTATTAAGCTTTGTGCTGTTCATTCTTTTGTACTCTTCATTTTCTAATACAAAAAAAAAAAAAACAACTATTAATATTAAGGTGGTTTTGAATTTTTATATTTATTTGAGTTTGTGTGGTTAGTGTTTATAGTGTATTGATTTCTACAACAAAATAGTTTTTAGCTAAAATAAAATAGTAATTTACAAATTGAATGGTTATGACTCACAATCAACACTCTATTTAATATTGAAATATGGAGTAGATAAATACCTCAATTTGTAAGCATTTTGTTCCAATCCACCTTTATAAAACACTCTATCAACTTTCATCAATCATAAACATTCATATAAACAAATTTTAAGTGAAATATAAAGAAGAATTATATAAAACATTAACTACATAGTCAACCATTAATTAATTATTCTTATCCATCACTCCCACATAACATTAAGAAAATCAATATATAAATTAATTAAATAAGATTTACTACTACCTATTTTTATTAAAATAATTACATTCACTACAAAATAAATTTAAAACAATTATAATTTTTTTGGTTGTCACTTACCAACTACTTTTCCTTAATAAATATTTTATTTTAAAAAAATTATTTTTATAAAACAATTTTTTTAAGATTATAAAAATAATAAACAAATATAATAGTTACCCAATTTTGTCACCCCCATCAACCATATATTTTATTTAGTAATTTGATTCCCGTTTTTCATTAAAGTTTAATGTCAAATATTTTCCGGCGTAAGGCCGTCCACCGGACAAATTGCCTGTATTCGCGGCGTCAACTCGGAAAGATCAGTTGACGCCGTGCAATGCTGTGAAACCGTCATTATAACCTCTTAAATTCTTCCATCAAATACGACGAATCTCGTCATTTTCATTAAAAGAATATATATAATTTATTTATGGAACTTCTTATTGACTGTTTGACTGTTGAATTGTTTGATGTTAGGTAGAATGTGCAATTTTGTACTCAGGAGGTGTATATAAAGAATATTTATTTGTGCAACTTTTTATTGGTTGTTTGACTGTTAAATTGTTTGATATTTAAGTTGAACAATGTGATGTTTAAGTAGAACATGTAACTTATACGTGAGGATCTTGATAGTAGAACTCTTTGATGTTTAAGTAGAACATATCACTTATTCTTCTAAGGTACATAAAGATCTCTCTTAAAAATATAGAGATAAAATAAAGGTAGATTATTTTTCTTTGTTCTTGTGTAAATGTGAGATTGTTCTTTCAAATTACATTGTCTTGTTTTGAGGTGTACAATTTAATTCTCTTTCAAGTTCAATATGAAACTTTTATATGAAAGATACATACCTTCATTATCAAAGTAGTTCAAATTGTACCATATTACAAAAAGTAATTTGTTTTTATATATGACGTTTATGAGCATGTTAAAAAATGCAGTGATTGGGATATGATTACATAATTTTCAGTTAATCTATACAATCAATATTTCATGAATAGTGGTTTACAAGCATCCCATCTTCTGAATGAGTTAGAGAAAAATGGTTTATAAAACATAATATTTTCTAAAAGTTTTACAAATAAGATACCAAGTTAAATGGACTTGATTATGAGATAAACTCCACAATTAAACAAGTTTGACCCATAATAACACAAAAATGGGTGATTTTGTGAGAAGTCCTGATACGTCACTACTATACAACTCTACGCTTTCACCATCGATACAATAAAGGTGTCAAAGATCTTTATACAAGTATTTTACTTATATTGTTTGATAAGAGGTATGCTAGATGCTACTAATCTAATTTGTATTATTACCACAAATTTGTATAAGTCTACTAAGGATTAATAACATAGTTGTACACTTATAAATATATAAAAAGTTGTCAAACATACATGATCATTAAATTTAAATTGTGACAAAAAAAATTCAAAGTTTAATGCTCTCCAATTTTTTAAAATTATTATGAATTTAAATATTAATGTAGAAAAATTTGAGAAAATGATAATTAAAGCCAAAAGAAAATATCATCCTTTAATTTTGTAGGACAATAATGCTTTAAAAATGTCCAATTTTATAAACTTATTGACATTGGTTTTAATTCTTATTGAAATTATAACCACAATGTAAATAGGAAATTTTTTGGTGGGAAAGCTTATTATAGCCTTGGGAATACTCATAAAAAATGTTGGTCTATTGAAGTAGAATAAGAAATTTTTAGTTTTCAATACTTTGGTCATTCCACTCATTTTCTATGGTTGTGAATTTTGGGCTTGTACCATCTCATGTGATACTTTAAAAAAATTGAATAAATTTAAAAGAATTTTATAGTTCTTGTAATTTCAAAATAATAAAGGCTCTGAATGAGCCCACTAGGGATAAGTCTTGCTGAGTGCAAGGCAACGACACCATAAGAGATGAGGTCGGGATCACAAAAATAAATCATGTCATTTCTATTTAAGAAAAAAATGGAAAAATAATTAATTTAATGTTAATTGTGACGTGAAAGGGTGTGATGGTTTGGAGTTTGTCCTTGGATTTGAGTGAAAGAGCTAGTAAATATAGAAGTCTCATCAATGTTTCTAGGGGTCCTTTTGGATGTGGGGGAACCTAAAGAAGTAATTCAGATGGTTGTAGAGTCCCTCATTAAGCCATAATGGTGCTGCATAATGAATATTGGAGAAGATGACAATGCAAGCATCAAGCCAAATGGGGTATTGAGTTCCTAAAGGCCTTCACGAGTGCTTCTTCTTCAACAGAGGTGGATTGGTCATTTGCACTAGAGTCTAGGAGCTCAAAATCTAGAGAAGATGGAGGTGGTGCTACTATTATTCAAGTCCAAGGATAAAATAGAAATATTGGATAAATAAAATATAGAATATATATGTATAGAAAGGTTGTAGTCAACATTTTGTAAAGCATAGAATCATACAGGGTTTATTGCTTCAACCCTCAATTGGAGTAGCTTGGAGACTGTTATTAATTTTGACTATTATATAAGAGTATGATTGCCAAAAGCCAAATATATCGATAAATTCTTTTTTATTAATTTCATAATATACTAATCTTTTAATTGGCCCATGAAAGACAAAATTTGAATTCATGGAAAAAGTAAAATAGGTGTGGATAGGTTGTAACTAATATTTAAATGAGGGTAAGTTAGAATAAAATAAAAATGTAAAGGAATGGAAAATAGAAGCCACATTGAACACAACTCTATAGGATTGAGAAAAATAAAGTTGCAACACAACAATTTTTAATTGGGATTAGGCTTTCTAAGAGTGCAGCGAATTAAAAAGAACAAATATCTTATTAAAAGATAGAATATAATGATACTTTTATTTTAAAAATTAGGGTTGTGTATTTTAAAATATGTATTATGGGGAAATATCATTTTGTGTTAAAGTAAAAAGAAAGACAACTATTAATATTAAGGTAATTTTGAATTTATTTATTTATTTTAGTTTGTGTGGTTAGTGTTTATAGTGTATTAATTTGTATAATAAAATAGCTTTTAGTTAGAATACGAATAGTAATTTACAAATTGAATAGTTATGCCTCCCAAGCAACACTCTATAAAAATATTGAAAAACAGAGTAGATAAATACCTCAAATTCTAAGCTTTTTGTTCCAATCGACCTATACATAACACTCTATCAACTTTCATCAATCATAAACATACATATAAACAAGTTTTTTCACTCCATATTTGAAACCTTTTAAATCATTAAAAAAATATATAGTAGTTAACCTATTTTGTCACCCCCATCAGCCATATATATTTATTTAGTAATTTGATTCCCGTTTTCCATCTGAAGTTTAATATCAAATATTTTCCCTTGTAAAGCCGTTCACCGGACAAATCGCCTGTATTCACGGCGTCAACTCGGAAAGAACGTGTGACGCCATGCGATGCTCTCAAACCGTCATTATAACATTTAATTCTTCCATCAAATACGACGAGTCTCGTCATTTTCATTAAGAGAATATATATAATTTGTTTATGGAATTTCTTATTGACGGTTGACTGTTGAATTATTTGATGTTAAGTAGAACATGCAATTTTGTACTTGGAAGGTGTATAAGAGTCTTTGTTTATGCGACCTTTTGTTGACTGTTAAATTGTTTGATGTTTAAGTAGAACACGTTATTTATACTTCGTGGAACTATTTGATGTTTAAGAACATATCACTTATTCTTGTAAGGTACATAAAGATCTCTCTCAAATATATAGAGAAACAATAAGAGTTAGTTGTTTTTCTTTGTTCGTGTGTGAAATGAGGTTGTTCTTTCAAATTACATTGTCTTGTTTTGAGGTATACACTTTAATTCTCCTTCAAGTTCAATATAGAACTTTTATTATGAAAGATACATGCCTTCATTATCAAAGTAGTTCAAATTGTACCATATTACAATATAAAAGTAAAAGTAGTTTGTTTTTATGTACAATGTTTATGAGCATGTTAAAAAATGTAGTGATTCAGATATGATAATCTATATCAATCAATATTTCATGAATAGTGGCTTACAAGTATGGGATCTTATAAATGAGTTAGAGAAATGGTTTATAAATATAATATTTTCTAAAAATTTAACAAATAAGATACCAAGTTAAATGGACTTGATTGTGAGATAAACTCTATAATTAAACAAGCTTGATCTAGAGTAACATAGAGATGGATGACTTAGTGAGAAGTCTTGGTACTTCACTAATATAAGTCTAGGCTTACACAATCAATACAATAAAGGTGTCAAAGATCTTTATGCAAATATTTTACTTATATGTTTGATAATATATGTATATTAAATATGTTAATCTCATTTGTATTATTACCACAAATTTGTGTGAGTCTATTAAGGATTAACAACATATTTGTACTCTTATAAAAAATAAAAAGTTGACAAACATATATGATCATTAAATTTAAATTGTGAGAAAAAAATTTCAAAGGTTAATGCTCTTCAATTTTTTTAAAGAATTATGAATTTAATATTAATGTAGAAAAATATGAGAAAATGATAATTAAATTTAAAAGAAAATCTTATCTTTTAATTTTGTAGGACAATAATGCTTTTAAAAAAGTCTAATTTTATAAACATGTATTGGTTTCAATTCTTATTGAAATTATAAGGTCACAATGTAAATATGAAAGAAATGTTGGTCTATTAAAGTAGAATAAGAAAATTTTGGTTCAATACTTTAATCTTAATGTAAACCACAAATTGCATTTTTTTTATAGAAGAGCTGTAAATACTTAGTTAGTGTCAATGACTAGAAATGCATTTTAAAGTTGGTAGGTCTATAGGTGGTGAATATATAAGATAGAAATACAAATGAGTAAACATCTTATTATTATAATCCTATTTTGGGAAATATAATTTGTTATCCCTTCGGGAACAAAATTAGTTATCTTGACTAGCTAACTTATACCTTGTAAACAAATTGAAAAATGTATTTAAGGAACATTAGAAATATGGAATTGGTTATGGCTATCTCTACTTAAAACTAGACTTAAGAATATTATCTTTGTAACTCATGTGTTATAGTATAGTATAGTTGGTGAAATCTTTAATCTCCAACATGGGATTGGGATTAGAACATAATGATACTTTCATTCTAAAACTAAATAATTTAAAAGTAAAATAAAATAACTCTTAATTCTAAAATTACATGATTTAATTATATTAATGCCAAAACACATAATTATAATTACAATTTGCCTTAAATTAGGGTTGAATTAATAGTAGAATTAGCATTAAGATAAGAATTAGAGTTAGGGATAATAGGGTTATAGTTACAATTAGTGTTAGATTTAGGATTAGGTTTAGAATTTAGGTTAGAATATAATTATAACTATAATTACAATTCTTATCCTAAATATAGTATATAATATAATTATAATTACAATTATTATATATTATAATATATAATTTTAATTATTATTATATATATTATAATTGTATCTATTATATATATTATATAATATTATTTTATATATAATTATTATATATAATATATCTAATCTATATAAAAATATTATATTATATAATTATAATAATTCTTATAATTACATAATTTAGTTAGAATCAGGGGATGCTACTATCATACTTATATTTTAAAAATATATATAAAGTATGCTGAGAGATATCTTATATTTTAAATATAGGTAAGTACCCATAGATATTCTATATTTTAAATATACCTATATTTAAAATACTGGTATTCTAGTAGTATGAGTCTTTGGGAAACTAAATATCATGTTATCTTTTAAAGAAAACATGACTATCCACATTATAAATACAAAAATATCACATAGTAGACCAAATATTAATACAAAAAAATAAAAAAAAATGATTAGAAGAGAATGTTCAACAAATAGGGCCACTTTGAATTTTTATTTCATTTCAGTGGCTATGCATAATGTTTATAGTGTATTAATTTCTACAACAAAATAGTTCTGAGTAAAAATAAAGTAGTAATTTGCACATTGAATGATTATGACTCACAATCAACTCTATTTAATACTGAAATGTAGTAGATAAATATCTCAATTTTCAAACTTTTTGTTCCAATCTACCTCTACAAAACACTCTTATCAACTTCCACAAATCATAAACATTCATATATCAAATATATAGAAGGATTATATAGAGTATTAACTACATGATTAACCATTAACTACCTATACTTATCCATCACTCCCACACAATATTTAGAAAAATCAATATAAAATAAATCATTAACTACCTTCTCTTATAAAGATAATTACACTATTAAATTATGATTTGTAAGATATATTCACACCATAATTATTATCCACATAATTAAATAAAATTTATTGTTGTCTAGTTTATCAAAATAATTACTCAAAAAATAGTTAAAACAAATAATTATAAAGGAATTTGTTTTCACCAAACCAGCTACTTTTCCTTAATAATAAATAATATTTGTAAAATAAAATATTTTATTTTTTAAAAAATGTCTATTTTATGAAACCAAGAAAACTTATCTAAAAAATGTCTATTTTATGAGACCAAGAAAACTTATCTTTTAAAAATTATCAAAAAACAAATTTAAAAAAATAAAAAACCAACCAACCATTGCGTTGGCTTCATGGCAGTGATTACGTCATTTGAAGTTTAATATCAAATATTCACCGAACAAATCGCCTATATTCGCGGCGTCAACTCGGAAAGATAGTGTGACGCCGTGCGATGCTATGAAACCGTCATTATAACTCTTCATTCTTCCTTTAAAGGACGCCTCATCATTTTCATTAAAAGAATATATAACTTTTTATGGAACTTATTGACTGTTTGAATGTTAAACTGTTTGATATTTAAGTAGAACATGTAATGTATACTTGGAAGGTGTCTAGGGCCATTATTTATGCAACTTATTATTCTCTATTGACGTTGAATTGTTTGATGTATAAGTAGAACATGGAACTTATATTGGATTTTGATGTGGAACTGTGTGATATTTAAGTAGAACATGTTACTTGTTCTTCTAAGGTACATAAAGATCTCTCTCAAATGTATAAAGAGAAAATAAAGGTAGGTTGTTTTTCTCTGTTAGTGTGTGAATTTGATGTTTAAGTAGAACATGCAACTTATACTGGATTTTGACATGGAACTATTTGATGTTTAAGTAGAACATGTCACTTATTCTTCTAAGGTACATAATGATCTGTCTCAAATATATAATGTACAATTTAATTCTCTTTCAAGTTCAAATATAAAACTTCTATTATGAAACATATGTACATTCATTATCAAAGTAGTTCAAATTGTACCATATTATAATACAAAAGTAAAAGTAGTTTATTTTTATATGTGGTGTTTATGAGTATGTTAATGAATCTACATCAATCAATATTGCATGAATAGTGGTTTACAAGAATCAATCTCTTGTGAATGAGTTAGAGAAATAGTTTATAAAACACAACATTTTCTAAAAGTTATACAAATAAGATACCAAGTTAAATGGACTTGATTATGAGTTAAACTCCATAATTAAACAAGCTTGACCCAGAGTAACACAAAGATGTGTGACTTCATGAGAAGTCCTAGTAATTCTACTATATAAGTCCAGGTTTACATCATCAATACATAGAAGGTGTCCAAAATCTTTATGCAAGTATTTTACTTATATTGTTCAACAATAGGTATGTTAAACGTTGCTAATCTCATTTGTATTATTGCCACAAATTCATATGAGTCTACTAAGGATTAACAACCTATTTCTACTCTTCTAAAAAATAAAAAGTTGGCAAGCATACATATCATCAAATTTAAATTGTGACTAAAAAGGTTCAAAGGTTAATTTCCTCCAAATTTTTTGTTAAGAATTAAGAATTTAATATTAATGTAGACAAAACTGAGTAAATGATAATTAATTTCAAAAGAAAATCTTAAACATCTTGGCATTGGCTTTAATTGTTATTTAAACTATAGCCACAATGTAAATAAGAAATTTTTTGGTGGTTTGAAAGCTTATAATGGTCTTGGGAATGTCCATAAAAATGTTGGTCTATTGAAGTAGAATACGAATTTATTTTGTTTTCAACACTTTAGTCATTCCACTTATTTTACATGGTTGTGAATTTTGGGCTTGTACCATCTCTTGTGACACTTCGAAGAAAATTGAGTAATTTTAGATGAATTTTATAACTTTTAATTTTAGAATATGATATATGTTAGGAATTGCATGTAGAATATATCAATTAAATGTAAAGAAAGATTAAACAGAGGAATGAAAAATACACAGAAATAATAACAGCGAGAGATAATTTTTAACGTGGTTCACCCAAACTCGGGCTACATCCACCAATAGAGAATCCAATATTATTATCCAGCAAATCAAACCGATTACAACTAGCAATCCTTGCAACTCAATACCGTTGCAAATGCTACAATACAATATCAACAAAAACCCTAACCCTTAGTCGTTTTTATCAAGACTTATGTCGGTTACAAAATAGGGTTTTTTTTATGTCAGCCAATAGAAGAAATAACTCCTGACGCCTTTATAAAATAATAAAAGTTGTTTGAGGTTTTGGGGGCATTGCCCTCGAGCCCTTGCTCTGTATTGTGACAGGAAACGCGCCAGGGGTGCTACCCCTTGACCCTGTCTTGGGGGCGCTGCCCCCAAACCCCCGTTAAATAATTTGGAGGGAAACCACGCCGATAAAAGTGGGGAAATTTTAACATCCAAGTCTGATTAGGCTCCATATAACAACAATATAATACCTAATGCCACATTCTTTTGAGAGAATTAAGTTGCACCTCATTGGAATATAAATCCATGATTAGATACTTGGAATATAATTACAAGTTGCTTAACTTGTACCAATAGACTTCTTATTATCACTTCTAATATGAGTAGCAATCACCATAAAGACCCTAAAGTTTGACTTAAATATTAAAATATTGAAAATGATAATCTTATCAATACTTTTGATAAAACTAAATCTCACATCTCTATAAAGTTCAAAGAAAAAGCATCGAACACCACCAAAATTATTACTAAGAGAAAATTACAAAGACTATTAATTCTAGTTTAATTAATCAAAAATATTTTCCCAACATTGTTAGCGTGAAAAATAAAAATAAAAATTGTTAAAATAAAGACTAATCCTTACAATTTACACAACAAAACTAAACAATTGATTAATCCAAGAATTCTTTGTAGTGAATTAATTTGTAAAATTTGCAATTCTATTAAACTTGATGATGAACACCATTTTCTTCTAACATTGTCATGTCTCAAACTTTTGGGATTGATTTCATTTACGTTAATGCATAGAAAACTATTGAATTCTATTCGATGATGCTTGATTTTAAATAAATATGATGATGATACACTATTGAGCTTATGATTCAGTTACTTTATGTCGCTTCGGCTATGTTTTTACGGAACTAACCTATTGATCAAGGAAAATGAATGGATTGGTTGTAGGTTTTGTCGAAGGCAAGAACACGTTTCAGGTAGAGGGGATCTAGCCATTTGTCAACAATCGGATGGGTTATGTCTGGTGACTATCACACACTCATGCAAAAATCATATTGCACAATTGTTTTTCCATTGCGTGACTATCTTCTTGGCATTCTTGGTATAGGAATAAATAAATATGATTGTTGTCTTTCCTTGCAAAATCTTCATAGGAATGGTTTGTTCAATGACTGGACCTGAATTGATTGTATGAGTACTTTTTTTTAAATTGAACGATAATTAAATAATGTATGCCTTGTATTTTACGTCATCTTAATTTCGCTATGAAAAGCTCTTATCCTTCTCTATATGAATATAATAGTTGGGTCATAAGTTCTAGATATCTTCATTATTTGAGCTTCCCATCTATCTATTTTATCTTTTATGTCTTTAGTCTTATCCGGCCATGTAGGACAAAATTGATACAGTTCACTAGCTTCTTTAAGGGCCAACCATGCATACTCTACACTTTTATCTAACAAAATTTTATATTTAGCAAATTTGTCAGTAAGCTCAACTAACCTTTTGTCATTAATCTCTGCCCTTACTTTCTTTTCTGCAGCTTGTTCTAGGGACTCAAAATGAGAATTGATTGATTGCATTAACTTTTTCATTTGTGTAGTAGGGGCCAAGGATGTATCTCTCCTTATTCTAGGCATCAACTTTTCAAAAATTGCTGATGCATCTTCAATCAGCTCACTATCTTTTATATGAGACTACAACATTTCTTCTTGTGCAGTGGCTTGAAAGATTGTACCAAGTCTTAGTTTCTACAAAGGGGACATTGTAGCAAGGTTGATAGGTCCTTGCAATAGCTTAGGTGCAATCAAAATCTAAGCTTTCTTATGCTTCACAAAAAACTCTCTCAAAGAGTCAACAGTGTCTCTGTTCTCTCCAACTTGAGATGCCTCATCATCTTGTCTCTTTGGAGGTTGATCTTGAATGTTTTCTTGTTCATTTATTTCTTCTCTCTGCTCTTCTTGTCTCTTAGCGATATTCTTTTTTGGAGCTGTCTTTTCTTCTTCAGAGTTCTTCTCTTTCTCAAAATCTTTCATCTCTTCATCCTTTCCTGAACTTTTTGGAGGGGTGATTGTACCTTGGTCCAAGCTCTGCTCAATATTTACTTCTGGAGCAACATTATCAACATTTTGTTCTATGTTTAGCTCCTCTTCATTAGTGTCCTTCATAGTTGAAATTTGTAGCTCATGGAGCACACTTAGTGTTATTTCCTCAGTTTCCTTAACCACAATTTTAATGTCACCAGACATTAAAGTGTTTACCCTTTTCTTTTTTCTAAATTTCACACTAAGTATCTTAGTGGATCTAGTTCTTTCCTCAGGGGTGATGTCTGGATAGAGTTTTAACAAGACATTCTTTTATCTTAGCATCTTTGGCTATGACCCCTTCTTTTCTTGCTGTCATTATGCTAGCCAAACTATCTGGTAAATGATCTATAATTTTAATTAATGTTTTGCTAAATGGTGCAGTTTGCGGACCAATGCCAGCCATTAAACTGCCTCTCTGTCACTATCTCTTGTGTACTACCAACACTTACCCAAAATGACTAAGTCTTCTTCACCGGACCAAAATCTTTGTCATAATCTCATTCCTTTTCTTGTTGCCATCAATGACAACACCTTCAAACATCATGCTCAATCATTCATCATCATGCTAGTAGTGTCTCTCTTATAATGATGTTTGCCAAGTTGCCAACAATCTCCCCCTTTGGTATTGATGGGAACACTTGATGTGAAAAACTGTTACAACTCCCCCTTTCTCTTTACACACTGCTCCCCCTAACTTCATGCTTCTCTTCTTAATTTTCAAATGTTTTTCACATGCTTCATTTCTTCTTCCCCTTTGACATCAATGGCAAAGGTGTTGCCAAAATTCCAAAACTATTTTTCAACTTTCCACATATATACAAGTGAAATTAAAATGCTTACTATTGTTTTGGGAGAACATCTTTATAGATTCTTTTCAGTTGTACCATTTCTTCATCTAAACTAATTTTAGCATCACTCAAAACTAGTATGTGCCCATTAATCTTGGACACCAACTCTTCTGCTTTCTTCACTATAGCAGGGGCCTCAGCGATTTGCCTAGTCTTATCTATTGCTGCTATTAGTTTGGTTAGGGATGCAATCTTGAAGCTTCCTAACTCCCAGAGCTAGCTCATTCTATGCTTTATGACCTCCCTCTGGGTTTGCAACTTATGTATATTCAAATGAATAGTCTCAACTTGTGCCCTCTGATTGCTAATAGCATCTTTTGCTGGGTCATAAGTTCTAGATATCTTCATTATTTGAGCTTCCCATCTATCTATTTTATCTTTTATGTCTTTAGTCTTATCTGACCATGTAAGACAAAATTGATATAGTTCACTCGCTTCTTTAAGGGCCAACTGTGCATACTCTACACTTTTATCTAGCAAAATTTTATCTTGAGCAAATTTGTTAGTAAGCTCAACTAACCTTTTGTCATCAATCTTTGCCCTTACTTTCTTTTCTACAGCTTGTTCCAGGGACTCAAAATGAGAATTGATTGATTGCATTAACTTTTTCATTTATGTAGCAAGGGCCAAGGATACAATCTCTCCTTATTCCATACATCAACTTTTCAAAAATTGCTGATGCATCTTCAATCAGCTCACTATCTTCTATATGAGACTTCAACATTTCTTCTTGTGCAGTGGCTTGAAAGATTGTCCCAAGTATTAGTTTCTATAGAGGGGACATTGTAGCAAGGTTGATAGGTCCTTGCAATAGCTCAGGTGCAGTCAAAATCTAAGCTTCCTTCTGCTTCTCCAAAAACTCTCTCAAAGAGTCAATAGTGTCTTTGTTCTCTCCAACTTGAGATGCCTTAGCATCTTGTCTCTCCGGAGGTTGATCTTGAATGTTTTTTTGTTCATTTCCTTCTAGTTCCAGAACAAGATTATCCATTACTTATTCATTTGTTTCTTCTCTCTGTTCCTCTTGTCTCTCAAGGATATTCTCTTTTGGAGATGTCTTTGCTTCTTCAGAGTTCTTCTCTTTCTCAGAATCTTTCATCTCTTGACCCTTTCCTAAAATTTTTTAAGGGGTGATTATACCTTGGTCCAAGCTCTTCTCAATATTTACTTCCAAAGCAACATTATCAACATTTTGTTATGTGTTTAGCTCCTCTTCATTTTTAGCTCCTCTTCATTAGTGTACTTCACAGTTGAAATCTGTAGCTCATGGAGCACACTAAGTGTTATTTCCTCAGTTTCCTTCACCACAATTTCAATGTCACCAGACATTAAAGTGTTTACCCTTTTCTTTGTTCTAAATTTCTCACTAAGTATCTTAGTGTCTCTGGTTCTTTCCTCAGGGGTGATGTCTGGATAGAGTTTTAACAAGACATATTCTTTTATCTCAACATCTTTGGCCATGGCCTCTTCTTTTCTTGCTATCATTATGCTGGCCAAACTGTTTGGTAACTGATCTATAATTTTAATTAATGTTTTGCTAAATGGTGTAGTCACGGTTAGGAGGGTCCACAAAGTGAACTATTCAGGCCATGCAACTAGAGTAAACACAATAGAAACAACATAAAGATATAAAGCAAATGTAGTTTCAATCATTCAATATATCATAGAATTCAAATATAAATTGGCTGAAAACATGCGGGCTTACAATTAGGGCTCATAGGCCTGATTCCACAGTTAGATAATATGCACAAGGTATAGCTTTGAAGCTCCTTCGCAAAGAATTCAAATTATCAGACTTACAAATTATGCTAACTACTTTCCTAGGCATCTATTACATCAATTTATATCATCTTTGGAACATAAGATTCCTCCGCGTTGGCCAAGGAAGTTCACAAACTCCAATGAAGAGCTATAATGTGTGTACACAGATGGTTCAGACCTAATCATGAAGAACTCTTTCACAAATGAATCGAATGGTGTGTGGATCTCAGGGAAGGTTGGTCACAGACCAAAGAACATTGAATGATGTGTCATTTAGCTCTGTAGGTTGTGAAATGCTTCGCCAGTCTTCTCCTTCGTTGATTGTCTAAGACTGTGGTGCAGTCATGGTAGGAGGGTTCACAGAATGAACTATCTAGACCAAGTAGCAAGAGTAAACACAATGGAAACAACTCAAAGATATAAAGCAAATGCAAATTTAGTCATTCAAATATAGATCAACCAGCAACATGTGGGCTTATAATTGGGCTCACAGGCCTGATTACAAAATATCAAAGATATAGCTTTGAAGTTCCTTTGAGAAGGAGCCAAATTACTTATCTTCTAAATCATGCTAATTGCTTTCCTAGGGATCTATCATATCCTTATATATCATTTTTATAAAAATAGATTCCTTTGTGTCAGCCAAGGAAGATCACAAACTCCAATGAAGAGTAGTAACATGTGTACATGGATAGGTCAGACCTAAATGAATAGAACTACTTCGCAATTGAATGGATTGATGTGCAGATCTCAGGGAAGGTCAACCACGAACCAAAGATCATTGAATGATGTGTCATTAGGCTCCATAGATCAGGAAATGCTTTGCAGGTCTTCTCCTTTAGCTGATTGTCTAAGATTGTCAAGATGCTCTACTCTGAGAAAACAATCGATCTTCTGATAGTGATATATTTTTGGTACCTTAACCAAATGATCTTAATTCTAGATATGATGTGGATGAACATATCTAGATGCTAAGTCTAGCTCTACAAGGTCTAAAATGCAACTGCGGTAGAATGTGGACCGAAATACAAAAATTGCTTCTGACTGAGCTGCCTAAACTGAACTGGAAAATGAAAAGAAACAAACTAAACTGCAAACAAACTAAAAAGTAAATGTTTTTGGTTGATGCAAGATTGCTCTTGAACTAGGGATGCTCCTACATCAGACATCTAGGGTTATTGAAAAAGTGAGTCCCTCACTTTGTTGGGGCTAGGGGAGAACCAAGACGGTCCACCTCAGCCTGAGAAATCCATGATGAATCTTCTTCCAGTCTACCTTTCCACTTCACAAGATATTCTTTGTATTATCTTCCTCTAGTGCTGTGCCCAACTCTGCTATCCAAGATGTCTTCAATCTACTCTGGTGCTTGTTGTGGTAACTGCTTCTTGAGGTCTTCTTCAATGCTGTCACTGAACTCTGCTTCATGATACAAATATAAGTCTGCAACATTGAAAATAGGTGAAATACCCAATGTCTTCAGTAATTCCACTTCATATGCATTTCCTAAATCAAATTTCCTGAGTATCTTACAAGGTCCAAACTTCTTCATCCTCAACTTGTTATATGTGCCAATTGAAAATATTTCTTTTCTCAGGTACACCATCACTTCATCTCCTACTGCAAATTCCTTATGTCTTCTCTTCTCATCTACCTTTTCCTTATATTTTATGTTCATGTCCTCCAAATGCTTCTTAACCTGATCATGCACTATCTTCATATGGTCTGCAAATTCTTCTACCTTTGTACTTCTCTTTTCTTCTATGTTGATATCTCTCAATTCTGCAACTCCTCTTGGTTTTACTCTGGTAACAGTCTCAAAAGGTGTTCTTCTGGTACTTCTATTCACTGAATTATTATATGCAAACTCTACTTTTGAAAGAATCAAATCCCAACTTCCTGTCTTTTCTCTAACTAAACATCTCAACAAATTTCCCAAACTCCTATTCATGACCTCTGTCTGTCAATCAGTCTATGGATGAAAAGATGAACTGAACTTCAAATCTATCTTCATCTTCTTCCAAAGTATCTTCCAAAAGTATCCAAGAAATCTGGTGTCTCTAACTGAAATTATACTCTTAGGTAATCCATGCAATCTCACAATCTCTTTGAAAAATAGGTCTGCTACATGCACTACATCAGTTGTCTTCTGCCAAGGTATAAATTGTGTCATCTTTGAAAATCTATTCACCACTACAAATATTGAATCATGTCCTCTCTGTGTCTTCGGTAATCCCATTACAAAATCCATACTTATGTCTACCCAAGGTTTCTTAGGTACTGTCAAAGGTTTATACAATCCAGTGTTCTGGCTACTCCATTTTGCAACTTGAAAAATTCTACAACTCTACACAAAGTTCCTAACATCCTTATGTATCTGAGGCCAATATTAGTTTTCACTTACCAAAGCCACTATCTTATCAATTCCAAAATGTCTTGCCAATCCACCATTGTGTTTCTCCTTGATCAAATTATCTCTCATTGAACTTCTAGGTACGCATAATTGACTTCCTTTCAATAACATATCTTCCTGAATGAAATAGTCCAACCACTTACTTCTATCTGTCACAATAGGTTCCTTACAAGCTTTCTAAGGTTCTACAAAATCAGTGTCCTCTCATACATGTTCTTCAATTCATCAAATCCCAACACTTCAAATCTCATCTTTGTCAACAAGTTTCTTCTTCTACTTAATGCATTTGCAACTTTGCTTGATTTACCACTCCTATGCTTCAGCACAAATGTATAACTCTACATGAACTCTACCTACCTCATATGTCTCTAATTCAACTTACCTTGGCTATTCAAATATTGCAAAGCTTGATGATCTGTATACAACACAAACTCCTTAGGCAACAAATAATGTCTCCACTTCTTTAAGGATTGAATAATGGCATAAAACTCTTGATCATAAATTGAATACCTTATCCTTGCATCATTCAACTTCTCACTGAAATATGCTATAGGTTTACCTTCTCGACTTAACACTACTCCAATTGCATTTCCACTTGCATCACAATCCACTTGAAATACCTTATTGAAAACTGGTAATACCAAAACAGGTTGCTCTGTCACTTTCTGCTTCAACAACTCAAAACTTTTATCTGCTCCTGATGTCCACTTGAAATCTCTTCTGCCACCTCTCATTGTCTCTGTCATAGGGTTACAAATTGAACCAAAATTTCTGATGAACTTCTCGTAGAAACTAGCCAATCCATGAAATGATTTGAATTCTCCAATGCTCTCCGGTGTAGGCCATTCAACAATTGCTCTTACTTTCTTAGGATCCATCTTCCATCCTTCTGCAGAAATCACAACTCCCAAGTACACTAGTTCTTCCTTCATGAAACTACACTTCTTGATGTTTATCAGCAATTTCTCTTCTCTCAGTCTCTGCAATACTTGTCTCATATGTCACAAATGTTCCTCTTTTGTCTTACTAAAAATCAGAATGTCATCCAAATACACAATAACAAACTTACCCAAGAATCTCTTCAAGACTTCATTCATCAATCTCATGAAAGTACTCAGTGCATTTGTTAGTCCAAAAGGCATCACTAACCACTCATATAGTCCTTCATTTATTTTAAAAGTAGTTTTCCATTCATCTCCTTCTCTGATTCTGATATAATGGTATCCACTCTTCAAATCTATCTTTGTGAAATATCTTGCTCCACTCAAACAATCCATGATATCATCCATCCTAGGTAAAGGGAATCTATACTTAACTATGATCTTGTTGATTGCTCTAGAGTCAGTACACATTCTCCATTCTCCATCCTTCTTAGGTGTTAACACTACAGGTACTGCACAAGGACTCAAACTTTCTTTGATTAAATCCTTTCTCAACAACTCTTTATCTATCTGTTCATTTCTTCATTCTCTGCTGGAATCATTCTTTGTGCTGCTTTATTAGGCAAACTTGCTCCTAGTATAAGATCCATGTGATGACTGATACTCCTAATTGGTGGTAATCCTTCAGGTACATTGTCTAATATGATGTCTTCATATTCTGTCAGCAACTCCTTTATCTCTCTGATTGTGATTCTTTAGTCTCCTTCAATGTTTATGGCTTCTTAGGAATCAAAGCATAACACATATTCTCATGTCTGAAACCATCCAAAAATTTCCTTCCATCTACCAAACAGATTCTAGCATTCCCACATACTTCATTCTTAGGGTCATCTTCCAAAGGAATCAAAGTAATTCTTTTCCCTTTTTCTATTATAGTGTATGTATTCTTTCTCCCATCATGTATAGCTTTTCTATCATACTGCCAAGGTCTACCCAACAAGATATGACAAACATCCATAGGCATAATATCACACAATACTTCATCATGATATGATCCAATATGAAATTTTACCAAACATTGTTCACTCACCAGTACCTTATGATCATCCTGAATCCATGCTATCTGATAGGGCTTAGGGTGTTTCAATCTTTCCAACTTCAGCTTAATCACCATCTCCTCTGAAACTAGATTATCTGAACTACCACTATCAATTACAACTTTACAACACTTACCTCCTAATTTGCATCTGGTTCTGAACAAACTCTTCCTTTGCAGTGGTTCTTCATTTGTCTCTACTTGGAATAGTGCTCTCCTCATGACAAGTTATTCTCCTTTCTCAGGTTTGCCAACTGAACTAGGTGATCCAACAGGTTCTTCTTCCACATAAGATGCTCTTCCACTATTCTCTGTCCTCTTGCTTGTACTCCCTTGATTACATTCAAATGATCTATGTCCTTCACCTCCACACTTGAAACAAGTACCTCTAAATGTTCTCTTATCAAATCCTCTTCCTTCTTTTCTGTATCCTTTATTCCGGTATGCACTAGGGTTTCCTCTCTGGTAAAAATTTATGTCATCTCTTCGATAAGCATTATTATCTTTGTCATCCTTCTTAAATGGGCTGCCAAACTTGTTCTTCTCTGAATGTGTTCTCTCTCCTACAAAAAATGTTCCACCGCTCTAAAATTTACCTCCTCTTCCTCTCTGTCTCTGATCATGCCTCTTATTCACCTTCTCTTCAACTTTCAGGGCAAACTAATATGCTTCCTCCAAAGATGTCATCCTTACCAAACTTAGTTCTTCTTGAATGTTCAATCTCAGTCCATTGATGTATCTAGCCACTTTTTCCTTGCTTGCTTCACTATGTCCTATTCTTATGATCATTTTATGAAATTCCTCAGTATACTCCTTCACTGATTTCTCCTTTTGTCTCAGGTTATGCAATCTTTTCAACAGTTCCAACTCATAGTCAGCAGGTACAAATTGATTCTTCAGTTTTGTTACCATCCTATCCCACTTTGTGATCTTTTCTTTCCCTCTTCTATTTCTTTCCAACTGAAATTCTTTCCACTATATAGCAGCATGTCCTTTCAACTTTGTCTTTGCAAATTTCACCTTCTCCGAATTTTCAACTTCTTCATATTCAAAGTATTCTTCCATGTCATTTATCCAGTCAATCAACTCTTCAAGATTCAAATTACCAAAGTAATTTGGTACATCAACTCTAAGTCTCTTCCCAATCTTTGAAATAGCTCGCAACATCTTTACTTGATTTGATTCTTCTTCTTCATTGCCTCCTAGGGTTTCGCCAATTTGTTCAACAAATTGAAATTCCTCTTCATCATCACTTTCAACATTAGGACTAGGTGTCAATCCTCTTTGCCTATCTTCCTCAACAACATCCAAATGAATTTGCATTGTTTTCATCATTTCCATCATCTCATCCATTCTACCAGTCATTGTTCCAACATAAGCAACTCTCCTCAGTGGCATCTTCCTAGGATCAAGTACAAACTACCTCAAGTTTGACGATCGTACAAGGTGACAACTGCCTCACAGTCGGTGATCAGTTGTGACACAAGTAACCTGCCTCAATTTGGTGATCTGTCCATAGCAAGATCTTATGGAATTCCTTCGCCAACTTCACTCAATTCACTCCCAAAGATTCAAACTTTTGCTCTGATACCACTTGGTGCAGTCATGGAAGGAGTGTTCATAGAATGAACTGTCTAGACCATGCAGGAAGAGTAAACACAATGGATACAACTCAAAGATATAAAGAAAATGTAGATTTAGTCATTCAATATATCATAGAATTCAAATACAGATCGGCCAGCAACATGCGGGCTTATAATTGGGCTCATAGGCCTGATTACAAAATATCAAAGATATATCTTTGAAGTTCCTTTGCGAAGGTTCCAAATTAATTATCTTCTAAATCATCCTAATTGCTTTCCTAGGGATCTATCATATCCTTATATATCATTTCTAGAATAATAGATTCCTCCCCATCAGCCAAGGAAGATCACAAACTCCAATGAAGAGTTGTAACGTGTGTACACGGACAGGTTGGACCTAAATGAATAGAACTCCTCCGCAATTGAATGGAATGATGTACGGATCTCAAGGAAGGTCGACCATGAACCAAAGATCATTGAATGATGTGTCATTCAGCTCCACAGATCAGGAAATGCTCCGCAGGTCTTCTCCTTTAGCTGATTGTTTGAGATTGTCAGGATGCTCTACTCTGAGAAAATAGTCGATCTTCTGATAGCGATATCTTTTTGGTACCTTAACCAAATGCTCTAAATTTTGGATATGATGTGGATGAACATGTTTAGATGCTAAGTCTATCTCCACAAGGTCTAAAATGCATTTGCGGTAGAATGCAGACCGAAATACAAGATCTACTTCTAACTGAGCTGCCTGAACTGAACTAGAAAATGAAAAGAAACAAACTGAACTGCAAACAAACTAAAATGTAAATGTTTTTGGTTGATGCAAGATTTGTCTTGAACCAGGGATGCTCCTGAATTAGACTGTCAGGATACTCTATTCTTGAGAAAACAATTGATCTTCTGATAGCGATATCTAATCAGTACCTGATCCAAATGATCTAAATTTTGGATAGGATGGACATGAATGTGTTTAGATGCTAAGCCCAATTCTACAAGGTTTGAAATACAACTATGGTAGAATGTGGACCAAAATATAGAAATTGTTACTGATTGAACTAACTATATTGAACTAGAAAATGAAAAGAAAGAAACTGAATGCAAAATGTTTTTGGTTGATGCAATATTGCTCTTGAATCAGGGATGATCCTGCATTAGATATCCATGGTTATTGAAAAGTGTGTCTCTCACTTTGTTGGGGCTAGAGGAAAACAAGATAGTCCACCTCATCCTAAGAAATCCATGATGAATCTTCTTTTGGTCTGCCTTTCCACTTCACAAGATATTCTTTGTATTGTCTTTCTCTAGTGCTGCGTCCAACTCTATTATCCAAAATGTCTTCAATCTACTCCAGTGCTTGTTGTAGTAACTGCTTCTTCAAGTCTTCTTCTATTCTGTCACTTAACTTTGTTTCATGATATTGATGTAGGTTTGCAATTATGAAAATAGGTGATATACCCAATGCCTCCAATAACTCTACTTCATATGCATTTCCTGAATCAAACTTTCTAAGTATCCTACATGGTCCAAACTTCTTCATCTTCAACTTGTTATATGTCCCAACTGGAAATCTTTCTTTTCTCAAATATACCATCACTTCATCTCCCACTAAAAATTCTTTGTGTCTCCTCTTCTCATCTACTTGCTCTTTATACTTACTATTCATCTCCACCAAATGCTTCTTAACCTGATTATGTACAATCTCCATATGTCTTGCAAATTCTTTGGCTTCTACACTCCTTTTATCTTCCATACTGATACCACTCGATTCTGCAACTCCTATAGGGTTAGTTCCTATCCTAATCTCAAATGGTGTCCTTTTGGTATTCATGTTCACTGAATTATTATATGCAAACTTTTCTTGTGATAGAATCAAATCCCAATTTTCTACCTTCTTTCCAACCAAACATCTCAACAAGTTTCCTAAACTCCTATTCACTACCTCTATCTGTCCATCAGTCTATGGATGAAATACTAAACTAAACTTCAAATCTATCTTCATCTTCTTCCAAAGTATCCAAGAAATCTAGTATCTCTATCTAAAATTATGCTCTTAGGTAATCCATGCAATCTCACAATCTCCTTGAAAAATAGGTCAGCTACATGTACTACATCAGTTGTCTTCTTACAAGGTATGAAATGTGCCATCTTTGAAAATCTGTCCACCATTACAAATACTAAATCATGTCCTCTTAGTGTATTCAACAATCCCATTATGAAATCCATACTTATATCTTCCCAAAGTCTCTCTGGTACTGTCAAATATTTGTATAACCCATTGCTCTCACTACTTCCTTTTGCAACTTGACAAACTCTACAACTATTCACAAATTTCCTGACATCCTTATCTGTCTGAGGCCAAAAGTAATTTTCTCTTACCAAAGCCACTGTCTTATCAATGCCAAAATGTCCTACCAATCCACCACTGTGTTTCTCTTTTATCATATTATCTCTTATTGAACTCTTAGGTATGCATAACTGATTTCCTCTAAAAAAATATCTTCCTGAATGAAACAATCCAACCACTTACTCCTATCTACCACAATAGGTTCCCTACATGCTTTCCAAGGTTCCGCAAAATTAAGATCTTCTTCATCCATGTTCTTCAATTCCTCAAATTCCAACACTTCAACTTTCATCTCTGTCAACAAGTTCCTTCTACTACTTAATGCATCTACAACTTTGTTTGATTTTCCACTCCTATACTTCAACACAAAAGTGTAACTTTGCATGAACTCTACCCATCTCATATGTCTCTGATTCAACTTTCCTTGACTGTTCAAATACTGCAAAGCTTGATGATCTGTTTACAACACAAATTCCTTATGTAACAAATAATGTATCCACTTCTTCAAGGCTTGAATTATGACATAGAACTCCTAATCATAAACTAAATATCTTCTCCTTGCATCATTCAACTTCTCACTAAGGTATGCTACAGGTCTACCTTCTTGACTTAACACTACTCCAATTACATCAGAACCTACTTGAAAAACCTTATTGAAATATGGTAATGCCAACACAGGTTGCTCTGTCACTTTCTTCTTCAACAACTCAAAACTTCTATCTACTCCTGATGTCCACTTGAAATCTTTTCTATCACCTCTCATTGTCTTTGTCATAGGGTTACAAATTGAACTGAAATATTTGATGAACTTCTGGTAGAAACTAGCTAATCCATGAAATGATCTGACTTCCCCAATGTTCCCCGGTTTAGGCCACTCAACAATTTCTCTAACTTTCTCAAGGTCCATCTTCAATCCTTCTGTAGAAATCACAAATCCCAAGTATACCAATTCTTCCTTCATGAAACTACACTTCCTAATGTTTATCAGCAATTTCTCTTCTCTTAGTCTCTACAATACTTGTCTCAGGTGCCACAGATGTTCTTCTTTTGTCTTACTAAAAATTAGAATGTCATCCAAATAAACAATAACACACTTACCCAAGCATTTCTTCAAAACTTCATTCATCAACCTCATGAAAGTACTCGGTGCATTTGTCAATCCAAAAGGCATCACTAATCCCTCATACAATCCTTCATTTGTCTTAAAAGTAGTCTTCCATTCATCTCCTTCTCTAATTCTGATATGATGGTATCCACTCTTCAAGTCTATCGTTGTAAAATACTTTGCTCCACTCAAACAGTCCATAATATCATCCATCCTAGCTAAAGGAAATCTATACTTAACTGTGATCTTGTTTATTGCTCTAGAGTTGGTACACATTCTCCATTCTCTGTCCTTCTTTAGTGCTAACACTGCATGTACTACACAAGGACTCAACCTTTCTTTGATCAAACCTTTCCTTGATAGCTTATGTATGTATCTATTCAATTCTTCATTCTCTTCCGGTGTCATTTTGTGTGCTGCTTTGTTAGGCAAACTAGCTCTAGGTATAAGATCCATGTGATGACTGATACTCCTGATTGGTGGCAATCCTTCTGGTGCATTGTCTGATATGATGTCTTCATACTCTATCAACAACTTAGTTATCTCCTCTAATTGTGATTCTTCAGTCTCCTTCAATGTTTTAGGTTTCTTAGGGATCAAAGCATAACACATATTCTCATGTCTCAAACCATACAAAAATTTTCTTCCATCTACCAAACAAATTCTAGCATTCCCACATACTTCACTCTTAGGATCATCTTCCAAAGCAATCAAAGTAATTCTCTTTCCATTTGATGTTATAGTGTATGTGTTCTTCCTCCCATCATGTATAGCTTTTCTATCATACTGCCAAGGTCTACCCAACAAGATATGACAGACATCCATGGGCATAATATCACACAGTACTTCATCATGATAAGATCCAATATGAAATTTTATCAAACATTGTTCACTCACTAGTACCTTATGATAATCCTGAATCCATGCTATCTGATATCATTTAGGGTGTTTCAATCTTTCCAACTTTAGCTTAGTCACCATCTCCTCTAAAACCAAATTATCTGAACTACCACTATCAATTGCAACTATACAACATTTACCTACTAATTCATCTAGTTCCGAACAAACTTTTCCTATGCAGTGGTTCTTCATTTGTTGCTGCTTGAAATAGTGCTCTCCTCATGACAAGTGATTCTCCTTTCTCAAGTTTACCAACTGAACTAGGTGATCCAACAGGCTCTTCTTCCACATAGACTGCTCTTCCACTTTTCTCTATCCTCTTTCTTGTACTCCCTTGATTATATTCAAATGCTCTATGTCCTTCACCTCCACACTTAAAATAGGTTCCTCTGAATGTTCTCCTATCAGGTCCTTTTCCTTCTCTTATGTATGCTTCACTCCGGTATGGACTAGGGTTTCCTCTGCGGTAGTAAGTTCTGTCATCTCTCTGGTATGCATTGTTATCTCTATCCTTCTTATTGAATGTGTTCTCTTGTCTGTTCTGCTCTGCATATGATCTCTCCTTCAGAAAATGTTTTACCTCTCTAAAATTTACCTCCTCTACCTCTCTGTCTCTGATCATGCCTCTTGTTCAACTTTTCTTCAACCTTCAGGGCAAACAGATATGCTTCTTCTAATCTTGTCATCCTCACCAAACTCAGTTCTTCATGAATGTTCAATCTCAGTCCATTTATGTATCTAGCCACTTTCTCCTTTCTTGTTTCACTATGTCCTATCCTGATGATCATCTTATGAAATTCTTCAATGTACTCCTTCACAGATTTCTCCTTTTGTTTTAGGTTTTGCAATCTCTTCAACAATTCCAACTCATAGTCGGCAGGTATAAACCGATTCTTCAATTTTGTCACCATTCTATCCCACTTTGTAATCTTTTATTTTACTCTTCTATTTTTATCCAACTGAACTTCTTTCCACCATATAGAAACATGTCCTTTTAGCTTTGTCTTTGCAAACTTCACCTTCTCTGGATCTTCAATTTATTCGTACTCAAAGTATTCTTCCATGTCATTTATCTAATCAATCAACTCTTTAGGTCTCAAATTGCCAGTATAATTTGGTACATCCACTCTAGGACTCTTCCTAATCTTTGAAGTAGCTTGCAACATCTTGACTTGATCTGTTTCTTCTCCTTCTTCATCTCTTAGGGTTTCACTAGTTTGATTAGTGGATTGAAATTCCTCATCATCATCACTTTCAACATTAGGTCGAGGTGTAAGTCCTCTTCGCCTATCTTCTTCAACAACATCCAAGTGAACTCGTATGTTTTTCATCATCTCTATCATCTCATCCATTCTTCTAGCCATTGTTCCAACAACAGGGATTCTCCTCGGTGGCATTCTTCCTTAGATTAAGTGTAACTATCTCAAATTTAACGATCCAGCTACAAGGTGAGAAGTGCCTCACAATTGGCGATCGGTTGCAACACAAGTAACCTACCTTAGATTTGATGATCTATTTAGAACAAGATCTTATGTAATTCCTTTGCCAACTTTGCTCAATTCACTCCCAAAGATTCAAACTTTCGCTCTGATACCACTTGGTGCAGTTACGATTAGGAGGGTCCACAAAGTGAACTATCTAGGCCATGCAGCTAGAGTAAACACAATGGGAATAGATCAAAGATATAAAGAAAATATAGTTTCATTCATTCAATATATCATAGAATTCTAATATAAATTGGCCGACAACATGCATGCTTACAATTAGGGCTCATAGGCCTGATTCCACAGTTACAAAATATGTACAAGGTTTAGCTTTGAAGCTCCTTCACAAAGAATTCAAACTATCGGACTTACGAATTATGAAAACTACTTTATTATGCATCTATTACATCAATTTATATCATCTCCAGAACATAAGATTCCTTTGCGTCGGCCAAGGAAGTTTACAAACTCCAATGAAGAGATGTAACATGTGTACATAGATGGGTTAGACCTAATCATGAAGAACTCTTCTGCAAATGAATGGAATGGGGTGTGGATCTTAGGAAAGGTCAGCCATGAACCAAAGAACATTCAATGATGTGTTATTTAGCTCTGTAGGTCATGAAATGCTCCGCAAGTCTTCTCCTTCGCTAATTGTCTGAGATTGTCAGGATGCTCTATTCTTGAGAAAACAATTGATCTTCTGATAGTGATATGTAATTGGTACCTGATCCAAATGATCTAAATTTTGGATATGATGTACATGAATGTGTCTAGATGCAAAGTCCAGTTCTACAAGGTCTAAAATGCAATTGTGGTAGAATGCAGACCAAAATACAGAAACTGCTACTGACTAAACTGATTGTACTGAATTGGAAAATGGAAAGAAATAAACTAAATGCAAAATTTTTTTGGTTGATGCAAGATAGCTCTTAAATTAGGGATGCTCTTGCATCACTAAACATATCCAAATATCTAACAACTATTGTCTCAATTATTACCTTATCTACATTGCATCTTTCATAATACATATCAGCAATGGGTTTTAGGGTTCCATGTTGAGCAAATGTATTTATTATGGCTTCCAAGGATATAGTCGCTTCTTCTTAGTCTTTTCTTCTTTCTTCTTATTCTTATCCTTGGCCTTTTCGGAGGGCTTTTTAGTATTGGCTTTATTTGTTTTTGTCCTTTTTTCTTTAACTTCCTCATCTATTTCTATTTCCTCTTATTTTTCTTCTTCTCCTCTGCCAAGGCTCACATACACTCTTTTGGTGGCTTTAGCTTTCTTTCTTTTCTTCTCCATAGGCTTTACCTTTTATTTCTCAACCTTAGTAGAGGGTTCAGAGGTCTTAGAGGTAGCTGCTGATGAGGATGAGGCTCTTGTTCTTCTCTCAGAGCTAAATACATGATTATCTTTCTCATATTCCTCCTCTTTCTTCTCTAGAGCCTTTGAATTTTTTCCTTCTAAAGCACTTCCAACCTGGGATGCTTTAGATTTAGCTCTTTCCCTTTTTATTTCATTAATATTCAATCATCATAAATGCTTATCTCAAAAAGATGTCAAACCCTAACTTTACCACCCACAGTCGATCTAAATTGCTCCATAATCCACTGCATTAGATTCTTTTTTATCAGAATCTTCTTCAAAAGATCTGTCATTCAGTCTTACAACTCATATCTTCATGCTAGATATCAGCACCACACTTTTGGCTGGGGGAATAGGATTTTGCATTTAAGCTCCCTGTGAGATAGAGCTCCCAATTTACTTCCCAAAGGAAGTACCTACACCAAAATCTGGTGCGGACCCATCCTTGACCTCATGTGCTTCCTTCTTGACCCAAATCTTGTTCATCTCCTTCTTGATCTTTATCAGATTTGCCTTTTGTACTGGTTCTTTCTTCTCTGCCTAATTATTCTTCTTTATGTTCTTGCTTTTGTAGAACCTTGCAAAATGTCCAGGTCTGTTACAATTGAAACATACAACATTTCTCTATCTATTTTTCCTTTCATTCATCTTTGATCTACATTGGTTAGCCTTGTGCCCAAATCTATTGCATGCAAAGCAATTCCCATTGAAAGATTGAGCATTCTTTCCACTATTATAGTTGTTCCTTATCTGACTTCTACATTCACTAGCTCTATGACTAAACCTTTTGCATATAAAGTAGTTACCTTTGAAAGTTTGAACATTCCTTCCATTGTTGTAACCATTCCTTATCTGACTTTTGCATTCATTAGCCTTATGACCTACTTTATTGCAAGTAAAACACTAACCAGAGAATGATGAAACATTTTGATTCACTCTGCTTCTACATTGAGTAGCCTTATGACCAAACTTATTGCGTGCATTACAATAACCATTGAAATAAGGGTACCTTTGAGAATTTGGTTGTTTGATCAGTGATCTTTTAGGTCTGTTCCTTTGATTCTAGATTTGTTTTCTTTTGTCTTTCTTGATCTCAACATTCTTTTCTTGACCAGCTTTAGAACTTTCACCTTTTTCAAATCCCAAGCCTTATTTATCATCAAGACTCTTCTGACTTGCAAGTATTCTATCAAGTTGGGCAACAATCACTTTGAATTTATCTTCTTGAATCCATGCCTATTTCAGATCAACTTTCAGATCCACAACTTCTTGTTCAATCTTTATGCAGTCTTTGGTTTTTCTTTTCACCAACTAATTTGGGTCTTCTTATGCTTTTTCTCTTTTATAACTTCCACTTTCATATTACTCAAGGTGTCATTTTTAGATATCAATTGTTCACTAACCTCCTTATATTTTTCTTTGAACTTCTTGACTTTCTCTCTCAATTTTTTGATGCACTCATCTGGTTCCTTGACATTATCTTTCATATCCCTATTTTCTAATTCAACCCTTTCAAGATCTTCAAGTGCAAGCTTGAGTTCTTCTTCATTGACAAGCATCCATTCTTCTTCAGTTTTAGTTGAATCAATTTCTTCAGGAGTAGGATGTTTTTAACCTTCCATGTGTTTAGTCTCCAAGATCTTCCAAGGAACCATGCTATGATACCAACTATTGAACACCCGAGATACTAAGAGGGGGGTGAATTAGTATCCTATTAAAACTTTTACTTGTTAAACTAATAATCCATTTACTGCATGAAATAACCAAGTAGATTAAACATAAAAGAAACAACCACAATCCATCACACATGAATACTAGTATTTTTACGTGGAAAAACCAAAACTAGGAAAAACCATGGTGAGTGTTAGCTCACAATATATTATGTAGGAACACTACCAAATTACAAGAAGGTTCACTGCCTAAAGAAATGCTCATTGCCAAAATAGGGTTACTACCTAGAGAAATAAAGAAGAAGGAAGAATGGCTCATTACTAGGTTGAATTGCTTAGGTTGCATCTACACATGCATAGTTACAGTTCCAATGAAGCTCAAAAACACCGTCTCAAACTCTTCATCTTGGCTGCTCTGTTTCACTACTCTGATTTTACATTAAGCAAGATCTCTCTTCTTCTGCTCTTGTCATCTACATTGTAATTCACATTCACTCTCACATCAATTCCCCCAAACACCGAATTCAATCCCATATATATATCTGCAACACTTGAAAACTTCATATTAGGTCAGCGTAATAAGGTGTATCGTGTAGTCATGCCTTAAGTAATTTATCAGCCAAATTCATTCACCAAATTCACAAGGGACCTAGATAAAACTTGAATTACCTTCTCATATGTTAGATTCAACTGTACCACCGCTTGGGATTAAGTTCTAAACATTAGAACTTACCGCATACACTTAAACTTATCATGTTAGCCTCAACACAGACTGCCACTGGTTCATTTCATCTGTCAGACTGCATCTTTTACTGCGAACCACAAGGCTTGCTCAAAATCATATCAAGAACTCTTCAAACATTATAGATCATACCTTCAGAACCACAAAGTAAAATATCCTTTTGTGGAAAAATGCAGACTCCAAGAAGACATGCTCTGTCACAGTCAAACTCTGTTAAGCCATGTAGCAATACTCAATCATTCACAACTAAATTTTTGGTGGACTTTAGAACCTAAAACTCTAGATTTAGACACTTCATACAAGTGTTTACAACACATTAAAACCACATAACAAAATATGTAACACCAGAGGAATGCAGACCAATTCAACCGAGTGTTCTGCTCTGAATATCATTGTGTTTTGCTCTACCGAACTTAGGTTGTTTGAAGATATGCTTCTGGTACTTATCAAGGGATGAAATCTTGGATATAAGATCTCCTGAGGACTGCAAACAACATACTAGAACCACATGATCTGATCACCAACTACAAACCAATGCCAGCCATTACACTACCTCTCTGTCACCATCTCTTGTGTACTGCCAACACTTAGCCAAAATGTCTAAGTCTTTTTCACTGGACCAAAATCTTTGTCACAACCTCATTCCTTTTCTTATTGCCATCGATGACAACACCTTCAAACATCATGCTCAATCATTCATTAGCATGCCAATAGTGTCTCTCTTATAATGATGCTTGCCAAGTTGCCAACAACATCATCCCCAAGATGTAACTAAATAAAGGAGATAGAAGAATGTAAAGAAGATGTATAGATAGACAAGGGAGAAATCAATGTGAAAGAACATGAACAATGCTCTCATGGATTACATGCTAGTAAGGACCACCGAATTACTAGGTGATCATGAGTGTAACAATGATAGGTTACATGAAGCACATACATAGGATAGAAAGTTGCGTTATGCTAGGTGGCTCATGGAAAAACAACAAAAGTAAAAATTGTAGGCTAGTAATGACCACCGAATTACTAGGTGAGTTATGTGCCAATTGAAGACATCATGGGCTAGTGAGGATCACTGAATAACTAGGTGAACTCCACATCAACCATATCATAGGTACTACAAAATGATCAACAAGTATTTTGATATCAAGACCAGCCATGTGGTGCATGAATAATGTAAAGACACATAACATAATATATGCCCCCACCTTAAAGTGATTGCTAACTCTATCAAGGAGAAATTACTTTAAGGTAGAATGAATAATGAATGTAAAACAAGCACAAGAGATTTATAGAAGCACATGCCCAAATGATATGTGTTCACAAAAGCTACATCACAACAAGGGGTTGCCCCTAGTACACACAAGCCAAGGTGATGTTGCAAGAATGATACATAATGGTTTGTGTGGTCACGGTATGATGTTAAGAATTACGATGAGGTGTCATATAAATCATGTCATACTAATGGATGGAGGACAAAATATTGAAGGTACTACATCAAGTACGTTGCAAGGTGCTAGAGTCATACCTTTTTTGAAGCTATTTAATTTTTTCACGCAAGGCTTGCCATTCATTAGTGGAATGGCCAAGCACTCGATTATATGAATAGAAAGGAAGTGTTGATTGATTATTTTTTGGAAACTTTTTATGTGTTGGAGGATGAGTGATCAAGTAGCCCTTGAGTAGTTTCATAAAAATTCACTCTTTTTGAGATATAAGTGAAGATGTAGGTGGAGTAGGAAGCAACCCTTTCCACTATGGAGAGAAGTTTGATTTTAGAAAAGGAGTCAGAAATTTTAGAATATGGCAATGGGAATGTAGGAGAAGGATGGAAGTTACCTAAACTTACTTTAGACAAGTGTGGTGTTGGTTTCACAGGATCCTTAATGCCTTGTTCCATGAATCCTAAACCATTTCCATTGTATCCATGCTTAGAAAGAATTTTGAATCCACACCCATAATGTGTCTCCAAATCTAAAGGAAAAGGAGAGTCTACATTACAAGCCTTGTTGAAATGAGGATTGTGATTATATGTTGAAGAAGTAGAAGGATTATTCTTTTTAATCATGGTGAGAAGGGTCAACTTTAGATTTAGCATATCCCAGGGGGTTGAAATCTAAAGAGCCCTAGTCAACTTGTTTTGAACAAATAGGTTGTGTAGAATAAACTGAATTTACCTTTGGGATTTTAGGTTTAGAATAAACTTGTTTTGAATAAAAGAGGGTATAAAATATAATGAACCCCAATTGTCACCAAAAAATGTTCTTAAAGGATCAACACTATCCTGATCATCACTATTATTAATAGTGGAGGATGGTTTGTTAGCTTTTGTGGAAGGAACCAAATTCGAAAGAGGGGGTTGATGCCCAACTTCTACTTGAAAATAACTTTTTGAATTTGGATCAGCTTCAATCATATAGAGCTTGTTGTTATAAGTAAACTTCAATGTACTATGAAGAGTAGATAGAACTACCTCTATGGCATGAATCCACGGTCTACCAAGAAGAAGATTATAAGTAAGAGCATTAGGCATAACATGAATAAGTGTAAGCAAGGCAACAAGTTGAACCTCAACAAGTAGTGTGATTATGCCTAGTGATTGTTTACCAACATTATCAAAGCCACAAATATTAAGAGTATTGGGCTTGATAAGAGAGGTATTTATGCCAAGCTTATGTATCAGGTCATTACCACAAACATTAAGACTTGATCCATTATTGATCATAGTGCGCTTAATTCCATTTCTAATTTCTTTTGTATTAATGGTGACCAAAATCATGAGAGGATCATATTGGTTTTGTACTTCTATGGGAGGTAATTCATGTTGTGAAAAGGTGATATCTAGATTCATCTCATGCATACAATTAAACATGGTTTCTACATCATTTATTCTAAAATAAGGTGTAATGACTACCTTTTGTAGATCCTCCTGTAGTATTTCATGGTATGTAGACAAGGTTTGTATTAAATCCCATAGTGAGATCTTAGCTGGAGTAGCACATAGATGCTTAACAAGATCTTATTCTATAGTAGTATGTTGTGAAAGATGAGGAGGTGGGAAAAGAAAATGTTGTGAAGGTGGAAGAGAAGTGGGCACACTCAGTGCTTGATTATTTTGTTTGTTGTTTTGGGTGTTGTATGTGTGAGAAGCCATAGGATAATGAGGTTTTTGCGACACATTTTGAACACAATGGGTGTTTTGAGTAAGTTGTTTTCTAAAGTTAAAAATGTAACCAAGGGGTTGAGATGAATTCGGAACACCTTGAACTATAATCACAGGTTTAACAATAGGAGGTGAATTTGGCACCTTATGCACAATGATTTTATGAATATTTCAAACATTATTGCCTTATTATTGAACATTTGACTTTGGAGGCCAAAAAATGTGTTAAAATAACACAGATTCATAAATGTCTCGAGACCACTTTGTCAATGACAAAACCAACTTTCCATTGACTACAAATTTGTTAGATTTTGCCTCCATGGGTGAAATTATGGAAAAAAGAAAATGTGGCCCCCTTATGAGCACTATACATATTTGGCAGTTTATCTTGGCATTAAATGCCAATTTTGATGGCTAACTAACTGCTATCTATTATATCTATTGCTAGTGGTTATAGTTGTTGTTGTGGATACATAAAATGTTACAAAGCCTAGATATGGTGTTAAATGTAGCATAAAATGCTATCTTAAAGTTTTAAATGTTACATAAAACATGCAACATTAAATGTTAACTAGAAAATTGCTAGCCGTTTATGTTGGGACCATATGGTGAGAAAACCATGACCTGGTGTATAGAAACCATGGCTAGTATTGAACAACCAGAGACTGTTGACCTACAACAAATGTGACCCATCCAATGTGAAGACCACAACCTCTATTGTGAAGATGTTGGAGTTTTAAATAGTTGTAGTATCATAAATTGTTGACTCAAGACAATTTCACACATAGTTTAGCAACCTCTCGAATGTTGTATCAATTTTAGGGATTGATTAAGGATCTTGGATAGGTCCCCTAGCAATATACCCTTCCAAGAGCTAATTTTCCAGGACCCTAGCGCCCAAGCACTATTTGTTTTAAGTATGTGTAATCAGTGTTGTAATTGATGTCAAGAAGCTTGTGTTGTCATTAGTGTCAACTGTGTCATTTGTGTGGGTTGCTTATGATGCAAGAATATGAGTAGTTAGTGTTGAGTGGATACTGTCTCTGAGATGAGGTTGTTACAATGGTGTGAGCTATTTGGTCGAGTTGCTTTGCTGAAGATGGTGTGGTTGCCTTGAAGAGTTGATGAAGTTGTTAGGAATATGTTTGTGTTGGTTGGTTTCCAAGTGCTTTTGAGAAAATTTGATTAATAAAGGAAATAATGTGTTGAAGTGGCATTTTGGCTTATAGAGTAGCATTCTAGTTTTGCTCCACATTTCCTCTATGTTGAAGATCTATCTTTGCGGTTTGGATATGTTGTTTAGATGTGTTAAGAATTGTTGTATTCCAAGTTTGGTTCTCTGGTTCGTTGTGTAGAGAAAGTTATGTTCACCAGTGTGTGTCGACTATCTTTTTGAATCATGCAAAGGTGTCTGGGATAATTGCCTTTGCTCCACATTTCTCGATAAAGTGGTTTTAGGTCTTGTAGTTCTGGATTTGTGCTTATAAGGTTTATATCTTTCTTTTGTTGAAGTTGTTCATGGTTTGGTGCTCTGGAAGTTGATTTCTAGAGATACAATGTATGACAAAGATAATTGAGCATACTAGATAAACAAGATAAGGTTGTGCGGTAGGTGAAAGTTGATGTGGAGGAATTTGTTGGATTTCAAGATGTTTTAGGATGTTCGTGGAATACTCTAGATTGTGGTGAAGCCTTGCATGTGGTCCACAAGTTGCTTTTGGGTTTAAGGAAGCGTGTACTTAAAAGTTGATGCAGTCAAGGTAGGAGGGTCTAGTGAGGGACTATCCAACTTTACATCCTTAATCAATTAATAACATGATCAATTAGAGATGCAACAAAAGTAATTAGCTAACAATAGAAAGAAAGAGACATTCATACATTCATGGCACAAGATATATCCTAGGAAAACCCTAACAGGGAAAAACCCATCCTTCAAAGCTCTTTCCTCTTATATTATGATCTCAAAACATATTACATACACCACTCAAGCTTTTACATACACTAGGCTGCAACCTAGGGTTACAAAACATTCATATAACAACATTATTTCATGATTTCCTTCACCAGCTTCTTGATTCTCTGCTCTGCAACTTATTTTGTTCTCTGCTCTACTCTCTGCTTCACTTCTGCTTCTTCTTCAGTTCAAAACACTTATGAATTTGCTTCATGTCTTCGCATAATTGTTCATTTCATCACTAGTGTCTCCTAACAAATCATTATCCTTCATTTATATCCTCTGCAAGTCTTCAAATCATTACCAAGTTAGACTAATTGCAATAGCTAGTATGAAACATGTGTACACGGATAGGTTAGACCTAAACATAAGGTATTTCTTCGTTGGTACATAAAACTTCATGCATATCTCCATGAAGGTTGGCTAGGTCCTATACTTCATTGAATAATGTTCCTTTAAGCTCCGCAAGTCACAAAATTTCTTTGCAAGATGATTAGACTTCACTAAACACTATTGGCTTTGCTCTATGAAAATAGGTAAAAGAAGGTAATCTTCTGATAATGATATCTCTCTGGAATCAAACCCAAATGATCTAAATTTTGGATATGTTATAGATGACTATGTCTAGATGCTAAGTCTAGCTCTGCAACCTCTAATATGCAAATGTGGTAAAATGCGGTATTCTCCAATGTCACTCTCTTGGTACTCTATAATTCACTGTTAAATGTCCCAATTATTTTGAATGCTTCCAGATGCTCTTGCATCAGACTCTCAGGTTAATTGAAAAGTGAGTCTCTTCACTTTGGCTTGTATTGTGTCGAAGTCAATGTTGTTTCTTTGAATAGGTTTGATGGTCTATTCATAGGTACTTGCAATTGCCTCAAGGTCGCGGTCTGTTCAAGTCCACCCTACAAAACTGCCTCAAGTTCTTCTAAGTTTGGTGGTCTACTTGCAAGCCTTGCACTGCCTCAATGATCTATGGTCTAAGCAAGTCTTCTCCACAAGTTGCCTCAAGTCAATACCAATTTCAATCAATTAAAAGTTAATCAATACATACTTTCATCCTCTGAGATAATCATGTTACTTCCTTTGATACAGTCAATACATTCCTAAATTTTCTCTGCAACACTTTTTGATCTCTATTCTAGACATAATTTCTCTCACACACTTCAGAATCTTACAGTTTCTACTTTGCATATACTTCTCCTATATTGTTCTCTGTTTCTTTATCCACATTTCCTTTACTCTGGTACACAAACCTTCTCTTCCGATAGAATAACATGTCATTTCTTCTTTCTCTGCAACATGAATTTCCTTTCTCTACTATGCTTCACACTTGTTCACACAAACTTTCTCTTGCACTACTTTCTCAGTTCGATAACACAAATCTCCTTAAGATCAATGCTTCACCTTCTTCTAGTTTCTCTATTAAACACAATGATTTAGTAGGTTACTTTTCTTCTACATAAGCTACTTCTATATCCTTTACTATTTCCCCTTCATTAACTTCTCGAGTAATAGGTTCTTGTTGACATTCATTGCTTGATTCTTTTATCCTCCAAACTTGAAAATAGGTTCTTTTGAATGATCTTCTATCAAATCCTCTTTCATCTCTTCTATAACCTTGATTGTGATAAGAATTATGACTCATGTCATCTCTCCCTCTGTAGTTTGAATTACTATTCTTGTTTTTCTCTGCATCCTATTTTCTCTCCAACACAGGAATATTTCCATCTATACAACCTTTTGAACATACAAGTAACATGTTTCCAATTTGCTCCATCAGTCCATCCATAATTCATCTACATACAATCTGTCATAGGCTTTCTCCTCTTCATTTTATTCCAACACATCTTTTTAGAATGATTCCTCAATCTACAAAAGTTACAAGGATGTAGATCCCAACACAATTCCTTTTCATGTCCATGTCTATTACAATGAGAACAATACATACCTTTTCTTCCCTAATTTTATTTGTTTGAACTTGCAACAACATCCTTACCTCTGTCATATCCAAGGCGTTCACTTCTTGATCTTATTACTGGTTCAATAGGTTCTATAATTGCTTGCTGATGTTTTCCCAATCCTTTTCCTTCATATCTCATTCTCTACATGATTTTGAAACCAATACTATCACCAACAACTATAGGTTTAGTCACACTGTCATCTTCAATATCACTTTCTAAAAAAACTTCTACAACATCACACAAATAATTAGTATCACAAGAAACATCACAAAACTTAGGCTTAGATCTCATACTTTCATTCTCTCTCTTGCATGCTACAAGTGACTGTTCCAACTGATCCATCTGCTCTTTCAATTCACATAACTCCTTCTGTAGACTATTTTTCTTTTTCAATTCTTCCAAACTTTCTTCTAGGTCTCTGTTCCTCTTTTCCACCATCCCAAACAACTCGAATCCTTCTTCCAATTCTTCAAATCTCTTTTCAACATCCTCCAACAACTTCAACTCTACCTCCAAGTATTGATTTCTCCTCTTTACATTTTTTCAGTTCTTCTTCAAGAGAATCATATTTGTCTTCTCCTAGTTCTTTTATCCTTTCCATCAATTCTAAATTACACTTCTTGATTTCACACAATTCTTCTTCCAAAATATCCTTTTTGCATATTAGGGTTTTATTCTCATTCTTCATCCTTTTTCCAATCTTCCCCATTGAAACAAATCAGATAAACAACTTAATTTGAAAAGCTTACCGAAGCTTCCTTGTCTTGATCTTCTTCAGTAGTGACACTTGTTACTTCTAGGGTTTCACACTTCTTTCAACACTTTCTTCCTTCCCAACAGATTCACAATCTTCCCAGCAGATTTGCAACCTGCTTTGATACCACTTGATGCAGTCAAGGTAGGAGGGTCTGGTGAGGGACTGTCCAACCTTGCAGCCTTAATCAATTAACAACAAGATCAATTAGAGATGCAACATAAGTAATTAGCTAACAAAAAGAAATAGACATTTATGACATAAGATATATCCTAGGAAAATCCTAACAGGGAAAAACCCAGCCTTCAAAGATCTTTCCTCTTATATTATGATCTCAAAATGTCATGCCCATATTTCCCATGTGGTCACAACACGCAACACACGTATCATGTCCACATTTGTCATGTGGTCATGACACAAAATATCAAAAACTTTTCCACATGTCCCTAGAAACCCCCTCACACGCGTCAGCGTGCTCAGTGGTAATACACATAAGGTGTAAACATGTCAATTGAATCTCAGGGAAGAGTGTTTACATACGCAATCCCCTGCGTGATGATAGCCGACTAGGGGGTTATGTGACGCGATGAGCATCGCTACTAGGGTTAGGGTCTTCTTGATCCAAACCCTAAGTTTCCTAAGTGAGTGAAAAGATTTTGACAGGTGTCAAAATCCAACCCTAATACTAGAGCATAAAAATAGATAAAAAAATGTTTGCATCTAAAAGGTAATCGCAAGGCAAAATAAAATATTAACTAATGCCAAGAAAATTCATTTAAAACAAATGCCCTAAATTCTAGAAAATTTTGGTAGCATAACATGTTTTTTTTTATAAAAGGGGTAAAAGTTTTATTGAAATTCAGAAAAGAGCATTACAAAACATCAAAGGGCAAGGCCTCGGGAATCCATAAGAAAGAGCAATATAAAGCATGAAACAACATCATCCTTCACCAATACGATTCCCATCCTTGGCAAGAATCCTCTCCAAGTCATGTCAGAGCTCATGAGGAACCTGCTCCCACTCATGAATCTTCCAGCCATCTAAATGCTTAGAGGCCCACTTAGCCAAACAATCTGCTGCCCTATTCCACTCCCTTGGATATGGACAAAAGACACCATTTCCATCAAAGAACTTATCTGCAGAATCTGCTGCACCATCATAGCCAACTACCAACTAACATCAGATACCTTCTGTTTATTTAGCAAATTAATCAAAACTTGTGAATTATACTCACAGATAACCTTGCGCCATCCCAAAGCATAAGCCCTCTCCAAAGCGTAGAGGATCGCCAAACCTTCCATAAGGTTGATAGTCTGCACTCCTTCTTGAACAAAAAAGAAAAAAAAAACTATCGATCTTGAAAAATCCCTGCCAACCCCACCAATCCTAGCAGGTCCAGGATTGCCCCTTGAAGAACCATCAGTATTGAGCTTTAGAATGCCAGCCAGAGGGGGTAGCCAACTCCCCACCCTTTGAACTTTCTTATTCACTCACCTTCCTCTCCTGACACAAGTAGAAGCTGGAGACAACGCCTGAATACCCAATCTATCCACTAGCTTAGCATCCCCTTTCTCCAAAGGGAACACCACATCACACTTCGCTTCCACTGTCTCCTGAATCATACCCATAAATTTGTGCCAAACTTGTTGAATCAACAACTTCTCACCTCAAAATATTTTTTGATTCCATTCCAACCAAATCTGCCAGAGTATGAAGGAATGCCCAACATACCACACATCTTGCAAGAAACAGGCCATAGAAGGAGGTCTACCCAGACTACTCCAAAAATCCACTAGGGAGGATGCATAAACACAGGGTCTTTTCCAAACTTCCCACCAAAAATGTCAAAGCTGCTAAGTCAAGGGACAACGGAAAAACAAGTGAGAGGAGTCCTCTCCACATCCACACAAAACACACATAGAAGGACCCTAAAAACCTCGCTTCTGAATATTATCCCATGTCAAGCACCTATTCCAAGCCAAAGTCCAAATAAAGTAGTTACACTTTGGCCAAGAAAGCTTATTCCACACTTTCTTCCACCAGTGAACCTCCAACCCATCCAGCTGGTGAGATAACAACACCTGATATCCAGAAGCAATAGTATAGACACCCTTAGGATTAGGAGACCAAGAAAGAACATCCCCTTCCTAGAGGGAGCTACAACATCTACAATAAATGATACTATGAATCTCAGCACACTCCTCAATACCAACAACAGGCCACTCATCAGGATTCTTCGATCGCGCCACCACCAACTGCCCATGAGAAGAAAAGGACTTGAAGTCACTCACCCTTGACCATCCTGCCTCACAAAACCTTTGGCACAGAGTCACCAAATTAGGAAACTGAAAAACAATGGGAGGAAAACCATCCCAAGAATCAGACCAAAAATGAGCTTTTTTCCCTCTTTTACAAATCCAAAATAAGCCATCCTTGATTAGAGCAGCCCCTTTCTTGAGTGTACTCCAAATCACCGAGCCTTTCCCCACTAGGGGATAATGAGGAATATCAATTTGAGGGATCCCTGAGAAGTATTTTTGTGTTAATATCCTGGCCCAGATCCCATCCTGCTCCACACACCATCGCCAATATAATTTAGTAGCCAACGCCATCCCTGACAACGATGACTGCCTTAACCCAAGGCCACTAAACTGCGTCAGGCTACAAACAATGTCCCATCTGACAAGGCTCCATTTAGAGGACAATAAGCTACCAACCCATAAACACTATCTTGCTAAGGAATCTAATTCCCTAACAAAACCCAAAGGGTCCACCTGAATCATACATCTATAAATGGGGAGGGCCTGCACCACAGACTTGAGCAACTGAACACAACCTGCAAAGGACAACCAATGATGGGTCCAATGATTAACTTTCACACGAAATTTATCCAGAATATTCTGCCAAGAATTCCTGGGTAGTCTTCCAATAGAGACGGGAATACCAAGATAGGTCAAAGGGAGAACCCCAGTCTGAAATCTCAAGATATGAGGAATTCTCCTTTGAATGGAACCTACAGTATTGAAGAAAAATATGGAAGACTTATCTTCATTAATCAATTGGCCCGAAGAAACAAGATAAACATCCAATGCCTTGCACAAATTTGAAGCTTCCGTAATTGTAGCCATACCCATCAAAGCAGTGTCATCAACAAACTACAAGTGAGACTATGGAGGTAAACCACCTCCCCACCCCCACCCTTGAATGAAACCTAACTCCACATTCCTTCTTATCAAATGTCCCAAACCTTCAATAAGAAGAAGAAACAAGTAAGGAGAGAGGGGGTCACCTTGCCACAAACCCCAAGAGGCACCAAAAAGCTCAGAGTGCTCACTATTTATTAACACATAGAAGGAGACTGAAGTAACACAACTCATAACCCAATAAATCCACTCATCCCCAAAACCAAAAGCACCAAGAACCTTCTGAAGAAAGGACTATCTAACTCTATCATAAGCCTTAGCCATATCAAGCTTGATGAACATCGCCTTATCTTTGGAACTGGCCATAGACTGAATGGTTTCAGTTGCGATAACAACCCCATCTAGAATATGTCGTCTCGCCACAAAACCACTCTGTTCCTCAGATATCAACACTTTAAGCCACTTTTTCAACCTATCAGCAATCAGTTTAGATATAATTTTATAAATGACATTGCAAAAAGAGATATGGTGAAATTGACTTAACCTATCTGCCCCATCACACTTTGGGATGAGAGCAAGGAAGGTAGAATTCAAACCTTGTAACATCTGTTTATTCTTACAAGACTCCTAGACAACCGCCAACAAGTCCATCTTGATAATCTCCCAGAATTCTTGAAAAAACTCAATCGGGAAACCATCAAGGCCAGGAGCTTTCCCCCTCTTCATTTGAAACACAATCCCCTCTAGCTCCTCAATTGAAATATCACTCATAAGATGCTCATTCATCTCCCTAGATACCAAAGAAGGGATACAAGAAAGGACCTAAGCTTCCTCATCAGAACCCCCCTGTGAGTCCCCCCTGAATAATGAAGCAAAATATTGCAAAGCTTCACATGAGATTTCATGAAAAGAAGAAAGAGTTTCACCCTTGTCATTCAGTAGAGCAGAAATAGAATTGCCATGTCTCCTAACTTTCACCGAGTTGAAGAAAATGTTATCACCCAGATTTGCACCCTTCGCATGCAACTGTGACACCTCATGCAACCTTGAGTAACATTGGAATGATCTCAAAGTGTGGGACCTTGCGTTATGAGATCAGACCTCCAGAGAAGGCTGGTTCCTTGCTCCAAGACTATTACTTAGAGTGATGATACTAAATCTAGTGCTAAAAGCTTGCAGGGGAAAGAGTTAGAAGGGGAACTGAAGGGAAAAAAGAGGTGATACACCAGATTTAGTGAGAGATGGTGGTCATAGTGTGAACACAACAATGATTCTTTCACTACTGAAGAAAGATTTGCATAGATTAAGGCTGGTTTGAGGCTTTGGTATGAAAGCTAAACTTGTAGAGGGGCCGTTTTATCCACAGAATAGACTAAAACTTCAAATGAAACACAAAAATTCAGAGATAAAAGAGGCAAAAATCAGCATCTATTAATCATGAAGGCCTAGAAAATTGTTACAATGTAGAACATTTCATAGTAGAATTACACCCATTTAGCTAATTGCACTCATTGGTGGGTAAAGGAAGACACTAGAGGCTAGATTCAGGAACGGTGAGTCACATTCCCTTATCCTTGTAGTTACACTAAAATGGACTGACTACAAAAGGAATTTGACAGCATAACAGCCCCAAAAATACCATCCCCCCTTTTAAAAGAGATTTTACACTACTTATATAGGTCAGATTCCTACCAGAAAACAAGGAGTCGCACATTCACAGAATCGAGGCCATAAATGCCAGTAGCAGGAGAGTATAGGCAGAGGCATGGCGAAGGGACAGGGGCCATGCTGTCACCAGGAGAAAACATAGAAAACGGCAGCCAGGACACGAGATAGGACAGGGGATGGAGAAGCAACCCCCAAAGTCACCGTCCAACGCATAGAAATTGGTCCTGCGAGACAAAGAGCCCATACGCCATGAATGCACCTACAGAAATCTACCAATCGGAGCCATTGTGAGGAGAAAAAACCCCTCAAAACTTTAAGGCGGCCATTGAAACGTCCAATCGACCCAAAATATGCAAAGCCAAATCGGGAAAATGAAAACTGGAAGGTCCCCCCAAAAATCTGCTCAAATGAAAGAGGAGGCAAAAACAAGCATTTTTGCCTCTTATAGCATGTCAAAATTTGCTGAAATGGGGAAGATATTGGCGGTCAAAGATCTGGTCAACTGCCTGTATATATCACTTCTACATCTGTGTATATATCACCCTCTGAAAATACCTCAGATCCTAACTTTGCATGCTTTGGAAACTTTGTATGTATCTCTGCATTTTGACACCAAAAGGCTTCTGCAATCACTCTCAAAAAGCATTTGAAACTGCCTTGCATATGCAAGAGCCTTTGTATATGCATCCGCCACTGCCACGTGGCATCTCCTGATTTGCCGTTGAGTTGGTCTGTTTTTGGTGGCATTGGGAAACTGCATTTTTCCTTTGTGTATCGCATGTACATACAAACATACAATCGCATATACAATGCACTGTGGACTTGAAACTGCATCAACTGCATTTGATCTTTTCATGAAATCCGGCTTGCATATTGAAGTGCATTTTGGGTTGTATATGCGAACATACAACCGCCAATATACAAGCGATGGGCCCCGGTCTTGTCTTCCCTTTTGTATCTTCTGCTTGCATATCGACATATACAACACCGATATACAAGCCGCAGACCTGAAACTCTTTATGAAACCATTGAAAAATGCAATTGAGTCCGGGTTTGTATGTTAACTTTTATATATGCAAATATACAACTGCATATACAAACCACTGTAGCATCTTTTGAATGTACATGACACTGCCTTTTTGCCTTTGCACATCTTGACTTGCATGTTTACTTTGTATATCGCCGATATACAAAAGCTCCTATATATTGTGGACCCCACCTCCTACATATTGGCAACATACAAATGTCTTTGTATATCCTTTCTGCAGCAACCTTTGTATATTTCCCTGCGGCACTGTAGCAAATGTACATTGGGGCTTTGTATGTCGAATATACAATGCAATATATAAACCCGCCAACATACAAAGAGGGAATCTTGAGGAATATGCCCACAATGTATGCTTCCCTTGTATATTTTCTCTTGTATATTGCGAACATACAAAGCAATATACAAACCTTTGACATGCAACCATGGAATCTTGGAAAGAATATCCCCAGAATGCATCTTATACATTGTATGTTTCACTTGCATCTTTACTTGTATATCACCGATATACAAACTCAGAATATTCCCGGGAATCTGTGAAAGATTCCTGAAATGTATATGTCTTTCCCTAGCCCGATATACATTCAAAAAATGCATAAAACTTAAATTTTTCAACATTTCCTAAGGCCGATAGAGATTTTCAAGCCCGCTAAATGCATATTTGAACTGTATGTTTGACCAAACTTTGACCATGGATAACTTCTTTATTTGGTCAAATTTCAGGGTACTGTAAAAAGCAAACCTGCCTATTTTTTCAAGCTCTTCACAATGGTCAGGTTTTTTCTAGGCAAGGCTCACTGGGAAATTTGGCATTTTCTTTATAGGGACCTCCTCAAGGGATTTTCAGGGAAAATGCCAGGTGGACCATTTGGCTCTGAACAGAGGAAAAAAGGGGTCAACAAAAAAAAGAAATATTTTTATCCCCTTCTTGAAGCCACTCAATCCAAGCCTTTTATTTCCAAAAAACTTCCTCTCATAGCTCACACTCTTCCAGTGCTTTCAAATCCCTAGTCTCCTCCCGCAGCAGGTCCTCAGTCACTCCATCCTCCTTGATCAACCTCGTAATACCATCCAACTTAGCTTGGGCAGCAGTCTTGGCATTGAAAATGTTTCCAAAGCATTGCCTATTCCAATGTTTAAGTTGATACTTGACAAATTGAAGTAACATAGCAAAAGTATACATTGTTGTACCATAAGTAGGTCTACCATACCTCCACCATTCAGCAACATAGTTACGGAGAGAGGAGTCACGCAAACACATAAGCTGGAACTTGAAAGAAGGAGACTGAGGCACACGAGTTGAAGAAATAGCCATCTTGACAGGCCAATGATCTGAGCCTTTCCAATCCAAAATTTCAGAGCTAGAAGACCACAACCCACCAACCCAGTAGCAAGAAACCAAAAAGTGGTCAAGTCGTTCCGTAATGCAGTTATTCCCAATCCTCTGATTGTTCCAAGTAAACTGGCCATTAATGGGCTTAATATGAACAAGATTTAAAGCTAAGATGTTATCCTGAAGTAGCACCGCAGAAGGCTCAAGCCTCGCAATACCACCCCACTTCTCAGCCAACTCAGAAATAGCATTAAAGTCTCTAGCCAAAATCCATAGATGGAAAGGAACTATGCTTCAGACAAATCAGATATGGGACCACAAAAGTTGCTTACCCCGAAGTTCAGTAGGTGCATATATATTGGAGAAGAGAACAGACTCCCTCATCTCAAAACAAGATGCAATCATAGAGATAGAAGACTGAAAGGACAACCACCAAAGAGGGCGGATCTTCCGAGGATTCCATAAACAAGCCACTCCCCCAGCAGAACCTTGAGCACCAATACACTGGCACTCGCCACTCCCCCACAACTTGGGCACTAAACCAAACATACACTCCACTGATAACTTAGTCTCATGTAGGAAAAGAACATCAGGAGATTGACTTCTAAACAAATCATGAACAACTTTTTGTTGAGGGCCACTGTTCAAGCCCCTTACATTCAGGGATAGAACAATCATTTCAAGGGGCCCAAAAAATGGGAATCCAGAGTCTTAACAAACCTGACTCTACCAAAGTTTCCCCTGTTAATTTAATCTTTTCCAAATCCTTTTTTCTACCAAGCTTGGAAGACTTCTCCCCAGCCCCTTTTTTGGATCCTTTTGATGAAGACCCAAATGAGAAGAAGAAGACTTATTATTCTTCACCCCCTCAGTACCTGCATTCTTGGTAGCATAACATGTTATTAACATTAGAAATAAATAATTTAAAAAGGTCTCCCTTTAAAACATTTAGGGAAAAAATTAGATTTAAAGGTAAAATTAAAATTTCCTATATAATCATTATAAAAATTACCCACCCAATAATTGAAAATCAAATTAAATAAAACTATTAAATAAATAATCCCAAAGATAATAAAGGTCCACTAATAATTATAATTCCAACAATAATAATTATTTAAAAAGTCAAAAGTAAAAGTCTCAAAGAAAGGAATTAAAACAATCTTCTCCAAACCCTTAAAATGAAAATAACATTATTAAATCAATAAAAGAATCTCCAATTTAAATAAATTAAAACCACTATAAAAAGATTAATTTAAAAGTCTAAAATTTAAAAAGCAAAAATGATAGAAAAATCCCACATAGAATTCTAACTACCATACCCCAAATTTTAAAAGACATAAATTAAAAACTCCACATTATAATATTTAATTCCTAGATAACATTAAAATCTAGTAAAAATAAATAAAACCACCCACATGAAAATGACTCCAAGATTAATTAAAACATAGAAACTATAATAAATTTCAAAAAGAAATAAAAGAGGGAGTACTAAAAATTCACGTGCAAAGGAAATGAGGCAAAATTAATTTCATCCTATTTTACCTCCCACTCATCTCCTCAACCCTAATAACCCTCTAATATTTTATTACTTTCTCTCCATTGCCCTAACCCTATTCTATTTACATTTTCCTCTTCTCTATTCTTCTCATTGTGTTTCCTCCATTTTATTCTCTTTTGGTTTTGCAGGTTAGGTTTTTAGTTATGCTCTTGGTAGCCATGGACATGCTGCCACAAAGGTATATATTCATTTTATATTATAGAAGGTTTCTCTCTGTTTAATTCATATATATATAATACATTTTTATTGCAAATCTAAGAATATATTTCATTTATAAAAATTTAGAGTTGTAGTATATATATATATATATATATATATATATATTATATTGCATATAGTATAAATAATTCACAGACCAAAAACAACGAGTTGCAAGTTTGAATAAGGCAAGGGCGATGTGTATAACAACGCCGCCACAATATTTAATGGAAGGAAAAAAAGAGGAGATGGGGGGGGCGGATACCCCCCCACCTCTCCACCGAATGGTGGGAAGCTGGGGGTGTATCCGCCCGCCCATACTTCCCACGGTTGCAGGCTTTGGGGGTGGCGGCCATGCCGCCGTCCCCAAAGATCTTAATTTTTTTTGTTTAAAATAAAACAAACCCTAAATAAAATAGGGTACATCCATACACAGCACATAAACTTATTTCATTACTTCGCCTATGTGATATATATGGGGTTTGCATAGTATTAAAATTTGCTATTCGATTTTAATAAAACACACACACACACACACACACACACACACACACACACACACATATATATATAACCAGTAAGATTAATATATTAAACTAGTAAGGTTAAAGTATCTCTTTTCTTCAATATATATATATATATATATATATATATATACTTAAATAAACAGATTTTAACTAACATAAAATATAAGTTTAGGAGAGCTTTAGGTAAACTATTTTTTTTTTTTTTTACAGCAGAAATAAAATATGACAGTTATATTGTTTTTCTTTTAAAGACAACAAATAATATGAGGAAAGTAAAATTTTCTACGAACCATAACATTATAGAGTTTATTTATTTTCTCTCCTTTCTTGCATATAAACAACAACTATTTCTTTTGTACAAAAATAAACTTAACCACAATAATCATTTCTTTCTTCCTTTCCATAAAAATGCACAACAAATAATACTAAGCAATGAATATCTATTTTAGGACAGCAAAAGGGAATTTGCACCAGCCATTATAACATTATTAAAAAAAATTTAATCATTCCTTTCTTCCTTTCCATACAAATGCACAACAAATAATACTAAGCAATGAATATCTATTTTAGGACATCAAAAGGGAATTTGCACCAGCCATTATAACATTATTAAAAAATTGTAGAAAACACTTGCATACATAAGGAAAATTTTATTACACAACTTCAACATTAAGAGTACTTCTTTTTACAACTAAATACGATAAGGTCACACAGACCAAGGCTTTCAACAGCCAACATGATAACAAAACTAAAACAACAATGAACTATTTTCCCAAGCTCCAAGGGCCACCAAAATAACCTGCAAGATCTTAACACAAAGAGGGGAAAGCCAAGCCACAAAAACTGCTCTCCTCCCTACCATAGACCCGCAAGTGGGTCACCCTTGAGCTGGGAGGTCAATCTTCACACGGGTTTTCACACTCCATGACAAATCAATATGCAAGACAACAACACGAAATCACTCATGGAAATGAGTTTGGAGGGGTAGGGGTGTGGACATCACTCGACTCTAGAGGCCACTCCTAAAACTCATAGTCTCAACATAAGCAAGGCCTCAAGACAAAAAAAATATCTCCATGAAATACAAATTCACCATGGCACTCATGCCAACCAAAATAATCCCATACTTAATATATTGCCCTCAAGGCCATAAAAATACCAACACCAGGAGGGTGACCTTGAGGAGGTTCACTCCTCCTCCACCCCACACAAGGAAGGACACACCCAAATAGGTAGTCTAATCCCAATACACCCAAAACCCCACACAAAAGAAAATAAAACCCAACACAATTTGCAAGCACATAAGCAAGAATGTAACAAGCATAAGGAATGGCTAAAATGCCATGAGGCTTACCTTAAGAGCCCAACAATGGATGCAAGTTGAAGAAGAGCCCACACGATTTCTTCAAGCCTCCAATCCTCCAAAACTTTCTAACTCCTTCCCAAAAACCCTCCAAAGATAGAAAAATTCACCAAAACAAGAACCCCCTTCCCCTCTCCAAGAGGAGTTAAAATAGGCCATTCAAGGCCTTGAAGAATGAGAAGGTGACACATGTCACCTTCTCCTTCCTTATCCCAAGCCACTTGCAAGCGAGAAGGAATGTGAGGGTGAAAAGTGTCACCCTCCTATCCATTCAAACCTCACCCTCTCCACTTGTGCTCTCACACATGTGTGAGAGCAAAAGTGGAGAGGTGGCATCTCTCCCCATGGCTTCAAGATGATAAGGGATGATACATGTCATCACCTTATTCTCCAAGGGAGCCCCCTTCACTCCAAGATGCTCTCACACATGTGTGAGAGCCTTGGAGGAAGGTTCCACACACTTGGGGGTCTTGAAGACTCCCCAAGTCTTCAAGGTGGTGGAAGCACAAACCTTGGGAAAGGAGATGAGCCTTCTTTCAAGGCATGACTCATCTCCCACCCTTAGCTATTTTGAATTTTCGTCACTTTTACTTAACCCAAGTTTAGGGTGAGTAGATGGGACTAACCTTAGGGTTTAGTAAGTCCAAATGGATCCTAGACCCTAGGGGCACCTAGGGTTAATTTAGGCCTATAATAAACACTTAAGGAGGTATAAATTCACATTAAATGGCCCAAAAATAAAAAGAACACCAAATGGTGTGAATTAAAACACATATTTTACAACACATCAATTAAATTAAAGACAAGGGGTAACTAGGCCAAATAATAAAATACAAGCATTCATGAAGCATCATTCAATCACACATGATCCTTATCCCTTTTGGGATTGGATCGACCTAACAAGGGAACACATAAGTGTGAGATTGACCTCTAATTTTTTGTGGCCTGGAAAATCACCTGCACACTTGAACAAACGGTCAATCCAACATATATATATTAAAGTCGAAACAATGGAATGTAACACTCATGTCATCGCATAATTCATATAAAACATTAAACAACTCACATCATAATTAAGATTCATAATTGCATTTTCTATATATTATCTCAGAATCAAAATCACATAGCAAATCCATATAATGAGTCCACAATCAACATCACTAGTATCATCAAAGTGTATCTCACATGTCTAAACATCATAAGATCATCAAAATTAGGGTATAGTCAAATCACCACATACTAATCATAACTAATCCAAAATAAAGAGATATAGTCTAGATTTGCATAATGGAAATCAATAGTCTCTAAATGTCTAAAATATCTCCAACTGTAATATGAAATGATCAAAATAGGGAAGTCAAATAAATAGGCCTCACATCCTCCCTCCTAAGACTAAACTTCCTCCTAGAAGTCATCAATGAGGTGAGGATAAAATTTACTCAATATAGCTACATCCTCCCATGTCGCCATGACCTCATCATATCGATCCCACTGGACCCTAACCTGGTCCAACTCTCGACCTCGAAGGCCCAGTGTCCAATGAGCCAATATGCGAATTGGGTCCAAAGCCAACTGCCCATCCGCCTCTACTTGTAGAGCACTCTAGTCCAATATATGAGATAGATCAGATATATATCGCCATAACACAGACACATGAAAAACATTGTGGATGCGTGATAGGCTAGGTGGCAAGGCTAGACAGTAGGCTAGGGGTCCTATCTGCTCCAAGATCTCAAAAGGCCCTACGAACCATGGTACGAGCTTAGAGCCCTTTCCATAACGAATTGAAATTTTGTGTGGCTACATTCTCAAGAATACTCTGTCACCCACTGAGAAGCTCTGATCCAGTCTCTTAGCATCGGCATACTTCTTGTGTCTATCTTGTGCCTCCTGAAGTCTTTGTCTAATTAGGGTCACCTGCTACTCCATATCCTACACCAACTCTAACCCTATAGCAACCCTATCCTCAATACAATCCCAACTCAATGGTGTCCTGCAAGGTTTGCCTTACAAGGCCTGATAAGGAGGCATACCTAATGAACTGTGATGCCCATTATTGTAGGCAAACTCAACTAGATATAGATACTCTTCCCATATAGACTGGTGGTCCATAACATACATACGAAGCATATCCTCTAACACCTGATTCACCCTCTTTGTCCATCCATCTGTCTTAGGGTAATAAACGGAACTAAAGTTGAGTTGTGTGCCCAACGCCTACTACAAAGCTCTCCAAAAGGCTGATGTGAACACTGAGTCTCTGTTAGAAATGATGCAGTGAGGTACCCCATGTAATCTCACAATGTCATCCAAGAATACTCTCGCCACTAATGGTACAATGTACGTCATGTGTACAAATGAGAAATGTGCCACCTTGGTCAACTGTCACCATGATGGCATCATGGCTGCGAGAAGACATAGGAAGACCAACAATGAAATCCATGGAAATGGTGTCCCATTTCCACTCTAGTATCTTGTGAGGGTATACAAGACCTACTAGATTCTGATGCTCGACCTTGACCCTCTAGCACTCAAGGCATCAAGCAACAAACTCTGCAATATCCTGTCTCATACCTGCCCAATGGTACAACTGTCTCAAGTCGGCATGCATCTTCTTCACCCCCGGGTGTTCTACATAAGGTGCTCTATCAGCCTTTGATAACACTACTGTATGTAGGTCGACTGCATGGGGTGCATAGATGCACTGTCGAAGTTGAAGTAGCTCATCTGCCTCAAGGTAGTATCCTACAAACTTGTCCACAAGGGCCCTCTATGACTGGATCTCCTACTGCACCTCAAGAAACCACTCATCCTCAGGTAGATGCTGAATAATGTGTCCCCTCAAGTCCACACTCAGAGTCAAGGTCAGGATCTCATGGTGCCTCTGACTCAATGCGTCAGTAACCATGTTCTCCTTCCCTTTGATGTAGTGGACATCAAAGTTGTACTCGCAAAGAAACTCCATCCAACACTGCAGACGGGCATTCAGATTCGGCTGCGTGAATATTTATTGAAGACTATGATGATTTGAATGAAGCTCAAAGCGACGACCCAGTAGGAAATGTCTCCAACAAACTAGAGCATGAACCACTGCTGCGAGCTCTAAATCATGAGTGGGGTAGTTCATCTCATGGGTCTTGATCTTTCGTGACTCATACATGATCACTCTACCACCCTGCATAAGTATGACTCCCAAACCCTCAAGTGATGCATCAGTGCAAACCATGAAATCTGCTACTGGATCAGGAAATACTAAGATGGGAGCACTGGTAAGATGCTCCTTGAGGACCCCAAAGGCCCTCTCACACCCAAAGGCCCTCTCGCACTACTCAATCCAAGTAAAAATCTTTCCTTTCCGCTGAAGGGAAGTGATGAGGCGTGTTATCCTGGAGAAGCCCTCAACAAATCTACGGTAATAACTAGCTAACCCCATGAAACTCCTGACCTATGTCACACTGGTGGGTGCTGGCCAATCCCTGATAGCCCTAATCTTCGATGGATCTATAGAGATACCATCACTAGATAGGATGTGCCCCAAGTACTGCACCTCTGTCCTAAAAAATGCACACTTCACCAAGTTGCCATAAAGATTATGCTCCCTCAAGCACTGCAAAACCTGACATAGGTGCTCCTCATGCTCCTCTTCGGTCCACGAATAGATCAATATGTCATCGAGGAAAATAATTACGAACTAATCTAAGTAGGTACAGAACACCCTGTTCATGAGACTCATGAACACTGTAGGGGCGTTTGTCAATCCAAAGGGTACCACAGTGAACTCATAGTGGCCATAACGAGTCTGGAAGGCAGTCTTATGGATGTCTACCTCTGTGATGCACAACTAGTGATAACCAGACTTCAGGTTAATCTTAGAGAACACTTTGGCTCCCTGCATCTGATCGAAGAGATTGTCAATCCTAGGCAGAGGATAATAGTTCTTCACCATCACCTTATTTAGCTACCTATAATCCATGCACAGATGAAGAGACCCATCTTTCTTCTTCAGGAAGATGACTAGTGCACCCCAAGGTGAAATGCTAGGTCAGATGTGCCCCTTCTTGAGCAACTCTTCTAACTGCAACTTGAGCTCCGTGAGCTCATGAGTGATCATCCTGTAGGGTGCATGAGACACTGGCTTGGAACTCGGCACTAGATCAATATGAAAGTCTACCTCTCAATGGGGTGGCATCCCTAGTAACTCTGGTGGAAACACATCGGTAAACTCTCTCAAGATGGGATGGTCATCTAATGATGCCTCTGACTCATCCTCTGATCTATCACTAATAGTGATAGAAAACATATGGCATCCCTTCCACATGTAGCACTTAAGTTGCGGAGTAGATATCATACGTACTATTGTGGGCTTCTGAATGCCCACTATCTCAACAGACATGCCATGATCGTCTAAGCAGCTAATCGCCTTTCGGTGATAATCTAGCTTAGCTCTATGAGCCACAAGCCAATCCATGCCTAAAACCACACCATAATATCCTAAAGGCATAACCCTAAGGTCACATAATGTAGTAAAGGCCCCCAAAGATATCTCACAGTCGTGGACCAAGGCATCTACTGCCATCTTGGCCCCTGTAGCCAACTCAACCTCCAACCTATCACCCTGCCTAGAGGCCACCAGCCTACAACACTCCACTAACGATGGAGATATGAATGAATCAATAGTGCTAGAGTCAAATAAAATAGCAATGGGAACATCTCCAATCATACCTACAGTCTCAATCACTGATACCTAAAAATTAGCCTGGCAGTTATCAACCACTGCAAACATACGGTGGTATCTACCACATCTCCAACTGTCTACTCTGATCCTCCTGCACGAGGCTGTCCCCCTACCATAAAGCCCTGTGGGCGCTCTCTGGCTAAAAGTCCTACCCCACCACATACATAGCATGGGCCCCTAGCCTGTACCTGTCCAGTCTGAGTCCTACTACTCTGCTGTTGTCCTGTCCAACTAGTGGACCCCTGAGAACTCCTATAAGACTGCTATGATCTCGCAGGTCCTGCAAGTGGTCCTTGCTATCTCTGATCCCTATGCAGGCCCTGTTGTTGCCAACCACAATTCTATCCTCCCTGTTCCCTCTATTGGGGCCTGGACCTCTATTGAAACTACTACTGCTGTGGAGGCCTAGGAGGTAAAGGTGTAGAACTAAACCCTCCTCTCTAAGGTGGTGGTGGTGGTCTATGGTAATTTTGTTGCTGTTGCTGGCTACGATCCTAAAACTAAGGGCATGAACTCTAACTTGTCGCTGTATCTCCTCAGTAATGTATGCCTTCTCAGCAACCTCACTTAAGGTCTGAGGGTCTGCCATGCGCACAGGCCCTGATATCCCCTGATTCAAACCTCTGATAAACTTGTGAACTAGAATTTTTTCATCATGGAGATACTCCGTATAATGTGACAACTCTGTGAACCTACCCTCATACTGTGCTATAGTAGACCCTCACTGCCTTAAATCATGGAACTCATCAATACAACTCTGCCTATAGTGGTCTGACAGATATCACGCATTAAAGCGCTCAATGAATGTGTCCTATGAAAGTGTATCCAAAGATAAGCGGGGCTTGCACTCCTCAGTGCATCACCAAGTTGCTGTTGCGTCTCTGAATAGGTGAACCGCCACACGTGCCTTCGTGTTGCCCTCAGAAGGATGCAATATAAAGCACCTGTCTAAACTAATATGCCAAGCCTCCGCCTTAGCTCCCTCTATGGTTGAAGTGAAGGTAGGTGGATTTAGCCTTAGCAAATCTCTGATGGGGTCCCCACGGTCTTGTGTCCTCAGATAGGCTCATCCACACCAAAACCATAAGGCTTGTGAAAAACCTGCTCTACTCTAACTGCCTCCTCTTGCCTAGCATGATGCGGAGGGCTCCTGCTATGAGCTCTATAAGCTGAACCAACCTCCTCTGCTATCGTATCAGGTATCTCAACATAAGGCTCTACACGTGGTGCCACTCGCGGCTCAACGCGGGGCTCTACACATGGCTCCACATGTGACTCAGCACATGGCTCCTCTCACAGATCTACGCGGGGCTTGACACGTGGCTCAACTACGGCCGGTGATAACTTATCTAGCACTGCCTGTAAGGCCTGTAAGATCTGTGGTCTGATATTAGGTGTGGGTGGTGCCTGCGGTGCTGACTGTCCCTGACCCTCGGCTAATGAGTCGCTATGCACCTCTACAGACTCAGTGCAATGTGAATGCGCTTGCCTCATTCTAGGTGGCATCCTACAAGAATAAGGTAGTCACGAATTAGTTGAAATTACGAAAAAAGTAATGTGCCCAGACAAGCCCAGTGTTTAAACTTGGGCTCTAATACCAAATGTCATGCCCACATTTCCCATGCGATCACGACATGCAACACACATGTCATGTCCACATTTGTCATGTGGTCATGACACGAAATATCAAAAACTTTTCTACATGTCCCTAGAAACCCCCTCGCATGCGTCAGCGTGCTCGGTGGCAATACGCATAAGGCATAAACATGTCAATCAAATCTCGGGGAAGAGTGTTTACATATGCAATCCCCTACATAATGATAGCTGACTAGGGGGTTATGCGACATGATGAGCGTCGCTACTAGGATTAGGGTCGACTAATAATTAATCCCAAAGATAATAAAGGTCCACTAATAATTATAATTCCAACAAAAATAATTATTCAAAAAGTCAAAAGTAAAAGTCTCAAAGAAAGGAATTAAAACAATCTTCTCCAAACCCTTAAAATCAAAATAACATTATTAAATCAATAAAAGAATCTCCAATTTAAATAAATTAAAACCACTATAAAAAGATAAATTTAAAAGTCTAAAATTTAAAAAGCAAAAAGGATAGAAAAATCCCACATGAAATTCTAACTACCATACCCCAAATTTTAAAAGACATATAAATTAAAAACTCCACATTATAATATTTAATTCCTAGATAACATTAAAATCTAGTAAAAATAAATAAAACTGCCCATATGAAAATGACTTCAAGATTAATTAAAACATAGAAACTATAATAAATTTCAAAAAGAAATAAAAGAGGGAGTACTAAAAATTCATGTGCAAAGGAAATGAGGCAAAATTAATTTCATACTATTTTCCCTCCCACTCATCTCCTCAACCCTAATAACCCTCTAATATTTTATTACTTTCTCTCCATTGCCCTAACCCTACTCTATTTGCATTTTCCTGTTCTCTATTCTTCTCATTTTGTTTCCTCCATTTTATTCTCTTTTGGTTTTGCAGGTTAGGGTTTCAGATATGCTCTTGGCAGCCATATACATGCTGCCACAAAGGTATATATTCATTGTATATTATACAAGGTTTCTCTCTGTTATATATATATATATATATATATATAAAATACATTTTTATTGCATCTTTATTGCAGATCTGAGAATATATTTCATTTATAAAAATACAGAGTTGTAGTAAATATATATATATTTTATATTGCATATAATATAAATAATTCACAGACCAAAAACAACGAGTTGCAGGTTTGAATAAGGCAAGGGTGACGGGTATAACAGTGCTGCCACAATACAAAGTTTGTAGGTTTCAATATTTAATGGAAGCCAAAAAAGAGGGGATGGGGGGGGAGGCAGATACCCCCCACCTCTCCATCGAATGGTAGGAAGGTGGGGGGGTATCTGCCTGCTGTCCCCAAAGATCTTAATTTTTTTTGTTTAAAATAAAACAAACCCTAAATAAAATAGGGTACGACCATACACAACACATAAACTTATTTCATTACTTCGCCTCTGTGATATATATGGGGTTTGCACAATATTGAAATTTGCTATTATTCGATTTTAATAAAACACATATCATTATATATATATATATATATATATATATATATAAACTAGTAAGATTAATATATTAAACCAGTAAGGTTAAAGTATCTCTTTTCTTCAAAATAACAATCAATACAATATATACTGTATACTTAAATAAATAGATTTTAACTAACATAAAATATAAGTTTAGGAGAGCTTTAGGTAAACTATTTTTTTTTTTGATAGTAGAAATAAAATATGATAGTTCTATTGTTTTTCTTTTAAAGACAACAAATAATATGAGGAAGGTAAAATTTTCTATGAACCATAACATTATAGAGTTTATCTATTTTCTTACCTTTCCTACATATAAACAACAACTATTTCTTTTGTACGAAAATAAACTTAACCACAATAATTATTCCTTTCTTCCTTTCCATACAAATGCACAACAAATAATACTAAGCAATGAATATCTATTTTAGGACAGCAAAAAGGAATTTACACAAGCCATTATAACATTATTAAAAAATTGTAGAAAACACTTGCATACATAAGGAAAATTTTATTACACAAATTCAACATTAACAATACTTCTTTTTACAACTAAATAAAATAAGGTCACATAGACCAAGGCTCTCAACAACCAACATGATAACAAAACTAAAACAACAATGAACTATCTTCCCAAGCTCCAAGGTTCACCAAAATAACCTGCAAGATCTTAACACAAAGAGGGGAAAGACAAGCCACAAAAACCGCTTTCCTCCCTACCATAGACTCGCAAGTGGGTCACCCCCGAGCTGGGAGGTCGATCTTCACACAGGTTTTCACTCTCCACAACAAATCAATATGCAAGACAACAACATGAAATCACCCATAGCTTTTACACAAAACAAAACTCATGGAAATGAGTTTGGAGGGGTAGGGGAATGGACATCACTCGACTCTAGAGGCCACTCCTAAAAATCATAGTCTCAACACAAGCAAGGCCTCAAGCCAAAATGATATCTCCATGAAATACAAATTCACCATGGAACTCATGCCAACCAAAATAATCCCATACTCAATATATTGCCCTTAAGGCCATAAAAATACCAACACTATGAGGGTGACCTCGAGGAGGTTCACTCCTCCCCCACCCCACACAAGGAAGGACACACCCAAATAGTTAGTCTCATCCCAATACACCCGAAACCCCACACAAAAGAAAATAACTCCCAACACAATTTGCAAGAACATAAGCAAGAATGTAACAAGCATAAGGAATGGCTAAAATGCCATGAGGCTTACCTTAAGAGCCCAACAATGGATGCAAGTTGAAGAAGAGCCCACAAGCTTTCTCCAAGCCTCCAATCCTCCAAAACTTTCTAACTCCTTCCCCAAAACCCTCCAAAGATAGAAAAATTCACCAAAACAAGAACCCCCTTCCCCTCTCCAAGAGGAGTTAAAATAGGCCTTCATTCAAGGCCTTGAGGAATGAGAAGGTGACACATGTCACTTTCTCCTTCCTCATCCCAAGCCACTTGCAAGGGAGAAGGAATGTGAGGGTGAAAAGTGTCACCCTCCTATCCATTCAAACCTCACCCTCTCCACTTGTGCTCTCACACATGTGTGAGAGCAAAAGTGGAGAGGTGGCATCTCTCCCCATGGATCCAAGAGGATAAGGGATGACACATGTCACCACCGTATTCTCCAAGGAAGCCCCCTTCACTCCAAGATGCTCTCACACATGTGAGCCTTGGAGGAAGGTTCCACACACTTGGGGGTTTTGAAGACTCCCCAAGTCTTCAAGGTGGTGGAAGCACAAACCTTGGGAAAGAAGATGGGCCTTCTTTCAAGGCATGACTCATCTCCCACCCTTAGCCATTTTGAATTTTCGTTACTTTTACTTAACCCAAGTTTAGGGTGACTAGATGGGAGTAACCCTAGGGTTTAGCAAGTCCAAATGGACCCTAGACCCTAGGGGTACCGCCTAGGGTTAGTTTAGGCCCCTAATAAACACTTAAGGAGGTATAAATTCACATTAAATGGCCCAAAAATAAAAAGAACACCAAATGGTGTGAATTAAAACACATATTTTAAAACACATCAATTAAATTAAAGACAAGGGGTAACTAGGCCAAATAATAAAATACATGCATTCACGAAACATTGTTCAATCACACATGATCCTTATCCCTCTTGGGATTGGATCGGCCTAACAAGGGAACACATAAGTGTGAGATCGACCTCCAATTTTTTGTGGCCTGGAAAATCACCTGCGCACTTGAATAAATGGTCAATCCAACATATATATATCATAGCTGAAGCAACAGAATGTAACACTCATGTCATCACATAATTCATATAAAACATTAAAAAATTACATCATAATTAAGATTCATAATTGCATTTTCTATATATTATCTCAAAATCAAAATCGCATAGCAAATCCATATAATGAGTCCACAATCAACATCACTAGTATCATCAAAGTGTATCTCACATGTCTAAACATCATAAGATCATCAAAATTAGGGTATAGTCAAATCACCACATACTAATCATAACTAATCCAAAATAAAGAGATATAGTCTAGATCTGCATAATGGAAATCAATAGTCTCTAAATGTCTAAAATATCTCCAATTGTAATATGAAATTATCAAAATAGGGAAGTGAAATAAATAGGACTCACACAAAACACATTACATATGCCACTCAGGATTTTACAGACACTAGGCCACAACTTAGGGTTACAAAACATTCATATAACAACATTATTTCATGATTTCCTTCACCATCTTCTGGATTCTCTACTCTGTAACTTATTTTGTTCTCTGCTCTGCTCTCTGCTTCACTTTTGCTTCTTCTTCGGATCAAAACACTTATGAATTTGCTTCATGTCTTCTCATAATTGTTCATTTCATCACTGTTGTCTCCTAACAAATCATTATCCTTCATTTATATCCTCTGCAAGTTTTCAAATCATTACCAAGTCGGCCTAATTGCAATAGATAGTATGAAACATGTGTACATGGATAGGTCAGACCTAAACATAAGTATTGCTCTGCTGGTACATAAAACTTCGTGTAGATCTCCATGAAGGTCGGCCAAGTCCTATACTTCATTGAATAACATTCCTTTAAGCTCTACAAGTCATGGAATTGCTCTGTAAGCCAATTAGACTTCACTGAACACTGTTGTCTCTACTATGTGAAAATAAGTAAAAGTAGGCAATCTTTTGATAGTGATATCTCTCCCAAATTGAACCCAGATGATCTAAATTTTGGATATGTTGTAGATGACTATGTCTAGATATTAAGTTGAGCTCTGCAACCTCTAATATGCAAATGCGATAAAATGAGATATTCTCCAAGGCCACTCTCTAGGTACTCTGCAATTCACTATTAACTATCCCAATTATTTTGAATGCTTTTAGATGCTCCTGCATCAAATGTTCATTGTGTTAACATAGGTTTGGTTAACCTTGGGTATTTAGACTAATTGCATAGCTACTTTGGTGATTGTGAAAGTGTGGAGTAGCATGCTTGGATGAATTTAGGTCCAAGCTAAGATGTGTTGTGGTCTACCTTCATTCCTTTCCACTGCGGGGATGCTTAGGTCTAGACCTAATTTAAATTTTCTAGGTTAAGGTGATTTTCTGACCTTGGAGAATGTTCTCAAGGTTGATGAGAGTATAAATGAATTTCAAGGAATCACGATCGTGTGTGCACATGATGGATGTGATGTGAGTAATAGTGTGGTTGAGTGTGTGGAGCAGTAGAAGCCTTCATGTGTTAGATTACTGGATGTAGTGAGCTGAAGGTGTCTACTATCTTTTAGTGTTGCTATGAATATGATGTTGGTATTATGGTAAATATTGGTTATGTATTTTGAGCTTCATTGGAACTATACTCCATGCATAAGTTAGATGCAATTATAACTATTCAAATCTTGGCAGTGAGCCACTTCTTCTTTCTCATTCTCTTTGGGCAGTGAGCCTTTCTTCTAGGTAGTGATCCCTTTGGTAGTGAGCCTTTTGTAATTCAGTGTTGTTACTACTTTTTATTGTGAGCTAATCCTCACCATGGTTTTTCCCTTTTTGAGTTTTCCATGTAAATCTGGTGTTCTCTTGTGTTTGATGTTGATTTGATTCAATTTCTATTATTTGTTTTTCATGCTTAACCATCATAATAGTTTAAGGGTTAATTAAATTTATGCAGATCTAAATGTGTGTGAGGCTTTTCAAATTTTAAGCTACAACCGATTCACCCCCCTCTTAATTGTCTTGTGTATTCAACAATTGGTATTAAAGCCAAGTTCTTTCGAAGAGAGCTTAACCGCTTGAGGAAGATTCAGGATGGCACACAAGAAGGATGTTCCCCTATTTGATAGATCGGACTATGCTTTCTGGAAAATAAGGATGGAAGGTTATCTAATTTCTCTTGGATACAACATCTAGAAGTCCACAATGACTCAATATACAATGCCTGAAAATGGTCTAAGTACTACATATGAGGTCAAGGCCTATGAACTCAATGGTAAAGCAAGGTATGCTCCTTTAAGTGGTCTTTCTAATTCTAAAATGGTGAAAGTCATGGATCTGAAATCTGCTAATGAAATTTGGAAAAAAGTTAGAAAGTATTCATGAAGGAAATGATAAGGTCAAGCAAGCTAAAATGATGAAATTTGGAAAAAAGTTAGAAAGTATTCATGAAGGAAATGATAAGGTCAAGCAAGCTAAAATGCAGAATTTAAAGCTCATGTTTGAGACCATGTGAATGTCTAAAGATGAAAACATTACAAGCTACTTACAAAGGGTGGATGAAGTTATCAATTGCATCAAATGTCTTGGTAGAAAAATGGATGAAAAAGAAGTGATATTGAAGGTACTCAGAACTCTTCCTAAAACTTACAGTCACAAGTTTTTGCTATAGAAGAACTACAAATTCTGAATCAGTTTACCAAAGATCAGTTGCTTGGCACCTTAATTGCTTTTGAAATAAGAGAATTCAGTACAAGTAGTGAAAAGGCTGAGACTACGCTCATGACTGATAAGTCTGAGAAGACTGTGGAATCAGATTAGGAGGATACAGATGATTTGGAAGCTAATTTTGCAAGAAGAATGAAGTTGGGTACTGGTAAGTTGCCTTTCAAGTGTTTCAGTTGTGGGAAGATAGGTCATTATGATTCAGAATGTCTAGAAATAATTTTGACGAGCAAGAATAAGAATAACAAAAGTAGAGTGCTTAAGAAAAGATACTATGTTAGAGAAGATGCAGGTATATCTGATGATGAATCTAATTTTGAAAATGATGAGGATAATGAACGTTTGTTCATAGCTTTGAGAGATGATACCGTTTCTACTAACTTTGGGAAATGTGTGAAAGAAAAGTCTCCAGAAGTAGTTCTTAATGTTGAAAGCACTTTGATATATGCTTTTCATACTACACAGGAAAATAACCTTTGGGTCATTGATAATGGATGCTCAAATCATATGACTGGTGATAAAATTAAGTTTTTTAAACTTGAAAATATGATAGAGGATTAGTCATATTTGGTGATGATAGAACTGCTCAGATATGTGGAAGAGGCTTAATTAGTTTTGATGGCAAGCATAATACTGATGATGTTTTTTATGTTAAGGGTTTAAAGCATAACCTCTTGAGTGTTAGACAAATGTGTAGAAAAGGACACAATCTTATGTTTCAGGATGGTGGTTGTGAGATTAGAAAATATTCTAAAATTGTGACAGCTACTGGAAAGAGGACATATGGAAATGTATATCATCTCAAAGGTGGTGATGGATATTACTTCACGACTCAAATCAGTGCAAGTTTTCTATGAAATAGAAGATTGTGTCACATCAAATTTGATAGCTTGGTAAGGATAAGTTTAGCTCAAGCTGTAAGAGATCATCCAAAGATTACAAAGCCCATCAATGTTGTCTGCAAGGAATGTCAGATTAGAAAGCAAGCAAGAAGAAGTGTCAAAGTCAAGGATCGGTTTACTACTGGACTATTGGAATTGGTGCATATAGATCTTTGTGGTCATACCTATTGTGACATTATCACATCACCCCATTGCAATTGGGGACCCCCTTTTTTGTGCTCTAATGTTTTGCCTTCAGTCTTGGATGATGTCTTAGTTTTGTGCTGGGAACCATAATCTCCTAGAGTGTGTCAAATTCTAAGTCTGACAGTGGCAATTTGCGCCTTAATCTAAAAGGAGGTTTCTATCATGACAAGATAAATTCAACATGAAACCTTGGCGCCTTGATAGAAGTTTATATCTTGACCCTCAAAATGCTTTAAAACATTGAAAATGTTGCAAGAAAATGGCTCAATAGTCTTAGGTGTAAATATGCTCCTGAACAACCCCTAAGGGGTGCCTAAGGTAGAATCTTGCAAAATCATCATTGCCAATCATATATTTGCTCCTAGATGCTGGTTTAAAGACTCCAGACTTAGAAATTTTCAAAGAGATATTCTTAAGGTAGCTAGGCACAATTCCCACTTGTAGAGACCCAAAAGAGCACCTAGAGTTAGAAAATGTTAGAAGTCATCAAAGGAAGTGGCGCCTTGAAAGACTAAACCTCCTAGAGACACCTTTAATTGATCAAAGTCCAAAATTCATTCTCCCAACCTAAGGCGCACTTTAGCACCTGGAGAGTCATCTTTTAGCGCCTTTGATAAGTGGTGCAGGAGCACCCGCACATGATCAGGATATAGGTCCGCATGATGACATACATGATCAGGATATAGGATAGTTATCAGCATGATGACAGGATAGTCTATTTTTAGTATGTTTGACTTTATCATGTAATAAGGTCCATTGGACCGATGCTATGTATTAGTTCAGCCTAGGAGTATGTGTAGGCAGTTAGAGATCGGGATAAGATAGTCTGAGTTGTCCTCTCTCCCAGCCGCTTGGAGGCTCCCAGCCGCTGGGAAGTGAGTTGGTAGTACTCGAAGGATTTGTTATATATACCTTCGATCTGTTAGGGTTTAGAGAGTTCATATTGATATTGAGATTGGTGTTGATAGATGTATTGGTGTTGTGTTGAGTTGAGCGCAGTTCAGACATTGTGAATCTGTATTCAGGACTTTTGAATTTCAATTGAATAAGATCTTATCTTTTGCAGTATCTGGTTGTATCAGTTGTATCTGTTTTGATTTCCTTTCCGTTTGCAAGTAGATGGGTATTTTCAACCCTTCCACCGGTTGATCCTGCAAATCGGTGGAATGGTCCTGTATCATAGCTTAGGTTGCATTTGTGTTTTCTGTTTATGCATTGCATTGTTCAGGAGATCAGTTAGAAGCATGCTGTGAAACAGCCTAGCATCCTCATGTGCTAGGTATAGAAAGGTAAACTATTAGATTTCGGTTTGAAGGTGATCCGGCCCGGTCGTCACATTGTCTTTGTGAAATTATGCGGTTCTGAGTGTTTACATGCAGTGGAAGGATATACAGGAGTCTGCATGTGCGTTTCCAGCCGGAGCAAGCCGCATCGTCATCTGCGAATGCATCGCCATCAGGATCGGGTCGTGAAACTGTTGAAGTTTGCATGTTGCAAGTGCATCATGATGTTTTGAGTTGGATATATACTTAGTGTATATATCGCAGTCAGGATCATCTCTCGGGGAAGCTCATCATCTGCGTATCGCTAGCTGATGCGGGTGTGAAAGTTCAGTTTTGTCTAAGTATTGAAGAGTTCATCAGGAGGATGTGTGACGTCATCGTCATCAGGATATGACGTCATCGTCATCAGGATATTGAGATATCCCTCAATGCGAGTTTATCCTGTGGTCACCCAGTGGTTAAGTATCGGCGTAGGCAGGAAGTTGAATTAGCATCATCAGGAGGTTTCGAAAGAACCGGATGAACAATATCATGATGCTGTTGCTTGTATCGTCGGGCAGTGGAGCGTCGAAGGCAAGGTGTTGAAGGTGAACGTCATCAGGATATTGTGAGCAACCGGATATTTGGATATCCTGCTGACGAAGGTGATATTGAATATCATGATGATGCCGCTTGTGTTTGGCGCCCGATGAACAGTGCAACCGGAGGATGTTTGCGCCTGTTGATTATCATGATGATGATGATAGGCGACAAACGGAGGAGGTAAATAGTAGTCGACAGGAGGATATTTGCGATCATCCGAAATATGATGATGATGTTCAGCCGATAGAGGTTTTTATCATGCTGTTTGCATTTGTGGCTACTCCTTCCTGTTAGTTAACCTCCGTTGCGTTCCACTCTGCATCATAGTGGTATCAGAGCAAAGGTTAGGATCTTCTGGAAAAGATAAGCAGGATGTCAGACGGAGAAGGAACATCTGAGGTTCCAGCAAGGATGACCAACGCTGAGTTGGCAGTTCTGGTGAAGAAACAGATTGTGGAAAGTAAGGCCGTGAAGGCTCAGAATCAGGAGTTGAAAGATGAGTTAGCAAAGTTGAGGAGCAGAGTAGGTTCTGGTAGAGAAGATGACAGGGAAGAAGAAGAGATCCCTAATTGGAGCGAGGAGGTCGTTCCTGCAGACCAGAGACCACTGTTGAACGCCCTCAAGGCCATGGAGAGGAGAACCATGGATGTGAAGCTGGATTTGCCAGTGTTTACAGGTAAGATGGACCCTGATTCAGTAATGGAATGGATAGATTGTTTGAACAATTTCTTTGTAACAGAGGAGATACCAGAACAACAGAGAGTGAAGATAGCACAGTCAAAGATGAAAGAAGCTGCCTTGACATGGTGGAATTTTGTTCAGGATGATAGAGTACAGGAGGGAAAACGTAGAGTTGCCACATGGAAGAAGATGATGGAATTGGTAAAGGAAGCTTATATTCCATTGGATTACAGTATCCAGTTACACAAGAGGAAGCAAAACCTGAAGCAGAAGGAGCTAGATGTCAGCTCATATACAGAAGAGTTCATGAAACTCTGTATGAAGACAAAGGTGAAAGAAAGTGAAGAAGAGAAGGTAGCCAGATACCTGAATGGATTGAGGTTTAATATTCAGGAAGATCTGAGTCTGCATAACCCAGATACAGTGCAGAAAAGCTTTCAGTTGGCATTGAAAGTGGAAGAAAAGTTGAAGAGAAAACAAGAGCAAAACAATAGAGGAAGAGGAAGACAACAAAGAGGTGGAAGAGGTCCTTTCAGAGGCAGAGGACATGGACAGGGATATCAAGGAGAATCCAGTCAGGATAATAGTAAGGGCAACAATAGTCAGAATCAGAGAGAGAATTACAGTCAGCAAGGAAATTTCAGAGGTAGAAGACCTTACAGAGGAAGATCCCAGGGCAGAGGATCCATCAGATGCTATAACTGTAACAAAGAAGGCCATATAGCCAGCAGATGTCCAGACAAGGCCACAAGCTCAGCAGGAGAAAGGAGGACAAATCTGGTCAACGAACTTGATAATCAAAGTAGGACAAGCTCTAATGAATTTCAGAGTGTGAATGGTCCTGAGAATTATGGATATCCAGAAAGTGGAGAGTCTCTGATGATGAGAAGGACAGTAACTACCATGAAGGTACCTGACAACGAAGCCCCTCAGAGGAAGTCCCTTTTCAGAACCATTTGCAAAGCAGGAGGTAAGGCATGTAAAGTTTTGATTGATTCTGGTTCTACTGAGAACTTTGTGTCTGAAGAGATGGTGGTGAAGCTGAAGTTTAGGAGATTGCCTCACCCATCTCCCTATAAAGTCTCATGGCTTACTCAAGGTCAGCAGACAACTGTAGAAGAGCAGGCTTGGGTAGAATTCCAGATTGGTGGATATAAGGATAAGTTGTTGTTTGATATCACCAAGATGGATGCTTGCAACCTTTTGTTTGGTAGACCATGGCAGTATGATCTGAAGGCACAGCATGATGGTGTTAAAAACACCTATAAAATCACTAAAGATGGTAAAGAAGTAACGTTATTCCCATTGAAGGAGAAAGAGGAGAAGTCTAAAGGCAAAGAAGTGAAGGTCATGCTGATGGAAGGCAAACAGTTCATGAAAGAAGTAGCAGCAGAAGGTGCAGTTGCATATGCCCTGATCCCCTGTATGAGTGTGAATAAGAAACAACAGCAAGAAGGCAAGAAAGAAAAGAAGCTGAGGTTGATAGACCCAGCTGTCCAAGAGTTATTGGATAAGTACAAAGGTGTCATCTCAGAGGGAATGCCAAGGTCCCTACCCCCTGTCAGAGATATCAGTCATTGCATAGACTTGATTCCAGGGTCTACACTTCCAAATAAAGCAGCTTATAAGCTTACCCCAGAACAGAATGCAGAAGTAGCCAGACAGATTGAAGAATTGATGAATTCAGGTCTGATTGGAAAGAGTTTGAGTCCATGTGCAGTACCAGCTGTACTAGCACCAAAGAAGGAAGGCACTTGGAGGCTTTGCACCGATTCCAGAGCCATCAACAAGATCACAATCAGGTATAGGTTTCCAATCCCCAGAATTGAGGATTTACTTGATTGTTTGGGAAATGCTAAGTACTTTACAAAAATAGACTTGAAGAGTGGATACCATCAAATCAGGATTAGACCAGGTGATGAGTGGAAGACAGCATTCAAAACAAATGAAGGATTATATGAATGGAAGGTTATGCCTTTTGGTTTGTCTAATGCCCCTAGTACTTTCATGAGGCTGATGAATGAGGTTCTGAAGGAATTCATTGGTAAGTTTGTCATAGTCTATTTAGATGACATTCTGATTTTCAGTAACACCAAAGAAGAACATCTCAGGCATATAGATCTGGTTCTCAAGAGGTTACATGAAGAGAAGCTGATGATAAACTTGGACAAGTGTCTGTTCATGAAACAGGAGATTACCTATTTAGGTTTTGTCATTTCACAAGGAAAGCTGCAGATGGATAAGGAGAAGGTGAGTGCCATATTGAATTGCCAGTCCTTGCACTTCCAGATTTTAACAAGATCTTTCAGGTAGAGTGTGATGCCAGTCACATGGTCATTGGAGCTGTACTCAGTCAAGAGGGTAGACCAATTGCATTTTTCAGTGAAAAGCTCAATGATGCTAAGAAAAGGTATTCATCATATGATCTGGAAATGTATGCTTTAGTTCAGTCCCTAAAGAAATGGAGGCATTATCTGTTGCCAAAGGAGTTCATAGTCTTCACAGACAACCAGGCTTTGAGTTTCATCAACAGTCAGGAAAAGCTGAACCACAGACATATGAAGTGGGTAGAAACCCTACAGGCTTTCACTTTTACCTTGAAGCATAAGAAAGGGGTTAAGAACAAAGTTGCAGATGCTTTAAGCAGGCGAGTTCTCACAGTAAATCAGATTCAGTTAGAGAGTGTTGGTATTGACTCACTCAAGACCATGTATGAGTCTGATGCTGATTTTGGAGAAATATATCAGGTCTGTACTTCTTTTGGGGAGAAATACCATGCTGAGTTCTCTGAATTTCTGATCCAAGATGGATTGTTGTTCAAGGGTGGACAGTTGTGTATCCCAAGGTGTTCTATGAGGTTGAATATAATCAAGGAGAAACATTGTGGAGCCATGGCAGGTCATTTTGGTCTAGATAAGACTCTTGATCTGGTCAGGAGGCATTATTTCTGGCCTAAGTTGCAGTCAGATGTCAGGAAATTTGTAGAAACCTGTGTAATATGTCAGAAGGCTAAAGGCAGGTCAACCAATGCAGGGTTATATCAGCCCTTACCCATTCCTTCCAGACCATGGGAAAGCATCAGTATGGATTTTGTTTTGGGTTTACCAAGGACTAGGAGAGGATATGACAGTGTTTTTGTTGTAGTGGATAGATTCAGTAAAATGGCACATTTCTTGCCATGCAAAACCACTGCAGATGCCTCATACATTGCAGATTTATTCTTCAGAGAGATTGTCAGAATTCATGGGTTGCCTTTGAGCATAGTTTCAGACAGGGATGTGAAGTTTGTGGGTCACTTCTGGAGAACCCTTTGGAGGAAACTGGGAACCAATTTATCTTTTTCCTCTGCATATCATCCTCAAACGGATGGACAAACTGAGGTAGTGAACCGTTCCTTGGGGAATCTACTTAGATGCTTGACAAAACAGCATGGAGAGAAGTGGGACAATATTCTATCTCAAGCTAAGTTTTCATACAATGATACTGTCAACAGGAGCACAGGAAAATCACCTTTTCAGGTAGTGTATGGAATGCATCCCAGGGGAATTTTGGAGTTGCGAGATCTCCCTACAGCAGATCCTGTTAGTGCCGATGGAGAAGCTTTTGCTGAAGCCATTAAAGAAGTTCATGATCAGGTTAAGACCCAACTCCAGCAAACTACCTTGAAATATAAGGAATATGCTGATAAGAAGAAGAAGGATGTTCAATTTGTTGTTGGAGATTTGGTTTGGGTTCACTTGAAGAAAGACAGGCTTCCTAAGGGAAAGTATACTAAGCTCATGCAAAAGAAAGTTGGACCATGTCAGATTTTGCAAAAGCATGGACAGAATGCTTATAAAATCCAACTCCCACCTGATCTTGGTTTATCTCCTATCTTCAATGTATGTGATTTAACTCCATACAAGGCTAATCCAGATGCAGATCAGGATATCCTACAGGATACAGTTGCTGAAGACATTCCTCAACATGATCCTCCACAGATACAGCAGATTTTGGACACTCGAGTGGTCAAACAGACCAGGAACAACAAGTACTTGGAGTACCTCGTCTCTTGGAAGGGACAGCCGACTTCTGAAGCAGTATGGATGACTGCAGAACAGATACAGAAACATGGTGCCGACCTTGATACTCTCATCTCAAGTGGACTTGAGATTTCTTCTTTTGGGGAGTATGGTGCAGGAGCACCCACACATGATCAGGATATAGGTCCGCATGATGACATACATGATCAGGATATAGGATAGTTATCAGCATGATGACAGGATAGTCTATTTTTAGTATGTTTGACTTTATCATGTAATAAGGTCCATTGGACCGATGCTATGTATTAGTTCAGCCTAGGAGTATGTGTAGGCAGTTAGAGATCGGGATAAGATAGTCTGAGTTGTCCTCTCTCCCAGCCGCTTGGAGGCTCCCAGCCGCTGGGAAGTGAGTTGGTAGTACTTGAAGGATTTGTTATATATACCTTCGATCTGTTAGGGTTTAGAGAGTTCATATTGATATTGAGATTGGTGTTGATAGATGTATTGGTGTTGTGTTGAGTTGAGCGCAGTTCAGACATTGTGAATCTGTATTTAGGACTTTTGAATTTCAATTGAATAAGATCTTATCTTTTGCAGTATCTGGTTGTATCAGTTGTATCTGTTTTGATTTCCTTTCCGTTTGCAAGTAGATGGGTATTTTCAACCCTTCCACCGGTTGATCCTGCAAATCGGTGGAATGGTCCTGTATCATAGCTTAGGTTGCATTTGTGTTTTCTGTTTATGCATTGCATTGTTCAGGAGATCAGTTAGAAGCATGCTGTGAAACAACCTAGCATCCTCATGTGCTAGGTATAGAAAGGTAAACTGTTAGATTTCGGTTTGAAGGTGATCCGGCCCGGTCGTCACATTGTCTTTGTGAAATTATGCGGTTCTGAGTGTTTACATGCAGTGGAAGGATATATAGGAGTCTGCATGTGCGTTTCCAGCCGGAGCAAGCCGCATCGTCATCTGCGAATGCATCGCCATCAGGATCGGGTCGTGAAACTGTTGAAGTTTGCATGTTGCAAGTGCATCATGATGTTTTGAGTTGGATATATACTTAGTGTATATATCGCAGTCAGGATCATCTCTCGGGGAAGCTCATCATCCGCGTATCGCTAGCTGATGTGGGTGTGAAAGTTTAGTTTTGTCTAAGTATTGAAGAGTTCATCAGGAGGATGTGTGACGTCATCGTCATCAGGATATGACGTCATCGTCATCAGGATATTGAGATATCCCTCAATGCGAGTTTATCCTGTGGTCACCCAGTGGTTAAGTATCGGCGTAGGCAGGAAGTTGAATTAGCATCATCAGGAGGTTTCGAAAGAACCGGATGAACAATATCATGATGCTGTTGCTTGTATCGTCGGGCAGTGGAGCGTCGAAGGCAAGGTGTTGAAGGTGAACGTCATCAGGATATTGTGAGCAACCGGATATTTGGATATCCTGCTGACGAAGGTGATATTGAATATCATGATGATGCCGCTTGTGTTTGGCGCCCGATGAACAGTGCAACCAGAGGATGTTTGCGCCCGTTGATTATCATGATGATGATGATAGGCGACAAACGGAGGAGGTAAATAGTAGTCGACAGGAGGATATTTGCGATCATCCGAAATATGATGATGATGTTCAGCCGATAGAGGTTTTTATCATGCTGTTTGCATTTGTGGCTACTCCTTCCTATTAGTTAACCTCCGTTGCGTTCCACTCTGCATCAATAAGCTTGGTTTGATGCTATTTATTTTTGTGGCACCTTAGTAGAATGAAGTTTCCTGGGCTATCTTTAGTGGTTAGAATTCATTAAACTTGAAGTATTCGCCTCCTTCTAAGTTAGGCACACATTTGCATCTGAAGAATCACATTTTGGCACCTTGACATGAGAAGTGCCTAAACCTATGATAAAGTATCTCTAAAGAAGTATAACACTCCTAGAGTTCATAAGAATTGATCAAGCTCAAAAAATACATCCCAAACTAAGGCGCATTTTTGCTTCTGTTCAACCCTATTTTTGTGCCTAAGTGAAAATGTGCTTGATTCCATGGATTATGAGGATATCTAAGTGTCTTGAACTTCTCCTTGAGTTTACACCATGTTTTGAAGCCATGCAGGTTGAAGTGAACACTTATCTCCAAGATGAGGCACAACTTTGCTCCTGAGTAGTCACCTTTTGGTGCCTAGAGAGCATAGAGTTTGACATAACTTAGGCACACTTTTGTACCTGGATAACCCTAAATATGCACCTCAATTGTAAAGGTATGAATCAATGTTGAAGGGTCCCCACTTTGTCAAAAATAGGTATTTTTAAGCATCAGCATGAGGTTGAAGTCATAAAGTGCACTAACTATAGCTAGGCACACTTTTTCACTTCTATAACCCTAAATTTGCACCTCAAGAAAACACATGAATTCATACCATTGAGTAGGTGCCTTGAGGAAGAAAATTGTTTTAAGACATTTCCAATTGTTTAAAATCATAAGAATGGCAAATATAAGGTGAGTTGATGAAGGCACACTTTTGCATCTCCATAGTCATCAATGTGCACCTAGGCTTGGAAAGGCTATTGAATGTTTAAAAATGATTTCTTTGTGTTTATCAATAGTTTAATATGTTTCTTGGTCTATGTAGAGGAGTCATCCAAGAAGCCAGACGCCTGGAACCACCTTCAAGCAAGGAGTGAAGTCAAGAGGCAGTCACTGCAAGGAAGACATCATGCTACTATGCCAAGAGAACACTTCAAGTTCATCATGCCGATATACTTCATCATCTGCATCATAAAGGACATTCATCCATCAAACTTCAAGTTCTTCTTGAATCTTCAAGTCTTTGAGAGAAGTCTCCTACTCCATGTTATGAAGGAAGCATCATTATCTTCACTACTCTCTATGAAGAAGTATCACAGAGCTAGGTAAATGAGAAACATGTATCATACACATCCGAATTACAAAAGACACAAGGCAAAATCAGCAAGGATACATTCCCAAACATTCAAATTCATCAAAGCAATCACATTTGAAGACATCACATAGATGATACAATTTGGGAATATGTCAAAAGCATATTGAATAACTATTGGAATCCATAAGAGTTGCTGAGGTGGCACCTACGTGGCATGCACATTATCCTCACCTATCAAATGTTGCCAAGTCATCCTTGTCTAAGTACATTGTACCTACATGCACAAACAAGAGGATAAGGGTGCTCCAAGGGAGAGGTCTTCCAACTCATCATCTTTATTACCTTGGGAAGTGTGCCTTCATTCCTTCTTCTTTTCTATGTACAAAATACTAAAAATAGGCATAGTTGCCTTGTTGTATAGATCTGGGCCGTCCATTCACAGATTAATCTTAGCCATCAGTTGTATTCTAGAAAACTATATAAAGGCCTTGTTGCCTCATTTGTAGGGGTTGGTTAGTTCACTGTTAGTTGGTGGGTAGTAGAGTAGAGTAGGAAGAGACTCTCAAAATTATCTAAGAGTACTTGAAAATTATTGTAAATATTTCTCAAGATTAATGCAAAGACATTGGAGCATTAGAGCTTGGTGCTAAGTGTTGTCTTGTGGAATAACATGATTTCTTGTATCTTGATGAAATGGAGAGATGTTTCCAAGTAGATTAGAAGTAGAGTAGTAGCTCATTGATGTAATGCATGTATGTATTGAATATTTGATCAACTCCTAGCTCATGCTTTTGACATTCATTGCTGGTGGAGTGTTGTGTAAAGCTAGTCTGAGCTTAATCACAATTTGCTTAAGTTTGATTGTGGATGCTTATTTGAGCTGCGCTGTCTAATGGGTGCTTATATGAGCTTTCATGATTTGAAAACCATTCACTAACCTTAGGAGATTGTACCTACTCCATGTAGTTGTAGGCATCCTTAGCGAAGTGGAGTTAGGTTTATTTGAGGAGTTTGTTTATTCATGCATCTTCATTGCTTCATTGACCTTTGATTAGTTTCTCTAAACCCTTATCTTTTTTCCTTTTCTTATACATTGTGCATACATCATCCACACTGTAAGGAGAAATAAGTTGAGTGAATTAAGAAGTCTGTGTAAGTCCCTTTGAGGAAACAACAAAATCACATCACACTAACTAAGGCTATCCTACGAGCAAGTTGAGAACCAACGTATTGGAACCTTGGAGATAACCCACTGGATCACATTGTTTAGCTTTTGGGTATCTTTGTTCAAGAGAGGATAGATTACCTTAGTAATTTATTCTGAGTTTGCATGTGCAGAAAAACACATCAACATAATTGGCACTAGAAGGAGGGCTGAACAAAGATATTGCTCCATTTATTGCACGCCCTTCTCCTCCTATCGCTCAATAGAATTAGCGCTAGAAGGAGGGTGAACATGGACATTCTTCATTTTAAGTAGAGAAACAAGATACTCTAAGTAGTGGATTGAAGTTTGAAGTGAGCTTTGAAGGAAAGATCTAAGATTTGAAGATCTCTTGTATTTCAAAAAAATACAAAAAAGTATAGAACTTCAAAAATCCAAAAAAAGTAAAAAATTGAAAAATACCAAAAATAAGGATGGATTTCTCATCATACGTGAAGTAATTTCAAGGTTGTGGGAAGAAACATGATCCTCAAGTGGACAGTATCCAGCTTTGGTAGAGTTTGAATGCACAACTTCATCCAAGGAATGCGGACTTGGCTGACTTTGCATCTTAGGATGGATGTCGAATCCATGGTACAAATGATCACAAGGAGTTGTATTGCTTAACATTTCTTTCAAGGATGGAACTAACATTGCAAGGAAGAATTTCTTTTTCACAAGTTTATGAGATGGTTGCAAGTACAAGGTTGGAACTCAAAGTTTCAAGAGAAAGTAAAGCCTTCATAAGATTCAAGGAGATGATCAAAGAGAAACTAAGTATTGAGAAAGACTTGAACATAAAGTATCACCTACTTCCATGCAAATGGTGTAGAATTCACAATGCCAATAATTCATAATTCACATGTTTGACAATTTGGGAGACTATTCATCAAGTTGAAGCACAGTTGAAATTTGAAGAATCATCTAGAGAAGAAGGAACTTCCATTACAACTACTAGTGAAGATAGAACAAGTGAGTTAGAAGGTGAAATCACATGCCTTGTTCAAAAGATGGAAGGGCATATTGAGGAAATTCAAGAGGAGATAAAGAATGTTCAAGCAAGTTCAAGAAAAGATCAAGGCATGAATTCAACTAGTAGAGAATAAAATGATTCAAGTTCATTGCAAGAAGAAGAATTCCTTACCAAATATTCATTCATGTTATTAGAAGAAATTATTGAGAATTAGTTACAAGAGATTGCAAGCATCCTTGAAAAAGGAAGTGGTCAAGGAGATATCTTACACACCGTCATCCACAAGCCTGACAATGAAGAGCCATTTGGAGGGGCACTCAACGCCCTCATGTATGAAATACAACAAGAGTTCCTACCAAAGTCATCCCAAGATGAACAAGATGAGAAAATGGAGGTCAACTACCTGAAGCAATTTGAGTTGGTGCTAGGCCCTTTATTGAAAATCCATGATGAACTTACAGGTGAAATGTTCCATGCTCCTAAATTTCAATTGTTTTCACCTTTATATCTTGATATGCCTGCTATTGATTATGATGTTTATTTGCATGTTGTGGATGTGAGTGGGATGATTCATCACCAACTCTGACCTCCTGACACGTTGGTGGGCGACGAGCATGAATTTTTACTTCCAGACGAAGATCATCAGGTTGTATCTCTCTTTGCTTTTAATGAAAAAGATCACGAATTTCCAAGTTGTGAATTTGAAGAGTATGAATTTGATTATGGAAACATAGGGAAAACAACCTGTATATGGATAAACCATGGTCCTTTTAAATTGCCATATCTACTGATTCTAGGTAAAATTGTTTCTGAATTTGATGTTTACATTATGAGGGAATATATTTCTGAGTTGAAAGATAAGTTTGCCAAATTGAGGACCATTACTTGCAAATTGCTCTTGTTGTTCATACTAAGAAACCATGTTATGGCATGTATATACTTAGGTTTCCTGGGTCGCATTCGTCTGTTGCTTGTACATAGTTAGGTTAGAGTAGGGTTTTCATTTCCTGTTGTGTTCTAGAGTAGGTTTTGGTTTGTCTTAGCTTAGCTTTTCTTTTCCATCATTTGGTTTGCTTAGGAGTGGTTTTGCTTTCGTGTTGTTTGCTTGTTGTTTGATTTCCTTAGCTTAGTGGTTTGTCTTGCTTTTGTAGATTAGTTGTTTGCTTTCTTAGTTGTTGTTATTTGCTTTCTGTAGGTGTTAGTTGTTTAGGTGGTTTGTTTTGTCAGGTTTCCCTATTTGTAAGAAGGTGATGTTATCTTAAACACACACTCTGGTTTCAATTCGTGATAGTATGTTAGTTCATTTCTTAGACATCCATTCATGAAGACCTTAGAATTGGAAGATGTTTTTCTTTCAGTTTATCATCTTGTTAGACTTTGAACTCGACTTGGAAGCTAATCATATATTATGTCTTGACACTGTAATCTTTTGTTTTAAATGTTTTAAATGATAAATCTTAAAGTTTTATGAATTCTTAGTTTTTTTTTGAGGAGCATGGGTCATGATTGATGGATTTCCTATGGATTCCATTGCTAAGTTCAGATGGCATGACTGCTTGCTCTTGGGAGATGAATTAGTTGTTTAGTATTACTTGAAGTATTTTAGGGTCTTACATATTTCACACATTAATACTCTAGATGTTTTCTAAGTAAGTCTGGGTGATCTTGTGTTAATGAAAAGTTTGGGTCCCATTTTTACCATCAACACCAGTATTGCAGATCTAGATGAGAGTGGTAGGCGGTACTAAGTACTGCTAACCTATATTGGGTGAAAATAAAAGGTGTTTTTCAACACCAGACCCACTACAAAAGATCAAATATGAAGATTATCATTTGAAGACTCTCATATGAAGAATATCATCTAAAGATTATTAGTGTCAAAGATCATCAAATGCATTATCAAGAAATATATCACTATAGAAGAATTATGATTTGAAGAATCATCGTTCACTTCCATCAAGGCTCATCACATCTCAGCATCAGAGTATTCTCTTGGTGGTAAAATGATCCCAATTTCATAGCTCAGCACGAAGGATCTTGGGTGAACTTAGTTGCCAAAGGATGGAAATGAATCAGTTGCACACATTTGGATCTTCAAGATATGGATAATCATGCTGGCAGTTAGTTTTGATCCTTTGAGTATGTATTTATGTATGTGGGTGTACATGGAAATTTTGAAACTTGATTCATGTTTGTCATTGGAACTGTTAAGAAACCTATTTTAATTGCAATTTATCTTAATTTCACACCCAAAAGATGAAGTGTCTTGATCCAATCTATGCTTCTTTTCCTTTTGAGTTTGTCGTCTAGCTGGTTGATGAGTTGAGGAGGAGTGTCTAAAGTTTCTTGGGTCCGGATTGAGTCTTTGTCTTTGAAATGTTCAGGAACATTTATTTAGATTGGCACTAGATGTTGTGATGTTATCACAACATTGCCCCATTGCAAATGGGGACCCCCTTTTTTGTGCTTCGATGTTTTGTCTTTAGTCTTGGATGATGTCTTAGTTTCATGCTGGGAACCATAGTCTCCTGGAGTGTGTCAAATTCTGAGTCTGACAGTGGCAATGTGCACCATAATCTGAAAGGAGGTTTCTATCATGATAAGCTAAATTCAACATGAAACCTTGGCGCCTTGATAGAAGTTGATATCTTGACCCTTAAAATGCTTTAAAACATTGAAAATGTTGCAAAGAAATGGCTCAATAGCCTTAGGCGTAAATATGCTCTTGAACAACCCCTAAGGTGTGCCTAAGGTAGAATCCTACAAAATCATCATTGGCAATCATATATTTGCTCCTAGATGGTGGTTTAAAGACTCTAGATTTAGAAATTTTCAAAGAGGTATGCTTAAGGTAGCTAGGCACAATTTCCACTTGTAGAGACCCAAAAGAGCACCTAGAGTTAGAAAATGTTAGAAGTCATCAAAGGAAGTGGCGCATTGAAAGAGTAGACCTCCCAGAGACACCTTCAATTATTCAAAGACCAAGATTCATTCTCCCAACCTAAGGCGCACTTTTTCACCTAGAAAGTAATCTTTTAGCACCTTTGATAAGCTTGGTTTGATGCTATTTATTCTACTGGTGCACTAGTAGAATGAAGTTTCCTGGGCTATCTTTAGTGGTTAGAATTCATTAAACTTGAAGTATTCCCCTCCTTCTAAGTTAGGGGCACATTTGCATTTGAAGAATCACATTTTGGCACCTTGACATGAGAAGTGCCTAAACCTATGATAAAGTGCACCTAAGGAAGTATAACATTCCTAGAGTTCATAAGAATTGATCAAGCTCACAAAATACATCCCAAACTAAGGTGCATTTTTTCTTCTATTCAACCCTATTTTTGCACCTAAGTAAAAATGTACTTGATTCCATGGATTGTGAGGATATCTAAGTGTCTTGAACTTCTCCTTGAGTTTACACCATGTTTTGAAGCCATGTAGGTTGAAGTGAACACCTATCTCCAAGATGAGGCACAATTTTGCTCCTGACCAGTCACCTTTTGGTGCCTAGAAAGCATAGAGTTTGACATCAACATAGTAGGGGCCTAGTAATGAAGAGTCTTTTGAAAACTTAAACAAGTAGTTGAAATCATCAGAATGCCAAATAACAAGCCAAGTAACTTAGGCGCACTTTTGTACTTGGATAACCCTAAATATGTGCCTCAATTGTAAAGGTATGAATCAATGTTGAAGGGTCCCCACTTTGTCAAAAATAAGTATTTTTAAGCATCAGCATCAGGTTGAAGTCATAAAGTGCACTAACTATAGCTAGGTACACTTTTCCACTTCTATAACCCTAAGTTTGTGCCTCAAGAAAACACATGAATTCATAGCATTGAGTGGGTGCCTTGAGGAAGAAAATCATTTTAAGACATTTCCAATTGTTTAAAATCACAAGAATGGCAAATATAAGCCAGTTGATGAAGGCACACTTTTGCATCTCGACAATCATCAATGTACACCTACGGCTTGGAAAGGCTATTGAATGTTTAAAAATAATTTTATTGTGTTTATCAATAGTTTAATATGTTTCTTGGTCTGTGTTGAGGAGTCATCTAAGGAGCCAGGCGTCTGGAACCACCTTCAAGCAAGGAGTGAAGTCAAGAGGCAGTCACTGCAAGGGAGACATCATGCTACTATGCCAAGAGAACACTTCAAGTTCATCGTGCTGGTACACTTCATCATTTGCATCATAAAGGACATTCACCCATCAAACTTCAAGTTCTTCCTGAATCTTCAAGTCTCTGAGAGAAGTCCCCTGCTTCATGTTATGAAGGAAGCATCATTATCTTCACTACTCTCTATGAAGAAGCATTCAATGAAGATCCTGTCAGAAGAAGAAGTATCACAGAGTTAGGCAAATAAGCAACATGTATCATACACATCTGACTTACAAAAGACACAAGGAAAAATCAGCAAGGATACATTCCCAAACATTCAAATTCATCAAAGCAATCACATTCGAAGACATCACACAGATGATGTAATTTGGGAATATGTCAAAATCATATTGAAGAAACTATTGGAATCCATAATAGTTGCTAAGCTGGCAGCTACGTGGCATGCACATTATCCTCACCTATCAAATGTTGCCACATCATCCTTGTCTAAGTATGTTGTACCTGCATGTACAAACAAGAGGATAAGGGTGCTCCAAGGGAGAGGTCTTCCAACTCATCATCTTTACTACCTTGGGAAGAATGCCTTCATTCCTTCTTCTTTTCTATGTACAAAATACTAAAAATAGGCATAGTTGCCTTGTTGTAAAGATCTGGGCCGTCCATTCATAGATTAATCTCGGCCGTCAGTTGTATTCTAGAAAACTATGTAAAGGCCTTGTTGCTTCATTTGCAGAGGGTTGGTTAGTTCACAGTTAGTTGGTGGGTAGTAGAGTAGAGTAGGAAGAGACTCTCAAAATTATCTGAGAGTACTTGAAAATTGTTGTAAATATTTCTCAAGATTAATGCAAAGACATTGGAGCATTCGAGCTTAGTGCTAAGTGTTGTCTTGTGGAATAACATGGTTTCTTTTATCTTGATGAAATGGAGAGATGTTTCCAATTAGATTAGAAGTAGAGTAGTATCTCATTGATGTAATGCATGTATGTATTGAATATTTGATCAACTCCTAGCTCATATTTTTGACATTCATCGTTGGTGGAGTGTTGTGTAAAGCTAGTCTGAGCTTCATCACAATTTGCTTAAGTTTGATTGTGGATGCTTATTTGAGCTACACCATCCAATGGGTGCTTATATGAGCTTTCATAATTTGAAAACCATTCGCTAACCTTAGGAGATTGTACCTACTCCATGTATTTGTAGGCATCCTTGGTGAAGTGGAGTTAGGTTTATTTGAGGAGTTTGTTTATTCATGCATCTTCATTGCTTCATTGACCTTTGATTAGTTTCTCTAAACCCTTATCTTTTTCCCTTTTTTAATACATTGTGCATACATCATCCACACTGTAAGGAGAAATAAGCTGAGTGAAGTAAGGAGTCTGCGTAAGTCCCTTTGAGGAAACAATAAAATCACATCACACTAACTGAGGCTATCCTATGAGCAAGTTGAGAACCAACGTACTGGAACCTTGGAGATAACCCACTGGATCACATTGTTTAGCTTTTGGGTATCTTTGTTCAAGAGAGGATAGATTACCTTAGTAATTTATTCTGAGTCTGCATGTGCAGAAAAACACATTAACACTACAAGTTGGTGCAGTCATGATTAGGAGGGTCCATAAGGTGAATAGTCCAGACCGTGCAACAAGAGTAAACACAACAAAAACAACTTAAAGATAGAATGCAAATGTAGACTCAGTCATTTAGTATATCATTGATTCAAAATACAAACTGGTCGGCATCATGCGGGTTTACATTTAGGGCTCACAGGCCTGATTCCTCAGTCACAATATATGCACAAGATATAGCTTTGAAGCACCTTCATAAAGAATTCTAAACTATCAAACTTGGAAATTATGTTAACTACTTTCCTAGGCATCTATTACATGATTTTATATCATCTCCGCAACATAAGATTCCTCCGTGTCATCCAAGGATGATTATAAACTCCGATGAAAGAGATGTAGCATGTGTACATGGATAGGTTAGACCTAATCATGAAGAATTCCTCCGTAAATGAATGAAATGGCATGCGGTTCTCAGGGAAGGTCAGCCACGATCCAAACAAAATTGAATGATGTGTCATTTAGCTCTGCAAGTTGTGAAAGTGCTCCCTAAGTCTTCTCCTTTAGTTGATTGTCTGAGACTGTCAGGATGCTCTATTATGAGAAAACAATCGATCTTATTATAGTGATATCTTTCTTGTAATTGATCCAAATGATCTAAATTTTGGATATGATGTGCATGAAGTTGTCTAGATGTTAAGTCCAGCTTTGCAAGGTCTAAAATGAAACTATGATAGAATGCAAACCAAAATATAGAAACTGCTGCTAACTAAACTGACTAGAATGAACTGAAAAATGAAAGAAAGCAAACTAAAATATAAATGTTTTTGGTTGATGCAAGATTGCTCTTGAACCATGGATGCTCCTGCATCAGACATCTGAGGTTGTTGAAAACGTGAGTCCCTCACTTTGCTAGGACTAGAGGAAAACCAAGATGGTTCACCTTAGCCTCAGAAATCCATGATGAATCTTCTTTTGGTTTGCCTTTCAACTTCACAAGATATTCCTTTTATTGCTTGCCTCTGGTACTGCATCCAATTCTGCTATCCAAGATGTCTTCAATCTGCTCCAGTGCTTATTGTGGTAATTGCTTCTTTAGGTCTTCTACAATGCTATCACTAAATTTTGCTTCATGATACTGATATAGGTCTGTAATGTTGAAAATAGGTGATATACCCAATGTCTCCAATAACTCCACTTCATATGCATTTCCTAAATCAAACTTTTTGAGTATCCTACATGGTCGAAACTTCTTCATCTTCAACTTGTTATATGTCCCAACTATAAATTTTCTTTTCTCAATACACCACTTCATCTTCCACTGAAAATTCTTTGTGTCTCCTCTTCTCATCTACATGTTCTTTATACTTACTTTTCATCCCTTCCAAATTCTTCTTAACCTGATTATGCACCATCTCCATGTGTCTGAAAAATTCTTCTACTTCTACACTCCTTTTATCTTCCACACTAATGCCTCTAAACTTTGCAACTCCTCTAGGGTTAGTTCCTGTCGCAATCTCAAAAGGTGTTCTTCTGGTACCCCTATTCACTGAATTATATATGCAAACTCTTCTTGTGATAGAATCAAATCCCAATTTCCTACCTTTTCTCCAACCAAGCATCTCAACAAGTTTCCCAAACTCCTATTCACTAAGGTTTCTATCTATCCATAAGTTTGTGGATGAAATGTTGAACTAAACTTCAAATCTATCTTCATCTTCTTCCAAAGTGACCTCGAAAAGTATCCAAGAAATCTTGTATCTCTGTCTAAAATTATGCTCTTAGGTAATCCATGCAATCTCACAATCTCCTTGAAAAATAGGTCAACCACATGTACTGCATCAGTTGTCTTCTTACAAGGTATGAAATGTGCTATCTTTAAAAATATGTCCACCACTACAAATATTGAATCATGTCCTCTCTATGTCTTCAGAAATCCCATTATGAAATCCATGCTTATGTCTTCCCAAGGCCTCTCTAGTACTGTTAAAGATTTGTACAATCCAATATTTTGACTACTCCCTTTTGCAACTTGACATACTCTACAACCCTGCACAAACTTCCTAAAATCCTTATGTATCTGAAGCCAAAAATAATTTTCACTTACCAAAGCCACTATCTTATCAATGCCAAAATGTATTGCCAATCCACCATTGTGTTTGTCTTTGATCAAATTGTCTCTCATTGAACTCCTAGGTATACATAACTGGTTTCCTCTGAACAACATATCCTCTTGAATTAAATAATCCAACCACTTTCTCCTATTTGTCACAACAGGTTCCTTACATGCTTTCCAAGGTTCTGCAAAATCAAGATCTTGTTCATACATGTTCTCCAACTCCTCAAAACCTAACACTTCAACTCTCATTTCTGTCAACAAGTTCCTTCTCCTACTCAATGCATCTACAAATTTGTTTGATTTTCCACTCCTATACTTCAATACAAAAGTTTAACTCTACATGAACTCTACCCATCTCATATGTCTCTGATTCAACTTTCCTTGATTGTTCAAATACTGCAAAGCTTGATGATCTGTTTACAACACAAACTCCTTAGGCAACAATTAATGTCTCCACTTCTTGAAGGATTGAATTATGGCATAGAAGTCCTGATCATAAACTGAATATCTTCTTCTTGCATCATTCAACTTCTCATTAAATATGCTACAGGTCTACCTTCTTGACTTAACACTGCTCTTATTGCATTTCAACTTGCATCACAATCTACTTGAAATACCTTATTGAAATATGGTAATGCCAACATAGGTTGCTTTGTCACTTTCTGCTTCAACAATTCAAAACTTCTACCTACTCCTGATATCCACTTAAAGTCTTTTCTGTCACCTCTCATTGTCTTTGTTATAGGGTTACATACTAAACTAAATTTTTTGATGAACTTCTGATAGAAACTAACTAATCCATGAAATGATCTGACTTATCCAATGCTCTCAAGTGTAGGTCATTCAATAATTGCTCTAACTTTCTCAAGATATACCAATTATTCCTTTATGAAACTACAAATCCCCAAGTATACCAATTCTTCCTTTATGAAACTACACTTCTTGATGTTTATCAACAATTTCTCTTCTCTCAACCTCTGCAATACTTGTCTCAAGTGCCACAAATGTTCTTCTTGTCTTACTGAAAATCAGAATATCATCCAAATATACAATAATAAACTTACCCAAGAATTTCTTCAAAACTTCATTCATAAACCTCATGAAAGTACTCAGTGCATTTGTCAATCCAAAAGGCATCACTAACCACTCATACAGTCCTTCTTTTGTCTTAAAAGCAATTTTCCATTCATCTCCTTCTCTGATTTTGATTTGATGGTATCCACTCTTCAAGTCTATGTTTGTAAAATATTTTTCTCCACTTCAACAATCCATAATGTCATCCATCCTAGGTAAAAGAAATCTATACTTAACTATGATCTTGTTGATTGCTCTTGAGTCTGTACACATTCTCCATTCTCCATCCTTCTTCAACGCTAACACTACAGGTACTATATTGTTGCAAGTATGAGCAGTAAGTGTTGTCATTGATGTCAACACCTAAGGTCAACGTCTAAGAAAGTTATTTGGATGATTTTGGACAAGTGTTTGAATGTTCTATATCCCAGAATAGTGTAGTGTTTTGCTCCGCATTTCCACAGAATTGGAAACCAGAGTGTGAGATTGGGATATGATTTAGAGAAGTGTCTGAAGATGCTAAATCCTGAGTTTGGAGGTCTAGAATGATGTGCAACAAAAGATCTATTCACCAGTTTGAAGACTGTGTCTACCAATGTGTGCAGAGTGATAGTGAGAAAATGTTTTGCTCCACATTTCTTCGCATATTGGAATTTGGCTTTGTGATTCTGGACTTAAGCTTCCTTAGCTATCTTCATTCCAGAGGATTTGTGATTTGGTGCTTTGGAAGACAAGTTTGTGGTGTTATACTTCAGGTGAAAGTTGTTGAGTTTAGGGGATATTTGTTGTCTTAAATTATCTCCAAATGAGATCTGTTGCAGATGAATTTGTCAACTCTCAGGAGAATTTATACTATTTGTGGATATGTCAAGATCATGTTAAAGCATCGCACAAGGTCCAGTTGTTATGATTGTGAATGAGGAAGCATATGATCAAGAATATTCCTAGTTTATGTTGTTTGCCTAACTTGTTTAATTGCTGTGATCAAGAAGATGTTTTTGATGAATGTTTAAGTGATGTGTAGTGTGCTTGGATAGATTTAAATCCAAACTAAGGTGTAATACATTATGCCCTCATTCTTTTGTGGCTTGTGATGTTTAGGTCCATACCTAATTTGATGTATGTATGAATACTGACCTAGGAGATTGTTCCTATGGTTGATGAATGCAATGCCAACCTTGATGTACATTCCAAGGTTGATGAATTGTATAAATACATGTAATGCATTTGTGTTTGAGGCATAGTAGTGTGAAGATGTGAATACAAGTGTGAAGTGGAAAAGCAGAGTAGAGCAGAAGAGTTTTATTGCACTTCAATGAAACTGAACTTAGGCATGGTGTAGATGCTATTCAATCAGTTCAAACCTATGGTAGTGAGCCTCTATATAGTAAGCATCTTTGGATAGTGAGCCCTAAGGCAACAAGCCTTTGATTTTTAGTATTGCTATAACATATATATCTTTGTGGGCTAACACCCACCACAGTTTTTCCCTTATAGGGTTTCCCACATAAAAATCTAGTGTCTCATGTGTTGATTCTATTATTATGTTGAGCTTCTTATTTCATGCTTTCATGGTTAAATTTGAATAACAGTAAGTGTTTGATGTGTTCATAAGTGTTCAAAGTTTTAGGGACAACTGATTCACCCCCCTCTCAGTTCTTCGGTGCATTTCAACAATTGGTATCAGAGTGAGGGTTCTATTGTGCCTTGCACACATGCCCCATTTTGACAAATGGAGACCCCCTCTTTTGCTTTGGCTTAGAGTTTCAACCTTTCTTCCTTATGACAATGAGAAGGTGAATTTATACTTGGAGTGCATGATTTTTTCTAGATTTGAGTATTTTGCATGATTGGAGTGATTGGATGTCTTTTGTGATTGATTTGGAGGTGTCTTGAGTGGTCTTGTGCTTAAAAGATAGCCATTTGTTACCTTTTGTACTAAAAATGGGCGTTACTGCATTTTGCTCAAAAATCTCATGTCACTAGATATTGTCCTTGAAATTGCTACTACAGGATGTGTCATGTTAAAATTCCTAGTTTCCATGTCTTAGAGTTGTAAAATCATGTCAAATTCTAGAAGATTTCACTAAGGGGTTCATATACTTTCATTCTGACGCATGATCCTGAAGCCCTGATTTGGTTAAGTCTGAAATCCTGAAAACCCTGAAAAATGGCTAAGTCTGAAATCTGGTGGAACCTAAAAAATCTAGAATCTACATATCAAATCCTATGGATCTAGAACCTATCTCAAACATCCTGACAATATATTTAAAAATATTTGAAGTATAAGAAATTATACTTAAATATATTTTTAAACATATTGTCACTCTGGACATTTCCAAATCTGGTGCTAAAAATAACTCCTACTGTACTTTGCGCTAAAAACACCTCCCACTTCTTGGCACTAAAAATTTGATTCGCTGACTTGTGCTAAAATAGTCGCTCATTGACTTCGGCTCTAAAAACAGTCGCCACTGACTTTTTCTCAAAAATCATCATCCATCAACCTTAGCACTAAATTTACCTCCATTTGACTTCCTTCCAAACTACTGTTAAGTTAGTCAGCACCAAAATCCCCGCTGGCTACGCATAAAATAGTTAGTGCTAAAACAACCTCCGACTGACTTTTAGCCCGCAATACCCAAAAGTTGCGCTTAGTCAGTCGGACCTTAGATCAGCACTAGCACTAAAACAGGCACCCTCCGTCTTGTGCTAAATTCGATCCTGATCGACGTTTAGTCCGTGATATCCAAAATGGGCGCAAGTCAGTGACACCCAAAAGTAGCGCTAAAACATTTTGTGCTAAAAATAGACCTCTCTGACCTATACTGAAAATCACTTTTACTGACTTTAGTCAGTGACCCCCAAAATCAAAGCCAGGTCAGTGACCCCCAAAATCAACGCTTTTTGACATTTTGGCCTAAAAATTAGGGTTTTCAAGGTGCAAATTGGGTTTTCTTGATGGATTTGGGTTGCACAACTATTTGTCACGTCATGATGAAATTTTTAAACAAATTCGTGTGGATTTTGGGCACGTTTTATAACAATTAATGCTACTACACCTGAAAAGTTAATACCCCCCAAAAAACTCGCTTTTCAGAAAAAAAAAAAGGCTATACAAATGTGAAATAAAAGTCCCCAAGTGGATCCTAATGGCTACCAAAACCTCCTAGACCCTCATATTGGCCAAATGGGTACTTGAAAATTGTAAAAACACTCATAAAATCATGCAAAAATCACTGGATTTAAGAGGTTGTTCATAGAGAAAGTGACATTGACAATGAGCTATTTTTGACTGATCCATGACTACAAATGGATGTGTTTTAATCTAAATTGATGGAAAATGATTGTTTAAGATGAAATCTATACTTGGTCTTGTTTCTTGTAGGTCTAAGAGGACAACGAAGCCAAATGGAGCCGTCTTGGAAGGATGAACACACAAAGATACCCCGTTGACCCAGAAATGCAAAATCTTCATTTTATCAATCAAATTGCTGTTGTATCTGCAAAAGAAAGTTAGTATGATGTACAAGATGATGGAGATGAGCTATATAAGTTTGAAGACACATGAAATCAGATCTACATCTTGCTATTCCTACAGATCCAGTCCAATATCCAATACATGCATACAACTGTTCCAACAGTCCACTCATGCAAAGTTGGATCCAACAAACATCTAGCTGGATGTGCCTTGATAAAAAATGTTCCACATACCCCTCTTGACTAGTCAACTCATTGGAGAAGTCATTTGTCCTACTAGATGATTCAGAAGTAACAAGCAATGAAATGATTCAGTCAGAACAATTGAATCCTGTCAGTCTACATTAGTTCATATTTTCAAGGGCCATGTGACTTTAATTTGACTTTATTTTGCCTTGAAAATTGACTCTTTGTCATATACAACCAAATCGGTATCCATTTTGACCAAATTCAATGTATTTAGAGATTGTATTTTGTCTTTTTCTATCAAGACAAAAGCAAGTTCGAGATTGTAACTACCCACCATCCAAAATTAAATGTCATGTAATCTAGACCATTGGTGTTGAGTTAATCTCTACTGTCCATTGAAAAACTCAGTATGGTCCCTCTTCTATATAAACGGCCATTGTTCCTCTCATTGTAAGACGGTCTTGATGCTGAATTGTTGACACTCTACCAAATTTGAACTGGTTAATACAAAAGCAAGTTGCTGTAGTACTTTCTGGAGAATTTGTTTCTTTGTATTATCAATTTGGTTCCATGGTTCACATTTTGATCTTCATTGGTTAAATTGTGCTTTGCAATGTTATTGATTCGTTGAAGGTATTTGATGAGCATTCTAGTCCATATTATTAGTTGCTCTCTGATTGTAAGTAGTCATGCATAGTTAACCTGGGCTGTTGAATTGAGCTAAGTTCAATTGCATTACAGTAGTTAAATTACGCTAGCACTTGGGTATTTAATAAATGTATGTAATCTAAAAATCTAGAGAATCCATAGAAGATAGCACTATTTTTTGTAGCACTGTAGCAAAGTCTTTAGCTTGGTAAAATAGAAAATTGGTTTAATTTTTGAATGTTTGTCTACCCGCAGCAATATTTACTTTGTGAATGTCACTTAGGATCTCTCTCTAGACTCTACTTCTTTTTGTATTTTCTTATTAATCAGTTGTTAGAATTAGGTTCCAACAACAATTTACATAGAGATATCTACTAAAAATCACAAGGGTTTTGCATGTATTTCTGTCCAAAACTATCAAAACTAGTAAGGTATTGTAAGACCCCTTGTAGGAACAGCTAGAACATTCCACTGAGAAATTCAAAGCAAGCTAAGACCTAGATGTATTATCCTTGGAGTAGTCTTACCTCAGGTAAGATACTTTTCAAGAGAGGTGTGATCCCAACAATCACACCTATGTTGTTGTGTGCTAAAAACACCATCAACAGGTTTGTCGAAAGTAAGCTTAACAACTTGAGGTAGATCTGGGATAGTGCACATCAAGGTTGCTCTTGAAGACCTAGAAAGAACTAAAGAAGAAATTAGAGATCTAAAGGAGAATGCTAAAGAAGCAGATGAATGTATCAGAAAATAAAGAGAGCAAGTCAAGAAGCTCAAAGAAAAATATAAGGAGGCTACTGAACAACTGATATCAATAAATGAAACCTTGAATGATTTGAAAATGAAAGTTGTAGAAAGAACAAAAGTAGAAGAAGACCTAAATCTGTTGGTGGAAGAAAAATCAAAAGAATGTACTAAGCTTGAAGAGGAAATTTGGATCCTAAAGTCAGACTTGGAGAAAACAAAATTTTTTGAAGAAAAGTTCAAGATCAGTTCTGTAAAACTTAATGAGATGATTGCTAGTCAAAAGAGCCCTAATGACAAAGAAAGCTTGGGATTTGAGAAAGGTGAAAGTTCTAAAATACGACAAGAAATGAATGCTGAGATCAAGAAGAACAAAGGATAATGAACTCAGAATCGAAGTAATAGACCAAGAAGACCACCAGTCAGGTAGCCAAATGCTCAAAGGTACCCATCTTTCAATGGTTATTGTAATTCATGTAATAAGTTTGCTCATAAGGCTACTCAGTGTAGGAGAAGAATGAATCAAAATGTTCCATCATTCTCTAGTCAGTGTTTCAATTGCAAGAAAATTGGTCATAAAGTAAATGAATGTAGAAGTTAGATTAAGAAAGGTTTCAACAATGGAAGGAATGATCAAACATTCAAATGTAAATGTTTCACATGCAATAAAGTTGGTCATAAAGCTATTTTGTGTTTAAGGTGAAAAGTGAAGAGGGTTTGATTTTTGATGGTTTGTGTTGATCCTCCTTTCACCACTAAACATTCAAGGACTTTTAGTTGGGTAGAGGAACCTACTACAGGCCTTTTGTCACTTGAAACAAAAGGGAAGATTGGAATTGTATGATTTTGTTATTCAATTAAGCCCAATTATGCTCAAAACCCTAATTACATGAATTCATGAACAAATGAACAAATTATAGAAAATGATCACACACAGAGATATCAAATGACAATCAAATGTATACCAGATTTCAAAGTTTGGAAAATGGAAAAGTCAGGGACTAATGAGCAGGCGCCCTAGTCCAGTGCCTTAGTTTTTGTTGAGATTTGGAAACCTTGTCTACAACCTATTCCTGTTATTCTAGATATTTTCCTATTGTGGGATTTAGAGGACTAATGAGCGGGCACCTGAGTCTAGGTCCTTTTCTTTTCTGATCTACAATTATGACAGTTTGCACTACTCTCCTGCAACTCCACTTCTTTTGCTTTCACAACCTGTAACCTGCAATCATAGAAAAATGGGTTTGGGTTGTGGTGTTCAGAGGCTTGCCTCAATCAAGCCCCAGAGAGACATTCAAGTCTTTTGAACACTATTGTCAGATAAAGAGTGCATATCCCTATGGGATAGAGGCAAAATCTAAATGATAAATGATAGAAAACACAATTGATATCACCTTGTAGTTGAAGATCTCATGAAAGGAAGATGCTCTTCATGCCACAAGGAGATGGAGGCCAAATCTACAAATACAAACACAAGAACACAAATTCTTCTCTGCAACATAATGAATGCCTTGAATCACTTTCATAAAATCACAATGCTCATCTAATTTCCATCTAGTCTACAAATGAATCACTAATCATGCTTATATATGCAACTACAAACATTCCCGCTAAGAATTTTGTAATTCAAACTTATCATGTCATCATAGGACCTAAATAATGATCATAAACTGACACTTTGAAATTGGTCCTGACCTAAAATAGGGCAGGACTATGGCACGAGCACCCAAGTCCTCCCCTCTATTTTAGGCATGATTTAAGTTAAGTGCATCTCTTGAGTCCTATTTGCCATGAAACTTTAGGGTTTTCTCATTGGGAGTTATCAAAATCATGAAAGATGCCCTAAATTCATTCTAAAGGATTAGGAGCTAAACTTTAATAGGAAAAAGCCCCCAAGGTTACTTTTTCTGACATAACTTTTAGCCCCCAATTTAATGTATGTATAAATGCAAGGCCAATACATGCATTAACGTACGGTCAACAAACACATCAAACACTCCAAGCACAGAGAAGACATGCCAATCATAGAGAAGATAGTAATAGGCACGTAAAACATGGAGAAGATAGTTACATTCATGCAAAACACGGAGAAGACAACATTGAAGACATGTAAAACACAGTGAATGCAGTGAAGATAGTGATGATTTTCTTTTTCTTTTTTATTTTCATATATATGAAATATAGATGCAAGTATAAGGAAAGTAAACACACCACCCATAATACAGGAGGGACTCATCACCGTAGATCTTTAAGACTACATATGGGGCAACAAACATGCAAAACAAATCAAGCACGCCATACAAATCCCAAAACATAGGAGGGACTCATCGCCACCGGTCTTTAAGACTATGCTTGGGAACAAACACGTAATACACACACACTTGGAAGACATAGAGAAAACACAATAGACAAGCAATGGAGTGTTCCTATTTCTAGGTTCATCACCATCTCAGGCACATTATAGGCACACATTGACAATTGGGCTTCACCACAACAATCACTGAATACACACTTAAGGGTTGAGTTAGTCACAAAACCATTCCCTGCCTCTGTAGAGGACTTTTTGAAAATGACAAGATGTGCACTCTCCACTAGAAATACACCATCACTGCCTCTACAGAGGGCTTAAGATAAAAGTATATACGTGATATCTCACCTCCACAGAGGGCTTAAATTATTGCAATAGATTTCAAACAAATCTCAGAGTGTAGGAGAGACTCATCACCACCAGTCTTTAAGACTACACCTAAGAACAAACACACTTTACTAGCATCTAAAATAGACAACTTACCTTATATATGCCCCCACCTTAAGGTGGTTGATATCATGTACCGATATCAAACACGTTAAGGTAGGTAGAAAACACACAAGGGAACATGAGCTCTTGCAAAGCCCATGCCCCCCAGAGGTGACATGTACTTTAGGATTGCCAAATGTTCCCACAAACACATCCCTACAAGAAAAGTGTTAGTGTCCATATAGTCATGATAAACAATAATGCATATGATCATTTACACAAAGTGCCAAGGTTATACTATGGATTCAGAGACCTAATATATCTGTTGGGCTATACCACATAAATCTCAAAACTGAGTGTAACCAAGGCGAGATTTAAAGATAAACAAAGTGCATGGAGCAACAGTACTGTTATGGTTTTTAAATGTGATAAGACAACATCAAGATCACATGGAGTGATTCCACTAGCCAAGCACCAGATAATATATATCAACCCCATCGTCATGTATGGACTTGGTCTATTTTTTGATTTCTCACTGAAGGGACACTAGGTCCGTATCAGTATAATATGTTTTTCGTCATCCGCCCGCCAGATAGAAACACTAGAGGAAGGGAAACAATAAATCAAGAGAGGGGAAACAAGTGCCTTAGGGACAATCACATAGGAGGGTGCCCCCAAGTCACCAACAGCAACGCTATGTCCATAAGACACAACACACAACAATGAAAAGTAGAGGAGAAGCAATATAGAAGAATGATGATACAAATAGAAGAAGGGCACAATAGAGGTAGTCTCCTGGTATCCTAGACCTTACAAGAGAATCAAGGGTCATCCCAGGAGGCCTGAACAACACATAACACATCACAGGGGAAACACAACATGAAGGTAAAGGGTTAGAAATACTTACCTGTAGGGACCATCGTACTAAATTTTAGAACTTACAAACCTCTTGGAGAGGTATTCGATCAAGTTTTGAGTGAAGCTTGAGTGGTTCTTATGAGAGTCTTGTTTGTTGTTAGAGAATCCATGCAATGCTTGTTTCTTGGATTCTTGTGTATGCGAGACCTTTTGTTGCTTATAAGGAGGAGAACCACTATTATTTCCAACTGATGATAATCTTCATACTTGTTTCCAATTTTTAGCTAGCTTTCTTAGTTGATTTCATCTACCATAGTGACAAGGACTATCTTGTATTATTTCAATCATTTAATTTGTTATAGTCTCTTGTTTGGGTTGTTCTATTTGTCTTTCTGATGCATTTTGGTTATCTCCCAATCCTTGTAAGGATAACGGAGGAGGAACCTCAACATAAATTCTTTTTCTGTGTGGACGAGGTGGGTTATCCAACTTTTCCTTATCCACTTCTATTATACCCACGATGTTATCATATTCTAAATAATCCTCATCGTCTACTTCCACTAAACCCTACTCCATCATATTGTTATTAGTATGCTTAGGGAAAGGATTAATAAAGATTTGTAAATTTTGATTCAACGGAGCAATCGACTTATTTCCATTGTCATTCACACCTAATACCTATATAACATTCGAGTCGATGATGTCTTGTACTTCATGTTTAAGATGCATACATCGTTTAGTATCATGTCCTTGTTGTTGATGAAAATGACAAAAGGCATTAGCATCGAAATAAGGTCCTTGCATTTTATTAGGAGTCAAATGTTTAATTGGGGGAAGATTCATAAGATTATTACTCATCTTGATTTATGATAGAATGATAGGACTTAGATATCAGAGTAAACTTTCTTTGCTGATACGATGCCTTCTTCAGATTAGTGATATCAGACACTTGGGAAAAGTTATTTGAATTCAGTCCATTAACCTTAATGAAACTCCTATTATTTCTCTTAAAGTTGTTTTGTGATGGTCCACCCATGGATTGACCAACTTGAGTTAATGAGTTTTGGTTTTCGTACTGACTAGATGAAAGTTGATAATCACGAAGGGCAGTACATAAATGTTGAAAGGAGTTATACTTCATCAAGAGAATCTTATCACAGATGTTAGGTTGTAGATTTGTAATAAACACCTTCTGAACATCCTCATCCTTCATCTAATTGAATTTGTGCATAGAGAGCTTGATATCGACTAATAAACTCAGTTAACTTCTCTTTCAGACCTTGCTTGTAATGAACTAAATCAATCAAGGAAACTTGAGGTCCAATATTTTCTTGAAAATGTTGTAAAAATTAATCAATTAATTGTGAAAAAGAGTGTATTGAATTTGAAGGTAAAGAGCAAAACCATTCTAAAGCAGTATCTTTGAGAGATTGCAGGAAAAGTTTTGCTAACAAGTCCTCTTCAAAGTAGAAATCACTACACATAGCCGTGAATGCTGCCATATGAGTATTAGGATCACCTTTTCCACCATATTTTTCAAAGCGAGAGGTCTCAAACCTTTCAGGAATAGGAGTTCTCAAAATTGCATAAGATAGGGGATTATGGGCATGATAAGTTGGTATATTAGGTTGTGAAGAATTTGTCAAGTTTGTCACTTTTTGTTGTAAAGAAGTCATGCCTTGTAGAAGTTGGTTTAGGATGGCATCAGTGGGAGATGTGGTTTGCTGCTAGGAATTAGAACCAAAGTGAGGAGGTGATTGTGCCTGAGTTGTGATAAGCGGAGGATGTCAATAATTCAATGGTGTTTGGAGATAGTGATAGGTGGAAGGTGGTTGTGAGTAGTTATATGTAATAGGTGGTTGCAAATAAGTGGGATGGAGAGGTGGTTGAGAGTGATTATTCATAGAAGAGGTCCCCTTAGAAACCAAGTTTTGATAATTAAATCCCACAACTTTGTAATTTTGTGAACTACTTCCATTAGATACTCCAATACCAGTGGTAGCATTACTACAAGTATTTGCATTAGTTATTAAAATTGTCAATGTAAATGTAGGCATTCTAGTGGTCAGTATAGGTACTGATACTTGCGTATGAGACATAGATGACCCGTTTTTAATACGATTCATACATTCAGATGCCGTCATGACATTATTGTGTACAATATGTGTTAATCCTCAAATAAAATTAATACCATATTGTTCTTCTTTTATCAATTCTCTTATGTTGTGGATCACATGTATAGCTTCTTTCGCTACCCTTTCAGTTTCAACAAATGCTTGAAAATCGGCTAACTCTTTATCAAGTTTGTTTATTTGCTCATCAGGTACATGTGCGACCACCTCAATAGTGTCATTAACATCATGAAATACTTGTTCTTCCATAGTGGTTTTATGAGGTATAATATCTTGCAAAATTTGTGTCTCTCCTTTTGTAAAGAATGTATTCAATAGATTTTCAGAGGTAGGAATATTGTTTTCTTCGAAAGCACTAGATCGCACGAGTCTTATACTTCTTCTTAAAGGGATATTTCTATTAGGGTAGTGAGTTATAATACTCATATAAAGGAATTCAATGCTCAATGCACAAACTAATAGAACGAACCCTAAGAGAAAGATATGTTTAAGATCCAAAAATGCTTAATTTTTTCAAATTTTTTCAGTGCAAATAAGTGAAAGGAAAGGTGTTGTACAGAAATTGGTCAAGTGAAGAAAATAATATGTCTAATATTAGTCCTATAAAGCAATAATATCCTTCACAAGACACTTTTGATGCAAACCTAGAATGATGACAAGTCAAAACCTAGTGAAAATATACTAAAATATGTAATTTTTCACAAATTTTCAATGCAAAGACCCATTAAAAGGGGTGTTGTAAAGAATTTTAAGAGGAAAAGAAGGTTATAGTAGTAATATTAGTCACCTAAAGCCATGAAATCTGTCACAACATGCTTAGAGTGCAAATCTAAGTCAAACCCTAGGGAAAATGTAGCTAAAATATGCAAATTTTCACCAAATTTCAATGCAAAAAGCCAATAGAAAGGGTGTTGTAAAGAATTTGAGAAGGGGAAGAAGATAATAACCTTTATTACATCTAATTAGTTCATAAAAATCCTTTACAACACACCTATGGTGTAAATATAGAGAGATGATAAGGCCAAATTTGGTGAAAAATCAAGGTTTTTTAAACCCTAGTCATGAAATTTTGCAAGCAAACCACTATGATGCAAAACTACAGTTAGAAATAAGTCCTAATGAGTGTTTTAAAATGGTAGTAAAATTTGAAACAAGATTTTGACTACAAACCCTAGCTAATGCAAAACTAGGTTATATGGAAGAATGCACAATTTCAAGCAATTTTTTTTTATCAATTTAAGCATGAAAATGGAATCTAAATTAATGGTAAATGAAAAATTTCTATTTTTTAAATCAGATCTGATGATAATGAATGAAATTTATTAAAATTAAATGCCAACTACTTCAAATTATTTGAAAATGGCTAAAAATACCATTTTTTTTCAATTTTTTCAGATTTTTCATTTTTTTTTGTAATTTTTCAAATGCAATAAGATGAACAATGATATGAATGTAAATCTGAAGTAAAACACTCAGAAAGGTGCAAAATTCATTAAAACACGGGTTCACCAAAATTTTTAAGGTGAAAAGTGAAGAGGGTTTGATTTTTGATGGTTTGTGTTGATCCTCCTTTCACCACTAAACATTCAAGGACTTTCAGCTGAGTAGAGGAACCTACTACAGGGCTTTTTTCACTTGGAACATAAGGGAAGATTGAAATTGTATGATTTTGTTATTAAATTAAGCCCAATTATGCTCAAAACCCTAATTACATGAATTCATGAATAAACGGATAAATTATAGAAAATGATCGCACACAGAGATATCAAATGACAATCAAATGTGTACCAAGTTTTGAAGTTTGGAAAATAGAAAAATCAGGGACTAATGAGCAGGCACCCTAGTCTAGTGCCTTATTTTTTGTTGAGATCTAGAAACCTAGCCTGCAACTTGTTCCTATTGTTCTGGAGATTTTTCCTATTGCGGGATCTCGATGACTAATGAGCAGGCGCCTGAGTCTAGGTCCCTCTTTTCTTCTCTGATCTGCAATTCTGACAATCTACACCACTCTCCTGGAACTCCACTTCTACTTTCACAACCTGTAACCTACAATCATGGAAAAATGGGTTGGGGGTTGTGGTGTTTAGAGGCTTGCCTCAGTTAAGCCCTGAGAGATATTCAATTCTTCTGAACACTATTGTCAGATAAAGAGTGTGTATCCCTATGGGATAGAGGCAAAATTCAAATGATAAATGATAGAAAACACAATTGATATCACCTTGTAGTGAAGCTCTTATGGAAGGAAGATGCTCTTCATGCCATGAGGAGATGGATGCCAAATCTACAAATACAAACACAAATTCTACTTTGCAACACAATGAATGCCTTTAATCACTTTCACAAAATCACAATGCTCATCTAATTTCTATCTAGTCTACAAATGAATCACTAATCATGCTTATATATGTAAATACAAACATTCCCGCTAAGAATTTCATAATTCAAACTTACCGCATCGGCATAGGACCTAAATAATGATCATAAACTGACACTTTGAAATTGGTCATGACCTAAAATAGGGTAGGACTAGGGTGTGGGCGTCCAAGTCCCCCTATTTTAGGTAGGATTTAGGTTAAGTGCATCCCTTGAGTCCTATTTTCCATGAAACTTCAAGGTTTTCTCATCGGGAGTTATCAAAATCATACAAGATGCCCTAAATGCATTCTAAAAGACTCAAGAGATAAACCTTAATAAGAAAAATCCCCCAAGGTTACTTTTTCTAACATAATAGTATGCAGAAGTAAAGTGAGTCTAAATTTTATTAGGTGCTATGAATACTATAAGATGGGACATAGGGCTAATGAGTGTAGAAGTCAAATGAGAAATGGCTATGGCAGGGATAGGATAGTTAAATCCTTCAGTGGCTAATGTTATACATGCAAAAAATTTGGGCATAAAGCTAACTAATGCAGATCCAAAGTAAATGGAAGAAATACTAGCTAGAGAAATGTTGTGTGCTACAACTGCAATGGATTTGGTCATACCTCTAAGTTATGTAGAAGTAAGAACATGAAGAAGGATACTCAGGAAAAATTAAAGAAACCAGTGGATAAGGTTGATCCGGCATAAGTCAGGAAGGAGATGAACAAGGTTTGGGTCAAGAAGGAAGTAAATGAAGTCAAGGATGGGTCTGCACTAGACTCTGGTGCAGATTCTTCCTCCGGGAAGTGAATTGGGTGCTTTGACCAGGGGGAGCTTCAATGAAAATCTTTTTCCCTTGTCAAAGGATTGGTACTAATGCCTCAGCATGAAGAAACAAGGTAAAGGATTACCAACAAAGATTTAAGTCAAGATAGAGACTATGATTGTAAAGGATAAAGAAAAAGTTGTGCAGATCTAGATTAGGAAAGAAGACATGTTATGAATTTTGGCCAAGTACTTATCTAGTAAAGTTAATTTACAAAGCTCTGGAAATTTGTTCTATATTGGTCCATTGTTGAAGATATTACTCTATGGTTATTGATCATTGATTACATCTACATCCAGAAGTTTGTCTGATTTTGTTAATTGGCTTGAGAGTAATGAGTAACAGAAGTTCGGGTTGACTGAACATAGTTGCTTTTAGTACAAAGTAGTTTTCATGATGATTGGAAGTATTTGATGAACTCAGAGACAAATGGACATGAATCAAATGAGTCTTCAAGCAAAAGATGAAGAAAGTATAGGTTGAAGAAGCTCCGAAAAGAATTCCTAAGACCCCTAGGGTTTGTGTAGAAGCATCATGCTATAAAGAGCAAAGGTGCATTGACAAATAAGAAGAAGAATTATAGATAAATAGGTACATCTCTATTTATTTTCAAAAACTAAACCTAAGACATTTATTGAAGCTTGTAAAGAGGATTTCTGATCAAGGTAATGGTTGACAATGAGTTAGAACTAAGGACTAAATGCTTGAGGCTTGATAGAGGAGGTGAGTTCACATCAAATGAATTCAATATTTTCTGTGAAGAACAAGGGATAAAGAGACAAATGTCTACACCTAGAACTCCTTAGCAAAATGGAGTTGTTGAAAGGAAAAATAGGAGAGTTCAAGAGGTTGTTAGGACTATGTTGAAGGAAGCTAATCTACTAGAAGTATACTAGAGAGAAGCCATACATACTATTGTGTACATCCTAAATAGAGTTCAAGTTAAAGGTAATAGTGCTAAAACTCCTTATGAATTATGGTCTAGAAGAGCTCCTACAGTGAGATATTTCAAAATTTTTGGTAGCAAATGTTTTATCAGAAGAGAATAAGATCTAGGCAAATTTGATGCTAGGTGTGATGAAGGAATCTTCCTTGGATACTCTACTAAGAGTAAAGCCTACCAGTGTTACAATAAGAGACTGAAAAAGATCATTGAGAGTGCTAATATGGAGGTTGATGAAGACAAGGAAAGAACATTAGATCTGAATGGATATGAATCAGATGAACCTATTGCTACAATGAGTGAAGAGAAAGTTGAACATGAATACAATCAAGATGAAGAAGAAAAGGCTCCAGAAAGTACAGTTAAGACTCCTACGTATGTAAGGATAAATCATTCTAAAGATCAAATTATTGGTGAGAAAATCAAAGGGGTATTGACAAGGAAAAGTGCTGCAAAAGAATATGTGAACTATAGTTTACTTTCTAAGATTGAACCCAAAACTGTTAGTGAAGCCTGGAATGATGAAAATTGGGTAAAAGCTGTGGAAGAAGAGTTGATGTAGATAGAGAAGAATCAACTTGGGAAATTGGTTCCTAGACTTGTTGAAAAAATGTGGTTGGCACCAAGTGGATTTTTAGAAACTAGATGAATGAGAATGGAGTAGTAAGGAATCAAGCAAGACTGCACACAAAGATTTCAAAGTATACCAGATGAATGTGAAGTCTGCATTCTTGAATAATTGAAGAAAGCCTTGTATGGACTAAAGCAAGCTTTTAGAACCTGGTATGCAAGATTGGATAAATACCTACTACAACAGAGATTCAGTAAGTGAAGATCAAATATTGATTATTGAAGTTTATATTGATCTAAGGGCATTACTAGCTATATGTGTTTTCAAGATTTCATGTTGTGTTCTCTAAGAAGAAGGAAAGTTATTGGTTGGATGCCTTACTCTGATTTGAGTGGAATCAAATCTAAAGTTTTGAAAAGACAAGATATGTTAATCTAGAGGTCTTTTGAAATGTGAGGAAGAGCTGACACAATTTGATGTGTACTCCTAAGGGGGAGTATTCAAAGAAGTAAAATAAAAAGATGCAGTAGAGCAGGTAGTAATCAAAGATGGTTGAATAATCTTAGATTGATTAGAGAAAAAGTGTCCAAGTAGGTGAAAGAGTTGTTGATGAAGTTTGGAATGGAAGATTCTAAACTAGTATGTACTCCTATGCTAACTGGTTGGGAAATAATGATGAATCACATAAGATTGAAGGACTACTTTATCTAACCTTTACTAGATCAGATATAGTGCATGTAGTTTGTCTTATGACAAGATTTCAAGAAGATCATAAAGATCCATATGTGTTGGCAGTCAAAATGGTTATGAGGCTACCTCTCAAGGGAAGTAGGTAGATGATGCTGATATGACTTCCTGATAAAGAGCAGTAAGTGTTGCAGTGTTGATTAATAGGGGAAGTTGTGCACTAATAATAAGATCTGAGTTGATCTTTGTTAACTCAAGAAGGAGAGAAGTAAAAGGTCTGGCACCCTTTGCCATTGATGTCAAAGGGGGAGAGAAGTTCATGTGAAAAACCTAAGGAGAAAATTGTAGTCAGAGAAAGCAGAAAGTAATGGGGAGCAAAGAAGCAAAGAAAGTTTATTTGTCTTGATGGTTTTTCACATCATGTGTTGCCATAAATGACAAAGGGAGGACTATTGCAAGTATGAGCAATAAGTGTTGTCATTGATGTCAACACCTAAGGTTAGCATCTAAGAAAGTTATTTGGATGAGTTTGAACAAGTGTTTGATTGTTCTATCTCCTAGAATAGTACAGTGTTTTGCTCCACATTTCCTCAGAATTGGAGACCGAAGTGTGAGATTGGGATATGATTTAGAGAAGTGCCTGAAGATTCTAAATCTTGAGTTTGGAGGTTTGGGACATTGTGCAGCAAAAGATCTATTCACTTGTTTGAAGACTGTGTTTGGCAATGTGTGTAGAGTGATAGGGAGAAAATGTTTTGCTCCACACTTCTCTGCAGATTGGAATTTGGCATTGCAGTTCTGGACTTAAGCTTATAAATTCCTTATCTATCTTCATTCTAGAGGATTTGTGATTTGGTGCTCTGGAAGACAAGTTTGTGGTGTTATACTTCAGGTGAAAGTTGTTGAGTTCAGGTGATATTTGTTTTCTTCAAATATATCCAAGTGAGATCTGTTGCAAATGGATTTGTCATCTCTTAGGAGAATTTCTATTGTTTATGGATGTTTCAAGATCATGTTAAAGCATTGCACAAGGTCCACTTGTTATGATTGTGATCAAGGAAGCGTATGATCAAGAATCTTCCCAGTTTATGCGGTTTGGCCGACTTGTTTCATTGCGGTGACCAAGAAGATATTTTTAATGAATGTTTAAGTGATGTGTAGTGTGCTTGGATAGATTTAAATCCAAACTAAGGTGTAATACATTTCACCCTCATTCTTTTGTGGTGTGTGATTTTTAGGTCCAGACCTAATTTGATGTACGTATGAATGCCGACCTAGGAGATTGTTCCTATGGTTGATGAATGTAATGCTGACCTTGATGTACATTCCAAGGTTGATGAATTGTATAAATATGTGTAATGAATTTGTGTTTAAGGTGTAGTAGTGCGAAGATGTTAAGACAAGTGCGAAGTGGAAAAGTAGAGCAGAGTAGAAGAATTTTATTGCACTTCAATGGAACTAAACTCAGGCATGGTGTAGATGCTATTCAATTAATTCAAACCTATGGCAGTGAGACTTATCATTTCGACAGTGAGCCTGTATACAGTGAGCATCTTTGGATAGTCAATCCTTAAGGGCAGTGAGCCTCTAATTTTTTAGTATTGCTATAACATATATATCTTTGTGGGCTAACATCCACTATGGTTTTTCCCTTATAGGGTTTTCCACATAAAAATATGGTGTCTCATGTGTTGATTGTGTTATTGTGTTGAGCTTCTTATTTCATGCTTTCATGGTTAAATTTGAATAATAGTAAGTGTTTGATGCGTTCATAAGTGTTCAAAGTTTTAGAGATAATTGAATCACCCCCCTCTTAGTTGTCCGGTGCATTTCAACATGTACAAGGACTCAAACTTTCTTTGATTAAACCTTTCCTCAACAACTCATGTATCTGTCTATTCAATTCTTCATTCTCTGCCGGTGTCATCCTATGTGCTGCTTTGTTAGGCAAACTAGCTCTAGGTATAAGATCCATGTGATGAATAATACTCTTGATTGGTGGTAATCCTTCAGGTACATTGTCTAATATGATGTCTTCATACTCTCTTAGTAATTTAGTTATCTCCTCCGGTTGTGATTCTTTAGTCTATGTCTTTAGGTTTTTAGGCTTCTTAGGAATCAAAGCATAACACGTTCTCATGTCTCAAACCATCCAAAAATTTTCTTTCATCAACCAAACATATTCTAAAATTTCCACATACTTCACTCTTAGGATCATCTTCCAAAGGGATCAAAGTAATTCTCTTTCCATTTGATGTTATAGCATATGTATTCTTTCTCCCATCATGTATAGCTTTTCTATCATACTGCCATGGTCTACCCAACAATATATGACATACATCCATAGGAATAATATCACACAACATTTCATCATGATAAGATCTAATATGAAATTTTACCAAAAAATGTTCACTCACTAGTACCTTATGATCATCCTAAATCCATGTTATCTGATATGTCTTAGGTTGTTTCAATCTTTCCAACTTCAGCTTAGTCACCATCTCCTCTAAAACTAAATTATTTGAACTACCACTATCAATTACTACCTTACAACATTTACCTCCTGATTTACATCTAGTTCTAAACAAACTTTTCCTCTATGGTGGTTCCTCATTTGTCTCTGCTTGGAATAGTGCTCTCATCATGACAAGTGATTCTCCTTTCTTAGGTTTTCCAACTAAACTGGGTGATCCAATAGGTTCTTCCTCTACATAAGCTACTCTTCCAATGTTCTCTCTCTTCTTTCTTGTACTTCCTTGACTACATTCAAATGCTCTATGTCCTTCACCTCCACACTTAAAATAGATTCCTTTGAATGTTCTCCTATCAGGTCCTCTTCCATCTCTTCTATATCCTTTACTCCGGTATGAATTAGGGTTTCCTCTGTAGTAGAAAGTTCTGTCATCTCTCTGGTATGCATTGTTATCTCTGTCCTCCTTCTTGAATGTATTTTTGTTGAATGTTAGGAACACTGAGAGGTGGGGTGAATTAGTGTTCTATAAATCTTATCTTGCACTTTTACTTTTAACAATATCGAAAGAATAATCCAATAGAAGCAAAATATACAACTGAACAACATCCACAAAAGCATGACACATAACACCAAGATTTTACATGGAAAATCCAAAATAGGAAAAACCACAGAGAGGAATAGATCTCATAAATATATTGTAATCTTTATAAAAATATGTTCATTGTTGGTCACTCCACGGGCCTAGAACATGCAGGCTCATTACCATGATGTACAACTAAGTTTAGCAGCCTCACTGCCTCAACCCTAAACCTAGCAAGATTACAATAAGGGTTGTTAAACCCTGTTGATGGCTTATTGCTAGCTCACTACCTTGAATATGAAAACATGTTTCCAATCATATTGCACATGAAAATTGAATACTGCTCAAGCATCTGCCACTATGCCAGGATGTAGTCATTTAACAACTATATTCTAGATCCCAAGTCATCATCACTGCTGATCCTCTAACTCTACTCTTCTATTCACATGATCACATTGCACACACACACACACACCTCTACACACACACCTCTATACATACACCTCTATATATATCTTACTTAACTGAAGATCATCAATCTTATATATAAATATCCACATCATGATTTAATTCTGTAAACAGGTCGGCATCCCATAGATGAAAGGTGTAAATAAAAAGATGTACCTTGTCACTCAATCCAATGCACTATGGGTCCCATAGACCCAAATCTTCCCCCAAACATGTTCATATAGGTCAGCTCTAATCATTTAAATACTTGCATAGATCTTTCACACACTATCCTTTCTCCGCACCATGATTTATCTCACCAGTCGGCCTGTTCCTCAAAAGTAAACTTAATAGGTTCATCTGCTGACTTGAAAATTATAATGTGGATCACAAAAAAACTTCCAAATCATATCAAGGACTCTTCACATATTCCCAATCTTATGCTTAGAACCACAAGGCATCATATCATCTTGTGGAGAAATGTGGACCATCAAAACTTAGACTTTGTCTCTGTCAAACTCTGTCAAACACTATGTCGATACTTAGCAGCTTGTAGCTATCCTTTTGGTGAACTTCAGATCTCCTAACTCTAGAATAATACACTTCATATAAGTGTTTACAACACCTCAAAATTGCATAAAAAAATACTTGTTTGCGGAGGAATGCGGACCACTGCACTAGACCCTGTTCATTGTTCCTGCTATACCTTTGCTTACCTGAACTTAGACATTTCTTCAAGATGATTTCTAGAGATGTTCACGACTTAATCTCTGAGGTATAACACTATCAAACACCAACTCACATCATACATGAACTGCATTACTGGATCATTATCTACGGAGGCATACTAGCTGACTTTCTGTCTTCCATTTAGAATACCTTTCATACTTAGCCATTTTTTGTCATCGGACCTAGAATCTAATATGTTCTTCTGGAGATATCTCTTCCTATCATGGTGATAGGATCTCTAAGCCTTTTTTCCATCAATGAAAACATATAGATCCATACTAGAGTAGTGTCTCTTGCCAACAATCTCCCCCTTTGGCATTAATGGCAACACTTATTGAAAATGTCTGACTGCTCCCCCTTACTATATACACTTGTATACAACGTAATTTCTTTTTCCCCCTAAGATGATTATCCATTTTTCACTGAGATTCTTCTCCCCCTTTGACATCAATGGCAAAGGGTGTGATCCAGAATCCAAAAATTTGTCAAAATCCAAAAAATTGATGTACTCAGCCGCATATTTGCAAGTGCAATCCACCTCTTTGTATTACATGTATTTGAGAATGTCATTGAATAAGCTCTTGATCTATGCCCACTCATTATCCCAATGTTTCTGAGCTTTATCCAAAATTTAAATGTGTCCATTGTAGAGAAAGGCTAAAGCGTTTGCCTTATTGAGATCAGAAGGTGTGTCTATTTGTACAACTACCCTAGCCTCAGCAGCAAGACTTGACATTGAGTCCAATTTAGGGTAGACTAGTCTCCTTAGTTGTCCCATTTTGCTTTTTATTTGATATTTTTGATTTAATAACCTAGTCAGATCATTGTGGATGCAGATGACTTTTACTTTCTTATTTCTAATTGATTCTGTTGCCGGTTCAAATTTGTTAGAGATGTCCATCATTCTTTGTTCTCTCTCTTTGATCTTTTCTTCAATCTCCTGAGTAGCTTTTGGCTAGGATAGGCAAAGTTTGTACACATCTCTATCTTATTTCACAGCTCTTTGAATGTTGGATATTGAATTATCTAATGAAATCTTATCCTTGGCTATCATTGTCTTTAATTTTTCCAAGCTTTTTCCTTCAAATTCCCACCTTACTTTTATTTCTATAGATTTCTCAAAAGATTTAAACTAATTACTTACTAAATTTATTAATCCCTTCAAATGATTTTCTAGGGGCATGGATGAAACCCTCTTGTGGGTAGGCAACAACTTCTCCAAAATCCCAGATGCTTCATCAATCAGTTTATTATCCTCAGTAAGTGATTTCAACAACTCTTCTTGAGCCTTTTTTTGAACAAGTGAAGCCCACTTAAATTTTTGCGCCGGAGACATTGTGTCCAGATTTATTTGACCTTGTAGTAGTTTTGGTTCATCCCAATATTGGGATGATTTCTCTAGCACTTCTTTTACTAAAGCAACAATGTCTCTTGTCACCTTTTCTTCACAAAGTGAAACTTTCTTTTTCTTTTCTCCTTCAATTGTGGCTTCTATAATGGATAAGATCCTTATTCTTTTTCTGGGACTTGATGTTGGTCTCTCCTCTTCAGATCTCTTATATTTCCTTTCTGGAGTGTTTGATGCCCATTCTACTGGAGTACTTGTAAACTTAGATCCTCTTAATTTGGTTTCTACCTTAATTGGTCATCTGATGTTCTTTCTAACTGCTCAAGTTCCATCGACATTCTAGAAGATAATTTTGAGAAAGTCTTGAATCTGTCCTCTTTGGGATCAGTAGGTTTACTTAGTAGTGTATCAGCTAATTCAGTCAAGACATCTTCTGTAACTTCATAACCTAGTGTAGGGACCCATACAGTTCTTGGTTCCACAGCTTCCATAAAGCATTTATCCTTATCCACCATGAATACAATGTCCTTTTCATAGTTTATCACTACTTTTTTAGGTATCTGGAACCTTCTTACCATTTTCTGTTGAAAATCTCTGAAATATTTCCACATGATTTCATTTTGTATATCTAGATTACCCAAACTCTATAAATGATTTCTTATTTGAGTAGCTATAGGAATGTGATCGAGCCAAATAACATTTCGTAGACCAAGTAGCTCTTTTAGCAAGTAAAAGAGTAAACATGTAATCAATGTTCCATATTTGAAAGGATGATCAGTTTATTTTGCCCTTTTCAAGTTCTCCGTAAGTTCTTTCTGAAGAAATTCACAAAGATCATAATCTGTATTATTTTTTATAATGTCATACGCTGTGTATATAGCTGATGCAGACAGAATTTTCCTTGTTAGAGGAGTATATTTTGTATCTGATAATCTTTGATGCAAATTTGACACCCGGATCCCTGATATCATTCACTATAAGGCCATTCTTCTCAAATTTGGCTCATGTTAGCTACATTACCACATTGTTCTTCATTTTCTTTGTGCCTAGAACCCTTCTGGAGGAGCTCATTCTGGTTACTACTTTAATGGATTCTTTAGTTATCAAATAGGGTTTATCAAGTCATAAAGATTCATCATGAATTCTACTTAGAATAAGCTTAACCCATGCATCAATCAAAATTGCTGGAAAGTCGAACCAGATGTCAAATTTCTTTTCTCCTAGGACTTTGTAATCATCTTTTAGCACAATGTTTGTAGTAGTCAGTTCGTCCAAATATAGTTTGCCTAACTTCATATGATCATATTCTTCTAAACTGGTATGAATGTATGCCTTGATATATTCCATATGCATGACCCCATGTGGAGTAATTGAGAATACCCCTAACGGATTATTTTTCAGAAATTTGAAAAAAAATTTCTTAAACTCAGGGTGAGACATTTTTCCTATCTTGATTACATGAGCAGTAAACATTTTTCCAAATCAATTTAATTTTCACAATAGGGTTTCAAGTTGCAAATACCTCTTTCGCCGGAATAGGGTTTCCTTTTTCTAAAATTCTTCAGTCCCTTTAATTCTTGGTTGTTGTTGCTCTAGGTCTATTCCAATCTCTCTGAATACTTGATAGCTTTGAGTGTAAAGTGACTTTGAGATTAAACAAGTTCCTTTTTAATCTCTGCACGATGTGGCCTAAATGTCATTAAATGTTCATTTCCAAAAAGCTGTTACAACCTGTTACTATAGAACACAGTCGATTAGGATTGCTCTGTAATATGTCACATTGGCTCTTTTCCTTCTAGTTTTTCTTCTAAAAGAGTGTATCACATCAGATTCCATTATACATCTTCGTGCCTAATTCTGGTACCCACATTCTAGCTAGGGGTTTTGAATTTTCAACACTGCTCCCCATTGGGCCAGAGCTCTCGATTTACTTCCCGGAGGAAGTATCTACACCAGATGGTGATGTGGATTGATCCCTGACTTCTATTACTTCTTTCTTAATCCATAACTTGTTCATTTATTTCTTGGTTTCAATCAGATCAACCTTTTCTTTTCCTTTATCATTCCTCTGCTCTATTTTCCTTTCTTTAGAATAGTGATTTCTCTTCACATTCCTGCTTCTGCAAAACCTTGCAATGTGTCCAAATTTGTTGAAACATATCACATTCTTTTGACCTTGATTCCTTCCATTGATTGAATTTGATCTGCATTGATTAGCCATATGTCGAAATCTTTTGCATGCAAAACACTTTCTATTGAATGACTGACTGTTCCTTGTATTTTGAAAATTAGTTCTTATAGAGCTTCTGCATTCATTTTATCTGTGTCCCATTTTATAGAAAGAATTGTACCTAACAGAGTTCTAACTTACTTTACTTCTGCAAACAATAGCTTTATGACTAGTTCTATTGCAAGTGAAGCATTTACCTTTGAACAATTGTTCATTCCTATTGTTGAAACTTTTCCTGATTTGATTTCTACATTCATTTTCTCTATGACCAATTTTCTTGCAATTAAAATACTAACCAGAGAATAATGGAGTCTTTTGATTCATTATGCTCTTACAATGAGTAGCCTTGTGACCAAACATATTGCATGATATACAATAACCATTGAAAGATGGGTACCTTTGAGCATTTGGTTGTCTGACCGGAGGTCTTCTAGGTCTTCTTCTTTGATTTCTAAACTGGTATCCTTTGTTTTGCCTTAACTCAGTGCTCATTTGACTAGAGTTTGAATTTTCTCTTTTCTCAAATCCTAAACCATCTTTGTCATCAGCACTCCTCTGGCTAGCAATCATTTCATCAAGATTTACAGTACTTATCTTGAATTTCTCTTCAAAACTTTTGGCCTTTTCTAGATCTATTTTCAAACTTATAATTTCTTTTTCAAGTTTTGCACAATCTTTTGATTTGTTCTTCACAATCAAATTTAAATCATCTTCTGCTCTTGTTCTTTTTGTAACTTCTACTTCTAAGTCATTTAAGGCTTCATTTGCTGATAATAATTGGTCACTAACTTCTTTGTATTTGTCTTTGAATTTCTTGACTTGCTCCTTTAGATTTAAGATACATTCATCGACTTGATACAAGTTTTGTTTCAGATCCCTGACCTCTGCTTCAGAATTTTCAAGATCCATAAGAGTTGCTTCTAGTTGGTTGTACCTCTCATAATTTCCATACCTTCTTGCTGCCATGATCACACTATCCCAGATCTTTCTTAAGCTGTTAAACTTTTTCCAAGGAACTTGGCTCTGATACCAATTGTTGAATGTCAGGAACACTGAGAGGCGGGTGGGGGGGGTGAATCAGTGTTCTATAAACCTTATCTTGCACTTTTACCTTTAATAATATCAAAAGAATAATCCAATAGAAGCAAAATATATAACTGCACAACATCCGCAAAAGCATGACACATAACACCAAGATTTTACGTGGAAAACCCAAAATGGGAAAACCCACAGAGAGGATTAGCTCTCATAAATATATTGCAATCTTTACAAAAAGATGTTCAGGCTTGGTCACTCCACGGGCCTAGAACATGCTGGCTCACTGCCATGATGTACAACTAAGTTTAGCAGGCTCACTGCCTCAACCCTAAACCTAGCAAGATTAAAATCAGGGCTGTTAAACCCTATTGAAGGCTTAGTGCTAGCTCACTACCTTGAAGATGAAAACATGTTTCCAATCATATTGTACATGAAAACTGAATACTACTCAAGCACCTACTATTATGCCAGGGTGTAGTCATTTAACAACTATATTCTGAATCCCAAGTCATCATTGTTGTTGATCCTCTAACTTTGCTCTTCTATTTGTATGCTCGCATTGCACACACACACACACCTCTACACACACCTCTACACATACACCTCTATATATATCTTATTTAAGCGAAGATCATCACTCTTATATATATATATCCACATCATGATTTAATTCCGTAAACAGGTCGACATCCAAGAGATAAAACGTGTACATAAAAGATGTACCTTGTTGCACAATCCAATGCACTATGGGTTGCATAGACCCAAATCTTCCCCCAAACATGTTCATATAGGTCAGATCTAATCATTCAAATACTTACATAGATCTTTCACACACTATCCTTTTTTCGCACCATGATTTATCTCACCAGTTGGCCTGTTCCTCAAAAGTAAACTTAACAGGTTCATCTGCTAACTTGCAACTTCTACTGTGGATCACAAAACAACTTCCAAATCATATCAAGGACTCTTCACACATTCCCAATCTTACCCTTAGAACCACAAGGCATCATATCATCTTGTGAAGAAATGCAGATCATCAAAACTCAGACTCTATCTCTGTCAAACACTATGCCGATACTTAGCAGCTTGTAGCTATCCTTCTGGTGAACTTTAGATCTCCTAACTCTAGAATAAGACACTTCATATAAGTGTTTACTGTATACACCTAAAATTGGCATGACTCTACTTAAATAAATATTTTAAATATTTATTTCATCACCATATTCCTCTATCAATAAATAAATACATTTATTTATTTATTTGATTCATCCCCTCTCATTTAATTAAATAAATTACATTTTATTTAATTAATTAAAATCAAATTCACCAACTTCATTCTTCCCAAAATAATTAAATAATTAAAATTATTTAATTGATATCCTTTTATTCCTCCTAATTTAAATAAAATGCAAATTTTATTTAAATAAAATCTAAAATCCTCACAAAATAAAATATATTTCTATATTTTATTTATTCTTCTCAAATATCCACAAAAATAATTAAATAAATCTTTTATTTAATTATGCTTTCTTATCTCTTCGAAAAATCATTCTTATCTTCTAAAAATAACTTTTCTCTTGTCACACAAAAGCAAAACTCTGAGTTACAAAAGCAAAATCACTTTTAAAGCATCTTCTAAAGCAAATCTTCTCTTAAATTAGAAAAATAAATTCTAATTTAAGAAAATCAAATCTTATCCTCATCAAGAGAGGGATTAACTCAAATAAGACTGCTTTTTGAATGACATGTGTCCTTCTTCCATTCGTTGCACGTTCCTTAACAAGCTTCCTCCGTTGATCTTTCCTTTTCTTCTCAACCATTGATCTTCCCTCACCTTTTTCTATAAATACAACCTTCTTCTCTCCATTTCATAATCTGGAGTTCGTGCAAACTTATGCTGCAGGAATCTAAGGGTGCCTTTGGCAGCCCCATTACATTTGAACACTTCATAGCATCCTCCATTTTTGTATTTGAAGCCCATCTTCAAATACCATAGTATCCTAGCCATTCTTCATTTGTCATCTTCAAACAAGTAAGCAAGAAACAACTTCTGAGGGCTTCTCAATCAAGATCAAATGAAGATAGGCGAACTACAGAAGACGCAAGGTAAAAGGCGAAGGTATCATTTGATTCTTGTTTAAATCTTTCCTTTATTTTCATATTTCTATAGATGTTTGGGATTATGTTTCATTGATTTGAATAACCTATTTTCCCCCACACATTTTGGCACCCACCGTAAGAAATCCCCAATCATTTGTCTAGTTTTGTTACCCAAATTTTTTTTGAAATTTTTTAAAAAAAAATTTTCAGCCCATTTTTTTGCAATAAAAATAAAAAAATAAAAAAATAAAAAATCAATCATTTTTTTTGTTTCAGATTTGTTTTATTTTTAACAATACATAGCAAACAAAAATAAAAATAAAAAAACAATACACAGAAAAACAAACAAAAAATAAAATAAAATAAAAGATAAAAATTAAAAAAAAAAAAGTCATTTCTGTTTTCAGATTTGTAAAAAACCAAAAAAAAAAAAAAACCACAAAACAAAACCCCCGTGGCCACCCCCTGCAAACCCCCACGGCCACCCTTCGACCCTTCCCTGTGCCCCTCTGCGCCGCTCGGACCTCCCTTCGCCCCTGCAACCTCCCACAACTCCCCCTTCTCCCCTCCTGCGGCTCCCCCAAATCCCCCGATCCCTTGCTCCCTGCGCCACCACCCACGCCTAGCTCAGCCCCCCTGACCCCCCTACCTCCGCCCAACCACTGCCTGTGACGATCCGCCTCCCCACTGCGCCGCCACTACCCAGCCCCGCGCACCTCCTACCGCTCGCTGCTCCGCCCAACCACTACCTGTGCTGATTTGCCTCCCCACTACGCCGCCACTACCCAGCCCCGCGCACCTCCTGCTGCTCGCTGCTCCGCCCAACCATCTGTCCACCACTTGCACACACACAATTAAAAAAAAAAAATAAAAACAAAAAAAAAACAACAAAAAAATAAAAAAAATTATTTTTTAAGGCACTCAGCCCCTGGTCACATGGAGGACCAGGGGTTTGTTTAAAACCTTTAGCATTTAACTTAATTGCTGGTGAGAAACCACAACATGTGACCAGAGATCTAAACCATTAGCAGTTATTTCAAAATGGTCAGGTTAGCCTCTTGTGCTCTCTACATGCCGAAATAGGCATTTTTTTTCAAACTCACACAACTTTCACATACGACATCGAAATTGCACAAATTTGGACTTGTTGGAAACCTGACGAGATGACCTTTGCAATGGGGTGGAAATTTTTAGGTGACTGTACCATTTTGCAATATGTTTTTGCAGTCAAAGTCAAAGATGCTTCAAAACTTCAAGTGCTCATAGCTATTGTAAATTTGATCCTTTTTCAGTGCAATTTTTTTTCAAATTGCATGGAATTTCATATAGAATCTATTTATGAACTTATTTTTTCTGTAATAGTTTATTTTGCATCAGATTTTAATAGATTCTTGATTACTGCATAACGATCCTCTTGGCTAGTCTACTTGCTCCGTTTTCATTCTAGTGACTTGCAGGTGATCATTCGGGGCTGGAACAACATCAGGATCAACAAATATGACAATTTGGATAGAGAAAACAACCTGGGTACATTCATTCTAATCTTTCATCTTCAATCTTATTTTCATCACACACTTCGATTTGGGCTCATAAAACAAACATTGATTGATCACACATATCAAATTGGGCATAAAAAGAACAAGTGTCTTCATCACACATTTAGACTTGGACTATAAAAAGAACTAGTGTCTTCATTGTTTGGTGAATTTGTATACGATTAGGGGTGTGTATGCTCTTCTCATGCACTTCGTGCGATCTTGAGAATCAAAAACACCTCTTATCCATTCAGTTTTCACACACACATTTCAATTTCTTAAGGGTTAATTTACAAGTGTGAGCGTGAGTCAAGTGTGCGTATGTATGCTCTCTCCTCGCACTGCAAGGTGACCTTGGAGATCAAAAATACTTCACTTGATTTGCTTTTGTTTACCCTTTCCTATGAGGCCTGCTAGGGAATTTCATCACCCCTAGGGACGACCTCAACCAAGGCTGAATCAAAAGACACCCTCATTGAGAGTTAGAATCCTGTCACTCTTGGCTAAGCCCCAAAGAACTTTATACCTTTGGGAACTGAAGGTGAAGGGTGGGTTACCACCCTTCTCCTGGCTGTGTGACAAGATTTCACTTTCAATCCCTAGTCAACCTCGTGTAAACATTGCCCAAACCTATTGGCCATACCCTACATCAAACTAGACATTAGGGCATGTTGATGTGTCTTCCACGTATGCTTGTTTAATCATCATCATATTCTTCAAATTCAACATTCAAAATTGCTTATGTGTATTGCGTGAGTGAATAATGTTTGTACATGTGTGATCATTGCCAAATCAAGTTAAACACCAAACACATAAGATAAGTCATTCGACTCATTCTTCCAGGCACATTAGATCTTGGCTTGTGACACATTTGCACTTTGTTACAGCACATTTACTGCTGCCCATCTCAAACTAGTAAGCTTTTCCAGTCTTGTGTCAATGGCAAACCAATTAGAATATATTGATCAAAAAATGCAATCTCTACAATTGCAAATAAACTCAGGTCCCTCGCCCCAAGAGTGTATAGCAATTACCCAACAAATCGATGTCTTACAACAAGAAATAGCAATCTTGCAAGCTGAACGTGCTAGCACTAGCTATGTCTCATCCCAAAATCATACCTTCTTTTCCTGTCTTAATGATACTATTGACAAGGCAACCACCACCTCAAGGGGAAAATCATATACCACTTCTACTAGTCCTCCTTCGCTATCTTCTAAGACACATATTCTAAAACATACCAATCCTATGCCAACACCGCTATGGAGTTCCTCAAACTCTAAATGGATGACCAAAGAAGAATTAGATGAGTTTTGGAAAAAGTGTCTTCCAAATTTGTACAACCAGAGAAAGGCTAGGGAGAAAGCTAAATCTCCTCATTCACCTATCCATACACTTACCAATGATGTGATCCAAGGGCTACTAGAAAAGAGTCAACCATGTCCCCAAATTTCAGTCCTTGACCTTACCAAAGATTCTTCCAATCCTATGTCAAATCCTACAACCCCTTCATGTCATTCACAACCCCTTGAGCTTATCGAAGAACCTCCTACCATGAACCAAAGTCAAGGTCCATCAAACATCTATGTTGTCAACCAAGAAGCTATCCAAGAGCTATCCACTTCCATTCAAGCAGCCCAAGAGGTATGTCAAGAGTCTAATCCTAAGCATGAGGAAACATTAATCCCTAGTCCAAGTCAAGATCAAATCACTTTCTAGCAACCTATCCATAACATGTATCTTTTCAATGATCAAGATGATATCCATAATAATGAACCTCTCCATGAGCCACTTGATCCTATCCATCTCCCAACAACTATACATGAGCAAGAGATCCAATTCCATCCCATGCATAACCTTTATTTTTTCTATGATCAAGATACTATCTTTGATGAAGAAGCTATCCAGGAGCAACTTGATCCTATACATGAGAAGGAAATCCAAATCCAACCCATTCATAATATATACCTTCTCTATGATCAAGATACTACCTTTTATGAAAAAGATGTCCATGAACAACTTGATCCCATACCCCTTCATGAGCAAGAAACATCCATTACTCCTATCCATCTTCCATCTAGTCCTATCCATAATCCAACAACTTCCACATCCTCTGATGAGACACTTGCCTCCCAAGTGCACATGGATGATCAACCCAATAACTTGGAACATAAAGAGCATAATGATGATCAAGATCCAAATGATCCTTCACCATCCATTATTGACCAAGCTACAAATCCGTCGTCTTATATCCTTGGGCTTACTACCTTCATGCATGAATGTTCTTCCTTAGAACACCAACAACCATTATCCACTATCTTGCCTTCCTCATCTAATAAGGAACTCGCTACTAGTGATCCTATACATAATCCCATGGTCCACCGCATACTCCAGAATATGAACTATCAAGGTAAAGGCTTAGGCCTTCATGAACAAGGTATTTTGGAGCCCATCCATGTCAATGTTCCTCCACCTTCATACGGCCTTGGATACATACCCCAAGGTGAGCAATCTCAAGATGTTGGTACTTCCTCCACTCCTTCTAAGTCTACTACTTTCCATCGCAAGCCCTATCATATCCCTAAAACATATGTCGCCATTCCACCTCCATCATCCTACAATTCTCAAAAGCATGTGACCATACACCTTTCACCATCCAATCTACCTCCGCTACTCCCAAATCCTAATATCCCTCCATACATTTTATCGCTACTTCTTCCAACACCTTATCCATCCATCTGTAAATCCTCTAACATTCCCAATCATGGCCAACAAATGCACATGTTGTCTAAACAAAGAGCTTCCACCTACCCCACTTCCACCATCCCAAGAGAATTTAACAACAAAAATTTGATGCCTCTACCTCTCAAGTCCAAAATCCTAAGCGTCCTCATGACCTAGGATACAAAAGCACAGAATCTAAGAATTATCCATATCAAAAGTTGCATACACCCACACACCTCAATGCCAAACTAAAAAAGGTGTGGGTCCCCAAGCAACAAATGATTACCTTTAAAGATGCACCAAAGCTGCATATACCCAAGCCCATACCTTCACAAGTTGCTATCTAAGAGCTATCCACTTCCATTCAAGTAGCCCAAGAGGTATGTCAAGAATCTAATCCTGAGCATGAGGAAACATTAATCCCAAGTCAAGATCAAATCACTTTTTGGTAACCTATCCATAACATGTATCTTTTCAATGATCAAGATGATATCCATAATAATGAACCTCTCCATGAACCACTTGATCCTATCCATCTCCCAACAACTATACATGAGCAAGAGATCCAATTCCATCCCATGCATAACCTTTATTTTTTCTATGATCAAGATACTATCTTTGATGAAGAAGCTATCCATGAGCAACTTGATCCTATACACGAGAAGGAAATCTAAATCCAACCCATTCATAATCTATACCTTCTCTATGATCAAGATACTACCTTTTATGAAAAAGATGTCCATGAACAACTTGATCCCATACCCCTTCATGAGCAAGAAACATCCATTACTCCTATCCATCTTCCATCTAGTCCTATCCATAATCCAACAACTTCCATGTCCTCTGATGAGACACTTGCCTCCCAAGTGCACATGGATGATCAACCTAATAACTTGGACCATAAAGAGCATAATGATGATAAAGATCCAAATGATCCTTCACCATCCATTATTGACCAAGCTACAAATCCGTCGTCTTATATCCTTGGGCTTACTACCTTCATGCATGAATGTTCTTCCTTAGAACACCAACAACCATTATCCGCTATCTCACCTTCCTCATCCAATAAGGAACTCGCTACTAGTGCACCTATACATAATCCCATGGTCCACCACATACTCCAGAATATGAACTATCAAGGTAAAGGCTTAGGCCTTCACGAACAAGGTATTTTAGAGCCCATCCATGTCAATGTTCCTCCACCTTCATATGGCCTTGGATACATACCCCAAGGTGAGCAATCTCAAGATGTTGGTACTTCCTCCACTCCTAAGTCTACTACTTTTCATCGCAAACCCTATCATATCCCTAAAACATATGTCGCCATTCCACCTCCATCATCCTACAATTCTCAAAAGCATGTGACCATACACCTTTCACCATCCAATCTACCTCCGATACTCCCAAATCCTAACATCCCTCCATACATTTTACCGCTACTTCTTCCAACACCTTATCCATCCATCTATAAATCCTCTAACATTCCCAATCATGGCCAACAAATGCACATGTTGTCTAAACAAAGAGCTCCCACCTACCCCACTTCCACCATCCCAAGAGAATTCAACAACAAAAATTTTGATGCCTCTACCTCTCAAGTCCAAAATCCTAAGCATCCTCATGACCTAGGATACAAAAGCACAGAATCTAAGAATTATCCATATCAAAAGTTGCATACACCCACACACCTCAATGCCAAACTAAAAAAGGTGTGGGTCCCCAAGCAACAAATGATTACCTTTGAAGATGCACCAAAGCTGCATATACCCAAGCCCATACCTTCACAAGTACAATTTACAAGCAAAAAGGTTTGGGTACCCAAGCAAAAAGCTATCAAGTCAAATGAGGCATCCACCTCTAAAGCATCCCAACCATCCACTTTCTCCCATGCCATCCACAAGTATCAAATCTTTCCATCCCACATGACAAGCAAAAATTAGAAAAATACTAAGTCTATGTGGGTCCCTAAAGGCCTATATCATTCATCCACCAAGCAAAACTCTTCATTGCTTCCCACGCCACCTTCCCATCATCAGCTTCAATGTTTATCACAGTATGTGCAACCGTTGGTCATGGTTCCCTTCCATTCCACAACACTTCCATATAACTCCATCTCCCCTCCCTTCCACTACTATCCTACATATCTTCCTCATCCTATGGTCCATGCTTTTGCATAAGCCTTCCCTCCATATTTCTCATCATCATCCACTATCGCACCCTTCCATAATCCAATATCTACCATTCTCCATCACACTTTCATGCAATCCCCTACCAATATCTATGGGCATGCTTGACATGGTCCATGCAACAACATTCCTAGTGGGACTATCACCTTTCAAGGAACTAGATGCTCGAGTCCTTATCCATATCCAACTTCTTCTATCCAAATATTCAAAAAAAGAAAAAAGAAAAGAAAAAATGAAAAAAGTAAAGAAAAATCCCTTCGTCCAATGGTGAAAATCTGGCAAACAGGTGCCTTGGATAAGTACCATGATGAAAACCTGGCAAACAGGCATCATGTGTAAGGTTGATCTCCTATGTCACCTACTCTTGGGGGCATCTTGTCTCATCGGCACATCACTCTTCTCCTATTAGTTTCCTTTTGTACTATTTCCTATCATATCCTTCTATCCATTACATACCTATCCTGTCATGTCCATCCATCCTAAATCTTCCTTTCCTATTTTTTTGATCTTGATAAATATTGGAGGCACAATGTTGACAAATGCTTTAGATGTCTCTTGACATGCCTTATCCCTCCCAAACCATGAGAATCCTTCACTATCCTCCTATCCTCCTATCGTCATAAGCATTGCCATGAAAAATCCTAAATATTCTACCTACAATGGGGCATGTTGTTCCTATGTGACATAGTCCTTCGCGATCACATCCTTGATTCGTTCTACCTACCCATTCCATTCCTTATCACCCACCCATCTCCCTATTCATGGTGTTTTTCCTTGTCATCAGTATCATTTGACCCATATCTGGCCCATATCTGTTCCATGTCTGGTCCCTATCTGGTCCATATCTGTTCCATACCTGATCCATGTCTGTTCTTTATCATGTCTCATTTGATCCATATCTTAGGTCCATCAGGGTTCTTCCCGAACTACGTTGCCTCTGAGTTATCACGTAGGCAAGGCCATTATCAATGCACCCCCAAGGCTCCACTACCCATCCATTCCCTACCTTGTTGCCTGTCCCCCAGTCCATCCACGTCTGCACCTTTCACCAGGCAAAGAACGCGCAACAAAGCCCGCTTCCAAACAAAATTCTTGCCGCAAAACATCAACCTGTCTAAAGCAAAGCAGAACACTATGCCGAAACACTCAAGCTAATTCTATATCAATTATGGCAAAAAGACACATCTAATGCAAAGAATGTTTTGGGAACAGGTTAACTTACAAAGTCTTGGATTTTTGTCATTATGTCTTCCTATGCTACTCGAGGATGCCAAAAGCTAGAGAGGTTATGATGGGTGCATAATCTTTTTCTTTGTCTGCTGCTTGGGGATTAAACTTTAGTAATGTGACAACTTTCTGTCTAACGACATGATTAGCAAAAGATCATCGAGGACTCTGGAGGTTTGAGCATGAAAAAGGGCAATCCTTGTCTGTTGAAACACAAGAATTACTCAGGTCATCTAGATTCAAGTTTGACTAGATGCTTGTATCAACTTGCTATATCAAAATCCATGTAAGGAATACTCAGGTCATCTCAGTCTAATTATACCTAGATGCTTGTTTTCCCTTACAACATTTCAAAAAGTGGAAAATACCAAAAAGAGCCCAATGATGAAATAAGCACTCCAAAATACTTGCTATATCAAGATGACAACTATCCATATCCATATCCATAGCGTATCCAATTGCATTTCTCCATATCCAATCCAATAAAAATCCAAAATGCAGCGAATCAATGTTTACAGAAGCTTGTAATTTCTTCTATCAAGTCATTCTTCTATCGATCAAATTTCTATCTGTCTTCATATCTCTCACCAACAGTTCTAGCTATCAACATGGGTAGCAATCCAAATGCAAGCTTATCCTTAATCCATACCAATTGAGTCAAGTCAATCTTGTCAAATGATCTAATCACAATCAGTGGTCTTGATCCTAATCTTGTTGTAAACCATATCAATCAGTCATAACTATCCTTTGTGTTGCTCTAGGGATATATCGTTCCCCACCATGACAACACTGTCATATATCGTTATCATATCAAATGTCTTAGACAGGATGTTGCATTGTCGAAACCAGACCCGGAGTCTTATACGACATGTTTCATTCCTGAAAATAGACATCATTGATCTATATCTTTGGTTTACCGCTTGACAGGGGCAATACCTTGCCTGTTCTTATATCATTTGTGCATTCTTGCTTGTTTGCTTGTGTATGTCATCATTTTATCTTGCATCACATATCATTCACCATCTTTCTTCTGCATCCAACCATTTCTTCTCCTGTTTCTCCTCTTCTTCATTGTGAGATTGTTCGTCTCACGCCTTTCTACCGGCTCCCCGTCCAATCTCTCGAGGGGGCATCCTGTCGTTACACTTGTACCAGGGGCAAACTAGGGCACGTATCACTGTAAAAAATTCTTATTCTTTGAAACAACGTGATAAAACACATTGCATCAAAGAGGGGCAAAATGTATACACCTAAAATTGGCATGACTCTACTTAAATAAATATTTTAAATATTTATTTCATCACCATATTCCTCTATCAATAAATAAATACATTTATTTATTTATTTGATTCATCCCCTCTCATTTAATTAAATAAATTACATTTTATTTAATTAGTTAAAATCAAATTCACCAACTTCATTCTTCCAAAATAATTAAATAATTAAAATTATTTAATTAATATCCTTTTATTCCTCCTAATTTAAATAAAATCTAAAATCCTCACAAAATAAAATATATTTCTATATTTTATTTATTCTTCTCAAATATCCACAAAAATAATTAAATAAATCTTTTATTTAATTATGCTTTCTTATCTCTTCGAAAAATCATTCTTATCTTCCAAAAATAACTTTCCTCTTGTCACACAAAAGCAAAACTCTGAGTTACAAAAGCAAAATCACTTTTAAAACATCTTCTAAAGAAAATCTTCTCTAAAATTAGAAAAATAAATTCTAATTTAAGAAAATCAAATCTTATCCTCATCAAGAGAGGGGTTAACTCAAATAAGACTGCTTTTCGAATGACGTGTCCTTCTTCCATTCGTTGCACGTTCCTCAACAAGCTTCCTCCGTTGATCTTTCCTTTTCTTCTCAACCATTGATCTTCCCTCACCTTTTTCTATAAATACAACCTTCTTCTCTCCATTTCATAATCTGGAGTTTGTGCAAACTTATGCTGCAGGAATCTAAGCACGCCTTTGGCACCCCCATTACATTTGAGCACTTCATAGCATCCTCCATTTCTGTATTTGAAGCCCATCTTCAAATACCGTAGTATCCTAGCCATTCTTCATTTGTCATCTTCAAACAAGCAAGCAAGCAACAACTTTTGAGGGCTTCTCAATCAAGATCAAACAAAGATAAGTGAACTACAGAAGATGCAAGGTAAAAGGCGAAGGTATCATTTGATTCTTGTTTAAATCTTTCCTTTATTTCATATTTCTGTAGATATTTGGGATTATGTTTCATTGATTTGAATAACCTATTTTTCCCCACACATTTAAAACACCTCAAAACCACATAATGAAATACCTTTCTGTGGAGGAATGCGGACCACTGCACTAGACCCTATTCATTGTTCCTACTATAACTTTGCTTGCCCGGACTTCAATATTTCTTCAAGATGACTTCCGGAGATGATCAGGACTTAATCTCTGAGGCATAACACTATCAAACACCAATTGACATCATACCTAAACCACATTACTAGATTATTATCTGTGGAGGCATACTAGTTGATTTTCTGTCCTCCATTCAGAATACCTTTCATACTTAGCCATTTTTTGTCACCAGACCTGGAATCTAATATGTTTTTTTAGAGATATCTCTTCCTGTCATGGTGATAGGATCTCTGATCCTTGTTTCCATCAATGACAACATGCAAATCCATACTAGAGCAGTGTCTCTTGTCAATAGCTTTCCTATCTATTTTTCTCTGCAAATGATCTTTCTCCTTCAAAAAATGTTCTACCTCTCTGTCTTTTCTCATGCTTCTTGTTCATCTTTTCTTCAACTTTGAGGGCAAACTGATATGCTTCTTCCAAGGTTGTCATCCTCACCAGACTCAGTTCTTCTTGAATGTTCAATCTTAGTCCATTGATATATCTAGCCACTTTCTTCTTGCTTGCTTCACTATGTCCTGTCCTTATGATCATCTTATGAAATTCTTCAGTGTACTCCATAGATTTCTCCTTTTGTCTCAAGTTCTACAATCTCTTCAACAGTTCCAAGTCATAGTCAATAGGTATAAACTGATTCTTCAACTTTGTCACCTGTGATTAGTGAAATCAAAATGAGATAGAAAACACAAAACAAGTGCATAAAACAAATGTAATACCTCACTATGATGCACAAATCCAAGATGGGGTTGTAGAAAGATGCACCCAAGAGCTCCTAGATATACCCTATATAATGGATTCAATGTGAAATGCTCTATCTAATGTAACTCACAAACTAGCTCAAGAGAATTTTTGGCACGATAACTCTACTTAGAAATTGGATGATCAAATGGCTTGGAGGATGTTGTATTTATAGGCATTTTGGAGAGATTTTGATCCAATTGTTGAGATTGATTTGGGAGATCAATGGTGGAGGATAAAAGTGATGTGGAGGGCCTAGATTTCATCTTGGAGAATGGAGGGCTAGGAATAAAGATGAATTTTTAATTCATCTTGGGAAAGAGGTGAATTAAATGAGGTTGGGTGAAATGGATTATTTGTGAATTAAAAATTCACATGGGGAAGGGTAAAATAAATTTAAAATTCATTTGGGGAAGAGTGAATATTAATGCTTTATGACATGTGTAAGAGGTTTTAATGAGGGTTATGACACGTGTATAAAAAATTGATTTATATGGGATATATTTCAATTTTTTATTTGTGGGATGTGGGGAGGAGTGTTAATCAAGGTTTGACCATCTTAATTAGGGTGATTAGCCTAATTAATATGGCTGGAAAAAAATAGTGAATGGGTTAATGGAAGCTTAAGATTAATTAAATAAGGTTTTATTTAATTAATCCTAAGTCTAGGGTCATGTAGGTTAGGCTAGGTAATTAAATAATAGATATTTAATTAACTAGGGTAGGGATAGGTTGATTAATAGGCTAAATTAATTAGATAAACATGATTTACTTAATTAATTAGATTTAGTGGAAAGGGGGAATTAACCAAATAAATATTGCATATTTATTTAATTAATTGGCTAAGGTTGAACTATTGAATCAATTAAATTAATCCAATTATAGGGGATAAAATGATGAAAAATTATGTGATGAAGGGATAATTAATTAAATAAAAATTTAATTAATTGATTAGAAGGGAAATTGGTATGTTTAGGGATGTTGGAAGTCAATTTGATGATGAAGACAATTTTAGGTGTCTACATTTGCCCCTCTTTGACATGGCATCAGGGCCTAGCAGGGAAGTGGCCTCAGGTCAAAGAAAAATATGCCCCAGCTGTCAGGAAGGAATGAAATGAGTGAGGGATGCCCCCTCGAGAGGTCAGCGAAAAGAAATAAATTTTTTTTATATGATTTCTTGAAAGAACGAAACGGAGGTGAAAGTCAGATAGGGGATGGAAAAATAGGATGCTAGGAAGAAAAAATAGGGAAAAATGATTGTGATCTGCACCCTGGGGAAGAAAAATTGTGTGGAGGGATGACATGGCTTACTATAATTAGAAGAGTGGGCCCTAAGAGTGCCACATTTACACACATCAATCCACTTAGGAGAAGGAGAGAAGAAGGGATGGTTGAGCATAGCCACATGTTTCAGCGATATATACAAATTTCTGAGTGCTTCCGACTGTATGGAAGGTCACCACAGGCTGGATCGTAGGTAGGCCCTAAGCCTATCTTTGTCATTTTTTATTTTATTGCATTTTTTATGCTGGGAAATAAGATTTTAGTGTTTTAGCGCTATCAGGTTGTCACTTAGCACAAAAAGGGGCATGGATTAGGGCCATCCTCTGGATTGGTGCTATCCGCTTGGGATAGGAAATGGGTGAATTGGTGCCAAAACATCACGTTTTGGCGCCATCGTCTATTTTAGGGCAATATCATGCATGGCTAGGGTTTGACGGATTAGCACAAAAAAAATAGGTTAAAGTAGCACTATATTCTAGATAAGCGCCAAGGTTTGGAATAACACTATCTTGTAGATTAACGCTATAATGGCAAGCAATGCCATCATCTGGATCAGAGTAAACTGAGAAAGCAGCGCCATCACTTGGATTGGCACCAAAGGACAAAGTGGCGCAATGGTTTGAAATGACACATAAACTTTGCACAGTGGTGCTATACTCTTTTTTAGCACCATATGGGGGTTTGGCAGTGCCATCCATAAAGTTGGTGCAAAAGGGAAGAGTTTTGGTGCCAAAATTGATTTGGCTTCCAACAGAAGAAATGGGATGTGAAAGATTTGGTTTTTGGAAGAATAGGTAGGTTTCTGATAAGCATTTGTGGATGCAGGTGACGAGGTTGTTTATTGTATACTCTCGAGAGTGACGGGTGCCTTCAGTGATGGAGCTTTTTGATGCTTTTGATGATGCTACCCACGGTCAATTGGTGCAACTAGAGCTTTTGACACCCACACAGATGCCAGTGCTACAAGCACATAGAGCTTTGATGATGGCTCTCCTAGAGCGTTATTGCCCTAAGACATGTTCCTTTTTGCTTCCTATGGGAGAGATCACTATCACACTTGAGGATGTTTATCACATCCTCAAGATACCTATTCACAGGTAGCAGGTGATATATGATACGAGGAGGGGACAGAGGGCTCTACTTAGAGTATTTACCTGAGATTAGATAGTGTTGGTTTCAAATAGTCAAGAGATGAGCTATGAGGGGACACTTGGGGCGGGTGCAGACCATTTCTCATTATTCCTGTGTGCATTGATTGGTGGCGTAGTGATGCTAGATCGGCAGGGGAGAGGCTTTCCAGTTGGATGGGGGAGGTTAGTAAGGGGATGGTTCGACATGGGATGGTATATGCCTGGGGGCCCTGTATGCTAGCACAGCTATACCATGAGATGCATATAGCCATTTATCATTGCGATTTAGCGCTATTAGCTAGAGTTACTTTTCTTCATGTGTGGGCTTGGGAGCATATTGCGGTGACCAAGTTGAGATGTGGATATTATCACTGTCGATTTGAGGCCTATGTCTTTTTGTATCAGGATGTAGAGTACACATACATAGGGTAGGTTTGATATTGGTGGTAGATTTTAGAAGACGTGATTTAGGTTACCTAGTGGCCCTACATCGGAGTGGAGCCATGGCCAGATGACAATGTTCATATGCCCTACACATTTCAGCAGCGATACTTGATGGGTCGAGGCGACCGTACCATTGATATGTATCTACCATTGTAGGTCATGTGACAGTTTGGACTACGATAGGATGTTTCACAACCTATGGCGATATTTGCATGGACTCCTCAAGATGGACATTTGTGGCCCCCAACCATACAGTCACAAGTTACTATAGGAGATTTTATTGCCTTGGTGCCATTGATGTGGGATTGGAGGAGTGAGGTCATAGATGTAGGTACCACACCTACATATGAGACTTGGAGGCAAATGTGAGGGCCTATGTGGCTTACAGATCTGATGGAGGAGGTAGTCATGGCAGATGAGGTTGGAGCCGAGGGGGATGAGGAGAGTGGATTAGAGGGGGATGAGATCATTGAGGATTACATTGTGGAGGAGGAGGTGGAGATTGGGGATGATGATGATGCAATTGGTGTTTTAGCAGTAGCAGCAGCAGCTAGACAAGCAGGAGTTGGAGGAGGGGTACAGGCAGGTAGTGGTTAGCAGTTACCCCAGCAACAGGTACCTATACAATAGGTTCAGATAGGAGAGGTGCCAAGGAAAAGGGCACCTCAATAGCGTGGGGGGTGGCAGAGGATAGATAGGGAGCTTATGCCCCCACCACAGGTACCACTTCAGCTGGGGCAAGTAGCTGTAGTAGCACAACAGGTACCTGGATTAGAGGTAGGGGGTTCAAGGGCGGTGGAGGTTCGGGGCCTCGACAGCCTTAGAGTGTAGATGAGGAGGAGATAGAGACCCTATGGGGACAAGTCGCTAGCCTAGAGGAGACCTTACAGAGCCGAGATGCTGAGCTAGTGTAGTTGCGAGGCATGGCTGTATTACTGGATGGGCTAGATGGATAGATGAGTGTGTTGCGGGTACAATTGGCACAAGCACAAGGTGAGATAGTGACCCTGACAGGTGAGAGGGATTGAGAGAGGGCTCAGTGACAGGTAGCAGAGGCTAGAGCTTAGCAGACAGACAAGGGCCCAACAGGTAGAGGGGCTGGTAGCCAACCTACAGGGAGTTGTGACAGGGACAGGCATGGGCCATGTATTGACCGTGATGCAGACACAAATTACTTAGTTATAGGTGCAGGTTCTAGATAAGAGTTGATGAGTTGAGTATTATCATGCTACTTATTGTTTAGCTGTTCCAGAGGGTCAGAGGATCCTAAGCTATAGCCAACAGAGTGGGTCTTGGAGGTTTGGGTCCCATAGATCTCAATCTATCTAGTCAGTGCAGTAGCTGATGGGCCCTCCCTCATAGGTACCACAACAATAGCAAGTACAACCACAACCACAGCCATAGCCACATTGATGGCCAGGATCCCCTACTGAGTTGGGTAGAGGTTCATCAGTCCAAGGCTGATACATATGTGTTGTACATTTTGAGCCCTTTGAGGTGTATTGTATCATGACTTTGTATTATTTTGAGCGATGTACATTATGATTATGATGATGTATTATGACATTTGATGATCTTTGATGTTGATGATTTATGCATTTATAATGTGTTATGTATGGATACATGTATTGATGCTTATGTTTCCTAATGATGATTATGTTTATGGATGTATTATGTTTATGTTTATGGATGCCATGCAATTATGGATTATATGTATATGTGATGATGATGTCATGATGTTTTGAGATGCTATGGATGTACTACTGATGTTATGTGATGGATATAATGTTGTGATTTGCATATGATGGATGTTCAGTTAGATGGATGTAGAATGTGAATTATTAGCTCTACAGTTTGTGTGATCAATCATATCATAACAGGTACTAAATCAATACCTTCCATGTTTTATTAGTTAGATTTCCACATGCATGTAATAACAACATGATTTATGATAATGATAGATTATGGATGTTATATGTTTTATCTATGTGATGTATGCATGTTTTGACTATGGATTATGATGTAAATATGTAATGCAAATAAATGCTTAGATTAATAAACATTTATTATGGATGCAAAATGTAATGGAATGGAAATATATGCTTATCTTAATAAACATATATTATGGATGCAATGGAAGTGAAATGTGTGAATGGGATGAACATGAAATCATCATCATTAACTCTTGCAGGCTTCTCATATGAATGTAATACTAAGCAACAACTAAACTATGGCTAGTGCTTTAATTGTTTCATTTTTTAGGAAAGTTGTACCTTTTGCATGATAAGGGTAAAATGGTGGATATAATGATTAATGCTTTGATGTAGTGATCAAGTCATGACACATGTGATATTTTTGTAAAACCCTGGATGATGGGGCTTGGTGGTAGGGGGATAGGTAGGGAGGGGGAAATGGTTTATGGACTGGGTAAGGATAGGATTGGTTATGGTTAGATTGAGGAAGGGAGTGGGGGGGATAAGGGAGTTACTAGGTTATGATAAACCATGTCATTGAGGGGGGATTTGTTTTAGTTTAGGATGTGTTAGGTTGGTTGAGATGAGTGAAAGAAGGGGGGGTGGGGGGGTTGGTTAGAAGATTGGGGGGAAATAGATGGAGGGGGGAATAAAAATCTAGGCCCAGATAGTATGGTTGGATGAGTGATAGGAAGATGATTTGAGCTAGCAATAGTAGTTGCATAAAGTTAATTGAGAGCATTTCTTAGTTTGTTATAGCAGTATAGGATACACTTCACAAAGGTATGAAATGACCTAGCTGATGACGTATATCCTACAATTGTATGGACTAGACCCACAAACAATAGGTTGATGTCATGCATACCCAAGGTAGCATAACCTTTCCTAGCCGAGGAAGGGGACTCATAGTCATAAGTGTTCACAATACATATAAGGTATTAATGCCTGTATATGTAAATGAGACACATCATGCTAGAACCGACCTAGGCTTCAAGATATGAATACTATTCTTGGAGTAATGAAAGCAACCCATAAGCACAACATATAGAAACAATGACTATGTCTATTCCAGGTGTTGTTCTCCACGTACTATGATATAATGAGATCAAGGTAGCTTTGGAAATGTCCTAGAGCGAGACAAGATGATAAAAATTAATAATAAAAAAGACCAACAAAAAGATACAAACAACTATTGTGTGCTCTTGCCAAGATAAGTGTTGATAGGATGGCAGATTCTTCTCCATTGTAGGAATGATATATCCTAGGATGCGAATCAATTGGATTTTGTTGGATAATTTTTGAAAGGTGGACAAAAGGACAGATAGGCCATGTGTTGGATTATAGTTGGTATGTTGATTGATGATTTTTGCATGAGGCATGATGTTTCAATGTATACTTAGCGTGTATATCACTTGTTGGATCTAGCAAGCGTAGTAAATAGGGACCATCCAAATAGGTTGGATGGGTGCATCTTATGTACCTGAGTACTGAATACTTCCTTCGTATTCCAGACTCCCTACATACCCTGTCTCCATAGGATCAAGGTACTTTCAAGATGCGAGTGAGATGAATATGTAGTTCTGACAAGACTTGATGATGTGGGAATGGTTTAGGATGGATGTTTGAGGATGAAGTGATGATGATTTCGAGTGGCTGTGAGGATGTGATGATATCATAGGAGTAGATTAGAATTTTTTGGATTTTTTTATTTTCAGATGTTTTTGGGTTTTTGATTTTTTTAATTTTTTTGGATTTTTCTAATTTTTCTGTTGTTTTTGGAATTTTTTGATTTTAGCTGTATAGAAGGAAGCTTACAAGGATCTTTGTACCATGGATTTGTCTTGGGTGGGATGATGCGGGGTGGTTGATTGATGTTTCTGAATTCCAAGCCATGGAAGGTGTTTTTTAGTATGGGGTGTCATGATGGAAAGAGGACTTATTAGATGGTAGAACTGACTGCTACACATGGCACCTGAAATAGGTTTTCACCATGGTACCAATCCAAGGTGTCACTGAAGTGATTTTCACCACTGGACATTTTTATTGCACTCAGGTTTTTCTTGATTTTTTTTATTTTTTTGGATTTTTCATATTTTTTGATTTTTTGGTATTTTTGCTTGGGATACTCGATGGGTTATGCATAGATTTTTTTTAGATGCAGAATGTTCATAGGTTCATCTAGAGGCTGCCCCTTAGGTGTTGCAAGCTGATATGCTCCTGATCCATAGTTGTCGGTGATGACATAGGGCCATAACCAATTAGGTTCAAATTTTCCTTTCTTAGGGCATTTCTGTAGATTCTTCTAGTTTTCTATGAGGACAAGGTTGCCTACTTCAAACTTACGGTTCTTGATTTTCTTGTTGTAGCTTCTTCTCAAGCAGTTTTGGTAAGCCTGCAGATGGTTAAGTGCATCCATTCTTTTCTCATCCAGTAATTCTAGCTCATACAGCCTTGCAACTTGGTATTCCTCATCAGTGATTATGTTTTGCAAGGATACTCTTAAGGATGGGAGCTCGACCTCAATAGGTAGGATGACTTCAGATCTGAATACAAGGGAATATGGAGTGGCTCCTATGGGTGTATGGATACTTGTGCGATAGGCCCATAGGGTGGGATTGAGCTGTAGGTGCCAGTCATGGCAAGTTTCATTAACCATCTTCTTCAGAATGTAGAGGATGGTTTTATTTGAAGCTTTCACTTGACCATTACCTTGAGGGTAATATGGAGTGGAGAAATAATGTTGGATTTGAAATTTCTCGCATAGGGTGCGGACTTCCTGGTTCTTGAATGGTTTTCCATTATCTATGATAATGGAATGGGGGATGCCATAGCGGCATATGATGTAATGGAGGATGAACTTGGATATTTGTGTTCTAGTGGTAAAAGTGAGTGGTATTGCTTCAACCCACTTAGTGAAGTATTTGGTAGCAGTGATGATGAATTTACGGCCATTAAATGATGGTGGATGGATCTTCCCTATGAGGTCAAGCCCCCACTGTGAGAAGGGCCATGGAGTTGTAATTGGCTGTAATTCTTGTGATGGTACATGAATGAGATCTCCATGTTGTTGACATGGCAGACACTTCTTTACAAACCAGTAGGCGTCTTGCTCCATAGTTGGCCAATAGTACCCGGTTCTCAGGATCTTCTTAGCTAGAGTAGGTCCACTTGAATGTGGCCCACAAATACCTTCATGTACCTCTTGCAAGGCCACTTCAGCTTCCATAGAGTCTAAACATTGTAAAATCATGCCATCAAGACTCCTTTTGTATAGGGTGTCTCCTGCGAGGATGAAGCGAGAGGCTTGGCGGATAAAACTTTTTCATTGCAAGGCAGATAAGTTGTGGGGAATGATGTTATTGTGGAGGTACACATAAGTCTTTTGATACCATGGGGATAAGGGACCAACAATTTTGTACACTAGCTCTGATTGGGGAACATCATATGTTGGAATAGGGAGTTCTTCAATCAGGAACTCACACTTCTTGCTATCTTTCTTCATATCAACCAGGGATCCGATTGTTGCCATGGCATTTGTAGCTTTGTTGTTTAGCCTTGGGATTTGTTCAAAGTGAATGTCATCAAGATAGTCTTTGAAGTCATCAACCATCTTTTTGTAAGGCAAGAGTTTATCATCCTTAGTTTTGTACTCATTGTTTACTTTCCAGATGACTAGTTGGGAGTTGCCATATACTGTCAGCTTCTTGATTTTCCACTTGATTGCCATTCAGAGTCCTATGATGAGGGCCTCATACTATGCCATGCTGTTGGTACATGGAAATGTAATTTTGAATGATTTAGGGATCATGTCACCTTGAGGGGTAACAAACAAGATGCCTACCCCTGAGCCTCTGTGTGTATATGACCCATCGAAGTACATTTTCCATGTTTTTGCCATTGGTGCTATTGTCAATATGGCTTCATCAGGGAACTCTGTGAGTGTAGGATGTTCTGAGGAAAAAGGTGCTTTAGCCAATTGATCGGCAATGACCTGTCCTTTAATAGCCTTTCTCTCTGTGTATTCAATGTCAACATCACTAAGGATCATGACCCATTTTACCATTCTTCCAGTAAGAGCATCTCTATTCAGTAAATATTTTAGAGAATCAATCTTGGTGATGAGCTTAGTTTTGTGATTTAGCATGTAGTGTCTTAACTTTTGTGAAGTAAAGACCACAACTAGACATGCTTATTCAATGAGTGTTAATTTAGCTCATAAGTTACCAAGGTGCAACTGATATAATATATAGCGCTTTCCTTCCCCTGTTCATCATGTTGTGCCAACAAGGCCTCTATAGTGGTTTCAATTGCTGAGATGTATAAAAGGAGGGGTTCTCCTTGCCTTGGTGGAGTGAGAATAGGGGGATTAGCCAAATATTCTTTTAACTGGTCAAAGGTAGCCTGACACTGATTACCCCAAATAAAAGTTGTATTCTTTCTAAGAAAGTGCTGAAAAGGTTGACACTTGTTGGCAAGCTGAGCAATAAATTGATGAATGGACTAAATTTTTCCCTACAGACTTCGTAGTTGTTTTAGTGTCTTAGGAGGAGGCATATCTGTGATGGCTTTGACTTTAGCAGGATCTACCTCAATTCCCCTTCTAGAGACTATGTAACACAAAATTTTCCTGAGGTAACCCCAAAAACACATTTCTTTGGATTTAGTTGCACATTATATTGCTCTAGCCTGTCGAAGATCTTTTCCAACACGTCCAAGTGTTCCTCTCTTGTCTTTAATTTCCCTAGCAAGTCATCCACATAATCTTCCATGATGTGGTAGAAAAGGTCATGGAAGATGATAGTCATGGCATGTTGATAAGTAGCTCCTACATTCTTCAGGTAGAATGGCATCACTACCCAACAATATGTCCCCCACAGGCAGATGAAGGAAGTCTTATGCTAGTCTTCTTCTGCAATTTTGATTTGATTGTACCCTAAAAATCCATCCATTAGTGATAACATCTCATGTCCTGTAGTGAGGTCCACTATGATGTCAATGTTAGGTAGGGGGAAGTCATCCTTAGGGCATGCTTTGTTGAGGTCTTGAAAGTCAATGCAACATCAGATGTGACCATCAGGCTTTGCCACCGACACTAGATTAGAGACCCATTCTAGATAGTCTATCGGTCGGATGAACCCCACATCTAGGAGTTTCTTTAGTTCTACCTTAACCAAGAGTGCAACTTGAGGATTCATCTTTCTTAGTTTCTATTTTATAGGTTTCTCTTTAGGCCACACTACGAGATGATGAACAACTAAGGTGGGATCAAGCCTTGGCATATCTGCATAGGTCCATGCAAAGTTACGGCTTCTTTGTTTGAAGAAGGCTAAGAAATTCTCCTATTCTGTTGCAGTAAAGGATTCTTCTCTAAAGGTGATTTTTGGCATTTCTTCTATCCCAAGATTCATCTCTTGTTATGGCTCTACCAAGATCATTGATCTATTAGGATATACTTTCTCTATTTCAAGAAGGCCCATGCTTCCATCTTCTAGTGCCTCATGGAGGTTTTCACTAGAAGATACGTCCTTTATTTTTACTTTTTCCTCATCTGAAAGTGCCATGGAGTGGTTTTCACTAGGGGACGTTGTTTTGATTCTTATGTTTTTACGACTAGAAGCATGGGTGGTCTCGCCAAAATAGGCAGACGTGTCAAGTTCCATTATGTATCTAGCTTTGTGGTCTCCGAAGCAGAAATGATCTCTAACCCCCATCATTTCTTCTATGGCTTCATCATTTTGTGCTACATTAAAGACAAGAGGTCCTTATTGGTCCCAATCGATAAGGTCTAGGTATACAAGGGGTAGGTTGCTAGATGAGGATGTTAGGGTGGTTACCATGTAGATGGTGCATATGGAGGATTTGAAGAATTCGGTGAAGTCACTAAAGGAGTCTTCATGGCCTACTTTGTTGATGTTATCAGCTTCTAGGGAAACCATAGCGACCTCGGCTAAGATACACTTGCCACTATCAAGGATACGTTGTCGTTGACCATACCCTAACCCTTGAGTGTAGGGATTCCTTGTTGCTTGAACTGGTTCTATGATCCCTTGTTCATGAAGGCCAATACCATCTTGTCCTTTGTAGCCCATGTTCTTGATGATTTCTGACCCTTTGCCATAGATTTTAGATGGTATGGTAGGGGCTTCTTGTTCTATTTCTTCATCTTTATACAAACATGATGATATATCTTCGAGCATGTCTTGACCAAGAAGGTTCTTCTTTTCAAAAGCTAGGGATGGCTTGCATTTGATGACCATTGTAGAGACTTCTCCCTCTTTCAGAGTACCGAACATCTTAGGATTGGGTAATGTCCCTACACAAAAGGTACCGTGTAGGTCATATTCCCCACATCCCATGTCGCTTATCTTGATCTTGACCTTGGGTGGTGGAGGTGCTTGAGATGAAGTGGTAGCAATGTTGGTGGGTTGACGTATGAGGTGGATGTTGTGGGATCAGCTCAGGAGGTGTTTTTCATGATAGCCTTGTTGTATGGACAGGAAGTATGGTCATGTCCTTCCAAGAAACTGTAGTATTAGAAGGGGTAGAGATTGGCATAAATAGTTACTTCCATGCCATTATGAGGGAATTTTAGACATTGATGGAATGTGGAGGGGATGTCTTATATGGCATGGATCCATGGTCAATCGAGAAGAATGTTGTAGGGGAGGTTGAGATCAAGAACTTGACATTTTGTTTCCAATATCTTTTGCCCTACTTGGATGGGGAGTTTGATAGTACCCTCGGATAGTCTCTTAGTGTCATCATATCCCTTGATGGTTATGCATTCACTAGTGTTCACAACCACATTCGAGTATCCCAAGTGTTTTAACAATTTTAGAGTACACAAGTTTAGGCAGGAGCTACCATCTATTAAGACTCTTTTGATGATATGCTTGTGGATGCAGACTTCAATATGTAAAGCATCGTTATACAGGTTGTCAGAGGCGGGGAGGTCCTTTTTCAAGAAAGTGAGATGGTGGGGTGAGGTGATATGGCTCACCATGGCTTGGAATTGATCCACATTAAGGTTGGTTAGAACTTGGGTTTCCATTAGAGCCTTGTCCAAGATTTCTTTGTGGAGAGGTGATGTACGGAGCAGCTCAAGGATGGAGATCTATGCAGTGGTCTTTCCTAGATGTTCTAGGAGGTTATACTTATTGGTTGGTGATGGGCAAATGGATGGACGCTTTGGTTGAGGATTTGATGTGGATGGAGGTGTTTGGTTGGTGGTAGGGGTTGTGCCGACAGACACACAGTCTCAATAGGTTGTGACGACACAATTGGGTGCTTGATCTTGAATGGTGATTGTGTTGATATAGTTGGATGATGGTTCTATCCAACCTATGAAAGAATCATAGTAAGTGGGAGGTGGAGTGATGTTGTAGGCTTGATTAGAGGATGAGGCTTGTCCTTTGTTGTGATTAGGTAGAGGATCCTTGTAAGCTCCCAAGTTGGGGTTGGGCAATGGTTGAGGGGCTTGCTTGAGTTCAACTTTGTTTTGATCTATGAGGTCTTGTATACAATGTTTTAATTTCATGCAATCGGATGTCTTATGGCCCACAATGTGGTGGTAGTCACAATAGTTGCTTTCATTATACCACGCGGCTTTGAGTTGATTTTCTTGGTGGGGCTTAATGGGCTGGAGAGTCATTAAACCATGTTTTAGACATCTATCAAGGATATCTTTGAGTGGTTCCCCTAAGGGTGTAAATTGTCTCTGAGGTTTATTTTGCTTAGGTTGGCCTTTGGGAATATTTACATTGGTGGTGTATGTGCTTGGGGGTGCTTAGTTTTGCACATGTTGGATGGCTTTTACATCGGTGACACCGTCATTGAAGGTGTTCTTGTTGTTACCCCAAAAGTGTGGTTTCTCATTTGATTGCATGTTGTTGCTTGTGTTGGGGACGTTTATGTTGACCTTGTTATTGTTGTTGTTGTTGTTATAGGGCTTGTTGTCATATAGTTTAATCGAACCCTTTGTAACAAGAGCTCTCTCGATGGTGGTGCCCTTATCGATGACTTCCTCAAAAGTGGAAGCACATAAGATTTGTAAGTGAAAGCCCATTTCTTGGTTAAGATTAGCCAAGAACATGGTGACTAATTGTTTCTCAGGAATCAGACAAGGGAGTTTGCTTGCTAAGCCCCTCCACCTTTGCAAGAACAAAGTGAAGGACTCCACTTTTTTGTTTGGTGTTGCAAAGGTCCATCATGGATATCTCATGTTTGAAATTGTAGGAGAAGTGGTTGACAAATTTGTTTGTGAGCTCAGGGAAAGACCTAATGCCTGGGGGAAGGTGCGCAAACCACTCAGCGGCTTGACCGTTGAGGCTTCTAGGGAAAAGTATCATTAGATATGTGCCCTCATTCGAGACTTCAAGGCAAGCAAGGTAAAACTCCATAAGGTGGTCCCTAGGGTCTCCCTTTCCCTTATATTTATTGAATTTAGGTGTTTCAAAGTTTTTGGGAAAAGGAGGCATGTATAGTGTCCGATCAAATGAGTAGGGACAAATATCCTCAAAAGAATAATGTTTGTGCTTGCCCCCAGTTTGCAAATTATCTACCTTTTGGATCAAGGTTTGCACCACACTTGTTAGGTTTGGGGTTGGTGATGGTTGTGGGATGTAGGTTTGTTGGTTGATGAGATGTTGGAGGTTTGGCGGTATTTGGTGTTGGTTTGTTTGGCTTTGGTGGGTGAGGTTTTGATTTTGGGGTATGATGTTTTGATTTTGTGGGATGGTGTTTTGGTTAAGTTGCACAAGATATCGTTGGTAAGCATGGATTTGTTGGAGAATGTGAGGTGGCAATTGGGGATTGGGATTATGTTGTGTTGATCATACTACGGGATTTTGGACATACGTGAGATTGGATGGGTTGACATTGATCATGTTGTGAGGTGGTTGTGAAAAGAATTGGTTTGTGTAAGCTATGGTGTGGGGGTTGAGTGGAGGCACACTTATAGATGAACTCGTGTGCATGGGGTTGCTTTGGATGACCAAGGTGATTTGGGGAACGGAAGGGTTTACGTTTGTTATAGTGGTGGAAGTGACAATGGGGTGGGAGATGGTAGAATTGGAGACATTAGATGTGGTTGATGTGTTAGTGGTGTTAAGGGAAAATTGGAGTAAACATGAATAATCAATATATCAATATCAATAATACCCAAAATTCAATGAAAAGGGAAATGATCAAGATCAAACAAACAAAAGATGAAAACCTTTGCAAACTTCAATACTTCATAGCTTCCATTGATTGCCTATCTCAATTGATCTTGCATGTATGAATAAGGCCCTCAGAGAGTGTACTTCCATGCTATTCCAAGATTGTCAATGGAGAATGGACATGATAGAGCTTCATAATGAAGATGAGCTTCACAACAATGGTAGTGATATGGTAACAAGTTGATCGCAAGCAAAAGGAATGATGTGGGTGCCAAAAGCATGTTGTAATTCATGCAGAGTAAGAGTACTAAAAGCTTGGATGAATGAAATGAAGCAATTGGGTTCAATTTATAGACTTGGGAAAGAGAAGATCAACGGTATAGAAAGAATGATAAGATGAATGGTTGAGGAACGTGTGCGAATAAGAAAAAGACATGTGTCTTGCTATATTTTGCATGAGAGAAATTAATAAAATAGAAGAATGAGTTAACTGAAGAGATTAAATCAATTAAAAGAATAGATCAATCAGTTAAGAGAATAGAACTAGAGAATAGAAATTGCATGAGGATGAGAAGATATTTTAGATCAATTAAATATTTAGAATATTCAATTGCATGTGCACAAGGATTGAATTATATTTAGAGATAACTCAATTTAGAAGAAATGGACAACTTAAATAAATATTTGATTTATTTAAATTTAGAGAAGATATTATTGGAAGAAACAATTAAATAATTGATATTATTTAATTTAGAATCAATTTGGAAGAATTAATTAAATAATTGGTATTATTTAATTTGTTGGAGGGATTAGAAGAATTTTAATTAAATAAATTAATTTTATTTAATTGTTGGAAGAATATGAATCAAATATATAAATTTGTTTATTTATTTATTGATAGAGGATTTTGACTTAAATAAATATTAAGAATATTTATTTGGACAGAGTCATGTCATTTTTAGGCGTATACATTTTGCACCTCTTTGATGCAATGCAGTTTATAGCGTTGCTTCAAAGGATAAGAATTTTTTGATAATGATACATGCCTTAGTTTGCCCCTGGTACAGGTTATCACAATAGGATGCCCCCTTGGGAGATTGGATGGGAAGAAGGCAGAAGGACATGAGATGGACAATCTCATGAAGAAGAAGGGAAAACTAGGTTAGGATCAAAGAAATTGGGTTAAAGAAAGAGCTGAATGACACATGATGCAAGATAAAATGATAACACACACAAGCAAGTAAGCAAGTATGCACAAATGATGCAAGAACAAACAAGGTATTGACCCTATCCAGCTATAAACCAACAATTAATCAATATGGATTGACGATAGTGTTGTCATGGTGGGGAACGATAGATCCCTAGAGCAACACGATAGGATAGTGTCTGGTTTCATCAAATGAAATATGTCATGTAAGATGTGTGTCTTGGTCTGATTTCGACAATGCAATATCCTGTATAAGAGAATTGATTGATTATAATTGATTGAGTTGGTTTACAACTAGACAAGGATCAAGACCACTGAGTGTGATTGGATAATTTGACAAGATTGACTTGACTTGATGGGTATGGATTAAGGATGGACCCGCATTTGGATCACTACTCAGATTGATAGTACAAGGATGAAAGATATGATGAGAGATAGAAATTTGATCGATAGAGGAAATGTGAACGAAGGAATCACAAGCTTTTATTTGTAAACATTAATACTCTGCATTTTGTGGATCTTTTATCGCATGGGATATGGATGTTTTTATGGATGTATAATGGTGCAAATGGAGTTTACTTTCTTGACATCTTGATGGTGCAAGTATTTTGAAGTGCTTATTTCATCATTGGGTGATTTGTTTTGGTACTTTTTTTTGAATGTTGTAAGTTAATACAAGCATATAGGTATAATTAAACCAAGATGACCTGAGTATTGCTTACATGGATTTTGATTTAGCAAGTTAAATCAAGCATCGAGGTATAATTGAACCGAGATGACCTGAGTATTTCTTGCATATCAACAGACAAGGATTACCCCCATTCATGTTAGTCCTTTGATGTCCTCGATGATCTTTTGCCGATCATGTCTTTAGACAAGGCATCACATTACTAAAGTTTAATCTACAAACAGAAAATAAAGAAAATAACCATGCCCCCATCATAGCATCTCTAGCTTTTGGCATCGTTGAGTAGCATAGAAAGACATGATAACAAAAATCAAGACGCTGTAGCCTAACCTGATCACAACCACAAAACATTTTTGCATTTATATATATTTGTTTCTTGCCATAATTTAAGTAAAATCATTTAGAGTGCTTTAGGTACTTGCTTGCTTTTCTTTGGATAGGTTGAGGTCTTGCATCAAAATTTCTATTTGAAAGTAGGTTTTGCTTGCGCTTGCTTGCCTTGTGAGAGGTTCCACAATCCTTATTGGTGAGACAGACCCTAAGGGACTGACCTAGTGCCTCGGGGGCTCATTTCTAAGTGGTCTTGCCTATGTGACGACATAGAGGCAACGAAGTTCGGGGTGAACCTTAATGAACCTAAGACCTAGGCGATAGAAAGTGGCATGGACTCAGATAGATAGAAGGACCAGATATGGAATGGATAGGCAAGTGGGGCCTCGGGGGTGCATTGAAAAAATGGCCTTGCCTATGTGATGACATAGAGACAACATAGCTCACGGACTTGGACCATGTGGACACTGACGACAGACACTATGCTAGGCTGACATTGTGGATAGGATACTAGATAAGACCCTGGTTGACAAGGTGAAAAAAAAAGAGATAAAGTATCAAGCCATGATAGGTTATCGTTAGGTTTTTATCATGGAACATATATGGATCGAATGAGGAATGATGGAAGGAAGAATGGACACAAGGTGATTGGTTTCCCAAAGATGGAGGAAGCAGTCTATCACAAGTAACACCTGTTTACCAGGTTTTCACCACTTGCTTTTATTTGCACGAAAGCTAGAAGTACACATGACGCCTATTTGCCAGGTTTTCATCATGATACCTATCCAAGGCGCATGTTTGCCAGGTTTTCACCAAAGGATGATTTTTATTGTTTTTTCCACTTTTTTATTTTTTTTCTTTTTTCTAATTTTTTGATTGATTTTTTTTTGTTTTTTTTCTGATTTTTTTATTTTTATTTATTTTATGCCCCCTTATATTGGGGTTCTCTTAGGTATAGAACCGGGAAAGATGCATACTATTGATTGGGTCATCGAACAGCTCACTTTCTAATGTTACCAACTGATATACCCTTGATCCATAGGCAACAATGATCACATAAGGCCCAAGCCAGTTGGATTCAAACTTGCCTTTCTTTTCCCGATCCTATTGATTGCGGGGATTTTCCTTAAGTACTAGATCTCCAACCTTGAAGACTCTTGGATGAACTCTATGGTTGTAGCTTCGTGACATCATTTGTTGGTATGCCTTGAGATGATTGAAGGCCTTCTATCTCTTTTCCTATAGCAGCTCTAGCTCTTGCAATCTGGAAACTCTATACTCTTCATCAGTTATGAGACCTTTTAATGACACTCTTAGAGATGGTAACTCGACCTCAATGGGCAAAATGGCTTTTGATCCATAGACAAGGGTGTAAGGGGTAGTACTTGTGGGAGTGTGTATACTAGTTCGATAGGCCCACAGAGCGGGATTGAGTTGGATGTGCCAATCACAACCAGCATCGTTGATTGTCTTCTTAAGGAGTTTCAAGATTGTTTTGTTGGATGCTTCTGCTTGGCCATTGCCTTGGGGGTAATAGGGTGTGGAGAAATGGTGTTAGATTTTGAATCTGTCACAAAGCTCTTGTACATCCTGGTTCTTGAAAGGTCTTCCATTATCCATGATAATGGATGAGGGAATTCTATATCTACAGATGAGGTAATTGAGGATGAATGAGGAAATCTGTTTACCTATGACGATGGTGAGGGGAATGACTTCATTCCACTTGGTAAAGTATTCACTGGTAGTTATTATGAACTTGTGGTTGTTGGATGAGGGTGGGTGAATCTTGCCTACAAGGTTGAGTCCCCATTGACAAAAGGGCCAAGGTGTCGTTAAACGTCTCAACTCTTGAGCTGGTGCATGTATCAGGTTTCCATGTATCTGGCACTATTTGCACTTCTTCACAAACTGATATGAATCTGCTTCCATGTTCGGCCAATAATAACCCAAACGCATGAGTTTCTTAGCTAAGGAAGGACCGCTCGATTGTGTTTCACAAATTCCTTCATGTACGTCTTGTAAGGTGGTTTGAGATTCTTCTCATTCTAAACAATAGAGTAAAGTACCATCTAGACCACGTCGGTATAGGGTGTCAACAATAATGGTATAACTAGAGGTTTGGCAGATGAAGGTTTGATGTTGGTTTGAAGATAAGTTAGGTGGGAGGGTGTTATCCTTGAGGTAAGTGTAAATCTTACCATACCAAGGTGAATTAGATTTGACTAATAGGCATATGGAGTGTGTTTCAGGAAGATCATAAGCTAGTTGCTGAATTGATTCCACCAAGAACTCGTATCGTGACTCATTCTCTGGGATCTTAAGGAGTGAGGCAATGGCTGCCATGGTATCTGCTGCTTTGTTTTCAATGCGAGGTATTTGTTCAAAGGAGATGATCACAAAGTACTCTTTAAATTCATCGACCATGTGCTTGTATGGGATAAGCTTCTCATCTTTGGTTTGATAGTCGTCATTGACTTGATTGATCACCAGTTGAGAGTCACCATAGACATGAGCTCTTTGATTTTCCATTTTGTTGCCATTTTGAGACCAATGACTAAGGCCTCATACTCTGCTATATTGTTTGTGCACGAGAATAACATATGATAAGACTTAGGTATGGTGTCGCCGTGAGGAGTGACCAACAAGATTCCTGCCCCTGATTCATGGTTTGTATAGGATCCATCAAAGTAGAGATTCCATGAGTGTGTTGTGATATTGAATAAGGATTCATTTGGAAACTCAAATGTCATTGGTGTGGTATCTTGTAATGGTGCTTCTGCTAACTGATCAGCAATGATTTGTCCTTTGATAGCCTTTCTGTCTACATACTCAATGTCATATTCACTTAGGAGCATTACCCACTTGGCCAAGTGACCTGTTAGAGCTGCTTTGCTTAATAGGTATTTCAGTGGATCTATCTTTGCAATAATCTTGATTGGATGTACTAGCATTTAATGTCATAGTTTTTGGGAAGAAAAAACCACAGTGAGACATGATCTTTCTTTTTGAGAGTATTGCAGTTTATAGCCCACCAATGTACGACTGATGTAGTAGACAACTCTTTCTTTACCTTCGTAATCTTGTTGTGCTAGAAGGGCCCCAAGAGCTGTTGGTGTAGTAGATATGTAAAGTAACAATGATTTTCTGTGGATAGGGGGCATCAATATAGGTGGGTTCATAAGATACTCCTTCAGTTTTCCAAATGCTTCTTCGCATTTCTCATCCCACCTAAATGGAATGTTTTTGTGTAGGAGATGGATGAAAGGTTGGCACTTGTCTACCAGTTGTGATATGCACCATCAGATTTCTTGCGACTTGCCCTGTAGAGACCACAGTTGAGTAATATTCTTTGGCGGTGGCATTTCCATGATGGCTTTGACTTTGGCAGGATCCACTTCAATCCCTTTTGCTAGTACAATGAAGCCTAAGAGCTTGCCTGAGGTGACTCCAAACACACATTTCTTTGGGTTCAACCTAACTTTAAATTGTTCTAGTCTCTAAAAGACCTTCTCTAGCACATCCACGTGTGATTCTCTTGTGAGTGATTTTACAAGGATATCATCTACATAGTCCTCCATTGTGACGTGCATGATATCATGGAAGATAGTGGTCATAGCACGTTGATATTTGGCTTCTGCGTTCTTTAGCCCAAATGGCATGACATTCCAGTAGAAAGTGCCCCATGGACACGTGAAAGTTGTCTTATGTTGGTCTTCTAGTGCTATCCTGATTTGATTGTATCTAGAGAAGCCATCCATGAGAGATAACATGGTATGCCCTGCTGTTAAGTCGACTATGATATCTATATTTGGCAACGAAAAGTCATCCTTGTAGCAAGCTTTGTTTAGATCTCAAAAACCATTGCATAATCTAACTTGCCCATTAGGTTTTGATACTGGCACTATGTTAGAGACCCACTCCAGATAGTCTATGGCTCTGATGAACCCTATATCTAGTAGTTTCTTGAGTTCTTCTTTCACTAGTAGTGCAATGTGTGGATGCATCTTTCTAAGTTTCTGTTTGATTGGTTTCACTCCCAGATCCAGTGGAAGATGATGTAGAATCAAATCTAGATCCAATCCTGGCATATCTACGTATGACCAAGAAAAGTTGACTTACTTTTTCTTGAAGAATGGTACAAACTTGGTCTTTTCTGGTGGAGTTAGAGACTTAGCAAAGTGAATGATCTTAGGTTGTTCCTCTGTTCCAATGTTAACAGGTTCTGTAGGTTCCACAACAATCTGAGACTTCTCCTAGTGCATGTTGTTAAGGAGAGTGTCAAGCCTTCCATCGTTAGGTGCCACAGTTGGGTTTTCACCATCAGATGCGTCCTTTCTTTTTACTATTTTGGGATCTGATACTACCGTAGAGCGGTTTTCACCATCAGATCCAGTTTTTATTTTGATATTTTTGCGACTGGAAGGCTTGGCACTGTGTATGAGGAAAAATTGATTAAATCTAAACTAAATAAAACCAAAGAACCCAATAACATAAAGAAAACAAATTTAAATAAAAGCCATGACAAATAATCAATGAAATAAAGACTTTTACCAAAATCTGTATTGTTTCCTTTGGATTGAATGTGGATTGCTCAATGAAGTTGCAAAGCCATAGCTGCAACAAGCAAGTAGTGTGCTCAATGTGCTCAAAGATCAATGTCAAAAGATCGTGATAGTGCTCAATCGATGTGTTTTGTATGCTCGAAGCGCTGTTAAGTATGCCTGAGAATACGATCGAAGAGAGAGGCAATGAAGGAGATGAGGGGGGTTTATATAGATTTCAATAGAGATCGATCAACGGTCCAGATAATTCAGAAGAATCAACGGAGGAGATAAGTTGAGGAATGTGCAACGAATGAGAAGAAGACATGTGTCTTGCTTGCTTTTGCATGAGAGGAGTTATCAAGAATAGAAGAATGAGTTAACTGAAGAGATAAATCAATTAAAAGAATAAAGCAATCAGTTAAGTGATTTAAAACAAGAAGGGATTTGCATGAGAAAAGAAGATATTTTGCTTTCTTAAATATAGAAATATTTAATTTATGAGCAAGAAAGCTTGAGTTATTTTAGAGATATCTCAAATTAGAAGAAAAAACAATTTAAATAAATAATTGATTTATTTAAATTTAGGGAAGATATTTTGGAAGAAGTAATTAAATAATTAGAATTATTTAATTTAGAAGATTTGAAAGCAAATTAAATAAATAAATTTATTTAATTGTTGTGCATGATTTTGGAAGAACAGATTTTTGATTTAATTAAATAATTTAAGAATTATTTAATTTTAGATAAGAGGGAATTTGTTGAATTAATTAAATAATGGGATTTATTTAATTAATGTGGATTTTATTTTTGGAAAGAAGATAATGAACTAATTAAATAATTAAAATTATTTAATTGTGGAAGAATAAAGAGGAATTTAATTTAATTAATTAAATAAAGAGGACTTTATTTAATTAATGTTGAAAGTATGTGATTTAGAAGAATTTGATGAAATTAATTAAATAATTAGATTATTTAATTAACGTTTGCAATGCAGGTGATGAGACAGATAACGGAATACAAGTGATGTGACGGCTTGGTCATTTTAGGGTGTCTACATTTTGCTCCTCTTTGATGCAATGCAGCATGTAGCGTTGTGTCAAAGAAATCGATAGTTGAATACATGATACAATTTTTTATGCCCCAGTGTAGGTAGCTGCCCCAGTGTATGTCCCCTCGAGCGGGAAGACAGGGAAGCGACAGAGGAAAGGTGTTGATGCTCGACCAGAAGAGGACGCGACCAGGAAGAAGAAAAAGCAGAAGAAGGGGTGGGAAACAAAAACTAAGGGGGAGGAACACTATAAATAGGTCCCATGGGGACCACAATCCTCATTTGCACCCTTGGATAATCTAAATTTAGAGAGGAGAGAAGCAAACCTAGTTGGAGAGAGTGGAGCAGCCAGCGAGGAGAGATGCCGATTCCAGCGCACAGTCATCAGGCGGAGTTGGTGCGGACCTACAGGAGGCCAGCAGGAGCTCCGGCAACGGTAAATGATCGAAAACCCCCTTTTCATTGGTCGTTTAGGGTCGTTTAGGGCTAGGTTTAGGTAGGGTTAGCCAAGTCAAGCAAAAGTGCTTTAGAAAGCCACAACACGTTTGGTGTAGGATTGCAGCGCTTTTGGCGCGCCGCAGCGCGGGTGGTAGTCACACACAGCGCACTTGGTAAAACCGCGTCGCTTTTGGTATTAGGTGCTCGCACCGCAGCACATTTGGGAATTCCCGCAGCGCACTTGACTAAGCAGTGCAGCGCACTTGGCAAAGCAGGTTAGCGCAAGTGGTGGGAAGGTGAAAAAAAGCGCGTCGCGTCTGGTAGGACAGAGTGGCGCAGTTGGTAGGATAGAATGGCGCGGTTGGAAAAAACAAGGCACATGTGGTTTAAAAAAACACAACGCTTCTGGATGAACAGTATGGCGCTGTTGGTAGAGAGGGATAGCGCTTTTGTATAAAACAAAGTGCTTTTGGTTTGAATAGAAGAAAAGTTAGGGTGCAATAGAAAAGTTAGGCTTCCAAAGAGGAAAGGGCAAGTTGGGGGTTTAGGGACTGATGGTAGATAGGTTGTGAAGGATTTGGGAAAGAAACTGACAAGTGATTTATTATGGATGCAGAGGATTTTGCCACCACTGATGTCGCGGGAGCGACATCACGCGATAGCGCACGAGGTTGTACAACTGACATGGGAGGAGGATGCCTTCCTAGAGCATGTGGGACTATGGCATGTGGCACATTTGACACACAATAGGGCGAATCTTGCCCTAGTGACAGCAGTCGTGGAGAGGTATCACAGCGAGACCTCGTCATTCCACTTTCCGACGGGGGAGGCCACAGTGACACTAGAGGATGTGTACCGCATCCTGAGGATCTGGATAGACGGAGAGATTGTGGACTTTGACCCAGCATGGGGCGAGGTAGGCTTGGAGGAGGTCTTCTACACAGATGACCTGTGGATAGAGGACGGGGAGATCCGATGGGCAGACGTCCTGAGACTTTGTGATAGGATCAGATGGATTGTTGCTTCATTGATTGGCGGCTTCCTGTGCCCAGATAGGAGATCTAGAGGATTATTAGTTGGCTGGGGGATAGTGCTATCAGGGATGTTCACCCATGGCAGACAGTATGCGTGGGGACCCTGTGTGCTAGGACAGCTATACCATGATATGCACCATTGCATTTACAAGAGAGGTAGGAGCCTCTCAGCAGGTGTGACTTTGTTATAGGTATGGGCATGGGAGCACATTCCAGTCATCCAACCCATGGCGCAGCGCCACCGAGATAGAGGTGAGCCATATGCATTCTTATATGACGGTGTGATGACACATCAGAGGATGGGGTCTGTTAGCTACTGGAGGCGATAGATAGACAAGATGGACATATTCATATGGAGGCCCTGGTTACTGTGTGAGGAGTGGGTGGATGAGCATGAGCAGCTCATGTACTGTAGATAGGCTCGCTATCTGTTCAGTAGACGAACAAATATGATAGAGAGGTACCTACCCAAGCGAGTTCTCAGGCAGTTTGGATTGCCGCAGGGACTACCCATGGGGGAGGCCACTCATGCCAGGACACAGAGGGAGGTTGGAGACTGGGATGCCGAGATCCCAGTGGCGATAGCATTGACAGAGGTGCGGGGACTTATTCCCGTGAGATGGGATTGGGACTCTGGGCTAGCAGACCCAGGGACACTACCAGAGTACGATCAGTACTGGCAGACACACAGGCCGATGAGATTGACTACACCAGGTGTAGCAGGGGCAGTGGGAGAGGTGCTAGTTCTTGGAGGAGAGGCCAGGATGAGGCGGCAGGCCAGGGTAGCCAGGCAGCAGGCAGCAGGCCAGCAGGCAGATGGAGAGGGCAGCGGCTAGCAGGTCGATGTGGAGATGGCAGAGGCAGTGGGCCCGGTCGTAGAGACCGACTTACAAAGAGTAGATTGACTGCTATAGGAGGAGATAGCCCAGAGGACTCGCTTAGAGCTCCGGATGGCTCGACTTAGGAGAGACAGGGATGTAGCACGGGCAGATGCGAGGCAGGCAGAGGCCACAGCCCAGGCACAGACACAGGCAGCCTCAACAGCACAGACAGCCCTAGCACAGGTGCAGGCACAGCTACAGGCACAGGTGCAGGCATACAGACAGCTGCAGGCCCAGATACAGGCACAGGCATAGGTACAGGTGCAGCCGCCAGCCCCACCAGCAGCAGACACAGATGAGCTAGCACAGGCTAGGGGAGAGAGAGATGCAGAGGTGCAGCTACGGTTGACAGCAGAGGCCACACTATTTAGAGTGAGGTAGGAGAGAGAGGAGGCACGCTGTGCACTGGGTGTAGACCAGAGGACCTTGTACAGTGAGCTCATCCGAGTGCAGGGCGATCTAGTATCCGCCGGCAGAGAGGCAGAGTACTACAGGGGCTTGTATGTGGGTGCGGTGCCAGCAGCTCAACAGGCACCGAGTTATAGAGACAGGAGCAGGTCTGGGGCATCAAGATCCTGGAGGACAGGGCAGTCAGCATCCTCAGTTAGAGGACCACTCTTACCGCCAGGGGGAGGAGGAGGACCATCAGGGGGACCTCCACCAAGCACAGGGGGAGGACAGGGGCCACAGCAGGAGGGCAGCTCTACCCACTAGGGCACATACATTTGTATTGTATCATATTGTATCATTTTGGACAGATGCCTGCGTGCATTCTGATGTATATTTTGAGGGCTCTTGATAGCCTTGATGTACTATATTGGTGTATAGTTGGATGTATACACCTTTTTGTATTATGGATGTAGACACAGACACTTTGTATGATGATGGCCATTACATGATATATATATATGATGATCTGTTTGACTCATAGCTGTTCATGCTTTTGTGTATGCATTCCTTGATGTCATGGATGTGATGATATGTATGATTATGGATTCATGTGATGACATATGGCTTATATGATGCTTATAGATGTATGATGATAGAGATATATGATGCTATAGATGTGATGACTAGTGATATCTGACATGTGGGTTTTGCAGATATGCACCAGAGAGGAGAACAGGAGGAGATGGAGACAGAGACTGTTGATCGATTACTGCAATGAAAGCGATATAAAGGTTTGTGGAAATGGATGAAAGTTTGAGCTTGTTGCAATGGCTTCGCATTTGTATATAAAGAGCAATCCTTATTTTGCTATAGCACGTGGATAGTTCGCCACCAAGGTATAAAAGACCAAGGTGCAGTAATATCCGAGTGCATGGACGTTGACTCCGCAAGCAAACGGTTTGAACTTAGATCCTTTAGACATAATATAACCTTGTTGGAATGTGTGAATGAGCCGTAGTCTTGAACATAAAATAAACTTCCATACATGTAAATGCAAGAAGAATTATTAATATGTAAGATGCTAGGGCGTAACACACACAAGATAAATAGGATGCCAAAAAAGATACTCAAGATCATTCCTCAAACACGGCACACAGAAAACAATGACTATGCCCCCAATCCATACTGCATCGCAACATACCAAGATTATAGATAAATCAAGGTAGCTTTGAATAGGTACTGGAATAGGGAACAAAAAATAAACCATAACACAAATTGACTGACTTACAAAGTAAACATACAGCCAACATATTCTCTTGCCAAAGAGGTTGCTCAGGATAGATTGGATAGGAAAGATAACAGCCTTATCGTAGGAACTCTGTGTCCATTAAAGGGTGCTATCTACCTAAAAAGACAATATCTCGCTACAGGAAATGCCACATGTCGCAGGAGACGTGTGTGTTGGTCTCGACAATGGAACACTTCGCAGAAGACAAGCTTGTGGATCTAGGGCTTGGTTAAGCGGTACTTAGCTGATGTTGGCAATCGGTATGCAGGACAGTAGTTGACTCTGGAAGAAAGCTGCTTTGCTTCAGGTTTGCGAAGGACTATTGCTTTGAAAGGATGCGCTAGCTTGCTGCTTGAGTTAGTCAAGTCGAGGCGAATGGATTTCGACAACGGAAGACTAGAAGGATGGACTGCTAATGGATTGGGATGGGTGGAGAATGATGGATCGTGTGTGCCTGAGTACTGGATACATCCTTCGTATTCCAGACTGCCTACATACCCTGTATCCATGGGATCAAGGCACACTTACGATGGAAGAGGAACGTGATAAATATGTAGTTCTGGACAGAGTGATGAGATGGATCAAGGTGGAAGGGGGAGATCTTATGTACCTGAGTACTGGATACTTCCTTCATATTCCAGACTGCCTACATACCCATATCCATGGGATCAAGGTACCTTAAGATTGAGAAGAGATAATATGTAGTTCTGGTTGGAGTGATGATGTCAGAAAAGTGCGGAGAAGATAACATCCTTATCGTAGGAGCGATGTGTCCGTTAAAGGGTGTTATCTGTGGAAATGAGACAAGATTAAAGTACGCGCTGCGAACCACGAACAAGGAACCCATCCTAGACCGAATCTAAGGAAAGAGTTGCCCCCATTCTGGTAGAGGAAACTGTAGGGTGACTGTCGACGAAGACATCGAAAGACATGACCTAGGACAAGACAGTGTTAACTATAGACACAGATCAAGACATGGGAAGACGATGAGGGACATTGACAAATTTCCAAGCTATACTAGATAGGGAGATGGAAATGCAAACAAAGTCAATGGTTTTATTATGGGTGGATGGATGAGGCGCGTTGCGAACTGGACAAGGAGTGGATAGGACTCGATAGACGATGGATGCTGACTCTACGCATAGTGCCTGTTTGCCAGGTTTTCACTATGGTACTTATCCAAGGCGCCTGTTTGCTAGGTTTTCACCAGAGGATGGATTTTTTTGGATTTTTTTTTTTTTTGGAATACTCTGAGGATCAGGCATAGAACTTCTTGAGATGGACACTGTTAAGTGGCTCATCTAGAGGAATGCTGTCAGGTGTAGCTAAAGTATAAGCTCCTGATCCATATGCTGCTGTCACAATGAAGGGACCTAACCAGTTAGGCTCAAACTTACCCTTCTTTTCTCGATCTGCTTGATTTCTTTGATTCTCCTTAAGTACAAGATCACCAACTTGAAATCGTCTTTCTTTGATCTTTTTGTTGTAATTACACCGGAGGCAGTTTTGATAGACATGGAGATGGTTATGTGCGGCAAGACGCCTCTCATCTAGTATTTCAAGCTCAGCTAATCTGGAAGTGCGATACTCATCTCCGCCGATCAGGTCCTGCATGGATACTCTGAGGGATGGGATCTCGACCTCTATGGGTAGGATGGCTTCAGAGCCAAAGACCAAGGCATATGGTGTGGCACCAGTAGGTGTTCTGATACTAGTGCGGTAGGCCCATAGGGCGGGATTGAGTTGCAAGTGCCAATCACGACTAGCTTCATTGACTGTTTTCTTGAGGATCTTGAGAATGGTCTTATTGGAAGCCTCAGCTTGGCCATTACTCTGCGGATAGTAGGGAGTTGAAAAGCGATGTTGGATATTGTATTGTATGCATAAGGCACGAACATCTTGGTTCTTGAATGGTCTCCCATTATCAGTGACAATGGCTTGGGGAATACCATACCAGCATATGAGGTAGTTTAGAATAAACTTGGCTATTTGCTTACCGGTGATATAGGTCATAGGAATGGCTTCCACCCACTTCATGAAATACTTAGTGGCGGTAATGATAAACTTGTGGCCATTGGAGGAGGAAGGGAGGATTTGTCCTACGAGGTTGAGACCCCATTGAGAAAAAGGCCATGGAGTTGTCACAGGTTGTAATTCATGAGCTGGTGCATGAATCAAATCTCCATGCTACTGACATTGTAGACACTTCTTAGCAAACTGTGCAGCATCTTGCTCTATTGTAGGCCAGTAATAACCTGTTCTGAGTATCTTCTTAGCAAGATTAGGACTGGTAGAATGCGCGCCACAGACACCTTCGTGTATGTCTCGTAAGGTAGCTTCGGCTTCTTCCGCGTTAAGACATCGTAAGAGGATACCATCGAGACTCCAGCGATATAGTGTATCACCCAGAATGATGTAACGAGAGGATCGACAGATAAAGGTTTTGCATTGGGTGGATGATAGGTCAGGGGGAAAGGTATTGTTCTTGAGGTGTTCATAGATATCTTCATACCAAGGGGAATTGGGACCAACAAGTTCGCAGATGATTTCAGTAACAGGAACGTCGACGGCTGGTATCAACAATTGCTTGATCGAGAATTCACACTTCTGTGTATTTGCAGGCATGTCAATCAATGACCCTACAGGAGCCATAGAATCCACAGCTTTGTTATGCTCTCTTGGAATTTGCTCAAATGTGATGCTAGAAAAGTGTGGTTTGTAGGCATCCACTAGTTGTTTGTAGGGGACCAACTTTTCATCCTTTGTTTGGTATTCATCTGTGACTTGGCGAATGACTAGCTGTGAGTCGCCATATACTTGTAATTCTGTGATATCCCAATGAACTGCTGTATTGAGACCTATAAGGAGTGCTTCATACTCGGCTATGTTGTTGGTGCAAGGGAATGCTAGCCGATATGACTTTGGAATATAGTCATTCTGTGGCGTGACAAATAAGACGCTGGCTCCTGATCCATGCTGTGTGTAGGAACCGTCAAAGTACAACTTCCACATTATGGAGGTAGCAAGAGTGAAGAGATTCTCGTCAGGAAAGTCTGCTACCATAGGATGTGTATCTTTCATAGGTGCATCTGCTAGTTGATCCGCGAGGGCTTGTCCTTTGATTGCCTTACAATCCATATACTCAATATCAAACTTACTAAGGATCATGACCCATTTAGCTAGTCTGCCTATGAGAGCTGCTTTTGCTAGTAGATACTTCAAGGGATCAATCTTGGCTATCAGATTTGTATGTTGGTTCAACATGTAATGTTGCAACTTTTGGGAGGCGAACACTACTGCTAAACAAGCCCTTTCCATTGGTGAATAATTGATCTCGTATCCCACCAAGGTTCTACTGATGTAATAAATTGCATGCTCCTTTCCTGTGTCATCATTCTGTGCTAGCAGGGCCCCTAGGGCTGAATTTGTAGTGGAGATATATAAGATCAAAGGTTTGTCTGCAACTGGTGGAACCAATACAGGAGGTGTAGCTAGATACTCTTTAAGTTGATCAAATGCTGCTTGACACTTATTGTCCCATCGAAATGAAACATCCTTTCGGAGCAAGTGTTGAAAGGGTTGACATTTATCTACTAGCTGTGAGATGAAACGCTTGATGGATTGCAACCTTCCTTGGAGGCTCCTTAATGCTTTTAGGTTCTTTGGTGGAGGCATCTCCACTATAGCTTTTACTTTCGCTGGATCTACTTCGATGCCTCTACGAGATACAATGTATCCCAACAGCTTCCCTGATGTTACACCGAATACACACTTCTTTGGATTGAGTCTTACTTGGTATTTTTCAATCCTGTCGAAGATCTGTCCTAAGACCTATATGTGATCCACTCTAGAAGATTTAGCCAATATATCATCAACATAGTCTTCCATGATGTGATGAAAGAGGTCATGAAATATCACTGTCATTGCTCGCTGATAGGTTGCTCCTCCATTCTTCAGACCAAACGGCATGACACACCAACAATAATTGCCCCAAGGACAAGTAAAGGTTGTCTTATGTTGGTCTTCTTCAGCTATCCTTATCTGATTGTAACCCGAGAATCCATCCATGAGAGAAAGCATCTCGTGACCTGCTGTCAAGTCCACTATAATGTCAATGTTTGGTAGTGGAAAGTCATCTTTAGGACATGCCTTATTGAGATCTCTGAAATCATTACACATGCGGATGCGCCCATTAGGTTTAGACACAGGTACAATGTTTGAGACCCAATCTGAATAGTCAATAGGTCATATAAACTTGGCATCTAATAGCTTTTGTACTTCCACCTTCACCAAGAGAGCTATCTGTGGGTGCATCTTTCTCAATTTCTGCTTGACTGGTTTCACCTTGGGATCAACTGTGAGATAATGAACTACCAGCTTAGGGTCTAGCCTTAGCATATCTACATAGGTCCATGCAAAGTTGATGGTTCATTGCAAGAAGCTGTTAAGATTTCTGTGCTCTGTGTCAGATAAGGATGCTACTAGGAATGTTGTCTTTGGATTCTGTTCTGTACCCAGGTTGATCTCTGTAGAATCTTCCACTAGGAGAGCTGATTTCTCTTGATAATTAGATGGTAAGGGAAGGTCAAATCCTCCATCCTCAGGTGCCATAGTTGGGTTTTCACCTTTGGATACGTCCTTTATTTTTACTATTTTGTGATCAGGAGGTGCCATAGTGTGGTTTTCACCTAGAGATCTTTCTTTATTTGCACTTTTGCGACTGGAGGATTTGGCATTCTCACCAAAATAAGCCGTGGGCTCTAGTTCCATTACAAAACTTGCCTTGTGATCGCCAAGAGGGATACCTTCCCGAAGTCCCATGAACTCAGCTAGAGCTTCGTCATTCTGAAATACATCTATAACGGGGGCCCCTTGTTGGTCCCAATCGATAAGTTCAGGGTAGACAAGTGTGACATTCTGGATGCTGGTGGTGGAAGTTAAGGATACGGAGGATAGTGTAAAAATGGAGGATTCTACGAGTAGATTGGTCATGTGGAGGGAAGATTCATCAATGATATCCTCTGTAGACGTCGTATCAGCGGGAAAAGTGTCAGCTACCTCGTCGAGGATATACTCGATGTCCGAGGCCCGTGGTACCTTCTTACCAAATCCTAATCCTTTCTTGTCTAGCTTCTTTGTTACCACAATGGGCTCCATAGTGCCTTGATTCTATTTCCCAAGGCCACCTTTGCCTTTATAGCCCATGTTTTTCACTATCCTTAAGCCATTGCCATATTGCTTGACTGGTATCGTGATTGGTTCTTTCTCCTTGTAGAGCCAAGAAGAAATGTCCTCAATAGTTTCCTCTTCCAATAACCGTCCATGTTGGAATTGGGTTAGGAATGTTGGGGGAGGAATAGCTACTTTTTTGGTTACTTTGGCAATGGGTGGTTTGCCGTAAGATTTTGGAGATAAAGGCATCTGCCCTACACAACAAGATTCAGAGATATCATAAGTGCCAAAGCCTATATCTCGGACATGAGCTGTGATTTTGGGGAGGGGTGTAGATTCACTTGTGGAGGCTTGCGTGAGAGTCTCAGGGTCAACATAGAGAGGGGATTCAAGGGCTTTGTCATTTTTAGGCACTTGGTTGCAATTCTTATAGCTTCCTTGCAAGACACGGCAAAATTCAAAAGGATTAGGGTCTCCTGGGATGGTGATCTCCGTACCATTGTATGGGAACTTGAGGGATTGATGGTACGTGGAAGGGACAGCTTTCATTGCATGGATCCATGGGCGGCCTAGGATAATGTTGTAAGGCAGCTCAATATCAAGAACTTGGCACATAGTTTCAAGCATGACTGGGCCCAGTTGTATAGGCAAGTGAATAACACCTTCTGAACGGCGTTCTGCATCATCATACCCCTTGATTGTAATACTATGATCAATGTTGACGTGATCCTCAGAGTATCCCAATTGTTTTAGTAACTTTAAAGAACAGATGTTGAGACCAGCACCACCATCTATGAGTATACGTTTGATTTTGCGCTTATGGATGAGAACTTCAATATGAAGGGCATCGTTGTGACAAGGATCGTGGGAGGGGAGGTCTTTCTCAGAGAAGATCACGTTGTAAGGTGAAGCAATATTACCCACTATAGCTTGGAAATCTGCAACTGCTATGTTGTTAGGAACGGAAGACTCCTGGAGGGCTTTTTCTAGCACCACTCTATGTGCAGGTGATGACCGTAGAGGTGATGACCGTAGAAGGTCCAAAATAGAGATCTGTGCTAGTGTTCTCCCTAGATGTTCAACAAGATTATAATCAGACTGAACCGGAAGCCTAGGTGTAGGTGCACGGATGGTGACATGACCTCGACGAGTAGTAACAGCACAATTCGTAGATTTGCCTTTGATGGTGAGGGTAGACACTCGACTCTCTTCAAAACAACCTACAATGGAATCGAAAGACGTGGAAGCGTGATTGATACCTTTACCTCTATCCTGAGGAGGAGGTGGACCGTGATGAGGGAATGGTTCCTTGTACATATCGAGATCCTTGTTCGTGTGTTGCGCTAGTGATTCATCCTCAAAAGTGATTTGATTACCGTCGATGAGGTTTTGGATGAGGTGCTTAAGCTTCATGCAAGACGCAGTTCTATGCCCTTTGCTCCTATGGAACTCACAATACTCATTGTCTCTGTAACGTGCAGTTTTGTAGACAGGTTCTCCATATGGGGGAGCATCAGGTAAGGTAATGAGCCCTTTCTGCAAAGCTTGCTGTAAGACCGATTTGATGGGCACTCCCAAGGGAGTGAATTGACGTCGCGGAGGGTAATCTTGTTGGGGCCGCTCTTGTTGTCATTGCTGTTGGTTGGGATAAGGCTGCCTTTGTTGCTGCTGTTGTTGAGGTGGAGCTTGACTGGGTTTGGAGAGTTGCAGTGGTGTTTGCAACGTTTGGACATGCTTAGTATCAACCACCCCATCGTTGACCACATTTTTGTTCTTGTTCCAATATTTGGGTTTATCGTTCGACTGTTGATGAGAAGTACTATCTTTCGTCTGCTTAAAGATTTTGACCACACCCTTAGCAACGAGGGCCTTCTCAATGTTGATACCCTTGTATGTGATTTCATCAAAGGTTGTAGCACTAAGAATTTGCAAATGGAAACCTAACTCTTGGTTGAGGTTCTGCACAAATATGCTAACAAGCTGTTTCTCTGGAATCTTGAAAGGGAATTTACTAGCCATTTGTCTCCATCGTTGAAGGAAAGAAATGAAAGTTTCCCCATTTTTCTGTTTATTGTTGCATAGGTCCATCATGGAAATCTCATGCTCTGCATTGTAGGAAAAATGGGTGCAAACTTTTCTGCTAGCTCGTTGAAAGACTTGATACCTGTGGGTAAGTGTGAGAACCTCTATTGCTTGACCTCCAAGACTGCGAGGAAAAAGACGCATAAGATATGTGTCGTTGTGAGAGACCTCGAAGCAAGCAAGATAGAATTCCCTAAGATGGTCTTTTGGGTCACCTTTTCCTTTGTACTTATCAAACTTGGGAATAGTGAAATTTTGAGGAAAAGGGATCATTGGTAATGACTGATCAAAAGGATAAGGACACACTTCCTCTAAGGAGAAGGTCTTTTTGGTGTGGCTAAACGTAAGATCAGATAGTTGTTGTTGCACCTCCGCAATCTTTAGCTCCATAGTCGTGGGAGGGGTTGGTAACATCTCCTGTTGTCCAAAAAGTGGTTGGTGTTGCCCATATGGAAGATTACAATGTGAGCCATGCACACTGGTGTTATAAGGGTCGTGTTGATGATTGTTTTTCGACAAGTCAACAATTAGAGTAAAATACTGAGTATCTGACTCTCTCTTGAGCAAAGCCTCTCGAATGCTGAACTATGTGATCAAACAAGATGACTCCAAGGTTCCTTTCTGATGATTTGGTAAGAGATAGCTCAGTGACTTAAGTATGATTTTTGTTGTTAACACACAAAGGGACTTACGCAGACTCTTCTTCTTTCGTTCAGCTTATCTCTCCTTCAGTGTGGATGATATGTATACAAGGTCTCAATAACAAAGAAATAGAAAAGGGTGAGGGTTTAGAAAACTAATCTAAGGTCAATGAGGTAATGATGATGTATTAAACAGACAAACTCCTAATCAACCTAACTCCACTTCGCCAAGGATGCCTACAACTACATGGAGTTGGTGCAATCTCCTAAGGTTACGCGAATGGTTTTCAAATCATGAAGGCTCATACAAGCACCCTTTGAACGGCGCAGCTCAAACAAGCATCCACAATCGAACTTAAGCAAATAAGCTCAGACTAGCTTTACACAACACTTCATCAGCGATGAATGTTAAAAGCATAAGCTAGGAGTTGATCAAATATTCACTACATACATGCATTACATCAATGAGCTCTAATCTATTTCTAATCTATTTGAAACATCTCTCCATTTCATTGAGATACAAGAAATCATGTTACTCCACAAAATAACACTTAACACCAAACAAGTAGCTCCAATGTCTTTGCATTAACCTTGAGGAATATTTACAACAATTTCAAGTCCTCTCAGAGAATTTTGAGAGTCTCTTTTATTCTACTCCTAAAATCTAAAATCTATTCTCTTATGATCTACTGAATTATAAATGAGGCAACAAAGCCTTTATATAGTGCCCAGAATACATTGAATGGCTGAGATCAATTCGATAGCCAAGGGGTCAGATCATGCCACCTCACAGGTAGTTACAACAACTTTCTATTTTGAGTACAAAAGAGGGAGGCAATGAAGGCACATTTTCCAATGTGATAAGGTAAGGCGAAAGTATTTAAAATATTCCTCCACATAGGAATCCCTTTGGCTTCTTTCATTAAATGATACATTTAATGCATTAAATATTGCAGCTAATCAAAATTGAATGATGTGTACTCGCCACATAGATGCCACTTCAGCATACTTTGAAAATTGTATCATCTTTATGTGTTGTATTCAATGTGATTGTTTGAACTTGTATGTTTAGGAATACATGTTGTAGATCTCGCCTTGTTCGTTCTTCTTGTAGACTGGATATATGATACTTGTTGCTTTGCTTGACTAACTTTGCAATGTTTCTTCTTCTTGTAGGATGTAGATATGAATGATCTTCTTTGGATGCATCCTCTTGAAGAGAGTAGAGTAGAGATATGATGATGATGATGCTTCCTTCATGTAAGAGTAGGAGACTCTCTTGGACTTGAAATTGTAAAGTCTTGAAGTTTAGATGGATGAATGCCTTTGGAAGTTTCAATGAAGTGTTCCAACTTGATGATGTAGAAGATTTGAGGTATAATCCTTTAGAGTAGTGTTCCCTCTGCAAGGTGAAAGTGATTCAAACACTTGCGCTTGATGATCATGATGTAGATGATGAAATGCTCCAGACTTAGTCGATGATCATGATGTAGTAGATTAGATGTCTTAGAAAGTCTTGATGTAGATGATGTCCTTCGGATGGACGTCTTCTAGACAATCTTAACTTGATGCCACTTGATGAAGAATTCCAACACAAGGATGATGAAGGATACCCTTGAAACAGCTACATGATGCCTTGCTCTTTTCTCATTCCTTGCTTGTCAAAGGTTCTTATCACTTGATCTTTAGATGATTCCTCCTTTTTGCTGCAACACAAGTAAAGAAACAACATCAATCCCCTTTCGATAACACATAATACATAAGAATCATTACAAGCATTTCTAATCTAAGGACATGAGTTAAGGACTTTGATGTCTAACTTGAATGATATGAAAACTTTACTAAGATGGCGTGCTGGTTGAGATAAGTGAATTCCTCCTAGATTCCTCCTTGATAAGCCTCTAAAGTTTGCCTTCAACACTTGACTTTACTTCCCTTCATAAGGTAGCGCTTTAGACAAAGGTTTTAGTTTCTCCTAGAATTGATGCACTAGATAAGTCGCATTGGATAAGGATTTCGAAATCCTCTTGATTGTCTTCTTGTCTAGTGCACCGGTTGAGGAATGGAGAATCCTCTGAGATTTCGCTTTAGATAAGGATCCTCTGAACTTTATATTGAAACCTCTTGGCGCACTAGATCATCGCCTTAGAATCTCTTGAAAATTGATTTCAACCTTGTAATATATCTCCTTCCAAGCGCCTGGAGTCTTTCTTCATGAAGTCGCATTGGATGAGGGATTGGAGATCCTCTGGGATTTACCCTTAATGTGTAATAGACCTCAACTTGATCCTTCCTCCTTAGGTCGCATTGGATGAGGGTTTCAAATTCCTCTGAGATTCGCATTGGATGCTTGATTTAAATGCTTGGGTTGGATGTTTGGGAGTCTCTTTCCTTAACCATGATGTTTTCTAAATAGGTGCATTAGATGAGGGATTAGAAATCCTCAAGTTTTTGGTGCTTGGGATAAAACTTTGACATCCTCTAAGCTTGCCTCCATAATTCCAAAACCTTAAGACTTCTCCTTTTCTCAAGTGGCGCACTAGATGAGCTTTTCAAATCTTCTAGACTCTCTTCAAAATTCAGATTTCAGAATCAATCCTTCTATCCTAGCGCATTGGTTGATGGTTTGAAATCCTCTGGACACTTAACATTTTAATTTCCTCTAAAATTCGTTCCAAGACTTGTCCTTTTGATTTTCGCATTAGTTAAGTGTTTGAAGTCCTTCAAAATGATGCTTTTAGTTTGTGCGCACTAGATGAGGGATTGGAAATCCTCATGCTTTAGCGCATTAGTTCAAGGCATTGAAATCCTCTGGAATTCGCATTACTCAAAGGTATGAAAATCTTCCAAAATCGCATCACTTCAAGGGTTTTAAATCCTTTAAAATCGCATCACTTCAAGGTTTTAAAATCGCATCACTTGAAGGCTTTAGATGGGCGCATTGGATGAGGGTTTCGAAATCCTCTTCTTATTTTCCAATTGAGAGCGCTTTTTTCCTCGCGATTTTGCGCCACTTAAGTGCCCCGTCGCACTAGATGAGCTTTTTGAATCCTCTGGAAGAGTCAGGCGTTTTTTAAGGTCGCGAGGGTAAAGGTATATTGAAAAATATATTTAAGTATAAGTTGAGAGATTGAATTTCTTATACTTTAAATATTTTTCAATATACCTTTCAGGATGTTTGAGATAGGTCTCGAATCCACCAGATTTAAGATGCAAAATATAGAATTTGGAGGATTCACCAGATTTCAGACTTAGCCATTTTTTCAAGATTTTCAAGATTTCAGGATATCAGACTTAGTCTTTTCAGGGTCTCAAACATACTTTAGAATGGGTCTCAATGTTCATTATCTGGATGGAATTCAATCAAGAGTCTTCATCACTGCAAGTTCATCCTCCAGATAAGACCTCCAGTTATAAAGCAAAATCTTCTAGGAGAGAGACTTATTGGATTGGCAGAGGAAATGAACCTAAGGCATCATCAGAACTTCATGCAAAGCATCAGAGCTCAAAAAAAAGGGGGTCCCCATTTGCAATGGGGCGATGTGTAATTTGGTCACAACAGGTCGTAAGATTGATTGGGAACATATGGATTGTACGATTGGTTCAGATTGGGTTGGAATTGGAGGCCTTGATTAGGCAGAGGTGGAGGTGGCGCTAGGTAAGAATGTTGGCTTTGCGACGGTTGAAGAAAAGTATTGGGGGGAGGAAAGCTAAAGTGCGTTTGATTAGGTTGTGATGGTGGCACATAGCTTTGGGAAACCTGATGTTGGGAATGTTGAGAGTGGCTAGGCAATGTATGAAAGAAGTTGAGCGAGGATGAACGTTGTGGAGGAGGAACATAGTTAGAAGTGATTTGCGACGGTTGGGGTTGATTGAGGATGAGAGTAGAAGAATGTTGTGGTTGGGGCTGCTTGAGGACGAGAGTAGAAGAATGTTGTGGTTGGGGCTGCATGACTCTAATTGGTTGAGAGACATGCAGGTGTGATGATATAGGAGGTGGCATTTGTTGAGACCCTTGTTGCATGGCTACATAAGTGTTCCCCTGATTGTAATTGGGTGGGAAACCTACGCGTGATGGGGTGACCAAGATTCCACTTGCGATTGGGGTGGACACTTTAGGAGGTGGTTGTACATTCGATCAAGCTAAGGTGGCTTGCTTAGCTAACTCTGCTTGACGTTGGAGAGTTTCTTGTTGGTTTTGATAGATCTCCATAGGAGTCAAAAGCGGGGATATGGGCCTCTCCTCTGTTGGATTTTGAAAAAGGGGATTCCTATACTGCGAGCCTTGAGTAGTTAAGGGCGTAGTTACCGTGGACATAGTTTGCATTGCTTGTATGGTTTCTTGGGTGTTGGTGCTCTCCTTGAGAGTGGACACATCAAAATCTTGAGGTAACTTGGCACCTTGCTTTGCAAGCAAGCGAAAGAAATGATCTTGGTTCTCACTAAGGATTTTATCAAAGGCAGCTATAGCTCTAGGATCTTGTATAAATTCATCAAGATCTTGCCCATCTTCTTGAGAGGATTGACCTATTTCAAAGTGTCGCTCTTCTTGAGATGGGGTTTGATCTACGATATAACCTTGTGGGACAAAATCCGGAGGCAAGCCTGTGGTATACTGAGGCACATTTATCAAAGGGGTGCTATCCTCATGAGGATTGCTTGGTTCATCTATGTGCGGCATGTTTGGAGAGCTGATTGGTTTTGCCGCGGGTGTACTAGGAGTCACCTTGGGAGTAATGTTGAGACGACCTGATTGCGGTGTGCGAGGAGGTGACTTGTGCTTCTTAGGGACAACTTGCCTGGATTTCATAGTTTGCTGTAGCCTAGTGGTGACCATGGGATATACTAGGACACAATGTAATGCTGGGAATCTGTGAGATGCTTTGAAGAAACGGACAAACTCTGATGCACAAAGTACTGGACCAAAAGCGCTATACAGTTTGACCAGAGGCGCAGGATTGTGCTACCAAAAGCGTGCTACTGTGGACCAGAGGTGACGGACTGAGCTACCAATAGCGAGTTACTGCTATGCCAAAGGTGAGCTACAGTGACCAAAAGCGAGCTATTGTTATACCAAGGGCGCTGAAGTAGAGTTTTGCCAGAGGCGGGTTACTGCTGACCAAAGACGATCTACTGTACTACCAAAGGCGAGCTGCTGTAATACCAGGGGCGCTAAAGAGTGTCTGATATTTTTCAAAGGCAAGATTTTTCTGTTTCTGATTGGATTGGTTTGGCAAGAGAAAACACAGCAAACAATTGGTCAAAAAAGGCACAAGGACTGACACAACAGATAGTGTATGTTCAAGGCTCCAAACAAGCCCAATGTTTCCATAGGTCTAAGACAGTTGCAATCAATAACAAGCACTTTTTATCCCTAGAGACAAGGTTTCATTGCAGTAGATCAGCTCACAGCTTAATACTTCGTCGATAAAAATATCATTCCATAAAGGTGTCGGATATTTAGTATCTTTGTGAGAGACGATAGGTAGGGATATCTCACCCTCCCCTTGGAAAGCTCAAGTAGGTCACAAGAGCTTTATGTCCAAAGGAATACTATCTCTTCTCAAGGGAGCCAATGGTGAGTATCTTAAGGGTTTAAATCGATTTCCCTTGCACTGATGATTACCGCAATGTTCGGAGGTAGGTCAGGTAGTCTCTATCTAAAATGGTTCTTAGTGACTTTGAGGGACCAACGCCTTACGAGCAATGCAACAAGCTACTAAAAGCTTTAACCAATCCTACTAAGAGTTTCAAACACTTCGCTCAATGTGAAAATCATTTCCACAAAGAGCTAGTACACCTCTTTTCAGTTTGGCACCACAAGGTAAGGCAGGCTGACGTCGATTAGGACTTGGCTTTCACCTTATCCCTCTTATATAGCGGTTCAAAGGAAAACTCCGCTTAGGGTCATCCCTTTTGGATGAAGCGCAATCCAAAAGCAGGCCCTTCTAAAGGAAGTACAAAAAAGTAAGAGCAAGCACGTCAAACAAAGGTTCAATTGTCCCGTTATAAGAAAAATAAGGTGCAACTAAGCTATGCACACACACGATTGTAGTTGTAAATTGTCCCTTATGAAATGAAGTGTTTGGCATTCATGTCCATTGTCCTTTAAAAAATTAAGGTGTTTGTTCATACATGTCCATTGTCCCTTAAAAAAAGTAGTATGTTCCTAAGACTTTAGATTGCAAGAAAAGATTTGTTCAATTATCCTCTTAAGCATGCAATGTGTTTCTAAGACTTAGTGAGATAAATCAAAAGAGGTCTTCAATGCTCGTCCTGCATGAACAGGTTAAGAAAACACCTATTGGCTTTGTGTGAGTAATAAGAAGCTGCAACAAGTGAGTTAGTTCCACCAAAAATTCACAAGTTAGCCAAAAATCAACTTTCACCAAAAAGCGCTGCACAATATTACTAGAAGCGACTTACTGTTTGTCAAAAGCGCTGTAACAGAGACCAGAAGCGTTGCAGAATATTACCAGAAGCGCTATAGAATAACCAGAAGCGTTGCACTGTGTATCCAAGAGCTCGACACTGTTCTGCCAAAAGCGATGTCGTGTATAAAGGAAGAGCTGTAAGATACCACCAGAAGCGCTGTACTGTTATGCCGGAAGTGCCGCACGGTCTCAGATCATGAAAAGATTAACTTTTTGTCAAAAGGACTAGATCAAAATGGGATTTCATGTTTAATCTGCTGTTCTGAGAAATAATATCTAATAGATCTGAATAGTAAAATCCAGAAAACCTAAAAAAGTGTAGCAATACAATAGATTAACACAACTACTGAAAAATACCCCTAAATAAATCAACTTAGGAGGTATCAAAAGCAGGTTTGGAAAGACAAATACAACAACTTGTCAAACCAATCCCCTGATGTGAAATGAGAAAAACCCTGCAAAAAATACTGAATGCGGTCAAAACCTAATTAAGCCAGAAGCGCTGCACAAGGCTGCCGATCGCGCTTTTCTGTGTTACCGAAAGTGCTGCTCTGTGTCACCAGAAGCGCTGCAGTGCCCCCAAGGGCGCTGAACTGTGCCTCTAGTAGCGCTGAAAGATGCTGCCAAAAGCGCTGTGCAATATCGTTTGCGCTGTGCCGTACTGTGACTTCAAAAAACACAATTTCTCAAAGAAACAAAGGGCTTAGTGGGTCCCACCGGGCGTGCCAGAATGTGTATGAGGAAAAATTGATTAAATCTAAACTAAATAAAACCAAAGAACCCAATAACATAAAGAAAATGAATTTAAATAAAAGCCATGACAAATAATCAAGGAAATAAAGACTTTTACCGAAATCTGTATTGTTTCCTTTGGATTGAATGTGGATTGCTCAATGAAGTTGCAAAGCCATAGCTGCAACAAGCAAGTAGTGTGCTCAATGTGCTCAAAGATCAATGTCAAAAGATCGTGATAGTGCTCAATCAACGCGTTTTGTATGCTCGAAGCGCTGTTAAGTATGCCTGAGAATACGATTGAAGAGAGAGGCAATGAAGGAGATGAGGGGGGTTTATATAGATTTCAACAGAGATCGATCAACGGTCCAGATAATTCAGAAGAATCAACGGAGGAGATAAGTTGAGGAATGTGCAACGAATGAGAAGAAGACATGTGTCTTGCTTGCTTTTGCATGAGAGGAGTTATCAAGAATAGAAGAATGAGTTAACTGAAGAGATAAATCAATTAAAAGAATAAAGCAATCAGTTAAGTGATTTAAAACAAGAAGAAGGGATTTGCATGAGAAAAGAAGATATTTTGCTTTATTAAATATAGAAATATTTAATTTATGAGCAAGAAAGCTTGAGTTATTTTAGAGATATCTCAAATTAGAAGAAAAAGTAATTTAAATAAATAATTGATTTATTTAAATTTAGGGAAGATATTTTGGAAGAAGTAATTAAATAATTAGAATTATTTAATTTAGAAGATTTGAAAGCAAATTAAATAAATAAATTTATTTAATTGTTGTGCATAATTTTGGAAGAACAGATTTTTGATTTAATTAAATAATTTAAGAATTATTTAATTTTAGATAAGATGGAATTTGTTGAATTAATTAAATAATGGGATTTATTTAATTAATGTGGATTTGATTTTTGGAAAGAAGATAATGAACTAATTAAATAATTAAAATTATTTAATTATGGAAGAATAAAGAGGAATTTAATTTAATTAATTAAATAAAGAGGATTTTATTTAATTAATGTTGAAAGTATGTGATTTAGAAGAATTTGATGAAATTAATTAAATAATTAGATTATTTAATTAACGTTTGCAATGCAGGTGATGAGACAGATAACGGAATACAAGTGATGTGATGGCTTGGTCATTTTAGGGTGTCTACAGGCACCCTCTCTGAAATAAGCCATGGTATTGAGTTTAATAGCGAAGCCAACTTTATGATCTCCTATAGGTAGGTGGTCCCTAAGTTCCATGTAGTCAATGTATGCATCATCATTTTGGAACATGTCTTGTTGTGGGGTTCCTTGTAGATCCCAGTTGATAAGTTCAAGATGCATAAGGGGGAGGGAGTCGAAGGATACATCTGATTCATTGATAATTTGAATGGATATGCAAGGGGTATTGGTAGGGATAGGATCCGGGATGGTACTTTCCTCCAAATTGTTTATTGCGATAGAACTCAAACCTTCATTGAAAGTCATATTCTCGAGAATTGGTGAATCACACTCTAATGGTCTATGCGTTAGCATTTGTCCCTCACTGTAGGGGCTATAAGTTTGAATGGTGTCAACTTCCTTGTCATCATAGGAGTGCTCTATCAACTCATCCCACTCATATTCATTAGAATTTGTGTCATTGTCCTCTTGAAGGTTATGGATCATTTCCACAAGACAAGCATTTTCTTTTGCTTTGCCCTTGTCTTTGTATCCTAGAGCTTTTGTATTTCTTGCCAATGAGGATGAAAAAGGTTGAATGGGTTCTATTATTCCTTCTTTTCTTAGGCCAATAGGACATTGTCCTTCATAACCCATTCTGTGCAAGATAGACTCACCTCACCCATAGATTTCTATTAGGAGCTTAGGTGGTTCTTGTTGTGTGTTCTTTTGTTCTTCTTCTTCTTCTGTGTAGAGCCATTGTAAGATATCTCTTTCCTCTGTTTCATCTGACAGGGTCTCCCATTTTACAAAGGGAGTTGTAGGAGGTGCAGGAGGAGCAAATGGCTTTGGAAAATGTTTGGGTCGACCAAAGGATGTAGGAGATAGAGGAATGTTTGCTAAGTTGAGGCTGTGCTCGATGGAGTATTCCCCTACTCCTATTTCTTTGATGGTAATTTTCTACTCTTTGGGCTTGGACGAGGAAGCTTCAGACGTAGAATCATGCTATGGGGTAGGGGACGTAGAAGCTCTATTGTTAGGTATGATGTAATCATGCTTTGAACAGATAGAGTTGCAATGTTTAAAGGGATCGGGATCACCTTGGATGGTGACTTGTTTGTCATTATGAGGGAATTTTATGCATTGGTGGTAGGTAGAAGGCACAGCTTTAATGGCATGAATCCATGGTGTACCTAGGAGAATATTATAGGCTAGCTCCTTGTCTAGGACTTGGAAAATAACATCCTTTATTACTGGTCCCACTTGTATTGGTAACACCACTATTCCTTTAGTAGTTCGTTCCTCTTCATCACATGCTTTGATAGTGATCTTTTTCCTTGGATCCATTGCATTTTTAGAGAATCCTAATGTAAGGACTAGCTTGGTCATACAAATATTTAAACCAGCTCCTCCATCAATGAGAACCCTTTTGATATGGTGTTTATGGATGAAGGCGATGATACACAAGGGGGTGTTATGAGGTTGAGACACTGAGAGGTCATCTTGCTAGGTAAACAATATGGTGCTAGAGGAGGTTAGATTTCCTACCATGGATTGAAACTTCTCTTGGGCCAAGTTCGTGGGCATAGTTGTTTCCACTAGGGCTTTTTCAAGAATCTCCTTGTGGGAAGGAGACAGACACAACAACTCTAAGATAGAAATGTGGGTAGGATTTTTTTGTAGTTGGTCTATGACACTATACTGATGGGAGTTGGACTAAGAAGGTGACAACCTTGGAGGGAGGGTGTTCAACATGACCTTACCACTGCAGGTGATGATGCTGCAATCAGTTTTGTTGGGTTCTAATTGTTGTTTGGACATGACCACATTGACTTGTGGGATGTGCTCTGATATGCAATTGATAGTATAGTTGAACATCACACTCGCATAGTTAGCATTATTATGCCCGTTATTCTGATTTTGCCTATTGAGATTCTTATTGTTGTTGCCATTGTTGTTGTTGTTGTTATTATACAACCTATCATGGTTGAGAAGTGGATCCTTGTACGCCACATGCGTCTCATTAGAGGTATGTTGTTGAGCCCCTACTTGATTTTGGTCAAGTATGTCTTGGATGACATGTTTGAGATGGATACAATTGTTGGTCATATGGCCTCTTCCTCTATGATACTCACAGAAATTAGTGTCTTTCCAATAGTGAGGTTTTATTTGAGGCTCATAGTCGCTAGTTGGTAGGAGAGTGATCTCATTGTTGGCCAATAGCTTTCTTAATGCAGACTCATGGGACTCTCCCAGCGGTGTGAACTTTCACCTAGGATTGGAGTTGTACCATGGCTTTGACTCTTGAGAGAATGTTTTATTGGGCATAGCGTTGCTTGCCTCTCCTTTAAGAGTGAATATTGGTTGATGTTTGGGAGCTGCCACTTTGGCATCAACCACTCCGTCATTGACAACATTTTTATTCTTTTTCCAAAATTTTGACTTATCTATAGTGTAGTTAGAGTTAGGGGTGTCCTTGTACAACTTTATTTGTCCCTTGGTGATCATAGCTTTCTTGATAAATAATACCATCTCAATGACCTTTGAGAATGAGGTAGGGCATTGAATTTGGATTTGGTAGCTTAGATCAGAGTTAAGGTTGTGGACAAACATCTCCATCAATTGCTTCTCTGGTACGTCATATGAGCATTTTCTCGCAAGTTGTCTCCACCTTTGTAAGAAGGAGGTGAAGGATTCACCACTCTTTTTCTTTGTATTGCATAGGTCAAGAATGAAGACTTAATGTTCAATGTTATACGAGAAGTGCATGACAAACTTGTTTACTAACTCATCAAAATTTTTGATGCCCGGTGGAAGTTGCAAGAACCACTCCATGGCTTGACTACCTAGAGATCTAGGGAATAGTCTCATTAAGAAAGTTTCATTGTGAGCTACTTCCATGCATGCGGTGTTAAATTCCCTAATGTGATCTCTTGGGTCTCCTTTCCCTTTGTACTTGTCAAACTTAGGAACTTCAAATTGAAAGGGGAAGGGCACCATGTTCAAACTTTTATCAAAGGGGTGTGGTGCGATGTCTTCCAAGGAGTAAGTTTTAGTGTTCGTTCTTGTTTTGAGATCCGTCATTTGCTGCATTAGGCCCTCGATTTGTTTCCTCATTTCTTCCATGGGCATGTTTGGGTCTACGACTTTCTTTCCTTTATCTTCACCAGTGTGGTTTTCAGGAGTTTCCTCTATAGTCTCTTTCAGTTTGTTGAGATCAAATTTAGTGGGGAGCTTAAGTCCCAGATTTGCAAGATGAATAAAGTACTTGTGAGGGTCCTCATTGAAAGGAAGCTAGGTGTGCAGAAATCGCTTCCTACACTAATCTAATGAGGAGAGGGCTATGCAAATTCAAATTTATCCTAACTATTACAGCAATGTTAAACCATTAACATGAGATATTGCAGCAAAAAACAAGAACCAGAAAGTAGACAGAAGAAGAGAGAAAAAGATTTATGGTGGGGAAAACCCTTATTGGGTGAAAAACCCCACACTCAGAAACTTGCACAATGTATTAACAAATCTGAAAGTTGTTTACAATACACTTGCAATAAAAGATTCAATGGTCTTTGACACTCATGTCTGGAGTTAATCCGGCAGCATAATAGTACCTGTAAACCTGTGATACAAACTCCATCTCCAAGCACCTGTTTATATAGGAAATACAAGGCAATATTGGACCTTTCTTGGAATGGGCATCCAACAATGCTTAATGGACCAAAACCCACACCCAAGGACACTTGGTCAACATTGTAGAATGTGCCTGACACTTTTCTCCACAGCTCCCATCCCAAAGAGGTCACCTATTTCCAAAATGGGCTATGACAGACTTACGATGCTTACTACTGTCAAAGAATCTATTATAGTGGTTACAACTTACATCTGTAAGAGAATCTGTCATACACATGCTATAAATAACATATTCTCTTACAACATGTCATATTCCACCTTGGGGCACCCAAATATGCCTTATTCAAAGATGCTTCATAACACATGTCATCACCTATCTTATAACCTTCTATTTCTGACTCTTACATGTCATAGATTCGTCATAGGAATCCATCATAACCGTTTCGGTCAAACATTCCCTTACACAACATGGAAGATGCCAACACATGGCAAAATACTCCTACCACAAAGTGGGACGCCTATCTCCTCATGTGAGGACAAAATTACTAGTTGTCATATTCCATGTAGGATTGACACATCATCATGCCACATCCCACAATATGAGAATATAGAATTTACAAATATTTACAACATAGGCAATTAAATAATAAATGCAAACATTACAAAAATGTAAGGAATTACCAAGGTTGAGACACCTTAATTCCCAACACTCATGGAGCACTTTTTCTAGCAAGCGTTGAAATTTCTGATCTTGGAGGGTTCCTTGGTACTCTTCATGAGAGATTTCCTCATCACTATCATGAGGGGTGACAATGCAGTTGGATGATCTGGCCATTTCAAGTTGCTTTTTGTATTGAGATCTAGTTAAAACCATGCAAGGTGACGTGGGAAGCAGTGGGATGAAACTAGAGACTTTGGTAAGGTGTTGGCGGAGATTGTTGAGAAGAGGATACTTGTGACAAGATTTGAACAAGGGACTCTTTTGATCAATGATTCCAAGTAAGATGACCGACACAAGATGATAGCCACAAGTAAGGGTACTCAATACCAATTTACTGTGTAGAGACTAGTCGTACACCAAGACCACTAGCAAAGTTCTGTGACCTACTAGGGTTACTTGAATCTAAAATGATCTAAAAAAGGTCTTGTGCTAATTTGATATAAAATACTTTGACTTTGCTCTAGGGAGACCTGGTAGAAGGTGAGTGAGACGACCGATGAGAGAGAGGGTTTGATGCAAAATAGATGGAAAAGCGACTGCAAGGTGAAATCTGATCTCAGAAATTTGGAACTAGGCTGAAATGGGTATCCAGAAAGGTGAACAATTTTTTTTCCAGATGTGTGGAAGTACTCACTGTCACGTATGCACAGAAACTGATGCGCAGTAGTAGAGGATATAAGCACAACAAGTCGATACAAATGCGCAGTACTAGTAAAAAGCAAATGCATAGTAATAGGTGACAAAAGCATAGGAAGTCGATACAGAATCACAACAGGTTGGTGTAAAAGCGCAGTTTTGTAGGGTAAATGCGTAACTCTGGTTTTTCTGATTGTTTTTGCAATTTTGGCACATTTTTTTATGTTTTTGGTTTCTTGGCTACAAGATGGTCTTTTTGATCTAATTTTCTTAATTATGGCAAGAAGACACAACAAACACAAAGAATGTTTTCTTGATTTTTAATTTTTTTGTAATTTTTTGGACTCTTTTTTACTCAAAAAAGAAAGCACAAATCCTAGGTTGGAAAAGGCAATATTTGTCAGATCCCCTAGTTGTGCATATTCAAAGCGGATAGCTTCAGGATCTTGGTAACATCCCCTCCACGGCACACACTTCTCATGCATACTAAGATTTGAGTTTCCCAAGGCTCTTACCCCCACCAAACCTTAGGATTGTCTCTGCTATATCTACTAAGAACCACATGAATCGGGGCGGCTTCAAAGGTCCCACCTTTTGCGCCAACAAATAGAAGGATTTTGGTCTACTAAAACAAGGATGACTAGTAAGTGCAACCGTTCTAGTGGTTATACATGTGGCATCACTACTCTTTGTTATGGAACCTCCCAGCCTGCAAGGGTTGCACCTTGGAGGGTTTTGGGGGAGGTTGGTTGTTAGTATAACACAACTTCACTCATTTTTTGAATCTTTCACTCCAAACACAATTTATTTATAGTGGCTTGGCAGAGCTTGGCTTTGTCTTTTTACCACTTAAGGTTATTCCCCAAGGACAAATAGGTATCCAAGAGTAGGCCTCTCTAAAGGTTAAACACATGCGAAAATGATATGTTTGGCATTTTGATCACCCAAGATAGGGGAGAGCATAGGCCTGGTATCATTCTTGAAAGCACAAAAGACAGTGGTTCTTTTCTCCTAATTAAAATGAAAAAGACTAAATGAGATAGCTACTTGGGCACACATGCAAGTTGTTAACTTTGAAAGCAAGATAACGATGGTTCAATTTTATCCTCCTAGCATTGGGACTAGATTCAAGTTGTTGATGCAACAAGATTCAAGTTACTCCTTTTCTAGTTAGATCTAGATGTGAATTTGCACGAACATTTGATTACTATCCTTAAAAAAAAAGACAATGTGTTTAACAATGCAACTAGAATGACTATACTAGCCCCTAATCCTGCAAGTAGATGAGAGAATATTCTTGCAAAAAGGTGTCAATGTTAGCAAAAACCACAAGAAAAACCCTAAAATCAATGCCTAGATCAAATGTGTAGCTTCAGAGACTAGATGCACAGAAATAGAGCTCAAAAGTGCATGAGTACAAATGTGTTGAGATAGAGGTCAAAAGCACATGAATACAAAATATATGCGCAGAATTAGATGATGCACCATATCATAGGTTATATGCATCAAAATAGAGCCTATATGTGTTGAAAGATTGGATACACTAGAACAGATAGTAGATGTGTGTTAGGATGGGTCAAATGCACAGATTTCTCCTGTGTACGACTTCCTAATGCACAAAAACTTAGTTTTTGGGTTAAATTGGGGCTAGGCCCCATGGTGGGCACCAAAAATGTTACGGAAAAATTGGAGTAAACATGAATAATCAATATATCACTATCAATAATACCCAAAACTCAACGAAAAGGGAAATAATCAAGATCAAACAAACAAAAGACAAAAACCTTTGCAAACCTCAATACTTCATAGCTTCCATTGATTGCCTATCTCAATCAATCTTGCATGTATGAATAAGGCCCTTAGAGAGTGCACTTCCTTGCTATTCCAAGATTTTCAATGGAGAATGGCCATGATAGAGCTTTGTAATGAAGATGAGCTTCACAACAATGGTAGTGATACGGTAACAAGTTGATCGTAAGCAAAAGGAATGACGTGGGTGCCAAAGGCACGTTGTAATTCCTACAGAGTAAGGGTACTAAAAGCTTGGATTAATGAAATGGAGGAATTGGGTTCAATTTATAGACTTGGGAAAGAGAAGATCAACGGTATAGAAAGAATGAGAAGATGAACGGTTGAGGAACGTGCGTGAATAAGAAAAAGACATGTGTTTTGCTATATTTTGCATGAGAGGAATCGATAAAATAGAAGAATGAGTTAGCTGAAGAGATTAAATCAATTAAAAGAATAGATCAATCAATTAAGAGAATATAACTAGAGAATAGAAATTACATGAGGATGAGAAGATATTTTAGCTCAATTAAATATTTAGAATATTCAATTGCATGTGCACAAGGATTGAATTATATTTAGAGATAACTCAATTTAGAAGAAATGGACAACTTAAATAAATATTTGATTTATTTAAATTTAGAGAAGATATTATTGGAAGAAACAATTAAATAATTGATATTATTTAATTTAGAATCAATTTGGAAGAACTAATTAAATAATTGGTATTATTTAATTTGTTGGAGGGATTAGAAGAATTTTAAGAATTTTAATTAAATAAATTAATTTTATTTAATTGTTGGAAGAATATGAATCAAATAAATAAATTTGTTTATTTATTTATTGATAGAGGATTTTGACTTAAATAAATATTAAGAATATTTATTTGGATAGAGTCGTGTCATTTTTAGGCGTATACAAGTGCGAGTTGTAGATGTGGTAACGTTAGAACTTGTGGTGGTGGTAGATATCACAGGGGTGGAGTTTTGAGAGATGTTGGGGGTGGTGTTTGATGTAGATGGTTGGGAGGATGTCATAGGATTATTGTTGAATGTGGATGGTTGGGATGATGTTGTGTTGTTGGGCACCAATTTTGAGGAGGTGTTTAGGGTAAAATTGGATTTTGTTAATCTTTTGTTGTTTAGATGTTAAAATCTGCCTCCCCACTAAACATTGAAGGATCTAGGGTTGAGTGGCGAGTACTATCATACCCTAGGTCAATTGCAAATGTAGGGAAACTTGGATTAGGGAATTTAATTATCAATTGTCCTTCTCTTATGCCCAACTAACCATTAAAACCCTAATTATGCAAATATGACAACAAATTGACAAAAGATGGAAAAAGCTCTTGCAGACGGGAGTAAAATAGTAAATCACAGAATACCTATTTTCAGGGTTCTGAAGCAAAATAGTTGGGGACTAAGGTGCGGGCGCCCAAGTCCAAGGTACCTACTTTTTTGGGGAATCTAGACCTCCTTTCGACACTAATCAGCCCTGTAACTTCTGTTTCCTGAAATCTATCTACGGAGGACACTGTTGCGGGCACCTAAGTCCTGGAAGTGCTCTTGTGTTCTACTTTTCATCAGATCCCAAATCCCTAATGCCTGCCAAGCCTTCTTGTAACTCCACTTTTTCTAGATGCAACACCTGTAACCTGCAATCACAAGACTTGGTTTGGGGGTTGTGGTGTTTAGAGACTTGCCTTAATTAAGCCCTGAAGGATACTTAAGTCTTCGAACACTGTTGTCAAACAAAGAGTGCATGCCCTTGTGAGGCAGAGGCAAAAAACAAAGGAATCAATGATAAAAACACAATGATATGTCACCTTGTAGTGAAGCTCTCATGGAGGAAGATGCTCTTCATGCCATGAGGAGATTGATGATCAAATCTACAAATATAAACACACAAGTCTACTCTTGCAACACAATAGAAAGCCTTGAATCACCTTGAGAACACTTGAACATCACAATTGCCATCTAGTTTACAAATGAATACCTAAACATGCTTATATATGCACCTACAAGTATTCCTGCCAAGATTTTAAAAAACAAACTTTATCGTGTCAGCAAAAGAACCAACTAACGGTCATAAACCGACACCTAGAAATTGGGGCTACCCCAAAATAGGGCAGGACTAGGGCATGGGCACCCAAGTCCTCCCCCTATTTTAGATAGGGTATAGCTCAAGGGGTCCACCTAGTTCCAATTTGCTATGGAACCTAGGTCTTATTCCATCGGGATGTCAATATATGAACTAAAATGTCCTAAATGCATACTAAAGACCTGGTAGCTAAACCTTATGAGGGCAAAGCCCCCAAGGGGACATTTTCTGACGTTACATTTAGCCCCCACTTTAATGTATGTATAAATGCAAGGCCCATACATGCATTAAAGTAAGGTCACAAACACAACAAACACACCAAGCACGGAGAAGACATGCCAATCACATAGAAAATTGTAATAGGCACGTAAAACACAGAGAAGACAGTTACAGTCACACAGAACATGGAGAAGATAGTCAATACATAGAAGACACATTAATGCATGGAAGACATAAATGATATCTTTTCTTTTCTTTTTCTCATATATATGAAATGTAAATGCAAGTACTGGAAAGTAAACAGACCTCCCATAATACATGATGCACTACCCGAGGGTGTAGGTCTCTATTTATATGGGGCAACACACATGCAAGACACACAAAACCTCCCAAAATATAGGAAGCACTACCCGAGGGCGCTGGTCTCTGCATATGGAGCAACAAACACACCACACCAAACAAGCACACCAAAACACACACACTTGAAGACACAGAGAAAACACAATAGACAAGTGATGGAGTGTACCTATTTCTAGGTCCAACACCATCTTAGGCACATTACAGGCACACACCGATGATTGGGCTTCACTATAACAATCACCGAAGATACACTTAAGGGTTGAGTTAGTCACAGAACCACTCCCCGCCTCTATAGAGGACTTTGAAAAATGACAGGATGATGCAATCTACTCTGAGAAATACACCATCCCTACCTCCACATAGGGCTTAAGAAAAAGGATATGCTTTATATCCCGCCTCCATAGAGGGCTTACATGATTGATTGATTGATTGCAAACAAACTCAGGATGCACGATGCACTACCTTGGGGTGCAAGTCTCTACATCTGAGGTCAAACACATTACTAACATCTATAATAGACAGCTTACCTTATATATGCCCCTACCTTAAGGTGGTTGATATTAGTTATTGATATCAAGCAAGTTAAGGTAGGAAGAAAATAGACAAGGGAACACTGACTTTCGCAAAGCCCATGCCGCTGGAGGTGACATGTACTTTACGATCACCAAATGTTCCCACAAACACATCCCTACAAGAAACATGTTAGTATCTACAACATCATGATAAACAACAACATCAATGCATATGATTAACCACACAAAGAGCCAAGGTTATACAACAAATTTGGAGTTCGAGGATAACCATGAGGCTATATCATGAAGCTCTCGAAATCGAGTACTACTAAGGCTAGATTCAAAGGTAAACAAAGGTTCACGGAGAAACAATATTATTAAAGTTTGTAAATGCGACAGAAACATCATAAAATTCAATATGCGGAAAGCACGAGTGCTTCCACTAGCCAAGCGTCGGATAAGATATACAACCCCATCATCATATTAGGAACTAAGTCCATTTTTTGATTGCTCTCGAAAGGGACACTAAGTCCGCATCAGTATAAAGTTTTGTCATCATCCATCCACTAGATGGAAACACTAGAGGAAGGGAAACAATAAATAAGAGAGAAGAAACAAGTGTCTTAGGGATAGTCACATAGGAGGGTGCTCCCAAGTCACCAACCACGATGCTATGTCTATAAGACACAACACACAACAATGAAATCAGAGAGAGGCAATATAGAAGAATGATGATACAAATAGAAGGTCACAACAGAATTGGTCTCCTAGTATCCCGAACCTTATGAGAGAATCTGAGGTCATCCCAATAGGCCTAAACAACATGTAACACATCACGGGGGAAGCACTGTTGATAACTAAGAGGGGGGGTGAATCAGTTATCCTAATTTTTCAACTTTCTGTGCTTTCTTAACAGTTAATGCAACATCATATTAAATAAGCAAGCATAATCATGAAATGGAAATAACATCAATACACATGACACAATGATTTTGACGTGGAAACCCTGTTAAGGGAAGAAAACCACGAGGTGATTAACCCAAGATATTATTCTCTGTTAGAAGAATGGAAAGAACAAAATGGCACTTGCCAATTAGGGCTTACTACCCAAGCATATTGCTCATAAGAGGCTCTCTGCCTACAAAAGAATTACTGTCTACAAGAAGAAAACTTGAATTGATGAAAGGCATCCACACATGTTGAAGTTCAGTTCCGGTTAAAAAAAATAGACTGATCTGCTGCACTTCATTCTTACTCTTCTTAAGTGCTGTTGTCCTCTTACATTCTGAACCTATTTTCTGCCTTATATACTCTTCTTCTATTTTTTTGCACTTCAAAAATGTACCACACACACCTTCACATCTAAATCCATCTTGTATATATATCCGCACAAGTGATTTCAACACTTATCTAGTCAGCATCTAGAATAGTCAATATTATCTCAAACTCTGGTCTGTCAGCTGAGTCCTTGCATACCAAGTAATGCAGATCAAGGATATGCTTGTAGAAGTCTTCAATCATGTCAGCCAATCATGAATGATACCTCAAGAAACTTAGTTATTAGCAATATCTCTTCCGGATTTGGGTCTGACACTCTGTCGGTACAGTTCTTCCTCTGTCTACTTAGTCAAACAGGAACCCAACACTCAAGTGCTCATATCTCTTCACCCTTCCATCATCGGAGGCTAAATCCTTGGAATCTATTAGTCAAGGTACTCCTCTTGACTTAACCAAATCCATACTTCACTGAATTACTTCCTCTGAGAGGTCCAGACCTGACTGTCGGACCTTGTTGACTACTTTGTTCTTGCTTACCGGATCATAACACTTCTTTAATTTGACTTCTGGTAGAGACTCATCATGTCTTACAGATGTGTGGAAAAACCTTTGTTGCCATCAATGACAACATTCATGAATCCATATAGTGTCTCTTGCCAACAATCTCCCCCTTTGGCATTGATGGCAACACTTAGTGAAAAATGACTAAGTGTCACACTATACTCCCCCTTGGCTGATGCTCTGTCTTTATGTACATTTTCTGTAGCTCCCCCTTAGCTGGATTCCTCATTTTTCACTACTCATCACTCCCCCTTTGACATCAATGGCAAAGGGTGGGGTCCGTACACCAAAATTTTCAAAAATTAATCTATACTTAGTCACATAAGTATATCATCCGGTTGTACTCTACATATATGTTAGTATATCTGCAAAAGTGGTTTTCAATTGTACAACTTCGGTTGCCCAACTCAGCTTCATCCTGTCCAAAATTGATATGTGACCACTCAACAGGAATGCAAAAGCTTCTGCCTTCTTCAGATCTATCAGATCATTTGTCTTGGCTGTGGTTTGAGCATCACTTAGGGCCTCATGCATGGCCTCTAACTTAGGAATGATTATTCTTCTAAGTTCATTTAACTTGTTGATTCTATTTTTCTTTTCTTTCTCTAGCTTCTTAATTTCATCCAAGACTGCAATAGTCTAACATTCTTGATTTACTATGGATGAGGTAAGTGGATCAAAATTTTGAGAAAGTTTTGCTAGTTTGATTTCCTATTCTTTCATTTTCTTCTCAATCTCCATTGTTGCTTTGGACCATGATAGACAAAATTTATATATTTCCCCGCCATCTTTAAGAGCATTTTCTAAGCTCTTTATCCCTATATCCATATTTCTTCTATCATTTGATATTAGACTTAGTACTTCAGAGAATCTTTTATCCAAAAACTCTTTCCGGACCTTTTCCTCAGCTGATTTCTCTAAGGACTCAAAATGAGTGCTGACTGAACTAATAAGAGACTTAAGATTACTTGATGAGGAAGCTGACGAATCCTTCAGAAAGGATGGCATGATCTTTTCAAGCACATTGGATGCAGCTTCTATTAGATCACAGTCTTCCATGTGAGACTTTAGGAGTTTTTCTTTTGCCTTTACATTAGCAAATAAAGCTATCTTCATTGTTTGTATCGGGGAAAGAGAATCAAAATCAAATGGTCCTAGTAGAAGTTCCGGTTCATCAATCTCCATTGTCTCTTTATTTAAGAATTCTTTGACAATTTTTGTAGTGTCTCTTGCCGGAGACAGAGTTTTCTTTTCTTCTGCAGTCTTAGAGCTGTCATCTTCTTTTCCCTTCACTTCTTTTTCTTTCTTCTCTATTCTTTCTTCTCCTTTAGATCTACAGTCAGTAGGGGAAACTGGAGGAGTAATGTTTGTTTGTTCATGGGCCACCTCTTCCGGAGTAGAGGATTCCAAGCCCTTATCTTTACCAGTGTCCATTTCTTCTTCTGTCATTGCCTTAGTAGATCCTTCTTCTACACTTGTGGCCGAGGGATCAACACCCAAGTCCTCTATAATAGGAATGCTGAATCTTGAGTATGCATTTCGAAGGATCTCTTCTGTCTCTTTTGCTACTTTGTCAGTTTCTCCGAGCATAAGTTGATTCATTCTTGCTTTGCTCCGGAACTCATCCTTGCAGTCTTTGAAGATCATATTCATTTGCTTTGAATCAATTGAAGGATATAGCTGAATGGCTATCTGTTCTCAGATCTCAAGATCTTTTGCCATAGCATTATTTTTTCTTATTTCTAACTCTTTCTCTATGCTTTTGGGAATAAGAGATATAATTTCAATAAAAGCCTTATTGTAGATATTTAGATACTTGATTGCTGCATCGTGCATGATCTTTTGGTCAGCCTCATTATAATAATCATAGAATTCAGTCATTGGTTGAAGGTTTCCATCCACAGTAACTGATTTGACGACATTATCTAATGATAGAGTAGGCTTTTCAACAAACTCTTCTGCCATTTCTTCCTTGTCTTCACTGGTAGAGGGTTCACCAGAAACTTTCTTCTTCTTCATCTTCTTGATTTCTTCATCAGATTCTATCTCTTCTTTGTCTTTTTGACAGAAATAAGACCTTGTGGCCTTTGTCTTAGTTCTTTTCTCTACTTTACCAGATGATTTTACTTTCGGTTTTGATGCCTTTGAGGTCTTAGTAGGTGTAGACCTCTTAGAGGATCTGGTCCGGGAGGAGGCTTTTACTGGATCACTTTCCTTTTCTATTTCTTCCTTCTCTTTTTCTGTACTTTCCATTTTTTCTCTATGCACATCAAGTGCTTCTTTTGAGATTCCATGCCTCTTGGCAACTTCTTCAACTTCCCTTCTTACTTTCCTCTTGATTTCAGTCTGTCGAAGTTTTACATGGATCTTTACACTCAATTCTTCAAAGGTTCCAAACCTTTCTACCTTGGGATCCTTTGGTTGACTCAGCATGTGCTGAACATGCAGCTCCATGATGTTCTCATCCACCTCATACCCCATTGGCATGATCCATACTATTCTTGGTTCTGCTACCTCCATTAGACACTGATCAGTCTCTACCATAAAGCATACTGTGTCTTTGTATTTCTCAACTAGAGATTGGGGAATTCTCTCTCTAGCTTGCATCATATTCTGAAAGTTTTTGAAGAAACCCCAAAGAGCTGTGTTTTGTGCTTTGTCATCACCAAGTCCATGCAAATAATCCCTGATTTGTATGGCAACCAGTCTGTCATTCTGCCATACCCATCCACTAGATCCAGGTATCTCATTCATAAAGTAGAAGAATAGACAGAGTAGTAGGCCACCAAATTTGAAGGAGTTCTTCTTGTCCTTCTTTATCTTCTGCAGGTTCTCCAAGAGTTGGTTTAGAAGGAGCTCACAAAGGTCATAGTCTGCATTTTTCTCAACATTTCATAGGTAGTGTAGATAGCAGTTCCAGGTACTGAATTCTCCCTGCTAGAATGATATATCTTGTACCCGATGATCATGGATGCAAACTTGACATCTAGATCAGTGATGTCATCTACTATCATTGCTCTTTTGTCAAACCTAGATCCGGTAGCCTTACTTACAGTCTGATTCTTGACAGACTTGAGAGTAGGTATCCCACCGGATGAGTGTAAACTAGTAACTGCCCTAATGGCATCTTTTGTGATCTTGAATGGTCCACTCAACCACATGAAGTTGTCATGTATTCTGCTCAAGACATACCGGACCCATTCATCCTTAGCATAGCAAGGGAAATGTATATACTGTGCAAAGTGCTCCTCCTGGAGGGTCTTGTATTGGGATTTGAGCTCAAATGAATCATCTATAAGTTGTTTGTGGTAGATATCCCTCAATTTGAACTCTCTAATTTCTTCAACGTTTGCGTGAATGTAAACCCTAATATCTTTTGTAAGCAAGACACCATGCAGAACACTAGAAAATGCTCCTAGGGGATCTACTTCCAAGGATTTGTAGGGATGTTTCTTGAATTTGGGGTGAGGCCTATCAGTGATCTTCACGATATTCAGAGTAGACATCTTTTAAAAAGATTTGCAGAGAGATATTTAAGAACGGAAAATACCTTTTGCACCTTTAGGTTTCCACAGAGTGAGCCGGATCAATTTCTAGATGAATTGACTTCTGCAAATGATCTTTGATGGGCTTGAGGAAATTTGTTGCAGAGCTCCTCTTTTCTTCTTCTTAAATGCAAAATGAACAAATGTTTAATGGGAAGAACCCTTATATTACTCTACAAACCTTAATACCAAATTGCAATAAATGCTTGACCTAAGTCATTTTGATTTGCCTTATTTTGATGACTTGAAGAACTGAATCAATCTTGATCTAAACATCTTGTGGATCTTCCAAATCTTAACCATAGGTTATTTGAATGTTTCTCTTATGAACCCTTTAATCCGCAACTCTCCTTGTGCCAGTTCCAGCACCAATTGACTGGCTGGGGGAAAATGATTTTCTTTGTGTCTCCCCCTGAGCCAGAGCTCACTTTTTAATTTTTGGAAGGAATATCAGCACCAGAGTCTGGTGTAGATCCATTCCCTACATTCTCTATACTTTTCTTCACCCAAATCTTGTTCATCTCACTTTGAACTTCATCTGCATTCACTTTTTATTTTCCCTTGTCTTGATTTTGATTATGATGTACCGGACCTCTTTTGTCTTGATTCTTGCTTCTACAGAATTTGGCAATATGACCGAATCTATTGCAAATTTGGCAAACAACATTTCTTTGCATATTTGATTGATATCCTCTTGATCTGTATTGATTAGCCATATGACCCATTCTATTGCATGCAAAGCATCTACCATTGAATGAATTGTTCATTCACTTATTACTGCATTCATGAGATTTGTGACCATACCTTTTGCAATTAAAACACTGCCCAGAGAAGGATGTATTAGTCTGATTCATTCTCTTTCTACACTAATTAGCTTTATGACCAAAGTTATTGCAGTTGTGGCAGTATCCATTGAAGGATGGATATCTTTGAGCATTAGGCTGCCTTATCGGAAGTCTTCTAGGCCTATTCCTTGGATTTTCTGATCCAAAATTCTTATGTCCAGATCCAGAGATTTCACCTTTTTCATATCCTAGGCCACACTTGTCATCTACCCTCTTTTGGATTTCAAGGAGAACTTCAAGTTGAGTAGAGCTTATCATGAATTTCTCTTTGTATTCATTTGCTGTTTGAAGATCCCTTTTAAGAGAGACAATTTGATCCTCAAGTTTTTCTTCATTATCTTTAGCATCTTCAAGATGTCTAATTATTCTATCCATCTTGTGGCAGTCTTCTAATTTTTGTTTGAGAGATTGTCTTAGATCATTTGTAGATTTTCTTCTCTCTTCAGTTTCTTGAGTAAACTTCATAACTCTTGATTCCATTTCATGTCTTATCATGATGATTTCTTTTGATAACTTTTCACATAACTTGGTTTTCTCTTTCAGATCTCCATTTGTATCATTTGTTTCACCTTGACTTGCCAATTGCTGAAGTAGCTCCTTTCTCTTTTTCATAGAGAGACTTAGTTTCTCTTTTAGTTCTTTTATGAAATCATCAGCATGTTTGACTCTTTCTTTTAGTTCATTGACTTCAGAATTTGACTACTCAAGATCATCAAGGGCAGACTTAAGATGCTCCCTCATACCATACACATCCATTTAAATTCCTAGATCTTCCTCAAGCTGTTAGGCTCAGTTGGGAGGAACTTGGCTCTGATACCAATTGTTGATAACTGAGAGGGGGGTGAATCAGTTATCCTAATTTTTCAACTTTCTGTGCTTTCTTAATAGTTAATGCAACATCAGATTAAATAAGCACGCATAATCATGAAATGGAAATAACATCAACACACATGACACAATGATTTTGATGTGGAAACCCTGTTAAGGGAAGAAAACCATGGGGTGATTAACCCAAGATATTATTCTCCGTTAGAAGAATGGAAAGAACAAAATGGCACTTGCCAATTAGGGCTTACTGCTCGAGCATACTGCTCATAAGAGGCTCACTGCCTACAAAAGACTTAATGTCTACAAGAAGAAAACTTGAACTGATGAAAGGCATCCACACATGTTGAAGTTCAATTCTGGTTAAGCTTAATAGACTGATCTGCTGCACTTCATTCTTACTCTTCTTAAGTGTTGTTGTCCTCTTACATTATGAACCTATTTTCTACCTTATATACTCTTCTTCTATTTTTTCACACTTCAAAAATGTACCACACACACCTTCACATCTAAATCCATCTTGTATATATATCCACACAAGTGATTTCAACACTTATTTAGTCAGCATCTAGAATAGTCAATATTATCTGAAACTCTAGTCTGTCGGCTGAGTCCTTGCATACCAAGTAAATTGGATCAAGGATATGCTTGTAGAAGTCTTCAATCATATCGGCCAATCATGAATGATACCTCAAGAAACTTAGTTATTAGCAATATCTCTTCTGGATTTGGATCTGACACTCTGTCAGTACAATTCTTCCTCTGTCTATTCAGTCAAACAGGAACCCAACACTCAAGTGCTCATATCTCTTCACCCTTCCATCACCAGAGGCTAAATCCTTGGAATATATTAGTCAAGGCACTCCTCTTGACTTAACCAAATTCGTACTTCACTGAATTACTTCCTCTGAGAGGTCCGGACCTAACTGTCGGACCTTGCTGACTGCTCTGTTCTTGCTTACCGGATCATAACACTTCTTCAATCTGACTTCCGGTAGAGACTCATCATGTCTTGTGGATGTGTGGAAAAACATTTGTTGCCATCAATGACAACATTCATGAATCCATATAGTGTCTCTTGCCAACAAGCACATCATGAGAGAGAGAAAGGGTTAGAGATACTTACCTGTAGGGCCCCTTTCGGGCTAGAAGTTGTCTATAAGCAAATCATCGTTGTCATCTTCCCACTCCCTAATGTTGGAGGATAGTGGGACATACGGTACCATAGCCAAGTTCATATCTTGTTCATCATGTTGTTCATCATTAGGATCATCTTTGTTTGGTTGAATGTTGGGATCAATGTTTTCTTGTTGAGAGACAAGGTTTATGGCATAACCTTGTCTTCTTTTTCTTCTTTTTCTTGCTTTTCTATTTTTTTTTGTTTTACCACTTATCTCTTGTAAGATAGGGCTATCCTCTTTCATAGGCTTGTGCAAATTAGAAGATGAAGCATCAGGATTGGATCTCATTTGTCGCGGTGGAACACTTTGTTGTTAATAATGACCTCCCGATCCTTGTAAGGATTTTGGGGGAGGAACCTCAGCATAGGGACCTTGTTCTTTCAATCTAACACTCTCTTCAAATGCCGGTTGTTTATCTTTTGTCATTTGAGTGGGAGGACTAGGTGTTGGATGTAACAATTTCACCTTGTAATTTCTATAGCTCAAAAATGTAAAGTCTGTTCATAGCTCTAATTTGTCGCTAGTTTGTTTGTTACAAAAGTAATCCAATGTGAAGTGTTGTTGTGTAATTGAAGGTTTGTATGTATTTTGATGAATGACATGAACTTGTCCATTCAAAGGAAATTTAACACATTTATAAATAGTTGAAGGGACCGCTTTCATATCTTTTAACCAAGGGATTCCAAGTTTTATGTCAAAGGTATCCGAATCGAGAGTAATATCAAACCATTGCTCAACATGTTTCTCAAATACACTTACTATCAATGATATCTTACCCAGTGGTTTCTTTAAAGCTCTCGTATGTGTCTTAATTATCAAGCTTGAAGGCCTATAAGGACCTTGTATTAATTGATTTGAAAAGAGGGATTTTTAAGTGGCAACATTAGCCATGCAATTAGGATCAATTAGAGTTCCCTCCACATTATTTCCCATTATCTATACGGTGATGTAAAGAGGTCCTTCAGAATCACTGATTGTTCTATCATGAGGAGTGAAGACAATTTCAGGTTCAGGAGCCTTTCTTTTCATGTAAGGTCTATGAGGGAACCTATTGTTGCTGTTATTATTAGAGGCCATTTTTTTATGCTCAAACCAATGCCAAATCAGATTTGAAAGCTTTTCAAAATTGGTGCAAGACAAGAGCAAAAAAAATAGCCTAAAATGCTTGATTTTTCGATACGTTTTCAATGCAAATGAATGAAACAAATGATGTTGTAATGATTTCAGTCAATGGTAGAAATTTATATGTCTGATATCAGTCCAAAAAAGCAATATAATCACTCTCAACACATTCTTTATGCAAATCCAAAATAATGCCAAGTCAAAATATAGTAAAAATATGTCAAAATAGGCACTTTTTCCACCAAAATTCAATGCAAAAGAGCATAAAAAAGGGTGCTGTGAGGAAAATGATGATGGAAAGCAAATAATATCAATAATAACAGACACTTGGTGCAAAAATACCCAACATAACATGATTTTAACACCACTTAAGGTCAAACCCTAGTGAAAATATAGCAAAAATAGGCTATTTTTCACAATTTTTCAACTCCAAGACCTAGAAAAAGGGGTGTTGTAATTAATTTTAGGAGGTAAAGAAAATAATATCAATAATATCAGTCACCTCAATCCATAAAATTAATCACAACACGCTTGGAGTGCAAACTAGGTCAAACCCTAAGGCAAAAATGGCCAAAATGTGTAGTTTTTCACCGAATTTTCACTACAAGAGCCCGTTAAAAGGGTGTTGTGAAACTTTTTAGAAGGGGAAGAAAATGATTACCCTAATAGGAGAAAATTAATGCAATAATACTCTTCACAATATGCCTATGATGCGAGTTTATAGAGTCGATAAGGCCAAATTGAGTGAAAATCATTGTTTTTGAAGCCCTAGGTTTGAGATCTTGACACAAAATGCTATGAAAATGTTTTGAAGTTTTATTTATTATGAAATTGACTTACTCTCAGATCTTAAAATGATTTTCAAGATTTAATATGCAAAATGCCCATGCAAATTTAATGAAAATGCATCAAAATTGCTAGTTTTTGTTGAAATTTTCTATGCAAAAATGCAAATATTTTAAATCTAAATGCAAATTTACACTAAAATGCAAGACTATAGTCAAATGAAAATTTGACTGAGCCTATAAAATCATTAGAAAAATTGATAAAATATTTTTCCTACAAACCCTAGATTTTGGAATTAATAGTTTATATAAAATTGTTAAAATTTCCACAAAACCTTAGCAATTAAATGATGAAAATGCAATGTGAATTTCTAATTTTTTGGATTTTTTTATAGTTTATATTAGATCTGATGTAAAAATAATGAATTAGGAAAATTTAGGAAGGATTGATGCAATTTAGTAGGCCAAACAATGCAATTTTTTTGTATTTTTCCAATTTTTCATTTTTTTTGAATTTTCCTCAATGCAATAAAATGAATAACCAAATGAATGAATGAAATCAATCCAAATCTGAAGATAAACACTCAACAAGTTGCAATTTAAGTCCAATAACACGGGCTCACCAAAATGTTTAGGGTAACATTGGATTTTGTTAATCTTTTGTTGTTTAGATGTTAAAATCTGCCTCTCCACTAAACATTGAAGGATCTAGGGTCGAGTGGCGAGCACTATCATACCCTAGGTCACTTGAAAATGTAGGGAAACTTGGATTAGGGAATTTAATTATCAATTTTCCTACTCTTAGGCCCAATTGAGCATTAAAACCCTAATTATGCAAATATGACAACAAATTGACGAAAGACAGAAAAAGCTCTTGCAGACGGGAGTAAAATAGCAAATCACAGAATACCTGTTTTTGGGGTTTCGAAGTGGAATAGTCAGGGACTAAGGTGTGGGCACCCAAGTCCAAGGTAATTGCTTTTTCAGGGAATTTGGACCTCCTTCTGACACTGAACAACCCTGTAACTTCTATTTCCTGAAATCTGTCTGTAGAGGACACTGTTGCAGGCGCTCAAGTCTTGGAAGTGCTCCTGTGTCCTTTTCTTCAGATCTCGAATCCCTGATGCATGCCAAGCCTTCCTGCAACTCCACTTTTTTTAGATGCGACACCTGTAACCTATAATCACAAGACTTGGTTTGAGGGTTGTGGTGTTTGGAGGCTTGCCTCAATCAAGCCCCGACGACACTTAAGTCTCTGAACACCATTGTTAGACAAAGAGTGCATGCCCTTGTGAGGCAGAGGCAAAAACCAAAGGAATCAATGATAAAAACACATTGATATTGTTGTTATATGGAGCGTAATCAGGCTTGGAGGTTAAATTTACCCCACTTTAATCAGTGCAGTTTCCCCCCAAATTCCTATGGGGTCAAGGGGCAGTGCCCCTGTGGGGGCTCGAGGGCAATGCCCCTGAAACCTCACATGGTTTTTTATTATTTTATAGAGGTGCTGGGAGTTATTTTTTCATTGACTGACATTAAAAAAACCCTATTTTGTAACTGACATAAGGCTTGATAAAAGCAGCTAAGGGTTAGGGTTTCTAATGATGTATTATAGCATTTTGCAATGGTATTGAGTTGCAGGGATTGTTGGTTGTAATCGGTTTGATTTACTGGATAATAATATTGGACTCTCTATTTGGTGGATGTAGCCCGAGTTTGGGTGAACCACGTTAAAAATTATCTCTCATTATTATTTCTGTGTATTTTCATTCCTTTGTTTAATCTTTATTTGCATTTAATCGATATCTTCTGTCGGCTAACCCTAAAAAGTGGTATCAGAATGGGTTGTGTTTGATTATCGTCTACAGGAAGGTCTCACGGTTGAGTGGGAGTAATGACGGATGAGGGTAAATTGAAGGTCGATAAATTTAATGGGCAGAACTATTAGTTATGGAAGATGTAGATGGAGGATTACCTCTATCAAAAGAATCTATGGAGTCCATTGGAAAGAGTATCCAAGAAACCAACAGGAATGATGAATGAGGATTGGGAACTTCTAGACAGAAAGGCACTGGGAACCATTTGATTGTGCCTGGCACCATCTGTGGCATTCAATATAACAAAAGCGAAGACAACAAGTGAACTGATGAAAGCTTTGGCTAAATTGTATGAAAAACCCTCAGCCTCAAATAAGGTATTTCTCATGAAGCATTTGTTTAATTTGAAAATGGTTGAAGGTGGATCTGTGACAGATCATTTAAATAAGTTTAATATGATTGTCAGTCAGTTAACTTCTGTAAAAGTGAAATTTGATGAAGAGGTGAGGGCTCTCTTAGTTTTATGTTCTTTGCCAGAAAGCTGGAATAGCTTGGTAATGGCTGGAAGTAATTATGTCTCTAGTTTAAACACTTTAAAATTTGATGATGTTGTTGGTGTTATCCTTAATGAGGAAATGTGACGAAAAAGCTCAGAAGGGTCAACATCAAGTAGTGTTTTGAATGCAGAAAGCAGGGGCAAATCAAAGGAGAGAGGAAAAGGTTTTGGAGGTCATGGGAAGTCACGAGGAAAATCAAAGGACAAGAGATCCCAATCCAGAGGATAGAAGGATTGCTGGTACTGTGGGAAACCAGGTCATTTGAAGAAAGATTGCTGGTCTCAAAAAAATAAAGGAGACAAACAAGAAGGAACTAAGGAGGCAAATGTGGTAAGTAATAAATCTAAAGATGATGCTTTGATTATTTCCCTAGATAATGCTGATGATTCATGGGTTTTAGATTTAGGGGCCTCATTTCATGCTACGCCCCATAGAGGTTATTTTCTTGATTATGTCCAAAGGGATTTTGGGTTAGTTTATTTGGGAGATAATGAACCCTGTTAGATTGTTGGAAAGGGAAGAATTAAGATTAAGTTGCAGAATGGGAATCATTGGCTACTACAAGAGGTAAAACACGTTCCAAGGCTTAGTAGGAATTTAATTTTAGCAAGGCAGCTAGCTAAAGAAGGTTGCATTGTTACATTTATTGATAAAAATTGGAAGGTTTCAAAAGATACCTTAATAGTAGTAAAAGGTACGAAAGTAGGCACCTTATATCTTTGTACAAGTCATATTGTTCCTTCTACTTTAGCTATTGCAGAGAAAAAACAAATAAGTTCAGGAACAGTTGTTGTAGGTTCGTAGGAAGAGACTAAAACAATTGCTGTAGGATCTGAGACAACACTGTGGCATAATAGACTTGGGCATATAAGTGAAAAAGGTATGAAGGTACTTCATTCTAAAAAAAATTTACCAGGTCTGAAATGTACTAATATGGATTTCTGTGAAAGTTGTGTGTATAGAAAACAAAAGAGAGTCAGTTTTCTCAAGGATGGGAAGCAAAAGAAAGATGAAAAGTTGGAGCTTGTGCATACAGATGTATGGGGACCGGCTTAGGTATCTTCTCTTGGTGTCTCTCAGTATTATGTTACATTCATAGATGATGCAACTAGGAAGGTATGGATCTATTTCTTTAGGCAGAAATTTGATGTATATGAAACATTTAAGAAATAGAGAAGCTTGGTTGAGAATGAGACAGGTAAAAGATTAAAATGTCTCTGATCTGATAATGGTGGTGAATATTGCAGCAAAGAATTTGAGGATTATTGTTCCTTTAATGGAATCCATAGGCAGAAAATAGTTCCAAGGACTCCACAGGAGAATGGAGTGGCTGAACGCATGAATAGGATAATAATGGAGCATGCAAGGACCATGAGATTGCATGTTGAGTTGCCTTTAAACATGTGGGCAGAGGCTATCAACACTGCTGTATATTTAATTAATAGAGGTCCTTCAGTTGCTTTGGGCTGTGGTATTCCAAAGGAAGCATGGATAGGTAAGAAGGTGAGTTATTCTTTTCTCAAAACCTTCAAATGTGAAGCATTTACACATGTAGATTCTAAAAATAGAACCAAGCTGGATGAATAATAAAAAAAATGTACCTTCGTTGGATATGGCATTGATGAATTTGGTTATAGGCTTTAGGATTTTGAAAATCAAAAAATTGTGAGAAGCAGAGATGTTGTATTTAATGAGAAGGTGTTGTACAAAGATCAGTTGTAGCAACATGAGAAGAAAGAAAAGGATTATGTGGTGCTGGATGATACTCCAGATAGTGATGTTCCAGTGGTCCTTCATGCTCCACAACAGCAACCAAAAATACCACAAACTCCGATGAATGTTAGACGGTCAACAAGGCTAAGTAGACCTCTTGAAAGGTTTTCTCCCTCTTTGTATTCTATTTTGTTAACAGATGCCAGTGAACCAAAAGGGTATGATGAAGCTATGCAAGTGGATACAAAGGTTCAGTGGGAGCATGCAATGAAAGAAGAAATGGATTCCTTGCTGAAAAATTGGACTTGGTAATTATGTAAGTTGCATGTAGGTAAAAAGGCTTTACCAAACAAATGGGTTTATCAGCTGAAAGAGGAAGATGGAGGTAAGAAAAGATTTAAAGCCATGTTAGTTGTAAAAGGATTTGCACAGAAAAAGGGCATTGATTTTGATGAGATATTTTCTCCGGTTGTCAAGATGACTTCTATTCGTATTATTTTAAGTATTGTGGCCGCTGAAGATTTGCATTTAGAATAGCTAAATGTGAAAATTGGATTTCTCCATGGTGATTTGGAGGAGGAGATATATATGGAACAACCCCAAGGATGTGAGGTCAAAGGTAAGGAGAAATTGGTGTGCAGATTGACAAAGAGTTTGTATGGCCTGAAACAAGTACTTCGGCAATGGTATTTGAAATTTGATAGTTTTATGGCTGAGCAAGGCTATAGTTAGTGTAATTCTGACCATTGTGTTTATCTTAAGAGGTTGGATAATGACAGCTACCTTATTTTATGTTTATATGTTGATGACATACTTGTAGCAGAGTCTAACATGGATCACATAAGAGAGTTAAAACAACAGTTAGCATAGTCATTTGCTATGAAGGATTTGGGGGCAGCAAAACAAATCCTTGGTATGAAAATTTTTAGAGATAGGAAGAACAAAAAATTGACTCTATCTCAAGCTGATTATGTTGAAAAAGTGTTATAGAGATTCCATATGGAGAATGCAAAAGTTGTCAGCACACCTTTGCCTAGTCATTTGAAATTGACTAAGGAGATGTGTCCTAAGACACCAGAGGAGGAAGACAAAATGTCCAAGGTACCATATGCTTTAGCTATAGGAAGTTTAATGTACACCATGGTATGCATGAGACCAGATATTGCACATGCTGAAGGAGTCATAAGAAGGTATATGAGTCATCCTGGATTGGAGCATTGGAATGCAGTGAAATGGATTCTTAGATATTTTAGAGGTACATCCAATAAACACTTATGTTTTGGGGGCTCTAATATAGATTTAGTAGGTTATGTAGACTCAAATTTGGCAAGGGATATTGACACTAGGTGGAGTACTACAAGCTATGTCTTTACTGTAGGTGGGACAACAGTGAGTTAGATTTCTAAGTTACAAAAGGTGGTTGCTTTATCCACCACAGAGGCAAGCAAGGAGATGATATGGCTGCAATCTTTCATGGAGGAATTAGGCAAATAGCAAGCTAATAGTTATTTGTTTATGGACAGTCAGAGTGCCATACATCTTGAAAATAATTTTGCCTTGCATTCAAAGACCAAACACATACAGTTGAGGTATCACTTCATTCGGTCAGTGTTGGATGATGGACAGTTAAGGCTAAAAAAGATACATATAGATGAAAATCACGTGGATATGTTTATAAAGGTAGTGACAAGGGAGAAGCTAAGCTCCTCTTCAATTTCGGTTGGTCTTGAAGACCGAAAACAAAATTAGAACAGTAGAGTCTAGGGTGCTTATTTCCAGTGGGAGCTATAGGGTCAGCAGTGTTATGATCAGTCTCCAAGTGGGAGATTGTTGTTATATGGAGCCTAATCAGACTCAGAGGTTAAATTTACCCCACTTTTATTAGCACAGTTTCCCCCCAAATTCCTACAGGGTCAAGGGGCAGCGCCCCTTGTGGGGGTTTGGGGGCAGCGCCCCCAAGATGGGGTCAAGGGGCAGTGCCCCCGTGGGGGCTCAGGGGCAACGCCCCTGAAACCTCACATGGTTTTTTGTTATTTTATAAAGGCACTGGGAGTTATTTTTTCATTGACTGACATTAAAAAAACCCTATTTTATAACCAACATAAGGCTTGATAAAAGTGGCTAAGGGTTAGGGTTTCTGATGATGTATTGTAGAATTTTGTAATGGTATTGAGTTGTAGGGATTGCTGGTTGTAATTATTTTGATTTACTATATAATAATATTAGACTCTCTGTTTGGTGGATGTAGCCCGAATTTGGGTGAACCACGTTAAAACTTGTCTCTTGTTATTATTTCTATGTATTTTCATTCCTCTGTTTAATCTTTATTTGCATTTAATTGATATCTTTTGCCGGCTAACCCTAACAGATATGTCACCTTGTAGTGAAGCTCTCATGGAGGAAGATGCTCTTCATGCCATGAGGAGATTGATGCTCAAATCTACAAATATCAAAACACAAAACACACAACTCTACTCTTGCAACACAATAGAAAGCCTTGAATCACCTTGAGAACACTTGAACATCACAATTGCCATCTAGTTTACAAATGAATGCCTAAACATGCTTATATATGCACCTACAAGCATTCCCACCAAGATTTTAAAAATCAAACTTTACCGTGTCGGCCAAAGAACCAACTAACGGTCATAAACTGACACCCAGAAATTGGGGCTGCCCCAAAATAGGGTAGGACTAGGGCGCGAGTGCCTAAGTCCATGCCCCCTATTTTGGGTAGGGTATAGCTCAAAGGGTCTACCTAGGTCCAATTTTCCATGGAACCTAGGTCTCATTCCATTGGGATGCCAAAATATGTACTAAAATATCCTAAATGCATACTAAAGACCCGGGAGCTAAACCTTATGAGGGAAAAGTCCCCAAGGGGACATTTTCTGACATTATAGGAGGAAATCAAGATATCTATTTGGATCCGACCTTAAGATTTTATCGAGCATGTCCATGTTGTCGGGAACTTGTGTGAAGTTCAAGATATCTTGATTTATTTGGCTCATGGTGGAGGTGTTTTGGATGGGTGGTTGTGGTGGTTGTGGTTGTAGTTGTTGTATGTAGGAGAAGGGGTTTTTATTAGGACCACATGACGAGATTTGGAAGACTGAGAGTATGTTGTACACTTGTTGACCAATTGGTATATTGTTTTCGTTGGTTTGAGGCATCCCGATGCCCATGTACTATCCAAAGTTGGACATTTCTTGGTTTTTATTGTGTTGAGATCTTGTTATGGGCATGCAAGGACATGGGTTTTGGTTGTAAGGTGGATGAAAAATGGAGACCTTAGAGAATTTGGTTTGATTTATTAGACGCAAGGAGGATGTGGTGATGGAAAAGATTTAGCCACAAGAGAGTACACTCCCTACAATCTAAATCTAAAGATTATGGTTTGATAATAGGTCTTAACCTTTGGGGAGATAAATCTCAAAAGGTGCAAACCTAAGGGTGATGGGTATTAAGAAGGTTTGATTTTCACAAAAATTCCAACCAAAAATATGGAGAATAGGTTGGATTGTTCAAGGATGATTTGATGGGAGAGATTTGATATTATTGGAGGATGTTTTAACTAAGGAAAACCTTAGATGACCTAGATGTTTTTATATGAAAGATTTGGATGATGTTTTTGAAGAGGAATTTTGTAGTCAACAAATGAGCTCAAGTAGGATCTAGATTTTAGGTGTTGCACAATGGATGTTTTCTCTTTGTTTGGGGTAGACTTATGACCTTACACAAAGAGGGATGATTATTCTACTTGAAGGTAGACTAATGACCAATCAAGCAAAATAGGATGTGAAAGATGAAACCTAGATTTAACTTTAGCTCACAGATTGATTATTTTTGGATGGATGTTGGTTGATGTTTTGATTGATGTTTGGATTAAAAGATTTTGGATGGGTTTTTTGATGAAGGAAGTAAATGGATTTGGGAATGGATTTGTAGAAGGATGTTATTTGGTCCAAAGAGCATGCAAAAAAATCAAAGAGAATGAGAGGCTATGGAAATGCATGGATTATGATTGGGCTCAACGGTATGATAGAGGGTCCAATGGTGATAATGATTAATTCTCTAAGGTCAAAATGGAGGTATGATTGGGAAATTTTGGATGGGGTTTTGGCAATTTTTTGGAAATGTGGTTATGGATTATAGACAAGCAAGCCCTAAAGATCTCAAAATAACTTTCTAAAGTTTTAGGCAAATCAGTCTGTAAATAGCACCAAAACTCAAGCAAATGGTGCCAAAATAGACAGAAATAGCACTAAAACAAGTCAGTGTTGGTCGATGCTTTGGAAAAAGGCTGATTTTGATGGCAAATTTAGATTTTTTTTTGGATGGGAAGGTTGATCAAATGTTGAAATGAGGTTTCAAATGTTGTTGTTTCTTGGCAAGTTTTTTGCAAACACTTCAAGCACAATAAGACACAATAGCCAAAGATTTATTTGTGAAAAGATGTAAAGATTTTAACAAGCACTTTGTACAACCTAAGGTGAGGATAGGACAATACTTGTTGAGTTCCCACTTGGTTTCCTAGCTGCGCCTACTTCTGGTGTATAGCTCTAGGAACTTGGGGCACGGGCTCCCCCTTACAGTGCACACACTTCTCAGGCACACCAAGTTCCAAGTCCCCAACAATCACAAACCTTGAGATACTTTGCTATCTCTACCACAAGTCACAAAAATGTAGGATGACTATTAGATTTCTCTTGCATCAACAAGTAGAGGGTTTTAGGCTTCTAAAACATTGGTTTTTAGTGGGGGTACATCCAGGGGTTCGACACCTTACGAGCATCCGATAAACCACTTAAGGTTTTAACTAGCTCTACTAGGAGTTTTAGATATGCAAAGGTACTACTTCCTTTCAAGCTAGCATCATATGGTAAGCGCTAATACTGATTTGGACTTGGCTTTCACCTTATCCTATTTTACATATAGTGGACCAGATGAAAGTACTACTTGGGGTCACTAATGAGTTCTCGTACGGATGTGTCTCAAAGGCAGGCCCACTTTCTAGAAAAAAGAGGATAGAACCATTTCTCTTCACCCAAGATCCTTTTGAAGGCGAGGGGAGAGGATACTTCGATTCTAACTCATGGGTAGCAAAATGTGCAAGTGCACCAAGCACGACAAACACTCTCTAATGTTTTCTTTAATCCCAAATCAAAATGTGCCTAAGTTTGTTTGTAAGCACTTGTTAATTTTAGAGCACCAAAATCAACTGTTCTCTATGCTAAGGCACACAAAGGATTCTTTTTAGGTACACCAAATGAAATGTTTGTTTGTTGTTTGTTTGACAAGCTAATGATTGATTTTTAGTGCACCAATTGAAATGTGTTCTACACTAACATGCAAGGGTTCTTTTTGTGAGCACCAAATGAAGTGTTTTGTCTAATCTACAAAAAACCCTACAAAAACTATTAGTGATTTCAGAATGATGGTCTTGGATAGACGATGATGACCTACAAAATAGATAGAAGACCCTACACAGAACCCAATGTTAGCCTATCAAATGACGCTAAAACAGAGACACATAGCACCACTGGACTTCAAAATTGTGCCACAAACCCCTCAAATGGTGCTACTAATAGACTCTACCCTAGAAATTAGCGCTATAAAAGTTACAGATGATGCTAAAACACTAGATGGTGTTACAACAATTACAAATGGTGCTGGATACAATAATGGCGCTACAAGGACTACAGATAGCACTAAAACTAAGGATTGCGCTATTACAGAGAAATATATCTCTAATGTTTAGAATAGCACCAAAATGACCCGAAAAGGTGCTACTGTGTAGAAGTCTGAACTATTTGACCAACTGTGGATTATGGCGCTATCCTGGGCGTCGATTGCGCTGATATGAGGCAGAAGTGGTCGAAGCTGCAAAACATAAGTTTTCTTAACTAAAAAGTGGATTATATTGCATCAAAGGGGTCTTGTTAGTCTTCTTTGGTTTCCAAAAGATGAAATATAGCAATGAAACAACCTATTGAATAAAAAACCAAAGCAAGATGGAGACAAGAGCATGTAAGTTTGATTTTAAGGAAATTTTGACGTAGTCTCCCCTTATACCTACATAAATTCCTGCAAAATCAAGAGTAAACAACCCAAAAACATGCTAAAAAGCCCAAAAACCAACAAGATGTGAGTTAAAGTCCACCATCTATATCATGTCAGGAAGGCGCCACTACAACTGGAAATAGCGCTAAAATATAGGTAAATGGAATCATTGTGCAAGGAGATAGCGCTAATACCTAGAAAACACATCTAAAGACAACAAAAACTCACATAAGATGTTAGATTGAGACCTTGTGGGTCCCATCAGGCATGCCAATGTGATTAGTGAAATCGAAATGAGATAGAAAACACAAAACAAGTGCATAAAACAAATGTTATACCTCACTATGATGCACAAATCCAAGATGGGGTTGTAGAAGCATGCACCCAAGAGCTCCTAGATATACCCTATATAATGGATTCAATGTGAAATGCTCTATCTAATACAACTCACAAACTAGCTCAAGTGAATTTTTGGCATGATAACTCTACTTAGAAATTGGATGATCAAATAGCTTGGAGGATGTTGTATTTATAGGCATTTTGGAGAGATTTTGATCCAATGGTTGAGATTGATTTGGGAGATCAATGGTGGAGGATGAAAGTGATGTGGAGGGCCTAGATTTCATCTTGGAGAATGGAGGGCTAGGAATAAAGATGAATTTTTAATTCATCTTGGGAAATGGGTGAATTAAATGAGGTTGGGTGAGATGGATTATTTGTGAATTAAAAATTCACACAGGGAAGGGTAAAATGAATTTAAAATTCATTTGGGGAAGAGTAGATATTAATTCTTTATGACATGTGTAAGAGGTTTTAATGAGGGTTATGACACGTGTATAAAAAATTGATTTATATGGGATATATTTCAATTTTTTATTTGTGGGATGTGGGAAGTAGTGTTAATCAAGGTTTGACCATCTTAATTAGGGTGATTAGCCTAATTAATATGGCTGGAAAAAAATAGGGAATGGGTTAATGGGAGCTTAAGATTAATTAAATAAGGTTTTATTTAATTAATCCTAGGTCTAGGGTCATGTAGGTTAGGCTAGGTAATTAAATAATATATATTTAATTAACTAGGGTAGGGATAGGTTGATTAATAGGCTGAATTAATTAGATAAACATGATTTACTTAATTAATTGGATTTAGTAGAAAGGGGGAATTAACCAAATAAATATTGCATATTTATTTAATTAATTGGCTAAGGTTGAACTATTGAATCAATTAAATTAATCCAATTGTAGGGGATAAAATGATGAAAAATTAGGTGATGAAGGGATAATTAATTAAATAAAAATTTAATTAATTGATTAGAAGGGAAATTGGTATGTTTAGGGATGTTGGAAGTTGGTTTGATGATGAAGACAATTTTAGGTGTCTACATCACCATTCTATCCCACTTTTTAATATTTTCTTTTCCTCTTCTATTCCTATCCAGTTGAACTTCTTTCCACCATATAGCGACATGTCCTTTCAACTTTTTCTTTGCAAATTTTACCTTCTCTAGATCTTCAATTTCTTCATACTCAAAGTATTCTTCTAGGTCATTTATCTAATCAATCAACTCTTCAGGATTCAAATTACCAGTGTAGTTCAGTACATCAACTCTAGGTCTTTTCCCAATCTTTGAAATAACTCGCAACATCTTCACTTGATCTGATTCTTCTTCTTCATCTACTAGGGTTACTTCATTTTGATCAGCGAATTGAAATTCTTCATCATCATCACTTTCAACATTAGGTTGAGGTGTCAATCCTCTTCTTTGATCTTTTTCAACAACATCCAGGTGAACTTGCATTGTCTTCATCATTTCCATCATCACATCCATTCTTCTAGCCATATTACCAACAACAGGTCTTCTCCTCAATGGCATCTCTTCCTAGGATCAAGTGTAACTACCTCAAATCTGGTGATTGAGCTACAAGGTGACAAATGCCTCACAATCGATGATCGGTTGACAACACTGGTAGTTTGCCTCATATTCAATGGTCTATCCACAACAAGATCTTATGGAATGCCTTCTCAAAATTCACTTACTTCGCTCCCAATGGAATCAAACTTCACTCTGATACCACTTGGTGCAGTCATGGTTAGGAGGGTCCACAAGGTGAACAGTCCAGACCATGCAGCAAGAGTAAACACAATGGAAACAACTCAAAGATAGAATGCAAATGTAGATTTAGTCATTTAGTATATCATTGATTTAAAATACAAACTAGCTGACATCATGCAGGCTTACATTTAGGGCTCACAAGCCTGATTCCTCAGTCACAGTATATTCACAAGATATAGCTTTGAAGTGTCTTCACAAAGAATTCCAAACTATTAAACTTGTAAATTATGCTAATTGCTTTCCTAGGCATCTATTACATGATTGTATATCATCTCTGAAACATAAGATTCCTCGTGTTGGCCAAGGATGATTACAAACTCTGATGAAAGAGATGTAACGTGTGTACACAGATAGGTCAGACCTAATCATGAAGAATTCATCTGCAAATGAATGGAATGGCATGTGGTTCTCAAGGAAGGTCAGCCATGGTCCAAACAACATTGAATGATGTGTCATTTAGCTCCGCAAGTCATGAAAGTGTTTCACAAGTCTTCTCTTTTAGCTGATTGTCTGAGACTGTCAGGATGCTCTGTTTTGAGAAAACAGTCTATCTTTTGATAGCGATATCTTTCCGATAACTGATCCAAATGATCTAAATTTTGGATATGATGTGCATGAAGGTGTCTAGATGCCAAGTTCATCTTTGTAAGGTCATAAATGAAACTGCGGCAGAATGTGGACCAAAATATGGAAACTACTACTGATTGAACTTAATGGAATGAACTGAAAAATGAAAGAAAACAAACTAAAATGTATATGTTTTTAGTTGATACAAGATTGCTCTCGAACTAGGGATGCTCCTGCATCACAAGGTAAGGATTTTTCAAGGTGACAAGTATTTCATACTCTTTATTGATGATTATAATAGGATGAAATGGGTTACTTTTCTTAAAGAAAAATCTGAAGCCCTAGATAAGTTCAAAGCATTCAAAGCCATGGTTGAGAATGAAATGGATATGACAATTAAATGTTTGAGGTCTGACAGAGGTGGAGAGTTCACCTCTAATGATTTTAACATTTTCTATGAGAATCATAGAATAAAGAGATGTTTATTTTCCCCTAGGACTCCTTAGTAGAATGGAGTGGTTGAAAGAAAGAATAGGACTATTCAAGAAGTTGCAAGGATAATGATAAAAGAAGAAAACCTACCAGAGGTCTACTAGAGAGAAGTAATTCAGACTATTGTTTCCATACTGAATAGAGTGCAACCAAGAGCAAAGAGTACAAAGACACCATATGAGTTATGGTATGCAAGGACTCCAACTGCCAAGTACTTCAGTGTTTGGAAGGAAATGTTATATCAGAAGGGATGAGGAAAATCTAGGAAAGTTTGATACAAGGTTTGATGAAGGCATCTTCCTTGGGTATTCTACTAAAAGGAAAGCTTACTAGTGCTACAAAAAGAGGTTGAGAAGGATTGTTGAGAGTGCAAATATCAAAGTTGATGAAGATCTACAAAGAAATTTAGAAGTTGATGGATATGAATTAGATGAGTTATCTTGCAGAGAAATAGAAAATGATGATGAAAAGGAAATATAGATTGAAGAAGAAGAAGCTATAGAAAAGACTCCTGAAGCTCTAAAAAAGACTCCTAAAACTCCCAAGTATGTGCAGAAGCATCATTCTGAAGATCAAATCATTGGTGACAAGAACAAAGGTGTGCTGAGAAGAAGGAAAGCTATTGAAGAATAGGTAATTCTATGTTTGTTCTCTATAGTTGAACCTAAAACAATGATTGAAGCATGTAAGGATGAGTATTGGATCATGGATATGGAAGAAGAACTAATGAAGATTGAAAAGAATCAGACTTGGGAACTTGTCCCAAGACCAGCAAACAAGAATGTGATTGGAACTAAGTGGGTATTCTGGAACAAACTAAATGAGAATAGAGAAATGGTAAGAAATAAGGCAAGGCTTGTGTGTAAAGGTTACTCACAAGTAGAAGGAATAGACTATGAAGAAACTTTTACTCTAGTGGCAAGAATGGAAGCCATTAGGATGTTTTTGGCATTTGTAGTACATAAGGATTTCAAAGTATATCAAATAGATGTGAATTCTACTTTCTTGAATGGTGAGTTGGAAGAAGAAGTATACATAGAACAACTGAATGGATTTTAGTTATCAGATGAACCTAACATGGTCTGTAGATTGAAGAAGGCACTATATGAATTGAAGAAAGCCCCAGAGCTTGGTATGTAAGGTTAGACAGGTATCTATTACAACAAGGATTCCATCAAGGCTCCGTAGATAGTAATTTGTACATCAAAGCAGGAGAAGATCAAATTTTTATTATTGAAGTATATGTGGATGATATAATATTTTGAGGAAATTAAGGTATGTGTAAGAGATTTGTAGATGAGATGCAGAAAGAATTTGAGATGTCAATGTGTGGAGAAATTGGTGCAGTGCACCTAGAATAAGTTTTAAGGCAATATTTGAAAAAATTTAGTGTTAAAGATTAAATGGAGTTTTAGAAAAAAAATTTAAATGTAATAAAGCCTTGTAAGGCATGATGTAGAGTGGAGGCCAAAATTAGGCAAGTATTTTAGCGAATGTGCAGTCCTCTTAAAGATATGACAGTCTATATTTAGAAAAATTAGTTTTTTTAGTAAAAATTAGTAGTTAGTCTATTTTGAGCCTCTTCCCATGATGGGAATGAAGTGTAAAAGGCTATAAACAAATTTAAATTCTTTGTTAAAGGAGTGGTCGTCAAATTTTATGGGAAGTTGATGAAGTTTAAGAAAAGGAAATGAGAAAATATTGTTTTGTTGTCCTAAATTCTATTTTTTTCTATATTTTGCTGTTGTTGCAGACCGTACCAAAAATTTGTATGGAATATTTATGAAATGAAACCTATTTTATGTGATATATGGGTGATCTAACTATCCAATTCCATTGTTTTGAGATCATTTCGTTCACTTTTGTGAAAGTTATCACGTTTTTGCTAAAAGCTGTCCAAAACCCTATTTTTTGACTGCAACAGTCCTGTTCCCAGACATTATACACCTCTGTATGGATAGATATAGGGGAAAGACATATATTTATACAAATAGGGTTGATATACCTTTCAAATGGTTCTAGTCTAGGGTCTTGATTCAATTTCTAGAAGGAGATATTGCATTTTTCCTAAGACTACCTGTGTCATATCAGCAAACCCTTGATTTAGGGGTTTTAGAGAGGTTTTGAGTTTTCCCACTTCATGATGTTGTATTAGAACCCAAAAATGGGTGGAATTAGGTTAAAATGGTGTGTTATCTAATGGGTTTTGCATGCAGGAGTAGGGTACAAACAAAAGGTGAAGATTTGATCCATTTAGCCTCTTTGTGACATGAATTTGGCCAACTAGCCTAGTTGGAGTGAAGTTTTGATCATCAAATGAGTTGAAATGACCTTAGACCCATAAAAACTCTGAAATTGTCTATTTGAGATGTGTCTAAGCTCACAAAATTGGAATTTTGATTGTGGTCTAGAGATTTTGTGTACTTCCTTTGTAAAAGTGGGCTAATTACCCTCTAGGACAGCATGGACAGTCAAAATTAGAGGCTTGTGTTCCAAAACAACCCACCTTGCATGTTTAGTATGTTGTGTAACTCCATAATGGGTACTTGAAAAGGTATTTATTTTGTGGGTTTGTCATGTATTTTGAAATTTATGCTTCAAAAACCTCTCTAACAGGGCTACAAGGAGATAAGTCAGTTTGTGAAGGAAGTGGTACAAGGAGGTACCCTCAGTGCATTTTTATGGTTTTGTGAGCTTGGGATAGTCAAACCTAGAAGGTCTAGGGTCCCTAGAAAGTTTGGAAAGGTTCCCATGTATATGAACCTATAAATGGTGTCATTGTGTTGTGTGAAGTAATGGAGAGTGAGTGGACAGTCTTGTCATGTTTGATGTCAAGTGTTGTAGTTTGGTCCATTGAGGCCTAGAAGAGTTGTTTTGCCCTACCATCCCCTGTATCCTCTTCCTCCTATGTTGTTGTTGTTATCCTTTGTGGTCTTTGTGTAGTGAGCTCTGCATCAAATTAGTATCAGAGCACAGTTAGTAGGTCTGTGAAGTGTTGAGTTGAAGAGGTAGTTTGTCAAGATGCCTCCAAGAGTGAGAAACATGGCTCAAGAGTTGAATGAGCTAAAGGAGAAGCATGTCAGAGAGTTGAGGGAGTTGAAAGAAAGAATGGCTACCCTAGAACAAAATCAAAGAAGAGGAGTGTCTCTAGGTGATGAGATTGAGTCTAACGAAGAAGAAGAAGCTGTGTATGAAGATGTGGAATAAGAGTTAGACCCTGAGGATCAGAGGATGGCTAAGTTGTTGAGGGCAGTAAAAGAAGACAAGCACAAGATGAAGATAGATGTACCAAAGTATGGAGGAAGCCTGAATGATGAAGAGTTGCTAGATTGGGTTGCAACATTGGACAACCACTTTAAGTGTGAAGAAGTTCCTGATGATCAGAAAGTGAAGATTGCAAAGACCAAGCTGACAAGTCATGCTTTGTTATGGTGGGATTATTATAAAATAGAGAGAAGAAAGCAAGGAAAGTCAAATATTGTCTCATGGGACAAGATGGTAGCAAAAATCAAAGGTAAATTCTTGCCTAAAGATTATGAAGTTCAAATGTTTAAGAAGCTTCAAGGTTTACAGCAAAAAGAAATGGATATTAAGTCATATACTAAAGAGTTTTATAAGTTGAGTATAAGGTCTAGTCAAAGTGAAAGTGAAGTGCAAAAGGTTGCTAGGTATATTGGTGGTTTGAGATTTAACATGCATGATGAGTTAATGTTGGCAAATCCAAGGAGTGTTGAAGACTGTTACCAGATGGCAGTTAGAGTGGAAGAGAAGCTGAAAAGGAGACAAGATAAGTCAGCTAGAGGCAGAGGCAATACCTCTAGAGGCAGAGGATCTTTTAACACAAAACAAGTCAATGAAAGTCAAGAATATATGAGCAAGGCACAAGGACAAGGTGCAGATTTCAAGCAAGGACAAAATGCTGATTTCAGAGGTAGAGGTAGAGGAAGATTTGGTGGTGGAAGAAGTGCAAATACCTTTGTAGGTAAGTGTTACAACTGTCAAGAGTTTGGGCACCCAGCATATAAGTTTTCTGAGAAACAAAAATTTTCAAGTGATGGTGAGAGGAAGAATGAGAGGAGGACTCAATTAGTCTAAGAAGAAGAGTGTGGTAGTTCTAGTTACACAAGGTGTGATGCTGAAGTAGGAGAAACATTGATGCTGAGAGAAAGAGCACTACTGAAGACCTCTAGGGAGAAGGAGCTAATTCAGAGGAGAGCATTGTTTAGGAAATATTACAAATGCAAGGACAAGGTATGTAAAGTGATAGTGGATTCTGGTTGTACTGATAATATGGTGTCTAGTGAGATGGTAGACAAACTAAAATTGAAGAGAGTTCCTAGGGAAATACCCTACAAAATTTCTTGGGTGAGTGATCATCAGTCCATCTTAGTGACTGAACAAGCATTAGGAGAGTTTAAAATTGGAGCATATGAGGATAGAGTACTTTGTGACATCCTACCTATGGATTGTTGTCATGTGATACTTGGAAGACCCTAGCAATTTGATAGGTTTGCAGTTTATGATGGAAGAGCAAATACCTTCACTATCAAGAAGGATGAGAAGACTTTTGTGCTACTACCATTGGAGGAGCAGTCAAGAACAAAAAATATGATCATGTTTGGAAAGAAGGAGCTAGTGATGTTTGAAGAGAGTTAAAACAAGGAGTGTGCAACCTTTTCAAGGCATAAAGTTGTTGAAACAACAAAAAGTAAGTGCGAAGAAGAGTTGCAGCCATTTGTGGGAAGAAATATCTTCATATTGAAGAAGGAAGTGACTAAAAATGTGAAGTGTAAGAGTGTAGAACCTATGGTAAGGCAACAAGTGAGTGAAGGAATCTTAGTAGGGACAATCATGTGCCCTGTAGTGATGAGTAGACTGCCCAGTGAAGCTAGTGCAATAGTTTGCAAAGTTCCTAAGATAGAAAACAAGTTGGATAAAGGTCTGACAGAGGTTGGTAAAGGTGAGATGACAATGGATATTGGAAAGAAGAGTAGTATGAGATAGTGGTATGAGAAAGGAGTTGAGAAGGAAGTGTTAGAAACAAAGGTAAAAAAGAATGAAGCTGACAGAGCACTCTATGACAGAGTGAAATAAATTTCAAAGGACAAAAGCAAGGATAACATAAACAGTGAAGAATTAAAGCAAAATGGACTTGTTGAAGACAAGTATAAAGGTCAAAGGTGTGAAAAGCTGCAACAAACTTTCCAAGAGACTTGGAAACATTTCAAGCCTAGGTGTATGGTGCAGTGCACCTAGAATACATTTTAAGGCAATATTTGAAAAATTTTAGTGTTAAAGATTAAATGGAGTTTTAGAAATGTTTTTTAAATGTAATAAATCCTTTTTAAGGCATGATGTAGAGTGGAGGCCAAGATTAAGCAAGTATTTTAGTGAATGTGCAGTCCTCTTAAAGATATGACATTCTATATTTAGAAAAATTAGTTTTTTTAGTAAAAATTTAGGCTATTTTGAGCCTCCTCCCACAATGAGAATGAAGTGTAAAAGGATATAAACAAATGTAAATGCTTTGTTAAAGGAGTGGTGGTTGAATTTTATGGGGAGTTGATGAAGTTTAAGAAAAGGAAATGAGAAAATATTGTTTTGCTGTCCCAAATTCTATTTTTTTCTGTATTTTTCTGTTGTTGCAGACCGTACCACAAATTTGTACAGCATAGTTATGCCATGAAACCTATTATATGTAATAGAGGGGTGATCTAACTATCCAATTCCATTATTTTGAGGTCATTTTGTTCATTTTTGTGAAAGTTATCATGTTTTTGCTAAAAGTTGTCCAAAACCCTATTTTTTGACTGCAATAGTCTTGTTCCCGACCATTACATGCCTATGTATGGATAGATATAGGGTCAAGCCATATAATTATGAAAAGAGCGTTGATATACCTTTCAAATGGTTCTGGTCTGGGGTCTTGATTCAATTTCTAGAAGGAGATATTACATTTTTTCTAAGACTGCCTATGTCATATCAGCAAACCCTTGATTTGGGGGTTTTAGAGAGGTTTTGTGTTTTCCCACTTCATGATGTTGTATTAGAACCCCAAAATTACTAGAATTAGCTTAAAATGGTGTGTTCTATAATGGGTTTTGCATGCAAGAGTAGGGTACAAACAAAAGGTGAAGATTTGATCCATTTAGCCTCTTTGTGACATGAATTTGGCCAACTAGCCTAGTTGGAGTGAAGTTTTGATCATCAAATGAGTTGAAATGACCTTCGACCCATAAAACCTCTGAAATTGGTCTATTTGAGATGTTTCTAAGCTCACAAAATTAGAATTTTGATTGTGGGCTAGAGATTTTGTGTACTTCCTTTGTAAAAGTGGTCTAATTGCCCTCTAGGATAGCAGGGACAATCAAAATTAGAGGCTTGTGTTCCAAAACAACCCACCTTGCATGTTCATTATGTTGTGTAACTCCATAATGGGTACTTGAAAAGGTATTTTTTTTTGTGGGTTTGTCATGTATTTTGAAATTTATGCTTCAAAAACCTCTCTGATAGGGCTACAAGGAGATTAGTCAGTTTGTGAAGGAAGTGGTACAAGGAGGTACCCCCAGTGCATTTTTATGGTTTTGTGAGCTTGGGATAGTCAAACCTAGGTCTAGGGTCCCTAGAAAGTTTGGAAATGTTTCCATGTATATGAACCTATAAATGGTGTCATTGTGTTGTGTGAAGTAATGGAGAGTGAGTGGATAGTCTTGTCATGTTTGATGTCAAGTGTTGTAGTTTGGTCCACTGAGGCCTAGAAGAGTTATTTTTGCCTACCATCCCCTATATCCTCTTCCTCCTATGTTGTTGTTGTTATCCTTTTTGGTCTTTGTGTAGTGAGCTCTGCATAAAAAATAAACTTCTTCCTTGGGCTACAGATCAATCAGACAGATAAAGGTATTTTCATTTCACAATCAAAGTATGTCAAGGAAATGTTAAAGAAGTTTGGAATGGAAGATTCTAAACTAGTATGTACTCCTATGACAACTGGTTGCAAGCTGAGAAAGAATGATGAATCACCTAAGGCTGATTAGAGCAGATATAGGTCAATGATTGGAGGATTGTTATACTTAACTGCCACTAGACTAGATATTATGCATGCAGTTTGTCTTATGGCTAGATTTCAAGAAGATCCTAAAGAGTCACATGTTGTAGCAGTAAAGAGGATATTTATATATTTAAAGGGCACTCTAGATCATGTCTTGTGGTGTCCAAAGGATGATGATTTTACTCTAAGTGCTTACAAAGATGAAGATTGAGCTGGAGGTGTTGATGATAGGAAAAGTACAAGTGGTGGTGCATTCTTTCTTGGAGACAGAGTGGTGGCATGGCTAAGTAAGAAGCAAGATTTAGTATCTTTATCCATTATATAGGAAGAATACAATTCAACATCTTGTTGCACACAAGTGTTGTGGATGAAGCAAACTTTGAAGGATATCAGCGTTGTATATGATGAGACAATTCCTACCTTTTATGATAATACTAGTGATGAGTGCCAAATTGCACTCATGAAATACATCTTTTTGTCTCTCTTTTTCCTCTCTCTCAGTTCATCTTCCTAGTGTCTCCACCCAAATAAGTTAGCAAGATCATTCTATTTTGTGATTAATTAAGATAGATTACTTAAGATTAGAATTTCTAATTAGGTGACTAACGTGCGTGGGATTGATGGAAAAATGCAGAACTTCTCTCTTTTTTTGAATCAACAGGTGTAGATACCAGGAACAATGATTTTGTGCATCTCTGGAGATCATCCTCAATGATCTCTGGAGACGATACCAAAGAACCATGACACCTGAAGTTTTGAAAATGTGAGGAATGCCTCTCCGGAGCTCTACAAGAGTTTGGAGTATCTCCGGAGCTGCAGACAGGAACACCTATCTCCACTGCCTCCTAAGAGCAGGGCATGTTTCCAAGCAGAGTTGTTGACCAAACACTCTTAGCAGTGATCTTATTATCCCTCACTTCACTCAAAGCATCACCTAAGTGGTGTAGGGTCAACTATTAGTTAAACTGCTGAAGTTTTATCTTTTCAAAGATTTTGCATGAGTTACAAACTGAACTAAACCAATATCCTTATTTTTAGGGCTTTGATGCCCAAGTGTATTAAGACTTAAACTTAGACTCTGAGTGGACTTTTGTTCCACTCAAGTCTACCTTTCTCGCATGATGATTTTTCATAAGTTAGACAGTTAAGTACAATAAAGAGATGGTGTCATCTCATAGATAGACTGGTAGATAAGTTCAGTGATATATCATCACTCATTTTTATATATACTCTCAAAAATAGTAGAAAATGACAATGATAAAATTATTTTGATTCTCGAAGATCTCAATTCTGTTATAGCCATATTTTCATGAATGCAGAAATGAATGAATTGGATTGAATTTAGTTTTGATCATCTTTTGTGCTGATTTCCTACTATAGCCTTTAGCCTCAAGGGTGTGGAGCAAGGGCCCACTCTCACCACTCAGGCAGGAGGCTAGTATCACTATTCTATTGTTTCAGTTTTCTCTTATAAAGGTGTTTCCTGTTTTAATAGATAGATGCATGTTGTTGTTTCTTTGCTTTGAGTACATTTCCTGTTTTATTCTATTTTCCAGCATTCATTACATTTGTTCAACAAGCATATAGATTAATCTTTCTTTTTAAAAATTAGGACTAGCTATAGACTAGTAACGATAGGATCCCTAGTTGCAGACAACCATGGACACAACCCTGGTTCTTTGACATCTGAAAACAGATTAAATGATGAGGGACAGTGACACCTTGTCAACTAGTGCTATTAACATTTCAAAGAATCCAATGATGTACTCAAGACAAAACATATCTCAATCGAATATCACTTTCTGAGAGAGAAGGTTGCAAAGAATGAAGTGAAGCTTGAGTATGTGCCTACAAAGGGTCAAGTTGTTGACATATTCACCAAGGCTCTTCCTAAGGATACATTTGAGTATCTCTTAGAGGAGTTAGGGATTATTGGCCCTCCTTTGAACTAGATGCATAGAGAGATGCATCAGTCGAGTGGAGTTCAAGTGTTATTTCTTTTTTTGGACTGATCTTGGAGGCTACCTCTTAGGGGGAGCAGGTAGTGTTCGTAATGGTTGTTGCAGTCAGGGGGAGTAAGTTCTAATGTTGGTTTCTTCTAAGGGGGAACATGTAGAGTAGTAAAATAAATGATGTTGTAGAGCAATAGTAAGCAGGTACAAGTTTGAGCAATTGTCTAAAAGTAAGATTGAAAGTGAAATGTGTAGCCCTTTTCTATTGATGTCGAAGGGGGGAGAGAGAGAAATGTGAAAAAGAAAAGAGTATGTGGTCAGAGAATAGATTATGAGTTGTAAAAGAAAGAAAGAAAGGGGGGAGTAATAAAGAAAGAAGTTTGGTGTAGAGTTGTGTCTTGATGGTTTTTCATATTATGTGTTGCCATAAATGCCAAAGGAGGAGATTGTTACAAGTATATGTAATCGATGTTGTCATTGACATCAAAAAGCTTGTGTTTTCATTGGTGTCAACTGTGTCATTTGTGTGGGTTGCTTATAATGCAAGAATATGAGTAGTGTTGAGTGGATAATGTCTTTGAGATGAGGTTGTTACAATGGTGTGATCTATTTGGTCGAGTTGCTTTGCTGAAGATGATGTGGTTTCCTTGAAGAGTTTTTTAATTTGTTAGGAATATGTTTCTGTTGATTGGTTTCCAAGTGCTTTTGAGAAAATTTGATTAATAAAGGAAATAGTGTGTTGAAGTGGCATTTTGGCTTACAAAGTAGCATTCTAGTTTTGCTCTGCATTTCTTATATGTTGAAGATCTATCTTTGTAGTTTGGATATGTTGTTTAGAGGTGTTAAGGATTGTTATATTCCAAGTTTGGTGCTCTGGTTTGTTGTGCAAAGAAAGTTATGTTCACTAGTGTGTGTGGACCATGTTTCTGAATCATGCAAAGGTGTCTAGGAGAAATGTCTTTGCTTCGTATTTCTCTGCAAAGTGGTGTCAGGTCTTGCAGTTTTGGATTTGTTCTTATAAGGTTTATATCTTTCTTCTATTGAAGTTGTTCATGGTTTGGTTCTTCAGAAGTTGACTTCTAGATATATAGTGTATGATGGAGATAGTTGAGCATACTAGATAAACATGATAAGGTTGTGTGGCAGGTGAAATTTGTTGCGGAGGAATTTGTTGGATTTCAAGATGTTTTAAGATGTTTGTGGAATACTCTAGATTATGGTGAAGCCTTGCATGTGGTCCACAAGTCATTTTTGGGTTTAAGGAAGCATGTACTTAAAAGTTCATTGTGTTAACATAGGTTTGGCCGACCTTGGGTGTTTACACTAATTATGGAGTTGCTTTGGTGATTTTGAAAGTGTGGAGTAGCATGCTTGGATGAATTTAGGTCCAAGCTAAGATGTGGTGTGGTTGGCCTTCATTCCTTTCCACCACGGGGATGCTTAGGTCTAGACCTAATTTCAATTTTTTGGGTTAAGGTGATTTTTTGACCTTGGAGAATGTTCTCAAGGTTGATGATAGTAAAAATGAGTGTCAAGGAATCATGATCATGTGTGCATGTGATGTGAGTAACAGTGTGGTTGAGTGTGTGGAATAGTACAAGCCTTCATGTGTTATATTACTGGATGCAGTAAGCAAAAGGTGTCTATTATCTTTTAGTGTTCCTATGAATATGATGTTAGTATTGTGGTGAATATTGGTTATGTATCTTGAGCTTCATTGGAACTGTACTCCATGCATAAGTCAGATGCAATTATAATAGTTCAAATCTTGGCAGTGAGCCACTTCTTCTTTCTCTTTCTCTTTGGGTAGTGAGCCTTTTGTAATTTGGTGCTTTTACTAATTTATATTGTGAGCTAATCGTCACTATGGTTTTTCCCTTCTTGGGTTTTCCATGTAAATTTGGTGTTCTCTTGTGTTTGATGTTGATTTGATTCAGTTTCTGTTATTTGCTTTTCATGCTTAATCATCATAATAGTTTAAGGGTTAATTGAATCTATGTGGATCTAAATGTGTGTGAGGGTTTTGAAATTTTAAGCTACAACTGATTCACCCCCTCTCTCAGTTGTCTTGTGCATTCAACATTAGTGTCATGTTAGTTAGGCCCTAAAAAGGTTTTGGATTAAAGTATGTTGGCCTTATGCACCTTGTGTATTGCACCTTGTCAAACTCAACTCATTTGGGTCCCGACAAGTGATTGAGATGTATATATATACTTCTCTCTCATTCATTTACTCTTAATGACACTCTAGCTAATGATCCTCTATGATAAGGCTCTCTAACAAGGAATTGATCTCTCTACCTATAAGCTCTCTATTTGTGTAGATTATTGTTATGTGTACTAACGCTTGTTGCACATCTTGGTGGAAGCTCCTTCCTCCTTATGGGGCATAACTTTCACCCCGATTATCAAAAAAATGGCAAACTTTTTTGACACTTAACAAAATTCAGCAGGGAATCTATCTACAATTGTAAATATTAAGTTTTGGATTGTAAATTTGTAAAAATCACCATGTAGTATAAATGGTCAATTTAAGCATCCAAACTTAACCACATTGTACCTTTCACTTGCATTTTTTCTAGGGGACCTTGTTAGGATTAAGGTGCCATCAACCTTGTAAATCCTATGTAATTTATTATTCCTATTATTGTTTGTAAATCACCCATAAGGGATGAAAGGTTTCACCAAGTAGTGATCTTTTTTTAGCCACATGTTTAATTCCGGTACCTAACGAATGTTGGTTATGGAGACCATTTCATTCTGAAGGGTGCCACATTATATATATATATATATATATATATATATATATATATATATATTCATTGTAAATTTGGACCATTCATCATTAGGTCACATATCTGATGGTAGAGGTTATGTTGTATTTTCTTTCCCTAGAAGGCAACCTCTTTATGAGGATATTGTATTACAACTTTGAATGTGTAGAGTAGAAAGTTGAGACTAGAAAAAGAAGTTCTTTTGGATTGAAGATCGAAGAGGATATTGATAGTGCTGTATTGTAAACTCTATTGAAGTTAATATAGATCAGTGCATCTCTTTTTGTGTGGAGTTTTTTCCGTTTCTCCATGTAAACACTATGTTATGTGTTTGATCTTCTATTATGTTATTTCTTTGTGTTGATTTCATACTATCTCCATTTTAGTTTTGCACAGTCAAATATCTATATTACAGTTGTAAGCAAATTTTTATTGATAATTGTTTACGTTCATTTCTAACTAGCCTATGTTTTAGAATTAATCATTTTGGGGGGTGTATTGTGTCATGTCAAGAGCACTTCCATTATGCCATGTCAAGAGAACTTCCATTGTGTCATTTCCCTAACACTTCCACACTTCTTCTGTGTCATGTCAAGAGCACTTCCATTATGTTGTGACTAGAACACTTCCACACTTCTTTCCGCAGTTTTAATTTGAGGGCATACTTCCATTTTTACTTGAGATATTTCTACACATTTGATCATGTCTCTCATGTTGAAGGCACAAGACAATTGAGAGGGGGGTGAATCAGTTGTACCAAGAACTTTAACTTTTCTCAAACAATATCACATTCACATTCACTTACTTCATCCTCTTAATCTATTATGAAGATTAAACATGAAGTGTAGAAACAAAAATTAAACATATCAACACCATACACACATGAACACCAGATTTTTACATGAAAAACCCTAAAAGGGAAAAACCATGGTGAGCGTTAGCTCACAATATAATGTAGTAACAATACCGAATAATAAATGAGGCTAACTACGAAAGGGCTCACTGTCCAAAGAAATGCTCACTGCAAATAGGGCTCACTGCCATTAGGGTGGCTCACTATTGAAGGGTGGCTCATTGCTAAGGGTTGTCTCACTGCTAGGAGGGGTGGCTCACTACCATGAATTGATATAATAGCATCTACAACATGCCTGAGTTCAGTTCCATTGAAGCACAATACAAATCACCTTCGTTGCCCTTACAACATACACACTCTCATCTTTGCATCTTCGTATCCCCCACTTCAATACATGGATTCATTACATTTATTTATACCAATCATCAACCTTGAAACATACAAGAAGGTCGACAATACAATCTACAACCTTTGGAACAATCTCCAAGGTCGGAAAACATACATAATTCAAATTAGGTCTAGACCTAAACAAACTTATAGAACAAATGAATTAAGGAAGAAAACTCCATGGCTTAGCTTAGACCCAAATACATCTTCACACGCTTCAGCATGCTTCTACAATCCATGAAACACATCCATAAAGAGTGTTAGCATCCAAGTCAGCCAGACTTGTGCAAACACCAAGAATGCTTAAACACATGCTTCCAAGAACTTCATCTTAGCTTGCAGATCAAGCACACACTTACAATATAATCTAGAGACATCAATAAACAACATAAAATCACCTGGGAGTTGACAAATCTAGCCACAACAGATCTCACTTCAAGACAACAAATATCACTTGAAAATAGATCACAGACTACTCACAACAAACACTGTCAAACTCTGCTAATCAATAACTTGCTTTCTGAAGTACCAAATCACAAATCCTTTGGAATGAAGATAGATAAGGACCTTATAAGTATATGTCCAAAACCACAAGACCAAAAACCAAACTCTGGAGAAATGCGGAGCAAACTACTTTCTCCCTATTACACTACAAATGCTGCCAGGCACAATCTTCAAACTAGTGAATAGAACTTATGCTGCATAGTGATCCAGACCACCAAATTCTAGATTTAGCATCTTCAAACACTTCTCTAAGTTATATCCAAATCTCACACTTCGGTCTTCAATAAAGAAGAAATGCAGATCAAATCTCAGACAGTATCCAATAAGCCAAAGTACATCTTCACAACTTCTATCTTCAGTATGAACCAAATTTTCTCAAAAGCACTTGGATACTCAATATCAGGAACATATTGTTATCATCTTCAAAACTTATATAATGCAATACAAAGAAACTAACTCATCATAATCAAGTAACAAAACAAGAGCACAGTTGACACTAATGACAACACAAACATGTTGACATCAATGACAACACCGATTAGCACATACTTGCAACATCTCACACATAATCCATTCCATTTGAGTATTATTCATAATTCCTGTAATAAATAGAAAATTAAATATGGATATTGTGGGATGAAAATGCATACAACAGAAGAAGTATTTTTCATAAAATTGATAAAATGACATAGCTTCTTCTTAATCATTGTATTTCTCTAACCGATCAATATAATCTAGCACCTATAGAAAAATCATCTAGTCTTACTCAGACATCTTGTCAGAGACTATCATTTTGGGATGAACAATCTATTCAGTTGACTTGCATTGAGATCTCATATCCACCATCACCTGATGCTACATTTGAACTTAGAGTTGCTTCCTTGAGAATTTATAGTGATTAATTGCACTAGGATATTGATATTGTCTTTCTAGATCCACCACATTGGGATAGATTTCTACTAGACATAGATCATCTCTATTTGTAGTGTCCTACATTGCATATTTCGAAGACACCATTGAAAATATTTTTCTTCTCTTTGATGATAGTTCTTTTGCTGCTATAGAGTTCAGAAGAGCTTCACAAAGAGCTTCCAAAGATTCTTTGCAGTAGAAATTCACATGGGATTTAGATTGTAGCCACATGGCATGCATTGACATTCCACACATTAGTTCTTTAGACATTATTTCTCTTGCTTTTTCTACATTAGCTTTTATAGTGATAGATTTTACAAATATTCATAAGTCCACATATTTGACTCAATCATCATATCAACACTTGTCACTGATAGCATTGGTTTAGAGATACTTGAGCAACCTTTTGAAGACATAATGGGAATCATCTAGGCCTTTGAATCATGTGTAGAATATAGAGACATTCATACTTCTTCCTACATATTCCTATCTAGAATGGGAAGATCACTTGCACACTTCTGTGGTTCTATTTCTTCCCAAGTGGAGAAATTTTGTTCAATGTTCATGGATCATCTTTAGCATCTAGTGTCAAGCACCCACCAATACTATAGGAGGTGTTTTGGGAGGAGGATACATGGTTTCTCTTCTCATATCAATTTTGGGAGGAAGTATTTATTCACATGGATTTTATTCCTTCTCACTTTATAGGGGGGTCGCATAGACCTTATCTCTTTTCTCTCCTATGAGGGGGAACCTATATCACACATTAATGATCTAGAAGTAGTCCTTGGGGGGTCATGTTGAGTCCTCCTTCTATCCTCTTCTTCTTATTCACTTGTAAAATTTTATTATGAATCATTTCTCTTTTGGAGAGGAATTTTACTTCCCACTAGGTTTTCTCCTTTAGTCCACTTATGATAATTCTTTTGTATATGGGTACCTAACATGGCCTAGTAGTTGAGACCCATCATCTTGTATCACTACTCCCTAAGTTTCACTTAAGGTGGTGTTAGTGTGAAAATAACTTTTACCTATATAGATTGACAAGGTCCTATTCACACTAGGCTTAAGTTCACTTAGAGAGGTTGTTTAGACTTTTGTCTTTCCTCATTTGTCCTCACACTTGTCTCATGTGAGTCAACATGTGTAGCATCTTTGGAGGGTTAGTCATTCATTGTGTTTGACCATCTCACCTTATCCTTGTCTATTTATGCAAGGCTTGTTTGTACATTTTACTTAACTTTTGATAATATCATTAAACTTATTTTGTGTGCTTGTAGCTTGTGGACATATATCCCAATTCTTTATTTTTGATCTTGGAAATCCCAACAATTATATATAGAACTATGTTCCTCATTGAGCCTTGGAGGGAATCACTCATTTTGAAGCTTGGAGTAGTCATAATCAAATAGTTAAGAATTTCAAAGTTTTTGGTTCTCATGCATGGGCCCACATTCCTTCAGAGAAATGTAAGGTCATGAATCCACAAGCATGCCTTGAAAATTTGTATGTTATATAGATGGTGTTAAAGGTTATTGGATGGTCCACCCTACTACACATGAATTGTTCATTAAGAAGAGTGTTCACATCAAAGGAGGGATCTTTAATTTACACTCTTGGCACTTCTCCTCCTCCTACATTCACATTGGAGTCACTCAGGCTAGATGACACTTCTTTTGAGGATTCGGATCCACATGGGTATATTCTTGATGATGAGGAGTCTTATTCCTCCACATCAAATGTTGAAAGTGATGATGAGGATTTACCTCTGTCCTCTCCTAGTCATCATTTAGAGGTTGATTATTCTACTATTGATTCTCTAACTTCAAGTCTACTTTGTTATCAATAAACAAACATTGAAGGCTATAAAGGATTTGGTTAAGGGGCATCAAATACTAGGTAGACACATTCATATTTTTAGAGATTTCTACATGTTTATATTGATTCTACCTCTAATCCACAGTATTTTTAGGAGGCATCTAGCACTCCCAAGTGGGATGTTTCCATGCAGGAGTATAGTTCCTTGATTAGGAACCACACTTGGTATATTATCCCCCTTCCTAAGAGAAGGAAACTTGTTTGATGTAAGTTGATCTATTGGAGAAAAATTAAACTAAATGGGTCAATGGATAAGTATAAGGTATGATTGGTTGCAAAGGTTTTTTCTCAAGTTCCTATTGTTGATTACTTTGATACCTTTGTACCCATTGCAAAGATGAATTTAATTTGACTCGCACTTGATATCATACCATGTCACTAGGAAGTTCACTAGATGGATGTGAAGAGTGCATTTCTTCATGGAGACCTTGAGGAGGAGATATACATGGAGCACCCATATGGTTTTATACAAGACTCTTCCTTTATTTGCAAACCTAGGAAATATATCTATGGTCTGAAGTATGCCCCTTAGGCTTGGTATACCAAGATGGATTCCCTTCTTCTCATAGTTGGATTATTTTATTGCCTTTTAAATCTGTACATTTACATTTTGTAGCATGATAATTCTCTCATCTTTTTGGTTCTTTCATTGCCATTTAAATCTATACACTAAAATAAATCTGTACATTTAAATCTGTAAATTAATATAAAAGAGACTTGGAAAATGTAATGCAACTATTAGATTTAAATTTATTCCATATTTGTTTTAATTTTTTTATATTTTTTAAGGTCATAAACTTATATATACATTAAATTTTAGTTGTGTTGGCATTAACTTTTTATATTAAAAATAAATGTTAGCTATCAATATTTTCTATGAATGCAATCATACCATTACAATCCACTCCTTGTGGTTACCCCTACAGTGTAATAACTTTTTAGTTCCTTCCCTCTTTATTATTACAAACATCTTTCTAGAAGTTTTGAGACCTTTCTCATTAACTTGGTTGCTCAACTTCACTCGAGCACAAAAGCACTCCACTAGAAGGCAAAATAACAACTACCCAAGTTAAAAAGAGACAACCAATTTATTACACATCATCATAGATGTCTGATTTGTTGGAATTAGACCAGACAACTGAGAGGGGGTGAATCAGTTGTCCCACAAATTTAAGGGTAAGTGCAAGAAGATGGGGGGCTAAAAAGGGGTCTTAAGTGGCAACTTTTTTTCTAAAATTGAGAAATGTTGGCCTTGGATGAGAAATTGAGCATAGTTACACTCAAAATTTGTAGATGCAACTAAAACAATGTTCATAGTGCTCCGAGTCTACTTTCTAAACTACTAATTTTTTTGAAAATGGTATAGATTAAGGGGTTCAAAAGAGGGAGCCACAAAAATTGGTGTTGTTTCTATCAAAAAAACATAACATAGCATGTTTTGTGGCTCCCTCAAAAGGTTAACTTTTTTTTGGGTATTTTTAAAATCGCTTAAGTGAGAAATTAGCTAACAACATGTAGTTTATGCTTGATTTTTTTGATAATTTTTTGATGAATATTTGATTTTTACTAATTTTAAAAGTGGGCACATCCTAAAAAATAGAATTTTGGCTGTGCTACCCCTATAAATTTTGAAAACTAATTGAAAATATTTTTTTCTTTTTTTTAATGTGTAGAATGGAGTCTAGTTTCTAAATATGTAATTTTTTTGAAATTTCAATGAATGGTTAATTTACAATGAAAAAAAGACCAAACAATGGTTTTTGCCCAAAACTGAACACACAAATAAAAGAAATTAAAGATGAAAGGCTTAACATTGTCAAAATGTGAAAAAAATTACATCGTTAAATAGCTAAGAGAAAGCCTAACATTACCCAGGTGTTCAATTTGTTTGACCTTGAAACACGTGCAAATCTGAGGGTTAGCATGAACAAAATTATGTGAAATCTTGTAGAATTTGCAAAAACACGTTTGTGGATGTTGAAAAGGCACCCCAAGCCTTTAGGTTGGAAATCCAAAACAAATCCCAAGCCCAAGGCTTGGGATTCCCAAGAACAAGGCTTGGGATTCCCAAGCACAATATAACATGAGTGTATTATAATGAGAGCACATTATGTTGTGCTTTTTTTGCTTTTTTGCATGTTTGCTAGTGTTTTCCCAGTTTGACACAATGCGAGTGCGTTATAATGTGCTTGCGTTATGTCTTCCTTTGAATGAGATATGATCAAATTTCATAATCATGTTTCATGGATGTTTATATCTATTCTTGTAGGTATGTATGCATGCTTGTATGTATGCATCTTTGTATGTATGTATGTTTGTATGTATGCATGTATGTATGTAAGTGTTTTGGGTTTAGTGTATATAAGGACCCAAGCCTGTATAGTTTTGAGGGTTGAGGGATTAGGGATTAAGTAATAGGTAGAGGGTAGAGGGTTAATATTCAAGTTGTTGAGTGTATAAGATTAAGTGTGTAAGGCGCGGGGATTAGGGTTTAGGGTTTACGATATGGATTGAGGGTATATAAGGCATAGGGTGACTTGGGTTGAGAGCATGTATGGTTTAGGTTTAATTTAAGTAAAGGGTTGAGGCACAATATTTGAGGTTTAGGATATAAGGGTGAGGTTATATGGTCTAGGGATGAGGGTTTGAGGGTGTAGGCTTTAGGTTTAAGGTATAGGGTTGATGATTGAGGGATTAGGGCTTAAGTATATTATTGAGGGTATAGGGTTGAGGGTTTAGGGATAGGTTTTAGGGTTTAAGGTTTAAGGGTTAAGGGTTGAGGGATAGGGTTTAAGGTTTAGGGGTAAGGGATTAGGGTTTAAGGTATAGTGTCTTGGGTTGAGGGTTTAGGAATAGGGTTTAGGGTTGAGGGATTAGGGTTTAGGGTTGACAGATTAGGGTTTAATGTTGAGAGTTGAGGGTTGAGGGTTTAGGGATAGGGTTAATGGTCAAGGGATTAGGGTTAAAGTAGAGTGTTGAGGGTAGAGGGATTAGGGTTGAAGGTTTAACAATTGAGGATTAACGCTTTAGGGATAAGGGTTAAGGGATTGGGGTTTAAGATATAGTGTTGAGCGTCGAGGGTTTATGGATAGGTTTTAGGGTTTAAATTTTAAGGGTTAAGGGTTGAGGGATAGGGTTTAGGGTTTAGGGATAAGGGATTAGGGTTTAATGTATAGTGTCAAGGGTTGAGGGTTTAGGAATAGGGATAGCGTTTAGGGTTTAGGGATGAGGGATTAGGGTTCAGGGTTGAGGGATTAGGGTTTAAGGTATAGTGTTGAGGGTTGAGGTATTAGTGATAGGGTTTAGGGTTGAGGGTTGAGGGATTAGGTTTTAGGGTTGATGGATTAGGGTTTAAGGTATAGTGTTGAGGGTTGAGGGTTTAGGGATAGGGTTTAGGGTTGATGGATTACGGTTTAGGGTTGATGGATTAGCATTTAATGTTGAGGTTAGGGTTAGAGTGTTGAGGGTAGAGGGATTAGGGATAGGGTTTAGGGTTGAAGGTTTAAGGATTAAGGGTTGAGGCTTTAGGGATGAGGGTTTAAGGCTTAAGATATAGTGTCAAGTGTTGAGGGTGTAGGGATAGGGTTTAAGTTTTAAGGGTTAAGGGTTAAGGGATAGGAATTAGGGTTTAAGGTATAGTGTTGAGGGTTGATGGTTTAGGGATAGGGTTTAGGTTTGAGGGATTAGGGTTTAGGGTTGATGAATTAGGGTTTAATGTTGAGAGTTTAGGGTTTAGGGATATGGTTGATGGTCAAGGGATTAGGGTTAAAGTAGAGTGTTGAGGATAGAGGGATTAGGGTTAAAGTAGAGTGTCGAGGGTAGAGGGATTAGGGATAGGGTTTAGGGTTGAAGGTTTAAGGATTTAGGGTTGAGGCTTTAGGGATTAGGGTTTAAGATATAGTATCGAGTGTTGATGGTGTAGGGATAGGTTTTAGGGTTCAAGTTTTAAGGGTTAAGGGTTGAGGGATAGTATCGAGCCCATTGAGGGTTTAGGAATATGGAGAGTGTTTAGGGTTTAGGGATGAGGGATTAGGGTTGAGGGTTGATGGATTAGGGTTGAGGGTTGATGGATTAGGGCTTAGGGATAGGGTTTAGGGTTTAGGGTTGAGGGATTAGGGTTTAAGGTATAGTGTTGAGGGTTTAGGGATAGTGTTTAGGGTTGAGGGATTAGAGTTAAGGGTTGAGGGATTAGGGTTTGATGTTGAGGGTTAAGGGTTGAGGTTTTAGGGTTGAGGGTTTAGGGATAGGGTTGAGGGTTGAGGGATTAGAGTTAATGGATGATGGATTAGGGTTTGATGTTGAGGGTTGAGTGTTGAGGTTCAAGGGTTGAGGGTTTAGGGATAATGTTGAGGGTTGAGGGATTAGGGTTAAAGTAGAGTGCCGAGGGCATAAGGATTAGGGATAGGGTTGGAGGGTTTAGGGATAAGGGATTAGGGTTTAAGGTATAGTATCAAGCCCATTGAGGGTTTAGGAATAGGAATAGCATTTAGGGTTTAGGGATAAGGGATTAGAGTTGAGGGTTGAGGGATTAGGGTTGAGGGTTGAGGGATTAGGGTTTAGGGATAAGGTTTGGGTTTAGGGTTGAGGGATTAGGGTTTAAGGTATAGTGTTGAGGGTTTAGGGATAGGGTTTAGGGTTGAGGGATTAGAGTGAAGGGTTGAGTGATTAGGATTTCTTGTTGAGGGTTGAGGGTTAAGGTTTTAAGGTTTAGGGTTTAGGAATAGGGTTGAGGGTTGAGGGTTGAGGGATTAGAGTTAAGGGTTAAGGGATTAGGGTTTGACATTGAGGGTTGAGTGTTGAGGTTCGAGGGCTGAGGGTTTAGGGATAGGGTTGAAGGTTGAGGGATTAGGGTTAAAGTAGAGTGTTGAGGGTATAAGGATTAGGGATAGGGTTGGAGGGTTTAGGGATAAGGGATTAGGGTTTAAGGTATAGTATCAAGCCCATTGAGGGTTTAGGAATATGGATAGTGTTTAGGTTTTAGGGATGAGGGATTAGAGTTGAGGGTTAAGGATTAGGGTTGAGGGATTAGGGTTTAGGGATAAGGTTTAGGGTTTAGGGATAGGATTTAGGATTGAGGGATTAGAGTGAAGGGTTGAGGGATTAGGATTTGACATTAAGGGTTGAGGGTTGAGGTTTTAGTGTTTAGGGTTTAGGGATAGGGTTGAGGGTTGAGGGATTAGAGTTAAGGGTTGAGGGATTAGGGTTTGACATTAAGGGATGAGGGTTGAGGTTAGAGGGTTGAGGGCTTAGGAATAGGGTTGAGGGTCAAGGGATTAGGGTTAAAGTAGAGTGTTGAGGGTATAAGGATTAGGGATATGGTTGGAGGGTTTACAGATAAGGGATTAGGGTTTAAGGTATAGTATTGAGCTTGGTGAGGGTTGAGGGATTAGGGTTTAGGGTTGAGGGATTAGGGTTTAAGGTATAGTGTTGAGGGTTTAGGGATAGGGTTTAGGGTTGAGGGATTATAGTGAAGGGTTGAGGGTTGAGGTTTTAGAGTTAAGGGTTTAGGGTCTAGGGATAGGGTTGAGGGTCGAGGGATTAGAGTTAAGGGTTGAGGGATTAGGGCTTGACGTTGAGGATTGAGTGTTGAGGTTCGAGGGTTGAGGGTTTAGGGATAGGGTTGAGGGTTGAGGGATTAGGGTTAAAGTAGAGTGTCGAAGGTATAAGGATTAGGGATAGGGTTGGAGGGTTTAGGGATAAGGGATTGGGGTTTAAGGTATAGTATCGAGCCTGTTGAGGGTGTAGGAATAGGGATAGCATTTAGGATTTAGGGATGAGGGATTAGAGTTGAGGGTTGAGGGATTAGGGTTTAGGGATAAGGTTTAGGGTTTAGAGTTGAGGGATTAGGGTTTAATGTATAGTGTTGAGGGTTTAGGGTTGAGGGATTAGAGTGAAGGGTTGAGGGATTAGGATTTGACATTGAGGGTTGAGGGTTGAGGCTTTAGGATTTAGGGTTTAGGGATAGGGTTGAGGATCGAGGGATTAGAATTAAGGGTTGAGGGATTAGGGTTTTATGTTGAGGGTTGAGGATTGAGGTTCGAGGGTCGAGGGTTTAGGGATAGGGTTGAGGGTCGAGGGATTAGGGTTAAAGTAGCTATCTTTAGGGTTTAGGATTAAGTGAGTCCTAGATGGCTAAGGATGGATGGAGAGGTAGACAAGGAGCGACTGAGAGACATAGAGAGGAGAGAGGTAGAGAGGTGAGGGGGAGAGATAAGTGAGATATAGAACATGAGCTAATGGAACTAGTGGTGAGATATTGTAAAGGTGCTATCGAAGGTGAGATAGGCACAAATATTTATGGATCAATCTATAGCAGGACAAAATGCGATCGCGTTATAATGCGCTCACATTTTGTCCTACTATAGAAATGGTAAAAAAGTGTTGACCCCCGTGATCCACGCCCACATGCTCTATTTTCATGGTGATTATGCGCATGTTCGACAAAAAAGAAGTGCTTTCATGTTGTTGGGAAGTTCACATGCATGTTTTACACATTCTACCACCTTTGGATGATCTTTCCACCACCTCTTCTACTTTGCCAACTTGAGAAAGAGGAAATAACATAGTTTTCACACCAAATTTGATATATATCTATTCAAGTTTCAATTTTTGTAGTGTTGCAATGTTAATTGTGATTCAATTTTAGGAATTTAACATTATAGATTGGTTAATAGTATTGTTGTTACTAATTATGTTTGAGTGTTATTCAATTTAACATTGAAAAGGAAGCAAGTGGTGAAAAACTCAAATTATTGAGGAGTTTGATGTAAAAAGAAAAAAACACTACATAATTGGGAACTCTCTCCATTTGAATCTCCATTTTTTAGGTATGTCAAGTCTTTACATGCATTTTCTTTACATTTTCCTTAATTCTATTTGAATTAATTTATCATGCTTTATTATACATGTTTAAAATAGACACATTCCCAATCAAGAAAGCAGCCTACAATCTCACATGATGCCATGTATATTTTCTACACTTGGGCTCTTTAATAATTATGTGTAATAAACAGACCTTAACATACCATGATGTCAAACTATACAAAAATAAATCCTTACAACATAATAAAAATACAATCCCACTATTATCTTGTCATATTAACAAGTTAAAATACAAATGAATAGGTGCCAAGATCATACAAGTATGCACATGACATGATGATTTATATGCACATATCTTGGGCTAGGACATTCCTTATGCACGTATTCATGATGATTTGTACATGCACATGACACAACAATATTTCAAAATTTTGTAATTGTCCTTTGTTAGCACATGATGGTGGTTACCTTGATCGACTATATACCATTCAATACCCTAAATTATAGAGATTAGTCTATTGATTTTTATGACAATCCTAGGTATGTGATGCAGAGGTAGGGTTCAAATCAATCCAAAGGGATCATACCAATAGTTTCTTCAAATTTCATAAGCTTTCCTCTCAAGCAATCTCCCTATACAAAGGCACAAAGAGGGTCTTCAATACTTCAAAGCCTAACAAGGCTACTAGAGGTCTTCTTACCCCTCATGAACTTAGACACAACCATTCTAAACCCTTACTCAAGTATACACTCTTCAATTGTTGTCTATTCCTTCACAAGCCACCCAAATCCTAGTATCCCTAGTACCAACCAAACACCTTCTCAATTCCAAATCCTAGTAGCCCTAGTAACAAAAAACATGTCAAATTGGGTCTTCCTCAACCTTTTCAAGCATGAAGTCCCATGTACTCTTCACTTGTAGCCTCAATAGGTGACTCTCCTTTGACCTTATCCTCATCTAGGATTGAAGTGAACTTTGTACCATAATGCTTTGTATGCTTTGTACCTATTTTGGTTGAGTGACATTTACTATGAAGGGTTGAATGACATATTTTAGTTATATGTATGGATTCATTTCTTAGGAACTAATATTGGTCTCTTTATCATGCTATAGACAAATTCTTCATCATGACGAGGAAATGATAAATAATTAAACCAACACAGGAAGAGATAGAAGCTAAGAATGCAAAGAAAGTAGCGGATATGAGGGAACTTTGTGAGAAGAGGAAATTGGACATGATAAATGAAGACATGCCAATTGAAGAGGAACCACAACCATCACAAAGAGATGGTATTGGCGGCACAAAGAGAATGAATGCAAAAACTTTGTGCTATGAGAGATTTGAATACCATAGTTGGAGACACATCCTCTATTGCAAGTCAGCATGTAGGGACACCATCTACCACATCTCAAGTTGAGAGTACATCATCACTCACATGTGATGAAGGAGGTAAGCCATCATTCCCACCTCAACCTCAAGGTATGTCATCTATTCCATCTTCGATAGAAGGTATGCCATCTAGCCCATCTCATTTAAATATTGATGAAATTCCTAATGTTGAGATGAATTTACCTAACTTAACACCACCTAGAATTTTGCATAGAAAGCCAAAGTATTTTATTGATATTGATGAAAATATTTTGCATCCAATGGAAGGTAAGATTCCAAAATGCACTTGTAGAAGACATGCTCATAAGATTTGGAGATTATTCTTTGAAAAGTTAAATGAGACTGCAAATTGTCAACTATTCGTTGAAATGATGTGAAGTATAAAGTATAGGTCCATCATGAAGATTCTTGGGTTGAGAACATCAGAGGCTTCAATTGAAAAATCTATTGTCAAGAATCTAATGAGTGCATATAAGAGTGTGGGTAACACCTCACATATAAAAGATAGTAATGCAACACGGTGTGTGATTACATCGACTATAGTAAGTAGTCAAATGAGGAAATATCATCTCATTATAAAGATGAGTCAAGAATTGAGAATTAATAAGAAAACTTTATCAAGAGCTGTTGGAAGACACCAAAGAATTGAGGACCCTAATGCTAATGAATTATGGGCGTTCTCAGGGAGACTACCACGAGAAGATAAACCAATTGTTGAAGCATTGAGATCACTAATTGAAGACTTTTGAAAGAATTACACAAGGGTATCTCCAAATCAAAGGGATGTGGTAAGAAGGAGAATCGGTAGTCAGAACCATGAGCCACATCCAAAGCATTTTTTGGATGAGACTCAAACACAGTTTTATGGTAAATTTCTAGAGAAGTATCCTTAAATTAAAATTTGTCAAAGATATTTTGAAATGCTAAAACCTTTCTATGTCAAGATAAATCACACATGCACTACTTGTTGTTGTAAATTACATATTGAATTTTCTAACCATTTTGATGTTTATAGGTCTATATGTTTAGATTTGCATACTAACAATGTTTTGCAGGGTTGTGCCATACGTGCCCCACCAACATCTTCAAGAGACTTCATATCAAGAATTTTATGTGAAAGAGAGGAAGGTCAAATATTCTACAAGAAATTATGCTTGGATGGCATATGTCATCATTGCAGTGGCTTGCAACGTTTTCCAATATGTGAACATATGGAAAGAACACATGTGGTTGGAAACAAAATAGTAGAGTTTGGCAAGTATAAAACAGTGGCATACAATACAAAAGATGGTAAAGAAGAAAAGAGGTGTGAATTGGTTATTGAAAATATTCTAGTGTATCACTTTATGCCTATATTTTGTGACAGCATAGTGTATGAGTATGCAAGACAAGCCCATAGAGCTTGATGGTTGGACTTGCAATTCAAGTTATGAAAGGACACATTTCCGGTTGGTAGCATTCTTTTAGTCGTCAACTTTGTAGAGAACTACAGTCTACAGCCACAGCGTGAGGTGCAATCACAATATTACAACTCCACACAGGTTTCTATATTTGTGTACATCACATTCATTCATGTGAATGATAGTATAGAAGATGACAGAAAGATCATAAGGGAGTATAATTTCTATATCAGAGATGATCGTACGCATTCTACGGAGTTCGTGCAAGGTTGCTTACAGTTGTTCTACAATGATTTGGCTAGAAGGGGCATATCATTCAGTCAGCATATCATATGGTCAGATAACTGTGCATCACAATTCAAGAACTCACAAAATTTCTATTGGCTGAGTAGGAGGCATAATTTTATAGGTATTCAACATATGTGAAACTTTTGTGAGGCTGGGCATGGAAAGGGGGAGCATGATGGTGCAAGAGCATGTATCAAAAGAGCCATAGCACGAGAAGAGTTAAAGTATAAATACAATGCAAAGTTGAAAGATGCAAAATCAATCGTTGAGTGGTGTAATGCTTCCATGGGTCTAGGTAATGAAGGTAAGTCTTCAGTTCGTAGATTTTTTTGGTTGATAGATGATACTAACATTGCACCATATGAGGACTATTCTACACTGATAGGATTAAGTGAGATGCACTCTTTCAGAAGCTCAATTGCAGGTTCATGGAGTATCCATACGTGAAAGATGTCATGCTTTTGTTCTTCCTATACAATTCAAGCCTAAGATGAGTGTGAGTCAAAGGAGTGTGTTGACAAATGGCAGTTAAGTTATCTTAGCCCACTTGACATGTATCGACCCCCGACGACACTGGAACTAACACAGATGGAATCATCAGTTGACTTTGACCACATATTAGATCTAGTTCAACCAGGTAATATATCTATTTGCATAGTTTTTGAAATTCCTAATGTCATCTTACTTGTAGTGTTTTGTAATGTTGACTAATTTCATCTAATTTGCTACACATATCAATGTAGGGCAAGTATATGCAGTTATTGCAGATGAAGATAATGAAGAGGGAATAGATTATTACTTATGTCGTTGTGTTGAGGCCAAAAAGAAATTGGAGGCCCCAGTTATAGATGAAGTAAACATCGAATACCCTACATGCTCAGTGGTTATTACTGGAACATGGCTTAGAAGGTACCCACATAAGAGTGTTAATGTTTGGCTATTTCAAGACTTTGACACACATTGGAAGATTCTTCATTAATCAAACCTTATCGTGGCATCCAATGTTCATTTGATACGGTATTGGGGTAGACCTTTGAACAAGACCTTGTGGAATGTGCATGAGTCTGACCATGAAGCAATACTTGACACAATAAAGACTAGATCAGACCCGGATGGTTCATTCGATTAATTTGTAAGTATTCACATTGATTTTGTAAAGTCATGTTACATTGATTTGTAAGTATGCACATTAATTTGTAAGGTTTGTCTTTTTTTATTTGTTGTTGTATTTTTACACATATACACATTTTTACATCATCATGTTATGCTTCATGGGGTTAGACCTAAGTGATGGATGAAGTTGATCCTGAGAATAATGTATAAAATCTAGGTAATGTATAAAATATAGGTGTCTCTAGGTGTCTTGGTTTCTAACTAGATAATAGGTGTCTCTAATTGTGTCTTAGGTATATATGATATGTCAACTAGGTAGATAGAGACTAGAAAATAGGTGTCTTAGGTGTCCTACATCTACTAGACTACATGTGTCTTTGGTCTTAGGTGAGGCCACATCAGCTTCCATCTTTACATGGTTGGCCTTGTTAGTATAGAATATTTATATTTCTTGAAGCTAAGGGAAGCTCTTTTTCTTAATAGGAAAACTTTATTGACTTCAGTTGCACTAATGGTGCAGGGGCACCCAGGTTGTCATGCCTCCAAGAGGGGTCAAAAAATGAAAATTTGTTTTGATTGAGTCAATTGTATGTAATAAGGTCTTCTAAGACCATTTCATTTGTTTTTAAGTCACTTTGAGTCATTTGGGGTCAGTTTGAGTCTTTGAGTCTTGTTGCAAAAAAGTGTCAATGTTGTCAAGTTGCACAAAGCAACTTTTGCATTTTTGGTGTTCTACTCCTGATGTGACCAAACTGATAGTTCCAATGCATCTGTATGGGTACATTTAGGCTAGGCATTGTTCTATTTTTCACCCAAACATGTCGAAACAATCTGAGCTACATTGTACCGACGATATCCCTGAAGAGTCCAAAGTGCAAAAAGACAGCAATCTTTGACGAGACGTTACTCGAAAAAAATGTCACTTAGAAACATTTTATCTAAGGTAACCTAATCACATAGAGTCCCTCTATAATAACCTCTCTCAGTTTTTTATATCTCTGAGGTGTTTGCCCATGGTGAAAGGTTTTTTACTGCCCCAAAAATTGTCAGAAGGATGCAGTGTAAAGTTGCAAAGGGGTGTAACTTTCATCCTTCTCCTAATGCGACCAAACTGACTATTTCAACGCATCTAGATGGGTACATTTACACTAGGCATGGTCCTATTTTTCACCCAAACATGTCGAAACAGTCTGAGCTACATTATACTGATGATATCCCTAAAGAGTCCAAAGTGTAAAAAGGCACCAATATTTGACAAGATGTTACTCAAAAACTATGTCACTTAGAAACATTCCCTCTACAATAACCTCTCTCATCTTTTATATCTCTAAGGCATTTTCCTATGGTGAAAGGTTTTCTGCTGCCCCAAAAATCATCAGAAGGAGGTAGTGTAAAGTTGCAAAGGGGTGTAACTTTTGTTCTTCTCTTCATGTGGCCAAACTGACAGATCCAATGCATCTGGATGGGTACGTTTAGGCTAGGCATGGTCCTTTTTTGTACCCAAACATGCTGAAACAGTCCAAGCTACATTATACCAACGATATCCCTGAAGAGTCTAAATTGCAAAAAGGCAGCAATCTTTGACGAGTTGTTACTTAGAAACCATGGCACTTAGATACATTTTATCTGAGGCAATGCGATCATGTAGGGTCCCTCTATAATAACCTCTCTCAATTTTTTATATCTCGGAGGTGTTTGCCCATGGTGAAATTTTTTCTACTGCCCCAAAAATTGTCAAAAGGAGGTAGTGTAAATTTGCAAAGGGGTGTAACTTTTGTTCTTCTCCTCATGCGGCCAAACTGAAAATTCCAATGTGTCTAGATGGGTATGTTTAGGCTAGGCATGGTCCTGTTTTGCACCCAAACATGCCGAAACAGTCCGAGCTACAAACACTAACTAGTCTTCAATCTTCAAACACTACAAATGCCATGATATCTTGCATAAATCTATCTTTTAGCCTTTTATAAAGGCATGCCCATCAAATTCAATTGCATAGAGATGATTGTTTGTATTCCAAATTCCTTTTAAATATTGACCTTCCAATCCTTTTTCCCACCCTCATATCAATTAAATATGACGTTCGATTATGATATGGCACTCAAGCTTATGAGAGCTTACCAGAGACACAGGTTGAGTTAGGTTAAAGGGCCAGTGAACTAATGACTTCAAGACCCTTTAGTAGGTTGATTTAAGTGATAGTAACTTCTGATTATAAGTCAATATTAAATTAAAATAAAAGTGCACTTTACACACGACAGGGAATTGAGGGTTTTAAATTCTTAAGAAAAGTAGATTATTTTTAGGGTTTAATGCCCAATATGCAAACCCTAACTATCAATAAGATTATGATTATGAAAGGTTGTATCTTCTCTAACTTCTTATTGCATGAACAAAACCACATCCACCATGAATATGAACCTTGCACCATATCAACCTTTCAAGATAGACCTTATCATGAAAACCATATTCATAACAAAACCTTGCATGAACAAAACCACATCCACCATGAACATGAACCTTGCATCATATGAACCATGTTTGTCTTGTGCAACATCAGTATGAATTGAGAGACCTTATCATGAAAACCATATTCACAACATCATGCACCTCATGACCATCACTTACCTTGAATCACTGTATCACCTTATCAACATCATGGCATCAACCTTGACATCAATGACAAACAATCTTAACCCTTTGACTTCAATGACAACCTTGAACCTTGATTGTTGATGACTTATGGAAGCCTATAGCCCCAATGTTATGTTGCATACTAAAATTAGGTAAGACTCAATGTAATCTCATAACCTCGCCTTATATGCAAGAGGAATTACATTTAATAACCACAATGGTCATCAGGTGCTTATAAGCATATGCTTTTGACTATCTTATTCAAAACAACAAACATACTCTTTGCATCCCAATATGGGACAATAACAAGAAATTAAGAAATATTTTCAATTGACCAACTCATAAAGAATATGAATATTTTATGTTCAAAATGATGATTCATTTTTATTTTAAATACAACTTTTATCTTTTAGTTCCAAAATAAGGTTTAGGTGATACTTGAATAACAATAGCTGGCTTATTAGATCAAAACATCCTATGTAATACAAATGGAATTTAAATATTTGAAGTAGCCATCTACAAATATCCATTCAAATGTGGATTTATAATGCAATTATGGATGCCATCAATAAAAAAGATTTGTATTAACCAAATATCCATATAGGCATACATCAATATCTGTCAGTATAAGTATAACATATATACAAAATAGCCATATAGGCTTACAAGAATACCATATAGGCATACAATGTCAACTATATGCAATACAAAATATATGTCCACAAATGCCATATAGGCATACAACAAAGGAACACAATAAAAAGTCATTCCCCTCTGGCTGGTGAAGAGAATAGATCACGAGCAGCCTTTGATCTTCTAGGGGATGGAGACGTATATGTGGGTGGTCTACTACGAACCTAAGGGTTGCTCCTCCTATTTAGTTCTTCCTGCATCTGTGGTCGTTACAATAAAAAGTATAGACATTAATATATAGAAATTACATGTTATAAAAAATGAAACATTTGACAAAATAATCACTTACCACTACCATATAATCTGTCTCCTCACTTGCCTTAGTAGCAGGATTAGGCTATGGTGATGTCATGTCCTATAGAAACCATCTAGATAGAAATTAAACTTCAAATCAATAATCTTTTGATTTTTCAAAAATAAACAACTATAACAATGAATGTAAATTAAAATTTACTAATCTGCTTCAGACCCTTGTCAATGGCATGGAGCTATGAATCACAGAGGTCACACCATGCTCCATTGCCCTATGAACATTGGGAGGTGTCTCCGCAACCTACATCATCTAGAAATAAAACAACATTATTCAATTATGAAACTATAATAGTGATGCAAATCATGGCTCCTAACATACACACATGTTCACCTAAACATGGAAGTACACACAATAAAGCACACAAGTCACATACAAAAATCTAGTAAGTACAATTCATTCATTAAACTATTTATTTTATTACCTTTGTGAAGCTTTGAAGTCTACCACTGTTGGTAGGTGTTGTCATGAAATCTCCAATATTAACCTATTCAACATCCAAAATTAGATATTAGAATACCATTGATATAACGATGCTATTCACATGTAATATTTATAATTGTTTACTAGTTACATACCCCGACAGTAGATGATGTAGTGCAATATGCAGGCGGAGAACCACTGAAAACTACATCAATGCTATAACCCTAAAATTTCATTAAAATCATCAAACTAAATTAGTTAATCTTGCATTTCAAAAATAAAATTTAATAAATTAAATTCAATTAACTTGCTAAGATTTACCTGAGTATCAAGTTTGAAAGTCTCACTCAGGAGGGCATCTATCATCACCATCTTCTCAGCTGTAGATGTAGCCTATGCACCTGCGTCATGACTATCCATGGGGTCATAACCACATGCTGACCCTTAAGTCTGACAAGTATGGGGTGGAACAGTTCTCAAACTCTCCCCCGGCCCATGCTGTGCTGCAGGACTAGCAGGTTATAAGATGGTCTAGGTCAAGCCACTAATGGACTGAAGTGCCTTGACCTAAACACTCTCCTTCACAATGGAAGGGATAGAAACGTGCTCATGGGCCAGTCTAGTCAGTGCTTGTCTCGCTAGCTACTGTGGGTCAACATGTGCCCCTGGTCTATCTTGTGTTGACCCCCTACCTCTACCCTGGAACTCCTGCATATCAAAATAATTTGGCACTTTATTTTTGACAAACTCGTAGTAGAGTTTCCTCAAAAAGTATTGCGGGTCCTCATTATTGTTGCATAGAGGATGGTCAAAAACCATCCACCACCTCTGCGCAAAATTGTCCCTTATCGCTTGGTTGTTACACCAATGGATAGGGAACCTCTTGCATGTAAGGGGTAGAGATTCATTTGTTCGTGGATCTGTGAAAATAGAACACAAGTTGAGTTTTGTAATTTGTTCCTTTTTCACTTGTTCATATGATAATTTGTCAGCATAATACTCTAAATTCTCTCCTCTTTTCTATCCAACTAGTGATTTACTTGCTTATTGAATCTACATTTGATAACATAAATTCAAGGGATTGAGCAAGCATGGATCTATGCAAGGTTGAAGTTGTAGGTTCTTTCAACCTTGCAATTATGTCCTCAATTTGTTTCTTATTTTTTTTAATTTGCCCCATTAGATTTTCTTGTGTTCCAAGGGCATATTCAGTAATAAATAGAGGGTGTTTGTGGTTGGGGTTCTTCTTCAATAGGTATTTGTTGTTCATTTGCTGGAGGATTTTGTGGATTTTTAGGAAGAGAAGGAGGTGCATTATCAACTCCTGTAAATTTAAGAAATTTATATCAAAAACTATTTTAACCTACCTATTTAGCAACAAATTCACACAAGAAAGAAAATAAAACTTACTTCTTTGATTTCCCCAACGTCATGGCAACATTTTGATGATGAATCAATGAGAAATAACTGACGATTGGACCTCAAATAACACGAGCGTGCTCCTTTCTTTTTTCAAGCCGCGCGTTTCTTGCAATTTGCTGTGAAATAATGAAATAGAACGCTGCTTTTTTTAATATAAAGTAGCACATAATGCGCTTGCATTATAACGTGAGCACATTATGGCTTGGTGTCAGCTTGGCAACACCAAGCCATAACGCGAGCGTGTTATAACACACTCGCGTTATTACTATTTTTTTAAAAAGTTTACCACTTTTTGGCCCCCCAAATTTTTGCACCCACCCTTAAACTTTTTCTGCTTTTAACCTTTACTATCAACTTACTATCCGATTAATGAAGTAAACATTAAAGCATGAATCAATAATGCTTTAGCAGAAACATAAGCAACACACTTGACACCAAGATTTTGATGTGGAAACTCAGTTAAGGGGAAAACCACAGTGGGGGTTAACCCACAAAGATTATACTCTATTAAAAGTATTACAAAGAGGGGAATGCACATGCATTCGGGCTCACTACCTAGAGCTCACTGCTCAAAGAAAGGCTCACTGCTTACAGCAGGCTCACTACCTACAAGAAGAAGATTACAAAATGTTTGAACTAATAATTTGCATCTACCTATGCAAGGATTCAGTTCTAGTTAAGTACAGAACACTGACTTGATACACTTCATCTTTATTCTACCTTGTTTACTACTCTGCCATAATCCAAATCTTAGATCTCTTTCCCATTCACACTTATATCTTATCTTTTTGCACTTACTTCATATTCACACTTCACACACACACAAATCACTTAAATCCATCAGCTATATATATATATATGCATCATGATATTCAATCACTTTTCAGTTGGCTTCAAGAACACTTCAAACTTTGTTGAAGACTCTGCTCTATCGGCTAAATCCATGTATAACTTGTAATGTGGACCAAAACTTGTATTCAAAAATAATTAATCATGTCAGCCACTATCACTGATCATCACAAATCATTCAACTAACAACTTCCATTTATCTGAAACCAAGGTCAAGTACAAGGTTGGCCTGTTCTTCTACTGTCTGCACTGTCAAACTGTAACCCTATACTTAGATGCAAATAACTTTTGAATCCTTCATAACCAGAGGTTAAAATTATGGATTTAGATTACCCTAACAATCCTTATGACTCCTTTAGATCTGCAGCATACTCTAATTTACCACTAGAGAGATCCAAACTGAGATACTGGACCCTGTCACATTCTCTATTTCTGGCTACCCGGACTTAGATAAATTCTGATTCTGACTTTCGATATGAACAAATTATGTTATACGGATGAGTGGAATAGTCTTAGTTGCCATCAATGACAACACATGTCATGCGAAGAAGTGATGGCAACACTTAGTGAAAAATGACTAAGTGTTTCTCCCACTTACTCTATACTCTTATGCTCTCCACTGATTTTGGAGCTCGCTCTTTGCTAGATTCCTCATTTTTCACCGTTCTTCACTCCCCCTTTGACATCAATGGCAAAGGATGGGGTTCGCAAGCCAAAATTCTCAAAAATTTTGTATACAGTGCTGCATATGTACACCCAATCATTAAGTTATATTTACATGAACTTGAGAACATTTACAAAACTATTTTTCAATTGCTCAAGTTTAGAGGCCCAACTTCTTTTCATGCCATCCAAAATTGAGATGTGTCCACTTAGCAGAAATGCATTTGCTTCTACCTTTGTTAGATCTAAAGGATCATTTGTCTAAACTACAGTTTGAGCTTATGATAATGTATTAAATAGTGTTTCTAACTTGGGGGCAATCAATCCCTAGAGCTCACACATTCACTTCACAATATTGCCTTTTTCTTTAACAATATTTTTTATTTCATTGGTCAAGCTAATTACTTGACATTCCTGACTTATAGGAGAAACTGTTTGAGGATCAAAATTTTGAGATAGATTTGACAATTTTTGTTCTTGCTCCTTTATCTTCTTCTTAATATCCTAATTGACTTTGGGCCAGGATAGACAAAATTTGTATATATCACCTCCATCACTTAGAGCATTTTGAATACTCTTTATACTGATACCAAGTATCATCCTATCATTCCTTATGAGGTTTTTTATTTCACTAATTTTTTTATTCAAAAATTCATTTCTGACTTTAGTCTCTACAGACTTCTCAAAAGACTCAAAATGTGTACTTACAAAATTTATAAGATTCTTCAGATGTCTAGAGGGAGAGTCAGATGGATTCTTCTGGAAGGTTGGCATTATCTTCTCCAATACATAGGATGCAAGACTTAACAGCTCACTGTCCTCAATGCGAGATTTCAATAACTTTTCACTTGCTTTGGCTTGTGTGAAGGATGTTATCTTCATCATTTCGACCGAAGAGAGAGTATCCAAGTTGATTGGTCCTTGAATTAGTTCTGGTTCATCAAACTCTAGCATCTCTTTACTCAGAAAACTTTTCATTGCATCTGCAGTGTCTCTTGCCACCATTTTTGGACCACTTTTCTTTCCTTGAGTTTTCACAGTATCAGGACTATCAATATTTGCACCATCTTCTTCTATTTTATCTTCCTTATCTTTGACTTCTTCTGTTTCACCTTTCTTTGGGTTATCTACAGTCAGATTCTTTCCTTTGACCACACTATTTACAATATGTTCCTGAGGATCTTGTGTAGCAGCAGTATTCTCAACATTATCTTCTTTTTCTGGATTGAGTAGGACAAGTTAGAGTATCTTCTACATCATCAATTTGGTCCACCATCTATGTATCTTCTTTGTTTATTTGTTCCTCTTCTAGAACATAGGAGTCATCAACCTTGGTTTGCTGCTCATCAGTTTTCATCTTTTCAATATCTAGAATTGATGAATCAATCCCATCATCAGTCTCCTCAACAAATGGAAGATTGTGTCTCTTCAATGCTAGTAGAAGTATTTCCTATGTTTCTTTTAACTATTTGGTCCAATTCTCCAAGCATTAGTTTGTTCATTCTCTTCTTGCTCCTGAATTCATCCTTCATTTCTTTGAATATCATATTCATTTGAACTTGAGTGATTTGAGGACATAGTTTTATCAATACATGCTTTCTAAGCTCCATATCCTTACTTTTTGCATTTTCTTTCCTCAACTCCAAAATGTTTGTAAGACTTGGAGGGATCTCATAAGTTATTTCAATCAAGGCCTTATTATAGATATTCAAATATCTAATAGTTGCTTCCTCTAACACCCTCTTATCTGTGTCACTGTATTCATCATAAAATTTAGTCATGGGTTTCAAATTTCCATCCACAATGACTAATTTTATTACATCTTCCAAGGAGATTGTGGGCTTCTCAACATATGTATATGTCTTCTGCCTTTTGATTGCCTTTTTGCTTTTAGAGGGCTTCTCCTTAGTCACTTTGGTAGCTTTTATTCAAGAGGCTTTCAAATCATTTACCTCAGCATCAAAATCTGTTTCTTCTTCATCAACTGTTGTGCTCTTATAGGTTCTTGTGGCCTTTGTTTTCACTCTTTTTCCTTCTTTTCTGGATGATTTGCCTTCCCGTATCTTAGTATTGGCAAGTTTTGGAGGAACAGGGACAGTAATAGAGCTTCTAGTAGTCCTTTATGTGGAGGAGGATCCTACCATAGCACTTCCTTGTTTCTTATCCTAATTCTTCTCAGCCTTTTTAGTTCTTTCTCTGAATTGCCTCACGGCTTCCTTTGTGAGACCTAGATTCTCGGCCAACTCTCAACTTCTTTTCTTACTTTTCTGTTGGTTTCAGGTTCTTTGAGATTAGTATGCAGTTTTAAACTTTGCTCCTCATATGTCCCAAATCTTGCAACTGTTGTGTCTTTTGTCTTGCTTAGAAGATGTTGAGCATACATATTCAAGATTTTTCCATCTACTTCATACCCCATGGGCATGATCCAAACAGTTCTGGGTTCCATTGCTTCCATTAAGCACTGATCAGTGTCAACCATAAAACATATTTCATTCTTGTGCTTCTCAACAATTGTTGTAGGGATTTTTTCCCTTGAATGCATCATACTCTAAAAGTTCTTGAAGTATCCCCAGATTGCAGTTTTCTGTGCTTTATAGTTACCAATGCTACGTAGGTGATCTCTAATCTGAATAGCAACTAGCTCATCATTAGTCCAGTACACACCCTTTACTCTAGGTACTTCATTTATATAGTAGAAGAACAAACATAGAAAAAATGTGCCATATTTAAAAGTGTTTTTCTTATCTTTCTTGATTTTGTTCAAGTTCTTAATCAGCTGGTTTTGTAATAGCTCACATAAGTCATAATTTGCATTTTCCTTCAACATTTTATATGCTACATTTATAGCAGTTCTGGAGACTAAATTCTCTCTTCTAGAGTGATAGATTTTGTAGCCAATCACCATGGAAGAAAACTTCACATCTAGTTCTATAATGTTATTTATGGTCATAGCCCTTTTATCAAATTTTGCACCAGTTGCATCAGTGATAGTTTGGTTTTTCAGAGATTTTAACATGGGTAATCCACTGGTTGAGTTTAACCTAGTCACAATTCTAATAACATCCTTGGTAATATTGAATGGTTTTAATAGCCACATGAATTCATCATGCATCTGACTCATCACCCCAATTTGTACTTTGTAATAAACTATCTACCCTAATTCATTTGGTTACTCAGTTTCTTGAATAGTTATTCATGAATCACTCCACAAATTTCCATATCAATGTCTTTTCTTCTAGAAATCCTTCCAAAAGTTTTGAAACAATTCAAAATATCTTCTCTCATTGTGCCAAATCCAGGCACCCACTTACTGGATGGGGGAATTTGATTATCAATGTGGCTCCCCCTAAGCCAGAGTTCCAAATTCAATTCTCGGAGGAATTATCAACACTGGATTCTGGTGCAGACTCATTACTATTATTCTCAATTGTTTTCTTGACCCATGTCTTGTTCATTTCATTCTGGATCTCATTCACATCAATTTTTCTTTTGCCTTTGTCTTGTCTTTGCTCGTCCTGTTTTCTGTTTACTAGACCTCTTCTTTCATTAATCCTATTTCTACAGAATCTTGCAATATGACTATATTTATTGCAATTAAAGCACACAACATTTCTTTGCTTATATACTTGATTTCCTCTTGATCTGCACTGATTAGCCATGTGTCCAAATCCATTGCAAGCAAAACAATAGTGTTGATCATGATGTTAGTCATAAGCAAATATGAAATAAAAGTTACACAACAACCCTTATTTATCTTGAAAGATACGATGAATTCATAGAATTCATGATCCCAAGTCTCTGTTGATTAGTTCTTAATCTACTGACGTTACTCAGTGGTTGATGTGTGTTTCTATTAATCATTCAAGGGGCCTTACGTTGTTTGATCAATAGATTCTGTTCCCTACAAATATGCTACACAGAAAGTTTACTTTACACATTATATCTCTTCAAATAATGTGTCTGAACTTAGATCTTTGCATGATATTTATCAATTGAACATGCTTTAACTCCAAATATGCTATATATTTCCAATTGTCTATGAGATGTCAGCATATTTCATGTTATTTGCTTCTGATTGTCTGTTATTTGTAATTATGGTGATGGAATGTTATGAAATTCAAAGAAAATTAAAAGAACACTATAAACTTTGGTGAATCTTTAGCTATTGAACCACATACACTCTTGATACAGTCATGAGGAGAAGAAATCAAACCATATTTTCACCAGGATGTTCCACAGCTTGATACAGATGATGCTAACTTCAAAGGATGATGACTGAAAACAATACAAGCAGATTGATAAGCACTCCAAGGGACGCAGCAAATCAAAGCATGTATCAAGAATTCAAACACAGACTACTCATGATTTACAATGATTTGTAATCAAATGGTCTTCTCTTTCATTAAGTATGCAAAAACATGTATGTTTACAACAACTTTGAAATAGGTCTTGATATTTCAGCAATCAAATTTCAATTAAGCTTCCAAATATTCAAAATATGGCATCCCTGCACCTTTTATAGAATAAGGTGAGGGAGTGGTTACAAATGACCTACGGTCAAGATTTATCAATTAAAATCAATGGTGGATATTCCTTCTTTGACTTAGTCAACATCTTTCACGTGGCACAGGTTGCCAATTGGCAACCATCTGGGTAACTTATTTTCTTCTAAGTACCTGATGCATATGTCGCTTTGGAGATGCATCTTCTTTTCATTCTTTGGGTTCTTCTTCTTCTTCAGCATGTTCATCATGATCATCACTTTCTATATTGTCATCACCCTGATGAATATCCTCTTGTATATGGACCTTCATTATTGTCCTGATATTTTCATAGGCTTCCACTATCTTATCAACATCCCTACCATCCTGAGTTTTGGCTTTAGCAACGGCATGCCTGTGAGCTTGAAATTTATCTATGAGAGTCTCCAATTTACCTTTCCTATTACTTAATGTTTCATTATAATTCTCCACCTTGACTTTGATCCTCATGATCTTATTCATTGCCTCTTCTGTCAGGTGGGTGAGAGAATCATCAGCCATCAGCTGAAAATTATCATGCAAAGCTTTTATGGCAAAGTCTGCATCTTGGTTTTCAATTTTCCCCTCTACTTTTCCATCTAGGGCTTCTAGGACTTCTGCTTCATATGACATCATGTTGTGCAATTTCACACTGATATCTCTTAGCTTACTACTGCACTTCTTCAATACATCACATTCAAACATGATGTCTTTATACCAAACTCCACTAGCATGGCAGTGTTATTATTCAATACTTGATTATTTATCAGGACCTGAGGATTAATCCTCTTTATTTCACTTAAAGCACCTAAGGCTTTTTCTAACTAGAATGATCTTCTACCTGTTTCATTCTACATTTTATCAACTTTCTTCTTCGAGGTACTCAAAGCATTCCACCTCTGTAAAGAGGCTCTCACTACTTCCTCAGCTCCTGTGAGTGCTGATAACATCCACTTCCTCATGACCACTGATTCATGCTTCATAAGGTCTAACTTATTAACCTCCTCTTGAGAGATGACAGTCAATGGGACTACCTAATCTGATGATGTACTATCAGGGTTAATCAACCCTTTTATGTATGAGTGCAGCTAGGCAATGTGCTCTTTATGTTGCTTATTTTTCTCTTTTTCTTTCTTCACCCTTTGGGTTAAAGAATCAATTATATCCTTCCCTTCTTGACCCTCCTGGTCTTCATTAGCAAAGCCCAAATCAAGTGTGGTGATCTGGAATTCTTCCAGGGTGATTTTGCCTTTCTCTTTTTCAACAGTGGGAAGTGCTACTTGGGCAATCCTTCTGCCTGTAGCAGGATCTCTTCTGATAGTTGAGGTTAACTTGGCTTTCCTCTTGGGTTTCATGATGTTCTCTGCAAACAAGGTTGAAACATAAAATTCTTGAATTTCAAATCCTTGTTCCATACCTATTTCTTTCTCAAGCCACTGAGGTACTTGATCTCTGGATTCTCATTGTCTACCATCATCATCATGTCCACCCTGATCTCCAGTATCTATCTATGTTCTTGGTGGAGAGGGTGATCTCTTGATTTCTTCCTCATGATGTTCTTCATGAGGGGGATCCTGTTGTATTTCTTCTTCTTGAGGGATCTCCTTCTATAGGGGAGGATCATGTGGGATATCCGCATGAGGATCCTAGCCCTGATCATGCTCTCCCTCCTTCTGTATCTCATCCACCTTATTTTGTTCCTCACCTTGAGGCATATCTGCATCTGTGGATGTCTGTTTGTTTAATCCTGGTGCCTCACCCTAATCTTGGGCTACATTTTGTTTCGCACCTGATATATTGACCTATGGTGTCTTAAGGTTATCATGACCTGATGTGTCTTGAGTCTGGGTAACATGTTGGGTCGAGACAACATCATCGCCTGATGTGTCTTTATCACCTCCATCCTTTTGTTGGACTTCAACAATCTTAGGCTCAGCCGATGTCTCTTGCTATTGCTAGCCTATATCTAGAGTATCACTCCCTACTTCTATCTGCTTGACTTCTCCAACATTTTCTGTCACATCAGGTTCACCTGCTTGATGTTTGGGACTTACATCCTCCCTATAGGTCAAGTCTATCACTGTAGGGCTGGTTACCTGTTCTACTAATTTATCAAGCCCGATTTGTTGGGTTGTCCTTTCTGGGCTATTTTGTTTCTCTTCTTGCTTTGTTTGCTTCAATTCTTCCAATATTACCATCTGTGTTGATGGGGTCCCATGTGGGGTCATGCGAGTGCTAGAAGTAAGGGTCTCCATCCATTGGGAAGCTACGTTCTGCACCACCTCATCATCTAATAGGTCAACGGTGTCTTCCAAGGAGAAAGTACCACCCTGACCTACCCTAGAGGCTTCTTTTGCTTGTTCTTCAGCCTTCTCAGTTTTAAACTTAATAATGGTGGAAAGTGGCACGTCATGCTGCATTTCTTTTCTGAACACTTCACCACCAACTTCCCTCAACACTATAGGGTCCACCCTGATCTCACCCCTCATAGATGTTCTTTGTTTTTTAGGTGGTGACATCACTAGGGGCACCTTCCTCTTCCTGGTGACCATCATGGGGTCATCTCCTGTAGGCTCTTTACTCACTAGCTCCTCCTCAAGAGGGATATCCTCTTCCACATTCCACTGTGAGGTTTGGCCTTCATCATGTACCTCTGCAGTGTCTACAACTAGCCTCAGGATTCTTTTTGTTCTTGGTTTATCCATCAAAGGCCATGTAGATGAGGCTAATCCTTGTTCTGATGCAGATGCATCTTCAGCTGATATGGCCATTCTTTCAATTATCACCCCCTTAGGTTCATCATCAGTCTTCCTTTCTCTGGGGGGTCCTTTTCTTTGTTTCTGGGGAGGCAATCTTTCTCCATTAGATTTTTTTTCTCACTGAGAAAGTCATCATATTCCTCATCAAGAATCTCTTGCCTTTTTCTCTTTTTATCCATTGTGATGGCCACACCTTTCTTCTTTAGTATATTTATCTATTCATTTACCCATGATTGGGTTAGCTAAAGCACCCCACCTATAAACTTATCCAATGAAATGTCTTCAGGCTATGTTAGGTCAGGGGCTGAGATGGTGTCATTATACACCTTCTTACCTTCATATTCATTTGACATTGTCTTTCCATCATCCTTCTTTAATTGTACAGGCACTGGAATACAGTCAAATGTCCTTATCTGATTTAGGGTGAGCCTTTGATATTTTCTTTTTCTTACTTTGGCCTCATCCTCACAATCAGTCCAAAAATCTTCTAAGTGCTTCTGATGTATGGGCTTCCCCATTATCTTATGCATTCTACCATAGGGGTCATATGATCTGGCCAATGGAAATGGCTGTAGGTACATCAGGTTCAGACTCCCTATGACCTTCTTTATGCTTTCTGAATTAGGGCACATGTACCAACCTATAGATACTAGAAATAATACTAGAGGTATTTTCTTCTGTGCTTTATATGCATCCAGTATGATGGATATCTGTCTCAAAAACTCCATCAGGACTACCCCATTAGTAGGGTACCTAGGTAACATGAATGGTTTTCCTTCAAAACCTTCTATTCTGACATAGGAAAAAGTGGTAAATTGGATGAACTAGGCACCATGCTTGTATATAACTTCTTGAGCCTCCATGCTCAATCTCTTGGTTATATCTTCCTCCATAGTTCTAACTAGATGCATAGAAAACACATCATTCACCAATTTGTAATTGAGGAGATAGTTTCTTCTTTTAATTGAGGATAATGATCCCATATATGGGCATCATCTATATTGCCGCCAATCTTTCCAACTGTGGTCAGTGCATCAAATGTCCCTTTGTAAGCACATGAATAAACAACATATGAAGTCATGTGGAATGAGCACTCCAGGCCTCCTAGGTTCATCATCTGTTCATCTAAAGCATCACTGATGATCTTGGCCCATGATGGCTTACTTTCTGTGTAAAGACACATCTGGATGATTCCAAACATCCAATTCTTGAAACTCCCAGCATTAGGCTGGCCTGTCATCTTACTGAGCAGGGTAATCATATATTGATATTCATCATCAAAATCAAATTTGTACAGATTCACTAGCAATTTGGCAGAGGCAGTGTAGGTGTTGTTCTTAGACCTCCATTGGTATATCCTCTTCCTGGCAGTCTTTTATTATTTTCATATTCAGTTTCTAGTTTGTAAAGATCCATATTGACCACCTTCTTTCCAACTGGGAGATTGAAAGTAGATGTGATCCCTTTAATTGACAAGTCTGCATAAACTCTTCCATTTTTTTCCACTCACCTTGTCTGAGGGTTGTAATTTCTGGCGCATTCCACTTGTTGGCGCTTAGGTGTGCGACCCTCAACTCCTCCCTCTTCGGGCCTGTGCGGTCTCTGGGTAACACTGCTGGGGCGCCATTCACTAATAGTTTGAGCTTTTGGTGTAGTGGTAGCTGGGTTAGTGCTAACAACTGGTGACTCTACTGGGGAGGAGTTTGATTCCCACCGATGCCCACTACCTTCATGTGTACAAGGTACGCCTAGCAGTCCGTGCCTACCCAAGGGGAAGGTACGGACTAGTGGGGGTGCTGTTGGCGCTTAGGTGTGTGACCCTCAACTCCTCCCTCTTTGGGCCCTCGTGGTCTCTGGGTAACACTCTCGGGGTGCCATTCACTAATAGTTCAAGCTTTTGGTGTAGTGGTAGCTGAGTTAGTGCTAACACCACTATTAGTTCTGGGGTTTCCATGGCATATGGAAATCCTACCGCATGCCACATTCCTGATAAAAATATGGCATCCAGTAGGGTATTATCTTTATCATCATGCATCCTAGACGACCATGCCACTAAATCTGTTTCTCCCTACTATGTCTCCCCGATGGCACCATACTTGAATTGTATCCCTTCAGGTTGAACGTACATGGGCTTAGGAAATTTTGCCCCGGATCTGTTTCTCCTGAGGTCTGCCATGGATTCCTGCAATGCACATGACTAGTCTTACCATAATATTCATATGCATGCACACTTACATTATACATCTATGGCATCATGCATATTATACCATTTAATATTTATTACTTCATCATGATATGCCTACTTACAAAATCAAACTACTGGAAAAAGTCATATTACCTGGACATGCAGAAAATGACAACATGAGGGTTTCTAATTACTTACCTAATAATGCTTATCTCCTGGATTAGGTTGATGATTACGGAAAAGGGTCTCAAATACTGGTGATCACGCGCTCCATTATGCTGCAAGTTGTATGTCTGTCTACAGGTAGCTCGTATGACGGTTTGACTCTCTGCTCTGTAAATTCTTGTTTCTTCTCAAGGTAAATAAAAATAACCTTGCAAACTTGCTTTTAACCTCATTCATAGGGCAGATTAGGGAAAAACTGGGTTAAATCAATTAAAACCATTGATCTTCTACACAAAATCCATGGATGCTGCCAGGTGTTTGTATCGTATTTACAGTCGGCGGGAATCCACCTACTGCATTTATGTGCATTAAATATTATGAGGCAAGAGGAGGGGGGTGATCTTTAGAAGATCAGGTGATATTTGAAATATGAACCCCTCTATGTAATATGACCTTTCACCTTTGAGTGGCAAAACTGATGTTAGGAAATTGGGTGATGTTGAGAATATCGGGTCATGATTTTAAGATCAGGGGATATTTAAAATGTGACCCCTCATAACTAAAGTGACCCCTTTCAAAAGATCGGGATGACGTCAGCATGTAAATGACTTCGTCTGAACATTGTATTAAAATGATGTCATCATCATATTGTTGAAAAGGGTGATCGACGGATACATACCCCCGCGAGGTAAAAGGAATGATGATGTCACCATCATGTTGGCACTGGGGTGATATTTCACGATAGGGTGATATTTGAAAGATCAGCATACAAAGGAGTCAATGGTTCAGTTAAACCCATCAAATGCATATTTGAATTGCATGTTGTGAATGTACATCACAAATGTACATCAAGTTCAAATACAAGGAAGTCAACGGTCAAATGCATGTTCTACAAAGCATATTGTGAATGCATCTTGCGAATGTATCTTGACATATACATTGTGCATGTACTTTGGGTTAGGTGCAAAGCATGATCGGTAGTAGTGGTAAGGGAAACCAGGAACAACAAGTCAAGCCTTGCATGTATAAGGATAGTCATCGGCACATCGGCAAAGGGTTTTAGGTGTCTACCGATGAGGTAAGTCTCATCGATGGTTGCGGGGTCTAAAGGCTTCATTAGGGAGAGATATGGTATCAGTTAGACAGTTTACAAAGTGACCAATGGAAGTCAGCCATGCCGATAGTGAAGAGTTCAGAGTGAAGAATACGATCAGAGGAAGGATATTTTGGTTGGCTGATAGTGCATAATCTTGCTGATAGGCAAGTAAAACATGGATATACAAAGGGGAATGCAGGTCAGGTGTTTGGCTCCTCATCATAGATTATTGTACTTTATCAAAGTCACAACATCAAAATATGTGAACAACAATAAGGATATATAAAAGTACCACCGTGTATCAATGACCTTTGATACCAAATGCAACAAGAATCTGTCAAGACATATCACTCTCACACTAAGATTAGAATGATTTTTCACTAAGCATAATGACTACTAAGATCTGCATTGTATCATGTGTCATGGTTATACTGATACTGCTACTACACATATAGAATATTCCATTACATTACGTTTCCTTGAGACATTTTGTTAGAAAGTTCAAGTGCCTTGTTTACTCTTCTACAGTTTGCATCCATGTTAACCAAGGCACTTGGAACTACAACATTTGACAACAATCCCTTTGATGAATGATGTACCATGTTTCAAAAATTAGTATGTTGATATAGGCTACAAGAAGGCTGGCAAAGGTTGCAGAATCTAATTATACACCTACTAATTGTATTGTCTTGAATTAATGCTAAAGCTTTTTCAACAAATCTATTTTGTGTGAGTCTTGCAATCATTGCATCTCCAACTAATGACAAGATAATGACTAATGGCACTTGCTCACTGTGCTCCTTGTTGTGCCCAAGGGATTGCACCATCTAAGTGTCTAAGGGACTAGACCAAAACATATGACCTTGTATGCAATACTTTGTGCCAACACACATCATCTCCATGTTGGATTTAGGGCACACAACTAAGAGGGGGGGTGAATTAGTTGTACAAAACTTTCTCTTTCCTTAACCACCTAACTCCACAATGTTAATTAACAGCATAATATAAGATCAACCATGAAAGCACAATGTAACAAGTTAAGAGCAGAAGCACACTAATACACATAACACCAAGATTTTTGATGTGGAAAACCCAGTTAAGGGAAAAACCATGGGGTGATTAACCTAAGATAATATTCTTTGTTAGAAGAACAAAAAGAACAAAATGGCACTTGCCAATTAGGGCTCACGGCCCAAGCACATTGCTCACAAGAGGCTCACTACCTATAGGAGACATACTGTCTACAAAGGAATAAGTATCACATAATTGAACTGGTAAATAGCATCTTCACTATGCTTGAGTCAGTTCCATTTAAGCTCAAACCTTCTGCTCTACCTTTTGTTCTTCTCTTTGCTACCACATGCTTATCTTCACCAGTACACACTTGAAATGACTTTGCAAACCTTTATTTATATATGACATTAACTTAGGAACAATCATCTAAGTCGGCAAGCAACCGCAAGAACATTTGCAAGGTGTATATTTCATCCAGTCGGCCAGTCACAGAAAGAACACCTTCTTCCGGAAGTATTTCTTCAATTCTGGGCTCCAATTCTAATGTGGACCATCAACACGAATTGAACATAATCCAAGGACCTTCACAAGCTCTCCTGAATCACCAGGAACATCCGCACTTCCTCTACTTACTGAAATCATTTTCTCCTACATCCGTAACCTCAAGAACATAGTCTGTTATCATTGTCACAAAGGAATAGGTTCTTTCCGAACCTTTAAACCACAAACTGATTTACTTGACACTTCACAAGGATGTCCTAAACACTTCCTCAAATCTGCAGAGTGGGATAATCCATTACCGGACCTTACCGGACCTATCTGTCTCACTCTGTCACCACTGAGCACTTGTCGGAACCGGTTCTACTTGAGTGACCATAACTTCTTTAGATCTTCATGTGGATCCCTAAAAATTTGACTGGAGCATCTCAAGACTTATATCTACAAACCCTTTAAACTGCATCCTCTGATCCTCAACCTATCTTGGACTTTTACCTCGTTATCATCATTGTTCTTTACTGTTCCTGATTGAGACTATTTTTCTCAATATCCTCAGCACATAGCTCATCCAATCCTTCTCATTAATGCAACATGAGTATGTTGACATCAATGACAACACTGGTTCAACCCATACTTGCAACACTCCACTGAGGAGACAAACATATATCACTATCTAATAACTATGGCACATAATACTGATCATTGCCAATCATACAACATCACATACAACATCACATACAACATATATAACTAATAAAGACTGATGCTATACTCTCACTTGGATAGCTGAGGAGAAAGAGGAACTGACCTAGATGCAAAACTCCCCTTGTCTGATATTATCTATTTTGGCACATTGGTTGAATATGAAACACTTTTGAACATGTCATGCTGATGATTTAACTGATCCAAACTACCAAGGCATTTGATAACTACATGATACCACCCTCTAGAGCCTTGTTAACCTTCATCATACATTACCATGTTATCCATTTCATGAATGTAATGCATATTTGAACCTACTTCAACATTGTAGTCACAAGTTGGCATCTTGTAGTTATCTAGCCACTATACTGTACTATTCAGAGACATGCATCTGCATATATTTGAATATCTCTACCCTTCTTTATCTTTTAGGGGACTGCATGATAAAACTATGTTCATCTCCCCCTAAACTTATGGATCTCTTTATGTCTTTGGAGATGCCTTTTGTGCATAAAACACATGCATAGGTTCTTTCCCTTTTTGTTCATGTTTCCTCCTCCAAACTTTCTCAAGTTCTTTCCTTTTCCAACCTTTCAAATACTCTTCCTTTTACTTGGTTAACACATTCACCTCCTTGATATAACTAGGTGATCTTACAAAACCTTTTCTACAACAATGTGCTCTATGTCCAAGGGTGTTGCACTTATAACATATGATATTGCAATCTAGATCAAATGAATGATAGTTTCTTTTTGACAACCTATGAGCACTTCTATTATTATTCATACAAGATAATACCTTCCATGCACTCTACAGTTTCTTTATATGTGGCCAACTTTGTTACACCTATAACAAACTACATTCATATTTCTATAAGATACAGATTGACTCCTTCTACAATCAATTGCTTTATGTCCATAACCATTACATGAATAAAAATAACCAGGGAAGGAATAATTGTACCTTATTGATTGATTTTTCCTGGTAGGTGGTGTTGTGTGGTTACACAACACACCCCATTTTGACTTGGCAAAACAGGGACCCAACTTTTGGCTTGGCTTGTGTTGTCTGCTTTCTGGCGGTTTGGTAAAAATAGGTCAGGTGCATCATCATCATGATATTCGATGAGGTTGGTCATCATCATGAGGTTAGTTTGTCAAAGTTCATATTTTGTTTCTATGACCTCATAGTTAGAAAGAGCTTGAAATTCCATGCAGGTTTGCCTTTTACATCACTTGAAAATTCGTCCATATGAGGGAGTTATGCACAGTCAAAGTTTTGGTCAAACCTGATATTCGCAAGAAGAGGGTCATATTTTATAAACTTAGTTTTGCTGTATGAAGAACATCATCATCATATTTGAAACACCCCCCGATAATATCCTAAGGTCGAAATATCCGGAAGTCAACTTTAAGTCATAGTAAGTTTTCCCCGTCGAGCGGTCTTTTGTATTGCGAAAGGTCATCATCATGATCTTGGTCTATCACCTGATAAAAATCATGCAGTCCCAATATCCGGACGTCAATCTTAAGTGATAGTGTGTTTTACCCGTCAAATGACCTTGGGCACATCGCGAGAATCATGGTATTTTAACATCACCTGATATTATAATATCATGCTGATATTATAATATCACCCTACTTAGAAAATCCACCATCTGCATAATTTGCATGCGCACATCAAAGTCCTGGTGATCATCATCATCTTGATCTTTCAAGGCAGGATCATATTTCATATCCTCCTGATCTCCTTTTGCACAATCATGATGATCACCCTATCTTTCAAAGGGAGGGTGATATTCCATTCCTAAGTCATGTTGTCAAGATCATCATGATCTTGTTTGTCTACCCGATATTTCGTAATGTCCTCCTGTCGAGAAATATAACCTTTTGCAAATATCCTGATGACGTCATCCCGACCTGATAAACGAAGAAGCAAATATCAGGATGACATCACCATCACATTTCTCCTTCGGCAGGATATTTTCCAAAACATGATCCGGTTCACGAATATGACGATGACGTCATGTTCTAAGTTCAACAAAGGCCCCGGATATCCTGATGATCATCATCATCCTGATCTTTCGAGAGGGTTACCTTGGCCGCAAAGGGGTCATATTACATGCACCACCCGATCATCTTCCTTAGGTGACCCGATATTACATTTATCCCCTGATTTTAACGAAACATGACGGTGACGTCATCTTTTGCATTTTAATGAAGCCCGAATATGACGATGACGTCACCATCATATTCCTTTCCTCAGCAGCAGGATCATATTCCAAATCCTCCTATTTTCCTTCGACATGATGATGACGATGATGTCTTTCTTTCCCCAATATGCAGAAGCGAAACATCCTGATGTGCTTTTCATCAGAGCATTCAGAAGGGAGGAGCATCATATTTCATGATATCCTGCAGCTAGATAGAAGACATAGAGTTGGGCATCATCATGATTTTTGGCGTCGGTATAACTATTGCCATCGGCCAAGTCTAATTTTGTCACCCCGATCATATGTGGTCACACCGATCGAATATGATGATGACCCGAAACATACAAATAGAGCATGCAAGCCGGATTTGAAATAATTTGTTAAAAGCGGTTATTTCCTTGTATATTTTGAGATAAATGATCATATTTGGAGCCCGATATACAAGGAAATGGGTGGGAAAATGAAACGATGGTTGACCTGAGTGTTTTTTAACGCTGTTTATGCATTTAGTGCATATTTTCCACAGGTATGAAGCCCTATTGCCTGTAGCTGCACATTTTGAGGCATGTTTAATAAAACGTTTACTTCTTGTTGTTTATCCACATGATGATGAACTTAATGTTTGTCTGTTTATTTGCAGGAAGTCATGATGCTGTTAGAGCTGCTGCTGAAGCTGACAATTACAAAGTTGCACATGGAGGCAACATGAACCAGAAGTGAGGAGGATATTGTCAAATATGCTGTTTGCCAGCTGGAGACCGAATCAAATCAAAGATGCTGGAATATTCTGTGCCAGCTATACATTTGCCAACTGGCAAAGCATGTGCTTTTCATCTGGACCGTTGATTATTGTGAGAGGATCCTGATCCTTGAATCATTGTAACTATTTTCTGGCATTTGTTCTATATAAGAGCCAGATCCTAAGGAGATACATGAAGAATATACACAGACGCATCTGGCGCATTAAAGCCGATTACTGTAGAATCAATTAGGAGATCAGATTACTGAGACTAATGAGGATAGAATTGTTGAAATGTCAAGGTTCTTTCTTCAGATCACTGTAAATGTACCTGTTCTTGAGCATACTGAATGGATATGAAGTTTCAGATTACATCCTGATTGTAAATTTTACGTAATCTTCTTGTTGATTTATGGATATGTACTGGTGAATGCTGTGTTCAACTGGAAGCGCTTTCATTTCATTACATGTTGTTGTCAACTTTTCCTTTGAAGATTTGCACTAGATCATGCGGATTTGTGGAATGTCCTGGTGAAGTATGATTCTAGTTTCCTTCTTTTCATTGCATGTATGGGAGCTTGTATGTGGATCAGTGATCTAAGTCAAGTAGTTTTGGGAATCTTATTCTTTAACCCTTTTCCTTTTTTTAATTTCATAAATTCATCACCATAACTGCAAATCATGATAAATAACAAGCAGAACAGAGAAATATGCTGAAATCCTATAGGTAACTAAAAATCATTAGCATATTTGAGTTAAATGCATGTAGTATTGAAAATATCATGCAAAGAATCATAAATAATGGTAGAAATCATGCAAATATCAGCCTGTAGGCACATTATTTGACTAAATTCACAGTGCAGAGGTAGAATTGTTGGAGATTTATGCAGAGCAGGCATATAGAGCAGGATATTTGAAGAAATAATGATGAACTTTGCAGAAACACGTAAGGCCCCTGAATGGAAAACAGAAACACACATCAACCACTGAGTAACGTCAGTAGATTAAGACCTAATCAACGGAGACTTGGGATCATGAATTCTCTGAATTCATCGTATCTTTCAAGATGAGTAAAGGTTGTTGTGTAACTTTTATTCTATGTTTGTGAATGACTAACATCATGACCAACATAAATTGGCGCTAGAAGGAGGGCCGACCGGAAGATCACGCTCATCATCAGTATTTTCAGGTTTGATGACGTATAAGAGTAAGGTAACCTCAGATCACTCGTGAATTTTAGTAAATTTCGTAAATATTTGCTGTGACAAGATTGTATATGCACATTCTATGAAAAGATTTCCATATCTCACATAAATATTGCAGGCTTTACAGTAGATCTCTCTGAATTCACTAATATCGGCTAAAGATGAGTAAATTTGTTCAAGCTTTGAGAATTTGAGCCTTAAACACTTAAGATCTTGTGCTACGGGTCAGGATATCCCAATATCCTGTCATATTTGCAGTATCTTCGCAAATATTTCGTAAGTATCCAGTCTGATTTACCGTTTAACCACAAATATCACCTCATCCGGTGGAATCCAGCCAATATTTGCAAAGTTTCAGCCAATTTGCCTCCAAAACGAGAAATCCTGGCTTACAGGATAAATACCAGGTCTAGACCTAGCGAAGTTTTTGAAGAATTGCCTGTTAGAGGTTTCAGACCTAGGACTGTGGACATTCACCATACTCCAGGGTCTAGTGCGTCCAGAACTTCACCGGGACCTCCTCCTGTAACCCCTGTCGGTTTGCAGATACCTTCCGGTATATCCGCGACACCTCCTGTTCAAACCCAGGGTATACCTTTAGTTCAACCTCAGCCAACTGCACCACCAGTTCAGCCCCCTCAGGCTGCAATGTCTTTCTTTGCAGCGGAGTCACCGTTGACTTTTACTGCATATCATGAGTTACCAAAGAATCTGGACAAACTTTGCCCAAGGTATCATCCTTATCAAGATGCTGATGATCATATCAGGACATTTAAAGAAGCGTGCTGCAGAGCCAGAATAGAACATCAGGACGTGGTGTGCAGATTATTTCCTTTTTCCCTAGGGGAAGAGGCTTATAATTGGTTCATCAGTCTTGGCCAAGCTTCTGTCGGTTCGTGGGCTGTCTTAGAGAAAACCTTTGTTGACAGGTTCAAAGTCCCTATTGATCCATCCATGAATTACCACATGTTTGCCACAATCAAAAGATTTGAGAATGAGCCTATTGCCAATTTCAATGCTAGGTTCCAGAAAATGTTGTCCAAGCTAGTTGCCCCATATGTGGTGATTGATGCTGCTGCTAGGAGTATCTATTATTCATCCCTGGATCCATTAACTTCCATGTTCATCAGGAGAACACATCCTGAGATCACTACTTTTACAGGAGCTTTTCAAGAAGCTATCAAGGTAAATCAGCAGTTGATACCTGCTCCTACTCCAAATATAGCATTCCCTACTTTGCCTGGCATGCAATCACAATATCCAGCACAATATCCTGCACAATATCCAAATGGATCATTGATACCCCTAGCAGTCATGCCTGCACCTTTGCAAGTACCTCCATTGAGTATTATGCCTCCTCCTAATGGAAATAGCCAATTGCCACAATATCCTGCACATGCTCAGACACCTCAGGGTACAGATCTATCCAACAACAACCATGGATCTTCTTTTTTCAAGCCTCAGACTGAAAATGTAGTGGCCAAAGCTCAAGAGGAGAAGGAGGAAATCAAAGAAATTTCTGCTCAACTCAGAAAACTCACCATAGAAGTAACACATTTGAGAAATCAAGGGTTTTATTCGCAGTCGGGTCAGAATAGGAGTTATTCCAATGACAGACCAAACTACCCTGACAGAGGATATAACAACAATAACTTCAACAATAATGGTGGAAACAATAATAATCCTCCTGGACAGCCCAGAGTGTGGAACTCTAGGCCAAATAACGGTTCATTACCATCACCCCTAGACAATCAGCCTCCTGGTGAAGCCAAACAGACTACTAGAGTCAATCTTGCTGAAGCAGCCCTTACCAATTGGTGCAGGATTCACAATACAAATGCACATGCAGAATTAGATTGTCCACAATTTAGGATTGCTGCCAGCATCTTTCAGACTGAAGTGTCTAATACTTCTGGAAATCCACCTCAGGCAGAAGGAAATGAAATAGTTCCTTGTGGATATGACTCAGCTTTTGTGTTAGAAACGTACACAAATCAACCTCATCAGGATTATAATCAGACATGTGAAGAATCTACCTTAACCTTTGAAACAAACTATGTCTTCCCCTTTGAGGATGATTAATGAACCTGCAAGAGAGCATGAGGAAGTACATGCATACCAGCAGCAATATCCCGGTAAGCACAATTATAACCTGAGGAGCAATGCCAACAGACCTACTGGTCCATTGACATCATCTCTACCTCCAAACAACTTCAACACACCTCCTGATCCTAAGGCTAGCAATAACCCTGGATTCCCTAAGGTGAATGCTCAATACCTGTCTCCTCAAAACACAGTAACAAAAGTCGTAAATGCACCTCAAGAGTCTGACAAGTTAGTCAGCTATTTGGCTGATGAAATGAAGAAAATCAAGATCAGCCTGTCCTTATCTGAGCTATTGAAAACTCCCGCCATCAAAAGGGCATTCATGAAGTCACTAGATGATGCTACTCCTAAAGAGGATAATCATCTTTCAAGTCAATCCAATGGCAAAGATCATGCTGCTAAAGATAACTTTATCAAACCTAAGGTGTCCGCTACAGTCCAAGCCGCTGAAACCTCCCACATGACCTTGTATAGAGATAAAACTGAATCACCTCCATTTCTCCTCACCATAAGAATGTTCAGCAAGAACTTGCACAACTGTTTAGTTGATTCAGGAGCCTCAACAAATGTTATGCCTTTGTCAATATGTAACGCATTAGGACTGCATCCTGCTAAATCCTTAAAGAAGGTCACTCAACTGGACAAGACAGAAGTAAGTGTAGTGGGAGAACTCACTCACATTCACATGCAGCTAGCATTTGATCCTCGGATCCAATATTACATTGACATTCAGGTAGTGGACATACCTGATACATATGGGATGTTGCTTAGCCGAGATTGGTCTAAAACGCTTAACGGATATATGTCCACAGACTTCAGTCACATGTGGTTACCATGGAAAGGTATACCTAATCAGATCAGGATTGATGCTGAGCCTAGGATGAAACATATGATCATGGAATATAACAAAACAAATGAGATCATGTATGTAAACGTAGAACCTGGAGTTTATCACATCAGGCCACAAACTGTTAAAATAGAGGAGATCCTGATGTTGGATGTTCATCATCATCATGATGATGATTATCATGAGGACATGCCGAGTCTGGAGTTTGATAATAATCTAGATAATGAGAATGAAATAGATCGCTTCAGAGATTTTGAGATGCATTATCTACTCAGGTAAAACATTGCCAATTATTGAATATATCTGCTAATGATATTTTGATTGATGGATGGTGCAGATTACATGGCGAAGCACATTCAGAAAAGACTTGTGAACCATGCTTAGACATGATGATACTGGAGCAAACGTATAGTGAAGCATCATCATCATATTCCGAGGTGAGTGCTATGTCTGATGATGATGATGGTACTAATTCTTATTTGTCTTCTGCAGGAGCAGAGGCACCGACGGATCCTGATGAAGATCATATCCGGAAAACGGAAGAGGTCCTGGTGTCGGATCCGATAAATGATATGAGAAAAGAAAAGATCACTCCTGGTAGTGATTGCTTCATGGAATCAGATTATGAGTTGTCTGATGAAGATAAAGGCAGTGACCTGATGAAGTTTGAAGAATTTCTGGTAAAAGAAATAGAAAAGATGACACAACAGCGTAAATCTCCCCAGGAGGTTTTAATTAGAGGTTGGTGTAGGCTGCATGAGGCACCTCACTTAGAAACAACTTGCTCACTATGCTTACATATTTTGAAGAAGCATGCAGCTGTATGTGCTGAACATCATCCTCCTGCTGAGATGGAAGAGAAAACAAAAAAGCCATCAAGCTCACCAAATAAAGGAAAGAAGAGACTTGAGGATGACATCCCCAAGTTAAAGTGGATATCAGGCGGGGCAGCAGCTAGAGCTGCAAAGAAGAAAGGAAGTTCAAGTAAATATCCTGCTGAAGACAAATGTCCTGCTGAAGATAAGCCTTGGATCCTGAGGTTTGATGGATCCAAATCCAAGCAAGGTGCCGGGGTAGGAATTGACCTTATTGATCCCTCAGGGAAATCCTACTTAGCAGCTTACAGACTACAGTTCCCCTGCACCAATAATGTCGCAGAGTATGAAGCTCTGATTCATGGAATGTTGTTTGCCCATAAGAAGAAAGTGGAGATCCTGCATGTCTTTGGAGATTCAGAACTGGTTGTGAGACAAGTAAGAGGAATTTACTCTTGTAATTACAGAAAGCTATCAAATTACAGACATCGTGTGTGGGACCTGATTGAAGACTTTGATGCCTTTAATATCGTTCACGTACCAAGAGAACAGAACCAGAGGGCAGATGCACTTGCCCAGGCTGCCAGTACGTTGGAACCGCTGTCTATATCTGGTCTGAAGAGATTTTCAGTAGAATTGGTGTCAGTACCTTCAGTACCTGACAATGTGACTAATCTCCAAGTGTTTGATGATGATCAGCACATCCTAGACTTCATATCAAATAGAGACATATTTGAAGCTCAGATTATAGATGAGAATGATATGGAAGATCATGTCTGGGAAGAAGATGAGATATTAGAGTTGCCTAGCAATAGAATTCCCAAAGGTATGATTGAATTAGAAAGAGCCTTTGATCTAGATAATATGCTTAAACATAAAGATTTGCCTAAGGCAGATGGAGGTCAATATTCACAGGTGAATATTGGACAAGCTGATGACAAGAGAAATGTCTTATTGGGTAAGGTTTGTACACCTGAAGAGTTAGAAGGAATAACTCAGGCCCTTAAGGATTACATACATGTAATTGCATGGACTTATGATGAGCTAAAGACATATGACACTTCTGTCATAACTCATACTATACCTCTCAAGCCAGATGCAAAACCTTTCAGACAGAAGCAGAGGCCAGTCAATGCTCTGCTTGAACCAATCATCCTTGAAGAAGTCAAGAAATTGTTAAATGCCTGGATAATATTTCCTGTAAGGCACTCCACTTGGGTGGCGAATCTTGTGCCGGTCAGAAAGAAGAATGGAGACATCAGATTATGTGTAGATTTCAGGAACCTGAACAGAGCATCAGAAAAAGATAATTATCCTTTGCCCTCTTTGGATGAAGTTCTACAAATTGTGAATGGAGCCAAGATGATGTCCTTCTTGGATGGTTTTTCAGGATACAACCAAGTGATGGTTGATAAAATTGACAGATTAAAAACTGCCTTCACCACAAAGTGGGGGATATTTGCATATAGACGTATGCCATTTGGACTTATAAATGCTGGAGCTACATTCCAGCGAGCAATGGACATAGCCTTCAGAGGCTTAATAGGAAAATGTATAGTCATCTACATGGATGACCTAACAGTATTCTCCAAGGAAAGAGGAAATCATGTTGCTGATCTCAGAAGTGTACTGAAGAAATGTGAAGAATATGGAATATCTTTGAATCCTAAGAAGTGCATATTTGGAGTCACAACAGGAAAATTACTAGGCCACCTGATCACAGAAGATGGAATTATCATTGATCCTGACAGGGTGGAATCTATTATGAAGTTACAACTTCCAGGAAGCAAAAAGGGACTTAAATCTTATTTTGGTAAGATAAATTTTGTGAGGAAGTTCATCACCGGCTTTGCTGAGATTGTCAGACCACTAAATGCCATGTTGAAAAAAGATGCACAAATTGAGTGGACACCAGAAGCCAAGGCTGCCTTTGAAAATATAAAGAAGGCCATTTCAGATGCTCCTGTCCTCATTAGTCCAGATTATACAAGAGGTTTCTACATCTACTCATTTGCCTCAGAACATACTTCTGCAGCAGTGTTAACTCAAAGAAATAAAGAGAAAGAAGAGAAACCAATTGCTTTCATGAGCTGTCCTTTCAGGGATGCTGAGTTGAGATATGTAGATGTTGAAAGACAGGCACTTGCATTAGTCAGAGTAGTAAAAAAGTTCAGACATTATATACTGAGAAGCAAAGTGATTGTTGTGGTACCAGATGCAGCAGTAAAGATGCTGCTGATGCAGAGTGAACCCGGTGAAAAAAGAGCCAAATGGATTACTGTATTACAAGAATATGACATGGAGATCACACCAATGAAGCTGGTAAGAGGACAAGCTCTAAGCCAGATGATATCTGAAACTAATCCAAACATCATCAGTCAGGAGTATGTGATCAATGAGAAAGACAATAGGGAATGGTATTCAGACATCAGGCACATCCTGATCACGGGAAGATGTCCTTCAAGAATGCAAGCCTCACAGAGAAGAGCCTTAAAGATAAGATCCCAGAGGTATATGATGAAGGGAGGAACCTTGTTCAAGAAGAATTATGAAGGAATATACCTGAGATGCTTAGAGAAACCAGAAGCAAATAAAGTTTTAACAGAGTTACATGACAAGTTTGGTACTGCACACGGATCAGCATTAGCCACAACACATGCAATCCTCAGAGCAGGATATTACTGGCCTACAATTTTTAAAGACACGGCTGATCATGTTAAATGTTGCCATGTTTGCCAGGTTGCTGCCAACAGAGAAAAATATGCTGCACAACCATTGCAGCCAGTGATGGAAGAGCGCCCATTTGCATAGTGGGGCATGGATTTCATAGGACCGATCAATCCTCCGTCTTCCTCAGGCCATAGGTATGTCCTAATGATTACTGATTATTGTACTAGATGGACTGAGGCTATCAGCAGCAAAACTTGTACTGCGGATGATGTCATTAAATTTCTGGAAAGCAACATTGTCACCAGGTATGGAATTCCTTATGCATTGGTAAGTGATAATGGTTCTGCCTTCATTTCCACCAAATTGTCAAGTTGGGCTTTTGATCATGGGATCATACTTAAGTTCTCATCCAACTACTATCCCCAGGGAAATGGATTAGCAGAATCCACCAACAAGAATTTACTGAGTATCATAAGAAAATTGATAGAGAAAAATCCCAAGGAATGGAACTCATTTCTGAAATATGCCTTATGGGTAGACAGAACTAGAATGAAAATTGCATTAGGAAACTCACCCTTCCAACTAGTATATGGGGTAGATCCTATCCTCCCTATAAACTTAAAAATTCCTACTCTGTAGTTTGCCCAAGAATATCTAGGCATAGATAATAAACAGGAAGTCAGGTTGCTTCAGTTGATGCATCTGGAAGAAAAATGAAGTCAAGCGATTGACCAATTTGCAAAACATCAGGCTATTGTCAAACGCTGGTTTGACAAGAGAGCCAGAATTAAAGCTTTCAGGATATCCGATTTAGTCCTGATGTGGGATAAAGCCCATGAAAAGAAAGGTGATCATGGTAAGTTCGATAGATTATGGATAGGTCCCTTTTAGATTTCTAAAATTTTAGGAGACAGCACTTATAGGCTTAAGAACCTGACAGGTGAGGATGTCCCGTTGCCAGTCAATGGACAATTCCTCAAACATTATTTCCAGGCCTGAATGACTTCGTCACAGTCACATGTATCATATTGTATATTTGTATAGTTGTTTGTACAGTTTGTTTGTTGTTGTTGTTGTTTTGTTGGTTGGGACCTTGTTCTGGTAAGTCAGGATGATGCACTTCATCACCCTAAGAAAATAACTAAATTGTTAGGATTCAAGTGATGAGATCAGATTTAGATATAGATTGTAATTCATTCTGATAAATATTCATGATCAGGTTTTATAATATCTTTTCATCAGGTGCCTTTTCTTGTCCAAAGTGAATCAAACACAATGAAACACCTAACAGCCTTGGGCTTGTTGAAGATATGAGTATAGGTGTTAAGTGAAAAATCTAAAGGGACTCCCTTGCTACCAATACAATCTCCAACCTAAAGCTGCAAGTGACCATACCTTGTACAAATGAGCTGACATGATGATATCAGATATATAAATAAAAAAATATATAAACAATAAACTTAGGCCATCTAAGTAACTCTACCGGGGCTATAGATGCTTGCTGGCAGTGGGGCTCTACTTAGGGAGATTGTATAGATAACCTTGCCAGGGCTATGGACGCCTGCTGGCAGCAAGGCTCTATCCAGGTTGGCTATGAGGGATGATCTCCAACTATGTAGTTTAACACCAGTTACTTATATTTTCAACTTGCTTTCAAGATGAGGATAATTAATCATATGCACACACATGATCCTTTGTTAGCACTGTTACCTTGATGAAACTTTATCATTCAAAGATCATGATGATTTTACTTAGACAGAATTAGAACACTATAGATAAATGTGATCACATCACTTGAATCATTGGAATTTGTTTATTTTCTTTGGTGGCAAGTTGTTGTGTGGTTACACAACACGCCCCATTTTGACTTGGCAAAACAGGGACCCAACTTTTGGCTTGGCTTGTGTTGTCTGCTTTCTGGTGGTTTGGTAAAAATAGGTCAGGTGCATCATCATCATGATATTCGATGAGGTTGGTCATCATCATGAGGTTAGTTTGTCAAAGTTCATATTTTGTTTCTATGACCTCATAGTTAGAAAGAGCTTGAAATTCCATGCAGGTTTGCCTTTTACATCACTTGAAAATTCGTCCATATGAGGGAGTTATGCACAGTCAAAGTTTTGGTCAAACCTGATATTCGCAAGAAGAGGGTCATATTTTATAAACTCAGTTTTGCTGTATGAAGAACATCATCATCATATTTGAAACGCCCCCTGATAATATCCTAAGGTCGAAATATTCGGACGTCAACTTTAAGTCATAGTAAGTTTTCCCCGTCGAGCGGTCTTTTGTATCGCGAAAGGTCATCATCATGATCTTGGTCTATCACCCGATAAAAATCATGCAGTCCCAATATCCGGACGTCAATCTTAAGTGATAGTGTGTTTTACCCGTCAAATGACCTTGGGCACATCGCGAGCATCATGGTATTTTAACATCACCCGATATTATAATATCATGCTGATATTATAATATCACCCTACTTAGAAAATCCACCATCTGCATAATTTGCATGCACACGTCAAAGTCCTGGTGATCATCATCATCCTGATCTTTCAAGGCAGGATCATATTTCATATCCTCCTGATCTCCTTTTGCACAATCATGATGATCACCCTATCTTTCAAAGGGAGGGTGATATTCCATTCCTAAGTCATGTTGTCAAGATCATCATGATCTTGTTTGTCTACCCGATATTTCGTAATGTCCTCCTGCCGAGAAATATAACCTTTTGCAAATATCCTGATGACGTCATCCCGACCTGATAAACGAAGAAGCAAATATCAGGATGACATCACCATCACATTTCTCCTTCGGCAGGATATTTTCCAAAACATGATCCGGTTCGCGAATATGACGATGACGTCATGTTCTAAGTTCAACAAAGGCCCTGGATATCCTGATGATCATCATCATCCTGATCTTTCGAGAGGGTTACCTTGGCCGCAAAGGGGTCATATTACATGCACCACCCGATCATCTTCCTTAGGTGACCCGATATTACATTTATCCCTTGATTTTAACGAAACATGACGGTGACGTCATCTTTTGCATTTTAATGAAGCCCGAATATGACGATGACGTCACCATCATATTCCTTTCCTCAGCAGCAGGATCATATTCCAAATCCTCCTATTTTCCTTCGACATGATGATGACGATGATGTCTTTCTTTCCCCAATATGCAAAAGCGAAACATCCTGATGTGCTTTTCATCAGAGCATTCGGAAGGGAGGAGCATCATATTTCATGATATCCTGCAGCTAGATAGAAGACATAGAGTTGGGCATCATCATGATTTTTGGCGTCGGTATAACTGTTGCCATCGGCCAAGTCTAATTTTGTCACCCCGATCATATGTGGTCACACCGATGCGAATATGATGATGACCCGAAACATACAAATAGAGCATGCAAGCCGGATTTGAAATAATTTGTTAAAAGCGGTTATTTCCTTGTATATTTTGAGATACATGATCATATTTGGAGCCCGATATACAAGGAAATGGGTGGGAAAATGAAACGATGGTTGACCTGAGTGTTTTTTAACGCTGTTTATGCATTTAGTGCATATTTTCCACAGGTATGAAGCCCTATTGCCTGTAGCTGTACATTTTGAGGCATGTTTAATAAAACGTTTACTTCCTGTTGTTTATCCACATGATGATGAACTTAATGTTTGTCTGTTTATTTGCAGGAAGTCATGATGCTGTTAGAGCTGCTGCTGAAGCTGACAATTACAAAGTTGCACATGGAGGCAACATGAACTAGAAGTGAGGAGGATATTGTCAAATATGCTGTTTGCCAGCTGGAGACCGAATCAAATCAAGGATGCTGGAATATTCTGTGCCAGCTATACATTTGCCAACTGGCGAAGCATGTGCTTTTCATCTGGACCGTTGATTATTGTGAGAGGATCCTAATCCTTGAATCATTGTAACTGTTTTCTGGCATTTGTTCTATATAAGAGCCAGATCCTAGGGAGATACATGAAGAATATACACAGACACATCTGGCGCATTAAAGCCGATTACTGTAGAATCAATTAGGAGATCGGATTACTGAGACTAATGAGGATAGAATTGTTGAAATGTCAAGGTTCTTTCTTCAGATCACTGTAAATGTACCTGTTCTTGAGCATACTGAATGGATATGAAGTTTCAGATTACATCTTGATTGTAAATTTTACGTAATCTTCTTGTTGATTTCTGGATATGTACTGGTGAATGCTGTGTTCAACTGGAAGCGCTTTCATTTCATTACATGTTGTTGTCAACTTTTCCTTTGAAGATTTGCACTAGATCATGCGGATTTGTGGAATGTCCTGGTGAAGTATGATTCTAGTTTCCTTCTTTTCATTGCATGTATGGGAGCTTGTATGTGGATCAGTGATCTAAGTCAAGTAGTTTTGGGAATCTTATTCTTTAACCCTTTTCCTTTTTTTAATTTCATAAATTCATCACCATAACTGCAAATCATGATAAATAACAAGTAGAACAGAGAAATATGCTGAAATCCCGTAGGTAACTGAAAATCATTAGCATATTTGAGTTAAATGCATGTAGTATTGAAAATATCATGCAAAGAATCATAAATAATGGTAGAAATCATGCAAATATCAGCCTGTAGGCACATTATTTGACTAAATTCACAGTGCAGAGGTAGAATTGTTGGAGATTTATGCAGAGCAGGCATATAGAGTAGGATATTTGAAGAAATAATGATGAACTTTGCAGAAACACGTAAGGCCCCTGAATGGAAAACAGCAACACACATCAACCACTGAGTAACGTCAGTAGATTAAGACCTAATCAACGGAGACTTGGGATCATGAATTCTTTGAATTCATCGTATCTTTCAAGATGAGTAAAGGTTGTTGTGTAACTTTTATTCTATGTTTGCGAATGACTAACATCATGACCAACAGGTGGAGATCCTATGGAGCTGGTGATTCTTCTTCTTCCTCCACTATTTATGCTTTTGAAAAATACATCAGCAACACTCTTATCTTCTACCTTCTTGTTGTCTTTAGTCTCAGGAACAACAGAATGATAGTTAAGATTTGTTTTCTACCTAGGAGCATTCTTGACCTTAGAAATTTGTCCTTTTTCATAGCCTAATTGAGTAGTATCCTTGTGGCATTTATGCTTTCCCAACATCTCATACAACTTGCTGGTGCTATCCTCAAACTTCTGATTTTTTTGTGACTGAATCTTGAGATTTTCAAGATCCTTTCTCACAGTGACTATATTTGCTTCTAATTTTAGGCATTCAATTGTTTTGATTTCAAAATCAGATTTTTTCACATCTATTATCCTTTTGGCCTCTTCAATTTCTATCTTTAGGCTAATGATTAGTTTGTTTGATTCTTCAACTTGGACTTTTAAATCTATGTTTAGTTTTCCTACTTCTTCAAGGGTTACAAGTACTTTGTCTTTTGATTCCTTTTCTTCTTGAAGTTGTACTTCTAATCTCTGGTTCTCCTTTATGAGTTTCTTGATCTCATCTAGGGCACAAATAAGTTCACCTTCAATATCAATTTCACATTCATCTTCATCATACTCCCATTCATATTCACTCACAATGTGATCTCCTTCCTTTTCAACATTCTCAACTACAAAATCATCTTCAATCACAAAGTTGTCCTCTCTATCAAATATATCACATGATTTGTTTGAGACGGTTGATCAACTTTTTTCTTGGAATTTTTCTTTCCCTTATTTATTTTACTCTTTCCTATAGTATTCCACCTCCAGGAACAACCTGAGTCTATTAGACTTCTCCAAGGAACTTGCAGCTCTGATACCAATTGTTGGAATACAATGGATCACTGAGAGGGGGGTGAATCAGTGATCTAATGAAATTGGTTCATTGAGAAACCTTGTAAAACCAATCACTAACATCAACATATCAAAGACATCATAGAGATTAACAATCATAAAGATTTAACCATAACACAATATGTAAAGTGGAAAGCCCTAAACAGGGAAAAACCACTATCCTAATATGTTGTGGAGTTTGATTAGTCTCCAAGTGGGAGATTGTTGTTATATGGAGCCTAATCAGACCCAAAGGTTAAATTTTCCCCACTTTTATCATTTTAGTTTCCCCCCAAATTATTTAACAGGGGTTTGGGGGTAGCGCCCCTTGCAGGGTCCAGGTGCAGCACCCCTGGCTGGTTCCCTATTGTGATATAGGGTGGATTCGAGGGGCAGCGCCCCTAAAACCTCAAATAACTTTTATTATTTTATAAAGGTGTCAGGAGTTATTTTTCTATTGACTGACATAAAAAACCCTATTTTGTAACCGACATAAGTATTGATAAAAACAACTAAGGGTTAGGGTTTCTATTGATATTGTATTGTAGCATTCGTAGCAGTATTGAGTTGCAACGATTGCTGGTTGCAATCAGTTTGATTTATTGGATAATAATATTAGACTCTCTGTTGGTGGATGTAGCCCGAGTTTGGGTGAACCATGTTAAAATTGTCTCTCACTGTTATTATTTCTATGTATTTTCATTCCTCTATTTAATCTTTATTTGTATTTAATTGATATCTTCTGCATGCAATTCCTAACATATCCAACCTCACCAAAATCTTTATTAGGTCTTAGTGAGCAAAATCTCATTGATTACATACAGAAGGAACACCAATCCCTTACACAAGAAGCACCAACTTTAAGATTTTTAGAAGCACCAACTCCAGGTCTTTCAGGAGCACCAACCCCTGTATCCAGTACACCAACTCTGTACAAACTAGGAGCACCTACTCCAAATACAAAATATGAGAACATACAAAGTACTACTCTATTTACAATGATACCCAAGATTATAGATGAGTTTTGTAACTCTTATTCATTCACCTTATCTCTCCTAGACCAATATATTAATGACATATTTCTTTTACAAAGTAACCTGATTACAATGATATCATGAACTACACCATTCAAGACAAGATTCTTCTTACAAATAAGATTTGATTTGACACATACAAGAACATGTAACTCTTGACCTCTGCTCACACCTTGATTGCATTCTTCTTTTAAATGAACAAAATAGAGAACACAAGAAGACTTTTGCACATCATATTCCTGTCACAATCAAACAGATCTAATACATTAGACCATCATCAAAACAAAGGATACTTGATATGAATTCCCTCACTGCCTTCTGCAATCAAAGATCCACCATCATATTGAGTGTCTTCACTTCCCTCTGCAATCATCATGATTTCTCATCATCATAATATAACTTTTATCATACGTTGGCATCTGTCATAATGTTCTCTATTTATACTTTCAACATGGATCATGAAACAATAACTACACACTCGGTACACTATCCTTAATCACATTTTTATATTTAAAGACCTCAATCATTCTACACAACATATCCTCCTATAAATATCATTTCACCTTCTGTAAGGTGGGGAAAATTACCAACTAAAAATAATTCTTGAAAAGCAAAACATATTCAATAAGCAAGATAATCAACCAATAATGGTTTTCAAATATCCATAATCATATAATGGTAAGAACTCATGAATAAGAAAAATGATCCATATACCAGAATGGATTACAAAATAGTTTACATACACCCGACTTGGTGTTACAATACATTTGTTCCAATGTTACAAAAAGAAGAACTATCATCAAGATATCCATGAATCATATTACAATTGCAACTTGGCAATGAAGCCATACAAAGAAGCAAATATTCTTATCAATAATAATATATAATCTTGGTTGCCTCGATCCTACGATCATCCACAAACTAATTCCAAGAGAGTAGTTGAGGTGCTTTTTCCACCCAACCATGAAGTACTAAACTTCCCCAAGTTTCTTCATAACTCAAAGAAAGCAATAACCTTGCAAAAGGAGCCTAACAACCTGGAACGGTGTAAGCAGGATGGAAACTCTCGATGCATGCCTATTGCTTGTATGCATCCTAATACTAGAATGACATAAACTCTTGCAAATAGGATGTTGTAGAGACTACAAAGTTTTAGGCTTTTAAAACAAATACATCTATTTCAATGGTACAGTTGCTTGGCCAAGCAAATAAATAAAAATGATAGTTATAGAAAAAGTAAAACTATCGTCTCTGTAGACCCACATTCAGCATCCTGTCCCAAAAGTTTGTACTTTACCAAGGCACATACAATGCAATTCTACAATACAATTTTCTTATGTTTAGTTTTCCATAATCTCAAATATCTATAAACAAGAATTATTTCCAATGATCAAATGATTTTACTATTTTTCTTAATGAAAAGTTTACTATTTTTCCCTTATTTTATCTGATCTAGTTGAAGATCTACCATATAAACATAATGCATTTCTTTCATAAATTAAGAATTTTGATATACTACTAGTTTTTCGAATTGAAATGTAGAAATAACATTTATCAAACATTCAATAATTTCCAAAGTATCTACAAGTTTTTCTCATTAATGCAATTAAAAAGGATATTTCTTTTTCTGCAGAACAATGAATTCAATTTCAGATATTATATATATATATTAAAGAAAATTCAATTTGACAATTGAACCCAGTCAACATTGTAGTTCTATTTTTCATATTCATTTCCAATAAACACAATCAATACAACACATATATACATATATATATATATATATATATATATATATATATATATATATATATATATATATATATATATATATATATATATATATACACACTTTTTATGAAATGATTGATTCAGTCATTCTATTTTTTAGACAATAAGAAATACAATCAAATCATTTACATTGATTACAGACTATAAATAGTACATACTATTTTAACAGAGACGAAATGGGTGAGAGATAGACAGTCACAAAATATTCATATCTCTAAAATGACAAACTGGGTAAGGATGATTTTTGGATATGATTTAGATAACTAGGTCATGCATCACATATAATAATTTTAGAGGAACCCAGTTCTTAAAAAATAAATTTATGGCTAACATAACATACTGTTTTAACAGAGACAAAATGGGTGAGAGATAAACAGTCACAAAATATTTATATCTGTAAAACGACAAACTGGGTAAGGATGATTTTCAGATATGATTTAGATAATTAGGTCATGCATCACATAAAATAATTTTAGAGGAACTGAGTTCTTAAAAATAAAGTTATGGCTAACGCAATAGACTATTTTAACAGAAACAAAATGGGTGAGAGATAGATAGTCACAAAATATTCATATCTATAAAACGACAAACTGGGTAAGGATGATTTTTGGATATGATTTAGATAATTAGGTCGTGCATCACTTATAAAATTTTTAGAAAAACCTAGTTCATAAAAATAAAGTTATGGCTAACGCAACAGACTTGTTTAAGAATATGTAGAAGAGAATTCACAAAATAATATAAAGCTTGCATATGACAAATTCATTACAATCTACCATGAAGTTTTCTTTGTGTGTGTGTGTGTGTGTGTATATATATAGCCATTAACCTAATAATTTATAACAATTCAGACAGATGATCATGTATTTAACAAACACGAAAAGATTCAATCATATGAATAGATGAAATTAAGATTTAATAAGAACTTGGAAATTCATTCCTTAATACAATTGAATGTTGGATTCCTACATAAGCTCCCTTGATTTGATTTAATTTCCTTTTTGTGCCTAGAAAGCTATCACAATTTTTATGATTTGAATGCAATTACAGAGAAAAAATGATGATCCCCTCTTTTTGAGAATGCAAGATGTTAAATAGAATTTTTTGGTGAGCAAGAAATGAATTGCAACTTTTTGTTTCCTCTTCCTCAAGTGTTTCATTTTCTAGAGCTTTCTTTTCCTAAAATAAGTTTTTGTTTCCAAAAACATGTTTTATTCGATTTCTAGTTCTAAAAATATTGTAAAATAATTCACATATTTATCACAATGTATCTATAAAACTAATAATTAAATAGATTATGATTATTCTCTAAATAAAACAAATTAAATAACTAATCTATTATTCTATTTTCTAAACACTCATGAATTAAAATTTCCAGTTAAATCATCGTTAACTAACTATGCGATATATAATTCAAATAAAATAAAAATGCAAATTAAATTAAACTATTAAATCATTCAATATGCAACATATGCAGCTACATGACACTACGTGAAGTGTGTGAGAGATATCCCTCCATCTTAACCCTGCTAGGATGCTAATCTCCTTTACCTCAACCACCTCTTGTCTTCGACAACCTGCAACTCATAGTAAACTCCAATTTCCCATTAATAGATTTGTAATCCAAATAACCGAAGCATAGACAAAGAATTACTAATATGAATATTACACTTCTATTTCATTACATCTTTTCATATTAAAATATTCATAATGATTATTCATCAATCTGCATATAATTATTCATGAAATGTTTCCATTTAAAGTAAACTCAGATGTATCAAAATTTGAGATGTGACATCCTTTCCCCCTTAAAAGAATCATTGTCCCGATGATAAACTTAACTAAAGATAAAATTTCATACCTCTTTAATTTTGTTTTACCTCAAAGTCAACATTGGTCTACTTGACAATGTATCATTGTTCCAAGCACCTATTTGTTCATAACTGCAAAAATTTCTTTGTCTAACATCCATTCACTTGCGCACATCGTTAGCATGTCATTGTTCATCAAATAGATGAATAAAATCATGCAAGTTAAATCATTTCCTTCATAAATCTTATTCATATCTCAAACATTTTCATAAAATAAAACATTTATGTTCATTTTGTCAACATGCCTACTCACATGAGATAGCAGAACAATTGCCCTTTTGATGAAAACAAGCATCCCATACTACTTGTTATCATCATTAGAAATTCAAAATGTCTTAATAATAGAAATATCACAATTTACAAGAAGGTCTTCAACTTGAAACATAATAGATAAGATCACATGTTTTCAACATGTAAAAAGATCATTACATGATTAGAAAGATCAAGGATAAGAAGTTCATCATGATTTCAATGGTGCAATATCCATCTTTTTCAATGGTGCAATATTCATCTTTTTAATAATGCAATATCCATCTTTTTCAATAATGCAATATCCATCTTTTTCAATGGTCCAATAAAGTATGTTAGTTAATATAAACAACACACACATTGCCCAACTACCAATACAAGCATATACCCGATACATGGTACAACTACCACCCAATTCCATACAGGTAACATATGGTACTCTTGTCAGAGTATAATCAAAATATCATCACAATCAATGAAGTTATAAAGAAAAATAATTTTACCACCAAAGCACACCAAATGAGCCAAATCTTAGTCCATCATAGACACATATAAGCATGAATTATTTATCATAATGCACATCTAATGGAATCATAATATAATTTCAAGAAATCAGTTCTTCTAACCATCACTAGGTTGAGATCCCCTATATCAAAACAAATCTCCAAAGGTACACCAACTAGATTAAAACCAATCATCGTGCATACAACTCCTTTGAGACTACACTGCCACTGTAATGAGAAGAAGCTCTACCACAAAAAGCACAACAACAAGTTAAGTCCATAAAAACTTAGGACCAGAATTATGCTGGGATAACCTCTCAAGCTCTCAACTAAGTTTAAGGAGACTCACAAAGCTACCATATCTACTCTTAAGGAAAATTGCAACAAAGGATTATTCTCTCAATAGTCCTTCTTCAGGCACTACCCACAACAAAAGAATTCAAGAAATAGGTAAGCTAACTCAAAACATTATAGGCACTATTACCACATGTCTCAACTCTAGACATGGTTTCCTATATGAGATACTTCCTCATGCTCCACTCCTGAAAGAGAGGGTTTCTTTAACATTCTAGCACTACACTACCAAAACTAGGATCAACCCAATAGATTCTTAGAGGAAAGAATCTGATCATACCCTCTAACGGGGTAAACATTTCTATAAAGTAAGGCTTAGCAACTTGTTACTCACTAGGAGCACATCTAAGATGACATCAATGTACTAACAAGGAGCAAGGCTAGACCAAAGTGTCATACAACACAACTCGATCACAAATTCATGATCAACTAAGAAACACAAGGCTTATTCATAGCCTAACACCAAGTATCCATAAAATGGAATACAAAAGACAAATTATCCCATCTAGTATCAAGCTAGAAAAGCTTCAACTACTAAGAAGAAACTTCTGAAGTAACCTAATTTCCAAGATTGGTAACTCAACAAGAATAAAAAGACAACTATACTACCATAAATATCTATATACATTACGTTCTCATGCACGAGCTAAAGATCCATCATACCCTACATCATGTCAAACTTGAAGGTAGTTATGGAACTTACATACAACTTCATACACTCTACCAATGCCGAACACTAGGGCATGGCCTCGTGTTCAAGATCAACAGGAATGAGATATGCAAGAACAACTAAAGTTGGTGGACTAAGAGAACATTAGGCCAATTAAACTAAAAGAAAGATTCAATCCCAATGTGTTCTATACACAGTCCTTTAAGCTCATACAAGAATACATTTCTCTTCAAGTGATCTACAAAAACACAAAACTATTTCTCAACATTTCACACAATAGTCACTTTCATTTATCAAAAAACCAAGGAATTTAATCTACCATAATTCTAGTAATACACACATCAAGTACAAGTTTAATCTCCATGTTCTACTCTCTTATACAATCCATCAGAGGTCCATCATGGACATGATAGAGAACATAATAGAACACATTATAAATAGTTAAAACCTTCAAGCATAGCCACCAATAATAATTAAGTAAATAAAGTCCAAAGGAAAGAAAATCAATTACAACAATAAAGCATAAAAATGCATGCAATTACAATAGTAAATACAACGTGACCATCAAGGTCATAAGATAAATAAACATCAATTTTGATGGCTATACTTTTCCATAAAGAAAATAATAATTTTTTTTTAGAGTTGGTCCTTACAAAGTCAAATAAAAATCAATATTCACAAGTTTCACATTACAAGAACTATGTGACTAATTCTAGCCACTACAAAGGGAGTACAATGCTACACTACACCTAGATCCAAGGTGAGTAAGAGAATAAACTCAACCCCATTAAATAAAAAATCCTCCAAGATTCCAATCACATCTATACCTTAAGATTATTTCTACTTAACCACTCAAACATAATTCAATGATGCCAAACAACCGTAAGTTGCATACAATCACTACATAAAGACATACATAGTCATCCGCTAGCAACTGGCTAGTAATCAAGATGAAGCAGAGACAAAATTAGGTTCACAACTGAGATATCTAAGCACATCAATCTCTCCAACATGCAGTGGTTAACACTTCTTATCAATCAAGGATTCACCAATATAACATATGGAATAATAAAACAGAGGGAAGGATCTAACGTTCCTTTCACAAGATTCTAAACTCCTCCACAACATGATGACAAGCATACTAAATGCATACTAAGAGACAGAAAATCATAATTTAGGTCACAAGATGTAGGGTTTGCTAATTCACTCAAGATTCTGACACTTCAAAACATCACAAGGATTATACAAAAGACCTTCTTCACAACCCCTTCTTCAAATAATACAATGCAATAATTATACCCAGGTTCCCACATGAATCCTAGGAAAATGCAATCTAGGAATATCAGTTATTACTGAAATGATCTATTCTAGTAATGCAATGCAACACTATCTATCTTACAACCACATAATTAATCTTTACCTAGGAACATGCTCTCAGTAAGACAAGAATTACTAGTGTCTATATAGAGGCAAGTATTACGAGGATATACTACTTTTGTAAACAACAAGGTTCATTAATATTCTAAGCATATGATCAAAACATCCTCTTGCCCACATACAATGCATAACTCCTAAAAGAGTAAACCAAGTCTGATCACACTTGGAACATGATACTTATTTTCACACAAAGGTCCACATAACTCCACCATCATAGGTGGTTACACAAGTACAAACATGACCCTTCAAAGGTCACTCAATCATTCTCACGTAGTACAAAGACTCATGCCCAACACTTAAGGCATCAAGAAGGAAAATACCCATAAGCAATTTCTTGGCAAACACCAGGGTTTATCTAACCCATAATAATGTATTACTTGTCACACACACATGCGAGGATGACATACAAAAGAAGGAACATGCTACTTACTACATGTCAATACTCAAGGACCCACATATGCTCAAACAAATTGAGAAACAGACGTCCTAGAGCTCCCAATGTTGGAACTTGGCTCTGATACCAAATGTAAGGTAGGGAAAATTGCCAACTAAAAATAATACCCAAAAATAAAACCATATTACAAAAGAAAGACAATCAACCAATAATGGTTTCCAAATATCCATAATCATATAATGGTAAGAACTCATGAATAAGAAAAATGATCCATATACCATAATGGATTACAAAACAGTTTACATACACCCAACTTGGTGTTACAATACATCTATTCCAATGTTACACAAAGAAGAACTATCATCAAGATATCCATGAATCATATTACAATTGCAACTTGGCAATGAAGCCATACAAAGAAGCAAATATTCTTATCAATAATAATATCTAATCTCAGTTGCCTCGATCCTCTGATCATCCGCAAACCAAATCCAAGAGAGTGGTTGAGGTGCTTTTTCCACCCAACCACGAAGTACTGAACTTCCCTAGGTTTCTTCATAACTCGAAGAAAGCACTGACTTTGCAAAAGAAGCCTAGAAACCTAGAACGGTGTAAGCAGGAGGGAAACTCTCAATGCATGTTTGTTGCCTGTATGCATCCTAATACTAGAATGACATAAATTCTTGTAAATACGATGTGGTGGAGACTACAAAGTTCTAGGCTTTTAAAACAAATCCATCTATTTCAATGGTATAGTTGCTTGGGCAAGCAAATAAATAAAAATGATAGTTTTATAAAAAATAAAACTATCATCTCTGTAGACCTACATTTGGCATCATGTCCCGAAAGTTCGTACTTTACCAAGATACATACAATGCAGTTCTACAATATAATTTTCTTATGTTTGGTTTTCTATAATCTCAAATATCTATAAACAAAAAATATTTCCAATGATCAAATGATTTTACTATTTTGCTTAATGAAAAGTTTACTATTTTTCCCTTATTTTATCTGATCTAGTTGAAGATCTACCACATAAACATAATGCATTTATTTCATAAATCAAGAATTTTGATATACTACTAGTTTTTCCAATTGAAATGTAGAAATAACATTTATCAAGAATTCAATAATTTCAAAAGTATCTACAAGTTTTTCTCATTAATGCAATTAAAAAGAATATTTATTTTTCTACAGAACAATGAATTCAATTTTAGATATATATATAAGAAAATTTAATTTGACAATTGAACCTAATCAGCATTGTAGTTCTGTTCTTCATATTCATTTCCAATAAACACAATCAATACAACAGAAATATATATATATATATATATATATATATATATATATATATATATATATATATAAGTTATCAATGATAAAATCAAATACAATCAATATATATACTTTTCTATGAAATAATCGATTCAGTCATTCTATTTTTCAGACAATAAGAAATACAATCAAATCATTTACATTGATTATAGACTATAAATAGTACATATTGTTTTAACAGAGACGAAATGAGTGAGAGATAGACAATCACAAAATATTCATATCTCTAAAATGACAAACTGGGTAAGGATGATTTTTGGATATGATTTAGATAACTAGGTCATACATTACACATAATAATTTTAGAGGAATCCAGTTCTTAAAAATAACGTTATGGCTAATGCAACAAACTATTTTAATAGAGACGAAATGGGTGAGAGATAGACAGTCACAAAATATTCATATCTCTAAAACGACAAACTGGGTAAGGATGATTTTAGGATATGATTTAGATAACTAGGTCATACATCACATATAATAATTTTAGAGGAACCTAGCTCTTAAAAATAAAGTTATGGCTAACGCAACAGACTGTTTTAACAGAGACGAAATGGGTGAGAGATAGACAGTCACAAAATATTCATATCCCAAAAACAACAAACTGGGTAAGGATGGTTTTCAGATATGATTTAGATAACTAGGTCATGCATCACATATAAAACTTTTAGAAGAACCTAGTTCATAAAAATAAAGTTATGGCTAAGGCAATAGACTGGTTTAAGAATATGTAGAAGAGAATTCACAAAATAATATAAAGCTTGCATATGACAAATTCATTACAATCTACCATGAAGTTTTCTTTGTATATATATATATATATATATAACTACAACTAGTAACCTAATAATTTATAACAATTTAGATAGATGATCATGTATTTAACAGACAAGAAAAGATTCAATCATACAAATAGATGTAATTAAGATTTAATAAGAACTTGGAAATTCATTCCTTAATACAATTGAATGTTGGATTCCTACAGAAGCTCCCTTGATCTAATTTAATTTCCTTTTTGTGCTGATAAATCTTTCACAATTTTTATGATTTGAATGCAATTACAGAGAAAAAATGATGATCCCCTCTTTTTGAGAATGCAAGATGTTAAATAGAAGTTTTTGGTAAGCAAGAAATGAATTGCAACTTTTTGTTTCCTCTTCCTCAAGTGTTTCATTTTCCAGAGCTTTTCTTTTCCTAAAATAAGATTTTGTTTCCAAAAACATGTTTTATTTGATTTCTAGTTCTAAAAATATTGTAAAATAATTCACATATTTATCACAATGTATCTATAAAAATAATAATTAAATAGATTATGATTATTCTCTAAATAAAAAAAATTAAATAACTAATCTATTATTCTATTTTCTAAACACTCATGAATTAAATAATCTAGTTAAATAATCGTTAACTAACTATGCGATATATAATTCAAATAAAATAAAAATGCAAATTAAATGAAACTATTAAATCATTCAATATGCAACATATGTAGCTACATGACACTGCGTGAAGTGTGTGAGAGATATCCCTCCATCTTAACCCTACTAGGATGCTAATCTCCTTTACCTCAACCACCTCTTGTCTTCGACAACCTACAACTCATAGTAAACTCCAATTTCTCATTAATAGATTTGTAATCCAAATAACTGAAGCATAGCTAAAGCATTACTAATATGAATATTACATTTATTTCATTACATCTTTTCATATTAAAATATTCATAATGATTATTCATCTATCCGTATATAATTATTCATGAAATATTTCAACTTAAAGTAAACTCAGATGTATCAAAATTTGAGATTTGACACCTTCTGCATATGGTAATGTGGATCATCTCTATTTTCTACACAAACCAACTAAAGACTATGTATATTTTTATTTCTCACCATACTAACATATCTCTGTATTCACAAAACAAGAAAATCTTAAAACTTCCGCACTTCCATCATGAACTATTTCACACTCCAAAACTTGAACACACCCACACTTAGGGTTTTCAATTTCTTAGATCACTGAGAAGAAAATAGTTATAAAACTTTTGAAAAACTTCCTGCAACTAGAAGAAAACGGTCATATGACTGTCAAATTTATTCATAGGTTAATGGTCATTGGGTTTTAAATAAAGTTTAAGTTACAACCTTTGATCTCGTGCTTCGTGCTCATGAAGAATCAAATGCACATCGTAGATCATCCTTTGGCACCCATTTAAACAATAGTAACCGATGCATCTAGTGTCTATTAGGAGGAGGGGGTCGGTTAATACATGAACTTAAACCCTTAAATGGTCACTTAAGTGACTAGTTAACCCATTATAATAAGTCAACATCAAATTAGACATAAAGTGCCACCCATCACAAAAGAGACTTTATAGCTTGCATGTTAGGGTTTAGATCATTAGGATTTTATGCATTATATACATTAGAAAATAGGTCTTCAAACCACAATCAAAACCCTAATCAAATCATTTACAACCCTGAAGCATTGTTGTAACTGGAGATGTCCTCTAGTGAAGAGAATAAACATAACTAGACATGTCTCTTTGAAGACGAAATCAACATACACCATGTTAAAGAAAGCTTAGACAATCAACTTACCTTTAATCATCTTACTTCAATGACCTTCCACATGTTTATTCAACATCAATCACTGAACTGAGAAGTAACTTTCCTGCTCTGCAACTTTCCCACTTGAAATAGTGTTTGAATGTGCTTCTCTCATGGAGGTCATCAGCCCAAGGTGGGCCCTTGCCCCCCCTCTGGGCCCATCGGTGATCCCTATTGACGTCAATACTGAGTTGGTCAGTACTATTAAGTCCATTTCCCCAGCCTCAGGTTTAGACCCCAAGGCTTGGAAACAGACCCTGCTAGGGGAGTCTAGTAGGTCTGTAGAATATTCTGAAGCCCTGGTACAACTAGAACTTGAGAACGGAACAGATTTCTTGATCCCTGACTGAATGATGGACAAAATAACTTCATCCTTGGAACTCTCCCTAGTTGGCAAGTTCCAAGCCTTTAGGCCCAGCATTGACATGGTACGACATTGGATTTCTACTAGATGGCATCTTAAAGGTAGTGTGTTGACTAGTATGATGTTAGGTGGCCTCTTCCTCTTTAAGTTCAGGGTAAGTGCAAAAAGATGGGGGGCCAAAAAGTGGCCAAATTATTTTCAAAAAAAAAAAACGTGAGCACGTTATAACACGCTCGCGTTATGGCTTGGTAATGACGAGCCTAAGGCTTGTCAAAACCAAGCCATAATGTGCTCGCGTTATAACATGAGCGCATTTTGACTTTCTATAAATAAAAAAAGGTTTCTATCTCATTTCATTTCTTTCTTGTCCTCTATGCCCGCAGCCTCCAAACCCTAGAAAGCGTGTTCACATTTTGCAAAACTCAATTCAACACAAAAACCTTATCGATTCGTTGCCAAAATGCCGCCACGACGTCGAGCACGCCAAAGGAGTGAGTTATATTTTTTTTTGTTTGAATTTGTTTCTAAATAGGTAGGTTTGAATTAATTTTTGATGTATATTTCGTTAATTGTTAGGAAATGTTAATGCACCTCCTCCTCCTCAAAATCCACAAAATCTTGAGGAGGAAATACCTGCAGAACAACAACCTCCTCCATCCATTCCTCGACATGCCCCTGGAACACAAGAAAATATAATGGGGCAAATTGAAAACAACGAAAAAGAAATTGAAGATATAATTGCAAGGTTGAAAGATCCTTCCACTTCAACCTTGCATAGGTCCACGCTTGCTGAATCTCTTGAATCTATGTTATCAAATGTAGATTCAATTAGCAAGAAAATAACTAGTTGGATGGATAAGAGGAGAGAGTTTAGAGATTATTATGCAGACAAGTTGTCATACCAAGATGTGAAAAAATTACAAATCACAAAATTAGACTTGTGTTCAATTGTCACAAACCCACAAACAAATCAACCTCCACCCATTACATGCAAGAGGTTCCCTATCCATTGGTGCAACAACCAAGCGATAAGAGAGAATTTTGGGCAGAGGTGGTGGATGGTTTTTGAGCATCCTCCATGCAATAATAATGAGGTCTCGCAATACTTTTTGAGGAAACTCTACTGCGAGTTTGTCCTCAATAAAGTGCCAAACTATTTTGATATGCGGGACTTCCAGGGTAGAGGTGGGGGGTCAGCACAAGATAGACCAAGGGCACATCTTGACCCACAGTGAGTAGTGAGATGAGTAATCAACAAACCAGCCCATGAGCATGTTTCTATCCCTTCCATTGTGAAGGAGAGTGTTGAGGTCGATACACTTCAGTCCATTAGTGCCTTAACCTAGAGCATCATAGAGCATGTCGGTCCTGTAGCATAGAGTGGGTTGGGAGATAGTGCGAGGAGTAGGGTCTCACCCCATACTTGTTAGACTTGCAAGTTAGCCTGTGGTTATGACCCCATGGATAGTTAGGACGCAGGTGCACAGGCTACATCTGTAGCTGAGCAGATGGTGATGACAGATACCCTCCTGAGTGAGACTTTCGGCCTTGATACTCAGGTAAATATTAGCAAGTTTATTGAATTTAATTTATTAAATTTCACTTTTGAAATGCAGATTAACTAATTTAAATTGATGATTTTAATGAAATTTCAGGGTCATAGCATCGATGCAGTTTTTAGTGGTTCGCCACCTACATTTTACACTAGATCATCTACTGACGGGGTATGTAACTAGTAAATAATTATAAATATTACATGTGAATAACATCGTTATATGAATGGTATTCTAATATCTGATTTTGGATGTTGAATAGGTTGATATTGTAGATTTCATGGCAACACCTACCAGCGGTGGTGAACTTCAAAGCTTTACAGAGGTAATAAAATAAATAGTTTAATGAATGAATTATACTTACTAGATTTTTGCATATGACTTGTGTGCTTTATTGTGTGTACTTCCATGTTTAGATGAACATGTGTGTATGTTAGGAGCCATGATTTGCATCACTATTTTAGTTTTCGTAATTGAATAATGTTGTTTTATTTCTAGATGATGCAGGCTGTGGAGACACCTCCCCATGTTCAGAGGGTAATGGAGCATGGTGTGGCCTCTGCAATTCATAGCTCCATGGCATTGACAGGGGTATGAGGCAGATTAGTAAATTTCAATTTACATTCATTATTATATTTGTCTATTTTTGAAAAATCAAAAGATTATTGATTTAAAGTTTAATTTCTGTCTAGATGGTTTCAATAGGACATGACATCACCAGGGCCTATTCCTGCTACTGAGGCAAGTGAGGAGACATATTATATGTTAGCGGTAAGTGATTATTTTGTTAAATGTTTCATTTTTTATAACATGTAATTTCTATATATTAATATCTATACTTTTTATTGTAACAACTAAAGATGCAGGAAGAACTAAATAGGAGGAGTAGCCCTCGGGTTCGTAGTAGACCACCCACATGCGCGTCTCCATCCCCTAGAAGATCAAAGGCTTCCCGTGATCTATTCTCTTCACCAGCCAGAGGGGAATGACTTTTTATTGTGTTCCTTTGTTGTATGCCTATATGGCATTTGTGGACATATATTTTGTATTGTATATAGTTGACATTGTATGCCTATATAGCTATTTTGTATATATGTTATACTTATATTGACAGTTATTGATGTATGCCTATATGGATATTTGGTTAATACAAATCTTTTTTATTGATGGCGTCCATACTTGCATTATAAATCCACATTTGAATGGATATTTGTAGATGGCTACTTCAAATATTTAAAGTCCAATTGTATTACATAGGATGTTTGTTGATCCAATAAGCTAGCTATTGTTATTCATGTATCACCTAAACCTCATTTTCGAACTAAAAGATAAAAGTTGTATTTAAAAAAAAATGAATCATCATGTTGAACAGAAAATATTAATATTCTTTATGAGTAGCATAGAATGTCAACTATATGCAATACAAAAAAATGAATCATCATGTTATTCTTTATGTTTGAGATCTTGAAAATGACTAAGTCTAGTAGCCTGATATCCTGAAACACTAGGATGAATATCCAAGTCATTAGGATGATTGCACCTTGAGAAAAAGTCATTAAGATGAGCGCCTAAAGGAGACTTTCTTAAACATTCAAACATTGAGCAACAAGCATGAAGGGTTAAGGTGCAATTTGCAACTCATAAAGCCTCAAAAGGGCACCCAACTTAGAGAGAGCATTCATTTAAGACAAGGCACCCATTGACACCTGTTCCACCATAAAAGTGCACCTAAGGTGGAAGGAGAACAAGCCTCTAGTAAGTGAAGCACACCTATTGTCTAAACCACTTCATTATGGCACCCTAGCATGAGGAGGAGTATATAAGTCAATAGGAAATGGTGCCTAGAATGCAAATGAAGGACTAAGTGGCATTTTCAATAAGCATCAATTCACCTTGAGCTTTCAATAAATACATCAAATTGAGCCCCATAAGCCTAGGCGCCCTTTGCCTTCAAAAGAACCTTGTATCAACGTCAAGAGTTGGTCATATCAGCGTATCAGCATACCTTGGTTAGGCTTCGCCGATAGTGGTCTATCTTGCCAACGAGTGTGGTTCGAAGTTGAAGACATTGATGTATTGGAAGATAATCCCATCGGTGCATCAGAAGAGCAGTTGAGAGCTTCATCAATGAAGGGGGTCACATCGACATTCAAAATCCATCGGTGTATCGGCCCAACAAGATTAGAGTTCACTGATGTTTGGAGTCTCACCGACGGGTGTGGTCCGAAGGTTGTCATTGGTGAGATCGGTGTGTCAGCAGAAGAGTTTTTGAGTGTACCGATGGTATTAAGTCCTACTGATAGGCGAGGGACTTAGAGTCTCATATCGGAGTGACAAAGACTTCGGTATGAAAGTATATAAAGTCACCGATAGCAGTTTGTCTGACTGATAAGAGTCAATGATGGGATGTTTGTCAGAAGTGAAATCAAACAGAGTCATGGTGGCATCGGCCTATCGGCTGATAAAATTTTAAGCTCACCGATGGTATGTTATCTCGCCAATAGTGAGTTCAAAGGTTCTAAAGTTGATAATTCTATGCTTCCACTATGTGCTCTGCATTAGACACTCATCCCTACTACAGTCTGGCATTCTCTAGTTGTGTTCTCCCCTTTGTTTTTGTGAACACCTCTGGAAGTAATGTTGAGTTACTTGTGATGTCCTTATTGACTAGTGTTGTTTTGGATTCATGTGTAGTCCTTGTTCCTTATAGTCTATTGTCTACCTGACTATTTGTTATAACTTATTGAACCACTATGATTTTGAATATTTAGATTTAGAGGGCATTAGACACCAAAACTTCTTGCCCTTTAACAACCCAACCTAGAATCAATAGATTTTTGTACATCCCAACTATTCTAGTCAAGACAAAGCATGTTGATCCTCATTCAATCCAAAGTTCATTAATAGGATTATCTTATCATAATATATAGGGAAATGACCACCTAGATGGACAATGATGTGAGCTATCTATAAAGAAACTTGCAAGAAGTATAGGAGGCATGAGAATCCCTCCATGTTGTTTATCAAGTTGAATGATCTATGACACATCATGTATCATTAGAAAATATTCTCAAAGAGAAAGCAAGTGAAAATACTCAAAACAACCCATAACAAGGTGGAGAAGTTTAAAGGATGGAGGTTGCAACACTTTCCAACCTCATAGCCACACTAGTCCAATGGATCAGGATAATACTATCAAGCATCCACATAATAGTAGATAATCTTATCAAAAGTCACAGAGAAATTTCTAAGGACCATAGTGTTATCCCTATGACTTGACACATACTGCTTGTTTCATAAAGCAAAGGGACACGATATAAATATTGTTGTTATATGGAGCCTAATCAGACTTGGAGGTTAAATTTACCCAACTTTTATTAGTGTGGTTTCCCCCCAAATATTTTCCTACTAGTTTTGGCGCCTTGAAGTCTAAGTGCATGAAAATCATTCTGAGTTGGCAACCTAATCCAATGACTTGACATGGATCCCAAAACCACCTATTGGACCAATAGGATCCTAGGCACTCACTTCATGCATTATGATTTCTAGGCGCTAGTTTGATGCTCCATCACAAGGAAAGTGCGCCCACACTTGCAAGTATTTTTCTTCAGGATCTAGGCGCCAGTTGAAGGTTGTAGTTGCCAAGAAGAGTGCTTAGCAAGAGGAAGTCTTTTGGAGTCTCCAAAACACATCAAACACTTGACTAACGACAAGATAACTTTTTACCAAGTTAGGCACTTCAAGAGGGAAGTTGAAACATGAATAAGCGCCAACTAGTCTAGGCACAAACTCAAGCTTGTTGAGGATACACATGGCGCCCAACATTCCTTGGTGAATTCATGAACTTCAAATGCTCAGAACTATTCAAGGAATGCCCAATGCCCCTTCTTAATGATAGGCACTAAAGTGAGGGTGGAATTGCGCCTTGATGGCATTAGGCGCTATCTAGAGTATGCTACTCCATGGAAATGCGCCTTCTTGCTTAGAGTAATTCAAACACTCCAAGGTCTTTAGTGATCAATTCCCCAACTTATGAAATGTTCTCCTTCATTTTAAAACACATTGTAATGCTCTAGAGAGATGACTATACCTAGGCGTCAATCTGGGTTGGAAATGCCTCCAAAGTGTGCCTTCTCTTTCAGAATGCAAAACAAGGTCCAAAGGTGCTAATAAACTGAAGCGCTTCTTTGGAAAAGTCCCAAAGGTTAAGATGCACCTTGTGTTAATGAGGTGCAACTCTTGGGTAAGAAATCTTGTAAAGTGCACCTAACTTAGTGAAGAGGTTGATAACTTCTAAACCCTTCCTGGAACTTAGATTGCTTCAACTAAAGATCATCTTGCACCAATACATCACCAAACTTTCAATCACAAGATCAATTCAAACTTAGGCGCTCATTAAGAGTCTTTCCAATATTGGCGCATCTGAGAGGTTGAACTGGCAAGAGATGGCACCTAGCTTCCTAGACCTTGTTTTAATATGTTTGAGTTCCAAAGTTGACTCAATGGTATCAAGATGATGCCATAGAGTCTTTGGACTAGTTCCTTAGAGTTTCAAAAACATTCTGGCTCCTTGAAAATTCCTCCTACATGCTTGGGTGCCATTTCAAGGTCCTGGAACCATGATGTAGTGCCTTATTACTCTAGGCGCCCATTCATGATTATGCAACTTGAGATTGGCACCTAGAGTGAATAGGCTTTCATCCTGACTTAATACACTGCCTCCTTCTGACGATTTTTGGGGCAGCAAAAAACCTTTTACCACGGGCAAATGTCTCAGAGATATAAAAAATTGAGAGAGGTTATTGTAGAGGCACTCTACATGATCGCGTTGCCTAGACGGAATGTTTCTACGTGACATGGTTTTCGAGTAACATCTCATCAAAGACTGTTGCCTTTTTGCACTTTGGACTCTTCAGGGATATCGTCGGTATAGCTCAAACTATTTCGACATGTTTGGGTGAAAAACAAGACCATGCCTAGTGTAAATGTACCCATCCAAACGCGTTGGAATAGTCAGTTTGGTCACATCAAGAGCAACATGAAAGTTACACCCCTTTGCAACTTTACACTGCCTCCTTCTGATAATTTTTGGGGTAGCAAAAAACCTTTCACCACAAGCAAATGGCTTAGAGATATAAAAAACTGAGAGAGGTTATTGTAGAAGCACTCTACATGATCGTGTTGCCTTAGATGGAATGTTTCTAAGTAACACGATTTTTGAGTAAAATCTTGTCAAAGATTGCTGCCTTTTTGCACTTTGGACTCTTCAGGGATATCGTCGGTACAATGTAGCTCAGACTGTTTCGACATGTTTGGGTGAAAAATAGGACCATGCCTAGCATAAATGTACCCATCCAGATGTGTTGGAATAGTCAGTTTGGTCACATCAAGAGTAGGACGAAAGTTACACCCCTTTGCAACTTTACACTGCCTCCTGATAATTTTTGGGGTAGAAGAAAACCTTTTACCACAGGCAAATGCCTCAGAGATATAAAAAATTGAGAGAGGTTATTGTAGAGGCACTCTATGTGATCACATTGCCTCAGATGAAATGTTTCTAAGTACCATAATTTTCAAGTAACATCTCATCAAAGATTGTTGCCTTTTTACACTTTGGACTCTTCAGGGATATCGTCGGTACAATGTAGCTCAGACTGTTTTGACATCTTTGGGTGAAAAATAGGACCATGCCTAGCGTAAATGTACCCATCTGAACGCATTGGAATAGTCAGTTTGGTCGCATCAGGAGCAGGACGAAAGTTACACCCCTTTGCAACTTTACACTGCCTCCTTCTGACGATTTTTGGGGTAGCAGAAAATCTTTCACCACGGGAAAATGCCTCAGAGATATAAAAAATTGAGAGAGGTTATTATAGAGGCACTCTATGTGATTGCATTGCCTTAGATAGAATATTTCTAAGTGACATAGTTTTCAAGTAACATCTCATCAAAGATTGCTACCTTTTTGCACTTTGGACTCTTTAGGGATATTGTCGGTACAATGTAGCTCGGACTGTTTCAACATGTTTGGGTTAAAAAAAGGACAATGCCTAGCATAAATGTACCCATCTAGATGCATTGGAATAGCCAGTTTGGACACATCAAGAGCAGGATGAAAGTTACACCTCTTTGCAACTTTGCATTGCCTCCTTCTGATAATTTTTGGGGCAACAGAAAACCTTTCACCATGGGCAAATACCTCAGAGATATAAAAAACTGAGAGAGGTTATTGTAGAGGCACTCTACATGATCACATTACCTTAGACGGAATGTTTCTAAGTGACATGGTTTTCGAGTAACATCTCCTCAAAGATTGCTGCCTTTTTGCACTTTAGACTCTTCAAGGATATTGTCGGTACAATGTAGCTCAGACTGTTTTGACATGTTTGGGTGAAAAATAGGACCATGCCTAGCGTAAATGTACCCATCTAGACGTGTTGGAATAGTCATTTTGGTCACATCAAGAGCAGGATGAAAGTTACACCCCTTTACAACTTTACACTACCTCCTTCTGACAATTTTTGGGGCAGCAGAGAACCTTTCACCACGGGCAAATGCCTCAAAGATATAAAAAATTGAAAGAGATTATTGTAGAGGCACTCTATGTGATAGCATTTCCTTAGAGAGAATGTTTCTACATGACATGGTTTTTGAGTAACATCTCATCCAAGATTGCTGCCTTTTTGCACTTTGGACTCTTCAGGGATATCGTTGGTACAATGTAGCTCGGACTATTTCGACATGTTTGGGTGAAAAACATGACCATGCCTAGAGTAAATGTACCCATCCAGACATGTTGGAATAGTTAGTTTGGTCACATCCTAAGCATGACACCAAAAATGCATAACATGATGTAAAAATGTGTATATGTGTATAAATGCAGCAGGAAATTAAAAAAAGACAAACCTTACAAATTAATGTGCATACTTACAACTTAATGTAACATAACTTTACAAAATCAATGTGAATACTTACAAATTAATCCAATGAACCATCCAGGTCTGCTCTACTCTTTGTTGTGTCAAGTATTGCTTCATGGTCAGACTCACAGACCTTCCACAAGATTTTGTTCAAAGGTCTACCCCGGTACTTTATCAAATGAACAGTGGATGCCACGACAAGGTTCGAGTAATGAAGAATCTTTCGATGCATGTCAAAGTCCTGACACAACCAAACATTAACACTCTTATGTGGGTACATTCTAAGCCATGTTCCAGTAATAACCACTAAGCCTGTAGGGTATTTGATGTTTCCTCCATCTGTAACAGGGGCCTCCAATTTCTTTTTGGCCTCAACCTGACATAAGTAATAATTTGTTCCCTCTTCATTATCTTCATCTGCAATAACTGAATATATGTGCCCTACATTGATATGTGTAGCAAATTAGATGAAATTAGTCAACATTACAAAAACACTACAAAGTAAGATGACATTACCTAGTTGAACTAGATGAAATTAGATGCATATACGTGCCCTATATTAACTGGTTGAACTAAATCTGATATGTGGTCAAAGTCAACTGATGATTCCATCTGTGTTAGTTCCAGTGCCGTCGAGGGTCGATACATGTCAAGTTGGCTAAGATAACTTAACTGCCATTCGTCGACCCACTCCTTTGACTCGCACTCATCCCAGACTTGAATTGTACAGGAAGAACAAAAGCATGACATCTTTTGCATATGGATACTCCATGAACCTGCAATTGAGCTTCTGAAAGAGTGCATCTCATTTGATCCTGTTAGTGTACAACAGTCCTCATATGGTGCAATGTTAGTATCATCTATCAACCAAAAAACTCTACGAACTGAAGACTTACCTTCATTACCTAGACCCATGGAAGCATTACACCACTCGACAATCAATTTTGCATCTGTCAACTTTGCATTGTCTTTATACTTTAACTCTTCTCGTGCTATGGCTCTTTTGATATATGCTCCTGCACCATCATGCTCCCCCTTTCCATTCTCAGCCTCACAAAAGTTCCACATATGTTGAATACCTGTAAAATTATGCCTCCTACTCAGCCAATAGAAATTCTGTGAGTTCTTGAATTGTGATGCACAGTTATTCGAACATATGATATGCTAACTGAATGATATGCCCCTTCTAGCCAAATCATTGTAGAACACCTGAAATCAACCTTGCACGAACTCCATAGAATGTGTACGATCATCACTAATATAGAAATTATACTCCCTTATGATCTTTCTATTATCCTCTGTACTATCATTCGCATGAATGAATGCGATGTGCACAAATATAGAAACCTGTGTGGAGTTGTAATATTGTGATTACACCTCACACTGTGGCTGTAGACTGTAGTTCTTTGCAAAGTTGATGACTGAAACAATGCTACCAACTAGAAATGTGTCCTTACATAACTTGAATTGCAAGTCCAACCATCGAGCTCTATGGGCATGTCTTGCATACTCATACACTATGCTATCACAAAATATAGGCATAAACTGATACACTGGAATTTTTTCAATAACCAATTCACACCTCTTTGCTTCTTTACCATCTTTTGTATTATATGCCACTGTTTTACACTTGCCAAACTCTATTAGTTCGTTTCCAACCGCATGTGTTCTTTCCATATGTTCACATATTGGAAAATGTTGCAAGCCACTGCAACGATGACATGTGCCATCCAAGCATAATTTCTTGTAGAATATTTGACCTTCCTCTCTTTCACATAAAATTCTTGATATGAAGTCTCTTGAAGATGTTGGTGGGGCACATATGGCACAACCCTGCAAAACATTATTAGTATGCATATCTAAACATATAGACCTATAAGCATCAAAATGGTTAGAAAATTCAATATGTAATCTACAACAAGAAGTAGTGCGTGTGTGATTTATCTTGACATAGAAAGGTTTTAGCATTTCAAAATATCTTTGACAAATTTTAATTTGAGGATACTTCTCTAGGAATTTACCATAAAACTGTGTTTGAGTCTCATCCAAAAAATGCTTTGGATGTGGCTCATGGTTCTAACTACCGATTCTCCTTCTTACCACATCCCTTTGATTCGGAGATACCCTTGTGTAATTCTTCCAAAAGTCTTCAATTAGTGATCTCAATGCTTCAACAATTGGTTTATCTTTTTGTGGTAGTCTCCTCCAGAATGCCCATAATTCATTGGCATTAGTGTCCTCAATTCTTTGGCATCTTCCAACAGCTCTTGATAAAGTTTTGCTATTAATTCTCAATTCTTGACTCATCTTTCTAATGAGACAAGCTTTCCCTGTTTGACTACTTACTATAGTCGATGTAATCACACGCTGTGTTGCATTACTATCCTTTGTATGTGAGGTGTTACCCACACTCTCATATGCACTCATTAGATTCTTGACAATAGATTTTTCACTTGAAGCCTCTGATGTTCTCAACCCAAGAATCTTTATGATGGACGTATACTTTATACTTCATATCATTTCAATGAATAGTTGACATCTTGTAGTCTCATTTAACTTTTCAAAGAACAATCTCTAAATCTTATGAGCATATCTTCTACAAGTGCATTTTGGAATCTTACCTTCCATTGGTTGCAAAATATTCTCATCAATTTCAATCAAATACTTTGGCTATCTATGCAAAATTCTAGGTGGTGTTAAGCTAGGTAAATTCATCTCAACATCAGGAATTTCATCAATATTTAAATGAGATGGGCTAGATGGCATACCTTCAATCGAAGATGGAATAGATGACATACCTTGAGGTTGAGGTGGGAACGATGGCATACCTCCTTCATCACATGTGAGTGATGATGTACTCTCAACTTTAGATGTGGTAGATGGTGTCCCTACATGTTGACTTGCGGTAGAGGACGTGTCTCCAACTATGGTATTCAAATCTCTCGTAGCACAAAGTTTTTACATCCGTTCTCTTTGTGCCACCAATACCATATCTCTTTGTGATGGTTGTGGTTCCTCTTCAATTGGTATGTCTTCATTTATCATGTCTAATTTCCTCTTCTCACGAATTTCCTTCATAGCCACTGCTTTCTTTGTATTCTTAGCTTCTATCTCTTCCTGTGTTGTTTTAATTCTTGATCATTTCCTTAGCATGACAGAGAATTTGTCTATACCATGATAAAGAGACCAATATTACTTCCTAAGAAATGAATACAAGATAATAGTGGGATTGTATTTTTATTATGTTGTAAGGATTTATTCTTGTATAGTTTGACATCATGCTATGTTAAGGTCTATTTATTACACATAATTATTAAAGAGCCCAAGTGTAGAAAATATACATGGCATCATGTGAGATTGTAGGATGCTTTCTTGATTGGGAATGTGTCTATTTTAAACATGTATGATAAAGCATGATAAAGTAATTCAATCCAAATTAAGGAAAATGTAAAGAACATGCATGTAAAGACTTGACATACCTAAAAAACAAAGATTCGAATGGAGAGAGTAGCCAATTATGTAGTGTTTTTTTCTTGTTGCATCAAACTCCTCAACAATTTGAGTTTTTCACCACTTGCTTCCTTTTCAATGTTAAATTGAATAACACTCAAATATAATTACTAACAACAATACTATTAACCAATCTATAATGTTAAATTCCTAAAATTGAATCACAATTAACATTGCAACACTACAAAAATTGAAACTTGAATAGATATATATCAAACTTGGTGTGAAAACTATGTTATTTCCTCCTTCTCAAGTTGGCAAAGCAGAAAAGGTGGTGGAAAGATAATGCAAAGGTTGTACAATGTGTCAAATGTGCATGTGAACTTCCCAACAACATGAAAGTACTTTTTTTTTGTCAGAGCATGTGCAAAATCAATATGAAAACAAAGCATGTGGGCCTAGATCACAGGGGTCAACACTTTTTTACCATTTCTATAGAAAGACGAAACGCGAGAGCATTATAACACGCTCACGTTTTGTCCTGCTATAGATTGATCACATCTTATGCATTTCTCTTTCCAAACCTTCCCCTTTAGACTTGAATGACCACAAGGTTTTTTAGGGAGAGCTTTTCCTGTTTCCTACAAGAGCTAAACCCTCAAGCCTCAACCCTCAACATCAAATCCTAATCCCTCAACCCTTCAGTCTAATCCCTCAACCCTAAACCCTATCCCTAAACCCTCAACACTATACCTTAAACCCTAATCCCTCAACCCTAAACCTTATCCCTAAACCCTAATCCCTCAACCCTCAACCCTAATCCGTCATCCCTCACTCTAATCCCTCATCCCTAAACCCTAAATGCTATCCCTATTCCTAAACCCTCAATAGACTCGATACTATACCTTAAACCCTGATCCCTAAACCCTCCAACCCTATCCCTAATCCTTATACCCTCCACACTCTACTTTAACCCTAATCCCTCGACCCTCAACCCTATCCCTAAACCCTTGACCCTTGAACCTCAACCCTCAACCCTCAATGTCAAACCCTAATCCCTCAACCCTTAACTCTGATCCCTCGACCCTCAACCCTATCCCTAAATCCTAAACCCTAAAGCCTCAACCCTCAACATCAAATCCTAATCCCTCAACCCTTCACTCTAATCCCTCAACCCTAAACCCTATCCCTAAACCCTTAACACTATACCTTAAACCCTAATCCCTCAACCCTCAACCCTAAACCTTATCCCTAAACCCTAATCCCTCAACCCTCAACCCTAATCCGTCATCCCTCAACTCTAATCTCTCATCACTAAACCCTAAATGCTATCCCTATTCCTAAACCCTCAACCGACTTGATACTATACCTTAAACCCTAATCCCTTATCCCTAAACCCTCCAACCCTATCCCTAATCCTTATACCCTCCACACTCTACTTTAACCCTAATCCCTCGACCCTCAACCCTATCCTAAACCCTTGACCCTCGAACCTCAACCCTCAACCCTCAATGTCAAACCCTAATCCCTCAACCCTTAACTCTGATCCCTTGACCCTCAACCCTATCCCTCAACCCTAAACCCTAAAGCCTCAAGCCTCAAGCCTCAACATCAAATCCTAATCCCTCAACCCTTCACTCTAATCCCTCAACCCTAAACCCTCAACACTATACCTTAAACCCTAATCCCTCAACCCTCAACCCTAAACCTTATCCCTAAACCCTAATCCCTCAACCCTCAACCCTAATCTGTCATCCCTCAACTCTAATCCCTCATCCCTAAACCCTAAATGCTATCCCTATTCCTAAACCCTCAACTGACTCGATACTATACCTTAAACCCTAATCCCTTATCCCTAAACCCTCCAACCCTATCCCTAATCCTTATACCCTCCACACTCTACTTTAACCCTAATCCCTCAACCCTTGACCCTCAAACCTCAACCCTCAACCCTCAACGTTAAACCCTAATCCCTCAACCCTTAACTCTGATCCCTCGACCCTCAACCCTATCCCTAAACCCTAAACCCTCAACCCTCAACGCCAAATCCTAATCCCTCAACCCTTCACTCTAATCCCTCAACCCTAAACCCTATCCCTAAACCCTCAACACTATACCTTAAACCCTAATCCCTCAACCCTCAACCCTAAACCTTATCCCTAAACCCTAATCCCTCAACCCTCAACCCTAATCCGTCATCCTTTAACTCTAATCCCTCATCCCTAAACCCTAAATGCTATCCCTATTCCTAAACCCTAAATGCTATCCCTATTCCTAGACCCTCAACGGACTTGATACTATACCTTAAACCCTAATCCCTTATCCCTAAACCCTCCAACCCTATCCCTTAACCCTAATCCCTCGACCCTCAACCCTATCCCGAAACCCTTAACCCTTGAACCTCAATGTACTCAACCCTCAACGTCAAACCCTAATCCCTCAACCCTTAACTTTGATCCCTCGACCCTTAAACCTTAAAAATTGAAACTTAAAACCTATCCCTACACATTCGACACTATATCTTAAACCCTAATCCCTTAACCCTTATCCCTAAAGCCTCAACCCTAAATCATTAAACCTTCAACCCTAAACCCTATCCCTAATCCCTCTACCCTCGACACTCTTATTTAACCCTAATCCCTTGACCATTAACCCTATCCCTCAACATTAAACCCTAATTCATCAACCCTAAACCCTAATCCCTCAAACCTAAACCCTATCCCTAAACCATCAAACCTCAACACTATACCTTAAACCCTAATCCCTATCCCTCAACCCTTAACCCTTAAAACATAAACCCTATCCCTACACCCTCAACACTTGACACTATATCTTAAGCCTTAAACCCTCATCCCTAAAGCCTCAACCCTCAATCCTTAAACCTTCAACCCTAAACCCTATACCTAATCCCTCAACCCTCGACACTCTAACCCTAACCTCGACATTAATTGTTAATCTGTCAACCCTAAACCCTAATCCGTCAACCCTAAACCCTATCCCTAAACCCTCAACCCTCAAAACTATACCTTAAACCCTAATCCATCAACCCTAAAACCTAATCCCTCAACCCTCAACCCTAAACACTATCAATAAACCCTCAACCCTCGACACTATAATTTAAACCCTATGAGAAAAGATTTGTGTATGGTACATCCACAGTGAGTAATTAACAATTGAAATCAGAAGGATGATCATTATGAGAAAAGATTTGCATTGGGGTACATCTATGTTTCTTGCTGTCCACCCCGCACTTAGGGAAGGTATATTATTATGAAATAGGCAAATAGTCTCCCATTGTTTACTGGCTCTATCCACAAGAACTACTAAACTATACCTTAAACCCTAATCCCTCAACCTTAAACTTTCAACCCTAAACCCTATCCCTAATCCCTCTACCCTCAACACTCTACCTTAAACCTAATCCCTCAACCCTGAACCCTAAACGCTATCCCTAAAGCCTCAACCCTAAACCCTAATCCTTCAAGGTCCTAAACTTTAATTGCTTATCCCTAAACTCTAAATCCTATCCCTAAACGCTCAACCCTCAACCTTAAACCTTAATCACTCAATCCTTATCCACCCCTCTCCTCCCCTATCTGGATCACTCCCATCTCTACCCTCCTCTGCCCTCGACACTATACATACATAAATATAGGCATACATAGATACATACATACATATAGCCATACATAGATACATAGATATATACATACATACATACATATAGGCATACATAGATACATACATACATATAGGCATACATACATACATACATACATACATACATACATACATACATACATATAGGCATACATACATACATACATGATTAATAGACTTGAACAAAAAAAATTTTAAGGGGAACATAACGCGAGTGCGTTATAACCTGCTCGCGTTATGTCTTGCTTTGGGAATCCCAAGCCTTGGGCTTGGGATTTGCTTTGGATTTCCAACCCAAAGGCTTGGAGTGCCTTTTGAATAGTCACAAACGTGTTTTTCCATATTCTTCAAGATTTCACATAATTTCGTTTGTGCTAACCCTCAGATTTGCATGTGTTTCAAGGTCAAACAAATCAAACACCTGGGTAATGTTAGGCTTTCTCTTAGCTATTTGACGATGTGATTTTTTTCACATTTTAACAATGTTAAGCCTTTCATCTTTAATTTCTTTTGTTTGTGTGTCCATTTTTGGGCAAAAACCACTGCTTGGTCTTTTTTTCATTGTAAATTAACTATTCATTGAAATTTCAAAAAAATTACATATTTAGAAACTAGACTCTATTCTACAAATATTAAAAAAAGAAAAAAATGATTTTCAATTAGTTTTCAAAATTTATAGGGGTAGCACGGCCAAAATTCTATTTTTTATGATGTGTCCACTTTGAAAATTAGTAAAAAATCAAATATTCATCAAAAAATTATCAGAAAAATCAGGCATAAACTACATTCTATTAGCTAATTTCTCACTAAAGCGATTTTAAAAATACCAAAAAAAAGTTGACCTTTTGAGGGAGCCACAAAACATGCTATGTTATGTTTTTTTGACAAAAACAACACCAATTTCTGTGGCTCCCTCTTTTGAACCCCTTAATCTATACCATTTTTTTTAAAAAATAGTAGTTTAGAAAGTAGACTCGAAGCACTACGAACATTGTTTTGGTTGCATCTCCAAATTTTGAGTGTAACTATGCTCAATTTCTCATCCAAGGCCAGTATTTCCTAATTGCAGAAAAAAAGTGGCCACTTAAGACCCCTTTTTGGCCCCCCATCTTCTTGCACTTACCCTTCACGACCAAAGAAGATTTGGTTGCAGTCTTGGTGGGAGGGCCTTGGATGTACAACAAACACAATCTCTACCTTAGATGCTAGAAGCTAGATTTTGATGTGGCTATGGAACTCAGTAGGTCGGCTCCTGTCTCGGTCTGACTCCCTGGACTCCAGATGGAATACTGGGATGAGGAGATTTTCACCTGGATCGGCAACTCCTTCGATAGATTCATTGCTTTGGATAGCACCACCAAAAATAAAACCAAGTTGGTCTTTGTTAGGTTTTGTGTTAGTGTGTATATTCTTAAGACTCTACTTAATACTATTAATCTAAAGTCAAAATATGGCTACTTGGAGCAACAACTCTTGTATGAAAAATCTACTTCCTTCTGCCAAAATTACTCTAAAAAGGGACACCAAATCATGGAATGCAAGAAACCAAGGCCTTCGGAAAAACAAGGCTCGGTAGAGGAAAAAATGGAAGAAGAATATCCATTCAAAGAGGACTTGCTAGAAATTATCAAAACCCCAAATAGAACTTCTATCTAGACTGAAAACCTAGCTCAGGAAGGTTTGGTCGAGGCTCCCACACAACATGAGCTGTAGTTAGATCTAAAGGTGGTTTGGGAAGAAAAGAAAGATCCCCCCTAGACTTGGATGAAACAAAAGGAGAGATACTAACTCTGGAAGATATGTCCCCTAGGAATTTGGTCACTAGGGACAAAAGTTTGGATGGGAACCAGTCCGCAGATTTTGGGGCACTGAAGTCAATGGATCCACAACCTATGGTCCAAGGAAGTTTAGAGAAAGCTATTATTTCCCCCATTAGAGTTCTTTCCCCAAGAGCTAGCACTAGTAATGAGGGAGGGTGGATCACTCCCAAGAGGAAAGGGAAAGGAACCAACAAGAAATCAGCTAATGTGGGAATTTAAGGTAGAGCAGGACAACCCTCCTAGAGGGAAACTAGATCAAGGTAAGCAACCAAAGAAATCACCAATGGAAGGAAAAGCACCCTGGAGGCTCTCTCCAGAAAAACACATAAATGAAGATTATTACTTGAAATGTGAGGGGTCTCAATAGCCCCTAGAAACAACTCATGATAAGGAGTTGTATTTATGATAACAAGGTGAATTTTATACTGCTTCAGGAAAATAAAATGTCTGAGGAAAATTTCAAGAAGATAGCTAGCAATATCTGGCCCATGGCGGTGTTGGAATTAATCCAGACAACTGAGAGGGGGGTGAATCATTTGTCCCTTAACTTTAACCTTTTCTACACTTTTAATATTCTTTCTTAATTTATAAGCAGATTAGTGATGTAAACATTTAAGCATGAATCAACACATGAGCACAAACAACATGAACACACAACACCAAATTTTTTGACGTGGAGAACCCGGTTAAGGGAAAAACCACGGTGGGGGTTAACCCATAAAATGCATACCCTATTAAAAGTACTTAAGAAAATAGAAGGCACATGCCTTCGGGCATACTGCCCAGAGCTCACTACCTATAAGAAATTATGATTTACATAGAGATAATGAACTGAGAAATAGCATCTACATTCATGCCTGATTCAGTCCCTTTGAAGTCTCACAAAAACTCTCGCTTCTATCTTCAAATTCTTCTTCACTAATTCTTCACTCTATACTCCTTTCACTCCTCTTCTGCTCTACTCTTCTTTTGATCCTTTCTTTAGATTTAATTCATTTTGTACAAGGATGATTTTCAACAACTCTTCAACAAGTATTTATACACTTCATCAACCTTGGAATGATCAATAAGGTTGGCTAAACTTAACGCGGATCTTTACACTGTCGGCCAAACATAGCTGAGACTTGAATCTTCCTTTATTAACATGCCACGCTTCATAAAATGCTCTTTAAATCATCCATAACATGCTAGGAACATCCAGTCGGCCAAGACTGGGAAGAACATCAACTTTAAAGGAGAGATCTTCAACAACAAGCTCAAACTTTAGTGCGGACCTCCAACACAGTAGCCACATGATCTAGAGACCTCCACAAGGACATTGAATTCACCAATAACATCCACTCTAAACCAAATTACCAGAATCATTTTTATCTTCCTCCAGAACCTCAAGAACACTGTCTGCCATGACTATCAAACTAGAAAGATAGCTTGCGGACCTCCAAACTACAAACCACTGGAATTGATGATACACACTGACTTCCTAAACATGCCTTTAGATCTGTAGATCATCATTTTACATTACCGGAGCAATCTAGACCACTTCCCTATCAGTCTGTCTCTCCTAAATATTGCAGGAACTGGTTCTACTCAAATGGCCATATCTTCCTCAGATCTTAATGCAAACTTCTCAAATCATAACTAGAGCTTCTTCAGGTAGACCTATACACATCCATATGGTCAGTGTACATTGATTGTCATTAATTTTCTCAATATCCTTAGCAATCCAGTCCTCTATACAGACAACAAAATAGGATATAGTTGACATTAATGGCAACAAGGATATGTTGACATCAATGACAACACCACTTAGGCACATATTTGCAACAGGTAGACTATGTTATCAGTCCTGCTATGGGAGCATCTGGGGGGCTTGTTACCATGTGGAACAAATACAATGTTGTGGGGAGCTATTGTTCTCATAGTAAGAATAGCCTGGAAGTCATATGCATGATAAATAAAAAAACCTGGAAGTTGATCAATATCTATGCCCCCAACACCAAAAATGCCAGAAAAGAGCTTTGGGAAGATCTAAGCATTAAAATCAATGATGAGAGAAGAACATTATGGATGGTGGGGGGGATTTCAACCACCCTCTTTACCTCTCAAAAAAAATAAGGGGAATTATGGATTCCTCTAATAGCATGGTGGACCTGGCAAACTTTCTGAGTTAGACTGGGCTTATGGACCTGGAAGTCAAAAACCAACTTTTCTCCTAGTCTAATAGAAGATGGGGAGATTAGCTGATCTAGGTTAAGCTTGATAGATTATTGGTCTCCTCCAACTAGAATGTGACTCAAAACTCTAACCTATATGCTCTTCCTCACACTATCTCTGATCATAATGCCCTCATCCTTGATTGGGCTGAGGGAAGTCCTATGGGCCCCTTCCCATTTAGATATGAAATAATGTGGGCTACTCACCTAGACTTCAAAAACTACATTATTGAATGGTGGAGAGTGCCTGTTCATGGATCTACTATGTTTAGACTCACACAAAAACTCATATTTGTCAAAAATAAGGTTAAGGGATGGAACAAATTCTACGTTGGGAATGTGATGAATTAGAAAAAACACATCTTGAAAAGCCTTATGGAAGTTCAAGATAAGATGGCTAAGGGGGACAGGTTCGAAGATAACTATAAAACTAAAGAAGATCTAGTCAAAAACTTGAAGGACATAATCAGAAGAGAAGAAATCTTCTGGAAACAAAAGTCTAGGATTCAATGGCTAAAGGAGGGAGATGGGAACTCAGCTTTCTTCTACTAGTCGGCTATGAAACACAGAAAAAGAAACAAAATCACTAGATTGCTGGATGAACAGAATAGACAAGTTGAGGATGACAGGGAACTGGGAAGACTTGCCACTAATTACTTTAGCAACTTCCTAGTAGAACAAAATAGTAGAGTTGATAGTGGCAATGATAACATTCTCTTGGACTATATTCTTCAATCCTTTTGGAGGAAGATAATGATGGGCTCCTTAAACCTATAACAGATGAGGAAGTTAGGGCAGTTGTGTTCTCTATCGGGGCCTTCAAAGCTCCTGGGCTGAATGGGTTTCCTCTGGGCTTCTTCCAAGATTTCTAGGATATTGTGGGATTTGATGTTACCTTTGTTGTTAAAGACTTCTTCAGGACAAGTTCCTTAAATAGATTAATGCTACATTTATTGCTCTGATCCCGAAGAAAACAACATTGAATGCATGATGGATTTCTATCCCATTAGTCTCTGCAACACCATTTATACAATTATCATGAAAACTCTAGTCCCCAAACTCCAACCGCTGTTGGACAGCCTCATCTCGGATTGTCAGAAAGGTTTTGTTCTTGGGAGACAGATTTTGGATGCTACTATCTCAACCCATGAGATCTTTCATTCTATGGAAAAAAGCAATAACTTGAGCATGGCCCTCAAATTGGATATTTCTAAATCCTATGACAGAATCTCTTGGGACTTCCTGTTTAAAGTCCTTGCGAAGTTTGGCTTCAATGCCAAGAAGATTAATTTGATAAAGGTTTGTGTCACCATGGTCAAGTACTCGGTCTTGGTTAATGGTACCCCTAGGGGATTCTTCGAAGTAGGCAGAGGGATTCGCCAGGGTGACCCCCTCTCTCCTTATTCATAATGATGGTAGAGGTCCTAGGAAGAAACATCCTTTCCCACCTAGAGAGGCATTCCCTCATAGGAGTCAAAGTAGCATCCACCTTGCGACCATCGATAATCCAACAGTTTGTCGATGATACTATGCTTTTTGGTGTGGCTTTAGTGGTGGAGGCCAATAGGTGGAAGAATCTGATCAATATGCATGCGGAGGCATCTAGTCAAAGCATTAATTATGAAAAGAGTAATGTGTTTTTCTTCAATATGAAGGAGGATCTCCAAGTCAAGATTAGAAACATTCTTCAATGTAATCAGGCTACTCTCCTAGCCACCTATCTTGGGCTGCCTCTCACTATGAAGGATGTGACCATGACTTTCTGGAATGTAATTCTAGAATGTATGTAGAAGAAGATGGAGGGTTGGAAAGGTAAATTGCTCAGTCAAGTAGGAAAACACCAGCTTCTTAAAGCTTCACTGCAAGGTATTCCCACCTACTTTCTCTTCCTATTTAAAATTCCCTAGTTCATGGAAAATAAGTTAGAAAGGATTCAAAGAACCTTTCTATGGACTGGAGTGGAGGAAAGGAAAAGAATTTCCCTGATTGGTTGGGATAGGGTGTGCCTACCCAAGTTGTAGGGGGGTCTAGGTATCAAAAGAGTTCAAGGAATGAACAAAGCCTTACTGGCTAAAGTTGGATGGACATTTCTTAAAGAGGAGAAGGAATGGATTCAAATTATAAAATCCAAGTACCTTCAGAATGATCCCAATATTAGTATCCTTAACAGAGAATCCCTTCCCAAAGGCTCTATCATTTGGAACAAAATGACTAAAACTAGGAACATGTTATCGCAAGGCATCAAGTGGAGGCTGAGAAAAGGAGACAAAATTAGGTTCCAGGAGGATAACTGGTTAAGGGAGGGTCCCCTGTCTAATAGAAGGTATAGTATCATCAAAGAAAGAGTTGTTAGTCATTTTGGTAACTCGATCTGCAACTACATTACAAGTCATCCCCATAATTAGAGGACTTGGAAGACCATTTCTGATTGTGATTTTAATCTGATTGAGATTCTTGAGTGCCAGTGCCTTTAAAAGGAACTTGACATACACATAATCCTGATGTTTCAAAAAGAAGATGAAATGCTATGGGGCCAGGATCAGAAAGGTAACTTCTCGGTTAAGTCGGCTTACCATTTGCTGACCAATAGTGGTCAGGATAACTAGCTCTGGAAGAAAGTCTGGAATAGCAAACTTATTCTGAAAATCAACTTTTATTGGTGGGTAGTGGCACATAATAAGGTTCTGACCACTAATAATCTCAATAAAAGGGGGTTCCAAATGGTTATTAGATGTGTCCTATGCCTCAAGGAACAAGAGTCTATGCAGCATCTCCTTTTCCATTGTGAGTTTTCCAAGAATATTTGGGATAAAACCCTCCAAAAACTTGAGATTGATTAGGTTTTTCTAGAAAACTTTATGGACTTTACCCTAAGCTAGATCTCCCCCTTTTCTCATCCTAGGATAAAGGGACTTTGGAGATAGATACCTCCCCACCTTAGGTGGAGAGTGTAGAAGGAAAGAAATAACCATATTTTTTGGGAAAAAGCCCAACCTGCTAATGATGTGTTTTTCTCCTTTTATAGAACTGTTGCTAAGAACACATCCTCCTACACCTTGCAGGTGGCTGAGAATCCTCCTACCCTGATGGAAAGTTAGATTGCCAAGAACTAGTGGCTGAAAGATGATATGAACAAGATTGACAATTCTAAGAAGATGTCCAGACTCTAAACTTGTTGGAAGCCCCCCCAGAGGGTGGACCAAGCTCAATTTTGATGGGGCAGAGAAAAATAATATGGGTCTAGCTAGTGGTGGCGGGATATTTAGAGATAGTGATGGTGCCTACTTGGCTACCTATGCAGGGGTGATTAGAATCTAGTCTAATAATGTTGCTGAGGGTTTAGCACTGTTAAAAGATCTACAAATAGTGCATGCAATGGGAATGGATAAGATACAAGTTGAAGGAGACTCCAAAATTATCATTGACACAGCTTAGGGGAGGTCTACTAGTGGGTGGAAAGTGAAAAGCATAACATAAGATATCATCTGCCTTCTATCTAGGTTCACTCACAAGGAGGTTGGACATGTGTACAGGGAGGGAAATAAAGCAGCTGATGTGCTGGCCAACTTGGGTCAAAGTTTAGATACTTGGCATTGTTGGAGAAGTGCTAAAAATCTCCCGCAGCAAATTCAAAATCTTATTGACAAAGACTTTAGTCCTACCCTAGTTACCCATGGACTTAAACCCCCACCGCACTAAGTTAACTTGAATGTTTGGTGGAGAGCTAGAATCCCCTGCCAGTAGGATATTAATAGTAGTACTACGAAGGATTTGATGTGTCTTCTTTTTTGTACTTATTATTGCCTATAGATCAAGGATTGCACTAAAGTCATGCTGATTTGGAGGCCCGAGGAGATGTTCCACCTATCTAGGCACATGAGGTCCCGGGACTTCTCAATGTCATGCAACACAAACAATAATGATGACCATATATTGAGCCTTAATTATGAGAAGAAAGGTTTTGATAGTCTGCTTAAGGTGAATTATAGAAAGTACACCACCTCTACCACCGGCAAGGTTGTGAAAATCAATACTACCATTTTAATGACATTATTTAGGATTGGAATTACAGAGGCTTAATTGTTAAGTTTTTTCTCACTTCTTGCTCTACTAAGTCTATTGTCTCCATTATTTTTTGGCTTAAGATTACCTGTTGTGTGACGGGGGGGATAAAACATGCACGGAGCTAGAGTCATGCAAGGAGTTTAAAAAAATGAGACTATCTAGCATATATGTCAAGAAGGGGGTGTTGCTTCTTATCTGGAGTGCCTTCAAGGTTACGACAAAAACCTCTCAGTTTAGTTCCTGTGTTTGTATAATATAGAAAGGCTAAGGTGGGCAATGTGACTATCAACATCTCTGAGGAGGTGATTAGTATGACCACCAGTATGCCCATTGATGGTACCAAGCACCCTAGAAAAAGTAAAGTCTCAGATAATGAGGGCAGGAAGGCTTTCCTTAAGAAGGATGAGGTCCTGTACAACCTTCAAGGGGGTTTCGACAAGCAGAAGCTTCCTCAGCCTTGGGATGAGGTATGTTTCATGATTATAAAATACTTTACTCTGGAAGGAAGGTTTAGAAGTTTTTTTCACTACCATTTCACTCTTTTAAATCATATTAGATGCAGTAAGATTATTAGCTTTTTGTTTTACCTTCTCTCCTCCCTGGAGTTGTCCATTATCACTGCTAAGGAATAGCATGCTCTGGACCCTAGTAAGCCTGAACTCTTGCTTCACCAAGGGCTCATTATGAGGCTGTATAAATTCCACCTTGCTCTCTATCCTCCCAAAGCCCTCACCCTTGCCATACTTGAGCCGCCCCCATCGCCCAAGGCCACCAAGGAAATTTACAATCTGGTGGTCATTACTGAAATTACCCTAGATTCCTATGCCAAAATTGGTAAAAAGAAACCCTTAGTGATTACTAGCCCTGATCCCTCCACTGATGACCTTACCCCTAAATCCCCAGCAGCTACCCCTGCAAAGAGGAAAACTTTGCAAGCTACTCTTGCTTGGGTTACCCCCCTTAAGAAATTTCGTAGTGGCATGGTGGATGATAGGGGCACTGGTACTGGTACTAGGGTTTCTAAGCCCTTCATGGTGGAGGAGGTAAGTTTGGAGGAGGAAAGTGAGAATACTGACAATGTGGATGAATACTACACCATTACTGATAGCAAACCTAGGGTTCCGTTGGCTAGAAGATCCTCCAGGCTTGCTGCTAAGCTAGCCCCCATGTCCTAGTAGTTGATGGCCTTGAAAAGGGAAATCACTACTGAGGAGCCACATGTGGAGGAGATGACTGAGGACATGCAGAAGATTGAATATGGTCAGCTACAGGGGGAAGATCAGACTGAGGAAGAGAATAAGGAAGATTTAGAGGGGCAATAGGGAGAGGAAGAGTTGAAGGATAAGGATGTCAGTTGAGAAGCATGGCACTGGTTCTGAAGAAAATAACAAGGTTGGCACTGACGTGGTAGAGACTGAATTCTTGGGTGGTAAATTTTATATTAACAAAGAGATTAAAAATGATAAGATTGTGGTGGAAGATGAGGGACCCAGCAACTTCCCTGAATTTAACGTTCAAGGATCATACTCAGTCAGTTTTGAGAAGGGGAAGAAAGGTAAAGTTAAAGGTAACTAGAAAAAAGGTGCCAAAATTAGTAAGAACAAAGAGATTAAAGACCTAATAGTGAGGATTAGCAATCTGGAACAAAAATTTAGTACTCTAGCCAAATTCTCTGCTAAGGTGATGCACAGATCTGCCACGACCTTGGCTATTCTTTAGGAGGCGGAGCTAGATGACAAATTCAAGAAAGACAAGAAGTTGAAGGACTACCAGGATGTGTTCTAGTTCTTGGTTGATGACTGGGACAAAATGTTTAATTAGCCGCTAGTGGCTTGTTTGTGTCTTTCTGTTGGTCTGCTGTCAATCTGTTGGTTTAGTTGTTTTTGTTATTTTTGTTTGTTTTGGTCTACTAGTTTTTAGCTTAAACTCTAATGGTTTATTTTAAACTATTATAGTTTTTGATGTGCCTTTTTGGCTTTACTGTTAAGGGTTCGACACCCTCTTTTGCCACTTATATAATCAAAAACATCAATCATTGAACCTTGACATCAAGCATTGTACCTTTGAACAATAATCTCATCATAACAAGGACCATCTAATCATCACAATGAAACTTTGACATAGTTGACATCAAACACCTCTAATTGGCAACTCTCTAAATAAATGTTCAACAAGGACTTTGACATGAACATCAACAATCACTTTAGCAATCTTTAACACCATAAAATGCATCAACATCAGAAGTGAACACAAGCACCTTTGTCAAGAAACTCTAGCATAAAGATGACAATGAAAGGAAGGACAAATAGACCACTTCAATGACAAAGCAACCTTGAATCACCTTTACATCAAAAACATGATCAACCTCTTTCACATAACAACTGACTATCAAACCATACTATCATAGAGATGAGTATATCAACACAATAGTCATCAATATCATCAAGGATGATGAGTATCAACATCATCAACATCATCAAGTCATTGATCAATTGAACTCATCAACACCTATATCATGATCAGATATGAACTCCTTAAGCATGATCATCAAGAAAAACATCACAATGACAAACATCAACACTATTAGGGGTGCTACAAGTTTGTTCTCTAAAATCTTGCTGCCATGGCAAATCTTACTATGGTGCTAAAGAACATGCTCTAAAGAAATAAATGGTGTAAGAAATAAATATAATGTAGGTAGTCACAATTAACAATATTGATGTTACACCCCATTTTTGGAACAATTAATTATGCTATATTTTAGTTATTTAAATTCTGATATTTATATGACACATAGAAAGACATGATTTTCTTATGAATTTGGTAATAGAAATGATTTCTAAGAAATGAATATCTTGTATGCATTTATGTGAATATAGAATTTTAATATCATTTTTTTGAATGATGACTAAAATGTATATGATGATATTGTTTCATCTTATAATGTCATTAATTATTTTGTTATGAATTCATTATCAAATAGAGATGTATATTTAATGCAATTTTATAATTTGATGGATTAACTACCTTGTTGATGAATGTGGTGGATGCAAGATAGGTTTATTTCCCCCTATCGGTTAAGGAGGGAAAGCGTCATGAGGGAGATGGATATAGATTGAGTTGAATTGACAACTCATACTTGTTGTGTGGTTACACAACATGCCCCATTTTGCCTTAGAAAAATAGGGACCCAACTCTTTCTACTTTTTCTTGGCTTGCTTGTTTCCCTTTACTTTGGGCGGTATGGTAAAAACTAGTAGCAGATGCATGTCAAGATCGTATCCTTGGCATGTCCAGACCTTGAGATATAGGTCAAATTTTTAGAGTTAGAGTTTGTCATCATAAACCCTACCAAGTGAAAGAGCATAAAATTCTAAGCAGGTTTACTTTTTGAATCACCCCAAATTTTCCTAAGATCAGGAAGTTATACCTAGTCAAAGTTTAGTCAAACAGTCTTAGGGATATCTGCACATTTCCTAATATCCTCACATTAACTTAATGTCCTAACCATAAAATTACTAAGGAAAACTTAATATCTAGACATTCGTAAATGTGCACATGTTAAATTTTAACTCATGATGTAATAAACCATCAAATGCATGAATATTCACAAGTATGCATATTCAATCTCAAGATGCAGACATTCCTTAATATCCTAACATTCACCAATATCTTAAAGACATCATCCGACCTCGCCTTATAGAAATAACAAAATATGAGGATATCATCCAGACATTAAGAGTTTGGAACATTTCACAAAACATTCGATAAACTTTAACATCCAGACATTAGCTTAATGTCTGGACTTTTAAAAATATCCTGATGCCATCACATTATGCCTGACTCAGAATAATTTTTCAGAAGGGTGACATCATCCGCACATTTGGAATTAGGGATATTTCATAAATACTAACATCCAGACATTTCTTAATATCCATATCCATGTCCTTGCAACCAAAATTCATAGGTTTCCATGAACCAATTAGATGGTGCCATGTGGCACATGTTGACTTTTAACCCTGGACATTTCGTAATGTCTTGACATTTGACGATCAAAGGTAAATTCCTTTGGATCTTAATGACCTGATATTCACCCTTAGTCAGCATTGACTAACATGTTGACATCATGCATATGCATATGCACATTCTGAAAGGTATGCACATTATTTTAATATCTGAATATTCGTTAATATCCATACTCTACAATAAATGTTGTGAAAAGAGTAGATGGCCATTTGAAAATTCAAATCATAAACTACCACCTATTACAATCCTAAGGACCGGATGTCGATATCCATGAACAAAGGCAATTTGACATTAATTATGCCCTAAAATTGTGATTTCTAGCACATAAAGTAGGATTTTTAGTCATTTTGCATTTACAAAGCATTTAGAAATCACAATTACAAAGCTCCAAAGCTTTTGCGGTGACCATTACAGAGATCTTCATCCTGGATGGAATGATATGGATATTGAATAGCGAATGGTAAAGGTGATTAGCACAATGTGAAGTGAACATATCCATGTAGGAGTCAAGGACAACACTGAGAGGGGGGGTGAATCAGTGATGTGTGAATTTTTAAATCTTTTTCAAAATTTAACTTGCAGAGCACAAAGGAGAGAAAGCTATCATTGATTTGTCAAGCACAAAACTAAGAATGAAGAAGGAGAACAAAACCTTATAAGCAATGTATTAACATACATACATACAGATGAAAACAATATAACACATAACACAAATTTGCACGAGTGGAAAACCCTCCTGGGGTATAAAAACCACTCCAAAACTGCCTCACTGGCTTATCCTTGAAAATATCTTTACAAGCCTCACTGACTGATGTAAGTGTCTCACTGACAAATGGTCTTACCGACCTACAAGCCTCACTGGCATTTTTCAATCAATCAGAACTCTGAATCTCATGTGCAAGAAGTGATTGCTGCTCAACCTGATTTGCACCATTCAAATCAACTCATCTTCAACATTCATTCCATCATTCCAATCCTCTGAAATTTTATTCTTAAATCATCTAATTCACCTAATCAGGGAAAACATCTCTCCTCGATTACAAATTGGTTTTTCATATTTTATACATTCATCTGTATTCACAAAAATTTCCTCATTTATTTGCACCCTCAACAACATCAAATCAAAATACATGTAGAGTCATTATATATCCTTTCACATTCAATTCTTCTCTACTTTTTCAATCTGCCTATTCAAATTCATCTTCTGCAAATCTTTATCTGTATTGTCTTCAACAACAATATTTTTAATCTTCCCTTGTAGAAGAAAATAAAATCTATTTTATCATCTTCAAAAAGTCTCTTCAAATTCATTTGAAGAAAATACATTTCATTCCCATCAAGATATTCTTCAACCCTGCATATTGAAACACACAAAAACCATACATACAATATTCCTGCAAAAACATTGTATATGACTTTTCATTTCAATCTCCTTCTCTGTAAATGCATTCAAACTCTTCAATAAATCTTTAATCTTCCTTGATAATAAAATCTTTATCTCCACAAATCTAATCAATGCTCTGTAAAATAAAAAATCTCTGATAAAAATTTTCATTTTCTTCAAACAAGACTCTTCATATTCTTTATACAAAAAACTCTTCTCTGAAAAAAAACTTCAATGACAATATATCTATCTGAAAAAGAAAATCTCTTCTTTCCTTTTAATCTCCAAAAAATCTCTCTAGGTGAAAAAGAGTTTCTAAAAAAAATTCTTCATAAAATGTGAACCAAAATAACCGATGCCTTGTAAAAAAAATTCATGAAAAATAGGCTCCAAAAACTATATATGAATAAAGACTTACCTATTCAAGAAACTAATGTTTCTTATAAGAAACATTCTAAAATGCATAAAGTTTATACTTTTTACAACCTTTTTATGCTCCACCAAACTCTAAACCATATCCATTTATTCTATTTTGTCGACTGGTTTCACCTTAGACATCGGGCTCCACCTATTCAATGGTCTTCCATTTTAAAACCAAAGAAAACTTTATAAACTTTATCACCTGTGCCCACTCCACATTTGGCGGTGATAATTTTAAATTTAAAAAACTTGAAAGCCCGCCCAAAGACCAAAACTAATGCATTCGGTGAAAAGAAAGATGGGGCCGGTTAATACCATGACTTGAGGACCCTCCAAGCGGTAATAATTAAGTTGTAAACCCACTATAATAAGTCACCTCCCAAATAGATTTAAAAGTGTATGACAGGTAGGAGGTTTAGAGACTTAGAAATAAATTATGATTTAGAATAGATAATACTTCTTTAGTCATCCTTATTGCAATTTGAAAAACACCATATCAAACTGATCACCTTACCCTCGAGCATGTCTGATGCAATATTGATATCAGTACACATTATCTAAACATCAAATTCAAGGCACCTTTGAAAAGATAAACTCTTTTGAGCCATGAGCAAAAAGATTTAATACTTCAACATATACAATTTAAGCTCCTGAGATTACCTCCATCATAATAAAAACTTAGACAATTGAAAACCTCAAATGATCTCCAAAATCATATCTCTGTGAAATAATTGATCATCTCTTGTAGTCAATACTACTTTGTAATGTAACCTTGAGAATGAAACAAGCCCTCTCATAAATATGATTATAAAGACTTGATCAAGTACTACACACAAAGAGAACCCTCCAACATAAATACCTTATCTGCACTGGTCTTGTAAAACTGAAGCAAGTGAACTTTGTCAAGCCAAGATCAATCATACATTGTAACATCAACATGATCAATCTGCGTAAATATGAACATGCATGTAACCCATTTTAGCTCCTGTATGATCAACATCCTCAAACACATCACTGACATCCTGATGTAGCTCAATCTTGAGAATCTATTCAAGAAGACTTTGCACAAACACAATTGATATTCTTAAAGCAACATTTTCACAGATCAATATTATCATCAACTCAGTCTGAATGACACAACACTTTACCATACTGAACAAGCTGTGATATGACAATAGAAAGAACACATGAGATGATGTCTCCTACTCAAATGTTTACTAATACCAACCCAAGATCCTGCAAGACCCTTTTGACATCAATGACAATCTGACACTATCAATCTCCCCCTTTGTCATTGATGGCAAAACTACCTGAACACAATTTTTCTTTCTCCCCCTTTTTGACATCTGATGACAAAGACTCAAAAACTATTTGCTCCCCCTGTGTTGAATACCACTGACAATTACTAGCAAGAATAACCAACACAAACCATTGTCTTGATAGAATGAAACATGTATATCAATCTCAACATAATATCACTTCTTGACACAATACTAATATGAGGATGAAGAAAAACATATCTCTTTTCAAATCTCCCATGATAGTGACAACTCAATCCTCTGATTAAGTCCCCCTGAGAACAACTCCATTTAAAGAAGTTATAGCACGATCATAACCATTATAATCATATTGAATTTTGAACACTTTGAAGGCATAAACTCCTATTAACCTTTGAACAAGTAATGATTTATGATGATAACAATCCTGAGGCCAACATATGACAAACCTTTTTGAACATTACCACCTGCTATTGCTGATTTTAACTTCCTCTAATGAAATGCAGGATATCACCATCAATGTCATAGCTTGAAGAACTCTGTTTGAAACATATTAGTGAGGAAGATCATCAATGAAATAAGTGAAACACTATCTCCAAATCACCTGAAAGGTTCAATACTTATGCAAAACATATGCCATAAAAACATTACTCAACAAGGTAGTAGATATGACCATCAAATTGACTTCTTTGATATGAACTATCATCCTGCAACCAAACTATTTTGACACCTTTTCTGACATGACAAAGACTAAAGACCATCTGAACTATCCTCCTATTCTGTACAAAACACTTTTCACAACACACTGTCAAATCTGATATATACATAACTACATCCTGCAACCAACAAGAACTCCTGCCTCTTGACTTTGTCATTCAAACAACAAACAAACTGCATCAACAAATTCTTCCTGTAACAACACTTTGCACAAATCAAAAGCAGAGATAATTGCTATGAATTGAATTTTCATTTTCAGCCACCTTAGCCAACACATGCTAATTTCTGATAAGAGCTCTTGAGAGCATCTTAAGCTCTTTGTCCTGACAAGCAATATCACACAGAACTGTAACACAATTTTTAAGTACCAACATGATATGAACAGTACACAAATAGGATCAAGTCACAACAATATCAATCTCTTTAAGTAATAAATCTACTTATCAATACCTTGCATTCACTGAACATGTCATTGATCATGGACACCTGATACCACTCAAAACTGGAGACACACAATTTTCACCTACCTTTCTGAATCATATTAATTATTATACCAATGAACATTCATTTTGCAACCAAGAATGAAGATCATCCTTCTTGACATGAAAGGAATGAAGACAATCTTACTATTCCTGCACATCTTTTATCAAATTTGATCATATCTGAAACCTACTGCAATCAACAAGAACTCCTATTTCTTGATTTTATCAGTAAATCAGATTTTATTGCAACAACACTTTGAATTGCAATGACAATTCATCCTTTGTAGTGAGGATCAAATTTGTGCATTAGAACTCCTGAAACACTTTTTCAATATCTTGAAAGCATAATAAACCAATGAACACCTGTATCACTGTTATACACTGAAAATCAACATTGTTAGCAACATCATCATCAATAATTTCAAAGCATGGTAAGAATGATAGACAGACAAGATCATCATATCAAATGATCTTCTTCCTGAAAATTCTCAGGGTTAACTGACAGAACATTTGATACCTCCCCCTTACTTCATTCTATGTTATGCAATAGATGTGATGACTTGTGCAAGATGCACAAGCTTAGATTCTGACTTCTCTTTACTTTCTTTCTGCTTCCAAATCTTCACAGGTGCTTTCTTTCTCCAAACCTTTTCAACCTTTTTCTTTTCCCAACCTTTCAAATTAGGTGATGCTCTCCTACAACTGTGTGCTTTATGACCAAGAGAGTTGCAATTATAACAAATTATGTTGTAATCAAAATCAATTGACTAATAATACCTTTGAGCACTGATTTTAAGCTTCTCTGTAGGATTATACCTTCTATGCACTTTGCAATTTCTTTGTATGTGTCCAACATTATTGCATTTGTAACAAACAATATCAGTGTTCCTTCTGCAATTAACTGATTTGTGCCCAACTTGATTACAAGTATAACAAAAACCATTAAATGAATAGTTATACCTGTACATGTATGCTTGTCTAACAGGAGCACTTCTTCTAAAATTTCTTCTTCTTTGATTATGCATTTTGTTTTCAGTGGCAGTATTCAAATCAATCATCTTTCTAGGAGTCTCTCTGACTTTTGAACATTCCCCTTCTTCAAATCCTAATCCAGTTGTGTCATTATGCTGCTTTTGTTTGCCCAACAACACATGTAACTTGCTTGTGCTTTCTTCAAACTCCTAATACTTCTTAGATAAAGTCTTGAGACCATCATAATCTTTTCTGAGTTTGATAATTTCACCTTCCAGTTTTAGATTCTCAATCCTTCTAACTTCAAGGTCAGATATTGAAACATCTGCTATCCTCTTAGCTTCTTCAATTTCTATCTTTAATCTAGCAACTAGTTTATCTGAATCATCAATATATGTCTTTAAACTAATAACTTGACATCTGGCCTCTTCAAGATCTATAGATACAATTTCAAGTTCTGAATGTACATTATCTTTAGATTCTCTTTCTTGTTGCAGCTGCAAATTTAGTTTCTGATTCTCTCTCTTATACTTCTTGAGCTCACTCAAAGCATATATAAGCTCTCCTTCCAAATCAATCTCACAATCTTGTTCATTATAATCCTGATCATCATCACTCTGATCATTATCACTTGTGATGCTAGCTTCTTCTGAATTTGATTGGGATTGAACTTCAACTTCTTCATTTGAAATTCTCTTTTCATTGCTAGTTCCTTCACACACCAGAGTGTCCCCTTCTTTACCATTATCTTGATAAATCCTTTTCAATCTCCTCCACATATCCTGAGCTATAACACAATCCATAACCTTACAAATAACATCATTAGATAGAGCAGATAATATAGCCTTCTTTGCAATATCATTATATTCAAGAACTTCTTTGTTATTTGCAGAAATACCATTTTCAACTGACATTAAAACATCATATCCTAAGGAGGATAAATATACTTGCATTCTAACATACCAAACTGAAAAATTTGAACCATCAAACTGAGGAACATCTAAAACAATATTAGATTCAACTTGGACAACATCTTTATCCACTGACTTTATATCAACATTTGGATTTGATATGAAAGATGTCTTTTGAACCTTTTGACTAGAATGAAGCTTGACATTTTTATTCTTATTTCTTCTGCACTTACCCATTGAACTCCACACACAGGACCTACCCAAGCTGATTAAGCTGCAAGAGGGAAACCTGGCTCTGATACCAATTATAGGAGTCAAGGACAACATTGAGAGGGGGGGTGAATCAGTGTTGTGTGAATTTTTAAATCTTTTTCAAAATTTAACTTGCAGAGCACAAAGGAGAGAAAGCTATCATTGATTTGTCAAGCACAAAACTAAGAATGAAGAAGGAGAACAAAACCTTATAAGCAATGTATTAACATACATACATACAGATGAAAACAATATAACACATAACATAAATTTGCACGAGTGGAAAACCCTCCTGGGGTATAAAAACTACTCCAAAACTACCTCACTGGCTTATCCTTGAAAATATCTTTACAAGCCTCACTGACTGATGTAAGTGTCTCACTGACAAATGGTCTTACCGACCTACAAGCCTCACTGGCATTTTTCAATCAATCAGAACTCTGAATCTCATGTGCAAGAAGTGATTGCTGCTCAATCTAATTTGCACCATTCAAATCAACTCATCTTCATCATTCATTCCATCATTCCAATCCTTTGAAATTTTATTCTTAAATCATCCAATTCACTTGATCAGGGAAAACATCTCTCCTCGATTACAAATTGGTTTTTCATATTTTATACATTCATCTGTATTCACAAAAATTTCCTCATTTATCTGCACCCTCAACAACATCAAATCAAAATACATGTAGAGTCATTATATATCCTTTCACATTCAATTCTTCTCTGCTTTTTCAATCTGCCTGTTCAAATTCCTCTTCTGCAAATCTTTATTTGTATTGTCTTCAACAACAATATTTTTAATCTTCCCTTGTAGAAGAAAATAAAATCTATTTTATCATCTTCAAAAAGTTTCTTCATATTCGTTTGAAGAAAATACATTTCATTCCCATCAAGATATTCTTCAACCCTGCATATTGAAACACACAAAAACCATACATACAATATTCCTACAAAAACATTGTATATGACTTTTCATTTCAATCTCCTTCTTTGTAAATGTATTCAAACTCTTCAATAAATCTTTAATCTTCCTTGATAATAAAATCTTTATCTCCACAAATCTAATCAATGCTCTGTAAAATAAAAAATCTCTGATAAAAATTTTCATTTTCTTCAAACAAGACTCTTCATATTCTTTATACAAAAAACTCTTCTCTGAAAAAAAACTTCAATGACAATATATCTATCTCAAAAAGAAAATCTCTTCTTTCCTTTTAATCTCCAAAAAATCTCTCTAGGTGAAAAAGAGTTTCTAAAAAAAATTCTTCATAAAATGTGAACCAAAATAACCGATGCCTTGTAAAAAAAACTTCATGAAAAATAGGCTCCAAAAACTATATATGAATAAAGACTTACCTATTCAAGCAACTAATGTCTCTTATAAGAAACATTCTAAAATGCATAAAGTTTATACTTTTTACAACCTTTTTATGCTCCACCAAACTCTAAACCATATCCATTTATTCTATTTTGTTGACCGGTTTCACCTTAGACATCGGGCTCCACCTATTCAATGGTCTTCCATTTTAAAACCAAAAAAAACTTTATAAACTTTATCACCCGTGCCCACTCCACATTTGGCAGTGATAATTTTAAATTTAAAAAACTTGAAAGCCCGCCCAAAGACCAAAACTAATGCATTCAGTGAAAAGAAAGATGGGGCCGGTTAATACCATGACTTGAGGACCCTCCAAGCGGTAATAATTAAGTTGTAAACCCGCTATAATAAGTCACCTCCCAAATAGATTTAAAAGTGTATGACAGGTAGGAGGTTTAGAGACTTAGAAATAAATTATGATTTAGTATAGATAATACTTCTTTAGTCATCCTTATTACAATGTCAAAAACACCATATCATACTGATCACCTTACCCTTGAGCATGTCTGATGCAATATTGATATCAGTACACATTATCTAAACATCAAATTCAAGGCACCTTTGAAAAGATAAACTCTTTTGAGCCATGAGCAAAAAGATTTAATACTTCAACATATACAATTTAAGCCCCTGAGATTACCTCCATCATAATAAAAACTTAGACAATTGAAAACCTCAAATGATCTCCAAAATCATATCTCTGTGAAATGATTGATCATCTCTTGCAATCAATACTACTTTGTAATGTAACCTTGAGAATGAAACAAGCCCTCTCATAAATATGATTATAAAGACTTGATCAAGTACTACACACAAAGAGAACCCTCCAACATAAATACCTTATCTGCACTGGTCTTGTAAAACTGAAGCAAGTGAACTTTGTCAAGCCAAGATCAATCATACATTGTAACATCAACATGATCAATCTGCGTAAATATGAACATGCATGTAACCCATTTTAGCTCCTGTATGATCAACATCCTCAAACACATCACTGACATCCTGATGTAGCTCAATCTTGAGAATCTATTCAAGAAGACTTTGCACAAACACAATTGATATTCTTAAAGCAACATTTTCACAGATCAATATTATCATCAACTCAGTCTGAATGACACAACACTTTACCATACTGAACAAGCTGTGATATGACAATAGAAAGAACACATGAGATGATGTCTCCTACTCAAATGTTTACTAATACCAACCCAAGATCCTGCAAGACCCTTTTGACATCAATGACAATCTGACACTATCAATCCATACATCTGTCAATCAGGTTTAAGTGTGCAAATCAGGTATGTAACGTTAAAACCCTTGTTTTGTTGTTACTGCATAGTAAAAGGTAAATGATACTTACTTAGGGTAAATTATGGATGAAGCTGCATGTGCTTATGCTCTATAATGTGTTGAATATCATGATATTAAGAAATTAATTGATTAAAATTAGAAATTGCATGTTAGGTTAAGATATGCCTATCCACCATTGCAGGATAAGATGGAGGCTTGCAAAAACTGAAGTGAAACAAAGTTCATGACTCACATGTTCCCATAGCCCAGTGGTTCTGGATTCAGATTCAGATAGATTGGAGACACTCATACTAGAAATACCAGTCTAAAGGCATGGACCACTCAATCAGTTCAGGGTGGCAAAAACCCTATGCTGATAAACATTTACAACTCTAGAATGTGGCATGTTGGTGGATTTTCGTACATAGCAGAGGCCATTGAGTTGTTGGCCACATGTGCTGATAATTACAATAGAGACATAAGAAGAGTAGAGAAACATGGTCAAGTGTATGTAGACATCTTAGTTGTAGGGATTACATCATCTTTTCACTTACCCACAGGCCCTAATTTGTACAAGATAGATATGGAGGACTTGAAAAATCAATACCAGAGCAAGTACATAGACTGCAAAAAAATAATGTTCTCATGCTAGAGAGCTCAGGATAGTACCTATAAGGCAGAAACAAAGTTACTAGTTAACCTCTATAAATTTGAATTTACACCAAAGGTTTAATACATGATGGTCATGTTGAGCCAGATGAGAGGAAGGCTTCATGCTGGGAACTTTGAGCCATGGATGTACAGACTCATCAAGATGGTTGAGACTACAGATACATAGATACAGTGGGCATCTCTTATCAGTGATAGTCTAGATGAAGGAATGAAGAAGCTTGGTGGCAAGGCAAACATGTTTCACATGTCATCATATGTAGTTTATGCCTATGCAACCAAGGGTACATTTGATGACCTACAAATAGTAGACAAGTTGGGAGAAACCCTGGTGATGTGAACATATGGGGTCATTATCCACAACTGGAGAGGAATTCATCCATGCAGAATTACAAAAGGGTCAATGACTATTTTGTTATGCATCTGGTCTGCTTAATGGAAGATGACAGAGCCAAAAGGCTGAGAATTAAGGCTCAGGAGGTTATAGTAAACAATGGAACTTGGTTTATCTAGTTCTCAGCCTTTACATACATAAGAATGGAAAGATTTAGTGGGAAACCTTTGATGTTGCCGAGATATCCTATAGATAGAGTCATCCTCATGGAGATGACTAGACAAATAGTCCCCTCATATGAGGCATTTGCAAAGAGAAATAAGAAGCCCAATTTTAATTTCCCTATTTATATTGGACTGTACATGTGCCCTGACATAGAGTGAGCAAAAGAATCAAAGGGAGGATTACTGATGCTGAACTTACAGCCTTTTCCATTGGGCAGACAATATGATCCCTATAGAAGGATGGAGAAACACATAAACAAGAGGCCTATGCATCAAGTACATTTAGAAAATTATTGAGTACATTTCCTAGATGATGTGGAAGTGAGGAGGAGGAGCTATCAGAGATTAACATTGAAATAGATTCACACATTAGATTGCATTCATGTACCTCCACAACTACATCAGGATGATGGAATGAGAATTTCAAAGGAGTATGAGGATAAAAAGATATACAATGAGACTATCTTCCCACCAGACTAGAGACAGCCAGAGGTAACATCTCTAGACCTCATAACTGCAAGGGTCATGACATTGACCAAGGCATGGGTAGATCAACAAGTTGTTTCTTTGAAGGCCAAGGGAGTGGCCATCACAATAGATAAGATTTCTTACAAGATAAAAGGTAAGGCCTAGAAGCCAAACGAACTAAAGGAGCTTCATCAAAAGAAGTTAAGATAAGTTCTGATAGTGGTATCAGAATATCTCCAAGGTCCTCTCCTCATAATGTTCAAGGTTTAGTTTCTGTTGCCACAACATCCAAAATGCCAATAGAACAACATGTGGACACAAAATAGCCTAGAATCAATTATCAAGATTTGGAAGATGAGGAGGATGAAGTACCTTTGGCCAAGAGGAAAAAAAGTTAGGATATATTAGCCGTGGCTAATGTACCAAGACAAAAGAGAGGATAGGGAAATACAATGAGAGGGTCAACTAGCACCCAGTCTAATGTCCTACTCCAAGAACAAGGAGATGAGGGGCTCACCCCCATGGAACAAATGTTTGTATCCCCGTCATCTGCATAAAGCAAGGATGAAAAAATAGTGATGCTAAAGAGTCAAGATGAGGGTACAGTACAGAAGGACTTTCAACATAATGTCCTTGTCCCAACAATAGTAAAGTTGAGAATAGAACTAGCTCAGGAAGAGAGATAAGGAGAAAAAAAGAAAATAAATGATCCTTCTCTACCACTAGATGATACAATTGATCTCACAGATGATGAGGTAACAAAAGATGTGGCAGCGAGTCCCATGGAAACCTTAGTTGGAAACACAATAATGACACCCCTAGGCACACCCCAAGTATAGAAGACCACTGGAAATGAAGAAGAAGTTGAAGATTTGGAGATGGTAGCAAAGAACATTGGCTTGGAGGGGTTAATTGGAAAAGTTACCAGCTAAGTAGTGATTGACTTATCATATGAGGGAGGTGAAGATGAAGAGAAAGATAAAACCAGGGAGCATGTGGAGATTGAAGATAATTCAACCATGGATATAGACACTCACATTGAAGTGCATGCTCAGCATGATGTCCATGACATTGATAAAGGGCATGTTGAGGTATCTGAGAAGGAACAATAGATGCAAACATCTGGGAAAATAGGTCCTATGACCACATTTGGATCCCAAGATCCTAAAGATACAGAAGTGTTGTTATCCGGACAAGAAAGTCCATTGAATAAAAATGATGAAGATAAAGTAGGAGAGATAGTAGATGGTTATAACCAAGAGGTTCATCAAGATACACAAGATCCCAACCATCCAGAACCTAATGTGGACACTCCTCCACCTCAAAGTGATCAACAAATGCAAGATCATAATGTAAGGACACCTTAGGATGTGCATATTGACACAAACAAGTAGGATGAGGATGTCCAGACAAAGGTGCCAGTGAATGAAGAGCTTGATAAGGATATGTCTGGAGATCACAATATGACTTCAGAAGATGTTGCACAATAAGATGATAAGTAGCAAGATAATCAAGATGTTCTCACTGATGGGGAACAACAATCAAATGTGGAGAGGACATTCTAAAGAATATAAATGTGGAAGTGCATGATGCTCACATTGAGTAGACTGACCAGCAAGGGTCCGGATTTGATGTGCCACATTGGCTCACACATGAGGTAAATCAGCCTCAAATTATTGATTCTTCTAATTTTGATATTTCTTTAGTGTTTTTAGTAGAGGTAGCAAAACCAAAGCGCAGAGCTAGGGCCACCTCAATGGTAAAAAGAGACCCCATAACAAGAAGAAGGACAGCTCAAGTAGCTATGCCTATTGCAAATAAGGCAAAGGGGGAAATAAAGGTTGATGAGTTTCAAATAACCACAATAGACCTAGGATTTGCAACTATAGAGTAAGAAGGTCAAGAGGCCAAAGAAAACATAGATGCCCTACTTTCTAGAATAGCCAAGGAAAAGGCTAAGAATAAAGAATACAAGGAGCAAATTGTTCAGATGCAATCATTCATTAAGGGACTAGTGGCACCAACCAATGTGCCCATCATAGCCTCTACTTCCTTGACATTAGTGTCACAACAAGAGATCACTTGGCTAGATGCCATGAAACATCAAGCACATGTCATGAATGATTGGTTCAACAAGTTCCTAGCTAAAGGAGACAAAGTAGTGAGGATATCCTTGTCAAATTGGGAAATGCTTAGCAACATAAAGAAGAAAGCAGATGACCTGAAGAAAGATGTTTGAAAAAGATTGATCAAGAGTAGTCAAGATGTGACTACATTAAAATACATGAGGAGGGCAAATATAAACACCCTCATAGCAAAGAATGTCTTAACATCACAAACTTTACCAAAGTTGGATACTTGGTTTGAGGACATGAGATTTGAAGTTAGTATACTGAAGAGATGCAATCCCAGAATGACTGACAAAGGCACATCAACTCATGTCTGAAGAGTTGGAAATTTTAGAGATTTTGGAAGGAGAGGTTGAAGGCAAAATTGAGAACCAAGATGAGGAGTTTGCCATCAAAGCCTTCAGAGATAATTTTTCTTTAGTTTTGCATGATCCCATTCAACACTTTTCAGAGGATACAATTGATCATGCCATGTTGATGAGGTATAAAATTGATGAATATAACAAAGAGTTGGATAATAGAACCAACAAGTGGATAACATTGCAAGAACAACTAAAAGCACAAGAGCATGTTGCTACTAAAACAAAAGTGCAGGATAGAGAAAAAATAAATAAGGCTATCTAGACATATGCACTTATCCAGGGAATTGGATGCAAAGTAATAGAAGAGTCATCTTCAGATGAGGAATCAGATGTGAATGCAGAACGCAGAGGTCACATTGACCAAGTCAACAATTCTAGAATATTCCTGCATGCCAGCTGTACACCACCAGATTGATTGCCAACTAGTAATCATGTCCCATATTTAATCTTGACCATTAGATCATGAGATCTGTTGTAACTGCATCCTCTCCTTGTTCTATAAAATGAGTTGGACTACCATTTGTACATTATTAGGAGCTTAATCGAGATAGAATTGTTGAGATACATGGTTTTTTCTTGAGACTGATTGTATATATGTATATATTTTGAATGTTGAATGAAATAGAGATCCAAATTACAAATTAATCATATACTCTGAGTAATCTTGTGTGGATGTCATCTTGATATTTCACTATGATTTGCTTCATCCCTTGGAGCGCATTTCAATTGGTGAATATTGTTGTCATCCCGTCCCTTTGAATATTAGCATCAACTATGTAAAGTTGTGGAATAACCTAGCAAAGCATGGTTTTATTTTATCTCTTTTCATGAAATTATTGAATTGTGCATATGTATCAATGGTCGAAACTCACTCACTTTAAAGAGTTTTAAAATTTAAGTTCATTTCTTTAAATTTCAATTAATCATCATCATTAATCACAAAATATTGATACATGATAAGCAAAACATAATAAATATGTAGACATCTGTAGATACATGAACATCTTATGCATATTTGAATAAATCACATGTAAAATTGAGAATATCATGCAAATAATTGAAAATAATGATAAAGATCATACAAATATTAGCTTGTAGGCACATTATTTAGAAGAATTTAAGGTGCAGAAGAAAAATTAAGCAAATATTAGTTCAAATTTTAGTAAATTGAGAAGAATTGATCAAAGTCATATAAATCATCATCAACAATCTTATTCAAATTGAAGATTAGAAGAATTGATCAAACTTAGAATAAATAACATGAATATGTGCATATTCTGGTTAGAGATTGTAGGATTTAACATCATTTATTGATATTTATACAGAACAGGTGAAATAACATGAATATTTACATATCTGGATACAAATTACTTCAAATTTCATGTGTAAGGCCCCAAAATGGATTAACAACTCACATCAAACTACTGAGAGATTATCAGAAGATCATTACCTAATCAATGGAGACTTGGAATCATTAATTCATCTTGAATTAATCATATTCTTCAAGAAGATAAAGGTTTGTTTTGTGAATTTTTATCATTGTTAATATGACTAACAATTGTATCAACAATACCATGTGTTAGGAAACACTCACACACTTCACTAGGTTAAGTCATGCAGGTTTAGTCATGCATTTGGTGATGTTCAACCTATTGTAAGTCTTTGTTTTCCAATGTGTGTTTATAGATGCACTTTTATTGTTTGGATTATCATTGGTATCTTTTCCTACAGATTCTACATTTTTGGCATTCTTAGAGTAATGTGGTCATCGTGATTATTTTGTTTATCATATGTTCTTCTAGAATGGTATATTGTTGTCCAAATTTCATTACTCGATGTCATATATGATGACCTTGAGGTCACTATCCTTGTGACAAGAGTCTAATGTTTTTAATTTAAATTGTTTTAAGTAAAGGTCTCGAATTAATCATAAGATATTAAGTTTGCTTTTGAAATTCAAATTTTCTTGTTTAAGAGCTCCACGTAGTGGAAGCATGTGAATTAAATGAATGAGTTTATGCAGTAGTTAATAACTCCTTTATGTCTTCTAGTACTACATTCCTTTAGGGGTATGGTTGTTTTGTTAAATCTCTGCAACAAAATGTTGAGGAAGTGGCCTTAATTCAACGCATTGCTATCAATCAAGGAAATAAAAAAAGGAATTTTCCCACCAAGATTTGAGGGGAGAATGGAGAGAATTATAGAACAAAAGAAAGGAAAATATTTGAGCAAAGGGAGATAAGATGGGGGAAGAAAACAAGGGAGTGAAAAGAATAGGAAACCAAAGAAAGAACTGTGGAATTTAGCATTATTCAGGTAATGATCTTTTGATAAAATATTTCATGGGTATTTGGTAGCATGAGAATAGTTTCTCTTTGTAAGTTATAAGGGTTGCTATGTATAATAAATTATACTATCTGTGAGTATAGTGATTATGTTGATCATTGTGAGTATCATAGAAGTCTTCCCATACCACACGAAAATGGTGAAATGTTCCTCAAGAATCCATAAACTTAATATGCATGTATAATCCCTTCAATAAGATGAAAGACTAGAGAAGTGAAACTTTAGGGTTGATCTGTTTATAAGATTGAGAGGTTGACTTTTTATTTTCAATTTTGGAATACCTAGTATAACGAGTCGAATGGCTATTGTAATTTTGTTTGTGATATTATGTAAATGAAAGGATATACAAATACATGTATAATATTAGTGTTAATTACATATAAATATCTCTATATATACTTTTGTTTAAGTCTTGTGAATATAGGTTGAATATCTTCAAGCCAGAGAAGTTTGGATTATCTTACAGAGCCGAGTATAAGTATGACACCTTTGGAGTTTCTTATGAACAAAAATATCATTTTTTTTACAAAACAAACCATTATTTAAGTTTAATTTTTATGAATAGTAATCCTGTGAATACATGTTGATATTTAAAGGCCACTAGGTATATGAGTAGGTAAGGAGAAAGTCAATTTGAGAAGTAAAACTCTAAGTCGAGTTCTGTATATAATGAAACTATTCCTTATTATAATCTCTTCTAGAAATATGGGGAGATTATGAGATTTTTCATAATCTCTAAAAGAGAAATATTTATCTTCACCAAATATTTTATAGGTAACAAACCATGGCGAGTCTACAAGTTTTATTAAGTTGATATTATATTTGATAAGGATATAAAGATTTATCCAAATCATATGTTAGAGTTGTTTATATATATATATATATATATATATATATATATATATATATATATATATATATATATATATATATATATATATATAGTTATACGAAAGTATACTAGCATGATGAATGATTTGAGTAAGGAATGAAATTATGTAGTGGTTAAATTTGTTAGTGTGAAAATAGCTTTTACCTATCTAGATTGACTAGGTCCTATTCACACTATTCTTAAGTCTCCACTTAGGGACTTTTAGGAGTTTGTCTCAACTCATTTGGTTGAGACATGTGTCCTCATCCTTTTGAGACACCTTTTTCATGTTTACTTGCCACTTGTTTGAGCACTTGTCATTTAAGCTCACAAGTGTCACATCTTAGGAAGGTTAGTCAGTCGTTGTGTTCAACCATCCTTCCTCCTCTCTCATGCCTATTTATACAAGGCATATTATATATTTTTACTTAGATTTTGAATATATTATTTAGATTATTTGTGTAATTCAACTTTTTGGAAGTGATTCTAGTTCTTGTTGGTTAATCTTAGTTGCTCCAACATGGTTTCAGAGCCATGCTAGTAAAACCCTTCCCATTTTGATCAATTTTTGCACCTAGCCTTGTCAGAGTTCATTGTGGAGATAAACAGACATTGTCGTTGAGTCCAAAAGCCCTGAGATAGTAAAGATAAGCCTTCATTTGGTAAATTTTGGTAAAGTCAATTTTTTGCAAATTTTTTTTACCCCACATAGGGTTTTGTATAGTTGTAGGGCCTCATTTCCATACTTGTATGGGTTTTTTGTTAAAAAAATGAAATATTTTTGTAGAGGAAATTTGGTCCACTACAAATTTTGAATTTTGGGTCAATTTCATTTGTGCAAGAATTAGGTCAATTTTCTTGGTATTTTGTACGTGTTTTTATGCCTAGGGCATGGCCCTAGTTTTCCTTTTGATTCAACCCTACATTGTTTGGTTTCAAGCCAGTTAACTGGCCCTTTTGGTGACCCCAAATTTTGGTCATTCCATCCTCTTTATGCATTTAGGCACTTTAACTTGACCCAGTAGCAGTCTAGGCTGAATCGCCCAAGCAAGACATTTATTCTGCATTTTATCTTGGCCTTTACAGGCCCTAACCCAAACTTGATGGCCTCATAGGCCACATTTTTGGTCCCATAGACCTTGCATCTTTATCTTAGGCCCATTTTTGGGATGAAATTGTGTTAGCTTCTTTTGGATTAGACAGATCTATATAGCAAACTTCATCAAGCCCTTATGCCCCAAACTATTCATCTATTATAGCCCCTGTCGACCACAATCTAACCATTTTTTGTTGCAAATTGTGTTTCTTTTTCTCTTAGTGGCACACTCATCCCACAAAAGCCCTCTTTAGTGTTCCTTGACTTGTAAAGTCAACCACCCATGGCCCACACCTTACAAGACTCTCCAATGTTGGCCTCAAAGACTCTTATCAAGATTCAAAATCAGCCATGTTGGCCTGAAACCCACCTCTCCATGCCCAATCTAGCCTCCATGCACCCACATTAATGCCAAGGAACTCCTTCACAACCTAAATAGGAATATACCTACCATGGTTAGTTTCCCATTGGCTTGGGCTTCTCCATCTTAACCGCCCAACTAATATTACTTGTTAACAATTTTTGTTGACATTTATCAAAGTTAGCTCTAGCATATAATGTAACATTCATTATAAACTTAATATTTATTTTTATTTTTTATTCAACATTTTATTTTAAATTTACATTTTGTGTTAGCCTCTAACCACTAGTGGTTAGTTAACCGCTAACATTTAATGCTAACCACTAGTGGTCAAGCTAACTGCTAGGGTAACCTACAAGAGCTTGTAAAGGGGGGGATATTTCATTTTTCTATAACTTGCAAATGGGGAGGTATTTTTTCAAGTGTCAATAGTCAACAAAAATCTAGTTTTGCCAACCATGTTCTGGTGTAGTCTATTTACCCAAATTTTAATGTTTTGACTAGTTTTTTTGGCCTCAAAAGTCAACTGTTGTAATCAAAATTTTGCAGACTTTTTTTTGAAATTGATTAGAAAAATGCAAGGATTTAAAAATTGTAATCAATTTTAATATTTAGATATCCTATTTTATAAAAATCACCATGCATTATAAATGATCGATTTGGCATCCAATCTTAACACAAGTTGTATTTTTTCTTGCACATCTTTCTGGGTGGGCTATGTTACAACACTAATATTTTTTTTGGTGGGGAACTTACAAGCCGCTCGTCGTCCTAATCTAAATGTTAACACAATATCATCATCTTCACTTAAATGGGTATATCTGGAATTGATTGATACAAGTTTTGATCTTCAAGATATTCCCTTGGATACTTTTTGGATGGATGAAGCTTTGGCTGAATTCATAGGTACTTATGATCATTTGCCTAATTTTCACCATGACCGTGACCTTCCTTATTGTTTAAATGTGAAAGAATACTTTAGGAAGGACACTTGTTTATCTGATGATACCTTGACATCTCATGAGTCACCTATAGAATCCCTTCATCCTCCTGACATTCAAGACAGTAGTACTCCATTAATGGGAAAACTATTGATGTCTTGATGGATAAGGATGATCCTGAAAAAGTCATCCCTATTGGAAATTGTTTAGATAAAAAAAAACAAGAAATCAGATATCTTTACATGAATATCCTGATCTCTTTTCTTGGACATACTTCGATATGCCTAGCATCGATCCTTAGGTGGTAATAGATAATATTGTCATTCATCCTAATACTAAACCAGTTAAACAAAATATACATAAGATAAATCCTAAGGTTGCATTGTTGGTCAAAGCTGAGATAGAGAAGCTTTTACAAGAAGGCTTTATCTGCCCTATTGACTATTTGCTTTGGATCTCAAATATTATGGTTGTCACTCTGACAACCATATTTGAATGTGTAATCACTTTCAAGATTTAAATAAAGCATCTCTGAAGGATGACTTTCCTCTTCCTAATATTGATATGATTGTCGATTCCACTAATGGCTATGCATTACTTTCCTTTATGGATGGTTTCTCTGGTTATAATCAAATATTCATCAATCCTCAAGATTAATATAAAATAACCTTTATAACTCCTTGGGGAACATTTTGTTGGGTTGTCATGACATTTGGATTAAAGAATGCTGGTGTGAATTATCAACATGCTATGACGCTTATCTTTCATGATTTCATGCATAACATCTTAGAGGATTATGTCGATGATATTCCAGCCAAATCTATTTTGTACCAAGATCATGCCAAAATTCTTTATCAAATCTTTGAACACATATGAAAATACAACATGTGCTTGAATCCCCGTAAATGCATCTTTGGCAATGATAGTGGTAAGCTATTGGGATTCATTGTTTTGCATCATGGTATTGAAGTAGATACAAAAAAGATTGATGCTATTGTTAACATGTCATATCCTAAGAATGTTTCACAACTTCATAGTTTACAAGGAAAGATTCAGGCTATTCATCAATTTATTTCACAACTCATGGATTGGACTCTTCCTTTCACATAGTTTCTTAAGAAGGATTCTACCTTCAAATGGGAAAGTGATTGTCAAAAATCTTTTGATGTATCAAAAGATACCTTTCCAATCTGCCTATTTTGCAACCGGCCATCTTTGGATGACTGTTTATTCTTTACACATCAACATCCCCTAATGCTTTCACAACTTTGTTAGTACAACATGGTGATGATGGCAAAGAACGTGATGTGTATTAAATTAGCTAAACTTTGCTTGATTATGAAATGTGATACATTACGATAGAAAGCCAATGCCTAGCTCTTGTTTTTAGAACACAAAAACTAAGACATTATCTCTTGAACGCTAAAATTAATGTAATTGTAAAATTTGATCCTTTAAAGCATTTGTTTGCAAAAATCTAGATCTTTCAGGATGCTTAGAAAAGTGATTTATGTTGTTAATAGAGTTTGACCTTAAATTTGTCTCCGAAAAGGCAATTAAAGGACAAGTGTTGACCAACCACTTAGCGGAAGCTCCTTCACAATGTTCACTTTCCCGAATCAAGAATCCTTTCCAAATTATCAAATCCTTACCTTGGACATTGATGATAAGTGGAAACTATTCTTGGATGGTTCTAGATGTTGAACTATTTCCGGTGCTAGTGTTTTACTAGTACCTCCTTCAAGTAAGATGATTCCTCTAGCTTACCATCACAATTTTCTATGTACAAACAACATTGTAGAGTATTAAGCCCTTATTGCTAGCTTGCATGCCACTTTGTCCCTTAACATCAAACATATTTCAATATTTGGTGATTCTCAATTGATCATAAGGAAAGTCATTGGATCTTATCAAGCAAAGTAAGATAAGTTATCTTAGTACTGAGACTTGACCTTATCTCTATTAAATAACTTCTCATTCTACACAATCGACACAATTCTCCAAAAGGACAACCGACATGCAGATGCAATGGAAAGCATTGCTTCCCTCCTATCCTTTGGTAGTTCTAAAGGGGATTATAAATTCATTATCCATAATGTCACAATACCTTCGATAACACCTGGGGTTGCCTTTTTTGACAATGTCGAATCAAGAGAATGGTATTCCCATATATTACAATATTTGCATGATGGTAACTCTCCTGATCTGAAATTTGAAAGTGGTCAAGTTTGCACATGCAAAATTGCCACACGTTATAGCATCCTATCAAACATTTTTTTATCAATGGAGTTGCGAAGGTCCCCTCCTTCATTGCCTTAATAACTCTGAGATCCCAATTGCCTTGGAGGAGGCACATTTAGGTGCCTATGAAGAACATTTTGTTGGAAAATCTCTTTTTAAAAAAATCCTTTGTATGCTATTGGCAAGACATGGAATCATATTCCTTTGCCTTCATCAAAAAGTTCCCGCAATGTCAACAACATAGTAATCTCATTTAAGCTCCTTCCCAGGAACTTCGTGATCAGGTTTCACCTTGGCTATTTTCCATGTGGGGCTTGGACCTTATTGGAAAAATTTCTCCTCCTTCTCACAGACACACTTTCATCATTACAGCTATAGATTATTTTATGAAGTGGGTCAAAATAGTTCCTCTCTGATCCACGACTATTGAAGTAATATATTGTTTCATTCAAGACAACATAATCTGTTGATTTGGCATTCCTTCCACTCTAGTTTTTGACAATGGTGCCTCATTTAAGAACAAAGATGTGAAGAAATTGCTCCAAAGATATCATATTCAACATTGCTTCTCTATGTCGTATTATCCTCATCAAATGGACAAGTAGAAGCCTTTAACAAAATAATTGGACAAATTATTTGAAAAACTATTAACAAACATAAAAAAGATTGGCATACTAAGTTGTCTTACACATTGTGGGCTTACCAAACTAGTGTCCATACGGCTACGGGTGCTACCCCGTATAACCTTGTGTATGGCACCAATAGGATTATACCTTTCGAGTTAGAAATTCCTTCATTACAAATTTCTCTCAAGGGCATCCTTGACAAAAAAATTCAAAGAGAATTGTGGTATCAAAAAATTGAAATGCTCAATGAACAGCGTATAAACACTCTCAAACATCTTCAAGCTCATCAAAATATGTACAACCCTTCTATAAATCACAAGTTATTACTCGTGCATTCAAAGTGGGAGATTTGGTACTGTACGAAAATCAGTACAATATAAATGCACCTTCTAGAGAAAAAGGGAAGTTTAGCCCAAATTGGCTAGGACCTTACATCGTTATCGAATCCTTCAGATTGGGTGCATATAGATTGGTTGATGAATGAGGTATGCCTCTTAAAGATCTTATCAATGCTAATCATTTGCATAGATATTATGCTTAAATTTAGTTTTTCATTTGTATGCTACTATTTTATTCATAAAAGCAAATGTTTGGTAGATAGTAAATTTAGATTTCCTATTTCATTATTTGCTTCTATCTTGACAAATTATGTATCTTGTCTTGATTCTTTACAATAGCTTTCTTAGTTATAGAATTACTTAGTTATTAGAATACAAACAGATATGTTGTGCATCATGTTCAATAATCATTGTTGAATCTAATCTAACAATGTTACAACATTGTTTAATGAGATCACAATTGAATTATTTCATCATGTATGCACATATTCTTAAATCCTAATTAAGCATACATATATGTGTGTTTCATTAGAGTATGTATCAATTAAATCATTGTTGTATTTGTTAAACAATTACTGTTGTTTATACAAATCACTTTTAGCATTTAATTTGTTATACATGTATAAAATAAATCTAGATCTTTGTTGCATTTACTTTACAAGTAGATCACATATGACATCTAGAGTAAACACACACTAAATCATGAATCAAAACTATTTATATAGATCACAAAAGCTTAAGTACATAAGTTCACCACTACATCAAAATGTAGTGATCCAATCACAATACAATAAATCTCATCACTGTACTAGATTGTGGTACCCAGATCCCTCAGGACCTGGAGGTGCCTAGGTGACAGATGCCTGCCTATGTGAATTTGTAGACCGTGAGTGACTCCTAGAAGTGCTCCATGTCTATAGAGTCCTAAGTGCACCTCTGAGCTCCCCACCTCCTCCTTGGCCTCTCTGAGTTCCTACTAGAGTTGATCTCTTTAAAATCATAGCCAGTCCACCTCAACATGTACATAACTGAGTAGACCACGCTCAGTACCTAATGTTGCCACAAATCTATGCTAATCTAGCGGGGTTTGGAGAACATCTGCTCTCTAAACTACCTAGTCTCAGTCAACGACTAGCTGACCTATTGCAACTGCTAGTTGATCTCTATCAAGTACTAGTTGATATCTCTCATCTCGTTCTGCCTTGTATGCTACTCTAAGCTACGCGATAGGATCAAATAACTCTATATATGATGACTCACCTCATGCGTTGGCCTGTAATAGGCCTACACTAGGTGTTGTGTCAACTCAGTGGGTATCATAGCTATTATGAGATGACTCACAAAGTCGTACCATGCACTGGAACCAACTACATAGTATACAAGTAATCATCGTGTCAGTATCTTAGTCAAATCAATATCAGGCCCATCTTAATCTAATAATAATAATAAAATACAATCATCACCTAGATCACTCTCCTACCATGATGGATCATTTGATACAGTGACTGCGCTAGTATCCACAGTCATCCTAGCTACTAGAAACATCATAGTGGCACCAACACTCAACTCCCTGTGCTCAAAGTGACACTATGATACTCCAGTTGTGCATCGTGGTCATAGACTATGAGATTGGGCCTTAGGTCCCTCCTCATCAACATCTACACCACCTGCTAGTTATCGTCGTCTGCCTCTCCTCATTGAGTCAGGGAGATCGTCATCAACATTATCATCACTATTTCTCTGTACCTCTCCCTCTTTTGACTCCTCTCCTCACTCAGCCTAGGGTTTGGGATTTCGAGCAGGATATTCATCGAGGAAGATAGGGGTTTGGTATGTTCTCTCCCACCATGTTGTATATGTTAGAGTCACTCCTACATTATTAGCTCTGGAGACAAGATCATCATCCTCTATATCATCATCAAGATCACTCAACACTATGTCCGTGGTGGTGATTCATGCCCTATCCTAAGGCTACACATTGTAGTGTGATGATCTCATGTAGAATGGCCATGTGGCAAGAACACTCTACACTCATCCAAACTACATCATCACCCTGTCATAGTAGAAGGCTACTAACATGTGATCTCAGAGACTAATCAACAACTGATCTCTCTACATCCTCACTAGCTGCCTCCTCTAACCCATCCACAGCCTGCACTAGCTATATGGTGTCCATGTAATGACCTATGGCTACATCCTGTTGAATGCAATCCTCTAGAATAGCAAGTCACCATATCTCCACAATCCTCTCAGCTTGTAGATGTGTGCTCATGGGTTGGTACTGACTATATCTATCAGGTAACCCATTGGCCTCGTGCATGTAATATGCTTGAATACCCACACCTATAGGAGCATGCATATCATCAAGCTATGTGTCTCTTGATGTACATAGCAACCTAAGTCATAATACAAGTGAGCAAGCATACTCTGTCCCTAGGAGTATATTGTCCTCTGCTCCTCCATCGCTCTGATAGTATGAGCAAGGCTCACGTGTAGGTGAGTGCCTCCCCCATCTAGTATGACAACAAGCATGATGGTAGCAATCATGATGTGACAGATGGTCCGTATAAGCTTCGCACCGTGCTCTAAGTATTAGATATCAATGTGTCTTTGCGACCTCGATGGTATTGTGTGTCCCAAATAGTATAGCTAACTTGTACAAGCATAGTCCTCAAACCTCTGCTACACAATCCTAACTGTCTCACCATGCACAGGTAATTGTAGTATTTTGTACACATGCTCCAAAGTCATTGTCATCTCTCTTGTCAATAGATGAAATGTGGATGTATATGTGCTCCACCTCTCCATGAGTACCATCGCAGCATAGCTTGGTGGGATGTCATCATGGGCATAATGTGCACCCACCATAGTCCAACATCTCATAGATGTCCCATCTCTACATCTGAAAGAGTGGTCAATCAGCTATGCAACAATGTGAATAGCTAACCGCCAACATGCTCTCACATACCTAGGAGATCTTGTAGTAGGGAAAACAAGATATGCATTAGAAAAAGACTAGGTATATTTCATCAACAATTGGCAAAAACAAAAATATCTTGGTCTTGGGACCTAGGCACCCTAGATGGTCTAGGGCGCTCAAGGAGGACCTAGGTGCCCTAAAAGGTCTAGGGTGCTCAAAATGGACTAGGGCACCCTAGAGAGTCTAGAGCACCCCGAGAGGAAAATGGTGCCCTAGGACCCATTGAAAAATGTCCCCAAGCCCATTTCTACCTTGAAATTTGAAATAAAAACATTAAGATAATCAAATACAAGTAGGATAGTAGCCTACCTTATGCTTGTCAAGTCCCTGTGTTGCCTAATTTTGTAGCAACTCTAGTCTCGATGGTCGGTATGGCCTTTGGCTCGGCATGTTACCTCTCCTCCTTGCTCCTTCTCCTCAAAAACTAAAAATGACAATGGAATGGTAAAATGCGAGAACTACTTTTACTATTAATAGTAAAAAGTGGAACCCCTGATTACTATCTAGGGTCCAAAGTCGCCTTTCTCTAGACATCTCTTCATCTAAACATCGATAACTTGGGCTAGCAAGCTCAAATTTGAGCATCATTTGATGTGTTGGAATCCTAGCTCCTCTGTCTTTGCAACCATATGCTTTACATCTGAGTGTTATTCATTAGAATGACCCTATCAAAGCATATTCACCAACCTTCTCTCTCTAGAAATTCGAAGTGGAAAGATCACCACTCTATTTCTACATCCTGAAGTAGCAAGTAGAAATAGGGGGCATATATCTACCCATGAATTTTTCTCTCATCACCTTTCCCCTTCAGAGTTTTTGGACTAACACATTGTTGGTAAACAGATTTGTCACCATGAAATAACCTTTGAAAATGACTCGTTGCCCTTAGAGCGGTGACTAAATAGCCCCAACAGTTGGGGAAGCTGTTATTGAATTATCAGCTTTCCTCTACGTTTGAGAGGGGCAGCTCCCTCGTATGATAGGGGTATTTGTGGGTTTTTGTGTACTTTTAACCTGAAAGTACATAAAGGATAAAACACAAAATTGGGAACAGATGACTAACAGAAACCCCAACAGTAGACATACAAAAACCAATTGAGATTCCACAACTAAAAAGGGGTTATTACCAAATGGGTTGAAACATGCAATGATGATGAAAGGAGTACAATAAACCTCAACATAAGAAGAGATAGGTCATACAAGCACATCCAAATGAAGATACCAGGAGATGGGTGTGTTTCATCACTTCAATCACACAGATAATCAATGTATTACACATGTGCATAAAGGATTACCAATTCAACATACAAGAAATTAGTAATGATAACATAAGAACACATTTAGAGCATACAAACTAAACTGTATTTTTCATTATCTTTGAAATTATACAATCCCAAAATACTTTTTGTACATAGTGTAAACACAAAAGCTTTTCGAGATATCTCTAAAAATTTCTCTAGAGTTTCCCCTTTCCCAGAGTTCTCTCAAAAGAGTTTCCCCCCCTTTACAATGAAATAGCCTTGTATTTATAGGCTTCTCCTTAGTAACTACCTAGTAACCAACTTGTAACCACTTCAAGTAACCACCTTGTGAGAAAGAGTTAGGATAAACCTAACTTTACAATACAAAGGGTGACTTAAGTCACTTTCACAAAAAAGGTAAATTAAACTTGCAACTTTCGAATTGTGAACTTCATTGAGTCCTTTCCATCTTCATCTATTTCATTTTGACAGTCAAAACTTGCTAGATCTTGATAACTCCTCTGGATACGTGAAGCTTAGACTCCTGCAACTGCATATGTAAAATAACTTTGCACATTTTCCCATTCTGATCATAGCCATATAATTCCATTGCCATCAATTTCAATTCTAGTTGAAGGAGACACTGCACATTCCGATTACCCCTTCCCCCCGTTTCCACACAAGGTCATTTAAATCTCTTGTTTGACATAATGAAAGAAGGTGATTTCAAAGAGTATGGAATTTTAATTTTTCTTAGGCTAATTACATTTATTTAAAAGTGGTTGGAAGTGGACATACAGAAAGCAAAAGATCACAATTTGAACAATGAGCTATTTCAATTTTCATCACCAAGCTTTCAGCTTGAGACTAACTGTTAAATGAAAGGTTTCCAAATGTATTCCCACTTCTGAGTCCAATTGAAGGGTTAAAACGGCTACCTAACCTAGTCAATCCACCAATAGGACCACTACTCTGCATACTTGAAGCTTGATTGGATGCTGAAAATACCTTTATATGTACTGTAGCCATAGAATCATCAAATTTCTCTGAACTAACATCTATCGATCTGTACTGTACTAGACAAAAAGACCTGGGTTTGTTTCACAATGGGCATGCTCTATTTGGCTACTCACATCCAATATAAGGTCATAGTACCAATAGTACTAACACTTTGATTAAGGTGATAAGATTTGAAGAACAAGCCATATTATTAGAACTTTCACCCCGTTTCATCATCTCATTAAAGAGTTTCATGGCTTCAGTTTTTCTGCCATATTTCAACAACCCCTTCATTAAAGTTCCATATAGGATATCATCAAGACTGATATCTTTTGTCCTACATCTCTAAGAAGTATTTCAAATTCATATTTCTTTCCAAAAATAAGCAACTGTAATTGGTCATAAAAAGCTAGAACACCAGTTCCAGCTACACTTAGTAATACATTTGCACCTGCCCCCTTGAACAGAGACTTGATACCCTTAAGATTAGTGATCAAAAGCATAGGCTTCATGGAGTCACATATTCTAAAATACAAACTAGGATACGCAACAATTCCTGCCAAGGATACATTAAATCCACGGTAAAGGCCAGCAATACCATCTATTCGTAAAGTCTTTTTGTAAACATCAATAAGACCATTCTATTGCCGCTCTTCTCCTTTGGTCATAGACTTGGCATGTATGTATATCAGAGCATCTTGAAATATACTAGAACTTGCACTCATAGGAGGTTCAACAAATAGGCCAATAGGAATAACCAATAGTTTTAGAAAGTTTTATTGCATGAATTCTTATGGCACGAGATGATTTTCCAAGTGTTATAATGCTCACATATAAAGATCACTAAGTATCAATGAAACATTCTGTCAAACGTATTGCTTTCTTTGTCTATGTGAAGGCTGTGAGATTTAGCTTTACACCTGCAAAATCATATTTGATAGAATGTTTCTAAAGTCTTTTCAACAAATCAATTTTATACATATTCTGGCAATATTACAGTATGCAAAACTTCATTTCTTTGAGGCATTCGGCTGGAAAGTTTGCATGCCTTTTATAAGCTTCCACATTCAGCATAAATTGCTTCAAACTTTTTAAAACTATATTAGCCAAGCTTCTTTGTGTATACAGATTACGTGCGTTTGTCCCACACTCCTATAAGCATGTTTATATCAGCGTCTTGATATGAACTAGAGTGCAATTTTAAACATGTGGGTCTCTCTCTCAGCTCGCTCTTTCCAAATAACGATGCCACTTGCATTCATTTGAAAGTTTCAAAATCTTTTCTAATAAATCCATTTTGTCTGTTGTTGAAATGATGTCTCATTTAGGGCATGAGGCCATAAGGTGTATGAGCTTTCACATTACGCACTTCATGTTTTTAGTATGCTTTGATAGATATTGATACTTGACAAATCTCTTTTCTAAGGCACGGTCTGGAAAGAAGCCAGCGACCATTGCATTTGATGACATGAGCAATCTTTGAGACATTCTGCCAAACATTTGAAGACTCCATACTATACCTACCTATTTATCAATGCATCCTTACTACAGAATATGATAATATCAAGTTGAATACAATCTTTTTAATAAAGTTTCTAGTATGCATATCGCGGCATCATTATGTTGAATGGTATATACCCATATCTATTCGAGGAAGGTATCCATTAATCACCTTTTCTCAGACAGTTTTAAAACTTCTTAAACAAATCCGCAACCATCATTTCATGAATTGACATCTGGCTTGAGAGATCTCTTTACACAATTCATTGTACCCTTTTATATCGTATATAACTGCCCATATTTGTTTTAAAACACACATTTCTTCGCATGTCTTATGCCTCAACATTCTTTATGTGATATTGCCTAGCACAATTTAAGGAGAAGAAAACTGCTCTTTCAACCATACAAACAACTTTTTAACTGAGAGTTGTTACTTCTTTGTTTTACATGCGTGACAAATAAAGTAATTTGAAATTGTTTCCTTGATTCTCGGAGATCTTGGTGGGTGTGGAAATGGAAATTCATTTCACCGGGAGTACAAGTGAAATCTTTTTTTTTTAATTTAAACTTATAAAATCATGCCTTGGCTTTAGTTAGCCATAAGTGAAAGTGTACGTGAACTTAGCAAAACCCAAAAGTTGATGCGAGCTTCGTGGAAAATAAAAGTTGACGGAGGCTTAGCAAAAAATGAAAAATGGACGCTAAATAAAGTATTACTAAGCTGCAAATTTTTGCCTTGGCATAATATTGCTATTAAAGCTTCAATGGAGAAAGATAAGACAAAGAATTTCAACATGACTGACACAAGAAATATGACATTGGCAAATTGCAGCCCAAAGGATGACTTTACAAAGGGTTTTGATATACGAAAAGTTTAAATTTGGCAGGTTAGAAATGAGGCCAACAGCTGACTCTAACTAGGGATAAGGACCTTGTGGATGTAAGATGAACCTAGAATCTCTAGAAATGTCCAGTGCCTTATCCATTGGGTGGGTAGAGTCAGAAGATAATATGATGTAAAAGGGGAACAAGGAGACAAGGACACACAGAGACGAGGCAAAAGACAAAAACAAAAGGAATCTGAAACAAGACAAGCACAACCAAAACACCTAGTTAACCTATGTACATGGTAGGTGACTCCTACCTCAAAACTGCTTGGGAAAGATCAAGTGAAACCATTGATAGGTTGAGAAAAATAAGCACCTATACGAAAAAGAGACAAGCACGAATGAGGTGCCTGTGAACTCAATAACCATTCCAAAGTGACAAGAAAAATAAGCTGCGTGAAAAATGAGGACTCCTTGAATAGAAAACCAAACAACCATTTCTCATCATAAACTTCTGAGTCCTTTTGAATCATATTGGTATTGCCCTGTGTAGTGTTGATCATATCTTCTGGCATTATATCAAGCATACCAATTTTCTCTATCTGAAGGTTGTTTTGATAGTTTGAATCAGATAAGGAAGTTGAACCAGGAACCAGACATCCTTCATGTGAACCAATTAGCGAAGAAAACTTGATACTCTATAACTGATCCTTCTCATGAATAATGTCTTCTTTTATCATTGAATCATCACATGCAAACTAAAATTCCCCTTTCTTTACCATTACCAACTCAGGATATACTTTATTAGAGGGTTGCACATGAGGTAGAGAAAATGACGAATCCACATTATACACTTTATCCTCCTGAAAATCCTCTTGTATCATCGATGAAGAAGAAATAATATTTCCTTCGCTTGGAAGTAGTGAAGGAGAAGTTAAAACATACAACTCTTCATCAATCCTTTGACTACTCACAATTTCATGTATATTGTCATGAACATCAGAACTTTGTTCTCCTTTATCTTGACTATGAACATTACTCTCATTGCCTTCTTCAACATCAGTATATGCAGACAACGGACTAGGCTATACAATGAAATTACTTAAACCAAGACATTCAGGAACCAATTCAATTTTAACCTCTCTTTGTGCAGATTCACACCCAATATCTTCATAATCATGTTGCACATTTGGAATGGTAGTATTCAATGCTTCTTCTTGAGTAGTACCAATAGTCGAGGATTCTTCTTCAACAGATGATAAAGAAGAAAGGACGACATCTTCTTCCTGAATAAAATCATCAATAGTAGTGTTGAGATGCCAATCTTGAATGGAAACCTCATAAGAGAGTTCTTGCAATATTTTTTTCATCATCACTTTCCTCTTTCTCAGGTTGCATACATGTCAGGAAAATATTTTGTGACTCATCTTCATGTTCTTTCACACTTTGGCTCAAAATTTCTTCTTCACTCCTTGGAACAGCAACTATGTCATGGAAACCTTCCTCGGAAAATATAGTTGTTGAACTAGAGCAAGTTCTCACAAGAGGAGTGACATTCTTCAAAGAAACTAAGAAAATATAATCATCTGGATAGATTTCTTCTTCATCATTGCATGTTTCCATACAATGTTCCTTTTCTGTCTTAATCACTTCTTCTTTTTCTTCTTGCTTCAGTGGAGATGTCCTATTATGAGGAAAAGTAATAACTTCTTCTCTAACACATACCTGTTCCGATGAGCCTCTTTCAACCCTTTGATCAGAAGATGTTGCATTAAATACAGGTTCATTTGCAGGAAACACTTTTGCCTCTTCTTTTCTGTCCTCATCACGCAAATGATATATCCCCACACAATTTCTTTTATCCTCTGGTGCATGAATGTCCTCTGATAGGGAATTGTGATCACAAGCAAGAAAATGAATCTCCTTCCCATCTTTTTCTTCAAACTTCTGTAATGTTTGAAGCAAGGAAGGATGAACTTGGTTAGACACAAATTGCATGCCACCATAGAAACTCTTCAGGAACTCCACTTGCTTAGGTTCATCAAGAACTTCATTTTGTTGAGAAGCCGAAAAAGAATAATCTTCATCATTACTGTCACTGTCTGATTCAGGAAGTTGCATGTTATGTATCTGGGTTCTTCGATACCAAACCATCTTTCAGGATTCTTCTTTCAGATAGAGTCGCCAATCTTCTTTTCAGGGAAGATACTTGTATATTTGTGAGGAATAAAAAGGCACCAACGCTTCAGCTCGATCCCCAGCAGAGTCACCAAAAATCTGTTGGTAAACAGATTTCTCACCGCGAAATAACCTTTGAAAACGACTCGTTGCCCTTAGAGCGGTGACTAAATAGTCCCAACAGTTGGGGAAGCTGTTATTGAATTATCAACTTTCCTCTACATTTGAGAGGGGTAGCTCCCTTGTATGATAGGGGTATTTGTGGGTTTTTGACCTAAAAGTACATAAAGGATAAAACACAAAACTGGGAATAGATGACTAATAGAAACCCCAACAGTAGACATACAAAAACCAATTAAGATTCCACATCTAAAAAGGGGTTATTACCAAATGGGTTGAAACGTGAAACGATGATGAAAGGAGTACAATAAACCTCAACATAAGAAGAGATAGGTCATACAAGCACATCCAAATCAAGATACCAGGAGATGGGCGTGTTTCATCACTTCAATCACATAGATAATCAATGTATTACACATGTGCATAAAGGATTACCAATTCAATATACGAGAAATTAGTAATGATAACATAAGAACACATTTAGAGCATACGAACTAAACTGTATTTTTCATTATCTTTGAAATTATACAATTCCAAAATCCTTTTTGTACATAGTGTAAACACAAAAGCTTTTCGAGATATCTCTGAAAATTTCTCTAGAGTTTCCCCTTTCCCAGAGTTCTCTCAAAAGAGTTTCCCCCTCTTTACAATGAAATAGCCTTGTATTTATAGGCTTCTCCCTAGTAACTACCTAGTAACCAACTTGTAACCACTTCAAGTAACCACCTTGTGAGAAAGAGTTAGGATAAACCTAACTTTACAATACAAAGGGTGACTTAAGTCACTTTCACAAAAAAGGTAAATTAAACTTGCAACTTTCGAATTGTGAACTTTGTTGAGTCTTTTCCATCTTCATCTGTTTCATTTTGATAGTCAAAACTTGCTAGATCTTGATAACTCCTCTGGATATGTGAAGCTTAGACTCCTGCAACTGCATATGTAAAATAACTTTGCACATTTTTCCATTCTGATCATAGCCATATAATTCCATTGCCATCAATTTCAATTCTAGTTGAAGGAGACACTGCACATTCTGATTACCCCCTCCCCCCGTTTCCACACAAGGTCATTTAAATCTCTTGTTTGACATAATGAAAGAAGGTGATGTCAAAGAGTATGGAATTTTAGTTTTTCTCAAGCTAATTACATTTATTTAAAAGTGGTTGGAAGTGGACATACAGAAAGCAAAAGATCACAATTTGAACAATGAGCTATTTCAATTTTAAACACCAAGCTTTCAGCTTGAGAATAACTATTAAATGAAAGGTTTCCAAATGTATTCCCACTTCTGAGTCCAATTAAAGGGTTAAAACTACTACTTAACCTAGTCAATCCACCAATAGGACCACTACTCTGCATACATGAAGCTTGATTGGATGCTAAAAAGACCTTTATATGTACTGTAGCCATAGAATCATCAAATTTCTCTAAACTAACATCTATCGATCTGTACTATACTGGACAAAAAGACCTAGGTTTGTTTCACAATGGGCATGCTCTATTTGGCTACTCACATCCAATATAAGGTCATAGTACCAATAATACTAACACTTTGATTAAGGTGATAAGATTTGAAGAACAAGCCATATTATTAGAACTTTCACCCCGTTTCATCATCTCATTAAAGAGTTTCATGGCTTCAGTTTTTTTGCCATATTTCAACAACCCCTTCATTAAAGTTTCGTATAGGATATCATCAAGACTGATATCTTTTGTCCTACATCTCTAAGAAGTATTTCAAATTCATATTTCTTTCCAAAAATAAGCAACTATAACTGGTCATAAAATGCTAGAACACCAGCTCCAGCTACACTTAGTAATACATTTGCACCTGCCCCCTTGAATAGAGACTTGATACCCTCAAGATCAGCGATCAGAAGCATAGGCTTCATGGAGTCACATATTCCAAAATACGAACCAGGATACACAAGAATTCCTACCAAGGATACATTAAATCCACGATAAAGGCCAGCAATACCATCTATTCGTAAAGTCTTTTTGTAAGCATCAATAAGACCATTCTATTGCCACTCTTCTCCTTTGGTCACAGACTTGGCATGTATGTATATCAGAGCATCTTGAAATATACTAGCACTTGCACTCGTAGGAGGTTCAATGAATAGGCCAATAGGAATAACCAACAGTTTTAGAAAGTTTTCTTGCATGAATTCTTATGGTACGAGATGATTTTCCAAGCATTATAATGCTCACATATAAAGATCACTAAGTATCAATGAAACATTCTGTCAAACGTATTGCTTTCTTTGTCTATGTGAAGGCTGTGAGATTTAGCTTTACACCTGCAAAATCATATTTGATAGAATGTTTCTGAAGTCTTTTCAACAAATCAATTTTATACATATTCTGGCAATATTGCAGTATGCAAAACTTCATTTCTTTGAGGCATTCAGCTGGAAAGTTCACATGCCTTTTATAAGCTTCCACATTCAGCATAAATTGCTTCAAACTTTTTAAAACTATATCAGCCAAGCTTCTTTGTGTATATAGATTACGTGCCTTTGTCCCATGCTCCTATAGGCATGTTTATATCAGCGTCTTGATATGAACTAGAGTGCAATTTTAAACATGTGGGTCTCTCTCTCAGCTCGCTCTTTCCAAATAACGATGCCACTTACATTCATTTGAAAGTTTCAAAAGCTTTTCTAATAAATCCATTTTGTGTGTTGTTGAAATGACATCTCATTTAGGGCATGAGGCCATAAGGTGTATGAGCTTTCACATTACGCACTTCATGTTTTCAGTATGCTTTGATGGATATTGATACTTGACAAATCTCTTTTCTAAGGCGCGGTCTGGAAAGAAGCCAGCGACCATTGCATTTGATGACAAGAGCAATCTTTGAGACATTCTGCCAAACATTTGAAGACTCCATACTATACCTACCTATTTATCAGTGCATCCTTACTACAGAATTTGATAATATCAAGTTGAATACAAACTTTTTAATATAGTTTCCAGTATGCATATCGTGGCATCATTATGTCGAATGGTATATACCCATATCTGTTCAAGGAAGGTATCCGTTAATCACCTTTTCTCAGATGGTTTTAAAATTTCTTAAACAAATCCGCAGCCATCATTTCATGAATTGACATTTGGCTTGAGAGATCTCTTTACACAATTCATTGTACCCTTTTATATCGTATATAACTGCCCATATTTGTTTTAAAACACACATTTCTTCGCATGTCTTATGCCTCAACATTCTTTATGCAATATTGCCTGGCACAATTTAAGGAGAAGAAAACTGCTCTTTCAACCATACAAACAACTTTTTAACTGAGAGTTGTTACTTCTTTGTTTTACATGCGCGACAAATAAAGTAATTTGAAATCGTTTCCTTGATTCTCGGAGATCTTGGTGGGCATGGAAATGGAAATTCACTTCACCGGGAGTACAAGTGAAATCCTTTTTTTTTTATTTAAACTTATAAAATCATGCCTTGGCTTTAGTTAGCCATAAGTGAAAGTGTACGTGAACTTAGCAAAACCCAAAAGTTGACGCGAGCTTCGTGGAAAATAAAAGTTGACGGAGGCTTAGCGAAAAATGAAAAATGGACGCCAAATAAAGTATTACTAAGCTACGAATTTTTGCCTTGGCATAATATTGCTATTAAAGCTTCAATGGAGAAAGATAAGACAAAGAATTTCAACATGACTGACACAGGAAATATGACATTGGCAAATTGCAGCCCAAAGAATGACTTTACAAAAGGTTTTGATATACGAAAAGTTTAAATTTGGCAGGTTAGAAATGAGGCCAACACACATACATCTAGTAGTTGCATGGTTTATCTTATCTAACACTATGGTTTGTAGGATCACAAACTGGGGACTTCACCCTCTTGTTCATCGATGATCTACATCCCCTACAATATCCTTTTTTATATCCTTTTGCAATATGTTTTTGCTTTCCTATCCTTTAGCTTGCATATGCACGTAGTGTCATATGACCGCTAAAGTGGGGACTAAATGTTGAGTCATAAATTGTGTACACTTGTGTCTAGGCACAATTTCACTAGATTTAGCTCCTCCCTTTTAGTGGTCTCAAGCCTAGTCCTTTTTGGGTCCACCCTTTTAACCCTCTTTTAGCCTCGTTTATAGAATAAGTTGTAATCCTGATTAAAATTATGTCATGACCTCGAAGTATAAATGAAGATTCAGAGTTATCCCTGCACTAATGGTAAATTTGAACCTTGAAATTACCCTAGGCCTAGGACGCCCAAGCGCCTTGGTCGGTCCCGTGTTTTGGGGACCATTTTAAGTGATAACTTGGCTTTTATGTGGCTTAGGCCGACCCTAAATCTAAATTTGAATTTGAGCATATTATGTTGGCATCTTGATTTGAATTACTCTCTTTCTATAATCCTTGTATAAAGGTAAGTAAATGAAATCATTTTGAAGGAAGATTTGAAGAAGCACTCTTGATGTGAAAAATTTCTATCTTGCTATTACTCTCTATGCTATTGTTTATTGAAGTTTTTGATCAAGTGGAGATCTCCTTGGCTCCTAGAAAGATTTGAATGAAGGCTAGGACATGAGATCTTGAGTCTATCTCATGAGCTCTTAGGTTGGAATACTTTGCATGCTTGGGAGAAGGGTTGCGCCACCAAGTAGAGTTTGGTAGTAAGGTTTCTTCACCTTCTTATTCTACAGACCTTCTGTGAACCTTGATCCTTGAGGTGAACTTGTAAAATCCCTTGAGTGGATCTTCATTTGTATCATCCCTCTCTATTTGCTTGAGTCATGTAGGGATAGGGTTTGGCATTATTTGGTTAGATCTTGCATGTTACTACTCACTTAGGTTTTTTTGAGAACACATGACATCTATATTTAATCTTGGCTATCTGTGAGGTAGGAATACTGAAATGGGGGTTTGACTAAGGCAAGCTCCTATATAGCCACAACACTTTTCCTCTTCTTTCTTGTGTACAGAGCTAACGAACAGGTTTCAGAAGGTGACATGTGGGAAGATTGAAGAACTTACAACTATAGACCTGACAAATTTCATAGTTTCTAGAAACCTTAAAGGAGGCCAAAGGTGCCCAAGCACCTTGGTCTTACAACTTTTGTTCATCTAGTTCAAGTTTTGAATAATATCCTTATCTCTATTATTTTATTTTTTGCTCTGGTTTCAAGTCTGGCAGGCATCTGTAGCTTGATTTGGCTTAAATTAAGGTTTTGGATCTTATGCCCTAGTTAGATTGGTTTAATATGGTTTTGACACCCATCTATATGATAAAGAGGTAGAACCCCTATAGCTTAAGCTCTCCTTCATTTAGTTAGAAGCTAAGATCAATTTGTGTCTCAATGTTTCGTAGAAGAGGGTTTTGACCTAGTTTGACTCCTAAGGCTATATCTCTCTTTTCTACCTTACATTTTGGTGAACCCGACATGTCTTGCACCTTGTGCTTCCTTATTTATTGCTGAGAAAGATTTATTTGTTATCTTGTTATTGTGCTTTTACTTTTACATATTTGTTAGAGTTTTATTTTATGATAGATCTATCTTGGAAATTAGTGAAGATTAAGCATCTAGTTACAATTCTATTTGATAATTAAAGCATCATTGTTCATAATTGATATATTTCATATTGAGCATATAGATACTTCTTTACTATAAAGTTTAAATGCAAATAGATTCAATCATGTCAGATTACTTTATTTCATATTTTAATGCATTTGACGAGTCATTTAGTAGTGATGATTTTGATATGTTAGATGAAGCCTTGGATGACTTTATCTCTACAAAATCATCATGAAAGCATCCTCCATGACTCCTAAAACATCTCTATTTTAAAGAATCAAATTTATGTTTTCGGTTCTCCAAAGGAACCTAAGAAGCCTAAAATTGTTGTGCATCTTCATAATGATGCTCCTAAATTACCTATTATAATAGGAGGTTCTCCAAAAACACCTAGACCTCCTAGTTACATCTTAAATTATGCAAAACAAATTACTAGAAGTCCTCTTAAACAAAATGTGTCGCAACAACCTATTCATCAAAAGTTGCTCACAGATACAACACCCGAAATAATAAACAAAAGAAACAAATTAAATTTGTTCCTACTTCTCTTCCACCATTTCAACCTATTCTTCCTCAAGCACCTCGTCTACCTACTCATAATGGTAAATATTATGATCTTGTTGAGCAACTTTGCGCTACTCTAGCAAAGATCTCTCTATGGGAGTTAATACAAACATCACCTACATACCATGGAATGCTCTAGGAAGCTTTACAAAAGATGATTGTCCTACCTATTGTTTAGACAAATGACATAGCAACTCTCTTAGATTGTATGCATGTCACTAAATCAGGCATTATTTTTCAACCACATAAATTACCTCCCATAGAAGTTTAAAACAAAAATGAGCCACTTATGATAGATGTCATCATTTATAGAAAAAGAGTTAGATGTACCATGATTGATGGTGGATCAGGTCTTAATGTCTATAGCATAGACTTGTTACATAAAATCAATGTTGATACCTCTCTTATTAAGCTGGATAAACTTAACATTCGTGGCTTTGATAATGTCGGTAGACAATCATTGGGTACTATAACCTTACCTCTTAGGGTTGGTCCTGTGACTTTGCCTACCCTTATCCATGCCATGCCTAATTATCTTTCATATAATATTCTTCTTGGTAGACCTTGGATTCATACCACAGGGGCAGTCCCGTCTACCCTACATTAATCTATAAAGTTTGTTCACAACAATCAACTTTATACAATTGAAGTTGATCTAACTTTGGATAGTTGTTTACAAACTAAAGCTAAAACTAATCACCACTTCATTTCTCCTTCTAAGGAGGTTATAGTAGACAAATCTAGTTCCCCTTCACTCTTTGGAAAAAATTGGGGTTCGTTAGACTTTACACCTACCTTTGTGGGGGAGTATAAAGTCTTTCCTTCAAAGCTAAAAATTCTTAAGGTGGCTTCGATCTCTACTCTTATGTCACCTAAAATCTCTTTAAAAAGCAATAATGATAATACTTATTGGTGCAGTCATGGTAGGAGGGTTCACAAAATGAACTGTCCAGACCGTGCAGTAAGAGTAAACACAACATAAACAACTCAAAGATATAAAGTAAATGTAGATTCAGTCATTCAGTATATCATAGAATTCAATACAGATGAGCCAACAACATGCGGGCTTACAATTCGGCTCATAGGCCTAATTATAGAATATCAGAATATGCACAAGATATAGCTTTGAAGCTCCTTCTCACAAAATCTAAACTATCAATTGTCTTTATTTCTATTCACTTCTTTCCTAGGGATCTAATACATCAATATATATCATAGTTAGTAACAAAGATTCCTCCGCATCGGCCAAGGAATATCACAAACTCCAATGAAGAGCTGTAGCATGTGTACATGGATAGGTCGGACCTAAATGAATAGAACTCCTATGTAAATGAATGGAATGATGTGCGGATATTAGGAAAGGTTGTCCATAAACCATAGATCATTGAATGATGTGTCATTAGGCTCCACAAGTCAAATAAATGCTCCATAGGTCTTCTCCTTTAGCTGATTGTCTGAGACTGTCAGAATGCTCTAATCTAAGAAAATAGTTGATCTTTTGGTAGCGATATCTTTCTAGAACTTAATCCAAATTCTCTGAGTTCTAGATGTGATGTAGATGAACATGTCTAGATACTAAGTCCAACTCCACAAGGTCTGAAATAAAATTGTGGTAGACTGCAGACCAAAATATAGAAACTACTTTTTATTGATCTGCCTGAACTGAACTGGAAAATGAAAAGAAATAAATTGAAATGCAAATGTTTTTGGTTGATACAAGATTGCTCTTGAACCAAGGATGTTCTTGCATCAAACATCTAGGGTTATTGAAAAAGTGAGTCCCTCACTTTGCTCCGACTAGGGGAGAACCAAGATGGTCCACCTCAGCCTGAGAAATCCATGATGAATCTTCTTCCAGTCTGCCTTTCCACTTCACAAGATATTCTTTGTATTGTCTTCCTCTAGTGTTGCGTCCAACTCTGGTGTCCAAAATGTCTTCAATCTGCTCCAGTGGTTGTTGTGGTAACTACTTCTTCAAGTCTTTCTCCATGCTATCACTAAACTCTGCTTCATGATATTGATATAGGTCTATAATGTTGAAAATAGGTGATATACTCAATGTCTCCAGTAGCTCCACTTCATGGGTATTTCCTGATTCAAATTTCATGAGTATCTTACAAGGTCCAAACTTCTTCATCTTCAACTTGTTATATGTCGCAACTAGAAATCTTTCTTTTCTTAGGTACACCATCACTTCATCTCCTGCTGCAAATTCTTTGTTTTCTCTTCTCATCTGCCTTTTCCTTATACTACTATTCATTTCCTCCAAATGTTTCTTAACATGATCATGCACTGTCTTCATATGGTCTATAAATTCTTCTGCCTCTGCACTTCTCTTTTCTTCCATGCTGATATCTCTCAATTATGCAACTCCTTTAGGGTTTACTCTAGTAACAATCTCAAAAGGTGTTCTTCTGGTGCTCCTATTTACTGAAGTATTGCATGTGAACTTTGCTTGTGAAAGAATCAAATCCCAACTTCATGTCTTCTCTCCAACCAAACATCTCAACAAATTTCCCAAACTCCTATTCACTACCTCTGTTTGTCCATTTTTCTGTGGACGAAAAGCTGAATTAAACTTCAAATCTATCTTCATCTTCTTCCAAAGTGTCTTCCAAAAGTATCCAAGAAATCTGGTGTCTTTATTTGAAATTATACTCTTAGGTAATCCATGTAATCTTACAATCTCTTTGAAAAATAGGTCAGCTACATGCATTGCATCAGTTGTCTTACAAGGTATGAAATGTGCCATCTTTGAAAATCTGTCCACCACTACAAATATTGAATCATGTCCTCTCTGTGTCCTTGGTAATCCCATTACAAAATCCATACTTATGTCTACCCAAGGTCTCTTCGGTACTGTCAAAGGTTTATACAATCCAGTGTTCTGACTATTTCTTTTTGCTACTTGACAAACTCCAGAACTTTGCACAAATTTCCTAACATCCTTATCTATTTGAGGCTAATAGTAGTTTTCACTTACCAAGGCTACTATCTTATCAATGCCAAAATGTCCTGCCAATCCTCCATTGTGTTTCTCCTTGATCAAATTGTCTCTCATTGAACTTCTAGGTATGCATAACTGATTTCCTCTGAACAACATATCTTCCTAAATAAAATAATCCAACCACTTACTTCTATCTATCACAATAGGTTCCTTACATGCTTTCCAAGGTTCTACAAAATGAGTGTCTCCCTCATACATGTTCTTCAATTCATCAAATCCTATCACTTCAACTCTCATTTCTATTAACAAGTTCCTTCTCCCACTCAAGGCATCAGCAACTTTGTTTGATTTACCACTCCTATGCTTCAACACAAATGTATAACTCTGCATGAACTCTACCCATCTCATATGTCTCTGATTCAACTTACCTTGACTATTCAAATATTGTAAGGCTTGATGATCTGTATACAACACAAACTCCTTAGGCAACAAGTAATGTCTCCACTTCTTCAAGGATTGAATTATGGCATAGAACTCTTGATCATAAACTAAATATCTTCTCCTTGCATCATTCAATTTCTCACTAAAATAGGTTACAGGTCTACCTTCTTGATTTAAGATTACTCCAATTGCATTTCCACTTGCATCACAATCTACTTGAAATACCTTATTGAAATTTGGTAATGCCAAAACATGTTGTTCTATCACCTTCTGCTTCAATAATTCAAAACTTTTATCTGCTCCTAATGTCCACTTGAAATTTTTTCTATCACCTCTCATTTGTTTTTGTCATAGGGTTACAAACTAAACTGATATTTCTGATGAACTTCCAATAGAAACTCGTCAATCCATGAAATGATCTAACTTCTCCAATGCTCTCTGGTGTAGGCCATTCAACAATTGCTCTTACTTTCTTAGGATCCATCTTCAATCCTTCCACAGAAATCACAAATCCCAAGTATACCAACTCTTCCTTCATGAAACTACACTTCTTGATGTTTATCGACAATTTCTCTTCTCTCAGTCTCTGCAATACTTGTCTCAGGTACTACAAATGTTCTTCCTTTGTCTTACTAAAAATTAGAATGTCATCCAAATATACAATAACAAACTTACTCAAGAATTTCTTCAGAACTTCATTCATCAATTTCATTAAAGTACTTGGTGCATTTGTCAATCCAAAGGGCATCACTAACTACTCATACAATCCTTCATTCATCTTAAAAGCATTCTTCCATTCATCACCTTCTCTGATTCTGATCTAATGGTATCCACTCTTCAAATCTATCTTTGTGAAATATATTGCTCCACTCAAAAAATCCACGATATCATCCATACTAGGTAAAGGGATTCTATACTTAACTATGATCTTGTTTATTGCTCTAGAGTCTGTACACATTCTCCATTCTCCATCCTTCTTAGGTGCTAACACTATAGGTACTGTACAAGGACTCAAACTTTCTCTAATCAAACCTTTCTTCAACAATTCTTGTATTTGTCTATTCAATTCTCTATTCTCTGCCGGTGTCATTCTATGTGCTCCTTTGTTAGGCAAACTAACTCCCGGTATAAGATCGGTGTGATGATTGATACTCCTAATTGGTGGTAATCCTTTAGGTACATTGTCTGATATGATGTCTTCATATTCTGTTAGTAACTCTCTTGTCTCCTAGTTGTTCTCCTTCAATCTCCTTCTTCAGTGTTTCAGGCTTCTTAGGAATCAAAGCATAACACATATTCTCGTGTCTCAAACCATCTAGAAATTTTCTTCCATCTACCAAATAGATTCTAACATTCCCACATACTTCATTCTTAGGATCATCTTCCAAAGGAATCCATGTAATTCTCTTTCCATTAGATGTTATAGTGTAGGTATTCTTTCTCCCATCATGTATAGCTTTCCTATCATACTGCCAAGGTCTACCCAACAAGATATGACAAACATCCATAGGCATAATATCACACAAGACTTCATCATGATAAGATCCAATATGAAATTTCACCAAACATTGTTCACTCACCAGTACCTTATGATCACCCTGAATCCATGCTATCTGATAGGGTTTAGGGTGTTTCAATCTTTCCAACTTCAGCTTAGTCACCATCTCCTCTGAAACTAGATTACCTGAACTACCACTATTGATTACAACTTTACAACACTTACCTCCTGATTTGCATCTGGTTCTGAACAAACTCTTCCTTTGCGGTGGTTCCTCATTTGTCTCTACCTGGAATAGTGCTCTCCTCATCACAAGTGATTCTCCTTTCTCAGGTTTACCAACTGAACTAGGTGATCCAACAGGTTCTTCTTCAACATAGGCTGCTCTTCCACTATTCTTTGTCCTCTTGCTTGTACTACCCTGATTACATTCAAATGCTCTATGTCCTTCACCTCCACACTTGAAACAAGTTCCTCTAAATGTTCTCTTATCAAATCCTCTTCCTTCTCTTTTGTATCCTTCATTTCGGTATGCACTAAGATTTCCTCTTCGGTAAAAATTTATGTCATCTCTTTGGTAAGCGTTATTATCTTTGTCTTCTTTCTTAAATGGGCTATCAAACTTGTTCTACTCCGAATATGGTCTGTCTCCTCCAAAAAATGTCCTACCTCTTTGAATTTTACGTTCTCTACCTCTTTGTCTCTGATCATTCCTCTTATTCAACTTCTCTTCAACTTTTAGGGCAAACTAATATGCTTCCTCCAAAGATGTCATCCTCACCAAGCTTAGTTCTTCTTGAATATTCAATCTCAGTCCATTGATACATCTAGCCACTTTCTCCGTGCTTGCTTCACTATGTCATATTCTTATGATCATCTTATGAAATTCCTCAGTATACTCCTTCATAGATTTCTCCTTTTGTCTCAGATTCTGCAGTTGTTTCAACAGTTCCAAGTCATAGTCAGTAGGTACAAATTGATTCTTCATTTTTGTGACCATCCTATCCCACTTTGTAATCTTTTCTTTCCCTCTTCTATTTCTTTCCAACTAGACTTTTTTCCACCATATAGCAGCGTGTCCTTTCAACTTTATCTTTTCAAATTTCACCTTCTCCAGATCTTCAAATTCTTCATATTCAAAGTATTCTTCCATGTCATTTATCCAGTCAATCAACTCCTCAGGATTCAGATTGCCAGTGTATTTTGGTAAATCAACTCCAAGTCTCTTTCCAATCTTTGAAATAGCTCACAACATCTTCACTTGGTCCGATTCTTCTTCTTCTTCACCTCCTGGGGTTTCACCAATTTGTTCAACAGATTGAAATTCCTCTTCAACATTAGGTCTTGGTGTCAATCCTCTTTGCCTATCTTCTTCAACAGCATCCAAATGAATTCACATTATTTTCATCATTTCCATCATTTCATCCATTCTACTAGATATTGTTCCAACAATAGCAACTTTCCTCAGTGGCATTATTCCTAGGATTGAGTGCAAACTACCTCAAGTTCAGCAATCGGGCTACAAGGTGACAACTACCTCACAATCGGCGATCGGTTGTGACACAAGTAACTTGCCTCAATTCAGTGATCTATCCACAGCAAGATCTTATAGAATTCCTTCACCAAATTCACTCAATCTGCTCTCAAAGATTTAAACTTTGCTCAGATACTACTCGGTGCAGTCATGGTAGGAGGGTTCACAGAATGAACTGTCTAGACCATGTAGTAAGTGTAAACACAAAAGAAAAAACTCAAAGATATAAAGTAAATTTAGATTTAGTCATTCAGTATATCATAGAATTCAATACAGATGGGCCAAGAACATGCGGGCTTACAATTCAGCTCATAGACCTGATTACAGAATATCAGAATATGCACAAGATATAGCTTTGAAGCCCCTTCACACAAAATCTAAACTATCAATTGTCTCTATTCCTATTCACTTCTTTTCTAGGGATCTATTACATCAATATATATCATAACTGGTACAAAAAATTCCTCTATGTCAACCAAAGAAGATCACAAACTCCAATAAAGAGTTGTAGCATGTGTACATGGATAGGTTAGACCTAAATGAATAGAACTCCCTTGCAAAAGAATGGAATGATGTGTGGATCTTGAGAAAGGTCGTCCACAAACCAAAGATCATTAAATGATGTGTCATTAGGATCCACAAGTTGAAGAAATGCTTCGTAGGTCTTCTCCTTTAGCTAATTGTCTGAGACTATCAGAATGCTTTGATATGAGAAAATAATTGATCTTCTGATAGTGATATATTTCTAATACTTAATCCAAATTCTCTAAGTTCTGGATGTGATGTAGATGAACATGTCTAGATACTAAGTCCATCTCCACAAGGTCTAAAATGAATCTGCAGTAGAATGCGGACTAAAATACAGAAACTGCTTCTGATTGTTTTTCCTGAATTGAACTGGAAAATGAAAAGACACAAACTGAAATGCAAATGTTTTTGGTTGATGCAAGATTGCTCTTGAACCAGGGATACTCCTACATCACCTATTCTTATACTACTAAATATGAGATCTATGGTTTTCCTCCTTCATCCTCATAAATGGCATTTATCTATGGTCGAGGTTTCAAATCCTCTCTCAATGTGGATACAATAGTAATGGTTGTGGTATAAAGGAGTAAAGTATTAAAGTCCCTTTAGAGGCTAATGCACATTACTCTTCATTTAGATGGGTATATCTGGAATTGATTGATACAAGTTTTGATCTTCAAGATATCCCCTTGGATACTTTTTTGATAGATGAAGCTTTGGCTAAATTCTTAGGCACTTATGATCATTTGCCTCATTTTAACCATGATTGTGGACTTCCTTATTGTTTAAATATGAAAGAATACTTTAGGAAGGACACTTGTTTATCTGATGATACCTTGACATCTCATGACTCACCTATAGAATCCCTCCATCCTCCTGACATTCAAGACAATAGTACTCTCATTAATGGGAAAATTATTGAAGTCTTGATGGATAAGGATGATCCTGAAAAAGTCATCCCTATAGGAAATTGTTTAGATACAGAAGAAAAATAAGAAATCAGATATCTGTACATGAATATCCTAATCTCTTTGCTTGGACATACTTTGATATGCCTAGCATCGATCCTTAGGTGGTAACACATAATATTGTCATTCATCCTGATGCTAAACTGGTTAAACAAAAGATACATAAGATGAATCCTAAGGTTACATTGTTGGTCAAAGCTGAGATAGAGAAGCTTTTATGAGTAGGCCTTATCCACACTATTGACTATTCACTTTAGATCTCAAATATTGTTGTTGTCACTAAATCTGACAACTGTATTCGAATGTGTAATGACTTTCAAGATTTAAATAAAGCATCTCTGAAGGATGACTTTCCTCTTCCTAATATTGATATGATTGTCGATTCCACTGTTGGCCATGTGTTACTTTCCTTTATGGATGGTTTCTTTGGTTATAATCAAATATTCATCAATCCTAAAGATCAATATAAAATAACTTTTATAACTCCTTGAGGAACATTTTATTGGGTTGTCATGCTATTTGGATTAAAGAATGCTAGTGTGAATTATCAACATGCTATGATGCTTATCTTTCATGATTTCATGCATAACATCTTAGAGGATTATGTCGATGATATTCTAGCTGAATCTGTTTTGCGCTAGGATCATGCCAAAATTCTCTGTCAAATCTTTGAACACATATGAAAATGCATGCGCTTGAATCCCTGTAAATGCATTTTTGGCATTGATAGTGGTAAGCTATTGGGATTCATTATTTCGCATCATGGTATTGAAGTAGATACAAAAATGATTGATGCTATTGTTAACATGTCATATTCTAAGAATGTTTCACAACTTCATAGTTTACAATGAAAGATTCAGGCTATTCATTGATTTATTTAACAACTCACCGATTGGACTCTTCCTTTCACACAATTTCTTAAGAAGGATTCTACCTTTAAATGGGATAGTGATTGTCAAAAATCTTTTGATGATCTCAAAAGCTACCATTCCAATCTACCTATTTTGCAACTAGCCATCTCTGGACGATCGTTCATTCTTTACACATCAGAAGCCCCTAATGCTCTCATAGCTTTGTTAGCACAACATGATGATGATGGCAATGAATGTGATGTGTATTAAATTAGCTAAACTTTGCTTGATTATGAAATGTGATACACTACGATAGAAAGGCAATGCCTAGCTCTTGTTTTTACAACTCAAAAACTAAGGCATTATCTCTTGAACACTGAAATTAATGTAATTGTAAAATTTGAACCTTTAAAGCATTTGTTTGCAAAAATAGTTCTTTCAGGATGCTTAGCAAAGTGGGTTATGTTGTTAATAGAGTTTGACCTTAAATTTGTCTCCAAAAAGGCAATTAAAGGACAAGTGTTGACTAACCACTTAGCGGAAGCTCCTTCACAATGTTCACTTTCCCGAATCAAGAATCCTTTCTTGATGATCAAATCATTACCTTGGACATTGATGATAAGTGGAAACTATTCTTTGATGGTTCTAGTTGTCAAACTATTTCCAGTATTGGTGTTATACTAGTACCTCCTTCAAGTAAGTCGATTCCTCTAGCTTACCATCACAATTTTCTATGTACAAACAACATTACAGAGTATGAAGCTCTTATTGCTAGCTTGCATGCCTCTTTGTCCCTTAACATCAAACATATTTCAATATTTAGTGATTCTCAATTGAACATAAGGCAAGTCATTAGATCTTATCAAGCAAAGAAGGATAAGTTATCTTAGTACTGAGACTTGAATTTATCTCTATTAAATAACTTCTCATCCTACACAATTGAAACAATTCTGTGAAAGGACAACCAACATGCAGATGTGATGGAAAGCGTTGCTTCCCTCCTATCCTTTGGTGGTTGTGAAGGGGATTATAAATTCATTATTCCTAATGTCACAATACCTTTAATAACACCTGAGGTTACCTTTTTTTAAAATGTCGAATCAAGAGAATGGTATTCCCGTATATTACAATAATTGCGTGATGGTAACTCTCCTGATCTGACATCCAGAAGTGGTCAAGTTCACACACGCAAACTTGCCACACATTATATCATCTTATCAAACATTCTTTCTCAATGGAGTTGCAAATGTCCCCTACTTCATTGCCTTAATAACTCTGAGATCTCGATTGCCTTGGAGGAGGCACATTCATGTGCCTATGAAGAACATTTTGGTGGAAAATCTCTTGTTCAAAAACTCCTTTGTATGATATTGGCAAGACATGGAATGACATTCCCCTACCTTAGTCAAAAAGTGTCTGCAATGTCAACAACATAGTAATCTCATTCAATCTCCTTCCCAGGAACTTCGTGATCAGGTTTCAGCTTGGCCATTTTCCATGTGGGGCTTGGACCTTATTGGAAAAATTTCTCCTCCTTCTCATAGACACACTTTCATCATTACAACTATAAATTACTTTATGAAGTGGGTCAAAATAGTTCCTCTCTGATCCACAACTATTGAAGTAATAAATTGTTTCATTCAAGACAACATAATCTCTTGATTTGGCATTCCTTCCAATTTGGTTTCTCATAATGGTGCCTCATTTAAGAACAAAGACGTGAAGAGATTGCTTGAAAGATATCATATTCAAGATCACTTCTCTATGTCATAATATCCTCAATCAAATGGACAAGTAGGATCCTATAACAAAATAATTGGACAAATTATTCAAAAAACTATTAACAAACATTAAAAGATTGGCATACTAAGTTGTCTTACACATTGTGGGCTTACCAAACTAGTGTTCGTATAGCTACGGGTGCTACCCTGTATAACCTTGTGTATGGCACCAATGCGATTATGCCTTTGGAGTTAGAAATTCCTTCATTACAAATTTCTCTCAAGGGCATCCTTGATGAAAAAACTCAGAGAATTGTGGTATCAACAAATTGAAATGCTCGATGAATAGTGTATAAACACTCTCGAACATCTTCAAGGTCATCAAAATATGTACAACCCTGGTATAAATCACAAGTTATTTCATGCATTTGAAGTGGGAGATTTGGTACTCTACAAAAATTAATGCAATATAAATGCACCTCATGGAGAAAAAGGGAAGTTTAGTCCAAATTGGCTAGGACCTTACATCATTATCGAATCCTTCGTATTGGGTGCATATAGACTGGTTGATGATCGAGGTATGCCTCTTAAAGATCCTATCATTGCTAATCATTTGCATAGATATTATACTTAAATTTAGTTTTTCATGTGTATGCTATTATTTTATTCATAAAAGAAAATGTTTGGTAGATAGTAAATTTATATTTCATATTTCATTATTTGCTTCAGTCTTGACAAAATATGTATCTTGTCTTGATTCTTTAGGATAGCTTTCTTAGTTAGAGAATTACTTAGTTATTAGCATACAAACAGATATGTTGTGCATCATGTTTAATGTGTTAAGAAAAGTGTCTCAACCTTGTAACTTTGAAAGATTACTATTCTTCCCAGCTTTGGTCTTTTTGAATACCCTTTATCTTAGAGAATGGTCTGGAACCTTCAAAGTTTCCAAAAGTTTCCAAATGAGCTAAAAATAGCGAGACTTACTATTTTTAGTAAGTCCTTCAATTGAGCTTACATTGACCTAAAATTTTTCCCAGAAAGTGCGAAATAGCTAAGTGAACATCTCGGGTGAGTTTTATGTCAAGATCATATCAACATTACGAGATATTAAAGTTTCAATTTTTTTAACTGCCAGAAAAAAGTTTTGAACTCAATTACCAAAATTGAAACTTCTTTAAATATCCTAAAAATGATCATAACTAGAAAATAGGGTTATAGGGTGATAGATCTCTTCACAAGCTTTTTGACGCATCAAACAATTCATCAATCAGACACCTGGATCAAAAGTTATGACCTCCAGAAGTTGGACTTTCTATTTTTGGGAAATGTAAAAACATGTTGGACACATAAAAGAGTTTTAAAGGGGAGAGTTACACATGTTCATGTGTGTTTTGGTACATCACAAGGCATATTTTATTGGAGATTATTTGGGCATGACTTTTGGGTGGTTTTAGCTCATGGTTTTGTAATTACCGTTGGCAGTGTACTGTATTGTATCTCCTATATATCAGGAATTTGAGATGGATGTTGTATTAAGAATCTTATAGATGTCGAATTACCTCTTGGATCTCTAGTTGGATATACTCCTGCAAAAGCTTGCTCTACAAGTATATTGTAATCTTTGTGATTCCTGAATAATATATTGGGCAGCTTTGGAGTGTGGGGTTTTTTACCTGAAAGGGTTTTCCCCACGTATATCTTGTGTTGTGAGTTTTGTGTTTACATTTGGAAGTTGTTATTATCTTTTTGTTAATGTGCATCTTAATCTGTAACTGTAAAAGAAAAAAATTGCATAAATCTTTCCTCATTAGATCAATGTAGGAAGAGTTTTCCGCATACCTTGCTTCCTTTCAGTTGGTATCAGAGCTTGATCACCTTTGGTTCTAGTTGTTGGGTAGAGGGCTTTTTGACATGATCTTCATTTGAGTGGGAGCTTGTGCAGAGGATTTTGAAATCTTTGTTGTAGGTAAGAGATGGTGAGCACATCTAGGAGGTTTGAGATAGAGAAGTTTAACCATAGTAATTTCAAGTTGTAGAAACTCAAAATGGAGGACATGCTTGTAGATCAAGATTTATGGGAAGCTGCATCTAGTACAAAACCAACAGCAATGTCTCAAGAATACTGGGATCTCAAAGATTGAAAAGCTAAGGGTTTGATAAGACTCTATTTGGCTGACTCAGTGCTCCTAAATATCCATGCAAAGAAGACTGTAAAGGAACTTTGGAAGAAGCTTGGAGATGTTTATCAAGCTAAATCCCTAGTGAACAAGTTATTCTTGCAAAATAAATTGTATTCTTTAAGGATGGAAGATGGAGGATCTGTCACTAATCACCTGAATACATTCAATATGCTTGTTGCCTAATTGACTTATGTTGGTGTGAAGATGGAGGAGGAGGATCGATGTATGACATTACTATGTTCCTTACCAGATTTGTGGGACCACCTTGTTATAGCCATTGAGAGTACCACTACCACCTTCAAGATGGATGAAGTGGTATCTTCACTGTTGTTTGAAGAGATGCAGAGAAAATCTTTTGAATTGGCTAAGGAGGCTCTTGCAGTTCATGGTAGATCTAAAGAGAAGGGAAAGAAAAAGGATAAGAAGAAGAAAAAGGAAGATCCAAATCCCATGGGAGATCTAAGTCTCCCAGAAAGTCCAAGGCCTTGTGTTGGAACTACAACAAACCTAGTCACTTCCACAAGGAGTGCAAGGAGGAGAAAAAGAAAAAGAAGAAGAATTATGATTTAGATTCTGACAAGTCCTCTCAAGATGAAGGAGAAGCATTTGTTGTTGCCTTGGCAATGAATGCATCTGAGGATGTGTGGCTTATTGACTCTAGTGCATCTTTTCACATGACCTTGCATTGGGGCTGGTTTTCAAAGTATGAAGAATACGATGGTGAAAAGGTGTACTTGGGTGATGATTCTCACCTAGATATTGTTGGTCGTGGAAGAGTCTTGATTTGATTCCCTAATGGACAATTTAAGGGAATCAATGGTGTTCTACATATCCCTAGTTTGACATGGAACCTTCTTTCTGTAAGTAAATTAAATGATGTGGGTGTGCAAATTGTTTTCTCAAATGGAGGATACAAGATGACTAGAGGATCTATGGTGTTGGATAAGGGTGTTTGGATTGGCACTCTGTTTCAGCTTGATGCATGCGCAGTTCAGTGCAATAGTGCCTTTGTTTTGAAGAAGAGAGCTTCAGAGTCTTCATCCTCACCATTGGAATCGATAGTGAAAAAGACTATTGCATCTACTTCTGATGGTCATGCTTTCTAGGTACCTAAGGGTGCTCATTCTATGGAGGTGAAACTTCCAGTTGAGAAGACAATGTTATGGCACCAAAGTCTTGGTCACATTGGTGAAAAGGGTTTGAGAACCCTGAAGAATAAAAATATTGTTGAGGGTATGAATGATTGTAACCTTGAGTTTGATTTCTGTGAACATTGCATTTATGGAAAACAAAACCATGTTCAGTTTTATTCTAGTTCTCACAAATTTTCTAAGGTGTTGGACTTGATTCATTCTGATGTGTTTGGTCCTGTTAATGTTCATTTGATTTCAAAATATGTTTACTTTGTTTTATTCATTGATGACTACAATAGAAGGACATGGGTGTATTTCCTTAGAAGTAAATATGTAGTCTTTAATAGATTCAAAGATTTCAAATCTCTTGTAGAGAATCAGAAGGATAGAAAGATTAAGTGTTTGAGGACTGACAATGATGGTGAGTTATGTTCAATAGATTTTGGCAAGTTCTATAAAGAACAAGGGATTGAGAGGCACAAGACAACTCCATATACCCCTTAGCAAAATGGAGTTGTAGAGAGGATGAATAGAATGTTGATGGAGAGGGCAAGGAGTATGCTAAGTGGAGCTAGTCTTGAACAAAAGTTTTGGGCTAAAGCTATTGCTACCGCTTGTTACCTAGTTAGCAGGTCTCCTACATTAGCGCTCATTGATAAGACACCAATGGAGGTATGGTATGGTAAAAAGCCTTCATTAAGACACATTCGAGTATTTGGTTGTGAGGCATATGCACATGTACTTAAGGAGAAGAGGTATAAATTGGAGAACAAGGCTGTAAAGTGTATCTTCATCAATTATGGCATCGGTGTGAAAGTGTACAAGCTTTGGGATCTAGTAGCTAAGAGAGTTTTGTATAGCTGAAGTGTGATCTCTAGAGAACTCAATCCTTCTTTTGTTGTCTTGCAGCCAGAGAAAGAAGAGAAGAAAGATGATGTGGTTTAGCTTCCTTCCACCCTTGAGATAGTTGATCCAAAAGCATCTATTGGACCTGATAATGAGGGGAGCTCTATTAGCTCTAAAAGTTCAGAAGAAGATGAAGAACCTCAACATCAACCTTTGAGGAGGTCCACATGGATAAGGCAGTAACCTAATAGGTTTGGTTATTCATTGCATGATTCCAATTGTATTTTCACTTTGATTTCTAACACTGATGAGCTTAGAACCGTGAAAGAGGCAATGGGTATGAAAGATGCAGGTTCCTGGAAGGAGGCCATGAAAGAGGAGATGGCTTCTTTGGAAAAGAACAATACTTGGGACTTAGTGCCTTTACCTGAAGGATGAAAACCTGTTGGATGCAAATGGGTGTTCAAAAAGAAATTCAGTGTAGATGGTAGTGTTGAGAAATATAAGGCTAGATTGGTTGCGAAGGGGTATTCTTAGGTGGAGGGAATTGACTATGGTGAGATTTTCTCTCCCTTTGCAAAGCTAACATCTATTTGGTTCATGTTATCTCTTGCAACAATGTATGATCTAGAAGTGGAATAGATGGATGTGAAGACAACATTCCTTCATGGTGACTTGGAGGAGGAAATCTATATGTCATAGCTAGAGTACTACGTGGTGAAAGGTAAAGAAAATCTGGTTTGCAAGTTAAAAAAGTCTTTGTATGGTCTGAAACAGTCTCCTAGGATGTGGTACTAGAAGTTTGATGCCTTTGTGTTGAGTATTGGATTTCAGAGATCAAAATCAGATCATTGTGTTTACTACAAGTTTGACAATGATCGCATTCTGATTATTGCATTGTATGTCGATGATATGTTACTCATTGGGAATGGTAAAAGTTTGATTTCTAATTTGAAGTCTTAGTTGTCAGCACAGTTTGAGATGAAAAATCTAGGGGCAACTTGGTACATTCTAGGGATGGAAATCTGAAGAGATAGAACAAACAGAAAACTTTGGTTAGGGCAGAGTAAGTATGTTAACACTGTGTTGGAGAGATTTAGCATGGTGATTGTAGACCTTTGGCTATTCCTATTACAATGGGGACAAAGTTATCTATTGTAGATTTTCCAAAGTCTCCTTCTAAGATAGAGGATATGAGCAAAGTTCCTTATGCTAGTGTAGTTGGTAGTTTGATGTATGTGATGATCTGTACAAGACCAGACATTACCCAAGCAGTGGGAGTGCTTAGTTGATTTATGGCTAATCCTAGACAAGTACATTGGGATGTAGTGAAGAGAGCATTCAGATATTTGTAGGGTACTTTTGGGTATTCCTTATGTTATCATGGTTATCCTACAAGACCTCGGCATTCACTTTGTATTCATGGATTTGTGGATTTAGATTGGGCAGGTGACATTGACAACAGGATATCCACCAGTGCTTATGTGTTCACTATGTTTGGTGGTACTATTAGTTGGATGAGTAAGCAGCAACCTGAGGTCACTTTATCCACTACTAAAGCTAAGTACATGGCAACAACTCATGCTTATAAATAAGCCATTTGGCTTAAGAGATTGTGTTTTGATGTTGGGTTTGATGCAGGGAAGATTACTATTTGTTGTGACAGTCAGAGTGCCAATGCAAGGACTAAGAATATTGATGTCCAGTACCATTTTGTTTGTGACATGGTAGAGGATGGGAAGGTAAACTTGGAGAAAGATGATACTTTAATGAATGTTGCAGATTCCTTGACAAAATTGGTGCTGATATTCCCTTTGCTCTTGCAAGGTGTTTGACAAGTGGGAGAATGTTAAGAAAAGTGTCTCAACCTTGCAACTTTGAAAGATTATTATTTTTCCTAGTTTTGGTCTTTTTGAATACCCTTTATCTTGGAGAATGGTCTGGAACATTCAAATTTTCCAAAAGTTTCCAAATGAGCTAAAAATAGAGAGGCTTACTATTTTTAGTAAGTCATTCAGTTGAGCTCAAATTGACCTAAATTTTTTCCTAGAAAGTGCGAAACAGCTAAGTGAACATCTCAAGTGAGTTTCATCTCAAGATCATATCAGGATTGTGAGATATTAAAGTTTTTATTTTTTGAAATTGCTAGAAAAAAGTTTCAAACTCAATTACAGGAATCAAAACTTCTCTAAACATCCCAAAAATGGTCACAACTGGCTAAGCCAGTTATAGGGTGATAGATCTCTTCACAAGCTTTCTAACACATCAAACTTTTCATCAATCGGACACTCGGATCAAAAGTTATGACCTTCAGAAGTTGGACCTTCTATTTTTAGGAAATGTAAAAACATGTTGGACACATAAAAGAAATGTAAAGGGGAGAGTTACATGTGTTGGTGTGTGTTTTGGTACATCACAGAGCATCTTTGATTGGAGATAATTTGGGCACCAATTTTGGGTGGTTTTAGCTCATGGTTTTGTAATTACCATTGGCGATGTATTGTATTGTATCTCCTATATATCAGGAACTTGAGATGGAGGTTGTATGTAAGAATCTTATAGATGTCAAATTACCTCCTAGATCTCTGGTTGGTTATACTCCTGTAAAAGCTGGTTATACTTGGAATTAGCAAGTATATTGTAATCTTCGTGATTCCTGAATAATATATTGAGCGATTTTGGAGTGTGGGGTTTTTTACCTGAAAGGGTTTTCCCCACGTATATCTTGTGTTGTGAGTTTTGTGTTCACATTTGGAAGTTGTTATTATCTTTTTGTTAATGTACATCTTAATCTATAACTGTAAAAGAAAAAATTTGCATAAATATTTCCTCATTAGATCAGTGTAGGAAGCGTTTTCCGCATACCTTGCTTCCTTTCATAATGTAGACACCCAAAATTGACCCATTTTAACATTTATACATTTATTGCATTTTGCACTATATACATTAATTTCATCTAACACACTTATAATCAAAAATCTCATTTTCTTCCCCATCTCCATAATTAATTAAATAAATTCTATTTATTTAATTAATTTCTTTATCTTCTATTTTTCATCAATAATTAAATAAGTTTAAATTATTTAATTATTTCATCTTTCTTCAAAAATAAATAAATAAATAAAATCAATATTTTATTTACTCCCCCATCATGCACATAAATTAAATAAATTTTATTTATTTATTTTATATTTCTTCCTCCAACATTTTCTCATATCATTTAAATAATAAATTAAATAAAAACATTTATTTAATTTATTATGCATCTCACCACTTCTATTTTTATCATTTTCTTCTAAACGTGCAAGTAAGCCTTTTGCCCTTGACAATAGAAAAATCAGATATGGGAAAGATTTAATAAATTAGAAAAATCAATTATCTCTACCACTTAATCCTCAAAATAGTGGAAACATCATATTTTGAGAAAAGCATCTTATCATTTTTCATGGACACTTGTCATGCACATCTTCATCCATGTCTCTCAAATATCCTCAACCATTGATTTCTTCTTTTATCCTCCACTGTTGATCATCCATCTTGCAAATCTATAAATTAACCCTCTCATAAGCCATTTGCATGCATTGAGTTTGATATCCTTATGTTGTCAAAATTACTCTAGTCCTCGCATCTATCTTCTTCTCATCAATCTCCACCATATTGTTATGCTACGTATCTAAGCAATCAACATCCAATTGTTCAAGAAATCAAACAAACTTTCATCGATCATTCAAGATAACTGAGTTATTTGAAGGATTTGGATTGAGGTATTGCATGTTTTGTTTTAGCTTTCATTTTGTCCAAATTTTTTGTGTGCATTTCTGGCACGCTCGGTGGGACCCACTTCTCTTGATCTAATCATACATTTTTGCAGGTTTTTGTTGTGAAAATTTACATCTTTTCTAACCCTTATTTTGTCAAGTTTTTCAAGTTTTATAGGGAATGTGTCACAAGTGACCTCCTGGGCTGAAACTGACTACACCATCGCGTCCGGGAGGCTATTTCCATGAATTTTGACTATAGATTTGTCAGGGTTTGCTCATAGGAAAATTTTTTTGTAAATTTTTAATTTTTTTTATTTTTCAGTCCAAACAGCATGAATCTGTATAGTATGGACATGTCTCACCTGCCTCTCTGTTCTCTATTCATAGGTTGTTATCTAAAATCAAAGGCTTGATAGGGTTTTGGGTGTATGTTTAAAGTCTTCTGGTAGCAAGTTATTACATGGTTGAAACCCTAAATTTTCTCACCCATCACTGTCAACATCCACATTTCTCGGTCACCATTGACATTTTACCACGACCACCTCTTTGCAAAGGCCACCATAGTCGACATTTGTAACCCTCTGTCGCAATCCACAAAAATTTAAGTCACCTCCCTAAGCTCTTCTCACAGTACTCTCCAGTGCAAAATCTATATTTTCTGCCATCGTTCACGTTAACCACGGCTCACAAAGCTTTGCTTAACGCTGCCTTGAAAACCTATTTAAATCCAAATCACCACCGTAAGTCTTCCCGGTCACCACTAAGAAACCTCCATCACCACTTGTCTTGTATACTGTCGCTCCTGTTGAACCCTAAATTCGCCACCATTTCGGCCCAGGTCGCATCTTTAAATCCCACTACCACCAATGGCGACTAGACTAGCTAACCACCTCACTACTCGTGGAAACCACCACTTGACTCAAGCTTTATATACTTTGCCTACCACTTGACCTACAATATTGTCATTTAGCTCCCTCAAATCCTAACCATTACCCTTCTGTGACATCAACGTTGACCACTTCAAACTTAAAGCTTGACCATCATCAAAACTTAGAGCCTAGACCACTTTAATAAACTTTCAATAAATTTAGCATTTTCATCAATCATAAGTCTTTAGTATTTAGGGCTTTATTATAAGTTAACTTATGGTTTGGGTTTTGAAGTTTTGGGTTTTCAATCTTAAATTTTTAAAAGGGGATGTGGTCCATTCTAGACTTTAATACAAAACTGTAACCACAACAACACGTGCCACCAAAACTTTGCAAACCATCAAAAATTTAACCAAGTCAACTCTGTTTTCTTCTACATGCCAAAGGAGGCAAATTTTTTCCTTTTTCTATAACTTGGTCAAAACAGGTCAGATTTTCACATGGAAGGACTCATTGGAAAGTTGGTTCACCCAACTTCATAGTGGCATAAACGGTTTCAGATAATTCTACTATTTCATTAGGTAATTTCTCTGTCAAACTTCAGCTTCTTTTAAAACTTCAAACGAGCATATCTTGAGCAAAACACATCCAATTTCAGCGAATTTTATTTTTAAATTGTTTAGAATCTTCCAAATTTTCTGTTTATACAACTTATTTTGCTATATCAGATCATCTATCTCATATTTTTAATAGATTGCATCTTGATCTAATCCTCTTTAGCTTGCAAGTTCGTGTTTCTTCTTGTCATTGCAGCATCTTATCATTTTGTCGAAGAAAGGTGGATCATAACTACTGAAAAATCTATTTTTAGGATCAATCCATCAAAGAATCATCATATTTTTCACTAAATCTAGGAATATTTAGACTTTGTGCTTAAAAAGAACCTTGCATACTCTGTATCTATTTTTCTTTTTCATTTGATTGTTGTGCATGTCTATAACCTGATTTAACAACAAGAGTATCCTCTCCCCCTACCTATTCAATGGACCTGGGGTGTAAGAGAAATTATTGTTATCTCTAGAGGACCTACCACCCATTGTGTGAGTGAACGACCCAAGTGGTAACAAGCTAAAGCCAAGGTCATTCAAACCACTATATAAAAATGTGTTTGTGATGAAAGTCATAAGCAACAGGTGCTGATGTGTCATACCGATGGATGTCTCCCTTAGTACCCTTGTGGTGCATGAAAACCTATAGAGCATATCCTCTACAGTCTGGGAGGCCTCCTAACCAAAGCAAATCGCCGCATGTATTGCCACCTAAACGAATGCCTTTACTAAGAACCAACTGTGATAGTAGCCAAAATCCTTCTATTTTCTCGCATAGGAGGTCAAACCTCTAAAGCCATCCCACGTTCTTGCAATTCAAAGTAGAGATAGCAAATTCTTTGAGAGCTTTGGGTCTTTGGGAATTCAAAGTTTGGTGCGATCGAGAAGTGTGTGTTGTGTAAGGGGGAGCCAGTGCCAGCAAACTTCTAAACTATTCGCTCTGAATAAGTGTAGCTCATATTTATCTGCAGTGGGAATCTAGTAGATATTGTCTTTTCTAGCCTAGGTTGTACATGTTTGTGAGTATCTTGTGTGTGAGTGTTTTCTATCTTGTTTTCTTGTCAAAAAAATGCCAAAAAGATGTCAAAAACAAAATCCCTGTCATAGAAAATTGTATCCTAACACACATCCTAATCCACATCATCCACATCATCTAATCCTAATCATCCTAGTCAATCATCATTCCAAGACATTCAATCACTTCATCCTAATCATTACCCAATCAACTTCATCCATTTCATATCTAAAATCATATCTTAATCATTTCACATCCTTACATCTTAATCTACCACTTGTAAACATGGACATGACATTCCCAAACCAGGCCTATGAGAATGATCCTTATGGCACCAAAAGAATGCTTGATACCCTTGAGTGGTTATATACAAAGGAACAAGTTTCTATGCCACCACAACATCAACAATTCCCACAACATCAAGTCATAATCCAATACCAACAATCCCAAATCCAACAAGCACATCATCCTCTATCCATTCACTATCAACAACCTCCACATCAATCCTATGTGCCACCTACATCATCATATCAACCAAATCCATCCACATGTCCCATCAGTCATTCATCAACCTATCACACCTCTTCTAATCTCAATCATTATCCATATCAATCCACCTCTCAACAACCACTATCCTATGCAATCCCTCCACCACAACACCATCAGAAGTTCCAACACATTCAACCACAATCCTATGTGTCACCTTCACCATTAGGCCAACCTAATCCATCTACACATCATGCCTATGCCACATCAACCCATCAACATCCACCCCAAATTTATCCAATTTCTCATTTCAACATTCCAACACACCAACAAACCCATGCACAAGGTAACCAAGTATCCTTACAAGAAGCACATGCAAGTCCAAGTGGCCCTTTATACATAAATCAAGTGAGCCCAAGTTATCCTATGAAATACCTCATATCCTTTGACGAGGGAGATACCGATCTAGACTTTGCATCCTATGAGAATCCCCCATCACCATCCACTCAAATACCAATCCATGAGCTTACTAGTCCTATCCCAACACCACCATGTGATCCTACTCCTAGTCCATTGATCCACCAACCTTTTAATCCATCCAACCTTATTATCCCTCCATCTAATCCGAACCTTAATATATACAATCCTACTATTCCTCCATCCAATTCAAATCCTAATATGCCAAATTCCATTATCCCCCCACCTAGTCCTAATTCATCCAACCTAATTACCCCTCAACCTTATCATGATTATAAGCCTACAACACCATCCACCCATACACTTGCAAAGGATGTGATCCAATAGCTACTAGCAAGGAATAAAACATCTCCATGTCATCAAACACCTATCATTGACTCTCCCAATGAGCTCCCCATTAACATTATTATCCTTTCAAGCCCATCATGTGAACCACAAGCCATCAAGCCTATTCAAGAGCCTCCCATCATAATCCCAAGTCAAAGTCCATCATACTATCTTATTGATGAATATCAAGAACCCATCAAACTCATCCAAGAGCCTCCCACTTTCACTTCCATGAAACCTCAAGAGGTATGTCAAGAACATAATCCTAAGCATGTGGAAACATCATGCCCTTGTTCTAATCAAGATCAAATCCTTTCTATGCAACCCATCCATAACATTTATCTTTTCCATGATCAATATGATATTACCTATAAAGAAGCTATCTATGAGCACCTTGATCTTATCCATAATCCCATACCCATCCATGAGCAAGATATCCAAATTGTTCCTATCAATCCTCCATCTTATCCTATCCATGATCTACAAATATCTGTTTCCCATGATAGGACACATGCCTCCCAAGAAAACATAGAAGATCAAACCAATAGATTGGATCATGATGAACATAAGCAAGATCTTAATGATCCTTCCTCATCCACCATCGACCCCATTTCAAGTCCACCATCATGTCCTATTGGTCTTACCACTTTCATTCATGAATGTTCCTCCCTGGGAACACAACAACCTTTGTCTACCACCTCATCTTCTCCATGCAATAAGGAACTTGTGTCTAGTGTCCAGCCCACACCTAGTCCTATTGTTCATCGTATACTCTAAAGAATGAACTATCAAGGTAAAGGCTTAGGCCTTCTTGAACAAGGAATTTTGGAGCCAATCCATGTCAAGGTCCCTCCACGGTCATTTGGCCTTGGATATACACCCCAAGGTAAACATTCTAAATATGTTGTTAATTCCTCCATACTTCCTAAGTCCACTATTTCCTATCACAAATCCCATCATACACCCAAAACATATGTTACCATTCCACCTCCATCATCTCACAAATGTCAAAAGCATGTGACTGTACATCTTCCACCATCCACTCTACCACCATTGCTTCCAACTCCTAATATCCCACCATTAACTTTTCCATAATTTCTTCCAACACCTAATATCCCCATTATCCAATCCCCTTATCCATTTATCCATAAATATTTTAAAAATCCTAATCATGACCAATCAATTCACACATTGTCTAAACATGAAGCTTCCACTCATTCCACCATACCCATGGGATTCAAAAGCAAAAATGTCAATGCCTCTACTTATAAAGAAAAAAATCCTAAGGGTCCTCATGCCTTTAGACACAAAATCAAAGAGTCAAAGGAAAATCCATCTAAAAGGCTATCCAAGCCCATACCTTCAAAAGCAAAGTCAAAAAGGAAAATGGTATGGGTTCCTAAGCAAAAATCAAGCAAGTCAAATGAGGCACCCACCTCTCAAAAATTCCAACCATCCTCTTCCATCCAAAAATGTCATTCCATTCAAAAATCTCAAGTTCCTTCATCCCACAAGCAAAGCAAAAATCATAAAAATACTACGTCTATGTGGGTTCCTAAAACACTTCGTCACCCATCCCCTAAGAAAATATCACCATTGCTTCTTACACCACCTCTAAATCAAAATCTTAAATGTTTAACATGGTGTGTGCAACTATTGGTCATGATTCCCTTCCATCCCACAACATTTCCACATACTTCCATCTCCTCTTCATTCATCCACTATCCTACATATCTTCCTTATCCTATTCCTATGGTCCATGCTTTTGCATAAGCCTTCCATCCATCCTCACATAAGTCTTACATAATCCACATCATAAACCACCATCTTCCCTACATAATCCACACCATAATCCACTATCTACCTAATCCATCTCTATCTACATCTTTCGTGCAATCCCCTACCAACATCTATGAGCACACTTGACATGGTCCATGCGACGACATCCACCTCTAATGGGACTATCACTTTCATAGAACTAGACACTTGAGTCTCTCCCATCCATACCGACCTTCTCCCATCTGAATGTTCCAAAAATGTTTAAAAAAATTAAAAAAGTAAAGAGAAATCCCTTTGTCCAATGGTGAAAACCTGGTAAACAGGCACCTTGGATAAGTACCATGATGAAAACCTAGCAAACAAGCATCATGTGTAAGTTGATCTTCTATGTCACCTACACTTGGGGACATCTTGTCTCATCCACTATATCATTTTCAACCTATCTTACCATACCATTTCCTACCATCCTTATCCATTCCACATACATACGCCTATCCCATTGCATCCATTCATCCTCCCTTCCTCATCTTGATCTTGATAAAGACATAGGGGCAAAAATGTTGAAACATGCCTTGGATACCTCTTGATATACCTCTTCCTTTCCATCCAATCCTATCACTATCCTATCGTCATAAGCCTTGTCATGAAAAATCCGAAGTACTATACCTAGAATGGGGCATGTTATTCCTATGTGACATAGTCTTTGGAGATCACATCCTTACATTTCTTATGCATTGCATCCATTCCATCCAGTTATCATGAGCTTTCCATTTCACAGCCTATCCTTGTATCTATCCATTTATCATGAGCTTTCCATTCTATGGCCTATCCTCTTACCCATCCATCTATCATTAGCCTTCCATCCCATCTACTATCACCCATCCTCTTATCCATCCATCCTCCATTATTCTTCCACCTAGACTTGGTTTTCCCTTGTCATTGGTATCTAGCATAAAGGCTATTGCAATTGCATTCCAATGTCATTTCTAAAAATACGAAAAAATCAAAACATGTCAAATACAAAAAAATCAAAACATATCAAAATCCAAAAAAAAATTAAAATATTATCAAAATAAAAAAAAGTCAAAATATTATCAAAAATCCAAAAAAATAAAAATATTTCCCAAAAATACAAAAACATCAAAATATTCCCAAAAATAAAAAAAATCAAATCCAACAAAAATCCAAGCAATAAAATCAATCCATCAAATCACTTTTTCCAACCCAATCATCACTTCATATAATCACATCAATCCACTCATCACTCATCCCACCATCATCATCAAACATTGCAAGAACTACATCTCATCTCTATCATTAAATGCCTTGATCCCGTGGATATAGGGTATGTAGGCAATTTGGGATACGAAGGAAGTACCTAGATTCAGGCATAGGCGATACTCTCCTTTCATCTTTCATTCTTCTTCTAATCAAATCATCACCATCTATCCTTCAAATTAATTCTTCTATTCCATTCATCCATTCAATCATTCAAATTAATTCTTTAATCACTTCTTCAAGTCAAATCAATCCAAGCACTGATCCATTTGCGAGTCATCCTTTATTCACACCAATCAAGTCAATCAAGCTTATCAAATTATCCAATCACATCAAAAGTCTTGATCCTAGCCTTGTCATAAACCAAATCATCACCATCATCAATGGGATATGTCATTCCTGTATCCTTGTGTTGGTCTAGGGATATATCATTCCCCACAATGACAACACTATCATGATCATCTATCAATCAACAATTAATCATTGGTTTACATCTTGATAGGGGCAATACCTTGTTTGTTTTTGTATCATTTATGCATGCTTACTTGCTTGCTTGTGTGTGTTATCTTTTTATCTTGCATTTGTATCACATCGGTATCATTCCAGCTCATACTCATATCTTGTGTATGTTGGAATAGCTTTTTGCATTATCCTTTGCATCTAAGGTCACATCATAACTTTTGTGCATTAGGACTTTAATGCTCTAAGTTTTCTTCCTCATACATCTAGACAAGGTTGTATTACGCTGGGGCACGAGACACGTCGTCACCTTGGTCTTTATACCTTGGTGCATAACATCTAGTGCTATATCAAACATCATGGTTTCTCACTTTTCTTGCGGCATAACGTATCATTCATCTCCTTCACCCATTTCCTCTCTTACATCATTCATCTTATCCTTCCTTACCAATCCATTTCATTTCAAGAGTATACCTATGTTTGTCCAACCCACCTATCCTCTCAAGGGGGCATCATCATCCTATCATTTCATCCTCATCCTATCATTCCATCATCATCCTGTCTTTCCATCATCATCTTTTATCTATACATACCTTAGCTTCTTTGAAATGATGTTACTCGATACAAATCTCAACATCTCAAACATCATCTCAAAGAGGGGAAAAATGTAGACACCCAAAATTGACCCATTTTAACATTTATACATTTATTGCATTTTGCACTGCATACATTAATTTCATCTAACACACTTATAATCAAAAATCTCATTTTCTTCCCCATCTCCATAATTAATTAAATAAATTATATTTATTTAATTAATTTCCTTATTTCTTTTATTTTCCATCATTAATTAATTAATTTTAAATTATTTAATTATTTCATCTTTCTTCTAAAATAAATAAATAAACAAAGTCAATATTTTATTTATTCCCCCATCATGCACATAAATTAAATAAATTTTGTTTATTTAGTTTATATTTCTTCCTCCAACATTTTCTCATATCATTTAAATAATAAATTAAATAAAAATATTTATTTAATTTATTATGCATCTCACCACTTCTATCTTTATCATTTTCTTCTAAACATGCAAGTGGGCCTTTTGCCCTTGAAAATAGAAAAATTAGATATGGGAAAGATTTAATAAATTAGAAAAATCAATTATCTCTACCACTTAATCATCAAAATAGTGGAAACATCCTATTTTGAGAAAAGCATCTTATCCTTTTCATGGACACTTGTCACGCACATTCATCCATGTCTCTCAAATATCCTCAACCATTGATTTCTTCTTTTATCCTCCACCATTGATCATCCATCTTGCAAGTCTATAAATTAACCTTCTCATAAGCCATTTGCATGCATTGAGTTTGATATCCTTATGTTGTCAAAATTCCTCTACTCCTCGTATCTATCTTCTTCTCATCAATCTCCATCCTATTGTTGTGCTGCGTATCTAAGCAATCAAGATCCAATCGTTCAAGAAATCAAACATACTTTCATCAATCATTCAAGATAACTAAGGTATTCAAAGGATTTGGATTGAGGTATTGCATGTTTTGTTTTATCTTTCATTTTGTCCAAATTTTTCATGTACATTTAATAATCATTGTTAAATCTAATCTAACAATGTTACAATGTTGTTTAATGAGATTGCAATTAAATTATTTCATCATGTATGTACATATTCTTAAAGCCTAATTAAGCATACATATGTGTGTGTTTCATTAGAGTATGTATCAATTAAATCATTGTTGCATTTGTTAAACAATTACAGTTGTTTACACAAATCACTTTTAGCATTTAATTCGATATACATGTATAAAATAAATCTAGATCTTTGTTGCATTTACTTTTCAAGTCGATCATATATGGCATCAAGAGTAAACACACACTAAATCATGAATCAAAACCACACACACACACACACACACATATATTTATATATATCACAAAAGCTTAAGTACATAAGTTCACCACTACATCAAAATTTGTTGAATACAATCACAATATAATAAATCTCATCGTTGTGTTAGACTGTGGTACCCAGATCCCTCAAGACTTGGAGGTGCCTAGGTGATAGATGTCTACCTATGTGAAGTTGTAGACCGTGAGTGACTCCTAGAAGCACTCCATGTCTGTAGAGTCCTAAGTGTACCTCTAAGCTCCCCCACCTCCTCCCTGGCTTCTCTGAGTTCCTACTAGAGTTGACCTCTCTCAACTCGTAGTCGGTCCACCTCAGCCTATACATAACTCAGTAGACCACACTTAGTACCTAATGTCACCTTGAATCTATGATGATCTAGTTGGGTTTGGAGAACATCTGCTCTCTAAACTACCTGGTCTTGCTCAACTACTAGCTGATCCCCCTCAAGTACTAGCTAATCTATCTCATCTCGTTCTACCTTGTATGCTACTCTAAACTGCACGATAGAATCAAATAACTCTATATGCTAACTCGCCTCATGTGTTGTCCTATAATAGGCCTACACTAGGTGTTGTGTCAACTTAGTGGGTATCATAGCTATTATGAGATGACTCACAAAGTTGCACCATGCACTGGAACCAACTATAGAGTATACAAGTAATCATCATGTTAGCATCTTAGTCAAATCAATATCAAGCATCTTAATCTAATAATAATAATAAAATAAAATCATCACCTGGAACACCCTCCTGCCATGATAGATCATGTGATACAGTGACTGTGCTAGTATCCACAGTCATCCTCGCTATTGGGGACATCGTAGTGGCACCATCACTCAATCCCCATGCTCGAAGTGACACTATGATACTTTGGCTGTGTTGTGGTCATAGACTATGAGATCGGGCCTCAAGTCCCTCCTCATCAACATCTGCACCACCAGCTAGTTATCATCGGCTGCCTCTCCTCATTGAATCAGGGAGATCCTCATCAACATTATCATCACTTTCACTCTCTACCTCTCCCTCTTTTGACTCCTCTCCTTGTTCAGCCTAGGGTCTGGGATTTCCAGTAGGATAGTCATTGGGGAAGATAGGGGTTGGGCATGTTGTCTCCCACCATGTTGTATATGTTGGAGTCACTCCTACATTGTCATCTCCAGGGACAAGATCATCATCCTTTGTATTATCATCAGGATCACTCAACACTATGTTTGTGATGGTGAGTCGTTCCCTATCGTGAGGCTGCACATCACAGTGTGATGATCTTGTGTAGAATGGCCATGTGGCAGGAACACTCTACACTCATCCAAACTATCTCATCACCCTATCATAGTAGAAGGATGCTACGATGTGATCTCAGAGACTGATCAACAACCGATCTCTCTACATCCTCTCTAGCTACCTCCTCTGACCCATCCACAGCTTGCACTACCTGTATGGTCTCCATGTGATGACCTCTAGCTGCATCTTGTTGAATGCAATCCTCTAGAATAGTAAGTCACCATATCTACATAGTCTTCTCAGCTCATAGGTGTGTGCTCATGGATTGGTACTGACTATATCTATTAGGTAACCCACTAGCCTCGTGCATGTAATATGCTTGAATACCCACACCTAAAGGAGCATGCATATCATCAAGCTATGTGTCTCCTGATGTACATAGCGACCCAAGTCATAATACAAGTGAGCAAGCATACTTTGTCCCTAGGAGTATATTGTCCTCTACTCCTCCATCGCTCTGATAGTATGAGCTAGGCCCCCATGTAGGTGAGTGCCTCACCCATCTGGTGTGACAACAAGCGTGATGGTAGCAATCATGATGTGATAGATGGTTGGTATAACCTCTGTACCCTACTCTAAGTATCAAACATCAATGTGTCTTTGCAAGCTCAATGGTATTGTGTGTCCCAAATAGTATAGCTGACTCACATGGGCGTAGTCCTTAGACCTCTGCTCTACAAGCCTAACTATCTCACCATTCATAGGTAATTGTAGTATTTTGTACACATGCTCCAAAGTCACTATCATCTCTCTTGTCAATAGATGAAACATTGATATATCTATATTCCACTGCTCCATGAGTACCATCATAGCACAGCTCGGTGGGATGTCATCATAAGCATAATGTGCACCCACCACAATCCAACATCTCATAGATGTCCCATCTCTGCATCTGAAAGAGTGCTCAATCAGCTATGCAACAATGTGAATAGCCAATAGCCAGCATGCTCTCACATACCTGGGAGATCCTATAGTAGGGAAAACAAGATATGCACTAGGAAAAGACTAGGTATATTTCATCAACAATCAGCAAAAACAAAAATAGTCTAGTCTTGGGACCTAGGCACCCTAGAGGGTCTAGGTTTCTCAAGGAGGACCTGGGTGCCCTGAAAGGTCTAGAGTGCTTAGAATGGACTAAGGCACCTGGTACAGGAGCACCCAATCCACAGTGGCCTCCATGAGGCATTAACTATTTACAGTTCATTTTTATGCTTCCAATAAGGTCCTAAGTTGACCATTCAATGTAATAAGGTCTATTTGACCAATGCATGTCATTTTAGTTTGTATCTAGGTTTATTTTGTAAGTCCCAAGTGACATTTGTCAATTGTAATTGCATAATGCTAAAAATAGGCAGTTGGAGGTTGTTAGATCTCCCAGCCGCTTGGAGGTTGTCTCCCAGCCGCTTGGAGGTTTTCTCCCAGCCACTTGGAGTCAAGTCAGTACTACTAAGGGTGAGTAGATAAATGCCCAGGATCATCGAATGTAATGAGTAGTAGGAGTTGTAGTTGAGTTCAGTTGAGATCAGAGATCAGTGTGATTGTAATTGAGCATCTGTATGCAAATTTTTTGGAAAGCATAATAAACAAGTTCTGTGTTGTGCATCTTTTTGTCATTTGAATTCATTAGGTTTTCTCTGTGTAAATTGAATTGCCGTTTTGTGGCCAAGATGGATTCTTAATCCATTCCACCGGTTAGATTTCTTTGAAATCGGTGGAATGGTTGTACAGTTTGTTTTGGTGTTTTTTGTTTTGTTCATTTGTGTTTATAGGATCATGTACAATATGCTCTGATAGATCCTAGCATCGTCATGTGCTATGTTGGTGAAGTCTAAGATCTGTGTGGTTGTCGAAAAAAAAAGGATCTGTGAAGGGTTTGCAGGAGGAAAAACTGTGCGACGGCATTTTCAGCGAATCGGCTAAAGATTTCGAGCGTCAGTGACGGAACGATCCTCGCCAAAGGGGAAAATGCCATCGGGGTGTTGGAGAAGAAGAAGAAACTTGGCCGATGGAGTTGAATCTGTAGCTCAGTTGTTAGTTATTCACCTATGAAAAGAATTAGGGCATCGGTTTGTGGTTTCCCGCTGTGTGCTCCCCATCACCTTTGAGGTGGGGCTTTTAAACCATTTGAACATTAGTCTATTTGAACTATGGGTATGATGGGTATTTTACCCATGTCTTGAGAGCTTCCACTATGTGCTTTGCATCAAATTGGTATCAGAGCTAGCGAAAGCTCTGGGCAGAGGTGTTGTGTATTTAATTTCTATCACTGAGAAGGCAGATGAATCCTATTTCTGTAGTGTGTGGACAGATGATGATGAGGTCTGTCAAGACCATTCACCAATAGAGATTTGGCTGGAAAAGGGTGCAAAGTGAATCCATGGAGAGAGAGAGAGTGGTAGTGCATCTCCAAGATCTGTTGTTGGATGAGAGGAATGGGTCTGTAGTAGTGACAACTGATTAAGCATTGTGTTGTAGTCGAATTGAGGATTTGTAGGAGTGTTGGCATTTGGTTGCTGACTGTGAATGTTTATGTCAGACAAAGAAAGCAAGACAAAGGTGGAGAGGATGCCTCCCAAAAGTATGTCGCAGGACGCCGTTAAGAAGCTGATCGAGGAGATACTTGCATCCAAGTTGGGAGAGTTCAAGTAGTCCAAAGGCAAAGATAAGGAAGATGACAGTGACAGTGATGAAGAAGATACAGAAATTGGGGAAACTAGTAAAAAGGTAGAAGAGATACCAGTAGACCAGAGGGCATTTTTAAATGTATTAAAATCAGTCAATAGGGACACCATAGATGGATTACCCATGTATAGTGGAAGTATGGAAGCTGAAGAGGTGATTGATTGGATTGAGGCATTGAACAATCATTTCGAATATAAAGAAATCCCTAATGATAAGAGGGTTAAGTTGGTAAAAGAAAGGATGAAGGGATCTGCTCTTGCATGGTGGAATTATGAACAAGGAGAGAGAGTCAAGGAGGGGAAGAATATGATAACCTCCTAGGAAAGAATGAAGATCAAACTCAAGGCATAGTTCTTACCCCTGGACTATGATGTGCAGATGTATAAGACATTGTAGAACCTCAAACAGAGAGACCTTGATGTGAATGCATACACACAAGAGTTTCATAAACTCAATCTCAGATCAAAGAGACAAGAAGAAGAGTCAAAGAAAGTGGCCAGGTACTTAAATGGCCTAAGGATGAACATCCAAGATGAGATCAGCATCTTAGCACCAGAAAGAGTGAACAAGTGTTTCCAAATGGCATTAAGAGCTGAAGAGAAGCTAAAGAGGAAGAGTGAGTAGAACAATAGAGGAAGAGGTGATGGAAATTTTAGAGGCAATTTTGGAGGAAGAAGTCCTAACCAGAGGCCTAGTGATGAGTCTAACCAAGAAGAGACTAGTAAAGGACAAGAGCAGTCTAATTTATGGGGTGGATGGAAAGGCACAAGAAGCAGATTTGGAGGTGGTAGATGTTCTAATGTTTTCACTGGAAGATGTTATCATTGTAATGAAATTGGTCATACAACATTCAAATGTCCAAAAAGGCAAGGTTCATCATCAAGAGATGATAGGAAGAATGACAAGAGGGTTCAATTTGTGCAAGAAGAGAAGGTAGATGAAAGTGTTAACTCTCCAATGGGAAGTGCAGCCCCAGTTGAAGATGGAGAATCATTGATGCTAAGGAGAAAAATCTTGAAGTCATCCAAGGACATGATACAAAGGAAAGCTCTTTTCATGACCAAATGCAAAACTAAAGGTAAACTATGCAAGGTAGTAATAGATTCTAGTTCTATAGATAATATGGTATCTCAAGAAATGGTGGATAAGTTGAAACTAAATAGGATTCCTCATCAAAATCCTTATAAAGCATCTTGGATAAGTGATAGTCAATTACTTTTGGTATATGAATAGGCATATGTTGATTTTCAGATTGGAGAATATCAAGATAGGGTTTTGTGTGACATATTGCCCATGGAATGTTGTCACCTACTTTTGGGTAGGCCATGGCAATTTGATAAGAGAGAATTGTATGATGGATATAACACATACACCATTGCAAGAGGATGCTGCAGCACAGAAGGCAGCCAAGGTTATTTTAGTGGGAAAGAAAGAGTTTGTGGAGATCCCTATAGCAGAAGGCATAAAGGCAGTTGAGGATACCTTAGGGAATGGGATTGCTGAGGATCAAAGTTTGAAGGCAATTTCAATTTTTGATGATGGAGATTAGATGGATCAGCAGAAGGTCGAAGAACAGGTTTGTAAGCAGCTACAAGTTGATTGGAAAGAAGGTGATGCAATCATAATTGGGAAAATTGTTTGTACTCTAGCACCAACAAGAGTTGAAAGGCAAACAGATTCTACCATAGTAGTAGTACAAGAAGCCATTGCCAAGGTTTCCAATGCAGGTGTTTAGACAGATATGATAGTAAGACCAAATGGCAAGCAAAGGATAGGTATGAGACGAGCCTACAATGTAGTCCAGAGATCATGGGGAAGACGTGAGACAACAAAGTATACAGCTGGAGCAAGACAAAGACCTAAATCATGTGGCATGAGTTATTTTTGCGATGGGGTGTATGGTGTAGGAGCACCCAATCCACAGTGGCTCCATGAGGCATTAACTATTTACAGTTCATTTTGTTGTTTCCAATAAGGTCCTAAGTTGACCATTCAATGTAATAAGGTCTGTTTGACCAATGCATGTCATTTTAGTTTGTATCTAGGTTTATTTTGTAAGTCCCAAGTGACATTTGTCAATTATAATCGCATAATGCTAAAAATAGCAATAACGCTAAAAATAGGTAGTTGGATGTTGTTATATCTCCCAGCCGCTTGGAGTCAAGTCAATACTACTGAGGGCAAGTAGATAAATGCCCAAGATCATCAAATGTAATGAGTAGTAGGAGTTGTAGTTGAGTTCAGTTGAGATCAGAGATCAGTGTGATTGTAATTGAGCATCTGTATGCGCATTTTCTGGAAAGCATAATAAACAAGTTCTGTGTTGTGCATCTTTCTGTCATTCAAATTCATTAGGTTTTCTCTATATAAATCAAATTGCCATTTTGTGGCCGAGATGGATTCTTAATCCATTCCACTGGTTAGATTTCTTCGAAATCAGTGGAATGGTTGTACGATTCGTTTTGGTGTTTTTTGTTTTGTTCATTTGTGTTTGCAAGATCGCATGCAATATGCGCTGATAGATCCTAGCATCCTCATCTGCTAGGTTGGCGAAGTCTAAGATCTGTGTGGTTGTCAGAAAAAAAGGATTTGTGAAGTTACAGGGTTCATAGGAGGAAAAACCGTGCAACTGCGTTTTCAGTGAATCAGCCAAAGATTTTGAGTGTCAGTGACGGAACGAGCCTTGCCAAAGGGGAAAATGCCATTGGGGTGTTGGAGAAGAAGAAGAAACTTGGTTGATGGAGTTGAATCCATGGCTCAGCTATTAGTTATTCACCTATGAAAAGAATTAGGACATTGGTCTGTGGTTTCCCGTTGTACGCTCCCCATCACCTTTGAGGTGGGTTTTTAAACCATTTGAACATTAGTCTATTTGAACTGTGGGTATGATGGGTATTTCACCCATGTTTTAAGAGCTTCCACTGTGTGCTCTGCATCAGCACCCTAGAGGGTTTAGAGCACCCTAGAAGGACAATGGCACCCTAGGACTCACTAAAAAATGTCCCTAGGCCCATTTCTACCTTGAAATTTGGATTACAAACATTAAGATAATCAAATACAAGTAGGACAGTAGCCTACTTCATTCTTGTCAAGTCCTTGCGCTACCCAATTTCATAGCAACTCTAGTCTCGGTGGTCGATATGGCCTTCGGCTCGGCATGTTGGCTCTCCTCCTTGCTCCTTCTACTCAAAAACTAAAAATGACAATGGAATGGTAAAATGTGAGAACTACTTTTACTATTAATAGTAAAAAGTGGAACCCCTGATTACTATCTAGGGTCAAAAGTTGCCTTTCTCTAAACATCTCTTCATCTAAACATCGATAACTCAGGTTAGTGAGCTCAGATTCTAGCATCATTTATTGTGTTGGAATCCTGGCTCTACCGTCTCTGCAACCATATGCTTTACATCTTAGTGTTGTTCATTAGAATGACCCTATCAAAGCATATTCACCAACATTCTCTCTCTCAAAATTTGAAGTGGAAAGATCACCACCCTGTTTCTACATCTTGAATTAGTAAGTAGAAATAGGGGGCATATATCTACCCACAAATTTTTTGCTCATCACCTTTCCCCTTTAGAGTTTTTGGACTAACATATACATCTATTGGTTGCATGTTTGATCTTATCTAACACCATGGTTTATAGGATCATAGACTGGGGGCTTCACCCTCCTGTTCGTCGATGATCTGCGTCCTCTACAGTATCCTTTTTGATATTATTTTGCAATATGTTTTTTCTTTCCTATCCTTTAACTTTCATATGCAAGTAGTGTCATATGACCGCTAAAGTGGGGGCTAAATGTTAAGTCATAAATTGTGTACACTTATGTGTAGGCATAATTTCACTACATTTAGCTCCTCCCTTTTAGTGGTCTCAAGCCTAATCCTTTTTAGGTCCACCCTTTTAACCCTCTTTTACCCTTGTTTATAGAATAAGTCGTAATCCTGATTAAAATCATGTCATGACCATGAAGGATAAATGAAGATTCAGAGTTATCCTAGTACTAATGGAAAATTTGAACCTTGAAATTACTCTAGGCCCAGGATGCCCAAGTGCCCTGGTCCCTCCTATGTTTTGGGGGACGATTTTAAGTGACAACTTGGTGTTTATGTGGCTTAGGTTGACCCTAAATCTAAATTTGAATTTGAGCATGTTATGTTGGCATCTTGATTTGAATTACTCTCTTTCTTTAGGCCTTGTATAAAGGTAAGTGAATGAAATCATTTTGAAGGAATATTTGAAGAAGCACCCTTGATGTGAAAAAGTTATATATTGCTATTGCTCTCTATGCTATTGTTTATTGCAGGTTTTGACCAAGTGGAGATCTCCTTAGCTCTTGGAAATATTTGAATGAAGGTTAGGACATGAGATATTTAGTCTATCTCATGATCTCCTAGGTTGGAATACTTTGTGTGTTTGGGAGAAGGGTTGCACCACCAACTAGAGTTTGGTAGTAAGGCTTCTTTGCCTTCTTATTTTGTAGACCTTTCATGAATCTTGATCCTTGAGGTGAAGTTGTAAACTCCCTTGAGTGGATCTTCATTTGTATCATCCCTCTCCATTTTATTGAATCATATAGGGCTAGGGTTTGATGTTATTTTGTTAGATCTTTCTTGTTACTGCTCACACTTAGGGTTTTCTGAGCACACATGATATCTAAATTTAATCTTAGCTATCCATGAGGTAGGAATATTGAAACAGAGGTTTGACTAAGGCAAGATCCTATATAGCCACAACATTTTTCTTCTTTCTTGTGTGCAAAGATAACAAACAGGTTTCAGAAGGTGATAGGCAGGAAGATTGAAGAACTTGTAGGTATAGACTTGACAAATTTGATAGTTTCTAGAAACCCTAAAGGAGACGTAGGGAACCCAAGTACCCTAGTCTTATGACTTCTAGTCATCTGGTCTAGGTTCTGAATAGTCTCCTTATCTCTACTATTTTGTTTTCTGCTTTGGTTTCAGGTTTGACAGTCGTTTGTAGCTTGATTTGGCTTAAATTAAGGTTTTGGATCTTGTGCTCTAGTTAGATTGATCTGATCTAGTTTTGACACCCATCTATATGACAAAGAGGTAGAACCCCTATAGATTAATCTCTCCTTTAAAGGTAGAAGCTAAGCTTGGATAGTGTTTCATTGTTTCATAGGAGAGGGTTTTGACCTAGTTTCACTCCTAAGGCTAGATCTCTCTTTTCTACCTAACATATTATTCTTGGCAATATTTCTTTTCTCTATTGTTGTGGGAGATTGAATTGATTACAGGTGATCCTAGGAGTGCTTGAGTCCATTATTGACTCTTACATGGTATTGGAGCATTAGATATGCACTGTCCTTCCCTCTTTTATGAAATATTTGGCCAAGAACTCATTTTTGGTGCATCCTAGTGCAAAACATACTACACGATTGCGATCAGAAGGTGTCAAAACCTAAAGATTACCTATTCAAACACCGAAATCAGAGACAAAAAAATTGCAAATTTTTTTTAGGGTTTGATATTTTCACAAGAAAAATTCTGTATGATCGTATGGAACCATATGGTCATACAACTCTGCGAATACCTGGGATACCCTCTATACCCCTTGGTGTCATTTCCTCTACCTGCATTAGCAAATATGTTTTCCAAAGGTTAATTTTTTTTTGTTTTAAAAATTTATGTGGATTTCTCGTGTAATCCTTGTGTAAGTAGGGTACCTTGTCTACATAGGGTGGATAGTTGCAGGTTAATGGTGAGTGATGTGGGGGTGCCACATGGTACGGGCCCCTTGCCTTATCTCCCAATTGATGGCAGACTCTTCACCGGCCGACAGGCCTTTAAAATTCTGGCAACACATTTTTCCAGTGGCTTCACTATTTCAAACAATATTCCCCCTACCAGCACTGCAAAACCATTCATAGCCCGTAGGCAATTTCCGCAATCTCCACATGTGGTTTTTGACATAAAACAGGTGGTTTTCATTCCAAAGAGAGGTTTTGTGAAAACTAATAGTTGTTTTGGGATCCTGGAAAAAAATTCCATGGGAGAATATTATTTTTTGCATCAAGTGATGTCAACCTATGTCACACTGATGTCAACAGCCTCGTTGGCCCTATTTTTCCCCCCTTCTAGTTGAGTTTTCATTTTGGCAACTGAACTTCTGAGGCAGGTATCTTGCTCAATTTTGCTTCATTTTTTGAGCAATTTTTTTTTTTTGTTTTGGGCCAGAACTTAACAAACTTCATAGTGGTATAACTAACTTTTGGTTTTGGTGCATGGTTTGTTTAGAAATTTCATATCTTCATCATTGTTGTTGAGTAGTTCCCATTTTTGGAACTTCTAGGGCTATGTTTGAACTCATATGGTAACATTTTTTGGTGGAACTTTTTTGAAGTGTATGCTTTTTTTAGTACTCATATTTGTGATCCATTTGATCTCATTTTCTACCCAAATTGTACTTTCAGTATAATGCCCATTTTGGCATTTGCATGCACTAAGATCAACGACCACTTAGCTATTTTGGCGTGTGGCAATTGTAATTACACTAAGTATAAAGTGACATCATCATATTTTTTTGGGGGAATTCTCTTGATTGAGTGAAATTGGCAGGATCTCTTGGTGTGTGTCCTAATCTAGTTTCTTGTGCTCTTCTATTCCTCTACATATGGATGTCTAGGGTTCCTTTGCTAACACCTTATAACTATACAACTTGGCATTAACAAGCATGGGATTCCCTAATGGATCTGGGGCATCCTCTATATGTTGAGCAAAAGGTACCTAAACCTATAGATGATAAGGAAAAGATAAAATGGATGATTGAACATACAAAAGCTCTTGGATGTCTTCATAGTTTTGTTTCCCTTGATCTTATGTTGCAATTGAGGCATGCACAAATTCACATGATGCTTGGGAAAAGTTGAAAACATTGTATGGTATAATAGATGAAGTCAAAGGCTATCAAATTGATAATGAACTCATGAGCCTTGATTCTAAGAATGTTAGCAACATCTAGGATTATATAACTAAGGTTAATTATCTAAGAGAATAATGTAAAGCATGTGGTATTGACAAGAAGGATATTTAGTTGATCTACAATGTATTGAACAAACTTGGTCCTTAATATGCAGGTTGTATTTCTAGCTTTCACACTCATAGGTTAACTATGGGATCTTCTTATACTATGCCATCATTTTCATCTTTTTCTAAGATGTTAATGCATGAACAACAAAATCTTCTTGCTATGGGTCTTATCAAGCCATCATAGTCACAAGATTTGTTTGTTAGTCATCCTAAGGAATAGAAAGTCATGTTCTTCTGATAAGAAACAAAAGAAATCGAAGAAAAATCCACACACAGATTTAGCATAGAATAAATCCTCTTCAAAAGAGGACTCATCTAAGAAGGAGAAACTCATTTGTGGTTATTGTAAGAAATCAATGCATCATGAACATAATTGTTTTAAGAAATGGATTGATACATTGATGCATCTTCTTCAAAAGAACAATATTCAAATTCCTAATTCTTCTCCTTCTTCTACATCTGATTAGTCAAGATCTTCTGAACTAGGTCATGCAAGGAAAGATAAGAAGGAACTCAAACAAAAAGATCATAAAATTTGTGCAAGTACAAGTTCTAGATCAGGTAAGTGGCTTCTTGATTTAGGAGCCTCTCATCATATGGCTTCTTCACAGGATATATTCTCTACTTTTGAGACTTGTACTATGCCACCTATTTTGATGGGTAAGAACATATACATGAATGTAATTAGGAAGGGAACTATTGATATTGGTGAAGGTACTTTCAATTATGTACTTTATCTGACTTCTTTGACCAATAATCTTCTTTCCATCTATCAAATTACTCACAGTGGTTTAGGGAAGATTATGGATTTCACACCTAACTTGGTTATTATCAAAGACTTGGAGAGCACATAGATTATTGCTACTAGGTTGGTTAATCATGCATCTTGGTTATACACCTTTTATGGTTTCTCTCCTGATGATGATTTAGGTCCTTTGGTTGATATTCTAACTCCTTGTACAAATAATACTTATAAGGAGAGGTTTGGTCACTTGAACCTTGGTATTCTTTCATTCTCATTGGTTCTTGAGACTTGTGCTACCCTTCCATCTCCTCCACCTCTTGCTTCTTTAGATATCAATGCTTCATTTCAACAAGATGTTTCTTGTCTTCCATATACATCTTTGTGGGATGAGTATTTGACAAGTATTTCAAATTTGTTTGTTGAGTCCTATCTTTTAGATTTGGAGCACACTATTGAGGATATTTATCTCCTCTTTGATGACAATCATAGCACAATTGTTGTCACCTCATCTTTGTCTTTGGAGCTTGATTATTTTTAGTTTCCACTTGGTTCTAGTTTTTTACCTTTATCAGTTAGGCCTGGGACTCCTGATTTGATTGTGGTATCTTTTGGCATCGACATGGAAACACGTGCAGCTTTTAGAGATATCGTACTTCATGAGGCTTCCTTCCCCATATTTTATTTTGGAGTTGGAGTTTCTTCTACATCTACCAATGGATTGGTTTATTCCCAAGAGGAGAAATGTTGTTTTTCAACTTTGGATCCTTTTTGGTCTTCTTCTTCGAGCATTCACCATTGGTATAGGAGCTACATCATTCTGGGGGGACATCTTGTCTCATTCTTTCCCTCTTATGGGGGGGTTATTGATTGTATATTTTTGTTTTCATGTATTCTTAGGGGGGTCTTGAGTCCTCCTTCCATCACTTATTCCATCACTTTGTTTCATGCATTCTCATTTTTGGAGAGGAGTTTTGTCCCATGAGGTTTTCTCCTTTTCTCCACTTGAGATTTTTTGTTCATGAGTACCTAACATGACCTCTAGTTAGGACTCATTCATGCATTCATGCCTAGTTTGTTTCTCCCTAAGTTGCACTTAAAGGGGGGTGTTCATGTAAAAAGAGATATTACCTATTTAGTCATTTCCTAGGTCCTCTTCACACTAGTCTACTTAAGCTTTCTTAGATGTCATTAGGTGCATTCAATAATGTACATTTAGGTACATTTAATGTGTTTGTACTAGTTGCCGCATGTCATAGCATTATGACACTTGCCATATTACAAGTTGTCTTACATGCATTTATTAATTAGTAGTGTCTAGGTGCATTTATTATTTGTGTCATCTAGTTAGTTTTTCTACTATGTTGGCCTTATGCCTCACCTCTCACCTTGCCTATTTAAGGGATGTCTCTCATTGTACAATTCAATTATATTCAAGATTTTCATCTTGTAAATGTTATACATCATTATTCTTGGCAACATTGCTTTTCTCTCTACTTGTGGAAGATTGAATTAATTGCAGGTGATCGTGGGAGTCCTTGAGTCCATTATCGACTCTTACATATTCTCATAGAGATATAGATGAAATCCACCCAAGACCACAACATGAACAACAAACAATAGAAGAGGAAGAACATGCTCTTAAGATTATCCAACAAATAGGCATCATACAACAATGCATTCAAGCAAACGAGGATAGGTTACAATGCCCTAGACTCATCAATGAGAAAAATAGTCTACGACTAGGTGTTGGAACATGAGAAATCCAAATAGGAGACATAGGGATAGTGACCCTTTGGGTCATATAATTATCTCCACCAAAATAGTCCTGGAACAAGCTTGTCAAATATCAATCCATACTCATTCCGCAGACTAGCCAACCACCCTGAGTCATGCCTCCACTTGAATGTCTTATACCATGAGAGAGAGAGTGACTTGGAGGTCACCTGTAACAAGGAGGTGGTTCATGTGTGAAATCAAGACTAACTCATTCGTGCTATGCTTAATTCATGTTTCAAAGAATACAAAGTCAACCTATATGTAGCACCATTGGGGTCTTATGACTTCATCTTAGGAATGAACTAGTTGTGGTGTCATAGGGAAAAAGTAGATTATTTTTAAAAAAATAGTTAAATTTGTCTAGATGACTTAAGGAATCAATTACAAATTTAGGGAGTCAAATGAGAAGTCAAAGTCAGATAAGTGTTAGCATTGCAACTCAAAAGAGCTAGAAGAAAAGGTTGTCAACTTTTTGTTGTGAAAATAGATTAGATTAAAGAAGATAAGGAACCATCAATCCAAGATTACCCATTTCTTCATGAATTTCAAGATGTGTTTCTAGATGAATTTACAGGTTTACCTCCCAAGAGAGAATTTAATTTCTCTATAGATATAGTACTAGGTTCTGAACTAGTGTCAAAAGCTCTGTATTGCATGACAACCATGGAGTTGATTGAGTTAAAAGCTCAATTGCAATACTTGTTATTGAAAGGATTAATCCATCCCAATGTATCACCGTGGGGAGCACTACTGATCTTCATAAAGAAGAAATATGGGACACTGTGCTTATGTATTGACTATTGTATGTTGAATAATGCCACAATCAAGAAAAAGTACTCAAGCCCTACATTGGTGATATTTTTGATCAAATGTGTCATGCAACATCAACTAAGGATTAAGGATGAGGATATCCATAAAAGAACATTTAGGACAAGATATGGACATTATGAATTCATTTTCTTACCTTTGAGCTTGACCAATGAACCAACGTCATTCATGAACTTGATGATAAATGTTTTCATAGATTTCTTGGACAAGTTTGTTCTTGTTTTCTTGGATGATATTAAGGAATGGCCGACTCTCAGGAATGTGCATGAAGTATGCAATTTTATGGGTTTAGCCAGATATTATAGGAAATTTGCCTTGAATTTCTTGAGAATATAAAACCCTATTACCTCACTCCGAATGAAAGGAAAATGGTTTGAGTGGACTAATAAATGTGATGAAGCCTTTCAAATTTTGAAGGAGAAATTAACTTTAACTCCAATTCTTAGAGTACCTGATCTAGAAGGCCATTTTTGGTCATTACGGGTGAATCAAGAGATGGAATAGGGGGTGTACTCATGTAGGACAATTAGGTTGTCACTTTTATATCAAGGAATCTCATGCAGTGTGAAATGAATTATGCTCTGCATGACTTGGAGTTAGTTGTAATTGTGCAATCCCTACAAGTTTGGAGGCATTACCTTAAATTAGGAAAGCATTTTGAACTTAAGTATGAAAATCAGGGGCTTAGATATATCTTTAATCAACCTAATCTAAATATTTTCCAAAGTTGTTGACTAGACCTACTATCTGATTATGATTTTTATATCAGTTATATAATAGGAAAAGAGAATCGAGTAGTTGATTCTCTTAGTCATAGGAGGTATATTACAGAAATAGGCTCTGTTCAGATGACTTTCAGAAAACAAATCTTGAAAAGTTCCTAGGGTGATGAGTTTTATGACCAAGTCAAGAATGCACTCTCAAACATCTTCCAAGATTGCAGGTATGATGGATACTGATTTGAGTCTAATGGATTACTTAGGTTTAAGGATTGAATGTATGTGCCAAATCAAGATGACTTGAGAAATTTTGTTCTTAAGGAAGCTCATTGTGCTCCTTACTTAGGACACCCAAGAGTAACCAAGTTATTAGCTAATCTAAAACCATTATATTTCTAGAAGGGGATGAAGCTGGATGCTACAAATTTTGTAGCCAAATTCGTAGAATGTCAGTGACTTAAGGCTAAACATCAACATCCAGAAGGATTGGTATATCCTCATGATGTTCCTAAATGGAAATGGCAAGTTATTAGTGATATGTAGAAAAAGAGGGTTTGTCGATTAGATTGATAGTTTAATTAGATCCTCCTTTCACTACATACATTCAAGGGCATTAAACCAAGTTGAATCACAACTTTTGCAAGAGGACTCAACTACAAGTTTGGTGTCACTTGGAATGACAAGGAAATTTGGAATTTGTTGATTGATTTGTTAAGTCTTAGCTCGATTAAGCCTAAAACCCTAATTATGCAAAATCGTAAACAAATGGATGAATCCCAACAAATGCGTGCACAAGAAGTCACTAAATGTAGATTAGAAACATACCATGATTTGAATTTTGGAAAGCAAAAATTTTGGGGATGAAAAAGTGGGCACCAGTGTCCAAGGTAGTACTTTTTTCTGAGGGCTTTGGGATATGTTTTACTACAGACTGTAACCACCTCAAAGATTCCAGACATTGCATAAATGAGGGACAAAAGAGTGGGTGCCCTTGTCTAATTAGGGATCTTTCCTTTCATTTTCTTTAGATCTGGATTCTTTCTACTCTACTCTGACCTCTTGCAACTCCTCTCTATAGAATCTGACACCTATAACCTACAATCACAAGAGAGCGATCAGGGGTTGTGGTGTTTAGGAGCTTGCCTTGGTCAAGCCCCAGAATAGTATTGAAAACTTCAGCACCGTTATTAGATAGAGAGTGTGTGTCCTTGGTGGACAAAAGAAAAATCAAGTGATATGATAAATGATTGAAAACACAAAGTAGATGTCACCTTGGAGGTGAAGCTCTCACGGGGAGATGAAGAAAAATATACAACAAACAAGTAGAAACACAACACAATAGTGCTCTACAACACAATAAAAGCCTTGAGTATCCTTAGCATAAGATCACAAGTTCATATTATCCATCTCTAGCTAAAATGAAGTCCTAAACATGCATATATATGCATTCCCCCTATTTTTTTGTAATTCAAATTGAATAGGCTGACAAAGGGAAACCTTTTAATGGTCACTTTGTGGTCATTTAAAATTTGGGCCTAAACAAAATAGGGCAGGACAAGGGCATGGGTGCCCTTGTCTAGGGACCTATTTTAGGGTTGTGATTAAGCTCAAGAGGATCTGTTTAGTCCCATTTGACATGGGTTTTAGGGGATTTTTCTTTGAGATTCATTTTTAAGATGCATGATTAAATCAAAAGGACCCAAAAGCTAAACTTAGGAGGTAAAAGTCCTAGGGGACATTTTATGACATAACATTTAGCCCCCACTTTAATATATGTATTATCTTATGACCCACACATGCATTAATGTATAGTTGAAAACACATCAGACACACCAGGCACTTGAAGCTAAGGCATACACCAAGATTGAGGGACTATTTCTAGCCCCCATTCTCAGGTAAGAACTAGAAGACACATTGTAGACACACAAAACACAATGAAGACAATTAGACATGAAAAAGACAATATTGAAGACATGCAAAACATGATGAATACATTGATATAACCTTTTCATATATATATGCATGGAAATAAAATTGCCACATAAAACCCTGAGTGTGGGTGGAGACCACACAAGGGGGGGAAAACATGCCAAAAAACCTCGAGTGTAGGTGAATTTCATCGCTATACACACAAGAGGGGGAAAAATGCCATACAAAGCCCAAGTGGGGGTTAACCACACAAGGGGGAAAATACACAGTAGACACACAGGATACACAAGCACCATATAGCATGCCATAGGCATACTATACATCTTAAACATTGTTGAAGGCACAAGACAACTGAGAGGGGGGGTAAATCAATTGTATCAAAAACCTTAACTTCTTTGAACAAAATCATATTCACATTAATTGACTTTAACTCCTTATTATGTTAAAAGATTAAACATGAATAGTAGAATCAAAACATAAGCACATCAACATCATACACACATTAACACCATATTTTTATGTGGAAAACCCTAAAAAGGGAAAAGCCACGGTGAGTGTTAGCTCACAATATAATCTAGTAACAATACCAAATAACAAAGAGGCTCACTTCCCAGGGCTCACTGCTAAAGGGTGGATCATTGCCAAATGGGTGGCTCACTACCAAAGGGGTGGCTCACTGCCAAAGGGTGGCTCACTACCAAGAAGGGTGGCTCAATGCCATGAACTGATATAGTAGTATCTACAACATGCCCGAGTTTAGTTCCATTGAAGCGTAATATATCTCTTTTGCTCTGACTTTACAACACACACACTCTTCACTCATAGCTTCATTACATATATTTATACCAATCATCAACCTTGGAACAGTCATCAAGGTTAGCAATACAACTTACAACCATTGGAACTATCTCTAAGGTCGACATACATACATAAATCAAATTAGGTCTAGACCTAAACAAACTTGTGGAGTAAATGAATGAAAAAAGAACACTTCATGGCTTAGCTTAGACCCAAATACATCTTCACATGCTTGAACATGCTTCTACAATCCATGAATCACGTCCACAACAAGTGTAAATAACTAAGTCGGCCAGAACTAGTACAAACATCAAGAATACTTAAATACATGCTTCCAAGAACTTCATTATAGTTTGCAGATCAAGCACACACCTTCAATATGTTAGATTTAGGGTAGACAACTGAGAGGGGGGGTGAATTAGTTGTACAAAACTTTCTTCCAATTTAAACACTTAACTCTACATTGTTATTCAACAGCATAATAGTAAATCAATCATGGAAACACAATGCAACAAATAAAAAAAAGAAGCACATTAACACATGAGACACCAAGATTTTGACGTGGAAAACCTGGTTAAGGGAAAAACTGTTGATAACTGAGAGGGGGGGTAAATCAGTTATCTTAATTATTTCAGTTATCTAAACTTTCTTAACAATTAATGCAGCATTAATTCAAATAAGCAAACATAACAATGCAATGGAAATACACATGACACAATATTTTTGACGTGGAAACCCTGTTAAGGGAAAAAACCATGGGGTGATTAACCCAAGAATGTATTCTCTGTTAGAAGAATAGAAATACAAAATGACACTTGCCAATTAGGGCTCACTGCCTGAGCACACTGCTCATAAGAGGCTCACTGCCTACAATAGTTTATACAAGAAAACTAGTTACTTGAACTAATGAGAAGCATCCACATATGCTAAGGTTCAGTTTTGGTTAAGCTCAATATACTGATCTGCTACACTTCATTCATACTCTCTTAGGTGTTGTTGTCCTGTTACATTCCGGACCTGTCTTACTGTCTCCACACTACTCTTCTGCTTTTATTCGCACAACACAATTCACGACACACACCTTCACATCCAAATCTATTTGGTATATATATCCGCATAAAGGATTTCATCCTCTTTCTAGTCAGCATCTGGAATAGTCAATATTTTCCCAAACTCTTAGACTGTCGGATGAATCCTTGCTTGCCAAGTGATGCAAATCAAGGAGATACTTATAGAAGTCATCTAGCATGTCGACCAATCATGGACGATATCTTAAGAACCTTGATCATCATCAATATCTCATCCGGAATAATTCTGATGCTCTATTAGTTAGTTCTTCCTCTATCTGTTCTACCAAAATGGACCTCAATACTTAGATGTTTATATCTCTTTACTCTTTCATCACCGGAGGCTCAATCCCTGGAGTCTATCAGTTAAGGTATTCCTCTTGACTTTCCCAAGTCTGCACTTTGCAAAGATACTTCCTCTAAGAGATCCAGACCTGATTGTCAGACCTTGTTGCATGCTATGTTCTTACTTACCAGACCCAAGTATCCTTCAATTTGACTTTTGGTAAAGATACACTATGTCCTGCGGATGTGTGGAATGGTCTTTGTTTCCATCAATGACAACACCAATGAAGCCACATAGTGTCTCTTGCCAACAATCTCCCCCTTTGGCATTGATGGCAACACTTAGTGAAAAATGACTAAGTGTTATACTACTATCCCCCTTGGTTGATGCTCTGTACTATTGTACACTATACCGGAGCTCCCCCTTAGTTGAAATCCAAATTTTTCACTGCTCCTCACTCCCCCTTTGACATCAATGGCAAAGGGTGGAATCCACACACCAAAATTTTCAAAACTCAATCTATACTTAGTCGCATAAGTATATTATCTGGTTGTACTTTACATATACTTTAGTATATCTACAAAAATGTTCTTTAATTGTACAACTTCTGTCGCCCAACTCTGCTTCATCCTGTCCAAAATTGAGATGTGACCACTCAACAGGAATGTAAAAGCTTCTGCCCTCTTCAGATCTGTCAGATCACTGGTCCGGTCTGTGGTTTGAGCATCATTTAGGGCCTCATGCATGGCCTCTAACTTAGGGATAATTATTCTTCTAAGTTCATTCAACCTACTTATTCTATTTTTCTTCTCCTTCTCAAGCTTCTTCATTTCATTTATGACTGAAATAGTCTGACACTCTTGATTTACTATGGAGGAGGATAGAGGATCAAAACTTTGAGATAAACTTAATAGTTTATCATCTTGCTCTTTTACCTTCTTCTCAATGTCATTGGTCACTTTAGGCCAGGATAAAAAAAAATTGTAAATATCACTGCCATCTTTGAGAGCATTTTCTAAGCTCTTTAACCCAATATTCATAACTCTCCTATCATTGGTTATTAAACCTTGTACTTCTAATAATCTTTTTACCAAAAACTCTTTTTGGACCTTATGTTCTGCTGACTTCTCTAATGAATCAAAATGTGTGCTAACACTATTTACTAGAGATTTGAGATTACCAGATGAGGAGGTTGAGGGATCCTTCTGAAAAGATGGCATGATCATTTCTAGTACACCAGATGCAATGTCTATGATCTTGCAATCCTCCATGTGAGACTTTAGGAGTTTTTCTTTTGCTTTTGCCGAAGTAAAGGATGATAGCTTTATGGTTTGAACCGGGGAGAGGGAGTCAAAATTGAGTGGTCCTTGAAGAAGTTCTGGTTCATCAAATTCCATCATCTCCTTGGTTAAGAATTCTTCTACTGCTTCTATTGTGTCTCTTGTTGGTGACAGGGTTTTGTCCCCTTCTGCAACCTTACCACTATCATCTGTGGCCTTTTCTGTTGGAGTTTTCTCTTCTTCTACAGCCTTACTACTGACATCTTCTTTTTTCTTCTCCTCTGCTTCTTGACTGATTAATCTTTCTTCTCCTTTAGATCCGGAATCTGTAAGGGAAACCGGATGAGAGATATTTGCTTCTTTTTCTTCTCCTTTAGTTCCAGAATCTGTAAGGGAAACCGGATGAGAGATATTTGCTTCTTTTTCTTCACCTATCTCCTTTGCCTCTTTTGACATTTTCTCAGTGAATTCTTCTTTGTTATCTATTCCCGAGGGATCATCACCTAAGTCCTCTACAACAAGAATATTGAATCTTTTATAAGCATTCTAGAGGATTTCCTCTATTTCTTTTGCCACCTTATCAGTTTCTCCAAGCATGAGCTGATTCATTCTAGCCTTACTCCAGAACTCATCCTTACAATCTTTGAAGATCATATCCATTTGTTTAGGAGTAATTGAGGGATAGAGCTGGATAGCTATCTGATCTCTAATCTCTAAGTCCTTAGCCTTGGAATTTTCTTTTCTCATATCAAGTTCCTTCTCTAAACTTTTAAGAATTAGAGAAATTATTTCAATAAATGTTTTATTGTATATGTTCAAGTATTTGACTGTGGCTTCCTCCAAGATCTTTTTATCTACATCATTATATGCATCATAGAATTCTGTTATTGGTTGCAGGTTCCCATCCACAGTAACTGCTTTAACCACATCATCTAATGACAGAGTGGGCTTTTCAACAAACTCTTTTGTCTCTGCCTCCTTGGTTTCACTAGATACTTTCTTCTTTTTCTTCATCTTCTTGATCTCTTCATCATCCTTCTGATTGATGTAAGACCTTGTTGCCTTTGTCTTTGTTCTCTTTTCACTTTTACCGGATGATTTTGCTTCCAGTTTAGATGCCTTTGAGCTCTTTGCAGTGGCAGATGCAGAGCTCTTAGAGGATCTGGTGCGGGAGGAAGCTTCTACTAGAGCACTTTCTTTTTCTACTTCTTTCTTTCCTTTTTCTGCCCCTTCCATCTTTTCTCTATTGGCATCAAGTGCCTCTTTTGAAATCCCATAACTTTTGGTAATGTTCTCAATTTCTTTTCTCACTTTTCTCTTCATTTCTAGTTGACGTAGCTCCACATGGATTTTCACACTCAACTCTTCAAAGGTTCCAAACCTTTATGCCTTAAGATCCTTTGGCTGACTTAGCATGTGTTGAACATGCAACTCTACAATTTTCTCATCCACTTCATACCTCATAGGCATGATCCACACTATTCTTGGTTCCATTGCCTCCATTAGGCACTGATCAGTTTCTACCATAAAGCATATTGCATCTTTATATTTTTCAACTAAAGATTGGGGGATTCTCTCTCATGCTTGCATCATGCTTTGAAAATTCTTGAAATAGCCCCAGAGAGCTGTATTTTGTGCCTTGGCATCACCAAGCCCATGTATATAATCTCTTATTTGAATGGCTACTGGTCTATCATTCTGCCATACCCAGCCACTAGATCCGGGAAGCTCATTCATGTAATAAAAGAATAGGCAGAGTATCAAACCACCATATTTGAAACAGTTCTTCTTATCCTTCTTTATCTTCTACAGATTCTCCAAGAGTTGGTTCAGAAGGAGCTCACAAAGAACATAGTCTACATTCTTCCTCAACATTTCATAAGCTGTATATATAGCAATTCTAGATACTGAATTCTCCCTGCTGGAGTGATATATCTTATACCCAATTATCATTGATGCAAACTTGATATCTAGATCTGTGATATCCTCAATAGTCATTGTTCTTTTATCAAACTTCAATCCGGTAGCCTCACTGACAATTTGGTTTTTTGACAGATTTGAGTGTAGGCATTCCACCAGTTGAGTGTAATCTGGTTACTATCCTAATGGCATCCTTAGTGATCTTAAATGACCTGCTCAACCACATGAAGTTGTCATGCATTCTACTCAAGATATACCAGACCCATTCATCTTCCAGAAAATAGGGGAAATGAATTCATTGTGCATAATGTTTGTCCCAGATAGCTTTATACTGGGTTTTGAGTTTGAATGAGTCATCTATCAAATGCTTGTGATAGATATCGACCAGCTTAGATTCCCCAAATTCTTCAATACTCACATGAATATATGCCCTAACATCTTCTACATGTAGAACCCCATGTGGAATGCTTGAAAAGGCGCCTACGGGATCAACTTCTAGGGATTTATATGGATGCTTCTTAAATTTAGGGCGTGGCCTATCAGAAATCTTCACCACATTCGGAGTACCCATCTTTCAAAGATTTGTAGAGAGATATTTAAGAACAGAAAATACCTTTGCGCTTCTAGGTTTTACGGAGTGAGCCGGATCGATTGCTGGATGAATTAACTTCTACAGATGATCTTCGATGGGCTTGAGGAAATTTGTTGCAGAGCTCCTTTTCGTTTCTTCTTGAATGTAGAATGAACAAATGTTTAATAAGAAGAACCCTTATATTGCTTCGCAAACCCTAATACCAAGCTGCAATAAATGCTCAACTTAAGTCATTCCAGTTTGCCTTGTTTTCCTTATTCGGATGACTTGATGAACCGAAACGATCTTGTTCTAAACATCTTGTGAATCTTCCATATCTTAACCACAGTTTATTTAGATGTTTCTCTAAGAATCCTTTAATCCGTAACTCTCCTTGTGCCAATTCTGGCACCAATTAACTGGCTGGGGGAAAAATATTTTTCCTTGTGTCTCCCCTGAGCCAGAGCTCATTTTTTTAGATTTTAGAAGGAATATCAGGACCAGATTCTGGTGCGGATCCATCCTCTACATTTTCTATACTTCTCTTCACCTAAATTTTGTTCCTCTCACTTTTAACTTCATCCGCATTTACTTTTCCTTTTCAGTTGTCTTGATTCTGATTATGATGCATCGGACCCCTTTTGTCCTGGTTCTTGCTTTTACAGAATTTGGCAATATGACCAGATCTATTGCAATTGTGGCAAACAATATTTCCTTGCATATTTGAATGAAATCCTCTTGATCTGCATTGATTAGCCATGTGTCCCATTCTATTGCATGCAAAGCATCTACCATTGAATGCATTGTTCATTTACATATTTCTACATTCTTGAGATTTGTGACCCTACCTTTTGCAGTTGAAACACTGTCCAGAGAAGGATGTATTAGTCTAATTTATTCTCTTTCTAAACTGATTAGCTTTATGACCAAAGTTATTGCAGTTGTGGCAGTATCCATTGAAGGATGGATATTTTTGAGCATTAGGTTGCCTTACCAGAGGTCTTCTAGGCCTGTTCCTTAGATTTTCTGATCCAAAATTCTTCTGACCGGATCCAGAGCTTTCACCTTTCTCATATCCCAAGCCACGCTTGTCATCTACCCTCTTTTGGCTTTCAAGAAGAACTTCTAGTTGAGAAGAACTTATCTTCAATTTCTCTTTGTATTCATTTGTTGTTTGAAGATCCTTTTTAAGAGTGTCAATTTGATCCTAAAGTTTTTGTTCATTATCTCTAGCATCTTCAAGATCAAATTCTAGATGCCTGATTATTCTATCCATTTTGTGGCAGTCTTTTGACTTTTCCTTGAGGGATTATCTTAGACCATATTCAGTTTTTCTTTTCTCTTCAATTTCTTGGGTGAATTTCATAACTCCTGATTCCATTTCATGTCTTACCATAATGACCTCTTTTGATAACTTTTCACATAGCTTAGTTTTCTCCTTCAAATCTTCATTTGTACCATTGTCTTCACTTTGACTTGCCAATTGCTGAAGTAGATCTTTTCTCTTTTTCATAGAGATACTCAATTTCCCTTTTAGTTCATTTATGAAATCATCAGTCTGTTTGAGTCTTTCCTTCAATTCTTTGACTTCAGAGTTTGATTGTTCAAGATCATCTAGGGCAGACTGAAGTTACTCCCTCATACCATACACATCCATTTTAGTTCCAAGATCTTCCTCAAGTTGTTAGGCTCCTTTTGGAGGAACTTATCTCTGATACCAATTGTTAATAACTGAGAGGGGGGTGAATCAGTTATCTTAATTATTTCATCTTTCTGAACTTTCTTAACAATTAATGCAGCATTAATTCAAATAAGAAAACATAACCATGAAATGGAAATACACATGACACAATATTTTTGACGTGGAAACCTTGTTAAGGGAAAAAACTATGGGGTGATTAACCCAAGAATGTATTCTCTGTCAGAAGAATAAAAATACAAAATGGCACTTGCCAATTAGGGCTCACTACCTGAGCACACTGCTCATAAGAGGCTCACTACCTACAATAGTTTATACAAGAAAACTAGTTACTTGAACTGATGAGAAGCATCCACATATGCTAAGGTTCAGTTCCGGTTAAGTTCAATATATTGATCTGCTGCACTTCATTCTTACTCTCTTAGGTGCTGCTGTCCTGTTACATTCCAGACCTATCTTACTGTCTTCACACTGCTCTTCTGCTTTTATTTGCACAACACAATTCACAACACACACACCTTCACATCCAAATCTATCTGGTATATATATCCACGCAAAGGATTTCATCCTCTTTCTAGTCAACATCTAGAATAGTCAATATTTTCCCAAACTCTTAGATTGTCAACTGAATCCTTGCTTGCCAAGTGATGCGAATCAAGGAGATACTTATAGAAGTCATCTAACATGTTGGCCAATCATGGATGATATCTTAAGAACCTTGATCATCATCAATATCTCATCCGGAATAATTTTGATGCTCTGTTAGTCAGTTCTTCCTCTGTCTGTTCTGCCAAAATGGACCTCAATACTTAGATGCTTATATCTCTTTACTCTTTCATCACTAGAGGCTCAATCCCTGGAGTCTATCAGTTAAGGTATTCCTCTTGACTTTCCCAAGTCCACACTTTGCAAAGATACTTCCTCTAAGAGATCCGAACATGACTGTCAGACCTTGCTACATGCTCTGTTCTTGCTTACCAGACCCAAGTATCCTTCAATCTGACTTCCGGTAAAGATACACTATGTCTTGCGAATGTGTGGAATGGTCTTTGTTACCATCAATGACAACACCAATGAAGCCACATAGTGTCTCTTACCAACAAAAACCATGGGGTGATTAACCCAAGATTGTATTCTCTATTAGAAGAATAGAAAGAACAAAATGGCACATGCCAATTAGGGCTCACTACCTGAGCACACTGTTCACAAGAGGCTCACTGCCTACAAGAGACACACTGTCTACAAAGAAATAAGTATCACCTACTTGAACTAGCAAATAGCATCTTCACCATGCTTGAATCAGTTCCATTTAAGTCCAATACTTCTGCTCTGCCTTTTGCTCTCTTCCTCACTTCCACACACTCATCTCCACAAGGACACATTTGAAATGACTTTGGAATCCCTTATTTATATAATATATCAACTTAGGAATGATCATCTAAGTTAGAAAACGTCAACAAGAACATCCACAGGATGTGTAACTCATCCGGTCAGCCAATCTCAAGAAGAACACCATCATCCAGAAGTTATTCTTCAATTGCGAGCTCCAACTCCAATGTAGACCACCAACATGAACTGGACATGATCCAAAGACCTCCACAAGCTTGCCTGAATAACCAAGAACATCCACACTTCATCTGCTTATTGAAATCCTTCTCTCCTTCATCTAGAACCTCAAGAACACAGTCTGTCATTACTGTCACAAAGGAATAGATGCTTGTGGACCTTCAAACCATGAACCAATCGAGTTGATACTTCACAAAGACTTCCTCAACACTCCCTCAAATCTACAGAACATGATAATGTATTTCTAGATCTCACCAGACCTATCTGTATCACTCTGTCATTACTGAACATCTACTGGAACTAGTTTTACTTGGGCAGCCACAACTTCTTCAGAACTTCATGCGGACCTCTAAAATTTCTATTGGACCACCTTAAGACACATATCTACAAACCCTTTAAACTGCATCCTCTGATTCTCATCCTATCTTGGACTTTTACCTTACTGTCATCACTGTTCTTGATTGAGACTAATTTTCTCAATATCCTTAGCACACAACTCATCCAATCCTTATCATTAATGCAATAGGAGTATGTTGACATCAATGACAACACCAGTTAGGCCCATACTTGCAACAATCTCCCCCTTTGTCATTGATGGCAACATATGATGTGAAAAACTATTTTAACCATCAAGACAAGAACTTCTCCTTACTGTCACAACTCCTCCTATCAACAACAACCATTCACATGTCTTCTCTCCCTTTACTGCTCCCCCTTTGATCAGCAACCACTTGTTTTTCACATGTCTTCTCTCTCCCTTTGACATCAATGGAAAAGGGGACATACTTGCAATTCCACCACTTCAAAATCATATCTTCTGCTCCCCCTAAGTAGCAGCTCCCCATCATCAATCTGGACCACAAGATGTGACTGTGATATCCATCAGACTGATGCACATCAGTGCACCTTAGTTCATCACTGGAGGGGCAATAACCTCTAACTTCTCCTTGAGATACTCAAAAGAGTCCTTAGGTAGAGGTTTAGTGAAGATGTCTGCAATCTGATCCTTGGAAGGCACAAACTCCAATCTGACTTCATTCTTGTTCACTTGCTCTCTCAAAAAGTGAAACTTGATGGATATGTGTTTAGTCTTTGAATGCAACACCAAATTCTTAGATATATTTATTGCACTTGAATTATCATAGAAGATTGTGATAGGTTCCTCATACTCTACTTTGATATCTCTTAGCATCTGCTTCATCCACAAAACTTGAGTGCAACTACCTGCTGCTGCAATATATTTTGCTTTAGTTGTAGACAGAAATATTGCCTCTTGTTTCTTGCTTAGCCAAGAAACCAATCTGTTCCCCAAAAAGAATGCTCCACCACTGGTACTCTTCTGGTCATCCACATCTCCTGCCCAATCTGCATCTGTATATGCAGGAAGAGAGAAATCATGATCTCTAGGATACCACAGACCATACTCAACTGTCCCTTTTAGATATCTAAAAATCTTCTTGATTTCCATGACATGAGATTCTCTAGGATCAGCCTAGAATCTAGCAACAAGACCAATAGCCTACATAATGTCTAGTTTAGTCTAAGTGAGATACAACAATCCTCCAATCAATGACCTATACTTTGTCTGATTAGCCTTAGGAGAGTTATCATCTTTGCTCAATTTACATCCGGTTGCCATGGGAGTATTCATTGGTTTTGAGTCTTCCATCCCAAATTTCTTTAACAATTCTTTCACATATTTGGTCTAAGAAATGAAGATTCCTTTCTTTGTTTGAGTGATTTGCAGACCCAAGCAGAAATTCATTTCACCAAGCATGGACATCTCAAACTCACTTTTCATTTGACTTGCAAAAGTTTTACACATACTATCTCTTCCTCCAAAAATGATATCATCAACAAACACTTCAACAATCAAGATGTTTTCATGATCAATTTTGAAATATAAACTATTGTCAGCAGTACCTTTATTGAAACCAATCTTCAAAAGATGCTTATCCAATCTTTCATACTAGGCTCTTGGGGCTTGCTTTAGTCCATACAGTGCCTTCTTCAACTTGCAAACCATATCACCATGATTAGACAATTGAAATCCATCCGGTTGCTCTATGTACACTTCTTCTTCCAAGTCACCATTTAGGAAGGCAGTCTTGACATCCATCTGATATACCTTGAAATCCTTGAAGGCAGCGAAGGAAACAAATAATCTGATTGTTTCAATTCTTGCCACTAGAGCAAAAGTTTCTTCAAAATCAACTCCTTCTATTTGAGAGTAACCCTTGCAGACCAATCTGGCTTTATTTCTGATTACTTCACCAACTTCATTCAGTTTGTTTCGGAAGACCCATTTTGTTCCAATCACATTCTTGTTTCTAGGTCTAGGAACAAGATCCCAAGTGTGATTTTTCTCAATTTGCATCAGTTCTTCCTCCATTGCTTTAGTCTAGTTTTCATCATTGCAAGCTTCATTCACTGTCTTGTGTTCAATCTTTGAAATCAGACAATACTATTCTGAATCTTGAGCAATTATCCTTCTTGTTTGTACTCCTTTGCTTTTATCACCTAAGATCTGATCTTTAGAGTGGTTCAATCTTACATACCTAGGAATTTTGGGAATTTCTTGCACTTCTGATTCTTGATTGAAACTCATCTCTTCTTCCTGATTTACCAGATTAGTTTGAATTTGACTTTCAGAGGAGGCTTGGGCTCCTTAAATCAGAGCACCATTCTGATCATCTTCATCATATTCATAAAACCTTGAGTGTTTTTCAATTCCTTCATCAACCTTCACATTTGTACTTTCTATTATTTTTCTCAGTCTCTTGTTATAACACCGGTATGCTTTGCTTTGAGTAGAGTAACCCAAGAATATTCCTTCATCACTTCTAGCATCAAACTTTCCTAGATCTTTATCTCTTTTAATGTAACATTTGCTACCAAAAACTCTAAAATACCTCACAGTAGGAGTGATGCTAAACCAAAGTTCATAAGGAGTCTTATCGGTATTACTTCTGATTTGAACTTGATTGAGAGTATAGACTGCAGTGCTGACAACTTCTCTCCAATAGATCTGAGGAACATTTTCTTCCATCATCATGGTCCTAGATGCTTCCTGAATGGTCTGGTTCTTTCTCTCCACTACTCCATTCTACTGTGGAGCCCTAGGAGCAGACAACTATCTCTTTATTCCATGTTTCTCATAGAACTCTATGAACTCACCGGATTTGAATTCTCCACCTCTATCAGACCTTAGACATTTCAATTTTAATCTAGTTTCATTCTCTACCATAGCCTTGAATATCTTGAATTTCTCAAGAGCTTCTGACTTCTCTTTCAGAAAAGTTACCCACATCATCTGGGAATAGTCATCAATTAGTAACATGAAGTATCTATCACCTTGTACACTCCTAATTCTTGCTGGACCACAGAGATCAGTATGAACTAAGTCCAATAATCTAGTAGAAGACAGTTCTTTACTTTTGAATGTGACTCTGCTCAGCTTCCCAACTAACATTCTTTGCACAAGCTATTAGTAGGTTTCACCAATTTTGGAAGATCTCTTACAGCCTGAGTATTGCTTATCTTGATGATATTATCAAAATTCACATGGCACATCCTCCTATGCCATAATCAACTCTGATCAACCTGAACAAATAAGCAACTTTTACCAGTACCAACCAAGTGGAAGATATTACCTTTAGTTTGAGTATCGGATGCAATCTTTGTTCTGGAACTTTCAAAGATCTTGCATTTTCCATCTTTGAATTGGAGATCATAGCCTTTGTCCACCAATTGTCCAACACTGAGAAGATTGTGCTTCAATCCTTCAACATATAGTACATTACCGGTTTTGTTCCTTCCATCAAAAGAAATAGTTCCTCTTCCTATGATTCTACCCGTAGAATTATCACCAAAATTTACCACTCCTCCTTCATACCTATCCAAATCTATGAATTTATTTTTGTCACCTGTCATATGGTGAGAGCATCCACTGTCAATGACCCAGTCATCTTTTTCTTCAACTTGAGTTGCAGAGGATATTGGTTCTTCTTCCTTGATGGCAATAAACACCCATTCACTTCTGGATTTGTTTCCTGTCTCTGATTCATCATCTGTTACTCCTTCATTATCATCTTCTTCATGAACATAGTAACAATTCTTTTGGAACCTTGATCTATTAGGATTTGGCCTTAAAAATCTTTCTAGACATCTTGAGGTAAAATGACCAATCTTATTGTAGTTGAAACACTTAAAAGGCAATTTTCCTTCATACTTACCAGATCCTCTTGGCAGTCCTTTTGCAATAAGGGCTTCAAGTTGAGCAGTTTCAACTTCTTCCAGGTCTTTTCTTGCTTTTTCATACCATGAAAGTTTCCTTGATGAGTTCTCTCCCGGATCAAACCTTTGTTTACCTTTAACAGAGGCACTGGCTTTGAATGCATATTCAATCTTGGGGGGGTCATCTCCAAACTCAGTCATTTCAAATGCAGCTAATTTGCCAGCCAATTGATCTCTTGTGACAGTTGTATGGGCTCTGAATTCTTCAATGGAAGCAACCTTGATTTTATAAGAAGCAAGAAGGGATCTGAGAATTTTGCCAACAATCTCATTTTCATCCAAGACTCCACTAGCATTTCTAATTCCACAAACAAGCTCATTCACTCTTGGCATAAAAGTAGTGATATTTTCATCTTCTCTCATCTTTAGATTTTTGAATTTTCCTTTCAGACTTTGTAACCTTGCACATTTGACATACTTTTCTCCTTCATGCAGAAGTTCTAGTTTTTCCCAAATCTCAAAAGCAGTTGGTAGGTCAACAACATTTGAAAGCTCTGAATCAGATAATGTGCTTAGAAGAGCTTCTATGGTGTGCAAATTATTTTTAGCATCTGTGATTTCATTTGGGGATTTTGGACCACCCTGTGGAGGAGTATACTTCGTTGAAGCCATGTTCCAGTATTATGTTCCCATACATTTCAAGTGACATGTCATGTGACTTTTCCAAAGATTAAAATTGGTTCCATCAAACATTAGACTATCCTTCTTGTAGGATGACATCCTAGATCTCCTCAAGCGGTTAAGCTCTTGTAGAGGAACTTAGCTCTGATACCAATTGTTAGATTTAGGGCAGACAACTAAGAGGGGGGGTGAATTAGTTGTACAAAACTTTCTTCCAATTTAAACACTTAACTACACATTGTTATTCAGCAGCATAATAGTAAATCAATCATGGAAACACAATGCAACAAATAAAAAATAGAAGCACATTAACACATGAGACACCAAGATTTTGATGTGGAAAACCCGGTTAAGGGAAAAACCACAGGATGATTAACCCAAGATTGTATTCTCTGTTAGAAGAATAGAAAGAATAAAATGGCACATGCCAATTAGGGCTCACTGCCTGAGCACACTACTCACAAGAGGTTCACTGCCTACAAGAGACACACTATCTACAAAGAAATAAGTATCACCTACTTGAACTAGAAAATAGCATCTTCACCATGCTTGAATCAGTTCCATTTAAGTCCAATACTTCTGCTCTGCCTTTCTCTCTCTTCCTCGCTACCACACACTCATCTCCACAAGGACACCTTTGAAATGACTTTGCAATCCCTTATTTATACAATATATCAACTTAGTAATGATCATCTAAGTCAGCAAACATCAACAAGAACATCTGCAGGATGTGTAACTCATCCGGTCGGCCAATCTCAAGAAGAACACCATCGTCCGGAAGTTATTCTTCAATTGAGAGCTCCAACTCCAATGTGGACCACCAACATGAACTGGACATGATCCAAAGACCTCCACAAGCTTGCTTGAATCACCAAGAACATCCACACTTCATCTGCTTACTGAAATCCTTCTCTCCTTTATCTAGAACCTCAAGAACACAGTCTGTCATTACTGTCACAAAGGAATAGATGCTTGCGGACCTTCAAACCACAAACCAATCAAGTTGATACTTAACAAAGACTTCCTCAACACTCCCTCAAATCTGCAAAATAGGATAATGTATTTCTGGATCTCACCGAACCTATCTGTATCACTCTGTCATCATTGAACATCTATCAGAACTGGTTTTACTTGAGTGGCCACAACTTCTTCAGAACTTCATGCGGACCTCTGAAATCTCTATTGGACCACCTTAAGACACATATCTACAAACCCTTTAAATTGTATCCTCTGATCCTCATCCTATCTTTGAATTTTAACTTACTGTCATCACTGTTCTTTACTATTCCTGATTGAGACTAATTTTCTCAATATCCTCAGCACACAGCTCATCCAATCCTTATCATTAATGCAACAGGAGTATGTTGACATCAATGAAAACACTAGTTAGGCCCATAATTGTAACACAATACATTCTTGAGACATCTAAAAAACATAGAATCACCTAGGAGCTAACAAATCCAACCACAACAGATCTTACTTGAGAACAACAAATATCACCTGAAAACAAATCACGGACTGCTCTTCAACAAACATTGTCAAACTCTGCTAATCAATAACTTGCTTTTCGAAGCACCAAATAACAAATCCTTTGGAATTAAGATAGCTAAGGACATTATAAACTTAAGTCTAGAACCACAAGACCAAAATCTAAATTGTGGAGAAATGCAGAGCAAAATACTTTCTCCTTGTCACACTACAAATGTTGTCAGACACAGTCTTCAAATTGGTGAATATAACTTTTGCTATACAATGATCCAGACCACCAAATGTGGGATTTAGCATCTTCAAACACTTCCCTAAATCATATCCAAAACTCATACTTTGGTCTTCAACACAGAGGAAATGTGGATCAAAATACTTACATGGTGTTCTTAATATGACAACTCAATCAATCAACTAACAACAATATTAGAAGATACATATGGCACCAATGATAACACAAACATGTTGACATCAATGCCAACACCAGTTAACACATACTTGCAATAATCTCCCCCTTTGTCATTTATGGTAACATATGATGTGAAAAACTGAATAACATGTTCCTCCATTAAGACATAACTTTCCATTAGGACTCCCCTTTCTTTTTACACATTTGAACTCTTTCTCCCCCTAAGTTTTTCACATGATCTTTCTCCCCCTTTGACATCAATGGAAAAGGGAATCACGTCTCTTCCACTACACATACTTGCATACTACTACTCTAATCGGTCTGAAATCATTCTTTAGCTCCCCATGACTGCAACAATCATCTCAAACTACTACCTACTCCCCCTAAGAGGTAACTTCCAACATCAGTTTAAAAAAGAGAAATGTACTTTGAGGCACACTAGACTGATTCATCTTCGTATGCATCTAGTTCAAGGAAGGAGGGGAAATAACCCCTAACTTCTCCCGGAGATACTCAAATGTATCTTTTGGAAGAGCCTTAGTGAATATATCAACAACTTAATCTTTTGCAGGCACATACTCAAGCTTCACTTCATTCTCTGTAACTTTCTCCATCAAAAAGTGATATTTAATTGAAATGTGCTTTGTCTTTGAATTTATCACTGGATTCTTTGAGATATTTATGGCACTTGTGTTATCACAAAGAATAGGGATTGGCTTTTCATACTCAACTTTGATATCCTTCAAGGTATGTTTCATCCACAACACCTAAGTACAACATGATGTTGCAGCAATATATTCTGCCTCTGCAGTGGACAAGGAAACTAATTCTTGTTTCTTGTTGTGCCAGGACACCACCCTATCTCCAAGGAAGAATGCACCTCCACTTGTGCTTTCTCTATCATCAACACATCTAGCCCAATCTATATCTGTATAGGCACTCAAAGAAAAATCATTGTTCTTAGGATACCATGAGCCATGATCATGAGTGCCCTTTAAATACCTGAATATCCTTTTTACTACCATAAAATGTGATTCTTCATGATCTTATTGAAATCTAGGCACAAGACAAATAGTATGCATGATATCTGGTCTAGTAGAGGTTTAATGAAGTAGTCCTCCAATCATTGATTTGTACTTGCTCTGATCAGCCTTAGGAGATTCATCATTCTTTCTCAACTTGCAACTAGTAACCATAGGAGTACATACTAGTTTAGAGTCCTCCATTCCAAACTTCTTCAACAACTCTTTAACATACTTGGATTGAGAAATGAAAATACCTTTACTTGTTTGAATGATTTGCAGTCTAAAAAAGAAGTTCATTTCACCACACATAGACATTTCAAACTCTTTTTACATCTCATTTGCAAACTTCTTACACATACCTTCATTTCCACTGAATATGATGTCATCAACATAGATCTCAACAATCAAAATTTCATCTCCACTTATCTTGGTGTAGGGTGCTGCCACAATAATGGGTTACACTTTTTGGGACATCCTGATTTTTGTTGAAATCACATATTTTTAGAAAATATAATGATTTAAGCCTTGAAAGGTTCCATTTAAAGGATTTTAATTGAAGAGGGTTTGATCAAACCTCCTTAGATTCAAACCCCCTTGGATAGAACCCTGCTAGTTTTAAACCATATCTATAATGAAGTCCCCTCCACACCTATCAAAATGCTGATAAAAAACCACTTTTGATTTACTTTTTAGGGGATTAAATGAATTCATTTAAAATTAATGTTTTGTAAGTATGTGTTGTCCTCAAAATTAGCTATGCTCATTTTGTAGGATGACCCCTACAAAACTTGCTTGTTCCGTAGCCTACACTCTAAGCATGCATTTCTAGGAAAGATAATTTGATCTCATGCGTGGTCATCTGACACTTAAGAGTGGCTTGTAACATTTTCCTAGGACAGTTCTTCAAAATTCATGAAAATTGACTAGGGTTTCAAGCTTGTCAAATTATCAAATTTGACCCTTTTTCAGAGTTAGAAATTTTTTATAAACACATGCAGGAGTGGCCAAAAACCCCTTCCATGCATGTGTCTAGTTTTTGTTTCACTTGCAAAGGTGGTCGAAATGCATGCCCAAACATTTTCCTTTCTGTTACATGCAAAGGCGGTTGATTTGACTGCCGATGCATGTTTCTTTTTCAAGTGTGCGTGAGTGGTAAAAACTACCACCAAAAACATCTCATGCGCGACTTAAGTTCACTTTAGTGTAATAAATGCACTCGGTGTGGGGATCTTAAAAGGGGTTTATATATTTTATTTTCTTTTTAATCTCATTTTATCTTTGTTTTCGTTACCTCTGATATTCCCCTAAGCCCGTCAAAACCCTCGTAGAGTCATTGGACATCTTTGGCATGCAAAGTTCAGATATGGGATTTTACTTGGGTTCAATTTTTGTTCCTTCCACTAGGTAAGTCTTGTTCACACTTTTGTTCCATGATCTCTTTTTGTTTTTAATCATTCCTTCTTTTGGTGAAATATTGTTAAGAATCAAACTCTTCTTGTTGTTTGAAATTTTCAAGAATTGTTTGTAACTTTTGTGATTTCTCCCTATAATGTTGTTTTTAGGGTTTCTAGTTTTAGTTGTTTTTTTAGTTTAAATTCTTTATTTTTATTGGTGTGAGTAACATGGTGAAAATTGACGCTTGTCTATAAACTCTATTTTCATGATTGAATGACTTAGGTTTTCCTTTCGTGTGTGGGCGGTGATTATCACCACCCCCACATGTTTGTTTATCAATATGTATCAGTGGTCAAAAACCCCATCGATACATCTATCTTTCCTCTTGCCTTGTATGTTTGCAATATCTCATGTAAGGGCGGCAATTTTCACTGCCCCTACACAAACTTATATGTATTGTTCCCCCCCACATGCATAGGTAGGAAAATTTGCCGCTTAAACACTTACCTTGGTTAAATCCCTCATGCACCAGCGGTCAAAGTAGCCACTCTTACACAACCAAGTTTCTTCCTTGAAGTGTATAGGTGGTATTTTTAGCCGCTTGTGCATTTTTAGTGAACTTCCCTCAAATGCATGAGTAGTCAAAATAATTGCTTGTGCACTTCAAAACTAGACCTACCTGCAGAAGTGGTCAAATCAACCGCCTTTACACCAAAATGTGAAATACCCAGATGCAGGAATGGTCATTTTGACCACCCATGCATGACTCCCTGAAAATTTCCTAACACTGGGAATTTTTGAAAAATGATACCTTTAGCCCACTTTCACCAAATTTATTGACTTATGCACTCTCAAGCCATTTCAACCATATTCCTATGAACATGATCATTAATTCATAGTGTCCCTAATTTACCAAATTTTCCCCTAACTATGAGATCATGAACTTTTGTTGTTTCATCAAGAAGATGTGATTGACATCATTTCTTGTGTTCTCTTCAAAGTTGATGTCAGAGCCGTCTCCATCCAAAGCTAAGATCATGAAGTACAAATACCAAGGGGTTTTCCCTGTCACTTTAGTACAGTCCAATGTTGATGAGATTAGGGATATGGAGATAGGACATGTGGATATGGCAGAATTTGTGGAGAGGATTGAACAAGCTAATCCTCCCCACTATATGCAGAAAATCATTGATAGTAATAGACACCTAGTAGCATCTTTTCCTATTGCGGCTCATAATCCAGAGTTTGTCCTCCAAGTGGCAAACCATTATGTCAAGGAACCAAGAACTCTAGTGGACTCAAAGGGGAATTTTATTATGAGGCTAGATGTTGAGTTCTTTGATAAGATTTTCATGTGTCCACCCATAGAGAATGTTGGGGAAATTGACTTTGCCCAAGGTCAGAAGGATTTTGATGCTAATGTTGAATCTGCAAAGAGGCACATTAATAGAAAATGGTTGAAAACTCCTAGGAGCAATCTATTAAGATGGTCTAAGGAACTTCTGAGGAGTGCTTTTGTAGAAGAAGTTAGTGATCTGATCACTTTGTTGAGTAGAATCAAATGTTGATAACTGAGAGGGGGGGTGAATCAGTTATCCTAATTATTTCTTCTTTCTGAACTTTCTTATTAATCAATGCAGCATTAAATCAAACAAGCAAACATAACCATGAAAATAGAGATACACAAGACAGAATATTTTTGACGTGGAAACCCTATTAAGGGAGAAAACCACGGGGTGATTAACCCAAAGATTATTCTCTGTTAGAAGAATAAGGAAATACAAAATGGCACTTGCCAATTAGGGCTCACTGCCCGAGCACACTGCTCACAAGGAGGCACACTGCCTACAAAGAGACACACTGTCTACAAAAGAGTGTTATACAATACTTGAACTGATTGGTAGCATCTGCAAATGCTGGAGTCCAGTTCCGGTTAGGCTCAGTATACTAATCTACTGCACTTCATCTTTCCTTTTCTTTTAAGCTTCTTTCCTTTCACATACCGGACCTTCCTTACTGCTTCTGCTCTGTACTTCTACTTTTATTCACACATAACTAACCACAACAACAACTCTCACAACTGAATCCATCATGTATATATATCCACACAAGTAATTTCATCACCTTTCTAGTCGGCACCTAGAATAGTCAATCTTTTCACTAATTATGATCAGTTGGCTGAATCCTTGCATATTAAGTAATGTGGATCAAGTATATACTTGTAGAAATCATTAATCATGTCGGCCAAACATGATTCATGCCTTCACACCCTTTACCACCATCAGTAGCATATCCAGAAAGTAGTCTGATGTTCTGTCAGTCAGTTCTTCCTCTGTTCACATTGTCACTTAGGAATCTGGTACTTAATTATTCATATCATTTTCCTCATCTATCACCAAAGGCTAAATCCTTGGAATATACCACTCAAGGTAGTCCTCTTGACTTCCCCAAATCTGCACTTCACCAAGATACTTCTTCTGAGAGATCCAGGCCTGTCTGTCGAACCTTGCCACATGCTCTGTTCTTGTTTCCCAGACCACAACAATCTTCATTCTGACTTCCAGTAGAGACACACCACGTCCTGCGGATGTGTGGGATGAACTTTGTTGCCATCAATGACAACAATCATGAATCCATATAGTGTCTCTTGCCAACAATCTCCCCCTTTGGCATTGATGGCAACACTTAGTGAAAAATGACTAAGTGTTTACACTATGCTCCCCCTTGGCTGATGCTCTGTCTTTATATACATTTTCTAGAGCTCCCCCTTAGTTGGATTCCTCATTTTTCACCTCTCCTCACTCCCCCTTTGACATCAATGGCAAAGGGTAGGGTCCACATACCAAAATTTTCAAAAATTTAACTATACTTAGCTGCATAAGTATATATATACAAGTTGTACTTACATCTACTTAAGTATGTCTGCAAAAGTGTTCTTCAACTGTACAACTTCTCTCGCCTAACTCTGCTTCATCCTATCCAAAATTGAGATATACCCACTCAACAGGAATGCAAATGCATCTGCCCTTTTTAGATCTGTTGGATCATTGGTCTGGGCTGTAATTTGGGCTTCTTTTATGGCCTCATGCATGGCCTCTAGCTTAGGGACAATTAACCCCCTGAGCTCACTCATCCTGGTTATTCTATTTTTTCTTTCCTTCTCCAACTTCTTGATTTCACTCAAGACTGCGATAGTCTGACATTCTTGATTTGTTATAGAGGAAGAGAGAGGATCAAAATTCTTTGATAGGTTTGATAGTTTATCCTCCTGTTCTTTTATTTTCTTCTCAGTGTCCAGTGTTACTTTGGACCATGATAAACAAAATTTATACATTTCACCGCCATCCTTAAGAGCATTTTCTAAGATCTTTATCCCAATGTTCATGTTTCTCCTATCATTAATGATCAATCCCTATACCTCGGAGAACCTTTTATCCAAAAACTCCTTCTGGACCTTTTCTTCAGCTGATTTTTCTAGAGAGTTAAAATGTGTACTAACACTGCTGACTAAGGTTTTAAGATTACCAGAAGAGGAGGCTGTGGGATCCTTCTGAAAAGATGGCATGATCTTTTCCAGCACTCTGGATGCAGCTTCTATCAACTCACAGTCTTCCATATGAGACTTTAGGAGTTTTTCATTAGCCTTAGCATTTGCAAATGAAGCTATCTTCATTGTCTGTGCTGAAGAAAGAGAATCAAAATTGAATGGACCTTGTAGAAGCTCTAGTTCATCAATCTCCATTGTTTCTTTGCTCAAGAACTCTTGGACAGTTTGTGCAGTGTCTCTTGCTAGAGACAGATGTTTCTTCTCTTTTGCAATCTTAGAGCCATCCTTTGGAGTTTTCTCTCCTTCTACAATCCCACTACTAGCAGTTGTGGTTTTCTCTCCTTCTGCAATCTTAGCATTGTCATCTTCTTTTTCCTTCACCTCTGCTTCTTTCTCCTGCAATTTTTCTTCTCCTTTAGATCCAGAGACTGTAGGGGAAACTAGAGGAGAAATGTTAGTCTGTTCGGGGCCCACCTCTTCTGTCATTTTCTCAGGAGTTTCTTCTGCAACATTTGTGGTGGAGGGATCAGTGCCCAAGTCCTCTATAATAGGAAGATTAAATCTTTTGAAGGTTTTCCAGAGAATCTCTTCAGTGTCCTTGGCTACCTTGTCAGTCTCACCAAGCATAAGCTGATTCATCCTTGCCTTGCTCCTGAATTCATCCTTGCAGTCTTTGAATACCATGTTCATTATCTTGGGATCAATTGAAGGACATAGCTGAATAGCTATCTGTTCCTGGATCTCAAGGTCTTTTACCATAGCATTTGACTTTCTCATTTCCAACTCTTTTTCTAGACTCTTAGGAATTAGAGAGATAATTTCAATAAAAGCTTTATTCTATATGTTAAGGTACCTGATTGTAGCTTCCTGCAGGATCTTTTGATCAGCCTCATTGTAATCATCATAAAATTTGGCCATTGGTTGAAGGTTTCCATCCACAATGACTGCTTTCACTACATCATCTAAGTAGAGAGTGGGTTTTTCAACAAATTTCTCTTCCTTCTCTTCTTCTCCTTGACCGGTAGAGTGTTTACCAGATGATTTCTTCTTCTTCTTTAGTTTCCTTATCTCCTCATCTGATTTAGTTTCCTCATCATCCTTTTGACTTGTATAAGCCCTTGTGGCTTTTGTCTTTGACCTTTTCTCTCCTTTGTCGGATGCTTGGACTTCCAGTTTTGAGCTTTTAGTAGGGACAGGTGCTGGTCTCTTTGAAGATCTGGTCCGGGTGGAAGTTTCTGCTGGAGCACTTTTCTTGCTTCTCTTTTCTACCTCTTTCTTCTCTTCATCAGCTTTTTGTCTCTTTTCTCGGTTGGCATCAAGTGCCTCCTTTGAGATCCCAAGGCCTTGGGCAATATGTTCTACTTCTTTTCTCACCTTCTTTTTTATCTCTGGTTCTCTGAGTTCCACATGAATCTTTACACTCAGCTCCTCAAAGGTTCCAAACCTTTCTGCCTTTAGATCTTTAGGCTAACTTAGCATGTGTTGAACATGCAGCTCCACAATCTGTTCATCCACTTCATATCCCATGGGCATGATCCAGACTGTCCTTGGTTCTACTGCCTCCATTAGGCACTGATCAGTCTCTACTATAAAGTAGACTGTGTCTTTGTATTTCTCAACAAGGGACTGGGGAATCCTTTCTCTTGTTTGCATCATGTTCTGAAAGTTCTTAAAGTATCCCCACAAAGCTATATTTTGTGCTTGGTTATCACCAAGTCCATGCAAATAATCTCTAATTGGATAGCTACTAGCCTATCACTCTCCCATACCCAGCCATTAGATCCGGGAAGCTCATTCATAAAGTAGAAGAATAAACACAAAATTAATCCACCATACTTGAATGAATTCTTTTTATCTTTCTTGATTTTCTGCAGATTCTCTAAGAGTTGGTTTAGGAGAAGCTGACAGAGATCATAATCTACATCCTTTCTTAACATTTCATAAGCTATATAGATGGCAGTTCTGGGTACAAAATTTTCTCTGCTAGAGTGATATATCTTATATCCAATGATCATGGAGGCAAACTTGACATCTGGATCAGTGATGTCATCTACTGTCATTGCTCTTTTGTCAAACTTAGATCCGGTAGTCTCACTCACAGTTTGGCTCTTTATAGATTTGAGAACAAGAATCCCATCGGATGAGTGTAATCCAGTAACTGCTCTGATGGCATCCTTAGTGATCTTGAATGGTCCATTCAACCACATGAAGTTGTCATGTATTCTGCTTAGAATGTACCTAACCCATTCATCCTCCATAAAATAGGGGAAATGTATGTATTGTGCAAAGTATTTGTTCTGGAGGCCCTTGTATTGGGGTTTGAGCTCAAATGAATCATCTAACAGTTGTTTGTGATAGATATCTCTTAGTTTGAATTCCCCAAACTCTTCAACATTTGCGTGTATATAAACCCTAATATTCTCGGTATGCAAAACACCATGAGGAACACTGGAAAAAGCACCTAGGGGGTCTACCTCCAAGGATTTGTATGGATGTTTCTTAAAAGTAGGGCGGGGTCTATCAAAAATCTTTACAATATTCAGAGTAGCCATTATCAAGAGATTTGCAGTGAGATATTTGAAAACAGAAAATACCTTTTACACCTTTCAGTTTCACAGAGTTGGTTGGATTGATTTCTGGATGCAATGACCTCTGCAAATGATCTTGGATGAACTTGAGGAATTTTGTTGCAGAGCTCTACTTTTCATTTCTTCTTGAGTGTAGAATGAACAAGTGATTAATGAGAAAACCCTTATATTGCTCCGCAAACCCTAATATCATATTGCAATAAATGCTCGACCTACATTATTCCAGTTTGCCTTATTTAGATGACTTGAAGAACCGAATCAATCCTGAACTTTAAACAACTTGCAAATCTACCAAATCTTAACCACAGTTTGTTTGAATGTATTCCTTATGAATCCTTTAATCCGCAACTCTTCTTGTGCCAGTTTTGGCACCAATTGACTGGTTGGGGGAACAAGGTTTTCTTTATGTCTCCCCCTGAGCTAGAGCTCACTTTTTAATTTCTGGAAGGAATATCAACACCAGAGTCTGGTGCGGATCCAACCTCTACATTCTCAGAACTTTTCTTCACCCAAATCTTGCTCATCTCACTTTTAACTTCATCCGTATTCATCTTTTGTTTACCCTTGTCTTGATTCTAATTATGATATACCAGACCTCTTTTGTCCTGATTCTTGCTTCTACAGACTTTTGCACTATGACCGGACCTATTGCAGATTTGGCAAACAACATTTCTTTGCATATTTGACTGATATCCATTTGATCTGCATTGATTAGCCATATGACCTATTCTATTGCATGTAAAGCATCTACCATTGAATGATTTGTTCATTTGCATATTTCTGCATTCATGAGACTTGTGACCATACCTTTTGCAGTTAATACACTATTCGGAGAAGGATGAATTAGTCTGATTCATTCTCTTTCTGCACTAATTATCTTTGTGACCAAAGTGATTGCAAGTGGTAGTATCCATTGAAGGATGGATATCTTTGAGCATTGGGCTGTCTTACCAGAGGTCTTCTAGGCCGGTTCCTTAGATTTTCTGATTCAAAATTCTTCTGACCGGATCTAGAGCTTTCTCCTTTCTCATATCCCAAACCACACTTGTCATCTGCAGAACTTATCTTCAATTTCTCTTTATATTCATTTGTTGTTTGAAGATCCCTTTTGAGAGAGACAATCTGATCCTCAAGTTTTTCTTCATTATCTTTAGCATCTTCAAGATCAGATTCAAGATGTCTGATAATTCTATCCATCTGTTGGTAATCTTCTGATTTCTCCTTGAGAGATTGTCTTAGATTGTCTTCATTTTTTCTTTTCTCTTCAATCTCTTGGGTAAACTTTATAACTCCTGATTATATTTCATGTCTTACCATAATGACTTCTTTTGATAACTTTTCACATAACTTGGTTTTCTCAGTCAGCTCTTCATTTGCATTACTTGCTTCACTTTGTTTTGCCAATTGCTGAAGCAGTTCCTTTCTCTTTTTCATAGAGAGACTTAATTTATCTTTTAGTTCTCTCATGAAATCATCAGCCTATTTAAGTCTTTCCTTTAATTCATTGACTTCAGAGTTTGACTGTTCAAGATCCTCAAGAGCAGTCTTGAATTGCTCTTTTAAACCATATGCATCCATTTGGATACCCAGATCTTCCTTGAGCTATTAGACTCTATTAGGAGGAACTTAGCTCTGATACCAATTGTTGATAACTGAGAGGGGGATGAATCAGTTATCCTAATTATTTCTTCTTTCTGAACTTTCTTATTAATCAATGCAGCATTAAATCAAACAAGCAAACATAACCATGAAAATAGAGATACACAAGACAGAATATTTTTGACGTGGAAACCCTATTAAGGGAGAAAACCACGGGGTGATTAACCCAAAGATTATTCTCTGTTAGAAGAATAAAGAAATACAAAATGGCACTTGCCAATTAGGGCTCACTGCCCAAGCACACTGCTCACAAGGAGGCACACTGCCTACAAAGAGACACACTATCTACAAAAGAGTGTTATACAATACTTGAACTAATTGGTAGCATCTGCAAATGCTGGAGTCCAGTTCTGGTTAGGCTCAGTATACTGATTTGCTGCACTTCATTTTTCCTTTTCTTTTAAGCTTCTTTCCTTTCACATACTGGACCTTCCTTACTGCTTCTGCTTTGTACTTCTACTTTTATTCGCACATAACTAACCACAACAACAACTCTCACAACTGAATCCATTGTGTATATATATCCGCACAAGTAATTTCATCACCATTCTAGTCGGCACCCGGAATAGTCAATCTTTTCACTAATTCTGATCAGTCAGCTGAATCCTTGCATATTAAGTAATGTGGATCAAGTATATACTTGTAGAAATCATTAATCATGTTGGCCAAACATGATTTATGCCTTCACACCCTTTACCACCATTAGTAGCATATGCAGAAAGTAGTCTGATGTTCTGTCAATTAGTTCTTCCTCTGTTCACACTGTCACTCAGGAATCTGGTACTTAATTATTCATATCTTTTTCCTCATCTATCACCGGAGGCTAAATCCTTGGAATATACCACTTATGGTAGTCCTCTTGACTTCCCTAAATCCGTACTTCACCAAGATACTTCTTCTGAGAGATCCGGGCCTGTCTGTTGGACCTTGCCACATGCTCTGTTCTTGTTTACCGGACCACAACAATCTTCATTCTGACTTCCGGTAGAGACACACCATGTCCTGCGGATGTGTGGGATGAACTTTGTTGCCATCAATGACAACAATCATGAATCCATATAGTGTCTCTTGCCAACATCAAAGGTCTTTCTTCTTCCTCTAAATTTCATGAGTGGATGTACACCTACATCAAGGTTATTCTTAGAGGTTAATAGAATATATTCTAGGGGGAGCAAATCAACAATGCTTTACATGAATAGTTGCTTAAGGTCAATACTACTTTCAAGTTCTATATGACTTCCTATTTGGTATATGCAACTGCATCCATGAGGATTTTCCAAGTCTTACTCAGGATGGGGATTAGAGGTTGGTGTCAATTTTTAGTATTATCCACAAATAACTCTAAAAGGGTCTATTCACCATCTCTAGAGGGTGAATGATACCTTCTTTTCAGTTTTTACATGCTTATGGAATAATGAAATAGAACAAAAAAGAGTATCTGATGAAGCATGGGAAGTTGTTAATTCCTTTGGTTGTTTATTTCTTCAATTTCCTACTTTTTCTTATTTGAGAGTTGGATACTATCCAGGTTACCCATATATGTTGCCTAGATAACCAAGTGATAAGGTGATTCTAATGGAATTATGCAGACAACTAATTGTTGTACATAATAAACAGATGTAATTTAAAAAGTCAGGGATTAAGTTTCCTGTGGAGATTGGAAGATATTTAGTTCAATCTGCTACTAAGGCTAAGGTAGTTGAAGCAGAGATGCAGCAAGTTACAATGAAACAATTCAAGAAGAGAAATCATTTTGATTTATGAAGAGTACAGGACAAGATTAAAAGGAGATCAATGTTTCATATTCCCATGATAGAGGATATTTGGGCTGATTTGAGGACCCAAAATGAGATAAGAAAATTACATTACTGCAGGTTGCATTTGAGTTAGATAGAAGAACTTGGGTTAGCTGATGTTATGGAAGGCATGGAGGATGAGGGTGATGTTCTCGACCCTAAGTACAACATTGAAAACATTGAAGCTTCAGCCTTGCCAGAAATCAAGTGGTCAGTGAAAGAAGAGACTTCCCTTAGGAAAAGATTCCAACCTATACTGGCTAACACTAATGTGTGGTTGGAAAGTAAAGGTATTAGTTTGAGGGAATTCATTACCAGGTTTGAGACAGAAGTTCAAGAGAAGATAGGGAAGAAGGTTGAAAACAAAACTAAAAATAAAAGTGATGTTCCTTCTTCTTCAAAGGTGTCAAAACTAAGGATCAAGTTTGTTTCTAAAGGAGGTAAGGCAAAGGAAGTTGTAGACAGTTCTAATGTGGAAGATCTAGCTACTGAAGAAATGAATGTTGATAATATGGAAGTTGAAAATGTTGAAATAGAACAATAGGATATTGAAGAACCTGATACTGAGCATATAGAGATGAATGAGAAACCAACTGATGAAAGTGATGAGAGACAAGAAATGGAAAGAGATGTAGAACAGGAACAACTTGGTGGTTTGCAAAAATCTCCCCAAAAAGATATTTCCCAAGAACCACAAGTTTCTACAAGTTTGCCTTATATTTCTGCTTCTGCTAATATTCTAATGGTTTCTAATGTTCTCACTTCTCCTATTATTGTATCTTCTGATAATACTCCCCCTTTTATGAGGACTAGTTTTGGAACTATTTCTGATTCCTCTGGCTCAATACCTAGTTTATCTTCTCCTTCTTTTGATATTGGAGAGCAAACTGTATTGGATCATTTTCTTGATAGCTCAAAGAAAAATGTTGATACTACAAGTATACTTTTTACCACCACTGCTCCAATTGTTACCATAACAGGTACTGGCATGGATCCTGCTAACTAGGTAATTGATTCACCTCCGAATGTCAACATTCCAACACTACCTCCATGGTTGTATGCTTACACACCAAAAAGAAAGTAGGCTATTTCACCAGATGACATTGATATTGGAAAGTTGCTACTTGCTAAGCCAAAAGCTCAAAAGAAAAAGCCTAAGATTATTTCTAGACTGATTGGTGAAAAGGGAGTTAGATATACGGAGATTGCAAGACCTCCTCCTCATGCCACCATAGACACTTTTGATATAAATAATTACATTGTTTCTAGAGTTGAATTGGGTAAGCTGACTCATGAAGGTCTTAAATCAGATTTTCAAGTAACAACAAGCTCCTTGCTTGTGAAATTTGATGAGGAAAGGAAAGAAAAAGAACAATGTAAAGCTAAGGCTAAGCAGCTCGCTGTCATTCTTCAAAAGATAGTCAAGTCATCAGAAATTGTAGAACTAATGGCAGTAACTGTTGAAGACCCTTTAATTCAAAAGTTGGAAATGGTTCAAACAAGAGGAAGAGTTGTTGGTGAGATTCTGGATCGATTTTTAACATAGGACAGAGTTCTTCTGAAGATTGTAGTAGAGAGGAAAGAAAAAATGGAAAGGGCAAGAGTTGAGCTAGATAATCTTGTTGATTCACTTTCTTAGGTACTTGAAGACCAAGAAGACACTTTAGAAGAATGGTTTGAGATGAAGAAAGTAAAGATGAAGAATTTGATTATGATCGGTGTCGTGTCAAATCGAGATTCTTATCTCAAGACCAAAGAATCCTTGGTTCATTACATCAATGTGTTAAGAAGCTTGCTTGAAGATTTATTAGAAGTACGAGAAATCAGTGAAGATAGTGATGTCTTGCTTTTGCATAGACTAGAGGAGATACCATGTACTCTAATAGGTGAAAATCACAAATTTCTTTTTGCAGATGAAATGATTGATGCTTTTGAGAACATGGTTCAGAAGAATTTTGAAGATGAGGTATTTTTAGTCACTTCAATGGATAATATTTATGATTACCATTCAACCTTTGAGAATTTGAAAGATAACCTTGGAAAGAATGAAAAGGTGATAAAGGTAGTCAAAGATGCAATTTTTAGGGCCCATACTATTTTAGGCAATACAGCTGGACCTGATGTGTATGAGATGGCAGCAGTGAGGACTATGTACAAAAATTTCCTGAAGAAGAATGATGGTGGTAGCTGAAATTCTTTTTCATGCCTTAGTTTATTTTCAGTTTTGTATATGTAATTTGTAATTAGTTTTGGACATATCCATATGCATTTTTATAAAATGTAATTACATGTGGAACAAAGGAAGTCCCAAGTCAAATAGGACTTTTTTGTTGAATAAGTCAAAGTAGTTGTAGATTTCCTATTTTTTCTCCACGCCTCTCCCTATAAATAAAGAGGGCCTCTATTGTAATTTTTATCTTTTATCTATTGCAAGGAAACTCTGGCAAATTGAAAAGAAAATCAAGACATTGTGCTTTTTTGTGAGAATCAATTATCAAATATTTATCAATACAAGAAAGCGAGTTCAATTCCAATCTTTGTCTTGGAGTTCTTTGTGTTATGATAGCATTGTTCTTACGTCTTAATATCATAATGTTCTTTGGTAATTATTGAAGTGTGGAGATTGTTTCAAGTGATTAAAGAGTGTTCTTAATTTGATTGTGATATACTTTGTGTTATCAAATCATTTGTAAGGATTGTGTTTATGTTTGTGAGAGTAAGATAGCTTGAAGACCTTGTGCTACAAGTTGTATTCAATTTACTTATATCATCTTGGAGAAGAGTGAAGACTTTGGGCTGCATTCAACTTCAAATAATTTTATTTGCAATTAGTAAGTGAGGTGATAGAAGACTTTGTTGGCAAGAGACACTATATGGATTCATGATTGTTGTCATTGATGGCAACAAAGTTCATCCCACACATCTGCAGGACATGATATGTCTCTACCAGAAGTCAGAGTGAAGAATGTTGTGGTTCGATAAACAAGAACAGAGCATGTGGCGAGGTCTGACAGACAGGTCTGGATCTCTCAGAGGAAGTATCTTGGTGAAGTACAGATTTGGGGAAGTCAAGAGGACTACCTTGAGTGATAGATTCCAAGGATTTAGCCTTCGGTGACAAATGAAGAAAAAGATATGAATACTTGAGTACCGGGTTCTTGAGTGACAGTATGAATAGAGGAAGAACTGACTGCTAGAACATCAGACTATTTTCTGGATGTGTTACTGATGATGGAAAAGATTCTTAAGGCATAAGTTATGTTTGGCTGACATGATTAATGATTTCTACAAGTATATGCTTGATCCGCATTACTTGGTGTGCAAGGATTCAGCCGACAGATCAGAGCTTGTGAAAAGATTGACTATTTCGAGTGCCGACTTGAAAGGTGATGAAATCACTTGTGTGGATATATATGCACGATGGATTTAGTTGTGAGAAGGGTTGTAAGTGTTGATAATGTGTGAATAAAAGTAGAAGTATAGAGCAGAAGCAGTAAGGAAGGTCCAGTATGTAAAGAAAGTAGCATAAGAGAAGAGGAAAGATGAAGTGCAGCAGATCAGTGTACTGAGCCTAACCGAAACTGAACTTCAGCATATGCAGATGCTCCTATATCAGTTCAAGTATTGTATTACATTCCTTTTGTAGACAGTGAGTCTCTTGTAGGCAGTGTGCCTCTTGTGAGCACTGTGCTCGGGCAGTGAGCCCTAATTGGCAAGTGCCATTTTTGTTTTTCCTTATTCTTCTAACAGAGAATAATCCTTGGGTTAATCACCCCATGGTTTTCTCCCTTAACAGGGTTTCCACGTCAAAAATATTGTGTCATGTGTACTTCCATTTCATGTTTATGTTTGCTTGTTTGAATTAATGTTGCATTGATTAATAAGAAAGTTCAGAAAGAAGAAATAATTAGGATAACTGATTCACCCCCCCTCTCAGTTATCAACAATTGGTATCAGAGCTAAGTTCCTCCTAACAGAGTCTAACAGCTTGAGGAAGATCTGGGAATCCAAATGGATGCATATGGTTTAAGGGAGCAACTCAAGACTACCCTTGAGGATCTTGAACAGTCAAACTCTGAAGTCAATGAATTAAAGGAAAGACTCAAACAGGCTGATGATTTCATGAGAGAACTAAAAGACAAATTAAGTCTCTCTATGAAAAAGAGAAAGGAGTTGCTTCAGTAATTGGCAAAACAAGGTGAAGCTAATGATGCAAATGAAGAGCTGACTGAGAAAACCAAGTTATGTGAAAAGTTATCAAAAGAAATCATTATGGTAAGACATGAAATGGAATCAGGAGTTATGAAGTTTACCCAAGAAGTTGAAGAGAAAAGAAAAACTAAAGATAATCTAAGACAATCTCTCAAGGAGAAATCAGAAGATTGCCACCAGATGCATAGAATTATCAGACATCTTGAATCTGATCTTTAGGATGCTAAAGATAATGAAGAAAAACTTGAGGATCAAATTGTCTCTCTCAAAAGGGATCTTCAAACAGCAAATGAATATAAAGAAAAATTCAAGATAAGTTCTTCTCAACTTGAAGTTCTTCTTGGAAGTCAAAAAGGGGTAGATGACAAGTGTGGTTTGGGATATGAGAAAGGTGAAAGTTCCATATCTGGTCAGAAGAATTTTGGATCAGAATATCCAAGAAACAGGCCTAGAAGACCTCTGGTAAGATAGCCTAATGCTCAAAGATATCCATCCTTCAATGGATACTGCCACAACTACAATAACTTTGGTCATAAAGCTAATCAGTGCAGAAAGAGAATAAATCAGACTAATTCATCCTTCTCCGGATAGTGTTTTAACTGCAAAAGGTATGGTCACAAATCTCATGAATGCAGAAATATGCAAATGAACAAATCATTCAATGGTAGATGCTTTGCATGCAATAGAATAGGTCATATGGCTAATCAATGCAGATCAAGAGGATATCAGTCAAATATGCAAAGAAATGTTGTTTGCCAAATTTGCAACAGATCCGGTCATATTGCAAAATTCTATAGAAGCAAAAATCAGGACAAAAGAGGTCCAGTATATTATAATTAGAATCAAGATAAGGGGAAACAAAAAGTGAATGCGGATGAAGTTAAAAGTGAGATGAACAAGATTTGGGTAAAGAAAAGTACAGAAAATGTAGAGGTTGGATCCACACCAGACTGGTGCTAATATTCCTTCCAGAAATTAAAAAGTGAGCTCTAGCTCAGGGGGAGACACAAAGAAAACCTTGTTCCCCCAGCCAGTCAATTGGTGCCGAAACTGGCACAAGAAGAGTTACGAACTGAAGGGTTCATAAGGGTAACATCCAAACATACTGTGGTAAGACTTGAAAGATCCACAAGATGTTTAAAGATTAGGATTGATCCAGTTCTTCAAATCATCTGAATAAGGCAAAACTAGAATAACTTAGGTCAAGCATTTATTACAACCTGACATTAGGGTTTGCGGAGCAATATAAGGGTTTTCTCATTAACCACTTATTCATTCTGCATTCAAGAAGAAACAAAAAGTGGAGCTCTACAACAAAATTTCTCAAGTTCATCGAAGATCATTTGCAGAAGTCATTACATCCAGAAATCAATCTGACCAACTCCGTGAAACTGAAAGGCACAAAAGGTATTTTCCATTTTCAATATCTCACTACAAATCTTTTGAAAAATGGATACTCCAAATATAGTTAAGATTTCTGATAGGCCCCGCCCTGAATTTAAGAAACATCCTTACAAATCATTAGAGGTAGATCCCTTAGGAGCATTCTCTAGTGTTCCGCATGGCATTTTGCACACAGAAGACATTAGGGTTTATATACATGCAAATATTGAAGAGTTTGGGGAATTCAAACTAAGAGATATCTATCACAAACAACTGATAGACGATGCCTTTGAGCTTAAACCAGAATATAAGGGTATCCAAGAGAAACATTTTGATCAATTCACTCATTTCCCCTGCTTTGAAGAAGATGAATGGGTCTGGTATGTATTGAGGAGGGTGCATGATAACTTCCTATGGCTGAACAGACCTTGCAAGATCACAAAGGAGGCAATTAGGGTAGTAACTGGTCTATACTCTTCTAGAGGAACACCTGTCCTCAAATTTGTCAAAAACAACATTGTAACTGAGGCCACTGGATCAAAATTTGATAAGAGGGCAATGACCATTGAAGATATTACTGACCCGGATATCAAGTTTGCATCTATGATAATAGGATACAAGATATATCACTCCAGTAGGGAGAATTCAGTATCTGGAACTGCAGTATATACTGCCTATGAGATGCTGAGAAAGAATGCAGAATATGATCTCTGTGAACTTCTTTTGAGCCAATTAATGGAAAACATACAAAAGATCAAAAAGGACAAGAAGAACTCTTTCAAATATGGTGCACTAATATTATGTCTATTCTTCTACTTCATGAATGAGCCGCCCGGATCAAATGGATGGGTATGGCAGAATGACAAACTGGTAGCAGTCCAGATCAGAGATTACTTGCATGAACTTGGGGATGCTAAGGCAAGGAACACAACTCTGTGGGGTTACTTCAAACACTTCCAAAATACAATGCAAATTAGAGAAAGAATCCCCAAATCAATAGTTGTGAAATACAAGGATATAGTGTGCTTCATGGTAGACATTGATCAATGCCTAATGGAGGCAGTAGAGCCAAGAACTGTATGGATCATGCCCATAGGGTATGAAATTGATGAACAAATTGTAGAGCTGCATGTTCAACACATGCTCAGTCAACTAAAGGACCCAAAAGCAGAAAGATTTGGAACCTTTGAAGAACTAAGTGTGAAAATTCACACTGAGCTAAGGCAGCTAGAAATCAAAAGGAAGGTAAGAAAAGAAGTTGAAGAAATTGCAAAAGGCCTAGGCATCTCAAAGGAGGCACTTGATGCCAACAGGGAAAAGAGGTAAAAGGCTAAGAGAAGAAAGAGGCAGAAAAGAAAAGAAAGGAAAGTGCTCCGGTAGAAACATCAACCCAGACCAGATCATCAAAGAGATCTGCACCTGTCACAGCCACAAGTTCAAAAACATCAAAACTGGAAGTCCAGGCATCTGGCAAAGGAGAGAAAATATCAAAGACAAAAGCCACAAGGGCTTATGCCAGTCAAAGAGATGAAGAGGAAACTGAATCAGATGAGGAAATAAAGAAACTAAAGAAGAAGAAGAAATCATCCGGTGAACACTCTACCGGTCAAGGAGAAGAAGAGAAGGAAGAGGAATTTGCTGGAAAACCCACTCTATCCTTAGATGTTGTAGTGAAAGCAGTCACTGTGGATGGGAACCTACAACCCTTAATAGAATATTATGATGAATATAATGAAGTAGATAAAAAGATTCTGGAGGAAGCCATAGTTCAGTTTTTGAACACCTACAACAAAGCTTTTATTGAAATTATCTCTCTAATTCCCAAAAGCCTAGAGAAAAGGCTTGAAATGAGGAAGAACAATGCTCGAGCAAAAGATCTTGAGATCCAGGAATAGGTCACCATTCAACTCTTCCCTTCAATCACTCCACAGCAAATGAATATGATCTTTAAAGAGTGCAAGGATGAGTTCCAGAGCAAAGCCAGGATGAATCAGCTCATGCTTGGTGAAACCAACAAAGTGGCAAAAGAGACTGAAGAGATCTTCCGAAATGCTCTTAAAAAGTTCAACATTCCCATCTCAGAGGACTCTGGTAAAGACAAGGGCTCATAATCCCCTATTCCGAAAGAGGTGGCTCATGAACAAACAACTATCTCTCCTCCAGTTTCCCCTACAGCCTCCGGATCTAAAGGAGAAGACAAAATACAAGAGAAAGAAGTTGAAGTGAAGGAAAAAGAAGTTAACAGTACCAAGGTTGCAGAGGGAGAGAAGACCTCAACAGAAAAGACCACAACTGCTAGTGGTACGAATGTAGAAGGAGAAAAAGCTCCAAGGGACAGCTCTAAAAATGCAGAAGCAAAGAAACATCTATCTCCGGCAAGAGACACTGCACAAACCATCCAAGAATTCCTGAATAAAGAAACAATGGAGATTGATGAACCGGAGCTTCTACAAGGTTCATTCAATTTTGATTCTCTTTCTCCGGCACAGACAATGAAGATAGCTTCATTTGCTAACGTAAAGACTAAAGAAAAACTCCTTAAGTCTCATATGGAAGACTGTGAGTTGATAGAAGCTACTTCTAGAGTGCTAGAAAAGATTATGCCATCATTTCAGAAGGATCCCACAGCCTCCTCATCTAGTAATCTCAAAACCCTAATCAGCAGTGTTAATATACATTTTGATTATCTAGAGAAGTCAGCTGAAGAAAAGGTCTAGAAGGAGTTTTTGGATAAGAGATTCTCAGAAGTACAAGGATTGATCATTAATGATAGGAGAAATATGAATATTGGGATAAAGAGCTTAGAAAATGCTCTTAAAGATGGCAGTGAAGTATACAAATTTTGTATTTCCTAGCCCAAAGCAACAGTGGAGATTGAGAAGAAAATGAAAGAACAGGAGGATAAACTGATGAATCTTTCTCAAAATTTTGATCCACTTTCTACATCAATAATAAATCAAGAATGTCAAATAGTTGTAGTTTTGAATGAGATTAAGAAGCTTGAAAAAGAGAAGAAAAACAGATTAAGTAGGTTGAGTGAGCTCAGAGGGATAATTGTCCCTAAGTTAGAGGCCATGCATGAGGCCATAAAAGAAGCTCAAATCACAGCCCAGACAAATGATCCAGTAGATCTAAAAAGGGTAGATGTGTTTGCATTTCTATTGAGCAGTCATATATCAATTTTGGATAGAATGAAGCAAAGTTGGGCTATAGAATTCATTCAACTGAAAACAACCTTTGCAGACATACTACAGTATATGTAAGTATTCTATATGTATATACTTATGTGACTAAGTATAGTAAAAGTTTTTGAAAATTTTGGTATGCAGACCCTACCGTTTGCCATTGATGTTAAAGGGGGAGTGAGGAGCAGTGAAAAATGAGGAATCTAACTAAGGGGGAGCTCTGGAAAATGTATATAAAGATAGAGCATCAGCTAAGGGGGAGCCTAGTGTAAACACTTAATCATTTTTCACTAAGTGTTGCCATCAATGCCAAAGGGGGAGATTGTTGGCAAGAGACACTATATGGATTCATGATTGTTGTCATTGATGGCAACAAAGTTCATCCCACACATCCGCAGGACATGATATGTCTCTACCGGAAGTTAGCGTGAAGAATGTTGTGGTCCGGTAAACAAGAACAGAGCATGTGGCGAGGTCTGACAGATAGGTCCGGATCTCTCAGAGGAAGTATCTTGGTGAAGTGCAGATTTGGGGAAGTCAAGAGGACTACCTTGAGTGATAGATTCCAAGGATTTAGCCTCCGGTGATAGATGAAGAAAAAGATATGAATAGTTGAGTACCGGGTTCCTGAGTGACAGTGTGAACAGAGGAAGAACTGACTGACAAAACATCAAACTATTTTCTGGATGTGTTACTGATGATGGAAAAGATTCTTAAGACATAAGTTATGTTTGGCCGACATGATTAATGATTTCTACAAGTATAAGCTTGATCCGCATTACTTGGTGTGCAAGGATTCAGTTGACAAATTAGAGTTTGTGAAAAGATTGACTATTCTGGGTGCCGACTTGAAAGGTGATGAAATCACTTGTGCGGATATATATGCACGATGGATTTAGTTGTGAGAAGGGTTGTAAGTGTTGATGATGTGTGAATAAAAGAAGAAGTACAGAGCAGAAGCAATAAGGAAGGTCTGGTATGTAAAGAAAGTAGCATAAGAGAAGAGGAAAGATAAAGTGCAGCAGATCAATGTATTGAGCCTAACTGGAACTGAACTTCAGCATATGCAAATGCTCCTATATCAGTTCAAGTATTGTATTACATTTCTTTTGTAGACAGTGAGTCTCTTGTATGCAGTGTGCCTCTTGTGAGCAGTGTGCTCGGGCAGTGAGCCCTAATTGGCAAGTGCCATTTTTGTTTTTCCTTATTCTTCTAACAGAGAATAATCCTTGGGTTAATCACCTCGTGGTTTTCTCCCTTAATAGGGTTTCCACATCAAAAATATTATGTCATGTGTACTTCCATTTCATGGTTATGTTTGCTTGTTTGAATTAATGCTGCATTGATTAATAAGAAAGTTCAGAAAGAAGAAATAATTAGGATAACTGATTCACCCCCCCCCCCTCTCAGTTATCAACAGACTTTGTGTTTCTGTGGTTTCGTAATAGTTTCTAAGTTCTTTAATATTAGTTTCATTGAAATCATCATCTTGAAGCATAAGCATCTATTCTTAAAAAAAGAGAATAGGATGAAATGGAATCCCCACCAATGTAGTGTTTAGTGTACATAAATTTCACAAGTCATTTGTTTGTAATGGTTAAGAAACTAGAGGGAACCTCCCCTTGTTAAGAGGAGAGACTCTATCTCATTATAGTTGTGGCTGATATAACCATTTTGTCGTTAGTGAGTTAAATGAAAAAATATTTACCCAACAGTTTTTTGGTGACTCTACTTCGGAAGAACATGCAACTTAGAACCTTACGCTTTGGGTTGAATCATTCTGTCCTCATTCATTGTTATAAGTTGTTAAGTTCTTATCTTTGTTAAGTACATTGCATTCTGGCAAACTCAAGGTATACAAGTAAGAGAGCTCAAGGAATTGTTGATCCTATTTTTGAGTTAATGCGGAAAAATAATTTTGGCCTTTTGCCTCCAAAATCTCAACTTCAGTGTACAAGGAGTTTTCCTCCTACCAATGCCAGGTCTCCTATACTAGGTGAAGCTTCTAGTGAAAATACTAACAGATTATTACCTACTCGGGTTCATCAAAGTTTTGTTATCCCACCTTTCAACTGGCATGCAATGGCAGCTCAAGGTCCTTGGGATAATTCTTTTGGACCCCTGAATTTGACATCACTATTGCATGAACTACCTCATGGTTCTAGAAAGAATTTCCCAAAATTCTATGGTGATGGGAAAGTTCATCCTGACGAACACATTACGGCCTTTTACATAGCTTGTGGTGTGCTAGGGGTGGAGTACAAGGATGTTTTTAATACTTTTTGTAGAGACACTTCAAGGCGTCGCTATAGATTGGTTTTATCATCTTATGGCCCAATCCATCAATGGATAGAATACTCTTAAAACTAAATTTGAAGCTTGGTTTAAGCCTACTGAAGATACACATGCTTTGTTAGCTTAGCTAACACAAATGAATAAAGAACTGCAAGAGCCTATGTGGGAATTCATTGCCAAGTTCAATAAATTAACAAATCAGATTCTAGCAACCACTCAACCAACAGCGGAGAATGTGAAATGCTTCTTCATCAACACTTAGCTCCCTGAGGTAAGCTTTTTGTTAAGGCAGGCTAATCCCACTAATCTTGCTATAGCACAAATTTTGGCTACCAAGGTTGAAGATGATCTTATCATTGCAGATAAGATAAGAAGAGATTCACCACAAGAACCACAGATCCTATGGTGCAGAAGTTAGCTAATGAGTTGCTAGCTTTGAAAAAGTAGATGTCCCAAAATATGTCCACTCCTTATCGGGAGATAAAAAGAAGGACATTCCCTAATACTTCATATCAAGGCAATGCCGTGAGAAACCAAGGGCAACAAAACTGACTTCCTCCTACTCAAGGGAGACTGGCATTGGAAGCTCCCCTAGTTAACGCAGCAGTTGGCTACTATGAAGCTAAACAAGAGAATTCTTTCCAACTTGACTTGGATCAGGAAAATACTGCCAATCTCTTTATGGAAGGAGAAGAGGAATTGGCTGGTGACTCTACTATTAGGTTCTTGAACTATCAAGATGAAGTGGAAAGAGGAGAGGATGCATATGGTGGAACATATGTCATTTTCACCAAATCTCAAAATCAATCAAACCAGCAAGTGGCTGATAAAGGAAAATCAAAAGAAGATCCTCAACTTGTGATTTCAATTGCTAAATGAGGAACTCCTTTGCCTTTTCAATCAAGGGATCTGGCTACTAATAAACAAGTGAGTTCTTCTAACACTCCTACTTCTTCTACTGCTATTCCTCAGACCAGTACTTCCCCAATGAAACTTCAGAATGAAAATTTTCCTACTTCTATGTCCAATTCATTTCAGCTTTTTAATATAATTGACCATGCTAGGAAAACTAAAATCCAAATGTCTGAAGTAGAATATTTGCAAGCTAATCCTGACCAATTTGAATGGTTAGCCAAATTTGTTAAAAATAAGATTGTCTCTATAGGGCAACATAGTTCCAAGACTATTCATGACTCCTCAAAGAATAGATCTATTCAAAATAACCTAGTTAGCACTCCTCTTGTTGCTCCAGGGAAAATTGAACCCTTTTATGTTTCTCTATTAGTTAATGGTCACAAACTGAGTAATTATATCATAGATTTGGGGGCTTTTGACAATGTCATGCCTACCAAGGTGGCGGATGCTCTAGGACTAACTCTAACAAAGACCTTTGGAAGGTGCTTTTCAATTGAAAATAAACAAGTGCCTTTGTTAGGCCAGATTAAGGATACACAATTTGCATTCGCAACTTTTCTAGAGAAAAGAATAAAGATGACTATTTTGGTTGCTGATGTTCCAGCTTCTTATGGTATATTACTAGGATGAAATTTTTGTAAGGATGTAGGAGGAGACCTTAATATGGATTTATCTAAAGCAAGGATACTTATCAAGGGTGTCATGCAGAAATTGCTTCCGGAAAGGGAAGCGAAATATATTGTTACTCAATCTAAAGACCCAAAAGCTCAAATTTTATTTGAGTCTTCAAGTCTGGGTAATTAATTCCTAACTACAGAATATACTTCTGGATCATTAGATGACAGTTCAAATGAAAGTATGGTGAAGGAGGATTCTTCTTCTTCTTTGGGTGAAGAGTTTGCTGATCGCAGAGATGTCAAACTAGAAATTTCAAATGATATTTAGACTTTGGAATTTGATGGTAGTTGTTCTTCCACAGGATCCAGGGCTAGAGTAATCCTAATATCTCCTCAAGGGGATATTTTTCCCTTTTCATATAAACTATAGTTTGACAATAACAACAATACTGCTGAGTACAAGTCTTTGTTGCTCAAGATGGAAGTGGCTTGTACAAAGGAAATAAAAAATCTTCATGCACAAGGAGATGTTGAACTGATTGTTTGCCAGGTAAGAAATTTGTACCAGACAAAAAATGAAAGTTTAAAGCATTACCAGAATCGGTTATGGGAGTGCATTGATAAATTTGATGCTTTTGATATCTCTGTTGTTCCTAGAGAGTACAATGACAGGGTTGATTCATTGGCCATATCAGCTACCCTTATGGTCCCACATAAGGATTTTAAAGGTGATAAGTATACTATTGAGTTGGTCTTCCATCCAAGTGTACTTGATAATGCTGACCATTGGCAATTTTATAATGGTGATAATCAGATTATAGCTTTCCTAGAGAAGATAGATAGCTTTGATGAACTTTACTTTGAAGGGAGTGATTCTCTGCCTCAGGAATATGTTTCCAAAGTAAATTCAGAGACTGGAGAAGAGTTTCTTCAAATGAAAGGAAATAAAATTCCAAAAGGTTTAGTTTCCCTTGAGAATCTTTTTGATAAACATGATCGTTATATCAAGCAAAAGTAGCAACTTGATTCAAGTTCATCAATGGAATTTGAACAAGTGAACCTGAATACAGAAGCAGATCTTAAGATGGTTAATATTGGGAAATCTTACACTGATGATTAAAAGTTCAAATTCACAACACTTCTATGCCACTACATTGATGTGCTGGCATATTCTTATGATGATTTGAAGTCCATCAGACCACAAGAGATCCAACATGAGATTCCTCTCAAGGTGGGATCATTGCCTCACAAGCAGAAGTAGAGGCAATACAATCCTAAAATATTAGGTACAATCCTTGCCAAAATTCAAAAATGTTGAATGCTAGGATAATTTTTCCTATCCATCAATCCACTTGGATTGCAAACATTGTTCCTGTAAGGAAGAAGACTGGGGAAATCTATATTTGTGTAGATTTCAGGAATCTAAATCAATCTTCCTTAAAAGATAACTATCCTTTGCCCATAATGGATCAAGTGCTACAAATAGTAACTAGTTTAGAGATGCTATCTATGTTGGATGGCTTTTCGGGCTACAATCAGGTAGCGGTCAGTGAAGTGGATCAGTGCAAAACCATTTTCACAACTCCATGGGGCACTTTTGCATATCGCAGGATGACGTTTGGGTTGATCAATGTTGGTGCTACTTTCCAGAGAGCAATGAACTTGGCATTTAGAGATGAAATGGGTAAGTTTATTATGGTATACCTTAATGACTTGATAGTTTTCTCCAAGAAATGTTAAGATCATGCTTACCACTTGAAACAAGTTTTGGAACGGTGCCGTCAAAATGGTATTTCTCTTAACCTGAAGAAGTCAGTTTTTGGGGTTACAGAAGGTAAACTTCTTAGTCACGTTATGTCTAAAGAAGGAACTAAGATTGACTCTAAAAGAGTCAAATCCATCCAAGGTCTTACTTTGCTTGCAAGCAAGACTATCGTTCACTCTTTCTTCGAAAAAGTGAATTTTCTGCAGAGGTTCATTCCAAAGTTCATAGAGAAGACTCGTCATATTATTAATATGATGAAAGGTAAGACCACTTTCCATTAGAGAATGAAAGGTAAAGCAACCTTTGAGGACATAAAAAGATCCATAGCCCATGCTCCAGTTTTGGTGTGTCTTGACTATAACAAAAATTTCATTATGTATAGTTATGCTTCAAAGCATACATTGTTAGCAATTCTGGTTCAACAGAACGAGGAAGGTGTAGAATCTCCAATTTCATTCATGAGTTGTCCATTGAAATCTCATGAACTTAAGTACTCCAATATGGAGAAACATGCTTATGCTATAGTCAAAGTTGTGAAACATTTCAGATTTTACATATTGAACTCACATACTGTTGCTTTGGTGCCAGATACAATAGTAAAATCTATCTTGACTCAATAGGAGTTTGGGACTAAGAGAGGCAATTGGACTGCCAAAATTTAGGAATTTGATCTTGATATTAAACCCACCAAGCTTATGCATGGAAGAGGTTTGCGTCAGCTTATTGCTAATAATGTCCCAAAAGATATTGGTGATGAAGAGGTAGAGGTTGAAGATGTTCCAACTGTCCTTTTTGTTACTACAATTGATGAGTGGTATTCTGATATCTCTTATTTTCTCACATATGGTGAGTGTCCTCATTTGTCTTATAAAGAGAAGTGGACTATCAAGCTTAAGGCTACAAACTATGTCCTATGGGATAATGGTTTGTATAAAATAAGTCTTGATGGAGTTTTCTTCCATTGTGTGGATAAAGCTCAACAAAGCAAGCTATTGAGTCTTTCCATAATTTGGCATGTGGAGGACACTTCTCAACACCAGTAACAACTCACAAGATTTTGAGAGCTAGGTATTATTGGCCAACACTTTTTTAGGATGCATACAATTGGGTGCTTAAGTGTGGACTTTGTCAACAATTTGTGGGGAAGCCCAAGTTGGCTGCACTACCATTGAAACTAGTTGTAATTGAGGAACCATTTCAGCAATGAGACATCAACTTCATTGGTGTTTTGAATCCATCATCAAGTGAGGGACACAATTATGTTCTTACTATGACTGATTACCTCACCAAGTGGATAAAGCTCAACAAAGCAAGTTATTGGAGTCTTTCCATAATTTGGCATGTGGAGGACACTTCTCAACACCAGTAACAACTCACAAGATTTTGAGATCTAGGTATTATTGGCCAACACTTTTTCAGGACGCATACAGTTGGGTGAGTAAGTGTGGACTTTGTCAACAGTTTGTGGGGAAGCCCAAGTTGGCTTCACTACCATTGAAACTAGTTTTAATTGAGGAACCATTTCAGCAATGAGGCATCGACTTCATTAGTGTTGTGAATCCACCGTCAAGTGCGGGACACAGTTATGTTCTTACTGCGACTGATTACTTCACCAAGTGGGTGGAAGCTATTCCAAGTAAACATGCTACTTCTGAAGTAGTTTGTAGTTTCCTCAAGGAGAATATCATTTCCCGGTTTAGAGTTCCAAACAAGATTGTGGTAGATAATGCTACATGTTTTTCCTCTAATGAGATTACTAGTTTTTTTTTAATATGGGATTTTTCTTTCACATTCATCTGATTATTATCCACAAGGAAGTGGTCAGGTAGAATCAAGTAACAAGAATCTGGTTACTATTATCAAGAAGCTGGTAGAGGATAATCAAAGAACATGGCATAAAGCTTTCTTTGATGCCTTATGGGCAGATAGGATTACCCCAAAGAGAGCTATTGGTATGTCACCATTTCAGCTATTATATGGTTTGAATGTAGAGATACCGATCACCTTAGAATTGCCAGCTCTAAAGTTGGCAAAGGCAGTGGAAGATGGAACTTTTGAAAGTTCTATTGACAAAGACATAATGTACCTTTCTGAACTTGAAGAGCAACGAGTTATGGTTGTAGACCGTATAGCTAAACATCAAAGTCAGGTCAAGAAGTTGTTTGATAAGAAAGCAAAGGCTAGAGATTTTTAGATTGGGAATCAAGTCTTGTTGTGGGACAAGAGGAGAGAGCCAAAAGGAATGCATGGGACGTTTGATTCGCTATGGAGAGGCTAGTTTGTCATTCACTAGATCTGTGGTGAGAATGGTTTCTTCTGGAATATCAAGATGGGACACTATTCTTGTTACCACATAGTGGATGACATCTGAAGCTTTTCAATCCAGGAAGTGCTAGATAAGTTCACTTATATATTTGTATAGTTTGTATTTTTCTTTTTTCTTTTTGGTCTTTTTGTGTCTTTTATTTTGTTCGCTTGACCCTATGGCCCAATGGCATGGATGAAGGCACTTAGAGACTAGATTCTTCTTCCTTTGATCATTTCAAAGAATGATTAAAGGAAGTTCCCCAGTTAGAGCCAATTGTTGTCTTCAAAATTAGCTGCACTCAATTTGTAGGATGACCCGTATGGAACTTGTCCATTCCATAGCCTACACTCTAAGCATGCATTTCAAGGCAAGATACTTTGATCTCATGTGTGGTCATCTGACACTTAATAGCAGCTTGTAACATTTTCCTAGGATGGTTCTTCGAAATTCATGAAAATTGACTAAGGTTTCAAGCTCGTCAAATTATCAAATTTGACCCTTTTTTAGTATTAGAAATTTTTTATAGACACATGCAGGAGCAACCAAAAACCTCGCCCATGCATGTGTCTAGTTTTTATTTCACTTGCAAAGGTGGTCAAAATGCTCACCTGAACATTTCCCTTTCTATTACATGCAAAGGCAATCAATTTGACCGCCAATGCATGTTTCTTTTTCAAGTGTGCACGAGTGGTAAAAACTACCACCAAAAACATCTCATGCATGACTTAAGTTCACTTTAGTGCAATAAATTCACTCCATGTGGGGATCTTAAAAGGGGTTATATGTTTTAATTTTATTTTTAATCTCATTTTATCTTTGTTTTCATTACCTCTAATATTCCCCTAAGCCTGTTGAAACCCTCATGGAGTCATTGGACATCTTTGGCGCATGAAGTTCGGATCTGGGATTTTACTTGAGTTCATTTTTTGTTCCTTGCTACCGAGTAAGTCTTGTTTGCACTTTTGTTCCATGATCTCTTTTTGTTTTTAATCATTCCTTCTTTTGGTGAAATATTGTTAAGAATCAAACTCTTCTTGTTGTTTGAAAATTTCAAGAATCATTTGTAACTTTTGTGATTTCCCCCTTTAATGTCATTTTTAGGGTTTCTAGTTTTACTTGTTTTTTTTTAATTTAAATACTTTATTTTTATTGGTGTGAGTAACATGGTGAAAATCATCGCTTGTCTGTAAACTCTATTTTCGTGATTGAATGACTTAGGTTTTCCTTTCATGTGTGGGTGGCGATTATCGCCACCCCCACATGTTTGTTTATCAATATGTATCAACGGTCAAAAACCCCGTTGATACATCTATCTTGCCTCTTATGTTTTATGTTTGCAATACCTCATGTAAGGGCGGCAATTTTCTCCACCCCTACACAAACTTCTATGTATTGTTCCCCCCACATGCATTAGCAAGAAAAAATTATGCTTAAACACTTACTTTGCTTAAATCCCTCAGGCACCAGTGGTCAAATTGGCTGCTCTTACACAACCAAGTTTCTTCCTTGAAGTGTATAGATGGTATTTTTTCTCACTTATGCATTTTTAGTGAACTTCCCTCAAATGCATGAGCGGTCAAAATGATTGCTTGTGCAATTCAAAACTAGACCTACCTACAGAAGCAGTCAAATCAAATGCCTTTACACTCAAACGCAAAATACCCACATGCAAGAGCAGTCATTTTGACCGCCCATGCATGAATCCCTAAAAATTTCCTAACACTGGGAATTTTTACAAAATGATACCTTTATCCCACTTTCACCAAATTTCTCTACTTGCATGCTCTCATGCCATTTCAAGCATATTCCTGTGAACATGATCATTAATTTTTAGTGTCCCTAATTTGCCAAATTTTCCCCTAAATGTGAGTTCATGAACTTTTGTAGCTTCATCAAGCAGTTGTGATTGACATCTTTTCCAATGTTCTCTTCAAAGCTGATGTCAGAGCCATCTCCATCCAAAGCTAAGATCATGAAGTACAAATGCCAAGGTGTTTTCCCTATCACTTCAGTCTAGTCCAATGTTGATGAGATCAGGGATATGGAGATAGGACATGTAGATATGGCAGAATTTGTGGAGAGGACTAAACAAGCTAATCCTCTTCGCTACATGCAGAAAATCATTGATACCAATATACACCTAGTAGCATCTTTTCCTGTTGCGGCTCATAATCCAAAGTTTGTCCTCCAAGTGGAAAATCATTATGTCAAGGAAACAAGAACTGCAATGGACTCAAAGGGGAATGCTATTATGAGGCTAGATGTTAAGTTCTTTGATAATATTTTCATGTGTCCACCCACAGAGAATGTTGGGGAAATTAACTTTGCTTGAGGTCAGAAGGATTTTGATGCTGATGTTGAATCTACAAAGAGGCACATTAATAGAAAATGGTTGAAAACTTCTAGGAGCAATCCATCAAGATGGCCCAAGGAACTTTCGAGGAGTGATTTTGTAGAAGTTAGTGATCTGATCACTTTATTGAGTAGAATTAGAGGTCTTTCTTCTTTCTCTAAATTTCATGAGTGGATATACACCTACATCAGGGTTATTCTTAGAGGGCAACAAAAGATATTCTGGGGGGAGCAAATCAACAATGCTTTACATGAACATTTGATTAAGGTCAATACTACTTTCAAGTTCTATATGACCTCCTATTCCGTATATGTAGCTGCATCCATGAGGATATTTCTAGGTCTTACTTAGGATGGGGATTAGAGGCTGGTGCATTTTTTTAGTATTATCCACAAATAACTCTAAAAGGGTCTATTCACCATTTTCAGAGGGTGAATGATGCCTTCTTTTCAGTTTTTATGTGCTTATGGAATAATGAGCTAGAATAGAAAAGAGTATCTGATGAAGCATGGGAAGTTGTTAATTCCTTTGGTTGCTTGTTTCTTGAATTTCCTACTTTTTCTTATTTGAGAGTTGGATACTATCCAAGTTACCCATATATGTTGCCTAGATATCCAAGTGATAAATTGATTCTAATGGAATTATGTAGACAACTAATTGTTCTACATAATAAATAGAGGGAATTGAAAAAGTCAGGGATTAAGTTTCCTATGGAGATTGGAAGATATTCAGTCCAATCTGCTACTAAGGCTAAGGCAGTTGAAGCAAAGATGCAGCTAGTTACAATGAAACAATTCAAGAAAGAAATCATTTTGATTTCTGAAGAGTACAGGACAAGATTAAAAGGGGATAAGTGTTTCAAATTCCCATGATAGAGGATATTTGGGCTAATTGGAGGACCTAAAATAAGATAAGAAAATTGGATTACTACAGGTTGCATCTGAGTCAAATAGAAAAACTGGGGTTAGCTAATGTTCCGAAAGGCATGGAGGATGAGGGTGATGTTCTAGACCATAAGTACAACATTGGAAACATTGAAGCTTCAGCATTGCCATAAATCAAGTGGTTAGTGAAAGAAGAGACTTCCCTTAGGAAAAGATTCCAACCTATACTAGCTAACACTAATGTGTGGTTGGAAAGTAAAGGTATTAGTTTGAAAGAATTTATTATCGAGTCTGAGATAGAAGTTCAATAGAAGACAAGGAATAAGGTCGAAAACAGAACTAAAAATAAAAGTGATATTCCTTCTTCTTCAAAGGTGTCAAAACCAAGGATCAAGTTTGTTTCTAAAGGAGGTAAGGCAAAGGAAGTTGTAGAGAGTTCTAATGTGGAAAATCCAGGTACTAAAGAAATGAATGTTGATAATATGGAAGCTGAAAATGTTGAAATAGAACAACAGGTTATTGAAGAACCTGATACTGAGCATATAGAGATGAATGAGAAACCAACTGATGAAAGTGATGAGAGACAAGAAATGGAAAGAGATGTAGAATAGGAACAACTTGGTGGTTTGCAAAAATCTCCCCAAAAAGATATTTCCCAAGAACCACAAGTTTCTACTGCTTTGCCTCATATTTATGCTTCTGCTAATATTCCAGTGGTTTTTAATGTTCTCACTTCTCCTATTATTGTATCTTTTGATAATACTCCCCCTTCTGTGAGGACTAATTTTGGAACTATTTTTTATTCCTCTAGCTCAATACCTAGTTTATCTTCTCCTTCTTTTGATATTAGAGAGCAAACTGTATTGGATCATTTTCTTGATAGCTCAGAAAAAATGTTGATACTACAAGTATAGTTTTTACCACCACTGCTCCAATTGTTACCATAACAGGTGTTGGCATGGATCCTACAAACTAGGTAATTGATTCAACTCTGAATGTCAACATTCCAACACTGCCTCCATGGTTGTCTGCTTACACACCAAAAAGAAAGGAGGCTATTTCATCAAATGACATTGATATTGGAAAGTTGCTACCTGCTAAGCCAGAAGCTTAAAAGAAAAAGCCTAAGACTATTTCTAGATTGATTGATGAAAAGGGAGTTAGATATGCAGAGATTTAAAGACCTCATGCCACCACAAACACTTTTGATGTAAATGATTACATTGTTTCTAGAGTTGAATTGGGTAAGCTGACTCATGAAGGTCTTAAATCAAATTTTCAAGCAACAACAAGCTCCTTGCTTGTGAAATTTAATGAGGAAAGGAATGAAAAAGAATAATATAAAGCTAAGGCTAAGCTGCTCGTTGCCATTCTTCAAAAGATAGTCAAGTCAGCAAATATTGTAGAACCAATGGCAGTCACTATTGAAGACCCTTTGATTTAAAACGTGGAAAAGGTTCAAACAAGAGGAAGAGTTGTTGGTGAGATTCTGGACTGATTGTTGACACAGGGCAGAGTTCTTATGAAGACTGTAGTGGAGAGGAATGAAAAAATGGAAAGGGCAAGAGCTGAGCTACATAATCTTGTTGATTCACTTTCTTAGGTACTTCAAGACCAAGAAGACACTTTAGAGGAATGGGTTGAGATGAAGAAAATGAAGATAAATAATTTGATTGCGATTGGTGTCGTGTCAAATCAAGAATCTTATCTCAAGACCAAAGAATCCTTGGTTCATCACATCAATGCATTAAGAAGCTTTCTTGAAGATTTGTCACAAGTATGAGAAATCAATGAAGACAATGATGTATTTCTTTTGCATAGACTAGAGGAGATACCATGTACTCTAATAGGTGAAAATCACAAATTTCTTTTTGCAAATGAAATGATTGGTGCTTTTGAGAAAATAGTTTAGAAGAATTTTGAAGATGAGGTATTTTCAGCTGCTTCAATGGATAATCTTTATGATTACCTTTCAACCTTTATGAATTTGAAAGATAACCTTGGAAAGCATGAAAATATCATAAAGGTAGTCAAAGATGCAATTGTCAGGGCCCATACTATTTCAAGCAATACAGTTGGACCTGATGTGTATGAGATGGTAGTAGTGAGGACCATGTACCAAAATTTCTTGAAGAAGAATGATGGTGGCAGCTAAAATTCTTTTTCATGCCTTAGTTTATTTTCAGTTTTGTATATGTAATTTGTAATTAGTTTTGGACATATCCATATGCATTTTTATAAAATGTAATTACATGTGGAACAAACGAAGTCCCAAGTCAAATAGGACTCTTTTGTTGAATAAGTCAAAGTAGTTGTAGATTTCTTATTTTTGCTTCAGGCCTCTCACTATAAATAAAGAGGGCCTTTATTGTAATTTTTATCTTTTATCTATTGCAAGGAAACTTTGGCAAATTGAAAAGAAAATCAAGACTTTGTTCTTTTTTGTGAGAATCAATTATCAAATATTTATCAATACAAGAAAGCAAGTTCAATTCCAATCTTTGTCTTGGAGTTATTTGTGTTATGATAGCATTGTTCTTATGTCTTACTATCATAATCTTCTTTGGTAATTATTGAAGTGTGGAGATTGTTTCAAGTGATTAAAGAGCATTCTTCATTTGATTGTGATAGACTTTGTTTTATCAAATCATTTGTAAGGATTGTGTTTATGTTTGTGAGAGTAAGATAGCTTGAAGACTTTGTGCTACAAGTTGTTGTATTCGATTTACTTATATCATCTTGGAGAAGAGTGAAGTCTTTGGGCTGCATTCAACTTCAAATAATTTTATTTGCAATTAGTAAGTGAGGCGACAAAAGACTTTGTGTTTCTGTGGTTTCGTAATAGTTTCTAAGTTCTTTTATATCAATTTCATTGAAATCATCATCTTGAAGTATAAGCATCTATTCTAAAAAAAGAGAATAGGATGAAATAGAATCACCACCAATAAAGTGATTAGTGTACATAAATTTCACAAGTCATTTGTTTGTAATAGTTAAGTAACTAGAGGGAACCTAACCTTGCTGAGAGGAGAGACTTTGTCTCATTATAGCTGTGGCTAATATAACCATTTTGTCATTAGTGAGTTAACGACAAAATATTCACCTAACAATATGTAGTCCTTATTATAAGTTTCCCAAAAAGTATAATTTTAAATATATTTAATTTTCTTATTATATTTTTTTTTTTCTTGTGAATGTAGGTTTTTCACCGAACATCAAGTTCTCTGTTCTACACACATGGAAAATTAGTAAATTAGTGAAAAAAAATTCTAAAAAATATCTATGCCCTATGTATTGATGTTCTTCTTTCAACAAAAAAAGAAAATTTGAATTTTGATACTTACAGAAAAGTTATGTTTTACAGAATATGCCTATGTCTAAATTATAATTGGTTTGACTTCAAAACTTAATTAAAAAAAATTCAACAAAACATTATGAAACCAAATGCATGCCCTATATATTGGTCTTACTAATCTAAATTCAAAAGAATCAAAATTTTATCCTTTGTAGTAAAAATGTTATGTGCTACAGAATACACATCACTTTAAAAAAATGTTGTTTACTATTAAAAACTAGTTATCAAAGGAGACGCAAAAAAATTTACAATTTAACTCCAATTTTTTTTCAAAAAATATATTTAGAATCTACAAACAAAATCTCACAAATCACTAGTTCACATCATCTTCAAATTCCTAATGGTTTAGCAGCTATAGGTGTCAGAAAGTGAAGATTTAGTTCAAAATGTTGATTTCAATGTCAAGTTTCACCAAAAAGTGCAACCCATTATTGTGGGATGACCCTGCATACAGGTTACTATCTATGGACCCTTTACCAAATCCCTACTGCAACAAGTACTTATCTAGTCTTGCATACCAAGCTCTGGGAGCTTTCTTCAATCCATACAAAGCCTTCTTTAATTTGCATACCATATTTGATTTGTCTGATAGCTAGAATCCATCTGGTTGCTCTATGTAGACTTCTTCTAACTCACCATTCAAGAAAGCAAATTTCACATCCATCTAGTATACCTTGAAGTTTTTATGTGATGCAAATGCCAAAAATAGTCTGATAGCTTCCATTCTTGCCATTAGAGCAAAGGTCTCTTCATAGTCTATTCCTTCCACTTGTGAGTAGCCTTTGCACACAAGTCTTGCCTTGTTTCTCACAACTTCTCCAACTTCATTTAGTTTGTTCTGGAATACCCGCTTTGTTCCTATCACATTCTTGTCTGTAGTTCTAGGGACAAGTTCACAAGTCTTGTTCTTCTCAATCGGCATTAGTTCTTCTTCCATTGATTTGACCCAATATTCATCATTGCATGCTTCTTTTATTGTTTTAGGTTCCACCTTTGAGAGTAAATAGAGATTTACTTGATCTTGTATAGCTCTGCTTCTTGTCAACACAACTTTCCTTTTGTCACCAATAATCTAATCTTTAGATTGATCTCTTTGCACATCCCTGGGGGTTTTAGGAACTCTTTCTGAAGATTCATCTTGAGCTCCTTCTTCATGAGCAGCTTGCACTTTAGTCTAAACTTCCTTTTCTTTTTCTTTTTCAACCTTTTCTATATTAGTAGATCCATCTGGCTCATATCCATGTGGTTGAATATCTTCATCTACCTTCACATTTGCACTTTCAATGATTTTTCTCAGTCTTTTGTTATAGCACCAGTAAGACTTGCTCTTAGTAGAGTACCTAAGGAATATGCCTTCATCACATATAGCATCAAACTTTCCTAATTCTTCATCTCTTCTGATGTAACATTTGCTTCCAAAAACTTTGAAGTATTTGATAGTAGGAGCTCTACCATACCACAGCTCATAAGGTGTCTTTGTTTCTTTTGCTTTGATTTGCACTCTATTTTGAATGTAGACAACAGTGTGTATTGCTTCTTTCCAATATACCTCTGGTAGGTCTACTTAATCATTGTTCTAGCAACTTCTTGAATAGTTCTATTTTCCTTTCAACCACTCCATTTTGTTGAGGAGTTTGGGGGGTAGATAAATGTCTCTTTATTCCATGTTCTTCACAAAAAGCATTAAACTCATTTGAGGGAAACTCACCTCCTCTGTTGGATCTCAAACACTTGATTCTCAAATCCAACTCATTTTCAACCATAGGTTTGAATGCCTTAAACTTGTCTAGGGCTTCTATTTTTTCTTTAAGAAAGGTAACTCAAGTCATTCTTGAATAATCATCAATAAGAAGCATGAATTACTTGTAACCTTGTAGACTTCTTGTTCTTTTAGGGCCACATAAGTCTGTATGCACCAACTCCAGCAAACTGGTAGAGAGTTATTCTTTGCTTTTGAAGGTACTCTTTGTCATCTTCCCAAACTGAAATTCTTTACACATAATAGTAGCATGCTTCACAATCTTAGGTAGGTCTCTTACTGCTAGTACTGAGCTTATTCTCACCAAACTGTCAAAGTTAATGTGACACATTCTCCTATGCCATAACCAGATTTCATTTGTCTGAGCCAATAAACAACAATTATTAGTACCCTTCAAATGATAAACATTACCATGAGTCTTCTTACCAGTAGCAATCAAGGTTTCAAAGTTTTTCCTTATCTAACACCCATTGTCCTTAAACACCAAATCATACCCTTTATCACATATTTGTCCAATGCTTAGAAGATTATGCTTTAAGCCTTTGACATAAGAACATCATCTATATTATGCTTGCCATCAAAAGTAATTGATCCTTTTGTTGAAAATATGTGCCTAAGTGGATTGTAATTGATGTCAACATATCCTTGTTGCCATTGGTGTCAACTGTATCCTATTTTTTTGTCTGCATAGAGGACCAGACTGTTGAGGATATTGAGAAAATTAATGACAATCAATGCATGTGGATCATGTGGCTGTGTAGAGGATTATCATATATTGCTCTAGTTAAGATTTAAGAAGTCCGTATGAAGATTTGAAGGAGTTATGGCCATCTAAGTATAACCGGTTCCTGCAATATTCAGGAAAGACAAAGTGACAGGAAAGAGGTCTGGATTGCTCCGGTAATATAAAATTGTGATCTACAGATCTTAAGGCAAGTTTGGGAGGTCAATGTGTATCATCAACACCAATGGTTTGTGGTTTGGGGGTCCACAAGCTATCCTTCTAGTTTGACAGTCATGGTAGAGAGTGTTCTTGAAGTTCTGGAGGAAGATTCAAATGCTTCTGATAATTTGGTTTAGAATGGATGTTATTGGCAAATTCAATGTGCTTGTAGAGGTCTCTGGATCGTGTGGCTACTATGTTAGAGGTCCGTATAGAAGTTTGATCTTGTTGATTGAAGATTTCTTCTTTGAGGTTGATTTTCCTTCCAGTCTTGGCTGACCGGATGTTCCTAGCCTGTTACGGATGCCTTAAAAGGATTTTTATGAAGCGTGGAGTGGTTGTAGAAGAAGATTCAAGTCTCATTTGTGCTTGGTTGACAGTGTGATGATCTGCGTCAAGTTTAGCTGACCTTGTTGATCATTCCAAGGTTGATGAACTATATAAATACTTGTTGAAGAGGTATTGAAATTATCCTTGTGCAAAACAGATAAAATCTGAAGAAAGGATCAGGAGAAGAGCAGAGAAGAAAAGGAGCGAGAGTAGTATAGAGTGTGAAGAAGAGTTTGGGGAAAAAGAAAAAGTTTTTGAGCATTCATTGAAACTGAATCAGGTATGAAGTAGATGCTATTTCTCAGTTAATTCTTTCTAAAATAAATTTTGTAGGCAGTGAGCCTCTCTTTTGAGCAGTGAGCTCTAGCCAGTGCGCCCGAAGGCATGTGCCTTCTATTTTATTAAGTACTTTTAATAGGGTATGCATTTTTGTGGGTTAACCCCCACCATGGTTTTTCTCTTAATCGGGTCTCCACGTCAAAATCTTGGTGTCAAATATGTTGATTATATTTCTGCTCTTATGTTGTTGATCTATGCTTAAATGTTTACATCACTAATCTAATAGTAAGATAATAAAGAAGGTTAAAGGCAGAAAAGCTTTTATTGTGAGACAACTAATTCAACCCCCCCTTTTAGTTGTCTAGTTCCAACAATTGGTATCAAAGCCAGATCCTCTCATGAAAGCCTAATCACTTGAGGAGATCCAGGATGTCAACCTACAAGAAGGATAGTCCAAGATTTGATGGAACAAATTATTCTGTTTGGAAAAATCACATGGAGTGCTATTTGCAATGCATGGGCGATGCTTATTGGGCAATAACCAATGTTGAGTATAAACCTCTAGAGAAAGGTCCTTCAACCCCTGATCAAATCAAAGATGCTGAAAATAATCTTCGAGCTAAAGAAGCCTTGTTGAGTGCCCTGACTGATTCAGAGATGACAAATGTCTTTGGTCTAAAAATTGCTTATGAAATCTGGAAAAAGTTGGAATATCTGTATGAAGGTGATAAATATGTCAAATGTGCAAAGCTACAAAGTCTAAGAGGAAAATTTGAAACTATGAGGATGAGCGAAGATGAAAACATCACAATCTACATGCAAAAATATAAATGAACTTGTGTGTGGCATCAGGTGTGCTGGTGGAACTTTGGAAGAATCAAAAATTGTATCAAAAGTACTCAGATCTTTACCAGATTCATACAAACATAAGGTTGCAGCTATAGAAGAGATTAGGACAGTCTCAGAGGTTACAAGAGATCATCTGGTTGGCAAAATTTTAGCTTTTGAATTAAGTGAGTTTGGTGATTCTCTTCCCAAGTCTGAATCTTCATTTAAGGCCAGTGTGTATAGAAAACAAAGATATGATTTGGGTGAAAGCTCTTCTACAAGATCAAACAGATTTATGAAGACAAGAAAGGATCTTGAAGATCTTGAAATAGAAATAGCAGATCTTGAAGCTCTTATTGCAAGAAGAATGCCAAGAGGATCCGGTAAGTATGTGTTTGGTGTGGAGCCTGATTAGTCTCCAAGTGGGAGATTGTTGGTAGGTGGTGACTGATCAGGAAAGTACTATACACTAGCCATGTATCCTCGCTAGGGTTTGGGGCCGGGCCGACATAAAAAACCTTATTTTTTATGACTGACATAAGAAAACCCTAATTTTTGTAACCGACAAAAAGGCTTGATAAAAGCGGATAAGGGTTAGGGTTTTGATATATTGTATTGTAGCATTTGCAGCGGTATTGAGTTGCAAGGATTGCTGATTGTAATCGGTTTAATTTACTGGATAATAATATTGGACTCTCTGTTTGGTGGATGTAGCCCGATTTTGGGTGAACCACGTTAAAACTTGTCTCTCATTGTTATTATTTTTGTGTATTTCCATTCCTCTGTTTAATCTTTATTTGCATTTAATTGATATCTTCTGCCAGCTAACCCTAACAAGTGGTATCAGAGCGGGTTGTGTTCAATTATCGTCTGCAAGAAGGTCTAACGGTTGAGTGGGAGCAATGACGAACGAGGGTAAATTGAAGGTCGATAAATTCAATGGGTAGAACTATCAGTTATGGAAGATGCAGATGGAGGATTACCTCTATCAAAAGGATTTATGGATGCCGTTGGAAGGAGTAGCCAAGAAATTGGCAACAATGTCTGATGAGGATTGGAATCTTCTTGATAGAAAGGCACTGGGAACCATTCAGTTGTGCCTGGCACCATTGGTGGCATTCAATATAACAGAAGCGAAGACAACAGATGGTCTAATGAAAGCTTTGGAAAAATTATATGAAAAACCCTTAGCCTCAAATAAGGTATTTCTCATGAAGCGTTTGTTTAATTTGAAAATGGTTGAAGGTGGATCTATGACAGGTCATTTAAATGAATTTAATATGATTGTCAGTCAATTGACTTCTTTAAATGTAAAATTCGATGAAGAAGTTAGAACTCTCTTGATATTATGTTCATTGCCTGAAAGCTGGGATAGTTTGGTAATGGCGGTTAGTAACTCTGTTTCTGGTTCAAATACCCTAAAATTTGATGATGTTATTGGTGTTATTCTGAGTGAGGAAATTTGTAAGAAAAGCTCAAGTGGATCCACATCAGGCAGTGTTTTGAATGCAGAAAGCAGGGGTAGAGCAAAGGAGAGAGGAAAAGGTTCTGGAGGTCATGGGAAGTCATGAGGAAAATCAAGGGACAAAAGAACCCAAACCAGAGGACAGAAGGATTGCTGGTACTGTGGGAAACCAGGCCATCTGAAGAAAGATTGCTAGTCTCAGAAAAATAAAGAAGGAGACAAACAAGAAGGCAATAAGGAAGCAAATGTGGTAAGTAATAAATCTGAAGATGATGCTTTGGTTCTTTCCCTAGATAATGCTGATGATTCATGGGTTTTAGATTCAGGGGCCTCATTTCATGCTATGCCCCATAGAAGTTATTTTCTTGATTATGTCCAAGGGGATTTTGGGCTGGTTTATTTGGGAGATAATGAACCCTGTCAGATTGTTGGAAAGGGAAGAATCAAGATTAAGTTGTAGAATGGGAATCATTGGCTACTACAAGAGGTAAGGCATGTTCCAAGGCTCAGTAGGAATTTAATTTCAGCAGGGTAGCTAACTGAACAAGGTTGTACTGTTACATTTACTGATAAAAATTGGAAGGTTTCAAAAGGTGCCTTAGTAGTAGCAAAAGGTGTGAAAGTAGGCACCTTATATCTTTGTACAGGTCATACTGTTCCTTCTACTTTAGATGTTACAGAGGAAAAACAAATAGGTTTAGAAACAGTTGCTGCAGGTTTGCAGGAAGAGACTGGAAAAGTTGCTGCAGGTTCTGAAACAACACTGTGGCATAATAGACTTGGGCATATGAGTGAAAAAAGGTATGAAGGTACTTCATTCTAAGAAAGTTTTACCAGGTCTGAAATGTATTAATATGGATTTCTGTGAAAGTTGTGTGTATGGAAAACAAAAGAGAGTCAGTTTTCTCAAGGATGGGAAGCAAAAGAAAAATAAAAAGTTGGAGCTTGTGCATACCGATGTATGGGGACCGGCTCAAGTATCTTCTCTTGGTGGCTCTCGATATTATGTTACATTCATAGATGATGCAACTAGGAAGGTATGGATTTATTTCCTTAGGTAGAAATCCGATGTTTTTGAAACATTTAAAAAATGGAGAAGCTTGGTTGAGAATGAGACAGGTAAAAGATTAAAATGTCTCAGATCTGATAATGGCGGTGAGTATTGCAGCAAAGAATTTGAAGATTATTGTTCCTTTAATGGAATTCGTAGGCAAAAAATGGTTCCAGGGACTCCATAGAAAAATGGAGTGGCTGAATGCATGAATAGGACAATAATGGAGCGTGCAAGGACCATGAGATTGCATGCTAGGTTGCTCTTAAATATGTGGGCAGAGGCTGTCAACACTGCTATATATTTAATTAACAAAGGTCCTTCAGTTCCTTTGGGTTGTGGTATTCTAGAGGAAGCATGGACAGGTAAGAAGGTGAGTTATTCTTTTCTAAAAACCTTTGGCTGTGAAGCTTTTGCACCTATAGATTTTGAAAATAGAACCAAGCTGGATGCAAAATCAAAAAAGTGTACCTTTCTTGGATATGGCATTGATGAATTTGGTTATAGGCTTTGAGATTTTAAAAATTAGAAAATTGTGAGAAGCAGGGATGTTATATTCAATGAGAAGGTACATTGTACAAAGATCAGTTGTAGCAGCATGAGAAGAAAGAAAAAGATTATGTGGTGTTGGATGATACTCCAAATAGTGATGTTCCAGTGGTTCCTCATGCTCTGCAACAACAACCAGAAATACCACAAACTCCAGTGAATGTTAGACGGTCAACAAGGCTAAGTAGACCTCCTGAAAGGTTTTCTCCCTCTTTGTATTCTATTTTGTTAACAGATGCTGGTGAACCATAAGGGTATGATGAAGCTATGCAGGTGGATACACAGGTTCAATGGGAGCATGCTATGAAAGAAGAAATGGACTCCTTGCTGAAAAATCAGACTTGGGAAATATGTAAGTTACCTGCAGGTAAAAAGGCTTTACCAAATAAATGGGTTTATCGGCTGAAAGAGGAAGATAGAGGTAAGAAAAGATTTAAGGCCAGGTTAGTTGTAAAAGGATTTGCATAGAAAAAGGGCATTGATTTTGATGAGATATTTTCTCCGATTGTCAAGATGACTTCTATTCGTACTATTTTAAGTATTGTGGCTACTGAAGATTTGCATTTGGAACAGCTAGATGTGAAAACTACCTTTCTCCATGGTGATTTGGAGGAGGAGATATATATGGAACAGCCCCAAGGATTTGAGGTCAAAGGTCAGGAGAAACAGGTGTGCAGATTGAAGAAGAGTTTGTATGGCCTAAAACAAGCACCTCGGCAATGGTATTTGAAATTTGATAGTTTTATGGCTGAGCAAGGCTATAGCAGGTGTAATTCTGACCATTGTGTTTATTTTAAGAGGTTGGATAATGACAGCTACATTATTTTATGTTTATATGTTGATGACATGCTTGTAGTTGGGTCTAACATGGATCACATAAGAGAGTTAAAACAACAGTTAGCACAGTCATTTGATATGAAGGATTTGGGGGCAGCAAAACAAATCCTTGGTATGAAAATTTGTAGAGATAGGATGAATAGAAAATTGACTCTATCTCAAGCTGCTTATGTTGAAAAGGTGTTGCAGAGATTCCACATGGAGAATGCAAAAGCTGTTAGCACACCTTTGCCTAGTCATTTGAAATTGACCAAGGAGCTATGTCCAAAGACACAAGAGGAGGAAGAAAAAATGTCCAAGATACCATATGCTTCAACTGTAGGAAGTTTAATGTATGCCATGGTATGCATGAGACCGGATATTGCACATGCTATAGAAGTCATAAGCAGGTATATGAGTCATCCCGGATTGGAGCATTGGAATGCAGTAAAATGGATTCTTAGATATTTGAGAGGTACATCCAATAAACATTTATGTTTTAGGGGCTCTAATACTAATTTAGCAGGTTATGTAGACTCAGATTTGGTAGGAGATATTGATACCAGGTGGAGTACTACAGGTTATGTCTTTACTGTAGGTGGGACATCGGTGAGTTGGATCTCACGGTTGCAAAAGGTGGTTGCTTTATCCACCATAGAGGCAAAATATGTCGCTGCAACAGAGGCAAGCAAGGAGATGATATGGCTGCAATCTTTCATGAAAGAATTGGGCACACAACAGGCTAACAGTTCTTTGTATACAGACAGTTAGAGTGCCATACATCTTGCAAAGAATTTTGCTTTGCATTCAAGGACCAAACACATACAGTTGAGGTATCACTTTATTCGGTCGGTGTTGGATAATGGACAGTTAAGGCTAGAAAAGATACATACAGATGAAAATCCAAAGGATATGTTTACAAAGGCAGTGACAAGGGAGAAGCTGAGTTCCTCTTCATCTTCGGTTGGTCTTCTAGACTAAAAACAATAAAAATAGAATAGTAGAGTCCCAGGTGCTTATTTCCAGTGGGAGCTGCATGCACAGCAGTGTCATCCAGGATCAGTGTCCAAGTGGGAGATTGTTTGGTGTGGAGCCTAATCAGTCTCCAAGTGGGAGATTGTTGGTAGGTGGTGACTGATAAGGAAAGTACTGTACACTAGCCATGTATCCTCGTTGGGGTTCGGGGGTAGCAGCCCCCAAGAAGCGGGGGTTCGGGGGCGGCAGCTCCTGAGAAATTTTTTTTTAGGGCTGACATAAAAAATCTTATTTTTTATGACCAACATAAGAAAACCCTAATTTTTGTAACCAACAAAAAGGCTTGATAAAAGTGGCTAAGGGTTAGGGTTTTGATATATCGTATTGTAGCATTTGCAGCGGTATTGAGTTGCAGGGATTGCTGGTTGTAATCGGTTTGATTTACTAGATAATAATATTGGACTCTCTGTTTGGTGAATGTAGCCCGAGTTTGGGTGAACCACGTTAAAACTTGTCTCTCATTGTTATTATTTTTGTGTATTTCCATTCCTCTGTTTAATCTTTATTTGCATTTAATTGATATCTTCTGTCGGCTAACCCTAACAGTATGAAGGAAAATTACCACTCAAATTTTTTGCTTGTAATAAGATTGGTCATTTTGCCTCAAGATGTCCGAAGAGGTTTTCAAAACCAAACCCTAACAGGTACAAAGGTTAGAAGAAATGTTACTATGTCTAAGAAAATGGAGAAGGGGTAATAGATGATGAATTTGATCATGGAGGCTCCTCTGAAAATGATTGGGTGTTTATTGCTATTTAAGAAGAAGATCCGGTGTCTACTGAATCTGCTAACTATGAAAATGTGGAAAGTGCCTTGGCTGCTCAAGTTATTGAAAAGGATGAATGGGTGATTGATAGTGGATGTTCTCATCATATGACTGGTGATAAGAGTAAGTTTGTGAATTTTGAAAACTATAAAGGAGGACTTGTGAAATTTGGAGACAACTCAGCTGGTAGAATCCATGGCAAAGGATCCATCTCTTTTGATGGAAAGAATAGCACCAATGATGTTCTGTATGTGGAAGGGCTAAAACATAATCTTCTTAGTGTTGGAGAGTTGGTTGACAAGGGTTATGATCTTCAGTTCAAGGATGGAAAATGCAGAATCTTGGAAAGCTCCAGAACTGAATTGCATTCGGTACTCAAACTAGAGGTAACATCTTTCACTTAAGTAGTTATGGGAAAAGTTGTTTGATTGCTCAGATAGATCAAAGTTGGCTATTGCATCGGAGGATGTGTCATGTGAATTTTGACAACATTGTCAAAATAAGTTCCACTCAAGCTGTAAGAGATCTTCCAAGACTTGTGAAACCTAATAACATATGTAGAGAATGCCAATTGGGCAAATAGAACAAAATTTCATTCAAGAGTAAGGAACAGGTTCAAGTGAGAGATTGGAACTGGTACATACTAATCTCTATGGTCCTGCTAGAATTAGGAGTGTGCAAGGAGACAGATATTTCATGTTGCTAATTGATAATTACTCCTGGATGATGTGGGTAACTTTTCTGAGAGAAAAATCAGAAGCCCTTGACAAGTTTAAGGTGTTCAAGATGATGGTTGAAAACGAGATTGGTGGGAAATTAAAGTGTCTGAGATCTAATAGAGGTGGAGTATTTACCTCTGGTGAGTTTGATGCTTTTTGTGAAAAACATGGAATAAAAAGACAGTTATCTGCTCCTAGGACTCCTCAGCAAAATGAAGTTGTGGAAAGAAAGAACCGAACCATTCAAGAAGCTGCCAAAACCATGATGATGGAAAAAAATGTTCCTTAAGTTTATTGGAGAGAAGCTGTGAGTACTGTTGTCTACACTCTTAACCAAGTGCAGATCAAAGGAAATTCTGGTAAGACTCCTTATGAACTTTGGTTTGGTCATCCTCCTACTATGAGATACTTCAGAGTCTTTGGTAGTAAATGTTATATCAAAAGAGATAAGGATTTAGGTAAGTTTGAGGCAAGAAGTGATGAAGGAATATTTTTGGGATACTCAACTCAAAGTAAGGCCTACCAGTGCTTCAATAAAAGATTGAAGAAGATTGTTGAAAGTGTGAATGTTAAAGTTGATGAAAGTAAAGGACATTCCAGGTACTCCGGATATGATTCAGATGATCAAGATGAAAGTCAAAATCAAGGAAGGCAATTTCAAGTTTAGACTTAGATTTTGTTTGAATCGGTAACTCCAGAGGTTAACACAGATGATGAGGAACAAGTTCAAGAAATAGAAGCTCAAACAATCTCCAAAACTCCCAGGTATGTAAGGTTAAATCATCCTGAAGATCAAATCATAGGAGATAAGAGTAAAGGTGTTTGAACTAGGAGAAAAGTGTCTAAAGATCAAGAAGAGATTTGTTTGATTCAAGGATTGAACCTAAATCAGTAAGTGAAGCTTGCAATGATGAAAACTGGGTCAAAGCAATGGAAGAGGAATTGATGCAAATTGAAAAGGATCACACATGGGATCTAGTTCCTAGACTTGAGGACAAAAATGTGATTGGAACCAAATGGGACTTCTAGAATAAACTGAATGAAGATGGTAAAGTGGTAAGGAATAAGGCAAGGTTGGTATGTAAAGGCTACTCTCAAATGGAAGGAATTGATTTTGAAGAAACTCTTGCTCCAGTGGCAAAGATAGAGGCAGTTAGATTATTTCTTGTATTTGTTGCCTTCAAATATTTTAAAGTATATCAAATGGATGTGAAATCACCATTTCTGAATGGAGATTTGGAGGAAGAAGTCTACATTGAGCAACCAGAAGGATTTCAGTTGTCTGATTAGGGAGATATGGTTTGTAGATTGAGAAAAACCTTGTATGGACTCAAGCAAGCTCCAAGAGCCTGGTATTCTAGATTGGATAAGTATTTGCTTAAGCTAGGATTTAGAAAAGGTACTACTGATAGTAATCTCTATTTCAAAATTGATCATGAGGACATTCTAATTGTTGAATTTTTTGTTGATGATATCTTTTTTGGTGGAAATGAATGCATGTGTAAAGCATTTGCTGATCAGATGAAAAGTGAGTTTGAGATGTCAACGTTTGGTGAGATGAATTTCTTCCTAGGTCTGCAAATTGTTCAATCAGATAAAGGTATCTTCATATCTCAATCCAAGTATGTAAAAGAATTGCTAAATAAATTTGGAATGGAAGACTCAAAGCCAGTAGGTACACCTATGGTAACTAGATGAAAGCTAAGAAAAGATGATGACTCTCCCAAGGCAAATTAGAAAAGACATAGATCAATGATTGGAGGATTTCTTTATCTAACCTAGACCAAACCTGACATCATGAATGCAGTTGGACTTGTTGCCAGATTTCAAGCTGATCCAAAAGAATCCCATGTTATGCCAGTCAAAAGAATTTTTAGATATCTCAAGGGGACAATTAATTATGGACTGTGGTACCGAAAGGACAATAACTTCACTCTTCATGCATATACAGATGCTAATTGGGCAGGAGATGTGGATGACAGAAAAAGTACTAGTGGTGGTGCATTCTTCTTAAGAAGAAGACTGGTCTCTTGGATAAGCAAAAAGAAAGAGGCAATATCTTTGTCTACTGCAGAAGCAGAGTACATAGCAGCAACAAATAATTGCACTCAGGTTTTGTCGATGAAGCAAATGTTGAAGGACATCAGAATTGTGTTTGAGGATCCAGTCACAATTTTTTGTGATAATTCTAGTGCAATAAGCATCTCAAAGAATCCAATTTTTCATTCAAAGACAAAGCATATATCTATAAAGTTTTAATTCTTGAGAGAGAAAGTAAATGAGAATGAAGTTAAGTTGGATTTTGTGCCTTCCAAATATCAGATTGTAAACATCTACACTAAGCCTCTTCCCAAGGATACTTTTGAGTATCTCAGAGAGAAGTTAGGGGTTATTACCCCTCCTGAGTAGAACTAAGATGCACTAAGGTGCATCAATCTGGTGGAATTCACATTCATATCTTGTGATTCGGATTCATGTTAAGGAGGTACTACTCAAAGGGGGAGTAGTCAATATGCAAATTTTAGGATCAGTCTGAAGCAAAAAGGGAGAAAAGATAGAAAATATGTGCCCTTTGCCATTGATGTCAAAGGGGAGAGAAGTCATGTGAAAAACTAATTTCTAATGTAAGAGGGAGCAGTAAAGAAAGTAGTTGCAGAAGTGGGAAGAGAAAGAGGGAGAAGTTCTTGTCTTGATGGTTAGATTCAGTTTTTCACATCATATGTTTCCATCAATGACAAAGGGGGAGATTGTTGCAAATATGTGTCTAAGTGGGTTTTCATTGATGTCAACATATCCTTGTTGCCATTGGTGTCAACTGTATCCTATTTTGCTATCTGCATAGAAGACCAGACTATTGAGGATATTGAGAAAATTAATGACAATCAATGCATGTGGATCATGTGGCTATGTAGAGGATTGTTAGAGATTGCTCCAGTTAAGATTTGAGAAGTCCGCATGAAGATTTGAAGGAGTTATGGCCATCTGAGTATAACCAGTTCCTACAATACTCAGGAAAGACAGAGTGACAGGAAAGAGGTCCAGATTTCTCCTGTAATATAAAATTGTGATCTACAGATCTAAAGGCATATTTGGGAGGTCAATGTGTATCATTAACGCCAGTGAATTGTGGTTTGGGGGTCCGCAAGCTATCCTTCTAGTTTGACAGTCATGGTAGAGAGTGTTCTTGAGGTTCTAGAGGAAGATTCAAATGCTTATGATAATTTGGTTGAGAATGGATGTTATTGGTGAATTTAATGTGCTTGTGGAGGTCTCTGGATCATATGGCTACTATGTTAGAGGTCCGCATAGAAGTTTGATCTTGTTGATTGAAGATTTCTTCTTTGAGGTTGATGTTCCTTCTAGTCTTGTCTGACTGGATGTTCCTAGCCTGTTGCAGATGCCTTAAGAGCATTTTTATGAAGCGTGGAGTGGTTGTAGAAGCAGATTCAAGTCTCAGTTGTGCTTGGCTGATAGTGTGATGATCCACGTCAAGTTTAGCCGACCTTGTTGATCATTCCAAGGTTGATGAACTATATAAATACTTGTTGAAGAGGTATTGAAATTATCCTTGTGCAAAACAAATAAAATTTGAAGAAAGGATCAGGAGTAGAGCAGAGAAGAAAAGGAGTGAGAGTAGTATAGAGTGTGAAGAAGAGTTTGGGGCAAAAGTGAAAGTTCTTGAGCATTTATTAAAACTAAATCAGGCATGAAGTAGATGCTATTTCTCAGTTAATTCTTTCTAAAATAAATTTTGTAGGCAGTGAGCCTCTCTTTTGAGTAGTGAGCTCTGGGAAGTGCGCCCAAAGGCATGTTCCTTCTATTTTATTAAGTACTTTTAATAGGGTACGCATTTTTGTGGGTTAACCCCCACCATGGTTTTTCCCTTAACTAAGTTTCCATGTCAAAATCTTGGTGTCAAGTGTGTTGATTATGTTTCTTCTCTTATGTTGTTGATCTATGCTTAAATGTTTACATCACTAATCTAATAGTAAGATAATAAAGAAGGTTAAAGGCAGAAAATCTTTTATTGTGAGACAAATGATTCACCCCCCTCTCAGTTGTCTAGTTCCAGCACCTTTTCCACAAATCTTACCAGCTGCATCATCACCAAACCTAACTAGTCCTCCATCATATTTTTCAAACTTAACAAACTTACTTTTATCTCCTGTCATGTGATTTGAACATCTGGTGTCAATGATCCATTCATCTTCCTTTTCAACATGAAATGCAGACAACTCTCCTGGACTTCCTTCCTTCACACAGCTTGCAAGATTACCAGAAACAGGTTATTCTCTAAGTGCAATAAACAAGCATTCACTACTATTACCATCATCAGAATTAGGTTCAACATCAGTTACACCATCATCATCTCTAACATAATAACTCTTTCTTACCAACTTTCTTTTATTTTCATTATTTTTGATCCTCAAGGTCCTGTCAGGACATCTTGAAGCATAGTGACCAATTTTACCACAATTGAAACATTTGAAAGGTAACCTTTCAAATGTTTCAATTGTGGTAAAATTGGTCACTATGCTTCAAGATGTCCTGACAGGACCCTTTGAACTTTCCTCTGCTGCCTCTTTTCATTCTACTTGCAAATTTTGCCTCTATCTCTTCAAAATCTTCTTCATTTGATTCCACAACATATTTATTTGATCTAGTAGTCTTTTCTTCTTTGGCCTTAAAGACAGTCTCAATTTTCACAGGGCCATCAATAGTACCAAATTCTCTCATCTCAAAAGCAATCAGTTTACCAAGAAATTGATCTTTTGTAAGCTTGCCCATATCCAACAATTTTTCAATGGCAAATACCTTATGACTATAAGATTTGGGAAGAGTTTTGAGTATCTTATCTATAACATCCACATCCTCTAGCTTTCCACCAAGACCCTTGATGCTACTAACAACTTCATCAATCTTCTATATGTAACTTGTTATGTTCTCATCCTCATCAATTCTCATGGTTTCATAGGTGGTCTTCAAGTTCTACAACTTAGCCTTCTTGATAGATTCATCACCTTCATAGATGTTTTTCAATTTGTCCCAGGTCTCATGAGCACTTTACAGATCCACAATTTTTTCTATTTTAGTGTTACAAAAAGCATTTAATAGAGCATTTTTAGCTTTGTGATTAGTCTCATAATCCTTAATCCCTTCATTAGTCTTCAAACCATTTTTAGGTACTGTGTATTTATCTTTAACCATTTTCCAAACATTATAACTAATAGAAATAAGATAACTTTGTATTCATACCTTCTACTAGGCATAGTCAAATCCATCAAATTGAGGAATGTCTTTCTTGTGTGCCATCCTAGATCTATCTTAAGCTATCAAGATTTCTTCCAAGGAACCTTGCTTTGATACCAATTGTTGAAGGCACAAGACAAGTGAGAGAGGGGGTGAATTAGTTGTATCAAAAACCTTAACTTCTTTGAACAAAATCGCATTCACATTAACTTACTTTAACTCCTTATTCTGTTAAAAGATTAAACATGAATAGCAAAATTAAAACATAAGCACATCAACATCATACACACATGAACACCATATTTTTACATGGAAAACCCTAAACAGGGGAAAACCACGGTGAGTGTTAGCTCACAATATAATATAGTAACAATACTGAATAACAAAGAGGCTCACTTCCTTAGGGCTCATTGCCCAAAATGCTCACTACAAAAAAGGCTCACTACCAAAGGGTGGCTCACTACCAAAGGGGTGGCTCACTGCCAAGAAGGGTGACTCACTACCATGAACTGATATAGTAGCATCTACAACATGCCTGAGTTCAGTTCCGTTGAAGTGCAATATATAACTTCTCCTCTACCTTTACAACACACACACACACCTTATCTTCACATCTTTGCACACACTCTTCACTCATAGCTTCATTACATATATTTATACCAATCATCAACCTTGGAACATTCATGAAGGTCAGCAATACAACTTACAACCATTGGAACTATCTCCAAGGTCGTCATACATACATAAATCAAATTAGGTCTGGACCTAAACAAACTTGCAGAGTAAATGAATGAAAGAAGAGCACTTCATGGCTTAGCTCAAACCCAAATACATATTCACATGCTTGAACATGCTTCTACAATCCATGAATCACCTCCGCAACAAGTGTAAATAACCAAGTCAGTTAGAACTAGTGCAAACATCGAGAATACTTAAATACATGCTTCCAAGAACTTTATTATAGCTTGTAGATCAAGTACATGCCTTCAATACATTCTTGAGACATCCAAAAATGACATAGAATCACCTAGGAGCTGACAAATCCAACCACAATAGATCTTACTTGAGAACAACAAATATCACCTGAAAACATATCACAAACTGCTATTCAACAAACACCGTCAAACTTTGCTAATCAATAACTTGCTTTCTAGAGTACCAAATCACAAATCCTTTGGAATAAAGATAGATAAGGACTTTATAAACTTAAGTCTAGAACCACAAGACCAAAATCCAAATTGCGGAGAAATGCGGAGAAAAATACTATCTCCCTATCACACTGCAAATGTTGTCAGACACGGTCTTCAAACTAGTGAATATAACTTTTGCTGCACAATGATTTAGACCACCAAATTATAGATTTAGCATCTTCAAACACTTCCCTAAATCATATCCAAAACTCATACTCCAATTTTCAACACAGAGGAAATGCAAAGCAAAATACTTAGACAATGTTCTTAATATGACAACTGAATCAATCTACAAACAACAAAATCAAAAGATACAGTTGGCACCAATGACAACACAAACATGTTGACATCAATGACAACACTAGTTAGCACATACTTGCAATAAACATGGAAAACACAGGCAATTAAAGGAGCTTATTGATAAGTCCCACCATCTCAAACATGCTTCAAACACACCTAACGGTTGGGCTTGTGCCACAACAACCTCCAAAAACATGCTTAAGGGAGGATAGTCTCAAGATCCAACCCCAACTCCATGGAGGACTTCTAAAATAAAAGGACATACACTAGCTCAAGAGATACACCATCCTGCCTTCCAAAGAAGGGCTTTTGAATAAAAGGAAATACACTAGCTCAAGAGATACGTTATCCTGCCTCATGCAGAGGGCTTCTTTGATAAAGGATATGCTATCCCACCTCACAGAGAGGGATTTTTTCTTGCAATATAAATAAAGATGTGTACTTATGCCAGAGATAAAACATCTTGCCTCACAAAGAGGGCTTACAAACATGTTTCATTAGTACCAAAATCATCAGACAGATATCATTATATGTGCCCCCGCCTTAAGGTGGTTGATATCGTGTACTGATATAAAGCATGTTAAGGTAGAGAAAACAAGCAAGGAAATAAGAGCTTTCACAAAGCCCATGCCCCGAAGGTGACATGTGTTCACAATTGCTGAATGTTCCCACAAACACATTGATATGATAAGCTAAGATAAACATCAAGAGAGGTTAGAAATCTTACTCTAAGCTAATTGTTATAAACTAGGATTGCACCCATGATGCAATATTGTGAGGCTCAGTAATCCTGTGTAACATGGGAATACCTTCAGGTTGTGGGTGCCCTATGGTGAAGGTAGACCTCTAGATTGTGGGTTCGTTCCCTTATGATCGATCTAATGAATTAATGATTTTTTACAAGAAAAGGGATAAAAGGCTTTCTAATGAATGTACTAAAATTGAATTTAAATGGGTGGTGATGCACCTAAATGATAGAAACATGCAGCCCTGATTCACAATTACTTTCAAAATATCTATCCACACAAATCAATTTGGCAATATGACCACAATAATAATTCAAAGGAAGGCTTGGATAAACTATTCCTTGAAGGAAAATTGGGTTTTCACAACATGGAAAAAATGATTATTTGATTGCACAACCTAAGTGTTGGCAAGAGACACTGTGTGGCTTCATTGGTGTTGTCATTGATGGCAACAAAGACCATCCCACACATCCGTAGGACTTAGTGTATCTCTACTGGAAGTCAGATTGAAGGATACTTTAGTCTGGTAAGCAAGAACAGAGCATGTAGCAAGGTCCAACAGTCAGGTCCGGATCTCTTAGATGTAGTATCTTTGCAAAGTATGGACTTGGGAAGGTCAAGAGGAATACCTTGACTGATAGATTCCAGGGATTAAGCCTCTGGTGATGAAAGAGTGGAGAGATATGAGCATCTAAGTATTGAGGTCCGGTTTGACAGAGTAGACAGAGGAAGAACTGATCAACAGAGTATCAGAATTATTTCGAATCAGATATTGATGGTGATCAAGGTTCTTAAGGTATCATCCATGATTGGCTGACATGTTAGATGACTTTTGCAAATCTGCATCACTTGGTATGCAAGGATTCAGCCGACAGATCAGAGTTTGGGAAAATATTGACTATTCCGGATGCCAACTAGAAAGGTGTTGAAATCACTTGTGCGGATATATATACCAGATGGATTTAGATGTGAAGCATGAAATATGTGGTGGTTGTGTGAAGAAAAGCAGAGGAAAAGAATAACAACTATATTACAGGTTAGGTATGTGACAGGATAGCAACACTAAAGAAGAGGAAGAATGAAATGCAGTAGATCAGTTTATTGAGCCTAACCGGAACTGAACCTCAGCTTGTGTGGATGCTTCCCATTAGTTCAAGTATCTAGTTTCATTGTATAAACTATTGTAGGTAGTAAGCCTCTTGTGAGCAATGTGCTCAGGCAGTGAGCCCTAACTGGCAAGTGCCACTTTTGTACTATCTTATTCTTCTAACAGAGAATACAATCTTGGGTTAATCACCCTGTGGTTTTCTCCCTTAACAGGGTTTCCATGTAAAAATATTGTGTCATGTGTATTTCCATTTCATGGTTATGTTTTCTTATTTGAATTAATGCTAAGAAAGTTCAGAAAGCTGAAATAATTAAGATAACTGATTCATCCCCCTCTCAGTTATCAACAATTGGTGTCAGAGCTAAGTTCCTCCAAAAGGAGCCTAACAGCTTGAGGAAGATCTGGGAACTAAAATGGATGTGTATGGTATGAGGGAGCAACTTTAGTCTACCCTAGATGATCTTGAGCAATCTAACTCTGAAGTCAGAGAATTTAAGGAAAGACTCAAACAAGCTGATAATTTCATAAATGAACTAAAAGGGAAACTGAGTGTCTCTATGAAAAAGAGAAAAGATCTACTTCAGCAATTGGCAAATCAAAGTGAAGACAATGGTACAAATGAAGATCTAAAGGAGAAAACCAAGTTATGTGAAAAGTTATCAAAAGAGGTCATTATGGTAAGACATGAAATGGAGTCAGGAGTTATGAAATTCACCCAAGAAATTGAAGAGAAAAGAAAAACTAAAGATGATCTAAGACAATCCCTCAAGGAGAAGTTAGAAGATTGCCATAAAATGGATAGAATAATCAGGCATCTAGAATTTGATCTTGAAGATGCTAGAGATAATGAAGAAAAACTTGAGGATCAAATTAACACTCTTAAAAGGGATCTTCAAACAGCAAATAAATACAAAGAGAAACTCAAGATAAGTTCTGCTCAACGTGAAGTTCTTCTTGAAAGCCAAAAGAGGGTAGATGACAAGCATGGCTTGGGATATGAGAAAGGTGAAGGCTCTAGATCCAGTCAGAAGAATTCTGGATCAGAAAATCCAAGGAACAGGCCTAGAAGAGCTCCGATAAGGCAACCTAATGCTCAAAGATATCCATCCTTCAATGGATACTGCCACAACTGCAATAACTTTGGTCATAAAGCTAATAAGTGCAGAAAGAGAATAAATCAAACTAATAAATCCTTCTCTGAATAGTGTTTCAACTGTAAAAGGTATGGTCACAAATCTCAAGAATGTAGAAATATACAATGAACAATTCATTCAATGGTATATGCTTTGCATGCAATAGAATGGGACATATGGCTAATCAATGCAGATCAAGAGGATTTCATTCAAATATGCAAAGAAATGTTGTTTTCCACAATTGTAATAGATCCGGTCATATTGCCAAATTCTGTAGAAGCAAGAATTAGGACAAAAGAGGTCCAGTACATCATAATCAGAATCAAGACAAGGGAAAAAGAAAAGTGAATACGAATGAAGTTCAAAGTGAGATGAACAAGATTTGGGTGAAGAGAAGTACAAAAAATATAGGAGATGGATCCGCACTAGAATCTAGTGCTGATATTCCTTCCAAAAATTAAAAAGTGAGCTCTGGCTCAGGGGGAGACACAAGGAAAAAAATTTTCCCCCAGCCAGTTAATTGGTGCCAGAACTGGCACAAGGAGAGTTGCGGATTAAAGGGTTCATAAGAGAAACATCTAAATAAACTATGGTTAAGATATAAAAGATCCACAAGATTTTTAGAACAAGATTGATCTGGTTCATCAAGTCATCCGAATAAGGAAAACAAGGCAAACTAGAATGACTTAATTTGAGCATTTATTACAACTTGGTATTAGGGTTTGCGGAGTAATATAAGGGTTTTCTCATTAAACACTTGTTCATTCTACATTCAAGAAGAAGCGAAAAGGAGCTCTGCAACAAACTCCCTCAAGCCCATCAATGATCACCTGTAGAAGACGATTCATCCAGCAATCGATCTGACTCTCTCTGTGAAACCTAGAAGCATAAAAGGTAATTTTCGTTCTTGAATATCTCTCTGAAAATCTTTGAAAGATGGCTACTCTGAATGTGATGGAGATTTCTGATCGGCCACGCCCTAAATTTAAGAAGCATCCATACAAATCTCTAGAAGTGGACCCCTCAGGTGCATTTTCTAGCATTCCGCATGGTATTTTGCATATAGAAGATGTTAGGGTTTACATTCATGCAAACATTGAAGATTTTGGGGAATCCAAGCTAGCAGATATCTATCACAATCAGTTAATAGATGATGCTTTTGAACTTAAACCATAGTACCAAGCCATCCGGGATAAGCATTTTGGTCAGTGCATTCATTTCCCCTATTTTGAAGAAGATGAATGGGTCTGGTATGTGTTGAGTAGAGTGCATGATAACTTCTTATCATTGGATAAACCATTTAAGATCACTAAGGATGCAATTAAGGCAGTAACCGGTTTGCACTCTTCCGGTGGGATACTAGTTCTCAAATCTATCAAAAACTAAACTGTGAGTGAGGCTACTGGATCAAAATTTGATAAGAGAGCAATGACCATAGAAGATATCTCTGATCCGGATATCAAGTTTGCATCTATGATAATTGGTTATAAGATATACCACTCCAGCAGGGAGAATTCGGTACCTGGAACTGCTATGTATACTACGTATGAAATGTTGAGAAAGAATGCAGATTATGATCTCTATGAACTCCTTCTAAGCCAACTGATGAAAAACTTACAGAAGATCAAGAAGGACAAGAAGAACTCTTTTAAGTATGGTGGACTAATATTGTGTTTGTTTTTCTACTTTATGAATGAGCTACTCGGATCCAGTGGTTAGGTATGGCAAAATGATAGACCTGTTGCCATTCAAATCAGAGACTACTTGCATGGGCTTGGGAATGCTAAGGCTAGAAATACAGCTCTATGGGGTTATTTCAAGAATTTTCAGAGTAGGATGCAAGCAAGAGAGAGAATTCCCAAATCTCTAGTTGAAAAGTATAAGGATACAGTTTGCTTTATGGTAGAAACTGATCAGTACCTAATGGAGGTTGTGGAGCCCAGGATAGTCTGGATCATGCCAATGGGGTATGAAGTAGATGAGAAAATTGTAGATCTACATGTTCAACACTTGCTTAGTCAACCCAAGGACCCCACGGCAGAAAGGTTTGGAACCTTTGAAGAGTTGAGTGTAAATATTCATGTAGAACTTAGACAACCAGAGACAAAGAGGAAAGTAAGAAGGGAAGTTGAACAAGTCGCTAAGAAATTTGGGATATCCAAGGAGGCACTTGATACAAATAGAGAAAAGATAGAAAGGGTAGAGAAAGAAAAAGAAAAAGCAGAGAAAGAAGGTGCTCCGGTGGAAGTCCCCTCCTGGACTAGATCCTCTAAGACCTCTGCTCCTACAACTGCTAAAAGCTCAAAGGCATTAAAACTGGAAGCAAAATCATCCTGTAAAGCAGAGAAAAGAACTAAGACAAAGGCAACAAGCTCTTACATCAGACAAAAGGATGATGAAGAGACTGAGTCAGATGAGGAGGTATGGAAAATGAGGAAAAAGAAGAAACTATCCAGTGAAACCAAGGAGGCAGAGACAGAAGAATTTGTTGAAAAGCCTACTCTGTCATTAGATGATGTGGTTAAAGCAGTTACTATGGATGGGAACTTGCAACCAATAACAGAATTCTATGATGCATATAATGATGCTGATAAGAAGATCTTAGAGGAAGCCACAGTCAAATACTTGAACATATATAATAAAGCATTTATTGAAATAATTTCTCTAATTCCTAAAATTTTAGAGAAGGAACTTGATATGAGAAAAGAAAATGCCAAGGCAAAGGACTTAGAGATTAGAGATCAGATAGCTATCCAGCTCTATCCCTCAATTACTCCAAAACAAATGGATATGATCTTCAAAGATTGCAAGGATGAGTTCCAGAGTAAGGCTAGAATGAATCAGCTCATGCTTAGAGAAACTGATAAGGTGGCAAAAGAAACAGAGGAAATCCTCTAGAATGCCTTTAAAAGATTCAATATTCCTATTGTAGAGGACTTAGGAGATGATCTCTCAGCTACAGATGCTACTGAGAAAGTGGTAGAAGAGGTAAAGGAGACAGGCGAAGAAAAAGGTAAGGACTTAGATTCCTCTGCTCTTGAAGAGGAGATTCGTGATCAAGCAAACATCTCTCCTCTGGTTTCCCCTGAAAAAGGAAGAATACAAGAAAAGACCAGTCAAAAAGTAGAGGAGAAAGAAAAACAAATAAAAGGAAAAGAAGAAGGTCAAGCTAAGAGAACACAAGTGACAGTGCAGAAGGAAATAAAACTTTGTATCTGGCAAGAGACACTGCAGAAACTGTCAAGGATTTCTTGACTAAAGAAATGATGGAGATTGATGAACCGGAGTTACTTCAAGGACCATTTGACTTTGATTCTCTCTCCCTGGTTCAAACAATGAAGATAACATCTTTTGCCAATGCAAAGGCTAAAGAAAAACTTCTAAAGTCTCACATGGAAGACTGTGATCTGCTAGAAATTGCATCTGGTGTGCTTGAAAAGATCATGCCATCCTTTCAGAAGGATTCCTCATCTTCTTCATCCGGTAACCTCAAATCTCTTATTAGTTCTGTCAGCACTCATTTTGAATCTTTAGAGAAATCAGTTGAGGTGAAGGTCCGAAAAGAATTTTTGGATAAGAGATTCTCCAAGTTACAAGTCTTTATAACCAATGACAGGAGAAATATGGATATTGGGATAAAGAGCTTAGAAAATGCTCTTAAGTATGGAAGTGAAGTATATAAATTTTGTATATCTTGGACTAAAGTAACAAAGGATATTGAGAAGAAAGTGAAAGAACAAGAAGATAAACTGTCAAGCCTCTCTCAGAAGTTTGATCCTCTCACTATATCCATAATAAGCTAGGAATGTCAAACTATTGTAGTCATGAATGAGATTAAGAAGCTTGAGACGGAGAAGAAAAACATATTAAGTAGGATGGGTGAACTTAGAGGGATGATTATCCCTAAATTAGAGGCCATGCATGAGGCCCTGACTGATGCTCAGACCACAGCCCGAACCAATGATCCGACAGATCTTAAGAGGGCAGAAGCTTTTGCATTCCTGTTGAGTGGTCACATCTCAATTTTGGACAGGATGAAGCAGAGTTGGGCAATAGAATTTGCCCAGTTGAAGACATATTTTGTAGACATACTTCAGTATATGTAAATATAGCATGTATATATACTTATGCGGCTAAGTATAGATTATTTTTTTTGGGGAAATTTTGGTGTGCGGACCCTACCCTTTTCCATTGATGTCAAAGGGGGAGTGAGGGAAGTGAAAAATGTGGACTCCAGCTAAGGGGGAGCACTGGTATAGTGTACAATAGAATAGAACATCAACAAAGGGGGAGTGTAGTATAACACTTAGTCATTTTTCACTAAGTGTTACCATCAATGCCAAAGGGGGAGATTGTTGGAAAGAGACACTATGTGGCTTCATTGGTGTTGTCATTGATGGCAACAAAGACCATCCCACATATCCATAGGACTTAGTGTATCTCTACTGAAAGTCAGATTGAAGGATACTTTGGTCCGGTAAGCAAGAATAGAGCATGCAGGAAGGTCTGACAGTCAGGTCCGGATCTCTTAGAGGTAGTATCTTTGCAAAGTGTGGACTTGGGAAGTCAAGAGGAATACCTTGACTAATAGATTCCATGGATTGAGCCTCTAATGATGAAAGAGTGAAGAGATATGAGCATCTAAGTATTGAGGTCTGGTTTGACAGAGTAGATAGAGGAAGAACTGATCAATAGAGTATCAGAATTATTTTAGATTAGATATTGATGGTGATCAAGGTTCTTAAGGTATCATCCATGATTGGATGACATGTTAGATGACTTCTGTAAATCTGCATCACTTGGTATGCAAGGATTCAGCCGACAGATCAGAGTTTGGAAAAATATTAACTATTCCAGATGTCGACTAGAAAGGTGTTGAAATCACTTGTGCAGATATATATACCAGATGGATTTAGATGTGAAGCATGACATATGTGGTGGTTGTGCGAATAAAAGTAGAGGAAAAGAATAACAGCTATATTACAGGTCAGGTATGTGACAAGACACCAGCACTAAAGAAGAGGAAGAATGAAGTGCAGTAGATCAATTTATTGAGCCTAACCGGAACTAAACCTCAGCATGTGTGGATGCTTCCCATCAGTTCAAGTATCTAGTTTCATTGTGTAAACTATTGTAGGCAGTAAGCCTCTTGTGAGTAATGTGCTCGGGCAGTGAGCCCTAACTGGCAAGTGCCACTTTTGTACTATCTTATTCTTCTAACAGAGAATACAATCTTGGGTTAATCACCCCATGGTTTTCTCCCTTAACAGGGTTTCCACGTCAAAAATATTGTGTCATGTGTATTTCCATTTCATGTTTATGTTTGCTTATTTGAATTAATGCTAAGAAAGTTCAGAAATCTGAAATAATTAAGATAACTAATTCACCCCCCCCTCTCAGTTATCAACACTAAGACCTGTGATTTTTTCACTACTTTGAATGCATGCAAGTATAAATGAGACAAAGATTTAAAGGTTTCAATGCTAAAACACACTAAACTTTCATCCAATCATTCATAAAATAGCACAATTGAGAAGGTAAATACTTGATCTTACTGAAAATGAAGGAATATTTGCTTAAATGATAAAAAGATGACCTATAAACTATTGCACTATATAAATTTGTAAAAATGAGTTACAAACACTTCGTCTCTCTACAATGCACAAGAGAGCAAAAAGGCAAGAACTGAGAAAAAACTAAGTTTTTTCTCCTATAATACAAAAGATGACTCCCATGAGTTAGATTGAGTGAACTGAAGTCAACTCAACATTAAAATATCTCCACAAAACTCTCTCATGAGCATAAATGAAAATCCCTAAAAAGAAGGGCTATAACTGATCCAATTTGAGCTAAAATAGCTCCAATCTGTCTGTCCAGCTAGTCTAACCATGTAGAACTCCAAACTCACCCTAGTTTGGCCATAAATCAAGGAAAATACTCCAAAATATTTCAATTGCACCTTAGTTTAACTTTCTCTCTGTTTTGCATGATTGAGAGACAAAATTAAACTAAATAAAAATTATTAAAAATAATCAACATGATTGATTTAATAATTGTTGTGTAATGCATGATTTTTTTTTCTGTCTATTATATAAAATTTATTAAAGCAATCTATAGTTTATTGCATTTAATAATTATTATTTTTACAATTTGCCTCTCAATGGTGTGAACATAGGGTATGAGTTAAACATGAAAATTAACTCTCAAAAGCTACTTTGTCTTCTTAGACAATTCATGTATGCATAAGACAAAAATACACCCTTATATCTCCTATGGAAAAACTAAAATATACTCCTCTCCTTGACTTGCTAAGTCACATTTTTCCATTTATAACATATATGATTAAAAACAATAAACGCAATCCTTTGTCTCTCCATGGTAACACATGCATCGACCCTTGCAAGGATTTTGTCTTTTGACTTAAGGTTTATAAAAACCTTGGCATTTGTAAAGTCCTCCATGATTGTTTTTACCCCTCACAGGATTTCTCTAGTCATTACACTTGATCAAGTGTTTGACCATGGGTCATTTTGGAGGTTAATGATTTTTTAAAGAAAAATAAAAAAACCATAGTTGAGTTAGGGCAACTTGGCCAAAAGGAAAACAAACCCTAAAATTTGTCATTTTTCACTTGTTCATTCCTTGTGCACTGCCATGAGGGTTTGCTCTCTGTGAGGTTTTGAGGGTTTGTATGAAGTGAAGGGCTTTCTGAAGTTGTCGAAGACTTTCCTACTGCCTCTTTGATACTGGTAAGCATCCTTTTTGATGGAGCTCTTTATCTTGTTGTTCCTTCCTCTTTAAGAAAACTATGAAAACATTTCTCTTTGCTTTGTCAATGTTGGTTTTAGTGAAGAATGGTGATGAAATTTTGGTACCTTCCTTGTGGTTTCTGTGAGCACATCAAAAGAAAATTTCTTTGCCTTTTTCTTTTTCAAGACAATAAAACTCCATTTCTTCATTTTATTTGCTAAAAAATATTGAAAGTGTTCATGAAAATCTCATGCTTTAAGTATACTCTTTGTACTTGATTTCTTATTGAGTAAACAGTAAGAAAATATGTTTACTCTCTTTATTTAGAAAATGGTGGAAAAGACCTCCTTTTGCTTTCTCTACCCTCTTGTGGCTATCTATCTTGAAGAGAGCTATAAAATATATGAGCCACATCTTTGCTAGGGTTTTATGTGACCAAAGGAAAGAAAAACCTTTTTCTTCACTATTTTGAATGTATATTCTTATGTCCTTTGTGGTCTCTACCTTTTTCTGATGTGATTGTCTTTTCTTGAGATTAGACTACATTTTATAGGTATAAAAATGTTGTTGTTCCTCTTTTGCTCACTTTGTCACCCTAACACGGCCCTAGGGTTTTGACTTTGCTAGAACTTATAGGTACTATGATGATTCCATCACTATAGGTTGTGATTTACTCCATATTCTGGAAACTTGCATAAAACACTGCCTCATGCTATGATGATTGTCTCTAGAAAAACATGATGTTGACACGTTGAAATGATGCATTTAATCTACCTACTACTTGGTATTTCATTGAGCTACATTGCCTTTGCACAGTCCATATGCCTTATTGCCCTTCACTACCATGGAATCACACTATGGCATGACTATCCATTGAATCTTTTTGTAGATATAGTGTTATTGATCATGTACTTGATTGCTACAGGATATTTGCATGGCTGATCTTCTTGATTTTTTATGAAATGCTCCCAAATATATGATGACTGCTTTGCAGGATAGAAGTGACAATCTCATTGCTCCATAATTGTCTTGCACTTTGTATGACCTCTAATGACTGATAGGCTTCTATATGGTAGTGACATGTAACATCCCTCAAGACTATACTATAGTATTTCATGTCCTTGGTTACCCTTGGCATTATAAACTGCCCTTTTTGAAATTATGACCATCCTATAGCATATCAACAACCATGTCCTCTACCTGTTACTCTTTTTTGATTGCTGCTCTTGTGAATGTCATTTGTTTTATGAATGATCCACAATACCACTGTACTCTTTTTCATGCACGTGTAGTTGTCCTAGTACCATATATCATAAAGCACTTGGACTAACAGTTGACAGTGTAATAAAAGGTAGCATTGCATCTTTTGAATGAAACATCATTGCAACTATACTATTGTAATGTACTTCTCCTTATTGCAATGACTACAACTTTATGATGGACATGTTTTTTTATTTGAATGATGACTATTGTCCCTCTTGTAGCTTCTCTATTCCTATATTCCTCACTATCATGATGATGACTTTCTAGATGATGCTTTGTCATTTACATGTGTGTAATGAATCCCTCACACATTTTCCTAACTACCTCAGTGTCTTCATGATGTATCTTCATGTGTGAACTATCTTTATGAGCCAATGAGGCATGACTACTTATGTTGCTTATGATGACTGTGCTATTAAATGTGTTTTAAACCTCCCATTATATTTGCAAAGGACTTGGTACATTCTATATGATTGCTCCTATATGGTGACTATCAAGCACCTCCTATATTATTATTATAACTCAAGCTCTTGTGACATATGCATGATGCTCTGGTCTTGCATTCTTGCTTGACTGCTACTCCTTATTGCAATTACTGCAACTTTATGATGGACATGTCTTTTGATTTGAATGATGATTGTTGTCCTTTGTACAAGACTATTGTACCTAAACTGATGTTGATTGTAATATGACAAAAGGCTGTTCATAAGCATGCTAGGCTCAACCCTTGTGGGAGCCATATTTTCTCCACGTGCTATTTCAGTGATTAATCTTGATATATTTCACCTATACCTGCACAATGAACAAACAAGTTAGAACATAAAACATACCTTGGGTTACATGATATGATGCTTCTTGTGTGGATTTATCTTTTGAGTCTAGCACTTGCATCTGCTTATTCAGCTACTCCTTCTACTTTTCCTTTTGTATCTATGATAATTAAACATTAGATGACTAATGCTCCATAAAAGTAGATTGTACTTTTGTCACTTTGATTATGTGTGTGAAAAGTTTTGGAACCCAAAGCTCTAACACAACTTTTTGCAAGTATTCCGGAGCTCAGCAGATGGAGGGAGTTGAAGATCAAGTCAACCTCAAGATTCGTCATTCATAGGCATTGACGGGTCCCTTTACTTTTCTTATGCATTTCTTGTTCTTTCAAAAGTATAATTTACTTTTATACAATATATTCCAATCATTCCCATGGCTTGTGTGGGACATATTTAAACACTCTTTTGAATAAAGTCAGTTATTTCATTTTATGAAATGGTTTATATGTATTTTTCCTTTCTAAATCAATTACATAGCATGAAATAACTAAATCTCACTTAAAGCACATGTTTAAAAAATGATGAATAAATGATAGTTTAAATACCTCCTTCCTGAAACTATACTGAAATGTACTGAACAATCAGCAACATCATAACTGAAGCATGAAATCAATTAGATACCTGTCATTCTTTAAATGTCTGCTTTCTTGCCTTTAGGACATTTTCCCTTACCAGGATGGTGTGATAGCCCAGTTTGAGCCATTGCATGATCTTGATAAGTGATCATGTGTTAGTCTTTTGTCAAGACATCAGACATTGACTGGATGATCCTGCACATAAAAAAAATTCGTTACCCTTTCTTCAACAACTATTGTCTAGGCCTCACTAAATTAGGTCGCAAACATAATTTAGTAACATTTTTGGTGACCTCTTAGGGGTGTTTTCCTACTAAGCATATAGATTGCCTGAATAATCCATTGGGCATATGAGTCTTTTCTTGTTGGAAACACTTAGAAAACCATATGTAACTCATCTATCAGGAACTATATAGTAGCAAAACTAAAATAGAAACAACTATCATGGCTCTGATCTAGGCCAGCTAACTATGCAACTGCACTTCTTGGAAAATAAATATAGAAGCAAATGGCCTACCTACCTACACTACACCAATGAACAGGCTTTCTAAATGAAGTTGTTAACTAGTTGGGCAAAATAGCTACCTTTTCTCATGATTTTTTGGCATTTTCCATTCATGGCAGCAATAAGAAAATACAAGCTAGAAAGAAGAACCATATTCATGCTTGCAAGATCTCCCTCCTCTTAAAAAACCAAAACATAGAGTTCATCTTGTACCTCTGATGAAGGGTGGATAATTGAAAGAGAATGCCTTGGTTGGTCTCCTTGAAATTGGGGCTCCATCTCAGTAAATAATCTAATGGGGCAGCCTCTTGAAAAAGAGTCAGAACAAGCTGCCTTAACCTATTCTTTATGGCTTACCTCTTCAACAACCAGCTATTTAGGCTTATCCAACTCTTGTTCTATCTCCTTTGAAAGAATGATTTCATCTTTTCACTCAACTAGCTCATGTTGCTCTTCATTTATAGGAGCTGGTTCCACATCAAAACTTGCACAAAAGTCTTCCTAATCATCCCAAAAAAGAGTCATATTCAAAATTACTTGTTTGCATAAGAGGACTCATCTTAGATTTATAACAGCCTTCTTGAAGGTGCGATGAAGGGTCAAGATCACCCCTTTGAAGCACAAATTCTGATCTAGCTACTTGTTCAATCTAGTAAACATCTTCATGCAAAATAATATTTTTAGCCTCTAAAACTAGACTATCCTTTTGCTCTTCTAGTTGAATTGAGGCCTCAATCTCATCCTTGCCTTTATGAACTAGTCATACATCATGTTTTGCAATATCTTCTGGTTATCCGAAATCAACTGGTAAGTTGGGTACATGTATGATGTCTGTATTTTGTTCAACAAAACCAGGTAGTTGATCAAACAAAGAAACTAATTCTTTCTCCTCACGTGATGTCTTCTCCAATGAAACTCAGGTATCTTGTCTTTACAACTAAAGACTTTTACCTTCCAATCTTTGTATTCTGCTTTCTGTTGGTGATGATGTTAGTCACAACCAAGCACACAAAACAAAAGTCACACAACAACCCTTGTTTATCCTGAAAGATACAATGAATTCATAGAATTCATGATCCCAAGTCCCCATTGATTAGTTCATAATCTACTGATGTTGCTCTGTGGTTGATGTGTGTTGCTATTTTCCATTTTGGGGAATTACGTAGGTCTGTAGATTCTGTTTCTGCAATAATGTTATACAGGGAAGTTAGTCTACATAGCATATATCTCCAAATGATGTGTCTAAGTTGATATTTGCATGAGTTCTACCCTTATTTGTGATTCTCTGCATGACATTTTCAATACTACATGCATTTGGCTCAAAATATGCTAATGATATTCAGTTATCTTTAGGATGTCAGCATATTTCTCTGTTCTGCTTAATATTTATCATGATGTGCAGTTTATGAAAGTGATTTCAATGAAATTAAAATGAGCAAAAGGGTTAGAGAGTGAGATTCCTAAAATTACTTGACTGAGATCACCGATCCACATACATGTTCCCATACAGCAATGTAGAGAAGAAAACTAAAATCATACTTCACCAGGACAGTCCGCAAATCCGCATGATTCAGTGCAAATCTTCAGGGGAAAAGTTGACAACAACATGCAATGAAATGAAAGCGCTTCTATAGAACACAGCATTCACCAGTACATATCCAGAAATCAACTTGAAGATTACTTAAGTTTTAGAATCAGGATGTAATCTGAAGCTTCATCTCCATACAGTATGTTCATAAAATAGGTACATTTACAATGATCTGAGGAAAGAACCTTGAATGTTTCAATAATTCAGTCCTTAGTAGTCTCAGTAATCTGATCTCCTACCTAAAATTAATATAGGTCTAATATTGTATGAATGACCTCCCTTTTCTTTTTAGTACAGGGGCTCCATATATACGTGACTTTGACTTGCTTCAAAATGGTTCCAAAACCCTAGGAGATCAATGGTCTGCATCTTGAAATGCAGCATCCAACAATGAGAAATGAATCCCGCCAAGAATTCGAGCAGCATACCCAGACAGGGCGCTGCCCCAACAGTAATGTTTGCACCTGCAAACTCCTCCGTATTGAAAGCTTCATCTTCTTCTGGTGTGTTAGGCTTCTTGGGATCTGGTGCTACCCTGTGTGATGTCATCGCCACTCAAAGCTCTGTCTTTATGTTCACCTGCACGCTGCCACTGTGTCGGTAACTCTCCTTCTTCAGCTACTCCAACAATCTACAATAAATAAGTAGGAATAAGCATCATCATTTGGTAAGTCAGCAAGAAAAATGAACATTTACATTGAAACAAGTTCCAAATGCACAAACATAGTCATCAGGCTCAAAAACCATGGAAATCGCGCATCAAAAATGCATATGCAGTGTTAAAACTAGTCGGGTCAACCATCGTTGACCAGAAACATGCATTCGGGCTCCAAAAATGGATTCAAAAATCCAATCGCTTCGCTTCTCCCACCTTTTCACCTGGTTTAAATCTTTGTATCTTCCTATATACAAGCCGGACGTGATACATCGAATTAATCAGATTTCAAACTGTTTGAATTCTGGCTTGTATGTAAGCGATACATATCAGTTTGTACATCGCAACATACAAATGCATATGCATACAAAGAATTTTCAGTATTGGACTTCCATTTTGAATCTGGCTTGTATGTATAACAATGCATCTTTGATATACAAGCCAGATATATACAACGATTTAACTCTTTATCATTTCCTTTTCGCGTCCGCACAATGTCTAAGTTATTGCATATCAGCTTTGTATGTCGAAACATACAAAGCACAAAATATACAAAGACTTAACTCTTTTTAAACTTCTTTTGCATCTGCGGCCTGCATGTTGGCAATGTATAAAATGCAATGTATGTTACGAAATATACATTGTGGGGAACATACAAGCATTTTACTTTAATTCATGATTTTTTCAATTCTGCTCAATGTATAAACGCATTGTATCCTTTAGATATTCAATTTGGACATGATACAAGCATTAAATTGGTAATGATTTTCTCTTTGATTCCGCTTTGTATAAGCGCAATGTATATCAGCTTGTAAATAAGAATATACAAGCCCGATATACATTGAATTAACTCTGCTTCATAAAATTTTAGTTTCGGGTAATGTATCTCCGCTTTGTATGTTTCAAAATTATGTATATCGAAACATACATACAAATTGAAACATACAAAGACTTAATTCAAATTTATAAATGTTTCGGGCCCACCCGATGTATACAACACTTGTATCTCACCAATATACAAGCCGAAAACATACAAGGACTTAAGTTGTTTTAATAGACCTTTCGGGTCCGGCACTTGTATATTACAAGCCTTGTATCTTTTAACTTGCATGTTTCGCTTGTATGTAAAAAACATACAAGCGCCAAATATACAACCATTTAACTCTTCTTCACAATGCTTTCGGGTCCACGACCTGCACATTGCAAATGTATATATCAAATGTATGTCAGATACATACAAACAAAAACATACATGCGACGGACCTAAACAAACCTTCATTTCAACAATAAACTACTTCGGGTCCACCTTGTATGTACAGATATAACATTAACAAATGCATACAAGGAAAAAAAGACATACAATTGACATTGTACATGAACCCAACTATAAATGCGACCAAGTATAAAATGACATTTGCATTTACAAACAACTTTGTATATGGAAAGCGATATACAAAGGTCTTCGTATACAAGCTAACTTGCATACAAAGGGCCTTGTATATGCAACCCGATATACAAAGAGACTTGTATGTGCAAACAACAAACCCTTCCCTTGTACATTTTACCAAAATGCTCATAACTTGCAAAATATGGCAAATTTTAAGATGGTTCAAAAAGCAACCCTAGCTCATTTTTGACAAGGAATCCAACCATACTATGCACTAGTACTGAAAATGCATTTTTTTAATTTCTATCAAGGTTTGCAATTTTCACTCACTTTTCCCTTTACCACCAAACAAAACAATACACACAAGCAAAAAGCAAAAAGCCACAGCAGGGGTCCTTATTTTGCCAAGGAGTAAAATGGGGCGTGTTTTGAACATCACAACACTTTCATTCATCTTGTGAATAGCATTAGAAAACTTCTCAAATGAATCAAAGTGCAAAGGATTCAATGTCAAGCTTGAACCAACCTCCTCTACACATGCATTATGCTCATATTTAGCTAAAGACATAGTACAAACAGCAGCAACCTTTTGCTCCACATCTAATTTTTTTGATTTGGTGGCACAAAAAGGACTACAAGAACCTTCATCTACTGAAGTAGGATGAATATGCTTATTACTAAGCTCATTATGAGGTGTTATGGACTGCTCTTAGCTATGAATTGGCTACTGGATTGAATGAGCACCCCTAAAACCTAGAATTTCAATTGGCTTGGGCTCTACAACCCTTTGCTCCTGCCCACCACACCAACTTGGAATCTTGGTAGGTTTTTATTTTACTACATTTTCCTCTTCTTGATTTTGGATTGGTATGGGAGGGGTAACCTTAACAAGGTTTGGCACTTTATAATTAGGATACTTAGTCCAAGAAGGCTGCCATAGTTGCTCAAAACTTTGATGACTTGGTTCAGGTTCTTGATATGACTGAAACTAAGGATTAATGGACTAGTTTTGAATGCAAACAGGCTCCTGAGCAAAATTGGAACTTCTAAAACTTGGAATTTGGAGACTTTGGGAAGTTTCTTGAGTTTCTTGGAGGAAAAAAGGCTCTTCAAGTGGCTAGTTTTAAAGCATAGCAAATTCAGATTGTGCCAACCTAGGCTCTTGCAATGGTAAAGGATCTCTAAAACTAGGGATCTTGACCTTAGGATGGTTAAGAGACTCACTTTGCTTGAAACTTGGAAACTTATGATTACAAACCTCCTCTTGAACAAGCTGATCTGGAATGAAATGAGTTGTTTGCACCTCATGCCTTTGTGATTAAGAAATCAAAAGCTTGATCTGCTCTTCTTTTTCTGCTATCTCCCTCTTAAGACTTTCTTCAAACTGTAACCTTTGTGCCTCCAACTCCTACTCATCAAGATAGGCTTGATAATCTAGTTCCTCCTAATGCATGTTATACTCTCGTTCTCTGTCCATCTCATCTAACTATCTTTGAAAATTCAAAGCAAAATCCTGAATGCTCATGCTATCATCATATTGAGGTTGATCAGTAGAAAAAGTATGTTGAGCAGGGGTGGGTGGGAGGCAATCATACTATGCATGTTGGTTTCTTTGGAAATCACAGGAATTAGGTGTAAAACCAGTATCATGATTAACTTGGTATGGCTGGAAGGAGGGTACTCTAACAGCTTCTTTATGAAATGGAGCATGATGAAACCTTTCTCCATGAAATGGATACATTTTTCAACATTCATATAAGCTGAAAACTCATTGAAATACTCAAAAATCAGAATAATCAAGATTGATTTTTATCAAAACTTAAGAACATACCAGCACTTTGTCCACCTTGAAACTAATAGACTTGAGCTTAGAGTCACCAGATGTGTGAATTCTTTCTTCCAAAGGCTGAGATCACTGACACACACACCAAATATTAGTTATATATGAACACACTTTTGGACTGAACAGTCCAACGAGTCCCACCGAGCATGCCAAAAACTGTTATCAACTATGATTGCACCCGTGATAAAAAGTTGTGAGGCTCAACAATCATGTGTAACATGGGAATACCTTTAGGTTGTGGGTGGGTGAAGGTAGACCTCTAGATTGTGGGTTGGTTCCCTTATGATGCATCTAATGAATTAATGATTTTTTGCAGGAAAAGGGATAGAAGGCTTTCTAATGAATGTACTAAAACTGAATTTAAATGGGTGGTGATGCACCTAAATGATAGAAACATGCAGCCCTAATTCACAATTACTTTCAGAATATCTATCTACACAAATCAATTTGGCAATATGACCACAAAAATAATTCAAAGGAAGGCTTGAATAAACTATCCCTTGAAGGAAAACTAGGTTTAAACAACATGGAAGAAATGATTATTCGATTGCACAACCTAAGACCTGTAATTTTTTCACTGCTTTGAATGCATGCAAGTATAAATCAGATAAAGATTTTAAGGTTTCAATGCTAAAACACAATAAACTTTCATCCAATCATTCATAAAAAATCACAATTGAGAAGGTAAATACTTGATCTTACTAAAAATGAAGGAATATCTACATAAATGACAAAAACATAACCTGTAACCTATTGCACTATATAAATCTGTAAAAATGAGTTACAAAACACTTTGTCTCTCTGTAATGCATGAGAGAGAAAAAAGGCAAGAATTGAGAAAAAACTAAGTTTTTTCTCCTATAATACAAAAGATGAGTCCCATGAGTTAGATTGAGTGAATTGAAGTCAACTCAACATCAAAAATATCTCCACAAAACTCTCTCACGAGTAGAAATCAAAATCCTTAAAAAGAAGGGCTATAACTGATCCAATTTGAGCTAAAATAGCTCCAATCTGTCTCTCTCAGCCAATCTAACCATGTAGAACTCCAAACTCACCCTAGTTTAGCCATTAATCAAGGAAAATACTCCAAAATATCTCAGTTGCACCTTAGTTTAACTTTCTCTCCATTTTGTATGATTGAGACAAAATTAAACTAAATAAAAATTATTAAATACAATCAACATGATTGATTTAATAATTGTTGCGTAATGCATGATTTTTTTTCTATGTCTATTATATAACAATTATTAAAGCAAACTATAGTTTATTGCATTTAATAATTGTTATTTTTACAATTTGCCTCTCAATGGTGTGAACATAGGGTATGAGTTAAACATGAAAATTAACTCTCAAAAGCTACTTTGTCTTCTTTGATAATTCATGTATGCATAAGAAAAAAATACACCCTTATATCTCCCATGACAAAACTAAAATATACTCCTCTCCTTGACTTGCTATGTCACATTTTGCCAATTATAAAAATGTGATTAAAAACAATAAACTCAATCCTTATGTCTCCCCATGGTAACACATGTATCGACCCTTGCAATGATTTTGTCTTTTGACTTAAGGTTTATAAAAACCTTGGCATTTGTAAAGTCCTCCATGATTGTTTTTACCCCTCACGGGCTTTCTCTAGTCATTACAATTGATCAAGTGCTTGACCACGGGGCATTTTGGAGGTTAATGATTTTTTAAAGAAAAGTAAAAAAAAACCATAGTTGAGTTAGGGAAACTCAGCCAAAAGGAAAATGAACCCTAAAATTTGTCATTTTTCACTTGCTCATTCCTTGTGTGCCACCATGAGGGTTTTCTCTCTGTGAGGTTTTGAGGGTTTGTATGAAGCTAAGGGCTTTCTGAAGCTATCGAAGACTTTCCTACTGCCTTTTTGATACTAGTAAGCATCCTTTTTGATGGAGCTCTTTATCTTGATGTTCCTATCTCTTTAAGAAAACTATGAAAACATTTCTCTTTGCTTTTTCAATGTTGGTTTTAGTGAAGAATGGTGATGAAATTTATGTACCTTCCTTGTGGCTTCTGGGAGCACAACAAAAGAAAATTTCTCTTCCTTTTTCTTTTTCAAGACAATAAAACTCCATTTCTTCATTTTATTTGCTACAAAATCTTGAAAGTGTTCATGAAAATCTTGAGCTTAATGTATACTCTTTGTACTTGATTTCTTATTGAGTAAATAGTAAGAAAATAGGTTTACTCTATTTAGAAAATGGTGGAAAAGACCTCCTTTTGCTTTCTTTACCCTCTTGTGGCTATCTATCTTGAAAAGAGCTATAAAATATGAGTCACATCTCTGCTAGGCTTTTTTGTGACAAAAGGAAAGAAAAACCTTTTTCTTCACTATTTTGAATGTATATTCTTATGTCCTTTGTGGTCCCTGCCTTGTTTCTGATGTGACTATCTTTTCTTGAGATTAGACTACATTTTATAGGTATAACAATGTTGATGTTCCTCTTTTTCTCACTTTGTCACCCTAACAAGTCCCTAGGGTTTTGACTTTGCTGGCACTTATAGGTACTATGATGATTCCATCACTGTAGGTTGTGATTTACTCCATATTCTGGAAACTTGCATAAAACACTACCTCATGCTGTGATGATTGTCTTTGGAAAAACATGATGTTGATTCCTTGAAATGATGTATTTAATCTGCCTGCTACTTGGTATTTCATTGAGTTGCATTGCCTTTGCACAGTCCATATGCCTTATTTCCCTTCACTTCCATGGAATCACACTATGGCATGACTGTCCATTGAACCTTTTTGTAGATATAGTGTTATTGATCATGTACTTGACAATTGCTACAGGATATTTGCATGGCTGATCTTCTTGATTTTTTATAAAATGCTCCCAAATACATGATGACTGCTTTGCGGGACATAAGTGACTATCTCATTACTCCATAATTGTCTTGCACTTTGTGTGGCCTTTAATGACTGATAGGCTTCTATATTGTAGTGACCTGTAACCTCCCTCAAGACTATAATATACTATTTCATGGCCTTGGTTACCCTTGGCATTATAAACTACCCTTTTTGAAGTTATGACTATCCTGTAGCACATCAACAACCATGTCCTCTGCCTGCTACTCTCTTTTGGCTGCTGCTCTTGTGAATGCCATTTGTTCTATGAATGATCCACAATACCTCTATACTCTTTTTCATGCATGTGTAGTTGTCCTAGTACCATATATCATAAAGCACTTGGACTGACAGTTGATAGTGTAATAAAAGGTAGCATTGCATCTTTTGAATGAAATGTCATTGCCACTGTACTATTGTAATGTATTGCTCCTTATTGCAATGATTGCAACTTTATGATGGACATGTTTTTTGATTTGAATGATGACTATTGTCCCTCCTGTGGTTTCTCTATTCCTAGATTCCTTACTGTCATGATGATGTCTGTCTAGATGATGCTTTGTCCTTTACATGTGTGTAATGAATACCTCACACATTTTCATGAATGTCTCAGTGTCTTCATGATGTATCTTCAAGTGTGAACTATCTTTATGAGCCAATGAGGCATGACTACTTATGCTTCTTATGATGACTATGCTATTAAATGTGTTTTAAACCTCTCATTATATCTCCAAAGGACTTGGTACATTCTATATGATTGCTCATGTATGGTGACTATCAAGCACCTCCTATATTACTATTATATCTCAAGCTTATGTGACATATGCATGATGCTCTAGTCTTGCATTCTTGCTTGACTCCTACTCCTTATTGCAATTACTGCAACTTTATGATTGACATGTCTTTTGATTTGAATGGTGATTGTTGTCCTTTATACAAGACTGATGTACCTGAACTGATGTTGATTGTAATATGACAAAAATGTATTCATAAGCATGTTGGGCTCTACCCTTTTGGGTGCCACATTTTCTCCACATGCTATTTCAGTGATTGATCTTGATATATTCACCTATGCCTACATAATGAACAAACAAGTTAGAACATAAAACATACCTTGGGTTACATGATATGATGCTTCTTGTGTGGATTTATCTTTCTAGTTTGGTAGTTGCATCTACTTATTTAGCTACTCCTGCTTTTCCTTTTGTATCTATGATAACTAAACATTATATGATTGTTGCTCCCTAAAAGTAGATTGTACTTTTGTTGCTTTGATTATGTGTATGAAAAGTATTGGAACCCAAAGCTCTAACACAACTTTTTGTAGGTATTCCGGAGCTCAACAGATGGAGGGAACTAAAGATCAACTCAACCTCGGGATTCATCATTCATAGGCAATGATGGGTCCCTTTACTTTTCTTATACATTTCTTGTTCTTTCAAAAGTATAATTTACTTTTATACAGTATATTCCAGTCATTCACACGGCTCGTATGAGACATATTTAAACACTTTTTTGAATAAAATCAATTATTTCATTTTTTGTAATGGTTTTTATGTATTTTTCCTTTCTGAATCAATTACATATCATGAAACAATTGAATCTCACTTAAAGCACATGTTTAAAAAATGATGAATAAATGACAGTTTTAATACCTCCTTCCTAAAACTACACTGAAATGTACTAAAAATTTAGCAACATCATAACTGAAGCATGAAGTCAATTACATACCTGTCATTCTTTGAATGTTTGCTTTCTTGCCTTTAGGACATTTTCCCTTACCAAGATGGTGTGACAGCCCAGTTTGAGCCATTGCATGATCCTGATAAGTGATCATGTGTTAGTCTTCTGTCAAGACATCAGACATTGACTGGATGATCCTGCACATAAAAAAAATTCTTTACCCTTTCTTCAACAACTGATGTCTAGGCCTCATTAAATTAGGTTGCAAACATAATTTAGTAACAATAACAACCATAGCAATTCATTAAAGTCATACATGAAAACTAGTCACATCAAGGACCAAGGCTATATTGCATGTTTGGAACCGAGTATAACCATTGGGCTATATTGCAGGTACCTCAGAACCAAGTGTAGCAACAAGGTGAGATACCAATCAAAGTGTGCAAGAGAAGATTGAGTGGATTGTAAATTGTTAGTCACAAGAAATGCCATAAGATGAAACATCACACAGAGTGATTCTACTAGTCAAGCATCGAATATATACATATATCAACCTTGTCGTCATGTATGGATTGGGTCCATTTTTTCTTTTCTTGTTGAAGGGACACATGGTCTATATCAATATTTGTTTGTTTTTATCATTCACCAACTAGGTAAAATCACTAGAAGAAGGTAAACAATAGAATGAGAGAGGAGAACAAGTGCCTTAGGAACACCACATAGGAGGATGCCCCCAGGTCATCAACCGCAACACTATGCCCCCAAGGCACGACACAAAACAATAAAATAGAGGAGAGGTAATAATAGAAGAATGGTGATACAAATAGAAGAATGGTCATAATAGAAGTGGTCTCCTTGTATCCTTGACCTTACAAGAGTATCAAGGGTCATCCTAGGAGGCCTAAACAACACATAACACATTACGGGGGAACATAGTCCGAATCTAACAACATATATATCTAGGAAGAGACTACCCTCAAGAGCAACTAGGATAGGTGCTACATTGAATGTGGCTCAAAGAGGGAGAAATACTTACTTGATTCAATGGGTTATTCCCTGGTGGACAATTCTTATCTATCAGCTTAGGATATCTCGCATGTTGGTTCAGTCTTGTCGATATTACATTAACATTAAGTTTAGGATGACGAGAATCTTTGGTGGGCTTCAAATAGTGATATCCAATACCGAATGTGTAGTTAATTCCAGCAACTTGTAAAGGTACTCTGATTCCTTGTTGATTTACACCATATCTATTACCTACATAGTCACAATTTTTGTACAAAATTTGAAATCCACAACCATAAAGGGAGTCCATCTCTTTAGAATATGGTGAGGCCTCATAAGTCTCATAGTCTATAGTATAAGAGTATTGTCTTTGTTTTATACCAATGAGATTTTAGGTTTCTTAGGTGTTTCCAAGGATTTCTTAGATGAGATCGATGTGACTTTTGATGTGTCAAAATTATTGAGTTTATATTCTCCCACACAGGAAGGAGTAAAATCTCATGAACCCCAATCAACACCAAAAGGTGCATTCGATGGTTTAGAGTATTGTATTGATGAATCAACTTGTAAGTTATTTAGACTGATATAATCGTTGACTTATTTTTGTGTTTTGATATGTAAATAGTTATTTAGGTTAGGATCAGCTTCCATGGCGTAGAGCTTATTTTGATAAATAAACTTTATTGATCGATTCAAAGGGTAGATAGAACTGCCCCCATGGTATGGATCCACGGTCTATCGAGAATCATATTATATGAAATTGATCTAGGCATGACATGAAAAAGGGTAGACAAAGTCACAGGTCCAACCTTTATGGGTAAAGTTATAGTACCCAAGGATTGTCTACCAACATTATCAAAGACATGAATGCTAAGCCTATCTAGTTTGATTAAAGATGTGTCGATCTTGATTTTGTGTAGTAAGTCCATGCCACAAACATTAAGAGTCGATCCATTGTCAATCAATACTCGCTTTATCAATTTTTTATCTATTGTCGCAAATATTATGAGTGGATCGTATTTATCTTTAGTTGATGATATTTCATGTTCTTGAAATAAAATATCCATTTTTGTCGCATACATATAGTCTAACAAAGCTGCTATATCATTCAGATTAGTAGCAGGTGGAACAATCACCTTTTGTAAAGCTTTTTGGAGCATTCTGTGGTATGTAGGTGATGTTTGTATTAAATCCCAAAGAGAGATTTTAACCAAAGTAGTGTGAAGCTATTTGATAAGATCATATTCTTGACCAGTTTATGAGTAAGATGAGGTGGTGGAGAGAGCATAGGTTGAGAACATGGAAGAGAGACAGGCACATGAGGTGTTTGCTTACTTTGCTTGTTATTATGGGTGTTATATGTGTGAGCAATCATGGGATGTTGTGGCACATTTTAAACACCTTGACTTCTTTGAGTGATTTGTCTTACATAGTTTAGAATGTAATCTAGGGGTCGAGATCATTTTCGATCACCTTGAACTGTAATCACCAGTTTTAAGCAAGAAGATGTATTAGGTGTCCCTCAAAAAATCATCTTAGGAATATTACTACATGTTTCTAATAACCCCTTAGTGGGTGGAAGAAACCTATTAAATGTAATGGAATTCACATTTCTTTGATCTTGATTGTTAATGGTTTGATATTTAGTGATGTCCAATGGAATAGAACTTGTAACCAAAGGAGAGCTACCCAAGGTCTTCACATCCTTAGAGATATCCAAGGTTCTTGAACATTCATTGATGCAGAGGTAGACGCAACAGAAGCTTACAAATGGGAAGGAGGAGTCATTAATACAACCAGCATGTTAAAATCCTATCGGCTTATCATCATCATCATATTTCTTGCTAACACAGACAGCATCATCATATTTCAAAGAGGCATGAAATATCCTCCTGCTGACCACTGTTCACTTCCTTATCGCCTATCGGCGAGAGATGGTTCATCGGCCAAGGGGAAATGTCTTACCCCCGATGACTAATGTCACCCCGATGAATATATCGGTCCTATACTGATCGGCCAGACTTGGCTTATCGGCCGGACTCCAACACTCTGTCCCAATGTCCGATATCACCCCGATATCTCTTTTCATCGGTCAGGTTGCCTATCGGCAACACTTCTTCTATCGGCCAGGCCGAAAAAGGTCTCCCTGACGCTATTACTCCTACCGATGCCGAAACACTTAACGTCAGCAGGATAAATCTGCATCGGGTGATATTCGCAATATCCTGATGACGATGACGTCACATGCACCTGATGATGATGTCACCCGGTTATAAGACTCTTACATCCTCCGCAGCATGATAATAAAATCTCGGGTGATATTATACATATCCTGATGATGACCTTTAAGATCCTGATGACGACTTTTAAGAACCTCCTGTCCTTAGCCAAAAAAATGATTTTTCCCTCCCGCACACGATAGCGATATGCGGATGATGGGTACACACGAAAGATGATCCTGACGACGATATACACACTGAGTATATATCCGACTTATATCATCCTGATGCACTTGAAACATGCAAACTTTGTCAGCTTCATAACCCGATCCAGATAGCAATATACTCACAGATGTCGATGCGATTCACTCCGTCTGGAAAAGCACATGCAGATCCCTGTATATCCGTCAGCTGCATGCAAACTCACAGAACCGCACAATTTTACAAAGAAAATATGATGATCGGGCCGGATCACCTTCAGATCAAAACTTAACAGTTTATCTTCCTAACCCTAGCACATGAGGATGCTAGGTTGATTCATAGTATGCTACCAACTGATCTCTCACACAATGAAATGCATAAACAGAAAACTAAAATACAACCTAAACTAACATGCATGACCATTCCACCGATTCACAGAATCAACCGGTGGAAGGGTTGAAAGAATCCATTAACCTGTAATCAGAACAGAAATCAAAACCTAAACAGCTGATAAACCAGATAATGCAATTGATGAGATCTTATTCAGATGAAACACAAATGTCCTATTTCTACAACAATGTTTCACAATGTCAAGACTGATCTCTGGATTTCGCTCAATCACCAGTATAACATAACTACTACTCTCTTCTCTATGATATTCTCTGATATGATATGATATCTAATCTCAAACCCTAACTGATCTGAGTTATTTATAGCAATATCCTACGAGTACTACCAACTCGGTTCCCAGCGGCTGGGAGCTTCCAAGCGGCTGGGAGAGGACAGCTCATACTACCTGATAACGAACTCTAACTGCCTGCACACTCTCCTAGGCTGATCTAATACATATGCATTGGTCCAATGGACCTTATTACATTATGAAGTCAAACATGCTAAAAATAGACTAATGTCTTGTCATGCGGACAATGAACCTATATCCTGTCTTGTAGGGGTGCTCCTGCACAATACTCCCCAGAAGAAGAAATCTCAAGTCCACTTGAGATGAGAGTATGAAGATCTGCACCATGTTTCTGGATCTGCTCTTCAGTCATCCAGACTGCTTCGGAATTAGGTTTTCCCTTCCAAGAGACTAGATACTCCAAGTACTGTTTGTTCTGAGTCTGTTTGACCACTCTGGTGTCCAAAACCTTCTGCAACTGTGGAGGATCATGCTTGGGAATGTTATCATGGATTGTATCCTATAGGAGTTCCTGATCTGTATCTGGATAAGACTTGTATGGAGTTAAATCACATACATTGAATATAGGGGACAAACCAAGATCAGGTGGGAGTTGTATCTCATAAGCATTCTGTCCATGCTTGTGCAAGATCTGACATGGTCCAACTTTTCTCTGCATGAGTTTAGTATATTTTCCCTTAGGAAGTCTGTCCTTCTTCAAATGAACCCATACCAAATCTCCAACATCAAACTGTACATCCTTCTTCTTTTTATCAGCATATTCCTTATACTTCAAGGTGGTTTGTTGCAGTTGGGTCTTGACTTGATCATGAACCTCTTTTATGGCTTCTGCAAAAGCTTCTCCTTCTGCACTAATAGGGTCTACTGTAGGTAGATCTCGCAATTCCAAAATTCCTCTTGGATGCATACCATAAACTATCTGGAAAGGTGATTTCCCTGTGCTCCTATTGACAGTATCATTATAGGAAAATTCAGCTTGAGATAGAATATTATCCCACTTTTCTCCATGTTGTTTTGTCAAACATCTAAGCAAATTTCCTAAGGAACGGTTCACTACTTCAGTCTGTCCATGCGTTTGAGGATGATATGCAGAGGAAAAAGACAAATTTGTTCCAAGTTTCTTCCAAAGAGTTCTCCAGAAGTGACCAATAAACTTCACATCCCTATCTGATACTATGCTCAATGGCAATCCATGGATTCTGACAATCTCCCTGAAAAACAAATCTGCAATGTATGAAGCATCAGTAGTGGTTTTGCATGGCAAGAAATGTGCCATTTTGCTGAATCTATCCACTACAACAAAAACACTGTCAAATCCTTTCCTTGTCCTTGGTAAACCCAAGACAAAATCCATACTTATGCTTTCCCATGGTCTGGAAGGAAAGGGTAAGGGCTGATATAAACCTGCATTAGTCGACCTGCCTTTAGCTTTCTGACATATCACACATGTCTCCACAAACTTTCTGACATTTGATTGTAACTTAGGCCAAAAGTAATGTCTTCGGACAAGATCAAGAGTCTTATCTAGACCAAAATGACCTGCCATAGCTCCACAATGTTTCTCCTTAATGATGTTTAACCTCATAGAACACCTTGGAATACATAACTATCCACCTTTGAACAACAATCCATCCTGAATCAAAAATTCAGAGAATTCAGCATGATATTTCTCTCCAAAAGAAGTACATACATGATATATCTCCCCAAAATCTTCATCAGTCTCATACATGGTCTTTAGTGAATCAATGCCAACACTTTCTAACTGGATCGGGTTGACTGTTAGAACTCTCCTGCTCAAAGCATCTGCAACTTTATTTTTGACTCCTTTCTTATGCTTCAATGTAAAAGTAAAAGCTTGTAAGGTTTCTACCCATTTCATGTGTCTGTGGTTCAGCTTTTCTTGGCTGTTTATGAAACTCAGAGCCTGGTTATCTGTGAATACTATGAATTCCTTTGGCATCAAGTAATGCCTCCATTTCTTGAGTGACTGGACTAAAGCATACATTTCCAAATCATATGAGGAATACCTCTTTTTAGCATCATTGAGCTTCTCACTGAAAAATGCAATAGGTCTACCTTCTTGGCTGAGTACTGCTCCAATGGCCATGTGACTGGCATCACATTCTACCTGAAAGATTTTGTTAAAGTCTGGAAGTGCAAGGACTGGTTGCTGTGCCACCTTCTTCTTCAATGTTTCAAAAGAATCATCTGCTCTTTGAGTCCAAACAAATCTGCACTTCTGTCCTCCTTTGATGGTATCAAGCATGGGTGCACAAATATGACTAAACCCTCTTATAAACTTCCTATAGAAGGTTGCTAACCCATGGAAACTTCTGACATCATTCATAGTCTTTGGGGTTGGCCAACACAATATGGCACTTACCTTCTCCTTATCCATTTGTAACTTTCCTTGTGAAATGACAAAACCCAAATATGTGATCTCCTCTTGCATGAACAAACACTTGTCTAAATTTATCATCAGCTGCTCTTCATGTAACCTCTTAAGAACCAAATCTATGTGTCTGAGATGTTCTTCTTTTGTGTTGCTGAAAATCAGAATGTCATCTAGATATACTATGACAAACTTACCAATGAACTCTTTCAAAACCTCATTCATCAACCTCATAAAAGTACTAGGTGCATTAGATAAACCAAAAGGCATAACCTTCCACTCATATAACCCTTCATTAGTTTTGAATGCTGTTTTCCATTCATCTCCTGGTCTAATCCTGATCTGATGATATCCACTCTTCAAATCTATTTTTGTAAAATACTTAGCACCTCCCAAACAGTCAAGTAAATCCTCTATCCTAGGGATTGGAAACCTATACCTGATTGTGATCTTGTTAATAGCTCTGGAATCTGTGCAAATCCTCCAAGTACCTTCCTTCTTTGGTGCTAGTACAGCTGGTACTGCACATGGACTTAAACTTTTCCTAATCAGACCTGAATCCAATAATTCTTCAATTTGTCTGGCTACTTCTGCATTCTGTTCTGGAGTTAGCTTATAGGCTGCTTTGTTTGGAAGTGTTGACCCTGGAATTAAGTCTATGCAGTGACTGATATCCCTGACAGGTGGTAGGGATCTTGGCATTCCTTCTGAGATGATACCTTTGTACTTATCCAATAGCTCTTGGATAGCTAGGTCTATGAACCTTTACTTTTTCTCTTTCTTGACTTCTTGCTGCTGTTCTTTATTCACCCTCATACATGGGATTAGGGCATATGCAACTGCACCTTCTGCTGCTACTTCTTTCATGAACTGTTTGCCTTCCATCAGCATTACCTTCACCTCTTTTCCTTTAGATTTCTCCTCCTTCTCTGTTAATGGTATTAACTTTATATCCGTACCATCTTTATTGATTGTATAGGTATTTCTAATACCATCATGTTGTGCCTTCAAATCATACTGCCATGGTCTACCAAATAAAAGATTGCAAGCATCCATCGTGGTAATGTCAAACAACAACTTATCCTTATATGCTCCAATCTAAAATTCTACCCAAGCCTGCTCTTCTACAATTGTCTGCTGACCTTGGGTAAGCCATGAGACTTTATATGGGGATGGGTGAGGCAATCTCCTAAGCTTAAGCTTTGTCACCATTTCTTCAGACACAAAATTTTCAGTAGAACCAGAATCAATCAAAACTTTACATGCCTTACCTCCTGCTTTGCAAATGGTCCTGAAAAGAGACTTTCTTTGAGGGGATTCTTTGTTAGGTACCTTCCTGGTAGTCATTGTTCTTCTCATCATTAGAGACTCTCCACTTTCTGGGTATCCAAAATTATCAGGAGCATTCACACTCTGAAAAGCATTAGAGCCTGTCATACTTTGATTAGCAGGTTCTTGGATCAGATTTGTTCTCCGTTCTCCTGTTGAGCTTGTGGCCTTTTCTGGACATCTGCTGGCTATATGGCCTTCTTTGTTACAGTTATAACATCTGATGGATCCTCTGCCCTGGGATCTTCCTCTGAAAGGTCTTCTACCTCTGAAGTTTCCTTGCTGACTATAGTTTTCCCACTGGTTCTGACTATTGTTTCCCTTACTATTGTCATGACTGGATTCTCCTTGATATCCATGTCCATGTCCTCTACCTCTAAAAGGACCTCTTCCACCCCTTTGTTGTCTTCCTCTTCCTCTATTGTGTTGTTCTTGTTTTCTCTTTAACTTCTCTTCCACTTTCAATGCCAACTGAAAGCATTTCTGAACTGTATCTGGATTATGCAGACTTAAATCTTCCTGAATGTTGAACCTCAATCCATTAAGGTATCTGGCTACCTTCTCTTCTTCACTTTCCTTTACCTTTGTTTTCATACAAAGTTTCATGAATTCTTATGTATATGAGCTGACATCTAGCTCCTTCTGCTTCAGGTTTTGCTTCCTCTTGTGTAATTGGATACTGTAATCCAATGGGACATAAGCTTCCTTTACTAATGCCATCATCTTCTTCCATGTAGTGACTCTACGCTTTCCTTCCTGTACTCTATCATCTTGGACGAAATTCCACCATGTCAAGGCAGCTTCTTTCATTTTTGACTGGGCTATTTTCACCCTCTGTTGTTCTGGTATCTCCTCTGTTTCAAAGAAATTGTTCAAGGAGTCTATCCACTCCATCATTGAATCAGGTTCCATCTTTCCTGTAAACACTGGCAAATCCAGTTTCACATCCATGGTTCTCCTCTCCATGGCCTTGAGGGCATTCAACAGTGGTCTTTGGTCTGCAGGAACGACCTCCTCGCTCCAACTAGGGATCTCTTCTTCTTCCCTATCTTCTTCTCTACCAGAACCTACTCTGCTCCTCAACTTCTCTAACTCATCCTTCAATTCCTGATTCTGAGCCTTCACGGCCTTGCTCTCTGCAATCTGTTTCTTCACCAGAACTGCCAACTAAACGTTGGTCATCCTTGCTGGAACCTCAGATGTTCCTTCGTCACCTGACATCCTGCTATATCCTGATCTTTTCCAGAAGATCCTTCCTTTGCTCTGATACCACTATGATGCAGAGGTAGACACAACAGAAGCTTACAAATGGGAAGGAGGAGTCATTAATACAACCAGCATGTTAAAATCCTATCGGCTTATCATCATCATCATATTTCTTGCTAACACAGACAGCATCATCATATTTCAAAGAGGCATGAAATATCCTCCTGCTGACCACTGTTCACTTCCTTATCGCCTATCGGCGAGAGATGGTTCATCAGCCAAGGGGAAATGTCTTACCCCCGATGACTAATGTCACCCCGATGAATATATCGGTCCTATACCGATCAGCTAGACTTGGCTTATCGGCCGGACTCCAACACTCTGTCCCGATGTCCGATATCACCCCGATATCTCTTTTCATCAGTCAGGTTGCCTATCGGCAACACTTCTTCTATCGGCCAGGCCGAAAAAGGTCTCCCCGACGCTATTACTCCTACCGATGCCGAAACACTTAACGTCAGTAGGATAAATCTGCATCGGGTGATATTCGCAATATCCTGATGATGATGACGTCACATGCACCTGATGATGATGTCACCCGGTTATAAGACTCTTACATCCTCCGCAGCATGATAATAAAATGTCGGGTGATATTATACATATCCTGATGATGACCTTTAAGATCCTGATGACGACTTTTAAGAACCTCCTGTCCTTAGCCAAAAAAATGATTTTTCCCTCCCGCACACGATAGCGATATGCGGATGATGGGTACACACGAAAGATGATCCTGACGATGATATACACACTGAGTATATATTCGACTTATATCATCCTGATGCACTTGAAACATGCAAACTTCGTCAGCTTCATAACCTGATCTGGATAGCGATATACTCACAGATGTCGATGCGATTCACTCCGTCTGGAAAAGCACATGCAGATCCCTGTATATCCGTCAGCTGCATGCAAACTCACAGAATCGCACAATTTTACAAAGAAAATATGATGATCGGGCCGGATCACCTTCAGATCAAAACTTAACAGTTTATCTTCCTAACCCTAGCACATGAGGATGCTAGGTTGATTCATAGCATGCTACCAACTGATCTCTCACACAATGAAATGCATAAACAGAAAACTAAAATACAACCTAAACTAACATGCATGACCATTCCACCGATTCACAGAATCAACCGGTGGAAGGGTTGAAAGAATCCATTAACCTGTAATCAGAACAGAAATCAAAACCTAAACAGCTGATAAACCAGATAATGCAATTGATGAGATCTTATTCAGATGAAACACAAATGTCCTGTTTTTACAACAATGTTTCACAATGTCAGGACTGATCTCTGGATTTCGCTCAATCACCAGTACAACATAACTACTACTCTCTTCTCTATGATATTCTCTGATATGATATGATATCTAATCTCAAACCCTAACTGATCTGAGTTATTTATAGCAATATCCTACGAGTACTACCAACTCGGTTCATAGCGGCTGGGAGAGGACAGCTCATACTACCTGATAACGAACTCTAACTGCGTGCACACTCTCCTAGGCTGATCTAATACATATGCATTGGTCCAATGGACCTTATTACATTATGAAGTCAAACATGCTAAAAATAGACTAATGTCCTGTCATGCGGACAATGAACCTATATCCTGTCTTGTAGGGGTGCTCCTGCACCATTCATCCAAAGGGGGAAGATCCCCGGTGTCCACTTCTGGGAAATACATTGGATTATCTTTAGAAGCCTCATATAACATGTGATTCTTAGATGAACACCTATTAAATACCCATGGAGGATCCTTTTTGAGAGGAGACGCTTCATTTGCTAATATTTTTTCTACCAAAGGGATAGCATTGGAATAAAGATAGGGTAGGGTGATGTTAAGGAATGTATCAATGATTTCATCTTCTTGCACGAAGATGTCCTCATAAGTGGGAACATCTTTGTGAGAGGAATCATAGGGTGAAATAGGCAAAGCTAGGTCATTGTCACATGTAGTAGAGACTATGTCTAAGGCATTGTCATGAATTATGGTGCTAATAGAAGAAGAAGAACTTTCATAATCATCTTTCTCATGAGTATTCAAGGAGATGTATCTAGTTAAGTCATTTAGTATCAAAAGGTATGTGTTCATGAGCTCATGATAAAGTTGTCCAAATCAAATACATAATCAAGGATTTCAAATGAAGAGAATTTAAAGATATCCTTGTGGTACATAGATTGTATATGAGTGAGAACATGAGGATTCATTTTAAGGAATGTATAGAAATTCTCAAAGTTTTTGATATATGCATTTAAAGATACCAAAGAGCAATGAGATGAAGATGCCATAATGAAATGTCTTGAAACATCAATGTCCAATAAGATCTAGTAAGATAAGACATGCAAGGTATTATGATACGTACTACACCCTAGATGTGGGACTATTTCACACCCAAGCACTTGTTTGAAGGAAATAGGTAAAAATACACACAGAGTCTACTATTGATATGTTTGTCATTGATGTCAAAAGTCATTGATATCAAAAATTTTGAGTTCATGGTGTTTGTCATCTAGGAGGATTTGCATTGAGTTGTTGAGTTTTTTTCATATTCATTTCATGATGATTGATGTCATGATGTGTTCAAGCATCTTTCTATGTCACAGTGTGTTCAAGTTTGATTAGCAGTTCAAGGCATGACAGTGGGATGTTCACTTAGTTATCCTGTGTTACAAGTTTCAAGCATCAGAACACATTTGTCTTGTATAAGTTCATAGTGTAAGTCTTGGAGGCTCTTGGTGTGGTCAGTATACATTGACACTTTATTCCCTATTTTCTCATCTAGGTTTTCCCTAGGTTAATACTAAGTATTTTGCCTTGATGTTACCTTATCTGAAGCTTTTTATGGTACTGTAGTGTCATTATTTTCCTTGTTGAGTTTAGTTTCTTAAATCTTCCTTTATACAAGTCAGGGTTTGCATTTTTTTAAGAGTTTAGGGACTTAATGTTAGACTTAGGGCATACAACTGAGAGGGGAGGTAAATCAGTTGTACAAAACTTTCTCCAATTTACACACTTAAGTCTTCTGAGTAATTAGCAGTATATTAAATATGAAACATAATGCATTCAAATCAAAAACAGAAACTCATCAACACATAAGACACCAAGATTTTGTCATGGAAAACCCGGTTAAGGGAAAAACCATGGGGTGATTAACCCAAGAAGGTATTCTCTGTTAGAAGAATAGAAAGAATAAAAATGGCACATGACAATTAGGGCTCACTGACCAAGCACTCTGCTCACAAGAGGCTCACTACCTACAAGAGACACACTATCTACAAAGAAGTAAGTATCACATACATGAACTAGAGAATAGCATCTTCACCATGCTTGAATCAATTCCATTAAGCTCAATACTTCTGCTCTACCTTTCACTCTCCTCTTCGCTACCACACACTCATCTCCACCAAGCTCACTTTGAAATGACTTCACAATCCCTTATTTATACACGACATCGACTTAGGAACAATCATCTAAGTCAACAAACACCTACAAGAACATCTGCAAGACATGTAATACATCCAGTCGGCCAGTCTCAGGAAGAACACCAACATCTAGTGGTTATTCTTCAAATACAAACTTTAACTTCAATGCGGACCACCAACATGAACTAGAAACGATCCACAGATCACCACAAGCTTTCCTAAATCACCAAGAACATCTGCACTTCATCTGCTTACAGGAATCCTTCTCTCCTTCATCTAGAACCTCAAGAACACAGTCTGTCATCACTGTCACAAAAGAATAGGTTCTTCCAGACCTTCAAACCATGAGCCAATCGACTTGACACTTCATAAGGACATTCTCAACACTTCCTCAAATCTGCAAAATGGGATAGTACATTTCTGGATCTCACCAGACCTATCTATGTCACTCTGTCACCTCTAAACACCTGCTGGAACTGGTTCTACTTGAGTGACCATAACTTCTTCCGATCTTCATGTGGACCTCTAAAAATTTTCCTAGAGCATCTCAAGACTTATATCTACAAACCCTTTAAACCGCATCCTCTGATCCTCAACCTATCTTGGACTTTTACCTTGTTGTCATCACTGTTCTTCACTATTCCTGATTGAGACTAATTTTCTCAATATCCTCAGTACATAGCTCATCCAATCCTTCTCATTAATGCAACATGAGTATGTTGACATTAATGACAACACCAGTTATACCCATACTTGCAACAATCTCCCCCTTTGTCATTGATGGCAACATATGATGTGAAAAAACCATCAAGACAAGAACTTCTCCTTACTGTAACAACTCCCCCTATCAACAATGACTATTCACATGTCTTCTCTTCCTTAACTGCTCCCCCTTTGATCATCAACCACTTGTTTTTCACATGTCTTCTCTCCCCCTTTGACATCAATGGCAAAGGACTCATACTTGCAACTCCAATACTTCAGAATCATACCTGCTGTTCCCCCTAAGTAGCAGCTCCCCATCATCAATCTGGATCACAAGATATGACTATGATATCCACCAGACTGATGCACATTAGTGCATCCTAGTTCATCACTAGAGGGGCAATAACCCCTAACTTCTCCCTGAGATACTCAAAAGAGTCCTTGGGAAGAGGTTTAGTAAAGATATCTGTAATTTGATCCTTGCAGGGCACAAACTCCAGTCTGACTTCATCCTTGTTCACTTGCTCTCTCAGAAAGTGAAACTTGATAGATATATGCTTAGTCTTAGAATGCAACACTAGATTCTTAGAAATATTTATTGCACTTGAATTATCACAGAAAATTATGATAGGCTCCTCATACTCTACTTTAATATCTCTTAGCATCTGCTTCATCCACAAAACTTGAGTGCAACTACCTGCTGCTGCAATGTATTCTGCTTCAGTTGTAGACAAGGATATTGCCTCTTATTTCTTGCTTAGCCAAGAAGCCAATCTCTTTCCCAAAAAGAATGCTCCACCACTGGTACTCTTCCGATCATCCACATCTCCTGCCCAATCAGCATCTGTATATGCATGAAGAGAGAAATCATGATCTCTAGGATACCACAGACCATACTCAACCATCCCTTTTAGATATCTAAAAATCTTCTTGATTGCCATGACATGGGATTCTCTAGGATCAGCTTAGAATCTAGCAACAAGACCGACAGCTTGCATAATATCTGGTCTAGTTTGAGTGAGATACAATAATCCTCCAATCATTGATCTGTACTTTGTCTAGTCTACCTTAGGAGAGTCATCATCTTTGCTCAACTTACATCTAGTTGCCATGGGAGTATTCATTGGCTTTGAATCTTCCATCCCAAATTTCTTCAACAATTCTTTCACATATTTGGTCTGAGAAATGAAGATTCCTTTCTTTGTTTGAGTAATTTGCAAACCCAAGAAGAAATTCATTTCACCAAGCATAGACATCTAAAACTCAATTTTCATTTGATTTGCAAAAGTTTTACACATACTATCGCTTCCTCCAAAGATGATATCATCAACAAATACTTCAACAATCAAGATGTTTTCATGATCAATTTTGAAATATAAGTTACTGTCAGCAGTACCTTTGTTGAAACCAATCTTCAAAAGATGCTTGTCCAATCTTTCATACCAGGCTCTTGGGGCTTGCTTTAATCCATACAGTGCCTTCTTCAACTTGCAGACCATATCACCATGATCAGACAACTGAAATCCATCTGGTTGCTCTATATACACTTCTTCCAAGTCACCGTTTAGAAAGGCAGACTTGACATCCATCTGATATACCTTGAAATCCTTGAAGGCAGCAAAGGCAAGAAATAATCTGACTACTTCAATTCTTACCACCGGAGCAAAATTTTCTTCAAAATCAATTCCTTCTATTTGAGAGTAGCCCTTGCAGACGAATCTAGCTTTATTTCTGATTACTTCACCAAATTCATTTAGTTTGTTCTAGAAGACCCATTTGGTTCCAATCACATTCTTGTTTCTAGGTCTGGGAACAAGATCCCAAGTGTGATTTTTCTCAATTTGCATCAACTCTTCATCCATTGCTTTGGTCCAGTTTTCATCATTGCAGGCTTCATTTATTGTCTTAGGTTCAATCTTTGAAATCAGACAATGTTCATCTAAATTTTGAGCAATTTTCCTTCTAGTTTGCACACCTTTGCTTTTGTCACCTATGATCTGATCTTCAGAGTGATTCAATCTTACATACCTTGGAACTTTGGGAGTTTCTTGCACTTCTGCTTCTTGATCAGGCTCATTCAAACCTATCTCTTCTTCCTGATTTACCAGATTAGTTTGAATCTAACTTTCAGAAGAGTATTGAACTCCTTGAATCAGAACACCATTCTAATCATCTTCATCATATTCATAAAACCTTGAGGGTTTCTCTATTCCCTCATCAACCTTCACATTTGTACTTTCTATCATCTTTCTTAGTCTCTTGTTATAACACCAGTATGCTTTGCTTTGAGTAGAGTAACCCAAGAATATTCCTTCATCACTTCTAGCATCAAACTTACATAGATCTTCATCTCTTTTGATGTAACATTTGCTACCAAAGACTCTGAAATATCTTACAGTAGGAGTAATGCCAAACCAAAGTTCATAAGGGGTCTTACCGGTATTGCTTCTGATTTGAACTCAATTGAGAGTATAGACTGCAGTGCTGACAGCTTCTCTCCAATAGATTTGATGAACATTTGCTTCCATCATCATGGTCCTAGATGCTTCCTGGATGGTTCAGTTATTTCTCTCCACTACTCCATTCTGCTGTGGAGTCCTAGGAGCAGACAATTGTCTCTTGATTCCATGTTTCTCACAGAACTCTATGAACTCATCGAATGTGAATTCTCCACCTCTATCAGACCTCAGACATTTCAACTTTAATCCCATTTCATTCTCTACCATAGCCTTGAATATTTTGAATTTCTCAAGAGCTTCTGATTTCTCCTTTAGAAAGGTTACCCACATCATCTGGGAATAGTCATCAATTAGCAGCATGAAGTATCTATCACCTTGAATACTCCTAGTTCTTGCCAGACCACAAAGATCAGTGTGAACTAAGTCCAATAATCTAGTAGAAGATAGTTCCTTACTTTTGAATGAGACTCTACTCAGCTTACCCAACTAACATTCCTTGCACAAGTTGTTAGTAGGTTTCACCAATTTTGGAAGATCTCTTACAGCCTGAGTATTGCTTATCTTGATGATATTATCAAAATTCACATGACACATCCGTCTATGCCATAACGAACTCTGATCAAATTGAACAAATAAGCAGCTTTTACCAATACCAACCAAGTGAAAGATATTACCTTTAGTTTGAGTACCGGATGCAATCTCTATTCCGAAGCTTTCAAAGATCTTGCATTTTCCATTCTTGAACCAGAGATCATAAACTTTGTCTACCAACTGTCCAACACTAAGAAGATTGTGCTTCAAACCTTTAACATATAGAACATTACCAGTTTTGTTCCTTCCATCAAAAGAAATAGTTCCTCTTCCTCTGATTCTACCAGCAGAATTGTCACCAAACTTTACCACTCCTCCTTCATACCTTTCCAAATCTACAAACTTATTTTTGTCATCTATCATATGGTGAGAGCATCCACTGTCAATAACCCAATCATCCTTCTCTTCAATTTGGGCAGCCCAAGCTCTTTCCACAGTCTTAAGATTGACAAATACAGAGGACATTAGATCTTCTTCCTTGGTGGCAATGAACACCCATTCATTTCTGGATTTGTTTCCTATATTTGATTCATCATTTGTTACTCCTTCATTATCATCATCTTCATGTACATAGTAATAGTTCTTTTGGAACCTTGGCTTGTTAGGATTTTGCCTTGAAAATCTTTCCGGACACCTTGAGGCAAAATAACCAATCTTATTGTAGTTAAAACACTTAAAAGGTAATTTTCCTTCATACTTACTGGATTCTCTTGGCAGCCTTTTTGCAATAAGGGCTTCAAGTTGAGCAGTTTCTACTTCTTCTTCCAGATCTTTTCTTGCTTTTTCATACCATGACAATTTCCTTGAAGAATTCTCTCCCGGATCAAACCTTTGTTTACCTTTAACAGAGGCACTAGCTTTGAATGCAGATTCAGTCTTTGGGGGGTTGTCTCCAAACTCTGTCATTTCAAATGCAACCAATTTCCTAGCCAATTGATCTCTTGTGACAGTTGTATGGGCTCTAAATTCTTCAATGGCAACAGCCTTGATTTTGTAAGAAGTAGGAAGGGATCTGAGAATTTTACCAATAATCTCATTTTCATCCAAGACTCCACCAGCATTTCTAATTCCACAAACTAGCTCATTCACTCTTGGCTTAAAAGTAGTAATATTTTCATCATCTCTCATCTTCAGTTTTTCAAATTTCCCTTTTAGACTCTATACCCTTGCACTAACATATTGGTCTCCTTCATGCAAAAGTTCCATTTTATTCCAAATCTCAAAGGTAGTTGGTAGGTCAATAACATTTGAGAGCTCTGAGTCAGATAATGCGCTTAGAAGAGCCTCTTTGGTCCGCAGATAGTTTTCAGCATCTATGATTTCATTTAGGGTTGTCAGACCACCCTGTGGAGGTACATACTGTTTTGTAACCATGGACCAGTACGCTATTCCCATACACTGCAAGTGACATTTCATGCGACCTTTCCAAAGAGAAAAGTTGGTTCCATCAAATTTTGGACTATCCTTCTTGTAAGATGACATCCTGGATCTCCTCAAGCGGTTAAGCTCCTTTTAGAGGAACTTAGCTTTGATACCAATTGTTAGACTTAGGGCATACAACTGAGAGGGGGGTGAATCAGTTGTACAAAACTTTCTCAAATTTACACACTTAAATCTTCTGAGTAATTAGCAGTATATTAAATATGAAACATAATGCATTCAAATCAAAAGCAAAAACTCATCAACACATAAGACACCAAGATTTTGACATGGAAAACCCAGTTAAGGGAAAAACCACGGGGTGATTAACCCAAGAAGGTATTCTCTGTTAGAAGAATAGAAAGAACAAAAATGGCACATGCCAATTAGGGCTCACTGCCTGAACACACTGCTCACAAGAGGCTCACTGCCTACAAGAGACACATTGTCTACAAAGAAGTATCACATACATGAACTAGAGAATAGTATCTTCACCATGCTTGAATCAGTTCTATTAAGCTCAATACTTCTGCTCTACCTTTCGCTCTCCTCTTTTCTACCACACACTCATCTCCACCAAGCTCACTTTGAAATGACTTCATAATCCCTTATTTATACATGACATCGACTTAGGAACAATCACCTAAGTCGGCAAACACCTACAAGAACATCCGCAAGACGTGTAATACATCCAGTCGGCTAGTCTCAGGAAGAACACCAACATCCGGTGGTTATTCTTCAAATACAAACTTTAACTTCAATGGAGACCACCAACATGAACTAGAAATGATCCACAGATCACCACAAGCTTTCTTGAATCACCAAGAACATCCGCACTTCATCTGCTTACTGGAATCCTTCTCTCCTTCATCTGAAACCTCAAGAACACAGACTGTCATCACTGTCACAAAAGAATAGGTTCTTCCAGACCTTCAAACCATGAGCCAATTGACTTGACACTTCATAAGGACATTCTCAACACTCCTCAAATCTACAAAATGGGATAGTGCATTTCTGGATCTCACTGGACCTATCTATGTCACTCTGTCACCTCTGAACACCTGCCGGAACTGGTTCTACTTGAGCGACCATAACTTCTTCTGATCTTCATGCGGACCTCTAAAAATTTTCCTGGAGCATCTCAAGACTTATATCTACAAACCCTTTAAACCATATCCTCTGATCCTCAAGCTATCTTAGACTTTTACCTTGTTGTCATCACTGTTCTTCACTGTTCCTGATTAAAACTAATTTTCTCAATATCCTCAGTACACAGCTCATCCAATCCTTCTCATTAATGCAACATGAGTATGTTGACATCAATAACAACAATGGTTAGACCCATACTTGCAACACTTAAACCCTAAAACCTTTAAACTATTAAAGGCACAAAACTCACTTTATATATGTTTGTGAGTTGACTGGATATTGGCAGTGGAAGTTTGTTGGCCCACGATTGTCGTTAAACCAAAAGGTTGACCCATCAATTTTTTATACGAACACCAGAGTTAATGAATCCACGGGAGGTGGTTAGTCCATGTCACAAATCCCATAGGGAGTACTGACCATTTTCCAACAGACTCCCCCCAACGTTACCTGGGGGGATTCAAACCCATGACCTTTGGCTCTAATACAAATTGTTGGTCCACGATTGCCATTAAACCAAAAGGTTAACACATCAATTTTTGATACAAATTCCAGAGTTAATGAATCCACAAGAAGTGGTTAGTCCATGTCACGAATCCCATGGGGAGTACTGACCATTTGCCAACAAAGTTCACTTAAGTGAACATGTTGAGGGGTCACTTCCATCTGTTGATCAGCCCCATCGGATAGCGGAGACTGGGCTCAAAGGTGACACTTTATGTTTTACGTGGGATATACAGATCAATGGATCTTGTTATAGCACAAAAATTATGATTGATGGCATAGGTTCAAACACTTTTTAAATCTCAATGGAACTTAGTCCACCTAAAATTTGACTGGTGGTTTCTTTTAACTGTGCTCCAACTTCCCTATTCAATTATGCAAGTGACATCTAGGGCCAGGTAAATTAATTTAAAGGTTTGTATGAAGGTTATCGACTGGTTGATTGATGTTTTAGGTTTATAGCAGTGAGATCTTTGTGAATATGAAGTTAGTTTGCATATTTTGAATATATTTATTGTAGGATTACACGGTTTTTATGGAAGTATCTTTCTGATCTAAGTATACATAAGGATTTCATAAAAGCTTTGTGATTGAAGAAACTTTGTGTGAATGTGATCACTATGCACAAGAGTTAATCTGCTAAAGAAGGTTGTAGAGTTTTTGAAATGGTGATATATTAGGTTTTTCATGTTTTGATTAATATGCTATTGAATGTGTATTTGAGAAGATGTTAAATTGCAAAAGTTGATAAGGATAGTAGTTTGTAGAGAAACATAGTGTCCCTTTGTGTTTTTCCTTTTCATTCAAATCAGTGATGTAATGTATCTTGTAAATGAGATATTTCTCTTTGTCAGGGAGACATTTCTTGTTGTTAGTGAGACATCTAATTGCCAGTGAGGCATATTGTGTAGCCAATGAGGTTGATTTGCTAGTAAGGCATATAATGTATCCAGTGAGGATTGGCCAATGAGCCCCAACAAAATCTATGTTCATAGTGGTTTTTCACCCTTCTAGGGTTTTCCACTCAAATCACTTGTGTCATCTCTCTTCTTGATGTGGTGTCTTATGATAGATCATCTTTGTTCTTAATGTTATGTTCAAATGTACTTATTATGGTGATATCCAATGTATAATTGATTGAAGTCTTATATTTCTCTACATTATTAATCAAGTGTGTTAATAAGTGAAAAAGTTTGATTATTCAATAGACCACTGATTTACCCCCCCCCCCCACCACTCAGTGGTCCTATACTCCAACAAGTGGTATCAGAGCCTTAGGTTCCTTATTCAAAGTTTAATCAACTTAGGAGATTCTGATAGTGGAGTACTTATCATGGCCAATCAGGAAGGTTATTCTACTTTCAAAGCACCATTATTTGATGGGTCTAGTTATGCTTTTTGGAAATTTAAAATGGAGTCCTACTTGTCTTCCCTAGGTTATAAAGTTTGGGCAATAGTAGAGAATGAGTATATTGAAACAAAACCACCTTCCACTGCTAATAAAAAGAGGGCCTATGAGTGTAATGCTAAGGCCAAAAATGCTATTTGTTGTGCCTTGACTAATGATATCCTTGTCAAAATTATGATTTGTTAGTCTGCAAAGGCTATTTAGGATAAGTTGACAAGCATCTATTAGGGTAATGCCAAATTCAAAGAAGCCAAATTACAAACCTTTAGAGCTAAGTTTGAGAGTCTTAAAATGAGTTAAGAAGAGAAGGTTATTGTCTACCTTCTAAGGGTACAAGAGACTGTCAATGCTATCCATGGTCTTAGTGAGACCTTAGAAGAAAAAGTAGTTGTCAAGAAGGTACTAAGGTCTCTAACATCTAAGTATGATTCCAAAGTATCTATTGTAGAAGGGAGGGATATAAATAAACTTACCTTAGATGAACTTCGTGGCACATTTACTACTTATGAGATGAGGGTTTGTAATGATGACTCTACAAGTAAGGAAGTTGCTTTTAAATCTATCAAAAAGGACAAAGAGACAAATTTTGATCTAGAGGAAGTTAATAACCAAGAATCCACCTTTGTAAGCAGATTGAAAAAGGGGTCAGGAAAGTATAAGGGGAAGCTTCCATTCAAGTGTTTTAATTGTGTTAAGATAGGGCATTATGCTACTCAATGTCCCTATAAATATTCTAAAAGTGATGAAGAGGACAGTAGGAGACAAGGAAGGAAGAAACAATTTAATCCTAAAAGGAAAAACTCTTTCAAAAAGAAGACAAGTTTGTTCACTGAGGATGTTGATGCAATAGATAGTTGTTTAGAAGATTCTCTTGAAGGAGAGGAAACCTTGTTATTGGCTGTTGTTAGTGAAAATTAGAATGAAAAGAGTGAAGATCAATCTGAAAGTGATGAAGAAGAGGTTGATCTTGAAGGAGAGTTGAAATATGGTCTTGGTGAAGTTAAAAGACTCAAGGAGGCAGTTATACAAATAAATCAGACTAAAAAAGATCATGAAAATCTGATCAGCAAGCTCATTGACTCTAAAAAATTAATTACGGACCTAAAGCTGCAACTTGAAGAGAGAAAGAGAGTTGTAGAAGTCACAAAAATGGAGTTAGACACCAAAGAAAAGGAGTTTCATACTTTAGAGGTAGAAGTTGTAGCCTTGAGGAAAAGGATTGACATGTGTGGCAGCAATGATAAATTAGTAGATCTCTTGGGAAAATAGAAAGGCTACAAGGATAAGACTGGTCTAGGGTTTGAAGAAGGACAATGTTCAGACTCCAAGGATCTTCAACATACTAATGACTTTGTCAATATCATAAATAAAAGGCTCATGAAACCATCAAGAATCATGAGCAATATCTCTTTTAGGTATAATCCACATTTCTTTGGTTATTTCTTTCATTGTAACCAATATGGATACAAGGCTAGTGAATGTAGGATTTTATCTAGAAGAAGAACAAGTTTTGTAAGAAGAAATCCCTTTGAATTCTTGAATAAGTTGAGATGCTTTAATTGTGATAATTTTGGACATATTTCTATGTTTTGTAGTTCTAACTTGTAAATGAAACAAAAGAGAATTAGTGTTCATTCCAAGATGGCATCTTCTATTGTTGATAAGGCAAAATTAGTTTGGAGACCAAAGTAGATTAACAAAAAGGTTGAAGCTATGCTTGTTCAAACTGCACTACATGCCAAGAAGAAGGATTTGTGGATTATAGACAGTGGTTTTTCAAACCACATGGCAGGTGACAAAATCAAATTCACTATGATTGAAGACATTGGTGAAGGATTTGTCAAGTTTGGTGACAATACTACTATTCAAATCAAAGGGAAAGGTACTATCTCTTTGGATGATAACACATCTTTGCATGATGTGTACTACGTAGAAGGTCTACAACACAATCTCTTAAGTGTGAGTTAGATTTGTGATAATGGTTTTAATGTTCTTTTTGATGCTCATGGGTGTGAATTTAGAAAGAAATTAGGTGAATATGTTGTAGCAGGGTTGAGGACTAAAGGAAACATCTATGACTTACAAGGGACCAAATCCATGGATGTTTTTGAATAGATGAGGGAGAGATTGATGGTCTTTCTCTTGCTTCTCTTCACTAAATCATTTATGCATGGTTTTAGGGGGAGACTATGTCCTTGCTCCATCATCCCTCTTTCTTGATTGGTTGTTCAGTTTGGGTGTCTTGGTTCAAGTATTGGTGGTGATTCTAGTTTGACTTTTTCATTGATGGTTCCTTGGATTATGATAAGGCATTGATCTCTGCAATGTCAATTCCTTTTACTCCTTTGTTACAGTATGGCAGTCTTCATTTATAGCTTATTATGCATAGTCATGCTTATATCTCAAGTGGTTTTTTCTCGGTAATTTGCTTTGTGACAGTATCAATGTTTAGCTTTGACAGTGCTTTGTCTATTGATCTTGCATGAACATAATGGTCTTTAATTGTGGTATGTGACAATGGATTGCACAGTAGCATTTGACAATGATTCTTGAGACAGTGATATATTGTAATAGTGATTTTCATGCAACCTTCTTGACAGTAATATTCCTATGGTTTTGATCAAAAAGTGTTCCATGGTGTTAAAATGGTTGATACTTTGTTTTTGATATAGTAAGCAGCAAAAAAGGGCATCGATCCTATTATACATCAGCCAAAAAGATGCACCAAAGTTATGGTACAAGGTTGATACTTTGTTATGGTACAAGGTTGAAAGTGAATTATGTTGTCATTATGTATCACAACCTGAATTGCTTCAGTGCTTCTCAGTGGAGATAATTAGATCAGTAGTTTCTTCTATGCAATTGATAGCATAATCAATATTCATGGTGTCTATAGTTTTGTGAGTTGTATGAGATCATGTTTTCATCAATTGTAAGGTGAATAGTAGTAATGGAATGACAATATGCTAAGGTTATTTCAATTCTTTCTCTAATTCCCTTTAGAGTTTCTTTTATATGGTTCTTTAAGGATACTCCCAAAGCAGTGATATGGGGTTTTCATGGATATTTGTTTTGATGACTGTATTTACTCAGTAAACAGAAATCTAGACAAAAACTTATTTCAAATGATGCATGGATTTATGTAAGTCTTGTTTGTGAGACTTACAACAAGAACAATGTCCTACAATGAAGTGAAACTTGAAGGTTTAAATCTTTCAAATGTGGTTCCCAAAAAGATAATATGAAATTAGGGTTTATTGTTCTTGATATTAGACACAATGGTAATGTGAAGGTTCTCCAGTTGGTAGGTGCAAAATCAAAACTTTGCAATCTCTATTAGCATTATGTGAAATAGGGTATGACATTCATCTTTGTGTAAAGAAGACTTTTTGTCAATTAAACTATTGTAGTTGCAAGTGCTCTGATATTCATGTAGGCAAAATGTAGAGAAATAGACAATGCCTATATGGTGCAGTGAAGAGTAATGAATTCCATTGGCATTGCAGTTTCTTTATGTTATTCATGACAGTGCATTTCATGTATTTGTCAGTGTGTTTCATAAGACAGTGATATTTGACAGTGTGACAATGTTGCCTACTTGTCACTATATGATAGTCTATTTGAAGGTTTGATTTTGATAGTTTGGTGAGATGTAACTACAATAGCATGAAGTCTGCCCTTTGGTGACAGTGATATTTGATTTTACATTTGTTATGACAATATCAGAACAACACCATTCACAGTGATATTCTATTCTGCTCTTGATTTAGAGAAAATGTGTATCAATGATCTGCCAGTGCTATTTCATGTATAGCAGTCCTTTTTTTCTCTGCTAACAGTTTGTTCATTTAGGACAGTCATTGACAATAACAATCCTTTTTGTACCAATTTGGAAGGCTCCTAACATTATAAATCAGAGTTTTTTTAGATCTGACAGTATAATTGATCTTAGTCTTGCAATTCTTTATGCATTTGTGCAGGGGGAGATGACAGAGATAAACAACAATTGATGTGTTTTTGACAATGATGAGTGTGTCTTTATTTTTGGGAGTGACAGTGATGAAATAATAGTGTTTTCTATCTTGACAGTGAAATACAGTGAAATAACAGAGTTTTTGTTTTGCCTCATGGTTTATAATGATCTTGTTTTTATCGACAGTATAGTGATGTTTATAGGCAGGTGTTTTGAAGCAGTGATAGTAGTGTTGTTTATGGATAGGTATTTTAGCAGGGTAGGTGATCTTTTGTTTCTGACAGTGAGCAATTGAATCAAATGTGCAGTAACAGTCACAACTATGTATTTCATGTTTTTTACAATGTAATATCTCTTTTGGTGTTATCCAGAGTAAGATCCATCATGATCGGTGTGAGTTTGTCTATATAAGGAACAATTAGTGTCTGCTAGACAAGGGGAGTTTCAGTGCATACCAGATTATCTTATACCCATGGTATCATTCTTTGTCATTTGATGTCAAAGGGGGAGAGAAGGAGTTGTTTTTGGCATTAATGACAAAGGGGGAGTTTGTTGATATGTTTGTCATTGATGTCAAAAATTTTGAGTTCATGATGTTTGTCATCTAGGAGGAGTTGCATTGAGTTGTTGAGTTGTGTTCATATTCATTTCATGATGATTGATGTCATGACGTTTTCAAGCATCTTTCTATGTCACAATGTGATCAAGTTTGATCAGCAGTTCAAAGCATGACAATGGGATGTTCACTTAGTTATATTGTGTTACAAGTTTCAAGCAGTAGAACACATTTGTCTTGTATAAGTTCATAGTGTAAGTCTTGGAGGCTCTTGGTGTGGTCATTATACATTGACACTTTGTGCCCTATTTTCTCATCTAGGTTTTCCCTAGGTCAATGCTAAGTATTATGCCTTGATGTTACCTTCTCTGAAGTTTTTCATGGTTCTACAGTGTACTTATTTTCCTTGTTGAGTTTAGTTGCTTAAATCTTCCTTTATACAAGTTAGGGTTTGCAAATTTTTAAGAGTTTAGGGACTTAAACCCTAAAACCTTTAAATTGTTAAAGGCACAAAACTCACTTTAAACCCATATGCACTTTATATTTGTTTGTGAGTTGACCGGCTATTACTAGTGGAAGTTCACTTAAGTGAACATGTTGAGGGGTCGCTTCCATATGTTGACTAGCCTCATCAGATAGTGGAGACTAGGCTTAAAGGTGACACTTTATGTTTTATGCGGGATATACAAATCAATAGTTCTTATTAGGGCGTGAAAGTTATGATCGACGATGCAGGTTCAAACACTTTTTAAATTTCAATGGAACTTCGTCCACCTAAAATTTGACGGGTGGTTTCTTTTAACTGTGCTCCAATTGCCCTATTTAGTTATGCAAGTGACATCTAGGGCTAGGAAAATTAATTTAAAGGTCTGTATGAAGGTTGTCGACTGGTTGGTTGATGTTTTGGGTTTATAGCAGTGAGATCTTTGAGAATATGAAGTTAGTTTGCACATTTTGAATATATTTATTGTAGGATTAAAGGGTTTTTATGGAAGTATCTTTCTGATCTAAGTATACATAACGATTCCATGGAATTTTTGTGATTGAAGAAACTCTGTGTGAATGTGATCAGTGTGCACAAGAGTTAATCTGCTGAAGAAGGTTGTAGAGTTTTTGAAATGGTGATATATTAGGTTTTTCATGTTTTGATTGATATGCTATTGAATATGTATTTGAGAAGATCTTGAATTGCAAAAGTTGATAAGGATAGTGGTTTGCAGAGAAACAAAGTGTCCCTCTATGTTTTTCTTTTTCATTCAAATCAATGATGTAATGTATCTTGTCAGTGAGATATTTCTTGTTGTTAGTGAGACATCTAATTGCCAGTGAGGTTGATTTTCTAGTGAGGCATATTGTGTAGTCAGTGAGGCTTTGCCAGTGAGGTTGATTTTTTAGTGAGGCATATAATGTATCTAGTGAGGATTGGCCAGTGAGGCCCAATAAATCTATGTTCATAGAAGTTTCTCACCCTTCTAGGGTTTTCCACTCAAATCACTTGTGTCATCTCTCTTCTTGATGCGGTGTCTTATGATAGATCATCTTTGTTCTTAATGTTATGTTCAAATGTACTTGCTATGGTGATATCCAATGTCTAATTGATTGAAGTCTCAGATTTCTCTACATTATTAATCAAGTGTGTTAATAAGTGAAAAAGTTTGATTGTTCAATAGACCACTAATTCACCCCCCCGCAGTGGTCCTGTACTCCAACATCCACAAAAAATAGAGTGGATGGGAGGAAAGAGTACAACACAACAAGGCTAAGTTGATGATTTTAAAGGTTTTGATCAAAAAGCTATGAATGAGGTGTGCAAACACATAGTGTTGAAATACACAGTGTGTGATTAAGAATATGCCAATCTTCACACAATTTAATGAAATTAGGAAAAATTTTGAATGACCAATGAATATATGTTTGGATATGAATGTAAGATCTGAAATGCAATATATCTATGATGAATGCAATGAAACAACACCAATCTATCCTTGTTTATGCACCTAAAATGTTCAATTTTTTTTCACTTTTCTCAATGCAAATGCACAAAATATGTAATAAAATTAGAAGAATGATGAGGGGTAGAAAGTTATAATCTTTCAATCTGTCCAATAATGCATCAAAATTTGTTACAACACACCAATCTTACAATGCAAGATGAGAGATTAACCCAAAATGTAGTAAAAATGCAAGGATTTTCAAAACCCGAATAGTGAAATTAAGGCATGAAAGTATGCGAAATGATGAATGGATGGAATATAATCAGATTTAATATGAAAAATCACTCAGATCAGATTTGAAATGATGCAAAGCTTCTACAATGCAAAGTGCAAGTGAAATTTTAAGGAAAAATGAATGAATGTGTTAATTTTTGTTGAAATACACAGTGTGTAAATGCAAAATTTGAAGTCTAAATGCAAGAGCATGCAATGATGAAACACTACAGTCAAAAATCAGATTTGAATGAGTGTTAAAATGAGTAATAAAATCTGAGACAAGATTTTAATTACAAACCCTAGCTTTTGAAATTACTAGGTTATATGAAAAATGCAAAATTTCAAGCAAAACAGTAGCAAATGAGAAAGGCAAATGCAAGGTAAATGACCATGAAAATATGAAATGCTGAAATTTATCTAAAATATGAAAAAAATATCATAAAATTAAATGTTTTCAATAATGTGCAATGAAAAATAGTGCAAATTATGTCTAAATGCAAGCCAAAAATGCCTATTTAAAAAAAAAAAATTAATTTTTTTTTGGTAAGATTTTGAAATGTATAATGATGAAAATGAAATGTATGAATGAAAATTTGATGTACAACACTCAACAAGATGCAATATTTAGAAAAACACGGGTTCACCAAAATGTTATGTAGAAAAAGAGGGTTTGTCGATTAGATTGATATGTTGATTAGATCCTCCTTTCACTACATACATTTAAGGACATTAAACCAAGTTGAATCACAAATTTTACAAGAGGACTCAGCTATAGGTTTGGTGTCACTTGGAATTGACAATGAAATTTGAAATTTCTTGATTGATTTGTTAAGTCTTAGCCTGATTAAGCCTAAAACCCTAATTATGAAAAATCATAAACAAACAGACGAATCCCGACAAATGCTCGCACAGGAAGACACTAAATGCAGATTAGAAACATACCATGATTTAAATTTAAAAAAGTAGAAACTTCGGGGTGGAAGAGTAGGCACCAGTGTCTAAGGTAGTACTTTTTCTGAGGGCTTTGGGATATTTTCTGCTACAGACTGTAACCACTTCAGAGATTCCCAATAGTGCAGAAATGAGGGATAAAAGAGCGGGTGCCCTTGTCCAATTAGGGATCTTTCCTGTCATTTTCTTCAGATCTAGATTCTTTCTACTCTGCTCTGACCTCCTGCAACTCCTCTCCACATAATCTAACACCCGTAACCTACAATCATAAGAGAGGGGTTAGGGGTTGTGGTGTTTAGGAGCTTGCATTGGTTAACCCCTATAATGGCATTCAATCCTTCCAACACCATTGTTAGATAGAGAGTGTGTGCCCTTGGTAGACAGAGGAAAAAGCAATGATATGATAAATGATTAAAAACACAAAGTAGATGTCACCTTGGAGGTGAAGCTCTCATGGGGAGATGAAGATCTTTCATGCCATGAGGAGATGGATTGATGAAGACAAAGCTGCAACAAACAAGTACAAGTACAAACACAACACAATACTACTCTACAACACAATAAAAGCCTTGAGTATCCTTAGCCTAAGATCACAAGTTCACATTATCCATATCTAGTTAAAATGAAGTCCTAAACATGCTTATATATGCATTCTCACTAAACTTTCCTAATTCAAATTGAATAGGCCGACAAAGGGAAACCTTTTAACGTTCACTTTGCAGTCATTTAAAATTTGGGTCCCGACAAAATAGGGCAGGACAAGGGCACGGGCACCCTTGTCCAGGGACCTATTTTAGGGTTGGATTAAGCTCAAGAGGGTCCCCTTAGTCCTATTTTACATGGGTTTTAGGGGATTTTGCTCTGGGATTCATTTCTAAAATGCATGATTAAATCAAAAGGTCTTGGGAGCTAAACTTAGGAGGTAAAATTCCTAGGGGGTCATTTTACGACATAACAATTAGCATGGGTTTTGTCCAAGGGATTCTAAATTCAAGAAACCATCATGATATGATATTAGTAGTAGTGGATAAGCTCACTAAGGTGCCTCATGTATTCCATGGAACTTAACTGATAGAGCTCTTGTATTGGCTAGGAGAGTTATTCAAGAAATATTTGACCCACATGGAGTTCCTAAAAAGAACATCTTGGATAGAGATGTTCAGATGACCTTGAGGTTTTAGAAAATCTTATTTTTAGCATTGGGTACTCAATTGAATATTAGTTTCACCTATCATCATGAGACTTATAGTTAAATTGAGAGAGTGAATCAAGTATTAGAAAATTTGTTGTGCATGTATTGCATGGATCAACAGTATAATAGGGAAAAGTATATGCCTTTGGTAGAATTCATATATAATAACTCTTACCAATCTACTATCAAAATGCCCCCCTTGGAGGTGCTATATGGTTAGAAATGCAAAACACCTATCATTTGGGCTTGACTGGAAGATAGAGTGTGCATATGACCAAAAATGCTAATAGAGATGGAAGAGCAAGTTAAATTTATTAGAGGTTGGTAGAAGCCAATGATAGGCAAAATTGTTATGCATATGCAAAATAAATACCATGATAGTTTACTATCAGGGATAAAGTCCTTTTGAGAGTCAAACCCCAAATGAGTTCAATAAAGTTTGGGAAGTCAACTAAATTTGCACCTAGATATGTGGGCCCATTTGAGGTTCTTGAAGTAGTCAACCTAGTCACATACATACTTATTTTACCACCTTCTCTCGATCATTTGCATGATGTTTTCCATGTTTTATATCTGAAGAAATATATGTCTAATTTTTCTCATTTACTTGATTGGAATGCTCTTCAGGTTTAGGATCCAAGAGAGGTTACAATCAAGCCTCTTAGAGTGCTCGAGGTTCGCAAGCTACATTTATGTAACATGGATGTCACTCAATACAAGGTCTAGTGGGACCAGTACTCAAAGGATAGTGCCACTTGGGAAGATTAGGATAATTTTGTTGAGCTTTTCCTTGTTTAATTAGAATCAGACTCAATGCTTTTTCATAAATTTTTGTTACCTATTGAACTATGTCATCAAGGACAATGATCTTTTAAGGGGGAGATGTTATAACCTATTTTGGAACAATTAATTATGTTATATTTTAATTATTTAAATTTTGAAATTTATGTGATGCATAAAAAGATGTGATTTCTTATGAATTCGATATAGGAAATGATTTCTGACAAATGAATATCTTGTATGAATTTATGTGAATATAGAATTTTAATATCATTTTTTGAATGGTGATTGAAATGTATATGATGATATTGTTTCATCTTATAATGTCATTAATTCTTTTTTTATGAATTGATTATCAATCAGAGATATATATTTAAATGCAACTTTGTAATTTAATGGACTAACTACCTTGTTGATCAATGAGGTGGATGCAAGATAGGTTTATTTCCCCCTTTCGGTTGAGGAGGGAGAGCATCATCAGGGAGATGGATACAGATCGAGTTGAATTGGAAACTCATACCATGCATTCTAGAACACTAAGGAACTTTACTAGGTTTAACTAGTCATGCATTTGGTGATGTCCAACCTGTCATAAGTCTGTTGAAAACAAGGCAAATAACTAAGAGGGGAGGGTGAATCAGTTATCTCAAAATTTCTTTAATTTTCTTTTCTTTTGTTATCTCAATATTTAGTGTTATATCAAAACATGAAAGCATATATAATCATAAGAGCAAAAATAAAATTAACACACATTACACAAGGATTTTTACATGGAAACCCTATTAAGGGAAAAACCATGGGGTGACTAACCCAAGATTGTTTTCTCTGTTAAAAGAATAAAGGAGTACAAAATGGCACTTGCAATTAGGGCTCACTGCCTGAGCACACTGCTCACAAGAGGCACACTACCTACAAGAGAATCACTGTCTACAGAACTTACAGAAGATAATCAAGTGTTTGAACTGATGAGAAGCATCTACAAATGCAAGAGTTCAGTTTCAGTTAGGCACAATATACTAATCTGATGCACTTCATTCTTCCTCTGTTCAAAGTTGTTATTCAGTCACATACCGGACTTGAATTGTTGTTCTCACACTTATCCCTGCTTTTCTTCTCACCTTATTTCTTCATATCTTCAACACACACACTTACATGCTGGAATCCATCTGGTATATATATTCACATCAAGGATTTTCATCAACTTTCTAGTCGGAAACAAGAACACTCAAGATATTTGCAAGTTATTGATCTGTCGGCTGAGTCCATGCTTGATTTGTGATGCATATCAAAAGCTTAAGCATAGAAGTCATTAATCATGTCAGCCAATAATGTATAATCCCATAAATTGCTTAATCAACACATTTTACTCATCCGAATTGAAGTCTAATACTCTACCGGTCAATTCTTCCTCTATCTGCTCTGCCTAACTGGAACCCAACACTCAGATGCTCATATCTTTTTCTTGCTTTATGACTAGAGGCTAAACCTTTGGAATACAGTAGTCATGATACCCCTCATGACTTATCCAAGTTCGTAACTTACTGAGTTACACCATCTAAGAGATCCAAACCTAATTGTCAGACCTTGTTACATACTCTATTCTTGTTTACCAAACCAAAACAATCTTTAATCTGACTTCTGATATAGGCATACTATGTACTATAGATGTGTGGGATAGACTTTGTTGCCGTCAATGACAACACTTATGAAGCCACACAGTGTATCTTGCCAACAATCTCCCCCTTTGGCATTGATGGCAACACTTAGTGAAAAATGGCTAAGTGTTGCAGTAACTCCCCCTTGGCTGATGCTCTGTCTTTTGCACTATTTTACCGAAGCTCCCCCTTAGTTGGAATCCACATTTTTCACTACTCTTCACTCCCCCTTTGACATCAATGGCAAAGGGTGGAATCTGCATACCAAAATTTTGTAAAAAATGTTCTATACATGGTCGTATAAGTATATATAAATCATATGTTATACTTACATATACTTAAGTACATCTGCAAAAGTAGTCTTCAGTTGTACAAACTCTGTGGCCCAGTTGTTCTTCATCCTATCCAAAATGGAGATGTGATCACTCAACAAAAATGCATATGCTTCTGCCCTTCTTAAATCTGCTGGATCACTGGTCTGGGCTGTGGTCTGAGCATCTGTCAAGGCCTCATGCATTGCCTCTAGCTTAGGGGTAATTATCCCTCTGAGTTCACCCATTTTGTTCATTATGTTCTTTTTTTCTTTTCCCAGTCTCTTTATTTCATTTATTATAACAATAGCCTGGCATTCTTGATTCATTAGAGAGGAGGAAAGAGGGTTGTGAAGGGGAAAATGGATTAATCAATTAATGATAATAAAAACCCAATACATCTATGAAAATGTGAAGGAAAGAGGAGATTAAAAATAACAAATGAAATGATACTCACACCTTTACCTTTTGTCTTCCATAGTTCGCCTATCTCTTCTTGACCTTGATGATGATGAAGCCCTCAGAAGCGAATGCTCCCTTACTTGTTGTAGGTGACAAGAATGGAATGGCTGAGATATTTTGTGTGATTAAAGATGAGTTTCAACACACTAACAATGAAGGATGTGAAATGCTTAAGAAGGTGGGGTGCCAAAGGCGCACCTGTGTTTCTGCAGCATAAGTTTGCTCAAGCTATGGATATGAAATGAAGAAGAGGAAGACTATATTTATAGAGTTGTGTGGACGAAGATCAACGGTTGAGAAGAAAAGGGAAGATCAATGGAGGAGGATTGTTGAGGAACGTGCAACAAATGGAAGAAAGACATGTGTCATTCGAAAAGTAGTTTTGTTGAGTTAACTCTTCTCTTGATGAGGATGAGATTTGATTTTCCTAATTTAGAATTTATTTTTCTAATTTAAGAGAAAGTTTTCTTTAATGATGCTTTAAAACTACTTTTGCTTTTTTGTATGACAAGAGGAAAGTATTTTTAGAAGATACAAATGATTTTTGAAGATAAGAATGCATAATTAAATAAAAAGATTTTATTTAATTATTTTGTAGATAATTGAGAGGAATAAATAAAATATAGAAATATATTTTATTTTGTGGAGATTTTTGAAGAATAAAATAAAATATAAAAGTATATTTTATTTAGTGGATATTTAAGATTTTATTTAAATAAAATTTGCACTTTATTTAAATTTGGAAGAATAAAAGATTTTAATTAAATAATTAAAATTATTTAATTATTTAGAAGAATGAAGTTGATGAAAATGAATTTAATTAATTAAATACAATGTAATTTATTTAATTAAATGAGAGGAGATGAATCAAATAAATAAATAAATTTATTTATTTATTGATAGAAGAATGTGAATGATGAAATAAATATTTAAAATATTTATTTAAGTAGAGTCATGCTAATTTTAGGTGTATACATTTTGCCTTTCTTTGATGCAATGTGTTTTATCACGTTGTTTCAAAGAAAAAGAATTTTTGACAGTGATACATGCCCCAGTTTGCCCCTGGTACAAGTTTAATGACAGGATGCCCCCTCGGGAGATTGGACGAGAAGAAGGAAGAAGGTGTGAGACGGACAATCTCATGAAGAAGGTTAAAAATGGGTTAGGATGGAAAAAAAATAGGATATGGTTTGGAAGAAACAGACATGGGAAGTGCCACAGTTGTCATACAGTCTAATATGGTTCACTTTCTATATATAGGAGCTGGGTCCACAAGTTCTATTCATTTGTACACTTGTCCATAGTTGATTAGTCCTCTTGAGAGCTTAGGAGAGCATGGCAGCTAGAGAGATGGATATTCCGCGCGAGGAGCATCAGTTTGAGCGGATCTGACGGTTCGATCGGCCAGCAGAGGCAGGACCCCCGGTATGTAGTTCATCAAAACTTGCTAAAAGTCAATTTTTTAGGCTCATTAATGGTTAGGAAAACAACTAGAACATATGCGCTGAATCGTCTTGCGGCGCATATGACCTCTGAAATGGCACATTTGCTGCGATATGGCACATTTAAGCTCTGAATTGGTGCATTTGATAGTTCGGCACATTTAAGCTCTGAATTGGCGCATCTGCTGGGAAACGGCACATGTGACATAAGAATCGGTGCATGTGCCAGAATGGCGCATATACGTCAAAGAGTGGCGCATTCACAGTGAAGTGGCGCATGTGATATGGATCGGCGCATTTGCCACCTAGATTGGTGCATTTGCACTAGGAAAATCAGTTGACTTAATGAAATTAACCCAATTGGCATCTTGATCAATGCGTCAATTAATTAGTGATCTCTGAGATTGCCGGGAATCTAGTCGAGAGATGATATGATGTTTTGATTAATTTGATATGTTAAGTCAACGATAGGATAGGTTGGTTGCTCTGAGCAGGTTTTGCATGGATATGGATTTATATTGACGTTATGCTTCACTTGGTTGCAGGAGGATATTTGGGATGTTCTTATGTCACGAGAGCAGTTTTTGTGGCCGTTGCTGCAGTGATATATGCTGACGGAGATAGATCGGGAGGCTCTAGGTGCTATGGGCCTTCATTACATTTGCTTTATGCCTGAGGTTCACATGAACTAGGCGATGTTGACCGCAGCAGTGGAGCGTTTGCACAGTGAGGATGGGACATTCCATCTTCCGATGGGAGAGATGGCGATCACTCTCGAGGATGTGTATAGGATTGATTCTGCACCTCCCTATTCAGGGAGAGCTGGTTGAGTACGAGTCACAGTGGGACACTGGCTTGGAGGAGTGCAAATGTGTGTTTGATGACTCTAAGTTGGTGGGGCAGGTGATTTCGTGGCAGGATATTCATGACTGCTATGACTACTTCCCAGGCATAGTGGCAGGATTGGTTAGTGGCGTAGTATGCCCCGATAGGCGGTCACACGGCTTCCCGATCAGTTGGGGGAGGGTGTTAGAGAGCATGATTATGGATGGGGCGCGGTACGCATGGGGTGTGTGTGTGCTTGCACACCTATATAGAGACATGCACTAGGTGGTGTATCACAGAGGAGCTAGTTTGTTAGCAGATGTTTCTCTCTTGCAATTTTGGTTGTGGGAGCACATTGCTATCACACAGCCGATATGTTTATTTCACAGGCAAAGGGGGAGCCCTATAGTTATGGCTATGTAGGTGTGATTTCCCAGCACAGGCTGGGGAAGTTGGAGTACTGGAGACATGCTTTTGATGGCATGGATGCAGTCATTTGGCGCCCTTACATAGACTGTGAGGTATGGGATGATGAGGCAGATGAGCTTCCATATTTCTTCTAGACGCGGTGGCTCATTGGCAGGACTAGGTACATTCTGGAGAGGTAGATTGTTAGTAGAGTGCAAAGACAGTTCGATCGAGTACAGGGCAGACCACAGGGGGAGGCACGCTTTGCTAGGACTCATGTAGAGAGGTATAGTTGGGGTCCTGTGGCATCATATGAGAAGGACTTGACAAACTTTTGGTAGATTCCTTATGCATCTTGGCCCATGAGGAGGGACATAGTGGACGCTGGCATGATGCCAGATTATGAGGAGTGGTTCGCGCCACACTCATTCCTGAGATATTCAAGGCCAAGGGAGTTAACTCCTCATATAGACGAGGATGATTCAGATGAGAAGGGTGCAGCTGGCAGGAGGAGGGGAGGACGGATGAGGAGAAGGAGAGCTCAGGGAGGTGGGAGATCGAGACAGAGGCGGAGGTCCAGAGAGGGACCTGTGGGCTAGCAGGCAGTTGTGCAGTCGTAGGTTGTAGGATAGGTACAGGTCCAGGTGCCAGTTCAGCTAGTGGCAGCACAGAGACAGATGTCACCACCACAGCAGGTGGCGCAACCGGTACAGGGACAGGTGTCAGCACAACAGGTGGCCAGGCAAAGCAGGCTCTACAACTTGATGTGCAACAACAGGTTATGGTTGCACTGCAGAGGCAGTGAGGGCTCACTTGAGAGCAGCAAAGTCACGGAGAGAGGTGGATGTGGCGCGAGTATCAGAGGTATCTTGGGAGAGGAATGCAGCCTTAGCTAGCATGCGGGCTATGAGAGCATAGAGGGATGCATCTATGGGTATAGATGGTACCTCTAGCTTTTTGGTTTCATAGGTACACCAGGCACAAGTGCAAGTGGCCCAGGTGCAGAGTGAGCTTACTAGAGCCTAGGTACAGGCTTAGTATTATAGAGGATTATACCATGGAGCAGTGGTAGCAGATCAGCGTACCCCTAGCTTCAGGAGCCAGTCAGAGGCGTTGCAGAGGGCAGGTGGGTCATGGTCTGTAGGCTCAGTGAGGGGTCCACAGTCATCTGGGGTAGACAGAGGAGAGGCCAGTGTAGGGAGCAGTGTTCCCCGGCATCAAGGTTAGTCAGACCTGGATACTTGTACCAATTTTGATCAGAATTTGTACACACTTTTGATGGATGGCCAAGATAGCTGATATATGTACTATTTTTGGTCTGAGACATGTATCACCATCTGTTACTTCTTTGTATACATTTATGATATGACTCTGGGAGACTTGGACAAAGATTTTGATATGTTGTACATTTGGACATGTTTTTGATGTTTACATGATGATGCAGTTGTTCATGGTCTACATGCATGTGTTCTTTGTTTATATGCTATGGATGCATTTTATCTTGTGATGTTTTGTACATGTGATGCATACTAGATGGATGTTAGGATGATTTGATATGTAAATGCAAATGTGTATGGATATGATTATGCAGTTCTATATATTTTTGTCTATGTTTTTGATTCTTTTGATATGATATATAGATGCAAATGCATGTGGATGACCTAATGCACTTGAATATGTATGCAAATAATTTAATCATGTGAATGACTATCTCATGTGATATGATATGCTGCCTATGCTATGTTTTTGATATGTCTAAATGTACTCAATCAACACAGAGATGATATAGATATGTAGAAGAAAAGAGATGAAGAAATGAGAATTTCATTTGATATACTGTAGGATTTCTTTATTGTGGGGATGATATGGATTTGCTAGATATGGGATGGATATGGATGTGGATTGTCATCTTGCAAGGTTTTACTTTCATCATTGGGCACTTTTTGGTATTTTTCACTTTTGGAAATGTTGTAAGGAAACACAAGCATCTAGGCATAATTAGACCGAGATGACCTGAGTATTCTTTACATGGATTTTAATATAGCAAGTTGATACAAGCATCTAGTCAAACTTGAATCTAGATGACCTGAGTACTTCTTGCATTTCAACAGACAAGGATTGCCCCTTTTCATGTTTAGACCTCGGAGTCCTCGATGATCTTTTGTTGATCATGTCGTTAGACAAAAGTTGTCACATTTCTAAAGTTTAATCCACAAGCAGCAGACAAAGAAAATGATTATGCCCCCCATCATAGCATCTCTAGCTTTTGGCATCCTTGAGTAGCATAGGAAGACATAATGACAAAAATTCAAGACCTTGTAAATTAACCTGTTGACAAAACATTCTTGTATTAGATGTGTCTTTTGCCATAACTGATATAGAATCCATTTTAGTGTTTTTGGTATGGTACTTTGCTTCATTTTGGGTAGGTTGATGTTTTTGTGCCAAGACTTTTGGTTTGGGTAGCTTATTTTTGTTGTGCTTGCTTGTCTAGTGAAAGGTATCGCAATCCTTATTGGTATCCTCTTAGAAAAGTGGCATTCAAGAATCCAAACCCGCAACTAGGTCAAGGAGTTACCCCCAGTTTAGACAAAGATCAACTTATTATGGGCGAGACGACAGACAGACATGGAGAGATGGGCCCTAAAGGACTGACCTAGTGCCTCGGGGGCTCATTGCTAAATGGCCTTGCCTACGTGACGACGTAGAGGCAACGTAGTTTGGGGTAAACCCTAGCAGACCTAAGACCTAGGCGATGGCAAAGTGATGCAGAAATAACATGGACTCAGATTAACAGAAGGACTAGATATGGGACAAATGGGACCATGGAGTGGAGTGAAGAGGAGCCTCGAGGGTGCATTAAGAATGGCCTTGCCTACATGATCACTCAGAGGTGACATAGTTCGACAATGGTGCAAAGGATTGGTTCAAGATAGACAATATGATGGACACAAGAGATACGAAGTCACAATAGATGGAGGAAGTGGTTTGTCGCAGATAGCACTTGTTTGCCAGGTTTTTACCACTTGCTTTTATTTGCACGAGAAGCTAAAAGTACACATGACGCCTGTTTGCCAGATTTTCACCATGGTACCTATCCTAGGCACTTGTTTGCCAAGTTTTCACCATAGGACAATTTTTTTGTTATTTTTCTATTTTTTGATTGTTTTGTTTTGTTTTTTCATCACTTTTTCAATTTTATTTTTTTGTATTTTTTCAGGACTCCCGTACATTGGGGTTTTCAGGTATAGAACTTGCGAAGGTGCATGCTGTTGATAGGATCATCGAAGAGTTCACCTTCAGATGTAGCCAATTGATATGCCCCCGATCCATAAGCTGCGATGATGACATAGGGATCTAACCAGTTGGGTTTGAACTTTCCTTTCTTTTCTCTGTCTTGCTGATTTCTGGGATTTTCTCTTAGGACTAGGTCACCAACCTGGAATACTCAGGGTTTTACTCTGTGATTGTAGGTTCTGGACATGCGCTGTTGATATGCTTTTAGATGGTTAAAGGCATGTTGCCTTCTCTCTTTGAGCAGCTCTAATTCTTGGAGTCTGGGCACTCTGTACTCTTCATCTGATGTGAGGCCTTTTAATGAAACTCGCAAGGATGGGATCTCAACTTCAATGGGCAAGATAGCTTCAAATCCATAGACTAGGGAGTATGGTGTTGCACCTGTGGGTGTGCGGATGCTTGTGCGGTAGGCCCACAACACGGGATTCAGTTGGACATGCCAATCACAGCCGGCATCATTGACAGTCTTCTTTAGTATTTTCAGAATGGTTTTATTTGATGCTTCAGTCTAGCTGTTGCCTTGTGGGTAATAAGGAGTTGAAAAGTGATGCTAGATATGGAATTTGTCACATAGTTCCCTGACATCTTGGTTTTTGAAGGGTCATTCGTTATCCGTGATAATGGATGAAGGGACACCATAACAACAAATGATATAGTTCAGGATAAAAGAGGCAATTTGTTTGCCTATGATATTAGCTAAGGGCACAACTTCAATCCACTTCGTGAAGTACTCTGTGGTAGTGATTATGAATTTATGGCTGCTTGAGGAAGGAGGGTGAATCTTACCCACTAAGTCGAGTCCCCACTGACAGAAAGGCCAAGGAGTCGTTAATGGCTGCAGTCTTGTGTTGGTGCATGTATCAAGTTCCCATGGATTTGACACTTCTTTCACTTCTTTACAAAATGATAGGAATCTTGTTCCATAGTTGGCCAGTAGTACCCCATACGTATGAGTTTCTTGGCTAGGGTAGGGCCACTAGAGTGGGTCCCGCATATACCATCGTGTATTTCACTCAAAGCGGTTTGATATTCCTCACTATCGAGACACCTAAGGAGAGTACCATCGAGACCTCTGCGATATAGGGTATTGGCAATAATGGCATACCGGGATGCCTGATGGATAAAGGTTCATTTTTGGTTACTAGAGAGATCGGGTGGAAGGGTATTCTCTTTAAGATAGGCAAATATTTTTCCATAGAAGGGGGAATCAGCTCCAACAATGTGGCAACTGATATGGGACTCAGGGGTGTCATATGCAGGGCAGGACATTGGCTCTACCAAGAACTCGTATTGTGATTGATTTTCTGGAATGTTGAGGAGAGAGGCGATCGTGGCCATAGCATCTGCAGCTTTGTTCTTAATCCTTGGTATCTATTCAAAAGAGATCTTGACGAAGTATTCTTTGAAGTCATCTACCATTCTCTTGTAAGGGATTAATTTCTCATCTTTTGTTTGGTAGTCGTCATTTACTTGATTGATGACTAGCTGTGAATCGCCATACACTTGAAGCTCTTTGATATTCCATTCAACTGCTAGCTTGATACTAATGACTAGGGCTTCATACTCTACCACATTGTTAGTGCAGGGAAACATTAATCTGTATGATTTAGGAATGGTGTCTCCATTAGGTGTGTTCAATAAGATACCTGCCCCTGATCCATGTTGAGTGTATGAGCTGTCGAAGTACATTTTCTAGGTTGTTGTATTTATGTGGAAGATAGATTCGTCTAGAAATTCAAAGCTCAGAGGGTTGTCATCCATTAGAGGTGCATCTGCCGGTTGATTTGCTAGTACTTGTCCTTTTATTGCTTTCCTGTCTACATATTCAATGTTGAACTCATTGAGCAGCATGACCCATTTAGACAATCTACCTGTTAGGGCTACCTTGTTGAGTAAGTATTTGAGTGGATCGATCTTTGCTATCAGTTTGACAGAGTGTGACAGCATGTAATGTCTCCATTTTTGTGAGGCGAAGACCACCGTTAGACATGCTCTTTCGATAGGTGTGTATTGTAATTCATACCCAACAAGTGTTCGGCTGATATAGTAGATTGCCTGTTCTTTCCCATCCTAGTTTTGTTGTGCGAGGAGAGCTCCTAGAGCTATGGGTGTAGCTGAGATATACAGTAGTAGAGGCTTGCCCTGAATTGGTGGCATCAATACTGGTGGTTTCATGAGATATTCTTTTAATTTCTGAAATGCCTGTTCACATGACTCATTCCATTTGAAAGGGACATTCTTGTGTAGAAGGTGAGAAAATGGGTGGCACTTGTCTGCCAATTGAGAGATGAACCTTCTGATGGATTACAATTTTCCCTATAGGGATCTTAGTTGAGTTAGATTCTTAGGAGGTGGCATCTCCATGATGGCCTTCACCTTAGCCAGGTCGACTTCGATACCATTTGCAGACATGATGTATCCCAGTAGTCTACCTAATGTAACCCCAAACACACACTTCTTTGGATTGAGACACACATTAAACTATTCCAACCTGTTGAAGATCTTGTCTAGTACTACTAGATGGCCTTCTCTTGTAAGTGATTTCACCAAAATGTCATCGACATAGTCTTCCATTATAGTGTGCATCATGTCATGGAAGATTGTTGTCATGGCTCTCTGATATGTTGCACCAGCATTTTTTAGACCAAATGGCATGACACACCAACAATAGGTGCCCCAAGGACATGTAAATGCAGTCTTGTGTTGGTCTTCTGGTCTGATCTTTATCTGGTTATATCCCAAGAAACCATCCATGAGTGACAGCATAGTGTGCCCTGCCGTGAGATCTACAATCATGTCTATGTTTGGCAGGGGGAAATTATCTTTTGGACAAGCTTTGTTTAGGTCCCTGAAATCATTGCATATTCAGACTCTGCCATTTGGTTTAGCCACTGGTACTATGTTTGAGACCCATTCAGGATAGTCTATAGGCCTGATAAATCCAATGTCTAGTAGTTTCTTTAGCTCTTCCTTTACCATGAGGGCCACATGCGGATGCATCTTTCTGAGTTTTTGTTTGATCGGTTTAGCTCCCAGAGCTAAAGATAAATGATGCATGATAAGATTTGGATCTAGTCTTGGCATGTTAGCATATGTCCAAGCAAACTTGATTTGTTTTCTCTTGAAGAAATCTGTAAATGCTAGTTTTTCGTGTTTTGTTAGAGCTTTTGCCATGTGGATCATTCTAGGCTCATCCCCTGTGCTGACATTGATTGGTTCTGCTGGTTCTATCAAGATCGATGATCTCTCCTGATGTGTAAGATTGGATAGAGGGTCAAGCCTTCCATCCTTCGGTGCCTCAAAGAGGTTTTCACCATTGGATATGCCTTTATTTTTACTATTTTGATGATCTAACACTGGCACGGAGCAGTTTTCACCATTAGATCGTTATGTTATTTTGATATTTTTATGACTGAAAGGCTTGGCACTCTCTCCAAAATAAGCCTTCTCATTGAGTTCAATAGCATAGCCAGCTCTGTGGTCCCCTGTAGGTATATGATGTCTAAGCTCAAGATAATCTATGATGGCTTCGTCATTTTCAAAGGTGTCTAGCTCAGGGGTGGTGCCTTCTAGGTCCCAGTCGATAAGTTTAGGGTGTACCAAAGGTAAGGGATCATTAGGTTGGTCTGGTTCAATTGTGTTGATGGTTAAGGTAGAGTTATTGAAAGTACAGACAAAGTCTGCGATGGTACTCTCTATTAGTAGATCCGTCAAGGGGGGATCATTCCTTCCTCACAATTTTCACTATTGTTGCTATGTGGGTCAGACTCTAGCAGTCTATCCCTTGGACCTTGTCTCTCATAAGTATGGGTTAGGTCATACTCGTGGACAACATCGATATCTTTTTCATCACAAGACATCTCAGAGAGGCTATCCCATTCGTACTCATTAGAATCTGTGTCACTTCTCAGTTACATTTGCTAAATTTGCTCAACCAGATTGTTAGTAGAGGTTTCTGGTTGTTTGTCCTTTTTCTTGTTTGCTCGGTTATTTCTTGGTGCTCCAGTGTATCCTAGCCCTGTAGTGTCTCGGGCTGTCAAGGTTAGAGGTTAGATGGGTTCAGTGATGCCATCCTTTCTTGAACCAAGAGGACCGTGTCCTTCATATCCCATTCTCTGTAGCATTTGAAAGCCTTGACCATATTGTCCTGTTGGTATAGTGTGATGGTCATGTTGCATAGAGGAGCTACCTTCATCCTTGTATAGCCATTGGAGGATATCTTTTTCATCACTCTCATCTTCTAGGCTACCCCATTTTACAAACAGTCCTTTTGTAGTTCTCTCTGCTTCTGGTGTCTTTAGGATAGGTATCCCATAGGACCTAGGAGATAGGGGCAGTTGTGCCAAGCAAAGGGATTGAGAGATCATGTATTCACCCAAGCCCTTATTTGTGAGTCTGAGACCAGGTTGCGGAGCTTGTAAAGAGGAAGCGAGTGAAGCTAGATCAACACGAGATGAAGAGGTTGTAGAAGCATGGTTGGTGGGGATCACAACTTCGGGTTTTGGATGAATGGAGTTGCAGTATTGATAGGGATTAGGGTCACCTTGGATGGTGATCTCTCGAGCTTCATGTGGGAACTTGATACATTGATGGTATGTTGAAGGTACTACTTTCAAAGCGTGTATCCATGGTCACCCAAGAAGAATGTTGTATGCTAGCTCCATGTTGAGGGCTTGACAAGCTACATCTTTTACCACGGGGCCCACTATGATTGGTAGGGTAACAATTCCTTTGGACATTCTTTCTTCCTGATCATAGGCTTTTATGGTGATTTTCCTTTTAGGATCTATAGCCTTTTCTGAAAACCCCAATGTAAGGATTAGTTCCAATGTGTAAATATTCAAGCTAGCCCCTCCATCGATTAGGACTCTTTTGATCTTGTGCTTGTGTATGAAAGCTTCAATATGAAGGGAGGCATTATGGGGTTGAGTGATTGACATATCATCCTTCTCAGTGAATGATAGGGAATGTGGTGAGGTAATATGACCGACCATGGTTTGGAATTGTTCTTCAGTAAGGTTTGTGGGAATAGAGGCTTCTGCTAAGGCTTTGTCAAGTATGGACCTATGAGAAGGAGATAGATGCAAAAGTTCCAAGATGGAGATATGCGCAGGTGTTTTGTGGAGTCAATCCATGATACTATATTGATTAGATGGTGTCATGGGGGTTCCCCTAAGGGTGACTCTATTACTGTGGGTAGTAACATTGTAATCTGGATCTTTGTTAATAGTGATCACATCGATGTGTGAATCACTTTCATAGATATGGTTAACAACATAGTCGAAGCTGACATTTGTGTAGTTTGCATTGTTAGATCCACTGTTGTTTCTATTGGAAGGTCCTCCTTGCTCGTAGTTAGGAAGAGGATCCTTGAATGCCTGATGATCGCTATTGGAGGTATGCCCATCAACAAATATTTTGTTTTGTTCTATCAAGTCTTGGATTGTGTGCTTGAGTGCAATACAAACATTTGTCTTGTGCCCCCTGTTCCGGTGGTATTCGCAAAAGTCGTTATCGTTCCACCAATGGGGTTTGACCTTTGGTTCATATTCTCGTGCCGAGGGAAGTGTTATGATCTTGTTGGTGATTAGCTTCTGTAGGGTAGTTTCTAATCATTTGCCCAAAGGTGTGAACTTTCTCCTAGGTTGAAAGTTGGTAAACCTAGATTCAGTGTTTTTTGGTTTGTTTTGTGGGAGGTTATTTTGAGGTGTTGATAGATTGAAAATTGGTTTCTTAGGTGCCACATTCTTGGTATCCACCACCCCGTCATTCACAATGTTTTTATTTTTCATCTAGAATCTAGGTTTGTCATTGTTGGTGTTGGTACTAGGATTGTCTTTATAGAGCTTGATTTGACCTTTTGTGATTAGAGATTTCTCTATGAGGAGGCCCATCTCAATGACCTTGCTAAAAGAAGTAGGACATTGGATTTGGATTTGGTAGCTTAGGTCCATTTGCAGATTGTGGACTAACATTTCTAGCATTTGTTTCTCTAGCATTTGGTGTGGGCACTTGCTTTCCAGTTGTCTCCATCTTTGTAAGAAGGTGGCGAAAGATTCTCCACCTTGTTTGGTGTTACAAAGATCCAATATTGAGGTGTCGTGCTCAATATTGTAAGAGAAGTGGGTGACAAATTTATCTACCAATTCGTTAAATGTTTTAATACCAGGTGGCAGTCTAGAGAACCACTCCATGGCCTGTCCTCCTAAGCTTCGTGGGAAGAGTCGCATAAGATAGGTGTCATTATGTGCGACCTCAAGGCAAGCAACATTGAATTCCCTGATATGGTCCCTTGGATCACCCTTTCCTCGATATTTGTCAAACTTAGGCACCTCAAATTTTGAGGGGAAAGGTATCATGACTATCAAAAGGATATGGTGAAATATCCTCTAAGGTGTAGTGTTTAGTCGATGCTCCCGTTTTCATGTCTGAAAATTGTTATTGGAGAGCTTCAAATTTTTGGTTCATTAGACTTAGGGCATCCGTAGCATCAGTGTTGGTTTTGCTTTTGTCTGAAGGTGTTTCTTCCTCGTGTCTACTTCCCTTAGTTTATTTGAGAGTCTCTATGTCATAATCCTTAGGGAGCTTGACTCCTAGACTTGCCAGATGTAAAAAGAATTTTGTAGGGTCTTGGGCAAGCACCTTTTCTAATAGGCATTGAAATTTTGGGTTATGTTGTGTTTGAAGGATCTCTTCCATAGAAATTTCTTCGTCACTTTCGTGACCGTCATGAACACTTTTCTTGGCCATTTCTATTTGTTTTTTCTTTTGTAATCTAGTTAAGACCATGCAAGGTGGTAAAGAAATGGGAAGGAGTGCAAAAGATTCTTGAGAAAGATGCTAGAATGATACAAGGTTTTAGCAAGGTTCTTCTTAGATCTATGTGATGTCAAACAAGTTGGGTATACAAAAGTGATAGTCAAAGTAAGGATGTCAAAAATTTGATTACTTGATGTTGACTAGTCTTGCATAAGCCACTAGTGGAGTTCTGAGAGAAAAGGATAAGTAACCCTTGATATTGGACACTCCCTAGGTTTGTTTGAGTATTGATCATGATCTGGAATAACTTGGTTCTAAACTTGTAGGAATTTGGAAAGATTTGGTGAGACTTTGGATGAAAAAGCAGATATGGAATGTAAAAGAAGGAGAAATGGTTGATATGCAAGGTCTTAATCAGATTTTTTAGAACTGAAACAGGTTTGAAATGGCTTTGAAAATGTTGAAAATTTTACTTTTGGAATGTATGGTTTTACTCTCTGGTTTGGATGCGCAGAAGTATATGCACCACAACAAAAGTCAAATGCGCCAGAAGTCAGGTCAAATGTGCAAGAACTCAGTTCAAATGTGCAACATTGGCAAAGTTTCAAATGCGCCACAAAAGAGTTTAGATGCCCTATAAGTTGAATCAGATGCGCCACAGGTCGTGGCAAATGCGCAACTCTAGTTTTTTGTCTTGTTTTCTCATAATTTTGGAAAATTTTGGAATGTTTTCAAGATTTTTTTTGTTTTTGGTTTGAAAAACTTGGTGTTTTTGAGTATTCTGATGTTCAATTATGGCAAAAGCACAGCAAACACATAGAAGTGTTCCATGATTTTTATCTTTTTATATTTTTTTGTGTTTTTGGACTATTTTGACTCAAAAATAAATACACCCTAGGCTGGATAAGACAGTATTTGTTGAATCCTCTAGCTGTGCAAACTCAAAGTGTGTAGCTCCAGCATCTGGTAGCACCGACTCCCCTCCATGACACTCACTTCTCACGCATACCATATCTCACTTCTCACGCATACCAGATCTGGGTTTCCTTAGGCTCGTACCCCCACCAAACCTTAGGATTGTCCCTGCTACCTCTACTAAGAGTCACATGAATCGAGGCCGCTTCAAGAACTCTGCCCTTTGCATCAACAAATAGGGGATTTTGGCTTACTAAACAATTGGTTCTTAGTCAGGGCAATCGTTCGAGTGGTTACACGTGCGGCGGTACTACTCTCCGTTATGTAGTCTTCCAACCTCAAAGGGTTACGCCTTAGAGGGTTTTGGGGGAGGTTGGCCGTCAGTGTAACATAGTAGTACTCGTTGTAGGAGGTTTTCACCTCAAGCATAATTTATTTTAAGTGGCTTGGTAGGGCTTGGCTTTAGCCTGTTACCACTCAAGGTCATTCCCACTTGGACAAGCGTGCATCTAAGGGCAGGCCCCCCTAAAGGTTTAACAAATAGAATGACAAGTCTGGCACTTTGGTCACCCAGTTAAGGGGAGAGCATAAGCCTATTGTCATTCACAATCATAGAATACACTGGTTAATCCAACCCTAGTTAAAAGTAGAAAAACTAAATGGGCTATTCTACTTGTTCACTCACACGATTGTTAACTTGGAAGTGTTTAGAGCATAGCAATGTTGATTCCCATTTTGTTTCAGACAGTAATGATTTAATATAGGAAAGAAATCAACAAATGCAAAGGATAGCAGTTTGGTTCAATTACTTTCCATCCTAGTTAGAAACTATGTGGAATTTGTATGCATGCACTTGTTTACTTTTCCCCTAATTAGTCTAAGTGAACTAGGCAAAGCAACTAAATGATCTAATCCAGCCACTAACCCTGCAAAAATGAAATGTTAGCTCAAACAAACCAAAATTAGAAAACCCTAAAAATAGAGAGTAGAATCAAAAGCACCGCAATGCAGTCTGAATGCGCAGAAATATAACTCGCATGCGCCGTTGTACAAAAGCATAAAAATAGGCGTCAAAAGCACCGTAACAAGAGGTATATGCGCAACTTTAGTAGATGCATCGTTATACAATTCAAAAGCACCAAAAGATAGGGTATATGTGCAAGTAATATGTAGGCGCCGGAATGGAGGTTGGATGCATCGTCTGGGAGGTTATATGCGTCGTATTGTCGTAGGCACCGAAACTGAAGGTATATGCACCGTCTAGAAGGTTATATGCGCCGTACTGTCGTAAGCACCGAAACTAAAGGTATATGCACCGTCTGGAAGGTCAGGTGCACCGGAGTTTCGTATGCGTCGAAGTAGGAGGTAGATGCGTCTTCTCAGAGGTTAGATATGTCAGATGCCTTTGTCAAAAACCTGTTCGTCACCTATACAGACATGTCACTTAAGAAAACTTAGCTTTTGATTAGTTAGAGGGGCAAGGGCCCCACGGTGGGTGCCAAAATGTGAAGGGGTAAATGGATTAATCAATTAATGATAATAAAAACCCAATACATCTATGAAAATGTGAAGGAAAGAGGAGATTAAAAATAACAAATGAAATGATACTCACCTTTACCTTTCATCTTCCATAGTTTGCCTATCTCTTCTTGACCTTGATGATGATGAAGCCCTCAGAAGCGAATGCTCCCTTGCTTGTTGTAGGTGACAAGAATGGAATGACTGAGATATTTTGTGTGATTGAAGATGAGTTTCAACACACTAACAATGAAGAATGTGAAATGCTTAAGAAGGTGGGGTGCCAAAGGCGCGCCTGTGTTTCTACAGCATAAGTTTGCTTAAGCTATGGATATGAAATGAAGAAGACGAAGGCTGTATTTATAGAGTTGTGTGGACGAAGATCAATGATTGAGAAGAAAAGGGAAGATCAATGGAGGAGGATTGTTGAGGAACGTGCAACAAATGGAAGAAAGACATGTGTCATTCGAAAAGTAGTTTTGTTGAGTTAACTCTTCTCTTGATGAGGATGAGATTTGATTTTCTTAATTTACAATTTATTTTTCTAATTTAAGAGAAAGTATGCTTTAACAATGCTTTAAAACTACTTTTGCTTTTTTGTATGACAAGAGGAAAGTATTTTTAGAAGATAAGAATGATTTTTGAAGATAAGAATGCATAATTAAATAAAAAGATTTTATTTAATTATTTTGTAGATAATTGAGAGGAATAAATAAAATATAGAAATATATTTTATTTTGTGGAGATTTTTGAAGAATAAAATAAAATATAAAAGTATATTTTATTTAGTGGATATTTAAGATTTTATTTAAATAAAATTTGCATTTTATTTAAATTTGGAAGAATAAAAGATTTTAATTAAATAATTAAAATTATTTAATTATTTAGAAGAATGAAGTTGATGAAAATGAATTTAATTAATTAAATACAATGTAATTTATTTAATTAAATGAGAGGAGATGAATCAGATAAATAAATAAATTTATTTATTTATTGATAGAAGAATGTGAATGATGAAATAAATATTTAAAATATTTATTTAAGTAGAGTCATGCCAATTTTAGGTGTATACAAGGGTCAAAATTTTGAACTAGGCTTGACAGTTTTTCTTCTTGTTCTTTTACTTTCTCCTCAATATCTTTTGTCACTTTAGGCCAAGTTAGACAAAATTTGAATAGGTCCCCACCATCTTTGAGAGCATTTTCAAGGCTCTTTATTCCAATATCTAGAGTCCTCCTATCATTTGCAATAAGTCCTTGCACCTCAGTGAATCTTTTTCCCAGAAACTCCTTCCAGACCTTTGCTTCTACTGATTTCTCTAGAGATTCAAAATGAGTGTTAACAAAATTTACTAAGTTTTTCAAGTTACCAGATGGTGAGGCCGAAGGATCCTTTTGATAGGATGGCATGATCTTCTCTAGCATCTCGAATGTAATCTCCAATAGTTCACAATCCTCCATGTGAGATTTCAAGAGTTTTTCTTTTGCTTTGGCTTGAGCAAAAGATGCTATTTTCATTGTCTGAACCGGGGAGAGAGTCAAAATTTAGTGGTCCTTGAAATAGCTCAGGTTCATCCAGCTCCATCATTTCTTTGTTTAAGAAGTTCTTCACTGTCTTTGCAGTGTCTCTTGCTGGAGATTGAGACTTCTTTGAAATATCAGAAGAGTCATCATTAGTCTTTTCTTCTTGTTCTTCTTCTTTTCCCTTATCCTCTTTTCCTTGAATCTTCTCCTCCTCTCTTCTACCTTCCCCTTCAGCTTCAGAGTCTGGAATGTTTGTCATAGCTACAGTGAGATCCAGAGGAGAGATGTTACCAGTGTCTACTGCTTTATGAACTTCCTCTACTGGAACAGAGGAGTCTAAGTCCTCAGACTTCTCTTCATCTATTTTCTTTAATCCTTCTACATCCTTGTCAGAAAGTTCTTCATTGATTACATTTAATCCTTTAACATCCATGGTAGAATATTCTTCATCTGTTTCCTCTATAATAGGAAGATTGAATCTCTTCAAGGCATTTCAGAGGATATCTTTTGTTTCACTTGCTACTTGGTAAGTTTCTCCAAGCATGAGTTTATTCATTCTTGCCTTGCTCTGGAACTCATCCTTACAATCCTCGAAGATCATGCTCATTTGTTTTGAAGTGATGGAAGGATAAAGTTGAATTGCTATTTGCTCCCGAATCTCTAAGTCTTTTGCCTTTGCATTCTCTTTTCTTAACTCAAGTACCTTTTCTAGGCTCTTAGGAATTAATGATATAATCTCAATGAAAGTTTTATTGTAAATGTTCAAGCACCTGACAGTAGCTTCTTCCAAAATTCTCTTGTCAACATCACTATAATCATCATAGAAGTCTATCACCGGCTGCAGGTTCCCATCCACAGTAACTACCTTGATGATGTCATCAATGGATAGAGTGGGCTTTTCAACAAATTCCTCTGCCTTCTCTTCCTCATTTCCGCTAGCAGAGAACTTTTCAGATGTTCTCTTCTTCTTCATTTTCTTGATTTCTTCATCTAATTCTATTTCTTCATCATCCTTATGGCTTTGGTCTTCATTCTCTTTTCACTTTTTCCAGATGTCTTGACTTCTGGTTTGGTAGCCTTTGAGCTTTTATGAGTGACAAGTGTAGATCTCTTAGAAGATCTAGTCTGGGAGGAGGCTTGCACTGGAATGTTTCCTTTCTTTGCTTCTTGTCTTTCTTTCTCTGCCTTCTCCATTTTCTCTCTATTTGCATCTATTGCCTCTTTTGATAAGCCAAATCTTTTGGCAATTTCTTCAACTTCCCTTCTTACTTTCCTCTTTATCTCCGGCTATCTTAACTCGACATGTAATTTTATACTTAGCTCTTCAACGGTGCCAAACCTTTCTACTTCAATGTCCTTAGGCTAGCTCCACAGGTGTTGAATATGCAGCTCCAAGATTTTTTCATCGACCTCATATCCCATAGGCATTATCCATACAGTTCTTGGCTCAACTGCCTCCATTAGACATTGATCAGTGTTAACCATAAAGCAAACTGTGTCCTTGTATTTCTCAACTATGGACTGTGGTATTCTCTCTCTGGCTTGCATCATGCTTTGGAAATTCTTAAAGTAACCCCAGAGGGCTTTGTTTTGGGCTTGAGCATCACCAAATCCATACATGTAATCTCTGATCTGAATTGCAACTAGTTTATCATTTTGCCAAACCCAACCATTTGATTCAGGTAGCTCATTCATATAATAGAAGAACAGACACAGTATTAGACAACCATATTTAAAGGAATTTTTCTTATCCTTTTTTATCTTCTGCAAGTTTTCCAACAGCTAATTTAGAAGAAGCTCACATAGATCATAATCTGCATCTTCCCTCAACATCTGATATGCAGCATAGATTGATGTACCAGACACATAATTCTTCCTGCTTGAATGGTAGATTTTGTAGTTAATTATCATTGAGGAAACCTTGACATCTGGATCTGTGATGTCATCTATGGTCATTGCTCTTTTGTCAAATTTTGATCCGATGGCTTCAGTTACCATTTGGTTCTTTACAGATTCCAGTGCGGGTACCCCACCGGATGAATGCAGTTCGGTCACTGCCCTTATGGCATCTTTAGTGATCTTGAATGGCATCATTAGCCACATAAAATTGCCATGCACCCTACTTAGAACATACTAGACCCAATCATCTTCTGCAAAACATGGAAAATGTATGCAATGTTTGAAGTGTTTGTCCCAGAGGGCCTTGATTTCAGGTTTGAGTTCAAAATTCTCATCTATTAGCTGTTTGTGATAAATATCCATCAATTTTGAGTCTCCAAATTCTTCAATGTTTTCATGGATATAAACCCTAACATCTTCTACATGCAATACTCTGTGTGGAATGCCAGAAAACGCACCCAAGGGATCAACTTCTAGAGATTTGTAAGGGTGTTTCTTGAGTTTAGGTCTCGGCCTATCAAAAATATTGACAACCATTGGAGTAGCCATTTTGTAAGAGATTCGAAGAGAGATTTTTAGAATGGAAGTACCTTTTCACGCTTTAGGGTTTGAAGCAGGATCTAGAACAAATTGTTGGTTGAATTTGATTTGCAGTTGATCTCGAGTGAACTGTAGAGTCTTCTTCACAGAGCTCTTCTTTTCTTCTTTGTGAGTGTAAGTGTGTAAATGATGAGTGGAAGACCCCTTTTATCCTTGCGAAACCCTAATTTCCTTTTGTGATAAATGCACAACTTAAGTTATCTAGTTGCCTTGTTTTGAGAGATTTTCTTAAATCACTACGTAGAACTTAAATCATTTTCTATGAGGATTGACAACATATCTTCTTTTCTTTAATCATGTCATGGGTCCGCAGATCAAAGCATTTCAATTTTGAATCATACCAGATCTATCTGTGAAATTCTACTTTATCGGATAGCTATCAGAACCGGATTAGCTTGAGCGGTTATAAATCTTGCAAAATTCCATGCAAACCTTTCACATTTTGACTAAAGGTTATTTGGAGGTTTTTCTGAGAACCCTTTAATTCGCAGCATCAAATGTTTACTCAATGTACCGAATTTAGGCACTAGCTGACTAGCTGGGGGAAATTGTTTTTCTCTATGACTTCCCCTGAGCCAGAGCTCACTCTTTTAGTTCCCAAAAGGAATATCAGCACTGGATTCTGGTGTGGATCCATCCCCAATATTCATTGTACTCCTTTTTACCCAAATCTTGCTCATCTCCTTTTGAACTTCATCCGCATTCACTTTACCTTTGCCCTTATCTTGTTTCTGATCATGTTCTTTCAGACCTTTTCTATCCTGATTTCTACTTCTACAAAATTTGGCAATATGACTGGATCTATTGTAATTGTACCATACAACATTTCTTTGCTTTTTTTATTGATATCCTCTTGATCTGCATTGATTAGCCATATGTCTGATTCCATTGCATGCAAAGCATCTACCATTGAATGAATTGTTTATTTGCATATTTCTGCATTCATGAGATTTGTGACCATACCTTTTGCAATTAAAACATTGTCCGGAGAAGGATGGATTATTCTGATTCATTCTCCTCCTGCACTGAGTTGCTTTATGACTAAAATTGTTACAATTGAAGCAGTATACATTGAAGGATGGATATCTTTGGGCATTTGGTTTCTTTACCGGAGGTCTTCTAGGCCTATTTCTTTGATTTCCTGATCCAAAGTTCTTATGACCAGATCTAGAGCTTTCACCTTTCTCATATTCCAAGCCACACTTATCATCTACCTTCTTTTGGCTTTCAAGAAGCACTTCAAGTTGGGCTAAGCTTATCTTGAATTTTTCTTTGTATTCATTTGCAGTTTGAAGATCTTGTTTAAGAGTGTCTATCTGATTCTCAAGTTGTTCTTCATTGTCTCTAGCTTCTTCAAGATCAGATTCAAGATGCCTGATTATTCTGTCCATTTTGTGGTAGTCCTCTATTTTCTCCTTGAGGGATTGTTTTTTATTATCTTCAATCTTTCTTTTTTCTTCAATTTCTTGGGTGAATCTCATAACCCCTGATTCCATTTCATGCCTTACCACAATGACTTCTTTTGACAGCTTCTCACATAGCTTATTTTTCTCATTCAGATCTTCATTATTATCATTGACTTCACTCTGATTGGCTAATTTTTGAAGTAGTTCCTTTCTCTTTTTCACAGAGATACTAAGTTTTTATTTTAGCTCATTTATGAATTCATCAGCTTGTTGAGTCTTTCTTTCAAGTTATTGACTTCAGAGTGGGATTGTTCAAGATCATCTAGGGCAAACTGAAGTTGTTCCTTCATACCATATGCATCCATTGAGATTCTTAGATCTTCCTCAAGCTATTAGACTTTGTTTAGAGGAACCTTGCTCTGATACCAATTGTTGAAAACAAGGCAGATAACTGAGAGGGGGGGTGAATCAGTTATCTCAAAATTTTCTTAATTTTCTTTTCTTTTGTTATCTCAATATTTAGTGTTATATCAAAACATGAAAGCATATATAATCATAAGAGCAGGAATAAAATTAACACACATAACACAAGGATTTTTACATGGAAACCCTGTTAAGGGGAAAACCATGAGGTGACTAACCCAAGATTATATTCTTTGTTAAAAGAATAAAGGAGTACAAAATGGCACTTGCCAATTAGGGCTCACTACCTGAGCACACTGCTCACAAGAGGCACACTGCCTACAAGAGACTCACTGTCTACAGAACTTACAGAAGATAATCAAGTGTTTGACCTAATGAGAAGCATCTACAAATGCTTGAGTTCAGTTCCGGTTAGGCACAATATATTGATCTGATGCACTTCATTCTTCCTTTGTTTAAAGTTGTTATTCAGTCACATACCAGACTTGAATTGTTGTTCTCACACTTATCCCTGCTTTTATTCGCACCTTATTTCTTCATATCTTCAACACACACAGTTACATGCTAGAATCCATCTGGTATATATATCCACATCAAGGATTTTCATCAACTTTCTAATTGGCAACAAGAACACTCAAGATATTTGCAAGTTATTAATCTGTCGGCTGAGTCCATCCTTGATTTGTGATGTGTATCAAAAGCTTAAGCATAGAAATGTTGGCCAACAATGTATAATCCCACAAATTGCTTGATCAATACCTTTTACTCATTTGCATTGAAGTCTGATACTCTGTCGATCAGTTCTTCCTCTGTCTGCTTTGCCTGATTGGAGCCCAACACTCAGATGCTCATATCTTTTTCTTGCTTTATCACAGGAGGCTAAATCTTTCGAATACAATAGTGATGATACCCCTCATGACTTATCCAAGTCTGCAACTTACTGAGTTACACCATCTGAGAGAGTCAGACCTGATTGTCGGACCTTGTTACATGCTCTATTCTTGTCTACCAGACCAAAACAATCTTTAATCTGACTTCCGGTATAGGCATACAATGTACTGCGGATGTGTGGGATAGACTTTGTTGCAATCAATGACAACACTTATGAAGCCACATAGTGTCTCTTGCCAAAAAATTCCTTGTTTCTCATTGTGTGTTTATATATGTGCATTTATTGTATGCATTATTGTTGGTACTTTTCCTACCAAGTGTGCATTTTTTTCGTTCTTAGAGTAATGTAGTTGTCATGATTATTTTGGTTATCGTATGTTCTACCAAGATGGTATATTGTTGGCCAAATTTTGTTACTCAACTTCATATATGATGACCATGAGGTCACTATCCTTGTGACAAGAGTCTAATATTTTAATTTAAATTGTTTTTACTAAAGGAATTAATCATAATCCATTAAGTTTATTTTTAAAATTCAAAATTTTCTTGTTTAGGAGCTCCACGTAGTGGAAGCATGTGAATTAAATGAATGGGTTTATGCAGTATTTAATAACTCCTTTATGCCCACTAGCACTACATTCCTTCAAGGGTATGACTATTTTGTTAAATCTCCACAACAAAATATTGAGGAAGTGGCCTTAATTCGATGCAGTGTTGTCAATCAATTAAATAAAAGAGGGCATTTTTCTCATCAAGATTTGAGGGGAGAATGGAGAGAGTTGTAGAACAAAAGAAAGGAAAATATATAAAGAAAGGGAGATAAGATGGTGGAAGAAAATAGGGGAGTGAAAAGAACCAGAAACTAGAGAAAGAACTATGGAATTTAGCATTATTCAAGTGTGATCTTTTGATTAAAAAAATTCATGGGTATTATGTAGCATGAGAATAGTTTCTCTTTGTGAGTTATAAGGGGTATTATGTATAATAAAGTATACTATCTATGAGTAAATGATTATGTTGATCAATGTGAGTATCATAGAAGTCTTCCCATGTTGTGATAATGGTGAAATGTTCCTTAGGAGTCTATAAACTTACTATGCCTATATAATCCCTTTAATAAGATGAAAAACTAGAGAAGTGAAACTTTAGGGTCACTCTATTTATAAGATTAAGAGGTCAACATTTTATTTTCAATTTTGGAATACCTAGTATAATAAGTTTATTGGGGTTTTGTTTGTGATAATGTGTGAACGAAAAGGATATATATATATTAGTGCTAACTACATATACATATCTCTATATATACTTGTGTTTAAGTTTTGTGAATATAGGTTGAATACCTTCAGGCCAAAGAGGTTTGAATTATCTTACAGAACCGAATACAAGTATGATACCTTTGGAATTTCCTATGAACAACAAGATCATTTTTTTAACAAAACAAACCATTATTTAAGTTTGATTTTATAAATAGTATTCCTATGAATACATGTTGATATTTAAAGGCCACTGGGTATATGAGTAGGTAATGAGAAAGTTGATTTGAGAAGTAAAATTATGAGTCAAGTTCTATGTAAATTATTCCTTGTTATAATCTCTCCAAGAAATATGGGGAGATTATGAGATGTCTTAATCTAAGCTAAAATAGAAATATTTATCTTCACCAAATCTTTTATAGGTCTCAGATCATGGGCAATCTATAGGTGTTATTAAATTGATATCATATCTAACATTGTCTAGTACTTCAGGATATAAAGATTTGTCCAAATCATATGTTAGAGTTGTTTATGATATATAATTAAACATATATACACACATATGAATGATCTGAGTAAGGAATGATATTATGTAGTGGTTATATCCATATCAGTTCAGATGGATAGGAAAGACATTATAGTCTAGCTAAAAATATGTGGATAGGAAACTATTTGTAATAAATGAATTACTCAAGAAAAGAAACTAAGTTTTTAAACTTGTCATGATTAGCTTAATCTTGTGAAGCTACCACGACTGATAGAAGGATTATAAAGAATTAGTGTTTACTATCTTTTGGTCAGTGATCAAATAGTGGAAATAATAGATCCTTTAGCTATTCCAAAATCATGAGAAAACTTAGAAAAACACAGAGTTGTTACAACAATGAGTAAACTTTATTTCTTTGAAATATATTGTTGGCTTTTAGCACCAAGGCTTGAAGATTTAGTAAACTCATTGAAAAATTTGTTGAACGTATATATATATGTTATCGGATGGCAAGTGATAATTTAGTGTTGTTAGTGGAGTTATAATCAATTGAGACAAAGTTGAGCACTCTGGTGTGGATTTAGTAGGTGCTCATATATATGAGTAGACACACTAAAATGAAATATGTGCTTGGAGTTAAGTTTTTGACTAAATTTCTGTGTATAGTTAAAGTTGGTGATTTTTGTGAAAGCTTGATGTTGTTTGATTAAATCATTTGACTCAAGTTATGTCCAAGTCATCTTGTCACTTACTTGACTGGGTCTTAATATCTGGTTAGAAGATTCTAAACCAACTAGCCAAGTCAGTGATAGGAGAACTAATTCATGATTAGTTAGATTGTTTATTGTCTTGAACAAAGGTATTGTGTGTAGTATTTGTGTGAACAAGTTGTCTCCTATTGACAAGACTAAGATAGAGGTGTGTGAACAATGACCCACATCTCCTTATTGAAATGTGATTTTATTTATGAAAGATTTGGCCAAAGTAATGCAAATGCTACTTGCATTGTCAGTTCATTATGTTTGATAGGCTACATGTCAATCAAAATTGTCATGCTTAGCCAGAGGATTTTCTGGAGCTGTATGGAAAATTGAATGTAGCAGAGTCAGTACACTACACTAGTTCTTGGATGACATGGTATGATTACAAGTTCCTTTATTTGCTACCCTCGTAAAGGGTAGGGCCACTTTTAGTTGGAAGCTATGCGGGGGACCACTGGTCTGTGGATGGTGGAAAAGCACCTAGATGATGCTCTCCCTCCACGCAGCTGAAAATAACACCAAAGACTTGATCATTGAGACACATTGTTATACGTTGATTATGTATTGAAAGTTGTAAACAATATGATTGTTATTGTAAGCTAGTTCATTAGCAATGAGCCTTGTACTAATGATTAAATTATTTTATGGATTTATGGGGAAGAATATGTGAAAATTGTTAAACTCAATTTAAGGTAATTCTCGTCATTATTATGTAGGAATATTAAATTCATTTGTGTAGTTGTACAATTGATTTATCATTTAGTTATGATTTAAGAATTATTTATTTAATGGAGCATGATTGTTTTCCAATTAGAACTAGTTTGTAATATTTCCTTTTAAAAAAATTGAGTTTTTAGTGAAAATTTTAGATTACAAATAGTTGTTCGTTAAAATTGACAATGGATCACGATGCTTTAGCTATGAAAGCGGATAATTTGATCAATAATGTAAGCTAGGTAGTCACAATTAACAATATTAACAATGGATCACAATGCTTTAGCTAAGAAAGTAGATAATTCTATCAATAATGTATGCTAGGTAGTCACAATTAACAATATTAACAATGGATCACAATGCTTTAGCTAAGAAAGTGGATAATTCGATCAATAATGTAAGAGTTCTATAGTAGACATCAAATTTCCACTGTCCATAATATTGTAATTTTGTGTTTCAAGATTTAACTGTGTGATGGTTTTTTCCTCAAAAACCATCACACAGTTAAATCATGAAACACATAATTATATGTAAGAGTTCTCTCAACTTTGGGGAGTTTCTACACAATAAAGGCCAAATCAATAGGGCCAACTTTGTGTACTTTTATAAACATGACATGGAACCTACTTGAAGTTGTGTTACAAAATTTAAAATGCAATCAAGTTTAGTGATGGTGAACTTGTTTTTGACATAATTTTGGATTGAGTGTGCCATCCAAAAAGTGATTTTGGTCATTCCATGGCAGCTTTTTTGATTGCTCATTTTATTGTAAACAATTTTGATCAATAAATTAAAAAAACAAGTTTTTAGTTCTCTTCCTCTTTATTATCATGTTCAATTTTTTTTTTGGTTGTATTGAACAAAGCTAATTTACAAAAGAATTAGCAACCACTAGATGAGAAATTGTGACCAAGGAGAAACCCGAAAAACAAAAATACAAACACAAACCAAATGAACATTACAAACACACGAGTAAAACCATTTACAAAAGAATTAGCAACCACTATACGAGAACCTGCGACCAAGGAGAAACTCGAAAAACACAAACACAAACACAAACCAAATGAACATTATAAACATAGGAGTAAAACCATTTACAAAAGAATTAGCAACCACTATAAGAGAAACTGCGACTAAGGAGAAACCCGAAAAACAAAAACACAAACACAAACCAAATGAACATTACAAACACATGAGTAAAACCATTTACAAAAGAATTGGCAACCACTATACGAGAGAAACTGACCAAGGAGAAACCCGAAAAACAAAAACAAAACACAAACCAAATGAACATTACAAACACAGGAGTAAAACCATTTACAAAAGAATTAACAACCACTATAGAAGAAATTGCGACCAAGGAGAAACCCAAAAAACACAAACACAAACACAAACCAAACAAACATTACAAACACACTAGTAAAACCACTGACGGTTACTAAACCTTATAGGTTAATTTTTTTATTTTTTAACATTTGATAAATAGATATTCCAAACATCTTTCCAATTTTAAATTAAACAAAGTGAGTGTGGAGCCTATGACGGTGTGGCGGGGCCGTCAATAAACAAAGAGTGATGACGACGAGTGGGGCGCAGCTGCCCCTGCCGTGTGATAAACAGCTAGAACGCACGGGTGGCAATCCCGTCAACAAAGCAATTATAACTTTGGACGGGATTTTTTCATGTCAAATCCAATGCTTGGGCCCCTTTATCCATCACCCAGAAACTGAATCATTCACAACCTAACACAAACACATTGTCCGGATCTGGGTTTATGTTGAAGCCTGGCTGAAAATTGCGACAATATTTGACGGTTTTTAATGAGCGTACGGCGTCAAACGAGAGCTCCCGAGTTGACGGCGCAAAAAAAGCCTTCTTCGACGGGGAATGGCCTTAGAATGAAAATGGCTTTAAAATTGATGTTATTTGGTAGTGAGAATTAAAAATCAAATAAACAAAGGATAGAAAGCTATAAACCAATGTCTTTATGAATATATATCTATATTTTTTTTAAACTAATTTTTAGTTTTTTATTAAATATGCCACGACATAGATATTTGTGTTTATATGGATTTAATTGACTCCCACATGGTGAATGCCATGAAGAAGCCATGGGAATAGAGTTTGTTTTCTTCTTGGTATTGGTATGGGGATAAGGAGACACAACGTAAAGCATGATGTAGAGCTAGGATTAGTAGCTAGGAGGCAAATATAGGATTCAAGGTTCCTTCAACTTAATGCCTTGGAAATTTGGTCTGAGAAACTGGATCAAGTGACATGATAGATGATGATAGGGAGACAAGGTTGTTGCTTAATGACCTGGGGAGGACTGGAGGTCCATGTGATGAAAGAGATTCCTCAATGGAGGGCTTCTTCTAGTGGTTTCTTATGTGTTCTCCATTGTGTATAGGTGGAGTGGAAGTTAAAGACATGTCCATGTGGGCTTGTTTGAACTTACAAGGTATCTAACTTACCATGTCCCATGTATCTAATCATTTAACTTTTTAAGCCAATAATGTATGGTGTTGACCAGAACTTTATGACCATTCCAATAATATATGTGGGCACTATGTAATCATATCAATGGAACTCACTTACCATTCTTTGTTTTTATTCTTTGGAGAGTTGTGAATTATGTGGCCTATAAATTCAAGACAAAAATAAATTTTAAACGAAAAAAGAACATGAAAATTTGCATTTTACATCTAAGTTAGTGCAACTAAAGAAGCTTGTCTCACATGGACACATGCTACAATAGAGCCCACGAAATTTGAATCAAGGTCTAGTTATAGTAAATGTCTCAAATCAAGATTTTCCCCCGGTCTTAAATGGATTTTATATTTATAAGTTTAAAGGAAAAGGAATTGTAGTTTTCATGTCACTCGAGATTTTCAAAAGGACTAGAAGAAAAGGAACAAAGTAAAAAATAATGTAGTACAATTTTTTTCCTTCGAATATGGACTAGAATGGTGTGTTGTATGAAAGTAGGCAAATTTAATTGGATAAACATTAAGCCAATAAGTTACTATCTTATAGAAAACAAAGAATTAAGTACCATACTTTTGTTTCTAGATATGCTAGAATAATGTCCTTATGAAACTAAGGAAAACTATTGGATAAACATTAACCAATATGTTTTTTTTAAAAAAAAAAAAATTTGATTAAAGTTAAAAGAGATTATATATAATAGATTACAAAACTCCAAATTTTTAGAATATTTAAATATTATTAATGAATTAATTGATTATTGAGTTTATTAAGCTATAGAGATCATAAACTTAGATGGAGGAAATAATTGTGTGATCAATCTTTTTCAAGGGAGCTACAAATTGTTGTATATCCTTGCAAAGTATATATGACAAACCTTTTGTCTCATTTTGAACCTTATTTGTTTGTAAATCTTGAATCACTTTGATATCCTTAGCTAATTTGTATTTGTTGTCTCAATGTTAAAGGAGAAAGCAAAAGAGAAGTTATATTCATAACCTAAGGTACCTATAATAGATCTCGTGAATCTATTCCAAATCCATGTTCCTAGACTACTAGATCTAGATGATGATGCCTTCCTCCTCACCAATGTTCTCCTTGTGCAACACTCCCATTGAAAATGGAGGTTTCCACTTCCCCCAAAACACATGCCACCTCCCTTTCCAACTCTAACCTTGATGAAATCATGGGGATAGGGGTCTAATTGAAAAGTATCTATCCATGCAACATAATACAAAACATCTACCCAGACAATGGATTATTAAGAGATAATACACAAATAACTTGTAGAAAATCATGTATTTATTCATTCACAATCATTACATCAAGATTCGAGGCTTTACAATATGTCCTCACAACCTGGCAATCATGATACAGTAGACTCAACTCCAACATGTCTGCCCATCAACTATCAACTTCACAAAACCTCATTCTAAGTTCATACATGAAATTTTGACCTCTTTAGCAACATGAGGGCTTCCACCAATCTTCTATCCTCTTTCTACTCCTCTAACAATACTCTTGAGAATATTCAAAAAATCACATGCACTACTAGACTCCTAATCTTTCAGCTCAATCTTAGGCTACTTACATTCAATCCTTCAACCTAGCCTCTTACTTTGGTTCTCCAATTTAACCCCAATAGTATAATGCTCCTAAATGAGTCTAACCCCCTGGTTTATGTTACAACATAATTTTTATCAGGGATCCACACCTTAATATAAGTGGGCCTAAATAACATTTGCAAGTCTCTAATTATAAGGTGTGACCTTATAATATATTAAATATGCTCAAGGCATATTACTATATATTTATTTAATAAATAAATAAATAATTTATATTTATATTAATTAATTTATTAATTAAATATAATGTCTTGTTATGAAAGGTTATGTTAACTTTCCCAATGGGTGTAACTTACCTTTCTTGAACCCTATATTTCAGGGAAGCCCTATTGAGATAAATTGTGTGAGTAAAAATATTTTGGTGAATACATTATTGTAATTCATAGAAATTATATAGGAGAGGCTTTGTGTGGTGAGGCCAATTCTTGGAAGTAGGAAGTCATTGTAAAGATCGAGTTCTTGTATATCTATAATTAACAAATTCAAAGTAAGTTTTCTCATAAAAGGAATGATGCTTGCAGGGTTTTCTACCTTTATTGTCTTCCTCACCATAAATATTGTGTTATGTGTGTTCCTTATATTTGCTTCTGCAAGTTATTTAAATTTTGTATTGATTTAACTCATGTGTAATATTAATTATCACACCTATTTGTATCTAGGTTTCCTAACAGTTTATATAGGCAATTTCTAAAGGAAAACCTATTACATCTTTCAAGGAAGAAAAACCTAGTATTTAACATAATCCATATATATATATATATATATATATATATATATATATATATATATATAGTTGTATGTTTGTGAGATTATATGCCTTTTGTTTAGACTTTTATTTTTTGCTATTTTTTCATCTTTTTGGCCTATGGGGTTTGTGGATTTTATTGTTTTTGTTTTGGTCTTTCTAGCATTCTTTCTTTGATATATATATATATATATATATGGGTGCTATTGGTTGTGTGAGTGCAAGTTTTTGTGTGTATTGCTTTGGTTTAATTTTTTGTCTTTTATTTGGGCATTAATTTTTTTGCACATTTTCAATTTTTGGGCTTGTGTGTTTGTGTATTTATTTGTTTTGTGATGTACTTTAATTTGGGTTTTGATGGTTGTTTGTCTGTGAGTCTATATGTTTTTGGTTGAGTTCTTTTTCCTCTTCTTTTTTGGGCTTTTTCTAGCTAAGTTTCTTGCTTATTTTTAAGCTTTTTTTGTGTAGAGTTTTTTATTTCTTTATATATATATATATATATATTTGTGTGGTTAATTGTGTTTATATGTAGATGTGGTGTGTTCTAATTTCCTTTCTCCCCTGCCTTTTCTCCTTCACATGTTTTGAGGTCCTTTCCCCTCTTGTATTTTTTATTTTTTCTTTATGTTTTTCTTTTGGCACTTCTTGTTCTTCGTGCAACCTCCTTTCCCTCTTCTTCTTTTTAGTCTAACCTGGTTTACTTTTCACCATTCTTTCCTACAGCTCTCTTCATCTTGATGATGCATCATAGAGTGTGATTCGAAACGTTGATAACAAAAATTGCACACAGTTGAATCCAAAAACTATTACATATTATAAGGATGTGTCAAGATAGTAGTGTCATACACCTTGTAAATCTAATGTTTGAGTATTTATTTTTAATTATTTATGATCCCTCATAGAAAAGGGTGTCCTAGTTTGATGGGCATTACTTCTTGTGTATGCTTTGATGTGACATGTAAATGCATGTAAGAGAATATCTTGTCATGTAAAATGTGTAAGAGCATCTATGACAATTGTAAGTGGTCTAAGATAATCTATAATGCATGTAAGAGCATTGAAGAGGGGAGTTACATTATTGGCATGACTTGTTGACCGACTTATGATGCATGTTATGATATATCAAAGAGCATTTTTGAATGGAGATATTGGAGCCAAAATGGAGTGCCCAAATTGGTGAGTGGATTATGACTAAGTTATGACATCTTATGATAGTGAAAGGAAGCTAAGGTGTAGAAATGCTTCCTACACTAATCTAAGAGGAGAGGAGAACACAAAATATGATCTAAAATAATTTGTAGGAAAAAAAACATAATAAAATCATTCACCATAATCAATGATGTATTAACATAGTAAATTCACCATAACACAATAACATCATTCACAATAAAATCATTTTGGGAAAATACCTAGCCTCCAAAATTTTAACCAATGTATTAATCAACAAAAATATCAGTTACGATACACTCTAGGAAATGATCCTTCAAAGGAGACAACACCAATTCTCAAATTTGGATTAATATCAACATCATAATGATACCTAGAAAATACACTATGCAAACTCCATGTAAAGCACCTAATAAATATATTATAATCCATACATGAAACTACCAAAGGGGAATTACAAAACCGTAAGATAATACTACCCAAAAGTGGCACTCAAATCCCCAAGTCAAATTCCAACACTCAAATCCCAAGACAAGTCCTATAAGAATTTATCATAATATGTCATAGTTATCCTCCCAACTTGGTCACTCCAATTTTTCTTATTTAAACCCTCTAAATATTATTTATGGTACTTATATGACATGTCATAGGTTGTGTTGATGGTGGTTTTAGCACACAACAATGCAGGTATGATTGCTAGTATCACACCTCTCTTGAAAAGTATCCTACCCGAAGTAAGACTACTCCAAGGATAATACAGCTAGGTCTTAACTTGCTCAAAATTTCTCAGTGGGATATCCTAGCTATACCTACAAGGGGTCTTACATTCAATATGACAGGTTTGACAGGCTAAGACAGTAATACATGCAAACCCTTATGTTATCTCAGCTGATATGACAAATATGAGAATGCTGCTGGAAGCTTAATCTAACAAAGATATTGTGAAAAGAAAATGCAAAAGGGTAGGGTTTAAAAAGATCCTAAGTGACATTCACAATGCACAGTCTACTAATGGTAGACAAATGTTCTGAATTTTAAACCACTTCCTGAGTTACCAAGCTAACTGATTGCTACATCACTACAAAAAATGATGCTATCTTCTATGGTTTCCAAAGATTTTTAGATTGCATACATTCATTAAATACCTAGTTAATAGTGTAATTTAACTAATGTAATGCAATCGAACTTAGCACAAAATAATTAGTCTAGACTAACTTTCCATAGCCACTTACAGTAAGCAAGCAACTAAAAGTATGGACTTCGAACATTCATCAAATACCTTCAACAAACCAGTAAGATTGCAAAGCACGATTAACTAATTGTAGATCATGAAGTGAACCATGAAACCAAATAGATAACACAAATGATCAAATTCTCAGAAATGCTGCAGAAACTTGCCTTTGTATTAATCTCAAATGGCAGAATGTCAACAATTCGGCATCAAGACTGTGTTACAATGAGAGAGACAATGGCCCTTTATATAGAAGAGGTGCCATACTAAGTTTTTGAATAGACGGTGGAGAGTAACTCAACATCGACGGTCCAGATTACATCATATAGACAACTATTATCCATTCCTAGATTTACCTTTCTCTTGTAGGAAAAACATGAAATACAACTCCTAAATACATTGAATCTAGACATTTTGAATACCCATTTATGTTTATATAGGGAAAAGCTATTTTTTAAAGCATAATAAAGACAAAATAGCTTCATAGGACCCTCTAAATATAGCATTAGTCACAAGTGACGGGATTACATTTTCAATTTTAAATATTCTATTATTTTATTAATCCTCTAAATCTATTTTGTCTTCTTCTACTTTCTTGTTGATGTAGGCTACCCAGACTGTTAAGGCTGGATTTGTGTCTGTAGGGTCTGGATCCTTGATGTATTCAGCTCTAAATCTAAGGTTCTCAAGTTCCTGATAGTACTGAGAATACACATCTTCCATTATTCTCCTACTTTTCTGAAATGCAACAAAAGAGGTCCGAAGATCACTGACCTTTTCAAGTTTACCCACCATATTCAGTGGAGACTGTCCGTGAATGACTTGATCCAATCTATCCTTGCAACACTGGACATCTAATGGAGTGAGGTCATTGATGCCATGTTTTACACATTCCTTCAAAGTATCATTTATTTCATAGATGACCGCAAGTATTCGAGCATTTGCTTCCTCATGAGACTCCTTAATCTTATCAAAAACTTCTTTCTTCATCTTCATCTGTTGATACCATTCTCCTGACTTGTGTAATCTATCTGCTGTAAGAATATTCTCAAACAATAGAATTTTACTAGGCAGTCTTCTTATTGCCTGTGTGATGCCCCATCATGCAACCCTAGAGAGTTAGGCTAACTGGCAATCAAATACGGAATAATTTTTTTTTTAAAACCAAGTATTTGCATTAATCACTAGATAAGGTAACACCAATTACAACATTTAAATTATATGATCAACTAACATCTCTAGGGAATATAACTGCATCAAATAATTATAAACAAAGATCATTAACAACATAATACATCACACATGCCCATATGCAATTTTGATACATCATAAGAAGATTCACATTTCAATTTACAAGGTAAGTACAAGTACAAATGAGATCAAACACAGGTTTACATGATTACAAGACTTCTTGACTAATTACATCAAATTACAATATAAGTCAGGACTATACAATTCTAGAAGCATAGTACAAATCTTTGAATGCCATACAGATCTGAAACTGGAAAGACACCTCTGCCACGAACACGAACCATGATGCCAAGAAAACCAATGGATTAAGCTCTTCCACCTGACCATGTGGAACCCTGAGGTCCACCCCCCGAGCTACAAGATAACATAAGGTTCCGCAGCAACAACCAAACAAGAAGACAAAGGACTAATAGGTACAAGAACTACTCAAGTACAACAGTGTCCAATAAGATATTATAAGCATCAAAACATCACTTCCACACTTAACAAAACTTCCACACTTAACAGAACTTTTAGACTTAACAGAACTTTTAGAGGCATTCACACAACATAAGGAAAGAACACCAAAGAGGGAATGCTAGGCTGTAGTAGGGAGGAGTGTCATCACATAGCTTGTCACGGGTTATCTTGGCATGTCTTCCTAGGCACCGGCCCCCATCCTGGGTTATCTTGGTAGCCTCTCCCGACCGCTGGCCCCCACACAAACTCATGCGGAACCAACATACCTTTCATGAGGACAAGACAATTGATTTGCCATTCCAGGCATTCTTATCTCATCTCAAGCCTAAATGAGCACTTGAGCCACGAGTGAGGCATACTTTATCTTGATTAATGTGAAAGCTCTTCCACCCTCCAATTTATTATTAAGTTATCACTGGATTAACAACTTCCAATGGGTTATCCTGGTAGCCACTTTGGGCACCGGCCCCACATTGCAAGCCACTTTCCCACCTACATCTAGAAGACACTATCCATCAAGCAAGACATAATGACTAGCATCCATATACCATGCAAGGCATTTATCTTCTTGCATACAAATCTCAACAAAAGTATCCAGAGCAAGGCACGGGTCCTCTTGCTCCAAAAAAATTTTAACCAATAGAATAAACCACAGCATTCAAAGAGGATTCCACAACCACACCTTGAACATGACCTCAACATGAGTTTAAAATATAACCTCAAGAATAGTTACACTGAGCAAGGCATGGGTCATCTTGCACAGTCGTCACAACCACATAGTCCATAATTAGAGGAAAGTCAACATTACATAAACCAATTCACATTCAAATAATAACAAGATTACAATATCACAATATACATACACATGACTATCCCTCTGGGCCTCTGGAATCTACTTGACCAACACTTGACACCATTATAACACAATAGACTCACATAACATTCACTCACAAAAGCACATCATCATCTAATAGACCAAACTAAGATCCATCATCGCATAACACAATTCCATTACAACGCAGCCATGTACAGCATATCCATCATCGCATAACACAATTCCATTACAACGCAGCCATGTACAACATAAACTAAGATTCTTCAACCATGTGATAATTATCTATCTTCATTTAAAAGTTTGAATAACTTCTTCAAAAAGGGTAATCCAGATTTCTTTTCTACCAGATTAAATTAACCCAATCATAAATCCTCCATCTTCCTTCACTAGGTAAAAATAAATACAACTAAGAGAAAATAAATCAATCAACTATAATATGAACTATTACTTTAAAACTAAATCTAGAATCAAGAAATCAACTATAACATGAACTATTACTTTTTCATCTAATAAACTATACAATTACAAAGAAGAAAGAATATCTGAACCATTATTATTTCAACTAGATACAATACATTACTAGGATAAAGAAATATATATTTATACATTTAGCTAAGGTATACTATACCTACTTTCTATTCAAAAATATGACTTTTAAAAGATGATTATGTAAATGATCACAAGACAATATTAATATAAGACTTCAATGGGTAATAAATACCAAGACATTAAAGTCTTATTTACCTAATATAGACACCAAGATTTCTCCTATCATAATGAGGAAATTGATATAATTCACATATTTAGAAAGATATTCAATTTACTTCATACTAGTATACTCTATGCAAGCACACATTTAAATTGTTCACCTAGAATAAATTAGATAAGTCAATCAAAAGTTACTACCTCCCATAAACAAGTATTTCTTGGCCATAATAATGGATTTTATCAATACACATATTATTATCTCATACAAATTCAATATCCATGTCAACATGTCAGAAGTATTCAATTTCATAAGTACTATGCTTATTCTAAGTTGTATGTATATAAGAACTATTTCAGGTGTAACACAATCACCATGAAGATGAAAGAATTAAGCACTAGGTTTAAAAATAATTGATAACACAACCTATTTGTCTTGAGAAAATAACATGAAGGAAATTTATATCAGAGATTGACTTGCAACATTTTTGGTTTAAGGAAAGAATAGCTAGAACAAAAGATTTCTATTTTATAAAAGATAGAACAAAAGGCATAGTCGCTTGCGTTTGGTAAGAAAACACATCCTACAGAGAAAATTTTGCCATACTGTAAAAAGGCTTTAGAAACTTTCTAACAAAAATAAATGTAAAGGCATAGATGGGCATGCGGAATGCTTGATGGAATATCTCAAAAAGATGTTATCAATGCAATGATTGCAGGATACATACAAAATGGACTTGTTGAGTAGGTTTTAGAAACTTCCAAACAATGCAATGGCAAAAGCATAGACAGGGTAGGCAAACTGTTTAATAAACTGCCTCAAAGAGATGTCACTCCATGGAAAGCAATGATCATAGGATATGCACAAAATGAATTTGTTGAAAAATCTTGGAGAAACCCAATTCGAAAATATAGAGTTATTGGTGACGCAACTAATTATTTTAAGACAGACGAAACCAGTGAGAGGTAGACAGTCACAAAATATCATATATCCAAAACAATGAACTAGGTATAGACAGTTTTTGGTTATGATCTAGACAACTAGGTCGTGCACCATATATAAAAAATTTAGAGGAACCCAGTTCGTAAAATGAAAGTTATGGCTAACGCTACAGCCTGCTAAAACAGAGACGAAATGGCTGAGAGGTAGACAGTCACAAAACATTCATATCTCCAAAATGATGAACAGGGTATGGACAAATTTTATATATAATTTATATATCTAGGGCATGCACCATATATAAAAAATTTAGAGGAACCCAATCGTAAAACAAAAGTTATGGCTGCCGTAATAGACTATAAAAATAGAGATGAAATGGGCGAGGGATAGACAGTCACATCAATCGGTGATTCCCAGAAATGCAATGATATAGACATGCACAATTGGATCTGATAACAAGGTTTCTAACCACTCAAGTAAATTACAATCAATAGGAAAAATTATAAATCAAACATTTGCTTCAACAGAAAAATGAGACAGAATTAGAACCAAAGGAACTTGATTTCTCTTGCTTGATTGGCTGAAGATTCGATGCTGGGTTTCAACTATTGCAGCCACAAACCATTCTCTCCCCCAAAAGTTTCATATGCTCCCCCTTTTATGAGAGAGAAATTCCCCCTAAATACAGCCCAAAAACTCCCTATTTAGAGAAAGAAATCCCTAAAATCTTCCAAAAGATTCCCCCCACAAGAGGCAATAACTCCTGCATGAACAATATCTTACAGTTTGCTATTTTTAACATTTTACAACTAGACCAAGATAAATATATTTTATGGTAACACATAAATATTATTTATTTATTTAACTCTAGTTGCAATTACATTTGTTACTATTATTATTATTATTTTTTAACTTAACTTCTAGAATAATATATTTTTCATAAACTAAATTTACATAAGGACATTTATATATTTATTTAGCAAAAATGCTTCATAACTAATTATTTTATTTTAAGGCAACAATAACCAAAACAATACCAACAAAATAACCCAACTATCAAACCATACCTGACTACTATGCAAGATCGAAAAACAAGACCACCACAACAATGACTATCATGAACAAACCGATGACATTGACAGGGTACACAATCGAATACTCATCCTCTTCAAGGATGATGGCTAGGCTAGGCTAGGGGACCATATGTTATCTCCATTCAACAACTTCCATTGGTATGAAGGCACGCTCAGACCTGCCAATTCAAGTGGAATCGATACCTGGTACCTGTAACCTATAGCAAATAAAAGTGTCGAATACATACATATAATCATCCAAGCAGACACATAGCGACAGAGAATTGTAGCGTAGTAGGGTACTCATTATGAGTAATACTACACTGTCCCTTCACAAAATACAACACAAGTATCCACATTAAACAAATTCATTAGTAACTAAACAACCAGATAATCACATTAATCATGTAGTAAAACTAATTTACATAATCAATTAACCTATAACTGATCACATCATAAGCATAGTGTATTAATCATAAAGTATCAACAATGTCATCATAATAAACACCAATGAGTGTCATCAACTATATGATAACAGTAAGCTTACCATCAACATGTCTATCATACCCTACGTATTCTGAGTATTTTACCTTCTTCATGCTCCTTAGCCCGACCACCTGCTCATCCAGGGTGAGAATGGAGGGGCACTACATCCTTCCCCCCTAAAACTTGACTTCCTCCTGGAAGTCATAGACTAGGGTGGAAACATAACATATTGGCATTGCAACTTTCTATTGCCTACATACACATCCATATTAAGCAATTGTTCATAAGACAGACACAATCGTTCCATAACAACAAAAAAAAAATCAATTCTTTACCTCTAAGGCGTATCATGTGATCTACTTATATCTAATCACACATATTTTGAGAATTTCATCCAATTTAGAGAATTGCATTCACATATAATCAAGGAAAAATACATCTCATATCTTATTTCCACTATGCTTTCAACTATTACCAACATACAAAGTACAATTCTCCGCAGAGTCCTCCCTTGAACATACTATCAGAGGTTCAAAATGAACATGATAGAAACATCACTTAACACAAAATGGGGCCAACAGAAACAAACATTTGGAATAGCCACCATAGAGATTTAAAAATAAATGCAAACCCAAGTGGGAAAATAATCAAATCCAACTTTAAGTCACAAAGTGTCGGCAATTTCAAACAATAAATCAAGTAAAAAGAAAAGAGTTTTGGTGACCACTCCTATCATAAGAAAGTTCATAAGAAAATTCACTGCTAACCCCCAACAACACATGAAACAACCATTAAAATTTTCAAAACAACCAAATTATACAACAAATTCACATCACGATGTTACTAATTTTAGCCACAAAAAGGGAGTATCCGCTACACAACACTCAAGGACACAAGGTCCAGAATGTGTTAGAGAATGTACACCAACACTCAAATGATTTAGTTAACTACATCCTCTTATCTAAACAACTTTTATACAAGGATTTAAGGCAACACGGTCGCTACTTATACACAAACAACTTCTATCTTTAATACAGTACAATTTCTTTTTACTAAGCTATGAACATACGCAAGTACTTCCTTATGCAAGAAAATATAAAGGAATGTATGATGTCACACATAGGAATAATTCAAAGCTATAATTGACTTACAGTATCACATTCATGATCTCATGGGTCCAACGCAAGCTCCAATTTGATCCCTGCACACAGTTCTCACACAGGCATACAAAATGATAACTTTCATAAATCACAACAATTCTTCCATATGAGGTCATGACCAGCTAGGTGATAAATGTCAGGTTATCAACAACCACGTTAAGATACCCCACACCTGACAACACCACATAACCACATGACTCACCAAATGATTAAGTCATTCCAATACTTAATTACATGTGCTAACAGTAACAATGCTTCTTTCTTATAATGCACTAGTGACCACAAGAGAAACTCAAAGCCTCAACAAAACAACAAGCACTAACATTCAAGGAAGACATATTTTCAAATATATCATCACATTATTAGAGAAGAGGAAGAGAACACATAGACACATAAGTAAAACAAGACATAATCAAAGGACAAGTCTATAAAATTATCAACCTTCTAATGTCATACTAATGAACACAGGTGAAAGATACCATTACCAACTCACCACAAAGAGAAAATCACTTAACCTAGAGCAACAACAATAATCTAGAGGTCTCAGTGTTGCAACCTAGCTCTGATACCAAGTGTGATGCCCCGTCATGCAACCCTAGAGAGTTAGGCTAACTAGCAATAAAATATGGAATAATTTTTTTTTAAAACCAAGTATGCATTAATCACTAGATAAGGTAACACTAATTACAACATTTAAATTATATGATCAACTAACATCTCTAGGGAACATAACTGCATCAAATAATTATAAACAAAGATCATTAACAACATAATACATCACACATGCCCATATGCAATTTTGATACATCATAAGAAGATTCATATTTCAATTTACAAGGTAAGTACAAGTACAAATGAGATCAAACACAGGTTTACATGATTACAAGACTTCTTGATTGATTACATCAAATTACAATATAAGTCAAGACTATACAATTCTGGAAGCATAGTACAAATCTTTGAATGCCATACAGATCTGAAACTGGAAAGACACCTCTGCCACGAACACAAACCATGATGCCAAGAAAACCAATGGATTAAGCTCTTCCACCCGACCATGTGGAACCCTGAGGTCCACCCCCCAAGCTACGAGATAACATAAGGTTCTATAGCAACAACCAGACAAGAAGACAAAGGACTGACAGGTACAAGAACTACTCAAGTACAACATTGTCCAATAAGATATTATAAGCATCAAAACATCACTTCCACACTTAACAGAACTTCCACACTTAACAGAACTTTCAGAATTAATAGAACTTTCAGAGGAATTCACACAACATAAGGAAAGAACACCAAAGAGGGAATGCTAGGCTGCAGTAGGGAGGAGTGTCATCACATAGCTTGTCATGGGTTATCCTGGCAGGTCTTCCTAAGCACTGGCCCCCATCCTGGGTTATCCTAGCAGCCTCTCCTGACCGCCGGACCCCATACAAACTTATGCGGAGATAACATACCTTTCATGAGGACAAGGCAGTTGATTTGCCATTCCAAGCCTTCTCATCTCATCTCAAGCCTAAACGAGCACTTGAGCCACGAGTGAGGCATACTTTATCTTGATTAATGTGAAAGCTCTCATACCATCCAATTTATTATTAAGTTACCATTGGATTAACAACTTCCAATGGGTTATCCTGACAGCCACTTTGGGCACCGGCCCCACATTGGAAGCCACTTTCCCACCTGCATCTAGAAGACCCTATCCATCAAGCAAGACATAACAACTAGCATCCATATACCATGCAAGGCACTTACCTTCTTGCATACAAATCTCAACAAAAGTATCCAGAGCAAGGCATAGATCCTCTTGCTCCAAAAAAATTTTAACTGACAGAATAAACCACAGCATTCAAAGAGGATTCCACAACCACACCTCGAACAGGACCTCAACATGAGTTCAAAACATAACCTCAAGAATAGTTACACTGAGCAAGGCATGGGTCATCTTGCACAGTCATCACAACCACATAGTCCATACTTAGAGGAAAGTCAACATTACATAAACCAATTCACATTCAAATAATAACAAGATTACAATATCACAAGAGACATACACATGACTACCCCTTTGGGCCTCTGGAATCTACTTGACCAACACTTGACACCATTATAACATAATAGACTCACATAACATTCACTCACAAAAACACATCATCGTCTAATAGACCAAACTAAGATCCATCATTGCATAGTACAATTCCATTACAACGCAGCCATGTACAACATAAACTAAGATTCTTCAACCATGTGATAATTATCTATCTTCATTTAAAAGTCTGAATAACTTCTTCAAAAAGGGTAATCCAGATTTCTTTCTACCAGATTAAATTAACCCAATCATAAATCCCTCCAGCTTCCTTCACTAGGTAAAAATAAATACAACTAAGAGAAAATAAATCAATCAACTATAATATGAACTATTACTTTAAAACTAAATCTAGAATCAAGAAATCAACTATACCATGAACTATTACTTTTTCATCTAATAAACTATACAATTACCAAGAAGAAAGAATATCTGAACCATTATTATTTCAACTAGATACAATACATTACTAGGATAAAGAAATATATATTTATACATTTAACTAAGGTATACTATACTTAATTTCTATTCAAAAATATGACTTTTAAAAGATGATCATGTAAATGATCACAAGACAATATTAATATAAGACTTCATGGGTAATAAATACCAAGACATTAAAGGCTTATTTACCTAATATAGACGCCAAGATTTCTCTTATCATAATGAGGAAATTGATATAATTCACATATTTAGAAAAGATATTCAATTTACTTCATACTAGTATACTCTATGCAAACACACATTTAAATTGTTCACCTTGAAGAAATTAGATAAGCCAATCAAAAGTTACTACCTCCCATAAACAAGTATTTCTTGGCCATAATAATGGATTTTATCAATACACATATTATTATCTCATACAAATTCAATATCCATGTCAACATGTTGGAAGTATTTAATTTCATAAGTACTATGCTTATTCTAAGTTGTATGTATATAAGAACTATTTCAGGTGTAACACAATCACCATGAAGATGAAAGAATTAAGCACTAGGTTTAAAAATAATTAATAACACAACCTATTTGTCTTGATAAAATAACATGAAGGAAATTTGTATCAGAGATTGACTTGTAACATTTTTGGTTTAAGGAAAGTATAGCTAGAGCAAAAGATTTATATTTTATAAAAGATAGAACAAAAGGCATAGTCGCTTGCGTTTGGTAAGAAAACACATCCTACAAAGAAACTTTTGCCATACTATAAAAAGCCTTTAGAAACTTTCTAACAAAAACAAATGTAAAGGCATAGATGGGCACGTGGACTGCTTGATGGAATATCTCAAAAAGATGTTATCAATGCAATGATTGCAGGATACATACAAAATGGACTTGCTGAGTAGGTTTTAGAAACTTCCAAACAATGCAATGGCGAAAGCATAGACAGGGCAGGTGAACTGTTTAACAAACTGCCTCAAAGAGATGTCACTCCATTGAAAGCAATGATCATAGGATATGCACAAAATGAATTTGTTGAAAAATCTTGGAGAAACCCAATTCAAAAATATAGAGTTATTGGTGACGCAACTAATTGTTTTAAGACAGACGAAACTGGTGAGAGGTAGACAGTCACAAAATATTCGTATCTCCAAAACGACGACCTGGGTATAGACAATTTTTGGATATGATTTAGACAACTAGGTCATGCACCATATATAAAAAATTTAGAGGAATCCAGTTCGTAAAATGAAAGTTATGGCTAACGCTACAGCCTCCTAAAACAGAGACAAAATGGCTGAGAGGTAGACAGTCACAAAACATTCATATCTCCAAAACGACGAACTGGGTATGGACGAATTTTGGATATAATTGCACCATATATCAAAAATTTAGAGGAACCCAATTCATAAAATGAAAGTTATGGCTGCCGCAATAGACTATAAAAACATAGATGAAATGGGCGAGGGATAGACAGTCACATCAATCGGTGATTCCCAGAAATGCAATGATACAGACATGCACAATTGGATCTGATAACAAGGTTTCTAACCACTCAAGTAAATTACAATCAATAGGAAAAATTATAAATCAAACATTTGCTTCAACAGAAAAATGAGACAGAAATTAGAACTAAAGGAACCTGATTTCTCTTGCTTCACTGGCTGAAGATTCGATGTCGGGTTCAACTGTTGCAGCCACAAACCATTCTCTCCCCCAAAAGTTCCATCTACTCCCCCTTTTATGAGAGAGAAATCCCCCCCTAAATACAGCCCAAAAACTCCCTATTTAGATAAAGAAATCCCCTAAAATCTTCCAAAAGATTCCCCCCACAAGAGGCAATAACTCCTACATGAACAATATCTTATAGTTTGCTATTTTTAACATTTTACAACTAGACCAAGATAAATATATTTTATGGCAACACATAAATATTATTTATTTATTTAACTCTAGTTGCAATTACATTTGTTACTATTATTATTATTATTTAACTTAACTTCTAGAATAATATATTTTTCATAAACTAAATTTACATAAGGACATTTATATATTTATTTAGCAAAAATGCTTCATAACTAATTATTTTATTTTAAGGCAACAATAACCAAAACAATACCAACAAAATAACCCAATTGTCAAACCATACCTGACTACTATGCAAGATCGGAAAACAAGACCACCACAATAATGACTGACTATCATGACCAAACTGACGACACTGATAGGGTACACAATCGGATACTCATCCTCTTCAAGGATGATGGCTAGGCTAGGCTAGGGGACCATATGTTATCTCTATTCAACAACTTCCATTGGTGTGAAGGCATGCTCAGACCTACCAATTTAGGTGGAGTCAATACCTAGTACCTGCAACCTGTAGCAAACAAAAGTGTCGAATACATACATATAATCATCTAAGCAGGCACAGAGTGACAGAGAATTGCAGTGTAGTAGGGTACTCATAATGAGTAATACTACATTGTCCCTTCACAAAACACATCACAAGTATCCACATTAAACAAATTCATTAGTAACTAAACAACCAGATAACACATAGACAGATAATCACATTAATCCGTAGTAAAACTAATTTACATAATCAATTAACCTATAACTGATCACATCATAAGCATAATGTATTAATCATAAAGTATCAACAATGTCATCATAATAAACACTAATGAGTGTCATCAACTATATCATAACAGTAAGCTTACCATCAACATGTCTATCATACCCTACGTATTCTGAGTATTTTACCTTCTTCTTCATGCTGTTTAGCCTGACCACCTACTCATCCAGGGTGAGAATGGAGGGGCACTACAGCCTGCACCCTAGGAAACATATCGAAATAGTAGTCTTCATAAGGATTGCATTCTTCATATAGTTCCTCCCATTCTTCCCTCAACAGATGAAAATCCTAATGTAGCATAGCTACAAAGGTTATTGCTTCGCAACCTTCATTATACACCTTGTCAAACGACTCTTGTGTACTCACAACAGTTGTTTTGATATCATCAAATTTAGCCAACTCTTCTTTTGATAGCAAGGCAGGTGATGTTTCTAGTTCTCCATTCAAATTCATTGGTTTTATTAGAAATTGAATGCATGCCCTCAGTTCTTCATTTTGTTGTTTTAGTTGTTACTTTGTCATTTCATCTTTATCTAATTGCTCCAGAATAGAGGAGACTATACCTTTAAATTCATCAATCTTTTGTCCCCTAGAAGCAGGTCCCAAGTTGACAGTTGTAACAACATAATCCTCAGCTCTCACTTGATCCTTACTAATATCTACTAGTGGGACATCCACCTTAGCAATTCTACACCCTGAAGCATCTTTCTAGATTCTAGATTGAACTTTTGCCTTTTTCTACTTCTTTCACTTCTCTCCTCTGGCTAGGATCATATCCAAATCTAGTTTCATTACCTCTATTTGTGGCTCTTTAGTTCCAAGACTGTATTGCAACCAATCTAGTGCTGTGGACGAGGAATCCTTGGGGACATTAATGTGACTGTCTCCTTTAGTTTATTGATTATTAAGGATTTCCAGTTCATGTTCATATGCTTTGTCATCATCCTCTTCTTCATCTCCCGGTTGCTCAATATTTTGTAAATTTTCTAATACTTCATGCTAAGCAGCTCTCATAACTGTATCTGTAGTTCCTTTGTCTACTGGACTATCAGATATCTCAACCACTTCAATGCTTGTGGGCTCGAAGAGAGGTTCTTCAAATACTTCATTTTCCATCCCCTGTTCTTGTAATTCCAACTCCACATAGACCTTTTCAATTCCAGGTAGTTGTGGTACAATTAAGTGGGAAGAATCTTGCACTGAATGAATTAAGGAGTTGTGGAGCAAGGGAAATGAATGAGCTAGCAATAGAGGGAGGCTCACCTAAGTTAGATTACCAAACGATGCAAAACCCAAGGAAGGAGGCATGACAATAGGTGAGAGGATGGAGGAGGAAGGAAGGGAGAGGGAAGATGAAAGAATAGTGGAGAGAGGTGGTAAAGCAAATGAGGTGGAAAAAGAGATAGAGGAGATGGGAGGTAGGTGTTGATGAGTGTTTTAGCACACAACAACGTAGGTGTGATTGTTGGTTTCACACCTCTCTTGAAAAGTATCCTACCCTAAGCAAGACTACTCCAAGGTTTCTACAACTAGGTCTTAGCTTGCTTGGAATCTCTCAGTTGGAATGTTCTAGTTGTGCTGACAAGGGGTATTACATATGATCTTCATATTTTAATGGTTGGAACAACAATTTTTTTTTTTTGAAAACCCTTTGTGATTTCAGCTGATAAGACAGTGTGAAATGCTGCTGAAACTCCTAAACTAATTATTGTTTTCAAAGAAAATACAAAAGGGGATAGGGTTTAAGGAAATCCTAAGTAACATTCACAATATGTGGATTGCTGCAAGTAGACAAATGCTCTAAAATTTTACCAATTTTCTGAGTTACCAAACTGAAAATGAATGTCACAGCACTGCAGAAAATGATGCTACCTTCAATGGAAATCAAGGAGTTTTTAAATTATATTCATTCATCAAATACCCAATAAATGGCGCAATTTAATTTATGGAATACAATTGAACTTAAGCACAACTGATCAGTCCAGACTAACTTTGCACAGTTACCTACCATCAGCAAATAACTAAAAGTATGGACTAAGAGCATTCATCAGATTCTTTCAGCAAACCATGAACATTGTAAAAGCACAACTAATTAACTATTGGAGATCACGAAGCGAACCATGAAACCAAATAAGCCAATACAACACACAAATTCTCAAATAACTAAAGAAACTTGTTTTGTATTACTTCAAATGACAGAATGTCAACAATTTGGCATCAAGAATTCTCTCTCAAATAATGGAAATGGTAGCCCTTTATATAGGAGAAGCGGCATACCGAGTTTTTGAATGGACAGTGGAGATTAACTCAACACCAAGAGTCTAGATTTACATCATTAAATGCATTCATAACAGCTCATAACAAATCCTGGATTACATTTTGTCCTTTATGAAAAAGATGAAAAACAACCCTCAAATACATTGAATGTAAACATTTTGACTACCCAACTGAATATCTGAATATATATATATATATAGAAAAGTTCATTTTTGAGGCATAATAAAGACAAAATAGTATCACATGTCACTCTAAATATAGCAGTTTACACTAGTGACGGGATTACATTTCAAAATGTTCAAAAGAACACATTAAGACTCTTCATCCAAATTTATTTTGTCTTCTTCTGCCAGCTTGTTGCAGTAGTTGACCCAAGCTAAAAGTGCTGGATTGATATCTGTAGGGTCCAGGTTCTTAAGAGGATTGACCTGATATCTAAACATTTCCAATTCCCAGCTGTATTGATTGTATATCCTTTCTATTTCTGCCTTTGCCTTATGAAATGCATTAAACTGAGCTCTGAGGTCACCAACTTTATCCAGCCTGGCTTCCACGTCTAACTCAGCATTTTCAAAAACTATCTTGTGCAGTTTATCTTTACAACCATTCACATCATATGGCACCAAATCATTGTAGTCCATTACCAAACAATCTCTCAAAGTATCATTTATGTCATATATTAGAGCCAATATGTTTTCATCTGCTGGCTTGCAGGCTTCCCTGGTGCTGTCAAAAATTTCTTTCCTCAACTTTATATGCTAATACCATTCAGTTGCTTTATACAAGTTGTCACTAGTCAAAATATTCTTAGCCAATAGTGTTCGGGTAGGCAAATCTTTGATACATTTAACCCAAGGAAACATATGAGAGTAATATTCGTTAAAAGAATCACATTCTTCCCACAAGTCTCTCCACTGCTCAAGAAGTTGGACCAAACTCTTTTGTGATTTAGCTGCAATGTCAATTGTTTCACATCCCTGTATCATCCATTTTTTGGTGCCTTTCGAGAAAGTTTGAACTTCACCCAGCTTGGACATCTCATCTTTTGACAAAAATGTGGGCACTATCCTTATCTCTCCTTCAGAATCTACTGGTTTGATCAGAAATTGAAGGCATGCTCGGAGCTCCTCATTTTGTTGCTTCAATTCCTTCTTTGAAAGTTCATCCTTATCTAGCTACTCTAGGATTGAAGTAACAGACCCTTTGAATTCATCAACCCTTTGTGCTCATGTGGTTGGTCCCAAATTCACAGTTGTCATGACATAATCTTCTCCTCTGACCTGTTCTCTATTTGTATTAGGTGGTGGGATAGCACTTGTATCTCAAACCAATGTATGTTTCAACATACAACAAAATATACAAATGAAACATACAATTGGCGACCTTCTTTTGCCGGTTCTCCTCCCCACTATTACTAGTCATCCCTTGTATCTATAGACAAATACCCTTCCAACATACAAACTAGCTACCACTTCGGCCGGTCACCATTTGTATCATATACAATGTATGTTTTCATTGTATCTTCTCAACATACAATAGCGATATGCACTTGTAGTATACACAAACTGACACTCACATACAATAGTGATATACTCACAAACTATCTATAACATACAATGGATGTATACACAAGAAATGTATCTTTTCAGACAATTTCGACAAACACAGGAATTGTCCGCTGATATGCTTTGGTGATATACACAGGCAATGGATTTTCACATACGATTGCAAGATACACACAAAATGTACTCAAGTACATTGGCGATATACACAGGAATTGTATATTCAGCGACCAACACAAATTTGACTCAACAAACTTTTATACATACCATTTTCCACAGTATAGACATAGGAAGTTGCTCGCATACAAATGTGATATATTCACAGACCGTCTCCACATACAATTGATGTATATACATCAAATGTACATTTGAACTTCCTGCTGATAACTTCCTCTGCGACGAATTCCACAATTTCTATTTTGTCAAGCTCACCAAAAAAAAGAACAAAACAAAAATGGGAAAATATTTTACAAGTCCATTCCACTAATTTCACAGAAATCCACCAGTGGAATGGATTTAACCATGCATCTTGGCAACAAAATAATTAAATTAAATACAACAGATAATATACAGAATAAATTCGATATACAGAGAATAATGCGATACACTAAGAATTTACACAGAATTCAGATTTGTAAAACATAGGGTGATAGAATTTCTATTCCTTCATTTCAGCTACATACAATTGATCATTTTTCAGAGAAAAAAATGGAAGAACTCTGTCTTTTCGACCACTTCTCCCCATTTTTGTTAACCCGTCTCCTCTATTTTCAAGATTTTGATTTAATCAAGATTATTTGCAGAAACCCTAATTAATCCCATGACACCTGTTTTGCATAAGACAGCAAAACACCTAATGATGAGACACCTTGGTTTAATCCTCCACATAACCCAATATGTCTAAAATGTCAAATATGATGTTTACAAACATAAAATGCCAACACAAAATGTTACATTTGGCTTAGACATAAAAATGCTACATAGTAACATGAAATGTCTAAAACATAGTAAAACCTTATTGTGCATATTTATCTGGTTGGAGGGGTGCTCCTACACAATACTCCCTGGAAGAAGAGATCTCAAGCCCCTTTGAGATTAGAGTTTGGAGATCTACACCATGATTTGTGATCTGATCTGCAGTCATCCAAACTGCCTCTAAATCGGGTGTCCCATGCCAAGCTACCAAGTACTCCATGTACTCTTTGTCCCTTGTCTTCTTTGTCACTCTTGAGTCTAATATCTTCTTCAATTTTGGTGGATCATACTTAGGAATATCATCATCTGCTGCATCCTGCAATGGTTCCTGTTCTACATCTGTATTTGGCTTGTATGGAGTCAAATCACATACATTGAAAATGGGTGACAATCCAAGATTAGGAGGAAGTTGGATCTCACAAGCATTCCGCCCACATTTCTTCAAAATCTGACATGGTCCAATCTTCCTCTACATTAGCTTGGTATATTTACCTTTTGGGAGCCTCTCCTTCTTCAGATTAACCCATACCAAATCTCCAACAGTAAATTGTACATCCCTTTTTTTCTTGTCAGCATATGTTTTGTATTTCAATGTAGTTTGTTGAAGCTGGTTCTTGACTTGATCATGCACTTCTTTGATGGCTGATGCAAAAGCTTCTCCATCTGCACTAATAGGCTCTCCTATAGGCAGATCTCTCAGCTCCAAAATACCTCTTGGATGAATACCATATACGACTTGAAAAGGTGACTTCCCTGTACTCCTATTGATGGTGTCATTATAGGAAAATTCTCCTTGTGGTAGGATGTTATCCCACTTCTCTCCATGCTGCCTTGTCAAACACCTGAGTAAATTACCCAATGAACGGTTAACCACTTCAGTCTGCCCATCTGTTTGAGGATGGTAGGCTAATGAGAAGGATAAGTTGATTCCAAGCTTTTTCCAAAGAGTCCTCCAAAAGTGGCCAATAAATTTTACATCTCTATCTGATACTATACTCAAAGGCAAACCATGTATCCTTACTATCTCTTTGAAAAATAAATCAGCAACATAGGAAGCATCACAAGTGGTTTTGCATGGCAAGAAATGTGCCATTTTACTGAATCTGTCTACTACAACAAAAACACTATCATACCCTTTCCTTGTCCTAGGCAAACCTAGTACAAAATCCATGCTTATGCTCTCCCATGGCCTAGAAGGAATGGGTAGTGGCTGATACAAACCTGCATTTGTGGATCTCCCTTTTTCTTTTTGACATATCACACATGCTTCCACAAATCTTCTCACATCTAATTGCAGCTTGGGCCAATAGTAATGCCTCTTCACAAGATCAAGAGTTTTATCCAGACCAAAATGTCCTGCCATGGCTCCACAATGTTTCTTCTGAATAATATTCAGTCTCATAGAACACCTTGGAATACATAACTATCCACCCTTGAAAAGTAATGCATCTTGGATCAGAAATTCAGAGAACTCAACATGATACTTGTCACCAAAGGAAGTACATACCTTGTAGATCTCTCCAAAGTCTTCATCATCATCATACATGTCTTTCAAAGAATCAATGCCAACACTTTCCAATTGAATCTGACTTATGGTTAGAACCCTTCTGCTCAAAGCATTTGCTACTTTGTTCTTGACCCATTTCTTATGCTTGAGTGTGAAAGTGAAAGCTTGCAAAGTTTCCACCCACTTCATATGCCTATGGTTCAGCTTTTCTTGACTATTTATAAAACTAAGGGCCTGATTATCTGTGTACACTATGAATTCTTTTGGCATCAAGTAATGCCTCCACTTTTTGAGTGACTGCACAAGAACATACATCTCCAAATCATATGATGAGTATCTCTTCTTGGCATCATTGAGTTTCTCACTAAAAAATGCAATAGGCCTACCTTCTTGACTGAGTACGGCTCCAATTGCCATGTGGCTGGCATCACATTCTACTTGAAAAACCTTGCTGAAGTCAGGAAGTGCAAGAATTGGTTGCTCTACCACCTTCCTCTTCAATGTTTCAAAGGAATCATCTGCCTCCTTTGTCCAAGTGAACCTGCACTTCTGTCCTCCTTCTATGGTGTCAAGCATGGGTGCATAAACATGACTAAACCTTTTTATAAATTTCCTATAAAAGGTTGCTAACCCATGGAAACTTCTAACATCACTCAAGGTTTTAGGAGTTGGCCAAGACAATATGGCACTTACCTTCTCTTGATCCATTTTCAGTTTGTCATGTGAGATAACAAATCCCAAGTAGATGATCTCTTCCTACATGAACAAACACTTTGCTAAGTTGATCATTAGTTGTTCTTCATGTAACTTTTTGAGGACCAAGTCTATATGGTTGAGGTGCTCTTCCCTTGTATTACTAAAAATCAGGATGTCATCTAAATATACTATGACAAATTTACTTATGAATTCCCTCAGGACCTCATTCATCAATCTCATAAAGGTACTAGGGGCGTTGGACAAACCAAAATGCATGACCTTCCACTCATATAACCCCTCATTAGTCTTAAATACAGTTTTACACTCATCTCCTGGCCTAATCCTAATCTGATGATAGCCACTCTTTAAATCTATTTTTGTGAAATATTTAGAACCCCCCAAACAATCAAGTAAATCTTCTATCCTAGGGATTGGAAACCTACACCTGATTGTTATCTTATTGATAGCCCTTGAATCAGTGCAAAGTCTCCAAGTGCCTTCCTTCTTTGGTGCTAGTACAGCCGGTACTACACATGGACTTAAACTCTTGCTAATTAGGCCTATCTCCAACAATTCCTCAATCTGCCTTGCTGCCTCTGCATTCTGTTCTGGGGTAAGCTTGTAAGCAGCTTTGTTTGGAAGTGTAGATCCTGGGATCAGATCTATGCAATGGATGATGTCCCTCATAGGTGGTAGGGACCTTGGTATTCCATCAGAGATGATTCCTTGGTACTTGTCCAACTACTCTTGGACAACAGAATCTATGAACCTTGGCCTCTTCTCTCCTTTAACTTCTTGCTGCTGTTCCTTGTTCACCTTTAGGCATGGAATTAGAGCATATGCAATTGCTCCTTCTTCTACTACCCCTTTCATGAATTGTTTGCCTTCTACCATCATCACCTTAACTTCTTTTCCTTTTGATTCCACCTCATTCTCCATTAATGGTAGCAGCTCTATCACCTTACCATTTTTGGTGATTGAATATGTGTTTCTGACTCCATCATGGTATGCTTTCAAGTCATACTGCCATGGTCTTCCAAATGGGAGATGGCAAGCATCCATCTTGGCAATGTCAAACAATAACCTATCCTTGTATGGTCCAATTTGAAATTCTACCAAAGCCTGTTCTCCTACAATTGTTTGCTGACCTTGGTGGAGCCATGAGATCTTGTATGGACAAGGATGTGGCAGTCTTTTAAGCTTAAGTTTTTCTACCATTTCACAAGACCCAAAATTTTCAGTAGATCCAGAGTCAATTAGAACTTTACATACCTTTCCTCCTGCCTTGCAAGTAGTTTTGAAGAGAGACTTCCTTTGTGGAGGTTCTTTTCTAGGCACCTTCATGGTGGTCATTGCTCTTCTAATCATCAAAGATTCTCCTCTCTCAGGATATCCATAACTATCAGGAGCATTCACACTTTGATTAGTGCTTGAGCTTGCTACACTTTGACAATCAGATTCTTGGATTAGATTGATCCTCTTTTCTCCTATTGAACTTGTTGCCTTTGCTGGACATCTACTGGCTATGTGGCCTTCTTGGTTGCAATTGTAACATCTGATAGGTCCTCTGCCCTGAGATCTTCCTCTAAATGGTGGTCTTCTACCCCTAAAATTTCCTCTCTGATTATAACTTCCCCCTTGATGTTGATTGCTATCTCCTTTGCTGTTCTCTTGATTGGATTCACCTTGGTATCCAAATCCCCTGCCTCTGAAAGGACTTCTTCCTCCTCTTTGATGTCTTCCTCTACCTCTATTGCTCTGCGCATGCCTTCTCTTCAATTTTTCTTCCACTTTGAGTGCCAATTGGTAGCATTTCTAAATTGTATCTAGATTATGCAGATTTAGGTCTTCTTGGATGTTAAACCTTAATCCATTAAGGTACCTTGCTACCTTCTCTTCCTCACCCTCCTTTACCTTTGTCTTGACACATAGTTTCATGAACTCTTCTGTGTAAGAACTGACATCTAATTCCTTCTGCTTCAAATTTTGTTTCCTCTTATGTAATTGGATGTTGTAATCCAATGGAACATAGGCCTCCTTCACTAAAGCCATCATTCTCTTCCATGTTGCAACTCTGTTCTTTCCCTCTTTCACCCTGTCATCTTGGATGAAATTCCACCAAGTTAGTGCGGCTCCTTTCATTTTGGATTGAGCCATCTTCACTCTTTAGTGGTCTGGTATTTCCTCGGTCTCAAAGAAATTATTCAAGGAGTCTATCCACTCCATCACCGAATCAGGTTCCATTTTTCCTTCAAACACTGGCAAGTCTATTTTCATATCCATGGTCCTTCTTTCCATGGACTTGAGGGCATTGAGTAAGGGTCTCTGGTCTATAGGAACCTCTATCTCTTCCTGCTTAGGGACCTCCTCTTCAACCCTGTCTTCTCGCTTACCAGAATCTTCTTCCCCTTTCTCTACTCTGTCCCTCAACTTCTCTAGTTCTTCTTTCAATGCCTGATTCTGAGCTCGATCTGCTCTACTCTCTGCCATGTGCTTTCTTACTAAGGCTGTCAACTCAACATTGGTCATCTTTGTTGGGTATGTTTCTGACCCTTCTCCTTCTGACATCTTGTCTTCTTCTTCTACCCAAAGAACACTCCTTCGCTCTGATACCACTATGATGCAGAGCGGAAAACACAGTGGAAACACACACACAATGAAAATGTTAATTTTGTCTATATCGGCAAGAGACCATCAAATGTCTCTCCGAACTCCTTATCGGCAACATAACATCCTATCGGCAGTCACTTACAGTCTCTGCCCGATGCACTACCATTACGCCGATGATTTTTGCTTGCATATACATACTTTTGCCTTCTATCGCAGGTTCTCCCATTATACAATCATCCGCTTTGACCGTTACAGCTAGTCATCAATTGTATCAGGTGCTTGTATGTTCTAAATGCATATTTTCTGATATACATTCTCTATATACATTTGGTGGGGACAACTTACTTTCGGCATGACTTAACTCTTCGGCGCATCCCTTATATGTCTCCCTGTCATGCCGATACAAACAATTCGCACATACAAAACTTGAATTGCTTTTCCCGGTGGGCTGAAGGGGCTTTACCCATTGCGGCCGGTCAGCACTTGTATCTCAAAACAATGTATGTTTCGACATACAACAAAATATACAAATGAAACATATAATCGGCGACCTTCTTTCATTGGTTCTCCTCCCCACTATTATCAGTCATCCCTTGTATCTACAGACAAATACCCTTCCAATACAAACTAGCTACCACTTCGGCCGGTCACCATTTGTATCATATACAATGTATGTTTTCATTGTATCTTCTCAACATACAACAACGATATGCACTTGTAGTATACACACAAACTGACACTCACATACAATAGCGATATACTCACAAACTGTCTATAACATACAATGGACGTATACACAGGAAATGTATCTTTTCAGACAATTTTGACAGACACAGGAATTGTCCGCTGATATGCTTTGGCAATATACACAAGCAATGAATTTTCACATACGATTGCAAGATACACACAGAATGTACTCAAGTACATTGGTGATATACACAGGAATTGTATATTCAGCGACCAACACAAATTTGACTCAACAGACTTTTATACATACCATTTGCCACAGTATATACATAGGAAGTTGCTTGCATACAAATGCGATATATTCACAGACTGTCTCCGCATACAATTGACGTATATACATCAAATGTACATTTGAACTTCCCGCCGATAACTTCCTTTGTGATGAATTCCACAACTTCTATTCTGTCAAGCTCATCGAACAAAAGAACAAAACAAAAATGGGAAACTATTTTACAAGTCCATTCCACTGATTTCATAGAAATCCACCAGTGGAATGGATTTAACAATGCATCTCGGCAACAAAAGAATTAAATTAAATACAACAGATAATATACAGAATAAATTCGATATACAGAGAATAATGCGATACACTAAGAATTTACACAGAATCCAGATTTGTAAAACATAGGGTGACAGAATTTCTATTCCTTCATTTTAGCTACATACAATTGATCATTTTTCAAAGGAAAAAAATGGAAGATCTCTGTCTTTTTGACCACTTCTCCCCAGTTTTGTTAACTCGTCTCCTCTGTTTTCAGGATTTTGATTTAATCAAGATTATTTGTAGAAACCCTAATTAATCCCATGACACCTATTTTGCATAAGACAGTAAAACACCTAATGATGAGACACCTTGGTTTATTCCTCCACATAACCCAATATGTCTAAAATGTCAAATTTGATGTTTACAAACATAAAATGCCAACACAAAATTTTACATTTGGCTTAGACATAAAAATGCTACATAGTAACATGAAATGTCTAAAACATAGTAAAACCTTATTGTGCATATTTATCCGGTTGGAGGGGTGCTTCTGCACCACTTACCAAGCCAATAGACCTCCATATCAAAGTAATTATCAGGGTCCCAGGCAAAATGTAAATCAATGGCCTTTTCAGCCTTATAATCCAGCACCTGTTAATGCAGTGAGGGACCTTGTCCGTACTCAAAATAACCTTGCTGCTGAATATGAATGGTTCTATCCATGCAATCAGCCACACAGTCAGGCAACTTGCTCAAATGGGGTTATAAATCAGGCTTTAATGGTTCAAAATGTGGCAATCCCACATACAAATACACCAAATGAGGGAGCTGAACAACAACAAGGGCAACCTCAGACTGATTTTGCCTTCATGAATTGGCAGCAAGGCAAATTTTGTGGCATGAATAGAGATAATACTCCAGTAGCAGCAAATACAAGGGCTAAGAAGAGGGGTTATGAGGTAGAGCAAGTAGCAAATAAAGAGAAAGGACATGTTGATGTTCCTGCACCCCATATTCCCCTTATTTTACAAAGAAATGACCCAGCGAAAGCAAGGGAGATGCCTCATTTACAAGCAGAGGTTGCTACTACGAGATCAAATCAGAGGGTGAGTGCCATTCCACCTTTCAATATTATTGAAAATATGAAAAAGATGAATGTGACAATGTCCATGTGGGATTCCCTAGCCATCCCTGGTCAAAAGAAAATGTTGCAGTCTGCTTTATCTGATTTGAAAGTATCCAATGATACAACTATTGACCCAAATAAGGCTATCCTTACCGATTCCTCCAAGGATAACAGCAAACAACCTAACAAAAGTGCCAAGCCACTCCCATTTTATGTATCATTGATAATTGGAGACAAATTAGTTCATAATGGCATGGTGGATAGTGGAGCAAGTAGTTCTGTGATGCCTAAACAAATTGCAGACCAGTTGGGGCTCAAATACCAGCCCCTTGAGAAAGGTGTTCTCCAATTAGATGGCACAACTGTTAATACTGTGGGTGTAATAAAATACCTAGGTCTTACTCTACATACCTATCCCAATGTTTCCATCTTCCAAGAGGTCTTCATTATTGATTTGCCTCCCTATTTTGCCATGTGCCTATCAAGAGAATTTACAGCCAAGATAGGAGGATATTTATCCTCAAACTGGTCCCACATGTTTTTTAGGACCAGATATGGTACCAAAGTAACTTTAAAATCTGAGTTACTTTCAAATCATCACATAGAGCCTTACACACCCAGTGTTGTTAATGCAAATTGCATTAGTTTTGATGACCTTGAACTTGTTGCTGCCCAAGAACTACAAGATGAAAGCATACCAGAGGTACTCTTAAGGGAATGGGCCTTAGAAAATGTTGTAGATGATCCTTAGACACACATACAAGAGACTGGTATGGGAGATTACATACTACATGAGCCTGAAACAACAATTCCAAATCTGGAAAAGGATGCAGGACAGCACACAGAGCAACAAAATGAAATATGGGAAATGTATTTTGATGGCTCTAGGAGCATAAATGGATCTAGTGGTGGTGCAATGCTTGTATCCCCACAGGGTGAAAAATATTTTTCTTCTTTCCATTTTGCCTTTGTATGTACAAACAACACTACTGAATATGAAGGACTAATTTAAGGTTTACAGTGGGCAAGAAAGAGGAAAATAGGCTATTTACAAGTGTTTGGAGATAGTGAACTAATTATAAATTAGGTAAGAGGACTGCATCTTACCAAAAAGATACCTTGAAGTGCTATAAGCATAGGGTCTGGAACATGATTGAGGAGTTTGATGCTTTTAACTTGATATCCATTCCAAGGAATCAGAACTCCCATGCTAATAGATTGGCTGCAATTGGGGCACAATTTGATATTCCCAGTGATATCCAACGAGAAAAAATGTAGCCTCATGTAAAAATAGTTGACAGACCCTCTATCCCTGATAATAATGTTCATTGCCAGGTCTTTGAAAGTGATGAACAGATTCTGAGATTCCTATTAGAGGAAATTGAGTTTTCCATGATGAATCAGGATAAACTCAAACAGCAGTATGGAAATGATCAGATTATTCAGTTGAAGATGAACAAGTTGCCCAAGGGATTGGTAACTTTGGAGTCTATTTTTGGCACTGATGATTAGATAAAGAAGACCATGACCGGCATGCAGATAAAGGAGGAACATTATGAAGAGTTTGAAATTTTCAAGGGTAAACTCCTCAAGTTAGGTAAAATCTGTTCCCCTAAAGATAGGAGAGCTGTTATTGCTCTTTGTCAAGAGTTTAATGATGTGCTTGCTTGGGATTATTCAGCCCTGAAGGGATTTGATCCTCATATTGCCCAGCATATCATAGAGCTGGAATCAGGTACAAAACCTGTGAGACAGAAGCAAAGACCCCTAAATCCAAAGCTGGAGCCCCTGATGATTAAAGAATTGACTAAACTGATTGAGGGAAAGATCATTTTCCCAATCAAGCATACTTCTTGGGTCTCTAACCTTGTCCCTGTGAGGAAAAAGAATGGAGAAATTAGGCTATGTGTCAACTTCAGAGATCTTAATAGGGCCTCCCTAAAAGACCACTACCCATTGCCCTCAATGGAACAGATTCTACAGGTAGTGGCTAGCTTAGAAAGGTTTTCCTTGCTTGATGGATTTTCTGGTTACAATTAGGTGTTAGTCAAAGAAGAGGATCAATTTAAAACCGCATTCACTACCAAATGGGGGACCATGGCCTACAGGAGAATGCCTTTCGGTCTCTCCAACGCTGGCTCAACTTTTCAAAGAGCCATGGATATGGCGTTCAAGGGTTTGCTGTACAAACTGGTGCTGGTGTACTTAGATGATATAATAGTCTTTTCCAAGAATGCATCTGAGCATTTATCCCACTTAAGGCAAGTTTTTGAGAGATGCCAAGAGTTTGGGATATCCCTTAATCCAAACAAATGCATTTTTGTTGTCCATGAAGGCAAGCTGTTAGGGCACGTTATCTCAAAAGAAGGCATTACCATTGATGTTGAAAGAGTAGGGGCCATTTTGGAGCTGCCTTTACCAAGTCATAAGAAGGGATTGCAAAGTTTTATTGGCAGAATTAATTTTCTGTGAAGATTCATCCCTGATATTGTGAACCATTTGAAACCCTTGATAGCCATGTTGAAGAAGAATACAATTTTCAGTTGGACGAAGGAGGCCAGGCTAAGCTTTGAGTCTATAAAAGAAGCATTGTCAGCTGCGCCAACTCTGGTAAACCCTGATTTCTCCAAAGATTTTATTCTATATGCTTATGGCGGCCTAGATACAATCTCTGCAATTTTAGTACAGAAGCAGAGTAGCGGCTTTGAACAACCAATCGCTTTCTTCAGTTAGGGGCTGGAAGAATATGAACAGAGGTATAGCTTTGTTGAGAAGCACGTCCTTGCAGTGATAAGGAGCCTTAAGAAATTTCAACATCTTGTTTCTAATAACAAGATATATTTGATGGTGGCTCATCCCAGCGTGAAGGAGTTCCTGTTGAGCAAAGATATAAATGAGAAAAGAGCTGGCTGGATCACCTAGGTCATGGAATATGACATGGATATCCAGGTAACCAAGCTTGTCAGAGGCAGAGGGCTCAGTGAGTAGCTCACTACCAGTTCTGAAAAAGGGGATGAGATGCTTTTGACCATTGAGGATGCACCTCAAGGTAATTCAGAGGCAGTGGGCACAAGTTGGGTTACTGATATGACTCAATTTTTACAGACTAGCAAATGTCCAGCAGGTCTGGATAAAACCAGGAGAAGATATTATAGACTGCAGTCTGTTCCATACATTTTGATTAATGACACTCTTTTCAGGAAAGATTTTAATGGTGTATTGCTGAGATGCATTGCTGAAGATCAAACTGATAAGGTACTACATGAATTTCATGATGGAACAGTAGGGGGTCATTTCACCCCAAAGACTACTGCTTGGAAGCTAATGAGAGCTGGATATTACTAGCCCAACCTATTTAAGGATGCCCATGCATGGGCGAGGAAATGTATAAAGTGTGCCATTTTTGAAGGAAAAGAAAGGCTGCCAGCCTTACCTCTACGGCCAATTCAAACAGAGCAACCCTTTATGAGATGGGGTATTGACTTCATAGGACCCATTAATCCACCATCAAGTGCAGGCCACAAGTGGATTCTTACAGCTACAGATTTTTTCACAAGATAGACTGAAGCAATGGCTCTAAAGGAATCAAATGAAAGTGTTGTTTTAAATTTTTATCATGATTTGATTTCCAGATTTGGAGTGCCTGAGTCAATAATTTCTGACAATGCTTTAGCCTTTATTGGCCTAAAGATAACTGACTGGGCTGTTAAGAATGGGATTTATTTGAATACTTCTTCCATTTATTACCCACAGGGTAATGGTTTGGCTGAGTCTACGAACAAAAATCTCATAAGAATTATTAAAAGATCAATGGAAGATAACCAGAGGACCTGGCACACTAATTTGAGGTATGCCTTATGGGCAGACATAATAACTCCTAAGAGGTCCATTGGAAATTCTCCATACACGTTAGTATATGGGAAGGAAGCAAGATTGCCTATCTCTGTAGAACTGCTAGCACTGGACATCATGAATCAGCTGGAGATGTTTGAAGAAGAGGATCCCATGGCTGTTAGATATGCTCAACTTATGGAGCTTGAAGAGATCAGAGACAAGGCTATGAAGACTATGGAATATCATCAGCTTCAAACAAAAAGAAATTTTGATAAGAAGGCCACCCCCAGGAACTTTAGAATGGGTGACATGGTGCTCAAATGGGATGAATTGAAGAGTAGACCAGGAAAACATTCCAAGTTTGATAACATGTGGAGTGGTCCATTTCTCATTATTGAATGCAAGGAGCACAATGCATTTCAGTTATCAAATATGGATGGACAAAATCTACCTATCCCAGTCAATGGGATACACCTAAAGAGGTGTTTTGAGGTATGAGTGCCTTGTAAATCAATAAATCAGGTCTCTATGCTTTTAATAAGTGTTGCTGCACATTAGTTTAGATCTTTTTTGCTTTCCTTAAATGCTGTCTAGCATAGTTGAAAGGTTTCACTTTCAACATTTTGTCTTGGTTTGGTCTTCCAAGTGTTCTTCATTGCTTCTATCTTGTTTTGCTAAGGTCAGAAATATCTGAATTTTAGTCTCTATGTGACTCCATGCCCAATGGATACAATAAGGCCACTGATCTTATGTTTAGCAGGCAAACATCCCATAGAGGTCACCAAATTGTTGACCCATTTTCCTCTGTACAGAGCTAAACAGTTCACCAGGTATTTTCCTTGAAAATCCTTTGGAAAATGTTCCTATAAAGCTTAAAGTGCCAAATTTCCTAGAAGTCTTGCCTAAAAAACCTTACCATTGGAAAGAGCTTGAAAAAATAGGCAGGTTTGTTTTTTACACCACCCTGAAATTTGGCCAAATAAAGAAGTTACCATGGTCAAAGTTTTGGTCAACATACAGTTCAAATGTTCATTTGGCGGGCTTGCAAATCTCCATTAGCCTTAGAAAATGATGAAAAAATTAGGTTATATGCATTTTCTGAATGTATATCGGGCTCCAAAGGTGCATATACATTTAGGGAATCTTTTGCAGGTCCCCGAGAATATTCCCAGTTTGTATATCGGGGATATACAAGGAAAGGTGCAAGTGAAACATACAAGGTTTAATGTGCATTCATCGCATATTCCATAAAGATTCCCTATTTGTATATGGGAGGAATGTATATTGCTTTGTATGTTCGCACATACAAGTGGAAAGATACAATCAAAAGATGCATTGTGGGAATATTCCTCAAAGATTCCCCATTTGTATATAAGGGGTTTGTATGTTGTGTTTGTATGTTCGCACATACAAGCTGATATACAAAGCTAACATATACAGTCCGGACCTGATATAAGTTTTAATCTGTTCTATGTTGTTTTTGGGTCCGCCATGTTTGAAAGGTGTTTGTATGTTTTGACATACAAAGGAACAGATACAAAGAAATATGCAAGCCGGATTTCAAAAATGCTTTCGATCTGCTTCATAAAAGGTTTGGAATCCGTGGCTTGCATGTATGTGGTGCTTGTATATTGTGATATACAAGTTAGAATATACATCGCGGGCATATTCCGTTAAGATTCTCTATTTGCATGTATGTGGGTTTGTATATTGTGTTTGTATATTTAACATACAAGGTGCAAATGTACATTTGCTACAGTGCCGCAGGGAAAATATACAAAGGCGTTTGTATATCGCCAAGATGCATGAGACGAGGCCCTCGCATATACAAAGAAGATTGTATGTCTTCTACATACACGGCTGACATGTAAAGTTTATATGCATTAGCTACAGTGAACATATAAGTGAAGGTGCATCTGGTGGGGTCCGCAATATACAAAGGGGTTTGTATATCAGCGATGTGCAAAGAAGGATGCAGGTCAAATATACAAGCCGGACCTGAGCCAAACAATCAAATACAACTAATAGTCATTTTGGGGTCTGCGGCTTGTATATTTTGCATATGCAGAGGAGGAGATACAAATGGTGGGGCCCGCACATATAAGGGGAATTGTATGCATATGCAAATTTGAAAATACAAAGCATATACAAGCCTGATATACAAAGCGCCATGCATATGCAAAGGAGTTACAGAATGAATTTTTGAATGCCGATTCAAGCGCCAAGATGCAACGATATATACACACATGCAGAAGCAATATATACAGGCATTTGACCAAAACTTTGACCGCCTGTATCTCCTCTATTTTGACGAATTTCGACATGCTTCAAGAGGCAAAGATGCATGTTTTTGTCCCCTCTTTCTTTTGGCAGGGTTTTTAGGAGTTTTGTCACTTTTTCAAATTCAAATCTGGAGTTGCATATTTTGGGCGACTGGATGTTTCAGCAACTTCTTGAACGAGATGTAGATAGTTTTTGCATTCATTTCTGCAGGTATGGAAGCTGCTCGCATTCATGATCAAAATATTTTCTCACTAATGCGTTGGCTGAAGATTGGCGATGAGTAAGCAGCTGCAATAAAGACTCTAAATATCTTCCCATCCGCCCAGTTCTAGATTTTCTATGCCATAACTGATGCAGCTAGACAGTCATCGATGGAGATATTTTTCAATGACAGCTCTTGGAGCTTTTTTTGTAACCGATTTAGGTTAGTTTCAGAATGCTATATATAGGCATTTGAATGATGTAAATAAGGTTGGAAATTTTTTGGCATAGGGCTTTTCTATTTCCAAACAGAGTTTTCATATACTGTAACCTTGCCTTTCATTGGATATATGCAAGTTATTTTACCTCCTTTGCTGATTTTCTGGTTCTGTGTGAATCTGCATATGGTTTGTCTGTGAATGTTGTATTCCTCTCAATCATATTGCTTCTCACCTCTGCTAGAGTCATCTAACCTGTGTATGCCTACTTGCCATATTCTGATTGTGTTGTGCATCCTTCAGTTCTATGGATGTTTCTTTAAATCTGTTTGGTGTATCACCCTTTTATGTTTTCAATCTTTTATTCATTTTCATTACAAGTATTCTCTCTCCCTTTTCCCCCCAAAATTTAGTAGTTTCAAGTGATAGCTAGACAAGGAAGCCAGCCTTCTCCGGAGGTTTGATCTCATTTAGCAAAGTCCCACACTTAGAGATCAATCCCATGTTATTCCAGTTTGCAGAGCTTTAACAGCTTCATGCAAGGGTGCAAAACTGGGTGATAACAGGTAAATTTGGGCATTTTTGAAAGGAATGCAAAGAGGAAAAGAAAAAGAAAAAGAAAAATGCCCCAGATTTAGATTCTAACAAGTTACAAGATGGTGGTGATGCCTTCATCACAACCCTAGCCACCCATGCATCTGATGATGTGTTGTTGATAGATTCTGGTGCATCATTCCACATGACCTCTCATCAAAGCTAGTTCACAAAGTATGAAGAGTTCGATGGTGGAAGAGTGTACCTGGGTGACGATTCTCATCTGAAGATTGTTGGTCATGGAAGAGTCTCAATCCAATTCCCTGATGGACGAGTGAAGGGGATCATTGGGGTTATGCACATCCCAGGCTTGGCACGGAACCTACTTTCTATAAGTATGTTGAATGATGAAGGTGTACAAGTTGTCTTTTCAAAGGATGGATACAAGATGACTAGAGGATCTATGTTGCTTGCAAAGGGTACTTAGAGAGGTACTTTGTTTTAGTTGGAGGCATGCACTTCACAGTGCAGTAGTTCTTCTGACTCAAAGAAAAGAGTTGCAGTCACTTCATCTCCACCATCTAAACAAGCAGTGAAGAAATCTGTTGTAACTCTTTCTGATGGTAGTGCACATGCTTTGGAAGTTAAGCTTCCTGCTGAAAAGACTATGTTATGGCATATGAGATTTGACCACATTGGTGAGAAGGGTCTTAGAACCCTGAAAAATAAAAACCTCATTGAGGGGTTAAATGATTGTAATCTCGAGTTTGACTTTTGCAAACATTGTATTTATGGAAAGCAAAACCATGTTCAGTTTTACTCTAGTTCTCACAAGTCTTCTAGTGTATTGGACCTTGTTCATTCTGATGTATTTGGTCCTGTTAGTGTTCCTTCAATTTCTAAATCAATATATTTTGTATCTTTCATAGATGATTACAGTAGAAGGACATGGATTTATTTTCTCATAAGCAAATATGAAGTCTTTAGTTGGTTTAAAGAGCTTAAAGCTTTTGCTGAAAATCAGACTCGTAAAAAGATTAAGTGTTTGATAACTAATAACAGTGGTGAGTTTTGTTCGACAGAGTTTGATAAGTTCTGTAAAGAGAAAGGGATTGAAAGACATAAGACAACTCCATACACTCCACAACAAAATGGAGTTGCAGAGAGAATGAACAGGACACTGATGGAGAGGGCTAGAAGTATGCTTAGTGGAGCAAGCCTTGAACAAAAGTTTTGGGCTGAAGTTGTTGCCACTACTTTCTATCTGGTAAACAGATCTCCTACATCAGCTCTTGTTGGTAAGACACCTATGGAGGTGTGGTCTGATAAGAATCCTTTAGTTAGACATCTTTGTATTTTTGGTTGTGAGGCATATGCACATGTGCCTAGGGAGAAACAGTCTAAATTGGAAAACAAGGTTGTTAAGTGTATTTTCATTGGCTATGGTGTTGGTGTGAAAGGATACAAGATTTGGGATCCTGCGGCTAAAAAAGTGTTGTATAGCAGAAGTGTTATCTTTAGAGAGATAACACCTTCTCCCGTTGTTCTACAGCCAGAAGAAACAGAAAAGAAAGAGGATGTGGTTCAGTTTCCTTCTACCCCTAAGAAGACTGAACCGACAGACCCTATGAGACCTGATGATGAGGAGAGCTCTAGCAGCTCTGAATGTTCAAAAGAAGAAGCATAACCTCAACCTCAGCCTTTGAGGAGGTCTACACGAACAAGGAAGCAACCTGATAGGTTTGGTTATTCATTGCTTGATTCTAGTTGTGCTTTTGCTTTGCTCACTAACACTGATGAGACTAGAACTGTGTCAGAGGCTATGGACATGGAAGATGCAGGTTCCTAGAAGGAGGCCATGGAGGATGAGATGGCTTCTTTGGAAAAGAACAAAACTTGGGACTTGGTGCCTTTGCCTGATGGATGGAAACATGTTAGACGCAAATGGGTGTTCAAGAAGAAATTTGGTGTAGATGGTAGTGTTGAGAAGTATAAGGCCAGATTGGTTACGAAGGGGTATTCACAAGTGGAGGGAATTGATTATGGTGAAATTTTCTCTCCCATTGCAAAGTTGATATCTATTTGATTACTCTTATCTCTTGCAGTTGCTTATGACTTAGAGGTGGAGCAGATGGATGTGAAGACAACTTTCCTTCATGGCGATTTGGAGGAAGAGATTTACATGTCATAGTCAGAGCATTACATAGAGAAAGGTAAAGAAAATTTGGTTTGCAAGATGAAAAAGTCTTTGTATGGTTTGAAGCAATTTCCCAGGATGTGGTACTTGAAGTTTGGTGCCTTTGTGTTGTCGATTGGATATCTGAGATCGAAATAAGATCATTGTATGTATTACAAGTTTGACAATGATCACATTCTCATTATTGCATTGTATGTTGATGATATGATGTTAATTGGGAATGGTAAGAGTATGATTTCTGATTTGAAGTCTCAGTTGTCAACACAGTTTGAGATGAAAAATCTAGGGACAGCCAGGTACATTCTGGGAATGGAAATGAGAAGAGACAGAGCTAACATAAAACTTTGGTTAATCCAGAGTAAGTATGTGAAGACTGTGTTGGACAGGTTCAGCATGGCAGATTGTAGACCATTGTGTGTTCCTATTTCTTTGGGGACAAATTTATCTATGAATGATTGTCCAAAGTCTCCTTCTAAGACAGAGGATATGAGCAGAGTACCTTATGTTAGTGTTGTTGGAAGTTTGATGTATGCTATGGTCTATACAAGACCAAACATTACCCAAGTAGTGGGAGTCCTTAGTCAGTTTATGGCTAATCCTAGACGAGTACATTGGGATGCAGTGAAGAGAGTGTTTAGATATTTGAGGGGTACTTCAGAGTATTCCTTATTTTATCATGGTTATCCTACTAGACCTCAACATTCTGTGAGTATTCGTGGGTTTGTGGATTCTGATTGGGCAGGTGACATTGACAACAGGAGATCCATGAGTGCGTATGTGTTTATCATGTTTGGTGGTGCTATTAGTTGGATGAGTAAGCAAAAACCTATGGTTGCTTTGTCCATGATAGAAGCTAGGTATATGGCAGCAACTCATGCTTGTAAGGAAGCCATTTGGCTTAAGAGGTTGTGTTCAGATATTGGTTTTGATGCAAGACATATTATTATCCATTGTGACAGTTAGAGTGTGATTTGCTTAGCAAAGAATCCTACCTTCCATGCCAGAACAAAGCACATTGATGTTCAGTTTCATTTTGTTTGAGATATGGTAGAAGATGGGAAGGTGTTGTTGGAAAAGGTGGACATTTTGAAGAATGTTGCATATGCATTGACTAAACCTGTGAGCACAAATAAGTTTAGATGGTGTTCAGAGTCTATGGGCCTCTTGGCCCCTAGAAGATGAAATCTTGTCATTTCTTTTGGCTCTTGTAAGGTGTTCGACAAGTGGGAGAATATTGGGAATTAAGGTTGTTAGGGTTAGCCGGCAGAAGATATCAATTAAATGCAAATAAAGATTAAATAGAGAAATATAAATACACAGAATTAATAACAACGAGAGACAAGTTTTAATGTGGTTCACCCAAACTCGGGCTACATCCACCAAACAGAGAGTCCAATATTATTATCCAGTAAATCAAACCGGTTACAATCAGCAATCCTTGCAACTCAATACTGCTGCAAAATGCTACAATACAATATATCAAAACCCTAACCCTTAGCCGCTTTTATCAAGTTTTTTGTCGGTTACAAAAATAGGGTTTTCTTATATCGGTCAATGAAAAATAACTCCCAGTACTTGACCAATGCCCCTTGACCCCATCTTGGGGGCGCTGCCCCCAAACCCTCGCAAGGGGCGCTGCCCCTTGACCCTGTAGGAATTTGGGGGGAAACCACGCCAATAAAAGTGGGGAAAATGTAACCTCCGAGTCTGATTAGGCTCCATACAACAACAAAGGTGCCTCAACCTTTACGACTTCCTAGCATTGGTAATTTAATTGTATATTTAATAATTGCCTAATATTGTATTTTACTTGCACATTCAGGTTGGTCACATAGTGAGGTGGCATGGTGACATGTCAGCTTACTTAGAATGTGACTTGGATGGTCAAGTCAATCCTACATGGATTTGGGTGTCCCATATTGAGGTGGCATTAATTTGCCATGTGTCGGCATCTTTGGTATGTGGAAGGCAATATTCCATATGACAGAATCTATGATGCGTAAGGGCCAAGTTTGAAGATTCCTATGACAAGTGATGACAAGTGTTGGTTGGCATCTTTGCATGAGGGAAAAGCATCTTTGGGCACCCAAGTTGGGCTATGACATGTTGTAAGTGGAATATGCTATATTTATCATTGTATGATGGATTCTCTTACAACATTCAAGATTGTTATTGTGGGAAGATTTTATGACAGTTGTAAGATGCGTACGAGCATCTGTTATAGTCTATTTTTAGCCTGGAGCACTCTACATTGGGAAAGTCAAATCTACCATTATGACAGATGTAAGGGATGTATGGGCAGAAAGGACAAGTGTCCTTTGTTTCTGAAAATGGCCATGTGGCCAAGGTGGATGCCTATCCCAAGATGATCTCAAGATATGCCTTGTAATCTCTATAAAATGCATAGTTTGGAGTTGTAGTTGCATAGTGTTTTTACAGGTACTGTTATGTTGCTGGATTAACTCCAGAATTGACATTCGTAGACTCTTGGAAGACTTGCATTGCAAATGTATTGTAAACTATTGTTGTTTTGATAATACATTGTGCAGGTTTAGAGTGTGGGATTTTTTACCTGAAAAGGTTTTCCCCACAGTATATCTTGTGTCACCTTCTTTCTATGTTGTGTTGCTGTTGTAATCTTCATGTTATTAGTTTAATGTTGCTGCAATTGTAAGGATTTAAATGAATTTGCACTCCATTCCCCTCATTAGATTGGTGTAGGAAGTGTGTTCCGTGTACCTTGCTTCCTTTCACCTCATAATCATCTATTACATTAATGAAATTCTGCAGATGCCTATCTACTGATTCTGATTTGTCACCACTAAACTTTGGTAAATGATTTCTAATTATATCAGGAATAAGATTTGGAAAATTTTGGATACCATTGAAATCTAAAGCCCTGTACCCTTCACCAAAGAAAGCCCTTCTCTGAGGGTATGCTTGTTGTTGTGATGCACAGTGCATTTTGACATTCAAATGTGCAGAAAGAGAGAAAGAACAACAACCCACATTCAAATATGTTTTCAACAACAACCAACTTCCTTCACAACAACTTTATCACAGTCCTACCTCTTAACTAACTTTAAGTCTCTCCAACGAAACCCTTAACTCACCATTATAGACCCTCATTTAAGTATGAGAACAACATTCTACACAAAGCATTCACAAATAACTTCTACCCATCTGATTTATTTTGCTTTGGAGATGAAACAAGAGTTAAGGACCAAATACCTAGAAATTATTGCAGACTTCATAATTTTCATCTTATGATTGGAAACTTTGCAGATCTATGTAATCAACTTGCATAAATAGAAACAATTCTTCAACAATTGATCAGGTTCATTTGCAGAGTCGCGACCTCTTCAAAGAGGACAAGATCTTCAAGCAACTGGAGGCTCCTTAAAGATAAAAAACATTTCAGAGTCCATTCCACAAACATAGCACCACTATTCTCACAAAATGTCCACTCATTCTACAATAATTCCATTTAGAAACTTGGTTTTCTAGTCTTCAAATCATTTGACTCTTTCCAAATAGATATACATCTAACCTTCCCCAACAGAGTCACCAATCTGTTGGTTATTTTTCTTGCCACCCCCAACCCTAAGGAAAATCACAATACCTAAGCCAGGGGATCAATAGGCTAGGGAAAAGATCCTAAACTATCATCAAATTGAGGACAATAAAGGCCAATGAACAAGGCTAAGAATAGCCTTGTACTCTTTGAGTTCCACAGGACTCAGGTGGGTGTACCTATTTTAGGCCTGGATATATGATAAAAATTGCACTAGACAACGCACTATAGGCCTTTAGAATGTGGATAGTTCTCAGGCAAATGAATAAGGGTGTTTACACAGTTACTCATCTCTAGGCATGATCCCTTTATACCTTGAATAAACACTAAGAACTAATTAAATAGGAGTATCTTCATCTCAAACACACAAAGAAGTTACAACAGAATCATTTCCAAGCATAACCTTTGTGTTCTTTAATCTCCATGAAAATAGAGAAAACTAGAAATAAGGTAAACAAGAAAATGGGAAAGATACTTTAAGATTTTAAATGGTGATTCCTTCCAGGGTTTGCACAAAAGAAATTTACTAAACTAGTGCCTTGTCCATAACAGAGTCAAAATGAAATAAACTATCTAGTAATAGCTTGAACACAAAACCAGTGACCATTAAATCATTACTGCATTACAATAATGAGGCCTCTTTAGGACATATCTGCAACATTCTTATAGATCCTGAATGCAATACAATATATTCAGCATTTAAATGAGAGCACACTTTAACCTATTCCTTGAATAGGAGCCATCAATCCAAATACCTACTACAGCAAATGTGCAATAAAAACCATCATAACCCTTGATTACTTTGATTAAAAATATAATGCATACATTCTACAGACATTACAATATGACATAGCTCATCATAATCTGCCAACTGATTTGCTTGCCATTAAAAGATGGATTACAACATTGAACCATGAAACTTGAAGAATACCTAATCTAGAGACAATCCCTGTACAAAATTACAATATTTAGAGACCTGAAAAAATTGGAATCCACCCCCTTAGAAAAGACCCAGATGTTACAATTTGTGAGAGAAGAAGAAGAAGAAGAGGAACCCTAGATTCAACTTAGGCATGACACATGGCACAGTTGAACCCTCATGATCCTGCAACTAATTGGTATGAGGAATATGCCACATCATCATCTAGCTTCCTCTTCATTTTGTCTTCATCTATAACTAAAAATGCAATATCCCCAAATTCTGTATTCACGTCCACATTTTTACCCATCTGGTAAAAATGATTTCCTAGTTGCATTCTCACTTGGTGGGTAAAGAAAATAACCCCCAAGGCTTTACCCCATCACTGACAAGTAAAATTTTAATTTTATTGGTGTATTCTGCCCCTCAGAACTTCACCATTTATCCTTGCACTCAACTGGACAGTTCCTCAAAAACATCGCCTACAACCTCATGCCTAAACAATTATTCTTTCATTCACATACATTCCATCCCCTTTTTGATATTCAGAAAAACACATTCATCCAGAAGATGAAAGCCCCTCATAGAAAATAACCACACTTATTGAGTTTTGTCATTGAATGAAAAATAGATTTGTTGAAACTCTAATGAATCTCCATCTTTGCCTGCAAACCCACGCCACATTCATTGACTACTGTAGCCGCATAGTGAAATAGAAAATGAACCCTTCCCTCGTATTCTTATGACCTGCATTATTGGGTATTTTTACATTTGCTGGGTCATTTTTCTCCATTCCTAGGTAGAAAAAACATTGTTGGAGCATTAGAAAACAATGCATGGGCATTTTTAGGGGTGCTGGGACGTTTTTGCACATGCTAGACAACTTTTATTCATGGAGAACAACAAAAAACGTGATACATAAAATCCCCCCTCCATTGTTCCCAACAATTTTGCCAGGAATTTCAATTTCGCCCAACCTATTTCCTGCCTCCAGGGAAGCCATGAAATGCACCAAAAAGCATTAAAATAAATCCACTTTTTAAACATTTGCCTTTGACAATGATCAAAATCATCATGAAATGCATTTCGCCAGAGATTTCAATTTCGCCCGATCTATTTTTATGCTTCAGCGGACTAGCGGATGTGGAAGCAAAGGAATTAAATAAAACCTTTTCTAGAGCCTTTTCCCATGAATGTTCACTCCAACAGACAAATAAAGTATTTAAAATTCTTTCAGTGGAGCTCTCACATTTGTTGAGTCTATTTTTGCACTCCAGCGAACTAGCGGGGAAAGCAAAAATTAATTCTTAAACTTTATGAAGTTTGGCAAAAATCAGTTTGCCCTAAATGCTTTTTTATCCACGTGCACCTTTCTTCCTTTGCAAATATTTAAAACATAATTAAATGTTTTAGAAGAAATTACACACCAAAACATTAGAAGATAAGGGAAATTTAATTTCGCTTGCCGGCCAAACAGAGGAAATTCACTGCGCGCAAACCGTAACCCCTAGAGCTGAGATTTTTTGTGAGTAGCCATAATCAATTATTTAAAATATGGGTTTTAAATTAGATTTTGTCCAGCAATTAGAATTTAGTTACCTCTTTTGTAAATTGGTCCGCTGGACGTGTCTACCACAACTGAAACACATTAAAATGATGCATCATATGGACTCCGTTTTTGATGAAAATGGAATTAAAGATGTTTTAGAACAAAACAAGAAATGGGTTGCCTTCAGAATTGTGAAATTTGCAACTTTCTGGAACACCAAATTTAGCTTGGTAGCAGTCAAAAAAGAATATAATAGCCCATCAAAACTCATCCTAGAAGCGCAAAAATGAATAGGTGCACTACCACATGTACCAAGAAACATTGTACCATACAGATCTGCAAGATGACCTCTAAGTTACAAAATTTTAATCAGTGAAGATGGGCTCCGGGGTAGATTTGACATGTATAAACTTAGCCCCTACTGCCAATTTAAAGGCAATTAGGCACTTTAAATTCACCAAATCTGAAGGTGCCAACACCCTTGTCATTGGTATTTAGAATCTAGGCTATCCAAACTATAATCTAATATCATCCCATAACATACTAAAAATCTAAAAAATCAAAACATTTTCAAAAATCCAAAAAAAGTCTAACATTTTTCAGAAACACAAAATAATAAAAAATATTTCCAAAAATCCAAAAAATCAAAACATTTCCAAAATTCCAAAAAAATCAAAACATTTCAAAACTACAAAAACATCACATATCCTAAAAATACCAAAAAACAAAAAATAAATCAAATATCTAAAAAATCCAAGCACTAATCCAAATGTAAATTGTCCTTAATCCATACCAATCTAGCTAAACAATCTATCCAAATTATCCAATCACATCCTTGGTCTTGTTTCCAATCTTGTTGTCAACCCAATCAATCAATCAATCATCATCATCATCATCATCATCAATGGGATATATCATTCCTGCATCCTTGCATTGATCTAGGGATATATCATTCCCCGCAATGACAACACTATCTCAATCAATCAATCAATCATTGATTTACAGTTTTTCAAGGGTAACCACCTTGTTTGTTTTTGAATCATTTGTGCATGCTTGCTTGTGTGTATTATCATTTTATCTTGCATTTATATCAAGTTCTTCTTACTACAGATAATATTCATATCTTGTGTCTAGAAAAGGTTGTATTATTGTTGGTTATTAAGGTGTCTCAACCTTGGTAATTCCTTGTATTATTTCATTGTATTTATTTAATTATTGTCTATTATTGTAATTAGGATGCAAATCCTTATTGTCATCTTGTGGGAGTTGGCACAATGATGTGTCATCCTACGTGGAAGGTGACAAGTTGTAAATTTGTCCTCACATGAGGAGATAAGCGTCCCACTTAGTGGTAGGAATATTTTGCCATGTGTCGGCATCTTGGGTAGTGTGTAAGGGAATATTGACCGAAACGGTCATGACAGATTCCTATGATGAATCTATGATGCGTAAGAGTTGTAAATAGAAGATTCTATGACAAGTGAAGACATGTGTCACAAGGCATCTTGGAAGAAGGCATATTTGGGCGCCCCAAGGAGGGTTATGACTTGTTGTAAGAGAATATGCTATTTATAGCCTATGTATGACAGATTCTCTTACAGCTGTAAGATATGGCAGCTATGATAGATTTTATGATGGTCGTAAGTGTCGTAAGAGTATTTGTCATTGCCCAACTTGGGAATGGGCGACCTCTTTGAGATGGGGTGACTTGACAAGTGTCAGGAACATTTTACAGTGTTGGACAAGTGTCCATAGGCGTGGGTTTTGGGCCATGAGGCCATGTTGGACGCCCATCCCAAGATAGAGCCATTTTTGCCTTGTATTTTCTATATAAAGAGGTGCTTTGAAGAGGAGATGTATTATGTGATTGACAGGTACTGTTATGCTATTGGATTGTCTCCAGATACGAGTGTCGAAGACTCCTACAAGAGCATTGGTTTTGTAACTGTATTGTAAACCTCATTGTTTAGATAATACATTTGAGTTGTGTTTTGGAGTGGGGTTTTTCACCCGTAAGGGTTTTCCCCATGTATATCTTGTCTCTCTCTTCTTCTATCTTACATTCTTGTGTATGTGTTTGCTGCAATATTTCTATTGTTGGGTTAACATTGTTGTAACTATAAAGATTAAAATAAATTTGCACTCTTCTCTCCTCATTAGATTAGTGTAGGAAGTGATTTCCGCACACCTAGCTTCCTTTCAGTTGGTATCAGAGCTTGATCACCTTTGGTCCTAGTTGTTGGGTAGGGGTTTTTTGAGCTAATCTTAGGTTGAGTGGGAGCTTTGTGTAGAGCATTCTGTAATCTTGTTGTAGGAAAGAGACGGACGGCACATCCAAAAGATTAGAGGTGGAGAAATTCAATGGCACTAATTTTGAGTTATGAAAACTTAAGATGGAAGACATGTTTGTTGATCGTGACCTATGGGAAACCATATCTAGTGTAAAACTAGCTGCAATGGCACAAGCTGATTGGGATCTCAAAGATCGAAAGGCTAAGGGTCTCATAAGACTCATTCTAGTTGATTCTGTCATATTAAATTTCCATGAGGAGAAGAGAACCAAAGACCTTTGGAAGAAGTTGGGAGATGTTTATCAGGCCAAATCCCTAGTGAACAAACTTTTTCTGAGAAAGAAATTGTATTCTCTGAAGATGGAGGTTGGAGGATCTGTTGCAAATCACCTGAATGTCTTCAACATGTTAATTGCACAATTGACATCAGTTGGTGTGAAGATGGAGGAGGATCGTTGTATGACCTTGCTTTGTTCTCTGTTGGCCTTGTGGGATCATCTTGTTATGGCTATTAAAAGCACCACATTCACATTCACAATGGATGAAGTGGTATCTTCGCTATTATCTGAAGAGATGTGGAGAAAGTCTTGTGAGGTTGCCAAAGAGGCTCTTGTGGTTCATGGAAGACCCAAGGAGAAAGGGAAAAATAAGGACAAGAAAGTTGAGAAGGGCAGATCCAAATCCCGTGGGAGATCCAAATCTCTTAGAAAGTCCAAGCCTTTTTATTGGAACTGTGGCAAAACTAGGCATTTCCAAAAGGAATGCAACGAAAAAAAGAAAAAGAAGAAGAATGTCCCAGATTTAGATTATGACAAATCACAAGATGATGGTGATGCTTTCATCGCAGCCCTGGCCACCCATGCATCTGATGATGTATGGTTGATTGATTCTGGTGCATCATTCCACATGACCTCGCATCGAAGTTGGTTCACACAAAGTATGAAGAGTTTGATGGTGGAAGAGTGTACCTGGGTAACGATTCTCATCTAAAGATTGTTGGTCGTGGAAGAGTCTCAATTTGATTCCCTGATGGACGAGTGAAGGGGATCACTGGGGTTATGCACATCCTAGGCTTGGCACGGAACCTACTTTCTGTAAGTATGTTGAATGATGCAAGTGTGCAGGTTGTCTTTTTGAAGGATGGATGCAAGATGACTAGAGGATCTATGGTGCTTGCGAAGGATACTCGGAGAGGTACTCTGTTTCAACTAGAGGCATGCACTTCACAGTGCAATAGTTCTTCTAACTCAAAGAAAAGAGTTGCAATCACTTCATCCCCACCATTTGAACGAGCAGTGAAGAAACCTGTTGTAACACATTTTGATGGTAGTGCACATGCTTTGGAAGTTAAACTTTTTGCTGAAAAGACTATGTTATGGCATTTGAGATATGACCACATTGGTGAGAAGGGTCTTAGAACCCTGAAAAATAAAAATCTCGTTGAGGGGTTAAATGATTGTAATCTTGAGTTCAACTTTTGCAAACATTGTGTATATGGAAAGCAAAACGATGTTCAGTTTTACTCTAGTTCTTTCAAGTCTTCTGGTGTATTGGATCTTATTCATTCTGATGTGTTTGGTCCTGTTAATGTTCCTTCAATTTCCAAATCTATATATTTTGTATCTTTCATAGATGATTCTAGTAGAAGGACATGGGTTTATTTTTTCAAAAGCAAGACTGAAGTCTTTAGTCAGTTTAAAGAGTTTAAAGCCTTTGCTAAAAATTAGACTAGTAAAAAGATTAAGTGTTTGAGAACTAATAACGGTGGTGAGTTTTGTTCAATAGAGTTCGATAAGTTATGTAAAGAGCAAGGGATTGAAAGACATAAGACAACTCTGTGTATGAGGAAAAATTGATTAAATCTAAACTAAATAAAATCAAAGAACCCAATAACATAAAGGAAACGAATTTAAATAAAAGCCATAACAAACACTCAATGAAATAAAGACTTTTACCGAAATCTGTGTTGTTTCCTTTGGATTGAATGTGGATTGCTCAATGGAATTGCGAAGCCATAGCTGCAACAAGCAAGTAGTGTGCTCAAGAGATCAATGTCAAAAGATCGTGATAGTGCTCAATCGACGCGTTTTGTATGCTCGAAGCTCTGTTAAGTATGCCTGAGAATACGATCGAAGAGAGAGAGGTAATGAAGGAGATGAGGGGGGTTTATATAGATTTCAAACATGATCAATCAATGGTCCAGATAATTCAGAAGAATCAATAGAGGAGATAAGTTGAGGAATGTGCAACGAATAAGAAGAAGACATGTGTCTTGCTTTCTTTTGCATGAGAGGAGTTATCAAGAATAGAAGAATGAGTTAACTGAAGAGATAAATCAATTAAAAGAATAAAGCAATCAGTTAAGTGATTTAAAACAAGAAGAAGGGATTTGCATGAAAAAAGAAGATATTTTGCTTTATTAAATATAGAAATATTTAATTGATGAGCAAAAAAGCTTGAGTTATATTAGAGATAACTCAAATTAGAAGAAAAAATAATTTAAATAAATAATTGATTTATTTAAATTTAGAGAAGATATTTTGGAAGAAATAATTAAATAATTAGGATTATTTAATTTAGAAGATTTTAAAAGCTAATTAAATAAATAAATTTATTTAATTGTTGTGCATGATTTTGGAAGAATAAATTTGATTTAATTAAATAATTTAAGAATTATTTAATTTTAGATAAGAGGGAATTTGTTGAATTAATTAAATAATTAGATATATTTAATTAATGTAGATGCAAATTTTGGAAGGAAGATAATGAACTAATTAAATAATTAAAATTATTTAATTGTGGAAGAATAAAGAGGAATTTGATTTAATTAATTAAATAAAAAGGATTTTATTTAATTAATGTTGAAAGTATGTGATTTAGAAGAATTTGATGATAATTAATTAAATAATTAGATTATTTAATTAACATTGAAATGCAGGTGATTAGATAGAAATGTTGAAATGCGAGTGATATGACAACTTGGTCATTTTAGGGTGTCTACATTTTGCCCCTCTTTGATGCAATGCAGTTTACAGCGTTGCGTCAAAGAAAACGATTGTTGAAGATGTAATATAATTTTTTATGCCCCAGTGTAGGTGGTTGCCCCAGCGTATGCCCCCTCGAGCGGGAAGACAGGGAAGCGACAGAGGAAAGGTGTTGACGCTCGACTAGAAGAGGACGCGACCAGGAAGAAAAAGCAGAAGAAGGGCTGGGAAAGAAAAAGTAAGGGGGGGGAACACTATAAATAGGTCCCATGGGGACCACAATCCTCATTTGCACCCTTGGATAATCTAAATTTAGAGAGGAGAGAAGCAAACCTAGTTGGAGAGAGTGGAGCAGCCAGCGAGGAGAGATGCCGATTCCAGTGCACAGTCATCGAGCGGAGTTGGTGCGGACCTACAGGAGGCCAGCAGGAGCTCCGGCAGCGGTAAGTGATCGAAAACCCCCTTTTCATTTGTCGTTTAGGGTCGTTTAGGGCTAGGTTTAGGTAGGGTTAGCCAAGCCAAGCAAAAGCGCTGTAGAAAGCTGTAGCGCGTATGGTGTAGGATTGTAGCGCTTTTGGCGCGCTGCAGCGCGTATGGTGTAGGATTGCAGCGCTTTTGGCGCGCCGCAGCGCGGGTGGTAGTCGCACGCAGCACACTTGGTAAAATTGCGTCGCTTTTGGTATAAAGTGCTCGCACCGCAGCGCATTTGGGAAATCCCGCAACGCACTTGGCTAAGCAGTGCAACGCACTTGGCAAAGCAAGTTAGCGCAAGTGGTGGGAACGTGAAAAAAATGCGTCGCGTCTGGTAGGACAGAGTGGCACGGTGGGTAGGACAGAGTAGCGCTTCTGGAAAAAATAAGGCGCATGTGGTTTAAAAAACACAGCACGTCTGGATGAATAGTATGGCGCTGTTGGTAGAGAGGGACAGCGCTTTTGGTTTGAATAGAAGAAAAGTTAGGGTGCAACAGACAAGTTAGGCTGCCAAAGAGGAAAGGGCAAGTTGGGGGTTTTAGGGACTGATGGTAGATAGGTTTTGAAGGATTTGGGAAAGAAACTGACAAGTGATTTGTTATGGATGCAGAGGATTTTGCCACCACTGATGTTGTAGGAGCGACATCACGCGATAGCGCACGAGGTTGTTCAGCTTACATGGGAGGAGGACGCATTTTTGGAGCATGCGGGACTATGGCATGTGGCACATTTGACACACATTAGGGCGAATCTCGCCCTAGTGACAGCAGTCGTGGAGAGGTATCACAGTGAGACCTCGTCATTCCACTTTCCGATGGGGGAGGCTACAGTGACACTGGAGGATGTATACCGCATCCTGAGGATCCAAATAGATAGAGAGATAGTGGATTTTGACCCAGCACGGGGCGAGGCAGGCTTGGAGGAGGTCTTCTGCACAGACGACCTATGGATAGAGGATGGGGAGATCTGATGGGCAGACGTCCCGAGACTCTGTGATAGGATCAGATGGATCGTGGCATCGTTGATTGGCAGCTTCCTGTGCCCAGATAGGAGATCTAGAGGATTATCAGTTGGCTGGGGGACCGTTCTATCAGGGATGTTCACCCATGGCAGATAGTATGCGTGGGGATCCTGCGTGCTAGGACAGCTATACCATGATATGCACCATTGTGTTTACAGGAGAGGCAGGAGCCTCTCAGTAGGTGTGACTTTGTTACAGGTATGGGCGTGGGAGCACATTCCAGTCATCCGACCCATGGCGCAGTGCCACCGAGACAGAGGTGAGCCATATGCATTTCTATATGATGGGGTGATGACACACCGGAGGATGGGATCTGTTAGCTACTGGAGGCGACAGATAGATGAGATGGACATATTTACATGGAGGCCCTAGTTACTGTGCGAGGAGTGGGCTGACGAGCATGAGCAGCTCATGTACTATAGACAGGCTCGCTATCTGTTCGGTAGACGAACAGATATGATAGAGAGGTACCTACCCGAGTGAGTTCTCAGGTAGTTTGGATTGCCACAGGGACTACCCGTGGGGGATGCCACTCATGCCAGGACACGGAGGGAGGTTGGAGACTGGGATGTCGAGATCCCAGTGGCGACAGCATTGACAGAGGTACGGGGACTTATTCCCGTGAGATGGGATTGGGACTCTAGGCTAGCAGACCCAGGGACACTGCTAGAGTACGACCAGTACTGGCAGACACACAGGCTGATTAGACTAACGACACCGGGTGTAGCAGGGGTAGTGGGAGAGGTGCTAGTTCTTGGAGGAGAGGCTAGGATGAGGTGGCAGGCCAGGGCAGCCAGGCAGTAGGCAATGGGCCAGCAGGCCGATGTAGAGATAGCGGAGGCAGTGGGCCCAGTCGTAGAGACCGACTTACAGAGAGCAGAGCGACTGCTGCAGAAGGAGATTGCTCGGAGGACTCGCTTAGAGCTCCGGATGGCACGACTGAGGAGAGACAGGGATGCAGCGCAGGCAGATGCGAGGCAGGCAGAGGCCACAGCCCAGGCACAGACACAGGCAGCCTCAGCAGCACAGACAGCCCTAGCACAGGTGCAGGCGCAGCTACAGGCACAGGTGCAGGCATACAGACAGCTGCAGGCCCAGATACAGGCACAGGCACAGGTACAGGTGCAGCCGGCAGCCGCACCAGCAGCAGACGCAGATGAGCTAGCACAGGCTAGGAGAGAGAGAGACGCAGAGGTGCAGCTGCGGTTGACAGCAGAAGCCACACTATTTAGAGTGAGGCGGGAGAGAGAGGAGGCACACCGCGCCCTGAGTGTGGACCAGAGGACATTATACAGCGAGCTCGTCTGAGTGCAGGGTGAGCTAGTATCCGCCGGCAGGGAGGCAGAGTACTACAGGGGCTTGTATGTGGGTGCGGTGCCAGCAGCTCAGCAGGCACCGAGTTACAGAGACAGGAGCAGGTCAGGGGCATCAGGATCCCGGAGGACAGGGCAGTCAGCGTCCTTAGTTAGAGGACCACTCTTACCGCCAGGGGGAGGAGGAGGACCATCAAGGGGACCTCCACCGAGTACAGGGGGAGGACAGGGGCCACAGCAGGAGGGCAGCTCCACCCACTAGGGCACATACATTTGTATTGTATCATATTGTATCATTTTGGACAGATGCCTGCGTGCATTCTGATGTATATTTTGAGGGCTCTTGATAGCCTTGATGTACTATATTGGTGTATACTGGGATGTATACACATTTTTGTATTATTGATGTAGGCACAGACACTTTGTATTATGATGGCCGTTACATGATATATATATATGATGATCTGTTCGACTCACAGCTGTTCATGCTTTTTTGTGTATGCATTCTTTGATGTCATGGATGTGATGATATGTATGTATGATTATGGATTCATGTGATGACATATGTGGCTTATATGATGCTTATAGATGTATGATGATATAGATGTGATGACTAGTGATATCTGACATGTGGGTTTTGCAGATATGCACTAGAGAGGAGAACAGGAGGAGATGGAGACAGAGACTGTTGATCGATTACTGCAATGAAAGTGATATAAGGGATGTGGAAATGGATGAAAAGTGAGCTTGTTGCAATGGCTTCGCATTTGTATATAAAGAGCAATCCTTATTTTGATATAGCACATGGATAGTTTGCCACCAAGGTATAAAAGACCAAGGTGCAGTAATATCCGAGTGCGTGGACGTTGACTCTGCAAGCAAACGGTTTGAACCTAGATCCGTTAAACATAATATAACCTTGTTGGAACGTGTGAATAAGCCAGAGTCTTGAACATAAAATAAACTTCAATACATGTAAATGCAAGAAGAATTATTAATATGTAAGATGCTAGGGCGTAACACACACAAGATAAATAGAATGCAAAGAAAGATACTAGAGATCATTCCTCAAACACGGCACATAGAAAGCAATGACTATGCCCCCAATCCATACTGCATCGCAACATACCAAGATTATAGATAAATCAAGGTAGCTTTGAATAGGTATTGGAATAGGGAACAAAAGATAAACCATAACACAAATTGACTGACTTACAAAGTAAACATATAGCCAACATATTCTCTTGCCAAAGAGGTTGCTCAGGATAGATTGGATAGGAAGGATAACAGCCTTATCGTAGGAACTCTGCGTCCGTTAAAGGGTGCTATCTACCTAAAAAGACAATATCTCGCTGCAGGAAATGCCACATGTCGCAGGAGACGCGTGTGTTGGTCTCGACAATGGAACACTTCGCAGAAGACAAGCTTGTGGATCTAGGGCTTGGTTAAGCAGTACTTAGCTGATGTTGGCAATCGGTACGCAGGACAGTAGATGACTCTAGAAGGAAGCAGCTTTGCTTCAGGTTTGTTAAGGACTTTTGCTTTGAAAGGATGCGCTAGCTTGCTGCTTGAGTTAGTCAAGTCGAGGCGAATGGATTTTGACAAATGGAAGGCTTAGAAGGATGGAATGCTAATAGATTGGGATGGGTGGAGAATGATGGATCATGTGTGCTTGAGTACTGGATACATCCTTCGTATTCCAGACTGCCTACATACCTTGTATCCACGGGATCAAGGCACACTTACGATGGAAGATGAACGTGATAAATATGTAGTTTTGGATAGAGTGATGAATGGGTCAAGGTGGAAGGGGGAGATCTTATGTACCTGAGTACTGGAAACATCCTTCGTATTCCAGACTGCCTACATACCCATATCCATGGGATCAAGGTACCTTAAGATTAAGAAGAGATGATATGTAGTTCTGGTTAGTGTGATGATGTGGGAAAAGAGCGGAGAAGAGGTGATCTTATGTAGCTGAGTACTGGAAACGTCCTTCGTATTCCAGACTGCTTACATACCCATATCCATGGGATCAAGGTACCTTAAGATTGAAAAGATGATATGTAGTTCTAGTTGGATGTGATGATGTGGAAAAGTGATGAGAGGATAACAGCCTTATCATAGGAACTCTGTGTCCGTTAAAGGGTGCTACCTATGGAAATGAGAAAAGACTGAAGTATGCGATGCAAACCACGAACAAGGAACCAATCCTAGACCGAAGCTAAGGAAAGAGTTGCCCCCATTCTGGTAGAGGAAACTGTAGGGGTGACTGCCGAAGAAGACACGGAAAGACATGACCTAGGACAAGACAGTGTTAACTGTAGACACAGATCAAGACATGGGAAGATGACGAGGGACATTGACAAATTTCCAAGCTATACTAGATAGGGAGATGGAAATGCAAACAAAGTCAATGGTTTTATTATGGGTGGATGGATGAGGCGCGTTGTGAACTGGACAAGGAGTGGACAGGACTTGATAGACGATGGATGCTAACTCTACGCATAGCACCTATTTGCCAGGTTTTCACTATGGTACTTATCCAAGGCACCTATTTTTCAAGTTTTCACCAGAGGACAGATTTTTTTGGATTTTTTTTTTTTTTGGAATACTCTGAGGATCAGGCATAGAACTTCTTGAGATGGACACTGTTAAGTGGCTCATCTAGAGGAATGCTGTCAAATGTAGCTAAAGTATAAGCTCTTGATCCATATGCTGTTGTCACAATGAAGGGACCTAACCAGTTAGGCTCAAACTTACCCTTCTTCTCTCGATCTGCTTGGTTTCTCTAATTCTCCTTAAGTACAAGATCACCAACTTGAAACCGTCCTTCTTTGATCTTTTTGTTGTAATTACGCCGGAGGCGGTTTTGATAGACATGGAGATGATTAAGTGCGGCAAGGCGCCTCTCATCTAGTAGTTCAAGCTCAGCTAATCTGGAAGTGCGATACTCATCTCCGCCGATCAGGTCCTGCATGGATACTCTGAGGGATGGGATCTCGACCTCTATAGGTAGGATGGCTTTAGAGCCAAAGACCAAGGCATATGGTGTGGCACCAGTTGGTGTTCTGATACTAGTGCCGTAGGTCCATAGGGCAGGATTGAGTTGCAAGTGCCAATCATGACCAGCTTCATTGGCCGTTTTCTTTAGGATTTTGAGAATGGTTTTATTGGAAGCCTCAGCTTGGCCGTTACTCTGCGGATAGTAGGGAGTTGAAAAGCGATGTTGGATATTGTATTGTATGCATAAGGCACGAACATCTTGGTTCTTGAATGGTCTCCCATTATCAGTGACAATGGCTTGGGGAATACCATACCGGCATATGAGGTAGTTTAGAATAAACTTGGCTATTTGCTTACCGGTGATATAGGTCATAGGAATGGCTTCCACCCACTTCGTGAAATACTCAGTGGCGGTAATGATAAACTTGTGGCCATTGGAGGAGGAAGGGTGGATTTGTCCTACGAGGTCAATACCCCATTGAGAAAAAGGCCATGGAGTAGTCACAGGTTGTAACTCATGAGCTGGTGCGTGAATCAAATCTCCATGCTGCTGACATTGTAGACACTTCTTAGCAAACTGTGCAGCATCTTGCTCTATTGTAGGCCAGTAATAACCTATTTTGAGTATCTTCTTAGCAAGATTAGGACTGGTAGAATGCGCGCCACAGACACCTTCGTGTATGTCTCGTAAGGTAGCTTCGGCTTCTTCCGCGTTAAGACATCGTAAGAGGATATCATCGAGACTCCGGTGATATAGTGTATCACCTAGAATGATGTAACGGAAGGATCGACGGATAAAGGTTTTACGTTGGGTGGATGATAGGTCAGGAGGAAAGGTATTGTTTTTGAGGTATTCATAGATATCTTCATACCATGGGGAATTGGGACCAACAAGTTCGCAGATGATTTCAGTAACAGGAACATCGACGGCTGGTATCAACAATTGTTCGATCAAGAATTCACACTTCTGTGTATTTGCAGGCATGTCAATCAGTGACCCTATAGAAGCCATAGAATCCGCAGCTTTGTTATGCTCTCTTGGAATTTGCTCAAATGTGATGCTAGAAAAGTGTGGTTTGTAGGCATCCACTAGTTGTTTGTAGGGGACCAACTTTTCATCCTTTGTTTGGTATTCATTCGTGACTTGGCGAATGACTAGCTGTGAGTCTCCATATACTTGTAATTCTGTGATGTCCCATTGAACTGCTGTATTGAGACCTATAAGGAGTGCTTCATACTCGGCTATGTTGTTGGTGTAAGGGAATGCAAGCTGATATGACTTTAGAATATAGTCATTTTGAGGTGTAACAAATAAGATGCCAGCTCCTGATCCATGCTGCGTGTAAGAACCATCAAAGTACAACTTCCACATTATGGAGGTAGCCAGAGTGAAGAGATTCTCGTCAGGAAAGTTTGCTACCATAGGATGTGTATCTTTCATAGGTGCATCTGCTAGTTGATCCGCGAGGGCTTGTCCTTTGATTGCTTTACGATCTGTGTACTCAATGTCGAACTCACTAAGGATCATGACCCATTTAGCTAGTCTGCCTGTGAGAGCTGCTTTTGCTAGTAGATACTTCAAGGGATCAATCTTGGCTATCAGATTTGTGTGTTGGTTCAGCATGTAATGCCGCAACTTTTGGGAGGCGAACACTACTGCTAAACAAGCCCTTTCCATTGGTGAATAATTGAGCTCGTATCCCACCAAGGTTCTACTAATGTAATAAATTGCATGCTCCTTTCCTGTGTCATCATTCTGTGCTAGCAGGGCCCCTAGGGCTGAATTTGTAGTGGAGATGTATAAGATCAAAGGTTTGTCTGCAACTGGTGGAACCAATACAGGAGGTGTAGCTAGATACTCTTTAAGTTGATCAAATGTTGCTTGACACTTATTGTCCCATCGAAATGAAACATCCTTTCGGAGCAAGTGTTGAAAGGGTTGACATTTATCTGCTAGCTGTGAGATGAAACGCCTGATCGACTGCAACCTTCCTTGGAGGCTCCTTAGTGCTTTAAGGTTCTTTGGTGGAGGCATCTCCACTATAGCCTTTACTTGCGCTGGATCTACTTTGATGCCTCTACGAGATACAATGTATCCCAACAGCTTTCCTGATGTTACGCCGGATACACACTTCTTTGGATTGAGTCTTACTTGATATTTTTCAAGCCTGTCGAAGATCTGTCCTAAGACCTGTATGTGATCCACTCTAGAAGATTTAGCCAATATATCATCAACATAGTCTTCCATGATGTGATGAAACAAATCGTGGAAGATCACTGTCATTACTCTCTGATAGGTTGCTCCTACATTCTTCAGACCAAATGGTATGACACACCAACAATAATTGCCCCAAGGACAAGTAAAGGTTGTTTTATGTTGGTCTTCTTCAGCTATCCTTATCTGATTATAACCCGAGAATCCGTCCATGAGAGAAAGCATCTCGTGGCCTGCTGTCAAGTCCACGATAATGTCAATGTTTGGTAGTGGAAAGTTGTCTTTAGGACATGCCTTATTGAGATCTCTGAAATCATTACACATGCAGATACGCCCATTAGGTTTAGACACAGGTACAATGTTTGAGACCCAATCTGAATAGTCAATAGGTCATATAAACTTGGCATCTAATAGCTTTTGTATTTCCACCTTCACCAAGAGAGCTATCTGTGGGTGCATCTTTCTCAACTTTTGTTTGACTGGTTTCACTTTGGGATCCACTGTGAGATAATGAACTACCAGCTTAGGGTCTAGCCCTGGCATATCTGCATAGGTCCATGCAAATTTGATGGTTCGTTGCAAGAAGAAGTTGTTAAGATTTCTGTGCTCTGTGTCAGATAATGATGCTGCTAGGAATGTTGTCTTTGGATTCTGTTCTGTACCCAGGTTGATCTCTGTAGAATCTTCTACTAGGAGAGTTGATTTCTCTTGATACTTAGATGGTAAGGGAAGGTCAAATCCTCCATCCTCGAGTGCCACAGTTGGGTTTTCACCTTTGGATACATCCTTTATTTTTACTATTTTGTGATCAGGAGGTGCCACAGTGTGGTTTTCACCTAGAGATCTTTCTTTATTTGCACTTTTGCGACTGGAGGATTTGGCATTCTCACCAAAATAAGCCGTGGGCTCTAGTTCCATTACAAAACCTGCTTTGTGATCGCCAAGAGGGATGCCTTCCCGAAGTCCCATGAACTCAGCTAGAGCTTCGTCATTCTGAAATACATCCATAACGGGGGCCCCTTGTTGGTCCCAATCGATAAGTTCAGGGTAGACAAGCGTGACATTCTGGGTGCTGGTGGTGGAAGTTAAGGATACAGAGGATAGTGTAAAAATGGAGGATTCTACGAATAGATTGGTCATTTGGAGGGAAGAGTCATCGGTGATATCCTCTGTAGACGTCGTATCGGCGAGAAAAGTGTCCGCTACCTCGTCGAGGATATACTCGATGTCCGAGGCACGTGGTACCTTCTTACCAAATCCTAATCCTTTCTTGTCTAGCTTCTTTGTTACCACAATGGGCTCCATAGTGCCTTGATTCTGTTTCCCAAGGCCACCTTTGCCTTTATAGCCCATGTTTTTCACTATCCTTAAGCCATTGCCATATTGCTTGACTGGTATCATGACTGGTTCTTTCTCCTTGTAGAGCCAAGAAGAGATGTCCTCAATAGTTTCCTCTTCCAATAACCGTCCATGTTGGACTTGGGTTAGGAATGTTGGGGGAGGAATAGCTGCTTTTTTGGTTACTTTGGCAATGGGTGGTTTGCCGTAAGATTTTGGAGATAAAGGCATCCGCCCTACACAACAAGATTCTGAGATATCATAAGTGCCAAAGCCTATATCTCAGACGTGAGCTGTGATTTTGGGGAGGGGTGTAGATTCACTTGTAGAGGCTTGCGTGAGAGTTTCAGGGTCAACATAGAGAGGGGATTTAAGGGCTTTGTCATTTTTAGGCACTTGGTTACAATTCTTATAGCTTCCTTGCAAGACACGGCAAAATTCAAAAGGATTAGGGTCTCCTGGGATGGTGATTTCCGTACCATTGTATGGGAACTTGAGGGACTGATGGTACGTGGAGGGAATAGCTTTCATTGCATGGATCCATGGGCGGCCTAGGATAATGTTGTAAGGCAGCTCAATATCAAGAACTTGGCACCTAGTTTCAAGCATGACTGGGCCCAGTTGTATAGGCAAGTGAATAACACCCTCTGAACGGTGTTCTGCATCATCATACCCCTTGATTGTAATACTATGATCAGTGTTGACATGATCCTCAGAGTATCCCAATTGCTTTAGTAACTTTAAAGAACATATGTTGAGACCAGCACCACCATCTATGAGGATGCGTTTGATTTTGCGCTTATGGATGAGAACTTCAATATGAAGGGCATCATTGTGACAAGGATCGTGGGAGGGGAGGTCTTTCTCAGAGAAGACCACGTTGTAAGGTGAACCAATATTACCCACTATAGCTTGGAAATCTACGACTGCGATGTTGTTAGGAATGGAAGACTCTTGGAGGGTTTTTTCTAGCACCACTCTATGTGCAGGTGATGACCGTAGAAGGTCCAAAATAGAGATCTGTGCTGGTGTTCTCCCTAGATGTTCAACAAGATTATAATCAGACTGAACCGGAAGCCTAGGTGTAGGTGCACGGATGGTGACATGACCTCGACGAGTAGTAACAGCACAATCTATAGATTTGCCTTTGATGGTGAGGGTAGACACTCGACTCCCTTCAAAACGACCTACAATGGAATCGAAAGATGTGGAAGCGTGATTGATACCTTTACCTCTATCCTGAGGAGGAGGTGGACCGTGATGAGGGAATGGTTCCTTGTACATTTCGAGATCCTTGTTCGTGTGTTGTGCTGGTGATTCATCCTCAAAAGTGATTTGATTACCATCAATGAGGTTTTGGATGAGGTGCTTAAGCTTCATGCAAGACGCAGTTCTATGCCCTTTGCTCCTATGGAACTCACAATACTCATTGTCTCTGTAACGTGCAGTTTTGTAGACAGGTTCTCCATATGGGGGAGCATCAGGTAAGGTGATGAGCCCTTTCTGCAAGGCTTGCTGTAAGACCGATTCGATGGGCACTCCCAAGGGAGTGAATTGACATCGCGGAGGGTAATCTTGTTGGGGCCGCTCTTGTTGTCGCTGCTGTTGGGTGGGATAAGGCTGCCTTTGTTGCTGCTGTTGTTGAGGTGGAGCTTGACTTGGTTTGGAGAGTTGCAGTGGTGTTTGCAACGTTTGGACATGCTTAGTATCGACCACCCCATCGTTGACCATGTTTTTGTTCTTGTTCCAATATTTGGGTTTATTGTTCGACTGTTGATGAGAAGTACTATCTTTCGTCTCCTTAAATATTTTGACCATACCCTTAGCAATAAGGGCCTTCTCAATGTTGATACCCTTGTAGGTGATTTTATCGAAGGTTGTAGCACTAAGAATTTGCAAATGGAAACCTAACTCTTGGTTGAGGTTCTGCACAAATATGCTAACAAGCTATTTCTCCGGAATCTTGAAAGGGAATTTACTAGCCATTTGTCTCCATCGTTGAAGGAAAGAAATGAAAGTTTCCCCATTTTTCTGTTTATTGTTGCATAGGTCCGTCATGGAAATCTCATGCTCTGCGTTGTAAGAAAAATGGGTGGCAAACTTCTCTGCTAGCTCGTTAAAAGACTTGATACCCGTGGGTAAGTGTGAGAACCATTCTATTGCTTGACCTCCAAGACTGCGAGGAAAGAGACGCATAAGATATGTGTCGTTGTGAGAGACCTCAAAGCAAGCAAGATAGAATTCCCTAAGATGGTCTTTTGGGTCACCTTTTTCTTTGTACTTATCGAACTTGGGAATAGTGAAATTTTGAGGAAAAGGGATCATTGGTAATGACCGATCAAAAAGATAAGGACACACTTCCTCTAAAGAGAAGGTCTTTTTGGTGTGGCCAAACGTAAGATCCGATAGCTGCTGTTGAACTTCCGCGATCTTTAGCTCCATAGTCGTGGGAGGGGTTGGTAACATCTCCTGTTGTCCAAAGAGTGGTTGGTGTTGCCCATATGGAAGATTATAGTGTAAGCCATGCGCACCGGTATTGTAAGGGTTGTAAGATTGATTGGGAACATATGGATTGTACGATTGGTTCAGATTGGGTTGGAATTGGAGGCCTTGATTTGGAAGAGGCGGAGGTGGCGCTAGGTAAGAATGTTGGCTTTGCGATGGTTGAAGAAACGTATTGGGGGGAGGAAAGCTAAAGTGCGTTTGATTAGGTTGTGATAGTGGCACATAGCTTTGGGAAACTTGATGTTGGGAATGTTGAGAGTGGCTAGGCAATGTATGAAAGAAGTTGAGCGAGGATGAACGTTGTGGAGGAGGAACATAGGTAGAAGTGATTTGCGACGGTTGGGGTTGATTGAGAATGAGAGTAGAGGAATGATGTGGTTGGGGTTGTTTAAGGATGAGAGTAGAAGAATGTTGTGGTTGGGGTTGCATGACTCTAATTGGTTGAGAGACATGAAGGTGTGATGATATAGGAGGTGGCATTTGTTGAGACCCTTGTTACATGGCTACATAAGTGTTCCCCAGATTGTAATTGGATGGGAAACCTACGCGTGATGGGGTGACCAAGATTCCACTTGTGATTGGGGTGGACACTTTAGGAGGTGGTTGCACATTCAATCGAGCTAAGGTGGCTTGCTTAGCTAACTTTGCTTGACGTTGGAGAGTTTCTTGTTGGTTTTGATAGATCTCCATAGGAGTCAAAAGCGGTGATATGGGCCTCTCCTCTGTTGGATTTTGAAAAAGGGGATTCCTATACTGCGAGCCTTGAGTAGGTAAGGGCGTAGTTACCGTGGACATGGTTTGCACCGCTTGTATGGTTTCTTGGGTGTTGGTGCTCTCCTTGAGAGTGGACACATCAAAATCTTGAGGTAACTTGGCACCTTGCTTTGCAAGCAAGTGAAAGAAATGATCCTGGTTCTCACTAAGGATTTTATCAAAGGCAGCTATAGCTCTAGGATCTTGTATAAATTCATCAAGATCTTGCCCATCTTCTTAAGAGGATTGACCTATTTCAAAGTGTCGCTCTTCTTGAAATGGGGTTTGATCTACGATATAACCTTGTGGGACAAAATTCAGAGGCAAGCCTGTGGTATACTGAGGCGCATTTATCAAAGGGGTTCTATCCTCATGAGGATTGCTTGGTTCATCTATGTGCGGCATGTTCGGAGAGCTGATTGGTTTTGCCGCGGGTGTACTAGGAGTCACCTTGGGAGTAATGTTGAGACGACCTGATTGCGGTGTGCGAGGAGGTGACTTGTGCTTCTTAGGGACAACTTGCCTGGATTTCATAGTTTGCTGTAGCCTAGTGGTGACCATGGGATATACTAGGACACAATGTAATGCTAGGAATCTATGAGATGCTTTGAAGAAATGGACAAACTCTGATGCACAAAGTACTGGACCAAAAGCGCTATACTATTTGACCAGAGGCACAGGACTGTGCTACCAAAAGCATGCTACTGTGGACCAGAGGCGACGGACTGAGCTACCAATAGTGAGTTACTGCTATGCCAAAGGCGAGCTATAGTGACCAAAAGCGAGCTACTATTATACCAAGGGCACTGAAGTAGAGTTTTGCCAGAGGTGGGTTACTGCTGAGCAAAGGTGATCTACTGTATTACCAAAGGCAAGCTGCTGTAATACCAGGGGCACTGAAGTAGTGTCTGATGTTTTTCAAAGGCAAGATTTTTCTATTTCTGATTGGATTGGTTTGGCAAGAGAAAACACAGCAAACAAGTGGTCAACAAAGGCACAAGGACTGACACAACAGATAGTGTATGTTCAAGGCTCCAAACAAGCCCAATGTTTCCACAGGTCTAAGACAATTGCAATCAATAACAAGCACTTTTTATCCCTAGAGACAAGGTTTCATTGCAGTAGATCAGTTCACAGCTTAATACTCCGTCGATAAAAATATCATTCCATAAAGGTGTCGGATATTTAGTATCTTTGCGAGAGATGATAGGTAGGGATATCTCACCCTCCCCTTGGAAAGCTCAAGTAGGTCACAAGAGCTTTATGTCCAAGGGAATACTATCTCTTCTCAAGGGAGCCAATGGTGAGTATCTTAAGGGTTTAAATCGATTTCCCTTGCACTGATGATTACTGCAATGTTCGGAGGTCGGTCGGGTAGTCTCTATCTAAAATGGTTCTTAGTGACTTTGAGGGACCAATGCCTTACGAGCAATGCGACAAGCTACTAAAAGCTTTAACCAATCCTACTAAGAGTTTCAAACACTTCGCTCAATGTAAAAATCATTTCCACAAAGAGCTAGTACACCTCTTTTCAGTTTGGCACCACAAGGTAAGGTTGACTTCGGTTAGGACTTGGCTTTCACCTTATCCCTCTTATATAGCGGTTCAAAGGAAAACTCCGCTTAGGGTCGTCCCTTTTGGATGAAGTGCAATCCAAAAGCAGGGCCTTCTAAAGGAAGTACAAAAAAAGTAAGAGCAAACACATCAAACAAAGGTTCAATTGTCCCGTTATAAGAAAAATAAGGTGCAACTAAGCTATGCACACACACGATTGTAGTTATAAATTGTCCCTTATGAAATGAAGTGTTTGGCATTCATGTCCATTGTCCTTTAGAAAATTGAGGTGTTTGTTCATACATGTCCATTGTCCCTTAAGAAAAGCAGTATGTTCCTAAGACTTAGATTGCAAGAAAAGATTTGTTCAATTATCCTCTTAAGCATGCAATGTGTTTCTAAGACTTAGTGAGATAAATCAAAAGAGGTCTTCAACGCTCGTCCTGCATGAACATGTTAAGAAAACACCTATTGGCTCTGTGTGAGTAATAAGAAGCTGCAACAAGTGAGTTAGTTCCACCAAAAATTCACAAATTAGCCAAAAATCAACTTTGACCAAAAGCGCTGCACAATCTTACTAGAAGCGACTTACTATTTTTCAAACGCGTTGTAACAGAGACCCGAAGTGATGCAGAATATTACCAAAAGCGCAGCAGAATAACCAGAAGCGCTGTACTGTGCATCCAGGAGCGCGACACTATTCTGCCAATAGCGATGTCGTGAATAGAAGGAACGCTGTGAGATACGACCAGACGCGCTGACAAATAACCAGAAGCACTGTATTGTTATGCCGGAAGCACCGCACGGTCTTAGATTATGAAAAGATTAACTTTTGTCAAAAGGACTAGATCGAAATAATCTGCTGTTCTGAGCAATAATATCTGATAGATCTGAATAGTGAAATCCAGGAAACCCAAAAAGTGTAGCAATACAATAGATTAACACAATTATCGAAAATACCCCTAAATAAATCAGCTTAGGAGGTATCAAAAGCAGGTTTGGAAAGATAAATACAACAGCTTGTCAAACCAATCCGCTGATGTAAAATGAGAAAAACCCTGCAAAAAATACTGAATGCGGTCAAAATCTAATTAAGCCAGAAGCGCTGTAGAACACTGCCGGTCGTGCTTTTCTGTGTTACCGATAGTGCTTCTCTGTGTGACTAGAAGCGCTGTAGTGCCCCCAAGGGCGCTGAACTGTGCCTCCAGTAGCGCTGAAAGATGCTGCCAAAAGCGCTGTGCAATATCGTTTGCGCTGTGCCGTACTGTGACTTCAAAAAAATAATTTCTCAAAGAAACAAAGGGATTAGTGGGTCCCACCGGGCGTGCCAGAATGTGTATGAGGAAAAATTGATTAAATCTAAACTAAATAAAATCAAAGAACCCAATAACATAAAGGAAACAAATTTAAATAAAAGCCATAACAAGCACTCAATGAAATAAAGACTTTTACCGAAATCTGTGTTGTTTCCTTTGGATTGAATGTGGATTGCTTAATGGAATTGCGAAGCCATAGCTGCAACAAGCAAGTAGTGTGCTCAAGAGATCAATGTCAAAAGATCGTGATAGTGCTCAATCGACGCGTTTTGTATGCTCAAAGCTCTGTTAAGTATGCCTGAGAATACGATCGAAGAGAGAGAGGTAATGAAGGAGATGAGGGGGGTTTATATAGATTTCAAACATGATCAATCAACGGTCCAGATAATTCAGAAGAATCAATGGAGGAGATAAGTTGAGGAATGTGCAACGAATAAGAAGAAGACATGTGTCTTGCTTTCTTTTGCATGAGAGGAGTTATCAAGAATAGAAGAATGAGTTAACTGAAGAGATAAATCAATTAAAAGAATAAAGCAATCAGTTAAGTGATTTAAAACTAGAAGAAGGGATTTGCATGAGAAAAGAAGATATTTTGTTTTATTAAATATAGAAATATTTAATTGATGAGCAAAAAAGCTTGAGTTATATTAGAGATAATTCAAATTAGAAGAAAAAGCAATTTAAATAAATAATTGATTTATTTAAATTTAGAGAAGATATTTTGGAAGAAATAATTAAATAATTAGGATTATTTAATTTAGAAGATTTTAAAAGCTAATTAAATAAATAAATTTATTTAATTGTTGTGCATGATTTTGGAAGAATAAATTTGATTTAATTAAATAATTTAAGAATTATTTAATTTTAGATAAGAGGGAATTTGTTGAATTAATTAAATAATTGGATATATTTAATTAATGTAGATGTGAATTTTGGAAGGAAGATAATGAACTAATTAAATAATTAAAATTATTTAATTGTGGAAGAATAAAGAGGAATTTGATTTAATTAATTAAATAAAGAGGATTTTATTTAATTAATGTTGAAAGTATGTGATTTAGAAGAATTTGATGATAATTAATTAAATAATTAGATTATTTAATTAACGTTGAAATGCAGGTGATTAGACAGAAATGTTGAAATGCGAGTGATATGACAACTTGGTCATTTTAGGGTGTCTACAAACTCCATACACCCCGCAACAAAATGGAGTTGCAAAGAGGATGAACAGGACACTGATGGAGAAGGATAGGAGTATGCTTAGTGGAGCAAGCCTCGAATAAATGTTTTGGACTGAAGCTATAGCCACTACTTGTTACCTGGTAAACAGGTCTCCTACATCAGCTCTTATTGGTAAGACACCTATGGAAGTGTGGTCTGGTAAGAAGCCTTCAGTTAGACATCTTCATTTTTTTTGTTGTGAGGCATATGCACATGTGCCTAGGGAGAAACGATGTAAACTGGAGAACAAGGCTGTTAAGTGTATTTTCATTGGCTATGGTGTCGATGTGAAAGGATACAAGCTTTGGGATCTTGTGGCTGAAAAAGTGTTGTATAGCATAAGTGTTATCTTCAAAGAGCTAACACCTTCTTCCATTATTTTATAGCCAGAATAGACAGAAAAGAAAGAAGATGTGGTTCAGTTTCCTTCTACCCCTGAGAAGATAGAACCGACAGAACCTGTGAGACCTAATGATAAGGAGAGCTCTAGCAGCTCTAAAAGTTTAGAAGAAGAAGCAAAACCTCAACCTCGGCCATTGAGGAGGTCTACATGAACAAGGAAGCAACCTGATAGATTTGGTCATTCATTACTTGATTCTAGTTGTGTTTTTACCTTGCTTACTAACATTGATGAGCCTAGAACTGTGATAGAGGCTATGGGCATGAAAGATTCAAGTTCCTGGAAGGAGGCCATGGAAGCTAAAATCGATTCTTTGGAAAAGAATAAAACATGGGACTTGGTGCCTTTGCCTGAAGGACGGAAACCTATTGGATGCAAATGGGTGTTTAAGAAGAAATTCAGTGCAGATGGCAGTGTTGAAAAGTACAAGGCTAGACTAGTTGAGAAGGGGTATTCACAAGTGGAGGGAATTGATTATAGTGAAATTTTCTCTCCCATTGCAAAGATGACATCTATTTGGTTCCTGTTATCTCTTGCAGCAGCTTATGACTTAGAGGTGGAGCAGATGGATGTGAAGACATCATTCCTTCATGGTGATTTGGAGGAAGAGATTTACATGTCACAGCTAGAGCATTACATAGAGAAAGGTAAAAAAAATTTGGTTTGGAAGTTGAAAAAGTCTTTGTATGGTTTGAAGCAGTCTCCTAGGATGTGGTACTTGAAGTTTGATGCCTTTGTATTGTTAGTTAGATTTCTGAGATCAAAATTAGATCATTATGTGTATTATAAGTTTGACAATGATCGCATTCTCATTATTACATTGTATGTTGATGATATGTTGTTAATTGGGAATGGTAAGAATATGATTTCTGATTTGAAGTCTCAATTGTCAGCACAGTTTGAGATGAAAAATCTAGGGCCAGCTAGGTACATTCTAGGAATGGAAATAAGAAGAGACAGAGCTAACATAAAACTTTGGTTAAGCCAAAGTAAGTATGTGAAGAGTATGTTGGATAGGTTCAGCATGGCAGATTGTAGACCATTGTGTGTTCCTGTTTCTTTAGGGACAAAGTTGTCTGTTAATGATTGCCCAAAATTTCCTAGTGATGTGGAGGACATGAGCAAAGTACTTTATGCTAGTGTTGTTGGCAGTTTGATGTATTTTATGGTCTACAGAAGACCAAACATTACCCGAGCAGTGGGAGTCTTTAGTCGATTTATGGCTAATCCTGGACAGGTACATTGGGATGCAGTTAAGCAAGTGTTCAGATATTTGAGGGGTACTTCCAAGTATTCCATATGCTATCATGGTAATACTATAGGACCTCCGCATTTAGTTTGCATTCGTGGATTCTGATTAGGCAGGTGACATTGACAGTAGGAGATCCACTAGTGCCTATGTATTCACTATGTTTGGTGGTGCAATTAGTTGGATGGGTAAGTGACAACTTGTGGTTGCTTTGTCCACGACAGAAGCTGAGTATATGGCAGCAACTCATGCTTGTAAGGAAGCCATTTGTCTTAAGAGATTGTGTTCAGATATTGGTGTTAATGTAGGACAGATTACGATTTGTTGTGATAGTCAGAGTGCGATTTACCTAGCAAAGAGTCTAACTTTCTATGCTAGAACAAAGCATATTGATGTACAATTTCACTTCGTGTGAGACATGGTAGAGGATGGGAAAGTGAATTTGGAGAAGGTAGATACTTTGAAGAATGTTGCGGATGCATTAACAAAACCAGTGGGCATAGAGAAGTTCAGATGGTGTTTGGAGTCTATGGGCCTCTCGGCTTATAGTAGTTAAATACTATTATTTCCATTGGCTCTTACAAGGTGTTCGATAAGTGGGAGAATGTTGGGAATTAAGGTGTCTCAACCTTGGTAATTCCTTGTATTATTTCATTGTATTTATTTAATTATTGCCTATTATTGTAATTAGGATGCAAATCCTTATTGTCATCTTGTGGGTGTTGGCACAGTGATGTTGTTGCAAGTATGGGCCTAACCTGTGTTGTCATTGATGTCAACATACTCCTATTGCATTGATGATAGGGATTGGATGAGCTATGTGCTGAGGATATTGAGAAAATTAGTCCTAATCAGGAACAGAGAAGAACAGTGAAGACAGTGAGGCAAAGATCCCAGCAAAGATGAAGATTAGAGGATGCACTTAAAAGGGTTTGTATATATGTGTCTTAAGATGATCTAGCAAAGATCTCAGAGGTCCACATGAAGATCTAAATAAGTTATGACCACTTAAAGTAAAACTAGTTCTGGCAGATGTTTAGAGGTGACAAAATGACACAGGTAGGTCCGGTGAGATTCAGAAATGAAATATCCTGTTCTGTGGATTTGGTGGAGTGTTTAGGAAGTCAATGTGAAGTGACAACTCAATTGGTTCGTAGTCTGGAGATCCGCAAGCATCTATTCCAATATGACAGTGCTAACAGACTGTGTTCTTGAGGTTCCAGATGAAGGAGAGAATGATTTTAGTAAGAAGAAGTAGTGTGGATGTTCTTGGTGATTCAGGCAAGCTTGTGGAGGTCTTTGGATTGTGTCTAGTTCGTGTTGGTGGTCTGCATTGAAGATTGAGCTCGTAATTAAAGATTTACTTCCGGATGATGATGTTCTTCCTAACTCTGGCCGACCAGATGAGTTACACATCCTACTAATGATCTTGGAGATGTTATATGGAGAATGGCGTGTTCCTAAAGAAATATTGAAGTCTCAGATCTGTGTGGCCGATAGTGTGTTGATCTGCATGAAGTCTTTTTGTAACTAGTCATGTTGCTTTTATGTATTTGCTCTGTAATGTATGCTGACTTGGATGATTATCCCTAAGTCGATGTATTGTATAAATAAAGAGTTGTAAAGTCATTTCAAAGTGGTTCTTGTGGTGATGACAGTGTGGTAGAGAGGAGGAAAATGAAAGATAGAGCAGAAGTATTGAGCTTAAATGGAACTGACTCAAGCATGGTGAAGATGCTATTCTTCAGTTCAAGTATGTAATACTTATTATTCTATAGACAATGTGTCTCTTGTTGGCAGTGGGCCTCTTGTGAGCAGTGTGCTCAGGCAGCGAGCCCTAATTGGCATGTGCCATTTTGTTCTTTCTATTCTTCTAACAGAGAATACAATCTTGGGTTAGTCACCCTGTGGTTTTTCCCTTAACCGGGTTTTCCACGTCAAAAATCTTGGTGTCATATGTGTTAATGTGTTTCTACTTTTGAATTGTTGCATTACATTTCCATGATTGATTTATTATTATCCTGCTGAATTAAGAAAAGAATTTAAGTGATTAATTGGAAGAAAGTTTTGGACAACTGATTCACCCCCCCTCTTAGTTGTATGTCCTTAATCTAACAGATGTGTCATCCTACGTGGAAGGTGACAAGTTGTAAATTTGTCCTCACATGAGGAGATAGGCATCCCACTTAGTGGTAGGAATATTTTTTCATGTGTCGGCATCTTGGATAGTGTGTAAGGGAATATTGACCGAAATGGTCATGACAGATTCCTATGACAAATCTATGACGCATAAGAGTCGTAAATGGAAGATTCAATGACAGGTGAAGACATGTGTCACAAGGCATCTTGGAAGAAGGCATATTTGGGCGCCCCAAGGAGGGTTATGACATGTAAGAGAATATGCTATTTATAGCTTGTGTATGATAGATTCTCTTACAGTTGTAAGATATGATAGCTATGACGGATTCTATGACGGTCGTAAGTGTCGTAAGAGTATTTGTCATTGCCCAACTTGGGAATAGGTGACATCTTTGGGATGGGGTGACTTGACAAGTGTTAGGAACATCTTACAGTGTTGGACAAGTGTCCATAGGCATGGGTTTTGGGCCATGAGGCCATGTTGGACGCCCATGTCATGTCCCCATATTAAGGCATTATTTAAATTAGAGATTTAAAATGTCATATTAAATATCCTGGCCATAGGCCATTAATAAATATATATAATATTATAAATATATAATATTATATGATAGTATCTATAAATATTTTAAATATTAACTGATATATTATATTTATAAATAACCAATACAAATATAAATATTAATATTAAAATAGCATATTATTATTATATAATAATAATATATAATAATAAATATAAATGTTAAAATTAATATTAATATTAATTATTATTATGATTATAATATAATAAACATATTTATATAAATGAATGTAAATCATACATTATATAATATATTAGATTGCCTTTAAGACAATCCGTCAAGGCAGCAGCAACTAATATATTTATAAAAAGACATGACCTTTGTGAAAAGGTAGTCATTGACCATTTAAGAAAATATAAAGGTGAGAGTGGAGGAAGCAATGAAAGACAACAAAATACAATGAAGCAAGCAGATATAAAATTAATAATTTATGAGTTTGAATTATAGACATGATTAATTGCTAGGGAAAATAAGATAAGTATGCTACACCTATATTCCCAAAGAAATAAATAAATTAATATCTATAAGTTATTTCATTATTTTTTTATACGGAATGATATTAATTAAAGGGATTATAATATGAATGATATTAAAATATAGATTTAAGTAATAAATTGAGTAATATAAGAAAGCAATATTATAAATAGTATATTATTAACAAATATCAATATTAGTGATTAAATATAATTATAATTATAAATATAAATATGTATAGATGATATGATAGCATGTTATAGTCAAGGTGGAGCGAATAACTAACATGATATAGATAGCTTAAACATCTATGAATAACATGATTATAAATGCTTAGAGAATCCATCATCATTAGGATTAAGCCCCAATAAAGAGTAATCATACTTGATTTATATAATGAAGGCAAGGTCCTTAGAAACAAACCCATGATATAAGATCATAGAACACATTGAGAGATTGGAGGTAGACTTGTTAGGAAGAAGTAGCATTAATATATCGAAAGGTAGATAAGACCGGCGGTGGAATGGACCATGTTACATCATACTTAGGCAATGGATAAGACCTGCGGTGGAATGGACTATGCTACATCATACAAGGGTAATAAGTAAGACCTGCGGTGGAATGGGCATATGTTACATCATACAAAGGCACTTAGTAAGACCTAAGGTGGAATGGGCATGTGTTACATCATACAAAGGCACTACCTGTAGAGGATGATTTATGCAACCTAACAAGAGATAGTACCCCATCTCCACTAGGGTTTGAAAAAAAATAAAATTAACATATAATAAACAACCCTAAGTATGAATCCACTTAAGATTGAATAATTAAATAATTTATTTATTTGATTATTTTAATATGATTTATTGATCTTATCTATTACTAATGTTTCCTTTAAGAAGTAATTCTCATGTGCAAGGTGGAAAATAAGGATCTTCTTAAAGGGGACATTACAGCCCATCCCAAGATAGAGCCATTTTTGCCTTGTATTTTCTATATAAATAGGTGCTTTAGAGAGATGTATTATGTGATTGATAGGTACTGTTATGCCACTAGATTGTCTCCAGATACGAGTGTCGAAGACTCCTTCAAGAGCATTCTCTCTATAACTGTATTGTAAACCTCATTGTTTAGATAATATATTTGAGTTGTGTTTTGGAGTGTGGGGTTTTTCACCCATAAGGGTTTTCCCCACATATATCTTGTCTCTCTTCTTCTATCTTACATTATTGTGTATGTGTTTTCTGCAATATCTCTGTTGTTGGGTTAACATTGTTGTAATTGTAAAGATTAAAATGAATTTGCACGCATCTCTCCTCATTAGATTAGTATAGGAAGCGATTTCCGCACACCTAGCTTCCTTTCAATTATGTTGTGCAAATGATACAAAGTCATCCTGGTTCCTTATACCTTGGTGCATAATATCCTCTTGCTACATCAAATAAGGACTTCTCTACATACTATGCCAGTATAACTATCCCCTCTCTATCCACTATATCTATTATGATTATAACTTGTCTATTTCCACATCCTATTCCAAAGCATTATTCACCTCTCAACCTATCATTATCCACTGTCTATTTCACCTATCTCTTTCAACTTAACAATCCATCCTAACTATCCATTCCTAACCTTTAACCTCATCCATCCTTTCTCTTGTATTCATTTCTTTATCCAACTCCTTTCATCCATTTCAAGAGCATACCCGTGTTTTTCTAACCTGCCTATCCTCTTGAGGGGACATCCCATCCTTATGTTATTCCTCCTTGTCACTCTTTCAAGTGATTGGGGCATCCTTTTCCCTCCATCCATTCCTTTTCTTCTTTGAAATAATGTTACTTCTCTTAGTCGTAACATCATCTCGAAGAGGGGCAAAATGTAGACACCTAAAATTGACCATGCCTTTCGACATGACTTTCGATATCACCTTGCGACATATTGTGACACATCTTGCTCTATGACACCTTCCATCATCCATTTAGTTAAATAAATTATATTTATTTAACTAATCCCTTTTATCCATTTATCCCCCTTTTACACCAAATTAAATAAATTTTATCTATTTAATTTTACCCTATACTCCAACTAATTTAAATAAATTAGATATTTATTTAAATTAGCTCTCACATGCCACATGTCTCTGATAATTTAAATAATATTATTATTTAAATTATTTATCCCACTCACATCCCTATTTTAACCTCATTAATTGTGCGTCATAAGCACTTCCTCTCTAGAAATCAATTAAATAATCTCATTTCCCCCACTCACATTCTTATTTTAGCCACCTATTTGTTGCAAGTATGTGCTAATTGGTGTTGTCATTGATGTCAACATGTTTGTGTTGTCATTGGTGTCAATTGTGTCTTTTGATATTGTTGATTATTTATTGATTGAGCTATCATGTTAAAGTGATTTGAATGCCTTATAGAAGTGTTGATGATGTTGGTATAGTGCTCTTGTTGCTGAGTTTCCAAGCACTTTTGAGAAAATTTGCTCTCCAGAGGAAATAGTGTGTTGCAGAATATTCTGGCTTGTAGGATATTGTTTGAGTTTTATCTCCACATTTTTTCCATGTTGAAGACCGAAGTGTGAGTTTTGGATATGTTTTAGATAAGTGTTTGAAGATCCTAAATCTAGAATTTGGTGGTTCGGATCGCTGTGCAGCAGAAGTTATGTTCACCAGTTTGAAGACTGTAATTGACAAAGTTTCTAGGTTTTGTAGAGGTGTCTGGGTGAAAGTATTTTGCTCCACATTTCTCCGTAGAGTAGTTTCAGGTGTTACAGTTTTGGACATATGTTTATAAGGTCCTTATCTATCTTCATTCCAAAGGATTTGTGATTTGATGCTCTGAAGAGTAATTTCTTATGTAGCAGAGTTCGACAGTGTTTGTTGTGAGTAGTCTGTGATCTGTCTTCAAGTGATATTTGTTGTCTTCAAGTGAGATTTGTTGCAGCTAGATTTGTTAGCTCCCAAGTGATTTTATGTTGTTCATGGATGTTTCTATATTGTGTTGAAGGCTTGTGCTTGATCTATAAGATATGATTGAGTTCTCAGAAGCATGTACCTAAGTATTCTTGATGCTTGCACAAGTCTGGTTGACTTAGGTGTTGTTGTGTGGTTACACAACATGCCCCATTTTGCCTTGACAAAACAGGGACCCAACTTTTCTTTTTTCTTTGGCTTGTTTGTTTTCTTCTTTGGGTGGTGTAGTAAAATTAGTCATGCATGTAGCTTTGTGAAGAGGTGGATTTGTCAGCATGATGAGGTCATTTGTCAAAGTTAGTAGTTCCCATTATTAACCTCATGGTTGGAAAGTGCACAAAATTCCAAGCAGGTTTTCCTTTTGGATCACCCCAAAATTGTCCAAGGGAAGAGAGTTATGTTGAGTCAAAGTTTGGTCAAACCTGATATACTGCAGAGAGGGGGGGTCATATTTCAAACATTAGTCATATTAGATAAGATCACCCTGATATAGGATTATCACCTGATAATTACTCAGTCCATAATCTGCGGACGTCAAATTTAAGTAAGAGCTGATATCTACCCGTCAAATGACTTCAGTTATCTTGCGGGGGGTCATATTTTTAACATTAGTCATCTTACGAATATCACCCTCTTGCATATATCACCCTATGTCAATAGGACGGTGATGTCATCGAAGCCCAACGAATGAAGTAAATCACGCTAATGATGATGTCATTGTTCCATCTATCCGCGGGGAGGTATATATCTGATGTCCGTCATATTCTTCAATATGATGGTGACGTCATTAAAGCATAATGATTAAATAATGTCGCTGACATAATGATGTCACCCCGATCTTTTCCGAGGGGGGTCATTTTATTTGTGGGGTCATATTTTGAATAGCCCCTGATCTTAGTTTCGTGACCCGATATACATATGGTCAAACTTTGACCATATCACCCGATCCTTTGCATTCAGTTTTTTTCGCTCAAAAGCAGGGGGTCATATTTTGAATATCCCCTGATCTTTTGAAGATTCCCCCCTATTTCTTGACATTAAATGCAATTAAATGCGGTAGATGAATTCCCGCCGATTACAAATGTAAATTGAACATTTGGCAGCATCTACGGATTCTCTGTAGATGATCAACGGATTTGATCAAGACAACGCATTTTTACCCTAATTTGTCCTATTGATCTGCTTTAAAGGTAAAATTTGAAGGTTATTTGCATTTATCTTGTGAAAAATTGAGAAATTACAGAGCTCCAAAGTCAAACCCTCAAACAGCTACCTATCAACAGATTAGATCCTTCAGCGTAATGGAACGGGTGATCTTAGACGTTTATAGCCCTTCTCCATAATCAGTCATCTAATCCAAAAGGAAAGCATTTTCAGATAAGTAATTGTAAACCCTCCTATTGTCATTTTCTATGTTTTCAGGTAGAGTATTTGTTTTCACCTGTGGTTTGGCTTTGTGATAGTACGTATCATGATGAAGTGAAGAATAATATACAGAGTGCACATGATATAGAAGTACATGATGTTGTAGAAATGCATGTAGACACTATAGGGTAAAACATATCATGTTTATTGTAGGAATCCATGGCAGATCTCAGAAGAAATAGGTTTGAGGCAGAGTTCCTCAAGCCCATGTTTGTCCAGCCTGAGGGGGTGCAGTTTAAGTACGGAGTTATTGGTGATACATACCAGGGGGATACGGACCTGGTAGTATGGTCGACAAGAGTGGATCATGATAAGGAAAGTCCCATTCTGGATGGAGTATATGTCTCAGGTATGTGGCATGCTGCTGGTTTTCTATATGCTATGGATGCCCCGGAGCTGGTGGTAGAATGTACAAGAAATTATAATCCTAAAACTAGACGGGTGGAGAAGCATGGGAGGATATATGTAGACTTCTTAGTCAAGGGCATTACCACCACTTTCAATCTACCAGTTGGGAAGAAGGTAGTGAGTGTTGACCTATGTAAGTTGCAAATAGAGTATAATAATAAGAAAAATGCAAGGAAGAGGATATACCAATGGAGATCAAAGAGCAGCACATATGCCGCCTCAGCCAAATTACTCGTACATCTGTATAAGTTTGATTTTGATGATGAGTACCAATATATGATTTCTCTACTGAGCAAGATGACTGGCAAGCCTCATGCTAAAAATTTTGAGAACTGGATGTTTGGGATCATCCAGATGGTCTTATATGTAGACAATAGGCCACTATGGGCTAAGATCATTAGTGGCGCACTGCATGAGGGAATGAGGAACCTAGGAGGACAAATATGCTTATTTTACATGACCTCATATGTGGTATACTCATGTGCATACAAAGGCACTTTTGATGCTTTGAAGACAGTGGGTAAGGCTGGTGGTCATGCTGATGATTCACACATATGGGATCATTATCCCCAATTACAAAGGAAGGAGTACCTCCTAGATTACAAATTGGTAAATGATGCATTCTCCATGCATCTGGTCAGAACTATGGAGGAGGACATGACTAAAAGGCTGAGCATGGAAGCTTAAGAAGTTGTCTACCAACATGAAGCCTAGTTTATCTAGTATGCCACTTTCTCATATATCAGGATAGAGGGATTTGAGGGACAGCCTCTTATGTTGCCAAGATACCCTACTGATGGGGTTGTCTTGATGGAATTTGTCAGGCAGGTATCTATAATAGTTGAAGCCTACAAGGCACAGAAGAAGATACCTCTAGTTTTATTCCCAGTATCCATGGGCTGGTACATGTGACTAGATTCACAAAGTATAAAGCATGTCATTGGGGGGTTAAAATTGATGTATTTACAGCCATTTCCCCTAACCAGATCATATGATCCTTAGGGCAAGATGCAGAAGATACTAGGAAAATTGATACATCAAAAGCATCTAGAAGACTTCTGGACCGATTGTGATGATGAAGCTGAGGTGAGAAGAAGGAAATATCAAAGACTCACCTTGAATCAAATTAAAACCTTTGACTGCATCCCGATGCTAGTACAGTTGTGTTAGGATGATGGAAAAATCATGTCCAATGAATATGAGGACAAAAAGGTGTATAATTACACCATATCAGCCCCAGATCTTACACAACAGGAGGATATATCCTTAGATCAGCTGACAAGTGGGGTGATCCAGCTAACCCAAGCCTGGGTAGATGAGGAGATATCTAGATTGAAGAAAAGGGGTGTTGCCCTTACAATTGATAACAAGAAGAAGAGGCAGGAGGTATCTGATGAGGAATATGATGATTTCCTCACTGAGAAGAGAAAGTCCAATGGGGAAAGATTACCTACATAAAACAAAGGAAAGGTCCCCCTAAGGGTAGGAAAAGTGAAGATAAACCAAAGGGGGTGATAATAGAAAGGATTGCTGCATCAGCTGTAGGTGCATCTACATCAGCTCAGACATCTGCATCATCTACATAGCCTCTAATTGAAAAACCAAAGACTAAAAGAATTTTGAGGCCCGCTATTGAAACTACAGAGGTGCAGGTGGAAGGCCAAACCTTGCAGCAGGAGGTGGAAGAGGGCATCCCTTTAGAAGAAGAACAACTAAATAAGGAACCTGGAGGTGATGACTTGCAGGTAGCCAGCAAGAAGAGGAGGGTGATGCTGCTGATGTCGCCACCCAAGAAACAAAGAACAACCATGAGGGGGGATATCTAGGCTGATCCCATCATATTGAGAGGAGCCGGTGGTGGGGCTTTCAGAAAGGAATTGCAACATGATGTTCCTCTTCCCACCATAATTAAATTCAAAACTGAGAAAGTAGAGGAACAAACAAGAGAAATGTTTAAAGCAAGTCAGGGTTCTCCTTTCTCTTTAAAGGATACTGTAGACTTATCTAATGATGAGGTGGTTCAAAATGTGGCCTCTCAACAAATGGAAACTCTGGTTTCCAATACCTGCATGACCCCTCATGGAACTCCATTAGCACATATGGTCGTGTTGGAGGAAGTGAAGCAAACAGAAGAGATGAAACAAGGTAGCCTAGAGAGGGTAGTCCAACAGATAGGGCTCAATAATTTGGTTGAGCAGGTGACTAGTCCTACAACCATAGATTTAACATATATAACATATAGGGGTGACATAAGCCCAAGTAAGGAAAAAGGTGCACCCAAAGAACCAAAGAAGATTGAAGTGGTAGAGCATGCAGAGAAAGATGGCATTGCTCCTAATATGGGTCAGCAACAGTATGAGACACCTACAGAACCAAAAATAGTGGAAGTTCAATAGAAGAGTGGGGGTGACTAGGATATATCAGATGTTGCTACTACTCAGACTCAGGAAGATCTAGGAGAAGTCTCAAGAACAAAAGATAAATCAGGTCAGGAGGACCCTAAGCCACAGGATATTGGTGCATTGGGTGGAGAACAAGAAATGATCCTTGATCAAGGTGATCCACAAGGGCAACATACACAGGCATCCACAGATGTCAATATGCCATAGGATGAGAAAAATAATAAAGAAGATGAAAATCCAAAGGAGGGAGTACAGGATCAAGCACAGGATCAGAATGTGGAAATTCCACAGGATCCTCCTTTACAGAAGGCAACCCCTCGTCAGGAAGAACTTCAACAAGATCCCCCTCATGAAGAAATACATGAGGAAGAAATCAAGAAGGTGCCTTCTCCACTGAGGATAGAAGCAGACACTGGAGAACAAGGCAGACATGATATTGACAAAGGCCACCAAAAATCTGGAGGTGATGTACCTCATTAGCTAGAAAAGGAAGTAGGTATGGAACAAACATCAGAAATTCAAAATTTTCAACCTTGTTCGCTAAGAAAATGATGAAGCCAAGGAGGAAGGCCAAATTAACATTGGCCATAAAAAGAGATCCTACTACAAGCAGGAGAACTGCACAGATAGCACTTCCCACAGTTGAAAAGGAAAAGGGCAAAATTAGCCTAGAGGAATTCCAAATCACAACTATTGATTTGGGTTTTCCCAATGAGGACTAGGAAGGTCAAGAAGGGAAGGATATTATTGATTCTTTAATGCAAAGGGTGAAGAAGGAGAAAGAGAAAAATAAAATGCATAAGGAACACATTGCTCAACTACATTCTTTCATAAAAGGGTTAATTAACCCTGATAATACACTAGTTGATCCTACAGTCCCATTGACTGTCATATCACAGGAAGAGGTCACCAAGTTAGACCTAATGAAACATGAGGCAATGGTGATGGAAAAGTGGATGTTGTCAACTCTCACTGGGGCTGAAGATGTATTGAGAACCTCTTTACAAAGGTGGAATTCTTTGAGTAGTCTAAAGAGGAAGGTAGATAAAATGCAAAATGATACAGGAAAATGGTAATTCCAATTGGAAAAGGACCTGACTATTCTAAGTGAAATGAAGAGAATTGATCCACAAATTTTGATAAGCAATCAAGTATTGGATAATAATACTGCCCTACTGACAAGCATATGGTATGAAGATATCAGGTTTGAGTGTGATATCCTGAAGAAGTGCAGCAGAAAACTCAGGGATATTAGTGTTAAATTGCATAGCATGATGGCGTATGAAGCAGAAATCCTTGAGGTCTTGGAGGGGAAAATAAAAGGCAAAATTAAGAATCAGGATGCAAACTTTGCTATTAAAGCTCTGCATGATAATTTTAAGTCAATAGCAGATGACCCTCTCACCCACCTGACAGAAGAGGTAATGAATAAAATTATGAGGATAAAGGTTAAAGTAGAAATATATAATGAAACATTAAATAGTAGAAAAGGTAAGCTGGAAGCTCTCAAGGCTAAATTCCAGTCTCATAAACATGCAATAGCAAAAGCCAGAATCCAAGATGGTGGAGAGGTTGATAAAATAGTACAAGCATATGAACATATCAGGACAACAGTAAAGGTCCACATACAAGAGGATGTCTACCAAAGTGATAGTGATGATGAAAGTGATGAAGATGAAGAGAACGATGAGCAAGAAGAAAATGAAGAAGAAGAACCTGAAGAGTGAATGAAGATGCATCACTAAGTGAGCATATGCATAAGGAACTCAGAAATAGTGAGTCATATAGATGGTTGCCAGCTGGCAACCTGTGCCACGAGGAAAAGTTGACTAAGTCATAGGGTAACTGTCAACCATTAATCTGAATTGATAAATCTTGACCATTGGTCAATTGTAACTGCCTCCTCACCTTATTCTATAAAAGGTGCAAGGGTGCAATCTGTTATTCATTCGAAACTTAATTGAAATTTGATTGCTGAAAAGTTTAGGACTCATTTCAAAGTTATTGTAAATGTACATGTTATGCATACTTAATGAAAGAGAAGCCATTTTGATTACAAATCATCATAAATCTTGAGCAATCTGTGATTGAAATCTAGATATATTCATTGATTAGTTGCGTCCCTTGGAGTGCTTTTCAGCTTGCATGTATTGTTTTCATTCCTAGTTCCTTTGAAGTTAGCATCAACCATATCTAGCTGTGGAATGTCCTGGTGACCTATGGTTTGATTTCTTCTCTCCATGAATGTATCTTGTGTGTATGTGATTCAATAACTAAAGGTTCACTAAAAGTAGAAGTATTCTTTTAAATTTCTTTCAATTTCATTACAGATCATCTCCATAATTGCAAATAATAGACAATCAAAAGTAAATAAAACATGAAATATGCAGATATCCCGTAGGTAATTTAAAATACAGAGCACATTTGGAGTAAAAGCATGTCAAATTGATAAATATCATGCAAATTTAGATAAATATCCATGAAATACATATAAATATCCTTATAGACACATCATTTAAATAGATTTGCAGTGTAGAAGAAAGAGCAAGTTCATAATGATCAGTGATCAGAAGAATTGATCAAACTTACAAATATCTCAGCAATCCTTGAAAATAGAGTAGAATTGACCTCTCTGTGGAGTGACTTTATAGGATACAGTGCAATACTGATCACCTAGATGAATGTAAGACCCCTTGAAATGGAAAATAGCATGTCACATCAACCTCTGAGTAACGTCAGACGATCATGACCTGATCAATGGAGACTTGGAGTCATCAACTTATCCTAAGATGATCGTACTTTACAAGATAATAAAGGTTTGTTGTGCAAATTTTTATGCATGTTGTTATAACTAACAATCATTATCAACATGTGCTAACACTCTTTGCGGATGTGTTTCATGGATTGTAGAAGTGTGTTGATGTGTGTGAAGATGTATTTGGATACGAGCTAAGCTGTGAAGTGTTCTACCTTCATTCATTTGATTCACAATATTGTTTAGGTCCAGACCTAATTTAAATTGTGTATGTTTGCCGACCTTGAAGATTGTTCCAAAGGGTGTAGAATGTATTGCCGACCTTGATGTATGTTCCAAGGTTGATGATTGATATAAATAAGTGAAAAGGATTCATGTGTTTGGGTGAAGTGTGCGAAGATGCGAAGATAAAGATGTTTGTGTTGTAAGGAAGCGAAGGTGATATGTATCATGCTTCATTAGAACTAAACTCAGGCATGTGGTAGATACTATCATATCAGTTCATGGTAGTGAGCCACCTCTTTTGGCAGTGAGCCACCTCTCTTGGTAGTGAGCCTTATTTGCAGTGAGCATTTCTTTAGATAGTGAGTCCTTGGGCAGTGAGCCTCTTTGTAATTCCGTATTGATACTACTATATATTGTGAGCTAATCCTCACCGTGGTTTTTCCCTTTTAGGATTTTCCATGTAAAAATCTGGTGTTCTCTTGTGCATGGTGTTGATGTGATTAAGTTTCTGTTATCTATTTTCATGTTTAATCTTCATAATAGAATTAGGGCTTAAGTGATTTGAAGTGAATGTGCTTATGCTTGTGAAGGTTTAAAGTTTTTGATACAACTGATTCACCCCCCTCTCAGTTGTCTTGTGCATTCAACACTATCATCCTCAGTGAATGTGTTTCATAAACATTAAAATTAACTCTTCATCCTAGCCATCCACCTCATACCACACCCTTCTAATCTTATCCATCCATTTTATTCCCTCTCCATCTATAAATTAAATCTCTCATTTCAAATCAAACCCCTAAAAAGTTTTCATATGCATGCATATCTATCATTTTCTATTTATCTCTATTATCATGAGTATTTCATATCCAGGTTATGTTGGTTTTTGTATGCAGTCCACAATGCATGATCCATAAAACAAAGTTGGTGGAGTTTGGGTGTACTCCTCTCCATTATATAAAAAGTATGAATTTGTGCAAGGTTTAGGGTATTACTTGTATTGTTTTATCTTTCATGTTGTTTATCTTGCATGATTTTCATATCTTTATCCCTTATCAAGATCAAATTTATTATCAAGATCAAAGTCAAGCAAGGTCAACAAAGGGGAATGATAGCAAGGATAGATGGATATGATGGATTAGGATGACATGTGGGATAGGATGGGATAGATACTACAACTTTCCCCCCAAGTGCAAGATATATAGACAATTGATTTACACATGACACCCACAATAGGTTTTTATCATGGCACTTATCGAAGGCACCATGAAAATGGTTTTCACCATTAGATGAATGATTTCTCTTTACTATTTTATTTCTTGATTTTTTATTTTTGATTTTTTTGATTTTTTTGATTTTTTTACTTTTTTCTCTTTTTTGTTTTTTTTAATTTGTTGTGCTAATTGGATATCATTGATAGCTTGATATTCATAGGGTCTTCACATGTACCTATCTATTTGAGATAGTCGATGTAGATAATAATGTTATGACATGCTTGAAGTAATTGCTTTGTTAGGATTAAAGCATTCTTGTACAATATTTGGATGTTTGTGTGATCTTAATTTATAACCAAGTTGGCCTTATTCAAATGCTTACATTTCGATAAGGAACCATCATAGCCTTTATGGTGAAGCATTATTACCAAAACATGATGGATTTGGGAGTTGGATTTTTTGTATTTTAGATAAAATTTTGGATTTGGATGGGTGGTATTGGATGTGAAATTAGGTGATTGTGATGTATTTGGTTTGGGTGGATAGGTTGGCGATGTAGATTGGTTTGGTGGATTTTTGACTCACCAAACTTGAGATGGTGGATTATGGAATTATGAAGTTTGGATGTGGGACTAGGATGACGATTAGGACCAACATTCTTGTACAAATTGTGAGGTTGTGGGCACCTATTATATGCAAGGTGCTTCTTTTGATTTTGATATCTTGTTGTGTTTGGATAATTTACTTCATTTATTTTGCTTGGTCCATTTTGTTTTGGGACCCATATTGCTTTTATATGCTTTTGATGTTTGATTGAAAACTTTTACTTTGTATGCTCTATGATTTTGTTGGACTTGATCAAGGGGTGGAATATGTGGAGGATAAATGTTTTTGCTAGAGATGGTGGAAGTGGAAGGATTATCTATAGAAAGCTTATTTCAGGGGCTATGAATGGTCCCTATCTCCATGCTCTCATCAGATGAGTTTGCCTCAGTGATCATTGATGTATCATGAACACCATGGGATTGCTTAGATAATTTCTCTTTGATGCTTTGACCATGACTGATGCAAATTGGGATAGGCTCTAGGATGCCTTTCTCATGAAGGTCCAATCCTTTTCCTTGATAATCCATGCTTTTACATATCTTGTTTGCAATAGGATATTATTATATTTGAAACAAGATGCAATCTCATTGGTATGTTGCCAAGAACAATTATAATTTTCTATTGTCTCCTCTCTAAGTAAATTTGACTTGATAAAGATGGTAGATCCCATTTGATAAGATTCTTGTGCTTTCTCATTATGTATACTTGTTGCACCTTGATTATTGTGCACTCTTGTGTCTTGATCATTGTTTCTAGTTGTCATTCCTTGATCATCTAGATGATCAATGTGATCCATTGTGACTTGCTTGTTCTCATGCTTAAAATGATTAAGATCTTGATGACCACTATGCATTAGGATTTTGTGTGGTATAATCAAATATCATTTTTTTGATTATCTATGTGTTCATGCGGACCAAGTGTCTCATCATAGGAAGTGATTTTTGTAGTTGGATAATGTATAGGATTAGTTGGATATGTGATAGGATTGTTTTGTCTTTCTTGATTATGGTCATCATAAAGTTCAATAAGGTCCTGATCAACTTGGTTTTATTGATCATATATAGGATTGTAACCATAAATGGGAGTGGCTTGGGTAGTGTTCTCTTGAACAATTTGATATTGAATAGCTTGGATAATCTGATCTTGACTTGGTTCAATATATTTTTGAACCTACTTTGGATTTGAGTCTTGACATAGTTGGATGAACATAGAGGTTTCTTGGATAGGTTTGATAGACTTGGAGTTATTGACAACATGTTTGTATAATGGATTTAAACTTGATCTTAGGATACGAGACTCTTGGATAGGCTTAGTGTGCATTCATTTGCATGGTAGTATTTGAATTTGGACAAGGATGGGATTAGTAGACTCCTTAATGAATTGAATAGGTATTAGATTGCATGATGGTATCAGATGGATATGCATGATGCTAGGAGGCTCTTGTTCATACTTAATAGGCTTAGGATTAACAAGATCTTCACATGATGGCACTTGATTATGGATGGGTATGTTATTTTACTTTTGATTTCATGGTTCTATTTGTTGGATATGCATGGTACCATATGACTCTTGGATAGGATTGGAACAGGTACACTCATTGGCTTGGGGCTTTCTAGTTTGATATTATTCCTTTGCTAATAGTCCTTAGTGTTAGGGATAGCCGACAGAAAATATCAATTAAATGCAAATAAAGATTAAACAGAGAAATGGAAATACACAGAATTAATAATAGCAAGAGACAAGTTTTAACGTGGTTCACCCAAACTTGGGCTACATCCACCAAATAGAGAGTCCAATATTATTATCCAGTAAATCAAACCGATTACAATCAACAATCCCTGCAACTCAATACCGCTGCAAAATGCTACAATAGAATATATCAAAACCCTAACCCTTAGTCGCTTTTATCAAGCTTTTTGTCGGTTACAAAAATAGGGTTTTCTTATGTCAGTCAATGAAAAAATAACTCCCGGTGCCTTTATAAAATAATAAAAAACTATGTAAAGGGGTGCTGCCCCTTGACCCTGTCTTGGGGGCACTGCCCCCAAACCCCCACAAGGGGCGCTGCGCCTTGACCCCGCAAGAATTTGGGGGGAAACCGCACCGATAAAAGTGGGGAAAATGTAACCTCCAAGTCTGATTAGGCTCCATATAGCAACAATCTCCCACTTGGAGACTGATCAGACTCCACACCATATCACTTAGAGGAAATCTAAAAATGATGATTTGGATGTGTTGATGGTGTTTTTAGGACACAACAATGCAGATGAAATACAAGGGTATCTCACCTCTCTTGAAAGGTATCCTATCCTAGATAGGACTACCCCAAGGTTTATACAGCGAGGTCTTAGCTTGCAGGAATAACTTTAGTGGAATGTATCAGCTGTACCAACAAGAGGGACTTACATGCAATGGGTAGGGTTTGATGAAACTATGATAGCAAAGTGTGCAAGCTACCCTTGGATAATCTTATCAAATTTGTAAATAGAAATGATGCTTACAACCTAATCTAACAAAGCTTGATTAAATAAAATGCAAAAGATAAAGGGTTGAGAGAGAGAATGTAAAATCCTAAGTGACAATCACAATTAAGGGAGATACTACAGATAGACAAATGCCTTTCAATGAAATCGCCTCTTACTTTACCAGGTTGCAAAAACCACAATGATATTAAGAGATGATGTAATCTTCAATGGAGACTTAATGATTTTCACATTACATTTACTCATTAAACACCTAGATTATGGCATAATCTAATTTGTAAAATGCAATCAAACTAATTTCAACAATGAGGCCCAGGCTAACTATACACAACAACTTACAATCAGCAAGCACTAATAGTATGGACCAAAGCATTCATGAAATATCTTTAGTATTCATCCAACATTGCAAAAACACATTTAACTAATTCTAGATTGATGTGAACCATGAAAAGCAAAAGAGATAACACAATAGACAAATTTCTAGCAATCCTGCAAAATCTGTTTGTGTTGATCACTTCAGCAGAGTCTTAGCAATTCACTATCAAAGATCTATTACAACAAGATAAAAGGATGGCCCTTTTATAGAGAAGGTACCATACCAAGTTTTTCATGAATGGTGGAGATTAACTCAACACCAAGGGTCTAGATTTACATAGCATTTAATTTGGTACATCAATTAGTTAGATTTTCATGTTTGCTTTTGTCTTGACAGAAAAAGACAAAATACATCCTCTAAATACATCAAATCTAGACAAAATGAATACCTATTTGGCTGTATATGACAAAGAACCACTTTAGAAGATAAAATAAAGTCAAAATGAAGCTGTTTAATCCTAAAAAATTGGAGCTAATTTGGAATTATGGGATTTTTATGCTGACTGGATCAGGTTACTGTTCATCGTCATCCAAGTAGATTTTGTCCTTCTTTGCCTCTCTATTTCTGTATGTTGTGTATGCTTCTAGGGCTAGATTGATGTCAACTGGCTAGGGATCCTTTACATAGTCCATTCTAAATTTTAATCTGTCAACTTCTTGTGAAAATATGCAATACATTGCTTCTCTGGACCTCTTATTCCTCCTAAATTCCCTGAATTCTGCTCTAAGGTCACTGACTCTCTCCAATTTTCCAATCATATTAAGAGGTGAATCCCCATGGATAATATGATGAAGTTTATCCTTACATGCCTGAGCATCTACTGGAGTTGTATCATCCAGATCCATATTTGTACATGCTCGTAACACATCATTCTAATTGTATATGACATCCAAAATTTGAGCTTTGGCTGGGTCTAAAGAATTCTTAGCTCTGTCAAAGGTCTCTCTCCTCAGTCCTATCAATTCTAGCCATTGCTCTATCTTTTCCAATCTATCCTGAGTCAAAATATTCTCTACTAGCAAAAATTCATCTGGAAGATTGGTCATAGCAAAAACCCATGGGTGAATGTGAGCATAATAGTCATCATAGTTTGTACAGTCACTAACCACTTCATCCCACTCATACTTCAAAATTTAAAAATATTTATGCAATTCAGATGCAACATCTATTATCTCACAAGCTTCTATATATACTTTGTGGAACCACTCTTTTGTGGCAGCTGCGGTGGTCTTAATGCTATCAAAATTTTCTAATTCCTCTTTAGATAGGAGAGGTGTAGTCTCTAGCTCACCATCAAATGACATTGGTTTTATTAGATATTTTATACAAGCTCTTAATTCCTCATTTTGTTGCCTAAGTTGTTGTTTAGTCATTTCATCCTTATTTAATCTATCCAAAATGCTAGACACAGAGCCCTTAAACTCCTCAATTTCCTTCTCTTTAGAAGCTAGCCCCAAATTGATTGTTGTAACTGTATAATCTTCTGGCCGTATATCTTCCTTGTTAGCCTATTTTGAAGGAATTGCTACCTCCACAATGCAGGATCCTATGGCATCCCTATAAATTTTAGATTGGACCTTGGCCTTTTTCTGCTTCTTCAGCTTCTCCAATCTATCCAGAAAATTGTTCAAGTCTAAAGACATGATTTCTACCTTGGGAGGCTAATTACTCAATCTTTGTTGTAACCAATCAGGAGCCGTAGAAGAATGTTCTAGAGGGTTAATGTAACTATCCTCATTATTTGAAGAGTCATCCAAATTAATGCTTTCTATTTCTGGACCTTGTTCTGTCCCTCTATCATCTGGTTTATTATTTTCTTGTTCCTTTAGTTCATCAGATTCAACATCTTTAATAGGTGATTCTGGTTGCTCTATATGTTGCAAATTTTCAATTATTGCTTGCTGTGCAATCTCTAGTATTGAATCACCAACCTCTTTATCTAGACTACCATCTATATTTACAATGTCTATAGCACTAGAATCTATAAGGAGGCCTTGTGTATCATCTTCTATATTTGCCTCTCCCTATGAATCCAATTCTGCACATACTTTCTCAATGCTAGGCAATGAAGGGACTGGAAGAGGCGCAAGCGTAGGTACTTGTGAAGAATCATTAAAAGGCCTAGCCAAAGAATTATTTATAGCAGCCAAAGAATTTTTAGCAGCTGGAGGTAAATACAATCTGGAAAGGTTTACAAAGGTAGCAAAACCTGTGAAAGGGGAGGAAGGAGAGGATGAGAGCATAGAATAAATGGTGAGTGGAGTGGAAAGACTTAAGGATGGTAAGGTGAAAGGAGGTGCTGAAAGGATGGTTGAGATGGGAGGTAAAGAAGATGATGCAAAAGAAATGGATAGGGAAGAGGAAGCAAGGACGGGAAGGTAGATGGAGCAATGGATGTGATAGGAATGGTAGAGATGGATGGTAAAGAAGAGATGGAAGGAGTGGCTAAAGACATGGTATTGGATGTTGATGCAGGAGCATCCGGGTTCATGACCAATCCTCATTAACCAAAAAGATTTTGTTTTTCTTTCTTATTGTTTTTGCCTTTTATTTTGCTACAGGAGTCGATGATCAATTTATGGAGAATTTATTAAATAAGTTAGCCAAGTGATGGATTGACCCTGAAGAAGGCCCAAATGGGTATCTGGATCTCAAATTTGGTGAAGATTCGATCAAAATTGGCGAAGTTATGCTTCAGTGAAGTTTTGGCAGGTCACTGCACTTGTGCTAAAATCCAGTGACACTAGATATTCATGTTGGCATTCAATGAACAAGTCTGTGTTGATTTTGCCTGGTACCAAATCTGCACTAAATTTGCTTGCAACCAAATTTGTGCTGATTTCACTCCCTACCAGATATATCTGATAGCCTTTGTTTTCCCCACCGAGCACTTTGAAATGTTTTGCACTAAAATCTTGCTTCAGTGGATTTGCACTAAAATCAGACTTCACTGGACCTATTTGATAGGCACCAAAATCTCTGCTGGTCTAGTGATAGTGGATTTCCCCGCTAGAGTGTTAAGTAGGTGTTAGCACTAAAATATGATGTCACTGGATCTGCACAAAAAAGGGCCCTCTTGGAACATATCCACTTAGTGATAAAAACCCCACTGATCCTGTGATGCATAAAAAAACCCCGCCAGAGATGTTTAAAGAGTTCAGTGCTAAAAAGGTGCCTCATTGCATATATCCAGTGAACCCTCGAAACCTCACCAGTCTGGACAGGTCACTTTTCTCCACCGCAAGAGTCTTGCACGACTTTCTCTAGGCACCAGAAATATCTAGTGAGGGTCAAAATCCCCACTAACCTAATGTCTGGTAGGGTTTGAAATCGCCGCTAAATGCACAGAAGAAAACAAAATTAGTTTTTAACCACCTGTATGGCCGTCTCAAAGGAGAAGAGGACTTAACACATGGCATGTGCATTCAATGAGGTCAGGGGCGACCTTAGGGGTCTATAAATACTTGGTTTTCATACTTGAATGGTAGATTTTCCAAAGTGGGATTTCTCGAAGACTCCATAGTATGTTTTGGAGCTATTGTTGAAAGATTTTTAGAGTTTTCATGGGGAAGAGCTAGGGTTAGCTTGGTCTGAACATCAGATTGATTGTAAAGCTTCAGCCATAGCACATTTGAAGCCCATTACACTCCTATTGTAATTCATTTGGCATATCCATAAAGAATATGTTGTTTCTTGTTATCTTTTTGTTGTGGATTGTTATTTGTTGCTTGGTTTAGCCACCTAATAAGGCCCCTAAACCTTGATTTGCATCAAATGGTATCAGAGCTAGGTTGTTCTTGAGTCTGTAGGCAGATAGCTGAACATGAGGTAGCTTGTGGTAGGACCTATAGTGGAGATGTGTGTGTTTCTGAGCTGCATAGGTAGAGCGTCAACTGTGAGGCAACCTGTGCCAGGATCTGTGGAAAAGATTGAAGTTGTTTCGAAGCTCCAGAGGGTGTTGCAAGTGCAGAGTCCTGTAGCTAGTGAGAGCTGAGAAGACAATAACTTCACAGAAGAAGAGGTTGAGAGCATTTCAAGATGCCCCCGAGATGGATGAACCATAGGAGAGTAGAGCAAATGTTGGAGGAATTTTGAAATGAAATGAGAAATGAGCTAAGGAATATAGTTGTAGGTATGAGAAGAAACCTAGAACTTGAGGATGTATAGACTGAATATGATGAAGTTGTAGATGAAGAACCCAAGAGAGAAAATGAAGAATCAATAGATGAAGGAGAGGAAATATTTCTGAGAGCAATAGCACAAGTTAGTAGAGGCCCTAAAATGGATGTTGCTAACTTTTAAGTCACACTGAATCCTAAAGATCTGATTGATTGGATTGGAAAGTTGGAAGACTATTTTGAATTAGAGAATATTAGAGACCCACAGAGGGTAAGGTTAGCACAGACAAAGCTTAAGGGACATGTTGCATTGTGGTGGAAAGAGTTGCAAAAAGAAAGAGTAGAGAATGGTGAGATGAGAATAACACGGTGGAGACAGATGGTTGCTAGATTGAAGGCAAAGTTTATTCCAGGAGATTATGAGTTGGAGCTATTCAAAAAGCTTAAAAATTTGAAACAGAAGGATATGAGTGTGAAGGAGTATACCGAGGAATTTTACAAAATGGTGATTAGATCAGGACACCATGAAATGGATAGAGAGAAGGTGGCTAGGTACATAAATGGGCTCAGGTTCAATATCTAGGATGAGCTGAGTATGTTAAGGATTTCTACTGTTGAAGAGGCTTACTAGTTTTCTTTGAAAGAAGAAGAGAAGATAGAAAGAAGACAACAGAGTAATGCTAGGGGAAGAGGGAAATTCTCAGCCAGGAGAGGACAAGGAAGTAGTGGTAAAGGAAAACAAGTTCAGGAAGAAGAAACAAATACAAAGTGGGATAAGGAGTTAATTCAAGGAATGCGAGGAAAAGAATACTTTACAGGAGGACATTGTAGCAGCAACAAGGGATTCCCTGGAAAATGTTTTCAATGTGGTGAGGCAGGACATAGAGCTTATGAATGTCCACAACTACCTCAGGAGAAGAATAAGAAAAGTATGGGCAAAAAGAACATGGTATAAGAAGATGAAGAGAGCGTGGCATCACCAAAAGCTGAAGAACTTGAAGAAGGTGAGTCTCTTATGTTCAAGAGAGTGTTGATAACACTAGAAGTGAAGAAGGGTGAAGTATCTCAGAGGAGAAGTTATTTTAGAATTGTATGCAAGTTTAGAGGTAAGTGTTGCAAAGGAATTGTAGATAGTGGTAGTACTGATAACCTAGTTTCAAAGGAAATGGTAGAAAAGCTAGGTTTGAAAAAGAGGAAATATACCGGTCCTTATAAGGTTGCTTGGTTACAAAAGGAACATGAGTTAGTAGTGAAAGAGCAATGCTTCATTAGTTTTCAGATTGGGTCATATAAGGATGAAGTCTTGTGTGATGTTATGTCAATGAGTGTCTGTCATGTGTTTTTGGGTAGACCTTGGCAGTTTGATAGGGAATCCATCTGTGATGGTAAAAGGAACTTGTATACCATTGTGAAAGATGGGCAGAAGTATGTGCCAAGTTTAGTAAAGGAGAAGACACCACATGTGAAAGAGAGTAGTCATATAGTTTGCTGCACTTCTTCCAAATAGCTTCTACAGGTGACAAGAGACATTGGAAATGACTCAAGGAAGGATCCCATGAAGGGGACTACAGTCAAAAATACAGGTAGTGATGCTAGTTTTATGTAATAGCAGCATAAAGTCGTGACCAATAGTGTGAAGATTGTGAGAATTGAATAAGAAAGTGGTGGTTTGGAGAGGGAACAACACCAATCATAGTTTGGACACTTGAAAGTTTCTCAAGGGAAGTGTAACCCAACCAGTGGTGAAGAGGAGAGGTCAAGTAGACAAGGAGGAGGTTTGGATAAAGAACAAACATGGGATCACCATCCCACACACTTTCAAATGTTCATGAGTTTTCAGCTCATGGAACATTTCAGTTACCCATGTCTAATGTAGGAGCATCCGGGTTCATGAGCAATCCTCATCAACCAAAAAGATTTTGTTTTGCTTTCTTGCTATTTTTGCCTTTTGTTTTGTAGTAGGAGTCGATCAATATTTAGAGAATTTACTAAAGAAGTTAGCCAAGTGATAGATTAACCTTGAAGAAGACCCAAATGGGTATCTGGATCTCAAATTTGGTGAAGATTTGATCAAAATTGGTAAATTTATGCTTTAGCAGAGTTTTGGCAGTTCACTGCACTTGCGCTAAAATCTAGTGACATTGGATATCTGCGCTGACATTCAATGAACAAGTCTACACTGATTTTGCCTAGTACCGGATCTACGCTAAATTGTCTTGCAACTATATTTGCACTAATTTCACTCCCTACTGGATATATTCGGCAGCCTTATTTTCCCCGCCGAGCACTTTGAAATGTTTTGCGCTAAAATTGGACTTCACTGAACCTGTTTAGTAGACACCAAAATCCCTGCCAGTCTAGTGATAATGGATTTCCCCATCATAGTGTTAAGTAGGTGTTATCACTAAAATATGATGTCACCAGATTTGCATGAAAAAGGGCCCTCTCAGAGCATATCCACTTAGTGATGAAAACCCCGCTGATCTTGTGATGCATAAAAAACCCTGCCGGAGATGTTTAAAGAGTTCAGCACTAAAAGATGCCTCACTGCACATATCCAGTGAACCCTTGAAACCCCACCAATCCAGATAGGTCACGTTTCTCCACTAGAAGAGTCTTGTGCAACTTTCTCTAGGCACCAGACATATCCGGTGAGGGTCAAAATCCCCGCTAACCTAATGTCCGGCAAGGTTTGAAATCGCCACTAAACACGTAGAAGACAACAAAATAAGTTTTTAACCACCTGTATGACCATCTCAAGAGTGATGAGGACTTGACATGTGGCATGTGCATTCAATGAGGTTAGTGGCCACCTTAGGGGTCTACAAATACTTGGTTTTTGTACTTGAATGGTAGATTTTTGAGAGTGGGATTTCTCAGACTCCATAGTACATTTTGGAGCTATTGTTGAAAGATTTTTAGAGTTTTCAGGGAAGAGCTAGGGTTAGCTTGGTCTAAACATCAGATTGATTGTAAGGCTTTGGCTAGGGCATGTTTGAAGCCCATTGCACTCCTATTGTAATTCATTTGGCATATCAATAAAGAATCTATTGTTTCTTGTTATCTTTTTGTTGTGGATTGTTATTTCACTAGTATAAAAAGAGCAATATATTACTAAAAAACTACTAAAAACTGCTTATAAATGACCAAACATGGTCACGTGACCATTATTAGTTTATTGCCAGTCATTTATTACATGACCAAATTGATGACTAAACCATTTTTAGTCATTTATTAGTTGTTTTGATTGATCGATTTGGTAGTATATTTAGTCATTGATTTAGTCATTGATTGCTATAATCTGGTCACTTATTTAGTCATTTTTTATTCACTGATATATTTAGTCATTAATTTAGTCATTGATTGTTGTTAACTAGTCACTTATTTAGTCATTTTTATTCATTGATTTTTGTCCATTGGTAGTATATTTAGTCATTAATTTTAATCATCATTTTGATCAATTTGGTAGTATATTTAGTCATTTTTATTCATTGATTTAACATTGGTCATATATTTAGTCATATTTATTCACTTGGTCATTGATTTTTGTCAATTGATAGTATATTTAGTCAATTTAATTATTAATTGACGTCAATTAGTAGTATATTTAGTCATTTTGAAGCTTGCATTTAATCATTAGTATATTTAGTAGTATATTTTGAAGCTTGCACAATGAAACATCTTTGAGAAGATAAAAAAAACTTGTTTTATTGATAAAAAATGCTTACAAATAGCATATAGATTTGAAAATAAGTTACAATGCTTTCTCTTTGCTAAAACAACCTTCATGGTTACAATACATAGCTCAAAGAATGAGCAAGAAACTAATTTTCTAAGTATCACTAATTTTCTGAGTATACTTTGATGGTTATTTCACTTGACACTATCATGGTAGCTTCACCCTTTGCCTTTGATCCTTTGTATTTTCAAGAACCATTGTGGACTATCATCAAAGCTCCTACTCTCTACCTTGCTGGACTACTCAACACAAGTCTAATCTATACTCTCAACCTTAAAACACTTATCCTTTTATGCCACTCAAGATCTCAAAAACACTTATCCTTTTATGCTCCGGAAGTCACTATGACATTCTAGGATCAAGGTGTTGCAATTCAAAAAGATAGTGTTGTCTTACCCGCTAAGGTTGTGCATTCTGAGATTCCATAGCTGTCTTACCCATTGTCCATGCTCTCTTTTACTCACTGTGAATTGTGCTTACTCTGTCATGCACTGTAGGTTCTATTTTTTCTGAGTCTGGCTCCTTGAGAAGAACTTTGTGCTTTGCAAATACAATTCAATGTAACACTCTATTTACATCATCATCTTCCAAATTCAATTGATATTTGATGTCATCAAAACTAAGTTTTTCAGCTTCATTGAATAACATTAATAAAGTGGCCTACAATTGATTCATAATAGATTTAGAGTCAATTAATATTGCACACAAAGCAGAATCATATTTTTTAGAACTGCTTCTCAATTTCAAATAAATGTTGGGAATCCAACTTTGTTTACTTCTGATAGAAACTCTAAGTAGGCTTGCAAATAATAAATTTATCACAAATGGCAATTGATATTCAAAAACTAGTCACCTAGTAAGTTGATAATACCATCTCTATTATGTTGCCATCAAAACTACCTTTCATGGTGCAGGTCCCAAGAGAATATATCCATGTAAGTTTTTGCTGCTTATTTTCCTTAGAATAGAATTGTTTATATATATCTATACATTTAGCCTGCATCAAAAAGGTAAGAATAAACAACTAAGACTAGATGTATTTTTTGATTAAAGAAATTACAAACAAGTAACAAATAAGTTTTACCAGCTCAATAGGAAGATTGATATAAGGGGACTTGTAGGCTGGCCAATATCTAGTATTAAGGACTTTAACACTCAAATCTATTCCAACATGAATGTCTTCTCTGACAAGATGAGCAAACTATGGAAACATGGACAAAGCATGTGAACTATTTGACAAAATGCCTCAAAGAAATGTGGTCTCATGGACTGCAATGATTGCAGGATATGCACAAATTGAAGTTTTTGAGAAGACTTTAGAAACTTTCAAGCAAATACAATTTGCAAGTGTAAAGCTAGACTTCACAACCTTTGCCAGCATCCTCCCTGCCTGTGCCAAAATGGGAGCTTTGGAATAGGGTAGGACATCCATCAAAGCATGAAGGATAGAGGAATTTTGTCAGATGTTGTAGTTGCAACTGCCTTGGTAGACATGAATGCAAAATGTGGAAACATAGGCAAAGCACATGAACTGTTTGACAAAATGCCTCAAAAAAATGTGGTCTCATGGACTGCAATGATTGCAGGATATGCACAAATTGAACTTTTTTGAGAAGACTTTAGAAACTTTCAAGCAAATGCAATTGGTAGGTGTAAAGCTAGACTCCACAACCTTTGCTAGCATCCTCCCTACCTATGCCAAAATGGGAGCTTTGGAACAAGGTATGGACATCCATCAAAGCATGAAGGATAGAGGAATTTTGTCAGATGTAGTTGCAACTTCTCTAGTAGACATGTATGCAAAATGTGGAAACATAGACAAAGCATGTGAACTGTTTGATAAAATGCCTCAAAGAAATGTGGTCTCATGGACTGCAATGATTGCAGGATATGCCCAAATTGAACTTTTTGAGAAGACTTTAGAAACTTTCAAGCAAATGCAATTGGCAGGTGTAAAGTTAGACTCCACAACCTTTGCCAGAATCCTCCCTGCCTATGCCAAAATGGGAGCTTTGGAATAGGTTATGGACATCCATCAAAGCATGAAGGATAGAGGAATTTACCTTGAATATAGAAACATATAGCTTAGGGGTGGAAGCATCAACTTAAGGCAAGACAACCCACTTGGAATCTAAAAAAAGATAGTAATACCACAAATCAGATTTTTGATTCTCAGTGATAGTATGTCCTTTCAATATATACTATTGAATAGTAATCACAAAAGAAAGAAAAACCATATTAATTGGATAGATAGAAAATCCATAATCTCACCACAACCTGTTGATCGGCCATTAAGAATTCAGCTGAAGCCATCTTATCACTAACATGATCAAGATCAAATTCATTCAAAGGTGTGCCCTTAATAAACTCTACACGACCTTTATAATGTGCTAGAAGGGTCTTCATCTTCAATTTGTACATAAGAAGTACCAATACATAAATTGAACAAACAATTTTTTGAGAAACACCAAAAAGAAAGGACACAATAATATGTGGATTTGTACTATAACAAATCTAGATATAAAACATTTGGAATAGAAGAATGCAAACACTATAGAATCATTCAAAGTAATCTAGAATACTTTATCCAAAGTTAGAAGCTTACGAGGGTTTATATGGAGCCATAATCACAACTCGAAGAGGAAATGCTAGCATATCTACAAAGAAAAATTAATAATGCAAAGAATTAACCAATATTTTGGAGCATACCTTATCTTTGAATATTCAAGAAGATGCATTTACAAGACAGATGTAACAATTCCAAGATGTGAACAAAAATCTTTAATAGTCATTTATTCTTTAAATTGCCAACCTTTATCATGAGAAGGATAATAAAACTCTAAAAGAAAGTCTTGTATGGTTCGATATGATAAATTTCCACTAATTATAATAAATCTTGAAACTACCCTGGTAGACATGTATGCAAAATGTGGAACCATGGACAAGGCACATGAACTGTTTGATAGAATGCCTCAAAAAAATGTTGTCTCATGGACTGCAATGATTGCAGGATACGCATGGATAGGCTCTTCCTACATCACCGCAGGAGCTATCAAGAGTTAGTGTGGGAGTGCGAGAAGCTTCCTGCACTCCTGCACTAACTTTTGATAGCTCCCGTGGTGATGTGGGAAGAGCCTGGACTACATCTCACATGGTCTTTGGTATATGCAACCGTATGCAAAATGTGGAAGCATTGACAAGGCATGTGAACTGTTTGGCAGAATGCCTCAAAGAGATGTCATCTCATAGAATGCAATGATTGTAGGATATGCACAAAATGGATTTGTTGAAAAGGCTTTAGAAATTTTAAAGAAAATGCAATTAGCTGGTGTAAAGCCAAATTCCACAACCTTTGCTAGCATCCTCCTTACCTGTGTCAAAATGGGAGCTTTGGAATAGGGTATGGACATCCATCTAAACATAAAGGATAGAGGAATTTTGTACAATTTTATAGTTATTAAGCAGGTGGTGTTTTTCTCAATGTGTCAAATTATGTGATGATTTTAGGATTCATCACATAATTTGACTCTTAAACTATGCAGTTGAATCCTAAAATCATCACATAAGATGTTATAGTAACAAGTGCCCTGGTAGACACGCATGCAAAAATGTGGAAGCATAGACAAGGCACATGAAATGTTTGACAAAATGCCTCAAAGATATGTGTTCCAGTTTATTGAAATGATTGCAGGATATGCACAAAATGGTTACGTTGAAAAGGCTTTAAAAACTTTCAAGAAAATGCAATTGGCAGATGTAAAGCCAAATTCCACAGCCTTTGCCAGCATCCTCCCTGTCTGTGCCAAAATGGGAGGTTTGGAATAGGGTATGGACATGCATCAAAGCATAACGGAAGGGGATTTTTTGTCCGATGTTGTAATTGCAAGTGCCCTAGTAGACATGCATGAAAAATGTGCAAGCATAGACAAGGCACGTGAACTATTCCATAAAATGCCTCCAAGAAATGTGGTCTCATTGAATGCCATGATTGCAGGATATGTTTGATATGGGTTTGTTGAAAAGTCCTTAGAAACTTCTAAGCAAATACAACTGGTAGCTGTAAAGCCCAACTCCTCAACCTTTTCCAACATCCTCCCTACCTGTGTGCAAATTAGAGCTTTGGGTGAGGGCATGAACATCCATCAAAGCATAATTGGAAGTGGATTTTCATCACATGTTGTAGTTGCAAGTGCCACTTCCAATCACCAAAGCCTTCACAAAAACTTATGCACAAATTCTCTCTTGAATGGTTTCAAATTGTAATCAATTTCTTTGTAGCTTATAATGTGTGGCTGAGATTTGACGTTCATTCTTGGTTCTTATGTCAATTCACTAAAGTGGCTCAAATCTCCAAACATGTAAGGTACAAATTCATTTCAGAGAGCCTAGAGTGCATGTACATTGTCCCATATAATATGTTTGACAGAAAACTTGAGCAACTTTAGGCAATTCTTAAATATATATATACACACAAATATACTTATGTCTCATAAAAATATGTATGTGTACATATAGATATATTTATATGTATGTGTATGTATATATTGCCATATATATAATTATAAGGGAGTACAATCTCTTTTACATAAATCTAGGCTAGTTAAATAAATGCAAATAAGAAGCATATAATTAAACTACATTAAATCAGGAGAGTTGGTGTCCATATTGGGTCACGAACCAAACTTAGCACAACAGTGTGCCACTTATCATTTTGTAAGTATTTTAAGACATTCCATCAAAATGAGCCCAAAACTAAATAGGAATTAGTATGAGTATGAAAATCTAACCATTTACCCCATCTGTTGCAAGCACAATAAACTGATTTCTACTTGTTAGGTGTTTGTATGTTACTTCAGGGTTAGCAATGACACCAAATTACTTTAGACAAAAGTCACCAAAATCTCTGGTCATTGCAAGACCAGGAGAGTTATCATTTGGTAACTAGACTCTGTGCACATGTAGTTCATCTTGTAAAGCAATCACTTGACTCTTGCACTGCTTTATCCATTCAACCTCCTCTGAATTTTGAAGCATAAAAGAAAATTTGTCTCAGTTGTCCATTTATAACATAATTGGTGTTTGCAAAACATTAAATCACTAAAAGTGAAGGATGAAACAATGCTAATTTCACTTTTCGTGTTGACTCAGCTAAGTTAGGGATCATACTCAGACAGAAGAGATTGGAATTAAAATTATATTATAGAAGTAGAATAGAGTAGAGTGGACAAAAATTATATATTACAACTTTTTAGATGGTCTGAAGCCTTCAAATTGACATATTTATCTGGCATGCATTGAATTTTCTTGGTGTCTCAAAGTAATATGCATTCAACAAGATTACCAAGTCTTTTATGGACGGTAAGATGGGTGCAATGCATTTTTATAGTATGTAACTATGTACCATAAAATAAAATTTAGTATATAATTAGACCTCCTGCTTCTATAATGTTTAAGAAGTAATGTCTTTTATCAATGGCTCGCAACCTTAAATTAGCCTTGATTTTCTTTGATCTAAATGCTTATTCAGTTTTTCATTTTACTGTGACTGGAATCAGAGCTTGAATACCTATTTCTCAGTTTACCATTGGTTCTGAAACTTGTTAATCTCACATACATATTTTATTTATCAAAATCTATGATTTCCTTCATTTCCATTCTCTGCTACTACAATTCACAGAAGTGAGATGCTAAGAAAATAAATGGCACAAGTATAGATAGTCACTACTTTATCTAAACCAGATACATTTACACCATTCAATGCACCATGCATCTTATAAGAACAGAATTGAACTAACTTGTCGAAGCAATATCTCCAGAAAATGGAAAGGAACAAAAGACACTCAATCTAGCAATTAAACATATAAGAAATGGATGTTGCATATATACACAATGGAACTCAATTAAATACACAAAATTACAAAACAATAGGATCAATATCTCAAAATCCTCCACCAATATTGTCCATCAACGGGAAGCTATTGTTGACAGAAATTGATCTTTCTTCGAATTGTTTAGGCCCTAGTGATATCACAATCTGCTATATCATATGGAGGAAGCTTATAAGGTATAAACAAAGAAATATAAGTTGAAATCACTGATACAAATCACTAAATCAAGGGGAAAATGACTAATGAGAGAGCTCATCTTAATCATGAGATACTTTTATGGAACCTTTTTTGGCATAAAGGCTTCCTTTTTTAGTGATTTGCTTCCCAGCTCCCAGGTACTGATCTTTTTCTATGGAATTTTGTATTTCACTACAAGATTGGCTTTGTATTCGACAATCATTACCCAATTGAAATAAACTCTCTTTCTTATGGGTTTACTATTCTTTCTTGAACACTCTGAACATATTTTGTAAATAAATAAAAGTACCATAACAAAAATATGTATCCCTTTCCTAACTGTTATACCTATATCCCAAAGATGATTTTGATAATGGAATGCTACATATTAGGTATAAAACAAATATTACATGTTTCCCTTTATATAAGGATAGATGGAAATTTAGCAACATAAATCCATAAGACATATACTAGGCATAAATAAATCTAAAAAAATTTCTTGAAGAGAGAATGTTTACCAGGTAAGTTCACCTTCATATCAATTGTTAACTGAATAGCCAACAAACTACCCTTAGGAGAAATTGTTCCCATGATAGCCTGAGAATCACCAACATGTGCAATCATAGGGTCCTGAGCCTGATACAAGACAACTTCAAAGATAAGCCACTAAGAGAGAGGCATAGAATCTAGATGATGCATGCCAATCATCAATAGAACTAGTTCATTTCCAGATTTGTAATGTATCCAATGTTTAACAACTTTGTAAGCCACTAAATATATATAAGACATTTCTCTGCCAATATCTAGTTATAAAACTACTGCAATTAGAAGATTTCTTTTTAATGAATGAATAGTTATGGCCATCCACTTGGTGCCATAGTCAATGGTTATGGCCATCCCCTGGGTAGCATAGTTATTGAGGAGTCACCAGCATGATTAAACCTGTGACCCAATGATGTGTAAGCCAGTTGTCTACTATTGAGCCACAACCCTCAGACACAATTAGAGATATTTTAATTACATCTATTTCACTATTGCTATTGCACTATAGTAGTTGGTCCCACTCCCAACATAGCACAAAAATCTCTAACATCTGCAACCAGAATCATGACCCCAACACAAATTAACTTCAAGGATATGATAATTCTAAGGGATAAAGATGCTAAAGAAAATCCTATTCTTGAAGGAAAGATAAAGATAATACTCTCATTTGTAACTCTAAAATATTGTGGAACAACTTAGCAAGAAAAAGCTGTCATGCCCACATTTCCCATGCGGTCACGACACACAACACACGTATCATGTCCACATTGACATGTGGTCATGACACGAATTACCAAAAACTTTTTCGCATATCTCAAGGAACCCCCTTGCATGTGTCTTCCTGCTCGATGGCGATACACGTAAGGCATAAACATGTCATACATATTCGGGGAAGTGCATCTTCCTACACCATGCCCTACGTGATGAAAGCTGCCTAGGGGGTATGCAACGTGATGTGCGCCGCTTCTAGGGTTAGAATGGTTTTAATCCAAACCCTAAGTTTCCTAGGTGAAGAGGTGATTTCATCATATTCGAAACCAAACCCTAACCCTAATGCATAAATGAAAAATGAATAAATAAAACATGAAATCAATGGCATGATGGTCGCATGATAAGATGGAGTGATTAAACGATAGTCGCCAAATGGTCATAAAATAAAACCCTAAAAATCTAGGAAAAAATTGACAGCATAACTCGTTTTTAATAAATGAAATAAAAATTTTAAAAGAAAGATTCTAAGAAGAATTTATGCAAAAATTAAAATAAATAATCATAAGTGAAGATTAAATAAAATTTCCAAGTTAAAGAAATTGATTATTCAACTAAAATTAAAATTCAAAAATGATTAAATAACCAAAAATAAACTTCAAAATTAAGTCCTTTAATAAATATAATTTAGACCATTATATTTATTAACTAACTCAAAAATAATAGATAAAGGGGAAGAATTAAAATACCTTTCCCCGTAAAAAAAAAAACTGATTAAATTAAAAATAAAATTCAGAAGAGATTCCCAACATAATAAACTTAATCTGACAAATAATTAAAATGGAAGTCAATAAATATCTCACAAAGGGATAAAGCATCCCAATAATAAAAACAATCCCATTCCCATTTTAAAATAAAAATCCACTAAATGAGAAATTAAACCAATCCCAAAGAAAATAAATAAATAAAAAAGACTTGAAAAGCAAAAGAGAGGGAGACACAATTTCCCGTGCACATGGGAGAAATGGGAAAATAAATAAAACTCCTAATTTCCTACACAACCTCCAAGTAAGCCCTATCCCCATTATTTTATTGTTTTCTCAAATGGAAGCCCTAAACATATTTTATTATTTGCTTAAGGCAAAGAAACCCTATCATACTCTTTTGTTTTCTCCTCTATTGTTTTATTTTCTCTTCTTGCTTTGCTTGATTCTCCATTTGGCTGCAGGTTGAAGGTTTGCAATGGAAGTGGTAGCCATGGGTATACCTCTCCGAGGTATATTTAGTGTTTAAATATCATAGGGTTTTCTTTTCTTTTGAAAGAAAATATATGCATTTGTATATATCTACTCAAAATATATACAGATGATATATGTGATAACTGAGAGTAATGTGTTTGTTTGCAAATACATAATACTTAAGAAGGAAAGAAATATATATATATACTGTTAAATAAGAAAATGGAGAAACATCACTACAAGTTTCAAAGGGGCAGAAGGGACCGAACGAGGGTTTGGGCCAATGGCCCATTTGCAGTGCTTCCGCCGCCGGCTGAGGATAGGCAATGGCAAGGGACTGAGGTGTGGAGGGTGTGGGTGGGGGCTCGGCCCCCTCCCCACACCCGCAAACCAAAGGAGGATGGGTGGGTGGTGGTGAGACCGCCATCCACCCTGTGTTTACTTTTTTTTAAACCAAAAAAAAACTCCACACCCTTCATTCCGCCCAAAATAAAATTCATTCCTTCAATGTCATTTGACAGTATGACATGTGATCTGTGTTTCATTGTTTAAGATTCAGTTTATTTAGTATACTAAATGTATATTTGTATATATACCAGTGTATATATATATGCATATACATATATATATATATTTATATGTGTATATATATATATATATATATACAATAATATAGATTCGGTATGTACTCCGTTCAACATTAAAAGAATAGTGTATTTGATATCTTGAATGATATATGTATGTGTAATATATATATATATATATATATATATATATATATATATATATATATATATATATATATATATATATATATATATATATATATATATATATATATATATATATATGGTTATATACTCACAGTTATAGCAGTAATTATAAAATACGAATTAAATCAGTAACATATATATATTTATATAATATGTATATATATAACTATTTTACATATATATATATGGTTATATACTCACAGTTATAGCAGCAATTATAAAATACGAATTAAATCAGTAACATATATATATTTATATAATATGTATATATATATAACTATTTTACATATATATATGTATATACACTATATTATATAAGTATATACAATCTCTCAAGGGAACTTATATAAACATATTTGAGACTAATACAAGCCAGTAATATAATTTTTTTTGAGAATAAATATATAGAAATACTATTTGAGTACACAATTTTCATGCAAAATAAATGACCCAGTTATATCATCTCTTTTTTTTTCTTGACAGAATAGTAAGACAGGAAATACATTTTTACTTAAAACATATTTTATTCTCTACAGCTATATATATATATATATATATATATATATATATATATATATATATATATATATATATATATATATATATATATATATATATGACAGTCCTATTTCCTTATTTTCCCTAAGGCATACATTTAAATTTGAGCAGCATTAACCCAGATTTCCTTCTTGTTTAAATACACATTTTACTAAACAGAAATGTCATCTAATATATATAACAGCAAGTATATATGTTCTTTTGTTAAGTTTCCAAAAATCAAATAAGCACAATAGTAAGAAGATAATATATATTTTCGTTGAATACATAACAACAAATCTATATTTCTTTTTTTGCAACCTTCCATAACTCATAAACACAACAACCTGATGTAATAAATAGATTTCAATTCGAACTATAAAGAGTAACCCTATATATTTTTCTTACAATGACCAACACAGGATAATATAATCTTGACAAAAATTACAACAAGGCCTCTAAGGCCATGGTTCAATTAGCCACTAAAATATACAGCAAAAAGATAAAGATGGCCTCTCCAAACTTTATTTTCTCCCATACACACTTGCAATAAATAAAACACCAAAATGGAGAACCAAGCCATGAAGGAAAGCCCTCCTCCCTACCATAGACCTGCAAGTGGGTCACCCCCGAGCTAGGGAGGTAGGAATCACATGTTTTGACACACACACCACAACAATGCAAGTTTCCAAACACACATAAAATTTCCCAAGGGTTTGAACAAAACTGAACTCATGAAAAATGAGTTTGATGGGGATAGGGGAATGGACCCCTCAACTCAAGAGGCCACTCCATGATCTCAAATCACCAAGTCTCAAGGCCTCAAGCCATAACCACCAAAATACATATCTCCAAATAACTCAAAAACTATAATGGCACTCTTGCCATAAAAAAAATGTTCTCAACATCAAGAAAATCCCTTAAGGCTATAAGTAGCACAAAAATAAGGAGGTGACCTCGAGGAGGTTCACTCTCCCCTACCCCAAACAATTTGAGCCTTACCTCCAAATGGAGGTGATCTCACCAAACTCCCAACCCACACAAAATGAAAACAACCAACACAACATAAATGAAATATGCAACGATAAATGGCCATAGCCATGGAGCTTGCCTTCAAAAGCCCTAAAAATGGAAACATGTTTGGTTAAGAGCTCTAAGCTTCTCCAAGCCTTCCAATCTCCAAATTTCTCTAACTCCCCTAAAAGAACTCTAAGAATAGAAAGAAAATATGCAAAATGCAAGAACCCCACACTCCTCTTCAAGAGGAGGTACTATAGGCCTTCTAATTTGGTCACGAGGAATGAGAAGGTGACACTTGTCACCTTCTCCTTCATCATCTCATGCCACTTGCAAGGGAGAGGAAGTGTGAGGTTGACAAGTGTCACCCTCCAATTCCATTCCAATCCACACCTTATCCACTTGTGCTCTCACACATGTGTGAGAGACCAAGTGGTGAGGTGGCAATCCCCTTCAAGCCTTCATGAGGATAAGGGATGTCATATGGCATCCTCTTATTCTCTAAGAGAGCCATCTCCCTCCAAGATGCTCTCACACGTGTGTGAGAGTCTTGGAGGGAGATCCCACACACTTGGGAGTCTTAGAGACCTCCCAAGTCTTCTTGGTAAAGGGATCCCCAAACTTTGGGAAGGGAGATGAGTCTTTCCCAAAGCATGACTCATCTCCCACCCTTAGCCATTTCAAAATTCGTCACTTTGACTAAACCTCAGTTTAGAGTGACCAAAAGTGAGTTACCCCAAGGTTTATTTAGTCAAAATTGACCCTAGACCCATGGGTAACCACCTAGGGTAAGTTTTGGGACACTAAGGTACACCTAGGGAGTCATAAATTCACTTTAAATGGCCCAAAAATGAAATCAATACCAAGTGGTGTAAAACAATAAAAATATACAACACATGATATAAATTAATTTTAAAAAGGGGTACTAGGCCAAAATAATAAAACAAACAAGTACTTAAACAACATCCGAATCAAACGTGATCCTCATCCCTCTTGGGAATGGATTGGTTTCATAGGGAATAACATATGTGTGAATACTACCTCCGATTTCCCGTGGCCTGGGAATATAATCCTGCACAACTAGATCAAATGTCAATCATATCATGAATAATCATAGTCGAAGCAACTGAAATTAAATTCATGCCATTGTATACAACATTAACCATTTACAACATAATTCAAGATTAAACTGCATTTTCTATCTAATGTCATAGAATCATCATCAATTAATGAACCCACATAATGAACTAGAAATCACATCAATAATCATCATCTAATATATCTCCCATGTCTAGTCTCAACATAGCATCATAATATGATCAAATTGAATCACCATATGTCTAAGCAATGTCAAATCAAAATCAAGAGATATAATCAAATCCACATAATGGAACAATAGTCTCTAAAAGTCTGATAATGTCATCAACTAAAATGTAAAATGATCAAAATAAGGAAGGAAAAATAATCGGCCTCACAAAAGCTATATGAAATTAATCGAGCTCTTAAGTTCTTGTTACACAAATTAAGTCAACCCATTGTAATTTATCCACAGTGATATTAAAAAAAAAAGAAAATCTCCATTTTGTAATTCTTCCTTTAGTATCTCCTTGAAGTTATACTTATTACTAACCTATCTTGTGGTACACTAAACCTTCACAAATGGTAAGGGTTGGTTCATGTAAGATCTCTCAATCTGTAAATGAGGAGTTTAAAAAAAAAATCATTTATCTATGTTTTGTGAACAAAAAAAACATCTGCCAATATTATTCATACAGTCTGTTGGAATAAGGGTAGACAACTAAGAGGGGGGGTGAATCAGTTGTCACAAAACTTTAACACTTGCTACAATTAATTCTTCTCTACCACTTATTAACAAATCATTATTATAACCATGAAAGCATTAATCAATAACACATGAGAAGAAACACAAATAACACAATTGACACCAAGATTTTTGACGTGGAAACCCGGTTAAGGGAAAAACCACGGTGGAGGTTAATCCACAATGATTAATACCCTATTAAAAGTATTACAAATGGGGAAGGCACTTGCCTTCAGGTTCATTGCCTACAAAAATGATTACAAGAAGATTATTGAGTGTTTGAACTAATGAATAGCATCTACCAATGCAAGAATTTAGTTCCCATTAAGTACAGAATACTGATCTTACACACTTCATCCTTTCTCTGCCCTGTTTATTGTTCTACCATGATCTAGTCCTTAAATCTCTTCTCTTTCACACTTCTTTCTACCTTTTCCACACTTACTCCATCATCACTTCTCACATTCACTCCCAAAAGACTCAAATCCATCGGCTATATATATGTGCATCAAGAGATTCAATCAACTGTAGTCAGCATCAAGAAAACTTAGAACATTTATTAAGAACTCTACTCTGTCGGCTGAATCTATGCACAACTATCAACGTAGACCAAAAACTTGTGTTTCCAAATCATTAATCATGTCAGCCAATACCACTGGTTATCACTAATTGCTTATCCAACAACTTTTCTACATCCGGACCAAGATCAAATACTAGGTTGCCATGTTCTTCTGACTGTACTGACTAACTGGAACCCGATACTAAATCCTTATAACTTTTGAATCCTTTATCAACAGAAGCTAAATCTCTAGATTTGGATAGTCTTGACAATCCTTATCACTCCTTCAGATCCGCAGCACACTGTGAATTACCACCTGAGAGATTTGAACTAAGATACCGGACCCTATCACATGCTTTGTTTCTGACATCCAGACTTAGACAAATCCTTACTCTAACTTCCGATATGAAAAAATCATGTAATGTGGATGTGTAGGATAGACTTAGTTACAATTAATGACAACACTTGTCATGCATAGTAGTGTCTCTTGCCAACAATCTCCCCCTTTGGCATTGATGGCAACACTTAGTGAAAAATGACTAAGTGTCGGAACAACTCCCCCTTATGTACACTTATGCTTTTCACTATTCTGAAAAGCTCCCCCTTTGCTGGATTCCTCATTTTTCACTACTCTTCACTCCCCCTTCGACATCAATGACAAAGGGTAGGTTCTAGAAATCAAAATTTACACAAAAATTCTATATACCAGGCTGCATATGTATAGACAATCCTTAAGTCCTATTTACATATACTTGAGTATATCTCCAAAAATGTTCTTCAATTGTGCCAGCTTGCTATCACAACTCTTCTTCATAGTGTTCAAAATTGAGATATGGCCACTGAATAGGAATGCTTGTGACTCTGTTGTTCATAGATCAATTGGGTCACTTGACTGAGTTGCAGCTTGGGCTTCGGTTAGAGCATTAAACATTGTTTCCATCTTGGGAGAAATTAGTCCCTAGAGCTCACTCATCCTTGCCTCAATGTTCACCTTTTGTTTTGTTAATCCCTTTATTTCTTCAATTAGGTTGATTGCCTGACACTCCTTGCTTGCCACTGATGCTGTCACAGGATCAAAAGATTTGTATACACTAGACAGTTTCTGCTTAGATTCCTTTATTTTATCTTCAATATCCTCTATACTTTTAGGACAAGCTAGGCAAAATTTATATACATTTCCTCCTTCTGTAAGAGCATTCTGAATACTCTTTACACTGGCATCTAGCACCATTCTATCTACTCCAATCAACCCCTTTAGAGCTTCAAATCTCTTGTCATTGAATTCCTTTTGAACCTTGACCTCTGCAGACTTCTCTAGAGATTCAAAATGAGAACTTACTGAGCTTATTAGATTTTTCAATTGGCTGGATGGAGATACCGAAGAATCCTTCTACAAAGTGGGCATGATCTTCTCCAAAATTCCTAATGCTAGGCCAAGTAGGTCACTGTCTTCTATGTGAGACTTCAAAATGTCTTCTTTGGCTTTAGCTTGAGCAATGGAGGCCAACTTTATCTTTTACACCGGAGATAAGGTATCAAAGTTTATTGGACCTTGAATTATGTCCTGATCTTCTTCAATTTGTTTGTCTCTCTCCAAAATATCCTTCACTGCTTTTGTAGTGTCTCCTGTCCAAAATGATGATGTATCTATTTGATCCTTACCAGCAATGTCAGCCAGATTATTCAGCTTGGGCTCTTCATCATCCTTTGTAGTTTCTTCTTCCTTTTCATTCTTATCCTTGACCTCTTTTGCTTCATGGTCCTTAGCCTTTTCTGTTTCATGCTCTTCAATCTTCAATGAGTCATCTTCAATTTGATCATCTATTTCTATATTCATCTCTGTATCCTTTTTGTCAAAATGATCTGGAGGAGTTAGAATACCTCCTGCATTAGCAGTTTCATCTGTAATATTTTCATCTTCCTTGTTTATTGTTTCCTCTTTTGGGATAGAGGAGTCATCTAATCCAACTTGTTGCTCATCCTTCTACTGCTCTTCAACATTTGAGACTGGTGTATCATTAGCAGGTTCAGTTGACACAACAAATAACTTGTTCTTGTCCAACGCTTTTCTCAAAATTTGTTTAGTTTCTTGGACTACTTCTATTTGTCCAATCATCAGTTTTTTCATTCTTGTCTTACTCCTAAATTCATTTTTGACCTCCTTAAAAATTTAATCTACTTCTCTGCTAGAGATCACCAGACATAGGGTGGTCAACACATGTTCCCTCAGCTCCATATCTTTTGACTTGGTAGCTTCTTTTCTTATTTCCAAGATGTCTCTTAAGCCTTTTGGAACTTCAGACAAAATTTCTACCAATGCTCGATTGAATACATTCAAGTATTTGATAGGAGCTTCTTCCAAAAGTCTTTTGTCCGCATCATTGTAAAGACCATAGAATTTAGTCAATGGTTTTAAATTCCCATCAATGGAGATTGTCTTGACAATGTTTTTCACAGAGGCAATTTGCCTCCTAACATCATCCTCTGATTTCTGCCTCTTATTTGTCTTCTTGCTTTCAGAAGGCTTCTCTTTAGATACTTTAACAACTTTAGCACCTGTGGCCTTTAGCTCCTTAAGCCCATCATCTAAGTCTATCTTTTCTTCATCCTCCTTTTCCAAATTGTCATATGATCTCTTAAACTTTACTTTAGTTCTTTTCTTTTCCTTACCAGATGATATGTCTTCCAGTTTCTCAGACTTGGCAGGTTTTGTGGGAATAGGGACAATAGTAGAGCTCCTAGTGGTCCTTGATGTGGATGAGGGTTCTACCAGAGCACTTACTTGTTTCTTATCCTGCTTTTCCCTCTTAGCCTTCTTAGTTCTTTCCCTAAATTGCCTTACAGTTGCCTTGGTGAGGCCTAGATTCTTAGCCAACTGCTTAACTTCTTTCCTTACTTTCCTATTGGTTTCAAGTTTTCTGAGTTCAACATGCAGTTTCACACTTAGCTCCTCATATGTCCCAAATCTTTCAACCGTTGTTTCCTTTGGCTTGCTCAAAAGGTGTTGAGCATACATATTTAAAATTTTCTCATCTACCTCATACCCCATGGGCATGATCCAAACAGTTCTGGGTTCTACTTCTTCCTTTAAGCACTGATCAGTGTCCACAATGAAACATATTTCATTCTTGTACTTCTCAACAACTGATTTAGGGATTCTTTCTCTAGAATGCATCATATTCTAAAAATTCTTGAAGTATCCCTAGATTGTAGTCTTCTGTGCTTTATAGTCACCAATGCTGTGTAGATGATCTCTAATCTGAATAGCAATTGGCTCGTCATTAGTCCAGTGTACACCCTTTACTCCAAGTACCTCATTCATAAAGTAGAAAAATAAACATAGAACCAATGTACCATATTTGAAAGTGTTTTTCTTATCTTTCTTGATTTTGTTCAAGTTCTTGTTGTGATGTTCACAACACGCCCCATTTTACTTCTTAGCAAAATGAGGACCCCTATTGTGGCTTTTGCTTTTGCTTGTGTGTGTTGTTCTGCTTGGTGGTAAAGGGAAAAAGAGAGTGAAAGTACAACCCTTGTTGAAAATAGAGAAAAAATAGCATTAAGTGCCAGAGCATAATATGGGTGAATTCCTTGTTAAAAATGAATAGGGGTTGCTTTTTGAACCATCTTAAAATTCTCTATATTTTGTAAGTTATGTGTGTTTTTGGGTAAATGCACTATAATGGGTTTGTTTGTTTGTATATACAAAGTCGTTTGTATATACAACGTGTTGCATATACAATGTTGTTTGTATGTCGGGTCATTGTATGTTGCACATACAAAGCTGTTTGTATATCAGGTTTATATACATTGTCATTTTACTTGTATGCATGTCCCTAACACTTTATTTATACATGCAAGCCATGGAATTGAAAAAGTTATGAACCAAGGTTAAGTCGGTGTATGCTTTTTGCTTTGTATGCATCTTACATACAAAGCCAATATACATTGCACTTATACAAGAGTCAGAACCAAAAGGTTTATTAAATAAGGAAAAATCCTTGTATGTATGTGGGCTTGTATGTTTCGGTGACATACAAAAAAAAAGTATGTATAGCGCGGAACCGAAGGTTTATTAAAGTTGATAAAATCGTTGCATGTTTTGTGCCTTGTATGTATGCTTCGGAAACATACATTTTGAAATACATACAAGTGTCGGAGCTCAAAAAAGATTAAAGTTCGATTAATACAATGCATCATACTTAACGCATATTAGAAGATACATTGCGCGTTATATATAGCGGAGTCGAAAGCAAGTAAAATATGGTCTATAAAAGCGATAAGTCCGCCAGATGTATATGATGGTTTGTATGTTGGAAGATACAAGTGAAAGATGCAAGAGAAGTATACAAGCGCCGGATGCGAATGGAAAATTAAATATTGAAAATTCCTTGTATGATCGTTGCAATTGTATGTTTATGACATACATTTGCGAGATACAAAGAAATGAAGGCAAAAAGGAGGATTTTGGAACCCTTTTAGGGCTCGATAACATGTTTTTTGGTCAACGATGGTTGACTTGACCATTTTTAATGTTGTATATGCATTTAGATATGTGATTGTTCATAGATTCATAACTCGATATCTGTGTTTGCACATTTAGCCTGATTTAATGTAATTTTTATCTTCCTGCTAGTTATTTAAATGATGATGCTTAATTCTTGTATGTCTATTGCAAGACCGTGGAGCTGTTTGAGGCTAAGATCAAAGTAACTGGGTAGTGCAAAGTTGCACATAGGGGCAACATGAACATGAGCTGAGGAGGATATCATCAAATATGCCATGTGCCAGCTGGAAGGTGGACTGAGTTGAAGATCTTGGAATATTCTATGCCAGTTGTGTAATTGCCAACTGGCAAGCACGTGTTGTTCATCTGGACCGTTGATTGTTATGAGAGGATCCTGATCATTGAATCATTGTAACTATTTTCTGGCTCTTGTTCTATAAAAGGACTAGAACTTGTCTTTTTTAAGGGAGGACGAAGGGAGGTCAATCAATAAAAAATCTGACCGAATCGATTTAATATAGGAGATCAGATTACCGAGACTAATAAGGACTGAATTGTTGAAATGGCAAGGTTCTTTCTTTAGATCATTGTAAATGTACTTGTTCTAAAGCATATTGGATGGAGATGAAGCTTTAGATTACATCCTGATTGTAAACTTTACGTAATCTTCAAGTTGATTTCTGGATATGTAATGGTGAATGTTGTGTTCAATAGAAGCACTTTCATTTTATTGCATGTTGTTGTCAACTTTTCCTTTGAAGATTTGCACTGGATCATGTGGATCTGTGGAATGTCCTGGTGAAGTATGATTCTAGTTTTCTTCTCTTCATTGCTGTATGGGAACATGTATGTGGATTAGTGACCTTAGTCAAGTAATTTTGGGAATCTCATTCTCTAAACCCTTTTCTCATTTTAATTTCATTGAATCACTTCCATAACTGCAAATCATGATAAATAATAAGTAGAACAGAGAAATATGCTGACATCTCGTAGATAACTAAATATCATTAGCATATTTGAGCTAAATGCATGTAGTGTTGAAAATATCATGCAAAGAATTATGAATAATGGTAGAAATCATGCAAATATCAACCTGTAGGCACATTATTTGAGTAAATCCATAGTGTAGAGGTAGAATTGTTGGAGATTTATGTAGAGCAGACATAAAAGAATATGATATTTGGAGGAATACTGATGAACTTTGTAGAAATTACTAGAGAACATAAGGCCCCTAAATGATTAACAACAACACACATCAACCACTGAGTAACGTGAGTAGATTACAAACTAATCAACGGAGACTTGGGATCATGAATTCTTTGAATTCATCGTATCTTTCAAGATAAATAAAGGTTGTTGTGTAACTTTTATTTCATGTTTGTTTGTGAGTAACACCATCATCAACATAAATTGGCGCTAGAAGGAGGGCCTGAACAAGGAATCTCTAGATTTCTGCAAGTGCTACATAAATATTTCATCATTTGAGTCGAATGTCTATAAATATCTCTTGTCTAAGAGGTTTTGACTGTATCTTTGCGAAGATCTAGCTCAAAGCTTCAAAGATACGTTTGATTTTCTGAGCTTTCAAGTTTTATTCTGAGATATGATAGATCTCATTAAAATTTCAAGATCCTAAAGATTAAAGTAAAGTCTCATTTCAATGGAGGCATATGAAGACAATTTTCAAGTTAACATTCCTTTATTTCAGAAAACTTTGAATGAACAAATTTATCCACACAGTTTATCTAAATTTAGTTTATCCACTTGTTGCAGGATACACCAGACTGTGGAACACAGTGAAAAAAATTGTTTAATTTTCCTCGCAAGGTTGGATTTATATTTGAGAGGACTAATATTTTTTCTAGATGTGTTCAGGGCTAAGGTCTTTCAGGAAAATGAAGAAATTTTGGAGCAACAAGCAAATACAGCACCAAAAGTTATTAGTTGTCTAGACACTGAAGTGGACCGCTCTAAGGATTTTGAATTATACTTGTCTAGAAATATACAGTGTAGTCAAACATTAGGTTTACCCATTGATGATGTCCTGATTGAAAGTTGGTGCAGATTACATGATAAAGAGCATTCAGAAAGGAATTATTACGCTTGCTTGGTCATATTGAAGAAGACTCTAGAAAATACAATAGTTGAATCAGTTCTAGAAAGTGAGGATAGTGAAGCATCTTTCCTTTAGTCATTTTATGGTGACATTGATAGGAGTTCTTCAAAAGGGGAGTGCTGGTATAAATATGTCAAAATTTGTAGAGAAGAAACCACTTGTCAGAATAAAGTCTTTGATTCTGATCCTAATACTTTTGATAAGGATAGTGAAACACCTTTCCTTGAGTCATTTTATGGTCAAAAGGAATGGAGACAGGTGGAAGAATTTAATTGCATTGCTACTGATGAAGTTCCCATGATAGTAACCCAGGAAGTTGTAGAAAAGAAAATAGATGCTGATTTACTATCTAACTTGTTTAAGTTGAATGATCAAATGCAAGAATGTTGCAGGACAATGGAACCAAACATTCTACTGGATGGAAAATGTGAATTATTTGATGAACAATTTGTGAAAGTTGAAGATGCAGAAAGCTTTGGAGTTGTTGTGCATGATCAGATGCCAATCCAATGTTGTTTTGAAAATGAAATAGGGGAGTATTCCTATCAATCGAAGGTTGTTTGACCTTCACGGTCAAATGATTTAGAAATGATAAATTTTTGTATATCAGGTTATGATGATAAAGATATTTATTTAGATGCTGATGTGCAGAAAATTAAAGAAAACATTGAGGTGTTTCCTGAAGTCAAGAATTAGATATACATCCAGAATGAAGGAACAAAACTGGATAAAGATGAAAAAATAATCCATCAAGAGCCATACATCCTTCAATTTGAAGTGAGACTAGGCATTGAGCCAAGCAATGAAAGTGCAGAGCTAAATGGAAGACCAGTTGTCAATGAACTGGCATGTCCAATAGAACCAGAGATGCACCAGGTTGTTTTTTTCCTTTCCACACTGAATAATGTTGATTATTGTTTTGATTATGGAAATTTGGGAGATAAAACATGCATATGGATATGTCATGAACATGATGAGCTTCCTTAGTTGCTGATAATTAGAGGTTATTCTGTTAAACACAATGAATTTAGAATACAAGAACATTTTTCAGAATACAAAGATGAATTTGCTAGGATCAGAACCATAACTAATGGCCTGATGCTCCTGCACAATCTAAGGAAGTGTGCAAATGCAGGTGTCTTTGGGTCCTTTCCTGGGTTTTATTTGCCTTGTAGGGTTTTGTGTAGTTTGGTAGGTTAGTTGTTTGTACAGTCTACTTGTTTTGTTTAATTTTTTGTTTCCTTAGCAGGGATCTTTATTTTGATTTAGAGTATACAGGGGCAGATTAGCAACCACTGAAAATAATGGAAAATTCAGAACATTCAGATTAATTATTTGAAATTTATGCATAATTTGTTGTGACTGTCATGAATGTAGAGAGTTAGTTGACTTGTAAAATTTTGTATTCAATAACTGTGGGTTGAGTATTCAAGGAAAGTTTCTCACAATGACACACCTAAAATCCTTGGGTTTGTTGAACATACTAGTGTAGATATTAGGTAAAAAATCAGAGGTCACCCTTGCTACCATTACAATTCTCAACTTAATTTCAGCAAGTGACCATTCCTTGCAGCATGAAGTTACAACTGCAATATCTTATGAAATCTCTATCAAATACAAAAAAATATAAAATAATAAAATGGATTTTAATGAAAATCTAGATTAAGCCATCTAAGTAACTCTACCGGGGCTATAGACGCTTGCTGGCAGTGGGGGTCTACTTAGGAGAATTGTAACGATAACCTTGTCGGGGCTATGGACGCTTGCTGGCAGCAAGGCTCTATCCGATTGGCTATGAGGGAATGACATCAACTATGTAGTCTAATGTCAGTCACTAGTTTGTTCAACTAATTTTCAAGATGAGCATAATTAATCACGTGCACCCACTTAAACTGAAAATGAAAATTCATGCACCTTATTGAATACATTGAGTCTCAAGTTAAATAATGATTTGCAGAAAAAATAGTTGGAAATTATGAATTTATTTCATCTAATTTTCTTTAATGGTTTTAATTTGATTGTTTTGTTTGGTTGCTAGTTGTTGTGATGTTCACAACACGCCTCATTTTACTCCTTAGCAAAATGAGGACCCCTGCTGTAGCTTTTGATTTTGCTTGTGTGTGCTATTCTGCTTGGTGGTAAAGGGAAAAAGAGAGTGAAAGTACAAACCTTGTTGAAAATAGAGAAAAAATAGCATTAAGTGCTAGAGCATAATATGGGTGAATTCCTTGTTAAAAATGAATAGGGGTTGCTTTTTGAACCATCTTAAAATTTCCTATATTTTGCAAGTTATGTGTGTTTTTGGGTAAATACACTATAATGGGTTTGTTTGTTTGTATTTACAAAGTCATTTGTATATACAATGTGTTGCATATACAACGCTGTTTGTATGTCAGGTCATTGTATGTTGCACATACAAAGCTGTTTGTATATCGGGTTTATATACATTGTCATTTTACTTGTATGCATGTTGCTAACACTTTATTTATACATGCAAGCTGCGGAACTGAAAAAGTTATGAACCAAGGTTAAGTCGGTGTATGCTTTTTGCTTTGTATGTATGTTACATACAAAGCTGATATACATTGCACTTATACAAGAGTCGAAACCGAAAGGTTTATTAAATAAGGAAAAATCCTTGTATGTATGTGGGCTTGTATGTTTTGGTGACATACAAAAAAGAGTATGCATAGCGCGGAACCGAAGGTTTATTAAAGTTGATAAAATCATTGCATGTATGCTTCGGAAACATACATTTTGAAATACATGCAAGCGCCAGAGCTCAAAAAAGATTAAAGTTCGGTTAATACAATGCATCATACTTAACGCATATTAGAAGATACATTGCGCGTTATACATAGCGGAGTCGAAAGCAAGTAAAATATGGTCTATAAAAGCGATAAGTCTGCCAAATGTATATGATGGTTTGTATGTTGGAAGATACAAGCGATAGATACAAGCGAAAGATGCAAGAGAAATATACAAGCACCGGATGCAAATGGAAAATTAAATATTGAAAATTTGTTGAATGATCGCTGCGATTGTATGTTTATGACATACATTCACGAGATACAAAGCAATGAAGGCAAAAGGGAGGATTTTGGAACCGTTTTAGGGCTCGATAACATGTTTTTTGGTCAAAGATGGTTGACTTGACCATTTTTAACGTTGTATATGCATTTAGATATGCGATTGTTCACAGATTCATAACCCAATATCTGTGTTTGCACATTCAGCCTGATTTAATGTAATTTTTATCTTCCTGCTGGTTATTTAAATGATGATGCTTAATTCTTGTCTGTTTATTGCAGGACTGTGGAGCTGTTTGAGGCTAAGATCAAAGTAACTAGGCAGTGCAGAGTTGCACATAGGGGCAACATGAACCTGAGCTGAGGAGGATATCATCAAATATGTCGTCTGCTAGCTGGAAGGTGGACTGAGTTGAAGATATTGGAATATTCTATGCCAGCTGTGTAATTGCCAACTGGTAGGCACGTGCTATTCATCTGGACCGTTGATTGTTATGAGAGGATCCTGATCATTGGATCATTGTAACCGTTTTCTAGCTCTTGTTCTATAAAAGGACCAGAACTTGTCTTTTTTAACGGAGGACGGAGGGAGGTCAATCAATAAAAAATCTAACTGAACCAATTTAATATAGGAGATCGGATTACCGAGACTAATGAGAACTGAATTGTTGAAATGTCAAGGTTCTTTCTTCAGATCATTGTAAATGTACTTGTTCTAAAGCATACTAGATGGAGATGAAGCTTTAGATTACATCCTGATTGTAAACTTTACGTAATCTTGAAGTTGATTTCTGGATATGTAATGGTGAATGCTATGTTCAATAGAAGCGCTTTCTTTTTATTGCATGTTGTTGTCAACTTTACCTTTGAAGATTTGCACTGGATCATGTGGATTTGTGGAATGTCCTGGTGAAGTATGATTCTAGTTTTCTTCTCTTCATTGCTGTATGGGAACATGTATGTGGATCAGTGATCTCAGTCAAGTAATTTTGGGAATCTCATTCTCTAAACCCTTTTCTCATTTTAATTTCATTGAATCACTTCCATAACTGCAAATCATGATAAATAATAAGCAGAATAGAGAAATATGCTGACATCTTGTAGATAACTGAATATCATTAACATATTTGAGCTAAATGCATGTAGTGTTAAAAATATCATGCAAAGAATTATGAATAATGGTAGAAATCATGCAAATATCAACCTGTAGGCACATTATTTGAGTAAATCCATAGTGTAGAGGTAGAATTGTTGGAGATTTATGTAGAGCAGACATAAAGAATAGGATATTTGGAGGAATACTGATGAACTTTATAGAAATTACTGGAGAACGTAAGGCCCCTGAATGATTAACAACAACACACATCAACCACTGAGTAACATCAGTAGATTATGAACTAATCAATGGAAACTTGGGATCATGAATTCTTTGAATTCATCGTATATTTCAAGATAAATAAAGGTTGTTGTGTAAATTTTATTTCATGTTTGTTTGTGAGTAACATCATCATCAACAGTTCTCAATTAGTTGGTTCTGTAATAATTCACACAAGTCATAATCTGCATTTTCTTTTAACATTTTGTATGCAGCATATATGGTTGTTCCAGAGACAGAGTTCTCCCTACTGGAATGATAAATTTTGTAACCAATTACCATTGAAGCAAACTTGACATCCAGATCAATAATATCATTGATGGTCATTGCCCTTTTGTTGAATTTGGCACCGGTTGCATTAGTTACAGTCTGGTTCTTCACGGATTTCAGCATGGGTAAACCACTGGTTGAATTCAACCCAGTCACAATCCTAATAGCATCCTTTGTAATTTTGAATGGTTTCAACGGCCACAAAAACTCATCATGCAATCAGCTTTAAACATACTGGACCCATTCATCTTCATCAAATGTTGGAAACCCCATAATCTAAATGAAATGTTTATTGTGCAATGCCTTATACTTGGGTTTAAGATCGTGATTTTCATCCCTTAGATAACTCTTAAACAAATCTACAAACCTTGAGCCCCCAAATTCATCTATACTCACATGAATATATACCCTAATATCTTCAACATGTAGCACACCATATCGAACACTTGAAAATGTACCTAATGGGTCAACTTCTATTGATTTGTGTGGATAATTCTTAAATTTGGGTCAACGCCTTTCAGTAATATCAACAACCAAAGGTGTAGCCATTGCAAAAGATTACAAGTTCAAAGCTTCCCAAATAAATACCTTTTTCACAAAATTAGGGTTGGCAGACAAATTCACCAGTCGCACTTCAAGTCTTTGAAATCTTAGCTTAGACACTATTCTTCTTGCTCTCTTCGAATGCAAAGTGTTTCAAATGAAGAGTGAACGACCTTTTTATGCTCTGTAAAACCTAATTTACCTTTGTAATAAATGCTCTACCCTAACACATCTGGTTGCACTGTTTCTGCATACAGTTGACCTTCAATTGTTCCACAAATCATCATATCCACTTCTTTTCTTCTAGAAATCCTTTCAAATGATCTGTAATAACCCAAATTATTTTCTCTCATCGTGCCAGATTGAGGCACCCACTTACTGGCTGGGGGAATTTGATTTTTAATGCAGTTCCCCCTGAGCCAGAATTCCTAATTCAATTTTTGGAGGAATTAACAGCACCAGATTCTAGTACAGACCCATCATCATTGTTCATTGCACCTTTCTTCACCCATGTCTTGTTCATTTCATTCTGGACCTTTTTTACATCAACTTGGCTCTTGCCTTTGTCTTATCTCTGCTCATCCAGTTTTCTGTTTACCAGATCTCTCCTTTCATTGTTCTTGCTTCTATAAAATCTTGCAATATGACCAAATCAGTTACAATTGAAGCATACAACATTTCTTTGACCATTCAATGATTTCCTCTTGATTTGCACTGATTAGCCATATGCCCAAATCTATTGCATGCAAAACATTTGCCATTGAAAGAATTGCCATTTCCTCTATTGTTAGAGTTATTCATTATCATATTTCTGCATTCATTGGATCTATGACCATACCTCTTACACTTGAAACATTGACTGGAGAAGGATGGACCACTTTGATTTACTCTTCTTCTGCACTGAGTAGCTCTATGACCAAATTTATTGCAATTGAAACAATTTCCATTGAAAGATGGATATCTTTGAGCATTAGGTTGTCTTATTAGAGGTCTTCAAGGTCTGTTTCTCTCATTCTTGGATTGAGAATTTCTTTATCTGGATCCAGAGCTTTCACCTTTCTCATACCCAAGACCATGCTTATCATCAACCTTCTTACTTTCAAGCAGCACTTCAAGTTTAGCTGAGCTTCTCCTTATATTCATTTGCAATTTCTAGGTCATCTCTAAGAGTGAAAATTTGCCTTTCATGTTCCTCCTCATTGTATCTGTATTCTTGTAGATCATATTTTAGATGGCCAATTATTTTGTCCATTTTGCAGCATTCTTCTGTTCTTTCCTTCAGAGTTTGATTCAGGGTTTCTTCAATCTTCTTCCTTTCCTCAATTTCTTTGGTTAGCCTCATCACCCCAGATTCCATCTCATGTTTTAGAACAGAAACTTCTTTTGTTAGCTTCTCACATTCCTTTGTCTTTTCTTCCAAAGCTTATTCATGCCATTTTCTTCAGTAAGATTAGCTAGCTGATGAAGTATCTCCTTCCTTTTCTCCATTGATTTCTTTAATTTTTCTTTTAGCAAGTCAATGCAATCATCAACATCCTTAAGGTTCGCTTTCAGGTCATCTATTTCTGCTTTGGACCAATTAAGATCTTCTAAGGCCAATTGAATTTGTTCTCTAAGTGAACCCATTGAAACTCCTTCCCAGATCTTCCTCAAGTTGTTAAGCTTCTTCCAAGGAACCTAGTGTAGGAGCACCTAAAGAAACATCTTGGAATCAGAAGACAGCTATGACCATGAGAAGATTCTATGGAGATAACCAAATCAATTGGAGCATTTTAAAATCAGTTATGACAAGTGGTAATGGTCAATGTGATATAATGATCAAATGTCCTGAGGGTCCTGGTACGGACCCTAGGACCAAAAATGATGTAAAGTAGGTCAATAGTGTCTCTAAGGGCAAGGGCACCTAGATAAATTAGTTAGTTTCTATTTTTTTAGTTCATAAGGTCCAAGAGAGCATTTGTAAGGTAGTTAATGCCACATATGTAGGTTTGAATTCTAGTGGTCACGAATGTTGTAACTGGCAGAAGATTGTATGTAATCATGTGTTGGACAGTTGCAGAGCAGTTGGCATTCCCACCAGTGCAACTACCCTTCACACAGTGAAATATTTAATCAGGTTTGTGAGATCAAGAGGATAGGGGTGGAGTAATTGGAATCTAATTGCACAATAAACTAAGACATTCATTCATTCATTCATTGCATTTCCCTTCAGTTCGGACAGTTTTGTTTTCATTCTTCTAACTAGTGCAAGTAATCGTGTAATATTCTTGTTCTATTTTGATAGTGAAAAAAATGCATCTGTGGACCTTTCCATGAATGTATGATTCTAATCCTCATGGAATAGGTCCCAGATGATTTGTATGATAAAACCCTAACCCTAATTGTGCAAGCGGAATGCGAGTTCGAATGGTGATCACTGTCAAAGTATAGGGTTAAGACCTCGGGAAGGATGATTTAAGTGTGAAGCAGAGGAGTCTGCGGGCCTATGTTGGAGAAGAACGACTCAGCATTGCATCAGGTTGACCATGGCAGAAGATTTGGGTGAAGATACAATTTGTGTATATCCATCAATTGTATGTTGAGACAGTTATTGTGTATATCGTTATCATATGCAAGTATCATGTTCTGTGTATCTTGAGAAGGAATGCATATTGACGTTGTATAACGAGAGTTGTATGCATGCAACGAATGTATGTTGTGGAGATACATTAGACAAGATACAATGGAAGGTTGAAGAGTGCGGGCCCCACTAAATGTATGTTGGCGATGCATGTGGGAATTGTATGTGGTAAGACATACAACCTATTGAGTCAAAGACTGTGGACCCCACAGATTGCATAAAAAATTGTATGTATGTACATCGACGTGGGGAGAGACGTCGGGTTGATAAACCTGTATTGGACCGACAGTGGGTGCCTTCACCGATCAGGGTGACAACTGCAAGTGTCACCAATGAAGAGTATATCGACGTAAGATGGGGTGTCGGTTGGAGACTGTAAGCAGTTGTTGATAATGTAAGGTGTTGCCGATGAGGAGTTCGAGGAGACAATAGAAGTCGGGATAACAATTCTGAAAGGAGGCCAATAACATAATGTTTGGCCGATGCGCTTAAGGGTTTCAGAGTGAAAGGAACCGTCAGGGAGAAAGAATGTGGAAAGGCCGACAAGGCAAGTTAGGCTAACAAGGGTAAAGAAGGATAGTTTCAGTGAGACATTGGAGGACTCTTGCCGATATTGATAAAATAAACAATTTTGTACATTTCTGCTAGGTTCTCTGCATCATAATGGTATCAGAGCAGCAAGTAGATCCTTGAGGGAGTAGTAGGATCTTGTGAAAAAGTTAAGGGTTGGTGAAAGTTGTGAAGATGCCCCCTAAAAATTAGATGGCTAGGGAGAATAATGAATTGAGAGAAGCCTTAGAGGCAAAAGAAAAAGAGTTGAGGGAGAGAAGAGAACATGATGTTGTAAGAGAAAGAGAGTTAAGACAAGTGAGAAAAGAGAATGCATCAATCTTGGCAAGGTTGGAAGTATTGGAGAAGGATCCTAGAAGGGATGAATAGAATGATCTAGAAGGAGATGAGGAGGTAGATGAGAACCCTCCTAAAGATGAATTAGATCCTGAAGAAAAGAAATTTGTGAGATTGTTGAAGGCAGTTCAAGGTAGTGGAACAAAGGCAAACATAGAGTTACCTATCTATCAGGGGAAGATGGATAGTGAAGAGGTATTAGGGTGGATAGATGCCCTTGAAAATTTCTTTGAGTATGAGGAAATGAGTGACGAGAAGAAGATTAAATTTGCAAAAATAAAGTTCAGAGGGACAGCACTTACTTGGTGGAGTAGTGTACAAATAGAAAGAGTGGCCAGAGGTGGAACAAGAATCACTTCTTGGGGTAGGATGAAGGATATGATGAAGGATCAGTTTCTTCCATCTTATTATTCTATTCAACAAAGAGGATGAGGTAGAATTTGAAGTAGAAGGACATGGATGTTATGTCCTATATTGAGCAATTTCATAAGCTTAGTATTAGAGGTGGACTGGAAGATGAAGAAGAGAAAGTGGCAAGACACCTTAATGGGCTTAGGTACAACTTGCAAGATGAAATTAGTTTGACCATACCAAAATCACTTGGAGAGTGTTTTCAATTGGCCATAAGGGCTGAAGAGAGGGTGAAGAGGAAGCAAGAAAGACAAGGAGGTAGTGGTAGAGGATATAGAGGTAGGGGCAGACCTACTAATGAAGGGTAGAGCAACAATGAGAAAGGCAAAGAGTTTTCTACAGATCAGAGAGGTGGATATAGAGCTGGAGGTAGGTTTGGATCAGGTAGAGGAGTATTCACAGGTAGATGTTATCATTGCAATGAAGTGGGACACACATTCTTCAAATATCCTAAGAAGGATGATGTTGATAAGAGCAGGCATAGAAGAGTTCATTTGGCACAAGAAGAGGAAAAGAAAGAAGACCAAGAACTAGCAGCAGCCTATCCAGCAACAGATGGAGAATTGCTCATGGTGGAAAAAGGCAAAGTACAACAAGCACCACAGGTATCCATTTTTAAAACTAATTGTTTAAGCCATTAAAAAATGTGCAAGTTGATTATAGATTTAGGTTCACATGATAATTAGTCTCCTGGGATATGGTACACAAATTGGGATTGAAGACATTTGATCATCCTAGTCCTTACAATGCCACTTGGGTAAGTCAAGAGTAGAAAGTAAGGATTAGTCAGAGGGCATGTGTTGATTTTTCAATTGGTCCATATCATGATTCTGTTTTATGTGATGTTATTTCAATAACATGTGGGCATATAATTTTGGGTAGACCATGGCAACATTTGAGAAGGACAGTTCATGATGGTTATATGAATAGTCATTTGGTGCACAAAGATGGTAAAACATTTAAACTAATACCTTTACCTTGTGAAGAAAAGAAGGAACATGCTATTGTCTATTTTGGAGAGAAATTACAGTTGAATGTGCAGGTTAAGGATGTTTGGAAACAACAGGAACAGTTGCAGCAGAGAAAGGTTTATGACAGTCCTAAAGGACAGCAGGTTTGGGAGTTAAATTGCATCAAGATTGGGGACATTGATTGCCCTATAGGGAGGTAGGAAAAGGAAGGCAAACAACAGGACAAAACAGATCACAGCCTCAAGATGGGAAGAGCAGAAGCATCACAACAGCAAGGTCCTAGGAAAGGACAACAAAATATGTTTTGGAATACTAAAATTTTTTGTAAGAACCATGCAGGTTGGGGTAGAAGGAGGATAACCCTTGGAGAGTTCATGTTCCCTATTACAAAATAGAGGAACCCTTCAAAAAGACTGCAAAATGTTTGGAGCAGTTCACATAACTCTTGGGACAAGAGTTTTTTTTCATGCTGGGGAGTATGGTGCAGGAGCACCTAAAGAAACATCTTGGAATCAGAAGACACCTATGACCATGAGAAGATTCTATGGAGATAACCAAATCAATTGGAGCATTTTAAAATTAGTTATGACAAGTGGTAATGGTCAAGGTGATATAATGATCAAATGTCTTGAGGGTCCTGGTAAGGACCCTAGGACCAAAAATGATGTAAAGTGGGTTAATAGTGTCTCTAGGGGCAAGGGCACCTAGATAAATTAGTTAGTTTCTATTTTTTTAGTTCATAAGGTCCAAGAGAGCATTTGTAAGGCAGTTAATGCCACATATGTAGGTTTGAATTCTAGTGGTCGCGAATGTTGTAACTGGCAGAAGATTGTATGTAATCATGTGTTGGACAGTTGCAGAGCGATTGGCATTCCCATCGGTGCAACTGCCCTTCACACAGTGAAATATTTAATCAGGTCTGTGAGATCGAGAGGATAGGGGTGGAGTAATTGGAATCTGATTGCACAATAAACTAAGACATTCGTTCATTCATTCATTGCATTTCCCTTTAGTTTAGACAATTTTGTTTTTGTTCTTCTGACTGGTGCAAGTAACCGTGTAATATTCTTGTTCTATTTTGATAGTGAAAAAAATGCATTTGTGGACCTTTCCGTGAATGTATGATTCTGATCCTCATGGAATAGGTCCCAGATGATTTGCATGATAGAAACCTAACCCTAACTATGCAAGCAGAATGTGAGTTCGAATGGTGATCTCAAAGTATAGGGTTAAGACCTCAGGAAGGATGATTCAAGTGTGAAGCAGAGGAGTTTGTGGCCCTGTGTTGGAAAAGAATGACTCAGCGTTGCATCGGGTTGACCATGGCGGAAGATTTGGGTGAAGATACAATTTGTGTATATCCATCAATTGTATGTTGAGACAGTTACTGTGTATATTGTTATCGTATGCGAGTATCGTGTTCTGTGTATCCTGAGAAGGAATGCATATTGACATTGTATAACGGGAGTTGTATGCATGCAACGAATGTATGTTGTGGAGATACATTAGACAAGATACAATGGAAGGTTGAAGAGTGCAGGCCCCACTGAATGTATGTTGGCGATGCATGTGGGAATTGTATGTGGTAAGACATACAACCGGTTGAGTCAAAGACTATGGACCCCATGGATTGCATAATGAATTGTATGTATGTACATTAGCATGAGGAGAGACATCGGGTTGATAAACCTGTATTGGACTGACAGTGGGTGCCTTCACCGATTGGGGTGACAACTGCAAGTGTCACTGATGAAGAGTATATCAGCGTAAGATGGGGTGTTGGTTGGAGACTGTAAGCAGCTACCGATAGTGTAAGGTGTTGCCGATGAGGAGTTTGAGGAGACAATAGGAGTCGGGATAACAATTTTGAAAGGAGGCCGATAACATAATGTTTGGTCGATGCACTTAAGGGTTTCAGAGTGAAAGGAACCGTCAGGGAGAAAGAATGTGGAAAGGCTGACAAGGGTAAAGAAGGATAGTTTCGGTGAGACATTGAAGGACTCTTGCCGATATTGATAAAACAAACAATTTTGTACGTTTCTGCTAGGTTCTCTGCATCAGAACCTTGTTCTAATACCAATTGTTGGAATAAGGGCAGACAACTAAGAGGGGGGTGAATCAGTTGTCACAAAACTTTAACACTCATTGCAATTAATTCTTCTCTACCACTTATTAACAGATCATTATTATAACCATGAAAGCATGAATCAATAACACATGAGTAGAAACACAAATAACAAACTTGACACCAAGATTTTTGACATGGAAACCTAGTTAAGGGAAAAACCATGGTGGAGGTTAATCCACAAAGATTAATACCCTATTAAAAGTATTACAAATGGGGAAGGCACTTTCCTTCAGGCTCACTGCCCAGAGCTCACTGCTCAAAGAGGCTCACTACCTACAAAAATGATTACAAGAAGATTACTGAGTGTTTGAATTGATGAATAACATCTACCAATGCAAGAATTTAGTTCTGGTTAAGTATAGAATACTGATCTTACACACTTCATCCTTGCTCTGCCCTGTTTACTATTCTACCATGATCTGGTCCTTAGATCTCTTCTCTTTCACACTTCTTTCTGCCTTTTTCACACTTACTCCATCATCACTTCTCACATTCACTCCCAAAAGACTCTAATCCATCAGCTATATATATATGCATCAAGAGATTCAATCAACTGTAGTCGGCATCAAGAAAACTTAGAACATTTATTAAGAACTCTGCTCTGTTGGCTAAATCTATGCACAAATATCAACGTAGACCAAAACCTTGTGTTTTGAGATCATTAATCATGTCGTCCAATACCACTGATTATCACTAATTTCTTATCCAACAAATTTTCTGCATCCAGATGAAGATCAAATACTAGGTCGCCATGTTCTTCTGACTGTGCTGACTAACTGGAACCCGATACTCAAATACTTATAGCTTTTGAATCCTTTATCATTGGAGGCTAAATCTCTAGATTTGGATAGTCTTGACAATCCTTATCACTCCTTCAAATCCACAGCACATTGTGAATTACCACCTGAGAGATCCAGACTAAGATACCAAAACACTATCACATGCTCTGTTTCTGACATCCAGACTTAGACAAATCCTCAATCTGACTTCCGGTATGAACAAATCATGTAATATGAATGTGTAGGATAGACTTAGTTGCCATCAATGACAACACTTGTCATGCGTAATAGTGTCTCTTACCAACAACAGTCTAGTTTCATACATATTTCTTAGTTGACTAAATTACAAGATCAAGTTTATTTTTCTATAGGTGCCCTTAAACATTTCCATGACACGGAATCTAACAGTTAACAAACAACAAATCCCTAGCTAGGAGTTATCAAATTGAAGTTGATCATATTTAGCAATTACATTGCTACATTCAGATGTTTTTCAAGAAGAAGCATCTAGAATAAGTACATGCATCCAATATAATGCTTAATCCTATTAACAAATACAAGGTGAAAAGCTTATCATAGTCATTGATAAAATGTGGAAGGGACAATGCTTATCCAAGATTGGAGCCACAAAGGAAAGAGATAAAATAAAATCTAGAAACATGAAGATATTGAACAATATATACATTCAAATTTAAAACTTTTGGCAAGGTAATCCCCAGATTAATAACACAACTTATTTCACTATTGTAACTACCACTAAAATCTTAATGAGATTCATTCACTTTGGAGGGGCTACTACAATTTAACATGAATTAAGAAAACTTGGAAAGCATTAATTATGTTACCTGTTTGACAATGGTCACAGCAGTTGTCCCACTGCAAAAGGAGTCTAAAGTAGGATGCAACTTGAGTTCCTTATCCATCACCTTGAAAGCGTTCAGGTAAGATTCCTTCCACAATGCAAATATTTTGGGTTCCTCCTCTTTTTTATCTTGATTCACAACATCATTAGATTTGTACGAGTTAGTAATCTTTGCATCATTACCATCTGTGTTAAGGAATTCAAGTGAAAGTAGATCGTGCCACTAGTTTACCAGCATAGAAGGTAGAGAGTCTCTAACCCTTCTTCCAACCATGTGTCCATTCATACCATGCCCATCAAAAACTCCAAGGAAGATTGTATCCTCCCAGGACTCAAAATTCTAGCACATCCAAAAAGAATCAAAGGTCATTCAATAATTACTCATGTTCTATTTTAGAACAATTCATAGCAGAACAAGTAAATTTTCATTTCTTATGATTTGAAGAGCGGGTGATGTGGGTATTTTTGTCAGATATTATAGTTGGAAATGCTTTGGTAGACATGTATGCAAAATGTGGAAGAATTGACAAGGCATGTGAACTGTTTGGCAGAATGCCTCAAAGAGATGTCATCTCATGGAATGCAATGATTGTAGGATATGCACAAAATGGATTTTTTGAAAAGGCTTTAGAAACTTTCAAGCAAATGCAATTAGCAGGTGTAAATCCAAATTCGACAACCTTTGCCAGCATCCTCCTTGCCTGTGCCAAAATGGGAGCTTTGGAATAGGGTATGGACATCCATCATAACATAATGGAAGGTAGATTTTTGTTAGATATTATAGTTTAGCCCCTGGCTCAAATAGTCCCCAAGCAAATGAAAAAAAAGGGGAGTCAAGAGCTTCCATTTTAAAAACTCAGTCTTTTCTTGGAGAAAAGAAAAGAAATAAAAGAAAACATTTTTATAAAAAATGTGAAGGGTGAAACTCATAATAGCAGAGGCCTTCACCACGGTGTCCTTATCCTACGAGACTTTCATGCTTGTCTATTGTAGAAATGAGCACATCAATAAAGTCATCGTGAGCCCTCCGCATCTGAGGATGATCATCCACCAACATCTGAATAAAATTATTTATTTTCTTCTATAGATTCATCATAGTCTTTGTGAGGCCTTGCAAATCAAACCATTGGAGAAACAACAGATAATCTCCCATAACCCTAAACCTCCTTAGCACATAGGTTGATCATTGTCTTTGTGAGGCCTTGCAAATTAAACCACTGGAGAAGCGGCAGATAATCTCCCATAACCCTAAAACTCCTTAGCACATAGGTGTAATGAAGAGAAAACTAAAACCATCACTTTGGCGCCTTATCTTTTTTTATTTTCCTTTTGATTTTCCCTTAAAAAAAATGTGCTTGCTTTTAGCGCTTAAAATTTTAAGCAATATGATTTTTTTTCAAAAGTGTTCTTTGAAGACATATTTAGTCATATGACTAATTATTTAGAAATATGACTAAATATTTAGTTGTGTTTTTTACCCAATGATCAAATTAGTCATTTATTTAGTCATTTATAGCTGTGTTGCAAAAAATTAGTAGAATGACTAAAAGTTTTAGTCCTGTGACTAAATGTTTTAGTCACAGTCATTTATTTGCCCAAATTCTACTAGTGTTTGCTTCTTGGTTTAGCCAGCTGATAAGGCCCCTGAACCTTGATCTGCATTAGTTGTTGTGGAGGACATGATATAGAAGAAGAGGGGGTAGGCAATGGGACACTAGCTATAGAAGTAGATGTGGCAGGAACATCTATATTCAACTGTGGAGCAACAAATGTGGCAGTGGGTATAGCTACAACAGTTAGAATCTTTGCCTTCTTTGACTTAGATGTTTCTCCCTTCCCACTAGGCATATCTTTTCTCTTTCTAGCCCTTGTTCTCAAGGATGGGGGATTTTCTTTCTTCTGTGTCTTGGGAGCATTCTTTTTACTCTTCCCCTTATCAACCAGAGGGATATTTTCTTCACTGTCTCCTCCGGATGCATTAGTTTCTTTGATAGCCTCTTGTCCTGCATCATCTTCTATTTCTATGGGCTGATCCTCTTCATCACTACTAGTTCTATCATGTTCTTGCTCTGTGTAGGTAAGACCTACTCCTGTCTAAGTGAGAGTTGCAATTTGTACCCTTACCCATCCTTTACTGAATCTGATAAGATCCCTCATTATCGCATCTAAAGAACTTTCTTCAAAATCTACCCAGTTTGGGAATGAAATGGGTTCATTAAATAAAGCCTCCCAAGGCCCTCTTTGAATTACATTATTATCATCTACTACTTGGTCTAGGACCTTGTTGGTAAACAGATTTGTCACCACGAAATAACCTTTGAAAATGACTCGTTGCCCTTAGAGTGGTGACCAAAATGTCCCAACAGTTGGTGAGATCATGATAAAGCAACGATCTTCCTCTACGTTTGAGAGGGGCAACTCCCTCGTATGATGGGGGTATTTATAGTTTTTGGTGTACTTTTATCCTGAAAGCACATAAAGGAGAAAATACAAAATAGGAGGAAAATAACTAATAGAAATCCCAACAATAGACATACGAATATCAACTGAGATTTCACAATGGATATGACAAATTACAAAGGGGTTTCAACAGAAAATATGTTTTGATGTGCAATGACAATGAAAGAGAGATGATAAACCTCAACATACGAAAAGATATACCACCTCAACACGGTCAAACCAAGATACCAAGATATGAACACTATTCATTACATCAATCACATAAAATACCAATGGTTTGCACAATCACATAGAAGGATTACTGATTTAACATACGAGAAATCAGTAATGATAACACATGAATACATTTAGAACATATGAACCAAAATCATTCTTCATTATCTCCTTGAAATTATACAATTCTAAAAACTCTTCTATACATAGTGTTAAGCCAAAAAGTCTTCACACAATCTCTGAGTAGTTCTCCAAATTTTTCCCTTGCAAAAAGTCCTCCTTTTACATTTGAAATGGCCTTGTATTTATAGGATTTCTCCTAGTAACTACCTCATAACCACTTTATAACTACCTGGAATAACTAACTCTTTAAGTGCACCAACTTGAAATAACTAGCTTTCTTTTTAGAAAGATAGTTACTTAGAGTAACTACCCAATTTTGGCACTTAAGAAATAACTACCTTTTTGAAATAATAATAAAAATAAGTTTTATTCTAGTTAGTTTTTTCTCAACTTTCCAGAAATAAAACCTATTTTCCAACTTCTAATTACAATAAGTGACATAGGTCACTTTTCCAAAAAGGTAACTTAACACTTGCAAATTATGAGTTGTGAACTTCGCTAAGTCCATTCCATCTTCATCTGTTTCTTTTCAACAATCAAAACTTTGCCGGATGTTGAAAACTCCTTTGGATACCTGAATTTTAGACTCCTGCGTCCATGCATATAAAATATCGAATCTATGGAAATAATATGTTTTTCCCTGATAACACTAGCATGGTAGGCATAGATTGAATAATGTTACATTTTTCCACTCCAATAACAATCATAAAATACAATTTCATATCCACTATTCATCTTGTTCCTTGTCTATGCTCCCACATTTGCATACTTTTGAAGGCTTTTTTAAAGTATGTTCTAGAGTTTGATATACTATTTTAATGTGAACCTCAAGTAATACATAAATGCTACCAAAGTGCTTGAATTTCTACTACACTTGCTTGCAAATACATTTGAAGATATAGCAATGTTCTAGTTCATAGTATTTCTAATGAAGGTAGAAAAGACCATTGTTAAACTCCTACACCATGATGGTCTACCATTTCTAACACAAAGAAGTGGCTTGAATTTCCTCCAATATCATCCATCCACAACTCGCAACAGTGACCTAGAATTGAGGTCAGTTGACTATGAATCAAAGAGAATGGAAAACCTACCAAATGTTAAATCAGGCTCCCTAAACAAATCAGTAAGGAGAGTCCCATCCGAATCACCATTATCTTTACCCAAACACCTATCTACTTTATGAGGTAATGACTTGCTGCTAGCAACTCTAGAAATATTTGTTGTTTCCCTCAAGCCACTCAAGAATGCATCATGCATTGTCGTAGGCTAATGCCTATTGGTGGCCTCTCCTAAAAATAATACCTTGCCATTTCCCACACTCTCTACTAATATATCATAGTCATCACTAAATGACCCAACTACAACATGTCAATAGGAACCAAGACTGAAGGGATCACACCTCTTCTTGTGCACACTATTTGTAGAGGATCAGGAACTTGCACACCTTTTGGCCCATAAATACCCCTCAGAATCTAAAGGATCCTCTTAACAACATCAGTAGAAGGAATGCTCTCAAACTTGATAGTAACCCCCAGCTAATATTTGAACACCATCAGATCCATTTGTGTGAGTCCTGCGGCCATGGTGGCCTACGATATGCCAACTTTTTGAGGCATTTAGTCAATTGATTCATATGCACTATGTATGTTTCCACATTCTGCATGCATTATTTGCAAGGATGGCTACATGCTACAATAGATGACAAAAATCCATTTTCAATCATGTGGATGACAAAAAGCTCCCTTTGGCGAACATGCTATAAAGAAGCTCTCAAAGCTTGTAGGGTTTGGAATTACACTTGCCAAATACATTTTTTTGAAAGTTACCTAGTCATCATCAATGAAAGCATTTTGTGCATACCTTATAATCTTCACAGTCTGTAAGACCACATTTATTTGAAGCATGTTGTCGAATAGTTCATTTCTTTGCATATGCTTTCACATTTTACGCATTTCCAACTGATAATATCTGACAAAGATCCACGTGTCATTATGCTTTGTAAAAAAACTTCCATATTGGCGCGGGTAAGGAGGATACTAGTGCAGTGTTGTGAAACGTGGCTTTGCATCTGCCAAATGTATTTAGTTTGAAACTTTCTAAAACCCTTTTCAATGCATCTATATCATGAGTATGCATACCCAACAATCATTACATTCTATGAGATAACATTTGTTTGAGACGTTCTGCCAAACAGTTGCTGTGCCTTGTTTAAACCTTATAACATCAAATTGTTGTCCAAATGCTAGTGTCTAGAAGTTCTCTTCTACAACAGTGAGTTACATTTGCTATTGAAGTTTCTAAATCCTTTTCAGTAAATCCATTTTGTGAATCCTGCACTCATTGCACTCCATTTAGAAAACATCCATTTGAGGCATTTGTTCAAATGGTTCACATGCTTTCTACGTGTGCTTCTATATTTTGCATGTGCGTCAGGTGCCATGTATATAATTCTACATTTTGCATTTATGTTTATCAAAGCATTCTAAATTATATTGGCACTTGCACCCATAGTAAGCTCAAGGAATGCACCACTAGGAATAACCTATAGGTTTACAAATTTTTCAACGTAAATCATTTCATGGCGTGAGACAATTTTTTGAGCATTATAATGCTCACACATAAAGCCCATCAGCTAGATAACTTATAAGAGTCATTCTGTCAAGCAGTTTGTGTGCTTAATCTACAGTTACAAGTTTTACAAACTTGTCTTCGAGGGCACTTGCAACTTCAATATTCTACAAAAATCACTCTTTTGCTATTCTTCGATGGATGTGATACACTATTCCAGAGTTCTCATTTTGGCATTGAAAATTTGGATAAATACACCAGCCAATTGCATTTGTGTGAAAGTTCCTCTGACTTCTATAACAAAACCATTTCATTCATATCCGGCAATCTTTGTATCCCATGAGGTTACTTCTCTTTGAGGCGTAGTGTCAAACAACTTGTGTGCCTTGTCTCCACTTCCACAATTTGCATGCATTTCTCCTTAGGCACCTGCAACCATTATACTTGACAAAAATCTGTGTTTCTTTATGCTTTGATGGTTGTCTATATCATGTTCAAAAGCTCTCATTCTGCCCACGATAGGAGAATGCTTGGAAAGGTTGTGGAATCTGATTTTACACCTGCAAACTGAATTTTTCTTGAAAGTTTAACACCTTTTCAACATGTCCATTTTGTATGTATCCTGCAATCGTTGCACTTTGTGAAACCAGATTTGTTTGAAGTATTCTACCAAAGTCCGCACGCACTACCTATGTTTCCATGCCCTTGGAAAGTTGGTGGGATTTGGCTTTGTTTACAAAAAGAAAACCATGAGTAGCTTAAATAATCTGATGATTGTTTTACTGGTACATGCCTTGTTGCTCTAGGTCAGGGTGATCTTCGTCTGCACTGCTTTGAGAAAGAGCCTGTAATGGAGAAGCATCATCATGACCATACAAGACAGAACTGCAATGAGTAGTAGGATTCTCCTAGTATCTACAGTGGAATGCCACCATCAAGAATACCTCTCAATCAACTCAAAAGCGGTGATGAAAGATCTCTTTGTTGTGGGTAGTTATAATAACTACTTTCTTGTTAACTCTATCAGAATTTGGAGAGGTTCTTCAAACTTCATCTCTAGCCCAAAACACTTTTGAAACTATTCATATTGTCCGATGATAAAGGAGTTTCTTTCTTTGGCGGTGAAGACTAGTTTCCAAACTTATTAAATTGACCGATGTGTTCTTAACTCTTTGGTAGTTATGATAATTGATTCACTAGCTTCTTTATCGGCGGCTTCACAACTTCTCTCGAAGATTGGACAAGATTTTGAAACCTTAAGAAAGTCCCAACGAACACTTTATTTACTAAAACATGATTAGCATAGGTTTTGTAACCTTTCGAATCTTTGAAGAGCTTTGGTAACTTTTAAATAGTGCTGACCAAGTTTTAAAGTTCTTAAAACTTTAAAACTTTTTCACATGCAAATTGTGTATGTTATTTCCCTTTTAATGATTATGGTGCACATATTTCAAACACTTGCATGTTTTCAACTTTCAATCAAAAATGCCCCACGTTCAATATGTGATAAAAGTATTTTCATCATATTTGAGGCAAATTTTGCAAACTTTTACAGGCACTTGAATAATTTCGGCCAGGAAAAATGCCACAAACACTTCGTATTATTACTTCAGATGATTAATGAAGGATGCCAAGTAAGTGTGAGAGATGATAATCTTTGATTGAAGGCAATCTTTTTCCATGAAACTTGGCCATAAAGTAAATAATGGCTCCACGACCTTCCTTGTCAAAACCGTTTTGTTCCAATCCTCATGAAAATCCTGATTTAATCATTTATGTAAAATACCGATGGGAAACTAAAAGTTTGAAATCTCCCAAACCATGAGACTTATAGCTCTAAAAACTTGCCACATTTGGTGAAATGAAGTTATTGACACCCTTGTAAGATGATTTGTTCCCAACTACTATACATCTTCAAATTTAATTATTTTCACAAATCAGCTGCCCTACACAAACTGCTTCCAAGCTTTCAATTGCAAAGATGGTGATTCCTCCTTCAAACTAGAAATCAACTTGACACTTTAGGAGAATTTGTGACTAGGGGTGACTCAACATAGAAAATTTTGACATCAAAGTTTAAAATTTGGCAAGTTGAAAATGAGGCTAACATACCTCTATGATGTTGAACCTTTTAATATAATCTAGAGACAACCTAGAATACCTTCTCCTCAATACATCATAGTCATCTAGACAATTGGCCCAAAAGTCCTCCAAGTTCTCTTTATGGAACAACCTTTTGCTCACATGTCTCTCCATAATACCAAATGAGTCAAAGTGCCTCCTCTTGTGGTAAAAATGTAAATTCAACAATTGCAGCTCTATATCAAAGTGTTCTTTTGCCCCCATTGTGGTACAAGAGTAATTCCCTCTTCCTAGAAGTATTGAAAACTTAATGGATGCTCAGTGCAGATGTTTCAAATTTTCAGCATAGGTGAGAAGTTGCCTTGTGAGCTCCAGGAGCACCACTTTATATGTAGGATGTTGGGGTAACTTATAGGGTGCTCTAGTAAACCCTTAGACCCTTAAGTATGTGAAGTTCTAAAATTGTATATACCATCTCCCATACAATTGTACAATATTAGCAGCTTCAGGAGATAACCTTATGGCCATATCATTTTGCATTATTTAGGTAATGTGCATGGTAAAGGCATCATTAACCCTCTTGTAGTGAACTAGTGATTGTGATATCTCCAACTGAGTATAACACTCCTATACTTTGTATTGATCTTCTCCATTCCCAACTTCCCTTAGTTTTGACAGACCAAGATATACAATAGTTCTAGCCAAAGCATACACAATATAGGAGGTCCACCTAAAGGTTTCATTAGTTTGGAAGGCAACAAAGGCCTCATGGATGTTGTTTCTAATGATTTGTTACCAGTGTATCTTCTTATCCCCATGCAAAATCTCTTCAATATATGGGAATATCCATCCCTCAAAAGTAGAGACAGAAGGTAGCCCCATGATCCTGCTCAGGAGGGTTACTAGGTCCCCTATTTGTTCCTTCAAATCACTCCTATATAACACTTGAGGGACCTTTGACATAGCTGACCTTTTATCCTTCATCCATCTCTCATTTATCTTTCTCCTATAGGTCCCTGTATCCTACTTGTACATTTTCTCATCTTATCCCTTGTCCATCATGGTCAAGACATGAAATAGGGGAATGTCAAAAGTCTCTACCAATGCTAAGGCACTAAGATCTGCTAGTATCTGACCTCCTTGTGTTCTTATAGTTCTAGTAGCTTGATCATAACTATTGGCACATGCCACAATGAGTTTGGGGCATTACACCGAGGTTGGGAAGGCAGCTGCATGTGTTATCCCATTGTCTCTGATCCTCTTGGCCTTAGGTGTGGGGTTGGGACTCAAGATCCTAAGTCTAAAATCTTCAATGTCCATATGTCCTAGGTCTGTGTCTCTGATGTTCCTCCATGCTGAAGTGATCTTTGATACTGGGGGAATACCCTTGAATTCATACTTCATGTTTGACTTCTCGAGAAGACATCTAACCTACAGAACTGGACCTAATCAGTAACTCTTTGTAATTTTGATGGCCTAATGGTCTAGACTTAGGGTTTTAGATAACTTCATATTTTTCAGTTTACATCCTAAGTCAAGAATTCAACCAATTGACATTGGAAATTCACTGTCTAAACTAAAATCCCTTAAAATCAACTCATAAGAACATAAGAATTTCACTACTTATCATCTCTTGACATTTATTACAAAAAATTACAAACAATAAGCAGTGAAAAATAGACCAGTGGGCATTTATGGCCTCACTAGATATGCATAATAAATGCCTAAATCTACTGCATGATGTTACAAAATTTAGATAAAACTTGGAAACATTAACCAATATCATGCAATACATGAAATTCCTAACCAAATACCTTAAATTTTGCTGAAGAAATGCCTTAGAGATTCCATCCTAAGCTTATTAGTGAATTCTGCGAGGATTTAAGCAATTATCGAATTGAGCGGGCTTTCATAGCCTCATTGGATTTGTAGGAGTTTGGATCTTCATAGGATCAATAGGGATTTCCTTGCTTACTAGACATGTGCAGTGAGGATTGGTTTCAACACCAATTCTTCATAACACTTCTGGCGAGAAAATCGCAGGCAACTAAACATGCAAGGAAATCATAGGTCACCAGACATATCTAGAAGATCCTTCTTTTAGTGTTGATCCAGTGTATCCAATTTTTAGCACTAAAGATTATGAAATGGTTTCGGTGGGGATTTTGACTATCGATGGATAGCGGGGATATTGGCCATGACAAGATATGTCTAATGAAGGTAAATTTTCACGCACGTCAGGCGATGAGGGTTTTCAGCGTAAACATTGAATGCAAATTGTAGCAGAACTTTTGGCCTCCACGGGACTAGCAGAGCTTTCAAAGACTACAGGATATGTCCTGTGATGGACATTTTTAGCACAAATCTAATGACATCATATTTTGGATCTAAGCATACTCTTATCTGAATGTTTCATTTTTGTAGGGAGTTTTGATTAGAGTTGACTACAGAGTTTTAATGGTCAAGGGATATGTCTCATGGAGTCATTTTTTTCATGCAAGTCTGACTTAGGGTTTTATATAGTGTATACAAAATGGGATTTCTAAAGAATTTAAGCACTTCACACCCTATGGTTTTTATCTAAGGACCAAACTAAAGATCTTCAAAGGTATTTCACTATGATCCCCAAATAAAAATGTCTAAATTTTTGAAAGAAAACCCATATTAATGTACACACACACACACATATATATATATCCAAATTTTGAGAAAAAAACCCTATTCCTCAATTTCTAAATCCGACAATCCCAAAACATGATATAAACAAATAAAAATACCAAAACAGAGTAGAATCATCAATTAAAATCACTAATACCAAAACCCACCCAACACAAAGACTAGGAGTTAAGTTTCCAACAACCTACCTATGAGTATGCAAAGACAAGGAAATGAAGAGAGTAGATATCAACATCATGCGAATGCTACTTCAAAAACCTTCCTAAATTGCCAAATTACTTGAACACTTCATCAATTGCAAATCTCACAAGCTATTCTGAGTGTAAAATGAAATAAACATAGGTCTTTTGAACCATTTATACCCCCCCGAGTACTTTGCCATAAATGGTTGAGTATGATGACAGAGTGTCACGCACTCATGATGGGGTTTTACCATAGGACAGGATTTGCAGTGTTTTTGAGGGTGATTAGACATATTTGGTGAAGGGTGTTTATCGTGCAAATCCTGTCAGAAGCATTTTTAGCGCAAAGGTCCCTACAATAGAGCTACCGGGACTTTTGTCATTCACCAGATGGGCAGGGATTTTGTTGATCATTGGACATGTCTAGTGATGCATGTTTTTAGCACAGATCTGATGACTTCCATTTCTAGGGCAAAGTCTCGATAGATGTCTCTTAGCGGAACTTTCACCATTCATTGGATTTAGTGGAACTTTCAGCTTTGACAAGACATATCTTGTGAAGTATGATTTGCGCACAAGTCCTGTGACTTCAATATAATTTAGCATAGAAACCCTTTAGCACTGATATCCGGGGATGTATGATATTAGTGCAAATGCAGTGAACTACATTTTTAGTGCCAACTACCCTTAGGTACTTAAATTTTTCAACCCAACTTAAGTGACATAATCAAAATTCCAACTCAAAGGTGCAAAGAGGTCATTATGCCAAATTCATGCAATCTGACCCAAACATGTGCAAATTAACCTTGCAATTAGGACATGAAGACACCAATTCTCAAGGAACTAACTGAGACCAAAGTGAACCAAAGCAAGGAAAAAAGAAAGGGGGTCTCCATTTGATGAAATGGGGCATGTGTGTGAGCAACAAGATGTAGTGGGTTTGGATTGTTGATTAATGTACACTTGAATGGAAGGATGGTTGGGTTGATGAGATGAGGTAGAGTGTAAGGATGAAGATGATGGATCTGCATAGGATGTGGAAGATATGAAGTGCTCACATGAGGTTGGGTTTGGAAACATGTATTGGACATAAGGACCTTATTCTAAGTTGGTGCTTCTCTTGTCAATAGAATCATAAGGATAACCAATGGATGAGTGTTTGGGATTGACATGGTAACTAGTCGTAGGATGATCAATTAGATAAAATTTTGGGAGTAACATGATAGCAAGTGTTAAGAAGCTCTTCATTGTAAGGATCTTTCTTATTCGTGGGTAAGGGATGAAAGTTTATAAAAAATTTGTGTGTGATAAGTTCATCATCAAAGCTATTGTCATCAAGATATTCATCTTGATCTACAAGACTATCATCATCATCATCATCAAAAAGGGGATTTCTGACTTGATTTGGATAGAAGATTTGATCTAATGAATGCATAGGTGGAGGGATTTCTTTCATTATGATTTTAGGCTTCGCATTGGCATCACTGATGGTAGTAAAAATAAGGGTTCTATCTTTCATAATGAAGTTCTCAAACCAAGGGTCCATGGTGGAAATGACGAAGGATAACAAGGTGTTTGGATGTAACTAGGATATAATTGGATTTGGTAGGCTTGGCACAAGACTTATAATTTGACAAATGAATTTCACGCAAGATAGGTATGAAACTGTAACTTGGATAAACAAACTTGGGATGATTTGAACCTTTTACAAAGAGATGTGATTATGTTCTCTTCAAGGTGGAATCTTTTGGTTTGATTGTAAGTCTAAGTTTCAGACATTCAAGGACTTGTTCGCAAGAAGATTCAACACAAAAAGAAACAACTTTGGTTTAAGTGATAGATGCAAGGATATTCACTGATTACGCACAAGAAAACACATCAACAACCTATTTTATTCAAGTAGGTGTATCAATTTTTGTGGGCCCATAAGTATGTTATCTACTAAGATGTGGATATCTAGGGAATGCAAGGTCATGTACTACCTATGCACCCCTTACCATGGAGGAAAAATCCTTTCCCATAGTGAGTTTTGTCTCAACAGGCTCAAAAACATGGCGTGAGTAACTTCTTGGGGCTAATTTCTTACCAGTGCACCACAAAAAAAGATGGTCGAAAGGCTCCTAATATTGGCTATACATGCATCTAATGGATATCCTCATTATACACTTGGTATGTGAGGCCTAAATCCATGAACAATTGTGTTGTCTATTGCATTTGATTACTCACTTTATCGAGTCCCACAAGCTTGACATGGGACTAAAATGATAGCTCCACTATTGTGGTACAACTTTCATTCTCCCACCTTGTTATACCCTACTAGAACACATGGTTGAGGTCATTCCCTAGGGGTGATGAAATCCCTAGGTAGGCCTTCTAAAGGGAAATAAATCTTACTTTTGATCTCCAAGATTACTTTGCAGTGCAATGAGAGAGCATACACAGTTAGACTCTTGGGATAAACATAAAGCGAGGAACTAGAAAGTGCTATTGATCTCCAAGATCAACTTTTAGTGCAAGGAGAGAACATACACAGTTACAATCACTCACAATCATAGCAAACAATGCTCATTCCCATTAAAGCATAAAATAACTATGTGACTAATGTAGTGAGCAAAAAGATGGTCTTTAATAAACATAGTTGCACAAATGAGTTAGTAGTTTTAGAGATGGTTTTGGACAAGCAATTTTGCTGCAATAAATACATTAAAAATATTAATAAAATCCATGAAAAAACTACCAAATAATATTACATATAGATAAATAGAGATATGTAAAAAATATGCTCATCACAAGATTGAATAGCCCATTGAAACTACAGTTTCCAGATTTTTACCACATAGTCAACATAAATTTTATTATTTTATAATGCTTTTGCACTCTAAAATAAAAGTGCAAATAATATAGCCCTGATACATTTTGGAGAGCTTTCCAGAAATGTAAAGATATTAGAAAAAATTGCTGATTTGCAGCCTAGAAAGAAGATTTATGAAAAATCATAAAATTGGTGTAACTCACTCAATGTTAATGATCTAAATCTAATTTTTTAGTAGTAACCTCCTTAGATGTGTTGTTCCTTGCACACACGCCCCATTTTGCCAAATGGAGACCCCCTCTTTTGCTTTGGCTTGGAGTCTCAACCTTTCCTCCTTATGACAATGAGAAGGTGAAATAGTGCTTAGAATGCGGGATTTGTTCCAAATTTGAGTATTTGGCATGTTTGGAGTTGTTTGGTGTCTTGCATGATTGATTTGGAAGGGTCTAAATTGGGTTTGTGCTTAATAAATAGACATTTGTTTCCTTTTGTGCTGAAAGTGGGTGTTACTATAGTTTGCTCTAAAATCTTGTCACTGGATGTAGTCCTTGAAACTACTTCTACAGAAGGTATCATGTTGAAATTCCTAGTTTCAATGCCTTAGAGTTGTAAAATCATGTCAAATTCCACAAGGTTTCACTAAGGGGTCCATATGCTTTCATCCTAACACATGTCCCTAAAACCCTGAAATTGGCTAAGTTTGAGGTCCTGAAACCTTGAAAAACTAGCTAAGTCTAAAATCTGGTGGATCCTCAAAAATCTAGAATCTGCATGTTAAATTCCATGGATCCAGGACCTATCTCAAACATCCTGACAGTATATTTCAAAATATTTAAAGTATATTTAAATATATTTAAATATACTGTCAGGCAGGGACGTTCAAAATCTAGTGCTAAAAATGCCCCTTATTGCACATTGCGCTAATATCCCGTGTCACTAGATATCAGTGCTGGACCCCCATTCTGCACTTAGTCTAAAAACCTATCTGACCGGACCGACGCTAAAAAATGCTTCAACTGGATATATCTGGTAGGACCAAAAAACTTCGTAGATCCCTCAGCACCCAAAATCCCCGCTAGCGAAAGGTTGCAGTGTTTATAAAGGTTAGTGCTAAAAATCATGACCACTAGATTGCACTAAAACATGCCCTGACTGGACATATCCAGTAGATGAGAAAATTTGCACATATCCACTGGAGCCTGAAACTCTTGCTAAAGCAATAGAATAAGCTAGTGCTAATTTGGAGCTTCACTGCATATGTCCAATCATGACCCAAAACCCCATCAATCTTGTGACAGACGAAATCTCGACTAAAGCCTTTGTGAAGGTTAGTGCTAAAAATGACCTCCATTGGATATATCCAGTGAGAGCCAAAAAACCTCGCTTTTTGGTGATTTGAGCTAAAAAACTCATTTTAAGGCTTGGAACTTGGATTTTATTAACAAATTTGATCTGCATATCAATCTATTACATTGTGATGAACATTTTTACCAGGTTAATTAATGCCACTGCACATGAATATCCAGTGACCCCCAAAAATCCCACTTTTTGCAAAAAGGGGCTAAAAATGTGAAATAAAAGTCTCCAAATGGATCCTAATGATTACAAAATTGTGAAAAACTCAAAAAATCATGAGAAATCCACTAGATTTGTGAAGTTGGTCATAAGGAAGCAACAATGATTTTGAGTTGTCTCCGAGTGATCCATGGCTACAAATGGACATATTTAGATTCATGTTGATCGAAAATAATTTTTTGTGATGAAATTGATGCTTTTCATTGTCAATTGTAGGTCTAAGAGGACAAAGGAGATTGTTGGAACTATCACCAAGGATAAAAACCCAACATTACCCTACTGACTTGAACATGCCGAATCATCATTTTATCAATCAAATTGCTACTGTATCTACAAAAAGAAGTCAATATGATGTCCAAGATGATGGAAATATGCCCCAGGAGTTAGAAGACATAGGAGATCATTCCTACATCAGTATTGTTCTTGCAGATCCTGTTGAATGTCCAGGACATGTTCATAGCTGTCTCAACAGTCCAGTCATCAAATGTTGGTCCAACAAGCATCCAGTTGGACATGCCTTCGTAAAAAATGTTCCATATACTCTTCTTGGATAGTCAACTCATTGGAAAAGTGATTTGTCCCATTAGACAAATCAAAAAGTTGTTATTTCGTCTTGTTCTCATGAGCTAAAAAGTTGTAATTTTGTCTTTTTCCTACAAGACAAAGGCAAATCTAGGATTGTGACTACCCACTGACCAAAATTAAATTCCATGTAATCTAGACCCTTGGTGTTGAGTTAATCTCCAATGTCCATTGAAAAACTCAGTATGGTTTCTTCTCTATAAAAGGCAACCTCTCTCATTGTAAAGATATAAGGGAAGCATTGAAGAAGGAATTGTTGAAACTCTGCCATTTTTCTGATTCAATACAAACAAAATTTCATTTGCCTCTGCCATTTGAGTACATTTTGTTGATTGGATATGGTTCTCATGGTTCTTCTTCACCTTTCCAATTAGTTATTCAGTTGCATTTGTGGTTAATCATTCAGCTATTTGATGGATTTTTTGTCCATACCATTGATGGCTTGTTGATTGTATGTCATTGTGCGTGGTTAGTCTGGGCATATTTCATATGAGCTAAGTTTGATTGTGTAAGTTCATTGAATTGTGCCAGGAATTGGGTGTTGAATGAATCTTTCACAGTTTGAAAACCCTTATGTTTCCTTAGAAAATTGCACAATCTTTGTGGCATTGTGGGCTGCTTGGTTAAGTAGAGATTCGTTTGTTGTTGGGAATCTATCTATCTATGTGTTGATCATTTCTGCAATTGTTTAATGGATCTCTATCCCTTTTCTCCCTTTTCTTTTGCATTTTCTTTATTAGATCATGTTAGATTAGGTTTCATAAACTTGCATAGTTTTGTCACAGAATTCATACCTAGTGAATGCAAGTTGGCAGATTACTGGTTGCATGTTGAAATCACATATTTTGTAGCAACCTGGGTATATATCAGTTTGTTCATGCATTGTCAAATCAAAAACTAATCAAGGTCATGTGAAATCAAACCCTAATGCATATAGTTTGTTTGCATTGTGATGTAGTGGTAGGTGTTATTATCTCCCAATAGACTCAATCCAATCACCTATGAAAGTTTGACTTACCAAATTATAGGTCTTCCTTCACAACGGCACCTAACTCCTTGTAGCCCTATTTCAGAGGTTTTTTCAACATAAATTGTAGAATACTCCTTCAACCCACAAGAGGGTTAGCTTTTCAGATACCCATTATTGAGTTATTCAACATATTAGGATTTGAGGTAGGGTTGTTTTAAAACACGGCCTAAAATTGACTGTCCCTATTTTTCTAGGCCCAATTAGCCCACTTTTCCAAAGCAAGTACGCAAAATCATTCACCGAAACTTCCCACACCTACTCTATCATCCTTCTCAAGTTTCCATTAGAACAAATCAACAATTTTTTTGACAATGATAGGTCTTCTACATCACCTAACCACCATACCCTTACTCTAGGCCTGTTTTAGGCTTGTGTCCATGAGGGTTTATTGAAAATCCCACTTCACAGCTATTCCATACTTCCCCAATGCATCCAACATGTTTCAATTAGCCTGTACATGCTTCCCAAACTTTCCTCTACCCCTTATCAACTTTGTTTCCTCAAACTCTCACTCAAAACCACCATTTTCAAGTCAAATTTATACAAAAACTCCTTGGGGCAGCCTCCAAAACCCCACCAAAACACCTTCACAGATCTTAAAACCCAACCCTACACCTAAAACCATCTAAATAGACCCATCCCACCAAGATACAGGAGCCACAATAAGTGGAATGGTCCATTAATGCATCTTATGTGACCAAAGTCCCAAATTAATGCCTCACGGATTGCTACAACAAATTAGTTGTATTTTACTTAAAAATTAATGAAAATAAATCACTCCAAAGCCAAATCAAAGTTAACACATGCCTTTAACATATCCAACAACCTTTAGAGCACAACCTACCTATACAGAGCCGTACAGATCTTGAGAACAGTCAAATTACAGAGAAAAATATAGAAAAATAGGGGTATCCTTCTTGATGTTCACTTCAAAACCATTCTAAATATTTTACAAGTTACCCTTCATATTTACATGCTTTTCCCTTCAAAAAAAATGACCTCCAATTGACTTTTAAACTACTGACCTTTAGTATTCCAACATTTAGCAATTTTGTATTTTCTTACATAGCATTTTTTACACTATTACAAATATGACAACCTTACTCAAAATGAACCCCTATTACATGCTAAGTAGTCTAATAAGACCTTATTCACTTGACAAATGACTAGACACACCACAAACTATCAAAAAAAGACTTCTTTACAAAACTTGTCTACTTGACTATCATGGTGCTCATGCACCACATTGCATGTAAGTCCCCTTGGTTGGAACAACGAAACATATTCCACTAAAGTTATTCCTGCAAGCTAAGACCTAGCTATATAAACCTTGGGGTAGTCCTATCTAGGATAGGATTCCTTTCAAGAGAGGTGAGATATCTCATATCTTACCTACGTTGTTGTGTGCTAAAAACACCATCAACAAGATGATCCTACAAATTTAGTTAAAAATTTATTAAAAAAATTCCTATCCATTTGAATTATATAAGCAAATATAAAAAATCATAAAACTAAAATAGCGCACTTAATATCAATGATATAAACCTAATTTTTGGATTGTAGGCTCCGTAGATGATCCTCAAACTTAAGTAGAAAAATTGTAGAAAAGTTTAAAACCATTTGAAAGATATAAGTGAATCTCTAAAAACTAGGGTTTTATCTTCAGCTTTGCCCAAATCGTGGCTCCCTGTAAAATTTCACCCTAAAATTTCACCACAAGGGAATGAAAACCTACAAGTTTGAGTTAGAAAAGCCTACAAGAATAAAGGTTAAAGAGGGATAAGGTCCCACCAGGAATGCAAGAAATGTGAATAGAAAAATGTGAAACCAAAATAAAGAATAAAACCTTAAAGATTAAACCCTTATTTCACACCTAACTATCACCTCAGGTAAATCATAGGAATCAACAAAGAACAAATGAAATAACATAAAATATCACTCAAATCAACTACTCTTATATCGCAAGGGTAGTTTTTTCTCAAATGTTGATAGATGTGGTTGCTCGAACCAACAATATGAAGTTGCAGTGATGGTTGATGATAAAAATGGCTCACATAAGGGTCCATTTATAGATTTTTGGATTGGATAATCAAGATTGGTTGAGAATTGGTTGAAGATTAATAGTGAAGATTGAGTTGGTTGGGTAGTTGAGAGATGGCTGGTGGAGGATAAAAGAGATTTTTTAATTGATTTTTGGATTTATAAGAGATGGTTAAAAAATGAGTGGTGGAGAATAAAAGTAATTTCTAAATCTTTTATTCACTTTTTAGGTGGTTGAGTGGAAAAATAAATATTTAATAAATTAATATTTATTAAGTCACGTGAAGTGGGAAAGGGATTAAATAAATAAATAAGAATTTATTTATTTAGGACTTAGAAAAAGTGGGATAATTAATTAAATAAGTTGTTTTAATTTATTTAATTAATAGGATAAAAATGTGGTAGGCGTGGTTGTTGTTATATGGAGCCTAATCAGACTTGGAGGTTAAATTTTCCCTATTTTTATCGGTGCAGTTTCCCCCCAAGTTATTTAACGGGGTCAAGGGGCAGTGCCCCTTGTGGGGGTTTGGGGGCAGCGCCCCCAAGACAGGTAAGGGTTAGGGTTTCTGTTGAGATATTGCATTGTAGCATTTGCAGCAATATTGAGTTGCAAGGATTGCTGGTTGTAATAAGTTTGATTTACTGGATAATAATATTGGACTCTCTGTTGGTGGATGTAGCCTAAGTTTGGGTGAACCACATTAAAACTTGTCTCTCACTATTATTATTTCTATGTATTTTCATTCCTCTGCTTAATCTTTATTTGCATTTAATTGATTTCTTCTGCATGAAATTCATAACAAGTGGTATTAGAGCCAAGTTGTGTTTGATTATCATTTGCAGGAAGGTCTCACGGTTGAGTGGGAGTCTCACGGTTAAGTGGGAGCAATGGCAAATGAGGGTAAATTGAAGGTAGATAAATTCAATGGGTAGAACTATCAATTATGGAAGATGCAGATGGAGGATTATCTCTATCAAAAGGATTTATGGAGGTCGTTGGAAGGAATAGCCAAGAAACCAGCAACAATGACTGATGAGGATTAGAATATTTTAGATAGAAAGGCACTGGGAACCATTCGGTTGTGCCTGGCACCATCTGTGGCATTCAATATAACAGAAGTGACGACAACAAGTGAATTGATGAAAGTTTTGGCTAAATTGTATGAAAAACCCTCAGCCTCAAATAAGATATTTGTCATGAAGTGTTTCTTTAATCTGAAAATGGTTGAAGGTGGATCTATGATAGATCATTTAAATGAGTTTAATACGATTACCAGTCAGTTAACTTCTGTAAAAGTGAAATTTGATGAAGAGGTGAGGGCTCTCTTGGTTTTATGTTCTTTGCCAGAAAGATGGAATAGCTTGGTAATGGTTGTAAGTAACTCTGTCTCTGGTTCAAATACTTTGAAATTTGATGATGTTGTTGGTGTTATCCTTAGCGAGGAAATGCAACAGAAAAGCTCAGGAGGGTCCACATCAGGTAGTGTTTTGAATGCAGAAAGTAGGGGCAGATCAAAGGAGAGAGGAAAAGGTTCTAGAGGTTATGGGAGGTCATGAGGAAAATCAAAGGACAAGAGGTCCCAATCCAGAGGAAAGAAGGATTGTTGGTACTATGGGAAACTAGGTCATCTGAAGAAAGATTGCTAGTCTCAGAAGAATAAAGGAGAGAAACAAGAAGGCAATAAGGAGGCAAATGTGGTAAGTAATAAATCTGAAGATGATGCTTTGATTCTTTCCCTAGATAATGTTGATGATTCATGGGTTTTAGATTCAGGGGCCTCATTTCATGTTACACCCCATAGAAGTTATTTTCTTAATTATGTCCAAGGGGATTTTGGGCTGGTTTATTTGGGAGATAACGAACCTTGTTAGATTGTTGGAAAGAGAAGAATCAAGATTAAGTTGCAGAATGGGAATCATTGGATACTACAAGAGGTAAGGCACATTCCAAGGCTGAGTAGGAATTTGATTTCAATAGGGCAACTAGCTGATGAAGGTTGCATAGTTACTTTTAGTGATAAAAATTGGAAGGTTTCAAGAGGTGCCTTAATAGTAGAAAAAGGTGTGAAAGTAGGCACCTTATATCTTTGTACAGGTCATACTGTTCCTTCTTTAGTTGTTCTAGAGAAAAACCAAACAGGTTCAGGAATAGTTGTTGTAGGTTCGCAGGAAGAGACTAAAATAGTTGTTGCAGGTTTTGAGACAACATTGTGGCATAATAGACTTGGGCATATGAGTGAAAAAGGTATGAAGGTACTTCATTCTAAGAAAGTTTTACCAGGTCTAAAATGTATTAATATGGATTTCTGTGAAAGTTGTGTATATGGAAAACAAAAGAGAGTTAGTTTTCTCAAGGATGGGAAGCAAAAGAAAGATGAAAAGTTGGAGCTCGTGCATACAGATGTATGGGGACCAGCTCAGGTATCTTCTCTCGGTGGCTTTTGGTATTATGTTACATTCATAGATGATGCAACTAGGAAGGTTTGGATTTATTTCCTTAGGCAAAAATCTGATGTATTTGAAACATTTAAGAAATGGAGAATCTTGGTTGAGAATGAGATGGGTAAAAGATTAAAATGTCTCAGATCTGATAATGGTGGTGAGTATTGTAGCAAAGAATTTGAGGATTATTGTTCCTTTAATGGAATTCGTAGGCAAAAAATGGTTCTAGGGACTGCACAAGAAAATAGAGTGGCTGAGTGCATGAATAGGACAATAATGGAGCATGCAAGAAGCATGAGATTACATGTTGGGCTGCCTTTAAACATGTGAGCAGAGGCTGTCAATATTGTTGTATATTTAATTAATAGAGGTCCTTCAGTTCCTTTGGGCTGTGGTATTCCAGAGGAAGCATGGACAGATAAGAAGGTGAGTTATTCTTTTCTCAAAACCTTCGGATGTGAAGCATTTGCACATATAGATTCTAAAAATAGAACCAAGTTGGATGCAAAATCAAAAAAGTGTATCTTGATTGGATATGGCATTGATGAATTTGGTTATAGGCTTTGGGATGTTGAAAATCTAAAAATTGTGAGAAGCATGATGTCGTATTCAATGAGAAGGTGATGTACAAAGATCAGTTGTAGCAGCATGAGAAGAAAGAAAAGGATTATGTGGTGCTGGATGATACTCCAAATAGTGATGTTCCAGTGGTTCCTCATGCTCCACAATAGCAACAAGAAATACCACAAACTCCAGTGAATGTTAGATGGTCAACAAGGCTAAGTAGACCTCTTAAAAGGTTTTCTCCCTCTTTGTATTCTATTTTGTTAACAGATGCTAGTGAACCTGAAGGGTATGATGAAGCTATGCAGGTGGATACAATGGTTCAGTGGGAGCTTGCAATGAAAGAAGAAATGGACTCCTTGCTGAAAAATTAGACTTGGGAATTATGTAAGTTGCCTGCAGGTAAAAAGGCTTTACCAAACTAGTGGATTTATAGGCTGAAAGAGGAAGATGGAGGTAAGAAAAGATTTAAAACCAGGTTAGTTGTAAAAGGATTTGCACAAAAAAAGGGCATTAATTTTGATGAGATTTTTTCTCTGGTTGTTACGATGACTTCTATTCGTATTGTTTTAAGTATTGTGGCTGTTGAAGATTTGCATTAGGAACAGCTAAATGTAAAAACTTCCTTTCTCCATGGTGATTTGGAGGAGGAGATATATATGGAACAACCCCAAGGATTTGAGGTCAAAGGTAAGGAGAAACTGGTGTGCAGATTGAAGAAGAGCTTATATGGCTTGAAACAGGCACCTCGGCAATGGTACTTGAAATTTGATAGTTTTATTGCTGAGCAAGGCTACAGCTGGTATAATTCTAACCATTGTGTTTATTTTAAGAGGTTGGATAATGACAGCTACATTATTTTATGTTTATATGTTGATGACATGCTTGTAGCAGGGTCTAACATGGATCACATACGAGAGTTAAAATGGCAGTTAGCACAATCATTTGCTATGAAGGATTTGGGGGCAGCCAAACAAATCCTTGGTATGAAAATTTGTAGAGATAGGAAGAACAAAAAATTGACTCTATCTCAGGCTGATTATGTTGAAAAGGTGTTGCAAAGATTCCATATGGAGAATGCAAAAGCTATCAGCATACCTTTGTCTAGTCATTTGAAATTGACTAAGGAGATTTGTCCAAAGATACAAAGAGGAGGAAGACAAAATGTCCAAGGTACCATATGCTTCAGCTGTAGGAAGTTTAATGTACACCATGGTATGCATGAGACTAGATATTGCACATGTTGTAGGAGTAATAAGCAGGTATATGAGTCATCTCGGATTGGAGCATTCGAATGTGCTAAAATGGATTCTCAGATATTTGAGAGGTACATCCAATAAACACTTATGTTTTGGGGGCTCTCATACTAATTTAGTAGGTTATGTAGACTTAGATTTGGCAGGGGTTATTCATACCAGGCAGAGTACTACAGGTTATGTCTTTACTGTAGGTGGGACAGTAGTGAGTTGGATCTCATGGTTGCAAAAGGTGGTTGCTTTATCCACCACAAAGGCAGAGTATGTAGCTACAATAGAGGCAAGAAAGGAGATGATATGGTTGCAATCTTTCATGGAAGAATTGGGCAAACAATAGGCTAACAGTTATTTGTTTATGGAAAACTAGAGTGCCATACATCTTGCAAAGAATTATGCCTTGCATTCAAAGACCAAACACATACAATTGAGGTATCACTTCATTCGATCAGTGTTGGATGATGGACAGTTATGGCTGGAAAAGATACCTACAGATAAAAATCTAGCGGATATGTTTACAAATGCAATGGCAAGGGAGAAGCTGAGCTCCTATTCAGCTTTGATTGGTCTTCAAACTAAAAACATAAAATTAGAACAACAGGGTACAGGGTGCTTATTTCTAGTGGAAACTACAGGTTCAGCAGTGTTATGATCATTCTCCAAGTGGGAGGTGATATGGTGTGGAGTCTGATCAGTCTCCAAGTGGGAGATTGTTGTTATATGGAGCCTAATGAAACTTGGAGGTTAAATTTTCCCTACTTTTATCGGTGTGGTTTCCCCCAAGTTATTTAACGGGGTCAAGGGGCAGCGCCCCTTATGAGGGTTTGGGGCAGTGCCCCTTGCAGGGTCCAGGGGCAACATCCCTAGCTCGCTCCTTGTCACGATACAGGGCAGGGTCAAGTGGCAACACCCCTGCAGGGGCTCGGGGATAGCGCCCCCGAAACCTCAAACTATTTTTTATTATTTTATAAAGGCATCAGGAGTTATTTTTCTATTGACTGACATTAAAAAAACCCTATTTTTGTAATTGACATAATCTTGATAAAAGCGGCTAAGAGTTAGGGTTTTTTTTGAGATATTGCATTGTAGCATTTGCAGCGGTATTGAGTTGCAAGGATTGCTTGTTGTAATCGATTTGATTTACAAGATAATAATATTGGACTCTCTATTGGTGGATGTGGCCCAAGTTTGGGTGAACCATGTTAAAACTTGTCTCTCGTTGTTTTTATTTATGTGTATTTTCATTCCTCTATTTAATCTTTATTTGCATTTAATTGATATCTTCTACATGCAATTCATAACAGTGGCTAGGATGGTGGGTGATTTTTAGGTGTCTACAGGAGGATGATTCATTTTGGAAAACCTAGTACTATCCTAGGAAACTATTGAGTAGGCTTCACAATATACTCAAGATGATATCCTCATCAAACTTGATTTTAACAAACATTATGATAGAATTAGGTGGTCCTTCATTTAGAATATGCTTCAATGGTTGGGGTTTGGACCCAAAATTCTATCCCCCATCAAGGTGTTATTTGTTGATGCTAATGCTAAGGTGGTGGTTCTTGGTTCACTCTCCCCCAATTCCTCTCTAGAAGTATATCAAACAAGGTTGTCCCTTTGTTGGCCTTTCTTTATATCTTGACATCTGATGCCCTTGGCTATGTCCTGCAACACACCCACTCTCACTAACTAATCAAAGGTATTTCTCTCCCTAACAACTCTAATACATTTAACTCCCACTTTATGGACAACAGCCTTCTTTTCATTCAAAATAATGATGAAGATCTATCTCATGATGTACTTGAATTGTTCTACTCAATCTCTAGTTCTTAATTATCCATGTATAAAACTAAATTCTTCATGACATGAGTGGATTCTCATCTCTTCTGGATTACTATAGAGTGGCAACTTATGAAACATGGGGTTATAACTAGATACTTGGGTATTAACCTTGGGTTGGGGATTTCTCTTTATATAATGTGGAAGTGCATGGTTCCTTAAAAAAATTAAACCTAAACTCATTTCTTGAAGCATTACATTTTTGCACATGGTTGACAAAATTTAGATGGCAAACAAGATCTTACTAGCTAGTCATATGTACATCTCCTCTGGTTGTATCCCCTCCAAAACTTACTATAATCAATTGGCTCAATAATTTAAGAACTTCTTGTGGTCTAAGTGGAAACATGAAAGGAGTGTCGATCACCTCCTAGACCCAAAATTCTTTCCCCCATCAAGGTGTTATTTGTTTGTGCTAATTCTAAGGTGGTGGTTCTTGGTTCACTCTCCCCCAGTTCCTCTCTAGAAGTATATCATACAAGGTTGTCCCTTTGTTGGCCTTTCTTTATATCTTGACATCCTATGCCCTTGGTTATGTCCTACAACACACCCACTCTCACTAACTAATCAAAGGCATTTCTATCCCTAACAACTCTAATACATTTAACTCCCACTTTATGGACAACAAGCTTCTCTTCATTCAAAATAATGATGAAGAACTATCTCATGATGTACTTGAATTGTTCTACTTAATCTCTAGTTCTTAATTATCCATGCACAAAACTAAATTCTTCATGACATGAGTGGATTCTCATCTCTTCTAGATTACTATAGATTGGTACCTTATGAAACATGGGCTTATAACTAGACTTGGATATTAACCTTGGGTTGGGGATCTCTCTTTATGAGAAGTGGAAGTGGTTCCTTAAAAAAATCAAAACTAAACTCATTTCTTGAAGCATTACATTTTTGCACATGGTTTTTTACATCCCCAACTTATGATATATCTTAATCTTACTTTTGTGTGGTAATCAGGATGATTAACCATAGTTTAATGATTAGATGTTTGTGGAAAATATCTAATTTAATCATTGATTATGTGGATACTGACTAATGTTAGTTAGACATGAGATTACATATTGATATGATTATTTAATTATTATGATTTATGAATTAGAGAATGATACACTAATCATGGTTTTATGATGGCGAGTGTGATCAGGAGAAATAATCCTCCTTTGAATATGGAAGGAGAGTATCATCCCAGCAGAAGAGATAGATGTTTGGAAAAGGTCAGAATTGTCATCTGAGTATCAAAATTAGTCTTGTGAACCCATGCAAAGCGGGGTGAGTTATCATCTTTCCCTTGTTAAGCCATTTCAATTCAGACTAAGCCAACTTGTCCATTTGAGTTATTTCAACATTATCCATGTCAATTTGATTAAATGATGTCTTTGGAATGTCAGTTTCATCAATAAGTAATCTCAACGAGTTGTCGAGTATTTCTTTATTTCCTTATCTAATTCTTTATTAGGTTATGTGATTATCATTGCCTATTTATTTAATAGTCATAAATATTAAGGTGACGTGGGGGAGTAACAACTCGACTCCAAGATTGCATTTTGTTACTATGTCACCTCTGTTGCATCTAGGGTATACAACTGAGAGGGGGGGGTGAATCAGTTGTATAAAAACTTGCTTTTTACTTCAAACACTTGATTCTTCTTTGTTAGTTAACAGCATATCAATTAATCATCCATGAAAGCATAATGCATAAACACAAGAGCAGATAAACATCAACACATTGAACACCAAGATTTTGACATGGAAAACTCGGTTAAGGGAAAAAACCACGGGGTGATTAACCCAAGGATTATTCTCTGTTAGAAGAATAAGAAAAAGAATGGCACTTGCCAATTAGGGCTCACTGCCCGAGCACACTGCTCACAAAGAGGCCCACTGCCTACAAGGAGACACACTGTCTACAAAGTGATAAGAATCACAATCTTGAACTGGAGAATGACATCTCTACCATGTCCGGATCAGTTCCATTTAAGCCCAAAAAGTCCCTGCTTTGCCTTTCGCACTTCTCTTCGCTATGCCATGCTCATCCACACTATCCACACTACAAAATGAATTCTCAAACACTTATTTATACAAGACATCGACTTAGGAACAATCATCTAAGTCGGCAATCAACCATAAGGACATTCGCAAGATGATTAATACATCCGGTTGGCCACCACAAGAACATTCGCAAGATGAACAACTCATCTGGTCAGCTAGTCTGAACAAGAACTTCATCTGGAAGAATATCTTCAATTCTGGGCTCTACCACCAATGCAGATCAACAACAAAATCTCAACACGATCCAAGAACCTTCACAAGCCTACCTGAATGACCAGGTACATCCGCACTTTCTCTACTTACTAGAATCTCTTCTCTTCCTCATCCGAAACTTCAAGAACACAGTCTGTCGCCACTGTCACAATGCAAAAGGTACTTCCGGACCTCAAAATCATACACAACTCAAGATGACACATCACAAGGACATCCCGAACACTCCTTCCAATCCATAGATTAGGATTATACAATTCCAGACCTCACTAGACATTTCTGTGATCCTCTGTCACCTATGAACACTTGCCGGAACCGGTTCCACACAAATAGCCACAACTTCTTCAGATCTTCATGCGGACCTCTAAAATCTTAACTGAAACATCTCAAGACTCATATTTCCAAACCCTTTAATCCGCATCCTCCTGTTCTCAACCTATACAATACATTTGCCTTCTTCTCATCACTGTTCTTCACTGTTCCTAACTGAGGCTAATTTTCTCAATATCCTCAGCACACAGCTCATCCAATCCTTCTTGTCAATGCAATATGAGTATGTTGACATCAATGACAACACTGGTTCACCTCATACTTGCAACAACCTCATCTATGATGTTAATGTTTGACGACACCTCAAATTATTCAATAACCCTTAAACATAAATTAGATGTAGGGAACATATAGTGTGTATGTTATAATTATTTCAACCTCTTTAGAGTTTGAGCTTCCATGTTATTATATATGTATTATATTTATCTTTGGGGTAGAAAGCCAACCACCATCCACGATAAGTGGAATGAGTGGAGGCTGAGTTGAGCTAGTTTATGCTTCAACAACGTCGCCCATGGGATAATGGAGTTGGTGGGCCACAAGAAATCCCGAGGTGGCTAAACCATCCCTGCCACTATCCTCAGTTAGAGGGTGGCGAATTTGATGGCATGGATAGTTGTCGCATGCAAAGTATGTAGAAGGTATCATTTTGGTTGATAGAAGGTTTTTTTTGGGTGTTAGAGAAGGGAAAGGAGGATGAACAGGTAGTTTGAGCCAGGGATAGTGTGAAGGAATTTCACTACAATGATAGTGTGACTGGTGTGGGTAGCTCGTGGGGAGCTACCGAAGAGTGCACAAAATTTGCTTTAAAGCTATATCAAATATATGCTAAAGGTACATGTATAATTCTTAATTGCAATATGCATGCAAAATCAAGGTGAAACCTCTGCTTATAATGGTGTCGACTGTTATTTTAATGTACAGTAATGCATTGTTGTGTGAAGCCGATAAGGCCGTTGTTGATAACTTCATGTGAATTTGATATGAGGCCATTGAGGCCATTCATAATACCTCTGTGTTATCTATTGAAAACAATGTATTATCATATCCTTAGCCAAGGCCGTAAATCCAAAAAACATTTACAACTATGTTTGCAAGTATTTGGTAAGCTGAAATGGCATGGTTTGTAGACCACATACTATACTCTTAATATTGTCTTGGTCTTGATTCAAGCCATTGAGCTCAAAGCCCTTGTTGTATCAGCTAACTATGGCTGTGTAATTATTAATAAAGACTGTTATGGAATTAGGTCAAGAGAAATGCTTGAGTTGTATTATCTTTAATGATAATCTTTTTCCTTGAGCCTTGACTATGCAAGCTCAGGTTGTGTTATCTTTAATGATAATGTTTTTCCTTGAGCCTCGACCATGCCTTAGGCCCTTAATATGTCGAGCAAGAGTGTTGTAGGAATAGCGCTCGACTGTTTGCAAAGAAATAATAATATCTATAGTGCAACCTAGATGAATAAATAGAATTTGTAGAAAAGTGCTCGACTGTTATGACAAGTATTGTGATACCTATGGGATAACTAAACAGTATGTTAAAACTATATGACCCCCCCACCGTGCTAAGGGAGGAATGTAAAGGATTACTTTAATGATAACTGAGACAGTTTGAATGCATGTCAATCCATGATGGTCAGGTATGCAACCTCATTGATACTTATTTATTATGAGTATGAAAATAAAGAAGAGTGTGAAACTCTTATGACTAAAGGATATGAATGTAATCCTTATTTGACTGGCCATGTTTCATGAACCAAGTATAGGGTATAATGAGTTTATGTCGAATCATTGAGTTGTGGTCTTTTAATAGAATCGACCCATTAGACTATTATGAAATAAGTCTTATTTGATATGAAAATTTAATGTAAACCTAGTGACAAGGTAAACATGGAATTTGGACCAGAAGAGGTCATGAGTTTGAAAACTTGATCGTCATAATGTTATTAATGAAAGACAGGAATAGAGTGACATGGAGTCATAGGTTCCCTGTTGCAAAAGCAACATAACACTAATGAACGTACTTCCAAGAGAGGAGTCAAAAGTCCTAGAATTAGACCAGGAATGATTTGAACTTACCTTTTTGCTAGACCTAGAGAGGTTGAACTAAGTATGTTGTAGGATGAGACAACTTCTAAGTCAAGTCGAGGTGGTGGACAAATGACTACATTCATTGTGAAATCTATATGTATATAAATATTTGGCCAAAGTAATGCATTCGTCTCTATGTGCATTAGTCAATTTACAGTGCTCCAGATGGCATATTGTCTCTAGTAGTGTCATACATAGTTAGAGTGAATCTATAGTTGTGTGACCATGAGGCATTATGAAGGACACAACACTAGATACTCAGATGGCAAACCTAATGGTTCTTTATATCTATACCTTTCGTGAAGTGTAGGGCCGCTTCTAGGTAGGAGGTTGTGCGGGGGACCGTTAGTCTGTGGTTGGAGGAAAAGCACTCAGACGATGCTCTCCTTCCCAAGTAGAAGATAAGTTGAGTTTTATGAAGACGGATGTCAAAAGTTCCAGATGCAATGATTTTCTGTATATGACTTAATAGTCAATTATTATGTATATTTCTCTATTGGATGCCTTGAGCATAACTTTGTACATATATAGTGAAGGTCATTCACTAATGAGGTATCATTGGATATTGTAAATCTAAGTTTTGTTATGTTCTGGAAAGAATAACATACTTAATTTTTGTGTTGATGTTAAACCATTGTTATTTAACGAAAATTTTGTTAATCATGATTTATCTTACTCTTAGTTAAGATGAATAACTATGGTTATTTTGGATATTGTGAGATGTCATGTTACATGGTTGACAAAATTTAGATGACAAACAAGATCTTACTAGCTATTCATATCTACATCTCCTCTTGTTGTCTCCCCTCCAAAACTTACTACAATCAATTGTCTCAATTAATTAAGAATTTTTTGTGGTCTAAGTAGAAACATGAAAGGAGTGTCGATCACCTCCTGGACCCAAAATTATTTCCCCCATCAAGGTGTTATTTGTTGATGCTAATGCTAACGTGGTGGTTCTTGGTTCACTCTCCCCCAATTCCTATCTAGAAGTATATCATGCAAGGTTGTCCCTTTGTTGGCCTTTCTTTATATCTTGACATCTGATTCCCTTGGCTATGTCCTACAACACACCCACTCTCACTAACTAATCAAAGGTATTTCTCTCCCTAACAACTCTAATACATTTAACACCCACTTTATGGACAACAACCTTCTCTTCATTCAAAATAATGATGAAGAGCTATCCCATGATGTACTTGAATTGTTCTACTCAATCTCTAGTTCTTAATTATCCATGCACAAAACTAAATTCTTCATGACATGAGTGGATTCTCATCTCTTCTGGATTACTATAGAGTGGCAACTTATAAAACATGGGGTTATAACTAGATACTTGGGTATTAACCTTGGGTTAGGGATCTCTCTTTATGAGATGTGGAAGTGGTTCCTTCAAAAAATCAAAACTAAACTCATTTCTTGAAGCATTACATTTTTGCACATGGTTGACAAAATTTAGATGGCAAACAAGATCTTACTAGCTAGTCATATCTACATCTCCTCTTGTTGTCTCCCCTCCAAAACTTACTACAATCAATTGGCTCAATTAATTAATAACTTCTTGTGGTCTAAGTGGAAACATGAAAGGAGTGTCGATCACCTCCTGGACCCAAAATTCTTTCCCCCATCGAGGTGTTATTTGTTGATGCTAATGATAAGGTGGTGGTTCTTGGTTCACTCTCCCCTAATTCCTCTCTAGAAGTATATCATACAAGGTTGTCCCTTTGTTGGCCTTTCTTTATATCTTGACATCCGATGACCTTGGCTATGTCCTGCAACACACCCACTCTCACTAACTAATCAAAGGCATTTCTCTCCCTAACAACTCCAATACATTTAACTCCCACTTTATGGAAAACAACCTTCTCTTCATTCAAAATAATGATGAAGAGCTATCTCATGATGTACTTGAATTGTGAGATACTTGTTGGAAAAATGAGGAGATGGCATTGATGCTGCCGTTGGCAACATGAGCATATAGTCATACATTGCAGTGTTGTCATTGATGTCAACATTCTTCAACATTGCATTTTGATAAGGTTCAGATCATTTTTGATAATTGATAATTTTGCAAGAGGGTTTAATCATCTGTAAGAAGACTAATTTGCAAAAAAGTTTGATCTGGTAAGGAATGTATTATGAAATTTGGATAAGTATCAACTCTGGTATTTCTACGTTACAGAGCATCCAGTAATTTGGTCCACATTGGTCTGCTATTGAGGATTTTGATCTGTGGTTCTAGTATATGTTTTCTAGTTTTTAGATGCTTCTAAATCTAGAATCTTGTTTGTTTTTGACATACGGTGTGAAAGTTATGGGTGACAGAAGTTTGGCTTGACAGAATACAATCATTTCCAGTCTAAGTAGGTGTGTAAGAGAGTTTGCATTCCTCTGTGGATTGGTTTTTGACTTTTCAATTTTAAGGGAATGTTAACCGATGTAAATAAAGTGTGATTTCTAGTTTTCACATTGATTGGAGACATTTGGGCCAGTTTATGGGTCTACAATTGAAGGGTTTTTGTATTAGGTCTTCAATGGTGCCGACCTTTTAAGTGTGAAGTTATGTGGAAGGTAAATAAGTTATGCAGAGTTAAGTGGGAGCTATTTTAGGTCCATGTTGGCCTATTTCAATTTGTTTCAAAGTTTGAATCTTGGCACAAAGCGTGTGTGTGAAGGTTTGGATTCGACAAGTCCTATATGGCATGTTTTGCACATTACATCTAATTAGCCTGACCTAATTGATGTTGTGGGTGAAGTGGATATTTAAAGAAGATTTTTTTTGGTTTTTAATAATTATGTGATGAGATGTATGATCCGTGTGATGTGACAAGTGCCTGTGAAAGCAAATTGAGAAAATATAGAGCAGAGTAGTGTGATATTTCAGATCAATGTGAAGAGTTTTGATTATGTAATTTGAGCTTCATTGGAACTGTATTTCATGCATAAGTTAGATGCAATTGTAACAGTTCAATTTTGGTAGTGAGCCACAACTCTTCTTCTATCTCTTTCATTCAGGACAGTGAGTCCTTTGGTAATGAGCCACCTGCAGTGACCATTCTTGGATAGTGAGTCCACCAATTGTATCAACCTTAACCGGTTGCTTTATCATAATATATTGAGAGCTAATCATCACCATGGTCTTTCCCGTTTTCAGTTTTCCACGTAAAAATCTTGGTTTTCATGTGTTATGTGTGGTTGTTACATGTTTTATGTTTCATTTCTTTTACTGCAAGTAATTATACTAAAAGGATTAGATGTTCAATGTTTGAATGGTTTAAAATAATATTGATTCACCCCCCCTCTTAGTAATCTGGGTGTTCAACACGACTCAATCTCTAGTTCTTAATTATCCATGCACAAAACTAAATTCTTCATGACATGATTGGATTCTCATCTCTTCTAGATTACTATAGAGTGGAAACTTATGAAACATGGGGTTATAACTAGATACTTGCATATTAACTTTGGGTTGGGGATCTCTCTTTATGAGATGTGGAAGTGGTTCCTTAAAAAAATCAAAACTAAACTCATTTCTTGAAGGATTACATTTTTGCACATGGTTGACAAATTTTAGATGGCAAACAAGATCTTACTAGCTAGTCATAGCTACATCTCCTCTTGTTGTCTCCCCTCCAAACCTTACTACAATCAATTGGATCAATTAATTAAGAACTTCTTGTGGTCTAAGTAGAAACATGAAAGGAGTGTCGATCACCTCCTGGACCCAAAATTATTTCCCCCATCAAGGTGTTATTTGTTGATGCTAATGCTAACATGGTGGTTCTTGGTTCACTCTCCCCCAATTCCTATCTAGAAGTATATCATGCAAGGTTGTCCCTTTGTTGGCCTTTCTTTATATCTTGACATCTGATTCCCTTGGCTATGTCCTACAACACACCCACTCTCACTAACTAATCAAAGGTATTTCTCTCCCTAACAACTCTAATACATTTAACACCCACTTTATGGACAACAACCTTCTCTTCATTCAAAATAATGATGAAGAGCTATCCCATGATGTACTTGAATTGTTCTACTCAATCTCTAGTTCTTAATTATCCATGCACAAAACTAAATTCTTCATGACATGAGTGGATTCTCATCTCTTCTGGATTACTATAGAGTGGCAACTTATAAAACATGGGGTTATAACTAGATACTTGGGTATTAACCTTGGGTTAGGGATCTCTCTTTATGAGATGTGGAAGTGGTTCCTTTAAAAAATCAAAACTAAACTCATTTCTTGAAGCATTACATTTTTGCACATGGTTGACAAAATTTAGATGGCAAACAAGATCTTACTAGCTAGTCATATCTACATCTCCTCTTGTTGTCTTCACTGTAAAACTTACTACAATCAATTGGCTCAATTAATTAAGAACTTCTTGTGGTCTAAGTGGAAACATGAAAGGAGTGTCGATCACCTCCTGGACATAATGCATATATACAACTTTAAAAAAGTGGGACTTAGTATCATTTATCCTCACACTCAAGGTGTTTGTGTAATTGTAAAATGGATAATCAAATCTATGGAAGGAGATGCCCCTGGATAATCTGAGTCAATAATGAATCCTCTCTTAAGGAATTTGACAAGCGCAATACTTTTGAAGTTCAAGAGCTTGTGCCTCCATCTCTCACACTCAAACTATCTTTTTCCTATGAATACAACTTTTTGAAAGATTGAAGGTGGCTTAATGCTCACAGTATCCTCTTCTTTCCCTAAAGTCCATCTACTATCTATTGCTCCCTCATTTTTCGATAGCCCCACATTTGAATGCCAAATGGCACTACATATTATCCTACTCTAAATGGATGAACCTCAACAAGAAACTCTATCTTTCTAAAGTTGATGTCCAATCCTAGCTCACATCTTGAATATTATTCTACTCCAAACTTCTCATTTTTTGTCATTTGATATTTCTTCAAACTCCCATTCCTACCCCTTCTACAATAAGCATGAATTTTCCAAGCATGTATTTGGTATTGTCCTCACTCAACTAAGATTCAAGATTCCATCAAAGTCTCTATTCCTGCCATTTGCTCTCCACAAATGGTTCTAGAAAGCCACCTTGTTTGCTTTCACTATATCTCAGAATGTGGTCTCTAAAACTAATAGACAAATGATTATCAAGTTTATTTAGAAATTTAGATACATAGTTATTTTCTCTCAATTTGCTTTCCCTCATGAAGTTAAAATGAAATTACTCTACTCTAATATCTCTCTTAAAAATTTATCCTTAGCTATGTAGGAGCATCTCAAAGCTAACAAAAAACTCAATAAATAGGTGAACAATCTTCATAAGAAATTCAAGCACTTGAGGGAAAACTTGAAGACATGGCTCAGAAAATCAACAAGATTACCAAAGACTTGGATACTCTGTCTACTCTTAACATTACACTCCGTAATGAAGGTTGCATCAATAGGGTGAACTATCAATATATGAGGAACATCCATGCCACTATCAACCATATTGCCAAGACTACAAGGATGGATACCAAATGGCCAATAGTGGACGAATTTGAGATGTAACTATCTTAGTTTCTACTTCTTGGATACTCATTTTTCTCTCTTGAGTTTCCTTTATTGTATAGCTATTCCATAGGCCTAGTGCAATAACCTCACCATGTATTTGATTTCCTCATTCCAACTCATGTTGTTGTGTTCTATTTCCCCTACTAGTTGTCTAGCTTGGTTTCTTTCTATTGTTCAATGTTGTCTTGAATGATGTAATTCTTATTTTAAGCTTTATTTAATATTAAAAAAAAAACTATTTTAAATTGTTTGTCTTCAATAAATCCATATCATTTCAAAGATCATGCCATTCACTTGTGAGAGCTCATTGTAACATCTTATTTTGTAACACACATAAATATAAATTCATTTAAAATAAAATTTACCTTGTGTATTTTTAAATTATCACAAGTTGACCTCCATTACCAATTAATTGTTCTAATAACATTTTTCTTTGTTTAAAAAAATAAAATTTACCGATTTTAGTTATTTATTCTCATATTTGCTTCAACTTTAACTTTGTTTCGAGTGGTCTTTAGTTTATTGGTGAAGTTGAATGAGATCAAGTTGCATTGAGTGTAAAGGCCCAATGCTCTTAAGGGATGGCATTGAGATCATGCCCTAACTGCAAAATGACATTATAGGATGTTTAAATCTTTGATTTTGCATTGTAAAATGTTTTAATCGTAGCTTCAAAATATCATAACTTCAAAATGACATTGTCCAATTTTTCAATCCTTACTTCAAAATACCATGAATACAAAATAACATTGTAGGATGTTTCAATCCCTATTTCAAAAAACCACAACTACAAAATCACATTGTAAGATGTTTTAATCGCTTTAAAATACCACAACTACAAAATAACATTGTCAATGTTTCAATCCTTGCTTCAAATTTTATCTTTATTTTAGCTTGAAACATAGAATTGATATCATATGTGCCTTTTTGAGGGGAGATTTTGGGTACTTGGGTTGTTTTGATTTTTAAGGCTGGCCTTAGATGCTGAAAAGCAAGCACGTTTGTTGCATTGTACTTGACTAGATATGTGATACCATGGCAAAGTTGAATGTACTTAGCTGGATGGAAATCTAATGGCCGTCCCCTTGGGCCTTTTAGGGATGAGAAAGAAATTCATTGAATTGGGAGCCAAGCGGGTGGTCCCATGGGGGAACTCCAACAAACGTTTAATGTGGAAGCTTACACCCGGAGAATAACGTCAAACTACTCTTGTCTCCTCTTTAATATTTAGCCAAGACAAATTCATATTCATTGAATGCAAATGGCTCCACTGTTGCGCATGGTGTCTGTTGTTCATTACATCAAATTCTAGGAATAAAATCAAATGCAACTACGTGTCCAATTCAACCTGACTTACCTAATGTTCTTCTCTTCATCTAGATAAGAACGAAGGGAAAGATAAGCATTCACAAGAAAAAGATATATACAACATATTTTATATCCAGCTTTCTTGTTATTGAATACAGAAATTGTGATCTCAAAGTCTAGAGATAAATTTCATCGACAATCAGGATATCATCAGCAATAACTATGATTGTATCTACTTTTCAAGAATATATGTGATTTGAATTTGTTAATGAAGTTATTTCATAATTCTTATATGCTAGTTGATTTAGAGATAACTAATTTAAAGATGATTGATTTGAAAATTGATTTGATCTAACTGATAAGCAATCTTTTCGGCTGGTGGCGTTTATAGAGAGCGGAATAGAGGCGAGAATACTCAAAACGTCGTCGCTTATATACGTCGTATTAACAACCTCCTCTTGTCATTCTTTGACATTACTTGTCTTTTCGGCTGGTAGCGTTTATAGAGAGAGGAATAGAGGCGAGAATACTCAAAACGTCGTCTCTTATATACGTCGTATTAACAACCTCCTCTTGTCATTCTTTGACATTACTTGTAATTGAAAGAATAAAAGAGTAATTTAGAAGAAAATATTAGAGTAAAGCTTTGAAATTACAATTTCTAGATGAACAAAAGAATTAGAAAATAGAGTTGAACATCTAATTTTCCATAATGCAATCACATTATTCTTCAAAACTATTTTGAATAAAACATCTTTCCAACTTAAATGATGAGAAAATAAAATAGGTAAATTTCTAAAAACAACCGACCATTATTTCTTAGTAAACATACAACCCAAAACAATATTTTACAATTTCATGTATAACCAAAAAAACATTTAAAATTGAAAAATAACTCAAATAAGACATCTAAGTAAAAATCCTCTTACATTGTCACACATTTATTGCAAATACTTTTATTTTATGCAACTTTGTAGATTTTAAAATTAAGGTTTTATATATAATAGGAATTCAAACTTATATATATATATATATATATATATATATATATATATATATATATATATATATATATATATATATATATATATATATATATACATGTGTCATTTTTAGGTTTATCTCAATCTTAATCATTAATTAAGAATTCATACTTTTATATATATAAAAAGTTTGAATTCTTAATTAATGTTGAAGATTTAGGTAAACCTAAAAATGCCACATGTCCCTAAGTATCATGCTAGTGTTTACCTTGACAAAAGTAAGGAATATTTAATAGGTGCTGTAATCTTATTGGTCGAAGGAGATAAAAGAACAAAAGTTACGTGGACTCACAATACCATAAGCCAATAAAGGAATGAAAAATATACTTTGAAAGCCAACTAGGCAGAGTTTTGTTATATGAATGCATTGTAGGTGTTAACTAAGGGAGGTTCACCTGAAGGGACACATGCTAATGTAAGGCTAAAACAACCTTATTAAACTTCAAACATCTTATCCTGAGTGGTGTAGCCTTTGCCATCAAATCTTAAATGATTATGTTGAGGTGTTGATTTTCGAGTGAACTGCCAAATGAAATGTTAGACTTTTTGGTAATGAACTTGATGGTCCTCCCTAATGTAAAATGACATTCATATGCCTGTATACACACTTGAATTTTGAAGACTTTTGGCTGCCTACCAATGTCCTAACACTATTGATTTAGAATCAAACAAATCTTGGTCATTGATGCTACTTGATCCTTAACAAAGTGAAGGTGGCAATATAAGTCTTAGAGTTATGTCATAGTACTAGAATACTAAAGTGATTTAGATAAATATACAAAATCTACAATTTAAAATAGCATGATGGAGATACAAAGATGATAACCCATTGTAGCCTACTAACAACTAGTATATAAAATAACTATAAATAAGTAGTTTGAAGCAATACTAGTGTATCTAATATTATGCCTATTCTACATGAAACTCATTACTATGCAAATTTTAAAGATATTCATTTAGCTCTATTCATATCTCTTGAACCTCATCGAAGTCTCTTGTTTGGGTTTATAGGGCTCTTACTTTGTTTCCATCACCAAAGTCTTTCTTTAAAAGCTTGTGCACCATTGAATAATAGGCTTTACCTTACACATCGGTGCACTTTTTCTATTTTGAAGATGACATATGTATCTAATTCTTAGGATTTCAATGATTTCTTTATAATGTGAACTTGACCGGTTACTGTAGCATAGAAAATTGTGCTCCCTATCGGTGCAAGCACAATTTCACACTCTATTTGGGACCTACTTTAGTGTCCACTACCCTAGTCCATTTTAGGACCACTTCTAGCCTTGACCTTACCTTTTAACTCAAGAGATGTGTTTATGTTACCTAATCTTTTACGGATGTCGCATGCTAGAATCGTGAGTAATGTTTAGGTCATGGTTAAGTCCCGTAGCTGTGACCACTTTTTGAGTAGATCCCGCTAGGACTAGGGACCCATCACCTGAGTCCTACTTGTTTTCTTCGAGATTGCAGGGCACTCTCAAGGTTGGCCTTGATTTGGTTGACATGACCTTGATTTTGACATTTGCGAGTGCTCTTGAACGGATCTTAAATTCAAAAATACTTGTCAGTTTATGCCCTAAATTACACCTACAGTTTCATATTTAAACTAGTGCTTTTGTCATTATGAAGTATGATATGAATTCTATAGTGAAGCTCTGCCAAAATGAACATTGATGCTACATTTTGGAAAAGACTTATTACAAGCTATTTGTTTACTTTCAATCATTGATTGAAGCTTCAAGAGGATTGAAGAATCATTGAAATTACTACCTGATGATCAGCTTGTACCACTTCATTGGGATTTGGTATGGTTTCAGCTTGTTCTCGCCTTCAAGCTTTGGTCACTCTACTTCATTGAGGTGAAGTTGTAGATCTGAAGTATTTTTCCTTGGGTAACACATCTCTCTTGGGTTAATTATCATTTCATTGATTGAGGCATATAGAAATCCACTCTAACACACTTGCGTAGGGTTTTTGTTTATTGTTTTTCTTATCACTGCTCACCACAATCTTAGACACACTTAAGATTTAGAGAACACGCTATTTGATGTTCCTGATATGGCTATCCATGAGGTAGGAATACCAAAATGGGGGTTTGACTGAGGCAAACTCCTATAGCCACAACTATTTTTCCCCTCTTTGTGTGTATACAAATCGTAATCAAGAGTTTTTGACAAAAAAAGTGATAGGAGATGAAGAGCAGGTATAGAGGTCGTCAGATAAAGTTAAAACTATGCAAAACCCTAGGACTAAGGCACCCAACACCCGAGTCTTGTCATATCTGCTCCTGCTTTTGGTGCCAGGTTCTGTTTGATTTGTATTTTCCTGTTTTGCTTCTTTTTTTGTCTCTGTAACAGACGTCTACATATTTCATCAGATAATCAATTAGGGTTTTGTACCACTTAGATTTTATCAATTCATTGGTCATCAATCTTTCTTTGCAACAAAGGAACAAAGCCCCAAATAGCTTGGCTCTCCCTTGTGGATGGTAGCCAAGCACCAAGTCTTCATAGGCTTGTGTTCCAATGCTATGTGGAAAAAGATTGACCTAGGTTAATGCATTAATTAATCTAGATATCATATTCCACATAACATTTTGGTGAACTTGACATCTTGCACTTGTAAACCTTTTTTATTTCTAATTAATTAGTTAATTAATTGATTAGATACTTGTTATACTTGAAAGCTTTATGTGTTTAGTGTAGAAAACTAAGACAATCAATTTTTTCTTTTTCTTTTTAGATTAGAGAAAAACAAAAACATAAAACAAAACTTTCTTATTCTTCTATCCCTTAATCAACATTTACCATCTTGTCATCATATTTCTTCTACTTCTCATATCTCTTTCTCTCTCTTTCATCTTTAAATCTTGGAGAAAACAAGTTATGCGACTATGTTGAATCTCTTTCTTCAATATTTTCATGCATATGATGAGCCGTTTAGTAGTGATGATTTTAGTATGTTAGATGAAGCCCTAGATGACTTCATCTCGATAGAATCATCCTCTACGACTCCTAAAACATCTTTTTGTGAAAGATCAAACAACATTATTTATGTTTCTGGTTCCCCAAAGTGTTGGGAATTAAGGTGTCTCAACCTTGCAATTCCTAGCATTGATTATTAGATTATTTATTATTTTAATTTCCTAATTTTGTATTTACTTGTGCATCCTGATTTGTCATTTAGTAAGAGGTGGCATTGTGACATGTCATCCTACTTATAATATGACTTGGATGGTCAAGTCAAACACATGTGGATTTGGGCGTCCCATTTGAGGTGGCACTAATATGTCATGTGTTAGCATCTTGGACTATGACAAAGGAGTTATTTTGTATGACAGAATCTATGACGCGTAAGAGCCAAGTATAGAGATTCATATGACAAGTGAAGATAAGTGTCGGAGAGTAAATTTGCATTAGAGAAAGGCGTCTTTGGGTGCCCAAGTTGGGTTATGACATGTTGTAAGAGGAATATACTATATTTAGTCTTGTATGATGGATTCTCTTACAAAATTTAAGGTTGTTATGTTGGGCAGATTTTATGACAATTGTAAGATGCGTAAGAGCATCTGTAATAGGGTATTTATAGCCTGGAGCACTCCATTCTTGGGAAGTCAAATCTGCCATGTATGAAAGATGTAAGAGAGTGTATGCATGTTGTACAAGTGTCCTTTGATGTGGGAAAATGGCCATGTAGCCAAGATGGATGCCTACCTCTAGAATCTTCTCAGTTATGCCTTGTAACTCTATATAATGCAGTGTTTTGGAGTAGTAGATGCATAGTGTTTATACAAGTATTGTTATGCTGCTAGAATTCCTCCAGAAATGACATTTACAAACTCCTCGAAGAACTTGCATTGCAAGTGTGTTGTAAACAATATTGTTTTGATAACACATTGTGCAGGTTTTAGAGTGTGGGGTTTTTTACTTGAAAAGGTTTTCCCCATGATATATCTTGTGTCTCTCTTGTATTCTTGTGTTGTGTTGCTACTATAATCTTTATGTTATATGTTTAACATTGCTACAATTGTACAGATTTTAAAAAATTTGCATACTATTTCCCTCATTAGATTGGTGCAGGAAGGAAATGGTAGGAACATCTAGAAGAATAGAGTTGGAAAAGTTTAATGGCAACAATTTCGATTGTGGAAACTTAAAATGGAAGACATGCTTGTTGATAGAGACCTATGGGAAATAATTTCTAGAACAAAACCAATGGCAATGGCTCAAGATGATTGGGATCTCAAAGATAATAAAGCTAAGGGTCTTGTGAGACTCTATTTAGATAATTCCATCTTGTTAAATATTCATGAAGAGAAAACCGCGAAAGAGCTATGGAAGAAACTTGGTGATGTTTATTAGGCCAAATCCCTAGTAAACAAGTTATTCCTAAGGAAGAAGCTATATTCTCTGAGGATGGAAGATGGAGGATCGGTTGTAGATCACCTAAATGCCTTTAACATGCTAGTTGCACAGTTGACTTCTGTTGGTGTGAAAATGGAGGAGGAGGATCGTTGCACGACTTTGCTTTGTTATTTGCCAGACTCATGGGACCACCTTGTCATGTCCATTGGGAGTACAACTACCACCTTCAAGATGGATGAAGTGGTATCTTTGTTGTTGTCTGAAGAGATGCGGAGAAAGTCTTCTTAATTGGAAAAGGAGGCTCTTACGGTTCGTGGTAGGCCTAAAGAGAAAGGAAAAAAGAAAGACAAGAAAGATGAAAAGGGAAAATCCAAATCCCATGGGAGATCCAAATCTCCTGGAAAGTCCAAGGCACTGTGTTAGAACTATGGTAAATTTGGGCACTTCTGAAAGGAGTGTAAAGAGGAGAAGAAGAAAAAGAGGAACATCTCCAATTCAGATTCTAACAAATCTCAAGATGATGGTGATGCTTTTGTTGAAGCCTTGGAAACCCATGCATTGGAAGATGTGTGGATGATTGACTCTGGTGCTTCCTTCCACATGACCTCACATCGAGGTTGGTTTACAAAGTATGAAGAATACGATGGTGGGAAGGTGTACTTGGGTGATGACTCTCACCTGAAGATAGTTGGCTGTGGAAGAGTCTTGATCTAATTCCCTGATGGACGAGTGAAGGGGATCAATGGGGTTACATGTGCATCCCCGATTTAGCACGAAACCTTCTTTCTATAAGTAAATTGAATGATGCAGGTGTGTAGGTTGTCTTCTCGGGTGGAGGATGCAAGATGACAAGAGGACCTATGGTGCTTGCTAAGGGTACTTGAAGAGGTACTCTGTTTCAGTTGGATGCATGTACTACTCAATGCAATAGCTCTTCTATTTCAAAGAAAAGAGTTTCAGATTCTTCATCCTCACCATTAGAACCAGTAGTAAATAAATGTGTTGCTTTAACTTCCGATGGTAGTGCTTTCTGGGTACCTAAGGGTGCTCATGATTTGGAAATGAAACTTTCTTCTAAGAAGACAATGTTGTGGCATAACAGACTTGGTCACATTGGTGAGAAGTGTCTTAGAGCCCTGAAAAATAAAAACCTCATTGAGGGGTTAAATGATTGTAATCTTGAGTTTTGTGAACATTGTGTATATGCAAAGCAAAATTGTTTTCAGTTTTACTCAAGTTCTCATAAGTCTTCTGGTGTGTTGGATCTAATTCATTTTGGTGTGTTTGGTCCTGTGAATGTTTCTTTGATTTCTAAATCATTATATTTTGTATCATTCATTGATTATTACAGTAGGAGGACATGGATTTATTGTCTCAGAAGAAAATCTGAAGTCTTTGGTTGGTTCAAAGAGTTAAAAGCTTTTACAGAGAATCAAACTAGTAAAAAGATTAAGTGTTTGAGAACTGATGACAGTGGTGAGTTTTGTTCTGTAGAGTTCGATAAGTTTTGTAAAGAACATGGGATTGAAAGACATAAGACAAATCCATATACCCCATAGCAAAATGGAGTTGCAAAGAGGATGAATAGAACATTGATGGAGAGGGTTGGAAGTATGCTTAGTGGTGCTAGCCTTGAACATAATTTTTGGGCTGAAGCTGTAGCCATCACTTGCTACCTAGTTAATAGGTCTCCTACTTCAACGCTTGTTGATAAGACACCCATGGAGGTGTGGTCTGGTAAGAAACCCTCATTAATACATCTTCATGTTTTTGGTTGTGAGGCATATGCACATGTGCCTAAGGAGAAGAGGTCAAAATTGAAGAACAAGGCAATTAAGTGTATCTTCATTGGCTATGGTGTCGGTGTGAAAGGGTACAAGCTTTGGGATCCTATGGCTGAGATTTCCTAATTAAAAGTTATCAGTTATCCTAATTATTTCCTTTATTGAACTTTCCTTTTAATTGAAGCAGCATAAAATCAAACATAAAACATTAACCATAAAACAAGAAACACATGACACCGTATTTTTGACGTGGAAACCCTGTTAAGGGAGAAAACCACGGGGTGATTAACCCAAAATTATTCTCTGTTAGAAGAATAGGAAATTACAAAGATGGCACTTGCCAATTAGGGCTCACTGCCCGAGCACACTGCTCACAAGAGGCCCACTACCTACAAGAAGACACACTGTCTACAAAGTGATGAGAATCACAGTCTTGAACTGATTGGAAGCATCTGCATATGCTGGAGTTCAGTTCCGGTTAGGCTCAGTACACTGATCTGCTGCACTTCATCTTTCCTCTGTTCTTTATTCTGCTATCTTCCACATACCGGATCCTTTTTGCTACCTCTGCTCTTTCTCTGGACTTATTCGCATATCTCTCCACACTGACACACATTTCACAACTAAATCCATCCTCTATATATATCCGCACAAGTAATTTCATCACCTTTCTAGTCGGCATCCGGAACAGTCTAGTTTCTTACAAACTCTCATTCTGTCGGCTGAATCCTTCCTCACCAAGCAATGTGGATCAAGCATATACTTGTAGATATCATTAATCATGTCGGCCAAACATGATTCATGCCTTCACAACCTCTGTCATCAACAGTAACCCATCCGGAAAGTAGTCTGATACTCTGCCAGTCAGTTCTTCCTCTGTTTTCACTGTCTCTCAGGAATCCGGTACTCAACCATTCATATCTTTTTCCTTGTCCATCACCGGAGGCTAAATCCTTGGAATATACCACTCAAGGTAGTCCTCTTGACTTCCCCAAATCCGCACTGCACCAAGACACTTCCTCTGAGAGGTCCGGACCAATCTGTCGGACCTTGCCACATGCTCTGTTCTTCTTCACCGGACCACAACATTCTTTATTCTGACTTCCGGTAGAGACACATCATGACTTGCGGATATGTGGGATGACCTTTGTTGCCATCAATGACAACAACCATGAATCCATATAGTGTCTCTTGCCAACAATCTCCCCCTTTGGCATTGATGGCAACACTTAGTGAAAAATGACTAAGTGTTTTCACTATGCTCCCCCTTTGCTGATGCTCTGTCTTTATATACATTTTCCGGAACTCCCCCTTAGTTGGATCCCTCATTTTTCACTGCTCCTCACTCCCCCTTTGACATCAATGGCAAAGGGTAGGGTCCGCATATCAAAATTTTCAAAAATTTCTTATACTTATTCGTTCAAGACTGCAATAGTCTGACATTCTTGATTTATTATAGAGGAAGAGAGAGGATCAAAACTTTGAGATAAGCTTTGTAGCTTATCCTGTTCCTCTTTTATTTTCTTGTCAAATGCTGCTGTTGCCTTTGACCAGGATATACAAAATTTATAGATATCACCGCCATCCTTAAGAGCATTCTCTAAGCTCCTTATTCCAATGCTTACAATCTTCCTATCCTTAGAGATTAATTCTAATATTTCTGAAAATCTCTTATCCAAAAATTCCTTCCGGACCTTTTCTTCAGCTGATTTTTCTAAAGAATCAAAATGTGTATCAACACTGCTGACTAAGGTTTTTAGATTACCGGAAGTGGAGGCTGTCGGATCTATCTGGATTGATGGCATGATCTTTACAAGTATTCCGGAAGCAGCCTCTATCAACTCACAGTCTTCCATATGAGACTTCAGGAGCTTTTCGTTTGCCTTGGCATTTGCAAATGAAGCTATCTTCATTGTTTGTACCGGAGAGAGAGAGTCAAAATCAAATGGACCTTTTAGAAGCTCCGGTTCATCAATCTCTAGAGTTTCTTTACTCAAAAATTGTTGAACAGTTTGTGCAGTGTCTCTTGCCGGAGACAGATGTTTCTTTTCTTCTGCAGTCTTAGAACTGTCAACCTCTTTGTCTTTCACCACTGCTTCCTTCTCCTGTAGTTGCTCTTCTTCTTTGGATCCGGAGACTGTAGGGGAAACCGGAGGAGAGATGCTAACTTGTTCATGGGCCACTTCTTCTTGAGCAGAGGGTCCCAAGTCCTCACTTGTCTGTTCAGGGCTCACTTCTTCCGAAACAGAAGATTCCAAATCAGCAGCTGTTTCTGCACCTAAGTCCTCTACAACAGGAAGATTGAACCTTTTGAAGGCCTTCCGGAGGATCTCTTCTGTTTCTTGGGCCACTTTGTCAGTCTCACCAAGCATGAGTTGATTCATCCTGGCTTTGCTTCTGAACTCATCTTTGCAGTCCTTGAAGATAATGTTCATTGTCTTGGGATCAATTTGAGGATATAGCTGAATAGCTATCTGCTCCCGGATCTCAAGATCTTTGGCATGAGCATTATTCTTTCTTACTTCCATTTCCTTCTCTAGGCTTTTAGGAATGAGAGATATGATCTCAATGAAAGCCTTATTGTATATGTTCAGATATTTAACTGTGGCTTCCTGCAGAGTCTTTTGGTCTGCCTCACTGAAGTCATCATAGGATTCAGTCATTGGTTGAAGGTTTCCATCCACCGTGACCGACTTGATTATGCTCTCTAGTGACAGAGTGGGCTTTTCAACAGTTACCTCTGCCATTTCCTCCTTGTCTTGGCCTGTGGAGGGCTTACCGGATCCTTTCTTTTTCTGTTTCTTTACTTCTCTTACTCCCTCATCTGATTCTATTTCCTCTTCATCCTTTTGGCTTCCATAAGCCCTTGTGGCTTTTGCCTTTGATCTCTTACCGGATGCCTGGACTTTCGGTTTTGAACTTTTGGTTGAGGGAGGTGCAGATCTCTTTGTTGATCTGGTCTGGGTGGGAGCTCCAACCGGAGCACTTTCTTTGCTTTTCTCTTCTTCCTCGGCCTTCCTCCTCTTTTCCCGGCCGGCATCAAGTGCCTCCTTTGAGATACCTAGGCCTTGAGCAATGTGCTCTACTTCTTTTCTTACTTTTCTTTTAATCTCAGGTTCCCTGAGTTCTACATGTATCTTTACACTCAGCTCCTCAAAGGTTCCAAACCTTTCTGCTTTGGGATCTTTGGGCTGACTTAGCATGTGTTGAACATGCAGCTCCACTATCTGTTCATCAACTTCATACCCCATGGGCATGATCCAGACAGTCCTTGGCTCCACTGCCTCCATTAGGCACTGATCAGTGTCAACCATAAAGCACACTGAGTCCTTGTATTTCTCAATGAGAGACTGGGGAATTCTCTCTCTTGCTTGCATCATGCTCTGAAAGTTTTTGAAGTATCCCCATAGAGCTGTATTTCTCGCTTTTGCATCCCCAAGTCCATGCAAATAGTCTCTTATCTGGACTGCAACAGGTTTGTCATTTTGCCATACCCATCCACTTGTTCCGGGTAGCTCATTCATGAAGTAGAAGAATAGACATACAATCAGAGTACCATACTTAAAGGAATTCTTCTTATCCTTCTTGATTTTCTGTATGTTTTCCATTAATTGGCTTAGTAGTAGTTCGCAGAGGTCATATTCTGCATTCTTTCTTAACATTTCATAAGCAGTGTATATTGCAGTTCCGGATACAGAATTCTCCCTGCTGGAGTGATAGATCTTGTATCCTATTATCATTGATGCATATTTGATATCCGGATCGGAGATGTCTTCAATGGTCATTGCCCTTTTGTCAAATTTTGATCCGGTGGCCTCAGTTACAATGTTGTTCTTGACAGATTTGAGGATAGGTACTCCTCCGGAAGAGTGTAGGCCAGTTACTGCTCTAATTGCCTCTTTTGTGATCTTGCAGGGTCTATCTAGCCATAGAAAGTTGTCATGCATTCTGCTCAGTACATACCGGACCCATTCATCCTCTTCAAAACAGGGGAAATGAATAAATTGCTCAAATTATTTCTTCTGAATATCCTTATACTCTGGTTTAAGCTCAAAGGCATTGTCAATCAGCTGCTTGTGATAGAGGTCTCTTAATTTGAATTCCCCAAATTCCTCAATGTTTGCATGTATGTAAACCCTAATGTCTTCGGTGTGTAAAACTCCGTGGGGAACACTAGAGAAGGCTCCTAGTGGGTCTACCTCCAATGATTTGTAGGGATGTTTCTTGAATGAGGGGCGAGGTCTATCAGAGATCTTAACTATGTTTGGAGTAGCCATTCTTCAAAGATTTGCAGTGAGGTAACGAAAAACGGAGAATACCTTATGCGCCTTCGGTTTGCACGGAGTGGTTGGATTGATTTCTTTATCCAATAGCTTCGGCAGGAGATCCTTGGTGTGCTTGAAGAACCTTGTTGCAGAGCTCCACTTTTCGCTTCTTCTCGAGTGCAGAATGAGCAAATGACCTTTGAGAAATCCCTTAAATTGCTCCGCGAACCCTAATACCTGTCTGCAATAAATGCTTCACCTACATCATTCTGGTTTGCCTTGTCTGGATAGCTTGGAGTATCCGGATTAGTCCTGATCTGTGGATATCATCCGGATCTTTCAATCATGAATAAATCAAGGTAGCATATTACAAGATCATCTCAAACATTCTGTCCAATCCGCAGAACAAGATAGTGCATTTCCAGATCTTTCCGGACCCTTTTGTAATCCTTTATCATACCGGAGCATCTCCCTGAACAGGTCTTATTTGATCGATCACAGCTTCTTCATAACTTCATGCGGACCTCTGAAAACTTGACTGAAGTATCTCAAGATTCATATCTACAAACCCTTTGATCCGCATCTTGTGCCACATCCGGCACCACTTGTTTGGCTGGGGGAACAAGATTTTCTTTGAGTCTCCCCCTGAGCCAGAGCTCACTTTTGATACCAATTGTTGGATCTAGGGCATACAACTGAGAGGGGGGGGTGAATCAGTTGTATAGAACTTCTTCTATTTCAAACACTTAATTCTCTGTTGTTAGTTAGCAGCATATCAAATAATCATTCATGGAAGCATAATACATAAACATAAGAGCAGATAAGCATCAACACATTGAACACCAAGATTTTGACGTGGAAAACCCGGTTAAGGGAAAAACCACGGGGTGATTAACCCAAGAATTATTCTCTGTTAGAAGAATAAAGAAAAATTAATGGCACATGCCAATAAGGGCTCACTGCCCCGAGCACACTGCTCACAAAGAGGCCCACTGCCTACAAGGAGAGACACTGTCTACAGAGTGATGAAAATCACAGTCTTGAACTGGAGAATGACATCTCTACCATGTCCGGATCAGTTCCAATTAAGCCCAACAATCTCTGCTCTGCTTTTCTCACCTTTCTTCGCTATATCATGCTCATCTTCACACACACTGAAATGAATTCACAAATCATTATTTATACAAGACATCGACTTAGGAACAAGCATCTAAGTCGGCAAACAACCATAGGAGTATCCGCAAGATGGATAACACATCCGGTCGGCCATCACAAGAACATTCGCAGGATGAACAACTCATCCGGTCGGCTAAACAGAGCAATAACTTCATCCGGAAGAATAACTTCAATTCCGGGCTCTACCATCAATGCGGACCAACAACACAACCTAAACATGATCCAAGAACCTTCACAAGCCTGTCTGAATGTCTGGATACATCCGCACTTCCTCTGCTTACTGGGATCTCTTGTCTTCCTCATCCGGAACTTCAAGAACACAGTCTGTCGCTACTGTCATAATGCAAGAGGTACTTCCGGACCTTGAAATCATACACAAATCAGGATGATACATCACAAGGACATCTCAAACACTCCTTCCAATCTGTAGATTATGATAATATAATTCCGGACCTCACCGGACCTTTTTGTGATCCTCTGTCACCTCCGAATACATGCCGGACCCGGTTCTATACCGGCAGCCACAACTCCTTCCGATCTTCATGCGGACCACTGAAATCTTAACTGTAACATCTCAAGACTCATATCTACTAACCCTTTAATCCGCATCCTCCGGCTCTCAACCTATACAGTACATTTACCTTCTTCTCATCACTGTTCCTGACTGAGGCTAATTTTCTTAATATCCTCAGCACAAAGCTCATCAAATCCTTCTTGTCAATGCAGTATGAGTATGTTGACATCAATGACAACACTGGCTCACCTCATACTTGCAACAATCTCCCCCTTTGTCATTGATGGCAACATATGATGTGAAAAACCATCAAGACAAGAACTTCTCTTTTCTGTCACAGCTCCCCCTATCAACAACAACTCTTCACATGTCTTCCTTTGCTGCTCCCCCTTTGATCATCAACCACTTGTTTTTCACATGTCTTCTCTCCCCCTTTGACATCAATGGCAAAGGGCTCATACTTGCAATTCTCATGCATCAGAATCATACCAGCTGCTTCCCCTTAGTTGCAGCTCCCCATTAGTCCGGATCACAAGATATGACTGTGATAGCCACCGGACTGATGCACATCAGTGCATCTTAGTTCATCACCGGAGGGGCCATGACCCCTAACTTCTCCCGGAGATATTCAAAAGAGTCCTTGGGAAGAGGTTTTGTAAAGATGTCTGCAATCTGATCCTTGGAGGGAACATACTCCAATCTGACTTCTTCCTTGTTTACTTGTTCTCTCAAAAAGTGAAATTTGATAGATATGTGCTTAGTCTTAGAATGCAATACCGGATTCTTGGAAATATTAATTGCACTTGAATTATCACAGAAAATTGTGATAGGCTCCTCATATTCAACTTTGATGTCTCTTAGCATCTGCTTCATCCATAAGATTTGAGTGCAACTACCTGCTGCTGCAATGTATTCTGCTTCAGTTGTAGACAGTGATATTGCATCTTGTTTCTTGCTTAGCCAAGAAACCAATCTCTTCCCCAAAAAGAATGCTCCACCACTAGTGCTCTTCCGGTCATCCACATCTCCTGCCCAATCTGCATCTGTGTAAGCATGAAGAGAGAAATCCGGATCTCTAGGATACCATAGACCATACTCAACTGTCCCTTTCAAGTATCTAAAAATTCTTTTGATTGCCATAACATGAGATTCTCTAGGATCAGCCTGGAATCTTGCCACAAGGCCAACAGCCTGCATTATATCAGGTCTAGTTTGAGTGAGATACAACAATCCACCAATCATTGATCTATACTTTGTCTGATCTGCCTTTGGAGAATCATCATCTTTGCTTAACTTACATCCGGTTGCCATAGGAGTGTTCATAGGCTTTGAGTCTTCCATACCAAATTTCTTTAACAATTCTTTCGCATATTTGGTCTGAGAAATGAAGATCCCTTCTTTTGTTTGAGTAATTTGCAGACCCAAGAAGAAATTCATTTCACCAAGCATAGACATTTCAAACTCACTTTTCATCTGATTTGCAAAAGTTTTACACATACTATCTCTTCCTCCAAAAATGATATCATCCACAAACACTTCAACAATCAGAATGTTTTCATGATCAATTTTGAAATATAAGTTGCTGTCAGCAGTACCTTTGTGGTTGGATTGATTTCTTTATCCAATAGCTTCGGCAGGAGATCCTTGGTGTGCTTGAAGAACCTTGTTGCAGAGCTCCACTTTTCGCTTCTTCTCGAGTGCAGAATGAGCAAATGACCTTTGAGAAATCCCTTAAATTGCTCTGCGAACCCTAATACCTGTCTGCAATAAATGCTTCACCTACATCATTCTGGTTTGCCTTGTCTGGATAGCTTGGAGTATCCGGATTAGTCCTGATCTGTGGATATCATCCGGATCTTTCAATCATGAATAAATCGAGGTAGCATATTACAAGATCATCTCAAACATTCTGTCCAATCCGCAGAACAAGATAGTGCATTTCCGGATCTTTCCGGACCCTTTTGTAATCCTTTATCATACCGGAGCATCTCCCTGAACAGGTCTTATTTGATCGATCACAGCTTCTTCATAACTTCATGCGGACCTCTGAAAACTTGACTGAAGTATCTCAAGATTCATATCTACAAACCCTTTGATCCGCATCTTGTGCCACATCCGGCACCACTTGTTTGGCTGGGGGAACAAGATTTTCTTTGAGTCTCCCCCTGAGCCAGAGCTCACTTTCAATTTCTGGAAGAAATATCAGCACCAGAGTCTGGTGCGGATCCAACCTCTACATTCTCTGAACTTTTCTTCACCCAAATCTTGCTCATCTGATTCCTAACCTCATCCGCATTCATCTTTTGTTTACCCTTGTCTTGATTCTGATTATACACCGGACCTCTTTTGTCCTGATTCTTGTTTCTGCAGATTTTAGCATTATGACCGGACCTATTGCAGATTTGGCAAATAACATTTCTTTGCATATTCGACTGATATCCTCTTGATCTGCATTGATTTGCCATATGACCTATTCTATTGCATGTGAAGCATCTACCTTTGAATGATTTGTTTACTTGCATAATTCTGCATTCATGGGATTTGTGTCCATACCTTTTGCAGTTGAAGCACTGTCCGGAGAAGGATGAATTATTCTGATTCATTCTCATTCTGCACTGATTAGCTTTGTGACCAAGGTGGTTGCAGTTGTGGCAGTATCCATTGAAGGATGGATATCTTTGAGCATTTGGCTGTCTTACCGGAGGTCTTCTAGGCCTGCTCCTTGGATTTTCTGATCCAAGATTCTTCTGACCGGATCCGGAGCTTTCTCCTTTCTCATATCCCAAGCCATACTTGTCATCTGTCCTCTTTTGACTTCCAAGAAGAACTTCAAGTTGAGCAGAACTTATCTTGAATTTCTCTTTATATTCATTTGCTGTTTGAAGGTCTCTTTTGAGAGAGGCAATTTGATCCTCAAGTTTTCCTTCATTATCTTTGGCATCTTCAAGATCAGATTCAAGGTGTCTGATAATCCTGTCCATCTGGTGGCATTCTTCTGATTTTTCTTTAAGAGATTGTCTTAGATTGTCTTCAGCCTTTCTTTTTTCTTCAATCTCTTGAGTAAACTTTATAGTTCCTGATTCCATTTCATGTCTTAACATAATGACTTCTTTTGATAACTTTTCACATAACTTGGTTTGCTCAGTCAATTCCTCATTTGTATTGCTTTCTTCACTTTGTCTTGCCAACTGTTGAAGCAGCTCCTTTCTCTTTTTCATAGAGAGACTTAATTTATCTTTTAATTCTCTCATGAATTCATCAGCCTGTTTGAGTTTTTCCTTTAATTCACTGACTTCAGAATTTGACTGTTCAAGATCCTCAAGGGCAGTCTTGAGTTGCTCCCTTAAACCATATGCATCCATTTGAAATTCCAGATCTTCCTCAAGCTGTTAGGCTCTATTAGGAGGAACTTAGCTCTGATACCAATTGTTGATAACTGAGAGGGGGGGGGGTGAATCAGTTATCCTAATTATTTCCTTTATTGAACTTTCCTTTTAATTGAAGCAGCATAAAATCAAACATAAAACATTAACCATAAAACAAGAAACACATGACACCATATTTTTGACGTGGAAACCCTGTTAAGGGAGAAAACCACGGGGTGATTAACCCAAAATTATTCTCTGTTAGAAGAATAGGAAATTACAAAGATGGCACTTGCCAATTAGGGCTCACTGCCCGAGCACACTGCTCACAAGAGGCCCACTGCCTACAAGAAGACACACTGTCTACAAAGTGATGAGAATCACAGTCTTGAACTGATTGGAAGCATCTGCATATGCTGGAGTTCAGTTCCGGTTAGGCTCAGTACACTGATCTGCTGCACTTCATCTTTCCTCTGTTCTTTATTCTGCTATCTTCCACATACCGGATCCTTTTTGCTACCTCTGCTCTTTCTCTGGACTTATTCGCATATCTCTCCACACTGACACACATTTCACAACTAAATCCATCCTCTATATATATCCGCACAAGTAATTTCATCACCTTTCTAGTCGGCATCCGGAACAGTCTAGTTTCTTACAAACTCTCATTCTGTCGGCTGAATCCTTCCTCACCAAGCAATGCGGATCAAGCATATACTTGTAGATATCATTAATCATGTCGGCCAAACATGATTCATGCCTTCACAACCTCTGTCATCAACAGTAACCCATCCGGAAAGTAGTCTGATACTCTGCCAGTCAGTTCTTCCTCTGTTTTCACTGTCTCTCAGGAATCCGGTACTCAACCATTCATATCTTTTTCCGTGTCCAACACCGGAGGCTAAATCCTTGGAATATACCACTCAAGGTAGTCCTCTTGACTTCCCCAAATCCGCACTGCACCAAGACACTTCCTCTGAGAGGTCCGGACCAATCTGTCGGACCTTGCCACATGCTCTGTTCTTCTTCACCGGACCACAACATTCTTTATTCTGACTTCCGGTAGAGACACATCATGACTTGCGGATATGTGGGATGACCTTTGTTGCCATCAATGACAACAACCATGAATCCATATAGTGTCTCTTGCCAACAGTGTTGTATAGCAGAAGTGTTATTTTCAAAGAGGTAACTCCTCTTTTGTTGTACAACCAAAAGAAAAAGAAAATAAAGAGGATTTGGTTCAATTTCCTACTACTCCTGAGAAGACTAAACTGAAAGACCTTGTTAGACCTGATGATGAGGAGAGCTCTAGCAGCTCTAAAAGTTTAGAAGAGGAAGAAGAACCTCCACCTCAGCTTTTGAGTAGGTCTATATGAATCAAGAAGCAACCTGATAGGTTTGGTTATTCATTACTTGATTCTAGTTGTATTTTTGCCTTGATTTCTAACACTGATGAGCCTAGAACTATGAAAGAGGCTATGGGTATGAAAGATATAGGTTCCTAGAAGGAGGCCATGCAAGAGGAGATGGCTTCTTTGGAAAAGAATAAAACTTGGGACTTGGTGCCTTTTCCTGAAGGATGAAAACATGTTGGATGTAAATGGGTGTTCAAGAAGAAATTTGGTGCAGATGGTAGTGTTGAGAAGTATAAGGCCAGATTGGTTGCAAAGGGGTATTCACAAGTAGAGGGAATTGATTATGGTGATATTTTCTCTCCCGTTGCAAAGCTGACATCTATTTGTTTCCTATTATCTCTTGCAACAACTTATGATTTAGAAGTGGAACAAATGGATGTGAAGACAACTTTCCTTCATGGTGACTTGGAGGAAGAAATCTACATGTCACAACTAGAGAACTACATGGTGAAAGGTAAAGAAAATATGGTTTGCAAGTTAAAGAAGTCTTTGTATGGTTTGAAACAGTCTCCTAGGATGTGGTACCAAAAGTTTGATGCCTTTGTGTTGAGTATTGGATTTTTGAGATTGAAATCAGATCATTGTGTGTATTTCAAATTTGACAATGATTGCATTCTCATTATAGCATTGTATGTTGATGATATGTTACTAATCAGGAATGGTAAAGGTTTGATTTCTAATTTGAAGTCTCAGTTGTCAGCACAGTTTGAAATGAAAAAATTAGGGGGAGCCAAGTACATTCTGGGATGGAGATTAGAAGAGATAGAGCAAATAGAAAACTTTGGCTAGGCCAGAGTAAGTATCTTAACACTATGTTGGAGAGATTCAGTATGGTGGATTGCAGACCATTGACTGTTCCTGTTATGATGGGGACAAAGTTATCTATTGATGATTGTCCAATGTATCCTTCTGAGATGGAGGATATGAGTAGAGTACCTTATGCTAGTGTAGTTGGCAGCTTGATGTATGCTATGGTCTATACAAGACCAGACATTGCCCAAGCAGTGGGAGTTCTTAGTTAGTTTATGGCTATTCCTAGATGGGTACATTGGGATGCAGTGAAGAGAGTGTTCAAATATTTGAGGGGTACTTCTGAGTATTGCTTATGTTATCATGGTTATCCTATAGAACCTCAACATTCTGTGAGTATTCATGGATTTGTGGATTTTGATTGGGCAGGTGACATTGACAGTAGGAGATCCACCAGTGCTTATGTGTTTACTATGTTTGGTGGTGCTATTAGTTGGATAAGTAAGCGACAACCTATGGTTGCTTTGTCCACAACAAAAGCAAAGTACATGGTAGAAACTCATGCTTGTAAGGAAGCCATTTGGCTTAAGAGGTTGTGTTCAAATGTTGGTTTTGATGTAGGACAGACTACTATCTGTTGTGACAGTCAGAGTGTGATTTCCTTAGCAAAGAATCCTACTTTCCATGCTAGAACAAAGCACATTGATGTTTAGTATCATTTTGGTCATGATATGGTAGAAGATGGGAAGGTGATATTGGAGAAGGTTGACACTTTGAAGAATGTTGCAGATGCATTGACGAAACCTGTGGGCATAGATAAGTTCAGATGGTGTTCGGAGTCTATGGGTCTCTTGGCCCCTAGTCGTTAAATCTTGTCATTCTATTAGCTCTTGCAAGGTGTTTGATAAGTGGGAGAATGTTGGGAATTAAGGTGTCTCAACCTTGCAATTCCTAGCATTGATTATTAGATTATTTATTTATTTAATTGCCTAATTTTGTATTTACTTGCACAACCTGATTTCTCATTTAGTAAGAGGTGGCATTGTGAAATGTCATCCTACTTGTAATATGACTTGGATGGTCAAGTCAAACACATGTGGATTTGGGCATCCCATTTGAGGTGGCACTAATATGCCACATGTTATCATCTTGGACTATGATGGAGGAGTTATTTTGTATGACAGAATCTATGACGTGTAAGAGCCAAGTATAGAGATTCCTATAACAAGTGAAGACAAGTGTCAGAGAGTATCTTTGCATGAGAGAAAGGCATCTTTGGGCACCAAAGTTGGGTTATGACATGTGTAAGAGGAATATACTATATTTAGTCTTGTATGATGGATTCTCTTACAACATTCAAGGTTGTTATGTTGGGCAGATTTTATGATAGCTGTAAGATGCGTAAGAGCATCTGTCATAGCTATTTTTAACTTGGAGCTCTCCATTCTTGGGAAGTCAAATCTGCCATGTATGAAAGATGTAAGAGAGTGTATGCATTTTGTACAATTGTCCTTTGATGTGGGAAAATGGCCATGTGGCCAAGATGGATGTCTACCTCTAGAAGCTTCTTAGTTATGCCTTGTAACTCTATATAATACATTGTTTTGGAGTAGTAGATGCATAGTGTTTATACAAGTACTATTATGCTACTGAAATTGCTCCAGAAATGATATTTGCAAGCTCTCAGAATAACTTGCATTGCAAGTGTGTTGTAAACAATATTGTTTTGATAACACATTGTGCAGGTTTTAGAGTGTGAGATTTTTTACCTAAAAAGGTTTTCCCCATGATATATCTTGTGTCTCTCTTGTATTCTTGTGTTGTGTTGCTGCTATAATCTTTATGTTATATGTTTAACATTGCTACAATTGTAAGTATTTTAAAGAATTTGCATACTATTCCCCTCATTAGATTGGTGTAGGAAGTGTGTTCCGCGTACCTTACTTCCTTTCATAAAGGAGCCTGTGAAACCTAAGATTGTTGTGAATCTTTGATTTGATGTTCCACAACCACAATTTAGTCCTATTCAAATGGTTTGAGGTGCTCAAAGCCCACCTCGACCCCCTAGTTACATCTTAAATTTTGCAAAACAACTTACTCAAAACAACTAACTTATTCAAGATGTGTCGCAATGACCTCATTATAATGTGGTTGCTCACACATATAACACTCTCAATAATAAACAAAATAAACAAACAATATTTGTTCCTTCTTCTCTTCCATCTTCTCAACCTCTTCTTCCTCCACCACCTTGTCTTTCTCAATATACTAGTTATAGAGAATATGATCTTGTTGAGCAGCTTCATGCTACTCTAGCTAAGATCTCACTCTGGGAGTTAATACAAATCTCATCTGCATACCATGAATTGCTCAAGGAGGATCTACAAAGGGTGATTGTCCCACCTTTTGTTAGACTGGATGATGTAGTAGCCATATTAGATTGTATGCATGTAATGAATCTAGATATTGTCTTTCAACAACTTGAGTTACATCCTCTAGAATTTCAAAAGCAATATGATCCACTCATAATTCTAGTCATCATTAATAAAAATAGAATAAAGCATACTCTAATTGATAATGGATTAGTCTCAATGTTTGTAGCATAGACCTGTTACGCAAAATTGGTGTAGATACGTCTCTCATCAAACCTGATACTCTCTCTATCCATGGCTTTGATAGTGTTGGTAGACAATCATTAGGTACAATCACACTACCTGTTGAGGTTGGACCTGTGACCTTGCCTACACTTATCCATGTCATGTCTAATGCTCTTTCATATAATCATCTTCTTGGTAGACCATGGATTCATACCATGGGGCAGTCCCGTCTACTCTTCATCGCACATTAAAGTTAGTCTATAACAACAAGCTCTATATAGTTGAAGCTTATTTGAATCTAGAAAGTTGCTTACATGCATAAGAAAGATGTCATGCTCTTATTTCTACATCTCTTAGTACTTTGATTCCATCTTCAACAAAAGATAATCCACTATTTCATGTTGCTAGCAACATTGTTGATCAGCATTGTATGTCGCCTATGAGTGATATTTTCAGTGATGATTGGTATTCGTTAGATTTTACACCCTCCTTTATTAGTGAGTATAACATCTCACTGCAAAAGTCCAAGACCCCAAAGGTGGCTTCAGTTTCCACTACACAAACTTTTTCTTCTTCTGAAACACCCAAGCTCACTATTCCAACTTCTTCTACTTCAATTGATTTTGCCAATTATACTTATACTATTGACTATGCCACTAACGGTGACCCAATGTCTCCTACATAAATGGCATCCCATTATGGTTGATGTTTTTAGATCTTGTCTTAGATTGGATATAGAGGAAATGGTTGTGGTTTAAAAGAATAAGGTATCAAGATTCCCTTAGAACCTAATCCACATGGTTCTTCATTTGGTCTCAGATACTGCCCTTTGAAGCCTACCAAAGCTTCTCATCATGCTTATCTCAATGTAAACACAATATTTGCAATTCAAAATTCTTCTACATCACGTAGCCTTATTCATCCTAATTTAATAGACATAAATTCAATGGCTAGCATACCTTCTTTGGATATTTTCTTAAGGATGAAGCTTTGGTTGAATTCCTTGGAATCTATGAGCATATGCCTCGTTACCATCATGATCATGGATTTACCTATTTTATAAATGCTAAGGCATACTTTGGTAAAGACACTTGTTTATCAGATGATACCCCAACCTCTCAGGAGATGCTTCAATAATCTCCTCATTTGTCTAATGTCCCAGACTATAGTACCCTCCTTGTTGGAGATATTGTCGATGTCTCGATGGACCTGGCTAATATTGAGAAAGTTATCCCAATCAGAAAATGTCTTTGTTCTAACAAACAATGTGAACACTCTTCTCTTCTACATGAATTTTTAGACTTATTTGCTTGGACATATTCGGATATGCTTGGCATTGATCCACAAGTTGTTACCCATAATATTGTGTTACATCCCGATGCCAAGCCCATAAAACAAAAGATCCAAAGAATGGATCCCAAGGTGGCATTGGTGGTTAAGGATGAGATTGAGAAGCTTCTACAAGCTAGCTTTATTTTCCCTATTGACTATTCTCCTTGGATATCAAATATCGTGGCTGTCGCTAAACCTGACAACCATATTCGTATATGTATTGATTCTCATGATCTCAACAAAGCTTCTCTAAAAGATGAATTTCCTCTTCCTCACATCGACATGATCATTGATTCCACTGTTGGCCATGCATTACTCTCCTTCATGGATGGCCTCTCTGGATACAACCAAATATTCATCAATCCTCAAGATTAGTAGAAAACAACTTTTATCACACCTTGGGGAACCTTTTGTTGGGTCGTCATGCCATTTGAACTAAAGAACGATGGTGCAACTAACCAACATGATATGACCCTTATCTTCCATGATTTCATTCACAATATTTTGGAGGACTATGTCGATGAAATTCTGGCCAAGTCCGTCTTGCATTAGGATCACATCAAAACCCTCAATAAAAATCTTTGAACATATTCAAAAATATAACGTTAGCTTAATTCCTCGTAAATGTGTTTTTGGCATTGATAGTAGAAAGCTATTGGGATTTATTGTTTCACATCGTGGTATTGAGGTGGATACAAAGAATATTGACACTATTGTCAACATGTCACCTCTGAAAAATGTTTCTCAACTTCATAGTCTATAGGGAAAGATTTAGGCTATTTGTTGGTTTGTATCACAACTAGCGGATCAGACTCTCCCTTTCACTCAACTTCTTAAAAAGGATTCTCATTTCAATTGAAATGCAGATTGCCAAAATGAATTTGATGATTTAAAGAGATATTTAGCCAATCCTCATGTTTTATATCTAGATACCTCTGGACATCCTTTTCTTCTTTACACTTCTGCTTCATCTAATGTTATTTCAGCACTATTGGCACAACATGATGACAATGGCAAAGAAAGTGCTATATATTACATCAGTTGAACTTTGCTTGATTATGAAGTTTGATATTCTGCAATCAAAAAGCAATGTTTAGCTCTTATGTTTGCAACACATAAGTTGAGACACTACCTTCTACACATTGAAACACGTGTCATTGTAAAATTTGATTCTTTGAAACATCTCTTCTCTAAAATGGATCTTTTAGGATGTTTAGCCAAGTGAGTGATGTTGTTAATGAAATTTGATCTTAAGTTTCTCTCTCAAAAGGCAATTAAGGGTCAAGCATTTACCGACCACTTAGCTGACGCTCCTTCACCATTTTCTCTTCCAAATCAATACTTGTTCCCTCACAATCATTTCCTTCCCTTAGATATTGATCGAATGTGGGACTTCTTCTTCGATGGTTCTAAGTGTCAAACTGGCTTTGGTGCTGCTGTCATACTAGTAACCCCTTCAGGTAAGCCAATTCCCCTATCTTACCTCTCAATTTTATATATACTAACAACATTATAGAGTACAAAGCCCTCATTGCTATCTTACGTGCTACTTTGTCTCTCAATATTCAACATCTTTGTATATTTGGTGATTCTTAATTGATCATAAGACAAGTCACTGGATCTTATCAAGCAAAGCAAGATAAGTTATCTTAGTATCATGACTTGGCCTTATCACTTTTCAATTCCATAGAAAGACAATTGACACGTCGATGCAATGGAGACATTACCTCCCTTATATCCCTTGATGATTCATCCATGGACTATCAATTAACTATTCGTAATCTTACTTCACCATCTATATTTGAAGATTCTTTTGTTATTACTTTTTGTTACAACATCAATTCAAACAAATGGTACTCCCATATGTTCCAATATTTGTGTGATAGTACCTTTCCTAATCCTTCTTCTAGAAGTGCTCGAACTCATATTCGCATCCTTGTAGCGCACTACATAATTCTATCTAATATTCTTTATCGTAGAGTATACAATGACTTTCTTCTATATTGTCTAAACAAATTAGAGATCCCCATTGCCTTGGAGGAGGCACATTCAGGTGCTTGCGAGGGGCATTTCAGTGGTTTATCTTTCATTCAAAAATTGCTTCACATGGGTTACTATTGGTAAACTATGGAGCAAGATTCCTTTGCTTTTTTTCAAAAAGCTCCCTCAATGTTAACAACATAATAATCTCATTCAAGCTCCTCCCCAGAAACTTTGTGCCCATGTTTCCCTTAGCCATTTTCTGTGTGGGGCTTGGATCTTATTGGAAAAATTTCTCCTCCTTCTAAAGGACATACTTTCATCATCACAACTACTGACTACTTCATGAAATGAATCAAAGAGGTTCCACTACGATCCATGAATGTTGAAGTAATCTATCGCTTTCTTCTTGATAACATCATCTCTTGATTTGGTCTTCCTCCCACTTTGGTTTTTGATAATGGTTCATCATTTAAGAACAAAGAATTGAAGAAGTTCCTCAAAAATTTTCATATTCAACACTACTTATCCACATTGTATTATCCTTAATCAAATGGCCAAGTAGAATCTTCTAATAAAACAATCGAATAAATCCTTCAAAAGAATGTTAAAAAACATGGTAAAGATTGACACACTCAACTTTCTTATGCATTATTGGATTACCAAATGAGTGTAGTTCTCTTGGTCCTATTACCTTCCTCCGTGGTGGTTCTCTTGTAGGAGAGGAACAACTTTCTTCCACCACTCATTCCCCTCCATCTAATAATGGACTTGCATATTATTTCCAAAACAACACCCATCCTATCGCACAACATATACTCCAAAACATGAACTATCATGGTAAAGGCCTAGGCCTTCGTGAAAACAACATTTTGGAGTACATCCATGTCAAAATCCATCCATGTGCACATGTCCTTGGTTATACATCCCAAGGAAAACAATCCAAACATGTTGGTACCACCAACTTACCTCCCAAATCCACGTCTTCCAAACCCAAACCTGGTGCATCTCATTGAAGCTCCAACTCCCTCCTCCATCTTTTTTTATCCATCATTCCAAAATGCATGTGACCATACATCTCCCTAAATCTACACTTCCTCCACTACTCCCAACTCCTAATATCCCCTTATCCCCACATCCTTAATATCCCTGTCTACAAATCTTGATCCCCAAACTTCTTAATCAAGATCAACCAAAGAACACACCATCCAAGCATGAAGCTTCCACCAAATCTATGGGATTCAAAAATAATAATTTGGATGCCTCTCTACATAAAGCACAAAACCCACAAAAACCTAAAGGGTATCATGTCATAGGGCATCGATCCACAACATCCAAGAATAATCCATCTAAAAGGTGACATAAGCCCACACCCCCCAAAAGAAAAAAAAGTGGTAAGTACATGTGGAGTATCCACATCCCATTCTATCCCCAAATCTCAAAAATACCACTCCCCATCAAAAAAGTCTAAAAGTCCTAAGACCGTTTGGGTCCCTAAATTCACAAATCGGTAATCCCAAAATCCCCCATTGTGATCCTACAAATCGATCATGAATCCCAAATCCCCATTACTCCCAACTCCCCATCCCTTGACCCCATGACATTCCCATATACCTTCATCCCCCATCATATATCCCTTGTTCCGCATATTTCCCCCATCACATCCCTATGGTTCATGCTTTTACATAATCCCCCATTTTGCCACCATCCATAACCCACATCATAATCCATCTGTATCACTCCATCTCCATCTTACGTCATCCCCTACCAACATACATGCATGTATATAACATTTGGCATGGTTCATGTGCAACAGTCATCCAATATGGGATACTTCCACATTATTATGAAAATAGACACTTGAGTCTCCATCCTCCTTCATGCTTCCTTCCCCTATCCAAATCAATCCATCCCATCCAAATATCAAAAGAAAAATATTAAAAAAATAGAAAAATAGAAAAAAAATAGAAAAAAAGGAAAAAAATCAAAAAAGTAAAGAGAAATAAATTCATCCAATGGTGAAAACCATTCCTCATGGTACCTTGGGCAAGTACCATGATGAAAATCCCTTGTGGGTGTCATGTGTAATCTCTCATCCATTTTCACCCTACACTTGGGGGCAAATCTCACCTAGTCTATCATTTCCCCATCCATCGCATATCCTCATCCTATCATCCTATCCCTTTACTTATCCATTAATCCCCTTCACTATCCCTATCCACTTATTATATTTTTTCCTCTCCATGTTGAATATAAGGAATACTGAGAGGGGGGGTGAATTAGTATTCCACAAAACCACTTCTTAACATGTTCATTAATCCAATTTCCAAAATCAATAACATGAAAGTAGAATAAGCATAAGAACAACAACCATAAAGACATAACACATGGACACCAAGATTTTTACGTGGAAAACCTGAAAAGGGAAAATCCACGGTGAGTGTTAGCTCATAATATATTATAATAACAATACTAAATTATACAAGGCTCACTGCCATGGGGTTCACTGCCCAAAGAAATGCTCACTGCAAGTGGACTCACTGTCCAAGTGGACTCACTGTCCACTAAGAAGGAAAGATAGAAGATAGAAGAAAATTGGCTCACTACCGGTAATGAACTATTGTGAATGCATCTACCATATGTTGGATCACAGTTCCATTGAGTGCTCAATACATAGATTCAAAGGTCTTCATTTATTTTGCCCTACTTCTTAACTCTACTACATATACTTTATTTTCTGCCCTTGTTTTCTTTTTCTTATCTTCACTTTGCTCATAATCCTTCACACTTTGAATTCACACACATACAATATATCTCCACCTCAACATCGTAATCCATCAAGTATTTATATCCATAACAAGATTCATCTCATAATCAGGTCAACAAGCCAGACATGAAGGGTGTATACAATGTATTTTACCTTGTCAGCTTGATCATGTGTACAAACAATAATGCAGACCCAAACAATCATTTAATAATCTTCATATAGGTCGGTACCAATCATTCAACCACTTAGATTGATTGTTTAAACAATATATCTTCTCTGCATAAAGATCTAACATGTCTGTCGGCTTGTCTCTTAAAAACATGCTTGACCAATTGATCTGTCACATCAAAACTCTCACTGCAGACCATATGAGACTCAAAGTTTCATAGCCAACATTCATTCTAGACTTCTTATTATACCTTTAGAACTACAAGACAAAATATGCAACAATAGAGGAATGTGGGCCCTTTTGCTTTGGCACTGTGTATTGTTCCTGTCTTAGTTCTATTCACCCAAACTTAGACATTTCATAGTATGACTTCTAGAGGAAGTCAGGTCTTGAGCACTAGAACATATCATCATCAAATAGCTATGAATAATATATCTAAACCACATATAATGATCTTCCACTGCAGAGGCATACTGACCCAATCTCTGTCACTTACTCTGTATATTGCTCATACTTAGTCATTTTAGCCTTTTGGACCTTAATCCTTTTGTGCCTTGTTGCCAAACCAAATCTGTCTTCTGGAGTGAAATCTCTTTGTCATGCCATTGGAGTCCCTTTGCCTTTTTGCCATCAATGACAACATGCAATCCTTCATTAGAGCAGTGTCTCTTGCCAATAATCTCCCCCTTTGGCAGTGATGGCAACACTTAGTGAAAAATGCTTGTTTGCTCCCCCTTACTCTATATTTCTTCTCCCCCTTAGATGTTTGCCCATTTTTCACTGGTCTTCTTCTCCCCCTTTGATAGCAATGGCAAAGGTGTATGTACAGGGGTCAAAAATGTGTCAAAAATTGCAAAAACTACAATCACTGTCATATTCTGCCGCATATGTACATATACAAACTCCAACTTAATTTGTTTTGGGTTGTAGAATGTCATTGAAAATATTCTTGATTTGGACTAATTATTTATCCCAACTCTTCTTAGCTTTGTCCAAAATTTAAATATGGCCGTCTATAAGGAAGACCAATTTTTCTGCCTTTGTACATCAAAGGGTGTGTCAATATGTGCTTTTGCCTACAGTGCTTTTGCTGCAAGATTTGACATTGAGTCTAGCTTAGGACTTATTAGTCTTCTCAACTGACACATTTTTTTTTTCATTTGATCTCTCTTATTCATCAGATTACTTAACTCATTATGGATATTGATCACTTGTGTTTCTTTGTTGCTGACTAACTCAACTGTCAGATCAAATGACTTAGAAAGGTTTGTCAGCTACAGTTTCAGATCCTTGATCTTTTCTTCTAATTCCTCTGTGGCTTCCGGCCATGATAAATAAAATTTGTATAAATCACAAGCCTCTTTAATGGTACTATGTATACCTCTTATTCCATTGTCTAATAGAGTTCTATCATTTGCTAGCATGGTCTTTAATTCAGCTAATATTTTCTCATCAAACTCCTTTCTAGCTTTTGTTTCTACAAATTTTTCAAATGATTGCTGATTGATGTTATCATACCTTTAAGTTGATCAGTTGATGACATTGATGTATCTTTTTGGTATTCAGGCATCAACTTCTCCAACACATAAGATGTTGCACCACTGAGCTCATTATCCTGTATATGTGTTTTCATCAACTCTTCCTATGCCTTTTCTTGAACAACTAACACTAGTTTGAATTTCTGCACATGAGACATAGAATCTCATCCAAGACTTGTTTTTCTCTTTCCAAGAATTCCTTGACAGACTCCATAGTGTCTCTTTCTCTACCAGAGACTTCTTCTTGGTTTGGTTCTAGAAGATCTAGATCCATATCTTTACTTCCATCAACTTTTTGCTCTGATATAGGGCTCATCTCAGCTTGTTCATCTGCTTTGTTCTATTCCTCAGTCTTAGATTGATCCTCAACGATAGTCTCTGGAATAGTAACAGGGACTGAATCTTCTTTCTCCTTCGGCTCTTCACCTCCTTGATTCATGTTCACATCAGGAATAGATGTATCATTACCAATATTTGCTTATTTTCTATCATGTATAGTTAGAAGACGATGTTCCTTTAATACCCTCAAAGTGATTTCCTTAGTTTCCTTCACTATTTTTTCAATGTCATCTAACATAAGAATATTCATTCTTTTCTTTGTTCTGAACTCCTTGCTAAGCACTTTTGAAATTTTTGTTTTGTCTTCAGGAGTGATCTTCAGACATAACGTTATCAGTATGTGTTCTCTGATTTTGATATCCTTTGTCATAGCAGCATCTTTCCTTGTAGTCATGATACTACCCAAGGTGTTAAGGAGATCAGTAATGATCTCAATGAGGGCCTTATTGTAAATGCACAAGTATTTGACAATCGTATCTTCAATGATTTTTTTATCTACATCATTTTATTCATCTTAAAATTTGGCAATGGGTGTTAGCTTGCCATCAATTGTAATAGCCCTTAAAACTTCCTCTAAGCTCATTGTAGCCTGGTCTTCTGCAGGTATTGTAGTCTTAGCTTTATTTCTTTCTTTACTCTTACCAAATTTCTTCCCTTTTGTGGTACTGGAGGGTTTGACTTGCTGAGAACTGAAGGGGGGTGTACTCTGTGTCATCATTTTCTTTACTTCTTCATCGGTCTTAGTTTCCTCATCATCAATACTGACATACACTCTCTAACCTTTGGTCTTCTTCCTCTTGCCTATTTTCTCTTCTGCAGTTGTAGTGGAAGGAATACCAGAGGATTTAGATGTTGTTCTAGAGGAACCAGCACTTCTTGTTCTTCTTTTTGGTGCAGCAGGTGCCTCTTGTTGTGTCTTTTGAACTTCCAAAGCTTTATTTACTTCTTTTTCTTTAGCTACTTTTTTTGCCTCAACTCTAGCTCTTGTAGTTGATATTTGTTCTTTGGTGAAACCTTTGCTTTGTGCATATTCTTCTGCCATTTTCTAGGCCTTCTTTGAGATTTATGGCCTTATCTTCTCAACAAATACTTTTGTTGACAACTCCTCATAGGTTTCAAATCTTTCCTCTTTGGAGTCCCTTAGCTTGCTTAGCATATGTTGGGCATAGTTTTCCAATATTTTTCCATCAACTTCATATCCCATTGGTAAGATCCAGACAGGTTTGGGCTCCACGGACTCCATCATACATTGATCCTTGTCTATAATAAAGCATATATCATCTTTGAATTTCTCTACAATGGTCTTACGAATCCTTTCTCTAGATTGCATTAACTTTTGGAAGTTCTTGAAATAGCCCCATAGGGCTGTAGTTTGTGTATCAATGTTTCCTATACTGCTTAACCGGTTCCTAATCTATACTGCAATAGGTTTGTCTCCAGTCCAAAAATGATTCTTCATGCCTGGTAATTCTTGCATAAAGTAGGAAAATAAGCACAAAATCAACGTACCGAATTTGAAAGGGTATTTGTTTTCTTTTGTTTTCTTCAAGTTCTCCATTAACTGTTGACAGAGCAATTCACACAAGTCATACTTACATTTTCCTTGACCATTTGATAGGCAGTGCAAATGGCAGTACCGGAGACAAAGTTTTCTTGGTTTGTGAAGTAGACCTTATACCCGATTACCATGGATGCAAATCTAACTGCATGATGAAGGGGATAAATCATAAAACACACAACAAGAGAGATTACACATAGAAAATAGAACTTTATTTATTGATTTGGACAACTTGTTACATTACAGAGGCTCAAATACAATCAAAGGAATCAACCCTCCACAGGCTGCAACACATTACAGCTTCCTCTCACAAGACTCTGGAATCATCTGCCATCTGTAACCCCAAATCTGCTAGGGTTTATGTTTTCCCACCTATTCTTGACTCTACACTTCCCCCCTTAACTCTACTACCACCCAAGGTTCCCAAAAATGGTTATTAATATCCTTTTTTGCGGCCAACAACCTAATTTCAAAATTTGCATCTCCCTCCAAAAATAGGTCAACTTCTAGGAGCCATAACTTTTGATCTGGGTGTCCGATTGACGAACTGTTTTATGCATCAGAAAGCTCATGGAGTGCTCTATGCACTAAGAACCTACTCTTCTAAACCTAAGTTTGAATAATTTTTAGATATTTTTTGAGAAACGAAACTTTAATATCTTTTAGCTTGCAAATGATCTTTGCGTGATTCCTTCACCAAAGGTCTTATTTTTTAGTTACGAAGCTTCCTGTAAATTTTCACTTCAATCCATGCCCAAATGCAAACTTTCCTAAAATAGCAGGTTGCTATTTTTAGCAGTTTGGAAAAACTAAAAGTTCTACATCATTATTCAAGCGATTATGGAACCAGAACCACAAATTTTGAAAAGAAATGGAAAGAACATCAACAATTTTGAAACACATCTTTTTTTTTTGGGTGATGCAAGATTGCCCTTACACCACTGGATGCTCCTGCATCACTACATGATCTTCAATGTCACTAATTGTCAATGCCCTTTTATCAAATTTTGCTCTAGTGGCTTTCATCACTATATCATTTTTCATAGCCTTCAATACAGGCACTATACATGTAGAGTTTAGTCCTGTGATGACCCATATGGTATCTTTAGTGATCTTGAATGTAGAGTTGAGCCACATAAACTCATCATGAATTTGACTTAAGACATACCAGACCCATTCATCTTTTGTCAAAACTAGAAAATCTATATACTGAATGAGTTTCTTCTCCTCCAATGCCTTGTATTCTTCTTTTAGGTCAAATGTATCGCCACTTAGATGTTTTAGATATAGGTATGTGAGTTGACTACCTTCGTGTTCCTCTGGGGCAATATGAATATAAGCCCTAACATCTTCCACATACATCACACTGAACGGAATCCCAGAAAATGCACCATTTGGATTGACCTCTGTTGATTTGACTGGATGTTTTTTGAATTTTGGTCGGGCTCTTTTAGTTATGTCAATCACATGTGGTGTTTCCATTGTTGCAAAGATTCAATTGAGTTCACAGTAGGGTTTTGAATCTGAAAATTATCGGGTCATCCCACAATAATGGGTTACACTTTTTGGCCAAAATTGACATTGAAATCAACATTTTAAACTAAATCTTCACTTTCTGACACCTATAGCCGCTAAACCGTTAGGAATTTGAAGATGATATGAACTAGTGATTTGTGAGATTTTGTTTGTAGATTCTAAATATATTTTTTTAAAAAAATTGGAGTTAAATTGTAAAATGTTTTGCGTCTCCTTCGATAACTAGTTTTTATTAGTAAACAACATTTTTTTAAAGTGATGTGTATTCTGTAGCACATAACATTTTATCTACGAAGGATAAAATTTTGATTCTTTTGAATTTAGATTGGTAACATCGATATATAGGAAATGCATTTGGTTTTATAATGTTTTGTTGAATATTTTTTTTAATTAAGTTTTGAAGTCAAACAAATTATAATTTAGACAGAGGCATATTCTGTAAAACATAACTTTTTCAGTATGTATCGAAATTCAATTTTTTTTTGTTGAAACAAGGACATCAATACCTAGGGCATAGATATTTTTTAGAATTTTTTTTCACTAATTTACTAATTTTTCATGTGTGTAGAATAGAGAACTTGATGTTTGGTGAAAAACCTACATTCACAAGAAATAAAAAATAAATATAATAATCAAATTAAATATATTTAAAATTATACTTTTTGGGAAGCTTATAATAAGGACTACATACTTACAAAACATAAATTTTAAATGAATTCGTTTGATCCCCCAAAAGGTAAATCAAAAGTGGTTTTTTATCAACATTTTGATAGTTGTAGAGGAGACTCCATTATAGGTATGGTTTAAAACTAGTGGGGTTCTATCCAAGGGGATTTGAATCTAAGGGGGTTTGATCAAACTCTCTTGAATTAAAATCCTTTAAATGGAACTTTTCAAGGCTTAAATCATTATATTTTCTAAAAATATGTGATTTCAACAAAAATCAAGATGTCCCAGAAAGTGTAACCCATTATTGTGGCAGCAACCTACCTCTTTTCACTGAATTAGGGTTTGGCTTGATCTCACCTTGAATTGCTTTGGAAATTGCTATAATTGCTAGAATTTTTGCTTCTGTTTTCCTTAGACACTTGAGAGCTTGATTGCAAAGTGAATTTTTTCATCACATGAGTCCCTTTTTAATCCTTTATCTATCTTGACCTAATCGCCATAAATGCCTCTAATGAAAAAACTGTCAAACACATCTCTGTAGAATACAGTCTATTAGGATTGCTCTACAATGCTCTGCACTTGAACCTTTTTCACTGAAATTTCTTTCAAAGGATATGTCATATGCATCTTTTCAACATATTTTCATGTCAGATTCCAACACTAACTATTTGGCTGGGGCTTTTAGATTTTCAACACAGCTCCCCCTGAGCCAGAGCTCCCAATTTACTTCTCGGAGGAAGTATCTACACCAAAAATTGGTGCGGATCCATCCTTGTCCTCATTAACATCTTTCTTGATCCAAACCTTCTGCATTTCTTTCTTGATTTTAACTTGATCAACTGTGTTCTTGCCTTTGTCTTTTCTCTACTGTGTTTTCCCCTTCTCTATAGGATAATCTCCTTTTACAGTTATGCTTCTGCAGAATCTTGCAACATGTCCAAACTTATTGCAATTGTAGCATACCACATTCCTTTTTCCTGGATTCCTTCTATTGATTGGATTTGATCTGCATTGATTAGCCATATGTCCAAATCTATTGCATGCAAAACACTTTCCATTGAATGATTGAGTATTCCTTGCATTGTAAAAGCCATTCCTTACCAGATTTCTGCATTCATTTGATCTATGACCAATTTTCTTACAATTGAAACATTGACCAGAGAATGATGGAACATTCTAATTTATTCTACTCCTACACTGAGTAGCTTTATGACCAAACTTATTGCAATTAAAACAATGGCCATTGAAAGATGGGTACCTTTGAGAATTTGGTTGTCTGACTGGAGGTCTTCTTTGATTCCTGAACTGGTTTCCTTTGTTTTGCTTCAATACAATGTTTGCTTGACCTAATTTTGAACTCTCCTTTCTCAAATCCCAAGCCTTGCTTGTCATCGAAACTCTTTTGACTAGCAATCATTTCATCAAGTTTTGCAGAACTTATCTTGAACTTTTCTTCATGGCTCTTAGCTTTTTCCAAGTCTGATTTTAGGCTCACAACTTCTTTTTCAATTTTGGCACATTCTTCTAACTTGCTTTTTATCATCAGATTTAGATCGTCTTCTGCTTTATCTCTTTCTATAGCTTCCACTTTTAAATCATCCAAGGTTTCATTTGCTGATATCAATTGTTCACTAACCTCTTTGTATTTTTCTTTGAATTTCTTGACTTGTTCTTTTAGCTTTAGAATGCATTCGTCAGCTTTTTGTATGTTATCCTTCAGATCCCTGATTTTTGCTTCATATTTTTCAAGATCAATAAGAGTTGCTTCCAGTTCTACATTGTTTGAGAAATTTTCAAATCTCCTAGTTGCCATGAGTGAACTCTTTCAGATCTTCCTCAAGCTATTAGGCTTCTTCCAAGGAACCTTGCTCTAATACCAATTGTTGAATATAAGGAATATTGAGAGGGGGGGTGAATCAGTATTCCGTAAAACCACTTCTTAACATGTTCATTAATCTAATTTCCAAAATCAATAACATGAAAGAATAATAAGTATAAGAACAACAACCATAAAGACATAACACGTGGACACTAGGATTTTTACGTGGAAAACCCAAAAAGGGAAAAACCATGGTGAGTGTTAGCTCACAATATATTATAATAACAATATCGGATTACATAAGGCTCACTACCATGGTGCTCACTGCCCAAAGAAATGCTCACTGCAGGTGGACTCACTATCCACTAAGAAAGAAAGATAGAAGATAGAAGAAAATTGGCTCACTGCCAGTAATGAACTGTTGTGAATGCATCTTCCATATGCAGGATCACAGTTCCATTGAGGGCTCAATGACAAGGGTCGTTGTACCTCATCATTTAATCATATTTCTTTTGTCAAATCCTGGGCTGTGTCCTTGGCTATCTGCAATTAGGAATCCTATAATTTCTAGTTTTATCTAACTCTAATGACCTCTACTGATTTAAAGAAACTGATCTATCTGCTATGAAATAAATTCTAAGATTATTGAAAATAGAACTGAACAGTAAATTACTTAAAGCAAATCTATAAACTAAAACATGCATCTATTTATGAAAACAGTAAATATCTTTTAAAGCAAAATCTGAAACAACAAAACAACATTACTAGCCTTATGCCTTGGTGGTGAGAGTGGGTCGTTGCTCCACACCCTTAGGGATAAAGACTAAAGTAAAGAATCAACACAAGAGAATAATATCAAAACTCAATTCAGTCCAATTCCATCAGCTTTGTATTCAGTAAAATATTGATGTCAAAATGAGATTACAGAAATTAGAAGAATAATCGCCCCCTTTTCTGCTACTTCTATAAGTTTATATCTAAATCTGTGATGAGAGATCATGCACCCTATTCTACTAGTTCATCTAAGAGATAACATCAATCTCTTTATTCTACTAATAGTCTAACTATAGAATAAATATCCATGCAAATAAAAATAGATTGAGTGGAACAGAAGTTCACACTGAATCTGAGTCTTAGTCTTAAATACAAATGGGCAGCGAGGCCCTAAAATATAGGGATTAAATTAGTTTATCAGTAACTCATGTAAAAACCAAAAAGAGATAAAAATTCCATTAGTTAACTATAGACTGCCCTTAATTACTTAGGTGATGATTTGAGTAACATCAAGAGCATCCTGATCACCACTAGAAATGTCTGACCGACAATTGTGCTGGAAATCTGCACTATTCTAAAAAGGCACCGGAGATGTATGTTCCTGTCTGTAGCTCTGGAGATATGTTTGTGACCTTCTCGTTCAGCTTCGGAGATGTTTAAGTCTTCAATCCAGCTCTGGAGATGCTTCAGCTTCTTATCCCAAAAACTTCTCCAATTAAATTTGAAACCTTGGAGACCAGACGTGGCAGGATGATGTCGGCTCCGGAGATCATTAGGACTACCTCCAGAGATGCACAAAACTATCTACTCGAACACTTGTACCTGTTGATTCAAAAAGAGAAGATTTCTACATATTTCCATCAATTCAATGCACATTAGTCCTTCAATCAGAAATCATGATCTTAAGTAATTCATCTCTTATTAATCATCATTAGAACAATCTTGCTAGCCTATTTTGGTGCAGTCATCAGGACAATGGGATAAAAAGGGAGAAAAAGAGAGGTAAAAATATGTGTTTCATGGGTGCTACCTGGCACTCATCATTTCCCCCCATACTTAAGGATTAGTAGGTCCTCCTACTTCTCACAATCTGGATTTATTCTGGTGGAAGATCCTATCAATCAAGTTGTAGTCTTGTGCATAGGTAGTCCAAGTGGTGCGGTTGGTATTACTATTTCCCCTATACTGATCAACCTGTTTCAACCACTCTTGCAACTTATCATCTTCCATCTGCTCAGCCCAGACAGGTAGTGGCTCAATGATGAGAGAGGGTCTGAAATGGCCACCTATCCACTCTTGTTTGTGTTTATCCATCATTTTGGATATTAACCTTGCCTTCCTCATAAATAATCTTAAGTTAGCAGGGGTCACCACTTCTCTCATTTTCTACTCTGAAGTTAGAATGTTCCACCTTTTCTTTGCTACTGCAAGCACTAGATTAGCTGAACTGTTCATAAAAAGACCAAAATTAATGGAACACTCATGCAGATTTTTCAGATACAATGGCAAAATTTTGGTCTGACTTTCAGGGTGATAGACATATGCTTTGAATTGGACCTCAAAAGCATAAGGGTTTGGACACTTCTTTCTGATGAAAAGATTTATTTATGTATCCTTCTTGAGATAAGCCTCCATTCACTCATTCCAAATCTAATGATTCCTCATCAGTGACATGAATGATTTGAGCTGGCATTCCCCTACAAGATAATTAAGAATGAAGGTCATATCGTCAACACAGAAACCATGCAAATATAATTCACACAGAAATTTTTCGTTTTCATCAGAACTCCTTGTATATACTTCCATGAACCCCTCTGTTGTCTCTGTATTCTCAGTCAGATTAGACAGGACTAAAAATAACTTCCTTTGCATGACTCGTTCCTGTAAGAACATAGCATAACTGGTACTTGGAGGCCTACAAGATAGAATCTCAGAAGAAATGGAGGCCATTTGAATGACTTTTTCCTCCAGGGTTTCTACTCTTTTTATCATGGCAGTAACTGTCCTCTGTAATTGCAGCATAGGCTTAGAAGCCTCATATTCTCTACATCTTCTTTCCCAGTGGAATAGGGCCTTAGGAATATCAATGGGGATTGGACCCACATATGGATTTGTTTGTACCTCCTATTCACTCATTGCCCTTGGGCCATATAACTCATGAATATATTCCTCCTGATCATCTATTTTATTGTTGGCCCAAGTTAATTATTTATCTTAGCTCTGTACTTTTTCAATTAATGCTACAATTATTATGAGACCATTGTCTCTAGCCTTGGTAAGATCAGAAATGTTCTGTACTACCTCTACCTCCTTTTCCCTAAGGATTTTAGTTGTCTCAGTCTCCTAGGCTTTCAATTCTACTTCCTTCTCTTGAATTATCTGTTGTTTACTCTGGAGCTCTTCTTGTAGTTTCTCAATGACCTCTTTTTTCTCCATCTCTTTCTCCTTCATGACCTTCTTGAGGTCAGTGATGATCATGTTTTTCCCCCATATTGATCTTTTTAGATTATCAATCTCTTTTGACATCTGTTGTTCTTTTGAAATTTTAGTATCTTCTTGGTTAGAGGGGTGAGAATATGCTTCTGTTTCTTCTTCTGTCTGCTATACCTCAAGGGCTCCCATAGCCATTGGCTCTTCACTGCCAGCTGCATCCATTTGCTCTACTTCAACTTCCCCTGTAGCCTCCCTATCCTGAATTTCTTCTTGGGTCTTCTCTACAACTACTGGCACTGATGAAGGCCCAGCTTTCTCCTCAAAAGTTCTGAAACCCAAAGGACTTCAGCTAGGGGAGCAATATCTTTTTTAGTTTGGGAGAGCTACCTTTTCCTTTTGCTTCTCCATAGCATGGGTGGAGCAGGTGCCTCCAAAGCAGGTGTATCATCCTCAGAATCAGAGGAAATAGTATAAGTTTATTTTTGTGTTGACTCTGTTCTTCAGGGTATTTTGCAGTTTTGAATGAGGATTATGATGTCAATTCGTTTAGTGGCTTGGATTATGGAAGAGAACTTAAAATTAGTTAGAGTGCTTATCCGATCATAATTGAAGCAGAGTGATGAGACACTCCGTAGGCATGGTGACAGTGCAGCAACGATGGTGGCATGCATGCATTTGGGAAGTAAAATAATGGCAGGAGGATGTGTCATAATGACGGCACCCAAAAATAGAAATGACAAGATAGTTGCTAATTAATGTTTAATTAAGAGAGAATTACCTAAACCAATTGTAATGATGAGGAACTGATGTATTTGGCTGAAATGTTGTGGCATTGATGAGACTTGACGCGACGTGGTACCTGAGTAGCTTCTTCATGGCTTGAAATGATGACACCATCTTTATAATCACGTAACCTACAATCATTCCAGCTAAGTGGTTCAAGAATCCATGTATCCAGGTGATGTCAACGTGGTCCTTATAAGTACCCATTCAAACGAGAGTAATGATTTCTCCTGAGATGCGTGTTGGCTTCATCTTTGTTCTTGTCATTAAGTGGAGGATGAGTCATGATGACCTCATCAAATGACATTGGGGAGGTGGGTCCCCTCCAAATTATATTCAGAATAGATCTTTATTGGTGGAGTGCCGGAGGTGCTCCTAGTGTGCAAGTGGCAGAGATGCTCCTTATTCAAGAAGTGCCAGAGGTACTCCTTATTTGCAAGTGCCGGAGGTGTGTGTGAGTAACTCTAGGCACCTGATCGCCTCTGTAGCTTGATTATTCTTAGATTGCATGAAGAAGGGAACTGCCATTTGCTAGTTTTCAATCCCCTTGGTTGAGAAAGACAGCCATTTACTGGTTTTCTATCTTCCTCTTTTTTTTCTTTTTTTTCTTTTTTTAAGAAGGCCACCATTTGTTGGTTTTCAACCCTTTTTTTTAGTCCAAAATTGTGACAGAGGATGTGTCCTATGTAACCAAACATAAATCTTTGATGAACTCCTTAGTGGATGGTCTTTTATAGAGTCTAATTCGGTGGCCATTTACTAAAAATGTGTCTATACCTCCATCAATAGGTTCCAACAACACTATTCCATTCTCAAAAACTTTCTTTATCTAATAAGGACCCATCCAATGAGTTTGTAACTTCCCTTTTAACTCCTTAAATTTAGAATCATAAAGAAGAACCCAATCACCTTGTTGAAATGTCCTCCCCTTGACGTGTTGGTCATGCCATTGCTTCCTTTGATATTGGACCAGTTCTGTTTGCTGAATGGCTTCTATCCAAATTTCATCTAACTCATTGAGCTGAAGAATTCTATTTTGTTGGGCTATGGACAATGGTAGACCAATATCTAATGCATTTTTAAGTGTTTGGAGCTCAAATTCTATAGACAGGATGGGCTTCTTTCCATAAACTAATTCGTAAGGTGAGAATTTTATTGTGGACTTCCAAGTGGTATTGTAAGCTCAAACTGCTTCAGGTAATTTGTTAGCCCAATCTTTTCTATTCATTGTCACTGTCCTTATCAGAATGTTCTCAAGTTCCCTATTAGTCACCTCTACCTGCCCATTGGCTTGAGGATGGTAAGGTGAAGATTTCATGTGCTTGACTTGATACAAATCTGTGAATGCTCTAATTACCTATGAAGTAAACTGAGGTCATCTGTCTAAAACTATGGATCTTGGGGCTCCAAACCTCAAGAAAGTATTATTATAAAGGAAATCAACAACTTTCTCTTCTCTTGCAAATTGCAAAGCTTGAACCTCAGCCCATCTAGTCACATAGTCTTTGCATACCAAAATATGTGCTTTTCCTGATGAAGGTGGAGAAATTGGTCCCACAAAGTCTAGACCCGACTGTTCAAATGGCTCCATCAGTACTTGAGGATGCAGTAACATCTCCTGAGTGAAGGTTGGTTGTCCCATCCTTTGGCACTGATCACATTGCTACACATACTTCTTGGTATCCTTATGAATAGAGGGCCATTAGTAACCAACTCCTAGGATCTTGTGGATAGTTTTGTGAGAAGAATAATACCCACCAGAAGGTTCATCATGACATGCTCTCAACACATCAAAAATTTCATCATCTTTTAAACACTTACGTAAAATGAAATTAGGACCACATTTAAATAACAAACCATTTAATCATTTGTAAGATAAGCTTTCCTTAACTAAGCATTTCTTCTATTTTGAGGTAAAATGGGATGGATACAAGCCTATAGCTAAGAGATTAGCTATATCAACAAACCAAGGTACAGTAGAGGACAGGTTTCCACTAGCTGGTTTTCTCCTCTTGTATGCAATCTTGACAAAAATTTAGAAACCAAATTAAACTTGCCTAGACTATCAACTATGGTAATGTCAAATTATTGCAATAGCAATAACCACCTAATGATCCTTGCACCTACTGCTGGCTTATTCATTAAGTATCTGATGGCTACCTGATCAGTGTGAACATATATTTTATATCTAGTGATATAATGCCTGAATTTGTTTATAGCATAGATGACTGCCAAGAATTCTTTTTTAGTTGTGGTGTAATTTCTTTCTATAGAGGTAAGGTTTTTGTTGATGTAATAGATGGCATGCATACTTTCCCCTTCCTCCTTCTATCCTAAGACTGCCCCAATGGATTCATTTGAAGCATCAGTTTGTATATGGAATGGTAAAGTCCAATTAGGTCCTCTCAAAACAAGTGTGACAGTAAGCTTCTCTTTTAGGGTTTCAAATGTTGATTGATAGTCTTCTGTCCATAGAAATTTTGTGTCTTTGTTAAGCAGGGTAAACAGGGGGGCAACTGTTCTGCTGAAATTTTCTATGAATCTCCTATAGTAGCCTACATAACCCAGAAAACTTCTAACATCTGTCTGATTTTTGGGTGAAGGTAACTGTTTGATTACTTCTATTTTGTTTTGATATACTTTGATCCCATTTGTTGAAATGTGGTGTCCCAATACAATTCCTTCCTCCACCATCATGAAGCACTTTTCATGGCTCAAGGATAATTGATTTTTCTCATAGCATTTTAGTACTTTCTCAAGGTTTATGAGAGCTTCCTCAAAGTTTTCCCCATACATAGTAAATTCATCCATATAGACCTCCATGCACTCATTTGTTAATTCAGCAAAAATTGCTAAAACAAGCCTATGAAATGTAGCTGGGGCATTACATAGTCCAAATGGAAGAAATTTGTAGGCAAAAGCTCCCCAAGAACATGTAAAAGTGGTTTTGTCCTAATCTTCAGGTGCTACTTGGATTTAGTTATACCCACTGAACCCATCTAGGAAAGAAAAATACTTTCTCCCAGCAAGGTTGTCCAGTACTTGGTCAATGAATGGCAAGGGAAAGTAGTCTTTTTTTGTATCTTTGTTTAGCTCCCTATAGTCAATACACACCCTCCATTTCCCATTATTTTTAGGCACTATGACTAGGAGTGAGACCCATTGACGGTCTGAGATTGGATATATAAACCCTGCTTGCAGCAATTTTTCTATTTCAGTCTTAACAATATCTTTTAAAGAAGGATTCAATCTTCTCTGGGGGTTGTCTATCAGGTTTGATATCCTCAGTGTATATATGATAGGTATAGATCTCAGGAGGAATCTCCTTCATATCTTGGTATTCCCAAGCAATAGCTGCTGAATGGGAAATCAGAAGTTGGATAAGTTTTTCTTCCTAATTTGTTGTTAACTGAGTGTTGATATTAAGTGTTTTTCCTGGTAAAATCATGACTTGTTTTATGATTTGATCCATGGATGTAGTCAATCCATACACTAGAGTCATGGTATTAAGGGGACAAGAATGTGGAAGCAACATGTGGAATGTGGCTAAGTCTCTGTAAAAGGTCTCCCCCAAGGAATGATATTTGCTAGGGTACAATGAGTAGAAGTGAGAAGTTCTCTCCTAGAATCTTGGGCAAGCACCATCACATCCTCATTGATTAGGATGTGGGTAATGTCTTCTATTGTATCATAGTATATTTCTTCTTCCAACTCACCCAAATGTTCCTTGATGGTGACCATAGCTACTGAGGCACTATTGGTGCAGGAGCACCTACCTGACAGCTGGCCTCCATGAGGCAGTTAGTTTGTTTTAGGTCTGGTTAATGTTTCCAAGGTCTTATAAGACCAATGCATGTAATAAGGTCATGTTGACCATACTTTACTATTTTTAGCTAGGTTGTTAGGACAGCTGTTATGCTGTATGTTCGGTTGGATCCTCCCAGCCGCTTGGAGTCAGGTCGGTAGTACTCGCGAGAATTCCTATTTATGCATGAGGATCGGTTGGTTTTAGAGATAGATACAGATTGAGCAGTATTGCAGATCATCGATTAGATATTGCAGAGAGTGAGACAGAGAGGGAGAGACTGAATATTGTATTTGCATCTTTTGAAATCAATAAAGAGATCCTGTTGTGTCCATTCTCTGTTTTGAATTCCATTGTGTGATCGATTTGCTGTTCTGGTGGTTGCATGGATTTGCTGATCCATTCCACCAGTTGATTCGTCGAATCGGTGGAATGGCCATGTATAATAGCTTAGGGTTTAGTCTGCATTTTGTGTTTGTTTGCATGTATGTTTGCAGGATCGCAGTCGAGAGGTGTTGAGAACCCTAGCATGGGTATGTGCTAGGTCGTGCTGATAGTTAGAGTCTGGAAAGTTGTCCAGGAAGCGGATCGGGTCACCTCAGGAGGTTCGGCGGATTGGAAATTCACTAAGGTTGGAAAATCCATCGCAACGGCATCATCAGGATATTTCTGTGTATATCCTACAGTTACTTCAGGTGTCATCTGAGTAGATGGAGGTGAACATGATGCAGTAGTTTGCATAAGGTGAATGCGTTTCGGGGTGATCATCATCAGGTGTTGCCGAGGAGGAGCGTATCGGCATAAGGTAGAAGATCGGGTTGATAAAACCATCGCGGGCGGATAATGTTAAGTTTGGCCGACAGCAGGATATTGGAAGAGCTGCATGTGACGTCATCGTCATCAGGATAATCGTCATCAGGATATCGGGGTGACGTAAGCATCGAAGGAAAGGTGTATGAAGTGTCGTCATCAGGATATATGGAGGGAACCGGATATTTTATATCCTGCTGATGAACATGATGTTGAACATCATGATGTTGCATATAGAGGTTTGCGGTAAGATGAACAGTGAACATCAGGAGGATGTTTGCGCTTGCCGAATGTGATGATGCTGCCGATAGCCGGATATGATGATGCTGCTGACAGGCGAAAGGTCGAAGGTTTGTCTGCAGGAGGATATCGGTCGGCAAGAGAAAATATGATGATGCTGACAGTGTTAAGGGAAATATGATGATGATGAAGGGTTGCGGACATACATGCTGTATGTCAAGGTTTTAGTGTGGATGCCTCTGCATCATAGTGGTATCAGAGCTTAGCAAAAGGTCTGGGCTGTTGTGTGTTGATTCTGTCACCGAAAGGACAGAGGTAGAGGAGTGAGAGGTTGACAAAATGCCTCTGAAAGGTAATGGTACTGCAAGGGAATTGCAGGAGATGAAGGAAAAACATGCCAGAGAGATGAGGAAGATGAAGGAGCTTGCTGAAGCACTTCAAGCTAGGCTTGTAGCCTTGGAGAAGAACAAAAAGAGGGAAGTGGAAGACAGTGAATCAGAAGAAGATGAAGATGCTGTTGAAGAGTATGAAGAGGTAGCTGAAGGTCTGGATGCTAAAGACCAGAGATTTGCAAAACTGTTAAAGGCAGTGCAGAGTGATAAACCTAAGGTAAAGGTTGATGTTTCCAAGTATAATGGAAGTTTGAATGAAGATGAGTTACTGGATTGGATTGCTACACTTGATAATCACTTTGAATGTGAAGATGTTGCTGAGGATCAGAAGGTAAAGATTGCAAAGACCAAGTTAGGAGGTCATGCTTTGGTATGGTGGGATTATGTACAATCTGAGAGAAGGAAACAAGGGAAGTCAAAGATCACTTCATGGGATAAAATGGTAGCAAGGATCAAAGGTAAATTCTTGCCCAAGGATTATGAAATTTAGATGTTTAAGAAGCTGCAATTTTTAAGGCAGAAGGAAATGGATGTGAAGGCATATATTGAGGAGTTTTATAAATTGAGTATGAGATCTGGTCATCATGAGAATGAGGTAGAAAAGGTGGCTAGGTACTTGGCTGGTTTGAGATTGAACATACAGGATGAGTTAGTTTTAGCTAACCCTAAGAATGTGGAAGATTGTTACCAAATGGCAATCAGGATTGAAGAAAAGATGAATAGGAGACAAGATAAGTCCATGAGAGGAAGAGGCAACAATATGAGGGGAAGAGGATTAGCCCCTACAACAAGGCAAACCAATGAGGGTCAAGAAGACACTGGTAAAGGACAGGGACAGTCTGATTTCAGAGGTGGATGGAAAGGTAATAGAGGCAGATTTGGAAGTGGTAGAGGTTCTACTACATTTTCAAGAAAGTGTTACACCTGTGGTGAGTTTGGTCATCCATTTTTCAAATGTCCAGAAAACAAAGGTTCATCATCCAGAGATGATAGAACGAATGACAAGAGCGTACAACTTGTGCAAGAAGAGAAAGTAGAGCAAAGTGTGCAGAGTTCAAACACTTATCAAGGAGATAGAGTTCCTGACGGTTATGGGTATCCTGAGGAGGGAGAAGCATTGATGCTTAGGAGAATTAGTTTGCAGACATCAAAAGATATGATGCAAAGAAGAGCTCTTTTCAAGACCACATGCAAGAGCAAAGGTAAAGTATGTAAGGTTGTCGTTGATACTGGTTCAACAGATAACATGGTATCTCAGGAAATGGTGGATAAACTAAATTTGGAAAGGATTCCACACCAACACCCTTACAAGGCATCTTGGGTGAATGATAGTCAATCACTTTTTGTATATGAACAGGCATATGTGGATTTTCAGATTGGAGCATATCATGATAGAGTTTTGTGTGACATTTTGCCCATGGAATGTTGTCACCTACTGTTGGGTAGACCATGGCAATTTGATAGAAGGGTACTGTATGATGGGTATGCTAATACCTACACCATCAAGAAAGATGGGAAAACTATTATGTTGATGCCATTGCAGGAAGATGCTGCAGCACAAGGGGCAGCCCAAATCATTTTAGTGGGAAAGAAGGAATTTGTGCAGAAGCCTATAGGAGCAGGCATAAAGGCAGTTGAGGACACTGTAGGGAAAGGAGTTGTTAAGGACAACAGTTTGAAGAAAGTTTTAGTTTTGACTGACAGAGGTCAGCAGCAGGTTCAGAAACAGGTTTGCAAACAACAACTAGTTGAGAGGAATGACAAGGATGTTGTCATAGTTGGGACTATTGTTTGTCCTATAAAGGTTGAAAGAAAGACAGAGTTGAACATTGCGGAAGTTCAAGAGGTAGTTCAGACAGAGGTTCTGGTCAGACAACCTGACAAACACAAGGTATGTGAGAGAAGGGCCTACATTGACAGGCATGAGGATTTACTTGCAAGAAGGCAAGTTACAGTTCAGAAGTCTTGGAGCAGCCAAGAGACAGCAGAGGACAAAGCTGGAACAGGTCAGAACACTGACATGACAAAGTGTAAAGGTGGAGGACTTCCACATCCTAACTCATGGGACATGAGTTCTTTTCTATTGGGGAGTATGGTGCAGGAGCACCTACCTGACAGCTGGCCTCCATGAGGCAGTTAGTTTGTTTTAGGTCTGGTTAATGTTTCCAAGAAGGTCTTATAAGACCAATGCATGTAATAAGGTCATGTTGACCATACTTTACTATTTTTAGCTAGGTTGTTAGGACAACTATTATGCTGTATGTTCGGTTGGATCCTCCTAGCCGCTTGGAAGCTCCCAGCCGCTTGGAGTCAGGTCGGTAGTACTCGCGAGAATTCCTATTTATGCATGAGGATCGGTTGGTTTTAGAGATAGATATAGATTGAGCAGTATTGCAGATCATCGATTAGATATTGCAGAGAGTGAGACAGAGAGGGAGAGACTGAATATTGTATTTGCATCTTTTGAAATCAATAAAGAGATCCTGTTGTGTCCATTCTCTGTTTTGAATTCCATTGTGTGATTGATTTGCTGTTCTGGTGGTTGCATGGATTCGCTGATCCATTCCACCGGTTGATTCGTCGAATCGGTGGAATGGCCATGTATAATAGCTTAGGGTTTAGTCTGCATTTTGTGTTTGTTTGCATGTATGTTTGCAGGATCGCAGTCAAGAGGTGTTGAGAACCCTAGCATGGGTATGTGCTAGGTCGTGCTGATAGTTAGAGTATGGAAAGTTGTCTAGGAAGCGGATCGGGTCACCTCAGGAGGTTCAGCGGATTGGAAATTCGCTAAGGTTGGAAAATCCATCGCAACGGCATCATCAGGATATTTCTGTGTATATCCTGCAGTTACTTCAGGCGTCATCCAAGTAGATGGAGGTGAACATGATGCAGTAGTTTGCATAAGGTGAATGCATTTTGGGGTGATCATCATCAGGTGTTGCTGAGGAGGAGCGTATCGGCATAAGGTAGAAGATCGGGTTGATAAAACCATCGCAGGCCGATAATGTTAAGTTTGGCCGACAGCAGGATATTGGAAGAGCTACATGTGACGTCATCGTCATCAGGATAATTGTCATCAAGATATCGGGGTGACGTAAGCATCGAGGAAAGGTGTATGAAGTGTCGTCATCAGGATATATGGAGGGAACCGGATATTTTATATCCTGCTGATGAACATGATGTTGAACATCATGATGCTGCATATAGAGGTTGGCGGTAAGATGAACAGTGAACATCAGGAGGATGTTTGCGCTTGCCGAATGTGATGATGCTGCCGATAGCCGGATATGATGATGCTGCTGACAGGTGAAAGGTCGAAGGTTTGTCTGCAGGAGGATATTGGTCGGCAAGAGAAAATATGATGATGCTGACAGTGTTAAGGGAAATATGATGATGATGAAGGGTTGCGGACATACATGCTGTATGTCAAGGTTTTAGTGTGGATGCCTCTACATCAACTATTTTCCATGTTATCTGGCTCATCTACCCATACTCTTCTTGTATAATGTATTGATGGTTTAGCTGGAGGATACAAAGATATTTTCTTCAAATCTATCCCATTAGAAATGACCATATCCCTAGTTTGACAATCAATAGATTATATTGCTATAGCTAGCCATGGTCTTCCTAATATCAATGGATAAGCATTTCTTTGGTTTCGTGGTTATAATATCAGGAAGTCTACTGGGAATTCCCATGATTCTATCACAACTGGGACATCAGTAATTACCCCTTTCAGAATAGCTACTGACTGGTCAGCCAGTTGAAGGATTGTAGATGTGGATTGGATACCTGTGAGGGCTAATTTGTCCATTGTATGAACTGTCATCACATTTATTGCTACTCCCAAATCAACCAAAACATTTGAAATTTCTACTCCTAAGATGTAAATAGTTATGACAGGATTTCCAAGGTCTCCATACTTTGGGAGGAGCATTTCTCCCATCAGTAGATCTACTACTTTCCCTTCCACCTGGATTGTAGAAGGAAAGTTTTTCTTCCTGCCCTGTGTTTTGACACAATGTTGTTTAATGAATTGGTTCAGTTTTGGCACATCTCTGATTGCTTGGAGGAGTGGAATTTCAATGTTTAGTTGTCTGATTTCTTGTAACAGTTTTGATTCTAGGGTAGATTGGACTTGTTTTTGTAAGATCTTTCTTTGGGGAACATGTTGTTGAGTCATTCTAGGTATGGTGCTAGTTTTTCCATCTCTGGAGCTCTTACCAGAAATGTTTCCAAGAATGTTCTTCATAGTCAGCCTTTTAGGAGGAACTCCAGAGTTATCCAAGGATGATTCTTTTTGCACCGTTTCAGTAGTAATCTCCTCTGGAAGTTGAGTGGATGAGTTTTCAGGTTCCACATCATTGGTTACTTCAACTATAGTTGGAGGAGATGGTCTTAGGAATGCTTTCCCAGAACGTAGCTAGAGATTATTGGGATATATAGCATTAATACCAACCATGTTTTCTTGTTCTGTCATGTAAACAGTTGCTCCCTGTTTACTTCGTGGGTTTGGTATAGGTTGAGTTGGTAAGGGTGGTTGGCTAACTAGTTCATTTTGTGACTGACCTTGTGTATTAGGGGATCTAGTTAGTAATGCTTATTGTTGAGGTTGGAAACATCTAGGTTGTCCCCTGTATTGTTGATTATATCCCTGTTGAGGACCCCATTGAGGCTGCATGTTTTGTGATCCAAACTATGGTGGCCACTATTGATTTCCCCAGAGCTGATTTTGCCAATGTTGGTTTTGTCATTGTTGATTTGGCCACTCCTACTATCCCCAAGGAGGATTATTTTGAGGCCCATGCCAAGTTTGATTCCATTGATTATTTCCCCAATTAGAAGGACCCCTATAAGAAGGCTGGCTTGGATATTGATTATAAGGGAAATTCCCAGCTTGTTTTTGTCCTACATAGTTCAACTCTTCTTCTATGATGGCATTCTTCTTACTCAACCTTTTTAGGGCTGGAAGTTGACTACATTGACTGGTAGGATGTTCCCTGTCATAGATCTGATAGATCTCTGATTTGTCTAAAGGACATTCTCTCAACAGATGCTTGTTTCTACACCTAGGACAATAGATGGAGAGTGGTTCAGTTGTTCTACCTTGATTAGTTATTCTATTTTTTGCCTGAATCCCATCTAATGTGGTATTTAGCTGGACTAGAATATCTGTTTTCAGATTTGCAATCTCTTCCATTAACTGTCCTGTTTCATTCTTCCCTTTGAAAGATTTGGGTGTTCTTACTCCATCTTGGGTTTTGGAATAGTTCCTATAGAGTTCTTCTATAGCAAGCATATCCATTTTGTTGATATTCCCTTTTCCCATCAGATCCAGTGCATGTTTTGATTCTTTGTCTAATCCTTTTACAAATAGGGTTCTAGCCAAAGAATGATTTATAGGATTGCCATATCTTCTCAAAGAAAAGTTGAACCTATCCACATAATCCTCTAAGGTCTCTTCCTTTCTTTGTTTAATTTTGAATAACTCCTCATTCTTATCACTGACTCTACAATAGTCCTAGTATTTTCCCAAGAATTCTATCTCTATCTGATCCCAGGAATGGATGGAATTTTGGGGCAGGCCCATAAACCATCTCATTGTAGAATATTTTAGGGTTGAGGGAAACAATTTGAGTTTTTGATTATCTGATCCATAATCGTAAGTCTAAAATACCACTTTGAATTCAGACAAAAACTGATCTGGATCCTTAGAAGCAAGACCCCTAAAATTTGGCAAGTGTGTAGGTGAAATATATTTCATAGGGGCATTATCTCCAGCAGCCAGAATAATGGGATATGAGAAGGTTCTTCGAGCCTGATTTTCCTCATCTTCATGATTATCATGATTATCATCCATGTCTAGTATTGGTTCTTTTCCTTGAGGTTCTAGGAAATTAGGTTCTATCAAAGGATCTGCCTAGAATTTTTGTTGTAATTCTTGCATATAGTCAGCAAGTGGAAGATTTGGAGGATTGAAAGGATTATTAATTTCAGATGTAGCTTCCAAGGCAGGTTCTAGATGTCTCTCTTCAATAAGATCTTGTGCCACCCCATTGCTTTCTCCTATAGTTTGTTGATGGGATGTCTGTTTTATGTATCTTCCTTTTGAATCTCTAGCTCTAACCATATAAATCTATCCTAAAACTGTTTAGCTAAGTTTGCCTAATTAACACAATATGTCCCCGACAACAGCGCCAAAAATGACAAGGGTCATTGTACCTCATCATTTAATCATATTTCTTTTGTCAAATCTAGGGTTGTGTCCTTGGCTATCTGCAATTAGGAATCCTATAGTTTCCAATTTTATCTTACTAACTCTAATGACCTCTACTAATTTAAAGAAACTGATCTATCTACTATGAAATGAATTCCAAGAATATTGAAAATAGAACTGAACAGTAAATTACTTAAAGCAAATCTATAAACTAAAACATGCATCTATCTATGAAAACAATAAAAATCTTTTAAAGCAAAATCTAAAACAACAAAACAACAACACTAGTCTTTTGCCTTGGTGGTGAGAGTGGGCCCTTGCTCCACACCCTTAGGGTTGAAGACTAAAGTAAAGAATCAATACAAGAGAATAATATCACAACTCAATTCAATCCAATTCCATCAACTTTGTATTCAACAAAATATTGATATCAAAATGAGATTACAGAAATCAGAAGAATAATCACTCCCTTTTATGCTACTTCTGTAAGTTTATATCTAAATCTATGATGAGAGATCATGCACCCTATTCTACTAGTTCATCTAAGAGATAACATCAATCTCTTTATTCTACTAATAGTCTAACTACAGAATAAATATCCATGCAAATAAAAATAGATTCATTGGAACAGAAGTTGACACTAAATCTGAGTCTTAGTCTTAAATACAAATGGGTAGCGAGGCCCTAAAATATAGGGATTAAATCAGTTTATCAGTAACTCATGCAAAAACCAAAAAGAGATAAAACTTCCAGCCGTTAACTATAGACTACCCTTAATTACTCAGGTGATGATTTGAGTAACATTAGGAGCATCTCGATCACCACTGGAAGTGTCTGACTGGCAACTGTGCTAGAAATCTGCACTGTTCTAAAAAGGCACCGGAGATGTATGTTCCTATCTATAGCTCCAGAGATATTTTGTGACCTTCTCGTTCAGCTCTGGAGATGCTCAAGACTTCAATCCAGCTCCAGAGATGCTTCACCTTCTTATCCCAAAAAATTCTCCAATTAAATTTGAAACCTTGGAGACCAGATGTGGTAAGCTGATGTCGACTCTGGAGATGATTAGGACTACCTCCAGAGATGCACAAAATTGTCTACTCGAACACTTGCACATGTTGATTCAAAAAGAGAAGATTTATGCATATTTCCATCAATTCAATGCACGTTAGTCCTTCAATCAGAAATCATGATCTTAAGTAATTCATCTCTTATTAATCATCATTGGAACAATCTTGCTAGCCTATTTTGGTGTAGTCATCAGGACAATGGGATAAAAAGGGAGAAAAGAGAGGTAAAAATATGTATTTCATGGGTGCTACCTGGCACTCATCACTCAATACACAGATTCAAAGGTCTTCATTTATTATGCCCTGCTTCTCAACTCTAGTACATATACTCTATTTTTTGCCCTTGTTTTCTTTTTCTTCTCTGCACTCTGATCATAATCCTTCACACTTTGAATTCACACACATACAATATATCTCCACCTCAACATTGTAATCCATCGAGTATTTATATCCGCAACAAGATTCATCTCATAATCAGGTCAGCACACTAGACATAAAGGGTGTATACAATGTATTTTACCTTGTTGTCTTGATCATGTGTACAAACAATAATGCAGACCCAAACAATCATTTAATAATCTTCATATAGGTTAGCACCAATCATTCAACCACTTAGATTGATTGTTTAAAAAATATATCTTCTCTGCATAAAAATCTAACATGCCTACCAGCTTGTCTCTTAAGAACATGCTTGACCAATTCATCTGTCACATCAAAACTCTCACTGCGGACCATATGAGACTCAATTATTCATAACCAACATTCATTCTAGACTTCTTATTATACCTTCAGAACCGCAAGACAAAATATGCAATAGCGGAGGAATGAGAACCCTTTTGCTCTAACACTGTGTACTATTCTTGTCTTAGTTATGTTCACCTAGACTTAGACATTTCATAGTATGACTTCCAGAGGAAATCAGGTCTTGAGCACTGGAACATATCATCATCAAATAGTTATGAACAACATATCTAAACTGTATATAATGATCTTCTACTGCGGAGCCATACTAACCCAATCTCTGTCACTTACTCTATGTACTACTCATACTTAGTCATTTTGGCCTTTTAGACCTTAATCCTTTTGTGCCTTGTTGCCAAACCAAATCTATCTTACAGAGTGAAATCTCTTTGTCATGCCAATGGAATACCTTTGCCTTGTTTCCATCAATGACAACATGTAGTCGTTCATCAGAGCAATGTCTCTTGCCAACACTCTATACCTCCCATCCTATCCTATTGTCATCCTTTCATCCTCCTTCCCCACTTGTGATCCTACTAAGGATAGGAGAAAAATATGTAAGACATGCCTTGGACACACCTTGGCATACCTTCCTTCTAAAAATATCCTATAATGTCCATCCATCCACACCATCATAACACCTGGTCATGCAGGACACAAATCGAGTGGGGCATCCTCTTCCTAAGCAATGTATTCCTTGGAGATCACTTTCACACCCCCTTTATCCACCTCTCCTCTATCCTCTATTTTATTATCCTACCCCCTCTTCCATCTCTCATCTCCCAGTCCCTTTGGTGGTTTTATAACATCACCAATTCACACTACCAAAAAGTCACCCAACTAGTCACTCTATTACATCCATCATCCCTTCATCCTTTCCTTTTACTCCCTATCCACTATCCACTATCACCTATCCATTATCCCATCATCATTAACCATTCATATCCACCATCCATTATCCCCTTATCCACTCATCCTGATCCTTCTCTCATGCCTCGTTGATAGACTTGGCTTTCCCTTGTCATTGGTATCTAGCTAAAGGCTACCTCCACACAAACCAATGCAATCCACTCCCAGAAATTCAAATCCTCAAATATCTAAATCTCCCAACAATCCAAATCACAAGATCAATCCTTATCAATGCACATCATAATCTAGCATCATAATCAAGATCATCCAATCACATACATGGTCTTGTTCCCAACGTTGTTGCAAGCCTTTGGACCAAATCATCCATCATTATCATCATCATCAAGATATCATTCCCAATCGTCGTTTTGTTCTTATCATCAACAACACAATCCAACATCATCCATTCATCCATATTTGGCTTCTCATCTTGACTAGGGGCAACATCATGTTTGTCTTTGAATCATTTTTTGTGCATGCGTGATTTCTTGTGTGTGTGCATTATTTTTTTTTATCTTGTATCATCAATGGTCCCTGTAACCTACCTACCACAATGGTATCATGGTCTTACATATCATGGTTCTACACAACATAGGGTTTCTTGTGACCTTATCAGTTGGATTTTATGCATGGGACACATTGTCACCCTAGTTCCTTATACCTTGGTGCATAATGTCTCATGCCATATCAAATAAAGATGCCTCTCATCTATTAGTACAACATAATACATAGTTCATGGAGTCAAGAAATCATCTTGCATCCATCCCTTTCATCCATTTCCACTTCATCACATCCTTGAGCCTCTCTAGAGAGTTTCTATACAGGCTATTTCCAAGAGGGTTTGGATTGACACCCTATATCCCTCATCAGAATTCCTATCTAGCATATTTTCTAGAAGGTTTGGGTTGAACCTCTCTGCCACATCCCCAACTTGCATCCATCCATTTTTCCTCCTTAATCATTTCATCCCATCCTTCTCGCTCATCATTTATCCTATCATTTATCCCCCATCATCCCCTTCCTCCAATCACTTACACCCAATCTATCTTATCCCCCATTCAATCTTTTAAATTCCACTCTCTTCTTTCTAATCCAATGCTCTTCATCCTTTTGAGAGCACACTCATGCTCTTCAAACTCATATACCCTCTAGAGGGGGCTCATCCCTACCATCATCCTTACCATCATTCCTCCTTGTCACTCTCACTTCGAGTGGTTGGGGCATCCTTATCCATAATCCTATCATCTTCCTCTATCCTATCTAGCACTATGTTTTATCTTTATTTGAATGATGTTGCTTCGCAACACCATCTCAAAGAGGGGAAAACCGTAGACACCTAAAATTGTTCACTCTTTGTGTCATCCCTAATTCATCCCTAAACACCTCGAAACTATCACTAACCATCCCTAAACATCCCTAATTTATCCCTATTCACTCCTAAATCATCACTAACCATCCCTAAACATCCCTAAATCACTATTTCCTCCACAATTAATTGAATAGACATAGTTTTACATAGTTAATTGATCAATTCCCCTTAAAACTATGATTTTACAATATTTTATGGTCATAATCACTATTCATGTACTTTCTACTATTCATCTATACCCATATCAGTACCTGCATTGGTACTTATCCCTAGCCAAAATGATTTATTAATCATTTATCCTCTTCCTCTATAGTCCAAACATTAGATAAATTTAATTTATCTAATTTCCCCTTACCCCATTCTATGAATTAAATAAATATTTGTATTTATTTAATTCCTATTTTCTACACTTTTGATTAGGTTTTCCTAAACCTAATTAACTAAACTAATCCCCCACTTGCACAACTTAAATCATAATCTAATCTTGGTCAAATCCTCTCCATTCCCCCAAATGTACAAAGGCATGGCCTCTTTTGCATCTCCACATGACCTTCTTACAAAGGCATGGTCTAGGTCCTTCGTGCAAAGGTCCTTTTGTCCCCCATCCCCTTTTCCTCCAATTTTAAATTGGACATGTACCCATGCTTCTGAAATTAAAATTGAAATCAAATCCAACTCATATCTTTTCTTCCAATTTTAAATTAGGCATGTACCCATGCTTCTGATTTTAAAATTTAAATCAAATCCAACCCATACTTCCCATTTATCAAGTCAATCTCATCCATCCATCTTCCCAAGGTCAAATCTCAACCCTTGATTCCTTCTTGATCTAAGGACATCTCTCATTCACCAATCTCATCATGCTAGTTGGCAAGCTCTCCTTGCTTGAGAGCTCTCAACAATCCTCCACCATTGATCTTTCAATCCAATATTGACCATCCAATCCCCATCCACAAAATCTATAAATTGAGCCTCACCCCAAGCATTTTCAAGACTCCATGAATTACAAAGTTATGTTGTCCATATGAGGAGCCACCTACATCAAATCATCCAAGGAGCACATCCACACAACAAAGGTTGCATTTGGTAACTAGTCTTGTTTAGTTTCCTTTCTTTATGCATTCCTTTATGCTCAATCTGAGGTGTATTTCAAGGTGAATGGAGTAGGCTAACATTAGTTTAGTTTATTTCTTGTGTTCATTTCCACATGGATACACTAAGTATCATACCATTTTCCAATTCATCTTCTCTTTGAATGTTTGGAATTGCACTAAGTATTTCATTAAGGAACTTCATGTCTTCCATTACATGTTAATGTTTTTCAACATGAATCATGGCTTTAACCATTAATCATCAATTGCCACAAAGATAACACAGTCTAAACAAGTTTGAGAATCTTGCCACCACAATCCATCATTATTACTCAAACAAGAATGTGTCAATCATTAAAGAAATGTTGTCTACATTTTCAAACTATAAATGTGACTAACATATCTATATTTAGAAAAATATATCTAAAATATGCTAAGAGATATCCTTCTAGAGGCACCTATTTTTAAGTCAATTTGTCATATATAAGTTCAATAGGTGCCTCAGGAAGGATATCTCTTAGTGTATTGTAGATAGACTTTTATATAGATAGGTATGCTAGTTTACTTTAAACTATTTCTAGTAATATATTTTTGTATGTAACTTTTAATTTTATTTTTGCAAAACCACTTTTCATTATTTTAGTAATTCTTATGTTTTATTCTTACTTTAAAAAATGTAGTAAAAATTGTATATTTATATGTTTTTGATTAGAGGTAAAACTATTTTTGAAGGGACCCTAAAACCCTTTACAACAGGTTGATTAGCAGCAAAAGATCAACCAAAATACAGTAAAATGTTCACAATAGAGAACCCCATCACAAAAAGAGACCCGAGAAGCAAGAAAACAACAAAAAATAAAGGCACAAGAGAGACAACCCAGAACCCCTATTACATATGCTTCAAAGTTTTAGCTACCTCTAGCTCATGCTGGTAGAAGTTTTCATGCGATTTGACAAACCCTAGCAAGTCTTTCTTTTCCTTTTCAAAGGATTTCTTTTTGCTAGTCCTGGCTCTAGAGCTTGGACCGACATTTCCACTTTTATCCCCCAAACCAACTTTGTCAATCCCTTGAATAAAATGGCTTTCTTGGAGATCCTTAATCTTATCAGTAAGAATTTTAATTCCAGCTACACTGTTTTGAATAATGCACTTACTAATCTACACAACACACTCCAGGTTGTCTTTTATGACCATCAATTCTTTCTTCAAAAAAGTGATTTTATCATTAAGGTCTTGTTTCTACTTATCCATCATAACCAATTTAGCCTTAAATTCATTGTTAAGATTATACATTTCTTTTTCAATGTTATCCAACTTTGGGATGGCTTCCTAGCCTTACAGAATCTTCATATCATCCTCCGCTCAAAATTGTGTCGGTCCCCCCATTCTCTTCTACAACGCTGCTAATTTATGTTAATTCTGTTAATTTCCACATAGAACCACTTGGTCATGGTGTGTTGGGAAGAAACTGCCTCCTTAATAGTACGAAGAATCTTGGAGAGCTCCTCTCTTGAAGACATGTTAGCAACCAGGACATTAGATTTTTAAATTTAATATGTTACCTTTTTAATGGCCTTTATTAATATATATTCTAAAATTTTGATGTCTTTGTTAAAGGGGAAAACATAAATAATGGAGATAAGCATGCACACTGAATCAAACCCTCTTCCATAATAACATTCAAGGACAAGACCAAGATTAATCACAACAAAAGAGGGGTAGACTCAACTACATATCTTGTACTTTTGTTTGCTATGGAAAGATAAGATTTAACCAAACCTTTTATCAAACCCTAGGTCAAATATGCATAAAACGCTAGTTCTAAGATAATCAGCTTATAACAGATAGAAAATGATTGAAACTCAGAATCTGAATGCACAAGGATGATCAAAGAGATATCAAAACATGTATCTCAAAAGATGAAGTGTCAGAGGATGAAATAGGGACCACCCAAGTCCTGAAAGTGAGAATCTGTTGATAGTCAAAATTGAGAAAATATTGTAACTGATGCTCAGATGCCAGATCTAGAACCTGAAAACCTAGAAGACTAGGGTGTAAACTAGCCAAGTCTTTTGGAGGAATATTCTAAAACTTCTTTCAGATCTTGAAACCCTGATTCCTTTACAGTCTTCCTGTAACTTCACTTCTCATGAATCTTGTACCTATAAATTGCACACAAGATGACAAGAGAGGGTTTGGGGGGTTATGGTGCTTAGGGATTTGCCTCAGTCAAATTCTAGAATGGCATTCAAGCCTTCCAACGTTGTTGATAGATAAGAGAGCATGCCCCAGCAGGGCAAAGGCTAAACCAAATGATGATAGAATGATTCAAATAACAATAATATCACCTTAGAGGTGAAGCCCTTAGGAGAATGAAGATTCTTCAACTCATAAGGAGATGGATGATGATTCAAAACTTTCAACAACACACACACAATACAAACACAAATATTCTCTAATAACATAATGAATGCTTCGAATGCTCTTTTGCTCCAAGATCATAAGTTCACAATATCCATCTAGGTTCATAATGAATTCAAAAACACACTTATATATGCTTTCCTGCTAACATTCGTGAAATTAAATCACAAGAGCCAATAAAGAGGAACATCTTCAAAGGTCCTATGCTGACATAGCATTAATTGGCCTTGACCAATTAGGGGAGACTTGGGTAGTTGGTGCCCAAGTCTAGGAGCCCCTTTTTAGTCTAGGATGGGATTAAGAAAGGGCCCAAGGTCCCAAATTCACATTGGTGCCAAACAATCTCTTCGGGATAATCAATTATAATGCATAATGTAATTACGAGGACCTAGGAGCTAAACAAGGAGGTAAAAAGGCATGTGTCCACTTTTTGCTCCATAACATTTAGCCCCCACTTTAATGTGTGTATGATCTTGCGATTCAGTACATGCATTAAAGTACGGTCAAAGCACATCAAACACATCAAATACAAGAGCAAAGACACCCTAAGTTTGAAGGACTATTTCTAGCCCCCAAGCTTAGGAAAACATACGAAAACACTTAACAGTCACATAAGACATAATGAATACAATAAGGAAGCACGCAATACATGGAGAAGACATGAATACAGTCACACAAGACATACAGTCACACAAGACATAGAGAAGACATGATTAAGCAATTATATAAATAATTCTAACACTAAACACATAGCATGGAGGGAGCTCATCACTATGCACCTTTAGACCATGAAAAAACATGCAAAATACACAGCATGGAGGGATCTCATTGCTACACACCTTTAGACCACTCAAAAACACACAAGACACACAAGGAAGACACATAAAACACACAAAAAACACATGGAATACATGAGAACCATATAGTACGTCATCAACACACTATACGTCTTATACATGGCAAACACATGCGATAGAGAGGAGCTCATCACTATGTTCCACTATCTAAGATATGCCAAACACACCTGACAGTTGAGCTATGCTACCACAACCGCCAAAGACACACTTAAGGGTGAATAACTCAAAATCCATCCTTGCCTCGTGATGAGGACTTTGTTTAAAAGGATGTGCAGCCGCTCAAGAGAAGACACAATCCCGCCTTCTATAGAAGGACGTTTAAAATGCAACCCCACTCACATCCACAGATGCCTTACATTGAAAAGGAAGCATTTTCTCAAAGTATACAACCCCACTTGCATCACAGAGATGCCTTATAGTGAAAAGGAGGTATACGCAACAAAACAAAGTACACAACCCCACTCACATCATGGAGATGCCTTATGATGAAAAGGAAGTGTATGCAAACATGCTTTATTAATGTCTAAAATAATCAAGTAGTTACCATGATATATACCCCACCTTAAAGTGGTTGATCCTGCTTGCGGGTATCAATCATGTTTAAGGTAAAGTAAAAACACACAAAGGAACAAGAGATTTCACAAAGCCCATGCCCTAAAGGTGACATGTCCTTGTAATTGTCAAATGTTCCCACAAACACCTCAATCTCATTTGCTAACAATATAAGCTTTGGTTAGAAAATATAAGCTAAGATAACAACTAAATCAATTCATAAAAGTAATACAGAAATCATTTATCATATCGCATAATAGACCAAGGCTACACTTTCAGGTTCAGAACTGAGTATAGTCATGAGGTTATACTTCAGGTATCTTAGAATCGAGTGTGGCTATAAGGTGATACAAAACAATCCAAAGTGCATAGAAGCAGATTTAGAGTATTGCAAAGGTTTGTTACAACAAATTTCACAATACGAATCACAACACAGGGTGATTCTATTGAATATAAGGAATACTGAGAGGGGGGTGAATCAGTATTCCACAAAACCACTTTTTCAATACTTCATTAATCCAATTTCCAAAATTAATAACATGAAAGCAGAATAAACATGAGAACAACAACCATAGAGACATAACATAGACACAAAGATTTTTTATGTGGAAAACCCAAAAAGGGAAAAACCACGGTGAGTGTTAGCTCACAATATATTATGATAACAATACCCGATTACAGAAGGCTCACTGCCATGGGGCTCACTACCCAAAGAAATGCTCACTATAGGTGGACTCACTATCCACTGAGAGAGAAAGATAGAAGATAGAAGGAAATTGGCTCACTGCCAGTGGTGAACTATTGCAATTGCATCTACCACATGCTGGATCACAACTCCATTGAAGGCTCAATACATAGATTCAAAGGTCTTCATTAGTTCTACCTTGCTTTTCCACTCTCCTACATATACTATGTCTTCTGCCCTTATTATCCTTTTCTGCTCTGCAAACTGCTTAAAATCATTCACACATCAAATTCTCACTGCTTCCACACATTCACATTAATTCAACATTGAAATCCATCCAATATATATATCCACAATAAGATTTAACTCAAAAGTAGGTCGGCAAGCCAAACATGAAACGTGTATACAACTATTATACCTAGTCAGCTTGATCTTGTGCACAAACAACAATGCCGACCCAAACAAATATACAATAATCTTCATATAGGTTAGCACCAATCATTCAACCATTTAGATTAATTATTCAAACAATATATCTTCTCTGCATATGGATCTAACATGCCTGTTGGCTTGTCCCTTAAGAACACACTTGACCAATTCAACTGTCACATCATAACTCCTATTGTGGACCATATGAGACTCTAAAAATCATATCCAATATTCATCATTGACCTCTTAGCATACCTTCAGAACCGCAAGACAAAATATGCCATGATGGAGGAATGCGGACCCTTTTACTCTGGTATTGTGCATTGTTCTTGTCTTAACTCTATTCTCCCAGACTTAGACACTTTACATTATGAATTCTGGAAGAAGTCAAGACTAGAACACTGGAACATGTGATCACTAGATAGCTATGAACAACATACCTGAACCGCATACAAGTGTCTTTAACTGCGGAGGCATACCATCTCAAATACTGTCACTTCGTTTGTATACTGTATAGTACCCATACTTAGTCATTTATTCTTCCAAAGTAAAGTCTCTTTGTCATACCGGTAGAAACTCTTAGTCTTGTTGCCATCAACGACAACATTCATCATTCATCAGAGTAGTGTCTCTTAACAACAATCTCCCCCTTTGGTATTGATGGCAACACTTAGTGAATAATGCTTATCTACTCCCCCTTACTCTATACACTTGTTTTTCTTCTCTTCCTTAGGTGTTTTCCCATTTTTCACTTGTTTTCTTTTCCTCCTTTGACATCAATGGAAAAGATATATGTATAGAAGTCAAAATTGTGTCAAAAAACTACAAAAAGTGTCATACTTTGCCACATATGTATAGGTGCAATCTTCAACTTAATTTGTTGGAGGTTGTAGGATGTCTTTGAAAATGATATTGATTTGAGCTAGCTCTCTATCCCAATTCTTCTTTGCATTGTCCAAAATTTGAATATGACCATTTATGAGGAATACTAATTTCTCTATCTTTTGTAAATCAGAGGGTGTGTCAGTTAGTGTACTTACTTGTATGGCTTCTGTTGCAAGATTTGATATTGAATCAAGCTTAGGACTTATCAGTCCTCTCAATTGACACATTTTGTTTTTCTTTTGATCCCTCTTATTTAGTAGATCACACAAGTTATTATGAATATTGATGACTTGTATCTCTTTGTTACTGACTGACTTAGCTATCGGATCAAATGACTTAGATATATTTATCAATTGCAGCTCTAGATCCTTGATCTTTTCTTCTAACTCTCTTGTAGCTTCAGGTTATGATAAACAAAATTTGTATAGGTCACAAGCTTCTCTAATAGCACTTTGTATATCTTTTATTCTATTATCTAACAAAGTTTTATCATTTACTAACATGGTCTTCAACTTAGCTAATCTTTTCTCATCAAACTCTTTCCTCACTTTTTGAAAGATTCAAAATGCATACTTACAGAGTTTATGAGTCTCTTGAGTTGATTTGTTGACAGCATCAAGGTATCCTTTTGATATGATGGCATCATCTTCTCCAAAATGTTGGATGCTTCTACAATTAACTCACTATCCTATATGTGTGACTTCAATATTTCTTCCTTTGCCTTTGCTTGCACAATTGAGACCAATTTAAATTTTTGTAGAGGAGACATTGACTCCAAGTTTATTGGACCTTGTACAAAAAAAGCTCATCCAAGACTTGTTTTTTTTTTTCTAAGAATTTCTTGACAGACTCCGCAGTGTCTCTTGCTATATTTAAAACTTCTTCTTTACCTTGTTCCAGAGGATTCAGATCCATAGACTCATTCACATCAACATTTTGCTCTGGTACAGGGCTCATCTTAGCTTGTTGATCATCAGTTTTATTCTACTCCTCGGTCTTCTCCTTGTGTGCTTGGTTATCAATTTTTTGTTGAGGAAGACTTATCTCAATTTTGTCCTTGACAACAATATCCGTACTAGTAGCAGGAACTGGATCTTCTTTCTCCTTTAGCTCTTCATCACTTTTGTCTTGTCCTTGATCCAAGTTCACCTCAGGAGTAGATGTATCATCTCCAGTATTTGTTTCTTCTCTGTCATATATAGTTTGAAGATGATATTCCTTTAACACTCTCAAAGTGATTTCTTGAGTCTCCTTCACTACTTTCTTGATGTCATCTACCATTAGAGTGTTCATTCTCCTCTTTGTTCTAAATTCTTTATGAAGTGCTTTGGATATTTTTGTCTTTTCTTCTCGAGTGATTTCAAGACATAGTTTTATTAATGTATGCTCTTTAAGTTCAACATCCTTAGCCATAAGAGCTTCTTTCCTTGCATACATTATACTTGCCAAGTTTTCTAGGAGATCAGAGATTATTTCAATGAGAGCTTTATATATATATATATATATATATATATATATATATATATATATATATATATATATATATATATATATATATATATATATATATTCAAGTATTGGATGATAGCAACCTCAATAACCTTTTTATTTGCATTGCCAAAGTCATCATACACTTGGGCATTAGGTTTTAGATTGCCATCAACTGTAATGGCCTTCAATACTTCCTCCAGACTCATTGTAGTCTTAGCCTTCTTTCTCCTTGTATCCTTACTGAAGGTCTTCCTTTTTATGGCATTGGAGGGTTTGTCCTGCTGAGAGGGTGGTGCACTCTGTGCCTTCATCTTTTTTACCTCTTCATTGGTCTCGGTTTCCTCATCATCAACTTCATCAACACTAACATACTCTCTAACCCTTGGTCTTCTTCCTCTTGCCTATTTTCTCTTCTGTAGTTGTTGTGGAGGGAATACCAGAGGATTTAGATGTTGATTCAGAGGAACTTCCACCTCTTGTTCTTCTTTTCGGTGCAGTAGGTGCCTCTTGTTGTGCCTCTTGAACTTTAAAAGCTTTATTAACTTCCTTTTCTTGCTCCTCCTTTTCTTTAGCTACTCTTTCTACCTCAGCTCTAGCTCTTGTGGCTGATATTTGTTCTTTAGTGAATCCTTTGCTTTAAGCATATTCTTCTGCCATTTTTTGGGTCTTCTTTGAAATTTCTAGTTTTCTTACTTCAACATGGATTTTTGTTGATAGCTCCTCATATTTCCCAAATCTTTCTTCTTTGGGGTCTCTTCGTTTGCTTAACATATATTGGCCATAATTTTCTGGTATTTCTCCATCTACTTCATAGCCCATTGGTATAACCCATAATTTTCTAGGCTCAACAGCCTCCATCAAGCATTGGTCTTTTGTCACAATGAGGCATACAGTGTCCTTATATTTATCAACAACTGATCTGGGGATCCTTTCCCTGGATTGTATTAACCTTTGGAAGTTTTTGCCCCATAGGGCTGAGTTTTGTGTATCAATATTTCCTATGCTGCTCAAATGGTTTCTAATCTATACTGCAATAGGTTTGTCTCTAATCCAGAATACATTTTTCATGCCTGGAAACTCTTGCATAAAGTAGAAGAACAAGCACATAATTAACATACTAAATTTAAAGGGATATTTGTTTTCTTTTGTCCTTTTCAGGTTCTCCATTAATTGTTGTCAGAGCAGTTCACACAGGTCATACTCTATATTTTCCTTAACCATTTGATAGGCAGTATATATGGAAGTACCAGAGACAGAGATCTCCCAATTTGTGAAGTAGACCTTGTAACCAATTACCATGGATGCAAACCTAACTGCATGATCTTCAATATCACTGATTGTCAATGCCCTTTTATCAAATTTTGCTCTGGTAGCTTTCATTACTGTATCATTTTTAACCGCATTTAATATAGGCATTGTACAGGTAGAGTTTACTCCCGTGACCTCTCTTATGGCATCTTTGGTGAGTTTGAATGTAGAGTTAAGCCATATAAAATCATCAAGAATTCAGCTTAAGACATACTGGGCCCATTCATCTTCTGCAAAGACTGGAAAATCTATATACTGAATGCATTTCTTTTCCTCCAATGCCTTGTATTCTTCTTTCAGGTCAAATGTATCACCACTTAGATGTTTTAGATATAGGTCTGTGAGTTGACTACCTCTGTTTTCCTCCAGGGCAACATGAATATAAGCCTTAACATCTTCCGCATGCAACACATTGGATAGAATCCCTGAAAATGCACCATTTGGATCGACCTCTGTTGATTTGTATGGATGTTTCTTGAACTTCGGCCATGGTCTCTCAGTGATATCCACTACTTGAGGAGATGCCATTTTTGCAAAGATTCAAATAAATTTGCAATATGATTTCGAATCTAAAAATACCTCTTTTTGTCGAATTAGGGTTTTGCTTGATCTTGCCTTGAATTGCTTTGAAAATCAATGTAGTCACTAGAATTTTCTCTTTTATTCACCTTAGAAACTTGAGAGCTTGAATGAAAAGTGATTTTTCCTTCGTATACAACCCTTTTAACCTTTGCTTGCCAAAACCCAAACGTCATAAATGCTATCTTTCAAAAAGCTGTCAAAAACCTTCTCTATTAAACACAGATGATCTGGATTGCTTTGCATTGTTCCACATTTGATCCTTTTCTTTCAGAAATACTTTCAAAAGATTTGTCATATGAAGCTTTTCATCATAAATTCGTGTTGAATCCCAGCACTGATTATTTGGCTAGGGGATTTGTATTTTTAATAGAGCTCCCCCTGAGCGAGAGCTCCCAATTTACTTCCTGTAGGAAGTATTTGTACCAGAGGCTGGTGCAGATCCATCCCTAACCTCATTAACATCTTTCTTAATCCAGACCTTGCTCATTTACTTCTTGATTTCTACTAGATCAATCTTGTTCTTGCCTTTATCTTCTCTCTGCTCTATTTTCCTCTTCTCTACATAATAGTCTCTTTTCTCATTCTTGTATCTGCAAAATCTTGCAACATGTCTGAACTTGTTGCAATTGTAGCATACCACATTCCTTGTCCCTAACTCTTTCTATTGCTTGGCTTCATTCTTGTTCTACATTGGTTAGCCATATTCCCAAATCTATTACATGCAAACACTTCCCATTGAAGGATTGAGTATTCTTTGTATAGTTAAAACTGGTCCTTGCTAGACTTCTACACTCATTTGATCTATGACCAATTTTCTTGCAATTGAAACATTGACCAGAGAATGATGGAGCATTTTGATTCATTCTACTTCTACATTGAGTAGCCTTATGACCAAACTTATTGCAATTAAAACAATAGCAATTGAAAGATGGGTACCTTTGAGCATTTGGCTGCCTGACCGGAGGTCCTCTTGGTCTTCTTCTTTGATTCTGGAACTGGTTAGCTTTGTTTTTCTTCATCTCAATGTTTTCTTGACCTAATTTAGAACTTTCTTCTTTTTCAAATCCCAATCCTTTCTTGTCATTTGAACTCTTTTGGCTTTCAATTAGCTCTTCAAACTTCATAGAGCTTATTTTGAATTTTTCTTTGTAACTATTAGCTGCTTCCAGATCATATTTTAGAAGTAACACATCTTTAGCCAATTTCTCACATTCCTCAGACTTATCCTTTATAACTTGATTTAGATGCCTTTCAATCTCCTCTTTTTCTTCAATTTCCAATTGAGAGGAACCTCCTGCAACAATATAATGAAAAATGCATGAAATAACAGAAATAGCAGAAACACAGAAGGAATTTATTGATTACAGGCACTTCGAGGGGGCAACCTCCTTTGAGCAAGCTCAATACAATAAATTCATGGATGCCTTTCATTGGCCTCAACATGTACTTATATACTAAGTCTAATCTAAACAACTATTACTTCCCATGAATGTGGGATAATACAATATACTCATGGGATGACTTACAAAGCATATGCGTCCAACAACAATATACTAACAAAGTAAAGAGAAGGGTTAAACACAAGTTACTAAAATCCCCTCACTTTTAGAAAAGCTTTGTCCTCAAAGTTTAAGATGTGGAAATTGTTGCTGAATCTGAAGGAGTGGTTCCCATGTAGCATCCTCTAGTTGCATTTTGTGCCACTAAATTAATACCTATGTGATGGATCGAGAGTGAAGCTGATGAGTGTGCTTGTCGAGGATTGCCTCCGGCTCCAAAATGATCCTTCATTATCCAGTTCTGGTAAAATAGTTTGTGTTCTGATGTTGGTGCCAAGAACTTTCTTTAGACAAGAGACATGAAATACTGGATGAATGCGGGAAGAAGGAGGAAGCTCTAATTTATAAGCAGCTAACCCAATCTTCTGAAGAACCTTATATGGCCCATAGTACTTTCGAGCCAGCTTATGATGCCCTTTGAGTTTGAGGGATGATTGCTTGTATGGATGTAGACAAAGAAAAACCATATCACCTACTTGAAAACTGTGCTTAGAACGGTGTTGATCTGCTTGTTGTTTCATTCGATTTCTTGCCATGTGAAGGTTGTCCTGCAAGATGTGAAGAATCTAATCTTGGGTTCAGAGAACCGTGTCGAATGCCTAAACTAGTGAACTGCTGGGGGTGTATGGAAGAGCACTGGTGGTGCCTGACCATAGACTGCTTCATATGGGGTCATTTTAGATGTAGTGTGGTAGGAGGTATTCTACCACCATTCAATGAGAGGGAGCCACTTTGCCCACTGATCTTGTTGTTTTGAGGTGAAGTAACGAAGATAAGTTTCCAAACATTTGTTGATAATTTTAGTCTGACCATCTGTTTGTGGGTGATACCCTGAACTCATCTTCAATTTGGTGCCAGTGTGTTGAAATAGTTTTGTCCAAAAATGACTGGGGAAAGTTGCATCACGATCTGAGACAATGGAAGAAGGGATGCCATGAAGACAAAAGGTCTGGTCCATAAAAATTTGTACAACTAAGGAGGCAGTATAGGGATGGTTGAGGGCACAAAAATGACTATATTTGGAGAGGCGATCAACCACAACCAAGATCATTGTCTTCCCTCCAGATTTAGGGAGCCCCTCAATGAAATCCATAGAAATATCTATCCAAATCCGTGTAGGGATGGGCAAGGGTTCAAGCAATCCAGGAAGGAGTGTCATTTCACCCTTGTTGCATTGGTAGGTATCACATTTAGCCACCATCTATTGAATTTCCCTTTTCATTCCCTTCCAAAAGAAGCTACGTTGTGCCCTCTCATAAGTTTTGAGGAACCCAGAGTGCCCTGTCGATGGAGAAGCATGGAGTTCATAGAAGACAACCTATTGAAGATCTGTGCTCTGGGGAAGCACTAGACAACCCTTGTATCTCAGAGAAGCACCATCCCAATAGTAATGCAGTACAACAGAAGAGTTATTGGCCAACTGTTGGATGATTTGAGATAATGAAGAGTCATTGACATAGCCCTGTTGGACAGATTCCAACCAATTTGGAATAGGCATAGAAATAGCTGTAAAAGAAGCTTGGTCATCAAATGTGTGAGAAAGAGCATCCGCCACAATATTGTCCTTACCCTTCTTGTAAGTGATCTCATAGTCATAACCCATGAGTTTGCTAACTCATTTTTGTTGTGCTAGGGAGGAGACTCATTGTTCCAAGAAATATTTCAGACACTGGTGATCAGTCTTGATGCAGAAATGATTCCCTAGTAGGTATGGCCACCACTTCTATACTGCATGCAAAATAGCCATCATTTCCTTCTCATATGTAGAGAGTACTAAATTCTTACCGGAAAGGGCTTTGCTGGTGAACATAATGGGATGTTCATCTTGAAGGAGAACAACACTAAGTCCATTGCCACAAGCATCACTCTCAATAGTGAAGGTCTTGGAAAAATCTGGCATAGCTAGAATAGGTGTAGTACACATAGCTTGTTTCAGGTTTTCAAATGCACACTCAACAGCATGTGTCCATTGAAAAGCATCCTTTCTCAACATAGTTGTTAATGGAGTTGCAATCTTCCCGTAATCCTTGACAAACTTGCGATAGTAGCCAATCAGTCCCAAAAAACCATGAAGGCTCTTGAGTGTCTGAGGATGCGGCCAATTTTTCATGGCATCTATTTTTGTAGGATCCACTCGAACCCCTTGGGCTAAAACAATATGCCTGAGATACTCCACTTCTTCCTAGCCAAAAACACATTTAGACTATTTTGCATAGAGATGATGATTAGAGAGTAGTTGCAGTACAAGATCCAAATGTTGGAGATGCTCAACCCATGTTTTACTATAGATGAGGATATCATCAAAGAAGACCAGGATGAATTTCTGCAGGTAGGGCCAGAATATTTTATTCATCAATAACTAGAATGTTGAAGGAGCATTAGTGAGGCCAAAGGGCATGACCAAAAACTCATATTGGCCATCATGCGTGCGAAAAGTCATTTTAGGGATATCATCCTCATGAACCTGAATTTGGTGATACCCAGAACAAAGATCCAACTTGGAGAAAAAATGAGTGCCATAAAGCTCATCAACAACAAGAATCAAAAACTTATCCTTGATTGTGATGTGATTAAGTGCTCGGAAGTCAATGTAGAGGTGCCATGACCCATCTTTCTTCTAGACAAGAAGAACTGGTGAAGAAAAGGAAATGGTACTAGGGTGAATAATACCTTGCTTCAGTAAGTCTCGAATGAGCATCTCAATCTCTATCTTTTGGTGAAATGGGTAGCAGTAGGGCCTGATGTTGGGAGGAACCCTTCTAGGAAAGAGATGAATATGGTGGTCCTCTGGTCATGAAGGTGGCAATCCCACTGGTTCAGCAAAGACACATGCATACCTATCCAAGATTCGTTGTAGATCTGAAGGAGTAGTGGAGACCGCTGATGGTTGCATCTGAATGGAATGGAGCTGAATGATGACACCATGTGAATTCTTCTTAAGAAGCTTTTCCATGCGATGTGAGTTGATGATGCTGAGAGACCCTGGTTGTAAGCCCTTTAATTTGTGTTTTGCCCATTGTCTGAAAACTGTATCCAAAGTTCAGCAAAATCCCATAAGATGGGTCCAAGTGTGCGTAACCATTGAGCACCCAAAACCACATTACATCCACCTAAGGGCAAGGCAAACATGTCAGAGTGCGGGTTATAATCTCCAATAGAGATATGGACATTGTGACACTTCCCTTTACAAGGTAATGTGCCCCCATTGGCAATCATGACTTCAAAGCTGGAGAAAGGATGGACAAAATAATCAGCTTATTTGGCGATCTGAGTGTCAATGAAGTTATGAGTGCTACCAGAATCAATGAGTATTTTAAGAGGGAGCTTCTTGAAGTAACCCTTGACCCACATGGTTTGTGGGGTGGTGACTCCTACTAAAGCATGGAGAGAGATCTCTAGGTGGTCTTCCTGAGAAGTAGGGTCAACAAGCAGCTACTAAGTTTTGACCTGATCATCTACTATATCCTAAGCATCTTCATAAACTTCAGTTGTAGGCAGAGAATCCACATCCAAAAGATAGAGCTTTTTCTCAACACATCTATGTCCCTGAGTGAATTTCTCATCACAATTATAACAAAGCCCTTTTTCTCTAGGTGCCCACATCTTTGCTTCAATCAAATGCTTGATAGGAGTTCTTCTAGGAGCTGGCGTGATTGGAGGTCTTTGGGAAACCACATTTCTAAATGGAACAAAATTAGATTTGGAGCACTGTTGAGTTGTGATCTTGTCCTCCGCCAATTTAGCCAACCCTAGGGCTTCCATTATTGTGCTAGGACAGAACATTTTAACCTTAGATCGGATTGCATCCTTTAGACCACTGAGAAAACAAATCCTGAAGAATTCATCAAATAATCCCTCTGTGTGATTGGCTAGTTTTTCAAATTCTATCTAATATTCTCTCACAGTGCCAGTTTGGTGAAGTTTACTGAGTGCTCTTGTGAAGTCATCAAAAGCACTAGGACCAAATCATTGCAAAATGAGTTTGCAAAAATCTGTCCATTTTGGCTCTTCATGAGCCTTGATGTACCAACGGAACCATTGAAGGGCTTCATGTTCCAAATGAAAGGATGCAAGTGGGACTTTGTTGACATCAAAAGTATTATGCAGACTGAAATATTGTTCTACCCAGTATATCCATCCAATTGGATCATCACCATTGAAGTAAGGAAAATCAAGCTTTGGCCCACAAAAGTTGTTGGAAGAAGAGAACCCAATGTCTGCAGAAGACTCTAGCTACCGTCTATTGTTCATGGCTGAATGTTGAAGACTGAGGCCAAGAAGTTTTTCATCTAGATCTTGGAGTTTGATCTTGAGGGCTGCAAGTTCATCCTCCATGTTTTTTGCTCCTGCGCGGGTGACAACCTGTTGGGTGAATATTTTGTCGGTTAGCTAACTAATGACAAAATGGTTATATCGCCACAGCTATGATGAGACTGAGTCTCTCCTCTCAACAAGGGGAGGTTCCCTCTAGGTAATGAGCTCTTTCTAACAAACAACTTTTAATACTTAAATAAACTAAAACTATTCTTGGGGTGTTTACATCACATCCTATTCTCTTTTTTCAGAATAGATGTTTCTCTCTTACAAAATAATAACTTCACAATAGATGATATTTGATGATTCTTGAACCGAGATAAACCATAGAAATGCAAAATTTTCTATCATTTGGCTTATTTCTCACAAACAAACTTAATTGAATTTAAATGCAGCCCAAAGTCTTCACTTTCACTCAATATGATGAAACTAATTTGAACACAACAGTTTACAACAGAAAGTCTCTAAACAATTCCGTTTCCACAAATAAACACAAACTCCCGCAATGAGAAAAATAGCACAAATTCTATTCAACCAAAACAAGAACACTCCTCTCAAATTTCAATAAACTCCATGATTCCAACAATGATTCAATATAATATAACACCAATGGCATAAGAACACTGATATCATAAAATAATATGATTCAACTCAAAGTTTGATACTCAAATTGCCTGCTTATATTGATATTAACTTGAAAAATATGATAAACATAAAAAGCTCAGTCTTGAAATGTTTTCCAATTTGGCAGAGTTTCTTTTCAATAGATAAAGATGATATTTACAATGGGGGTCCTCTTTATTTATAAGAGAAACCGAGAGCAAAAATAGGAAAATCCTAACTACTTTGAGTTATTCAAACAGAAGAGTCCTATTTGACTTAGGACTTCCTTTGCTTCACATGTAATTACATTTTAGAAAATTACACATGAATATGTCCACAACAAAATTTAAATTACATATACAAGAATAAAATAAACTAAGGTATCAGCTTCCTCCATCATTCTTCTTTAGAAAATTCTGGTACATGGCCTGTATAGCAGCCATTTCACATGCATCTAGCTTAGCTGTATTTTCTGAGATAGTGCGGGCCCAAAGAACTGCATCTTTTACTGCCTTTATTGCCTTCTCATGTTTGTCAAGATTGTCCTTCAAGTTCTCAAAATTTGAATGTTGATCATAAAGGTTGTCCATGGAAAGTACTGAGGGCACTTCATCTTCAAATTTCCTTTGAACCATCTTTTCGAAAGAACTTATCATCTCATCTGCTGAAAGGAACTTATGATCTTCACCTGTGAGGGTGCATGGGAGTTCTTCTAGTCTGTGTATAAGTGTGACATCGCTATCTTGACTGTTTTCACGAGCTTGACATAAATCCTCAAGCAAGCCTTTTATTATATGGATGTGATGAACCAGAGACTCCTTAGTCTTAAGATATGATTCCCTATTTGCGATGACCTCGATGGTGATCAGATTCTTTATCTTAATCTTTTTCATCTCTATCTACTCTTCCAAGCTCTCTTCCTGATCCTACAGTTCTTGGGAGAGTAAGTCAATCATGGTATCAAGCTCGGCTTTGGCTTTATCCATATTTTCTTTTCTTTCTACAGTGGTCTTCAGTAGAACTCGCCCTTGAGCTAGCAAACGTTCCACAATATCTCCTACCACTCTTCCTCTGGCCTGAGCTTTTTCAACCTTCTGTATTAGAGGATCTTCTACAGTCACTGCCATGGGTTCCACAATTTCAGATGACTTTATAATTTTTTGAAGAACAACAACAAGTTGTTTTGCTTTAGCTTTATACAATTCTTTTTCCTTTTTGACTTCATCATATCTTTCGAGCAAGGTGCTGGCAGTAGTTTGAAATCTACTTTTATGACTTCATGAGTTAGCTTGCCTAACTCAACCCTTGAGATGACAAAATCATTCATATCAAAATTGTCAACAGTAGCCTCCTCTGGTGGCTTAGCAATCTCTGCATATCTGATCCCTTTTTCATTCATAAGCCTAGAAACAGTCTTAGGCTTCTTCTTTAGAGTCTTTGATTTAACAGGTAACAGCTTCACTATATCAATTTCATCTGGTGAAATAGCTTGCTTCTTTCTCTTGGGAGTATATGCAAACAACCATGGAGGGAGCACAGAAGCACTAATAGTCAGAGATGAATCCACTACTTGTTTCTCCAGATCCATATTTACACATGTTATAGTAACAATAGGACTGGTGTTGGTAAAAACTACACCTATGTCAACAACTTTTTCTGAACCATCCAGAAGATTTTCCAAAATAGATTGTTCACCTATATCAAAAGATGGAGAAGATAAATTTGGGATAGAACCGGAGGTATCAAACATAGTCCCAAAATTAGTTCTTACAGAAGTAAGGGTATTATCAGAAGAAACAATGAAAATAGGTGAAATAGAAACACTTGAAACTGCTAGAAAACTACCAGAAATAGGAGCATGAGGAAGGGGTGTAGAAACTTGTGATTTAGTGGGAAGATCTTTCTTATGGGACTGATGTGCATCACCAAGATGTTCCTGTTCTACATTCTCATCCTGGCCTTGTTCAGTTTCATCTTCCTCTTCAGATTTATTAGACACTTCTGTTTGTTGGGCATCCTTAGATTTTTGAATATTTTGCTTTTCAGTCTCAACATCTTTAACCTCCATTTGCTCAACATTTGTATCTTCAGCACCTAATTCAGTGACATTGGAGGTTTCTGCAACTTCTTTTTTCTTCCCTCCCTTGGATACAAACTTAATTTTTGGCTTTCGTATTTTGGAGGAAGAAGGGGTGTCACTCTTATTCTTGGTCTTGTTTTCTACTTTCTTGCTTGTTTCCTCTTGAGTTTCAGTCTCTAACCCTGTGAGAAATTCCTTCAATTTAATCCCTTTGCTTTCCAACCATATATTTGTGTTAGCCAGGATCAATTGAAATCTTTTCCTTATGGAAGTTTCCTCTTTAACTAACCATTTCACCTCTGGAAGAGGTGATACTTCAACATTCTCAGTGTTATATTTGGGATCTAGAACATCCCCATCATCTTCCATTCCATCTGGAATATCAGCAAGGCCCAGCTCTTCTATCTGACTCAAATGAAGTCTGCAGTAGTCTAACTTCCTAATCTCATTTTGTGTCCTGAGATCAGCCCAAATATCTTCCACCATAGGCACATGGAAAGTTGACTTTCTTTTGATGTTATCTTGTACCCTCCTAAAGTCAAAACAGTCCCTTTTCTTGAAAGTTTTCATGGTGACCAACTACAATTCAGAGTCAACTATTTTTTCCTTGTTAGCTGACTGAACTGAGTACCTTCCAATTTCTATGGGAAACTTCATTCCTAACTTCTTTAGCTCCATTTGTTTATTATATACCACAATCTGTTGCCTACATAAATCCATGAGAACAATTCGGTCACTAGGATATCGTGGAAGAATATAAGGGTAGTTGGGATAATACCCTACTCTGAGATATGTGAAAGTGGGGAATTGTAAGAACAAACAGCCAAAAGAATTCACAACTTCCCAAACTTCATCTGAAACCCTCTTTTGAACAAGTTCATTGTCCCATAAGCACATGAATACTGAAAAGAAAGCATCATTAACCCTATAGAAATGATGGATTGATCCCTTCAAAGTAATTTGAGGATAATACTTATACACAAGAACCAATCTCCTGTCACTAACCTGAGTCAAACCAAGAAAGCTCCTCATGCTAGCAGTAGCATATACAAGATATGAGGTCATATAGAATTTGAATGTTGTGTTGACCCTCACCAATTGTTGATGCAATGCATTACTAATCTTCTCTCCCCAGAATATTCTTTGTGTGCCCCGAAGAATCACCTTGATGTATGTGTACATTCATTCTTGAAACTTGGAGGAAGAAGGGAGTCCTCTGATACGACTCAAAAGTGTGATCAAATCATAAACTTCCTCTACAAAGTCACTCCTAGGGAGATCCTTCGGCCACCTGGTCAGATTACTTCAAGGAATTTTCAACCATTTATTGTTTATGTACCTTCTTGCAACTTCCACATCTGTATCATAGTCTTTTTGCCCTTGAGCAAAATCAATCTGTCCAATGTTTTCAATAGGTGGACACATGAAGATTTTATCAAGAAATTCTACAGCCAACCTCATGATCACATTCCCTTAGCAATCTATCACAACCCTAGTATCCCTATTGTAATGGCTAGCCACCTGAAGAAGGAACTCAGGGTTATGGGTAGAAACTGGAAAAGAGGCAACCAAGTGAATGTTGTTGTTAATGATCTTTTGCATGTGTCTGGAAGGATTTGTCTGTTTAGTTCTGTCCACAAATTCTGCCATACCCACATGTCCTATTTCTATATCTCTGATTTCATCAACATTTGACTGTACTAAAGTGACAGGGAAGATCCCTTAGTATTTGTACTTCATGATTTTGGCTTTGGATGGAGATGGCTCCGACATTAGCTCTGGAGAGAAATCTGGATGAGATATCTACCATAGATGTTTGCTGAAAATTACAAAAAGCCTTGATCTCGCAGTTATGGGAAAAATGGATAAACTGGGAAACTGTAATTCGATGATCATGAACAAGAAAGCATGCGTTGAAGAGCTTGAGTGTGTGCAAATTGAGATAAAGGGTGAAAGCGTGGTTAACAGGCCTTGAAAGGCAAATTTTCCTAGTGTTAGGAAAAAATTCAGGAAAATGTGCATTGGTGGTCAAAATGACCATTCCTGCACATGGGATTTTTCATTTATCATGCAAAGTTGGTCATTTTGACCTCTATTGCATGTGTTTGGGGAGATTTACATTTTTGATGTAGGAGCGGTCAAAATGACCGCCCTTACATGAGGACAAAACTTGCAAGTGTGTAAGAGCAGTGGAAACAATTGCTTGAGCATGTCAAGTGAGGTTTTGAAATATCTAGATGTGAAGTCAGGCATTTTGACCGGCATTACATGTGGGAAAAATTGCAAGTCTAGTTGTAAGATGCAACGTCGGTCAAAATGACCGCTCTCACATCGAACTCAAAGAAATGTGTGTAATAGCGGCTTTTTCCACCGCTTTTGCATGTGAGAAGGTTTGTGTTAGCAATGCTATGTAAGGGCAGCTAAAATAGCCACTCTTACATATGAGCTCTTGATAGTCCATGTCCTAGCAGCTAGTTCGCCCGCCGATGCATGTAACAAACTCAACTTCGAATGTAAGGATGACAAAGGCATGGGCAGCGAAAATCACCGCCCTTACACTTCAAAAAAAATAAAATAGACACTAATTGGTTAAAAATGGCCAATGACACAGGTTCAAACGAAACAAAAATGAACCTCCTAGAAACTATCACTAAGGTTCTAACAAAAAAATTGACCACTCGATAAAGAAAAAGACAACAAAAACGTAGACAATCATCCATTCTTCATGCAATCCCTAAGTTAAGAAAGGTAAAAAAAAATGAAAAGAGGGAAAATAGAGACTTACCTAGTATAAGCGCTAGGCGAAAATGAAAACCCTAAAATGTAAATCGATTCGATCAGATCCGCACACCAGAAGGTAGGTCGAGGGTTTTCATGGGCTCAAAAGATTATTAGGAAAAAGAAATTAGCAACAAATGACACTTAAAATCATTTAAAAAGTATAAAAGGAGTCACCTTAAATTCCCACATGAAGTGCCATTAATGCACTTGAGAGAACTTGGAGATGCTCGGGCGGTAGAAAGGCCCGCCTTTATATGTAAGGCAAAAACCAAGAAACTGCACAAGTGGTCAAAATGACCATTGGTGCATATCAAACTAGTCACCAAAGTGCTCTGGAGGCCGTTTTTACCACCTTTACATTTAAACAATCATTTTACATGTAAAAGCGGGGTTTTTAACCGCCCCTACATGTGAACTGTGAAAAATTTCTAACACCCAAAAAGGTCAAAAATGGATATTTCGACAAGCCTATAACCCGGGCCATTTTCATGAACTTCGAGAAATCGATCAAGAGAGATGTTACAAGCCATTCTCAGGTATTAGATGACTTCGCATGAGACCAAGAAAACTTGTCTTGATTTACGAACTTAGAGTGTAGGCTACGAAACGGACAAGTTTCGTAGGGGTCATCCTACAAAATGAGCGTAGCTACTTTTGAGGACAACAGCTGGCTCTAACTTGGGAGCTTCCATCGATCGAACTTTGAAATGATCGAAGGGAGAAGAATCCAATCTTTAAGTGCCTTCATCCATGCCATTGGGCCATAGAGTCAAGCTACCAAAAAGAAAAAGACACAAAAGACTAAACAAAAATAAAAAATAAAAATACAAAACTATACAAATGTACAAACGAACTTATCTGATACTTCAAGGATTGAAGTACTTCAGATGTTGTCCATTGTGAGGCAGCAAGAATGGTCTCCCATCGAGATACTCCAACAAGAAACTATTTTCACCACAAAGTTGATGAATGATGAACGGGCCTCTCCATAGGGAATCAAACTTCCCATGCATTCCTTTTGGTTCTCTACTCTTGTCCCATAACAAGACTTGATCTCGAATTTGAAAATCACAAGCCCTTGTTTTCTTATCAAAAAGCTTCTTCACCTGACTTTGATGTTCAGCAATACGGTCTACTACCATAACGCGTTGCTCTTCAAGTTCAATTAGGTACATGATTCTTTTGTCAATAGAACTTTCAAAAGTTCTATCTTCTACTACCTTTGCCAACTTCAGTGCCAGAAACTCCAAAGTAATAGGTATCTCTGCATTCAGACCATATAGAAGCTGAAACGGTGACATACCTATCACCTTTTGGGGGTAATCATGTCTACCCATAAAGCATCAAACAATGCTTTATGCCAAGTTCTCTAATTATCTTCCACCAATTTCTTGATAATAGTAACCAGATTTTTGTTACTTGATTTTGCCTGACCATTTCCTTGCGGATAATAGTCTGAAGAGTGGGAAAGAATGATCCCATGTTCATAGCAAAAGCCAATAATCTTGTTGGAAGAGAAACAAGTAGTATTATCTGCTACAACCTTGTTTGGAACTCCAAACTGGGAAATAATATTTTCCTTAAGGAAATTACATATCACTTCAGAAGTGGCATGTTTAACTAGGATGGCTTCCACCCACTTGGTAAAATAATCAGTTGCGGTGAGAACAAAGTTGTGTCCCACACTTGATGGTGGGTTCACAACACCAATGAAATCAATGCCCCATTGTTGAAAAGGTTTTTCAATTACAACTGGCTTGAGGGGTAGTGCAGCCAACTTAGGCTTTCCAACAAACTGTTGACATAACTCACACCTACGTACCCAATTGTATGCATCCTGAAATAGTATGGGCCAATAGTACCTAGCCCGTAGAATCTTATGAGCCGTCATAGGTACAGAAAAATGTCCTCCATAGGCCAAATTGTGAAAAGACTCCAGAAGTCTATTTTGTTGTGCTTTATCCACACAACGGAGAAAAACTCCATCAATGCTTCTTTTGTACAAACCATTGTCCCATAGGACATAGCTGGTAGCCTTCAATTTGATAGTTCTTTTCTCCTTATACGATAAATGAGAAGGACACTCACCATAGGTAAGAAAATGAGCAATATTTGAATACCACTCATCTATAGTAGTGACAAAAAGAACAGTCGGCATATCTTCAACTTCTTCTTCTTCATCCCCTGTCTCTTTTGGTACATTGTCGGCAATCAACTGACACAAACCTCTACCACGCACAAGCTTGGTAGGTTTGATATCAAGATCAAACTCTTGAATCTTGGCAATCCAATTGCCTCTTTTGGTTCCAAACTCCTGTTGAGTCAGAATCAACTTTACTGTTGTATCAGGTACCAAAACAACAATATGTGAATTTAAAATATAGAACCGGAAATGCTTTACCACCTTGACCATAGTATAAGCATGTTTCTCCATATTTGAATATTTCAATTCATGATCCCTTAGAGGACAACTCATAAATGAAATGGGAGATTCCACACCTTCTTCATTCTGCTGAACAAGAATGGCCGAAAGTGTATGCTCAGAAACATAATTGTATACTACAAAATCCTTGGTATAATCAAGACAAACAAGAACTGGAGCATGAGCTATAGCCCTCTTGATATCCTCAAATGCCACTTTACCTTCCACACTCCAACAGAAAGTAGCTTTACCCTTCATCATGTTGACAATATGACAGGTTTTCTCTGCGAATTCTAGAATGAATCTCCGCAGAAAATTTACCTTTCTGAAGAAAGAGTGAATTGCAGTCTTACTAGCAGGCAAAGTAAGACTTTGGATGGATTTGACTCTTTCTGAGTCAATTTTAGTGCCTTCTTGGGACACAATGTGACCGAGAAGTTTACCTTCTGTAACCCTGAAAACTAATTTCTTAGGGTTGAGAGAGATACCATTTTGTCAACATCTTTCCAGCACCTATCGCAAATGATACACATGATCATGATGTTGTTTGGAGAAAATAGTCAAATCATCAAGATATACCACAATGAATTTCCCCATCTCATCTCTGAAAGCGAGGTCCATTTCTCTTTGAAAAGTAGCACTAGCATTGATCAAACCAAAAGGCATCCTGCGATATGCGAACGTACCCCAAGGTGTTGTGAAAGTAGTCTTATACTGATCTACTTCACTGACCTCTACTTGATTATATCCTGAAAAACCATCCAGCATAGATAGCATTTCCAAACCAGTCACAGTTTGCAATACTTGATCCATAATGGGTAGGGGGTAGTTATCCTTTAGAGAAGACTGGTTGAGATTCCTGAAATCAACGCAGATACAGATTTCTCCGTTCTTCTTTCTTATAGGAACTATATTCACGATCCAGGTAGAATGATGAATCGAAAAGATTATTCTTGCATTCAACATTTTTTGAATATCAGAAAGAATAGTACTTGATATTTTGGGATTGTATTACCTTTGTTTCTGCTTGTGAGGCAATGACCCAACTTTGAGAGGAATTTCATACAGAATCTCCTTAGGCCTAAAGGACTTTAGATCATCATAAGAATACGCCAAAACATCAATGTAATGATGAAGGAGTGTAGTGAATTTGAATTTCTCGTCGGCAGTGCAACACTTCCCAATGTTAACCATTTTGGGATCTACCTCAGAACTCAAATTTACTTGTTCAAATTCCATAGATGAACGTGAATCAAGTTGTTGCTACTGTTTAATATATCTATCATGCTTATCAAATAGCTTTTCTAGGGAAACCAAACCTTTTGGAATCTTATTCCATTTTAGTTGAAGAAACTCTTCACTAGTTTGTGAATCTATTTTGGAAATGTATTCCCGTGGTGGAGATTCACTACCTTCAAAATAGAGCTCATCAAAGCTATCTATCTTTTCCAAGAAAGCTATAATTTGATTATCACCATTGAACACCTGCTAATGGTTAGCATTATCTAGTACACTTGGCCAGAAAACCAACTCAATTGTGTACTTGTTACCTTTGAAGTCTTTGTGAGGAACCATGAGGATGGCAGAGATAGCTAATGAATCTGCACAATCATTAAACTCTCTAGGCACCGCAGAAATGTCAAAAGCATCAAAACCTTCGATGCAATACCAAACTTAGTTACAGTAATGCGTCAACCTTTCATTTTTGGTCTGATATAAGTTTCTCACTTGGCAAACCACTAATTCGGCATCTCCTTGAGCATGAAGATTTTTGACACCTTTAGCGTGAGCAGCCTCCAATCTAAGCAACAATGACTCGCATTTAGCAGAGTTATTGGTATTGTCAAATTGCAGCTTATATGAGAAAGGGAAGATATCACCTTGTGGAGATATCAAAACAAATCTGGCTCCAGAACCGGTAGAGGAACAACTGCCATCAAATTCTAAAACCCAGACCTCATTTGAATTTTTTACTTTGATGTTTCTGTTACCAATGAATTCTTCATCATCAGAAAGAGAAGATTCCGGCATCACTATGCTCTTATCTGAACTTTCATTTGATTTACTAGAAATATCCTCTAATTCTACATCTAAAATGTTGGAGCTCTCATCTAATGAACTAAAAGTATCTTCAATAGATAAGAAATAATTACCCATTCCCGAGGACTCAAACAAAATTTGGGCTTTGGGATTTGCCGTTCTGGTAACAATATATTTTGCTTCTTTCTCAGAAAGCAACTTTTGCATGATGTCTTTAACAGGTATCCTAGCTTCAGACAGGTCCATGTTTAGTTCTTCACCCACATCTTTACAATAATTACGCCCGAGTAGAATGCCATAAGAGGTTGGAACATCAGCCACTAGGACAATCATCTTAATCCTCTTGTCTGGAAAGGCTGCAAATGCAAATTGGGCATCTTTGATTTGGGCCAACAATGGCATTTGCTTATTTTCCATGGAGAAACATCTCCCAAAGGTTTTGGTTAGAGTGAGACCAAGGGCGTCTTCCACTTTGGTAGGCATAACATTATCAGAGGCCCCAGAATCTATTATGCAATTGCTCAACTTATGACCATTTACCAATAGAGAAACATAGAAAGGTTCTATTTTCCTAGGGCAACAAGGGGAGTAGTGACAAGATTATTTTGGGTGGATTTATTTTTTGAGGAATCATGGGCAACTTTTGGAAGGTCTTGTCCTGTAGGGACAGTCTTGTTTTTGATGTATTTTGCTAACCTATCAAACTGTTCTAGATTAGCTTGTAAATACTCAACTTCAGACATTTGGATTTTGGTCTTCCTAGCATGATCTATAATATCAAATAGCTGAAATGAACTAGGGACAGAGGAAGGGGATCCATCATTCTAGATTTTATTAGGGGTAGTACTGATCTGAGGGACAGAAGTAGAAGATATAGGATTGTTAGATGTACTTACTTACTTATTGCTAACCAAGTCCTTCGACTGAAAAGGCAACAGAATTCCCCATTTGGTAATTGAGATCACTGGCTAAGGTTCCTCTCTTGCCTTTCCTTTATCAACTTGTTGATTTGACTGATTTTGGGACCTAGTAAAAACATCATATGCTCCATCGTATACTTCTCCTTCTTTTTCAGCTTCATCTTGGTAATTCAGAAAGCCAATGGTAGAGTCGCCAGCTAATTCTTCTTCTCCTCCTGTAAAAAGATTAGCATCATTCTCCTAGTCCAAATCAGGTTAGAAAGAATGATCATGTTCTGCTTCATAATAGCCAACTACTGAGTTGACCAGTGTTGATTCAATGGCAAGCTTCCCTTGTGTGGGTGGAAGACGATTGTGTTGTCCTTGATTTTTGGTAGCATTGCCTTGATATGAATTGTTAGGAAATGTTCTCCTTGGTATATCCTGATAAGAAGGAGGGGCAGACACACCTTGTGACATTTGCCTTTTCAGAGCTAGAAATTCATTTGCTAACTTTTGCACCATAGGATCTGTGGTGCTCATGGAAGAATTATCAGCAGAAGAAGGACCTTTGTTTCTGTTAGAATCTCTTCTTATCTTACCCGCAAGGATAAGATCATCTTCAACTTCAGTAGCCAAAATTTGAGTTGCATGAAGATCTGCAGGGCCAGCCCGCCTTAGCGGAAAGCTCACCTTGGGAAGCTGAGTGTTGATAACGAAACACTTAAGATTCTCCTCTATTGGCTGGGTGGTTGTAGGAATCCTATTTGTCAGCTTATTGAACTTAACGATGAAATCTCGCATGGGTTCATGTGGCTCTTTCTTCATCTATGTTAGCTATGCTAACAAGGCATGTGCATCTTCCGCAGGTTTGAACCTAGCTTCAAACTTGGTCTTGAGAGTGTTCCAACTCATTATAGTTTGAGCTTGAAGATGGTAAAACCAATCTGCAGTAGCACCTTGCAGAGTTTCCACAAAAATTCTTACTGCTACATCTTCATGTTCCACACCTAATACACTGCAAGCTATGTAGAAAGCTGCAATGTGTTCATCCGGGTGGACTTTCCCATCGCCATAGAACTTAGGAAAATTCTTCCTCGAACTACGAGGTAGTTCATGCAATGGTGGGGTTAAATTCAAAGGACCAAAAGTGTTACCCCAAGGGCCTTGAGCTGCCATGGTGCACTGATTAAAGGGTGGGATAACAAACCTCTATGGAATATGAATAGACAAAAATCTGCTAGTACTAGAACTAGAAGCTTCACCTGGTTTTGGAGACCTGGCATTGGTAGGAGGGAAACTCCTAGTTTGTTGAAGTTGAGGTCGTGGAGGCAAAAGACCAAAGTTATTTTGATGCATCAACTCAAATATAGGATCAATAATACCTTGAGCTCTATTGCTTCTTGTATACCGTGAATCTGCCAGAATGCAATGTACTCAACAAAATTTTGAAAAATCTTGAAACAATGGAAAAGAACTGTAATGCTTCAACTCAGAGCGTGAGGCTTCAAGTTGCGGGTTCCTTCCCCAGTAGAGTCATCAAAAAACTGGTTGGTGAATATTTTGTTGGTTAGCTAACTAATGACAAAATGGTTATATCACCACAGCTATGATGAGACTGAGTCTCTCCTCTTAGCAAGGGGAGGTTCCCTCTAGGTAATGAGCTCTTTCTAACAAACAACTTTTAATACTTAAATAAACTAAAACTATTCTTGGGGTGTTTCCATCGCATCCTATTCTCTTTTTTTAGACTAGATGTTTCTCTCTTACAAAATAATAACTTCACAATAGATGATATTTGATAATTCTTGAACCGAGACAAACCATAGAAACACAAAGTTTTCTATCGTTTGGCTTATTTCTCACAAACAAACTTAATTGAATTTAAATGCAGCCCAAAGTCTCCACTTTCACTCAATATGATATAACAAACTTGAACACAACAATTTACAGCACAAAGTCTCTAAACAATTCCGTTTCCACAAATAAACACAAACTCCCGCAATGAGAAAAATAGCACAAAGTCTATTCAACCAAAACAAGAACACTCCTCTCAAATTTCAATAAACTCCACGATTCCAACAATGATTCAATATAATATAACACCAATGACATAAGAACACTGATATCATAAAACAATATGATCCAACTCAAAGTTTGATACTCAAATTGCCTACTTATATTGATATTCACTTGAAAAATATGATAAACATAAAAAGCTCAAAGTCTTGAAATGTTTTCCAATTTGGCAGAGTTTCTTTGCAATAGATAAAATATAATATTTACAATGGGGGTCCTCTTTATTTATAAGAGAAATCAAGAGCAAAAATAGGAAAATCCTAACTACTTTGAGTTATTCAAACAGAAGAGTCCTATTTGACTTAGGACTTCCTTTGCTTCACATGTAATTACATTTTAGAAAATTACATATGAATATGTCCACAACAAAATTTAAATTACATATACAAGAATAAAATAAACTAAGGTATTAGCTTCCTCCATCATTCTTCTTTAGAAAATTTTGGTACATGGCCTGTATAGCTACCATTTCACATGCATCTGGCTTAGTTGTATTTTCTGAGATAGTGCGGGCTTCAAGAACTGCATCTTTTACCACCTTTATTGCCTTCTCATGTTTGTCAAGATTGTCCTTCAAGTTCTCAAAAGTTGAATGTTGATCATAAAGGTTGTCCATGGAAAGTACTGAGGGCACTTCATCTTCAAATTTCCTTTGAACCATCTTTTCGAAGGAACTTATCATCTCATCTGCTGAAAGGAACTTATGATCTTCACCTGTGAGGGTGTATGGGAGTTCTTCTAGTTTATGTAGAAGTGTGACATCGATGTCTTCACTATTTTCACGAGCTTGACATAAATCCTCAAGCAAGCCTTTTATTATATGGATGTGATGAACCAGAGACTCCTTAGTCTTAAGATATGATTCCCTATTTGTGATGACCCCGATGGTGATCAGATTCTTTATCTTAATCTTTTTCATCTCTATCCACTCTTCCAAGCTCTCTTCCTGATCTTGCAGTTCTTGGGAGAGTAAGTCAACCATGTTATCAAGCTCGGCTTTGGTTTTATCCATCTTTTCTTTTCTTTCTACAATGGTCTTCAGTAGAACTCTCCCTTGAGCTAGCAAACGTTCCACAATATCTCCTACCACTCTTCCTCTGGCCTGAGCTTTTTCAACCTTCTGTATTAGAGGATCTTCTACAGTCACTTCCATGGGTTCCACAATTTCAAATGACTTTACTATTTTTTGAAGAATAGAGGCAAGTTGTTCTACTTTAGCTTTATACTGTTCTTTTTCCTTTTTGACTTCATCATATCTTTTGAGCAAGGTGCTGGCAGTAGTTTGAAAATTGACTTTTATGCCTTCATGAGTTAGCTTGCCTAACTCAACCCTTAAGATGACATAATCATTCATATCAAAATTGTCAATAGTAGCCTCCTCTGGTGGCTTAGAAATCTCTGCATATCTGATCCTTTTTTCATTGATAAGCCTAGAAACAGTCTTAGGCTTCTTCTTTAGAGTCTTTGATTTCACAGGTAACAGCTTCTCTATATCAATTTCATATGGAAAAATAACTTGCTTCTTTCTCTTGGGAGTATATGGAGACAACCATGGAGGGAGTACATAAGCACTAATAGTCGGAGATGAATCCACTACTTGTTTCACCAGATCCATATTTACACATGTTATAGTAACAATAGGATTGGTGTTGGTAAAAACTACACCTATGTCAACAACTTTTTCTGAATCATCCAGAAGATTTTCCAAAACAGATTGTTCACCAATATCAAAAGACGGAGAAGATAAACTTGCGATAGAATCGGAGGAAACAAACATGGTCCCAAAACTAGTTCTTATAAAAGTAGGGGTATTGTTAGAAGAAACAATGAAAATAGGTGAAACAGGAACACTTGAAACTACTGGAAAACTACCAGAAATAGAAGCATGAGGAAAGGGTGTAGAAAATTGTGATTCAATGGGAAGATATTTCTTAGGGGACTGATGTGGATCACCAAGTTGTTCCTGTTCTACATTCTCATCCTGGCCTTGTTCAGTTTCATCTTCCTCATCAGATTTATCAGACACTTTGTTTGTTGGGCATCCTTAGATTTCTGAGTATTTTGGTTTTCAGTCTCAACATCTTCAACCTCCATTTGATCAACATTTGTATCTTCAACACCTGATGCAGTGACATTGGAGGTTTCTACAACTTCCTTCTTCTTCCCTCCCTTGGATACAAACTTAATTTTTGGCTTTCATATTTTGGAGGAAGAAGGGGTGTCACTCTTATTCTTGGTCCTGTTTTCTACTTTCTTGCCTGTTTGCTCTTGAGTTTCAGTCTCTGACCCTGTGAGAAATTCCTTCAATTTGATCCCTTTGCTTTCCAACCATATATTTGTGTTAGCTAGGATCGGTTGAAATATTTTCCTTATGGAAGGTTCCTCTTTAACTGACCATTTCACCTCTGGAAGAGATGATACTTCAACATTCTCAGTGTTATATTTGGGATCTAGAACATCCCCATCATCTTCCATTCCATCTGGAATATCAGCAAGGCCCAGCTCTTCTATCTGACTCAAATGAAGTCTGCAGTAGTCTAACTTCCTGATCTCATTTTGTGTCTTGAGATCAGCTCAAATATCTTCCACCATTGGTACATGGAAAGCTGACTTTCTTTTGATGTTATCTTGTACCCTCCTGAAGTCAAAACGGTCCCTTTTCTTGAAAGTTTTCATGGTGACCAACTGCAATTTATAGTCAACTATTTTTTCCTTGTTAGCTGACTAAACTGAGTACCTTCCAATTTCTACGGGAAACTTTATCCCTAACTTCTTCAGCTCCATTTGTTTATTATGTACCACAATCGGCTACCTACATAATTCCATGAGAACAATTTAGTCACTAGGATATCGTGGAAGAATATAAGGGTAGCCAAGATAATACCCTACTCTAAGATATGTGAAAGTGGGGAATTGTAAGAACAAACACCCAAAAGAATTCACAACTTCCCAAGCTTCATCTGAAACCCTCTTTTGAACAAGTTCATTGTCCCATAAGCACATGAATACTGAAAAGAAAGCATCATTAACCCTATAGAAATGATGGATTGATCCCTTCAGAGTAATTTGAGGATAATACTTATACACAGGAACCAATCTCTTATCACCAACTTGAGTCAGACCAGGAAAGCTCCTCATGCTAGAAGTAGCATATACAAGATATGAGGTCATATAGAATTTGAATGTTGTGTTGACCCTCACCAATTGTTGATGCAATGCATTACTGATCTTCTCTCCCCAGAATATTCTCTGTGTGCCCTGAAGAATCACCTTGATGTATGTGTACATCCATTCTTGAAACTTGGAGGAAGAAGGGAGTCCTCTGATATGACTCAAAAGTGTGATCAAATCACAAACTTCCTCTACAAAGTCACTCCTAGGGAGATCCTTCAGCCACCTGGTCAGATTACTTCGAGGAATTTTCAACCATTTATTGTTTATGTACCTTCTTGCAGCTTCCACATTTGTATCATAGTCTTTTTGCCCTTGAACAAAATCAATCTGTCTAATGTGTTCAATAGGTGGACACATGAAGATTTTATCAAGAAATTCTGCATCCAACCTCATGATCACATTCCCTTGGGAATCTGTCACAACCCTAGTATCCCTATTGTAATGGCTAGCCGCCTGAAGAACGAACTTGGGGTTATGGGAAGAAACTGGAAAAGAGGCAACCAAGTGAATGTTGTTGTCAATGATCTTTTGCATGTGTCTAGAAGGATTTGTCTATTTAGTTCTGTCCACAAATTCTACCATATCCACATGTCCTATTTCTGTATCTCTGATTTCATCAACATTTTACTGTACTGAAGTGACAGGGAAGACCCCTTCGTGTTTGTACTTCATGATTTTGGCTTTGGATGGAGACGGCTCTGACATCAGCTCTGGAGAGAAATTTGGAAGAGATATCTACCACAGACGTTTGTTGAAAACTACAAAAAGCCATGATCTCGCAGTTAGGGGAAAAATGGATAAATTGGGAAACTGCAATTCGATGATCATGAACAAGAAAGCATGCGTTGAAGAGCTTGAGTGCATCTAAATCAAGGTAAAGGGCGAAAGCAGGTTAACAGGCCTTGAAAGGCAAATTTTCCCAGTGTTAGGAAAAAATTTAGGAAAATGTGCATTAGCAATCAAAATGACCGCTCCTGCACATGGGATTTTTCATTTATCATGCAAAGTCGGTCATTTTGACCGCTATTGCATGTGTTTGGGGAGATATGCATTTTTGATGTAGGGGCGGTCAAAATGACCACCCTTACATGAGGACAAAACTTACAAGTGTGTAAGAGCGGTGGAAACAACCACTTGAGCATGTCAAGTGAGGTTTTGAAATATCTAGATGCGAAGTCAGGCATTTCGACCGACATTACATGTGGGAAAATTGTAAGTCTAGTTGTAAGATGCAACGTCGATCAAAATGACTGCTCTCACATCGAACTCAAAGAAACGCGTGTAATAGCGGCTTTTTCTGCCGCTTTTGCATGTGAGAAGGTTTATCTTAGCAATCCTATGTAAGGGCAGCTAAAATAGCCACTCTTACATATGAGCTCTTAATAGTCCATGTCCTCGCGGCTAGTTTGCCTACCGATGCATGTAACAAACTCAACTTTGAATGTAAGGATGACAAAGGCTTGGGCGGCGAAAATCGCCGCCCCTACACTTAAAAAAAAATAAAATAGACACTAATTGGTTAAAAATGGCCAACGACACAGGTTCAAACGGAACAAAAATGAACCTCCTCGAAACTATCACTAAGGTTCTAACAAAAAAAATGACCACTTGAAAAAGAAAAAGAGAACAAAAACATAGACAATCATCCATTCTTCACGCAAACCCTAAGTTAAGAAAGGTAAAACAAAATGAAAAGAGGGAAAACAGAGACTTACCTGGTATAAGTGCTAGGTGAAAATGAAAACCCTAAAATGTAAATTAATTCGATCAGATCCATGCACCAGAAGGTAGGTCGAGGGTTTTCGTGGGCTCAGAAGATTATCAAGAAAAAGAAATTAGCAACAAATGACACTTAAAATCATTTAAAAAGTATAAAAGGAGTCACCTTAAATTCCCACACGAAGTTCCATTAATGCACTTGAGAGAACTTGGAGATGCTCAGGCGATGGAAAGGCCCACCTTTACATGTAAGGCAAAAACCAAGAAATTGCACGAGTGGTCAAAATGACCGCTGGTGCATATCAAACTAGTCACCAAAGTGCTCTAGTGGCTGTTTTTACCGCCTTTACATTTAAACAATCATTTTACATGTAAAAGCGAGGTTTTTAACCGCCCCACCATGTGAACTATGAAAAATCTCTAACACCCAAAAAAGGTCAAAAATGGATATTTTGACAAGCCTATAACCTGGTCCATTTTCACAAACTTCGAGAAATCGATCAAGAGAGATGTTACAAGCTATTCTTAGGTATTAGATGACTTCGCATGAGACCAAGAAAACTTGTCTCGATTTGCAAACTTAGAGTGTAGGCTACGAAATGGACAAGTTTCGTAGGGGTCGTCCTACAAAATGAGCGTAGCTACTTTTGAGGACAACACAACCATAACCATGAGATTTTTTTTTGGAAATGGGTAGAAAAACAAAAACAAACTTTATTAGTAAAGGAAAATTTAGATTTGGGAAAACTCTTATGGGTAATTGGGGTTTGACTAGGTTTTGGACACTTTCTGAGGGACAGGGAAGCAGAAAATGGGGATTTCAGAAGCGGTGTGAAAGAATGGGAAAATTTGTCCAAGAGGGACAAAAGAGCAGAAATAGGAAATGAACACTGTGGAAAAATGTGAAGGCTATTGGGTGAGAATCGAAGACATTATGGAAAACCCTAAAAATAGACAAATGTGGGATTTCTGGCTTCGATAAGTGGAATTTGGGATAGGGTCCTCAAGGAAGGAAATATGCAGAATGAAATTCCAGGGGTTCCAGTGAATTTTGAGAGGTAACAAAGCTAAAGAAAGGAAGATATGGTGAAAAAATAGATTTTTTTTTGGAAACTATCTACCAACTGCTTTGGATGAATTCAATCTATGATTTGCCGGCTGTCAATAGATATGGGCCCCAGGTATGTTTGGATTCCTTAAGGTTTAGGGGACTCACTCGGCTACCAATGTTGTCTAATGACTTGCATATTAGGGCAGTACCCCTCACTCCATGGCTCAAGTAAAACTAATAACCACTTTGCCACAAACAACAGCTCTTGGTTTACTTCACAGATGGGAACTAGTCAATCAGGTAGGGGCCATTGCCCTTTTCACTGGCAGGTCCTCTCAATGGGCCAACTACTTCAAGGTTCCTGTGGTACTCCTCACAATGAGCTAGGCACTTCCCATAGCTAACTAGATACCGATTATTCCCTGATCCAAACCTGTAATTGAAATGAACAATACAAATGCAAAAAAAAGAACTACTGCAATAATCACAGTGCCTGGAGGCCACTGCGGAAAAAAAATTTGGCAGAAATTCCACCCCACGAGCCCAAGAAAGCGCTCTGATACCAGATGAGAGGAACCTCCTGCATCAATATAATGAAAAATGCATGAAATAATAGAAATAGCAGAAACACAGAAGGAATTTATTGATCGCAAGCCATTTCGAGGGGGCAACATCCTTTGAACAAGCTCAATACAATAAATTCATGGATGCCTTCATTGGCCTCAACACGTACTTATATACTAAGTCTAATCTAAACAACTATTACTTCCCATGAATGTGGGATAATACAATATACTCATGGGATGACTTACAAAGCATATGCGTCCAACAACAATATACTAACAAAGTAAAGAGAAGGGTTAAACACGGGTTCCTAACACCAATGTTAAATTGTTTAGGGTTTCATGTGCTACATTCAATTGATCACTAAGCTCCTTACTTTTCTCTTTAAACTTCTTCACTTGCTCCCTTAGCCATAGGATGCATTCATCATCTTCTTGAACATTTGCCTTTAGATCCCTGATTTCTGCTTCAGATTTTTCAAGATCAATAAGAGTTGCTTCCTGTTCAACATTGCTCTCATATGAGCATTTTCCAAATCTTATTGCTGCCATGAGTATACTATCCCAGATCTTTATCAAGTTGTTAGGCTTCTTCCAAGGAACTTGGCTCTAATACCAATTGTTGAATATAAGGAATATTGAGAGGGGGTGAATCAGCATTCCACAAAACTACTTTTTCAATACTTCATTAATCCAATTTCTAAAATTAATAACATAAAAGAAGAATAAACAACAACCATAGAGACATAACACATAGACACCAAGATTTTTTATGTGGAAAACCTAAAAAGGGAAAAACCATGGTGAGTGTTAGCTCACAATATATTATGGTAAGAATACCGGATTACATAAGGCTCACTGCCCAAAGAAATGCTCACTGCAGGTGGACTCACTATCCATTGAGAGAGAAAGATAGAAGATAGAAGGAAATTGGCTCATTACCAATGATGAACTATTGCAAATGCATTTACCACATGCTGGATCATAGCTCCATTGAATGCTCAATATACAGATTCAAAGGTCTTCATTAGTTCTGCCCTGCTTTTCCACTCTCCTACATATACTCTATTTTCTTCCTTTATTATCCTTTTCTACTCTGCAAACTACTTAAAATCATTTACACATAGAATTCACACTACTTCCGCACATTCACATTAATTCAACACCAAAATCCATCCAGTATATATATCCACAATAATATTTAACTCAAAAGTAGGTCGGCAAGCCAAACATGAAACGTGTATACAACTGTTATACCTAGTCGGCTTGATCTTGTGCACAAACAACAATGCAGACCCAAACAAATATACAATAATCTTCATATAGGTCGGAACCAATCATTCAACCACTTAGATTAATTATTCAAACAATATATCTTCTCTACATATGGATCTAACATGCCCGTCGGCTTGTCCCTTAAGAACACACTTGACCAATTCAACTATCACATCATAACTTCTACTATGTCAGACCATATGAGACTCTAAAAATCATATCCAACATTCATCATTGACCTTTTAGCATACCTTCAAAACCGCAAGCCAAAATATGCCACAGTGGAGGAATGCAGACCCTTTTACTCTGGTACTGTGCATTGTTCCTATCTTAACTCTATTCGCCCGGACTCAAACACTTTACCATATGACTTCAGGAAGAAGTCAAGACTTGAACAATGGAACATATGATCACTAGATACCTATGAACAACATACCTAAACCAAATACAAGTATCTTTAACTGCGGAGGCATACCATCTCAAATACTGTCACTTCCTTTGTATACTGTATACTACCCATACTTAGTCATTTATTCTTCCGAAGTAAAGTCTCTTTACCATACTGGTAGAAACTCTTAGCCTTGTTGCCATGAATGACAACATTCATCATTCATCAGAGCAGTGTCTCTTGCCCCATCTTCATATATGGACTAGGTCTATTTAAATTTCTTTCTTGTTGTGGGGACACACAGTCTTTATTAGTTTTATTTGTTTTCATTATCCACTGACTAGTAGAGCCACTGAAGAATGTAAACACTAAAATTAGAGAGGAGAGAAAACTGACTTAGGGTCACAACCCCCAAGACAGTCTCCACAATGCTATGCCCCCAAGGCACCACACACAACAATTACAATAAGAGAGAGGAGAGTAGAAGAATAGAGACACAAATAGAAGAAGTTTCACAACAGAGGCAGCCTCTTTGTATCCTTGACCTTACAAGAGTATAAAGGGTCATCTGAAGAGACCTAAACAACATTTAACACAACATGGGTGAACATAATACGACACATAGAGAGAAGCCACTCGTGAGAGCAACACAAAGAGGTGCTACATCAAAGGTGGCTAAAAGGGTGAGAAATACTTACCTGTTATCTTTGATCTTGATCTGTATATTCACCATTAATGCTTGGTCCTTTGTTTGTCCTTCCTTCTAAATCATGTTGTCTACACCTTTTGGTATTTGTTAAGAGGAAGTCATAGGATTTGGTAATGAAAAAAAGGTTTTCTCTTGTTATATGTATGGATGGTGGAAGAGAAACTTAAAAATTCCTATTTCTATTGGTCGAGGCTATGTTGAGGCACCTTGAACCTTAGAAACATTATTTGTATTCTAATTAAGTTTAACATTCATCCTTAAAGGATTTAATTTAGGAAACCTTGCCTCATCCACATGTTAGCACCTGTAATTTTGGCAAATTCTCAGTTCTTGATAGGATTTTATTTGATGGTTTTAGTTGAGTTTTAGGCCCCATGGCACTTAACATGCTCCTAACTTTCAGGATTAAAATTTCTCAATCTATGATTCATCAAGAGAAACCCTTTGGTGAAAAGTTTTTATGGGTTACCAAGAGTGTGTGTGCTAGTTTACATTATCCCAAGATGTGTTTTAACATGTTTTTTAATCTATCGCCACTTCAGGCCGGGTTCGGAGGGTCCCATAGAAAAGTTCAAATTTCCCAGTTCTGATGACGATCAAATGTTCCCAACTCCGTTTTCATGGTGATCTGAGGTGTCCTTGTGTGAAAACAGAAAATATTTAAAAATTGGACTCCCCGGAGAATAGTTTACAAAGGAGGTCCCAAAAATATTTTGGCGATGTGAATTTTGAGGAAATGGGTATGTTCTAAATAATTGATTATAGCCCTATGCAAATTTTCACAACCTCTGGATGCCCAGTGTGCCCACAGTGAAGATGCGACATTTTCCCGGGAGGAGAAATTAATTAATTGTCATTCTCCTAAGTTGAAAAATGCAAGTTTTAAAATATTTATTGGCAAAAGTAATATTGTAAATGGGAAATATTTCAAACTAAACATTATCACTATAATGTTTAAGTTTTATAAAGTCAAAATAAATACATTTTGTGGGCTAAGCACATTAGCGCACAACCCACTCCATCTTTTTTTTAAAGCTTGTGCTGCTGCGCTCGGAGCTTTCCTGGGCAATTTTTAGTCAAATTTATTCTATGGATACTCAGATCTGGTCGCCATCTGCTCTATGGAGGAAATTATGGAGCCTTTTGCCATCTTGGTGAGATACAGATAGAGATATTATAGGTTGTCTTCACGTTTTTGGCTTTACAACAAATTTTATAACCAACTCATATTCCAATAGATTCATTGACATCCAACTCATATTCTTTTATATCATCTTCAGTTGACAAACCATCTTAAGGCATGACAAATTGTGACTGTGTAGCTAGCCATACTTTATAACCAAGACAGAGGAGATGGCTTTTCATTCGTACCTTCCAAAGAGCATAATTTGTCCCATCAAACTATGGAGCTTCCTTCCTATAAGACATCCTGGATCTTCCTCAAGCTGTTAGGCTTTCTTCTAAGGAACCTTTCTCTGATACCAATTGTTGAAATATACCGGGCAATTGAGAGGGGGGGTGAATAAATTATCACAAAATTTTTGCTTCACATACACATCAAACTATCAACAACTTAATTATTCATAATCAGATTTAACCATGAAAGCATGAAACCATTAACTTAATCACAGTCACTAATTCAACACAGTAGACACCATATTTTTACATGGAAAACCCTAAAAGGGAAAAACCATGGTGGGTGTTAGCCCACAAAATATATAAGTTATAGCAATACCGAAAAATAGAGGTTCATTGCCTACAGGGCTCACTACCCAAATTGCTTACTGCCTATGGTGGCTCATTGCCAAAGGATGGTTCACTGCCAAAAGGGTGAACTGATTTAACATCATCTACTCCATGCTAGGATTCAGTTCCATTGTAGCACAATATTATTTCTATGCTCTGCTCTTTCACACCTTCGCACCTATCTTTTTCATTTTTACAACACACACCCTCTTTTGCAACTTCATTACATACTTTTATACAATTCATCAACCTTGGAATGTTCATCAAGGTCGGCATTACATTCATCAATTGTTGGATCAATCTCCAAGGTCGACATTACAAACATAGATAAAATAGGTCTGGACCTAATACAAATTTACCTAAGGAAAAGATGTAAGAATGTATGCAGATCACGCCATGCCTTAGCTGGGACTCAAACACAATCCTCCATGCCATGCCATGCTTCTACAATCTTCAATGCATCTCCGCAAATAGTGAATTCAACCAGGTCGGCCAAGACTGATGAGAGCACTAGGTCTACCAAGAACATTCTTCATTCACAATCCAATTTTCTCTTTGCAAACCAATCCAAAGGTAGGAACATGATCAGGAAACATCCACAAGCACATTGTAATCACCAGGAACAACCACACAATCTCTAACAACTCTGTCAAGAAGATTCTTCAAATCAGAGCACAAGGACAACACTATCAACCACTATCATAAGTAAAAGATAGCTTGCAAACCACCAAATCATGAACCCTTGTAGTTGAAGGCACTTAACATCATCACAAACTTGATTCCAGAACCACAGACCAAAATACTTTAATGCGAAGGAATGCAGAGCATAACACTTTCTCCCTATCACCACCAAACACACAGGAAAAATAGTTTTCACACTGGTGAACACAATTCACTTAATTATTCATGCCAGAGGCTCAAACTTGGAATATAACATCTTCAGACAAACTTCTAAATCACTTCCAATCTGCAGGCAAAGGTATTCATTCTATAGGAAATGCAGAGCTATCTTCTAGACTGTTCTTTAGAGTATAATACACTGTTTTGATTGCAACACACTGTTTCCACTAGAGGGGCTAATTTTCTCAATATCCTCACATCAGAATCACTTACATAGGTAAATACAAAGCATGTTACTCATGACAAGAAAGCAACAAAATAAGAGCACAGTTGACACCAATGACAACACAGATATGTTGACATCAATGGCAACACCGATTAGGCGCATACTTGCAACAATTCCAACATGGGAGAGGCGTGCAATGGGATCATTGGAGAATGGAGGAAATTGTTGTGTATGGAAGAGTTTTGCAAAATAAACCCTAAATTTTAATCAAAAGTCTTGTTCTATTTTGGGACAAATGTTATCAATTGATGCATAGGTGAGTTAATAAGATCAATGATATTAAAGTGTATGGTATTAACTATGGAGTTCAACAAACTTGCATTTAAATGTGCCTAGCATAGTTGATTTATGACTTTCAAATCATAGTTCCTATTGCGAGTAGTCACACGTTCAAAACTATACAATTATTTTTTTGTAAGTTGGGTTATATAAGGTGTGAAAAGGGAAGTTGTTGAATTTTTTGGAACTTAAATAAGGTGTCAGGATTTCATTGTAAGGATATGGTGGCATCTTTTCTATGTAAGGAGCTAAATTAAGATTAAAAAAACAATATAGATAAATTTGACATATATTTGGATGTAGGCTTGATAGGCATTTTCAAGTTAAAGGTCACGTTTTATAAAAGTATTGTAAAAGGTGCATTATCAATTGAAATTGACACCTTCAAATTTGATATGTTTAGATCCATTGTGTCACCAAATATTTGTGTTCTTTAAGCCATCCATGTTACACTTGAAAAAGATATTCGAGACTCACATGCATGTACTATTGGAGAGCCTAATGAGACATCAAATGGATAAAGTGTAACAAGTATAATCAAAGGCTGGAGGTACATTATCATCTCAAGCTAGCTTTTTGCTCAGAGATGATATTTTGCATGAGAAGCACCAGTTTCATTTTGAGTCCCTTCGTGGAGCAAGGGGGCATGGAAATTGTTTTTTGGTTTGTGGATAGTTGAGTATGTCTCAATCCACAAACTTGGTGAATTGTACTTATGGATAGTTGAGTATGTCCTTATCCATAGATTTACAAGTTTATATTTGTGCATAATTGAGTTTGTCTCAATCCACAAAAAGAGGAGTGTCACTGTGGATAGTTGAGTACGTCTTAATTCATAGTTGGGTGGTGTTTTTCTTGTGAATAATTGAGTTTATCTTGATTCATAAGAGGAGTGGTCTACTTGTGAATAATTGAGTATGTCTCAATTCATAGGTATTTTGAGGATTTGCAGGTTTGACAGTCAGGACATATGCCGATTGGTTCATTTTGGTATGTCTTTGATGAGTGAGGAGATTTAGTGGAGATGCTTCGTTAAGTTTCCAGATTGGCTACTATGTTCAATCCATAGAGTTTTTCATCCTTTGTTCAGATTGATGTATTAAGGGGGAAATGTTAGAATTAGTTTTACATCATAATAAATAGGGTTAGATAATAAATAAATAATATAAATGTTGATAAGTAGGAGGTATTTTTCGCAGTGTGTCAAATTATGATATTTTATTTCAGGGTTTAACTGCATAGTTTTAGAGTCAAACTACTAACATTTATGGGTCATGTGTTTGACTCAAAAACTACGCAGTTAAACCGTGAAATAAAATATCAAAATAAATGTTGGTAGTTAATAATTAAATGTTAGTTAGTTGGGAAGTTACTTTCCCATAGGAAAGTTTAGTTAGTTTTGTATGGGAATATAATGGCTTTATAAATCCATATTGTAACGTAATGAAAATCATTCGATTAAGTGGGGATGAAATCTTGAACAAACATTCAAATAGATTTACATATTATTTTGTGATATCTTTTGTGCAATAATGGTTTAGTCTTTTGCAAAATTTGTCACTACAAATTTTAATTAAAGTGACTTTCTTGAGCCTCCTAGACACAATGGAAAAGCCAAAATACTACTTAGATTACTGAAAAGATGCGAACACCTAGAGTAAAGAAAAATTATCATAAAACCCCAAAGATATTAGTATTTCCTGTCAACTGTTTTAATTCTCTAGATTATCTGAAGTTTGAAGAGAAGAGCATACAAGGTTTTGAGGAAATCTACATGCAAATATTTTAGCCTCTTAAATCTCAAAAACTAGAAATTGAAAGATCTATGTTAGCACAACAAGCTCTGATACCATGTTAGATTTATAAATAATTGGACATGTCCAAAACCTAATGCAAGAAATAGATCGAATAGAAATATTCTAGCATTGACACAAAATAAAAATAGTAGAATAGACTAGTTCCATAAGAGAAATGTAAATATTCTAGAGGAAAAATAGTATTATGAGAGCTCAAAAATCATGAATGAATAACAAGCTAGAGGAGTGCATACATATATAGAAAAGAGGGGAGGCAAGACCAACCAATGATAAAAGTAACTCCAATTGCCCAAAAATAAGCAAGAGTTACACTCATGAAAGATGCCATCTACCCTTATTGTGACCCATTCACTACAACTAAGAAAGCTAAATTAAATGTGTAGGAACATACATAATATCCAACTAAGGAAAAAAAACCTACACTAATAGATGGAAAGATTCATAACAATGTAGTTAACACATCCTTTCAAGCACTCCACTTCCTAGAGTTTTCATTAACATAATACTTCCAATGCATTCATGATTGGTTTTATATTTATATTTTCAATGATGATGTTTCCATTAATCCGGTAAGATGTTTCAACCATTTCAACTCTAATGGAAGATGACATATCACAAGTCACATCATAATCGTCAAGTTTGTCTAGAGGTAGATTAGGACACTTCTTCCTCTAACTTACTAATTTCTTAATCGTCACAATGTCTTTGACCTTTAGATTCCTTCCTACCAAAACAAAATCCGTAAAAAAAGTAGTAAAAAAATCAATTATTTGTAGTAGGACCTTTCAATCCCACTTTGAAATAATGTGCCCCAATAAATTTCTCTCCAAATGCTACTAAACAATATGGAGCCCGATATTTTGAAGATTATTTGACTTTGTTAGTTGCATGAAACGATAATCTCCCTCCCTTAATCTATGAAATCGCCTAAAAATAAAAATAGTGTTATTCTACCAATGGTTTAAAAATATTAAGTACGTGACATAGAGCCTTTTTTAGTTTCCTAATTTTTGTATTCAATTCTTCACCTTCCCAATTTAAATACTACTTTTGATTCAAATAATATATTTGCATATAATGGCCAATAGTAGGGGTTGGTCATTACAAATTAACCAAGACTTAAATTTCAACACCAAATATTTTAATCTTTCATGGATTTTTAAAAGAATGAAAGTGGTGAGTATTTATTAGAAAAGCCACATAAAATTGTGTAATCATATCGCCTATGACAACTTTATAAGCATAGACAAGATATCAACGTAAAATTACCAAAATAACATGGAGCATGATCCATTTAAACCTATCAGAGATGATGAAAGAAAAATATTTCCATGTCACATGCTTACTTTGTAAAGCTCCATTCTTTGATAAAATATAAAGACAGGGATGTATAAGTTGTAAAGGGATAAAGTAACTTAAAGAAAGGCATTAATCTTATAAACATGTCTCTAAAATTTTTTATCTTAAAGTGTAGTAAGGATAAATAGGCATGTACTCTATTTGAAAGTTTGGTAGTAGTTCAATTGGTGAGGATGATGGTGTCACACCATCCAATAAGGTACACATTGTTAGAGGTATGATGAGAGTAGATTTGATCCCTAAGTGATTTTAATTGAATGGATCCCCCTAGTCATCAAAACTCGATCAATGGAGGCATTTGGTATAAGTGTATACTTCCTCAACATGTTGTAATCATCTAGTTAAGGTTATGAATGCCAATATCTATGTAACTCAATTGCATCCATTAAGAAAAATGGGTAGGTCAATGAGATGTTGCATATATATTTTTTAAACTTTTTTACAATTTCCTCATGCTTCTCTTTTTGTATGAATTTGGTCCATAAATGGGGAACCCCATCCCCAACATTAATGCAAATACTCTTCAACCATGAACATAGTGGACCAACAAGGGTTTAAACTTGGTGGCAACAATAACAACATTAATTATTAACCAACTATTATGACAAAAAACTACCTTCTTTACAATGTCTACCTTACATTCATGCACTCATTTTAGTGCCCATGCCCCTAGTATGTTTTAGGCTCATTTATCCTTGTGTCTATCCATCCCATTGATCACAAAAAGAAATTGCAAGAACCCCAAACCTTAGAAACCTAACCCAACCCACCTCCTAAAAGTTGGAAAGTCTACCATGAGAGATCATCTAAACCTATAGGCACATGTGACTCTATCGAATTTGTAAAAAATAAAATTCATCACTTGTTTGTTCCTTAATTCTTAATATAATTTAGATTGTCACTCATCTAAGAACTTAGTAGGGTTTCATCTATAAGTATGTACTTTCCTCCAATCACTCATTATGTCATGTAATGCCAAAATAAAAACTTAGTATCCTCTCCTCTCTAACACTAAGGCATATTGTATGTCATCCATTTTATGTAATAAGGAAACAAGCTAAGGATTGAAGACTTGAAGTTGTGAGAACCTCTTGATCAAGTAAAGCCATGGAATCCTTGTATTTTCCTTCCCTTTCTTTCATCCACCACATCTATTTCTCTTGTTTCACCATTTATGAAGACATAAAAAATCCTTTTCCTTCTCCATAGCCACCCCAAATTTGCATGAACACATCATTGTCATCACCATCAAATTTGAAGCTTCTTATCCTCTTTCGCATCCTATTGTGATCACTCCCATATTATTTTTAAATCAATCACAAACACATATCACTTGTGGCATATTTACCCCCTTAGGTTTTATCTTCTTTCCACCATTGGTGTAGACACCACCATTACACCAACACTAGGCTTGCACACACACATCCATTTTTCTAATCAGAGTTAGTGTGGAGTTTGAAATACACCATCTAGGGGTTAATTGAGGAATTTTCCATGTATCACACCCTTTTCCCCTTGCCCCCAATACTCAAATTAGCATATCTCATATCTGGAGCAAACATGAGCAATATTTAGACAAAAATAAGACTAGGGATTGAAGACAAATGACCACTAGAAAGTTGCGAAATTCGAGGATCAAAGGTCACCTACACCAAGGAGGGTTAGTTGTGTCTAGATTCCCAACATTTCACTCAATAGTGCCTAGATTTCACATGCAAGTAGTTTCATACCTCCTTAGTGCACTTTCAACTTTATATCTATACTTTTTTAGGAGCATGTACTTTATTTGCAACTTTCTTTCCTTCTAAAAATTTTAGGCTATATGTTTCCAATTCCCAACTCTTGTATTTTTAAAATATAGGTAAAATTAGCCATTGTATGGTTTCAGCTATGTTATTATTCTAATTTATATGCTATTAGAAAGGTATAAGTGTTTTAGGTACTTGAGGTACCTATAAGCCTAATCATAATTTCTCTATTTTTCATTTGGTAAACTTGAGATTGCAACTCATCTATTTTTATTTTTTAGTAAAAAACCAATAACGTAAACCCTTTCATAAATCTCTCTTTTTCCTTTTCTTTCTATTTTTGGTTCTCTTATTATTTCCAGGTTGTTGTTTTCTATTTGGTTGTCATAATGTTGTTTTAGCAAAATCATTTTGTTCTTTCTTGCCAGTTCTCTCTTGTACAAGCATTAGGGCCCTTTCAAAATCCCCCCTTTTACCCTATACCAAAAAAAGTTAAAAAAAATAAAGACTACACCAAAGTTGTTTTTAGGTGCTACCTCAAACATCATTCCTATATCTAAAGGACAAAATAGTGGGTTGCAATTCATCCATTAGTTTACCCTTTGATCTAATATTACAACACTTCATTTTTCTTCCCCATTCTAAGTTTATCTATCCAAACATGCTTGTATTTACTTCATATCTTTACAACACCCTTTGACACATTCACAAGATCACTTCTTATCCCAACACCCCATTCCATTACCCCAACCTATACCCATTTGTTTCCATCTCCTACTTCGTATATCTCTTTAGCCTTTCCCTATCTCTAAGTTTATCAAAAATACCTTTTCCTTTTTCTAACACCTAGTTACACCACATCTCATTCTATCTTATCATTCCCTCTAGGTTCCCCTTTCCACCTAGCCCTTACAACACCTCTTTAAACTTCATTCCAACACCCTCATCTTAATTGTATACACCTTTCCCATTTATCCCCTAGACTAGCCATCCTATCCTTAGTTTCCCCATTCCCTAGTATCCCTTTATCCTTCCCCTCTGCCACCCCACATCCTTGGTCACCCTAGACACCCTATTTCCTATAGTTCCTCATCTTTCCCTTCTTTTCCTACCTTCATAACACCCACTTAACCCTTCATAAGATCCCTTTTCTTTGTCCTAGCTCTTGATCCTACCTTCTGCTCACTGCATCCAGTAATCTAACACATGAAAGCTTGTACTACACCACACATTCAACCACACTGTTACTCACATCACATCCATCATGTGCACCCCCAATCATGATCCATTGACACTCATTTATAGCATCTTCAATCTTGAGAACATTCTCCAAGGTTAGAAAATCACCTTAACCCAAAAAATTCAAATTAGGTGTGGACCTAAACATTCCCGCGGTGGAAAGGAATGAAGGCAGACCACAACACATCTTGGCTTGGACCTAAATTCATCCAAGCACACCATTTCATGCTTTCACAATCACCGAAGCACCTCTGCAATTAGTGTAAACACCCAAGGTCGGCCAAACTTGTGCTAACATAATAAATTTTTAAGTGCACATTTCCTCAAACCCAATGATATCTTGCAAACCACATGCCAAGCTTTAACACAATCTAGAGTATTCCACATACATCCTAAAACATCCTAAATCCAACAAATTCCTCTACAACAACTTTCACCTACCGCACAACCTTATCATGTTTATCCAGTATGCTTAACTGTCTCTGTCATGCACTGTACCTCTAGAAATAAACTTTTAGAGCATTAAACCACAACCAACTTCAACATCAAAAAGATATAAACCTTATAAGCGCAATTCTAGAACTGTAAGATCTAAAACCACTTTGTAGAGAAATGCAGAGCAAAGGCATTTCTCCCAGACACCTCTGCAACACTCAGAAACATAGTCCACACATTGGTGAACACAACTTCCTCTACACAATGAACCAGAACACAAAATTTAGAATATAACATCTCTTAACTTCTCTGAACAACATATCCAAACTACAAAGACAGATCTTCATCATAGAGGAAATGCAGAGAAAAACCAGAACGCTACCCTGTAAACTAGGATGCCACTTCAACACACTATTTCCTTTAATAATCAAATTTCCTCAAAAGAACTTTGAAACCAACCAACAAAAACATATTCTCATCATCTTCAGAACCTCTTCAAAGCAACCAAAACACCTTTAGCAAAGCAACTCAACCAAACAACTCATACCATTGCAACAACCTCATCTCTGCTCAACCAGTTAACATAGTTGACACCAATGACAACACAAACTTGTTGACATTAATGACACCACCGACTACACATACTTGCAACAATCTCCCCCCTTTATCATTGATGGTAACACAATGTGAAAAACCATCAATACAATAGCATTTTCAATATTATGCTTCATACCAACCCTTTTCCTTTTTCTTTCTCTCCCCCTCAGCTTGCTACTCTCTTCTTGACAACTGACTTACCACTTTCTCTCCTTTTTCACATTGCTCTCTCCCCCCCTTTGACATCAATGCCAAAGGGCTGCACATCTCTCATTCAATCTTACTTTTTAGACAACTGCTAAAACTTGTACCTACTTATTACTACTCTGCAACATCATTTCTTTTACTTCTCTTCATGCTCCCCCTTAGAAGCAACCAACAATAGAACTTACTCGCCCTGATTGCCACAACCATCATGACCACTACCTACTCCCCTTGAGAGGTAGCCTCCAACATTAGTCCAGAATAAGGAATGAAACCTGCAATCCACTAGATTGATGCATCTCCTTATGCATCTAGTTCAAAGGAGGGGCAATAACCCCTAACTTCTCTTAGAGATACTCAAAAGTATCCTTAGGAAGAGCCATGGTGAATATATCTGCAACCTGATCCTTTGTAGGCACATACTCAAGCTTCACTTCATTCTTTGCAACCTTCTCTCTCAAAAAGTGATATCAGATTGATATATGTTTTGTCCTTGCATGCATCATTGGATTCTTTGAAATGTTAATAGCACTTCTATTATCACAGAAGATATGAATAGGTTCATCATATACCACTCTAATATCCTTCAAGGTTTGCATCATCCACAACACCTTTGTGCAACAAGATGTTGCAGCAATGTATTTTGCCTCTGTAGTAGATAGAGATATTGAGTCCTACTTCTTAGTACTTAACCAAGACATCACTCTACCTCTAAGAAAGAATGCACCACCACTTGTACTTTTCCTATCATCTACACAACCATCCCAATCTACATCTGTGTAAGCACTTAAAGAAAAGTCGATATCCTTTGGATACCACAAGCCATGATCCGAAGTGCCCTTTAAATATCTGAATATCCTCTTCACTATTGCAACATGTGATTCTCTAGGATCTTCTTGAAATCTAGCCACAAGACAAACTACATGCATAATATCCAATCTAGTAGCAGTTAAATATAACAATCCTCCAATCATTGTCCTATACTTGCTCTGATCAGTCATAGGAGATTCATCATTCTTGTTCAGCTTGCAACTAGTAGTCATAGGGGTAAATACTGGTTTAGAGTCTTCCATCCCAAACTTCTTTAACATCTCCTTGACATACTTTAATTGTGAAATAAAAATACATTTATTTGTCTGATTGATATGTAGCCCAAGGAAGAAGTTCATTTTTCCACACATTGACATCTCAAATTCTTTCTGCATTTCATTTGCAAAACTCTTACACATACCTTCACTTCCTCTAAAGATTATATCATCTACATACACTTCCACAATCAGAATTTGATCTTCTCCTACTTTGATGTATAAATTGCTATTTGTGGTGCCTTTATTGAATCCTTTCTGTAATAAGTACATGTCTAACCTTGTATACCAAGATCTAGGGGCTTGTTTCAATCTATATAGTGCCTTCTTTAACCTATAGACCATCAAGTTTATCTAATAATTGAAATCCATCTGGTTGCTCTATGTATACTTCTTCTTCCAACTCACCATTCAAGAAAGCACGTTTCACATCCATTTGATATTCTTTGAAATCCTTATGTGCTACAAAGTATAAAAACATCCTAATGGATTCCATTCTTTCCACCAGAGCACAAGTCTCCTCATAGTCTATTCCTTCTACTTATGAGTAACCTTTACACACAAGCCTTGCTTTGTTTCTTACCACTTCTCCATTCTCATTTAGTTTGTTCTGGAATACTCACTTAGTTCCAATCACATTCTTGTTTGCTGGTCTTGGGACAAGTTCCTAAGTCTAATTCTTTTCAATCTGCATTAGTTCTTCTTCCATAACCTTGATCCAATACTCATCCTTGCATGCTTCAATCACTGACTTAGGTTCAACTTTAGAGAGTAAATGATGAGCCTAGTTATTAGCCTATTTTATTATAGTTTTATGCAAGTTGAAAGACATTCCCAGACACTATTTTAAGCATATTTCTATGATATGTTATCCCTTGTGATCATTATGTAGACTTGAACCTGGTTAATTAAGTATATGGAGATATGATTATACCATGATGAAAATGTATATTATATGTGGGAATGTATGGATTATTGAGAATGTTTGTGTTGATTATGGTTGTTAGTATTTTGTACATGTTTATGGACTAACCTTGCATCTAAAAGAGGAAGGACTGTAACCCGCAGCAACTACAAGATGCATCCCGTAACCACAACATTTCCAGGTGTAGAGCAAGGAAGATTCCAGACTCAAATAAGTGCAGCAACCATGGCATGAAGACACTTGATGGAGATAATCATGCATCGTGATAGGTGATCAATAAAGATGATTGGAAGCTTGAAGGAATATATTGCAACTAAAAGACTAATGGGACTAATTCAATTGGTCCATGTTCTCCTGTTTCAGCAGAGAGTTCTAATTTTGTTGGGACACTTCTTCCATTTTTTTTCTAGTCATTGTTGTTAGTATTCATTACACTCCAGTTCATGTGGAGTGGTGTTTTATGTTTATAATTAAGAGACCTATTTCAATAACTCCCCTGTGCTTATATTATGGTTCACTGGTTGAGGTAGACGTTAGTTAGTGTTCAGTTTTTGAATAGTTTTTGTTCCATCGCAGATATATCTATCTGAATCTTTTCTGGATTATGCAAGACAATGTTATTTGATTATGAGTTATGAATATTACAGCTCAGCAATATTTTATCTGATTTGAAAAGATTGTGCAATGTGTGTCAAAATTAATATGATTGTGTTGATTTAAAAGAGCTAGATTTAAGTTTAAGCAGTGAGGTAGTTTACCTGAGCAAGGGCCACTCAGGATAACTGTCCTTCACTTTATTTCTTGTATGATATAATTGTTGTAGCAGTTTTTTTTATGAATACAAGATCAATTAGATTCTTAAGTTGTTTTAGTTCAATTGACTTGTGATACTTTAGAGGATAGGAAAAGTTTTCATTAGCAAATTAGAGTTCATTGCTTAATAATCTTTTGTTACAATCTTACATTGCAAAGTATTTGTAGCAGTTGTAGCAGCATTACTTTCCTTTGTTAATAAGTAGCCTGATTTCTAGTACTATATTAGATAAGTTAGATAGTTTGATCCCTGAAAGCACATACAGTGTAAGTGTCATCACAAGCCTACTGGTTGACAATTCGATGAAGGTCTTTTCAAGAGTTATAGTTGACTGTTCAGTAGGATATTCCTTTGAATTGTGTGATTAACACCAAGTTTACCAAGCATTGTAAAGACACTACAGTAAACACAGATTTACCTATTCTTCAATAGATTTCCTTCTTGTTAACACACCTTTGTTCTTGTCACCAATAATTTGATCTTAAGGATGGTGCTTCTGCACATACTTGGGAGTTTTAGGAGTCTTTTTTGAAGCTTCTTCTTCATCAGTCTGTACTTCCTTTTCATCAACAATTTCCTCTTTTCTGCAAGATGACTCATCTGATTCATATCCATTAACTTTTGAATTATTTTGTAGATCTTCATAAACTTTAACATTTGCACTCTCAAAAGTCCTTCTAAACCTCTTGTTGTAGCATTGGTAAGCTTTTCTTTTAGTAGAATACCTAAGAAAGATACCTTCATCAGACCTTGCATCAAACTTTTGTAGATTATCTTCGTCCCTTCTGATATAACATTTGCTTCCAAACACTCTGACATACTTGGCAATAGGAATCCTTCCATACCATAACTCATAAGGAGTCTTTTTACTATTTTCTCTCTCCTACACTCTGTTCAGTATGTAAATAGTAGTATGAATTTTTTCTCTACATTAGACCTCCAGTAGGTTTGCTTCTTTTACCATTGTTATTGCAGCTTCTTGAACAATCCTATTCTTTCTTTCATCCACTCCATTCTACTGAGGAGTCCTAGGGGCAGATAAGTGCCTCTTTATTCCATGATTCTCACAAAACATGTTAAACTCAATGGAGGTGAACTCTCCACCTTTGTCAGACCTCAACTATTTAATTGTCATATCCATTTCATGTTGAATGAACAAGACAACTGAGAGGGGGGTGAATCAATTGTAGCAAAAATTTCAAACCCTCACAAACACATTCACATCCACATTAGTTCACTTAAACCCTTAATCTATTATGATGATTAAACATAAGAAGAAAATAACATAAACTTAAACACATCAACACCATGCACAAGAGAACACTGGATTTTTATGTGGAAAACCCTAAAAGGGAAAAACCATGGTGAGGATTATCTCACAATATAAAGTAGTAGCAATACCGAATTACAAGAGGCTCACTGCCCAAAAAAAGAAAGGTTCACTTCCAAGGACTCACTATCAAGAAGAAGAAGAAAGAAGAAGAGGCTCACTACCTAGAGTGATCATATATAATTGCATCTAACACATGCATGGGTTCAGTTCCAATGAAGCACAACAAACATCACCTTCGCATCTATATCGAAAGATAGTAGACACCTTCTTCTCACTGCATCTAGTCGCCTAACACATGAAAGTTCTTACTACCCTTTATCACTCTCACATCACAAACATCATATCCTTCATGCACACATGATTCATGAATTCTTGACACTTATTAAACCATCATTAACCTTGAAACAATCTTCAAGGTCGGCAACACAATCTTCAATCCTTGAAACAATCTCTATGGTTGGCAAGCTCAAAATGTTTGAATTAGGTCTAGACCTAAACATTCCACATCATAAAGGAATGAAGGAAAACAACTTTACACCTTATCTCAAACCTAAATCCATCCAAGCACGCTACACAACACTCACATAATCACTAAATCAATTCCAAAATTAGCGCAAACATCCAAGGTCGGCCAAACAGTGTAAACATAATGAATTCTTGATCACACGCTTCCACGAACCCAACCATAACTTGTGGAACACTCACAAGGCTTTAAAACAATATGGAAACATCCACGAACAACTTGAAGTCACCTAAAAACCAACAAATTCAATCACAACAAATTTCACTTGAAGACAATTCACAGACTGCTCACAAACAAAATTATCAAACTTTGCTACACAAGAAACTTGCATTCTAGAGCACCAAATCACAAATACTTTGGATAGAAGATGAATAAGGACCTTATAAACACACATCCAAAGCCACAACCCCTAAATCCTCTCTGTGAAGAAATGTGGAGAAAAATACTTTCTCCCAGACACACTGTCAGACATTGTTTTCAAACTAGTGAGCACAACTTTTATTGTACAACATTTCAGAGCACCAAATTATAGATTTAGCACCTTCAAACACTTCTCTACAATATATCCAAACCGCATACAAAAATATCCAACATAGAAGAAATGCAGAGCAAAAAATTGAACAATATTTTGTAAGATAGAAGACATCTTCAACACACTGTTTCCAAATATAATCAAATTTTCTCAAAAGAACTTGGAAACTCAGCAATAGGATCAATTAACCAACATCATCAACACCTCTACAAGGCAATCACATCATCTTTAACATAACAACTCAATCAAATAATAATAACCTTATCAAAAGACATAGTTGACACCAATGACAACACAAACATGTTGACATCAATGACAACATCGATTAGCACATACTTGCAACATTTCATTCTCAACCATGACTTTGAATGCTTTGAACTTATCTAGGGCTTTAGATTTTTCTTTGAGAAAAGTAAACCATGTCATCCTAGAATAATCATCAATCAATAGTATGAAATACCTATCACCTTGAAAACTCCTTACCTTGGTAGGGCCACAAAGATTTGTATGCACCAATTCCAACAGTCTGGTAGAAGACTGATCCTTGACTTTGAAAATTACTCTTTCTTGCTTCCCAATTTGACATTCCTTACAAACAACATTGATGGGCTTTGTAATTTTTGGCAGATCTCTCACAACTTGAACTGAACTTATCCTTACCAGGCTATCAAAATTGATGTGACACAATCTCCTATGCCATAGCCAACTCTCACTAATCTAAGTCATGAAGCAATAATCATCACCACCTTTGAGATGATAAACATTTCCATCTATCCTCTTTCCAATAGATATCACAGTTCTAGAATCTTTTCTCATCTCATAGCCACCATCATGAAACACAAGATTGTATCCTTTGCTACACATTTGTCCAACACTCAAGAGGTTATGCTTTAAAAACCCTTAACATAAATAACATCATCATTATTATGCTTTCCATAAAAACTAATTGAGCCTCTTCCACATATCTTAGTAGCTATATCATCACCAAATCTAACTAGTCCTCCATCATATTTTTCAAGTTTAACAAAATTACTCTTATCACTGGTCATATGATTTGAGCATCCACTATCAATGACCCAATGGTTCTTTTCCTGTGTAGTATGAAAAGTAGATATCAAAGTGCTTTCAGCATTAAGACCTACCTTTGAAGCCTTTTACTTCAGACAATTCCCAGAGTTAGTAGAAACAGTATCATCTCTTAAATCTATGAACAAACATTCATTGTCCTCATTATTCTCATAATCAGATTCATCATCAGATATACTTGCATCTTCTCTAACATAGTAGCTTTTCTTAGGCACTCTACTCTTGTTCTCCTTGCTCTTACTTCTCAAAATTTTTTACGGACATCTTGAAGCATAATGACCAATCTTGCCACAACTGAAACACTTGAAAGGTAACTTACCACTGTACTTACCAGTACCCAATTTCATTCTTCTCACAAAATTAGCTTCCAAATCATCTGGATCCTCCTGATCTAATTCCACAATCTTCTCAGATTTTCCAGCTTTGAAGGTAGTCCCAGTCTTTGCACTACTTGTACCAAATTCTATCATTTCAAAAGTAGTTAAGGTGCCAAGGAACTGATCTTTGGTAAACTAATTCAGATTTTGTAATTCTTGATCAATAGCAGAAACTTTATGATTGTAAGTCTTAGGAAGAGTTCTGAGTACCCTCAATACCACTTATTTTTCATCAATATTTTAGCCAAGTCCTTTGATGCCATTGACAACTTCATCCACCTTTTGTAAATAGATTGTAATGTTTTCATCTTCAGGCATTCGCATGGTTTCAAACATGAGCTTTAAATTCTACATTTTAGCTTGCTTGACGTTATCATCTCCTTCATGAATACTTTTTTAACTTTTTCCAAATTTCATTAGCAGTTTTTAAATCCACAACTTTCACCAATTCAGAATTAGAAAGATCACTTAAAAGAGCATACCTTGCTTTACCATTGGTTTTAAAATCCTTGATCTCATTTGCAGTACTTGGACAATTTTCTGGAATTGTGTATTCAGTCTCAAGAGCATTCCAGATCTCATAACCAAGAGAAATCAGATAACCTTCCATCCTTATTTTTTAGAATGTATAATTTGTTCCATCGAATTGGGGAACATCCTTCTTGTGCGCCATCCCAAATCTACCTTAAGTTGTTAATCTCTCTTCTAAGGAACCTTGCTCTGATATAAATTGTTGAATGCACAAGACAACTGAGAGGGGGGTGAATCAGTTGTAGCTTAAAATTTCAAAACCCTCACACATATTTAGATCCACATAGATTCAAATAATCATTAGACTATTATAATGATTGAGCATGAAATAATATAACAGAAACTGAATCAAACCAACATCAAACACAAGAGAACACTAGATTTACATGGAAAACCCAAGAAGAGAAAAACCATTGTGAGGATTAGATCACAATATAAAGTCATATCAACACTAAATTCCAAAGACTCATTGCCAGAAGACTCACTGCCCAAAAGAAAGGCTCACTACCAGAATAGAGAAGAAGATAGAGAAGATTGTTCCAAGGAGAAAACTATCTCAATGCAATAGAGGATTCCATCGTAACACCAACATCACTTCCGCAGCATCACTAAAGAATTGTAGACATGTTTTGCTCACTGCATCCAGTAATGTAGCACATGAAAGCTTGTACTGCACCACACATTCAACCGCACTATTACTCACATCACATCCATCATGCGTACCCCCAATCATGATCCCTTGACACTCATTTATACTATCTTCAACCTTGAGAACATTCTCCAAGGTCAGAAAATCACCTTAACCCAAAAAATTCAAATTAGGTCTAGACATAAACATTTTGGCAATGGAAAGGAATGAAGGTGAACCACAACACATCTCGGCTTGGACCTAAATTCATCCAAGCACGCCACTTCACACTTTCACAATCACCGAAGCACCTCCGCAATTAGTGTAAACACCCAAGGTTGGCCAAACCTGTGTTAACATAATGAATTTTTAAGTGCATGCTTCCTCAAACCCAACAATGACTTATGGACCACATGCCAAGATTTAACACAATCTAGAGTATTCCATAAACATCCTAAAACATCCTGATATCCAACAAATTCATCCGCAACAACTTTCACCTACCACACAACCTTATCATGTTTATCCAATATGCTTAACTATCTCTGTCATTCATTATATATCTAGTAATCAACTTCTAGAGCACTAAACTATGACCAACTTCAACATGAGAAAGATATAAACCTTATAAGTGTAATTCCAGAACCGTACAACCTAAAACCACTTTGTGGAGAAATGTGGAGCAAAGATATTTCTCCCAGACACCTCTACAACACTCAAAAACACAGTCCACACACTAGTGAACACAAATTCCTCTGTACAATGAACCAGAACACAAAATTTGGAATATAACATCTCTTAACATCTCTGAACAACATATCCAAACCTTAAAGATAGATCTTCATCATAGAGGAAATGTGGAGCAAAACCAGAATGCTACCCTATAAACTAGGATGCCACTTCAACACACTTTTTCCTTTAATAATCAAATTTTCTCAAAAGCATTTGGAAACCAACTAGCAGAAACATATTCTCATCATCTTCAACACCTCTTCAAAGTAACCAAAACACCTTTAGAAAAGCAACTCAACCAAACAATTCATACCATTGCAACAACCTCATCTTTGTTCAACCAGTTGACACCATTGACACCAATGACAACACAAACTTGTTGACATTAATGACAACACTGACTGCACATACTTGTAACACTCCAAACATCATGGAGTGGGAAAAATAGGACACCCATTTAAGGGTGGGAACATTATTTACTTATTATGAATTCTTTGGAATATGGGATATTGTGTAAGAAGGCCTTGAATAGGGAAGTTACATTGAAAAGGTCAAATTGGGAATTCCAAACTATATTTTTGATTTGGCAGTTATGACACCAACATTGAATTCCCTTGTGGAGCACCTAGATTTAGGAAAGTGGTCAATTAAACTATTGTGATGGAATCTTTGATATGTAAGAGAGGTGTAAGAGTTTTAAGAGGAGTTACTTACTATTTTGGGTTATTTAACCATGACTATGGGGGCATTGGATTTTTTATGCCCATGGTCTCAACTCATAGTTTTGGATAACACTTGTTGGGTGTTAGCAAGATAGAGCTGACATTGTAGCAAGAATCCCCCACTGCAAAAGGATTGCATCATAACTCATCCAAAAGACATAAGGAATACATGGAGACATAACCTTTACTTATACTTGAGTATAAGTAAAGGTTCCACAAATCTAAAATGTAATAGATATGCGAATAATAGAGATGTATAAGGAAGGAACAACAAGTAACTGTTGCAAGTATGAGGATTAGCCAGTGTTGTCATTGATGTCAACATACTCATATTGCATTGACAAGAAGGATTGGATGAGCTGTGTGCTAAGGATATTGAGAAAATTGGTCTCAAATAGGAACAGTGAAGAATAGTGATGAGAAGAAGGCAAAAGTACTCAATAGGTTGAGATTCAGAGGATGCGGATTAAAGGGTTTGTAGATATGAGTCTTGAGATGATCCAATTAAGATTTTAGAGGTTTGCATGAAGATGTGAAGAAGTTGTGATCGATCAAGTAGAACCGGTTCCGGGAGATGCTCCGGAGTGACAGAGTGTTACAAAAAGGTCCGGTGAGATCCGGAAGTGCATTGTCCTATTCTGCAGATTGGACAGAGTGTTTGGGATGTCCTTGTGATGTGTCATCTCGATTGGTATGTGATTTGGAATTCTGGAAGCACCTCTTGCAGTATGACAATGGCGATAGACTGTGTTCTTGAAGTTTCAAATGAGGAAGAGAAGAGATTCCAGTGAGTAGAGGAAGTGTGGATGTACCTGGTCATTCAGGCAGGCTTGTGAAGGTTCTTGGATCATATTGAGGTTGTGATGTTGGTCTGCATTGGTGGTAGAGCCCGGAATTGAAGATATTCTTCCGAATGAAGTTCTCGTTCAAACTAGCCGATCGGATGAGCTATTCATCGTGCAAACGTTCTTGTGGTAGCTGACCGGATGTGTTATTCATCGTGCGGATGTTCTTATGGTTGATTGTCGACTTAGATGATTGTTCCTAAGTCAATGTCTTGTATAAATAAAGGTTTGTAAGTTCATTTCAAAGTGTGTGTTGTGGAGCAGATGAGTGTGGTATAGCGAAAAAGAGAAAGGCAGAGCAAAAGTGTTTCGGGCTTAAATGGAATTGATCTAGACATGGTGAAGATGTCATTCTCTAGTTCAAGGTTGTGATCCTTATGATCTTGTAGATAGTGTGTCTCTTTGTAGGCAGTGTGCCTCCTTGTGAGCAGTGTGCTCGAGCAGTGAGCCCTAATTGGCATGTGCCATTCATTTTTCTTATTCTTCTAACAGAGAATAATCCTTGGGTTAATCACCCCATGGTTTTTCCCTTAACCAGGTTTTCCACGTCAAAAATCTTGGTGTCTAATGTGTTGATGTTTATCTGCTCCGGTGTTTATGCTTTTTGCTTTCATGAATGGTTAATTGATATGCGGCTAACTAATAAAGAAGAATCAAGTGTTTGAAGTAAAAGAAAGTTTTTGTACAATTGATTCAACCCCCCCTCTCAGTTGTGTGCCCTAGATCTAACAATTGGTATCAAAGCTAGATTCCTCTGAAAGGAGCTTAACCGCTTGAGGAGATCCAGGATGTCATCATACAAGAAGGATAGTTTGAAGTTTGATGGGTCCAACTTCACTCTTTGGAAAGGTCGCATGAAATGTCACTTGGAGTGTATGGGAAAAGCATACTTGGCCATGGTTTCAAAACCATATGTACCTCCACAGGGTGGTCCGTCAACTCTGAATGAAATCACAGATGCTAAAAACAATTTGTAGACCAAAGAAGCTCTTCTAAGCACATTGAATGACTCAGATCTCTCAAATGTTATTGACCTACCAACTGCATATGAGATCTGGACTAAACTGGAACTTCTGTATGAAGGAGATGAGTTTGTCAAGAGTACAAGGTTGCAAAGTCTAAAAGGGAAATTTGAAAGATTGAAGATGAGAGATGATGAAAATATCACTACCTTTATGCCAAGAGTAAATGAGCTAGTGTGTGGAATCAAGAATGCAGGTGGAGTTTTGGATGAAAATGAAATTGTTTGCAAAATTCTCAGATCCCTTCCTGCTGCCTACAAGATCAAGGTTGCTACCATTGATGAATTCAGAGCCCAAACAATTGTCACAAGAGAGCAATTGGCTGGCAAACTGGCTGCATTTGAAATGACTGAGTTTGGAGATGATCACCCCAAGATTGAATCTACTTTCAAAGCTAGTGCCTATGTGAAAGGCAAACAAAGATTTGATCTGGGAGAGAACTCTTCAAGGAAGCTGTCATGGTATGATCAAGCAAGGAAAGACATGGAAGAGGAAAAAGTAGAAACAACTCAACTTGAAGCCCTCATTGCAAAGAGACTGCAAAGAGGATCCGGTAAGTATGAAGGAAAACTACCCTTTAAGTGCTTCAACTACAATAAGATTGGTCATTTTGCTTCAAGATGTCTGGAAAGATCTGCAAGGTCAAATGCTAACAAACAAAGGTTTCAAAAGAACTGCTATTATGTTCATGAAGAAGATGATAATGAAGGAGTAACAGATGATGAATCAGAAATGGGAAGCAAATCCAGAAATGAATGGGTGTTTATTGCCATCAAGGAAGAAGATTCATTATCCTCTGAATTTGTCAATCATAAGGTTGTAGAAAGAGCTTTGGCTGCCCAAGTGGAAGAAAAGGATGATTGGGTTATTGACAGTGGTTGTTCTCATCATATGACAGGTGACAAGAACAAGTTCTTAGAATCTGAAAGGTATGAAGGAGGAATGGTAAAGTTTGGTGATAATTCTGCTAGCAAAATCAGAGGTAGAGGAACTATTTCTTTTGATGGAAAGAGCAAAACCGGTAATGTACTATATGTTGAAGGATTGAAGCACAATCTTCTCAGTGTTGGTCAGTTGGTGGACAAATGTTATGATCTCCGGTTCAAGAATGGAAGATGTAGGATCTTTGAAAGCTCTGGAATTGAGATTGCATCTAGTACCCAAACAAAAGGTAATATCTTCCATCTAGTTGGTTCTAATAAAAGTTGTCTGTTTGTTCAAATTGATCAGAGTTGGTTATGGCATAGAAGGATGTGTCATGTGAATTTTGATAACATCATCAAGATAAGCAATACTCAGGCTGTAAGAGATCTTCCTAAATTGGTGAAACCTACAAATAGTTTGTGCAAAGAATGTCAGCTAGGTAAACAGAGCAGAGTCTCTTTCAAAAGCAAGGATCAGTCCACTACCGGATTACTGGAATTAGTCCATATTGATCTATGTGGTCTGACAAGAATTAAGAGTATGCAAGGTGATAGATATTTCATGTTACTAATTGATTATCATTCCCAGATGATGTGGGTCACCTTCCTGAGAGAGAAATCAGAAGCCCTTGAGAAGTTCAAAATCTTCAAAGTCATGGTAGAGGATCAAACTGGTTTGAAACAGAAATGTCTGAGGTCTGATAGAGGTGGTGAATTCACATCTGGTGAATTCATAGACTTTTGCAAGAAGCATGGCATAAGGAGATAGTTGTCTGCACCTAGAACTCCATAGCAGAATGGCATTGTTGAGAGAAAGAACTGGACCATCCAGGAAGCTTCCAGGACAATGATGATGGAGGCAAATGTTCCCCAAATGTTTTGGAGAGAAGCTATCAGCACTGCAGTCTACACTCTTAATCGAGTTCAAATCAAAAGCAATACCGGTAAGACTCCTTATGAACTTTGGTTTGGTGTAACTCCTACTGTGAGATATTTCAGAGTATTTGGTAGCAAGTGTTACATCAAAAGAGATGAAGATCTAGGAAAGTTTGATGCTAGAAGTGATGAAGGAATTTTCTTGGGTTACTCAACTCAAAGAAAAGCATACCGGTGTTACAATAAAAGATTGAGAAAGATGATAGAAAGTACAAATGTGAAGGTTGATGAAGGAATTGAGAAGCCCTCAAGGTTTTATGAATGTGATGAAGATGATCAGAATGATTCTCTGGTGCAAGGAGCTCAATCCTCCTCTGTAATTCAAATTCAGACTGATCTGGTAAATCAGGAAGAAGAGGTGTGTCTAAATGAGCCTGATCAAGAAACAGTAGTGCAAGAAACTCCCAAAGTTCCAAGGTATGTAACTCTAAATCATTCTGAAGACCAGATCATAGGTGACAAAAGCAAAGGGGTACAAACAAGGAGAAGAATTGTTCAAGATTCAAATGAATGTTGTCTGATTTCAAAGATTGAACCTAAGACAATTAATGAAGCTTGCAATGATGAAAACTGGACCAAAGCAATGGAGGAAGAGTTGATGCAAATTGAGAAGAATCATACTTGGGATCTTGTTCCCAGACCTAGAAACAAGAATGTGATTGGAACCAAATGGGTCTTTCGGAACAAACTAAATGAAGTTGGTGAAGTGATCAGAAACAAAGCTAGATTGGTTTGCAAAGGCTACTCTCAAATAGAAGGAATTGATTTTGAAGAAACCTTTGCTCCAGTGGCAAGAATTGAAGCAGTCAGATTATTTCTTGCATTTGCTGCTTTCAAAGACTTCAAGGTATATCAGATGGATGTCAAGTCTGCCTTCCTAAATGGTGATCTGGAAGAAGAAGTTTACATTGAACAACTGGATGGATTTCAATTGTCTGATAATGATGATATGGTCTACAAGTTGAAGAAAGCATTGTATGGATTGAAGCAAGCCCCAAGAGCATGGTATGAAAGGTTGGATAAGCATCTTGTGCAGATTGGATTCAACAAAGGTACTATTGATAGTAACTTATATATCAAAATTGATCATGAAAACATTTTGATTGTTGAAGTGTTTGTGGATGATATCATTTTTGGAGGAAGAGATAGTATGTGCAAAACCTTTGCAAATCAGATGAAAAGTGAGTTTGAAATGTCTATGCTTGGTGAAATGAATTTCTTCTTAGGTCTACAAATTACTCAAACAAAGAAAGGGATCTTCATTTCTCAGACCAAATATGTGAAAGAATTGTTGAGGAAATTTGGTATGGAAGATTCAAAGCCAATGAACACTCCTATGGCAACCAGATGTAAGTTGAGCAAAGATGATGACTCTCCTAAGGCAGATCAGACAAAGTATAGATCAATGATTAGTGGATTGTTGTATCTCACTCAGACTAGACCAGATATAATGCAGGCTATTGGTCTTGTGGCAAGATTTCAGGATGATCCCAGAGAATCTCATGTCATGGCAATCAAAATAATTTTTAGGTACTTGAAAGGAACAATTGAATATGGTGTATGGCACCCTAGAGATCAAGATTTCTCTCTTCATGCATACACAGATGTAGATTGGGTAGGAGATGTGGATGACCGGAAGAGTACAAGTGGAGGAGCATTCTTTTTGGGAAAAAGGTTGGTTTCTTGGCTAAGCAAGAAACAAGAGGCAATATCTCTGTCTACAACTGAAGCAGAATACATTGCAGCAATAGGTAGTTACACTCAAATCTTATGGATGAAGCAGATGTTAAGAGACATTAAAGTAGAATATGACGAGCCCATCACAATTTCTGTGATAACTCAAGTGCAATAAATATTTCTAAGAATCCAGTGTTGCATTCTAAGACCAAGCATATATCTATCAAGTTTCACTTTCTGAGAGAGCAAGTGAACAAGGATGAAGTCAGATTGGAGTATGTACCCTCTAAGGATTAGATTGCAGATATCTTTACTAAACCTCTTCCCAAGGACTCTTTTGAGTATCTCAGGGAGAAGTTAGGGGTCATGGCCCCTCCAGAGATGAACTAGGATGCACTGATGTGCATCAGTCTAGTGGATATCACAGTCATATCTTGTGATCCGGATTGATGATGGGGAGTTGCTACTAAGGGGGAGCAGGTGGTATGTTTCTGATGTATTCGAATTGCAAGTATGAGCCCTTTGCCATTGATGTCAAAGGGGGAGAGAAGACATGTGAAAAACAAGTGGTTGATGATCAAAGGGGGAGCAGTAAAGGAAGAGAAGACATGTGAAGAGTTGTTGCTGATAGGGAGAGCTGTGATAGAAAGGAGAAGATCTTGTCTTGATGGTTTTTCACATCATATGTTGCCATCAATGACAAAGGGGGAGATTGTTGCAAGCATGAGGATTAGCCAATGTTGTCATTGATGTCAACATACTCATATTGCATTGACAAGAAGGATTGGATGAGCTGTGTGCTGAGGATATTGAGAAAATTGGTCTCAATCAGGAACAGTGAAGAACAATGATGAGAAGAAGGCAAAAGTACTCAATAGGTTGAGATTCAGAGGATGCAGATTAAAGGGTTTGTAGATATGAGTCTTGAGATGATCCAATTAAGATTTCAGAGGTCAGCATGAAGATGTGAAGAAGTTGTGATCAATCAAGTAGAACCAGTTCCGGTAGATGCTCCGGAGTGACAGAGTGTTACAAAAAGGTCCTGTGAGATCCGGAAGTGCATTGTCCTATTCTGCGGATTGGACAGAGTGTTTGGGATGTCCTTGTGATGTGTCATCTCGATTGGTATGTGATTTGGAGGTCTAGAAGCACCTCTTGTAGTATGATAGTGGCGATAGACTGTGTTCTTGAAGTTCTGAATGAGGAAGAGAAGAGATTCCAGTGAGTAGAGGAAGTGCGGATGTACCTAGTCATTTAGGCAGGCTTGTGAAGGTTCTTGGATCATATTGAGGTTGTGTTGTTGGTCCGCATTGGTGGTAGAGCCCAGAATTGAAGATATTCTTCTGGATGAAGTTCTTATTTAGACTAGCCAACCAGATGAGCTGTTCATCGTGCGAATGTTCTTGTGGTAGCTGACCAAATGTGTTATTCATCATGCGGATGTTCTTATGGTTGATTGCCGACTTAGATGATTGTTCGTAAGTTGATGTCTTGTATAAATAAAGGTTTGTAAGTTCATTTCGAAGTGTGTGTTGTGGAGCAGATGAGTGTGGTATAGCGAAAAAGTGAAAGGCAGAGCAAAAGTGTTTCGGGCTTAAATGGAACTGATCCAGACATGGTGAAGATGTCATTCTCCAGTTCAAGGTTGTGATCCTTATGATCTTGTAGATAGTGTGTCTCTTTGTAGGCAGTGAGCCTCCTTGTGAGCAGTGTGCTCGAGCAGTGAGCACTAATTGGCATGTGCCATTCATTTTTCTTATTCTTCTAACAGAGAATAATCCTTGGGTTAATCACCCCATGGTTTTTCCTTTAATCAGGTTTTCCATGTCAAAAATCTTGGTGTCTAATGTGTTGATGTTTATCTGCTCTGGTGTTTATGCTTTCTGCTTTCATGAATGGTTAATTGATATGCTGCTAACTAATAAAGAAGAATCAAGTGTTTGAAGTAAAAGCAAGTTTTTGTACAACTGATTCACCCCCCCTCTCAGTTGTGTGCCCTAGATCTAATAGTAACATGAATGTAACATGAATATATGAGAAAATTAATATTGTAACATGGTTGTTTGATCATATATATGATACCGTAGATTGGTTGGGTTCACTTATGGTGTGTTATGGTGTATGCTATGGTTGTTAGTAACTTTATTTTATTAATTGTAAGGAAGCTAAGGTAGCGAAACAACTTCCTACACTAATCTTGAGAGGAGGGATATGCAAATATTTTTAGATCTTTAAAACAACTACATAAATTATACAAAAATAAACATAAATAGAAATCATACCATAACACAATAATTACGTGGGGAAACCCTTTTGGGAGAAAAACCCCACACTCCAAAGCCACCCAATATATTATTTAGAAATCATCAAGATTGCAATACACTTGCAGAAAAAAACTTTCATGAAAGTATAACCAACCAGAGATCTAGAGGAAACACAACATCTATAAGACTCTCACACTCAACCTCCATCTCAAGCTCCTAATATATAGGAGATACAATATAGAAAACTATCAATGGTAATTACAAAACTATGAGCCAAAACCACCGAAAAGTGGCGCCCAAATTATCTCCAATCAAAGATGCCTTGTGATGTGCCAAATCACACACCAACACATCTAAATCTCCCTTTACATCTCTTTTAAGATTCCAAGACATTTTCACATTTCCTAAAATGGGAGGCCCAACTTCTAGAGGTCATAACATTTGATCAAGGTGTCCGATTGACGAACTGTTTGATGCGTCAGAAATCTTGTGAAGAGATCTATCAAAATATAACCAAACTCATTAGGTTAATACAACTTTTAGGGAAAATTAGGGCCTCTAAGTGTCTCAAACCTAACTTCAAAAGATTTCTGGAAGTTTCAAAAATAGAAACTTTAATATCTTGCAATCCAGGTATGATCTTGGGTTAAAACTCACCTAGGATGTTTATTTGGTAGTTCCGTAGCTTTTAGGAAAATTTTAGGTCCATCTAAGCTCAAATGTAGACTTACTAAAATAGTAATCCTTGCCATTTTTAGCCCCTTTTAGAAATTTTGAATGTTTTAATAAACCAATCTTCAAGATAAAGGGTATTCAAAAAGGCCAAAATTGAAAAGAATAGTAACCTTTTGTAGTGGTAAGGTTGAGACACCTTGTTAGATTTAGGGCAAACAACTAAGAGGGGGGGTGAATCAGTTATTCAAAACTTTCTTTCTTCAACACTTGTATTCACTTAGCATTAACAATAAATCAATCATGAAAACTTAATGTAATTAATCAAGAGCAGAAACACATCTACACATGAGACACCAAGATTTTGACATGGAAAACCTGGCTAAGGGAAAAACCATGGGGTGACAAACCCAAGATATTATTCTCTATTAGAAGAATAGAAAGAATAAGATGGCACATGCCAATTTGGGCTCACTGCCCAAGCACACTGCTCACAAGAGGCTCACTGCCTACAAGAGACACACTGTCTACAATAAATGACTATTACATACTTGAACTGGTAAATAGCATTGTCACCATGCTTGAATCAATTCCATTAAAGCCCAAATCCTTCTGCTCTTCCTTTGGCTCTTCTCCTCGCTACCACACACTCATCTCCACAAGTACATTGTTGAAATGACTTCGCAAACCTTTATTTATACACGACATCAACTTAGGAACAGTCATCTAAGTCAGCAAGCAACCACAAGAACATTTGCAAGGTGTATAATTCATCCGGTTGGCTAGTCACAGAAAGAACACCTTCTTTCAAAAGTATTTCTTTAATTCTGGGCTCCAATTCTAATGCAGACCATCAACATGAACTGAACATAATCCTAGGACATTCACAAGCTTTCCTGAATCACCAGGAACATCCACACTTCCTCTACTTACTGAAATCCTTCTCTCCTACATTTGGAACCTCAAGAACACAGTCTGTTATCACTGTCATAAAGGAATAGGTGCTTCCAAACCTTCAAACCACAAACTGCTCTGCTTGACACTTCACAAGGATGTTCTAAACACTTCCTCAAATCCGTAGAGTGGGATAATGCATTACCGGACCTTACCGGACCTATCTATCTCACTCTGTCACCACTGAGCACTTGTTTGAACCGGTTCTACTTGAGTGACCATAACTTCTTTAGATCTTCATGCGGATCCCTGAAAACTTTACTGGAGCATCTCAAGACTTATATCTACAAACCCTTTAAACCGCATCCTCTGATCCTCAACCTATCTTAGAATTTAACCTTGTTATCATCACTATTCTTCACAGTTCCTGATTGAGACTAATTTTCTCAATATCCTTAGCACACAGCTCACCCAATCCTTCTCATTAATGCAACATGAGTATGTTGACATCAATGACAACACCGGTTTAACCCATACTTGCAACAATCTCCCCCTTTGTCATTGATGGCAACATATTATGTGAAAAACCATCAAGACAAGAACTTCTCCTTACTGTCATAGCTCCCCCTATCAACAACGACTATTCACATGTCTTCTCTTCCTGTACTGCTCCCCCTTTGATCATCAACCACTTGTTTTTCACATGTCTTCTCTCCCCCTTTGACATCAATGGCAAAGGGCCCAAACTTGCAACTTTATAATCACACCTGCTACTCCCCCTGAGTAGCAGCTCTCCAATAGCAATCTAGATCACAAGATATGACTGTGATATCCACCAGACTGATGCACATTAGTGCATCCTAGTTCATCACCAGAGGGGCAATAACCCCTAACTTCTCCCTGAGATACTCAAAAGAGTCCTTGGGAAGAGGTTTAGTAAAGATATCTGCAATCTGATTCTTGGAGGGCACATACTCCAATCTGACTTCATCCTTGTTCACTTGCTCTCTCAGAAAGTGAAACTTGATAGATATGTGCTTGGTCTTAGAATGTAACACCAGATTCTTAGAAATATTTATTGCACTTGAATTATCATAGAAAATTGTGATAGGCTCCTCATATTCTACTTTAATGTCTCTTAGCATCTTCTTCATCCATAAGATTTGAGTGCAACTACCTACTGCTGCAATGTATTCTGCTTCAGTTGTAGACATAGATTTGCCTCTTGTTTCTTGCTTAGCTAAGAAACCAATCTTTTTCCCAAAAAGAATGCTCCACCACTGGTACTCTTCCGGTCATCCACATCTCCTGCCTAATCTGCATCTGTATATGCATGAAGAGAGAAATCATGATCTCTAGGGTACCTTAGACCATACTCAACTGTCCCCTTTAGATATCTAAAAATCCTCTTGATTGCCATAACATGAGATTCTCTAGGATCAGCTTGGAGTCTAGCAACAAGACCAACAGCCTGCATAATATCTGGTCTAGTTTGAGTGAGATACAACAGTCCTCCAATCATTGACCTATATTGTCTAATCAACCTTGGGAGAGTCATCATCTTTGCTCAACTTGCATCCGGTTGCCATTGGAGTGTTCATTGGCTTTAAGTCTTCCATCCCAAATTTCCTCAACAATTCTTTCACATATTTTGACTGAGAGATAAAGATTCCTTTCTTAGTTTGAGTGATTTGTAAACCCAAAAAGAAATTCATTTCTCCAAGCATTGACATCTCAAACTCACTTTTCATTTGACTTGCAAAAGTTTTACACATACTGTCTCTTCCTCCAAAAATAATATCATCAACAAATACTTCAACAATTAAGATATTTTCATGATCAATTTTGAAATACAAATTACTGTCAGCAGTACCTTTACTAAAACCAATCTTCAAGAGATGCTTGTCCAATCTTTCATACTAGGCTCTTGGGGCTTGCTTCAGTCCATACAGTGCCTTTTTTAATTTACAGACCATGTCACTATGATCAGACAATTGAAATCCATCCGGTTGCTCAATATACACTTCTTCTTCAAAATTTCCATTTAGGAAGGCAGATTTGACATCCATTTGATACACCTTAAAATCCTTGAAGGCAGCAAATGCAAGAAATAAGTTGACTACTTCAATTCTTGCCACCGGAGCAAAAGTTTCTTCAAAATCAACTCCTTCTATTTGAGAGTAACCTTTGCAAACTAATCTGGCCTTATTTCTGATTACTTCACTGGCTTCATTCAATTTGTTTCAGAAGACCCATTTGGTTCCAATCACATTTTTGTTTCTTTGTCTAGGAACAAGATCCCAAGTGTGATTCTTCTCAATTTGCATCAATTCTTCCTCCATTGCCTTAGTCCAGTTTTCATCATTGCAGGCTTCATTTACTGTCTTAGGTTCAATCTTTGAAATTAGACAATACTCATCTAAATTTCGAGCAATTCTCCTCCTTGTTTGTACCCCTTTTCTTTTGTCACCTATGATCTGATCTTCAAAGTGGTTTAGAGTTACGTACCTTGAAATTTTGGGAGTCTCTTGCACTTCTAACTCTTGATCAGTCTCATTGAGACTTATCTCTTCTTCCTATCTTACCGGATTAACTTGACTTTGTTTCTCAGAAGAGACTTGGATACCTTGAATCTGAACACGATTCTGATCATCTTCATCATGTTCAAGAATTCTTAAGGGTCTTTTAATTTCTTCATCAGCCTTCACATTTATACTTTCTACAATCTTTCTCAGTCTCTTGTTGTAACATCGGTATGTTTTGCTTTGAGTAGAATAACCCAAGAATATTCCTTCATCACTTCTATCATCAAACTTTCCTAGATCTTCATCCCTTTTAATGTAACATCTGTTACCAAAAACTTTGAAGTATCTCACAATGGGAGTAATTCCAAACTAGAGTTCATAAGGAGTCTTACTGATATAGTTTCTAATTTGAAATCGGTTGAGAGTGTAGATTGCAGTGCTGACAGCTTCTCTCCAATAGATCTGAGGAACACTTGCTTCCATCATCATGGTCCTGGATGCTTCCTAGATGGTCCAGTTCTTTCTCTCAACAACTCCATTCTGCTATGGAGTTCTAGGGGCAGACAATTGTCTCTTTATTCCATGTTTCTCACAAAAGTTTATGAACTCACTGGATGTGAATTCTCCATCTCTATCAAACCTCAGACACTTCAATTTTAATCTAGTCTCATTTTCCACCATAGCCTTGAATATTTTGAATTTCTTAAGAGCTTTTGATTTCTCTTTTAGAAAGCTTACCCACATCATCCGGGACTAGTCATCAATTAGCAACATGAAGTATCTATCACCTTGCACACTCCTGATTCTTGCTGGACCACATAAGTTAGTGTGAACCAAGTCTAATAATCCGGTAGAAGATTGTTCCTTGCTTTTGAATGAGATTCTGCTTTGTTTTCCCAACTGACATTCTTTGCACAAACTATTTGTAGGTTTTACCAATCTTGGCAGATCTCTTATAGCCTGAGTATTACTTATCTTGATGATATTATTAAAGTTCACATGACACATTCTTCTATGCCATAACCAACTCTGATCAATTTGAACAAATAAGCAACTTTTGCCAGTACCAGCTAAGTGAAAGATGTTACCTTTTATTTGGGTACCGGATGCAATCTCTGTTCCAGAACTTTCAAAGATTTTGCACTTTCCATTCTTGAAACTGAGATCATAGCCTTTGTCCACCAACTGTCCCACACTGAGAAGATTGTGTTTCAATCCTTCAACATATAATACATTACCAGTTTTATTCTTTCCATCAAAAGAAATAGTTCCTCTACCTTTGATTCTACCTGCAGAGTTATCACCAAACTTTACCACTCCTCCATACCTTTCCAAATCTATGAACTTGTTTTTGTCACCTGTCATGTGGTGAGAGCAGCCACTGTCAATGACCCAATCATCCTTTTCTTCAACTTGGGCAGCCAGGGCTTTAAGATTTACGGATTCAGAGGGTATTGGATCTTCTTCCTTGATGGCAATGAACACCCAGTCACTTCCAAATTTGTCTTCTTTCTCTAATTCATCATCTGTTACTCCTTCATTATCTCATTCATGAGCATAGTAACAATTCTTCTAGAATCTTGGTCTATTACTGTTTGGCCTAGAAAATCATTCCGGACACCTTGATGCAAAATGACCAATCTTGTTGCAGTTAAAACACTTAAAAGGCAATTTTCCCTCATACTTACCGGATCCTCTTGGTAGTCTTTTTGCAATAAGAGCTTCAAGATGAGCAGTTTCAGCTTCTTCTTCTTCCAAGTCTTTTCTTGCATTCTCATACCATGATGATTTCCTTGAAGAGTTTTCTCCTAGATCAAACCTTTATTTTCCTTTTACCAAGGCACTTGCTTTGAATGCAGATTCAGTCTTTGGAGATCATCTCTAAACTCGGCCATTTCAAAAGTAGCTAGCTTACCAACCAATTGATCCCTTGTGACTATTGTGTGAGCTCTGAATTCTTCGATTGCAAAAGCTTTGATTTTATAAGACTCAGGAAGGGATATGAGAACTTTGCCAACTATTTCATCTTCACTTAGGGTTCCACCTACATTTCTGATTCCACAAACCAACTCATTCACTCTTGGCATAAAAGAGGTAATATTTTCATCATTTCTCATTTTCAGTCTTTCAAATTTCCCTTTTAGACTCTGTAATCTTGCACATTTAACAAACTGGTCTCCTTCATGCAAAAGTTCCAATTTCTTCCAAATCTCAAAGGCAGTTGGTAGATGAATAACATTAGAGAGTTCTCAGTTAGATAATGCACTTAAAAGAGCCTCTCTAGTCCGCAGATTGTTTTTAGCATCTGTGATTTCATTTAGGGTTGTCGGACCACCCTATGGAGGTATATAAGCCTTTGTCACCATGGACCAGTATGCAAATCCCATGCACTGCAAGTGACATTCCATGCGACATTTCCAAAGAGCAAAGTTAGTTCCATCAAACTTCGGACTATCCTTCTTGTAGGAGGACACCCTGGATCTCCTCAAGTGGTTAAGCTCCTTTCAGAGGAACTTGGCTCTAATACCAATTGTTAGATTTAAGGCAAACAACTGAGAGGGGGGGTGAATCAGTTGTTCAAACCTTTCTTTCTTCAACACTTGTATTCACTTAGCATTAACAATAAATCAATCATGAAAACTTAATGTAATTAATCAAGAGCAGAAACACATCTACACATGAGACACCAAGATTTTGACGTGGAAAACTCGGTTAAGGGAAAAACCACAGGGTGACTAACCCAAGATATTATTCTCTATTAGAAGAATAGAAAGAATAAGATGGCACATGCCTATTTGGGCTCACTACCTGAGTACACTACTCACAAGAGGCGCACTGCCTACAAGAGACACACTGTCTACAATAAATGAGTATTACATACTTGAACTGGTAAATAGCATCGTCACCATGCTTGAATCAGTTCCATTAAAGCCCAAATCCTTTTTCTCTTCCTTTCACTCTTCTCCTTGCTACCACATGCTCATCTCCACAAGTACACTATTGAAATGACTTCGTAAACCTTTATTTATACATGACATCAACTTAGGAACAATCATCTAAGTCGGCAAGCAACCACAAGAACATTCGCAAGGTGTATAATTCATCCGGTCGGCCAGTCATAGAAAGAACACCTTCTTCCGGAAGTATTTCTTCAATTCTGAGCTCCAATTCTAATGCGGACCATCAACACGAATTAAACATAATCCAAGGACCTTCACAAGCTTTCCTGAATCACCAGGAACATCCGCACTTCCTCTACTTACTGAAATCCTTCTCTCCTACATCTGGAACCTCAAGAACACAGTCTGTTATCACTGTCACAAAGGAATAGGTTCTTCCGGACCTTCAAACCACAAACTGATCTGCTTGACACTACACAAGGATGTTCTAAACACTTCCTCAAATCTGCAGAGTGGGATAATGCATTACCGAACCTTACCGGACCTATTTGTCTCACTCTGTCACCACTGAGCACTTGTCTGAACTGGTTCTACTTGAGCGACCATAACTTCTTCAGATCTTCATACGGATCCCTGAAAACTTGACTAGAGCATCTCAAGAGTTATATCTACAAACCCTTTAAACCACATCCTCTGATCCTCAACCTATCTTGGACTTGACTTTTACCTTTTTATCATCACTGTTCTTCACTGTTCTTGATTGAGACTAATTTTCTCAATATCCTCAGCACATAGCTCACCCAATCCTTCTCATTAATGCAACATGAGTATGTTGACATCAATGACAACACTGGTTTAACCCATACTTGCAACACACCTTTACTAACATTCTCCCACTTTTCAAACACCTTAAAAGAGTAAAGGGAGTATCAACACCATGATTTAATTGCCATGGGTTGAGAGGCCCATAAACTCCAAACACCATCTGAACTTCTCTGTACTCATAGGTTTAGTTAATGAATCTGCAACATTCATCAAAGTATATACCTTAACTAGCTTCACCCTTCCATCCTTGACCATATCTCAAACAAAATGATAATGTACATCAATGTGCTTGGTCCTAGCATGAAATGTCAAGTTCTTAGCTAGGTATATCACACTCTAACTGTCACAATAAACTATCACTACACCTTGTTTTAATCAGATATTTGAACATAGTCTTTTAATCCAAATGGCTTCTTTACAAGCATGAGTAGCTAACATATGCTTAGCTTCAGTAGTGGACAAAGCAACCACAACCTATTACTTACTCATCCAAGTAATTATACCACCAAATAAAGTAAACACATAAGCACTAGTGGATCCTCTACTATCAACATCGCTTGCCTAGTCTGAATCCACATAACCATGAATATCAAGGGAATGCATGTCTCCTATTAAACTACCATGATAACATAAGGAATAATCTAAGGTACCCCACAAATATCTAAAGACTCTTTTAACTACATCTCAATGAACTCTACCAGGATTAGACATATATCTGGAAAGAACTCCCAATGCTTGGGCAATGTCTGGTCTATTATAGACCATAGCATAAATCATACTTCTAATTGCACTCTAGTAAGGCACTTTGCTCATATCTTCCATCTATAATGGGGTTGTTGGACATTGTGAAGAAGATAACTTCATTCCAGTTGTAAAAGGACCACACAATGGTCTATCCTACATGTTAAACCTCTGTAAAACTAAATTGGCATACTTACTCTAGCCAAGCCATAGTTTTCTATTCACATTATCTCTTCTTATTTACATCCCAAGAATGTGTTTAGCTACACCAAGATCTTTCATTTAAAATTTAGCTACAAGTTGGGACTTTAGTTCTAAAATCATTCATTTCCCTTTACTAATAAATAACATATCATCAACATATAATGCAATAAATAGGAAATGATCACCATTAGATTTATAATAAACATAGTGATCAAATTCAGAATGCTCAAATCCCAAACTCAACACATATGTATCAAATTTCTAGTACCACATCCGAGGAATTTGTTTGAGGCCATACAAAGATTTCTTTAATTTACAAACTAAATTACTTTTACCTTTCACCATGTAGTGCTTTGGCTGTGTCATATAAATATCCTCCTCCAAATCACCATGAAGGAGCGCCATTTTCACATCCATTTGCTCAACCTCTAGATCATAAGCAACAACAATAGAAAGAAAGAATCTAATGGATGCCATTTTTGCAAAGGAGAAAATATGTCGCCGTAATCAACACTCTCAACCTAAGAGCAAGCTTTCACAACCAACCATGCTTTGTACTTCTCAATACCTCCATCTGAACCAATCTTTTTCTTGAACATCCATTTGCAACCAACATGTTTCGTCCTTCAGGAAATGGTACTAGGTCCCATGTATAATTCTTTTCCAAAGCTTCCATTTCTTCATCTATAGCAATCTTCCAAGACTCTGCATCATTCATACCTAATGCCTCTTCTATAGATTTGGGTTCATCTATGTTAGTATTCAAAGAAAAGGTACATCTCCAATCATCAGGTGAATACCTTTCAGGTGGTTGTCTATGCCTTGTAGACCTTTGAACAAGCTAAGTTGGAGGTTCTTCTCCTCGTCTGAAGATTTGGGGCTAGATGAGCTCTCCTCAACTTCTTGTCTTTCTAGGGGCCTCGATTTAACTTTCTTAGGTGTAGAAGGGAGTTGAGTTACATCTTTCTATTCACTTTGTTCTGGATGCAATCTAATAGAAGAAGACTTAGTTTCTCTAAAAATAACACTTCTACTATATAATACCTTCTCTACAATAGGGTCCCAAAGCTTGTATCCTTTCACATCATAAATGTACTTGATGAAGGTATATTTCACAACCTTATTCTCTAACTTTGTTCACTTCTCCTTTGGCACATGTGCATATGCCTTGCAACCAAAAACTCTAATATGTCTTAGTGAAGTCTTGTGCCCTAACCACACCTCCATAGGAGTTTTATCAACAAGATTTATGTAGGAGACCTATTAATTAGGTAGCAAGCAATGGAAACATCTTCAACCCAAAAACTTTATTCTAGACTAGCACCACTAAGCATATGCCTAGCCTTCTCCATCAGTGTCCTATTCATTCTTTATGCAACTCCATTCTTTTGTGGAGAATATGGAGTTATCTTTTGTCTCTGAATGCCAAAATCTTTACATAATCTATCAAAATCATTAGAGCAAAATTCACCGCTATTGTCAGTCCTCAAGCATTTTACTTTCTTTCCAATCTGCAACTCAACCATTGCTTTAAATTCTTTAAATCAACTCAAAAATTTATACTTACTCTTTAGAAAGTATACCCAAGTCCTTTTGTGATAATCATAAATAAATGAAACATAATATAAAGATTTTGCAATGGAAGGAACATCTACAGGACCAAACACATCAGAATGAATAAGATCCAATACACCACAAGATTTACAAAAACTCAAGTAAAATTAAACGTGGTTTTGTTGACCATAAATGTAATTCTCACAGAAATCAAACTGAAGATTATAATCAGTTAATGCTTCAACAAGGTTTTTATTTTTCAAGGTCCTTAGACCCTTTTCTCCTATGTGGCCTAATTTTTGGTGCCAGAACATAGTCTTCTCTGTAGGCAATTTTGATTCAGAAGAAAGAGCACCATTAGGTACCCAGAAGCCATAACCATCAACTAAAAATAAAACCCTCTCCTTTTCCAATGAAGTAATCGCAAGCTTGTTTTTCATAGAAGTACTATTACACTCCATATTGTATGCACCAAACTTATACAATGTGCCAAATCTGACACCTCTAACCATCTTGCATCATGTATTAGAAAATACTACCTACACACCTGCATTTATTCGTTTGATCACAAATAATAAATTGCATGCTAATCAAGGGATATGCAACACACCATTAATCCTTTTTACTATACCATCAAGAAAGCCGATTTTAACTTTACCACAACCAACAATATTTAAATGAGAATCATCACCCAAGTACACCTTACCTCCATCAAATTCTTCATATTCAGAAAACTAATCTCTATTAGGGGTCACATAGAAAGATGCACCTGAGTCAATAAACCATACATCATTACCTACACGAGTGGCCAAAGATGCAATGAACACATCACCATCTTCCTTCCCGAACTGAGAATCAAAATCAAATTTCTTCTTATCTTCTTTACACTCCTTGCGAAAGTGTCTAGACTTACCGCAATTCCAACAAATAACTTTGGACTTTCTAGGAGATTTGGATCTCCCCTTGGACTTGGATTTTTGGCATGCTTTTCACTCTTCTTGCCTTTTTCTTTAGGTCTTCAATGAACATTTAGGGATTCTTTGGTACTAATGGATACCTTCCTCCTCATCTCTTCAGAAAAAAAAGAACCCACTATTATAGGGTAAAAGGGAATGAATATAATATGTGAATACACTAGATCAAACCCTCCTTTCACTATAAAATTCAAGGACAAAAACCAAGCCAAGCCACTACAAGATGGAAGACGGCTCAACTACTGATCCTTGTGCTCTTGTTTGTCAAGGAAAGATAAGATTCAACCAAGATTTTTGTCAAACCCTAGGCTAAGTATGAATAAAACCCTAGTTATAAGATAATCATCTTGAAATAGATGAATGAAAATAAAAATCTAGAAACCAAAAGTACAGAGAGGATTAATAAGATGTCTAAACCTATCTCCCAAAAGCAGAGGTGTCAAAGGACAAATTCAGAAACCGCCCATGTCTAGAAGTGAGATTTTGTCAAAGGTCAGAGTTGAGAAAAGGCTACAAATCATGATTAGAAACCAGATCCAGAAGCTTGAGGCCCTATGGACTAGGGTGGAACCCACCCAAGTCTATTCAGGGAGATATTCTAGAAATATTTTCGGGTCCTGAAACTCTATTTCCTATACTGCTTTCCTATAGCTCCACTTTTCCCAAAACCTATACCTGTAACCTGCACACAAGACGACAAGAGAGGGGTTTGGGGGTTGTGGTGTTTAGGGATTTGCCTCAATCAGATCCTAGGTTAGCATTCAAGCTTTCCCTACACTATTTTTAATGAGAGAGTGTGCCCTTGTAGGGCAGAGGCTAAACATAATCCAAATGATGAAATGATTCAAATGATTCAAATAGCAATGATGTCACCTCAGAGGTGAAATTTTTAGGAGGATGAAATCTCTTCAACTCATACGGAGATGGATGATGAAGCCATATCTGCAACAAACACACAAATACAAACATAAATTTGCAACAACACAATGAATGCCTTTAATGCTCTTTGCTCCACTATCATAAATTCGCATTATCCATCTAGGTTTAAAATGAAGTCATAAACTCACTTATATATGCTTTCCCGCTAACATTTATGAATTTAAATCACAAAATTTGACAAGGAGAAACATTTTGGAAGGGCTAAAGCTGACATGCCAAAAGTTAGCCCCGACTAATCAGGGGAGACTTGGGCGGTTGGCACCCAAGTTTAGGGGCCTAAATTAGGTCAGGGTTAAGCTAAAGGAGGCCTCAAGTATCCAAAATGTCATGGGTGTCAGGGAATTTCTTTCGGGATGATCAATTATAATGAATAAAGAAGTAAATAAGACCTAGGAGCTAAACTAGGAGGTAAAAAGGCATGTGGCCACTTTTTACTCCATAACATTTAGCCCCCACTTTAATGTATGTATGATCTTATGATCCATACATGTATTAATGTATGGTCAAAGCACATCAGACACATCAAACACACCTTAAGTTTTGAATACTATTGCTAGCCCCCAAGCTTAGGCAAACATAAGAAAACACTTAATAGTCTCATAAGACATAATGAGTACAGTAAAGTAGCATGCAATACATGAAGAAGGTAGTGAAGCATGCAATACACAGAGAAGACATGAATACAGTAACACAATACACAAAGAAGACATGAAGAGAAGACATGATTAAGCAATTTCATATCCATATATATAATGCTAACTAAAGTAAACAAAAATGCACAGGCACACTCAGCGTGGGGAGGGACTCATTGGCACATAACTTTAGACCATGTAAAAACACACAAAACACATACAAGATGGGGAGGGACTCATCGCCACACAACTTTAGACCACACCACAAACACACAAGACATGTAGAGAAGACACGTAAAACACATGGAAGACACATGGAATACACGAGTGCCACATAATATGCCATAGACACACTATATGTTTTATACATGACAAACACGAGTGATAGGGAGGAGCTCATCACTACTCTGCTATCTAAAACATGCCAAACACACATGACAGTTGAGCTACGATACCACAACCGTCAAAGACATGCTTAAGGGTGAATGACTCAAGATCCAACCCCACCTCATGATGAGGACTTTATATAAAAGGATGTGCACTAGCTCAAGAGATACACTATCCTGCCTCATGCCTCGCAATGAGGGCTTTGTATAAAAGGATACACACTAGCTCAAGAGATACATCATCCTTTCTCGCGATGAGGGCTTTCTTGCTTTAAAAGGATGTGCACTAGCTCAAGAGATACACCATCCCGCCTCATGATGAGGGATTTCAAACATACTTTGTCAGTGTCAAAATAATCAAGCAAATACCATTATCTATGCCCCCACCTGAAGGTGGTTTATCCTGCTTACCGGTATCAAGCACATTAAGGTAGAATGAAAACACGCAAGGGAACAAGAGCTTTTGCAAATCCCATGCCCCAAAGATGAAATGTGCCATGATTGTTGAATGTTCCCACAAACATATCATTATGATTTTTTAAGATATGATATATACTTTGGTTAGAAAATCCTACTCTAAGATAACCACCAAATAGAAGCTATGCAGAAATCATGTATTAGACTACATCAAAGACCAAGGCTACACTTGCGGGTTTCAAACCGAGTAGAGCCATTGGGCTATACTACATGTATCTCAAAACCGAATGTAACTATTGGAATAAGGTGCCATTAACATTGTAAATTCCAATATTGTATTTTATTCCATTTATTATTTGTTATTTGTAATTACCCATAAGGGACTGAGGTAGTCTCATTGATAGTTGTAATTTTGGAGTTACCGATGGCAGTTACGGAGTGACTTTTACTATTGACAAATGTAAAAACTCATGGTAAATGAGGATAGGCATGCTCCCTTGAGGAATATACTATTTTTGGCATGTATGACAACTATCATAATGTTTGGTGAGTGAATCTATGACAGCTGTAAGTTGTCATAAGATTATGAGATTCTATGATGCATATGACAGATATGTTAGTTGTATATTTGCTATATTTAGCCCAAGCTTCTTTCTTGGAAAGATACTCTTTTACTGGAATCTATGACGGTTATGACATGCCATAAGATGCTGTAAGAGGCCAAATTTAGTCTTGGGCACCCAACCTTTGCATGGTTGTTTTTGGACAAGTGGAAGATGCTTGTAAGATGGTAATTAATGTTTACAGGTTGGAGAATCTTAGGAGAGAGAAGGTGAATGCCTAAGATGAGTTAGAAAATGTTTCTATAAGTATTTTCCATGTATTAGTTGCTGCAATACAGATTTTAGGTACTCGGATGCTTCCAAAATGCTGTTAGATTGAAGACTGGTGGAGAGAGTTGAAATGTTGTTGTATTGTAAATCATTTTCAGATTACTACAAACATTGGGCCTCTTTCCTGTGTGGAGTTTTTTACCTAAAAGAGTTTTCTCCACGTTAAACATTGTGTTATGTGTTCATATTTCTAAATTTGCATTTATGTGAAGCATGGTTTTGTTTCTGTGTTACAATCTCCATTAATAGCACACAATTAAAGATTGCTGAAATTTATCTTGTATCAGATTTCCATTGAAGTAGTGTTGATTTCATTTCTAACATTTGGTATCAGAGCCTGGCCAGCTTTGACTCTTGGGTGGTAGTGTGGAATCTATAGTTGTGGTGGAAGATTTGGTTGTGTTTGTTTTGCAGTTCTTGTGTTGTTATTATGGCTACATCCACCATTGCATCAACCTCTCGATTAGACATTGAGAAGTTCAACGGAATGGGGTATGAGTTGTGGAAGCTGAAAATGGAAGATTTGTTGGAAGAAAGAAAACAATGGTTGGCTGTCCAAAAAGAGAAGAAACCTAACGATGTCTCTCAAGATGAGTGGGATAGACTAGATAAGAAGGCACGGGGAACCATCTGGTTGTGTCTTTCAGACTCTGTCCTGTTGAATGTCGCAAAGGAAGAGACTGCATACAAGTTGTGGAAATAGTTGGGTGAGATCTATCAAGCCAAGAGTATGGTAAATAAAATTTATTTAAAAATAAAATTATTTTCCATGAAAATGCAAGAAGGTGAATCAGTTGCAGAGCATTTAAATTCTTTTAATTTATTGGTGAGTCATCTTGATTTAGTAGATGTTGAAGTTAGTGAGGAAGAAAAATGTATCTTACTTCTTGTTCTTTACCTAAGTCTTGGGAGAATGCTATCCTTACTATCACTGCTAACCTTACAAATCCAAAGTTGGATGCTCTTGTTTCAGTGCTATTGTCATAGGAATTGAGGAAGAAGAGTTCAGATAGCTCAGGGGATGATCTCAGTGTCAGGGGAAGGTCTAAGGAAAGGGGACCAAAAGGAGATCAGAAAGGGGCTAAGGACAAGTCCAAGGGCCAGTCTAAGACTCCTGGTAAAAGAACAGAGTTAAGTGTTGGAACTACGGTAAAAGGGGACATGTGAAGGAGTGCAGAAACTCTAAGAAACAGTGGGAGAGTACTTTAGATAAGTCCTTGAATGCAGGTGAAGATGTTTTACTTTCTGCATGTAATGTTGTTTATGATGAAAATAGGTTGGTTGACTTAGGATGCTCATTTCATATGACCCCACATAAGGAATGGTTCTTCACATATGAAGAATATGGAGGTAATATCTACCTTGGTGACAACTCTACATATCCGATTGTCAAAAAAGGAAAGGTATTGTTGTGTTTCAGTGATGGGAGGATTAAAACCCTCCCTGGTATTTTACATGTTCCTAGATTAGCTAGAAATTTGATTTCAGATTCAAAGTTAAATGATTTGGGAATGCATGTGACATTTGACAAGCATGGTTGTAGATTAGTGAGAGGGAGCTTGGTGGTAGCGAAGGGAAAGAGATTCGAAAGCCTGTTCAAGCTTGAAGCCACTATAGTTTATAATGCCTCCTATGTATCTGAGGCTAATACTAAAAAATGCATGTATGTTGTGGCACCGTAGATTGGGCCACATAAGAAATAATGTATTAAAAACTATTAAGAATAAAAATTTGTTGGATGGTTTCTCCTATTCTGATGAGCACTTTGATTTTTGTGAGCATTGTGTGTTTGGTATACAAAACAACAAATCATTTCCTTTAGGAAGCAATAGAGCAAAAGATAAGTTAGAAATTATTCATACAGATGTGTTTGGACTTGTGGATAATGAATCTATCATAAAATCTCATTATTTTGTAACCTTCATTGATGATGTATCCAGATTTGCATGGATTTATTTTATGAAGCATAAATCTGAAGTTTTCACTAAGTTTAAGGAATTCAAAGTCTTAGTAGAGAACCAATCAGGTTTAAAGATAAAAATATTAAGATTTGACAATGGAGGGGAATATTGTTCTAAGGAATTTGATTAGTTTTGCAAGCATGCAGGTATAATCAAACAAAAGTCAACTCCATATACACCACAACAGAATGGTGTTGTAGAAAGAATGAACCGAATAATTATGGAAAGGGCCAAAAGTATGCTTAGTGATGCATAATTGGATAAATGCTTTTGGGCAGAGGCTGTGTGTACTGCTTGCTACTTGATAAATAGATCTCCTTGTAAGGATCTTGATTTGACACCTTATGAAGTGTGTATAGGTAAGAAACCTTATGTTTCACATTTAAGGGTTTTTGGCTATGAGGCTTTTGTTCATGTGCCTAAGGAAAAGTGATCTAAGTTGGATCCAAAGGATGAAAAGTGTACATTCATTGGATATGGTGATAATGTCAAAGGTTATAAGCTTTGGAATCCACTAACCCGCAAGATTATCTTTTCTAGAGATGTTATTTTTAGGTGACTTAGAGCTATTTCTGAACCTGAGTAGCCAAAAGGAAAAGATGAAAAGGTAAAAAAGGTGCACTTTGATTTAGAGCAGCAAGATGCACCTCAGGAAGAATAGAATGATGGATTGGGGGTGAAGAAGAAGATTCAAGTAGTTCTAATGAAGATGAGTCTGTTGTTATAGAAGAAGTTGGTGCAGATAATCATGCAGAAGAATGAGTAGAGTCTCTTACTCCACCCTTGAGGAGATCCACAAGACAACGGAATCCAGTTGACAAGTATAGCTCACCAAATTTTTGTTGTGTATATGCTTTATTGAGTAGTAACGATGAACCTAGATCCTACAGGGAAGCTATTTCTATAGATGATAGTGAGTCTTGGTAGCTAGCCGTGCAGGAGGAGATGATGGATTTAGACTCTTGTAACAACTGGGATCTTGTTTGTTTTCCCAAAGGAAGAAAGGTGATAGGATGTAAGTGGGTCTTCAAGAAGAAATTTGGAGCAGACAAGTCATTGGAGAAGTACAAGGCTAGATTGGTAGCCAAGGGCTAGTCCCAGAGAGAGGGAGTTGATTTTGGTGAGATATTCTCTCCTGTTGCTAAATTGACTTCTATTAAATTTCTCTTATCTATTGTTGTAGCTTATGATTGGGAGATTGAGCAAATGGACGTTAAGACTGTGTTCTTGCATGGAGATCTTAAAGAAGAAATTTATATGCAACAACCTACAGGTTTTGAGGTAAAAGGAAAAGAACATTGGGTTTGCAGGTTAAAGAGGTCTCTCTATGGTTTGAAATAGTCCCCCAAAATGTGGTATCAAAAGTTTGATTCATTTGTTTTGAAATTGGGTTTTGTTAGAAGCAAGGAGGATCATTGTGTTTACATTCATTGTGTTGATGATTCTATACTGGTTATTGCTTTGTATGTTGATGACATGCTATTTTTCAGCAATACTAAGGGTATGGTCAGTGAGCTTAAAGCCCAACTTTCAGGTGCATTTGAGATGAAGGATCTTGGTGCCGTAAGGTATATTTTGGGAACGGAGATCAGGAGGGACAGAGTTAACATAAAGCTTTGGTTGTTACAAAGTAAGTATGTGAATACTATTGTGCAGAGGTTTAGTTTGCAGGACTGTAACCCAGTTAGAGTTCCTTTACCCGTTGGTACTAAGCTTTCATTAGACATGTTTCCAAAGACTGAAGATGATCTTGAGGATATGTCTAATGTGCCATATGCTAGTGTTGTAGGGAGTTTGATGTATGCAATGGTTTGCATTAGACCAGATATTGCCCAAGCAGTGGGAGTTTTGAGCAGATTTATGTCTAACCCTGGTAGACAACATTGGAACTAATGTGAAGATGGTGTTTAAATATCTTGTAGGTACTCCTGACCATTGTTTGGTTCATTCTAGTACTGATAGTGCTGATAAATCTTTGGACATACAGGGTTTTGTTGATGCAGATTGGGCAGGTGACTTGGATAGTCGAAGGTCCACTAGTGGCTATGTGTTTACTTTATTTGGAGGTGCAGTGAGTTGGATGAGTAAGAGGTAGCCCACAGTTGTTTTGTCCACCACAGAAGCATAGTAAATGGCTGCTACTCATGTCTCTAAGCAGGCAGTTTGGATGAGGAGACTGTGTACAGGTATTGGTTTTGATTGCAGGATCATTTAGATTGGTTGTGATAGCTAGAGTGCTATCTATTTGGCCAAGAATCCTATGTATCATGCTTGAACTAAGAATGTTGATGTTCAGTATCACTTTGTTCGAGAATTGGTTGCAAATGGAGAGATTAAGCTAAAAAAGATAGACAATTAGGAGAATGTTATAGATTCATTGACCTAGCCTGTGAGCACAAAGAAGTTTGTATGGTGCAGAGAGGCCATGAGCCTTGTTTCTAGTGCCTGATTATTTTTCATTTGATTTCCTATGGGTTGATTTACAATGTATAATGTTAAGTGGGAGAATGTTGGAATAAGGTGCCATTAACCTTGTAAATTCCAATATTGTATTTTATTCCATTTATTATTTGTTATTTGTAATTACCCATAAGGGAATGAGGTAGTCTCATTGGCAGTTGTAATTTCAGAGTTACCGACGACAGTTACAGAGTGACTTTTACTATTGGCAAATGTAAAAACTCTTGGTAAATGAGGATAGGCATGCTTCCTTGAGGAATATACTATTTTAGGTATGTATGACAATTGTCATAATGTTTGGTGAGTGAATCTATGACAGCTGTAAGTTGTCATAAGATTCTGAGATTCTATGATGCATATCACGGATATGTTAGTTGTATATTTGCTATATTTAGCCCAAGCTTTCTATCTTGGAAAGATACTCTTTTTCTGGAATATATGATGGTTATGATGCGTCATAAGATGTTGTAAGAGGCCAGATTTAGTCTTGGGCACCCAACCTTTGCATGGCTATTTTTGGACAAGTGGAAGATGCTTGTAAGATGGTAATTAATGTTTACAGGTTGGAGAATCTTAGGAGAGAGAAGGTGAATGCCTAAGATGAGTTAGAAAATGTTTCTATAAGTATTTTCCATGTATTAGTTGTTGCAATACAAATTTTAGGTACTCGGGTGCTGTCAGATTGAAGACTGGTGGAGAGAGTTGAAGTGTTGTTGTATTGTAAATCATTTTCATATTAATACAAACATTGGGCCTCTTTCCTGTGTGGAGTTTTTTACCCGAAAGGGTTTTCTCCATGTTAAACATTGTGTTATGTATTCATATTTCTAATTTTGCATTTCTGTGAAGTATAGTTTTGTTTCTGTGTTACAATCTCCATTAATAACACACAATTAAAGATTGCTAAAATTTATCTTGTATCAGATTTCTATTGAAGTAGTGTTTCTTTCATTTCTAACAGTAACAACAAGGTGAGATACAAAACAATCCAAAGTGGATGGAAGTAGAGTAACAACAAATATCACAACACAAAGTGATTCTACTAGTCAAGCATTGGATATATATAAATCAACCCCATCTTCATATATGGACTGGGTCCATTTTTGCTTTCTTATTGAAGAGACACACGGTCCTTGTCAGTATTTATTTGTTTTCATCATCCATTAGCTAGTAGAGCCACTAAAGAATGTAAACAATAAAAATGAGAGAGAAGATAAGAGTGACTTGGGTTTATAACATGGGTAGATGCCCCCAAGACATCCTTTGCAATGTTATGCCCTCAAGGCACAACAAACAATAATGAAATAGAGGAGACGAAAGATAGAAGAATAGAGAAGCATATAGAAGAAGAGCACAATAGAGGTAATCGCCTTGTATCCTTGACCTTAAAAGAGTATCAAGGGTCATCCAAAGAGACCTAGACAACATATAACACATCATGGGGAACACAACACATAAGAGGAGGCAACATAAGGGAGCAACTCAAAGAGATGCTACAACAAAGGTGGCTAAAAAGGGTTAGAGATACTTACCTATTTACAAAACTAAACTAGTGGTTGTCATCGAGCAAATCATCTTCTTCCCAATCTTGAATGCAAGAGGAAACAGGTACATAAGGGACAATTGCCTGGCTTAAATCATCTTCCTTTAGTTCTTCAACCTTTAGCTCTTCCTTGTTTGATTCACTATCCATTGGTGGAATGTTTTCTTGTTGAGGTGTTGCTTGTCGAGCTAAAGCTTGTCTCTTCCTCCTTCTTTCTCTTACTTTCCTATTCCTTAGTGTTTTATTGGTGATGTTTGCAAAAGCATTCTCCTAATTTTCCATAGTCTTCAAAATCTCAGAGGAAGAATCTTGTACTAAATTAACCTTTTGTGATGGAATGTTTTGTTCTTTATGGGCATCTCCTGATCCTTGTAGGGATGGTGGAGGAGGCACCTCAGCAAAGACTCCCTTACCTCGTGGTCGAGGGGTTTATTTTAATTTAGGATACTCTTCATTTATGATTTATTCCATAGGAGGTCCAACCAACTTGGTTATTAACTTTTCTTTGTATCTATGATAACCAGGAAGAATTGATCTTGTCTTGGTTGATTGAGGAGGCTCAGTAGGTTGTGGCTAATAGTAGTCTAGGTTGAAGTTTTTGCGAGCAACCATAGGCTTCCATCTACTATGGTGGCCAACATGCACTACCCCATGATGAGGAAATTTTAGGCATTTGTGAAACATAGAGGGGACCTCTTTCATGGATTTTGTGATAGGTGAAAAGTCAGGTTTAGAAGATCAGACATAGTCATGAAACCCTAACCCTACCATCATCAAGGAATCTAATCTAAATGAAATCAAAGCATAATGCAAATCAAGCATAACATCACCTAGACCGTGTGATTCCTTGTTTGAGAGATGTGGACTGCTTCTTCAACAATGAACAATTGCAAAGCTGAAAGCTGCCATGATGGAAGATGAAAGCTCAATTGGATGCTCACATGCTCAAGATGATAATGTAGGTGCTATATGATTGCTGGATCCCCCCCTCTCATATGGAATGAGAGGGTGTTTATATAGGACTCAACCAAGATCAATCAACGGTGGAGATTCAGAGGCTATGTGAATGGCTAGGATTGAAAGATACTAAATTTAGGTTCCATTAGTTGTGCATGTGAAGGATATGAGTGAAAGTTGTCTTACAACACATGATTGACTGGATAAGTGTTGGAATGTGATGAAAGATGAGTATTTAATTCAAATAAAATATTTGAATTAGTTGGGATATGAGTTGGATATTAATTAAATAAATTAGATTTATTTAATTAATAGGATAAATGAATAAAATGGGATAAGATATGATGGGGAAATTAATTAAATAAATAAAATTTATTTAATTAATTGGCTAAGTAGGATGAGGATGGGATTTTAATTAAATAAATAAAATTTATTTAATTAATTGGTTTAATGAATTAGGGAAATTAGGACAAAATGCTACAAGATGTCTAGGATAATATTTTAAGAAGGTCTTGCTAGACATGGACAAATTTGGGTGTCTACATTTTGCCCCTCTTTGATACAATGTTTGATAGAGCATTGTGTCAAAGAAGATATGATATGCGTTCGATAAACAAGTTATGCCCCAGTGTAACTGGCAGGGGATGCCCCCTCGAGAGGTAAGCCAGGCTAACTAGGAAGGGTTGGGTTGGCTCTCGATAGAAAAAAAGGCTAAAAAGAAGGCAGACACGAAGAAAATGGAAATGAGTAATCTTGGCTGAGTATGATGGAATGAATAGATAGGATGTTGATGGGCAGCTTTCAAATAATTGCTCAGAATGAAAAGAAATGCAGTCCTTATGTTTGATATAGCATATGGATGTTATGCCCCAGGGTATAAGAGACCAAGGTGTCGAGATATCCAATGCGCAACTAGCGTGTTACAATCTTGTTTGAATGCATGAGGTCAAGATGTTGAGCCAACATGCACAAGATATGAATAACAACTAGTGTTGGACTTTGACACTACAAGCAATGGTGTGAGCTTATCTCCACTACACATAATGATAGCTTGCTAGTTATATGTATGGAGTTAGTCTTAACATAGAATAGTCTCAAATGCATAAGAGACTGTTTAGCTTCTCAGATGCTAGAGATATTGGTATGTAAGATGCTAATCCCAACACGTACAAGATACCAATACGCATAGGAAGAGAATAAGATCATCCCGCAAATGCAAGATAAAATGATAACACACACAAGCAAGCAAGCAAGCATGTACAAATGATTCAAAAAAAAACAAGGTATTGCCCCTGTCAAGCTGTAAACCAATGATTAATTGATTGTTGTTTTGTTTGTTGAGTGTTGAGAGTGTTGTCATTGTGGGGAAAGCTATATCCCTAGATCAACACAAGGTTGTTTGCTGAGTTGGTTGGCTGATTGATTTGACTTACAACAAGGCTGGGATCAAGACCATGGATTGCGATTGGATAACTTGGCTTGATTGATTAACTTGATTGGTATAGTTTAAGGATGACTTGCACGTGGATCATTGCTTGGATTGATTTGATGATTGAAGGATTGATGAAAATGATGGATGAAGATTGATGAAGGATAATGATTTGAATTGAATTGAGATGAATGGAGGAATAGATTGATCAAATGATAGATTGATTGGAAGAAGTTGTTTATTGATTTGTTGAAGTGATTAGATTTGTTTTGATGGTTGGCTTGATGTGCTTTAGTTGTGATGCTTTCTATTGTTGGGTTGATTGTTTTGAATGATGATAGTGATGGTGTAATGATTAGAGTGTCCACTCAATCTAAGCATAAGCAAGTGTTCTCAGTGTGCTCAAAGGATGTAAAACAAACAAGGTATTGCCCTTGTCAAGTCATAAACCAATAATAGATTGTTTGTTTAAGTGATGATGATAGATAGTGTTGTCATTGCGGGGAAAGCTATATCCCTAGACCAACACAAGGATGTGGGAATGATATATCCCATTGATGATGATTGATTTGGCTCATGACAAGATTAGGATCAAAAACCTGTAGATTGGATTGGATAATGTTCCTTGATTGATTAGCTTGCTTGATATGGATTAATGTGACTTGGATTTAAGATCATTGCTTAGATTGATTTGATTGATATGATTGGAAGAAGTGATTGAAATAGATGAATGAATGTTATTGATAAGAAGAATTGATGATGATGATTTTGATTTTGATTGATGTTGATGGAGTGGATTGTTTTGGATGGTGATTGAATTGATCTTATTTCTTGGATTTTTTGTTGGATATTTGATTTTTTTGGATTTTTTGACATATTTGATTTTTTTGTAGTTTTTGAAATGTTTTGGGATGTCAATGGATTTACAATTTAGGTAGCTGTTGTGCTAGATACCAATGACAAGGGAAAACCAAGTCTAGGTGCAAAGATGGATGAATGGGATTGGATGGATAAAAGGATGGGCAACAAGGGATGGAAGGCTCATGATATATGGATGGATAAAAAGATAGGCCATAAAAGGGATGGATGCATGCCTCATGATAAACGAATAGGTAGGCTATAGTGGAAAGCTCATGATAAATGGATTGGGATAAGCTATAAGATGGAAAGCTTATGAGAAGGATATGCCATAGTGGATGGATCATAAGGGAGCTAGGATGTGATCTTCAAAGGCTATGTTGCATAGGAAGAACTTGTCCCCATTCTAGGTGGTAATGCTTAGGATTTTTACATGACAAAGTTCATGACCATGGGATGACATGATAGGTTTTACATGACAAGGTGTATGATAGGTGGATAATGATAAGATGGATTGATTAGGAAGGTATGAGGTATACCAAGAGATATCCAAAGCATGTTTCAAGATTTTGCCTCTATGTCTTCATCAAAATCAAAAGGCAGAAGGATGGATGAATGGATAAATGGGTTCAATAGGATAGGCTTGTTTATGTAATGGCTAAGGATGGTAGGATGGTAAATGATATAATGGGATAGATAGTTTGGAAATGGATAGGTTGGATGAGACAATGTGCCCCCAAGTGTAAGTGACATAGAAGATCAACCTACACATGACGCCTGTTTGCCAGGTTTTCATCATGGTACTTATCCAAGGCACCTGTTTACCAAGTTTTCACCATTGGATGAAGGGATTTCTCTTTACTTTTTTAATTTTTTGATTTTTGATTTTTGCTTTTTTTTTAATTTTTTTTTTTGTTTTTTTGTTTTTTTTTTTAATTTTTTGCTTTTAGATGGGTTGACAATTACACATGGCACCTGTTTCCCAGGTTTTCACCATCGTAATGGATAGGAGGGACTCAAGGGGCTAGTTCAATGGATGTTGGTAGTCCCATTAGAGATAGATGATGTCTTTGCATGGACCATGTCAAGTGTGCTCATTGATGTTGATAAGGGATTGCATGGATGGGAGATGGATTAGGTAGATAGTGGATGATGATGTGGAATTATGGTAGGGTAGGCTAGTGGCTTATGGTATGGATTTATATAGGCTTATGGAATGAAGATGGACGAAAAGTTTATGCCAAAGCATGGACCATAGGGATAGCATGGGGGAGATATGTAGGATAATGGATGGAAGATGGGGAGATGTAGTTGTGTGGAGGTGCTACGGAGTGGAAGGGAACCATGACCAATGGTTGCACACACCATGATAAACATTGAAGCTTTTGATGAGATGGTGGTGTAGGAAGCAATGGAGATGTTTGCTTAGGAGATGGTTGAAGAAGTGATTTAGGAACCCACATAGATTTAGTATTTTTAGTGCTTTTGCTTTTCTTGTGGGAGTTTTGAAAGTTTTGGATAGGCTTTTGGATGGATATAGGCTTTTGGATGGAGGTAGGTGATTGGGATTCTTGAGATGTGGAGGAGGATGCCTCATTTGCTTTGCTGGCTATTTGCTTAGGAACCCAAACCATTTTGCTTTTAGGCTTTGCTTTTGGAGGTATGGGCTTGGATAGCTTTGTGAATGTACTTTGCTTAGAAGATGGATGATTTAGAGACTTGTCACATTGATACCCTAAGGCATGAGGGTCCTTAGGAGTTTTAGTTGGATTTTTGGCTTTATAGGTAGAGGCATCAAAATTTTTGCTTTTGTATCCCATGGGGTGGGTGGAGTGGATGGAATGATTGGAAGCTTTATGCTTAAATGATGTGTACTTTTGTTGGCCATGATTAGGGATGTAAGGATACTTATGAATGATATGTATGTTAGGTGTTGGAAGCAATGGTGGCAAGGTGGATGGAGGGATATTTGGAGTTGGTAAAAGTGGAGGCAAAGTGGATGGTGGAAGGTGTATGGTCACATGCTTTTGACTTTTATAAGTTGGTGGAGATGGAATGACAACATATGTTTTAGGTAGATGATAAGGTTTGCGATGGAAAGTGGTAGATTTAGGATGTATGAAGGGATTACTGACATCTTGGCCTTGTTTACATTGGGGTGTGTATCCAAGGCCGTATGAGCATGGAGGGATTTTAACATGGTTTGGCTCCAAAACACCTTGTTCATAAAGACCTAGGCCTTTACCTTTGTAGTTCATGTTTTGGAGGATGCGATTGACTATGGGACTAGATGTGTTTTGGGAACTAGACTTGAGTTCTTTATTGGATGGAGAAGATAAAATGGAGGACAATGGTTGTTGTTGTCCTAAGGAAGAACATTCATGGAGGAAGGTGGTAAGACCACGAGGACATGATGGTGGACTTGAAATGGGATCGATGGTAGATGTGGAGGGAGGATCATTAGCATTATGTTCACTAAGATCCAAGTTATTTGTTTGATCTTCTATGCTTATGTGTTCTTGAGAGGCACATGTCTCATTATGACAAGTGGATGTTTGCTCATTATGGATAGGGCTAGATGGAGGATGACTAGGAGCAATTTGGATATCTTGCTCATGGATGGTTATGGGATTATGGATAGGATCAAGGTACTTTTTAATAGGTTCTTCATCATAGATATCATCTTGATCATGAGATAGATAAAGTTTTGCCAAATGGATCATCATGGTTTTCATGATCTTAGCTAAAACCTTGATCATAACTATGAGCAAAAATAGGATTAAGTGGGCTATAAAAGGGATAAATTTTCTCATGAATGAGGTCATGATGATGGCTAACAGCTTGAGGGCAACCCATAAGTAGGTCATGGATAGGTTGAATGTAGAGGTGCTTTGATCTTGATTAAGATTAAGGTTCAATATTTCCACATGTTTAAGATTATGCTCTTGACATACCTCTTGACTTTGGATGGAAGTGGAAGGTTCTTGAGTGGACTTGATAGGCTCTTGACTTAGGCTTGTGGTTGGAGACTCTTGAATAGACTTGTTGGCTTGTAGGTCACATGATGGGCTTAAAGGGCTAGGTATGTTAATGGAAGCCTCTTGAAGAGGCTCAAGGATATGTAAACCACATGATGAGATTATAGGATTGGACATGACCTTTGGAAGTTCATTGGTAGGCTTATGAATTGGTGTTTGACATGGGGGTAGTCTATTCCTAGCTAGTAGCCAATGGATCACATCCTTTGCAAGTGTATGGGTGGATGGGAAATATAATGGATGGATGATAATGGTAGATGGTGTTGGATTAGGATTAGGATGAGGATTAGGTTGAGAGCTAATTGGATTGGATGGATTAGGATTTGGACTAGATGGGGGTGACACATAGGATGGGGATGATGTGGCACAATTTTCCATTATAGGTGGGTACACCTTGTAAACAATTGAGACAAATATTGGGCATTGATTTATATTATGGCCTTTGGTCCTATGGTATGCACAATAATCATGTTCATCATATGGACTTTCTTCACATGGTTTGACTTTAGGAAGTTCAATGAGTTTTGCATCAAGCATCCTTTGTAAAACTCTCTCAGCCGCATCCTTTGGTGAACGATTAGAATGACATGGTGAGGAAGGTAATGAAGGGCTTGGTGATTTGGAGGGTTGATGGACCAATGGACTAGGAATAGGATCACATGGTGGTTTTGGGATAGGCTTAGTTGGCTCATGTGATGGCATGTGATTGGATGGTGGAGGCCACTCTAGATTGGTATCTCCCTTGTCAAAGGTTATTAGATCTTGCATAGGATAACTTGGGCTTGTTTGATTTATGTACAAGGGACCACTTGGACTTGGATGTGCTTCTTGTTGGAAAGGTGGATTTAGATCTATCAATGGTGCTTTGTGGTCTTGTTGAAAAGGTGTATTTGGACTTACTTGATTTATGTACAAAGAGCCATTGGGACTTGGATGTTGTTCTTGTAATATCACTTGATGACTTTGTGGATGGGCTTGGTAGTGCATTGGAATGGTGGTATGATGGATTGGATAAGCTTGAGGTGGATGTTCATAGGTTGATGTGGTATTGACTTGGTGGATAGGTGGATTAAGTTGATATGAAGTGGATGGATATGACATGTGGCTATGAGGTGGATTAGGTTGGTATGGAGCAGCTAAGGATTGTTGTACTTGTCAAGCTTAACTAGTGGCTAAAAGGTGTTGGACTTGGGCTATGAAGTGTTGTAGTTGAGGTGATTGGCTTGCGTGGGGTTGAGCTCTTTGGAGGAAGAATTGTAATATTTCAATGGAATCTTGGTTGAGGGGTTGTAATCCTTGATAAATATTTTGGAGGAATCTTTGGAATTTGATTTCTAGGTCCTCCAATGTAGACATGTTGTCACCAAGTGTTTGTCTTAAGTCCTTTTAGCAAGTGCTTGCTTAGGGATTTGGATGATGATGTGGATTGTTTGGATGACTTGGCTATGTTTGGGATGAAAGTGATTGGGTTTGAATGTTATTGGAAGAATGTGTAGGATGATTTGTCTTTATGTGTTTTGGTGTTTAGAGCTTGATGTGGCAATATTCAAACAAATGATTATGCATATACACACATGAATCACTCACACAAGACACATAAGCAAGTTTTAGTTTGGAAGAATGTGATGATGGTTAAGCAAGCACATGAAGACAATTCAACAAGTCCTAGTTAAGGCAAGGCCACTATCACAAGGAGGTTCTAGTGAAAATCTGGGGGACCGGCACCCCACGAGCATCCAGCAAGCCACTTAAGACTTTAACTAACCCTACTAGGAGTTTTAATATACACAAAGGTACACCTCCTTTTGAGTTAGCACTGTATGGTGAGCGCTAATACCAGTTAGACTTGGCTTTCGCCTTATCCTCTAATTTTTATAGTGGACCGGATGAAAGTACCGCTTGAGGTCATTCTCTTGGGATGGATACCAAGGCAGGCCTCTCTAAGGCTAAACAAAAGCAACACAAGTAAATGTTTTTGATCTCCAAGTTCGTGTTGGGATGCGAGGAGAGAGCATACACATTTACTTGGTCACACTCGCATGGGGTTCATTAACATTAGAAATCAATGTGTGATCAAACAGTTCAAGCACTTGTTCGTTTTAGATCCAAATCCAAATGTGATGAAAGACACTTGTTCATTTTATCCCAATTTCTCGATGATGTGATAGCAAACAATGTTCGTTTTAATCCCAAAGTCCAAATGTGTGATCAAACAAGATTAAGAGATGAAAGATTAGAATGAGTGCACCTGATACAATCGCTTTCCAATTTGTTGTAGATGTTGATGCCAATGCTGCTCCAGCTCCTTAGATGCCTCTACAAGTCACCAATTCCAAAAAGAAACAAGTAAACTTGCAAAGAAGATGATTACATGAAAAGGATGAAATCTAAAAATATTGATAAAAATGATCTGATATAGAAAAATAGATTGCATAAACAGAAAGTTTAGGAGATTCTAAGCAATTTGAAAAAATGTTTTGTTGAAAAACGATCAAAATTGCTCAAGTTATGCTCAAAATGAAGTTTGCAATGAACCTAAACTTTGACTGATAAAAAAGAGGGTAAAATGATACAATCACCTGATAAAACTTGCTCCACTATGTAGTTCGTTCTCTCAACTTTCCAGTGAGTCCTTGTTTGTGCAATTTGGCCTCCGTATGTGAAAGTTATGATAGAAATACCAAGATGCACAATGACAGCAAGCAGAAGCAAGTTACAGTTGCCAGATGCGACATACTGTTGATCAGAGGCGATCTATATTTTGCGACAGGTGGGATACTGCAGATCAAATGCAACATGAAAAATACTAGATGCGGTTCCTCTTAGGTTGTAAGCGATGCGGATATACCCAGAAGCGACCGATTGCGGGCTAAAAGCGACCCGTATCTGTAAAAACATAGTCAAAACCCTGCCCTCCACAGGTGATCACTGTCAGTTCATAAGCGATGCCTATCAGTTTAAATGCAGCTTCTATAGGATCATAAGCGATGCAAATCAGTTTGAAAGTGACCACTGTTCAATCAAAAGTGCATAAACTCTTAAGCGGTCACTTAGGCGATCACTGTTGATGTAAAAGCGATCCAGAAAATGATAGATGCAGTCGATCCCAGTGTAAAAGCGATGCGGATATCTAGAAAGCGGCAGATTTTTGCTCATAAGTGATGCAAAAATGGATGGAAGTGACAAGTAATAGCTTATATGCGACTAACAAAAGCCCAAAAGCGAGACATAATAGCCCAAAAGTGATCTGGAGAGTTTCAGGAGACAGAATGCAAATGTTAACCATAAGCGACCAATTTTACCATATGCGGTCTTTTTTTGTTCAAAAGCGAGCACTGTTTGTTTAAAAGCGGACCAAATTTGACCATAAGCAACTGCTATTTGCCCAAAGGTGAGCTGGTTTAGCCCAGGCGACTGCTGTTTGATCAGAAGCGACCTGAATTACCAGAAGCACATTGTTGCAGTCTGGTTGTTGTTTTCTTCACCAAACGCTCCATTTTTCATCAAATTTAGGCAAAGTTGTACTCAAAGTTTATGGAAATGGCATCCCGGACGCAATGGTGAGGTTAGATTTGGGCTAAGAGATCATATACATACATTTTTAGCCAAATCTTTGCAAACTAGGGTTAGAAAAATGCAAATTTTTGCTACAAAAGCTTGCAAAAATGAAAGATTGGTGCTCCAAGAGATCTAAACTTCATAAAAACAACTCAAACAAGAGAGGTTAATCAAGGACATGAGTCCCACCGGGCGTGCCAAAATGTGATAGGTGAAAAGTCAAGTTTAGAAGATCAGACATAGTCATGAAACCCTAACCCTACGATCATCAAGGAATCTAATCTAAATGAAATCAAAGAATAATGCAAATCAAGCATAACATCACCTAGACCGTGTGATTCCTTGTTTGAGAGATGTGGACTGCTTCTTCAACAATGAACAATTGCAAAGCTGAAAGCTGCCATGATGGAAGATGAAAGCTCAATTGGATGCTCAGATGCTCAAGATGATAATGTAGGTGCTATATGATTGCTAGATCCCCCCCTCTCATATGGAATGAGAGGGTGTTTATATAGGACTCAACCAAGATCAATCAACGGTGGAGATTCAGAGGCTATGTGAATGGCTAGGATTGAAAGATACTAAATTTAGGTTCCATTAGTTGTGCATGTGAAGGATATGAGTGAAAGTTGTCTTACAACACATGATTGACTGGATAAGTGTTGGAATGTGATGAAAGATGAGTATTTAATTCAAATAAAATATTTGAATTAGTTGGGATATGAGTTGGATATTAATTAAATAAATTAGATTTATTTAATTAATAGGATAAATGAATAAAATGGGATAAGATATGATGTGGAAATTAATTAAATAAATAAAATTTATTTAATTAATTGGGATGAGGATAGGATATGATTGGGATATGATGTGGAATTAATTAAATAAATAAAATTTATTTAATTACTTGGCTAAGTAGGATGAGGATGGGATTTTAATTAAATAAATAAAATTTATTTAATTAATTGGTTTAATGAATTAGGGAAATTAGGACAAAATGCTACAAGATGTCTAGGATAATATTTTAAGAAGGTCTTGCTAGACATGGACAAATTTGGGTGTCTACAGATTTGAGCCATGGATGGCCTAATTTCACACGAAATAGGTCAGATGTAGGAATGATGTCAAATGATTGTTCAAGGGCTTTCTCAGCTACATTAATCAATAATGTAATCTTCCCTATAGCTAGGAGGAAAGATCCAATATGTGTCTTAATCATCATATGTGTGGGCTCATAAGATTTTTGTATCAAATCATGTGCATAGAGGAACTCTTTAGTAATCACGTTTGTCATATAATCAGGATCGATAAGGACCCCGGGCCTCTTGTAGGATTTCCACTTATACATGTAGTGATATAAAAAGGTCCCTCAATATCTCCAATTGTTTGATCATGTGGTGTAAATATTAATTTAGGTTCAGGAGTTTTCCTCTTCCTATAAGCTCAAGGAGGGACCATGGCATTATTATTGTGATAAGAAGCCATGTATGTGACATTGTCTAACACCAAAGCACTTGTTTGAGGAAATCAAGTTTTTAAGGAGAAAAACACATGAATTAAACAAAAAACAAAGTGAGTAAGAGGGAAATAGTGATACAAAACAAGGAAAGATGAATGATTTAAAAGTTTGCTTGAGTGATTGTGAAGAAAGTGTATAATGTTGAAATACACAATGTGTAATTGCAAAATTTGAAATGTAGGTACAAGAACACACAATGAAGCAACAATAACACTCAAAATCAGATTTGAATGAGTGTTTAAAGGAGAAGACAAATCTGAAATACGATTTTGACTACTAACCCTAGCTTATTGTGAAAACTAGGTTATATGAAAAATGCAAAATTTCAACAAAACCCTAGCAAATGAGATATGCAAATTCAAGGTGTGAGATCATGAAATGATTAATTTTTGTAATTTGTCTCAGATCTGATGTAGAAATCAGAAAATTAAATGCTTTCCAATGATATGCAAGGAAATAATGCAAAACTATGCCTTTATGCAAGCCTCGAATGCTTTTTTTCTTCAATTTTTTCAATTTTATGCAAGATTTTTCAATGAAGGATGATAAATATGATATGAATTAATGCAAGATCTAATTACAACACTGAGCAAGATGCAAGTTCAATAAAAACATGAGTTCACCAAAATTTTATATGGTAAAAGGGGGATGAATGGAATATGTGAATACACTAGATCAAACCCTCCTTTCACTATAACATTCAAGGACAAAAACTGAGCCAAGCCACTACAAGATGGAAGAGGGCTTAGATACTAATCTTTGTGCTCTTGTTTGTCAAGGAATGATAAGATTCAACTGATCTTTTTATCAAACCATAGGCTAAGTATGAATAAAACCCTAGTTATATGATAATCATCTTGAAACATATGAATAACAATAGAAATCTGGAAACCAAAAGTACAAAGAGGATCACTAAGATGTCAGAACCTATCTCTTGAAAGAAGAGTTGTCGAAGGGCAAATTCAACAACTGCCCAAGTCCAGAAGTGATATTCTATCAGAGGCCAGAACTGAGAAAAGGCTGCAAATGATGCTCAGAAACCAGATCCAGAAGCTTGAGGCCCTATGGACTAGGGCGGCAACCACCCAAGTCTGTTTGGGGAGATATTCTGAAACTATTTTCAGATCCTAAAACTCTATTTCCTGCATTGATTTCCTATAGCTCCACTTTTCCCAAAACCTATACCTGTAAGCTGCACACAAGACAACAAGAGAGGGGTTTGGGGGTTGTGGTGTTTAGGAATTTTCCTCAGTCAGATCCTAGATTAGCATTAAATCTTTCCCAACACTATTGTTAATGAGAGAGTGTGCCCTTGTACGATAGAGGCTAAAGATAATCCAAATAATTAAATGATTCAAATGATTCAAATAACAATGATGTCACCTCAGAGGTGAAGTTCTTAGGAGGATGAAAGCTCTTCAACTCATAAGGAGATGGATGATGAAGCCATATCTGCAGCAAACACAAATCTACAACAACAACACAATGAATGCTTGAATGCTCTTTGCTCCAATATCATAACTTTGCATTATCCATCTAGGTTTAAAATGAAGTCATAAACTCACTTATATATGCTTTCCCACTAACATTTACGAATTCAAAGCACAAAATTTGACAAGGAGAAACATTTTGGAAGGACCTAAGCTGACATACCAAAAGTTAGCCCTGACCAATCAAGGGAGACTTGGGTGGTTGGCCCCCAAGACCAAGGGCCTAAATTGGGCTAGGGTTAAGCTAAAGGAGGCCTCAAGGGTCCAAAATGTCATGTGTGTTGGGGAATTTCCTTTGGCATGATCAATTATAATGTATAAAGAAGCAAATAGGACCTAGGAGCTAAACTAGGAGGTAAAAAGGCATGTGGCCACTTTTTACTCCATTACACCCACAACATCTTCAACTTTGAAGACAACAAAAGTACTTCCAATAGTCATCACAAGAGAATCCCATGAATTAGGCAAAGAACAAAGCAAGATCTGACATCTTTCCTCCTCATCCATTTTTACAGCAACTGATGCCAATTGAGCCACCAACATATTGAATTCTTCTAGGCGGCCTTCAATTCATCCACCCTCTTTCATTCTCAAGGAATACAATTTCTTCCTCAAGAAAATCTTGTTCGCTAAAGATTTGGCTTGATATATCTCACCAATTTTCTTCCATAATTTCTTTGTAGAGGACTCTTCATGGACATTGATTAAAATAGAGTTTTCTAGGCACAATCTAATTAGACCCTTGGCTTTACGGTCCATAACATCATATTTAACAACCAAAGTAGCATCTATAGGCCTTGAAACATTATCATCAATAGCATCCCACAGATTGATCAATTAACAAATCCTCCATCTTTAGCTTCCACATTTCAAAATTGTTACCAAAATTTTTTTCTACCTCTATTATCCCTAATGTGCTCTCCATTTGAAAATTCCTATAACAAGATCACAAAGTATCTTTTACACAAGTACCCACTTAGATTAGTTCAAAAAACCCAACAACCCACAACTGAAACCAAAGGTAATCAAGCTCTAAATACCACTTGTAAGGAAGCTAAGGTAGCAAAACAACTTCCTACACTAATCTTGAGAGGAGGGATATGCAAATATTTTTAGATATTTACAATAGCTATAGAAATTATACAAAAATAAACATAAATAGAAATCATACCACAACACAATAATTACGTGACGAAACCTTTTCATGAGAAAAACCCCACACTTCAAAAAGCCACCCAATATATTATTCAAAAATCATCAAGATTACAATATACTTATAGAGCAAGATTTCATAGGAGTATAACTAACCATAGATTCAGAGGCAACTCAACATCTATAAGACTCTCACACTCAACCTCCATCTCAAGATCCTGATATATATGAGCTACAATACAAAAAACCGTTAATGGTAATTAAAAAACCATGAGCCAAAAACACCCAAACGTGGTCCCCAAATTATCTCCAATCAAATATGCTTTACGATGGGCCAAATCACACACCAACACATCTAACTCTCTCCTTTACATCTCTTTTATGTGTCCAACACATTTTCACATTTTCCAAAATGAGAGGCCCAACTTCTGGAGGCCATAACTTTTGATCTAGGTGTTTGATTGATGAATCGTTTGATGCATCAGAAATCTCATGAAGAGATCTATCAAGATATAACCAACTTCATCAGGTTACAATTTTTTTTTGCGTAAATCAAGGCCTTTAAGTGCCTAAAACCTAAATTTGAATATTTTCTAAAAGTTTCAAAAACATAAACTTTAATATCTTGGAATCCATGTATGATCTTGGGTCAAAACTCATCTAGGTGTTTATTTGGTAGTTTCATAGCTTTTGGGAAAATTTTAGGTCCATCGGAGCTCAAACGTAGACTTACTAAAACTAGTAAGCCCTTCCATTTTTAGCCCCTTTTGGAAACTTTGAAAGTTCTAAACCATTCTTCAAGATAAAGGGTATTCAAAAAGACTAAAATTGAAAACAATATTAACCTTTTGTAGCTGCAAGGTTGAGACACCTTTCCTCACATTAACTACATATTTTCTTTCCTAATACAACATTTTCTAATCCACCACACTCACTTTGACCCTCTTCTTATCCCTAACACTAGGGTATAAATACAACATTTCAAGTTCCTAAGCATAGATCTCTAATCTATTCCCATTCGTGTCAACATCTTGGTTCTATTGTTAGGACCCTTGTAAAAGGATAAAAGAGAGGCCTAAACAATAGACATATCAATTGTGGTAGAGAAGACTTGAATAAGGAAGGATTACAATCAAAGAAATTCTAAATTTCATGAACTATAGTAGGAAACTCTATGTTCTAGCCTTGTGAGATGGAGTTAGGTACCTAGGGGATGACAAATATAAAGGGGAGATCATGAAGGGATCTCCAAAGATATGTGTGTTGGCAACATATGTTGTTATATGGAGCCTAATTAGACTTGGAGGTTAAATTTTCCCCACTTTTATCAGCGTAGTTTCCCCCCAAATTGTTTAACGGGGGTTTGGGGGCTGCGCCCCCAAGACGAGGTCAAGAGGCAGTGCCCCTTGTGGGGTCAAGGGGCAATGCCCCCGAAATCTCAAATAACTTTTGTTATTTTATAAAGGCGTCAGGAGTTATTTTTTCTATTGGCCGACATAAAAAAACCCTATTTTGTAATCGACATAAGTCTTGATAAAAATAGCTAAGGGTTAGGGTTTTTTGTTGATATTGTATTGTAGCATTTGCAGCAGTATTGAGTTGCAAGGGTTGCTGGTTGTAATCGGTTGGGTTGGTGGTTGTAATTGGTTCAATTGCTGGATAATAATATTGGACTCTCTGTTGGTGGATGTAGCCCAAGTTTGGGTGAACCGCGTTAAAAATTGCCTCTCACTATTATTATTTCTGTGTATTTTTCATTCCTCTGTTTAATCTTTATTTGTATTTAATTGATATCTTATGCATGTAATTCCTAACAAGTGGTATCAGAGTGGGTTGTGTTCGATTATTGTCTGTAGGAAGGTCTCATGGTTGAGTGGGAGTCTCATGGTTAAGTGGGAGCAATGACAAATGAGGGTAAATTAAAGGTAGATAAATTCAATGGGTAGAACTATCAATTATGGAAGATGAAGATGGAGGATTATGTCTATCAGAAAAATTTATGGAGGCCATTGGAAGGAATAGCCAAGACACTGACAACAATGACTAATGAGGATTGGGAACTTCTGGACAGAAAGGCATTGGGAACCATTCGGTTGTTCCTAGAACCATTTGTGGCATTCAATATAATAGAAATAAAGACAACAAATGAACTGATGAAAGCTTTGGCTAAATTATATGAAAAACCCTCAGCCTCAAATAAGGTATTCTCATGAAGCATTTGTTTAATCTAAAAAGGATTGAATGTGGATCAATGACATAATTTAAATGAGTTTAATATGATTACCAGTTAGTTAACTTCTGTAAAAGTGAAATTTGATGAAGAGGTGAGGGCTCTCTTAGTTTTGTGTTGTTTGCTAGAAAGCTGGAAAAGCTTGGTAATGGTTGTAAGTAACTCTGTCTCTAGTTCAAATACTTTGAAATTTAATGATGTTGTTGATGTTATCCTTAGTGAGGAAATGTGACAAAAAAGCTTAGGAGGGTCCACATCAGGTAGTGTTTTGAATGCAGAAAGCAAGGGTAGATCAAAGGAGAGAGGAAAAGGTTCTGGAGATCATGGGAAGTCAAGAGGAAAATTGAAGGACAAGAGATCCCAATCTAGAGAACAAAAGGATTGCTGGTACTGTGGGAAACCAGGTCATCTGAAGAAAGATTGCTAGTCTCAGAAGAATAAAGGAGACAAACAGGATGGCAATAAGGAGGCAAATGTGGTAAGTGATAAATCTGAAGATGATGCTTTGATTATTTCCCTAGATAATCTGATGATTCATGGGTTTTAGATTCAGGGGCCTCATTTCATACTACGCCCCATAGAAGTTATTTTCTTGATTATGTCCAAGGGGATTTTGGGCTATTTTATTTGGGAGATAATGAACCCTATCAGATTGTTGGAAAGGGAAGAATTAAAATTAAGTTGCAAAATGGGAATCATTGGCTACTACAAGAGATAAGGTAGGTTCCAAGGGTGAGTAGGATTTTAATTTCAATAGGGCAACTAGCTGATGAAGGTTGCACAATTACTTTTAATGATAAAAATTGGAAGGTTTCAAGAGGTGCCTTAATAGTAGAAAAGGTGTAAAAGTAGGCACATTATATCTTTGTATAGGTCATATTGTTCCTTCTACTTTAGTTGTTGTAGAGAAAAACCAAATAGGTTCAGGAATTTTTGCTACGGTTTCGCAAGAAGAGACTAAAATACTTGCTACAGGTTCTGAGAAAACACTGTGGCATAACAGACTTGGGCATATGACTGAAAAAGGTATCAAGGTACTTCATTCTAAGAAAGTTTTACTAGGTTTGAAATGTATTAATATGGATTTCTATGAAAGTTGTGTGTATGGTAAACAAAAGAGAGTTAGTTTTCTCAATGATGAGAAGCAAAAGAAAGAAGAAAAGTTGGACCTTGTGCATACAGCTGTATGGGGACCGACTGAGGTATCTTCTCTTGGTGGCTCTCGGTACTATGTTACATTCATAGATGATGCAACTAGGAAGGTTTGGATTTATTTCCTTAGGTAGAAATCTGATGTATTTGAAATATTTAAGAAATGGAGAAGCTTGGTTGAGAATGAGATGGGTAAAAGATTAAAATGTCTTAGATCTGATAATGATGGTGAGTATTGCAGGAAAGAATTTGAGGATTATTGTTCCTTTAATGGAATTCGTAGGCAGAAAATGGTTCCAGGGACTCCACAAGAAAATGGAGTGGCTGAGCGCATGAATAGGACAATAATGGAGCATGCAAGGAGCATGAGATTACATGTTGGGCTACCTTTAAACATGTGGGAAGAGGTTGTCAATACTACTGTATATTTAATTAATAGAGGTCCTTCAGTTCCTTTGGGTTGCGGTATTCCAGAGGAAGCATGGATGGGTAAGAAGGTGAGTTATTCTTTTCTCAAAACCTTCAGATGTGAAGCATTTACACATGTAGATTCTGAAAATAGAACCAAGCTGGATGTAAAATCAAAAAGGTGTATCTTGGTTGGATATGGCATTGATGAATTTGGTTATAGGCTTTGGGATGTTGAAAATCTAAAAATTGTGAGAAGCAGGGATGTTGTATTCAATGAGAAGGTGTTGTACAAAGATTAGTTGCAGCAGCATGAGAAGAAAGAAAAGGATTATGTGGTGCTGGATGATACTCCAGATAGTGATGTTCCAGTGGTTCCTCATGCTCCGCAATAGAAACAAAAAATACCACAAACTCCAGTGAATGTTAGATGGTCAACAAGGCTAAGTTGACCTCCTGAAAGGTTTTCTCCCTCTTTGTATTCTATTTTGTTAACAAATGTTGGTGAATCAGAAGGGTATGATGAAGCTATGCAGGTGAATACAAAGGTTCAGTGGGAGCTTGCAATGAAAGAAGAAATGGACTCCTTGCTAAAAAATCAGACTTGGAAAATATGTAAGTTGTCAGCAGGTAAAAAGGTTTTACCAAACAAATGGGTTTATATGCTGAAAGAGGAAGATGGAGGTAAGAAAAGATATAAAGCCAGGTTAGTTGTAAAAGGATTTGCATAGATTAAGGGTATTGATTTGATGAGATTTTTTCTCCAGTTGTTAAGATGACTTCTATTCGTACTATTTTAAGTATTGTAGTTGCTGAAGATTTGCATTTGGAACAACTAGATGTGAAAACTATCTTTCTCTATGGCAATTTTTAGAGGAGGAGATATATATGGAACAACCATAGGGATTTAAGGTCAAAAGTAAGGAGAAATTGGTGTGCAGATTGAAGAAGAGTTTATATGGCTTGAAAGAAGCACCTCGGTAATGGTATTTGAAATTTGATAGTTTTATGGCTGAGAAAGGCTACAATTGGTGTAATTCTGACCATTATATTTATTTTAAGAGGTTGCATAATGACAACTACATTATTTTATGTTTATATGTTGATGACATGCTTGTAGTAGGGTCTAACATGGATCACATAAGAGAGTTAAAACAATAGTTAGCACAATCATTTGCTATGAATGATTTGGGGGTAACAAAACAAATCCTTGGTATGAAAATTTGCAGAGATAAGAAGAACAAAAAATTGACTCTATCTCAGGTTAACTATGTTGAAAAGGTGTTGCAAAGATTCCATATGGAGAATGCAAAAGCTATCAGCACACCTTTACCTAGTCATTTGAGATTGACTAAGGAGATGTGTCCTAAGACACAAGAGGAAGAAGAAAAAATGTCCAAGGTACCATATGCTTTAGTTGTAAGAAGTTTAATGTACACCATGGTATGCACGAGACCAGATATTGCACATATTGTAGGAGTCATAAGCAAGTATATGAGTAATCCTAGATTGGAGCATTGGAATGCGGTAAAATGGATTCTCAGATATTTGAGAGGTACATCCAATAAACATTTATGTTTTGGGGGCTTTAATACTAATTTAGTAGGCTATGTGGACTTAGATTTGGCAGGGGATATTGATACCAAGCAGAGTACTACAGGTTATGTCTTTACTGTAGGTGGGACAGTGGTGAGTTGGATCTCTAGGCTACAAAATGTGGTTTCTTTATCCACCACAGAGGTTAAGTATGTAGCTGCAACATAAGAAAGCAAGGAGATGATATGGTTGTAATCTTTCATGGATGAATTGGGCAAACAATAGGCTAACAGTTATTTGTTTACAGACAGTCAAAGTGCCATACATCTTGCAAAGAATTATGCCTTGCATTCAAAGACCAAACAAATATAGCTGAGGTATCACTTCATCCGGTCAGTGTTGGATGATGGGCCATTGCAGCTAGAAAAGATACATATAGATGAAAATCTAGTGGATATGTTTACGAAGGCAGTGACAAGGGAGAAGCTGAGCTCCTCTTCAGTTCAGTTGGTCTTCAAGACTAAAAATAATGAAATCATAACAACAGGGTCTAGGGTACTTATTTCCAGTGGGAGTTACAAGGTCAGTGGTGTTATGATTAGTCTCCAAGTGGGAGATGATATAGTGTGGAGTCTGATCAGTCTCCAAGTGGGAGATTGTTGTTATATGGAGCCTAATTAGACTCGGAGGTTAAATTTTCCCCACTTTTATCAGCACAGTTTCCCCCAAAATTATTTAATGGGGGTGCCCCAAGACGGGGTCAAGGGGTAGTGCATGAGTTATTTTTTCTATTGGATGACATAAAAAAACCCTATTTTGTAACCGACATAAGTCTTGATAAAAATGGCTAAGGGTTAGGGTTTTCTGTTGATATTGTATTGTATCATTTGCAGTGGTATTGAGGTGCAAGGGTTGTTGGTTGTAATCAGTTTGATTGTTGGATAATAATATCAGACTCTCTGTTGGTGGATGTAGCCTAAGTTTGGGTGAACCACGTTAAAAATTGTCTCTCGCTGTTATTATTTCTGTGTATTTTTCATTCCTCTATTTAATCTTTATTTGCATTTAATTGATATCTTCTGCATGTAATTCCTAACAACATAGTCAAGAGACACTATTGATATGATGTTGTCATTGATGGAAACAACCTGACATAAAGGTGTGTACAGTATTTTGGTTCGGTAAGGTTAACTTAGCCAAATTGACAAAGTATTGACAACACATTGAGACAGTGACAATAATTTAGTTGGTACTCCTCCACAATTAAAGATCTTGTTATGTGGTTCTGGTATGTTACTCACATCTATCTGATGAAGTCATGATTTAGTGTTCAAGTCTTGATTTCCTCTGGAAGTCATATGGTGAAATGTTTAAGTCCGGATGAACAGAGTTAAGTCAGAAACAGTGCAGAGTACTTGAGTAATTTGGTCCACATTCCTCCGCTAATGAATATTTTGATTTGCAATTTTGAGGCATTAAAGATACATGTCATGAGCATATAAATCCAAATTTGTAGAGCTTGAAGTTCATCTGTTCACATTTTACAAGCTCTCTAGTATCAACTTTCAGGTTGACAATATTTCTCTGTGATAGAACAACAGTTCTGAGATCCACATTTTCTATGAAAGATTAATATGTCCTATGGTTCTAAAGATATGATAAGAGGTCCATAATGAATTTTGGTTATGAATTTCAAAGTCTCATATGGTTCACATTGAAAGTTATGGTATGACAATCAAGCTAGTTGGATGTGCACTTAAGGGTTAAGCTGACAGTCATGTTAGATCAATATGCGGTGAAGATATATGATTGGAATCATTAATTTAACTGGTTCAATAATAGGTCTAGACTCATATGAAGAGTCTTGCATGATTGATTGGGTCCGCATTGTTGTTTGCGCACAATAACAGGCTAACAAGGTATAACTTCAATATACAAGCTTTATCTTTTGCATGCCAACCTAGTTTGAGGAAATTCTTGATGCGACTATATATACTCGATAGTTTTCAGCTTTGGAGGCATGAGAGAGTGCGAATATAGTGTGAATTCAATGTGTATGCAATCTAAGGCAGTTTTGTGATAAAAAAGGATAGCAAGGGTAGAAGAGCAGAGTATATGTGAAGTAGAGCAGAAAAAGCAGGGCAAACATTCTGAAGACATTTGAGTCTATATACTGAGCTATTAATGGAACTACACTTCAACATTCTATAGATGCATTTGCAGTAGTCATCTCTTGGCAGTGAGCAAATACTTCTTCTATCTTCTCTTCTACTTTATTGGTAGTGAGCCCATTGCAGTGAGCACTTCGTTGGACAGTGAGTCCTTGGGTAGTGAGCCCTAATGCAGTGAGCCTTCATGTAATTCAGTACTGCTATCATAATATATTGTGAGCTAACACTCACCATGGTTTTTCCCTTTTTAGATTTTCCACGTAAAAATCTTGGTGTCTTTGTGTTATGACTTTGTGGCTGCTCTTCTTATGTTTGTTTTTCTTTCATGTTATTGAATATGGTAAATGGATTAAAAAATATGTGAAAGAAAAGTTTTACAAAATACTGATTCACCCCCCCTCTCAGTATTCTTTATGATCAACAACTGGTATCAGAGCAAGGTTCCTTAGATAGAGCTTAACAACTTCAATAAGATATGGGAAGGTGTACACATGGCAGCAAAAGGATATCTCACTTCTCTAGAAGCAAGTCTTCTAGGTACCATTAAAATTGGTGATTGTATATATGTTAACAATGAACAACTACAAGTTGTTCTTGATGATCTTGACAAGTTTGAGGAAGATATCAAAGATTTGGTGGAAAATATCAAAGAAGTTGATGATTGCATTCTAAAACTAAAGGAGCAAGTCAAGAAGTCCCAAGAAAGAAGAAAAGAGCTAAGTGAGCAACGAAAAGAAGCACATGAATCCATAGATAATCTATCAGGGCTGGTTGAAGAAAAAATAAAAGTTGAGGAGTATCTAAATTAGGTTGTGAAGAATAAGTCTGAGGAATGTGAAAAATTGGGAAAAGATGTGTTACTTTTGAAATATGATCTAGAAGCAGCCAATAGCTATAAAGAAAAATTCAAAATAAGCTTTGTAAAGCTTGAGGAGTTGATTGAAAGTAAAAAATGTTTAGATGACAATCAAGGCTTGGGATTTGAAAAAGAAGAAAGTTCTAAATTAGGTCAACCAAACATTGAGATGAGGAAAAACAAAAGAAACCAGTTCTAGAATAATAGAAGAAGACCTAGAAGACCTCCGATGAGGCAGCCAAATGTTCAAAGGTACCCATCTTTCAATGGGCATTGTTTTAATTAAAATAAGTTTGGTCATAAGGCTACTTAGTGTAGGAGTAGAATGAATCAAAATGTTCCATCATTCTCTGGTCAATGTTTCAATTGCAAATAAATTAGTCATAGATCAAATGAATGCACAAGTCTGGTAAGGAATGGTTTTAACAATACAAGAAATACTCCATCTTTCAATAGAAAGTGATTTGCATGCAATAGAATTGGGCATATGGCTAACCAATGCAGATCAAGAATGAACCCAATCAATAAAAGGAATCAGGGATAGAGGAATGTGGTATGCTATAATTGTAATAATTTTGGACATGTTGCAAGATTCTGCAGAAGCAAGAATGAAAAAAGAGACTATCCTACAGAGAAGAGGAAAATAGAGCAGAGAGAAGATAAAGGTAAGAACAAGGTTGATCTAGTGGAAATCAAGAAGGAAATGAGCAAGGTCTGGATTAAGAACGATGTTAATGAGGTCAGGGATGGATCTGCACTAGCTTCTGGTGTGGATACTTCCTCTGGGAAGTAAATTGGGAACTCTGGCTCAGGGGGAGCTATATTGAAAATCCTAATCCCCTGGCCAAATAGTCAGTGCTAGGATCCAGCACAAAGACATGAAACTTTTTGATGCAGAGTGAAACGCAACGGAGGCTAACTAACAGGAAGGAAGGGCCAACAACACAAACAGCATGATAAAAATGTCTATCGGCTCAGCATCATCATCATATTTCCTAACAACACCAACAGCATCATCATATTTCAACAGCATCATCATATTTCAGATGATCGCAATTATCCTCCTGCCGACTACTATTCACCTCCTCCGCCTGTCGCCTATCATCATCATCATGATATCCAACGGGCGCAAACATCCTCCGGTTGCACTGTTCATCGGGTGCCAAACCCAAGCGGCATCATCATGATATTCGACACCACCTTTGTCAGCAGGATATCCAAATATCCGGTTGCTCCAAATATCCTGATGACGATGACTTAACACCTTCCCTTCGATGCCCCGCTACCCGACGATACAAGCAACAGCATCATGATCTAATTTATCCGGTTGTCTTGGAACCTCCTGATGATGCTTAACAACTTTCTGCCTACGCCGATACACCTCCTGATGATGTTTCACAACTTTCTGCCGAGAGCCTTCGCCGATGCCTAAACCCTTAACGACGACAGGATCAATATGCATAGGGGGATATCTCAATATCCTGATGACGATGACGTCATATCCGGATGACGATGACGTCACACATCATCCTGATGAACTCTTCAATACTTAGACAAAAACTGAACTTTCACACCCGCATCTGTTAGCGATATGCGGATGATGAGCTTCCCCGAGAGATGATCCTGACTGCGATATATACACTGAGTATATATCCAACTCAAAACATCCTGATGCACTTGCAACTTGCAAACTTCAACAGCTTCACGACCCGATCCTGATGGCGATGCATTCGCAGATGACGATGCGGCTTGTTCCGGCTGGAAACGCACATGCAGACTCCTGTGTATCTGTCCACTGCATGTAAACACTCCGAACCGCTCAATTTCACAAAGACAATGTGACGACCGGGCCGGATCACCTTCAAACCAAAGTCTAACAACTTATCTTTCTATACCTAGCACATGAGGATGCTAGGCTGATTCACAGCATGCTCCTAACAGATCTCTTGAACAATACAATGCATAAACAGAAAACACAAATACTAACTAAGCTATAATACAGGACCATTCCACCGATTTGCAGGATCAACCGGTGGAAGGGTTGAAAGTACCCATTAGCTTGCAAAACGGAAAGGAAATCAACACAGATACAACTGATCAACTCAAATACTGCAAAAGATGAGATCTTATTCAATTGAGATTCAAATGTCCTGCTTTTACAATTCTGCTTCACAATATCTGGACTAACCACCAGTACAGCATATCACCAGTACTACTCTCCTGAACATAACATCTATCTAACTCAATATGAACTATCAATATCTCTAACCCTAACAGATCGAAGGTATATATAACAAATCCTTCGAGTACTACCAACTCACTTCCCAGCGGCTGGGAGCTTCCAAGCGGCTGGGAGAGAGGACAGCTCAGACAACCTTATCCCGATCTCTAACTGCCTACACATACTCCTATGCTGATCTAATACATAGCATCGGTCCAATGGACCTTATTACATGCTAAAGTCAAACATACTAAAAATAGCCTACTGCCCTGTCATCATGCGGACAATTCACCTATATCCTGATCATGTTATCCTATATCCTGATCATGTACGTCATCATGCGGACCTATAACAAACTAATTGCCTCATGGAGGCCAGCTGTTAGGTAGGTGCCTTTGCACTACTTTTTGTATGACAGATCCTTTGAAAGAAATTTTGGTAGAAAACATTCAAATGCAGAGCAATCCTAATCGACTGTATTCTACAGTGAAGAGTTTAGACATCTTTTGGAGAACATGCATTTATGATGACTAGGTTATCTTAATAAGGGTTAAAAAGGAGTTCATTCGATAAACAATTCACTTTGCATTCAAGCTATCAAGTGTCTAAGAGAAACTGAAGAAGAATTCTAAGCAATATCAATGATTTCCAGAGATTCAAAGCAACTCAGAGTGATTCAAGTAACATAAACCCTAGTTTGACATAAAGAGGTATTTTTCAGTTTAAAACCCTATTATAAATTTATTTGAATTGTTAAGAAAATGGCAACTCCACAAGTTGTTGATATCACTGAGTGAGCTCGGCCAAAATTCAAGAAACATCCCTTCAAATCAACAGAAGTCAACCAAATGGGTGCATTTTTGAATATACCATACAGAGTAATGCATGCGGAGGATGTTAGGGCTTACATTCATGTTGGCCTAGAGGAGCATGGAGATAGTAGGTTCTCATACTTATATCTAAAGCATCTAAGTGGTGACAAATTTGAGTTGAAGGATGAGTATAAGGCTTTGAAAGAGAATAAATTCATTTAGTACAGAGATTTCCCTACATTTGCGGAAGATGAATGGGTCCAGTACATGTTGAGTAGGATTCATGATGAATTCATGTGGCTTGAAAAGCCCTTTAAGATCACCAAGGATGCAATTAGGGCTGTGACAGGACTAAATTCTACCGGTAGCATGCCCTTGTTAAAAGCTGTGAAAAATAACACTGTGACAAAAACAATCGGAGCCCAATTTGACAAAAGGGCACTAATAGTTAATGATATTACAGATCATGCCATGAGGTTTGCATCAATGGTAATTAGATATAAGATCTATTTCACCAACTAGGAGAACTCTATCTCCAGTACTGCTATATACACTGGTTATCAGATGATCAAGGAGAATGCAAACTATGACCTCTATGAATTGCTATGACAACAATTATTGGAAAACCTGAAGAAGACAAAGGAGGTTAAAAAACTAAAAGTTAAGTCAACTGAAACCTCCAATAACAAGCCAGACAAACCCTCTAATAGCAAAAGAAGGAAAAAGGAGAAGAAACCAGAGTCTAAACAGATAGAGGCCACTATAAGTCTTAAAGATGTCTTAAAGGCCGTAATAGTTGATGGCAATTTGAAACCTATAGCTCAATTGTATGATGACTATGATGATGTAGATAAAAACATCATTGAAACTATTGTCATCAAATACTTGGACATATACAAGAAAGCCCACATTGAGATAATTACTAATCTCCCAGATAGATTGGGTAGTATAATGTCTACAAGGAAAGACGATGCTATGGCAAAGGACATTGAACTTAAAGAATATACACTAATAAAACTGTCTTGAAATCACTATGTTAGGTATCAAAAATGTAGGTCGTTAACCCTAAGAGGTTGCCAAGATCTCTTCACATTTTTGGCTAACATGCACAGGGTTAATATGGTTAAACCCTCTTCTCTTTAGGCTCTGCCAGGCCTAGGTGGGTATACCTTAATTGTTAATGCAGACTTTTGTGTAACCTTCACAGTGGTAAATTGGTGTGAAGTAGCTATAGTGTTTATGAATTGTTCCTAATGCTAATGTTTGAGATTTGAAAATGTAAATAAGGTTTTGAAATGTTGTTAAAATGACTAGTGTTTTATCCATTTTGGGCAACGGAGTCAGGATGTGTATGATGGATGTATCCTCCCTCTTGGTTTAACTCTAATTATTTGGCACTTTTAGGTGTTTATACCTTGTATAAACATGCAAGGTTATAGGTTATTTGTGCTCTTCTTACCCAATCCCAATGATATTCTCCCCAGTTACTGTGAATAACTAAAAGGAATTTGAATTCTGGTGAGAAGGAAACCTAACCAAGATTGTTTATTTAAAGGGTTTTAACTCCTGGTAGAGACCAATGAACATAAACCACTTGGAAGGACTTAAATCAACTTCTTGCAGAAACTAGTCAAATTGATCACACAGAAGCAACAAACGTGCCTTGATAAATTAGTTTAAACAACAAAGAAAAACTATTCTAGAGACAACACAAATAACACATATGAGTGAATATTAAATAATTGAACACCAAAGGTTGGACATTAGATAAAATATTCCTTCTCCATTGAATTTGCTTCAGAAAATTTTATAATTCATATTGGAAATCTTCCTCTCCTATTCTAATTCTACCACTTCTACTGATGATTATTTTCTATGGATCCTCTTTTTCCTTTCTGCCTTGGTTCCCCTTATATATGTGTGAAGGAAACAAACTTCAGGCCTTAAATAGTGTGTCCATTCATAATTACACCCTTTCAGGTAACTAATGCATAATAATTAAGAAACAAGTGATAGACAAAGGCAAATGAAACACTCATATTCTAGGCTCTATTAATCTACGTAGAGAGACCCATGACTACTGGTCTGGCAAGATCCCCCAATGTTGCAATTTCTATGCTTCACTCATCCTCATTGCTAGAAGTAATACATCAATCGACAAAATGTCATGCATATGCAGTCAAGTTCTTCGTTTTGTTAGAAATTCCTTTGTATTGACATTTTGCATTTGTATATCATATATTTTATGCATTCAGAATACATGTGCATATACAAACTTCATCAGGTTTATGTACCAGATTTAATTTACATTCGGATCCGATTTTGTGTATATCCAGTTGTATTAGTTTTTGTATATTGCATACATACATATGCGAAATCCGTCGTGTTTATGAATCAATTTGAAATTACTTTTGGATCCACCTTTGTATACATTTCCATCTATATTACCTTTTGCATATCATATACATGCATTTGTAAACATGTAGCTATGGTCTTTATTTTGCCAATTTTAATCACTAGTTCATATCCGCCATTGCATCTTTTCTTTTTTGTATATTGGATACAATGCATCATAATATACAAGCATGAACTTCACACAAAGTTCTCAAAATTTGACTTTCTAATCAGGTCTGGAGTTGTATCTATTTGTTTTCATCACCTTTTGTATATCGTATGCATATACCCTTTTGACCTGGAGATGTTGACTTTTTTATCCTTCGTAATAAACAGATGCACTTTATTTGGCAGTTTAATTTGATTTCACATCCATAAGTGCATTCACTCTTTTGTATACCAAATACATATTCCTTATATACAAGTGTGGACCCCATATAAAATTTATAATGCTTTAACTTTCTGATCGCATCCGTCTTTGTATATGTATATTAGATACAAATGATTATACATGCAATGATACAAACTTCTACTTTTATGTTTTTAATATTTGTATGTCTTATACAAATGTATTTGTATATCCATTTGTGGTGGCCATACATGCATTTGACTGTTTTGTATTTTGGATGCTTTATGCATCATAATATACAACCATGGACTTCAAGTAAAGTCCTCCAAATTTAATTCTCCAATCGGGTCCGAAGTTGCATATGTATATTAAATACATGCGTTCATGTATACAAGATATATACAAATATAACTGTTTGCTTTTTACCTTCTACATTCAATTGAATCTTCTTTTCGGGTCTGCTCATGAGTATGCAATGTATACAAGTGGTAGGGTCACGGAATTCACCAGTTTTTAACATTTCTTGACATCCGTGAATGCACATTGGATTTGTATATGATATACATGCGTTGCGATATACATATACAAACATGGATTTCAACCATTATAAAACACATCATCAAAAGGTTCTTAGGTCCTTATCTTCATGCATTTGTATATTCTATGCTTGTATTTTTTATGCATTTGTATCTTCTCATTGTTTGTATCTTTCATACATACAAATACATATACAAAACCTTTAACCGTTCACCTTTGTATCTGGTATATATGCACTCTGTTTTGTATCTTGCATACATGCACTCTGACCAACATGCAGTTTGACCTTCGTTGACTCAGTCGTAACTTTTAAAAAACATGGAATTTTTAGAAATTTCAAAAAGCAACCCCAACTCATTTTCGATGTTGATTCCAATTTTCATCATGGGTACCTAAAATTTTGCTAGAATTTTTAGGTTCCAATAGTGGCTCTTATTGGGGATGTATGCCCCTTGTGGGCATAGCTATTGGAATTAGGGTAGACAACTGAGAGGTGGGGTTGAATCAGTTGTCTCAAAACTTTAACACTTGCTATAATTAATTCTTTTCTACCACTTATTTACATATCATTATTGTAACCATGAAAGCATGCATCAATAACACATGAGCAAAAACACAAATAACACACTTGACACCAAGATTTTTAATGTGGAAACCTAGTTAAGGGAAAACCACAGTGGAGGTTAGTCCACAAAGATTAATACCTGGTTAATAGTATTACAAATGGGGAAGACACATGCCTTTGGGCTCACTGCCTAGAGTTCACTACTCAAAGAGTCTCACTGCCTATAGAAATAATTACAAGAAGATTACAGAGTGTTTGAATTGATGAATAACATCTACCAATGCAATAATTCAGTTTCGATTAAGTACATAATACTGATCTTACACACTTCATCCTTGCTCTGGCCTATTTATTATTCTTCCATGATCTGGTCCTTAGATCTCTTCTTTTTTACACTTCTTTTTTCCTTTTTCACACTTACTCCATGATCACATCGCAATCGCATACCAAAAGACTCGAATCCATCTGCTATATATATCCGCATCAAGAAATTGAATCAACTACAGTTGGCTTCAAGGAAAATTAGAACTTTTATTAAGAACTCTGCTTTGTCAGCTGAATCCATGCACAAATAACAATGCGGACCAAAAAATTGTGTTCCCAAATCATCAATCATGTCGACCAATACCACTTGTTATCACTAATTGCTTATCCAACAACTTTTCTGCATCCAGACCAAGATCAAATACTAGGTCTCCCTATTCTTCTTTTGACTGAGCTTACTAACTATAACCTGATACTCAAATCCTTATAACTTTTGACTCCTTCATCATCGAAGGCAAAATTCCTAGATTCAGATAGTCTTGATAGTCCTTATTACTCCCTCAGATCCATTGTACATTGTGATTTACTATTGAAGAGATCCAGACTAAGATACTGGACCCTATCACATGCTCTATTTCTAACTTCTGGACTTAGACAAATCCTCACTCTGACTTCTGGTATGAACAAATCATGTAATGCGGATGTATAGGATAGACTTAGTTGCCATCAATGACAACACCTATCATGTGTAGCAATGTCTCTTACCAACAATCTCCCCCTTTGGCATTAATGGAAACACTTGTTGAAAAATGACTAAGTGTTGGAACAACTCCCCTTTTCTCTATTCTCCAAAGCTCCCCCTTTGCTAGATTCCACATTTTTCACTTCTCTTCACTCCCCCTTTGACATCAATGGCAAAGGGTGAGATCCGCAAACCAAAAATTACACAGAAATTCTACATATCAGGCTGCATATGTACAAACAATCCTTAAGTCTTATTTAAATGAACTTAAGTACATCACCAAAAATGTTCTTCAATCGTGCTAGCTCACTAGCCCAACTCTTCTTTAGTGTGTTCAAAATTGAGATGTGTCCACTGAATAGGAATGTCTATGATTTTGTTGTCTGTAGATCAATGGGGTCACTTGACTATGCTACAACTTGGGATTCGATCAGAGCATTGTACATTGCTTCCATTTTTGGGGAAATTAGTCCCCTGATCTCACTCATCCTTGCCTCTATCCTTTCCTTCTCTTTTGTTAATTTCTTAATATCTTCAATCAGGCTGATCACCTGACCCTCCTTACTTGCCACTGATGCTATCACCGGATCAAAAGAATTGGATACACTAGATAATTTTTGCTTAGAATCCGTTATTTGATCTTCTATATCCTTTATAACTTTAGGACGAGATAAGCAAAATTTGTATATATTTCCTCCTTCTATAAGAGCATTTTGAATACTCTTTATACTAGCATCTAGTACCATTCTATCTACTCCAATTAATCCTTTTAGAGCATCAAATCTTTTATCATTGAATTCTTTTTGAACCTTGACTTCTGTAGACTTCTCTAGAGACTCAAAATGAGAACTTACAGAGTTTATCAGGTTCTTTAACTGTTCGGAGGGGGAAGCTAAAGAATCCTTCTGGAAAGTGGGAAAGATCTTCTCCAAGATCCCTGATGCCAGACCAAATAGCTTGCTATCTTCTATGTGAGACTTCAGTATATCTTCTCTTGCTTTGGCTTGAGATATAGAAGCCAATTTTATCTTCTGCAGTGGAGATAAGGTATCAAAGTTTATTGGACCTTGAATTATGTCCTAATCTTCTTCAATTTGTTTGTCTCTCTCCAAAATGTCCTTCACTGCTTCTACAGTGTCTCCTACCCAAAATGATGATGTATCTGTTTGATCCTTACCAGCACTATCAACCGGATTGTTCTACTTGGGCTATTCATCATCCTTTATAGTTTCTTCTTCCTTTTCATTCTTCTCCTTGACCTCTTCTGGTTCATGGTCCTTAGCCTTTTATGTTTCATGCTCTTCAATCTTCAATGAGTCATCTTCAATTTGATCATCTGATACTCTATTCATCTTTGTATCATTTTTGTTAGAATGATCTAGAGGAGTTAGAATACCTCTTGCATTAGTAGTTTCATCTATAATCTTTTCATCTTCCTTTTTTATTGTTTCCTCTTCAAGGATAGAGGAGTCATCTAATCTAACTTGTTGCTCATCCTTCCGCTGCTCTTCAACATCTGGGGCTGGTGTGTCATCAGCAAGTTCATCTGACACAACAAAGAACTTGTTCTTGTCCAATGCTTTTCTCAAAATTTGTTTAGTCTCTTGGACTACTTCTATTTCTCCAATCACTAGTTTGTTCATTCTTGTCTTACTCCTGAATTCATTTTTGACCTCCTTAAAAAATTTATCTGCTTCTTTTCTAGAGATCACTGGACATAAGGTGGTCAACACATGTTCCCTCAGCTCCATATCTTTTGAATTGGAAGCTTCTTTTCTCATTTCCAAGATGTCTCTTAAGCCTTTTGGAACTTCTGAAAAAATTTCTACTATTGCTCGATTGAATACATTCAATTATTTGATAGTGGCTTCTTCCAAAAGTCTTTTGCCAGCGTCATTGTAAAGATCATAGAATTTAGTCAATGGTTTTAAATTCCCATCAATGGAGATTGTCTTGACAATGTTTTGCATAGAGGGAATTTGCTTTCTAACATCATCCTCTGATTTCTACCTCTTATTTGTCTTCTTGCTTTCAGAAGGCTTCTCTTCATATACTTTAACAGCTTTAGCACCTGTGGCCTTTAGCTCCTTAAGCCCATCATCTAAGTTTGTATTTTCTTCATCCTCCTTTTCCAAGTTGTCATATGATCTCTTTACCTTTACTTTACTTCTTTTCTTTTCCTTACTGGATGATATGTCTTCCAGTTTCTCAGACTTGGCAGGTTTTGTGGGAACAGGGACAACAACAGAGCTCCTAGTGGTCCTTGATGTGGAAGAGGGTTCTACCAAAGTACTTACTTGTTTCTTATCCTACTTTTCCTTCTCATCCTTTTCAGTTCTTTCCCTAAATTGCCTTACAACTTCCTTGGTGAAGCCTAGATTCTCGGCCAACTGCTCAACTTCTTTCCTTACTTTCCTATTGGTTTCAGGTTTTTTGAGTTCAATATGCAGTTTCATGCTTAGCTCCTCATATGTCCCAAATATTTCAACTGTTGTGTCCTTTAGCTTGCTCAGAAGGTGTTGAGCATACATATTCAAAATTTTCTCATCTACCTCATACCCCATGGGCATGATCCAAACAGTTATGGGTTCTACTGCTTCCATTAAGCATTGATCAATGTCCACCATGAAACATATTTCATTCTTGTACTTCTCAACAACTGATTTAGGGATTCTTTCTCTACAATGCATCATATTCTAAAAATTCTTGAAGTATCCCCAGATTATAGTCTTCTATACTTTATAGTCACCAATGCTATGGAGATGATCTCTGATCTGAATAGCAACTAGCTCGTCATTAGTCTAGTGCAAACCCTTTACTCTAGGTACCTCATTCATAAAGTAGAAAAATAAGCATAGAACCAATGTACCATATTTAAGAGTGTTTTTCTTATCTTTCTTGATTTTGTTCAAATTCTCAATTAGTTGGTTCTGCAATAATTCACACAAGTCATAAATTGCATTTTATTTTAACATTTTGTATGCAGCATATATGCCCATTCTAGAGATATAGTTCTCCCTACTGGAACGATAAATTTTGTAACCAATTACCATCGAAGAAAACTTGACATCCAGATCATTAATATCATTGAAGGTCATTGCCCTTTTATCAAATTTGGCACCGGTTGCATCAGTTACAGTTTGGTTCTTCACAGATTTCAGCATGGGTAAACCATCGGTTGAATTCAACCCAGTCACAACCCTGATAGTATCCTTCATAATTTTAAATGGTTTCAACAGCCACAAAAACTCATCATGCATTTGGCTTAAAACATACCAAACCCATTCATCTTCATCGAATGTTGGAAACCCCATAATCTGAATGAAATGTTTATCGTGTAGTGCCTTATACTTGGGTTTAAGATCATGATTTTCATCCCATAGATGACTCTCAAACAAATCTACAAACCTTAATTCCCCAAATTCATCTATGCTCGTATGAATATAGACCCTAATATCTTCAACATGCAGCACACCATACGGAACACTTGAAAATCTACCTAATGGGTCAACTTCTATTGATTTGTGTGGATGCTTCTTAAATTTAGGTCGAGGCCTTTCAGTAATATCAACAACCAAAGGTGTAGCCATTGCAAAAGATTACAAGTTCAAAGCTTCGCAGATAAATACCTTATTTCATGAAATTAGGGTTGGTGGACAAATTCATCGGTCACACTTCAAATCCTTGAAATCTTAGCTTAGACACTATTCTTCTTGCTCTCTTTGACTACAAAGTGTTTCAAATGAAGAGTGAATGACCTTTTTATGCTCTGCAAAACCTAATTTGCCTTTGTAATAAATGCTCTGCCCTAACACATCCGGTTGCACTATTTCTGCATATAGTCGACCTTCAATTTTTCTGCAAATCATCATATCCACTTCTTTTCTTCTAGAAATCCTTTCAAATGATCTGTAATAACCCAAATTATTTTCTCTCATCATACCAGATTCAGGCACCCACTTACTACCTGGGGGAATTTGATTTTTAATGCATCTCCCCCTGAGCCAAAGCTCCTAATTCAATTCCCAAAGGAATTATCAGCACCGGATTCCAGTGCAGACCCATTACTATTATTCATAACACTTTTCTTGACCCATGTCTTGCTCATTTCATTCTAGATCTCATTCATATCAATTTTGCCCTTGCCTTTGTCTTGTCTCTGCTCATCCAATTTTTTGTTTACCAGACCTCTTCTTTTATTATTCCTACTTCTGCAGAATCTTGCAAAATGACCAGATCAGTTACAATTGAAGCACACAACATTTCATTGTCCATTTGATTGATTTCCTCTTGATCTGCACTGATTACCCATATGTCCAATTCTATTGCATGCAAAGCATTTGCCATTGAAAGAATTGTTATTTCCTCTATTGTTAGAGTTATTTATTATCATACTTTTGCATTCATTGGATCTATGACCTATTGGAACTAGACAACTGAGAGGGGGGGTGAATCAGTTATCCCACAATAAAAGCTTTTTTGCCTTTAACCTTCTTTATTATCTTACTATCAGATTAGTGATGTAAACATTAAAGCATAGATCAACAACATAAGAGCAGAAACATAATCAATACACTTGACACCAAGATTTTGACGTGGAAACCTGGTTAAGGGAAAAACCACGGTGGGGGTTAACCCACAAAAATGTGTACCGTATTAAAAGTACTTAATAAAATAGAAGGCACATACCTTCAGGTGTACTACCCAGAGTTCACTACTCAAGAGAGAGGCTCACTGCCTACAGAATTTATTTAGAAAGAATTAACTGAGAAATAGCATCTACTTCATGCCTGATTCAGTTTCAATGAATGCCCAAGAACTTTCTCTTTTGCCCCAAACTCTTCTTCACACTCTATAGTGCTCTTGCTCCTTTTCTTCTCTACTCTGCTCCTGATCCTTTCTTTAGATTTTATCTATTTTGTACAAGGATAATTTCAATACCTCTTCAACAAGTATTTATATACTTCATCAACCTTGGAATGATCAACAAGGTCGGCTAAACTTGATGCGGATCATCACACTTTCGGCCAAGCACAACTGAGACTTGAATCTGCTTCTACAACCACTCCACGCTTCATGCAAAAGCTCTTAGGGCATCTGCAACAGGCTAGGAACATTCGGTTAGCCAAGACTGGAAGGAACATCAACCTCAAAGAAGAAATCTTCAATCAACAAGCTCAAACTTCAATGCGGACCTCTAACATAGTAGCCATATGATCCAGAGACCTCCACAAGAACATTGAATTTACCAATAACATCCATTCTACACCAAATTATCAAAAGCATTTGAATCTTCCTTTGGAACCTCAAGAACACTCTCTACAATGACTATCAAACTAGAAGGATAGCTTGCAGACCTCCAAACCATGAACCACTGGTGTTGATGATACACATTGACTTCCCAAACATGCCTTCAGATCCGCAGATCACAATTTTATATTATCAGAGCAATCCAAACCTTTTTCTTATCACTCTGTCTTTCCTAAGTATTGCAGGAACTAGTTCTACTCAAATAGCCATAACTCCTTCAAATCTTCATGCCGACTTCTCAAAGCTTAATTGGAGCAATCTCTAACAATCCTCTACACAGCCACATGATCCACATGCATTGATTGTCATAAATTTTCTCAATAACCTTGACAGTCTGGTCTTCTATGCAGACATCAAAATAGGATACAGTTGACACCAATGGCAACAAGGATATGTTGACATCAATGACAACCCACTTAGGCACATATTTGCAAAAATCTCCCCCTTTGTCATTGATGGAAACATCTGATGTGAAAAAATGAATCTAACCATTAAGACAAGAACTTCTCCCCCTTTCTCTTCTCACTACTTTCTTTACTGCTCCCTCTTACATCAACAACTAGTTTTTCACATGACTTCTCTCCCCTTTTGACATCAATGGAAAAGGGCACATATTTTCTATCTTTTCCCCCTTTTTGCTTCTGACTGATCCCAAAATTTGCATATTGACTACTCCCCCTTTGAGTAGTACCTCCTTAACATCAATCCGGATCACAAGATATGAATGTGAATTCCACCGGATTGATGCACCTTAGTGCATCTTAGTTCTTCTCTGGAGGGGTAATAACCCCTAACTTCTCTCTGAGATACTCAAAAGTATCCTTGGGAAGAGGCTTAGTGAAGATGTCTACAATCTGATCTTTGGAAGGCACAAACTCTGACTTGACTTCATTCTCATTTACTTTCTCTCTCAAGAAATGAAACTTGATAGATATATGCTTTGTCTTTAAATGCAATACTGGATTCTTTGAGATGCTTATTGCACTAGAATTATCACAGAAAATTGTGACTGGCTCCTCAAACACAATTCTGATGTCCTTCAACATTTGCTTCATCCACAAAATCTGAGTGTAATTATTTGCTGCTGCTATGTACTCTGCTTCTACAGTAGACAAATATATTGCCTTTTTCTTTTTGCTTATCCAAGAGACCACTTTTCTTCCTAAGAAGAATGCACCACTACTAGTACTTTTTCTGTCATCCACATCTCCTGCCCAATCAGCATCTGTATATGCATGAAGAGTGAAGTTATTGTCCTTTGGGTACTACAGTCCATAATCAATTGTCCCCATGAGATATCTAAAAATTCTTTTGACTGCCATAACATGGGATTCTTTTGGATCAGCTTGAAATCTGGCAACAAGTCCAACTGCATTCATGATGTCATGTCTGATTTGGGTTAGATAAAGCAATCCTCCAATCATTGATCTATATCTTTTTTGATTTTCCTTGGGAGAGTCATCATCTTTGCTTAGCTTGCATCTGGTTACCATAGGTGTACCTACTGCCTTTAAGTCTTCCATTCCAAATTTCTTTAGCAATTCTTTTACATACTTGGACTGAGATATGAAGATACCTTTATCTGATTAAACAATTTGTAGACCTAGGAAGAAATTCATCTCACCAAACATTGACATCTCAAACTCACTTTTCATCTGATCAGTAAATGCTTTACACATGTATTCATTTCCACCAAAAATGATATCATCAACAAAAACTTCAACAATTAGAATGTCCTCATGATCAATTTTGAAATAGAGATTACTATCAGTAGTACCTTTGCTAGATCCTAGCTTAAGCAAATACTTATCCAATCTGGCATACCAAGCTCTTGGAGCTTGCTTGAGTCCATACAAGGCTTTTCTTAATCTACAAACCATATCTCCCTAATCAGACAACTGAAATCCTTTTGGTTGCTCAATGTAGACTTCTTCCTCCAAATATCCATTCAGAAATGCTAATTTCACATCCATTTGATATACTTTAAAATCTTTGAAGGCAACAAATGCAAGAAATAATCTAACTGCTTCTATCCTTGCCACCGGAGAAAAAGTTTCTTCAAAATCAATTCCTTCCACTTGAGATTAGCCTTTACATACCAACCTTACCCCATTCCTTATCACCTCACCATCTTCATTCAGTTTATTCCAAAAGACACATTTGGTTCCAATCACATTTTTGTCCTCAGGTCTAGGAACTAGATCCCATGTGTGATTCTTTTCAATTTGCATCAATTCCTCTTCCATTGCTTTGACCCAGTTTTCATCATTGCAAGCTTCACTTACTGATTTAGGTTCAATCCTTGAAATCAAACAAATCTCTTCTTGATCTTCAGACATTTTTCTCCTAGTTAGAACACCTTTACTCTTATCTCCTATGATCTGATCTTCAGGATGATTTAACCTTACATACCTGGGAGATTTGGAGACTATTTGAGCTTCTGTTTCTTGAACTTGTTCCTCATCATCTGTGTTAACCTCTGGAGTTACCAGTTCAAACTGAATCTGAGTCTGAACTTGAACTTGCCTTCCTTGATTTTGACTTTCATCTTGATCATCTAAATCATATCCAGAGTACCTGGAATGTCCTTTGCTTTCATCAACTTTAACATTTGCACTTTGAACATTCTTCTTTAATCTTTTGTTGAAGCACTGGTAGGCCTTACTTTGAGTTGAGTATCTCAAAAATATTTCTTCATCACTTCTTGCCTCAAACTTACCTAAATCCTCATCTCTTTTGATATAACATTTACTACCAAAGACTCTGAAGTATCTCATAGTAGGAAGATGACCAAACCAAAGTTCATAAGGAGTCTTACCAGAATTTCCTTTGATCTGCACCTGGTTAAGAGTGTAGACAACAGTACTCACGGCTTCTCTCCAATAAACTTGAGGAACATTGTTTCCATCACCATGGTTCTGGCAACTTCTTGAATGGTCCGGTTCTTTCTTTCTACAACTTCATTTTGCTGAGGAGTCCTAGGAGCAGATAACTATCTTTTTATTCCATGCTTTTCACAGAAGGTATCAAACTCACCGGAGGTAAATTCTCCACCTTTGTCAGATCTTAGACAATTTAATTTCCCACCAATCTCTTTTTCAACCATCATCGTGAACACCTTAAACTTGTCAAGGGCTTCTGATTTTTCTCTCAAAAAAGTTACCCACATCATTCGGGAGTAATCATCAATTAGCAACATGAAATATTTGTCTCCTTGCACACTCCTAATTCTGGTAGGAGCACAGAGATTAGTATGTACTAGTTCTAATCTCTCACTTGAATCTTGTTCCTTACTCTTGAATGAAATTTTGTTCTGTTTTCCCAGTTGACATTCTCTACAAATGTTATTAGGTTTCACAAGTCTTGGAAGATCTCTTACATCTTGAGTGGAACTTATTTTGACAATGTTGTCAAAATTCACATGACACATCCTCATATACCATAGCCAACTTTGATCTGTCTAAGAAATCAAACAACTTTTCCTAGAACTACTTAAGTGAAAGATGTTACCTCTAGTTTGAGAACCAGATACAATTTCAGTTCCGGAGCTTTCCAAGATTCTACATTTTCCATCTTTGAACCAAAGATCATAACCCTTGTCAACCAACTGTCCAACACTGAGAAGATTATGTTTCAGTCCTTCCACATATAGAACATCATTGGTGCTATTATTTCCATCAAAAGAGATGGATCCTCTACCACAGATTCTACCAGCTGAGTTGTCTCCAAATTTCACAAGTCCTCCTTCATAGTTTTCAAAATTCACAAACTCACTCTGGTCACCAGTCATATAATGAGAACATCCACTATCAATCACCCATTCATCCTTTTCAATAACCTGAGCAGCCAAGGCACTTTCCACATTTTCACAGCTAGTAGATTCAGTAGACACTGGATCCTTTTCTTTGATAGCAATAAACACCCAATCATTTTCAAAGGAGCCTTCATGATCAGATTCATCATATGTTACCCCTTCTCCATTTTTTTTAACATAGTAACATTTCTTCTGACCTTTGTACCTATTAGGGTTTGATTTTGAAAACATCTCCAGACATCTTGAGGTAAAATGACCAATCTTATTATAAAAAAAACATTTGAGTGGTAATTTTCCTTCATACTTACCGGATCCTCTTGGCATTCTTCTGGCAATAAGAGCTTCAAGATCTATTGTTTCTATTTCAACATCTTCAAGATCCTTTCTTGTCTTCATAAATCTATTTGATCTTGCAGAAGAGATTTCACCTGGATCATATCTTTGTTTTCCATACACACTAGCCTTAAATGTAGATTCAGACTTGGGAAGAGAATCACCAAACTCACTTAATTTGAAAGCTGAAATTTTGCCAACCAGATGATCTCTTGTAACCTCTGAGACTATCCTGATCTCTTCTATAGCTGTAACCTTATGTTTGTATGAATCTAGTAAAGATCTAAGTACTTTTGATACAATTTCTGATTCTTCCAAAGTTCCACCAGCACACCTGATGCCACACACAAGTTCATTTATCTTTTGCATGTAGATTGTGATGTTTTCATCTTCGCTCATCTTCATAGTTTCAAATTTTCCTCTTAGATTTTGTAGCTTTGCACATATGACATATTTATCACTTTCATATAGATACTCCAACCTTTTTCTAGATTTCATAAGTAGTTTTTAGACCAAAGACATTTGTCATCTCTGAATCAGTCAGGGCACTCAACAAGGCTTCTTTAGCTTGAAGATTATTTTCAGCATCTTTGATTTGATTAGGAGTTGAAGGACCTTTCTCTGGAGGTTTATACTCAACACTGGTTATTGCCCAATAAGCATCACCCATGCATTTCAAATGGCACTCCATTCGAGTTTTCCAAATAGAGTAATTTGTTCCATCAAATCTTGGACTATCCTTCTTGTAGGTTGACACCTGGATCTCCTCATGCGGTTAGGCTTTTATGAGAGGATCTGGCTCTGGTACCAATTGTTGAAACTAGACAACTGAGATGGGGGGAGTGAATCATTTATCCCACAATAAAAACTTTTCTACCTTTAACCTTCTTTATTATCTTACTATCAGATTAGTGATGTAAACATTAAAGCATAGATCAACAACATAAGCACAGAAACATAATCAATACACTCGACACCAAGATTTTGACGTGGAAACCTAGTTAAGGGAAAAAACATGTTGGGGGTTAACCCACAAAAATGCGTACCTTGTTAAAAGTACTTAATAAAATAGAAGGCACATGCCTTTGGGTGCACTACCTAGAGCTCACTGCTCAAAAGATCAGCTCACTGCCTATAGAATTTATTTAGAAAGAATTAACTAAGAAATAGCATCTACTTCATGCCTTATTCAATTTCAATGAATGCTCAAGAACTTTCACTTTTGCCCCAAACTCTTCTTCATACTCTATAGTGCTCTGGCTCCTTTTCTTCTTTGCTCTGCTCTTGATCCTTTCTTTGGATTTTATCTATTTTGCACAAGGATAATTTCAATACCTCTTTAAAAAGTATTTATATACTTCATCAACCTTGGAATGATCAACAAGGTTGGTTAAACTTGATGCGGATCATCACACTATTGGCCAAGCACAACTGAGACTTGAATCGGCTTCTACAACCACTCCATACTTCATAAAAATGCTCTTAAGGAATCCACAACAAGCTAGGAACATCTGGTCGGCCAAGACTAGAAGGAACATCAAACTCAAAGAAGAAATCTTCAATCAACAAGCTCAAACTTCAATGTGGACCTCTAACATAGTAGCCATATGATCCAGAGACCTCCACAAGCACATTGAATTCGCCAATAACATCCATTCTAAACCAAATTATCAGAAGCATTTGAATCTTCCTCCAGAACCTCAAGAACACTCTCTGCCATGACTATCAAACTAGAAGGATAGCTTGCGGACCTCCAAACCATGAACCATTGGTGTTGATGATACACATTGACTTCCCAAACATGCCTTCAGATCTGTAGATCACAATTTTATATTACCGGAGCAATCTGGACCTTTTTCCTATCACTCTGTCTTTCCTGAGTATTGCAGAAATTGGTTCTACTCAGATGGCCATAACTCCTTCAAATCTTCATGTTGACTTCTCAAATCTTAACTGAAGCAATCTCTAACAATCCTCTACACAACCACATGATCCACATGCCATTAATTTTCTCAATATCCTCAATAGTTTAGTATTCTATGCAGACAACAAAATAGGATACAGTTGACACCAATGGCAACAAGGATATGTTGACATCAATGACAACCCACTTAGGCACATATTTGCAACATGACTGTACCTTTTACACTTGAAGCATTGACTGGAGAAGGATGGACCAATTGGATTTATTTTACTTCTACATTGAGTAGCTTTATGACCAAATTTATTGCAATTGACACAATTTCCATTGAAAGATGGATACTTTTGAGCATCAGGTTGTCTTACTAGAGGTCTTCTAGTTTTATTTCTCCCATTCCTTGGTTGAGAATTTTTTTGTCTGGATCCAGAGCTTTCACCTTTCTCATACCCAAGACCATGCTTATCATCACTTTTCTTCTGACTCTCAAGAAACACTTCAAGTTTAGCTGAGCTTATCTTGAACTTCTCCTTGTATTCATTTGCAATTTCTAGGTCATGTCTGAGAGTGACAATTTGCCTTTCAAGTTCCTCCTCATTATATCTATATTCTTATAGATCAGATTTTAGGTGGCTAGTTGTTCTGTCCATTCTACAGCATTCTTCTGTTCTTTCCTTTAGAGTTTGATTCAGGTCTTCTTTAATTTTCTTCCTTTCTTCAATTTCTTTGGTTAGCCTCATCACCCCATATTCCATCTCATGTTTTAGAACATAAACTTCTTTTGTCAACTTCTCACATTCCTTTGTCTTTTCTTCCAAAGCCTCATTCATGCCATTTTCTTTAGTAAGATTAGCTAGCTGATGAAGTAACTCCTTTCTTTTCTCCATTGGTTTCTTTAATTTTTCTTTTAGCAAGTCAATGTAATCATCATCATCCTTAAGGTTCGCTTTCAAGTCATCTATTTCTACTTTGGACTGATCAAGATCTTCTAAATCCAATTGAAGTTGTTCTCTGAGTGAACCCATTGAAACTCCTTCCCAGATCTTCCTTAAGTTGTTAAGCTTCTTCCAAGGAGCTTAGCTGTAATACCAATTGTTGGAGTTAGGGCAAACAACTGAGAGGGGGGGTGAATTGGTTGCCTCAAAACTTTAACACTTGCTATAATTAATTCTTTTCTACCACTTATTTACATATCATTATTGAAACCATGAAAGCATGCATCAATAACACATGAGCAGAAACACAAATAACACACTTGACACCAAGATTTTTAACGTGAAAACCCAGTTAAGGGAAAACCATGGTGGAGGTTAGTCCACAAAGATTAATACCCCATTAAAAGTATCACAAATGGGGAAGGTACATGCCTTCAAGCTCACTGCTTAGAGCTCATTGCTCAAAGAGGCTCACTGCCTACAAAAATGATTACAAGAAGATTATAGAGTATTTGAACTAATGAATAGCATCTACCAATGCAAGAATTTAGTTTCAGTTAAGTACAGAATACTGATCTTACACACTTCATCCTTACTCTACCCTATTTACTGTTTTACCATGATCTGGTCCTTAAATCTCTTCTTTTTTGCACTTCTTTCTACCCTTTTCACACTTACTCCATCATCACATCGCAATCATACACCAAAAGACTCAAATCCATTGGCTATATATATATCTGCATCAAGAAATTCAATCAACTACAGTCAGCTTCAAAGAAACTTAGAACTTTTATTAAGAACTCTGCTCTATCGGCTGAATCCATGCACAAATAACAATGTGGACCAAAAACTTGTGTTCCCAAATCATCAATCATGTCGACCAATACCACTGATTATCACTAATTGCTTATCCAATAACTTTTCTGCATCTGGACCAAGATCAAATACTAGGTCGCCATGTTCTTCTTCTGACTGAGCTAACTAACTAGAACCTGATACTCAAATCCTTATAACTTTTGACTCCATCACCAGAGGCTAAATTCCTAGATTTAGATAGTCTTGATAGTCCTTATTACTCCCTCAAATTTGCTATACATTGTGATTTACTACCAGAGAGATCTAGACTAAGATAATAGACCTTGTCACATGCTTTGTTTTTGACTTCCAAACTTAGACAAATCCTCACTCTGACTTCTAGTATGAACAAATCATGTAATGCAGATGTATATGATAGACTTAGTTGCCATCAATGACAACAACTATCATGCGAGCAGTGTCTCTTGCCAACAATAGAAAGATCACAAATCTCTAGGGAGTAGACTGAATGCCTACTCCATTGGGCAATAGAGTCTAAATGTCACTTCTTCCCTAAACTGATATGGTTTGAAAACCATACCACAATTGATGGCCCAAGGCCACCAGAAAAAAAAGAAATCTTATGTTTTCCTCTATCATATACCTTGTTCTAATCTGACTCCATCACATTCCACTTGAAAACACTTACAAGGTCATTGTCATATATCATGGAATCATCTCTTAGCTGGGTTGAAAATAGAGAACATTTATTCTCCATTATGTAACTAAGATCATTAAGTCTAACTTCATCATTAGTTTGCATAAAAATTATGAAATTGTTATATGGCCACTAATGCAAAGTAGGGAGACAACTTCTTAATGTAAGGCAATCATAATTACCTGTTCCATTATCTGAATGCTTCTCACATGGGTCTAAAAACTCTGCCATATCAATATATGTTGAGATAGCCTGATCTGAAATGTTTTCATTATCTTTCATATCACCATTTGGTATTATCCACTTCTGATCCATGCATTCATCAATATGCACATTTGGACATACATTATCCATGATATGTGAGTCAATATCATTATTGCATGAGCTAAAGACCTCTACCTCTGATTTACATATCTCTTCTTGGATAGGGATAAACATGAGATTATGATCAACTTCAAGAGTACCTTCATCATTGCCACACCACGTTCCTTCATCATCAAAGTAAATGTATATTGGGGATGAAATTTTAGCATCATTCTTACGTGTATATTTCAAATATTCTATAGTCAACAATTCTGAAATTTGTTCACTATTGAGTGAACATGCCTCCTCTTCCATATCCTCCACTATCTCTTCCTCATGATCTCTGCAGGAACCACCATCCTCTATGGGATGGTTGCAATTATTTCTCTCTTCATTGTTGCAAAGCATGCTGTCCCCTTTTGTTTCAACTTTTAATTCATTATTGTCAATGGTATTATAATGCATACATGGCTGCATCTCTATATCATCTAACTCATTACTGATGTATTCCTCAAGTGGTGTATCTCCAACAAAATCTTTAATATTGCAATCCTCATCCCAAGTGGAGAGTTGATCTTCCATACTTTCATCTTTCACATCTAAAATATTATCCCATGTTTTCTCTATTGGCTGTGTTGTTTGATCAACTTCTTCATATTCATCATTGATATCATCATTAGATTCTTGATTGATAGCATCCTCATACCTTTTCTTATCTATGATACCAATCATTGCATCCACTTGGTCAAAAGTAATTGGTTTTAATGACTCAGGCTAGTAAATTGAATTAGGCTCATATACTTTCATGAACTGTTCAATGATCATGGACTTATTTGACAAGGAACTAAAAGGTATTTGCATACAGATATCTATCATTCTGTTGAGCAAAGAGTGGCTAGATTCTCCTTCATGCCTCCTTATGCCAAAAAATTCATCTAAAGGGGAAATACAATATTCTAAATTTGTGATAGAGTCTTGAACTTTCTCTTGAGTATGTAAATATTCATCATCTTCCTCCTCAAACTGCTGATTCAAGTATTGAGGTGGGTGGGCTGAGACAATAGGAGTATCCACATTTTGAAGACTGCTATCATCATATGTCATTTCATTGTTTATTGGAATATGCTGAGGCCCCAAAACTGGTGTAGGATCTTCATAACTATAATCAAATTGGCTTAGGAATAGCCCTTTGAAATCTTCCCATCAGGATACACTTAGCCTAGGTAAGTTGATACACTAATCTCTTGTATAATCCCTCAATGATCTTGCAAAACATTTCATAATTATATCTTTTGGATAAATCTGAAAGTTCTCAATAAAATCCCAAAATAGTTGTACATGCTTTCAATCCGATTCGTGTATCTCTCCATAAAATTCAGGGATATGATCTTTAATCTCAATGGGATAACGATTTGGGTAGCCTGGTATATTATTGAAGTTGAATGGTTTATCAATGTCTTGGACAAACTCTTTTATTAGTAGGCATGATTGGCATTGCTGATTATTCTGATGAGGGGCTTGATATTGATAGTACTCGGCATGCTGATAATATTCATAATATTGGTATGTTGCTAGTCTTTGATCAAGCAAGATAGAGTAATTCTTTATTTGATTTGAGACTTGTGAAAAAATGTCCTTCTGTGTATGATATGTACTATATCCATTGCCAGGACAATGAAACACTTGTGAGTTTAAAAGATCACCATACCCATCCTCATTAGACACTGATATATATTGTGATGAATTTGAAGCCTGTTTGGCTTTTAATCGCTGTATTTCTTGAATCAGTCTTTTCTCTTCCCTTAACAACTCCAGTATTTCCTCTTCTTCAATCATATTTATTTTGACTGCAGATAGTGTTATTATAAGTTGTATTTATATTCTTCATCGAATTCTTTTTCAAGTCGCTACCTCTTGTCAAAAGAGGAATAAATTTTATCCTTCTAGGTCCTCCTTGCTAGCAGAGTTACCAATTTGTGTTCCAATTCAAAACTTCAATGAATTTGAATTGATATGGTTTTTTAACCAGAATTATCGATTACTCCCCAGCAGAGTCACCAATTCTGTTATGACTCAGATGGGCAAAACTTTAGAATCTTTAGGATAATACTTTCACTTGACTCCCCACTAGAGTTATGATTCTTTTAATTTCTTGACTCTATGATAAGATGGTCTCTCACCAAAATTTCTCAGGTTTTCCCTAGCAGAGTCACCAATTCTGTTAGGTCTCAAAAATGCAGGTTGTTAACCCTAAGAGGTTGCCAAGCTCTCTTCACATTTTTGGCTAACATGCACAGGGTTAATATGATTAAACCCTCTTCTCTTTAGGCTCTACCAGGCCTAGGTGGGTATACCTTAATTGTTAGTGCAGACTTTTGTGTAACCTTCACAGTGGAAAATTGGTGTGAAGTAGCTGTAGTGTTTGTGAATTGTTCCTAATGCTAATGTTTGAGATTTGAAAATGTAAATAAGGTTTTGAAATGTTGTTAAAATGACTAGTGTTTTATCTATTTTGGGCAACAGAGTCAAGATGTGTATGATGGATGTATCCTCCCTCTTGGTTTAACTCTAATTATTTGTCACTTTCAGGTGTTTATACCTTGTATAAACGTGCAAGGTTATAGGTTATTTGTGCTCTTCTTACCCAATCCCAATGATATTCTCCCAAGTTACTATGAACAACTAAAAGGAATTTGAATTCTAGTGAGAAGGAAACCTAACCAAGATTGTTTGTTTAAAGGGTTTTAACTCTTGGCAGAGACCAATGAACATAAACCACTTGGAAGGACATAAATCAACTTCTTGCAGAAACTAGTCAAATTGATCACACAGAAGTAGCAAATGTGCCCTGATAAATTAATTATATCCTTGATACATTAGTTTAAACAACAAAGGAAAACCATTCTGGAGACAATGCAAATAACACATATGAGTGAATATTAACAAATAATTGAACACCAGAGGTTGGACATCAGATAAAATATTCCTTCTTCGTTGAATTTGCTTTAGAAAATTTTATAATTCATATTGGAAATCTTCATCTCCTATTCTAATTCTACCACTTCTACTGATGATTATTTTATGTGGATACTCTTTTTCCTTTCTACCTTGGTTCCCCTTATATATGTGTGAAGGAGACAAACTTCAGGCCTTAAACAGTGTGTCCATTCATAATTACACCCTTTCAGGTAACTAATGCATAATAATTAAGAAACAAGCGATAGACAAAGGCAAATGCAACACTCATATTCTGGGCTCTTTTAATCTTCGTAGAGGGACCTGTGACTGCTAGTCTCACAAGATCCCCCAATGTTGCAATTTCTATGCTTCACCCATCCTCATTGCTAGAAGCAATACATCGATCAACAAAATGTCATGCATATGCCGTCAAGTATTTAGTTTTGTTATAAATTCCTTTATATTGACATTTTGCATTTGTATATCATATATTTTATGCATTCAGAATACATGTGCATATATGAACTTCATCAGGTTTATGTACCAGATTTAATTTACATTCAGATCTAATTCTGTGTATATCTAGTTGTATTAGTTTTTGTATATTGCATACATACATATATAAACTCCATTAGGTTTATGAATCAAATTGAAATTACTTTTGGATCCACCTTTGTATACATTTCCATCTGTATTACCTTTTGCATATCATATACATGCATTTGTAAACATGTAATCGCGGTCTTTATTTTGCCAATTTTAATCACTAATTCATATCCGCCATTGCATCTTTTCTTTTTTGTATATTGGATACAATGCATCATAATATACAAGGACAGACTTCACACAAAGTTCTCAAAATTTGACTTTCTAATCAAGTCTAGATTTGTATCTATTTGTTTGCATCACCTTTTATATATCATATGCATATACCCTTTTGACCTAGCGATGTTGACTTTTTTATCCTTCGTAATAAATAGATGCACTTTATTTCTCTGTTTAATTTGATTTCACATCTGTAAGTGCATTCACTCTTTTGTATACCAAATACACATTCCTTATATACACGTGCAGACCCCATATAAAGTTTATAATGCTTTAACTTTCTGATCGCATCCGGCTTTGTATATGTATATCAGATACAAATGATTATACGTGCAATTATACAGGCTTCTGCTTTTGTATTTTTAATATTTGTATGTCTTATACAAATGTATTTGTATATCCATTTGTGGTGGGGCCCATACATGCATTTGCCTGTTTTATATTTCAGATGCTTTATGCATCATAATATACAACCACAGACTTCAAGTAAAGTCCTCCAAATTTAATTCTCCAATTGGGTCTGAACTTGCATATGTATATTAAATACATCCATTCATGTATACAAGATACATACAAATATAACTATTTTCTTTTTACCTTCTACATTCAATTAAATCTTCTTTTTGGGTCCGCTCATGAGTATGCAATGTATACAAGTGGTAGGGTCATGGAATTCACCAGTTTTGAACATTTTTTGACATCTGTGAATGCACATTGGATTTGTATATGATATACATGCGTTGCGATATACATATACAAATGTGGATTTCAACCATTATAAAACACATCATCAAAAGGATCTCGGATTCGTATCTTCATGCATTTGTATCTTCTCACTATTTGTATCTTGCATACATACAAAACCTTTGACTGTTCACCTTTGTATCTGGTATAGATGCACTCTCTTTTGTATCTGGCATACATGTGCTCTGACGAACATGTAGTTCTACCTTCGTTGACTTGGTCGTAACTTTTAAAAAATATGGAATGTTTAGAAATTTCAAAAAGCAACCCCAACTCATTTTCGTTGTTGATTCCAATTTTCAAGTTCCAACACACTCAAGAAGAAAAGGCAAAAGTCTCCAAAGTGCTTAATAAAGAATTTATAACAAAGAGGAGGATGAAAACTCTCATGGCAGATGACATTGAGAAGGTAGTTAAGGAGACTGAGGAGATCACTATGACAGTATTGAAGGAATTTCATCTTCCAACCATATATGATAATATGGAGAAACAAGTGTTTGAGATAACACATCTTCTCTGAATGTTAGCCTAGACCAAGGGTTAGACAAAAATGATGAAGAGACAAAGGAGAAATAAAATAAATCCCCTGCTACTAATGGCATAGACACAGCTAACAAGGACCAAACTGAGACAAGTTTTCCTCCAGATCAACAAACTGATGAGCTGAACAAAGTTGATGATCAAGAATAGGAACAAGCTAAGAAAAGCCCTTCACCAGAGAAAAACATTGATCAACATGAGAATATGGACTTGGAACCTCTTGAACAAAACAAATAAGAAGTTTATGATATGGAAAGAGACACTGATGTCTTGTAGGATCCAAAAGATTCTGTCAAAGAACTTTTGGAAAAACAAGTTCTGGATGAGTCTAAGCTTCTACAAGGACCAATAAATTTGGCCTCAATGTCTCTTGTGCAAAAATTTAAATTGGTATCAATTGTTCAAGCAAAGGCATAGGAAGAGATGTTAAAGTCACATATACAGGATAGCGAACTCATTAGTGAGGCATCTAGTATTCTGGAGAAGTCGATGCCTTCATTCCAAAAGGACACATCATTGCTTCCAACTAATCAACTCAAAGGTCTAATAAATTATGTAAGTACTCATTTTGAATATTTTGAGAAGTATGCAAATGTTAAAGTCAGAAAAGAATTTGATGAAAAAAAGTTGACTAAATTGAAGAACAAGTTAGACAATGATAGAATTTTGCTAGATAATAGTATTAAGAATATAGAAAGTGCTATCAAGGAGGCATGTGATATATATAAATTTTGTTTATCATGGCCTAAGACTACTAAGGAAATAGAAGAAAAGGTCAAAGCTATGGAACTTCAACTAGTAAATATTTCCAAGACATATGATTCGGTAGTTGATTCCATTAGCAACATGGAGATACAAATTGTAAATATTCACAAAAGCATAAGTAGTCTACTAAGCAAAAAGGAAGAAACAAAAAGTAGAATATGCTAGTTGAGAGGGTTGATAAGCCCTAAAATTGACTCCATGACAAGTCTAGCTGCTGAAGCCACAAACGTTAAGGCAATCATTGATATACCTACTGATGTACAGAAAGCAAAGGACTTAGTTTTTCAGATAAACAACATTCAAGTTTTGGAAAGAGCCAAGAATCGATGGGATGGAGAGGTAGCACAATTAAAGATTGTCTACAATGATATCCTCTCACCTACTAATAACTAAGATGAAAGATTATACTTGTACATATGCGGCAGAATATGATAGTTTTGAAGTTTTGACACAATTTTGCTACTTGTACATACACCTTTGCCATTGATGTCAAAGGGGGAGAAGAAAACCAGTGAAAAATAGGCAAACACCTAAAAGGGAGTAGAAAAATAGAGTGTACAGAGTAAGGGGGAGAAACACAAGCATTTTTCACTAAGTGTTGCCATCAATGCCAACGGGGGAGATTGTTGGCAACATAGTCAAGAGACACTGCCGATATGATGTTGTCATTGATGGCAACAACCTGACATAAAGATGTGTACAATATTTTGGTCTGGTAAGGTTAACTTAGCCAAATTGACTAAGTATTGATAGCACATTGAGACAATAACAGTAATTTAGTTGGTACTCCTCCGCAATTGAAGATCTTCTTATGTGGTTCTGGTATGTTACTCACAACTATCTGGTGAAGTCATGATTCAGTGTTCAAGTCTTTATTTCCTCCGAAAGTCATATGGTGAAATGTTTAAGTCTAGATGAATAGAGTTAAGTTAGAAATAATGTAGAGTACTGTTGGTTATGATGTTAGTCACAACAACATGAATAAAATTTCACACAAGAAACCTTTATATCTTGAAAAGTACGATCAATTTCGGATAAATTGATGACTCCAATTCTTCGATGATTAGTTCATAATCTACTGACGTTACTTAGATGTGATATATTATTTTCCATCCAAGGGGTCTTACGTTGTTCTACTACTGAAATTGATGTCTGAACATCTGATATTACACCTACTTTCTGTAAATTACTTCACAAACAAGGTTATTTCTACTACATTCAATAGATGACGATGATATTTTCTAAGTTTGATTAATTCTTCTAAACATCAACTGTCATGAATCAATTTTCACTTATGCACTGTGAATCTGTCTAAATAATATGCTTTTAAGATGATATTTGCATGATTACTGTTAACATTTATCTGAATTGGCATGAGATTTTAAATTATACATGCATATTAACTCAAATATGCTAAGAATACTCAATTTATTTGGGATATCTGCATATTTCTATGTATTTTCTTAGGATTATCTATGTATTTGCAATTGTGATGGTGATTTGAATGAAATTAAGAAAATTATGTAAAATGTTTTCTAATATTTACTAAATTGAATGAATCTTTAGCTATTGGTCCACATACACTCTAGATACTGTCATGAAAGGAAGAAAATCAAGCCGTAGGTTCACCAAGGTGTTCCACAGCTAAGTATGGTTGATGCAAACTTCAATGGAAAAGAGAAGAAGACAACATGTACAACATGAATTGCACTCCAAAGGACGCAGCAACTCAAAGCACAAGCCAAGAATTCATCTACTGATTACTCAAAGTATATGATTGTATGTAATCTAGATCTTTACTTTCATTAAATATAAAAAAGATATGTACATCTACAATCAGATTTGAAATTAGTCCTGAGAAACTTTAGCAATCTAACTTCAATTAAGTTCAAATAATAATACAATGTGCACTCCATCTCCTTTTATAGGACATAGAGAGGAGGCAGTTATATTGATCCAATGATCAAGATTTTTCTATCTAAATCAACGGTCTATATCTCCTTTGACTTGGTCAATAGATATCAAAACGTAGCATAGGTTGCCAACTGGCAACCATCTAGTGGGACTCAATCACTTTTTGTCTCATTATGAATATGACCTTGTCATCTGCATCCTTACTTACTCTTCTTCTTCTTCATCTTCATCATCTTCTTCATCATCATCATCCTCATCAGTATGAGGGTCATCTCCTACATGTATGATGATAGTCTCCCTTATGGATTCATATGCCTACATTATTCTTTGAATCTCTCCCCCATCTTGAACTCTAGCTCTTACTGAAGCATGCTCCTAGGAATGGAATTGTGTCTGTAGAGAAATCCTTTTACTCTTTCTTTCTGCTATTCAAGGTCTCATTATATGATTCCACCTTGGCCTTCATCCTCATAGCCTTGTTGACTATATCCTCTATCATATGATGAAGAGGGTCATCTGTTGCTTGTTTGAAATTATTCTGAAAGGCTCCAATTGAAAAATCAACATCCTGATTTTCTATCCTTCCTTCTACATTACCTTCTAGAGCTTCCAAGGTATTGGCCTCCTCTACCATGAGATGATGCAATTTAACATTGATATCCCTTAGCTTGGAATTACATCTTTTCAGGATATCACTCTCGAACCTGGTATCCTCATACCATACGCCCAATAATTGTGCAGTATTATTATCAAATACCTGATTGTATATGAGCACCTTCATGTCTATACATCTCATTTCAGCCAAGGCATCCAGATGTTTGTCTACTTTAATGGATCTTCGTGCAACCTTCTTTTGAAGTTTATCTACTTTCTTCTTAATGTGCTAAGCAAGTTCCAATTGGATAAGGAGGTCTTTATCACTTTTTCTGCTTCAGTCATCAAAACAATAAACCAATTGTCTACCACATGAGCCTTATGCTTCATGATGTCTAGCCTTGTCACCTCATCTTGAGATATGACAGTTAGGGGGCTGGCTGTGTCAACTGGCATGTGGTTAGGGTCAATTAACCCTTTTATAAATGTATGCAGTTGGGAAATATGCTCCTTATGCATTTTATTCTTATCCTTCTCCTTTTTTACACTTTTCACCAAGGAGTCAATAATATCTTCAGCCTCTTGGCCCTCCTACTCCTCAGTAGCAAAGCCTAGATCAACATTAGTTATCTGAAATTCATCAATGCTTATTTCTCCTTTGGCCTTATGTGCTATTGGCAGAGATACCTAAGTTGTCCTCCTACCTATTATAGGATCTCTCCTGATGGCGGATGTCAGTCTAGCCTTCCTCTTAGGATTGATCATTTTGTTGAGAATAGTGCAGCAACATCAAGCTCGGGCACATCAGTGTCCTGGGGTGGGTTTATTTCATGCTGCAACCAATATGGTATATCACCAATGGGTCCTTGTTGGTCAGTTTTCTCAATGTGAGCATCCTGAAATACTACATTCTACTCAACCCTAGGTGGAGAAGTTTCTTTTCTCTATTCTTCCTCATGCATTTTCTCATGAGGGGTCTCTTGTTGTGCAGGAGACTCTTATGTTGCATTTACATTTTGCTCCTGTGTATTTTGTTGCATTTGACCCTCAGGATTTTGGACATTTTGCTTTATTTTAACCAGGTGATCACCTTGATCAGTCTTGTTCACATTCTCTATTTCCTTTTGTTGATCATCACCTTGTTGAAGACTCTGTTCTTTATCTTTTGAAATGTCCCCCTCTCCAAGGTCCTGGGCTTTATCCGTTTCCTTTTCATTTGTTCCTCTCTCAAGTGCTAGCTCATTATTCTTATTATCACTCTTATCAGGCATCTCCTTATCATCCCCTATATGTACATTGACTTTCACTTTCTCTTGCTCCAGAGGTGCATCTTTATCTCTATCTTGATCCTCATCACCTTGATAAGCTAGGTCTATTATAGTAGGGCTGGTGACTTGATCAACCAAGTTTGTTAAGCCAATCTGTTGAGCTACCACCTCAGGGTTATCTTCTTTTGTTTCTTCCATTTCAACCTCCTCCTAAAGAATTTCCTTTTGAAATAGGGGAGTGTTATGAGGCGTCATTTTTGTATTTTCTACCAATGTCTCCATAGAATGAGCAGAGACATCATTAACTATGTCATCATTAGACATGTCCACTGTATCATCTAGTGGAAAAGGTGGCTCCTTTCTTGCACTATGCATCTATTCTCTTTGTTCCTCCACCTTCTCAGTCTTGAACTACACTATATCAGGGATGGGAACTTCATGTTGCAAGTTCTTCAAAATACCTTCACCACCTGCTCCCCTCAATAGAATAGGACTTATGTCTATAGTTCCTCTCATTACCTATTTCTATTTCTTTTGAGGTAGCATTGGAACTTTCTTCTTTTTCCTCTTAATCAAGAGTTCATCATCTAAGGGTTCTTCCTCTTCCTCTTCCTCTATAATAATAAGGGCAGGCTTTGCAGTAGCCTTCTTTAGTTTTGTAGGTGTGTGGGATGATGCTGCAGTTGATGTAGAAGCTACATTATCTTTTGGTTGGGGTTGTCAGATAATCACCACCCCAGCCCCTTGGTTTCCTCTTTTATTTTTGTTTTGTTTCCTTTCTCCATTTGACTGCCTCTTCTCCTGGAGGAAATCATCATACTTTTCATCAGATAATTCTTACCTCTTTCTTTTATTGTCCACAGTGAGACCTACCCCTTTATTCTTTAGATGGGTGATCTCATTTTCTACCCAATCCTTGGTCAACTATATGACCTGAGTTATCTGATCCAAGGATGTTTCTTCTGGATGATCCCACTCTGGAGTTGATATGGTATCATTGTATACCTTTTTATCCTCATACTCTTAGGACATAATCTTACCATCATCCTCATGTGACTGGGCAGGCACTGGCATGCAATCCAAGGTGCATATCTGATTCAAGGTGAGCCTTTGATAGCCTCTCCTTCTAACCTCTTCCTCATCATCACAATCAGCCCAGAAATCTTCAATGTGCTTCTAATGTAATGCCAACATTCTCTCATAAGGATCATATGGCCTGGCCAGTGGAAAGGGCTGCAAGTGCATCAATTTCAATCCTCCCATTACATCTTTAACACTTTCCCTATCAGGGAACATATACCAGTCGATGTAGATTAGAAACACAACATTTGGTATCTTTCCCTTTTCAATATAAGCCTCTACTGAGGGCAGTATCTTTCTGGCAAATTCCATAAGGATGACCTGATCAGTTGGATATCTTGGCAACATGAGAGGTTTCCCAGTGAAGCCTTAAATCTTTATGTATGAAAATGTGGGGAATTGGATAAACCAAGAACCATGCTTGTATATGATAGCTTGTGCTTCCACACTTAATCTTTTTGCTTTGTCCTCTTCCATGGTCCTAACAAGGTGCATAGAGAATGAATCATTTACTCTCCTATATTGTTGGAGATATTCTCTTCTTTTTAACTGTGGGTAATGATCCCAGATGTTCACATCACTAGGGTTACTTCCAACCCTAACTACTATGTGCCTCTAAATGCACAAGCATATACTACGTAAGAGGGCATATGGAACATATTCACTTTTCCCCCTAATCTTCTCATTCCCTCATCTAGGATATCACTTATGATTTTAGCCCATAGGGGTTTGTTTTTAGAACATTCCACCATCCTAATGATACCATACATCCAATTCTCAAAAGCTCTATCATTTTGTTTCCCTGTCATTCTACTAAGCATTGTCATCATGTACTGGTATTCAGGAGCAAAATCAAACTTGAAGAGATATACAGGTAATTTGGCTGAGGCTTTGTATGTGCTACTTTTGGATCTCCATTGATACATAATCTGCCTAGCTTCCTTTTGTTTGCTGCTATACTCTTTTTCCAACTTTCCTAGGTTTAAATGAACCACATTAGGTCCCTTAGGCAAATTAAAGGATGAGGTGATGCCTGCAATAGAAAAATCTGTATAGATTCTACCATATTTTCTACCTTTCTAGTCTTTGCATTGTAGTTCTGGGCACATTCTATCACCAGTTTAGTGGCTTCCATTGCATATGGAAATCTGCCATTTCCACATTCCTAAACTTTATATGCTCATAAGCAGAGGGTTTCCACTTCCTCTCTCTAGTCTTGTTGTCCATGCATCAAGATCAATACTCCTTGGATGCGTATCATTGATTTGTCCATATTTGAATGCCACTCCCTCTAGCTGCAAGTACATAGGTTTCAAAAATTCTGTCTTGAACCAATTCTTTCTAATTGCCATGAGATCCTGTAATAAAACATGCATATCTTACCCTAACGTGTCATGTGCAGTAGTGGTTTGGTGATCACATGCATTTCATGGTGATAATTCTAATCAATCTAGTTTATTTTATGCATCATGTCAATTAACTCTATAAAGATACCATTTTTACCTTTCATTCACCATAAATGACAAAAGAGGGTTTTTTTAAGTTACATACCTAATAATCGCTTCCCTTTTACTGTGTGGTTGTTATCCAGATGATCGTGATCCTGTTGCAATTACCGTTCCATTCCGTTTGGATGTGTATCACTTCCGTTGGCAAGTTGCAGTGATGCTTTGATATCTTCGAAGCTCTGTAACTTTCTTTTTAACCTATGGTAAATTCAAAATGACCCAAAAATCTTCACTTTCAACCAATTAATACAGCAAATTAGGGTGCGCTTAGTGTCTTTTGTTCATATGTGTTGATCAATACATGACGTTTGTAGATTTTGACAAGTGGCAGGCGTGTATTTGAAATTTGAAGGCTTGACCTACTGTTGGGATTGCATTTAATGCGGAGGGTGATATTCACAAAGGTCAAGGATATTTGAAAGTATGATAGATATCTAGAATATGAGGGTGATGTCATTGTCAAGATGGTGAACTGTTGACCAACGACCAAAGTTGGGTCACTATACCTTTGTATATAATTGGGATAACTCACCGTATCAATATGATCAGGTGGATATGCCATGTGGCATCATTTAATTGGTCACTAGAAATCTCTACATCTTGGGTCATCTAAAGTTGATATGAGGATATAAGGAAATATCTGGATGTGAACACTACGAAATATCACTCACTTGAGAAAGTGAGGATGATGTCATCATTTTACAAATCTTTCAAATTGTTTGAGGAAATGACGTCACAGTCATATTACATAAGATCATGGATGTTCTGAAATATGACCCTTTTGGGTCTAGGTCATGATGACATAATCATCTCGTCACGTTATCTTTGTATCATGCTAGGATGACGTCATCGTCATATTGAGAAATATAACAAATGTTTGTAAATGTGATCCTATGGGTGTCAAACATACTAATGGCATCATCATCATGTTAATTTCTCTTATAAATCGGAGCAAGATGACGTCATGGTCATATTTACAAAGGGTGATATTACGAAATATGACAGACATTCAGAAATGTGCCCCTCCAAAAATATACATGCATATTTGACGAGTATAACTCTTTAGTACTTTGAAGTTTTGCATATTGAAGTATATGTGGATATTGGGTGATCTTCATATGCTAGGGTCATATAAAGAATATGACTGATATTAACGAATGTGACCCTATGGGGAATATTAGGTTTGACCAGGCATAACTTTTCATCCTTAAGGAATATCAAGATGATCTAAAAGGCAAAGGTGCTCAGAATTTTGCACTCTATCAAACTATGAGGTTTATGAAGGTAACTTTTGACTTTGACTCTTAACCTTTTCTTGTGGGTCACATGCATGTGTAGGGGTGATATACTTAACTGACTTTTGCCAAACCACCCGAAACAAGAAAGCAAGGAACACGCAGAAGCAAAAAGTTGGGTCCCTATTTTGCTAAGGCAAATTGAGGCATGTTGTACAACCACACAACAACTTGCCACCAAAGACAACAACCAAAATTCAAATTATTCAAGTGATGAGGACACATTGAAACATAATATCCTAACTCTTCCTAAGCATAACCATCATGATATTTTTGAATGATGTCAAGTTCATAAGCATCTCAATGCTGATAAGGGATCAAGTGTGTGGAAGTGATTAATAATCCTCATCTTGAAAGGAAGTTGAAGACACTAGTAACTAGTGTTAAGCTACATAATTTGGGTTCATCCCTCATAGCCAACCAAGATAGAGCCTTGTTTCTAGCAGGCGTCCATAGCCCCAACAAGGTTATCTTTGCAATTCCCCTAAGTAGAGCCCCACTACCAGCAGGTATCTATAGCCCTAATAGAGTTACTTAGGTGGCCTAAATTTCATTCTTTTGGATCTTCAATATATTTCTCTTTTTTCTTTTTTTTTTTGTATATTCATAAGATATCATCATGTAAGCTTATCATGCAAGGTGTGATCACTTGTTCCTTTAGGTTGGGAATTGCAATGGTAGCAAGGGTGACCCTTTGGATTTTTCACTTAACACCTATACTAAGGTATTCAAAAAAACCCAAGGCTATTAGGTGAGTCATTGTGAAAGTCTCCTTGATCAAGATAAGGGATATCACTGATGAACTGGACATCACAGACCTGATCAGAGGTAATTTTTAGTGTAAGTACCAACCTGTGTAAGAATTTGTATTCATCACTTGAATTCTAACAATTTTGTTGATTTCTTGGGGTGATAAGATGCATCATCTTGTATAACCAAAACAAAGACTCAAAAATGACAAACAAACAAGTATACACACAAAGAAAAGCTATACATGCAACTATACAATATCTACATTATGGTACAACATCCTGACATGACCCTATCTAAGCTTGAAAGTAATGCTTGAGGAACTGATCATTGACTGGCAATGGAACATCATCACCTATTAGGGTCTTGAGCCTATAAGTACTATCTCCTAGGATCTCTAAAATCTGAAAAGGACCTATCCAAAGTTTATCAAACTTCCCATGATCACCTTTCTTTTCATGTGCTTTATCCCATGCTAGGACCAAATTTGAAATCCTAAAGGCTTTTATTCTAGCTGTTATCAAAACAACGTTTGATAGTAGCCTGATGTTTAGAAAATTAATCAATTTCTCTATCTATTTTTTCTTCTAGGTGCATCAGCAGAAGCAACCTAACTTCTTGTTTACTGTCTATACCTAGATATTCTTGTGCAAACTGCAATGTGGGGATCTTTAGATTCACAGGGAGGATATGATCCACTTAATATACTAGTTGGTAAGGAGAGTTTCCTAATGTAACCTTCACTCTAGTTCGGTCTACCCACAAAGCATACTTAAGTAGGGTATTCCATTCCATAGGATTCTTTTCTATCAGTTTCTTTATGATACTCAATAAGTTTTTATTTGTTGACTCTGCTAAGCCATTTTCTTGGAAATAATAATTTGAAGAAAACTTCAAAATGATTCCATGATCAAAATCCCAAATAGATAATCTTAATGATGCAAAGGCAGGTCCATTATCACATACTAAGTTATATGGAACTCCATACCTAGTTATTATGTTACTCTCTAGGAATTTGATTACATCTTTTGTAGTGCATATCTTGCTGCTGATTGCTTCAATCCACCTGGTGCAATAATCAATGATTGTCAAAACATACCTATGGCCTGAAGATGATGGAGGGTTGATAGGACCTATGAAATCCATGCCCCATTGAGGAAATGGACGCATTTCCATCACTAGCTGCAAGGGTTGAGCAACATATTTCTCTTTGTTGGTAGCGACTTGACAAGTGTGACAACATTTGATGTGCTCAACAGTGTCTTTGAAAATTGTTGGCCAATAATATCCTACTCTCAGGATAGCATGTGCAGTGGCTAAGTGGGAACCATGTGCTATTCTAAACTTGTCATGTAACTCAGCTAAAACTTTGTTAGCTTCTGGTCTATCCAGATACCTAAGGTATATCGCCTCATAGTTCCTTTTGAAAAGGATTCCACCTTTGATCATGTAGTTCTATGATCTTATCTTTAAAGCTCTCCTTTGAGAAGCTTGCATTTTTACAGGGCATCTCCCAGTGATCAGGATATGTCTGATATTTGAATACCATTATTTATTCTCTTTGATGTTCACTATATATTGCTGACTCACAATGTTAGGATCAGTCTTAGAAATCATCTGGCTCAAGGCTTGTCCTCTTACCAATTTCATGGGTGTTATATCCATATCATATTCTTGAAGAACAATTATCGACTTGGCTCTTTTCTCTCTAGGCTCACTCTGTATTAGGAGCATTTTTACTGTTGCATCTGGTACTACAACAATTATCTTACTTCTTAGGATGTAATGTCTGAATTTATTTACCGCTCTAACTAAAGCAAGAGCTTTCCTTTCAACATCCATATATCTGAGTTCAACATCTTTGAATGGGAAACTCATGAAAGATATGGGTTTTTCTTCTTTAGCTTCATTCCTCTGTCAGGACTGCTGCACATGTGTGTTCTGAAGTAATGAGTAAATGGAAAATTCTCTTATGTAATTTGGGCTGATCAGGATAGGTGCATATGATATGGCTTTCTTAATGTCATCAAAGGTAGCCTTTGCTTCAGGTGTCCATTCGATCTTGGCATCTTTCTTAAGCAATGCATTCAGTGGCCTGACAATCTCTACAAACCTGATGATGAACTTCCTAACAAAGTTTATCTTACCAAAATAAGATTTAAGCTCTTTCTTGCTTCCAGGAAGTTTCTTCATGATTGATTCTATTCTAGCAGGGTCAATGGTGATCCCATTTTCTGATATTAGGTGACCTAGTAATTTGCCTGTGGTTACTCCAAATATGCACTTCTTTGGATTGAGTGATATGCCATAATGCTCACATTTCTTGAGCACCTTTCTAAGGTCTTCTATGTGGTCATCCCTCTTCTTTGAAAAGATGGTTAAATCATCCATGTATATGACTTTGCATTTGCCAACTAGGCCTCTAAATGCTATGCCCATTGCACGCCAGAACGTTGCTCCAGCATTGATCAAGCCAAAAGGCATGCGTCTATAAGAAAATATTCCCCACTTTGTGGTAAATGTTGTTTTTAATCTATCTATTTTATCCACCATCACCTGGTTATATCCTGAGAAACCATCCAGGAAGGACATCATCTAAGCTCCATTCACTATCTACAAGACTTCATCTAATGAAGGTAAAGGATAATTATCCTTCTCAGAAGCTTTGTTCAAGTTTCTGTAGTCTACACATAAGCGAATATCTCCATTTTTCTTTCTACCCATGTTGAGTGTCTCACAGGAAATATGATCCTAGCGTTCAGTAATTTCTTACCTTCTTCAAAGATGATTGGTTCCAACAAGGCATTAACAGGCCTTTGCTTTTGTCTGAAAGGCTTAGCATCTGGTTTCAATAGAATGGTGTGAGTGATAATTTAAGTATCATATGTCTTCAACTCATCATAAGTCTAGGCGATAACATGGATGTAATCCTTCAAAGCTTGAGTTATCCCTACCTTTTCTTGTTTAGTACACTTTACCAATCAAGACATTCCTGACATCTTCCTTCTGTCCTATGTTGACTGGTGATTATTCTCCTCCATCAGTCTTGGGAAGGCCCTTTTATTTTAGCATGTTATGCAGATTAAATGCCTTTTCTAATTCTATCATACCTTTAGGAATTTTATTACTTGGTAAATCCATGATTTCTTCTTCTTCCCAAATATGACCTCTAAATTTCTCTTATCTAGGATTTGTGCATGAAATACATCTCTGTTTGCTATGAAATCTAAAATATTCTAATCATGATCAAACACTTGAAGATTAGTGACATTGTTTGGTATGGAGGGCACTGATATTATTTCAACTAAAAATACCTTTAATCTAGAAATGGACAAAGGCTCCAAAGTGTTGGCAAATTGTGCCAAAGCATCTGCTCGGTGGTTTTGTTCTCTAGGGACATGAGTGATATTGAATGCATCAAATTCCTCTATCAAATCCCAAACTCTATGTCTGTAGTTGGACAACTTCTTGTAATTGCAAGAATAGATATACCTTACTTGTCTTACTACCAATTCTGAGTCTTCGTAGATAAGTAGAATCTTAACACTTTTCTTGAGGCAAACAACAACCCATGGATTAAAGCTTCATACTTTATCACATTATTGGTACATGGGAATTGCAATCTATATGCTGCTCAATATGACTTTCCTGCTAGGTCAATAAGATCTATACCTACCCCAGCTCCTTGCTTGGATTTAGATCCATCAAACCTAAGGATCCATGGTTTATCTTCTATTAATGGGTTATCAATACCTTCTCTTTTCTTTTTAGCTCTAGCGGATGTACCACCTAATATCTATTTCATCTTTTGTGACTCATTCTTTGTCATTTTAAATGGATGATATGAACTTGATACCTTTCCTTTTTTAACATCTATGGTATCATCACTATCAGTATTTGATTGTACTTCAATCTCTTTCTTCTTATCCATTGGTATATCCTTGTCACTGGATAACTGATCCATTAGATATAGTTATTCTTGCTTATTCAGTATATGCAAGCATAATGAACATGTGATCTCTGAATGTGGTGCTGCATGTAATCTGCACCATCCCTTAATTAAGGCATGGTGTGGGATGATCTCTTGTGATTTAAGCCTTTTGACTTGCTTGGATAAAAACTCTTCAAACTTTGTCAAGTTACTTCTTGTGTCTTCATCTGACAACTCATAATCTAATTCAATCAGGCAATCCGTTCTAGGGGTGATATCATTTTTATTCTTGTAGGCATCTTCACCATACATCAGGATTTCTTCAGTATTGTAAGTGTAACTTTCATCTTGATGTGTGCTTTCTTCTGTATCTGCAGATGACAAATAAGTTTCAAAATCATCATAACTATGTATACTGCTTACCTTAGTTGAAGATGATTCCCTTTCACTATAAGCTTGTTCTAGCTCCATCATATCTAGGTGAGCCTGATAGGTTTTCTCTAAATGTGCTTCATCATGTAACCTGCACCAGTCTTCAATTAAAATATCCTAATTGGACATGTTTGGTGCTTGGCAAGGTTGCATTTCTCTAGATAGGTATATTTCAAAGTCTTTGAAGTGATCTACTCTTTCATCGTCTCCTGAATTGTAATCAGATTCTATGATCACTCTGTTATCTTGATGAGTATTTTCATGAATTTGTGTGTGTGATACATGAGAATTTTCTCTATCTTGATTGTTTGAGGTCTGATGGTATAAACCCCTGGTTCAACATCTACGTACAATATCTCATTGGTCTTGTTGTACTCGGTGATCATGTGTTTCATCCTAGGTTCTGCTTCTATCCTGATTTGATTAGGAATCCCCTTCCATGGTAACCACATGTGGCTAAAATAGGTAGACATATAACCATTAAGTGTTTTTGACCAATCTCTACTGAGTAACATTCCATAATTATCAGAGATATCTACCACCTGGATGTCAATATAATATTGAATCCTTGGATCCGATGCTAACTGCATGTGTATATGTGTTAATTCACCCACTACACTTACTTTAGTTTTATCTAGTTGTGTCATCTTCTTGAGGGACTTGGCTAGGTGTAATCCTAAGGCATTGCAAATAGATAGGAGCATCACATTGGTTGAGGCACTTGAGTCTACTAGGTAGTGTTGCAAGTATGGCCCTAACTAGTGTTGTCATTGATGTCAACATACTCCTGTTGCATTGATGTCAAGGATTGGATGAGATGTGTGCTGAGGATATTAAGAAAATTAGCCCTATCATAAACAAAGAAGGACTGTGAAGATAGTAAAGTTCTATCAAGCAAAGATCCCAGTCAGTTGAAGATCAGAGTATGTGCATCAAAGGGTTTGTAGATATGTGTTTGAAGGTTCTCCAGTCAAGATTTTAGAGATCCACATGGCGATTTGGAGAAGTTATGTCCATATAGTAAAATTGGTTCTAGTAGCTGTTCATAGGTGACAGAGTGGCACAAATAGGTCCGGTGAGATCTAGAAATGCAATATCTTGCCCTACAGATCTGGAGGCATGTTTGGGAAGCTAATGTGAATTGACAACTCAACTGGCTCATGATTTGAAGGTCCACAAGCAATCTTTCTAATGTGACAGTGAGGACTGACTGTGTTCTTGAGGTTCCAGATGAAGATGTGATTGATTACATTAAGTAAAAGTGGTGTGGATGTTCTTGGCGATTCAAGCAAGCTTGTGGGGGTCTCTAGATTGTGTACAATTCATGTTGGCGGTCCGCATTGAAGATTGAGCTTGTAATTGAAGATTTATCTTTGGGTGATGGTGTTCTTCCTAATCTTGGCCAACTAGATGACTTGCGCATGATCGTGAAGATGTTCTGCGAAGCATGGCATGTTCCTCAAAGAAGATTGAAGTCCTAGATATGTGTGGCCGATAGTGAAGTGATACACATGAAGTTTTTGTAACAATTCAAGTTGTATTTTTGTAATTGCTCTGTAATAAAATAAAGTATGTTGTGCCGACTTTGATGAGCATTCAAAGTTGATGTCATGTATAAATAAGAATTGTGAAGTCATTCAAAACTGTCTAGAGTTGCAATGAGAATGTCGTAGAGAGGAGAAGAGCAAAAAGTAGAGCAGAGGTGTTGAGCTTAAATGGAACTGTCTCAAGCATAGTGAAGATGCTAATCTCTAGTTCAAGTATGTAATATTTATATTATTCTGTAGACAGTGTGTCTCCTGTAGGTAGTGGGCCTCTTGTGAGCAGTGAGCCCTAATTGGCAAGTGCAATTTTGTTCTTTCTTATTCTTTTAACAGAGAATACAATCTTGGGTTAGTCACCCCATGCTTTTTCCCTTAACCAGGTTTTCCATGTTAAAATATTGGTGTTATATGTGTTGAATGTGTTTTTTCTCTTAAGTTATTGTATTATGCTTCCATGATTAAATCGTTATTATGCTGTTGAAATATAAGAAGGCTGTAAGTGATTAAGGAATAGAAGTTTTGGTGACAACTAATTCACTCCCTCTCTCAGATGTCTATCCTAAAACAAATAGGTAGTTGTGTAAGTTCTTACCAAACATCCTCAATGTGAGTAAGAATGATGGTGACTCAGTCTTATCTCTATAGAGAGTCATATGTGAAGTTTCAGTGGCTTGAAGAGTGGCTGGAACTTTGTGTTTTACATTTTCTTAGACTGCATGATCTTTGTTCAAACTCTGACTTGTATTATGCACATCATTATTATCCTTTGGTGTGGACTCATCTAAGGATCTCATGAAATATTTCTTGATGGTTGGAGTTTTCAGCAATTCTGATAGTGATAAGTTGATCTTAACTCTCTTCATCTCCTTTGCTAAATATGTGACTAACTTGTCTAATTCTGGAGATTGATTACTAGGTTTCAATACTGTGTTCTGAGGTGCAAAATACTGTGAATTAACCTTGGGAGTGTTGGCAAGAGACACTACTAGGCATGATAGGTGTTGTCATTGATGGTAACTAAGATCATCCCAATCATTCACATAACACAATCTGTTCACACCAGAAGTCAGAATTAGTATGTGTCTAAGTTTGGGCAGTCACGAATAGAGCAGGTGACCTGGTCTGGTATATTGGTCTGGATCTCTCTAGTGGAAAGGTATGGTTTGCTGCAGATCTGAGGTAGTTATAAGCATTGACAAGACATTCTAAATCTAGAGTCTCATCATCCAGAGATGGACTCAAAAGATATTAGCTTTTGAGTATTGGGTTTTAGTTTGACAGAACAAATAGAAGAAGAACAGGCCAACCTTGTGAATGATCCTATTTCTAGATGTATAGAAGTTGTCTATTGGGAAACTGATGATGATTAGTAGTGATAGCTAACATGATTGATGATTTACAAGTGCAAGTTTCAATCTGCATCTCATATTATGTATGAATCTAGCCGATAGAGCAGAGTACTCTAAAAAGTTCTAAATGTTCTTCAACCAGATTGTTGAACATGGTGCACACTGATCTATGTGGACCGGCAAGAATCAGGAGTCTGTAAGGTGATAGATATTTCATGTTACCGATTGATGACCACTCCCAGATGATGTGGGTGACTTTCCTAAAAGAGAAATTTGAAGTACTTGACAAGTTCAAAATATTCAAGGCTATGGTAGAAAATGAAACTGCTATAAACATAAAATGTCTCAGGTCTGATAGAGGTGGTGAATTCACATCTGGAGAGTTCATAGAATTCTATGAGAAACATGGGATAAAGAGACAGTTATCTGCTCCAAGGACTCCACAGTTGAATGTAGTAGTGGAGAGAAAGAACCAGACCATCCAGGAAGCATCTAGAACCATGATGATGGAAGCAAATGTTCCTCAGATCTATTGGAGAGAAGTTGTAAGCACTGCTGTCTATAATCTCAATCAGGTACAGATCAGAAGAAATATTGGTAAGACCCCTTATGAACTCTGGTTTGGCATCACTCCTACTATGTGAAAGGAATCTAGGTGTGCGGAAATTGCTTCCTATGCTAATCTAATGAGGAGAGATGTATGCAAATTCAACTTTAATTCTTACAACTACAGCAACATAGAACATCTAACAGAGATATTGCAGCAATACACATACACACAGAAAGTAGACAGAAGAGAGAGAGACAAGATATACGTGGGGAAAACCCTTATGGGTGAAAAATCCCACACTCCAAAACACAGCTCAAATGTATTACAGTAAACAATAACAGATTACAATACAGTTTTAGAGCCAATGCTCTTTCAGGAGTCTTCGAATGTCGAATCTGGAGATATTCCGGTAGCATAACAGTACTTATACCAAAGTTGTCTATCTCCCATCCAAGCACCTATTTATATAGAGTTTACAAGGCAAATATGGAACCTTCTAGAGATGGGCGTCCATCTTGGACTCATGCCCCAAAACCAATGCCTAAGGACACTTGTCCAAAATCCCATCCTGAAGTGGGCGCCTGGTCCCAAGATAGGTTATGACAGATGCTCTTACGCACCTTACAGTTGTCATAGAATCCATCATACACTGACTAAAAATATCATATTCCTCTTACATGTCATAACCTCCCTTGACCGCCCAAAGATGCCTTTCTCTCATGCAAAGATACTCACCAACACTTGTCATTAATTAAAAATTGTTTGAGGTTTCAGGGGCATTGCCCCCGAGCCCCCACGAGGACGCTGCCCCTCGACCTTGTCTTGGGGGCGCTACCCCCAAACCCCCATTAATTATTCAAGGGGGAAACTACAGCTGCCAAAGTCACCAAAATTTATCCTGCTACATATACACAAGGTGCTGACTATGCCAACTCAACATGGGATAAATAAATACAACATTAGGAATTTGCAAAGGTTGAGACACCTTAATTCCCAACACTATGAAGTATTTCAGAGTCTTTTGTAGTAAATGTTATATCAAAATAGATGAAGACCTTGGCAAATTTGATGCTAGAAGTGATGAAGGAATATTCTTGGGTTATTCTACTCAAAGCAAAGCTTATCGGTGTTATAACAAGAGATTAAGAAAGATTTTAGAAAGCACAAATGTGAAGGTTGATGAGGGTATGGAGAATCCCTCAAAATTCTATGAGTTTGAAGCAGATGACCTAAATGATATCTTAGACCAAGAAGAACAACTCCCAACTCCAGTTCAAATTCAGACTGATCCTGAGAATCCAAAAATTCAAGAAGAGGAGATTGACTTGAATGAACCTATCCAAGGACTAGAAGTGCAAGACAATTCTAAAACTCCTAGGTATGTAAGACTAAATCATTCTGAAGATCAAATCATAGGAGATAAAAGAAAAGGTGTTCAAACAAGAAGAAATATTGCTCAAGACTTAGTAAAGTATTGTCTGATTTCAAAGATTGAACCAAAAATAGTAAGTGAAGCATACAATGATGAAAGTTGGATTAACGCAATGAAGGAGGAATTGATACAGATTGAAAAGAATCACACTTGGGATCTTGTTCCCAGACCTAAGGATAAAAATGTGATTGGGACTAAATGGGTCTTCCAGAATAAACTAAATGAAGATGGTGAAGTAATAAGAAACAAAGCCAGATTGGTCTGTAAGGGTTATTCTCAAGTAGAAGGAATTGACTTTTAAGAAACTTTTTCTCCAGTAGCAAGGATTGAAGCAGTCAGATTATTTCTCCCTTTGCTACCTTCAAAGATTTCAAGGTGTATCAGATGGATGTCAAGTCTGCTTTCCTAAATGGTGATCTAGAAGAAGAGGTATACATTGAGCAATTGGATGGATTTTAATTATCTGATCATGAAGATATGGTCTGCAAGCTGAAGAAGGCATTGTATGGACTCAAACAAGCCCCAAGAGCCTGGTATGAAAGATTGGACAAACATCTTTTGAAGATTGGTTTCAACAAAGGAACTGCTGACAGTAATCTATATTTCAAGATTGATCATGAAAGTATCTTGATTGTTGAAGTATTTGTTGATGATATCATTTTTGGAGGAAAAGATAGTATGTGCAAGACTTTTACAAATCAAATGAAAAGTAAATTTGAGATGTCTATGTTTGGTGAAATGAATTTCTTCTTGGGTCTGCAAATCACTCAAACAAAGAAAGGAATCTTCATATCACAGACCAAATATGTGAAAGAATTGTTGAAGAAATTTGGGATGGAAGATTCAAAGCCAATGAATACTCCCATGGCAACTAGGTGTAAACTGAGCAAAGATGATGAATCTCCTAAGACTAATTAGAAAAAGTATAGGTCAATGATTGGTGGACTACTCTACCTTACTCAAACTAGACCTAACATTATGAATGTTGTTGTCTTGTTGCCATATTCCAAGCTGATCCTAGAGAGTCTCATGTCATGGAAATCAAGAGAATTCTCAAATATCTGAAGGGAATAGTCGAGTATGGTGTATGGTATCCCAAGGATCATGATTTCTCTATCCATTCATATATAGATGCTAATTGGGCAGGAGATGTGGATGACCGGAAGAGTACCAGTGGTGGTGCATTCTTTTTGGGGAAAAGATTGGTTTCTTGGCTAAGTAAGAAACAAGAGGTAACATCTCTGTCCACTGCAGAAGTAGAGTATATTACAGCAGCAGGATGTTGAACTCAAGTACTATGGATGAAGCAAATGTTAAGAGACATTAGAATAGGGTATGATGAACCTATCACAATCTTCTGTGACAACTCAAGTGCAATAAATATATCAAAAAATCTAGTGTTGCATTCAAAGACAAAACATATATCTATCAAGTTTCACTTTTTGAGAGAACAAGTGAACAAGAATGAAGTCAGACTGGAGTTTGTGCCCTCAAAGGATGAAATTGCAAACATTTTTACTAAACCTCTACCTAAGGACTCTTTTGAGTATCTCAGGGAGAAGTGAGGGGTTATTACCCCTCCAGTTCTGAATTAAGATGTATAGATGTGCATCAGTCCAATGGATCCCACAGTCATATCTTTGTGACCCGGATTGGTGTTAGGAAGCTGCTACTCAGGGGGAGAAGTCAACATGATTCTAAAGTATGAGAAGTGGTTGCAAGTATGTGCCCTTTTCCATTGATGTCAAAGGGGGAGAGAAGATGTGAAAAACAAAAGAGGTTGCTGATCAAAAGGGGAGCAATAAATAAAGAAAAGACATATGAATGGTTGATGTTGATAGGGGGAGCCAGTTAGGAAAAGGTCTTGTCTTGATGGACAAAATAGTTTTTCACATCATATGTTTCCATCAATGATAAAGGGGGAGATTTTTGCAAGTATGGGCCTAACTGGTGTTGTCATTGATGTCAACATACTTCTGTTGCGTTGATGTCAGGGATTGGATGAGCTGTGTGTTGAGGATATTGAGAAAATTAGCCCTATCAGAAATAGAGGACTATGAAGATAGTAAAGTTCTATCAAGAAAAGATCCCCATCAGTTGAAGATCAGAGTATGCACATCAAAGTGATTGTAGATATGTGTCTGAAGGTGCTCCAATCAAGATTTCAGAGATGCGCATGACGATTTGGAGAATTTATGTCCATATGAGTAAAATTGGTTCTAGCAGCTATTTAGAGGTGATAGACTGGCACAAATTGGTTTGGTGAGATCCAGAAATGCAATATCTTGTTCTATGGATCTGGTGGCATGTTTTGGAAGTTAATGTGAATTGACAACTCAATTGGCTCGTGGTTTGGAGGTCCACAAGAAATCTTTCTAATGTGATAGTGAGGACCAACTGTGTTCTTGAGGTTTTGGATGAAGATACAATTGATTATAGTAAGCAGAAGTGGTGCAGATGTTCTTGGTAATTCAAGCAAGCTTGTGGGGGTCTCTAGATTGTGTCCAGTTTGTGTTGGCGGTCCGCATTGAAGATTGAGCTCGTAATTGAAGATTTATCTTTGGGTGATGGTGTTCTTCCTAATCTTGGCTGACTGGATGACTTGTGCATGATCCTAAAGATGTTCTGTGAAGCATGGCGTGTTCCTCAAAGAAGATTGAAGTCCCAGATATGTGTGGCTGACAGTGTAGTGATATGCATGAAGTTTTTGTAACAAGTCAAGTTGTATTTTTGTAATTTCTCTGTAATAAAATAAAGTATGTTGTACCAACTTTGATGTCATGTATAAATAAGAATTGTGAAGTCATTCAAAACTGTATGGAGTTGTGATGAGAATGTGGTAGAGAGGAGAAGAGAAAAAAGCAGACTAGAGGTGTTGAGCTTAAATGGAACTATCTCAAGCATAGTGAAGATACTAATCTCTAGTTCAAGTATGTAATATTTATATTATTTTGTAGATAGTGTGTCTCTTGTAGGTAGTGGGCCTCTTGTGAGTAGTGTGCTTAGGCAGTGAGCCCTAATTGGCAAGTGCCATTTTTTTCTTTCTTATTCTTTTAATAGAGAATACAATCTTGGGTTAGTCACCCCATGGTTTTTCCCTTAACCAAGTTTTCCACATTAAAATCTTGGTGTTATATGTGTTGAATGTGTTTCTACTCTTAATTTATTACATTATGCTTCCATGATTAAATCATTATTATGTTGTTGAAATATAAGAAGGTTTTAAGTGATTAAGGAAGAAAAGTTTTGGCGACAACTGATTCACCCTCCCCTCTCAGTTGTCTATCCTAAAACAAATAGCTAGTTGTGTAAGTTCTTACCAAACATCCTCAATGTGAGTCAGAATGGTGGTGACTCAATCTTATCTCTATAGAGAGTCATATGTGAAGTTTCAGTGGCTTGAACAGTGGCTGGAACTTTGTGTTTTACATTTTCTCAGACTACATGATCTTTGTTCAAACTTTGACCTGTATTATGCAAATGATTATCATCATTTGGTGTGGACTCATCTAAGGATTTCATGAAAGCTTTCTTGATGGTTGGAGTTTTCAGGAATTCTGATAGTGATAAGCTGATCTTAACTCTCTTCATCTCCTCTGCTAAATATGTGACTAACTTGTCTAATTCTGGAGATTGACTACTAGGTTTCAATACTGTGTTCTGAGGTGCAAAATACTATGAATTAACCTTGGAAATGTTGGCAAGAGATACTGCTAGGCATGATAGGTGTTGTCATTGATGGCAACTAAGATCATCCAATTCATCCACATAACACAATCTGTTCACACCAGAAGTCAGAATCAGAATGTGTCTAAGTCTGGGTAGTTAGGAACAGAGCAAGTGACAGGGTCCGATATCTTGGTCCGGATCTCTATGGTGGAAAGGTATGGTTTGTTGTGGATCTGAGGTAGTTGTAAGCATTGACAAGACATTCTAAATCGAGAGTCTCATCCTCCAGAGATGGACTCTAAAGATATTAGCTTCTGACTATCAGGTTTCAGTTTGACAAAACAACAGAAGAAGAACAGGCCGACCTTGTGAATGATCCTATTTTTGAATGTATAGAAGTTGTCTATTGGGCAATTTATGATGATAAGTAGTGATAGCCAACATGATTGATGATTTACAAGTGCAAGTTTCAATCCGCATCTCATATTATGTATGAATCTAGCCGATAAAGCAGAGTACTCTACAAAGTTCTAAATGTTCTTGAATCCAACTAGTAAAATGATTGTAGATCATGTTGTGGATATATATATTCGATGGAATTGGATGATTTAGTGTGTGTGTGTTGCGATTATGGAGTAATTGCAGAAGGAAGCAGAGATCAAAGTTTAGATGCTAGCAGAGTGGTAAGATGAGGAGAGTAAAGATGAAGTGTATCAAGTTAGTTTTCTATGCTTAACTGGAACTAAACTTCAGCATTGATAGATGCCAAATATCAGTTCAAATTTATTGTAACTCTTTTTTCTTGTAGGCAGTGAGCCTTCTTTTGAGCAATGCACCCAAATGCATGTGCATTCCCCATTGTAATACTTTTAACAAAGTATAATCTTTGTGGGTTAACCCCCACCATGGTTTTTCCCTTAATCGAGTTTCCACATCAAAAATCTTGTTGTCAAGTGTACTATTTATGTTTCTACTCATGTGTTATTGATTTATGCTGAAATGTTCACATCATTGATTTGATTATAAGTTGTAAAGGAAGATTAAGAAAAAGAAATTGTTAAATTGTGTGACAAATTATTCACCCCCCCTCTCAATTGTCCGGACCTAATTCAACAATTGGTTTCAAAGCCAGGTTCCTTAAAAGAAGCTTAACAACTTGAGGAAAGATCTTGGAAGGAGTTTTGAATAGTTTCACTCAAATATCAACTTCAGCTGGCTCTAAAAGATCTTGATCAGTCCAAAGCATAAATATCTAATCTAAAAGATGAAATCAAGGATGCTAATGATACCATTGAAATGTTAAAAGATAAATTAAAGAAGTCTTTGGGAAGGAATAAGGAGCTACTTCTACAATTATCCAGTTTAACTAAAGACAATGGCATGAATGAAGCCTTGGAAGAAAAGTCAAAGGAGTGTGAGAAGCTGTCAAAAGAAGTTGCTATTTTAAAAGTTGAGATGGAATCTGGGGCAATGAGGTTTACCAAACAAATTGAGCAAAGGAAGAAGACTGAAGAAGATTTGAATCAAACTCTAAGAGAAAGAACTGATGAATGCTACAGATTGGACAATATTGCTGGTCATCTAAAATTTGATCTACAAGAAAGCAAAGACAATGAAAGAGATCTTGAAAGACAAATTGTCATTCTCAGACATGAACTAAAAGTTGCAAATGAATACAAGGAGAAGTTCAAGATAAGTTTAGTTAAACTTGAAGCAATACTTGAGGGTCAGAAAAGGGCTAAAGACAAGCATGGTCTTGGATATGAGAAAGGTGAAATCTCTGGATCTGGATAAAGAAACTTTCAACCAATGAATGGGACAAACAGACCTAGAAGACCTCTGATAAGATAGCCTAATGCTCAAAGGTATCCATCTTTCAATGGAAATTGTTTCAAGTGCAATAAATTGGTCATAAAGCCACTCAATATAGAAGTAGAGTAAATCAAAATAATCCATCCTTCTACAGACAATGCTTCAATTGTAAGAGGTATGGTCATAAATCCAATGAATGTAGAAGTATGATAATGAATGACTCATCAAATAAACGAAATAGGAATTCTTTCAATGGCAAATGCTTTGCATGCAATAGATTTGGACATATGGCCAATCAGTGCAGATCAATAGGAAATCAATCAAATGGGCAAATAAATGTAGTGTGCTTCCATTGTAACCAATCTGGTCATTTCACAATATTCTACAGAAGTAGGACTAATGAAGGAAGAGGTCTGGTGAACAAAAAATTGGATGAGCAGAGACAAGACAAAGGCAAAAGAAAAATTGAAGAGAATGAGATCTAGAATTAAACAAGTGAGGCATGGGTCAAGAAAGCAAATGTGAACCATAGTGATGGGTCCGCACGGGAATCCGGTGTAGATAATTCCTCAGGGAATTAAATTAGGAACTCTGGCTCAAGGGGAGCTGCAATAAAAATCAAAATCCCCCAGCTAGTAAGTGCCCGAAGCTGACACGGTGAGAAAAGAGATCTTGGATTGTTTCAGATAATTTGGAAGGATTTTTGGAAGAAAAAAGGTGGATATGGCAAATTGTAGAATGATTCATGAGAAACTATTAAACAAACAGAGTAACCGAATGGACTAGGGCAGAGCATTTATTACAAAGAAAAAATTAAGCGCTTCAAAGCATAAAAGGGTCATTCATTCCATAGTCAGATCACTTTGCATTAGAAGAAAGAAAGAAGTGAAAGAGTGAACGAGCTCTAAGCTAAGAATTCTCAAGAATTAAAGCTCAAAGAGGATCCTCAAGAAAAACCCTAACCTGCAGAACAAGGTATTTTCTGCGAAACCTCTTGAATTCCCAATCTCTGCAAATGGCTGCACCTTTAGTTGTTGATGTCACTGAAAGGCCCTATCTTGAATTTAAGAAGCATCCTTACAAATCTGTTGAAGTCAAACCGCTAGGTGCTTTTTTGAGTGTTCCATATGGGTTTTACATGTTGAAGACATTAGGGCATACATTCACTGTAACATGGATGAATTTGGAAACCTAAAACTCTTGGATTTGCTCAACAACTACTTAACTGATGATAGCCATAAATTAAAACTAGAATACAAAGCCCTAGAAAGCAAACACTTTCTGCAAGTCATTAGGTTTCTGATATTTGATGAAAATGAATGGGTTTGATATGTATTGAGCCGAATACATAATGAGTTCATGTGGCTATTGAAACCATTTAAGATTACAAAGGATGTTATCAAGACTATAACTAGGTTAAATTCCTCTGGCAGATTACCTATGCTGAAAGCCATGAAAAACTAGACAGTAATTGAAGCTACCGGTACCAAGTTTGACAAAAGAGCAATGACCATCAATGACATCATAGAACCTGATGTTAAATTTTCCTCCATGGTAATTGGGTACAAGATTTACCAGTCCAGTAGGGAAAATTCTATCTCTAGAACTACAATATATGCAACCTATCAAATAGTAAAGGAGAATGTTGATTATGATCTTTGCAAACTACTACAGAATTAGTTGATTGAGAATTTGAGCAAAATAAAGAGAGAGGAAAAATACCTTCAAATATGGTTCCTTGATTATATGTTTGTTCTTATATTTTATGAATGAAGTACCTGGAATTCAAGGTGTGTATTGGACAACTGACAGGCCTATAGCATGACAAATAAGAGATCACCTTCTTAGTCTTGGTGACTCCCAAGCCCAAAAGACTGCCATTTGGGGCTACTTCAAAAACTTCCAAAGTTTAATGCAAGCAAGGGAGAAAATACCTAAAACAATTGTAGAGAAGTATGAAAATGACATATGTTTCATGGTTGCCACAGATTAGTGCTTGATGAAAGCTGTAGAACCAAGGACATTTTGGATAATGCCTGTGGGTTATGAGGTGGATGAAAGAGTTTTGGATATGTATGCTTAGCATCTTGTGAGCACACCTAAAGATACCTCTGTGGAAAGGTTTGGAACTTACAAGGAACTGAGTCTAAAATTGCATGTGGAACTTAGACAGCTGGAGACCAAAAGGAAAGTGCAAAGACAAGTTAAAAAGTATGCTGAGAGCATTGGCCTAACAAAGGAAGCAGTGAAATAGAATAGAGAAAGAATTGAGAAGGATGAAAAAGAAAAATAGGACAATAAATAGGAAGATTCTCTAGTGGAACCATCCTTCACTTCAAGGACTACTAGAAGCTCTACTGCTGCTTCTATTCCTTCTAAAAATGCACAACCAAAAGTTAGACCATCCGGTGAAGCAAGTAAGAGAAAGAAGACAAAAGCCGCAAGAATGAGTGTCAACACAAAAGATGATGAGGAGACAGAGACAGATGCAGAAGTCAAAGAGATAAAATTTAATAAAGCCAGAACTTTGAAGACTTCTAAAGACCAGCCTTTCGGAAGCATTGGACCAGTAAAAAGCAAGTACCTTGTAAGGTCGCTATGACTATTTATGAAATTGTAAGAATGATCATTGTTCATGGAAACTTAAATCCTATCAGAGTTTACTATGATAATTTTGATCAAGCAAATAAGAAAATTTTGGAAGATGCCATTATCATATATTTGAACAAATTCAATAGAGCCCTATTGGAAATTTTACAAGAACTTCCTAAGGGTTTAAGGAAAGTATTGGAAATGAGGAAAGAAATAGCCAAGGCTAAGGATCTACAACTTAGAGAGTATTTCATTTCTACTTTGTGTCCTATAATGACTAGAAAGAAGCAGATAAAATCCTCAGAGAAGTTAAAGAAAAATTTAGAAGCAAGGTTCAGATGATCAAGCTGATGCTTGATAAAATTGAGGAAATTGTAAAAGAAACAGAGGAAATTTTGAGAAAGTCCATAGACAAGGATAAATATTATATTATTTCAGAGAAATAAGTTTAAGAAGACAGTTCTCTAGTTTTGGAACTGGAAGCTCCAAAAGAAGAGATTAACAAGACAATTGATGACCAATGTGTTAATTTAGATCCTCTAAAATTAATCTATGAAGAGACTAATGTTGGATTTGATTCATCAAATCTGAATGTTGGAGAAGTTCAGGAAAAGAACATCACTAAGTAGCAATTTGAGTTTGGTGAAGCCTCTATTCCGGAAGAGGAACAAGTCAGTTAGGAAGACATAGAAATGACAGGTAAATTAATTGATGCAAAAGAAACTCTTCCACTTGATCTTTTCAGAAAAGAAGAGGATATTGCTGCTATACAAACCCCTCTGGATCAGGCAGTGAGTGGTGAAGACAAAAAAAAGATTTCACCTACAAGTGATACAAGAAATGATAAAGCAGAGGAAGAGAAGGAAGAAAACCAAGAAGACAAAGCAAAAGAAGATGGTGCAAATGTTGAAGCACCTAAAACATATGCTAAAAATTTTGATGAACAAATGAATGATTTAGAAAATGTTGCAAGAGACACTGAAGATGCAGTGAAAAGTCTTCTTGAAAAGGATATGATTGAGCTTGATGAGCCTGAATTACTCCAAAGTCTAACCAATCCAGATGCTCTCTCTCCCATTCGATTGATGAAAATAACATCTTTCACCCAAGTAAAGGCTAGAGAAAAACTATTAAAGTCCCATATGGAGGATAATGAGCTACTGGGGCTTGTAACTAGGAATTTGGAGAATTTAATGCCTTCCTACTAGAAAAGTCCATCTATTTCCCCTTCTGGACATCTAAAAAATCTGGTAAGTTCTATAAATACTCATTTTGAATCCTTTGAAAAATTTATAGAGGCAAAGATCTAGAAAGAGTTTCTGGATAAGAAATTTAGTGAAGTACATAATCTAATAGGAAATGATAGGATGATACTTAGCATTAGCATAAGGAGTATTCAGAATGATTTAATTGATGGAAGAGATATGTACAAATTCTATCTATCATGGCCTAAAATTAGTGAGGATATTGAGAAGAAGATAAAGAAGCAAGAACAGAAATTGTCAAATCTTTCTCAAATTTTTGATCCTCTAACAGTTTCGCCTATAAGTCAAGAATGTCAAGTAATTAGCTTGACAGATGAGATAAAGAGGCTTGGTAAAGAAAAAAGTATCATTATGCAGAGATTGTGTGAGCTCCAGGAATTGATTTCCCCCAAGTTAGAAACCATGTTTAATGCCTTATTAGAAGCTCGGACTGCACTTCAGACAAGTAATCCTTTGGATATGACAAAGGCAGAAGCATATGCATTTTTGCTGAGTGGACACATCTCAATTTTGGATGGAATAAAGGGAACTTGGGCCTTTGAACTTGTGCAATTGAAAAATAGTTTTGCAGATATTCTCAAGTTCATGTGAATAGAAATTAATGATTAGTTGTACATATGCGGTCCTATATGCAATTTTTTGAAGAATTTTGGCTTATGGACCCCACCCTTTGCAATTGATGTCAAAGGGGGAGTAAGGGTCAATGAAAAATGAGGAATCCAACTAAGGGGGAGTACCAGAAAGAAGTGTGAACAATAGTATGGAGCACAAGCTAAGGGGGAGCTATTCTAACACTTTGTCATTTTTCACTAAGTGTTGCCATCAATGCCAAAGGGGGAGATTGTTGGCAAGAGACACTGCTAGGCATGATAGGTGTTGTCATTGATGGCAACTAAGATCATCCCAATCATCCACATAACACAATTTGTTCACACCAGAAGTCAAAATCAGAATGTGTCTAAGTCTGGGCAGTCAGGAATAGAGCAAGTGACAGGGTCAGGTATCTTGGTCCGGATCTCTTTGGTGGAAAGGCATGGTTTGTTGCGGATCTGATGTAGTTGTAAGCACTGACAAGACATTCTAAATCTAGAGTCTCGTCCTCCAAAGATGAAGGACTCAAAAGATATTAGCTTCTAAGTATCGAGTTTCAGTTCGACAGAACAAACAGAAGAAGAACAGGCCGACCATGTGAATGATCCTATTTCTGGATGTATAGAATTTGTCTATTGGGCAATTGATGATGATAAGTAGTGATAGCTGACATGATTAATGATTTACAAGTGCAAGTTTCAATCTGCATCTCATATTATGTATGAATTTAGCCGACAGAGCAGAGTACTCTACAAAGTTCTAAATGTTCCTGAAGCCGACTGGTAAAATGATTATAGATCATGTTGCGAATATATATATATATCTGATGGAATTGGATGATTTAGTGTGTGTGTGTGTGTTACGATTATGGAGTAATCATGAAAGGAAGTAGAGATCAAAGTTCAAATGCTAGCAGAGTAGTAAGACGAGGAGAGTAAAGATGAAGTGTATCAAGTCAATTTTCTATGCTTAACTGGAACTAAACTTTAGCATTGATAGATGCCAAATATTAGTTCAAATTTATTGTAACTCTTTTTTCTTGTAGGTAGTGAGCCTTCTTTTGAGCAGTAAGCTCTGGGAAGTGAGCCTGAATGCATGTGCATTCCCCATTGGAATACTTTTAATAGAGTATAATCTTTGTGGGTTAACCCCCACCGTGGTTTTTCCCTTAACCAAGTTTCCACGTCAAAAATCTTGGTGTCAAGTGTACAATTTATGTTTCTACTCATGTGTTATTGATTTATGCTAAATATTCACATCATTGATTTAATTATAAGTTGTAAAGGAAGATTAAGAAAAAGAAATTGTTAAATTGTGTGACAATTGATTCACCCCCCCTCTCAGTTGTCTGGACCTAATTCAACAGGGAGGACCAGGATTATTGCTTGCTTTTGGATTTGGAGGAGTGTTGAAGTTATTGGGAAGCAAAGATGTCATCAAAGGACTAGGAGGTCTATTGGAATTGCTCCTGAGGTTGTAATTATGCCTATCTTGATTATGCACTTCTTCATGTTCTACTGATGGCTCATTTTCATCCTCAAAAGGAAACACATAATTTGTCTCAAATTCTAGGGTAGATTCTTCACATGCTAATGTGTAGTTTTCATGAGCTGGCTCTATTTGGTGATGACGTTGATTTACAAAACTCTCAAGTACAAGGGAAAAGTCATATCCACAGGGAACAATATCATTTCCTTCAATGAAAGGAGGATCACTTGTGGTGTTGGATGCTTCAGCTTGAAAAATAGAAGCTGCTATTTTGAACTGAGGACAATCCAGTTCAGCATGTGCATTAGTATTGTGTATTCTACACCAGGTTGTAAGTGATGCCTCTACTAAATTAACTCTAGTAATCTGCTTTGGCTCATTAGGGGGTTGATCGTCTAAAGGTGATGGCAAGGAACCATTGTTTGGCCTAGTATTCCATACTCTAGGTTGCCTAGGTGCAGGATTGTTGTTGCCATTATTGTTGTTAAAATTCCTATCATTGTTGTGTCCCTTGTTAGGATATCTAGATCTATCATTGTTATATCCTCTATTCTGATTTGATTGGGAATAAAAATTTTGACTTCTTAGGTGTGTAATCTTAGTTGTCAACTTTTTCAGCTATGCATATATCTCTTTAATATCTTCTTTCTCTTCCTGAACTTTGGCTACTACATTTTCTTGTTGAGGTTTAAAGAAAGAAGAACCATTGCTATTGTTTTGTCCTACATCTTGAGGTGTTTGAACATGTCCTAGATATTGTATCATCTGACCATTCCCATTTGGAGAAGGCATGATACTAAGAGGAGGTACTTGTAATGGACTTGGCATTGCCATGGCAAGCATCATGGCTCCATTAGTCTATGGCTGAGCATGATATGTAGGATATGTAGGATATGCTAAGTAGGTGCTATAGAAGGGATTAATTGTTGATTTACTTTTATTGCTTCTTCAAAAGCTCTGGTTCGAGTTGTGACACCAGGTTGTGCTCTCCTTATGAACATGGAGGTCAGGGGATCTAGGGCTGAGTAATATATCAATCTGTTTGGTTCATCCCCTACATTGTATGGAGCTACCAACTTAGAGTACATCTTCTGATATCTAGCATTGAAGTTGGAAATAGGTTCTCCTTCTGCTCTTTTGATTGTAGCAAAAAGGTGATAAGTCATTGCGAGATCTATAGGTATCTTGAACCTATCCTTAAAGACTTTCTCCAAAGCATTCCATGAACCAATTCAAGCTTGAGCAAGGCTGATGTACCAATTATATCCTTCTTCTCCTAAGGACTATGGAAACAACCTACATCTACATCCTGATGTTCAATCCTTGCTCTACAACATGCTTCCTTGAATGTCCAGATATGATCATCTGCATCTTGATATGGATGATATTTAGGGCAAATCTTATCAGGATTCTTAGGCAAGGGGTGATATGTAGTAAAGGTCAAAGGTGAACCAATAGTAAAGTATGACTTTGTGATTGGTGCTTGCTGCACTTGAGGTATAACTGGTGATCTTGGAGGTGTCTGAGGCACAAATGGAGATATTGGAGGTGTTACAGTATGTCTTGATGAGGATCCTGATGTACTTGACTTGGGAGAATGGTGAATATCAATAGTATGAGGCCTAAGTCCACGAATGGGCAATTCCTCAAAAAGTCCACTGGATTTGGACCTAGTATTTGGCTGATGAGCCAAGATTGTAATAGCTTAAGATAGAATATTGGATTTCTAACTGAATATTTACAAAGATCATCTCAAATGATCTTCCAGAGTAAATGTTTTATGGTCAAGTGATGCAGAGTCACACAACAGAAGCTTGCAGATAGGATGAAAAATCCATTAAACCCACCAAACAACTAATCCTACTTCCTATCGGCAAGATCATCATATTCACCTACCAGCATCATCATCATGTTCGGTGAACATAATTATCCTCCTGACGATCACTATTCACCTTACCGCTAAACTCTATCTGTAGCATCATGCTGTTCGGCCTCATCTGCACCTTTATCAACATGATATAAAAAATCGGGTTCCTCCCCAATATCCTATTGATGACAACTTCATGCACCTCTCTTCGGATGCTTGCGTCACCCCGATATTCGACCCACTTACACAACCAGCATCAGGATGTAACTTATCAGGTCATATTGACACATCCTGATGATGATACTCCACTTTATGCACACAACAAATATTCAACTGAATATTCCTCCCGTCGGTGAACACTTCACACCGATCACCCTGATATCCTACGCCTATGCCAAAACACTTGTCTTCGGCAAGATAAACTTTTATCGGGTGATATTTTGGAATGTCCTGATGACAATGACGTCACATGCACTAATGTCTACATTAACTGGATATGACTCATTTACATACTCCGCAGCATGACATGAATTGTCAGGTTATACTCTAATATCCTGATGATGATCTATGTGATCCTCGGCTACCCGATATTCAAACAAAAGATAATCCTCCTTTCTTTAGCAAATGTGACTTTGACTCACCGTTGACCCATTTGATTGTACCTTCACCTGCATGTATGTTCTAGCATACAACCACGACATGTGGATGATGAATACACATGAAATGATGATCATGCAGATGATATATACAGGAAATATATATCCAACCTATATCATCCTGATGCCTTCAAAACATGCATTTTCCATAAGTTTCAAGACCGATCTGGATAGTGATAAGTGCATATATGCAGATGCGATATACATAGTCTGTAATATCGCATGCAGATGCTATATATCCGTCAAATGCACAAAAACTCTCAGAACTTCACAATCTCACATAGAAAACATTATGATCGAGCCGGATCATCACCTGAGCAATTCAAGCTTAGAATTTATCCTCCTAAACCCTAGCACATGAGGATGCTAGGATAACTCACAGCATGCTAACAATTGATCCCACAAACATGAAATGCATAAACAGAAAAACAACAATGCAAACTAAACTACTGTACATATCCATTCCACCGATTCAGAGAATCAACCGGTGGAATGGTTGAATGAATCCATTTCACCTGCAATAAGAGAATCAATACATAGATAGCTTGTAAATTAGATAAATGAAACTGATGGGATCTCTTACTTTCAATAACAGAAATGCATACAAAATTCACAATCTCACTACATCATAAATGTCTCTACTTCTGCTATGCTAAAAACTCACCAAACTATCACCTGTATCTACTCTGTCTAAAACCAACCGATCTGGGGCATAAATAATAATCCTCCGTGAGTACTACCAACTTGATTCCCAGTGGCTGGGAGACTTCCAAGTGGCTAGGAGAGGATAGCTAAGATAGTTGTCATAACAAACTTGTAACTAACCTACACATCCCCCTAGATGGGACTAAAACATACGCATTGGTCCAATGGACCTGATTACATCAAAAAGTCAAACATACTAAAAATAGACTTATGTGCTATTTTGCAGGGGTGCTCCTGCACCATACTCCCCAGAACAAGAAATCTCAAGTCCACTTGAGATGAGAGTATGTAGATCTGCACCATGTTTCTGGATCAGCTCTTTAGTCATCCACACTACTTCTGAATCTGGTTTTCCCTACCAAGACACTAAATACTCCAAATAGTTTTTGTTTCAGGTCTTCTTGATCACTCAGGTGCCCAAAACCTTCTGCAACCGTGGTGAATCATGTTTTGGAATGTCATCAGCTGGTGTATCCTATAGGAGTTCCTGTTCTTGATCTGGATTATGCTTGTAGGGAGTTAAATCACATACATTGAATATAGGTGATAAACCAAGATTTGGAGGGAGTTGTGTCTCATAAGCATTCTGTCCATGCTTTCTCAAAATCTAACATGGTCCAATCTTCCTCTGCATGAGTTTAGTATATTTTCCCTTAGGAAGTCTTTCCTTCTTTAAATGAACCCATACTAAATCTCCAACATCAAACTGTACATCCTTCTTCTTATCAGCATACTCTTTATACTTCAAGGTAGTTTGCTGTAGTTGGATCTTGACCTGATCATGAACCTCTTTTATAGCTTCTGTAAAAGCTTCTCCCTCTGCACTAACAGGGTCTGCTGTAGGTAGATCTCTCAATTCCAAAATTCCTCTTGGATGCATACCATACACTATCTAAAAAGGTGATTTCCCTGTACTCTTGTTGACAGTATCATTATAGGAAAATTCGGCCTGAGAGAGGATATTATCCCACTTTTTGCCATGCTGTTGTGTTAAACATCTGAGCAAATTCCCTAAGGAATGATTTACTACTTCAGTCTGTCCATCTGTTTGAGGATGATATGTGGATGAGAAAGACAAATTGGTGCCCAGTTTCTTCCAAAGGGTTCTCCAGAAATGACCAATAAACTTCACATCCCTATCTGACACTATGCTCAATGGCAATCCATGTATTCTGACAATTTCCTTGAAAAACAAATCCGCAATGTACGAAGCATCAGCAGTGGTTTTGCATGGCAAGAAATGTGCCATTTTGCTGAATCTGTCCACTACAACAAAAACACTGTCAAATCATTTCCTTGTCCTTGGTAAACCCAAGACAAAATCCATATTTATGCTTTCCCATGGTCTGGAAGGAATGGGTAATGGCTAATATAAACCTGCATTAGTTGATCTCCCTTTTGCTTTCTGACATATCACACATGTCTCTACAAACTTTCTGACATCTGATTGTAACTTAGGCCAAAAATAATGTCTTCTAACAAGATCAAGAGTCTTATCCAAACCAAAATGACCTGCCATAGCTCCATAATATTTCTCTTTAATGATGTTCAACCTCATGGAACACTTTGGAATACACAATTGTCCACCCTTGAACAGCAATCCATCCTGGATTAGAAATTCAGAGGACTCAACATGATATTTATCTCCAAAAGTAGTACATACCTAATATATTTCTCCAAAATCTTCATCAGCATCATACATGGTCTTTAATGAATTAATGCCAACACTTTTCAACTGAATCTAGTTGACTGTTAGAGCTCTCCTACTCAAGGCATCTACTACCTTATTCTTGACTCCTTTCTTATGCTTCAATGTGAAAGTAAAAGCTTGTAAAGTTTCTACCCATTTCATACGCCTATGATTCAGTTTTTCCTGGCTGTTGATGAAACTCAGAGCCTGATTATTTGTGAATACTATGAATTCTTTTGGCATCAAGTAATGCCTCCATTTCTTGAGTGACTGGACTAAAGCATACATTTCCAAATCATATGATGAATACCTCTGTTTAGCATCATTGAGCTTCTCACTGAAAAATGTAATTGGCCTACCTTCTTGGCTGAGTACTGCTCCAATGGCCATGTGACTGGCATCACATTCTACCTGAAAGATCTTGTTAAAGTCTGGAAGTGCAAGGACTGGCTACTGTGCTACCTTCTTCTTCAATGTTTCAAAAGAATCATCTGCTTCCTTAGTCCAAGCAAATCTACACTTCTGTCCGCCTTTTATAGTATCAAGCATGGGTGCACAAATATGACTAAACCCTCTTATAAACTTTCTATAGAAGGTTGCTAACCCATGGAAACTTCTGACATCATTCATAGTCCTTAGAGTTGGCCAAGACAATATGGCACTTACCTTCTCCTTATCCATTTGCAGCTTTCCTTGTTAAATGACAAAACCCAAATATGTGATCTCCTCTTGCATGAACAAACACTTGTCCAAATTTATCATCAACTGCTCTTCATGTAACCTCTTGAGAACCAAATCTATATGTCTAAGATGTTCTTCCTTTGTGTTGCTGAAAATCAAAATGTCATCTAGATATACTATGACAAACTTTCCCATGAATTCTCTCAAGACTTCATTCATCAATCTCATAAAAGTACTAGGTGCATTAGACAACCCAAAATGCATAACTTTCCACTCATACAACCCTTCATTGGTTTTGAATGATGTTTTCCATTCATCTCCTATCCTAATTTTGATCTGATGATAACCACTCTTCAAATCTATTTTTGTAAAATATTTAGCACCTCCCAAATAGTCAAGTAAATCCTCTATCCTAGGGATTGGAAACCTATACCTGATTGTGATCATATTAATAGCCCTAGAATCTGTGCAAAGCCTCCAAGTGCCTTCTTTCTTTGGTGCTAGTACAGCTGGTACTGCACATGGACTTAAACTTTTACCAATCAGACCTGTGTCTAACAATTCCTCAATTTGTTAGCTACTTCTGCATTTTGTTCTGGAGTTAGCTTATATGCTACTTTGTTTGGAAGTGTAGATCTTGGGATTAGATCTATGCAATGGCTCATATCCCTTACAGGTGGTAGGGATCTTGGCATTCCATCAGAAATGATGCCTTTATACTTATCTAATAGCTCTTGGATAGCTGGGTCTATGAACCTCTGCTTCTTCTCTTTCTTGACTTCTTGCTGCTGTTCTTTATGCACTGTCATACATGGAATTAGGGCATATGCAACTGCACCTTTTGTTGCTACTTGTTTCATGAACTGTTTTCCTTCCATCAGCATTACCTTTACCTCTTTTCCCTTTGATTTCTCCTCCTTCTCTATCAATGGTAGTAACTCTGTCACCTTACCATCCTTGGTGATTGTATAGGTGTTTCTTACACCATCATGGCATGCCTTCAAATCATACTGCCATGGTATACCAAATAAAAGATTGCAAGCATCCATCTTGGTAATGTCAAACAATAACCTATCTTTATATTCTCCAATCTGAAATTCTACCCAAGCTTGTTCTTCTACAACTGTTTACTGACCTTGGGTAAGCCATGCGACTTTATATGGGGATGGGTGAGGTAATCTCCTAAGCTTAAGCTTTGTTACCATTTCATCAGATACAAAATTTTTAGTAGAACCAGAATTAATTAAAACTTTGCATGCCTTACCTCCTGCTTTGCAAATGGTTCTGAAAAGAGACTTTCTTTGTGGGGGTTCTTTGTTAGGTACCTTCATGGTAGTCATTGCTCTTCTCATCATCAGAGATTCTCCACTCTCTAGATATCCATAATTGTCAAGAGCATTCACACTCTGAAAAGCATTAGAGCCTGTTGCACTTTGGCTATCAAGTTCTTGGATCAGATTTGTTCTCCTTTCTCCTGTTGAGCTGGTTGCCTTTTCTGGACATCTGCTGGCTATATGGCCTTCTTTATTACAGTTATAACATCTGATAGATCCTCTGCCCTAGGATCTTCCTCTGAAAGGTCTTCTGCCTCTGAAGTTTCCTTGCTGATTGTAACTTTCTCTCTGGTTTTGACTGTTATCTCCCTTGCTGTTGTCATGACTGGATTCTCCCTGATATCCATGTCCATATCCTCTACCTCTGAAAGGACCTCTTCCACCTCTTTGCTATTTTCCTCTTCCTCTTCTGTTCTGTTCTTGTCTTCTCCTTAACTTCTCTTCCACTTTTAGTGCTAACTGAAAACATTTCTGAACTGTATCTGGATTATGCAGATTCAAATCTTCCTGAATGTTGAACCTCAATCCATTAAGGTATCTGGCTACCTTTTCTTCCTCACTTTCCTTTACCTTTGTCTTCACACAAAGTTTTATGAATTCCTCTGTATATGAGCTAACATCTAGCTCCTTCTACTTCAAGTTTTGCTTCCTCTTGTGTAATTAGATACTGTAATCCAATGGAACATAGGCTTCCTTCACTAAAGCCATCATCTTCTTCCATGTAGTGACTCTACGCTTTCCTTCTTGTACTCTGTCATCCTGGACAAAATTCCACCATGTCAATGCAGCTTCTTTCATCTTTGATTGGGCTATCTTCACTCTCTGTTGTTCTGGTATCTCTTCTGTCTCAAAGAAATTATCTAGGGAGTCTATCCACTCCATCACCGAATCAAGATTCATCTTTCTTGTAAATATTGGCAAATCCAGTTTCACATCCATGGTTCTCCTCTCCATGGCTTTGAGGGCATTAATCAAGGGTCTCTAGTCTACAAGAATGACTTCCTCGTTCCACCTAGGGATCTCTTCTTCTTCCCTATCTTCTTCTTTACCAGAACCTACTCTGTCCCTCAACTTCTCCAACTCATCCTTCAATTCCTTATTCTAAGCCTTCACAGCTTTGCTCTCTGCAATCTGTTTCTTCACCAGCACAGCCAACTCAGGGTTGGTCATCCTTGTCGGGAACTTTGATGTTCCTTCATTTGACATCCTGTATTTCTTTTTCTTCTTCCCAAAAGGTTTTTCCTTTGCTCTGACACCACTATGATGTAGAGTCACACAGCAGAAGCTTGTAGACAGGATGAAAAACCCATTAAACCCACCAAACAACTAATCCTACTTCCTATCAGTAAGATCATCATATTCACCTACCAGCATCATCATCACGTTTGGTGAACACAATTATCCTCCTGACGATCACTATTCACCTTACTGCTAAACTCTATCTGCGGCATCATGATGTTTGGCCTCATCTACACCTTTATCAACATGATATAAAATATCGGGTTCCTCCCAAATATCCTGTTGATGACAACTTCATGCACCTCTCTTCAGATGCTTATGTCACCCCGATATTCGACCCACTTACACAACCAGCATCAGGATGTAACTTATTAGGTCATATTGACACATCCTGATGATGATACTCCACTTTATGCACACGACGAATATTCCACCGAATATTCCTCCCGTCAGCGAACACTTCGCACTGATCACCCCAATATCCTATGCCTATGCCAAAACACTTGTCTTCGGCAAGATAAACTTTTATCGGGTGATATTTTGGAATGTCCTGATGATGATGACGTCACATGCACTGATGTCTACGTCAACCGGATATGACTCATTTACATACTCTGTAGCATGACATGAATTGTTGGGTTATACTCTAATATCTTGATGATGATCTATGTGATCCTCGGCTACCCGATATTCAAACAAAAGATAATCCTCCTCCTTTCTTTAGCAAATGTGTCTTTGACTCGCCATTGACTTGTTTGATTGTACCTTCACCTGCATGTATGTTCCAGCATACAACCACGACATGCGGATGATGAATACACACGAAATGATGATCCTACAAATGATATATACAAGAAATATATATCCAACCTATATCATCCTGATGCCTTCAAAACATGCATTTTCCATAAGTTTCAAGACCAATCCAGATAGCGATAAGCGTACATATGTAGATGCGATATACACAGTCTGTAATATCACATGCAGATGCTGTATATTCGTCAAATGCACAAAAACTCTCAGAACTTCACAATCTCACATAGAAAACATTATGATTGAGCTGGATCATCACCTGAGCAATTCAAGCTTAGAATTTATCCTCCTAAACCCTAGCACATGAGGATGCTAAGATAACTCACAGCATGCTAACAATCGATCCCACGAACATGAAATGCATAAACAGAAAAACAACGATGTAAACTAAACTACTATACATATCCATTCCACCGATTCAGAGAATTAATCAGTGGAATGGTTGAATGAATCCATTTCACCTGCAATAAGAGAATCAATACACAAATAGCTTGTAAATTAGATAAATGAAACTGATGGGATCTCTTACTTTCAATAATAGAAATGCATACAAAATTCATAGTCTCACTGCATCACAAAGGTCTCTACTTCTGCTATGCTAAAAACTCACCAAACTATTAATTGTATCTACTCTGTCTAAAACCAACCGATCTAGGGCATAAATAATAATCCTCTACGAGTACTACCAACTTGATTCCCAGCAGCTGGGAGACTTCCAAGTGGCTGGGAGAGGACAGCTAAGACAGTTGTCATAAAAAACTTCTAACTAACCTGCACATCCTCCTAGATGGGACTAAAACATACGCATTGGTCCAATGGACCTGATTACATAAAAAAGTCAAACATACTAAAAATAGACTTATGTGTTGTTTTGCAGGGGTGCTCCTGCACCATCAAGACTCGGTAATGACTGGATATTTATACAATATGTGCATCAAACATGTAAATATGAACAAAGACTGAACTTCTAAATACAGATATCAGGATATTTAGCCACACGGGCAGGTATCTAAAGGATATTTGCAAAGAAAAACTTGAACAACAAGTCAGTATTTGAAGACTTCAAGCGAATGACTGCAAAGATCAGAGAATTTATGCACTATATTAAAATATTTATGATCAATACTCTTGAAACAACCTGAAACAAGTGAATCTTTGCACAAATGCCCAGAGCATAGCCAAATTTAACAAACTTTGACAAGATCACCTTGTAAATATGTAGGAATTGGATGTAGCTGACCAATCTAGCAACAATAGAGGATGGATGGCCCTCCTTCTAGTGCTAATTTATGTTGGTTATGATGTTAGTCACAACAACACGAATAAAAGTTCACACAACAAACCTTTATATCTTGACAAGTATGATCAATTTAGGATAAATTGATGACCCCAAGTCTCTGATGATTAGTTCATAATCTACTGACGTTACTCAGAGATTGATGTGATATGTTGGTTTCCATCCAAGGGGACTTACGTTGTTTTGCTATTAAAATTGATGTCTGAACATCCGGTATTACACCTACTTTCTGTAAATTACTTCACAAACAAAGTTATTTCTACTACATTCAATAGATGATGATGATATTTTCTAAGTTTGATCAATTCTTCTAAACATCAACTGTCATGAATCAATTTTTACTTCTGCACTATGAATTTGTCTAAATAATATGCTTTTAAGCTGATATTTGCATGATTACTGTTAACATTTATCTGAGTTGGCATGAGATTTTTAATTATACATGCAAATTAACTCAAATATGCTAAGAATATTCAATTTCTTTCAGGATATTTGCATATTTCTATGTATTTGCTTAGGATTATCTATGTATTTGCAATTGTGATGGCAATTTGAATGAAATTAAGAAAATTATGTAAAATAGTTTTTAATCTTTCCTAAATTGAATGAATCTTTAGCTATTGGTCCACATACACTCTAGATACTATCATGAAAGGAAGAAAATCAAACCATAGGTTCACCAGGGTGTTCCACAACTAAGTATGGTTGATGCAAACTTCGATGGAAAAGAGAAGACAACATTTACAACATGAATTGTACTCCAAAGGATGCAGCAACTCAAAGCACAAGCCAAGAGTTCATCTATTGATTACTCAAAGTATATGAGTGTATGTAATCTAGACTTTACTTTCATTAAGTATGCAAAAGATATATACATCTACAATCAGCTTTGAAATTAGTCTTGGGAAACTTCAACAATCTAACTTCAATTAAGTTTTGAATAATAATACAATGTGCACTCCATCTCCTTTTATAGGACAAAGAGAGGAGGTAGTTACATTGATCCAATGATCAAGATTTGTCTATCTAAATCAATGGTCTATATCTCCTTTGACTTGGTCAACAAATATCAAAATGTGGCACAAGTTGTTATATGGAGCCTAATCAAACTCAGAGGTTAAATTTTCCCCACTTTTATCGGTGCAGTTTCCCCCTAAATTCCTACAGGGTCAAGGGGCAACGCCCCTTGTGGGGGTTTGGGGGCAATGCCCCCAAGACGGGGTCAAGGGGTGTTTATTTTTTCTATTGACCAACATAAAAAAACACTATTTTTGTAACCAACATAAGGCTTGATAAAAGCGGCTAAGGGTTAGGGTTTCCATTGATATTGTATTGTAGCATTTTTGCAGCGGCATTGAGTTGCAAGGATTGCTGGTTGTAATCAGTTTGATTTACTAGATAATATTATTGGACTCTCTATTGGTAGATGTAGCCCAAGTTTGGGTGAACCATGTTAAAACTTGTCTCTCGCTGATTATTATTTCTGTGCATTTTTCATTCCTTTGTTTAATCTTTATTTGCATTTAATTGATATATTCTGCCAGCTAACCCTAACAAGTGGTATCAGAGTGGGTTGTGTTTGATTATCATCTACAGGAAGGTCTCACGGTTGAGTGGGAGCAATGGCGGATGAGGGTAAATTGAAGGTCAATAAATTTAATGGGAAGAACTATCAGTTATGGAAGATGCAGATGGAGGATTACCTCTATCAGAAAGATTTATGAAGGCCATTGGAAGGAGTATCCAAGAAACTGGCTGGAATGATGGATGAGGATTGGGAACTTTTGGATAGAAAGGCACTGGGAACCATTTGGTTGTGCCTAGCACCATCAGTGGCATTCAATATAACAGAAGTGAAGACAACAAGTGAACTGATGAAAGATTTGGCTAAATTATATGAAAAACCCTCAGCATCAAATAATGTATTTCTCATGAAGCGTTTGTTTAATCTGAAAATGGTTGAAGGTGGATCTGTGACAGATCATTTAAATGAGTTTAATACAATTGTCAATCAGTTAACTTCTGTAAAAGTGAAATTTGATGAAGAGATGAGGGCTCTCTTGGTTTTATGTTCTTTGCCAGAAAGATGGAATAGCTTGGTAATGGTTGTAAGTAACTTTGTCTTTGGTTCAAACACATTGAAATTTGATGATGTTGTTGGTGTTATCCATAGCGAGGAAATGCGACAAAAAAGCTCAGGAGGGTCCACATCAGGTAGTGTTTTGAATGCAGAAAGTAGGGGCAAATCCAAGGAGAGAGGAAAAGGTTTTGGAGGACATGGGAAGTCATTAGGAAAAATAAAGGATAAGAGATCCCAATCCAGAGGACAGAAGGACTGTTGGTATTATGGGAAACCAAGTCATCTGAAGAAAGATTGCTGGTCTCAGAAGAATAAGGAGACAAACAAGAAGGCAATAAGGAGGCAAATGTGGTAAGTGATAAATCTAAAGATGATGCTTTGATTCTTTCCCTAGATAATGCTGATGATTCATGGGTTTTAGATTCAGGGGCCTCATTTCATGTTATGCTCCATAGAAGTTATTTTCTTGATTATGTCCAAGGGGATTTTGGGCTGGTTTATTTGGGAGATAACGAACCCTGTTAGATTGTTGGAAAGGGAAGAATTAAGATTAAGTTGCAGAATGGGAATCATTGGCTACTACAAGAGGTAAGGCATGTTCCAAGGCTTAGTAGGAATTTAATTCCAGCAGGGTAGCTAGCTGAAGAAGGTTGCATTATTACATTTACTGATAAAAATTGGAAGGTTTCAAAAGGTGCCTTAATAGTAGCAAAATGTGTGAAAGTAGGCACCTTATATCTTTGTATAGGTCATATTGTTCCTTCTACTTTAGCTGTTGCAGAGAAAAAACAAACAGGTTCAGGAACAATTGCTGTAGGTTGGCAGGAAGAGACTGAAACAGTTGCTGGAGATTCTGAGACAATACAATGGCATAACAGACTTGGGCATATGAGTGAAAAAGGTATGAAGGTACTTCATCCTAAGAAAGTTTTACCAGGTCTGAAATGTATTAATATGGATTTATGTGAAAGTTATATGTATGGAAAACAAAAGAGAGTTAGTTTTCTCAAGGATGGGAAGCAAAATAAAAATGAAAAGTTGGAGCTTATGCATACAGATGTATAGGGACCAGCTCAGGTATCTTCTCTCGGTAGCTCTCGGTATTATGTTACATTCATAGATAATGCAACTAGGAAGGTATGGATTTATTTCCTTAGGCAGAAATCTGATGTATTTGAAACATTTAAAAAATGGAGAAGCTTGGTTGAGAATGAGACGGGTAACGGACTAAAATGTCTCAGATATGATAATGGTGGTGAGTATTGCAGCAAAAAAATTGAGGATTATTGTTCCTTTAATGGAATTTGTAGGTAGAAAATGGGGTGGCTGAGCACATGAATAGGACAATAATGGAGCGTACAAGGACCATGAGATTGCATGTTGGGCTGCCTTTAAATATGTGGGCAGAGGTTGTCAACACTGTTGTATATTTAATTAACAGAGGTCCTTCAGTTCCTTTGGGCTGTGGTACTCTAGAGGAAACATGGATAGGTAAGAAGGTGAGTTATTCTTTTCTTAAAACTTTCAGATGTGAAGCATTTGCACATGTAGATTCTAAAAATAGAACCAAGCTAGATGTAAAATCAAAAAAGTGTACCTTTGTTGGATATGGCATTGATGAATTTGGTTAAAGGCTTTGGGATTTTGAAAATCAGAAAATTGTGAGAAGCAGGGATGTTATATTCAATGAGAAGGTGTTGTACAAAGATCAGTTGTAGTAGCATGAGAAGAAAGAAAAAGATTATGTGGTGTTGGATGATACTCCAAATAGTGATGTTCCAGTGGTTCCTCCTGCTCCGCAATAGCAACCAAAAATACCACAAACTCTAGTGAATGTTAGACAGTCAACAAGGCTAAGTAGACCTCCTGAAAGGTTTTCTCCATCTTTGTATTCTATTTTGTTAACAGATGCTAGTGAACCAAAAGAGTATGATGAAGCTATGTAGGTGGATACACAGGTTTAGTGGGAGATTGCAATGAAAGAAGAAATGGACTCCTTGTTGAAAAATTAGACTTGGGAATTATATAATTTACCTGCATGTAAAAAGGCTTTACCAAACAAATGGGTTTATAGGATGAAAGAGGAAGATGGAGATAAGAAAAGATTTAAAGCCAAGTTAGTTGTAAAAAGATTTTCACAGAAAAATGGCATTGATTTTGATGAGATATTTTCTCTAGTTGTCAAGATGACTTCTATTCGTACTATTTTGAGTATTGTGGCTGCTGAAGATTTGCATTTGGAACAACTAGATGTGAAAATTGTCTTTCTCCATGGTGATTTGGAGAAGGAGATATATATGGAAAAACCCCAAGGATTTGAGGTCAAAGGTAAGGAGAAATAGGTGTGCAGATTGAAAAAGAGTTTGTATGGCCTGAAACAAGCACCTCAATAATGGTATTTGAAATTTGATAGTTTTATGGTTGAGCAAGGCTACAGCCGGTGTAATTCTGACCATTGTGTTTATTTTAAGAGGTTGGATAATGACAGCTACATTATTTTATGTTTATATGTTGATGACATGCTTGTAGTGGGATCTAACATGGATCACATAAGAGAGATAAAACAACAGTTAGCACAGTCATTTGCTATGAAGGATTTAGGGGTAGCAAAACAAATCTTTGGTATAAAAATTTGCAGAGATAGGAAGAACATAAAATTGACTCTATCTCAGGCTAATTATTTTGAAAAGGTGTTGCAGAGATTCCATATGGAGAGTGCAAAAGCTGTCAGCACACCTTTGCCTAGTCATTTGAAATTGACTAAGGAGATGTGTCCTCAAACACCAGAGGAGGAAGAAAAAATGTCCAAGGTACCATATGCTTCAGCTATAGAAAGTTTAATGTATGCCATGGTATGCATGAGACTAGATATTGCACATGCTGTAGAAGTCGTAAGCAAGTATGAGTCATTCTAGATTACAGCATTGGAATGTGGTAAAATGGATTCTCAGATATTTGAGAGGTACATCCAATAAACACTTATGTTTTGGGGGGCTCTAATACTAATTTAGCAGGCTATGTAGACTTAGATTTGGCAGGGGATATTGATACCAGGTGAAGTACTACAGGTTATGTATTTACTGTAGGTGGGACAACGGTGAGTTGGATTTCACGGTTGCAAAAGGTGGTTGCTTTATCCACCACGGAGGCAGAATATGTAGCTGCAACAGAGGCAAGCAAGGAGATGATATGGCTATAATCTTTCATGGAAGAATTGGGCAAACAATAGGCTAACAATTATTTGTATACAGACAGTCAGAGTGACATACATCTTGCAAAGAATTATGCCTTGCATTCAAAGACCAAACACATACAGTTGAGGTATCACTTTATTCGGTCGGTGTTGGATGATGGATAGTTAAGGCTGGAAAAGATACATACAGATGAAAATCCATTGGATATGTTTACAAAGGTAGTGACAAGGAAGAAGCTGAGCTCCTCTTTAGCTTCGGTTGGTCTTCTAGACTGAAAACAACAAAAATAGAACAACAGAGTCCAGGGTGATTATTTCTAGTGGGAGCTACAGGGTCAACAGTGTTATGATTAGTCTCCAAGTGGGAGATGATATGGTGTGGAGTCTGATCAGTCTCCAAGTGGGAGATTTTTGTTATATGGAGCCTAATCAGACTCAGAGGTTAAATTTTCCCCACTTTATCGTCGTAGTTCCTCCCCAAATTCCTACGGGGGTTTGGGGGCAGCGCCCCTTGCGGAGTCCAGGGGTAGTGCCCCTGGTACGCTCCCTATCGCGATATAGGACGGGGTCAAGGGGCAGCACCCCCAAAATCTCACACAGTTTTTATTATTTTATAAAGGTGTTAGGTGTTATTTTTTTCTATTGATCGACATAAAAAAAAAAAAAAAAAAACCTATTTTTGTAACCGCCATAAGGCTTGATAAAGGCGGCTAAGGGTTAGAGTTTCCATTGATATTGTATTGTAGCATTTTTGTAGCAGCATTGAGTTACAGGATTGCTGGTTGTAATCAGTTTGATTTAATGGATAATAATATTGGAATTTCTATTTGTGGATGTAGCCCAAGTTTTGGTGAACCACGTTAAAACTTGTCTCTCACTGATTATTATTTCTGTGTATTTTTCATTCCTCTATTTAATCTTTATTTGCATTTAATTGATATCTTGTGCTGGCTAACCCTAACACAAGTTGCCAACTGGCAACCATCTAGTGGGACTCAATCACTTTTTGTCTCATTATACATATCACCTTGTCATCATGCATCCTTACTCTTCTTCTTCTTCATCTTCATCATCTTCATCATCCTCTTCATCATCATTATCATCATCAATATGACGGTCATCTCCTACATGTATGATGTTAGTCTCCCTTATGGGTTCATATGCCTACATTATTCTTTCAATCTCTCCCCCATCTTGAACTCTATCTCTTACTCTAGAATGCTCCTAGGAATGGAATTGTCTCTGTAGAGCAATCCATCTACTCTTTCTACTATTCAAGGTCTCATTATATGCTTCCACTTTGGCCTTCATCCTCATAGCCTTGTTGACTATATCCTCTATCATATGATGAAGAGGGTCATCTGTTGCTTGTTTGAAATTATTCTGAAAGGCTCCAATTACAAAATTAGCATCCTAATTTTCTATCTTTCCTTCTACATTACCTTCTAGAGCTTCAAAGGTATTGGCCTCCTCTACCATGAGATGATACAATTTAACAATGATCTTCCTCAGCTTGGCTTTACATCTTTCTAGGATATCACTTTCAAACCTGGTATCCTCATACCATATGCCCAATAATTGTGCAGTATTATTATCAAATAGCTGATTGTATATGAGCACCTTCATGTCTATATGTCTCATTTCAGCCAAGGCATCCAGATGTTTTTCTACTTTAATAGATCTTCATGCAACCTTCTTTTGAAGTTTATCTACTTTGCTCTTTAATGTGCCGACCAAGTTCCAATTGGATAAGGAGGTCTTTATCACTTTTTCTGCTTCAGTCATGAAAAGAATAAACCAATTGTCTAACACATGAACCTTATGGTTCATGATGTCCGGCCTTGTGACCTCATCTTGAGATATGATAGTTAGGGGCTGTGTCAACTAGCATGTGGTTAGGGTCAATTAACCCTTTTATAAATGTATGCAGTTGGGCAATATGCTCCTTATGCATTTTATTCTTATCCTTCTCCTTTTTTACACTTATCACCAAGCAGTCAATAATATCTTTGGCCTCTTGGCCCTCCCACTCCTCAGTAGCAAAGCCTAGATCAACATTAGTTATCTGAAATTCATCAATGCTTACTTCTCCTTTGGCCTTATCTACTATTGGCAGAGCTACTTGAGCTGTCCTCCTACCTGTTGTAGGATCTCTCCTGATGGCAGATGTTGGTCTAGCCTTCCTCTTAGGCTTGATCATTTCTATTGAAAATAGTGCACCAACATCAAACTCAGGCACATCAGTGTCCTGGGGTGGGTTTATTTCATGCTGCAACCAATATGGTATATCACCAGTGGGTCCTTGTTGGTCAGTTTCCTCAATGTGAGCATCCTAAGATTCTACATTCTGCTCAACCCTAGGTGGAGAATTTTCTTTTCTCTATTCTTCCTCATGCATTTTCTAATGAGGGGTCTCTTGTTTTGTAGGAGGCTCTTGTGATGCATTTACATTTTGCTCATGTGTATTTTGTTGCATTTGATCCTAAGGATTTTGGACATTTTTCTTTGTTTTAACCAAGTGATCACCTTGATCAGTCTTGTTCACATTCTTTGTTTCCTTTTGTTGATCATCACCTTGTTGAAGACTCCATTCTTTATCTTTTAAAGTGTCCCCCTCTCCAAGGTCTTGGGCTTTATCCATTTCCTTTTCATTTGTTCCTCTCTCAGGTGCTAGCTCATTATTCTGATTATCACTCTTATCAGGCATATCCTTATCACCCCCTATATGTACATTGACTTTCACTTTCTCTTGCTCCGGAGGTGCATCTTTATCTCTATCCTGATCCTCATCACCCTAATAAGCTAGGTCTATTGTAGCAGGGATGGTGACTTGATCAACCAAGTTTGTTAAGCCAGTCTGTTGAGATACCACCTTAGGGTTATCTTCTTCTATTTCTTCCATTTCAATCTCCTCCTGATGAATTTCCTTTTGAACTAGGGGAGTGTTATGAGGGGTCATTTTGGTATTTTCTACCAATGTCTCCATAGAATGAGCAAATCTATAATTAACTACGTCATCATCAGACAAGTCCACTGTATCATCTAGTGGAAAAGGTGGCTCCTTTCTTTCACTATGCATCTATTCTCATTGTTCATCCACCTTCTCGGTCTTGAACTGCACTATATCAGGAATGGGAACTTCATGTTGCAAGTTCTTCAAAATACCTTCACCACCTGCTCCCCTCAATAGAATAGGACTTATGTCTACAGTTCCTCTCATTACTTGTTTCTGTTTCTTTTGAGGTGGCATTGGAACTTTCTTCTTTTTCCTCTTGATCAAGAGTTCATCATCTGAGGGTTCTTCCTCTTCCTCTTCCCCTATAATAATAGGGGCAAGCTTTGCAGCACCCTTCTTCAGTTTTGTAGGTGTGTGGGTTGATGCTGCAGCTGATGTAGAAGCTACATTCTCTTTTGGTTGGGGTTGTCAGATAATCACCACCCCAGCCCCTTGGTTTCCTTTCTTATTTTTGCCTTGTTGCCTTTCTCCATTTGACTGCCTCTTCCCTAGGAGGAAATCATCATACTCTTCATCAAATAATTCTTGCCACTTTCTTTTATTGTCCATAGTGAAGGCTACCCCTTTAATCTTTAGCCGGGTGATCTCATTTTCTACCCAATCCTTGGTCAACTGCATGACCTTCTGAGTTAGCTAATCTAAGGAGGTTTCTTTTGGCTGATCCCACTCTGGAGCTGATATGGTATCATTGTATACCTTTTTGTCCTCATACTCCTGGGACATAATCTTACCATCATCCTCATGTAATTGGGCAGGCACTAGCTTGCAATTCAGGGTGTGTATCTGATTCAAGGTGAGCCTCTGACAGCCTCTCCTTCTAACCTCTACCTCATCATCACAATCAGCCCATAAATCTTTAATGTGCTTCTAATGCATAGGCGTCTTATGTAATGTCAGTGTTCTCTCATAAGGATCATATGGCCTGGCCAGTGGAAAGGGCTGCAAGTGCATCAATTTCAATCCTCCCATTACATCTTTGACACTTTCCCTATCAGGGCACATATACCAGCCGATGTAGATTGGAAACAAGACATTTGGTATCTTTCCCTTTTCAATATAAGCCTCTACTGAGGGCAGTATATGTCTGGTAAATTCTATTAGGATGACCTGATCAGTTGGATATCTTGGCAACATTAGAGGTTGCCTAGTGAATCCTTCAATCCTTAGGTATGAAAAAGTGGGGAATTGGATAAACCACGCCCCATTCTTGTATATGACAACTTGTGCTTCCACACTCAATATTTTTGTTTTGTCCTCTTCCATGGTCCTGACAAGGTGCATAGAGAATGAATCATTTACTCTCCTATATTGTTGGAGATATTATCTTCTTTTTAACTATGGGTAATGATCCCATATGTTCACATCAGCAAGGTTACTTCCAACCCTACCTACTGTTTGTAATCCATTGAATGTGTCTCTAAATGCACAAGCATATACTACGTAAGAGTTCATATGGAACATATTCACTTTTCCTCCTAATCTTCTCATTCCCTCATCTAGGCTATCACTTATGATTTTAGCCCATAGGGGTTTTTTTTCAGAACATTCCACCATCCTGATGATACCATACATCCAATTCTCAAAAGCTCCAGCATTTTGTTTCCCTGACATTCTGCTAAGCATTGTCATCATGTACTGGTATTCAGGAGCAAAATCAAACTTGAAGAGATATACAGGTAAATTGGCCGAGGCTTTGTATGTGCTACTTTTGGATATCCATTGATACATGATCCGCCTAGCTTCCCTCTGTTTATTCTATACTCTTTTTCCAACTTTCCCAGGTTTAAACGAACCACATTAGGTCCCTTAGGCAAATTAAAAGCTGAGGTGATGCCTGCAATGGAAAAGTCTGCATAGATTCTACCATGTTTTTATACCTTTTTGGTCTCTACATTGTAGTTCCAGACACATTCTATCACCAATTCAGTGGCTTCCATTACATACGAAAATCCGCCAGCATTTCACATTCCTGAACTGTATATGCTCATAAGTAGAGGGTTTCCACTTCCTCTCTCTAGTCTTGTTGTCCATGCATCAAGATCAGTACTCCCTTGATGCATATCATTGATTTGTCCATATTTGGATGCCACTCCCTCTGGCTGCAAGTACATAGGTTTCAAAAATTCTGTCTTAGAGCGATTCTTTCTGAATGCCACGAGATCCTAGGATAAAACATGCATATCTTACTCTAATGTGTCATGTGCAGCAGTGGTTTAGTGATCACATGCATTTCATGGTGATAATTCTAATCAATCTAGTTTTTTTTATGCATCGTCATGTCAATTAACTCTTAAAAAAACCATTTTTACCTTTCATTCACCATAAACGACAAAAGAGGGTTTTTTTAAGTTACATACCTGATAATCTGTTCCCTTTTACTATGTGGGTTATATCCGGATCATCGTGATCCTATTGCAATTACCGTTCCATTCTGTTTGGATGTGTATCTGTTCCATTGGCAAGTTGCAGTGATGCTTTGATATCTCCGAAGCTCTGTAACTTTCTTTTTAACATATGGTAAATTCTAAATGACCCAAAAATCTTCACTTTTAACCAATTAATACAGCAAATTAGGGTGCACTTAGTGTCATTTGTTCATGTCCATTGATCAACACATGACATTTGTAGATTTTGACAAGTGGCGAGCGTGTATTTGAAATTCGAAGGCTCAACCTACCATTGGGATTGCATTTAATGCAGAGGGTGATATTTGTGGAGGTCGGGGATATTTGGAAATATGACAGATAGTTGGAATATGAGGGTGATGTCATTGTCAGGATGGTCAATTGTTGACCAACGACCGAAGTCAGGTCACTATAACTTTGTTAATAATCAGGATAACTCACCGTATCAATTTGTTTAGGTGGATATGCCATGTGGTATTATTTAATTGGTCACTGGAAATCTCTACATCTTGGGTCATCTAAAGTCAATATGAGGATATAAGGGAATATTCAGATGTGAACACTATGAAATATCACGCTTGAGAAAGTTAGGATGACGTCATCATTTTACAAAGCTTTCAAATTGTTCGAGGAAATGAAGTCATAGTCATATTAGGTAAGATCAGGGATGTTTTGAAATATGACCCTTTTGGGTCAAGTCATGATGACATCATCATCTCGTCACGTTATCTTTGTATCAGGCTAGGATGACGTCATCGTCATATTGAGAAATATGATGTATGTTTGGAAATGTGAACCTATGGGTGTTGGGCATACTAATGACATCATCATTTTGTTAAGTTCTCTTATAAATCAAAGCAAGATGATGTCATGGTCATATTTGCGAAGGATGATATTACGAAGTATGATGGACATTCAGAAATGTGACCCTCGAGAAATATGCATGCGCATTTGACGGGCATAACTCTTTAGTACTTAACTTTGACATTTTGCATATTGAAGTATATGTGGATATCGGGTGATCTTCATATGCCGGGGTCATCTAAAGAATATGACTGATATTAACGAATGTGACCCTATCAGGAATATCAGGTTTGACCATGCATAACTTTTCATCCTTAAGGAATATCAGGATGATCTAAAAGGCAAAGGTGCTTAGAGTTTTGCACTCTATCAAACTATGAGGGTTATGAAGGTAACTTTTGACTTTGACACTTAACCTTTTATTGTGGGTCACATGCATGTGCGGGGATGATATACTTAACTAACTTTTGCCAAACCACCCGAAGCAAGAAAGCAAGGAACAAGCAGAAGCAAAAAGTTGGGTGTCTGTTTTGCTAAAGCAAATGGGGCGTGTTGTGCAACCACACAACAAGTACCTGAGTAATTTGGTCTACATTCCTCTATTGATGAATATTTTGATTTGCAATTTTGAGGCATTGAAGATACATGTCATGAGCATATAAATCCAAATTTGTAGAGCTTTAAGTTCTTCAGTTCACATTTTACAAGTTCTCCAGTATCGACTTTCAGGTTGATAGTATTTCTCTGTGACAGAACAACAGTTCTAAGATATGCATTTTTCTATGAAAGATTATTATGTCCTGTAGTTCTGAAGATATGATAAGAGGTCCATAATGAATGTTGGTTATGAATTTCAAAGGCTCATATGGTTTGCATTGAAAGTTATGGTATGACAGTCAACCTAGTTAGATGTGCACTTAAGGGTTAAGCTGACAGTCATGTTAGATCATTATGCGGTGAAGATATATGATTGGAATCATTAATCTAAGTGGTTCAATAATAGCTCTAGACTCATATGAAGAGTCTTACATGATTGGTTGGGTCCGCATTATTGTTTGGGCACAATAACAGGCTGACAAGGTATAACTTGAATATACAAGCTTTATCTTTTGCATGCCGACCTAGTTTGAGGAAATTCTTGATGCAAATATATATAATTGATAGTTTTCAGCTTTGGAGGCATGAGAGAGTGCGAATATAGTATGAATTCAATGTGTGTGCAATCTAAGGTTAGTTTTGTGATTAGAAAAGGATAGCAAGGGCAGAAGAGCAAAGTATATGTGAAGTAGAGCAGAAAAAGCAGGGCAAACATTATAAAGACATTTGAGTCTGTATACTGAGCTATTAATGGAACTACACTTTAGCATTCTGTAGATGTATTTGTAGTAGTAATCTCTTGGTAGTGATCCAATCCTTCTTCTATCTTCTCTTCTACTTTCTTGGTAGTGAGCCTATCGCAGTGAGTACTTCTTTGGACAGTGAGTCCTTAGGCAGTAAGCCCTAAGGTAGTGAGCATTCATGTAATTCGGTATTTCTATCATAATATATTGTGAGCTAACACTCACCATGGTTTTTCCCTATTTGGGTTTTCCATGTAAAAATCTTGGTGTCTATGTGTTATGATTTTGTGGCTACTCTTCTAATGTTTGTTTTGCTTTCATGTTATTGAATGTGGTAAATGGATTAATAAATATGTGAATGAAAATCTTTACAGAATACTAATTCACCCCCCCTCTCACAGTATTCTTTGTGATCAATAATGTGACCTTTAGAAGAAGACTAAGCCATTACGAATGCATAAAAGGATTAATGGAACTTCATATTAAAAACACCCATGGCAAAAGGAGATAGTAAGAAGAAGAGATAGATTAGGGAAGAAATTCAATTAGGAATGGAATTGAATGTGGAAGAAATGTGATTGAAACAAGGTATGGAGAGACAAGAAAGATACCACAAAAGAATAGAAAAGGCTAAGGAAGGTAAATTAGAGCACACCAGGAGGGTTTTTGTAAAGGAATAGTTAGAGCATGCTAGGAGGCTTGCTATTGATAATGATACTGAAGGAGAATTTGAGTGTGTTAGGGAGGATACTACTAAGAATCCACCATTGGAAGATTTGAGCATGAATGAGCATGCCAATAGGGCTACAACTAAAGATAACAATTCTATTAAGATTAATATTACTTTGCAAATAGAGGAATCAAGGTTAATTACACTACTTTATAACAAAGATACATTTGAGCAACTCAATATCTATCCTAGTAAAATAAAAAAAATTCTACAAGGGTTAGCAAGATAGATTGAAGAATGTTGTAGAAGCAGGGGTGCTCCACCATTCAAGATTTTGACTCAAAACTCTCATTTACCTTCAAATCTATCTAACCTAAAAGTTACAATCAGTGAATGGTTTGAGGAATTACTAAACCCTTTTATAAAACTAAAACCTCTAGATTTAAGTGGGGATTACTTAGATAAGGTTGTAAGGAAAAGTGTGGATTTACAAAAAGAGGAAATTATGACATATTAGAACCTACAATAGAATAAGGAAAATATGGTAGAAAGGGAAATTGAGAACATGTTTGAAAAATTGGCCATGGATACTACTGAAATGATTAAAGAAGGTGAGGAAAGCCCTATATTAATAAATGAAATGTCATTAACTAATGAAAGGGTGTCTCCCAAATTAAAATAATCACATGAAGAGGTGAACCCCCTCAACCAAGAGTCATCCCTTGTGCCTCTTAAGACACAAAGAGTACTTGCAGAAGGAATATATAGTGATTCAACTCAAACCAGGGAGAACCAACAATAAGATTTTGTGAGAGACTACAAAATATTAAGAACAAACTTCTTTGATATTGAATTAGTAAGATATAAAGAGAAAAATAGGAAATTAGTGAAATAGGGAAATTGCACTAAGAAAATAATGAAAGGAAGACCACAAAGAACCAAAATAGGGAGTGAGTGACCCATTGCAAAAGGAAAAGGAACCCCTACCTACTACTAACAAATCTACAGAGAAAACTCTACATGTGTACCCAAAAATGAAATTACCAATCTTCAAAAAAGATACCACAGAGGCCTTCGAACACATCTTTGTATTGGAATCCACTTGGAGAAGAAATGGAACCAGAAGTAATCAAATCAAACTTTATGAACTTGTGGGGACTATGAGAAATGAAGATCCAAAATGGTATATGAAGAAATGCCTTAAACATGATAAGGAATTGTTAGAGATAAAGGATGAATTTCTATCTAACTTTGGATATCCTAAGGTTCCATTAGAGAGTTTTAGAAAGATGAGAGAAATGATATAGGAAGTAGGAAAGACTGTTAAGAAATTTTTCCACAAATTCAAAGAAATGGTATGAAAAATGGAGGAGCCACTAATAGAGAAACAAAGGATTGAATGGTTTATACCAAGACTATTACCAAAAGTTAGGACTGTATTAGATGGTGTTTAGTGGAAAAAGGAGAAGGGGATGAATGCAAGCATGTAAATACACTATATCAAACCCTCCTTTCACTATAACATTCAAGGACAAAACCGAGCTAAGTCACTACAAGATGAAAGAGGACTCAACTATTAATTTTGTATTCTTCTTTGTAGAGGAAAGATGTTATTCAACCAAGCCTTTTATCAAACCCTAGGCCAATCAATGTGTTGAGTAAAATACTCTACATTTTTGTTTCAGTTATAGTGCATCTGTGTTTTATAGCGCTTTCAGTTTTGCCTCTACAAATGTTCCTGTGAAAGTTTTGAGTTTCCGCAAGGGTTTCATTTTGCCAAAGTCGCAGAGTAGCGCGGAACTCGCCAAGTGTTGAGCCTCAGTTTAAGCCACACTTTTGTTTCTATATTATAACTTTAACGTAGGCCACGTGTCTTTTGTAATAGCTACGGAGTTTGCCATGTGTCAGCTTCCGCAAGTTGGTTCTTATATGTTTTAATGATAAGTGATAAGTAAGTGTGGGCCCTAGTATAGAGTCTCAGAGTAACGCGGATCGTACCATATGGAGTGAATATCTTTAATATATTCTAAGTAGAGAGGATGCGGAAGATGCCATGTGTCGCATGTGGAGACTCAGTTATAAAGTTTCATGGTGCCTGCAGAAGGAGCCATGTGTCCTCTATGGTAGTCACGGAGTTCGCCATGTGTCAGCTTCCGCGTATTTGTTCATGTGTCCTTCAACGCAAAGTAATAAGTAAGGGTGGGTCCTAGTGTAAAGGTTTAGTGTAGAGGAGAACGCTACGTGGTGGATGCAGCGCCCAAGTAAAAGTTGTTGCCCCTTTTTCTTTGATGCAATAAATGTTTCTCAAATGATGCAGAAGACGCCATGAGTTAACCTCCACGTGAGTCTCAAAAAGGTTCTAATGTTTCAAGAAGGCTGTAGAAGCCACCATGTATCAGATAGTAGTTACTGCGGAAGCCACCACATATCAGATAGTAGTTACTATGGAAGTCACCACATACCAAGTTAGTTGTTGCCGCAGATGCTGCCACCTATCCCTGTTTAAATTGAGCAAAGAGTCATGGGTCCCATTTCTCATAGGTAATAAATTTGTAGTTGCTAAGGATCACGCCAGATGTCACAAGCAGAGCCCCCCCAAATTCAAAGACACAGTAAAGTATGAAGGCCCCGGATAAAGACACGTATAAATTTCTAGGTATAGTGGCGGTGCCATGTGTCAGTTTCCTATGTCTCCTGAAGAATGAAAGAGTTTCAAGCGATGCACGCAAACGTTGCCATCTATTACATGGTTTTAAAGGTCTCAAATATGCAGAAGCTGCCAAGTGTCTTTTCTTAATCAGAAGAGAAATGCCACATATGTTTTGTTCCAGCCAATAGGCTTGCAGTTATTGTAACTGTTTGCAGATCTAAAAGATCTTAAGTGTCAGAAACTTCTAGTTAGCTCCAGTTCGGTTGGCCATTGGGATTCGATTGTTGCAGGCAATCTAGATTCAATTTTGTTCTATAAATATGTAACAATTCATAGATAGATAGAGATTTTGGAAGGATTCATTCAGAGATAGTTTTTCTGTCAGAGTTTTAAGAGAGAAGTTTTGAGACTTTCTGCTGTGACCAATGAATATCATTTGCCTTTGTTTTGTTATTCTCGATTCAGAAGGTTAATGTAACTATGCATGTATCTGTGCCTCTTATGTTGCTGAAAATTAATGAGAAATACAGAATTCTATGCCTTGGTTGATATTTTCTATGTCATTGCAAATTGTCTGATTATGGACGTTTGATTCTATTCATTTTATTTGTTTCTATTAATCATGCAATATCTGCTCTTTAATGTGACTGAATCTTGAGGATAGTTTCATTGTGTCTAGTTGGAGAGAAACAATTTTACCTCAGGGGCATCGCCATAAATAGATTTGCTTTCATTGTATCTGTAATTCTGTTTACTTCCTACCTCTTTTCTTCAAACCCATTTAGAAATAGAGAAGAGCCAGCTTCTTTAAAATCTGGAGGTTGTTTCAGGTAGCAAGTCCCACATTCCTGAAACTCCCATGTTGGTGTTGGAACCTATGCAATTTTACACATCAACAATTTTTGGCATGCCCGGTGGGACCATTTCTTGAAGTTTCTGTCAAGATTGTATGAACCAGAGAGCTACAGGGAGTCAGAGCTGTGGACCTGTAACAAGATCTCGATCTGCTATTAATCCAGGCATTCTTTTGCCACCACTGGTAGCTAATCCAAGGAGAAGAGTCAATCAGTTTGCAGCAACACCAAGAGCAAACATGGGAGCACCTATAGCCCCAAGAAATTATGCAAATTGGAATACTGGCAGTCCTCTGATTCTCCCAATACCACTAGCTACTTGGGATGCTATTCCAGCCAATGCCCTTAAGGCTCTGCCTAAATTCAGTGGGGAAGATTTCAAGACACTTGAAGAACATCTGCAAGATGTATCTGATGTTTGTGCAGTGCATGTGATCACCCAACAGAATGTGGCTATAAGACTATTGGCAGCTTCTTTTAAAGGGAAGGCTCTAGACTGGTATAGATCTTTAACCCCAAATACCATATCTACATGGGATCAGCTCAGTGATGCTTTCTTTGAAAGATTTAAAGAAAAGGGTGATAAATCTTCTTTGCTGCAAAAATTGATCACCATCAAAAGGGCACCACAAGAAGCTATGACTGATTTTAATTCAAGATTTCAAAAAACTTGGGAGAGGATTCCTACTACCGCAAGACCATGACCAGGTATGGCTATTGTGTTTTATCTTAAGGCTCTAAACTTAGATATCTCAGTAATGATTCAGTCCCTTGGAGTCAAACACTACCTAAAGCTTATGAGTTTGCAGTCAAGGTAGAAAATAACTTAATAGATGCTGGAAAGTTGCCCCAAAGGCCTCCTATGCCCATGTTCCCAGAAATTACCTTACCACTGCCTCAAGAAGTCCCTAATCCTACAACCCCACCTGTGTCTATTTATTCTTTTACTAAGCAACCTGCTAAGGTAACTGCCCCTACTCAATCATCTGAGATGGATGATGTCAAGAACATCTTAAGAACCTTCTCAAATGAGATAATCAATCTGAAGAGACAACAGAATCCTTACCCAAAACCCCAATATCAAGGATACCAAGGAAGTAGACCTCCTTTTTAGCCAAATCAGTGTCAAGGCCCTCAAAGGCAAGCTAACCCTCAGCCATCAAACCAGTTAGTCACAGTCCCTACACCTTTACAGACTGTTCCTCCTAATCCCAACAGAGAGATTGTTCCAGGACAAAATAATTTTATAGATAACACAAATGCTTGGTGTTTTCCTTGCAATAATGCCCATATGCCTAGAGACTGCCCCAGAGGAAATTTGCAGCAGAAGATAGCAGAACAGAGAGGGTTGGAAGGACAATTTGCAACTTCTAACACTTCACAATAGCAGTCTCTTGGTGTGCAAAATGCAGTCCTAGTTGCCCAGATGCAAGGAATGTCCTTACAGTAGGAAGATGAAATAGCCCCTGAGCATGCTCTATTTTCATGGATTGAAGATGAAGAGTCAGTGTTCTTGAATGAAGCATCTACTTCCAAGAAACCAATGGTACAATTAGATTACTATACCAGAGCAAAGAGAAGAATGATGGAGTAGCCTGAAGTCACTAATAATGAGATCATGGGAGCTCCCCCTTTTCAAGGTCATCAGAACATAGTTTCTAGATAAGAAATACCCCAGCCTGTGCAGAATCAAGTAGCCTCAGGTCAACTTCAAGAAAAGGCAAGGTACCCTTATTACTCAAAGGCCCAAGCATTAGGACCTGTCAATATAGTGGATCAGCTAAAAAGAACTCCAACACATGTATCAATCTAGGACATACTAGCTATTCCTGAGTAGAAGACACTGTTGCAAGAAGCTCTGCAGGGCCAAGAGGTGCCTAAACATACTGGTGCTAAAGGAGGACCTGTTGATAAAGAAAAGTTACAGCTCAAAGATACTATACCTCTGCAGATAGCAGCCCTTTTGAACAATGCACCTGAGGTAGGTAGATCTAAACCAGATCCCTTTTATTTAACTCTGATAGCTGGGAAGAAACTGTTGCATAATGCAATGATAGACTCTGGGACCAGTACTATAGTAATGCCAAAACAAATAGCAGATGCTTTGAAGATTAAATATGAGCCACTTACAAGAGGAGTTATGCAGTTGGATGGGAAATCAGTGCAAACAATAGGGAAAATTAAACAACTCCCATTGCAATTATATACTTGCCCCAATATAATTGTGAATCAGGATGTGGTAGTCATAGATATTCCTCCTGTTTTTGGACTATGTCTATCCAAAGATTTTACAACCAAGATAGGAGGTTACATGTCATTGGATTGGTCACACCTCATTCTAAGAACCAAGTATGGGACAAAGATGAAGATACTATCTGAGCCATTATCAAAAGACCATATCACAAATGAACCAGCCCTAAAATTAGAGGTAGCCCATGCTATGTTGAATAAAGATGAAAGAATCTTTGTTGAAGAGATAGGTTACTGGACTGAACATGACTAACAAGAGGAAGAGAATAATCAGTTGTTGACTATGATGCAAAGTGACCCCTATGGAAATTATGACCCTACCGGTCTAGGCACTTATGTCATATTTGATGAAGACCATGAAATCCCAAATGTTTTAAGGGAAGAAACACCACAGACTCAAGAATCTGAAAAGGACTCAGAAATTTGGACTCTAAATTTTGATGGGGCTAGAAGTAAGAATGGAGCTGGAGCAGGAATTTGCCTTACTGCCCCAAATGGTGAGAAAATTTTAAGAGCCATCCGTTTTTAATTTGCATGTACCAATAATGATGCTCAGTATGAATCCTTGGTGCATGGACTCATGTTAGCCAAGAAAAAGGGAGTAAAGAATTTGATAGTAAAAGGAGATTTAGAACTAGTAGTGAAGCAAATTAGAGAAAAAGAAGTGGCTAAAAATGTAAGGATGAGATCCTATAGGCACAGAATTTGGGACCTAATAGATGATTTTGAAGCTTTCAACATTGAAGTAGTTCCTAGAGCCCAAAATTCTGAGGCTGATAGAATGGCACAGGTTGGTTCACAGTTTGACCCAGCAACTAATTTACTGGTAAATAATGAGTCAGTCAAAGTTATAGTGAGGCCAACTATCCCAGACAATGACCAAAATTGGTAAGTTTTTGAAAATGATTTCCAAGTCCTTTCATTTTTGGAACGATCAGGAGAATTTGCTGATCAGTTGCAACCTAAAATTGAAGAAGCATATGGTGACCAAATAATTTAACTAAAGTCAAACAAGCTCCCTAAAGGACTGATTACCTTAGAAAGCTTATTTGACCTAGAAGATGTAAGCCTGGAAAGAAGGAGGTTTCAAGCAGATAAAGAAGATTATTCTGAAATCCAGGTTAGTGAAGGAAGAAAGTTAAAAACTGGCAATTCTACAACCCAGCAAGAAAAGGAAAGATTGATTGATTTGTGTGAAAGATATGATAGGGTGATTGCATAGACTTATGAAGATCTCCATGGCTATGATAGAAATATCATTCAACACACCATAGAGTTGGTTGAAGGATCTAAACCAGTTAGATAGAAGCAAAGGCCAGTGAATCCAAGGATTGAACCTCTAATGGTGGATGAGCTACAGAAGCTCTTAGAATCAAAAATAATTTTTCCAATCAAACACTCAACCTGGGTATCCAATCTAGTGCCAGTCAGGAAAAAGAATGGTGACATAAGGCTCTGTGTAGATTTTAGAGATCTAAACAGAGCATCCTTGAAAGATCATTATCCCCTGCTCTCTATGGAGCAAATTTTACAGACTGTGGCTAGATCAGAGAGATTTTCCTTGTTGGATGGTTTCTCTGGATATAATCAGATTTGGTTAGCAAATGAAGACCAACATAAGACTGTATTCACTACCAAATGGGGAACATTTGCATATGCCAAGATGCCCTTTGGCCTTTCAAATGCTGGAGCCACTTTTCAGAGGGCCATGGATGTAGCATTTGGAGAGCTCATAAACAAAATTATCTTGATTTATCTAGACGACCTCACTAGTTTCTCTAAAAAGGCTATAGATCATTTTGACCATTTAGAGGTTATTTTTAAGAAATGCCAAGAATTTGGAATATCCCTGAATCCCAAGAAGTGTATATTTGCAGTACCTCAGGGCAAACTGTTAGGGCACATAGTGTCAAAAGAAGGAGTCTCTATTGATCCAGAAAGAGTCACTGCCATAATGAATCTATCTCTGCCAGTCAATAAGAAAGCAGTTCAGTCCTTCCTAGGAAAGATCAATTTTGTCAGTCGGTTCATATCTAATTTTGCAGGACTACTTAGACCAATGACACTATTGCTAAAGAAGGATCTAGTTTTCAAGTGGACTACAGAAGGGAGACACGCTTTTGAGGAAATCAAGAAAGCCATTTCAACAGCCCCAGTACTTAGAAACCCAAATTTTTCTAAGTCTTTTATAATGTATGTGTATGGAGGTGAATTTAGTGTTGTTGTTTTGACTCAGAAAGACGACCAGCAAGAAGGAGAGAACCCAATAGCCTTTTTCTCTAGGACACTCAGGGAATATGAGGCCAGATACAATTTTGTGGAGAAACAGGCATATGCCATGGTAAAAGCCCTTAAGAAATTTAGACACATGGTAACAGGGAATAAAATTCTGATATTAGTGACTCACCCTAGTGTAAGAGAATACATTATGGAGGGAGAGATCACTGAGAAAAGGGCAAACTAGATAACAAAGATTCTTGAATATGATGTAGAGGTCAGACCCACTAAGTTAGTCAGAGGCAAAGGATTGTGCCAATATATGGCCCAAGGCATGGAGAGAATGGTAGCTATAGAAATAGAAAGTGAGAATGTGTTGAGAATCCAAGAGATTGATCAGAATTCTTGGGTCACAAATAGGATTCAATTTATGAAACATGGGATCTTCCCAAATGAGCTCTCTCATGATAAGAGAAGGTATTATAGATAGCAAGGGTCCTACTTTGTATTAATTGACCATGTCCTTTTCAGAAGAAATATTGATGGCATACTTTTAAGATGCATAGAGAAAGATGAAGCACAAAGAATACTACATGAATTGCATCATGGAGCATCAGGGGGACACTTTTCAGCAAGGACCACTGCAATAAAAATAACTCAGGCAGGATATTTGTGGCCCACTTTATTTGTAGACTGTTATCAGTTGGTCAAAGAGTGCCAAGCTTGTCAATTCTATATATGAAAAAGAAGAAATGTAGCAATGCCCCTAAGCCCTATAATTATAGATGAGCCCTTTGCCCAATGGGGTCTTGATTTCATTGGTATGATCAATCCAGTGTCAAGTATGGGACACAAATAGATCCTTACAGCCACCGATTACTTTACCAGATGGAGTGAAGTAGTACCACTCAGGGAAGCAACAGAAAAGGTAATACTGGACTTTCTGGAAAGCATTATTGCTCATTTTGGCCCTCCTCATACCATCATATCAGATAATGCCAAGGCATTTTTAGGAACAAAGATATCAGAGTTTGCAGTAAGGTATGGAATTTATTTGAAAACCTCTTCAAATTATTACCCTCAGGGTAATGGTCTGGCAGAGTCTACTAACAAAAACCTAATCAGACTCATTAAAAGGATTGGAACCAATTACCAAAGAGAGTGGCACAAATTGCTCAATACTGCACTGTGGGCTAATAGAATTACACCTAAGCAAGCAACAAAGATGTCCCCATATGAGTTGGTCTATAGTAAGCCAGCTGTAATGCCACTAAGCCTAGAGATTCCTGCTTTGCAATTATTGAAACAAATTGAGATTGAGGAAAATGGCCCAATGCAAGTTAGACTTGCTGAATTGTTGGAGGTGCAAGAAAAAAGAGAAAAAGCACATGAGTCACTAATGAGACACTAGAAAATAATCAAGGATTATTTTGACAAGAAAACTTCAAATCCTCATTTTGAAGTGGGCTCAGTGGTTTTAAAGTGGGATGAAAGAGCTGCCAAACCAGACCGACACAACAAGTTTGAGTCACCGTGGACTGGCCCTTACAAGATTCATTCCTGTAAGCAACAAAATTCTTTTGAGCTCAAAAAAATGGAAGGTGAACCTGAAGAGATTCCTGTAAATGGGATCTATCTGAAGCATTTTAATTGAGCAAGTGTCTTTTATGTATCATAGTTAGTTAGTTTCTTTTATTATTTTCCTGTTTTCCCGCTTTCCTTTTCAATAAGTGTTCTTTGAACACATGGCATCAGCACAAGCCCTTTTCATTTTGAAAAATCACATTCATTAAGGTTGTCTCCAATCCCCAAAATTCCCAAAAGTACACTTTTGCAGCGACTCTCATAATGTTCTGACAATCCTTTCCACAGAGATTTCAAAAGATACACTAACAGTTTCCTCAGCGTAAATGCCATTTATGAGACTCAAAATGTCATTAAAGCCCCATTAATAGGAGTTAAACCTTAACTGTGGCTCTCATTTTACCCCGTCCCTCTGCTTCGAATTCCTAGTATCCCTTGCAAAGTTTCATTCCTCGCAAGCGCTTTTGGCCTTGTGTCTCTCCTATTTTGTAGTTTCCATCTGTTACCTTGTTGAAGCACCCACATTCTCCCCACAGACACAGACATGGCCGAAGTACAGTCCTCTTAGCAGAGACTAGGAATATATGAATCAACTGACAAGCTTTTAAGAAGCAAATCTTAAGCCTCGGCTCTAGTACAACCTAAGAGACCCTACCCTAGAACGAGAGTTCCAGAAGTAGGTTACTCCGTCGACTCAATGAAAGTAAAAGATTTCCCAGATGGTATCTTCGACCCAGCCCTTCAAAAATCTACCAGGGCTCTCCGCGAAGGGGCACACCAGAGATGCATTCAAAAAGTGAAGAGTGGACAGTCTAGGACCTTTGGAATGAAAATTTGGACCTCGCAGTTAGCACAGTTCTTGGTCCCTAATGTGCACCTCTACCCTGATCTAATTGATATGTACGCAGAGCTTTTCCATTCAACAGGGACCCTTTATGGTATAGATTACACCCAAAGCTATAAGAGACATGCTGGCCCTGTATCATGATAAAACGGCCACATTCCCCACTATTGCTAAAATGCAATAGACATGGTCAAATATTAACAACCAGCTTAGGTTCCTTAACTCTGAATTGTAGCTAGAAGAGGAGAACACACAGATGCCCACATTGCCAACAGGAAGGGCACAATTCACTCAAGCCAGTCAAGAGGCACTGTCTATGATGGCTTTCATCTTTGGAATGAAGGAAGATATTACTATCTATGATTGGCAAATTGTAATCATTTTCATGTTGAAGACTGTGGATAAATCGTAGGAATACCGGCTAGATTTTTTAGAACAAATTACTTATTCCATGGTTGATCAACTCGTCAATTTCAAAGCCACTGGTGTGTTTAGGTATTCTGCTTATCTTTTTCATTTGATGTTATACCAGAACCACAATATATTTGCACCAAATATGCATTTGAACATGTATGACCCAAATTTTGGGCAAAATAGAACAATTCTTGTGTCTGCATGGACACATGTGCTATCTGAGGCATCAGACCCTTATGAGTTCTACGAACTCTTTGTTGCCCCTGTAGAAAATAGGTTGACACCTAGAATTAGGGGTTTCATGACCAATTGCCCAATCTCATGTGATTACTACTTTGGGGCACGAAATACTATCATTAGGGTCCATGGCTTCAATGAGGAACCTATGCTACTCCCCAAAATTTTGACCCCTAGGTTAGCATTTCTAGAAGTCACCCGGCAGGTGTCTATGGTCGACAATGAGTATGGCACCAAGAGGAAGAAGAAGAAAATGTATGATATTCCCTGGGTCAGAAAGAATATGGCCCTAGAAGTTAGGGTGTTGAGCACCTGTTGCTACGAAAGTTAGCTGTCTTGGGATTCCTCATTATTGAAGACAAATGGAAGTATGACCCAAACAGTTTTATTGCCTCCTGGGTTAAAACCAACAAAGTTGGAGCCAAAATAGTGCATGAGGGTCATCCTTTTTGGGAGGATAGAAGAAACCCTAAAGAAGATACCCCTGATTTGTATGTGAAACTAGCAGATTTGCCTTATGAGGGTCCCAGGCCATGGGAGACCTTTTATGTTAAACAAAGGGCCTATGACACTAAGATCAGAATGGGCACTGGGTTGAAGAAAGCTTTGTTGAAAAGCAAAGAATGGAAACCAGAGAAAATTGAGGCCTATTGGAAGTACAGGTAAGAAATTTTTGAGTTGACTCACTATTTTGGCAAGGTTGACACAGATGAAAGATGGAAGTCTATCTAGGATGAGTGGCATCCCTCTCCAATTTCTAGCCCTGATACAAGCAGAATTCACAAGAAGGATGAGGAGTCTGAGGAGGAGGCTAAGTCAACTCATACAGTGCAAGCAACAGGACAAGCCTCATCAACTGCCCCTATATCTTCTTGGCCCCAATCTCTCAGCACTCTAGAGAAACAAAAGGGTGTGGTATCATCACCACCTAGAGGGACTCCATCAATTTCAACTATTGGAGCTTCCAGTTTTGTATCATTACCACCTTCAATAGTGGTAAATGTTGTAGAGAAGGAATCAGAGGAGCAAGTAGAAGAAAGACCAAGGAAGCATAGAAAATTAAATTTGCAGCCAGAGTCAGATGAAGAGACAGAGCCACCTCGACAGCAAATACCAGTTACATCTACTGCTGCTCAAGTAAGTGTTTCTTCTCCTTCTTCCTCTTAGTCTTTTTCTTCTACCATAGGGGTGGCAATCCCAACTAGCCAAACATTAGTATTCCCTGCCAGAGTCAGATGAAGAGACAGAGCCACCTCGACAGCAAATACCAGTTACATCTACTGCTGCTCAAGTAAGTGTTTCTTCTCCTTCTTCCTCTCAGTCTTTTTCTTCTACCATAGGGGTGGCAATCCCAACTAGCCAAACATTAGTATTCCCTGCCACCTCTGCTGTGCCTATATCTACACTTGCCCCACAAGCTAACCCTCAAGCTGTGACTTCATAGGCCACCTCATTTCCATTTTTTTCCCCCTTTGTTCCAAGAAGAGAACCTCCCCAAATCTCTCCTAGCTAGCATTTGGCTATTCCTTATGCTTTACTGTAGGGTCATCCCTTCGCTAGTGGCTATATTGCTTCTCCCCCCACCTTCCAAGCTTAGGCTGACATTGCAAAGAAGGCTAGAGAAGCCATGCTTGATAAGAAAAGAAAGAAAGAAAATAAGAGCCTAGCAGTTCCACATATGAGGTCTCTCTTTGACCCTATACAATAGTAGTTGACTGTCACACATTTGTCTCTGAATATGGTGAAGCCAAATGAGCAGATGCAACCTCAGGACTATGCAATGAATGCAGTAGCTATAGACATGTCTCTATTCAGACCACAAGATAGGGTCAAACTGAGCAATGAAACAACTTCTGTTGTTTCCAATGACTACTTAAAAGAGTCCAGGAAGTTGCAGAAGGTAGAAACTGACTTAGCTCAAGAGAAGGCAAATAGTAGCAACCTTGCTGCAGAGCTGAAGTTAAAGACAGATGAAATAGAGGATCTAAATAAATAGTTACAAAATATTGTTTCCTGTCAAATTCATCAAGTGACAGTGGCACAAAATGCTTCTCTAAAGATGGAGCTGGCACAGGAGAAAGCTGCAGTAACTATTTTGAAATAGGAAAAGGCCACATTAGAGAAGAGATATCAAGAAAAGATGCAACATGCTACACAGTCTCAGTAGAAGCTGCTAAGTGAACCAAATACTGCTGCGGAAATATAAGCACAACTCTTAGCAGAGCAACAAATGACAAAATAGTTGACACTTGAGTTGGCTAATAGACCACAGAATGCTAGAGTTCTGAATCTGGTAAAGGAGTTATATGTTTCAGTGTGGAACAGGATCTCTGATGAGATTGTTCAACTAAAGCCCTCCTTAACCTTCCCGTTAAATGCACAGTTGTTATGCGAGAAGGTGGAAACTTTAGTTCAAGATACTCTTTCTACCATTTCTTTGAGAGTTTCTAACTCTCAACTGTTGCTGAAGAAACTATATGACACAACAGATGAAATATTGTCAGCAGCAGGAATTCAGCTGCTACAAATTGCCAGGAGCTCCTGGATGTTGTCAAACAGGGAGTCAAAGACATGAAAAGATATATAGAAGATCTGGTGCAGTTGGGTCTCCCCTCCCCATTCCTTGACAATAACACTGTTCTGATGATTCATGAGATTAAGACTCTGCTGTTAACCAGGCAAAATGATCAATCAGTTTTTCAAGGTTTAACTGATTCTTCATCAGTACAAGAAGTGGAAGTTGTTTTGATTCCAATGGCCCAACTTGAGTTTCAACTAAAGACTGTGGTTCAGATTTTGCAATCTTTCTCTCACAAGGACATTATAAACCTTGATTTTGCTTTCCAGGATTTGCAGAATAAGCAAGGACTTTCCGACTCTGAATGGTTTATTTATCAGACAGCTTTGCAGAATTTGTGATCCTTGTATTTTAATACACATTCTTGTGCCACATCAATTTTTTTTTGGATTCTTTTTGAGTAGGCTCAAAAGTCCTCAAGGTCGCAATGAACTGTAGAGTAAAATACTCTACATTTTTGTTTCAGTTACAATGCATCTATGTTTTATAGCGGTTTTAGTTTTGCCTCTGCAAATGTTCCTGTGAAAATTCTGAGTTTCCACAAGGGTTTCATTTTGCCAAAGTCTCAGAGTAGCGCAGAACTCGCCAAGTGTTGAGCCTCAGTTTAAGCTGCACTTTTGTTTCTATATTATAACTTAAACACAGATTAGGCCTCGTGTCTTTTGCAATAGCTACGAAGTTTGCCATGTGTCAGCTTCTGCGGGTTGGTTCTTATATGTTTTAATGATAAGTGATAAGTAAGGGTGGACCCCAGTATAGAGTCTCAAAGTAATGCGGATCATGCCATATGGAGTGAATATCTTTAATATATTCTAAGTAGAGACGACGCGGAAGACGCCATGTGTCGCTTGCGGAGACTCAGTTATAAAGTTTCATAGTGCCTGTGGAAGGAGCCATGTGTCAGCTTCCACGTATCTGTTCTTGTATCCTTCAACACAAAGTAATAAGTAAGGGTGGGTCCCAGTGTAAAGGTTCAGTGTAGAGGAGAACGCCACGTGGTGGATGTGGTGCCCAAGTAAAAGTTGTTGCCCCTTTTTCTCTGATGCAATAAATGTTTCTCAAATGATGCGGAAGATGCCATGTGTCAACCTTTGCGTGAGTCTCAAAAAGGTTCTAATGTTTCAAGAAGGCTGCAGAAGCCACCACGTATCAGATAGTAGTTACTAGGGGAGCTGCCACGTATCAAATAGTAGTTACTACGGAAGCTGCCACGTACCAAGTTAGTTGTTACCGCGGATGCTGCCACTTGTCCCTGTTTAAATTGAGCAAAGAGTCATGGGTCCCATTTCTCATAGGTAATAAAGTTGTAGTTGCTGAGGATCATGCCAGATGTCACAAGTAGACCCCCCTATAATTCAAAGACACAGTAAAGTATGAAGGCCCCAGATAAAGACATGTATAAATTTCTAAGTGTAGTGGCGGTGCCATGTGTCAGTTTCCTATGTCTCCTGAAGAATGAAAGAGTTTCAAGTGATGCATGCGGACACTACCATCTATTACAAGGTTTTAAAGGTCTCAAATATGCGGAAGTTGCCAAGTGTCTTTTCTTAATCAGAAGAGAAGCGCCACATATGTTTTGTTCCAGCCAATAGGCTTGCAATTATTGTAACTGTTTGCATATCTGAAAGATCTTAAGTGTCAGAAACTTCCAGTTAGCTCTAGTTCGGTTGGCCATTGGGATTCGATTGTTGCAGGTAATCTAGATTCAATTTTGTGCTATAAATATGTAACAATTCATATATAGATAGAGATTTTGGAAGGATTCATTCAGAGATAGTTTTTCTATCAGAGTTTTAAGAGAGAAGTTTTGAGACTTTCTGCTGTGACCAGTGAATATCATTTGCCTTTGTTTTGTTATTCTTGATTCAAAAGGTTAATGTAACTATGCATGTATCTGTGCCTCTTATGTTGCTGAAAATTAATGAGAAATACAGAATTTTGTGCCTTGGTTGATATTTTATGTGTCATTGCAAATTGTCTGATTGTGGACCTTTGATTCTATTCATTTTATCTATTTCTGTTAATCATGCAGTATCTGCTCTTTAATGTGACTGAATCTTGAGGATAGTTTCATTGTGTCTAGTTGGAGAGAAATAATTTTACCTCAGGCGCATCTCCATAGATAGATTTGCTCTCATTGTATCTGTAATTATGTTTACTTCCTACCTCTTTTCCTCAAACCCATTTAGAAATAGAGAAGAGCCAGCTTCTTTAAAATCTGGAGGTTGTTTCAGGTAGCATTCCAACATTCCTAGAACTTCCCATGTTGGTGTTGGAACCTACACAATTTTACACATCAACACAATGCACTAAACCCTAGAATTTAGATAATCAGCTTATAATAGATAAATAGTAATAGAAACTCAGGATTTGAAAGTACTGGGATGATCTACGAGATATCCTAACCTATTCCATGGAAGCTAAAAATTTACAAGACTCTGGTGCTAGCACCCAAGTCCAAAAAGTCTCGATATCCAAACGCTCAAAAATAGAAAAATATCATAGATGATGCTCTGATGCTGAATCTAATGTCTGATTTAGGTGGTGGACACTGTTGCTAGCACCCAAGTCTACTACAAATGAATTTCTAAACTTTGTTTTCAGATCTTAAATCTTTATCTCTTTCTAAACCTCCTTGTACCTTCACTTCTATAATTCCCACACCTATAACCTACACATAAGAAGAAAAGGGGTTTGGGAGTTACATGGTGTTTAGGGATTTGCCTCAATCAAATCTTGGGTTAACAATCAATCTTTCTCAACACCATTGTTAGAGAGAGTGTGTCCTTACAGGACAAGGCTAAAGATAATCCAAATGATGATGAAATGATTCAAACACAATGATAATGTCACCTTGGAGGTGAAGACCTTAGGAAGTGTTGGTTTTTGAATTAGCAGAGGGTTTGTCAGATCCAATGCATAGGTAGATTCAGCCAACAGATATAGGAGGTTGTGTGAGCTGCCTCCCCTTCACTTCTAGTTCTACCACACCAAGGGGGGTATCCCTATAACTAAAGATGTAACATTGACTAGTCCAATGATAGAAAGATTTAGCTTAACAACAACAGGTAGAATACTCTCATGTGTGGACCAAGATGTGCATGATACATCATAAGGTTGGCAACATTTTTGCACATATTTATCTAGTTGTGGATGAGAGTATGTAGGGGTCCTACTCCTACTCCTACAAACTAACAGGATGGAGGTATGAAAAGATGGATTTTGTGTTTTAGATGCAAGACAGGGGGTTTTGGATCATAACTACTAACCCAGGAGCAGACCGGTGCCTATCTTAGGGCAAGGAGTCAACTAGACATATACAAGAGAATGGATTGCATTTTGGATTCAAGTTTCAAGGGGTTAGACTGATGCTTGCCTTACAAACATCACCCAAGAATAGGTATCTAGTTGCCTCTACTTACATATATCCCAGCTGACATACAACCTTCTCCATGAAAGGAAGCTAGGTGTGCGGAAAACGCTTCCTACACTAATCTAATGAGGAGAGGGCTATGCAAATCCAACTTTATCCTAACTATTACAGCAATGTTAAACCATTAACATGAGCTATTGCAGCAAAACACAAGAACCAAAAAGAAGACAGAAGAGAGAGAGAGAGAGACAAGATATACGTGGGGAAAACCCTTATGGGTGAAAAACCCCACACTCCAAAACATAGCTCAAATGTATTACAGTAAACAATAACATATTACAATATAGTTTCAGAGCCAATGCTCTTTCAGGAGTCTTCGAATGTCGAATCTGGAGATATTCCGGTAGTATAATAGTACTTGTACCAAAGTTGTCTATCTCCCATCCAAGCACCTCTTTATATAGAGTTTACAAGGCAAATATGGAACCTTCTAGAGATGGGCATCCATCTTGGACTCATGCCCCAAAACCCATGCCTAAGGACACTTGTCCAACCTCCCATCCCGAAGTGGGTGCCTGGTCCCAAGATAGGTTACGACAGATGCTCTTACGCACCTTACAGTTGTTAGAGAATCTGTCATACACTGACTAAAAATATCATATTCCTCTTACATGTCATAACCTCCCTTGACCATCCAAAGATGCCTTTCTCTCATGCAAAGATACTCACCGACACTTGTCATTAATTAAAAATCATTTAAGGTTTTGGGGGCGTTGCCTCTGAGCCCCCACAAGGGCACTATCCCTCAACCCCGCCCTGTATCGTGACAGGGAGCACGCCAGGGGCACTACCCCTGGACCCCGCAAGGGGCTACGCCCCTTGACCCTATCTTGGGAGCGCTGCCTGCAAACCCCCGTTAATTATTCAAGGGGGAGACCGTGGCTGCCAAAGTCACCAAAATTTATCCTACTGCATATACACAAGGTGCTGACTATGCCAACTCAACATGGACAAATAAATACAACATTAGGAATTTGTAAAGGTTGAGACACCTTAATTCACAACACTCCATACTTCACCTAAAACAATTTAATCCACTACTTGAATGGAAGTTAGAGATGAAGCATGTGATATAGAAATCCATACCCTACAACCTGAGAAACCCTTAGCAGCCAGATTCAAAAGAAGGAAAAGCATGCAACACATGGAGACAAGCAGCTAAACACATGCACAAGAGCATTTTTCATATAGAACAACAATGAAACTAAAAATATCTGCAATGTACATTCATAATGCAACTCATAAACTCCAAAATGAGATAAAACAACAAGGAAATGCCCTATTTTTCACTATTCACACAAAAATGTCTAGGTCTTCAACCCTACAAATGAGTAACAGCATCTTCTATATACAGCAGGAAGGTGTACTCAGTATAGAAAGTACATGGTTGACTCAAAATTTCACCAGATATAGTGCATCATGAGAAATGGCGCTCAACATTGAATGCAATAGGTAGAGGAGGAGACATGGTGGTTGAACTCGAGCCTTGCGCTGCCGCCTGGGTATTCACATCTTCAATCAGGTACATGATCCATCCATGCCTTCACCCATACCCTGTAATATCCACCATTAAAGGCATACCAACCCACGGCCTTGGGAAATGCAGTAGACTATGCACTTTGAAATTTTTGCACCAAGAATCATGACCTGACTTTTTCAAATCATGTGGGAACCAATTATCCCACATTCATCCCACAGTGACCTCCTCAATACCTTATAAGCTAAGTCATGAGCACATATGATGTCATGCAATTTTACCTTGCACGACCAACGAAGCATCTGCCAAGACCCCATCATCATGACCCGCGCGATCGGCGAACCTCCTGCATGATATCCTTGATATGCAATATCACCCCGATATTTCATCACCCTGATATGAAATATCACCTCCATCAGAATATCACTCGATATGAAAAATATCACCCGGCCGACCACACTCATCAGCACAACCTAATGCATCGGAGGAAGATCCTCCTCATCATATTCATACCAAATACCTCACCGATGATCCACTTGTACTTGCTCATGTCCTCATCGGCGATCGGCGGGACCCATCATCATATCTGCTAAAAATAAATGTCATGCCGAAGACCACATGATGCACCCCACCAAATCCTGATGGCGTCACCATCATATTGAGAAAATAGGGTGATATTCATAAGATGACTGATGTTTGGAATATCACCCCCCACAAGAAAATCAGGTCGCAAGACAGGCAGATATCGACCCTCACGTAAAATTGACGTCCGCACCTCGGGGTGATCCTGCGAACATGAGGTGATAAAGTAACATCGGGGTGATATCTCGACATTAGGGTGATCTTCATTAAGATGACGAATATTTGAAATATCACCCCCCCTCGAAATATCAAGTCATATTGAAATATGACCCCCCGTAAGAATATCAGGGTGACAGAAACCCTGACTTAGAACTTTTTTGGATTTTTTGGGAAGGTGCCTGCAAAATTAATTGCTTGAAACCTAAATGTTCATGCAGGCACCAACATTGGCTCTATCTAGGGACACATGCCTCTTATAGGCATGGTGAGAACCACAGATCTCTGGGATGCAGACTGACCCCTTATCCATTGGGCACAGAGTCATGAAGTTGCACTGACCTGCATCACAGAATACATTATTAAAATTTTACTTGGTGGCCCAGGGCCACCAAAAAGGGAAAATCAAAATTTCCCTTTGTCAAATACTTGATTTTCTTTTGATTTCTTCAAATGTAGCCTAAAAGCGTTTAACTACCTGCAGCAACCCTCATTGCAATTATTTATGCTGCTACCCATTTCTTCTTTTTTAACAAATCTACAACCAGCTTCATCAACATACATTATCATTAGTTGTACAATGTCATCATCATATGAGTCACTAATGCTGCTTGGAAAGATAACAGACTCACATGAAACAAATGAATCCACCTCAAAATTTTGCCCTTCTTCAAAAAATAAGAGCTCCTCTGAATCAAACAAATAGTATTCAAGCACAAGCAACATCTCATAGTCATATTCATTCTTATAAACATTCAGACATCCATCATCATTATGCTCAACAATTCTATCACTAAGGTCTACTTGAAATATCTCAAAAGAAGGTATAAAAAACTCAGAGTGTAGCCCTTCATCAAAAGCTTCATAATTACCCCACACACATCTGCAATTTGTTAGTTCACATCTGAATAGTGACCCTATTTTTCCTCTTCACTAATGCACTGATAATTAGAAGCAAATTTTTTAACCTCTGCACTATGAAGGTGGTCAGAATCTCCAAGGAAACATTCATATTCAGCATCCATGTATATTTCATCATCTGAAAGGCTTATATATGCATCTGAATGCTGACAATCACTAACATATTCACTGCCATCCCTTGAAACAACATCTTCTGTATTCAGAGTGAAACTCTGCATATCCACCTCATATAAGTAATCAGGAATAACTAAGATATGCCTATCACTGCAGGATGCAACTTCATGTATATCTTTCATTTCATCATTTGAAGAGCATTTTGCATCTGCAGGCTTCTCTTCTAGAGGCTAAAAACAATCTTTGTCCTCACCATTATAGGATGTGCCTACATTTTCTACAACATTTTCTTCATGTTTATGCATCACATCATGGTTGCACCCATTGTTGTGAGATATATTCCCCTTTACATAATCATCTCTAAATGAACACACTGGGAAAGGAGAAATACATTCATTTTGAAAACTATTTTGAAAACTTGCAGCCATGAAACCTACTAGCATTCCATATTTCTAATTATTTTCAATATCCACAGTAAATTTGAAAGCCTGGTGAAGTGCGGTTGGTTCTTTATCTCTCAATCTATAACTCATTTTCTTATCAAATGCAGTCAAATAAATTGTCTAGCACAATGCATCCTTGGACCTCATATATTCAGGGATCTGCTTGAGCAACTTAATAAACCTAAGATTAGAGGCTGGAACCAGTTCCTCATCTTCCTTTTGGATGTTCATGAAATGTATGATCAATAAGGCTAAATCAAATCTCTCACTAAATTGCTCTAGGAATGCAATTTCTAAATCTACCCATGAAGAAACTGAACAAACAGGCAAGTTTGAAAACCAGACCCTAGCATCATCCTCTAATGACTAAACAAAAAGTCTCATTACTACATCTTCAGCCTCTACCTCATAATCTTCTATCAAATTGCTAAACTTTTGCAGATGTTTGTTTGCTGACTCATAATTTAATCCACTATATTTTGGCAAACACTTTCTAATCTTATTGGGAATAACATTTGGGTAACCACATATTCCTTTCAAATTTATGGGCTTATATCTTTCAATAAAAAATGGTCTTCTTTGAGAGCACAACCAGAACTACTGCTGTAAACTAATCATTTTTTGAATCAAAAGATGAATACCTGAAAATATGTTGTAGCTTTGATAGGTTCAATCAACAGAGTCGCCACCTCTCACAGGCAGGACATAATATCAACAAGGCACCTTTGTTTTTTGGATTCATCACACCAGCAGAGCACCACATGGTTCTTTGGTATTACTGCAACAACTTTTCTAGAAACTAGACCTTCTAGCCCTCAAATCACTTGACTCTTCCCCAACAGAGTCACTAGATCTGTTGGTTTCCAAATCAGCAGAGGGTTTGTCAGCTCCAATGCATAGGCAAATTCGGCCAATAGATACAGGAGGTTGCGTGAGCTGCCTCCCCTTCACTTCTAGTTCTTTTGCACCAAGGGGGGTATCCCTATAACAAAAGATGTAACATTGACTAGCCCAATGATAGAAAGATTTAGCTTGACAACAACAGGCAGAATACTCTCATGTGTGGACCAAGATGTGCATGATACATCACAAGGTCGACAACATTCTTGGACATATTTATCTGGTTATGGATGAGAGTATGCACGGGTCCTACTCCTACTCCTACAAACTAACAATATGGAGGTATGAAAAGATAGATTTTGTGTTTTGGATGCAAGACAAGGGGTTTTGGATCATAACTACTAACCCAAGACTAGACCGGTGCCTATTTCAGGGCAAGGAGTCAACTAGATGTATACAAGAGAATGGATTGCATTTTGGATTCAAGTTTCAAGGGGTTAGACTGATGCTTGCCTTACAAACATCACCCAAGAATAGGTATCTAGCTACCTCTACTTACATATATCCCAGCTGACATACAACCTTCTCCATACTTCACCTAAAACAATTTAATCAACTCCTTGAATGGAAGTTAGAGATGAAGCATGTGATACAGAAATCCATACCCTAGAACCTGAGAAACCCTTAGCAGCCAGATTCAAAAGAAGGAAAAGCATGCAACACATGGAGACAAGCAGCTAAACACATGCACAAGAGCATTTTTCATATAGAACAACAATGAAACTGAAAATATCTGCAATGTACATTCATAATGCAACTCATAAACTCCAAAATGAGATAAAACAACAAGGAAATGCCCTATTTTTTGCTATTCACACAAAAATGCCCAGGTCTTCAACCCTACAAATGAGTAACACCATATGCTATATAAAGCAGGAAGGTGTACTCAGCATAGAAAGTACATGGTTGACTCAAAATTTCACTAGATATAGTGCATCATGAGAAATGGCGCTCAACATTGAATGCAGCAGGTAGAGGAGGAGACAGGGTGGTTGAACTCGAGCCGTGCGCCACTACCTAGGCATTCACATCTTCAATTAGGTACATGATTCGTCCATGCCTTCACCCATACCCTGTATCATCCGCCATTAAAGGCATACCAACCCGTGGCCTTGGGAAATGTAGTAGACTGTGCGCTTTGAAATTTTCCTGCCAAGAATCATGACCTGACTTTTTCAAATCATGTGGGAACCAATTATCCCACATTCATCCCGCAACAACCTCCTCAATACCTTATAAGCTAAGTCATGAGCACATATGATGTCATGCAATTTTACCTTGCATGACCAATGAACCATCCGCCAAGACCCATCGGCGAACCTCCTGCATGATATCCTTGATATGCAATATCACCCTGATATTTCATATCACCCTGATATGAAATATCACCTCCATTGGAATATCACTCGATATGAAAAATATCACCCTTTGGAAAATATCACCTAGCCGACCACACTCATCGGCGCACCTTGATGCATCAGAGGAAGATCCTCCTCATCATATTCATACCAAATACCTCACCGATGATCCACCTGTACTTGCTCATGTCCTTATCGACGATCGATGGGACCCATCATCATATCTGCTGAAAATAAATGTCATGCCGAAGACCACATGATGCACCCCACCGGATCCTGATGGCGTCACCATCATATTGACAAAATAGGGTGATATTTGTAAGATGACTGGTGTTTGGAATATCACCCCCCGAAAGAAAATCAGGTCGCAAGACAGGTAAATATTGACCCTCACGTAAAATTGACGTCCGCACCTTGGGGTGATCCTGTGAACATGAGGTGATAAAGTAACATTGGGGTGATATCTCAACATTAGGGTGATCTTCACTAAGATGACGGATATTTGAAATATCACCCCCCCTCGAAATATTAGGTCATATTGAAATATGACCCCCTACAAGAATATCAGGGTGACAGAAACCCTAACTTAGAACTTTTTAGATTTTTTGGGAAGGTGCCTACAAAATTAATTACTTGAAACCTGAATGTTCATGCAGGCACCAATAGGAAGATGAAGAGTCTTCAACTCATAAGAATGTTGATGATGATTCCAAATCTGCAACAAACACAATACTAAAAAAAATCTACAACAAATAACACAATGAATGGCTTGAATTCTCTTTTGCTCGATATCATAACCTTGCTATCATCAACTTGTAAGAAAATGAATTCAAAAACTTGTTTATATATGCTATCCCATTAACCTTTCACAAATTAATTGAAAGAGCCGACAAGGGAGGACCCATTTAAAAGTCCTATGCCGACATCCCTTAAATTTTATCCTGACCAATCAAGGTGGACTTGGGTGCGAGTGCCCAAGTCCCAAGGTGCCTTTTTGGTTAGGACCTATGCTTTAAATGGGCCCCGAGTTCCCATTTGACATGGGTTTTGGGGGATTTCTCATCAGGATGAATATTTTTTCTTGTAGATTGTAAACACGGGGACCTAGGAGCTAAACTAGGAGGTAAAAAGGCATGTGTCCACTTTTTACTCCATAACATTTAGCCCCCACTTTAATGTGTGTGTGTGATCTTGCAATTCAACACATGAATTAAAGTATGGTGGAAGCATATCAAAACACATCAAACACTAGAATGAATACACACCCTAAGCTTGAAGGAATATTTCTAGCCCCCAGACTTATGTAAACATAAGAAAACACTTAACTGTCACATAAGACATAGTGAATATAGTAAGGAAGCATACAACACATGGAGAAGACAGTGACAACATGCAATACATGGAGAAGACATAAACATAGTCATGCAATACACAAAGATGACATGAAGAGAAGACATGATTAAGGAATTACATATCTAAATATATAAAATGCTAACTAAAGCGAAAACACACAAAACACATACAACGTGGGGAGACCATGCCACAAACACGCAAGACATGCAAGGAAGGCACATAAAACACATGGAATACACGAGCACCACATAGCATGTCATTGACACACTATATGTCTTATACACAACAAACACAGGCGATAGGAAGGAGCTTTTTGTTGCACTCCACTATCTAAAAGACACCAAACACACCTGACAGTTGAGCTATGCTACCACAACCGCCAAAGACATCCTTAAGGGTGAATGACTCATGATCCAACTCTACCTTGTGATGAGGATTTTGTATAAAAGGATGTGCACTAGCTTAACAGATATACCATCCTGCCTCGTGATGAGGGCTTTTGTTTAAAATTATGTGCACTAGCTCAAGAGATATGCCATCCTGCCTCGCAATGAGGTATTTTTGCTTAAAAGGATGCGCACTAGCTCAAGAGATACACCATCCTACCTTGTGATGAGGGCTTTCAAACATACTTTGTCAGTGTCAAAAGTAATCAAGAAAATACCATTATATATGCCCCCACCTTAAAGTGGTTGATCCCACTTGCCGGTATCAAGCACATTATGGTAAAGTGAAAACACGCAAGGGAACAAGAGCTTTCGCAAAGCCCATGCCCCAAAGTGACATGTGCCACGATCACCGAATGTTCCAACAAACACATTGAGATCATTTGCTAAGATAATCAACAAGATATAAGCTTTGGTTAGAAATTCTTACTCTAAGATAACAACCAAATCAATTCATGAAAGGAATGCTAACAATCATATCACATAATCGACCAAGGCTACACTGTTGGGTTCAGAACTGAGTATAGCCATTAAGTTATACTACAGGTATCTCAAAACCGAGTGTAGTGACAAGGTGAGATATAAAACAATCCAAAGTGCGTTGAAGTAGATTTAGAGCATTGCAAAGGTTTTTCACAAAAAATATCACAATATGAATCACAACATGGAGTGATTCTACTAGTCAAACATCTGATATATATATCAACCCCATCTTCATATATGGACTAGGTCCATTTTTGCTTTCTTACTGAAGGGACACATGGTCCTTATCACTATTTATTTGTTTTCATCATCTGCCGACTAGTAAAGTCACTAAAGAATGTAAACAATAAAAATGAGAGAGGAGACAAGAGTGACTTGGGTTTACAACACGGAAAGATGCCCCCAAGACATCATCCACAATGTTATGCCCCTAAGGCACAACACACAACAATAAAATAAATGAGAGGAAAGTAAAAGAATGGAGAAACAAATAGAAGAATGGTCACAATAGAAGCAGTCTCCTTATATCCTTGACCTTACAAGAATATCAAGTGTCATCCAAAGAGACCTACACAACATATAACACAACACAACTATTAGACTTAGGGCACACAACTGAGAGGGGGGTGAATTAGTTGTCCAAAACTTTCTTCCAATTACACACTTAAATACTCTTAGTGATTAGCAATATATTAATCATGAAACATAATGCACCTAAATCAAAAGTAGAAATACATCAACATATAAGACACCAAGATTTTGATGTGGAAAACCCAGTTAAGCGAAAAACCATGGGGTGATTAACCCAAGATTGTATTCTATATTAGAAAAATAGAAAGAACAAAATGGCACATGCCAATTAGGGCTCACTGCCCGAGCACACTACTCACAAGAGGCTCACTACCTACAAGAGACACACTATCTACAAAGGAATAAATATCACATACATGAACTAGAGAATAGCATTTTCACCATGCTTGAATCAGTTCCATTTAAGCCCAATACTTATGTTCTACCTTTCGCTCTTCTCCTTGTTACCACACACTCATCACCATGAAGACAACTTTGAAATGACTTTGCAATCCCTTATTTATACAAGACATCAACTTAGGAATGATCATCTAAGACAGAAAACATCAACAAGAACATCAGCAAGATGTGTAACTCATCCAGTCGGCCAATCTTCAGAAGAACACTATCATCTGGAAGTTAATCTTCAATTACGAGCTCCAACTCCAATGCAGATCACTAACATGAACTGGACATGTCCAAAGACCTCCACAAGCTTGCATGAATCACCAAGAACATCCATACTTCATCTGCTTACTGAAATCCATCTCCTCTTCATCCAGAACCTCAAGAACACAGTCTGTCATTACTGTCACAAAGGAATAGATGCTTGCAGATCTTCAAACCATGAACAAATCTAGTTGACACTCCATAAAGACTTCCTCAACACTCCCTCAAATCCATAGAATAGGACAATGCAATTCTAGATCTCACCGAACCTATCTGTAACACTCTATCACCACTGAACATCTGCTAGAACCGGTTTTACTTGAGCAGCCACAGCTTCTTCAGATCTTCATGCAGACCTTTGAAATCTCTACTAGATCACCTCAAGACACATATCTACAAACCCTTTAATCTGCATCCTCTGATCCTCTTCCTATCTTGGACTTTTGCCTTATTATCATCACTAATCTTCACTGTTCCTGATTGAGACTAATTTTCTCAATATCCTCAGCACACAGCTCATCCAATCCTTATCATTAATGCAACAGGAGTTTGTTAACATCAATGACAACACAGGTTAGGCCCATACTTGCAACAGTCTCCCCCTTTGTCATTGATGGCAACATATGATGTGAAAAATTGTTTTGACCATCAAGACAAGAACTTATCCTCACTGTCTATCAGCAACAACTATTCCTATGTCTTCTCTCCTTTTGATGCTCCCCCTTTGACCAACAACCACTTGTTTTTCACATGTCTTCTCTCCCCCTTTGACATCAATGGCAAAGGGCACATACTTGCAATTTCAACACTTCAGAATCATACCTGCTGTTCCCCCTGAGTAGCAACTCCCCATCATCAATCCGGATCACAAGATATGACTATGATATCTACCAGACTAATGCACCTCAGTGCACCTTAGTTTATCACCAGAGGGGCAATAACCCTTAACTTTTCCCTGAGATACTCAAAAGAGTCCTTACATAGAGGTTTAGTGAAGATGTCTACAATCTAATCCTTGGAAGGCACAAACTCCAACCTGACTTCATTCTTGTTCACTTGCTCTCTTAAAAAGTGAAACTTGATGGATATATGTTTAGTCTTTGAGTGCAACATCGGATTCTTAGATATGTTTATTGCACTTGAATTATCACAGAAGATTGTGATAGGTTCCTCATACTCTACTTTGATATCTTTTAGCATCTGCTTCATCCACAAAACTTGAGTGCAACTACCTACTACTGCAATATATTCTACTTCAGTTGTAGACATAGATATTGCCTCTTATTTATTGCTTAGCCAAGAAACCAATCTCTTCCCCAAAAAGAATGCTCCACCATTGGTACTCTTTCAGTCATCCACATCTCCTGCCCAATCTGCATCAGTATATGCATGAAGAGAGAAATCATGATCTCTAGGATACCACAGACCATACTCAACTGTCCCTTTTAGATATCTAAAAATCCTCTTGATTGCCATGACATGAGATTCTCTAGGATCAGCCTGAAACCTAGCAACAAGACCAACAACCTGCATAATGTCTGGTCTAGTTTGAGTGAGATACAACAGTCCTTCAATCATTGACCTATACTTTGTCTGATCAGCCTTAGGAGAGTCATCATCTTTGCTCAAATGACATCTGGTTGCCATTGGAGTATTCATTGGTTTTGAATCTTCCATCCCAAATTTCTTCAACAATTCTTTCACATATTTGGTCTGAGAAATGAAGATTCCTTTCTTTGTTTGAGTGATTTGTAGACCCAAGAAGAAATTCATTTCACCAAGCATGGACATCTCAAACTCACTTTTCATTTGATTTGCAAAAGTTTTACACATACTATCTCTTCCTCCAAAAATGATATCATCAACAAATACTTCAACAATTAAGATGTTTTCATTATCAATTTTGAAATATAAATTACTGTCAGCAGTACCTTTCTTGAAACCAATCTTCAAAAGATGCTTATCCAATCTTTCATACCAGGCTCTTGGGGCTTGCTTCAATCCATACAGTACTTTCTTCAACTTGCAGACCATATCACGGTGATCAGACAATTGAAATCCATCCGGTTGCTCAATGTATACTTCTTATTCCAAGTCACCATTTAGGAAGGCAGACTTGACATCCATCTGATATACCTTGAAATCCTTGAAAGTAGCAAAAACAAGAAATAATTTGATTGCTTCAATTCTTGCCACTGGAGCAAAAGTTTCTTCAAAATCAACTCCTTCTATTTGAGAGTAACCCTTGTAGACCAATCTAGCTTTATTTCTGATTACTTCACCAACTTCATTTAGTTTGCTCCGGAAGACCCATTTGGTTCCAATCACATTTTTGTTTCTAGGTCTGGGAACAAGATCCCAAGTGTGATTTTTCTCAATTTGCATCAACTCTTCCTCCATTGCTTTAGACTAGTTTCCATCATTGCAAGCTTCATTCATTGTCTTAGGTTCAATTTTTAAAATTAGACAATACTCATATGAGTTTTGAGCAATTTTCCTTCTTGTTTGTACACCTTTGCTTTTATCACCTATGATCTGATCTTTAGAGTGATTCGGTCTTACATACCTAGGCACTTTGGGAGTTACTTGCATTTCTGCTTCTTGATCATGCTCATTCAAACTTATCTCTTCTTCCTGATTTACCAGATCAATCTGGATCTAAATCATAGAAGAGGCTTGGGCTCCTTGAGTCAGAACACCATTTTGATCATCTTCATCATATTCATAGAATCTTGAGGGTTTTTCAATTCCTTTATCAACCTTCACATTTGTACTTTCTATCATATTCCTCAATCTCTTGTTATAACATCGGTAGGCTTTACTTTCAGTAGAGTATCCCAAGAATATTCTTTCATCACTTCTAGCATCAAACTTTCCTAGATCTTCATCTCTTTTAATGTAACACTTGCTACCAAAAACTCTGAAATACCTTACAGTAGGAGTGATACCAAACCAAAGTTCATAAGGAGTCTTACCGATATTGCTTCTGATTTGAACTCGATTGAGAGTATAGACTGCAGTACTGATAGCTTCTCTCCAATAGATTTGAGGAACATTTGCTTCCATCATCATGGTCCTAGATGCTTCCTGGATGGTCTGGTTCTTTCTCTCCACTACTCCATTCTGCTATGGAGTCCTAGGAGCAGACAACTATTTCTTAATTCCATGTTTCTCACAAAACTCTATGAAGTCACCAGATGTGAATTCTCCACCTCTATCAGACCTCAGACACTTCAATTTTAATCTAGTTTCATTCTCTACCATAGCCTTGAATATTTTGAATTTCTTAAGAGCTTTTGGTTTCTCTTTTAGAAAGGTTACCCACATCATCTAGGAATAGTCATCAATTAGTAGCATGAAGTATCTATCACCTTGAATACTCTTGATTCTTGCCGAACCACAAAGATCAGTATGAACTAAGTCCAATAATCCAGTAGAAGACAATTCCTTACTTTTGAATGTGACTCTGCTCAGCTTACCCAACTGACATTCCTTGCACAAGCTGTTAGTAGGTTTCACCAATTTTGGAAGATCTCTTACAGCCTGAGTATTGCTTATCTTGATGATATTATCAAAATTCACATGACACATTTTTCTATGCCATAACCAACTCTGATCAACTTGAACAAATAAGCAACTTTTATCAGTACCAACCAAGTGGAAGATATTACCTTTAGTTTGAGTACCAGATGTAATTTCTATTCTGGAACTTTCAAAGATTTTGCATTTTCCATTCTTGAATTAGAGATCATAGCCTTTGTCCACCAACTGTCCAACACTGAGAAGATTGTGCTTCAAACCTTCAACATACAGTACATTACCAGTTTTGTTCCTTCCATCAAAAGAAATAGTTCCTCTTCCTCTGATTCTACCAGTAGAATTATCACCAAACTTAACCACTCCTCCTTCATACCTCTCCAAATCTATGAACTTATTTTTGTCACTTGTCATATGGTGAGAGCATCCAGTGTCAATGACCCAATCATCCTTCTCTTCAACTTGGGCAGCCAGAGCTCTTTCCACAGTCTTATGATTGACAGATATAGAGGACATAGGATCTTCTTCCTTGATGGCAATGAACACTCATTCATTTTCGGATTTGTTTCCTATCTCTGATTCATCATCTATTACTCCTTCATTATCATCATCTTCATGTACATAGTAATAGTTCTTTTGGAACCTTGGCTTGTTAGGATTTTTCCTTGAAAACCTTTCCAGACACCTTGAGGCAAAATGACCAATCTTATTGTAGTTAAAACAATTAAAAGGTAATTTTCCTTCATACTTACCGGATCCTCTTGGTAGCCTCTTTGCAATAAGGGCTTCAAGTTGAGCAGTTTCTACTTCTTCTTCCTCTAGATCTTTTCTTGCTTTTTCATACCATGACAACTTCCTTGATGAATTATCTCCCTGATCAAACCTTTGTTTACCTTTAACAAAGGCATTGGCTTTGAATGCAGATTTAGTCTTGGGGGGGGATCATCTCCAAACTCTGTCATTTTAAATGCAGCCAATTTTCCAACCAATTGATCTCTTGTGACAGTTGTATGGGCTCTAAATTCTTCAATGGTAGCAGCCTTGATTTTGTAAGAGGCAGGAAGGGATCTGAGAATTTTTCCAACAATCTCATCTTCATCCAAGACTCCACCAGCATTTCTAATTCCACAAACAAGCTCATTTACTCTTGGCATAAAAGTAGTGATGTTTTCATCTTCTCTCGTCTTCAAATTTCCAAATTTTCCTTTCAGACTTTGTAACCTTGCACTTTTGACATACTTATCTCCTTCATGCAGAAGTTCCAGTTTTTGCCAAATCTCAAAGGTAGTTGGTAGGTCAATAACATTTGAGAGCTCTGAATCAGATAATGCGCTTAGACGAGCCTCTATAGTGTGTAGATTGTTTTTAGCGTCTGTGATTTCATTTAGGGTTTTCAAACCACCCTGTGGAGGTACATACTGTGTTGTAACCATGGTCCAGTAGCCATTCCCATACATCTCAAGTGACATTTCATGCGACCTTTCCAGAGATTAAAATTGGTTCCATCAAACTTTGGACTATACTTCTTGTAAGATGACATCTTGGATCTCCTCAAGCGGTTAAGCTCTTTTAGAGGAACTTAGCTCTGATACCAATTGTTAGACTTAGGGCACACAACTGAGAGGGGGGGTGAATCAGTTGTCCAAAACTTTCTTCCAATTACACACTTAAATCATCTTAGTGATTAGCAGTATATTAATCATGAAACATAATGCACCTAAATCAAAAGCAGAAACACATCAACACATAAGACACCAAGATTTTGACGTGGAAAACCCGGTTAAGGGAAAAACCACGGGGTGATTAACCCAAGATTGTATTCTCTATTAGAAGAATAGAAAGAACAAAATATCACATGCCAATTAGGGCTCACTACCTGAGCACACTGCTCACAAGAGGCTCACTGTCTACAAGAGACACACTGTCTATAAAGGAATAAATATCACATACATGAACTAGAGAATAGCATCTTCACCATGATTGAATCAGTTCCATTTAAGACCAATACTTCTACTCTACCTTTCACTCTTCTCCTTGTTACTACACACTTATCACCATGAAGACAACTTTGAAATGACTTCGCAATCCCTTATTTATTCAAGACATCAACTTAGGAATGATCATCTAAGTCAGCAAACATCAACAAGAACATCCGTAGGATGTGTAACTCATCCGGTCGGCCAATCTTCAGAAGAACACTATCATCCGGAAGTGAATCTTCAATTGCGAGCTCCAACTCCAATGTGGATCACCAACACGAACTAGACATGATCCAAAGACTTCCACAAGCTTGCATGAATCACCAAGAACATCCATACTTCATCTGCTTACTGAAATCCATGTCCTCTTCATCTGGAACCTCAAGAACACAGTCTGTCATTACTATCACAAAGGAATAGATGCTTGCGGATCTTCAAACCATGAACTAATCTAGTTGACACTCCATAAAGACTTCCTCAACACTCCCTCAAATCTACAGAATAGGACAATGCAATTCCAAATCTCACCAGACCTATCTGTAACACTCTATCACCACTGAACATCTGTCGGAACTGGTTTTACTTGAGTGGCCACAACTTCTTCAGATCTTCATGCGGACCTCTAAAATCTCTACTGGATCACCTCAAGACACATATCTACAAACCCTTTAATCCGCATCCTTTGATCCTCTTCCTATCTTGGACTTTTGCCTTATTGTCATCACTAATCTTCACTATTCCTAATTGAGACTAATTTTCTCAATATCCTCAGTACATAGCTCATCCAATCCTTATCATTAATGCAACAAGAGTTTGTTGACATCAATGACAACACAAGTTAGGCCCATACTTGTAACAACAACAATGTATAACCATATCTTTTTCAAGAGGAGGCCAAACTTGTGATCATCTTAGAGAGGTGCTCCATCAAGTGTGGTAAATTGTGTGAGAAGTTCATACCTGATTGATTCTTATTTTGAAAACGGCTTTGCAAAGATTGTTTCTCAAGACCCTGTATGTTGAAAATCTTCTTCTTCTTACAAGGAGGGGAATCATTGCCATTTCCCACTACTGATGGTCACCTTGTTCTTTTCCTTCCTTTTGCTTTCTTATTTTGCTTTACATGATTAATGAGCCTTTCACAATGAAATGGAATGCTTCTCATCGACACCACTTTCTCTTGTTTCAAGTGATTATATATAGGTTGTTCCAATTGTGTATCTTGTGCATGTTGGTTATCTCCTAATCCATAAAGGGATAATGGAGGATGAACCTCAGCATAGATACCTTTTCCATGTGGGCAAGTTAAATCTTCATTTGTCATCTTATCCACTTCTATCATACCAACTATTCCATCATAGTCAAGAGAGTCATCTTCAATCTCCATAGTATTATGTTCCACAATATTATTGTCACTATGCTTAGGAAAAGGATTAGTGAAGATTTATAAGTTTTGATTCAGAGGAGCCACTGACTTATTTCCATTGTCATTCACACCAGTAACTTGTATCATATTAGAGTCGATGAGGTCTTGAATTTCATCCTTAAGACATATACATGTCTCAGTATCATATCCCGATGAGCGGTGATAATGACAATAAGCATTAGCATTAAATGAAGGCCCTTGTGACTTACTACAATTGAAAGGTTAGGCAATAGGAAGCTTAAAAAGATTGTTGTTCATTGCTTAAGTAATTACCAAATGGAGAGAATCTAATAATGGAGTAAATTGTCTTTGTTCTTGTTTGAATTGAAATGGTGCCCGAGAAGGCTTTGTAATAGCAGACACTTGTGAGTGAAAGTTATTCAAATGTTGCCCATTGATCTTGATGAAATTCCTATTATTTTTCTTGAATGAATTTTGAGATGAGCCAGCTATAGACTGAGCAACAAGAGCCGATGAGGTATGATTCTCATACTGACTAGCCAAAAGTTGGTAATCTCAAAGAGCTGTGCATAAGTGTTGAATAGAATTGTACTTCATCAACAAAATATTATTGCATATGTTCGGTTGTAGATTCATAATGAATTCCTTCTAAAGATCCTCATCTTTAATCGGATATTATATTTGCGAGATGAGACCTTGATATCAACTGATGAACTTTGTTAATTTCTCTTTCGAACCCTGTTTAGAATGAACCAAATCAATCAAGGAGACTGTAGGTCCAAAGTTTGGTTGGAAGTGTTGCAAGAATTGATCAACTAGCTATGAGAAGGAATTTTTTGAATTAGGAGGTAGAGAGCAAAACCATTCCAAAGCGGTATCATTGAGAGATCAAGGAAAGAGTTTTTCTAGCAATTCCTCATTGAAGAAGAAATCACTACACATCATTGTGAATGTTGCCACATGAGTATTAGGATCACCTTTACCACCGTACTTTTCAAAGAAAGGGGTCTTGAATTTGTTAGGCATTGGAGTTCTTAGAATGGCATAGGATAAAGGATTGTGAGCCTGATATGTTGGTAAAGTAGGTTGAGAAGAAGCATTGGTCAAGTTTGTTACTTTTTACTACAAGGAAGACATACTCTGGAAAAGTTGGTTTAGGAGAGTATCATTAGCTAAAGAGGTGGCTTGTAGATTTGAGAGAGGTGGATTTGAAGCTATAGTCTTGAAATTATAGCGTGTTTGATAATGAGTAGAGGTGATAGGTGGTTGAGAATAGGTATGCATTGGTATAGAGATATGAGGTGCAAAGTTTTGATAGTTAAATGTAACAGCTTTGTAATTACTTCCAGTAGATGTTCCCATGGTAGTGGTAGCATTACTACAAGCATGTGGATTGGTGGTGAAAAATGATGATGTAAAAGTGGATATATTCCAGTAGTCGGTATGGGTGTTGAGACTAGTGAAGTTATATATGTTGGTGTTGATACATTTTCAATGACATTCGCGTGGCTAGCTTATGGCATAATGTTATGTCCCACTATGTGAGCTAAGGAATAGAGCATATCAACACATTCTTGACCTTCTTGTAATATCTCTCTTATTCCTTCAACAATAGGTATCATTTCTTGAGCTAGATGTGCATGTCCTACAATTTGTTGGAATTTAGCTAGTTGTGTGTCCAAATTCTTAATTTGTTCATCAAGTACATATGAAGCTACATCAATCACATCCTTAAGATCATGAAATGTTTGTTCTTCCATTGTATTAGTGTTTATGATATCTTGTAGAGATGTTGATTCACCCTTTGTAAAATGGTTGTATAATGGGTTTTCTGATGTTTGCATATCGTCACTATTGGAAGCACTAGAAACCATTAGTCTATGAATTCTCCTTACAAAGATGTTTCTATTAGGGCAGTGGGTTATACAACTCATGCAAAGTCCTATAACACTTAATGCACAAACTAGAACAACCAAGAGGATTGAGGTAGTTATGCTTGTTGAAATACACAATGTGTAATTACAAAGTTTGAAATTTCAATGCAAGAATGCACAATGAAGCAACACTACAACTCAAAATCATATTTGAATGAGTGTTTAAAGGATCAGAAAAATCTGAAATAAGATTTTGACTACTAACCCTAGCATTTGCAAACACTAGGTTATATGAAAAATGCAAGTTTTTAACAAAACCCTTATAAATGAGATACGCAAATGCAAGAAGTGATATCATGAAATGATTAATTGCTATAATTTGTTTCAGATCTAATGTAAAAATTAGAAAATTAAATGTTCCCAATGATATGCAATGAAAATAATGCAAAACTATGCCTTTATGCAAACCTAGAATGCTTTATTTTTTCAAATTTTTCAAAATGCATGCAAAATTTTTCAAAGTATGATATGAATTAATGCAAGATCTGATTTCAACACTCAGTAAGATACAAATTCTTTAAAACATGGGTTCACCAAAATGTTTAGTGGAAAAGGAGAAGGGGATGAATGCAAGCATGTAAATACACTAGATCAAACCCTCCTTTCACTACAACATTCAAGGACAAAACCAAGCTAAGTCACTACAATATGAAAGAGGATGCAGCTACTAATTTTGTACTCTTGTCTGTAGAAGAAAGATGTTATTCAATCAATCCTTTTATCAAACCATAGGCCAATCAATGCACTAAACCCTAGAATTAAGGTAATCAACTTATAATAGATAAACAACAACAGAAAGTCAGGATCTGAAAGTACCAGGATGATCAGTGAAATATCCTAACCTGTTCCACGGAAGCTAAAAAGTTGGAAAACTTTGGTGATAGCACCCAATTATAGAAATTCCCAATATCTGAAAGCTCAAAACTGGAAAAATATTTTAAATGATGCTCTGATGCTGAATCCAATGTCTGATTTAGGTGGTGGACACTGGTGCTAGCACCCAAGTCTGCTACAGATGAATTTCTGAACTCTATTTTTAGATCTTGAATCTTTATCCCTTTCTCAACTCCCTGTACCTTCACTTTGGCAATTCCCGCATCTATAACCTGCACACAATAAGAAAAGGGGTTTAGGGATTGTAGTATTTAGGGATTTTCCTCAGTCAAGTCCCGAGTTAGCATTCAAGCTTTTCCAACACTATTGTTAGAGAGACCATGTCCTTGCAAGACAAAGGCTAAAGATAATCCAAATGATGATGAAATTATTTAAACACAATGATAATGTCACCTTGGAGGTGAAGTCCTTAGGAGGATGAAGAGTCTTCAACTCATAAGGATGTTGATGATGATTCCAAATATGTACAACAAACACAATACTAACACAAATCTGCCTCAAATAACACAATGAATTCTCTTTTTCTCAATATCATCAACTTGTAAGAAAATGAATTCAAAAACTTGTTTATATATGCTATCTCGTTAACCTTTCACAAATTAATTGAAAGAGCCGCCAAGGGAGGACCCATTTAAAAGTCTTATGCTGACATCCCTTAAATTTTACTCTGACCAATTAGGATGGACTTGGGCATGAGTGCCCATTTCCCAAGGTTCCTTTTTTGTCAAGACCTAAGCTTTAAATGGGCCCCTAGTTCCCATTTGACATGTGTTTCGAGAGATTTCTCATCAGGATGAATATTTTTTCTTGTAGAGTGTAAACACAGGGACCTAGGAGCTAAACTAGGAGGTAAAAAGGTATGTGTCCACTTTTTACTCCATAACAGATGGAAAAACTTTTGAGACTTATTCAAGTGCAGTAGAGAAAGCATACAAAATAGAAGCATAGCCTTGGAGAAGAAAGGACTAAGGAAATAAAGAGTAAGGAATTAGAGAAGATGATATTGGAACTAGAACAATTAAAAATCAAGTAGGATATAGTAGCTAAAGGTGAAAATAGAATGATAATACCACTGGCCCATAGAAAGAAGATATGGTGTACCTACTATCTGGAAGAAGGTTGTCTATGAAATGAATTCCTAATGATGAAAGGAGAAAAAGAGTTCTAACACTCAAAGTTGATCTACATTCAACTCCTAGGAAGATGAAACATCTATTATGGAATATGTGGTGAATGGCATGACCATGAGACAAATGATTGCCCATCTCTATTATTCAAACTGAGGGAGGATGAGGAACATGAACCTTGGTGGAACCACAACTATGAAGATAATGATCCTATCCACAAAGGAATGACCAGGGCTAAAGGGTTGGTAGAAAGAGCTTTCTATGACCATGGCTATAAGAATCTAGTATGAAAGAACCAACACAATGTTCATAAAGGATATTATGCTCCACCATAAATTACAACTAAGCAAGTTCCTATTAGTTATCCTTTGAATGATAATAGAATATATTAGAACTATAGGGGAGGATGTGGTAGAGGAAGAGGATGTGGATAAAGGATAAGAGAGGACATCACCTATTTTAGGTGTGGACAGATCAGACATTATGCTAATGAATGTCAAGAGGAGAAGAAGAAGAGTTGCATATTCTATGATGACTCTAGTCATGACCTATTCACCTATGCCAGAGCACAACAATATTTTAGGAATGCTCCACCACAAAACAAAAGAAAAGAGTTGTCCAATCCTAATGCAACAAAAGGATTAAAATTATAAGAAAGGTACCTAGACAAAGGGGTCAAGGAGCTAGAAGATGCATGAAAACAAGAATAGATGAGGAAGATACAAGAAACCAACTTCTAATAACAAAGGAAGAACAATTAGATAAAAAATATCTAGCTAGAAAGGAAGAATTAAGAAATCAATTTTTTGTGAAATATAAGAAGAAAAACAAAGTTGCACTAATAACTAGAGGGATTGACACCACAAAAGGAAGAATACAAAGACATGAGATAGAAGAAGAGGAAGAAGATGATGAACAAAGAGAGTATTTTTCAACAAAATAAAAACATGACCAAATAGATGAAGATAGTAGAAGGATAATCCTAAAATAAAAAAAGGAATGAAGACTACCACAAAGCATATTTTTCAAAAAAGGAAGCTTAGATATCAAAGGAATTGGCAAGCTTTGCAAGGGAAGAAAGCATCATTGAAAGTTAAGACAATTCTCAAAATACTAGAACAAAATAAGAAATACAAATTCCAAACCTCAAAAACACCAAGAAGATGGAAGAAGAAACCAATTTTGGTAGAACTTCAAGTGAGACATTTTAGGAATGTATTGGTTGATCTTGGAGTAGATTTTAATATCATACAAAAAATGGTTGGGGAATAATTTGGAAAACCAACACTATATGACACCCCTTATAATATTTCGCTTATAGATAGTATGACCATCAGTACAGTTAGGACTTGGAGAAATGTAGAGTTTAACTTGATGGGGATCAGGAAGAATGTGGACTTCAAAGTGATAGAATGAAGGAAGCTTTTGATACATTAAACATTTTATTAAACTTGGAATGGTTCATTAACTGTAATGGGTAATGCATACAGAGAAGAGGTGGTGCAATATTCTTAAGAAAGTGAAGAAGAAGATTCAAAGGCCCTATATTCTTTGAGAATTCCTATTAAAGAGACTATGTATGAACCTAATCTAGAAGGGGAAATTATTTTGGATAGTAGCACGTATAGCACTAATAGTGAAGATGCAATGGAGGCTTAACTTTGGGATGATCCATAAGTTAGATCTAGAAAATATTGGGTGCAAGAAGGGTCTACAACCTGAGGAGAATTGATAAAAACTATGGCCATGCTACCACAAATGATAGGAACCCATTACATAATTCAGGAACTGAAGGTAGGAATGGAAACCAACAACGTACTAAAATTTCTCATCATTTGAACCAAATCTCATGTGGTATTTCACATATTAAGCTTCCTTGGTAGTCTTGAGTGTTAGAAATCTGAAATAGATTGATAACCTAGGAACTTTATAAGAGAAGTTCTAAGCGACATAAACTGGGAAAAGCATAAACAGTGCAAACTAGTGACTCTGAGAGATATGTAAATGTCAAGATGATAGAATTGCATTAAGAGCTCAAATATGCTACATAAGACTGATAAAATTTTCATACAAGATGCAACAAGGATGCAAAATACAACCTAGGTAGTGAGTTTATATAGACCGAGGAGAGAGGTGGAGGTGGCAACACCAACCAATAGGGAGAGACCACCAAACCATCTAGACATAGTAAATGTGACCCCCTCGTAGGATGGTGACACCTCAAATGACCCACTCACCTAATTAAAGTCACTTTATTTAACCTAAGAAAACTTAATAAAGTGTAGGAAAAACCTATGAAATAGGGAAAATAACTAACGTACTAGGAACAAAAAACCTACACTAACACCCCCTTAAGTGTAGCTTAGGTGGGTGAAAAGATGGGTCTCGAAATATCAAGCCTGATGAGGTACCCATGTACAATAAATTACTCCCCAAAGAGAAGAAGCCCCCCAGAAAAAATAGAGAGAGAACTCCCACCTGAATAGAGAGAGAAAAGAGGACTAAAAAACCCACCTTAAAGTGGACACCTACCGTACACCCAACAAAGCTCACAAATGAAGGAACTTGCTCTTGGTGAAGGGTTTGGTGAAGATGTCTGTGATCTACTTTGATGTCAGACAGTACTTGAGATCAATGATCTATTCATGAATCAACTCCCAAATGTAGTGCATGTGGATCTCAATGTGTTTGGTCTGCTGGTGATGGACCAGATTGCAAGAGATTTGTATCGCACTTTAGTTGTCATAAAAGATGACTATTGGCTTTTGAAAGGAAATATCAAACTCAGTGAGAATGTTTTGAATCTAAATGGCCTCAGTAGTAGCATTAACTTCTCCTCGATACTCAGCCTCTATAGATGAAAGAACAATTGTAGACTGCTTCTTGCTCAACCAAGAAATTGGACTAGAACCAAGTGAGAAGCAATACCCTAAAGTAGACTTGTGATCTTGAGAATCACTTGTCCAATTTGAATATGTGTGTCCCACCAAGTCAATATCCATGCCCACTGCATAGTGAATCCCATAACTATGAGTGCCATGTACATAGTGAATAATCTACTTAGTTGCTTTCCAGTGTACCTCATGTGGCTCCTACATGAACCTAGATACCATGCCCACAATATATAACAAATAAAGCCTCGTGTGAGTCAAGTATATGAGACTCACAACTAATTGGTGATACAAGGTAGCATCCACTAATGGTGAAGTATAGTGAGCCTCAAGTTTGACCCCTAATAGAAATGGATTCGACGCAGCCTTAAAGTCAACTATGTGAAATCTAGAGAGCATATCAAGTGTGTACTTGGGCTATGCCATGAAGATACTAGATAAAGACTAAGTAATCTCAATCCCCAAGAAGTAGTGTAGAAGGCCCAAGCCTAACATCAAAAAATGATCATGAAGGGTAGTTTTCACTGCCTTGATGGTGGATGAGGAACTCCTTGTAATCAACAAGTCATCAATATAGAGAACAAGGAATGTGAGAATATCATCTTGCTATAGGATGTACACATTCGGATCAAAATGGCACCAAGTGAACCCAATTGACAGAAGGAATGAGTCCATTGTTGCAAGTATGTGTAATCGGTGTTGTCATTGATGTCAACAAGCTTGTGTTGTCATTGGGGTCAACTATGTCAATTGTGTGAGTAAGAAATAGTGCAAGAGTATAAGCAGTTAGTGTTGAGTGGATACTATCTCTAATGATGAGGTTGGTTGAACAAAGATAAGGTTGTTGCAATAGTATGAGTTGTTTGGTTAAGTTGTTTTGCTAAAGATGATTTGGTTACTTTGCAGAGGTGTTGAAGATGTTGAGAATATGTTTCTATTAGTTAGTTTCCAAGTGCTTTTGAGAAAATTTGATTATTAAAGGAAATAGTGTGTTGAAGTGGCAATTTGGTTTACAAAGTAGCATTCTAGTTTTTTCTCCACATTTCCTCTATGTGGAAGATGTGTCTTTGCAGTTTAGATATGTTGTTTAGAGATATTAAGAGATGTTATATTCCAAATTTGGTACACTGGTTCGTTGTGCTAAGGAAGTTGTGTTCACCAATGTGTGGACTGTGTTTCTGAGTGTTGCATAGGTGTCTGGGAGAAATGTCTTTGCTCTGCATTTCTCTGAAAAGAGGTTTTAAGTCTTGTAGTTTTGTATTTGTGCTTATAAGGTTTACATCTTTCTTCTATTGAAGTTGTTCTTGATTTGGTGCTTTGGAAGTTGATTTCTAGAGATACAGTGTATGACAGAGACAATTAAGCATACTAGATAAACATGATAAGGTCGTGTGGCAGGTGAAAGTTGTTACTGAGGAATTTGTTGGTTTTTAGGATGTTTTAGGATGTTTGTGGAATACTCTAGATTGTGTTGAAGCCTTGCATGTGGTCTATAAGTCATCTTTGGGTCTGAGGAAGTGTGTACTTAAAATTTTATTGTGTTAACACAAGTTTGGTCGACCTTGGGTGTTTACACTAATTGCGGAGGTACTTTGGTGATTGTGAAAGCATGAAGTGATGTGCTTGGAGGAATTTAGGTCTGAGATAAGATGTGTTGTGGTTCATTTTCATTCCTTTCCACCACAGGAATGTTTAGGTCGAGACCTAATTTGAATTTTCTAGGTTAAGGTGATTTACTGACCTTGGAGAATGTTCTCAAGGTTGAAGACAGTATAAATGAGTGCCAAGGGATCGTGATTGATAGCACGAGTGATGGATGTGATGTGAATAATAGTGTGGTGAATGTGTGGTGTATTACAAGCCTTCGTGTGTTAGACTACTAGAAGTAGTGAGCAGAAGGTGTCTACAATTCTTCAGTGATGCTATGGAGGTGATGTTGGTGTTGTGGTGGATACTGGTTCAATACTTTGAGCTTCATTAGAACTATACTCCTTGCATAAGTTAAATGCAATTATAGCAATTCAACTCTGGCAATGAGCCACCTCTTCTATCTCTTTCTTTTAGGACAATGAGTCCTTGGGCAGTGAGCCTTTCTTCTGGGCAGTGAGCCCTCTCGGCAATGATCCCTCTGGCAGTGAGCCTTTTGTAATTAGGTGTTGATACTACTTTATATTGTCAACTAATCCTCACCATGCTTTTTCCCTTCTTGGCTTTTCCACGTAAATTTGGTGTTCTCTTGTGTTTGATGTTGGTTTGATTTAGTTTCTATTATTTTCTTTCATGTTTAATCATCATAACAATTTAAGGGTTAATTGAATCATTGTGGATCTGTTTGTGTATAAGGGTTTTGGAATTTAAGTTACAACTGATTCACCCCCCCTCTCAGTTTTCTTGTGCATTCAACAATTGGTATCAGAGTGAGGTTCCTTGGAAGAGAGCTTAACCACTTAAGGTAGATTTGGGATGGTGCACAAGAAGGATGTTCCCCTATTCAATGGAACGGATTATGCATTATAGAAAATAAGGATGAAAGGTTATCTGATCTCTCTTGGTTATGAGATTTGGAAGGCTGTTGAGACTGAATACACAATTCCAGAAAATGGTACAAGTACTGCAAATGAGATCAAGGGTTTTGAAACCAATGGTAAAGCAAAGTATGTTCTTTTAAGTGGTCTTTCTAATTCTGAATTGGTGAAAGTTATGGATTCGAAAACTACTAATGAAATCTTGAAGAAGTTAAAAAGTATTCATGAAGGTGATGATAAGGTCAAGCAAGTTAAAATGTATAATTTAAAGCTCATGTTTGAAACCATGAGGATGTCTGAAGATGAAAACATTACAAGCTATTTACAAAATGTGGATGAAGTTGTTAATGGCATCAAAGGACTTGGCAAAAATATTGATGAAAAAGAAGTGGTATTGAAGGTACTCAAAATTCTTCCTAAGACTTACAGTCATAAAGTTTCTGCTATTGAAGAATTGCAAAATCTGAATCAATTTACCAAAGATCAGTTGCTTGGCACCTTAACTCCTTTTGGAATGAGAGAATTTGGTACAAGTAGTGCAAAGGTTGTGACTGCCTTCAAGGATGGAAAATCTGAGAAGATTATGGAATCAGATCAGGGGAATTCATATGATTTGGAAGCTAATTTTGCAAGAAGAATGAAATTGGGTGCTGACAAGTACAGTGGTAAGTTTCCTTTCAAGTGTTTCAGTTGTGGCAAGATTGGTCATTATGCTTCAAGATGTCCAGAAAGAATTTTGAGAAGTAAGAATAGGGAGAACAAGAGTAGAGTGCCTAAGAAAAGCTACTATGTTAAAGAAGATGCAAGTATATCTGATGATGAATCTGATTATGAGAGTGATAAGGATAATGAATGTCTATTCATAACCTTAAAGGATGATACTATTTCTACTAACTCTAAGAAATGTGTGAAGGAAAAGGCTCCAGAGGTAAGTCTTAATATTGAAGGTACTTTGATATCTTCTTTTCATATGAGACAGGAAAAGAACCATTAGGTTATTGGCAATGAATGCTCAAATCATATGACCAGTGATAAAAGTAAGTTTGTTAAACTTGAAAAATATGATGGAGGACTAGTTATATTTGGTGATGATAGAGCTTCTAAGATATGTGGAAGAGGCTCAATTAGTTTTGATGGCAAGCATAATACTGATGATGTTCTTTATGTTAAGGGTTTAAAGCATAACCTCTTGAGTGTTGGACAAATGTGTAGCAAAGGATACAATCTTGTGTTTCAGGATGGTGGTTGTGAGATCAGAGAAGATTCTAAAACTGTGATAGCTACTAGAAAAAGGACAGATGGAAATATTTAACAGCTCAAAGGTGATGATGGTTATTGCTTCATGACTCAGATTAGTGAAAGTTGGCTATGGCATAGAAGATTGTGTCATATCAATTTTGATAGCCTGGTAAGGATAAGTTTAGTTCAAGCTGTGAGAGATTTGCCAAAGATTACAAAGCCTATCAATGCTATCTGCAAGGAATGTTAGATTGGAAAGCAAGCAAGAAGAAGTTTCAAAGTCAATGGATATGAATCAAATGAGTCGTCTTGCAGAGAAGAAGAAAATGTTGAAGAAAAGGAAGTACAGATTGAAGAAGAAGAAGCTCTGGAAAAGATTCCTAAAACTCCTGAGTATGTGCAAAAGCACCATTCTGAAGATCAAACTATTGGTGACAAGAAAAAAGGTGTGTTGACAAGAAGGAAAACTCTTGAAGAATAGGTAAATCTATGCTTACTCTCTAAAGCTAAACCTAATTCAGTGATTGAAGCATGCAAGGATGAGTATTGGATCAAGGCTATAGAAGAAGAACTAATGCAGATTAAAAAGAATTAGACTTGGGAACTTGTCCCAAGACCAACAAACAAGAATGTGATTGGAACTAGGTGAGTCTTCCAGAACAAATTGAATGAGAATGGGGAAGTGGTAAGAAACAAGGCAAGGCTACTCACAAATAGAAGGAATAGACTATGAGGAAACTTATGCTCTGATGGTAGGAATGGATTCCATCAGGATGTTTTTGGCTTTTGCATTATTATACTTAACTACTACTAGACCAGATATTATGCATGCTATTTGTCTTGTGGCTAGATTTTAATAAGATCCTAGAGAGCCACATGTTGCAGCAGTGAAGATGATATTCATATATTTAAAGGGCACTTTAGATCATAGCCTGTGGTATCCAAAGGATAATGAATTTTCTCTAAGTGCTTACATAGATGCAGATTGGGATGGTTGTGTAGATGATAGGAACAGTACAAGTGGTGGTGCATTCTTTCTTGGAGGTAGAGTGGTGTCTTGGTTAAGAAAGAAGCAGGCTTTTGTATCTCTGTCTATTGCAGAGATAGAATACATTGTTGCAACGTCTTGCAGCACACAGGTGTTGTGGATGAGGCAAACCTTGAAGTATATTAGAGTGGTATATGATGAACCTATTCCTATCCTCTATGATAGTACAAGTGCTATTAACATTTCAAGGAATCCAGTGATGCATTCAAGAACAAAACATATATCAATCCGATATCACTTTCTAAGAGAGAAGGTTGTAGAGAATGAAGTAAAGCTTGAGTATGTGCCTACAAAGGATTAGGTTGCTGATATATTCACCAAGGCTCTTCCTAATGATACATTTGAGTATCTCCAGGAGAATTTAGGGGTTATTGCCCCTCCTTTGAACTAGATGCATAAGGAGATGCATCAGTCCAGTGGATTTCAAGTTTCAATCCTTATTTTGGATTGATGTTGAAGGCTACCTCTCAGGGGGAGCACGTAGTGATCATGACGGTTGTGACAGTCAGGGGGAGTAAGTTCTATTGTTGGTTGCTTCTAAGGGGGAACATGCAGAGAAGTAAAAGAAATGCTGTTGCAGAGTAGTACTAAGCAAGTACAAGTCTAAGCAATAAGATTGAAAAAGCGATGTGCAGCCCTTTACCATTGATGTTAAAGGGGGAGAGAGAGCAATGTGGAAAAGAGTCAGTGGTCTAGGAGAGAGAGTAAGATGTGTAAAAGAAAGAAAGAAAGAAAGAGGGAGAGTAACAAAGAAAAGAAGTTTTGTCTAGAGTTGTGTCTTGATGGGTTTTCACATTATGTGTTTCCATGAATGACAAAGGGGGAGATTGTTGCAAGTATGTGTAATCAGTGTTGTCATTGATGTCAACAAGCTTGTGTTGTAATTGGTGTCTACTTTGTCAGTTCTGTGAGTAAGAAATAGTGCAAGAGTATGAGTAGTTAGTGTTGAGTGGATACTATCTCTGATGATGAGGTTGATTGAACAGAGATAAGGTTGTTGCAATAGTATGAGTTGTTTGGTTAAGTTGTTTTGTTGAAGATGTTGAGAATATGTTTCTATTAGTTGGTTTCCATGTGCTTTTGAGAAAATTTGATTTTTAAAGGAAATAGTGTGTTGAAGTGGCATTTTGGTTTTGCTCCACATTTCCTCTATGTCGAAGATGTGTATTTACGGTTTGGATATGTTTTTTAGAGATGTTAAGAGATGTTATATTCCAAATTTGGTGCTCTGGTTTGTTGTACTAAGGAAGTTATGTTCACCAGTGTGTGGAATGTGTTTTTGAGTGTTGTAGACGTGTCTGGGAGAAATGTCTTTGCTCCACATTTCTCTGCAAAGAGGTTTTAGGTCTTTTGGTTCTAGATTTGTGCTTATAAGGTTTACATCTTTCTTCTAGTGAAGTTGTTTGTAATTTGGTTCTCTAGAAGTCAATTTCTAGAGATACAATGTATGACAGAGACAGTTAAGCATACTAGATAAATAAGATAAGGTTGTGCGATAGGTGAAAGTTGTTGCAGAGGAATTTATTAGTTTTCAGGATGTTTTAGGATGTTCGTGGAATACTCTAGATTGTGTTGAAGCCTTGAATGTGGTCTGCAATTCATCTTTAGGTTTGAGGAAGCATGTACTTAAAATTTTATTGTGTTAACACAAGTTTGGCTGACCTTGGGTGTTTACACTAATTGTGGAGGTGCTTCAGTGATTGTGAAAGCATGAAGTGGCATGCTTGGATGAATTTAGGTCTGAGCTAAGATGTATTGTGGTCCTCCTTCATTCCTTTCCACCACAAGAATGTTTAGGTCTAGACCTAATTTGAATTTTCTAGGTTAAGGTGATTTGCTGACCTTGGAGAATGTTCTCAAGGTTGAAGATAGTATAAATGAGTGCCAAGGGATCATGATTGAGAGCACAAGTGATGGATGTGATATGAATAATAGTGTGGTGAATGTGTGGTATAGTACAAGCCTTCATGTGTTAGACTACTGGAAGTAGTGAGTAGAACGTGTCTACAATTCTTCAGTGATGTTGCAGAGGTGATGTTGGTGTTGTGGTGAATACTGGTTCAATACTTTGAGCTTCATTGGAACTATACTCCTTGCATAAGTTAGATGCAATTATAATAGTTCAACTCTGGTAGTTAGCCAGCTCTTTTATCTCTTTCTTTTAAGATAGTGAGCTTTTCTTTTGGGTAGTGAGCCTTTCTTTTGGGTAGTGAACCTTTCTTCTGGGCAGTGAGCCCTCTGGCAATGAGCCTTTTGTAATTCAGTGTTGATACTACTTTATAGTGTGAGCTAATCCTCACTGTGGTTTTTCCCTTCTTGGGTTTTCCATGTAAATCTAGTGTTCTCTTGTGTTTGATGTTGGTTTGATTCAGTTTCAGTTATTTGCTTTCATGCTTAATCATCATAACAATTTAAGGGTTAATTGAATCATTGTGGATCTGTTTGTGTATGAGGGTTTTGGAATTTTAAGTTACAACTGATTCACCCCCCTCTCAGTTGTCTTGTGCATTCAACATCCATCTTGGCATACCAAGCCTGAGGGACCTATTTGAGGCCATAGAGAGACTTTTGAAGATGGAAAACAAGTGAAGGATCTTATACAAACCCCTTTGGTTGCACCATGTATATCTCCTCCTGAATGTCACCATGAAGAAAAGAGCTCCTCACATCCATCTAATGAATTTCCCAACTATGGGATGCAGCAATAGCAAGGACAAATCACATGGAATTCATTTTGGTAACTGGTGCAAAATTCTTAGAGTAGTCAATCCTAGGAACTTGGGAGAATCCTTTTGTGACCAGGTGAGCCTTATGCTTATCAATCAACCCATCTGTGGAAAATTTTGTCTGATAGATCCACTTGCATCAAACAAGTTTCCTTCCCATAGGAAGGGGGACTAAATCCCAAGTATGGTTCCTCTCCAAAGAACTAAACTCTTCCTGCATAACAGCATCCCACTTGGGGACACCAGAAGCTTCTTGAAAATACTATAGATCGAAAGCTGAGGCAATGAAGACATGTGGGGCCTGCTCAAACTATGACCTCGTTATTCTAGCATATGAAGGATTACCAACCCAACCACTTGTTGACTCCAATATCTAATGAGCCCAAAGAGGCCCAATAGAAGAATATGGAGGAGAATCACCACCCTCTAAATGATGACTAGGAGAGGAAGAAGATGAATCCTCATCATCATCATCACCATCTGAAGTGGAGGAACAAGACTCCTCATCAAGAGCGGGAGGATTAAGATCCTTAGAAGAATTATCATCATGTCGTAGTGTCTCCAAAGTGATTGTAGATGGAGAAGTGGTAGGAGAAGAACTGGAAACATCCTCCTCGAAATGAACACTCCTCTCGATGAGAAACTCATGAGTGGTGGGGTGGAGAAGTCGGTAGCCTTTGACACCATCTAGGTACCCAACAAATATGCAAGGCTTGCTCTATAAATCCATAGACTTACATTTCTCTACTAGAATGTAGGCCCTTTCAACAGAGCCAAACACTTGAAAGTGCTTTACTGTGGGTTTCTGACCGATCCAAGCTTGAAAAGGAGTTACCCCTTTCACAGCTTAGTGAGGAACTTGATTCTAGATGTAACACACATAGTTGATAGCCTCCACCTAATATTGAGGTGCCACTAACCTGGAGTGAATCATATAATTGTCCATCTCTTTCAAGGACCTATTCTTTCTCTCTACAACAGCATTGTATTGTGGGTTGTAGGGAACTATATTATGAAGATCAATGCCCTCTAAAACACAAAGCTAATCAAACCTCTGGTTGACATATTCCCCCATATCTGTACGTGAAATTTTGATGGCCTTCCTAGATTGTTTCTCGACAAAATCTTTGAAGTCCTAAAAAGAATCAAAGACCTTAGACTTCTGTTTGAGAAAATATACCCATGTGTATCTAGAAAGATCATCAATGAATGTTAGAACATATCGATCCCTACTAAAAGAAGGATGCAGAAATAGTCCTGCCAAGTCAATATGCACTAATTCCAAAAGTTGTGTGGCCCTCCATGATTTGCCTTTATCATATTTCTCTTCAAGATGCTTACCAAAAATGCATCCTTGAAAAACACCATCAGAAAACCAAATAGAAGGCAACCATGAAACCATGTCCTATTGACTGAACTGCTGCAAGTAATGGTAGTTCAAGTGGGTAAACCACTGATGCTACAAATAACTCACCTCATCTGAGTGCGTAAGAAAAGAAATTGAAGGAGACTCAGGAACAAAGTGAGAAAATAAATATAGTTTAGACTAATTATCAACCTTCCCCATGACAACTATAGACCCACTATGCATCTCATCGATTACCACTATGTCTGGAGTGAACTCAAATCGCTTGCTAGAGCCAGTGTGAGTGATCTAATAGATAGATAGATAGGATATTAGTTGAAAAAAATGGGACACAAATAACATCATGAAATTTTCTTTCACCCACGTCAACGGACCCTCTCACATGCACTTCAGTAGGAGTGTCATCAACCATTAGTATAGAAGGCATAGAATATGGTTCCAAAGAGGCAAAACCATCTTGTGACGAATCCATGTGGTGCAAAACACTTGAGTCAATGATCCATGTATCAGGCTCTAAAGTAATAGAAACTAGGACCTTACCCTTTCCTTTCCCCTTACTTTTGCCTATGTCCATAGAAGATTCCTAAGATGAACTCTCTTTGACAGGATCAGGTACCTTGATATTGTTCTTTTCAAGAAGATGTGTAAGGTTATCAATCTGCTTCTTAAGACACTTATGTTCATCATGACCAGGTTTTTTGCAATAGGCACATTGTTCCTTCTCCTTCCTAGGCTTTTCACCTTTGGAAGAAGAGGCCCCATTAGCTACTATTGGAGTAGCTAGTTTCTAATCTTGTTTCTTCTCTCATCAATTCTATTGTTTCTTATTTTGCTTACCAAACCCTTTTCCATCTTTAGTTCCTTGATTTGTAGCCAAGGCATGAGATTTAGAGGGCTTAATTGTGCTCATTTGAACCAATTTATCTTTCTCCTTTATTATTTCATTTGCAAATTCATCAAGAGAAGGCATTTTATATGTGGTTCCTAAGTCACTTTTAATGACATGAAATGTAGAAACAAACACAGAATAATTAGGACCAAGCTTGGAAAGAATACTTAAGATCAATTGAGATATTTCTTCTCAATCCCACACTATTTTAACTACAATCCTACGGCCTTTAATTTAGTGAATAAGTCCTAAATAGTATAAGAACTAGTGGGACTTAACCCTATGAGCTCATTCTCCAATAGATGTCCTCTAGTTTCATATTGTGTACCAAAGAGATTTTCCAAAGTGATCCATACATCATTTGGTGTAGAAATAGATTCAATATGAAAAATAAAATCTAGAGATACAAACATACACAAGGTTCCAAAAGCTTCATAACACTTATTAAACCATTTTGGCTTTTCTACAATTAAATTTGGTTCAATTTCTAGCCCCATTGTTACCCTATACAACCCTTGCTTCTTTAAATAGATTGTCATTTTTTACTTCAAATCAAAGCAGTTATACGGTGTGAGTATTGGTACTATTACTTGATCCATTTTATGTAGAAAAGAAGATTGAGTTTGTTGTTATTGTGCATAAATGAGAATGTAGAACTCAAAGCTAGCACACAAAACACCCCCCCTTTTTCACTCAATCAAAGAATCCACCCACCCAAGAAAATATGATTTGGAAATTTATATTTAGTGTGATTACAAATGTCACTAGCAAGAAATGTTGAGTGGACTTGATCTCAATGCTTTACAAAATCCTCAACAAATGATTATATGTTGAAAGTATAATCCTGGAATTAAACCAAGTGAAAAAAATAGCACCACTATGAAGTACTCTAAAATCATGCACTTAAAAAAAATAATCACCTTGATCCGAGGTCGTATGTGAAAGTTATGAGTCTCTGAAGTTCCTGAAACGAGAACTGTGTAGTGTCACTTGTGAGAATCTGCAATTTCTAGAAAACCCGTGGACAAAAATTAGAAATTGTTTGTATTAGTGCAAAGAGTGTGAAAAAAAATAGCCCAAATAAAAAAAAATCAGAAGATGAAGGTCATGAGTTCAAGTTATCAACCTCTGAAGTTTGCCATCCAAAATGAAATTGCCAACGGAGAGGGGGTCTGAATGCAAAAGTCTTCCTCCACCAAGTTTGGCAGAACTACCACCAAGTTTAGTACTTCCACCAAAATAGTAGTCCACTAGATATAGGTAGTTGTAACTAGTTTGGAGAGGCCACCAGAAAATGTGATTTCACTAAAAATAGAGGGTCTGCTAAATGTGGCAGAGCCTACCAAATGTGAGAAACTGCCAAGTTTGGTGGCATGCAAACCGAGGAAGTGACGAAGGGGCCAAAAATGGTACACTTTCCCAAAATAGAATTTTACAAAGGTTGAATGGGTTGAATGAATTGCAGGCCAAATTCAAAGGAATTTTTAAAATGGCCAAAGGCTTAATTATATTAACGGTGGTTGGGGGGGCCAAAGGCCACACCCCATGACCAAAGAGGAGGTTGTGGCCTCTTAAGAGGTTCACATGCCTCTTATTAGGCACTACAACCTCTAAAGTGGGCACAGGTCCCTGAGTCAGGGTTGTACACCCTGCACAGTGGTACCTATGTACCACTCAAAGTATTTATTTTTATTTATTTTTAATGCAAATTTCCAATACAATAAAAATGACTAGATTTTTTGTATATAATTTTTGGAAACAAAAAAAATCACAGAAGTTTATTATTTATTTGAAATTTTTGAATACTTTTCACCTTGTTATGTGTGCAAGGAGGCCAAAATGGCCTCTTGGAAAAAAAATTGCCTTGGAAGCTCCCGACACCAAAAATAGGCAAATTTTTTGTCAAAATTCATCTGTTTAGCCTTCTAGACTCGATGGCAGGGTCCTTGTGGCCTGAAAATGCCCTGAACAAAAGTTGACTTTTAGATCTGAGCTCCAAACCCTCATTTTACAATTGTATCAAACAATCTCCAAATTGGATGAAACAAAAGCCAATCTTGACTTTCGCGAGCCTCCTAGAAACATTTGAATAGTAAAAAAATGCCAGTATAACTAGAATTGCTTCAATCACCTAAATCTCATAAACACATATTCAAAATGAAGAGATTATTAGATCTTCATAAATCTTCTTTTATTCTCTAGATCATTTAAAAAATGCGAAAGAAGAGCATATGGGATTTTACAAGATCTCGCAAAATAAGATCAAACTCTCAATTAGGAATCTATAAACTCAGAATTCTCAAAACAAAATCTCTAATACTATGTTAGAAATTTGAAATAAATTGATAACCCAGGAACTTTATAAGAGAAATTATAAGCTACATAAACTGGAAAAAGCATAAACAATGCAAGCCAGTGACTCCAAGAGATATACAAATGTCATGATGATAAAATTGCATTAAGAGCTCAATGATGCTACACAATACTGACATAATTGTGATACAAGATGCAACAAGGATGCAAAATTCAAGCTAGATAGTGAGTTTATATATACTAGGGAGAGGGGTGGAGGTGGCAACACTAACCAATAGAGAGAGACTACCAAACTATCTAAACATAGTAAATGCAACTCCCTCGTAGAATGGTGACACCTCAAATTACCCTCTAACCTAATTAAACTCACTTTATTTAACCTAAGCAAGCTTAATAAAAGTGTAGGAAAAACCTAGGAAATAGGGAAAATAACTAACCCACTAGGAAAATAAAAACCTACACTAACGTTATGTTGGAAAAGAGATCTAGAATAATTGATGAACTAACCTAGATCAATCTTTTTCTCTCTACATAACATTGGAACACAAGCCACCAATGGCTCGAGGCATGGCTATTGTCCCTAGAGAAGAGCCAAGCTGGGATGGTGGGGGCTTTGTTCCTTTGTTGCAAAGATGAAGGATTGATGACCAGTGTATTGATTAAACTAAGCAATGTGAAGATCTAATTAACTAATTGAACAAAAGTACAGACAACTATTACAATTTCCAAAAAATAGGAGCATAATAGAAAAAGGTAGATAGAATGGAACTTGCACTAGAAGTAGGGGCAAAATTGGTAGGACACTGGCACTAGATGCTAGTATCTTTAGGGTTTTGTATGATCTAAATTCTTGTGTGACAATCTCTATCTCTAATCTTTCATCTTCCTGTCACTCCTCGATGTCTGACACCTTCCATTGTGATTTGCACACACAAAAGAGGGAAAATGGTTGCACTATATAGGGGCTTGCCTCAGTCAAACACCATGTTGGTGTTCCCACCTCCACAACAACAATGATGATGATGATAGAGAGTGTGTGTTCATGATGAATAGAGGAAAAACAACCGATAAAGATTGTTGTAAACAAGTATAATGAAATGATCTTACCATAAGCATGAAACTCTTGTTGGATTGGTGTCACAACACAAATTGTACACAAGGAGTTGATGGAGGAAAGAAGAAGATCCTCAAATACCTGCAAGTGTTAGTGCAAATAACAAATAATCTTCACAAGTAGAGAGCTTCTTTAGAGAGAATTCATATTCTAGAAGTTGTAGAGAGATTTTAGATCGATTATATATATAGTTACACATATGGTTGTCATTGATGTCAACACTGTCACTAGGTTGTCATTGATGTCAACACTATCATGATGATGTGATGGTGTTCATGGTTGGATGTCATATGCAGAGAAGGTATAGTTCATGGTTGGATGTCATGCCTTGATCAATGAAGAGTTGAGTATGAAGTAATATTAAAATGGGAGTTAGAAGCACAAATATGATCAGATGTGTTATTGATGTTACTGATGGCCTAAAGCATGTATGTTCCAAGTTTCATGATGATTGAATTATTAGAAGAATATTTTGTTGTTGACAGGTGGAAGACAATGTTGTTTTTGTGAAGGTGTTCTGTGTAGGACAATGTAATTCTCCACGTTCTTCCATATTTACACATATGGCTATGCATTTCTGGAACTATGTTTAGGGTGCAATGAAGGTGATAAGTCCAAGTTTTTAAATCAATTGTCATTCTATTGTGAAAGTTATGCATGATAGAGTACCAACATGTATTCTAGTAGAGTAAGCTAGTGTTGAAGGCCTGTTGGAATGCTCTGCATTCCTCCAAAAATGAATGATTGCCCTTGCAATTTTGAGGTTATGTTTATGGATGTGTATTACATGCTTCCTTGCAGTTTCAAGTTTATTGGTAGTCCACAACTTAGTTTTTCAAATGACAGAATGTTGCAGTGTGTTCCAGATGACTTATTGTCCCCGAAGTTCATGGTTGAAAATGTGTGGCACAATTCTTTGATGTGCGGAGGCAAAGGAGTGTTTGGAGATGCTTTATGAGTCACGTGGACTCATTTGGAAGAGTTTCTTGAAGATCTTTCTTGTTTCTAGTACCGTACAAGGTTTTCAAGTTGTTGTGGCCATTATGCTTCAAGTTTTCATATACTTTGCTTAAGGCTGTCCTATTCCCAAATGAGCAGAGTATGCAGAAGAAATTCCTTGGTGTTGGAAGTTGTGAAGGATGTTTTGGACTTGGTTAAGTAAGTATTGGAGTCTGCAAGGCATGGATCTTCTACTGGTGTAATGAGTGGTTTTGTTGAGGACATATCTTCTGCATGTTTAATGTTGTATATTGTTTGGTCGACTTGTAAATGTATTTCTCATGTTGTCTCTGGCCAACAAGCAATGTAATCAATGTAATATCATGTATATATAGTGAATCAAATTGAGTAAGGCTGAGTGTGATTGCAAAGAGATTGATAGTGCTCGCATACAAAATAAGGAGTAGAATGAATGCATTTTGATGTGCGACTGAAGGAGAAAAAGCAGAAGTTGTTGATGCTATCTTGATTCATCTTGAAGACATATTTGTGAAAATGATGAAGTGTAGAGTGCCTAACTAATCTGATCATCAGAAAAAAAGTGTGAAGAGGCAGAATTGCAATCATCAAAGGTGTGAGTTTCAATGTCATTTTTCAGATAGTAGGACTGTCATACTGTAATCTTTTGTAAGTGTGTTCTCAATTTAGGGAGTAGAAGCTTCCTTGGGAGTGACCCTACAACAAAGTCTTCAAGGAGTAGAAGCTTCCTTAGGAGTGACCCTAAATCAAAGTTATCTAGAAGTAGTAGCTTCCTTGGGTGTAACCTTAAAACAAAGTTATTATTCTTGAGCTTCATATATTGTGAGTTAATCCTCACCGTGGTTTTTACCTTCTAGGTTTTTCCACATATATATGGTGTTATGTGTTGATGTGTATTGTGTTAATCTTTCATACTTATGTTGATGTTGTAAAGATTAAGTTTTAATCTACTCCAAAGAAGTTATAGTTTGTTTAGATACTAATTCACCCCCCCTCTCAGTATCCTTGTGTGTCCAACACACACACACACATATATCCTTCATGTATTGTCTATATCAAAATGAGGGAGAGAGACTTATATATATATATATATATATATATATATATATATATATATATATATATATATATGAATCCCAAGTAATTTTTGGGATAAGGCCGACAAAGTGTGTCACTCAAGATAACAAGGTCGACACTTTGAGATTCAGAATCTTTCAGAGACAAATTGGCGGTACACTAGTACTGGGCGCTAGTGTCCTAGTGATATTTGTCTTTGAAGGGGCTATTAACAAGGTACTTAACCCTATTTCTTAGAAAAGTGGTATAATGGGTACATGTTAAGCAGAAAGAAACATACACACTAAATTGAGTACTAAACCTAGCATGAAATTGTAAGTAGTGACAACTTACGATGCTACTTTTTGCCCTCACTTTAGTAGGGGTGTGAACTTATGTTCATACACACACTAAAGTATGGAGAAGCCAAATCTCTTCACTAAAATGTTGAAGACATAGAATGTCACTAAGTCAAGAGATGTAATAGCCCCAATCCTAGGATTCTATGAGTCTACAATGCTTTGATAAAGAGGTTACACATACACAAGACACATAGCATGAATCACACATACATATATGCTTACATCTAAAAATTGTCAAACATAGGATGAGACCAAATATTATATTCCAGAACAACTATGGTTAGCAAAGTAATATGGTCAAATCCAAACATACACAAAGCATACATGGAGCATACATGGAAAATAAAAGCATACAAGGTATGATTCTCAGACAAGCAAGTTGAGTTATGCCAAGAATTAGACTAAAAGTACACATCATGAGCCACAGGCTAGTAAAATCTATTGTTTAGTAGGTGATCATGAATGCATAGCAAATTGAAACAACACAGGCTAGTAAGATCCACAAATTTACTAGGTGAGTTCCATGTCAATAAGTAGCAAATGAAAACATCATAGGCTAGTAAGATCCACATATTTACTAGGTGAGATTCGTGTCACCAATATCAAAATTACAGGCCAAGCAAAATGTGTTGTTTTCTGGGTAACTCTAGTAAAGTGCTACAAAGATTATCAAAAAGTGTTGCTATAGCAAGACCAGCCAAGTGGTATGTGAACAAAGTGAAGCACATAGTAGATTGTATGCCCCTACCTTAAAGTAATTGCTAATGCCATTAGGGAACAATTTCCTTTAATGTAGAGAGAGCAATGAATAAATCAATCAACATCATACAATAGCACAAAGGGATGTACTTGACAAAGTCAGTATATGAATGGTTGTATAAAGCGACACTTTTTTTTGGAACTGTCATTATCCTCCAGTCAATAGAACTACAAAGATGGGGGAAGAAATATCACATGAAAGAAAAACTAAGAATAAATTTGGATGAACATGGAAGGATGCTAAATCATCCAATGCTTTGCATCATCCCCAAAAGGCATAAAATTGCATTTACAAAAAATAGAAGAATGAAGATACATAATGAGGAATGTCATGAAAGTTTTGTTCCCCTTGTATCCTTGCACCAACAAGAGCATCAAGGGTCATCCAAAGAGAACTAACAAACAAAAATACATGCCAAGCAGCACACATGGGGGTAACAATACATACAAGCATATCACAACTATTACACATGAGAAGGAGGTACTACGCCTGTGAGTTAGATTATAGCAAGTCATCCACCTCCCAATTTTTCTCATCATAAAAGGATGGTGGAAAAGATTCTAGAGGGAATATGGTAAGCATAGTACATGGAGTGGTGTGTAATGAGCCAAACTCAAATTTAATATAAAATATCAGATCTGAAAATAAAGTTTCAACAAATCCACCCAAACTACACTGAAACGGATGTAACTAGCTAGCTAGTCTTGCAAGGAATTAACACCCAATATGTTGAAACTTCACCAAGATGATTTTTATTAATTTTCAGATGGAAATGACATGTTATCAAGTCTGTAATATTGAACTATAGCAGCAGCAACATTACAACTTCAAATAGCCAAAATCTAGGCAAAACCCACAAAAACTGTCGACACCAGCAAACACCCAGATGTACCCCAAACACCATAAAATGATATTGTTTGATTATCAAAAAGAAAATACATGAAATATAGTTTGATATGATTAAAATATCTGTAGAAAACACCTACAACACTCAACCACAAACTACACAACCAAATCTTCACTACAAGTTGAAATACACACTGTGTATTCAAACCCACAAGCCAAAAAACTACACAACACAACCCAGAACTCCCAGAGCTGATCTCTAGCACTATGAAATGAAAATCTACAGATACAACATTGAAAACAAATTAACTTAACAACAGCAGCATATTCGAACACTCTTGGAGCCACTGCTGTGACACATGAAGCCCTGCACACACAAACAATGGAAACTGCTAGAAACTACTGAATCTTTGAAGCTCTATGCAACCTCTAGATGAAGCTACTCCTTATGATTAAAGGGTTTTCATCCTCTAGCCACCTAAAACTCATGGGTTTTTGTCCACAAGTCTCTTTACTCCAATGGGTTTTCGTCCATCGAAGCCAAAATTTGCAAATCTGCAAGTTTAAGAGAAAATATCAAATCAACAATATCCCCAAATGACCAAAATTACATATTTTGTATCAATATTTCATGGGAGAGAGGGAAATCCAATGTTCCCATGTTTTTCTTTGATTCCTTGCTATTGTGGGGTATGACAGTTGTCATAAGCTGTCATACATTGTCATAAAGTCCCCCGCCACTTGTGATTTACCAAGATTTTCAAAATCTTCATGCAAATGGACACCTCACCAAACCCAATGCCCCTTTTTAAGTCTCAAAATATTTAATTTAATATTTAATTGTCCTCTTGAAATAGATAGTAGTTGGACAATATTAAATATTAAATATTTATTCTTCCTATGCTTGCCCAATTAACCCATGGAAGAATAAGATGGGTTAATATTGACCATTAATTAATTATTTTAGAAAGGGGACATGACAAGTCCTCCCTCCTAGAAATTGCTTGTCCTCAAGCAATACAAGTTTGGATGGTCAATAATTTCTGGTCCTTCCCATGTTGCATCTTCGACTGGCAAATTCTTCCATTTGATCAAATATTATGAAATGCTTCTATTCCTCAATCTTTAATCCCTCATTTCCAAAATCTTTTCAGGTATCAAAATCAACTTCCCTTCATCATCCAAAGGTGGTAAATTAGATGAAGGCACAATTTTCTATCCAAGGACCTTCTTCAAACAAGAAATGTGAAATACAATATGTATCCTACTATTTGGAGGAAGTTCCAACTCATAAGCTACCTCACCAATTTTCCTGATGATCCTATAAGGCCCAAATAACTTAGGCTTAAGCTTTTCAGCCCCACTCTTCAAAGAGCTTTGTTTATATGGCTGCAATCTAAGAAATACCAAGTCTCTCAGCTCAAAAAATCTTTTTGTTCTCTTCCTATCTACATATATCTTTTGTTGGTTCTGTGCTTGCCTCAAGTTATCTTTTAGTGACCTTATGATCTCTTGACTATGATTGATAAGATCACTAGCTACAGGTACTCTACTATTTATAAATATCAAATTAGAAAAAGAAAGTGCATCATAACCATAAAGAGCTTGAAATGGAGGCATACCAATTGACATATGATGTGATGTATTGTAACAATACTCTCCCAAGTGCAACTATTTGACCCAAGTGGTTTGCTGATCTGAAACATAATTCCTCAAATACCCCTCTATCTACTTGTTAACAATTTCTATTTGTCCATCTGTCTATGGATAGTAACTTGTGCTTGGTGTGAGCTCTATTCCTGTCAAGGTAAATAGATCCTTCCAAAAAGAACTAAGGAACCCACTATCTCTATCACTAACAATGTTCTTTGGCAAACCATGTAGCTTAAATATCTCTTTGAAAAACAACTCTGCTACTTGAGGAGCCTTAAACTCTGAAGTGATGGGAAAGAAATGAGCATACTTTGTTAATCTATCCACCACCACATATATACAATCCTTACCTTGTACCTTGGAAGTCCTATGATAAAGTCCATGGAAATGCTCTCCCATTTATGTTTAAGAATTGGAAGTGGTTGTAGGAGACCTGCAGGAAAAATCTGTTCACCTTTGTTCCTTTGGCAAGTCATACACTCTTTGATATGCTTGTGGACATCCTCTTTCAGACCTTTCCAAGAAAATCTCTCATGGATCTACCTGTATGTTTTGAAGTAACCTTGTTGAACAGCCAAGGGAGTGTCATGGAAAGCTCTTAAAATCTTTTCCTTGATTTTTGATTCAGGAACAAGGAAAATTTGACTCTTGTAATAAATCAGCCCATCATTCACTATATACCTGTCATCTTCTACTAAATCATCTAATAAATTGGATGCAAAAGTATTTTTGACATATTCAGCAATGATAGAATCTTTCCACTCTACAGAAATAGAACATAATGAACACAAAGTTGGCTTCCTAGAAAGTACATCCGCTACCACATTTCTTTTACCCTTCATATATTCTATTTCAAAATCATATGCTTGCAGCTTGCTTACCCACCTTTGTTGGTGATCATTCAAATCTTTTTGATCAAGGAAATACTTCAAACTATTATGATCAGTTTTCACAACAAGCTTCCCACACACAAGATATTGTCTGAACTTCTCTAGTGCATGCATAATTGCCAACATTTCCTTGTCATAAATGTGATATGTTTTTTTCTAGATTGTTTAGCTTCCTACCCTCAAAATCAATTGGATGTCCCCTTTGAGTTAGGACAGCCCCAACACCTTCACCCGAAGCATCACATTCAACTACAAAAGGCAATGAAAAATTAGGAATAGCAAGCACAGGGCATGAACTCATTACCTCATTAAACTTGTCAAAAGTTTTCTAAGCTTCTTCAGACCATGCAAAGGATCCTTTCTTAGTCAAATCAGTCAATAGAATAGCAAGCTAAGAAAAACCTTTCATAAATCTCCTATAATAGCAACATAGCCCAAAGAATCCTTTCAATTGTGTAAGATTTGTAGGTGGAGGCCAATCTAGTATTGCTTGAATCTTTTGTTGATCTACTTGAACACCCTTAGAACTTATGACATATCCCAAGTAAAGAATTTTAGTTAATCCAAACTCACATTTGGACAACTTAGCATAGAAAGATTTCTGCTCTAAAATACCCAGAACTATATCTAAATGTTCCAAGTGTTCCTTCCAAGTTTTACTATAAATCAAAATATCATCAAAGAAAACCAAGACAAACTTCCTGAGTTGCTTACTAAATACCTTGTTCATGCATGATTGGAAAGTTGCTGGTGTAGGAACTCAAAATTCCCATAGTGACACCGAAAAGCTGTCTTTTCCACATCTTTGTCTCTCATCCGAATGTGGTGGTACCCTGACCTCAAATCCATCTTAGAAAAGTAAACAGCTCCATGCAATTCATCAATAAGTTCATCTATCCTTGGTATGGGATATCTATTCTTAATGGTTTTCTTATTCAAAGCTCTATAGTTGATGCACATCCTTAGAGTGCCATCCTTCTTCACAAGAACTACAGATGATTCAAAGGGACTAGAACTCAGTCTAATGAATCCTATGTCTAAGAGCTCTATGATAGTCTTCTCTATCTCTTCCTTGTAACCCCTTGGATGTCTATATGGAGTGGTTATAACAGGTTTGGCATCCTATTCTAACTCTATAACATGCTGAAATCCCCTATCTAGAGGTAATCCTGGGGGTATATCACTAAAAATAATGCTATGCTTATCTAAAATTTCTTGAATTTCAAAATGAAATTTACCTTTTCCATTTGGAGAGCTTGAAGGTCAAATTAAGCAAGTGGCTGCCCAAGCAACTTGACCTCTTCTGAAAGTCCTCTCCATCTTCTTTATTGTCACCACTCTTGGAGCTCCATTTGAAATCCCTCATAGTGTAATCTCCTTGCCTTCAGACTGAAACTTGAATTCCATAGTTTGGTAGTTTTGATAGTGTCCTCCAATAGAATGCAACCATTGAACACCCAATACAACATCAATTTCACCAATACCAACAACATAAAAATCATCACAAACCTTGTAGTCTCCCATAGTGATGCTCAATTATTTGACCACTTTGGTGCATGGCATAGTGAATCCATCTGCAACAGTGACATTGAAACCTTCAAATTCTTCAGTCTTCAAGCCTCTCTTCATAACCAATCCTTCATCAATAAAATTGTGGTTTACCTCACTATCAATCAAAACGGTCATTCGCTGCCCTGCTAGCACTCCATGAACCCTGAAAGGATAATATATGGGTGCTCCTGAAAGTGCAGCGAACGAACCTTCTTTTATAGTTTCCTTCTCTTCAACCTCAGGTTCTGACTCCTCTATGTCATGAAACTCCTCATTATCATTTGAGTCTGATTCCTTATCTGAAACAACCTCTATGTAATGGATTTGTCCCTTTCCCAAACACCTATGTCCAGGGACCCAAGGCTCTCTACAAGAAAAACAAAGTTTCTTCCTCCTTAGCTCATTCCTTGTTTCTTCATCCATTTTATTTGCAACATTAGGAGTTGTATTCTTCTTTACAGGTGTAGGTGCATGGCATCCTCCCTTATGATGCCATGTATTTGGTTTGGAGGAGTGGGACAAAACATTCTTTGGAATTGATGGCTCAAGAGTTAGAGCCTTCTTGATAGCTTCTGCAAAGAGAGAGGTGCGAAAGATCTGACAAACCCCCTAAGAGGTTCAATGAGTCCAGTAATGAATAGATGTATTCTCCTTTTCTCTGATATTTCAAGTACCATTACTGCAATCTTTTTTGAAGTCTTCTATATACTCACTTACTGAGTTCTTTTACTTGATTTCTGATAGTTGGCTGAAATATTCTTCTTCTTCTTTCAATTCATACCTCTCAAGAATCCTCTATTTGAATTCACCAAAGGTTTGTACCTGATCATGTCCCAAAGTAGTGCAACCATGATACCACCATTCATAGGCTTCTCCTTCTAAATGCAAGGTGGCAAACTAAACCACATCCTTCTCTTTCATGGGGTTGAGCACAAAATATGTTTCTATCTTTTACAGCCAAGCTCTAGCTGAAATCTTCTCACTACCATCAAAGAAGGTTGCGGTTAGCTTTCCCAACTTGTGTTTTAGTTATTTATTTTTCCCATTTCCCTTCTTATGGGATTCACCTTTTCTTAAGAACTCTACATATTCTCCCCAAGACATATCATTCTTGATCTCCTCTGCTAATGAATTGTATTCTCCATGCCATTTGTTAAGGGTTTCTGCATTGAACAAACTAGTAGCTGCTGACTCAACTTGTTCAAGTTCTTCTTCAGGTAGGAATAAGGGTTTGTTTGCAGCCCCTGAATTTTGAGTATCAATTTCCTTCTCTTTTCCATTGTTACTGTTGTTTGCACCTGAAGTACTACCTCCATTATTTTCATTGTTGTTGTTGTTTTGGATCCATTGCATCATTTGCCCAAACATTTCAGCAAGTCTGGTTTGTGCCTCAACCATTTGAGTAAATTTCCTTGAACCATCATCTTCTTCTGCATCTCTTTTATCTACCATTGTTTCCTCCAATTACAATTTCCTTTGCTCTCTCCTCAAGTATCTAATTTCTCTGTCACTCGGTATCATCAATCATCTGAGTACCCTACAAGATGGAAAGATCATGCTCTGATACCACTGTAATGAGCCAAACTCAAATTTAAAATAAAATATCAGATCTGAAAATATAGTTTCAACAAATCCACCCAAACTACATTGAAACTGATGTAACTAGCTAGCTAGTCTTGCAAGGAATTAACACCCAATATGCTGAAACTTCACCAAGATGATTTTTATTAATTTTCAGATGGAAATGACATGTTATCAGGTTTGTAATACTAATCTATAGCATCAGCAACATTACAACTTCAAATAGCCAAAATCTGGGAAAAACCCACAAAACTGTCGACACCGACAAACACCCAGATGTACTCCAAACACCATAAAATGATATTGTTTGATTATAAGAAAAAAAATACATGGAATATAGTTTGATATGATTAAAATATCTGCACAAAACACTTACAGCACTCAGCCACAAACTACATAACCAAATCTTCACTACAAGCTGAAATACACACTATGTATTCAAACCCACAAGCCAAAAAACTACACAACACAACCCAGAACTCCCAGAGCCGATCTCTGGCACTATGAAATAAAAATCTACAGCTACAACACTGAAAACAAATTAACTTAACAACAGAAGCATATTTGAACACCCTTGGAGCCACTACTGTGACACATGAAGCCCTGCGCACACAAACAATGGAAACTACCGAAAACTACTGAATCTTTGAAGCTCTATGCAACCTCTGGATGAAGCTACTCCTTGTGATCAAAGGGTTTTCATCCTCTGGCCACCTAAAACTCATGGTTTTTCATCCACAAGTCTCTTTATTCCAATGGGTTTTCGTCCATCGAAGCCAAAATATGCAAATCTGCAAGTTTGAGAGAAAATATCAAATCAACAATATTCCTAAATGACCAAAATTACATATTTTGTATCAATATTTCATGGGAGAGAGGGAAATCCAAGATTCCCACGTTTTTCTTTGATTCCTTGCTATTTTGGGGTATGATAGCTATCATAAGATGTCATACATTGTCATAAAGTCCCCCGCCACTTGTGATTTACCAAGATTTTTCAAAATCTTCATGCAAATGGACACCTCACCAAACCCAATGCCCCTTTTTGAGTCTCAAAATATTTAATTTAATATTTAATTGTCCTCTTGAAATAGATATTAGTTGGATAATATTAAATATTAAATATTTATTCTTCCTATGCTTGCCCAATTAACCCATGGAAAAATAAGATGGGTTAATATTGACCATTAATTAATTATTTTAGAAAGGGGACATGACATGGTGCCTAGTTCGTCACATGTAGAATCAGTCACCAAGGAATGAACCTCATGCAAGCCCCCAAGGGCCAAGTCCATTGATTGTGTTAAAATTGAGGACAACACTGAAAAGTTTTCTAATGGTTCAGGTGTATCTTCTGAATCACTATTAGAATATACCACAATCAATAATATGATAGTGCTAACTGTGGGGTCATGACCACTATCCATCATAGAAGAAGAAGCTCCAAGTGGAGGAATAAAATAATTCTTCATACTTGATGGTGGTGAAGGTGGAGATTGCTTAGGAAGGGGAAGGGGTTCAAAGCCTACAGCAAGCTAGCGAGCCATAGCGTGACATCATCTCTTGTGTTGTTTCACATTCTAATTTCATCTTGTATGGTTCAAAGCACTCAGAGAAGGAACCAGAATGCTTCCCAAAATGGGTTCCTTTTTTACTCTACTTGAGGGGCAGAAGGAAGAATGGAAGAAACTGCTGAAGGTTGGGAAACAATGAGAGGAGGGTATCTCGAGGTGGGCTTCTATTCTCTCACAGCCTATGGAATAGGTGGAGGTATTGAGGCATCCACAGATGGTTGAGAAACCACAAGAAAAAGCTCTTGCATAGCAAATTTCTTTCTTCTAGACTTCAAAGAGGTAGAAGGAACAAAAGTAATCCCTAAAGCGCGGGGAGGCCTGGACTATGCAGGGTGTTTTCCTCATGGTCTTAAGTAGGATGGTAGAGGTGGAACCTCAGCATAAACACCAGACGCTTGGGATCAGGTAGGGACTCTTGATTCAGGTTGTGGTTCATCCACCACCAGTGAAATAGGAGGGACTACTATCACAACTGTAGAAGATCAAGGGGCCTCAAAGGTAGCAGACGAGATAGCACATGAAGAGGCACCAACATATAATTGATCAATTTATCTTGCCTTGAATTTTTGATAAGAGAGAAACAAAACATCATTGTGAGGCTGAATAGGCTCAACTTGTTGTGGCCAAAAATAATCGAGTGAGAAATTTCCATGGAGGGACAAAGGCTGGAACCCACTATGATATACAGTATGCACTTGTCCCTAGAATGGAAATTTTAGACACTTATGAATTACAAATAGGACCACCTTCATGAAAGTGAGCCATGGATGATCCAACTTCACACAAAATTGGTCTGAAGTTGGAATGATGGAAAAAGACACATCCATGAATTTTGGTCCAACCTAGATGGAAAGAGTTAAGGCATTGAGAGTAGGGTGGGTGAAACCATCATGCGCTCTGACTGAGATTTCTGATTTCTTGTACTTATATTGGTACAACTCATGCACGTAGAGGAACTCCTCTATAACTACATTTGCCAGGCATACAAGATCAACTAGTACTCCCCTCATGGGTTTGTGATTAATCCTGGTGGTAATGTAAAGAGGACCATCAGGTACATGAATAGTGGCATCAAAGTGGGTAAAGGAGATGGTTGGCTAAAGTTCAACTTGCTCTCAGTGAGGGTGAGTATCCACCATGGAAACTAGGTTGTCTAGATTTTTTTCTTGGTGATCAGAAGTTATAGAAGTAGGTACCCTATTGCCATATGGCTCTACAAGGTTAGCTGAATGGCAGGGTAGTAGATTTGTGACAATTTGCAAGTTTTGATTCGATGGAGCTACGGATTTATTTCCTTTGTCATTTTCACTGGCTACCTAAATAACATTAGAGTCAATGAGGTCTTGTACTTCATGCTTAAGATGCATGCATCACTCGGTGTCATGTTCGAGTGTTCGGTGATATTGACAAAAGGCCTTCAAGTTGTAAGAATGAGGTAGTGGTTTGGTAGTGTCAATAAGGTGAATGGGAGGAAACTAGATGAGGTTGTTGTTAAGAAGCTTCATCATTATGGAATGGAGAGATTCGTAAAGCTGGGAAAAATGTCAAGTCTTTGGTCTAAAATTGTAGGGGCCGCAGAAGAAGGTTTTGCAACTACAAATTGTGAGTGAATATGGTTGGAAGACTGAGATTTAATTTTGATAAATTTTTTGTTTTGTTTCTTAAATGAGTTGTATTGTGGGGCAACAGCTTCAGATTGGCCAACAAGAGTTCATAGGGAAGAGCCCTCATATTAGTTGACTAACAGTTGGTAGTCATGGAGAGTCTTGCAAAGATGCGTAAATGAATGATGGTGCATCAACAATATTTTGTCATGGATGTGTGGCTGCAAGTTTCTAATGAAAACCCTTTGCACATCAACATTCGGGAGAGAATACAAAATTTGAGAGAAGAGGACTTGGTAACACCCTATGAAGTTAGTCACTTTCTCCTTCACTCCTTGCTTACAATGAACCAAATCAGTCAATATGACTTGAGGTCCAATGTTGGCTTGGAAATGTTGGAGGAATTGATTGACAAGTTGTTGAAAAGAATGATTTGAATTATCAGGTAACAAGCAAAACCAATCCAAGGTCGTGTCTTTTATTGACCAAGGAAAGAGCTTAGCTAAGAGAGAATCTTCAAAAATAAATTCACTATACAAAGCAATAAAGGCTGACACATGGTTATTACAATATCCTTTTCCTATGTATTTCTCAAAACGAGGTACTTCAAATTTATCAAGTATTGGAGTTTTTAGGATAGTGATTGATAATAGGCTTCGAGTGTAATAAGATGGGATGGTAGTTTGGGATTGGCTTTGACTCATGTTTGCTAGTTGTTGTTGTAGGGATTTGATAGTTTGCAAGAGTTGGTTAATTATAGGAATAGAAGGTGGAGTGATTTATGAGTGGCTAGCATATGAAGGAGTGGAGCTAACAAGAGGTTGGGAAACAATGTGATTGGAATTTTTGTAAGTGAACTCTGAATGAGATTGGCTAACAGTATGTTGGGAAATATTTGGATTAATGTTTTGATAGGTAAAATGGAGACCGGAGGAAGGTGGGATGAAGCTATATTGGTTTATAGGGTTCCCACTTGTTACCCTAGAACTAGTGTTGGCACTATTACCAGACTGTGCAGTGGTGGTGACAATGGAAGAAGTGAATGTTGAAATAGAATATGTCAACATGGGTATTGACCCCTGCTTCCCCATTTGGTTTAGAGAGGACATGTTGTTAAGGATTTTTGTGCAACTAGCCGACGACATAATGTTATTATCCACTATCTGATCTAGGCTTTGTAGAACTTATATACCTTGTGGATCATCAAGTAACAATCTTTTGAGATTCTCTATAAGGGGGACAACTTCCCCAACCAAATGTTCCATTCCCGAGAATTATTTGAAACTAGCTAGCTCTCTATATAGCTTCTAAATTTAGACCTTAAGAACATGGGCCATGGATTTGTCTATCTCAAGATAATCATGAGAAGGTTGTGTCTCAAAGATCATTGACAAGGTGGGAATGTGATCTAAAAATGGTCACATTCTAAAACTTCCTAGGACAAATAAGTTAGGGAATTAGGGTTCCAATGTTGAAACATCAGAGCTACTTAAAGCACGTGAACCCATTAGAATTTGATAACTTCTTCTTATAGGGAATTCATATTGAGAACACCAGGTCATAAAACTCATAAAGTAATTACAAGTTTCAAGATAGTCATGTGCTCCTAGGAAGTGATAGAGAAAAGAAAGTGATGACAAGATAGATATTATGATGATAAGTTAGAAGAAAGAAATTTTTTGTTTGGTTTTTTTGTTTTCAAAGAAAGAATGTTTAAGTGTGTTTTGCTTTCTAAACTAAATACACAAGAAGATATGCTAATATAAGTGTCTAATCAATTAATCAACTAATCAAATACAACAAAGATAAGGAAGGTTGTAAGCACATTGGTTTCACCAAAATGTTATGTTGGAAAAAAGATCTAGACTAATCAATGAACTAAACTAGATCAATATTTGTCCCTCTACATAACATTGGAACACAAGCCACCAATGGCTCAAGGCTTGGTTGTTGTCCCTAGAGAAGAGCCAAGATGGATTGGTGGGGGCTCTATTCCTTTGTTACAAAGATGAAGGATTGATGATCAATGTAATGATTAAACTAAGCAATGTGAAGGTCTAATTAACTAATTGAAAAAAAGTACAGACAACTATTACAGTTTCCAAAAAATAGGAGTAGAATAGAAAAAGACATACATAATGGAACCTAGCATTGGAAGCAGTGGAAAAATTGGCAAGACACTAGCACTGAGTGCTAGTGTCTTTAGGGTTTTGTATGGTCTAAATTCTTGTGCAATAATTTTTCTCTAATCTTTTATCTTCATATCGCTCCTTGATGTTTGAAACCTTCAGTTACAATCTACACACAAAATAGGGAAAATGGTTGCATTGTATAGGGGCTTGCCTCAATCAAACCCCGTGTTGGTGTTCCCACCTCCACAATAGCAATGATGATGATGATAGAGAGTGCATGTTCGTGATGAACAGAGGCAAAACAACTAATAAATATTGTTGTAAACAAGTATAATGAAATGATCTTACCATAAGCATCAAACCCTTGTTGGATTGGTGTCGCAACACAAATCACCCACAATGATTTGATGGAGGAAAGAAGAAGCTTCCTCAAATACCTACAAGTGTTAGTGCAAATAAATAATAATCTTCACAAGAAGAGAGATTCTTTAGAGAGAATTCATATCCTAGAAGTTGTAGAGATATTTTAGATCGGTCATATATATCCTTCATATATCATCTTTATCAAAATGAGGGAGAGAGAGTTATATATATGAATCCCAAGTACTTTTTAGGATAAGGCTGACAAGGTGCATCACTCAAGACAACAAGGCTGACACTTCAAGATTCAAAATCTTTTGAAGCTAAATTAGTGGGACTATTTGTCCTCGAAGGGGCTGTTAACAAGGGACTTAGCCCTATTTCTTAGCAAAGTGGTAAAATGGGTACATGTTAAGAAAAAACAAACATACACGCTAAACTGAGTGCTAAACCTAGTATGAAATTGTAAGCAATGACAATTTACAACACTACAACTAACATTGAGTAGGAAACCTATTGACATACCTAGAAACTATGCAAAAGATATTCAAAAAGGAAGATCTAAGAATAAAAGAACTTCAAGATACTTTAGTATTTAGTGTGACAAGATGGTGGTATACTTAGAAACCTAATATCCCAACTTGGAAACCATTTATAATTCTTATAAAAATGAGGTATCTACCAAAAGAGGGAGACTAAAAACTCACTCCAGAATATTTTGGAAATATTGAACCTAAGATACACCTACAAAATTGCATCAAGGAATGGACTAGTAGAAGAAAATGTGATTAAAGACTTTACACCCAAGTTTTCTATCTAAGACTATCGCCTATTACAAAAACTTGGTATATTAACCAAGAAAATAGAGGAGAAATAAAAAATTGAGCCATGGTACAAACTAACTTCTATAAAAACATTTGCATTCTATAGCCATGACAAACTTATTCACATCACACTCCAAAAGATGAAAGATATAATTCTATCTCTAGACAAAGCAATTATTAATAGCAACAAGGAATGTTAGACCATTCCACCAAAGGAAAAAGGCATTTATAAATTGATAGAATGGATGGATAAGGTGGAAATCCCACAATAAAAGTTATGTGGTACTTCGATAAAGACTAGGGAACTCAAAGAAGAGGACCCCCAAAACTTGAAAGTAGAAGTGAAGGAAAGAGAAAGGAAGATAGCTAATATAAATGCACAATAAAAAAAATACTTTAAGAAGAGAGCCCCAAATTGGACAAAATTGGAGATTAATAGGATGAAAGACAAGTAATGCAAGTGGTGGAGGTGTTAAAGGAATATGAATAATCATTTCCCCGTGCACTTTTATTGATCGGAAAGACATCAAGGAAGAGGTAGGAATGATGAAAATACAATTGAGTGAAGGAGAAAACCCACAAATAAAGAGGTCGTATTGACCTAATCATAATGTCAGGATAAGAGTAAAAGTTGAACTCAATAGGATGTTAGCAGGCTATATTATCAGACCCATGGAAGATGTAGAGTGGGAAAGCCCTATGGTGGTACAACACAAGAAAACTAGTGAAATAAGAGTATGCATTAATCTTAGGGAGATGAATAAATCTTGTATCCATGACCCTTTCCCAACCTTTTTTATAAAATAAATCTTAGAATCAGTAGTAGGAAGAAAGATCTATTCATTTAAAAATGGATTCTTAAAATACCACCAAGTAAAGATTCAAGAAGATCAAAAAAGAACCAAATTTGTAACCAAATGGTAATCATTCATGTATATTGTAAGGCCATTTGGTTTAAAGAATGTAACTATGATATTCAACAGAATCATGATAAATGCATTTAAGGAGTTTATTCATAGATTTTTGGAAGTATATCTAGATGATTGGATAGTATATGGATTAATTAAAGATCATGTTCAAGTGCTTAGGCTAATGTTAGAATTATGCAAAAGCTTACAAATTCATTTAATTTGAAGAGATGCATGTTTGTAGTACCTTTTGGAACACTTTTAGGTCACATCATATGAAAGGAAAGATTGATGGTTGATCCACTAAAGATAGCAATAATCTTAAACCTTCCAACTCTAAAAATAGTAATAGAAGTTAAAGAATTTATGGGATACATTGGATATCATAGAAAATAAGAGATATACAACAATTGTTAGACCAATAGAAGAGTTCCTAAAGAAGAAGACAAATAAATTTTCCAATGGATAGATCAATGCCAAGAAGTCTTCGACACTTTGAAAAAGAAGATAGTAGAAGCACCAATCTTAGTTTTTCCAAATTGGAACAACTCTTTCCATGTACATGTGGATGCATTAGGTAGTAAAATTGGAGACATGTTAGTGCAACCAAGGGGAAATAAGGACCATCCAATTACATATGCTACCCACAAATTATCACAAGTAGAAATAAATTACACTATGATAGAAAGAGAGGCATTGGCTATGGTTTATGCACTATGAAATTTTAGACATTATCTCTTAGCCACTCCATTTATATTCTTTACAGATCATGACCCACCTAAATATTTGATGAATAGATCAATAATACAAGGAAGGATTTGCATATGGCTACTACTTCAAGAATTTGATTTCAAAATTATGGTGTAACTAGGAAAAGCCAACCAAGGACTAGACTATCTATCTATAATTGACATAGGTGAAGAGCCAAGTTAATTAGAGGAATAATTACTTGGCACAAGTTTAATGTGGTATGAAAAGAAATGACAGAGGTAGCACATTTATTACACACAGGATAATTCTCAAAATGTTAAACATATAATGAGAGAACCATATTGGAATGGGTAATTTTTAGAACCCTTTACCTAGGTGATGTTATCCATTAGTTTCTCTCAGATAACCTCATATGATTCAAACTCCTTATTTTGTATCACAAAAATTGCTTCCTCACCTCCACCACCTTCTCCATCTTAGGACATAATGAAGCAAATCAAATAGTTTTTGGTAGAGAAAAAGTAACTATAGCCACTCCCACCTCCTTTAATCCTACAACTCTGAATCAAAAACCTAGTGCAAGTCTCACCATTGTAGAGATTCTAATTAGGAGACATGCTACAATCAACAAGGGAAGAACTACTCAAAAAACAAGTGGATATAGTCAATGCAATGGAAGATATATTAAGCACATTGCAAGAAACATCTCCATAATTCACAAGGGATACATCATCTACCTTGGGGAAACTACTCAAGCAATTCACAAAGGATATGGTATAGTAGGTATAGAGTTAAGAGGATGAAGTGAGAGAGAAATTGACGGACATCAAGAAGAAATAGATTGAAGAAATGAGGAAGAAGTGTGCTACCACACACACAAAGATAGAAGTAGAGATAATGAATATACAAACAGTGTAGTCAAGTGCAAACTCTTTATACCAATTTTGTATAGGGTGGCTTGCTACAAGAAAAGCCTTGAAAATGTAGCTTGAACATATTGAGAACCAAATTATACAACAAGATCCACCTATAATGTTCAAAAAGGTCAAGATGGGAGCCAAGAAATATTCATTGAGACCCTTCACAATCAGTACCAACAACTTCAAGATCAAAGGGAAGGACTTAGATGCCAAGTAAAGCAACTCAGGGAAGTAGTTAGCATCTACCTCACTCATCTAACACCTCTACTAGTAGAAGCCAACAAAATCACAATGCAAATACAAATACAAAAGATAGTAGAAGAAGGAGAGAAAACTTTACTTAATATTAATTGTCAAATAATGATGCTATAGCAAGGGATTACCCAATGGAAGAACATATATACTCATCTATAAGGAATATATAAGCATATTCTACCATGAAGTATAGAAGTCTCCTACAATTTTGCAATACAAAATTTTGTCACCTTCAGCAGGACAGAGCCAAGATGACTTGAGGATAAGACATCATTTCAAATAGAGAATGATTTTTATGGGATAGAGATAACATTGTAGCAAGAATCACCCACCACATAAGGATTATGGCAACAACTGATGCATGAGCATCCAGGGTGTAAGAGAAATCTTGCATCAACCAAAAAAAATGTTGTTTCTTTTCAATAAGGGCTAAATTTGGCAAGGTTACTATTTTTAGTAAGTTTACATTTGTGCACGGTTGGATACAAAATCTTACACAGACCTCTAGAATGGTGAATTGAAGCTAATGGTGAAGAAATCACTTCAATATCATTTGTCATTTGTGAGATATTAAAATTTCAAATTCTAAAAATCCTATTGAAATATTCAAAGTCAAATTTGAGGCACTTAGAGGCTCCGGATGGGCTCGAAATTTGGCGGGAAACCCAAGCAGTCTACCTATTGATACTGCTTGTCTGGATGGGCCTGAAATTTGGAGGGAAACCCAAGCTGTCTAGCTTTTTGAAAAGGTATTATAATTGAAAATCCAATGGTCAGATCAAAAGTTATGGCCCCGCAAAGTTGACCAGTTTTTGGAGGGAGATGCAAATTTCAAAATTAAGTTGGTGGCCACCAAAAAGGACTATATATGACCATTTTTGGGAACCCTTGGGGTAGTAGATTTAAGGGGGAAGGTGTAGAGTTAGGAAAAGGTAGGAAAATAGAAATCCTAGTTGATTTGGGGTTACGAAAGGCTAAAGATTCCAAAGTCTTGAGAGAGGGAGCTGTAATGTGTTGCGGCCTGTAGGGGATTCATCCTCTGATTGTATTTAAGCTTCTGTAATGTAATGTTTTTCCCATATTAATAAAATATCATTCTATTTTCTATGTGCAATTTTTATTATTGTGTGTTTTATGAGTTACCCCCCCATCATCAAGTGGTATCAGTGAAAGGGTTCCTGAGTGTGTAGACAAATCACCTACCATGAGGCAGTTTTCACCAAGACCTGAGGTTGTGGGTTTGTTGCAGAGATCAAGATGCCTCCACGAAGAAATCGTATTGGGAGGAATGCTTTGACAGAAGACGATTTTAGAGCCCTGCAAAGACAAATCGATGCATTGCAAGAGGTGTTGCGAGGAGGGTTTGAGCCAAGAATAAGAGAAGAAAGCGAGGATGAAGTAGAAGACGAGCTATCTGAGGAAGAACAAGAAGCTGCAGGAGATCCTGCAGAAGTTAGGTTGTTGAGGGCCATTTCTAAGATTGGAAAGAGGCCCAGGATTGAAGTTTCTACATATTCTAGAGATTTGAATCTAGAATAGCTTATTGATTGGATCAATGACATGGAGGAATATTTTGAGTAAGAAGATGTGGAAGACCCAGATTGGGTCAAGTTTGCAAAAACAAAATTGAAGGGCCATGCCAGTATTTGGTGGAAGGAGGTCCAGTTAGAGAGGAATAGAAGATGAAAAGGAAAGATCACCAGATGGGATCGGATGATGAAGAAACTGATGAAGTAGTTCATTCCTGTGGATTATGAGATGGAGTTGTTGAAGAAGCTGCAAGGATTGAAGCAAGGCAACAAGTCTGTTAAGGAGTATATAGAAGAGTTTTATAAGATTACTATCAAAACTGGTCATGCAGAGGCCAACAAGGAGAAGGTAGCTCATTACATTAATGGGTTGAGGCAAAGTATTCAGGAGGAGCTGAGCCTGGTCAGAATGACCACCATAGAAGATGCATACCAGTTTTCCCTGAAGATGGAAGAGAAGCTGAATAAAAGATTTGAAAGCAAACAAAGGGGAAGAGGTCAAGGTGGAAGGACTGGTGGAAGACCCTATGGGGGCTGAAATGAAGATTCAAAGAAAAATGAAGAAGCCAGCACAAGTCAAAATCAAAGAGGAGATAATACCTACTGCCCTCATGACCAAAACAATGGTGAGCAAAGAGGAAGAGGAAGAGGTAGACCTAGGCAAGACCTTGGAAGAGGAGGTTTTAGAGTAACCTATTTCCAATGTGGAGAAGGACATCGAGCATATGAGTATCCGCAACATCAAGGAAGGACAAATAGAAGACCTAAAGGTAATGCATGAGTTGCACATGTCGATGAAGATGTGCAATTTGAGCACTCTGAAGATGCTGAAAGGGGAGAAACCCTAGTTGTCAGAAGAACTTTGTTGAATGAGGAGAAAGAACCCAATCAGAGGAAGAGTTTATTCTGCACAAGGTGCAAATGTGAAGGTAAGTGTTGTGATATTATTATTGATAGTGGAAGCATTGATAATCTTGTTTCAGAGGAGATGGTTGACAAGTTAGAGTTGACCAGAAGAAAGCATCCACATCTATACCGGATTGCATGGTTGCAGAAGGACCATAGAGCTTTGGTCAATGAACAGTGTTTAGTGAAGTTCAAGATTGGTGACTACCATGATGAGGTGCTGTGTGACATCATACCGATGGATGCATGTCATATGTTATTGGGGAGGCCATGGCAGTATGATAGGAGTGCTGTCCATGATGGTCGTGCAAACACATATTCCCTAACCAAGGATGGAGTTCATCATAAGTTGAAGCCCTTGAAGGAGGTGGAAGAAAAGGTATGTAGTACTACCAAAATTTGCTTGGTAGATGGTAGGAAATTTTTGGAGGGTATGAAGCATGAGCGTCATTGCTTTACATTGATTCCTAATATTAGTCAAGAGAAATGTGAAGATGTACCAGCAGAAGTCTCAGATATGTTGGAAGAATTTCAAGACATTATCTCTGATAATGTACCAGAAGGTTTACCACCAGTAAGGAAGATAAGTCATCAAATGGATTTGATACCAGGAGCTAGTTTGCCAAACAAGGCAGCCCATAGAATGACTCCAGCAGAGAGTGAAGAGTTGAATAGACAAGTTCAAGAGTTGTTGAGGAAGGGGTTGATAAGAGAAAGCCTAAGTCCATGTGTGATACCTGCAGTACTAGAACCAAAGAAAGATGGAGAGTGGAGGATGTGTACAGACTCCCGAGCCATCAACAAGATCACAATAAAGTACACATTTCCATTGCCCAAAATGGATGACGTAATGGATTGTTTGAGTGGAGCCAATTACTTCACGAAGATTGATCTAAAGAGTGGGTATCACCAGATTCAAATTAGAGAAGGAGACGAGTGGAAGACAACCTTCAAAACAAAGGAAGGTTTGTATGAGTGGTTAGTCATGCCATTTGGGCTAACCAATGCACCGAGCACATTCATGAGGCTCATGAACGAGGTACTGAAAGAATTTTTGGGAAGTTTTGTTATTGTTTATTTAGATGACATTTTGATTTTCAGTCAGACTTGGGATAAGCATCTGATGCATATCAAAAGAGTTTTAGAGAAGTTGAGGGAGGAGAAGTTGTTGATCAATCTCAAGAAATGTAGTTTTGCAAAGAAGGAGTTGGTATACCTAGGATTTGTTGTCTCAGAGGAAGGTCTTAAGATGGACCCAGAGAAGGTGAGGGCTATCATTGAATGGCTTACGCCAAGGAGTGCTTTCGAGGTAAGATCTTTTCATGGTTTGGCAAGTTTTTAGAGAAAGTTTATCAGGAATTTTAGTAGCATTTGTGCACCCCTAACTGAGACAATGAGAGGGGATAGAAAAGAGTTTAGATGGACTAAAGGAGTAGACAAGAGCTTTGATACATTGAAGCAAAAAGTTGTAGAACAACCTATTTTGGCACTTCCAGATTTCAATAAGGTATTTCAGGTAGATTGTGATGCTAGTGGTAGTGGTATAGGAGTTGTTTTGAGTCAAGAAGGTAAGCCCATTGCCTATTTTAGTGAGAAGCTTAATGATGCCAAGAAAAAGTATTTTGTTTATGATCAGGAGTTTTATGCAATAGTTCAGGCTTTGAAGAAATGGAGAAATTATTTGTTGCCAAAAGAGTTTGCTTTATATACTGATCATCAGGCTTTGCAGTATCTTAATAGTCAAGGAAAGTTAAATCAAAGGCACATAAAATGGGTTGAGTTTTTGCAGAGTTATACTTTTCTTTTGAAGTACAGGAGTGGGAAGTCCAACAGAGTTGCAGATGCCTTAAGCAAAAGGCAAAATTTGTTGACAGAAATGATGATAGAGGTTGTTGGGTTTGATGAGCTCAAAAGTTTGTATCTTGAAGATCTAGATTTTGCAGAGGCCTAGAAAGCTTTTCTGGAACCTGTTACTTTGGAAAGGACAAAATAGTTGGATTTCATAATCCAAGATGGCATGTTGTTTAGAGGAAGCCAGTTATGCATTCTAAGGAGTTCCATGAGAGAGAACCTGATTAAGGAGAAGCATAGTGGAGGATTAGCTGGACACTTTGGTCGAGATAAGACCATTGCTATTGTTGGTGAACATTATTACTAACCACAATTGCAGCAAGATGTGAAGAAATTTGTGCAGAGTTGTAGAGTGTGTCAGATGGCAAAAGGAACAACTCAAAATATAGGGCTATATCAGCCATTACCTGTACCAGAGAAGCCATGGGATGGTATTAGTATGGATTTTGTTCTTAGTTTACCAAGGACATAGAGAGGACATGATTCCATTTTTGTGGTGGACAAATTCTCAAAGATGGCCCATTTTATTCCTTGTAAGAAGACTAATGATGTTGTTCATATTGCAGAGTTATTTTTTAGGGAAGTGGTCAGACTACATGGTCTACCTAAGAGCATAGTTTCAAATCAAGATACCAAGTTTGTTGGTTATTTCTGGAGGACATTGTGGAAGAAGTTGAAAACAAATTTGAAGTTTACTTCTACACACCATCCACAAACTGATGGATAGACAGAAGTGGTGAATAGGAGTTTGGGTAACCTGCTACAATGCTTAGTAGGAGATAAGCCCAAGGGATGGGATTTTATTTTGCCACAGGTGAAATTCACTTACAACAATTCTGTCAATAGGAGTACTGGTAAATCACCATTCCAGATTGTATATGGAAATAGTCTAAGAAATGCTTCAGAGTTAAGGAAGCTAGACAAAGGAGAAAAGACAAGTGCCGAGGCCGAAGACTTTGCAGAACACCTAAAGAATTTGCATGAAGAAGTAAGAAAGCACATTAATAAGATGAATATTCAATACAAGGCTAAGGCAGATCAGAAGAGGAGATATAAGGAGTTCCAGGTAGGAGATGAAGTCATGGTTCACTTGAGAAAAGAAAGGTTCCCAATTGGAACATACAATAAGTTAAAAATGAAGAAATTTGGACCGTGTAGAATCCTGAAGAAGCATGATTCAGGAAATGCATTTGAGGTAGAGTTGACTGAAGACATCAATATTTCACCAGTGTTCAACATTTTAGATTTAACAGAGTATCATGATGATGGACTTGATAAAGGAACACAGTGGGACATTCCAACATCTACTTCAGAGAAGGAGGAGATATAGGGCATTCTAGATAGCCATGTGGGTAAGAGTACAAGAAACAAGTAGTATACAGAATACTTGGTGAAATGGAAAGGAAGGCTTGTTGAAGATTCATCATGGTTATCTAAGAATGAGGTTAACCATTTTGGTTTCCCTCTAACTCATGAGAAGTGACAGGGTCACTTTTCAAATTACCCCGGGTGTCTGATGCAGAAGCATCCAGGGTGTAAGAGAAATCTTGCATCAACCAAAAAAAATGTTGTTTCTTTTCAATAAGGGCTAAATTTGGCAGGGTTACTATTTTAAGTAAGTTTGCATTTGTGCATGGTTAGATACAAAATCTTACACGGACCTCTAGAATGGTGAATTGAAGCTAATGGTGAAGAAATCACTTCAATATCATTTGTCATTTGTGATATATTAAATTTTCAAATTCCAAAAATTACACACAATAACAGAAATTGCACACAGAAAATAGAATGATATTTTATTAATATGGGCAAAACATTACATTACAGAAGCTCAAATACAATCAGAGGATGAATCCCCTATAGGCTGCAACACATTACAGCTCCCTCTCTCAAGACTCTGGAATCTTCATCCTTCCATAACCCCAAATCAACTAGGGTTTCTATTTTCCCACCTTTTCCTGACTCTACACCTTCCCCCTTTGCTTGCTGTCAAATCTTTTATTCAGCTTCTCTTCCACCTTCAGGGAAAACTGTTATGCATCTTCTATGGTGGTCATTCTGACCAGGCTCAACTCCTCTTGAATACTTGGCCTCAACCCATTAATGTAACGGGCTACCTTCTCCTTGTTGGCCTCTGCATAACTGGTTCTGATAGTAATCTTATAAAACTCTTCTGTATACTCCTTAACATACTTGTTGTCTTGCTTTAATCCTTGCAACTTCTTCAACAACTCCATCTCATAATCCACAGGAATGAATTGCTTCTTCAGTTTCTCCACCATCTAATCCCATCTGGTGATCTTTCCTTTTCCTCTTCTATTCCTCTCTAACTGGACCTCCTTCCACCAAATACTGGCATGGTCCTTCAATTTTGTTTTTGCAAACTTGACCTAATCTAGGTCTTCCACATCTTCATACTCAAAATATTCCTCCATGTCATTGATCCAATCAATAAGTTGTTCTAGATTCAAATCTCCAAAATATGTAGAAACTTCGATCCTAGGCCTCTTTCCAATCTTGGAAATGGCCCTTAACAACCTAACTTCTACAAGATCTCCTGCAGCTTCTTTTTCTTCCTCAGATAGCTCCTCTTCTGCTTCATCCTCACTTTCTTCTCTTGTTCTTGGCTCAAACCCTCTTCACAGCTCCTCTTGCAATGCACCGATTTGTCTTTGCAGGGCTCTAAAACCCTCTTCCATCAAAGCATTCCTCCTAATACGATTTCTTTGTGGAGGCATCTTGATCTCCATAGCAAACCCACAACGTCAGGTCCTGGTGCAAACTGCCTCATGGTCAACGATCTATCTACACACTCAGGAACCCTTGCTCTAATACCACTTAATGAAGGGGGGTAACTCATAAAACACACAATAACAGAAATTGCACACATAAAATAGAATGATATTTTATTAATATGGGAAAAACATTACATTACAGAAGCTCAAATACAATCAGAGGATGAATCCCCTACAGGCTGCAACACATTACAGCTCCCTCTCTCAAGACTCTGGAATCTTTAGCCTTTTGTAACCCCAAATCACCTAGGGTTTCTATTTTCTTGCCTTTTCCTAATTCTACACCTTCCCCTTTAACTCTACTACCCCACGGGTTCCTAAAAATGGTCATATATAGCCCTTTTTGGCGGCCACTAGCTTAATTTCAAAATTTGCATCTCCCTCCAACAATAGGTCAACTTCACGGGGCCATAACTTTCGATCTGACCATTGGATTTTTAATTATAATACCTTTTCAAAAATCTCTCGAAAAGATGATAGTGCACAAATAGTACCAAAAGGTAGATTGCTTAGGTTTCTCGTGCCAAATTTCGGGCCCATTCAGAGCCTCTAAGTGCCTAAAAATGGACTTTGAATATTTCAATAGGATTTTTGGAATTTGAAATTTTAAAGTCAAATTTGAGGCACTTAGAGGCTCCGAATGGGCTCAAAATTTGGTGAGAAACCCAAGCAATCTACCTTTTGGTAGTACTTATGCACCATTGTCTTTTTGAGATCTTTTCAAAAAGGCATTATAATTGAAAATCCAACGGTCAGATCGAAAGTTATGGCCCCGTGAAGTTGACCTATTTTTGGAGGGAGATGCAAATTTCAAAATTAAGCTGGTGGCCGCCAAAAAGGGCTATATATGACCATTTTTGGGAACCCTTGGGGTAGTAGAGTTAAGGGGGAAGGTGTAGAGTCAAGAAAAGGTGGGAAAATAAAAACCCTAGTTGATTTGGGGTTACAGACGGCTGAAGATTCCAGAGTCTTGAGAGAGGGAGTTGTAATGTGTTGCAACCTGTAGGGGATTCATCCTCTGATTGTATTTGAGCTTCTGTAATGTAATGTTTTGCCCATATTAATAAAATATCATTCTATTTTCTATGTGCAATTTTTGTTATTGTGTGTTTTATGAGTTACGCCCCCTTCATCAACAACTCATCCAAAATACACAAGGAATACATGGAGACACACCCTTTACTTATACTCGAGTATAAGTAAAGGTTCCACAAATGTGAAATGTAATAGATAGAATAGATGTAATAGATAGAAGAAAATTAGAGATATAGAAGGAAGGAACTACAAGTAACATGAATGTAACATGGATATATGAGCAAACCCATATTGCAACATGGTTGTTTGATTTCATAAATATATATAATCTAACAACCATAGCATACACCATAACACATCATAAGTGAATCCAACCAATATGCAGTATCGCACATATATGTGTGTGTGTGTGTGTGTGTGCGTGTGTGCAATACTGCATATTGGTTGAATTCACTTATGATGTGTTATGGTGTATGCTATGGTTGTTAGATTTTATTAACTACGTATATTATTTCCTACTACAACCTTCTATAATTCACTGCACTCACTCCAACCCTCTTCTTATCCCTAACACTAAGGAATAAGTACAACATTTCAAGTACCTAAGAACAAATCTCTAATCTATGCCCATACTTGCCAACAGTGGGTTTTCAACTTGTTTTATATATTGAAGGCATCTGATAATGGATTGTAAGGTTATTCTGTAGGTACTCTTATGCTACTAGTTTACTATTAGAGGGCTAAGTGATTGTATTGTTGTATAGTCTGGGTTGAGAATAAAACAAGCTTAGCTCACTTTGGTGGTGAAATTTTTCTCACAAGGGTTTTTCAATGTAAATATGGTGTTGATGTGGTTTGAATTTATATGTTTGATTATTTATTGGTACATTATTTTATTGTCTTAATCACATGATTTATTAGATTAAATCAGTAGTTTTGTAATATTTTCATTCTATCATTTACCCTATTATTCAACATTTGGTATTAGAGTTACAATTTAATTTTAGAATGGGACAACTTTCTTGTAGTGTTGATATAAGATTTGGCTATGAAGGTAGCTACCTAATATCTAGGAGCTTCAATGAAAGCACAAGAGAGACCCAAAATGAAAGAATAATTGTATTCTATCAAAGGATTCAATACACACAATATGTACATGAGTGTGAAATTACAATGAGAAGCCCTTGGTTATATAGGGTAAGGTGAAACATAGGACAACATAAGATTATGACAAGTGTCTTAATCTTATGACTTGAGTCACAAAAATATAACTATCATAAGTGTGAATATGACCTAATGTGGAACTATTTAGGTAATATACCCCATTCACACCAACACCCCGCTTAAGTGCAACCTAGGGAGAATGAAAAATTATACAAATGATGCAATGATGGATGGGTCTTGGACACAAGGCCATGTTAGTTACCCATGTACAAAATATCTCTCACAAATGGAGTAAAGGAGAAAAATCAATAGAAAAAACCCCTCTCCAAAATATATAAAAACATGAAAGATTTGATGGAAGGAGGACTCAATATGACCCCCAAGGGCTAGATCCAACACAAATACATAATCAATTACCACCCCATAGGGGAGAAATAATGAGACAATAAGTCCCCCCCACAAAGAATTAGATTTGTGCCAATGGTGAATGCTTGAAGATGAATGCTTGAAGATGAATGTTGAAGAGTGTCCAATACCTACAAACAACATTTTGCCCCTTGGGAAGAAAAAAATCCAATGGCATATTTAGAAGAAACTCCATCTCCAAGAAGAGAGATGAAGGAAGAAGTCTCATGTGTGTGCCTCTAGAAACTACTCAAATTTCCATATGTTAGAATCAAAGGATGTCACAATGCAATGAGGTATAACCGATCCAAAACCCTATGAAGACTCATGAAGAACAATCTTCAAAGACAAGGATGATGAGATAATATTTGTTCTATAACTATCATCAAAGAGGAAGTGAATATTCTCAACCGTGCCCTCCAAATATGCGATATAAGACTCATAAAACAAATTTGATATACTTGTCATGAAGTCATCCCATTAATCTAAATCTAAAAGACTAGAATGATCCTGCTCAACTGAAGTAGTGGAAGCCATAGCAATGTTGATCTCTGAAGAAGAAAGAGGTCCATGGGATGGAATCTTAGCACAAGTCTCAAGAACACCAAGGTTCAAGTGACTAAACTTCTTAGAAATATGATTCACAGTTGATACATGAATGTGAATATTTGGTGCGTTCAGGGTAGGAGGGTTCACAGAATGAACTATCCAAACTGTGCAGCAAGAGTAAACACAACGGAAACAACTCCAAGATATGAAATAAATGTGGATTCAGTCATTTAGTATATCAAAGAATTCAAATACAGATCAGCCGGCAACATGCAGGCTTATAATTAGGGCTCACCGGCGTGATTACAGAATATGCACAAGATATAGCTTTGAAGCTCCTTCGCACAAAATCTAAACTATCAACTATCTCTATGTCATGAACTACTTTCCTAGGTATCTACTACATCAATATATATCATCTTCAGAACCAAAGATTCCTCTGCATCGGCCAAGGAGGATCACAAACTCCAATGAAGAGCTGTAACGTGTGTACATGGATAGGTCAGACCTAATTGAATTGAACTCATCCACAAATGAATGGAATGATTTGCGGATCTTGGGGAAGGTTGGCCACGAACTAAAGATCATTTAATGATGTGTCATTAGGTTCTGCAAGTCATGAAATGCTCCACAAGTCTTCTCCTTTAGCTAATTGTCTAAGGCTGCCAAGATGCTCTGTTATAAGAAAATAGTCAATCTTCTGATAGCGATATCTTTCTGGGAATTGATCCAAATGTTTTGAAATTTGGATATGTTGTAGATAAATGAATCTAGATGTTAAATGCAGCTCTACAAATTTTGAGATGCAACTACGGTAGAATGCAGACCAAAATATAGAAACCACTACTGACTGAACTGTCTAGATTGAACTGGAAAATGAAAAGAAACAAACCGCAATGCAAACAAACTGAAATGCAAATGTTTTTGGTTGATCCAAGATTGCTCTTGAACTAGGGATACTCCTGCATCAGACATCCAGGGTTATTAAAAAAAAAGTGAGTCCCTCACTTTGCTGGAGCTAGAGGGAAACCAAGATGGTCTGCCTCAGCCTAAGAAATCTATGATGACTCTTCTTCTAGTCTGCCTTTCCACTTCACAAGGTATTCTCTATATTGTCCTCCTCTAGTGCTACATCCAATTCTACTATCCAAAATGTCTTCAATCTATTTTGGTGCTTGTTGTGGTAACTACTTCTTCAAGGCTTCTTCAATGTTGTCACTGAACTCTGCTTCATGATACTGATATAGGTCTGTGATGTTGAAAATAGGTGATATGGTCAATGTCTCTAGTAACTCTACTTCATATACATTTCTTGAATTAAAATTTCTGAGTATCCTACAAGGTCCAAACTTCTTCATCTTCAACTTGTTATATGTCCCAACTGGAAATCCTTCTTTTCTTAGGTATACCATCACTTCATCTCCAACTTCAAATTCCTTGTCTCCTTTTCTCATCTGCCTTGTCCTTATACTTGTTGTTCATCTCCTCTAAATGCTTCCTCACTTGGTTATGCATTGTCCCCATGTGATCTGCAAATTCTTCTACTTCTACACTTTTCTTTTCTTCCATACTAATATCTCTCAATTCCACTACTCCTCTAGGATTTACTCCAGTAACAATCTCAAAAGGTGTTCTTCCAGTACTCCTGTTCACTGAATTATTGTATGCAAACTCTGCTTGTGAAAGAATCAAATCCCAACTTCCTGCCTTCTCTCCAACCAAACATCTCAACAAGTTTCCCAAACTCCTATTCATTACCTCTATCTATCCATCAGTCTATGGATGAAATGTTGAACTAAATTTCAAATCTGTCTTCATCTTCTTCCAAAGTGTCTTCCAAAAGTATCCAAGAAATCTTGTATCTCTGTCTAAAATTATGCTCTTAGGTAATCCATGCAATCTCACAATCTCCTTGAAAAATAGGTCAACTACATGCACTACACCAATTGTCTTCTTACAAGGTATGAAATGTGCCATCTTTGAAAATCTATCCACCACTACAAATATTGAATCATCTCCTCTTTATGTCTTAGGCAATCCCATTACAAAATCCATGCTTATGTCTTCCCAAGGTCTCTCCAGTATTGTCAAAGGTTTATACAATCTAGTATTCTGACTACTCCCTTTTGCAACTTGACAAACTCTACAACTCTGTACAAATATCCTAACATCCTTATGTATCTGAGGCCAAAAGTAATTTTCACTTACTAAAGCCACTGTCTTATCAATGCCAAAATGTCCTGCCAATCCACCACTATGCTTCTCTTTGATCAAATTGTCTCTCATTGAACTTCTAGGTATGCATAACTAATTTCCTCTGAACAACATATCCTTCTGAATGAAATAATCCAACCACTTACTGCTATCTATCACAACAGGTTCCTTACATGCTTTCCAAGGTTCTACAAAATTAGTGTCTCCCTCATACATGTTCTTCAATTCATCAAATCCTATCACTTCAACTCTCATCTATGTCAGCAAGTTTCTTCTCCTACTCAATACATCTGCAACTTTGTTTGATTTTCCACTCCTATGCTTCAACACAAATGTATAACTCTGCATGAACTCTACCCATCTCACATGTCTCTGATTCAACTTACCTTGACTATTCAAATATTGCAAAGCTTGATGATCTGTATACAACACAAATTCCTTAGGCAACAAGTAATGTCTCCACTTCTTCAAGGCTTGAATTATGGCATAGAATTCCTGGTCATAAACTAAATATATTCTCCTTGCATCATTTAACTTCTCACTAAAATATGCTATAGGTCTACCTTCTTGACTTAATACTACTCCAATTGCATTCCCACTTGCATCACAATCTACTTGAAATACCTTATTGAAATCTGGTAATGCCAAAAGAGGTTGCTTTGTCACTTTCTACTTCAACAACTCAAAACTTTTATCTACTCCCGATGTCCACTTAAAATCTTTTCTATCACCTCTCATTGCCTCTATCATAGGATTACATACTGAACTAAAATTTCTGATGAACTTCTGGTAGAAACTAGCTAATCCATGAAATGATCTGACTTCTCCAATGCTCTCTGGTATAGGTCATTCAACAATTGCTCTTACTTTGTTAGGGTCCATCTTCAATCCTTCCACAAAAATCACAAATCCAAAATATACTAGTTCTTCCTTCATGAAACTACATTTCTTGATGTTTGTCAGCAATTTCTCCTCTCTCGGTCTTTGCAAAACTTGTCTCAGGTGCTGCAAATGTTCTTCCTTTGTCTTACTAAAAATCAAAATGTCATCTAGATATACAATAACAAACTTACCCAAGAATCTCTGTAGAACTTCAATCATCAATATCATGAAAGTACTAGGTGCATTTGTCAATCCAAAAGGCATCACTAACCACTCATACAATCCTTCACTTGTCTTAAAAGTAGTCTTCCATTCATCTCCTTCTTTGATTCTAATCTGATGGTATCCACTCTTCAAATCTATCTTTGTGAAATTTTTTTCTCCACTCAAACAATCCATGATATTATCCATCCTAGGTAAAGGAAATCTATACTTAACTGTGATCTTGTTTATTACTCTAGAGTCTGTAGACATTCTCCATTCTCCATCTTTCTTTGGTGCTAATATTGCAAGCACTACACAAGGACTCAAACTTTCTCTGATCAAACCTTTCCTCAACAACTCTTGTATCTGTCTATTCAATTCTTCATTCTCTGTCGGTGTCATTTTGTGCGCTACTTTCTTAGGCAAACTAGCTCTAGGTATAAGATCCATGTGATGACTGATACTCCTAATTGGTGGCAATCGTTCAAGTACATTGTCTGATATGATGTCTTCATACTCTATCAGCAATTCTTTTATCTCATATGGTTGTACTTCTTCATTCTCCTTCTTCAATATTTCAGGCTTCTTAGGAATCAAAGCATAACACATATTCTCATGTCTCAAACCATCCAAAAATTTTCTTCCATCTACCCAACAGATTCTAGCATTCCCACATACTTCACTCCTAGGGTCATCTTCCAAAGGAATCAAAGTAATTCTCTTTCCATTTTTTGTTATAGTGTATGTATTCTTTCTCCCATCATGTATAGCTTTTCTATCATACTGCCAAGGTATACCCAACAAAATATGACAAACATCCATAGGCATAATATCACACAAGACTTCATCATGATAAGATCTAATATGAAATTTCACCAAACATTTATCACTCACCAGTACCTTATGATCATCCTGGATCGATGCTATCCAATAGGGCTTAAGGTGTTTCAATATTTCTATCTTCATCTTAGTCACCATCTCCTCTGAAACTAGGTTATTTGAACTACCAATAGCAATAACAACTTTGCAACATTTACCTCCAGATTTGCATTTGGTTCTGAACAAACTTTTCCTCTGCGGTGGTTCCTCATTTGTCTCTACTTGAAATAGTGCTCTCCTCATTACAAGTGATTCTCCTTTCTCAGGTTTACCAACCGAACTTGTTGATCTAACAGGTTTTTCTTCCACATACTCTGCTCTTCCACTATTCTCTGTTCTCTTGCTTGTACTCCCCTGATTACATTCAAATGTTCTATGTCCTTCACCTCCACACTTGAAACAGGTTCCTCTGAATGTTCTCCTATCAGGTCCTCTTCCTTCTCTTCTATATCCTTCATTTCGGTATAGACTAGGGTTTCCTCTCTAGTAGAACTTTTTGTCATCTCTCTAGTATGCATTGTTATCTATGTCCTCCTTCTTGAATGTGTTCTCTTTTTTGTTCTTCTCTGCAAATGATCTCTCTCCTCTAGAAAATGTTCTACCTTTCTAAAATTTACCTCCTCTGCCTCTCTATCTCTGATCATGCCTCTTGTTCAACTTCTCTTCAACTTTCAGGGCAAACTGATATGCTTCCTCCAAAGACGTCATCCTTACCAAACTTAGTTCTTCTTGAATGTTCAATCTTAGTCCATTGATGTATCTAGCCACTTTCTCCTTGATCACTTCACTATGTCCTGTCCTTGTGATCATCTTATGAAATTCTTCAGTATACTCCATCACAGATTTCTCTTTTGGTCTCAGGTTTTGCAATCTCTTCAATAATTCCAACTCATAGTTAGTAGGTATAAACTGATTCTTCAATTTTGTCACCATTCTATCCCACTTTGTAATCTTTACTTTTCCTCTTTTGTTTCTATTCAACTAAACTTCTTTCCACCACATGTTCTTTCAATTTAGTTTTTGCAAATTTCACCTTCTCTGGATCTTTAACTTCTTCACATTCAAGATATTCTTCCATGTCATTTATCCAGTCAATCAGCTCTTCAGGGTTCAAATTGCTAGTGTAGTTAGGTACATCAACTCTAGGTCTTTTCTTGATTTTTTAAATAGATCACAACATCTTGACTTGATCTTATTCATTTTCTTCATCACTTCCTAGGGTTTCACCAATTTGTTCCATAGATTGAAATTCCTCTTCATCATCACTTTCAACATTAGGTCTAGGTGTCAATCCTCTTCACCTATCTTCTTCGATAGCATCTAATCAAATTCTCATTGTTTTCATCATTTCCATCATCTCATCCATCCTACCAGCCATTGTTCCAACAACAGGGATTCTCCTCGACGGCATTCTTCCTAGGATCAGGTGCAAACTATCTCAAATTTGGTGATCAAGCTACAAGGTGACAACTGCCTCACAATTGGCAATTGGTTGCAACACAAGTACCCTGCCTCAGATCAACAATCTGTCCACAGCAAGATCTTACAAAATTCCTTCACCAATTTTGCTCCCTTCGCTCCCAAAGATTTAAGCTTTTGCTCTAATACCACTTTATGTAGTCATGGTAGGAGGGTTCACATAATGAACTATCTAGACCATGCAACAAGATTAAACACAATGAAAACAACTCCAAGATATGAAATAAATGCATATTCAGTCATTTAGTATATCAAAGAATTCAAATACAAATCTGCCGACAACATGCAGGCTTACAATTAGGGCTCACAGGCCTGATTACAGAATATCAAAATATGCACAAGATATAGCTTTGAAGCTCCTTCACACAAAATCTATACTATCAACTATCTCTATGCAATGAACTACTTTCCTAGGCATCTATTACATCAATATATTTCATCTTCAGAACCAAAGATTCCTCCGCGTTCGCCAAGGAGGATCACAAACACTAATGAAGAGTTGTAACATGTGTACATGGATAGGTCAGACCTAATTGAATTGAACTCCTCTGTAAATGAATGGAATGATGTGAGGATCTCAAGGAAGGTTGGCCACAAACCAAAGATCATTGAATGATGTGTCATTAGGCTCCATAAGTTGGGAAATGCTCCACAGGTCTTCTCCTTTAGCTGATTGTCTGAGGTTGCCAGGATGCTCTATTCTGAGAAAATACTCGATCTTCTGATAGCAATATCTTTCCGGTAATTGATCCAAATGTTCTGAAATTTGGATATGTTGTAGATGAACGAATCTAAATGTTAAATACAGCTACGCAAGGTCTGAGATGCAACTACAGTAGAATGTGGACCAAAATATAGAAATAGCTAATGACTGAACTACCTAGACTGAACTAGAAAATCAAAAGAAACAAATTGCAATGCAAACAAACTAAAATGCAAATATTTTTGGTTAATGTGAGATTTCTCTTAAACCAGGGATAACCCTGCATCAATATTAGTCAATGGAATTGCAACATCATCAAGGAAAATGGGAAAAGGTGTACAAGAAAGATGCATGACCAACCATCCAAAAAAATGATCACTCTACTCTCCAAGTCCCTAATGATCACTGAATCAGATGTGAACTCAACAGTCTTCCCTATGCCACAATGTGTAATCTCATAGATGGAAAGGAGATTGGTTGACAATGATGGAACAAAAAGTACATAATGAAAAGTGCCATCTCCCATGTCAATAGATCATTTACCACAAACACACATATATGTTATTCCCCATCAAGATGTGTGGTAAAGTACAAGGCTCAAATGAAAAGAAAATACCTTGTGATGAAGCCATATTGTTGGCAACTTGGCAAACATCATAAAGAGAGAGACATTGTTGATATGATGAAAAGTGTTGGTGCATGATGTTTGAAGATGTTGTCATTGATGGCAACAAACAAAGGAACAAGATTGGAATAGTGTTTTTGGTCTGGAGAAAAAGACTTAACCATTTTGGCTAAGGGTTGGCAGTATACTGAAGCAGCGATAGGGAGACAGTGTTTGAGCTGGTATTGGTCTGCAATAGAAGATCATATTATGTGGTTTAGTTATGTTGTTCATAGTTCTTAAATGATCATTTGTCCAAGATTTTAATTCCTGATGAGTACCAGAAGCCTATCTTCAAAAGGTCTAAGTTTGGTAGTGCAAAGAATAGAGGAAATCAAAACAAAACACTCAATTGAATTGGTCCGCATTCCTCTGCTATTGCATATATTTTTATGTGGTTTTGAGGTGATATAAACACATTTATGAAGTATCTAAATCTAGAGTTGCAAGTTCTAAGTTCCATCGGAAAGGTAGTTATGGGTGCCTAAGTATCGCTACTTGGTCTAACAGAACTTGACTATGACAGAGCATGTGTTCTTATGGTCTGCATTCTACTGCAAAAGAATATTTTGCTTTGTGGTTCTAGAGATATGTGAAGAGTCTCTGATATGGATTTGAGCCACTCTTGTGGTCCGTAGTGGAAGATGTAGTCTGACAGTTGAACTAAACCAGTGACAGTTTGTGGTTAAGGCCGACATGATAGTATGATGTGTGTACGGTAAGTTTTTTCATTTGGAATCTTATCCTAAATGATTATATGGATGGAGCTAACATATGTGAATACGATTCAAGTTTTATTTTGATCTGCTGTGTGTTTTGGTAAATGATTTTGGCTGACAAGTTATGACTACACGCTACACCTTATTAGGCCGATCTAATAAGAAGATTTTGATTGTTGCGGATATATATATATGGGATTGAATTTAGTGTTTGAGATAAATTCATGTGGATATGAATATGCGTGATATATGAAATAAAGTGTAGGTGACAAGAGCAGAAGAAGAGAGGTCTTGTTTAATGTAAAAGCAAAGCAGTGAAACTTAGTCAAGATGAAGAGTTTTGAGACAGTGTTTTGAGCTTCATTGGAACTATAACCATGCATGTCTAGATGCAATCTGAGTAGTTCAACCTGGCAGTGAGCCATTCCTCCTTCTTTCTTTCTCTAGACAGTGAGCATTTCTTTGGGTAGTGAGCCCTAAGGAAGTGAGCCTTCTTGTAATTCAGTAGTATTATTACATAATATATTGTGAACTAACACTCATCGTGGTTTCTCCCAGTTTTGGGTTTTCCACGTAAAAATCTCGGTGTTCATGTGTGATGGATTGTGGTTGTTTCTTCTATGTTTAATTTGCTTTGTTATTGCATATGATAAATGGATTACTAGTTTAGTAGGTAGGAGGTTCAATAGAGTATTGATTCCCCCCCCTCAATACTTTGGGTATTCAACAATTGGTATCAAAGCCTGGTTCCTTGGAAGAAGTTTAATAGCTTGAGGAAGATCTTGGAAATTGAACACATGGTTGGTAAAACATATCCTACTCCTGAAGAGATTGATCCAATTGAAGGTATAGAAGAAAAATGCATTGAAGATCAACTCAGAGTGGCTCTTGAAGATCTTGAAAAGAATGAAATAGAAAACAGGCATCTAAAAGATAATGTCAAGCAAGCAATTGAGTGTATCAAAAAATTGAGGCAAGTTAAGAAGTTCAAAGAAAAATATAAGGAGGTTAGTGAACAATTGATATCTGCAAATGACACCTTGAGTAATATGAAAGTGGAAGTTGTAAAAAGAGCAAAAGCAAAAGAATACCTAAATTAGTTGGTGAAAAGCAAAGATGAAGACTACACAAAGCTTGAACAAGAAGTTGTGGATTTGAAAGCTAATCTAAAACAAGCATGGATTTAGGAAGATAAATTCAGAGTGAGTGTTTCCCAACTTGATAGAATACTTGCTAATTAGAAGAGTCCTGATGATAAAGGAGGTTTGGGATTTGAGAAAGGTGAAAGTTCTAAAACTGGTCAAGAAAAGAATGTAGAGATCAAGAAGGACAAAGGGAAATAGAATTAGAATCAAAGGAACAAATCTAGAAGACCACTAGTCAGGCAATCAAACGCTCAAAGGTAGCCTTCTTTCAATGGTTATTGTAATACTTGCAAAGTTTGGTCATATGGCTACTCAATGTAGAAGCAGAGTGAATCAAAATGTTCCATCATTCTCTAGTCAGTGTTTCACTTCCAATAAAGTAGGTCATAAAGCTAATGAATGCAGAAGTCAGATAAGGAATAGTTATAACAGTGGAAGGAATGCTAAAAATTTCAAAGGTAATTTCTTTATGTGCAAGAGGTTTGGTCATAAAGCTAGTGAATACAGAAGTCAGATAAGGATCAACTATAATAATGGAAGGAATGCCCAATCTTTCAATGAGAACTATTTTGCATGCAATAGATTTGGACACAAGGCTAACCAATGCAGATCAAGGATGAATGAAAGGAACAATGGACAAAGAAATATTGTATGCTTCAATTGCAACAAGCCTAGACATATTGCAAGGTTCTGCAGAAGCAAGAATGTGAAGAAGGAGAATCAGGAAGAGGTAAAAAAACTGATAGAAAAGGTAGATTTGACAGAGATCAAGAAGGAGATGAACAAGATTTGGGTTAAGAAGGAAGCACAGGAAGTCAAGGATGGGTCCGCGCTAGCCTTTGGTGCAGATACTTGCTCCGGGAAGTGAATTTGGAGCTCTGGCTCAAGGGAGCTTTAGTAAAAATTCCTATTCCCCCAGCCAGAAGTGTGGTGCTGATATCTAGCATAAAGATATGAAATGTAAGATAGAACGACAGATTTTTTGAAGGAGATTTTGGCAGAAAATAATCTAATGCGGTGAATTACAGAGCAATCTTTATCGACTAAGAATGGTAGAGAAAGGGTTTGACAGCTTTTTGAATGAAGCATTTATGGCAATTAAATCTTGATGAAAAGAGAATATAAGGTATCCATTTGAAAGAAAAATTGCTTTGAATTCAAATTTTCAAGCAACCAAAGTGATCTGAGAAGTGAGCCAAAGCAAATTCAAGCGTTCAGTGAAGAAACCCTAACGGAGGCAAAAGGTATTTATCGCTCTCTCTATTGAAAAATTTTGTGCTTTGAGTTTGTAAAGATGGATACCCCTCAAGTAGTTGAGATAACAGAGAGGCCCCACCCTAAGTTCAAGAAACATCCCTTTAAATCGTTAATGACTCATCCAGATGGTGCATTTTCTAAGGTTCCACACAGTGTTATGCATACGGAAGATGTTAGGGCATACATACATGCAAACCTAGAGGAATATGATCACATGAAATTAGGGAAATTGTACTTGGATGAGCTGACTACTGTTAATATTGTGTTAAAAGAAGAATACAATGTTCTGCATGAGAAGAACTTGGATACTTGGTTAGATTTTCTGATATTCTTAGATGATGCATGGGTTAGATATGTTCTAAGCAGAATTCATGATGAATTATTTTGGCTTGATTCCCCACATGATAACAAAGGATGCTATCAAAGCAATGACTGACATGTACTCTACTGGAAAGGTTCCAACCTTGAAAACCATGAAGAACAATATAGTAATGCAGTTAATTGGTGCAAAATTTGATAAGAGGGCACTAATTGTGAATGACATTGCAGATCCAACAGTTAGATTTTCAACGATGGTTATTGAGTACAAGATCTATTTCTCCAACAGGGAGAACTTAGTGTCTGTAACAGCCATATACACATCATATGATATAGTCAAGAATAACACAGACTATGACCTATGTGAGTTTCTCTAGGAAAAACTAATGGAGAACCTAAAAAGAACAAAGGAAAAAAAATATCCCTTTTAAATATGTAACTCTGATCATTTGTTTGTTCTTCTATTTTCTAAGAGAGTTACCTGTTATGGATAATATTGGTTGGCTTAGTCATACACCTATAGCTACTCAAATTAGAAACCATTTGCATAGTTTGGGACAAATGCAGCTTTATGGGGTTACTTCAAGAATTTCCAAAAGGAAATGCAAGCCAAAGCTAGGATCCCTAAAAAAGTTGTGAATAAATATGAAAAGGATATTGTGTTCATGGTGGACAATGACAAATGCCTCATGGAGGTTGTAGAACCTAGAATTGTATGGGTCCCAGCCATGGGATACGAAGTTTCAAAGGAAGTGTTAACTGGCTTGGCAGATCTTATATTAAGCAAACCAAAAGATCCCAAGGAGGAAAGGTTTGGCACATTTGAGGAACTATATCTCAAAGTTCATCTGGAGCAAAAATAACCAGAAATAAGGAAGAATGCAAGGAAAATGGAAGATGATTTTGTCAAAAACCAAGGATTCACATATCAAGAAATAAGTGAAGCAAGAGCAAAGGCAGAGGTATCCAAGGCTACAAGTGCTCTGGAAGGGCAAACATCAAAATCTCCAGAGAAGAAGAAAGAGGAGAAATTTCACAAAGAGAAGCATACATCTGGCCCTGTAAGAAGAACAAGAGCCTCCACCTCTGCAGCTACTTCTAAGAGTTCCAAACCTTTTGTTGTAAAGACAAAGGCTGCAAGTGCTAAGAAAGAGATACCTGAGAAAAAGGCTGAGAAAGAAAAGGCAAAGCCTAAAAAACAAGTACCCGTGAAGAAAACTATAGAGAAGGAGAAAAGAAAGAAAACAAAGGCAACAAAAAGAGTGTATGTGAGCCTGGGTGAAGGAGAAGAAGAAGAGGAAACATAGACAAATGAGGAGATTGTAGCAAAATGAGCAAGAACATAGCAAACCACTCTAGGTAAAAAGTTGAAGACATCAGGAAAGACCAAGAAGAAGAAGGAAGATGAAAAGACTAAAAGTGAAGCAACGCTATCCTTGGAAACCTTAGTCAATGCATTTGCTCAGCATGGAAATTTGAAATCCATAGCTGAAATGTATGATGAAAGATCTGATGCAAACAAGGTAATTATTGAAACAATAGTTGTCAGATATTTTGGTATGTTTAGCAAGGCTTTAATTGAAATCTTAGATCAATTACCAGATAGCCTAGTCAGCATCATGACAACAAGGAAGGAAGGGGCTATTGCCAAAGATGTTGAGATAAGGGAATATGTCATGTTGAGCCTTTGCCCAGATATAACAAGTGAAGAAAGAGTCAAAGTCATAAAGATACTCAATGAAAAATTTATAACAAAGAGAAGAGTTAATACACTTATGGCTAGTGACACTGAGATACTGGTAAAGGAAACAAAGGAGATAACCCTAAGCGTGTTGCATGAATCACAAATTACAACTATTGTAGACACCGATGGGGAAGAACAAGTTAACAATGTTGACACTTCTAATGCTACTCTGGAAGAGAATGTTGAACAGAGCATGGACCAAGGCACAATCACTCCTCTGGAGAGTTCAGGAAAGGATGAAGAAATGAAAGAAACTAAAGAAGAGAAGAAGTCTGAACAAGGAAAGATGACATCTGATGAAAAGGCATTTGAGAAATAAGAAGAGCAGAGAGAAGAAGTACATGAACAAATGATGGACATTCTTGCTCTGGAACCAAAAAGAAATAAACAAGAGCATAGTCAAGAACCTCCTTCGGAAAGTCAAGATACTGAAATGTCTCAAGTTGAAATAAAAAGAGACATTGCTGATTCATTAAGGGATTTTTTGTTGAAATAGAAAGAAGCACAAATTGCAAACATGTCTAGACTACTACAAGGTCAACTAAACTTGGCAACAATGTCTCCCCCATAAAAATTGAAGTTGGGTACAATGTTCCAAGCAACTGCCCATGAAGAAATAATAGTCTCACATGGAAGACAGTGAGCTACTTGGTGAAGCAATAAACATTTTTTATAAGATCATGCCAGAAGTTCAGAGAGATAGAACACTCACTCCTGCAGCACAAATGAAAAAGCTTATGGAGTCTATGAATTCCCATTTTGAATCCTTTGAGCAAGCTGTTGATAAAAAGGTAAGAGCTGAAATAGACAATAAGAGATTAGTTGAGCTAAAAGATAAAGCTTCTCAAGACAAAGTTTTGTTAGAAAAGAGTATAGAGTTTGCACAAATAGCCATCAAAGGTGCCAGTGAAATCTATCAGATCTGTCTTACATGGCCTGAGAGAACAAAGGACATAAAAGAGAAGATAAATGAATGGGAAGCCAAGATAATGGACATCTCCAAAACATATGATCTGATAAAACATGTTGTTGGATAGGAAAGGGAAGAAGTGGAAACCATCCACTCTATATACATAAGTTGCAAATGCAAAGAGAAGTCACAAAGAATAGAATGAGTTAGCTCAAGGAGATTGTGAGCTTCAAAATTGCATCCATGGCCAGAATGGTGGCAGCAGCAGAGCAGACCAAGAAAATCACTGAGGCCCCTACTAATGTAAAGAAATGAGAAGATATGGTAGCTCAAATCAATGGACATATATTAGTTTTGAGTGATGCAAAAGTTAGATGGGATGAATATTTGGTGCAATTGAAGAATTTCTATTTAGATATTCTCTCAACAAGTTAGAAAGGTAACTAACTTTACTTGTATATATGCGAGTAGTAGAAAAATTGTTTTGAAATTTTGGCAACTTGTAAATATCTTTGTATCATACACCTTTGACATTGATGTCAAAGGGGGAGAATGAAACATGTGAAAAACACTTGGAAAGTAATTTGAGAAGCATGAAGTTAGGGGGAGCAGTCTGTAAAGAGAAAGGGGGAGCAGTATACAGTTTTTCACATTAAGTGTTGCCATCAATGCCAAAGGGGGAGATTGTTGGTAACTTGGCAAACATCATAAAGAGAGAGACACTACTAATATGATGAAAAGTGTTGGTGCATGGTGTTTGAAGATGGTCTCATTGATGGCAACAAACAAAGGAACAAAGTTGGAATAGTATTTTTACTCCGGAGAAAAAGACTTAGCCATTTTGGCTAAGGGTTGGTAGTATACTGAAGCAGTGACAGGGAGATAATGTTTGAGCTGGTATTGGTCTGTAGTAGAAGATCATATTATGCGGTTTAGGTACGTTGTTCATAGTTCTTAAATTATCATTTTTTGAAGATTTCAGTTCTTGATGAGTACCAGAAGCCTATCTTCAAAAGGTCTAAGTTTGGCAGTGTAGAGAACAGAGTAAATCAGAACAAAACACTCAATTGAATTGGTCTGCATTCCTCTGCTATTGCATATCTTGTTATGCAGTTTTGAGGTGTTGTAAACACAGGTATGAAGTATCTAAATCTAGAGTTGCAAGCCCTGAGTTCCACCAGAAAGATAGTTATGGGTGCCTAAGTATTGCTACTTGCTCTGATAGAACTTGACTGTGACAAAGCATGTGTTCTTATGGTCCACATTCTACCGCAAAAGAATATTTTGCTTTTGGGTTCTAGAGATATGATCTACTACGCCCTTAATATTGGTGTACATTGGGTTATGAATAGTCAGCTTGTGGCTATCTCAACTACTAATTAAGTCATGTTATCATTATTATATCATTATTTAGTTAGATAGGTTGGACTAGGTCTTATATAGGGGTGTGTCTATCCAGCCTAAGCATAAGTAGGTATATATAGGAGGATGTGAGTCTTATTTCATCATCATATTGTGAAATGTGTTCTCATTGGAGATATTTGGAGGTTGCCCCCTCGAAGTGGCCTGTTATTCTTAGTTATTATCAAGTATTTGCATAATATTTCATATCATCTTCTTTCATTGTGTAATTTATTTCATTACAAGTGGTATCAGAGCATGATCTTGGCACCGTAAAGGCAAGGTTTTTTTTCTCAAAATTGGAGGTGATTTTGGGAAGAGCATATCTTTCAGATTTTAGTGAATTTTTTTATAATTTTTAAAGGGTTTTTGAAGAACATATTAAAGAAGCTACAGTCTAGATTTCAAAGGAATTGGAGAAGAATTGAGAGAATTATTGCAGAATTACAATTTCTATACAATTTATTTGGGATCTACATATCTCTCACATCCTACTGAATTGGAGCCTAATTTTTATTGGGTTTTTGAAGAAATAATAGAGGAGCCTATAGTCCAAAATTTAGAGAAATTGAAGCAAAAATAAGTAATTTATTGCAAAATTAGGGTTTCCAACAAATTCACTCTCAAGGTTGTAAATCTACTAATTTTTTGGAGTTTTTTCTAGGTAAGTGGTATCTTGGCCCTAGTAAGTTACAATAAAAATTTTAGAGAATTTACATTTCATTTGTGTGATTTATTTCAAAAATATTGGTTTCCATCATGACAGGGCCTACAACAAGAGGCAAAAAGAATGTTGTCACACCGGGGAAATCCTCTGATAAGGATGGGGAAACAATAGAGGATAGTAATCCCAATGAGGAAATAAGTAAGGTCAAAGAATAGGTGTCCTCAATTAAGAGGGATATGTGTGACCTAAGAGGAGATATATCTGATATACGAAGCATGTTAAGTGCCTATATGAATAAACCAAGAAAGGAGTTCTCAAGCAACCAAGGTGAAACCTTCAAGTCAGCTAATACTGACACAAATTTTAATACTCCTATGGGATCTAGGAATTTGTTTCTAAAGGTGGATATGGACAAGTTTGATGGCAAGGATCCTCTAACATGGATAAACCAAATGGAGAATTTTTTCGAAGTACATCAAATCCCATATGGACAAAAGGTCACGATGGCTTCCCTATATCTAGAACCAGATCAATTCATTTGGTATTGTTGGCTTTGTACTCATCAAAGAAAAAAGGGTCTCACTGTCTCATGGTCAATTTTTACAGAAGAACTCCAAGCACAATATAGCAATAGTGTGATAAACAACTTCTTCAACCAGCTTGCTAAACTTCAACAAACAGGATCAATTAAGGATTATATTCAGAAATTCCAAAATCTATCATTAAGAGTGGATACAATTTCAGAGGAGAACTTGAATGATTTATTCTTGGGTGGTCTCAAGGATCACATTCAACATGAGGTACACATGTTTAGTCCTAGCTTGGTAAATGAGTCTTTTATCTTGGCACGCAGGGTAGAGGAGAAGTATTTGATTCCTAGGAAGCAAGGGCCTAATGTGACAAGAGAGAAAGGATATTCAACACCTTCTCTTCCTCAACCTACTAGGTTGACTCCACAACAAATTGAGAAAAGAGCAAAAGGGTTGTGTTTCAACTGTGATAACAAATACAGTCGAGGACATAAATGTAGTGAAAAGAAATTGTTCTATATTGAAGGTCCAAGTGAGGAAGAAGAGGAGGAACCCATATTAGAGGAGGATAGGGAGTCAAGTGAAGAATCACATGATTCTCAACCAATCATTTCTTGTCATGCACTCTCAGGTGTCAATGCACCACAAACTCTCGAGGTAGTGGGTTTCTTAAAGAAGCAGAAAGTATCAGTGTTGACCGACTTAGGTAGTACTCATAATTTCATCAACAAAAAGTTGGCAACTCGTCTAAATTGTTTTATATGTCCAACCCCAAAGTTTCAAGTTTTGATTACAGATGGTGGTACAGTTAGTTGTTCAGGGAAGTGTCATAGCATTAAATTATCCATGGGAGATTATCAACTTGATACCCCAATGTATGTGATATCCATGGGTGCAGTAGATATTGTTTTGGGAGTACAATGGCTTACTACATTAGGAACAATTGAGATGAACTTCCAATAACTATTCATGAGATTTCAATCAGAAGGAAAGGTAGTGGAGCTAAGGGGGTTGAAGGCAAAATCCCCATAGATGGTAAGCTCTCATCAAATGCAAAAGTTTCTTAAGAAAGGAGCCGATGGATTTGTGGCCCAACTATGTTCATTAGAAGTCTCTCAATCTAATGCTCCTACTCATCCAGATTTACAAGCAATAATTGATCATCAGTCAATGGTTCTTGGAGATATGCCTAAAGGACTTCCTCCTAAGAGGGATCATGATCATGCCATACAACTAGTTCCAGGGAGCCAACCACCGAACATCAGGCCTTATAGGTACCCACACATACAAAAAAGTGAAAACTTTGTTGAGAAGATGCTAGAGGCAGGAATTATCAGGCATAGCCAAAGTGCTTACTCCTCGCCTGTGGTGATGGTACATAAGAAGGATGAAACTTGGCGCATGTGTCCAAATTATAGAATTCTCAACATGTACACCATTAAAGATAAGTTTCCTATTCTAGTCATTGATGATTTACTAGATGAATTGAATGGAGCTATGTATTTTACCAAGTTAGATCTTAGATCATGTTATCACCAAATTCGGATTAAGGAGGAAGATATTTGTAAGACAGCATTTCAAACTCTTGAGGGTCATTATGAATTTTTGGTGATGCCATTTGGTCTTACCAATGCACCATCTACATTCCAAAGTTTGATGAATTCCATTTTTAAGAAGTTCTTGAGAAAGTTTGTGTTAGTGTTCTTTGATGATAAATTGATTTATAGCAAAACTTGGGAAGAACATTTGCAGCATGTAGATCAAGCATTACAATTACTCAAAGATCACCAACTCTATGCTAAGCCATCCAAGTGTGCTTTTGGTCTTAAGGAGGTGGAGTATTTGGGACACATAGTTTCACATGAAGGAGTAAAGGTGGACCCTAACAAAATTAAGGCTATCATGGAATGGCCTATTCCAAAAACCATTAAGAAATTGAGGGGTTTCTTGGGATTGACAGGGTACTATAGAAGATTTGTGAAGAATTATGGTCATATAGTAGCACCCCTCACCACTCTATTGAAGACGGATTCTTTTCATTGGAATGAGTCCGCTAATGCAGTATTTGAGAAATTGAAGGAGGCTATGTGTACAACTCCAGTGCTTGCCACTCTGAACTTCACCAAGGAATTCACTGTGGAATGTGATGCTTTTGGAAATGGGATAGGAGCAGTTCTCATGTAAGAAGGTCAACCAATTGCTTTTGAGAATCGCCAATTAAAGGGTAAGAAACATCTCAAACCTATTTATGAGAAGGAAATGCTAGCGATCCTTCATGTAGTTAAACAATGGAGGCCTTATCTAATGGGTCGACACTTCAAGGTTAAGACAGATCATGATAGCCTAAAATATTTTTTAGAACAAAGATTATCCTCTGAAAAGTAGTAAAAATGGGTCACTAAGATGTTGGGATATGACTTTGAGATTGTATATAAGAAAGGGAAGGAAAATATTGTGGCCGATGCACTTTCTAGGAAGGATGAGAATGATGAAGCCTTATTGTGTGCCCTTTCAATATTACAAGCAAATTGGGTGGACGAAGCCAAAGCAGAGTGCCAAATGATGTTGCGACAAGCAATCTTATCCAACAATTAAAAAGTGACCCTAGTAGTTCAGATAAGTTTTGTTTGAAGGGGGATATTCTTTGGTATAAAGAGCTCTTGTATCTCTGCAAGAATTCCACTCTTAAACACAAGATTCTCACAAAGCTACATGAGTCCCCAGTTGGTGGTCATTTAGGATTTTTGAAGACACATCATAGGGTCAAGCAAGAGTTTTTTTGGGAAGGGCTAAAAGGTGATGTTCAAAAATTTATGGTTGAATGTTTGGTTTGTCAAAGAAATAAGGGGGAGACAATTAAGACACCATGTCTCTTGCAGCCCTTATCTATTCCTAGCCAGTGTTGGGAAGAGGTATCCATGGGCTTCATCATAGAGCTTCCCAAATCTAAAGGTCATAATGTCATCATGGTAGTAGTTGATTGCCTCACTAAATATGCACATTTCATTGCATTATCACATCCTTTTACAACAAGTATGGTGGCAAAAGTTTTTTTTGAGAATATCCAAAAGCGACATGGCACACCTAAGGTTATTGTCAGTGATCATGATCCTATCTTTACTAGTCACTTTTGGAAAGATCTATTCTCATGTTTGGGTACTCAATTGGCTCATAGTTCTTTCTACCACCCTCAATCAGATGGGCAAACTAAGTTTGTTAATAAATGTTTGGAAGGATATCTACATTGTTTCACTTCAGAGAAATAGTCTCAATGGGTAGATTGGCTACCACTTGCAGAATGGTGGTATAAAACCTATTTTCATAGATCATCAAAAATGTCTCCATTTTTGGCACTTTATGGATATCATCCTCCTTCCATCACGTCATCATTAAAGGTGTCACCAAGAGTTCAGGTAGTAGAGGACCACTTGCTTCATCAACAACAGGTACTTTCATGACTCAAGGAGAATTTAGCCATGGCACAAAATTGAATGAAACAACAAGCAAACCAACATCGTAGTGAAAGAAATTTTGAAGTTGGGGATTGGGTCTTCTTGAGATTGCAGCCTTATAAGCAAATCTCACTAAAGCAACAAAAAAAGAATAATAAGTTGTCTCCAAGATATTATGGGCCATACCAAATCATGCAAAAGATTGGTAGTGTTACCTACAAGCTAGACTTTCCAACAAAAACAAAGATACATCTAGTTTTTCATGTTTCTTGTTTGAAGAAGGTAATTGGGCATAATATTCCTACTCAAACAGTACTACTAGAACTCAATGAAGAAGGAAAAATCATTTTGGAACTAGAGTGTATTCTTCAAACATGCACGAAGAAGCTAAGGAATAGAACCCTCACTGAGTATCTCATCCAATGGAAGAATTTACCAGTTGAAGAGGCCACATGGGAGGGCGAGGAGTTCATTCAAAAGAATCCACACTTGGTTAGCATTGAGGACAATGCTTCTTTGAAGAAGGGGAGCATGCTACACCCTTAATATTGGTGTACATTGGGTTATGAATAGTCAGCTTGTGGTTATCTTAACTCCTAATTAAGTCATGTTATCATTATTATATCATTATTTAGTTAGATAGGTCAGACTAGGTCTTATATAGGGGTGTGTCTATTCAGCCTAAGCATAATTAGGTATATACAGGAGGATGTGAGTCTTATTTCATCATCATATTGTGAAGTGTGTTCTCATTGGAGATATTTGGAGGTTGCCCCCTCGAAGTGGCCTATTATTCTTAGTTATTATCAAGTATTTGCAGAATATTTCATATCATCTTCTTCCATTGTGCAAGTTATTTCATTACATGATCTATGATATTTGAAGAGTCTTTGATATGGATTTGAGCAATTCTTGTGGTTTGTAGTGGAAGATGTAGTCTAACAGTTGAACTAAACCAGTGATAGTCTATGGTTAAGGCCGACATGACAGTATGATGTGTGTGCGGTAAGTTTTGTCATTTAGAATCTTATCCTAAGTGATTATATGGATGGAGCTAACATATGTGAATATGATTCAAGCGTTATTTTGATCCGTTGTGTGTTTTGGTAAATGATTTTGGGTGACAATTTATGACTACACACTACACCTTATTAGGCCAACCTAATAAGAAGATTTTGATTGTTGTAGATATATATATATATATGGGATTGAATTTGATGTTTGAGATGAAGTCATGTGGATATGAATATGCATGATATGTGAAATAAAGTGCAGGTGACAAGAGCAAAAGAAGAGAGATCTTGTTTAATGTAAAAGCAAAGCAATGAAACTAAGCAGTCAAGATGAAGATTTTTGAGACAATGTTTTGAGCTTCATTGGAGTTCTATAACCATGCATGTGTAGATGTAATCTGAGTAGTTCAACCTGGCAGTGAGCCATTCCTGCTTCTTTCTTTCTCTAGGCAGTGAGCCTGTTTTGGCAGTGATACATTCTTGCAATGAGCATTTCTTTGGGCAATGAGCCCTAAGGTAGTGAGCCTTCTTGTAATCCAGTATTGTTATTACATAATATATTGTGAGCTGACACTCACCGTGGTTTTTCCATGTTTTGGGTTTTCCACTTAAAAATACTGGTGTTCATGTGTGATGAATTGTGGTTGTTTCTTCTAATCCCCCCCCTCTCAGTACTTTGGGTATTCAACACATATGATGTGAGGCTCTAGAATTAAGAAGCCATCTCCCTAACTAAGGACTTGTGGATACTAAGAGTGCTTTTCCTTTCATCTTATCTATCCCATTTTTTACTCCAACTATCCCTAACTATGTGGATGATGATGTTATCAAAGAAGAGAAGGAACTAGATGACATTGATGAAGACAATTGGATATTGTACTTTTGAAGGTGTGTCAACTCATAAATCCATTTTTCATAACACTTATACTCATCATGTCCTAGTGTTTTCAATATGTACATGTGGGCCTCTCCTTCTTAGATGATTCCACTTTCAAAGAGGAAAAGGACCTAGGAGTTTTATTTGATTCCTTGGCTTGTTCATTGTTCTTGAAGTCCTTATTTTTTTATTTCTTGACTTTTCTATTTGATTACTTTTGATCTTTTGTGCTTTGATTAGTAATAAGAGACTATGTTTCTAAAGACTTCAATGTACCCATGTGTACTAACTTTTCCTTAACCCAAGTGAGTGATGTAGCAAAATCATCAAGTGAAGGCAACTTGAATGTAGTATTAAGACTATCCATAGTATCATAGAATGTAGAAACCAAAACTGAATAATCAAAACAAAGTTTGGTAAGGATGGAAAGAATCAATTGAGTGTCCTCTTTCTCAATACCACATTATTTCAATTGTGACTAAGTGATTTAAGCTTGGTGAAGAAGTCCTAGACGCTGTTAAATTCTATAGGATTCAAACTAATGAGTTTATTCTCTAATTTAAAACCTCTCATAATATCTTGCTTTTCAAATAGACTCTCTAATGTAGTCCATATTTGATTTGGAGTAGTGGAAGACTTAATGTGAAAAAGTATATTAGGAGAAATAGATATTGTTATATATGAAAAAAAAGGATGACGAGGTTGTTTAGGATAGATTTAATCAAACCCTCCTTTCACACATATCATGGAAGGACATAAATTGAGTTAAGTCACTACTATTGCAAGAGGAATCAGCTACAGGTTTGATGTCACTATGAAATGATAAGGAAAGTTGGAATGTATTGATAAATTTGTTAAACCCTAATCTGATTAAGCCTTAAACCTTAATTATGTGATTCCGGAGACAAATGGATAGAATATGACAAATGATCGCACAAGAAGGCACTAAATGCAGATTAGAAACATCCTAGGATTTGGATTCCAGAAAGCAGAAACTTTGGGGACACTAGGGCGGGTGCCCTAGTCCAATAGGCCACTTTTTCTATAGATCTAGAACTATAAGCTGATGAAGATTGCAACCTGCTTTAGAGTTTCTGACAATGGTAATCAGGACATAGGGGCGAGTGCCCTTGTCTAGAAAGGAATATTCTTCACTATTTTCTATAGATCCTAAATCTTTATCCTCTGCCTTTAACTCCTGCAACTCCTCTCTGCAAGATCCTGCACCTATAACCTACAATCACAAGAGAGGGGTTGGGGGTTGTGGTGTTTAGGAGCTTGCCTCGGCTAAGCCCTAGAATGGCATTCAAGCTTTCCAACACCATTGTTAGATAGATTGTGTGTCCTTGGTGGATAGAGGCAAAATCAAATGATAAGATAGATATATTGAAACACAAGATAGATATCACCTTGGAGGTGAAACCCTCACGGAGATGAAGTGCCTTCAAATCATCAAGAAATGAGTTGATGGAGCCAAATCTACAACAAACACAACACAATACTGCACTACAACACAATGAATGCCTTGAATGTTGTTTGCTTGATAATCATAAGTTTGCCTTAATCAACTAGGAGTAAAATAAAGTTCTAAACATGTTTATACATGCATTCCTGCTAACATTCATAATTCAAATTGAAAATGTTGACAAAGAGAAACCTTTTAACAGTCATTAACTGACACTTTTAAATTTGGGTCCTGACAAAATAGGTCTAGACTAGGGTGCAGGTGCCCAAGTCTAGAGGCCTATTTTTAGTCATGATTAAGCATTGAGATAGGCCCCTAAGCCCCATTTGTCATGGATTTTAGGGGGATTTGCTCCAAGACAAGTTTTACAAATGCATGATTAAACTAAGGGCACCTAGGAGCTAAACTTAGGAGGTAAAAGTGTTGAAAAGAGAAATACAACTGAGAGGGGTGGATGAATTAGTTGTAACCAATATTTCAAAACCATTAACACATCAACTAATTAACATTGAATTTGTATGTTAATCATGAAATCTTGAAAATAGAAACTTAAACACATTCAACACAGGAGACACCAAATTTTTGTGGAAAACCCCATAGGGGAAAATTCACAGTGAGTGTTAGCTCACAAAATAATATGTTATAATAATATCAAAAATTAGAGGCTCACTACCTTAGGGCTCACTGCCCAAAATGCTCACTGCAAATGAAGAGGCTCACTACTAATGGGGTGGCTCACTACCAGTGGGTGGCTCACTACCAAATTGGTGAACTGATATAGTAGCATCTACACTATGCCAAGGTTCAGTTCCATTGAAGCACAATAGGTATCCTCTGCTCTGCTCTACTTTTTCACTTCACAATTATCTTTTCATTTTCACATCCTCATATAAATTCACAACTTCATTTCATGTTTTTATACAATTCATCAACCTTGGAATTTACATCAAGGTTGGCATTACAATCATCAACCTTTAGAACAATCTCCAAGGTCAGCAAACATACATACATTGAGATAGGTCTGGACCTAAATAGAATTAGGAGAGAAAATAATGAATGTGAATCATGCCAAGGCTTAGTTGGGACTCAATTGCAATCTTCCATGCAACAACATGCTTCCACAATCTTCAAATCATAACTGCAAGTAGTGAGAACAACCAAGTTAGCCAAGACTGGAGTTAACACTAAGACTTTTGGGAACATGCATCATGCAAAATCTAGATTATACTTTGCAGACAATTCCAAAGATAGGAACATGATCTAGATACTCCCACAAGCACATTATAATCACCAAGAACATCTACACAACCTCTAAACACTTTATCCATAAGATTCTTCAAACCAGAGCACTTTGAACATTACTATCGGCCACTATCATAAAGGAAAGATCACTTGTAGAGCACCAAATCACAAACCATTTGAATTAAAGGCACATAACAACATCACAAACTTAATTCCAGAACCACAGACTGTAAAACTTAAATGCGGAGGAATGTGAAGCAAAATGCATTCTCCCTGTCACCACTAAATACACAGAAAAATAGTTTTTACACTGGTGAATAGAACTCATTCAAATCTTCATACCGGAGAATTAAACTTGAAACATAGCATCTTTAGACATCCCTTAACATTGCTTCCAATCTGCAGAAAAAGATATTCAATATATAGAAAATGTGGAGCAAAACATGATATTGTTCTGGCAGATAGAACTGTTCTACAATAGTACTTACTTCTCAACCAATTCCTTTGATGCTTACCTTAGGCGTTGACATCAATGACAACACTTACTACTCATACTTGCAACAATCTCCCCCTTTGTCATTGATGGCAACACATGATGTGAAAACCCATCAATACATATAATCTTGCTTTGCTTCTTTGCTCCCCCTCACTTGATGTTTTCTCTGTCTACAACTTTCTTCTTATGTTTTTCACATGAACTTCTCTTCCCCTTTGACATCAATGGAAAAGGGTCCTAGACCTTTTCTTTCACTTTACTGCACAACGCCCCCTTTCATGAACACTGCAACACTTACTATTCTTTATCAGGAACTCATATCAACAACTTCTACCTGCTTCCCCTGAGGGGTAGCCTTCAAAACATCAATCCAGATCAGAAGATCAAACTTTTGACACCACTAGACTGATTCATTCCTTATGCATCTTAGTTTATAGCAGGAGGGGTGATAACCCCTAACTTCTCCCTAAGATACTCAAAAGTATCCTTAGGCAGAGACTTATTGAAAATATCTGCAATCTAATCCTTTATGGACACATACTCCATCTTTACTTCATTCTTTGTTATCTTTTCTCTCATAAAGTGATACTGTTGATGATTGTTTTTTACACACTCATAACAAAAGTTAAAATTCATAAATGAACCTAACTATCTTGAAAGATACGAAGAAATCAACTAAGATTACTTGATCCCAAGTTTCCTTATTGGTCAGGTCTTGACCTGTTGGATAGTTCAGTAGGTTATTATGAAGCTGTAATATGCAAGGGGCCTTACGTGATTTAAAGTGGGTTTGTGACTTACTAGATTTTTATTATGCAAACTAATACAAATATCAACTTTCTAATCATTCATTTGCATAAAATCATTACTATACCTCAAAGCTTTATATGATTTATATTCAAACATGCTTTGCTTTTCAAGTATTTATGAAGATTATCAAATATCAACTTATTGCTTTTAAACTCTTCAAATGTTATATAATCTCCTTTAGATTTCAATGTTTAAGCTAAGTATTTCAAAGTTGTTGGGAAAAGTTAGAGAAATTTAAATCTACCATCATTCACTACAGGATCTAAATGCTCTGTTATGCACACAGTAAGAAATACAGCAGATTCAATTAAACCAGCAGACTAAATCGTTAAATGCAAATATCCCAAGTATTTCATGAATATTGCATTCAAGATTGCGAGCTTTAAGAGAAATTATTTTAAATGCAAGGAAGAGCTAGAAGACACTCAAAAAATAGACGTAGACTTCCAGATTCACTTATATTCAAAACACAGTCATACAAGATTTATAATGTAGGAATGACTCTTAGCTTTATTAATCAAATATACCAAAAACTTATAGTGCTTTACAGATACATTAAGAAAGCTGGACATTCCACGCATTCCTTAATGCAGACAACAGGTGACCTCCTCTAAACTAAAATATTCTACTCCAAAATTCTCAGAAAGAATTTACAATTTCTAGCTAAATGCTAAAAATCCCAGTGTAAAAATATACAAGTAGCAACGCTTCTTATATAGAATTTGAATTCCCTCCCTTGCTACGGTTACAACCTCCACTCTATGGTTACAACCACTATTCTACAGTTGAGATCCCTTTACTATTGACCAATGGTGTATCTTTATTTCATAACCGCGTGCCAATCCACTACTTGGCATCTTTTCCTCTCAAAGGATGCTCTTGGAATCTTTCACAAATAAGATTCCCACTTCATGTGACCTTTTCCCATTGAGGCTCTTCATTTAATTTCCTCTCAAAATTCTTTGCTCCTGCCTTCTTACCCTTTCTTCAAATATTTCTTGAAATTGTCAATCACACCCTCCACAAAGGTGCGGTCTCCTCCTGGACTTTTTGCTAAAATGAACCCTTGCATCACCACCTTTTCTTTCAACTCTTTTTCTTCATTCTCTAAGTTTTCTCTTCTTTTCTTGTACTTCTTCATTTTGGCCTTCTCTTCCATCAATGTATCTATCATCTGCTTGATGAGGATTGCATCAGGATTTTCTGTACAGGGTGTGAATATGACCCTAAACTCTGTCAATGCTCTGTCTAAGTTATATGTTGGCATCTCTACACATTCATGTTGCAAGAGCTTTTCTATGATTCTCTTGTGCATTTTTATCATTTCTTCTGCTCTTTTTACTAGCTCTTGCATGACTACTGCATTTCTTTTGAGGTTATCCTCTTCAAATTTTAGCTCCAAAATTATCTTTGGCACTTGATTTGCCAATGTGACACTGAGTGCCCCTTCGTTTATTAATTCCTCTACCCTTCTGTCAATTTCAGTCAATTGTTCAATTTCAGATTTGCACTCTTCTACTCTTGCTTGACAATTATTTATTAATACCATACATTTGTTCTTCTCTTTTTTGGCCACTTTCCAACTCTTCACAGCTTGCCTTATTGTTTGTTCACCTTCTTGCAAAAAATCATGAAACCTTTCATCAAAAATATTGGCCTTGAACCTTTTATTTTCCATGTCTTTCACTTCCTCTTTAGATACTATTGCTATGTTAGTAGGTAAGTCAGGCATCGTGGCATTGGGATCAAATATTCCCCTAATGAATTGTTGCAGCTGGACAATGTGTCCTTTTAAATGTTCCAATTTATCCTTATCCTTCCTTAGGATACCAGTTGTTACCTGGTGCATATCCTCCCATTCATGGAGGTGCTATTCTCTTGTTGAATGCCCAAGATCAATATTCAATATCTTATATTCTTCTAAGGCAATTTCACCTTTTGCCTTTTCTTTTTGTGGTATAGCTAGGTTTAGAGTTCTTGACCCATCTGGACCTCTCTGGATTGCTGACATTGTCTTAGCTTTTCTTTTTTCTTTCCTTAGAGTTGTCTTTTCTCCTAATAAGCTCTTAATATCAATTGGGGCTAACTATATTTCTTCCTTTTCCCTTCTTATTTTCCCTTCCAGCCATGTAGGAACCTCCTTTGTGCCCTCTGCAGCTTTCTCTGCATCAATCACCTCTTCATGAGGTTTATCTATTCCAATTTCCTCCTGTTGCTGCTGTTCATGTTGTTGCTCTTACTGTTGTTCTTGTTGTTCCTCTTGCTATTGTTCTTGTTGTTGCTCTTGTTGTTGTTCTTGTTGTTGAAGTGGTTCCTCTTGTTGTTCTTCTTGTTGTTCCTGCTGAAGTGGGAGCTCCTGATCTATGGGATTATTTGATTGCTCTTTTGATTCAACCTCATTTTCTTCCTCTTCTACATCAATATTTCCCCCTTCTTGATCTTCTTCTTCAGGTGTTTTTTTCTACTGATGACTTCTCTTTTTTATCATCTCCTGCATGTATCTATTCACTATCCGGCCTGTTCAAATCTTCTTCTTGTTTCTCAGGTTCATTCTCATCTATTTTTTCTTCTGCCTCTGTACTTCCTGTCTGTGGTTGCTCTGGATGTACTGGTAAACTAGCCTTTACCTCATCCTCTTTTACTTCCTCTTCTTGGGCTTGCAATTTTTCTGTATTTTCCTTTTCTTCACCCTGCTCCCCATACATATTTAGCATGTCCAAAGCATCAACCTCTGAGGTGTCCTCTTGTGCTGCATGTCCTCCTGTGTTGACCTCTTCAGATGATTTTTCTTTTTGAGCTTCTTCAATCTTATGTGCTTCCTCTTGCACATCTCTAATAATTTCTGGTGGCACTAGAGTACCAAATGGATCAACAGATCCTGTTTCTACCTGCACCTCTTCTTTTTCAATTTCTATATTTTGTTTTGTTTCTATTTCAGCTTGTAGGTTTGATTCCTCTTCTTCACTGAGGAAATCACTTGACTCTTCCTCTACGTCAATCACTTTTCCTTTATACATTATCCTTTCTTCACTGTCACTGCTTTCAATTTGCACAGTTTCTGCAGCAGTAGGTTTGGCTTTACTAACTTTTGACTCTTGCAGCCTCTCTCTAGCCAATTCTGCTTTTACTCTGATAAAGGTTTGTCTTGGTTCTACTAATGTGGAGGCACTGGCTATATTTCTTAGCTTTTCCCCTACTTCCTGTGCTCCAATCACATCAACCGGCTTAGAAGTTTCCCCTTTTGACAAACCTATGGGAATTGCCCTCATGATTGATGGTCTTGTTGCTTCTTTTGTAGCATGTGCTTCCTCTGCACTAATCTCATGGCTCATGGATTTTGCATCAACAAAAGTTTTAGATGCCACTGCTACTGTTATGCCTAAAGCATATGGATCCATCAATGTAGCATTTTTATTCTTTTCCATAATTATTGCCTCTACAACTTTTCTCTTCTCATAGAAACATTGCAAGTCCTCACTGGGCTCTGCCTTTCTCTTCCTTTCCTTCTTTGGGAATGTAACTTCTTTTCCTTCAACTTTGAGCTCTTCTATCCTATCCTAAAGCCATGTTTTTGAAAATAATATCACAGGTTTTGTCAAAACATCCAATGATGTGTTCCAAAGCTTCGACCAATCAGGCTCTGTAATGGGAGCTAGGCTAGCCTCTGCATAACTTTGATGCAGCAATTTGTCATCCTCACGAACCTCTGGAGGAACATAGATATTACCAATAGACTTCATTTTTTCAATAGTCAATCTCTTATGAGCTCTTTTTCTCACCTCCAAGTCACTTTTGCAGTCAGCCCAGAAATCTTCAATATGCACTTGATGTTTGTACTTCTTGTCAACAAAGTTTTGAATCCTATGAAATGGATCAAACTTTCTAGCCAAATCAAATTCCTGGAACCCATAATACCTTAGTTCTTGCTCTAAACAAGCTGCAACATCCTCACTGATACAAGAATACCTGCCAGTGGCCCAAGGTAATCTCACATTTCCCCTGTTATTAAATTTCCTCTTGTACATCCTGAAAACATTCAAATTCTATCTTGAAAACTCCAAGACAATCAGTTTGTCAGAAGGATATCTTGGGAGCATAAATGGCCTCCCCTCAAATCCTTCAGTTCTTATGTATGAAAATTGTTCAAACTGTATGAACCACGAACAATGCAATCCAATTATATGTTCAGCCTCTTTAGACAACCTTTTGTTTGGTTCCTCATTTAGCACTCTCACCATGTAGGTATAGAAAACATCATTAACTAAAGCAAATTTCTTCAAGGCATTCTCTTCTTGTAATTCTAGGTAATGTTCATACACCAACCTTTGCTCATAACCATTCCCTAAAACATCAACTCTTTCTAGTCCATGTATGTGTGGTCTAATCTCTGTAGTATAGGAGTATAATACATAGGAAGACATATAAAAGGGCAAGCCTTTCTGTTGTCTCATCATAGCCTGCCTCCATATGGCTGTACTAATGGCCTTGGCCCAATGAATTTGTCCTTGCTTCTTTTCCCCTGTTCTTAGGTATTCTATGACAGTGAACATCCAGGGCTCACATTTGGTGCCATCCCTCAACCCAACCAGTCTACTTAGCATAGTGATCATCAAATATATCTCCTCCCTGAAATGTATCCTCATCATATTTTTAGGAATTCTAGCCATTGCCTTTGGTTTGTTCTCTAGACTGTACCAGTTGCGAAATATTTTACCCTTACAGTCTCCTTCATTTGTGTAGAAACTCTCATTATACTGATCAGTATCAATATCACTTATCTTCTCCCTGATTTCTAATCCAAAAGTTCTTGCAATCCCCTCAAGAGTCAGATCAGCAATTAATCTATCATGTACCATTACCTTTCTTTTATTAGGGTCATACAAGATTACACAGTCTAGACATAGATCTTTTACCTCCATAGCTAGAGGAAACCCTGCAGCTCTATAGAGTCCACTATCCCAAATACATTTCATATCTAGTGAGGCATCTACAACAGCGATTTTCTTCAACACATCCTCTGCACCATAATTTCCTATGTTTGTATCAGTACCCATTCCGCTTGTACCAATCAAGGTTGGACAACCTCTGTATATCAGCAATTCTTCTTTTTCTACTTCCTTCCTTGGTTTTCTCTCTTTCTTTACTTCCTCCCCAGTGTCTTTCTTCTGTTTAGGGGCCATCCTGTAGAAGTATACATGTCTCAATTTTCGTTTCCACTTCATATCTAGGGTCTTACTATGAATATCTATTTTCTACCATTTACCCTAACTCGTTTGTTTTTTTTTGTCATTTTACCTTTAAATGGACTAAGCTCTATTTAGCTAATTAATAGTTAAAACAGTAATTTTAACAAATGCATACATTTTGAAAGTGAAATTACTCGAATTAATAGTTGCGTTTTACCCTTCGAAAATTAAACGGGGTTTCAAGATAAATACCTGTTTCTGTGACCGTTTAACCTTTGACGTTGACTTACTTTTACCTTTCACCTTCACCCAGCAACTATAACTTCATTAATCCAGTAAATTCTGTTCAATTTTACTGTGACAATGCCTTTTCTACAAATCTCAACATTAACAATATATCTTGAAACCAAAATAACAATAATTCTGCCCTAACCCTCATTAAATTCCTTTTGTTTGAGTGTTAAACTCACATTAATTATAGTAATTAATCCACTGCAACCTTCAGCTTTCCTTTTTCAGTGTTTGAGTTTTTTAAACTTTTGACCATTAGCTTAATTAAACATGCATTTTCTTTTGTATGCCTCATTGTATGTTTTCCTTGTATCTTTTCATTGTATCTTCAAACATTCAATCACTTTATGCATACAATTGAACTAAAGCCTTTTCCCTTTTACCTTTTTTGTACACCCTTTGTACTTCTTTCTTGTATATCTCACTTGTATATTCTATTGTATAATCGCATATACAAACACATTATACAAACATTCTTTACCTTTTATTCTTTCGCAATGCCCTTTGATTCTTTGTATATCGGGATTGTACATTATAAACATACAAACACCAAATATACAAGGACTTCTCCATTTTTGACTCTTTTCTGACATCCGGCTTGTATTTCTACTTTGTATCTCTGAATGTACATCTTCTTATACATCATAAAATATACATTCTCATTATACAAGCAACAAATGTACAAACGCTGGGACCCACCTTACCTTTCCTTTGTATCTCCGCGATGTATAAAACTCAATGTATCTCTTAATATACAATTCGGATGTGATACATTGAATTAACTATATTTTAATCTTCTTGAGTTCCGGCTTGTATGTGAAAAGCAATGTACATTTTGAACATACATACAAGCAGAAATATGCAACAGTTTAACTTCATTCCATAATTGCTTCGGTTCCAGCTTGTATAAAGTGTTTGTATGTTTTGTTGTATATTTCGTTTCATCCAAATATACAAACCCCGATATGCAAGCAACGGACTTAACTATTTATTCACTTGAACTTTGAACCTTTCTTAATTCCACCTTGTATAAAACACAATGTATATCTGATATTCATTAAGCCCCGATTCATTGTACTTACTTGCTTTACCTTCAAACTTGCGTTGTATAAAGCGGAATGCATGCCTCCCAATACCTTGCATACAAAACCCAACATATACAATCATTATGCATTTTTTAATAACATTTCAATTCCGCGATGTATATGATTCTTTGTATCTCTTGATTGTATATTTCGCATCCGCCAAATATACAAGTGCCAAACATACATCGATTATACCAACTTTAATACCTCTTTAATTCCGCGCTATGTATAATCCCTTGTATATTTACTTGTATGTCTTCCATTTGCCAAATATACAAACCAAAATATACATAGTGGATTTCAACATGTATACACTCCAACCTAACTCTTTTTGGGTCCACCCTGTATGTATGTATAAAACATTTCTTAAATGCATACAAGGAAAAAAGCAACAAAATAAGAAAACTTGATGACTTCCCCCTTTGCAACCTTCACAAAAGCACATTATACAAACGTATTTGTATATGAGATGATTTTGCATATACAAAGAACTTTGCATATACAAAGAACTTTGTATATACAAGGCACAAACCCTCTGATTGTACATTTACCCAAGACATCAATAACTTGCAAAATACAGTGAATTTTAGAATAAATCAAAAAACAACCCCTATTTATTTTCAACAAGGAATTCACCTGTACTTTGACCTGGTACCCAAATGCAAATTTTTCTCTATTTCTAACAAGGTTTGTATTTTCAGCCCCTCTTCCCTTTTACCACCAAGCAAACCACACCAACAAGCAAAGCAAACCAGCATCAGCAGGGGTCCCCATTTTGCTAAGGAGTAAAATGGGGCGTGTTGTGAGCATCACAACAGATACCTTATTAATATATGCTTTGTTCTTGAGTGCATCACTGGATTCTTTGAAATGTTTATAGCACTTGTGTTGTCACAAAAGATTGAAATTGGTTCTTCATACATAATTTTTATGTCCTTCAATGTTTGCTTCATCTAAAGTACTTGAGTGCAACAACATGTTGCAGCAATATATTCTAGTTTTGCAGTAGACAATGAAACTAATTCTTGCTTCTTGCTTAGCCATGAAACCAATCTATTACCCAAGAGGAAAGCACCTCCACTTGTACTTTTTCTATCATCAGCATCTCCAACCCAATCTGCATCTGTATAAGCACTGAGAGTGAAATCAGTATCTTTAGGATACCACAAACCATAGTCTGAAGTGCCTTTTAAGTATCACATGATCCTCTTGACTGCCATCACATGTGATTCTTTGGGATCTTCTTGAAATCTTGCCACAAGATAGACTACATGCATTATGTCTGGTCTAGTATGGGTTAGATAGAACAGTCCTCCAATCATAGACCTATATCTTTTCTGATCAGTCTTAGGTGATTCATCATTCTTTCTCAATTGTAGCCAATTACCATAGGAGTACATACTAGCTTAGAATCCTCCATTCCAAACTTTTTCAACAATTCTTTCACATACTTGGACTGAGAAATAAAAATTCCTTTTTCTGATTGAGTAATTTGCAGTCCTAAAAAAAAATTCATTTCACCAAACATAGACATTTCAAATTCCTTTTGCATTTCCTCTACAAATTTCTTACACATACCTTCATTGCCTCCAAAGATAATATCATCAACAAAGACTACAACAATCAAAATTTGATCATCATTGATTTTGAAGAAGGGATTACTGTATGCAGTACCTTTGTTGAACCCTAACTGTATCAAATACTTATCCAACCTTGCATACTAGGCTCTAGGAGCTTGCTTGAGTCCATACAGGGCTCTCTTCAATCTGCACATCATGTTACCTTGGTTTGATAACTAAAATCCTTTCGGTTGTTCAATGTAAACTTCTTCTTCTATCTCTCCATTCAAGAAGGTAGACTTCACATCCAGCTGGTACACCTTGAAATCTTTGTGAGCAGCAAAAGCCAAAAACATTCTTATAGCTTCAATCCTTACCATAGGAGCAAAAGTCTCTTCAAAATCTATGCCCTCAACTTGAGAATATCCTTTGCATACTAATCTTACTTTGTTTCTGATCACTTCACCACTTTCATTCATTTTGTTTTTGAAAACCCATTTTGTTCCAATCACATTTTTATTAGCAGGTCTAGGAACCAATTCCCAAGTTTGATTTTTCTCTATTTGCATCAACTCTTCTTCCATGGCTTTTACCCAACTTTCATCTTTGCAGGCTTCATTTATAGTTTTAGGTTCAATATGTGAAAGCAAACAGTAGTTCACTTGTTCCTCTGTAGCTCTTTTCCTTGTCAATACTCCTTTACTTTTGTCACCAATAATTTGATCTTCAGAATGATTAATCCTTACATACCTGGGAGTCTTAGCAGTACTTTCAAGAGCCATTTTTTCTTCAACTTGTCTATCCTTTTGTTCCACTGTTTCTTCATTGATTGTAATAACAAGTTCATCTGATTCATAGCCACTTAGGTCTAATTTTATCTCCCTGTCTTCATCAACCTTCACATTAGCACTCTCAATCATCTTTCTCAATCTCTTATTGTAGCACTAGTATGCCTTACACTTAGTGGAGTATCCAAGAAAAATTCCTTCATCACACTTAGCATCAAACTTGCCTAACTCTTCATCTCTTCTAATATAACATTTGCTTCCAAAAACTTTGAAATATTTCACTGTGTGAACTCTTCCATACCACAATTCATAAGGAGTTTTAGTGCCATTACCTTTGACTTGGACTCTGTTTTGAATGTAGATAGTAGTGTGTATAGTTTCTCTCCAATACACTTCCAGTAGGTTAGCCTCCATCATCATTGACCTAGCAGCCTCTTGAATTGTCCTATTATTTCTTTCAACAACTCCATTTTGCTCAAGAGTCCTAGGAGAAGACAACTGTCTCTTTACCCCATGCTCTTCACAAAATATATTAAATTCATTTGATGTAAACTCACCACCTCTATTAGACCTTAAGCATTTAATCCTTAATTTCAATTCATTCTCAACCATTTCCTTGAAAACTTTGAACTTGTCTAGGGCTTCTGATTTGTCTTTTAGAAAGGTGATCCAAGTCATTCTAGAATAATCATTAATAAGCAACATAAATTACCTGTCTCCTTGCAAGCTTCTTATTCTTGTAGGACCACACAAATATGTATGCACCAGCTCAAGCAATCTAATAGAAAATTGTTCTTTACTCTTGAAACTTGTCATTGTCTATTTTCCCATTTGGCATTCCTTGCAAATAGTGTTAGTAGGCTTCACAATCCTAGGCAGATCTCTCACAGCTTGTATTGAGCTTATCTTCACCAAGTTGTCAAAATTGATATGACACATCCTTCTATGCCATAGCCAACTCTCATCTATCTGTGCTAGCAAACAATAATTATCAATTCTCCTTAGGTGATAAATATTACCTCTGGTCTTTTTACGAGTTGTAATCACTGTTTCGAAGCTTTCCATGATCTTGCATGCATTGTCCTTGAATCTCATATCATACCCATTATCACACATCTGACAAACACTTAAAAGATTATGCTTCAGACCTTTCACATAGAGAACATCATCTGTATTATGTTTGCCATCAAAATAAATAGATCCTTTTCCACAGATCTTACTGGCTACATTATCTCCAAACCTAACCAATCCACCATCATACTTTTCTAAACTTACAAACTTACTCTTATCACTGGTCATGTGATGTGTGCATCCACTGTCAATGATCCATTCATCCTTATGTTTCTCAACCTAGATAGACATAGCACTTTCTTCCATTGGTTTTTCTTCCTTCACACAACTAGTAGGATTAGTAGACACAGGTTCTTCCTTAATAGCAATAAACAAGCAATCATTTGCACTAGTACTATTATCATTAGACTCATCATCCGTTACACCATCATCATCAAGATCCCTAAACATAATAGCATTTCTTGACAATTCTAGGCCTACTTTCAAATTTCTTCTTACCTCTTTCAATTCTCTCTGGATATTTGGATGCATAATAACCGATCTTACCACAAGAAAAATATTTGAATGCTAATTTTCCTTTGAACTTACTGGTACCTCTTTGCATTATGTCCATAAAGTTGGCTTTAGCCTCATCAAGTTCATCATCTGAATCCACAGCATACTTTTGGGCTCTTGAAATCTTTTTTGAAGTGTTGGCTTTAAAAATAGTCTCAGTCTTTGGTAGAGCATCACCGAATTCCCTCATATCAAAAGCTGTAAGCTTCCCAAGCAACTGATCCTTTGAAATCTTTTTCACAGTCATAACCTCTTCAATTGCTGGCACCTTGTGACTATAGGATTTGGGCAAAGACCTAACAATCTTCAGTACAACCTCACTTTCATCAATAGATCCTCCTAGACCTTTGATTCCATTGACAATTTCATCAACTTTTTGCATGTAGATTGTTATGTTCTCATCTTCACTCATCTTCAAGGCTTCATACTTCGCCTTCAAGTTCTGTAATCTAGCACTTTTCACATAATCATCTCCTTCATATAGATTTTTTAACTTATCCCAGATAGCATGAGCAGTTTCTAGATCCATAACTTTTATCAACTCAGTATTAGATAAAGCACTAAGCAAACCATCTCTAGCCCTTCCATTCAACTCATACTATTTGACTTCATCATCAAATGATGGACCATTCAGAGGGAGAGTATACCCTATTTCTACCATTTTCCAAACATTATACCAAAGAGAAATAAGATGACTTTTCATTCGTACCTTCCAAAGAGCATAGTCTATTCCATCAAACTGCGGAGACTCTTTCTTGTGCGTCATCCTGGATCTACCTTGAGCTGTTAGGATTTTTACCAAGGAACCCTCGCTTTGATACCAATTGTTGAAAAGTGTAATACAATTGAGATAGGGGGTGAATCAGTTGTAACCAATATTTCAAAACCATTAACACATCAACTATTTAACACTAAATTTGTATCTTAACCATGAAAGCTTGAAAACAGAAACTTAAACACATTCAACACAGGATACACCAAATTTTTACATAGAAACCCCCATAGGGGAAAAATCATGGTGAGTGTTAGCTCACAAAATAATATGTTATAACAATACCAAAAATTAGAGGCTCACTACCCATAATGCTCACTGCAAATGAAGAGGCTCGTTGTCAATGGGGTGGCTCATTGTCGGTGGGTGGCTCACTGCCAAATTGGTGAACTGATATAGTAACATCTACACTATGCCAAGGTTCAGTTTCATTGAAACACAATAGGTATCCTCTTCTCTGCTCTGCTTTTTCACTTCACAATTATCTTTTCATTTCGCATCCTCATACAAATTCACAACTTCAATTCATGTTTTTATATAATTCATCAACCTTAGAATTTACATCAAGGTCGGCATTACAATCATCAACCTTTGGAACAATCTCCAAGGTCAAAAAACATACATACATTGAGATAGGTCTAGACCTAAATAGAATTCGGAGAGAAAAGAATGAATGTGAATCACTCCAAGGCTTAGCTAGGACTCAATTGCAATCTTCCACACAACAACACGCTTCTACAATCTTCAAATCATAACCGCAAGTAGTGAAAACAACCAAGTTATCCAATACTGGAGTTAACACTAAGACTTTTGGGAACACGCTTCATGCACAATATGGATTATACTTTGCGCACCAATCAAAAGATAGGAACATGATCTAGATACTCCCACAAGCACGTTACAATCACCAAGGACATCCGCACAACCTCTAAACACTTTATCCATAAGATTCTTTAAACCAGAGCACTTTGAACATTACTGTCGGCCACTGTCATAAAAGGAAAGATCACTTGTGGAGCACCAAATCATGAACCATTTGAACTGAAGGCACATAACAACATCACAAACTTAATTCCAGAACCATAGACTATAATACTTAAATGCGGAGGAATCCAAAGAAAAATATATTCTCCCTATCACCACTAAATACATAGAAAAATAGTTTTTACACTGGTGAACAGAACTCACTCAAATCTTCATACCGAAGGCTCAAACTTGAAACATAGCATCTTTAGACATCCCTTAACATTACTTCCAATCCATAGACAAAGATATTCAATATATAGAAAATGCGGAGCAAAACATGATATTGTTCTGGCAGATAGAACTATTCTGCAATAGTACTTACTTCTCAACCAATTCTTTTGATGCTTACCTTAGGTGTTGACATCAGTGACAACACTTACTACTCATACTTGCAACAAAAAGTCCTAGGGGACATTTTACAACATAACATTCAGCCCCCACTTTAATGTATGTATGATTTTTACGACCCATACATGCATTAAAGTAAAGTTGAAAACACATCAAACATGCCAAGCATATGAAGCTGAGGCATACACAAAGATTGAGGAACTATTTCTAGCCCGCAGTCTCAAGTAAGCACTAGAAGACACATTGAAGACATGCAAGACAAGAAGCATGAAAAACACAGAGAAGATAGTAGGAAGCATGTAAAACATGATAAAGACAGTAAGAAGCACACAATACATGATGAAGACATGAATAGAAAACATGATTAAGCAATTACATATCTATCTATATATATATAATGCTAATTAAAGTAAACAAACACACAGTGTGGAGAGGGACTCATCACTGCACAACTTTAGACCATGCAAAACAAAACACATAGAGCGTAGGGAGGGACTCATCGCCACACAACTTTAGACTATATCGCAAACACACAAGACACGTAGAGAAGACACATAAAACACACAAAAGACACATGGAATACATGAGCGCTGCATAGTATGTCATAGACATACTATACATCCACAGAAAACATAACCAATGGAAGGAGCTTATTGCTAAGTCCCACCATCTAAAACATGCTACAGACACACCTAACAGTTGGGCTTATGCCACAAAAACTACCAAAGGCACGCTTAAGGGAGGATAGCTCAAGATCCAACCCTGTCTCCCGATGAGGACTTCGTATAAAAGGATATGCACTAGCTTAAGAGATGCACCATCCCACCTTCTGCAGAAGGGCTTTATATAAAAGGATATGCACTATCTCAAGAGATATGTTATCTTGCCTCACGGAGAGGGCTTTTTTATTGCAATTTAGATAAGGATGTGCACTAGCTCAAGAGATACAACATCCCACCTCACGGAGAGGGCTTACAAACATGCTTCATTAGTGCCAAAATCATTAGATAGATATCATTATATATGCCCCCACCTTAAGGTGGTTGATTTCACTTACCGATATCAAGAACATTAAGGTAGAGAGAAAACACACAAGGGAACAAGAGCTCCCACAAAGCCCATGCCCCCAAGGTGACATGTGCTTACGATCGCTGAATGTTCCCACAAACACATTGATGAGATATGCTAAGATAAAAAGAAGAGGTAAGGTTAGAACATATTACTCTAATATAACAATAGTCATTAAGGATCAAGGCTATACTCATGGTTCGGAGCTGAGTATAGCCATTGGGCTATACTGCAGGTACCTTGGAACCAAGTGTAGCAACAAGGTGAGATACCATTCAAAGTGTACAATAGCAGATTGAGTGGATTTTAAAATGTTAGGACTCACAAGAAATGTCATAAGATGATACATCACATGAAGTGATTCTACTAGTCAAGCATCGGATATATATAAATCAACCCCTTCTTCATCTATGGACTAAGTCCATTTTTTCTTTTCTTGCTAAAGGGATACACAGTCTGTATCAATATTTATTTGTTTTTGTCATCCACCAACTAGGTAGAATCACTAAAGAAGGTAAACAATAAAAATGAGAGAGAAGAACAAGTGCCTTAGGAACACCACGTAAGAGGATTCCCCCAAAACGCCCTCCGCAATGCTATGCCCCTAAGGCATGACACACAATAGTAAAATAAAGGAAAGGCAAGATAGAAGAATGCTAAAACAAATAGAAGAATGGTCACAACAGAGACGGTCTCCTGGCATCCTTGACCTTACAAGAGTATCAAGGATCATCCTAGGAGGCCTAAACAACACATAACACATCACACATCACAGGCGAACACAACACATAAGAGGAGGTCACGTAAGTGAGCATAGGTATGCTATGACAAAGGTGACCAATAGGGTTAGAAATACTTACCTATGATATATCTGATCTTGATCTTTACATTTATTGTCAAAGCTTTGTCCCTTGTTCTTCCTTCTCACTAAATTATGTTATCCACATTGTCCTGAAGGTTTTCTCTTGCAATATTCAAGAATGGTAGAGAAGGAGCCTCACAGATTCCCATTTCAATCAAGTGAGGTAATGAAGGAGCTAGGAAAATGTCCATTTCAACTGGTTTGTAGCGTGTTGGAATACCTTGGTTGTTAGGAATAGTATTTTTATCTATGTTCTCTAAATTGTTAGCAGTTTCCAAGGTATGTGAGTGTTTGGGTAAGGGTGTGTGATCCATTTCTTTGTTTAAGATGTAGTTAAGAAGTGTTTGAAGATTAGTTTGTGAATTTTTAGTATCAATAGGTTGAAGAAGTTGTCCACAAAGAGAGTTTACATCATCTAATACTTCATCCTAGCTATGGAGAGCATGAAGAGATGGTAGAGTAGTGTTGAGGAATGCCTCAATAATTTCTTCTTCTTGCTCCAAAATGTCCTCACCAGGTGAGGTTATGTTAGGAGAAGACTTCAAATTATTAGATGAATCACCCAAGGCTATATCAGCCTCATATGTCTTAGAAATGATGTCCATTATATCATCGTGAAATGTAGGAAAAGAAAGAGGAATGTCTTTGTCATTACCTTCTTCATTATCTTTCGTGGAGATGAAATTAGTGAGATTTTCCAAGATCGAAGGGTAGATACCAATGAGAATCGTGAAACTTTCAAGATCAGATATGTAACATAGAATTTCGTATGTAGATCTCATGGAAATGTCAATATCATAGATATGTGCTATTTTTTGTAGGACTTGAGGATGCTTATCAGTGAATTTGTAAAAATTGTCAACATCTATGATGTATACAAATAAAGCTTCCAAAGATGAATAACAAGATGCATCCATGATGGATAGACTATTTCATACTACCACACTTGTTTGAGGAAAACAAGTTATTAAAAATGCACAAAGTTCACAAAAAACAAAGTGAGTAGAGGAAAAAGTACTACACAACAAGGCAAAGTAAGTGATTTTATAAAGGTTTTGAAAAAAAGATATGAATGAGGTGTATAAACACTTAGTGTTGAAATACACACTGCGTAATTAAAAATATGCCAACTTTCACACAAAACTATGAAATGAAGCAAAATTTTCAAATGAACAATTAATTTATGCTTGAAAATGAATGTGAGATCTGAAATTAAATATATTTATGACAAATGTAATGAAATCATGTAAATCTATGCTTGTTTATGCACCTAAAAATGCTCAAAGTTTTCACTTTTTTCAATGTAAATGCCCAGAAAATATTATAAAATTATGCACAATGATGGATGAATGGAATATAATCTGATATAATGTGTAATATATATTAGATCTAATGCAAAAAGGATGCTAAAATCCTACAATGTTCAATGCACAATCAAAATAGATGAATATTTTTGTTTTTGTTGAAATACACAATGTGTAAATGCAAAATTTGAAATTTAAATGTTATGACACACAATGATGAAACACTACAGTCCAAAATCAAATTTGAAATAGTGTTAAAATGAGTAATAAAATCTGAAACAAGATTTTAATTACAAGCCCTAGCTTTTGAAATTACTAGAGGTTATATGAAAAATTCAAATTTCAAGCAAACCCTAGCAAATGAGATATGCAAATGCAAGGTAAATAATCATGAAAAGATGAAATTCTATAATTTATCTTAGATCTGATGTAAATATCAGAAAATTAAATGTTTTCAATGATATGCAAGGAAAACAGTGCAAACTATGTCTTAATGCAAGCCAAAAATGCCTATTGTTTTCAAAATTTTCAATTTTTATGCAAGAATTTTGAATGTATGATAATGAATATGATATGAATGAATGCAAAACTGATTACAACACTCAGAAATATGCAAGTTTAGTAAAAACATAGGTTCACCAAAATATTATGTATGAAAAAAAGGATGATGAGGTTGTTTAGGATAGATTTAATCAAACCCTCCTTTCACACATATGATTGAAGGACATAAACTGAGTTAAGCCACTACTATTGCAAGAGGACTCAGCAATAGGTTTGATGTCACTATGAAATGATAAGGAAAGTTGGAATGTATTGATAAATTTGTTAAACCCTAATCTGATTAAGCCTGAAACCCTAATTATGTGATTCCAGATACAAACAGATATAATATGACAAATGATCGCACAAGAAAGCACTAAATGTAGATTAGAAACATACCAGAACTCATATTCTAGAAAGAAGAAACTTCAGGAACACTGGGGCGGGTGCCCTAGTCCAATAGGCCACTTTTTCTATAGATTTGGAACTGTAAGCTGATGAAGACTGTAATCTGCTTTAGAGTTTCCAACAACAGTAATCAGGAGGACACAGGGGCGGGCCCTTGTCTAGAAAGGAATATCCTTCATTGTTTGCTTTAGATCCTAAATATTTATCCCCTACCTTTATCTCCTACAACTCCTCTCTGCAAGATCCTGCACCTATAACCTACAATCACAAGAGAGGGGTTGGGGGTTGTGGTGTTTAGGAGCTTGCCTCAGTCAAACCCCAGAATGGCATTCAAGCCTTCCAACACTATTGTTAGATATAGTGTGTGTCCTGTTGATAACTGAGAGGGGGGGTGAATCAGTTATCCTAATTATTTCCGTTTTTGAACTTTATTGTTAATTAATGCAGCATTGAATCAAACACAAAAACATTGCCATGAAATAAGAAACACATGACACAGTATTTTTGACGTGGAAACCCTGTTAAGGGAGAAAACCACGGGGTGATTAACCCAAAAATTATTCTCTGTTAGAAGAATAGGAAATTACAAAAATGGCACTTGCCAATTAGGGCTCACTGCCCGAGCACACTGCTCACAAAGAGGCCCACTGCCTACAAGGAGACACACTGTCTACAAAGTGATAAGAATCACAGTCTTGAACTGATTGGAAGCATCTGCATATGCTGGAGTTCAGTTCCGGTTAGGCTCAGTACACTGATCTGCTGCACTTCATCTCTCCTCTGTTCTTTATTCTGCTATCCTTTCACATACCGGATCTTTCTTGCTACTTCTGCTCTGTTCTGCACTTATTCCAATATACCTTCACACAATCACACACTTCACAACTAAATCCATCCTCTATATATATCCGCACAAGTAATTTCATCACTTTTCTAGTCGGCATCCGGAACAGTCTAGTTTCTTACAAACTCTGTTCTGTCGGCTGAATCCTTGCTCACCAAGCAATGCGGATCAAGCATATACTTGTAGATATCATTAATCATGTCGGCCAAACATGATTCATGCCTTCACAACCTTTATCATCAACAGTAACACATCCGGAAAGTAGTCTGATACTCTGTCAGTCAGTTCTTCCTCTGTTTTCACTGTCTCTCAGGAATCCGGTACTCAACTATTCATATCTTTTTCCTTGTCCATCACCGGAGGCTAAATCCTTGGAATATACCACTCAAGGTAGTCCTCTTGACTTCCCCAAATCCGCACTGCACCAAGACACTTCCTCTGAGAGATCTGGACCAATCTGTCGGACCTTGCCACATGCTCTGTTCTTGTTCACCGGACCACAACAATCTTTATTCTGACTTCCGGTAGAGACACACCATGACTTGCGGATATGTGGGATGACCTTTGTTGCCATCAATGACAACAACCATGAATCCATATAGTGTCTCTTGCCAACAATCTCCCCCTTTGGCATTGATGGCAACACTTAGTGAAAAATGACTAAGTGTTTACACTATGCTCCCCCTTTGCTGATGCTCTGTCTTTATATACAATTTCTGGAACTCCCCCTTAGTTGGATTCCTCATTTTTCACTGCTCCTCACTCCCCCTTTGACATCAATGGCAAAGGGTAGGGTCCGCACACCAAAATTTTCAAAAAATTTCTATACATAGCCACATATTTACATACTCACATATACTGAAGAATGTCTGCAAAGGATGTCTTCAATTGGATCAGTTCTGTAGCCCAACTTTGCTTCATTGTATCCAAAATTGAGATGTGACCACTCAACAAAAATGCAAAAGCTTCTGCCCTCTTGAGATCTGTCGGATCATTTGTTTGGGCGGTGGTCTGAGCATCACTGATGGCCTCATGCATAGTTTCTAACTTAGGGATTATAATCCTTCTAAGTTCTCCCATCCGGTTAGTGATATTCTTCCTTTCCTTCTCAAGATTCTTTATTTCATTCAAGACTGCAATAGTCTGACATTCTTGATTTATTATGGAGGAAGAGAGAGGATCAAAACTTTGAGATAAACTTTGTAGCTTGTCCTGTTCCTCTTTTATTTTCTTATCAATTGCTGCTGTTGCCTTTGACCAGGATATACAAAATTTGTAAATGTCACCGCCATCCTTAAGAGCATTTTCTAAGCTCTTTATTCCAATACTCATATTTCCCCTATCGTTAGAGATTAATCCTAATACTTCTGAAAATCTTTTATCCAAAAATTCCTTCCGGACCTTTTCTTCAGCAGATTTTTCTAGAGATTCAAAATGTGTACTAACACTGCTGACTAAGGTTTTGAGATTACCAGAAGAGGAGGCTGTGGGATCCTTTTGAAAAGATGGCATCATCTTTTCTAGCACTCCAGATGCTACCTCCATAAGCTCACAGTCTTCCATGTGAGATTTCAGCAGTTTCTTTTTGACTTTCTCATTTGCAAATGAGGCTATTTTCATTATTTGCACCGGTGACAAAGAGTCAAAATCTAATGGTCCTTTTAGCAGGTCCGGTTCATCAATTTCTATAGTGGCTTTTGTCAAGAATTCTTGAACAGTTTGTGCAGTGTCTCTTGCCGGAGACAGATGTTTCTTCTCTTCTGCAGTTTTGTCCTTTTGAATCTTTTCTCCTTCCTTACTCTTACCACTTTCAGTCGTGGTTTTCTCTATTGGGGTGCTGTCAACCTCTTTTTCTTTAACTGCTGCTTCTTTCTCCTGTAGTTTCTCTTCTTCTTGGGATCCAGAGACTGTAGGGAAAACCAGAGGAGAGATGTTAGTCTATTCAGGGCCCACTTCTTTCGGAGCAGATGATTCCAAATCCGCAGCTGTTTCTGCACCTAAGTCCTCTACAACAGGAAGATTGAACCTTTTGAAGGCCTTCCGGAGGATCTCTTCTGTCTCTTTGGCCACTTTGTCAGTCTCACCAAGCATGAGTTGATTCATCCTGGCTTTACTTCTGAACTCATCTTTGCAGTCTTTGAAGATTATGTTCATTGTCTTGGGATCAATTTGAGGATATAGCTGAATAGCTATCTGCTCCCGGATCTCAAGATCTTTTGCATGAGCATTATTCTTTCTTATTTCTAATTCCTTTTCTAGGCTTTTAGGAATAAGAGATATGATCTCAATGAAAGCCTTATTGTATATGTTCAGATATTTGACTGTGGCTTCCTGCAGAGTCTTTTGGTCAGCCTCATTGTAGTCATCATAAAATTCAGTCATTGGTTGAAGGTTTCCATCCACTGTAACTGACTTGATTACACTCTCTAGAGACAGAGTGGGCTTTTCAACAGATACCTCTGCCATTTCATCCTTGTCTTGGCCTGTGGAGGGTTTATCGGATCCTTTCTTCTTCTGCTTCTTTATTTCTTTTACTCCCTCATCTGACTCTGTTTCCTCTTCATCATTTTGGCTTTCATAAGCCCTTGTGGCTTTTGTCTTAGATCTTTTACCGGATGCCTGGACTTCCGGTTTTGAGCTTTTGGTTGTGGGAGGTGCAGATCTTTTTGATGATCTGGTCCGGGTGGAAGTTTCAACCGGAACACTTTCTTTACTTTTCTTTTCTTCCTCAGCCTTCCTCCTCTTTTCCCGGCTGGCATCAAGTGCCTCTTTTGAGATGCCTAGGCCTTGAGCAATATGCTCTACTTCTTTTCTCACCTTTCTCTTTATCTCAGGTTCCCTGAGTTCTACATGGATCTTTACACTCAGCTCCTCAAAGGTTCCAAACCTTTCTGCCTTTGGATCTTTGGGCTGACTTAGCATGTGTTGAACATGCAGCTCCACTATCTGTTCATCCACTTCATACCCCATGGGCATGATCCAAACAGTCCTTGGCTCCACCGCCTCCATTAGGCACTGATCAGTGTCCACCATAAAGCACACTGAGTCTTTGTATTTTTCAACAAGAGACTGGGGAATTCTCTCTCTTACTTGCATCATGCTTTGGAAGTTTTTGAAGTATCCCCATAGGGCTGTATTTCTTGCTTTGGCATCCCCAAGCCCATGTAGATAGTCTCTTATCTAGACTGCAACAAGTTTGTCATTCTGCCATACCCATCCACTTGATCCGGGCAGCTCATTCATGAAGTAGAAGAATAGACATACTATAAGAGTACCATACTTAAAGGAATTCTTCTTGTCCTTCTTGATTTTCTGTATATTTTCCATTAATTGGCTTAAGAGCAGTTCGCAGAGATCATATTCTACATTCTTCCTTAGCATTTCATAGGCAGTATATACTGCAGTTCCGGATACAGAATTCTCCCTGCTGGAGTGATAGATCTTGTATCCTATTATCATGGACACATACTTGATATCCGGATCAGAAATATCTTCAATGGTCATTGCCCTCTTATCAAATTTTGATCCGGTGGCCTCAGTTACAATGTTATTTTTGACAGATTTGAGGATAGGTATCCCTCCGGAAGAGTATAGACCAGTTACTGCTCTAATTGCCTCTTTTGTGATCTTGCAGGGTCTATCCAGCCATAGGAAGTTGTCATGCATCCTGCTCAGTACATACCGGACCCATTCATCTTCTTCAAAGCAGGGGAAATGAATAAATTGCTCAAATTGTTTCTTCTGGATATCCTTATACTCTGGTTTAAGCTCAAAAGCATTGTCTATCAGTTGCTTGTGATAGAGATCTCTCAATTTGAATTCCCCAAATTCCTCAATGCTTGCATGTATGTAAACCCTAATGTCTTCTGTGTGTAAAACTCCATGAGGAACACTAGAAAATGCTCCTAAGGGATCTACCTCCAATGACTTGTATGGATGTTTCTTAAATTCAGGTCAGGGCCTATCTGAGATTTTCACTATGTTTGGAGTAGCCATTTCTTCAAAGATTTGTAGTGAGATAATGAAAACAGAGAATACCTTATGCGCCTTCAGTTTGCACGGAGTGGTTGGATTGATTTCTTTATGCAATGACTTCGGCAGGAGATCTTTGGTGTGCTTGATGAATCTTGTTGCAGAGCTCCACTTTTCGCTTCTTCTTGAGTGCAGAATGAGCAAATGCTTTTTGAGAAATCCCTTATATTGCTCCGCAAACCCTAATATCTGATGGCAATAAATGCTCGACCTATATTATTCCGGTTTGCCTTATCCGGATAGCTTGGAGTATCCCGGATCAGTCCTGATCTGTGAACATCATCCGGATCTTTCAATCATGAATAAATTGAGGTGACACATTACAAGAACATCCCAAACACTCTGTCCAATCCGCAGAATAAGACAATGCACTTCCGGATCTCTCCGGATCTTTTTGTAATCCTCTGTCATACCGGAGCATCTCCCGGAACAGGTCTTACTTGATCGATCACAGCTTCTTCATATCTCCATGCGGACCTCTGAAATCTTATCTGGATCATCTCAAGACTTATATCTTTAAACCCTTTACTCCGCATCTTGTGCCACATCCGGCACCACTTGATTGGCTGGGGGAACAGGATTTTCTTTGAGTCTCCCCCTGAGCCAGAGCTCACTTTTTAATTTCTGGAAGAAATATCAGCACCAGAGTCTGGTGCGGATCCAACCTCTACATTCTCTAAACTTTTCTTCACCCAAATCTTGCTCATCTGATTCCTAACTTCATCCGCATTCATCTTTTGTTTACCCTTGTCTTGATTCTGATTATACACCGGACCTCTTTTGTCCTGATTCTTGCTTCTGCAGACTTTAGCATTATGACCAGACCTATTACAGATTTGGCAAATAACATTTCTTTGCATATTTGACTGATAACCTCTTGATTTGCATTGATTAGCCATATGACCTACTCTATTGCATGTAAGGCATCTACCTTTGAATGAATTGTTTACTTACATATTTCTGCATTCATGGGATTTGTGTCCATACCTTTTGCAGTTAAAGCACTGTCCGGAGAAGGATGAATTAATCTGATTCATTCTCTTTTTGCACTGATTAGCTTTGTGACCAAAGTGGTTGCAGCTGTGGCAGTATCCATTGAAAGATGGATATCTTTGAGCATTGGGCTGTCTTACCGGAGGTCTTCTAGGTCTATTCCTTGGATTTTCTGATCCAAAATTCTTTTGACCGGATCCGGAGCTTTCTCCTTTCTCATATCCCAAACCATACTTGTCATCTATCCTCTTTTGACTTCCAAGAAGAACTTCAAGTTGAGCAGAACTTATCTTGAATTTCTCTTTATATTCATTTGCTGTTTGAAGGTCTCTTTTGAGAGAGGCAATTTGATCCTCAAGTTTTTCTTCATTATCTTTGGCATCTTCAAGATCAGATTCAAGATGTTTGATAATCCTGTCCATCTGATGGCATTCTTCTGATTTTCCTTTAAGAGATTGTCTTAGATTGTCTTCAGCTTTTCTTTTTTCTTCAATCTCTTGAGTAAATTTTATAGTTCCTGATTCCATTTCATGTCTTAACATAATGACTTCTTTTGATAACTTTTCACATAACTTGGTTTGCTCAGTCAATTCTTCATTTGTATTGCTTTCTTCACTTTGTCTTGCCAATTGTTGGAGCAGCTCCTTTCTCTTTTTCATAGAGAGACTTAATTTGTCTTTTAATTCTCTCATGAATTCATCAGCCTGTTTGAGTCTTTCCTTTAATTTATTGACTTCAGAATTTGACTGTTCAAGATCCTCAAGGGCAGTCTTGAGTTGCTCCCTTAAACCATATGCATCCATTTGAACTCCCAGATCTTCCTCAAGCTGTTAGGCTCTATTAGGAGGAACTTAGCTCTGATACCAATTGTTGATAACTGAGAGGGGGGGGTGAATCACTTATCCTAATTATTTCTGTTTTTGAACTTTATTGTTAATTAATGCAGCATTGAATCAAACACAAAAACATTGCCATGAAATAAGAAACACATGACACAGTATTTTTGACGTGGAAACCCTGTTAAGGGAGAAAACCACGGGGTGATTAACCCAAAAATTATTCTCTGTTAGAAGAATAGGAAATTACAAAAATGGCACTTGCCAATTAGGGCTCACTGCCCGAGCACACTGCTCACAAAGAGGCCCACTGCCTACAAGGAGACACACTGTCTACAAAGTGATAAGAATCATAGTCTTGAACTAATTGGAAGCATCTGCATATGCTGGAGTTCAGTTCCGGTTAGGCTCAGTACACTGATCTGCTGCACTTCATCTCTCCTCTGTTCTTTATTCTGCTATCCTTTCACATACCGGATCTTTCTTGCTACTTCTGCTCTATTCTGCACTTATTCGCATATACCTTCACACAATCACACACTTCACAACTAAATCCATCTTCTATATATATCCGCACAAGTAATTTCATCACTTTTCTAGTCGGCATCCGGAACAGTCTAGTTTCTTACAAACTCTGTTCTGTCAGCTGAATCCTTGCTCACCAAGCAATGCGGATCAAGCATATACTTGTAGATATCATTAATCATGTCGGCCAAACATGATTCATGCCTTCACAACCTTTATCATCAACAGTAACACATCCGGAAAGTAGTCTGATACTCTGTCAGTCAGTTCTTCCTCTGTTTTCACTGTCTCTCAGGAATCTGGTACTCAACTATTCATATCTTTTTCCTTGTCCATCACCGGAGGCTAAATCCTTGGAATATACCACTCAAGGTAGTCCTCTTGACTTCCCCAAATCCACACTGCACCAAGACACTTCCTCTGAGAGATCCGGACCAATCTGTCAGACCTTGCCACATGCTCTGTTCTTGTTCACCGGACCACAACAATCTTTATTCTGACTTCCGGTAGAGACACACCATGACTTGCGGATATGTGGGATGACCTTTGTTGCCATCAATGACAACAACCATGAATCCATATAGTGTCTCTTGCCAACATGTCCTTAGTGGATAGAGGCAAAATCAAATGATAAGATAGATTGATTGAAACACAAGATAGATATCACCTTGGACGTGCATGATTTGATAGAGCCAAATCTGCAACAAACACATACAAACACAACGCAATACTACTCTACAACACAATGAATGCCTTGAATGATCTTTGTTTGATAATCATAAGTTCACCTTAATCAACTAGGAGTAAAATGAAGTCCTAAACATGTTTATATATGCATTCCCACTAACATTCATAATTCAAATTGAAAAGGCTGACAAAAAGAAACCTTTTAACAATCATTAATCGACACTTTTAAATTTGGATCCCAGAAAAATAGGTCTGGACTAGGGCACGGGCGCCCAAGTCTAGAGGCTTATTTTTGGTCTTGATTAAGCATTGAGATAGGCCCCTAAGCCCCATTTGTCATGGGTTTCAGGGGGATTTGCTCCGAGACAAGTTTTACACATGCATGATTAAATCAAGGGGACCTAGAAGCTAAACTTAGGAGGTAAAAGCCCTAGGGGGACGTTTTATGACATAATAGATATGCGTAATGTTCCATAGCCTTCATCACATCTATTATACCACTTTCTCTTTTTCTGCAGTAGTTGTTAGTTCAAGCTTTACACCCATTGTAACCTGCTATAACCCTTATTTATTTAGATGTATCTCCATTTATTTTTTTCACCTATGATAATTGTATGGAGTGAGTGGATCAATTTGGGTTTGATCCATTATGTATATACAATATTATATAAAATGAACAACTCAAGTACACCCTTGTAACTTAATAAATGAGATACCCCTAGCAAATTATGATCTTGGGACTTTATACTTACTGCAGTTACAATTTCCACTAGCCAAAAAATACCAAAGTAGTCTTGATCTTAGTACATATATATGCCAAATTAGGTCACAAAGTGAAGGTACAATTTTGGTGTAGAATGATATCAATCTAATTACATCACTAAGAAGTACATGAAAAATTATGCACTTTCAGAAAAATTGCACCAAAAAATGTTACCGTATGAGCTCAAATGGAGCCTTGAAATTTTCCAAAATGAGAACTACTCAATAACATTTATGACAATCTACAATTTCTAAAAAAATGACACCAAAATCAAAAATTTATTGCACCACTACAAAGCCTATGAAATTTTGCCCCAAATCAAAAAAATTGCTCGCAAAAGGAAGCCCATATGAGTGAGAAAGATGCCTCTAAAGTTGAGGTACCAAATCAAAACTACATTCCAAAGAGGGGGTAGGATTGGGGGAAGAAGTTTCTAATGTCAGTTGTTAGAATGATAACATAAGCAACCCTATCGAAGGAATATACTCTTCTCAAAATATTCTTTGGAACTCCAAAATTACCCACAATTTTTTTAAAAACCACTGTCAATCAATCAAAACCTATGTCTTAATGGTAAAGGCTACCAAAATATATGTGGGAAACCTCTTATGGGATAAATCCATGGTTTGATGGTGATGAGGAGTTGTTTATGGGGTGGTATTGGGGAATATTCCCTAGGCTATTCTTTGTCAATTTTAGAAGGTGTTCTATGGGCCTTTTAGGCTATTGACCAGTGGGGATTCCCCTACCAATGGTTTTTGGCCAAGGACCAGGGTCATGTGCTCACAAGTACCCCGTACAGGGTCTGCAAGTGTCGAGTACCCTACATACCTAACTAGATTTATTTATTTATTATTTTTTATTTTAAAAAACTATAGAACAAAAAAATATAACCAAAGAATAAAATAACTAACCAGTGGTCCAAAAAAAATTTACCTAATGAATTAAGCACCTAAGAAATACTACTAATGCATTCATTGTGTAGGTAGAATGTTCTATGAATATTCTGAAGGTATGATCTGTAGATTGGGGGGAGGAAAATTCTTTTGAGGCCCTAGCGCTAGAGTGTCTGATTTTAACGAATTGATAGTCAATCCTTAGGTTCTTGGGCCTTCTAGACATAATGGTAGGGTCAGATTTGACCCAAAATACTCCAAAATTTTATCTACCTTCAATATCTGGCAACCACCTCCCAACTTCAAAATCTTGTAGATTTTGCTTCCAATGTCTAATTTGGACTTGATCGAAAGGCTAAACTAACTTTCTTGGATACCCTATACTCAATGGTGATCTCAAATTTGCACCAACATGCTCCAAAATGAACTTGTAATACAAAGCTACAAAGAAGAAACCCTCCAAAATCTAGTATTTCTATCATTTTTTTCTAATTCTCCCACTCATCATATGATGCAACAGAAGAGCATACTCGAATTTTCAAGATCAACCAATATTTGCATCCTAAATCTCTCAAAAAAGACTAACATAAAATAATCCTACAAGCTCTGATACCTTGTAAGAGTTGGCTATGAAGGTAGCCACCTAACATATAGGAACTTTAACGAAAGCACATGAGATACCCAAAATGAAAGAATAATTCTATTCCATCAAAGGATGCAATGAACAAAATATGTACATGAATGTGAAATTACAATGAGAAACCCTTGATTATATAGGACAAGGTGAAACATATGCAAACATAAGATTATGACAAGTGTCAATCTCATAACTTGAGACACAAAGAGATAGCTATCATAAGTGTACCTTAAGTATGCCCTAAATAAACTTAACTAGACAAGTGTGAATAGGACCTAATGTGGAACCAGTTAGGTAATATACCTCATTCACACCAACAATTTCTAGATTAATTATGGTTGTAGTGGGAGTATTTATTTAGTGGTTTTTCATATCAAAGTATGGTTAGAGAAACCATGGAAAGCACATCCTTTTTAGAGATTGAGAAGTTCAATGACTCTAGGTATGAGTTGTGGAAACTAAAAATGGAGGACCTCTTAGAGGAAAGAGATCAATGGATAGTTGTGATAGAGAAAGAAAATTTTGTAGGGTTATCAAATGAAGACTAGAAGAGGCTCAACAAGAAGGCTTGAATAATAATGTAGATATTTCTATCTAATTTTCTCCTTTTGAATTTATTTGAGGAGACTACAACACATAGTCTATGGAAAAGGATAGGTAAAACCTACCAAACTAAGAGTCTTGTTAATAATTTGTATTTGAAAAAAAAATATATTCATTAAAATTAAGGAAGGATACTTTGTAGCCAAGCATTTAAATGTGTTTCATCTCATTTTGAGTTAGCTAGGAAGTATATATGTTAATCTTGATGAGGAGGATATATGTATATTATTTCTTTTCTCTTTACCTAAATCTTGGAATAATCTAATAATTGAAATTAGTGGTGGTACTATAGATCTTATGATGGATTCCCTTAATTCTTCTTTTCTCAACGAAGAAATGAGGTGAAAATCCATGGAAGAAGGTTTCAAGGATGCATCATATGTTCAAGTAGACCAAGGAACAAGGTGGTAAGAGAAATGGGGATAAGGAGAGGTCTAAGTTAAAAGGATCATTTAAAACCCCTTGTAAGAATAGAATGAAATGTTGAAACTATAGGAAGTGGGGCCATGTAAAGGAGTAATGTAGAAACAAGAAGTCTTTTAAAGATTCCTCTAATGATAAATCCTTTGATGATGAAAGTGATGCTTTATTCATTTATGCTAACATCACTAGTGATGACTCGTAGTTGATTTATTTAGGTGCCCCATATCACATGATTCCTCACAAGGGGCAATTTTCTTCATACTAAGCATATGATGGTTGTGAGGTGTTCCTTGGTGACAATAGTTCACATCAGATTATTTGCAAAGGGAAGGTAAAACTTGTGTTCAATGATGGGGGAGTAAAATCTCTCATAGATGTGTTGCACATTTTAGGATCAACATGAAATTTACTTTTAGTTTCTAAAATGAATGATGTTGGAGTGAATGTCACATTTAATAGGAGTGGTTACAAGTTGGATAGAGGGAATCTAGTGTTGGCTAAGGGATCCTAGTGTGGTGCTTTGTTTAAGCTTGATGCATCTACTCGTTATAACTCAACCTATGTAACCAAAAACTTAGATTCATGTATGTTGTGATACCACATATTGGGCTACATTGGTGAAAAAGGTCTTAAGACCCTAGTAAAATAAAAAAGGGCTTCAATTGGAAAATATTGATATTATGTTTCCCTTATTGATCACTACTTTTGTTATACTTGGATTTTTATAGGGCATTAAATTTGAAGTTTTAAGAAAGTTTAAAGATTTTAAGGTTCTTATTGAAAGTCAGATGAATCAAAAATAAAAATATTAGTTAGATAATGAGGGGAGTACTGCTCTAGAGAATTTGATTATTTATATAGACATGTAGGTATTATAAAGAAAAAACAACTTTTTATATAGTCACTATATGGTCTAAAGAAGTCACCTCAAATGTGGTATCAAAATTTTGATACTTTCACATTGGAACTTGGGGTTCTTAGGAATGAATGTTATCATTATTTTTTGTTTCAAAGTAATTGATGATTATTTTCTAATCATTCTATTATATGTTGATGACATGTTCATTTTAAATAGTAAGGGTGTGATTAAGGAACTCAACACTTAGTCATTTGGTGCCTTTGATATGAAGGATTTGGGGGATATAAAATGCATCCTGGGTATAGAGATAAGTAGGGATTGATTTGGTATGAATCTTTGGCTTCGTCAATGTAAGTTTGTTTAGATTATTTTGTAACGGTTTTCTATGTAGTGTTATAAGCCAATAAGTGTTCCTTTACCTATTAGTACCAAGTTATCATTGGATTAGTGTCCTAAGCTAGATGTGATTTGGAGGATATTTTTAATGCTACTTATGATAGTACCATAGGTATCCTAATAGATTATATGGTTTGTGAAAGACCAAACATTGCCCAAGCAATGGGATTTCTTATCAAGTTTATGTCTAAACCTAGTAGAGAGCATTAGAATTATGTGAAAAGGATTTTAAAATATTTATGAGGGACTTCTAATTATTATATTTGATATCATGGAACTAATGATGTGGTTGGGCTTATAATTTATATAGTAGGAGGTCCACAAGAAGTTATGTGTTCACTCTATTTGTTTAAGCTCTTAATTGGATGAGTAAGTAGAAACATGCAGTTGCTTTGTTCACTACAAAAGTAGAGTACATGGCTATGACACATGCCTATAAGGATGTAGTGTGGTTACAAATATTATGTATGGGGGTTATATTTGAATGAAAATAGGTTAGGATGGATGTGATAGTTAGAGTGTTATCTATTTGATGAAGAACCAAATGTATCATGCTCATACAAAGCATATTAATGTTTAGTATAAATTTTTCTATGAGATCCAGTTGAGGGTGGCAGTCATGATATATAAGGTTGAAACCTTTGTTAATTTTGTAGATTCTCTCACCAAGCCAATGAGCATAGAGAAATTTAGTTGGTGCAAAGAGGCCATGGTCCTTGACTCTTCAAGCACTTGATTTAATTTTAGTGTCCCTTTATGTCTTTGTAATTTAAATTTATCAAGTGGGAGAATCTTAGGATTAGGTGTTCCATTCACCATGCAAATCCTAAGTATTATAAATTGTAATTAATCATGTAGACAATAAAATATGAATGATCTCTAAACATCATGGTGTTAGTAAAATAGGATGTCCATGTGAGAGTGGGGACATTATTTATCTATTATCTATTCTTAATGATACTTGGGATATTGTGTAAGAAGGCATTGAAATGGGAGGTTACATTAAAAAGGTTAAAATTGAGAGTTACAAAGCATCTTCTCAATTTGGTGGTTGTGACACAAATATTGAATGCCTTCATGGAGAACCTAGATTTGAGAAGGTGGTAAATATGACCATTATGATATAACTTATCATTCATAAGAGAGGTATAAGATGTGTAAGAGGAGTTACTATTCTATATTGCTTGACCATAACTATAGGGGCATTAGATTTTACTATGGCTCATGGTTTTTTCTCAGTTTTGGATACCACTTGGTGGTTTCTTGTTTATGAGTTTTCTATATATTAGAGGCATGGGATAGTGTATTACAAGGTTTTTTTGAAAGTAGTATTATACATTGTTAATTTACTGTCTAAGGGATAAATGATTGTATTGTTCTATACTCTTGGTTGAGAATAATACAAGCTTGGGTCTCTTTGGTGATGGATTTATTCTCACAAGGGTTTCTACACATAAATCTAGTGTTCATATGGTTTTCATTTGTTATGTTTGATTCATTGGTACATTAGTTTAATTAGCTTAATTAGATGCTTTATTAGATTAAATGACTACTTTGATAATATTTACATTGTGTCATTTACCTTAGTATTCAACACTTCATTGTGCTTATAAGCATTCCCCCTTCCAAAACACCTTATGTTTCTTCCATCACACACCCCCTCTTGCACATGAGACTTAATTTCCTCCTTCCTATGAGTTACCACCTCTTTCTTAGTCTCTTAATGTTGTACCTCTTTCCCCATATGTGATTTCTTCTCCTCTTGCTCCTAATTGGACCTATGTGTACATAAAACTTAAGGAGCTATGTTTGCAAATGGACAATCTAGTTATCCTCCTATTTCTCATTTCTCACCTTCATGCATGGTTTATCTTCTTCCATCTACAATCTTCACATATCCTTATCCTAGAGGCATGGGTGTTATATTATTTGTCAAATATAATGGTGAAGAAGACCCTATTTGACATGTGAAACAATTTGCTAAATTATTACTTCTATGGATCCTTTTATGGATGAATTATTCCTGAGTACCTTGATAGTTGATACATTAGATTTGTTCTAAACATTGCCTCTTATCTCCTTACATTCCATTTTTTATATTGTATATGTGTTCACTCTCAACTTTCAATATAACATATAACCTAAATTCATTCTTGTATAATAGCACATTGAATACAAGTTCCCACTAAAAGTGTTAAAAACTATATTTCTTTCTTCTTTTATTTTCTAATTCACATGGGATTCCATCCTCTTGATTCTTTACTCCAACCTCTATTTATTGAAACTATATCACATGAAGAAAGAGATCAGTATGTTGTGATTTGGAAGGGAAGATGAAAAATCACCCTTCATTGTTCTCTCCATTCTAGCTAATTGTTGCTTCTTGATTGCTTTTGTGTCTAGTCCTTGTTATTTGGTTGTTGTTTACCTTCTTGTTCTTTTTTAGTTGCAAAGATTACTTTTTATTGTCTTTTTTTGTTTCATTGTCTTTGGTTTCCTTTTTTATATTGAAAGACTTCAATTTTTTTGAGCATCAGAATTTTAGTTTTAATTTTAGTTATTGCTTAGGTGTGTGAGGCCCTGTAAGTTGGTGGAGGGTGGGTTATGGGAGGTTTCTAAATGATGGTGGTAGGATTCCATTTATTATGGAGGATTTATCAAGTAAAGGTGGTATTAATGCAAAAAAAATTAGGGACATTGTGGTTTCAAGAGGAATTATAATGGTTAGTGAAGGAGCTATATTTAATCTATAGATTGGAGGAACCATTCTAGCTTCAACCCAAGATGAAGCTTGCAAGGTGAGTGCACACTTCTTACCCTAAAGAAAAATGATGCTATGCACAATGTAATTGTTAAGAAAGAAGAGAGGTTGGAGTTTATTATAATTTCTTTATCTTCTTAACTCTAAAAGATTTAGCTACTAAATTCTTGGATGATTGGTTTACATCAGTATGGGGTAATAAATTGGGGCTACATGCTTCATTTGACATATGCTTCAAAAGGGTTTGTTCTTTATCTACTTAAAGAAAAATAATATGCAAAAGAGGATTTTGTCTAAGGATTTTTGGAATGTAGGTGGGTCTTTATTCAAAGATTTTGATTGGGACCCAATTTCTTGTTAGATTCAAGACAGACAACTGAGAGGGGGGGTGAATCAGTTGTCCAAAACTTTCTTCCAATTAAACACTTAAATCCACTTTGTAATTCAGCATCATAATAATAAATCAATCATGGAAACATAATGCATTAAATCAAGAGTAGAAACGCATCAACACATAAGACACCAAGATTTTGACGTGGAAAACCCAGTTAAGGGAAAAACCACAGGGTAATTAACCCAAGATTGTATTCTCTGTTAGAAGAATAGAAAGAACAAAATGGCACATACCAATTAGGGCTCACTGCCCGAGCACACTACTCACAAGAGGCTCACTGGCTACAAGAGACACACTATCTACAAATAATAAGTATCACATACTTGAACTAGAGAATAACATCTTCACCATGCTTGAGTCAGTTCCATTTAAGCCTAATACTTCTGCTCTGCCTTTTGCTCTCCTCCTCACTACCACACTCTCATCTCACCAAGATCACATTGAAATGACTTTACAATTCCTTATTTATACAAGACATCGACTTAGGAATGATCATCTAAGTCGGCAAACATTACAAAGCAAATACATAAATACATCATGACTAATTACAAGACTTCACGCAGAATAACACACTATCGACCACATAGATCTGAGACTTCAATCTTCTTCTAGGAACATGTCAATCTTCACATAACATCTTCAAGATCATCTGCAAGATGTGTAACTCATCCGGTTGGCTAGACCTAGGAAGAACACCATCATCCAGAAGTAATTCTTCAATTGCGAGCTCAAACTCCAATGCAGACCACCAACAAGAACTAGACATGATCCAAAGACCTCCACAAGCTTGCCTGAATCACCAAGAACATCCACACTACATCTTCTTACTGAAATCCTTATCTCCTTCATCCGGAACCCCAAGAACACAGTCTGTCATCACTGTCACAATGGAATAGATGCTTGCGGACCTCCAGACCATGATCCAATTGAGTTGTCAATTCACATTAACTTCCTAAACATTCCCTCAAATCCATAGAATAGGATTTTGCATTTTCGGATCTCACCAGACCTGTTTGTGTCAATCTATCACCTCTTAACACCTGTCAGAACTGATTTTGCTTGAGCGGCCACAACTTCTTCAGATCTTCATGTGGACCTCTGAAATATTTACTGGATCACCTTAAGACACGTATATACAAACCCTTTGATGTGCATCCTCTGCTCTTCATCTTAGCTAGGATCTTTAGCTCACTGTCTTCACTGTTCTTCTCTGTTCTTGATTAGGACTAATTTTCTCAATATCCTTAGCACACAGCTCATCCAATCCTTATCATCAATGCAACAGGAGTATGTTGACATCAATGACAACACCAGTTAGGCCTATACTTGCAACAATCTCCCCCTTTGTCATTGATGGCAACATATGATGTGAAAAACTATTTTAACCATCAAGACAAGAACTTCTCCTCACTATCACAACTTCTCTTCCTTTCCTACTCCCCCTTTTATCAGTAACCACTTTTTTTTTTCACATGTCTTCTCTCCCCCTTTGACATCAATGGCAAAGGGCACATACTTGCAACTCCACCACTTCAGAATCATACCAGCTGCTCCCCCTGAGTAGCATCTCCCCATCATCAATCTGAACCACAAGATATGACTATGATATCCACCAGACTGATGCACCTCAGTGCACCTTAGTTCATCACCGAAGGGGTAATAACCCCTAACTTCTCCCTGAGATACTCAAAAGAGTCCTTAGGTAGAGGTTTAGTAAAGATATCTGCAATCTGATCCTTGGAAGGCACAAACTCCAATCTGACTTCATTCTTGTTCACTTGCTCTCTCAAAAAGTGAAACTTGATGGATATATGTTTAGTCTTTGAATGCAACACCAGATTCTTAGATATATTTATTGCACTTGAATTATCACAGAAGATTATGATAGGCTCCTCATACTCCACTCTTATGTCTCTTAGCATTTGCTTCATCCACAAGACTTGAGTGCAACTACCTGCTGCTGCAATATATTATGCTTCTACAGTAGACAGAGATATTGCCTCTTGTTTCTTGTTGAACCAAGAAACCAATCTCTTCCCCAAAAAGAATGCTCCACCACTGGTACTCTTCTGGTCATCCACATCTCCTTCCCAATCCGCATCTGTATATGCATGAAGAGAAAAATCATGATCTCTGGGATACCACAATCCATATTCAACTGTCCCTTTTAGATATCTAAAAATCCTCTTGATTGCCATGACATGAGATTCTCTAGGATCAACTTGGAATCTAGCAACAAGACCAACAACATTCATAATGTCAGGTCTAGTTTGAGTGAGATACAATAATTCTCCAATCATTGACCTGTACTTTTTCTGATCAGCCTTAGGAGAGTCATCATCTTTGCTCAATTTACATCCATTTGTCATGGGAATACTCATTGGTTTTGAGTCTTCCATCCCAAATTTCTTCAACAATTCTTTCACATATTTGGTCTGAGAAATGAAGATTCCTTTCTTTGTTTGAGTGATTTGTAGACCCAAGAAAAAATTCATTTCCCCAAGCATCGACATCTCAAATTCACTTTTCATTTGATTTGCAAAAGTTTTACACATACTATCTCTTCCTTCAAAAATGATATCATCAACAAACACTTCAACAATCAAGATGTTTTCATGATCAATTTTGAAATACAAATTACTGTCAGTAGTACCTTTGTTGAAACCAATCTTCAAAAGATGCTTATCCAATCTTTCATACCAAGCTCTTGGGGCTTGCTTGAGTCCATATAGTTCTTTCTTCAATTTGCAAACCATATCACCATGATCAGACAATTAAAATCCATCCAGTTGCTCAATGTATACTTCTTCTTCCAAGTCACCATTTAGGAAGGCAGACTTGACATCCATCTAATATACTTTGAAATCCTTGAAGGTAGCAAAAGCAAGAAATAATCTGACTGCTTCAATTCTTGCCACCAGAGCAAAAGTTTCTTCAAAATCAACTCCTTCTATTTGAGAGTAACCCTTGCAGACCAATCTGGCTTTATTTCTGATTACTTCACCAACTTCATTTAGTTTGTTCTGGAAGACCCATTTGGTTCCAATCACATTCTTGTTTTTAGGTCTGGGAACAAGATACCAAGTGTGATTTTTCTCAATTTGCATCAGCTCTTCCTCCATTGCTTTAGTCCAATTTTCATCATTGTAAGCTTCATTCACTATCTTTGGTTCAATTTTTTAAATCAGACAATACTCTTCTGAATCTTGAGCAATCCTTCTTCTTGTTTGTACACCTTTGCTTTTATCACCTATAATCTGATCTTCAGAGTGATTCAGTCTTACATACCTGGGAACTTTGGGTGTTTCTTGCACTTCTGATTCTTGAACGGGTTCATTCAAACTTATCTCTCCTTCCTGATTTTCTAGATCAGTTTGAATCTAAATTTCAGAGGGAGCTTGGACTTCTTGAATAAAAACATTATTTTGATCATCTTCATCATATTCATAAAACCTTGAGGGTTTTTCAATACCTTCATCAACCTTTACATTTGTACTTTCCACAATCTTCCTTAATCTCTTGTTATAACACCAATATGCTTTGCTTTGAGTGGAATAACCTAAGAATATTCCTTCATCACTTCTAGCATCAAATTTTCCTAGATTTTCATCTCTTTTAATGTAACATTTGCTACCAAAGACTCTAAAATACCTCATAGTAGGAGTGAATCCAAACCAAAGTTCATAAGGAGTCTTACCAGTATTGCTTCTGATTTGTACTCGATTGAGAGTATAGACTGCAGTGCTGACTGCTTCTCTCCAATAGATCTGAGGAACATTTGCTTCCATCATCATGGTCCTAGATGCTTCTTGGATGGTCTGGTTCTTTCTCTCCACTACTCCATTTTGCTATGGAGTCCTAGGAGCAGACAACTATCTTTTTATTCCATGTTTCTCACAGAATTCTATGAACTCACCGGATGTGAATTCTCCACCTCTATCAGACCTCAGACATTTTAATTTTAATCTAGTTTCATTCTCTACCATAGCCTTGAATATTTTGAATTTCTCAAGAGCTTCTGATTTCTCTTTCAGAAAAGTAACCCACATCATCTAGGAATGGTCATCAATTAATAACATGAAGTATCTATCACCTTACACACTCCTGATTCTTATCAGACCACATAGATCAGTATGAACTAAGTCCAATAATCTGGTAGAAGATTGTTCCTTGCTTTTGAATGAGACTCTACTTTGTTTCCCCAACTGACATTCTTTGCACAAACTATTCGTAGGTTTCACCAGTTTTGGAAGATCTCTTACAGCCTGAGTGTTGCTTATCTTGATGATATTATCAAAATTCACATGACACATCCTCCTATGCCATAAGTAACTCTGATCAATTTGCACAAATAGATAACTTTTACCAATACCAACTAAATGGAAGATATTACCTTTTGTTTGAGTACCGGATGCAATCTTTGTTCCAGAACTTTCAAAGATCTTGCATTTTCCATTCTTGAATTAGAGATCATAGCCTTTGTCCACCAACTGTCCAACACTGAGAAGATTGTGCTTCAGACCTTCAACATATAGTACATTACTGGTTTTGTTCTTTCCATCAAAAGAAATGGTTCCTCTTCCTCTGATTCTTCCAGCAGAATTATCACCAAACTTTACCACTCCTCCTTCATACCTTTCCAAATCTATGAACTTATTTTTGTCACCTATCATATGGTGAGAGCATCCACTGTCAATGACCCAATCATCCTTTTATTCAACTTGGGCAGCCAGAGCTCTTTCCACAATTTTATGATTGATAGATATAGAGGACATTAGATCTTCTTCCTTGATGGCAATGAACACCCAGTCACATCCGGATTTGTTTCCTATCTTTGATTCATCATCTATTACTCCTTCATTATCATCATCTTCATGAACATAGTAACAATTCTTTTGGAACCTTGATCTGTTAGGATTTGGCCTTGAAAATCTTTCTGGACACCTTGAGGTAAAATGACCAATCTTATTGCAGTTAAAACACTTAAAAGGCAATTTCCCTTCATACTTACTGAATCCTCTTGGCAGTCTTTTTGCAATAAGGGCTTCAAGTTGAGCAGTTTCTGCTTCTTCTTCTTCCAGGTATTTTCTTGCTTTTTCATACCATGATAGTTTCCTTGAAGAGTTCTGTCCTGGATCAAACCTTTGTTTACCTTTTATAGAGGCACTGGCTTTGAATGCAGATTCAGTCTTGGGGGGGCATCTCCAAACTTGGTTAATTCATATGTAGCCAATTTACCAACCAATTGATCTCTTGTAACACCTGAATGAGCTCTGAATTCTTCAATGGTAGCAAGCTTGTATTTATAAGAAGCAGGAAGGGATCTGAGAACTTTGCCAACAATCTCATCTTCATCCAAGACTCCACCAGCGCATCTAATGCCACAAACAAGCTCATTTACTCTTGGCATAAAAGTAGTGATATTTTCATCTTCTCTCATCTTCAGATTTTTGAATTTTCCTTTCAGACTCTCTAGACTTGCACATTTAACATACTTGTCTCCTTCATGGAAAAGTTCCAATTTTTCCCAAATCTCAAAAGCAGTTTGTAGGTCAACAACATTTGTCAGTTCTAAATCAGACAAGGCACTTAGAAGAGCTTCTTTAGTCCACAGATTATTTTTAGCATCTGTGATTTCATTTGCGGTTTTCAGGCCATTCTGTGGAGGAGTATACTTCGTTGAAGCCATGGTCCAATACTGCATTCCCATACATTGTAAGTGACATTGCATGTAACTTTTCCAAAGATTAAAATTGGTTCCATCAAAATTCAGACTATCCTTCTTGTAGGATGACATCCTGGATCTCCTCAAGTGGTTAAGCTCTTTTAGAGGAACTTAGCTCTGATACCAATTGTTAGATTTAGGACAGACAACTAAGAGGGGGGGTGAATCAGTTGTCCAAAACTTTCTTCCAATTAAACACTTAAATCCACTTTGTAATTCAGCATCATAATAACAAATCAATCATGGAAACATAATGCATTAAATCAAGAGCAGAAACACATCAACACATAAGACACCAAGATTTTGACGTGGAAAACCCGGTTAACAGAAAAACCACGGGGTGATTAACCCAAGATTGTATTCTCTATTAGAAGAATAGGAAGAACAAAATGGCACATGCCAATTACGGTTCATTGCCTGAGCACACTACTCACAAGAGGCTCACTGCCTACAAGAGACACACTGTCTACAAATAATAAGTATCACATACTTGAACTAGAGAATAGCATCTTCACCATGCTTGAGTCAGTTCCATTTAAGCCCAATACTTCTGCTCTGCCTTTTGCTCTCCTCCTCGCTACCACACTCTCATCTCACCAAGATCACATTGAAATGACTTTACAATTCCTTATTTATACAAGACATCGACTTAGGAATGATCATCTAAGTCGGCAAACATTACAAAGCAAATACATAAATATATCATGACTAATTACAAAAGACTTCATGCAGAACAACACACTGTCGGCCACACAGATCTGAGACTTCAATCTTCTTCTAGGAACATGCCAATCTTCACATAACATCTTCAAGATCATCTGCAGGATGTGTAACTCATCCGGTCGGCCAGACTTAGGAAGAACACCATCATTCGGAAGTAATTCTTCAATTGTGAGCTCAAACTCCAATGCAGACCACCAACATGAATTGGACACAATCCAAAGACCTCCACAAGCTTGCCTAAATCACCAAGAACATCCACACTACATCTGCTTACTAAAATCCTTATCTCCATCCGGAACCCCAAGAACACAGTCTGTCATCACTGTCACAATGGAATAGATGCTTGTGGACCTCCAGACCACAACCCAATTGAGTTGTCAATTCACATTGACTTCCTAAACATTCCCTCAAATCCATAGAATAGGATTTTGCATTTTCGGATCTCATTGGACCTGTCTATGTCACTTTGTCACCTCTGAACACCTGCCGGAACCAGTTTTTTTGAGCAACCACAACATCTTCAGATCTTCATGCAGACCTCTAAAATCTTTACTGGATCACCTTAAGACACATATATACAAACCCTTTGATGCGCATCCTCTGATCTTCATCTTAGCTAGGATATTTAGCTCATTGTCTTCACTGTTCTTCTCTGTTCCTGATTAGGACTAATTTTCTCAATATCCTCAGCACACAGCTCATCCAATCCTTATCATCAATGCAACAAGAGTATGTTGACATCAATGACAACACCGGTTAGGCCCATACTTGCAACATTTCTAACCTAGAAGATGTTGTTTTAATTTTTTTCCTAAATGGACAAAGGTCTATAATGTGCCCCTAAATCTTTTTTGTCTACTACAAGGATTAAAACCATTGGGAGAAGTAATTAAACTAGAAGACACCTGGTTGTCCCTCCCATATACAAATGCAAGGGTTTTGATTTTATTGAATCATAATATTGTTCTTCCCAATTATATCTCGATTCCTCTTCATAGGTCTACAAAAATTTATAAAATTATGGGATTGGGTAGATTAAATGCATATTTTTATAAGAAAGATGGTTAATTAAGAATTATGTGCCCTATGTTTAAAGATAATGTTGCTAGTAACCCTATAATGATTGATAATAAATATATTGAGAGTGCTCAAATAGATGGAAAGATGGTTTAGATATGCTGAGTGATATTGATATGGAGCCTCCACAGATGCCAAAGGAAGATATTAAAGATTATTTGGTAATTATTTCTATTTCTAGTATCTAACCTTGCATGGATATGACTCATATTGTGTATAACCATACCATTTTAAATGGTGACCTACATGATAATAATAAAAGAACTTTAAGCGAGCCTCTAATAAAATTATGGAACTTGACTCTCCCTCATTTCTTTTGGGACCTTTCAAAAGAATTAAATCATAGAATATTCAAGAATAGTTGGAGAAATTTTGACAGAGTTTTTTTGAGAATAGAAAAATCAATAATGGAGAACTTCAAAGTGATCAAGATAAAAGGGATAGAATTCAAGAAAAGGAATTAAAAGTTGCAATTAACTAGAAGATTCCATACATAGACACTAACGATAAGATCCATAATAAACTCTGATAGGAAGAAGGTCAAATGGAAGTGCCTAGAACTTGGAATTCAAGGGTAACATAGGAGCAACTAGTGGGGGTGGGATTTTCAGACTAAAGTGGTTTTTTTTTTTTGCTACCTACATAGGGAACCTAGATGTGCAAATGAATCACGTGGTAGAGGCCAAAGTCGATTGGTGGGGTTTGCAAGTGGTCAAGGAGATGAATATATCTCATATTACAATAGAGGGGGACTCCTTAAACTGTAAGAGTCACCAATAGATTCAAGTTCCCAAGATCACCTACAAAACCTAGGATTTCCTTCTACAAGAGAAAAAGATAAGAGGGTAATTTTGCATGATACGGATGGAATAATGATATTGGATTTCAATAATTACATGTGAGAACCTTGATTTTATATTTTCAAGGTTGGAAACCCTAAGAGCTTAAAAAATCCCTATGTAAACTTAATAAAGTGTAATTAAATAAATAATTACACCAACACCCCCCCTTAAGTGCAACTTAGGGAGAATGAGAAAATGCAAATGATGCAAGGATGGGTCCTAGCTATGGGGCCATATTAGGTACCCATGTACAAAAAATCTCTCACAAATGGAGAAAAGGAGAAAACCACATGGGAAAAAGTCCTCCCCAAAAGAGAGAAAAGATTAAATATGTACAAGTGATGGATCACAAACATCCAAGTCCTTCACAAATACACAATGAATACCCCCATATGAGAGAGCAAATTAATGAGTTGATAGATCCCCCCACAATGAAGTAGCTCATGTATCAATGATGAGTGCTCGAAGATAGAACATAATCCACTATCTGCAAACAATATTTCTCCCATTCAGAAGAAATAGATCCACTAGTGTATGTAGAAGTAACTCCCACAATCTAGATGAATAGGGAATCCAAATCTAAATGTGTGTCTTAGAATACAACTCTAGTAAACTCGTGCTAGAAAAAAATGTCTCCTCCAAATCAAGAATTGAATGCCCAATCAAATAAGTAGAACTAGGAGAGGAAAGATATAGAACTACATCTAAAAACATTGAAGATTCAATGACATCACTTTCATCAAAGAGGAGGGATAAACCCTCAAATGTGTCCCTCCAAATATGATATGTGAGGCTCCACAAACAAGGATGCAATGTATGATAAATAGGAATCCCAATGAGGTGGATCTGAAAGATTGATGATGTCAGGGACTACTACAAAGAATCATTGGAAGCTCTCAAAGAAGAAACTCTAACTCTAAAGTAGCAATAGGTGATGAAGATTTGATCTCAATAGGAGAAGAAGGAGAAGCATTGAGAAGTCTTTGTGTCATTTGAACAATTAAGACCTGCTAGATATCCAAACTCCTCTTATGTATCATCATCAAAGGGTGTATGATTTATATCATCAAGAGGTATGAGGCAATCCACATTAGGATCATCTAGGTATGAAGAGAGATGTAGGTCTCCATAGATCTCCCAAATTTTGGTCCAAACAGTGTGTGGGCACTCGGTATGTGAGATAGAACACAGTGTCAAAATCAACACTACAACAAATCAATTCTACAGTGTTATCAATCTTATTTCCCCATGTAAATTTTCTCCTATGTGTATTTGGTTTAGGTATGAGTCGATAAAGATAAGACAAAAGATCGAGCCACCTGAGATGTGTTAGAATGCCCTTTTTCTGAGACTCATAATTATCCTTGGTCAATGTGACCATAGAAGGATGAATAGAAAAACCCATGATATCTCCTCAAATAAATTATATCAGAGACCAACAATATCAATATGTATTAATGCTAATAAATGAAGCCCACCAAAACAAACAGAACCTTTCCAAGTGCTAGGATGTCCAAGTTATCAACCAAAATGTGTAAAACTAAATAAATAAATAAAAGATACCTGGGGCTCAATCTATAAAAAGTGCATGGATGGTTGTGTATAACTCCTCAATACCTTTCCAATGTCACAAGAATTGTGAAAATCAAAGATCGTGGAAAAAATTTATGAGCTCGAAAGCCAAAAAGGTGATCTGAACTTCAAATAGCAATAAAATAAACCAACAACAAAATATGGAAAAACTACTAGCACCATTAGATTGTTCTTGGAACCAAATTTTTGACACTTATTTGTTTGTGAAAATCTAACTCTGTATCCCCAAGTTATGCCAAAAAGAAAACAAAGCCCCCTTTAGGCTTGAAAAGGGGCCAAAAGAGGGCCTTGGTGCACTGTTGGAGAAAATCTTGGGTGGTGCCACTGGTTGTGCCACTTGATGGGTAATGGATTTAGGTGGTTGGTGGGCTTTACGTGGCACTATGAGCAGTGTATTGGTAGTCAACATGCTAAATGTAGGCAACATTCTATTTTGTTGAACATGTGGGCCAAAAAATAGTCTGAAGGGGCTAGATTCAATTGGTGGCAAGCATTGTGAGGCTAAATTGGGGGCTTGATTGGCTAGATACTATTCAAGGTGGCCTAGAATTATCGTTGGGCCTAATTTATAACCACAGGTGCCCTTTTCACATATTTTTTTAGAGAAAAATATTCTCCAATTGGCAAATAGTTGAAATCGAGACCTCCAAAAATGACAAATAACACAAGCTATAAAGGAGACTAAATCGCCCAATTTTTACCCAAATTTAATTTAGTCTTGGTTAATTCACCTATGCATTATTTTTCTAAACTAATAAATCAAATTGTTTCACCAAGTAAATGATGCATCATTGGAGTTGTTTCGCCAATAGTTTATAATGTAGTTACAAATCTTAATTATATTCGCCAATAATATTATTTTCCTGCCATTAATTTTGGGGCAATATCACTAGTTAATAATAAATTCCCACTTAATTTTAGGGATCTTTTTGCTTTGAATAGGGCTTTTATTTGTTGCCATCGATTACCTTTTTAATCAGACCGTTGTAGTTCAATTTTGTGGCCCATATGCATGTGCCTTTTAAAAGGTTTGTTGAGGCTTGGAATTTGTTTTGGGCCACACAATTAGATTATGATTATGTGGCCCAAAACAAATTTCAGGTGTCAACAAGCCTTTTAAAAGGTACATGCATATAGGCTACAAAATTGAACTACAACCATTCTATTAAAAAGGTAATCGACAGTAACAATTTCACTTTCCTTTTAGTCTTGTTTTTAAAGTGAAATATTTAAAAAATACTTAATTTGTGTGTGCTCCAATACATTTTGGATAGTGAATTTGTGCTTGGTGGCAAGGGGCTCTACCCCTCGACCCCATCTGTATTGCAACAGAAGTGCGCCAAGGCCACTGTCCCCAGATCCCACAAGGGGGCATTGCCCCCTCGACCCCTGCAAGGGGCACTATCCCTTGACCCTACCAATGGTTGCCTCCCCTGGGCCCCTACTTCAACATTACAAAAATAAAAAAATATATATGTGGGGATTGCACCGACAAACTTTACAAATTTTTAAAGGAAAGATTCGCCATTGTAATTAATTTCTTTAGTGATTATTTGCTAGGATTTGCCATTGTAATTTTTATTTTACCAATTATTCATTAGGATCCACCATGATTTTATAAAAAAATCTAATAATGTGCATAGATTCGCTACGAAAAAAAAAATTCAAAAAAATGGAAAGATTCGCTAGGAAAATTATAGCACTTAGCTAGGATTCGCAAAGATTTTATAAGTTTTTTAGGGGGGGTTCCTTAAATTTATCAATGATTCTTGGCTTCTCAATAAAATTGAAGTTAATTTTTTTTTATTATTTACATTTATTTAATTAACTTGAAACTATATTAAAAAGATACTTTACCCTCTACAACAATGTAGAAATATGTAGATAATTTTTTTGATAAATACTATACTTCTATAATTTATAAAAAGATAATATATACTAGATCACAAAAAAATATGGATGAAATGGAATCACACCTCAAAAAGTCTATGTGAGAAAAAATAAGTAAAAAATAAAGGTAGTCTAATAATTAAGCAGCTAGTGCAATTCTAATGAGAGGAGGAGGTGGATCTCTATTAGAGTATTACACCCCAACCATCTAGGAGGTCTTGGCTATCGAGGATTGACTTCCAACCTATAATGGTAACATCATCCTCTTTGTCTTTTTCTTCTTTTTGATCAGCAAGAATAGTACGAATAGAAGAAATAGGACAAGCTAGCCAAGGGTACTTTCCACTATCTGGCCACCTAGAAGTACCCATTTCTTAAGTCTGAGAGGCTATAGATTAGTCATCTATCTACAAGGACCAAGAACATCCTCTATGTTGAGAAGATCCATGTGATCCATGAGAAAATACATAAGAGTGGTTTCTAGAATTAACACTATAACTATAACCACATCTACATCCCTTAAGGAGGAGAAAGACCCATACTAGAAGGTGAAAGTGGGACACATGCAATTTTACATGGAGCATTAGCCCAATGCTTTATAAGATTTTTCAAATGGGCAACATCTAGTGCAACTTTATTATCTTGCATTTAAATCTATAACAAGACATTAGAACACATCATGGCTTTAGAATACGTGGAGAAATGAGAATTCATAGAAGCTCCAAAAAATAAAGCAACATTTCTATCTTTCCATATACTAAATAGAATCTCCAATTTGAAATCATGCCAAATCTAGGTAAATTTAGCTAGCATTTTACACTAATCACCCCAAAGAATCATGTGATAGGAGAAAAGCTCAAGCCAGAAAGGCTTGAAGAAGTTATGAATCCAAATGCAAGTATCTTCAGCCCTAGGGTAGAACTAGAAAAGATGCTTGAGAGTTTCAAGATGTCCACAAAAAGGACAACAAGGATTAAAAACACCTAGATGGATCAACTAAGATCCAATGGGGAAACCCTAATAAATGATACAATAGCCAAAATAATCAAGTTTGTTCTCCAAAATGGTAGACTAGAGTATCTGAAACATGCATTGCCATTGAGTGGTTGAAGATTCCACATTTCATTAAGCTTGTGAATCATTGGAAAATGTATAGAAATATATGACTAGTCTTTGTGAGGCTTATAATTCCCAAGAGTGTCTAAATAGCATTTCCAATCCTTCCACCAAGGTCATGTGTACTTGATCCCAATTTTGTGAACCATATCAGAAGGAATAGACTCAACAATGGTTTAAAAGGATTCATAATCGCAATTAGTACATTTATATTTGACCTTATAGTCAACCCAAGACATCCAAATTTTGATGGTTTTGGAGAAGAGGTTTGAAATGAAGAAAATCCCTCTATTACAAAACTTCAAGGCATGAACCCAACTTGGAACTTTACCTAAGGGTCTATCATTGCAAGTAATCATAGGAGACCACCAAAGAGACTATTTGTCAATAAAAATCTTGATTCTAAAATTGTTCATATCCTAAAGAAGATAAGGATTGATGGCTTCCCAAGGTTTCCAAATACTCTTGGCTATGAAAGTGCCTTGAGTTTGAACTAGCTCCTTCATAATAAGAACTAAATGAAAACAAAGACCTTTCAAAGATTATTTTCCATGAGGAACTCCAAAAGCAATATAGTGTCAAAGAAGAATTTTCTGGGTTTTCATTGCCATCAAGAGCTTAGATTATCCATTTGGCACATACAACAATCCTTGATGAGGGGTACCTAAAATCCCAAGGCCTCCAAATTGATGAGGAAGGTAGCAAGAATCCCAAGCAACCCTATGAAATCCTTTTTCCTATGGGTAAGTGCAAAAAGATGGGGGGCCAAATGGTTTAAAAAAAATAATAATACATAACGCGAGCGCATTATAATGTGCTCACGTTATAACACACTCGTGTTATAACGCGCTCATGTTATAATGCACTCGCGTTATAACGCGAGTGCATTATGAACTACTATAAATAAAAAAAAAGGTTGTGATCTCATTTTATTTCTTTTTTCTCCACAATTTCCGCGGTCTGCAAACCCTAAGAAGTGCGCTCGCGTTTTGGATTCCTTAATTCAACACAAAAACCTTATCGATTTGTCACCAAAATGCTGCCACAATGTCGAGCACGCCAAAGGAGTGAGTTTATTTGCCTTTTTGTTTGAATTTGCTTCTAAATAGCTAGATTTCAGTTGTTTTTTGATATATATTTCGTTAATTGTCAGGAAATGTTAATGCACCTCCTCCTCCTCCTCAAAATCCACAAAATCCTTCGAAACAACAACCTCCTCCATCCATTCCTTGACATGCCCCTAGAACACAAGAAAATATAATGGGGCAAATTAAAAACAACAAAAAAGAAATTGAAGATATAATTGCAAGGTTGAAAGATCCTTCCACTTCAACCTTGCATAGGTCCACGCTTGTTGAATCTCTTGAATCTATGTTATCAAATGTAGATTTAATTAGCAAGCAAATAACTAGTTGGATGGATAAGAGGAGAGAGTTTAGAGATTATTATGCAGACAAGCTGTCATACCAAGATGTGAAAAAATTACAAATCACAAAATTAGACTTGTGTTCAATATTCACAAACCCACAAACAAATCAACCTCCACCCATTACATGCAAGAGGTTCCCTATCCATTGGTGCAACAACCAAGCAATAAGGGACAATTTTGGGCAGAGGTGGTGAATGGTTTTTGAGCATCCTCCATGCAATAATAATGAGGTCCCACAATACTTTTTAAGGAAACTCTACTGCGAGTTTGTCCTCAATAAAGTGCCAAACTATTTTGATATGCGGGACTTCTAGGGTAGAGGTGGGGGGTCAGCACAGGATAGACCAGGGGCATGTCTTGACCCATAGCGGGTAGTGAGATGAGTAATCAGCAGACCAGCCCACGAGCATGTTTCTATCCCTTCCATTGTGAAGGAGAGTGTTGAGGTCGATACACTTCAGTCCATTAGTGCCTTGACCCAGAGCATCATAGAGCATGTTGGTCCTGCAACATAGAGTGGGTTGGGAGATAGTGCGAGGAGTAGTCCCACCCCATACTTGTCAAACTTGTGAGTCAGCCTGTGGTTATGACCCCATGGATAGTCGGGACGCAAGTGCACAGGCTACATCTACAGCTGAGCAGATGGTGATGACAGATACCCTTCTGAGTGAGACTTTCAGCCTTGATACTTAGGTAAATATTAGCAAGTTTATTGAATTTAATTTATTAAATTTCATTTTTGAAATGCAAGATTAACTAATTTAAATTGATGATTTTAATGAAATTTCAGGGTCATAGCGTCGATGCAGTTTTTAGTGGTTCGCCACCTGCATTTTACACTAGATCATCTACTGTCGGGGTATGTAACTAGTAAACAATTATAAATATTACATGTGAATAGCATCATTATATGAATGGTATTCTAATATCTGATTTTGGATGTTGAATAGGTTAATATTGTAGATTTCATGGCAACACCTGCTAGTGGTGGTGGAGTTCAAAGCTTTACAGAGGTAATAAAATAAATAGTTTAATGAATGAATTGTACTTACTAGATTTTTGTATGTGACTTGTGTGCTTTATTGTGTGTACTTCCATGTTTAGATGAACGTGTGTATGTTAGGAGCCATGATTTGCAACACTATTATAGATTTCGTAATTGAATAATGTTCTTTTATTTCTAGATGATGCAAACTGCAGAGACACCTCCCCATGTTTAGAGGGCAATGGAGCATGGTGTGGCCTCTGCGATTCATAGCTCCATGGCATTGACAGGGGTATGAGGTAGCTTAGTAAATTTCAATTTACATTCATTGTTATAGTTGTCTATTTTTTGAAAAATCAAAAGATTATTGATTTGAAGTTTAATTTCTATCTGAATGGTTTCTATAGGACATGACATCACCAGGGCCTATTCCTGCTACTGAGGCAAGTGAGGAGACAGATTATATGTTAGCGGTAAGTGATTATTTTGTTAAATGTTTCATTTTTTATAACATGTAATTTCTATATATTAATGTCTATACTTTTTATTGTAACAGGTAAAGATGCAGGAAGAACTAAATAGGAGGAGTAGCCCTCGGGTTCGTAGTAGACCACCCACATGCGCGTCTCCATCCCCTAGAAGATCAAAGGCTGCCCGTGATCTATTCTCTTCACCAGCCAGAGGGGAATGACTTTTTATTGTGTTCCTTTGTTGTATGCCTATATGGCATTTGTGGACATATATTTTGTATTGTATATAGTTGACATTATATGCCTATATGGCATTCTTGTAATCCTATATGGCTATTTTGTATATACTTTATACTTATATCAACAGATATTGATGTATGCCTATATGGATATTTGGTTAATACAAATCTTTTTTATTGATGGCATCCATACTTGCATTATAAATCCACGTTTGAATGGATATTTGTAGATGGCTACTTCAAATATTTAAAGTCCAATTGTATTACATAGGATGTTTGTTGATCCAATAAGCTAGCTATTGTTATTCAGGTATCACCTAAACCTCATTTTGGAACTAAAAGATAAAAGTTGTATTTAAAAAAAAAATGAATCATCATGTTGAACAGAAAATATTAATATTCTTTATGAGTAGCATAGAATGTCAACTATATGCAATACAAAAAAATGAATCATCATGTTATTCTTTATGTTTGAGATCCTGAAAATGACTAAGTCTGGTAGCCTGATATCCTGAAACACTAGGATGAATATCCAAGTCATTAGGATGATTGCACCTTGAGAAAAAGTCATTAAGATGAGCACCTAAAGGAGACTTTCTTAAACATTCAAACATTGAGCAACAAGCATGAAGGGTTAAGGCGCAATTTGTAACTCATAAAGCCTCAAAAGGGCACCCAACTTAAAGAGAGCATTCATTTAAGACAAGGCGCCTTGACACTTGTTCCACCATAAAAGTGTGCCTAAGGTGGAAGGAGAACAAGCCTCTAGTAAGTGAAGCGCACCTATTGTCTAAACCACTTCATTATGGCACCCTAGCATGAGGAGGAGTATATAAGTCAATAGGAAATGGTGCCTAGAATGCAAATGAAGGACTAAGTGGCATTTTCAATAAGCATCAATTCACCTTGAGCTTTCAATAACTACATCAAATTGAGCCCCATAAGCCTAGGTGCCCTTTGCCTTCAAAAGAACCTTGTATCAATGTCAAGAGTTGGTCGTATCGGCATATCCGCAGACCTTGGTTAGGCTTCGCCGATAGTGGTCTGTCTTGCCGACGAGTGTGGTTTGAAGTCGAAGACATTGGTGTATCGAAAGATAATCCCATCGGCGCATCAGAAGAGCAGTTGAGAGCTTCGCCGATGAAGGGGGTCACACCGACAGTTGAAATCCATCGGTGTATCAGCCCAACGAGATTAGAGTTCAACGATGTTTGGAGTCTAACTGACGGGTGTGGTCCGAAGGTTGTCATTGGTGAGATCAGTGTGTCGGCAGAAGAGTTTTTGAGTGTGTCGATGGTATTAAGTCCTACCGATAGGCGAGGGACTTAGAGTCTCGTATCGGAGTGACAAAGACATCGGTGTGAAAGGATATAAAGTCACCGATAGCGGTTTGTCTGACCGATAAGAGTCAATGATGGGATGTTTGTCAAAAGTGAAATCAAATGGAGTCATGGTGGCATCAACCTATCGCCGATGAAAGTGCATTAAGAATTGATCAAGCCACAATTAGTAGTGGGTAAAGGGTTTATAGAATAAATGGATGGTTGATGACTTCCCAAGCTAGAGATAATAGTGAAAACAATCCTTCCACCATCAGGATATTGAAAAATAATCATAATGTAATGATATATGGGATAACTGATATACCCCTTGTGAAAAGTGATGATCATAATAAGAATGGTCACCTCAACTTAATGCCCAATAAATTTAATACTATCAAGCATCCACATAATAGTAGATAATATTATCAAAAGTCACAGAGAAATTTCTAAGGACCATAATATTATCCCTCTGACTTGACACATACTGCTTGGTTCATAAAGCAAAGGGACATGATATAAATATTGTTGTTATATGGAGCCTAATCAGACTCGGAGGCTAAATTTACCCAACTTTTTATCAGCGTGGTTTCCCCCCAAATATTTTCCTGCTAGTTTTGGTGCCTTGAAGTCTAAGTGCATGAAAATCATTCTGAGTTGGCAACCTAATCCAATGACTTGACATGGATCCCAAAACCACCTATTGGACCAATAGGATCCTAGGTGCTTACTTCATGCATTATGATTTCTAGGCACCAGTTTGATGCTCCATCACAAGGAAAGTGCGCCCACACTTGCAAGTGTTTTTCTTCAGGATCTAGGCACTAGTTGAAGGTTGTAGTTGCCAAGAAGAGCGCCTAGCAAGAGGAAGTCTTTTGGAGTCTCCAAAACACATCAAACACTTGACTAACAACAAGATAACTTTTTCCCAAGTTAGGCGCTCCAAGAGGGAAGTTAAAACATGAATAAGTGCCAACTTGTCTAGGTGCAAACTCAAGTTTGTTGAGGATACACATGGCGCCCAACATTCCTTGGTGATTTCACAAAGTTCAAACACTCAGAATTGTTCAAGGAATGCCCAATGCCCCTTCTTGATGATAGGCACCAAAGTGAAGATGTAATTGCACCTTGATGGCATTAGGCACTATCTAGAGTATGCTACTCCATGGAAATGTGCCTTCTTGCTTAGAGTAATTCAAACACTCCAAGGTCTTTAGTGATCAATTCCCCAACTTATGAAATGTCCTCCTTCATTTTAAAACACATTGTAATGCTCCAAAGAGATGACTATACCTAGGTGTCAATCTGGGTTAGAAATGCCTCCAAAGTGTGCCTTCTCTTTCAGAATGCAAAACAAGGTCCAAAGGTGCTAATAAACTGAAGCGCTTCTTTGGAAAAGTCCCGGAGGTTAAGATGCACCTTGTCTTAATGAGGTGCAACTCTTGGGTAAGAAAGCTTGTAAAGTGCGTCTAACTTAGTGAAGAGGTTGATAACTTCTAAACCCTTCCTGGAACTTAGATTGCTTCAACTGAAGATCATCTTGCACTAATACATCACTAAACTTTCAATCACAAGATCAATTCAAACTTAGGCACTCATTAAAAGTCTTTCCAATGTTGGCACATCTGAGAGGTTGAACTGGCAAGAGATGGTGCCTAGCTTCCTAGACCTTGTTTCAATATGTTTGAGTTCCAAAGTTGACTCAATGTTATCAACATGGCGCCATAGTGTCTTTGGACTAGTTCCTTAGAGTTTCAAAAACATTCTGGCTCCTTGAAAATTCCTACTACATGCTTGGGCATCATTTCAAGGTCCTAGAACCATGATGTAGCGCCTTATTGCTCTAGGCACCCATTCATGATTGTGCAACTTGAGATTGGCACCTTATTGCTCTTAACATCTTGCACTTCCATACCTTGATTGAAGACTCCACATCCTTGGGCACTCATTTGGACATCACCTAATTGAGTGCCTAGGAGGTATAAAGCTTAACGTTGACATGAGGACAAGCACTTAGTAAAGGAGAGTTTCTCAAACATTTAAACATGTGAATGAAGTCATAGAAATGCACTAAGTCATCTAGGTGCCATTTTCCCCTTGTGTACCCTTACATTTGCACCTAAGAGGAAGTTGCAACTTTACACTGCCTCCTTTTGATGATTTTTGGGGCAGCAAAAAACCTTTCACCACGGGCAAATGTCTCAGAGATATAAAAACTGAGAGAGGTTATTGTAGAGGCACTCTACATGATCGCATTGCTTCAGACGGAATGTTTCTAAGTGACATGGTTTTGGAGTAACAACCATTTAAAGATTGCTGCCTTTTTGCACTTTGGACTCTTCAGGGATATCGTCAGTACAATATAGCTCAGACTGTTTCGACATGTTTGGGTGAAAAATAGGACCATGCCTAGCGTAAATGTACCCATCCGAACACGTTGGAACAGTCAGTTTGGTCGCATCAGGAGCAGGACACCAAAAATGCATAACATGATGATGTAAAAATGTGTGTATAAATGCAGCAAGAAATTAAAAAAAGACAAACCTTACAAATTAATGTGCATACTTACAACTCAATGTAACATGACTTTACAAAATCAATGTGAATACTTACAAATTAATCCAATGAACCATCCGGGTCTGCTCTACTCTTTATTGTGTCAAGTATTGCTTCATGCTTAGACTCACGCACCTTCCACAAGATTTTGTTCAAAGGTCTACCTTGATACTTTATCAAATGAACATTGGATGCCATGACAAGGTTCGAGTAATGAAGAATCTTCTGATGCGTGTCAAAGTCCTGAAATAGCCAAACATTAACACTCTTATGTGGGTACCTTCTAAGCCATGTTCCAGTAATAACTACTGAGCCTGTAGGGTATTCGATGTTTTCTCCATCTGTAACAGGGGCCTCCAATTTCTTTTTGGCCTCAACACGACATAAGTAATAATCTATTCCCTCTTCATTATCTTCATCTACAATAACTGTATATACGTGCCCTACATTGATATGTGTAGCAAATTAGATGAAATTAGTCAACATTACAAAAACACTACAAAGTAAGATGATATTACCTGGTTGAACTAGATGAAATTAGATGCGTATACATGCCCTATATTACCTAGTTGAACTAAATCTAATATGTGGTCAAAGTCAACTAATGATTCCATCTGTGTTAGTTCCAGTGCCATCGGGGGTTGGTACGTGTCAAGTGGGCTAAGATAACTTAACTGCCATTCGTCAACCCACTCCTTTGACTCGCACTCATCCTAGACTTGAATTGTATAGGAAGAACAAAAGCATGACATCTTTCACGTATGGATACTCCATGAACCTGCAATTGAGCTTCTGAAAGAGTGCATCTCATTTGATCCTGTTAGTGTACAACAGTCCTCATATGGTGCAATGTTAGTATCATCTATCAACCAAAAAAATCTACAAACTGAAGACTTACCTTCATTACCTGGACCCATGGAAGCATTACACCACTCGACAATTGATTTTGCATCTGTCAACTTTGCATTGTCTTTATACTTTAACTCTTCTCGTGCTATGGCTCTTTTGATACATGCTCCTGCACCATCATGCTCCCCCTTTCCATGCCCGTCCTCACAAAAGTTCCACATATGTTGAATACCTGTAAAATTATGCCTCCTACTCAACCAATAGAAATTCTGCAAGTTCCTGAATTATGACGCACAGTTATCCGACCATATGATATGTTGACTGAACGATATGCCCCTTCTAGCCAAATCATTGTAGAACACCTAAAAGCAACCTTGCACTAACTTCGTAGAATGCATGCGATCATCACTAATATAGAAATTATGCTCCCTTATGATCTTTCTGTCATCCTCTGTACTATCATTCGCATGAATGAATGTGATGTGCACAAATATAGAAACCTGTGTAGAGTTGTAATATTGTGATTGCACCTCACGTTGTGGCTATAGACTGTAGTTCTCTGCAAAGTCGACGACTGAAACAATGCTACCAACCAAAAATGTCTCCTTGCATAACTTGAATTGCAAGTCCAACCATCGAGCTCTATGGGCATGTCTTGCATACTCATACACTATGCTGTCACGAAATATAGGCATAAACTGACACACTAGAATCTTTTCAATAACCAATTCACACCTCTTTGCTTCTTTACCATCTTTTGTATTGTATGCCACTGTTTTATACTTGCCAAACTCTACCAGTTCATTTCCAATCGCATGTGTTCTTTCCATATGTTCACATATTGGCAAATGTTGCAAGCCACCGCAACGATGACATGTGCCATCCAAGCATAATTTTTTGTAGAATATTTGACCTTCCTCTCTTTCACATAAAATTCTTGATATGAAGTCTCTTGAAGATGTTGGTGGGGCACATATGGCACAACCTTGCAAAACATTGTTAGTATGCATATCTAAACATATACACCTATAAGCATCAAAATGGTTAGAAAATTCAATATGTAATCTACAACAACAAGTAGTGCATGTGTGATTTATCTTGAATAGAAAGGTTTTAGCATTTTAAAATATCTTTGACAAATTTTAATTTGAGGATGCTTCTCTAGAAATTTACCATAAAAATGTGTTTGAGTCTCATCCAAAAAATGCTTTGGATGTGGCTCACGGTTCTGACTATCGATTCTCCTTCTTACCACATCCCTTTGATTCAGAGATACCCTTGTGTAATTCTTCCAAAAGTCTTCAATTAGTGATCTCAATGCTTCAACAATTAGTTTATCTTTTCATGGTAGTCTCCCCGAGAACGCCCATAATTCATTGGCATTAGTGTCCTCAATTCTTTGGCATCTTCCAACGGCTCTTGATAAAGTTTTCCTATTAATTCTCAATTCTTGACTCATCTTTCTAATGAGACGAGCTTTCCTCGTTTGACTACTTACTATAGTCGATGTAATCACACGCTGTGTTGCATTACTATCTTTTGTGCGTGAGGTGTTACCCACACTCTCATACGCACTCATTAGATTCTTGACAATAGATTTTTCACTTGAAGCCTCTGATGTTCTCAACCCAAGAATCTTCATGATGGACCTATACTTTATACTTCACATCATTTCAATGAATAGTTGACATCTTGCAGTCTCATTTAACTTTTCAAAGAACAATCTCCAAATCTTATGAGCATATCTTCTACAAGTGGGTTTTGGAATCTTACCTTCCATTGGCTGCAAAATATTCTCATCAATTTCAATCAAATACTTTGGCTTTCTATGCAAAATTCTAGGTGGTGTTAAGTTAGGTAAATTCATCTCAACATTAGGAATTTCATCAATATTTAAATGAGATGGGCTACATGGCATACCTTTGATCGAAGATGGAATAGATGACATACCTTGAGGTTAAGGTGGGAACGATGGCGTACCTCCTTCATCACATGTGAGTGATGATGTACTCTCAACTTGATAGGTGGTAGATGGTGTCCCTACATGTTGACTTGCAGTAGAGGACGTGTCTCCAACTATGGTATTCAAATCTCTCATAGCACGAAGTTTTTGCATTCGTTCTCTTTGTGCCGCCAATACCATATCTCTTTGTGATGGTTGTGGTTCCTCTTCAATTGGTATGTCTTCATTTATCGTGTCCAATTTCCTCTTCTCATGAAGTTCCCTCATAGCACTGCTTTCTTTGCATTCTTAGCTTCTATCTCTTCCTGTGTTGGTTTAATTCTTGATCGTTTCCTCGGCATGATGGAGAATTTGTCTATAGCATGATAAAGAGACCAATATTACTTCCTAAGAAATGAATACAAGATAATAGTGGGGTTGTATTTTTATTATGTCATAAGGATTTATTCTTGTATAGTTTGACATCATGGTATGTTAAGGTCTGTTTATTACACATAATTATTAAAGAGCCCAAGTGTAGAAAATATACATGGCATCATGTGAGATTGTAGGCTGCTTTCTTGATTGGGAATGTGTCTATTTTAAACATGTATGATAAAGCATGATAAAGTAATTCAATCTGAATTAAGGAAAATGTAAAGAACATGCATGTAAAGACTTGACATACCTAAAAAATGAAGATTCGAATGGAGAGAGTAGCCAATTATGTAGTGTTTTTTTCTTCTTGCATCAAACTCCTCAACAATTTGAGTTTTTCACCACTTGCTTCCTTTTCAATGTTAAATTGAATAACACTCAAATATAATTACTAACAACAATACTATTAACCAATCTATAATGTTAAATTCCTAAAATTGAATCACAATTAACATTGTAACACTACAAAAATTGAGACTTAAATAGATATATATCAAACTTGGTGTGAAAACTATGTTATTTCCTCCTTCTCAAGTTGGCAAAGCAGAAAAGGTGGTGGAAAGATCATGCAAAGGTGGTACAATGTGTCAAATGTGCATGTGAACTTCCCAACAACATGAAAGCACTTCTTTTTTGTCGGAGCACGCGCAGAATCAGTATGAAAATAGAGCATGTGGGCCTGGATCATGGTGGTCAACACTTTTTTACCGTTTATATAGCAAGACAAAATGTGAGCGCATTATAACACGCGTTTTGTCCTGCTATAGATTGATCACATCTTGTGTCAGACTTGAATGACCACTAGGTTTTTGAGGGAGAACTTTTCATGTTTCCTGCAAGAGCTTGCTAGATGCTCCACCGTATGATAGGCATAACAATGAAGGGGCAAGCCCTCATAATCAAGTTCTTGATATAAAATGCCCATCGAGGAAGAAAGACAGATCTTCTTTGGAAGCAAAAATTCTAGTTTGTAAAAAATCCTTATCCAAGCATAAATAGCAAGGGTTCTGTCAAGCGATTGCCAATCCACTTCCACAAAGTTTCCTGAAGACTTACTGATTGATTCCAAAACATCCACACCCCAAAACTAGAGAGGCAATCAATATAATCAAACCCATAAATCTACATTTGACGACATAAACCCTCAACACTATACCTTAAACCCTAATCCCTAAACCCTCCAACCCTATCCCTAATCCTTATACCCTCCACACTCTACTTTAACCCTAATCCCTCAACCCTCAACCCTATCCCTAAACCCTTGACCCTTGAACGTCAACCCTCAACCCTCAACGTCAAGCCCTAATCCCTCAACCCTTAACTCTGATCCCTCGACCCTCAACCCTATCCCTAAACCCTAAACCCTCAACCCTCAATGTCAAATCCTAATCCCTCAAACCTTCACTCTAATCCCTCAACCCTAAACCCTATCCCTAAACCCTCAACACTATACCTTAAACCCTAATCCCTCAACCCTTCACTCTAATCCCTCAACCCTAAACCCTATCCCTAAACCCTCAACACTATACCTTAAACCCTAATCCCTCAACCCTCAACCCTAAACCTTATCCCTAAACCCTAATTCCTCAACCCTCAACCCTAATCTGTCATCCCTCAACTCTAATCCCTCATCCCTAAACCCTAAATGCTATCCCTACTCCTAAACCCTCAACCGACTCAATACTATACCCTAATCCCTTATCCCTAAACCCTCCAACCCTATCCCTAATCCTTATACCCTCCACACTCTACTTTAACCCTAATCCCTCGACCCTCAACCCTATCCCTAAACCCTTGACCCTAGAACCTCAACCCTCAACCCTCAACGTCCAACCCTAATCCCTCAACCCTTAACTATGATCCCTCGACCCTCAACCCTATCCCTAAACCCTAAACCCTAAAGCCTCAAGCCTCAACCCTCAACATCAAATCCTAATCCCTCAACCCTTCACTCTAATCCCTCAACCCTAAACCCTATCCCTAAACCCTCAACACTATACCTTAAACCTTAATCCCTCAACCCTCAACCCTAAACCCTAATCCCTCAACCCTCAACCCTAATCCGTCATCCCTCAACTCTAATCCCTCATCCCTAAACCCTAAATGCTATCCCTATTGCTAAACCCTAAATGCTATCCCTATTCCTAGACCCTCAATGGGCTCGATACTATACCTTAAACCCTAATCCCTTATCCCTAAACCCTCCAACCCTATCCCTTAACCCTAATCCCTCGACCCCCAACCCTATCCTGAAACCCTTAACCCTCGAACCTCAATGTACTCAACCCTCAACATCAAACCCTAATCCCTCAACCCTTAACTCTGATCCCTCGACCCTTAACCCTTAAAACTTGAACCCTAAAACCTATCCCTACATGCTAGACACTCGACACTATATCTTAAACCCTAATCCCTTAACCCTCATCCCTAAAGCCTCAACCCTAAATCATTAAACCTTCAACCCTAAACCCTATCCCTAATCCCTCTACCCTTGACACTCTTATTTAACCCTAATCCCTTGAGCATTAACCCTATCCCTCAACCTCAACCCTCAACCCTCAATGCTCAACATTAAACCCTAATTCATCAACCCTAAACCATAATCCCTCAAACCTAAACCCTATCCCTAAACCATCAAACCTCAACACTATACCTTAAACCCTAATCCCTATCCCTCAACCCTTAACCCTTAAAACTTAAACCCTATCCCTACACCCTCAACACTTGACACTATATCTTAAGCCTTAAACCCTCATCCCTAAAGCCTCAACCCTCAATCCTTAAACCTTCAACCCTAAACCCTATACCTAATCCCTCTACCCTCGACACTCTAACCCTAACCTCGACATCAAATGCTAATCCGTCAACCCTAAACCCTCAACCCTCAACACTATACCTTAAACCCTAATCCATCAACCCTAAAACCTAATCCCTCAACCCTCAACTCTCGACACTATACCTTAAACCCTATGAGAAAAGCTTTGTGTATGGTACATCCACAGTGAGTAATTAACAGTTGAAATCAGAAGGATGATCATTATGAGAAAATATTTGCATTGGGGTACATCTATGTTTCTTGCTATCCACCCTGTACTTAGGGAAGGTATATTGTTATGAAACAGGCAAATAATCTCCCATTGTTTACTGGCTCTATCCACAAAAACTACTAAACTATACCTTAAACCCTAATCCCTGAACCCTAAACCCTATCCCTAATCCCTCTACCCTCAACACTCTACCTTAAACCTAATCCCTCGACCCTTAACCCTAAACGCTATCCCTAAAGCCTCAACCCTAAACCCTAATCCCTCAAGGTCCTAAACTCTAATCGCTTATCCCTAAACTCTAAATCCTATCCCTAAACACTCAACCCTCAACCTTAAACCTTAATCACTCAATCCTTATCCACCCCTCTCCTCCCCTATCTAGCTCACTCCCATCTCTACCCTCCTCTGCCCTCGACACTATACATACATAAATATAGGCATACATAGATACATACATACATATAGACATACAAAGATACATAGATATATACATACATACATACATATAGGCATACATAGATACATACATACATACATATAGGCATACATACATACATACATGATTAATAGACTTGAACAGAAAAAATTTAAGGGGAACATAACACGAGCACGTTATAATGCGTTCGCGTTATGTCAAACATGACAAACAATAGACTTGCGGAAAAGGAAAAATGTAAAGCAAAACATAACACGATCGCGTTATGTCTTGCTTTGGGAATCCCAAGCCTTGGGCTTGGGATTTGCTTTGGATTTCCAACCCAAAGGCTTGGAGTGCCTTTTGAATAGTCACAGACGTGTTTTTCCATATTCTTCAAGATTTCACATAATTTTGTTCGTGCTAACCCTCAGATTTGCACATGTTTCAAGGTCAAACAAATCGAACACCTGGGTAATGTTAGGCTTTCTCTTAACTATTTGGCGATGTGATTTTTTTCACATTTTAACAATGTTAAGCCTTTCATCTTTAATTTCTTTTATTTGGGTGTCTGTTTTTGGGCAAAAACCACTGTTTGGTCTTTTTTTCATTGTAAATTAACTATTCATTGAAATTTCAAAAAAATTACATATTTAGAAACTAGACTCCATTCTACAAATATTAAAAAAAGAAAAAAATGATTTTTAATTAGTTTTCAAAATTTATAAGGGTAGCACAGCCAAAATTCTATTTTTTAGGATGTGTCCACTTTGAAAATTAGTAAAAAATTAAATATTCATCAAACAATTATCAGAAAAATCAGGCATAAACTACATGCTATTAGCTAATTTCTCACTAAAGCGATTTTAAAAATACCAAAAAAAAGTTGACCTTTTGAGGGAGCCACAAAACATGCTATGTTATGTTTTTTGACAAAAACAACACCAATTTCTGTGGCTCCCTCTTTTGAACCCCTTAATCTATGCCATTTTCAAAAAAAAAGTAGTTTAGAAAGTAGACTCGGAGCACTACGAATATTGTTTGGTTGCATCTCCAAATTTTGAGTGTAACTATGCTCAATTTATCATCTAAGGCCAATTTTTCCTGATTTTAGAAAAAAAGTGGCCACTTAAGATCCCTTTTTGGCCCTCCATCTTCTTGCACTTACCCCTACTTAGACTTCTAAATTTTCTAATAAGAAGATTTAGAATGAGCCTAGTAGGAAGAATAGTAAACATGTGCACAGTAGTAAGCACCTTTAAGTAAATCTAAAACTTTCCAACCAAGGAAAGAGGCTTGGCTATTTAGAAATGTAATTTCTTCTCAACACTACAAGCAAGAACAAATTGCCAAAGAGAAAATGAGGAAGATTGGAAAGCAAAAGAGATGCCAAGAAATTATCTACATAATTTTATTTCAGAAGCATTCTTGTCCACTAAAATATATTGTGGAAATATCACATCTCTAATTATCTCACCATGATCAATCCATTTCTAGCCAAAAGAGTTGAGTCGCAAGGGTTTGGGTAGGAAGAATTGATGATAACACTAGATTTTAACCATTGCATGTTGGAGCCAAAGGCTTAAGACAAATGGTGTGTAAACACTATAAGGCTTGGTTGACATTGGCTTCCTCTTCCAAAAGAGTGAGAAAGGAATCATCAACAAAATTTCCATTAACATGTTGCAAATTAGTATTAGGAGGGGAGATACCTTTAACTCTTTTCTGGGTGATCGCATGAGCAAGCAAATAGCCAAAACCTTTTGTAGCCAAGACACAAAGACTAGAAGAAAGAGGACAACATTAGAAAATAGAATTGCAGAGCCCAAATGAAGAAGATTGTTGATCATTGATGGTAAAGCAAGCAAAGGCATCCACAAACAAATTTTGAACCAAGCTAAGAAATTTATGCCTAAATCCAAGATATTCTAACATGGCCAAGATGAAGGGCCATTCAATGCAATCACAGGTCTTGGAAAAATCAATTTTAATGAAGATGGCTTTTGCTAAGAGCATTAAGCCTATTCCATACCTTTCTAGACAATAATGATCTTGTCTAGAATATATCTACTCTTGATGAACCTAACTTTGTTAAGGAAAATGATGAGAGGAAGCATATGACATAGGCACAAGGCAAGGGCTTTGGCTATGATCATGAAGGAGACATTCAACAATGTAATTGATGCAGGAGCATCCGGAAGCATTCAGAACAATTGAGACAGTTGACAGTGAAGTTGCAGATTGTAGAGAGAGCGACCTTGGAGAATTCTACATTTTACCACATTTGAATATTAGAGGCTGTGGATCTAGACTTAACATATCCAAAATTCAGATCATTTGTCTTTGATTCTGGAAAGATATCGCTATCGGAAGATTGATTATTTTTGCATAGCAGAGCCGACTGTGTTTAGTGAAGTTTAATCAGCTTGTGGATCAAATCTGTGACTTGCGGAGCAAAAAGGAGCATTGTTTGATGAAGTTTAGGACCTGGCCAACCTTCAATGAGATCTACATGAAGTTCTAGGCATTTTGTGGAGCAGTGCCTTATGTTTAGGCCTGACCTATTTTATGTACACGTTACATAAGCTAGTCATTGCAATTAGGCCAACTTGGTGATGATTTGAAAGCTTGTGGATGATATAAATAAGAGATAAAGGATTGTTTCTAAGTAGTGATTGATAGCATGAATATAGGAAGTGAGACCTGAAGTTGTTTTGATCTGGAGGAGTAGCAGAACAGACTAGAAGGCAGAGCAGGAAGCAGAATGAGTTGTAAAGAAGAGAATTGAGTTGTAGAAGAAAAAAATCATGAAGGAATATTGTTGTATGAATCTTTGGTAATCCCTAGGCTATGGTCTAGCATCTATAAAGCCCTTGAGGCATGTGTAATTTGATTTAAAGTATAATATATGAAGAATGAGCTTTGAAGGCTGGGTTTTTCCCTGTTAGGGTTTTCCCAGGATACATCTTGTGTTATGTGTTCATGGATATCTTTTGTCTTTCTATTGATTAGTTGTTAGCTTCCATTACATATATGTATAATCATGGTGTTAATTGTTTAAGGCTGCAAGGTTGGATAGTCCCTCACCGGACCCTCCTACCTTGACTGCATCAGTAATTAGTTGCTAACTAAAAGTTTCTTCAGGATCACCAATTTTAGGTATGAATTTGATATTGCCTTTATTGATTATATTACCTAAAGATTTTGAGTTATAAGCTTCCAAATAGACTTGAAGAAAGTTAGGGCCAACCATGTCCCACACGACCCTGTAAAATTCATAGGGAAAGCTATCACAACTAGGAGCTTTATCATTAGCCATTGAAAAACTACTTCATGAAGATCAACCAATGTGAGCATCCAGTCACAAACAACCCACTAGGAAGTAGAGAGTCGACAAGGAACACCACTCACTCATTATTAAAGGGATTGATCATGCTCAAGAGAGGGTTCTTGAGCTTTGAGGACCTACTGGTAATGGTAGACAAAAGTCTGAATAATTTTAGGAAGCTTTCTAAGGAGTTGCTAGCCTTCTTTGATGTGTTTGACTTTTGAGAAACCTAGTAAGCACAAAGGGATTGGAAAAATCCCTTGGTAACCTTATATCTAATAGAGCTTGAGGCAACTTGTGGAGAAGACTTTCTCATACCGTCGATCATTGAGGCAGTGCAAGGCTTACAAATAGACTACTGAACCTAGACCATGACACGTTGAAGAATTTGAGGCAGCTTGCAGAGAAGACTTGCTTAGACCACCGAACATTGAGGCAGTGCAAGGCTTGCAAGTAGAACTCTAACCTTAGAGGAATTTGAGGCAGTTGTGCAGGATGGACTTGAATAGACTGCCAACCTTGAGGTAGTTGCAAGTACCTGTGAACATATCGCCGAACCTATTCAAAGAAACAACATTGAATTTGACTTAATACAAACCAAAGTGAGGAGGCTCACTTTTTAAATAACCCCGAGAGTCTAATGCAGGAGCATCTGGAAGCATTTAGAACAATTGAGATAGTTGACAGTGAAGTTGCAGATTGTAGAGAGAGCGACATTGGAGAATTCCACATTTTACCACATTTGAATATTAGAGGTTGTGGATCTGGACTTAACATCTAGACATCATCATATTCATCATATCTAAAATTTAGATCATTTGGCTTTGATTCTGGAAAGATATCGTTATCGAAAGATTGACTGCTTTTGCAGAGTAGAGCTGACTGTGTTCAGTGAAGTTTAATCGGCTTGTGGATCAAATCCATGACTTGCAAAGCAAAAAGGAGCATTGTTCAATGAAGTTTAGGACCTGGCCAACCTTTAGTGAGATCCACATGAAGTTCTAGGCATTTGTGGAGTAGTGCCTTATGTTTAAGCCCAACCTATTTTATTTACACGTTACATAAGCTAGCCGTTGCAACTAGGCTGACCTGGTTATGATTTGAAAGCTTGTGGATGATATAAATAAGAGATAAAGGATTGTTTCTAAGCAGTGATCGATAGCACAAAGATAGGAAGTGAAATCTGAAGTTGTTTTGATCTAGAGTAGTAGAACAGACTAGAAGGCAGAGCAGGAAGCAGAATGAGTTGCAGAGCAGAGAATTGAGTTGTAGATAAAATCATGAAAGAATATTGTTGTATGAATCTTTTGTAATCCTTGGGTTGTGGCCTAGCATCTGTAAAGCCCTTGAGGCATGTGTAATTCAATTTAAAGTATAATATATGAAGAATGAGCTTTGAAGGCTGGGTTTTTCCCTGTTAGGGGTTTCCCATGATACATCTTGTGTTATGTGTTCATGGATATCTTTTGTCTTTCTATTGATTAGCTGTTAGCTTCCGTTGCATATCTGTATAATCATGGTGTTAATTATTTAAGGCTGCAAGGTTTGATAGTCCTGTTGCAAGTATGGGTTAAACCGGTGTTGTCATTGATGTCAACATACTCATGTTGCATTAATGAGAAGGATTGGATGAGCTGTGTGCTGAGGATATTGAGAAAATTAGTCTCAATTAGGAACAGTGAAGAACAGTGATGATAACAAGGTAAATGTCTAAGATAGGTTGAGGATCAGAGGATGCGGTTTAAAGGGTTTATAGATATAAGTCTTGAGATGCTCTAGTCAAGTTTTCAGGGATCTGCATGAAGATATGAAGAAGTTATGGTCGCTCAAGTAGAACCGGTTCTGACAAGTGCTCAGTGGTGACAGAGTGAGACAGATAGGTCTGGTAAGGTCCAGTAATGCATTATCCCACTCTGCGGATTTAAGGAAGTGTTTAGAATGTTCTTGTGAAGTATCAAGTAGATCAGTTTGTGGTTTGAAGGTCTGGAAGAACCTATTCCTTTGTGACAGTGATAACAGACTGTGTTCTTGAGGTTCTGGATGTAGGAGAGAAGGATTTCAATAAGTAGAGGAAGTGTGGATGTTCCTGGTGATTCAGGACAGCTTGTGAAGGTCCTTGGATTATGTTCAGTTCGTGTTGATGGTCCGCATTAGAATTGGAGCCCGGAATTGAAGAAATACTTCCGAATGAAGGTGTTCTTTTTGTGACTGGCCGACCGAATGAATTATACACATTGCGAATGTTCTTGTGGTTGCTTGCCGACTTAGATGTTTGTTCCTAAGTTGATGTCATGTATAAATAAAGGTTTGCGAAGTCATTTCAAGGGTGTACTTGTGGAGATGAGTGTGTGGTAGCGAGGAGAAGAGCGAAAGGAAGAGCAGAAGGATTTGGGCTTTAATGGAACTAATTCAAGCATGGTGACGATGCTATTTACTAGTTCAAGTATGTAATACTCATTTATTGTAGACAGTGTGTCTCTTGTAGGCAGTGAGCCTCTTGTGAGCAGTGTGCTTGGGCAGTGAGCCCTAATTGGCATGTGCCATCTTATTCTTTCTATTCTTCTAATAGAGAATAATATCTTGGGTTAGTCACCCCGTGGTTTTTCCCATAACCAGTTTTTCCACATCAAAATCTTGGTGTCTCATGTGTAGATGTGTTTCTGCTCTTGATTAATTACATTAAGTTTTCATGATTGATTTATTGTTAATGCTAAGTGAATACAAGTGTTGAAAGAAGAAAGTTTTGGACAATTGATTCACCCCCCCCTCTCAGTTGTTTGCCCTAAATCTAACAAGTCCCTCACTAGACCCTCCTACCTTGACTGCATCAGTAATTAGTTGCTAACTAAAATTTTCTTCAGGATCACCAATTTTAGGTATGAATTTGATATTGCCTTTATTGATTATATTACCTAAAGATTTTGAGTTACAAGCTTCCAAATAGACCTGAAGAAAGTAGGGCCAACCATGTCCCACACGACTCTGTAAAATTCATAGGGAAAGCTATCACAACTAGGAGCTTTATCATTAGCCATTGAAAAACTACTTCATGAAGATCAACCAATGTGAGCATCTAGTCACAAACAACCCACTAGGAAGTAGAGAGTCGACGAGGAACACCACTCACTCATTATTAAAGGGATTGATCATGCTCAAGAGAGGGTTCTTAAGCTTTGAGGACCTACTGGTAATGGTAGACAAAAGTCTGAATCATTTTAGGAAGCTTTCTAAGGAGTTGCTAGCCTTCTTTGATGTGTTTGACTTTTTGAGAAACCTAGTAAGCACAAAGGGATTGGAAAAATCCCTTGGTAACCTTATCCCTAATTTTGATCCATTGAAGGCAAGCCTTGATCTGAGCTCCCCACGTTCTATGATTGTTAATAATTTGCTTCTGCTAATGAAGTTTAGTCACACATAATTCTAGAGTTGACGAAAATGGAAATGCTTCTAGCTTGGTGGTGGCACAACGGAGCTCCGAAGTGGTGGCCTCTCATGAGTGATGGCGAAAAAGCACCAAGTGGCACCCATAAATAGACAAAAAGCAAAAAATCTACTTGATGACACTATTCCACTATTGAATCCAACTAACTCCATGATTAGGACATGTCTCTAGGTTACAAATACATTGGATATGAGATAGAGTGGGTTTATGACTCAACAATGATATGTTAAGAAGAAATTGTGTTTTTCAACTTATTTCATTCCCAAAACTTTATATATGTAATCATCTATCTCTATTATCTCTTATAATTCTCTCATAACTAACCAATCCTACACTACCTTATGAGCCTCTAAATTACATTTTAACAATCTTTGTAAACAAGATCTAGTGAAATTGTCCTCTAAAACCTAACGTTTGTAGTTGTCTTGTTTTGGACCATTGTCTCTATTTGTTATTGTTGATGAACTCTATATTTCAAATTACTATACATTAGCACTTGTACCCATAAGAGGTTCAAGGAATACACTGATAGGAACAACCGACAAGATTAGAAGATTTTCTGGGGTGAATTTTTTTTTATGGTGTGAGACAATTTTCCGAGCACTATAATGCTCACAACTAAAAGCCTATCGACTAAATATAAACTCTTATATCTATTTTAAATTGCTTTTCAACATAAATCTATAACCATATATTCTTAATCCAATATAAAAAAAGAAAGACACAAATAATATTTCTTTCATCATTAAACACCTAAAATCCAATAAAATGAAAAGCTCCCCAAATCTAAAATCCTCACCTTGAAATCCCAATAGAGGCCATAGATTTTTGCATCTTTTAGCCTCCCTTTTCCTTGCATCAATCATGTCACTTAACATAGACAAACACTCTAACCAAAAAAAGTGGTCCAAGCAAAGGATACCTCACCCCCCAAGTTGGCCGTGGTACCAAGTACTACCAGGGCAGACACACTCAAGTTGTTTGTCACTTACCATAAGAAATTTCATAACAAGTTTCAAATCTATGCATCCCTCCACAAGCAGATTCCAAGACCCAAAAACAAAAAAATTGTGTTGCCTTATGATTGCCCTAAAAATTAGTGTAATCGTATTGCTTTGCCCTTAGATTAGCCCATGAAAGGCCCTCCTCAAATGATTATAAACCTTTTTAAAGAATCGAAGATGAATCCCTAATAAATCTATGGCGACAATCTTGACGGTGAAATAGCGCCGTCGAACATGGATGTTAGATTGACGACGACTTTACTTAAATGTGGTGGGCCCATGTTGCCCCCACAGCGCACTTCACTGGTTTAAAGCAAAGCACGCCCGCGTGCAACTCGTCGATTCATCCGTCACACCATTTGACGGGAAATTATTCCCGTCAAATCCAATTCATGGGTCCCTTCTATCAATAACTCTTTTCTTATACGGAATCAAGCAGACATTTTGTACAGATCCCGGTTAATGTTAAGCCTGGCCGAAAGTGACGGGATTGTCGTATTTGACGGCGATATAATTGGCGATATTGACGGCTTGCTAGAATAGTACGGCGTCACAAGAGCATTTTACGACTTGACGGGGAGTAAATCACGGATTGAAAAACTTTAGTAGTCTAAGGTTGGAGAACTAAAATACAAGACATCGGTTACCTTATTTCACAAGTATATATGGCTTGAGTTATAAGCAAGTAATGTGGGGGTTTATGTGTACTTTATACGTCTTCTCTCTGGTACGTCTAAAGTTTTGATTTAAGTTTTGGTGTGGACTTGACTGTAAATATATTTTGGGTTAACATTTTTTTTATTGGTAGGATAAACATGTCAGATTTTTTTTCGGTTTGTAGGTATGCATTGGGTACATGAATCGTCAATTGTATTAATGATCAATCTCTTTCAATTTAATGTTAGGACTGCGGGTTATCCACTTCATCGAGGATTTGAACTCAATCGCATCCTTTATGATGCGAGGTGTTTACACTAGTAAAATTGACCATAAGAGATATAATATATCCATAGTCCACGATAGTGTTTGAGGTTGCTTTTGAATGTAAACGTGTCATGACCTTTAACATCAAGGTTTCAGATCACACTCTGACCCATCATCAAGATAAGGAAAAACTTGATGTAGTAAGTTTTTTAATTTCTTCTCTGTCATTTTCTGTTCCCTTTCCCTCACCTCTCCATCTTTTTAACGAGCAAGTACTTTGTTTTTCGTTTTTGTTTCCCTCTCCTTCACCTCTCCAACCTTTTAAGGAGCAAGTACTTTGTTTCTCGTTTTTGGCTCCCTCTCCTTCACCTCTCCAACTTTTTCAAGAGCAAGTACTATGTTTCTCGTTTTTGGCTCCCTCTCCTTCACCTCTCCAACTTTTTAAGGAACAAGTGTTGTAATCTACATCACGTTGTTTCTCATCGTAACGATAGATCATAGAGTGTAATTCGAAATATTGATACTAAAAGTACTACACAATTATATTCAAAAGCACTCTTAAACAAAATTGATCTCGATAAGCTTTATACCGAGCTTAAGCATTCCTAACCAACTTTACTATAATTTAAACAATTTACCTTTAAAGAAAAATGCTCAAAAACGTTTTATATATAATATGAGGCTTTACACTAGCAAAATTAATTTAAAGAGACATAATATTTCAACAATCTACGATAGTGTTTGATGGTGCTTCTGGATGTAAGTGTGTAGTAATTTTTAGTATCAACGTTTTAGATCACACTCTTTGACCCATCATCAAAATAAGCAAATTTTTGATGTAGTAAATTTTTATTACCTTTAAAGAAAAATGCTCAAAAATGTTTTATACATATAATGCGAAGCTTTTACATTAGCAAATTGGATATTAACAGACATAATATTTCCACAGTTCACAATAGTGTTTGAGGGTGCTTCTGGATGTAAGTGTGTAGTAATTTTTAGCATTGACGTTTTAGATCACACTCTATGACCCATCATCAAGATAGGGAAAATTTTGATGTAGTAAATTTTTGTTTCTTTTCTTTCATCTTTCGTTCCCTATCCCTCATCTCTCCATCTTTTAAGTAACAGGGATTATCTTTCTCTTGTTTTTTGTTCCCTCTCCTCTACCTTTTAATCTATTTAAGAAGCAAGTGTTGCAATATGCATCTTTCTCATTCTAATGAGAAATCACACTATGTGATTCAAAACATTGATATTAAAAACTACTACACGATAAAATCCAAAACACTCTTAAACAAAATTGATCTCATTAAACTTTTATGTAAACTTAAACAACCTCACCAACCTTTATATAAATGCTCAAAGGTAATATATATCTCAATAATATCATTGGCACAAACATTATTCCTTCTTAGAGTACAAGTAATATAGTGATGTGGGTATCTATAAAGAAAGCTGGAAAATTAGTTTTGAGTGTGAAGTGAGTTGTTATCTCATAGTTATTAGCTTGTTTAGTTCTTTATTATGGGCTATGCGGTCCTTGAATGAGGAGACAAAATGTGAAGGATGATGTAGTATTGGGATAACAGTTTGGGGACATACATAGTTTTAGTAGTTCATAGAGTTGAATATTTGAGAAATTTGGTCTGGGAATATATGTTCGAGTCAATAGATAATATGGGGAAGACAAAGGGGATCCTTGACAAATCCAAGTTAGTTGGACTGTTACAACATGAGGACATGGAGGATTTGTTCTAGTGCTTGCTTAATTGTTATCCAATACAACAAAGGTTATGACAAGTCATGTGGTATGCTCCCTACTAGATGTTGCTACTCATCACCACTATATACGCATCATCATTCATTTCTGGACAACAATGTTCCATTGCCTAAAGTAGCAAATAATGGTCTTGACCAGAAGTTTAATTGTGCTACCGTTTTCATAATATAAGTGTGACAAGTGTCCGATCATGTAAGTGAACTTATACGTGGAGTTAAATTCTTGATGTTTTGTTTTACTTTAGAGTGATATCTTGATAGCTAGGTTGCTTAAGAGTGTTGTTTTATATTAGTAGTGGTGCTTCTATAAAAAAATATTGTGAAGTGGATTGTATTGTAGAAGTGGACACCTTTTAGAAAATGGAACTGAAGTCTAGATATTTTATTTTTCAGTTTTTTCATTTTTATTTATTTATTGTATTAAGTATTTAAAATAGAGAATATATAGAAACAAAGTTAATAAAGGAGAGCAAATTAAAACAAGATACATTTTAACTAGCACTTGCACCTATAGGAGGTTGAAGGAATACGTTGATAGGAACAACCGAGGAATTTAGAAATTTTCTGGAGTGATTTTTTTTTACGGCATGAGACAATTTTCCAAGCACTATAATGCTCACAAAATAAACTATAAAATCAAAAATATCTATAGTAGTTTTATTATGTAAGAAATTGCTATAAGGATCGACTTTCAATTGAATATAAAAAAAATGAAATATAAAAAAAATTGTAAATTGTGAAGTAAAAGTAACAAGAAACAAAAAATTGTAAAAGCATGAAATTTGTAATTAAAATAATTATTAATTAGTTGATAGGCTTTTATATGTGAACATTATAGTGCTCAGAATTGTCTCACGCCAAAAAAATTCACGCCAGAAAATTTTCTAAACTCATCGGTTCTTCCTAGGTGTATTCCTTGAACCTCCTATGGATGCAAGTGCTAGTTATTAAATAGAGTGATTTGTTAGTGGAGGTCAACTTGGGTCTTTGTTTTAAAATTATAGAAGGAAACCTTTGAAAATTATTCTCCTCTAAAACAAAAAAAGTAATAATAATAATTATATTAAAAGTATTATTATTGTTCTAACTTTAAAATAAGTTAATGTATGTCTCAAAATTGTAATTTTGTTATAAAACTAGTATAGATATATCTTAAAAACATTTATCAAGAGCTATTTTATTTACTTAACAATTATATTATTTTATTTTATTTACATTGTTTACTTTATTTTTATTTACTTAAGAGTCACTTTATTTACTAAAGAGTTATTTTTTTCACTTAAGAGTTATTATATAGTTTTTTTCAAATATATGTTAGTTGTGTTTTAGTTTTTATGTACAAATGTTAGTTTGGAGCTGTTTTATTTACTCTATAATTATTTTATTTACTTAAGAGCTATTTTATGTATTACACTTCAAATTTATTAGAGTTAAATAAAAATATATAAAATTGGTTTATTTAAATATATTTTATTTAAAATATTTGTTTATAGCCTATTTAATCTAGGAAGGTAATATTTATTAGTAGAATTTGGTTACATAAAATAATGAGATATAGAAAATGTATAAAGATATTCACAAGATTTAATAAATAGGTTTTAATAAAAAATGGTATTTTTGTTGTTAGATTTATAGGTGTAAAGGTGAAAAGAACATCCTTAACACTTTTCCCCATTTGTTTTGGACTCACATTGACCATGTGCCCTTAATGTAATAGTTTAGTGTCCAAATATCATATTTATGTGCAAGAGTTGGCATCAATCCTCTAGCTTACTTGATTATGAGTCTTTGTTCCTAGTGATTAAGACCCAATCCTCAAATCTATTGTTTCCAATCCTAGTTCAAGACTATGGGTGCAACCTTGAACTTGGTTTAACATCACACATGCAAGATTGACCCCCCTTTTCTAATTCCCAAATTAATCATGGGCCCAAGCTGAATTGCTTCCAACTAATCGTTGTTCATCGACTCAAGCACAAAAAATAATTGCATGCTAGGGTCCTGTATAAAAGGATAAATTCCTAGTTTATTTTAAACATCCATCATCAGTACATAATTTGATGACAAGAGTATTTACAGAATTAATTACATCAACAACTACAATCATAAGGATAGACAGGGATTTACATGTATTCTTGGCATCTTCAAACTTGTTCCAAATCACTAAATTGATCAAGGGGCTTGACTAAGGCACAAGGTGGGAAGCTACTTAGCATCCCTTTCCTAGCATAACAAGTTCCAATGGTGCTCCTTAATGCCACCATTTTTAGGTATTAGAGGTAAACACAATTTTAAATGCTCAAAGTGCAAAGATTAAGGTTGTAGAGCAAGTTTAAAGCCACAAAATAGGATCAAAAATATATGTGTAGGAATTAAGGCCACCAAGTGTGAGAGTGAATCAAAATAGAGTGAAGGTCAATTTCTAGTCTGTCAAAGCATAAGAGTTAGATATTTGATAGAGGGTGCTAGAATAGATCATAGGGCATACATCACAACATAACATCTACTTGTCACTTCTAGACCTAAGTACACATATCCATCTTGGTCAATTTCTTTACATATCTCAGTATTGTTTCTAAAATAAACTATTCTATCTAGGTTAGTTGTGTTGATTGTTAAATTAATCAATTAATCTAGATAATCCAAAAAAGTTTTTTTTATGTATTTTCATTTTAGTGGACCATATTTGATCTTACGCCCCTAGGGTTTTTCCTTTGAGTTTTATCCTTCTACTTCATTCTCTTAGAACCGATATTTTTTATTACTTTCATCTTTCATTTTAGATTTAATTTACATTGATTAGGGTTTAGATACATCCTTATACTAGATTGCTTTCTTAGATCTTCATTATGGATGCCTTTTTTGCCCCTCTATACAATTTTATATTCATGTGGTACATCCAAGGAGGATGCTTTATATGATGATATTGTTGATCCATTGATTACTTGTGATGTTGTTATGTTTAGTGATGACATTCCTCCTACATTCCATGATAGTCAAACTACATCCTTAGGTTCAAGTGCTTTTGATATTTCATCTTATGAGGAGCCTAGGGATATGGATACATCTATTTCACCTTCACTTACACATGGTATTGATTCACCTTCTTCTATGACTAGTGATGTGCTTGGTGATAGTTGTCCTATTGATGAGCTTCCTAGTGATATCTTATCTTTTAGGCCATTTGTCTATGATGACTATCCTAGTGATGTGATTTTTGTTGATTATATTCATGCTACTGCTAGTGATGGGATTCTACATGACACACCTTGTTTATGTTTACCTTCACATGAGGTTTTTCTCCCTCATATAGCTCGTGATAATAATTATTCCATATCTTTTAACTATGTGATCAATTGTTGATTTATTTAAAGGGGTCCTTCAAGATGTTGCTTCACTTGATAATGTTCATTCTTCTCAAGTAACTCATGCCACTCTCATTATGGATACACCTATGGATCAATCTCCTACACATACTATTCTATCCAAGCCATTTTTGAGAGATTATTAGATGGGATGGTCCTAGACATGTTATTTTGAAACAACTTTTACAAAATAAGTTTTTCAACTTTGCCTCCCATTGAGCCAATTGATATAACTCAAGATATCTCATTTCATTTCAAGGATAAATATGTTTGTGATTATCATGGAATGCATGAGCATCCCATAGGTAGATGCATCAAGCATTAAAATATAAGATACAATATCTTAATGATAAACATCCCTTACAAGTAAGGGATTGTAATAGTCTTTACCACATATTTCTTCCATCCCAACCTAATGAGGTTTCATCCTACATCTAGATCATCACAAACTCATGGTTAACTACAAGAAAATAGTTTGCTCTATTATTACATTCCCTCTTCTATTTTGTTTCTTATTGTTGTTTGCATCAATTTTTATGTTTTTATTTAACATGTGGATGATGTAAAGACACCTTTAGCGGTTTATGTTGACACACATGACTATGAATATGTGTTGTGTGAGTCTTGTCACTTCTTCTTTTGTCCCCTATGTTGTTTCTTCTTATGTTTTTTTTATGGATATGTAACGATGTAAAGGTATGGAGTGACTACCAGCCTGATGCAGGAGCATCCCAAGTTGAAGAGAAATCTTTCATCAACCAAAAAAATATTTGCTTTCTATTCTTTCATTTCAGTTGTAGTTCAGTCATTTGTAGTTTAGCATTTTCTACTACATTTTACCACATCTTCATTTCAGAGCTCGCAGAGCAGGAACTAGATTCTAAACTATGTCTTCTACATCATATTTGAATTTTATGAGATTTGGACTTGTTTGCAGAGAGATATCGCTATCTGAATATCATCATTATTCACATAACAGAGCTTTCCTCAGTCAGTGTGAGCAAACAAGGTTTGTGGAGCAATCCTGTGACTTGTGGAGACAAGCGAAACATACCTCAAGATAGTATGGGACCAGATAGACCTTCATTGAGAACCATATCACGTTTCATCCATTTCCAGAGCATTACCATGAGTTGTAGGCCAACCTACATGTTTCTACATGTTTCATCTTACATTGGAGTTTGAGATCTCTTAAGGATGACACAAAGGATTCTTTGAGCTAGAAGATAATATATAAGCATTCCTTAGATGCAATAGGAAGTCAGTTAGTTTATATTTGATGATAGGATAAAAAGATAGTCTTTCTCGGAGGCACTTCAATTCCATATCATTCATGAATGTTGTAACCTAGAAAGCAGGCCCGTGAGCCCATGATTGTAGCTCGCATCTTGCTGGCATATAAACATTGTAATTGTCTAATATATTAAGCATATGAATCTTCTATTGCATTCTATTCTTGTGTTGTGTTTGTGTTGTTTCCATTGTGTTTACTCTAGCTGCGGGTTTGGACAGTCCATTCTCTGGACCCTCCATCCTTGACTGCACCAAGTGGTATTAGAGCAAAGTTTATGAATCCTTTGGGAGAGAAAGCATTCCAGAAGATCTTGTGGTGAACATATCACCTACGTGACGTAGTCTACTTGTGTTTGTCAATAGAGCACTGATTGTGAGGCAATTGCATCCCTGTATTCAAATCATTGATTAGAGGTAGTTGCACCAGTTCCTAGGTAGAGATGCTGCTAAGGAGGATGCCTACTATGGCCATTGTTGCTAGAAGAATGGAAGAAATGATAGAGATGATGAGAACAATGAAAGTGAGATTGGATGTTGTAGAAGAACATAAAAGAAGAGGACTAAACCCTAGACATGAGGATGAAAGTGATTATGATGGATTTCAAGATGCTAACCAAAATGAAGAAGCCCTAGAAGAAGAAGAATCAAATCAGGTAAAGATGTTGAAAGCTCTTTCTAAGATTGGTAAGAGACATCTTCTGCAACTTCATAACCTAGTGTAGGGACCCATACAGTTCTTGGTTCCACAGCTTCCATGAAGCATTTGTCTTTATCCACCATGAATACAATATGCTTTTCATACTTTATCAATATTTTTTTAGGTATCCAGAACCTTCTTAACATTTTTTGTTGAAAACCTTTGAAATATTTCCATATGATTTCATTTTGTATATATGAATTACCCAAACTCTGTAAGTGATTTCTTATTTGAGTGGCTATAAGTATGTGATTCAGCCAGACAATATCTCCTACACAAGGTAGTTCTCTTAGGAAGTAAAAGAGTAGGCATGTAATCAATGTTCCATACTTGAAAGGATGATTGGTTTATTTTGTTCTTTTCAAGTTCTCCATTAGTTCACTCCAGAATAATTCAAAAAGGTCATAGTCCATATTGTTTTTTATCATGTCATATGCTGTGTATATAGCTGATGCAGACACATAATTTTCTTTGTTGGAGAAGTATACTTTGTATCCAACAATCATTGAAGCAAATTTGACATATCATTCATTGTAAGGCCATTCTTCTCAAATTTGGCTCATATTAGCTGCATTACCACATTTTTCTTCATTTTCTTTATGCCTAGAACCCTTCCGGAGGAGCTCATACCGGTTACAACTTTAATGGCTTCTTTAGTTATCAAATAGGGTTCATCAAGCCATAAAGATTCATCATGAATTCTTCTTAGAATAAGCTTGACCCATGCATCATTCAAAATTGTGGGAAAGTCCAACCAGGTGTCAAGTTTCTTTTCTCCTAGAACTTTGTAATCATCTTTCAGCACAATGTCCATAGTAACCAGTTTGTCCAAATACAGTTTTCCTAACTTCATGTGATCATATTCTTCTAGACTGGTATGAATGTATTCTCTAATATCTTCCATATGCATGACCCCATGTGGAGTAATTGAGAATGCCCCTAATAGATCGTTTTCGAATGATTTGAAGAATTGTTTCTTGAACTTGGGGTGAGGCACTTTTCCTATCTCAATTACGTGAGGAGTAAACATTTTCCCAGAGCAATTTAATTTTCACAGTAGGGTTTCAAGTTGTAAATACCTCTTTCGTTAGATTAGGGTTTCCTTGATCTTGATCTGAAATTCTTTGGAGTATATTGTAGTTGCTTTGAATTTTTCTTTGGTTTGCCTTAGTCACTTGAGTGCATGGAATATAGAATGATTTTTCCTTTGAATACAACTCCTTTTAACCTTCGCATACCAAAACCTAAGTTTCATTAATGTCATCTTTCAAAAAGTTGTTGAGCACCTTCCTGACAGCCACAGACACCTTAGATCACTCTGCAAATCTTCACAATTGGTCCTTTTCTTCTGGAACTTGCTTCAAAGGATTTGTCATGTGATTCCTTTTATCATATCTTCATGCTGGATTTCAGCACTAACTATCTAGCTAGGGGTTTTGGATTTTCAACACTACTCCCCCTGAGCCAGAGCTCCCAATTTACTTCCCAGAGGAAGTATCTGCACCAGAAGATGATGCAGATTCATCCTTGACTTCAATCACATATTTCTTGATCCAAATCTTGCCCATTTCCTTCTCGATTCCAACCGGATCAACCTTTTCTTTTCCTTTATCATTCCTTTGCTCTATTTTCCTATTTTCAGTATGGTAGTTTCTTTTTACATTTACGCTTCTGCAGACTCTTGTAGCATGTCCAAATTTGTTGCAATTGAAGTAGACAATGTTTCCTTGTCCTTGATTCCTTTCTTTGAATGAATTCATCCTTGATCTGCATTGATTAGCCATATGTCCAAATCTATTGCATGCAAAACACTTTCCATTGAATGATTGACTATTCCTTGCATTGTAAGACCAATTTCTTACCAGATTTCTGCATTCATTTGATTTGTGACCAATTTTCTTGCAATTAAAACATTGACCAGAGAATGATGGAACATTTTGATTTACTCCACTCCTGCATTGAGTAGCTTTATGACCAAACTTATTGCAATTAAGACAATGGCCACTGAAAGATGGATACCTTTAAGCATTTGGTTGTCTGAACGGAGGTCTTCTAGGTCTTCTTCTTTGATTTTTAAACTGGTTTCCTCTATTTTACTTTAACTCAGTGTTTGTTTGACCATATTTTGAACTTTCTCCTTTCTCAAATCCCAAGCCTTGCTTATCATCATCACTCCTTTGACTAGCAATCACATCATCAAGCTTTGCAGAACTTAGCTTGACCTTTTCTTCATAGCTTTTGGCTGCATCTAGATCAAATTTTAGAAGTAGCACTTCTTTGCCCAATTTCTCACATTCCTCTTATTTATCCTTAATAACTTGATTTAGATGCCTTTCAATTTCTTCCTTCTTTCCAACTTCCAATGTCAACCCATTTAGAAACTCATGTGCTTCATCTAATTGATCATTTAGCTCCTTGCTTTTCTCTTTTGAACTTCTTGATTTGCTCTCTTTGCTTTAGGATGAATTCATAAGCTTCTTGAATATTAGCTTTTAGATCCATGATTTCTGCTTTGAATATTTCAAGATCAATAAGGGTTGCTTCTAGTTCCTTGTTGCTTTCATAATTTCTAAATCTTCTTGCTGCCATGATTACACTACCCCAGATCTTCCTTTAGTTGTTAAGCTTCTTCCAAGAAACCTTGCTCTGATACCAATTGTTGATAAAAAGGAATACTGAGGGGGGGTGAATCAGTATTCCACAAAACCACTTCTTAACAAATTTATTTATCCAATTTCCAAAGTTAATAACATGACAGCAGAATAGACATAGAAACAACAAGCATAAAGATATAACACATGAACACCAAGATTTTTATGTGGAAAACCCAAAAAGGGAAAAACCGCGGTGAGTGTTAGCTCACAAAAATATATAAGTTATATCAATACTCAAATATAGAGGCTCACTGCCTATAGGGCTCACTACCCAAAGGAATGCTCACTGCAAGAACGACTCACTGCCAAAATAGGCTTATTGCCTAGAGAAAGAAAGAAGAAAGAAGAATGGCTCACTGCCAAAGTGAATTGCTCAAACTGCATCTACACATGCATGGTTGTAGCTCTAATGAAGCACATAAATACTATCTCAAAACTCTTCATCTCTTACTGCTCTGCTTTTACATGGAAATAAGATCTCTCTTCTTCTACTCTTTATTTCATCCATAGAATCACCTTCCTCTACATGTCAGACATATGTTTCTATCACCTTCACATCACACACACTTAACATTGAATTCAATCCCATATATATATCCGCAACACTTAAGATCTTCATATTAGGTCAGCATACTCAGATGAAGTGTATAGTTAATAAACTTCTATCTTTTCAGCCAAAACCATTCATCAAAATACATAGAAGACCTAAATAACATTTAAAACACCTTCTCATATGTCAGATCCAACTATTTAACAACTTAGGATTAAGTTCTCAACAATAGAACTTACCGCATACAATTCAAACTATCATGTCGACTTCAAACACAGACTGTTGTTGATTTAGTCTAACTGTCAGATCACAACTTTTACTATGGACCATAGGGCTTGCTTAAAATCATGTCAAAGACTCCTTAGACATCACCAATCATACATTCAGAACCGCAGAGCAAAATATTCTTTAGCGGCAAAATGCGGACCATCAAAACTCAGACTCTCGCAATCAAACTCTGTCAAACACTATAGTGATACTTAGTAGCTTGCAACTATCTTTCCAGTGGACTTTAGATCTTATAACTATGGATTTAGACACTTCATACAAGTATTTACAACACCTCAAAACCACACAACAAAATTTGTACTTGCAGAGAAATGCGGATCAATTTACTTTACACAGTACAATGTCCCTGTCTTACTTCTGTTCATCCAGACTTAGATATTTTCTTCAAATGACTTCTGGAGGAAGTCATGACCTGAACACTAGATTACATCATCATCAAGTAGCTATGAGTCATCATACTTGAATTGCATTTGCAAGTCTTCATCTACAGAGGCATACTGATCCACTTTCTATCCCTTACTCTGAATACTGTCCATACTCAGTCATTCTGGCCTTTCGGTCTTGAATACTCTTGTACCTTGTTGCCAAATCAAGTTGGTCATCCAGAGTGATGTCTTCTTTTCCTTGTTGCCATCAATGAAAACATTCAATTATTCAACATATCAGTGTCTCTTTCCAACAATGGAGGAATAGTTTGAATATGAGGAAATAGAAGATCCAGAGAGAGTAAGATTTGCAAAGACTAAATTGAAGGGACGTGCTACTATTTGGTGGAAAGAAGTTCAATTAGATAGAAATAGGAGAGAAAAATAAAAATTCATAAAATGGGATAGGATGGTGAAAATTTTGAAGAATTAGTTCATACCTGTTGACTATGAGTTGGAATTGTTGAAGAGACTACAAAACCTAAGACAAAAGGAGAAATATGTGGAGTACACTGAAGAATTTCAAAAGATGATTATTAGCACTGGACACAGTGAAGCAAGCAAGGAGAAAGTGGTGTGGTACATAAATGGATTAAGGATAAACATTCAAGAAGAACTAAGTCCGGTGAGGATGACAACAATGGAAGAAGCATGTCAATTTGCGTTGAAAGTTGAAGAAAAGTTGAATAAGAGACATGAGAAAAGGTAGAGAGGTAGAGGAGGCAAATCTCAAAGAGGTAGAACACATTCTAGAGGAGAAAGACCATATGAGGAGCAAGACAAGGAGAGTATCCCATACCAGAAGGAAAAAAGGGACAACAATTCATACCAGAGAGATGATAGAAATTTCTACCACAGTAGCAGAGGAAATCAGAATTCTTACCGCAATGAAGGATACTAGAGAGATGAAAGGGGATTTGACAAGAGATCATTCAAAGGAACCTATTTCAAGTGTTGAGGTGAAGGACACCAAGAATTTGAATGTCATCAAGGGAGTACTAGGAAAAGGATAGAATAATGCAAGAGCAGCGTATACAAAGGAAGAACCGGCTAGATCACCTAGTTTAGTGGTAAAACTAGAGAAAGGAGAGTCATTATTCATGCCCAAAGAGATTTATTTCAAGCAGGGACAACCAAGGAACCGCTGCAAAGGAAAATTCTATTCTAGACAAGATGCAAACCAGGAGGTAAATGTTGTAAGGTTATCATTGATAGTGGTAGTACTGACAATTTGGTTTCAGAAGAGATGGTGATGAAGATGAACCTGGAGAGATTGAAACACCTAAAGCTCTAGAAGATAGCATGGATTCAAGATGAGCATAAGGTACTGGTGAGTGAACAATGTTTGGTGAAATTTCATATAGGATCTTATGTTGATGAGGTATTGTGTAATATTATGCTGATGGATGTATGTCATATATTGTTGGGAAGACCATGGTAGTATGATAGAAAGGAAATACATGATGGGATCTAAAGAATACCTACACTATAATATCAAATGGGAAGAAACATATCTTGATACCTTTGGAAGATGAGCCTAAAAGTGAAGTATGTGGAAATGCTAGAATCTATTTGGTAGATGGAAGGAAATTTTTGGATGGATTGAGACATGAGAATATGTGTTTTACATTGATTCCAAAGAAGTGTGGTACCCTAAGTGCAGAAACTACCACCGCAAGAAAAGAAGAACCACCACCAGAAGAGATAACTGAATTGTTGACAAAATATCAAGATATCATATCAAAGAATGTACCTAGGATTGCCACCAATCCAGAGTATCAGTCATTATATGGACCTTATACCTAGAGCCAATTTTCCAAACAAAGTGGCACATAGGATGACACCATCAGAAAATGCAGAGCTAAATAGACAAATATAGGAGCTATTGAGGAAATGATTCATCAGAGAAAGTTTAAGCCCATGTGCAATACCTACAGTATTAGAATGGAAGAAAGATGGATAATGGAGAATGTGTATAGACTCTAGATAAATCAATAAGATCACTATCAAGTATAGAATTCCACTGCTAAGGATGGATGATATCATGGATTGTTTGAGTGGAGAAAAATATTTCACAAAGATTGACCTAAAAAGTGGATACCATCAGATCAAGATCAGAGAAGGAGATGAGTGGAAGATTGCATTCAAGACAAATGAGGGATTGTATGAGTGGTTAATGATGCCTTTTGGATTAACTAATGCACCGAGTACTTTCACGAGGTTGATGAATGAGGTTTTGAAGAAATTCTTGGGTAAGTTTTTTATTGTATACTTGGATGATATTCTAATTTTTGGTAGAACCAGAGAACAACATTTGTGGCATATTAGACAAGTACTTCAAAGGATGAGAGGAGAAATTGTTGATAAACATCAAGAAGTGTAGTTTCATGAAGACAAAACTGGTATACTTGGGATTCATGATTTCTGCGAAAGGATTGAAGATGGACCCTAATAAAGTCAAAGCAATTGTTGAGTGGCCAACACCTATGAGCATTGGAGAGGTAAGATATTTTCATGGACTAGCAAGTTTCTACTGGAAGTTCATAAAAAATTTTAGTACTGTATCCACACCAATGATAGAGACAATGAGAGGTGAAATAAATGATTTTAAGTGGACAACAGGAGCACAAAAGAGTTTTGAATTGTTGAAGCAAAAGGTGACAGAGCAACCAGCATTAGCATTACCATATTTTGATAAAGTATTTCAAATTTAATTGTGATGCTAGTGGAAATGCAATAGGAGTAGTGTTAAGTCAAGAAGGGAGACCAGTAGCATATTTCAGTGAGAAGTTGAATGATGAAAGGAGAAGATATTCAGTTTATGATCAGGAGTTATACGCCATAATTCAAGCTTTAAAGAAGTGGAGACATCACTTGTTGCCAAAAGAATTTGTGTTGTACACTGACCATCAAGCTTTGCAATATTTGAACAGACAAGGAAAGTTGAATTAGAGACACATGAGATGGGTAGAGTTCATGTAGAGTTACACATTTGTATTGAAGTAGTGCAGTGGAAAGTCAAACAAAGTTGCATATGCATTGAGCAGAAGAAGGAACCTATTGAGAAAGATGAAAGTAGAAGTACTAGTTTTGAAGAACTTAAGCACATGTATGTGTTGCAAGTATGTGCCTAATCGGTGTTGTCATTGATGTCAACATAACTTTGTTGTCATTGGTGTCAACATAACTTTGTTGTCATTCATGTCAATTGTATCCTATTTTTTTATTTGTTTAGAAGCTTTATATGTTGAGGATATTGAGAAAATTAGCCCCTCTGGAAGAATCAAAAAGTAAATAGTGAATCACAGTGAAAACAGTGAGTTGCATACTGAAGAACAGTCTAGAAGATTGCTCCTCATTTCTTGCTGAATGAAGATCTTAGTCTGTGTATTGGAAGTTATTTAGAAGCATGGCTGAAGATGCTAAATCTTAAGTTTGAGCCTCTGGTATGAAGATTTGAGTGAGTTACATTAATAAAACTCGCTTTTCTAATTATTCACTAGTGCCTAAGAGAAAGTATTTTGCTCTGCATTCCTCTGCATTAAAGTGGTTTGCTCTACGGTTCTAGAGGGAAGTTTGGGATGATGATAAGTGCCTACAATTGTAATGGTTCATGTTTTGGTGGTCTGCAAGATATCTTTCTTTTATGATAGTGTGATAGGTGAAAGTCAAGTGTAGAAGATCAGACATAGTCATGAAACCCTAACCCTACCATCATCAAGGAATCTAACCTAAATGAAATCAAAGGACAATGCAATTCAAGCATAACATCACCTAGACCGTGCGATTCCTTGTTTGAGGGATGTGGATTGCTTCTTCAACAATGAACAATTGCAAAGCTGAAAGCTGCCATGATGGATGATAAAAGCTCAAGTGAATGTTCAGATGCTCAAGATGATAATGTAGGTGCTATACGATTACTGGATGTCTCATATGGAGTGAGAGGGTGTTTATATAGGACTTAGCCAAGATCAATCAACGGTGGAGATTCAGAGGCTATGTGAATGGCTAGGATTGAAAGTTACTAAATTTAGATTCCATTAATTGTGCATGTGAAGGATATGAATGAAAGTTGTCTTACAACACATGATTGACTGGACAAGTGTTGGAATGTGATAAATGATGAGGGCTTAATTCAAATAAAATATTTGAATTAGTTGGGATATGAGTTGGATATTAATTAAATAAATAAAATTTATTTAATTAATAGGATAAATGAATAAAATGGGATAAAATATGATGTGAAAATTAATTAAATAAATTAAATTTATTTAATTAATTGGCTAAGTGGATGAGAATGGGATTTTAATTAAATAAATAAAATTTATTTAATTAATTGGCTTAATGATTAATGATTTAACAAGGTGTTGCTAGACATAGAACAAAGTTGGGACAAATTTGGGTGTCTACATTTTGCCCCTCTTTGATACAATGTTCGATAGAACGTTGTGTCAAAGAAGATACGATATGTGTTCGATAAACAAGTTATGCCCCAGTGTAACTGGCAGGTGATGCCCCCTCGAGAGGTAAGCCAGGCTAACCAGGAAGGGCTGGGTTGGCTCTCGATAGAAGAAAAAGGCTAAAAAGAAGGCTGACACGAAGAAAATGGGAGTTGGATGGAAGAAAATAGGCTGTGGCATAGAAGAATTAGGGTTTGGAGAAGGGCTATAAGTAGGTTCTTCAATGGCAAATAGGCTCATTTGTGCTCATTTGTGCTCAGAAACTAGAGAAATCCAGAGCTCCTGATAGTGAGAGTTGTAGAGCTAGCAGGATGGTTATTCCATGCAGGGATCATTGTGCGGAGTGGGTGAGGACACATCGACAACCAGAGGGAGCAGGCGCACCGGTATGTTTCAAAACTTTTCCCAAAAGTGTGTAATTAATAGCCTAAAAGCGTAATTAATTCACACACATCACCAAAAGCGACTAGGTTAGGAAAGAGCAGTTTGAGGTTGCTTATGTAGGAATAGAGATCGCTTCTAGTAATTCTGGTCGCTTATGGGCGCGGGTAGGTCGCATAGGTAAAAAGGGGTCGCATCTCGTCGGCGGGAAAAACGCAGGCGAAAAGCGCGTAAATTGCAAGATGTGTCGCTTATGGCTAGAAAGAGCTCGCTTATAAGCAAATAGCGGTCGCGTCAAGTAGTTTTGCTCGCTTATGGATAGAAATGGCTCGCATAGGGAAAGTAGCGCGCGTTTAAGGCTAGAAGGGTCGCATATGCTTAGGTGGCTCGCTTAGAGTATAAAACTAGGCGCATATAGAGTAAGGCTTGCTTGTAGGCAAAATAGGATCGCATATGGTATATGACGCGCCTATAAACTAAAGATTAGCGCTTATAGTAATCTAGGTCGCTTATATGCAAATAGGAAGCGCATGAGTAGAAATAGCTCGCCTTTAGACAAAATAGAAGCGCATAAGGTAAAGCCAGTCGCAATTGAGCAGGAAATTAGCGCATGTGGTAAAGTGGACCACTTATGGTAGATGTAGTGTAAAATAGCAAATAGATAAGTAGATTTTGATATGGATGGCTAACGGAATGGACTGACAAGGGTAAATGGATGATGCAGGATGTACTACCGCCATTGTTATTGTGAGAGCCCCATCCGAGAGATTTACGGCTGGTGAGACGGTTAGATGCAGAGGAGCTACTGGTGTTAGAGATCCTGGGCTTGGAGCATGTGTCACGATTAGAGCCAGTGCAGGCACATCGAGGGCTGATGACAGCGATGGTAGAGCGATGGATGAGCGAGCACAGTTCATTCTTGTTACCGACAGGAGAGGCGACCATCACCTTAGAGGATGTATTCTGGATTTTGAGGATTCTGATAGATGGGGATCGTGTGGATTATGATCCGGAGATGGGTCCAGCTGCATTCAGGAGATTGTTTGGGACACCAGACATCGGAGCAGAGGGTTCAGAGATTCCGATGGGGAGGATGGAGGAGCTCTGTGACAGATTACAGCGGGTGGTAGTGGCTATCATTAGATGGCTAGTGGGTGATAGGAGAGTCAGAGGTTTTCCCGTAGGATGGGGGACAGTGATGGAGGGCATGTTTTCATATGGCACGAGATATGCATGGGCAGAGTGCGTGTTGGGACAGCTCTATCATTATCTGCATGATTGCGCATATATGTTTGGAGCTAGTATGTCAGCAGGAGTGACAGTATTGCATGTATGGGCATATGAGCACATTCCGGTGATGAGACCAGAGGGATGGGTGGCTAGAGCAGCAGGAGAGCCATTTGCGCGGATGTATAGAGGAGCGTTGACATATCGACAGCGCCGAGGTGTGGTATACTGGCGGCGGAGATTAGATGAGGTAGATAGATTTGTGTGGAGGCCATGGCTAGGATGTGAGCAGTGGGAGGAGGAGGATGCGGAGCTTGTCTATGCTAGACAAGCGAGATATATTTTTGGACGCGGCGTGTATATTATAGAGCGCTATTTGCCAGAGAGAGCCCTGAGACAGTTTGGAGAGGCACAGGCAGTACCAGTAGGTGATGCCATGTTTGGGAGGACGAGGCAGGTGGTGTTTGATTGGGGTCCAGAGGTTGTGGTGGACACAGATTTGGCAGAGAGATGGATTGCAGCCAGTAGCATGGCAGTGGGGACAGGGTCTTGCAGATCCAGGCACATTGCCAGAGTATGATGTATACTGGGTGACAGCGAGGCCGACTCGGTTGACATGGGATGGGGAGATAGGAGAGATTGGGATGGAGAGGCCAGTTCAGAGCAGACGACGACGGGCTCCACCAGCACAGGCTGTTGTGCCAGCTGCACTAGGGATACAGATGCCAGGGCAGGTGCCAGGTCAGCCTGCTATATTAGCATAGCCTCAGGCACAGATTGGAGCAGGAGATGATGTGGGTATTCAGCAGCTGCGGAGACGGATCAGAGAGGAGAGGAGATGGAGGCAGTGGGCACAGATGAGGCTGAGGAGAGTGGAGATGGATAGGCATCAGGCTGTGATTAGTCTGCGGCATGCGAGAGCACAGGCACAGACCTATCAGGCTCAGCTACAGTTGAGAGCACAGGGGGGAGATGGACAGGACGATGGTGCCCTAGCTAGAGTGACAGGAGAGAGAGACGCAGCTAGGCAGCATGAGCAGATGATGAGACTAGAGCGAGACACTATGATACAGCAGAGCAGGCTATGAGAGCAGAGAGGGATGGTCTGCGAGTTGAGAGAGATAGGGCAGTGCAGTAGCTGCAGGGGATGACCAGTGAGCGAGATAGAGCAGTGGCTGCCTTGGGGACTGATGGAGCTACGATGTACTTAGCCACACAGTTGATAGCGGTACAGGCAGAGCTTCAGAGAGTGCAGGGTGAGGCTGAGTATTACAGAGGCTTATACTATGGAGCTGTGCCGGCAGAGCAGAGGCAGCCTAGCTTCAGGAGCAGGTCAGGGGCTTCGAGTTCACGGAGGTCAGGTGGATCTCGATCAGTAGCCTCAGTGATGGGGCCACCGAGAAATGGAGGACCAGGTACAGGACCTAGTGGCGGTGGTGGTCAGGGCGAGGGAGCTGGCAGTAGTCACGAGGGCATACCTTGTTTACATTGTATTATGATGAGGCCTAGAGCCGATGTTGTACATTCATTCTTTCAGGGCTCAGCTTGTATTGTAGATACTTGTATTTTGACACACATGTATATATATATATAGCAGTTTTGGTGATCTATATGATGTTGTAATGGTTATGATGTTGATATTATGATGGCTATGCCTGTTATGTGTATGGATTATATATGGATTATGGATGGATGTTTATGCAAATGGTAATGAATAGAAAATGTATGAATATGTAAATGGTAAGGATATGGATATATGTATGCATATAGGTAGATGGTAATGAAAGAGATATATGATGGACTTATGTATGGCTAACACACTGGTTTTTGCAGGAGCAGGAACATGGACAAAGGATGATGGAAATGATTGATCTTGGGCTGAGTATGATGGAATGGATAGATAGAATGGATAGGTAGGATGATGATGGGCAGCTTTCAAGTAATTGCTCAAAATGAAAAGAAATGCAGTCCTTATGTTTGATATAGCATATGGATGTTATGCACCAGGGTATAAGAGACCAAGGTGTCGAGGTATCCAATGCGCAACTAGCGTGTTACAATCTTGTCTGAACACATGTGGTCAAGATGTTGAGCCAACATACACAAGATATGAATAATAGCTAGTGTTGGACTTTGACGCTACAAGCAATGGTTTGAGCTTATCTCCACTACACATAATGATAACTTGTTGTTTATATGTATGGAGTTAGTCTTAACATAGAATAGTCTCAAATGCATAAGAGACTGTTTAGCTTCTCAGATGCTAGAGATATTGATATGTAAGATGCTAATCCCAACACGTACAAGATACCAATACGCATAGGAAGAGAATAAGATCATCCCGCAAACATGGCATACGAAAGCTATATGACCATGCCCCAGTCCTTACTTCATCGCAACATACCAAGATATAAATGGATCAAGGCAGTCTTGATTAGGCATAGAAAAGGGACAAGAGATAAATCAAAAGATAAAACAAAAGATACTGTCATCACGTTCTCTTGCCAAATTTTGGGTGCTCTTGGATAGGTCAAGCTGGCGCCTTGTTAAGAGGAAAGCTACATCCTGTTGAAGGCTAAAGTTGTTGATAAACTGTTATAGCAAATGTTGGCTTAAGGCATGCAGACAAATAGCTTCTGACGGACTTTTGATTGGTTAAAGTGCTTGAGCTTTCAATTACACATGGTTTACTTCTTGTTTGAGCTAATCGAAGAGAAGAAGATGGATGAGGAAAGAAGATGAAGAAGATGGGGTGGATCATCTGTGCTTGAGTACTGGAAACTTCCTTCGTATTCCAGACTGCCTACATACCCTATATCCACGGGATCAAAGCACATTTACGATGAAGATGAGACATGATGAATATGTAGTTCTAGGTTTTATTGATGATGTAAGTGATGAAAGATAGAATTTGAGCTGAAAGATTGAAGGATGTTTAGAAGAAAGATGAAAGATGAATGATGAAAGGGGCTATCATCTTAGCCTGAATCAGAGTGCTTCCTTCGCATCTCAGATTGCCTACATACCCTGTATCCACGGGATCAAGGCGTCAACGATAGAGCTGTATGTAGTTCTTATGGATGTCGCTAATTGATTGGATGTTTGATCAGGTGATGTTTGTTATAATTGTTGGATGAATGGGGATAGATTGCGAAGATATGGGTCCTGGTTGCAATTCGTTAAGTCACATTTGTTGTTGGATATGTGCCATGGCTGAAGTTGATAAGGTTTGTTGTGTTGTGAGCTGAGTTGTTTGATGTGTTATGAGCTAGAGATAATAGGATCCACTTCCAAATAAGACTCGACAAATGCCCCTAGTGTGGGATGAGGTTTATTATGCAGAAGCGACAATGCAGAAAAGATGTGGCCAAATGCTAAGGTGCCAAAAGATATAGGTATCATGACAATGTCTCAAATATGATAGCTAGCATTGAAGATGAAGACGAAAGGCTATGTGTGGCATTGCGATATGGATTATGATTATGGCTTATACAAGATGAAATGGGGGAATATGATCAAACGAACCAAACAAATGAGGGAAGCTGGTCACTACACATAGCGCCTGTTTGCCAGGTTTTCACTATGGTACTTATCCAAGGCGCCTGTTTACCAGGTTTTCACCAGAGGATGGATTATTTATCGTATATATTTTTTTTGTTTTTTTTTGTTTGTTTGTTTTTTTTGTTTTTGTTTGTTTTTTATTTTTATGTTTTTTTTGGTTTTTTGGGGGATAGCTGAGATTTATGGATAAAACTTCTTGAGATGAACGCTGTTGACTGGTTCATCCAAGGGAATGCCTTCAGGTGTTGACAGAGTGTATGCACCGGATCCATAGACTGCTGTGATAATGAAAGGACCAAGCCAATTGGGTTCAAACTTGCCCTGTTTCTCTCGATGTTGTTGATTCCTTTGGTTTTCTTTAAGGATAAGGTCGCCAACTTGAAATCTGCGTTCTCTGATCTTTTTGTTATAGCTGCGGCGTAGCCGGTTTTGATAGACTTGAAGATGGTTCAATGCTATAAGGCGGCGTTCATCTAATAGCTCAAGATCATGGAGTTTGGATACTCGATATTCGTCATTTGAGATAGTATGTTGCAGAGATATGCGCAAAGAGGGGATCTCAACCTCGATAGGCAAAATAGCTTCAGTGCCATAGACGAGAGCATAGGGAGTGGCTCCAGTGGGAGTTCTGATGCTTGTTCTATATGCCCATAATGCAGGATGTAGTTGTAGATGCCAATCTCGACCAGCTTCATTAACAGTCTTTTTAAGGATCTTGATGATTGTCTTATTAGAGGCTTCAGCTTGACCATTGCTCTAAGGATAGTAAGGTGTAGAGAATCTATGTTGAATATGGAACTTGTTGCAAAGATCTCTAACCTCTTGGTTCTTGAAAGGGCGACCATTGTCTGTGACAATAGCTTGAGGAACTCCATAACAGTAGATAATGTAATGTAGGATGAATTTGGCTATTTGTTTACCTGTGACATAGGTCATTGGTATGGCTTCTACCCACTTCGTAAAATACTCAGTGGCAGTAATAATAAACTTATGACCATTGGATGAAGTAGGATGGATTTTACCTACGAGATCAAGTCCCCATTGTGAAAAAGGCCATGGAGTGACAATAGGCTGAAGCTCATGTGCTAGTGCATGTATTAGATCTCCATGTTTCTGACATTATAGACATCTCCTTGCAAATTGCTGGGCATCTTTTTCCATAGTTGGCCAATAGTATCCTGCTCGTAGAAGTTTCTTAACAAGGCTAGGGCCAGCAGAATGCGAACCGCAGACACCTTCATGTACTTCACGTAAGGCCATTTTTGCTTCCTCAGAATCAAGACATCTAAGGAGGATACCATCAAGACTCCGGCGATAAAGAGTGTCTCCTAAGATAGTGTAACGAGAGGCTCGACGGATAAAGGTTTTGCGCTGGGTGTTGGATAGTTGAAGGGGAAAGGTTTGATGGTGAAGATACTCGTATATATCCTTGTACCACGACGAGTTGGGACCAACAATTTCACATATAAGCTTAGACTGTGGAACTTCAAATGCTGGGATCAAAAGCTGTTCAACCAAGAACTCACATTTATAGGTGTTAGATGGCATGTCTAAAAGAGAGCCAATCATAGCCATGGCATCTGCTGCTCTGTTTTGTAGTCTGGGAATTTGCTCAAAGGTAATATCCTCAAAATATTTCTTGAAATCATCCACCATTAGCTTGTATGGGAGAAGCTTCTTTTCTTTCGTTTGATATTCATCTAAGACCTGTTTGATAACCAGCTGAGAATCACCAAAGACTCGTAACTGTTTGATAGCCCATTGTACTGCCATGCGTAAGCCTGTGATTAAAGCTTCATACTCTGCTATGTTGTTGGTACATGGGAATGCTATTCTGTATGATTTAGGTATACAATCTCCTTGAGGGGTGACAAACAAGATACCTACTCCAGAACCATGTTGTGTGTATGATCCATCAAAGTATGGTTGCCATCATGCTGGAGAATTCAAAGTAAACAATCCTTCATCAGGGAATTCTGGATATATTGGCTGAATATCTGTGATGGGTGCTGCAGCTAATTGATCAACGATAACTTGTCCTTTGATAGCTTTGCGGTTCACATATTGTATGTCAAATTCACTTAAGATCATAACCCATTTTGCTAATCTCCCTGTGAGAAGGGCTTTCGAAAGGAGATACTTGAGGGGATCCACATTGGAGATGAGCTTTGTTGTTTGGTTCAGCATATAGTGTCGCAACTTTTGGGAAGCAAACACTAATGCTAAACAAGCCTTTTCCATGAATGAGTAATTGAGTTCATATCCCACAAGGGTTCTGCTGATGTAGTAAATGGCTTGTTCTTTTCCTGAGTCATCATGTTGAGCTAGAAGGGCACCCAATACTACGGTTGTTGATGATATATAGAGTAGTAATGGACGATCAGGTATCAGAGGTACTAACATAGGAGGTGTTGCCAAGTATTCCTTTATCTTATCAAAAGCCTATTGACACTTTTCATCCCACTTAAAAGGTTCACCCTTACGAAGAAGATGTTGAAAAGGATGACATTTATCTGCTAGTTGTGAGATAAATATGCGGATAGATTGTAGCCTACCTTGTAAACTACAGAGCTGTTTGAGATTCATTGGTGGAGGCATTTCTATGATATCTTTTACCTTAGCTGGGTCCACTTCTATCCCTCGTCGAGACACAATATATCCCAACAGTTTTCCTGATGTTACACCAAATACACACTTCTTTGGGTTTAGTCTGACTTGGTATTTTTCTAATCGATCAAAGATTTGTGCCAATACTTGTAGATGTCCTTCTCTTGTCTTGGATTTTCCCAGGATGTCATCAACATAATCTTCCATGATAGTATGAAAAAGGTCATGAAAAATAACTGTCATGGCTCGTTGATAGGTAGCTCTAGCATTTTTAAGACCAAAAGGCATTACAACCCAGCAATATGTGCCCCATGGACAGATAAAGGATGTTTTATCTTGGTCTTCCTCTGCTATTCGGATTTGATTATAACCTGAAAATCCATCCATCAAAGATAGCATTTCATGTCCTGCTGTAAGATCGACAATGTTGTCTATGCTTGGTAGTGGGAAATCATCCTTAGGACAAGCTTTGTTAAGATCTCTAAAGTCTGTACAGCAACGAACATGTCCATCTGGTTTTGCTACAGGTACCAAATTTGAAACCCATTCTAGATAATCAATAGGCTTTATAAATTTTGCTTCTAATAGTTTTTGAATTTCTGCTTTGACCAATAAAGCAACTTGTGGATGCATTTTGCGCAATTTTTGTTTGACAGGCTTTGCATCAGGAGATACTGCTAAATGATGTACCACAAGTGAAGGATCTAGACCTGGCATGTCTGCATAAGTCCATGCAAAATTTATAGCTCTTCTCAGAAAAAATGCTATGAAGTTTCTTCGTTCTTGCTCGGAGAGTGATGCTGCCAAAAAAGTGATTTTCGGATTCTGCTCTGTTCCCAAGTTCATGTCTTGTGATTTTTCAACTAGCACAGTTGATTTTTCATGGTAATTAGTGGCAACAGGAAGATCAAATCCCTCATCCTCAGGTGCCTCAGAGAGGTTTTCACCTTTGGATACGTCCTTTATTTTTACTTTTTCACGGTCAAGAGGCACCTTTCGGTTTTCACCTAGTGACCTATTTTGTTGAATTTTGTTTATTTCACTTTTGCGACTGAAGGATTTGATACTTCCACCAAAATATGCTAGTTTAGGTAAATCCATCATGAAACCTACTTTATGATCACCCAATGGAATACCTTGTCTCAAACCCATGAATTTTGCAATGGCTTCGTCATTTTCAAATGTATCTAATATCGGTGCCCCCTGTTGGTCCCAATCGATGAGGTCAGGATATACGAGTGAAAGGCTAATGGAGGAATTGTGATGACTAGAAGAGGTTGCATAAAACATGAAGATGGAATGTTCTTGAAAAAGGTCGGTGATATGAAGGGAGGAGTCATCGATAGTATCCGAGTTAGAAGTCTCTCCTACCGAAGAAGGTCCAACGTCAATATCAGAAATACACTTAATGTCTTTGGGTCGCGGTACCTCCGATTGGTAACCAAGGCCTTGCTTATTAAACTTCTTAGACACAATAATGGGCTCAGTAGGTCCTTGTTCTTGTGATCCCAAGCCGCCATGTCCTTTATAGCCCATGTTCTTTATGATGCGAAACCCATTGTTGTATCGCTCTACTTCAAGTTGGACTTGGTCATTTTCATCAAAGAATATCCAAGAGTTGATGTCCTCAATGTCTTCATCATCCAAGAAACCACCCTTAATGAATACTGTAGGGGGAGCTTTGATAACAGCAAAGGATGAAGTTGGCTTGGATGTAGAGGGCTTACTGCAGGATTTAGGAGATAGTGGAAGGGTACCAACGCAATAGGACTCTTGTAATTTGTATTCACCAGGGCCATGTTCGGTATATTTGATATAGAGGTTGGAAGCGGCTTTGCTAGATGAGGGCTTGAGAAGATCGGATGGGTTTATATAGGATGAAGACGGATATGCCTCGGTGTTGATAGGAATGCGATTCGGACTCTGATATTTAGCTTGAAAGGCATGGTAGAACTCAAATGGATTGGGATCAGCTTGAATGGTAACCTCAACACCCTTATGTGGAAATTTAAGGCATTGGTGGTATGTAGAGGGAATTGCTTTAAGGGTATGGATCCAAGGGCGTCCAAGGATGATGTTGTAAGGAAGATCAATATCAAGGACTTGACAGCGAGTTTCTGTAATGACCGGCCCAACTTGAATAGGCAATAAGATAATCCCTTCGGTATCTCTTTCAGCGTCATCATATGCTCTGATGGTAATCACCTTGGAGGTGTCAACATCTTTCTCAGAATATCCCAATTGCTTGATAAGTTTCAAAGAACATATATTAAGACCAGCTCCCCCATCTATCAAGACTCGTTTGATACAACATTGTTTAACAAATACTTCAATATGGAGGGCTTCGTTGTGTGACGGATGAATGGAGGGCTGAAGATCTTTATCGGAAAAGGTCAAATGACAAGGGGCTGCAATGCTAGCGACCATAGATTGGAATTGTGTGATATTAATATTATTAGGCACCGAAGACTCTTGTAAGGCTTTATCAAGGATAGCTTTATGTGCGGGGGATACGCGGAGCAACTCAAGAATAGATATGTGTGCGGGTGTTTTACCAAGGTGATCCAAGAGGTTATAGTCAGAGAGAGATTGAGGAGAGTGAGGAGGTGCTCCTTGAATAGTAACTCAACCTCTTCACGTGGTTACGGCACAATCAGGTGCTCTCCATTGGATGGTAATGGTGGAAATGCGAGCATGGTCAATGCGGCCAATGGTAGATGATGCATAGTTATACGGAATAGCATTTCCAGCCTGAAGGTTATTTGTCTGATCATGAGATGGAAGTGGATTCTTGAAAGTCTCTAGATCATAGTTTGATGTTGGTTGTTGAGTAGGTTGAACTGTTGAAGGTGTGACGTTGATTAAACCTTGATCAATGCAGTCTTGGATAACATGTTTTAAGCGCATACAACCATTTGTTTTGTGCCCTTTAACTCGATGGTAATCACAATACTCATTTTCTTTGTACCAAGGAGCTCGAAAGAGTGGTTCGCCATTTGGTGGTGCATCGGGTAGAATAATGTCTCCTACTTGAAGTAGCTTTTGAAGAATAACTTCCATGGGTTCCACTAATGGTGTAAATTGTCGGCGTGGATTGGAAGTTTGGCGTTGATTTCTTCGTTGTGGAAAAGGCTGTCTTGGTGTGGAGGCTACTTGAATGTTGATGGGAGCTCTCATAGTTTGAATATTCTTCGCGTTTACAATACCGTCATTTACAACATTCTTGTTCTTGTTCCAAAAGCGAGACTTATCATTGGAATTTTGAGGAGAATCTTTGTTGTTGCGAAAGATCTTGATAGTGCCCTTGGCAATTAAGGCTCATTCAATAATAACTCCTTTGGAAACTAGTTCGTCAAAGGTGCTAGCACTCTACAATTGTAGTTGGAATGACAGCTCAGGATGAAGATTTTGAACAAAGATGTCAAGCTATTGTTTCTCAGGTATTTCCCATGATAATTTGCTAGCCATATTACGCCATCGTTGGGTAAAAGCAGAAAAGGGTTCACCATTGCGCTGTTTGGTATTGACAAGGTCATTCATGTTTACCTCATGTTCAATATTGAAGGCAAAGTGTGATCAAAATTTGTTTGCTAATTCCGCAAAAGATTTGATGCCCGGGGGTAAATGAGAAAACCATTCAAGAGCTTGTCCTGCTAAGCTTCGAGGAAATAGTCTCAAAAGATACGTATCGTCATAAGAGACATCAAGACATGCTACAAAAAAGGCTCAAAGATGGTCTTCCGAATTCCCTTTCCCTTTGTATTTATCAAATTGTGGGATTTCAAAATGTGGTGGAAAAGGTATCCTATTAAGAGACTTGTCAAATGGACAGGCGCATATGTTTTTGAGAGAAAAGGGTTTCTTGCCTTGTCCTACCCTTTCATCGATCATTTGTTGAACATCTGCTGAAGATAATTGCTGTTGTTGCGAAGGGGGTGGAGTATGATAGGAGATATATTGTGGTTGCGGTTGTGGGATATATGGAGTTGTGATTGTTTGTTGCGGTTGTGTACCCACAATGTATGTCAAAGGATTGGTATGTGACACGTATGTGTTGGAGGATTGTTGTCCTTGAGACACAAGCGGCAATTGGGTGTGCATCACGTGGGAAGTGGAGAGTGGATTGATAGTAGCGAATGGTTGGGAAGTTGGGATTTGATTCGTGACATGGTAAGTAATAGAGGGATTGGTAGATACGACAGAAACATTTGGATTTGTATTTTGGACGATATGAGGATGGGTATGTGTCATAGGTTGGGTGATAATAGGATCGCTTTGGGTAGCATAGGATGGATTGATGGTGCGTGAAGGATTGGAAGAATATGATGACATGGATGTAAGTTGATCAACATAAGCAATCTTATTGTTCGGATTGGCTTGAGAAACGGGGGGATCACTCATGTCAATGAGACTAACGTTGGGATTATATGATAGCGTGGAAGGATTAGCAGTTGGTATATGGGATATGGTATTTGTATGAGATGTAGTGGATTGTAATGGGTGTGAAGCATGGACAACATGTGTTGTTGGAGTGGTTTGAGAGGTTTGCACACTATAAGACATGGGAATAGCTTGTGATGCTCGAAGTATTTGCACTTGTGTTACATGGACAGCTTGTGTTACTTGAGGCATGGAAACAGTCATGGTAGAAGGAGAGATATGTTGAGGAACATGGAAAGGTGGAATGTTGAGATTTTGTGACATGAGAGGGAGCACATTGGTGGGCACTATCAATGGTTCTAAAGTATGCTCTGATCGTGGTGGCTCAAATGAAGCAACAATAGGCAATGAGGACGATGTTTGCGATGTAATAGGAGATGATGTGACTATAGTAGATGGTCTATTCACAACAATAGCAGTAGTGTTGGGATCTTGCTCTCTAATAGCGGATATGTCAAAATCTTTTGGTAGTTTAGCACCCATGCGAGCAAGTTGGAGAAAGCAACAATCAGGCTCAGATATCATAAGTTTCTCAACTTGGTCCCATAGATAGGTATCTTGGAATTCTGATGAGTCGTCTTGAGATTGTTCTTTGAAAGTTTCCAAGGATGGTGGAGGTTGCATTCGTTGTGAAGATGACTCGCTAATAGTGTATCCTTGAGGTATAAACATATGAGAAGGCATACCAGTTGTGAATTGAGTTGCGTCCTTAAGAGGTGTTGTGAACTGTTTCATCTTAGCTTGCAATTTGGCTTCCATTTCAGCTTTCAATTTGGCTTCTATTTCAGCTCGATATTGACTCCTAGTTTGAGGCATGATGTTGATGATGAAGTTGAGCTTGTCAAAGTTTTGAGACCCAAAAGATGATAGTTGGCTAGTTGGTTGATTGGTTGTTGTTTTGGTTTGCTGGTTTGGCTAATTCGCTTGGTTGATTTGTTTTGGCTGAGTTGTTGTTGCTCAGTTGTTGTTGGTTGTCCCTAGAGGATAGCTCAAACACTCAAGGGAAAGATTGTTTGCTATTGATGTTTGTTGGAGCTAAAGCTAAAGGATGTTGTTTGCTGAAGCTAAAGCTAAAGGATGTTGTTGGCTGAAGCTAAAGCTGAAGGATGTTTGCTGATTGAAATGATTGGGTTGATGTCTGATTTGCTGGTTGGGGTCTCAAAAGGATGGAAAGCTCATGAGTTGTGATTGATTGATAAGCTCAAAATAGGAGACAAAGTCTAGGTATTTGCTGTTGATCAAAGAGAAGTCTGAAAGCTGATGTTTAAGACTCAAGCAAGCTGGACTTGTGGCTAATTTAGCTGATGGACAGAGATTTGCAGGTATTTTAGCTACAGGCGACTAATGATAGCTCAAATGCGACTCAAAGGATTCCAAAGGTGATCAATGATAGCTCAGATGCGATCTGGTTTAGGCTCAACAGAGAATGACAGTGTTAACCAGAAGCGAATGTTATGCCAGAGGCGACCACTGTTGGTTCAAAGGTGATTTCCTGTTGATTAAAGGCGACGTAAATTTCCCTAAAGGTGACAGTCTATTGTTCAAAGGTGAGCTCGTTCAGACATAGAGCGACTAACTGCGGCTTAAAGGCGACTTGGTTCAGTCAAGATGCGATCAACTGTCGTTCAAATGCGATTTGGTTCAGTCTAAAGGCGATCAGCTGTGGTTTAAAAGCGACTCTATTCAGGCAAAAGGCGATCAATTGTGGTTTAAAAGCGACTCTGTTCAAGCAATATGCGGGTAGCTGTTGTTTAAAAGTGACACAGTTTAGGCAAAAAGTGAATTACTACCGTTCAGAAGCAATGTCTGTGATCTGTGCGAGCAGTTTAGATTCAAAAGCGACTATGTTTGTCCAAAAGTTGTCTGATTTTGCAGTTTTTCAGCAAGAAAACAGTGATAACAGTCACTCACACTCACAACAAGCACAAACTGATACAACCTAGGCTAGGATAGCATAGTATCCGTTGAATCCCCTAGCTGTGCCTATTCAAAGTGGGTAGCTCCAGGATCTTGGTAGCACCGGCTCCTCCTTACATTTGCACACACTTCTCACGCATACCAAGATCCAGGTTTCTTATAAGGCTTGACCCTCTCCAAACCTTTAGATTGTCCCTGCTACCTCAGCTAAGAACCACATGAATCGGGGCCGCTTCAAGGGTTTTGCCCTCTGTGTCAATAGATAGAAGGTTTTTGGCTACTACACAAAGTTGCTAATAAGGGCATCCGTTCGGGTGGCTATACATGCGGCAGTGCTACTCTCCGTTATGGAGTCTCCTAGCCTCCAAGGGTTGCGCCTTGGAGGGTTTTGGGGGAGGTTGGCTGTCGGTATAATGCAACAGCACCCGTTGTTTGTGGCTTTCGACACAAACACTTTTCTTATATAGCGGTTCGGAAGGACTTGGCTTTAGCCCGTTACCGCTTGGGTCGTATCCCTTCTCACACCGGGAAGGCAGGCCCTCTAAAGATAATGACAGGTTCTCATACACCCAAGATCCATTTGATAGGTAAGGGGAGAGGATACTTTTGCCATTAAATTTGGGTTACAATCAGGCACATGCAAGCAATCAAAAAGATAAATCAAGCACGGAGCAAACAATGATTCATTTTAAGCACCAAGCCCAAATATGCCTAATTTAGTGGAAAAAAACCACAAATCTTGGACCGATCGAACCTGCAATAGATATGTCAGTAGTTTGATAACCTCCTTTCTTGGACAAACCGATAAGATGCTGCGCAAATACCTGATTAATAGCCAAAAATTGAACTGGAACTGAAACAGATTTGAAAACAACAAAACTTACCAGATGCGATTCACTGCTGATCAAAAGCGATCTTCATTATATCAGAGGCGAAAGGCTGCAGATCGTATGCAACACGGAAAATATAGGATGCGACACCTGTCAGCTCATAAGCGATGCGTATTGGCCAGAAGCGATCAATTGAGGGCTAGATGCGAACTGTATCTGCAAAACATAGTCGACAGACAAAAACCCTAGTCTAGCAGGCGATCACTGTAAATTCAAAAGTGATTCTAATTAACTCAAATGCGGCCTCTGTAGACTCAGAGGCGATCCAGCTATACCCAAAAGCGACCAGCTGCAAGACAAAAGCGACCTGTATCTGCAAAAAAAAGTCTAAACCCTAACCTGCACAGGGGATCATTATCAGTTCATAAGCGATTCAAATCAGTGTAAAAGCGAGTACTGTTAGATCAAAAGCAATGCCAATATGTGAAGAGGCGGCCACTGTTAGGTCAAAAGCGATGCGAATGTGTACAAAAGCGGCCACTGTTAGGTCAAAAGCGATAAATACTGTCTAAAAGCAACCGCAAACAGTGTTAAAATCACAGGCGAGCCTTTTAAAAACAAAAGCGATACGATTTTACCATAGGCGACGACTGTCTGTTTAAAGGCGATCCAGAGAGATAAATGTGGCTGGTTCCAGTGTAAAAGCAGCGCAGAGATCCGAAAGCGGCGGATGTTCATTCAGAAGTGACCGGAATTTACTGCAAGCACCTGCAAAATCTGATCTTCAAAGAAAACAACTCTGAAAAAATGAAGTCAATCAAGGACGTGAGTCCCACCGGGCGTGCCAAAAATGTGATAGGTGAAAGTCAGGTGTAGAAGATCAGACATAGTCATGAAACCCTAACCCTACCATCATCAAGGAATCTAACCTAAATGAAATCAAAGGACAATGCAATTCAAGCATAACATCACCTAGACCGTGCGATTCCTTGTTTGAGGGATGTGGACTGCTTCTTCAACAATGAACAATTGCAAAGCTGAAAGCTACCATGATGGATGATAAAAGCTCAAGTGAATGTTCAGATGCTCAAGATGATAATGTAGGTGCTATATGATTGCTGGATATGATTGCTGGATGTCTCATATGGAGTGAGAGGGTGTTTATATAGGACTTAGCCAAGATCAATCAACGGTGGAGATTCAGAGGCTATGTGAATGGCTAAGATTGAAAGTTACTAAATTTAGATTCCATTAATTGTGCATGTGAAGGATATGAATGAAAGTTGTCTTACAACACATGATTGACTGGACAAGTGTTGGAATGTGATAAATGATGAGGGATTAATTCAAATAAAATATTTGAATTAGTTGGGATATGAGTTGGATATTAATTAAATAAATAAAATTTATTTAATTAATAGGATAAATGAATAAAATGGGATAAAATATGATGTGAAAATTAATTAAATAAATTAAATTTATTTAATTAATTGGCTAAGTGGATGAGAATGGGATTTTAATTAAATAAATAAAATTTATTTAATTAATTGGCTTAATGATTAATGATTTAACAAGGTGTTGCTAGACATAGAACAAAGTTGGGACAAATTTGGGTGTCTACAGATAGTTGAAGACAGTGAAGTTCATGTGCTCCAATGTGAAGAATATCATGAATAAAGTGGTTTGAGTTTGTGTGGTTTCTCTTGGTGATTTCAACATAATTTTGGATACCTATTGATCATGTTCCTACCTTTACATCGGTCCGCGTTAAGTAGTTGAGATCATGTTTGAATATTATTCCCAGATAATGTAGCGTGTAATTAGTCTTAGCCGACATGGTTAATTCCAGTGATTGTGGATATCCCTTGAAGATTATGGAAGCATGTTGTGGCATGGAATATCATGTTTGAGTCCCAGATAATGCGTGGCATGATCTGCATACACCTATACTAGAAATCCTAGCATAATTTTGTATTAGGTCAAGACCTATTTTGTAAATGTTTGTAATACCGACCTTGGAGATTGTTCCAATGGTTGATGATTGTAATGTCGACCTTGATGATCATTCCAAGGTTGATGAAGTGTACAAATACTTGTAATTGACTCGTGGAAAAGGTGTCCTTGTGCAAAGATGGGAAGATAAGGAAAGAGGTGGAAAGGTAGAGCAGAGCAGATGAACTATTGTACTTCAATGTATTAATCTTAGACATGAAGAAGATGTTGATCTTGGCAGTGATCCTGACAGTGAGCCGCTAGTAGGGTTTAATAGCCCTCAGGGTTTAACAACCCTCATTGTAATCTTTCTAGGTTTAGGGTTGAGGTAGTGAGCCTACTAGACCTAGTTGTACTTCATGGCAGTGGACCAGTATGTTCTAGGACCATGGAGTGACCAAGCCTGAACATCATTTTTCAAAGATTGCAATATATTTTGAGAGCTAATCCTCTCCATGGTTTTTCCCCACCTTGGTGTTTTCCACGTAAAAATCTGGTGTCTCTTGTGTTTAATGTTGCATCTGTGTTTAAGTTTTTTGATTTCATGCATTCATTGTTTAATCATAATAACTGTGGACAAGCGATTAATGTTTAAGTGCAGAAGTGTTTGAGTTTTTGGGACAACTGATGCACCCCCCTCCTCTCAGTTGTCCAGCACATTTCATCAATTGGTATTAGAGCAAGGTTTCTTTGAACAAAGTCTAACAGCTTGAGGAAGATCCAAAATGTCTTATAAGAAGGAAGTGCCACATTTTAATGGGATGAATTATGCTCTTTGGAAGGCACGAATGAAAAGCCATCCTCTTTGTCTTGGTTACAAAGTATGGAAAGCTGCAAAAGCAAAATACACCATGCCTGAAAATGGTTTGATGACTAAAGATGAGATCAAAGAATATGAGGTGGATGTCAAAGCAAAAGATGCTATATTAAGTTCATTAAATGACTCAATATTGACAAAAGTTGTGGATCTTGAAACTGCAAATGAGGTATGGGAGAAGCTGAAAAATCTGTATGAAGGAGATGATTCTGTGAAGGAGGCCAAGCTACAAAGTCTGAAAGTGAAATATGAGAGTTTGAAGATGAAAACATAATAGCCTTTATGCAAAGAGTTGATGAACTTGTCACCGGGATAAAAGGTATGGGGAGAACTCTTGCTGATAAGGAAGTGATGAAAATTCTCAGATCACGACCAACGTCTTACAATCACAAGGTAACTGTAATTGAAGAATTTATGCATGTAAAAACTATTGACAGAGATCAGTTACTTGGTAAGCTTATTACTTTCGAAATGAGAGAGTTTGGTGATGCACTGCCAAAAGTCAAGACAACCTTCAAAGCCGATACTTCTGGGAAAACCTCTAGATCAGAAAAGTACAATGTAGAATTTGATGATGAGTTTGATGAAATTGAAGCCAACTTTGTGGATAGACTGCAAAGAGGATCCGATAAGCTTAAAGGTAAATTACCTTTTAAATGTTTTTCCTATGGTAAAGTAGGCCACTTTGCTTCTAGATGTCCTGAAAGAATTGAAAGAAATAGAAAAAGATATGAGAACAGGCCTAGGATCCAAAAGAAATGTTATTATGTTGAAGATTTTGATGATGATGAAGGAGTATCAGATAATGGTGAACCAGATAATGCTAGTACTTTTGGTAATGAATGCTTGTTTATTGCTATTAAGGGAGAACCTATGTCTACTAATCTTGCTAGCTGTGTGAAGGAAGAAAAACCAATGGAAAGTGCTTTGGTTGCTCAGGTTGTTGAAGACAAAGATGAATGGGTTATTGATAGTGGTTGCTCTCAACACATGACTAGTGACAAAAGTAAGTTTGTGAGTTTGGAAAGATATGATGGTGGACTGGTTAGGTTTGGAGATGATACAACTGGTAAGATTTGTGGAAAAGGATCTATTTCTTTTGATGACAAGCATAATACTAAAGATGTCTTGTATGTGAAAGGATTAAAGCACAATCTTTTGAGTGTGGGTCATATGTGTGACAAAGGTTATGATTTAAGCTTTCAAGGACAATGGATGCAAGATTAGGGAAAGCTCTGGAATAGTCATTGCAACTGGTAAGAAGACTAGAGGTAATATCTATCACTTGAAAGGAAATGATAACTATTGTTTGTTGGCTTAGACTGATGAAAGTTGGCTATGGCATAAAAGGCTGTGTCATATAAATTTTGATAACATTATGAAGATAAGTACTGCATAGGCTGTTAGAGATTTGTATAAGCTTGTGAAGCCTGCTAATCCTATTTGCAAGGAGTGTCAATTTGGGAAACAAACAAGAACAAGTTTCAAAAGCAAGGACCAATCAGTTGATGGACTACTGGAACTAGTGCATACAGATTTGTGTGGACCTACCAGAGTAAGAAGTTTGCAAGGAGACAGGTATTTCATGTTGCTTATTGATGATTATTCTAGATTGACTTGGGTTACCTTTTTGAAAGAAAAAGTAGAAGCTCTAGATAAGTTTAAGGCATTTAAGGCAATGGTTGAAAATGAGATGGATTTGAAGATCAAATGTTTAAGGTCTAATAGAGGAGGAGAGTTTACATCAAATGAATTCAATTTCTTTTACAAAGAACATGGGTTAAAGAGACAGTTATCTGCACCTAAAACTCCACAACAAAATGGATTTGTTGAAAGGAAAAATAGAATAGTTCAAGAAGTTGATCTTCTAGAAGTATATTGGAGAGAGGCAATTCACACTACTGTATATATCCTAAATAGATTCCAAGTCAAAGGTAACAGTTCTAAGACTGCTTATGAATTGTGGTATGGTAAAGTTCCTACTGTGAAATATCTCAAAGTTTTTCGTAGAAAATGTTATATCAAAAGAGAAGAAGATCTAAGAAAGTTTGATGCTACGTGTGATGAAGGAATCTTCCTTGGTTACTCCACCAAGAGAAAGGCCTACCAATGCTATAATAAGAGGCTGAGTAAGATTATTGAGAGTGCAAATGTCAAAGTCGATGAAAGTAAGGAAAGGTCTCTAGCATCAAGTTGATATGAATCAGATAAACTGGATGCTTTAGAAGTGGTGCAGCATGAAGACAACTCAGATGAAGAGGAACAAGCTCTAGAAAGTTCTACCAAGACACCAAGGTATGTAAAACTTAATCATTCTAAAGATCAAATCATATGAGATAAGAGCAAAAGAATCCTAACTAGAAGAAGAGCTACAGAAGAACAAGTAAATTTCTATCTGATTTCCAAGATTGAACCTAAGACTGTGAATGAAGCTTGCAATGATGAGAATTGGGTAAAGGCTATGAAAGAAGAATTGATATAGATAGAGAAAAATTAGACTTGGGATCTTGTTTCCAGACCAGTAGATAAAAATGTAATTGGCACCAAGTGGGTTTTTAGAAACAGATGAATGAGAATGGTGAAGTGGTAAGAAACAAAGCAAGGTTGGTATGCAAAGGATACTCTCAAGTTGAAGGAATAGATTTCGAGGAAACATTTACACCAGTGGCAAGGATTGAAGCTATAAGAATATTTTTGGCATTTGCAGCCTACAACAATTTTAAGGTATATCATATGGATGTGAAGTATGCATTCTTTCATGGAGAATTGGAAGAAGAAGTCTATATTGAACAACCAGAAGGATTCGAGTCATCACATCAGGGTGACATGGTATGCAGATTGAAGAAGGCATTGTATGGATTAAAACAAGCCCCCAAAGCCTAGTATGCTAGGATGGATAAGTATATGATACAGTTAGGATTCAGCAAGGGTACTACTGACAACAATCTCTATTTCAAGATCAATAATGAACAAATCCTAATTGTTGCAGTCTTTGTTGATGACATTATCTTTGGAGGCAATGAAGGTAAGTGCACAGTTTTTGCTGGAGAAATGCAAAGTGAATTTGAAATGTCCATATTTGGTGAGATGAATTTCTTTTTAGGTCTGCAAATAAATCAATCAAATAAAGGTATCTTCATTTCTCAGTCTAAGTATGTGAACGAGTTGTTAAAGAAGTTTGGGATGTCCAAGACTCTAAATCGGTAAATACTACCATGATAACTAGTTGTAAGTTGAGCAAAAATGATGATTCACCTATGGCAGATCATAAAAGGTATAGATCTATGATTGGAGGATTACATTATCTGACTCCAACCAGACCTGACATAATGCATGCAGCTTGTCTTGTGGCAAGATTTCAAGCAGAACCTAAGGAGTCACATGTGATGGCAATCAAGAGAATTCTGGGATATTTGAAAGGCACAATGGATTATGGTTTATTGTATCCAAAGGATAATGATTTCAATCTCGGTGCATACATTGATGTAGATTGGGCCAGAGATGTGGATGATAGAAAAAGTACAAGTGGAGGTGCATTCTTCTTGGGAAAAAGGCTAGTATCTTGGATAAGCAAGAAACAAGATTCAATATCTCTATCCACTATAGAAGAAGAATATATTGCAACAACATGTAGTTGTACTCAAGTGTTATGGATGAAGAAGAAATTGAAGGACATCAAAGTTGTGTATGAAGATCTAATTGCAATCTTTTGTGACAATACAAGTGCCATAAACATATCAAAAAATCTAGTAATACATTCAAGGACAAAGCACATATCCATAAGATATCACTTTCTAAGGGAAAAAGTGACAGAGAATGAAGTCAAGTTGGAATATGTATCTACAAAAGACCAGATTGTAGACATTTTCACCCAACCTCTACCTAAGGATACTTTTGAGCATCTCAGAGAAAAGTTAGGGGTTATTACCCCTCCTACTCTAAACTAAGATGCACAAGAGTACATCAGTCTGGTGGTGCTTAGAGTCCCTTCTCTAGATCCAAATTGATGCTTTTAGGGCTACTTCTCAGGGGGAGTAGTCAGAGAGTTTAGAAGAGAGATTGGATCAGAGAAGAAGAGTGCAAGTATGTGCCCTTTGCCATTGATGTCAAAAGGGGAGAGAAATCATGTGAAAAACTCAGAGTGCAGATGTGTAAAGAGATAGGGGGAGAATCTTGTCTTGATGGCTATTGCAGTTTTCACATCATATGTTGCCATCAATGACAAAGGGAAAGATTGTTGCAAGTATGTGCCTAATCGGCGTTGTCATTGGTGTCAACTATATCCTATTTTGTTATTTGTTTAGAAACTTTATATGTTGAGGATATTGAGAAAATTAGCCCCTCTAGAAGAATCAAAAAGTAAACAATGAATCACAGTGAAAACAGTGAGTTGCATACTAAAGAACAATCTAGAAGATTGCTCTGCATTTCATACTGAATGAAGATCTTGCTCTATGGATTGGAAGTTATTTATAAGCATGGCTAAAGATGCTAAATCCTGAGTTTCAGCCTCCTGTATGAAGATTTGAGTGAGTTACATTCACCAGAGTAAAACTTGCTTTTTTTTATTATTCACTGGTGCCTAAGAGAAAGTATTTTGCTCTGCATTTCTCCACATTAAACTGGTTTGCTCTGTGGTTCTAGAGGGAAGTCTGGGATGATGATAAGTGCCTAGAATTGCAATGGTTCATGTTTTGGTGGTCCATAAGCTATCTTTCTTTTATGACAGTTGAAGACAGTGAAGTTCATGTGCTCTAGTGTGAAGAATCTCATGAATAAATTGGTTTGAGTTTGTGTGGTTGCTCCTGGTGATTTCAACGTGCTTGTGGATACCTCCTAATCATGTTCCTACCTTTACATTGGTCCATGTTAAGGATTTGAGATCGTGTTTTAAGATTATTCCCAGATAACGTAGTGTGTAACCAGTCTTAACCGACTTGGTTAATTATAATGATTGTGTAGATCCCTTTAAGATTATGGAAGCATGTTATGGCGTGGAAGATCATGTTTGAGTCCTAGCTAAAGCATGGTGTCAACTGCATACATCTATATTACAAATCCTTAGCATAATCTTGTATTAGGTCAAGACCTATTTTGTAAATGTTTGTAATGCTGACCTTGGAGATTGTTCCAATAGTTGATTGTAATGCTGACCTTGATGATCATTCCAAGGTTGATGAAGTGTACAAATACTTGTAATTGAGTCATGGAAAAGATGTCTTTGTGTGAAGATGGGCAGGTAAGGAAAGAGGTGGAAAGGCAGAGCAGAGCAGAGGAACTATTGTACTTCAATGTATTAATCTCAGACATGAAGAAGATGTTGATCTTGGCAGTGAACCACCAGTAGGGTTTAACAAACCTCATTGTAATCTTTCTAGGTTTAGGGTTGAGGTAGTGAGCCTACTAGACCTAGCTATACTTCATGGCAGTGAACCAGTATGTTCTAGGCCCGTGGAGTGACCAAGCTTGAACATCATTTTTCAAAGATTGCAATATATTTTTAGAGCTAATCCTCTCCATGGTTTTTCCCCACCTTGGGGTTTTCCATGTAAAAATCTAGTGTCTCTTGTGTTTAATGTTGCATCTATGTTTAAGTTTCTAATTTCATGCATTCATTGTTTAATCATAATACCTGTGGACAAGTGATTAATGTTTAAATGTAGAAGTGTTTGAGTTTTTGGGACAATTAATTCACCCCCCCTCTCAGTTGTCTAACGCATTTCATCAATTGGTATTAGAGCAAGGTTCCTTTGAAGAAAGTCTAATAGCTTGAGGAAGATCCAAAATGTCTTATAACAAGGAAGCACCGCATTTTGATGGGATGAATTATGCTCTTTGGAAGGCACGAATGAAAAGCCATCTTCTTTGTCTTGGTTACAAAGTATGGAAAGCTACAGAAGTAAAATATACCATGCCTCAAAATGGTTTGATGACTGAAGATGAAATCAAAGAATATGAGGTGGATGTCAAAGTAAAAGATGCTCTATTAAGTTCATTAAATGACTCAGTACTGGCAAAAGTTGTGGATCTTGAAACTGCAAATGAGGTATGGAAGAAGCTGAAAAATCTGTATGAAGGAGATGATTCTATGAAGGACACAAAGCTACAAATTCTGAAAGTGAAATATGAGAGTTTGAAGATGAATGAATATGAAAACATAACAGCCTTTATGCAAAGAGTTGATGAACTTGTCACTGGGATAAAAGGTATGGGGGGAACTCTCGGTGATAAGGAAGTTGTGATAAAAATTCTCAAATCACTACCAAAGTCCTACAGTCACAAGGTAGATACAATTGAAGAATTTATGCAACTAAAAACTATTGACAAAGATCAGTTACTTGGTAAGCTTACTGCCTTTGAAATGAGAGAGTTTGGTGATGCCTTGCCAAAAGTTGAGATGACCTTCAAAGCCAGTACATCTGGGAAAACCTCCAGATCAAAAAGGTACAAGGTAGAATCTGATGATGAGTTTGATGAAATTGAAGCCAACTTTGTGGATAGACCACAAAGAGGATCCGGTAAGCTTAAAGGAAAATTACCTTTTAAATGTTTTTCCTATGGTAAAGTAGGCCACTTTGCTTCCAAATGTCCTGCACGAATTGAAAGAAATAGAATAAGATATGAGAACAGGCCTAAGATCCAAAAGAAATGTTATTATGTTGAATATTTTGATGATGATGAAGGAGTATCAGATATTGGTGAACCAGATAACGCTAGTAATTCTAGTAATGAATGCTTGTTTATTGCTATTAAGGAAGAACCTGTGTTTACTAATCTTGCTAGCTGTGTGAAGGAAGAAAAACTAGTGGAAAGTGCTTTGGTTGCTCAGGTTGTTAAAGACAAAGATGAATGGGTTATTGATAGTGGTTGCTCTCACCACATGACTGGTGACAAAAGTAAGTTTGTGAGTTTGGAAAGATATGATGGTGGACTGGTTAGGTTTGGAGATGATACAACTGGTAAGATTTGTGGAAAAGGATCTATTTCTTTTGATGACAAGCATAATACTGAAGATGTCTTGTATGTGAAAGGATTAAAGCACAATCTTTAGAGTATAGTTCAGATGTGTGACAAAGGTTATGATTTAAACTTCAAGGACAATGGATGCAAGATTAGGGAAAGCTCTGAAACAATCATTGCAACTGGTAAGAAGACCAAAGGTAATATCTATCACTTGAAAGGAACTGATAACTATTGTTTGTTGGCTCAGACTAATGAAAGTTGGCTATGGCATAGAACGCTATGTCACATCAATTTTGATAACATTATGAAGATAAGTACTATACAGTCTATTAGAGATTTGCCTAAGCTTGTGAAGCCTGCTAATCCTATTTGCAAGGAGTGTCAATTTGGGAAACAAACAAGAACAAGTTTCAAAAGCAAGGACCAATCAGTTGATGGACTACTAGAACTAGTGTATACAAATTTGTGTGGACCTACCAGAGTAAGAAGTTTGCAAGGAGACAAGTATTTCATGTTGCTTATTGATGATTATTCTAAAATGACTTGGGTTACCTTTTTGAAAGAAAAAGTAGAAGCTCTAGATAAGTTCAAGGCATTTAAGGCAATGGTTGAAAATGAAATGGATTTAAAGATCAAATGTTTAAGGTTTGATAGAGGAGGAGAATTTAAATCAAATGAATTCAATTTCTTTTGTGAAGAACATGGGATAAAGAGATAGTTATCTGCACCTAGAACTCCACAACAAAATGGAGTTGTTGAAAGGAAAAATAGAATAGTTCAAGAAGCTACTATAACCATGATGAAGGGAGCTAATCTTCTAGATGTATATTGGAGAGAGGCAATTCACACTGTTGTATATATCCTAAATAGAGTCCAAGTCAAAGGTAACAGTTCTAAGACTGCTTATGAATTGTGGTATGGTAAAGTTCCTACTGTGAAATATCTCAAAGTTTTTCGTAGCAAATGTTATATCAAAAGAGAAGAAGATCTAGGCAAGTTTGATGCTAGGGGTGATGAAGGAATCTTCCTTGGTTACTCCACCAAGAGCAAGGCCTACTGATGCTATAATAAGAGGCTAAATAAGATCATTAAGAGTGCAAATGTCAAAGTCGATGAAAGAAAGGAAAGATCTCCAGAATCAAGTGGATATGAATCAGATAAACCAGATGCTTCAAAAGTGGTGCAGCATGAAGACAACTTAGATGAAGAGGAACAAGCTCCAAAAAGTGCTACCAAGACACCAAGGTATGTAAAACTTAATCATTTTGAAGATCAGATCATAAGAGATAAGAGCAAAGGAATCCTGACCAGAAGAAGAGCTGCAGAAGAACAAGTAAATTTATGTTTGATTTCTAAGATTGAACCTAAGACTGTGAATGAAGCTTGCAATGATGAGAATTGGGTAAAGGCTATGAAAGAATAATTAATGCATATAGAGAAGAATCAGACTCGGGATCTTGTTCCCAAACTAGCAGATAAAAATGTAATTGGCACCAAGTGGGTTTTCAGAAACAAGATGAATGAGAATGGTGAAGTGGTAAGAAACAAAGCAAGGTTGGTATGCAAAGGATACTCTCAAGTTGAAGGGATAGATTTTGAGGAAACATTTGCACCAGTGGCAAGGATTGAAGCTATAAGAATGTTTTTGGCATTTGCAGCCTACAAAGATTTTAAGGTATATCAGATGGATGTGAAGTTTGCATTCTTGAATGGAGAATTGGAAGAAGTTTATATTGAACAATCGAAAGGATTCCAGTCATCACATTAGGGTGACATGGTATGCAGATTGAAGAAGGCATTGTATGGATTAAAACAAGCCCCTAGGGCCTGGTATGCTAGGTTGGATAAGTATCTGATATAGTTAGGATTCAGCAAGGGTACTACCGACAACAATCTCTATTTCAAGATCAATAATGAACAAATCCTAATTGTTTTAGTCTTTGTTGATGACATTATCTTTGGAGGTAGTGAAGGTATGTGCACATTTTTTGCTAGAGAAATGCAAAGTGAATTTGAAATGTCCATCTTTGGTGAGATGAATTTCTTTTTAGGTCTGTAAATAAATCAATCAGATAAAGGTATCTTCATTTCTCAATCTAAGTATGTGAAAGAGTTGTTAAAGAAGTTTGGGATAGAAAAATCTAAATCGGTAAATACTCCCATGATAACTGGTTGTAAGTTGAGAAAAAATGATGATTCACCTATAGCAGATAAGAAAAGGTACAGATCTATGATTGGAGGATTACTTTATTTGACTCAAACCAGACCTGACATAATGCATGCAGTTTGTCTTGTGGCAAGATTTCAAGAAGAACCTAAGGAGTCACACATGTGATGGTAGTCAAGAGAATTCTAAGATATTTGAAAATCACAATGGATTATGGTTTATGGTATCCAAAGGACAATGATTTCACTCTCTGTGCACACACTGATGCAGATTGGGCCAAAGATGTGGATGACAAAAAAAGTACAAGTGGAGGTGCATTCTTCTTGGAAAAAATGTTGGTATCTTGGATAAGAAAGAAACAAGATTAAATATCTCTGTCCACTATAGAAGCAAAATATATTGTAGCAGCGTGTAGTTGTACTCAAGTGTTATGGATGAAGCAGACATTGAAGGACATCAAAGTTGTGTATGAAGATCCAATTGCAATCTTTTGTGACAATACAATTGCCATAAACATATCAAAAAATATAGTAATGCATTCAAGGACAAAGTACATATCCATAAGATATCACTTTTTGAGAGAAAAAGTGATAGAGAATTAAGTCAAGTTGGAATATGTATCTACAAAAGACCAGATTATAGACATTTTCCCCAAATCTCTACCTAAGGATACTTTTGAGCATCTCAGAGAAAAGTTAGGGGTTATTACCCCTCCTACTCTAAACTAAGATGCACAAGATTGCATCAATCCCTTCTCTAGATCTGGATTGATGCTTTTAGGGCTACTTCTCAGGGGGAGTAGTCAGAGAGTTCAGAAGAGAGATTGGATTAGAGAAGAAGAATGCAATTATGTGCTCTTTACCATTGATGTCAAAGGGGGAGAGAAATCATGTGAAAAACTCAGAGTACATATGTGTAAAGAGATAGGGGTAGAATCTTGTCTTGATGGTTGTTGCAGTTTTTCATGCATCATATGTTACCATCAATGACAAAGGGGGAGATTGTTGCAAGTATGTGCCTAATCCGTGTTGTCATTGATGTCAACATATCTTTGTTGTCATTGGTGTCAACTGTATCCTATTTTGTTATTTGTTTAGAAGCTTTATATGTTGAGGATATTGAGAAAATTAGCCCCTCCGAAAGAATCAGAAAGTATACAGTGAATCACAGTGAAAACAGTGAGTTGCATACTGAAGAACAGTCCAAAAGATTACTCCGCATTTCTTGTTGAATGAAGATCTTGGTCTGCGGATTGGAAGTTATTTAGAAGCATGGTTGAAGATGTTAAATCTTGATTTTGAGCCTCTAGTATGAAGATTTGAGTGAGTTACATTCACCAGAGTAAAACCTACTTTTTCTAATTATTCACTGGTGCCTGAGAGAAAGTATTTTGCTTCGCATTAAAATGGTTTGCTCTACAGTTCTAGTGGGAAGTCTGCGATGATTATAAGTGCCTATAATTGCAATGGTTCATGTTTTGATGGTTCGTAAGCTATCTTTCTTTTATGATAGTTGAAGACAGTGAAGTTCATGTGCTCCGGTGTGAAGAATCTCATGAATAAAGTGGTTTGAGTTTGTTCAGTTGCTCCTGGTGATTTCAATGTGCTTGTGGATACCTCCTGATCATGTTTCTACCTTTACATTGGTCTACGTTAAAAAGTTGAGATCATGTTTGAAGATTATTCCCAAATAACATAGTGTGTAACCAGTCTTAGCCGACTTGGTTAATTCTAGTGATTGTGGAGATCCCTTGGACATTATGGAAGTATGTTGTGGTGTGGAAGATCGTGTTTGAGTCCCACCTAAGGTGTGGCATGATCCGCATACATCTATACTACAAATCCTTAGCATGATTTTGTATTAGGTCAAGACCTATTTTGTAAATATTTGTAATGCTGACCTTGGAGATTATTCCAATGGTTGATGATTGTAATGTCGACCTTGATGATCATTCCAAGGTTGATGAAGTGTACAAATACTTGTAATTGAGTCATGGAAAAAATGTCCTTGTGCAAAGATGGGTAGATAAGGAAAGAGGTGGAAAGGCAGAGCAAAGCAAAGGAACTATTGTACTTCAATGTATTAATCTTAGACATGAAGAAGATGTTGATCTTGGCAATGAGCTTGGAAGTGAGCCACCAGTAGGGTTTAACAACCCTCAGGGTTTAACAGCCCTCATTGTAATCTTTCTAGGTTTAGGGTTGAGGTAGTGAGCCTACTAGACCTAGTTGTACTTCATGGCAGTGAGCCAGTATGTTCTAGGCCCATGGAGTGACCAAGCCTGAACATCATTTTTCAAAGATTGCAATATATTTTGAGAGCTAATCCTCTCCGTGATTTTTCCCCACCTTGGGTTTTCCACTTAAAAATCTAGTGTCTCTTGTGTTTAATGTTGCATCTATGTTTAAGTTTCTGATTTCATGCATTCATTGTTTAGTCATAATAACTATGGACAAGTGATTAATGTTTAAGTGCAGAAGTCTTTGAGTTTTTGGGACAACTGATTCACCCCCCCTCTTGATTGTTTGACTCATTTCATCAGTATGAGGATGATCTTGATTTTGCGGAAGCATGGAAAGCATGTAGAGAACCTCTTGTGATAGACAAAAGCAAGTGGTTGGATTATTTCATTCAGGAGGATATGTTGTTTAAAGGGAATTAGTTGTGTATACCTAGGATTTCAATGAGAGATAGTTTGATCAAGGAGAAGCATAGTGGTGGATTAGTAGGACATTTTGATATCAATAAGACAATATCTTTGGTAAGTGAATATTATTTTTGGCCTCAAATATATAAGGATGTAAAGAATTTTGTGCAGAGTTGTAAAATTGTCAAGTTGCAAAAAGGAGTAGTCAGAATACTGGTTTGTTTAAATCTTTGACAGTGCCAAAGAGACCTTGGGAAGACAAAAGCATGGATTTCATATTAGATTTCAAAGAACACAGAGAGGACATGATTCTATATTTGTAGTAGTGGATAGATTTTCAAAGATGACTCATTTCATTCCTTGTAAGAAGATAAATGATGTCGTACATGTTGCTAGCCTATTTTTCAAGGAGATTGTGAGATTGCATGGATTACCAAAGAGTATAGTTTCATAAAGAGATACAATATTCATAGGATATTTTTGGAGAACATTGTGGAAGAAGATAAAGACATACCTAAAGTTCAGTTCAACAATTCACCCACAGACAGATGGATGAATAGAGGTGGTAAATAGGAGTTTGAGTAACTTGTTGGGAGGTTTAGTAGGAGATAAGGTAGGAAATTGGGATATAATTCTACCTCAAGCAAAATTTGCATATAATAACTCAGTGAGTGGAAGTACATGGAATACACAATTTGAAGTTGTGACAGGAATACAACCTAGAGGAGTTGCAGGGCTAAGAGATATCAGTATGGAGAGCAAGAGAAGTACAAAAGAAGAAAAATTTGCAGGATACATGGAGACAGTACACAATCAAGTCAGGAAGCATTTGGAGGAGATGAACACTAAGTATAAGGAACAAGAAGATGAGAAGAGGAGATATAAGGAATTTCTTGTTGGAGATGAAGTTATGGTATATCTAAGAAAGGAGAGATTTCCAGTAGGGACATACAACAAGTTGAAGATGAGGAAGTTTGGACCATGTAGGATTCTTAGGAAGTTTGATTCAAGATATGCATATGAATTGGAGTTATCAGAGACATTTGGTATATCACCTATATTCAACATTATAGACCTATATCAATATCATGAAGAAGAATCAAATGACAACATTGGAGTTGGTTTGAAGGATCAGTTACCACATCAACAATATGTGAAAAAGGAGAGATTTCCATTAGGGACATACAACAAGTTGAAGATGAGGAAGTTTGGACCATGTAGGATTCTTAGGAAGTTTGATTCAAGAAATGCATATGAAGTGGAGTTATCAGAGACATTTGGTATATCACCTATATTTAACATTATAGACCTATATCAATATCAGGAAGGAGAATCAAGTGATAGCATTGGAGTTGGTTTGAAGGATCGGTTACCACAACAACAATTGGAGCAGATAGAGCAAGTTTTGGATAGCAGAATTAGATGCAACACTAAAGGCAAGCCGTATAAAGAGTACCTGGTAAAGTGGAAAGGAAGACCAGAAGAGGATTCATCATGGATTTCTCAGGATGAGGTGGACCACATTGGTTTTCCTCTGGCCCCAACAAAGTGAGGGACTCACTTTTCAAACAACCTCGAGTGTCTGATGCAAGAGCATCCCATGTTGAAGAGCAATCTTGCATTAGCCAAAAAAATATTTTATTTCTTTTCTTTTCTTGTATTTCAGTTGTAGTTCAATCATTGGTAGTTCATCATTTTCTACCACATTTTACCGCATCTTAATTTTAGAGCTCGTAGAGCAAGAACTAGATTCTACACTATGTCTTCTACATCATATCCAAATTTCATGAGATTTTGACTTGTTTGCGAAGAGATATCACTATTTGAAGATCATCATCATTCACAAAACAGAGCTTTCCTCAGTCAATGTGAGAAAACAAGGTTTGTGGGGTAATCTCGTGACTTGCAGAGGCAAGTAAAACATACCTAAGGATAGTATGGGACCAAATAGACCTTCATTGAGAACTGCATCATGTTTCATCCATTTGTGGAGCACTACCATGAGTTGTAGGCCAACCTACACATTCCTACATGTTTCATCTTACATTGGAGTTTGAGATGTCTTAAGGATGACACAAAGGATTTTTTGAGCTAGAAGATGATATAAGCATTCCTTAGATGCAATAGGAAGTTAGTTCATATCTGATGATAGGATAAAAATATAGTCTTTCCCAGAGGCACTTCAATGCCATATCATTCATGAATTTTGTAACCCAAAAAGCAGGCCTATGAGCCCATGATTGTAGCCCACATCTTGCCAACACATAAATATTGTAATTGTTTGAAATATTGAGCATATGAATCTTCCATTGCATTCTATTCTTGTGTTGTGTTTGTGTTGTTTCCATTGTGTTTACTCTAGCTTCGGGTTTGGATAGTCCATTCTCTAGACCCTCCATCCCTGACTGCACCACAACCACTTCCATCATGTTGATAAAAAAACATAGCTTGTTCTCTTTGTGTCGTGATTTTGGATTTTTTGATTGACCCATGCTTGTTGTGCTCCATATTTTTTATGTATTCTATTAGCTTACATCATTGTTGAGATTATATAATGTGTTGCTTTCATCCTCATTTCACCTTCTATATTAAATATTGTGTGTTGACTTGTATGTATTCTATATGTTGCTTTGCTCTATGATACATGTTATGTTTTTCCTAGATTTGGAGGGAATCCTTAAGATATACCACTTGCATCGTCTTCTTTAATGATATTCAATTAGATAGTATATGCTCTTATCCTATGCCATCATGATTGTGTTATTCCTACAAGTTCACATCTTATATGACATATATTTGTACATGATCTATACTTATGTTCTCATATCTAGCATTTTGGCTACTATTGCTTGTTCATTATCCTCATCCCTGGTGGCATATCTTCATTTTATTACATGTATTTTTCATGATTACATCTCACTATCTTAGTTAATGTTTGTCACACAATGCTATCTATAACATGGTTACATGATGAATGCATCTACATGATCATATCTTTACATATTACTTATTCTCCTCTCCTCCAATTCTTTGCATCATTCACATGCAACCAATTTAAGGGGCATATAATATTTCTAATGTTATTTGATTGTTATGATGGCCCTTTTACATCCCTACATTATTCACTTTTAGTTATGTTGGTTCCTTTGCAACCCTATATCACTCATTTTTTGTTATGATGGCTCATTTGCAACAATACATCATTCACTTTTGATTATGATGGATCCTTCACATACCTACATCACTCACTTTTGGTTATGATGGCTCCTTCATAGCTCTTTATCACTCACTCTTGGTTATGATGACTCCACTATAGCCCTCCATCACTCATTTTTGGTTATGATTGCTCCTTTTAAACCCTAAAATACTTAATTTTGATTATGATGGCTCCTTTGTAACCCTACATTTGTTTTGGATTCATATTTATATGCAAGAGTTGGCATTCAACCTATACATTTACACTTGGTGTGTCTTCAAACTTATTCCAAATCATTGAATTGATCTAGGGGATTGCCTAAGACATAAGGTAGGAAGGTATTTGACTTCCCTTCCCTAGCATAAGAAGTTCCACTAGTGCTTATCAACACCAGCATGTTTATATATTAGAGGCAAACAAGAGTTTGAAGACTCAAAGAGAAAAGATCAAGGCTTCAGAGAAGGTTTAAAACCACAAAAACATGATCAAAACTATAAGTGTAGGGATCAAGGCCACTTGGTGTAAGATTAAATCAAAACATAGCAAAGGTTAGTTTCTAGTCTATCAAAACATAATAGTCATATATATGATAATAGAAGTTAGAATTGCATCATGTGGTGTACATCATAATAGATCATCCACTTGTCACATTTAAATCTAAATACCACTATCCATCTTAGTCAAATTTTTTACATATTTCAATACTATTTCAAAACTATGCTACTTTATCTAAGTTAATTATGTGTTTAATGTTAAATTAATAAATTAATCAAGATAATTTAAAAAGAAATCTTTTATTTCTTTTCGATAGAAATCTTTTATTTCTTTTCAATAGAAATGAACTTGAAACATTGATTGGCTCATGTGTGTGCTAATTAATTAAAATTTCAAATTCCATCTATAAAGCATCTATCATCCAAGATACTAGTAAAAGTTTGAGAGTCTCATCTTGTTAAGTTCATTTTATGACTTCCAAAATAAAGAGAGATCCCATTTGTATTATAGAGGAGAATAAAAGTAACATTAATTATCTAGTAGGTTATCACTAATAAATACATCACTTAAATGAAATCTCTATTAATTAATTGAGTTCACATAGTATATGGAAAACACATGCAACAACCATGCATCATTATATTTCATTCTTCATTTGAACAAGATTCTTTGTTTATAAATTTATCCAATTCACAATGTTCACATATTCCAAGTTATTTTATTGGTCAATTTCTTAGGTCTAATTTTAATTAGAGAAAGCCACAGTCAGTTCCCCAAATCTAAGGCTTCTTAATTACAATTTTCAATTTATTTACAAGGTTTAGGTTAGTTAGTCAGGATAAATAATTTTGTTTCCCAAATATAATTTAATAATAATAAAGTGTAGATTAATATGTATGGCATGTTGGTGAAAAACTTGCCCTCTTGAATGAGAGGTTACAAGTTCAAATCTTGCAGGGGTAGGGTATGTATGCCTCATATTAGAAGCACAATTAGGTGCCTCCTGCATACTGGGAGTATGAGGTAGTCTCATATGTTATAAGCCACCTGTAGACCCAAAATCAGGTCGGTTGACATTGTAGACTATAAAAGGATCCATTTCCATTTCCATCCTATTATTCACCACCTAATATTTATATTTTATTTATAAACATTATTAACAATACATTAAAATTTTAAATTCCACTATTTATAATACCTTTCTTAATGTAGCTCCTAAACTAGACCCATATTATTTTTAACACTATCTATTATTTTCCAATTCCTTTCTTAGATTTAATTACCCATTCAACCTTCTCCTATACCTACATGCTAGTAACTAAATAAAATTTTAGCAATGATTATTTTAGTCAAGGAGAATAAACTTTAGAAATCATATATTTCAAATGCAACCATTCTTGGTAGAAAATATTACTTTGTGACTATGACAATATCTTCTCATTTCACACCAATGGTTGAATTTACACAGAGGCAAGATAACTATGCTAAATTTTAAAACGGTATTAATGTAAATCCAAATTTTACCATTGACAAACTTTTTTACCTTAAAAGTAAATAGTAACACTTTTGGTTGTCAAGGGATGCCTCAAATAGAGGAAATTATAAGACAAAGTGAATTCACTATTTTAATTCAATTTATTATTATTGCCCATCCACCAATGGAAAATTTTCTTCAAGCATCATAAACATTTATAAAGTTATGAGGGTTGCTCTAATACAACTGGAACTGCATTAAAGTAAATATATATAATAACTCTTTCACTCATGGATCTTGTGCATTAATTCAAATAATGAAAAAAGAAAACACCAAATGGACCCCACTCTATTAGAAAAGGTGTCTCAACTTTGCATCTTGCTCTTAAGAACTTTAAGAAAAAATGATTTTTTGGCTATAGAACACACAAATGTATTTTCAAGGCTCTAGAGGTTGATGTTGGCCCCTAAAAATGTTGAAATGGACCTTAACTAGAGGAAGTTGGTTACAATGACACGGGCCTCCTTGAGATCTTTAATTTAGAAACAAATGGGATCAATCAACTTCTTGAATAAAAATGTATTGCCTCTGGATGTTTGATCTCCCACGTTTGAAATGCAAGAGCATCTATGAAACATAAGAGCATTGTAAGAGGGAATTACACTTGTTGACCAACTTATAATGCAGGTTAGGGAATGTCATAAGACATCTTTGATTAGAGATAATAGAGCCAAAATTGAGTGGCCAAATTGGTGAGTGATGCTTATGGAAAGCATGCCAAACTTTGGGTGGTTTTATCTTATGGTTTCCTAATTTCCATTTGATGGTTTCATGTATTACTTCTCCTATTTATTGGTTTCTTGAGATGGATATTTCATAGTGATTTTTGTAGGTACTATTATGCTACCAAAATTGCTCCAAATATCTTGTTGGTGATACTCTTATAAAGGCTTAGACTTTGCAAGTGTATTGAAACAATTTAATTACTAAAAAATTTATTGGCTTTCTTTGGAGTGTGGGGTTTTTCTCCTAAAAGGGTTTTCCCCACTAAAACATTGTGTTATGGTAAATTACTTTTGTTTGTATTTCGATGTAACTATATTATCAATTTAATTTTTTCGCATACCTCCTCTCATATATTAGTGTAGGAAGCATATTTTGCACCTCTACTTCCTTTCATTTGGTATTAGAGTTTAATCACCTCAGGTCTTAGGTGTAAGGGATAAGTTTTTTTTTCTAATCTTGGTTTGAGTTGGAGCTTATTCAAAGGATCTTGCTCCAAGAAAATTACAAGCACACCAAGCATACAAATGGAGAGGCTTTTTTAGCCATATATTTTTATCCCCCCAAATTGTAAAATATTATAAGTCATGACCCCCCTCTATTTCTTTTTCCTACCTTTCCCACCATTATTACTATCTAATAAGTCTTCAGTGGGTCCCCTTGGTCAATTTTTATCTTAGTGGCTTAGTGTTGTTCTTTTCTTTTCCCCGTGTTTTTTGAAAGGAAGCTAGGTGTGCAGAAATTGCTTCCTAAACTAATCTAATGAGGGGAGAGGTATGCAAATTATTTACAACCTTTACAATTGCAGCAATATGAAACATATATCAGAGATATTATAGCAGCAAACAAAAATAATAAAGTAGACATAGAGAAGCAGACACAAGATGTACGTGGGGAAAACCTTTTTAGGTAAAAAACCCCAAACTCTAAAACCTGCACAATGTATTATCTGAAACAGGTATAGTTTACAATACACTTTCAATACAATTTCTTCCAAGAGTCTTCAAATGTCGATTATGGAGTTATTTTGGCAACATAATAGTACCTGTAAAAACACTATGCAACTACAACTCCAAACTATGCAATATATAGAGATTACAAGGGAAATATTGGGAGCATCTTGGGATAGGCGTCCACCTTGGCCACATGGCCATTATCCCACATCAAAGGACACTTGTCCATACTTCACATACATCCTTTACATCTATCATACATGGCAGATTTGACTTTCCCAACATAGGAGCGCTCCATGCTAAAAATAGACTATGACAGATGCTCTTACGCATCTTACAGTTGTTATAGATTTTCCCAACATAACAACCTTAAATGTTGTAAGGCAATTTGTCATATAGTGCTAAATATAGTATATTATTCCTACAACAAGTCATAGCCTAACTTGGGTGCCCAAAGATGCCTTTCCCTCATGCAAAGATCCTCACCGACACTTGTCATCACTTGTCATAGGAATCTCCAAACTTGGCTCTTACGCGTCATAGATTCTGTCATATGGAATATTGCCCTCCACACACCACAAGATGCCGACACATGGCATATTAGCAACAAACACAAATAAGAAAGTAGATAGAGAGAAGTAGACACAAGATGTACGTGGGGAATACCTTTTCAGGTAAAAAACCCCACACTCTAAAACCTGCACAATGTATTATCTGAAATAGTTACAGTTTACAATACACTTGCAATGAAAGTTCTTCCAAGAGTCTTCAAATGTCAATTTTGGAGTTATTCTAGCAGCATAACAGTACCTATAAAAACACTACAACTACAACTCCAAACTGTGCAATATATAGAGATTACAAGGCAAATATTGGTAGCATCTTGGGATAGGCGCCCACCTTGGCCACATGGCCATTATCCCACATCAAAGGACACTTGTCCTTGCTACATATACATCCCTTACATCTGTCATACATGGCAGATTTGACTTTCCCAACATAGGAGCACTCCATGCTAAAAATAGACTATGACAGATGCTCTTACACATCTTACAGTTGTCATAGACTTTCCTAACATAACAACCTTAAATGTTATGATATTTTATTTTAGGGTTTAACTGTGTAGTTTTTGAGTCAAACACATGACCCATGTTTCATGAGTAGTGGTTCACATGAACCAATCTCTCATGTTAATGAATGGCCCACTTAGCACTCATTGCATCTAGGTGATGCACATAGGGGTGAAGAATTGGGACTTCCCAGGAGGTCGCAAATGGGGTAGCAAGATAAGTGGGCTTGATCTTGGGGGAAACTCCATGGTTAAGCACGCTTGAGTCAGAGTAGTACTGGGATGGGTGACCTCCCAGGAAGTCCCAATGCTTCACCCCTATGTGCATCACCTAGATGCAATGAGTGCGGACCATTAATTAACATGAGAGATGGGTTCATGTGAACCACTACTCATGAAATATGGGTCATGTGTTTGACTCAAAAACTACATAGTTAAACCCTAAAATAAAATATCATAATTTGACATGCTGCGAAAAATACCTCCTACTTATCAACCATAAATGTTGTAAGAGAATCTGTCATACAATGCTAAATATATCATATTCTTCTTACAACATGTCATAGCCCAAATTGGGTGCCCAAAGATGCCTTTCCCTCATGCAAAGATCCTCACCGACACTTGTCATCACTTGTCATAGGAATCTCCAAACTTGGCTCTTACATGTCACAGATTCTATGATATGGAATATTGCCTTCCACACACCACAAGATGCTGACACATGGAATATTAGTGCCACCTCAAATGTAACACCCAGATCCATGTAGGTTTGAATTGACCATCCAAGTCACATTCCAAGTAAGATGACATGTCACCGTGCCACCTCACTAAGTGACCAAACTGAATGTGCAAGTAACTACAACATTAGGCAATAAATTATTATACAAATAAATAAATAATGCTAGGAATTTGCAAAGGTTGAGACACCTTAATTCCCAACATTCTCCCACTTGTCGAACACCTTGCAAGAGCCAAAAGAAATGACAAGATTTAATTGCTAGGGGCCAAGAGGCCCATAGACTCCGAAAACCATTTGAACTTCTCTGTGCCCACTGGTTTCGTCAATACATCTGCAACATTATTCAAAGTGTCTACTTTCTCCAATATTACCTTCTCATCCTCTACCATGTCTCACACAAAATGAAACTAAACATCAATGTGCTTTGTTCTGACATGGAAAGTTGGATTCTTTGTTAAGCAAATCGCACTCTAACTATCGCAACAAATAGTAATATGTCCTGCATCAACACCAATGTTTGAACACAACCTCTTAAGCCAAATTGATTCCTTACAAGAATGAGTTGCTGCCATATACTCAGCTTCTATCGTGGACAAAACAACCACAAGTTTTCACTTACTCATCCAACTAATTGCACCACCAAACATAGTAAACACATAAGCACTGGTGGATCTCCTGCTGTCATTGTCACTTGCCCAATCAGAATCCATAAATCCATGAATACATACAAAATGCGAAGGTCTTGTAGGATGACCATGATAACATAGGGAATACTCAGAAGTACCCTGCAAATATCTAAACACTCGCTTTACTGCATTCCCGTGTACCTGTCCAGGATTAGCCATAACCAACTAAGGACTCCCACTACTTGGGCAATGTTTGGTCTTGTATAGACCATAACATACATCAAGCTGCCAACAACACTAGCATAAGGTACTTTACTCATATCCTCCATCTCAGAAGGAGACTTTGGACAATCATTCACAGATAACTTTGTCCCCAATGGAACAGGAGCAGTCAATGGTCTACAATCTACCATGCTGAATCTATCCAACACGGTCTTCACATACTTACTCTGGCTTAACCAAAGTTTTCTATTTGCTCTGTCTCTTCTGATCTCCACTCCCAAAATGTACCTGGCTGCCCCTAATTTTTTCATCTCAAACTATGTTGACAACTGAGACTTCAAATCAAAAATCATATTCTTACCATTCCCAATCAACAACATATCATCAACATATAGTGCAATAATGAGAATCCGATCATTTTCAAACTTATAATACACACAATGATCTGATTTCAATCTCAGATATCCAATCGACAATACAAAGGCATCAAATTTCATGTACCACATCCTAGTAGATTGCTTCAAACCATACAAAGACTTCTTTAACTTGCAAACGAAATTTTCTTTACCTTTTTCTATGTAATGCTCTGGCTGTGACATATAAATCTCTTCCTCCAAACCACCATGAAGGAAAGCTATCTTCACATCCATTTGTTCCACTTCTAAATCATAAGCAGCTACAAGAAATACATGAACCAAATAGATGTCAGCTTTGCAATAGAAGAGAAAATTTCACCATAATCAATTCCCTCCACTTGTGAGTACCCATTCACAACCAATCTAGCTTTATATTTTTCAACACTGCCATCTGCACCAAATTTCTTCTTGAAAACCCATTTGCATCCAACAGGTTTCCAACCATCAGGCAAAGGCACCAAGTCCCAAGTTTTATTCTTTTCCAAAGAAGCCATCTCATCTTCCATGGCCTCCTTCTAGGAACCTGCATCTTTCATGCCCATAGCCTCTGTCACAATTCTAGGCTCATCAGCATTAGTAAGCAAAGCAAAAGTACAACTAGAATCAAGCAAAGTATAACCAAACCTCTCAGGTTGTTTCCTGATTTGTGTGGACCTTCCCAAAGGCTAAGGTGGAGGTTCTACTTCATCTTCTAAACTTTCAGAGCTGTTAGATCTCTCATCATCAGGTCCAACAAGGTCATTCAATTCAGTCTTCTCAGGGGTAGAAGGAAACTGAACCACATCCTCTTTCTTTTCTTTCTCTTCTAGTTGTAGCACGGTGGAAGAAGGTGTTAGCTCCCTGAAAATAACACTTCTGCTATACAACACTTTTCCAACCATAGGATCCCAAAGCTTGTATCCTTCACACCAACACCAAAGCCAATGAAGATACACTTAATTGCCTTGTTCTCCAATTTTAATCATTTCTCTCTAGGCACATGTGCATATGCCTCACAACAAAAAACACGTAGATGTCTAAATGAAGGCTTCTTACCAACAAGAGCTGATGTAGGAGATCATTTTACCAGGTAGCAAGTAGTGGCTATAGCTTCAGTCCAAAACTTTTGTTCGAGGCTTGCTTCACTAAGCATACTCCTAGCCTTCTCCATCAGTGTCATGTTCATCCTCTCTACAACTCCATTTTGTTGTGGGGTGTATGGAGTTGTCTTATGTCTTTGAATTCCTTGCTCTTTATAGAACTTATTGAACTCTACCAAACAAAACTCACCACTGTTGTCAGTTCTCAAACACTTAATCTTTTTACTAGTCTAATTTTCAAAAAAAGCTTTAAATTCTTTACACTGACTAAAGACTTCAGATTTTCTTCTAAGAAAATAAATCCATGTCCTTCTACTGTAGTCATCTATGAAAGATACAAAATATACACATTTAGAGATCGAAGGAATATTAACTGGACCAAACACATCAGAATGAATAAGATCCAATACACAAGAAGACTTATGAGAACTCGAGTAAAACTGAACACAGTTTTGCTTTCCATATATACAATGTTCGCAAAAGAACTCGAGATTACAATCATTTAACCCCTCAACTAGGTTTTTATTTTTCAGGGTTCTAAGATCCTTCTCACCAATGTGGCCAAGTCTCTTATGCCATAATATTGTCTTCTCAATAGGAAGCTTAACTTCTAAAGAATGAGCACCCTTAGGTACCCAAATGCACTACCATCAAAATTTGATACAACAGATATTTTAGTTACTGGTTCTAGTGGTGGGGATGAAGTGACTACAACTCTTTTCTTCGAGTTAGAAGAACTATTGCATTGTGAAATGCATGCCTCCAGCAGAAACAGAGTACCTCTCTGAGTACCCTTCACAAGCACCATAACTCCTCTAGTCATCTTGCAACCTTGTTTCAAGAAGACAACTTGCACACCTGCATCATTCAATTTACTTATAGAAAGCAAGTTTCGTGCCAAGCCTAGGATGTGCATAACCCCAGAGATCCCCTTCACTCGTCCATCAGGGAATCATATTATGACTCTTCCATAGCCAACTATCTTCAGATGAGAATCGTCACCCAGGTACACTCTTCCACCATCAAGCTCTTCATACTTTGTGAACCAGTCTCAATGCAAGGTCATGTGGAAAGAGGCAGCATAATCAATCAACCACACATTATCAGATGCATGGGTGCCCAAGGCTACAATGAAGGCATCACCATCATCTTGTGACTTGTTAGAATCTGAATCTGGGACATTCTTCTTTTTCTTCTTTTTCTCCTCTTTGCATTCCTTTCAGAAATGCCCAGTTTTCCCATAATTCCAACACAGTACCTTGGACTTTCTAGGAGATTTGGATCCACCCTTCTTAGCTTTCTTATCTTTCTTTTTCCCTTTCTCTTTGGCTCTTCATGAACCGCAAGAGCTTCTTTAGCTGACTCGGATGACTTTCTCCGCATCTCTTCAGATAACAGCGAAGACACCACATCTTCCATTTTAAAAGTGGATGTGGTACTCCCGATGGCCATAGAAAGATGATCCCATGAATCTGATAAAGAACAAAGCAGGGTCATACACCGATCCTCCTCCTCTATCTTCACACCAATGGATGTCAATTGTGCAACCAACATATTGAAGGCATTCATGTGATCAGCAATAGATCCTCCATCTTCCATCCTCAGAGAATATAGCTTCTTCAGTAGGAACAACTTGTTTACCAGGGATTTAGCTTGATAAACACCACCAAGTTTCTTCCACAGATCCTTCACAGTTTTCTCTTCATGTACATTTAACAAGATGGAATCAGCCAAACAGAGTCTCACAAGACCCTTGGCTTTAAGATCTTTGAGATCCCAATCATCTTGGGACACTGCTGTTGGTTTTACACCAGAAATTGCTTCCCATAGGTCTCTATCAATGAGCATGTCTTGCATTTTGAGTTTCCACAACTTGAAATTGCTGCCATTAAACTTCTCAACCTCTATTTTTTTGGATGTGCCTGCCATCTCCTTCCTGCAACAAGATTTCAAAATACTCTACATAGACTCCCACTCAATCTAAGATCAGTACAAAAAACCCCTACCCAACAGCTAAGACGAAACTTGGCCAGGCTCTGATACCAACTAAAAGGAAGCTAGGTGTGCTAAAATTGCTTCCTAAACTAATCTAATGAGGGGAGAGGTATGCAAATTATTTACAACCTTTACAATTGCAGCAATATGAAACATATATCAGAGATATTACAGCAGCAAACACAAATAAGAAAGTAGACAGAGAGAAGTAGACACAAGATGTACGTGGGGAAAACCTTTTCAAGTAAAAAACCCCACCCTCTAAAACCTGCACAATGTATTATCTGAAATAGTTACAGTTTACAATACACTTGCAATGCAAGTTCTTCCAAGAGTCTTCAAATGTTGATTCTGGAGTTATTCTGACAACATAGCAGTACCTGTAAAAACACTATGCAACTACAACTCCAAACCATGCAATATATAGAGATTACAAGGCAAATATTGGGAACATCTTGGGATAGGCATCCACCTTGGCCACATGGCCATTATCCCACATTAAAGGACTCTTGTCCTTGCTACACATCCATCCCTTACATCTATCATACATGGTAGATTTGACTTTCCCAACATAGGAGTGCTCCATGCTAAAAATAGACTATGACAGATGCTCTTACACATCTTACAGCTGTCATAGATTTTCCCAACATAACAACCTTAAATATTGTAAGAGAATCCATCATACAATACTAAATATAGAATATTCTTCTTACAACATGTCATAGCCCAACTTGGGTGCCCAAAGATGCCTTTCCCTCATGCAAAGATCCTCACCGACACTTGTCATCACTTGTCATAGGAATCTCCAAACTTGGCACTTATGCGTCATAGATTCTGTCATATGGAATATTGCCTTCCACACACCACAAGATAACAACACATGGCATATTAGTGCCACCTCAAATGGGATGCCCAAATCCATATAGGTTTGACTTGACCATCCATGTCACATTCCAAGTAAGATGACATGTCACCGTGCCACCTCACTAAGTGACCAAACTAAATGTGCAAGTAACTACAACATTAGGCAATAAATTATTATACAAATAAATAAATAATGTTAGGAATTTTCAAAGGTTGAGACACCTTAATTCCCAACATTTTTTTCATGTGCCAAAGATTGTAAAAAACTAAGAAATTTCTACATCTAGAGAGTTTTTGTCATTTTGTAGGTTTGTAGAACTTCTAGGAATTTCAACCATTGACCACTTTCCCTCATTTTCCTTCTCTTTCCTCACTTTTTCAGCCATGCATTTGTGGACTTTTCATGGAATTTTGCACCTTTGGAAGAATTCCTTCACTTCCTAATTTTCGTACATCCCCGTGCTTCCTTTCAGCATTTTGTAGGATTGTAGACATCGTCTAGATGTTCAGACTTCTCTCTTGATCCTACAAAATTATTTCTCCCACTTTTGCCTTTCCTATAGACTTATAGGTTTCCCATGGACTTCTTTCACTTTTTCAATTTAGTTTGCAATTTAGATATTTGATTAGACTTTGTATTTTGTTAGAATGTTCAAATGACTTGATCTTTAAAAGAAATATTTTGTGGGATCCTATTGCCTTTTGTCCATCTTCCTTTTTATCCCAACTTCCTCTTCTAACTTGAACTTCCACAAGCCTACTTTTCCTTTCACACCTTCCAATGGACTTGTGGGTTTCTTGTGGACTTCTTCCACCTTTCTAAAGATCCTCAATTACATATAATACATGCATTTCCACATTTCTCCCATATCCCAAATATCTCATATTCCTCCCAAATTCACCCTTGAAAAATTCTTCTAGACTTCTGGACATCCTTCACTTTCCCACATTCCTTTGATTTATCTTTACAAATCTTTGATGGACTCATGGAATTATTCCACTCTCCACTCTATCCTTCCTATCCCTGATACCCCATATTTCCATGTTTCTTTCCATACTTCTCCTTGTAGACTTTCTAACTTCCCACTAACATGCCCACATCTGACCTCCACTTCTACATTAGATTTCCACAACTCATCCAAACACCTCACCCACTCCCCAAGATGCCATTAATGGCTGGATTTGACACTCTATAGTTGTACAAATAAACTTATCATACCAAAATGTCATTGTTCATCCCAAGGGCATGGATACACATGCATATTTCAATAGAAGATAAAGAGGATGAATTTATCCTTATTAATGCTACAATTGAAACCCTAGCCACCACTAGTCTATGCATAAGTGTTAGTCATAGATTTCAAAGGATCTAGTGTACTTTCTCTATTTTAATGCTTTGATTGAAAGAAAATCTCATCATATCTTGATGGATTGCAAGATGGCACAAACTTGAAATTTTATAAATAGAAGCTTACACAATGTAAAAAGGGTTGATCAAATTTTTATCTTCAAAGAGTTGTAAGTATTACAAAGATTAATCTAGGTTTTTCAATTTGTGTACATCCGGTTTTCTATCAGAACAACATATTTTGTAAATCATAGGAAGGGTTTCTGATGGCAATGGTGTTTATAACTACATTTCTCTATGGTAGTTTGAAAATCTTTAGGGGAACACTCAAACCTAGTTGTGGGTTTTCTCTTGTCACATTTGTTAGTATGAATGTAATGGGGTTTTGATAAATGTGACAAAATTCTAAATCATCATAGAGATTTTGTAATGGTCATTCCTTTCTTTCATGTGGATTTTTGTAGTATTTTTATGGATTATCAAGAGTATGGTGGATTGCATGGAATGATATCTTTAATGTATGTATCTGTATAAAACTATTTCTAGTTGTGATTTGTAAATGTTTCTTGTCTTTCTTCCTAATTTGAGACTTCATTACCCATCAATATAGGCACCATTATTGGGCATTGTTGATCAAACATATTCTTAATTTGAATATTTTTCACTTTTAGTAGTTTAGGAGTAAGTTGTAAATATGTATGCTTCAATGATTATGTGGTTAAACTAGGGAATACTTTGAGTGAGTTATAATTTTTTTTATTAATGATAAAACATGTTTTGAAGGGGGCCTGAAACCCTTTACAAAATGTTGTCTATCAGATAAAACACAACCAATTGATAGCCAACCAGTCGCAAAAGTGAACTAACAACACAATAAAAAGAACCAGCTAACCAAAAATAGCAAAAAACAAACAACAAAAAATAGAGGGCTACAACTACTTAAGTATTTTAGTAGATTCTATTTCTTTCTTTTTGAAATCTTCATGAAGTTTCACAACTCCTAGTGACTCTTTTTTCTCCTCCTTGAAAGACTTTTTCTTCCTGGCACGGGTGAGCGAAATTGGCCCATCCTGCTCCATCTTCTCCCTTTCTCATTTCCCTACTTAACATCTTCTTCTCAAAGATCTTTGAGCTTCTAAATAAGAATCTGAATCCCAAACACACTATTTTTATGGTACTATGGCTCACTTTTAGCAGGCATTCCAAGTTTCCTTTGATAGAATTTGAATCCTCCTCCACGACAACGACCATTTCTTCTATTTCTTTTCTCCAGGTATCTAGATTACCTAATTCACTTTTTTGATAGTGTTGAAGATAGGTAAGCTTCTTCTCCATACTATTAACTCTTGGAATAGTCTCCCAACCCTATAGAATGTTGATCTCCTCTTCACTTTGTACTTGATTCTCTTTACCATAGATTTTATGTAAAAGAGACAACTTGAGGTTAATACGATTAATCTCCAAATAGAACCATTTGGACATAATGTTCTAAGCCATAATCACATCCCTCGTAGTTGTCAAAGTATCGGCAACATCCTCCCAGTTATCAGCATTAGCAACAAGATCCATAAAATCCTCAGGGATAGGCATCCTAGGGTGGGGGATATGGGGAAAAGGGACACCCACATCCAGTTCCACCATGATCTTTCCCTTACCCTTATCCTTGGTACCAAGGGTAAATTCCTCTTCCCCTCACTTGGTCTTTCCCTAACTAAGGTCCTTCTCAATTTCCATTCCATGACCCTTGGACTCCTATATTTTTTCTCTCCCCTTCTTTTCATCCCGCAACTTCTTCTTTCCCTTCTCTCTAATCACCATGGTGGTTCTGGTTGATGGAGTTAAGTTGTCACTGATGTCAAAAAGGTGTCCTCAGTTTGTTTGATGTCATCAGGACTTGGTTGATCAGGTTTGGCCTTCAATGTGTTTTCTTATGTTCTTTGGTAAGTGAAGTCATAAGGTGATTTAGGGTTGTCAAGTGTTGACAAATGTTCATCATTCATGTTTGGACAAATGTTCATCATTCATGTGTGCTCATCTATGTTTGGACAGAGTTTGCTTAGAAGTTGTGATTCATTTCATACTTGATGAAGTGCATATCATGTTTGGTTATCTAGTGCAGAGATACATACTTGTTAAAGGATCAGGAGGAGCAAAGAGTTCACATCATCCTATGTAGAGTTTATATCATCTTGTGTGTTGTTTTTGGCCATGATCTTTACAGATGAATTGTAGTGGTAATGACTTAGTCACAGATGACTTGTAGTGGTAATGACTTAGTCATTTGATCTCAGTAGCCTTTATCATGTTGTCTGACTTTCACTACAATGAGGATTGGATCGTTTTCATTTTGTGTGGCATACTCTATATCAAGGACTGATAGAATTGATTACAGGAGTTATATACTAGTTCATAGGTATTGTCACCCATGGTCAAAGTAAGGTTGGTTCATAATATTCAGTTGATAAAGCATTGTTAATCTTTTGGATATCATTCTTATGAAGAGGAATTTTATACACTATGCAAGAGGTATAATTGAAGTTGGAGGTTTAGAAGATATTTATCTTATATCTAAAACATACTCTTTGTGCCTATTTCACTTTTCTTATATTTTGAAAGTGACCTATGATAGAAGGTTTGCAACTTATAAAAACACCGCTTGGAGGGTTTAAAGTCATAGGGCAACCGGCCCCTTTCCACCGATAGAGCAAGTTATATACATGGGTGGGTGTTTAATATGTTTGAATTTAAATTTATCACCGCCAAAAAAATGTCAAAAAGGGCACGAGTTTGAATGGAAAGTTTTTGCATTAAGAAAAAAAAGGAAAAGGCTTTAGTCTTTCCTTAAAACTTTGAAAAGTTTTTAGAATCTTTTTTAAGACCAAAATCAAAGATAGATAATTTCTTTTTTAAACCTTAAGTAATTTCCTTATAATCTTTTTTGATCGGTCTTTTTTTTAAGGAGTATTTTTTATAAGGAGATTTTTATTATTTTTTGTGAAGAGATTTTTTAATAAGGAGATTTTTATGAAGAGTTTTTTAAAGACTAATTTTTTTTGGGAGATTTTTTATGGAGATTGGAGATTGTTTTTGAAAGGATTATTTTGAGAATAAGGCAGATTGAGGAGAAATTAATTTTTGTTGCAGATTGGATAAAGATTTTTTATTTTGCAGGAGATTATTTTTGAAGAAGAATTTGAAGAGGATAATAAAAAATTTGTTTGAAGAAATTTGCAAGGGTTTTGTATTTTGGAGAATATGAAACATCATGCAGGGATTGAAATGAGAAGGTGAAAATATTTATACAAAGGAATATGAAAAATCTTTTGCAGGTGAATCAATTTGAGAAGGCTCTTCATTTTTGACATGAAAAATTAAGCAATCCAGTGATTTTGTTTTTTAAAGAATATGAAGGATCATGTACAGAGAAGAGGAAGATCAAAAGATTTTTTAATGCATAGAATTGACGGGAAGATATTTTGTTTTAAATATAGAGAAGAGAATATGAAAGGTTTTTTTCAGAAAGTGCATTGTGATGGGTTGTGAAAGATATTCAGATTTTATTTAATGACATTACAGATGCTTTGATAAAAGTGTCTTGTGGATTAACAAGATGAGTGGAGTGATGTTGTGCAGATCTATGATGAACTGATAGGGATCAAATACAGATACAGAGATTGACAAGGTGATCAGAAAGACAATATGCAATTGCAATAATAATCAGGTGCATTGATTGTATGACTGGTAAGGCAGAGATGAAATATACAGAGAAAAGTAGTGTTGTTGAGCATATCTGGATGAAGAATTGATTTTTGAATGGAATGACCATTTGAACACATAAGAGAGAATAAAAGTTATGTATTGAAACAGAGAAACCCTCTGAATTTGTGTTTTCAGTTTGTTCTGTAATAGGGGTTGGTGCTCCTTGAAGCTGGTGCTTCTAAATAGTATGCCAGTGAGGTTTGTAGGTCAGTGAGACCTCAATAGTCAGTGAGACATAATATTCAGCCAGTGAGGCTTTGTAAGATGTTTTCAAAGTTAAGCCAGTGAGGCACTTCATGAGTGGTTTTTCTACCCAGAGAGGGTTTTCCACTCCAGTAATTCTTGTGTCTTGATTCATATTGGTCATCTTTCTATGGTTGTATGTTTTACTCATGAGTTTTGTTTATCATTCTCAGTTATGTGCATATGTGTTTGACAAAGTTATGTGCATATGTGTTTGACAAAGTTATGTGCATATGTGTTTGACAATTCAATGATTACTTTCTCTCCTTATGCTCTCCAAGTTAAAGTTTGAAAAAGATTTGAAAATTCACACAACACTGATTCACCCCCCCTCTCAGTGTTGTCCTTGACTCCTACACTGGTCTTCTTCCCCTCATCTTTCTCACTCCTAGTATCAAAACCTTCTGACCACAAGGTATTTTCTTTAGCTTTCTCCTTCTTCAAATGAATTTTCAGGGTGTCAACCTACAAATTTCTTTTTCTTTTCACAAGGTTTTTTTTTCTCTTCAAATTCAACATACTCAGGTTTTGAGGAATGCATCAAATGTTGGAATACAATGGACCACTGAGAGTGGGGTGAATCAGTGGTCTAATAAAATTAGCTTTACTAATTCTTTGAATTCTTGTAAACACTATTATGTTATAACATCAAAGCACACAAAAAATTAAAGAACCACACCAAACACACCATAACACAAGGATGTATGTGGAAAACCCTAAAAAGGGAAAAACCATTGTGTGAAGAGTTGATTGGGTTTATTTGACCAATTTAACCTCACAACAAGATCACCATTAGTTCTCACTAACCAAATCTCACTGATTACAACTTGTTTAGGAGCACCAACTCCTTATCATGTTAGGAGCACCAACTCCAAGTCAATTAGGAGCACCAACTCCAATCACTTAGGCTAAAAAATACATAGTACTACTCTATTTACATTGACATCATAGGTTACTGATGAATTATGTAACTCTCTCACTCAATCACCTCTACTCTCTTAGATCTGCATGCATACATCAATAGCACCTTTCTTTTACAAATTATTCAAAGAATGATTCTTGAAACAATCCATCATACACCAAACACAAATGCACTATTCTATATGCAATGACATCAAGACTATACAAAATCACCTGCAACATACAATTACTGAACCTAAGACACATTCACATCTTACTAAACCCAAGACACATTCACATCAAATATAACTGACTGACTGTCTAAAATTGGTTACATATGCAATGACACACTTGTCTGCATGCTTGTTTATAGTCATATACTGATCCATAACACTTGGTAACATGACTTAACACACATGCCTTACAACTACCATACTATGATGTAGCACTAGAACTTTGTATAACTATTCATATACTGATGAAATACTAAAACTTCACATAATAATTAATATTATCATCAGTCACTCCAATACACATTGTCATCAGTCACTCCATTGACCACCAGTCAGTCCACTGACCACCAGTCACTCCATTGGCATTTAGTAATCTATATGAACATACCAATATCTCTCCTACCATTTATCAACACATTCCATGAATGTTTCTTCAACAAGTTCATCAGCAATGCACACTAAAATGCCTTGTATTTATCATTATATCTGTCTCCTCAAAGACACGAGACTCACAACCACACTTTGGTTTGAAACTGACAAACCAACGCTTCCATAAACAATTACAAAAATTGACTATAATTGTTACAACCAGAGAATATGGGCATTTTCCTGTCAAATGTGATACACTTGCAGATGTCTATTGGAGTTTGAACATAGTTTGAACTCTAACCGTTGATGTTTCCCTTCGTGCCCTCAACAACTCAAATATCCACCATCAATTGAACCTTTGACACCTGTTTATAAACTACCGACGAGAGAAGTCAATCATTGCTAGGTAGTGGGGCTAGTCACTCCATGAGAAAGATGGACTTAAGTTGTCACTTAAGTCATGACTAACTGCCGATACCAAGTCATTGTTGAAATAGAACTAAAAGTAACCCATCTATTTGCTTTCAAGGGTTTAGTGTTATAGGAGGTCCTTAGGGTTATAGGGCTTTAGGTTTAGGTCTTCAAATTTGCTTAAACCCTAACATACCATCATCAAAGATCCTTGGCTTGAAGTAAGTCCTTAATCATTTGCAAACAATCTCTATTGCAAAATAAACTAGATGATATCATTGTGTTGCTAAGATATAGGAATCTTGAAACAAGCAACACAAGACACATGAAGTAAATACATGGCAATCTGTTCAACCAAGTCCATGTGTTGTAAAGACAACTCTTGTGTAGAGGACTTCAAGATAAGTAGAAAAGAGATAAAAACAACATAAGGATATAAATTCAAAGATCCCTCTCTTCTACAACCAAACTCTACAGATTCATAATGTTGATATGATACAGAAATTCCTTTAATCTTGAAGCAAAAGAAGAAGAAACTTCTTGAATTATGTCTAGATCAATCATGCATGAAGACTGTATGTTGATATTGTTGTCACCTAATATGACTGGCTCCTTGCATCGATGAAGTATGACCTCAAACATAACTGCACATCACTCAGACTTTCTACATTACTTGCCAAATCTCCTTATTGCCAATGCCATTAGCAGTGCCCAGACATACTCCAACCTCAAACATAACTGCACATCACTTAGACTTTCTGCATTACCTACCAAATCTCCTTATTTCCAATGCCATTAGCAGTGCCCAGACATACTCCATGATTGTCCCTTCATCTCTATGCTATTAGCCAATTTATGTTGACTTTACAACTCCTTTGACATCAATGATAAACAACATGAGAAACATCAAAACCACATGAAAAAAATCCTTTGTATCCTCACTTCCTCCTCATCTTCATGCACTTCATCATTCATAGAGTCTAAAACATTAGTATCAGTATTATCCACCATTCTAGGTTTATTATTCTTCTTGATTTTTCCCATCTCCCCAAGGTCTCTTTACTAGGGGTTAGTATTTTCATGTGATTCACAATTAACAAAATAAAATCTTCATGGAGAACATGTGCACTTTAGACAATTTTCTATGCTCTATAACTAAGTGATCCAAAGAGGCCAACAAGTAGAAAGGGAATAAACAAAGCACCTTATGCCACAAATGATTCAATAAGGTAAAATGATAGCAATAGATAGAGTGATACCTCCCTTCCAGGGAGACATACCTCATCAAGATTTCTGCCATTATTGCCCAAGTCATTTTCAATGACATACGTTCATACGCAGAGTGAAGCTTCACTAGTCTTCTTCTCTCATTACCTTTGAAGAACAATTAAAGAGAAACATCTCCATCTTTTCTATCTTTGAAAACTTTTCTACCCTTAGTTGAAAGGCATGTCACTTGGGCAATGACATCCTTATTCACAGTACATTCCCAACTAAACTTTTCCAACTTTCTCCCTTTCCACCCATGGGTAAAGCTCTTGTTACTACTGGGTCATGGCCATGCAGCTTCTCTGTCAGTGGGGTTAATCCCCCATTAGTCAAAATTTCCAAATCTAAGGCTGACTATAGACCCTAGTGCAATTTGAAGGTTCCATCCTATTACAATTCACACCCATTAGCAAACAATTATTACCACTGCTATTAGCAAACAATTATTACCACTGCTATTAGCAAACAATTATTACCACTGCTATTAGCAAAATTACCTCTATTGACAACCACCCCACATACACATACAAACCATCGTGGAGAAAGGAATGGCACCACATAAAAACTAGATGGAAATATCTAGAAACAATCATGAATTGATCATGTGGGTTTCCCTCTCATTCTCATTATTAGCCCTCAAGTAAGAGCTGCCAATAAGACACATATCAATACACAGGATGACCATCGTTTGTTGTGGAATAAATCTCAAATCCTCCCAAACTTTAAGGTTGTCATTATTTACCCTAATGTTAGCGAACACATCCACTAATTTGTTCCCCTCCTAGTAGACATGTGAGAAAATCACATTTTCACAAGAGTCTGCCAACTTAATAGAATCTCTAATAAGATTTTCTATAGTCTAGCCAGGGCTTTGAATGACCTTGAGACAATTTATAATGTTTAGGGAGTCTCCCTCCATAATAAGTTTGTAACCTTTAGAATGCACAATATTTAGAGCATTAAAGGTATTTGTTGTTTTAGCATAATGGTTGATATGGATACCTAGGGGAAGAGTAGAACAACTATAAAATGAACTTTGTCATCCATAAAAAATCCACCACTTCTAGCACTCCTTGGTATACCCTTGGCAGCTCCGTCAAAACTGACCTTTATCCAACCCTTGGGTGGTGTCCTCCATGATACCCCCTCTCTTATCTTATTTTGATTCTTAAAAGGATTAGATATGTCAAACTAGAAGTTTCATTGCCTAGCAATCTATAGGTCTCCCAAGGAGACTCCCAATTTAGAGTGTTTAGCATTTTTGTCTTTAGCTTAGTGACAAATCTTGGAGCCAAACATATTTTAAGAGAATCATGTATGTATGCACTCATCCTTGCACATGTTCAACAATGTGATTATTAGCCTAAAAGAGGTCCTACATAGATAGTTTGTCTTTAGCTTAGTGACAAATCTTGGAGCCAACCATATTTGGGTATAGTTGTATCTGGTTTTAAAATTGAGTTTATTATAATTTATTGTTCAAGCATTGTTGAGTAAGCCTCTAGGAATACCCACTTGGGTCTAGTTGAGCCCAAAGTTGAATGTGATCATGCCCACTCACAAAAATTAGCTCATTCATGTCATTATCTAATTATGAGTCTTTTCATTACCTATGTTGACATTCCCTAGCCTTGGGTTTTGGAGAAAATCTCTAGGATTTATGGGGATACATGTTTGATAGATAACAACTGACACCATTACTAGGGATTGAATAAGGGTTGAAACATCAAATGTGTTGTTGCCAAGATCAAATTAGTATTAAGTTGATTCTATTGGACATTGTAAACAACATTTTCTCTTCACAAGTGAAGTGTGGTGAATCTATTTCAGCCATGCTCATTATCAAATCATAGCTAAAGAATTAAAGATGGAAAGGAGAAGGTAGTCTATAGATCTACAAGGACAAGAGGATGCATATACTCATACTAGGAAATAACAAGCAACATGAAAAGATAAAAATGTTGGTAAGTCATCCATGTTATCCTCTCATGATAAAGAAGTAGGACCATTAGGTAGAAATAATGCATTTACTAATTTAACATATCAGTATCAACACACCTCCAAGGATTCAATAGATAACATATTCAAGACCCATACGCATAGTCATGATTATAGTGTGCAAAGAGATGGCATGCTCATTGGTAGAAGAAATAGAGATAGATCTAATAATGCACATGTGAAAACTCTTGGTATGCAAGATCAAAATATAGAGACTCAGTTCATTGGCCAATGCCCCACATCTCCTACTCTCTTAGTAAGAAATGAACTTGAACAAGGTACTACATTCCATGATTATAGAGAACCCATTCATTCAAATACTAAGAAAAGAGAAAGGATTATGATCAAGAGTTAGATTTACTTGACCATGTTAGACAGAGCCAGTAAGAAATTCAAGAATAGATAAAGAGACAACATTCTCAACTTGCCTAGGATGCCTAGCCACAAAACCAAAATTATGGCCTCAACATCCCAAATCAGCCATTACCACATCAACAACACAACCAACAACTTTTCAATATGCCTAATGAAAGTCCTACATAATTAAAATGAATCCATTTCTTCACACAACATATTTAATTCCCTGAGGTAATAAAATTCAATAATTATTTTCCTTCTTTTTGAGGAATAATAAAATGATAGAATTTATTTCTAGAAATCATATTTAAATCTTTTCCATAAACATGTCACACATGCATTTCAAGATAATTTTAAAAGAAAAATTCCAAAATAGGAATAAACACATGTAAATTACTTCCACACTTTATGGGTTTTCACAACATGCGGATTCCAATATCACCTCCAGTTTGGATTTGGGTTAACATAGGGATACATAGGATCCATCTCATACTCGAAGTGATCAAGATAAAGGTTAACACACACATATATTCTAATATGAATATTTCATTTATAACCACCATTGGGAAATAACCCTATACCTATACACTCAAGTCAAACATTAGGTGTATTTTCTCATATATGTATAGTCGAAGCAAAACATAAACACCTAATGTGTCATCACATCATAACTGAATAAACATCACATCTAACATGAATCATCACTATAATCATAAAGATATATCAATTTGATAGAAATTGACATACGAATCCACATATGATAAACACACCTATAGAATATACATACATATATCGTAGCAGTGGACCAATATCACTAAAAGGTACAACATACAACATATACATTCATAGGCAGATGCCTAGATAATAACAATACAAAACTCTATTGAAAAATATCTTGATGGCCTAACCAAAACCTCATCGATAATAGAAGTATTAGATCTGAACAAAAGTAAATAGGTAACAAGGCACAAGCACCAGAGGAATTACAATATACACCCACAAGGTTACATAGGAGACAAAAGTTTGCGTGGGAAATCCTTTCAAGATAAAGCCCACCACCAAAATATGTTCATAGTTAAATTATTGAAAGACAACACTGATTCAATACAACAAGGTCTTTGGAACCTTTACATATCTCAATCTACAATATACCCTTCTTCTGCAATCACTTAATATTTGCACAACTTTGTACAAATGTCTTCAATGTCTAACAAACAAGTAACCTTGAGACATTCACACAATCTAATATATATAGACATAATCATGGGATTAACAATTTTCTAACTATTCAACCAACTTGTGGAACACCAAGTGTAATGTAACTATAAGTTGACCATACATGGCATCAACATACCACATAAATCACTAAGTATGATGTATCCACATGGATAATCACCTTATACACTATGTTGTTATTGCACACTATGAATCAATAGTTACAACCTTAACATTGTCAGTATACATGTTTCCAAGTTATCCAACACTACTATATTTCAGCTTATAGTAGCTCACACTAACATAATATTACCCCAAATTGCTTATAGTACCTTTTCCCAACTTCCAAAACATTATCCTAGTCTTAGATTGTGTCTCATGAACCCCAATTTTGTCACACGTTCCCTTGCATCACTATTCATGCCTCCATCTAACAACAAAAACATATATGCAATTGTGAGTTCTTCTATAAATGCCTTGTGGTTGTTTCCACAACATCACCACATGTGAACTAACATATTGATGTACTACCACACCTGCAACATCATTATCATATATAAATCATAATTTTCTTTATACTGCAACATTTATAACTTCACCACATATCATTGCAAATAAGTGTGTAGACAAACTCTTCCTACAAGCACTCTATACAAGTGAATATCACCCAATTCCCAACAAAAGTCATGAACTATACTAATTATTTATTGTCTATGGATAGGTACATTCATGTGGTTAACAAAATTATCATGGCTATCCATGTGTACATCTCGTCATGTTGGTTTCCCTCAAATAATTGCTACAATTAGTTAACTCAATTTATAAGGAGCTTTCTATGGGCTAAGTGGGGTAATTAGAGTGGTTTAGCAACCACTTGATTATTACATTATATTCAACCAAAAGATAACTGGGGCCTTAGAATCATAGACCCCTTCTACTAGGATTGTGTTCAATATCTAAATGGATAGTCAAAGATTTAGTTGGAGAGGTACCATGGAAATACTTGGTTTGTTTTCACATCTAATCTACTATTGTTGGATTCCATTGGACCTCTATGGACTAGAATGACAAGATTCTTTTAGCACCATTATTTAAAACTCGTGGCTTAGCCCCCTTCAATGGCATATGAAGGCATTCTAGGTTGTCTCATAGTAGTTGGCTTGGTTCATTCAAACCTTAATCCAAGATTTAAACTTTAACAACTCCTTTCTATGGTGGAATAGGTTGTTCTAATAGGATTAAAAACCTCTTGGTATCAATCATGAATTTAAAGGTAGGCACATCTATAAAAATGCACTAAAGTGTTTTTTGATTTGTGGTATCTTTATAACTTCACGTGGAAAATATGGTAGTAGCTAAAACATCAATTCCATCTTAGTTATTGTGACAAGCAACTGGTGATAGATAGTCAATAGCTAGTTCCTCCTTCCCTTACCATCTTGCTCTCTGTGTTCTGTCTTAGTAGCTTTATTAATGATTAGAGATGATCTAATTGTAGCAGTATTAGATTCTTTCTCATCAAATCCACTTATGGACTTCTCCTTCCATCTATTTCCCTTGCCCACCATCTCAACACCAAATGGATGTGTAAGTTCTCTAGGTCAACTTGGAATAAACTAAGCCAACATATTTGGTAGTCCAAAGTTGATGCACAATTGCAACTCACCTCTAGGAAACTACTTCATCTTAAATTGCTAATTGTTACCCATCTAAAATTCATCTACCCACCACAAACCTATCAATTTTATAATTAATCTGTCTATTACGCATGCCTTCTAGTTTTGCCCACATACATGTAGGCTTTGGCATTATCTATATTATAACCTATGTTGAAATTACTAGTTTATGCCTTTTGCTAAAAAATACCCATCAAGCTTATTTCCTCTAAAAAGTCATGTAGAATGTTTTAGAACAACCAAACTTTTTAAAAAGATAAAAATAGTAGGGCCTCTATTTTTAGAAAGTTTGCATTTGAGCACATATGGACTTGAAAATTTACCCAAAGCTATGGGACTGCTAATTTTTCCTTGGCAGTGAGTTTCAATAAAAAGATTACACTCAGACAACAAGCTATTAAACTTTTAGAATTTCAAAAATCTTGAAAATATATGAAATTGATGTTTGAAGGTTCAAACAATGGAATGGAGGTCTAAAATTTGTCAAAATTGGTGGAGCAAATTTTAGGGTAGTAGATCTCTTTGAGATCTTTAGTTTAACAAATATGAGAGCTCAAACAAGTACTTAGATCAAAATTTATGGCTCCTAGAAGTTGTGCTACGTCAAACATCTCCAGTTTTGAATTTTAAATTCTTGAAAACCAGAGGAAAAAGTAGTGAGTTACAAAATCAGAACAAGGATGAAAATAGAAGATTTCCAACAAATCTAATGTCTTGATTTTTCCAAAAATTGTAATAGTTGGCTTGATTTTTCAAGAGTGTTCTATTTAATGTATGGATATTCTCATTTGTAATAGTTGGGGATTCTAGAGAAAATTTGCATGTAATAGAGAAGCTCAGTGATAAAGTTTTTGAAGGAATAGGGTTCGAAGTTCCATTTTCAAGTATGTCTATTGTAATAAATTTTCTCTAAATATATTGAGTGAAAACTTTTGATTTTGATTGTCTCCTTTATATATGACATGTTCATGGAAAGAAGTATATTTTTAAGGAAAATAGAAAATTTCTACTTGCACATTTGTTGTAAGAGTTATAGGTTTGATTAGTTCATCTTCGAGGAGGGTGGTAAATCTTTTCAGAGAAAAATTGGGGCATGTAGTATTTGTAGAGGATTAGTAAGTAGAATCAATTTCAACGGGTCATTTTTGTGGGTTAAAATCATTGTAAGGTAGGGATACTATATTAAACCCTAGAGATAAAATCATGATAGCATATTGAATTAAGTTTTAGACTTTGTAATCCCAAGGAACAAGCACCAATATTTTCCAATATTCTTGTCCACTCTTATAAATTAAAAATGGATATTTACACTTTTGAGTGTTGTATAGTGGTGATGAAGTGTTATCTAGGTTCATGATGTTGTGAGTAAAATATCAGTGAGCACATCTACAAGAATTAGAAATTAGTTTAAATTATCTTTTGTCACATCATGAAACCTATCTTCTATAATTATTGAGATCTACATACTAAATATGCGTATTTTATTTTAAAAGATCTTAGGGAAATACCCTCCCGAGAGAAACAGAGCTCAAAGAAGAAGAGGAGGTCTTATCCTCCCTCCTATCCATTGGCCTTTTTAACCCTCAAGTTGATAATAGGTTTATACTATCTCTAGGTTAAATTGTGTGTTGAAATACCTTAGATTTGAGGTTGCATCAGAAAAAGACACCAACAATCTCATGTTTTTTTTGCCTACCCTTTTCCCGATATATATTCTGGAATTTTTCTCTTTAGGCTTATTAGCATCCCACAATGTTATCTCATATGCTTGTTTCCATGTTATTATCAAATTCATTTAAAAATTCGGTTGTAATATTGCTCTCTCATATACTTGAAGGAGAAAGTGAGTAACCTACAAAAGGGGTTGAACCTTCAAAATAATGTATTTTAAACTAGCAATTGTCTCAACTTTGCATTGCTAAACTCAAAATATAATAGATAGAAATGGAGGCCCACAAAGATATGTCCAACTTGAACAATGAGTAGGTGGATGATGACGTTTGGAAAGAGATAGAAAAATTCTCTACCACTTTTGAGAAATGGGAAACTATAGAGTAAGATGTTGAAGAAATGAAGAGGAATAGGAAATTATTAAGAAGAATATGGGTGAAATCATTGCTTTCAACAAGGAAACGGTTAAGAACTTTGCTACCACTCTTCTTGTCTTCTAGTCTAAGCTTGAGAATAGAAAAGATAAACACCAGGTTAACAATCTCACTGCTTCCTAAGAAGGCCCTGCCAACATGACCAGAGCCAAGAGGTGCAAGGAGAATGGTAAAGCCAGTGCTATGGATGAAAACCCCAAGGAGGTTTCCTTCAGTGATAAAGTTGATTTTCTTAGTCATGAGTGGCATGCCATTAGTGGTATGAAATGACTTGTTGATATGTAATTGTTATTCTTGCTCTAGGTTCTTGTTGTTCCTAAGCTGGTCTTCTGGTTTTTTCCTGGTCTGTCTGGTCGGTTCTATTTTGTCTTATCTTTTTATTTTGTTAGCTAGTTTCATTCCTCATGAGACTCATTTCTCTATCAATTTTGGTAGCTTTATGTAATGGGTCTGGGACCTTCACGTGTTTTATCTTAATCAAAACATTTCTCTCTCAATCTAAATTCCATTTAGATATTGAAGTTCAAATGATTAGTGTTAATTTTCTACCCCAGATGACCAACTTGTCTATAGTTCTCAAGGAACAATTAATGGTGAACAAAGCAACAAAGAATCACCACTTTCAACTAGATACAAACCTTGAAGGCAGGCATGAACACTTCAATTAAAAAATCCCTCAACATGAACAGTTGATTGTTGATTACTTTAAACTATAATCATCACTACGTGAGTTCTCTCTATCTTTCTTATGGTATAATTATAAAAATCCTCTATTGTTTCCAAATCATTAGTTCTCTATATAATTATGCAATATCTCTAGTTATGTTCCCAGCTTTAAATCTTTAATATGTCTATGTTGCCATCTTTCCTACTGTTGTTCAACAATAGTCTCTTTCATTTTTTATTATTCATGTTATTTTTTTACTCTTTATTTTCTATTCTAAAAAAATTTAACATTAATCTATGATTGTCATTTAAAACTTAACTAATTATATTTAAATTTTAACCTATATTTTACTAATCTATAACTATTTATATGTAACCTGTATTCTTTTATAAACTTTAATATAATAAAAAATATATATACCCAAGTAAAAACATACAAGTCTTAGACTACATGGGTTATTGCACCATTAGAATACAATCATAACATTAAAATGACCAAACATGTAACTAAAGCATGAAATTGACAAGAAATAATATCCAATTCTAACATGAGTTATTGATCAGGTGATGTACTTTCCATGGTAGAATAGTCCAAAAATCAGTCTTTTAAGAAGGTAGGATTTGTATTAAGGGTTAAAAAAAGGATTTTGAGAAGGTCCCAAACCTTTTACAAAGGAACAACCAAAATATAGTAGTGAGAAATCAAAACAAAGAACAATGAAGCTAACTAGGCCTCACACAACCCTGGCCCGAACACACACCAAGAGATAACAACAAAACAACAACCTAAAATAGAATAAAAACTATAATAAAACTCCAAAAGCTAGGGGGATCCCAAATGAATCATAACTTTGACCACCTCCCATTCCTATGCCCTAAAGAACTTGATATAGTCTTTAGTCATTTCCAAATTCTTATCTTTTTCCTCCACCATCTTCCTCTTCTCTTGGGTTTTGGTTCTTTTACTTTCTCTACTTTCCATATAGCTTTCATTTTTTACCTTAAACCCTTCCTTTAGCATATGCATGATAGAAACACAATTCCTAATTGTGATCCTACTCAGCTAAACAATTTTATCCTTTTTCTCCTTTATGGTCTTGTTCTCAACCTCCATTTGGTTCAGTCTATCCTCTAAGATATCCACCTTTTCCTTAACCTCACAATCATTTCCCCAATATGGTTTATTCCCATTCTTGTTTGTATGAATCTAGAGATCCTTCACTGTTTCTCTAATTTCTCCATTTCCTTTCAAAATCCACATCATAATTCCCTTATGAAGACTAATGTTATTCTCCAAAGAAATTATTTTATTTTGGTAATTTTTAGGCATTATCTCATAAACCTCTCTCTTATTGTTTAAATATTTAGACTTAATTATCTTCTTTTGACTTTCTTTGAAAATGTTTTCCCCAATCTCCTTCCCTTTATACTTCTTATCCTTGCAAAAAAATTATGAGTCTTTAGAGGAGGACCTACTTTCTTATTCAAACAAATTACTCTAAAGTTCATCCACATCAAGGATAGGACTCTCACCCCCAAACCTTTTGCTATGTGAATATTTGCTTTGATAGCTTGAACCCCTTTTTGATGGATGAGCAACCTATATATTAGATTTTAACAGTGATGGATTTAGGGGTCTTAAGAGAAAAGGGGTTTTTTCCTTTCCTAATAGGATTAGGCTCAATAGTGTCCATAACATGGCTATCTTCCATAAGCTTCACTCTAGGGTTAGATTTAGGACTGGAATTCAAATTTTTAGCATGATTAAGCAATAGGAAAATCGAAAATCTTAATGGATGGGTATTATAGAATTTTTTAACTAAACATCCAACACTTCAAGTTCTCTAGTGACATTAACAAATAGAAAGATATGTTAATGATTTTCATGTTCCTAAATTTATTTAGAAAAGGAAAGTGATATGAAAGAGTCTCTAAGATATCCTCCTTGGAATTTGATTACTTTTTCATCCCCTTTCAAGAATGTCATAACCTCTTCATTCTTATCCCTTTTTGTCTTATAATTTTTTTACCTTTCATACTGATACCAATGACCTAGGCTATTCTTTCCTCTAATACTAAAAATGAAGTACCTCTTACATGCACACTTCTATCCTTCTAGAAATTCATAAATTCCATAGATATATCATGAGGATCATATCTCATAATCCTTTTGGTAAAGTTAGTGAAACCTCACTATTTAAGATTATTTCAAACCTTCATTTCTTTCTTCATTGATTCCACAACCATTGGATCCACTCTATATTTATCACCCCCATATTCACTATACCAAACCTATCAACCCCTATAATGCAAATAACTAAAATGCACTTCAAAGTTATTCCACCCTTACCAATCTTCTCCATAAAAAAACAATGACTTGCACATGTGATAATTATGGAGGTAAGTGGGATTAATACAAAAATGATGAGACTCTTACTCAAATTGACACAAGCCCCATCTCTCACCAAAATCAATCTTTTTAAATAAATCTCCAAAATGGCCAATAAAATTTATCTTTACATCATTCCACATACATCCCTTATTATTAAACTTCTGCCAACTCTACCCCACCAAGATTAAAAAAAAGTTTATATCAATGACACCCTTAAACTAAGAAATGACTCCTACAAACTTCCTATCTATAGTCATGAAGTCAAAATATTTATCTAAACTAACCTAACCACCATAGGTAAAATCATACAAAGAATACTCAAATTTCTACTTCTTCATTGATCATACTAGTAATATCACTTGGAAGACCATAAGGTTCAAACCATTTTTTAAAATCACCAATAGGAACCCCTTCATTTGTACACCAGTCCACAACCTTATTACAATCTTTGTACACATGATTTATAGCAACAACTTCAAAAGATTGGATTATACATAAATCATCTACCATCAAATTTTTTATGGTCCAGGACAAAGAGGTTCTCTTAGAAAGACAATAATATTTAAGGAGTCCCTTTGATGTAAAGTTGTGTAACATACATCTCTTTGGCCACTTGTAAACTTGACCATGCAGCTTTCACTTTTTCCATATGATTCATTTGCACCCCCAAATTCCCTACATAAGCAACCAAAAGAGTGCCTTTAGAATCTCTAATAACATCTCCACTACTTCCTACTCCAAGATTTCCTTTAGAGGCTCCACCAAAGTTCAATTTAACGCACCCAATGGTGGAACAACTTCATTTACCATCTTTCTATCTATCTTGTTTTGAATCTTTTCATTAATACAGATCTAAAATGTTCTAATTAGCAACTATTGAAGGCACAAGACAATTGAGAGGGAGGGGGGTGGATCATTTGTATCAAAAACCTTAACTTCTTTAAACAAAATCACATTCACATTCACTTACTTTAACTTCTTATTCTGTTATGAAGATTAAACATGAATAGTAGAATCAAAACATAAACACATCAACACCATACACACATGAATACTAGATTTTACATGGACAACCCTAAAAGGGAAAAACCATGGTGAGTGTTAGCTCACAATCTAATGTAGTAACAATACCGAATAACAAAGAGGATCACTACCTTAGGGCTCACTGCCCAAAATGCTCAATACAAAAAGGCTCACTGCCAAAGGGTGGCTCACTACTAAGGGGTGGCTCACTACCAGGATGGGTGGCTCACTGCCATGAAACGATATAGTATCATCTACAACATGTCTGAGTTAAATTCCATTGAAGCTCAATATATCTCTTTTGCTCTGCCTTTACAACACATACACTTTATCTTCACATCTTCACACTCTCTCACATTACTCATGACTTGATTACATACATTTATACCAATCATCAAACTTGGAACATTCATCAAGGTCAGCAATACAACTTACAACCATTGAAACTATCTCTAAGGTTGGCATACATACATAAATTTCAAATTAGGTTTGGACCTAAACAAACTTGTGGAGAAAATGGATGAAGGAAGAGCACTTCACATCTTAGCTCAAACCCAAACACATTCTTACATGCTTCCACAATCCATGAATTACCTCCGCAACAAGTGTAAATAACCAAGTTGGCTAGAACTAGTGCAAACATCAAGAATACTTAAATACACGCTTCCAAGAACTTTATTATAGCTTGCGGATCAAGCACAAACCTTCAATACATTCTGGACACATCCACAAACAACATAGACTCACCTATGATGCAACAAATCCAACTACAACATATCTCACTTGAGGACAACAAATATCACCTGAAAACAAATCACATACTGCTCTCAACAAACACTGTCTAACTCTACTAATCAATAACTTGCTTTTCAGAGCACCAAATCACAAATCCTTTGGAATGAAGATAGCTAAGGACTTTATAAACTTAAGTCCAGAACTGCAAGACCAAATTCCAAACTACGGAGAACTGCGGAGAAATGTAGAGCAAAATACTTTCTCCCTGTCACTTTGCAAATGTTGTCAGGCACAGTCTTCAAACTAGTGAATATAACTTTTGTTGCACAGTGATCTGGACCACCAAATTCTAGATTTAACATCTTCAAACACTTCTCTAAATCATATCCAAATCTCATACTCTGGTCTTCAATACAGAGGAAATGCGGACAAAAAACTCAGATAGTGTCCTTAACATGACAACTCAATCACTCAACAAACAGCAATATCAGAAGGCACAGTTGGCACCAATGACAACAAAAACATGTTGACACCAATGAAAACACCAGTTAACACATACTTGCAAAAATATCTCCCTTTTTCATTGATGGAAACATATGATGTGAAAAACTAAATAACATGTTCCTCCATCAAGACATAACTTTTCATCAGGACTCCACCTTTCTTTTTACACATCTGAACACTTTCTCCCCTTGAGTTTTTCACATGATCTCTTTCCTCGTTTGAAATCAATGGAAAAGGGCATCACATTTCTTTCACTGCATATACTTGCACACTACTACTATGATAAATATGAAAGCATTCTTTACTCCCCCTGACTGCAACAATCATCTCAAACCACTACCTGCTCCCCCTGAGAGGTAGCATCCAACATCAGTCCAAAAAGGAAAAATGTACTTTGAGGCACTCTGGACTGATGCATCTTCTTATGCATCTAGTTCAAGTAAGGAGGGGAAGCAACCCCTAACGTCTCTGGGAGATACTCAAATGTATCCTTTGGAAGAGCCTTAGTGAATATATCAACAAATCAATTTTTTGTAGGCACATACTCAAGCTTCACTTCATTCTCTGCAACTTTCTCCCTCAAAAAGTGATACTTAATTGAAATGTACTTTGTCTTTGAATGCATCACTGGATTCTTTGAAATATTTATGGCACTTGTGTTATCACAAAGAATAGGGATTGGCTCATCATACTCAACTTTGATATTCTTCAAGGTTTATTTCATCCACGACACCTGAGTACAACATGATGTTGCAACAACATATTCTAGTTGTGCAGTAGACAAGGAAACTAATTCTTGTTTCTTGTTGTGTGAGGACACCGACCTATCTCCAGGGAAGAATGCACCTCCCCTTGTGCTTTTTCTATCATCAACACATCCAGCCCAATCTACATCTATATAGGCACTTAAGGAAAAATCATTGTTCTTAGGATACCACAAGCCATGATCAGGAGTGCCCTTCAAATACCTGAATATCCTTTTTACTACCATAACATGTGATTCTCTGTGATTTGATTGAAATTTGGCCACAAGATAAACTGCATGCATGTATCTGGTCTAGTAGAGGTTAGATAAAGTAGTCCTCCAATCATTGATCTATACTTTCTCTGATCAGCCTTAGGTGATTCATCATTCTTTCTCAACTTGCAACCAATAACCATAGGGGTACATACCGGTTTAGATTCCTCCATTCCAAACTTCTTCAATAACTCTTTAACATACTTGGATTGAGAAATAAAAATACCTTTACTAGTTTGAATGATTTGCAGTCCAAGGAAGAAGTTCATTTCACCACACAGACATTTCAAACTCTTTTTGCATCTCATCTACAAACTTCTTACACATACCTTCATTTCCACTAAATATGATGTCATCAACATAGGTCTCAACAATCAAAATTTGATCTCCACTTACCTTGCTGTACATGTTACTATCTATGGACCCTTTACTGAATCCCTGTTGTAACAGGTACTTATCCAGTCTTGTATACCAAGCTCTAGGAGCTTGCTTCAATCCATACAAAGCCTTCTTCAATTTGCATACCATATTTGGTTTGTCTGATAGCTAGAATCCATCTGGTTGCTCTATGTGGACTTCTTCTTCTAACTCACCATTCAGGAAAGAAGACTTCACATCCATCTAGTATACCTTCAAGTTTTTATGTGCTACAAATACCAAAAACAATATGATAGCTTCCATTCTTGTCACTGGAGCAAAGGTCTCTTCATAGTCTATTCCTTCCATTTGTGAGTAGTCTTTACACACAAGTCTTGCCTTGTTTCTCAAAACTTCTCTAACTTCATTCAGTTTTTTCTGGAATACCCACTTTGTTCCTATCACATTCTTATCTGCGGGTCTAGGGATAAGTTCCCAAGTCTTGTTCTTCTCAATCTGGAACAGTTCTTCCTCCATTGCTTTGATCCAATATTCATCATTGCATGCTTCTTTTACTATTTTAGGTTCCACCTTTGAGAGTAAATAAAGATTTACTTGATCTTCTACAACTCTTCTTGTCAACACACCTTTCCTTTTGTCACCAATAATCTGATCTTTAGAGTGATCTCTTTGCACATAACTGGGGGTTTTAGGAATTCTTTCTGAATCTTCAACTTGAACTTCTTATTCTTTAGGAGCAGCTTGCACTTTAGTCTGAACTTCCTTTTCTTTATCTTTTTCAACCTTTTATGTATCAGCATATCCATCTGACTCATATCTATCTGGCTGAATATCTTCATCTACCTTCACATTTGAACTTTCAATTATTTTTCTCAGTCTTTTGTTATAGCACCAGCAAGCCTTTCTCTTAGTAGAGTACCCAAGGAATATGCCTTCATCACATCTAGCATCAAACTTTCCTAATTCTTCATCTCTTCTGATGTAACATTTTATTCCAAAAATTTTGAAGTATTTAACAATAGTATTTCTACCATACCATAGCTCATAAGGTGTCTTTATTTCTTTTACTCTAATTTGCACTATGTTCTAAATGTAGACAACAGTGTGTATTGCTTCTTTCCAATATACTTCCGGTAGATCTTCTTCCTTGATCATTGTTCTAGCAGCTCATTGAATAGTTCTATTTTTCCTTTCAGCCATTCCATTTTGTTGTGGAGTCTAGGGGGCAGACAAATGTCTCTTTATTCCATGTTCTTCACAAAAAGCATTAAACTCATTTGAAGTAAACTCACCACCTATGTCAGATCTCAAACACTTGATTCTCAAATCCAATTCATTTTCAACCATAGCTTTGAATGTCTTAAACTTGTCTAGGGCTTCTAATTTTTCTTTAAGAAAGGTAACCCAAGTCATTCTTGAATAATTATCAATAAGAAGCATGAAATACCTATCACCTTATAGATTTCTTGTTCTTGTAGGGCCACATAAGTCTATATGCACCAACTCCAGCAAAATGGTAGAGAATTGTTCTTTGCTCTTGAAGGTAGTCTTTGTCATCTTCCCAAACTGACATTCTTTGCACATACCATTAGCAAGCTTCACAATCTTAGGCAGCTCTCTTACTGCTTGTACTAAGCTTATTCTCACCAAACTGTCAAATTTAATGTGACACATTCTCCTATGCCATAACCAACTTTCATTTGTCTGAGCCAACAAATAACAATTATTAGTACCCTTCAAATGATAAACATTACCATGAGTCTTCTTACCAGTAGCAATTAAAGTTGCAGAGCTTTTCCTTATCTCACACCCATTGTCCTTAAACACCAGATTATACCCTTTATCACACATTTGTCCAACACTTAGAAGATTATGCTTTAAGCCTTTAACATAAATAACATCATCTATATTATGTTTGCCATCAAAAGTAATTAATCCTTTTCCACAAATCTTACCAGCTGCATCATCACCAAACCTAACTAGTCCTCCATCATATTTTTCAAACTTAACAAACTTACTCTTATCTCCTGTCATGTGATTTGAACATCCACTATCAATGATCCATTCATCTTCCTTTTTAGCATGAAATGCAGACAACTCTCTTGGACTTCCTTCCTTCACACAGCTTGCAAGGTTAGCAAAAATAGGTTCTTCTCTAAGTGCAATAAACAAGCATTCACTACTATTACCATCATCAGAATCAAGTTCATCATTAGTTACACCATCATCATCTCTAACATAGTAACTCTTTCTTACCATCTTTCCTTTATTTTCATTGTTTTTGATCCTCAAAGTTCTGTTAGGATATCTTGAAGCATATTGACCAATTTTATCACAATTGAAACATTTGAAAGGTAACTTACCTTTGAACTTTCCTCTGCTACCCTTTTCATTCTTCTTGCACATTTTGCCTCAAGCTCTTCAAAATCTTCTTCGTCTGATTTCACAGCATATTTATCTGATCTAGTAGTCTTTTCTTCCTTGGCCTTAAAGGTAGTCTCAATTTTCATAGGGCCATCAGTAGTACCAAATTCTCTCATTTCAAAAGTAGTCAGTTTACCAAGCAATTGATATTTTGTAAGCTTTCCCATATCAAACAATTCTTCAATGGAAGATACCTTGTGACTATAAGATTTGGGAAGAGTTTTGAGTATCTTATCTACAACATCCACATCCTCTAACTTTCCACCAAGACCCTTGATGTTGCTGACAACTTCATCAATCTTATGTATGTAACTTGTTATGTTCTCATCCTCAGCCATTCGCATGGTTTTATATGTAGTCTTCAAGTTCTACAACTTAGCCTTTTTGACAGATTCATCACCTTCACAGATATTTTTCAATTTGTCCTAGATCTCATGAGTAGTTTCTAGATCCACAACTTTTGCCATTTCAGTGTTAGAAAAAGCATTTAATAGAGCATTTTTAGCTTTGTGATTTGTCCCATAATCCTTAATCTCTTCATCAGTCTTTGAACCACCTTTAAGTACTGTGTATTTATCGTTAACCATCATCCAGACATTATAACTAATAGAAATAAGATAACTTTGCAATCGCACCTTCCAGTAGGCACAATCAGATCCATCAAACTGAGGAATGTCTTTCTTGTGTACCATCCTGGATCTACCTTAAGCTATTAGGCTTTCTTCCAAGGAACCTCACTTTGATACCAATTGTTGAAGGCACAAGACAATTGAGAGTGGGGGTGAATCAGTTGTATCAAAAACCTTAATTTCTTTAAACAAAATCACATTCACATTCACTTACTTTAACTTTTTATTTTGTTATGAAGATTAAACATGAATAGTAGAATTAAAACATAAACACATCAACACCATACACACATGAACACCAAATTTTATGTGGAAAACCCTAAGAGGGAAAAACCACGGTGAGTGTTAGCTCACAATATAATGTAGTAACAATACCAAATAACAAAGAGGCTCACTACCTTAGGGCTCATTGCCCAGGACTCACTGCCCAAAATGCTCATTGCAAAAAGGCTCACTACCAAAGAGTGGCTCATTGCCAAGGGGTGGCTCACTACCAGGATGTGTGGCTCACTGCCATGAACTGATATAGTAGCATCTACAACATGCTTGAGTTTAGTTCCATTGAAGTGCAATATATCTCTTCTGCTTTGCCTTTACAACACACACACTTTATCTTCACATCTTCACACTCTCTCACATCACTCATGGCTTCATTACATACATTTATACCAATCATCAACCTTGGAACATTCATCAAGGTCAACAATATAACTTACAGCCATTGGAACTATCTCCAAGGTCGACATACATACATAAATCAAATGAGGTTTGGACCTAAACAAACTTGCGGAGAAAATGGATGAAGGAAGAGCACTTCACAGCTTATCTTGAACCCAAACACATCCTTACATGCTTCAACATGCTTCCACAATCCACAAATTACCTCCGCAACAAGTGTAAATAACCAAGTCAGCCAGAACTAGTGCAAACATCAAGAATACTTAAATACACACTTCCAAGAGCTTCATTATAGCTTGTAGATCAACTAAATGCCTTCAATACATTCTGGAGACATCCAAAAACAACATAGACTCACCTATGAGCCAACAAATCCAACTGAAATAGATCTCTCTTGAGGAAAACAAATATCACCTGAAAACATATCACAAACTGCTCTCAACAAACACTATCGAACTCTGCTAATCAATAACTTTCTTTCCGGAGCACCAAATCACAAATCCTTTAGAATGAAGATAGCTAAGGACTTTATAAACTTGAGTCCAGAACCGCAAGACCAAATTCCAAACTGTGGAGAAATGTGGAGAAAAATACTTTCTCCCTATCACTCTACAAATGCTGTCAGGCACAATCTTCAAACTGGTGAATATAACTTTTGCTGCACAGGGATCTAGAACACCAAATTATGGATTTAGCATCTTCAAACACTTCTCTAAATCATATCCAAATCTCATACTTTGTTCTTCAACAGAGAGGAAATGTGGAGCAAAAACTCAGACAATGTCCTTAACATGACAACTCAATCACTCAACAAACAACATTATCAAAAGGCACAGTTGGCACCAATGACAACAAAAATATGTTGACATCAATGACAACACTAGTTAGCACATACTTGCAACAATAATTATTTTTAATTTTTGTTCTTGTATCCATTCCTTTCTTATTCTTAATCAATAAGAAGTCATCATGAATAGACTCCACAATTCTCAATGCAAACCTATCCACGTTTCTCATTTGATTCTAAAAAAATTAAAGATTCCTTTTTCACACTTTCTTAATAATATCACTGAGAAAAGGAGGCTCGCATTAGGTAATGAGGTTTAAAATAGAATCGGGTTGAATCCAACACACCTCAAATTTATAAAGAATGAAGACAAGAAAATTAGAAGCAAACGAGCAATTCAAAAGAAAATGGTACACAAATTTAACATCTTTCTTACATATAACACATTTATTTGGTATCATCATACCTATTTTTTGTCAAATTGTCAATCGTCAAGATTTTGTTTTGAATAGCTACCCAAAAAAATCAATTGATCTTTGGAACAATATCCTTATTCCAAATTCTATGCTAAGTAAATCTACCTAAACTAACATTGAGATTGATTATATAACCTATTTTAATAGTATAATTACCATCCCTTGTTTGAGACCAAATAATTTCATCATTTCTATCTACTTATATAGTGTGAAAGTGTTTTAATCAATCATTCAAATTAGCAACAATATTCAAATCCTCCTAGTTGGTAGAATTTAAGAAAATAGTTTTCTAACCTTTACCCAACTCTTTATGTTCCATGTAATCAACCACTTTTCTCCCATCACTCTTTTCATATCCATAATAATTTTCTCCCAAGGACCAATACTTATTAAAGAATACTTGATTATCCAAGTATCCTCCCAAAACAAGGCTCAACCTCCCAGTCCCACATTCCATTTACATCCTTTCCAAAGTAGGATCCATTCCAAAAAGACTCAACAAAAAGTAAACTCTCAACTTTAGGAATATCCAAATAGTTTTCTTTTAAAATCTCCATGCATTAATTAGAATTCTTCATAAATATCCACCCGAGCTTGGTAATAAGGACTTAATTGATATGTTTAATTTTTCAAATCCCTAACCCTACCATACCTTTGGGAAGGCAAACCTTATCCCAAGTAACCAAAGAAAATATGGATTTATCTTTAGTACTAGTAGAAATGAATCCTTTTTGGATTTGCTGAATTTTATCTATTATATATTTCAACATATTAAAAATGGACATAAAATACACAGGGAGATTTTGAAGAGTACTTTTAATAAATTGAAGTCTAGCTACCTAACTAAGGATATAGCCTTTCTATCCCTCAAGCTTATTTTAAAATCTATCAATAAGAGGATTCCAGATACTGGATTTCATTCTATCCAAGAAAATAGGCATATGTAAATAGGTAAAAGGAAACTCTTTGATCTAAAAACCCAAAATTCTAGAGATCTTTTGTTGTCTCATTACAGGGGTGATGGTAAATTGTAGCAAACTTTTATCTAAATTATTATTTTCCTAGAAACATTAGCATAGTCACGCAATAATTTTTTCACTTCCTTAGCCTCCTTAACTAAAGCTTCACCCATTATAAGCATGTCATCTACAAATTGTAGGTGAGAAATTGAATCAATATTTGTAGCTAGTTTTATTCCTCTTATCCTTCTTTTTCTTATTGTAGAAGAAAAACTTCTCCCCAAAGATTTAATGATTATAATAAAGAGAGAAGGAGACAAGGGATCTCCTTGTCTTAGACCTAATTCACTACAAAAAAGACTTTTAGGAGGTCTATTGATCTAAGTTTTGACACACCAACATTCTTGCAAGCCATGAAGCACCATAGGTTAGAATGACAAAGGTTCCCTTACTTGGAAGGTGGGTAGCCTCAAGAGTCTTCATAGATTTCTTTCATGAGATTTACTAGAATCCCTTAATTGGAGAGCACTTTAGTTGGTCTGTTTAAGGGGATAGAATGAACATTAGGAATTGTGGACGTGAAAAAGAGGCTTACTTAGTGTAAATGAATCACTATTAGCCAATGTAAATCCTTAGTTTCACTTTTAATTGTGTTTATGATTTTCACTTCTATTTGTTTGACTTCCATAAATGACCTTCAACATCTAATTCATATTAAAGATGATGAAAGTTATTAAAAATTAGAACTTTGCAAGTTGGAATGTGAAAGGTCATTAATGAAATTCATTCCAATTTTAAAGAATTTGGTTTTGATTTTTAGGACAAGTTATGCATTAGAATTATAGAAGATTTCACCATTTGGAAGTCGCAAAATCTTTTCAATTTTACGCCATTTATAACTAAAATTTATCGTCAAACCCTAGAATAAATCTAATCTAACATTGATATGGAAAAAGGTAAAAATGAGAGGAGAAGAAAAGGGTTAAAGAAAAAAATCATAACTTGTCTCCAATAGTCCCACACATAATTTTATGAATGGAAAAATTTAACTTTAAAAAAGGTCTCCATCGAACCCATTACCCACAATCCAAATATGAGACTATGTGATTTTCAAGGGAACTATGAACCACATGAGTGATTGTTGTCAAATTTTAGCATGCATGAATGTGCTCATGTGACCACACAAAACACCTCACCATCAAAAAAGAGTTAGTGGTTTGAGCACATGTTGAATCCATTGACATTCAGTGAATTAAATACATACAATAATGCTAAAAGCAAACAAATTCAAAGTTTGTAAAACACCATTAAAAGTGAAAACTTAGAAAAGGCTGAGCAAAATCTGATATTATGTTGTATTCAATGTTGAGTTTCCATGGGTTTCCCAATTTCTTTACAATGAGTTTCAAAAGAGTATATAAAGATGTAATTAGATGTGAAAGACTAATAGTCATTCCCTCCAAAAGTCACAAAAGACAAAATACATTAGAATATGAAGAGTCATTTTGACTAATCCTTCGCATTCTATTTCTTCATTACATGTCATCTAAAATTTGACTTGTAGATGCATGTCACAAATCTAGTCCACACTTCTCAAGTGAGACAATATGTTGTAATTTAGTGTAAAAAATTTCATCCAACATCAGCTTGATAGTTATTAGATCAAGCATGTTTTTAGACTTCATCACCCTATTCATGACTCATCTATTACTTTAGCAATTATTTTGACCATTTACATGTTTTTCCACAATCAACATTTCCAGTATGCTACATTCAACAATATTGAAGCATCAAATTCATTTAAATTTAACAACTAATTAAATGAATAATATTAATCAATTATAAACAACCGATTTAATTCATAGTGTGTTTACATATTAAAAGATCAATTCTAAAAATTTTGGGGTTTATAATGTTGAATCGAACCATATTTTCAATTTGTAGGAGTGAAATTTGACAAAACAAGTGTAGTTTTGTGCAAATCAAAGTTTGGACCTAGTTTGCAAGTTGCAAAATGGGGTTCACACCTACTTTGCACTTTACAAATGTTTACAAATAATTGCAAATGAATTGTGAAGTGTGGTTTGTAAGGTGAGTTTCAGGTTTGGTATGTAATTTGAAAAGAAAATTTCAGATTACAAAATGCAAATGAAGTGTGAAGTGAATTTTGCAAGGCAGGTTTCAAGTCCGGTATACAATTAATAACGAATCATGATCCATAGCAAGAAAAATCAAATTCCATGATTCCAAAATTGAAAACCCCAGAAATATCAGGCACTCAACATAACAAAACTAGAAGAGAAAAGAGAAGGAAATCATGGAAAACCTAGTTTTAGCAAAAAATTGGCACTAAATAGTTTCTAATCTTGGCAAATTTGGATTTTGGAATGCTTTCGATCATGAAAGAGCTAAATCACCAAAAGTTGTAGAGAGAAAACAAATGGGTAGAAAAATAAATGACATGGGATTTTGCTTAAAATGAACCCTTCAACCCTCAGGGATTTGAAATAAAATTATATTTTTATGGTCTTAGACTCTAAACTTTTGAGGACACTTTGCACACCACTTTAAAAATTTAAGTTTAAAATATAGGGTATTTAATGTGACTTCTACCTTTCTTTCCTTTGCACTTTTGAACAATAGGACATAACATCAGACTCTTATGGACCAAATTTACATCTAATTGGACAAATAACAATGATATCCCAAAATAAGATAGGATAAAACTTAAAATATGGAATACCATGAGGACTATCCTAATAAATAAATCATAAAATCAAGAATAAGGGTCCCTAAATTCAAAAAATTAGGGGTGTGTTGTGAAGGTCAAAACAACATCCATTAATCAAAACTAAAGACATAGGAGTAGAAATTCAACTACAAATCAAAATTTTAAATTTGAGATTAAAACCAAATCTTTCCAAGACTTTATCCATAAAAATCCAAGATACTATGTCATATGCTTTGTTCGCGTCTAGTTTCAATAGCATACCTTCTTTTTTGCCTTTCTCCAAAGAATAAATCGTCATAATACCATTTTCAACCTACCTTCCTTGAATGAAACCACCTTGTTGCTGACCAATAATATTAATAGGAATAGGCTACACTCTTATAACCAAAATTTTAGTGAAGATTTTATAGAGAGCATTTCATAGACTTATCAACCTAAAATCTTTAAAATATTTGGCTCTTTGTCTTTTAGGAATAAAAACAAGAAAAGTAGAATTGATCTCTTTGAGAATTTGACCTGAATTCAAAAATTCATCAATTCCTACAGTCACATCCTCAATAATCTCTCAATAATGTTGATAAAAAGCTACAGGAAAGCCGTTTGGACCTAGTGCTTTATCACCTTCCATAAAAAAATTACTCCTTTCACTTCCTTGATAGTTAAAGGACCAACTAAAGCATTGTTATTAGTATGATTCAATACACTGGGCTTAGAATCCAAAATTTCTTTTTCCATATCTACATTATGTAAGGTATGCTACCCATAAACTATATCAAAGAAATAAATAAATGCTCAAATTCTCATTAATATAAAATTGAAATGATACATCTTCAATATATGTAAAAATGTCATATTACATCTCGCATGTACAAGTGCCTAATCCAGGTGTTGGCACAATAAATATGATACACAAAATGGTACAACTCTGGCTCTCATGCCATATAGTCAACACTATACAAATAATGACGTAAAAATATAAGAATTATACAAGTAACGATATATGAATATAATCATTGTCACCGGCTGCCACTAACTCATGTGGTCATCCGCAAAGCTGAGAGATGAGAACATGGCTCAGACGCTTTTTCACCCAACCAAAAACCTTACGCTTCCCCATAATTCTTCCTACTTCGAAGAATGCCTGACCCTGCACAAAATGCCTAGCAACATGGAAACAATAGGTAGGATGGAAACCCGGTGTAACCTGATATATCTACGTGCATTTCTAACATGAACATGCAAAGTCCTGCTATCAGGATATGGCAGAGAATATAACAAACTAGGCAAACATTCATCTATTTCAATAAAAACATGGCTTTGGCCAAAGCACTTATGAATATACCGATAGATCCCAATAAGAGGATCAACCTTCTCTGTTTGCCCATATTAGGTACCCTTTCCTAGAAGGTAAACCCATCACACACATAGAAAAGTAAATGACTTTCTTTACAAAGACAATCCATGGCAAAACATGCATATGCCCAATAAATAATTCCTTTTTCTTTTCATGCAAAATTTAACATGAATTACAAATTAGTTTTCTTGTAAATATGAGATCTATGATGATTCTTTATGCATATTATACTTCTAATATGAACTTCATGCGATATTTATTTTAGATGCAAATACTATCTAAAATTCATGTTTTCCTAACCATATTCATATTGTTTTTGTAGCAGGGATAAAGAGATTTCAGTCATATAGAGAAAGACGCAAGTATTGATCATGATAATATATACATGTGTGTGTGTATATGCATCTGGGTATATATAACCCTCATTACATGTGCAATTATCTCAAAAGAAAGACTAATTTAATGACTTCATGCTCACAAGTAAAATCTTATTTCATGCTACAGTTGTGATAAATTTTGAGATAAGGAAAAATCAAATTAAATTGTTTTCATATCATTATACAAGATCTGATTTCATGCTACAACTGTGATAATTTTGATATAAATTTGAGTAAGATCATTCATGTTTTTGCAAAGATTTTATATCCGATAAATGGAGATCATGCCAAATGTACCATAACTTCATAAAATTTACATTGCAAACAATAGAGATCTAAATATCTATATAAATATATAAAATGCATATACATGTATATAATTATACAGAGGTTTATCCTTTTGGATAGCGAATTCAAGATCACATACAACGATATTTATATAGAGGTTTATCCTTTTGGATAGCGAATTCAAGATCACAAACCCCCATGTATTCACCCCTAGATTGGTAACCATGTGCTTAATGTAATCTATCTCTGTAGTAATAGTGATCATATAAGAAAAAACCCATGAATAGGCAGTCAGTGTAAATACAGAATCAGTTGTGACATACCCAGCTGCACCCCTGAATTTGATCAATAAGCTTATGAAGGTGTACTTATTAGGCCAAGCCTGCTTTCTAAATGCAGCATCAACAATTGCTACAAGAATTGGCATTAAAGATCTGAACATGATAAAAGTATCCACATTGGCATGCTTGAGAAGGCTTGTATTAATCAAAATTGCCAAGAAAAAGACAAAAGTAGCAAAAAGGAATTTCTTAGCAGTGTCCCACACAAATGGATCATGATAAACAAACCCAATTTACCAAAAACCCAAAGACCTATTACACTAGTCAAATATTGCAAGGCAGTCAGAAGGCCTGGATAGTTGAAATTGGTGATTGCATACTTATTTCTAACTACAAGAAGGCTAGAGCATAAAACATATCCTATAATAAGAGTACTAGTTGCATAGTACTGTTTTAAAGACTCTAATTTTCTTACCATTTTTCTTCAAATTTGGTAGTGGGTGTGGCCCTGATCACAATGCCAACTCTGGAAGTCTTCTGGGTGTGAGATTTTAATATCACCCTTCTGGATGTAAGGTTTTTTATGTCTTTCCTTTCGACGATGGGCGTGCTTCCTTTTTTTTTGCTCTGTATTTTATATAGCTTTCTGCCCTATTTTGGGCATTCCAAAAATGAGTCAACCAAACCCAAAGCTTTCTTTCAGTTCTAAAAATAAACTAACACTTTTTCATATAATTCTCGGTGCATGAACAACCATCATGCATTAATTTATTTAGAAGTTGTCATTGGTGTCAACTGTGTCTTTTGATGAGGTTATTGTTGTTTTATTAAGTTGTCTTGCTAAAAGTTATTTGGTTGCTTTGTAGAAGTGTTGAAGATGTTGAGGATATGCTTTTGTTGTTGGGTTTCCAAGTGCTTTTGAGAAAATTTGATTAATTCTAGAAACAGTGTGTTGAAGAAGTCTTCTAGCTTATAGAGTGTTGTTCAAGTTTTTGCTCCACATTTCTTTTTTGTTGGATCTCTAAGTATGCGGTTTGGATATGTTGTTTATAGTGTTTGAAGATGATAAATCAAGAATTTGGTGCTCCAGATCATTGTGCAGTGGAAGTTGTGTTCACCAGTTTGAGAATAGTGTTTGACAGTGTTTGTAGTGTGTCTGTAAGAAATTATTTTTCTCCGCATTTCTCCACAGAATGGTTTCAAGTGTTGCGGTTCTGGATGTGTGCTTATAAAGTCTATATTTTTCTTCAATTCAAGTGGTTCTGATGAAGGGGGTAAATCACAAAACACACAATAACATATATTGAACACAACAAATAGAACTTTCTTTTATTGAACTGGGCAACTCATTACATTACAGAAGCTCAATTACAATCAGAGGATAAATCCTCTACTAGTTGCAACACATTACCGCTTTCCCAACCTCAAGACTCTAGAATCTTCAGCCTTCTGGAACCCCAAATCAGCTAGGGTTTTTGTTTTCCCACTTATTCTTGACTCCACACTGGCGCCCTTGACTCTACCACTGCCCAGGGTTCCCAAAATAGTCATAAATAGCACTTTTTGGCGGCCTCCAGCTAAATTTCAAATTTTGCAACTCCCTCCAAAAGTAGGTCAACTTCCGGGAAGCATAACTTTTGATCCGGGTGTCCGATTGACGAACCGTTTTAAGCACCGAAAAGCTCGCGATGTAAACTATCACACCAAAAATCTGTAAATAGATTTTTGTCAACTTTTTGAGATGTTATGAGAAGTTTTAGTGCCTCATATCTCGTTCCGTAAATTTTTAGGGGCTTTTCAGAAAACAAAAACTTTAATATTTTTCAGCTCACAAATGATCTTTACCTGATTCCTTCGCCAAAGGTCTTATATTTCCATTATGTAACTTTCTGGAAGTTTTTGCTTCATTACGTGCCCAAATGCAAACTTTCTAAAAATAGCAAGTACACTTTCCTAAATAGGCAGGTCGCTATTTTTAGCAGTTTTAGAAAAATTGAAAGTCCTACATTATTATTCTGGATATTATGGAACCAAAAACACTAATTATGGGAAGAAATGAGAACAACTACAATGGTTTTGAATTAACTTCTTTTTGGGTGATGCAAGATTGCCCTTACACCTCTGGATGCTCCTGCATCAGGTTCATGATTTGGTGCTCCGCAAGTACATTTCTTAAGTTGCAAATGATGACAGAATATGATATAACTAATTAAGTACTTTGGTGTGAAGTTTCTTTAGGTGAAAGATGTTGTAAAGGAATTTGTTGGTTTTCAGGTGCTTGTGGATGTTTCTAGATCATGTTCAAGCTTGATGCATGGTCCGCATGTCGTCATGTGATTTTGAGGAAGTGTGCATTTAAAAATTCATGGTGTTAACACAAGGATAACCGACTTGGTTGTTTACACTATTTGTGGTTGTGCTTTAGTGAAAGTGAAAGCGTGATGAAGTGTGTAAGAGTGGATTTAGGTTTGTGCTAAGGTGTGATGGGGTATGCATTCATTCCCTTCACGAGAATGTTTAGGTCTAGACCTAACTTGAATTTTATGGGTTAAGTTGTGTTGCTGACCTTGGAGAATGTTTTGAAGGATGATGATGGTATAAATAAGTGTCAAGAATTCGTGAATGAGTGTATGCAAGGGATATGATGTTTGTGATACAAATTTGATTAGGGCAGTGAGAGATTTCATGTGTTAGGCTATTGGATGCAATGAGTAGAAGGTGTCTACTATTTTCACTGATACTGCGAAGATGTTGTTTGTGTTGTGATGGATATTGAGCTTCATTGGAACTGAACTCCATGCATAGGTTAGATGCAACTATATCAGTTCAAAGCCTGGTAGTGATCCATTCTTCTCTTCTTTCTTTCTTTCTCAATGGGTAGTGAGTCCACCTACAGTGAGCATTCTTTCTTTTGGGTAGTGAGCCTTTGCAATTCGGTATTGCTACTACATTATATTGTGAGCTAATCCTCATCGTGGTTTTTCCCTTTTAGGGTTTTCCATGTAAAACCTGGTCTTCTCTTGTGTGTGGTGTTGTTATGATTCAATGTCATTTATTTACTTTTCATGATTAATCATCATAACATGTTTAAATCTTAATGTGGATCTGAATGTTTGTAAGGGTTTGAAGTTTTGTTACAACCAATTCACCCCCCCTCTCAGTTGTCTTGTGCATTCAACAATCGGTATCAAAGTGAGGTTCCTTAGAAGAGAGCTTAATAGCTTGAGGTAGATTTGGGATGGCTCACAAGAAAGATGTTCCCATATTAATTGATGGATTTTCAAACGTTGAATGCATGTCTGTCAGTAGTGAAGAACTCAAGGTTGCTCTTGAAGACCTAGAGAGGACTAAAGAAGAAATCAAAGACCTAAAGGAGAATGTTAAAGAAGCAAATGGATGCATCAAAAAATTAAGAGAGCAAGTCAATAAGTTCAAAGAAAGAAATAAGGAAGTCAGTGAATAATTGAGTTTAGCAAATGAATCTATGAATGGTCTGAAAGTGCAAGTTGAAGAAAAGTCAAGGATTGAGGAATATCTGAACTTAATGGTGAAAGGCAAATATGAAGAATGTATAAGGCTTGAACAAGAAGTTGTGAATCTAAAATCAGATATGGAGAAGGCGAAGAATTATGAAGAAAAATTCAAGATAAGTTCTACAAGGCTTGATGATATGATTGCAAGTCTGAAAAGCTCCAATGATAAAGAGGGTTTAGGATTTTAAAAAGGTGAAAGTTCAAAACTAGATCAGACTTCAAATCAAAGGAACAATGGCAAGCAGATCCAGAATCAAAAGAATAAAGCTAGAAGACCTCCGATTAGACAACCAAATGCTCAAAGGTATCCATCTTTCAATGGTTTTTGTCATTTATGCAATAATCATGGACACAAAGCAATAGAATGTAGAAGTAGAAGGAATCAAAATGTTCCATCCCTCTCTGGTAAATACTTCACATGCAATAAAGTTGGTCATAGAGATATTGTATGCAGAAGTAAAGTGAGTCAGAACTCTACTAGGCATTTTGCATGCAATAAGATGGGACATAGAGCTAATGAGTGCAAAAGTCAAATGAGAAATGACTATGGCAAGGATAGAATAGTTAAATCTTTCAGTGGCTACTATTATTCATGCAAGAAATTTGGGCAAAAAGATAACCAATGCAAATATAGAATGTATGGAATGAATACTGGTCAGAGCAATGTTGTGTGCTACAAGTACAATAGATCTGGACATACCTCTAAGTTTTGCAGAACTAGAAGCATGGAGAAGGATAATCTAGTAGAGAAGAAAAAACCAATACAAAAGGTTGATCCTGCAGAGACAAAAATGGAAATGAATAAGATCTGGCTAAAGAAATATGTAATAGAGGTTAAGGATGAGCCTGTACTTGCATCTAGAGTAGATGTTCCCTCCAGGAACTAAGATTAGAGACTTGGCTCAGGGGGAGCCTTATTGAAAATATTTTCTCCCCTACCAAAGGAATGGTGTTGATGCCTCAACACAAAGAGATAAGGTTAAGGATTAACAACAAAGGTTTAAGTCAAGACAGAGATTGTGACTACAAAGGATAAAGGTAGAGTTGTGCAGACTAGCTTGGTTGGTAATTTTGCAAGAGGATCTTATCCTCCACAAGAAGTCTATTGTGCAAGAAAATTTGATTAGGTAACAAGACATGTTACGAATTTTGGCTAAGTATATGTTTGGTAAAATCAAGCTACAGTGTTCTGGTAATTTGGTCCACATTGGTCCACTATTGAAGATATTACTCTGTGGTTCTAGCATATGGTTATTGATTATTGGATACATCTCCATCCAAAATTTATCTGATTTTGATGATTGGCTTGAAAGTAATGAGTAACTGAAGTTCGGCTTGATAGAACATAGTTGTTTCCAGTACAGAGCAGTTTTCATGTTAATTAGAGGTGTTTGAGGATCTAAAGATGAAATCAAAGGTGAATGGATATGAATCAGATGAGTCTTCAAGTAATGAAGAAGAAAAAGATATAGAAAAGAAGTATAGGTTGAAGAACAAGAAGATCTGGAAAGAATCCATAAAACTCCCAAGTATGTGTAGAAGCATCACTCTGAAGACCAGATCATTGATGATAAGAGCAAAGGTGTATTAACAAGGAGAGATGTTGAAGAACGGGTATATCTATGTTTACTTTCTAAATTTGAACCTAAAATATTGGTTGAGGCATGCAAGGATGAGTATTGGATCAAGGCTATGTAAGAAGAACTAATGCAGATTGAGAAGAATCAGACTTGGGAACTTGTCCCAAGACCAGAGAACAAAAATGTAATTGGAACTAAGTGGGTATTCTGGAACAAATTGAATGAGAATGGAGAAGTGGTAAGGAACAAGGCAAGACTTGTGTGTAAAGGCTACTCACAAGTGGAAGGAATAGACTATGAGGAAACTTATGCTCCGGTGGCAAGAATGGCTTTTGCAGCACATAAGGATTTCAAAGTATATCAAATGGATGTGAAGTCTACTTTCTTGAATGGTGAATTGGAAGAGGAAGTGTACATAGAGCATCTAGAAGGTTTTTAGTTGTTAGACAAGCCAGATATGGTTTGCAAGTTGAAGAAGGAAATATATGCATTGAAGCAAGCCCCCAGAGCTTGGTATGCAAGGCTAGATAGGTACTTATTACATCAAGGATTCAATAAAGGTACTGCAAATAGCAATTTGTATATCAAAGTAAGTGGAGATCAAATTTTGATTGTGGAAGTGTATGTAGATGATATAATTTTTGGTGGAAATGAAGGTACGTGTAAGAGTTTTGCAGATGAAATGCATAAAGAATTTGAAATGTGTCAATGTGTGGGGAAATGAACTTCTTTCTTAGGTTACAGATCAATCAGATAGATAAAGGTATTTTCATTTCTTAGTCAAAGTATGTAAACGAGTTGTTAAAGAAGTTTGGAATGAAAGACTCTAAACCAATTTGTACTCCTATGATTGTTGGTTGTAAGTTGAGCAAGAATGATGAATCTCCTAAGGCTGATCAAAGCAAGTACAGATCAATGATTACTATATCTGACTGCTACTAGACCATATATTATGCATGCAATTTGACTTGTGGCTAGATTTCAAGTAGATCCTAGAGAGTTACATGTTATGGCAGTAAAGAGGATTTTCAAATATTTAAAGGGCACTTCTAATCATGGCTTGTGGTATCCAAAAGCTATTGACTTTACTCTAAGTGCTTATATAGATGCAGATTGGGCTGGTTGTGTACATAACAGGAAAAGTACAAGTGGTGGAGCATTCTTTCTTGGTGGCAGAGTAGTGTCATGGTTAAGTAAAAAGCAAGATTTAGTATCTTTGTCTACTACAGAGGTAGAACACATTGCAGCAGCATCTTGTTGCACACAGGTGTTGTGGATGAAACAAACCTTGAAGGATATCAAAGTTGTGTATGATGAGCCAATTTCTATTTTTTGTGATACTACAAGTGCTATTAACATTTCAAAGAATCTGGTGATGCATTCAAGGACAAAGCATATTTCTATTAGGTATCACTTTCTAAGAGAGAAGGTTGCAAAGTATGAAGTGAAGCTTAAGTATGTGACTACAAAGGATCAAGTTATTGACATATTCACTAAGGCTCTTCCTAAGGATACATTGGAGTATCTCTAGGAGAAGTTAGGGGTTATTGCCCCTCCTTCCTTGAACTAGATGCATAAGGAGATGCATTAGTCCAATGGATTTCAAGATTCATTCTCTTCTGGATTGATGATTGGAGGCTACCTCTCAGGGGGAGCAAGCAGTAGTCATGATGATTGTTGCAGTCAGGGGGAGTATTCAGAGCAATGAAACAAAAATATGTTGTAGAGAAGTAGTGAACATGAAATCATAAAACACACAACAAAAATTGCACATAGAAAATAGAAATTTCTTTATTGATTTGGACAACTTATTACATTATAGAAGCTCAAATACAATTAGAGGAATCAACCCTCCATAGGTTGCAACACATTACAGCTCCCTATCACAAGACTCTAGAAGCATCTACCTTCTGTAACCCCAAATCAACTAGGGTTTTTGTTTTCCTACCTATTCTTGACTCTACACTTCCCCCCTTAACTCTACCACTACCCAGGGTTCCCAAAAATGGTTATTAATAGCCTTTTTGGTGGCCAACAACCTAATTTCAAAATTTGCATCTCCCTCCAAAAATAGGTCAACTTCCGGGAGCCATAACTTTTGATCCGAGTGTTCAATTGACGAACCGTTTTATGTGTTGGAAAGCTCATGGAGTGCTCTACGCGCTAATAATTTTCTTTTCTAGTTTTAGCCATTTTTGGGCCCATACAGGGCTGTTTAGTGCCTCAAACCCGAGTTTGAATATTTTTTAGGCATTTTTTGGGAAACAAAAACTTTAATATCTTTCAGCTCGCAAATGATCTTTGTGTGATTCCTTCGCCAAAGGTCTTATTTTTCCATTATGAAGCTTCCTATAAATTTTCACTTCAATCCGTTCCCAAATGCAAACTTTCTAAAAATAGCAGGTTGTTATTTTTAGCAGTTTGGAAAAACTGAAAGTTCTACATCATTATTCAAGCGATTATGGAACCAGAACCACAAATTTTGAAAAAAAATGGAACGAACATCAACAATTTTGAAACACATCTTTTTTTGGGTGATGCAAGATTACCCTTACACCACTGGATGCTCTTGCATCAGACACCCAAAGTAATTTGAGAAGTGACCCTGTCACATCTCAGGTGTTTGTGTGAAGAAAACCCAAATGGTCAACCTCTACCTTAGACAACCAAGAAGAATCTTCAACAGGCCTTCCCTTCCATTTCACCAGATATTCTTCATAGTGCATGTTTTGAGTACTTCTTCCCACACGGCTATCCAGGATCTCTTCTATCTCCTCTGTTGAAGTAGATGCTGGAACACTCCACTGTTCTTCTATTGGTCCATCCTCTGTTCCACCTTCATGATATTCTGATAAATCAGCAATGTTGAAAATAGGAGAAATGTTGATCCCACTCGACAACTCTACCCCATATGTATTTCCTGAATCATGTTTCTTCAAAATTCTGCATGGTCCAAATTTCTTCATTTTCAACTTATTATATGTTCCAATTGGGAACCTTTCTTTTCTCAAGTGAACCATGACTTCATCTCCTACCTGAAATTCCTTATATCTTCTCTTCTAATCTTCCTTAGCCTTGTACTAAATATTTATCTTATTAATGTGCCTTTTCACCTCTTCATGCAAATTCTTCATGTGTTTTGCAAGGTCTTCAACCTCAGCACTTGTCTTTTCTCGTTTGTCCAGATTCCTTAACTTTGAAACATTTCTTGGACTATTCCCATATACAATCTAAAATGGTGATTTACTAGTACTCCTATTGATAGAATTGTTGTAAGCAAATTCTGCCTATGGTAAAATCAAATCCCATCCCTTGGGCTTATCTCCTACTAAGCATCGTAGCAGGTTACCCAAACTCCTATTCACCACTTTGGTCTATCCATCAATTTGTGGATGGTGTGCAGAACTGAACTTCAAATTTGTCTTCAACTTCTTCCATAATGTCCTCCAGAAATAACCAACAAACTTGGTATCTCGATCTGAAACTATTCTCTTTGGTAGACCATGTAATCTCACCACCTCTCTAAAAAATAATTCAGCAATATGGACAACATCATTAGTCTTCTTGCAAGGAATGAAATGTGCCATCTTCGAGAATCTATCCACCACCACAAAAATGGAATCATGTCCTCTCTGTGTCCTCGGTAAGCCAAGAACAAAATCCATACTAATATCATCCCATGGCTTCTCTGGTATATGTAGTGGCTGATATAGACTTGTATTCTGACTTGTTCCTTTTGCCATCTATCATACTCTGCACAAATTTCTTCACATTCTGCTGCAATTGTGGCCAATAATAATTTTCACCAACAATAGCAATGGTCTTATCTCGACCAAAGTGTCTAGCTAATCCCCCACTATGCTTCTCCTTTATCAGGTTCTCTCTCATGGAACTCCTCGGAATGCACAACTGGCTTCCTCTAAACAACATGCCATCTTAGATTATGAAATCCAACCATTTTGTCTTGTCCAAAGTAACAGGTTCCAGACAAGCTTTCCAAGCCTTTGCAAAATCTGGATCTTCAGTATACAAACTTTTGAGCTCATCGAAACCAACAACCTCTATCTTCATTTTTGTCAACAAATTTTGCCTTCTACTCAAGGCATCTACAACTTTGTTAGACTTCCCACTACTGTGCTTCAAAACAATAGTATAGCTCTGCAAAAATTCAACCCATTTTAAGTGCCTTTGATTTAAGTTTTCCTTGACTATTAAGATATTGCAAAGCCTGATGATCAGTATATAAAACAAACTCCTTTGGGAACAAATAATGTCTCCATTTCTTCAAAGCTTGAACTATTGCATAAAACTCTTGATCATAAACAGAATACTTTTTCTTGGCATCATTAATCTTCTCACTAAAATAGGTAATGAGCTTACCTTCTTGGCTCAAAATAGCTCCTATACCACTACCACTAGCATCACAATCTACCTGAAATACCTTATTGAAATCTCGAAGTGCCAAAACAGGTTGTTCTACGACTTTCTGCTTCAATGTATCAAAGCTCATGTCTGCTCCTTTAGTCCATCTAAACTCTTTTCTATCCCCTCTTAATTCCTGATAAACTTTCTGTAAAAACTTGCCAAACCATGAAAAGATCTTACCTCAGAAGCACTCCTCGGTGTAGGTCATTCAATGTGTTGGTTTTTTCTTCTGAATCAGCATTAGGATTTGCCACTTCTAATGCACATGCAGATTTAGCCAACTAAATACAGGAGGTTGCGTGAGCTGCCTCCCCTTCACTTCTGGTTCTGCCGCACCAAGGGGGGTATCCCTATAACTCAAGATGTAACCTTGACTAGCTCAAAGATAGAAAGATCTAACTTGACAACAACATGCAGAATACTCTCATGTATGGACCAAGATATGTATGATAGATCACAAGGTGGGCAACGTTCTTGGACATATATGTCTGGTTAGGGATGAGAGCATGCAAGGGTTTCCTACTCCTAATCCTACAACTAACAGATGGAAGGATGAGATGGTTTGAAATGGTGTTTGGATGCAAACCTGGACCTGGTGTATAACCTCAACACAGAGCTAGATTGGTGCCTATCCAGGGCTTGGAGTCGGTAGACATACACCTGTGAATGATCAGCATGAATAGCTAAAACTGGATTTCAGGGGGATACCCATGATATCTGCCTTACAGATATCTCCCAATACAGAGTATTAAGCTGTCTATACTTATGGCATCCCTATTGCAGTAAGAAAGATACATGCAAAACTGGAGACAGAATCAGCATAACACATGCAAACATAGCATTATTCATATAAGATTAACCATGAAATCAGTGGATTCATGCCAAATCGTACAACAAGAGATACATAAACTCACAAGTTTTGCTGCACAGAGCAACCAAAACCAGTTGTATCTTATTACAGAGCCAAAATGTCCAGTTTTCAACAACCAAAAATGAGTAACACTTCCTGCTTATAACAGCCAGGTAGTGTACCACAGCAATTAATTACATGGTTGACCAAAAATCCCGCCAGATACACAGTATCAGAAAAATGGCGCTTAAACATCAATGCAGCAGGTGGGAGAGGAGACAGGAAGAAATCTCGAGCCCTGCGCCGCCGCCTAGGGATCCAGATCTTCAATCGGGTACCAGGTCCGTCCACACCATCGCCCACACCTCTGCAACAATCGCCATTAATGGCGCACCAACCCGTGGCCTTGGGAAAAACATCAGACAGTCGATCGCAACCATTTCCCGCCAAGATACATCGTCATGATATTTCAAATATGCAGGATATCAATTATCCCACATGCACCCCGCGGTGACCTCTTTAACACTTTATATACTAGGTCATGAGCATATATGATGTCGGTGCTTTTGCTCCTGATGACACTAGTATAAGACTTCATCATCATCATCCTCCAGCAGCATGATATCCTGTCGCTTGAAATATCACCCTGACGTCAGCATCATATCGCAATATAACCTGCATGATAATCGCCTTCATCCGCACAACCTGATCCATCGGAAGAACATCCTCCTGCTGAGCCTATACCAAAAGTCTAGCCGATGAACATCCTGATGACGTCACCGTCATATCCTGCTGACGTCATCATCATATCTGCCTACTGCGCACCTCCTCATATCCGGATGACATCATCATCATATTCGCAACATTGGGGGATCTTCATAAGATGAGTAATATTAGAAATATGACCCCCCAGACCTTGATGACATCACCACCACATGTTGGCATCAGGATGATATTCGGAAGATAACCGGATATTTGGAAATATCATCCTAATGCACAAATATCATGCTGCACTATAGCTCCACTGTAAGATCGGGGTGATAGATGAATATGATGATGCTTGAAAAGATCACCCCCCACTAGATAATGCACGAAGCCGACAGGTGGATATCTCCCTTCGGAAATATCATGATGCAGATAGGCAGAGAAATAAATATCACCCTGACATAAGAATGACGTCAGCATCATCAGGATGATAAAACAACGAACATGAAAAGATACAACATCATCAGGATGATATTGACTAAGATCATCCTGACGTTCAAATATGATGACCCCGGTGAATATCGGGTCATACTTAGAACTTTTCAACAACATCATCAGGATGATCTTAACAAAGATCACCCGATGTTAAAATATCACCCCAGCGAAAGATCATGCAGGCAGAAAATATGATGACCTTCGCAAGCAACACAGCGATAACTAGAAATATGATGATGATGTCTGGAAACATGATGATGATGACCTCCTCCTCAGGAAAATATGATGTTGCAGCTGAAAATGCTGAGGAGGTCCAACACTTAGAACATTTTAAAGGAAGGTGCCTGCATGAAAATTGCTCAAAAACTGTCAGTCAATTCAGGCACTAACACAATGTAAGCCCTCACCTTCTCTGGGTCCATCTTAAGACCTTCCTCTAAGACAACAAATCCTAGGTATACCAACTCCTTCTTTGTAAAACTACATTTCTTTGGATTAATCAACAACTTCTTCTCCCTCAACTTCTCTAAAACTCTTTTGATAAATCAGATGCTCATCCCAAGTCTTACTGAAAATCAAAATATCATCTAAATAAATAATAACAAAACTTTCCAAAAATTATTTCAGTACCTTATTCATGAGCCGCATGAATGTGCCCGGTGCATTGGTTAGCCCAAATGGCATGACTAACCACTCATACAAACCTTCCTTTGTCTTGAAGGCTATCTTCCACTCATCTCCTTCTCTGATACGGATCTGGTGATACCCACTCTTCAGGTCAATCTTCGTGAAGTAATTGGCTCCACTCAAACAGTCCATTATGTCATCCATTATGGGCAATGGAAATCTATACTTGATTGTGATCTTATTGATGGCTCGAGAGTCTACACATTCTCCACTCTCCATCTTTCTTTGGTGCTATTACTGCAGGTACCGCACATGGATTTAGGCTCTCTCTTATCAATCCCTTCATCAACAACTCTTGAACTTGTCTGTTCAACTCTTCACTCTTTGTTGGAGTCATTCTATGGGCTGCCTTATTCAGCAAACTAGCTCTTGGTATCAAATCCATTTGATGACTTATCTTCCTCACTGGTGGTAAACCCTCTAGTATATTATTAGAGATAATGTCCTGAAATTCTTCCAACATATCTGAAACTTTTGCTGGTACATCTTCACATTTCTCTTGACTAATCTTAGGAATCAATGCAAAATAATGACACTCATGCTTCATACCCTCCAAAAATTTTCTACCATCTACCAAGCAAATTCTAGCAGTACTACATACCTTTTCTTCCACCTCTTTCAAGGGCTTCAATTTAAGACGAACTCCATCTTTTGTTAGGGAATATATGTTTGCATGGCCATCATGGACAATGCTCCTATCATACTGCCACGGCCTCCCCCAACAACATATGACATGCGTCCATTGGTATGATATCAAACAACACCTCATCATGGTAGTCTCTAATCTTGAACTTCACTAAACACTGCTCATTGAACAAAGCTCTATGGTCCTTCTGCAACCATGCAATCCAATATGGATGCGAATGCTTTCTTCTTGTCAACTTCAACTTGTCAACCATCTCCTCTGAAACAAGACTGTCAGTGCTTCCACTGTCAATAATAATATCACAACACTTACCTTCACATTTACACCTTGTGCAGAATAAACTCTTCCTCTGATTTGGTTCTTTTTCCTCATTCAACAAAGTTCTTCTGACAACTAGGGTTTCTCCCCTTCAAGCATCTTCAGAACACTCAGACTGTGCATCTTCATCTACATGTGCAACTCGTGCATTACATTTAGGTCTTCGATTTGTCCTTCCTTGATGTTGTGGGCACTTGTATGCTCAATGCCCTTCTTCTCCACATTGGAAACAGGTTCCTCTAAAACCTCCTCTTCCAAGTCCTTGCCCAAGTCTGCCTCTTCCTCTTCCTCTTTGCTCTCCATTGTTCTAGTCATGAGGGTGGTAGGCATTATCCCCTCTCTGATTTTAACTAGTGCTAGCTTCTTCACTTTTCTTTGAATCTTCATTTCAGCCCCCATAAGGTCTTCCACCAGTCCTTCTACTTGGACCTCTTCCCCTTTGTTTGTTGTCAAATCTTTTATTCAGCTTCTCTTCCACCTTCAGGGAAAACTGGTATGCATCTTCTATGGTGGTCATTCTAACTAGGCTCAGCTCCTCCTGAATACTCAGCCTCAACCCATTAATGTAATAGGCTACCTTCTCCTTGTTGGGCTCTGTATGGCCTGTCCTGATAGTAATTTTATAAAACTCTTCTGTGTACTCCTTAATAGACTTGTTACCTTGCTTCAGTCCTTGCAGCTTCTTCAACAGCTCCATCTCATAGTCCATAGGAATGAATTGCTTCTTAAGTTTCTCCACCATCCGATCCCATCTGGTGATATTTCCTTTTCCTCTTCTGTTCATCTCTAATTGGACCTCCTTCCACCAAATATTGGCATGGCCCTTTAACTTTGTTTTCACAAACGTGACCCGATCTGGGTCCTCCACATCTTCATATTCAAAATACTCCTCCATGTCATTGATCCAATCAATAAGCTGTTCCAGATTCAAACATCCAGAATATGTAGAAACTTCGATCCTGGGCCTCTTTCCAATCTTTGAAATGGCTTTCAACAACCTAACTTCTGTAGGATCTCCTGCAACTTCTTGTTCTTCCTCAGATAGCTCTTTTTTAGCTTCATCCTCGCTTTCTTCTCTTGTTCTCGGATCAAACCCTCTTCGTAGCTCCTCTTGCAATGCATCGATTTGCCTTTGCAGGGCTCTAAAACCCTCTTCCATCAAAGCATGCCTCCCAATATGATTTCTTCGTGGAGGCATCTTGATCTCCACAGCAAACCCACAACCTCAGGTCCTGGTACAAACTGCCTCACGGTCAGCAATCTGTCTACACACTTAAGAACCCTTGCTCTAATACCACTTGATGAAGGGGGTAAATCATAAAACACACAATGACAAAAATTGCACACATAAAATAAAACTTTCTTTATTGATTAGGACAACTTATTACATTACAGAAGCTCAAATACAATCAGAGGAATCAACCCTCCACGGGCTGCAACACATTACAGCTCCCTATCACAAGACTCTGGAATCATCTACCTTCTGTAACCCCAAATCAGCTAGGGTTTCTATTTTCCCACTTATTCTTGACTCTACACTTCCCCCCTTAACTCTAACACTGCCCAGGGTTCCCAAAAATGGTTATTAATAGCCTTTTTGGTGGCCAACAACCTAATTTAAAAATTTGCATCTCCCTCCAAAAATAGGTCAACTTCAAAGAGCCATAACTTTTGATCTGGGTGTCTGATTGATGAACTATTTTATGCATCAAAAATCTCGTGAAGAGCTCTACGTGCTAAGAACTTGCTCTACTAGTCTTGGCCATTTTTGGGCCCGTACGAGGCCGTTTAGTGCCTCAAACCTGAGCTTGAATAATTTTTAAGCATTTTTTGGGAAACAAAAACTTTAATATCTTTCAGCTCGCAAATGATCTTTGTGTGATTCCTTCGCCAAAGGTCTTATTTTTCTATTATGAAGTGTCCTATAAATTTTCACTTCAATCCATTTCTAAATGCAAACTTTCTAAAAATAGCAGGTTGCTATTTTTAGCAGTTTGAAAAAATTGAAAGTTCTACATCATTATTCAAGCAATTATGGAACCAGAACCACAAATTTTGAAAAGAAATAGAAAGAACATCAACAATTTTGAAACACATCTTTTTTTGGGTGATGCAAGATTGCCCTTACACCACTGGATTCTCCTACATCAGAATAGTGTAAGTATGTGCAATATCATGAAAAGGGGAAGTTGTGACACCCTTTTCCATTGATGTTAAAGGGGGAGAGAGTTCATGTGAAAAACAAAGGGGGAGAAAGAACAATCAATGATCAGAGAGATAATAAGATGTGCAAAAGAAAGGGGGAGAGTAACTAAGTTAAAGAAGATTGACGTAGAGTTGTGTCTTGATGGTTTTTCACATCATGTGTTTCCATCAATGACAAATGGGGAGATTGTTGTAAGTATGTGCTTTTCGGTGTTGTCATTGATGTCAACAAGCTTGTGTTGTCATTGGTGTCAACTATGTCTTCTGATGAGGTTGTTTTTTGATTAAGTTGTCTTCCTAAAAGTAATTTGGTTGCTTTGGAGAAGTGCTGAAGATGTTGAGGATATGCTTTTGTTGTTGGGTTTCCAAGTGCTTTTGAGAAAATTTGATTAATGCTGGAAACAGTGTGTTGAAGAAGTCTTCTGGCTTACAGAGTGTTTTTCGAGTTTTTGCTTCGTATTTCTTTTGTGTTGGAGATCTAAGTATGCAGTTTGGATATGTTTTTTGGAAGTGTTTTAAGATGCTAAATCTAGAATTTGGTGCTTCGAATCGTTGTGCAGTGGAAGTTGTGTTCACCAATTTGAGAACAATGTTTGACAGTGTTTGCAGTGTGTCTGGGAGAAAGTATTTTTCTCTGCATTTCTCTTTAGAATGGTTTTAGGTGTTGCAATTCTGGATGTGTGCTTATAAAGTCTATATGTTTCTTTAGTTCAAGTGGTTCATGGTTTGGTGCTCCACAAGTACATTTCTTAAGTTACAGATGATGATAGAATATGATATAGCCGATTAAGTACTCTAGTGTGAAGTTTCTTCATGGGAAAGATGTTGTAAAGGAATTTGTTGGTTTTTAGGTGCTTGTGGATGTTTCTAAATCATGTTCGAGCTTGATGTGTGGTCCACATGTCGTCGTGTGATTTTGAGGAAGCATGCATTTAAAAGTTCATGGTGTTATTACAAGGGTGGTTGACTTGGTTGTTTACACTATTTGCGGTTGTGCTTTGGTGAAAGTGAAAGTGTGATGAAGCATGTAAGAATGGATTTAGGTCTATGCTAAGGTGCGATGTTGTCTGCATTTGTTCCCTTCCTCCATGGGAATATTTAGGTCCAGACCTAATTTGAATTTTATGGGTTAAGTTGTGTTGCCAACCTTAGAGAATGTTTTCAAGGATGATGATGGTATAAATAAGTGTCAAGAATTCATGAATGAGTGTGTGTGAGGGATATGATGTTTGTGATGCAAAGTTGATCAGGGCAGTGAGAGCTTTCATGTGTTAGGCTACTAGATGCAGTGAGCAGAAGGTGTCTACTATTTTCAGTGATGCTATGAAGATGTTGTTTGTGTTGTGATGGATATTGAGCTTCACTAGAATTGAACTTCATGTATAGGTTAGATGCAACTATATCAGTTCAAACCCTGGCAGTGACCCATTCTTCTCTTCTTTCTCTCTTTTTCAGTGGGTAGTGAGTCCACCTACAGTGAGTATTCTCTCTTTTGGGCGGTGGGCCTTTGTAATTCGGTATTGCTACTACATTATATTGTGGGCTAATCCTCATCGTCGTCTTTCCCTTTTAGGGTTTTCCACATAAAATCTGGTGTTCTCTTGTGTGTGGTGTTGTTATGATTCAATTTTAGTTTTTTTCTTTTCATACTTAATCATCATAACATGTTTAAAGGTTAATGTGGATCTGAACGTTTGTAAGGGTTTGAAGTTTTGTTACAACTAATCCACCCCCCCTCTCAGTTGTCTTGTGCATTCAACACTGTATATAAGAACATACATAGTAAGAAAAATTGCATATATGTAAACTAATTGTTTAAACCATCATAACCATAAACAATAGTCAAATTATAATAAACAATTAAAATTGTGCATCCATGATAACACAAATGCATAACGAAACCATTCATAATGAAGTATGTATGCAACTACATGAGTGTGTGTGTATTGGGTTTTCCATCATGCCAACTCTTACCGAGCAGCTAGGACACTTCTACCTCAACCATGTTCTTGTCTTCAACATGTTCCTGCACTCATTCGCACTTAGATTCTCATCAATAGGTTAGCCCATAAAACCATAGCTGAAGCATGAGCAAGATATAAAATCATAATCATAAACATAATAATTCATCATCATTTCAATTTCAATTTTATACATTTTTAGAAATAACAACAAATTACCATTCACACACATGTAATTATCCAATAATCAAACAATCATAAGGTAATGTCCAATAGTCTCATCAAATATACTAAATTATAAATGCAAGCAAAAGGTCGAGATGTGACACATTACAACCCACCTTCCTAGATAACATTTTTTTTGGAAAACCTAATAGCCCCTTCCTTAATATCACCAAAATCTAAGCTCAAGCTATCATTTTCTTTAGAAATGCCCCTAATTTTATTATGTCTTTGATGATTTGAAACAAAAATATGGAAAACAATTGTATTTCTATCCTCTTCCGAATGTCAAAGAGCTCTCGATTTCCACCTCTAGAAGGTTTCCTCCTTAGCTACAATAGAATGATACTCACTCAGTAAAAGTCTTTCCTTATCAAAAATAACTTATTCCTACCATTTAGTTGAATATCTTTTTCTATATCAATCAGTTCTTCTTAATTACTTTTCTTTTGCTTAAAGATATTCCCAAAAGTATCTTGAATCCATTTCTTCATATTGTTCTTTACATGCTTAAGCTTTCTAGTCATTTTGAACATGGTTGTTCCTTTAACATCCAAATTCCACCATTTTTAATTTTCTTTTCTAACCCCTAATGCTAAAACCGCATATTTTTAAATCTAAAAGGTGATTTACAATTTTTATTATTCACTTCCATATTCAAAAGTAGAGGATTATGATTAGAACCAATCCTTGACAATGAAGAAAGATAGAAAATATGATGTGTAAACTATTCAACAAACACTAAAAACCTATCTAATCTAACCTAAATGAGGTGATCTCCCAACCTTCAATTCCTCTAGGTAGAACTTGATCCTCTTAATTCAATATCCATAAGACCACAATCTTCTATAAGTCCTACTCAATCCTCCATGTTTTTAGTAAATTCCTAACTTCCCCCTTTCTTTTCTAAAGGTGTAAGTGGAGTATTAAAATCCCCCACAATCATCCATTTAAAATTTAAACAAGATCTTCTAAAAAGCTTCAACTCATCCCAAAGATCTCTTCTCCTTAGATGAGTGTTAGAGGCATAAATATTCGATAAATGCAATCCAAGTTGTCTTGTTTACTAGTGAACAAAATAGCTAGATGATGACCACTCTGAACAATAACATCCCCATCAACAATTTGGCTATCCCAAAAAGTAGTGATACCTCTTGAAGCTCCCACTAAATTGATTCTACAAACAGAAGTCTTCTTCCAAATTTTATTTTTAATCTCTACCAAAGTATGCTCAAACGTTTTGATTTCTTGAATTAAAAGAAAACTAGGCCTATGATTCTTTCTCCAATCTCTAAAAAACCTCTATTTATTAGGGCTATTAAATCCCCTAATATTCCATGAAATAATCTTCATTTATGTGTTTTGATTGGGCATTTAGAGCCAGTTAACTCTTAAATCCTTTTATTAACATTTGCCACTTCTTTAGTTGTTCCTTTGTTTCTTAAATCTTCAAGATTTGTTCTACCTCTCTTAAATGTAATTCTTTGGGATAAATATAGCAAAGCTAGATTTTAAATATTGAGATTATATTATCAATAATAACATAATCGAGAGTATGGTCTCCCTTTTACATGGGAGGTTCACGATTCCTCCATTTTATTGGATGGAATGTAGATAGAAGGATTTTAAAAATTTATAAAATTTGATGAGTTTAAAAAAAAAATGAATTATAGTAAAACTTGAATTTTAATATTATTACATTTTCTTTTATGAATAAGTGTTTATATCATTAATAGAAAATAATATTATATATATTTACAAAGAAAGGTGGGTGGAAGAAGTCATGCCCCGAAGTCCAAATGGGGCAAAAGACTGGAAACAACAAAACAACAACAAGTTGCTAAGCGGAAAGAGCTATAACATTGGGAGGTGGAGGGTCCCAGTCATCTGGTTTGCCCCATACATCAGTAGAGTCTAGAGTGTCTTCGGGAGGATCCCAACCATCATTACGATCATTCACATCTTCATTACCAATGCCATTCTTATTGTCATCCTCAAGCTGAGTGTTGCAAATAGGGGATATGGTAAGAGCCAATTTGAGGGAATTTGCCAAAGCTTGATCTAACTCCATTACATTTTGGTAATTTGATTGTGTAATTATTTTTATTTTCATTTTCATCTTTCTATTCCATTTTAATGTTAGGTTCTATTTATCCTTTTAACGATCATATGTTACCATTAGTGTTTTGTATTAGAACATAATCTCTACTATACTTTTATTCTTTTTCATTTTATTAAACTTTCTTTCATTTTTATTGTATAATTATTTTTATCTAATAATAATTTTTAGAATATGAGTGGAAGATTTGTATTAGTATCTTTGTACTATAGGAGAGAGTTGTTTTTTCTTCATAAAGATTCTCTATCTATCTTATTAGATAGTGATTGACAATTAAGATATGAGGTATATAATATACTTAAGAAAATTTGAACTATGATTCATTATTTTAGACCACGTGACTAAGCTTCCAACCATTTGAAAGAAGTATAATTTTTTTTTACCCATTTTTCTTAGGTAATACATTTCATTAAGTGGGTGTAAATTAAAATTCCTAGAGTTCCCTTTGCTATTACTCATGCTTTGTTTGCAGATGATACTTTATTGTTTGGGCATCCTGTGATGTTAGAAGATAAAATTATGAAGGATGTAATTTCTAAGTATTGTTTAGTTTCGGGTCAGAAAGTGAATCAGGACAAATCTAAATTTTTTTCTTTTTCTCATCTCCTTTAGTGCAAGAAAGGGTTGCTAAATTTCTAGGTTTTCAAGTGGATGCCCTCCCTTCAAGGTATTTGGGAATTCCTCTTTTCTCAGGGTCAATTAAAAATATGTTTTGGGATAAACTAATTACAAGTATCAAATCTAAAATTTCTTCTTGGAAAGGTAAATGGTTAACATTGGCTAGAAAAATTCTTATGATTAAAATAGTCTTATCAGCAGTGCCTGTTTATATGCTTTCAGTGCTTATGGTTCCCAAGTCTATCCTTTCTTGCCTTGTGAATATTTTGAGAAATTTTTTGTGGAATGGCTCCAATCTGAATGGGTGAAAGATCCCTCTAATCTCTTGGGACAAAATTTGTATTCCAAAGCAGAAAGGAGGAACTGGGATTCATAACATTGAAGCCCATAATAAGGCTCTTGGAGCTAAATTGGTTTGGAATTTATATAAAAAGCCAGAATCCAAATGGGGAAAAATTATGTTTGCTAAATATTTAGATTCATTCTCTCCTGAAAGAATCTTTACTATTCTTAATCCAAAGGTGGGTTCTCATATTTGGAATTTTTTGATAAAATGTAGAGAGGTGATATCCCCTTTTCTATCTTGGGTTATTCATGATGGAAATTCTGCTCTATTTTGGGATGATTCTTGGAATAATCATCAACCTTTGTCTAAAATAGAAGGCCTTCAGGAAATTAAGTTAATTTTGAGCCAAGCTTGGGGAGTAAAAGTTAAAGATTATATTGAAATTGATTATAATACGGATATTAATAAAATCATGTGGAGAAATTTTGATGATTTTTTGATTCCTCAAGAGTAGAAGGTTTTGCTTAAGAATATCTTGAAGGAAAGAAGAATTTTTATTTCAGGAGAAAAGGATAAACTTATTTGGGTCCCCTCAAAGTCTGGGCATTATTTGGTTAAGCAAGGATATCTAAGTATCATTAGTAAGGATTCTAATTCAGTTATTAATTGGCCTTATAAGCTTTATTGGAGTGGTCCTTGCCTGCCTAAAGCAAGAGCTTTTGCCTGGTTAGCTCTAAACTATAGAATCCTTACTAGTGATAGGTTAGCCAGGGTTGGGGTTGCCAACCCGTTCTTATGTCCTCTTTGTTCTGAAGTTGAGGAAACAGTGGATCATTTACTGTTGAATTGTAAATTTTCTTCAAAAGTTTGGTGTTGGCTCCTTTCAAAATTGTTTTGGCAACGCCCACTTCCTTTCTCTCTCCTTCAAGTTTTGCAAAGCTGGTCCATCTTATTCACAAATTCTTCCTTTTCTGCATTATGGTTGGTCTTGCCAAGTATTGTTATTTGTTCCCTGTGGCTTGAAAGAAATACTAGAATTTTTTTTAAAATTAACAATCCCTTTGATGTAGTTATTGGAAAAATTAAGAAAATGATTTCAAAAGTAGTCTCAGTCTCACTAATTTCTAGAAAGGCAGGTTCTTTAGTTTTTACATCGTGGGATGATTTGATATTAAAAAGTTGGAAACTATTAAATTTGCCTAATTCAAGTTGTTTTAGTGCTGATATCAAGATTGATAGATCCTCTATCAAATAGATTCCACCGCCTGTATCTTTTATAAAACTAAACTTTGACCGAGTGAGCAGAGATAATCCTGGTAATTCTAATGCTAGCTGTGTTTTGAGAGATCATAATGGTTTAATTCTAAGAGCTTTGTCAGTTAAGCTTGGTTTATGCATAAACAATGAGGCAAAGGCATTGGCATTAATAGCTGGCCTAAACTTAGCTATAAAATGTGGCATTACAAATCTTATAGTGGAAGGGGATTCATTAAATATTATAAGAGATTTTTCTTTTAAGTCTTCTCCCAGCTGGAAAATTGATTATATTTTAAAATTTGGAAGGAATCTACTTGATCACTTCCAATCTTTTAAAATAGTCCATACATACAGGGAAGGCAACTTATTAGCAGATTTTTTGGCTAACTTTGCTTTTGGCATTAATGACTCCTCTAAGGAATGGTACTCTAATTCCTTTTTGTTGATCCCCGGAGTAAGCAACATCTTGGCTAAGGAAAGTCATAACTAATTTGTTTAGCTTTTAGTGCAGTTTTTTAGTGGAATTTTTTGCTTGTTAAAAGCTAGAACCACCTCTATTATGCAGCATCTTCCATTCTAATAGCTGACATTGCTTTGTGCTTTGAGGTTAACTTCATCTGGTGTGTAGTACTTTGGTTTATTTCTTGGTTGAAGGGTGGCAACTCTTGTACAATGGTATATCTGACAGGAATGATTTCATTCATTGAATTGGATGATACTTTCATATATTTTCTTATTTTTTGGTATAATATATGCAATCTTTGCAAGTCTTATTCCTGCTCAGTGCTTTCTTTTATCTAGGAAAACTTTAAAGATTTAAAACATTGAACTCTAGTATGGGCTCCGTTTAATGAAATAGCAAAATTATGTTGCCCATTCAGAACTGGGAACGGCCCTCTCTTGGTTTTCTTAACCCAAATTTTATGCAGGAAGTTTTTAAGATTTATGAGGATGATGTCAAAAGGGCTATCACCCAGGTTTGTGGATTGCATGTTTTACTCTCTCCTAGGTCCATTTATCCATCTCAAGCAGTATCGCATTTTCTTTCTAATGCTATGGATCTTTTGCAAAGTTACAATTTGGTAAGGAATTTGGGTCTTATGTTTGTTCAAGATGATCTTTTTTCTGTAGATATTTTTAATGATGTTTTAGAGGATTATGATTTGCATTCGGGTACTGCTCTTGTGGGAGGTTTATTTGACTGCAGGGTTCTCTTCTGCCGCCCTGTGCTTCACTACCTTTTCAATGCATTTTTGCATGGCCTCCAAAACAATTGTGTCTTGTCTTTCCAAAATTCTATTCATTGCCAAGGCGAGAATTGGGGAGGCATTTGGTAGACGATGCTACAAAAGTTTTTAATGCTTTGAACTTCATTCTGCATTATGTTCCTCCTCCTCCACCTCCTCAGCTAGCAGAAGAAGAGGCTCATCATCTGCAGGGTTTTGTTGTTGAAGATTTGCAGGAGGACAATTAATTTTTTGTGTTTTGTAGAAAGCTTTAGTTTTGTTATCTGTCGACTTTATTAGTTGTTTAGCTTGTAATAGTGTTGTTTTGACAAAGAATTAATCCTATAAGGTTTTGAGCCACATACTTTTTTTGGGTTGACTCATCCCTTTGAGTCGATTTTGTATTGTATTTTTTTAAAAGGGCTACAACCGGAGGTTTTCTTTGCCGATTCTTTCCTGCCGGTATGCCTTACCGAATCTGGCATTTTGTAAATTTTAATATATAATTAATATAATTTTAGTGGCTTTGCCACTTTTTCTTAAAAAAAACAAAAAAGGAATGGCAAAGTTACAACCTATAAAACTTTGTATTTAAAAAATTATTGATGTAAAATAAAAAAAAATTATTGAAGTGTTTTTTTATTTGAATAGATAAATTGCATTTTCATCAAAAAAAAAAATTAAGATTTAGAATGATTTGTTTATTAAGATCTTGAAAAGAATTACACCAGTTCTCTAGATAATTTATATCGAGAATAAGAGAAAAGATCGTTGGCCTATAGGAGTTAGCTTTTTATAATAATGAATCACTTTAAAGTATTATGTAGTGTTATTAGTCCCTTCAAGGGAGGGATATTATAGTCTATCACTTTTTAGTATTAATATGTTTTGGAATTTGTGTAAATGAAAAAAATAATGAGATTTTGTAAAGTTGATGTTATGTTGTTTTTTATAATTTAAAAAAAAAATTGTGGTACAATGATTGGTTTGTGCTAATTTTGTTAGTAATTTTTAATTTTTTATTAACAAAAATAAGGGAAAAAAATAAAGCCAATCAAATCACATTTATCAAAAAATTAAATTGTCTTCTAATATTTATCTTGGCTCGTAGCCATGTCACAAAAAAATTAAAGTGCCTGGGATTTGTGTAAAAAAAAGGTTGATGTTAAGTTGTTTTTTTGTAATTTTTTTGAGAAATAGTTGGTTTGTGGCATGTTGATTGGTCCATACTAAATTTTTTTAATGAGTAAATTGCAACCATAGGGGTTGCTCCCTTTTATGATTAGTCCATACTAATTTTGTTAGTAGTTTTTTTTTTTTTTAATTATTAAGAAAAATAAAGGAAAAAAATAGAGCATATCAAATAGCATGTAGAAAAACAAATTGTTTTCTAATCTTTATGGGTATGTGTATTGAGTGCGACTTGGCTAGCAGTGACCTAGGAATTTATGCAAATGTAAAAATTAATCAAATTTTGTAAAGTTGATGCCAAGTTTTTTTTTTGCAATTTTCTTTTAAAGAAATAGTTGGTTTGTGACATGTTGATTGGTCCGTACTAATTTTGCTAATCATTTTTTTAAAATTTTACTAAGAAAAATAAGGGGGAAAAGTCCAAGATAAATCAGAGGATACCTTAAACAAATCGCTGTGCTACTAAGTAATATGCCCAAAAATATCGATCCCAATATTTGTCGGGTAGATAGGGCATGCCCGCATAAATTCAAAAGTAGAATAACAAGAGGTAGAAATATTGTCTCCTCAATCAGATCAAAATACAAAAATAATGCCACTAGATCATATTGTAGCATAAGACAACCTAAACATTATATAAGAATCTTGTCTTCAAGATCAAACATTTCTAAGAAAAATGGAAAATCAAAAGCTTAAGAAAGATATTAACATGTATAAAAATCACTGAATGTGTACCCAATAAGTCCTAGAATGTGATTTTGGCTTTTAAAAAAAATTTGATGGTGTTCGAGTCTGCATCTCCGAGGGCCGAGCTAGGGCATCCGAGCCCTAGCTCGTGATCGAGCATCTCTGGTTCCTGCACTATTTGGGTGGGGTCTTTCTGTGTTTTCAAGGGGGTTGTTCTCTTTTCTCTGTTGTGTGAGTGAGTTCTAGGGGTTCACGGCCAGAGGTTGGTCTTCTTCTACCTTTCTTCGCCTGACCGGGGGTCTCCTTGGTGCCCTGCGTGGTGTGTTCGCCCCTGGTGCTTCTGTGGTGGTGCAAGCCTATCCATGCAGGGGTTTGGTTGCTGCAGGGTGCAGCAATAGGGTGCATGAGACGTGTAGAGCTCAGGGCTTCTATGTAAGGTTTTTTATCCTTTCTTGGCACGGGTGTGTGTAGGTTCGGGTGGTGGCTTTTTGTGCAGAGAATGAGTGGGGGAGGTGGTGTGGGGCTGCCCTACACTTTACCTTTTGAAGTTTGTGCATACCCGTCTAGGGTTTGATGGCCTTTTTGAAGGGGGAGGCTTCTGGGGTGTCTCCTAACATGGACTTCCAGGCAGCGATAGGCTCGAAGTCTCCAGATCAAGGCATGAAGACTTTCGACAATAATCTTTTCACTCAGGATTCAGGGTTTAGTGGAGTGGGTGCACCTAATGGTGCACGAATCGCGAAGGTTAACAACTATCTCGAGCGCTGCAAAGAGAGGCCAAAGCTGGTCATTCTGCCTGAGATGATTGCTAAAGACATTGAATATTATTCAAATCACTCCTTGTACTGCAAATTTTTGGGAATGAGGACTTCGCTTCAGTTTTTGGAGTCTTGGGCCCAGAGAACTTGGGCACCGGAGGGTGAAATGGACATCATGCTGCTTGCAAATAGTTATTTTATGGTCACTTTTAACTGCTTGGCTGATCTCAATAAAGTCTTTGCCAGAGGCCCTTATTTCCATAACCAAGTGGGGTTGTTTATCAATCCATGGCATGCGGGCTTTATCCCCTCAGAGGAGCTACCAAATCGTGTGCCGGTGTGGGTCCGTTTACCCTAGTTTCTGGTGGAATGTTATCGGGAGGATACTTTGCAGTTGCTTGCTTCGTTGTTGGGGAAGCCAGTTGGTTCCTCAATGTCAACCTTAGGGAAAAAGGTAATGACTTTTGCCCACATCTGTGTTGAGATTGATCTTAGCAAGCCCTTGCCCGATGCTGTGGATATGTGTGTGAGATCTTTCTCCTTGGTGCAGCAGTTGGACTATGAGACTCTTCCTTTCCGCTGCCGTCTTTGTCACGTTTACGGTCATCTACAGTGAAAGTGCCCTAAATCTAAGCCCAGGGATTCTCAGCCTTCACAACCTCCTCGCAATCCCCCTGGGGTTGATAAGGGAAAGGGCCTTGTCCCTGGTGAGGGGGCTGATGCTGAGGGTTTTGTTCTGGTCAAGGCTCGTAACAGGAATAGGGGTCAAAAGCAGACCTTAAAGGAAAGACAGGATGAGGATTTGTTTAACAAGTTTGAGATACTTGATGATCTCAATCAGCAGGAAGTGAACCCGGGGTTGGTGAGTTTAGAGCAGGGGGTTGAGGGTTTAGCTCAGGAGATCAATACTTCTGGTGTGTCAATAGCACCACAGGATGATGAGGCTTTGCATATGGATACAGATTAGCAGATGGTGGTTCCAGTGGTGCCAGTTCCTTCTGTAGAAGCCTTGAAGGTTGGTGAGGATTCGTCTCTTTCAGGGAGGCCCATGGGCTCAGTTGCAGCTAGGAGTAGTAAATCTTCTCCTCATTTGGGCCTTATGCAAAAGGACCTTAAGAAGGGTGGGGCGAAGAAATCTGTCAAACCTGGTAGAAAGAAGGATCTAGAAAAGATCAAAATGATGGGTGAGACTTTGGTGGAGTCAGGGTCAGTAAAGACTCTGGATTCTCACTTTTCGAGCCCCTTAAAATAATTGTTTTATCATGGAATGTAAGGGGCTTGAACAGCAGCCCTAGACAAAAAGCGGTTCATGATTTGGTTAGAAATCAAGGTCCTGATGTTCTTTCTTCTACAGGAGACCAAGCTTTCAGTTGAGACTATGTTCAGTTTGGCTCCTAAGTTGTGGAGGAACGGGGATTGCCAATGCAATGGTGCCCACAGATCTTTAGGGGGTTTAGCTTGCTTCTGGAACCCGCGGAACATCTATCCTCTTTGGTGGTTGTCTTCTAAGTTTGCTATGACCATGATTGCTTCTAGTTTTGAGACGGGGGAAGTCATACTCCTCTCTAATATTTATGCTCCTACTGACTTGCGGGGTAAACAATCTCTTTGGGCCCATATTAGATTCATCCGTAGTTTGGCTCCTTTCCATCCTTGGATTTTGGCTACAGATTTTAATGCTATCTTAGAGTTGGTTAAAAAGTGTAGTGGGACGGCGAGGTTGGATCCCTCTGCGCTGCTTATGCGCAATTACATTGATGCTTTGAATTTAGTTGATATCAAGCCCAGGAATGGTCAGTTTACTTGGAACAACCGCAGAGTTGGGGAAAATTGTATTGCTGAGAGATTGGATCATTTTTTGGTTTCCTGTTACTAGGTTGGTGGTATGTGGTCTTTGTGTTCTGAAATCTTGGACTGGAGAAGATCTTATCACTGGCCTATCAAGCTTTCTAGCGTGTCTTCTCATGTGCCTCGTTCTCCTTCTTTTAGATTTCAACTCATGTGGTTGCGGGACTAGTCTTTGTTCGATTATGTGGCCAATTGGTGGAGGTGGGGCATGCCTACTTACAGTACGGCAATGTATACCTTTGCTAAATTGCTGCAGTATGTGAAATATAAGCTCAAGCGTTGGAATCATCAATGCTTTGGGAATATTTTTCATGCTAAGGCAGCTGCTTGGGCTAAGTTGGATGGAATCACGAGACTGATAAGGGAGGATGGGATGACTGCAGATTTACTTCAGGAGAAAGATCAGGCTTTGAAAGCTCTAGAGGAGTGTGAGCTTAGGGAGGAATTGTTTTGGAAGTAAAAGGCCCAGATAGAATGGCTTCAGGAAGGGGATAAAAATACCACTTTTTTCTTCAATTCGGCGAAAGCCAGAAGGCATGGAAATTCTATCTTGGTTCTGGTAAATAATAGGGGTGAGCAGCTATCCTCCTTTCCTGAAATCTCATGTGAGGTGGTGCAGTACTTCTCCTCTCTTTTTCAGGAAGTCTCGCATGGGGGGTCACCTAAAGAAGCCCAGGTTCTTTCATGTATTCCCCCTCTGGTGACTAGAGAATTGAATGAGCTTCTTATGAGGGATATCACTCTTGAGGAGTTAGAGGAGACTATTTTCCAGATGAAGAAAGAGAAAGCCCCTGGTCCTGATGGCTTCCCGATAAAGTTTTACCAAGAATTCTGGGACATTATCAAGCTGGACCTTTTAGTTGTTATTCAAGAATCTCAATGAAATAAGCAAATGCTATAGGCTTCAAATGCGACCTTTCTTGCCCTCATACCCAAGTGTGATGGGACAGATAGGTTAAGTCAATTCTGCCCCATTTCTCTTTGCAATGTTATTTATAAAATTATTTCTAAGATTATTGCTGACAAGTTAAAAAGGGGGCTAAAAGAGCTGATTTCTGAGGAGCAGAGTGGCTTTGTGGAGGGCAGGCAAATTTTGGAGGGCATTGTTATTGCTACTGAGTCCATTCACTCTATGGCCAACTCCAAAGATAAGGTGATGTTTATTAAGTTGGATATGGCTAAGGCCTATGACAGGGTCAGGTGGTCCTTCCTTCAGAAGACTCTCAGTGCATTTGGTTTTGGGGAAGAATGGATTCATTGGGTTATGAGTTGCATTACTTCAGTTTCCTTCTCGGTGCTTATTAATGGGGAACACACGGAGTTATTTGGTGCTTCTAGAGGGCTTCGTCAGGGAGATCCCTTGTCTCTGTGTTTGTTTCTTCTTCTTGCTAAAGGCTTGGGAAGGCTGATTAGAAGAAATCTGGAGGGTGGTCTTATTCAAGGTTGGCAGTGGGGCAGTGAAGTGCCTCCGCAGTCTCACCTACAGTTTGTGGATGACACTGCTCTGATGGGCATGGCTACAATGAGAGAAGTTGTTAATTTGCGCAGGGTGTTGGATGTTTACCTTATTGCTTTGGGTCAATTGATCAATGAAGACAAGTCTTCCATCTTTTTCTTCAATACTCCAAGACCCATCCAGCAAAGGATTGCTTAGACTTTATGTTTTCAGATAGGGACTCTCCCGTTGATCTATCTGGGTATTCCTATCTCGGTTGGTCATTTACCCAAGAAGTCCTGGAAGAATATTTTGGATAAATTTTGGGTGAAAGTTAATCACTGGACTCATTGGTGGCTATCCTTTGCTGGGTGTGTTCAGTTAATTAAGTCGGTGGTGCAGGCTTTGTCCATTTACAGGTGTATGCTCCAGGTTCCCCGTTGGGTTTTGTTAAGGAACTTGATATGGTTTCAAGACAATTTTTATGGGTTGGTTGTCTGGTGTCTTCCAAATGGAGTCTGGTTAGATGGGAGGTTGCTTGTAGCCCTAAACAGCTTGGGGGTCTAGGTCTATGGCAGTCAAACTTGACGGGAGTTGCTCTGGCTGCAAAGCTATATTGGCGTTGGTGCACTGAACAAGATAAGGCTTGGGCCAGGATTCTTTCTCAAAAATACTTTCCGGGGATCCCTCAGTGTGATATTCCTCGTCATCCCCTTGTTGGAAAAGGCTCGGTGATTTGGGGTACTCTCAAAAAAGGGGCTACTCTTATTAAGGAAGGCTTATTCTGGATTTGTAAGCAGGGGTCCAAGGCTCTTTTCTGGACTGATTCTTGGGATGGCTATCCTCCCATTATCTCTCAGTCTCCTAATTTGTTGAATCTTTGCCAGAGATTTCTTAAGGTTGGTTGGTCACAGGTGAGTGATTTTAAATCCTTTACTTCTTGCGGGCCACTGGAGGTGGCAAGCTGGAAGCCTCCTGATGCTTGGCTGGTTGTTGGTTCGCATGAGGAGTGTGTCAAGTTGTTCAGTATCCTTTCTAGTCGGCGGTGTAGTTCCCTCCAAGAGGATGATGTGCTTGCTTGGTCTCCCAATCCTAAGGGAGTCTATACTGTTGCCTCTGGTTATCAGGTGTTACTGTCTCATAAAGTGGATGGGGAGGAAGTTCAGTGGTGGAGGAAGGTCTGGAACAAGTTCTCCTGGCCAAAGTGTAATTGCTTTGCTTGGATGTTGGCATGGAATAGGTGTTTGACCTAGGACAATGTTCAAAAGAGAGGCTTCCAGGGCCCTTCTGTTTGTGTTATGTGTGGGGCGGCTGAGGAAGACTCTACTCACTTATTTTTTTGTTGTCCTTTTGCTACTCAAATTTGTCATTTTTGGTGGGATGTCTGGCAGAGCCCTTGTGTTCATGTTTCCTCCATGATTGATTTTTGGAATGGTATGGGTAATGCCCCTTCTATGGCTTCTTTCTTGCAAGAAGTGTGGTTTGGGGGGCCCATCTTCCTGTTGTGGAAAATTTGGCTAGAGCAAAATCGGCGTATTTTTCATGGTGAGAAGAGGAAAGTTCAGCAAGTGTGGCAGAAAATCTTGGGCATGATTCAGGAGTCGGTGGAGGCTAAGTGTGAGGTGAGTTTTCCGTTAGTCAAGTGGGATGCTGAGGTGGTAGAGAGACTGGGGCTACAGGGGTTGTCTGTGACTTCAGCTTGTGTCAGGAGAGGACAGAAGGCTAATAAGAGAATTCATAGGATTGGCAGGTGGCAGCTTCCTCCCGATGGGATTCTTAAGATTAATACTGATGGTTCCTCCAGGGGCAATCCCGGACCTGCTGGTATTGGGGGGATAGGCAGGGATTCTGTAGGCTCGGTGATCTTCTTCTTCTCGGCCCACGAGGGAACGCAGACCATCAACATGATGGAAGGGCTAGCTATTCTCTATGCTTTGGAGAAGTCTTATGCTCTGGAGTGGAAATGGATTATTTGTGATTCTGATTCCCAGGTCTTGATCAATTTGCTCATTAAGCAGAAAGTGTTGGGTGTCAGTTGGCAGTTGGCTTTGATTGTGCAGTAGATTCTACAAGTTAGTTAGTTAATGGATATGGTAACCTTTATTCATATTCTGCATGAATGGAATAGGGCTGTTGATTGCTTGGTGAAATGGGCATCTGAGCATTTAGATGGAGGGAGAACCGAGGAGTGGGAGCTAGTTCGACTGGTGCTTCGCCATGATTTGGAGAGAATTCTTGATGAGGATAGGGAGGGTTATGGTGATGGTTAACTTCGGTTTTGTTTAGTTCTTCAGTTTTTGTTGTTTCCTGGGCTTTTGGCCCTTTGCTCTCTTTGTAATGCTCCTTTTTTATTTTCAATAAAGTTTTTACCCCTTGGTTTTTTTTTTTTTGAAAAGATATTAACATGTATTCTTATAAAAGGAAAAGGGAATAAAAGCCTTAAAGTCATACAAAAAGGTTTCATCCTCAATGCTTGGAAATGAATTGAAAAGATGAAAGCTAAATGAATTAATAGTTTAGATGTAAGATTCATGAGATAATATGTATTTTAAGTAAAATCAAATCTCTAAAGAGATTGGAAGTGTTAACCAAGTCCTTGTCTATTGATAAATTGACTAGACTATCATACAACATTTCATAGTAAGGTTAGGCCCCAAGATAAATAAAAATGATGAAGTTGCATGTGTAATCTGAGAACCTTTTGGTAAAGTCTATCTATCTAACCTTGGCATCTAAACCATTACAAACTAGAGTACTTTATGTTGTTAAACTAGTGAAGAAAGCTTACAATGAAAATTTTTAAATAAGTATGCAAATCTAATTTTTATACTTATTACAAGTTTTCATTGTAAGATTTCTACACCAGTTTAATAACATTTGGTATTGGAGCTTGGTTCTATTTAGAGGGGGATGTCTTTCTATGTGAGTTGAATGTTTTTTCTATAGTGGGAGTTTTTATTTAAAGTGGGTTTTACAGATCTGTGAAGAATTGGAAACCATGGCCTCTACCTCTCATTTAGAGATTGAGAAATTTAATGGCACTAGATACAAGTTGTGGAAGCTAAAGATTAAAGATCTCCTAGAAGAAAGAGATATGTGGTCCAAAGTTGTTGAGAATGATACAAAGTCATCTAGAATGTCTGATGAATATTGGTTAAAGTTAGAAAAGAAGGCATGGGGAACCATTAAGTGTGCCTTGTGGATTTTGTCCTCTTGAATGTCTCTGAGGAGCCATTACATACAAGCTATGGAAGAGGATAGATGATATTTATCAAATTAAAAGTCTAACAAATAAATTGCATCTTGAAAGATGGTTATATACTTTGAAAATGAAATATGGTGATTTGGTTGCAAATCATTTGAATGCTTTTAATTTGAATTTGAGTCAGCTTATTTATGTAGATGTTAAGTTGGAAGAAGAAGATAAATGCATTTTATTACTTTGTTATTTACCCAAATCTTGGGAAAAAATTAATTGTTGTCATTAGTGGTGGTGGTGGTGCAAAGATCAAAATGGATAGTCTCATTGCTACTTTTCTTTTAGAGGAGATAAGAAGAAAATCCATGAATGATGGCTCAAAGGATGCCTTGCATGTTTAGGGAAGGCCCAAGGATAAAGGTGGGACAAAAGGGCGTAAGAAGAAAGATAAAGCCAAATTAAAAGGACAATCAAAAACCCCAGGGAAGAGTAGAGTTAAGTGTTGTAACTATGGGAAGAGAGGGCATGTGAAGAAGAAATGCTTTATTTATTTTTGCTAACACTTTTAGTGATTATGCTTGGCTCATTGATATAGGTTGCTCCTCCGTATGGTTCCCCACAAGGAGTGGTTTTCTATTTACTCAACTTATGATGGAGGCAAGGTTTTCCTTGGTGAAAATAGTATTAAGTGGATTGTTGGTAAGGGAAAGGTACAATTATATTTCAGTGATGGAAGGGTTAAAACCCTTAGTAATGTTTTGCATATTCTAGGACTTGTGAGAAACTTACTTTCTATACCCAAGTTGAATGATTCTAGTGTGCATGTGACATTTGGCAAGCTTGGTTGTAGGTTTGTGAGAGAGAACTTGGTGGTACCTAAAGGATCTCAAATTGGGGCCTTATTTAGGCTTAATGCCTCCACATTTTGTAACTATGGCTTGATGTAATTGGAAGACTAAAAATGCATGTATGTTGTGGAACCAACATTTGGGTCACATAAGTTAAAAAGGTCTTAGGACCATTATTAATAAAAAAGGGTTTACAATTTTCTAATTACTCTATTGGTAAAAATGATTTCTATGAACACTATGTTTGTTAAATAAAAATAGATCTTAATTTCCTATTGGTAGCTATAGAGCAAAGAGATTATTGGAAATCATTCATTCAAATGTTTTTGGTCTAGTGGATGTGGATTCTATGGGAAAATATTAATTTACATTCATTGGTGATGCCTCTAGATGCACCTAGATTTAATTTATGTGTGCTAAATCTAAAGTTTTCACTATGTTTAAGGAATCTAAGGCCTTAATTGAAAAGAAAATAGATTATAAAAAAAAGGTGTTGAGATCTAACAATGGTGGTGAATATTTCTCTAGAGAATTTGATGAGTTGTGTAAGCATGCAAATATTGTTTGATATAAAACTACACCATATACACCTCAATAAATGGGTTGCAGGGAGAATGAACTAAACCCTAATGAAAAGAGCCAAAAGTATGTTGAGTGGTATGTAGTTGGATTGGTACTTTTGGGCAAAGGATGTAAGTATGCTTGTTTTTTGATTAATAGATCTCCTTTCTTGGATCTTGTTGACAAGGTACCTTATGAAGTGTGGATAGTTAAGAAACCTTTTTTCACATTTAAGGGTCTTTGGTTTTGAGGCTTATTTTCATGTGCCTCAGAAAAAATGATCTAAACTAGATCCAAAATATCATAAATGCATCTTCATGGCATATAGTAAGAATGTAAAAGGTTATAAGATTTGGAATTCTATAACCCTAAAAATGATTTATTCTAGAGATGTGACTTTTAGGGATTTTGGAGATTTTTTAGGTCTTGAACAACCAAAGGAAAAGATGGGAATAAAACAATGCATTTTGAAACAATAATCGAGAAGAAAGAAGATGCACATGTGGAAGAATAGATTAATGGATTAAAGCATGGGGAGAAAGATGAGGGTTTAGATGAGGATGTGTACGATAAGCATATAGAAGAATAGACAAATACCCTTACTCCTACCTTGAGGAGATGTATTAGACAATAGAATCTAGTTGACAGGTATAGCCCACTAGATTTATTTAGTGTATTTACTTTATTAAGTATTAACAATGAACTTAGATCTTTTAAGGATTCTCTCTCTTCAAAGAATAGTGAGTCTTGGATGTAGGCCATCTAGGTGGAGATGATAACCTTGGATAATTGTGACACCTTTGATCTTCTGAGTTTTTCCAATGGAAGAAAGTCCATTGGTTGCAAGTGATTGTATAAAAATAAAATTAGAGTATATGGATGATTAGAGTAGTACAAGGCCAAACGGGTGGCCAAGGGCTACTCTTAGAGAGGGAGTCAATTTCGATGAAATTTTCTCTCCTGATGCTAAGTTAAATTCTATTAGATTCCTATTATCAATTATGTAGCTTATGCTTTTGAGATTGAGAAAATGAATGTTAAGACTGCTTTCTTGTATAGGGATCTTATGGAGGAGATTTATATGTGACAGCTTGATAGTTTTGTTGTGAAGGGAATGAACATTTGGTTTGTAGGTTGAAATATAAATTTAATGGTATAAAATAGTCACTCATGATACAATACTAAAATTTTGATGCCTTTGCATTAAAATTAGGTCTTGTTATGAGTGAGGAGGATCATTTTGTTTATGTTAAAATTATTGATGATCCGATTCTATTCATTGTCTTGTATGTGGATGACATGTTTATTGGTAACAACAAGGTGATGATTAGGGAGCTCAAAACTTAGCTTTTTGGCACATATAATATGAAGGATTTGGGAGCTATAAAATACATTCTTGATATGGAGATCAACAAGGATTGGGTATATAAAAAAATTTAGTTAAGTCAGAGCAGTTATGTTGCTACCATTTTGTAGTGGTTTATTGTGCATGATTATAAACCTATGAGTATTCTATTTCCTATTGGCACTATGCTTTCTTTGGATATGTGTCCCAAATCAGATGATGATTTTGAGGATATGTCTAATGTACCTTATGCTAGTTTTTTTGGTAGCATAATGTATGCAATGGTTTACATTAGACTAGATATTGCCCAAATAGTGGGAGTCTTAAGCAAGTTTATGTCCAACCTTGGTAAGGAGTATTAGGCTTATGTTAAGAGGGTTTTCAAATATTTATGTGGGACTTCTAATTACTATTTGTGTTATCATGGTATTGATAGTGTGGATAAATTAATGGACATATAGGGCCTTGTGGATGTAGATTGCGTAGGTGACTTGGATAGTCAGAGGTCCACTAGTGGCTATGGGTTTTCTCTATTTGACAGTGCAATAAGTTGGATGAGTAAAAGGAAGCCCATGGTTTCTTTGTCCACCATCAAAGTAGAGTATATAGCTGCTACACATGCCTCTAAGAAGGTGGTATGGTTATATAGACTTTGTGCAAGTATTAGTTTTGATAGCAGGGTTGTTAGAATTGGTTGTGATGCTGGTCAAAGTGTTATCTATTTGGCCAAAAATCCCATGTAACATGCTCATCCTAAGAATATTGATGTTTAGTATCACTTTGTGCATAATATGGTAGATAATGGTAAGGTATTATTGTAGAATATTGCCACTCAAGATAATGTTGTAGATTCCCTCACGAAACAAGTGACCACAAAAAAGTTCCCTTAGTGTAAGTAGACCATGGGCCTTGGATCCTATACTTGATATATTTTATTGTTCCTTTGGGTTTCATTATAATGTATAATATTAGGTGGGAGAATGTTAGGATAGTGTGATATTTAATTGCAATCCTAATGTATTATTTTTTATGCATCTCCAACAATCTTGGAATGGGTACTTGGACACCCATGTTGTTGAGAGATATTATCATTTTTTCATTATTCTCCTTGTTGACTTGGAATGTTAGTTGTAATGGTATTCATGAAGGAGGTAGAATTGGTAGTGGCAGTTACAAAACTATTTTTAGAAAATTTCTCAACTTGGATGTGAGAATTGAGTAGTGGAGCATCTTAGATGTTATTGGTGGGTCCCATATGAGTTGGGTGGTGAATTTGGACACCTAACTTGGGATGTGGACCATTATGGAGGATTTACAAGTCAAATATGTCATCTATTATTATTTTTTAAATAAAAGGTGCAACCACCTTAAAATTATGTTATATAATAAAAGATGGGTATAGTAAAGAACAAGATAAACCTGATAGAGTTTCGACACCTACACATTATAACCCCTATACAAAAACATTAAATAGTAAACCATAGTAGAAAAGATGAATTACCAATTACATATTACATGGGATTCACAAAAAATGAAAAAATAGACAAGACAAAACCCAAGAACAAGATACAGGAAAGCAATATAGATATTATGTTCAATTACAAGGTCATTAGCATCATCTGAGGCATACTATCATGCATATCATTTTCATTGAGATTTGGAACCCCCCCTCCTTGTTTTGGTGGATGTGGGACATGATTGAGGAGTTGAAGTGCTTGAAAATACTCTCCCACTTTGTTTGCAAGTTGAGGTCCAAGTTCCTAGTGATGAGAATGGAGAGTATTTTCTACAATAAAATCATAGTCAAATTGGAGGCCATGTTTAATTACATTATATGTACAAATCACCACTAAATCTCTTTGTATGTATTTGTGAGAAAAAGACAACCAACTAGAGCTTGGCCATTAAACAAATCATAATTCCTCATAGCATCAATTAGAATTTCTTCAGAAATAAGATGCTCATGAATGTAATCAGAAGTGATTTTCTTTAGAAGGACTAGATGTTGCAACAAGTCTATAACATTGGATAGAAACAAAGTGATTACTTGGGAGAAATATAGAAACCTTGGCAAGTCACTAAGGATTTCAAGACTAGTTAACAGTTGTATCACATTCTCCACCATTGAGCAATCAATTCTGAAAAATCTTATCTAGTAGCTCTTAGAGTCAAAGGCACCAAGTTCAGGAAATTACCATTTCTTGACTAGGATGAGTATCTGCTTGTTCTTATGGGTACTTGTTGCAAGTATGGGCCTAATTGGTGTTGTCATTGATGTCAACATACTCCTGTTGCATTAATGATAAGGATTGGATGAGCTGTGTGTTGAGGATATTGAGAAAATTAGTCTCAATTAGGAACAGTGAAGAACAGTGATGACAGTAAGGTAAAAGTCCAAGATAGGATGAGGATCAGAGTATGCAGTTTAAAGGGTTTGTAGATAGGTTTCTTAAGGTGGTCCAGTAGAGATTTCAGAGGTCCACATGAAGATCTGAAGAAGTTGTGGCCGCTCAAGTAAAACTGGTTCCGACAGATGTTCAGTGGTGACAAAGTGATATAGATAGGTCCAGTGAGATCTGGAAATGCATTATCCTATTTTGTGGATTTGAGGGAGTGTTGAGGAAGTCTTTGTAAAGTATCAACTTGATTGGTTCATGGTTTGAAGGTCTGCAAGCATCTATTCCTTTGTGACAGTAATGACAGACTGTGTTCTTGAGGTTCTCGATGAAGGAGAGAAGAATTTCAGTAAGCAAATGAAGTGTGGATGTTCTTGGTGATTCAGGAAAGCTTGTGGAGGTCTTTGGATCATGTCCAGTTCATTTTGGTGGTCTGTATTGGAGTTGGAGCTCACAATTAAAGAATAACTTCCAGATGATGGTGTTCTTCTTGAGATTGGCCGACCGGATGAGTTACACATCCTGCGGATGTTCTTGTTGATGTTTGCCGACTTAGATGATCATTCCTAAGTTGATGTATTGTATGAATAAGGGATTGTGAAGTCATTTCAAAGGCATCCTTGTGGAGATGAGTGTGTGGTAGCGAGGAAGAGAGCGAAAGGCAGAGCAGAAGTATTAGACTTAAATGGAACTAATTCAAGCATGGTGAAGATGCTATTTTCCAGTTCAAGTAGGTGATACTTATTTCTTTGTAGATAGTGTGTCTCTTGTAGGTAGTGAGCCTCTTGTGAGCAGTGTGCTCAAGTAGTGAGCCCTAATTGGCATGTGCCATTTTGTACTTTCTATTCTTCTAACAAAGAATACAATCTTGGGTTAATCACCCCATGGTTTTTCCCTTAACTAGGTTTTCCACGTCAAAATCTTGGTGTCTCATGTGTTAATGTGCTTCTGCTTTTGATTTGTTGCATTGTGGTTCCATGATTGATCTACTATTATGCTGCTGATTAACAATGTGAAGTTAAGTGTTTAAATTGGAAGAAACTTTTGTACAACTGATTCACCCCCCCTCTCAGTTGTCTGCCCTAAATCTAACAATTGGTATCAGAGCTAAGTTCCTCTATAAGAGCTTAACCGCTTGAGGAGATCCAAGATGTCATCCTACAAGAAGGATAGTCCGAAGTTTGATGGAACCAATTTTAATCTTTGGAAAAGTCACATGACATGTCACTTGAAATGTATGGGAACACAATACTGGAACATGGCTTCAACGAAGTATACTCCTCCACAAGGTGGTCTGAAATCCCCAACTGAAATCACAGATGCTGAAAACAATCTACGAAACATAGAAGCTCTTCTAAGTGCATTATCTGATTCAGAGCTTTCAAATGTTGTTGACCTACCAACTTTTTTTGAGATTTGGGAAAAAATGGAACTTCTGAATGAAGGAGACAAGTATGTCAAATGTGCAAGGTTACAAAGTCTGAAAGGAAAATTCAAAAATCTAAAGATGAGAGAAGATGAAAATATCACTACTTTTATGCCAAGAGTAAATGAGCTTGTTTGTGGAATTAGAAATGCTGGTGGAGTCTTGGATGAAAATAAGATTGTTGGAAAAATTCTCAGATCCCTTTCTGCTTCTTATAAAATCAAGGTTGCTACCATTGAAAAATTTAGAGCCCATACAACTGTAACAAGAGATCAATTGGCTAGCAAATTGGTTGCATTTGAAATGACCAAGTTTGGAGATGACCCCCCCAAGACTGAATCTGCATTCAAAGCCAGTGCCTCTGTTAAAGGTAAACAAAGGTTTGATCTGGGAGAGAACACATCAAGGAAACTTTCATGGTATGAAAAAGCAAGAAAAGACCTGGAAGAAGAAGAAGTTGAAACTGCTCAACTTGAAGCCCTTATTGCAAAAAGACTGCCAAGAGGATCCGGTAAGTATGAAGGAAAATTGCCTTTTAAGTGTTTCAACTGCAATAAGATTGGTCATTTTGCCTCAAGATGTCTGGAAATATTTTCAAGGCCAAATCCTAACAGATCAAGGTTCCAAAAGAATTGTTACTATGTTCATGAAGAAGATGATAATGAAGGAGTAACCAATGATGAATCAAAGACAGGAAACAAATCCGGAAGTAAATGGGTGTTTATTGCCATCAAGGAAGAAGAACCAATAGCCTCTGTATCTGTCAATCATAAAGTTGTAGAAAGAGCTCTAGCTGCCCAAGTTGAAGAAAAGGATGACTGGGTCATTGACAGTGGATGCTCTCACCATATGACAGGTGACAAAAACAAATTCATAGATTTGGAAAGGTATGAAGGAGGAGTGGTAAAGTTTGGTGATAATTCTGCTGGTAGAATAAGAGGAAGAGGAACTATTTCTTTTGATGGAAGGAACAAAACTGGTAATGTACTATATGTTGAAGGATTGAAGCACAATCTTCTCAGTGTTGGACAGTTGGTGGACAAAGGCTATGATCTCTGATTCAAAGATGGAAAATGCAAGATCTTTGAAAGTTTCAGAACAGAGATTGCATCCGGTACTCAAACTAAAGGTAATATCTTCCACTTGGTTGGTACTGGTAAAAGTTTTTTATTTGTTCAAGTTGATCAGAGTTGGTTATGGCATAGGAGGATGTGTCATGTGAATTTTGATAATATCATCAAGATAAGCAATACTCAGGCTGTAAGAGATCTTCCAAAATTGGTGAAACCGACTAATAGCTTGTGCAAAGAATGTCAGTTGGTTAAGCTAAGCAGAGTCACGTTCAAAAGAAAGGAACTGTCTTCTACTAGATTATTGGACTTAGTTCATACTGATCTTTGTGGTCCGGCAAGAATTAGGAGTGTACAAGGTGATAGATACTTCATGTTACTAATTGATGACTATTCCCAGATGATGTGGGTAACGTTTCTGAAAGAGAAGTCAGAAGCACTTGAGAAATTCAAAATATTCAAGGCTATGGTAGAGAATGAAACCAGATTAAAATTGAAATGTCTGAGTTCTGATAGAGGTGGAGAATTCACATCCGGTGAGTTCATAGAGTTCTGTGAGAAACATGGAATAAAGAGACAGTTGTCTGCTCCTAAGACTCCATAACATAATGGAGTAGTGGAGAGAAAGAACCGGACCATCCAAGAAGCATCTAGGACCATGATGATGGAAGCAAATGTTCCTTAGATCTATTGGAGAGAAGCTATCAGCACTGCAGTCTATACTCTCAATTGAGTTTAAATTAGAAGTAATACCGGTAAGACTCCTTATGAACTTTGGTTTGGCATCACTCCTACAGTGAGGTATTTCAGAGTTTTTGGTAGCAAATGTTACATTAAAAGAGATGAAGATCTAGGAAAGTTTGATGCTAGAAGTGATGAAGGAATATTCTTGGGTTACTCTACTCAAAGCAAAGCATACTGGTGTTATAACAAGAGACTGAGAAAAATAATAGAAAGTACAAATGTGAAGGTTGATGAAGGAATTGAAAAACCCTCAAGGTTTTAGGAATATGATGAAGATGATCAGAATGGTGCTCTGATTCAAGGAGCACAAGCCTCCTCTGAAAGTCAAATTCAAACTAATCCAGTAAATCAGGAGGAAGAGATGAGTTTCAATGAGCCTAATCAAGAATCAGAAGTGCAAGAAATTCCCAAAGTTCCTAGGTATGTAAGAATGAACCACTCTGAAGATCAGATCTTAGGTGATAAAAGCAAAGGAGTACAAACAAGAAGGAGAATTGCTCAAGATTCAGAAGAGTATTGTCTGATTTCAAAGATTGAACCTAAGATAGTGAATGAAGTTGCAATGATGAAAACTGGACTAAAGCAATGGAGGAAGAACTGATGCAAATTGAGAAAAATCACACTTGGGATCTTGTTCCTAGACCTAGAAACAAGAATGTGACTGGAACAAAATGGGTCTTCCGGAACAAACTAAATGACGTTGGTGAAGTAATAAGAAATAAAGCTAGATTGGTCTGCAAGGGTTACTCTCAAATAGGAGTTGATTTTGAAGAAAATTTTGCTCTGGTGGTAAGAATTGAAGCAGTTAGATTATTTCTTGCCTTTGCTGCCTTCAAGGATTTCAAGGTATATCAGATGGATGTCAAGTCTGCCTTCCTGAATGGTGACTTGGAAGAAGAAGTGAACATAGAGAAACCGTATGGATTTCAATTGTCTGATCATAGTGATATGGTCTGCAAGTTGAAGAAGGCACTATATGGACTGAAGCAAGCCCCAAGAGCCTGGTATGAAAGATTGGATAAGCATCTTTTGAAGATTGGTTTCAATAAAGGTACTGTTAATAGTAATTTATATTTCAAAATTGATCATGAAAATATCTTGATTGTTGAAGTGTTTGTTGATGATATCATTTTTGGAGGAAGAGATAGTATGTGTAAAACTTTTGCAAGTCAAATGAAAAGTGATTTTGAGATGTCCATGCTTGGTGAAATGAATTTCTTCTTGGGTCTACAAATCACTCAAACAAAGAAAGGAATCTTCATTTCTTAGACCAAATATGTGAACGAATTGTTAAAGAAATTTGGGATGGAAGACTCAAAACCAATGAATACTCCCATGGCAACCGGATGTAAATTGAGCAAAGATGATGACTCTCCTAAGGCTGATCAGACAAAGTATAGGTCAATGATTGGAGGACTGTTGTATCTCACTCAAACTAGACCAGACATTATGCAGGTTGTTGGTCTTGTTGCTAGATTCCAGGCTGATCCTAGAGAATCTCATGTCATGGCAATCAAGAGGATTTTTAGATATCTAAAAGGGACAATTGAGTATGGTCTATGGTATCCTAGAGATCATGATTTCTCTCTTCATGCATATACAGATGCGGATTGGGCAGGAGATGTGGATGACTGAAAGAGTACCAGTGGTGGAGCATTCTTTTTGGGGAAGAGATTGGTTTCTTGGTTAAGCAAGAAACAAGAGGCAATATCTCTGTCTACAACTGAAGCAGAATATATTGTAGCAGCAGGTAGTTGCACTCAAGTTTTGTGGATGAAGCAGATGCTAAGAGATATCAAAGTGGAGTATGAGGAACCTATCACAATCTTCTGTGATAATTCAAGTACAATAAATATATCTAAGAATCTGGTGTTGCATTCAAAGACTAAACACATATCCATCAAGTTTCACTTTTTGAGAGAGCAAGTGAAAAAGAATGAAGTCAAATTGGAGTTTGTGCCTTCCAAGGATCAGATTGCAGACATCTTTACTAAACCTCTACCTAAGGACTCTTTTGAGTATCTCAGGGAGAAGTTAGGGGTTATTGCCCCTCTGGTGATGAACTAAGGTGCACTGATGTGCATCAGTCCGGTGGATATCATAGTCACATCTTGTGGTCCGGATTGAGATGGGGAGCTGCTACTCATGGGGAGCAGCAGATATGATTCTGAAGTGGTGGAATTGCAAGTATGTGCCCTTTGCCATTGATGTCAAACGGGGAGAGAAGACATGTGAAAAACAAGTGGTTGCTGATCAAAGGGGGAGTAGTAAAGGGAGAGAAGACATGTGAATCATTGTTGTTGATAGGGGGAGTTGTGACAATAAGGAGAAGTTCTTGTCTTGATGGTTAAAATAGTTTTTCACATCATATGTTGCCATCAATGACAAAGGGGGAGATTGTTGCAAGTATGGGCCTAACTGGTGTTGTCGTTGATGTCAACATACTCTTGTTGCATTAATGATAAGGATTGGATGAGCTGTGTGTTGAGGATATTGAGAAAATTAGTCTCAATCAGGAACAGTGAAGAATAGTGATGACAGTAAGGTAAAAGTCCAAGATAGGATGAGGATCAGAGTATACAGTTTAAAGAGTTTGTAGATATGTGTCTTAAGGTGGTCTAGTAGAGATTTCATAGGTCCGTATGAAGATATGAAGAAGTTGTGGCTACTCAAGTAAAACCAGTTCCAGCAGATGTTCAGTGGTGACAGAGTGATACAGATAGGTCCGGTGAGATCTAGAAATGCATTATCCTGTTCTGCGGATTTGAGGGAGTGTTGAGGAAGTCTTTGTGAAGTATCAACTCGATTGGTTCGTGGTTTGAAGGTCTGCAAGCATCTATTCCTTTGTGACAGTAATGACAGACTGTGTTCTTGAGGTTCCAGATGAAGGAGAGAAGGATTTCAGTAAGCAGATGAAGTGTGGATGTTCTTGGTGATTCAGGAAGGCTTGTAGAGGTCTTTGGATCATGTCCAGTTCGTGTTGGTGGTCCGCATTGGAGTTGGAGCTCGCAATTGAAGAATAACTTCTGGATGATGGTGTTCTTCTTGAGATTGGCTGACCGGATGAGTTACACATCCTGCGGATGTTCTTGTTTATGTTTGCCGACTTAGATGATCATTCCTAAGTTGATGTATTGTATAAATAAGGGATTGTGAAGTCATTTCAAAGGCATCCTTGTGGAGATGAGTGTGTGGTAGTGAGGAAGAGAGCGAAAGGCAGAGCAGAAGTATTGGACTTAAATGGAACTAATTCAAGCATGGTGAAGATGTTATTTTCTAGTTCAAGTAGGTGATACTTATTTCTTTGTAGACAGTGTGTCTCTTGTAGGCAGTGAGCCTCTTGTGAGCAGTGTGCTCGGGCAATGAGCCCTAATTGGCATGTGCCATTTTGTACTTTCTATTCTTCTAACAAAGAATACAATCTTGGGTTAATCACCTCGTGGTTTTTCCCTTAACCAGGTTTTCCACATCAAAATCTTGGTGTCTCATGTGTTAATGTGCTTCTGCTTTTGATTTGTTGCATTGTGTTTCCATGATTGATCTACTATTTTGTTGCTGATTAACAATGTGAAGTTAAGTGTTTAAATTGGAAGAAAGTTTTGTACAACTGATTCACCCCCCCTCTCAATTGTCTGCCCTAAATCTAACAGTACTCTCCATATTGTTGATAAAGAGAAAAATGATAGATAAAATGTGTTCCCAATGCTATTAATAGCGAGATCAAGAAGAGAATAATCAAGACAGCTATCAAAATCAATGATATTTACTCATTTGATGGCAGATGAAATATCAACACTATACATAAAGATAAAATTAACACACTTCAATGGCTGTTAAGAGTGTTATGAGAGTAAAGTATATGTCATCTATTATTAGTATAAGGGTTATTTTTTCTATTCACAACTCATTGGGAATTACTTTTACTATTCGTAGAAGATCCTCTTCATTTTGGATGTGGGATTTTTTACATTTTACCTTGGTTTAATGGTACATTGTTTTGGGAAACCATTTATGGCATCCTATCTCATTTCTATATAAATTGAACGCATGAGATAGTAGTTTTACTATGTTATTTTACAAATACAAAGGTGCTTTTGGAAGGTTGTCAAATTGAGGAGAGAAAAATTTGTTTCATATGTACATGCTTGTTGAAGATTAATACATTCTTTGTGCTCTCTTTGATGGTGGGAAATGAATGGAGAATCCAGAAGTGAATCTCAAAGTTCATGATAATGATTAAAATAAATTTACCATTCATAGCTAATGCTACATTATATAGTGTAAAAATTTTAATTAATCTATTTTATAGAAATTGAGAAGCCTCATGAGATTATGGTCAAAATTGTGATTTGTAGTAAACACAGTAGTTCACTATTTAATCCTAATCATTTACATTGATTTTTTTAGTGGAAATTGTTTACCAAATGGTGAATAGTTGAAATTGGGGCTTCAATTTTTGGCAATAGTACAAGCCATATGGTGACTTGAATCACAACATTTTTACAAAATTTTAGTTTAGTGTTGATTAAATCACCTGAGCATTTATTTTATTAACTCTTAAACTTAATTGTTTCTACATAATATTTGATGCATGATTACATCTAATTCTCCTAAAGTTTATAAGTAATATTACAAATCTAAATTGATTCACTATTAATATTACATAATTCTTGGTTATTTTAGGGTCATATCACCAATCTTCATTTCCCATCATTAATTTTTCTTTAATTGATTATTCTCATTACCTTTTGGAAGCTAAAATGTACCCACACTTTCAAATGTTCATCAGGCCCAAAATTACTTTTGTACAATTGAGATCTCCATTAACAGTCCAAAAGTAATTATGGGCTCGATGAACATTTGAAAGTGTAGGTACATTTTAGTAATCTAGAGTTCAACAATCTAGAATTAATTCTAAGTCTAATGAACATTTGAAAGTGTGGGTACATTTTAGTTCCTGGAAAGCAATGGTAATCTTTAGAATAAGGAGGAGATTAATAGTCCAAAAAAATTTTAGTCCCAATGAATATTTGAAATAATTAAGTACATTTTAGCTCCCAAAAAGTAAAGGCAATTGTTAGATTAGAGATGAGTTTATATCTTTTAGTAGGTCCATTATATAAGCATTTTCTTTATATGGGGTTGATTTAAAATATTAAATCTGTGTGGACTTCAATGCTTTCTTGATAGTAGATTTGTGCAATGCCCCCTTGACCCTTGCAAGGGGTGCTACCCCTTGACCTCGTGAGGAGGTATTTCTCCCTCAACCCCTTCAAAGGGCACTACCCCTTGACCCCACAAGGGGGTGCTGACCCTTGCAAGGAGAACTACCCCTTGACCCCACTAATGGCTACCACCCCCAAGCCCCTACTTTTTTATAAGAATTTAATTTTTTTTAAAGGAATGATTCATCATGGTAATTGATGTGCTTGTCTATTATTCACCAATATCTTCTATGATTTTCTTACAAATTTCTAGTGATGTAAACAAATTGCCAATAAAATTAAATTTTTCCAAAAAAAAGGAAAGATTTGCCAGTAAAAATTAATATTTTTTCCAAAAAAAGGAAAGATTCACTAGGATTTTATAAGATTTTTTAGGGGCCTTTTCTTAAATTTATCATTGATCATTTAGTAATTTTTGCTAAATAACTTTTTATTGCAACTAAATCCTAATATTGAGAGTTGTCTTTGAGGGAAATTTAGCAATGACTTCTATGAAGGTTATCTAGACATGGTACTTGCTTGCATTGGTAGGGTTTCACTACTATGCAATGTTGGAAGAAGCATTACATCATAAGAAAACAATAAATTAATGTTAGGTTAGTTAATAGCTATAAATAAAATAATAGTTAGTTTTGGGAAGTTACATTCTCATGGGTTAGTTTAATTTCTTTTAGGGGAAAATAAAAGGCTTTATAAAGCCAATGTAATGTGAATGAAATTATATGTATGAACTCAATGTTGTTATTATTCGTATTTATTACTATGCAATTATGGCTTAGTTCTGAAGCAATTTATATGCTCCACCATTTTTAATATGGTATCAAAGTGAGTTGATCATGTTCCCATGAATTAAGAGCATGAGAAGAAGCACTTTCATGTTATGCAGAGGAGCCATCTCAATTTTGGTCCAAACATAGAATCTCCAAGGTGTTTGAATATTTTGTTTGTTTAGGATCCATTTGAAAGAAGGCATAAGAGTGTCATGTAAATTGTTGCAAATTTCCACTTACTGCGTAAGAAGAAGAAAATATGTGAGAATTATATCTTGTGTGGGAAATAAATGAATAAAACTAGTGCATAGGAGAAGCAAATCAGCACATGGGAAAACTGGAAGATTCCACTCCATGGAAGCTATGTGATCCTATTAGTCATTTTGAAAATCTATTGTTTGAAATCTTAGGCTATGAAATATCAAACATCTGAAAATCAAACTTGTAGAGGCAGTGAGTGAAGGAGAAAGCACTTAAATCTTGTTGTATGTGGACCACGCATGGAGAAGTAGTTTACTAGCATCTGAATGTTGCAAATAAGCTATTTGAAGGCATTGTTTACTAGTGTGGCTAAGTGTGGAAGCATGACATAGTCCCAAGCATGGGAAATTCAATATAAAAAATTCATGATATCAAACCCTAAATCGAATCTATTATGGTGAAAGGTGCATGTTTTTATCCACTTTTCTAAAGTTTTAGGAGACATAAGGATTTTAAAAAATCAAAACTTAAGGAATACTTAAGGTAACTATGATTTTTATGGGGAGTGGATCATAGGTTTAAAGGAGGATACTTAAAAAGTATTTTTAAAGTGGTGTTTTTTAAGGTTTAAGTGGTGTCTTTTTAAAGAATTCATGAATGAAAAGGGGGTATTTCTTTGAATTTTTTAAATGGAGAAATAAGGATATTGTTGAAGTTTATTTTTATTTTGGAGAGTTATATTGTATAAAAGGTGTATTTTTGGTTGAATCTGACACATTTAATTTTGATAATTGTACTATGTTATCAAATGTTTGTGCTTTTGGAGCCATATGCACCGTGTTATCAAATGTTTGTGCTCTCAAAACTATCTTTGTTACACTATCCAGGGTTGCAAAGAGTCTAATATTATATTTCAAGGTAGATAAATTGTAACAAGGTATAATCAGAGGCTAGAGGCACTGGAGGATGGAAGTATATTATCATCTTGAGATAGCTTCTTTCTTAGAGATGATACTATGCATGAGAAGCATTAGTTTTATTTTGAGTCCCTTCATGGAGCAAGGAGGGCATGGTAGTTATTTTTTTGGTTTGTGTATAGTTGAGTGTGTCTCAATCCACATACTTGGTGAGTTTTACCTATAGATATTTGAGTATGTCTCTATCCATAGATTTGTAAGTTTGTATTTGTGGATAATTGAGTTTATCTCAATCCACAAAAGGAGGAGTGTTACTATGGATAGTTGAGTAAGTCTTGATTCATAGTTGGTTGGTGTTTTTCTTGTGGATAATTGAGTCTATCTCAATTCACAAGAGGAGTGGTGTACTTGTGAATAATTGAGTATGTCTCAATTCATGAGTATTTTGAGGATTTATAGGTTTGACATTTAGGACATCCATTGATGGGTTCAATTTGGTGTCTTAGGTGAGCAAGGAGATTTGGTGGAGGCATTTCATCAAGTTTCTAAATGGGCTAATGTGTTCAATCCATGCAGTGTTCATCTTTTGTCCAGATTGATGTAATAAGAGGGGGAATATTAGAATAAGTATTACATCATAACAAAATAATAAATTAATGTTAGGTTAGTTAATAGTTATATATAAAATAACAGTTAGTTTTGGGAAGTTACATTCCTATAGGTTAGTTTAGTTGCTTTTATGAGAAAATAAAAGGCTTTATAAATCCAATGTAATGTGAATGAAATTATATATATGAACTCAATATTGTTATTATTAGTATCTATTACTGTGCAATTATGGCTTAGTTTTGAAGCAATTTATATGCTCTACTATTTTCAATATGCAATTACAAGATTGAAAAAAACATTAATAACATATATTCCCATTTATGATGGTAGTTTTCCTTCAAAACATTATGGAGGGTAAGGTTATATTTTGTTACTTTTTTCTTTATTAGATCACTTTTCAAAATGTAAAACAATTATTTTCTTACTAAATAACATGTAAATAGGAACAACTTTAGGATTGTTATCGTCAATTGAGCTCTGCAACTTCCCACCTTTCTACAATTTTCAATTTGATTAGGGTATGGATTTGGTCAGCCTGGGGGGGCTGCCCCCCTTCAGGGTCCCCTAAGGTACGAGTCAAGTAGCAAGTATTGCCTCGGGTAGCTCCCTAGAACCCATGATACCAACTTTGGGCTCAGTCCCTTAAGCTTGGAAGAATGCCCTCCTTGGCTTTGATGAAGGAGAAGGCATGCTAGATACCGCTATTCCTGCACTGTCAAAGATGGCCAAAGGAAGAATGTTAAAAATCCCAAACTCAATGGTGGAAAAGATAGTTTTATCAATGGATCTTTCTTTGTTTAGGAAGTTCTTTTTGCTTAGACCCAATGTAGACATGGTTCTGTAGTGGGTTTCAAGCAGATGACATCTAAAAGAAAGTGTTTCGATCAGTGTCATGGCAGGTGGACTTTTTCTTTTCAAGTTCACCTCCAAGGAGGACCTAGTTTCAGTTCTTGCAGGTGGCCCTTGGATCTATGGGAAGCACAACCTATTTCTTAGCCATGGAAACTTGGCTTTGATGCGATGTCTAAGTTGAATAAATATGCCCTTGTTTGAGTTAGGCTACCTAGGCTTCCTCTAGAATACTGGGATGAAGAGGTTTTTATTTGGATCACTAATTCCTTTGGTCATTTCATTGCTCTGGATAATACTACGAAGAATAAATCTAGGTTAGTGTTTTCTTATTTTTGTGTTAATGTGGATATCTATAAAACCTTGCCTACTTCTATAACTATTGAATCCAAATTTGGTATCTAGGAGCAACCGATTGTGTATGAAAATTCTACTACCTTGTGTCAAAATTGCTCAAAAGAGGGTCACTTAATTCCAGAGTGTAAATCCCTTAAGAAATAATCCCCTAATTCCAAGGAAGTTGTGGAAAATGTGTTAGATACTGAAGAGTACCCCTTTAAAGAGGATATTCTTAACATTCTAAGCTCCCTAAATAAGCCCTTTGGGCCTATGGAGGGTCCAGGTATTGAGGTCTAGGAAGGGGCAGCTCTACAGGATATTGCTAGTCACAAAAAAACCAATGACACAGGGACAATGCTTGAACAACATATTGATGAGCAAATGGACCATCAGCCTGAATTTTTTCCCACTGGGATTGAGGTCAAGGATAAGGAAGAAGGGGAAATTTAGGAAATCTCAAACACTAAAGATAATTTGTCCAATACGTTGGAGGAAGTAACTATTGAGGGATGACAAACCCATGTCCTGGAGAACACAGTTATCCCACAAATTAACCCTACTAGCCTTATTACAGGAGAGAAAGGGTCAAGGGAAAAAGTGGGTTTATTATCCCTAGAAAAACTAACCCTTGGGGCTAAATCAAGCACAGCTTAGAGTTCATGTGATCAGGAAGGATGGATTACTCCAAGGAAAAAAGGAAAGAGTCCAATGAAGAAGTCTACAGACGTGGGAATAGATGGCAAGTTAGGTAGACCTTCATAGAGAGAAACCAAATAGAAGGAAGCAGCTAAGGAAATAGATAATGGAAGGCAACGTACCCTAGATATTTCCTCCAAGAAGGCCCGTAAATGAAGATCTTATCCTAGAACATAAGAGGACTCAATAGTCCTCAAAAGTAGTTTTTGGTCAAAAAATACATTTATGAAAATAAGATAGATATCCTACTTTTACAAGAAGTTAAAATGTCTGGGGATAATTTCAAAGGGATAGCCAACAAATTATGGCTGACAACTGATTATTGTATCAGTCAATTCTTTGGGGCTTCTAGGGGTCTAGTTACTATGTGGAATAAACATCGTCTTAAGGGTGATTATAGATTTCATAACATAAATAATCTAGAAGTGAAGTTTGTCTCTAATGATAAGGTATGGATCCTTATTAATATTTATGCTCCTAATGCTAGGAATGCTAGGAAGAATTTATGAGAAGAGATGGCTTCTCACATTGTTTTTAATAAGGAAGCTTACTGGATAATGGTTGGATAATTTAGTACCCCTTTGTATCCTTCTGAAAAGTCTGGGGGTAGTATGGATTTTTTGGACAACATGGTTGACCTTGCTAATTTTCTCAATATTACTGGACTCATGGATGTGGAACTGAATGACCAACTCTTCACCTAGACTAACAGAAGAAGGGGAGAGCATCTTATCCAAGTCAAATTTGACAGGTTTTTAATCTCTTCTAATTGGGACATCATAAGTCAATCCAAACTTCCAGCTCTTTGTAGAACTATCTCTGACCATAACCCGTTGTTGTTTAGCTGGTGGGAGAAAAACTTTGAAAGGTCCCTTTCCTTTCCGTTATGAAATCATGTGGGCCTCACACCCTGATTTTTAGAATTGTATCTCTAATTGGTGGAAAATTACCATTTAGGGATCTCTCATGTTCAGGTTAGTCCAGAAACTCCTTCATGTTAAGAAAAAGGTTAAAGGCTGGAATAAGTTATGTTTTGGTAATGTTATGGATCAAAAGAAGTAGATTTCTACTAAGCTTGCTAATATCTAGAATAAAATGGCCAATGGGGATAGGACTAATAACACTTCCCAATTGGAAAACTCTTTGCTTCAAGAGTGGAAGGATGTTATGAAGAAGGAAGAAATTTTTTGGAAATAAAAATCTAGAATACTATAGCTGATGGAAGGTGATAGGGATCAATAAACTATGAGACATAAGAAAAGAAACACCATTACTAAGCTCCTTGATGATAGAGGAATGGAGGTCAACACTGATGAGGAGATAGATCAGCTTGTTGCTAACTATTTTAAGTCCTTATCGAAACAGACTGTTAATCCTACCGCTGATCTAGATGAGAAGTTGTTGGACAACATTCCTATTTTGCTCACCAATGAAGATATTTGTGTTCTGTTGAAACCTATTACTGAAGAAGAGGTTAAATATGTTGTTTTCTCTATAGGGGTGTACAAGTCTCCTGGCCTAGATGGGTTTCCCCATACCTTCTTCTAAGAATTCTGGGATATCATGGGATTTGATGTTATTGTGACTGTCAGGACTTTTTTAGAACAAGGAAGCTTCTAAAGTAGATTAATAATACCTTTATTGCCCTTGTTCCTAAAAAGCTTGATCTTGTTGCTACGGGAGACTTTTATCCTATAAGCCTTTGCAATACAATTTACAATATTTTCTCCAAGACTTTGGTTTATAGGATCCAACCTTTGTTGGATGGCCTTATTATTGGCTGTCAGAAAGGATTTGTTCTTGGGAGGAAAATTTTAGATATAGCCATTTCTACTCATGAATTAATCCATTCTATGGACAGAAGTAATATCCTGAGTATGGTCTTCAAGCTTGACATTTCTAAAGCCTCTGACAAAGTTTCTTGGGAATTCTTATTTAAGGTCCTTAAGAATTTTGGATTTTAGGATAATCTCATTCTGTTGATAAAGGAAAGTGTGACGACGGATAAGTTTTCAATGCTTGTTAATGGGATCAATCATGGCTTCTTTAGCTCAGGGAGAGGTATTAGATAGGGTGACCCTTTGTCTCCCTACCTTTTCATTATTATGGTGGAGGTCTTGGGAAGAAATACTATGAATCTCTTAAGAAAAAAGGAGTTGAAGGGGATAAAGGTTGCATCCACTGTTGATCCCTCTGCTATCCAACAATTTGTGGATGATATCATCCTTTTTGGGGTAGCCTCGGTGATGGAAGCCAGGAAATGGAAACAACTGTTAAATGAGTATGCCATGGCTTCAAGGTAATGTATTAATTATGAAAAGAGTAATATTTTTTTTTAACACCAACTTGGATCTTCAAGAGAAGATTAAAGCTATCTTAGGTTGTGTTGATGCCTTTTTGCCTTCTATTTACCTGAGTCTTCCTTTAATTGTGAAGGAAGTGACCCCTACTTTCTAGAATGTGGTCCTTGAAAGGATCTAAAAGAAGCTTGTTGGTTGGAAGTGAAAGTTATTGAGCCAAGAAGGTAAGTATTAGCTCCTTAAATCCTCTTTACAAGGTGTTCCTACTTATTTTCTTACTCTGTTTAAGATGCCCATGTACTTAGCTGAAAATTTTAAGAAAATTCAAAGGACTTTTCTTTGGACGGGGGTTGAAGAGAAGAAAAGAATTTACCTAGTTAAATGGGATAAAGTTTGTCTTCCTAAAATGAAAGGAGGTCTTGGTATCAGAAAGATCCATCTTATGAATAAAGATTTACTTGCTAAAGTGGGTCGGGGCTTTATGAAGGATAACAAAGATTTGGGTTTTATCATGAAGGTTAAATATTTACATAGTGGGGAAGATGGTAGATTTATTGATCAAGAGGACCTTCCTAAAGGTTCCATAATTTGGAATAATGTGTTGAAGTCTAGAAATATTCTCTTAAAAGGCATCAAATGGACATTTGGTAATGGTAATCTGATTAGATTCTAGAAGGATGCTTGGCTTCAGGAACAACCTCTTATAAAACAGGAGATTTATAGTAATCTTGTTCATCTAGCCAATAATTTCTTTGTGGAAAGGGTGGATAATTATATTTTGTATAATCAAAGTCTTAGATAGTGGGGGAGATTGGCTAATTGCTATCCTAATCACAATAATCTAGATCAGTTGATTAGCTCTTTACAACAAAGACTTATGAATTCCCATCTTCCCTAGACATGATGAAATAATATGGTCTCGGGATAGCAGAGGTTTGTTTAGAGTCAAGTTTGCTTATGGTCTATTGTTAGACCAATCTATAAGGAATAGATTTTAGAAATTAATTTGGAATCACAATCTAATTCCTAAAGTTAATTTTTTCTGGTGGACAACTGCTCATAACAAAATCTTGACCATTGATAATCTTAAGAAAAGGGGTTTTCAAATTCCCAATAGATGTGTGTTATGTTTAAAGAAGGAAAATATTTCTCATATGCTTTTCCATTGTGACTTTGCTAAAGAACTCTAGAGTATCACATTAAAAAGGTGAAATATGGAATGGGTCATGAATGAAAACTTGATTGAAGTTGTGGAGAGTTGGAAAGACCCCTTTTCCCACCCGAGGATTAGAGAACTATGGAGGTAGGTTCTTCCTCATAGGGGTTGGAGTTTGTGAAAGGAGAGGAATAACTACATCTTTAGAGATGCCATTAAGAATCCTAAAGAGGTTTTTATTATCTTCTATAAAATTCTGATTGAGAATGTTTCCAATTGTAACTTGAAAACTCCTCAAAGTCCTCCTACCCCTATTGAGATCAAGTTGGCCAAAGATTAGGGTGTCTCTACTAATATTTCTAAGTTTGATTGTTGGTGTCAAGCACCTCCCAGGAGCACAACCTATAGGATAAACCTTCACAATACGAGAGAAGCAAAGCTATTTCACCAGAATGATGAAAAATATGAATGAGATATGATATGATATTGATATTTTACAAAATGTAATATATAGATTTACATTTCCCGTAAATAACTATTTTAACTCATTACGAGAATAACTTCCCAACCTAACTATAAATTATTATGTGCCTAAGTAAACTTAAGCAAGTAAATAGATAAAATCCTATTTACTCTAACACCCCCCCTTAAGTGCAACTTAGGGAGATTATTATGCAATATGAGCAAGATGCAATATGGGTCCCGGCTACACAACCATGGTAGGTACACATGTACAATGCAAATGCTATGAAATGCAATCTCTCACAAGTGGAAAAATGAGAAAACCCTGTGGGAAAAAACTCCTCTCCAAAAGAGAGAAAATAAAACAAGATGATACATGGAGCACTCACTAATAGCCCCCAAGGACTACATGTATATACAATCAATGATCCCCCCATAGGAAGGAAAAAGAGAGACATTATATCCCCCCCATAATGAAGAAGATCCAATACTGATGAAGTATGCCTGGAAACAAAATATGATCCAATGCCTACAAGCAACACCTCTCCCCTTAGGAAGAAACAAGTCCACAAATGATGAAGAAGCCACTTTGTGTCCAATTGAAGGAAGGGGGAAGGAAGTCTCCAAATATAAATCTCTAAAGACTGAGTAGGAGTCTCCAAGCATGAATAATCCACCACATAATCATGATCTAACTCAACCAAGAAAAATGAAAAATCAAGTTAAGGAGAAAACTCATCAATGTCAATCTCCAAAGAAGATGTAGATGTATCAACAACCATGCTGGAACTATCATCAAAGAGGAGAGAAATCCCCTCAAATATGTCTCCCAAATCTATAAGATGAGACTCTACAAACAAGTCTGAAATACTTGCCAAATACTCGTCCAATAAAGCAAGATCTGAAAAACTATGATCAACTTGCTCAAGAGTAGGACCCAAATCTGAAGAAGTAGGAGATGGAGGAGGAGTAAGATCAACACTAGTCTCAAGAACACCAAGGTTCAAGTGGCCAAACTTCTCCTCACAAACATGATTCACCCTTGATGGAAGGGTATGAACATTAATCAAAGGAATATCATTATCAGGAGCAAAATGAGAAAAAGAATACAAGTGAGATGCATGATCCACAACACCTGTAGCAATGATCTCTCTAGTCTCTATGTCTCTAATGTATACATGATCAGGAGTGAACTCAACTATCTTACCTTGTGCACCATGAGTAATTTGATAAACTGAAAGGAGATTAGTTGTCAAAGAGGGTACACAAAGAACATCATTAAAACATCCTTCACCCATATCAATGGAATCTTTCCCACACACCTTCATGTATGTATTATTACCCATCAAAATATTAGATGAACTACAAGGCTCAAAAGAAGAGAACATGTCCAAAGAAGATGCCATATGATGAGATGCTCCTGAATCAAGAAGTCATCTCCTATTTTTAGGAATAGTGGAGCCAAGAGTGCTTTACCTTTCATCTCATTAGCAAATCTTGCATTCCCTAACTATGTAGATGAAGATTTTGCCGATTGTGAAGCAGAAGAAGAAGAAGGAGACTCTGATGAGGGCAGTGGGATGTTGTTCTTCTGAAGAAGGTGAGTAAGCTCATCAATCTTCTTAGTATAGCACCTATGCTCATCATGTCCAGATTTCTTGTAATAAGCACATTTGATCTTCTTCTTTTGTGATGGTTCCTCTTTAGAAGAGATCTTGGTCTTAGTTGTAAGTTGTGAGGGAGGATTCTTAAATTTCTATTTAGACTTAGAATCCTTATTCTTCTTCTTGTCCTTGACAATTTAAGCCTTAGGATCTTTTGCAAGAAGTTCTTGAGACTTCATAAGTGTCAATGTGCCCATTTGTGCCAACTTTGCTTGTTCTCTTGTGAGTTGTGCTGCAAAACCATCAAGAGAAGGCATTTTGTGTGCACTACCTAGAGCATCCATGGTAGCATAAAATGTAGAAACAAATACAGAATAATCAAGACCTAACTTAGAGAGAGTAGATAGAATCAACTGCTCATCATCCTTTTTAACCCCACATTTAGATAATTGCAATCTAAGAGAATTAAGCTTGGTCAAAAAGTCCTGGATATTGTCAAAATGTCTAGGATCTAGATTCATTAGTTCATTCTCCAAATGAAATTTCTTCATCTTATTTGGTTTACTAGAAAGATTCTCTAAGGCAGTCTAAATATCATTAGGATGCTTACAAGATAACACAGATATCTCAAATCAGGAGAAATGGACATAATGAGAGTACCAAGAGCTTCATCTCTTCGATCAAACCATTTCCTTTTTTCTACAGCACTTATGGGTTCAAGGTCTTGGCCAAAAGTAATCCTTTGCAATTTCAATTTCAACAACAAAATCTCCATATTAGATTTCCATTTAAGATAATTTGTTGCAGTTAGAAGTTCTACTTTAGGTAGATCCATGATGGAACAAGAGAATGTAGCAAATATTCTTCACAATGTAAACAATTAACCCCTTATGTTCACAAGAATCGAGCAAAACCAATATCAAACTTCAATTGAGTAAAAGCACCATCAAACTGTAAAATATCTAAAAATTACCTCAACCACTGCAACGGTGATGAAAATACCTTTCCATCAATATCTGGTTTGTGAAAATCAACCTATGTTTGCAAAATTTATGCAAAAATAAAAAAAAAGGCCTATAAAGGCACTTTCAAAGCACTAGCAAGCACTTGAGGGCTTAATTCTAGTCCCCCATGTGACCACCATGAGTATGGGGGTGAAAAAATTGGGCCTCTGTAGCTGAGTGGATCTTGATATTCGAATTATGTGATAGGTTCCACGCCACATGAAAGCCAATTTAGCCAAGCCAAATCACCACTTGCACAAGCCAAGCATACAAGTCACAACATACAAGCCTCCAATCACTGTGCATGAGAGAGAGACAAAACATAGCCTCATGAGCCTCTGCTCACACTATGATAAGGGTCGTCGGGCTATATTAATAGATAAAAACAACTTTGTACCACCAATGTGGGATAAAAGGTCCCTGCCCATGCCCAAAGAGAGGCAGTGAAGGACCCACTCACATGCTACACACAAAGATAAAACCCTAAAACCAAATATTTATTGCAAGACTTTAGAAATGCATAATATATGATCAATAGAATTGGCCAATCAGTGGCCTATTGCTGCGAATGGTGTAGTAATAGCAGCTGCAAAATACCTCCAACAACCTCCTCTGGTGTGGGCAACACTTTCCAAATGCCTCAAAAAACCTGCGTGAGCATCACATTGAACTAGGATGTATGCAAGCCATGTACATAGCAGCAAATCCACCCTCTCCTCATAGAAATTTCCAGTTGCAGATGCTAATGTTTCAAAATTAGATGTTATTTGATGATGCAAATTGAATGGCTAGTCTTCTTCGATAGGCTAGTTTCCTTGGTATCTATTCTTCCCATATATTGTAGACTTAAATCTTCTTCACACTATAAACAAGAACCCTCAAAATGTGCATCTGAATCATGTAGTATGTCATAACATATGCAGAAGGGAGGTGTAGAATGAAACTCAATGACCACCAATGTAAAGAGATGAAGGACAGCTTGGAGAAATAAGAGTCACCAATTTTCTCTGTAAATTTCAAAAATGCCACAAAATCAGCCTCCTTTGTGATGTAGGCAAGTGAAAACACACGAAATCTCCAACGAAATAATAGGCGAAATAGAAATTTAAAAAAAATTCAAACACAAATTAAAATATCATTACACCAAAACAATTGCAGGATATAAAATCTTGATCTCACCAATTCACTGATGAAAACTCTCCAAACGGAAGGAAACGTAGATAGTTGGCTCTGATACCATGTTGGTGTCAAGCACCTCCCAGGAGCACAACCTGCAGGATAAACCTTCACAATATGAAAGAAGAAAAGCTATTTCACCAGAATGATGAAAAATATGAATGAGATATGAGATGATATTGATATTTTACAAAATGTAATATATAGCTTTACATTTCCCGTAAATAACTATTCTAACTTGTTACGGGAATAACTTCCCAACCTAACTATAAATTATTATGTGCCTAAGTAAACTTAAGCAAGTAAATAGATAAAATCATATTTACTCTAACATTGATAATTCGAAGAAGTTGGCTCATTTGAGCACTAGATGGAAGCCCCCCCTCAAGGGTGGCACAAATTGAATTTTGATGGGGCTGCCAAAAGAAGCTCTAGATTAGCCAATGGTGGAGGGATCATCATATCTTTTTAGGGTAATCTTGTAGTGATTTATGCTAGAGGATTAGGAGGACATACTAATAATGTGGCTAAATCAATGGCTATGCTATAGGGCTTAAAATCGCTTTTTCTTTGAAAATTGACAAGATTCAAGTTGAGGGTGACTCCAAAATCATCATTGATGTTGTCTTAGGCAATGCAGACCCAGGTTGGCAATTAGGTGACATCATTGGTGCTATTAAGGGTCTCTTGATGGGCTTCCAAGATAATGAAATAACACATATTTACTCAGAAGGCAATAGTGTTGTTGATGCCCATGCTAACTAAGGCCAAAATTTTACTAATTGGAGATGTTGGCAGCATTTGGAAAATCTCCCTGTTGGGACCCAAAATAACTATAACCCTAAACCCTAAAACATTCCTAAATCACCTAGGCCATGGATGGTCATTATTGGTGAGAGGAAAAGGTTCATCAACAAGTTCAGGGCAATCTTGGCCAACTAACAGGAGTGGGTTAACTCCTCTGCACTTCAAGCTCAGCTTAAACCTAGGAGGGATATTCCAAGGGGTATATCTGAACAGGTATTAGGTTCAAACCAGATGAACAACTAAAAATAACAGGACAACCAAAACCAAACTACGTTCTAGGCTCCAAAGACTGTCACTAGACCTAAAACAGCTAGTTGTCATTAATAACCCCTATATAGATGATTCAACTGTGCACTTATACATGCACAAGAAAGATGGTTTTTACCCTAAACCACAAATGAATGATTGGTTTGATTTAAAAGAGTGTTTGATCCCTCTCCAATATGTACCAATGCCTATCCCATTGGGCAACTAAGTCATAAACAATAAAGAGGAAAGAAAAGGGGTGAACCAGCATCAACAGAAATCTAAAATATATTCACATACATTTCTCATATTACACTTCATGCACTAGACATACTTATTAATCCAAAGCCAAACTATAATAACCCACTTGCAATAGAGAAATGACCCAACACAAAGCTTGTATTGATTTAAATGCTATCATACATTATCAAATCCCATTACAATCATACCAACAAATGTGGTGAAGACAAAATACAAAGCTACGGCAATGCATTCCCTTGAATTATTACAAACAACTATAGAGACATACCAATGCATGAAAATGTACATTACAATCTTTCCTACGCTATATTAGACACATTCTTTCATTAACTACCCAGACATTTTTCTCTACTTGATGCCCTAAAATCTTCCTTAGGCATTTTCCAGACCAGACAATTGGTTTAGCAACCAACCCTTATTACATCTTACATTCATGCATATATAGCCTATGATTCCACTTGACCTAATCCAGGTTACAATAAATTCCCCTATGGGCTCTGTCAGAAAATATCTTGGCCAGAAGGGACGTTCATCTGCCAAAAATAACTGCAACAAATATCTGGATGGGGACAGATGGGGATATTTTGCCCTTCTTCAATATGAGCAACTGATACAACAAATGCCTAGAAGGGGTAGCTGAGAAGATTAGATCTTCATTGATGGCAAATGAGACAAAAAAACCCTAAGCAAAGCTTTTCAATACTTTAAAATTTTGAACCCTTTGATTCTCTGCTTTATCGGCTTTGAAAATCTTAGAAATTCAACCTATGAATGCCCTTGCCAATTGAACCTACATATTTCCTACCCTCAAGAGGCCTGACAGTCTTCCTTCAAATATCAACCATGGATGAGTCTTCTTTAAGATCAACAGCCACCAAAGTTCCCTTTTGATTTTACATTGAGGCCTCGAGCGTCAGTACACCACATGTCACCATATCACAACCGCGTAGTAGAGAGTGGGCCATCTCCATTTGGCTCTACATGAGTACAATAAGCCATCCACATGTCCTTTCACATGGGCCTTCTTCTTTCTCTCTAGAAACTAGACACGTGCCTTCATCTCGCAGCAGTGCGGGGGATCTTTGCCTCTGACAAGATTCTTCTGTGAGGTCGTGCTACTAGTAGATCTTCTATCCATGTGGCTCTCTTCTTTACCCAGCACCTGGCAGCATTTCAAGGTCGTACAGTGAATCTATGAGCCATTCTCTTTTGGCTCCCCAGAAGTGAGCTAAACCTTCCACGTGGCCCCCTGCTTTGTAGCCTTTTCCTTCCTATCAAGAACAAGCCACGTGGCATCATCTCGCAGTCATGCGCTGAATCATTCCTTCTGACAGGATTCCTCTGCGCGACCATTAGATCTTCAACAGCCCACTTCCTCCCTCCATCTTATGACACCTAGTGCAATCTGCTTCATTCAACTAGGTCATCGATCACATGGCCAAAGGCCACGACACACTTTATAGCTATCCTTATTTCGCAGCCCCACGGAAGGAACATGACGTCACCTTCAGTGGTCTACGAGCTTACGAAATCCTTCCACGTGGCACCTCCACCTGCTATGTAACACAACTTAAGGGCCCATTTAGCATGTGCAAATTAGTTGTTCATAAAAAGGGGGTCGCACTAGGAAAGACAAAGCGTAAGGGGCTTGCGGTCGGCAAGTTGGCGAGTCACCAAACTTCTAAACTTTCAAACCTATGAAAAAGGTTCAAAACTTTTTAGGTTTGCCGACTTGGGGAAAGCCTGAGTTAAGCCATAGCAAAATTTTGATGCTCACCCTTCCATCCTTCGTTGTCGAGAAAAGCTGAGTCAACGAACCGATGAAGTTATGAACCTTTCAAATTGCCAACAAGAGAAAAGCTTGCCCAAATGCCTTAGTCAATTTTTTTATTTTTCTGCCTTGCATTTCAAATGGCAAAGGCATGAAAACCTATGAAGTATGTCTCTGATTAGTTATAAGATATAGGTTCAAGTGGGAATATGAATTAGATATGAGGAGCAAAACATGGCATTTTAGGGAGTAATTTTTTAGGTGTCAATAGTGGCTCCGATTGGGGACGTGTACCAAGCAATGGCACAGCAAGAATCTAGAATATCTCTAGGCATACCAAAAAGCAAAAAATGAATAGGGGAAACAACAAAGACAAAAACAAAACATATATACAAGAAAACACAGTCATGAGCATGAAGGTACAAGGGAAAGTTGACTGTGATAAAAAATTCAGAACACTATAGGCCAAGCCTGCACAAAATTGTTGCAACCACTTGCCTCTGTCAAAGACAAGTTGAATGAAAGATCTAATCTCCCTAATACCAAATTTGCACTTCTCACCTAGCCGCAACAACTAAAAATGGCCCTTAGCATGCACCAATCTGTAATATATGCTTATGAAGCCAAGGTCAGCTTTACCAATAAAATCATTATTGCAAGGCAACCATAAGAGATAGGTACTTGACCTACTCCATATTGCATCATACTTGACCTAGGCAGCAATGGGTGAAAAATATAAAACCAGGTCAGCCTCAAAAGAAACAAATGGAAGGAAGCATCCATCATCAATTACAACTTCATACATGGTGACCTCTTCATGCAAATTGAGGGAAAAGGAGAACACCTTTAATTCACATGGCAAGGAAAACTATGCCTAAATGCACTGCTAATCCACGAGAGAAGACACTTCATCTTGTAGAATAAACTGGAAAGACTCCAACTCAGTCATATCCTCAAGTCAAGCAAGAACATGTTGATCTTGTTGTTGCTCAACAACATCTTCATTTGTATGATGGGCCCATACAAAGGACTCAAATTCAAGTGCAACACCATCATCCATAGCAATAGACACCTGACCTTCATCACAAAGGAAATTTTCATATTCACAAATGTCAAACTCTTGGATAATAGGCTGCCAGCATACAACATCTTCACACATGCTGATGTCTTGTTCCACACTTGGATCACAAACTTGATCCATATCTTCATTTTTATTATCAGCATAAGAAGCATAATGAGGCATTTCAAATGATGGACTACATCCATCCCACAACCTCTCTGTTTCAATCTCAAATGAACAACTCACTACATTACAGCTGCCACTCCATACAGGTACAAGACTGTCCTCCACACCACCACAAGGAAATCTATCAGCTACTTGCATAATTAGATCATCAACAAAAAATTCATCTTGGATGTCATTTTTATCAATGTCAACAATTATAGGATCATCCAACTGGAACTAGTCAGTATATAAATCATCAATAAAGGGGGAATATGTGTGAGAAATATCACTTGAAGCACAAGATACCTTGATTTCCACACAAGCATCCTCAGCAATATCAACTTTATCACAATCAAAAGGGACAAAACCTGGGAGCTCATTAAATAAAAACTCATCATTGCCACCACTCCAACGGATTGACTCATACAAATGCAAATAATTGCATATGGTATACTAAACTTCTGCATTGCCAAGAGACACTACACCAAACACCTCTGCCCTCATGTCCTCATTGTCAGATTACATCTACCTAGTACCGTGTTCACCAACATCACAACCCACAGCAAGGCCCTCAAATTGAAAACAAATGTTTGCACCTTCACTTGCCTCAGATCAGTTATCATCAGGTGCACAAATGCTAATGTTATATTTAATTTCAGATTGGGGATCACAAGCCAAAACAACATCATAATCCACCACGGATGATGCATCCAATTGAAGATAGGTAGCTACACTATCTTCACTCTCAGCACAACTGTCATATGATGTAGTCTCGCATGAGTACATTCTTCTAAGAACACATTCAACCTAATCTATAGTATTGTTGCCTACCTCATTCTCATCATTTACAATATTTATCATAGGGGACAACAATCCAGCAACATACTCATCTCTCATTTTAACCATGGCATCAAGAGCAAGGTAAGGCTACTACAAACTAATTAGCCTCAAATCTTCTTGTACTAAACTCAATCCAACTTCATAGGATTCAAAAAACAAATTAATGTAAGGTGGAATACAAGGCTTGAAGGCATCTGGAATTCTAGATAGTGCAGCAACAAACCAATGGCTAAAATCCATGCTGGACTCACCCTCATGGCTTATGATATTTTCAAGCTCTTGGACAAGAAGAATAGGGTCCAAACTACTTGCAAACTTTTCAAAAGCAGCCACTAAATGATCCCAGGAAGCAAAGTGATGGTCAAGGAAACCGACAAGCCATTTCTATGCCAATCCACAAAGTGATCTAACAAAGAACCTCATCCACATATCCTCATCCTCAAATTGGAACTTGTCCATGAAATTTGAAAATGAAAGAATATGTGCCTTCCCATCATAAACATCACACCCATCAAATAAAGGCATCTGATAATAGATCTTATTGGGCATGGATTGCTTCTCATAATTGACCCATGAAAGGTCCAGCTATTTATATGTGTTCTCATTAGCAAATGGATGAGGCCGAGAGAAAGAGCAACTGGGGACAACATGAAGGGAGGTGGACTGCAGCCTAGACTAACGTAGCATGATTTGATTTTCTAATTCCTTTTCTTGCTGCAATAATGACACTAATAGTTGTTTGGTTTTATCAACTTCATACTACAGTCTATCTGAATCATTCTGATTATGCAAGGGTGTTTGACATTGAGACATGGGAATACAAGATGCAAGGCAATCTAAGTAATAGGATGAATCATCATCATAAGAATCAAAAGCATCTTCATCCTCATAATAGCTAGGGCATGAGACATAGGACAATGCATAAGAAGGATCTATCCTCGGGCCAATAGTATGCCAAGAAGCTATGACTAAAATTTTCTATCATGCAGGGCAGCACAAGACTTAATAGAATAAATGCTTTTGTATTTTAGAGGAAGTTTGAATTGGTGATAAATGAAAACCATCTGTACCTTAATCTTTCAGTTGCTTCTCATAAACTTGGGACATTTAAATCATCAACAACACAACTTAGAATAGCAGCAAACTATTACGTCGAAAAATGTCCCCTTGGGGGCTTCTCCCTCTTAAGGTTTAGCTCTCGAGTCTTTAGGATGCATTTAGAGCATTTTTCATGTTAATTTCACATCCCGATGAGAAAACCTTGAAGTTTCATGGCAAATGGGACTTAGGGGGTGCACTTGACATGATTCCTGCCTGAAATAGGGGGAGGACTTGGGCACTCGCGCCCTACTCCTACCCTATTTTAGGTCAGGAGCAATTTCAAAGTGTTAATTTATGACCACTATTTAAGTCCTATGCTGATACAGTAAGCTTCAATTATGAAATTCTTGGCGAGAATGTTTGTAGTTGCATAAATAAGCATGTTTAGGCATTCATTTGTAAACTAGATGGATATTGCAAACTTGTGGCTTATGTGAAAGTGATTCAAGGCATTCATTGTGTGTTGTAAAGCAAAATTTGTGTTGTTATTGTGTTTGTATTTGCAGATTTGGCATCCATCTCCTCATGGCATGAAGAGCATCTTCCTCCCATGAGATCTTCATTACAAGGTGATATCAATTGTGTTTCCAATCATTTATCATTTGGATTTTTGCCTCTATCCCACAGGGATACGCACTCTTTATCTGACAATGGTGTTCAGAAGACTTGAATGTCTCTCTCAGGCTTGACTGAGGCAAGCCTCTAAACACCACAACCCCCAACCCATTTTTCTGTGATTGCAGGTTACAGGTTGCAGGAGTAAAAAAAGTGGAGTTGCAGGAGAGCAGTACAAACTGTCAGAATTGCAAATCAAAGAAGAAAATAGGGACCTAGACTTGGGCGCCCGCTCATTAGTCCTCCAGATCTTGCAACAAGAAAATCTCTGGAATAGTAGGAACAAGTTGCAGACAAGGTTTCTAGATGTCGACAAAAAGTAGGGCACTAGACTAGGGTGCCCGCTCATTAGTCCTTGACATTTCTATTTTTTGAACTTCAAAATCTGGTACGCATTTAATATCTCTATGTGTGAAAATTTTCTGTAATTTGTTTGTTTACTTCTGAATTTGCATAATTATTGTTTTGAGCATAATTGGGCTTAATTGAACAACTAAATCTACACAATTCCAATTTTCCCCTATATTCTGAGTGATCAAAGGCCTGTAGTAGACTTCCTACTTGGCTGAAGTCCTAAAATGTTTAGAGGTGAAAGGAGGATTTATACAAACTACCCTAAACACAAACAAATCCTCTTGCATCAAATTTCACCTTAAACACAAACAAACCTTGGTTCTTTATCTTCGATAGCAAAGTCGCCACCTCATTGAATGAGGAAAACCCTTGAAGCGTGACAATCTTCAAGGCCAAAAATTGATTCTGAGTTCAAGGCTCACCAGCAGAGTCTTCAATTTCTTCACAACCCAATACTTTAATTCACTCCCTGGTAACGATGCCAATCTATTGGGACCCAAAATAACTATAACCCTAAACCCTAAAACATTCCTAAATCACCTAGGCCAGGGATGGTCGTTCTGGGTGAGAGGAAAAGGTTCATCAACAAGTTCAGGGCAATCTTGGCCAACTAACAGGAGTGGGTTAACTCCTTTGCACTTCAGGCTCAGCTTAAACCTAGGAGGGATATTCCAAGGGGTATACCTGAATAGGTATTAGGTTCAAACCAAATGAACAACTAAAAATAATAGGACAACCACACTAGACCTAAAACAACTGGTTGTCATTAATAACCCCTATATAGTTGATTCAACTATGCACTTATACATGCATAGGAAAGATGGTTTTTACCTGAACCACAGATGAATGATTGGTTTGATTTAAAAGAGTGTTTGATCCCTCTCCAATATGGACCGTTGCCTATCCCATTGGGCAATTGAGTCATAAACAATAAAGAGGAAAGAAAAGGGGTGAACCAGCATCAACAGAAAACTAAAATATATTCACATACATTTCTCATATTACACTTCATGCACTAGACATACTTATTTATCCAAAGCCAAACTATAATAACCCACCTTCAATAGAGAAATGACCCAACACAAATCTTATATTGATTTAAATGCAGTCATACATTATCAAATCCCATTACAATCGCACCAGCAAATGTGGTGAAGGCAAAATACAAAGTTGCGACAATGCATTCCACTGAATTATTACAAACAACCAAAGGAAATTCTTAAGGTATTTAGACATGCCAAAAACCAAACTTTGTTGCCTGTCGCATCCATGCCTACTTCAAAGGTGCTTAGAGAATGTAACCCAAGGATTGATTTCTGGAAGCGTTTGATTTTAAAAAATGCATTTGTTCTCTAATTCTTATGGAGGCTTTTCCTTATACAAAATAAATGTCAAAAAAAGTCTTGTCGACAATGGAGCACAAACTAAAGTAAGAGATCTATAGCGAAAGAAATATGCTGTGGAGTTCAGTTTGGGAACCACTCATCACTTAATGATAGGACACGTCCTTTCACAATAAACTTTGGTCAAATAGGTGGTAGTCGAATAAGTGGTATTCGTATATGATGAAGATACATATGGTATTTGAAACCGAAACAATATTGGAAGGAAGACAATAGGTGGTCCTCGTATAAATATTCAAAATCTCTTATTTGTCTTGAGGATAAAGAACATGGAGTAGTGAGAATAGGAAATTAGAGGAGAAACCTAGGCTCATATAACATAATTTTGGAATATTATTTCTATAGTATAATAAATCTAGGAATATTATTTGTAGAGTATAATATATATAAACTATATTAATTATAGCCTATCTAAGAATGGTTCAAACAAGGTCTCTTTTATGGAACATATAAGTTATAAAGAATGAATAGCAAATGTAAAGTCCTTTATTGCCAATTTTATAAAGTGAGATATATTTATCTAATAACAAAGTCAATATATGGTGTTCTTATATACGTTCGATTACAATCGGTAAGAAAGAGATGTTTCATAGACATACATACCCACTTTCTAGAACCCAAAGACCAAGTCTTCTATCATTTTGAAACATAAACCAACTTACTTACTACCCTACTACCGTTGAAAAACTAGTTACAAAATAAAATAAAAGGACCTATGCCACAGAATGAAACCTTCTAAAAGTTTTGAACATGGATGTGACCTTTGAATAAGGCACAAGAATGACTATGTAGATCAATATCTCACTTGAATTCACATAGATAATCCTACTGACCAGCTATGCACATGGTGCCTTAGGATGGGTTTGGGTATAAATAGGGAGTTCTTAAAGCAACATTCGCTATGAACAAGATTTTCAATCATGCTAATGAACAAATGAAGAAACCAAAGTTAGCATATGGACAAAGGTTATAAGTTTGAGCTTGTAGAATCAGGTTTGATGACTTAAAGGCTAGCATGAATTTATAATGTTGGATATGCTCAAGGAGTATTTTAAAGATTGGTCAATATGAATTTTGAAAGCATATGGAGAATTTTAGATAAGAAGGCCTGATTATTAGGCTCTGATACCTAATGTAATTTAACCTTTTCTCAGAGTGAAAATATGCACAATGAATTACAACCTAAATCAGAATGTAAATTTAATGACAATGTCTTTTACTTAAATCACATAAAACAAGTAAATATCAAGGATCTTTTATAAAATTTAACTATGTGAAAAATGCATTAATTCCCAATCACAAATAATTACATAACAATGGAATATATATATATATAAATATCACTTATCTGTGAGGCATTGAGATGTTGTTATACAACACTCAGAGAAATAATCACAGGTCCCAGTTGTTCCCAGCAAAGAAGCACCCCCGGAGGAACCAGTTCTTACATAGAACCAATTTTACCTCACAACACAAACAAACACATCCCTGGCTAGGAAACTCTCAGGTGTACGTTGTACCCTAAGTTGGACACACTGTATGTGCCCCTTCTCCAAATACTTAGTGCCCAGCCAAAGACCCTAATCCTCACTCCTTTGTGCCCTTTGATTCATGTATACTTTCTTGTATACTTCTCTTGTATACTTTCCTCTATCAAATCTATAATCCTTCTCTTTCGTGATTTCTTTCCTTTCTTTCTTTATCTTTCCTTGAGTGTTCTCTATGCCCATTTCAAGTCTCACAAAAATGCCTTATATAACCTTTTAAGGGTGATTTCTAAACCATTACACCTTTTCACAAAGGTTTTTAGTAATAATGGTTTAATAAACATAATAAATCCTCCCTTCTAAAAGGGTTTTTTCATAATTATTCTTTATTTATCTCCCTTTTAACCAAAGAATCATAATATCCTTTATTTTCCATCTCCCTTTTAATTATAAAAGGTAAATAAACTTTATCCTCTTATAATTTTAGAGGATTATTCATAAATATCTTTCTTTTCCATTTTGGAGAAAAAGTCACATAGCATGATGCCTCAGATGATGCTAATGACCTTGCTCTTGTAATAGAACATAATGGCTATATTGCTTTTCTGTATCTTATTCTTGGGTTTTGTCTTGTCCAGTTTATCATTTTTTGTGAATCCCATGGAATATGTAATTGGCAATTCATCTTGTCTACTATGGTTTACTATTTAATGCTTTTGTATTGGGGTTATAATGTGTAGATGTTGAAACTGTATCAGGTTTATTGTGTTCTTTACTGTACCCATCTTTTATTATATAACATAATTTTAAGGTGCTTGCACCTTTTATTTAAAAAATAATAATAGATGACATATTTGACTTGCAACTCCTCCATAATAGTCCATATCCCAATTTAGGAGTCCAATTTCACCACCCAACTCATATGGGACCCACCAATAACATGTAAGATGCTCCACTACTCAATTCTCACATCCAATTTGAGAAATTTACTAAACATAGATTTGTAACTACCACTACCAATTTTACCTCCTTCATGCCATTACAACTAATATTCCAAGTCAACAAGGAGAATAATGAAAAAATGATAATATCTCTCAACAACATGGGTGTCCAAGTACCCATTCCAAGATTGTTGGAGATGCATAAAAAATAATACATTAGGATTGCAATTAAATATCACACTATCCTAACATTCTCCCACCTGATATTATACATTGCAGTGAAACCCAAAGGAACAATAAAATATATCAAGTATAAGATCCAAGGCCCATGGTCTACTTACACTAAGGGAACTTCTTTATGCTCACTCGCTTCATGAGGGAATCTGCAACATTATCTTGAGTGGCAATCTTCTACAATAATACCTTACCATTATCTACCGTCTCATGTGCAAAGTGATACTAAACATCAACATGCTTAGGACATGCATGTTACATGGGATTTTTGGCCAAGTAAATAGTAGTTTGACTGTCACAACCAATTCTAACAACCCTGCTATCAAAACTAATACTTGCACAAAGTCTATGTAACCATACCACCTCCTTAGAGGAATGTGTAGTAGCCATATACTCTACTTCAATGGTAGACAAAGTAACCATGGGATACCTTTTACTCATTCAACTTATTGCACTACCAAATAGAGAAAATCTATAGCCACTAGTGGACCTCAAACTATCCAAGTCACCTATGCAATCTACATCCACAAGGCCCTATATATCCATTAATTTATCCACACTATCAATACTATGATAACACAAATAGTAATCATAAGTCCCACACAAATATTTGAAAACCCTCTTAACATAAGCCTAATACTCTTTACTAGGGTTAGACATAAACCTACTTAAGACTCCCACTATTTGGGCAATATCTAGTCTAATGTAAACCATTGCATACATTAGGCTACCAACAACACTAGCATAAGGCACATTATACATATCCTCAAAATCATCATCTAATTTGGGACACATATCCAAATAAATCTTAGTGCCAATAGGAAATGGAATACTCAGAGGTTTGCAATCATGCATACTAAACCACTACAAAATAGTAGCAACATACCTGCTCTGACTTAACCAAATCTTTTTGTGTACCCATCCTTGTTGATTTACATATACCTGGCTTATGGCCACTCGAAATACCTGGCTTGTCCTTCCAAACGTATCCTCTTTTCAAATCATAATTGCTGCAGTAATGAGAAATGTGTGGACTGTCAATAGGGAAAAGCACCGCCAGATATTGAATTGGCTCCATGGACCAGCTTGGCATCGACCACATGATCTTGTTGAGCTGGATCTTAATGATGTGGTAATCCTCATCCATCAGAGAGTAAACATACATCATCTAGTCACTCATGGTGATGACTTCCTTCTACATCCTACAATGGTCACTTTCCATCATAATGCAAGTCATTAGAATATATATCAAAATATATTCTAAATAAAAATAGCTTCTAAAGACCATAATTGCAAGTTAAGCTTGGGCCTCTAGCTAAAGACGTTCTCTAACACTTCTAGGAAGATTATTGGGATTCCTCCAACACCTTTTGGGGGATAAATTAACTCCCATGTTAGCCATGGCATCTGCCAACTGGTTACCTTCTTTGTAGGTATGTCTGACAACAATACCCTCAAAGCCAAAAAGGAGCTTCCTTGTGTCTTGTATGATATCCACAATCTTCCAGACTACTCTGGCATTCTCCTGAACAATATCAAGGATAAGTTTAGAGTCACCTACAATCATAAGATTTTTAACCCCAATAGCTAGGGCCACCTTAATACCCCATAAGAGAGCCATAGCCTCTGCCACATTATTGGAATTTACCCCCCCAATCCTCTGTTGCAAGTATGTGCCTAATTGGTGTTGTCATTTATGTCAACATATCTATGTTGTCATTGGTGTCAACTGTGCTCTTACTTTGTTGAGGATATTGAGAAAATTAGCCCCTCCGGTGATAATAGTGTGTTGCAGTAGAAGTAGTGCATTACATGCAGAAGAATAGTCTGAAAGAATGCTCCGCATTTCTTGTAGAACAAATATCTTTGTCTGTGGATTGGAAGTTATTTAGAACCATGTCTAAAGATGTTATATTCTGAGTTTGAGCCTCCGGTATGAAGAATTGAGTGAGTTATGTTCACCAGAGTGAAAATAGCTTTTTCTGAGTGTATGGTGGTGACAGGGAGAAAGTGGTTTGGTCTGCATTCCTCTGCATTGAAGTATTTTTGTCTGCAGTTTTGGAAGTAAGTCTGTGATGATGTTAAGTGCCTTCAACTACAATGGTTCGTGATTTGGTGGTCTGCAAGCTATCTTTTAATTATGATAGTGGTTGATAGTGTTGTTCTTGTGCTCCGGTTTGAAGAATCTTGTTGATAGAGTTGTTAGGGATTGTGTGGTTGTTCCTTGTGATTATAATGTGCTTGTGGATGTCTCCTAATCATGCTCCTACATTCAAATTGGTCCACAAGGTGTAATTTAGATAGTGCATAAAGCGTGTTCTTGAATACTTGTGTTAATATCTGTCTTGGCCAACCTAGTTGAATCCATCATATGCGGAGATGCATCAAACATTGTGATAGCATGTTGTAGCATGAAAGATTGTGTTTGAGTCCCAGCTAAGGTATGGCATGATCCGCATACACTCTTACATCTTTTCCTTAGCTACGTTTGTATTAGGTCCAGACCTATTTTATGTATGTTTGTAATACTGACCTTAGAGATTGTTCCAACGGTTGATGATTGTAATGCCGACCTTGATGATCATTCCAAGGTTGATGTAGTGTATAAATACTTGTAATTGAGTCATAAAAATTATTATGAAGGATGAAGATGTGAAGATAGAAGCGAAGTAAAGTAGCAGAGCAGGGCAGAGGTGTTTTGTGCTTCAATGGAACTGAACCTTGGCATGGAGTAGATGTTATTATCTCAGTTCAATCTTTTGGTAGTGAGACACCCTTTTGACAATGAGCCTTTGTTTGCAGTGAGCAATTTGGGCAGTGAGCCTCTATTTTTTGGTATTTATATAACATATATATTTATGTGGGCTAACACCCACCATGGTTTTTCCCTTTTAGGGTTTTCCACGTAAAAATCTGGTGTCTCCTATGTTGTTTTTGCTTTTGTGTTGAGCTTCTCATTTGATGCTTTCATGGTTATATCTGAATATAAGTAATTGATAAGTTGATGATCATATTTGGTTAAAAAGTTTTAGGACAACTGATTCACCCCCCCTCTTAGTTGTCTAGTGTAGTTCAACAATTGGTATCAGAGCCAAGTTCCTTTAAAGAAAGCCTAATAGCTTGAGGTAGATCTAGGATGTCTTATAAGAAGGAAGCTTCGCATTTTGATGGGACAAATTATGCTCTTTGGAAGGCATGAATGAAAAGCTATCTTCTTTGTCTTGGTTACAAAGTATGGAAAGCTATAGAAGCAAAATACACCATGCCTCTAAATGGCTTGACGACTAAAGATGAAATCAAAGAATATGAAGTGGATGTTAAAGAAAAGGATGCTTTGCTAAGTTCCTTAAGTGACTCTGTGCTGACAAAATTTGTGGACCTTGAAACTACAAATGAGGTTTGGAATAAGCTGAAAAATCTGTATGAAGGAGATGATTCTATGAAAGAAGCCAAGCTGCAAAGTCTTAAAGTGAAGTATGAGGGTTTGAATATGAATGAAGATGAAAACATGATAGCCTTTATGCAAAGAGTTGATGAACCTGTCACTAGAATTAAGGGTATGGGAGGAACTCTTGGTGATAAGGAAGTTGTGATGAAAATTCTTAGATCACTACCAAAGTCATATGGTCACAAGGTAGCTACAATTGAAGAATTCATGACTGTGAAGACTATTGACAGAGATCAGTTACTTGGAAAGCTTACAGCCTTTGAGATGAGAGAATTTGGTGATACCTTGCCTAAAGTTGAATTAGCTTTTAAAGCCAGTACTTCAGCAGAGATCTCCAGAGTTGAGAAATATAAGGTGGATGATGACTTTGATGAAATTGAAACTAACTTTGTTGATAGGCTGCAAAGAGGATCCGGTAAGTTCAAAGGTAAATTACCTTTCAAGTGTTTCTCTTATGGTAAAGTAGGTCATTATGCTTCCAGATGTCTTAAAAGAATTGAAAGAAATAAGAAGAAATATGAAAGCAGGCCTAGAGTTCCAAAGAAATGCTACTATGTCAGAGATTTTGATGATGGAGTGACTGATGATGAATTTAATGATGCTAATACTAGTGCAAATGAATGCCTATTTATTGCTATTAAAGAAGATCCTGTGTCTACTAATTCTGCTAGCTATGTGAAGGATGAAAAACCAATAAAAGAAAGTGCTTTGGCTATTCAGGTTGAGAAAGATAAGCATGAATGGATTATTGATATTGGAAGCTCACATCACATGACCGATGACAAAAATAAGTTTGTAATTTTGGAAAAGTATGATGGAGGACTGGTTAGGTTTGGAGATAACGCAGCTGGTGAGATTTGTGGAAAAGGATCTATTTCATTTAATGGAAAGCATAATACTAACAATGTTATGTGTGTGAAGGGTTTGAAGCATAATCTTTTGAGTGTTGGTCAGATGTGTGACAAAGGATATGATCTAAGATTCAAAGATAATGGGTGCAAGATCATGGCAAGCTCCAGAACTGTGATTGCTATTGGTAAGAAGACAAGAGGAAACATCTATCATTTAAGAGGAACTAATTATTATTGTTTGTTGGCTTAGGCAGATGAAAGTTGGTTGTGGAATAGAAGGATGTGTCATATAAACTGTGATAGTTTGCTAAAGATAAGTTCAAGTCAGGCTGTGAGAGATTTACCAAAACTTGTGAAACTCTCCAACTCAATTTTTAAGGAATGTCAATTGGGAAAGCAGACAAGGACAAGTTTCAAAGCAAAGAATGATTTTCTACCAATTTGTTGGATCTAGTGCATACAGATCTCTTGTTAGATTTAGGGCAAACAACTGAGGGGGGGGTGAATCAGTTGTCCAAAACTTTCTTCCAATTAAACACTTAAATCCACTTTGTAATTCAGCAGCATAATGATAAATCAATCATGGAAACATAATACATTAAATCAAGAGCAGAAACACATTAACACACAAGACACCAAGATTTTGACATGGAAAACCTGGTTAAGGGAAAAACCACGGGGTGATTAACCCAAGATTGTATTCTCTGTTAGAAGAATAGCAAGAACAAAATGGCACATGCCAATTAGGGCTCATTGCTTGAGCACACTGCTCACAAGAGGCTCACTACCTACAAGAGACACATTGTCTATAGAAGAATAAGTATCACATACTTGAACTGAAGAATAGCATCTTCACCATGCTTGAGTCAGTTCCATTTAAGCCCAAAACTTTTGCTCTACCTTTCACTCTTCTCCTCTCTACCACACTCTCATCTCCACAAGACACATTTGAAATGACTTTACAATTCCTTATTTATACAAGACATCAACTTAGGAATGATCATCTAAGTTGGCAAACATTATAGAGCAAATACATAAATACATCATGACTAATTACAAAAGACTTCACGCGGATTAACACATTGTCGGCTACACAGATCTGAGACTTCAATCTTCTTCTAGGAACACGCCAATCTTCACATAACATCTTCAAGATCATCCGTAGGATGTGTAACTCATCTGATTGGCCAAACTCAGGAAGAACACCATCATCTGAGAGTTATTCTTCAATTGCAAGTTTAAACTCCAATTCAGATCACCAACATGAACTAGACACAATCCAAAGACCTCCACAAGCTAGCCTAAATCACCAAGAACATCCACACTACATTTTCTTACTGAAATCCTTCTCTCCTTCATCTAGAACCTCAAGAACATAGTCTGTCATCACTGTCACAATGGAATAAATGCTTGCGGACCTCCAGATCATGAACCATTTGAGTTGTCACTCCACATGGACTTCCTAAACACTCCACCAAATCCACAGAATAGAATAATGCATTTCTAAATCTCACCGGACCTATCTGTATCACTCTGTCACCTCTGAACACCTGCCAAAACCGGTTTTACTTGAACAGCCACAACTTCTTCAAATCATCATGCGGACCTCTGAAATCTTTACTGGATCATCTTAAGACACATATCTACAAACCCTTTGATGCGTATCATCTGATCTTCATCTTAGCTAGGATATTTAGCTCATTGTCTTCACTGTTCTTCTCTCTTCCTGATTAGGACTAATTTTCTCAATATCCTCAGCACATAGCTCATCCAATCCTTATCATCAATGCAACAAGAGTATGTTGACATCCATGACAACACCAGTTAGGCCCATACTTGCAACAATCTCTCCCTTTGTCATTGATGGCAACATATGATGTGAAAAACTATTTTAACCATCAAGACAAGAACTTTCCTTTACTGACACAACTCCCCCTATCACCAACAACCATTCACATGTCTTCTCTTCCTTTACTGCTCCCCCTTTGATTAGCAACCACTTTTTTTTCACATGTCTTATCTCCCCCTTTGACATCAATGGCGAAGGGCACATACTTGCAACTCCAACACTTCAAAATCATACCAGTTGCTCCCCCTGAGTAGCAGCTCCCCATCATCAATCCGGACCACAAGATATGACTGTGATATCCACCAGACTGATGCACATCAATGCACCTTAATTCAGAACCGGAGGGGTAATAACCCCTAACTTCTCCCTGAGATACTCAAAAGAGTCCTTAGGTAGAGGTTTAGTAAAGATATCTGCAATCTGATCCTTGGAAGGCACAAACTCCAATCTGACTTCATTCTTGTTCACTTGCTCTCTCAAAAAGTGAAACTTGATGGATATATGTTTAGTCTTTGAATGCAACACCGGATTCTTAGATATATTTATTGCACTTGAATTATCATAGAAGATTGTGATAGGCTCCTCATAGTCCACTCCCATGTCTCTTAGCATTTGCTTCATCCACAAAACTTGACTGCAACTACCTATTGCTGTAATATATTATGCTTCTGCAATGGACAGAGATATTGCCTCTTGTTTCTTGCTTAGCCAAGAAACCAATCTCTTCCCCAAAAAGAATGCTCCACCATTGGTACTCTTCCGGTCATCCACATCTCCTGTCCAATCCGCATCTGTATATGCATGAAGAGAGAAATTATGATCTCTAGGATACCACAAACCATACTCAATTGTCCCTTTTAGATACCTAAAAATCCTCTTGATTGCCATGACATGAGATTCTCTAGGATCAGCTTGGAATCTAGCAACAAGACCAACAACATTCATAATGTCAAGTCTAGTTTGAGTGAGATACAACAATTCCCCAATCATTAACCTGTACTTTTTCTGATCAGCCTTAGGAGAGTCATCATCTTTGCTCAATTTACATCCAGTTGCCATGGGAGTACTCATTGGTTTTGAGTCTTCCATCCCAAATTTCTTTAACAATTCTTTCACATATTTGGTCTGAGAAATGAAGATTCCTTTCTTAGTTTGAATGATTTGCAGACCCAAGAAGAAATTTATTTCCCCAAGCATGGACATCTCAAATTCACTTTTCATTTGATTTGCAAAAGTTTTGCACATACTTTCTCTTCCTCCAAAAATGATATCATCAACAAATACTTCAACAATCAAGATATTTTCATGATCAATTTTGAAGTACAAATTACTGTCAGTAGTACCTTTGTTGAAACCAATCTTCAAAAGATGCTTATCCAATCTTTCATACCAGGCTCTTGGGGCTTGCTTGAGTCCATATAGTGTTTTCTTCAACTTGCAGACCATATCACCATGATCAGACAATTGAAATCCATCTAGTTGCTCAATGTATACTTCTTCCAAGTCTCCATTCAGAAAGGTAGACTTGACATCCATCTAATATACTTTGAAGTCCTTGAAGGTAGCAAAGGCAAGAAATAATCTGACTGCTTCAATTCTTTCCACTGGAGCAAAAGTTTCTTCAAAATCAACTCCTTCTATTTAAGAGTAACCCTTGCAGACCAATCTGGCTTTATTTCTGATTACTTCACCAACTTCATTCAGTTTGTTCCGGAAGACCCATTTGGTTCCAATCACATTCTTATTTCGAGGTCTAGGAAGAACATCCCAAGTGTGATTTTTCTCAATTTGCATCAGTGCTTCCTCCATTGCTTTAGTCCAATTTTCATCATTGCAAGCTTCATTCACTGTCTTAGGTTCAATCTTTGAAATCAGACAATACTCTTTTGAATCTTGAGAAATCCTTCTTCTTGTTTGTACACCTTTGTTTTTATCACCTATGATCTGATCTTCAGAGTGGTTCAGTCTTACATACCTGGGAACTTTGGGAGTTTCTTGCACTTCTGATTCTTGAACAGGCTCATTCAAACTCATCTCTTCTACCTGATTTAACGGATCAATCTGAATCTAAATTTTAGAAGGGGCTTAGACTCCTTGAATCAGAACATCATTCTGATCATCTTCATCATATTCATAAAACCTTGAGGGTTTTTCAATTCCTTCATCAACCTTCACATTTGTACTTTCTATAATCTTCCTTAGTCTCTTGTTATAACACCGGTATGCTTTGCTTTGAGTAGAATAACCCAAGAATATTCCTTCATCACTTCTAGCATCAAATTTGCCTAGATCTTCATCTCTTTTAATGTAACATTTGCTACCAAAGACTCTAAAATACTTCACAGTAGGAGTGATGCCAAGCCAAAGTTCATAAGGAGTCTTACCGGTATTGCTTCTGATTTGAACTCGATTAAGAGTGTAGACTGCAGTGCTCACAGCTTCTCTCCAGTAGATCTAAGGAACATTTGCTTCCATCATCATGGTTCTAGATGCTTCTTGGATGGTCCGGTTCTTTCTTTCCACTACTACATTCTGCTATGGAGTCCTAGGAGCAAACAATTGTCTTCTTATTCCATGCTTCTCACAGAATTCTATGAACTCACCGGATGTGAATTCACCACCTCTATCAGACCTCAGACATTTTATGTTCAATCCAGTTTCATTCTCCACCATAGCCTTGAATATTTTGAATTTCTCAAGAGCCTTTGATTTCTCCTTCAGAAAACTTACCCACATCATCTGAGAGTAGTCATCAATTAATAGCATGAAGTATCTATCACCTTGCACACTTCTGATTCTTGCCGAACCACATAAATCAATATGAACTAAGTCTAATAATCTGGTAGAAGATTGTTCCTTGCTTTTGAATGAGACTCTGCTTTGTTTACCCAACTAACATTCTTTGCACAAACTATTTGTAGGTTTCACCAATTTTGGAAAATCTCTTACAGCCTACGTGTTGCTTATCTTGATGATATTATCAAAATTCACATGACACATTCTCCTATGCCACAACCAACTCTAATCAATTTGAACAAATAAGCAACTTTTACTAGTACCAACCAAGTGGAAGATATTACCTTTAGTTTGAGTACCGGAGCAATCTCTGTTCCGGAGCTTTCAAAGATCTTGTATTTTCCATTCTTGAATCAGAGATCATAGCCTTTGTCCACCAACTGTCCGACAATGAGAAGATTGTGTTTTAGACCTTCAACATACAGTACATTACCGATTTTGTTCTTTCCATCAAAAGAAATAGTTCCTCTACCTCTGATTCTACCAGCAGAATTATCACCAAATTTTACCATTCCTCCATACCTTTTGAAATCTATGAACTTATTTTTGTCACCTATCATATGGTGGGAGCATCCACTATCAATGACCCAATCATCCTTTTCTTCAACTTGGGCAGCTAAATCTCTTTCTACAACTTTATGATTGATAGATTCATAGGGCATCGGATCTTCTTCCTTGATGGCAATAAACACCTAGTCACTTCCGGATTTGTTTCCTGTTTCTGATTCATCATCTGTTGCTCCTTCATTATCATCATCTAGAACCTTGATCTGTTAGGGTTTGGCCTTGAAAATCTTTTCGGACACCTTGAGGCAAAATGACCAATCTTATTGCAGTTAAAACACTTAAAAGGTAATTTCCCTTCATACTTACCGAATCCTCTTGGCAGTCTTTTTGCAATAAGGGCTTCAAGTTGAGCAGCTTCTGCTTCTTCTTCTTCTAGTTCTTTTCTTGCTTTTTTATACCATGAAAGTTTCCTTGAAGAGTTCTCTCCGGGATCAAACCTTTGTTTTCCTTTTACAAAGGCACTAGCTTTGAATGCAAACTCAGTCTTGGGGGGGTATCTCCAAACTCGGTCAATTCAAATGCAGCTAATTTACCAACCAATTGATCTCTTGTGACACCTGAATGGGCTCTGAATTCTTCAATGGTAGTAACCTTGTATTTATAAGAAGCAAGAAGGGATCTGAGAACTTTGCCAACAATCTCATCTTCATCCAAGACTCCACCAGCACATCTAATGCCACAAACAAGCTCATTTACTCTTGGCATGAATGTAGTGATATTTTCATCTTCTCTCATCTTCATATTTTCAAATTTTCCTTTCAGACTCTGTAGCTTTGCACATTTAACATACTTGTCTCCTTCATGCAGAAGTTCTAGTTTTTCCCAAATCTCAAAAGCAGTTTGTAGGTCAACAACATTTGTCAGCTCTGAATTAGACAGGGCACTTAGAAGAGCTTCTTTAGTCCGTAGATTGTTTTTAGCATCTATGATTTCATTTGCGATTTTCAGACCATTCTATGGAGGAGTATACTTCGTTGAAGCCATGGTCCAGTACTGCATTCCCATACATTGCAAGTGACATTGCATGCGACTTTTCCAAAGAGTAAAATTGGTTCCATCAAAATTTAGACTATCCTTCTTATAGGATGACATCCTGGATCTCCTCAAGCGGTTAAGCTCTTTTAGAGGAACTTAGCTCTGATACCAATTGTTAGATTTAGGGCAGACAACTGAGAGGGGGAGTGAATCAGTTGTCCAAAACTTTCTTCCAATTAAACACTTAAATCCACTTTGTAATTCATCAGCATAATGATAAATCAATCATGGAAACATAATGCATTAAATCAAGAGCAAAAACACATTAACACACAAGACACCAAGATTTTGATGTGGAAAACCCAGTTAAGGGAAAAACCATGGGGTGATTAACCCAAGATTGTATTCTCTATTAGAAGAATAGAAAGAACAAAATGGCACATGCCAATTAGGGCTCACTGCCCAAGCACACTGCTCACAAGAGGCTCACTGCCTACAAGAGACACACTGTCTACAGAAGAATAAGTATCACATACTTGAACTGAAGAATAGCATCTTTACCATGCTTGAGTCAGTTCCATTTAAGCCCAAAACTTTTTCTCTATCTTTCACTCTTCTCCTCTCTACCACACTCTCATCTCCACAAGACACATTTGAAATGATTTTACAATTCCTTATTTATACAAGACATCGACTTAGGAATGATCATCTAAATCGGCAAACATTACAAAGCAAATACATAAATACATCATGACTAATTACAAAAGACTTCACACGAATCAACACATTGTCGGCTACACAAATCTGAGACTTTAATCTTCTTCTAGGAACATGCCAATCTTCACATAACATCTTCAAGATCATCCGTAGGATGTGTAACTCATCCGGTTGACCAAACTCAAGAAAAACACCATCATCCGGGAGTTATTCTTCAATTGCGATCTCAAACTCCAATGCAGATCACCAACACAAACTGGACACGATCCAAAGACCTCCACAAGCTAGCCTGAATCACCAAGAACATCCACACTACATCTGCATACTAAAATCCTTCTCTCCTTCATGTGGAACCTCAAAGAACACAGTCTGTCATCACTGTCACAATGGAATTAATGCTTGCGGACCTCCAGATCATGAACCATTTGAGTTGTCACTCCACATGGACTTTCTAAACACTCCACCAAATCCGCAGAATAGGATAATGCATTTCTGGATCTCACCAGACCTATCTGTATCACTTTGTCACCTCTGAACACCTGCCAAAACTGGTTTTACTTGAGTGGCCACAACTTCTTCAGATCATCATGAGGACCTCTGAAATCTTTACTGGATCATCTTAAGACACATATCTATAAACCCTTTGATGTGCATCCTCTGATCTTCATCTTAGCTAGGATCTTTAGCTCAATGTCTTCATTGTTCTTCTCTCTTCCTAATTAGGACTAATTTTCTTAATATCCTCAGCACACAGCTCATCCAATCCTTATCATCGACGCAATAGGAGTATGTTGAAATCAATGACAACACTGGTTAGGTCCATACTTGCAACATCTCTGTGGTCCTACAAGGGTGAGAAGTGTACAAGGTGACAGGTACTTCATGTTACTTATTGATGATTATTCTGGAATGGCTTGGGTTACTTTTCTAAGAGATAAATCAGAAGCCCTAGAGAAGTTCAAATCTTTCAAGGCAATGGTTGAGAATGAAGTAGATTTGAAGATCAAGTGCTTGAGGTCTGATAGAGGAGGTGAGTTCACATCAAATGAATTCAACATTTTCTGTGAAGAGTATGGGATAAAGAGACAGCTATCTGCTCCTAGGACTCCTCAGTAGAATGGAGTTGTGGAAAGGAAGAACAAGACGGTTTAGGAGGCTGATAGGACAATGATGAAGGAAGAAGGTCTACCAGAAGTCTTTTGGAAAGAATCTATTCACGCTGTTGTCTACATTCAAAACAGAGTTCAAGTAAAAGGTAATGGTCTTAAGACTCTCTATGAATTGTGGTATGGAAGAATTCCCATAGTAAAATATTTCAAAGTCTTTGGAAGCAAATGCTATATCAAGAGAGATGAAGATCTAGGAAAGTTTGATGCAAGATGCAATGAAGGAATCTTCCTTGGATACTCTACCAAGAGTAAGGCCTACTGGTGCTACAACAAAAGGCTCAAGAAGATTGTTGAGAGTGCAAATGTGAAGGTAGATGAAGGCAAAGAAAGAATATTAGACCTGAGTTGTTATGAACCAAATGAAACTATGACTATAGTAATTGAAGAGAAAGACAAGCAAGAAGACAGTCAGGATGAAGAAGAGGCTCTGGAAAGTGTTGTCAAGACTCCCAAGTATGTAAGGATCAATCATTCTAAAGATCATATTATAGGTGACAAGAATAAAGTGTGCTGACAAGAAGAAGAGCTGTAGATGAACAAGTCAATTACTGTTTGCTTTCAAAGATTGAATCAAAAACTGTGAATGAAGCATGCAATGATGAGAATTGGGTAAAGGCAATGGAGGAAGAACTATTGCAGATAGAGAAGAATGAAACTTGGGAATTAGTTCCTAGACCTACTGACAAAAATGTTATTGGAACTAAATGGGTCTTCAGGAACAAGCTGAATGAAAATGGAGTTGTAAGGAATAAATCAAGACTTGTATGCAAAGGATATTCTCATATTGAAGGGATAGATTTTGAAGAAACTTTTGCTCCAGTAGCTTGGATTGAAGTAATCAGAATGTTCCTGGCATTTGCAACTCACAATGATTTTAAGGTATATCAGATGGATGTGAAATATGCCTTCCTGAATGGTGGATTAGAAGAGGAAGTATACATTGAGCAACCAGAGGGATTCCAACTGTCAAATCAAGGTGATATGGTATGCAGGTTGAAGAAAGCATTATATTGACTCAAACAAGCTCCTAGGGCCTGGTATGCAAGGTTAGACAGGTATTTATTGCAATTGGGATTTAGTAAAGGTACTGCAAATAGTAATCTGTACTTCAAAATCAATGATGATCATATCTTGATTGTTGAAGTCTTTGTTGATGACATTATCTTTGGAGGAAATGAAGTATGTGCATAAGGTTTGCCGGTGAGATGAAAAGTGAATTTGAAATGTCCATGTTTGGTGAAATGAATTTCTTTTTGGGTCTGCAAATTAATCAATCAGATAATGGAATCTTCATATCTTAGTCTAAGTATGTGAAAGAGTTTTTGAAGAAGTTTGGGATGGAAGACTCTAAACCGGTATGTACTCCCATGGTGACTTGTTGCAAGTTGAGAAAAATTGATGAATCACCTAAGGTTGATCAGAAAAAGTATAGATCCATGATTGGAGGATTGCTTTATCTAACTCAAACTAGAGACTGGATATTATGCATGCAATTTGTCTTGTTGCAAGGTTTCAAGATGATCCAAGAGAATCACATATGATGGCAGTTAAGAGAATCTTGAGGTATTTGAAAGGTACTTCAAATTATGGCTTATGGTATCCAAAGGACAATAATTTTACTCCTAATGCTTATACAGATGCAGATTGGACCAGAGATGTTGATGACAGAAAGAGTACAAGTGGAGGTGCCTTCTTGTTGGGAAATAGATTGGTCTCATGAATGAGCAAGAAACAAGATTCAATCTCTTTGTCAACTGTAGAAGCAGAGTATATTACAGCAGCATGTTGTTGTACTCAAGTGTTATGGATGAAGCAGACTTTGAAGGATATAAGAGTTGTTCATGAAGATCCAATTGCAATATTGTGTGACAATACAAGTGCCATAAATATTTCCAAGAATCCAATGATGCACTCAAGAAAAAAGCAAATATCAATAAGGTATCACTTTTTGAGAGAGAAGGTGACAGAGAATGAAGTAAAGTTAGAATATGTGTCCACAAAGGATCAAATTGCAGATATTTTCACTAATCCTCTGCCTAAAGATACCTTCGATTATCTCAGAGAGAAGTTAGGGTTCATTACCCCTCCTATCTTGAACTAAGATGCATAGGGATGCATCAATCCAGTGGAGCTCAAGTGTCATTCTTTGATCTGGATTGATGTTTTGAAGGCTACCTCTTAGGGGGAGTAGCTAGATGTATCGGTAGCAGTTCAGTTGGATCAGAGAAGCAAAATGCAAGTATATGCCCTTTGCCATTGATGTCAAAGGGGGAGAGAAATCATGTGAAAAACTCAAGGGGGAGAAAGAATGCAAATGTGTAAAAAGAAAGGGCGAGAATCTTGTCTTGATGGTCTTTTTAGTTTTTCACATCATATGTTGCCATCAATGACAAAGGGGGAGATTGTTGCAAGTATGTGCCTAATCAGTGTTGTAATTGATGTCAACATATCTATGTTGTCATTGGTGTCAATTGTGCTCTTACTTTGTTGAGGATGTTGAGAAAATTATCCCCTTTGGTGATAACAGTGTGTTGCAGCAAAAATAGTGCATTACATGCAGAAGAACAGTCCGAAAGAATGCTCCGCATTTCCTGTAGAACAAATATCTTTGTCTACGGATTGGAAGTTATTTAGAAGCGTGTCTGAAGATGTTATATTCTGAGTTTGAGTCTCTGGTATGAAGAATTGAGTGAGTTATGTTCACCAGAGTGAAAATAGCTTTTTCTGAGTGTTTGGTGGTGACAGGGAGAAAGTGGTTTGCTCCGCATTCCTCCGCATTGAAGTATTTTTGTTTGCGGTTTTGGAACTAAGTCTGTGATGATGTTAAGTGCCTTCAATTGCAATGGTTCATGATTTGGTGATCCGTAAGCTATCTTTTAATTATGACAGTGGTTGATAGTGTTGTTCTTGTGCTCCGGTTTAAAGAATCTTGTTGATAGAGTTGTTAGGGATTGTGTGGTTGTTCCTTGTGATTATAATGTGCTTGTGGATGTCTCTTGATCATGCTCCTACATTTAGATTGGTTTGCAAGGCATAATTCAGATAGTGCATGAAGCGTGTTCTTGAATACTTGTGTTAATATCGGTCTTGGCCGACCTGGTTGAATCTATCATATGCAGAGATGCATTGAAGATTGTGATAGCGTGTTGTAGCGTGAAATATTGTGTTTGAATCCCAGCTAAGGCGTGGCATGATCCACATACACTCTTAAATATTTTCCTTAGCTAAGTTTGTATTAGGTCCAGACCTATTTTATGTATGTTTGTAATGCCGACCTTGGAGTTTGTTCCAACGGTTGATGATTGTAATGCTGACCTTGATGATCATTCCAAGGTTGATGTAGTGTATAAATACTTGTAATTGAGCCACCCCTTTGGCAGTGAGCCATTGTTTGCAGTGAGCAATTTGGGTAGTGAGCCTATGTTTTTCGATATTGATATAACATATATATTTATGTGGGCTAACACCCACCATGGTTTTTCCCTTTTAGGGTTTTCCACGTAAAAATTTGGTGTCTCCTATGTTGTTTATGCTTTTGTGTTGAGCATCTCATTTGATGCTTTCATGGTTATATCTGAATATAAGTAATTGATAAGTTGATGATCATATTTGGTTAAAAAAATTTAGGATAACTGATTCACCCCCCCTCTCAGTTGTCCAGTGTAGTTCAACATCCTCCTGCATAGGCAGCCACAAGCTCCCCCCTTGTAGATCTCAGGACCCCACCCCCAATAGCCAGGCCTGGGTTTCCTTTGGAAGCACCATCAAAGTTGAGTTTCATCCAGCCTTCAATAGGGGGTATCCATTTAGTGTTTAAACAAGCTATCTTCTTAGAATTGTCCACCTTGCAGATGTGAGCTAGGATACTCCATTTATTGATGATACTAGCTTCAAACTTACTGGGGGGAGTCAACTGCTTTCAAAGTGTTGTTAGAGATATTTTCCTATAGCAGTTTAGCAATCATGCAAAAGACCTCCTTAGCCGATTTAGATTTATCTCTAAACAACCTGTTGTTGTATTCCTTCCATAGGCCCCAAGCCAGGATAGGGGGAGCTGAGCCCATATTTCTTTGCAGATGGGATGGGAGAAGGGAGATAACCAGCACCTCATAACAGCAAGAAGATCAGGGTTCAAGCTCCAAGAGACACCAAGGTTTTGTAAGGCCAAGCTCCACACCTCAAAGGAGAATTCACAATGTAGTAGTAGGTGGGGAACATATTCTTCTTCCTTCATGCAGAGAGCACAACGGTTTAGGATTTGGAAGCCTCTGATCTTAAGGTTATCCATGGTTAGTATCCTATTGTGCATCACAAGCCACTAGAAGTGATTGATCTTGGGTATAAGGTTGTGATTCCAAACCCTTCCCCAAAATCTAGAATCCTCATTAAACTCCAAAAGCAAGTTATAGGTAGACCTAACAGAGAAAGCTCCAATCTTGTCTTTGGCCCACATCAATTTGTCACTTGAGGGAAATATAGGAATCCTATACCCTTAGAGGGAATACTGCAGCTCCTCAGCAGTCAGCATTAGATCTCTCTGTCCCTGACAACATTCTGACAGTAGTTTCCAGCCCTCGTTACCAGGCATAAGATAATCAACAACCAGGTGCCCAAAGAAAATAGTAGCCCTATCAGCCAATCTTTGGAACTTTTGGATACTATAGAGAGGGTATTCCTTCATCCAACTATCTTCATAGAATTTTATGTTTTTGCCATCCCCCAGCTTCCACTTGATACCCTTCTGCAATAGGGTTATGCTTTTCAACACATTATTCCAAACAACTGATCCCTTAGGGATACTAATAGCATGAAGAAAGCCATTGGGGTTATTATTAGATAGGTATTTGGCCCTCATAATGTTACTTGCTACTGCTCAAGAAATTCCATCCAATCTTAGCCAAAAGGGATTTGTTGGTCAAATGAATTTTTCTAATCCCAAGACCTCCTTGCAACTTTGGCCTACACACCTTATCCCAAATGATTAGAGCAATCCTCTTCTTCTCCTCCATCCCAATCCACAAAAATTTCCTTTGGATCTTGTCAAACTTCTTAGCAATATACTTAGGGATTTTGAAGAGGGATAGGAAGTATATAGGGATTCCTTGAAGTGAAGCCTTCAATAGTTGGTATTTCCCGGCTTGACTCAGCAACTTCCCTTTCCACCCGACCAGCTTCTTCTAGATTATTTCAAGGATGGAGTTCCAATACATGGGAGAGGCATCTTTGATAGCTAAGGGAAGGCTGAGGTACATTCCTGGGAGCTCACCACTAGAGCAACCCAAGATCCCCATAATTTTCTGATGCAAGTCCATTCTAGTGTTGAAAAAATAGATCTGACTTTTATCATAGTTAATACATTGGCTAGAAACATGAGCATAATCATTGAGCACCTTCTTCCCTCTCCTGGCCTCCACCACCAAAGTAGCCCCAAAGAGGATAGTGTCATCCACAAACTGCTGAATGGCTACAGGTTCAGTTGTTGAAGCTTGTTTAATACCTCTAATTTATAGTTGGTCCTCTAATTTATTATTGTTTCTACTATTTTATTTTTGATAGTCCTATACCTCATGGGAATTTCCCATTTGCCTGATGGTTGTTTTTTGGTAAAAGGGTTTGGCCCCTTTCAAAATCCCATTTTTATCAATATAAAAAACATAATATGCTAGGTTGGCTCACATCATCTACTAAAATTTAGTTAGCTTAGACCCAAAATTTAAATTAAAATGTAAAATTTAGAAGTTAGATCCATGATCGTTTAAGTGACCTGGGTTGCACATGCAAATTTGATCTAGGGTGATGAAAAAAAGGTCTAGGAACTAGGGATACAAATTTAAGGATCATTGATAAATGGGATTGAGATATGTGAGGTCATGAGCCAGATTTATGCATGAATATGCCATTTGTAGCTAATTATTATATTTAGGACACTCTAATCAAATTGAGCCCAAAACATTAGGAAAAAGGCCATGGGTATGCAGTTTTAACCATTACATTTCCCCCCCACTTTGATGTGGATGTGAACTACTAGGCAAACACATGCCAAAGTAAAAGAAGCAATCAACATGAAAAGTTAAATAATTTCAGGTGCGCTCAAATTAATGCTATCTATATATTAAAGATAACAAATCATTATTTAAGTCTTATTACAATGAGCTCTCAATTAAAACCTACAAATTAGAGAAAAGCATGCAACACATAATGTCTATCGCACATTTTGAGATAACCATTAATTTGAAACTTGATTGAAAAAGAACTATCCTTGAAAAAGTAAAAGGAAGAGAAGAGAAGGGTAAGGGATCCTACCTATTATGAAAAAGTTATAAAAAAACTTTGTTTATGCAGAAAGGAATCTAAACTTTAGCAGAAGAGATGCCCAAGGACCCCAAGCACATAGAAGAAATATTTAAATCTACAACTAGTTTGATAAATGCTTTCCTCAAGGTAGGAATGACTATGATCTTGTTATTGTAGAACACAACTTACAATTAAATGTTAGTGGCATGTATCTCCTCCCTCAAATTGGTTGCATACAAAGGATAGAAGGAATTAGAATAGAGGATAAAAACATCATAAAGCATGTACTATTGTAAAAGATATCATGATATGATAAGAATGTAAGAAAATAAGTAGGAGATAAACATGAAGGCATGTGTAAAAGATTGCCCTAATAAAATAAGCATGAAACATAGTAAAAGGTGTTATCATGTGATAATCATGTAAGCACCCAAGTAGGAGATAAGCAATAAAGTACATGTAATAAGGTTGCCCCCAATATAGATAATGATATGATAATGATGGCCCTAAAGGCTAGATAAGGAACATATAGGCATTAATAGATTGTGAAAGATGTGGGTATGACAAGCGTTGTAACATGTAAGCATATGATCTAAGCATGATAAGGATTATAGACATGGGATCACAAGATATAAGCATGCTAAGGATCATAAACATGGAATCATAAAATATAGGCATGACAAGGATCATAAAAAAGGAATCATGAGATATACACATGATAATGATCATAAACATATAAAGCATATGAGCATGGTAATCATAAGCATAATAGAAATTAAAAAGATAAACATGATGATCAGGTATACCATAAGAAGTAAGCACCACAAGCATAAGAATCATGACAACATGTGGAATAAGTAGCAAACATGGAAAGTAGGAGGTATAAGAAATAAATCAAGACATATAGGAAAGCCTAGGAGTTTAAACATTACAAACATAGAATATGAATAAACATATAACATACGAACTAAAGGAAGCATATAAAAATCTTATGGAACATGCCCCAAGTAGGGAAACAAAGCATAAAGCATAATGTAAAAGGTGAATGAGCATATGCAAAACATAACAAATATGACATAGAAATATGGAAGGTTAAATGAGAATGGTAGAAACAAAACAATCATGGTAATACAAATAATATATAAGGTAAAATGAGGATAGCAAAAATAGAACAGTTGTGGCATAAACAAAAAGGCTAAAGTGTAAGAACACATATAAAAGACAAAATAAAATATAAAGTAACAATGCTTAATGTCTCATGGAACATATTTTGTGAGATCCTCCTCCAAGAGGTTATCCTTCTCTAAAAAGTAACATCATATACTTCTTCCTCAATTGCATGACTTTCTTCTTCAACTACATGGGTTTCCTCTTGATAGGAATTAAGAGTCAAGAATTTTGGTGAAGACATGGTCAATAGTTGGAAATGTAGGAGCTTTCTTTACCCATTTATTTTGCTTCTTTGTAGGTGGTTCCATAGAAAAACTGCATTTGTTGCACCGCACTATTTTTCTTTGGAATCCATGTAATAGTGCCTCTAGCATGCAATATTAGTTTTAGCAATATAAGACCCGTATTCTTCTTATAAGTGGAATAAGGAGTAAAGTATGTTCGATATGATCATGTGCTTATGAGCTTTATCTTTTTTGTTTCCTTTGTTCATCTAATCTCTCTCGATACACATCATAAAGATCTTTTTCACTTTCATAAGGAGGTTCCTTAGGGGTTTGTATTAAGTATCCAAAGTGAAATGACTTGTCTCAACAAAAGGATTATATGGATCTTGTTTAGTATTTACAATTCCACCCCCATGAACATATTTAACACATTAATGTATAATAGAAGGGACAACCCTCAAGTGTTTGAGCCATGTTCTACCAAGCAAGATGGAAAATCTATCCAAAGAAGGAATGGCATGACATAATACGTGTACTTCCCTAGGACCCACTTTAACCCATAGTGTGAATCAATATTCCATTAGTCATCTTCAATGATACTCTTGAATTTGGCTTCAAGTGTTCATTAACTAAGATTTCTTTAGTACATATATTGAATTTATTTGTAGCATGTATGAGAATATCACCAATAACACTATCATGTATTTCACATACCAAATATCATAGACCATAATGGTTGTTTTGTGGGTTTTCCTCATCTGAAAAAAGTGATCAATGGAGTAGCATGAGAGAAAAAAGATATATCTCTAAATTGCATTAGAAGGTTGTATGTTTGATTCACATTGGGCTCACCAAAAATGTGGAGGGAAAATACCTCTATAATAAAATTAGCTAGGATAATTAAATAAATGCAATCAATTAACATACAATTAACCCAAATAATTGGGATTTTACTAATAATTTAAAATACTAAAATTAAATGGGTGGGGGCCTTGGCTCAATTGGCTAAGTAATTCCGTTGCAGTAAAGATGGTCACAAGGTCTAGTCTCCTCCTGTCCCCGTGGTACCAGAGGGTGTGTCGTGCCAGCGTCACCGGTCACGTGAAAAAAGTTTACCAGGGACAAAATAATAATAATAATAATAATACTAAAATTAAATGTGATATTTAGCTCAAAATCTGATGATGTAGAAGTCTTGTGACATGTGTTAGAAGTTGATTCGTCAATGCCTTGAAATTTTATCCTCTATCACTAATTTGTAAATTTAACTGAGTAGTGTTTGGGGTCACTTTTGTGAGTGCAAAAAGTCATGATGTATGAAAGTAAACCTATAACTTGCAGACCTAATTTGGGTGTTCTCTGCAAACTAGAGCTTGCTCACTTTGATTTCAAGTGTTTGGATTTGTGTAAAGACAAGCAATGTTCACAAACATAGGTTTATGAAATATGATGGATTGCAAGGGTCAAGTTCTCCTTAGTTAGATCCATAGCAAATCAAATTTATAGCTCTGAGCAAAAGGTTCAAAGACAACAAGCAAGCATGCGACATATCTAGGATGATGTTCTTTGATAAATCCTCTCATAAATGCTCTATCGATAAAACCCCAACACGTTCCCTAAGAACTCCTAGATGATCTCTCATTATCTTCTTCAAATGAGTGAATGAATGTCTTTAAATACAACCAAGCACACAAATCAACATAGTGTGTGATGATCAACTCACAATAGTTAATAAAATGGTCAAGGCCCAAATTTTGAATTTAGAATTTAGAAGTTCAAGGGTGAAATTTGTAATTGTGGAAGTGACTTGGGTCAAGTCCACTCATGCAAATAAAATTTAGGGTGATGAAAAATAGGTTTAGGGATTAAGGATGCAAATCTAGGGATAAGTGGTAAGTGGGATTGAGGTATGTGAGGTCATGAGTTGAATTCACACACACATGCCATTTATAGGCTAATTATTGTAGTTTGGACACTCTAGTCAAAGTGAGCCCAAAACATAAGGGAAAAGGAGAGGAGAGCCAATGCTTTCAGAGTATTCAATTCATTTTCAACAAATGACCTAGAGTGATGCCTTTAAACACACAACACTAGATGCATTGAAATTCAAATTTTAGTACCCACACTAACAAGTAACAATCAACTCTTGAGATTGTTGGCCTTGGAATTCAAGAAAATAAAATTTGAAATCAAGGGACAGGATCATAGATCTACGTTTTATCCAAGGTAGACAAGCTACTCTAAACTGACTCTACAAGATTCTAAACAAGAAAATAAAAATACTCCTAGTGATGGATCAAGTCTTGGGTCAATGAACACACCAAAATTATCAAACCAAAAGGAGAGTGTATGCTTTCAGAGTATTCAATTCATTTTCAACATGTCATGATGTTGTCTAAATGACCTAGAGTGATGCCTTTAAATACACAACACTAGATGCATTGAAATTCAAATTTTAGTACCCACATTGACGAGTAACAATCAACTCTTGAGATTGTCCGCCTTGGAATTCAAGAAAATAGAATCATAGATCTATGTTTTATCCAAGGTAGATAAGCTACTATAAACTAACTCTACAAGATTCTAAACAAGACAATAAAAGTACTCCTAATGATGAATCAAGTCTTGGGTCAACGAGTACACCAAAATAATTAAACCCGATTCTACAAGATTCTAAACAAGACAATAAAAATACTCCTAGTGATGGATCAAGTCTTGGGTCAATGAACACACCAAAATAATCAAACCAAAAGGAGAGTGTATGCTTTTAGAGTATTCAATTCATTTTCAACATGTCATGATGTTGTCTAAATGACCTAGAGTGATGCCTTTAAATACACAACACTAGATGCATTGAAATTCAAATTTTAGTACCCACATTGATGAGTAACAATCAACTCTTGAGATTGTTCGCCTTGGAATTCAAGAAAATAGAATCATAGATCTACGTTTTATCCAAGGTAGATAAGCTACTGTAAATCGACTCTACAAGATTCTAAACAAGACAATAAAAGTACTCCTAGTGATGGGTCAAGTCTTGGGTCAACAAGTACACCAAAACAATCAAACCATACCCTAGAATTGTACATCCAAAACATCAACCTAAAAACTGTAAACCGACTCTACAAGATTATAAACAAGACAATAAAAGTACTCCTAGTGATGGATCAAGTCTTGGATCAACGAGTACACCAAAATAATCAAACCATACACCGGAATTGTACATCCAAAACATCAACCTAAAAACTGTAAACCGACTCTACAAGATTATAAACAAGACAATAAAAGTACTCCTAGTGATGGATCAAGTCTTGGATCAACGAGTACACCAAAACAATCAAACCATACCCTAGAATTGTACATCCAAAACATCAACCTAAAAACTGTAAACCAACTCTAAAGATTATAAACAAGACAATAAAAGTACTCCTAATGATAGATCAAGTCTTGGATCAATAAACACACCAAAATAATCAAACCATACACTATAATTATACATCCAAAACATCAACCTAAAATAAAAATATATTAAAATATACCCATAATGTAACCTCCCTCCCGCCACTTAAAATAATAACTTCCCTTTAAATCTTTAACTTCCCTCCAAATGGGGGCCAACCTAGATCGAATGTCCAAGGGATCCATTCTACCCTAACTTTTTCCCATTCCCCACACAAGGCGCCAAATTAGGGTTTCATTCCAGTTCTTTCCAAGCTTTTACAATTCATTCCAATGGCGCCCCCTAAAGTCAGTCGAGCGGTAAATTTGACTTCAAAAACGAAAATCAAAACCCATTTTATTCTTCAAAGAGAAGAACAAAACCCATGTTTTTTCCCTGTAAAAATAAGAAAAAAAAGTGGCTGATTGGTACGTTGTATGTGGAACCAGATGGGCTGCATAAGTATAGGCGCCGCCGCAGTTTAGCGGAGAAAAAGAAAAAGAAAAATCTTCCCGCTATGGAAGCGCCGCCACGCCCGCCCCGCATCGGACGGCGGTGAGTCTGCCATGTTTTTCGGGAAAGCCTCGCAGCCGTCCCATCGTTCATATCAGATAACAATTAATGGAACAACGCGCTAGCGGGTGGTCCCATGGGCGGGGCTTCCAATACGCGGTCAATGAGGTGGGGGCCACTTACAGTCAAACTCCTCTTATCAATGGCTCCCCTGTGCTCGTACAGAAGCTTATTGCTTTGTTTTATTGCTGAATTTATAGCTTATCTGGCCCTTGGAACCAAACAAAAGGGCACTGATAAAGAGAATGAGAAAAATCCAGTGTGGGCTAGCTAACTGCTAATGAATGGTCTAGGGTTTGGACTAGACAAGTTACCTACTGTTGTCGAGAACAACAATGGGGGAGAGATGGGCATTCATTGGAGGATAGAAAGATCCGACCTAATTTAGATCTATCTGTCCTAGGGTTTCCAAGGGATTGGATATGGAGAGGGTGTAGGGGTTGGGTTGGGTTGGGTTGGTTTGATTGATGAGTACCTAATAGTGTTCTAGGGCTGTTTTCTAGTTTCAATGCCTAGGGTTAAGTGTCATGGAGTAAAAAGTGGTTTGTTGGTTGGTGAGATGGGGTTTACTTGCTCAAGATTTGTACCACCAAAAGGGTCATTTGCCCTTGAAATAAGGGCCTTTTTTTTAATTGGAATTTGGTAGTTTTTTTTTCTCACTTGCTCAAGATGTGTACCATCATAAAGGGTCATTTGTGGTTGAAAGGAGGACCTTTTTTTTAAGTTGGGAATCTTGTTTTTTTTTTTTCACTTGCTTAAGATTTGTACCACCAAAAAGGGTCATTTGTAGTTGAAAGAAGAGTTTTTTTTAATTGGAAATCTTGTAGTTGAATGATTAGGTACTTACTATGAGGGAAAACTTAACTATCTAGGTATTTGCATGGCAAGAAACATGTTGTGGAAGCTTGTGGGTGTTTCCAAAGTTGTAAAGTGAGTTTTGGAATTGATTTTTTTGGGTACTTTTTTTATTTTTTTCTAATGTTTTGTTTTGGTTGGTTTAATTGGTTGGTGGTGTGGGGACTTGAATTTGATTAAATTTGATGGTCGTATGATTGTACTTAAGTTTTTTAATTATAAAATATTTGAGATTTTTTTTGGAAAGGTTGTATAATATGAATGGTGGAATTTCGAGTGGATGATTTGCAAAATGAGTCAATTCTCTACAATTAGTTCATTGGTTGTAGTGAATTGTTTTAGGACTTACTTTCACAAGGATAGTAGTATTGTCACTCTTAGAGGTTTATCAAATTATGCACAAGTTAGTTGAGGAGTTGGGATCATCTAGAGCATCTTGAGGAAGTCAAATGATAGGTGTGTAGGTGCTTAAATTAGCAAGTTTTTAGTTTTAATGAAACTGCCATTTTTGACAGGCAACAAATTCAAAACTAGTGTGGTGATTTTGAAACTGCCTCTCTATGGTAAGTGGTGGTTTCACCACAATTCAAATGGGACAAGGACCACAAAGGGTTAAATTGATTCATTTCATCTTCCAAGAGTTGGAAAGTACATTTTGGAGCCTCAAAAGACATTTAAAGGTCTATAATACATTATTGTTCACATTGTGCAAGGGCTAGCTTTCTTGTTGTCTTCATGTTATAGTCAAGTTGTAGGCTTTTGCCACTACAAAGTAGGGGTTTTGAGATAATAGACATCTTTACAAGTTCTGCAAGCTTCCAAGCATGTTGAAGGCTTGGTTTTGGCGTGTTCCCAACTACTACAATGTATAATTGATTGATACGTAGTGGGATGAGAAGCTAAATGCTCGGTCTTGTTAGAGTTTTTGTCCTTTTAGGGTTTCTCTTGGTTAACTCTTGTGTCTACATTCATTGTCTTGCATTTGCCTTGTGTTTCTATCATTGTTTCATGTTTCCTTAAATTTCTACATACTACAATTGATGGTTAGACTACATTAATGGTTGAATGTGCACCTAATAATGCTCTTTAAGGTGTTTTAAAAAACTATTTAATAAGAAATTTGTTGTAGATGATCCATTTGAGAATATCTCAATTAGATTATAGATCAAGTGGTATCAAAGTAGGTTAGAATTACCTAATATGGTTTTGATTTTTTAGTTGTTTGGTAAAATTATCGGGTTATGCCTGCTACTAGGTCATGTGGAAAGGTAATTTTGGTGCATCTAAGCCTAAGATTAGTAGTACTTAGGAGTGGAATAGAGAATAGATAAGAATGGCCAAAGGAGTGAGAAAGATGTTCATGAAGGAGAAGAGAGGTTTAGAAAGTTGGAAGAGGATGTTGCAATGATATCTAGGTCTATGTGCAAGATAGACATGCTTGAGAACATTCTACATACTATAAGTTAGAAAGTAGGTATTAAAAAATAAAAATGAGCCGAACAACCCAATAAGACTATTTTTTATTATGGAGAGTCATTCTAGTGGAAACACCATCTTATTTAAGGCACAAGCAAATATAGATGTCCAACAATTTGACAGTGAGGTTAACATAGAGAAGTTAGACCAATGGGCTGCTCAAATGGAGGTCTGCTTCAATTTGTATAACTTGAACTCACAACAATAAATCTCTTTTTCTCATTTGAAGCTCTTTGGTCATGCACTCACTTGGCATGAAGCTCACACAAGCTCTTTACATCTACAAAGAGTTCCACCAATCTCCAAATGGGGGGGAATTCAAAAATTTGTTGAATAAATAGGTCTACCCCATATGCTACGAAGAGGAGAAGTCCATCCAATGACACTTTTTCCATCAAAGGTAAGGCCAAAGTGTCCAAGAGAACACTAGCGAGTTTCGTAAGAAGGTGGCACAACTTGGTAGGGATGTGCTAATGAAAAATATTGAAGGAATATTTGGTCACTTAAGGATGGATATTTTGATGGAAAAACCTCAAACCATTAATGAGGCATGCACTCATGCCCACCACGTGGAAATGGACAAGAAGAAGGACTCCTCTGATCAACAAAAATAACAAGGGAAGAAGGAGAAACAACAAAGTGGGGACTCAACTGAAGGAAGGAGAAACAACAAAGTGAGGATTTACTGGCTCGTATTATGGGGTTATCAACTGAAGGAAGAAAAGTTTTTAAAGATAGGAAGGCCGACGAAGAAGCTATCCAGTCTTTTTTCAAGGGTGGTGAAAGGGACAAACTTGTGAAACTACATTCTGGCTCATGAGAGAACTTTGCTCAAACCAGTCTGGGTTGTAGTGGCGGAATGCCTTATGAGGTACGTGTCACCGGAAGGAAGGTTGAGGTTAGCATATGGTTTCCATTTCATTTTTCTTAACCATTTTAGACATAAAGTTTTAGTTTCCTTCCCTTTCTTTCTTCTAGCCTCATTGGAAAACTCTATCGAGGAAAGTAGGAAGGCACTGAACATGGCTCCTATTCACCAAGGACTTATTTTCTTGATTGTGAATTATAGAAGGAGCAAACACCTAGTTGAAAAGTCCCAGAAGGTAGTGGTACTTCTAAGAAGGAGATCAAATATAGGGTAGTTGAGTATACAAATACCTCTTCTTTTAAGTCATTGAGCCTAAAGTATAATTCATAAGAGGGTTGTAAGGGAGGGGTGGAGTCTAAAGATGCTTTAGGGGAGTCCAATCCTATAGCTTTTGGGTAGACCCATATTATAAAGCTTCTGGGGAGGTTCTCACTCCAAAGAAGAAGAACAAAAAGATTATGGTGGATACTCCAAAGCCTCATTCTAGAAAAAGAAGGGGAAGAGGGGGAAAGGTATTGTTTTGTCAGAAGACTCTAAGACTGGGGATGAGAGGTTTAATAAAGAGGGTTTGGAGAAAGACTTGGAAGAAGGCAAAGTCAAAGAGAGGAAACTAGAAAGGGAAAATCAATTATCGTGGAACCTTCGGTTGGGACTCCCTTCCTGGGGATTTTGGATCCCACTCCAGATATCCCCAAGGACTTTCCTATCCTAGTTACTAACACCTCTTCAAGAGAGGAGCTTTCTGAGATTTTAAGTATTGTATTGAGTGCTTCTGGATTAAACTGTGTTTAATCCAGAAGCACTCAATACAATATCATGGACTGTGGAAAATTAATGGTTTCCATTAAATAAGTATTGTCAAGGAAGCTATTTCTTCCCAGCATACCATGACCAAATGGTTGTATGTGGAAATTAATAAAATTAACATTAAATTGGTTGCATTGCAGAAGAGATTGGGAGTTCAAACTCAACTTGTGGGGGAGAATGATATGAATATTATTCAGGGATGAAAATGCATTCCTAAGATGGATAGGATTGACAAAGACTTATCCACTCTAAATAGTGAAATGAAGCATGCACTGGTAGCATAGGAAAAGTGGAAACAAGATCATAATAAGAGAATCATTACTTTGGAGAAAGAGATGGTGGCCATAAAAGAGAACCTTAATTGTGTTGTTCAGGTCAATAAATGTACAATCCAAAATAGTGTTGTCAGGATTAAAATTCTCACAAATAAACTTAAGGATCTTCATGAGAGTCAAATTATTCAAGTTTTTGATGCTACTGCTCCGAGGGAAAAAAGTGGTGGTCCAAGTACTAGAACCAAGGAAAGAAAAAAGAAAAACTTTGAAGAGGAGAAGAAGGAGCTACTGGAGTTTGTCAAACTACAAGAGAATTTCAACCAACAGGGGCTGAAAGCGGTAGAAATTCTTAACCATATGTAATTGGGATTCTGGTCTTTCTTTCTTGTGCTTTTGTTTGTTGTTGTTTTGTTGCTTTTTGAGTTTTTGTGGTGGGGTTTGTTGATGCAAACATTTTTCCATGCTAGGATTTCCAAGGGATTGGATATGGAGAGGGGGTAGGGTTTGGGTTGGGTTGGTTCGATTGATTGGGTACCTAATAGTGTTCTAGGGTTGTTTTCTAGTTTCAATGCTTAGGGTTAAGTGTCATGGAGTAAAAAGTAGTAAGTTGGTTGGTGAGATGGGGTTCACTTGCTCAAGATATGTACCACCATAAAGGGTCATTTGTAGTTGAAACAAGGGTTTTTTTTTGAATTGGAGATCTTGTAGTTTTTTTTTCTCACTTGCTCAAGATTTGTACCACTATAAAGGGTCATTTGTGGTTGAAAGGAGGACTTTTTTTAAAATTGGAAATCTTGTTTTTTTTTTCACTTGCTCAAGATTTGTACCACCAAAAATGGTCATTTGTAGATGAAAGAAGGGTTTTTTCTTAATTGGAAATCTTGTTTTGTTTTTTCACTTGCTCAAGATTTGTACCACCAAAAACAGTCATTTGTAGTTGAAAGAAGGGTTTTTTTTTTAATTGGAAATCTTGTAGTTGAATGATTAGGTACTTACTATGAGGGAAAACTTAACTTTCTAGGTATTTGCATGGCAAGAAACATGTTGCAGAAGCTTGTGGGTGTTTCCAAAGTTGTAAAATGAGTTTTGGAATTGATTTTTTTTGGGTACTTTTTTTATTTTTTTTCTAATGTTTTGTTTTGGTTAGTTTAATTGGTTGGTGGTGTGGGACTTGAGGTTGATTAAATTTGATGGTCGTATGATTGTACTTAAGTTTTTTAATTATAAAATATTTGAGAATTTTTTTGGAAAGGTTGTATAATATGAATGGTGGAATTTCGAGTGGATGATTTGCAAAATGAGTCAATTCTCTACAATTAGTTCATTGGTTGTAGTGAATTGTTTTAGGACTTACTTTCACAAGGATAGTAGTATTTTCACTGTTAGAGGTTCATCAGATTATGCACAAGTTAGTTGAGGAGTTGGGATCATCTAGAGCATCTTGAGAAAGTCAAATGATAGGTGTGTAGGTGCTTAAATTAGCAAGTTTTTAGTTTTAATGAAACTACCATTTTTGACAGGCAACAAATTTGAAACTAGTGTGGTGATTTTGAAACTACCTCTCTATGGTAAGTGGTGGTTTCACCACAATTCAAATGGGACAAGGACCACAAAGGGTTAAATTGATTCATTTCATCTTCCAAGAGTTGGAAAGTACATTTTGGAACTTCAAAAGACATTTAAAGGTCTATAATACATTATTGTACACATTGTGCAAGGGCTAGCTTTCTTGTTGTCTTCATGTTATAGTCAAGTTGTAGGCTTTTGCCACTACAAAGTAGGGGTTTTGAGATAATAGACATCTTTACAAGTTCTGCAAGCTTGCAAACATGTTGAAGGCTTGGTTTTGGCATGTTCCCAACTACTACAATGTATAATTGATTGATACGTAGTGGGATGAGAAGCTAAATGCTCGATCTTGTTAGAGTTTTTACCCTTTTAGGGTTTCTCTTGGTTAACTCTTGTGTCTACATTCATTGTCTTGCATTTGCCTTGTGTTTCTATCATTGTTTCATGTTTCCTTAAATTTCTACATACTACAATTGATGGTTAGACTACATTAATGATTGAATTTGCACCTAATAATGCTCTTTAAGGTGTTTTAAAAAACTATTTAATAAGAAATTTGTTGTAGATGATCCATTTGAGAATATCTCAATTAGATTATAGATCAAGTGGTATCAAAGTAGGTTAGAATTACCTAATATAGTTTTGATTTTTTAGTTGTTTAGTAAAATTATCGGGTTATGCTTGCTACTAGGTCATGTGGAAAAGTAATTTTGGTGCATCTAAGCCTAAGATTAGTAGTACTTAGGAGTGGAATAGAGAATAGAGAAGAATGGCCAAAGAAGGAGTGAGAAAGATGTTCATGAAGGAGAAGAGAGGTTTGGAAAGTTGGAAGAGGATGCTGCAACGATATCTAGGTCTATGTGCAAGATAGACATGCTTGAGAACATTCTACATACTATAAGTTAGAAAGTAGGTATTAAAAAATAAAAATGAGCCAAACAACCCAATAAGACTATTTTTTATTATGGAGAGTCATTCTAGTGGAAACACCATCTTATTTAAGGCACAAGCAAATATAGATGTCCAACAATTTGACAGTGAGGTTAACATAGAGAAGTTAGACCAATGGGCTGCTCAAATGGAGGTCTACTTCAATTTGTATAACTTGAACTCACAACAATAAATCTCTTTTTCTCATTTGAAGCTCTTTGGTCATGCACTCACTTGGCATGAAGCTCACACAAGCTCTTTACATCTACAAAGAGTTCCACCAATCTCCAAATGGGGGGGAATTCAAAAATTTGTTGAAGAAATAGGTCTACCCCATAATGCTACGAAGAGGAGAAGTCCATCCAATGACACTTTTTCCATCAAAGGTAAGGCCAAAGTGTCCAAGAGAACACTAGCGAGTTTCCTAAGAAGGTGGCACAACTTGGTAGGGATGTGCTAATGAAGAATATTGAAGTAATATTTGGTCACATAAGGATGGATATTTTGATGGAAAAACCTCAAACCATTAATGAGTTATGCACTCATGCCCACCATGTGGAAATGGACAAGAAGAAGGACTCCTCTGATCAACAAAAATAACAAGGGAAGAAGGAGAAACAATAAAGTGGGGACTCAACTGACGGAAGGAGAAACAACAAAGTGAGGATTTACTAGCTCGTATTATGGGGTTATCAACTGAAGGAAGAAAAGTTTCTAAATATAGGAAGGCCGACGAAGAAGCTATCCAGTCTTTTTTCAAGGGTGGTGAAAGGGACAAACTTGTGAAACTACATTCTGGCTATGAGAGAACTTCGCTCAAACCAGTCTAGGCTACAGTGGCGGAATGCCTTATGAGGTACGTGTCACTGGAAGGAAGGTTTAGGTTAGCATATGGTTTCCATTTCATTTTTCTTAACCATTTTAGACATAAAGTTTTAGTTTCCTTCCCTTTCTTTCTTCTGGCCTCATTGGAAAACTCCATCGAGGAAAGTAGGAAGGCACCGAACATGGCTCCTATTCACCAAGGACTTATTTTCTTGATTGTGAATTATAGAAGGAGCAAACACCTAGTTGAAAAGTCCTAGAAGGTAGCGGTACTTCTAAGAAGGAGATCAAATATAGGGTAGTTGAGTATATGAATACCTCTTCTTTTAAGTCATTGAGCCCAAAGTATAATTCATAGGAGGGTTGTAAGGGAGGGGTGGAGTCTAAAGATGCTTTAGGGGAGTCCAATCCTATAGCTTTTGGGTAGACCTAGATTATAAAGCTTCTGGGGAGGTTCTCACTCCAAAGAAGAAGAAGAGAAAGATTATGGTGGATACTCCAAAGCCTCATTCTAGAAAAAGAAGGGGAAGAGGGGGAAAGGTATTGTTTTGTTAGAAGACTCTAAGACCGGGGATGAGAGGTTTAATAAAGAGGGTTTGGAGAAAGACTTGGAAGAAGGCAAAGTCAAAGAGAAGGAGGAAACCAGAAAGGGAAAATCAATTATCATGGAACCTTCGGTTGGGACTCCCTTCCTAGGGATTTTGGATCCCACTCCAGATATCCCCAAGGACTTTCCTATCCTTGTTACTAACACCTCTTCAAGAGAGGAGCTTTCTAAGATTTTAAGTATTGTCAAGGAAGCTATTTCTTCCTAGCATACCATGACCAAATGGTTGTATGTGGAAATTAATAAAATTAACATTAAATTGGTTGCATTGCAGAAGAGATTGGGAGTTCAAACTCAACTTTTGGGGGAGAATGATATGAATATTATTCAGGGATGAAATTCATTTCCTAAGATGGATAGGATTGACAAAGACTTATCCACTCTAAATAGTGAAATGAAGCGTGCACTGGTAGCATAGGAAAAGTGGAAACAAGATCATAATAAGAGAATCATTACTTTGGAGAAAGAGCTGGTGGCCATAAAAGAGAACCTTAATTGTGTTGTTCAGGTCAATAAATGTACAATCTAAAATAGTGTTGTCGGGATTAAAATTCTCACAAATAAACTTAAGGATCTTCATGAGAGTCAAATTATTCAAGTTTTTGATGCTACTGCTCCGAGGGAAAAAAGTGGTGGTCCAAGTACTAGAACCAAGGAAAGAAAAAAGAAAAACTTTGAAGAGGAGAAGAAGGAGCTACTGGATTTTATCAAACTACAAGAGAATTTCAACCAACAGGGGCTGGAGGCGGTAGAAATTCTTAAGCATATGTAATTGGGGTTCTGGTCTTTCTTTCTTGTGCTTTTGTTTGTTGTTGTTCTATTGCTTTTTGAGTTTTTGTGGTGGGGTTTGTTGATGCAAACATTTTTCCATGCTAGGGTTTCCAAGGGATTGGATATCGAGAGGGGGTAGGGGTTGGGTTGGGTTGGTTTGATTGATTGGGTACCTAATAGTGTTCTAGGGTTGTTTTCTAGTTTTAATGCTTAGGGTTAAGTGTCATGGAGTAAAAAGTAGTAAGTTGGTTGGTGAGATGGGGTTCACTTGCTCAAGATATGTACCACCATAAAGGGTCATTTGTAGTTGAAACAAGGGTTTTTTTTTTTTGAATTGGAGATCTTGTAGTTTTTTTTCTCACTTGCTCAAGATTTGTACCACCATAAAGGGTCATTTGTGGTTGAAAGGAGAACTTTTTTTAAAATTGGAAATCTTGTTTTTTTTTTCACTTGCTCAAGATTTGTACCACCAAAAACGGTCATTTGTAGTTGAAAGAAGGGTTTTTTTTTTAAATTGGAAATCTTGTTTTTTTTTTTCACTTGCTCAAGATTTGTACCACTAAAAACGGTCATTTGTAGTTGAAAGAAGGGTTTTTTTTTTTAATTGGAAATCTTGTAGTTGAATGATTAGGTACTTACTATGAGGGAAAACTTAACTTTCTAGGTATTTGCATGGCAAGAAACATGTTGCAGAAGCTTGTGGGTGTTTCCAAAGTTGTAAAGTGAGTTTTGGAATTGATTTTTTTGGTACTTTTTTAATTTTTTTCTAATGTTTTGTTTTGGTTAGTTTAATTGGTTGGTGGTGTGGGACTTGAATTTGATTAAATTTTATGGTCGTATGATTGTACTTAAGTTTTTTAATTATAAAATATTTGAGAATTTTTTTGGAAAGGTTGTATAATATGAATGGTGGAATTTCAAGTGGATGATTTGCAAAATGAGTCAATTCTCTACAATTAGTTCGTTGGTTGTAGTGAATTGTTTTAGGACTTACTTTCACAAGGATAGTAGTATTTTCACTCTTAGAGGTTCATTAGATTATGCACAAGTTAGTTGAGGACTTGGGATCATCTAGAGCATCTTGAGGAAGTCAAATGATAGGTGTGTAGGTGCTTAAATTAGCAAGTTTTTAGTTTTAATGAAATTGCCATTTTTGACAGGCAACAAATTCGAAACTAGTGTGGTGATTTTGAAACTGCCTCTCTATGGTAAGTGGTGGTTTCACCACAATTCAAATGGGACAAGGACCACAAAGGGTTAAATTGATTCATTTCATTTTCTAAGAGTTGGAAAGTACATTTTGGTGCTTCAAAAGACATTTAAAGGTCTATAATACATTATTGTACACATTGTGCAAGGGTTAGCTTTCTTGTTGTCTTCATGTTATAGTCAAGTTGTAGGCTTTTGCCACTACAAAGTAGGGGTTTTGAGATAATAGACATCTTTACAAGTTTTGCAAGCTTGCAAACATGTTGAAGGCTTGGTTTTGGCATGTTCCCAACTACTACAATGTATGATTGATTGATACGTAGTGGGATGAGAAGCTAAATGCTCGATCTTGTTAGAGTTTTTGTCCTTTTAGGGTTTCTCTTGGTTAACTCTTGTGTCTACATTCATTGTCTTGCATTTGCCTTGTGTTTCTATCATTGTTTCATGTTTCCTTAAATTTCTACATACTACAATTGATGGTTAGACTACATTAATGGTTGAATTTGCACCTAATAATGCTCTTTAAGGTGTTTTAAAAAATTATTCAATAAGAAATTTGTTGTAGATGATCCATTTGAGAATATCTCAATTAGATTATAGATCAAGTGGTATCAAAGTAGGTTAGAATTACCTAATATAGTTTTGATTTTTTAGTTGTTTAGTAAAATTATCAGGTTATGCCTGCTACTAGGACATGTGGAAAAGTAATTTTGGTGCATCTGAGCCTAAGATTAGTAGTACTTTGGAGTGGAATAGAGAATAGAGAAGAATGGCCAAAGAAGGAGTGAGAAAGATGTTCATGAAGGAGAAGAGAGGTTTAAAAAGTTGGAAGAGGATACTGCAATGATATCTAGGTCTATGTGCAAGATAGACATGCTTGAGAACATTCTACATACTATAAGTTAGAAAGTAGGTATTAAAAAATAAAAATGAGCCAAACAACCCAATAAGACTATTTTTTATTATGGAGAGTCATTCTAGTGGAAATACCATCTTATTTAAGGCACAAGCAAATATAGATGTCCAACAATTTGACAGTGAGGTTAACATAGAGAAGTTAGACCAATGGACTGCTCAAATGGAGGTCTACTTCAATTTGTATAACTTGAACTCACAACAATAAATCTCTTTTTCTCATTTGAAGCTCTTTGGTCATGCACTCACTTGGCATGAAGCTCACACAAGCTCTTTACATCTACAAAGAGTTCCACCAATCTCCAAATGGGGGGGAATTCAAAAATTTGTTGAAGAAATAGGTCTACCCCATATGCTATGAAGGGGAGAAGTCCATCCAATGACACTTTTTCCATCAAAGGTAAGGCCAAAGTGTCCAAGAGAACACTAGCGAGTTTCGTAAGAAGGTAGCACAACTTGATAGGGATGTGCTAATGAAGAATATTGAAGGGATATTTGGTCACTTAAGGATGGATATTTTGATGGAAAAACCTCAAACCATTAATGAGGCATGCACTCATGCCCACCATGTGGAAATGGACAAGAAGAAGGACTCCTTTGATCAACAAAAATAACAAGGGAAGAAGGAGAAACAACAAAGTGGGGACTCAACTTAAGGAAGGAGAAACAACAAAGTGAGGATTTACTAGCTCATATTATAGGGTTATCAATTGAAGGAAGAAAAGTTTTTAAAGATAGGAAGGCCGATGAAGAAGCTATCCAATCTTTTTTCAAGGGTGGTGAAAGGGAAAAACTTGTGAAACTACATTCGGGCTATGAGAGAACTTTGCTCAAACAAGTCTGGGCTGCAGTGGTGGAATGCCTTATGAGGTACATGTCACTGGAAGGAAGGTTTAGGTTAGCATATGGTTTCCATTTCATTTTTCTTAATTAGACATAAAGTTTTAGTTTCCTTCCCTTTCTTTCTTCTGGCCTTGTTGGAAAACTCTATCGAGGAAAGTAGGAAGGCACCGAACATGGCTCCTATTCACCAAGGACTTATTTTCTTGATTGTGAATTATAGGAGCAGACACCTAGTTGAAAAGTCCTAGAAGGTAGTGGTACTTCTAAGAAGGAGATCAAATATAGGGTAGTTGAGTATACTGATACCTCTTCTTTTAAGTCATTGAGCCCGAAGTATAATTCATAGGAGGGTTGTAAGGGAGGGGTGGAGTCTAAAGATGCTTTAGGGGAGTCCAATCCTATAGCTTTTGGGTAGACCCAGATTATAAAGCTTCTGGGGAGGTTCTCACTCCAAATAAGAAGAAGAGAAAGATTATGGTGGATACTCCAAAGCCTTATTTTGGAAAAAGAAGGGGAAGAGGGGGAAAGGTATTGTTTTGTCAGAAGACTCTAAGACTGGGGATGAGAGGTTTAATAAAGAGGGTTTGGAGAAAGACTTGGAAGAAGGTCAAGTCAGAGAAGGAGGAAACCAGAAAGGGAAAATCAATTATCGTGGAATCTTCGGTTGGGACTCCCTTCCTGGGGATTCTGGATCCGACTCCAAATATCCCCAAGGACTTTCTTATCCTTATTACTAACACCTCTTCAAGAGAGGAGCTTTCTGAGATTTTAAGTACTATCAAGGAAGCTATTTCTTCCCAACATACCATGACCAAATGGTTGTATGTGGAAATTAATAAAATTAACATTAAATTGGTTGCATTACAGAAGAGACTGGGAGTTCAAACTCAACTTGTGGGGGAGAATGATATGAATATTATTCAGGGATGAAAATCAATTCCTAAGATGGATAGGATTGACAAAGATTTATCCACTCTAAATAGTGAAATGAAGTGTGCACTGGTAGCATAGGAAAAGTGGAAACAAGATCATAATAAGAGAATCATTACTTTGGAGAAAGAGTTGGTGGCCATAAAAGAGAACCTTAATTGTGTTGTTCAGGTCAATAAATGTACAATCCAAAATAGTGTTGTCAAGATTAAAAGTCTCACAAATAAACTTAAGGATCTTCATGAGAGTCAAATTATTCAGGTTTTTGATGCTACTGCTCCGGGGGAAAAAAAAAGTGGTGGTCCAAGTACTAGAACCAAGGAAAGAAAAAAGAAAAACTTTGAAGAGGAGAAGAAGGAGCTATTGGAGTTTGTTAAACTACAAGAGAATTTCAACCAACAGGGGCTGGAGGCGGTAGAAATTCTTAAGCATATGTAATTGGGGTTCTGGTCTTTCTTTCTTGTGCTTTTGTTTGTTGTTGTTTTGTTGCTTTTTGAGTTTTTGTGGTGGGGTTTGTTGATGCAAACATTTTTCCATGCTTTGGTTGATTTTTTGTTGTTTATTAACCTATTGTAAAGGGTTTTAGGGCCCCTTCAAAACCTTTCTTACCTCTAATAAAAAACAAAGTGGAGACTCAAGCACGAACAAATGCAAGTGGAAAAGGCAAAAATAATTATAATACCACTATGGATACGAATGATAGATAAAGAGAAGTGTTTTTACAAACATAGTGATAAAGATGGACATAATGAATAGGATTGTTAGAAGCTTCATCTGAAGATGCACCCTTTTAAGAAATATAAAAATAATAAGAATGCTTCTTGTAGCAAAAAGGTAAAAGAAATAGAGTGCAAATGGTTATCATGCACCGCCATGAGAAAAGGTGTGTCTATGGGTAGTAATGAAGCTTAAGATGAGAATAATATGACAAAGATCTTCCACATCAAGCTACAACTCCAAGGAAGAAAGGTAGATGCACTATTTGACACTTTTTCTCAAAGAAACTTGATTTTTCAATCTCTAGTCAATGAGCTAGGGTTGTAAACTAAGGGACACCCAAGTCCTTATTTATTGGGATGGTAAAAAAAGGCATAGAAATCTCAGTCAATACTCAATGTGTTATCAAGTTTTGACCTATCATCAACATCAAGGATGAAGTGGTTATTGAGGTCATCCCATTAGACATTGTTGGTGTGGTGTTTGGAAGCCATTACCTCAATGAGAGGGCTGCAATCTTCTATGGGAAGGAAAAGAAGTATAGTCTAATGTTCTATACTAAGCTTGCATATAACTATTCTTTTCATGTGTTGTATTGGGATATGTGTTAGTGGCTTCTTTCCATGGTTTTGAATACCTCTTAGTGGTTTTTCTCAAGGCTAGTTCTATAAATTGAAGATTTGGGTGAGTAGTTTTATCATCATAAGTTTGGAGGGTGCGGAGGTGTTGCCTATGTACTCTAAGTGTGAGGTTACTATTGCAACATCAAATCAGTGGATCCCTTCTGTAGACACTTGAAACTGACTTGCCCCGTAAGACACTTTCCCGCATCCTCACATCACTAACTTATCCTTTCCCAATTAATTAAATAAATTCAATTTATTTAATTAATCTATCCTAAACCATCTCTAATCATCTACCCTTAGCCATTTACCCCAAATCATCTACTTGTGATAAATTAATTCATCTAATTTATCACTAAACCTTACTACACTATCCCTCCTTAATTAAATAAATATTTTCAATATTTATTTAGTTAATATGTCCATCTCCCTAATCATTATTAATTAGATAAATCATGTTTATTTAATTAATCTACCCTATCTTATAGCCTAAACCTAGCCTAGTTGATTAAATAGCCATTATTTAATTAGCTACCCTAGCCTACATGACCCCTAGACCTTAATTAATTAAATAAATCATTATTTAATTAATTTTAATCCTTCATTAGCCCATTAACTAATTTTCTACAGCCATATTAATTAAGTTAAACACTTAATTAATATGGTCAAACCCCACTTAACACCTTCTCCCACACCCCACAAATAAAAAATTACCTTTTAATCAAAAGGGTCACATGACCCTTCCAACTCACCTTTCTATTTCCATGTAAGAGCTCTTCTCCATGCAAAGGAGCTCACACATGTGATTCCCAAAAGAGCACATGTGTCACGTCTCCACATCCTCTCATAAACTTGAATTTTTAATTCAACACTCCCCCATGAAATGAATTTTTAATTCATTCACTTCTCATTATTCAACTCTTCCCAAAAATGAAATTTTAATTCATTTTAATCCTCATCACCCTTCCCCATGTGAATTTAAAATTCATATTTAATCCCGTCCATCCAATATTGTTGATGAGATATTAACCATTGATCTCATCTCTCATCTCAACCCTTGATTCCAACTTTGAATATCAACCGTTGGATCAAGATCCCTCTCAATTTGCCTATGAATATGAGGCCAACCCAAGCCATTTCAATCACTTCTTCATAGCATCACAATCATGCCAAAATTCCTCCAAAATCTTCTCATCTTATCCTCACAATGCCAAAATTGCCATACCCAAAACCATCTCTCATCCTCATCTCTATCAAATTCTTTATAAAAATCCATCACTATCCTCATAATATTGTGTTGAAAGAATAGGAGCAATCCACATTCCACTACATTCAAATCAACAACACTTGGGTAAAGCTAGGAGCTCATGGGTGCAAGCTCCTCCACCTTATCAAGGAGTGGGAGATCTTCAAAGGTATAAACATAGTGTTTTTATGCATTTTGTTTGTCTAATCTCCTTTGTTGCATTTTCCTAATCTTCACATTCATTGTATTTTTCATGTTGTTCAAAGATTAATATAGTGAGAGATCTTTATTTGGTGGGGTTTTTTGAAAGGGTTTTCCTAGGTTACATTTGGTATTGATCTCTTTGTGTGGATTTTATTATTATTTTTGTTAATATTATTTTCACTCTTGTATCTCTATTATCTATAATTTATATAAATCATTAAGATCAAATTTAAGATTGTAAGAAGTGATGAAATGGATGAACAAATGCAAATGGATGAGTGAGGCAGGAGAAGGGGAAAGCAATGATGATATGGAAGAGGGAAAATTTTTCAAAAGCCTCTTGTACATTGAAAATGCAATTGTTTAGGCTACCACAATTTATGTTCTAGAAAAAGTGTTTTTTTCCTTTGAAAGGAAAAAAAGAGTAGGTGTTGATAGTATTTTTTCCATGAACCCCTGTTAGCGGGGGGGTTGCATCTGGCCCTCCACACCCGCCCTAACATTGGGTTGGGTCTCCTCCCAACACCCCTAAATGCTCCCCCCATTTATCAAATCCCATCAATTGAGCTTATACAATCCCTTTATCTGAGCTTAATCAAATTTATCCTAATCCACTTCATCCTTAGTCATAGTCTATCTTCATCATCCTAATCATTCTTCTCCACCTCATCTTAATCCAATCACCCATCTATCCTAATCATCTTAACCATCTATCTTATCCACATCATCATTCAATCAACCTATCACTTTCATCCAAATCATTCAATCCAATCCTATCCTAATCACATCTACCTCATCCTTAATCAACCACATCATCAGTCTAACCAACTATCCAATTCATCTTCCAATCAAATGAACATTATTCAAACCTAATCCAACCTCATCCAAATCCTCATAAAAACTATCTCCCAACCAAAATCTATCCAAATCAAACCTTCATCAAAATTCATTCAAATCAAAATCCTTAACATCTTCCAAATCCCTCATCCAACATCATTCAACCTTCATTTAAAATCAATCTCCAAAACATTAATCTAAATCCTCCAACCTTAATCCAAATACAATCTAAAATCAAAATCATCCCAACATCACTAACCATTCAAAAATCTATCTTCAAAATCAAACATTCCAACCCCTAATCCTTAATCAACAAAACATCCTTTTGCAAATCAAACTTTGGTTAAGGACTTAGTTTCCTTCATCCTCCATCAACCTTTCATCCAAAATCCCAATCACAATCATCAACATCATTATGAAAATCCAAATCCAAGTCAACCCTATCAAAAACCAAGACCTTAATTGATCATTATCAACCTTTATCCAAACTTGCTTGAGATCATTATTCTATCTTAAGTAAGCCATCCAATCAAATCAACCCAATCAACTCTATTGCTTAACTGTCATTAGTCTAACTTAAGCATAGAGAATCATCAATCAGATCCATCAAATCAAATCAAAACAAATCATCCTAAGGTCTTGAAATTTGATCCTCAACATCACAATCATCCATTATCCTCCATCATCTCATATCCTTCCAACAACATGGATCCGTATGTGGCAATGCAACATTTACAAAGACTTAAATATGCCTATGAGGATTTTGATCCTATCACTAAGTAAAAATGCAAAAACATCATTAGAGATATACCCTTAGCACACCTCATCATTGGAGATTCTCAAACTCCTACTTCATGCCCATCCACACCCTACATATCCACCCCATCAACATCATATCAAGCTTCATCTTATACATCTTTCCCATAAACCTCATATCAACCTTCAACCTCATATCAATCTTCATCCTATCAATCTTCATCTCCTTATGTAACCATGCCATCATACCTATCCAACCAACCAATACCTCCAACTTATTCATCCCCCAACCTTTGTCATGCTAACTTTGATCAAGGGAACAACAACCTAGCACACCTTATAGTCAAAATCCAAAGCCTACATACACAACCATTATCCTATGCGAATCCCCCATCCTCTAATCCCCATCCTCCAATCCCCCCATCACAATATCCCTCCAATCCTATCAACCTTAATCCATCACCATATCTACCTTACAATCCATCAATCTTAATCCCCCCACCACAATATCCCTCTAACCTTATCAACATTAATCCATCAACTTATCCATCTCCCAATCCCTCAACCCCTATCATCCATTCACCATCTAATCCATCATCAAACCTTCCAAATCCTAAGCCCACAACATCCAACGAATCCTTGAGGGATTTTCTCCAAAGAAAAAGTAAATCTATGGAGTCCCCCAACTCCCCCACCCCTCCAACACCAACATCTAATACAATGCCTATCCTTGAGCCCATCTAATTCCACCACCATCTAATTCCACCATCCCTTCATCCAATCCTAATCCTAATCCTACACCATCCACCATCACTATCCATCCATTATATTGTTCTTCAACCCATACACTCATGAAGGATGTTATCCATTGGCAATTAGCAAGGAATCATTTGCCATCATCTCCTACCACTAACACAAGTCAAGAACCTATCATATCCATTCAAGCACCTATCACATCTATCCAAGGCACTTCCACTTCTATCCAAACACATGAGCTATGCAAAGATTCAAATCCAAAGCATGTTGAACCATCAACGTCCTATCCTAATCAAGATCTAAGCATCCCATCTAATCCCATCCCTGATCCCCTCCCATCTAGGGATCAACTTATGGATCCCACACCATCTTCTATCACCCCTTTATCTACCAATCCCACTTCAAATCCTTCCCCTTATCAACTTGGCAAAAACACCTTCATCCGTGGTGGCTCTCTCATAGGAAATGAACAACTTCCTTCCACAACCTATCCTCTTCCAACAAATAATGGACTCGTGTCTTGTTTCCAAAGCACTAAACATCCCTTTGTATGTCGCATGCTCCATGTAATGTCCCTAATAGGAATTATACTAATTTTAACCTAAATTACCAATTTCCCAAGCAAACAATGGATTTATAGAGTACCTTGGCTTGATTTAATCCCTGCAAACAAGTTAGAGAAAAATTACAATAATAACTTAACAGGTAGAGTATCATGATTAAACATTAGTGAATCCATAGTAAATTTGTTAATCCAGTTATTATCTTATCCTAGGGATGCTCAACCATGGGAGAACATGGAAGAGAGTGACTCAATGGGGTGTCTTAGCCTCTCTAGGCCCAAAGGTAGTATCCCTTTGGCGTCATGTGGCCCATGCCATTCATATGAGGTGATCTACCTAGTAAGGATTCTAATTTATCCGTTATCCCCTCATCTTGCCATCTTTCCCCATTTCCTCATGATTGGTCTCCTTATATTGCTATACCATGATAGGTGAGTGAGGTTTCAAAAGGGTGTCCTGGTAGCCCAACTCTCCTAGGCCCAAAGGCAGTACTCTTTGGACTAAAAGGCAGTACCCCTTAGGTCCATGTGGGCTCATCTTGTCCCCCCTGGGTGGCGTACCTAGAAGAGGGTCCTCTCATCGTTCCCCTTTGTAATTCTCCCTTCTCCCATCATGGTGAAGGTATGTACAAAATGAACTAATCAAATTCACATTTACAAATAATCACATCAACAATAATAATTTATGAGTATGCTACCATAAGATATAAATAATATGCATGAACCATTAACCATATCTAAATTATACATTATATTCCTATATGAATATCCTACCACAAATATATTAATTCACAATTCTGCAATCACAAGATAATTGATGCAAACTGAGATTATGTTTTGCCGGCTGATCTACTTCTTTCCTTTTCCCTAATTCGATCTTGATTCCTTCTTTATCATTTGTCTATTAATATCAGATATATTCCTTATTTCCCATAATCATGCAGATCTAAATATTAATTCAGATATTATTTTCTGTTCATTTTTCCATCTCTCTATATTCAATTGGATATATCTTAAATACATGCCTTCATTTAGTATTTATATGTTCTTCAAGAGAGGCATCCCCTTTTAATTGATATGTCCTTTTGGAAAGGAGATCACTCTTCATATAATTACACCTCTTCAATCATAAATGGTTGCCAAAGGAAATTGTATTACTTTAACATAGATTGTTGCCTTGCTACCTTATCAATTGAATCATACCTTTTTATTATATTTCTTTCTTAATGGTAATCGCTCCACTTAATGAAAGCAGATCATACCTTGTTTAACATGTTATATTTGTATTTAACTTTAAGTAGGGAGCGCTTCATCATAATAGGTTCGCTGCCTTTAGTTATAGTTGCTTCCTTAAGATCACTCGCTGCCTATAAATCAGATGGCAATATTCACATCTTATATATATATATATATATATATATATATATATATATATATATATATATATCAATCTCTGCATTTGTTATCAACAACACATTACTAATCATTTATATTTTAGTCACTCCTTAAGATCGCTGCTCTCTTCACAAATTGTATGATGTCTAAATAAGACAAGAGTCTTATTTGTGTTGAGCGCTTACTTTGGTCAGCCACTTTAGTTTGATAATATACTAATATCAAAACTAATTCTATATTATTAATTAAGTCATATATATTTATAGTATTAAGATATCATATTATAATGATTATAAATTATAATAATATTTAAATTATTAATATTTATATTTAATATTATTTATTAAATATTATATATGTTTATTAAATATTAATACATACACAATTATTACCAGAAGCACTCTCTATTATTCAAATTGACTATGGAAGGGACACGACAAACACCACATTTAAAAAAAAACAACTTCGCCATTTTACATGATGTTTAAATCTTTAATTTAAACAATGCCTTAATATCGGGATATCACAGTCCACCCTACCCAAGATTGTTTGTCCTCAAGCAATCACAACTAGGAACCTAAATCAATCTTTTCAAAGAATTGTTGTTAGTATTCTTGTCTCAATCCAACTGCCAACGTTAGCATTCTCTAAGGTATGAGGGCAATTTGTCGTCCCATTCTTTTGGTTCATGTACTTGTATTTCTCAATATCTCTCAACAACAAGAACAAGAGTGGGTAATTTGTAAGGTTCGTAACTTAAGACAAGTTTCCTCTCGTTCTCAAGGAGAAGAACCCAAAAGACATCTTGATCTTCAACCTTGGAATTTTAGTCTTTGTGTGGAACTTTCATTTTCTTATACTGTCTACCTTTCGATGTGTTGAGAAGAAGTCATGCTCCAATTCATAATGAATATGATTATGAACATGCCAAGAATGAAGAGTAAATGATCATGATTTTATGGAAGGAAAATTTTGTGATCAAAGAAGATTTGGAATGGCTAACAAAAGACGAATGTCTTGGTAAGCATTTATTTGATGCTTGAATAATAGTGTAAATGCAAGTGTCATAGTGAAGTTGTAGTTTTAGTCAATGAAAAACATTTTCAATGCTAAAGAGGATTTTGAGAGTATTGAGATTCCAAGATTGCACAAGATTAAGCGATATTGATGAAGACAACTTGAAAATTCAGAGAGATGAATCTAATGATGTTGTAGAGAAGGTAAACTCAAGTAAGACTTTGATTATTTCACAAGTCGTAGAAGTTTATAGTGATGATAAGATAGCATGGAGACAATCTATGACATATTAGAAGAGAGAAGATCTATGTTGTTGAAGAGAGTATACGTGAGACACGAAGGATGAAACAAATCAGCAATTGTATTAGATGAAAGAAATGTAGTTGATGAAGGATGCAATCAAGAATCTGAAATTGATTTCAGTAATTGAATCTGCATTGCCTGTTATAAATCTGCATGCTCCATTTCCTTATGGTTTTATTTCTAATTTTCCTTATATGCTGATTTCTTGTGTTACTTATGTTTCACATGATTGTATTGCTTTGTATATTATATTCATCTCCACTTCTTTACTTTCCATGTTTTCTTGCTATTTACATCATGTAATTTCTATATGTGCTTTACCTTAGCGTATTTTTCCAATGGATGATATACCATAATTTATCTTACCTTATTTCTTCCAATAGTCAACCACATGCCTTATGTAGTCCTTATAATGATCATACTTCTTACACCCGTCTTCTTTTGTTAATGGTTGTTTATGTTCTCTAATTCCTTGCTATAAATTTATTCTAATTAAAGAATTTTAGTCATTTATTGCTCTCTCCTTTTATATCTCAAGTTTGAGGGAGTCAATACTTTTTCACTTCACTACTTACAACTCTTCATTATTACATAAGTTAATTTGTTAGTGTTTCTCAAGCCAAGAAGTGTTTGACAAATAAAGCTTGAGAGATTTGGCCTTTACATAAGTAATCTTAAACACACATATAGTAAACTTGTTAAGAAACATTAGACATGAAGCAAACACATAGATATATCTGATACATGAAGTGTACGTGATACACGAAGTATATGTAAGACACAAAGTATACGCGTAAACACACGTAATACACATAGCATGAAACATACATGCAATACATGAAGCATGAAGCATGCACGTAATACACAAAGTATACACATAAAATGAAGTATACACATAATACACGAAGTATATGCATATGTAATATAAGAAGCATGAAGCATACATGTAATAAAAGAAGCATGCACATGAATACACATAAGTCACGAAGCATACATTTGAGTATATGTAAGTCATGAAATATACACATGAATACATGTAAGTCATGAGGTATACACTTGAATACACGTAAGTCATGAAGTATACACTTGAATACACGTAAGTCAGGAAGTATACACTTGAATACACATAAGTCATGAAGTATACACTTGAATACACACAAGTCATGAAGTATACACTTGAATACATAGAAGTCATGGAGTATGTACTTGAATACACATAATCATGAAATATACACTTGAATACACGCAAGTCATGAAGTGTACACTTGAATTCACATAATCATGAAGTATACACTTGAATACACACAAGTCATGAAGTATACACTTGAATACATGTTACATCAACTATCATTCACAAGATGGCAGGAAGGATGCTTTGATACCACTTGTAATGTCCCTAATAGGAATTATACTAATTTTAACCTAAATTACCAATTTCCCAAGCAAACAATGGATTTAGAGAGTACCTTGGCTTGATTTAATCCCTGTAAACAAGTTAGAGAAAAATTACAATAATAACTTAATACGTAGAGTATCATGATTAAACATTAGTAAATCCATATCAAATTTGTTAATCCAGTTATTATCTTATCCTAGGGATGCTCAACCATGGGATAACATGGAAGAGAGTGACTCGATGGGGTGTCTTAGCCTCTCTAGGCCCAAAGGTAGTACCCCTTTGGCCTTATGTGGCCCATGCCATTCATATGAGGTGACCTAGCTAGTAAGGATTCTAATTTATTCGTTATCCCCTCATCTTGCCATCTTTCCTCATTTCCTCATGATTGGTCTCCTTATAGTGCTATACCATTATAGGGGAGTGAAGTTTCAAAAGGGTGTCCTAGTAGCCCAACTCTCCTAGGCCCAAAGGCAGTACCCTTTGGACTAAAAAGCAGTACCCCTTTGGCCCATGTGGGCTCATCTTGTCCCCACCCCTCGGGTGCCGTACCTAGAAGAGGGCCCTATCACAGTTCCCCTTTCCAATTCTCCCTTCTCCCATCATGGTGAAGGTATGTGCAGAATGAACTAATCAAATTCACATTTACAAATAATCATATCAACAATAATAATTTATGAGTATGCTACCATAAGATATAAATAATATGCATGAACCATTAACCATATCTAAATTATACATTATATTCCTATATGAATATCCTACCACAAATATATTAATTCACAATTCTGCAATCACAAGATAATTTATGCAAATTGAGATTATGTTTTGCTGGCCGATCTGCTTCTTTCCTTTTCCCTAATTTGATGTTGATTCCTTCTTTATCATCTGTCTATTAATATCAGATATATTACTTATTTCCCATAATCATGCAGATTTGAATATTAATTTAGATATTATTTTCTGTTCATTTTTCCATCTCTCTATATTCATTTGGATATATCTTAAGTACATGCCTTCATTTAGTGTTTATATGTTCTTCAAGAGAGGAACCCCATTTTAATTGATATGTCCTTTTGGAAAGGACATCACTCTTCATATAATTACACCTCTTCAATCATAAATGGCTGCCAAAGGAAATTGTGTTACTTTAACATAGATCGTTGCCTTGCTGCCTTATCAATTGAATCATACCTTTTTATTATATTTCTTTCTTAATGGTAATTGCTCCACTTAATGAAAGTAGATCGTACCTTGTTTAACATGTTATATTTGTATTTAACTTTAAGTAGGGAGCACTTCATCATAATAGGTTTGCTACCTTTAGTTACGGGTTGCTTCCTTAAGTTGATCACTCATTGCCTATAAAGCAGATGGCAATATTGGCATCTTATATATCAATCTCTGCATTTGTTATCAACAACACATTACTAATCATTTATATTTTAATCACTCCTTAAGATCGCTACTCTCTTCACAAATTGTATGATGTCTAAATAAGACAAAAGTCTTATTTGTGTTGAGCACTTACTTTGGTCAGCCACTTTAGTTTGATAATATACTAATATCAAAACTATATAACTATATTATTAATTAAGTCTTATATATGTATAGTATTAAGATACCCTATTATAATGATTATAAATTATAATAATATTTAAATTATTAAGATTTATATTTAATATTATTTATTAAATATATTATATATGTTTATTAAATATTAATACATACACAATTATTACCAGAAACACTCTATTATTGAAACTAACTATGGAAGGGACACGACAAACACCACATTTCAAAAAAACTTTGCCATTTTATCATGATGTTTAAATCTTTAATTTAAACAATGCCTTAATATCAGGATATCACACTCCAACATATGAACCATCAAACAAAGGCTTAGGCCTTCACGAACAAGGCATCTTGGAGCCCATCCACACAACATTCCATCCATCCTTGCATGGCCTTGGCTATACATCCCAAGGCAAACAATCTAAACATGTTGGTAACATCCACGCATCCTCCAAAATCCATTCATCCATTTCCAAACCTAATGCATCTCATTGCACCTCCAAATCATATGTCGCTATTCCCCCTCCATCGTCATATCATTTGCAAAACATGTGACCAAACACTTCCCTCCATCAACTTTACCTCCACTTCTACCAACTTCCAACATTCCCATCCTCAAATCCCCTTATCTTCCCATCCGTCCAACTCCTAAAATTAAATCCCCTTATCCTCCCATCCTCCCAACTCCTAATATCCCTACCCTCAAATCCTGTCATCCATTTATCCATAAATCCATTTTTAACCCCTCTACCCATAAATCCCCTCAAATCCCAAATCAAGACCAACAAAAGCACACATCATCCAAACTAGAAGCTACCAACACACCCATGGGATTCAAAAATAAAAATTTGGATGCCTCTCTACATAAAGAAAAACATCCACAAAAGCCTAAATATGCTATCCCTCCCAAGCAAAATAAAAAATCCAAAAGGCTACAAAATCTACTCTGTGAAAGCTAACGATCTTCTGATAGTGATAACTCTCAGGAAATAAGTCCAAATCACTTGAAATCTTGATCTGATGTATATGACACTATGTAGATGCTAAGTCATGCTCCATGAACTCTGATATGAAGATGTAGTAAAATGCGGTAGTCCCCATTGTCACTTGTTGGTACTCTGCAACTCAACATTAACTGTCCTAATTCATTGAATGACTTCCAGATGCTCCTGCATCAATGTTCAAGGAAGGTGTGGACTTAGAAAGGCCACTCGACCAAATAAAAATCATCCACACAAAAATGAAAGGATTGACACTAGGAAAAGAACCATATTGTTAAAGAACAATCCATAGATTCATTGCAACAAAGAGAGATGTGTCAGCCACATGGAGAGAATGTACTAGAATGGATGCCAAAGGAAAACTACAACTAGCAAATGGGGAAAATTCCATAGGTTTGATCACCAGCCAAAAGAAACAACATGATACCAAAGATGTAATTATAGACCAAGGAAACACATATTTTAATGCCATTCTATTTAAGGGATGATCAAGGTAGAGCCTAGCAAACTAAAAAAATTCCTATGTGATTACTAGATCAAACACCATGAACAAGGGAAAGTGAAAATTCATGGAAAGAGAGAAAAGCTAGTTGCTAAAAAATGGCATGACCCTAAATCAATTGCCATGTGTCATAGACTCTACCACAAATCATTGAAGATCCCCACATAATGATATATTGTATAAATAATAATAATTGCATGGAATAATTGATCCAACAATGCTAAGGATATAAAAGGTAAAAAGTGCCTTTTTGTTTAGAAGCAAACAACAGCTAAAAAATTGGAAGAATTTAAAACATATCCTTCATAGTTGACTATATTGCAATAAGAAATAATAATCGTTTATGTAGTTAGCACCATATATAACAACATTAATATTTGTAGTATCCCTTATATTTCCTATTGCATCCTCAATGCATTACACACATAGTCCTCCTGTAGCAACATCTTAATATATATGTCCTATAGTAGAAAATACATAGTCCTTGTAGTAGAAATATATAGGTCCTGTAGCATAAAATACACAGTCCTTGTCACCTTTCTATAACAACTTATAAACACATGAAACTACCTTGTAGTAGCTTGAAGAAATCTTGAAGCAACTAGTAAGTATTTTATAGCATAGCTACAAGTAGATTGAAACCCATAACAAAGATACATTCTTCCTGTAGCACTCCTAAGAAAGCAAGTTGACATAAAGCTACAAGCAAGAAACACACCAAAACTAAAGAAAAAATTGAAAACCAAACCTACAACTATTTTTTTGGCGACACAAGATTGCCCATGGATCCAAGTACTCTTGCATCAATTTTTTTTTTTTGAATCTATAATAGAAAGGGTGAGGGACCCATAACCCTTAGTATAATTAGAAAAAAGAAAAGAACTTGAAATATTAAAAAAATGGTGTTATCACCATATAATAGAAAGATGACAATGGGCTCAACCATATTAATGCTTAATAAGTGCTTTGACTATTGGTACTCAATGTGTTCTTTGAGTTCCTTAAACTCGAGAAAGGCTGTTTTCTAAAAATCATCAATGAATGTGACATATTATTTGGATCCGCCTAAGTATGGTTTCTTCATAGGTCCACAAAATGTTTGTATGGATGAACTCCCAAGGCTACAACACACAATAAATAGATTTTTTCAAAAAACTTCTCTTGATGATGTTTTCCAAGCATAGAACCTTAAAATAAATTGTGATGAGGGCACATAGGGGGAATTTATGAACCATTATTTTATTTACTGTGTGGTGTATTTTCCCATAGTTGATGTGACCCAATTAGTATCATCTAGAACATGATGATATTTTCTACCTTATCAACCAAAGCAATAACTCAAGATGGAGAAGAAACACAAAGAGAAAAATGGGAAGCAACATAGACTTTGTGAGAAAAAAGGAACTTAGTCTCCCCTATTTTCATAGCATGTTCTTAAAGATCCTAAATTTGAGAATGACAATCTATGTACTAGTGGTTAAATATTCCACAACAATCACATTTTTCCTTGAAAAAATGAGACATGAACTTTATTGTTTCTTCTCTAAATTTAAAGAATTAACTCGAACTTCATGTTAAACTCCTCTTCTATTTGTGTTTCTTCTTGTAAGTTCTTTGGTCCTTAGAATCCATATCTTTGATGATCTTATTGGAATATTGGGCAAAGAGCACGAGGGAGCATGCAAATTTGACCAAAATATGCTATTAAACTCCTTTGGTGCAGAGACTATTATTATTATTTGTAGCAACTTCCTTTGAATTAAATGTAATACTCCCCCACCCCATACAAGGAGTGTGGGGAAAGTAATCTAACAAGGAGCTCTATTTTTAGGTTAACATGTTATTTAACTTCATCTGTCAGATTGCCCTATTGGATCAATGGTTAAGATTGCCTTTCCCCTTTAGCAATCTATAAGTATAGGGTTTTTTCCTCTTTGTAAACAATCTTTTGAATCTTGAATGAATGGAAGTAATACTCTTGTCTTTTTTCTTCATATCTCAACCTAGAGAGTTTCCTCTATCTTAAATTTTATGCATGTTTTGTGTTTCCTTGCTTATGATCCCTGAGTGGAAGTGAGTTGCTATAGTGCATACCCAAAAGCCACTCACCATGATGATGAATGTTTATAATTCTACACTTTAAGTGATTTCACAGTAGTTGAACCAACACTGACCACAACCTTATGATTTTCATGTTTAAAAAATGGTTGAATGTTGAAGGGAGAGTTGATTGGTCATTGGTCTTTTGGTGTATCGCCTCCTATTTATTTTGTTTCTCTACACCTTTTTCCTTGTTTGTTTTATCTTGGATATGAATTAGCCTTATTTGAAGGTTGCTCAAATGTTTAAAGCTATGTGTATGGGCATCCAAAGTTGTTTGTCCCATATTCTCATTTTTTCCCTTGATTGGGTGTGTTGATTTGAGACATCAATAGGTTTTCCTTATGAATGTTATAAAATTGTTTACCTTGATTTACACCATGTTTATCTTGAAGATTTTTCATTCCACAACTTATAGAAAATCATAAACAGAGGCAATATTAAATTCATACCTAAGTTTGGGGATCTTGATCTTATTTGTAATTAGAGACCCATCACCTTGTTTAACATCTCCTACAAGATCATTGCCAAATCTCTTGTGCTTTGCATTCATCATCTTCTTCCATTTAATGTCTTTCTAGAGTAAACTAGGTTCATCAAGAGCATATTTATTTTAGATAATATTATATTGTTGTTTGAGAAGGTGTGGAATGAGTTAGGACATCCAACCAATAGGCGATTTTGAGAAATCCAATGACAAGATTGAATGGCCCTTCATTCTCTCCATGCTCCATGCTCTTGGTTTTGACACTAAATTTCTTTAGTCAATGACAATGTTGTTTGTTAATGCCTCTGTATGTCTCACTATAAATAACATCTATTAGTTTGGGTTATTCAAATCTATCTAGTAAGGGTGTCATCTTGCACCATCACTATATGTGCAAAATATTGAAGGTTTTAGCTACCTTCTTGTGAATGTCATCTCATAGGCTCTGATTGAGGATGAGAATAAAATCAACTATGATTTTAAGTGTCTATACATTTTTTGCATGCCTTTTATCTCTAGTATTTAATGGATGAAGACCCAATTTTATAGGCAATTCACTATTCCTCCTCCCATTTGGCTTCAAGCATATGAATGTAAGCACATTAACCATAGGGATATTTTCAAATTACTAGGGATTCTCTTTTCATTTCAAGCCTATTCATTGGTAGTATGTGGTGAGCAAAGTTGAGAAGTTGGCCTATTGGATTATCAAGCCACATTCTCTATCTAGTATATTCCAAATTTCCTCCAAGGTTTTAGTGGCCATGCATGTTTATTACTCCTCTTGTTGGGTTCCTTGCATGGCATCTTATCACAAGCTAGAGAAACTCTTGCGTGATTTTCTTTGGGCCAACTTTGACCATATCAAGGGCTTTCATATAGTGGTGTGGGACCTATGTTGCCTTCCGAGACACTTTAGAGGCCTAACCTATTAATTAATGCTTAGAGATAGGGAATTGTGCTTTGCATAAAATAGATTCTGAGAGTTATTAAAGGTAACAAATTTTGGAAAGTTCTATTAAGGAATTTCATTTCAGTTCAGAGTCTCTTCATAGGAGACTGGCTTGGAAAGGCTTGAGCTTTCATTCATTTGTTATCTATCTTTACCTATCAATATTATGGGAAATTTTTTGGGCAAAGGAATTTGGAAGGATTGGAAATCCATTAATTCTTATCTTATTTGTAATGGTAGTGAGTTTTAAAAAAAACTCTTTATTAACCAACAATCTCTATGGTGGTCTCTCACCATTAATTTCCAAGATAGGTTGTTGGCTAAGATTCCTTGGTTGCACTCTCTTAAGTTTTTCAAAAGAGGTATTAGATATATCTAGTCCATCTTTACTCAAAAGACACTTTCCTTGGCTCTCATGGGCTCACACGAAGGCATAACCTAAACAACATAGATAATGAGTTTTTCAAGGTGATTATTGAGGTAATACCTTTTTGACACTTGCACAAGATTATTTTGAGATCAACAAATCCTTGGTGGAATGACTAGAAGTGGTGTAATGTTCTCAACCAAATATTTTGTAAATATTTTTAGATCTAAAATATACTCAACAAATATAATATAAAATATATTGAAATAACCTCGTACATATTTGAAGTCAAAATATTGAAATATATATTGCTAATTTTACACAAACTATGCCATAGATTTTCTCAATGTTTACACACATGAAATATAATTGAATCAAAATGTTGGAGCTAATTCATATTGATCAAAATTAATTTTTTTTGACACAACTCAAAAATTGTAGCAAGCCATCTGATAATGAGATCTCAAAATAAACTCTGAATGTTGCAACTTCCTTCTTCACAATCTTGCAATCACAAATACTTGAATCTATGTTGAAAATCTAAAAAAAACTTTAAAGTGCACAATACAAACTTTGTATGATATTTCCCTCAAGGAACCAAAGGGGTTTCATCCTCCGATCTTTAATAATCTAAGGTTTTCATCCTCAAATAGCAGCGAAGAAAATTGATAAACTGACAAAAGATGAGAATTGGAGAAGTAGCTTGGCTTATATAGAAGTTGGGGCACAAATTCTAACATCTTAATATACCCACAAATAATAAAATATTATAATATTCTCTCTCCAAAATAGGCCCCATAAAGAGTTGTCATAACCCCCTCTTACTCTCGACTATATTTAGCTAGTCAAAGATGCCCCTCTTACACCCACTTCAAACTATCATAAAAACTTCTCATAGAATGTCATAATGGAGATTCTCTTCCCAAATTCACTGCTTGTAACTTCCCATTATTTTCCAACTCATTAATTCCCCTTATTTTCCAAAATTACCAATTGTAACTCCTCATTTATGAGCTGTCATAAAATATGTCATATGTCATAACAGTGTCATAAGAAGATGCCAAATGACATATAATTGCATCTCTCCTCCACAACTATTTATAGGGGTGTACTCATATAGTTGCTTCTTAATAAATTTACCTTAAATTATTTAATAAATAACTTTAATTGGAGTTATATTTTGTAATGGAAACTTATATCACTAATAATATTTATCTAACTCTATTACCCTTATTAAAAAGTTATGCAAACTATGTTTGTTACTCCCAATCATTAATATAAAAATTTGAATCTTTTTCAAATCAAATTAGACTATATTTCCATGGAGGAGGGTGAGTTAAATTTCTCCATAGATGTTACTATAAAAATTTAGGATCTTTTTTCAATAAGTGATTTCATGGCTTACCTAATTTTCTCTACAATTAATGTTGAAAATTTTAGGTGAAAAATTAGAAGTGAATTAATAATTGAAGAACACACACGTTTCTTCTAAACTTTTATTAAAAAATTCCGTATGAGAATCCCATGAAATTAGGCATTAAATTCCCTAAGTAGGTAGGGGGAAATTTTGGCTTCTTTCTTGAATAGTTGCTCAAAGTTTGGGGGAAAAAACACATGGCTTCTATATTTTAAAAAAATAAATCATTTTATTCATGTAGACCATTCATTCAATTCCATTCTCAACTAGGTTAAAAATAGAAATGAGAGACCCTTTGACAAGACCTCATCCTTAGTTTCTAGGATCTACCCAAGTGTGCCCACTAATCATTGTAAATAAAAAGTTCACGTAGTAACAATTTTTTCAATTCCATTGAACTTGTTTGTAGTGAAAATAATGACGAAAGCTCCTCCCATAAGATCGCGTCCTTAATTTCTATGATCTAACTGTGTCCAACAATCATTGTAAAAAAGAAAAAAGAAAAACTATAAACCATTTCAAAACAACAAACAATTTTGTTGTACTATAGTACCAAAACCTCCCTTTTACACGCTTTCTACAAAGAATTCCAATTTTCTATTAAAATGTACAACCTCTCCTTCCAATTCTCCATGTGACCCTTGTCGAGTACAGACATACCTTACCAGTGACAAACCCAAGTCATACCAACACAAAAAAGTTAATATAAATTAGTCCTAGTCTAATTGCATCATCTTTTTTAAGGCTGGCAACCTCATGTGAGGAAGTTCGGACTACCAATCTTACTGGCAAATGGAGGGTAACAATCATTACAGAAGGAAAAATGGACCTGAGTACTTCAATTTTGGAAGAAAAAAAGGTCTCCCAGCATGAGATTTTGAATATCTAAATTAAAACGTGTTTCAAGTTAAGAGGAAAACAATTCAAATTGCAGAAATCTGTCCATTTCAATGCAAGGGCAGAGTCTCTGTCTATCCAGCAAAGCGGTATAAAATGAATTCTCTCTGTAGTGGGTTTTGTTCGCCGCAAACGGTGCCTCCAACTTCGGCAGACTCGTGCAGTCTTCCGAAATTTTTTCCTTTAACTGGAAGACTACGACAATTTCATTATTGTTTTGTTTGGTGAAGTCACCGGGAGGAATTTCAGTTTTATCTTTCACACCAGATTTAGTACAGTCATATGACAGCTTTAGCTGTGTACTGTACATTTCTGTAGTCCATTTTATTATCAAATGACTTTTCATTTACCAGTAAAATTGAGTAAAATTGAATGATTCACTAAATCAAATCTTGTTGTTGACTGTATTTTCCAAAGAAATAAAATTGGGATTACTTCCCCCAAATTGAGGGAGTTGATGTTAAATTTACCAAAGCTATAATGCTGGTAAAGTTGGAATGTTTCAGAAGTAACCTAACAAAATTCAAGTCGATATTAAATTTACCAAAGTTATAATGCTAGTAAAGTTGAATGTTTCAGAAGGAACCCACCAAAAATCAAGTCGAGATTAAATTTACCAAAGTTATAATGCTGTTAAAGTTGAATGTTTGAGAAGGAACCCACTAGAAATCAAGTCTTAATTGACTACAAACAGCAATAGAATTTTGTCCCAAAAATCGAGGGAGCCAATGTTTATTCTCCAATTTACCAAATTCTATAATGCTGGGAAGCTTCCACTTCATTTTCTTTGAAAAAAAAAAACGGAGTAAAGAAGACATATTCTAACTTTATGCTCCATCATATACTCATGCATTTTATTTCATTGATTAGTCTAGCCAAGTGGCTCTTCTTCTAGAAGCAGTAAAGTTGAATGTTTTGTAAAAATCAAATCTTGGTGACAGGGAACCATCTTAAAAAAAAGAGGACTGACAACTTTATATAAAATCATATACTTATGCATTTGATTTTATTAATTAATCTGTAATCAAGTAATCTTAAACTTAGTTTATTGATAAAATTGAATGACTCACAAGAAAAATCTACTAAAAATCAAATATTGGTGACAGGGAACATTCTTAAAAAGAGGACTGAAATTGTGTGGAACAACTTTATATAAAATCATATACTTATTCCTCTAATTCTATTAATTAATCTCTAATCAAGTAATCTTAAACTTGGATTATTGATAAAATTGAATGACTCACAAAAAACCTACTAAAAATCAAATCTTGGTGACAACCAACCTTCTTAAAAAGAGGACTGAAATTGTCTAGAACAACTTCATACAAAATCATATACTTATGCATCTAATTCTATTAATTAATCTATAATCAAATAATCTTAAACTTCGTTTATTGATAAAATTGAATGCCTCAGAAAAAAATACCAAAAATCGAATCTTGGTGACAATCAACCGTCTTAAAAAGAGGACTGAAATTGTCTTGAACAACTTTATACAAAATCATATACTTATGCATCTAATTCTATTAATTAATTTGTAATCAAGTAATCTTAAACTTTGTTTATTGATAAAATTGAACGACTAACCAAAAAAACCTACCAAAAATCGAATTTTGACGACCAACTTTTTATTAAAAATAAAACTGAAATTATTGTTAACACAAACCGGCTGCGACTACACCAAAACCCTAAGTTGTCAGTGAGGGCGCCATCAGAGAGGTTAAAGGGGTAGCGATGGAGGGTTGAGGGTCCCAGCGCGACAACAGTTTACCCCCCGAGTCAAGAGGTCCATATTGGACACAGTCGACCATGAGGCGAGCAAGCTTGTTGAAGGCGGGAGTCGAACCCTCCTCGGTAGATTTGCCATTTTTGTTAACACAAACCCGCTGCCACTACACCAAAAGCCTAAGCTGTCAGCGAGGGCGACATCGGAGAGGTTAAGGGGGGTATCGACGGAGGGTTGAGGGTCCCAGCACGGGTCTACTTAAATATCATCCACTTCAATGGTCAAACATCGAATAGCAATTTTACACCTCATTCACAATAAAAAAGTGGTAAATATTTGTCCTATTTTTATTGGCCAAAATTGACCTTTGATTGTTGAAGTGGATGATATATAAGAATAGCCTCTCAGCACGACAATAGTTTACCCCTTGAGTCAAGAGCCCTGTACTAGACATAGTCAACCACGAGACAAGCAAACCTGTTGAGGGCGAGAGTTGAACCCTCCCCAGTAGCTCGTACTAGACATAGTCAACTATGAGACAAGCAACCCTGTTGAGGGTGAGAGTCAAACCCTCCCCAATAGAGTCACCATTTTTGTTAACATAGAACAGATTGCCACTACACCAAAATCCTAAACTGTCAGTAAAGGCACCACCGGAGAAGTTAAGGAGGTACCGACGGAGGGTTGAGTGTCCAGCACGACAACAATTATATCCCAAAAACTGAAGGAACTGAGGTTTATCCTCTAATTAAAAAACCACTTAAATTGCCACAGAAGTTCATCAAAAGCTATGATGGTGATAAGCTCCCATTTTATTTTCGTTCAAAACCGGAATAAATAAGAGTTGGACATGCTTATCCCATGGCCGGCGTTAGTATTTTCGGGTTTGGCAGAGGTTAAATGCAGACTGCGATTGGCAGAGCGACAAAGAAAAGCGAAGGTGCAAAGCAACCCGTCAAATGGGGTCTCCCGCGACGTTGATTGAACGTCGACGTGCTGACGTGCATTGTACAAAGCTGACTCTCATTTAACTCTGTCTGCCGCGTGGCAGCCGACGTGTCATTTTTATTCGCTAAAACCTCCTCCCATTGGCCGGGACCTCGTGGGTCGGGTGTTATGTAAGCCGACAGGGTGTCAGAGATGAGAATGTCTTTCCAACTGGAAGAGGCCACGTGGGTGGGGACCGGCGCAGCTAACGGCTGCGATCACGCCCAGACGGGGACCGCTAACCGAGGGGTCACGTCACCATCATAGTGAAAATGGGTCCCACCAATCCTCTGCCAGGGCTCTCTGCCCAACAATTTCTATCCATTTCCATACCCGCATTAAAACACAGATTTATTTCAATTTCCTCCCCCCGCGTAACGGATCCAGAATTTCTGTCGCCATTTTGTCCTCTGTTTTTCGTATTACGACAAGTTTCTGTAATGCACATCATTTGACGGTCCAAGGTTTTGCTTCGAAAAGTAAAATTTCCGTTACGGACTTGTTTCCCGTTCCTCCTGATGGTCCAAGGTTTTGCTTCGAAAAGTAAAATTTCCGTCACGGACTTGTTTCCCGTTCCTTCTGTCGCGCCATTTGATTTCTATTTGATAAGGACCTGTTAACGGAATAGTGGTGAACTCCAAACGTTTTGCTTCGAAAAGTAAAATTTCCGTCACGGACTTGTTTCCCGTTCCTCCTGTCGCGCCATTTGATTTCTATTTGATAAGGAACTGTTAACGGAATAGTGGTGAACTCCAAACGGATTTATATTTTCTGTTGACTTGGGAATTTCCTAGATAATGAACTGACTTGTTAAAAAAAAAACATATATGATATTTATAATATTATAATTATTATTATTTTAATTTACGTGGGAATTAGAAACGATGTTTAAAATAAATTTATTGCATATTATAATACTTGTCATAGATCCAGTTCTCCTCGGGGATGCCTAATGTTGCCAATTAAACATGTGTTATAAAAGTTTGTTCATGACTAGATTAAGATTGATTTTTTATAATTAATTTTAAAAAATCAGCCATCTATATTATAGTGTAATTTTTTATAGAGATAAAATTTAATGTTTAAAATTGAAAATAAATTATTTTTAAATTAGTAAACATGAGTTTTTGAGTCCATGACAATAAGTGAAAGTGCTTTTGGATTCAATTGTGTATGTTTTTGCTTCAAGACGTTTGGGATCATAATCAATGATCCATTATGAGGAAGAGGAGAGTTATTTTTAAATTTAGAGAGTGCTTTTGAATTTAACTGTGTATGTTTTTGCTTCAATGTTTCAGATCACACTCAGTGATCCATCATCAGGAAGAGGATGTTTATGATGATGGATCACTGAGTGTGATCCGAAACGTTGAAGCAAAAACATACACAGTTAAATCCAAAAGCACTCTCTGTATTTATTTCATGGACTGTGGAAAACTCATGCCTGCTATTTTCAAATTGTTAGAATTATGAAAAATAAAAAAATAACATCTATATTATTTTTGTAGTTTATTGGTACAAGGTGTTTTTGTTTAGTGTTAAGGATTGGGGGATAATAGTGTGAAAGATTGAGGGATATTTATTCCACCAAATTTAAGGTTTGATCTCAACCTCATCTCTTTAAACGTGGGTTTAAGGCATGATCTCAACCTCATCTCTTTAAAACGTGGAACCTTTGTAGGCAACAAGACAATGAAAAAAATTCCAATATTGTGTTTCAAAGTAAGTGAAAGTGCTTTTGGATTCAACTGTGTATGTTTTTGCTTTAAGACGTTTCGGATCATAATCAATGATCCATCATCAGGAAGAGGAGAGTTATTTTTAAATTGTTAGAATTAAGAAAAATAAAAAATAACATCTATATTATTTTTGTAGTTTATTGGTACAAGGTGTTTTTGTTTAGTGTTAAGGATTGGGGGATAATAGTGTGAAAGATTGAGGGATATTTATTCTGTCAAATTTAAGGCATGATCTCAACCTCATGCCTTTAAAACGTGGGACCTTTGTACTCAACAAGACAATGAAAAGAATACCAATATTGTGTTACTAATGGAAACATTTATTACAACAATTATCTTAGCAAATTAAGCATATATCTTAATTACTTGAAATTGGTTTAATACAAAAATAAAAATGTCTTTTTCTCTAAATTTTATTTTATATGGTGTCTTAAAATAGAAGGACTTGAAAGTATGTGTTTTTCTCTAAATTGTATTTTATGTGGTGTCTTAAAATAGAAGGACTTGAAAGTTCATGTTAAGAACTCTAAAAGTAGGATAGTGACATCGGAAATTCTATGATCAAAGTCTACATAAAGATCTTAAAAAAAATCTTCTTACAAGCTTTTAAAGAAAAGGTTTTTCTTTAAGTTAGGTATGCCTAAATTATGTATGCAAAAATAAATGTCTCTCTTTAAATTGAATTTGCTTCAAAGATGTTGTTTAAAATTGATTGTAAAACTAAAAACACCATATTATAGGTATGCTCTCAAAACTTGCCACAAAAAATTAAAAAGATAAATACACAAACACATAAATTTCCATGGTAGATATAAGACACAATGTGTTCAAAAGCTTACCACAAAAATAAAAGGATAAAAAAGAGGGCACCATAAATCCTTATACCTTATCGTTATTATTAATGTATATATTAATGAGTTACTAATATAATTTATTTAGTGGCACTATGTGTACAAAGACATAAATTTCTATGGTAGATATAAGACATTATGTGTTGAAAAGCTTACCACAAAATATAAAGATAAAAGATAGAGCACCATAAATCCTTATACCTTATCATTATTATTAATGTATATTAAAAAGTTATTGATAGAACTAATTTAGTGACACTGTGTACAAAGACATAAATTTCCATGGTAGATATAAGACATTATGTGTTCAAAAGCTTGCCATAAATCCTTATACCTTATCATTATTATTAATGTATATTAAAAAGTTATTGATAGAACTAATTTAGTGACACTATGTGCACAAAGACATAAATTTCCATGGTAGATACAAGACATTATGTGTTCAAAAGCTTACCACAAATATAAACGGATAAAAAATATAGGCCATAAATCCTTATACCTTATAATTATCATTAATATATACTACAAAGTTACTAATATAAGTAATTTAGTGACACTATGTACGAGAAACTTATTTATTTTTTTTAGAAGAAGAAAATATAACAAAATTCAATGTTACCTCTTTCAAGGAAGATAAGACTTAAAAACTACAAAAGAATTTGTACTTCTCTTTTCCTTCCTACCCTTCCATCAATTCTCTTTTCCTTCCTACTCTTCCATCAATTTTCAACTATGTAAGTTTGTTTTGTAAAGGTGTGTGATGTAATCATAAGTTATTAAAGTGCACACAGTTGAGGTATTGTGTTCAATTTCTTTCAAGGTCGAAGATGAAGTCTTTCAATTGTGACAGTTTCCTTCAAGAACAAAAATGAAGTCAAAACATTCAATTCGTAAATGAAGATGAAGTCTCCATTTACCTGAATAAAGATGAGATTAATGTTCAATTCCCTTCGAAAACAAAGATAAGGATGAAGTCCCCATATCTATAATTCCCAAGAATGAAAATTTGATCAATTAAAAAAATGTTTCTAGTGTCAAAGCCTATTTATTAGGCTTTTCTTATATATTGATTAAAAAAAATCACTCTATGTAATGAAAAGCATAGACACTCATCCTCCTACTAGTATATTTTGATTATCCCCGTCTAGACTTGATGTTGAGTAAGGATGAGATTGATGTTCAATTCCTTTTGAAAACAAAGATAAGGTTGAAGTCCCCAAATGTGACAATTCCCATGAATGAAAATTTGCTCAATTAAAAAAACATGTTTCTAGTGTCAAAGCCTATTTATTAGGCTTTTCTTATACATTGATTAAAAAAAATTCGCTTGATGTAATGAAAAGCATAGACACTCATCCTCCCACTAGTATATTTTGATTATCCCCGTCTAGGTTTGATGTTGAATAAGGATGAGATTGATGTTCAATTCCCTTTGAAAACAAAAATAAGGATGAAGTCCCCAAATGTGACAATTCCCACGAATGAAATTTTGATCAATTAAGAAAAACATGTTTCTAGTGTCAAAGCCTATTTATTAGGCTTTTCTTATACATTGATTAAAAAAATTTCATTGAATGTAATGAAAAGCATAGACACTTCTCTTCTTACTAATACTTTCTATGCGACATGTGTATATTTTGATGTGGGTTTATCTGCATTAGACTTTGAGTGTGATGTATTCCACCTATTTTTTTGTTTTTGAATATGTATATGAAGAAGTTTCCTATTTTTAATACCTCAACCAAGATATTGTTTAAGCCCGCCTCAAAACTAAATATTATTTTAATCGATAGGCTTTTATATGTGAAATTGTCTCACGCCCTAAAATAAATTCATACCGAAAAATTTTCTAAACTCATCGGTTGTTCCTATAGACGTATTCCTTGAAACTCCAATAGGTACAAGTGCTAGTATAAATAGTAATACAAACACTTGTAACCGCCATAACTCCCTAACATAATGTAGGGTTAGAATTCATAGGACCCGGTGACTCGAGATTTTTCTGTATGTGACGGGACGTGAAAAATAATCCCGTCACACATCCATCAAAACTTTCGTCTTTCTCTCCGTGCATTGTGGTTATGGATTTTAGCTTTCACTGCCATTAAAGGACTTGTTACTCATTCGTAAAGAAATGCGCGGCGAGGTGAAAATTGAGCGCGATTTATAAAGCTAGAAGGGGGCCGCTTTCATTGCTTGCTCTTCTTTGCTTGTTTATTCATTCATTTCGTTCGTGTGTATGTCTGTCTGTCTTGTTTTTTCCATATCAGATAGACTGACACCATCAGCACCAGCAAAAAATACTCCAGCACGAAAAGGATTGCAGAAAATTTGGATGTAGCGAATGTACTCACTCACAATTGTAGAAAATATAAGGTGAGACGTTCGTGCTAATGTTTGAGACTAGAATTAGTTTTCTTTATCCCTGTCACTGTGGGATTGCCCTGTAAAAGAAACGAATTCTCTGTGCATTTACATTATTCTGTTTGTACAATTGTTGTTATGTGTTTGTTCATTGAAAGATCTCAACAATAAGCTGTGAGAACTGAGGAGTGGAGTCAGTTTTGTGGCCCTGTCATCATAATTCTTGCTTGCAGGGCAGAAATTGTCTGTTTTTGGTGCCTGACTACTGAATCGCTTAAAGGCGTAATGAAAATTTAGCAAATTTAAGGTTAGGCGTGCCTAAAATTTGCTTTTTTAAGATGCGCAAACCGTTTTTGTGGACTTTCTCGTTGGTGATTTAGCAGAAATGTTGGCTTTAGGCCGAAATAAATCTGCAAAACGGCAGAAGAATAACTTTGAAAACGCTGCGGTGGGAATAATTTCTGAAGACCGTGGGAATATTGTACGTTGAAGTTATTATCTCCACGGAACTTCCCGATTGGACTTTTTTTGACGTAAGCGGATAGATGCAAGATGCGCCTTTCGACAGCGTCTTCCTGTAAATTTGAGTGTCAAGTTGCAAATTGTAGAGTTATATTGGAAAATTTGAGGGTTACTTTGCATCGGTCGAAGTTATCTTTTAAAATTTGAGTGTTAATTTGGTCAATTTCAGTGTAACTTGCAAAATTTGTAGGTAACTTGCAAAATTTGAGTGTCATTTTACGGAGTTCGAAGTTTTCTTTGCAAAGATTGAGGTATCTTTGCAAATTTGAGCGATACGTTTGCAAAGTTTAAAGTTTATCTCGGGAGTGTTAGTCTTATCTTCCAAATTTTACCTGTTTTGTTGCAAATTTCGGTGTTATTTGCAAATTTAGGCTTAATCACAAGGATTTTGTTGCGTAATGGTGTTATTTCATGTATTTGAGGTTGTTTGTCACAAGGCTTATTTACTCTGTTTTTTTTCCTGTTTGCAGCGTTCGAGAAATCTCACGGGTTGAGAAGCGCTCCTACTGAGGGATTTGCTTCCAAACTGGCTCCTCTCAGCTACGATTCTTTTGTTTGCATGGAACAGTTTTCCAACGGCCTTCGTTCTTCTTCTTCTTCTTCTTCCCAGCATTTGCTTTATTCTCTGCAACAGCAACAGCATTCAGAAGTCACATTGTTGCAGAACAACATCGGCAGCAATAATAATAACAACGGCAGCTTGAACGCAATGGACACGGGCGTACTGGACGGGCAACGCTCCACGCTTAATGCGTTGAATTGGACAAGCTCTCAGCAAATCAATGGTCCGTTTACTTCTTCTGACTTGTTTTCTGACACCGTCCCAGAGTGGCAGCAATTTGCAGCACAGAGTGGGCATTTACTGATGGCAAATCGGGGAGACATGGCGATGTTTGGCATGAAAAATCCGCTAAACTTGCAGAATAGCTGGCCTAATCTATCAAATAGTGTGGTTACAAGCGGGGAAGAAAACAACAGCGCTGTGACTGCGGCTACATGTTTGACGGCGCCGTTTAATTCGGACCCCGGGTTTGCAGAGCGCGCAGCGAAATTCTCGTCATATGAAAGTAATGGACAAATGTTAGCCTATCAAAAGGCGGTGCCAAACACTTCAGAGAGCATTTCTAACGATCAACAGATGGCTTGTTCGAACGATTCGGAAGGCAGTAAGCTGATTTGCAGGACAGCAAGCGCCGAGAAATTTACAGATAAATTGACGTTAGTTGCCCAAGAATCTGTCCCGTCGGAGAAATTAACAGCAGTAAACGGAAAATCTTCAAAGGATAATGGGGGGAGAAAGAGGAAAAACGATAGAACAAGGCCTCAGGAAATCAAGGTATCCTTAGTATTTTCAGTTTTGGAAAATTTTACTTCAATTTTTAGGGTATGCTTTCCATTAGTTCGGCAACGTATGTTTTGAGAAATGATGGAGCGAGATACTGTAAAATCTGTTTGTCCAAATTGGCCCTTGAAAGCTTAACTGGATGCATTTTAGAAGAAATTTGGCGTTTAGGATAGGCCTGGCGAAGATTTGTCCAGTTCTTTGCAAGAATTCATTCAAAAGTTTGCCGTTTTTTTAAGTTTCCTTCCTTGGATTTGACGGTTTAAACTTTTTAGGGTATTGATATCTTAAGAATTCGCGAGGAAATTTCTTTCCTTCATTGAAAGTTTCCTTTTGTTTCCTTTTGCCCTTTTGAGAATTTTCATATTGTTGGGGAATTTTAGCTCACATTTGAGAGGATAATGGGGACTTTTCTTGCCGAAGATCTGTCCCAATAGCTTAGACAAGTGCTGTTTTCAAGAAATATTGAGAAAAGATTTGCGATTTTCAGGCATTTTCCTTATTCATCCCCTTTATTTCTCGGGTTTTAATTCAAAATCTTGCGAGTTTTGTAGGTTTTTCTTCTCTGAGCTCTTACAAATTGTGAAGAAATTTCTTAATGCCATCTCCTCATTATTGTAAGGACTCGCCATATTTTGAACATAGATTCTCTTTCAATATTCCACTCTGAGAGTTCCCTGTTTTTATTTGTTCCTCTACCTAAAGTTATGCCTCTCCTACGAATTTTACAAAGATCTTCCATTAAATACAGTGCTTATGTAAGATTTTGATATATTTTGAATTTTTTCATTCTGGACCTCCGGTACTTTGGATCTATTCATACACTTACAAAATTGAAAGTTTTTGCAAATTATTTTTGCACATCTTGAACTTTCCTGAGATTTTTATGGAATGGTTATGTTGAGATTTTACTAGCTCTTCAAGGATCTTATCCTTTAACACTTTAATGTCCACTATTTCACTTTAATGTCCACTATTTTACTATATTCTTTTGGCAAAATGCAATCCAGGCAGCAGATTCTGAAGAATCCAAAGAGAAAAGAACTAAATCTGGTGACAGCGGTGCCAAGGAAAAAGAGGACTTGAGAAAGAGCAAAACAGAGCAGAGTAACAGTGACAATTCAGTAGATTCCACTCAAAAGTCTGTAAAGGAAAATTCAAAGGCTTCTGAGAATCAGAAACAGGATTACATCCATGTCCGAGCTAGACGGGGTCAGGCTACTGACAGCCATAGCTTAGCTGAAAGGGTACGGATTTTTCACTAACCTTGCGCCCTTAGTAACAAACATGTTCAAAACAAGCGCATTCATAGGCTTCTAAATATTACCCTTTTTCATATTTACAAAGGGCAACAACCCATGTTTTCAGATTTACAATTGTTTGTCACAAATGTCTCTGAAAATTGTGGGAGTTGCACTCGACTTAGTGGATAATATGTTACTTGAAGTTTCTGCAAAACCGAAAAAGTATTATTACTTTTAGAATGCCTGCCACTTTTCACCTTTGTTTAATGTTTTGTTTTACTAAAATGCGTGCTGTGAATGCATGCCTGGATATGTATAATGATTGAGATTTGTAAGCTTTTTCTAAGACTTCAAAGATTTTTGTGTACAGGTCAGAAGAGAAAAGATTAGCGAAAGGATGAAATATTTGCAGGATTTGGTGCCTGGTTGTAATAAAGTAAGTTGTATGACTTTTCTTTATATTCCCCACTTTATCGTGTGCCCTGCTCTGCTCTGCTCCTTTCTGTTATCCAATACGGTAGCTGTCACTTCAAATATACTTTTTTGACAGTAGCAATGCTTGTCTAAAGTAACTTTTGAAAATGCATTCCCTTTCAACGGGTCTGTATATTAGTGTAATGCTTATAAAAAAAATATGAATTTCTCAGTTATTTAGTAATGTTTTCCGCTGTTTGCATTCCTTTCAGGTTACAGGCAAAGCTGTTATGCTCGATGAAATCATTAACTATGTACAATCTCTGCAAAGACAAGTAGAGGTATGCTCAATCCCTCTAAAATATACATTCTAATAACATAGAAGATGAAAAATACTTTATTAGATTGGGATTTCAAAAACTCAAGAAATTCTTACAAAGGCCCAAAACCTCCAAACCCAATCAAACTATGCAGTGGACCCAAGAAGAACATTTCAATTTGATACACTAACAATACACTCCTAATAATCATCATCACCATTAAATGATTAATTTTACATGGAGCTTTCGATATATAGTTTTCACAGAATTTGATCTTTTTTGAAACATTTTTCTGAATTCTGGCCTGTATTACATGACGACAGTTCCTATCAATGAAACTAGCAGCTGTTAATCCCAGGCTGGATTTGAACATTGACAACTTCTTTGCCAAAGAGGTAATAACCTCATCACTGATAAGATTCGGGGCAAATTTATTTTTCTTTTTCTTTTTAATACTTTGTGTCTTTTAGGAAAAAAACTTAAGAATTGTTTTGTAAATATTGTGTAGATGATGGCTCCATGTGGAAACTTTTCTTCCCTGGGAGGAATGTCTCCTGATTTGCTACCCTATCTTCAGTTTCACCAAATGCAGCAGCAACAAGCTTCATTGCAAGCAGGAGCATGCTCTGGATTCGATATACCCACAATTGTAAGCTCAGCAGATACAACTTCTCTTCATAGAACAACTACTGCACCTGTTCCTACAGAAATGTTTGTGGATGCCAATTTCCAGGTGAGGACAAATTTCTTGATAAAATTTATCATTTTCAATTTTCTAAGTTTCACATTATAAATAAACCCAATTGATACCCACAGCCCTGTTGAAGTAGTAATTGACAGAAATCCAAACTGATGACAGGCACATGCATCTTCTGCTTGGGATACCGAGCTGCAAAATGTTTTTGGTACTGGTTTAGTTCAAGGCAGACAGCCTCCATTTTCATCTCAAGGGCTCCCTGGTTAGTCTACAATCACAAGTTAAATCATATATATTGTTTGCATTCTTCCAAAACAATAAAGACTAATTAATTTACACACTGTTTCAGGGCATTTGGAAATTAATCACATGAAAATGGAATTGTAATTCCCTACATTGAGATATTCATTTGGGTGAGTGGGATTTGGGGAGCGAATTCCATATAAACCTTTATGATTCTTTGCTAATCTATATTCTAAATCTTCTTTGTAATTCTATAATTGACTGATAATGCTATTTATCAATGTAAGAGAGAATAGCAGCCAAGGTTTTGACTATGTAATTTCTAGGGTTGATTCTTAGTATAAATCAGAAATGTACATACATGTAAGCTTATCTATTTCAGAAATTTAGAGGTGGCAGATTCGCTACATTTTTTCTAGGATTCTCATTCCCAGCTTTAAAGCACATTATCTATGCTGTAAAGCTCAGTATTGTACAACTATAAATATAAGAAGCATAAGTGGCCATTTTTCAAAAAAATAAAATCTATCTGGCTGTATTGAACGTGTTTAATTTTTGGCAGTATTTGAAGGCACGGCCAATTTCATTTTCAAGCAGTTTTGGCCACATATTTATATTATAAAAATGGCTTGTATTTGTAACGTTTTTGCTAATAAGGGTTATTTTATTTAACAAGTTTTGTCTGTTTGTTGATACATAGTTTTTTCTTTATTCTCTTGAATGGAAATTTTCTAGTAATATTTTTTAGGGATGGCAGAAGATTTTGGAGTCCGTGATAATATTATAAAGTTTGAGCAATCAATTTCCCATTTATAAATGCGCAGTTGGGGTTTATATTTGAAAGTTTTTAAATTTGTAGTGTATTTAATATGCTATATTTGCTTAATGCCATATTTTATTATTATAATCTTGATTGGGCGATAAGAAAAAAAGGTAGGGAGTAGGCTCTATAGAAAGGAAAACAACAGAGAAAAAAAAGATTTTGTGCTCGTCTCTTTATTGGTTCACTATTTATTGGAAATTTCTCTTTTTCAACTGATTGAAATAGGAACTGAAAAAGGAAAAAGACTTCTGCCCTTTTTATTTATTGGCTCACTAATTTTCTGTTTTCTAACTATCTATTTGATGTCGAACCGAAAAAGCAAAAAGACTTCCCACCCTTTTATTTATTGGCTCACTAATATCTGTTTTCTAACTATTTGATGACGGTTCGGAGTGACAATCGAAGTGTTAGGACATAGGCAAAAGTATGTACCAACCATCTTAACTATAAAAGATCATGTTTAGGTCTAATATTTTTACTTTTAAATGGAGGAATTTATTGGGGGCATTTCTTATATTTTAGAAAAACTAATGATTTAATTTATAAAATTTGAGAACTTATAAAAATTTATCTTTCGTGAGCTGATTAAAAGTAGATATAGAGCAGCCCAAAACAATATAGAAAATTGATGAAACATCTAAAATAAATTAAAACAATACTTTAATTAAATTATTAAAAAAAAGATTGTAGAATAATGTAGTAACTAGCAACCTTCTCGTCTTACGAGAAAGACGGGCCTCCATTGTGTCAACCGAATCACGTGCCTCAACACAAAACTTCTTAGGTTTAGACCTTCTCCCACAATGTTTAATACGGAATCCACAATTGGATTTAGTCTTCTTACTAATAGTGTGAAATGGTTAAAATATCCTTTGAGATTAATTGGTCATTCTCAATCTCCTCATAAACCAAACTCTGTGACTCCTCCAAAATTGATCCCTTCTTAATGTCATCCACTCCCCTTGGAACATGATCATTCTTTGAAGGCTTTTGATGCAAGGCTTTAGCATCAAAGGTTGCATCAAGCCACTAGGAATCAAAGGATTCACACAAGCTTGGTTAGCCACCTCTTTGTTACCAACCTAAGGGGAGCATTGTTGCTTCACATTGTTAGAAACCAACTTCTTAACTCGATGTTGAGGACATTATTGAGGAGAAAAGAAAGGTTGTTCGTAATCTAAGATCTTATGCCACATATGATTACATCCTAAACACTTGAAGGGTGAGCCTTGATAATTAACAAACTGAAGCGAATGTCTGTGATCAGAGACAACTCGAATGGAGTGGAAGAGGGGTTTAGAAATATCAACAAAAATTCACACCCTTACAAAATGACTATGAAAATCACATCTCTCCAAATGAAATTTGACAAAATCTATAATTGTTCTTACTAAAAATTTAATCATTTCTAAATTTTGCAGTCCTAAAGGGAGTCTATAGAAGCGAATCCATAAGAGGACCTTTGTACAAACAAGTTCATTTTTCAAGTCAAAAAATAGCTTCCATGGATAAATATACAAACCATTTAAGCTAAAAAACTAAGGACTATTTGATTTGATAAAATCTTGATCAACGCTTGACTCAAAATGTAGGGGATTTTAACCCATATTGCTATTGACTAATAGATTGGGATGAAGGAAACTTAAGATAATGTATTCAGACAATAATCAACAACACTTGCAAAATCTTTCTAACATGTACAAAAGTAAATGGAACGATATGCATACACAAGATTACACAAGACTCGAAGTTCTACGTGGGAAACCCTTATAGAAGAAAACCCACCACCAAAAGATGTTCACAGTTATATTATTCAAAATCAAAATAGGTTCAATACAACGAGGTCTTAGCAGAGTCTCAATCTATACTATACTTCTTTTGCTCTGAAGTTTCACACCAACAATGTATAATCCAACGCTATCCTTTCAGCGTGTTTAATTGTCTCAAAAATAACCTTGGTGCATTCACAGGAACTAATACATAGACATATACATGGGAATTTACCAAGCATCTAACTATCCAACCAACTCATAAAATACCAAGAGTCATGCAACTATAATTTGACCATACATGACATCAACGTACCATAACTATCACTAAGAGTGATGTCTCCACGTGGATAGTCACCTTGCATACTTAGTCACTACTATGCACTATGAATCAATAGTTACAACCTTTACATTGTCGGTATACATACATGTTTCTAGTAGAGCCACCACTACCAACTCCTTGCTTACAGTAGCACATACAAACATAACTTCACTTCTAATTGCTTGTGGTACTTTATGCCATCTTTGAAAACATTGTCCTCCTCTCAAATTATATTGCATGAACTCTAGTGCTGCCACAAGTGCTCCTACATCACTATTTATGCTTCCAACAAACATTAATTTGATATGCTCCTACAACTTCCAAACAATCTACTGAATCATCTTCTTCTTCACCCACATATCTCCTCTTACTCCTCATTTTTTTAAATATTTGGATTCATATTATATAGGCACAAATCTTAAAATTTAAACATGTTCAGTGATCCTAAATATATTAGGAAGGTAATATACATTAAAGATATTTAGATATAGATAAGTAAAAGCGTGGCTAAATTTTAATCATGATTATCTATAAAATATAGATAAGTAATGGGCATAATTTTCTTTTACCATAACTTTGATTTTCTATCTTTGAAGGAGACTAGCAAAGTTACAAGTTTAAGTTTAGTTTCAAGAAAATAATCTAAAGCCTCTTTAGTTTCACTACTTTTTCTTTAATTTATTTATAATATAAGAGTTTCCGTTTGAAACAACTTATGTTGATTAGATAATATGAATATGTTCAAGTGATAATTGAATAACTCAATGATACAAGTCTAGTCATTCTAAAAATATTTTAGATTGTACATGAGCAGAGACAAAAGAAGGTTACATGATAAAATATACCATCATAAAGCATCATAGCATTGATCCTCCCCACCACTCATGGAAAGGAAAACCCTAATACAAGGTACATTAATGATTTTTTTAAAATTTAGTTTTGGATTTACTTTGATGGAATCATTTATTATAATTATGTATTAACAAATGATATATTTTTATATAAATTTGAACTTATTTTACTATGTCACTATTCATTTTTTTATTTATATATATTTATATATTTAACTCCATCTTATTTATATTTGTGTATATTTTCACACATCTAACATTTATTATGCCTATAATTGCACACCATGTCTTATACACTTATTCCTCACTTGGATTTTACTATTTTCATGTCCCAAGTCAATTTTGTAGGCTTGCAATCAAATACATAGATGGGATCAAATCCATAGATCTCACATCTAAGAATTTTCCCTACTTTTTCAAAATTAAAGTTCAAATTTTGGTCGACTCCCACCCATTATTTTTCTACCATGAGTTAACATGGTACATGTTTGATGTGATTTATTGCTATGCACTTGTATTTAAAGGCATTCAATGTGCATTTATTTATAGTAGACACCAAGGATAAATCATTCACATTTAAAGAGCATTCATTGTAGGAACCTTTCAAATTGAAGCACTAAAATGAATATGTCTGCATCATCATTATAGAGCATCTACATGTCTAAAGATTGTCTTTAATCATTTTTTTGTGATTGTAAAGTCAATCTTATCAAGGAGGTCAACCAAGGAGAACATGACCCTTATGATTCGATGATCTATGCTAGGTGTTTCTAAACACTATTAGTCCTTAACCTTCAAGGATGAGAAAACTTTGAGGTGAACCAGAGAACAAAAGTGCACATCTAGCAGGGTCAAATCCATAAACAACAAAGTAGATCCACATCCATGGAAGTGATCTAGAGTCACAAATTTGAACTGGAAAAGGACATAATTCTACACAGAATCTAAGACAAAGGGGTAGATGATTTGACTGAGATCCACAAGCATTTGGACAAATCTAGAAAATATCAAAAATCTATTTTTGGTATTTTCTAAATCTCTATAATCTACATTTTCAAAGGCTTCAAAGTAGATTTGGCCCTCAGATGGTCTAGGATGGGGACCCTTTAGGAAAATCAAACTAGATAGTTTTGATTTCTTTCCAATGCATCCAACATATTTAATTTTCACTCAAGAGAATAGGAATTATGACCCCACCAAGTTGGTGTACCAAAATTAAATAATTTTCTAGTTTTTCTTTTAAATTTATAGCTAATTTATCCTCATCCAACTATCCAATTCAACTTCCAAGGAGGACATGGGTGTGGCAACTCTTCAGTTTCTAATGGGAACCATTGTTTAGTGTAGTTTACTAAGTTTTTTAGTTTCTTTTGTCAAAATGTATATATGGGTTTAATTAAAATCAATGAAGGTAGGTTGAAGGCATGCATCTCTTCCACAGAGTTTGCCAAATTGTATGAGCTCTCAATTTTGAATGAAAATATATTTTTTCTTCAATAATTGTTAACTTGCACTTTTTTGTTATGCCAATTAGTTTCTACAATACAACCAATGTTTCACTAGGTATTGTCCTTTGAATTCCTAGCTCAATTGAGATTAGAAAATGTAGATTACCTATTTTTTTGTGCTAGAGCAATAGATTTCAATGTCTATGTTGAATTCCCATGGCCCTCTATCTTTGGCTTCTATCCACACTTACATTACTAATTTTGACATGTTTGTATAATTTTTGACGTGATCCTTCTATTCTTGATTCACTCAAGACATATTATCATATGAAGGGGATTACATCATTTGTGGAATCCTTGTACCATCACATATGTACCTTCTCTTCCTTTAGGGACTTAGTCATTACTTTTTTACTACACTTACTCATGATTCTCATATGCTTCCTATTTTTCTTTATGAATAGTGATAGTAATGTGCTTGATTATAATGATGTTTTACCTTTATGCACTCTTCCATCATATGATACAACTAGTAACACATCTTTTGTGAGGAATACTCATATTACATCCTCATATTCTAATGATACACCTATAGATGGTAGTATTTATGTGATGAGGTTACACCTTCCCTACCTGCTCATGACATTGTTACACCTCACAATGATATTCCTTCTATATGTCATGAAAGTTCTATGCCCATAAAGAAATGTTCTTTCGATAAATGTTAGCTTCTTTTATACACATGATGTGTTTCATAATGATCATTCTTCTACAACTCATGTTAGCTCTATGGATATTCATGATATGTCTTCACATAGTGATACGTCCCATGATGATGGAATACATATTGATGATATTGTATTAGCCTCTCATATAGGCACTATTAATGCTTCATTGCCTTTTCCCAAATTATATGATAATATTATGAGCCTTAGTGAGGAGTTATATTAAATGATGACTATGATGGTACTACAAATGCTCCCTTACATGTTATGTCGTAAAATGTCCCCCTAGGACTTTTACCTCCTAAGTTTAGTTCTTGGTTCCCTTGTTTTGCATATTGCATGTTCATTGTAACTCCCGATGCAAAATCCCTGGAAACCCATGTCAAATGGGGCTAAGGGGACCTTATTGAGCTTGATTGTGCCTTGAAAATGGGGCCTAGGGCTTGGTCTCTCGTGCCCTAGTCTTGCCCTATTTGGTCGGGACCTAAATTTTAAATGTTGGTTATGTGACTGTTAAAAGGTTCCGTTGCCGACATCTTAAGTTTGAATTACAAAATTTGTAGCGGGAATGCATATATAAGCATGTTAAGGGATTCATTTGCAAACTAGAAGATGATTATGAACTTTTGGTGAACTTATGATTTTAGAGCATTCAAGATATTCATTGTTGTAGAGCAGAATATTGTTGTTGTGTTTGTGATTGCAGATTTAGCTTCATCTTCTCATGTATTGAAGGATTTTCATCTACATGCGAGCTACACCTCTGAGGTGATATCTATTTATGTTTTCAATCATTTATCAATTTGATTTTGCCTCTATCCCATAGGGATACACACTCTTTATCTGATAATGGTGTTTGGAAGACTTGAATGTCCTTCCAGGGCTTGACTGAAGCAAGCTCCTAAACACCACAACCCCCAACCCCATTCTCCGTGATTGCAGGTTACATGTGGCATATCTGAAGGAGTGGAGTTGCAGGAGGCTGGAACAAAGTGTTTAGATCCCATATCTAAGAGAAAAGCAGGACTTGGACTTGGGTGCCTTACACCAAATCCCCCTAGATCTTCGACATAGAAATCTCCAGAACAACAGAAACACGTTATAGACATCTTCTAGGATTCTCAATAGAAAACCACATCTTGGGCTTGGGCGCCTGCTCTTTAGCCCCCAAATTTTTTGCATCTGGAATCTCAAAACCTGGTATGTATCTACTCTAAATATTACATCTCTATTTGCGAGCATTTGTCAGGATTCGTCCGTTTGTTTACGATTTTGCATAATTAGGGTTTTTAGTATAATCGGGCTTAATCGAACATATTAATCAACAAATTCCAAGTTTTCACATCATTACAAATGACTCTCAACCTGTAGGTGAATCCTCTTGCAAAATTTGTGATTCAACTTGGTTGAATGTCCTTGAATGTTTGTAGTGAAAGGAGGATCTAACTATAAAAACCATCTTCCCTCTTTTCATAGTAAACATTTTGGTGAACCCTTGTTTTTATTGAATTTTGCACCTTTTTGAGTGTTGTACTTCAGATTTATATTCATTCATGTCATTTTTATCTTATTGCATTTGAAAATTTACAAAAAAATGAAAAATTAAAAAAATTTGGCATCCTAGGTTTGCATTTTTGACATAGTTTACATCAATCTCATTGCATTTCATTTAATTTTTAGTTTTTGCATTAGATCTGATATAAATTACAGTAGTACATCATTAAACAATCACTGGCATTGCATTTTCGTGCTTAAATTGTTAAAAATTGCTTGAAATTATGCATTTTTCATAAAACCTAGTTTATGCAATAGCTAGGGTTTGTGGTTAAAATCTTGTTTCAAATTTTACTACTCTTTTAAACACTCTTTCAAATCTAATTTTGGACTCTAGTGTTTCATCATAGTGCACTTTTTTATTTAGATTTCACAATTAGGGTTTAAAATCCTTGGATTTTCACTAGATTTTGCCTTGTCATCTATCTAGACTTGCATTATAGGTGTGTTGTGAAGGATATTGTTGCATTATTGGACTGATAATAAGCATTTAATTTTCTACCCCTCATTAATTTCTTCACAACACTACTTTTAGGCATTGGCATTGAAAAACATTAAAAAATCAAGCATTTTAGATCATAAGCATACATAGTTCCTTGCATAAGTATTGAAAATATTTTAAAATTTGATCTTGCATTCATTTGAATACATATATACATGACTTATAATTGCAACAATAATGCTGGGTTCCCTCCTAGGCCTTATTTGAAAAGGAGCCCTAAATCTGAAATAACATTTACACCTCATGATAAAACATTTGTAGATAATGAAGGGCCTCTTTACATCACCGTGAGTATAATGGAAATTCTGGTGCATGGTACACTTATAGACCCTAATTGCATGACTAATGTGGTAACCGAAGAGTTCCTTCTCTCCCATAATTTGACACAAGGTTCTTATGAACCTTTGGATTTAATGATTAAAACACACATTGGAGCTTTCATGCCTACCTTTGGGAAAATATCCTTATTGGTTATGGTATATGATAAAGATGTAGATCAATTATTTGATGTTATCCCTTTATCTAACCTCTTCCATGTAAAACTAGGACACCCATGGTTAAAAGCTATGAACATTGTCCCCTCAACTATTCACAATTACATAAAATTCCCTTTACATGGACAAGTGCATACTATTCGATGTAATACATGGCAACCTATGGTAATAGAAAAAACTTTACTCTTCATTACTTTTGGCCACAACCTGATAGAGACCCCGAGCCACGAAGAGACCACTCTTTCCTACAATACAGACAATACAAAGCAAAACTTATATCTAGAGTGGTTGGGCCTCCTATGCAAACAATAAGAGAAGAACAACCCACATTAGAAGAACTTCCTAGAGAAAAAGGTAAACGACCCTATGCTAAGGTTCCTTCTCTATCATCCTTACAAGGATCAGGAGGTATTCATCAAAAATAAAGCACTTCATCAAGACAAATGAAATTTGAACAAGCTTCCTCCTCTAAGACAAGAAAACCTATGGAAAAACATGACAATATTTTTGAAGATATAAGTAATAAGAGAAGAAGAAATAGACAAGCAAGAGAAAGGAGGAGGAAAAGACGAGCTTTTGCCCAACGAAATATACCTCAACAAGAAAACATTCCACCTAACATTGAATCAAACCAAGAAGAGCTTAAGAATGAACAATTTAAAGACAAAAACAAAAGTTGGGCTATGGTACCTTATGTACCTCTTTCCTCTAACATTCAAGATTGGGAAGACAATAATTTGCTTGATGACAACTGCTAGTTGGGTTGTGCCTTCAGGTAAGTATTTCTAACCCTTTACCTCTGTGTTGTATTTCCCCCGTGATGTGTTATGTGTTGTTTAGGCCTCCTTAGATGACCCTTGATACTCTCGTAAGGTCAAGGATACTGGGAGACCGCCTCTATTGTGACCCTTCTTCTATTTGTATCATCATTCTTCTATCTATCTCATCTCCTCTACTTTATTGATTGTGTGTCGTACCTTAGGGGAATAGCATTGCGGTTGGTGACTTGGGGGCACCCTCCTACGTGACGACCCTAAGGCACTTGTTCTCCTCTCTTGATTTATTGTTTACCTTCTTCTAGTGGTTCTATCAAGCTGGCAGATGACAAAAAACAAATAATACTGATACAGACTACGTGTCCCTTCAGCGAGTAAGAAAAAATGGACCTAGTCAATACATGACGATGGGGTTGATATATATTATCCGACGCTTGGCTAGTAGAATCACTCCGTGTGATATTTTAATGTTGTATTATATTTTCTAACAAACTATTATCACATAGAATTGCACCCAGCTTGGAGAGAGTCTAAGCATTCTAATGACACAATGGGAATGATCTCAAGGTGTGGGACCTTGTAAGTTGAGATCAGACCTCCAGAGAAGGCTGGTTCCTCATTCTAAGCCTAAATCTTAGAGAAAGCTAACTAAACCTAGTGCTAATACTTGCAAGGGAAAAGGGTTAGAAGGAAGCTGAATGAAAAGAGGTGATGCACCAGATTTAAATATAAGAGCCCTCACAGAACTGAGAAAATGCACAAAATAACTAGATACAACTAGTAAACATACACAAATCAAATTGATCTTGACAGAGGAAAGGAGCAAGAAATGATTAGAAGGAATTTAAATATTCACAACTCATCATTCATAGGTCACATAGAGTCAAAATTAGCATGAAGAGGTAAAGTAACTAGCATGTATTTAATTAGAAGGCAAGGTTACAGTAGAGGAGTTCTGTTCGGAATACAGAAGCATGAGGCTAACTATTTTCCAAACTTTTTTACATCTTACGTTCATGTTTATATAGCATCTGATTCCAAACCTTGACCTAATTAGGTTACAATAAAATGCCCCATGGGCTATCAGAGATATCTCTACCAAAAGGAATGACTATCTGCAAAAATTAACTGCAGAAAATATCTGGAGCCTGGGTAGATGGGAGATATTTCTCCTTCAATGAGAACAATTGATTTGTCACCTGCAATCATAAATGCCACAAATATCTAATAAGGGAAGCTGAGAAGATTAGATTTGCATTGAAGGCAAATGAGACAAAATCCCTGAGTAAAGCTTCTACAACAATTTAATCTCTGAACCCTTTGATCCTGTGCCTTATCAGCTCTGAAACCTTTGAATAATTAGGCTCTATTTTCCTTGTTAGTCGAGTTTGCATTTTACTGCATTTGGGGTGCCTGGGAGTCTCCTTTTAAATACCAGTTGTTGAGGAGATTTGTTTTAAGAGATTGATGACTGCCAAGGTTTCTTTTTGATTCTTTGCAGAGGAGGAGCGCTAGTTTGCCACGCATCATCCTATCGCAGCCATACAGAAGGAAGTGGGCCACCACCTTTTGGCTCTGCATGAGCATGCTAAACCCTCCACGTGTCCTTTCAGGTACAAGCTCTTGTTCCTTCTTTGTGAACTGGCCATGTGTCATGATCTTGTGACCGTGCGGAGGATCCTTCCTATCGCCACTTGATTCCTCTACAACAGCTCATGACTGTTGGATTATTGGCCCCACTACAGCCTTCTGCTTGAATGACACCTAGCACCATCTCCTTTGCTTGATGAAATCCTTGATCATATGGTCGTGGCCCCTGATGCACTTGACACGCATCCTCCTTCCGGAGCCATTTGAAGAATCCTTGCTTCCCCTTGTCTCTATGACCCAGAAAGCTGCCACGTGGAGACATCTCGCGATTGCACACATGATCTTCACCATGGGCAAGATTTATTTGCGACAACACATGATCATTTGATCTACATTAGCCCTCTTACTTTCTTACCTTAAGACACTTGGTGTGATCTGCTTCATTTGACTGATTCATAGACCATACTTTACACCTGTCGTTCCTTCGCAGTCGTGCGGAAGGAAAGTGACATCAGCTTGGGAGGTTTGTGAGCATGCGATAGCTCGCCACGTGGCACATTCAGTTCAAGACAAAGCACGTGCACACTAAGTTGTTTTTAAAAGGGGGCCGCCCTAGGTAGACGAAACACAAGGGGCTCAAAATACTTAACTTAGAGGATCCTTGCGGGCAATAGCAGGTCAACAGGAAAATAGAACAAAAAGCACTTGGCCCCACATAATACCCTTAGGGTTTAGGGTTTAAGGTCTTGGGAACATGATTCTTTAGAAATTTTAAAATTCTAAGACCCTAAACACATGGGAATTTGAAGGCTTCTGGGTCTACAGAACCAGGCTTTAGATGGATTGAACGAGAATTTTAAGAGTGGACCAATGGACTCTAAACAGAGGAAAAAAGGGTCAACATTTTGGCGATTCATAGGGATGTTTTCCTGCTAAACGAAATGGCCAGTGGCCTTAAGTATCCATTGGGCATGGAGTCCAAGAGAAGAACTAGGGGGAAAAACAATTGAAACCTACCTCCAAAACACAAAAAGGGGAAGAGGCCTGCATTCTCCTAATGACAATGCGGCCTGTGCATAAGCACTTAGGGAAAGGGAAACCTAAAATAGGAATTTAAACTACAACAATACATACAAAACCTCATGCCCACCTTAATGGTAAGATTTGAGATGAATCCCATTAACTGGGATTGGCAGAACCTCTCCAATCAACCTAGAGAGTTGGAATGCATTGGCCTGCTTGTAGATGATAATAATATAGGGGCCACTCCACATGGTATCAAACTTTGAATGTCTCCCAACTTTGGCCATGTCTACATCCCATTTCAGCACTGTCTCCTTCACTGAATGTTATACCAGTAGATTTCTTGTCAAAGGTTCTCTTTACTTGATCTTGATGGTCTTTGAGGGTCTTCATGGCAATGTCCCTCTTCTCTTCAAGTTCTAACAACTCTGTAAGTCTTATTGCCATAGTATCATTCTCCATTAATTCCAATTGCTGTGCAAACTCAAGAGAAGGCAACTCTAATGATAACAGAACCCTTGCTTCCCTTCCATATACCAACATGAAAGGGGAATTGCCTATGGCTCTTTTGGGAGTGATTCTATCAACCCAAAGAGCGGTCTTTAACCTAGAGTGTCAGGTTCTTTGATTATCTTCCACTTTTTTCTTGATGATTCTGATCAGGTTTTTGTTGGTGGATTCAGCCAAGCTGTTTCATTGAGGGTAGTAATTAGATGAGGTCTTCAAATATACCTTGTAGTTCAATGCCCATTCACTAAATTTCATGCCTACAAAGGCCTTGGCATTATCAGATATAATGGTGGATGACACACCAAACCTTGTAACTATACCCTCAAGGAAGTCCACAATGGATGCCTCTGTGGCATCCCTTAATGCATCTGCCTCTATCCATCTAGTGAAATAATCAGTGGCTGTGAGAATCCACTTATGGCCAGCACTAGAAGGTGGATTAATTACTCCAATGAAGTGTTGCAAGTATGAGGTAAACCAGTGTTGTCATTGATGTCAACATACTCATATTGCATTGACAAGAAGGATTCGATGAGCAGTGTGCTGAGGATATTGAGAAAATTAGCCTCAGTCAGGAACAGTGAAGAACAGTGATAAGAAGAAGGCAAATGTATTGTATAGGATATGAACCGGAGGATGCGGATTAAAGGGTTTGTAGATATGAGTCTTGAGATGCTTCAGTTAAGATTTTAGAGGTCCGCATGAAGATCTGAAGGAGTTGTGGCTGTCGGTGTGGAACCGGTTCCGACAAGTGTTCAGAGGTGACAGAGGATCATAGAAAGGTCCGGTGAGGTTCAGAATTGTATAATCCTAATCTGCGGATTGGAAGGAGTGTTTGGGATGTCCTTTTGATGTGTCATCTCGAGTTGTGTATGATTTTGAGGTCCAGAAGTGCCTTTTGCATTGTGACAGTGATGACAGACTGTGTTCTTGAAGTTCCAGATGAGGAAGAGAAGAGATTCTAGTAAGTAGAGAAAGTGCAGATGTACCTGGTCATTTAGGCAGGCTTGTGAAGGTTCTTGGATCATGATGAGGTTGTGTTGTTGCTCCGCATTGATGGTAGAGCTCGGAATTGAAGTTATTCTTCCGGATGAAGTTCTTGTTCCGGCTAGCCGACCGGATGAGTTGTTCATCCTGCGAATGTTCTTGTGATGGCCGACCGGATGTGTTATTCATCTTGCGGTTGATTGCTGACTTAGATGATTGTTCCTAAGTCGATGTCTTGTATAAACAAAGGTTTGTGAGTTCATTTAGTAGTGTGGATTGTGTGGATAAGTATGGTGTAGCGAAGAGAAGTGCGAAAGGCAGAGCAGGGGTTTTTGGGCTTAAATGGAACTGATCCGGACATAGTAGAGATGTCATTCTCCAGTTCAAGATTGTGATTCTTATCACTTTGTAGACAGTGTGTCTCTTTGTAGGCAGTGGGCCTCTTTGTGAGCAGTGTGCTCGGGCAGTGAGCCCTAATTGGCAAGTGCCATTCTTTTTCTTATTCTTCTAACAGAGAATAATCCTTGGGTTAATCACCTCGTGGTTTTTCCCTTAACTGGGTTTTCCACGTCAAAATCTTGGTGTTTAATGTGTTGATGTTTATCTGCTCTTATGTTTGTGCATTATGCTTTCATGGATGATTAACTGATATACTGTTAACTAACAAGAAGAATCAAGTATTAAAAGTAGAGCAGGTTTTTATACAACTGATTCACCCCCCTCTCAGTTGTATGCCCTAGATCCAACATGAAGTCTAAACCCCATTGAGCAAAAGACTGATATGTTTTGATTGGATGAAGGGGAAGATATGTCAGTCTTTGCTTTCTAGCAAATAATGCACATTCTTTGCATCTTCTAATCCATCTATGTGCATCACTGAATAGACTAGGCCAGTAATAACTGGCCCTCATGATTTTCATTGCAATTATTCTAGGAGAGTAATGGCCACCAATAGGGCCACTATGAAATTCTTCTAAAACTCTAGAAGCCTGAAATTCTTCTAAGACTCTAGAAGCCTGATGCATCTAAGAAGAACTCCATTGATGTCTTTTCTAAACAAGACACCATCAACAATAACATAAGGGATGGATTGGAGTCTGAAATACCTTCTTTTGGCCTGACCCAATCCATTAGGGCATCTTTCTAACTACAGAAATGTGAACATGTCATGATACCAGTCAGTTGGAGTATGAGGCTCAACTGATTGTGCCTGCCCTTGAACACATACGACTTCACTTCTATCTTTGACATCTGCTGCCATTTGTTCACATAGGCCTTTGCCATGAACCAGTCTGGTAATGTTGATGTTAATGTCATATTCCATCACCTTGGTGATCCACCCAACCCTTTTTTCATTAATATCCTTGCTCAGGAGGAATTATTTCACACCGGGGTGGTTCACCATCAACTAAATCTTGCTGTTAGAAAGAATACGTCTGAACTTTTCTAAAGCTTTCACAATAGAAAATACCTGTTTCTCTATAAAATCATAATTCATCTCATATTCTTTAAGAGGCTGGCTGAAGAAAGCAATTGGCTGTTCCAAATTTTCTTCATTCTGTTGAATTATAATAGTTGATATACCCTCCTTGCCTCCAAAGGCATAAAGGATGAAATCCTTCTCATAATTAGGGTTTATCAGTGTAGGGGCTTGTGCAATGGCTTTCTTGATAGCTTCAAAACTATCCCTGCCTTCCTTAGACTAAGAGAAGGCAACATTCTTTTTTAGCATAGATTTGAGGGGCTTTGCTATTGAAGTAAAGTTAGGTATGAACCTCCTCACAAATTTGATCATTCCCAGGAAACTCTGCAGACCTTTCTTATGACTGGGAAGAGGAAGAGAAAGAATGGCACTTGTTCTTTCTAGATCAATGGCCAATCCTTCTTTGGAAACCACATACCCTAACAACTTGCCTTCTGGGACAGCAAATACACACTTTTTAGGATTCAATGATATCCCAAACTCTTTGCATCTTTCAAAGACTTTTCTCAAATGACCCAAGTGGTTAGCTGCATGCTTGGAATACACAGTTAGATCATCAAGATAGACTAAAATAATATCATTTATTAGGCCTTTGAAGGCCAAATCCATTGCTCTTTGAAATGTTGCTCCAACATTTTTCAATCCAAAAGGCATCTTTTGATAAGCCAAAGTACCCTACTTGGTGGTAAAGGCTGTCTTGTACCAGTCTAATTCTTTCACAAGAATTTGATTGTAGCCTGAGTAGCCATCTAGGAGTGAAAACCTTTCAGTACCTACTACTGTTTGTAAAATCTACTCCATGGAAGTGAGTGGATAGTGGTCTTTAAGTGAGGCCTTATTCAAGTCTCTAAAGTCCACACAAAATCTAATTTCCCCATTCTTCTTCCTAACTGTAACTAAGTTGGCTACCCAAGAGGAATGTTTGATAGGGTAAATGATTCTAGCCTCTATAAGCTTGGATAGCTCTTTTCTCATTAATGGATAAATTTTGGGATTGACTGGCCTCTGCTTTTAGTGGATAGGCTTGGCATTAGGATTTAGGTCAATAGTATGTTGGATTAAACCAGGATCAAAGAATTTTAAATCCATATAATCCCAAGCAATTAGATCATCAAATTCATTGCAAAGCTCAATAAAACCTTGCCTTTCAGCTTGCTCACATACCTTCCCATGCTTGAGAAATCTTCCTTGTGCAATCTCTACTTCTTCATAGTCCTACCTTTTGACTGTCATGTTCATTTTTTCTTTCTTTTGCTGATCATTAGCACCGAATATACTTTCTAGGGTGATCAGCACTCTAGGCAACTTGTTGGTCTTCAACTGGATAATCTGATCACCATATTGTTCTTGAAAATTTGACTAATTTTTGGCAGCAAACTCTGCCTCATCTTGCAAGAAATTCACAATTTTTTGGTCACTTTCAAACACTTGCCAGCTTATCATTTTGTCAGGCACAACAGGTCTGACAACAATCCTTACATATTGATCTAAGTTTTGCTTGACATTCTGAGGAATATCAAACTGTGCACCAACTGTAGCTAACCTGTCATCATCTATGTTCTTTTGTCTGGGGATTGCCTGAATGTTGAAGGCATCAAAGTCTTCAATCATGTCCCATAATCCGTGTTTGTATGACTTTAGCAAGTCATTCTTTCAAGCACTTAGTTTTTTGATTTGGTGGACAAAAAGTTCACTATCACCAAATACCTGCAAGGCTTTTATTCCTCTTCTTTGTGCTAGCTGTATGCCCTGAATCAATGCTTTGTATTCAGCTACATTGTTAGTATAGCTAAACTACAATTTGAATGAAGAGAAATAACTTGCTTTTTGGGGTGAAATCAATACAACCCCAACACCTACTCCATTTTTGCTTCTAGAGCCATCAAATTACATCTGCCATATCCCACTTGGATTTAATTTTTCTTTTTCAAGATTGGGGATCTTCATCATGGATACAACAAGTACCCAACCATGTTTCCTCTATGTGATTAGGAGTGTCAAACTGAAAACAATTAGCCCACTCATCTAGTAGTATATTAGGTATTTCATCCACAGGTGTGGTGGTTTCATGTCTGCTGCTATCTTCTTCTTCCAATTCATGCATTTTGCAATTCATGTTGTTTGGGTTAGAAGAGTAGGGATCTATATGGTCATTTCCAATAGGCTCAACCCTAATGGTCACTTTAGTGCCATTTCTAGTTCTAAATAACATGTGGGACCACTCAGAAGATAAATACCCACCTATCTTTGTAGTGAAATCCCTAGATAAGCATATGCCAAAGTATGCAGGGAGATCTATAACAAATATATCTTGTGAAACATAGTAGCCAGGGCATGCATGTAAGGTGAGCTCTAAACCTTTAATAAGACATCCTGTCTTGACAATAGTACCATCTAATTGAACTACACCCTTGTTCATAGGTTCATAATTAATACCCAACCTATCAACAATGTTTTTTGGCATGAAAGAGGTACCCACCCCAGAATCTATCATACAATTATGCAACAATTTATCACCTATGACTAGGGAAACATAAAATGGAGGGGGCTTGTTAGTTTTTCTTGTACTTACTTCCTTCTTGGGCTGAGATAGATTGATTGGGGCAACAATCCTTTCACTTACGAACTCCACGCCAGAATGACTAAAATCAGTTAGGGCTTCTTGGAGAAGGTTCCTTTGGGATGGGATCAATAATGCATCCCACATGCTAACACCTATATTTATTTTCTTTATCTGATCCACTATATTGAAAGGTGTTTGGCTACCCTTTTGAAACATTTTAGTGACTGTGGAGTCACTTAAATCTTTTGTTGTTCTTCACTTGGTTTGACTGTTGGGATTGAATTAGCATTACCAATAATTGGATCTACTTGCTTTGAAGGGACATCAGGCACCTTCTCTTTAGTTGTAACTGTTGGAGTTGTATTAGGGACATGTGCATGGCTAATTACAGGAACTGGTGTGTCTTCAACAACTCTTCTCTTTGATCTTGTATTGAATGCAACCGGGCCAGCTCTTTGATTAACACAACAATGCTCATCATGAGTCCAATTCATTAGGGTTGCATTGTTTTACATCTGTTCTTGACTTTCAACCACTCCTTGGTTGATGTTAGCCTGTTGTTCTAAACTTTATGGCTGCTCTTGTACTATCAAAACATGACTAAAATGTCCTCCTTGGCACAAATTTTGGTCCTGTGGCTGATTGCAAGGGAAACACCAACTATCATCTTGGGCTAGATTGTTCTAAATTGGGACAAGGTACCCTCAAGTGCTTGCTGCATTAGGATTAATAGCATTCAAAGGTCTGACATAACTAGGCCACCCTTGCATTTGCATATTGTTCTTATATGACAGCCTGTTTTGTTGATAACCCTGATTGAAGGGTTGATATGTCTGGTTGGAGGGCTAATAAGGCCTATTTGACTGTGTATTCTACCTCCTTGCCAATGTCAACTCATTACTCAACTTTCTAACCAGGGCACTACTTTCTTCCAATTGTTCAAGTATAGGTGAAGCTAGAGAAGGAATAGGGTTGACTGTAGTGGGAATTGGAGCAATGGCAACAAGTTGTATGATAGGGGTTTTTGGAAATAGAGGCATAGGTGGCCTTGGAGAAATCTTTCTTGCTTGAATTAGACAATTTTCTACTCTAATAGTTGTATCATAAGCATTACGCAAGACAACCCCACCCATAGACTGAATCATGATGGAAATATCAGGATTTAAAGACCTTAGGTAGTAGATAAATGTTGTGTTCAGAGAGGGTTTCACCAGTAGAGGAATCCTATCCCATGTCTTCTAAAAATGGTAGTTGAAATCTACCATGTACTCATGTGGAGCTCTCTTGATTGAGGCCAACTACTCCATAAGTGACAAATGATCACTTCTATCTTCAATGTGTTGGCACAACTTAGTGCCTAAGTCATCCCAATTATGAATTGAATTAGGTTGGAGACCTATATACCACTGTAGGGCTTTACCCTTGAGAGAAGAAGCCATTAACCTCACAGCCACGTTGTCAGCAATGACATTGTGGATAGAGCAGACACTTGCAACACCCTGTATGTGTTCAATAGAAGTAGTTGAGTTTTCACCATTGAAAAATGGTATAGCCTTTAAGGCCGATGTGGGGATGTCATCATATTGTGCTAGGTCTAAAGGGATGTCCCCATGAAATGCAACAAATGGAAAGTTTCTTGCCATGTTAGGTATATTCAGATTAATGACTATAGGTATATGTAGGGTTCTAACTGAATGCTGAGACCTAACTTGAAAATTCAATGGAGGAGGAGTAGACCAAGCTCTTATATGCATTGAAATATTATTTCTGTTTTCCCTCATAGGGGACCTAGACAATCTTGTTCTTTTTCTTCTTTTAGTAAATGAGAGTTCAATAAATTGGAAATTACCTCTAGAAGAAGACCTTGTCTGTACTCTAGGCATGAAATGTTCAATAATTGTGTAGGAACTAGGCCAGTAGAGTCGCCATATGCCTGTTAAACGCTTTCACAATAGCAAGTGAACTAAGAATGACACCAAATCCTTAGTCCAGCTCTTTCTCAGAGCAGAGTGTCCCATTGGGCGTGCCAGAAACTGCTATCACATAGAATTGCACCCAACTTGGAGAGAGTCCAATAATTCTAATGACATAATGGGAATGACCTCAAGGTGTGGGACCTTGTAAGTTGAGATCAAACCTCTAAAGAAGGCTAGTTCCTCATTTTAATCCTAAAGCTCATAGAAAACTAACTAAACCTAGTGCTAATATTTGTAGGGGAAAAGGGTTAGAAGGAAGTTGAATGAAAAGAGGTGATGCACTAGATTTAAATATAAGAGCCCTCACAAAACTGAGAAAATGCACTAAATAACCAGATACAACTAGTAAACATACACAGATCAAATTGATTTTGACAGAGGAAAGGAGCAATAAATGATTAGAAGGAATTTAAACATTCACAACTCATCATTCTTAGGTCACATAGAGTCAAAATTAGCATGAAGAGGTAAAATAACTAGCATGTATTCAATTAGAAGGCAAGGTTATAGTAGAGGAGTTCTGTTTGGAATACAGAAGCATGAGACTAACTATTTTTAAAACTTTTTTACATCTTACATTCATTCTTATATAGCATCTGATTCCAAACCTTGACCTAATTAGGTTACAATGAAATGCCCCATGGGCTGTTAGAGATATCTCCGCCATAAGGAATGACTGTCTGCAAGAATTAACTACAGAAAATATCTAGAGCCTCGGTAGATAGGAGATATTTCTCCTTCAATGAGAACAAATGATTTTTCACTTGCAACCATAAATGCCACAAATATCTAATAAGGGTAGCTGAGAAGATCGGATCTGCATTGAAGGCAAATGAGACAAAATCCCTAAGTAAAGATTTTACAACACTTTAATCTCTGAACCCTTTGATCATGTGCCTTATTAGCTCTGAAACCTTTGAATAATTAGGCTCTATTTTCCGTGTTAGCCGAGTCTACATTTTACCACCTTTGGGATGCATGGGATTCTCCTTTTAAATACGGGTCCTTGATGAGATTTGTTTTAAGAGATCGATGGCTGCCAAGGTTTCTTTTTGATTCTTCGCAGAGGAGTGCTAGTTCGCCATGTGTCATCCTATCATAGTTGCACAAAAGGAAGTGGGCCACCACCTTTTAGCTCTACGTGAGCATGCTAAGCCCTCCACATGTCCTTTCAGGTACAAGATCTTGTTCCTTCTTCGTGAGTTGGCCACGTGTCATGATCTCGTGGCCGCGTGGAGGATCCTTCCTATCACCAAGATTCCTTTGTGACAGCACGCGACCATTGGATTATCGACCCCACCGTAGCCTTCCGCTCGAATGACACCTGGCGCCATCTCCTTTCCCTGATGAAATCCTTGATCATATGGCCGTGGGTCTGTGATGCACTTGACATGCGTCCTCCTTCCGAAGCCATTTGAAGAATCCTCGCTTCCCCTTGCCTCTATGACCTAGAAAGCCGCCACGTGGAGACATGTCGCAATCGCGCACATGATTTTCACCATGGGCAAGATTCATCTGCGACAGTGCACGACCGTCTGATCTACATTAGTCCTCTTGCTTTCTTACCTTAAGACACTTGGTGCGATCCGCTTCATTTGACCGATTCATAGACCATACTTTACACCCGTCGTTCCTTCACAACCACGCAAAAGGAAAGTAACATTAGCTTGGGAGGTTTGTGGGCATGCGATATCTCGCCATGTGGCACATTCAACTCAAGACAAAACGCATGCACATTAAGTTGTTTTTAAAAGGGGGCTGTGCTAGGTAGATGAAACACAAGGGGCTCAAAATACTTAACTTAGAGGATCCTTGCGGGCAATAGCAGGTTGATGGGAAAATAGAATAAAAAGCACTCGTCCCCACAGAATACCCTTAGGGTTTAGGGTTTAAGGTCTTGGGAACATGATTCTTCAAAATTTTTAAAACTCTAAGACCCTAAACACATGGGACTTTGAAGGCTTCTAGGTCTACAGAAGTAGGCTTTATATGGATTGAACGAGAATTTTAAGAGTGGACCATTGGACTTTGAACAAAGGAAAAAAAGGTCAACACAAACCATAACAATATAGCTGCTCCATGCACCTTGTTTATCTTGGGTCTCGCCTTGGTTACACTTGGTTATGAGATCTCTGTAGTATAGCCCCACAGTTATACTTGGTTTTTGAATCCGTAGTATAACCTTGGCTCTTGATGTGATTACTTTCATGCATTGCTTTTTTATCATGTGATGTGGTTATTATCTTAGAGAAAGATTTCTAACCTCTCTTCTTGTAGAACTATGTGTTTGTGGGAACATTTGATGATCATAAAGTACTTGTCACCTGTGGGGGCATGGGCTTTGCGAGAGCTCTTGTTCCCTTGCGTGTTTTCTCTCTACCTTAATGTGCTACACGATATCAACCACCTTAAGGTGGGGGCATATAAGGTAAGCTGTCTGATGATTTTGGTACTAACAAAGCATGTTTGTAAGCCCTTTGTGGAGGTGGGATGTTGTATCTCCAAACGAGTGCACATCTTTATTTTATATTGCAATCAAAAATCCCTTTGCAGAGGCGGGATATTGTGCATATCCTTTTATTTAAATCCCTCTGTGGAGGCGGCGATGGTGTAACTCTTGAGCTAGTGCACATCCTTTTTATTTCAAAAGTCCTCCGAGCAGGAGGGGTTGGTGTATCCTCCCTTAAGCGTGTCTTTGGTGGTTGTTGTGGCATAAGCCTAATCGTTAGGTGTTCCTGTAGCATTCTTGAGATGGTGGAGGCTTAGCAATACGTTCCTTTCATCACCTTATTTGTCATGTTTTAGATATATAATATGTCTTTGGCATGTTATATGACGCTCGTGTTTTCCATGTGTTTTCCCCTTGTGTAGTCTAAAGCTGTGTGTCTATGCGCCCCTCGAGACACTTGGGTTTGTATGATGTGTTTGTTCCCTAGTGTAGTGTAAAGCTATGTGACCATGAGTCCCTCCCTACACCTTAGGTTTTGTATGGCATGTTTGTTCTCAAAGTGTAGTCTAAAGATGCGTGGCGATGAGTCCCTCCCTACAGCCAGCAGAATCAAATGCACCGCACTGCAGCCTGAATGCGCAGAAATAGGGAGTGCATGCAACGTTGTACAAAAGCGCAACAACAGAAGGTAAATGCGCAAAAAATAGAGGTATATGCGCAACTATGACAGATGTGCCATTAGACAGAGTAGATGTGCCAATAGACAGAATACATGCGCAACTATAATGGATACGTCGTTAGACAGAATGGATGCATCGAAATGTAGGGTATATGCGCAGCTATGATGCAGGCGCAAGAATAGAGGTTAGATGCACAATTTTTGAGGGTAAATGCACTGTAGTATCAAATGCGCCAATTCGCGAGGTAAATGCGCTGGGAAGTCAGATGTGCCGAAAGGTTAGATGCACCAACTCAGAATGCAAATGTGTCACTTCGGGGGTTAGATGTGCCAGATGCCTCTGTCAGAACCTGTTCGTCACCTGTACGAACCAATCACTTGAAAACACTCAGTTTATTGATTAGTAAGAGGGGCAAGGGCCCCACGGTGGGCACCAAAAATGTGAGGGGGAAAATAGGTTAATCAAATCAATGAAAACAAAACCCAAACATCAATGGAAGTTAAAAGCAAAGAAGATTAAAACAAGCACCAATGATATACTTGTTATCCTATTTTCCTCTGCTCAGAGCCAAATAGTTCACCTGGTATTTTCTTTGAAAATCCTTTGAAAAGCCCCCATATAGCTTAAAGTGCCAAATTTCCCAAAGAGCCTTGCCTAAAAGACCTTACCATTGGAAAGAGCTCGAAAAAATAGGTAGGTTTGCTTTTTACACCACCCTGAAATTCAGCCAAATAAAGAGGTTATCCATGGTCAAAGTTTTGGTCAACATACACTTCAAATGTACATTTGGCGGGCTTGCAAATCTATATCGGCCTTAGAAAATATGAAAAAATTTGAGTTATATACATTTTCTGAATGTATATCGGGCCAAGGAAATGCATATACATTTAGGGAATCTTCTACAGATTCTCAGAATATTCGCTAAATGTATATCGGGTTTGCATGTATATAGGGGCTTGTATATTCAGATATACAAATGGAGATACAAAGAAATGTGCAATGCAATATACAAGGCCGACGGACATACATGTGCTACAGTGGATGTACATTCGCCAAAAATATAAAGGCTGAAATATACAAGGTAATATACATTGAAGATTCCTCAGAATATTCCGCGCTTGTATGCATAAAAAGGCTTGTATATTGCTTTGTATGTTCGCACATACAATCAGCTATATACAAATGAAGATATGCATCGCGGGTATATTCTATCAAAGATACCTTGCTTGTATGTGAGACGGTTTGTATTTTGCGTTTGTATATCCGCATATACAAACAAATGTGCATTCGTTACAGCGCCACAGAGGGGAGATACAAAGGATCCATACAAAGAAATATACAAAGGAGTTTGTATATCTTGGAGGTACAAATGGTGGGTCCCGTGCATATACAAGGGGGATTGTATGTTTTTACATACAAAGGGTCATGTGAACAGTCGCTTTTATATTGCGATATACAAGTCAAAGATACAGGCCGATATGCAGGCCAGATTTCAAATGGATATCATTTCTGCCTCATTCAGGCTCCGAGTCCGTTTTGTATGTATGAGGCCATTTGTATATTGCGATATGCAAGAAAAAATACAAAGAGTGGAGATGCAAGCCGGACTTGACAGGTAATCAAATATACTTAAAGGTCATTTGGGGTCTGACTTGTATGTATATGGCGCTTGTAGATTGCGATATACAAGTCAATGATGCATTGCATATACAAGGCAGATTTGAATCAAGGATCAGTTTCGGCACATAAGAGTTTGGAGTCCGCCTTGTATAAATAGGCGTTTGTATATTTTGCATATACAAAGAAATGTACAAGACCAAAATATACAAGCTGGATCTGGCAGAACATAAAGAAGCAGCTAAAGGTCATTTGGGGTCCATAGCTAGTATGATTGCATATGCACAAGGAGACATATAGGTGGTGGGGCCCGCAAATGTAAGGGGATATTGTATGTATATACAATTTCGAACATACAAGGCATATGCAGAGCCCGATATACAAGGTGCCCTGCACATACAAAGGAGTTATAGGAAGGTTTTTGAATGCCAATTTAGGCACCAAGATGCAAGCGATATACACACAGATGCAGATGCAGTATATACAGGTGGTTGACCAAATCTTTGACCGCTTGTATCTTCCTCATTTCAGCGAATTTCGACATGCTGTAAGAGGCAAAAGTGCATGTTTTTGCCTCCTCTTTCATTTGAGCAAGTTTTTGGGGGAATTTTCCAATTTTCAATTTTTAGATCTGAGGATGCATGTTTTGAATGATGAATATTTTAGCGATGACTTTCAACAGATGAAGATATTTTTGGGGCATTCATTGCTGCACAAAGATGATGCAGCTCACATTGATAGTCAGAAATATCTTCCCACCTTCCTCTTCCAGATATTTTCATCTTTTCTACTGTAGATCGATGAGTAAGCTGCTTGCATTTAAGACTCAAAAATATCTCATATCCGCCCAGTGCCAGATTTTGACGCCATAGCTGGATGGTCATTAAGGGCAAATATTTTTCTGTTCTAGCTCATAGGGCAAATTTTGTAACTGCCCTAGGATAGTTTGGAATGCTATATATAGGCATTCGAATGTTGTAAATAAGGTTGGAAATTTTTTGGCATTAAGGCTTTTTGGTTTCCAAACAGGGTTTTCATATGCTGTAACCGTGCCTTTCTGTCAAATATATGCAAGTTAATTTTACCTCTTTACTGATTTTTCTAGTTATGTGTGAATCTGCATATGGTTTGTTTGTGAATGTTAAATTCCTCTTAATCATATTGCTTCTCGCCTCTACTAGAGTCATCTAACCTGTGTATGCCTACTTGCCATATTCTGATTGTATTGTGCATCCTTCAGTGTTGTGGAAATTTCTTTAAATCTGTCTGGTGCATCACCCTTATTTTCAAGCTTTTATTTCATTTCCATTACAAGCTTTCTCTCTCCCTTTTCCCCTCAAAATTTAGTAGTTTTAGGTGATAACTAGACAAGGAAGCCGGCCTTCTCTGGAGGTCTGATCTCACTTAGCAAAGTCCCACACTTAGAGATCAGTCCCATGTTACTCTAGTTTGCAGAGGCTTCACGGCTGTCTGCAAGGGTGCAAAACTGGGTGATAACAACTTTGGCACACCCGGTGGGACCAATGTGATGAACTTATCATCAAAATACTGAGAGATTTGGTGTTTCTTCCAGTATTATTAGCCTTTGGAGGCAGTACAAGCAACACCATGGTGACTCTAATGGCGAATCAGCTGGTTATAGCAATCTAGTTTTTTCGAAGCAGCTAATGAGGTTGGTGCTACTTGTTAGTTTTACTATCATTTCACAGTTTTCATAGCACCTGGTGACTCCATTTGGTGTTCCAACTCACATCTTAGTGTGCAAGACCCTGTGGTCTATATTCATTCCTAATTTATGATCTAGACTTGACTATGTTATGATTTACCCTTGCAATGTCTAGTTATCAACACCACAATGGTTATTCTCCTCCATTCCATGAAGATTCAAACTTTTGCCCTCCAAATAGTTCTTTGCCTCATTACAACCAGCATTACTGGCAAGAGCATTTTCAAGCCAATTTTGCTTATCCTTGTTTGCAACCCATTCATACCTATAGTCAGCCTTGTGAAGCCCATCCTAGTCTAAATCAAATGTGCAGCCTCCTTAGTCAGTCCCAAAATGATACTGATTTGGGTGGCCTTAAGAGTTTGTTAATGGATTTCCAAAGGAAAATTTCAGAGATAGATAAGGAAGCACAGTATAACAGGTAGCAAGAGGAGCTTGCATATCAAGCTTATTTGTCAGAGCAGGAAGCACAGTATAACAGGCAGCAAGAGGAGCTTGCATATCAAGCTTATTTGTCAAAAGAAGAGGTAGAAAATAGAGGGGTGTATGAAGAGACATTCTTGAACATGCAACTTGCAGCTAAGGAGAAACAAATGAAACAGTTGCTTGCTCAAGAACAAGAGCTCAAAGTAAAAAATTTCTCTCCTATTCCCAGTTTCAGACAGGTTCATCCTTCAAACCTAAGTGAATCGGTGAAAGTGGCTCAGGCTTCGTTGTCATGGAAGCCTTCTTGGGTCCACCATCCTGGTTATAAAATGCCAAATCTTGTGAAGGCCAATCCTCTCATACCAATTCAAAATCAGGAGAAGGTTGTAGAACCCAGGCCTATCGTAATCCCAAGTTTCAGGCAGCCTTCTTCCTTGAAGGTTCCAAGTTGGAAAGGGCCATCTCTTCCACCCTGTGTTGACCCTTCACCAAACATACAAATGGAAACATGCTCTAGCATTCAACCAGCAAAAGAGGAGTAAAGTAGGTTTGTGTTGGCTCCATCTCAAAAGTTGGAAACTCAGTTAGCTTTTTCTTCTCCAAATCCATTTTTTAGTGAGGAGAGTTCCAAGGTCAGAATACCAAGCTTCAAGTAGGGAGAGCCTCCTAAATGTCCTAAATTGGATATCCCAAGTTTTAGAGGGCCTCATCCATTGCAACAAGAGCAGCCTAGACTCCACAAGTTTCCAGGGTTCAAAGCCTCTATCCCTCTACAGGAGCAATTTGTTCCTACACTCACAGAGAAAAAATTGTTTGAATCTATTGGACCTGTGAGTATTGTTAAGGTCACTTCAATGATGGATGATGATGCCCTACTTCACGAGCTATCTGACTATGTTGAAGATGAAGAAAGTGTGCAGTTGGTTGTGGATATGCTGCAACAAGAGAACATAGAAAATCATGACAAATTGCTGCAGTTTGAGGCTGAGCATGATAGTGAGGTTCCAAACCATAAAGAAGATCAGGCATGTTGCTCTATGCTAGATTATCCAAAGGCTGATTATGCTGATATGCTTGAGGAGCTCCCATGTTTTATTGAAAATAATGAGGAGACTAAACATGGACGAGAGCAAGTTGAAGATTTGTTCTTTATTATCCAGCAGGGATATCAACTTCTTGGTGGGGAAGTTTTCTCTTTTGAACATGTGCACGGCTCATTTTTTGAGCCTAAATTAGAAAATCATGAACATCTTGTTCATAAGGTACAGGCAGCCATATTTGTAGTAGAATCATAGGAGCCAGAGTATTCAAATCAGCAAGAAGAGGAATGCAGCCATGATGATATTATATCAATACTCTTGGGTTCTTTGAGGGAAGAGGGAGAAAGCCATGAGATCCCAAGTCATCTGTTTCACACGCAACAACAACATGAGAGTCAAATGGAGGGCACCATCATACCAATTGAAGAGAAAAAAGAGGAGGAATCAGAGCAGAGACATGAGATCCAACATGATTTGCATGTCATTTCAAGGGGATGCCCAATCAGGCATCTAGCTCAGCTGGAGACATATCAAGAGGAGTCACCACTTGTCATGCTTACCCCCAAGCATGAAGTTGAGCATCAAAATGAGTGGGATCAGCCCATTTATTCATCACAAGTTAGAAACATCAGCAATCATTCCAGGTGGATAGGTGAGTTTATCTCCACTTTGAAGGGGATGTTTTATCAATCTTTCATATGTACATTTTCCCCCTATCTCTTTTTAACTGCCCATATGAATGGGAAACATTATAAATTGTTAAGGAAGGGTAGTTATTTTCAAGAACCAGTTAATGGCTTTGTTTAAAGTCATGTCTGATTTGTTAGTTTAGGATTAGAGTAGGTTTCATTTCTATTTTAGTTTTTCTTTTCTATAAGTGCTTCTGCATAGGCTACATTGTCATTAGGACAATGCAGGTCCCTTCCCCTTTTTTGTGTTTTTGGAGGTAGGTTCCAGTTTTCCAGCAAGTTTTAGACTCGACCCCATGCCCAATGGATACTATAAGGCCACTGATCTAATTGTTTAGCAAGCAAACACCCCATAGAGGTCGCCAAAAATGTTATCCTATTTTCCTCTGCTCAGAGCCAAATAGTTCACCTGGTATTTTCCTTGAAAATCCTTTGAAAAGCCCCCATAAAGCTTAAAGTGCCAAATTTCCTAAAGAGCCTTGCCTAAAAGACCTTACCATTGGAAAGAGCCTGAAAAAATAGGCAGGTTTGCTTTTTACACCACCCTGAAATTCGGCCAAATAAAGAGGTTATCCATGGTCAAAGTTTTGGTCAACATACAGTTCAAATATACATTTGGTGGGCTTGCAAATCTATATCGGCCTTAGAAAATATGAAAAAAATTGAGTTATATACATTTTCTGAATGTATATCGGGCCAAGGAAATGCATATACATTTAGGGAATCTTCCGTAGATTCTCAGAATATTCGCTAAATGTATATCAGGTCTGCATGTATATAGGGGCTTGTATATTTAGATATACAAATGGAGATACAAAGAAATGTGCAATGCAATATACAAGGCCGACAGACATACATGTGCTACAGTGGATGTACATTCGCCAAAAATATAAAGGCTGAAATATACAAGGTAATATACATTGAAGATTCCTCAAAATATTCCGCGCTTGTATGCATAAAAAGACTTGTATATTGTTTTGTATGTTCGCACATACAATCGACTATATACAAATGAAGATATGCATCACATGTATATTCCATCAAAGATACCCTGCTTGTATGTGAGACAGTTTGTATTTTGCGTTTGTATATCCGCATATACAAACAAATGTGCATTTGCTACAGTGCCGCAAAGGGGAGATACAAAGGATCTATATAAAAAAATATACAAAGGAGTTTGTATATCTCGGAGGTACAAATGGTGGGTCCCGCACATATACAAGGGGGATTGTATGTTTTTACATACAAAGGGTCACGTGAACAGTCGCTTGTATATTGCGATGTACAAGTCAAAGATACAGGCCGATATGCAGGCCATATTTCAAATGGATATCATTTCTGCCTCATTCAGGCTCCGGGTCTATTTTGTATGTATGAGGCCATTTGTATATTGCAATATGCAAGAAAAAATACAAAGAGTGGAGATGCAAGCCGGATCTAACAGGTAATCAAATATACTTAAAGGTCATTTAGGGTCTGACTTGTATGTATATGGCACTTGTATATTGTGATATACAAGTCAATGATGCATTGCATATACAAGGTGGATTTGAATCAAGGATCAGTTTTGGCACATAAGAGTTTGGAGTCCACCTTGTATAAATAGGCGTTTGTATATTTTGCATATACAAAGAAATGTACAAGACCAAAATATACAAGCTAGATCTGGCAGAACATAAAGAAGCAGCTAAAGGTCATTTGGGGTCCGTAGCTAGTATGATTGCATATGTAGAAGGAGACATACAGGTGGTGCGGCCAGCAAATATAAGGGGAAATTGTATGTATATACAATTTCGAACATACAAGGCATATGCAGAGCCCGATATACAAGGCGCCCTGCACATACAAAGGAGTTACAGGAAGGTTTTTGAATGCTGATTCAGGCGCCAAGATGCAAGCGATATACACACAGATGCAGATGCAGTATATGTAGGTGGTTGACCAAATCTTTGACCGCCTGCATCTTCCCCATTTCAGCAAATTTTGACATGCTGTAAGAGGCAAAAGTGCATGTTTTTGCCTCCTCTTTCATTTGAGCAGGTTTTTTTTTTGGGGGGGGAATTTTCTAATTTTCAATTTTTAGATCTGAGGATGCATGTTTTGAACGATGAATATTTCAGCAACGACTTTCAGCAGATGAAGATATTTTTGGGGCATTCATTGCTGCACAAAGATGATGCAGCTCGCATTGATAGTCAGAAATATCTTCCCACCTTCCTCTTCTAGATATTTTCATCTTTTCTATTGTAGATCGATGAGTAAGCTGCTTGCATTCAAGACTCCAAAATATCTCATATCCGCCCAATGCCAGATTTTAATGCCATAGCTGTTGAGCTGGACGGTCATTAAGGGCAGATATTTTTCTGTTCTAGCTCATAGGGCAAATTTTGTAACTGCCCTAGGATAGTTTGGAATGCTATATATAGGCATTCAAATGTTGTAAATAAGGTTGGAAATTTTTTGGCATTAAGGCTTTTGTGTTTCCAAACAGGGTTTTCATATGTTGTAACCGTGCCTTTTTGTCAAATATATGCAAGTTAATTTTACCTCTTTACTAATTTTTCTGGTTCTATGTGAATCTACATATGGTTTGTCTGTGAATGTTAAATTCCTCTCAATCATATTGCTTCTCGCCTCTACTAGAGTCATCTAACCTGTGTATGCCTACTTGCCATATTCTGATTGTATTGTGCATCCTTCAGTGTTGTGGAAATTTCTTTAAATCTGTCTAGTGCATCACCCTTGTTTTCAAGCTTTTATTTCATTTCCATTACAAGCTTTCTCTCTCCCTTTCCCCTCAAAATTTAGTCGTTTTAGGTGATAACTAGACAAGGAAGCCGACCTTCTCTAGAGGTCTAATCTCACTTAGCAAAGTCCCACACTTAGAGATCAGTCCCATGTTACTCCAGTTTGCAGAGGCTTCATGGCTGTATGCAAGGGTGCAAAACTGGGTGATAACAATACTTACAACCTCTTTACCTATCGTTTTCCATTGCTCGCTTATTTGTCCTTGATCTTGATAATGAAGCCCTCAGAAGCGTTGCTCCCTTGCTTGTTTGAAGATGACAAAGACATAATGGCTCTGATATTCGTGTGATTGAAGGTGAGCTTCAACATACTAGATAGAGGATGAGATGAATGCGTAAGAAAATGGGTGCCAAAGGCGCGCTTGATTTCCTGCAGCATAAGTTTGCATAAATGATAAGTGATGATATGAAATGAAAAGAAGAAAGTTGTATTTATAGAAAAAAAAGGTGAGGGAAGATCAATGGTTGAGAAGAAAAGAGAAGATCAACGGAGGAGGATTGTTGAGGAACGTGCAACAAATGGAAGAAGGACACATGTCATTCAAAAAGCAGCCTTGTTGAGTTAACTCCTCTCTTGATGAGGATGAGATTTGATTTTCTTAAATTAGAATTTATTTTTCTAATTTAAGAGAAGATTTATTTTAAAGATGCTTTAAAACTGATTTTGCTTTTGTAACTCAGTTTTTGTTTTTATGTGACAAGAGGAAAGTAATTTTAGAAGATAAGAATGATTTTTGTGAAGATAAGAAGGCATAATTAAATAAAAAGATTTATTATTTAATTATTTTGTAGATAATTGAGAGGAATAAATAAAATATATAAATATATTTTATTTTCTGAGGATTTTAGATTTTATTTAAATAGAATTTACATTTTATTTAAATTTGGAGGAATAAAAGATTTTAATTAAATAATTAAAATTATTTAATTATTTTTAGAAGAATGAAGTTGGTGGGGATGAATTTAATTAATTAAATAAAATGTAATTTATTTAATTAAATGAGAGGAAGTGAATCAAATAAATAAATAAATTTATTTATTTAATGATAGAGGAATATGATGATGAAATAAATATTTAAAATATTTATTTAAGTAGAGTCATGCCAATTTTAGGTGTATACAATTGTCACAGTGAATTTGTATCTGCCCTGCATTAAAACCAACATCAGAACATAACCTCTTCAACCAAACGGCTTCTTGGCATGCACGAGTAGCTGCCATGTACTCTGCCTCTGTTGTGGACAAAGCGACTACAGCCTGCCGCTTGCTCATCCAACTGATAGCACCACCATTTAATGTGAATACATATCCATTGGTGGATTTTCTACTGTCAATGTCCCCTGGCCAATCAGAATCTACATATCCCTGAATGCTGAAAGATTTCTGAGATCCAGCTGAGTTTCCATGATAGAAAATAACATAATCAGAAGTTCCCTTCAAATATCTCATAACTCTCTTCATAGCATCCCAATGTGATTTGCCTGGATTTGCCATAAACCAGCTCAAAACTCCCACTACTTGGGCAATGTCTGGCCTGGTATAGACCATTGCGTACATCAAACTACTAATAGCACTTGCATAAGGCACTTTTTTCATATCGTCAATTTCATTCAAAGATTCTGGACAATCTTCAACAAATAATTTCATTCCCTGCAAAACTGGAACAACTAATGTTTAGAATCAGACATATGAAACTTATCAAGAACATTGGTAATATACTTGCTTTGGATGAGCCAAATCTTTCTCTTAGATCTGTCCCTTTTGATTTCCATTCCCAGAATGTACTTCGCTGCCCCCAGATTCTTCATTTCAAATTTCAAGGACAACTGAGATTTTAATTCTGAGATCATCCCCTTACCATTGCCAATGAATAACATGTCATCCACATACAGTGCAATTATAAGAATCCGATCACCTTTAGTTTTATAATGGACACAATGATCAGATTTAGATCTCACATACCCCAAGGATAAAACATACGTATCAAATTTTTGATACCACATTCTAGGAGATTGCTTCAAACCATAAAGAGACTTTTTAAGTTTACATACCAGATGTTCTTTACCTCTAACCACAAAATGCTTTGGCTGGGACATATAAATTTCTTCTTCAAGATCCCCATGAAGAAATGCTATTGTCACATCCATCTGCTCAATTTCAAAATTATATGCTGTTGCAAGTGACAACAGAAACCTAATGGATGTCAGCTTAGCTACAAGAGAAAAGATTTCTCCATAATCTATACCTTCATTTTGGGAATACCCCTTAGCAACCAGTCTTGCCTTGTACTTATCAATACTACCATCTGGACCATATTTCTTTTTAAATACCCACTTACAGTCCATAGGTCTTCTACCTTCAGGCAAGGGCACCAGATCCCAGGTTCCATTTTTTTCCAATGATGACATTTCATTATTCATGGCTTCCAACCAAGAATCTGAATCAGATAGACTAATAGCTTCTTTCACAGTCCTAGGTTCATCAGTATCAGTAAGTAAAGCATAGGCACAACTTGAATCAAGTACTAAAAATCCATACCTATCTGGTTGTCTTCTTTCACGTGTAGACCGCCTCAATGGTTGAGGTGCAGGTTCAAGTTCTTGCTCTGGATCTAAATCTTCGGATCTACTTGAACTCACATCTGAATCATCTACACTTGGTGTTTGTTGTTCCTCTTTTACAGGGGTCAGAGGAATATTAACAACACTCTTTTATTTCTTCTTTTCTGTCTTCTCTGGCTAAGGATCAATAACCAAAGGTTTTAGCTCTCTGAAAATTACATTCCTGCTGTAAATTACTTTTTCAGTTTTAGGATTCCAAAGCTTGTACCCTTTAACACCAACTCCATAGCCAATAAAGATACATTTGACTGCCTTGTAATCCAACTTAGACCTTTTTATCTCAGGAATATGAGCATATGCCTCACAGCCAAAGACACGAAGATGTCTAAAAGAGGGCTTCTTTCTAGACCACGCTTCCATAGGCGTCTTATCAACCAATGCTGAAGTAGGAGAACGGTTCAGAAAGTAACAAGTTGTAGCAACTGCCTCGGCCCAGAACCTTTGTTCAAGACTAGCATAACTCAACATACTTCTTGCTTTCTCCGTCAATGATCTATTCAACCTTTCAGTAACTCCATTTTGCTGTGGAGTATAAGGTGTAGTCTTATGCCTTTTTATACCATGATCTACATAATATTTATCAAAATCCGCATTGCAATATTCACCATCGTTATCTATTCTCAAGCATTTTATTTTTCTACTAGTCTGATTTTCCGTAAGAGTTTTAAATTCTTTAAACCGACTAAACACTTCTGATTTATTTTTCAAAAAATATACAAATGCCCTCCTTGAATAATCATCAATAAACGATACGTAGTATCTTGATTTAGCTAAAGAAGGAACATCAACTAGACCAAAGACATCAGAATGCACATAGTCTAGAACACCAAAAGATTTATGAGAACTAGAGTAAAAGGAAACAAGGTTCTATTTTCCATATATACAATGTTCGCAGAAATCAAACTCCAGATTACAATCAATCAACCCATCTACCAAGGTTTTGTTTTTCAAGGTTTTTAAACCTTTTTCACCTATGTGACCAAGTCTATGATGCCAGAGCATTGTTTTCTCTGCGGGAAGTTTAACTTCCATAGAGTTTGCATCATGTGTTACAATAGTAGCTTTTGCAGATTTTGCAGAGACACTATTACAACACACTAGTTTAGCATCTAACCTATACAGAGTTCCAATGCATTCACCCTTTGCCAGTACAATAGAACCTCTAGTCATCTTACAACCACCATTCACAAAAGTAACTTGCACACCAACATCATTAAGCTTACTAATAGAAAGTAAATTTTGAGCCAGACCTGGGATGTGTAATACTCCATTCATTCCCTTTATCCTGCCATCCGAGAACTAGATTTTGACTCATCCTCGGCCAACAATTTCTAGTGTTGAATCACTTGCCAGGAACACCTTCCCACCAACATACGGTTCATACTTTGTGAACCAATCTCTGTGAGATGTCATATGAAACGATGCTCTGAATCCACCAGCCACACATCTTCAGATGCAGGCATTGCCAAGGCAGCAATGAAGGCATCAACATCACTCTGAGAAGACTCTGAGTTAGAGAAGTTCTTCTTCTTTTTCTCTTCTTTGCAGTCTTTCCTGATGTGTCCTTTTTGTCCACAATTCCAACACTTCACCTTGGACTTCTTGCTAGGAGATTTTGATTTCCCCTGTGATTTAGACTTAGACTTCTTGTCCTTCTTCTTGCCTTTTTCCTGACCTACCTCAAATAGACAGGGCCTCTTTAGCCATCTCAGAAGATTTCCTCCGCATCTCTTCAGATAACAATGAGGTAACAACTGCTTCAATTGTAAACGTGGTTGTTGTACTTCCAATAGCCACCACAAGATGATCCCAAGAGTCAGGTAAGGAACACAAAAGAAGCATACAGTAGTCTTCCTCTTCTATTTTTACACCTACAGACATCAACTAAGCAACAATCAAATTGAATGAGTTCAGATGTTCTGCTACAGATGCTCCTTCATCCATCTTCAGAGAATACAACTTCTTTCTGAGGAACAGTTTATTCACCAAGGATTTGCCCTAGTAAATATCTCCCAACTTCTTCCACAAATCTTTGGATGACTTCTCCTCATTGACGTTCAATAGAATAGAATCCGCTAGACTTAATCTTATCAGTCCTCTGGCTTTCCTGTCAGCTAGGTCCCAATCTTCTTGCTTCATGCTTGCAGGTTTAACCCCAGACACAACAACCCAAAGATCTCTATCGACCAGCATATCTTCAACCTTAAGTTTCCACAACTCAAAGTTTGTGCCATTGAACTTTTCAATGTTTATTTTCCCTGATGTACTCGTCATCTTATTTAACAAAATAGACCTCTACAAAACTCCCACTCCCAGAATTAACACAAAAAACCCAACCTACCAACAAGGATAACACAACTGGCCAGGCTTTGATACCACTTGTAAGGAAAGCAGAGGTGCGGAATAATGCTTCCCTAATGATAATTCTAAGGGGATTATGCAGCCAGGTAACTTTCAATTCCAAAAACACAGATGGATACACCAAAAATACAAAATAAACAATTTAAGACAACACAAAATGACACCAGATTATGTGGGGAAACCCTTTCAGGTAAAAAACCCACCACCACAAGAGAGAATATCTTTATTACAGTAAATTGAATAGTTACAATAAAGATCCCAGCTCTTTTACTCAGGTATTGATTCTTTACAATTATACAAAGCCGTTTATTCAATCTGTATATCTACAGAATAAACTGTATAATTAAATCATTTCATTAATCTGCAATGACGCCAGAAGATCAGATTATATCACCAGTCTCCAAGAGCACAAAATAGTTATACCACATTTTCCCTAACTAATTGATCTTACTTCTCCAGCGTCGTTGCCTTCCAACCATCGCAACGGTTCACATTCTAGCGAGACCTTTAGTCCCACATGCATCAGGTCACAAAAGACATTTTGATGTATAAGCCTACATGCTCAGTAATACCATTGTTGGCAATTGTGTTGCCGACAATGCCAAGCTATGCCTTATCGGGCTAACCTGCTCCATCGGTGAGCACTTCACTTCTCGTACCGACAGTCCATTGTCTCCGCGATACCCAAGTTCTCTAATTATCATCAGTTTGACCTTCACCATCAATTCAACCAGTTTACATTTGTCCCAATGAACAATCTTTCACTGATGCTAAACTCGCCAACTCCTGTCGGAGTAACACATAACTGTCTAAGCCACTTCTGCATCCTTCACTGATCTCCAAACTTAGGTTGATAACTCACACCCTTCGATGAGACCTTGCAGATTGATGTGAAGCTTTCAACTTCTGCCGATACAATAAGTCATCTCGATAGTCACTAGCATCGGTGAAATACCAATCATCGGTAGAGACATTGCGAGGTACGCCGATAGTGTTAGTCAGTCTGATACAATGTACATTCGCAATGTATGTTCACAACATACAATCGCAACATGCAACAACAAGATACATACAACTTGTTCTCAACATACAATTGCGAGATACACATAAAATGATTGCAGCATGCATTAGCGATATACTCACAAGATGTATACCTGATGTACATTAGTAATATACTCACAAGATGTATACCCGATATACAGTGCCGATATGCAATAGCAATATACACACAAATTGTTCTCACATGCATTTGCGGTATACACACGAAATGTTCACAACATACATTTGTGATATACACACAAATTGTATGTTCAGTAAAACAACTCAAAATAAATGAAGTTCCAAACAACAGTTTGAGAGTTCCAAACAACAATTTGAGACACAAAGTCTCTTCAGAAACTTCCTACCACAGAAATAACAGCAAGATAGATTATTATTTTAGAATGATTATTCATTGAAAGACTTAATGATTGAAATACTAGATAAAAAACTATATCATTTTGATAAACCTATGGATTGCTTTTAATGATTGAGACTTCCTATCATTGTTAGGACAACAAAGTGAAATTATAACGAGAATGTCTTTTATCTGAAGATTGAGATTAAATCTTGGATTAGATAATATGTCTATTTGACGTACTTGTGAGTGCAAACAAAGAAGAATGATTTGATTGGAAAAGTGTAATCTCTTGAATGTTGTATGGAAAAAGGAACTTGTGATTGAATTATAAAACTTATGGAGGTAGACTGAGTTAGTTCCTATGACAAATATGACAGTAGGTTTGATAAAACTTAGAATGACTTTTGTATAAAGAATTATGATTGAATATGGATTAATTGTGTGTAAGTGTGTTTCCGTGATTAGAGTTTTGGAAAAAGGGTCTTGAAATGATTTATGGGAGAACATTGATTGTTTTATTTCTATTTACTTGACCTTGAGAAAAGATAGAAATAATATTTGACATAAGTATGCATGAAACCTCATTGTGAGAGAGTGGAGTAGTCAAACCTCATCATTGATTTTATTGCTTGATTTATGAAACAATATTTGGATATGAAGCATACTCATTAGTTTCTACAATTTATTTAACCATAGAAATATGAATTTAGAATATAATCAGATATATTTCTTTATGATGATTCTTCATTACTGCTTGATTGAAAAGTGTTCTTTCTTCATTAATGCATGGGAAAGGGATCAGAAGTGGTCATAGGTGATTTTGGATCTTTATTCCTTGGATTATTTAATTACTTGCTTCTTGGGGAAAGAAGGTAGATTTTTATTTAGGAATGTATTGGGTTACTTTTGGGATGGTGATGCCGAATGTGGATATATCAGAGATGGCTTTTCCTCTTTTTAGGATTTGACCAATTTACTTAAATGATTAGATCTAATCAGAATAACATTGAAATAGATGTTCATTGTCTAGCAAACTTATTTATATATATCTCTGCCACATCCTATTGTGAGGCAATCTACATTTCATTATTTAAAGTTGCACATTTAGACATCAGGGTTGCATCGAGTGTTCCCTCCTGCTAGTTGTTTCTTGGTAGCTAAAAATTTCGTGCAAGCCTGGGTTTCCTTCATTTGAGGAAGGGATTTGAGGAAGTGTAAATACTTCATGGTTGGGTGGAAAAGCATCTGATCCATGTTCCAGTCTCTCAACTTGCAGGTGGTGGGCCACTTGGTTTGTGCAACTGGAGAGTGTCTTGATTTATTTATTCATGTTGTTCATGATTGTTGGATGTATTATGGCATGCTTGCTAGTGGATTTATGTATATGATTTTATAGTGCTTTTACCTGGAATGAGCATGCGAGATGTAAGATTTAATGACTTATTTGATTTCTATCGATGAGCTTTTCTTTGTGAAGATTTATTGACTCTATTGAATCTTATTGATGAAGTTATTGTTATTTTAATATTGTAATTAAGCGGATTGATTACACCTTTTACCTTTGAATATTGTAACTAAGTGGATTATTTACATCTTTTTGATTTTGGTTATTGCGATGTTGTATTTAAGCAAATTTCTTACTTCATTTATTCTTGAGTTGGTTTAAATGGTTTTACATGATTTGTGAGGCTTTACATTACTAGGCTTACCATTCCAGAAAACATCTATAGCTGGCAGGTATTTGATGAAAATGATAAGATTTATAAGTTTCTAAATTGCATGAACAAATTTGATAATTAGCTTATAGACTAGAAGCCTATGGTAGAAGTTGAGGATGGTAAGGAAACTTTGCTTGGTAATGAAGTGAAGTTGAAGACAAATACCATTCCTAAGGGATTGGTGGTGCTTGAGCAAATGTTTGATAACATAGATCACTGGAAGAGAAAATGAAAACCAATTGAAGAAGAAAATATTGAAGGTGTGAACCTAGGGACTTAAGCTGTCCCAAAAATGGTTTACATTGGTAAGAAACTGAAACCCCATGAGAAGTAAATGCTATTGCATTATTAAAAAAATTTAAGAAGTGTTTTGCATGGTCCTATGATGAGCTTAAAGATTAGAGGGAGCACTTATTTCAGCATACCATTCCTCTCTAGCCTGATGTAAAGCCTTTAGGCAGAAGCAACGACTGATTAACCCTACTCTAGCTCCCAAGATGCAAAAGGAATTAATGAAACTAAAAGGAGGAATCATCAAACCTATCAGGCATTCATAATGGGTGTCCAATTTGGTCCTTGTGAGAAAGAAAAATGGAGAAATCATATTGTGTGTGGATTTTAGAAATCTAAATATCAAGTCTTTCAAGGACAACTACCCTCTCCCAAGCATGGATCATTTGATACAAAAAGTGACGGACTCAAAATTAGTGTCCATGATGGATGGATTAGTGGGATATAACTAGGTACTGGTCAAAGAGTTAGAGCAGTACAAAATAGCATTTACCACTTCCTAGGGTACTTATGTATATGTGAGAATGCCTTTTGATTTAAATAATGTGGTTTCAACATTTGAGAGAGCTATGGATGTTACCTTTGAAGGCCTCATTGATGAAATCATAGTGGTATATCAAGATGACTTGACTGCATTCTCCAAGGAAAGGAAGGATCATTGCAAATAGTTGTAGCTAATCTTTGAAAGGTGTCTTGAATATGGGATTTCGTTGAATCCCAAGAAGTTTCACTTTAGAGTTGAGGAGGGAAAGATGTTGGGACACATTGTGTCAAAAGGTGGTGTAAAGATAAATCCAGAAGGGGTGAGGGCAATTGACCTTATCCCTCAACCCAAACCAGCCAAAGGAATACAATATTTCTTCAAGAAAATAAACTTTGTTAGGAGGCTTGTTCCTAACTTTGCGAAGAAGACTAAGGCCATTTCCAAGATGCTCAAGAAGGGACAGTCAATCACTTGGAGTAAGGAACCAACTGAAGCATTTTTAGACATCAAGGAAGCTCTCAAGGATGTGCTAGTCTTGGTGAGTTTAGATTACTCTCGTCCCTTGTAGCTCTTTTCCTTCATGCCATTTTTTAACATAGCTACTATCCTACTTCAAAAGAATAAGGACGGGTATGAGCAGTGTATTGGATTTGTTAGTAAATCCTTGCAAGCTATTGAGCTAAAATATTCTTCAATAGAAAAAAATGCCTATGCCTTGGTTAAGGTTGTGAACAATTTTAGATCATATCTTGTAGGTACAAAGACAATTGCATATGTGCCACACACAATTGTCAAGGACATCTTCATGCAACAAGAGGCCTTTGGAAGAAGATACAGATGGATCAACATGATCTAGGAATATGACATAGAGATGTAACTCACCAAATTGGTTAAAGGACAAGGCTTGGCCAAGCTGATGGTTGATGCAAACTTAGAAGCAACATAGGTAAATGAAGCAGGCGAGGTCCCAATTGTTAGCCCTTGTCAATTGATAGATAATCCTTGGTATAAGGATATCATCTTCTAACTTGTGAACATGCATTGCTCCCTAGGAATAAGTGAAAGCCTGTAGAGTACACTCAAATTGTAGTCCCAGAGGTATGTGTTCATTCATGGTGATCTTATATGGAGGAACCATGAGGGGTTGTTGTTGAAATGTTTGGATCAAGAATTAGTTGATAAGGTTAATGAATTCTTCAAGAGTGTTTGTGGAGGGCATTTCAAGGCTAAGACCACTGCATATAGGGTAATCAGGTCAAGGTTTTGGTGGCCCACTTTATTTTAGGATGTTGCTAAACATGTAAGAAAGTGTGATGCTTGTCAAAGATTCTCAGGAAAATTGAGATTTTCTGGTTCCCTCCCTCTCATGACAATCATAGTTGAGGCACCTTTTCAATAGTGGAGGATTGACTTCATAGGGGAAATTCAAGAGAAGTCTAGTAATGGATACAAGTGGATCTTAGTGGTGAAAAAACTATTTCACCAAATGGATTGAGGCTATCCCAACTCGCAATGCCATGTCCAAGGTGGTGATATATTTCCTATTGAATAACATAATAACTAGGTTTGGTGTGTCACATAGAGTTATTGCTAATAATGCCATGTGTTTTAGATCTCAAGATATATTGACTGTGTTCACCATATGGGATTAGTATGATACACTCATCCCCTATCATCCCCAAAGTAATGGACAATCTAAATCCAACAACAAGAGCCTTATGAATATCATAGAAATAACTCTAGATGTGAACAAGAAGAGATGGGATGACAAATTGAAGTATGCAGTTTGGGTTGATAGGATCACCTATAAACATGCTACAAGTAAGAGTCCATTTTAGTTTGTATATGGACTAGAAGCCAAAATGCCAATTATAGGAGAGTTACCTATGTATAAACTACTGCAACAAATTTGAAGGGGTGGAGATGATGCTATGACCATGAGAATGCATGAATTAACTGAACTAGATGAGACTAGGAGAGATGCACATGAAAGAAATTTGGTACAATAATAGAAGGTTAAACATAAATGTTCAACATAAAACCAATAAAAAGGTGCTTCCAGATTGGTGACCTAGTTCTTATGTGGAATTTTAGGTCAGAAGATAAAGGAAAACATTGAAAATTTAAAGCACTATGGGTTGGCCCATATCAAATTGTGGAAAGAGCCACCTAAGACACATTTTACCTCAAAATTTTGGAAGGAGAATTCTTGGAGCTGCCCATTCATGGTCAAGACCTCAAGAATTATTTCTTGTGAGTAATGAAGTCCTCTATTTTGAATGATAAATTCAAGTTATATATTTCATAATTTGAATGCTGACTAGTCTTGGCCACTATTGGTCATGATGGTGTGTTTGTGTTCCTTTCCTTTTTTGTGTTATGTTTTGTAGCATTTTTTGTGGTCTACCCCGGAGATAGCTGGTTCTCACTATGCCAAGTTTGAGACACATGTCTCCAACTAGAGCCAGTGTTGGCATACCCATTTTATAGCCCCATTTTATGCCTAAAATTCATCAAAAAGTCCCTACGTATGTGCCCATGTGATTATTCCCTATTTCTTGCCTTTGAAAATCTTGAAGAACTCCAAAAAATACCTATGTTAGGCCCTATCCGCCTTTTCTGGCCTACTAGGAAATATTTCAGTGAGTTCTAGTTCCTAGGAACTCGACAACGAGTTCCTAGTTCCTACAAAACCCCCACCTGTTGACATTAACTTAGAAGAGAATGAGTTTTGGTGTTTTATAGTGTTCCAAGAACCCTAGAACTTGTTGAAAGTGTTCTAGATTCCTAGTTAGGCCCTGATCGTTGAAGAGGTAAAGTGAAGAAAAGTTTCTAAGGCATGACAAGGTAGAAAAGAAGACAAGAAGAGAAGCTAAAGTAAAGTAAAGTTTGGTGAGTTTTGGGTCAGTTGGAACTCACCGACAAAGAAGAAAAAAAGAAAAGAGGCTTTTGGGGTTTGTTCTAGTTCCTGAAACTAGGGAAACCTTCAAAATTATTCCTAGTTCCCCCCTAAGTGTTCAAACAAAAAAATTGACTAAGGCATGCAAGGGTAAAATGCTCCCAAGGTAGAAGGAAGATAGAGAAAGAAAAGTAGAAAGAAAGTGAGTTTCAGCGAGTTCTTGGTGACCAAGAACTTGCCGAAAAAGTTCTTGATGGGTTCTTAAGTGCCAACAAACACATAATTCAATTTTTAAAGTGCTGTAAAAGCTTTTTAGACTTTTTTTTATGGGAAGATAGAATTAAATGAAGATGATGTACAGGTGGGTGGGCGTGTAGGTGTAAGTTAATGCTGATATTACTAAGGTAGAGGGGTAGGTAATTCCTGCCCAAACATAGGATTGAAGAGTTCTATTATATATACATGTTAAAAAGATGGAATAGTGGTTGGTCTTTCATCATTTTTCTCCATGCAGCAAGTGTGCAAGGTAGTTAGGGCTTCAACCAACAATAGGTTTAGTTCTTCAGGAAGCAACGATTAAAAGTGTATGAGGATTATAGTGTTAAATATGATATTAGTCTTGGATTTCTCCATTGTTGTATGTATTTCTTCAAGGAGACCCTAGGTCACAGTCAGGGTTTTCTCTTACCATGCTTTATGGTATGATTGTAATCACATATTTGAGGAATGTGACAATTTCTTAAAATGTTGCAAGTATTGTAATGATCATTTCAATGTTGCATATGGATGAATATATTATAAGAATGGATTACTAATCATGTTCATTGTCTGATATTAATTTCTACGCATCTGGGTATTTCAAATAGGCAATCATATGTTCTTTTCATCACTGTTTTGCGTTGATAAAATGGATACTCTATAGCCCATTGGATAGGCACCGGTGTGAGAAGTATTTGATCAGCCACATCCTTCAAAACTAAATCAATCTTTCAAGTGTGAAGTAGAAATAGGTAAATCTGTATGCATCCTTTGGTTCTATGCTTTAACCAGGGAATATTTTTAGCAAATCTACCAAGCCCTATTTTCATCAAACCAAATATGGATACCTACATCTGGAATAGGTTCATAGATGCCATTATCAACTTAATAAGTGGTTAAATGATGCAACAAGCTTGTTTTAATCTAGTGAGAGTCTTGGGGATTAAAGATTCCATTTGGGTATTGTTGTAATTGAGTAAATATAATAGTATTTTGTGTTGATTTCAATCCCTATTGAGGGATACCTCTAGGAATACCCTCCTTGGTTTAAGCTAAGCCAGAAGTGAAGAGGATATTTACCCCCTCCTACATTTTGTCCCTAAATCATCCACAACCTATTGATGAGCTCCTTTCCTATCTCCTTGATGACATTCGTGGCCTATGAGATTAGGAAACACTCTACGGTTTTGGATCTGTGTTTTTGGGACCCAACACCTTCTTATGATTTTATCTTTTGATCCTTGTTGTCTTGCTATTCACATGGTGTATACACCTACTAAAACTAATTTTCATGCTATGCCATTCTCTCCTACACTATCTAAAGGCCAAGATGTTCCATTACAACACACTTCCTTACCTACCTCTTGTCAAAACACACAGGGCCAAATATTTTTGTAATCATCATCATACACATAGATACTCCATGGATAGAGGCATTCATCTAATTGTAATATTCTATAACTTATAGGCAAAAAGAAGACATACACTAAGTAGACTCATGGGTACATAACTTGGGCTCATTTGATAAGGTGAATCATATGCAAGAAAATCATGTCCATCAAGAAATTGGTCATGTTCACCATAACACACCCTATATTGAAAGTAAGAGAAGAATAAGGGAATTATGTATAATAAAACCACATTTCATTCTAGAGGCACTACTTCACGAGTTCCATAAAATAATCAAGTGTTAAAAAAAAAAAAACTTATGAAGAGCTACCTCCAAAGATGCACAATAATAATGGCTATAGAAAGATAAATAAACAATTATATTGATTCTAGAATTTTCACTAAGAGCGTGCCACTTCTTATCAATATTAAATCCATTTACTTGATGATGAAGAGCTTGATGTTACTTGTTGGGATGATGATGAACTCTTGGATAGTGATCTCTGTAATTTTTTTCCTTGAGATCTTGAGCATTCTTACGATTTATTTATCTATCCATATTAGAATTTGCCTGATACTTTTTACGTATCCTTACAATTTGGCCCTTTTTTAATTTTATGTTATTTATGCATTTCTTAATCTCATTTGACATTCTATATGATACTTCATGACTTTTTTCCCCACTTGGGGGCCCACCTTTCCTTTTTCTACATTTAGCTTCTATTCTTTCCTTTGATTTACAATCATGCTTCCCTATGTTCCATTTGTGGCTTATATGCTTGCTTATATGAACCATTTTTGACTTCTATGTCCTCTTATGTTCCATGTTTAACACTTATATTTTCACATGTTCCTTGTTATATTCCTATGGTTATATGGTTCATAATTATTTCCTATGCTTATGATGACTAACTCTTATGTTATTTACATGCCACACTTATTATGATGATGTCTCCATGCTCATTTTCTTCTTATGTTTACATCTTATTCTATTTACATGTTATATGTTTATGAGATTTATAGGTTTCCATATGGTTATCATGCTAATATCTTATGGTATCATGATTTGGATCACATGTTTATCTTATATTTTATGATTCCATGTACATGATCTTTATCATGCTTTTATATCTTATGATTCCATATTTTTTATCCTCACCATTCTTATATCCTATTCATTAGATGTTTATGATCCTTATCATGCTTATATATTATGATTCCTTGTTTATGATCCTTATCTTGCTTATATCTTATTATTTCATGTTTATGATCCTCATCATGCTTATATTCTATAATTACATATTTACAATCTTGATCAAACTTATCTCTTACATTCCACTTGTACTTACATGATCCTTATCTAGCGTTTATGACTATCATTAATCATTTCCCTTCATTGGGGGCATATTTCTTTTTTCCCATGTTATGTGTACTTTCATGACTCCATCTTCCTTTTGCCCTTACATGCTTATCACATGATGATATATTTCACCATGTTTACATGCTTTTATACTGATTATATCTTTTTATCCTTTCTTCCAATTCCTTGCATCCTTAAGGGGGCATATATGTCACTAAAATTATTTTTGTGAGTTGTGTAGTGACAAGCTCATAGTCATTCTTGTGTTGATGGGAGCTTTATAAAACTTCTGCATAGTCAGAGTCAAATCACTTTCCTCTTAATTGGAGCTTTACCACTTTCTTCTTAGACTAAATCTCTTACCCTTCTCCTTTTTAATTTTGATTTTTTGAATATTGTTTTCAACTAAGTTGTAGTTAGTACCTATTTTAATTTTTTGCTAGATGCTACTCATTTCATTATTTTTCTATTTTACAAGTTTTTGATAGAACACTCATTGCAAGGAGAATTCAAGAATTTTAAACCATATTTGCATCCTTCTAAGAATATCATTATTCTTTGAGTGTTTGAAAAATATTTAATTTCCATTGTGACTTCTTGTTTTTACTTTTGCATTCATACACATAGTAGTTCATATGCACATCAAAGTAGAGGGAAAATGTAATGGTGAAAATTGCATACCCCATTCAATTTTCCCTTATATTTTGGGCCCACTTTGATTAGATTGTACTTTATGTATTAACAAGTATACAAATGGTATGATCTTGCATGAATTTGGATAATGAAATTATCCTATCTTAATCCCATCATCACTCATGCCCATAAACTAGTCCTAACCCCTAAATCTCCCATTCACTACCTTGGATCAAATTTGTGGGTTTTGAAATGACCCAAGTCATTTATGTGGTAATGGATCAAAACTTCAAACTTTTAAATTCAAAATTCAAAATTGGACTTTGACTCCCTCCTACTAGTTGACTCCCTCCTGCTAGTATTTGTGAGTCAAACTAATGCATGTTTGTGTTGGCTTGTGTGCAATGTTGTTGTATTTAAAGAAATTCATTCATTTATTTGAAATCATTCTAGGACATGCTAGTATCATTGAAGAAATTGAAGAACAATTAGAGAGCATTGTCATAAAGTATTCATAGCAACATTATTAGAGCATACAACATCCTAGGCATCCTTGCGCATTTGCCTTCTATCTTTGATCATTGTTCTAAAGTTGTGGAATTGGTCCTCCTAGGGGTCTAACCAAGGAAAGATAATCCTTGCAATTCAGTGGATTGCCCAAAGGTGTTTGTAAATATCACTAGTTCCTTACCGAGATTTTAATATTTGGAGATTTAGATGAAAAAGTTTAGTTAGTAGACTTCAGGAAGATCATTTCCATGGGTACATGATCAGGTTAGCATGCTCATTCAATTCTATAGTTGTAGAGATCAGTTCTATAAGTGCGAATATGAATTAAAGAACACACTCATTTAATAGATTTTGAGACATTCACCTGATTCAAGCCCTGAAATTATAACACAACGAAAAATTGGTTTCTGGCATATTATCTACTAGTAAGGTTTCAACAGAGTGACATATTAACATTGTCACTGTATCAACTTCTAACTACACTACCTTACTGTATTCTATGCATAAAATTGTTCAGAGTATCAAGAAACATGTATAAGTTGCGTCTTCTACTTGGGGTCAGGGCAAATTAAACAAGCCTCGATGACCCACCTCCATCATTACAATTAATATAACAGTCATGGCTTCCTCCACTTTGCTATCATCCTCTATGTCGCAGTACTTCGAGAACACTGGAATTGCCTCCTCTGAGAGTTCAATTCGTAACTTCTTCACCATTTCCTCAACTGCCAGTTGTAGATAGATCTATCATTTTTTGATTCCATGCAAATGTGCCTTTACACAGTCATGAAATGCATCCACCACGTCCCCCACATCATCATTCATCAAATAGGAGAACATCGCCGTAGATAGGTCATGGACTGGGCAACATCAAATGCATTCCACTGCCCCCTACTATATCCTTAACTTCACATGAATGTTTGCACTTGTGGGAAGCTGGCATCTGGCTGGCAACTACAATAATACACCTATTTCCATTATGATCTATCACTTCCCCTTACTCCCTTTCGTACTTCACAAGTACTTGTAGTCACGACCCCTTATCAGAGGATGAGAACACTCATTTTCATTAAAATTATATAGAGGTCATATGTCTAGCATTTAGCATTTTAGTTAGGCTCTGTGTTTAGTTTTGTTTGCAGTTTGCCTTGCTGATCTGTTCTTGCAGTTTTTTCACTATTGTAATTCGCATTTATTCAATACAAAAAAAAAATTAAGTTAGTTTTTAGTTTGTAAAATTCACTTTAATATAGAAGTGTAAGCGAATAAAATTCATTTTATGTAAATACATGATAATTAAATTAAAAAAGAAAACAATAAACACACAATTAATGTAGATTTCATTAAGGAGTTGAGAATGATAAATTGAAATGTTATTTTAGGAAATTAAATGTAAACTGATAAGGTACTTAGCTTTGGGAACAACAATGAAGAATTAAGTGTTGATGTCTTCTAAAATCAAATTATTCAAGTACATGTAAAATAAATTCTTGTGGTTTGGTCACTATCATAGGATTTGTATCATCACAAAAACAACTATGGGTCAAATCTAAGCCTTCGGGTTGAAACCAAGCTTCATATAAGTGATTTGATGCGTGAGATTACTTCGTAACTCCTGGGATTGATTTGGTAGACTATAGAATTTTGAAACCTACTTCAACCTAATTTTTGATACTTTGATTTGTATAAGGATAGGAAATATTTAGAAATACTTTTATGGAATTTGCTGAATCATTACGGTCAAGTTCTTTGAGGTCAACCCACTTTATGGGATAACTTTGGGGCATTGGACAAATATGTGAAGATAATATTCTCAAGTATATAAATGGCATAGATGTAGATTTTCATTCAAATGTAGATGTGTTCATTTTAAGCTTCAAATTGAAATGTTCCTAGAATGATTTATCATTGTAGTTCATTTAGTAATTTACTTCATAAATAAATTTCTTTATATACTAAGACATAACAACATGTCACACAAACCTATACTAAGGAGGCTCCCAACAACTAGTGGAAAAAGGCGAGAGTTGATAATATAAATTTTAAATTTGGGCGTCAATCTCAATCCTCTCAAGATTGATTCTAAGCACCACAAGATTGACTAGGGACATGAAAATACCTTAAGGTGGGTATGGAGTGTACAAATATGCGTAAAAGTATGGATGCAATAAATGACTAGTAATGATGAATAATGGGAATGTGTGTAACTAGGGATGCAATAAAAGTTAGATGTATGGGGTATAAGTGCAAATTGATAGAAAATGGGACTCGATAAGGATTAGGGAATGAGATAAACAAAGAACAAGAGTGCACCACTTGTCAATAAGTAATTGTATTAAGTCATTCCATCAAAATAGGCCCAAAACTAAAAGGGAATTAGCATCGGCATGCTAATTTCACCATTACATTTTTCTTCCGCTTTGAGATGCATATGAATCTAGTATGAACTTGTATTTCAAAGTATATGGAAATTCTCAACCCAAGTGAAAGTAAATATTTAGAAACTTCAAAAGAATATTTGGTCCACATAAAGTAATGGACCATTCTTAAATTCATCATGTGTTCCTCTCCTTAGAATTAGGACTCCATAAGGACTTTCAAAATAGAGAAAATATATGCAATGAACAACTTTTGTCACATAGATAAAAATAAGCACAACTACAAGTTAATTCAACTATCTATGATAAATAAGTAGAGAGAGAAAGAGAGAAGGGTTAGAATTATGCTTATATAGAAAGAGATACAATAATGCTCCACCTAGTGTAGCAAGAATAATGTGGATCCCTTTTTAGGGGTGTAAATATGATCCGTGTTTTGAAATTAATGTAATATAACTCTATTACTATGCAAGCATGTAAGTTCTATCAATATCTATTTGGGTACAATGATGAATCTGTATATAGGAACATGTGGCTATTTGTAATATCAACATGACAGTGTTAGTGATAGTATATGCCCCCTTCAATATGTTGCATTTATATTAGATACAAGGAATTGGAGGAGAAAGAAAATAATACATGGAAAGTAATGGTAATATAATCATAGATAAGCACGTAAGAACCTATAGTATAAAAAAGAATGTGATAATTGTCATGATAAATATTATGTGAAAATTAAGTAAGTAATGTCAAAAGATAGGCATGGAAGAACATAGATCATATATAACATGTAAAATCATATTGTATATAGACTCGTGTGGCAATCATATGATAGGGATTAAAGATAAGCATGAAATTACGTCAATCCTATATCAAATGAGTACATCAAGGCACATAATTTTCCCCTAGTATAGGAAAATGAAAAAAAGGTAAAGATGTCCCTAAAGACAACATGAAAATCATACAAGTACATATAGTAAGGGGAAGACATATGATCCTAATGTGATTAGATAGATTTGGAAACATGCTAAGGCATGTACTTGAAATCAATGGTATGGGGAAGGCAATGTGATAAGATAGCTCTAGGAACATGATAAGGCATGCCAGAAATCAATGGTATGGGAAAGACATGGTGTCCCCAATGTAAGAAAATGGTTTTGAGAACATGATAAGTCATGCAAGTGATCAATAATAGGGGGAAGACATGATGGCCCATATATAAATAGGATCAATCTGGTGAACACAAAAAATGGTGTGGGGAAGGCATTGTTCCCCCAATGTAAATAATGTAGCTCTTGAAGCATGATAAGAAAATGAAATCACAACATGATAATATAAGATATAAGAAATGAGTATAGGATAATAAGATAAAAAATAGGATAAGCGTACGATAGTGGCATGATAAGGATCATAAGAAATAATAAATCATCATCAACATGGAAACACATCAAGGAACATAAACACGACCAAGTTCATATCATATTGTGAAAAGCATGATAAGGATCGAAATAGTGAGATGTCAATATGATAAGCATCATATACATGGAATCACAAGTAAATATGAAAAGCATTAGGACCATGATAAAGGTTTATAAACATATCATGGAAATAACATCATAGTCATGGAGGATAAAGATTTAATAAATAACGTGTCATCATAAAATCATGTAGCATAGGCACATAACAAGGAACATGTAAAACCCTAGGTGTTAAACATAGAACATAAGAACCAAACAAGGCATATAGGTAAGCATGGACAACTAACATAAGATTAATGCAAGTAAGATATCCACAAGTTGGAAAACAAAGCATAAACCATAACATAGAAGGTGAAATGAGAATATGAGGTGCAACAAACATGGCATAATCAAAGGGGCCAAAGTGTAAGGACATACATGATAATTGGATGAATAGGTAAGGGGAATCATAATACACACAACATAAGATAAATTCCCAAGTCAAAATAACACATGTTTAAAGTTGAACTTGTTTACACACACACCACTAAAGGTTCCTTTGTGTCATCCACATGTTAACAAGGAACATGAAAACACGAAGCCAAGAAAAGAACGTAAAAGTATAAAATGTGGCACGCAATGAGAAGGATTTAAGTGAGGATATAGTAACCAATGAATTCATCATTCATCATCCGTGTTAGGTGTTTTTTTCTTTTGTGACACATATAACCTTGGTGTAGGAGCACCTAACAAATCATGTTTTTGTTTGTAATAAGGTTAAACTGACCAATGCTATTTCTTTTCAGTTGTTGTTGTTCAGTTGTAACCGACCGGTTGACAAACGGTTGGCCTTCCACAACAGTGAGTTAAAAGCATAGCAGAACAAACATTGGGAGTGGTTCAATTTTGTGTCTTGTTGTGTGTTCATTTCTAGAAGTATGTATGAATGGTGCTGAAGAACAATAAAACTCTGTTCCGTCCCTTTTGTGTTTTCTTATTCTTAGATTCAAGGATTTTGTAATTGTGCTTAGTAGATTCCATTTTTCTGTAGTCTGTTGCAAAATGGTTCACTAAAGCATTCCATCGGTACGGTTCCTGTCAAGATCGGTGGAATGGCTTCGTTGTACAAGTATTCATTTTTGTTTTCTGTTTTGTTTCCTTGTTCGGTGGCGTAGAGGACCAAATTGGAGCATTTTACACAGCAGATGGCCTAGCATCTCCATGTGCTAGGGTTTGATTGGAGAGTAAACGAGTCGTAGAAATAGCAGAGGAGTTGAAGTCATTGTCGGTGAAACAGGGGCCATCGGAAAAATATTCCTCTCCTGGAGTGATAAGGATAGTCTGGCCGAGCATGGGAAGACTCTTGGTGTATCAACTTAATAACACTGCAGTTCGCCGAAGAGAGGTTCAAGCTGATTGAATGGAAGTCGCGGTCTAAATATTCATATCAGGATGATGAGGTCATCGGGTAGATAACTTGGCGTTGGACTAATAGTATTGGTCTTATCGATCGAGGCATATCAGGGTGATAAGGGATAAGTGATACTGATGGAGATCCATCAGGAGAAATTGGCTAACGACAAGAGATCTTAAGGTTTGGCCGATAGCATTCGTTTGGCCGATGAGTGATCGGAGTGACTAATGTATCGGAGACACAAAAAGGAAGTTCAACAAAGGTTGAAGTCACGCCGAAGAGTGGTTGGTCCATCAGCATATTGGCGAGGCAAATTCTAATGTGGCCGATAGTAATTGTCTTGCCGACAGGCAAGAAATGTAGAGTCATCCATCGGGAAGAGTTGTGATGTCGGAGTGACAAGTTCAAAGATGACCGATGGTGATTTTCTTGCTGATAGGCAAAGAGTGTTGAACCTCACATTGGAGTGACTAAGATTTTAGAGAGTTAAGTTGTAAAGTGGCCGATGGACAAAGTGTTGCTGAAAATGAAAGGAAGAGATTTGTTCACCGAGACTAGAAACGGTTCCAAAAGGTTGAAGAGTTTAAAAGTTCAAATTTTTGATTAATTGTTTGTTCCTATTGTGCACTCCTCATCATATTGGTATCAGAGCTTTAAAAGGTTTTGTTGTTGATCTGGTATATGTTAGCAGAGGAGAGCGAAGGAGAGGCTAGCAATATGCCTCCAAAGGGGATGACCACCGAAGTGGTCAAGAAATTTAAGGAGATGGAAGAGAAGATCAAAATTGGAGTCAGGGAAGCACTCCAAGTAGAATTGAAGGCACTGAAGATAGGTAAAAGGATAGAGGAAGGTTTAGATGAAGAGGAAGAGAACGAGGAACAAGAAGAGGAACAAGAAGAGGCAGAGATACCAACTGATCAAAAGCATTTCCTAGAAGCCATTAAGGCTATTGGCAAGGACTCTTCGGAGGCTCAGATAGATATCCCCATGTTCAGTGGAAAGATGAATGCTGACGAAGTCATGGAATGGATTGAGGCTCTAAACAACTACTTCGAATACAAGGAAGTTCCTAAGAATAAGAGAGTTAAATTTGCAAAAAACCAAACTAAAAGGTGTTGCCCTTACGTGGTGGGATGATCTCTTCATGGAGTAGAATGTTGGAGAAGATCAAGTCCCAGTTCCTTCCATCTGACTATGAGGTGCAGATTTACAGGAAAATGCAGAACCTCAAGCAAAAAGATATGGATGTAGCTACTTACACCAAGGAGTTTCACAAATACACTCTTCGTTGTGGGTACATGGAGGAGGAAAAAGCTAAGGTGGCCAGGTATCTAAATGGTCTAAGGTTCAATATTCAAGATGAGATAAGTTTATTGACCCCTAAAACCATGGAAAAATGCTTTCAAGTAGCATTAAGAGCTGAAGAGAAGCTGAAGAGGAAGGGTGAGCAACAAGGTAGAGGTAGTTTTGGAGGAAGAAGTCCTAACCAGAGGCCTAACGATGAGTCTATCCAAGGAGAGCAAGTTGGGGACTCAATTAGTAGAGGAGGCTACTGACGAAGGCCTAATGGAAGAGGTGGGACAAATGGATCAGGTAGAGGATCCAAGTTCTCCAATATGAGATGTTATAACTGTAATCAGATAGGGCACCTGGCTTATAAGTGTCCAGAGAAGGCCTCAACTTCTCATGGTAATGAGAGAAGAACCACATTGACTCAAGAGGATGCAGGGAGTGTGACATCACCTAAAGTGAATTTGACATCAAAGATGGGAGAATATCTGATGATCAAGAGGATGCTACTCAAAGAACTAGTGCAGGCTGAACCATCACAAAGAAGAGCTTTGTTTAGAGTCAACTGCAAGATCCAAGGTAAGGTTTGTAAAGTTATTATTGAATGTGGTTCTACTGATAATATTATATCTTTGGAAGTAGTAGATAAATTGAAATTAGAAAAGATACCCCATAGCTATCCATATAGGGTCAGTTGGTTAAACAAGGGACAACATATAGTCATCAATGAACAAGCATCGGTAGAATTCAGTATTGGGTGTATAGAGACAAGATTTTGTGTGACATCCTTCCAATGGATGCTTGCCATCTTCTGCTGGGTAGACCATGGCAATTTGACATAAAGGCTCATCATGATGGGGAAAAGAATGCTTACTCATTCCAAAAGGATGGTGTAACTTATAGGATACAATCATTGGTAGAAGGGGATCCACAACCTGTAGGATCTAGTGTAATGCTGGTAGGAGAAAAAGAATTCATGGATACACTAAAGGAAGGTGGTGGAGTAGGTTTTTCTTTGATTGTGAAGCCTAAGGGGGAAAAGAAGGAAAATGTGAGAGAAGTAGGGCCTAAGGAGGTCAGAGATTTGCTTGAGAGTTACAAATGAGTGATTGCAAAAGATATACCTGATTCCCTACCACCTATCAGAGACATTAGCCATCAGATAGACCTCATACCCAGAGCAGTACTCCCTAATAAGGTAGCATATAAAATGACCCCTTAGCAAAATGAAGAGATAGTAAATCAGGTTCAAGAACTCCTAAACAAAGGATTGATAAGAAAGAGCCTTAGCCCATGTACAGTCCCTACTATTTTAGCCCCAAAGAAAGATGGGAAATGGAGGCTTTACACCAATTCTAGGTCCATTAATAGGATAACCATCAGGTATAGGTTTCCTATTCCTAGAATAGAAGATCTAATGGATTATTTGGGAGGGGCCACTTATTTCACCCAGATAGACTTAAAGAGTGGGTATCACTAGATAAGGATAAGAGAGGGGGATGAGTGGAAGATGACATTTAAAACTAATGAAGGGTTGTATGAGTGGCTTGTGATGCCTTTTGATCTTTCAAATGTCCCGAGTACCTTTATGAGGCTGATGAATCAAGTGTTGCAGGAGTTCATAGGGAAATTTGTGGTAGTCTACCTTGATGATATCTTGGTGTTCAGTAAGAGCAAGGAAGAACACTTGAAACATTTGGAGATAGTCTTGAAGAGGCTGCAAGATCATAAGTTATTGATAAACTTGGAAAAGTGTGACTTCATGAAACAAGAATTGGTGTACCTAGGTTTTGTCATCTCTAAGGGTGATTTGAAAATGGATCCTTCCAAGGTAGAGGCTATTTTGAATTGGCCTACACCTAGGACAACAGGAGAGGTCAGAAGTTTTCATGGCTTGGCCACATTTTACAGAAAATTTATTAAAAACTACAGTGATATTTGTGCACCTATGTTGGAGACCATCAAGGGTGGTGGTAAGGTGAAGTTTGTGTGGACAAAAGAGGTAGACCAAAGTTTTGAAAGTCTGAAGCAGAAAGTTGACAAGTATCTTGTCTTAGTACTTCCTGATTTCAATAAGGTTTTTACCATTGAATGTGATGCAAGTGGGCTGGTCATAGGAGTAGTGTTGAGCCAAGAAGGAAGATCGGTGGCCTTTTTCAATGAGAAATTGAATGAAGCTAAGAGGAAGTACTCCTCTTATGATCTATAATTGTATGCCTTGGTACAAGCTCTAAAAAAGTGGAGGCATTATTTGCTTCCCAAAGAATTCATTGTGTACATTGACAATCATGCTCTCAGTTTTTTGAATGGATAGGAAAAGCTCAGCCATAGACACATGAAGTGGGTTGAAAGTCTTCAAGCATACACCTTCACCATCAAGCATAAGAAAGGGATAACCAATAAGGTTGCGGATGCTCTAAGTAGGAGGGTGTTGACAGTGCAAGAAGTGCAGTTACAAAGCATGGGTGTTGAAGCACTCAAAGGATTGTATGAAGAGGATCATGATTTCAAGGAAATTTATAGGGTATGCAATGAGTTTGCCAATGCTTTCCATACTGAATTTTCTAATTATACATTGCAGGATGGCCTTTTGTTCAAAGGCAGTCAACTATGTATTCCTCAGTGTTCAATGAGGGATAATATAGTGAAGGAAAAACACAGTGGTGGTTTAAGACATTTTGGACTCAATAAGACTTTAGATCTAGTAAGAAGATTTTACTTTTGGCCAAAGATGCAATTTGATATCAGAAGGTTTGTTGAGAGTTGCATGGTATGTCAGAGAGCAAAGGGGGTCTCAACCAATGTAGGACTGTACCAACCTTTGCCCATACCAGACAGACCTTGGGAAAGTTTGAGTATGGATTTTGTGATGGGATTGCCCAAGACAAGGACATGTTTTGATAGTGTGTTTGTTGTGGTAGATAAATTCAGCAAAATGACGCACTTTATTCCTTGTAAAACCACCAATGATGCTAGCTACATTGCAGGTTTATTCTTTAAAGAAATTGTCATGATTCATGGATTGCCTTTGAGCATTGTGTCTGACAGGGACAACAAATTTGTGGGACATTTTTGGAGAACCTTGTGGAAAAGATTGGGTACAAACTTGTCTTTTAGTTTAGCCTATCATCCTCAGACTAATGGCCAAACTGAGGTTATGAATAGGTCATTAGGCAATCTGCTAAGATGTTTGACAAGAGAACATGGTAGAAGTTGGGATGTGGTACTCCCACAAGCATAGTATGCCTATAATGATTCTACAAATAGAAGCACAAGTTTAAGTCCTTTTGAAATTGTCTATGGTAGTCATCCTCGGGGAGTTTTTGAATTGAGAGATGTTTAGGGTTTGGACAAGAGGAGTGGACATGCTAATACATTTGCAGAGGCTATGAAGGAGATTCATCAACAAGTCAGGGATACTCTATGCAAGACTAGTCAGAAAATCAAGGCTAGAGTGGATCAACGAAGGAGAGATGTACAGTACCAAATCAGAGATCTGGTAATAGTACACCTTAACAAGAACAGACTGCCCAAGGGAAACCACAACAAGTTGATGATGAGGAAAATTGGACCTTCTCAAATTTTAGAAAAATATGGTCCTAATGCCTACAAAATTGAACTCCCTGATGATATTGCTATTTCACCTATATTCAATGTTGCTGATCTAACATTATATAGGAGTCCTAATATAGGAGAAGGTGCACTAGATTCTGCCTAGAATAATGAAAAGTGGGTGCAATGTTTACCACCTAAGGAACCATCACAACTGGAGTGCATCTTGGATAGCAGGATAGCCAAGAAGACCAGAAGTTGGACCTATTTTGAGCACTTGGTTAAATGGCAAGGACTTCCAGACTCCGAAGCCACATGGATGCTAGAAGAAGACATTAGAAAGTAGGGTGGCGATTTACAGCAGTTAGTCTCTAAGAGGACTTGAGACAACTTTCACCTGGGGAGTATGGTGCAGAAGCACCTAACAAATCATGTTTTTGTTTGTAATAAGGTCAAACTAACCAATGTTGTTTCTTTTTAGTTGTTGTTGTTCAGTTGTAACCGACCGGTTGAGAAATGGTTGGCCTTCCACAACAGTGAGTTAAAAGCATAGCAGAACGAACATTGGGAGTGGTTCAGTTTTGTGTCCTGTTGTGTGTTCATTTGTGGAAGTATGTATGAATTGTGCTAAAGAACAATAAAGCTCTGTTCCATCCCTTTTGTGTTTTCTTGTTCTTAGATTCAAGGATTTTGTAATTGTGCTTAGTAGATTCCCTTTTTCTGTAGTCTGTTGCAAAATGGTTCATTGAAGCATTCCACCGGTATAGTTCCTGTCAAGATCGGTGGAATGGCTTCATTGTACAAGTATTCATTTTTATTTTCTATTTTGTTTCCTTGTTCGGTGACGCAGAGGACCAAATTGGAGCGTTTTACACAGTAGAGGGCCTAGCATCTCCATGTGCTAGGGTTCGGTTGGAGAGTAAACGAGTCATAGAAATAGCAGAGGCGTTGAAGTCATTGTCGGTGAAATAGGGACCATTAGAAAAATATTCCTCTCTCGGAGCGATAAGGATAGTCTAGCCGAGTGCAGGAAGACTCTTGGTGTATCAGCTTAATAACACCATAATTCACCAAAGAGAGGTTCAAGCCGATTGAATGGAAGTCGCAGTCTAAAGATTCATATCGGGATGATGAGGTCATTAGGTATATAACTTGGCATTGGACCGACAGTATTGGTCTTACTGATCAAGGCGTATCGGGGTGATAAGGGATAAGTGATACCGACGGAGATCCATCAGGAGAAATCGGCTAATGGCAAGAGATCTTAAGGTTTGGCCGATAGCATTCATCTGGCCGATGAGTGATCGGAGTGACTAACGTATAGGAGACACAAAAAGGAAGTTCTCCAAAGGTCAAAGTCATGCCGAAGAGTGGTTGGCCCATCAGCGTATTAGCGAGGTAAATTCTAATGTGGCCGATAGTAATTGTCTTGCTGATAGGCAAGAAGCGTAGAGTCACCCATCAGGAAGAGTTGCGATGTCAAAGTGACAAGTTCGAAGATGACCGATGGTGATTTTCTTGTTGATATGCAAAGAGTGTTGAACCTCACATCGGAGTGACTAAGACTTCAAAGAGTTAAGTTATAAAGTGGCTGACAGACAAAGTGTTGCCAAAAATGAAAGGAAGAGATCTGTTTGTCGAGACTAGAAATGGTTCCAAAAGGTTCAAGAGTTCAAAAGTTTAATATTTGATAAATTGTTCATTCTCGTTGTACGCTCCTCATCAAACCTCAACATAGGGTGTGTTATGTTGAACAAGAGTAATTTCTTGATGCACATAATTTAATCTCATATGATTTACCTCATCAAATGAGAGAGTTTCATGAGTATTCTTAATGTTTATGTTCCCTTTGTCTACAAGTTATTGAATTTTATGTTTGAGTGCAATTCCTCTATGCTTAAAATATATCCATGTGCAAGTGCAAAAATATTTAGTTTTGTGTGGTTTAACAAGAGGTAAGGTAAGGAGAGTTAATTTTAAAAGTTATTCTAATACCATATGTGTAGGCTTAGGAGGTACATTAGGTTGTTGCAATGGAATGTCTTGGCCCTAGATAGTTTAGGAAAGGATGGAATAAGATGAAAGTAGGTTTAATAGAGGTATAATCCATGTGGATAACAAGAGGCCAAGGATCAAAAGATAAACCATGAGAAGGTATTAATATATCCATACTATCCTCATAGATACTAGATTTAAAAAATAAGTAATCAACACTAGTCCCAAGTTCATAAAATAAGTGTATATCATAGAACATGAATTAAACCATTGTAACTCTCTACCATTTACATGAAGTCTAAACTCACTAATCAATAAGATATCATTCTACAAGTACTCATAATTAAAAATTAAGAATGATTTAACAGGTAAAGAATCATTGAAAGTACCATCATAGTCATCATGTGATAATTCCTCACAAAGAACATGCCATTATGTAATGTATGGGAAGGCAATGAAGTATATATATGAACTACATGAAAATAAAATGAACTAATATCAAGATTTATACTATGATAATGTAATACATCACTATGTGAAAGAATATAATGGATATCCATAAGACTAGCATGGGATGCAAAAATGTGGTCATCAAAATACAATATCATGTATAAAAGAAGGAAATTGGGTTAAAGAACATGCTTATAAAGATAAAGACTTGTCATGACATAGAAGAGAAGTGTCATCAAAAGGAATAATGATGTCATGAATAGGTAGGGAAGGTGTAACCTCCTCAATGGTCATCACACTATGCATATCACATGGTAAATCCACTAGGTATGTGCTAATCAAGATCACAAGCCGTATGATGAATATGATCAATATGAGACTCATTGATAAGTGAACTAAGTATGAAAAGACCTCAAAATCTATAAGATATGCATGAATAGAGATGAGGGACAAAGGACTATGAGAATCCATAATAAAATGATGTATCAATGAAGCACAATCAAGGTGCGTAGGTAGGGACAAAAGAAGGATACATCAATATAAGTACAAATCCTAATATGGATATAATAATGATAAGTAAATATGAGTGGCTTAAACCCTAATTAGATTTGAGATGTAGAATAAACAATAAAAAGGTTAGATTTGAAAATGGAACCCTAAAGGCAAATCTAAGGGTGTGTAGGGCGGGGAAATGTAAGAGCTATCAATAAGCCACAAACCCTTAATAAAGAAAAAGCTATAGAGCACAAATGTGAAAGAGAAATCAAACCATAATCAAGTATGATAATAAGATGTAGCAATAAAATAATTATAGATCTAAAAATACCTAATAAAGGAAAAAGTACAAATATTGGTAGGATGGACAATGTAAGCTTCAACCCTAGAATAAGGATGTATTGATAAAGCATCAATATGAAATGAGAATTAAACCCTAATTAGATCTAGAAATAAGATGTAAAAATAAGAAAATGATAAATTTAAAAACCCTAATGAAGGAAATAACCCTAGGGGAAAACCCAAGTAGTGGAAGAAAACATTGGGTTCACCATTGTAGACACTTAAAATTGTCCACTTCATCTATTTATTAATTAAATAATATATAACTAATAAATTCACCATTTGTCATAATAAATTGAATAGTTTGGACTATTTATTCAATTAATTAACACTCTTCCTATAGTCCAACCTTAGGTGAGTAAATATAAATATCTATGCACCTAATTCCATTTCCCATCTCAAAAGAAATTAAATAAATTTTTATATTTATTTAATTTGGCATTTTGTGCACTTTTGATTAAAGGAATAAATTATGATTTGTACCCTCACTAATCATTTGCATGCACCTAAACATGATTAATCAAGGATTTATTTGGTCAATCCTTCATGGGTACACTTGTCATTCAAAAGGTACTCAAGGGGTACGTGGAAACATGGGAGAAGATTTGCACAACCTTCCAAAAGTTTCCTTTGTCAACTCCACCCTCCAATCTTTTCGAGGCATCAGATCCACCCTTGATTCTCCTCAAATCAAGAGCACCCCTTGAACCACCTCTCATTGCTTGACACTTGGAGAATTATCATGCCTCCAATCCTCTCAAGAAATGAGAGCCCTTGATCCTTCAATTCAATCTTGAACCTCCATCCTCCATCCCCAAATCCTATAAATAGACCCTCTTGGGGTCATTTAGATATAACTCTTGAATGTAATGTTATGCTACCACTTTGAGCACTCAATATATCAACTCTCTCCAACTCAACCCTTGTACATATCCATCAACCTACTTGATGAATCAAGGATGCTTTGGTAAGGATTGAGGTATAAGGTCTTCATTGCATTTTTAGTCTCTTTTATCTAATATTGAGGTGTTTATGCTAATGGATTGAGTATATTAGAATGTTTTATTTCCTCACTTGTTAGTTCATTTTCATAGGTACACATTTTGGCATACCTGGTGGGATGCATATCCCTAAAATTTAATATTTTGGTGTTGTTTAGCATGATTTAGGTTGTAGGTTGCAGAAGAGCACCTATGTTACATAACTGAGCGACTGTGTGTGAAATTGGGCACCTACACTCACACTAGGTCGCCTATGTACCTAGGTAACCTATCGACATTATACTCATTTTTAGCTCATCTCTAACATTTTTTGAGGTTGATTCTTAGTGGTTTTGCAGGGGAAAAGTCATATTTTGTCTATTAGCAACCATAACAACATTTTTTATAGGTTTAACCCTCTTTTTTGTAAGGATTTTGCAAAAAAATTCCATAGACACTTATCTAAGTGCCTCCATAATAACTGGACACCTACATATATGCAAGGGTGCCTTTGTGTTTTCTAGCTTTTAACTTGTTTTCTAATGAATTTGCAACACTTTAGCTCTCAGTGTTTTATTGAAAATTTATTTTATAAGTTGTTGTAATGTCAAAATGGATCTATGACAATAATATCTTAGTTTTTCTAACCATTTCATGTATTTTTTCTCATTTTTCATAACTAAGTGCCTACGTGTCTATTTGAGGTGCCTATGTAAAAACTAGGCATCATTGTAACTGACATGTTTTCCTTTTTTTTTTTGGCATTTTTAGTGTTTTCTACTCTCAAATTTTTAATAGAAGTTGGTTTTGTAGGGTGTTATAGTATCAAAATTAACTTTTCATACCTTTGGTTGTGCTAGAATTTTGTGAATTCTCTTTAACACAAGCACTTGTTTGTAATAGGACCTAAATGAGCATCTATGTGTATTTCAACATCCTTGAAAAAACTAAGCATCTTTGTGGGTAAGTGAGGTAAAATATGGACCTGATCATATCTAAGCACCTATGTTACCCTTTTGAGCACTTGTGTTCTAACTACGTGCCTGTGAATCTAAGCATCTATGTTATTTTCTGGGCACCTACATCTCTGCTAACACAAATTTCACTTTTCCTTGGATTTTCAAGAGCTAACTCATTTGGTTTTTTTGACATCTTCTTGTTGGAAAGAGACACTGCTCTGATGAAGGATTGCATGTTGTCATTGATGGCAACAAGGAAAAGTGTTTTCACTAGCATGACAAAGAGACATTACTTCGGAAGACCAACTTGGTTTGGCAACAAGGCACAAAAGTATTCTGGTTCGGAAGGCTAAAATGACTAAGTATGGACAGTATATAGAGCAAGTGATAAAGATTGGGTCAGTATGCCTCCGTAGTAGAAGATCATTATATACGGTTCAGGTATGTTGTTCGTAGCTATTTGATGATGATATGTTCCAGTGCTCAAGACCTAACTTCCTTCGGAAGTCATACTATGAAATGTCTAAGTCTGGGTGAACAAAACTAAGATAGGAACAATGCACAGTGTTAGAAAAAAAGGGTCTGCATTCCTCTGCAGTTGCACAATTTGTCTTGCAGTTCTGAGGTATGCTAAGAGGTCAAGAATGAATGTTGGTTATGAATCCTTGAGTCTCTTGTGGTCCACAGTGAGAGTTTTGATGTGATAGATGAATTGGCCAAGCATGTTCTTAAGAGATAAGCCGACATGCATGTATAATCCATATGCAGAGAAGACATATTGTTTGAATAATAAATCTAAGTGATTGTATGATTGGTGTTGACCTATATGAAGATCATTATATGTTTTGTTTGGTCCGCATTACTGTTTGTACACATGATCAAGATGACAAGGTAAAATACATTGTATACACACTTCATGTCTAGCTTTTTGACCTGATTATTAAATGAATCTTGTTGTAGATATAAATACTTGATGGATTGCAATGTTAAGTGTGTGTGTGTGAAGTAATGTGCGAATTAGAAGTGTAAAGGACTATGAGCAGAGTACAGAGTAGTGAAAGAAAAGCAAAGAACATGTAGTTAAGTTGAGAAGCAGGGCATAATAGATGAAGACCTTTGAATCTGTATATTGAGCCTTCAATGGAACTGTGATCCAACATATGGTAGATGCATTTACAACAGTTCATCTCCTAGCAGTGAGACAATCCTTCTTCTATCTTCTTTTCTCTTAGTAGTGAGCCTTTGTGTAGTGAGCACTTCTTCATAGGGTAGTGAGCCCTAAGTCAGTGAGCCTTCTTGTAATTCAGTATTGAGCTATCATAATAATTGTGAGCTAACACTCACCATGGTTTTTCCCTTTTTGGGGTTTCCATGTAAAAATCCTGATGTCCATGTGTTATGTCTTTATGGTTGCTATTCTTATGCTTATTCTATTTTCATGTTATTGATTTTGGAAATTGGATTAATAAAATTGTTAATAAGTGGTTTTGTGGAATGCTGATTCACCCCCCTTCTTAGTATTCCTTATATTCAACACTTCCTAGATTTATCTTGCTCCTTAACACTCTATTTTGCAAAAATCTTGCAATTCCAAGACAAAATTATGAAACTACTAACATCTTTCTTGTAGCATCACTTGTTAAAGTTTATTGTTACTAATTTTTGTTCACACTAAAATTAGTTTGACCTAAGTGCAGTTGTTCAAAAGGAGTAAAATAAAACTTTTAAGTTATGCATTTAATGGATAGTTGATATCTTGACAGAGTAGAAATGGACTTCAGTTGACAGGATAACCCATCAATCTAATCAAGACTGATGAGTCATCATGACAAGAGAATAAGGTTGCCAAGGTATCAATCATTCAAGAAATACAGTTGTTTTAACATGGTGTTATCTTTCAAGAGTTATAAGTTAGATTGATTATTTAGTTAATCATATTTGAAATTAAGAAAGAAAGATATTTGTATTGAACTATTATTTCATGTTATGTTTTAAACATACATCCAATATCTGTTACTTTATCCTATGCATTGATTGAAAAAGAAATACACATAGATCAAGTGCATAAGATAAATTAACTGATTATGTTTAAAACAATTGTTCAAATGTGTCCCACACAAGCTGTGGGAGTAACTAGACTAAGCAATTGTAGACATGCAAGCTATACATCTGAATGATAAAAGAAATGAAATGAACACATGATAAAAATAAACATCCATCATCGCCTGAGCAAGAAGGTTGTCTTGTTGATGCCGGTCTTCAGTCTTCAGTCCTTATCTTCAGCTCCCATCATCAGTTGAACTTGCAAAAAATTTGGGGACAACCCTGTTAGCACTCCAGATGTTTAAAGTTATCATATGCTTTTATCAAGCAGATATATCTACTTATCACATCATGCATTGCATATGAAAGACTAGATCAAATAAATGCTACAAATCAGAAAAAAATCATGAAGAGGATCAATCAAATCCATCAAGTATGCATTTTTATGCTAACTTGTTTGTTCATTGTGTAGGTATAGGACAAGTATTGTTTCTGATTTGAAGACAAATAAACATGTGGATTAAATGTGGCTCCCACAAGGGTTTGAGCCCAACATGTTTTATTTTTATTTGAAAAAGAGTACCATAAAGGACATGATGCATCATTCCAAGCTACACTATCCATCATTTAATCAACTTGCAGAAAAGCTATGTCATCATGACATTCATTAGAGATGATTGAAGCAAATCAGATCAACTTAAAATGCCTAAATCAATTTGGCAAAGTACAGAAATTAGAATTGCAACCATTGAAGAGATATGAAGAGATGATGAATAGTAGACTTATGATTAAAAGGACCAAGAGCAGAAGAACATATATGCCAAATCAGATCTCAATTGCATATCAGATGGAAAGAATAGGCTACATGAGCCTTTATTTGTTATGCATATGATGTTCAAAGAAGAGTAAATGACATAACCAAACTGATGCCTATCTTTTAGTCACTACCATATGAGTGTTCACATTACTATCTGATGATGATAAAAGAATGACAGATTAGTGCTTTTAGGAAACAGACTTATGCACATGAGCTACAGGGTACATCAAGAGAGTCATCTGATCACGTGCATAGAACAACAAACAAATATCATGTTGTAGTTTTGACAAGTGTAGGTATATAATGAAAGACAACTTGAAATCTTAAGTGATAGTCATAGCATTCAAATGACAGGGGGTCATGACATACAAAAACAGGAAGATGGATGAAATATGGAGATAAGATGTTGTTCATAATCAAAGCAACCAGTATGCAATTGTTATCATGGAGTATGCAAAAATTTGTCATGGAGAGCATATGATATGCAGCCACCAGGTCACATATTGAAATGATACATCAAGAATAGACCATCTAACTGATACAATTAAATATGAAGGCATGTCAAGATAAGATAATGCTACAGTCTACAGTCTCAAAATTATACAAGCATTTATCAATATTGGAAGACCAAAAAGAAGATAGAAATGAACAATACAAACTACAAGTATTTTTGGAAATGTATGCTACAGAGAAAGAGATGCCATCAAGACTTATACATTTTCTTCTACAGAAATGAACACATATGTTGCTCAGAGTTACATAAAGAGATTTATCATCACTAATAAGTGTTCAGAGACAAATAGACAAGCTACAAAATTCATATATATGCAAATTGCTACAGGAGGTTTTGAGACCCTAGCATATACTTCATATACTTCATGCATACAGTAAAGTTTTCTGCCATAGCCGTGAACAGAAAGAGGAGTTTTGCCCTCATTTTTCAAGAAGAAACCCTCATTTCATCAAACCCTTAGGTTTCATCTCATGAGCATAGGTGAAGGAGTAAGAGTTACAGAGAAATCTTATAGCATGGCTGTGACAAGAAGAGGGTTTTCTAAAGATACCCACATGGTTCTTTTTTGAAACCCTAACATATCTTTTGCCATTACAAGAAAAGAGTGATGATACAATGTGTTTCTGTCAAGGTCATGCCATAATATGTCAAATACATACATTCTTCAGGAAACCCTTGTCGTATTTTTTTAAACCCTTCATCTTTTTACATAAAGTAGTCAAAGGAAGGCTCATAACATATGTTTACAGGTGACCATGCATGAATAATGCATTTGTATGCATTTCAGGAAAAGCCCTCTTTTTTGTATGTCGAGAAACCTTGATTTTTTATGCTAAGAAGTTGAAAATAGACTACAGGAAGTTAAATGGCCGCGGCTATATAGAGAAGAAGAATATTCAAAATACCCATATGCAAGAGGCCGAGACTCTTCTCTCTTAAACATTCAATGAAAGAAAGATGCTGACAGTAACGAAGAGCAAGAGAGGTTACCTCCTTGATGTAGAGAGGAAATAATGATAATGGTCGTGATCTCCTGAAGGAGTAATGCTTTTCTTTTTACCATTTTTCTCACATTTTGTAGGGGATTTCACACATAAAGAGCAAGAACATGTCAATGAAACTCTACATAAAGAGTACGAAGTTGCCTAAATGGCTGTGACCATCAAAGTGAAAGAAGCTACACGAAAAAATGAAAAAAACTAGTCAAAAGACAAAATACAACACTTACCAGTTTCTGCCACCTCATTCCATACTTAGAAAGTGCAAAAAGAACTATGAAGTTCGATACAGAGGCCAAGAGGAAGCCATGGAAATATCAAACCCTAAGCAGTTCCTTGATGAGTTGCAGAGTGGTGGCTAGCACAGAGAAGAAGAGTAAAATGAAATGTTTTTAGGGTTGCAAGTGCTTTTGCTCAAAAGGTCGGCACCATTCTTCCATGTTATTTTTTCTTTTTGACTTCAGCAAGAAAAAACAAAATTGTTACCTTCTAAATCACATCGAGGTCAAGCCTTAAAAGTCTTAGGAGCCTAATGATAATGCATAAGCAACCCATGAGGGTGGACTTCATTATTGCCTTGTTTTCTTTTCACAAGGGTCAAGGATAACAATCGTGCAAAGGTAAGATATAAAGTGTAGGTGATATGAGGTATTGTATCATATTGATCTAATTTATGCATTAAGGCATACAAGGAGTCATCAAGGTGGCAAAATAACAAGTTATGACTTTTGCATGATGGATATATATGGTAGTGAGGAGTATATTTGCATGTGAAGTGGATGGGGTAAAAATGGTAGTCAAGTGGCAAAGAGAATATGGTGTATTTTGCATGATGAATATATATGGCAGTGAGGGGTTTTTGCATATGTATTTGGAGAGATAAGGGTGTATTTTTTCCCAGGGCATATTGTCATGCAAGAGGGTTATTTTTCTCTCACAAGGAGTTATAAGGATTGTAGTAATCTCTAAAGTCCTATTTTTGCTAGAATCATGCAAATTAGGCGTATGTATTTGGAGTAATAAGGAGTTAGTCTTCCATGCATGATTTTGCAAATATATTAATTGTAAATAAATAATAAAGTAATATTTTCCAAATTACTTTATTATTTTTCACAAGTTGCAAAGTTAAAATTAGAACAAGTTGTAACCAATAATAAAGTAAATATTCTTATTACTTTATTATTTACTCACAATCAATTTTGCTAAAGCAAAATCATGCAAATTGATTAGTTGAGTCAACTAGACCACCTAGGAGTTTCATGCATGATTTGAGGAGTAGTTTTAGGGTTCTTGGTCAAATTTTTATGCCAAGAAATACTTTTGTGATATTTGTGCCAAGATTGGATTGTGCGAGTCAAATTTCTAAGTTGTATTGTGAACCAGATTGCATATGTTTACCCATATTAGACGCATCACCGAATTTCATAGTTTTCATTTCCTATAGTTTCATTCTTACCCTTTTCCAAAACAAAAAATCATACATTCCAATAGAATATTTTAAGGGAACCATCCCACAATCTGGAGGTCTAATTTCATTATAGGGTACCCACAACTTGAAATTAGTCCCATGTTACAGGGAATTGCAGTGCTTTTCTAGCCTTGCATATGGGTGCAATTCCCAGAGATAACATTTATGTTTTTGCTAGTAGATTAGGCACATTTCATTTTTCTAAAGGAATGAAATTTTTTTCCATGCTTGGCATTTTACAAAGGTTCATGCTCTCTCCTCACACTTGAGGGTGATCACAAACCTTATTTACTTCATTTTTCTTAGCTTATGACCCAAGGGATTTGAAGTGCATATGCTCTTCCTTTGTGTTGCAAGAGATCCTAGGGATCAAAAGCACCCAAATTCATTTCCCTATAGGAGTCTACTTAAGGATTTCATCACCCTAGGGGATGACCTAAACCACACATTCTGATGGGGTATACAAAGGGGGGAGAACAAAAATTGTACCCTAATAGGACCTATCATTGTTTCTTTGGCACAACCTTGGCACCCCTTTTTGTAAGGATTCAAGGTGAAGTGGAATTAGGTTCACCCATGAACACATGCTTGTAGACAAGATCCATGTTCATGGAATGGGCCCCATGTACCTTACATATATTGGACACACTTAGTTGACTTTTATACTCCTAGTTAAACCTTTGGTCATCCTTTATCATGGTGCATTGGATACCGGTTAGGCTTGAGAAGCTACTCACATCATACTTCCAAGTGTGTTGAGATAAAGCTAATCTTGGGCAAGGCTTTGGCCTCCAAGGTAAGAGGTGTAAAGGTGGTATTTCCTAGCTATCCATCCACCTGGTAGATAGTATTCTTATGGGCCCATGAAAATTGACACTCCTACTTGAATAGTTGTAGGCTGGTGCAAGTGCTTGATGTGTCTTATTTGGAAACCTATGCATGTATTTGTCATAAACATCCATGAAGACCAAACCTTTTGCAAAAGTGTATGCTCAATGTGTGTTAATGTTGTAAATATTTAAACACCTTTTCCCAAAGTAAACCTTTGACTCCAAGAATCCAAATTTGAGATCACACATATCCATACTCCAAAATCACTTGAAATTCCATTTTCAAATCACCCAACAATCACTTAGAAACCAAAATCCTATCACCAAACATATCAGAGTGCCTTTGATTTTATCTCAGTACCTATGTATCACAAATAAGCACCTTTATACCTTGAACAAGCACCTTCATCTTGACTAAGCGCTTGTGCCTCTAACTGAGCACCTAAATTTGGACTTACCCAAAATCCACCTTTCCCCATCTATTTTCCCAAAATTTGTCCTAAATTTTGTTAGGAAAAGTGTCCCAACCTTGTAACATCAAAATATTACTATTCTTCCCAGTTTTGGTCTTTTTGAATACCCTTTATCTTAGAAAATGGTTTGGAACCTTCAAAGTTTCCAAAAGTTTCCAAACAAGCTTAAATTAGTGAGACTTACTATTTTTAGTAAGTTATTCAATTGACCTTGGTTTGACCCAAAATTTTCCCAGAAGATGTGGAACAACTAAGTAAACATCTCGAGTGAGTTTCGACTCAAGATCATATCTGGATTCTGAGATATTAAGGTTTCTATTTTTTTTTTAAACTACCGAAAAAGTTTCAATCTCAATTTTTAGGTATCAAAACTTCTAGATAAACATCTCAAAAATTGTTGTAACTCACAAAGCCAATTACAAGGTGATAGAGCACTTCACGAGCTTTCTGACGCATAAAATTGTTCGTCAATCGGACACTCGGATCAAAAGTTATGGCCTCTGGAAGTTGGACCTTCTATTTTGGGAAATGTAAGAACATGTTGGACACATAAAAGAGCTATAAAGGGGAGAGTTACATGTGTTGGTGTGTGGTTTGGCACATCACATGGCATATTTGATTATAATTTGGGTGCCACTTTTGGGTGGTTTTAGCTCATGGTTTTGTAATTACTGTTGGCGGTGTATTTTATTGTATCTCCTATATATCAGGAACTTGAGATGGAGGTTGAATGTAAGAATCTTATAGATGTTGAGTTACCTCCTGGATCTTTGGTTGGATATACTCCTGTAAAATCTTGCTCTGCAATTATATTGTAATCTTTGTGATTTCTTAATAATATATTGGGTAGCTTTGGAGTGTGGGGTTTTTTACCTGAAAGGGTTTTCCCCACGTATATCTTGTGTTGTGAGATTTATGTTTGCATTTGGAAGTTGTTATTATCTTTTTGTTAATGTGCATCTTAATCTATAACTGTAAAAGTAAAAAATTTGCATAAGTCTTTCCTCATTAGATCAGTGTAGGAAGCGTTTTCCGCATACCTTGCTTCCTTTCAGTTGGTATCAGAGCCTGATCACCTTTGGTTCTAGTTGTTGGGTAGAGGGTTTTTTGAGCTGATCTTCGTTTGAGTGGGAGCTTGTGCAGAGGATTTTGAAATCTTTGTTGGAGGTAAGAGATGGCGAGCACATCTGGGAGGTTTGAGATAGAGAAGTTTAATGGCAGTAATTTCAAGCTATGGAAACTCAAAATGGAGGACATGCTTGTAGATCAGAATTTATGGGAAGCCATATCTGGTACAAAACCAATGGTAATGTCTCAAGAAGACTGGGATGTCAAAAATCAAAAAGCTAAGGGTTTGATAAGACTTTGTTTGGATGATTCAGTACTCCTAAATATCCATGAAGAGAAGACTGCAAAGGATCTTTGCAAGAATCTTGGAGATTTTTATCAGGCTAAGTCCCTGGTGAACATGTTATTCCTACAAAAGAAATTATATTCTTTGAGGATGGAAGATGGAGGATCTATCGCTGATCACCTGAATACATTCAATAAGCTTGTTGCCTAGTTGATTTCTGTTGGTGTGAAGATGGAGGAGGATTGATGTATGACATTACTATGTTCCTTACTAGATTCATGGGACCACCTTGTTATGGCCATTAGGAGTACCACTACCACCTTCAAGATGGATGAAGTGGTTTCTTCATTGTTGTCTGAAGAGATGTGGAGAAAGTCTTCCAAATCAGGTAAGGAAGCTCTTGCAGTTTGTGGTAGATCTAAAGAGAAGGGAAGGAAAAAGGATAAGAAGAAGAAAGAAAAAGGGAGATCCAAATCCCATGGGAGATCTAAGTCTCTTGGAAAGTCCAAGGCCCTCTGTTGGAACTACAACAAACCTGGTCACTTCCGCAAAGAGTGCAAGGAGGAGAAAAAGAAAAAGAAGAAGAATCATGATTTGGATTTTGACAAGTCCTCTCAGGATGAAGGAGAAGCATTTGTCATTGCCTTGGCAATGCATGCATCTGAGGATGTGTGGCTTATTGACTCTAGTGCATCTTTTCACATGACCTCACATCGGGGCTAGTTTTCAAAGTATGAAGAATATGATGGTGAAAAGGTGTACTTAGGTGATGATTCTCACCTAGATATTGTTAGTCATGGAAGAGTATTGATTCAATTCCTTGATGGATGAGTAAAGGGAACCAATGGTGTTCTTCATATCCCTAGTTTGACATGGAATCATCTTTCTGTAAGTAAATTGAATGATGTGGGTGTGTAGGTTGTTTTCTCAAATGGAGGATGCAAGATGACTAGAGGGTCTACGGTATTGGCTAAGGGTGTTTGGATTGGCACTCTGTTTCAGCTTGATGCATGTGCAGTTCAATGCAATAGTGCCTCTGTTTCAAAGAAGAGAGATTTAGAGTCTTCATCCTCACCATTGGAACCAGCAGCAAAAAAGACTATTGCATCTACTTCTGATGGTCGTGATTTATGGGTACCTAAGGGTGCTCCTTCTATGGAGATGAAACTTCCTGCTGAGAAGACAATGTTATGGCACCAAAGGCTTGGTCACATTGGTGAAAAGGGTTTGAGGACCCTGAAGAATAAAAATCTTGTTGAGGGTATGAATGATTGTAACCTTGAGTTCGACTTCTGTTAACATTGCATTTATGGAAAACAAAACCATGTTCAGTTTTATTCCAACTCTCACAAATCTTCTAAGGTGTTGGACTTGATTCATTCTGATGTGTTTGGTCCTATTAATGTTCCTTTGATTTCAAAATCTATTTACTTTATTTCATTCATTGATTATTACAATAGAAGGACATGGGTGTATTTCCTTAGAAGTAAATCTGAAGTTTTTAATAGATTCAAAGAGTTCAAAGCTCTTGTAGAGAATCAGAAGGATAGAAAGATTAAGTGTTTGAGGATTGATAATGGTGGTGAGTTCTGTTCAGTAGATTTCAACAAGTTCTGTAAAGAACAGGGGATTGAGAGGCACAAGACAACTCCGTATACCCCTCAGTAGAATGGAGTTACAGAGAGGATGAATAGAACGTTGATGGAGAGGGCAAGGAGTATGCTAAGTGGAGCTGGTCTTGAACAAACATTTTGGGATGAAGCTGTTGCTACCACTTGTTACCTAGTTAACAGGTCTCCTACATCAATGCTCATTGATAAGACACCTATGGAGGTATGGTCTGGTAAAAAGCCTTCATTAAGACACATTCGAGTATTTGGTTGTGAGGCATATGCACATGTGCCTAAGGAGAAGAGGTCTAAGTTGGAGAACAAGGCTGTAAAGTGTATCTTCATCAGTTATGGCATTGGTGTGAAAGGGCACAAGCTTTGGGATCCAGTAGCTGAGAGAGTTCTGTATAGCAGAAGCGTGATCTTTAGAGAGCTCAATCCTTCTTCTGCTGTCTTGTACCCAGGGAAAGAAGAGAAGAAAGATGATGTGGTTTAGCTTCCTTCCAACCTTGAGAAAGTTGAACCAAAAACATCTATTGGACCTGATAATGAGGAGAGCTCTAGTAGCTCTAAAAGTTTAGGAGAAGATGAAGAACCTCAACCTCAATCTTTGAGGAGGTCCACGTGGATAAGGCAGCAACCTGATAGGTTTAGTTATTCATTGCATGATTCCAGTTGTATTTTTGCTTTGATTTCTAACATCAATGAGCCTAGAACTATGAAAGAGATAATGTGTATGAAAGATGCAGATTCCTGGAAGGAGGCCATGGAAGAGGAGATGGCTTCTTTGGAAAAGAATAATACTTGGGACTTGGTGCCTTTACTTGAAGGATGAAAACCTGTTGGATACAAATGGGTGTTCAAAAAGAAATTTGGTGTAGATGGCAATGTTAAGAAATATAAGGCTAGATTGGTTACGAAGGGGTATTCTCAGGTGGAGGGAATTGACTATGGTGAGATTTTCTCTCCCGTTGTAAAGCTTACATCTATTCAGTTCCTGTTATCTCTTGCAACATCTTATGATCTAGAAGTGGAATAGATGGATGTGAAGACAACATTCCTTCAAGGTGACTTGGAAGAGAAAATCTATATGTCATAGCTAGAGCACTATGTGGCAAAAGGTAAAGAAAATTTGGTTTGCAAGTTGAAAAAGTCTTTGTATGGTTTGAAATAGTCTCCTAGGATGTGGTACCAGAAGTTTGATGCTTTTGTGTTGAGTATTAGATTTTAGGGATTAAAATTAGATCATTATGTTTACTACAAGTTTGACAATGATCACATTCTCATTATTGCATTGTATGTCGATGATATGTTACTCATTGGGAATGGTAAAAGTTTGATTTCTAATTTGAAGTCTCAGTTGTCAAAATAGTTTGAGATGAAAAATCTAAGGGCAACTCGATACATTCTGGGAATGGAAATCAGAAGAGATAGAGCAAATAGAAAACTTTGGTTAGTCTAGAGTAAGTATGTTAACATTGTGTTGGAAAGATTCAACATGAAGGATTGCAGACCTTTGACTGTTCTTGTTACAATGGGGACAAAGTTATCTATTGAAGATTGTCCAAAGTCTCCTTCTGAGATAGAGGATATGAGTAGAGTTCCTTATGCTAGTGTGGTTGGCAGTTTGATGTATACGATGGTCTACACAAGACCAAACATTTCCCAAGTAGTGGGATTCCTTAGTTGATTTATGGCTAATCCTGGATGGGTACATTGGGATGTAGTGAAGAGAGTGTTCAAATATTTGTGGGGTACTTCTGAGTATTCCTTATGTTATCTTAGTTATCCTACAAGACCTTGGCATTCACTTTGTTTTCATGGATTTGTGGATTCAAATTGGGCAGGTGACATTGACAACAGGAGATCCAACAGTGCTTATGTGTTCACTATGTTTGGTGGTACTATTAGTTAGATGAGTAAGCGGCAACTTGTGGTCACTTTGTCCACTACTGAAGCTGAGTACATTGCAGCAACTCATGCTTGTAAAGAAGCCATTTGGCTTAAGAGATTATGTTCTAATGTTGGGTTTGATGTAGGGAAGATTACTATTTGTTGTGACAGTCAGATTGCCATATGTTTGGTGAGGAATCCTACTTTCCATGCAAGGACTAAGCATATTGATGTCTAGTACCATTTTGTTCGTGACATGGTAGAGGATGGGAAGATAAACTTAGAAAAAGTTGAAACTTTGATGAATGTTGTAGATTCCTTGACAAAACTTGTGAGCACAGAGAAGTTCAGATGGTGTTCAGAGTCTATGGGCCTCATGGCCCCTAGCAATTAAATCATGGTGTAGATGCTCCCTTTACTCTTGCAAGGTGTTCGACAAGTGGGAGAATGTTAGGAAAAGTGTCTCAACCTTGCAACTTTGAAAGATTACTATTCTTCCCAGTTTTGGTCTTTTTGAATACACTTTATCTTAGAAAATAGTTTGGAACCTTAAAAGTTTGCAAAAGTTTCCAAACGAGCTTAAAATAGTGAGACTTACTATTTTTAGTAAGTTCTTCAATTGACCTCAGGTTGACCTGAAATTTTCCAAAAAGGTGTAGAACAACTAAGTAAACATCTCAGGTGAGTTTCAACTCAAGATCATATCTGGATTGTGAGATATTAACGTTTCTATTTTTTTTGAAATTGCCAGAAAAGTTCTGAACTCAATTTTTGGGTATCAAAACTTCTCTAAACATCCTAAAAATTATCATAACTAGAAAATCTAATTACAGGGTGATAGAGCACTTCACAAGCTTTCCAATGCATAAAATAGTTCATCAATTGGACCACTGGATCAAAAGTTATGGCCTCTGAAAGTTGGACCTTCTGTTTGGGGAAATGTAAAAATGTGTTAGACACATAAAAGAGTTGTAAAGGGGAGAGTTATACATGTTGGTGTGTGGTTTGGCACATCACAAGGCATATTTGATTGGATATAATTTGGGCGCCACTTTTGGGTGGTTTTAACTCATGGTTTTGTAATTACCATTGGTGGTGTAGTGTATTGAATCTCCTATATATCAGGAACTTGAGATGGAGGTTGAATGTAAGAATCTTATAGATGTCGAGTTACCTCCTATATCTCTAGTTGGATATACTCTTGTAAAAGCTTTCTCTACAAGTATATTGTAATCTTCGTGATTTCTGAATAATATATTGGGCAACTTTGGAGTGTGGGGTTTTTTACCTGAAAGGGTTTTCCCCATGTATATCTTGTGTTGTGAGTTTTATGTTTGCATTTGGAAGTTGTTATTATCTTTCTATTAATGTGTATCTTAATCTGTAACTGTAAAAGTAAAAAATTTGCATGTCTTTCCTCATTAGATCAGTGTAGGAAGCGTTTTCTGCATACCTTGCTTCCTTTCAAATTTGACTTGTCTTAGTCTTTCAATTATTGTTAACCATCACCAAATCAAATTCCTTTATTTGATTTAGTATCTACCTTTCCAAAATTACCATCACGTTTAAACCAAATCCATTCAAAATTAAACAAAATCACACCATCAATAGGATTAAATCTTAGACAAGATCTTGACAAACAAAACCCATCCAACATACGAACTCGCCTATCCTTAGTAGATAATCCTTCATCAACCATCCCAAAATAAATTGACCCTTGTTTAGAAATTTAGCCTATCTTAAGTATAGTGCATTTTACTTAATCCCTTTTGTCTCCCTTGCTTGAGAACTTCGTCTATCTCAAATATTGAAGATAAATCCCATCATCAAACTTCGTCACTAGGATCTTGTACTTATATCATTCCTAAACATCCACATTTAATCATCACTCATCCAGACCAACCTAAGTCATATATAGTTGAGTCAAGGACAAAACCATCCCAAACCTTTCATGGCTCCCATCACACGATCTCAAACCAAGAAGCAAATGGATTCTCGTAGCAAACACAACTCTTCATGGAGTGCCCATCCCAAACTTCACATAGCTCCCCCTTCATCTCATGGGTCTTCAACAAGTGACATTGAAGGCTTTGTTAATCAACCTGAAATAGGTGAAGCCTCAATGCCAACTAACCAATATTCACCTAGGTTTGTCAATTTTCTTAATGATAAGAGGTTACATGATAAATTCAACCAACTTCATTTAGGATCATAAGGATCATTTCATTGAACAACTCATTGGTGAAGGAGCTAAACTACCTTTGATCAAGACAAATTGTAAACACTCCTACATAGCACGCCACCATCTCTTATAACTAACAGTCCATAGGCCCATGTACTCAACCCAAACAACCCCATTTACAAAACTAAACAACAACTTGGGGGAAACATTCCTCCCCTCCAAATTACACCTTATCACACACACCACAATGACCACTAGATTGTGTGCCACTCCATGATCCTACATCCACGCAATATGTGCCTAAAAGTCTAGGTTTCTATCAAACAACACTCTCCAACATGGAAAGCATTCCATAATCCCTTCCTCCTCTCTCCATTCTGGAAAGAGAAATGACCACACAATCCATGTTGCTCTCAAACAATTACCATCAACCCCCTCTACAACACCAATCTATATCACAATATCATTCTATGTCCCAAAATCCCATGACGAGCTATATACCCCTAAATCATTCACAACCACCATTGCATAAAAAAAACACACTATTCATCCAATTATCAACCCCCACTAAATACGTCACACCTCCAAAACATCAAACAAACATATGTGTCTCCAAACTATTTGAAACAAATGACACTCCAATCCTCATTCCAAACATATTATCCACCTCCACAAGACACTATGCAACAACCTTCCCATGGGTACACCATGCAAAATCCTCCTCTTGCTACTCCTTTTGATCAAGAATGGCAAGAGATGAAAAACTCCCTCAAAAAACTACAAACAGGGATACAGAAGAAGCATTATAGAAGAATTATGTCCTTATCCATTCAACAGGTCCATAACAATGATCCCTTTTCCCCAACATGTCAGAATATCAAAATTTGACAAATATAAGGGAAAAGATGACCCTCCAGATATATTAATGAGTTCTTCATCGTATGTCAAGATGTGTCTTATAGTGATCAATATTTGATGAGACACTTCCCTCGCAACCTTGGGGACGAAGTTATCGAATGGTTTATGCACTTACTGCACAGTTCCATCTCCACCTTTTCTGAGTTGTCTAAGTAGTTTGTTTCACACTTCTCATACAATGTAGAACATGAACTTACCATACTAGATCTTTGTAATTCAAAGCAAAGGAGTGGTGAGAGCTTTGTCACCTACCTACAAAGATGGAGAGAATTAGCAAGCCACTTTCCTTGGCCTATACCTAAAAAACAACTTTTCACCATCTTTGTACAAAACTTAAATCAAGATATGGCCTTCCACCTCCAAGTGCATTTGTGTCATCTTTTGAAGAGATCATTAAAAAGGGGCTCACTAACAAGAAGGATCTCATATCTAAAGGTTTAGTCAAAATATACAACAAAAATGATAATGAAAAATCCAACAATGACAAACCTAAATTCAGGGCCAAGAATAAAAACACCATTAGTGATGGTGTCACCGATGCCAAACACGTGTAAATCACCACCACCAAATCACATCACATGCAAGTTGTCACAATATTTCCCAACCAAGCAATATCACTATACCACGTGGACAACCTAAATGCAACTCCCAAAATAATCCAAAGCGTAAATGCACTTCCTTGGGAGAACTCCTCAAAGTGGTATTCCAGAAATTGGTTCAAAATGACATGGTTGTGTTCCCAACAAATAAACCATTTGACGAAAACTAACCCAAGCCCACATGGTACACAAAGATAATGAATATTGTGATTGCCACCACATCAAAGGGCATTCCACTACTAAATGTATGAAGCTCAAGAATTACATCCAAGATCTCATTGACCGAGGTGACATCCAAGTAGAAGTGGACAAGTCTACTTGACCAAATGAACAACTAGGGATTTATCAGAATCCTCTCCCTAACCATGGACAAAACTCTCAACCACCATCCTCCAAGGCCAACCAAAATAACCTCACCAATCATGTCCACTATAGTCGTACTCCCCATAGCTATGACAATGTTGTGGGTCATGTCAATTTTGAATCCATGTGAGTATCCACCATATAAATAAAAGTCAAATCTCTCGACTACACTGTCACCACATGACGTGGTCGGGTTACTATTAAAGCACCTTCCCCACCATCCTCTTTGCAAGATTTTGGGTATAGTCTCTTAGATCATCTAAGGAAGACACCAACGCAAATATCCATTCTAGAAATTCTCAAAACATCTCCTCTCCACATAGATATCCTTCATAAAGCCTTGCAAGAATCCCATGTCCCCAATAAAATCAACCTTTAGAAATTCCAAACTCTTGTCACCCAATTATCCTCCACCTATTAGCTAACATTTAGCCAAAATGACATGCCTCCCATTGACCCTTCACACAACAAAGCCTTCCATATTGAGGAACTCATCACCAAACATAAAGTAAAGCATGTCCTCCTACATAATAGGTCTAGCTTAAACTTGTGTACATTAAATTTCTTCAAATAGTTGGGATATTTAGCAATAGATTTGAAACCACGGGTTATCGCAATCAAGGACTATGATAATGTAGAAAGAGATTCTAAAGGTACCATTTTCATTCCTATCCAAGTGGATCCTATCCTTCAATAGGTCCTATGCCACATGGTTGATCTTGATCTCCCCTACAATCTCCTCCTCCATGCCCATAGTTCCATGCCATGCAAGCCATTCCATTCACATACCAGCAATGTCTTAACACAACAATGTGGAAGTAACTATTCTCACCGATCCACAACTATTTGAATAATGCAAGTCATTAGAGGTCTCATACCATAAAGAATATAATTTCCATAGCACTAATGTTGCCAAGACTAGAGATACTTCATCTCATTTTGATCTTGAATCCCAACCATCTACATCCATATCATCCTGAATCCTTGAGTCTACTAAGATCAAGATCATATCTAAAGGATGTGGCAAATATGAACTTCATAATGCCTTTCATGTGGGACAAATCCCCTTTTTCCCCTGATACTATGGTCATCCCTCTAGAAATCATAAGAAAAAGCTCATAAGAAAATGGGTCCTACTACCTTCACATCCAGTGGTACTCTTGAGGAAGAGCAAATTGATTCCTGGTTGTACTAAGATGAATCAAATAATGGGGCAAAGATGTCGGTTACCTAAAATAGAAATACCTTGTTCCTCATCACACGTGTGAGAATATGCAGTATCATGGAAAAGGCCTAGACATCAATGAACAGGGCATCAAGGAACTAATCCCAGTTGAGATATATGTTGATTCTTTTGGGTTGGGATATATCCCTCTTAGTGAAAAAACCAACGAACCACATGTCTATCTCGTAGTTGCAAACAATTCCCCTCCCATCATTGAAAACATCACACATGGGGTCATCATAGCTTCATTTGAGGACTTAGACCTATCATGCCTTTTTCCTAACAATGCAATTTTCACCATTGATCTCTCCCCTCGTCCATCCTGAACTAATCACTTGGGACCAACAAGAGTCACCACCTCTCGACATCTTTCAAAACAATGAGGCTATTATTGAATCCCTAGGAGTCCATGATGATTTTCTAGTAAGAGACCATAAATTAGGGTATTACAAAAACCTACATGCTACCACCTACTTTGGGGAGTAGAATGAGTTGCTTATTCATAAAAGGAAAAAATTAAAAAATGAAAAATTGTCCCCTAGTGAAAACCTCTTTGAGGTGCTATTAGACACAAAAGAGAAAAATAAAGATGTATTCATCGATGAAAACCCCTTTGAGGTACTAGGAGATAAGGAACTCAACCTTCCCCTAATGCTTCCACATTGGAAAGGATATTCAATAGTTATAATTGAAGACACACAAGAAATCAATCTTAGCACCAAAGAGAAACCAAAGATTACATACATGGTAGCCTCTCTTTTTCCTACAGAGAAACCTACCATATATGTCATCCTGCATGATGCATTAGATGTGTTTTCTTGGCCTTATGCTAATATGCCTAGGATAGATCCCTCTCTAGTCATCCATCATCTTGTTGTATAGCCTAACACTAAAGCAATTAAGCAAAAGACCTGAAAGATGCATCCCCAAATCGCTTTATTGGTAAAAGAAGAATTGCAAAAACTTCTAGAGGTTGGTTTTGTCTGCCCTATTGACTACCTTGAGTGGGTGTCTAATATTGTGCTTATTAGAAAAAACCTAGGGGCATCTGTATCTGCACCTATTTTTGGGATCTCAACAAAGCATGCCCTAATGATGACTTCCCACTCCCAAACATAGACATCATTGTGGATCTTACAATGCGACATGAGATGTTATCAGTCATGGATGATTTCTGAGGGTGCAACCAAATTAGAATAGCTCTTGAAGACCAACATAAGACCACTTTCACATGTCTTTGGGGTAATTACTATTATTATGTGATGCCCTTTGGGATTAAAAATGCAGGGGCAACATATCAACAAGCTATGACAATTACTTTTCATGACATGTTGCATGACATCATGGAGGATTATCTAGATCATCTCCTAGGTAAATCAAAGACAAGGGAAGGGAACCTTGAAGTTATTCAATGCATCTTTGAGTGTCTCCAAGAATATAAGGTGTAGTTAAATCCAAAGAAATGTGTCTTTGGGGTTGCATCAGGAAAACTACCAGGATTCATTATTTCTAGGAGAGGTATTGAAGTAGACCTTGTCAAAGTAACCACAAAAATGCCTCTGCCTAAGAACCTTAAGCAAATTTGCAGCCTTCATGGAAAACTCTAGGTCATTCATCAATTCATTACATAAGTGGTAAACAAATAATAAACATCAGATTTCCATAGTCCATGATATTATTCTTGAATGCTTCAGGATTTAACTGTGTGTAAGTTTTTTACTCAATGTTTCAGATCACACTTCGTGATCCATCATCAAGAGAGCTGAAGAAGAAAAATATAAATGAAAAGTTTGCATACCTCAACAAGATAAATAGAAAGAGGGGGGAATGGTTCAAGAACCAAGAAACCACAAGGAAAAAAGTTAAAAAAATAAATACATAAAATAAAATAAAGAATATATTAAACCACTAAAAAAATATCTATTAAAGTGGAAACTTCAACATAAACCCAAGAACATAGAGAGGAAAAGGAACCCGGTATAGTCAAAGTAAATAAATGAGGCCTAAAGAAGAAGAAAACTATGAAGAAAGTTTAAAACATCCAAAAAAATATTAGAATCATACAAAGAAAGGTTTAATAGATAAATAATAAAATGACTAATAAAGATGTGGAAACCAAGAAGAGAAATGGAAGCCTAAAGATAAAAATGACAACAAAAACAATATAAACCCAAAGCTATAAAAAGAAAACGAAAAAAAAATACACAATGAAATAAATAAATGCTATAAAAATGAACTACAATAGAATGAAAAAGGGGCTATAAAAGGTGCAAACACTAGAAAAAACAACAAAGAAACTGATGCACTAGAATCGTGCATAAAGAAGGAAAAAATTAAGAAAGAAGGGGGATTAAATAACATAAACCTAAAAATAAGATTGGAGAGAAAACCAATAAGTGAGAAAAGATATGGCCATCTATAGCCAACCACATAAAAAACACATACAAAGAAAAAAGGAAGGGATAAAAGAAGGAAAAAGTATAAACAGAGCATATATATATGTATGTATGTATGTATATGTATAAATATATGTATATATGTACACATATATAACTATATATGTAAATACACATATATATTAATAAATATATATAAATATATATTTTTAATACAAATAAGTAAATATAAAAATATGTAAATATATAAATATATATGTATATATAAGAGTATAAAAAATAATAAATAAATTATAAAAGCATACATGCATATATATGTGTACATACATACATACATACATATATATACATGTATATACATACATGCCTATATATATGTATGTATGTATATGTATGTATACATATATACATACATACATATATAAATGCACCTACACACACATATATATAATTATACATAAATCTATATATGTATATACACACACATATTTATATATATATATATTTATATTTTTAATACATATAAGAAATATAAAATTATGAATTATATAGTATATATAAGAGTTTATATATATACCAACCAGGATACATACATATATATATTTATATATACATACATATATGTGTATGTATATATATATATATATGTATATATATATGTATGTATATATGTATGTATATATGTATATGTATATGTATGTATGTATGTATGTATATGTATATATGTATATATATGTATATGTGTATATATATGTATATGTGTGTATATATATATATATACATATATATATATATACATATATATATATATATATATATATATATATATATATATATATATATATATATATATATATATATATATATATATATATATATATGAGTGTTATAATGCAAGAAAGTGAAGAATAAAAGAAAGAAAATAAAAGGAACAAAAAAGTAAGATAAATGGCTCCAAGACTTGATAGGAAACACATGCAACAATTGCCAATGATAGTGTGGTTCGGTGGTTAAGTCACTTAGTTGTAGTGGCAGCCACCAGAGTTCAAACCCTCGCTGGGCCAACGAACTCGTAGGCTTTACGCCTTTGCTGGGCTAACGAGCTCGCGGGTTTGAAGTGTTCTTGCTAGGGGATGAGGTCCCCCATGTTGTGGCCTCACCGGTTCATTGCTTCGGAAAAAAGTATTCGTGTGGAGCCGGAGGGTGTGTCACACCATCATCGCTGGTCATGTTAAAAAGTTTACCAGGCGCATTATCTTTAAAAAAAAAAACACATGCAACAATTTAGAAGACCCAGGTAACCAGGCGAAGTTCAAAACTTACTACAAGAAAGAGAAGCTAAAAGAGAACACAACTAAAAAATGAAGAGGATGAAAAACCAAACCTAGAAACAAGAAATGATGACTATGAAAGAAAAGGATGAACCTCACACAAAAAAGGGGGGCAAGAAAGCGAGGAGGAATAAAAAATGAGGAAGGGAGAAAGAGAACCAACATAAAGGTAGAAAAGAAAGAAAGTCGAAGAAAGGAGGGAGACCAGGAGGAGAAAGACACAAGAAGGATTCCAAGGAGAGGAAAAGAGGAAACGGGGGAAATAAACCAAAAGGTGGAGAGGAGAGGAAAAAGGAGAGGAAGAGGTTGAAAAGAATAAAAGGAAAGGGGAAAAACAGGCAAGAGGGAAGAAGAGAGGAGAACTCCAAAGGGGAAAATAATGAGAGGCACGAGGAGAGAGGTCAAGAAGGGGGGAGAGAGGTTTTTGAGGTGAGCTAATAGGGGGTTCCAAGAAAAACTAAAACTCCAACTGTCATCGCGATTAAGGTTAGAAGGGTGTTTACTAATCTCAATGGCCTCTTTGAGTTTCCTTTTGTAGTAGTTGTCTTCATTGACTAAGATTTGGGTGTCTTCTAGGTGAATGTGGTGTTTGGTGACAATTGAGTGCTCTACAAGGGCATATTTGTGGACTTGTTCAAACCTAATGTCAACACTATGTTCTTTGATCCTAGTAATAAAAGACCTCCCTGTCTTCCCTATGTAGGGAGTGTCGCAAGAACGAATAATCTTGTAGACTCCAGAGTTGAGCAAGAGGTCTCTGGGGTCTTTAGGAGAAGGGATATGATTCCTCAAGGTGGAAATAGGTTTGAAAGTACATTGGAGGACCTTTTTAAGGAGAATCTTAGAAATTTTGTTAGAAAGGCCTTCAATGTAAGGGAGGGTGGAAATGGGGAGGTTGGAAGTGTTGACCTCCTTGGGCTTAGAGATTAGGCGAGAGTTGGCTTTCTTGAAAGCTCTAAGGACATGCTTCCTCTTATAACTATTTAATTCAAAGACTTAGGAAAGGTGGGTACGTTCTTAGTCTATTGTATCAAAATCACAAATACGAAGAGCCCTAGTGGTTAAAGTCTTGAGGATGCTAGCTTTTTGGGTAGGGTGGTGATGCAAATAAGAGTGAAGGTAAAGGTCAGTGTGGGTGGCTTTGCAGTAAACGTGACGACCTAAGGAGCCATCGTGTTTTTTGATGAGAAAAATGTCAAGGAATGGGAGCTTGTTATCATTTTCAAGGGGAGACAAATGTCAACCTTTCTACCATATTCTCTACAAGGATGTTCACTTTAAGTGGGATCATACTTGTCAATAGGCATTTAAAAAAATCAAAGAGTATTTAGCATCGCCTCTAGATCTTATGACATCTATCCCAGGAAAGCCCCTTCTCCTCTATAGATTAGAAACATTAGTAGCACTGGGGGCATTATTGGCACAAGAAGATGAAGCATGTAGGGAAAGAGCTATATACTACATCAGTAGGACCTTAGTCATCTATAAGCTAAATTATACACCAATGGAATGTGCATGTTTAGCTGTTGTTTTCAACTCTGAAAAGATGTGACATTACATGTTGAGTCATCCAATCAAGCTCATATCTAAGGTCAACCCACTCAAATATTTTCTCTCTAGGGCCTCCCTCACAAGACACATGGAAAAATGGGTGATGTTGCTAAGTGATTTTGACATTGAGTATGTGGATCGAAAGGCTATCAAAGGACAAGTTTTGATAGACCAGCTAGTAGAGGCTCCCTTACTAGACCATCAACCATTGGTTGTTGAATTTATAGATGAGTCCATCTTCACATTGAAAGAACAAACATCTTGGAAACTATACTTTGATGGATCATTCACTAGTCACGGTGAACCTATGCCTGTATTATGTTCATTACATCTCAGGGTGACTTCATACCTAAAGCATTTTGATTTAGATTCCCTTGTACCATTAACATAGCAGAATATGAAGCTTTGATCATATGTATCAAAACAACTATTCAGTGGAACATCCAACAACTATAGGTTTATGATGATTCATAACTTGTCATCAAACAAGTCAATGATGAATATCACACAAAAGATGATAAATTGATACCCTATAAAAAATGGTCGACAGTTTCAAACAATACTTTGTACACATCCAATTTGAGTAGGTCCCTCATCTTCATAACAAGGCTATAGATGCTATGGAAACCACTGGGTCCATGTTGGACATGCCTCATGATAGTTAGTGTTGCAAATTCCTCATCAAATAGCTTGTTATCCCCACATACCACGTCCCAGAATTAGAGTTCATTTGTGATATTGTTACCCCTGATTCCCCTTGGTACCAAGACATTTACACCTACCTTCATGACCACACCCTCCCACCTAACCTATCTAGTAACCAATGCAAAACCTTCATTCATCACACTTCCTGTTTCACTATCCTAGGTAACATACTTTATCTCTGCAACTACGATGGTTTCTTATTGTGATACCTAAATATAGAAGAGGCTTAGAGTATTGCACTGTGTGAGGTACATGCTAGTATCTGTAGTGCTCATACTAGTGGTATAGTCCTATCTAAGAAACTCCTCAGAATGAGATACTACTGGTCTAATATTGATGAAGGGGGTAAATCACAAAACACACAATAACATATATTGAACACAACAAATAGAACTTTCTTTTATTGAACTGGGCAACTCATTACCATACAGAAGCTCAATTACAATCAGAGGATGAATCCTCTACTAGCTGCAACACATTACAACTTTCCCAACCTCAAGACTCTAGAATCTTCAGCCTTCTGTAACCCAAAATCGGCTAGGGTTTCTATTTTCCCCATCTCTTCTTGACTCTACACTAGCCCCCTTAACTCTACTACTGCCCAAGATTCCCAAAATAGTCATAAATAGCACTTTTTGGCGGCCTCCAGCTAAATTTGAAATTTGCAACTCCCTACAAAAGTAGGTCAACTTCTGGGAAGCATAATGTTTGATCCGGGTGTCCGATTGATGAACCGTTTTAAGCGTCGAAAAGCTCGTGATGTGAACTATCATGTTGGAAATGCATAAATGGATTTACATCAACTTTTCAGGACATTATGAGAAGTTTTAGTGCCTCATATCTTGTTTCAAAAATTTTTAGGGGCTTTTTAGAAAACAAAAACTTTAATATCTTTCAGCTCACAAATGATCTTTGCTTGATTCCTTCACCAAAGGTCTTATATTTCCGTTATGTAACTTTCTGGAAGTTTTTGCTTCATTACGTACCCAAATGCAAACTTTCTAAAAATAGCAGGTACACTTTCCAAAATAGGCAGGTCACTATTTTTAGCAGTTTTAAAAAAATTGAAAGTCCTACATTATTATTCTGGATATTATGGAACCAGAAACACTAATTATGGAAAGAAATGAAAACAACTACAATGATTTTGAATTAACTTCTTTTTGGGTGATGCAAGATTGCCCTTACACCACTGGATGCTCCTGCATCAGACACCTAGGGTAATTTGAGAAGTGACCCTGTCACGTCTCAGATGTTTGTGTGAGGAAAACCCAAACTGTCAACCTCTTCCTTTGACAACCAAGAAGAATCTTCAACAGGACTTCCTTTCCATTTTACTAGATATTCTTCATATTGCTTGTTTCGAGTACTTCTTCCGACACGGCTATCCAAGATCTCTTCTATCTCCTCCATTGAAGTAGATGCTAGAATACTCCACTGCACTTTTGTTGGTCCATCCTCTATTCCACCTTCATGATATTCTGATAAATCAGCAATGTTGAAAATAGGGGAAATATTGATTCCACTCGGTACCTCATATGCATTTCTTGAATTATGCTTCTTCAGGATTCTGCATGGTCCAAATTTCTTGATTTTTAACTTATTGTATGTTCCAATTGTGAACCTTTCTTTTCTCAAGTGAACCATGACTTCATCTTCTACCTGGAATTCCTTATATCTCCTCTTCTGATCTACCTTAGCCTTGTACTGAATATTCATTTTATTAATGTGCTTTCTCACCTCTTCATGCAAATTCTTCAGATGTTCTACAAAGTCTTCAGCTTCGGCACTTATCTTTTCTTTGTTGTCCAGTTTCCTTAACTTAGAAGCATTTCTTGGGCTATTGCCATATACAATCTGGAATGGTGATTTACCAGTACTCCTATTGACAAAATTGTTGTAAGCAAATTCTGCCAGTGGTAAAATCAAATCCCAGGGCTTATCTCCTACTAAGCATCTTAGCAGGTTACCCAAACTCCTATTCACCACTTCAGTCTATCCATCAGTCTGTGGATGGTGTGCAGAATTGAACTTCAAGTCTGTCTTCAACTTCTTCCACAATATCCTCAAGAAATAACCAACAAACTTGGTATCTCGGTCTAAAACTATGCTCTTTGGGAGACCATGTAATCTCACCACTTCCCTAAAAAATAACTTTGCAATATGAACATCATTAGTCTTCTTACAAGGAATAAAATGTGCCATTTTTGAGAATCTGTCCACCACCACAAAAATAGAATCATGTCCTCTCTGTGTCCTTGGTAAACCAAGAACAAAATCCATACTAATATCATCCCATGGCTTCTCCAGTACAGGTAATGGTTGATACAACCCTGAATTCTGACTTGTTCCTTTTGCCATTTAACACACTCTGCAACTCTGCACAAATTTCCTCACATCTTGTTGCAACTGTGGCCAATAATAATTTTCACTGACAATGGCAATGGTCTTATCTTGACCAAAGTGTCCATCTAATCTCCCACTATGCTTCTCCTTAATTAGGTTCTCTCTCATGGAACTCCTCGGAAAGCACAATTGGCTTCCTCTAAACAACATGCCATCTTGGATTATGAAATCCAACCATTTTGTCCTGTCCAAAGTAACAGGTTCCAAACAAGCTTTCCAAGCCTTTGCAAAATTAGGATCTTCAGGATACAAACTTTTGAGCTCATTGAACCCAACAACCTCTATCTTCATTTCTGTCAACAAATTTTGCCTTCTTCTCAAGGCATCTGCAACTCTGTAGGACTTCCCACTCCTGTGCTTCAAAACAAAAGTATAGCTCTACAAAAACTCAACACATTTTAAGTGCCTTTGATTTAACTTTCCTTGACTATTAAGATATTGCAAAGCCTGATGATCAATATATAAAAATAACTCTTTTGGCAACAAATAATGTCTCCATTTCTTCAAAGCCTGAACTATTGCATAAAACTCCTGATCATAAACATAATACTTTTTCTTGGTATCATTAAGCTTCTCACTAAAATAGGCAATGGGCTTACCTTCTTGGCTCAAAATAGCTCCTATACCACTACCACTAGCATCACAATCTACCTAAAATACCTTATTAAAATCTGGAAGTGCCAAAATAGGTTGTTGTATGACTTTCTATTTCAATGTATCAAAGCTCTTGTTTGCTCCTTTAGTCCATCTAAACTCTTTTCTATCCCCTCTCATTGTCTCAGTTAGGGGTGCATAAATGCTACTAAAATTCTTGATAAACTTTCTATAAAAACTTGCCAATCCATGAAAAGATCATACCTCTATTGTACTCCTTGGTGTAGACCATTCAATGATAGCCCTTACTTTTTCTGGGTCCATCTTAAGACCTTCCTCTGAGACAACAAATCCCAGGGATACCAACTCCTTTGCAAAACTACATTTCTTCAGATTAATTAGCAACTTCTCCTCCCTTAGCTTCTCTAGAACTCTTCTAATATGCATTAGATGCTCATCCCAAGTCTTACTGAAAATCAAAATATCATCCAAATAAACAATAACAAAACTTCCCAAAAATTCTTTCAGTACCTCATTCATGAGCCACATGAATGTGCTCGGTGTATTGGTTAGCCCAAATGGCATGACTAACCATTCATACAAACCTTCCTTTGTCTTGAAAGTTGTCTTCCATTCATCTCCTCTGATACGGATCTGGTGATATCCACTCTTCAGGTTAATTTTTGTGAAGTACTTGGCTCCACTCAAACAATCCATGATGGCATCCATTCTTGGCAATGGAAATCTATACTTGATCGTTATCTTATTGATGGCTCGAGAGTCTGTACACATCCTCCATTCTCCATCCTTTTTTGGTCATAGTACTGTAGGTACCGCACATGGACTTAGGCTCTCCCTTATCAGTCCCTTCCTCAACAACTCCTGAACTTGTCTGTTTAGCTCTTCATTCTTTGCAGGGGTCATTTCGTGGGCTGCCTTGTTTGGCAAACTGGCTCCTGGTATCAAATCCATTTGATGACTTATCTTCCTTACTGGTGGTAAACCTTCTGGTAAATTATCAAAGATAATGTCCTAGAACTCTTCCAACATATCTCAAACTTTTTCTAGTACATCTTCACATTTCTTGACTAATTTTAGGAATCAATGCAAAGCAATGACACTCATGCTTCATACCCTCCAAAAATTTCCTACCATCTACCAAGCAAATTCTGGCAGTACTACATACCTTTTCTTCTACCTCCTTCAAGGGCTTCAATTTATGACAAACTCCATCTTTTGTTAGGGAATATGTGTTTGCATGGCCATCATGGACAGCGCTCCTATCATACTGCCATGACCTCCCCAACAGCATATGACATGCATCCATCGGTATGATATCACACAGTACCTCATCATGGTAGTCCCCAATCTTGAACTTCACTAAACACTGCTCATTGACCAAAGTTCTATGGTCTTTTTGCAACCATGCAATCCGATATGGATGCGGATGCTTTCTTCTTGTCAACTTCAACTTGTTAACCATCTCCTTTGAAACAAGATTATCAGTGCTTCCACTATCAATAATAATATCACAACACTTACCTTCACATTTGCACCTTGTACAGAATAAACTCTTCCGCTGATTTGGTTCTTTCTCCTCATTCAACAAGGTTCTTTTGACAACTAGGGTTTCTCCCCTTTCAGCATCTTCAGAATGCTCAGACTGTGCATCTTCATCTACATGTGCAACTTATGCATTACCTTCAAGTCTTCTAGTCATCCTTCCTTGATGTTGCAGACACTCATATGCTCGATGCCCTTCTTCTCCACATTAGAAATAGGTTCCTTTGAAACCTCCTCGTCTAGGTCCTTGCCTAGGTCTGCCTCTTCCTCTTCCTCTTTTCTCACCATTATTCTGGTCATGAGGGCGGTAGGTGTTATCTCCTCTATGATTTTGACTGTTGCCAGCTTCTTCACTTTTCTTTGCATCTTCATTTTGGCCCCCATAGGGTCTTCCACCAGTCCTTCCACCTTGACCTCTTCCCCTTTGCTTGCTGTCAAATCTTTTATTCAGCTTCTCTTCCACCTTCAAGGAAAATTGGTATGCATCTTCTATGGTAGTTAGTCTGACCAGGCTCAGCTCCTCCTAAATACTCAGCCTCAACCCATTAATGTAACGGGATACCTTCTCCTTGTTGGGCTCTGCATGGCCTGTCTTGATAGTAATCTTATCAAACTCTTCTGTATACTCCTTGACAGACTTGTTACCTTTCTTTAGTCCTTGTAGCTTCTTCAACAACTCCATCTCATAGTCCACAAGAATGAACTGCTTCTTTAGTTTCTCCACCATCCGATCCCATTTGGTGATCTTTCCTTTTCCTCTTCTATTTCTCTCTAATTGGACCTCCTTCCACCAAATACTGGCATGGGCCTTCAACTTTGTTTTTGTAAACTTGACCCGATCTGGGTCGTCCACATCTTCATACTTGAAATACTCCTCCATGTCATTGATCCAATCAATAAGCTGTTCCAGATTCAAATCTCTAGAATATGTAGAAACTTTGATTCTGGGCCTGTTTCCGATCTTTGAAATGGCCCTCAACAACCTAACTTCTGCAGGATCTCCTACAACTTCTTGTTCTTCCTCAGATAGCTCCTCTTCAACTTCATCTTTGCTTTCTTCTCTTGTTCTCAGATCAAACCCTCTTCACAGCTCCTCTTGCAATGCATCGATTTGCCTTTGTAGGGCTCTAAAACCCTCTTCCATCAAAGCATTCCTCCCAACATGATTTCTTCATGGAGGCATCTTGATCTCCGCAGCAAACCCACAACCTCAGGTCCTGGTGCAAACTGCCTCACGGTCGGTGATCTGTCTACACACTCAGGAACCCTTGCTCTGATACCACTTGATGAAGGGGGTAAATCACAAAACACACAATAAAAGATATTGAACACAGCAAATAGAAATTTCTTTTATTGAACTGGGCAACTCATTACCATACAGAAGCTCAATTACAATCAGAGGATGAATCCTCTACTAGCTACAACACATTACAACTTTCCCAACCTCAAGACTCTAGAATCTTCAGCCTTCTGTAACCCCAAATCGGCTAGGGTTTCTATTTTCCCCACCTCTTCTTGACTCTACACTTGCCCCCTTAACTCTATTACAGCCCAGGATTCCCAAAATAGTCATAAATAGCACTTTTTGGCGGCCTCCAGCTAAATTTTGAAATTTGCAACTCCCTCCAAAAGTAGGTCAACTTTCGGGAAGCATAACTTTTAATCCGGGTGTCCGATTGACGAACTGTTTTAAGCGTCGGAAAGATCACGGTGTGAAATATCACCCTAGAAATTCATAAATGGATTTCCATCAACTTGTCAGGACATTATGAGAAGTTTTAGTGCCTGATATCTCGTTCTAGAAATTTTTAGGGGCTTTTCAGAAAATAAAAACTTTAATATCTTTCAGCTCACAAATGATCTTTGCCTAATTCCTTCTCCAAAGGTCTTATATTTCCGTTATGTAACTTTCTGGAAGTTTTTGCTTCATTACGTGCCCAAATGCAAACTTTCTAAAAATAGCAGGTACACTTTCCAAAACACGCAGGTTGCTATTTTTAGCAGTTTTAGAAAAATTGAAAGTCCTACATTATTATTCTAGATATTATGGAAGGAGAAACACTAATTATGGAAGGAAATGAAAACAACTACAATGATTTTGAATAAAATTCTTTTTGGGTGATGCAAGATTGCCTTTACACCACTGGATGCTCCTGCATCAAATATGGAACACGAAGCCTATGAGTATATCAAGAAATGTAGAACTTGTCAGGAACATAGAGATCTCATTCACACCCTGTCACAAGCATTGAAACCCATCACCACACCATATCCCTTCTCACAGTGGGGCCTTGATCTCGTTGGAAATATTTATCCTTCCTCTTTTGACAGTCATAAATTCATCATCACCACCACTAAGTACTTTATGAAGTGGGTCAAAGCCATACCACTTACCTTCACCATCGGATCCCAAATCACCAAATTTATCTTTTACCATGTCATCAATTGTTATGATATCCCATTTGCCATTATCATGCTGATAATGGTAAACCATTCAAAAACCATGAGGTTCGTAATCTTTGAAAACATTTCCACATCTAGCACCATTGGTCCACCCCATACTACCTTTAAGATAATGGTTGAAGGCAGAGGCAACAAAAACAACCTTGCTCAAAATCCTCAATAAATTCATCAAGGAAATTGGTCATGACTAGCATCTTCATATCCATCTCATCCTCTGGGCATATTGCACAATCATCTAGATACCTATAGGTGTAACACCATAGTCTCTCATATTCGGCACTGAAGCCATCTTTCCAACTGAGATTGAACATCCCTCCTCGTGCATCTCATTACATAACATCATTGATGGGAAAGAATACCATGTTGCACACCTCCAAGAGTTAGGACTACTTGATGAGTGGTACCTCAATGCCTTGACTCACCTCCAAGATTATCAAAATATACTTCATAGACACTATGAAAAGAAGATCAAAGCACATGAATTTGAAGTCAGTGACTTGGTCCTAAAAGAAAATCAAAGGAATATTCAAGATCATGAGAAGAAAGGTAAATTTGAACCAAATTGGTTGGGCCCCTGTGTGGTTACTGCTAAATATGGTTCTGGGTCATATCATCTGGCCACCCCATATGGAGAAGAGCTAGAAGAACCTCCCAATATCACCCACCTCAAGAGATTCCATATGTATCCTATTGGATATCCCATCAAAAATATAAAATATAAAAAATAAAAAAGCCTAAAAAAATAGTAAAGAGAAATAATGCATCATATGGCAAAAACCACCTTTAGTGGTGCCTTGGATAGGTACCATGATAAAAACCTACTTGTAGGCATCATGTGTATAAGTCAAAATCATTATCCTTTAGGTCACCTCTCTCCATATCGTCCACCTCATCCCCAAGAAGGTTATCTTGTAAGGAGGTTAAATCTAAAAGCGGAGGTTAAATCTAAAAGTGGATGAAGCCCTACCCTATCGCATCTATACCTCATCCACAATGACCTATATCACTCACCTCTACTTATTTTGATAAGCAAGTTAAATCTAAAAGCAAATGTTCCCAATTCAAAACCATCCTAGTTCTCCCATCATTGCCATCGCATCTTTTTTCCACTTCCCTCTAGCCTCCTCTTTCATATCTCTAATACCCTTCCATCACCTATCCCATTTGTTTTTATACAAAGGTTAAATTTGAAAGCAAAAACCACCCTAGCCTTGTACAGTTCTACTGATCATCACTTCCCACACTTCTCACCCAACCCTTCCATCATCTTATCCTATTTGTTTCGTATAGAGGTTAAATCTGAAAGCAAACATCCCCCACCCACATGCTCAGCTCCCTCATCCACCTATCCTAAAAGTGCTCATGATTTATCCCCAATTCTGAGCTTCATATACTCATACCTTGTGCTTCTCATGATTACCACATCATCATTGATTCTAAGAAACCCCTAGAAAGCTTGACCACATACATTTTTCACATCCTTTTGGCCCTATCACAACTCCAAAAGCCTTTTTGGGATACATCATTCCCCACATTAGGCGGCATTTGTCATACTTTTGCAAAAGAGTATGATTTTGTATGGTTAATTGACTGTTGTTTTAGTTTATCTTGGTTATCTTTCATCTAACCTGTTCTATCCCTAGGGTTTCCATGATCCTTCATATCATGGTGTGCTTTTGGAGGTACATGATAGGGGCATAATCTTTTTATTTTTTAGGTGTTGTGTTTGCATGGTTGTCCTAGTATCAAGACCACCAAGGTCATCATACACCTTACATGATGCTAGGACATCCTTTTGTTTATTGATTGTTTCATCAAATTAGCCACCAAGGCCATCACACACCCTGTGTTGTGGTGAGACAACCTCTTGTATGTTTGTTTTTGTGTCAGTCCTATGCAAGAGATACATCATCACCTCAGTTCCTCATACCCTGGTGCATGATATCTTCTGCAATATTAAAATAAGTGCTCTCTATATCTTAGTTTAACAAATTCATTCAAGAGTTCCCCTATCCATTATCCTATGTGCAAATTCATCTCATGTGCAAATCCATTTTCAAAGCTTTGCTTAATCATGATTACGTGTGTGCAAGTTATTAGTCACGGTTATTCATTTTAGTCTTTCTCATCATCCCCTCTCCTACATCACTACTTTCTTATACTATTATACCATGGACCCAACCACCATACATATCTTCCATTCCATCCTCAAATTCATCTCTTTTTCTTCTATTTATAACTAACCATGCCCTAATTTTTCATCCTTTTGCCCTAATTTCTCCCTCTTTCTTCTATTTTCTCATCCAGATCTTTTATTTTTCACTCTTTTTCACCCCTTTTTCTTCTTCATTTATCTTTCGAGAGCCCAACCATGCTCTTTTTCTCCTACCTACCCTCTTGAGGGGGCATCACTCCCATATCACATTTTTTTTCTTCTCCCTCAATTTGAGCATCATCATTATCGATTTTAGTACTATATTTTATTTTTATTTTGAAATGATATCACTTTATGACACTATCTCAAAGAGGGGTAAAATGTAGACACTTAAAATTGTCCACTTCATCTATTTATTAATTAAATAATATTTAATTAAATAAATTTGTCATTTGTCATAATTAATTGAATAGTTTGGACTATTTATTCAATTAATTAACACCATTCCTATAGTCCAACATTAGGTGAATTTAAATATAATATTTATGCACCTAAGTCCATTTCCCATCTCAAAGAAATTAAAGAAATTTTTATATTTATTTAATTTGTCATTTTGTGCACTTTTGATTAAAGGACTAAATTATGATTTGTACCCTCACTGATCATTTGCATACACTTAAACATGATTAATCAAGGCTTTATTTGGTCAAGTATTCATTGGTGTACTTGTCATTCAAAAGGTACTCAAGGGGTACTTAGAAGCATGTGAGAAGATTTGCACAACCTTCCAAAAGTTTCCCTTTCATCTCCACCCTTTAATCTTTCCAAGGCATCATATCCACCATCGATTCTCCTTTAATCAAGGGCACCCCTTTGGCCACCTCTCATTTCTTGACACTTGGAGGCTTCTCATGCCAGCAATCCTCTCAAGCAATAAGAGCCCTTTATCCTTCAATTCAATCTAACCTTGAGGGGTTTATGTTAATGGATTGGGTAGATTAGAATGTCTTATTTGCTCACTTGTTAGTTCATTTTCATAGGTACACAACCATAATGTAAGGGAATAAATTCCCTTTTATATAAATCTAGGATAATTAAATAAAATCAAATAATAAACACATAATTGACTTATATTTAATTAAGGAGTTAGGATTGATAAATTGAAATGTTATTTTAGGAAATTGAATCTAAATGGATAAGGTGCATAGCTTTAGGAACAATGAGAAGAAGAAGTGACGTTGAATAGAATCCAATCATTCAAGCATAAAAAATAAACTCTTGTGATCTACTCATTGTCTCTAGCTCCATACACACAAAAATACCTATATGTCAAATCTGATCCCCTCAGGATTAAACCCAAGCTTTGTGGAAATGATCTAATATGTGGGATTGATCTATAACCCACAAGATTGATCTAGTAGTCTCCAAACTTCTTAAACTTGTGTCACCCTGAATTTTAATATTTGGATTCATATAAGGACATGTGATATGTAGAAATATATTTATAGAAGTTGTTGGATTACTAGTGTCAAATTATCTTGGGTCAAACACTTCATGGATCAAATTCATGACCTTGGATAAATGTTTGAAGACAACATTCTAAAGTGTGTAGATGGCATAGATGTAGCTGTGTTCATTTTAAGCTCCAAATCAAAATGTTCTTAGAATGGTTTCTCCTTGTAGTTCCCTTATGAATTAATTGCACAAATGAATGCCTTTAAATACCAAGACATAACATGTTGCCTAGCATGTACCAAGTCAGCTCCCAATGTTTAATGGAAAAAAGCAAGAGTTAGCAATTCAAATTTAAAAATTTAAAATTTGGGTGTCAATCCTAGAATTGTGAGATTGACTTAGGACAAGAAACTATAGATCTCAAGGTGGGGTTAAAATGTATGGATATGTGTGCAATAAATGGCTAGTAATGATGGATATATATAAATGTGTGTAACTAGAGATGGGTAAAAGTCAATATAGGGATAAGTGCAAACACATGTAAAGTTGAATCAAATAAAGATTAAAGAATGAGCCAAACCTAACACAAGAGTGTGTCACTTATCATATATAATTTTATATTAAGTCATTCTATCAAAATAGTCCAAAAACTAAATGAAAAATGAGATGGATATACTAATTTCACCATTACATGAAGTTTCTTTTGAAGTAAAACAACTTTTAATGTTTAAAAATATAAATTAAGTATTAATTAGAAAACTTAAATTTGATTTTAAATTTAGTGAGTATGCTCTAAGTTTTAAAGTTAAATAAATCATGTTTTAGATTAAAGTAAAATATTTTATTTTAAGTATAGTTCTAAGATAAATTATTTTTTATAATTAATTATTAAATTTTTATAAGTAAAATATTAAATAATAAATTAAAAATACTTATTTTTATCTAAATTATAATTAATTAATTGTATATAAATATATATATATTTTTTTTTTGTAGTTAGGCCCTTAAGGACGCAATGCGGTGGTTTTGAACACTTGGTTGTTGTGATCACCACCAATGTTCAAACCCCCCATTGGGCAAAAGAGTTCATAGGCCATGGGCCTTCTCTAGGTTGCTATGCTCACAAGATATATGCCTTTGTTGGGTTGACATGTTCGCAGGCTGTGTGCCTTTGCTAAGCCAATGAGCTCATGGGTTTGAAAAAGGTGATAATGTCTTGGGGACTGAGACCCCCCAATAGTGGTCTCAGTGACAAAGTCATGGGAAGAGATCCCCCATAACAGTCTCTCTAGACTCAAAACAGGCTAAAAACTTGAGTAACCCACAATAAAAAAAAATGGTTGTAGTTATATATGTATAAATTTTAAAATTTTATTGTAAATGTATTTATATGTATATATAGCTAAATAATTTGGGTTAGGTATTTAGGGATTACAAAAAATATCAATCATGGGATTTTGGTAATGTTGGATCTAGGGCATACAACTGAGAGGGGGGGGGGTGAATCAGTTGTATAAAACTACTTGCTCTTTCAAACACTTGATTCTTTGTTGTTAGTTAGTAGCATATCAATTAATCATCCATGGAAGCATAATACATAAACACAAGAGCAGATAAGCATCAACACATTGAACACCAAGATTTTGACGTGGAAAACCCAGTTAAGGGAAAAACCACGGGGTGATTAACCCAAGAATTATTCTCTGTTAGAAGAATAAAGAAAAATGAATGGCACATGCCAATTAGGGCTCACTGCCCGAGCACACTGCTCACAAAGAGGCCCACTGCCTACAAGGAGACACACTGTCTACAAAGTGATAAAAATCACAGTCTTGAACTGGAGAATGACATCTCTACCATGTCCGGATCAGTTCCAATTAAGCCCAAAAACCTCTGTTCTACCTTTCGCACTTCTCTTCACTATGCCACACTCATCCACACACCACACCCCGAAATGAACTCACAGACCGTTATTTATACAAGACATCGACTTAGGATCAAACATCTAAGTCGGAAAACAATCATAAGAGTATCCACAAGATGAATAACACATCCGGTCGGCCACCACAAGAACATTCGCAGGATGAACAACTCATCCGGTCGGCTAAACAGAGCAAGAACTTCATCCGGAAGAATAACTTCAATTTCGGGCTCTACTATCAATGCGGATCAACAACACAACCTCAACACGATCCAGAAAACTTCACAAGCCTGCCTTAATGTCTGGATACATCCGCACTTCCTTTACTTGCTGGAATCTCTTGTCTTCCTCATCCGGAACTTCAAGAACACAGTCTGTCGCCACTGTCATAATGCAAGAGGTACTTCCGGACCTCCAAATCATACACCACTCGAGATGGCACATCACAAGGACATCCCAAATACTCTTTCCAATCCGCAGATTAGGATTGTACAATTCCAGACCTCACCGGACCTTTCTGTGATCCTCTGTCACCTCTAAGCACTTGCCGGAACCGGTTCCACACAGACAGTCATAACTTCTTCAGGTCTTCATGCGGACTTCTGAAAACTTGACTGAAGCATCTCAAGACTCATATCTGCAAACCCTTTAATCCGCATCCTCCGGTTCTCAACCTATCCAATATATTTGCCTTCTTCTCATCACTGTTCTTCATTGTTCCTGACTGAGGGTAATTTTCTCAATATCCTCAACACACAGCTCATCCAATCCTTCTTGTCGATGTAATATGAGTATGTTGACATCAATGACAACACTTGTTCACCTCATACTTGCAACAATCTCCCCCTTTGTCATTGATGGCAACATGTGATGTGAAAAACCATCAAGACAAGAACTTCTCCTTTCTGTCACAGCTCCCCCTATCAACAACAACTTTTTACATGTCTTCTCTCCCCCTTTGATCATTAACCACTTGTTTTTCACATGTCTTCTCTCCCCCTTTGACATCAATGGCAAAGGGCTCATACTTGCAATTCTAATACATCAGAATCATACCAGCTGCTCCCCCTTAGTAGCAGCCCCCCATCATCAATCCGGATCACAAGATATGACTGTGATATCCACCGGACTGATGCACATCAGTGCATCTTAGTTTATCACCGGAGGGGCCATGACCCCTAACTTCTCCCGGAGATATTCAAAAGAGTCCTTGGGAAGAGGTTTTGTAAAGATATCTGCAATCTGATCCTTGGAGGGAACATACTCCAATCTGACTTCTTCCTTGTTTACTTGTTCTCTCAAAAAGTGAAATTTGATAGATATGTGCTTAGTCTTAGAGTGCAATACCGGATTCTTAGAAATATTAATTGCACTTGAATTATCACAGAAAATTGTGATAGGCTCCTCATATTCAACTTTGATGTCTCTTAGCATCTGCTTCATCCATAAGATTTGAGTGCAACTACCTGCTGCTGCAATGTATTCTGCTTCAGTTGTAGATAGAGATATTGCATCTTGTTTCTTGCTTAGCCAAGAAACCAATCTCTTCCCCAAAAAGAATGCTCCACCACTAGTGCTCTTCCGGTCATCCACATCTCCTGCCCAATCTGCATCTGTGTAAGCATGAAGAGAGAAATCCGGATCTCTAGGGTACCATAGACCATACTCAACTGTTCCTTTCAAGTACCTAAAAATTCTTTTGATTGCCATAACATGAGATTCTCTAGGATCAGCCTGGAATCTTGCCACAAGACCAACAACCTGCATTATATCTGGTCTAGTTTGAGTGAGATACAACAATCCACCAATCATTGATCTATATTTTGTCTGAAATGCCTTTGGAGAGTCATCATCTTTGCTTAACTTACATCCGGTTGCCATAGGAGTGTTCATAGGTTTTGAGTCTTCCATACCAAATTTCCTTAACAATTCTTTCACATATTTGGTCTGAGAAATGAAGATCCCTTCTTTTGTTTGAGTAATTTGCAGACCCAAGAAAAAATTCATTTCACCAAGCATAGACATTTCAAACTCACTTTTCATCTGGTTTGCAAAAGTTTTGCACATACTATCTCTTCCTCCAAAAATGATATCATCCACAAACACTTCAACAATCAATATGTTTTCATGATCAATTTTGAAATATAAGTTACTGTCAGCAGTACCTTTGTTGAATCCAATCTGCACAAGATGCTTATCCAACCTTTCATACCATGCTCTTGGGGCTTGCTTCAATCCATACAAAGCTTTCTTCAACTTGCAGACCATATCATCATTATCAGACAATTGAAATCCATCCGGTTGTTCAATGTAGACTTCTTCTTCCAGATCACCATTTAGGAAGGCAGACTTGACATCCATCTGATATACCTTGAAGTCTTTGAAGGCAGCAAATGCAAGAAGTAATCTGACTGCTTCAATTCTTGCCGCCGGAGCAAAAGTCTCTTCAAAGTCAATTCCTTCTATTTGAGAGTAGCCTTTGCAGACCAATCTAGCTTTGTTTCTGATTACTTCACCAGCTTCATTTAGTTTGTTCCGGAAGACCCACTTGGTTCCAATTACATTCCTGTCTCTAGGTCTGGGAACAAGATCCCAAGTATGATTTTTCTCAATTTGCATCAATTCATCTTTCATTGCTTTGGTCCAGTTTTCATCATTGCAGGCTTCATTTATTGTTTTAGGTTCAATCTTTGAAATCAAACAACATTCATCCTGATTTTGAGCAACATTCCTTCTAGTTTGTACACCTTTGCTTTTGTCACCTATGATCTGATCTTCAGAGTGGTTCAATCTTACATACCTTGGAATTTTGGGAGTATCCTGCACTGCTGCTTCTTGATCAGGCTCATTCAAACCTATCTCTTCTTCCTGATTTACCGGATCAGGCTGACTCTGTCTCACCGGAGAGGATTGAGGTCCTTGAACACTAACTTGGTCATCTTCATCAAACTCATAAAATCTTGAAGGCTTCTCAATTCCTTCATCAACTTTCACATTGGTGCTTTCTATCATCTTCCTCAATCTCTTATTGTAACATCGGTATGCTTTGCTTTGAGTGGAGTAACCCAAGAAAATTCCTTCATCACTTCTAGCATCAAACTTTCCTAGATCTTCATCTCTTTTAATATAACACTTGCTACCAAATACTCTGAAATATTTCACAGTAGGAGTGATGCCAAACCAGAGTTCATAGGGGGTCTTACCGGTGTTGTTTCTGATTTGAACTCGATTGAGAGTGTAGACTGCAGTGCTGATAGCTTCCTTCCAAAACATTTGAGGAACATTTGCTTCCAACATCATTGTCCTGGCAGCTTCCTGAATGGTCCGGTTCTTTCTCTCAACCACTCCATTCTGCTGTGGAGTCCTAGGAGCAGACAACTGTCTCCTTATACCCTGCTTCTCACAAATATCAATGAACTCACCAGATGTAAATTCACCACCTCTATCAGACCTTAGACACTTTAGTTTCAATCCGGTTTGATTCTCTACCATAGCTTTGAAGATCTTGAACTTCTCAAATGCTTCTGATTTTTCTTTTAGAAAGGTAACCCACATCATCCGGGAATGATCATCAATTAACAACATGAAATATCTATCACCTTGCAGACTCTTGATTCTTGTCGGACCACAGAGATCAGTATGTACTAATTCCAACAGTCCGGTAGAAGACTGATCTTTGCTTTTGAAAGAGACTCTGCTTTGTTTACCTAGCTGACATTCTTTGCACATCAATTTGGAAGATCTCTTACGGCCTGAGTATTGCTTATCTTGATGATGTTATCAAAATTTACATGGCACATTCTTCTATGCCATAACCAACTCTGATCAATTTGATCAAACAAACAACTTTTATTTGAACCAACCAGATGAAAGATATTACCTTTTGTCTGAGTACCGGATGCAATCTCAGTTCCGGAGTTTGTAAAGATTCTGCATTTTCTATTTTTGAATCGGAGATCATAGCCTTTGTCCACTAACTGACCAACACTAAGAAGATTGTGCTTCAATCCTTCAACATACAGTACGTTACCTGTTTGGCTCTTTCCATCGAAGGAAATAGTTCCCCTGCCTCTGATTCTGCCAGCAGAATTGTCACCAAACTTTACCATTCCTCCTTCATACCTTTCCAAATTCAAGAACTTATTCTTGTCACCAGTCATATGGTGAGAACATCCACTGTCAATAACCCAATCATCCTTTTCTTCCACTTGAGCAGCCAAAGCTTTTTCAACAACTTTGTGATTGACAGATTCAGAGAGTATTGAATCTTCTTCCTTGATGGCAATAAACACCCACTCATTTCCGGATTTGCTTCCTAGTTCTGATTCATCATCTGTTACTCCTTCATTGTCATCTTCTTCGTGAACATAATAGCAATTCTTTTGAAGCCTTTGTCTGTTAGTATTAGATCTTGCAGATCTTTCCGGACATCTTGAAGCAAAATGACCAATCTTATTGCAGTTGAAACACTTAAAGGGTAGTTTTCCTTCATACTTACCGGATCCTCTTGGCAGTCTCTTTGCAATGAGGGCTTCAAGTTGAGCTGTTTCTGCTTCTTCTTCCTCCATGTCTCTTCTTGCTTGATCATACCATGACATTTTCCTTGATGAGTTTTCTCCCGGATCAAATCTCTGTTTGCCTTTCACATAGGCACTGGCTTTGAAAGAAGATTCAGTCTTGGGAGGATCATCTCCAAACTCGGTCATTTCAAATGCAGCTAGTTTGCCAGCCAGTTGTTCTCTTGTGACAGTTGTGTGGGCTCTGAATTTATCAATGGCAGCAACCTTGATTTTGTAGGCAGCAGGAAGGGATCTTAGGATTTTGCAGACAATCTCATTTTCATCTAAAGTTCCACCAGCATTTCTGATTCCACATTCCAGCTCATTCACTCTTGGCATAAAGGTAGTGATGTTCTCATCATCTCTCATTTTCAATCTTTCAAATTTCCCTTTCAGACTCTGCAACCTTGCACTTTTGACAAACTCATCTCCTTCATACAGAAGTTCCAGTTTAGTCAGGATCTCATATGCAGTTGGTAGGTCAATAACATTCGAGAGATCTGAGTCATTCAATGCGCTTAGAAGAGCTTCCTTGGTCCGCAGATTGTTTTCAGCTTCTGTGATTTCATTCAGAGTTGTCGGACCACCTTGTGGAGGTACATATGGTTTTGAAACCATAGCCAAGTATGCTTTTCCCATACATTCCAAGTGACACTTCATGCGACCTTTCCAGAGAGTGAAGTTGGTTCCATCGAACTTCAGACTATCCTTTTTGTATGACAACATCCTGGATCTCCTCAAGCGGTTAAGCTCCTATCAGAGGAATCTGGCTCTGATACCAATTGTTGTATCTAGGGCATACAACTGAGAGGGGGGGGGGTGAATCAGTTGTATAAAACTACTTGCTCTTTCAAACACTTGATTCTTTGTTGTTAGTTAGTAGCATATCAATTAATCATCCATGGAAGCATAATACATAAACACAAGAGCAGATAAGCATCAACACATTGAACACCAAGATTTTGACGTGGAAAACCCAGTTAAGGGAAAAACCACGGGGTGATTAACCCAAGAATTATTCTCTGTTAGAAGAATAAAGAAAAATGAATGGCACATGCCAATTAGGGCTCACTGCCCGAGCACACTGCTCACAAAGAGGCCCACTGCCTACAAGGAGACACACTGTCTACAAAGTGATAAAAATCACAGTCTTGAACTGGAGAATGACATCTCTACCATGTCCGGATCAGTTCCAATTAAGCCCAAAAACCTCTGTTCTGCCTTTCGCACTTCTCTTCACTATGCCACACTCATCCACACACCACACCCCGAAATGAACTCACAGACCGTTATTTATACAAGACATCGACTTAGGATCAAACATCTAAGTCGGCAAACAATCATAAGAGTATCCGCAAGATGAATAACACATCCGGTCGGCCACCACAAGAACATTCGCAGGATGAACAACTCATCCGGTCGGCTAAACAGAGCAAGAACTTCATCCGGAAGAATAACTTCAATTCTGGGCTCTACTATCAATGCGGATCAACAACACAACCTCAACACGATCCAGAAAACTTCACAAGCCTTCCTTAATGTCCGGATACATCCGCACTTCCTTTACTTGCTGGAATCTCTTGTCTTCCTCATCCGGAACTTCAAGAACACAGTCTGTCGCCACTGTCATAATGCAAGAGGTACTTCCGGACCTCCAAATCATACACCACTCGAGATGGCACATCACAAGGACATCCCAAATACTCTTTCCAATCCGCAGATTAGGATTGTACAATTCCAGACCTCACCGGACCTTTCTGTGATCCTCTGTCACCTCTAAGCACTTGCCGGAACCGGTTCCACACAGACAGTCATAACTTCTTCAGGTCTTCATGCGGACTTTTGAAAACTTGACTGAAGCATCTCAAGACTCATATCTGCAAACCCTTTAATCCGCATCCTCCGGTTCTCAACCTATCCAATATATTTGCCTTCTTCTCATCACTGTTCTTCATTGTTCCTGACTGAGGGTAATTTTCTCAATATCCTCAACACACAGCTCATCCAATCCTTCTTGTCGATGTAATATGAGTATGTTGACATCAATGACAACACTTGTTCACCTCATACTTGCAACAGGTAACATATAGTATTAATGGTTTCAACTCTTCTAGAAGTTGCTCTCCTTGAGTGACTTATCTTTCAAACAGGTTTCAAGGTTATGTGTCAATGGTTTTTTGATGATGATCGAACCGTGGGGGTTTAGTTTTGTTGTTTCGATAAGTCTCCATAGTTTTTTGTGCTTTATGGTTTCATCTTTATTTTGGCGATTATTGCACTTCTGCATTGGCTATGGTTTCCTTTAGCTAATTTTTGTGACTCTTTGGTTTTATTAATATATTATAGGTGGTTCCACCTTTGATCGAGCACAAAAAACATATGATTCTTTAGATCCATTCACATAAAATAGTTTATCTATCATGATTTTATCAGCTAAGAAAAAAATTGCACGTTCTATTATAATTGAAACCGTGTTCCATGTATACTCATATCCATGCATTACACCCCAAAACTCTTTGATGCTTCATTAGAGTTTTAAATCTATGAGATTATGGTGGTTAGGGGGCAAATTATGTAGGCCCCCATTAACCATAAAATAGGACACTTACACATTATTGACTTTCTCTTCCAATTGTTCTTTTGAGGATGAATCACAACATTTTTATCTACAATAATAGCCTCCTTTAATAGATTAATATTCAAAGCCTTAGCTATTTCTTGCATACTTTTATTGAGCCTAGCCTATCCATTCATTAATTTGTGTAGATGGTCCAGGTAATAGTCATGAAATGCCTCAACCTGGTCAATGACACTACTAATAACTTGGTGAATCATGAACACTCTAATTATTGTGGACAACATGGATGCACAACTAAGTGACTATGCCACATTAAACACATTTCTCTAACCAATAGACTTACTAGGGTTAAAAAAAATGAACCCATTACCTCATGGGTGAGAACAATTAATTCACCATCCATATCCTTCACCATACTACACATACATAGGATCCATATTCACAACTCAAGGTTTGTAATTGTCACGTCTAGTTTTTTATGAACAATATGATTCTTCTAGTTTAGTGGACAATTATTATGATTGACTTTGCTTTAAGTAATTTTTCATACGTGGAGGTAATTATTATAAGTTATATTGATGAAAATTGGAAATCATTTTAAATGTTAAGTAATATTGATGTAAATGCAATGATTTGCTTCGGCTATGTTTTGGAGACACTAACCTATTGACGTCGAGTTGAGTGCAAATAGATGCAGGAACTCATCGAAGACGAGAGCATGGTTGAGGTAGAGATGTTCTAGCCACTTGGCAAGAACTGATGAATGGATTACCCTAATACAATCACACACATCACATAGTTGCATATGCATTATTAAATGGCTTTTATTGCATTAATGTGTGGTTTTTAATCGTTTTCGAATGCATGATGTGATTACCTAAATTTAATGTCTTTTCGAATTATGTTTGAATGATGAGATTATAATAAGGAAATATATGATTGTATTTTAAATTAAATAATAAAATATTATTTATAGATGTTTGGAAGACAATATGTTCCTTAAAAATAAATAAATATATATAATTATGCAATATTGTATTGCATTTCTCTTCTTAATTATCTAATTAGTTTTGTTTTAATAACAATAGTTAAATAATATTAAAAATAGCAATATTATATTTAGAAAAAGAAATGAAGGAATTAAAATATATATTCTTGTCATTCATGCGATAGTAGGTTTTATTAAATAGTTTTATTTTATATTAAATAGAATGGAGAGCTTTTTAAAGATTAATTATTTCATGGAAACAAAAATTCAAACTCCAGTTCTAAACCTAATCACCAGAATTAGAGGGAGATAATCTTAATAAAAGAAAATGATCGTTAGCAGAGAAGACACCACACATGAACTGAGCAGGAGAGGAGGTTGTTTTCTGAGTAGAGAGGACATAGATTCTGGGAAACAACGACAAAAAAGTATTGCGACTAGGTTGGCAAATCGACTCTTCTCCAAAGTAAATCGATCCAGGTATTCATCTGATGTTTGACATTGATTAAAGGTTTATTAAAAGGCCATAGAATTATGAATACGACCTTTGTGTGTGTGTTTTAGTCCTTCTAGCCTACGTTTGTATGAAAATTAGCCTGCTAAACCTAGCTTCTTTATAAATTCCTCCTTCTAGCCGCTGAATGACAGAAAGACCTGCACGATACCTTATTGTTTTATATCTCTCTCTTGAAGTTTTACCTCCAAATGTAGTCATAATGAGGAAGACCAGGGCATCTAAATAGATCGACCTACCTTGAATAAATATCCAACCGCCAGATGTTACTTTACCTACTATTATCCCTTGGTCTTGATCCATCTTTCCTGGCCGCCTATTCTTTTGTTGGCCATCGACCATTTTCCTTGTGGCCATTTGACTACTTCTTGGGTGATTTGAGTAGATCGACTCACCTCTATTCAGCCTAAGCGCCAACCTGCTAAATTACAGCGGCTTGTTTGTAGTTGATTTGTTGTTCCTACACTATGTCTATGGTCGATCGAAGGTTTTCAAACCATAATAATCACTTTCTTCTTGATCTTGAATTTACCTATTGAAAACAACCAAATTCTCCAAATCACTATTAGGTTTCCTCTGGCAATAATTTTATGACTGTATTTTTCTTCTTTTATGTTGGCGGAAGCGATTCTGTAATGAAAATTGACCTTACTGTAAGTGAAATGCATATTCTTAAAAATTAGAAAAGAAAGCTATTATTATCCCATAGACATTTCCCAATTACTACTATATAAAAAACTATTTTTGAACCATTATCTTGGATGACAATAGACTATTACAAACTCTGTGTATTATTTGTTTTACCATTCTATCATAGCTCCTGTCACTGAAATGATAGGAGGGTTATTGAATAGTATATACAAACTTATTGATTAAAACTGAGTAGATCCTACCGCAAGCAAATGACAGTAAGATTTAAATAGAGACTGTAGACTTCTATGTTATTTTTCATATGAATGCTGATGATGAAAACCTATTACATGTATATTCATGACCAAAAATTGATTAAACTATGATCTATGTTCATCTTTTATTTCTACAACTCCTCCTATCGCAGTTGTGACAGGAGGACTATTTTTATTGATTTTATTATTTTTAAAACTTCCTATCATAGAAATAACAAAAAGATAGATTAATATCTTAGAATGGCTATTATTGAAGACATTGTGACTGAAATACAAGATCTAAAACTATATCAAATTGATAAACTTATGATTTCGATTGTATGACCAAAAGATGGTTCATTGCTTAAAAGTGTATTTTTCCTTAATCGATTTTTTTGGGAAAGGGATTGGATTTATTTATTGGAAATCTTGAATTTGTGATTCTTTACTTATTTTCTTGCTTCTTGGGGAAAGAAGTAGTTTTTATATAGGAATGTATTGGGTTACTTTTGGGACTAGGATGCCGAATGTGGATATTCAGAGATGGCTTTTCCTCTTTTCAGGAATTGACCAAGTTACTTAAATGATTAGATCTAATTGGTCATGACATTGAAATAGATGTTTATTATATATCAAACTTATTTATTGATATCTCTGCTACATCCTGTTGTGAGACAATTTGCTTTTCATTACTTAGAATTGCACATTCAAACATCAGGGTTGCATCGGGTGTTCCCTACCAGGTAGCTAGACATTTCATGCAGGGCTGGGTTTCCTTCATTTTAGAAAGGGATCCGGGGAAGTGTAAATTCTTCATGGTTGGGTAGAAAAGAACCTGAGCCATGTTCCCATCTCTCGGCTTGCAGGTGGTGGACCACTTGGTTCATGTAGCAGGAGAGTGTATTGATTTATTTATTATTGATGTACTTGTTTATTGTACCTATTTTAGATGTATTATGGCATGTTTGCCAAAGGATTTATGTATATTATTTTATAGTGCTTGTTACCTGGATTAAGCACTCGATTATGTAAGATTTAATGACATTGAGATTCATATTTATAAGATTATTTTTTATTTGAGATATTGTGATTAAGCGGATTAATTACATCTTTTCATTTTGGTTATTACGATGTTGTATTTAAGCGGATTATTTACTTCATTTATTTTTGAGTTGGTTTAAATGCTTTTACATGATTTGTGAGGCTTTACATTGGCATCAAAGCCAAGTTTAACACTAGGGCCTTTGTTTTTGGGACTATTGTGCTAAAGTTGCAAACTTTATACATATTATCCATCATGAATACAAGAAACATTGATCGTGGTGACGGATCAGGAAGTAGTCGAGTTAGAGGATCACATGGAGCTGCACATGGAGGTGCTCATGGTGGTTGAACTACTGGGGACCATGGAGATTCTAGTAATGACCAAGATGGGAGATTTGACTCTATTCTTGATCTCTTGACCCGACAGGACATGAGGATAATACTCTTGAGCAGAAGATCAGAGGAATTCCTAGAGGTCAGAATACTAATGAAAACCCAAGTGTTGAGACACAAAAATCAGAACCCAAGGATAGAAGTTCCAGTTCTTGAAGTTGGAGCTATTACCGATAATCAAGCTGTTGGGTGAATATTTTGTCGTTAACTCGCTAACGGCAAAATGGGTATATCAGCCACAGCTATGATGAGACAAAGTCTCTCCTCTCAGCAAGGGGAGGTTCCCTCTAATTACTTAACTTTTGTAACTCAAACACTTATCAAATTTATGTACACATAAATTATCACAATATCATAGAAACACAAAGTTTTCTGTTACCTCACTCACTACTTGTAACCGGAACTATTTGAAGTAGAATGCAGCTCAAAGTCTTCACCCCTCTTCAATATGATAAAAGTAATTCAAATATAACAACTTGCAGCACAAAGTCCTCAAACTGTTGTATTCTCACAAACATGAACATATAACCCACAACCGATTTGATAACACAAAGTTTATCAAAATCAAATTAAGAGCGCTCTTCAATCACTTGAAACAAACTCCACACTTCAATTATTATCAAATAAGATTATGATAGCAAGACATAAGAACAAAACTATCACAACACAAATAATCCCAAGACAAAGATTGGAATTGAACTTGCTTTCTTGTATTGATAAATATTTGAATATTGATTTTCAAATAAGCACAAAGTCTTGATTTGCTTTTCAATTCGCCAGAGTTTTCTTGCAATAGACAAAAGATAGATATTTACAAAAGAGGTCCCCTTTATTTATAGGGAAAGACCTTGAGAAAATCTAGGAAATCTATAACTAATTTGACTTATTCAACAAGAGAGTCCTATTTGACTTATGACTTCTCTTGTCTCACATGTAATTACATTTTGGAAAATTACATGTGCAGATGTCCAAAACAAAATTCCATTTACATAAAAACTAAGAAAAATAAGCTAAGGCATTAGCTTCCTCCATCCTTGTTCCTTAAGAAGTTCTGATACATGGTTTGAACAACTGACATCTCGCATGCATCTGGTTTTGCTGTGTTTTTAGAGATGGTGCGAGCTCGGAGGATTGAATCTTTCACTGCCTTTATTGCCTTTTCATGCTTTTCTAAATTATCCTTCAGGTTCTCCAGAGTCATATGTTGATCATACAGGTTGTCCATTGAGAGCACAGAAGGAGCTTCCTCTTCAAATTTCTTTTGTACCATTTCTTCAAAAGAATTTATCATTTCCTGCGCCGTGAGGAAACTATGATCTTCCCTTGTCAAGGTGCAAGGAAGTTCTTCCAGCCGATGTAGGAGTGTGACATCACTATCTTCGCTGGCTTCTCGGGCTTGACATAGATCTTCAAGTAGACTCTTTATTATGAAAATACGGTGAGCTAGAGTCTCTTTGGTTTTGAGATATGATTCCCTGTTGGTGACAACCCCAATGGTGATCAAATTCTTTATCTTGATCTTCTTCATATCTATCCACTCTTCCAGACTCTCCTCCTGATCCTACAGCTCTTGCGAAAGTAGATCTACCAGATTATCCAGCTCAGCTTTGGCCTTGTCCATTTTCTCCTTTCTTTCCACAGCGGTTTTCAACAGAACTCGTCCTTGGGCCAACAACCGTTCCACTACATCCCCCACTATTTTGCCTCTAGCTTGGGCTTTTTCAACCTTCTGTATCAGGGGATCTTCCACTGTCACTGCCATTGGTTCCACTATCTCTGATGACTTCACTATTTTCTGAAGGACAGCAGCCAGTTGTTCTGCTTTCGCTTTGTATTGCTCTTTTTCCCTTTTGGCTTCATCATACTTTTCCAGTAGAGTAGTGGCCGTAGTTTGGAAATCTGCTTTGACTCCTTCATGAGTCACTTTACCAAGTTCAACCCTTGAAATGACGTAACTGCTCACGTCAAAAGTATCAACTGTGGCACCTTCAGGGGGTTTGGCAATCTCGGCATATCTGATTCCTTTTTCAGTGACTAGCCTAGAAACAGTTTTAGGCTTCTTCTTTTGATTCTTGGCTTTCACGGGCAACAGCTTCTCAATGTCAATCTCATCAGGTGAGATAGCTTGTTTCTTCCTCTTTGGAGTGTAGGCAGATAGCCATGGAGGAAGTATTGATGCATTAACAGCTGGAGGGGGATCCACTACTTGCTTGGTTGGCTCCGTGCTTATACTTGTGATGGTGACAATTGGACTTGTGTTGGTGAACACGACACCTGTATCAATCACCTTTTGTGAATCGTCAAGAAGATTCTCCAAAACAGTCTGTTCTCCGATATCAAAAGAAGGGGAAGATAAACTCGGAATGGAACCAGAAGAATCAAAAATGGTCCCAATACTAGCCTTCATGGATTGAGGAGTATTGTCAGAAGAAACAACAAGAATGGGAGAAAGAGGAACATTAGAAATCACTGGCAAACTATCAGAAAATGAAATATGAGGAGGGGGTGTAAGAGCTTGTGTATCAGAAGGAAGATCTTTCACAGGAGTCTGTGGAGAACTATCAAGTTGCTCTACCCTCGTACCTTCATCTTCACTTTGTTCAGCTTCATCAGAAATTTTGTCTTTAGACTTTTGAGCATTTTGTTCTTCAGTCTTGACATCCTCAATTTCCATATGGTCATCATTGATGTCTTCCACATCTGACTTAGTGGCATCCGAAACCTCTGTGGTTTCCTTCTTCTTTCCTCCTTTGGATATGAATTTGATCTTTGGTTTGTGTACTTTGGAGGAAGAAGGGGTATCACTTTTATTTTTGGTTTGGTTCTCAACCTTTTTACCTGTTTGCTCCTGTGTCCCCTCTTCGGATCCTGTAAGGAACTCTTTCAATTTGATCCCTTTACTTTCCAACCACAAGTTGGTGTTTGCCAATATAGGTTGGAATCTTTTCCTGATGGATGTCTCTTCCTTGACTGACCATTTCACTTCTGGGAGAGGTGAAGCTTCCACATTCTTTGCCTCATATTCACGATCTAAGACATCTCCATCGTCTTCCATTCCTTCTGGAATATCAGCCAGTCCCAGTTCTTCAATTTGACTCAGATGAAGCCTACAGAAATCCAGTTTTCTAATCTCATTTTGGGTCCTGAGATCTGCCCATATGTCTTCCACCATCGGCTCATGAAAATTTGACTTCCTCTTGATCTTGTCTTGGACTCTTCTGAAGTCGAAATGATTTCTCTTCTTGTAGGTCTTCATCGTGACTAACTGCAACTCGGAGTCGATTATCTTAGCTTTGTTGGCGGACTGAACTGAATACCTCCTAATTTCGATAGGAAACTTTATCCCTGACTTTTTGAGCTCCATCTGTTTATTATGAACCACAATCAGTTGCCTGCAAAGTTCCATAAGAACAATGCGATCACTGGGATACCATGGTAGCGTGTAAGGATAACCAGGATAGTATCCCACCCGAAGATAAGTGAAGGTGGGGAATTGTAGGAACAAACAACCAAAAGAATTGACAACTTGCCATGCTTCATCTAAAACTCTTCTCTGAACCAGTGTACCATCCCACAAGCACATGAAAACTGAGAAGAATGCATCATTGACTCTTCTGAAATGGTGAATTGACCCCTTCAGAGTGATTTGGGGGTAGTATTCATATACCGGGACCAATCTCCTGTCCCCTACCTGGGTCAAACCTGGAAAGTTCCTCATACTTGCAGCAGCGTAGATGAGGTAAGAGGTCATGTAAAATTTGAAAGTAGTGTTGACCCTTATCAGTTGCTCGTGCAAAGCATTACTGATCTGCTCGCCCCAGAATATCTTCTGATTTCTCCATAGAATCACCTTGATGTAAGTGTACATCCACTCTTGGAATTTGGAGGCAGAAGGGAGTCCTCTGACGCGACTCAAAAGTGTAATCAAGTCACACACTTCCTCTACAAAATCACTCCTGTGAAGGTCTTTTGGCCATCTGGTTAAAGTTGCCCTAGGAATCTTTAACCATTTACTGTTTATGTGTCTTCTAGCAGATTCCAAATCATTGTCATAATCTTGCTGACCTTGAGCAAAGTCAATTTGCCCAACATTTTCAAGTGGTGGACACATGAAGATTTTGTCCATGAACTCTGCATCCAATCTCATGACAACATTCCCCTGTGAATCTGTCATGGCTCTAGTGTCCCTATTGTAGTGGTTAGCTATTTGTAAGACAAATTCTGGATTATGAGCACTGACAGGGAAGGACGCTACCAAATGGATATTGCTGTCAACGATTTTCTGCATATGCCGGGAGGGGTTTGCTTGTTTAGTTCTGTCTACGAACTCAGCCATATCTATGTGTCTGATCTCAGTATCTCTGATTTCATTGACATTTGACTGAACTGCCGTTACCAGAAAGACACCCTGATATTTGTACTTCATAGCTCTGGACTTCGAAGGAGATGATTCTGACATGAGCCCTGAGAAAACTTATGAATTCGAACACCATCACGAATGCTGACAAAGAACTGCAAAAAGCCATGATCTCGCAGTTAGGGGAAAATTGGATAAACTGGGTCAACTGCGTTTTGACGATCATGGATGGGAAAGCATGCGTTAAAAGGGCTTGAGCGTGCAAATCGAGGCGAGGGTGAAAGCGGGCTTTCGGTTTTGAAAACGAAATTGGAAATTTTCCAGTGTTAGGAAAATTTGAGACATTTTTTGTACGGGTGGCAAAATTCGCCACTCTTGCAAGTTGGCAGAGGTTTCATGTGTAGGGGCGGTTAAAAACGCCACTTCTGCATGTGTTCTGGCAGTTTTGGAATTTAACATGCTCGAGCGGGTGATTTGGCCGCTCCAACAAGTGGTGTTTTGTATTATTTGCCTCGGCGGCGAATTTTGCCGCCTTTGCATGTGTTGGGAAAATGAGTTGGTAAGAACGGCGGAATTTACTGATACTACATGCAAAAGGAATGAAAGGTTTTTTATGTCCTGGCGGCGAAAAACGCCGATGCTGCATTTGATAACATTGTAAGTTTATACCTCGGCGGTAAAATTTGCCGGCATTGCATGGGGTTGAGCGATGACATTTGTATGAGTGGCAAATAATGCCGACGTTCAATATTGGGCAGCATTTGAAGGTTCACTTTCGATGTTCTGTCGGCGTTATTTGCCGACAATGCATATCGAAAGGTGTGGTGAGGTTCTAGCGGCAAACTTAGCCGCTGTTGCATTTGATAACATTGCAAGTTAAAGCGTAGGGAACAGGATGTTCGCTGCTTCTACACTCGGCAAAGGTCACCATATCAGGTAAGCTCGGCAAAACCCGCCGACGTTACGTGAGGGGAATGCAACAAGGGTTTGGGAAATCCAGGGTGATACAATCCCTAGGGTTTCCAGGGTAGAACCTAGGGCAATGGAATTCCTAGGGTTTTCGAAGAAAAACCTAGGGCATTCTAAAGACAAAACACTAAAAGGACAAAAAGAAACAAACAACAAGACAAAACTTAAAACAAAACGCATCAAAAATCAGAAACAAAAACCTAAACGACATAAACCTAAAATCAGATGAGAGAGGAAAATGGAAAACACAAGGAGTACATACCCGTTTAGAACTGAAAGCCCTATATTCGATCTTCAACGCAAAATCCATCGCAGATCTGGAGTATGCAATCAGGCGGTCGTGGAGAGCGTTGGTAAGTCAACTCAAAAGGTTTTAGCATAGGAATTGACAACAATGGGGAGCAATGACGCTTTTAAAGGTTGAAATCGGAGTTTAATCGCCTGGCACGAGTGGCCATTAATGGCACTCGACATCGAAATCCCGAAGATCTCGTTCGGGCGGGGATTTCGGCCACTGCTACATTTAAATCGACCAATATGCAAAGTCGGTGAAAATGGCCGACATTACATGGTGAAACTCCGATGGAAGACATGTGCGATGGCGGTGAATTTAACCGCTCTCGCACATGTGAGCTAAAAATGATGTAATAGCGGCATTTTTTGCCGACATTACATCGAAACAAAAACAAACTTAAATAATATGTAAGAGCGGCAAATTTTGCCGCTCTTGCATATCAAGAGCCAAAATTTACCTAACTTAAAAAAAGACTAAAATTAACACCTAAACCAATTTACGACTTGAATATTCTTCGCAAATATTAAGGAATCAATTCAAGGAAATGTCATAAACGAGTTTTAAAATGTCAAATGACCTCGCACGAGAACAAGAACATCTTTTCTCGATTCGCGAGCTTAGAGTGTAGATTCACGAAACGGACAAGTTTCGTGGGGTTGTCTACAAAAACGAGCGTTGCTGATTTTGAGAACAACACAAGCAAAGATAGACCTTAGATCCGGTTATCACCAATTGTGGATTAAGGATGAGGACATCTCTAAAACAAATTTTAGGACTTGATATGGTCACTACTAGTTCACAGTAGTACCAGTTGGGTTGACTAATGCTCTAGTAGCTTTCATGAATTTGATGAATAGAATTTTCAGAGATTGTTTAGATGATTTTGTGTTAATCTTCTGTGATGATATATTGATATACTCTAAATCAGTGGAAGAGCATGAAAGGCATTTGAGAATTGTTTTACAGTGATTGAGAGAAAGAAAACTTTATGGTAAATTATCTAAGTGAACATTCTTTCAAGATAAAGTGCCCTACCTTGGTCATGTGATCTTAGCAGAAGGGATTGAAGTTGATCTTGAGAAGATAAAAGCAATAATGGAATGGCCTGCACCGCAGAGTGTGGCAAAAGTCAGAAGTTTTATGGGACTTGCAGGTTATTATAGAAAGTTTGTGGAAGGTTTTTCAACCATAGTAACACCGATTACCGCACTACAAAAGAAGGGTAAGAAGTTTGAATGGATAGAAAGGTGTGAGTAAGCTTTCTTAGTGTTAAAGGAAAAGCTCACAACTACTCCTATCCTGACCATACTAGATCCTAATGGGCACTTTACAGTTATAATAGATGCTTCAGGGGAAGGATTAGGAGGAGTGTTGATGCAGAATGAGCAAGTGGTTGCTTATGAGTCAAGAAAGTTAAAGCAAAATGAGTTCAACTATGCACTGCATGATCTTGAGTTAGCTGCCATAGTTCATGCACTTCAGATGTGGAGGCATTATCTTCTAGGTAAGCCCTTTGAGTTAAAGACAGATCATCTAGGGCTCAAGTATATATTTACTCAACCTAACCTTAATGCATGACAAAGAAGATGGTTAGAATTCCTAAATGAGTATGACTTTGGAATTGAGTATATAAAAGGAAAGGATAATAGAGTAGTAGATGCTCTTAGTAGGAGAAGACATCTGGCTGCCATTGTTACTATGAGATCCAGTTTGAAGCAGAAAGTGATTTAGAATCTTTAAGGGGATGATCATTGTGAAAGAGTAAAACAAGCTTTGGAAGTAGACCCCTTAGATCACAGGTTTGATGGTTATGTGATTGAATCAGATGGACTTTAGAGATTTCAGGGAAGGATGTATATTCCTAATTCTGGAGAGTTGAGGAAGTTAGTGCTTGAAGAGATTCACAATGCACCTTATTCAGGTCACCCTAGAGTAACAAAGATGATTGAAGGTTTGAACATTTATACTTTTAGCCTAGACTTAAGAGGGATGTGACAGAATTTGTAGCTTGATGTTTGGAATGCCAGTGAGTCAAGGCTAAGCATGTGCATCCAATAGGATTGTTGTATCTGCATAGTATCCCTGAGCACAAGTGGCAAGTGATAAGCATGGATTTTATTCAAGGGTTACCTATGTCTAAGAATAGGCATGATGTCATCTTAGTGCTTGTGGACAAGTTGACAAAGGTAACACATTTTATTCCTGGGAATCTTTCAGATCGTTCTATGGTCTTAGATAAGAAGTTTGTTCAAGATATTTTTAGATTGAATGGAGTGCCTAAGATGATCATTTCAGATCGAGACACTCGCATGGCATCTAGATTTTACACAACTCTTAATGCAGCTTTGGGTACAAAGTTGAATTTCAAATGGATGGTCAGACAGAAAGAGTTAATCAGGTGGTAGAAGACCTTCTCAGAATGTATTGTATGGATTAGCAGTATAAATGGGAGGAGTACCTTCCATTGGTAGAGTTTGCATACAATAATTCATACTATGCATCTTTGGGAATAGCACCTTTTGAAGCTTTTTATGGGTGTAGGTGTCGAACACCTATCAATTGGGATAGGGTGGAGGACATAATTGTGATTGGTCCTAAAATGTTAAGAGAAATGGATGATCAGATGAAGTTGATCAAGGAGAAGTTGAAGCAAGATTCAGATCGTCAAAAGAGTTATGCAGATAAGAATAACTCTTAGATAGTTTTCAGTTGGTGACAAAGTCTTTTTGAGGGTCAAACCTCATAAGAGTTCAGTATCATTTGGTAAAGAGTCCAAACTTGCTCCTTATTTTGTAGGATCATTCGAAGTTCTGGAAGTGATTAATCATGTAGCTTACAGACTTGCTCTCCCACCTGCACTTGCTAAATCCATAATGTTTTTCATGTGTCTTTACTTAAGCTTTATCATCCTGACGTGTCACATATTCTTGATTGGCATGCTTTATAGGTTCAGGATCTAGGAGTGGTGCTGGTGGAGCCCACTCAAATTTTGGGGAAGTGCAACATTAAGTTGTGTAGTAGAGATGTGGTGCAATATAAGGTCCAATGGGATCAGTATTCTGAGGACAGTGCCACATGGGAGGATGCAGAGGAGATTGATAGATCCTATCCTCATTTGAGGATATAACATAGATTTCTTATTCATGTAGGGATTATGATACTTTGAGTTTGATTATTATTTTGAGATACTTTGAGTTCAGTTATGCTTTGATACTTTGAGTTGTTGATTATGATGTTTTGATACTTTGAGATGATGTTGTTTTATGACACCTTGATACTTCATTGGTGATTGATGGATACTTTATTGTTTTGATGTTTAATAAGACATTGGGATGATGTTTCTTCCATGTGGGGAAGGATGTCATGTCTCATTTTTTATGAACAATATGATTATTCTAGTTTAGTGGACAATTATTATGATTGACTTTACTTTAAGTAATTTTGCATACGTGGAGGTAATTATTATGAGTTATATTGATGAAAATTAGAATCATTTTAAATGTTAAGTAATATTGATGTAAATGCAATGATTTGCTTCAGCTATGTTTTGGAGACACCAACTTATTGACGTCGAGTTGAGTGCAAATGGATGTAGGAACTCATTGAAGACGAGAGCATGGTTGAGGTAGAGATGTTCTAGCCACTTGGCAAGAATTGATGGATGGATTACCCTAATGCAATCACACATATCACATAGTTGCATATGCATTATCAAATGGCTTTTATTGCATTAATGTGTGGTTTTTAATTATTTTCAAATGAATGATGTGATTACTTAAATTTAATGTCTTTTTGAATTATGTTTGAATGATGAGATTATAATAAGGAAATATATGATTGTATTTTAAATTAAATAATAAAATATTGTTTATAGATGTTTGGAAGACAATATGTTCCTTAAAAGTAAATAAATATATATAATTATGCAATATTGTATTGCATTTCTCTTCTTGATTATCTAATTAGTTTTGTTTTAATAACAATAGTTAAATAATATTAAAAATAGTAATATTATATTTAGAAAAAGAATGAAGGAATTAAAATATATATTCCTGTCATTCATGTGAAAATAGGTTTTATTAAATAGTTTTATTTTATATTAAATAGAATGGACAACTTTTTAAAGATTAATTATTTCATGCAAACAAAAATTCAAACTCCAGTTCTAAACCTAATCGCTAGGATTAGAGGGAGATAATCTTAATAAAAGAAAAAGATGTTCAACAGAGAAGATGCCACACACGAACTGAGCAGGAGAGGAGGTCATTTTCTAAGCAGAGAGGATGTAGATTCTAGGAAACAACAACAGAAAGTCTTGGGATGAGGTTGGCAAATCGACTCTTCTCCAAAGTAAATCGATCCAGGTATTCATCTGATGTACGACATTGATTAAAGGTATGTTAAAAGGCCGTAGAATTACAAATATCAACCTGTGTGTGTGTGTTTTAGTCCTTCTAGCCTACGTTTGTATGCAAATCGGCCTACTAAACCTAGCTTCTTTGTAAATTCCTCCTTCTGGCCACTAAATGATAGAAGGACCTGCATGTTACCTTATTGTTTTATATCTCTCTCTTGAAGTTTTACCTCCAAATGCAGCCATAATGAGGAAGACCAGGGGGCCTGAATAGATCGACCTACCTTGAATAAATATCCAACAGATAAATGTTACTTTACCTGTTGTTATCCCTTGGTCTCGATCCATCTTTCCTGGCCGCCTATTCTTTTGTTGGCCGTCGACCATTTTCCTTGTGGCCGTTTGACTGCTTCTTGGGTGATTTGAGTAGATTGACCCATCTCTATTCAACCTAGTCACCAACCTGCTAAATTGCAGTGCCTTGTTTGTAGTCGATCTATTGTTCCTACACTATGTTTGTGGCCGATCGAAGGTTTTTAAACCATGATAATCGCTTTCTTCTTGATCTTGAATTTACCCATTGAAAACAACCGAATTCTCTAGATCACTATTAGGTTTCCTTTGGCAATAATTTTATGACTGTATTTTTCTTCTTTTATGTTGGTTGAAGCGATTCTGTAATAAAAATTGACCTTACTGTAAGTGAAATGCATATTCTTAAAAATTAGAAAAGAAACCTATTACTATCCCACAGACATTTCCCAATTACTGCTATATAAAACACTATTTTTGAACCATTATCTTGGATGACAACAGACTATTACAAACTTTGTGTATTATTTGTTTTACCATTTTGTCATAGCTCCTATAACTAAAATGACAGGAGGGTTATTGAATAATATATACAAACTTATTGATTAAAACTGAGTAGATCCTGCCACAAGCAAATGATAGTAAGATTAAATAGACTGTAGACTTCTATGTTATTTTTCCTATGAATGCTGATGATGAAAACCTATTACATGTATATTCATGACCAGAAATTGATTAAACTATGATCTATGTTCATCTTTTATTTCTACAACAGATCTTGTTGCAGTTGCGACAGGAGGATTGTTTTTATTGATTTTATTATTTTTCAAACTTCCTATCACAGAAATAATAGCAAGATAGATTAATATCTTAGAATGACTATTATTGAAGACATTGTGACTGAAATACAAAATTTGAAACTATATCAAATTGATAAACTTATGATTTCGATTGTATGATCAAAAGATGGTTCATTGCTTGAAAGTGTATTTTTCCTTAATCGATGCTTTTGGGAAAGGGATTGGATTTATTTATTGGAAATCTTGAATTTGTGATTCTTTACTTATTTTCTTGCTTCTTGGGGAAAGAAGTAATTTTTATATAGAAATGTATTGGGTTACTTTTGGGACTAGGATGCCAAATGTGGATATTCAGAGACGACTTTTCTTCTTTTCAGGAATTGACCAAGTTACTTAAATGATTAGATCTAATTGGAATGACATGGAAATAGATGTTTATTTTCTAGCAAACTTATTTATTGATATCTCTGCCACATCATGTTGTGAGACAATTTACTTTTCATTACTTAGAATTCACATTTAGACATCAGGGTTGCATCAGGTGCTCCCTCCTACAGTTGTTACCAAGTAGCTAGACATTTTGTGCAGAGCTGGGTTTCCTTCATTTCAGGAAGGGATCTGGGGAAGTGTAAATACTTCATGGTTGGGTGGAAAATACCTGAGCCATGTTCCCGTCTCTCGGCTTGCAGGTGGTGGACCACTTGGTTCGTGCAGCTGGAGAGTGTATTGATTTATTTATTATTGATGTACTTGTTTATTGTACCTATTTTGGATGTATTATGACATGCTTGCCAAAGAATTTATGTATATTATTTTATAGTGCTTGTTACCAGGATTAAGCACTTGATTATGTAAGATTTAATGACATTGAGGTTCATATTTATAAGATTATCTTTTATTTGAGATATTGTGATTAAGCGAATTAATTACATCTTTTATCTTTGAAAATTGTATCTAAGTGGATTATTTACATCTTTTCGTTTTTGGTTATTGCGATTTTGTATTTAAGCGGATTATTTACTTCATTTATTTTTGAGTTGGTTTAAATGCTTTTACATGATTTGTGAGGCTTTACAGTAATTTCCCAATCCATATAATTTGTAAAGTTCTTTGCCAATCTGTTGGTGTCATCCTTACCACCTTTGATGTTCTTCTATATCATTTTCGTCCTTGACTCTCTTTTCCCCTTTACCTTTCTCATTGTTTGATACCTTTGCCATGTTATGTCTAGCAATTACCTTCATTGAGCCAATGGTAGCACGTGGCGTAAGAGATAGCCATCAAACATAATACCATTGTAGGTCATTATACCCAAGATCATATCCCTTCTTTAATGATGACTATCCTTTCTACTCATCTTTAGATAGCTCACAAGAGATTGAGCCATAATTGTCTAAAGTGAATATTGAACCTCCTTAACTTTCATAAGTCTCACCAAACAATATGATGAAAGGATGAGTCCTCTACTTGATCTAAAGTTTGTAAATCATTAATACTTAATGGAAACCATCTGAATCATAACATGCCAATATAGCCCCTATATTCTTATGATTTATATTGTGTCATCTCACTTAATTTAGCGGGCCCTTATAAAACTTATATATAATTACGAACCCTCATATATGTGTGTGTATGTATATATGTATAAATATATGTGTATGTATATTTATACATATACACACATATATATTATATACACATACATATATGTATATTATACACATATATACATATTTTTTTATTTGTAACATACATATACATATATATACATATATATGTATGTATATATATATACATACATACATATATACATATATACACATATACACATACATATCTAATTGCAACCACATTTAAAAAAAAAACTTACAAAAGTAATTATTTTGAAGATAAAGCAAATTGAATGTATAGATTCATTGAATGCAATATATGGTAAGTCACATTTTATCAAATTGTTTGTGTAGTTTTTCAATTTATCTTTGGAACAAAGAAATGGACTGCCTTGACTTTATGCTATATCTATCTCCATCGTTGTGTTGAAAAAAGTGTAGAAGCATATTATCCTTCAAACTCTATCGAACAAAAGAGATTCGTTTTCTTTAAAATGTAATTAGAAGACTTTTGTCTCTCAACAAGATTCGATTTTCTAGAGAGTGACTTCGTTATCTAAAAGAAGACATGGAAAGTCAAACTCATTCTACTCTTTTGGAACGTTGGACATTACCATCATCTTTTAATTCTGATTCAGTGTATATTATACTACCTAACATGTCAAATTGACAGACAACCATTTAATTTCAAAGATTTTGAATTAGTTATAGCTACCTTGCCAACCAACGGAAAAGAACTTTTAAGGGCGACATGCATCACCTCATTTTGGAATGCCAATGAATAATTAAGTAGTAAGATAACATATAAATTTATCGTGAGAATGACAATGAATATAATTAAGTAGTAAGATAACATATAAGTTTATCATAAGAAATATGTCTTTGAGTAACAACATTTCGTTATTATAGTTTATTAATTGGTTAAGTTTAGTTGGTGAGAATGATGGTATGTTTCTTCATTATACTATCTACTGAAGTTCAGATCTTCTAGAGATGTGATTGGGTTAAGTTTGACTTTTGGGTGACTTTGATGGACTAAATTCCTCTACTTATAACAATTTGGCCAAACGATGATTTCTAATTTAAAATTATACTCCCTCATAATATTATAATCCTCTATATGAAAAGAGAAATGTCAATATCTACATAATTCAATTATTTCCATAAAAAAACTAATTACTCTTACATCCAAAAGATACAAAATAATAAAAACAAAAATAAACATACAAATGTATGTTGTATATTAGATAGAATGTTATTATATATAATTGAGTGGTATAATAGTGAAGACTTAGTCATTAAAAAAATACAAGAGTTTAGGTTTAGATTGAGAGGGAGGTATAGTAGGTATTATTAATTGATAAGAAAAGTTATCAATATTAATATAATAATTAAAAGTTACAATTTATAGGTAAAACATGTTAGTATACACATTATAAATGATAATATTATATATGTGAAAAAATATACTATTAATATTATAGTTTAATATTTATTATATGTTTTGAATTCTATTAAATGAAGAGGGAGTTAAAATTGTTGGGAATTAAGGTGTCTCAACCTTGGTAATTCCTTACATTATCTTGATTGTATTTATTTCTTCATTGCCTATGATGTAAATTAATTGTAAATTCCATATTGTCATTTTGTGGGATGTGGCACGGTGATGTGTCATCCTACATGGAAGATGACAACTTGTAATTTTGTCCTCACATGAGGAGATAGGTATCCCACTTTGTGGTAGGAGTATTTTGCCATGTATCGGCATCTTGGATGTTGTGTAAGGGAATGTTGACCGAAATGGTTATGACGGATTCCTATGACAAAGTTATGACATGTAAGAGTCGGAAATAGAAGCTTGTAAGACAGGTGAAGACATGTGTTGAGAAGCATATTTGAAAAAGGCATCTTTGGGCACTCCAAGGTGAACTATGACATGTTGTAAGAGAATATGCTATTTATAGCCTGTGTATGACAGATTCTCTTACAGCTATAAGTTGTAACTGTTATGATAGATTCTATGACGTTCGTAAGAGTCGTAAGAGCATCTATCATACCCCATTTTAGAAATAGGTGACCTCTTTGGGATGGGGGCTATGCACAAGTGTTAGATGCATCTTATAATGTTGACCAAGTGTCCATAAGCGTGGGTTTTGGGCCATGAGGCCAAGTTGGACGCCCATTCCAAGATAGAGCTAATTTTTCCTTGTATATTCTATATAAATAGGTGCTTGGAGGAGGAGATGTAGTATGTGATTGACAGGTACTGTTATGTTGCCGGATTGACTCCAGACACAAGTGTCAAAGACTATTGAAGCTTGCATTGCAAGTGTATTGTAAACCATATTCAATTTTGATAATACATTGTGTAGGTTTCTGAGTATGGGGTTTTTCACCCGATAAGGGTTTTCCCCATGATATATCTTGTCTCTCTTCTTCTGTCTTCTTTCTGGTTCTATGTGCATTGCTGCAATATCTCTGTTATATGTTTCATGTTGCTGTAATTGTAAAGATTAAATTGAATTTGTATAGCTCTCCCCTCATTAGATTAGTGTAGGAAGCAATTTCTGCACACCTAGCTTCCTTTCAGTTGGTATCAGAGCTTGATCACCTTTGGTCCTAGTTGTTGGGTAGGGTTTTTTTGAGCTAATCTTAAGTTGAGTGGGAGTTTATGCAGAGTATTCTAAATCTTATTGCAGCAAGGAGATGGCAAGCACATCCGGAAGGATAGAGGTGGAGAAATTCAATGGCACTAATTTTGAGCTGTGGAAGCTCAAGATGGAAGACATGCTTGTTGATCGAGACCTTTGGGAAACTATTAGTGGAACAAAACCTATGGCAATGTCACAAGCTGACTGGGATCTCAAGGATCGGAAGGCTAAGGGTCTCATAAGACTTAGTCTTGTTGGTTCTGTCTTGTTAAATGTCCATGAGGAGGCTACTGCAAACTTGCTTTGGAAGAAGTTGGGAGATGTGTACCAAGCCAAATCCTTGGTTAACAAACTTTTTCTGAGAAATAAGTTGTATTCTCTTCGGATGGAGGATGGAGGATCTATTGCAGAACATATGAATGCTTTTAACATGTTGGTTGCACAATTGACATCTGTTGGTGTGAAGATGGAGGAGGAGGATCGCTGTATGACCTTGCTTTGTTCTTTGCTGGACTCATGGGATGATCTTATCATGGCTATTGGAAGCACCACATCCACATTCAAAATGGATGAAGTGGTTTCTTCGCTGTTGTCTAAAGAGATGCAGAGAAAGTCTTCTGAGGTAGCCAAAGAGGCCCTTGCAGTTCATGGAAGACCCAAGGAGAAAGGGAAAAAAAAGGACAAGAAAGCTGAGAAGGGTAGATCAAAATCCTGTGGGAGATCATAATCTCTTGGAAAGTCCAAGGCTCTTTGTTGGAATTGTGGCAAAACTGGGCATTTCTGAAGGAATGCAAAGAGAAAAAGAAAAAGAAGAAGAACCCAGATTCATATTCTGACAAGTCACAAGATGATGGTGATGCTTTCATCGTAGCCTTGGCAACCCATGCATCTAATGATGTGTGGCTGATTGATTTTGGTGCATTATTCCACATGACCTCGCATCGAGACTGGTTCACTAAGTATGAGGAGTTCGATGGTGGAAGAGTGTACCTGGGTGACGACTCTCATCTAAAAATTGTTGGCAATGGAAGAGTCTCTATCCGATTCCTTGATGGACGAGTGAAGGGGATCTCTGGGGTTGTGCACATCCCAAGCTTAGCATGGAACCTGCTTTGTGTAAGTATGTTGAATGATGTAGGTGTGTAGGTTGTCTTTTCAAAAGAAGGATGTAAGATTACTAGAGGAGCTATGGTGCTTGCTAAGGGTACTAGGAGAGGGACTCTGTTTCAGCTAGAGGCATGCATTTCACAATTCAATAGTTTTTTTAACTCAAGAAAGAGGGTAGCAGTCACTTCATCCCCACCATTTGAACGAGTAGTGAAGAAATCTGTTGTATCTAGTCCTGATAGTTGTATTCATGCCTTGGAAGTTAAGCTTCCTGCTGAAAAGACAATGTTATGGCATAAGACATTTGGCCACATTGGTGAGAAGGGTCTTAGAACCCTAAAAAATAAAAACCTTGTTGAGGGGTTAGATGATTGTAATCTTGAGTTCTCAACTTTTTGCGAACATTGCATATATGGAAAACAAAACCGTGTTTAGTTTTACTTGAGTTCTCATAAGTCTTCTAGTGTGTTGGACCTTGTTCATTTTGATGTATTTGGTCCTATTAATGTTGCTTCGTTATCAAAATATGTATATTTTGTATCTTTCATAGATGACTACAGTAGAAGGACATGGATTTATTTTCTCAGAAGCAAATCTAAAGTCTATAGTAAGTTTAAGGAGCTTAAAGCCTTTGTTGAAAATCAGACTGGTAAAAAGATTAAGTGTTTGAGAATTGACAACGGTGGTGAGTTCTGTTCTACGTAATTTGATAAATATTGCAAGGAACTTGGGATTGAAAGACATAAGACAACTCCATATACCCCGCAACAAAATGAAATTAAGGTGTCTCAACCTTGGTAATTCCTTGCATTATCTTGATTGTATTTATTTCTTCATTGCCTATGATGTAAATTAATTATAAATTCCATATTATCATTTTGTGGGATGTGGCACAGTGATGTGTCATCCTACATGGAAGATGACAACTTGTAATTTTGTCCTCACATGAGGAGATAGGCATCCCACTTGCTGGTAGGAGTATTTTGCCATGCGTCGGTATTTTAGATGTTGTGTAAGGGAATGTTGACCGAAATGGTTATGATGGATTCCTATGAAGAAGTTATGACATGTAAGAGTTAGAAATAGAAGCTTGTAAGACAGGTGAAGACATGTGTTGAGAAGCATATTTGAAAAAGACATCTTTGGGCACCCCAAGGTGGACTATGACACGTTGTAAGAGAATATGCTATTTATAGCCTGTGTATGACAGATTCTCTTACAGCTGTAAGTTGTAACTGCTATGACAGATTCTATGACGGTTGTAAGAGTCGTAAGAGCATCTGTCATAGCCCATTTTAAAAATAGGTGACCTCTTTGGGATGGGGGCTGTGGACAAGTGTCAGATGAATCTTACAATTTTGACCAAGTGTCCATAGGCGTGGGTTTTAGGCCATGAGGCAAAGTTGGATGCCCATTCCAAGATAGAGCCAAATTTTCCTTGTATATTCTATATAAATAGGTGCTTGGAGGAGGAGATGTAGTATGTGATTGACAGGTACTGTTATATTTTCGGATTGACTCTAGACACAAGTGTCGAAGACTATTGAAGCTTGCATTGCAAGTGTATTGTAAACCATATTTAGTTTTGATAATATATTGTGTAGGTTTCTAAGTATGGGGTTTTTCACCTGATAAAGGTTTTCCCCATGATATATCTTGTCTCTCTTCTTCTATCTTCTTTCTGGTTCTATGTGTATTTCTACAATATCTTTGTTATATGTTTCATGTTGCTGTAACTGTAAAGATTAAATTAAATTTGTATAGCTCTCCCCTCATTAGATTAGTGTAGGAAGTGATTTCTGCACACCTAGCTTCCTTTCAGTTGGTATCAGAGCTTGATCACCTTTGGTCCTAGTTGTTGGGTAGGGGTTTTTTGAGCTAATCTTAAGTTGAGTGGGAGTCTATGCAGAGTATTCTGAATCTTATTGCAGCAAGGAGATGGCAAGCACATCTGAAAGGATAGGGGTGGAGAATTTCAATGGCACTAATTTTGAGCTGTGGAAGCTCAAGATGGAAGACATGCTTGTTGATTGAGACCTTTGGGAAACTATTAGTGGAACAAAACCTACGGCAATGTCACAAGCTGACTGGGATCTCAAGGATCAGGAGGCTAAGGGTCTCATAAGACTTAGTCTTGTTGATTCTGTCCTGTTAAATATCCATGAAGAGGCTACTGCAGACTTGCTTTGGACGAAGTTAAGAGATGTGTATCAAGCCAAATCCCTAGTGTTGGTTAACAGATTTGCCCTTATTTTAAAAATTACTTATTCTGACTCTATACCCTTCTTTCAAGAACAAATGAGTTAAACAACAAATGGGTGAAACTTTTGAATTAGTTCCCCTCTGAATTTAGGTACAGCTCCCTTTATGATTTTCAATGAATTTTAGCTTATTCAGCTAACTGAATGCATTTTTAACCAGAAAATGCCTAAGGCTAACTAACATCCATACATAGCCATGTCATGAATGCGATAAATTCATACAGCAGCAGGATAGAATGCACGGATTCTATTTTAATACATTCGAATACATGAATATATTTATACAAACTTGCTGAACTAGTAAGGAAAATAACACATATGATGGGTTGTTCAAACAAAGAGCAATTACCAGGTAAAAGAAGATTTCTCACAGAAAATCAAATTTCACACATTTAGACGCACAGATCCAAATAAGCAGCAATCGTTCCTCTTCTCATTCACAGATGAAAATTTACTCAAACAATCATCATATAATGTAAAAAAATTAAACACAGTTTTTCTACAAATCCCTTCCTCCTTTCTTTCTCTAACTTCTATCCCCTTAGCTATAAATTTTCTACCCATGGCTCAACCTTGGGGAGCTGCCATATGGCCTCTGAACCTAGGGGCCAACCTAAATCCATTACCTAAAAATGCAAGAGAGAATTTGCCCAGGTTCAATGGAGACGGTAAAACATCACCAGAAGAACATTTATGTGCTTTTGCAGCAGCATGCAGTGTGTTAGGTGTTCAACACCAGGACGTTGCCATAGGGCTTTTTGTGCAGACTTTGACTGACACTGCTGCACAATGGTTCTACCACCTGACTGATGCCTCAATTACGAATTGGAATGAAATGAAGACTGCCTTTGAAAATAGGTTCAAGAGTGCAGAGGATGAACATTACCTCCTTGCACAGCTGACTCAACTTAAAAAGGAGATTCATGAACCTATGAGGGAGTTTGTGGCTAAGTTTAATAGAATTGTGAATAAAATCCCTGCTACTAAAAGACCGTCTGGTGAAAATAAAAAATGTTTCTTTATTAATTCTATGCCTCCTGATATTAGCTTCCATCTCAGGAGAGGTGTAATCGCTGACTTGCCAGCTGCACAAGCCTTAGCAGTCGGATTGGAGGATGATCTCATCATGGCCGGCAAATGGAAGAGGGAGGTTCAGGTGCCAAATGCCCAATCCTCATCTTCTACAGACCCTATAGTGCAGAGGTTGGTTAATGATATGATTGCCTTAAAGAGGCAACTACCTAAGGCTGGCGCCCCTTTCCAACAACCGTACCAAGATATGAGCAGAAGAAATTTGAATCAACAAGCGAATACTGGAAGAACTTTACCCCTGACGGCAGCACAGCCCAGACTGGCTATTGAACCTGCTCCTGGGAGAGGAAACATGTGTATTTTACACTTGACCACCGATAATGATGGAAATTCTTGCCCAGAAATGCTCAGGTACACTCAGATGACTGCTACTCAAGATATGCTAGGAGAAGCCACAGAAGATGAAAGGAACTACGAGGAACCTGGCGGCTCTGAAATACACTTCCTTGAATATGAGTCTGATTCAAAAAGGGGTGGTGAAATATTGGTAACCCTTGAAGATCCTTCATGCGCCGTGCTCACTAGGGGTCAGAGGAATATGAAATCTTCTAATACTCAAGAAGTACCTGGCAAAGGTAAGGAGCCCTTAACTAGAACTCATGATGCTAATTTGAAAGCTCAGGAAAATAGATTGCTACATAGAAATGAGCTAGATGCTTCCTTTGATATTGTAGATTTCTGTAAATCTGCAAAAATTCAAATTTCTCCTATTGAATATCTTAAGTTGAAACCTACTGAACTTGACAAATTAGTCAAACATGTTAAAGCTAGTCCTGCACAAACTGAATTTGTGAATCAATTGGAAGTTGATACTGAATCCCCCATTGCTAGATTATTTGCTTCCTCATCTGAGTCATCCTCATCTACCCCTAAAACAACTTCAAATTCATCTGCCAATGCTCCTTATACTGATTTGAAACCTAATCCTTTTTATGTGTCTCTATTTATCAATGGCCATAAACTTAGCAACTGCATTATAGATTCTGGAGCTTCTGATAACATTATGCCCTCCTCTGTGGCTAAAGCCCTAGGATTATCACTCACAAAAACATTTGGAAGATGTTATTCTATGGATGGAAAATAGGTTTCCTTGATTGGGCAGATTAAAGATGCGCGAGTCGCACTTGCGGCTTATCCTGACAAGAGGGTAAAATTGACTATTTTGGTAGCAGATATTCCTACCAGTTATGGAATGCTTTTGAGTAGGACATTTTGCAAGGATTTGGGTGGACAAATCAAACTAGATTGGTCAGAAGCCACAATCTTAGTGGGAAAGCAGAAAGTGAAACTGGAACCTGAGCCCAAGTGCAAATTCACTGTCTATCCCTCTGATGATCCCAAGGCACAGATTTTGTTTGAAGAATGTGAATTTGGCAATTATTTCTTCTCCTCTAAACAGAGCTGTGAGCCACAACCCAAAGAAGAATTAATGAAAAGACCTATACCTTTGGATGACCTATGGGTTATGGAATTTGATGGCAGATGTGCTACTGCTGGTTCAGGGGCTGGGGTCGTGTTAATCTCACCTGAAGGTGAATTGTTTTCTTATTCTTTTAAGCTAGAGTTTAAAAACACCAACAATACTGCAGAGTATGAAGCCTTACTGCTTGGATTGTTTGAAGCCAAAGAGAAGGGTGTGAAGGTACTTAAGGTAAAGGGTGATGCTGAACTAATTGTGAAACAAGTAAGGGGAATCTTTTCTGTGAAGAATGAAAGACTAAGGCATTATAGAAATAGGGTATGGGATGAAATCAAATATTTTGATGCTTTCTCTATAGAAACAATTCCCAGAGATCTGAATTCTCGAGCAGATTCTCTGGCAGTATCAGCTTCTCTCCTTTTGCCACATCCAGATTTCAAGAAAGATTCTTATAGGATAGAAATGATATATCGCCCTAATGTCCCTGACAATGCCGAGAGCTGGCAGGTCTTTGAAAGTGATGATCAAATCAAAAAAAATTTAGAAAATGCTGAAATGTTCCTGGGGACCTATTTTGAGGGTTCCGAAACAGAGTGTAAAGAATTCAGTCCTGACCCTGGGATTAATCCAAGAGATGACATGATTCAATTAAAGGGGAACAAAATCCCTAAAGGGCTTGTCTCTTTGGAACATTTGTTTTCTCGAAGAGATGAATATGTTAAAGGCAAACTGTCCTGTGTTCCTGATAAGGCAGAGGATTATGAGAAGATAAATATTGGAGATGAAGCTGATCCTAAATGGGTATCCATCGGTAGGTGCTGCTCTTCGGAAGAGAAAAACAAATTGATTAAATTGCTAATCAAATATAAGGATGTTTTTGCCTGGTGCTATGATGATCTCAAAAATTTTAGACATGGACAGTTTCAACATCATATCCCTTTGAAACCAAATGCAGCTCCATTCAGACAAAAACTGAGGAATTATAATCCAAAAGTTGCTGAAGCCATTTTCAGGGAGATTGATAAAATGCTAAAAGCAAGAATTATCTATCCAATACATCACTCCACTTGGGTGGCAAATATTGTTCCAGTACGAAAGAAGAATGGAGAAATAAGGATTTGCGTTGACTTTAGAAATTTGAACCAAGCCAGCCTGAAGGATAACTATCCCTTGCCCGTGATGGACCACATCTTGCAGACAGTTGCTGGGTCTGAAATGATGTCTATGCTGGATGGTTTTTCAGGTTACAATCAGATAGGTGTGGCTGCAGAGGATCAACATAAAACAACTTTTACCACACCTCAGGGAACCTTTGCCTATAATCGAATGCCCTTTGGCTTGATCAATGCAGGAGCAACTTTTCAGCGGGCAATGGATTCGTCTTTCAGGGACCTGAGGAACGGATCATTGTTATTTACCTTGATGATTTAACTGTCTTTTCCAAGAATAGAGAAGATCACTTGAGAGATCTGGAGTCTGTCTTGCAAAGGTGTCGGAGCCACGGCATCTCACTCAACCCCAAGAAGTCAATTTTCTGTGTGACTGAGGGAAAATTGTTGGGACACCTAGTTTCAAAAGATGGAATCAGGATCGACCCAGAGAGAGTCAGGGCAATTCAACAGCTTAGTCTTCCATCAAACAGGACTGGAGTCAAGTCCTTCTTCGGTCAAATCAATTTCCTCAGAAGGTTCATTCCTGACTTTGCTGAGATTACGAAACACATTGTTGGGATGATGAGTGAAAAACAACCCTTCAAATGGAGTGAAGTTGCTAAGAAGGCGTTTGAGGATGTCAAGGAAGCGATTGCAAATACTCCCACTTTGGTAAATCCTAATTTTCAAAAGGGTTTTATTATTTACTGTTATGCTTCGGAACACACCATGTCAGGCATTCTGTTACAGAAAAATGAATTAGACGAAGAGGTTCCTATAGCTTTCATGAGTGTTCCCCTTAAAAAGCATGAGCTGAAATATTCTTTGGTTGAAAGACAAGCTTTTGCTGTAGTTAAGGCTGTTAAACGATTCAGGTATTATATACTTCATTCCCATTCAGTTGTATTTGTTCCAAGCTCAGCTGTGAAAAGTATTTTGACTCAGCAGGAAGTAGGATTAAATAATAGAGCAACGTGGGTTGCTAAAATACAGGAGTATGATCTGGAAATTAGGCCTACTAAGCTGATCAGGGGTCAAGGTTTATGTAAGTTGATCGCTAAGAATAAAGAGCAAGAAGGAGAGGGACTCCCCACAGTCTTATTGGTAAGCTTGCAGGATCCATGGTTTCTGGAAGTGGCACATTATCTTACATATGGTGACTGTCCTAATCACCTGACTCCTAAAGAGAAAAGAAACTTGAAGCTGAAAGCTGCAAAATACGTTATTTGGGGAGATGTTCTTTACAAGAAAGGGTTAGATGGGACTTTTCTGAGATGTGTGGATAAAGAACAGCAGGATAAACTCTTGGAAGTTTTCCATAATGAAGCTTGTGGTGGACATTTTTCTTCTTCAGTCACAACTTTCAAGATTCTCAGAAATTGTTACTACTGGCCGGGGATGTTCAAGGACGCGTACAGGTGGGTGGCTAATTGTGAGAAGTGTAAAATGTTCTCGGGAAGGCCACAACTTGCAGCTCTACCTTTGAGGCCTGTTGTTGTTGAAGAACCCTTCAAACAGTGGGGATTGGATTTTATTGGGCCTATCTCCCCCCCCTCAAGTGCAGGGCATACCCATATCTTAACAGCAACAGATTATTTCACAAAATGGGTTGAGGCAGCCCCTGTAAAAAGAACAACTTCCGAGGTGGTTTGTGATTTTCTCAAAGAAAATATTTTGGTACGATTTGGTGTGCCCCAGAAAATTGTGGCAGATAATGCTACCAGTTTCTCTTCAGGAGAAATGACTTCTTTTTGTTATGAACATAGTATCTCTCTCTCTCATTCATCAGATTATTATCCCCAGGGGAATGGACAAGTTGAGTCCAGTAACAAAAACCTGATTGCTATCATGAAGAAACTGGTGAATGACAGCCCCAGGGATTGGCATAAGAAGTTATATGAAGCTCTATGGGCCGACAGGATAACTCCAAAAAGAGCAATTGGAATGGCACCTTTTGAATTAGTGTATGGGATAGGTGCCCAATTATCTTTACCTTTGGAGCTGTCTACAGCCAAGCTGCAAAGCGTAATTGAGGATCAGTATTTCCAAGATTCCCTGGAAAAGAGGATTATGTATTTAACCAAAATTGAGGAAGAGAGAAATGAGCTGGTTGACTGAATCACTGTACATCAGGCCAGAGTCAAAGAAATTTTTGACAGAAAGGCAAGACCCAGGAAGTTTATGGAAGGAGATGAAGTACTACTGTGGGACAAAAGGAGAGAACCAAAAGGTGCACACAGCAAATTTGATTCGCTCTGGAGAGGGCCTTTTAAGATTCACCAGGTGTTGGGTCCAAATTATTTCAAATTGGAATATCCTGATGGAACTGTTTTACCCCTGTCCTATAATGGACAGGATCTCAAGCTGTATCGTCTGTAAACAGGTTCCCCTGTTTTGTACATAGTCTTCCCTTTGTTTCATTTTGTGTTTCCTTTCCTGTTTTTGTTCGGTCCCGTCCTGTTTCTTTCTTTCTTTCTTTTGTTTTCCTTTTCTGCGAAACCAGAGCTTCTGAGTTCTCTGCAATTTGCCATAAAATGCAGTCCCCAGTCAGAGCCAGTGTTACCTTTTGAGTCACCCTTGTTTATTTATGTATCGGTAATATTTCTTGAACAAAAGCCAGTTTATCGTGCTATATTTCCGGTCATACCCTTGTTCCGTAAATCGGCTCTTGGTCCTTCAATTTTTACCCGTGCGTCGCCTTTGTAAACAAAGTTACTTAAGCTTTGAACCTTTGAACCCGAACCATTTTCAAAGTCAAAGGTTCAATGGTTCAATGTGTCTGAAGTGTCATATAAAGCAAGTTGTCTTGTGTTTGCCTCAAGCGTCTTGGAACTTTCGGGTTGAACTCGAACCTTTCACATGAACTCTTCGGCGAGGTTCAAGGTTCAAAGTTCAAGGTTCAATATTCATAGCCTTTTCATCCATCGGGTCGCGCAGTTGCCTTATATCATGTGTCGTTGAACCTTCCGCTTGAACTCTTCCGCGGGGTTCAATAGTTCAAAGTTCAAAGAGTTCACTGTTTCATAATTCGGGGCCTTATACTAGAAGCCGTGTAACTTTCTGTCGGTCTATATAACCCTTGTGTCGTTGAACCTTCATATTGAACCATGTCTTCCCAAGTTCAACGGTTCATAAGTCAAGTCCTTGTTTCCGTAAGATAGTTTTTCGACCCAATACATAAGGTCCAGTTGGCATGTTTTGAACCTTCATATTGAACCACCACGTTGAACCATGTCCCAAAGGTTCAATGGTTCAATGGTTCAATGGTTCGAGGATTTGATAAATTTAGTCCCATTTGCTCCCGCGGTTTTCCAAGCCAAATTTAGCGGGAAAGTTGGAGGAGATTTTGTCAAAAACTCATCACAAAAGCGAGAGCTCTAATTTAACGGAGGCTACAGATAATTATTGTACCTCATGATGGCGCGTGAACATTACTTGCTATTAATGAACAAATCAGAGTTCACGTCTCTTCAAATATTTTTGGCACGTATTGTTCCGAGCAACAATCATTCATTCTGGTAAGTGCCATTATTAACCAAGAACAAACCAATTTTAGCAAGTAATCATACTGTGCGACGCGGAGAAGAATAGCGCTGGAAGTGTAAGGCTCTCGTTTTTTCAAGTTTTCGCAGTGAATTCAAATTTCCTAAAGGTGAGTTCTGTTTCCCTTGTACTATTCTGAATTCTTATACTGGAAAGAAGAGCCCCTGGAATTTCTGTTATTTTTGAATTTCGAATTGCTATATCATAGTCTTCCAAATATGTCTTTGAAGTCTACATGTTTGGGGGATGAACACGGCCCCAGTCTTATTTATTCTCACTCAAAATTTGGGGATACTGCTTTGGTTCAATATGACTTAGAGGAATTCATAGGAAGAACTAGAAATCCTGTCCAAACCCCCTCCATGAAGAAAATTGTGGACAGTGATTTAGTTGAAGCCACAGCCTTTCCTCAAGCTATATTCTGCCCCGAATTGGTTCAAGAGTGTATAAACAGATATGATCCCCAACACAGGTGTGTCAGAAAAGCAAACGGGGATGTGTTATTTCACGTTGACAGACAAACCCTCATGTCTGTGATGAAGATACCGCCTAAGGAGGTGTATTCTAATCTTGACATTACTTCCTCCAATGGGTATTTCTCAGAAAAGAGACCAACGTACAGAAGTGTGATAGCAAGAAATTGGCTGCTAAAATTTCAAAAAGGCGGTTCAAGGCTGCCCAGACCCCTTACTAGAGATCATTTAATACAGGAAGTAAGGGATATTGTGGTGTTATTGAACAGATTGAGAGGCAATCAACATGCCTATTACTGGGAAGACTGGATGTATTTTTTTATACAAGTCGTCCTTCAGGGTGAACAATACTTGGATTGGGCTGAGATAATAGTTGACTGTCTGCATCAGAGTTTAAATAATCGTCTGGGCAACAGGGATTTCTTTATGTCTTCTTATCTGTTTTACTGTTTAGCATCCACAAGAGATTGGTTTGACCTGCCTCATGAGCCTTTAGATGAGAGCAGCAAAATTTATCAATATTACTCACAGTTGCAAAGAAAAAATTGTTATGAAAATTACAAGAGGATCAATGATGTCTTCACCGGGAAGATGACCTATGAATTGACAGGCAACCCAGGTAAGAGAATGACCAGTGAAGCAATGCAGCTAATCAGTATCTACAGTAGCTTTTTCATCCAATTCTCTGAGTTCACTTATATCAGAGTTGGGGGATTCGATGGTGAACCAATGAAGTTGCCCAGATATGTATTTGATCGTTTTGTACTAATGGAGGTATGTCGGCAATTGGCACATGTTGATAAAAAATTCCCATCAAAAAGGGGTTGTGGTATTTCTTTTCCTGTTGAACTTGGGCATTATTCATGCCTATCAACTTCTGATGCTTTAAATCTGGAGGTGAAACTCAAGAGGTTCAATTTTCAATTCTTCACTGCTAGGGCCAAATTCAACAGTAAAAGTTTTGTTAAAGATAACTTAGATTCTGGAACAAGGCACTCACACCTTCCTAAGCTGGAGGATTATTGGATGGATTGTCCAGATGAATTTGAAGTTAGGAGAAGGTTATGGTGCAGATTTTCTTTAAGGCAAATAATTACCTTTAATTTAGACATGGACATTTCTGGAATTCTTGTTGATGATGAAGAAGTGGTTGATCCACAATTTGAGAAGGTGGAGCACTTACCCATTCCAGAGGTGGACTGGAGCAAGAGGAAGGAGGACAGGATTGAAATTAAGACCCTCCCGGTGATAAGGAGAACTGAAAAATGGTTGAGAGAAAAGAGGCAACAGGGGTCTCAAAATAAAAATGTTCAACAATTATCTGCAGTGGTTGCATCACCGCTTCCCTTGGATCCTTCTAATCAACCTCTTGCTATCTGTGGTGCAGGTGCTTCCGAGCCATCACCTGAGAAGAGCCCTGTCACCAAGAAATCCAGAAGGGTCCTCACAGATATTCTACCTTCTCGTGTCACCAGGCTGAGAACCAAAGGGAAAAGGAAGAAGCTAGCTTCTGAAACAATAATTGTCGACTTAAATTCAGAGGAAGAAGCAGAGGACCCTATGGGGGACAAAGAGCCAAGCCCGAACAGAATAGAAACAGCTGACACCGGTTCACAATTAGAGATCTTTCTAGACGTCCCTGAGGTGTTGATGATTTCAAATGAACCTTCTGACGGAGAGAAGCCCAGGAAGACAGTCTCGGACCCTGCACCGAAATGGCTGGAAAGCTCTATATCTGACAAAAAGAAGGTGATTCCTTTTGTTCTCCCTCTGGAAGACATGGTAAGTAAATGTCTGGGGAAGACCCCCAAGTCCAAGAGACTTAAAAAAGTGTCTAGGATAGATGTTGACCCAAGCACTGGTAACTGGAGTGCAGAAATAGCCAAGCCAGTGACCGAGGGAGAGGTTCAAGATCCTACAGTGCATGACTTCACTTTGGAGAAGATAGATCTCGGTACTACCTCCATAGCTGCAGATGTACACCATCTCGAAGCTTCCACTAAAAGAATGGTCAATCGAACGATGAAAGATGAAAAGGACAAAAGAGAGTTAAAAAAAGCTCTGCGTGCAATGGCAGAATATATTGAAGCCATTAACAATCCTAACCCACAGCCAATCTCACAAGTTCCCTTGTCTTTCAACCCAAAGTCACCCGTCAACCAGAAAATGTTAGATCAAGTTCATAGGAGCAAAATGGTCTCAAAAACATTTGATAGCTGGTTAGACAGCATTGAGCAAAAAGGAACTGAGTATATTCATGAACTCAAAGGCATATATGACCTGACTGCTACTACCATTGAAGATCTTAAAGCACAGGTTGCTGTCTGGGCTAAGGACGAAGGCAAGTGGACCAGTGTGACGAACCAAATAGAGGAAGTTCGAAAATATGGGCTGGAGAAGTTTTTGGCAGAGATGAAACTGACTGGTGTGGATGAGGATTTATTGTATGTAAACAAAAAGAATATTGAATGGAAGAACTCCATATCTCGACAAGGACGCTTTGAAGTCTCAAAGCTAATTAAGGAGATAACGGACTTCACTCAGTCATTGCAACATGATTTACAATGTATCGATGTGAAATACTTGAAGGATGATGGAAAGCCTGTAGAAGATGTTGAAGCAGTAGTCCAATCCTTCAGAGATAAAATCCGCTTTGTTAAAGAAAATGATAATATTCTGATTGAGGATTTCTCCAGAGTTTCTAAAGTCGAATCCCTGCTCTACCTCTGCATCGACGCACTCCCTGAACACAAGGAAAAATTTGGGAAAATGCGAAGGGAAAAGGAGGTCTGGAAATTGAGGATGAAGCATATAGGCATACCAAACTTTCCTAAAATTCAGGAGTTCGTGGCTGCCTTTCAGGAGTGGAGAACCCAGCATGCTTCCTAGGCTCTCGACAGCAAATCAGGGGATGCTGATTCATCGCCCCAGTCATAACCTCATTAGCTCTTTCTTTTTCAGTCCCTTAATTTATGTTATTTCTGGCAACTTTGATCTTTTATAATCAGTTGTTAAAACTAAATCCCGTATGGGTCAGAGTGATGTTAACTCTGGGTTTAATTTGCTCAAGGACATGGTTAAGGCTTTCATATATATATATATATGTTTTTCAGAATTTTTTAAAAAAGGGATAGAAGTTAGAGAAAGAAAGGAGGAAGGGATTTGCAGAAAAACTGTGTTTATTTTTTTTACATTATATGATGATTGTTTGAGTAAATTTTCATCTGTGAATGAGAAGAGGAACGATTGCTGCTTATTTGGATCTGTGCGTCTAAATGTGTGAAATTTGATTTTCTGTGAGAAATCTTCTTTTACCTGGTAATTGCTCTTTGTTTGAACAACCCATCATATGTGTTATTTTCCTTACTAGTTTAGCAAGTTTGTATAAATATATTCATGTATTCGAATGTATTAAAATAGAATCCGTGCATTCTATCCTGCTGCTGTATGAATTTATCGCATTCATGACATGGCTATGTATGGATGTTAGTCAGCCTTAGGCGTTTTCTGGTTAAAAATGCATTCAGTTAGCTGAATAAGCTAAAATTCATTGAAAATCATAAAGGGAGCTGTACCTAAATTTAGAGGGGAACTAATTCAAAAGGTTCACCCATTTGTTGTTTAACTCATTTGTTCTCGAAAGAAGGGTATAGAGTCAGAATAAGTAATTTTCAAAATAAGGGCAAATCTGTTAACCAACACCTAGTTAACAAACTTTTTCTGAGAAAGAAGTTGTATTCTCTTCAAATGGAGGATGGAGGATCTGTTGCAGAACATATGAATGCTTTCAACATGTTGGTTGCACAATTGACATCTTTTGGTGTGAAGATGGAGGAGGAGGATCACTGTATGACCTTGCTTTGTTCTTTGCTGGTCTCATGGGATCATCTTATCATGGCTATTGGAAGCACCACATCCACATTTAAAATGGATGAAGTGGTTTCTTTGCTATTGTCTGAAGAGATGTGGAGAAAGTCTTTTGAGGCAGCCAAAGAGGCCCTTGCAGTTCATGGAAGACCCAAGGAGAAAGGGAAAAAGAAGGACAAGAAAGATGAGAAAGGTAGATCCAAATCCCATGGGAGATCTAAATCTCTTGGAAAGTCCAAGGCTCTTTGTTGGAATTGTGGCAAAACTGGGTATTTCTGAAAGGAATGCAAAGAGGAAAAGAAAAAGAAGAAGAAGAACCCAGATTCAGATTCTGACAAGTCACAAGGTGATGGTGATGCTTTCATCGCAGCCTTGGAAACCCATGCATCTGATGATGTGTGGCTGACTGATTTTGGTGCATCATTCCACATGACCTCGCATTGAGACTAGTTCACTAAGTATGAGGAGTTCGATGGTGGAAGAGTGTACCTGGGTGACAACTCTCATCTAAAGATTGTTGGCAATGGAAGAGTCTCTATTTGATTCCTCGATGGACGAGTGAAGGGGATCTTTGGGGTTATGCACATCCCAGGCTTAGCATGGAGCCTAATTTCTGTAAGTATGTTGAATGATGTAGGTGTTTAGGTTGTCTTTTCGAAAGAAGGATGTAAGATGACTTGAGGAGCTATGGTGCTTGCTAAGGGTACTAGGAGAGGTACTTTGTTTTAGCTGGAGGCATGCATTTCACAATGCAATAGTTATTCTAACTCAAGAAAGAGCGCAATAGTCACTTCATCCCCACCATCTGAATGAGCAGTGAAGAAATCTATTGTATCTAGTCCTGATGGTTGTATTCATTCCTTAGAAGTTAAGCTTCCTCCTGAAAAGACAATGTTATGGCATAAGAGATTTGGCCACATTGGTGAGAAGGGTCTTAGAACCCTAAAAAATAAAAACATTGTTGAGGGGTTAGATGATTGTAATCTTGAGTTTGACTTTTGCAAACATTGCATATATGGAAAACAAAACTGTGTTTAGTTTTACTCGAGTTCTCATAAGTCTTCTGGTGTGTTGGACCTTGTTCATTTTGATGTATTTGGTCCCGTTAATGTTCCTTCATTATCAAAATCTGTATATTTTATATCTTTCATAGATGACTACAGTAGAAGGACATAGATTTATTTTCTTAGAAGCAAATCTAAAGTCTATAGTAAGTTTAAGGAGTTTAAAGCCTTTGCTGAAAATTAGACTGGTAAAAAGATTAAGTGTTTGAGAACTGACAACGGTGGTGAGTTCTGTTCTACAGAATTTGATAAATATTGCAAGGAACTTGGGATTGAAAGACATAAGACAACTCCATATACCCTACAGCAAAATGGAATTAAGGTGTCTCAACCTTGGTAATTCCTTGCATTATCTTGATTATATTTATTTCTTCATTGCCTATGATGTAAATTAATGGTAAATTCCATATTGTCATTTTGTGGGATGTGGTACGGTGATGTGTCATCCTACATGGAAGATGACAGCTTGTAATTTTGTCCTCACATAAGGAGATAGGCATCCCACTTTGTGGTAGGAGTATTTTGCCATGTGTCAGCATCTTGGATGTTGTGTAAGAGAATGTTGACCGAAACGGTTATGACGGATTCCTATGACGAAGTTATGACATGTAAGAGTCAGAAATAGAAGCTTGTAAGACAGGTGAAGACATGTGTCGAGAAGCATCTTTGAAAAAGGCATCTTTGGGTGCCCCAAGGTGGACTATGAAATGTTGTAAGAGAATATGCTATTTATAGCCTATGTATGATAGATTCTCTTACAACTGTAAGTTGTAACTGCTATGACATATTCTATGACGGTCGTAAGAGTCGTAAGAGCATCTGTCATAGTCCATTTTAGAAATAGGTGACCTCTTTGGGATGGGGGTTGTGGATAAGTGTCATATGTAGCTTACAATGTTGACCAAGTGTCCATAGGCGTGGGTTTTGGGCCATGAGGCTAAGTTGGACGCCCATTCCAAGATAGAGCCAATTTTTCCTTGTATATTCTATATAAACAGGTGCTTGGAAGAGGAGATGCAGTATGTGATTGATAGGTACTGTTATGCTGCCAGATTGAGTCCAGACACGAGTGTCAAAAACTATTGAATCTTGCATTGCAAATGTATTGTAAACCATATTTAGTTTTGATAATACATTGTGCAGGTTTCTATGTGTGGGGTTTTTCACCCGATAAGGGTTTTCCCCACGATATATCTTGTCTCTCTTCTTCTGTCTTCTTTCTGGTTCTATGTGTATTGCTGCAATATCTCTATTATATGTTTCATGTTGCTATAATTGCAAAGATTAAATTCAATTTGTATAGCTCTCCCCTCATTAGATTAGTGTAGGAAGCGATTTCTGCACACCTAGCTTCCTTTCAAAAATTATAATTTATTATATATCTGTCATGTATAAGTTTTATTAATATTATATTAAAGTAGTTTATATTTTAGGCCTCAAGAATTCAAATTCTTTATAGTAGGTTTGGAACCAATGAATTGCAAGACTAGGGAATAAGAGCCAAAATTTAGCTATCATACTACCTACTCATGCCTCCTAATTGTTGATAACTGAGAGGAGGGGGGGTGAATCAGTTATCCTAATATTTCAATTTTATGTGCTTTCTTAACAGTTAATGCAACATTAGATCAAATAAGCAAGCATAATCATGAAATCAAAACAACACCAATACACATGACACAATGATTTTGACATGGAAACCCTGTTAAGGGAAAAAACCATGGGGTGATTAACCCAAGATATTATTCTCTATTAGAAGAATAGAAGATACAAAATGGAACTCACCAATTAGGGCTCACTGCTCGAGCACACTGCTCACAAGAGGCTCACTGCCTACAAAAGACTTACTGTTTATAAGAAGAAAACTTGAACTGATGAGAAGCATCCACCCATGCTGAAGTTCAGTTCTGATTAAGCTCAATAGACTAATCTACTGTACTTCATTCTTACTCTCCTTAAGTGCTGCTGTCCTCTTACATTCTGAACCTATTTTTCTGCCTTTTATACTATTCTTCTACTTTTATTTGTACTTCAATTCATACACACACACACCTTCACATCTAAATCCATCTTGTATATATATTCGCACAAGTGATTTCAACACTTTTCTAGTCGGCATCCGGAATAGTCAATATTATCTCAAATTCTGGTCTGTCGGCTGAATCCTTGCATACCAAGTAATGCAGATCAAGAATGTTCTTGTAGAAGTCTTCAATCATGTTGGCCAATCATGAATTATACCTCAAGAAACTTAGTCATTAGCAATATCTCTTCCCGATTTAGGTCTGACACTCTGCCGGTACAGTTCTTCCTCTGTCTACTCTGTTAAATAGGAACCCAACACTCAAGTGCTCATATCTCTTCACCCTTCCATCACTGGAGGCTAAATCCTTGGAATCTATTAGTCAATGTACTCCTCTTGACTTCCCCAAATCCGCACTTTACTGAAATACTTCCTCTGAGAGATCTGGACCTGACTGTCGGACCTTACTAACTGCTCTGTTCTTGCTTACTAGATCATAACACTTCTTCAATCTAACTTCCGGTAGAGACTCATAATGTCTTGCGGATGTGTGAGATAACCTTTGTTGCCATCAATGACAACATTCATAAATCCATATAGTGTCTCTTGCCAACAATCTCCCCCTTTGGCATTGATGGCAACACTTAGTGAAAAATAACTCAGTGTCACACTATACTCCCCCTTGACTGATGCTCTGTCTCTATGTACATTTTTCGGAGCTGCCCCTTAGCTAGATTCCTCATTTTTCACTGCTCATCACTCCCCCTTTGACATCAATGGCAAAGGGTGGGGTCCGCACACCAAAATTTTTAAAAATTAATCTATACTTAGTTGCATAAGTATATCATCCGGTTGTACTCTACATATACTTTAGTATGTCTGCAAAAGTGTTTTTCAATTGTACAACTTCGGTTGCCCAACTCAACTTTATCCTACCCAAAATTGATATGTGACCACTCAACAAGAATGCAAAAGCTTCTGCCTTCTTCAGATCTATCGGATCATTTGTCTTGGCTGTGGTTTGAGCATCACTTAGGGCCTCATGCATGGCCTTCAACTTAGGAATGATTATTCTTCTAAGTTCATTTAACCTACTGATTCTATTTTTCTTTTCCTTCTCTAGCTTCTTAATTTCATCCAAGACTGTAATAGTCTGACATTCTTGATTTACTATGGATGAGGTAAGTGGATCAAAATTTAGAGAAAGTTTTGTTAGTTTGATCTCCTGTTCTTTCATTTTCTTCTCAATCTCCATTGTTGCTTTGGACCATGATAGACAAAATTTATATATTTCCCCGCCATCTTTAAGAGCATTTTCTAAGCTCTTTATCCCTATATCCATATTTCTTCTATCATTTGATATTAGACTTAGTACTTCAGAGAATCTTTTATCCAAAAAATCTTTCTGGACCTTTTCCTCAGCGGATTTCTCTAAGGACTCAAAATGAGTGCTAACTGAACTAACAAGAGACTTAAGATTACCTGATGAGGAAGTCGATGAATCCTTCAGAAAGGATGGCATGATCTTTTCAAGCACACCGGATGCAACTTCTATTAGCTCACAGTCTTCCATGTGAGACTTCAGGAGTTTTTCTTTTGCCTTTGCATTAGCAAATGAAGCTATCTTCATTGTTTGTACCAGGGAAAGAGAATCAAAATCAAATGGTCCTAGTAGAAGTTCTGGTTCATCAATTTCCATTGTCTCTTTGTTTAAGAATTCTTTGACAATTTCTGCAGTGTCTCTTGCCAGAGACAGAGTTTTCTTTTCTTCTGCAGTCGTAGAGCTGTCATCTTCTTTTCCCTTCACTTCTTTTTCTTTCTCCTTTATTCTTTCTTCTCCTTTGGATCCGGAGTCAGCAGGGGAAACCGGAGGAGTAATGTTTGTTTGTTCATGGGCCACTTCTTTTAGAACAGAGGATTCCAAGCCCTTATCTTTACTGGTGTCCATTTCTTCTTCTGTCATTGCCTCAGTAGATCCTTCTTCAACACTTGTGGCCGAGGGATCAATACCCAAGTCCTCTATAATAGAAATGTTGAATCTTAAGTATGCATTCCGGAGGATCTCTTCTGTCTCTTTTGCTACTTTGTCAGTTTCTCCGAGCATAAGTTGATTCATTCTTGCTTTGCTTCGGAACTCATCCTTGCAGTCTTTGAAGATCATATTCATTTTCTTTGAATCAATTGAAGGATATAGCTGAATGGCTATTTGTTCTCGGATCTTAAGATCTTTTGCCATAGCATTATTCTTTCTTATTTCTAACTCTTTCTCTAGGCTTTTGGGAATAAGAGATAATTTCAATAAAAGCCTTATTGTAGATGTTCAGATACTTGACTGCTACATCCTGCAAGATCTTTTGGTCAGCCTCATTATAATAATCATAGAATTTAGTCATTGGTTGAAGGTTTCCATCCACAGTAACTGATTTGACGACATCATCTAATGATAGAGTGGGCTTTTCAACAAACTCTTCTTCCATCTCTTCCTTGTCTTTACCAGTAGAGGATTCACTAGAAACTTTCTTCTTCTTCTTCATCTTCTTGATTTCTTCATCATATTCTGTCTCTTCTTCATCTTTCTGACTGAAATAAGACCTTGTGGCCTTTGTCTTAGTTCTTTTCTCTTCTTTACCGGATGATTTTGCTTCCGGTTTTGATGCCTTTGAGGTCTTAGAAGGTGCAGACCTCTTAGAGGATCTGGTCTAGGAGGAGGCTTTTACCGGATCACTTTCCTTTTTTGCTTCTTCATTCTCTTTTTCTGCCCTTTCCATATTTTCTCTATGTGCATCAAGTGCTTCTTTTGAGATTCCATGCCTCTTGGCAAATTCTTCTACCTCTTTTCTCACTTTTCTCTTCATCTCCGGTTGTCTAAGTTCCACATGGATTTTTATACTTAATTCTTCAAAGGTTCCAAACCTTTCTGTCTTAGGATCCTTTGGTTGACTCAACATGTGCTGAACATGCAACTCTATGATTTTTTCATCCACCTCATACCCCATTGGCATGATCCATACTGTTCTTGGTTCTACTGCCTCCATTAGGCATTGATCAGTCTCTACCATAAAGCATACTGTGTATTTGTATTTCTCAACTAGAGACTGGGGAATTCTCTCTCCAACTTGTATTATGTTCTGGAAGTTTTTGAAGAAACCCCATAGAGCTGTGTTTTGTGCTTTGTCATCACCAAGTTCATGCAAATAGTCCCTGATTTGTATGGCAACTAGTCTGTCACTCTGCCATACCCATCCACTGGATCCGGGTAGCTCATTCATAAAGTAGAAGAATAAGCACAATATTAACCCACCATACTTAAATGAATTCTTTTTATCTTTCTTTATTTTCTACAGATTCTCCAAGAGTTGATTTAGAAGGAGCTGAGAAAGGTCATAATCTGAATTCTTTCTTAACATTTTATAAGCAGTGTAGATAGCAGTTCCAGGTACTGAATTCTCCCTGCTAGAATGATATATCTTGTATCCGATGATCATGGAGGTAAACTTGATATCCGGGTCAGTGATATCTTCTATTGTCATTTCTCTTTTGTCAAACCTAGATCTAGTAGCCTCACTTACAGTCTGATTCTTGACCGATTTGAGAATAGGTATCCCACCGGATGAGTGCAAATCGGTAACTGCCCTAATGGCATCTTTTGTGATCTTGAATGTTCCATTCAACCACATGAAGTTGTCATGTATTCTACTCAAGACATACTAGACCCATTTATCCTCAGCAAAGCAGGGGAAATGTATACACTGTGTAAAGTGCTTCTCTCGGAGGGCCTTGTATTGGGGTTTGAGCTCAAATGAATCATCTATTAGTTGTTTGTGGTAGATATCCCTCAATTTTAACTCTCTGAATTCTTCAATGTTTGTGTGAATGTAAACCCTAATATCTTCTGTATGCAAGACACCATGTGGAACACTGGAAAATGCTCCTAGGGGATCTACTTCCAAGGATTTGTAGGGATGTTTCTTGAATTTGGGGCGAGGATTATCAGTGATCTTCACAATATTTAGAGTAGACATCTTTAAAAAGATTTGTAGAGAGATATTTAAGAACGAAAAATACCTTTTGCACCTTTAGGTTTCACGGAGTGAGCCGGATCGATTTCTAGATGAATCAACTTCTGCAAATGAACTTTGATGGGCTTGAGGAAATTTGTTGTAGAGCTCCTCTTTTCTTCTTCTTAAATGTAGAATGAGAAAATGTTTAATAAGAAGAACCCTTATATTACTCCGCAAACCCTAATACCAAGTTACAATAAATGCTCGACCTAAGTCATTCTGGTTTGCCTTATTCAGATGACTTGAAGAACTGGATCAATCTTGATCTAAACATCTTGCGGATCTTCCAATTCTTAACCATAGTTTATTTAGATGTTTCTCTTATGAACCCTTTAATCCACAACTCTCCTTGTGCCAGTTCCGGCACCAATTGACTATCTGGGGGAAAATGGTTTTCTTTTTGTCTCCCCTTGAGCCACAACTCACTTTTTAATTTCTGTAAGGAATATCGGCACCAGAGTGGTGCGGATCCATCCCCTACATTCTCTGTACTTTTATTCACTCAGATCTTGTTCATCTCACTTTGAACTTCATCCGCATTCACTTTTTGTTTTCCCTTATCTTGATTCTGATTATGATGTATCAGACCTCTTTTGTCCTGATTCTTACTTCTACAGAATTTTGCAATATGATCAGATCTATTGCAAATTTGGCAAACAACATTTCTTTGCATATTTGATTGATATCCTCTTGATCTGCATTGATTAACCATATGACCCATTCTATTGCATGCAAAGCATCTACCATTGAATGAATTGTTCATTTGCATATTTCTGCATTCATGAGATTTGTGACCATACCTTTTGCAGTTGAAACACTGTCCAAAGAAGGATGTATTGGTTTGATTCATTCTCTTTCTGCACTGATTAGCTTTATGACCAAAGTTATTGTAGTTGTGGTAGTATCCATTGAAGGATGGATATCTTTGAGCATTAGGCTGCCTTACCGGAGGTCTTCTAAGCCTGTTCCTTGGATTTTCTGATCCAAAATTCTTCTGACCGGATCTAGAGCTTTCACCTTTTTCATACCCCAGGCCACACTTGTCATCTACCCTCTTTTGGCTTTCAAGAAGAACTTTAAGTTGAGCAGAGCTTATCTTGAATTTCTCTTTGTATTCATTTGCTGTTTGAAGATCCCTTTTAAGAGAGACAATTTGATCCTCAAGTTTTTCTTCATTATCTTTAGCATCTTCATGATCAGATTCAAGATGTCTGATTATCCTATCCATCTTGTGGCAGTCTTTTGATTTTTCCTTGAGAGATTGTCTTAGATCATCTTCAGATTTTCTTCTTTCTTCAATTTCTTGGGTGAACTTCATAACTCCTGATTCTATTTCATGTCTCACCATGATGATTTCTTTTGATAACTTTTCACATAACTTGGTTTTCTCTTTCAGATCTCCATTTGTATCATTATCTTCGCCTTGACTTGCCAATTGCTGAAGTAGCTCCTTTCTCTTTTTCATAGAGAGACTCAGTTTCTCTTTTAGTTCTTTTATGAAATCATTAGCCTGTTTGAGTCTTTCCTTCAATTCATTGACTTGAGAATTTGACTGCTCAAGATCATCAAGGGTAGACTTAAGTTGCTCCCTTATACCATACACATCCGTTTAAATTCCCAGATCTTCCTCAAGCTGTTAGGCTCTGTTGGGAGGAACTTGGCTCTGATACCAACTATTGATAATTGAGAGGGGGGTGAATCAGTTATCCTAATATTTCAACTTTCTGTGCTTTCTTAATAGCTAATGCAACATTAGATCAAATAAGCAAGCATAATCATGAAATGAAAATAACACCAATACACATGACACAATGATTTTGACGTGGAAACCCTGTTAAGGGAAAAAACCACGGGGTGATTAACCCAAGATATTATTCTCTATTAGAAGAATAGAAGATACAAAATGAAACTTGCCAATTAGGGCTCACTGCCCGAGCACACTGCTCACAAGAGGCTCACTTCCTACAAAAGACTTACTATTTATAAGAAGAAAACTTGAACTGATGAGAAGCATCCACCCATGCTGAAGTTCAGTTCTAGTTAAGCTCAATAGACTGATCTGTTGTACTTCATTCTTACTCTCCTTAAGTGCTACTGTCCTCTTACATTCTGAACCTATTTTTCTACCTTTTATACTATTCTTCTACTTTTATTCGCACTTCAATTCATACACACACACACCTTCACATCTAAATCCATCTTGTATATATATTCGCACAAGTGATTTCAACACTTTTCTAGTCGGCATTCGGAATAGTCAATATTATCTCAAACTCTGTTATGTCGGCTGAATCCTTGCATACCAAGTAATGTGGATCAAGAATGTTCTTGTAGAAGTCTTCAATCTTGTCAGCCAATCATGAATGATACCTCAAGAAACTTAGTCATTAGCAATATCTCTTCCAGATTTGGGTCTGACACTCTGCTGGTACAGTTCTTCCTCTGTCTACTCTGTTAAATAGGAACCCAACACTCAAGTGCTCATATCTCTTCACCCTTCCATCACCAGAGGCTAAATCCTTGGAATCTATTAGTCAAGGTACTCCTCTTGACTTCCCTAAATCCGCACTTTATTGAAATACTTGCTCTGAGAGATCCGAACCTGACTGTCAGACCTTGCTGACTGCTCTGTTCTTGCTTACCAGATCATAACACTTCTTCAATCTGATTTCTGGTAGAGACTCATAATGTCTTGCGGATGTGTGAGATAACCTTTGTTTCCATCAATGACAACATTCATGAATCCATATAGTGTCTCTTGCCAACACTAATTACTTTTATACATTCATACCAATACTTAACTATTGTTAATAGAAGTTGAAACATTTCTGCTAAGGTGTACAAACATCCAACAATATTTAAATTGCTTATTTAATTAAGTTTGTGTTTCCCAATTTCTCACCTAATTTAGGGATGTTGATTGTGTTTTTGGAACTCTTCCTCATCTAAATAATTTAAACCTACAAGAATTTAAAATACTAGTTTTTTCATCACCTTGCATGTCCAATCCCTTCACTCAAATCTCTTTTTGCAAATAACATTAATTTATTTTCTTCATGTAATATTTTCTTGGGACTCCACCTAATAACTTTCTATATTTTATGTAGTGTTTACATAGCCACAAATTTTAGCTATTGCAAAGCCTTATGCATTTCCATCATATGCTTTACTGAAAAGAATTGTTTACCCTAATCATATGTACCACTTTTTAAGCATTTCACCTCAAAGTGGAGTGATTAGGATCCTTATTTTCCTAAAAGTTAACTAAAGCTCACAAAAAGTTATTTTAGAAATAAGTTGTGGAAGCCTATTTTGTTAGTTCTTATCTCTTATTCCTTCATCTAAAGCACATCTAGAAAATTTAATGCTTGTTATGAATTTATTTTAAATATTTCATCAAAGAACACCTTCAGTGAGGAGATGCTTAAGTTTTTGATCATAGAAATTCACCCTTACAAGGAAGTAATAGAAATCCTCTAGACACCTATTTTTATGATGAATAATGTATTCTTAAATATAAAAATATGATATACAATTCACATAAAATAAGTAGATTGGAATAACACCTTAAAAGTCAATTCCATATTAAAATTACATCATAACATAATAGAAATTGTTAGAAATCTAAAATAGATGTATAACCCAAGAACTTTTTAAGAGAGATCTATTGATGAGTGTTTTTTCACACAACAACTTAAGATAAAATACTAAGTATCTTATCTCTCTTGAAAGTAATCAAATCCCAACAAAATAAAAAAATACTACCCCAAGGTCTATACTGCCAGGTCTTGGCCTTCACAAGATAACTTAGTTGTATGATGTCTTTTTCTATTCCAACAATGGGCCTTACATGAATCTGGACAAACTTCACACACAAGGTTAAATTACACATAAACCAATCAATTTTCAGATTTAGCAAATGCATAAACAAATTGATCCAAACATATTTCCATAAAATGTATCATTTTAGCTCATAACAAACAATATATCAACATGTATTCATGAAATATCAACCTTATTATAGCAATATGCAAGTTTGAATTTCCTATACTTATTCTAAACTAACCATATTTGATTAAAAAAAGTGTAAAAGTAGGGAAAGATAGAGAAAGTTATCAAGAAAACTAACTAAAATCTAAACCCATTCAATCATATCAACTTCAACAATGGATAGACATGTTTGCAAACACATTTAACCATCCTTGATTTTATTATGACAATTCAACATTCAAGATTCAAGGAGGTGCAATCATCAAAGGTGAATTTATGGGTGTTCAAGATAACCATGCAAATTAATTTACAATCAGCAAACTATTAGTGATATGAACACTTTGCAAACTCATCAAATATCCATGAATCTTCAATTGAAAATGAAAGAAGTACTTCAACTTGGTGTTTAGAAATCATGAAACAAACTTTGTATGATGACAAGTTTAACTAATTTGAAACAATTTCTATTCATAATTCTTGACTTGAAACCATGAAATAAACTTGTATTTAGCTCAAAAGATTGATAAACATCAACAATTTCCAAACTTGGTGTAGAGAAAACCATGAGAATAACATGAAAAATCAGAAAATACTATGTATTTGCTCTCAAATCCCAATTGTACAAATATTTTTCGATGTGTTTCCAATGAGTTTTTTCCAAACACCAACAAGAACTCACTAGTTCTTCACCAATTCTAACTTCTTCTCACCTCTTACAATGAGTTTCAACTGTATACATATTCAAATCAGCTTTACCATACTAAGTTTTCATCCTAAAATCTAATGGCCACGATCAATTTGATCCAATGGGTAATTTTGTTGCTCATACACAAAGTCAACTTTGGTGGCAAGGAATGTTTTAAAGATATTCCACTTCATCCCATGTAGCTTCCTCAACAAGCTTCCCTTAGTATCAAAAAGTAATATTTTATTTACTTTTTGTTCCTAAGTTTTTTGAGTTTCTCTTGGAAGCTAAAAATATTAAATATTTGCAACTACATCTCCAAGGCATTTCATAATTGCAACTACAACTCTAACAAGTTGTTATAGTATGACAAATATTCATAAAAAAGTAATACACGGCTGTAGGAAATTATTTTCTCCATCATAGGTGGTTGTAGGCATCCATTTTCCATGTGCAAATTTGAGTATGCAGCCGTAGGTGACTGATTCTACCATAGAAAATGTATTTCCAACCTTCATAATTCATGATTTCACTATTTTTTCCACATCAAATCTCCATATTAGACATGGAATAGCATGATGGGCTCTTGTAGGAGGTTGTATCAATCATGTTTGAGGCTGAAAATCAGGTATAAGGTGATACAATTCATCCTCCATCAGCTGCAAGTCATCATTCCTTTATTTTTCACCATTTTGGACTCCAAATGTGCATGTACAATAGTGACATAGGTTTGTTTTTTGTGTTTCTATAGATCCTAGGGTTTTTTTCATCATATTGGCTTTGTTTTGTAGATGCAATAGTGGTTTGGGCATGAAAATCAAGTTTCTCCATAGCTGGGACAACATGGTGTCTCTAGGTTTTCATCTCTTCATGATAAATCTAGCTAATCTCCTCATGATTCCATCCTCTTGGACCTACAACCAACAAATAAAATCATCAAATTCCTCAAAAATAAATCAATTTCACATGTCAAATAATATCTATTTTCAATCATGGATTAGTTATGTGCAAGTTGGGAAATTTGTTGCCATAGATAACTTAACAAATTTGATGTTTTCTCTTGATTCCTTTGGTTTCTTCATGTATCCTATTGACCTTTCCATCCTCTCTAACTACTCAACCTCCCATGACTTTAGAAATGATCTTTGAACTCATTATAGAGGTCAAATCAAAATCAGAAATAAAAGTTATCATGGCTGTCTCAGGGTTTCCGAGTTGTCAAAATGTTGTTGCAACAATGTTCCTAATGATTTTATCATGGTTTTAGGACTCCAAAGGCTTCATGAAGGTTTCTTAAATGTTTTTAATGTTTTCCTAGGTCTCCAAATGTTGTGGCTAAGTTTTCAAACAAGATTTGTGTGATTTCATCTACTAGGGCAACTTTAGGATAGTTTTGACAATTTTTTGGAACAATGGTACAATCCTTTTTAGGCATGTTTAATATCCTCTTAATGAATTGAAATATTTTCACACATTCTCATACAAATCACAACATCCATTTCATGACAAATTTCTAGGAAAGAATCTCATAAATGGCATAAAAAACTAAAAGTTTTTTTACTAGGTTTTAGGACAAGAAGCTGCTATATTTCTTGTCTTTTTGTCAAATTTGTTGCAATGTTGCAACTCCACAAATTTAGTGTCATTTTGATTTTTATTATTATTATTTCATCATCTAAGACCTTAAATCAGCTTGCAAATAATCCCTAAGTTTACCATGCAAGTAGAATTAAATTAAAATAAAAAATGCTCATGGGTTAGTCAAGGGCAACTTGTCAAATTTGTTGCCATAGGCAACTTCACAAATTTTTGGTTTTCTCTTGTTTCCCTTGTTTCCCTTGGTTTCTTGATGTATCCTATTGAAATTTCCATCTTTACTACCTGCTCACGCCTCTTTCCCTTTGAATTCATTGTATGGGTCAAAACAAAATTAGAAATGAAAGTTGTCATGGCCGCTCCAGGGTTTCTGAGTCTATCAAAATTTAGTTTTAGGGCTGTTTTTTGACCATGTTTACACTGTTGTTTGACTATGACAACAATAGGAAGTTTTAGAACCTTGTATAAATTGTGTTCTTTTCACCCTTAAATGGATTGTTTCCTTCACTTCCACTAGCTAATGGTTTCACTTTATTAGTATGTCATGACCTTGATCAAGCCCTTGGTCTTCTAAGAAACACAAAACTAATGATAATGACATAATAAGATCTAAGCATACCACATGAATGGATTCATGCATTTTTTTATCTTGACATCTTCTAAGACTCTACAAATATGAAGGATTATACTCTTAACTTTATAAATGAAGATGAAGCAATAAATAAACTTGAATGGATCATCAAAATCAACCCCATCCTCTAAAACAATAAATGTCCTTTTTCAAGAGTCCAAAAGGCCTAAAAAAGAAATCACTCAAACATGGAGGACTTTTCAATATGAATATGAGCATGATAAAATGAGACACGACCATTCACCACAACTCCATGGAAACTAAAAACCAAATGAAACAATGAAGCACATACTTGATCAAGACTCATCAAACCCAAAACATGCCAAAACCAATCCAATAGACTCATAAACATCCAATTGACTCAAATAAGACATGTGGTAACAAACAAGTGCATCTAAAGCATACAAGCCAACTAGGACTTCTGAGAACATTCAAATGCATCTAAAACTAGGTTATACAACCAAGACCCAAGAAGTCATCAAAATATGCCAACTTAATGCAATGGATCATGAACTTGTACAATCAAACCAAGCTACTCAATAAAGACTTAGAGAACTCATAACAAGCTTAAACACCCAAAAGAGGTTGGGAAACTCACCAAAGAACTCAAGAAAAAGAGGGGGTCCCATTTTTCTCATGCAAATGATGGGGCATGTGTGCAGGGCATAATAGGATCTTAAGCTATGAAAACTGTAAATGAATAAACAAAAAAAATCTAAAGATTACAAGAGATATGCAAATGTCAAGATGATAAATTTGCATTACAATCTCACAAAGAGAAGCTACTGAAAAAAGATTGCCAAATACAAGCTAGGTAGTGAGTTTATATAGACTAGGGAGAGTTTGGAGGTGGCAAGACCAACCAATAGTGAGTGACCACCAAGTAGGATAAAAATAGTAAATGCAACTTTGTTGTAGGATGGAGAGACCTCAACTACCCACTCATCTAATTAAACTCACATTATTAACCTAAGAAATCTTAATAAAAGTTTAGAAAAAACTCTAAGAAAAAAATAAAAACCTACACTAACACCCCTTTAAGTGTAGCTTAGGTGGGTGAAAAGATGGGTCCCAACAAATGAAGCTTGATGAGGTACCCATCTACAAAGAGATCCCCCCAAAGAGAAGAAGAACCCCCACAAAAGGAATAGAAGCCCCCTCCCCCAAATAGAGAGAGAAAAGCCCCCTAGAGTAGAGAGAGAAATAGAAGTATTATGAAGCTTCCCAAACTGGACACTTTCAACACCCCCAAAAAAGATCACAAATGAAGAAACTTGCTCTCAGTGAAGGGTTTGGTGAAGATGTCTATGATTTTCTTTAATATTGGATAATACTAAAGATCAATGATTTGCTCATGAATCAACTCTCGGATGTAGTGCATATGGATGTCAATGTGTTTGGTCTGTTGGTGATGGATTGGATTCCTTTAGATATATATTGTACTTGAGTTGTCACAAAAGATGATTGTAGGCTTCCAGAAGGGAATGCCAAACTTGATGAGGATGTTTTGAAGATAAATGGCCTTAGTGGTAGCCTTAACTGCTCCTTGATACTCAACCTCTATTGATGAAAGAGCAATTGTAGACTGCTTCTTGCTCGACCTAGAAAGTAGACTAAAATCAAGTGAGAAGCAATACCTTGAGTAGACTTGTGATCCTAAAAATCTCTCACCCATTTTGAATCTATATGTTCTGAGAACCAAGTCAATATCTGCACCTACTACATATTGAATCCCATAACTATGAGTGCCTTGTACATAGTGGAGAATCCACTTAGCTACTTTCCAATGCAGCTCATGTGGCTCTTGCATGGACTTAAAGACCAAGCCCATGATGTATGAAAGATCAAGCCTTATGTGAGTCAAGTATATGAGACTCCTAACTAATTGGTAAAAAAATGTAGCATCCACCAATGCTAAAGAACAATGAGCCTCAATCCTGACTCCTAACCAAAATGGAGTCAAAGTAGGCTTACAATCATCTATGTGAAATCTAGAGAGAATATCAAGTGTATACTTAGGTTGTGCAATGAAGACACCAGAAGAAGACTGAGTGATCTTAATCCCTAAGAATTAGTGCAAAAGGCCAAAATATGACATCAAGAAATGATCATGAAGGGCAAATTTCACTACCTTAATGGCGGATGAGTGACTCCCATGATCAAGCCATCAACATAGAGAAATAGAAATGTGAGAGCATCATCCTATTGCAAAATGTATATGTTTAGATTAGAATGTTATTGAGTGAACCCAACTGACAGAAGGAAGGAGTCCATCTTGGTATACTAGGCCCAAGGGGCCTATTTGAGGCCATAGATAGACTTTTGAAGATGAAAAATAAATGAAGAATCCTATACAAACCCCTATGGTTGCTCCATGTATATTTCCTCTTGAAGTTCATTGTCAAGAAAAGCACTCTTCACATCCATCTAATGAACTTCCCAATAGTGGGCTACAAAAATAGCAAGGACAAATTAGATGGAAGTCATTTTGGTAATTAGAGCAAAAGACTCATAATAGTCGATCCTAGGTACCTGGGAGAATCCTTTGGTGGCCAGGTGAGCCTTATGCTTATCAATTGACCCACCTATGGAAATTTGTTTTGATAGATCCACTTGCATTGAACAAGTTTCCTTCACTTAGGAAGGGGAACTAAATCCCAAGTATGGTTCTTTTCTAAGGAATTGAACTCTTCTTACATAGTAGCAACCCATTTAGGGACACCAAAAGCTTTCCAAAAGGATTGTGGGTCAGAATTTGAAGCAATGAAGAGATGTGGAGCCTACTAAAACTATGACCTTGTTCTTCTAGTAATTGAAGGATCATCAACCTAGTCACCTATTGACTCTAATATCTGATGAGTCTAAAGAGGCCCAGTGGCTAGAGAGTCTAGAGAATCTAGAGAAGAATCATCACCTTGTGAATGATGACTAGGAGAGGAGAAATATGAATCCTCATTATCATTGTTTCCATATGAAGTGGAGGAAGAAGATTGCTCATCAAGACCAAAAGGATTAAGATCCTTTGAAGAGCTATCATCATGTTGTAGTGTCTCCACTATGATGGTAGATGGAGAAGTGGTAGGAGAAGAACTAGAAGAGTACATGAAATAAACACTCCTCTCAATGAACAAATCATGAGTGGTGGGGTGAAGAAGCCTATAGCCTTTAACACCATTTTGGTATCGAAAATATGCAATGCTTGATTTGCAAATCCATAGGCTTGTGTTTCTATATTGGGATGTGGGTCCATGCTAGAGAACCAAACACTTGAAAGTCTCTAACTATGGGATATAATCAGTCCAAGATTGAAAAGGAGTTACTCCCTTCATAGCTCAGTGAGGAACTTGATTCTGGATGTAACACACACAATTAATGGCTTCTACCCAATACTAATGTGACAATGACCTGGAGTGAATCATATAGTTGGCCATCTCTTTCAAGGACTTGTTCTTGAATTTTGTGACACCGTTCTACTGAGGATTGTAGGTAACCATGTGCTACAAGTCAATACCTTCAGAAGCACAAAACTACTCAAATCAATGGTTAACATATTCCCCATATTGTCTGTGCATAGAATCTTGATGGCCTTCCCTAATTGTTTCTCTACAAAAGATTTAAAGTCTTGAAAAGACTTAAAGATCTCAAACTTTTGTTTGAGAAAATATACCCAAGTGTATCTACAAATACCATCAATCACCAATTAGAAAAGATAGAAGTGAGAAGAACATGCTATGAAATGGAGGGGCCCATTGCTTGGGATGCTAGCACATAGATTTGACATCTGCAGGTCATACTATAGTATTGGGAGTATAGGAATTTAAAAATCTTTAGTCTATTCCACTTTATCCAACTTAACCTACATAGTGGAGGACAAGAAAAACAACCAACTTCTAGGTGACAGGAATAAACCAAATAGAGAAGAAATCACCACTATTGCTTAAGAGAGATAAATTGAATAATAGAAATAGAGAGATAAAGGAAGAAGGTCCACAAAATTAGTGTATGGTTGGAACCTTCTCCTCTTTTAACCTAAAACCTACAAGAGAAAACAAGGAAGGTTGGGGTTATTTAGGGATTTGCCTTTAGGTCAAACCCCTATTTTGGTATTTCTACCTTCATGAACAACCAATATTGAAAAGGTGAAATAAAATGTGTGTGATATTATCTTCTAAGTGTGTCTAGATAAAATAATAATAGTGAGAAGTAGATTAAATGAACAATAAGAAACTAATCCACTCAAAACAAGAGAAAACTAGTGAACTAGTGGAAGGAGTAAACGAAATGAGGTAACCCACACAATACCACAAGCACACAAATAGATTACACTAAATAAGAAAATAAAGAGGGAAATATAGAGCTCAATCACCTTACAAGAGTGAAGATGCTAACTACCTAGTTGGAAATGGAAGCCCAACAAGCAATGGTTCCAAGAAACCCCACGAAGATATTAAAAATCCATAAGAAGATCACATAAGCTTGAATAGTGAGAACAATATTTTATGTATGTTGTTAGAGAGCCAAGATAATTTCTAAGTATGATGATAGATTTTTGTGGATGCCTAGAGTTTCACATGTTTCACCAAAAGTTGCAAGAGAGAGAGAGAGAGAGAAAGAAGATCATTCAAATTGAAAATCTTGGATGGAAAAAGAGAGAGGTTGGTCAAAGAAAGATATTTGAAGGTGTAGAGGCATTATACATAACCTCTCACATTGTAGGAGGTGGTAAGTAATAGACACTTGGTGCTACATAGGGTTGGGATGCTAGCACATCATGCAAACATGTGCATTAAGTGCTAGGGTATGAGTGACATCAGCTCCTAATTTCATAGAACAACTTAGGATAGTGAAAGAATCAAAGCACTAAAATAAAATTTGATAAACACAGGTTCCTTTTCTTCCCCTATCTGAGAGGTAGGAGGAGAAGCTGAAGGAACCATTGAAGGTCAGGAAACAAGAAGGGGAGGGGGAGGGTTCTAAAATAGGGTTTCCTTTCCTTGTGCCACTGATGAGGTATGAGGAATAGAAGAAACCATCAAAGGTTATGGAATTTTTGGAATGAAAGGTAGTCTAGGTGCTACTGATTGTTTACCTCTATCCCTTGAAAAAGAGGCTGGAGGTGGAAATTTTGAGTATTGGCTAGCTGCACAGGGATGGGGAGGTGAACTTAGTATGAGGTGCTTTCCTTTGACTACTTGTGGAGCAGTGGAAGGAATAGGAGAAACCACTATAAGCTAAGAGACTAAATGGGTAGTAGGCATAGGAGATTAAGGAGAAGGGCCACTAGACAACTACACAATTTGAATAGCTTTGAATTTTTGGTATGATAAAAATAAAACATCATTGGGAGGTTAGAGAGGATTAGTTGGGGCCAGCCAAAAGTAGTCCAAAGAGAAATTTCCACACATGTGTGCACTACTCCATCATGGGGGAATTTTAAGCACTTAAGGACTATAGAAGGGACCTCTCTCATAGAAGTGAGCCACTGATGACCTAACTTCAAGAGAAAATGATCTGAGGTAGGAATCACTAAGAAGTGGACATTCAAGGTTTTAGGTCTTATCTAGACAAAGAGGGTAAGAAAACCCATGGTTGGTCTAGACAATCCATCATGTGACTGTATGCAGACCTATGATTGCTCATACTTATCTTTATACACTTCATGAATGTATAGGAACTCCTCTATAATGACATTTACCATGCACACAAGATCAACAAGGACACCCCTAACATGTTTTTTGTTAACCTAGGTGGAAATGTATAGAGGGCCATCATATACATGCATGGGCACATCGATGGGGGTAAAGAAAATGATAGGTTCAAGAACATGCTATTCTTGAGAAGCATGAGGGAGAATCTCCACCATTCCTATCATTTTTAAAAATGATGGGGAAGATTGATTAGTGGTATTTTCTAGAACCATAGAGGTAGATGGAAGGTTAATGAATTGGAAGAGTGACCTGGCAATGAGTTGGTATAAATTTGCAAGTTTTGATTGGGAGGAGTGATATACTTGTTTCCTTTATAATTCACACCAGATATCTAGATGACATTCTGATAGATGAGGTCTTGCACTATTTGTTTAAGAAGAAAACATCTTCCAAGAACCCTGTGGAATTGACAAAAGGCCTTTAGGTCATAAGAAGATGAAAAGGATTTTCTTTTGTCTACAAGGGTTAGATAGGTGGCAACTTTGCTAAATTGTTATTTAGGAGTTTATATAGGATAGAATAAAGAGGCATAGACAAATGTGTAAATTACTGAGTTGCTTGTTGTTTAGAAGAAGAGAGGGCTAGAGCATCTTGTGAGGGTGTTGTAATCACTGTATTATTGACAATTGTAGAAGTGTTATTTTACATAAGGTTTAATTTTTCTTGTAATTATTAAAAGAAGAAGATGAACCAGATTGTCCAACAGGAGTTGGTGAGGCAAGGACTTCGAACTGGCTAACAAATTTTTGGTAATCACAAAGTGTTGTGCATATATGAGAGAAAGAAGAATATTTCATTAGAAAAATCTTATCTTGGATCAAAGGTTGTAGGTTTCCAATGAACACCCGCTGCACATCTAAGTCTAGTAGGGCATAAGGAATTTACAAAAATAAATATTTATACTTCTAAATAAAATCAACAATAGTCTCTTGGGCTCCCTAATGATAATGAACTAGGTTTGTGAAAGTGACTTCTGGTCCAATTTTGGCCTGTAAGTGTTGGAGAAGTTTATTTACAAGTTGCTCCAATGAAGAGATGGAATGATTAGATAACAAAAAAAACCAATCAAGTGCGGTGTATTTCAATGACTACAAAAAATGTTTTGCCAGCAAATGATCCTAAAATATGAAGTCACTACACAATGTAGTGAATGCAGATACATGTGTCTATGGATCTCCTTTTCCAGAGTACTTTTCAAAATAGGGTGCCTTGAAGTCTTGGGGGAATGGAGTAGCTAGGATGGTGAGAGACAAAGGACTATGTCTATAATATGTTGGGATAAGAGGTGAGACAGAAGATGTAGACAAGGTGGTGAGCTGCTACTACATGGATCCAACATTCTACAAGAGTTGGTTTATGATAGGATTGGCAGTATTTATGGGTGTAAAGATGGTGGTAGAAGTGAGAGGGAGTGACATGTGTTGGGAGGCTTTGAGGTGCCCATTGGGAAAACTAAATTATAGAGGACGAGAAGGGGGAACAAACCCATATTGATTTATGGGGTTCCCAGCTATTCCAGATGAACTAGCATCTACATTACCATGTTGTGTAGCACTAGTGACCATATACAAATATGTTTATGTTTACACAGAAGAAGTAGCCATTGGAATTGAAATTTGATTACTAGTAATGTTGGAATGAGATTCCTAAGACCCCTCACAGTAGCTTGCTAATGGAGGTGCATCACTATGCACAATATGAGAAATTCCACGGAGGAAGTCAAGACCATCAGGGTAACTAGTTAACATTCCAAAAAGTGCTTCAACTAGAGCAACATAAACACTAGGTAGGTTCTCACTGGTCAAGAATTCCACTGGTAGTCAACCAAGTGTCAATATAACTCTTGGACCCAACTCTGAGAAACAATACCTAATGCAACCTCAGGATCAAAGGCCCCTTTAGCATCATGAATTCTAGTGACTGGAGGAGTCAAGAAAGATTATAAAGAAGAAAGAGTTGTCATTGTAGTGTCATAAGAGAAGCATGAGAAGTCAATTGTTTATCTAATAGGGGTAGTAGTAGCACAAGATTGGGTCATAGTGTCACGTCTCAAACTTCTACGAACTATGTGATCAGAATGGGAAGATTGAGTGGTGAAGTTCATAAACATGGTTTAACTTCACAACACATAACTAAATATGATGAGAAATTTTTTGTTTTAAATGTTGAATAATATGTTGAGATATGAAAATGTATATGAGGATAAGTATGTCGGGTTCACCAAAATGTAGAGGAGAAAAAGTTATATTTCAACTAAGAGGTATTAGTCAAATGAACTTTTCACTACAACCATATTCGGATTGTTTTAGTTTTCTATTGCCTACTTTTGTTAGATAGAATAATGTCAACAATCCTTAAAGTAACATGAATGAAGAAAAGAGACTATGCTAACTTGTTATGAAGATGAAATAAGAATGGTAAAATGTTGAATACAAAAAACTGGAAGCTAAATTAAATATTTCAATTATAGAACATAAAGGATGGAAGTGAGAAGAAGTTGTGAAATGGAGGGGACCATTGCTTAGGATTCCAATGCATAATGTGGATGTCTACATGTGACATTGTAGTCTTAGGAGTATAGAAATTTAAAATAATTTAGTCTGTTCCACTTTATCCAACTTAACCTGCACAATTGAGGATGAGAAAAATAACCAACAACTTCCAGGTGACAAGAATAAACCAAATAGAGAAGATATCACCACTATTGCTCAAATAGATAAAATAAATAATAGAAATAGAGAGACAAAGGAAGAGGGATCACAAAATTAGTGTATGGTTGGAATCTTCCCCTCTTTGAACCTAAAACTTGCAAGAGAAAACAAGAAAGGTTGGGGTTGTTTGGGGGTTTGCCTTAAGGTCAACCCCCTATTTTGGTATTTCTACCTCCACGAACAACCAATATTAAAAAGATTGAAATAAAATAGGTGTGCTATTATCCTCTAAGTGTTTTTAGATAAAATAATAATAGTGAGAAATAAATTAATGAACAATAAGAAACTAATTCACTGAAAACAAGAGCAAACTAGTGAACTAGTGGAAGGAGGAAAGGAAACGAGGTAACCCACACAATGCCACAAGCACACAAATGGATTACATTAAATAAGAAAATAAAGAGAGAAAGATGGAACTCAATCACCTTAATAGAGTGAAGATGCAAACTGCCCAACTGAAAATGGAATCCCACCAAGCGGTGGTTCTGAGAAACCCCATGAATATATCAAAAATCCACACGAAGATCACATAAGATTGAATAGTGAGAACACTATTTTTTGTACACTATTAGAGAGCCAAGATAATTTACAAGAATTATGAAAGATTGTTGGAGATTCCGAGAGTTTCACAAGTTTCACAAAAAGATTCAAGAGAGAGAGAGAGAGAAGATCGTTCAAAATTAAAAGCTTGGAGGAAAAAAGAGAGGGGTTGGCCAAAGAAAGCCATTTGAAGGTGTAGAGGTGTTACATAGAATCTATTACATTACAGGAACTAATAAGTAATGCTTGGGAATTGTTTACTTGGTGCCACATAGGCTTGAGATGCTAGCACATTGCTTGGACATCTATGCTAAGCACTAGTTTCTAGATGACATCAGCTCCTAATTTCACATAACACCTTAGGACAATGAAAGAATCAAATCACTAAAACGGAATTTGAAAAAATTAAGTAGAAAGGCTAGAACATAACACAAATGCAACATTTGTGGGTTAGGAAAAGGCTAAGGCATGGATAAAATGATCCCTAAAACATACTAGGGGAGCGAACACAAAAATGAGTGAAAAATGTAGCATGAAATTGTAAGGGTATGTAAAATCGAAGGAGAATCAAGAAAAAAATGAGAAAAGTGATACAATGTAGACTAATGATCACCTTTCCCCATCATAATTGCAGACCTAGTATGCAAATCACTAATTACCATTATGTCTAGTGTAAACTCAACTGGCTTTCCAAAGTGAGTGTGAGTGATCTGATAAATATATAGTAGATTAGTTGACAAAGATGGAATATAGAGAACATCTTGAAATTTTCCTTCACCACATTAATAGATTGTCTCCCATGCACTTCAAAAGGAGTGTCATCACCCATTAATATGGCTAGCATAGTACATGACTCTAAGGAGACAAAACCATCCTGTGATGAAGTCATGTTGTGTGAAGCACCTGAGTCAATGATCCACGTATCAGGTTGTGAATAAATAACAACTAGGGCATTGCCCTTTTCTTTCTCCTTCCTATTATTTGTGTCCTTAGAAGACCCCTAAGATGAACACTATTTGATTGAGTTAGGCACCTTGATGTTGTTCTTTTCAAGAAGATGTGAAAGGTGATCAATCTACTTCTTTAAACACTTGTATTCATCGTGACCAGGCTTCTTAAGGCACATTGTGCCTTCTCCTTCTTAGGCTTCTCACCTTTGGAAGAAGAGGCACAATTAGTTGCATTAGAGTCAACTAGTTTTTGACTTGTTTCTTCTCTCCTTGGTTCATTTGTTTCTTACTTTACTTGTCATACCTTTTCTCATCTTTAGTGCCTTGATTTGCATCCAAGGCTTGAGACTTAGAGGGTTTGATTGAACCCATATGAAACAATATGTCTTTCTCCTTAGTGAGTTCAAAAACAAAATTATCAAGAGAAGGCATTTTGTAGATAGAACCTAGGGCACATTGAGTAGCATGAAATGTAGAAAAAAAATTAAATAGTTTGGACCAAGTTTAGAGAGAATACTTAAAATCAGTTATGTTTCTTTCTTTTCTATTCCACACTATTTTAACTAAAATCTAATATATTTTATCTTTGTGAAGAAGTATTGAATTGTATCAAAATGAAATGGATTTAACCCTACAAGTTCATTCTCTAGTTGACGATCCCTTAATTCATATTTTTTACTAAAGAGACCTTCCAATATAGTCTAGACTGCATTTGGAGTAGTAGAAAATTCAACGTGAAAATGTAGGTCAGGAGACAAAGACATACAAAGAGTACCATATGCTTCATCATATTTGTTAGAGCATTTCAAAATTTCTACAAGTAAGGTTGGCTCTTTTTCAAGCCTCATTATTACCCGATGTAGCCATTACTTCTTAAGATAGCTAGTCATTTTGGACTTCCATTCAAAGTAGTTGTAAGGTGTGAGTATAGGGACTATTAATTGATCCATCTTAGTGCAAAAAATTAGATTGTATTAGTTATTGTTTGTGTAAAAAAGAGTATACAAAAATAAGGCACACAAGACACCTCCTTTTTAGTAGTCTAAAAAATCACCCGTAGAGATTACAAGTTTGGAACTTTATAACTTAGTGTAATTACAATGCTTTTGTCAGATTACAATAGTCAAAGGGCCCAAAATGGCCAAAATTAACTTTTGATCTAAATTGGATATATTACACAATATAAAAGAGGAACTCTATTGATTTCTAGTTCCTTCCAATAGATTTCCAATGCTTATTTGTTTCCAAAAACTAGAGATCTGAGGCGCAAGATATGGCTTGTCGAATAAAAAGAAACAACTAGCTTCAACCTACAATATTTGGATAAAAACAATAATATTTCTAAACAAAAAAACCATGGATGAAAAGTATACTTCACTAGCTTTCTGTCACCTATTTATTTGAGAAAATTTGACTCAGTGGGACAAAGTTATGCAAAAAACAAAAAATACCCCTCTTTTAGGCTTTACAAAGGGCAAAAAAAAAGGCTTATCCACCTACTAGGGTGGCTCCATCCTTGGTGACTATTAGGTGGTATTGCTGATAGAATAGATGGAGGGAAGAGAGAGGGGCCACAAGGGCAGCAAAGTAGTTGGTGGTGGCTTCTCTATTGTTGGTGGCTTGCGGTCAACAAATTATAGGGGGTTTAAAAGAGCCTATGGGGGCTATGCAACCAAGGCCGAAGCCATTTCAAAATTTCAAAGCACTCAAGGTTCTTAGCATTTAGTGATATGGGGGCCACTCGACCCTAAAGGCTAGAAAATTCCCTATTTAATTATTATTATTATTATTATGCCTCAAACTGTATGCAAAGGAGGTCATACGATGTTCCTAGCAAATGTCTTTTTCCCTAAGAACTCCTAACACTAAAATTAGACAAATTTTATATGAAAATAGAGGTTTTTGGGCCTTTTGGACTCAATGGTGATGTACTTTTGGCTTGATGATTCCTTGAAAAATAGTTATTCATCAAATCTCAAGCTTTAAACCCTTGTTTGTAACTATGCCATAAATCTCCAAATCTAGTGAAATGAAAGTCAATCCTAACTTTCTTGAGCCTTCCAAACAATTTGGAACAACTAAACATGCTTCTAGTATAACCAAAAGAGTTGTAATCACCTAGATCCCACAGAACACATATTAAAAAATAGAGGTTATTGGATCTTCATAAATTCTTTATTATTCTCCAAATCACAAGAGAAGAACATATGATATTTTGAAAGATCTCATAAATAGCAAACTCAAATATCTCAATCGAGAACTCTAAAACTCAAAAATTTTAAAATAAAATCTTACATACCATGTTAGAAATATCAAACAGATGCATAACCTAAAAAAATTTTAAGAGAGATTTTAAGCTATGAAAATTGTAAATAAATAAACAAAAACATACCAAAGATTCTAAGAGATATGGGAATGTCAACATGACAAATCTATACTGTGAGCTCACAAAGAGAAGTTGTTGGAAGAAGATTACCAAATACAAACTAGGTAGTGAGTTTATATAGACCAAGGAGAGGGTGGAGGTGGCAAAACTAACCAATAGGGAGTGACCACCAAGCTGGCTAAAAACAACAAATGTAACTCCCTTGTAGGATGACAACACCTCAACTACCCACTCACCTAATTAAACTCACTATAGTAACCTAAGAAATATTAATAAAAGTGTAGAAAAAAACCTTTAAAAAAAGGAAATAAAAACCCACACTAATAAATATTACAAACCATTAATATCAAACATTCTCTTCAACTCAATTAAAATATTATTATTTTTTATTAAAATAACTTTCTAAGACACTTGTGGTTTGGTTGGGATGGTTGAATATATCAAGGATAGAAATTTAATCTGTAGGTTCAATACTATTTGATTTGATGACTTCTATAAAATCAAAATCCTTAGTATAGGTGAAACTAACTATTTATCCTAGTGAAATTATGAGGTTTTATTGGCTAAACCAAAAGATATAAGAAGAATGAGCATGTTTTCTTTGAATGGTTCCTTACTTTTGTAGGGGAGATAAATGATTAAAAAACATGATATTATGAATTCCATCCATGAGAGAAACATCTTTAAGTATACTATATCTAAAATGGATTTTAGAAATTTATTTATGTAGTAAATTTTACAATGTGTGAAAATAAATTTAATTTAATTTGCACAATTATGTATGGTGTTAGGAATCATTATTTAATATAATCTTAAGTTCTAAGTTTGACCACCTAGTGCTATGATTAAATTAATTATGTTTTACTTTATATTATTGTTAATGTAAGGTTGGTAAAACATACGGTATTTATTTAAAAAGTGGGAAGATCAACTTTCATGTGGTTGAATTTTTATGTATTATTTATTTATTTTAGGTATATGATGTAGATGAGATTTAGTCACCTTTTTAATTAAGATTTTATTAATATAATTTATTTTTAAATTATTTAGAATATGATCAAGAATGTTTTTGAATATACTTACGTGATAATTTTTTATCAAATTTTTAGATTATACTATCTGATTCGTCATTAAGATGAGAAAAAAAGGTAAATTGTAGAGAAATACTCACTAAATGAAATGAGAAAGGAGGGTGGATAAAAAAATGAGGACTAAATGAGGACAAACAAAAGTTAAAGGAATTGCAAAAATATAGAAAATAAGATTGTTCATTCTTGCAAGATGCCCTACATTAGCTAGATTAGCCATTCCATTAGCACTAGAATGAATAAGAACCATGCCAACATTAGGCCCAAGCATGTTTTAAAAAATCAACCCTTGCTAATCACTCCAACTATTTAAAGAGAAAACTTAAACAAGCTATAGAAATTAGCAACTTCCCCTCTAACCTATATAATGATGATAGGCGGAGTTTTAGTTTCTCTTGTCTTCCAATTCTTAAAATCCAATGGTGGAATACACACAAATCCAATATCCTAACATAGAAATCCCTTAGAAATTTTGATAGAAACAAGGTACTTACCCATTGAAGGAGACTGTGAAGGAATCCCCAAATATAATGGTATCAAAATACTTGAACAACATTTGAACACCTATTTAAATACATAGCAAAAACATAGGGATTATGATGAAAGAGTATACATACAAATGTTTTATTGGACACTTTCACCAATTTTAGAAACTTAGTACATTAATCAAGAAAAAAGAGTAGAGACAGGAAATTGGAAAATGCTTTAGAATGATTTCTACCACACATTTTATTTCTCTAATACAAACAACATCATCCACAATGCACTTCAGAAAATAAAGGGGATTATTTTCCTACCTATAGAAGAAGACCCATAGATGGTCCTCACAAAATAAGAAATACCGGTACCTTCAAGTAAAGAAGGGATATTGAAACTTATAGAATGGATGGACAAGCATTAACAACATTCAAAAATTAAGTGCCATAAAACACAAAAAATAGACTAGATAATGAGGAAGAACCACAAATATGATAATGGGATATTGAAGTCAATGACGGAGAAAGGATCATAACATTAGACACAACACCGAAAATCAAATACTATAACCATCCATTAAAATTAAGAGAAGAAAACATAGTGACTAAGGGGAGCCCTAAGATAGAAAAAAATAGGGGACTATTGGGAATAGAAAGAGGTCATGCAAATTGCTGAAATTCTAATAGAATGTGAAGACCTATTCCTGCGCACATTAACATACCTTAAAAGAATCAAAGAGGAAGTAGGGATCATGAAAATCTAACTCAAAAAAGGGGTGAAAGCTCAGAGGAAAAGACCATACCAGTTGAACCCAAATATGAAGAAAAAAATTAAAACATAAATAGATAAGATGTTATTAGTAGGCATAATTAAACTAGGGGAGGATGTTGATTGGATTAGCCCCATGCTAGTACAAAACAAGAAAACAAGAGAAATTAGAATATGTGTAGAATTGAGGGAACTGAATAAATCTTGTATTCATGACTGTCCATTCACAAAAGAAGTCCTAGAATTAGTCACCGAAAGAGAAGCATACTCATTCATCGATGGATATTCTAAATACCACCAAGTTAAGATTCAAGAAGAGGATTAACCTAAGAAAACATTTGTGAAAGAATGGCAATTCTTTATGTATATAGTTATGCCCTCTAGCCTAAAAAATGCACCACTAGTATTTAGCTAGATCATGATTAATGCATTTAAAGACTTTATCCATGACTTCCTAGAAGTCTACCTAGGTGACTAGAAAATCTATAGGTTACTTAAAGATCACGTCCAAGTACTTTGAATAATTCTAGAATGATGTAGAAGCTTGCAGATCTCCCTAAACTTAAATATGCATATTTGTGGTACCATTTGGCACTCTACCTGGCCATATTATCTATAAAGAAGGAATTATGATTAATCTCCTAAAGGTAGCACTCATCATGACTCTACCTCCTCCATAGACAACTTAAAAAATGAAAACTTTCTTAGGTTATACTGGTTATCATTAGAAGTTTATTAAATGTTATGCCATGATTGCGGCACCAATAGAAGAACTATTGAAAAATAAAACAAGTAAAACAATCAACTAGACTAAAAAGTGTCAACAAGATTTTGACACACTAAAACACAAAATAGTAGAGGCATCTATATTAATCGTTATATATTGGAATGTTCCATACCATATATGTGTTGATTCCTTAAGGACTACATTTGGAGCATTTTTAGTGCAACCAAGGCAAAACAAGGATCACCCAATTGCATTTGCCAGCTTCAAATTATCACAAGTAGAAAAGAACTATACTACCATAGATAGGGAGCCCTACGTGATGGTATATGCTTTGCACAAATTTTGACACTACTTTTTATCCAACCCATTCACATTCTTTATAGATCACAAACTACTAAAGTATCTACTCAATAGAATAATGATACAAGGTAGAATATGCAGATGGCTACTATTATTTCAAGAATTTAATTTAACATCATGTTCAAACTAGAAAAAACCAATCAAGGCCCTGATTACCTCTTAAGAATTGATATAGGAGGAGAATTGGAAAACATGGAGGAAGATTTACCTAGCAAAAACTTATTTAGACTAACTATGGTACCCAAAGAACTCAATGACATAGAAAGCCTACTCTCAAAAAGACAATTTCCTAATAATATCTCCCCAAGTGATAAATAAAAACTATTACAAAAGTCACTCCCATACACATTTATTGAAGGAGAGTTACATGGGATTGGAAGATATTATATCATCTAGAGAGTAGTATTTGAACACGAGAAACATGATATTCTCGAAGAGGCACATGAGGGTATCTCTAGAGGTCACAACTTAGGAGAAGGCACTGCAAAGAAAGTTATGCTTTCAAGCCTATGGTGGCCCACATTATTCAAGAATGCTAGCCAAGATGTGAGACAATGAGACATATATCAAAGGGTAGGAAAACATGCCACAAAAGATGAAATGCCTTTGCGGCCAATTCTATCTCAAGTACCTTTTGTGAAATGGGACATAGACTTCATTAGACCTATTGATCCACTAGAAAAGAAATCAAAAGATAGATTTATTATCACTAGGGTTGAATATCTCACAAAATTGGAAAAGGATGAACCAAATAAATATTGCAATACTAAGGTCCTGTCGCAAAGTTCATTTATGAAAATATTATAACAAGATATGGCTGCCCATTAAGAATAACTAGTGATCAAGGAAAATCTTTTGTTAACAAAGTGATTGTGGAACTTTTGAGAAACTTTATGATTACTCACAATAGAATCAGTCCATACCATCCCCAAGATAATGGAGCCAGTGAAGCCATTGAAGCCTTAGATAAAATCATAGGAACTGCACTTACAAAGATGTGTAATAGAAATAGTTTAGATTGGGATGTTAAAATTCCTATGATATTATGGGCTTACAGATCCACCTACAAAAGGTTGACCAAATTTTCTCCATTTGAGTTAGTATATGGACTTCATACTAGCTTACCAATGAATTTCATTGTACCAAACCTACATACTGCACTTGCTTTGTAATCGAATGAGAAAGATTCCTTAAAATAGAGATTGGATGATTTGGACAAATTAGATGAAAATAGACTATTGGTAGTATATCATGAACACCTGGAATGTAAATGCCAGAAATCTTGGTATAATAGGAACCTAAGGCATAAGACATTTCAAAAAGATGATTTGATTTTACTTTATGATAGTAAATTCAAGAAATAGGAGAAGCTAAAGATACAATGGCTTGGACCATACCGCATTGTGGAAATTTCTCCTTTAGGTGTGGTGAGGATTCAAACATTAGAAGGGAAGTTGTTAGCAGGATATGTCAATGGGGAAAGGATAAAATCGTATCATGAGACCACTTAGAAAACTACACAATTTAAATTGTATATACCATATGTAATATAAAATGTATCATATTAAAGAGGTAAGAAAACAAGTCACATGAGACACTACAAAAGTAACTGTTAGAAAAGAGCAGGAAACCTAATGCTACATGCATTAAATGCAAAATTCATCATTGATTAAAGGAGTTTGAAATTTATAAGAACAAAACTTGCTCCCTTCTAAGCTATGAAATCTTATGAAAACTTGTGAACAAGAACTTCAAGCTCCTATAAAATAAAATTGGGGAACCCTACTCTGGTGGATGTCTCTCAGAAACGATGACTGTAGGATAACAAGTTCCGATACAAGGCGATGGAGGTAGACCCTGACGATGCATTCTCCAAATTAATGGTAGATGTGATCTACATAGAGGATGTATGGAAATAAAATTCTTCCACCACTTATAGAAATTAACCACACAACCTTCAAGTAACTCCAACAAATCTTACTACAACTAGGTCAAGAACAATATCTAAGGAAATATTAGTAAATTGGCAAAAAGAAACTAAACATATGGAGAAATTTCTTAGACTTCTCAAAGGAAGAAGGATGGATAAAATTTGTTCTTATCCAAATTCATGATGAATACATGTACCTATAAAAACCTTGGATCGAATCACAAAGAAAGCCATCCAGATTGTCATAGAGTTAAATGTTAAAGGTGAGGTACCTTCAAAGAAAACCATAAAGAATGACAAGGTAATCAAGCTTACTGGAGCCACATATGATAGGAGAAGCATATATGTTACAAAGATAATGTTAATGGTTTTTATTGTTTGCGCCTAGGAATTGAATCTTTGACATAGGCTACCACCAAAGTAATGGGAAATCCTCTGATTGTGGGACTCATTTTGTGAATCACAGGATAAACTCAAGGATTTTAGAAGCCAGATCTTCTTAAGATTCTCGTTAATTTATTCAAAATTCTAGGAGGAAAGAGAAAAGAGAAACTTAAAGGGAAATCTATTCTAAGGCTATGTGCTAGAAAATGAGACTTGGATTGATGCGACAAAGGAACAGTGCTTCCCTGTTTAACTTACAACATTAAATCATGACTACCAAGAGCTCAAAGGAGCATGATTTTAGACTAATTACTAACATCATTTATTGAAACTAAAAATAAAGGCATAAATCAATATCTTAAAATCAAAAGAAAGAGTCAATAGGCACATAAATAAGCACATGGTGTCACTTATTCTTCATTGGTGAACAGAGAACAAGTTACAAAAAGGATTAGAGGCACAATCATAAAATATTCAATCCACTCTTGAAGAGAATACACAAAGGCTCGGAAGCTTATCAATTCTTCTTCTACAGTCTAAGAATTAGCTCAATGAATAAACATTGCCCAACCCCTTTTACAATGGCCCGTGGCCCTATAAATAGAAACCTAACTACCTTAACATACTACACTGGGTGGGAATTATCTACTAGAATTACTTTTGGTAGGCTCAACATAAAATTTCTCTAACTATTTAGTCCTTTTGTTGCAGAAGCTTGATGGCGTCAAACTGTAGTGTTGAAGTCTTACCAGAATTTTTGGAAATTCAACCACCGCCTTTGATGTTTTATTAGGCCATTAAGACCTGAGTAATGGCTCATTGATTATTTTGTGCCCTCTTAGCTATCTTGAAAGGTCCTTCATAATTCCCCATCGTCAGAACCCATGTGCTCATGATTCAATGACTTTGTAGCAATTTCAACCTCATTGAAATCCCTTCAGTCTACTTGCCATGTGGTCGCAAGGTGCTTCACTAAGGGTGTGTTGAAATATCCTTTTGTGAAGAAGTGCAAACATGACACATGGCAGCAATGGAAGCTTCTTTCTTTATCTTTTCCTTGGACTTCCTTACATCAGACCTAGGCCCACCTTTGCAAAAAATGGTAACACTTGGCATCCTGACACAAACAGAAAATGCTATCAAAATTGTTGAAGCTTAAAGATGTAAGAAAACTCTACATGTTTCCTTCCCACAAATTCCTTATTTAAAGGTGCCAAGCCAATCAAACTTAATTTCAAACCCTATAAGGTCCATAATACTTTATTTGATTATGACTCAAAATTGATGTTGCCAATAGAGGATTGACACTGATCTTCTTTGATTCAAACAAAATGTAGAGCTAAATGCTCTACAGTTCTTAGCGACTATTGGGGAAGTGCGTTCACACACATCGAATCCTAGGCTCAAAACTTCAAAACTAAGGAGAGAAAAACAACCTCAAAGAGCTTCGAGGGTAGGTTGCAAAGATGCATATTTGTTCTCCAAAAATTGGTTCTTCTTCTTCAGTGCTTTGAATGCTCTGCTTAACTCAAACATCTCTTTATGAGAGATACATTTCAGCTTTACTGTGATAGATTTCAACCCATACTCCAATTGAACTAGAGGCTAAAGAGTTGTCTCTACATTTGCAATGCTTGGTGTCTATACTCAGCCCTAAAAAGATGTATGGACTCCTTTTTCTCTCACAAGTGCCACTTTGTATTGTTCTTCATCAAATACATCTCCATTATCTTAGAATGGAGATGACAATCCCATTTGGACTAATGAATCAATATGCCCCCTCATCCTACTCACAACCTACTCTAAAACTTCTAGTTGTGCTTTACATTTTAGGGTGGCTTTGTTCTTGCTTTTGACCCCATGAAACATGTTGATCATTGAATCCAAAACAAAGAAGGGTTTCCTCTGGCAAGCTATAGAGTTTGTCCAATATGGTTTGTGCCTAGGACATTCTAGGATTGAGTAATTTACTTAAACCACGAGTTTATAAGCTGTTGATATAAATGTAAGAACCCCCTTAAGCTTAGTTGTACCTTTAGCTATTTTGATCCAAAATGATGCGTAGAGGTCCTTGATCAATTGAATCATTTGAGGAACATCGTTCACAACTTGAATTACTACTTTGATTTGCTCCAGTTTTGACTCTATTGCTGCAATCTAAGTTCTCAACAATTGGTGCAGTCATGGTTGGAGGGTTCACAAAATGGACAGTTCAGGCCGTGCAGAAAGAGTAAACACAACAGAAGAAACTCAATTATAGAATGCAAAGAATGATTCAAATGCTTGATATATCATAGAGACAAAACACTTATACACTGGCAACACGTGGGCTTACAAACTAGGGCTCACATGCCTGATTCCTGTTACAATAGATATTATAGGATATGGCAATGGAGTAACTATCTGGAAAGAATCAAACTATTGATCCCATGAATTATGCTAACTTATGAACTAACTACTTTCTTATGAATCCTAGAGATCTAGATATATCATCTCCAAGATCAAGAGATCCTCTGTGTTGACCAAGGGAGGTTACAAACTCCATTGAAAAGATGTAACGTGTAGAAACATATAGGTTGACCTTAAACAACTGGTGCTCCTCCGCAAATGGATGAAACTTGGTGTAGAACTCAAGGAAGGTCTATTTGATCATTATGTGCTATGTGATATGTTCCATCTAGCTCCGCAAGTCATGGAAGTGCTCTAGAAACCTTCTCCTTTAGCTAATTGCCTGAATGCTATGTTATGTGAAAATAGACGATCTTTTGATAGTGATAACTTTCAGCAGATAGGTCCAGATGACCTAAAATTTGGATATGATGTATCTAATGATGTCTAGATTCTAAGTCCTACTCCGTGAGCTTTAAAATGAAAATGCGGCAAAATGCAGTACAAAATGTCAAAACTGCTATTGATTGAATTGAATTGAATCGAACTAGAAAATGAAAGAAAAACAAAAGAATGCAAATGTTTTTGGGTTGATGCAAGATTACTTTACAACCTAGGATGCTCTTGCATCAAACACTCAGGGTTGTTGAAAAAGTGATTCCGTCACTTTTTTGGGGCTAGAGGAAAACCAAAACGGTCCCCCTTAGCCTGAGAAATCCAAGATGAATCTTCTTCCGGTCTGCTTTTCCACTTCAGAAGATATTCTTTGTATTGCTTGCCTCTGGTACTATGTCCAACTCTAATGTTCAAGATGTCTTCTATCTGCTCCAGTTGTTTCTATGGTAACTACTTCCTCAAATCATCTTCAATACTGTCACTTGATTCTCCTTCATGATACTGATATAGATCTACAATATTGAATATAGGTGATATACCCAATGTTTCCAGTAGCTCCACTTCATATGCATTGCCTGAATCAAATTTCCTGAGTATCCTACATGGTCCAAACTTCTTCATCTTCAACTTGTTATATGTCACTACTAAAAATCTCTTTTCTTAGATATACCATTACTTCATCTCCAACTAAAAATTATGTCTCCTCTTCCCATCTACTTTCTCCTTATACTTGTTGTTCATCTCTTCCAAATGCTTTTTAACCTGATTATGTATTGTCTCAATCTGTCCTACAAATTCTTTTGCCTCTGCACTTCTCTTGTCCTCAATACTGATGTCTCTCAACTCTGCTACTCCTCTAGGGTTTACTCCAATTATGATCTCAAAAGGTGTTTTTCCTGTACTTCTATTCACTAAATTATTGTATGCAAACTCTGCTTGTGCTAGAATTAGATCCCAACTTCCTGCCTTCTCTCCTACCAAACATCTAACAAGTTTCCCAAATTCCTATTGACCACTTTTGTTTGTCCATCTATATGTGGATGAAATGCTGAACTGAACTTTAGGTCTGTCTTCATCTTCTTCCACAATGTCCTCCAAAAGTATCCAATGAATCTTGTATCTCTGTCTAAAATTCTGCTCCTAGGTAATCCATGCTTTCGTACAATCTCCTTGAAAAATAGGTCAGCAATATGCACTACATTAGTTATCTTCTACAAGGTATGAAATGTGCCATCTTTGAAAATTTGTCCACCACTACAAATATAGAATCATGTCCTCTCCATGTCTTCAATAATCCTAATATGAAATCCATGCTTATGTATTCCCAAGGTCTCTTCGGTACTATCAAAGATTTATACAATCCAGTATTCTGACTACTTCCTTTTGCAACTTGATATACTCTACAACTTCGTACAAACTTCCTTACATCCTTATATATCTGAGGCCAAAAGTAATGTTCACTTTCCAAAGCCATTGTCTTGTCAATTCCAAAGTGTCTTGCTAATCCACCACTGTGCTTCTCCTTTATCAGATTATCTCTGATTGAACTCCTAGGTATACACAAATGATTTCCTTTGAACAACATATCTTCTTGAATGAAATAATCCAACCACTTACTTCTATCTATCACAACAAGTTCCTTACATGCCTTCCATGGTTATGCAAAATCAAGGTCTTCTTCATACATGTGCTTCAGTTCTTCAAAACCTAATACTTCAACTCTCATCTTTGTCAGAAAATTCCTTCTTCTACTCAATGCATCTGCAACTTTATCTGATTTCCCACTCCTATGCTTCAATACAAATGTGTAACTCTATATGAACTCTACCCATCTCATATGTCTCTGATTTAACTTTCCTTGACTGTTCAGATACTGTAAAGCTTGGTGATCTATATACAACACAAATTCCTTAGGCAACAAGTAATGTCTCCACTTCTTCAAAGCTTGAATTATGGCACAGAAATCCTGATCATAAATTGAATATCATCTCCTTTCATCATTCAAATTCTTACTGAAATATGCTACTGGTCTACCTTCTTGACTTAACACTACTCCTATTGCATTTCCACTTGCATCACAATCCACTTGAAATACCTTGTTGAAATCTGATAATGCTAACACTGGTTTCTCTATCACTTTCTACTTCAACAATTAAAAACTTTTATTTGCTCCTGATGTCCACTTAAAATCCTTTCTGTCACCTCTCATTGTCTATGTCATCGGTGTGCATACTGAACTGAGATTTCTAATGAACTTCCAGTAGAAACTAGATATTCCATGAAATGATTTGACTTCTCCAATGCTCTCAAGTGTTGGCCATTCAACAATTTCTCTTTCTCAGGGTCCATCTTCAATCCTTCCACAGAAATTACAAATCCCAAGTATACCAATTCTTCCTTCATGAAACTACATTTATTGATGTTTATCAACAATTTCTCTTCTCTTAGTCTCTGCAATACTTGTCTCAAGTACCAAAAATGTTTTTCCTTTGTCTTACTAAAATTTAGAATATCATCCAAGTACACAATAACAAACTTACCCAATAATTTCTTCAAAACTTCATTCATCAATCTCATGAAAGTACTAGGTGCATTTGTCAATCCAAAAGGCATCACTAACCACTCATACAATCCTTCATTTGTTATAAATACAGTCTTCCATTCATCTCCTTTTATGATTCTGATATGATGGTATCCACTCTTCAAATCTATCTTTGTAAAATACTTTGCTCTACTCAAACAATCCATAATGTCAGCCATCCTAGGCAATGGAAATCTATACTTAACTGTGATCTTGTTGATTGCTCTAGAGTCTATACACATTCTCCATTCTCCATCCTTCTTCGGTGGTAACACTGTAGGTATTGCACAAGGGCTCAAACTTTCTCTGATCAAACCTTTCCTCAGCAACTCTTATATCTATCTATTCAACTCTACATTCTCTTCTGGTGTCATCTGGTGTGCTTATTTGTTAGGCAAACTAGTTCTAATTATAAGATCCATATGATGACTGATACTCCTGATTGTTGGCAATCCTTTAGGTACATTATCTGATATGATGTCTTCATACTCTGTCAACAATTCAGTTATCTCCTCCAGCTGTGATTCTTCAGTTTCTATACTTAGGGTTCCATGATTATTAGGAATCAAAACAAAACACATATTTTCATGTCTCAAACCATCCAAAAATTTCCTTCCATCAACCAAACAGATTCTAGCATTTCCACATACTTCACTCTTAGGTTCATCTTCCAAAGGTATCAAGGTGAGTTTCTTCCCATTAGATACTATAGTGAAAGTATTCTTTCTCCCATCATGTATAGCTTTTATATCATACTGCCATGGTCTACCCAAAATATATGACATACATCCATCGGCATAATATCACACAATACTTCATCATGATAAGATCCAATATGAAATTTTACCAAACATTGTTCACTCACCAGTACCTTGTGTTCATCCTGAATCCATGGTATCTTGTAGGGCTTAGGGTGTTTCAATCTCTCCAAGTTCAACTTAGTCACCATCTCCTCTGAAACCAAATTATCAGTACTACCACTATCAATGATAACTTTACAATATTTACCTCCTAATTTGCATCTAGTCCGGAACAAACTTTTCCTCTATAGTGATTCCTTGTTTGTCTCTACTTGAAATAGTGCTCTCCTTATGAATAATGATTCTCCTTTCTCTGGTTTTCCAACTGAATTAGGCAATCCAACATGTTCTTCTTCTACATAAACTACTCTTCCAATGTTCTCTGTCTTCTTGCTTGTACTTCCTTGATGACATTCAAATGCTCTGTCTCCTTCACCTCCACATTTAAAACAAGTTCCTGTAAATGTTCTCTTATCAAACCCTCTTTCATCTCTCCTTTATCCTTCACTTCGGTAAGAATTATGATTCCCTCTATGGTAGAAAATTATATCATCTCTTTAGTATGAATTGCTATCTCTTTCTTCCTTCTTGAATGGGATATCTTGTTTGTTCTGCTCCACATATGATCTTTCTCCTCTAAAATATGTTCTACCTCTCTAAAATTTACCTCCTCTACCTCTCTGTCTCTACTCATTCTTCATATTCAACTTTTCTTCAACTTTCAAGGCAAACTTATATGCTTCTTCTATTGTTGTCATCCTTACCAGGCTCAATTCTTCTTGAATGTTCAATCTTAGTCCATTGATGTATCTTGCCACTTTCTCATTGCTTGCTTCACTATGTCATGTCCTTATGATGATCTTACGAAATTCTTCAATATACTTCACAAATTTCTACTTTTGTCTCAGGTTTTGCAATCTATTCAACAACTCCAACTCATAGTAAGCAAGTATAAATTGATTCTTCAACTTTGTCACCATTCTATCCCATTTTATGATCTTTTCTTTTCCTCTTCTATTTCTATCCAACTGAACTTCTTTCCACCAAATAGAAGTATGTTCTTTCAACTTAGTCTTTGCAAATCTCACCTTGTCCAGATCTTCAATTTCTTCATATTCAAAGTATTCCTCCAAGTCATTTATCCAGTCAATCAATTCCTCTAGATTCAAATTTCCAATGTAATTCGGTACTTCCACTCTAGGTCACTTTCAAATCTTCAAAATATCTCTCAACATCTTCACTTGGTCTGATTCTTCTTCTTCTTCTAGGGTTTCTTTATTTGATCAGTGGATTGAAATTATTCATCATCACTTTCAACATTAGGTTGAGGGGTTAGTCCTCTTCTTCAGTCTTCTTTAATAGCATCCAATCAAACTTTCATTATTTTCATCATCTCCATCATTTTTTCCATTCTTCCAGCCATAGTACCAACAACAAGTATTCTCATTGGTGGCATCTCTTCCTAGGATCAAAGTGCAACTGCCTCAAATTCGGCGATCGGGCTACAAGGTGACAATTGCCTCATAATCGACAATCAATTGACAATACAAGTAGACTGCCTCAAGTTCAGTGATGTGTTCACAACAAGATCTTACATAATGCCTTCACAACTTCACTCTCAAAGGATTCAAACTTCTCTCTGATACCACTTGGTGCAGTCACGGTCGGAGGGTTCACAAAATGAATAGTCTAGGCCATGCAACAAGAGTAAACACAATGGAAGCAACTCAATTATAGAATGCAAAGAATGATTCAAATGCTTGATATATCATAGAGTCAAAACACTTATATGCCAACAACATGTAGGATTACAAACTAGGGCTCACAGGCTTAATTCCCATTACAACAGATATTACAAGATATAGCAATGGAGCACCTATCCGAAAAGAATCAAACTATCAATCCTATGAATTATGCTAACTTATGAACTAACTGCTTTCCTATGAATCCTAGAGATCTAGATATATCATCTCCAAGCTCAAGAGATCCTCCGCATCAACCAAGGGAGGTTACAAAGTGCAATGAAGAGATGTAACATGTAGAAACAGATAAGTTGGCCTTAAACAACTGGTGCTCCTCTACAAATGAATAAAACTTGGTGCGGACATCAAGGAAGGTCTATCTAATCATTATGTGCTATGTGATATGTTTCATCTAGCTCTGAAAGTCATAGAAATGCTCTGAAAACCTTCTCCTTCAGCTGACTGCCTGAATACTCTATTATGTGAAAACAAGTGATCTTTTGATAGTGATAACTTTTAGCAGACAAGTCCAGATGACTTGAAATTTGGATATGATGTAGCTGATGATGTCTAGATGCTTAGTCCTATTCTGCAAGCTTTGAAATGAAAATACAGTATAAAATGCTAAAACTGCTATTGACTGAACTGAACTAAATTGGAAAATGAAAGAAAAACAAAAGAATACAAATGTTTTTTGGTTGATGCAAGATTGCTCTGCAACCTGGGATGCTTCTGCATCAACAATTGATTCAAGGCCTCCAATTTGAAGGAAGATTTATGGAGCTATATTAATTTTTTCGTGTTATTCTTCTCCTGTTCGTCAGCTTCTTCTAATCTCTACTTGTAGCTACCCATTATCAATTTGACTTTGTCAAACTTTGACTGTAATTTTGTCTCACGGGATTGCAAAGCTACAAAGACTTCCCTCGTGATCATTGCTTGTTTATCTTGGACCAACCTATTTATTTCCTCATCTTTGGCCTTCACTTCCTGCCTGAGTTGACTTTAAGTTTCTCTTTTCTCTTTCCTCCCCCCAACATTTCAAAGGAATTAATAAGAATCTTAAGAAGAGCCAACTTCTAAAATCCTGGAGGTTATCCTGTGATTCATAAAATGAGTCCCATAGTCACAGTATTTCCAATTACTTTGGTGTTAGCCTATGTTGAAGATTTAGTTCCTAGGTGTAGAAACAAAAACCATCAACAATATCTTCTAGTATTGTTGATGGTTTTTGTTGTCTACACCTACGAATTGAATCTTCAACATAGGATACCACCAAAGTAAAGGGAAATCTTGCGACTATGGGAATCATTTTATGAATAATAGGATAACCTTTGCAATTTTAGAAGCTATCTCATTTTAAGATTCTCATTAATTCCTTTAAAATGCTGGGGGAGGAAAGAGAAAAGAGAAACTTAAAGTTAGCTCAAGAAGGAAGTGAAGTCCAAAGATCATGAAATAAATATATTGGCCCAAGATAAATAAGAAATGATCACGAGGGAAGCCTATGCAACTTTACAATCATGTGAGACAAAATTGTAGTCAGAGCTTGACAAGGTCAAATTGATAGTGGGCGGCTACAGGCAAAGATTAGAAGAAGCTGAGGAGTGGGAGAAAAAATAACACAAAAAAATTAACACATCTATAAATCCTCCTCCGAATTAGAGGCCTCAAATCAATTTTTGAGAACTCAACTTGTAGCAACAAAGTCACAGATGAAGAAAATGAAAGCAAAAATGCAAGCTATGAACAATTCCTCTCAAATGATTCAATTGATCAAGGACCTCTATACATCATTTTGGATCATAATAGTTGAAGGTGTAGAAGAGCTTAAGGGAGCTATCAAATTTATATCAATGACTCAGAAACTTGTGGTTCAAGTAATGTCAGAAGTGGATGAGACCCTTTAGGTCCTCAATCCTAGAATGTCCCATGCACAAACCATATTTGACAAAATTTATAGCCTTCCAAAGGAAACCCTTATGTCTATTAGAGTTAATGATCGGTATGCTATTGCAATCAAGGTAAATGGGGTCAAAAGCAATAATAAAACTAACCTAAAATGAAAAGCACAACTGGAAGTTTTAGATTAGGCCATGAGACAGATGAGGGAGCATATTGATTCATTCATCCGAATGGCACTGCCCTCTCCATTCTGAGATAATGGAGATGTATTTAATGAAGAAGAATACAAAGTGGCACTTGCGAGAAAAAAAGGAGACTAAACATCTTTTAGGGCTGGGTACAAACACCAAGCATCATAGATGTAGAGGCATCTCTTCAACCTCCATCTTAGCTACACTATGGGTTGAAAACTATCATCAAAAAGTTGAAAAGTATCTCCCATAAGAAGATAATTGAGTTAACTAGAGTGTTTAGAGCACTAAAGAAGAATAACCTTTCAGAGAATGACAAGGCATGTTTGAAAATACCCTCAAAGCTCTTTGAGGTTATTTTTCTCTCCTCATTTTTAAAGTTTTAGACCTAGGATTCAACGTGCGTGAACACACTTCCCCAAGAGTCACCAAGAACTATAGATCATTTAGATCTTTTTTTTTTTTGAATCAAACCCGTAATTGGCAACATCAATTTTGAGTCACAAATATTATGTATGAAAAAGAGAATGAAGAAGACTAGCATGCACACTAGATCAAACCCTCTTCCATAATAACATTCAAGGACAAGACCAAGCCAAATCTGTACCAAATAGAGGAGGATTCCAATACAGATCTTGTACTCTTATTTACTATGGAAAGGTCAAATTTAACCAAGCCTTTTTATCAAACCCTAGGTCAACTATGCACTAAACCCTAGTTCTAGGATGATCAACTTATAATAGATAGAAAACAACTAAAATCCAGAATCCAAATGCACAAGAATAATCAGAGAGATACTGAAACATGTGTTAGAAGATGAAATAGGAACCGTTCAAGTCCTAGAAGTGAGAATCTGCTAGTGGTCTAAACTAAGAAAATGCTCCAAGGACTACTTAGATGCTAGATCTGGGGTCAGAAAAGCCCAAAAGACTAGGGTGCCAATCACCCAAGTCTTTATAGAGGAATATTCCTACAGTTTTGTCAAATCTCAAATCCCTAATTCCTACACAATCTTCCTATATCTCCACTTTTTCTCGAATCATGTACCTATAACCTACACACAAGATGACAAGAGAGGGTTTGGGGGGTTATGGTGTTTAGGGATTTGCCTCAATCAAACCCCAGAATGGCATTCAAGCCTTCTGACACTATTGATAGATAAGAGAGCATGCCCTAGGAAGGTAGAGGATAAATAAAATGATGATAGAATAATTCAAATAACAATGATATCACCTATGAGCTGAAGCCGTTAGGAGAATGAAGATTCTTCAATTCATAAGGAGATGGCTGATGTCTTCAAACCTACAACAACACAAACAATAACAACACAAGTCTTCTCTAGAAACACAATGAATCCTTTGATTGCTCTTTGTTCCAAGATCATAAGTTTTCTATATCCATCTAGGTTCATAATGAATTCAAAAACACACTTATATATATATGCTTTCCCGCTAATATTCATCAAATTAAATCACAAGAGCTGAGAAGGAGGAACCTTTTGAAAGGTCCCATGCTGACATGCCACTAATTTACCTTGAACAATCAGGGAGGACTTGGGTGGTTGGTGCCCAAGTCCAAGGGCCTCTTTTTAGTTCAAGATAAGCTTAGTGATGTCCCAAGGTCCCAAATTATCACGGGTGTTAGGCAATCTTCTTTGGGATGATCAATTATAATGCATAATGTAATCATGAGGATCTAGGAGCTAAACAAAGAGGTAGAATGGCAAGTGTCCACATTTTGCTCCATAACATTTAGCCCCCACTTTAATGTGTGTATGATCTTACAATCAGTACAAGCATCAAAGTATGGTCGAAGCACATCAAACACTAGAGAAAAGACACACCCTAAGTTTAGAATACCATTTCTAGCCCCCAAGCTTAGGCAGACATAAGAAAACACTTGACAATCATGTAAGACATAGTGACTATAGTGAAGAAGCACATAATACATAGAGAAGACAATAAAGCATGCAATACATGGAGAAGATGAATGCAAGCATGTAATACACAGAGAAGACATGAGTGAAAACACACAATACACAAATCATACATAGGGAAAACATGATTTAACAACTAAAAAACCCTAACTAGGCGATGGGTGGAGCTCATCACTATGCGCCACCATCAAAGGCACCCAAAACACAGAACGTGGGGGGAGCTCATTGTTATGTGCCACCACTACAACACGCAAGACACATGGTGTGGGGAGAGCTCATTGCTATGCACCACCACTAAAACATGTAAAACATGCAAGGAAAACACACACGAGCACCATAGAGTATGTCATCGACACACTATACATCTTAAACATAGTAGACATAGGTGATAGGGAGGAGCTCATCGCTATGCTCCACTATCTAAAACATGCCAAACACACCTAACGGTTGAGATATGCTACCACAACCACCAAAGACACACTTAAAGGTGAATAACTCAAGATCCAACCCGACCTCTGCAGAGGACTTTTTAAAAAGATGTGCAACCGCTCAAGGGAAGACACAATCCCGCCTTTTGCAAAAGGGATTTCAAAATGCAACCCCACCTGCATCTATAGATGCCTTACAGTGAAAAGGAAGCATGCACACAAAGTATAAAACCCCACCTACATCATGGAGATGCCTTATAGTGAAAAGGAGGTATACGCAACACAAAAAAAAGTAGACAACCCCAACTGCATCATGGAGATGCCTTATAGTGAAAAGGAAGCATACACAAACACGCTTTATCACAATGTCTAAAATAATCAAGCATAATACCACAATATATGCCCCCACGTTAAAGTGGTTGATCTCGCTTGTCGGTATCAAACACATTTAAGGTAAAGTTGAAAAAATGCAAGGGAACAAAAGCTTTCGCAAAGCCCATGCCCCAAAGTGACATGTGCCTAAAAATCACCAATTGTTCCCACAAACACATCAATATCATTTGCTAACAACCATATAAACTTTGGTTAGAAAATCTAAGCTAAGATAATAACCAAATCATCTCACAACACTTGCACATAAATCATATATCACTTAACAAACCAAGGCTACACTTACAGGTTCAGAACCGAGTATAGCTGTTAGGTTATACTTTAGGTATCTCAGAACCGAGTGTAGCTACAAGGTGAGATACAAAACATTCCAAAGTGTCTAGAAGAAGATTTAGAGTATTGCAAAGGATTGTTACAAGAATCTTCACAACACAACACATGATCACATCACAACATGAGATTATTCTACTAGTCAAGCGTAACTAACATATTAACCCCATCTTCATATATGGACTAGGTCCATTTTTATTTTCTTGTTGTAGGGACGCATGGTCCTTATTTGTATTTATTTGTTATCATCATCCACCGACTAGTAGAGCCACTAAAGAATGAAAACACTAAAAATCAGAGAGGAGACAAAAGTGACTTAGGAATACAACATGGGAAGATGCCCCCAAGACAACATCCACAATGTTATGCCCTCAAGGAAACACCCACAACAATTACAATAAGAGAGAGGAGAATAGAGGAATAAAGAAACAAATATAAGAAGTGTCACAACAAAGGTGGTCTCCTTGTATCCTTAACCTTACAAGAGTATCAAGGGTCATCCAAGGAGACCTAATAAACAACGTTTAACACAACACGGGGGAACACAACACAACACAACAACATATAAATATATCTATTTAAGAGGAGGACAAAATTTCAAGCATCTTAGAGAGGTGCTCCATCAAGTGTGGTAAAATGTGTGAGGAACTCATACCTGTTTGATGTTTATTTCCAAAATGGCCACGTGATGCTTGTTTCTCAAGACCTTGTATGTTTGAAATCTTTTGATGCTTGCAGGGAGGGGAATCATTACCTTTTTCTATGGATGATTCGTGCCTTGCTCTTTTTCTTTCTTATTTTGCTTTGCTTTATGAATGAGCCTTTCATGATGAAATGGGATGATTTTAATCATCACATAGTTCTCTTGCTTCAGGTGTTTACATGTAGGCTGCTCCATTTGCGTAACTTGTACATATTGGTTATCTCCCGATCCATAAAGAGATAACGGAGGAGGAACCTCATCATAGATACCTTTTCTTCATGGGTGAGGTAGATCTTCATTTATCATCTTATCTACTTCTATCATGCCAATTATTTCATCATAGTCGAGATAGTCATCTTCAATCTATATTGTATTTTGTTCCACCATGTTGTTGTTGTTATGTTTAGGAAAAGGATCAATGAAGATTTGTAGGTTTTGATTTGGAGGAGCTACCAACTTGTTTCCATTGTCATTCACATTGGTAACTTGTATCATGTTAGAATATATGAGGTCTTGAATTTCATGTTTAAGATGCATACATCTTTTGGTATCATGTCCCATTGAGGGGTGATAGTGACAATAGGCATTAGCATCAAATGAAGATCCTTTCATCTTACTACTATCTAGTGGGCGAGTAGGAGGAAGCTTCAAAAGGTTATTGTTCACTACTTGAGTCATTATCAAATGAAGAGAATCTAATAATGGAGTGAATTGTCTCTATTATTATCTGAATTGAAATGGTGTATGATTAGGCTTTATAGTAGAGGACACTTGTGATTGAAAGTTGTTTGAATGTTGCTCATTAATTATCTTAATGAAATTCATGTTATTCTTTTTAAATAAATTTTGAAAAGTTCTAGCTATAGATTGACCAATAGGAGCCGATGAGGTATGATTCTCATACTGACTAGCTAAAAGTTGGTAATCTCATAGAGCTGTACATAGATGTTGGAAGGAACTATACTTCATCAAAAGTACTTTATCATGTATGTTCAATTGTAGATTCATAATGAATACTTTTTGAACATCCTCATCTGTAATTGAATATTGGATTTGTGCAAAAAGAGCTTGATATCGACTGATGAATTTTGTTAATTTTTCTTTTGAACCTTGTTTACAATGGACCAAATCAATCAATGAGATAGTAGGTCCAATGTTTTCTTGGAAATTTTGTAAGAATTGATCAACTAGCTATGAAAAAGAGTGTATTGAATTAGGAGGTAGAGAGAAAAACCATTACAAAGCGATATCCTTGAGAGAACGTGGAAAGAGTTTCACTAAAAATGCCTCATCAAAGAAATCACTACACATTGATGTGAATGCTGCCACATGTGTATTAGGATCACCTTTACCACTGTACTTTTCAAAGAGGAGTCTAAAATTTATTAGGCATTTGAGCTCTTAGGATTGTATAAGATAAAGGACTGTGAGCATGATATGTTGGTAAAGTATGTTGAGAGGAAGCGTTAGTCAAATTTGTCACTTTTTTGTTATAAGGATGACATACTTTGCAAAAGATGGTTTAGGAGAGCATCGTTGGGTGAAGTGGTTTGCGGATTTGAGAAAAGTGCATTTGATGCTACAGTCATGAAATTGAGAGGTGGTTGGTAATGAGTGGAGGTGATTTGTGGTTGAGAATAATTATTCATGGGTATGGATACATGGGGTGCTGAGTTTCGATAATTAAATGCCACAACCTTATAATTGTTTCCAGTAGATGTCCCCATGGTAGTGGTAGAATTACTTCAATTTTGTACATTAGTGGTGAGAATTGATGGTGTAAAAGTGGATATTCTAGTAGTTGGTATAGGTACTGATACTTATGAGATTATATACTTCGATGGTGACACATTTTCTATGACATTCATATGGCTAGCTACTAGCATATGTTATGATCCACTATGTGGGCTAGTCCATGGAGCATGTCAACACCTTCTTGTCCTTCTTGCAATAATCCTCTTATACCATCAACAATAGGTATCACTTCTTGAGCTAGATGTGCACCTCCCATAATTTGTTGAAAATCAGCTAGTTGTTTGTCTAGTTTCTTGAGTTGCTCATCAGGTACATGTGTAACTATATTAATCACATCTTCAACATCATGAAAGATTTGTTCTTCCATCATGTTGTTGTTTGTGATTGTAATGGATGAAAAGAGGGTTTGATGGGATTGATTTATTATTTGATTAAGTCCTTTCACTCAATACATTCAAGGACATTTAACCTAGTTGAATCACAAATTATGTAAGAGGACTCAACTATCAGGTTGGCTGTCACTTGGAATGATAAGGAAATTTAGATTTGGTTGTTTAATGTATTGATTTTGGCCTGATTTAGCTTAAAACCCTAATTATGCAAAATCGTAAACTAACGGATGAAACCGGATAACTCCTACAGAAAGACACTAAATATAGATTAAATACATACCAGATTTTAAGTTTCAGAATACAAAAAATTTAAGGGTGAATGAGTGGGTGCCCAATCCCAAGGTGGTAATTTTTCTAATGGCTTCAAGATCTTTTCTACTACTGACTGCAACCACTTCAGAGATTCTCTATGTTGTGAAACTGAGGGTCAAAGGTGCGGGTGCCCTTGCCCTTTTTGAGCTATTTATGGCTTCTTTCTTCAAATCCTGATTCCTTATCATCTACAATAGTCCTCTGTAACTCCACTCTTCGAGATCCAATACATGTCACCTACAATCACAAGAGAGGGGTTAGGGGTTGTGGTGTTTAGGAGCTTGCCTCGGTCAAGCCCCAGAATGACATTTAAGCCTTCCAACACTGTTGTTAGATAGAGAGTACATATTCTTGTAGGATAGAGGCAAAAATAATGATAAAAATGATAGATTGAATCACAAATAGATATATACCTTGCAGGTGTAGCTCTCACGGAGATGAAGCTCTTTCATGCCATGAGAAGATGAAGCCAAATCTGTAATAACAAACACAACAACACAAGTCTTCTCTGTAACACAATAAATTCCTTGAATGCTCTAAAATCATAAGTTCACCAAAATCTCAAAATCATCTTCTAGTTTTGCAAATGAAGTCCTAAACTTGATTATATATGCATTCCTGCTACAAATTTTGTAATTAAAATTCAAGATGTCGGCAAGGAACACCTTTAACAGTAACTTTGCCGACATTGAAATTTGGACCCCTGCCAAAATAGGGCAGGGTAAGGGCACGTGAGCCCTTGTCCTAGGACTAATTTTGGGTCAGGGTTAAGCTTAGAGAAGTCCCCTAAGTCCCATTTGTCATGGGTTTCAAGTTATTTTGTCTCGGGATTCATTTCTAACATGCATGATCAAAATTACGGGACCTAGAAGCTAAACTTAGGAGGTAAAAGTCCTAGGGGAACATTTTATGGCATAACATTTAGCCCCCACTTTAATGTATGTATGATCTTATGACCCATACATGCATTAAAGTATGTTCAAAAACACAACAAACATGCCAGGCACTTGAAGCTAAGGCATACACAAAGATTGAAGAACTATTTCTAGACCCCAGTCTCAAGTAAGCATTAGAAAAACACATCGCAGACACGCAAAACATGGAGAAGATAGTATTGAAGACATGCAAAACATGATGAATACAAGAGAGAAGTCATGCAAAACATGATGAATATAGTTGATAATTATTTTTCATTTTCATATATATAAATGCATGGAAATAAAAATAGCAATGCAAAACCCCAAGATTGTAGGGGAGACTCATCGCCACACCATTTACACTACACCAAGGGGAGAAAACACTCCATGCAAAATCCCAGTGTAGGGGAGACTCATCCCCACACCCTTTACACCACGCGAGGGGAAAAGCATGCCATAAAAAACCCAAGCATAGGGGAGACTCATCGCCACACCCTTTACACTACACAAGGGAGAAAACACGCCATACAAAACCCAAGTGTAGGGGAGACTCATCACCACACCCTTTACACTACGCAAGGGGGTAAACACACGGAAGACACATGGAAGACGAGCACCGTATAGCATGCCATAGACATACTATATGTTTTAAACATGACAAACAAGGAGATGGAAGGAGCTTATTGCTAAGTCCCACCATCTCAAAAATACTATAGGCACACTTGACGGTTGGTCTTATGCCACAACAACTACCAAAGACACAATTAAGGGAGGATAGTCTCAAGATCTAGCCTCACCTCTGCAAAGGACTTTTGAAATAAAAGGATGTGTACTAGCTCAAGAGATACACCATCCTGCCTCTGCGGAGGGATTTTGAATAAAAGGATACACACTAGCTCAAGAGATACGTTATCCCACCTCTATAGAGGGCTTCTTTGATTGCAATATAGATAAAGATGTCCACTCATGTTGGAGATACAACATCTCACCTTCACAAATGGCTTACAAACACACTTCGTTAGTACCAAAATCATCAGACATCTTACCTTATATATGCCCCCACCTTAAGGTGGTTGATGTCGTGTACCGATATCAAGCACAATAAGGTAGAGAGAAAAAACACAAGGGAACAAGAGCTTTCACAAAGCCCATGCCCCCAAAGGTGACATGTGCTCAAGATCGCCAAATGTTCCCACAAACACATCTTAATATAAGAAAAACATAAAAGATATGCATGAAAACAAAGAAGACAAGGCTACACATGCTGATTCGAATTCGAGTATAGCCACTGGGCTTATACTACAGGCATCTCAAAACTAAGTGTAACAACAAGGTGAGATACAAAACAATCAAAGTGAATGTAGCAGATGTATTATTATGATTTGTTAAAAAGATAAGACAACATCAAATATCACATAGAGTGATTCTACTAGCCAAGCGTTGGATATATAAATCAACCCCATCTTCATGTATGGGCTAGGTCCATTTTTTCTTGCTTTCTGAAGGGACATGCAGTTTTAATCACTTATCCATTTGTTTTTTGTCATCTGTCAACTAGGTAGAATCACTAGAAGAAGGTAAACATTAAAAATGAGAGAGGGGAACAAGTGCCTTAGGAACAATCATGTAGGAGGATGCCCCCATGTCATCAACCGCAATGCTATGCCCATAAGGCATGACACACAACAATAAAATAGAGGAGAAGACAGATAGAAGAATGATGAAACAAATAGAGGTGGTCTCCTAGTATCCTTGACCTTACAAGAGTATCAAGGGTCATCCTAGGAGGCCTAAACAACACATAACACATCACGTGGGAACACAACATGATGCTAACAACATTTATATCTAGGAGGCCACCCTTGAGAGAAAATATAATAGATGCTACATCGAGTGTGGCTAAAGGAATGAGAAATACTTACCTGATTCAATGGGATATTTCCTGGCAGACAATCCATGTCTATCATCTTAGGATATATCATATTTAGCATTGAACTTGTTGATATTGTAGTAGCATTAGTACACTTATTCACTACCCTCTTAGGAGGTGGAAGAAGTGATTTGTTTTGAGTGATATCAACATTCATTAGTAAGGGATTGAATGTGAGAGACCTTTCCTTATCCATTAGTGCTGCATCTTTTGAAGAGAGAGCATAGGAATGAAGGGAAGGTAAGGTGTGAGGAGAATTGTTGGTGACTATATCTTTAGTGGTGTTCAAAGAATATGCAATCAAAGGAGAGGTATCCAAGGTTTTCACATCCTTAGTGATATCCAATGGACTTGAACATTCAACTAAAGGAGGGAGATTGATAGGATGATCCATAGAGGCTTCATGCACTATGGTAGGGAGATAATTTTTAATATTGTTAGATGAATGCTCATTATCTATCCATGGAATGTTCTTTGTTGGAGGGGGGTTATTCATTCACTAATGCTTCATCTTGGCAAGAGAGAGCATTGGAATAAAGAGATGGTGGTGATTCTTCATTAAGTAATGATTCATCTTGGTCAGAGAGAGCATTGGAATGAAGAGATAGTGGTGTGATGTTAAGGGATGTGTCAATGAATTCATCCTCTTGTGACAAAGTGTCCTCATAAGTGGGAACAACTTTGGAAAAGAGATTATAAGGTACAACTAAGTTATCACCATATGTATTAGCAATATGAGGTGTAGTGGAATGTCCAATAGAGATAAAGTCATCTAGGGCTTCATCTAACATATTGAAGTCATCACTTCTAAACGATGCAACATATTTATTATTATCTATGAATTTAGTGAGATCATCTAATATCAGAGGATATGTCCCCATGAGATTTTTGAAACTATCAAAATCAGATATATAACAAAGGATTCATATGTGGAACACATAGGAATATCAACATCATAGATATATGCAATTTATTTTAAGACTTTAGGATATTCATGGTAAATTTGGAAAAATTATCAATGTCTATAATGTATGCAAAAAAAGATTCCAAAGAGGAATGACAAGATGCATCCATGATGAATAGATTGAGGAAATCAGGTTTTTAAATAGCCAAACTCACAAATTTCACAATCAACCAAGTAATTAATAATGCTACACAATAAAGCAAGAGAAGTGAGACTGTTTCACACCTAAGAACTTGTTTGAGGGAAATGGGTACTAAGAGACACACGGAGTCCAAAAAAAACATAGTGGATAGGAGGAAAGAGTGCTACACAACAAGGCCCAATTGATGGTTTTTAAATGTTTTGATCAAGAAGATGTGAACAGAGTGTATAAACACCTAGTGTTGAAATACACAATGTGTATTTTAACAAATGTGCCACTTTTCACAAAAATCTATGAAATGAAGCAAAATTTTCAAATGACCAATGAATGTATGCCTAAATATGAGTGAAATATCTGAAATTCTAGATGTCTAAGATGAATGCAATGAAACAACACCAATCTATGCTTATTTATGCACCTAAAATGTTCAATTTTTTTCACTTTTTTCAATGCAAATGCAAAAAATATGTAATGAAATGATGAGAATGATTAGGGGAAGCAAATTAAAACCTTTTAATGAGTCCAATAATGCTGCAAAATTTGTCACAACATAGCAATCTTGCAATGATAGATGAAAGATTAGCCAAAATGTAGTAAAAATGCAAGGATTTTTTAAACCCTAATAGTGAGATTAAGCTATGAAAGTATACAAAATGATGAAAGGATGGAATATAATCAGATTTAATATGAAAAATAACTTAGGTCAGGTTTGAAAATGATGCAAAAATCTGTGATTCTCAATGCAAGATAAATTTTAAGGAAGTATGAATGAATATGCTAATTTTTGTTGAAATACACAATGTGTAAATGCAAAATGCACTATGATGAAACACTACAGTCAAAAATCAGATTTGAATGAGTGTTAAAATGAGTAATAAAATCCAAAACAAAATTTTAATTATAAACCCTAGCTTTTGGAATGACTAGGTTATATGAAAATGCACAATTTCAAGCAAATCCTAACAAATAGAGTATGAAAATTCAAGGTAAATGATTATGCAATGACGTAATGATACAATTTATATAAGAACTTATGTAAATATCAGATATTTAAATTATTTAGATGAAATGCAATGAAAATAGTGTAAACTATGCCTAAATGCAAGCCAAGGATGCTTGATTATTTCAAAATTTTCAATTTTTATGCAAGATTTTCAACTGTATGATGATGACAATGAAATGTGTGAATGTAAATCTTATGTACAACAATCAACAAGGTGCAAATTCAGAAAAAAATGGGTTCACCAAAATGTAAAGGATGAAAAGAGGGTTTGATGGGATTGATTGATTGTTTGATTAAGTCCTCGTTTCACTAAATACATTCAAGGATGTTTAACCGAGTTGAATCACAAATTATCCAAGAGGACTCAACTATCATGATAAGGAAATTTGGATTTGGTTGATTAATGTATTGATTTTAGTCTGATTTGGCTTAAAACCCTAATTATGCAAAATCATAAATAAACAGATGAAACCTGATAAATCCTTCTACATAAAGACACTAAATATGGATCAGATCCATACCAGATTTTGAGTTTTGAAATATGAAAAAAGTTGGGGGCAAAAGACCAGGTAGCCAAGCCCAAGGTGGCAATTTTTCAGAGGGCTTCAAGATCTTTTCTGCTATTGACTGCAACCACTTCAAAGATTCTCTATGCTATGAAACTGAGGGTCAAAGGTGCAGGTGCCCTTGCCCTTTTTGAGCTATTTCCAGCCTCTTTCTTCAAATCTTGATTCCTTATGCTCTACAACAGTCCTCTGCAACTCCACTCTTCGAGATCCGATACTTGTCACCTACAATCCTAAGAGAGGGGTTGGGGGTTGTGGTGTTTAGGAGCTTGCCTCGGTCAAGCCTCAAAATGAAATTCAAGCCTTCCAACACCGTTGTTAGATAGAGAGTGTGTATCCTTGTAGGATAGAGGCAAAAATAATGATAAAAATGATATATTGAATTACAAATAGATATCACCTCGGAGGTGTAGCTCTCACAAAGATGAAGCTCTTTCATGCCATGAGAAGATGAAGCCAAATCTACAATAACAAACACAACAACAACACAAGTCTGCTCTACAACACAATGAATACCTTGAATGCTCTAAAATCATAAGTTCACCAAAATCTCAAAATCATCTTCTATTTTTGCAAATGAAGTCCTAAACATGATTATATATGCATTACTGCTACAAATTTCGTAATTCAAACTCAAGATGTCGACAAGGAACATCTTTAACGGTAACTTTGTCGACATTGAAATTTGGGACCCCGCCAAAATAGGGTAAGGCAAGGGCATGGGCACCCTCATCTTGGGACCTATTTTGGGTCAGGGTTAAGCTTAGAGAAGTCCCCTAAGTCCCATTTGTCATGGGTTTTAGGTCATTTTGTCTTAGGATTCATTTCTAACATGCATGATCAAAATTAAGGGACCTGGTAGCAAAACTTAGGAGCTAAAAGTCCTAGGGGGACATTTTACGACATAACAGTGATATATTGTAAAGATGTTGATTCACCTTTTGTAAAGTAGTTGTGTAATGGGTTTTTTGATGTTTGTAAATTGTTGCTATTGAAAGCACTAGAACCCATTAGTCTATGACTTCTCCTTACAAAAGTTTTGGTGTTAGGGAAGTGGGTTATACAACTCATGTAAAGTCTTATAACACTCAATGCACTAACCAATAATATGATTAATAATATCAAGAAGATTAAGGTAGTTATTCTTGTTCAAATACACAATGTGTAATTGCAAAACTATGATTTTTTAAACCATTAATATGGAATATTGCGAGATAACAAAAAATATGCTATAAATCAATGCAAGATCTTAATTTAACACTCAGCAAGATGCAAATGCTCAAAGCTACGGGTTCACCAAAATGTTATGTATGAAAAAGAGATTGAAGAAGACTAGAAAGCAAACTAGATCAAACCCTCTTCCACAATAACATTCGAGGACAAGACCAAGCCGAATCTCTACCAAATGGAGGAGGATTCAACTATAGATCTTTTACTCTTGTTTTCTATGGAAAGATTAGATTTAACCAAACCTTTTTTTATCAAACCCTAGGTCCAATATGCACTAAATGATAAGGTCTAGGATGATCAACTTATAACAGATAGAGAACAATTGAAACCCAGAATCCAAATGCACAAGAATAATTAGAGAGATACTAAAACTTGTGTCTCAGAAGCTAAAGTGTTAGAGGATGAAATAGGAACCACCCAAGTCCTAGAAGTGAGAATCTATAGGTGGTTTGAACTGAGAAAATGCTCCAGGGATTGCTCAAATACCAGATCTAGGGTCAGAAAGGCTCACAAGACTAGGGCACCAACCACCCAAGTCTTTATAGAGGAATATTTACACAATTTTGTCAACTCTAAAACCTTGATTCCTATACAGTCTTATTGTATCTCCACTTTTCTAGAATCTTGTACCTATAACTTGCACACAAGATGACAAGAGATGGTTTGGGGGGTTATGGTGTTTAGGGATTTTCCTTAGTCAAACCTTAGAATGGCATTCAAGCCTTCCAACACCGTTGATAGATAAGAGAGCATGCCCTAGCAACGCAGAGGCTAAACAAAATGATGATAGAATGATTTAAATAATAATGATAACACCTATGAGGTGAAGCCCTTAGGAGAATGAAGATTCTTCAACTCATAAGGAGATTGATGATGTCTTCAAACCTGCAACAACACACACAATAACAACAGAAATTTGCTCTAGAAATACAATGAATGCTTTGAATGCTCTTTGCTCCAAGATTTTAAGTTTGATATATCCATCTAGGTTCATAATAAATTTAAAAACACACTTATATATGCTTTCGTGCTAACATTCATCAGATTAATTCACAAGAGATGACAAAGAGGAACCTTTTGAAAGGTCCCATGCTGACATACCACTAGTTTACCTCGACCAATCAAGGAGGACTTGGGTGGTTGGTATGCAAGTCAAAGGGCCCCTTTTTAGTCTGGGATAAGCTTAGTGAGGTCCCAAAGTCCCAAATTGTCATGGGTGTTGGGAAATCTTCTTCGGGATGATCAATTATAATGCATAATGTAATCACGAGGACCTAGGAGCTAAACAAGGAGGTAAAAAGGCAAGTGTCCACTTTTTACTCCATAACACAAACAAAGTATTATGGCCCTTATAAGGTTGTAAATTAAGTTTGATTGGCCTCGCACCTTTAAAGAAGGAAGCCCACAGGGGGGAAACATGTGGAGTTCTATCGCATCTTTAAGATTCAATCGTTTTGATAGCATTTTATGTTTGTATTAGGCTACCAAGTGTTACCATTTTTCTCAAAGGTGGGATAGGTCTAATGTAAGGAAGTCCAAGGAAAAGATAAATATAGAAGTTTCCATTTCTCCCATGTGTCATGTCCATGCTTCTCCATGAAAGGATGTTTCAACACACCCATAATGAAGTGCCTTGTGGTCACATGGAAAGTAGACTGAAGGGATTTCAATGAGGTTGAAGGCACTATGGGTCATCGAATCATGAGCACATGGATTTTGAGGATGGGGAATTATGAAGGATCTTTCAAGACATCTAAGAGGGCACAAAATAATTAGTAAGCCATAACTCAGGTTTTAATGGCCTGATAAAACATTAAAAGTAGTGGTTGAATTTCCAAAAGTTCTAGTAAGACTTCAACACTACAGTCTAGCACAATCAAGCTTCACCAACAAAAGGACTAAACAGTCATAGCACTTCAATGTTGTGCTTGCCAAAAGTAATTTTGGTATATAATTCCCACCCAGTGTAGTATGTTAAGGCAGTTAGGTTACTATTTATAGCACCATGGGCTATTGTAAAAGGGGTTGGGCAATGTTTATTCATTGAGCCAATTCTTAGACTATAGAAGAAGAATCTAAAAGATTTTGATCCTGTGTGTATGCTCTTCAAGAGTGGACTTAATATTTTATGACTGTGCCTATGATCCTTTTTGTAACTTGTTCTTTGTTCACCAATGAAGAAGTGACACCCTGTGCTTATGTTTATGCCTATTGACTCTTTCTTTTGAGTTTAAGATATTGATGTATGCCTTTGTTTTTAGTTTCAATATATATTGTTAGCAATTGGTCTAAAATCATGCTTCTTTGAGCTCTTGGCAGCCATGAATTAATATTCTAAGTTAAATAGAGAAGCACTATTCCTTTATCACATCAATCCAAGTCTCATTTTTTGGCGCATCTCCTTAGAATAGATTTCCCTTTAAGTTTCTCTTTTCTCTTTCCTCCCCCAGCATTTCAAAAGAATTAATGAGAATCTTTAGAATAATCATCTTCTAAAATCCCAAAGGTTATCCCGTGATTCAAAAAATGAGTCCCACAATCACAAGATTTTCCATCATTTTGGTGGTAGCCTATGTTTAAGATTCAATTCCTAGGTGAAAACAATAAAAACCATCGACAATATCTTTTGGCATGCCCGTTGGAACTTGAACCCACAATCACTTGATTAGAACTCAAAGTGTATGAGTAAAATGCCTATAATGAGATTGTTTACAACATCCCATTGAGGGCTTTTAGTTCCTCCCTGTGTGGTAATTTTGTTGCACATATGGTTGTGTGGTTGTCATTGATGTCAACACTATGATTGTAGACTTATGATGGTAATGGTGTGCTAGCAGTGGTTGCTGATGTTTATGGTTGTATGTCATGCCTTGATCAATGTTAAGTAAAGTTGTCTTGAGCATATTTGTGGTCAACAGAGATGATTTCATGATGAAATATTAAGATGGGAATTAGAAGCATTAAGATGAATGATGATATATTAAGATGGAGATTATAAGCTATGTTGAGGATAAGAAGATGTTGCTGATGACCTATAGCATGTTGTATTCTCTTTCTTGATGATCCTAAGAAAGTATGAGTTGCTATAAGAAGGTTCTAGCCTCTAGATGTTGGTGAAGATTTTTGCTGTAGGAAGTTGCCTGGAAGACTACTTGGTAAAATGCTCCACATTCCTCCACATTTGAAGATATGGTCATGTAGTTCAGAAGTTTAGTTTAGTATGATGTAAAGGTGCTAAATTAAAAGTTCTAGATCATTTGCTCCTCCGTGGTGAAAGTTATAACTGACAGAGTTTCAATATGTGCTCTGGCAATATAATGTGATAATTAAGGCTGATTGGAATGCTCTACATTCCTCTGTAAGTGAAGGTTTTCTCATGTAATTTTGTGAATATGATTAGAGATGTTCAATGCATGCTAATTTACAGTTTTAGGTGATTTAGAGGTCTGCAAGTTCAATTTTTAAATGACAAAGGTGATACAGATGATTTCAGATGCCTAATTATTCTAAGGACATGGTTGTGTACTTGCACCAGTTGGAGAATATTTAGATCCATTATATGGGTTTATGAGGACATTCTACATGTCTCTATGCTTCTCAGGTTTGATGCACATGCAAATATTTCAAGTTTCCAGTACTGGACAAAGTTTTCAAGTCAATATGGGAAGAGTTAGTGTTGCTGAGGCTGACTAAGGTATGTTGGTGATGTACGCCACAATTTTCTTGTTGTGAAGAGTTCAAGGAGTGTTTGGAGATGGTGTATAGGTCCTACTGACTCATCTGGAAGAATAACAAGAAATGTTTAATCATTCATGAGTACTTGCAAGATTGTGAAGACTAATATGCTACAAGCTTCTTGTTTTCTTTATTAAGGGTGACCTATTTCAAATTTGTGAAACGTACGGATGTTATTACTTGAAGGATGTTGTTGTGAAGGATGTTTAGGACCAGGATAAGTATGTGGTGGGATTCATAACACATGTGTCTCTTTCTGGAGTTCTGTGTAGTTCATGTTAGGGCTTTCCCTCTACATGTTTCATGTTGTGTGATCTCTGTCCAACTTGTAAAATGTAATATTCTTGTTGTATTGGCCAACTTGTAATGTAACGAATATAATGGCATATATATATTATAAACCTAGTTGATCTAGCTGAGGCATGATTGTGAAGATGAGAATATGAGAGTGAAAAGAGAAGAATATGAATATAATATGCATTATGATGTGCGACTAAAGGAGAAAGAGCATAAGCAGTAAGGGTTGTCCTAATTCATCTTGAAGACATTTTTGTGATAGGAGGAAAGTGAAGAGTGTGCCTAGTTGATCCAAACATCAAAAGAGGAATAAAGAGTGTGCCTAATTGATCCAAACATCAAAAGAGGAATGAAGATAAAAAATTACGATCATCAAATTTGTGAGCTTCATTGTTAGTTTCAGGTAGTAGAAGGACTTCCATACTGTAATCTTTTCTAAGTTTGTTCTCAGTTTAGGGAGTAGTTGCTTCCTTGGGTTGAAGCCCTAAAACAAAGTCTGCAGGGACTTAAAGCTTCCTTGGGAGTGACCCTAAAAAAAAGTCTTCAGGGAGTAGTAGCTTCTTTGGGTTGTAGTCCTTAAAAAAAGTTAGTAGGGAGTAGTAGCTTCCTTGGGTTATAGCCCTAAAAAAGTTGTAATCGTTTTGAGCTTCATATATTGTGAGTTAATCCTCACCATGGTTTTTATTTGTGTTGATCTTTCATGTTTATATTAATGAAGTAAAGTTTAAGTTTTAATCTGCTCCAGAGGATTTGAAGTTTTTTTGGATATTGATTCACCCCCCTCTCAGTATCTTTGTGTGTTCAACAATTGGTATCATAGACAAGTTACTTAGAATAAGCTTAATCACTTGAGGAAGGTCTGGGATGGCTCATAATGGATCTCACAAGGCACCTATGTTTGATGGAACAAATTATTCCTTTTGGAAGCTAAGGATGGAAAACTATCTATCTTCTCTAGGGTATTGTATTTGGCAATCTGTCAAGAAGGGATACATTGCTTCTGTTAGTGATCCTACAGATGCATATGAGATTAATCTGTATAAGAATAATGCCAAGACAAAGAATTCTATCATGAGTGGGCTAGTTGATTCAGAACTTGTGAAGGTAATGGGTTGCAAATCTATTGAGGATGTCTAAATAAAACTTGAAAGCATTTATGAAGGAGATAGTAAAGTGAAGCAATCGAAGATGCAAATCTTCAAGAGAAAATTTGAGACCTTGAGGATGTCAAAAGAAGAAGACATTGCCATTTATATGCTCTAGGCAGATGAAATAGTTAATGGCACCAAAGGACTTGGTGAAGAAGTGAAAGAAGATGAGATTGTGAAGAAGGTTCTGAGATCTCTTCCTAAATCTTATAGTCATAAGGTTTTTTCTATTGAGGAAACTCAGGATTTGGATAAATATATAGTAGATCAATTTTTTGGCTTTCTCACAGCATTTAAAATGAGAGAATTTGATAAAGATGCTCCAAAGAAGGAATGGACATTCAAAGAAAGTAAGAAGACAAAAGATGAAGCAACTAATCAAGATGATGACCTTGATGAGGTAGAGGAAAAATTTGTAAGAAGATTGAAGAAGGGAACAAGCAAATACAAAGGTAAGTTACTTTTCAAGTGTTTGAATTGTGGAAAAATTGGTCATTTTGCTTCTAAATATCCTTTCAAAGAATCAAAAGGTAGTAACAAAAGAGAGAAGCCCAAAAGTAGTATGTATTCCATGGAGAATAGTTTTTCTTCAGAAGATGAGGATCATGATGATTCAAATGATGAAACACTTTTTTATGGCCTTGAATGTTGGTGACAAAAAGGATGATATTGGAAAATGTGAATAGTCTGATACCTTGCAAGCTGACCAAAATAATAAAAAATCAATGGTAGTATGGACTTGATTTCATGCAAAAGAAGAAGCCAATTCTTGGGCAATTGACAGTGGTTGCTCTAACCACATGACTAGTGACAAGGAGAAGTTTATCGGCCTTAAGAAATGGAATGCTGGAGCTGTTAAGTTTGGTGGTGATGAGCTAGCACAAATCTATGGAAAGGGTGCTATAACTATTGATGGGAAGAACATGATTGAGGATGTCCTCCATGTCAAATGGATAAAGCATAATATTCTTAGTGTTAGTTAGATGTGCAGTATAGAATACAATCTTACTCTTCATGCCAAAGGTTGTGAAATTAGGAAGGCAAGGTCTAGAAAATTAGTTACAGAAGGTATCAAGACATGGAGATATCTATCATCTAAAGGAGGTAAATAGAAGAATCTGTTTATCAGCTCAATCCAGTGAGTGTTCCCTGTGGCACAAATTAATGGAACACATCAACTTTGATAATATGGTAAAGATCAACTCTATTCATGCGGTGAGAGATATGCCCAAGATAACCAAGCTTGCAAACACATTATGCAAGGAATGTCAAATGGGAAAGCAGATAGACAAATTTCAAGAGCAAGGAGTATTCTTCTACAATGCCTCTAAAGTTTATTCATACTGACCTATGTGGCCCTACAAGAATAAAGAGTCAACAAGGTGAAAGGTACTTCATGTTTCTTATTTATGATTATTCTAGAGTGAGTTAGGTTACTTTCTATTTGGTTGTGTGGTTGTCATTGATGTCAACACTTTGTTTAGGTTGTCATTGATGTCAACATTATGATTATAGACTTATGATGATTATGGTGTGCTAGCAGTGGTTGCTGATGTTCATGGATGGATGTCATCCTTGATCAATGTCAAGTAAGGTTGTATTGAGCATATTTGTGGTCAAAAAAGATGATTTCATGATGAAATATTAAGATGGGAATTAGAAGCATTAAGATGAATGATGACATATTAAGATGGAATTAGAAGCTATGTTGAGGATAAGAAGATGTTGTTGATGACCTGTAGCATGTTGTGTGCTCTTTCTTGATGATCCTAAGAAAGTATGAGTTGCTACAAGAAGGTTATGTTTTCTGGATGTTGGTGAAGATTTCTATTGCAGGAAGTTGCCTAGAAGATTGTCTGGTAAAATTCCCTGCATTCCTCCGCATTTGAAGATATGGTCATGCGGTTCATAAGTTGTTTAGTGTGATTTAAAGGTACTAAATACAAAGTTTTAGATCATTTGATCCTCTATAGTGAAAGTTATAAATGATAGAGTTCTGGTTTGTTCTCTTGCAGTATAATGTGATGATGAAGGCTGATTTAAATCCTCTGTACTCCTCCACAAGTGAAGGTTTGCTCATGCAGTTTTTTGAACATGATTAGAGATGTTCAATGCATGCTACTTTGCAGTTTCAGGTGATTTGAAGGTCTGCAAGTTCAATTTTCAAATGACAGAGGTGATATAGATGGTTTCAGATGCCTAATTGTTCTCAGGACATGGATGTGTACTTGTGCTAGTTGGAGAATGCACAGATCAGTTATATGGGTTTATGAGGACATTCTACATGTAGCTATGCTTCTCAGGTTTGATGTACATGAAAATATTTCAAGTTTCCAGTACCGTACAAAGTTTTCAAGTCAGTATGGGAAGATTTAGTGTTGTTGAGGTTGACTGAGGTATGTTGGTGATGTACACCATAATGTTATTGTTGTTGATAACTGAGAGGGGGGTGAATCAGTTATCTTGATTACTTCTACTTTCTGATCTTCCTTAACAATTAATGTAGCATTAAATCATATAAGCAAACATAACCATAAAATAGAAATAACATCAATACACATGACACAATGATTTTGATGTGGAAAACCCTGTTAAGGGAAAAAACCACGGGGTGATTAACCTAAGATTGTATTCTCTGTTAGAAGAATAAGATAGTACAAAATGGCACTTGCCAAATAGGGCTCACTGCCTGAGCACACTACTCACAAGAGGCTTACTACCTACAATAGTTTATACAAGGAAACTAGATACTTGAACTGATGAGAAGCATCCACATATACCGAGGTTCAGTTCTGGTTAGGTTCAATACACTGATTTGCTACACTTCATTCTTTCTCTTCTTTGGTGCTGCTATCCTATCACATACTGGACCTGCCTTACTACTCTTCTTCTTTTCTTCACACACCACAACACAACACAACACCTCATACCGAAAACAATCTGGTATATATATCTGCACCGAGGATTTCATCCACTTTCTAGTCGGCATCTAGAATACTTATTATTTTCCCAAACTCTTGGTTTGTCGGCTGAATCCTTGCTTATCAAGTGATAAGTATCAAAGAGATGCTCATAGAAGTGATCAATCATGTCGGCCAATCATGAATGATACCTTAGTAAGCTTGATCACCATCAATATCTCATCTGGATCAAGATCTAATGCTCTACCGGTTAGTTCTTCCTTTGTCAACTCTACCAAATAGGAGCCCAACACTGAGGTGCTCATATCTTTTCACTCTTTCATCACCGGAGGCTCAATCTCTGGAATGTATTAGTCAAGGTACACCTCTTGACTTTCCCAAGTCCGCACTTTACTAAGATACTTCCTTTGAGAGATCCAGACCTGACTATCAGACCTTTCCACAAGCTCTGTTCTTGCTTACTGGACCATAACACTCTTCAATCTGACTTCTGGTATAGGCATGCCATGTCCTACAGATGTGTGGGATGAACTTTGTTGCCATCAATGACAACAATCATGAAGCTACAATGTGTCTCTTGCCAACAATTGTTGTGCAGAGTTCAAGGAATGTTAGGAGATGGTGCATAGGTCCTTCCAACTCATCTGGAAGAATAAAAAGCAATGTTTAATTATTCATGAGTACCACCAAGATTGTGAAGACTAATGTGCTACAAGCTTCATGTTTTTTTGCTTAAGGATGACCTATTTCAAATTTGTGAAGCATGTGGATGTTATTCCTTGAAGGGTGTTGCTGTGAAGGATATTTAGGACTAGGCTAAGTATGTGTTGGGATCCGCAATGCATGTGTCTCTTTCTAGAGTTATGTGTAGTTCATGTTAAGGCTTGCTCTCTACATGTTTCATGTTGTGTGATCTCTGGATGACTTGTAAAATATAATATTCTTGTTGTATTAGTTAACTTGTAATGTAATGAATGTAATGTCATGTATATATTGTAATCCTAGTTGATCTAGGTGAGACATGATTGTGAAGATGAGAATATGAGAGAAAAGAGAAGAATATGAATATGATATGTATTATGATGTGCGATTGAAGGAGAAAGAGCAAAAGCAATAAGGGCTATCCTCATTCATCTTGAAGACATTTTTGTGATAGGGGGAAAGTAAAGAGTGTGCCTAATTGATCCAATCATCAAAAGAGGAGTGAAGAGGCAGAATTGCAATCATCAAAGTTGTGAGCTTCATTTTTAGTTTCAGGGAATAGAAGGACTGTCATAGTATAATCTTTTCTAAGTTTATTCTTAGTTCATGGATTAGTTGCTTCCCTAGGTTGGATCCCTAAAACAAAGTCTGCAGGGAGTTGTAGCTTCCTTGGGAGTGACCCTAAAATAAAGTCTTCAAGGAGTATTAGCTTCCTTGGATTGTAGTCCTAAAACAAAGTCAGCGGGGAGTAGTAGTTTCCTTGGGTTGTAGCCCTAAAACAAAGTTATAATCTTTTTGAGCTTCATATATTGTGAGTTAATCCTCACCGTGGTTTTTCCCCTTTTGAGGTTTTTCCACATACATCTGGTGTTATGTGTTGATGTGCTTTGTGTTGATCTTTCACATTCATATTAATGTTGTAATGTTTAGGTTTTAATCTGCTCCAGAGGATTTAAAGTTTGTTTGGATACTGATTCACCCCCCTCTCAGTATCCTAGTGTGTTCAACAAATTCCTAGGAGGATACTAGTATGTCCAAACCCACCACTTGTTCAAATAGCCCTACTCATTGTTCCTAGAAACTTTATAAATTGGAATACTGGTAGCCCACTGATTATGCCAGACCCACCAGCAATATGGGACCCAATCCCAACTAATTCTCTTAAGGAACTACCCAAGTATATAGGGGAAGACTCAGTAAATCTTGAACATCACCTGCAAGATGTGGTTGATATCTGTATAGTTCACTATGTGATAGAATAAAACATCTCCTTAAGGCTACTGCTGACATCATTCAAAGGTATAGCTCTTGACTAGGATAGATCTTTGTCTTAGGCACATGGGATCAGCTAGGAGATCTATTCTTTGAAAGATTCAATGAGAAATGAGACAAATCCTCACTCTTACAACAACTCATTACCATTAAGAGAGCATCACAAGAAGTAATTACTGACTTCAACACTTAGCTTCATAAGACTTGGCAACGGATTCCATTGAACTTGCCCTCATCTAGGTATGGCCATTGTCTTCTCTTTGAAATCTTTTAATTTAGAGATAGTAATAATGATTGAGTGCTTAGGAGGATAAACTCTCCCAGGCTCGTATGACCTATCGGTAGGAGCTAAAAATAACCTTATAGATGCTAGAAAGATTCCCCCCATGCCTCCTATGCTAGTGTTCCCTGAGCTATCATTTACAAGAAGGAGTTCCTATAGCCAAGGTCCTCCAACCTAATACAAGGCTGGTTCCTTCCTCCCCTGTATATGCCTATCCTACTTCTCTAGTTCTAAGGCTTGTGGTACCACCTCCGTAGGTTTTCTCAAAAATAGACGATATGAAGAGTATCTTGTGAAACTTTTGGAATGAGATCATTAATCTCAAGATACAACAAGGCTCATATCCAAGACCTCCCTATCAAGGCTACTAGAATCCTAGGCCCCCATATCAACCTAATAGGTATCATAACTCCCAAGGAGCAAGTCGATCCCAACAATAGCTCATATCGGTCTCTAATCCTTTGCAAAAAATCTTTCCTAACCTAGTGCACAACTTGATTCCTAGACAAAACAATGTTGTAGATGATTAAAATGCATGGTGTCTCCAATAAAATGAAATTCATCCACCTAGAGCTTACCCATGGGGAAAGATTTAGCAAATAGTAGCAGAGCAAAGGAAATAAGGATTTCAAGGATGATCCTAGACTAGGATATCTTCATACCAATCCCCAGGGGTGGAAAACACTATCTTAATGGCCTAGATGTAGGGAATGTCATTGCAACAAGAAGAGGAGATAGTTCCTAAACATGCATTGTTCTCATGGATTAAAGGAGAAGATGTGATGTTTGCAAATGATCCCTCCACTTCAAAGACTCTACAAGTTTAGTTTGATTACATCACATGCTCTAAGAGACATATGGGGGTAATTTGGAAGCAGTCCTTCGACTTGATCCAACTCTTCAAAGAAGACCAACCTCTCCTATCAATTAGACATTCAATTACAAGATACCACTGTAGAATTGTGGGATGAAAACACAGAGTAATGCAACACCAATCATTCTAGTAGAAAGACCAAGATACATTGGATATGTCCTAAAATTATAGATTCCTTTTGAGCTCAATGTGGTGGAACAACTAAAGAAATCCCTAGTTAACATCTCCTTATGGGATGTTCTATCTATCCCAGAACAAAAGACATTACTCCTAGAAGCTCTGGAAAAGAAAGAGGACATAATCCTAGCAAAACCATCAACCCCTAGTGCATAGGAAGAGGTAATACAACCCAGAAACATAGCGTAGGCTCAAAGCCCAATAGTCCTCATGAATACAAAAGTGGAAGTAAGTAAGCCTAAGCCTGCTCCTTTCTACAACATAGTGATAATAAACAAGAAATTAATACATAATTCTATGATAGACTCTAGTGCTAGCACTACACTCATGCCTAATAAATTAGCAAATTTCCTTTGACTAGAATATGAACCTTTGCAAAAGGGAGTCAATAGTTGGATGAGAAGCAATGTAAAAATAGGAGTCATCAATGCTCTATCCCTCACATTATATGCTTGCCCAAAATCACAATTCTTGAAGAGGTGGTAATCATTGATATCTTGCCAGCTTTCTACCTCTACCTATCATGAGACTTCACAATGAAGATTAGTGGATACCTCTCTAGATTGGACCCACCTTATCCTCAAGATCAAATATATCTCAAAGATGAAGATCTTGTTGGAACCTCTCCAATAGGAACATATCACTCATGAGGTGATGCCAATCTTTGATTAAGCTCACACCATGTTGTCAAAAGAAGAGAAGCAAGAGATTGATCTCCTTGACCAAGATTCTGAAAATAGAAGCCGATCCAATGGAGAGGAGGCACTCCAATTTGATGCTATGTAAACCAATCCCTATGGAAATTTTGATTCCACAGGGTTAGAGATGCATATTATCTATGATATAGAATAGGTCATCCCAGAATGTGAAAATCATTCGTAAAGTTTGGCACAAGATTCAAACGAACACAGTTGTGAAGACTATTTTTTATGGCACAAGATGCTTAAATGGTTCAGGATCTGGTATATGCCTCATTTCTCCTTAGGTAAAAAGGATTCTAAAGGATTTCCTCTTTTAGTTTAGTTGTACAAATAACAAGGTTGAATATGAAGTGCTGGTGCAAGGTCTCCTTTTAGCTGAAAAGCTAAAGATCAAACAACTACAAATAATTGGGATTATGAACTGGTCATCAAACAAGTAAAAGAAGCGATCACGACCAAAAATATCAAAATGAGGTCTTACTAGCATAGGGTATGGGACCTATTATAAGGCTTCGAGCCATTGAATGTGAAAGTAATCCCAAGGATTCAAAACAAGGAGGTTGATAGGATGGCTCAAATAGGATCCCAATTCGATCCAGCAAGAGACCTCCTAGGAAATAAGGATGTGATCAAATTTATCATAAGGCCCTCAATCCCAGATAATGAAAACTATTGGCAAGTGTTTGAAAGCGATGAGTAGATCGATATATTCCTATAATAGTTAAGGGAATTTGCAAACCAATTACAACAAAAAATAGAAGAAGCTTATGGGGACCAGATCGTGTATCTAAGGTCCAACAAGATTCCTAAAGGCCTTATAACTTTGGAGAGCCGTTTTGACTCAGATGATGTCAAAGGAGACAAGGGGGAGTTATCCTCTATCATATCCATTGATAGAGGAGACTATACTAGAATTAAGGTCCACCCTGGAAGGAGGGTTAAAGTAGGAAAGGTTACCAAACAAGTTGAAAGGGACATGCTTGTGTCTTTTTGCAAGAAATATGATAGAGTCATGGCCTAAAATTATGAATACCTCAAAGGATATGAAAAATAAATAGTTCAACATGCCATTGAACTAATGCTCAAGGCAAAGCTAGTTCAACAAAGATAGAGACCAGTCAATCTGAATATAGAGCTACTCATTAAACAAGAGTTGAGAAAGCTAATTGATTTTAAGATTGTTTTTCCAATCAAACATTCAACATGGTTCTCCAACTTGGTTCTAGTAAGGAAGAAAATGGAGAAGTAAGACTTTGTGTCAACTTCAAAGACCTTAACCGAGTGTCGCTCAAAGACCATTATTCTCTACTTTCTGTGGAGTAGATATTACAAATAGTCACAAGATCAGAGAGATTTTCTCTGCTCAATGGTTTCTTTGGATATAACCAGATATGGCTAAAGAAAGAGGAATAGTACAAGACCACCTTCACCACAAAGTGGGGTACATTGACTTATGTCAAAATGCCTTTTGGCCCTCAAATGTTGGAGTGATCTTTCATTGTACCATGGATATTACTTTATGTTGAATACAAATAATATTGAGAGTGGGGGGAGGGTGAATCAGTATTCTAAAAAACTTTTCATTTACACATTTATTAATCCATTTACTAAATTCAATAACATGAAAGCAGAGTAAACACAAGAAGAGAAGCCACAAATTCATAACACATAGACACTAGGATTTTTATGTGGAAAATGAAAAATGGGAAAAACCATGATGAGTGTTAGCTCACAATATATTATGGTAATAATACCAAATTACATGAAGGCTCACTGTCCAAAGAAGTGTTCACTGCAATAGGCTCACTGCCAAGAAAATAGAAGAGAAGATAGAAGAAAGATTGGCTCACTACTAAGAGACGACTATTGCAAATGCATCTACAAAATTTTGAAGTGCAGTTCCATTTATAGCTTAGTATACAGATTCAAATGTCTTCATAATGTCTGCCCTGCTTTTCTGCTCTGTTTTACATATGCTCTACCCTTCTACACTTATTATTTTTTCTGATCGCAAACTACCTTAGATCATACACACATCTAATTCACATAATATCCACACATTTAACTCTCTCCAACACCTAAATTCATCGAGCATATATATTCACAACAAGATTTATCTCACAATTAGGTCACCAAGCCAAACATGAAATGTGTATACAAATGTTATACCTTGTCGGCTTGATCTTGTGCACAAATAGCAATGTGAACTCAAACAAACATACAATAGTCTTCATATGGGTCGGCACCAATCATTCAACCACTTAGATTGATTGTTCAAATAATATATCTTCTCCGCATATAGATCTAACATGTCTATCGGCTTGTTCCTTAAGAACACACTTGACCAATTCAACTGTCACATCATAACTTCCACTGCGGACCATATGAGACTCTAAAAATCATATCAAACATTCATAATTGACCTCTTAGTATACCTTTAGAACTGTAGGGCATCATAGTCCTTTATAGGAAAATGTGGATCTTGGAATTGTTGCTCTGTCACAGTGAAATACTGTCAAACTGGAATATGATACTGGAGAACTTGTAGAATATGATCTGTTGAGCTTTAGAAGCTATAACTCTGGATTTAGGTAGTCATGGTATGTATCTTTGCTACCTCAAAAACCACAAGACAAAATATGCCATAGTGGAGGAATGCGAACCCTTTTTCTCTGGTACTGTGCACTATTCCTGACTTATCTCTATTCACCCAGACTTAGATATTTCACCATATGACTTCCAGAGGAAGTCAAGACTTGAATAATGGAACATATGATCACTAGGTAGTTATGAACAACATACCTGAACTACATACAAATGACTTTAACTGCGGAGGCATACCATCTCAAACACAGTCACTTACTGTGTATAATGTATACTGCCCATACTTAGTCATTTATTCTTTTGGAGTAAAGTCTCTTTTCCATGCCGGTAGAATCCCTTTGCCTTGTTGCCATCAATGACAACATTCAACATTCATCAAAGTAGTGTCTCTTGCCAACAATCTCCCCCTTTGGCATTGATGGCAACACTTAGTGAAAAATGTTTATCTGCTCCCCTTTAATATATACACTCTGTTATTCTTCTCCCCCTTAGGTGTTTTCCCATTTTTCACTGGTTTTCTTCTCCCCCTTTGATATCAATGGCAAAGGTTGATGTCAAATGTGTCTATACAAAAGTCAAAATTTTGTCAAGACAACAAGAACTGCAAAAATTGTCATATTCTGCCACATATGTACAAATACAATCTTTAACTTAATTTGATGTGGATTGTAGGATGTCATTGAAAATATTCTTGATTTGAGCCATCTCTCTATCCCAACTCTTCTTTACATTGTCCAAAATTTGAATATGGTCATTTATGAGGAATACTAATTTCTCTTCCTTTTGTATATCAGAGGGTGTGTCAATTAGTGTACTTACCTGCAGGGATTCTATTGCAAGATTTGACATTGAATCAAGCTTAGGACTTATCAGTTCTCTCAACTGACACATTCTATTTTTATTTTGATCCCTCTTATTTAGTAGATTACCCAAGTTATTATGAATATTGATGACTTGTATCAGAGGGTGTGTCAATTAGTGTACTTACCTGCAGGGCTTCTACTACAAGATTTGACATTGAATCAAGCTTAGGACTTATCAGTACTCTCAAATGACACATTCTATTTTTATTTTGATCCCTCTTATTCAGTAGATTACTCAAGTTATTATGAATATTGATGACTTGTATCTCTTTGCTACTGACTAACTCAGCTGCCGGATCAAATGACTTAGATATATTTATCAATTGCAGCTCCAGATCCTTGATCTTTTCTTCTATTTCCCTTGTAGCTTCCAGCCATGATAAACAAAACTTATACAAGTCACAAGCTTCTTTAATAGCACTCTATATACCTTTTATTCCATTATTTGATAGAGTTTTATCATTTACTAACATGGTCTTCAAGTCAGCTAATCTTTTCTCATAAAACTCTTTCCTTACTTTTGTTTCTTCAAACTTTTCAAAAGATTCAAAATGCATACTTATAGAGTTTATAAGTCCCTTGAGTTGATTTGTTGAAGACATTGAGGTATCCTTTTGATATGATGGCATTAGCTTCTCCAAAATGCTGGATGCTTCACCAATTAACTCACTATCCTATATGTGTGACTTCAATATTTCTTCATGTACCTTTGCTTGCACAATTAATACCAATCTAAATTTCTACATTGAGTCCAAGTTTATTGGACCTTGCAAAAATTTAGGCTTATCCAAGACTTGTATCTCTCTTTCCAAGAATTCCTTAACAGACTCTGCAGTGTCTCTTGCTATACCAGACACTTCTTCTTCTTGGTTTTGTTCTAGAGGATCTAAATCCATGGCATCATTTGCATCATCCTTTTGTTCTAGTACAAAGTTCTCCTCAGTGTGTTCCTCTTCTTGATCATCAGTTTTATTTTTCTCCTTAGTTTTTTCCTTGTCTGTTTGGTCATCAGTTTGTTGTTCTAGAGGAAGACTTGTCTCAGTTTGATCCTTATCAGTTGTACTTAGACTATTAGTCGCAGGGGAGTGACCTTCTTTCTCCTTTAACTCTTCATCATTTTCATCTCACCCTTGGTCTAGGCTAACTTCCAGAATAGGTGTGTCATCTCCAACACCTGTTTCTTCATTATCATATATTGTTGCAAGATGAAATTTCCTCAATGATTTCAGAGTGATTTCCTCAGTCTCCTTGACTACCTTCTCAATGTCATCTGAAATGAGAGTGTTCATCCTCCTCTTTGTTCTAAATTATTTATGCAACACTTTAGAGACATTTGCTTTTTCTTCCAGTGCGATCTCTGGAAATAACTTTATTAGTGTATGCTCTCTAAGTTCAACATCCTTAGCCATAGCAGCTTCCTTTCTTGCAGACATTATACTTCCCAAACTATTTGGGAGATCAATAATTATCTTAGTGAGATCTTTATTATATTTATCCAAGTATTTGACAACATAATTCTCAATGATCCTTTTATCTGCATCATTGTAATCATCATACAATTGGGCAATAGGATTTAAATTGCCATCAATTGTAATTTCCTTCAAAACTTCCTCTAGACACATTGTAGCCTATACTTTCATAGGCTTTGCCTTCTTTTCCTTCTTTCTTCCTTTCCCCTTACCAGAGGGCTTGCCTTAACCAGTACCGGAGGCTTTTGCTGATTTAACCTTCATTTTTTTAACTTCTTCATCAGATTTTGTTTCTTCATTCATCATCTTCTCCAATACTCACATACATCCTTTTACCTTTAGTCTTTAATCTTTTGTGCCTTTGATCTGTAGGTTTCTTTGCAGGTTCTTCCATAGAGGGTATGGGACTGGAGGACATAGATGCAGCTTCTGCAGAGGTAGATCCTCTAGTTCTTCTTTTTGTCACTATTGGGTTCTTTGGTTTCTTCTTAGGCTCTTCCGGAGTCTTAACTGGTTCACTTTCCTTCTTTTCTTTTATTGTCCTCTTTGCTTGAGCTTTTTCTCTTGCTTCAGAGATTTGTTCTTTTGTGAATCCTTGACTTTGTGCATATTCTTTGGTTGTTTTTCTTGCCTTCTTCTAAATTTTATGCATTCTTTGTTCCAAATGGATTTTTGTTGGCAATTCCTCATAGGTCCCAAATCTTTCTTCTTTGAGATCCCTGGGTTTACTTAACATGTGTTGGGCATAATTATCCAATATTTTTCCATCTACTTCATACCCCATTGGCATAATCCAGACTGTTCTAGGCTCAACACCCTCCATCATCCATTGGTATTTTGTAACAATGAAGCATATGTCATTTTTGTATTTGTCAACAATTTCCTTGGGAATCTTGTCCCTAGATTGCATAATTCTTTGGAAATTCTTGAAATAGTCCCATAGGGTTGAGTTCCATTTCTCATAGCTCCCTATGTTGCTTAAATGGTCCCTAATTTGCACTACAACTGGTTGATTGTTTAACCAGAACAAGTTTCTCATTTTGGGCAATTCATGCATAAAGTAGAAAAATAAACAGACGATCAACTCACCAAACTTGAAGGGGTATTTTTTCTCCTTTGTTTTCTTTAGGTTTTCCATTAATTGTTGTCATAGCAATTCACAGAGGTCATAGTCTACATTTTCTTTAATCATCTGATAGGTAGTATATATAGTAGTACTGGAGACATAGTTCTCCTGATTGGTGAAATAGATATTATATCCAATTACCATTGACACAAACCTCAATGCATGATCTGTAATATCATTAACTGTTAGTGCCCTTTTGTCAAATTGGGCTTCAGTTGCTTTAGTTACAGTGTTATTTTTTACAACTTTCAACAAGGGCATGCTACTAGTAGAATTTAGTCCCAGGGTCACAGCCCTAATTGCATCCTTAGTGATTTTAAAGGGCTTATCAAGCCACATGAACTCATCATGAATCATGTTTAACATGTATCAAACCCATTCATCTTCCACAAATGTAGGAAAGTCTTTGTACTGAATGAATTTCTTTACTTCCAAAGCTTTGTATTCTTCCTTCAACTCAAACTGGTCACCACTTAGATGATTTTGATATAGATCTGAGAATTTGTTGTCACCAAGTTCTTCTAGGGCAACATGAATGTAAGCCCTAACTTCCTCCGTGTGTATTACACTATGTGGAATATCTAAAAATACACCCATTAGATCGACTTCTATTGATTTGAAGGGATGCTTCTTGAATTTTGGTCGAGCTCGCTCAGTGATATCAACAACTTGTGGAGCTGCCATTTTTGCAAGGATTTAAATAGATTCACAATAGGGTTTCAGCTATAAACACCTCTTTTACTAAATTAGGGTTTACTTGCTTCGAATTGTTCTGGAAATCACTATAGTCACTTGGAATTTTGCTTCAATTCTCCTTAGACACTTGATAGCTTGAGCACAAAGTGAATTGTTTGTCAAATGAGCTCCTTTTTAACCCTTGTTATGAAAAATAAAGTTGTCATAAATGCATGTTCTCAAAAAGTTGTTAAAACTCTTCACTAAAGAATACAGTCGATTAGGATTGCTCTGCAATGCTCTGCACTAGAACCATTTCTACCAGAATTTCTTTTAAAAGATGTGTCATATAAAGATTTTCATCATATCTTCATGCCGTATTCTAGCACTGACTATCTGACTAGGGGATTAGGATTTTTAATGTAGCTCCCCCTGAGCCAAAGCTCCCAATTTACTTCCTAGAGGAATTATCTACACCAGAGGCTAGTGCAGATCCATCCCTAGCCTCATTAACATCCTTCTTAATCCAAACCTTGCTCATTTCCTTCTTGATTTCCACTGTATCAACCTTATTTTTACCTTTATATTCTCTCTGCTCTATTTTCCTCTTCTCTATAGGATAGTCTCTTTTCTCATTTTTACATCTGTAGAATTTTGCAACATGTCCAAACTTATTGCAATTGTAGCATACCACATTCCTCTGTCCCCGATTCCTTCTATTGATTGAATTCATTCTTGATCTGTATTGGTTAGCCATATGTCCAAATCTATTGCATGCAAAGCACTTTCCATTGAAGTATTGAGTATTCCTTGCATTTTTAAAACCATTCCTTACCAGACTTCTGCATTCGTTTGATCTATGATCAATTTTCTTGCAATTGAAACATTGACCAGAGAATGATGGAACATTTTGATTCATTCTACTCCTACACTGAGTAGTCTTGTGACCAAACTTATTGCAATTAAAACAATAACCATTGAAAGATGGGTACCTTTGAGCATTTGGCTACCTGACTAGAGGTCTTCTAGGTCTTCTTCTTTGATTTCAGAGTTAGTTGCCTTTGTTTTGCTTCATCTCAGTGTTTTTTTACTTGATTTAGAACCTTCTCCTTTTTTAAATCCCAAGCCTTTCTTGTCATCTGAACTCTTCCGAATTTCAATCAACTCCTCAAGTTGTGCAGAGCTTATTTTAAATTTTTCTTTATAGCTATTGGCTGCTTCCAGATCATATTTCAGAAGTAACACATCTTTTCCCAATTTTTCACATTCCTCAGACTTATCTTTCAATATTTGATTCAAATGTTTCTCAGCTTTTTCTTTCTCTTCAGCCAACCTTGATAAATTATTTAGGGTTTCATTTGCTTCAATCAAATGTTCACTTAGCTCTCTATTTTTTTTCTTTTGATCTTTTAACTTGCTCTTTTAGCTTCAGGATGCATTCATCTGCTTCTTTGACATTCACTTTCAAATCTTGGATATTAGCTTCATACTTATCAAGATCTTCAAGGGTTGTTTTTAATTCTTGATCAAATGTGACACTGCCTGGAGTAAGATACCTTCTGGCTGCCATGAGTACTCTTTCCCAGATCTTCCTTAAGCTATTAAACTTCTTCCAAGGAACCTTTCTTTGATACCAATTATTGAATACAAAGAATACTGAGAGTGGGGGGTGAATCAGTATTCTAAAAAACTTTTCATTCACACATTTATTAATCCATTTACTATATTCAATAACATGAAAGCAGAGTAAACACAAGAAGAGCAACCACAAATTCAAAACACATAGACACCAAGATTTTTATGTGGAAAACCCAAAAAGGGAAAAACCACAGTGAGTGTTAGCTCACAATATATTATGATAATAATACCAAATTACATAAAAGATCATTGCCTTAGGGCTCACTACCCAAGGCCTCATTGCAATAGGCTCACTACCAAGAAAATAGAAGAGAAGATAGAAGAAAGATTGGGTCACTACCAAGAGATGACTACTGCAAATGCATCTATAGAATGCTAAAGTGCAGTTCCATTTATAGCTTAGTATACAGATTCAAATGTCTTCATAATGTCTGCCCTACTTTTTTGCCCTATTTTACATATACTCTTCCCTTCTACACTTATTATTTTTCTGATCACAAAACTGCCTTAGATCGCACACACATCTAATTCACACAATATCCACACATCGTACTCTCTCCAACACTAAAATTCATCAAGCATATATATTTGCAACAAGATTTATCTCACAATTAGGTTGGCAAGGCAAACATGAAACATGTATACAAATTTTATACCTTGTCAGCTTGATCTTGTGCACAAATAGCAATACAGACTTAAAAAAAATACAATAGTCTTCATATTGGTTGGCACCAATCATTCAATCACTTAGATTGATTGTTTAAACAATATATCTTCTCTGCATATAGATCTAACATGCCTGTCGGCTTGTTCCTTAAGAACACACTTGACCAATTCAACTGTCACATCATAACTTCCACTGCAGACCATATGAGACTCTAAAAATCATATCCAACATTCATCATTGACCTCTTAGCATACCTTCAGAACCACATGACATCATAGTCCTTTATAGCAAAATGCGGATCTTGGAACTGTTGCTTTGTCACAGTGAAATACTGTCAAACTGGAAGCCAATACTGGAGAACTTGTAGAATATGATCTGTTGATCTTCAGAAGCTATAACTCTGGATTTAGGTAGTCATGGTATGTATCTTTTTTGCATCAGAACTGTAAGAAAAAATGTGCCATAGTAGAGGAATGAAGACCCTTTTTCTCTGGTACTGTGCACTGTTCCTAACTTAACTCTATTCACCCGGACTGAGATATTTCACCATATGACTTCTAGAGGAAGTCAGGACTTGAATACTGGAACATATGATCACTAGGTAGTTATGAACAATATACTTGAACTGCATACAAATGTCTTTAACTATGGAGGCATACCATCTCAAACATTGTCACTTACTTTGTATAATGTATACTACCCATACTTAGTCATTTATTCTTTCGAAGTAAAGTCTCTTTGCCATTCCTATAGAATCCCTTTGCCTTGTTTCCATTAATGACAACATTCAACATTCATTAGAGTAGTGTCTCTTGCCAACACTTTCAAGGAACTAATCAATAAGATCATTCTAGTATAGCTAGATGATTTTACTATGTTTTCCAAGTTGGAAGCTAATCATTCTAATCATTTGAAGAAAGTTTTCTAGAAGCATCAGGAGTTTGGAATATCTCTGAACTAGATGAAGTGTATTTTCATATTTATCCAAGGTAAAGTTCTAGGACACATCATTTCAAAGGAAGGAATTTGCATTGACCTAGAGCAACTCAAGGAAATTATAGAACTACCAGTGCCAATGAATAAAAAGGTGGTCCAATATTTCTTAGGAAAGATCAATTTTGTTAGAAGATTCATTTCAGACTTTGCAGGGTTAGCTTGCCCCATCACCGTGATGCTCAAAAAGGATGCAAATCTTAAATGGACAACCAAAGGGAGACTGGCTTTTGAAAGGATCAAACATGCAATATCTTCTACCCTAGTTCTCATCAATCTATATTTCTCAAAGGAATTTATAATGTATGTATATGGAGATGACCACAGTATAGCAGCGGTGTTGATGTAAAAGGAGGAATCAAATAAAGGGGAGTACCCTATTGCTTTCTGTATACGCCTAAAAATGACACAAATCATCCTAAATAAATATTCTAAATGTTTATTCCCTTCTTCTATTAATTAAATAAATATTCTAAATTTATTTAATCGATTCACTGTTCCATAATTAAATAAATTCTATTTATTTAATTAAAATCCTTCCATTTGTCCTTCACAATTAAATAATTATAAATTATTTAATTAAGCCTAATTCCTCTATCCTAAAGTTCTAAATTCAAAAATCCACATCACCTTTACACCTCACCTTTTCCACCTCACCTTGTCCACCTCATCAGGTTGCACATGTAATTAAATATATTTAATATTTAATTATCTTATTTTCCCTCACCCATATGGCCTATTTCTTCTCCAATCAGAGGTCAGTTAACCAATCAATCAAGTCTATTAACTAACCTGTCAGTTGAGTCAAATCCTCAATCAATCCAGTCAGTTCCACAATCCACTCTTCTAACTGATCAATCAATTCTGTTAACAGACCAGTCAATGGAGTTAACTCTCCAATCAGTTTTGTCACATCCCACCTTTCATGATGGAGCTGGGACACTTGTCACATTTCCACTGGTTGCACATTCCTCAACCATCCTCAACCATTGATCTTCATATCTTCTCTCAACCGTTGATTCCTATTCCTCCGGGTCTATAAATGAAGCTTCATCCCTTCATTCTAATCATCCAGGCTTTTGACATCGTTACTCTGCAGAAATATCACCAGCGCGCCTTTGGCACCCATTTGTCATCTACAAGCTTGAGATCATCATTGTTGCATTGGAGCTCACCTTCATTGCATATCACACTACAGCCGTTCACCATCGACTTCCTCCAACAGCTTTTAAAAGATTGCACTCTCTGAGGGCTCATCTCATCTGCGAAAGGACGATTCGTGATAGGCGAACAACAGAAGTTTCGAAACGGAAGAGGTTTGCTGTGTTTGTTCATTGCTTTGTTCATTTGAATCTTCTTTGTTTCTCTATTCTGTTGATGTTTGGGTCATCTGTTATTCATTTGATTGATGCACTATTTTACCCTCACATTTTTGGCGCCCACCGTGGGGCCGTTGCCCCTTTATCTTACCGTTTTTGAGCTTTTTTGAAGGCAGGTTCCGTACAGACCCCGCAGAGTCACGCACAGGTTCTTTCGGCGCATCTGTTCATTTTTACGGCGCTTTTGAAGACTGTTACGGCGCTTTCGTAAAACTGCGCATTTGTTGACTGTAACGGCGCTTTTATGTACTGTTGCTGTGCTTTTGTCTAAACTGCGCATTTGTTGATTTTTGCTGCGCTTTCATATAATATTGCTGCGCATACGTTAAAACGGCGCATCCGTTGTCTGTTATAGCACTTATGACGACTGTTGCTGCACATACGTTAAAACTGCGCATCTGTTCATTTTAACAGCGCATCTGTTCATTTTTACGGCGCATTCGTTAATGTTGCGCTTCTGTTGATTACTTCTGCGCATCTGATCACTGAAGCTGCGCATTTGTAACTGACTCAGGTTTTGGTTCTTTTCTAGGGTATTTTGCTAACGCTAACCCTTTTGCAGGTGTTTGCTGGAGCAGTTTTTGCAGGTTAGGCTCGGGTTCAGTTACATGTAGTTGCATCTAACTAGCTCACCTTTCATTTTTTTGGGAAGGAGTAAAATGGCTGTTCATTACAAATCTTCATCTAGTCTTAATTAGGGAGGAAGTAACTGGTTTATTTCATGCTTGCATTGCAAACAAACTTCCAAGTTATTGCTATCTAAGACTTAAAATTGAACTCATAACTGCATTCTGGAGTTAAAATGAACCATTGCTATATCGTGAGACCTGAATTTCAAAGTTAACAATCTCGTGCAACGTGGACTTAAAATTGAACTCACAACTGCATTCTGGAGTTAAAATGAACCATTGCTATATCGTGAGACCTGAATTTCAAAGTTAACAATCTCGCGCAACGTGGATTTAAAATTGGACTCACAACTGCTTTCTGGGACTTAAAATTGAACCACTGCAATATTGTCAAAATCACTTCAAAGTTTTGTTTGACTAGCTTAGCCCATTTAGTTTTTATCTTTTTAACTAGGGTGGATTAAATCAGTGTATTCTGTGTTTGCGAATGACAATAGGCTTATGCTCTCCCCTCTTCTGGGTGATCAGAATGCCAGACTTGTCATTCTACTTGTCTAACCTTTAGGAGGGACCTGCCCTTGGATGCACGCTTGTCTAAGCGGGAACGACCCTGAGTGGTAACAGGCTAACGCCAAGCCCTACCGAGCCACTTAAAATAAATTGTGCTTGAGGTGAAAACCTCCTGCAACGAGTGCTGTTATGTTACACCGACGGCCAACCTCCCCCAAAACCCTCTCAGGGGCAACCCTGTGAGGCTGGGAGACTCCATAACGGAGAGTAGCGCCGCCGCACGTGTAACCACTTGAACGGTTGCCCGAATTACAAACCTCTTGTTTTAGTGGCCCAAATCCCTTATAATCCATTTCTCGCCTAGGATTTTGTACTTGCTTTTGTCCAAAATAGAGTCGAAAAACTACAAAAACAATGAAAAACTACAAAACATTATTTGTGCTTGCTGTGTTTTCTTGCTAAATTAATTCATAAAATCATATCAGGAAGACTTATTCCAGCCAAAAATTACCCAAAAAAAATAGGGAAAAATCCCAAAAATTTGTCCCAAAATACCAGAACTGTGCATATATCTATTTCTGCGGCGCATATACAGCGACTTGCTACGCTTTTGTACCGACTTACGGCGCTTTTGTACTTTCTGCTGCGCATATACTCTGTTTTGCTGCGCTTTTACAGCGACTTGCTGCGCATATACGCCGACCTGCTGCGCATATACTTTTCTGCTGCGCATATACTTTTCTGCTGCGCATTTACATACTGTTACCGCGCATACATACCTCACCAGAGCGGTGCTTATACTACGACCTGCTGCGCATTTACCTATTCTTGCTGCGCATCTGTTTCTGCGCATGTGTGACAGTGAGCATCTGCTCTATTTTTGAGAAATTTTCGTCAGCTGTTCGGAGTACCCATTTCAGCCTAGTTCCATTTTTCGAGGTCAGAATCAACCTTGCAGTCAACTTTCACACATTTCACCCGTTTCTCTCTCTTTCGACGGTCGTCCCCATCACCTTCTGTCCTGGTCACTCTTACCCCATCGTCATTCTGTCCCATACCAATTCGACATAGGTCCTTCTTTAGTGAGTTCACGTAAGCCTAGTAGGTCACAGTACCTTTTGCTAGTAGTCTTGTTGGACGACTCAGCCCTACACAGTGAGACTGGTATCGACTACCCTTGCTAGTGGCTAGAGTCTTGTGTCAACCGTCTTACCTGAAGTCATTGAGCGAGAGAATCCTTTGTCCAAGTCTTGTCCTAGATATCCCATTCATTACAGTCTTAGTCGGCATCTTGCCAAAATTTCTAATCCTTGTCCATTCCGTCCCACCCCACCTTGCATGGTTCTTACTCGATCCCAGTACAACAAGCTAACTGAAATGGCCGACCCTTCTGATCACATCGCCCCACCACACGATGATGATGAAGAATTTTCTCGTGAAGAATTAGTGGCACACATGCAAGATAGCAAATTCCAACGCCTAGTGGAGCGAGTACTCCTTGAGGATCCCACCAAATATTTCCATCATCTTGCTAGTCTCGGACTCAAACTCCCCGCAGACTTTGACATTAGCTCCATCATGGAAAATGCAGACAATGAACATGAGAGGGACACAAATGACACAGTCCCAAAGGCACATGAGAGAGGCACAAATGACACGGTCCCCCAGGCCAATACAAGCGGAAAACAACACATAGATCAAAATACTCCTATAGCGGATGTGAGACAACAAATTGAGAGTCTCCAGCGAGAAATCTCCAACCTTAAGATCGGCACCAGTTCCAAGAACTACTCCTTGGAAGATATAGCACCGTACCCCTTTGACAGAAGTGTGGTCATGAAACCTTTCCCCTTTCAGTTCGGAATCCCGAAATTTGATAAATACAAAGGGAAGGGGGATCCTAGAGATCATATCAGGGAATTCACTGCAGCATGTTTAGAAGTAGCTCACAACGAGACCTACTTAATGAGACTATTCCCAAGATCTTTAGGGGGTCAGGCTATGGAGTGGTTCTCGCGTCTTCCACCTGGAATCAAAACTTTTGATGAACTTGTCAATAAATTCATAACGCACTTCTCTTACAATATAGAACACGAAGTATCTATGCTAGACCTATGCAACACCAAACAAAAAGGTGGTGAGTCTTTCGCCACCTTCTTACAACGATGGCGACAGCTAGCTAGCAAGTGTTCTTACGACATGCCTGAGAAACAACTATTGGAAATGTTTGTCCACAATTTGAATCCCGATCTTAGCTATCAGATTCAGATACAATGTCCTACCTCATTCACCAAAGTCATCGAAATGGGGCTATTCATTGAGAAAGCTATGATCGCTAAAGGAACTCTCAAGCTCTACAAGGACACACCTCCTTCCAATTACACAACTGACAAGTCAAAGTTTTGGACCAAGAACAAGAATGTGGTCAACGATGGAGTAGTGGATGCCAAGGCGGCAGCCCCTAAACAACAACCCATATTCACTCTTAAGGAAGAAGCAAATAACGGTGTACTCAACAAGCCACCCCCTCGGGAATCTAGACCTTGGTTCAATTCGAACCCAAGGAGAAAATTCACGCCATTAGGAGAATCTCAAGAGTCTGCTCTCAGGAAGTTGTTGGCTAACAATGAAATTTCTCTACCGCCAACAAGTGACTATGAGCCTATAGTCAAACCTCCCTATTGGAAGGACACAGACTATTGTGAGTATCATCGAGGAAGGGGGCACACAACCAATAATTGCATCCGTCTTAAGAACGTCATACAAGATATACTGGACCAAAATCAGGGAGGAACACAACAGCATACCTCCAATGAATCTCATGTGGCCTACCGAGATCCTCTCCTAAACCACAACCGGCCATATAACAACAATCACAACGGCGGCCACCACAACAATGGTTACAACCACAACAATGGTCACAATGGCAACAACTCCAATGGTCATAACAATAATGACAACAATCGTAATAGGCCAAACCAGAACAGTGGGTCGAGTAATGCTAACTATGCAAGCGTTCCCTTTGAGTACACCATTAACTGCATTTCTGAGCATGTTCCACAAGTCAACGTCATATCCCCCAACCAACAACTAGAACCTAACGGAACTGGTTGTAGTATCATTACCCGCAGTGGTAGAGTCACGATCAACACCACTCCTCCAAGGTCGTCGCCGTCTCCGTCCAACCCCCGCCCGTATAATGTCATCGACCAATTACAAAAGACTCCGGCTCATATTTCTATACTGGAGCTTCTACGTCTATCTCCTTCTCATAAGGAGATTCTTGAGAAAGCCTTAGTGGAGACTACTGTCCCCACTAACCTAGCCCAAGAAAAGTTTCCAACCATGGTGGGTAACTTGACATCCTCCCCTTCCATATCATTCACAGAACAAGATGACCTTTCCATGTCTCAACCCCACAACACTCCTCTACACATTGTCGCATTCGTACACAGGCACCGCATCAAGAGGGTCCTCATTGATGGGGGTGCCGGTTTGAATATTTGCACTTTGAAGCTAGTCCTTGCATTGGGGTTCTCTGAACAGGCAGTGGACCCGCGGAGAAAGATTACCATAAAGGCCTATGACGAGGAGGAGCGCACCACGAAGGGCACGGTTGTCCTACCCATTCAAGTGGGACCGGTTATTAAAGATGTGGTGTGCCAAGTCCTTGATCGGGAGCTGGCTTACAACATTCTACTAGGGCGACCATGGATCCACGCCATGAAAGCTGTCCCCTCCACCTACCATCAATGCATAAAGTTCCCACACGATGGCAAGCAGGTCACCATACACGGCGACCCCGATCCCTACCAGCATTGCAACTCATTCCAAGCCAAACCGGAATGTGTCATTCCCAACAACTGAGCCCATATCTCCCCCACTCCACCACAAGACCATACTGCTGAAGCTTCCTCTTCACAGCCCAAACCAATGAAAATCACCATAAAAGAAAATGGCATGGGGGAATACCAGATTGAGCATAGCCTCAACCTTGCAAAAATGCCCTTGTCTCCTCGCTCCTTTGGCCAGCCCAAACATCAACCCAGGCATTTTCCAAAGCCCTCTGCTCCTCCTACAACTCCCGCAAACCCCTTTGTAAAATGGGGGACCTTATCCGATGAATCAGAGGAGCGAGATCTCTTACAATGGCTCTATGCCGAAGAAGAAAACACATCCCAAGATCCACCCAGACTCCCTACAGAGCTCTATGGGCGAGGTGAAACCATCTTGCATAGGATGGGATATGAAGGACAAGGCCCTATCGGCCTCAGAAAAGAGGGGATCATCGAACCTATACAACCCTCTTCCCCCTCTTCGGCTAGAAACACGACTGGCCTAGGCTACAAAGGTAAAGGTAAAGCCAAAGAAAATGCCTGCCTAGTGGAGACAATTCAAACACTCCAAGGGGATAGTGATGCAGATTCAGATGATTCCAATCAGTATGAATGGGACGAGCTGACAGAACACTCCTACGATGATAAGGAGATTGATACCATCCAAACCCTTAGCCCATATCATGAGAGACAAACGCAACGGGACAGACCGCTGGAGTCTGATTTGCCCCTCCCCGAAGTTATGGCTTTCGAGGAAAGTACCGATTCCATTGCGATAAACAACCTGGAAGAAAGTACCACCCAGAACACTACCCCCACCTGTGCTCCTAGTATTTCCATCCACACTATCAACGAATCAGGTCTTTCATCCGACTCCCTTCCCCTCTTACACCCTGAGCTTATTGACTGGGACCTGAAAGGGACCCCTCAATTAGATGTGTTCCAGAACGATGATGCCTACATTGACTATATGGGACTTCGAGATCATTTACCAAAAGGAGATCATAAAGCCGGTTTCACTATCGAACTCAATACTGTAGCATACTTTGGGGAGGGTGCCAAGCCTTCTAGTCGCAAAAATGTAAAGATCAAAAAGGGATCTGACGGTGAAAATCGCCATGCGGCAGTGTCAGATCATAAAACAGTAAAAAGAAAGGACGTATCTGAAGGTGAAAACCCAACTATGGCACCTGACGATGGATTGCTTGACACCCTCCCAAGTGACATGTATCAAGAAAGGTCGCAGATCGTGGTAGAACCAACAGAGCCAGTGAACATTGGATCTGAAGAGCAGCCTAAGATAATCCACTTTGCAAAATCTCTCACGCCACCTGAGAAAACCAGGTTTGTACCATTCTTTAAAAAGAAGAGAGGCAGTTTTGCTTGGTCATATGCTGACATGCCAGGTTTGGACCCAAACCTGATTCTACATCACTTGCCATTGGATCCAGGGGTGAAACCCGTAAAGCAAAAACTGAGAAAAATGCATCCCCATATTGCCCTCCTGGTCAAGGAAGAGCTCAAGAAATTGTTAGACGTGGGGTTCATCAGGGCCATTGATTACCCCGAATGGATATCAAACATCGTACCAGTGTCTAAACCAGATGGCAGGGTTCGACTATGCAACGATTTTAGAGACTTAAACAAAGCATGCCGCAAGGATGACTTTCCCTTGCCCAACATCGATATCATAGTCGACCTCACGGCGGGACATACAATGTTGTCACTTATGGATGGATTCTCTGGGTACAACCAGATCAAAATAGCACCAGAGGATCAGCACAAAACCGCTTTCACTTGTCCATGGGGTACCTTTTGCTAGAATGTCATGCCGTTTGGGCTGAAAAATGCAGGTGCTACATACCAGCGGGCCATGACAACTATATTCCACGACATGATGCATGTGACCATGGAAGATTATGTTGACGACATCTTGGCAAAATCACTCACCAGGGACTCACACCTGGACACATTAGAGAAAGTCTTCCAACGGCTGGACCAATTCCAAGTAAAGTTGAACCCGAAGAAATGTGTGTTTGGGGTCACATCAGGCAAACTGCTAGGCTTCATCGTGTCAGCAAACGGCATAGAGGTAGACCCGGCCAAGGTCAAGGCAATCATGGACATGCCTCCGCCCAAAACTCTAACATAGTTGAGATCCTTACAGGGCAAGCTACAGGCCATCCGCAGGTTCATCTCACAGTTGGCCGACAAGTGCCATCCTTTCAGCCACCTTCTACATAAGAACGTTCCATTTAAATGGGATGAGCAGTGCGAAGAGGCATTCAACAAGCTCAAGGAGTACCTCACGAATCCTCCTATACTCATGCCTCCGATCCAAGGAAAATCTTTGATCCTCTACATATCTGCTACACCTACTGCTCTTGGGGCTCTCCTAGCGCAGCAAGACTATGAGAACAAGGAAAGAGCTGTGTACTATATCAGTCGAACCTTAGTGGGCTACGAGATACAGTACTCACAGGTGGAACGTTCATGCCTTGCGGTGGTTTTTGCCTCACAAAAACTCCGACACTACATGTTGGCACATCCTGTCAAACTCATTGCCAAGATCGACCCACTAAAATATCTTCTCAGCAAGGCAGCTCTCACAGGACGACTAGCCAAATGGGTTATGCTTCTTAGCGAATATGATATAGAGTATGTGGATAGAAAAGCCATCAAGGGGCAAATCATCGCAGACCAACTAGCTGAGGCACCATTACAGGACACTTCACCAATGCAGTTTGAGTTCCCCGATGAATCTCTATTCACTCTGTCCACATCTCCTTGGAAACTCTACTTCGACGGGTCTTACACCAACCATGGATCAGGGGCAGGTATCTTGTTCATCACTGCCCAAGGCGACACAATTCCAAAGTCCTACAGGTTGTTATTTCCATGCACTAACAATATAGCAGAGTATGAGGCTTTGGTAATTGGTCTCAAGATGGCCACTGAGTGGAAAATTCAAGCACTACATGTCTATGGTGATTCTCAGCTTGTCATAAACCAGGTCAACGACGAGTATCAGACCAAAGATGAGAAGCTCATCCCATACAAGCGAATGGTCGACGATCTCAAAGAACACTTTGGGACCATCTCATTTGAGCAAATACCCAGGATAGAGAACAAAGCAGCCGACGCAATGGCGACCATAGCCTCTCTTCTTGAGATACCTGAACAGGAGTCACGGTATGAGTTCCTAGTAGAAACACTTCGACAGCCGGCTTATGATCTCCTTGAAACCCATTCCATCTGCCACCTAGTGGGATCTGATTCACCTTGGTACGGTAAGACCTACACTTACCTCAAGGACAATATCCTTCCTTTGGACCTCTCTTCCAACCAAAAACGAACCTTCATCCGACAAGCCTCCCGTTACACCATTATCGCCAATACCCTTTACCGACGTGGTCTGGATGGTACTTTACTCCGTTGTCTAGAACAGGAAGAATCTATTACTGCCTTGCGAGACGTGCATGAAGGGATCTGCGGAACACACTCCAGCGGTCCTTCCTTAGCTAAGAAACTCATGCGTTTGGGTTATTACTGGCCCAATATGGAAATGGATTCATATCAGTTCGTCAAAAAGTGCAGACAGTGCCAGATACATGGGAACCTGATTCATGCACCTGCTCAGGAGTTGAGACCTCTAACGACACCCTGGCCCTTTTGCCAGTGGGGACTAGACCTCGTAGGAAAGATTCATCCGCCTTCTTCCAACGGCCATAAATTCATCATAACCGCTACTGAATACTTCACAAAGTGGATTGAAGCCGTTCCCTTATCAACCGTCACAGGAAAGCAAATTTCCTCTTTCATTCTGAATTATATTATCTGCCGATATGGCATCCCTTCATCCATCATAACAGATAACGGGAGACCTTTCAAAAATCAAGATGTCCAGGAACTTTGTGAACGGTTCAAGATCCAACATCGCTTCTCCACCCCATATTACCCCCAAGGTAACGGCCAAGCTGAGGCATCAAACAAAACCATTCTGAAACTCCTAAAGAAGACTGTCAATGAAGCCGGTCGCGATTGGCACGTCCAGCTCAATCCCGCTCTGTGGGCCTATCGAACCAGCATACGCACTCCCACAGGTGCTACCCCCTACGCCCTCATCTATGGTTCTGAAGCCATCCTTCCTATTGAGGTCGAACTCCCCTCCCTTCGGGTGTCGTTGAAAGGTCTCATATCAGACGAAGAGTACAGAGTCTCCAGACTGCACAAGCTAGAACTGCTAGAGGAACGACGCCAGAAAGCTTTTGACCATCTCAAAGCATATCAACAGATGATGTCAAGAAGCTACAACCACAAGGTTAGACCAAGATGCTTCAAAATTGGGGACCTCGTCCTAAAAGAGAACCCTCGCGATCAGCAGGACAGAGAAAAGAAAGGTAAGTTCGAGCCTAACTGGCTTGGACCCTATGTAATTGTAGCAGCTTACGGATCGGGGGCATATCAGTTGGCCACATCAGAAGGTGAGTTGTTTGATGATCCCATCAACAGCATGCACCTTCGCAGGTTCTATACCTAAGAGAACCCCAATGCAAGGGGGCACAATAAAGTCAAAAAATCATAAAATCCAAAAAAAATCAAGAAAAAGTTACAAAGGGAAAATACGCAAAAAAAAATAAAAATAAAAAATAAAAAAAAAGGTAGCAAGCATACAAAAAAAATCGTCCTTTGGTGAAAACCTGGCAAACAGGCGCCTTGGATAGGTATCATGGGGAAAACCTGGCAATCAGGCGTCATGTTACTTTCTAGCTTCTCGTGCAAATAAAAGCAAGTGATGAAAACCTGGTAAACAGGCGTTACTTGTGACAAACCGCATTCTCCATCTTTGGGAATCCAATCACCTTGAGCCCATTCTCTCTCTATTTTCCCCATTCGACCCATATCCATCCCACAGTAAACACTTGACAGTTACCTATCATGGCTTGATACTCAGCTTGTGGCCTTGTCAACCAAGGTTTTGTCCCATATCGTCCCCTCGAAGTGAGCCTAGCATAATGTCTCTCGTCAGTATCTGTGGTCCAAATCCGTGAACTATGTTGCCTCTGCGCCGTCACGTAGGCAAGGCCATTATTCTAATGCGCCCCCGAGGCTTCCTTCTCTCCCAAAGTCCCATTTGTCTCCCCTCTTATCTTCAATCTTGTCGTCTTTCTTCTAGTCCATCCATGGTCCATTAGGGTTTACCCCGAACTACGTTGCCTCTGCGTCGTCACGTAGGCAAGGCCATTTAGCAATGAGCCCCCGAGGCACTAGGTCAGTCCCTTAGGGTCCGTCTTCTCAATAAGGATTGTGCAACCTTCTCATCAAGTAAGCAAATGCAAGCAAACACCCGCGCTTCAAGCAGAAATCTTGACTATGAGCATCTTAACCTATCCAATGCAAAGCAAATACCCAAGGTCTTCTAAATGATTTTATGCAAATTAAGGCAAGAAATAAACACATATCAACGCAAATATGCTTTGTAGACCAGAAACAGGGTTAAGTTACAGAGTCTTGATTTTTGCTGTCATACCCTCCTATGCTACTCAAGGATGCCAAAAGCTAGAGATGCTATGATGGGGGCATGATTACTTTCTTTGTTTGCTATTTGGGGATTAAACTTTAGTAATGTGAAGCCTTGTCTTAGGACGTGATCGGCAAAAGATCATCGAGGACATCAAAGGTCTAACATGAACGGGGGCAATCCTTGCTTGTTGAAACGCAAGAGGTACTCAGGTCATCTAGATTCAATTTTGACTAGATGCTTGTCTTAACTTGCTAAATCCCAATCCATGTAAGCGATGCTCAGGTCATCTCGGTTCAATTATACCTCGATGCTTGTATTCACTTACAACATTTCAGAAAAATACCAAAAACAAAATGCCCAATGATGAAATAAAGCAATCTAAAAGCAAAGCATCCGTCCTATATCCATACACCCATCCATACAATCCTCATTATTCAAACTATGCAGAGTAACGATATCAAGAAAAATTCCTAAGTCATTCTTTCGCAACCATCCCTCTATCCATCATGTCATTCTTCTGTCGATAGCGTACATTTGGACATCACAAAAACAAGGCATATAGGAGCATATCATATCATTCGTAGAAACTAGTCATGCACATGATTAGGTTAGTATAGTACATCATCCAATGCATTAGGTCACCAATACATTTGCATCACATCTTAATCTTAAAAGCCCAGAAAATCAAACAACATAGCTAAGTACATCACATGTATAGTTACATCACCCCATAGTACTCATGTTACAAATGCATACATTCAAAGCATTACATCATATAAGTATCCAATAGCATCTCACATATCTATACAACATCATAACATAGAAATCATGTTCCCTACACACATCTGCATTAGCCCATTTACACAACACATATACAGCATCATAACATAGAAATCATGTTTCATATGCATACATTTGCATCATCACAAGAACATCATATTAACTTTGCATTCATTTGTCACATTTAATCATATAGACATCATATAGCAGCATATCAAAGTATTTCTCATATAGCACCATATAAACCATCTAACTATGCAATAGAACCACATCATGCAATAGAAATAATCATCTCATAAACACATGCAATAGATACACAAAGCTGCATCGTCATCCATACTATCATATACAAAGATGTCCAAATGTACAATATCACCATCTCTCTCAAAATCAAAGTGCCATATACAATGTAGGTCTAAATAAACGGTGATACATGTCCCAAAATGTACAAAATCTGGTCTCTGACTACCCCTGCTGCTGTGGGCCACCACTGCCAGCTCCTGACTGCTGAGGTCCCGTGACAGATGCCCCTGACTGGGATGGGCCTGCTCTGTGAGCCACCCCAGACTGAGTCCTGAAGCTCCCTGCCCTCTGGCTAGATGACACGGCACCATGGTACAAGCCTCGGTAGTACTGTGCCTGCTGCTGCGCTCTGGCTAAGTCTGTCTGTGCCTGTGCCAACTGCGTCTGCAACTAGCCTACCTGTGCCTGTGCCTGCTGCACCTGCCCAACCAAAAATGTACTCGCTGCATCTGTGCCCATGGCAGCTACTGCTGTGTCCCTCTCTACTCGGATCAGACGTACCCGAGCATCTGCCATGTCTCGCTCGCGAGTCAAACCAGCGATCACTGCTGCATCTGTATCTCGCATCCTCTCCACTCTCCTCAGCTGTGCCTGCAGCTCCCGCACCTGTCCTCTCAGGCTGGCTATGGTCCTCTCATGGGCCTCACCCTGCACCGACCCCTGTGCTGCCTCTGCCTGTCCTAGCCCCCGCTGCTGGGGCACCTGCTGCTGTGGTACCTGCTGGGGTGGTGGCATCTGTGCCTGCTGCTGTCCCTCCCCCTGTCCTGGCACTGCCTGCCCAGCCTGGTCTATCCTCCTCCGCTGCCTCGGCCTCTCTGTAGCTCGGCCACCACGTCCTCGTCCTCCTCTAGCGGCCCTCCGCCCTGGGCCAGCCTCTCCCTCCTCCTCTGAGTCCGCCTCGTCAATGCGAGGCACCAGCATACCAGGTCCGGAATATCTCAGAAATGGATGTGCAGTAATCCAGTCCTCATACTCCTGTGTAACCCCAGCATCTGCAATCTCTCGCCTCATATCCCAGGCCACATAAGGCAACTGCTGGAACTCTGCCAGAGCCTCCTCGTAAGAAGCCATCGGCCCCCATCGGACCCTCTCTGCATGTGTCCGTGCAAACATGGCCTGTCCCTGTGGCATGCCCTGTCTCCTGCTGAACTGTCTCAGTACTCGGCCCACCGTCTGCCTCTCCAAGATGTGCCGTGTCCGGCCAATCAACCACCTGGTCTGGAAGCAAAAAGGCAGCTCATCTCCCTCATCGTCCCAAGGCTCGCAGTCCAGATATGGTCGCCAGACGACCACATCTATCCCATCCAACGTATGCCTCCAATACTCCAGCTTCCCCAGCCTGTGCTGGGAAATCACTCCTGCGTAGCCATAGCTGTACGGCTCTCCCCTCTGCCTAGCAAAGACACATATCGGCCTGGTCACCGCTATGTGCTCCCATAGCCAAAACTGTAGCAGCAGCACCCCAGCCGATAGACTCGTGCTGTGGTGGTACACCACCTGATGCATGTCGTGGTATAAGTGAGCTAGCACGCAAGGTCCCCACGCGTATCGAGTGCCCTCAGTCACCATCCGCTCCATAATCCTGCCCCATCCAATGGGGAACCCGTGCGATCTCCTGTCAGGGCATACAACGCCCGCAATCAGTCCAGCCACGATCCCAGGGAAGTAGTCGTAGCAGTCATAGATATCCTGCCAAGGGATGACCTGTCCCACCAGCTCGGGATCGTCGAATACTCGCTGACACTCGGCGAGTCCCGCGTCCCGCTGTGCGTCGTACTCCACCAACTTGCCTACCACGGGCAAGTGCAGTATCCTATAGACGTCCTCCAACGTCACAGTCATCTCTCCAGTAGGGAAGTGGAAGGTCCCGTCCTCGCTGTGGAATCTCTCCACGGCAGCTGTCAGCAGTCCTCGGTTCGCCCGCACCTCGGGCATGAAGCAAACGTAATCTAGGCCCATGGCACCAAGCGCCACTCTATCAGCCTCCGTCAACATATGTCTCTGCAGTAGAGGCATAGGGAACGTCTCCCTCGACTGCAATGTCTCTCGTATCTCCTCCTGCAAGCACACAAAGCAAGGCGTCAGTCTCAAACCGCATATACCATACTCAACGTATCTATTGGACTATATCAACTAAACTTAGCATTTCAAATTGATCAAAACAGCACACTACATCTCTTGACTAGATTCCTGCAATCTCGGAGATAGCTCATCGATTCCTGCGTCAAACAGGACGCTAATCGAGTCAGTTTGGCTAAGTAATTTGCCATCCCAAACAAAAGCGCCACTGCAGGTGGTAAATGCGCCATTTCTGGTATATGCGCCGCAACAATCAACATATGCGCCGCAAAAATGCATATGCGCCGCAACAGGGCACATATGCGCCGTTCTGACGCATGCGCCGCATAAAGCCACGTATGCGCCGCTAAATTATGTATGCGCCGCAGGAAGTCACATATGCGCAACTTCGGCAAATGCGCTGCTACATCTCACGCATGCGCTCCGCAAATACAAAAGCGCCGCTTAATTACGAAAGCGCCGCCAGAGTGAACACATGCGCAGCTTTCACGCATGCGCCGTCGAAACAGGCATATGCGCCGCGAAATCACAAAAGCGCAGCTTCGCGGGGCATATGCGCCGTTCTGTGTTTCGGCGCATTCATTTCACCTATTTTCTATGAGCATTTATGACACCTAAACTCGACCCTAGGAGAATTTTTTCGAAGCACATACCGGGGGTCCTGCCTCTGCTGGCCGCCCGAATCGTCGGACTCGCTTGAATCGATGCTCCTCGCGTGGAATGTCTGCTGCTCTGGCCGCCATGCTGCTCTAGGTTTGCTCTGAGCTCTCCTTCTCCAATCCAGATCAACCAAGTGTGCAAATGACTATTCTTGTGGACCCAGCTCCTATTTATAGCCTCCAAAACCCTAATTCTGGCTAGGTGATGACTGTGACTACTTCCCGTGTCCGTTTTTCCTCCCGTTTTCTTCCCGCGTCCCTGACCGCGTCCCTTTTCCTCCAACCTATCCTAACCCCTTCCTCATTGTGAGATCGTCCGTCTCCAAAACTTTCGCCATTTTTCCCGTCCAATCTCCCGAGGGGGCATCCTATCGCATTTAACCTATACCAGGGGCAAACTGGGGCATGTATCATCATTCAGACTATCAATTTCTTTGAAGCAACGCTGTAAACTGCATTGCATCAAAGAGGGGCAAAATGTATACGCCTAAAAATGACACAAATCATCCTAAATAAATATTCTAAATGTTTATTCCCTTCTTCTATTAATTAAATAAATATTCTAAATTTATTTAATCGATTCACTGTTCCATAATTAAATAAATTCTATTTATTTAATTAAAATCCTTCCATTTGTCCTTCACAATTAAATAATTATAAATTATTTAATTAAGCCTAATTCCTCTATCCTAAAGTTCTAAATTCAAAAATCCACATCACCTTTACACCTCACCTTTTCCACCTCACCTTGTCCACCTCATCAGGTTGCACATGTAATTAAATATATTTAATATTTAATTATCTTATTTTCCCTCACCCACATGGCCTATTTCTTCTCCAATCAGAGGTCAGTTAACCAATCAATCAAGTCTGTTAACTAACCTGTCAGTTGAGTCAAATCCTCAATCAATCCAGTCAGTTCCACAATCCACTCTTCTAACTGATCAATCAATTCTGTTAACAGACCAGTCAATGGAGTTAACTCTCCAATCAGTTTTGTCACATCCCACCTTTCATGATGGAGCTGGGACACTTGTCACATTTCCACTGGTTGCACATTCCTCAACCATCCTCAACCGTTGATCTTCATATCTTCTCTCAACCGTTGATTCCTATTCCTCCGGGTCTATAAATGAAGCTTCATCCCTTCATTCTAATCATCCAGGCTTTTGACATCGTTACTCTGCAGAAATATCACCAGCGCGCCTTTGGCACCCATTTGTCATCTACAAGCTTGAGATCATCATTGTTGCATTGGAGCTCACCTTCATTGCATATCACACTACAGCCGTTCACCATCGACTTCCTCCAACAGCTTTTAAAAGATTGCACTCTCTGAGGGCTCATCTCATCTGCGAAAGGACGATTCGTGATAGGCGAACAACAGAAGTTTCGAAACGGAAGAGGTTTGCTGTGTTTGTTCATTGCTTTGTTCATTTGAATCTTCTTTGTTTCTCTATTCTGTTGATGTTTGGGTCATCTGTTATTCATTTGATTGATGCACTATTTTACCCTCACACTTTCCATTCCCAAACCATGAAAGTTTATGAAGACAAGTATAATTTTGTTGAGAAGCAAGCCCGTGCTTTGGTAAAGGGACTCAAAAATTTTTGACATTTGGTATCGGCAAGCAAAGTCATTGTATATTTAGTCCATCCCAACATCCGCGGGAATACATTATGGAGGGAGAGATTGTAGAGAAAAGAGCTAATTGGATTACCAAAATCCTTGAGTATGATATTGAAGAAAGCCAACTAAACTAGTCCATTGTAGGATTTTGTGCAAACATCTAGCCCAGAGTCAATATTCTATAAGAAGAGAGAAGCAAAGGGATGAAACAGTCCTAGTTAATCACCAAGAAGAGTCCATCTCATGGATTCAAAACAAAGTGTGCTTCATGGAAACAAGGGGGTATCCTAATAATTTTCCTCCATTCAAAAGAAGGTATTATAGACTCCAGGGAGCTAACTTCATTCTACCCAACAATATCCTTTTCAAAAAAAAATTATGGTAAGTATCTAGGATGTTTGGAAAGGGAAGAGGCCAACAAGAGTTCAGTTTCCTAGAAGACATTGTCAATCATTTTGGATAACCACATACAATTGTATCTGATAATACAAAAGCATTTCTTGAATTCAAAATCTAAATTACTATCCACAGGGAAATGACTTGGTTGAGTCAACAAACAAAAAATTAATTAGGTTAATTAAGAGAATGGGCTCAAAAAACCAGAGAGAGTGGCATAAGAATCTTAAATCTTCTTTGTGGGCTAATAGAATCACTCCCAAATAGATCATAGGAGCTTCTCCCTATAGTATGGTATTCGGGAAGGACGTCATAATGCCAATATCAATTGAAATCCCTACACTTTAACTAATAAAAAATGGAGATATTCAAGAGGCTAGTGCTATGGAGATCAGAATTGTAGAACTAATTAAGCTATAGGGAAAAAGAGATTTATCTCTAAACTCTATTGTGAGTCACCAGCAAGTAGTCAAAAAATGGTTCGACAAGAAATCATCAGATCTAGGTTTTTAGGTTAGTGACACAGTCCTAAAATGGGATGAGTAAGCTTTGAAGCATGGACAACATGAAAATTTTGATTCATTATGGAGTGGCCCCTACAAGATTATTGACTACAAGCAACATAATGCATTAGAGCTAGAAAATGATGTGGGTGAGCCCCTCGAGATCCCAGTAAATGGGATCTACCTTAAAGATCACAACTAAAGAGAAAAGTCCCTTTTTATATATAATTAGAATAGATTTTTATTCTATTTTGGTGGGTGATATGTTTCCATGCATTTTTATTGAAATAAGCACAATAGGCACATAATTGTTGAATGTAATTTCATATTTTATGTAAGTTTTAAAGAAAGCGCCAAGTGTCAATGTTTCTAAAATGGCACATTCCAAAAGAGATCTCAAGGAAGGATGACATAACTACCTGCAGATTGGATATTAATGCCTCAAAATCACCACCAGTCTAGCCATCATTCAAAACCAACCGAATAAAATAGATAAGTCATTTTCATTGTACAGAATGACAGTTTCAAGTGTGTGAAGTGGTGCTTGAAAGTTGTGATATAAATGTGTCTAACAGGAAAATTAACACCACCTTTATGATCTCCTCTTCTATAATTGCAAGGCAAGCCTCATAGAAGAATTTTTATTCTCATAACCCATTAAAACTTTGTTTCCTTTGTGTTTATAGGATCTAATTCACCATAAGCAAGAAATTTATCCTCTATTTCGTTAAAAAATCAAAGTAAAAATATTGAAGTAGGGAATAATGGCAACAAATTTGATAAAAGAGATGACTAGTAGCCAAACCCCTAGAAGAAAGAGAACTCCACCGAGAAGGCCAAGCCTTTTGTAGTTGTTATTGGCAAGCAAGGCCTATGCAACTTCCCCTACATAACCAAAATAGAAGCTGCCTCAAGTGAAGCAGTTAGAAAGGGGAAAGCAGAGAGACTCCTTTCATATCTTCAACCCAGTAGACAATGTCTTTGATACAACACTCTCCAAACCTACCAAGATCCTTAGAGAAGGTGCACATGCCTAAATGTGTTAGAAGGTTAGGGCCAACCAAGTGGAAACATTCAGGATCAGAGTCTAGAGTTTGACTTTGGTTCAATACCTGGTTCCAATAGTCCATCCCTATTATAAAATAGTTGAGGCATGCACCAGGTGCTATGACTCCAATAATGGGACTATTCATGAAAAGAGGTTGCAGGTTGAGATCTCCCCTTTCTCTTTAAGAAATATGTTGAGGATTGATCATGATCCCATAGACCTCTTCTAAAACATCAATAAGTTATGAAATATTTGGGACAATAGAGAAAATTAGCTAGGTTTTCTAAATAAGGAGCTTCATCGTGAGGATAGAAATATCATCATGCCAACTATTCCCATAGCCTTGCCTTTGTTCACTTTAGATGTACAAGATGCCTTCTCAATGATGGCATTTCTCTTCATCTTGGATGATTATCGTAGCATCTTTGAATATCATCTAGGAGCCCTCTTCAAGCTGAAGACCATCTCCAAATGACATGGTTCCTAATTATTTGTTTCAAAATCCATTTCCAACGGACTTCACTTTCAATTGGCCAAATTTTAGAATCAACGGGATTTTAGGTATTCTACCTTCCTCCTCCATTCGATCCTTTTCCAAAATCCTCATTTCTTTTGACCATATATGTAACTCACTACTTGCGATAATTCAAAGGACCCCTAGAAGGTCATCTCAGTATCAACATGGACTCATATCTTGTTAGATACCTCTAACTTTTATGATTTTGTCGAGCACTTTCTCACACATGTGCTCATTGATCTCAATTAGGAGGATCAACTTTATAGGCTAAATGAAGCACAATTGAGTTTGTTGACCAACAAAAGGGTTCCATTTGACTTGTTCTTTGGTATTCAAAATACAATGGTCCGAGTGCATGGTTTCAAGGAATAGATGTTCAGACTACCAAGGTTCCTCACATAACGAATCCTAGATCTTGAGCTGATTTGCTAGCTCGATATCTTAGATGTGCCATATGGGGTTGGGAAGAAGAAGAAGAAGGCATTTTATGACCTCCCCTTATCCAAAGAAGGAATAACAATGAATAAAATGGGTGTAGAATACGTAATGAAGATGAAACTAGTCAAACTTGGGCTTGATATTATAGATGATAAATGGGCTTATGATCTAGAGGGATTCATGGCATCCTGGTTTGAGAAGAACTGTTTGCAAGAGACACTATGTGGCTTCATGAGTGTGGTCATTGATGGCAACAAAGTCCATCCCACACATCTGCAGGACATGGTATGACTATACCGGAAGTCAGACTGAAGAGTATTTTGGTCTGGTAAGCAAGAATAGAGCGTACAACAAGGTCTAACAATAAGGTCTAGATCTCTCAGAGGAAGTATCTCAGTAAAGTATGGACTTGGGGAAGTCAAGAGGAGTACCATGACTAATACATTTTAGAGATTGAGCCTCTAGTGATGAAAGAGGGAAAAGATATGAGCACCTAAGTGTTGGGTTCCTGTTTGGCAGGGTAGACTAAGGAAGAACTGACCGACAGAGCATCAGACCTTAATCCGGATGAGATATTGATGGTGATCAAGTTTCTTGAGGGATCATTCATGATTGGTCAACATGATTGATGACTTCTATAAGTATCTCTTTGATACGCATCACTTGGTAAGCAAGGATTCAGCCGACAGACCAGAGTTTGGGAAAATAATGAGTATTCCGGATGCTGACTAGAAAGATGTTGAAATCCTTGGTGCGGATATATATACCAAATTGATTTTGATGTGAAGGTGTGTGTGTAGGGTGTAGTGTGAAGAAAATTAGAGAGCAATGTGGAAGTAGTAATACAGGTCTGGTATGTGACAGAACAACAGTACTAAAGCAAAGGAAGAATGAAGTGCAATAGATCAATCTATTGAGCCTAACCAGAATTGAACCTCAGCATATGTGGATGCTTCTCATTAGTTCAAGTACTTTATTTATTTCTATAAACTATTGTAGGTAGTCAACCCTTGTGAGCAGTGTGCTCGGGCAGTGAGCCCTAATTGGCAAGTGCCATTTTGTACTACCTTATTCTTTTAACAAAGTATACAATCTTGGGTTAGTCACCCCGTGGTTTTTTCCCTTAACAGGGTTTTCCACGTCAAAATCATTGTGTTATGTGTATTGATTTATTTCTTCTTTCATGGTTATGCATGCTTATATGTTTTGATGTTGCACTAGTTGTTAAAGAAGAACAGAAAGTTAAAAAATTAAGATAACTGATTCACCCCCCCTCTCAGTTATCAACAATTGGTATTAGAGCTAGGTTCCTCCTAACAGAGCTTAATAGCTTGAGAAAGATATGGGAATCTCAATGGATATGCATGGTATGAGGGATCAACTTCAGTCTGCCCTAGATGATCTTGAGTAATCTCACTTTGAAGTCAATAACTTGAGGGAAAGACTCAAACAAGCTAATGATTTCATAAATGAACTAAAAGAGAAACTGAGTATCTCTATGAAAAAGAGAAAGGAGCTACTTCAACAATTAGCAAGTCAAAATGAAGCCAATGATACTAATGAAGATCTGAATGAGAAGAACAAGTTATGTGAGAAGCTAACAAAAGAGGTCATTATGGTAAGACATGAAATGGAATCAGGGGTTATGAAATCCACCCAAGAAATTGAAGAAAAGAGAAAACTTGAATATAATCTAAAATAATCTCTCAAAGAGAAGTTAGAAGACTGCCACAAAATGGATAGAATAATTAGGCATCTGGAATCTGATCTTGAAGAAGGTAGAGATAATGAAGAACAACTTGAGAATCAGATTGACACACTTAAAAGGGATCTTTAAACAACAAATGAATACAAAGAGAAATTCAAGATAAGCTCTACTCAACTAGAAGTTCTTCTTGAATGCCAAAAGAGGGTAGATGACAAGCAAGGCTTGGGGTATGAGAAAGGTGAAAGCTCCGGATCTGGGTAGAGGAACTCTGGAACTAGAAATCCAAGGAACAGGCCTAGAAGACCTCTGGTAAGACAACCAAATGCCCAAAGATATCCATCCTTTAATGGATACTACCACAATTGCAATAACTTTGGTCATAAAGCAAATCAGTGCAGAAGAAGAATGAATCAAACTAATTCATCCTTCTCTGGATAGTGTTTCAACTACAATAGGTATGGTCACAAATCTCATGAATGTAGAAATATGCAAATAAACAATTCATTCAATGGTAGATGCTTTGCATGCAATAGAATGGGACATATGGCTAATCAATGTAGATCAAGAGGATACTAGTCAAATACGCAAAGAAATGTTGTTTGCTACAATTGCAATAGATCCGGTCATATTGCCAAATTCTCCAGAAGTAGGAATCAGGAGAAAAGGGGTTCGGTGCATCATAATCAAAACCAAGACAAAGGAAAAGGAAAAGTGAATGTGGATAAAATTCAAAGGGAGATGAAAAAGATTTGGGTGAAGAGAAGTACAAAAAATGTTGGGGATGGATTCGCACCAGAATTTGGTGCAGATATTCCTTCCAGAAACTAAATAGATGAGCTTTGGCTCAGGGGGAGTCACAAAAGAAAACAACTTCCCCCAGCCAGTCAATTGGTGCCTGAAATTGGCACATGGAAAGTTACAGATTGAAGAGTTCTCAAAGAGACATCTTAATAACCCTTTGTGAAAATATAAAAGATCCGCAAGAAGTTTTGAAGAGGTTAATCATCCAAGATTGATCCGGTTTAACAGTCATCCGGTAAGAACATGATTCTCTTAGTTAGATCCAGTATGATTCAAAATTGAAATATCTTGATCTGCGAATAAATGGAATGTTTAGAGAAAGAAAGATAGATTGTCAATAATCACCGAAAATAAATCTAAGTGCATATCAGTGATCCAGAAAGATCTCTCTCAGGACAAGGAAAACAAGGCAACTGGAATGACTTAAGTTGTGCATTTATTGCAAAATGGAATTAGGGTTTGTGCATAAACAAAAGGGTTCTTTTGTTCATCATTTGCACATTTGCATTCGAGAAGAAGGAAGAAAGAGCTCTGCACCTACTAAGAGTCCAAAAGCCTCAAAACTAGAAGTAAAGACATCTAGAAAAGGAGCAAAGAGAACAAAGACAAAGGCCACAAGGTCATACATAAGTCAAAAGGACGATGAAGAGACAAAATCAGATGAGGAGGTCAAGAAAATGAAGAAGAAGAAGAAAACATCTGGTGAATCCTCTACCAGTCAAAGTAAGGAAGAAAAGGTAGAAGAATTTGTTGAAAATCCTACTCTCTGCATTGATGATATCATCAAATCAGTCACTATGGATGGGAACCTAAAACCAATGACTAAATTTTATGATGAATATAATGAAGCTAACCAGAAGATCTTGCAAGATGCTACAGTCAGGTATCTGAACATCTATAATAAAGCATTTATTGAAATCATATCTCTAATTCCTAAAAGCCTAGAGAAGGAACTTGAAATAAGAAAGAACAATGCTAAGGGAATGGACCTGGAGATCTGGGAACAGATAGCTATTTAGCTCTATCCTTCCATCACTCCTAAACAAATGAACATGATCTTCAAGGATTGCAAGGATGAATTCCAGAGAAAAGCCAGAATGAACAAACTTATGCTCAGAGAGACTGATCGAGTGGCAAAAGAGACTAAAGACATCCTTCGAAATGCATACAAAAGATTCAATCTTCCTATCATAGAGGATATAAGTAATGAACCTCCTACCATAAATGTCGAAGGACAAAGTGCATCAAAGGAAGATTCCATAGAGAAAAGTGTAGAAGAATCAAAGGAGTTAGGCGAGGAGAAGACCAAGGACCTGGATTCCTCTATTCTGGAAAAGGTAGTCCATGAAGAAGTAAATATCTCTCATCTAGATTCCCTAGCAGACTATGGATCTAAAGGAGAAGAAAGAATAAAGGAGAAAATTAGTCAAGAAGAAGATGTAAAGGGAAGAGAAGAAGATCAAATAGAGAAGACCCCAGGAGACAGTTCTGAGAATGCAGAAGGAAAGAAGACTCTGTCTCCGGCAAGAGACACTGCAGAAATAGTTAAAGATTTCTTGACCAAAGAAATGATGGAGATTGATGAAATGGAGCTACTTCAAGGACCATTCAATTTTGATTCCCTCTCCCCGGTTCAAACAATGAAGATTGCATCATTTGCCCAAGCAAAGGGAAAAGAAAAACTTCTGAAGTCTCACATGGAAGAGTGTGAGCTGATAGAGATTGCATCTAGTGTGTTGGAGAAGATCATGCCATCCTTCCAAAATGATCTTTCGGCCTCTTCATCTGGTAACTTGAAATCTCTTGTTAATTCTATTAGCACACATTTTGATTCTTTGGAGAAGTCAGCAGAAGATAAAGTCCAGAAAGAATTTTTGGGAAAGAGATTCTCTGAGGTACAGGGACTAATATCAAATGATAGGAGAAATTTGGATATTGGGATAAAGAGCTTAGAAAATGCTCTTAAAGATGGTGGAGACCTATACAAATTTTGTCTATCTTAGTCCACCGTGACAATAGATATCACCAAGAAGGTGGAAGAACAAGAGAGCAAACTATCTAGTTTATCTCAAAATTTTGATCCTCTCACCTCTTCCATAATAAATCAAGAATGTCAGACTATTGCAGCTATAAATGAAATAAAGAATCTTGAGAAGGAGAAGAAAAATAGAATAAGCAGGCTATGTGAACTAAGAGGGACAATAATTCCCAAGTTAGAGGCCATGCATGAGGCCCTAACTGATGCCCAGACCACAGCCCGGACCAGTGATCCAGTAGACCTAAAAAGGGTAGAAGCTTTTGCATTTTTGCTAAGTGGTCATATTTCAATTTTGGACAGAATGAAGAAGAGTTGGGCAATAGAAGTGGTATAGTTGAAGACCACCTTTGCAGATATACTTCAATATATGTAAGTATAACATGTATATATATTTATGCGGCCAAGTATAGATTGATTTTTAGAAATTTTGGTGTGTGAATTCTACCCTTTGCCATTGATGTCAAAGGGGGAGTGAGGAGCAGTGAAAAATGTGGAATCTAGCTAAGGGGAAGATCTGAAAAAATGTACATTAGAACAAAGCATCAGCCAAGGGGGAGTGTAGTGTGGCACTTAGTCATTTTTCACTAAGATTTGCCATCAATACCAAAGGGGGAGATTGTTGGCAAGAGACACTGTGTGGCTTCATGAGTGTTGTCATTGATGGCAACAAAGTCCATCCCACACATCCGCAGGACATGGTATGACTATACCGGAAGTCAGACTAAAGAGTATTTTGGTCCGGTAAGCAAGAATAGAGCATACAACAAGGTCCAAGAATCAGCTCTGAATCTCTTAGAGGAAGTATCTCAAGTAAAGTGTGGACTTGGGGAAGTCAAGAGGAGTACCATGACTAATACATTCTAGAGATTGAGCCTCTGGTGATGAAAGAGTGAAAAGATATGAGCACCTAAGTGTTGGGTTCCTATTTGGCAGAGTAGACTAAGGAAGAACTAATTGGCAGAGCATCAGACCTTAATCCAGATGAGATATTGATGGTGATCAAGTTTCTTGAGGTATCATTCATGATTGGCTGACATGATTGATGACTTCTATAAGTATCTCTTTGATATGCATCACTTGGTAAGCAAGAATTCAGCCGACAGACCAGAGTTTGGGAAAACATTGAGTATTCCAGATGCCGACTAGAAAGATGTTGAATTCCTTGGTGTGGTTATATATACCAGATTAATTTTGATGTGAAGGTGTGTGTGTGTGTAGGGTGTAGTGTGAAGAAAAGAAGAGAGCAGTGTGGAAGCAATAACACAGGTCTGGTATGTGACAGAACAACAGCATTAAAGAAAAGGAAGAATGAAGTGTAGTGGATCAGATATTGAGCCTAACTAGAACTAAACCTTAGCATATGTGGATGCTTCTCATTAGTTCAAGTACTTGATTTCTTTCTATAAACTATTGTAGGCAGTGAGCCTCTTGTGAGCAGTGTGCTCGGGCAGAGCCCTAATTGGCAAGTGTCATTTTGTACTACCTCATTCTTTTAATAGAGAATACAATCTTGGGTTAGTCACCCCATGGTTTTTTCCCTTAACAGGGCTTTCCACATCAAAATCATTGTGTTATGTGTATTGATTTATTTTTGCTTTCATGGTTATGCATGCTCTTATATGATTTGATGTTGCACTAGTTGTTAAAGAAGAACAGAAAGTTAAAAAATTAAGATAACTGATTCAGCCCCCCTCTTAGTTATCAACAAGAACAAGACTAAAGGCACATTTTCTCATGAGAGCAGTCCAACAATCAAAAGCAAGAGATCCCCCCGAGTAGAGTCTTTAGATATCTATGTTGAGTTGGATGATTTCCTTGCTAAGCCATGTGCTACATATGAGATGTTCTACACTACAACACACACCTATGACCCCTCAAAAATAGTGACCCACGGTCTTAGGAAAAGCCTCAAGAACAAGGAGTGGAGAGAAGAAAATATAAAGGCCTATTGGAAATATAGGCAAGAAATTATAGAGCCTAAAAAGTCATTTGGGGCTTTAGAGATTGATGAAACATAGGAAAATCTTTGGGATGAAGCACATGGTTCACCTGCTTCCTCATATGACACAAGTAACATTGATAAAGGAGTGACCAAAAGATCTATAGAGGAGGGAAAAGTTGAAACAACAAGTATGAGTTTGAGGTAGGTAGTGATTCATTAGAGGTAATATCTAAACCTCCTCTAGAAGTGAGCCACAAGGTGTGGCCCCCTCTACTATATCAAGTAGATGGACCCTGGGGTAGAAATCAAGTAAGCCTTTCTGGCCACACAAAAAGCATATCAAGAAGCAAGTAAAAAGGGGAAGGAACCTTTGGAACAATCTCCCTTTAGTTATGCATCATAGGTATCCCCTCCCACTACCTCAGAAGCATCATTGGAAAGTATTGTACAAGTTTAAGAAGCAATAGAGGAGGCTATTTTATCACTCGAGAGACCCTTGGAAAGGAGAAAAAGGAAAATTTGATTGAAAAAGGATCCTGATGAGGAAGAAGAAGCTCCTTCAGCAACAAGGCCATAGATGAAATCTCTAGTCCCTGCTAGTGCACAAGTAAGTATCTCTTCTCCTCTTCCTACTACTACTCAGATTGCTCTAATTGAAGCTACAACCATGACTCCTGCATAATTCCTCAACCCCTCTTGTTACATTATCATCTAGTTAGCCACTTGGGATGCCACAAACTCCTTTGTAGCCTCCATTTACCACATCCCAATCCACATCCACAACTCTTGGCCTCCCATCATTCTCTCCTTCCACACTTACTATAACCACCCTACTACCTCAGGGGGCAGTCATGGTTCCTCATCATCAACAAATCAACATCCCTTATGGGATCCCTCAAGGGGCTCCCTTCATCAGAGGACCAATCACTTCCCCAATGTCCTATCACCAACAAATGTAGGATGCATAACAAGTAGACAAGGCCAAGCTCAAAGCAAGAAGGTAAAAAGAGTTGAAAGTTTTGGCTCAGGCCCACATGAGGTCTTTGTATGACCTTGCACAACAATCACTGATGATTTCCTATATGGCACCTATGGTCGATAAGCCTTAGGAACAAATGTATGCCAAGGATTATTCAATCTAGGAAGTTTCTTTGAACCTCTTCCAGGATCACCCGCAAGATCAGGTAGAATTAATGAAGGAGACTCAAAATTCTATCACAATGGATTTCCTCAAAAATAATCATCATTTGGAGAAGAAACAAGCAGATCTCTATTTGATCAAAGAATCTTTAAGTTATCTCAAGAAAGAAGTGAAGTCCAAAGATTAGGAAATAAATAGGTTGGCCCAAGACAAACAAGCAATGATCATGAGGGAAGCCTATGTAGCTTTGCAATCCCGTGAGACAAAACTATAGTCAGAGTTTAACAAGGTAAAATTGAAAGTGCGTGGCTACAGGCAGAGATTAGAAGAATCTGAGGAGTGGGAGAAGAATAACATAGAAAAATTAACGCATCTCCATAAATCCTCCTCTAAATTGGAGGCCTCAAATCAATTGTTGAGAAATCATCTTATAGCAATAGAGTCACAACTAGAGAAAATCAAAGAAAAAACACAAGATGTGAATAATGCCCCTCAAATGATTCAATTGATCAAGGACCTCTATGCATCATTTTGGATCAGAATAGCTAAAGGTGTGGTTGTTCTTAAGGGAGCTCTCAAATTTATATCAACGGCTTAGAAACTTGTGGTTCAAGTAAAGTCAGAAGTGGATGAGATCCTTCAAGTCCTTGATTCTAGAATGTCCAAAGCCCAAACCATACTAGACAAACTTTATAGCCTACCAGAGAAAACTCTTTTGTCTAATGGAGTCAATGATCGGTATGCTATTATAGCCAAGGTAAATGGGGTCAAAAGTAGGAACAAAGCCACCCTAAAATGCAAAGCACAACTGGAAGTTTTAGAGCAGGTTGTGAGTGGGATGAGGGGGCATATTGATTCATTAGTCCAAATGGGACTACCCTCTCCATTTTGAGATAATGGAGATGTATTTGATGATAAAGAAGACAAAGTGGCACTTGTGAGCAAAAAAGGAGACTAGCCATCTTTTCAAGGCTAGGTACAAACGCCAAGTGTCACAAATGTAGAGACAAATCTTTAGCGTCTGGCTCAGCTAGAGTATGGGTTAAAAACTATCATAGGAAAGATAAAAAGTATCTCTCATAAGGAGATAATTTGTTAGAAATGAAGGTAAATAGCTATCAATGGAAAACTGATTACAACTTTATAAAGATATTTAACTCTGTAAAACCAAAATGGAGATGGTATGAAATCAACACAAAGAAACAATAGAAACAAAAGATCAAACACATAACATAGTATTTACATGGAGAATCTCTTTTAGGAAAAAGCTCTACACAAGAAGAGATGCACCGGTCTGTATTAACTTCAATAGAGTTTACAATACGACACTCACAATCTTCTCTTCTGTCTTCAATCCTACAGTGCTTGTAATACATATCCACAGTCATAATACAATATCCTCTTAAAAGAGTGTTGCCTTCTAGGGAAAAAACCCTAATATAACCTTGACTGTTAGATCTGTAACCTAATGATGAACAGTCCAAACTGACTACGAAATTACAATATTTTACAAGGCTTTCCCCTTGGACCCTCGACAACAATAGTTGGGGGGCAAGCCCCCCCACACCCTCTGTCAAGTAAAAGGATCCAAAGTATGATTGAAACAAGATCACTACTAGGTGAATACTTCATCCCTTATGAATGATTTACAAAAAATATTAGGAGTAATTAAGTACATAGGATTTACAAGATTGATGACACCTTAATCCTAACATAATTGAGTTAAGCAGAGCATTCAAAGCACTGAAGAAGAAGATCCAACTTTCAAAGAATGAGTGGGCATCTTTAAAAACTACCCTTGAAGTGAGATTTGAGGTTGTTTTTCTCTCCTTAGTTTTGAATTTTTGATCTTGGGATTCGACGTGCATAAATGCGCTTCCCCAAGAGTCACCAAAAATTGTAGAGCATTTAGCTCTACATTTTGTTTGAATCAAAGTGGATCAGTATCAATCCACTGTTGGAAACATCAATTTTGAGTCACAAACAAATAAAGTATTATGGCCCTCAAAGGGTTTGAAATTAAGTTTGATTATCCTGGTTCCTTTAAAGAAGGAAACCCGTAGGGAGGAAACAAATGGAGTTCTCTCACATCTTTAAGATTCAATAGTTTTGATAATATTTTTTGTTTGTGTCAGGCAACCAAGTGTTACCATTTTTCTCAAATTTGAGCCCAGGTCTGATGTAACGAAGTCCAAGGAAAAGATAAAGAAAGAAGCTTCCATTGCTACCATGTGTCATGTCTTTGTTTCTCCGTGAAAGAATATTTCAACACACCCCTAATGAAGTGCCTTGTGGCCACATGGTAAGTAGACTGAAGGGATTTCAATGAGTCTAAAAGTGCTATGAAGTCATCAAATCATGATCACATGGGTTTTGATGATGGGGAATTATGAAGGACCTTTCAATATAGCTAAGAGGGCACAAAATAATCAATGATCCATAATTTAGGTCTTAATGACCTAATAAAACATTAAAGGCAATAGTTGAATTTATAGAATTTCTAGTAAGAATTCAACACCACAGTTTGGCACCATCAAGCTTCACCAAAAAATGGACTAAATAGTCAGAGAAATTCAATGTTGTGCTTTCTAAAAGTAATTCTGGTAGATAATTCCCACCTAATGTTGTATGTTAAGGCGATTAGGTTGTTATTTATAGGGACATGGGCCATTGTAAAAGGGGTTGGGAAATGTTTATTCATTGAGCCAATTCTTAGACTATAGAAGAAGAATCTATAAGCTTTTGAGCCTTTGTGTATGCTCTTCAAGAGCGGATTGAATATTTTATGACTATGCCTTTGAGCCTTTTTGTAACTTGTTCTTTGTTCACCAATGAAGAAGAAATGACACTCTGTGCTTATTTTTGTGCCTATTGACTCTCTCTTTTGAGTTTAAGATATTGAAGTATGTCTTTGCTTTTAGTTTCCATAAATGGTGTTAGTAATTGGTCTGAAATCATGCTCCTTTGATCTCTTGGCAGCCATGAGTTAATATTGTAAGTTAAATAGGGAAGCATTGTGCCTTTGTCACATCAATCCAAGTCTCATTTTTTTGGCACATCACTGAATAGATTTCCCTTTAAGTTTATCTTTTCTCTTTCCTCCCCCCAGCATCTCTAAGGAATTAATGAGAATGTTAAGAAGAGATAGCTTCTAAAATCTCTGAGATTATCTTGTGATTCACAAAATGAGTCCCACAGTCATAGGATTTCCCATTACTTTGGTGGTAGCCTATGTTGAAGATTCAATTCCTAGGTGTAGACAACAAAAACCATCAACAGATAACAAAACCTATCATGCAATATGCCACCATGGGTACAACATACAAGATCTACTATATAAACTGAGAGGATTCTACAATTGGTACATCCATCTACACAAGACTTTAGTTGGTGGTGGAGGGAAAATATATAGATTTGTGTGGTCTTGTGGGAGTAGCTATGGGAAAACATCCAATTCGCAAAGAACACACACTACCAATTCTAGTATGGAACCTTAATCATTTCATTAGCATTTTATTTCATGAATACATTATCAACATTAGTTGGAAAAACTTGGGAAAAGAACAAGTCAGTGGCACCCAGATCAATGAACATGTTCAACACTTTAAAAATACCACCACTTACACTATGGTATACTAGGGGTTCTTCAAATCCTTCCAATAGAAAATGAAGAACCAAGAAAGAATATCCTATGATGTGATTTGGAAGTACATAAAAGGTATTGTTTTCTTTGTGGATAAAGACTACACCCTAATGGAGGCAATAGAACCTAGGGTTTCATGGATTCCATAGCTCCCATATGAAGTTAGGATGGATTAATTGATTCATATACTACAACACTATTAAAGTTACCAAAAGACCCCAATGTTGAAAAAATTACAACATATAAATAATACATGGGAAAATTAGTAAAAACAAGATAGAAGAACACCTAGAGAAAAAGAAGGAGAAATTGCATCCAAAGTGGGATATTCCAACACCCTCAGAGGACACATCCACGTTGCAAACTTAGATATTAGAGAGACTAAGTGTGGGATCCCCAGGATTCCAAATAAGAGACCCCAAACAACATGAAGAACAAGGGGCTGCAGAGAAAACAAAATAGAAGCTACACAACCCCATCAAAGGAGGATCAACAACAAGAACCTAAAATCCAAAACACCATCAAAGCACTTATGCAACTTAGTACAGAGAAGAAAAGGAAGAAAAAACAAGCATAAAACACAAAAAAATCTAGGTATTAAACACATAATCTAAGAAGGAGGATCAAGAAGTACAACAACATAAAGGAAAAGAGCCACAAAGAAAAAAGGAAAGAGTTAGCAAACATACACTAAAAGAAGCACAAACATAGGAGGAACAAGAAAAAGAGGAAGTAGCTATCATGAATGTGGACATCCTAACCAATACACTATACCATAAAGGAATGCTTCACCAAATAGCACAGATGTATACCCAAGTGAGCTTCGAGAACCAAATAGTAATAAAAGAAGCAATAATCAGATATATTATGGTCTCTACAAATACCTTGGATAGTATAATTAAGAACTTTTTGGATCATGTTGTTCTCAAAATCAGCAACGCTCGTTTTTGTAGACAACCCCACGAAACTTGTTCGTTTCGTGAATCTACACTCTAAGATCACGAATCAAAAAAAGATGTTCTTGTTCTCGTGCGATGGTCATTTGACATTTTAAAACTCGTTTACGACGTTTCCTTGAATTGATTTCTTAATATTTGTGAAGAATATTCAAGTCGTAAATTGGTTAAGGTGTTAATTTTAGTCATTTTTGAGTGTTACGTAAATTTTGACTCTTGATATGCAAGAGCGGCAAAAAATGCCGCTCTTACATATTTTAAGTTTGTTTTTTTGGTTTTGATGTAATGTCGGCAAAAAATGCCGCTATTACATCATTTTAAGCTCACATGTGCAAAAGCGGTTAAATTCACCGCCATCGCACATGTCTTTCATCGGAGTTTCACCAACATGTAATGTCGGCCATTTTTGCCGACTTTGCATATTGGTCGATTAAGATGTTGTAGCGGCTGAAATCCCCACCCAAACGGGATCTTCGGGATTTCGATGTCGAGTGCCATTAATGGCCACTCGTGCCAGGCGATTAAACTCCAATTTCAACCTTTAAAAAGCGTCATTACTTCCCATTGTAGTCATTGCTTATGCGAAAACCTTTTGAGTTGACTTACCAACGCTCTCCTTGACCGCCTGATTGCATACTCCAGATCTGCGATGGATTTTGCGTTGAAGACCGAATATAGGGCTTTCAGTTCTAAACGGGTATGTACTCCTTGTGTTTTCCATTTGCCTCTCTCATCGGATTAAAGTTTATGTCGTTTAGGTTTTTGGTTTTGATTTTTGATATGTTTTGTTCTAAGTTTTGTCTTGATTGTTTGTTTCGTTTTGTCATTTTAGCGTTTTGTTTTTAGAATACCCTAGGTTTTACCTCGAAAACCCTAGGGATTGTATTGCCCTAGTTTTCTCGAACCCTTGTTGCAAAACCCCTCATGTAACATCGGCGGATTTAGCCGAGCTTACCTGGATATGGTGACCTCTGCCGAGTGTTGAAGTGGCGAACATCCCATTCCCTGCACTTAAACTTGTGAATGTTATCAATGCAACAGCGGCCGAAATCGCCGCCCGGACTTCACTTTACCGTTCAATGCAACAGCGGTAAATTTTGCCGCTTGAACTCCACACCTATCAAATATGCATGGTCGGCGAAATTTGCCACTCGGACATGTATGGAACTTCCCTCGTGATAGCAGTAAAATTTGCCGATCAAACATGGAAAGCGACAAACACAACGGTCATCAAATGCAGCATCGGCATTTTTCGCCGCCCGGACATAAAAACCTTTCATTCTTTTTGCCTGTAGTAGCGGTAAAATTTGCCGCTCTTACCAACCCAAACTTTCCCAACACATGCAAAGGCGGCAAAATTCACCGCCGATGCAAATAATACAAAACACCCATATGCAAGGGCGGTGAATTTTGCCGCCCGTGCAAAAAATATCTCAAATTTTCCTAACACTGGAAAATTTCCAATTTTGTTTTCCCGAGCCCGCTTCTCCTCTGATTCTTGGCCAGCTCGCACTATAGCCCCTTTTCAAGCACATTCCCATAGTCGTGATCGCTCAACATGCAATTTTCCCAGATTGCCCATATTTTCCCTGATTGCATGATCATGACTTTTGTTGTAGTTTCTCTTGCGGAGCTCCGTTCAACGTCAGACTTCTTCTCGGTAAAATTCATCCAAATGACTGACTTGTCTCTGAAGAAGGCAAAAGCGATGAAATACAAATATCAAGGTGTTTTCCCAATCACCTCAGTCCATTCTAATGTTGAGGACATTAGAGATACGGAGATTGGCCATGTTGATATGGCTGAGTTTGTAGAGAGAACCAAGTCAAGCAACCCCAGTGCCATGATGAGGAAGATAGTGGAAAGTAATATTCATCTGGTATCCTCCTTCCCGGTGGCGGCTCACAATACAGAATTTGTCCTTCAGTGTGCCCATTTCTACAACAAAGATATCAGAGCTGTGGTGGACGCCAGTGGTAATGTGATAATTAGGTTGGATCCTGAGTTCATTGACAAGGTGTTCATGTGTCCTCCTGCGACAGAGGTATTGAAGCTTGATTTCATTGAAGCTCAAAAGGAATATGATAAGAATCCAGAGAAGGCAAAGAAAGTGATCAACAACAAATGGTTGAAAACTGCAAGGTCAGGTTTGTCAAGGTGGCCACACAGTTTTCCTCGAAGTGATTTTGTGGAAGAAGTCGGTGACTTAATTACCCTCCTCAGCAGGATAAGAGGTTTGTCCTCCTCTTCACAATTTCATGAATGGATGTATCCTTTCATTAAGGTCATACTCCAAGGCAAGCAGGTTATTTTCTAGGGAGAGCAAATCAGTAACGCTTTGCATGATCAACTAACGAAGGTATCCACTACCTCCAAGTTCTTCATGACTTCCTACCTGGTATACATTGCAGCCTCCATGAGGATTTTTCCAGGATTATCATCAGAAGGGGATAGAAGAGTAGTCCCAGTATATCAGTATTATTCTCAGCTAACACTGAAAGGTTCCATTCACCATTTTAGGAGAGTGAATGATGCGTTCTTTGCTGTATTCTTGTGTCTTTTTGATCCCCAGCTGGAACAGAGAAGAATTTCAGATGAGGCATGGACAGTGGTGAATGGCTTTGGTTGTATGTTTTTGCAATTTCTGTCTTTTTCATACTTGAGGGTTGGTTTTTTCCAAGGCTACCCTTATATGCTTCCGAGGTTTCCTTCAGATAGATTGGTCTTGATGGAGTTGTGCAGACAGATGATTGTCATGCATAACAAGCAAATGGAACTCAAGAAGCTTGGCTTCAGATTTCTAGTAGAGATCGGCAGATATTCAGTGTTGACTGCTGCAAAGGCAAGGGCTATGGAAACGGAAATGCAGTTGGTCACCATGAAGCAATTCAAGAGGAGGCCAAAATTTGACTACCGGGGTGTGAAGGATAAAATCAAGAGGAAAACACAGTTTCACGAACCCATGGTGGAAGATGTCTGGATAGATTTGAGGACAGAGGAAGACATCAGGAAACTGGACTATAGCAGGCTGTCTCTAGATCAAATTGAATATCTGGGACTTGCTGATATTCCAGAAGACCTTGTGGATGATGGCGAATTGGTTGATGCCAAGTATGAAGCAGAACAGATAGCTGGTACTCCTCTACCTCCAATTCAATGGTCCCAAAAGGAGCTGACTTCGCTAAGGAAGAGATTTGAGCCCATATTGGCGAACACCAATAAGTGGCTGGAAGATAAAGGAATTACGCTGAAGCAATTCCTCACTGGTTCAGAAACTAAAGTTCAAGAGCAGACTGGTAAGAAGGTCGAAAATAGAATGAAGAATAAGAGTGATGCTCCATCATCCTCTAAAACACATAAACCTAAAATCAGATTTGTGACGAAGAAAGCAAAAGTTGTTGAGGAGGAACCTGAACCAAAAAAAATGGAAGTCGAAGAGCCAGCGACTGAAGATCCAGCAACTGAAAAGCCAGCTACAGAAGAGATGGATGTCGAAGACAAGGATTCAGAGCAACAAGATAAAGAGGCTTTGTCTCCATAGGACAATACACTTGTTGCACCCCCTGTGCCTGCTTCCCCCATTATCATTCCTTCCTCTGAATCCCCCTCTCCTCCTAAAATAATCTTTGATAATCCCCACAGCACTTTTGAGAATGTTCTCCATTCGTCTGATTCCATTCCTAGTTTGTCATCTTCATCTTTTGATATTGGTGACACATCTATGTTTGATCATTTTGTGATGCATACTGAACAAGTTTCAAGTGCCAATGTAACAGGTGCGGTTTTTACCAACACCCCGCCTATTGTTTCCACCACCAGTACAAGCACAGTTCCAGTAACACCAGTGGTAGGAATGGACTCCAATGTGAATACTTCTCTGCTTCCACCTTGGTTGTCAGCTTACACGCCAAAGAGGAAAAAGCAAGTCATCTCTCCAGATGATTTTGATTTTACTAAGCTGGTACCTGCAAAACCTAAGGCTCCGAAGAAACCAAAGATCCTTTCAAGGGTACTTGAAGATAAGGGGTAGAAAGTTTTGGAGATAGCAAAACCCCCACAGGATGCAACTGTTGAAAATTTTGATATGAATGACTACTCAATTTCTAGGGTGGAATTGGGCAAAATCACCCATGAAAGCGCTAAAAATGATATGCAGTCAGCCATGGACATCCTGATCCAAAGGTTTGACAGGGAAAAAGAAATGAAAGATTACTATAAGGCAAAGGTAGAACAGTTGACTGCGGTGGTAAGAAAGATCACTTTGAACTCAGAAGCAGTTACTCCAGAGGCCGTATCTGTAGAAGACCCTGTCATTCTGAAGGCAGAAAAGACTCACCTCCAAGGAAAAGTACTTGAAGAGTACTTAGACAGGATGTGAGCCCAGGGAATCTCTTTGCTCACGGAGGTATTTGAGAAAACGGATAAGATGAGGAAAGTAAGGGCAGAACTCAACGATCTCATTGATGCCATCTCTCATGATATTGAGCGCACAGAGGATACTCATGATAAGTGGGTGGAAATGAGGAAGCTGAAAATAAGTACCTTGATATTCATTGGCGCCATTTCTAATAGGGATTCATACACTGAAACAAAGGAAGCTCTGATGTACAGGAGTAGTATGCTTAGAAATTTGATCAAGGATCTTGAGGCTGCAAAAGAGATCAGCAAAGAAAATGATGTCAACCTTTTGCATAAGTTGGAGGAACTGCCTTGTAACTTGGTATCACAAGATAACCAATTCCTGTCAGCAGAAGAAATGGTCAAAGAATTTGAAGATAAAGTATTTTCAATAACTTCTGTGGACAACCTCTTGGACAACCAGTTAACCTTGGACAATCTGAAAACCAGGTTAACCAATCATGCCAAGTCAATCACTACAGTAAGGGATGCCATAGTGAGGGCCAGGATGATCTTCAAAAACACATTCAACCCAGATAGCATTGAAATGCAGGCGACCTTCACTATGTATGATGACCACGTGAGAAAAGGTGGTGACACAAATTGAAGTAGCTAGTTTTCCCTTAGTTTATTTTCTGATTTTCACATGTACTTTCAAAACAATTTTGGACATTTTTACATGTACATTTTCAATATGTAATTACATGTAAAAATATAGGAAGTCCCAAGTCAATAAGGACTCCTATTTTTGAATAAGTCAAAGTAGTTGTAGATTTCCTAGATTTTCTCAAGGTCTTTTCCTATAAATAAAGGGGACCTCTTTTGTAAATATCTATCTTTTGTCTATTGCAAGAAAACTCTAGCGAATTGAAAAGCAAATCAAGACTTTGTGCTTATTTGAAAATCAATATTCAAATATTTATCAATACAAGAAAGCAAGTTCAATTCCAATCTTTGTCTTGGCATTATTTGTGTTGTGATAGTTTTGTTCTTATGTCTTGCTATCATAATCTTATTTGATAATAATTGAAGTGTGGAGTTTGTTTCAAGTGATTGAAGAGCGCTCTTAATTTGATTTTGATAAACTTTGTGTTATCAAATCGGTTGTGGGTTATATGTTCATGTTTGTGAGAATGCAACAGTTTGGGGACTTTGTGCTGCAAGTTGTTATATTTGAATTACTTTTATCATATTGAAGAGGAGTGAAGACTTTGGGCTGCATTCTACTTCAAATAGTTCCAGTTACAAGTAGTGAGTGAGGTAACAGAAAACTTTGTGTTTCTGTGATATTGTGATAATTTATAAGTTTTATATCAAGAGTTTGAAATATAAACATCTATTCTGAAAAAAGAGAATGAGATGAGATGGAACCACCACAAACATAGTTTTTAGTGTACATAAATTTGATAAGTGTTTGATTTACAAAAGTTAAGTAATTAGAGGGAACCTCCCCTTGCTGAGAGGAGAGACTTTGTCTCATCATAGCTGTGGCTGATATACCCATTTTGCCGTTAGCGAGTTAACGACAAAATATTCACCCAACAGATCAGATGGCCTCATCAATTAAATAGAAAAGGGAGAAAGTAGTAGAGATAGAGTAGGAAATGAGAAAACAAGCACTGGAAGAAGTCAATCCAACTCTATCCACCGAACAAAAGGAAAGGTCATCATAATTACAAGTGAAGGAGATAAGATCAAAATAAAGGGTAGACACATTGATGACACAAAGAAAAGAATTCAAGGCAAAGATCCAAAAAGAGACCATTGCAATAACAAAACAAGCCTATACGGTGCTAATAGAAGAAGAAAGAAAGGCCTAGGAGCATTTAAAGATGAAGACTCTAGAGACCTCCAAAAAGAAGAAAAACAATAGGAGGATCAAAATCAACAAAAAGAGGCACCCTATCTTCGGAAAGGGAAACATCTTCCAGCTCCACATCACCTATCCAACACATAAAAGATCTCTTGGCTCAGCAAAAGCAAATCTAGCCAATAGCAACACCATAGCTATTGCAATTACCATTTTATAGAACACAGATAGATCTATCAAACATACCCCCTATACAAAAGTTTCTACATGGTGACATATTCCACAACACCACAAGGGAGGATATTCTTAAGCAACATATATAAAACATAAAACAAATGGAGACTACATCAACACAATTCAAAGTAAAATGCCTTGGTATTAAAGGGATACAACCATACCATTAGGTCAATAATTGAAACAACTCATAGATATTTTGATAATAGAATTGGATAATCAACAAACAACAATCAAAAGTAAAATCTTGGAAGAGATAGAAAAGAGGCACATCAACGAGATCAAGAACAAATATATTGTGGCCCATACAAATCTAGAGACTCAAATCAACACCCTTCGAACACAACTAGTGACATCAATATACTCTATCAATTATTATTACAATATCCAAAATGAAAAAAAGGCATGAAGAATTGAATTGATCAAATGTGAACTTAGATTTTGCAAATATCTAGTACATATGATGTAGTAAAAGATATTGAAGGCTTAACACATACAAATATAGCATCCATGCACACTCATCTCTAGTAGTTATATGACTAAAGCGGGGTACTCAAAGCAAAGATCAAGCAACTCTAGGAGGTGGTTAGCCTAAGACTTGCTCACATCACTAGATTACTTAAAGATGCAAAGAACCTAGTTACATAGATCTAGATACCAACCACCAAAAAAAAATGTAGAAAGGACCCTCATTCAAATTAATAGTCAAATTCAAGTACTACAACAATACAAGAGTTACTGGGACACAACCTTCCAACAAATCAAAGAGATATATAAGTGTTAAGGGAAAATTGGATTCAAATGAATAATCAATATGTCAATATCAAAAATAGCCAAAACTCAACAAAATACAAAAACAAAGAGATCAATCAAACAAAAGAACTTCAAAACCTTTGCAAACCTCAAAGATTCATAGCTTCGGTTGGTCACCTATCTCAATCGATCTTGCATGTATGAATAAGGCCTTCAGAGAGTGCACTTCCTTGCTATTCCAAGATTGTCAATAGAGAATGGCTATGCTAATGCTAAAAGCTTCACAACAATGGTAGTAGTATGGTAGTAATGAGTGTGATCACAAGCAATGAAGGAATTGGTGCCAAAGGTGCGCTGTAATTCCTACAGAGTAACAATACTTAAAGCTTGGATGAATGAAATGGAAAAATAAGGTTCAATTTATAGACTTGGGAAAGAGAAGATCAACGGTATAGAAAGAAAAAGAAGATCAATGGTATAGAATGGTTGAGGAACGTGCGTGAATAGGAAGAAGACAAGTGTCACACAAAAGTTGTTTTATTTGAGTTGACTACTTTCTTTTCTAAAGATAAGACATGCTTGTCATAAATTAGAAAGCTTTTTTCTAATTTAAGAGATATTGATAAAAACAAGGTTTATTGAATAGATAACTCAACTTGAGATTTGCTTTTGCATGATTTGAGAGAAATTAGTGTGCATGAAGAAGAAGACTTATTTTAGGAGATTCAGAAGATATTTGAAGAATTAGAAGATAAGAAAGCGAATTAAATCAATAAATTTATTTAATTGTTGTGCATGATTTGGAAGAATAAATAAAATATTTGATTGTATTTTATTTTTAGAGATTGAGAGAATTTAAATAAATTTGATTGATTTATTTAAATTTGGAGGAACAATTTTGACTTAATTAAATAATTAAGAATTATTTAATTGTTTGGAAGAATTTAATTAAATAAAGGATTTTAATTAATTTTGACTTTTGAAGAGGTAATTAAATATTTTGATATTTAATTAACTTAGAGGAATGTGAATCAAAAAAATAAATTTGTTTATTTATTTATTGATAGAAGAATTAGAAGGGAATAAATATTAAGAATATTTATTTAGACCGAGTCGTGTCATTTTTAGGCGTATACATTTTGCCCTTCTTTGATGTAATGCAATTTATGGCGTTGCTTCAAAGAATAGATTGTCTAATAGTGATACATGCCCCAGTTTGCCCCTAGTATAGGTTTAATGATGATAGGATGCCCCCTCGAGAGATTGGACGCGAAGAAGGCAGAAGATGTGAGATGGACAATCTCACGAAGACGAAGGGAAAACTTGGTTAGGATTGAAGAAAATAGGATGCATTTCTGAGAAACAGGAAGAAAACGAGAAGAAACAAGTGTGGGAAGTAGTCAAAGTCACCACATAGCCAATTTAGGGTTTGTATACTATATATAGGAGCTGGGTCCACAAGACAAGTCATTTGTACACTTGGCTTTTGTTGGATTGTCTTTGAGAGCTTAGGAGAGTACAGAGCATAGACTAGTCAGCACTAGGATGGATATTCCATGCAAGGAGCACTACTTTAAGTGAGTCTGATGATTCAACCGGCCAGTAGAGGCAGGACCCCCGATATGTATCTCAAAAAATTTCACCTAGGGTCGATTTCGAGTGCAATAAATACTAGGCAAATTTAGGCTAGACAAATGAGTCAAATCGCAGTTTGGCGTATCTGACATGCGGAATTGTGCATTTGTCAATCTACGATGCATCTAGGATATAAAACATTGCATGCATGAAAGTTGCGCATGCATGAGTAAGGTCGGCGCATGTATCATTTGGCGGCACTTTTACAGTATGAGTCAACGCATGCAACTAGGTGGCGCATTTATGGTATGAGACGACGCATGCATGAAATGTTGTGGTGCATGTGCTAGAAGTGGTACATTTGCTAAGAAATGGTGCATGTACCTTCTATTCTGGTGCATATGAATAGGATAGTTAGTTTACTTAACAAAATTGACTCGATTGGCATCCTCTTTGATGCATCAATCAATAAGCTATCTCTGAGATTGCAGGAATCTAGTCAAGAGATGTAGTGTGATGTTTTGATCAATTTGATATGTTAAGTTAGTTGATATGATTCTATAGATATGTTGAGCATGGTACTTGCAGCCTTAAGTTGACGCCTTGCTTTGCGTGCTTGCAGGAGGACATACAAGATACATTGATGTCGGAGGAGTAGTTTCCCATGTCAATGTTGCAGCAGCACATGTTGACAGAGACAGATCGAGAGGCGCTCAGTGCGATGGGTTTAGACTACGTATGCTTTATGCCTGAGGTTCGAGTGAACCATGGCTTACTAACTGAAGCAATGAAGAGGTTTCACAGCAAGGATGGGACCTTTCACTTCCCGACTGGCGAGATGATGGTGACTCTAGAGGACGTATACAGGATACTCCACTTGCCGATTCAGGGAGAGCTCATGGAGTATGATCCACAGTAGGACGTAGGACTCGCAGAGTGCAAGTGGGTATTTGATGACCTTGAGCTAGTAGGACAGGTTATCTCCTGACAGGATATACATGATTACTATGACTATTTCCATGGGATAGTTGTAGGATTGATCAAAGGCATTGTATGCCTCGATAGGAGATTGCATGGGTTCCCGATTAGAAGTTGATGGATCATGGAGAGGATGGTCATAAAGGGCACCCATTATGCTTGGGGTGTCTGTGTTCTGGCACACCTATACCATGATATGCATCAGGTGGTATACCACAAGGGTGCTAGTCTATCAGCAGGTGTCTCACTGTTACAATTTTGGTTGTGGGAGCATATTGTCATTACCAGACTGACATGTGTTTTTTAGAGACAGAGGGGAGAGCCTTACAGCTATGGCTACATAGGAGTGATTTCCCAGCATAGACTGGGGAAGCTCAAGTACTGGAGGCATGCACTAGATGGGGTAGATGTGGTCGTCTAGCGACCATATCTAGACTACGAGCCTTCGGACGACAAGGCGGACAAGCTATTGTACTGCTATCAGACTCAGTGGCTTATAGGTTGGACGTGGTTTATTTTAGAGAGATAGATTGTTAGCTAGGTTCAGAGGAAATTTGGGAGGAGACGAGGCATGCCACAGGGGTAAGCTCTATTTGCATAGATGCATGCAAAGAGATTTAGATGGGGCCTAGTGGCATACTACAAGGAGGTAGTGGCAGAGTTCTGATAGATTCCTTATACTGCCTAGTCGATGAGGAGAGAGATTACAGATGCAGGGATGACTCCGGACTTTGAGGAGTGGTTCGCAAAGCATCCATTTCTGAGATACTCTGGGCCTGGAGAGCTGGTTCCTCGCATAGATGAGGCAGATTCAGATGACGAGGGCCAGGTTGGCAGGAGGAGGAGGAGGGGGAGAGGATGGAGGAGATGGTGGAGGAGATGGTGGAGATGGGGGAGATGGAGGTGATGAAGGTAGACTTAGGCAGAGGAGGAGAGCTGGGGAGGGATCCTCCCATGCTCTGCAGGTAGTGTAGCTGCAGGTTGCATAGTAGGGACAAATGCCGCCACCTCAGCAGGTGGAGCAGTAGCAGGTACCCCAACCATAGGGGCAAGGACAGGCACATGCCTCCCAGAATCCATCACAACTAAATGTCCAGTGGAGAGCCATTGCCATGCTAAGAGGATAGGTTCGGCGGCTTAGGAATGTCGAGGTTCAGCGGGAGATAGACGCAGGTGTTATCTTGGGGCTCACAAGAGAGTAAGATATGGCGGAGGCGAGGATACGGGCCATCTGAGTAGAGAGAGACACAACAGTGGCAGCACTTGGGACAGGTGCTACTAGCAGCTTTTTGGTTGGATAGGTGTAGTAGACACAGGCACAACTAGCCTAGACACAGGTACAGTTGGCACAGGTGTATGGGCAGTTAGCACAGTCTCAGACACAGTACTATCGGGGACTATACCATGGTGTTGTTCTAGTCGATCAAAGGGCCCCGAGCTATAGGAACCAGTCCATGGCCTTATAGAGAGTAGGTGGATCGAGGTCATGAGCCTCTATGATGGGCCCACAGTAGTCTAGGGCCAGCAGAGGAGGAGACACAGAGAACATTGCTGGGAGCATCGGTTCACAGCAGCAGGGTTAGTAGACACTCGTACAGATTTTTTGCCCCTATGTACACATTTTGATGGCTCAGATAGCCGGATATGTATATGTACCTCTTTTGTATTTTGAGACATGTATCATTACCTTTGATATGTATACATTGTATATGACATTTGGCTCAGAAGTGGATCTTTTGAAATTGTACATTTGGACATGTTTTTGATATCTATATGATGAGGCAGCTATTTGGTGCTCTTTATATGTAGTTTGCTCATTCTATGTTATGGATGTAGTTCTATTTGTATGATGGTACTCATGCAATGCATATTTTGACTGTCTATATGATGTTTATCTAATGCAGTTTTAGATGATGCTATGTGATTCTATGTGACCTAATGCAGACTTAGATGTTTTACTTGATATGCCTCTAATGTGTAAATGCAAATGGTATCTATATTATGCTGTTTATGTGATGCACTTATCTATGTTTTTGATTTTTTCTGTTGACAGTATGTGATCATTGCAAAAAATGTATATGGATGACCTGATGCACTTTATTATGTATGCAACTGATTTAATCATGTAAATGATTATCTCATGTGATATGATATGCAACTTTATGCTATGTTTTTGTGATGTCCAAATGTACTCTATCGACACAGAGATGATATAATGATAGATAGAAGATTGATTGAAAGAATGACTCGATAGAAAGACTCACAAGCTTTAATTTGTATTGATACTTTGCATTGTTTGGATCTTTTATTGCATGGGATACGGATGTATAGATGTTTAATGGATTCTTTTCTTTTGACATATTGATGGTGCAAGTATTTTGGAGTGCTTATTTCATCATTGGGCAAAATTTTTTTTGGTACTTTTTCTAAATGTTGTAAGTTAATACAAGCATCTAGGTATAATTGAACTGAGATGACCTGAATATTGCTTACATGGGTTTTGCTTTAGCAAGTTAATACATCGAGGTATAATTGAACCAAGATGACCTGAGTATTTCTTGCATATCAATAGACAAGGATTTCCCCCGTTCATGTTAGACCTTTGATGACCTCGATGATCTTTTGTCGATCATGTCGTTAGACAAGGCATCTCATTACTAAAGTTTAATCGACAAACAACAAACAAAGAAAATAATCATGCCCCCATCATAGCATCTCTAGATTTTGGCATCCTTGAGTAGCATAGAAAGACATGATAATAGAAATCAAGACCCTGCAACCTAACTTGATCACACACACAAAACATTTTTGTATTTAGATGTGTTTTTCTTGCCATAAGGTAAAATCATTTAGAATGCCTTAGGTACTTGCTTGCTTTGCTTTGGATAGGTTAATGCCTTGCATCAAGATTTCTACCTGAAAAGAGTAGGTTTTTGCTTGTGCTTTCTTGCCTGGTGAAAGATTCTACAATTCTTATTGGTGAGACGAACCCTAAGGGACTGACCTAGTGCCTTGGGGGCTCATTGCTAAATGGCCTTGCCTACATGATGACACAGACGCAACGTAGTTTGGGGTAAACCCTAATGGACCTAAGACCTAGATGATAGAAAGTGGCATGGACTCAGATAGATAGGACTAGACATGCAACAAATGGGACAGTGGAGCCTCGGGGGCGCATTGAATAATGGCCTTCCCTACGTGACAACACAGAGGCAACGTAGTTCAGGGACTTGGACCATGGATGGACTAGAGGATAGACTAGGATGGATGGGAAGTGGAGCCTTGGGGGCAAATTAAAAAATGGCCTTGCCTACGTGACGACGCAGAGACAATGTAGTTCATGGACTTGGATCCTGTGGATACTGACGAGAGATGCTAAGCTAGACTGACACTATGGATAGGATATGGGATAAAACCTTGGTTGACAAGGAAACAAAGAGATAGAGTATCAAGCCATGATATGTTATCATTAGGGTCTTATTATGGAATAGATGTGGATCGAATGGGACATGACTGAAGGAAGAATGGACACAAGGTGATTGGTTTCCCAAAGATAGAGGAAGTGGTTTATCACAAGTAATGCTTGTTTACCAGGTTTTCACCACTTGCTTTTATTTGCACGAAAGCTAGAAAGTACACATGACGTCTATTTGCTAGGTTTTCATCATGATACCTATCCGAGGCACTTATTTGCCAGGTTTTCACCAAAGGACAATTTTTTTCATTTTTTGGTATTTTTCTATTTTTTTATTTTTTTTGTATTTTATGCCTCCCTTACATTGGGGTTCTCTTAGGTATAGAACTAGTGAAGATGCATGCTATTGATTGGGTCATCGAACAGCCAACTAATATGCCCTCGATCCATAAGCAGCTACGATCACATAGGGCCCAAGCCAGTTGGGTTCAAACTTGCCTTTCTTTTCCTGATCCTGTTGATTGCGGGGGTTCTCCTTAAGTACTAGGTATCCAACTTTAAAGACTCTTCAGCGAACTTTGTGGTTGGAGCTTTGTGACATCATTTTCTGGTATGCTTTGAGATGGTCAAAGGTTTTCTGTCTCTTTTCCTCTAGCAACTCTAGTTCTTGCAATTTGGAAACTCTATACTCTTCATCTATTATGAGACCTTTTAACGACACCCTGAGAGATGGTAAATCAACCTCAATGGGGAGGATAGCTTCTGAGCCATAGACAAGGGCATAAGGGGTAGCACCTGTGGGAGTCTGTATACTGGTTCTGTAGGCCCGCAGAGTAGGATTGAGTTGGATATGCCAATCATGGCCAACATTGTTGGTTGTCTTTTTGAGGAGTTTCAAGATGGTCTTGTTGAATGCTTCTACTTGGCTGTTGCCTTTGGGGTAATAGGGTGTGGAGAAATGGTGTTGGATTTTGAATTGGTCATAGAGTTCTTGGACATCCTAGTTTTTGAAGGGTCTTTCATTATCTATGATAATGGATGAGGGAATTCCATATATGCAGATGAGGTAATTGAGGATGAATGAGGAGATCTGTTTACCTGTGATGGTGATGAGGGAGATGGCTTCAATCCACTTGGTAAAGTACTCAGTGGCAGTTATTATGAATTTGTGCCCATTGGATGAGGGTGGATAGATTTTGCCTACAAGGTTGAGTCCCCATTGACAAAAGGGCCAAGGTGTCATTAAAGGTCTCAACTCTTGAGTTGGTGCATGTATCAGGTTCCCGTGTATCTGGCACTACTAGCACTTCTTCACAAATTGATATGAATCCATTTCCATGTTCGGCCAATAATAACCCAAATGCATGAGTTTCTTAGCTAAGGAAGGACCACTAGAGTGTGTTCCGCAAATCCCTTCATGTACGTCTTGTAAGGTAGTTTGGGATTCTTCTCATTCTAAACAATGGAGTAAAGTACCATCTAGACCACGTCGGTATAGGGTGTCAGCAATAATGGTATAATGAGAGGTTTGGCATATAAAGGTTTGTCATTGGTTTGAAGATAAGTCAGGTGGGAGGGTGTTGTCCTTGAGGTAAGTGTAAAACTTACTATACCAAGGTGAGTTAGATCCAATGAATAGGCATATCAAATGGGTTTCAAGAAGATCATACGCTGGTTGCTGAATTGATTCCACTAAGAACTCTTACCGTGACTCATTCTTTGGTATTTTGAGAAGAGAGGCAATGGTTGCCATGGCATCTGCTGCTTTGTTTTCAATGTGAGGTATCTGCTCAAAAGACATGATCACAAAGTCTTCCTTAAAGTCCTCGACCATCCGTTTGTATGGGACTATTGGCAAGAGACACTGTGTGGCTTCATTATTATTGTCATTGATGGCAACAAAGTCTATCCCACACATCCGCAACACATAGTATGCCTATACTGGAATTTAGATGGAAGAGTGTTTTGGTCTGGTGAACAAGAACATAGCATGCAGCAAGGTCTGACAATTAGGTTCGGATCTCTCCGATGGTGTAACTCAACAAGTTGCAGACTTGGACAAGTCAAGAGGAGTACCATGATTGCTACATTCCAGAGATTGAGCCTTTAGTGATGAAAGAGTGAAAAGATATGAGCACCTAAATGTTGGGTTCTTGACAAGTAGAGTAGACTGAGGAAGAACTGACTAGCAGAGCATCAGATTTTAATCCGGATGAGAAATTGATGGTGGTCAAGCTATTTAAGATATCACACATGGTTGGCCGAGATGAATGATGACTTCTATGTCTATGTCCTTGATACGCATCACATATTAAGCATGGATTCAGTTGACAAATCAGTGTCTTGGAAATATCTTTAGTATTCTAGTTGCCGACTGGGAAGATGTTGAAATCCTTGATGCAGATATATATACCAAATGAATTTTGGTATGAAGTGTGTAGTTGTGTAGTGGAAGTGTGCGAGGAAAGGCAGAGAGAAGTGTGGAAGCAACAATACAAGTTCGGTATGTGACAGAACAACAGCATTATAGTAGAGGGAGAATGAAGTACATTAGATCAGTAATTTGAGCCTAACCAGAACTAAACCTTAGTATATGTGGATGCCTTTCATCAGTTCAAACACTTGGTTACTTTCTATATACCTTGTAGACAATAAGTCTTTTGTAGGCAGTGTGCCTCTTGTGAGCAGTGTGCTCGGACAGTGAGCCCTAATTGGCAAGTGCCATTTTGTACTTCTTATTCTTTTAACAGAGAATACAATCTTGGGTTAGTCACCCCGTGGTTTTTCCCATAACAGTGTTTTCCATGTAAAAATCCTTGTGTTATGTGTGTTGATTTTATTTTTGCTCTCATGATTATGTATGCTCTTATGTTTTGATGCTGCATTAATATTAAAGAAGAAAAGAAAGTTAAGTTATTTAAGATAACTTATTCACCCCCCCTCTCAGTCATCTTCCTTGTTTCCAATAATTGGTATCAGAGCTAAGTTCCTCTAAATAGAGCCTAATAGCTTGAGGAAGATTTGGGAATCTCAATGCATATGTATGGTATGAAGGAACAACTTCAGTCTACCCTAGATGATCTTGAGTAATCTCACTCTGAAGTCAATAACCTGAGAGAAAGACTCAAACAAGCTGATGATTTCATAAATGAGCTAAAAGAAAAATTGAGTATCTCTGTGAAAAAGAGAAAGGAACTACTTCAACAATTAGCAAGTCAAAGTGAAGCCAATGATACTAATGAAGAGCTAAATGAGATAAACAAGCTATGTGAGAAGCTATCAAAAGAAGTCATTATGGTAAGACATGAAATAGAATCAGGGTTTATGAGATTCACCCAAGAAATTGAAGAGAAAAGAAAAATTGAAGATAATCTAAAACAATCTCTCAAGGAGAAGTTAGAAGACTGCCACAAAATGGTAATAATCAGGCATCTGGTATCTAATCTTGAAGAAGCTAGAGATAATGAAGAACAACTTGAGAATCAGATAGACACTCTTAAAAGGGATCTTCAAACAACAAATGAATACAAAGAGAAATTCAAGATAAGCTCTGCTCAACTTGAAGTTCTTCTTGAAAGCCAAAAGAGGGTAGATGACAAGCATGGCTTGGGATATGAGAAAGGTGAAAGCTCTGGATCTGGTCAGAAAAACTTTGGATCAAGAAATCCAAGGAATAGGCCTAGAAGACCTCTGGTAAGGCAACCAAATGCTCAAAGATATCCATCCTTCAATGGATACTGCTACAATTGCAATAATTTCAATCATAAAACAACTCAGTGCAGAAGCAGAATGAATCAGACTAATTTATCCTTCTCCAGACAGTGTTTCAACAGCAAAAGGTATGGTCACAAATCTTATGAATGCAAAAATATGCAAATAAAAAATTTATTCAATGGTAGATGCTTTGCATGCAATGGAATGGGACATAAGGCTAATCAATGCAGATCTAGAGGATATCAGTCACATATGTAAAGAAATGTTGTTTGCTACAATTGCAATAGATCCGGTCATATTGCCAAATTCTACAAAAGTAAGAATCAGGATAAAAAGGGTCCGGTGCATCATAATTAGAATCAAGACAAAGGAAATGGAAAAGTGAATGCGGATGAAGTTAAAAGGGAGATGAACAAGATTTGGGTGAAGAGAAGTACAAAAAATGTTGTGGATGGATCCGTACCAGAATCTGGTGCTGATATTCCTTTCGAAAACTAAACAGATGAGCTTTGGCTCAAGGGAAGTCACAAAGGAAAATAAATTCCCCCAGCTAGTCAATTGGTGCCTAAATTTGGCACATGGAATGTTGCAAATTAAAGGGCTCTCAGAGAAATGTCCAAATAACCCTCAATAAAAATATGAAAGATCTGCAAGGAGTTTTGAAGAGTTTGATTAGTCAAGATTGATCTGGTTTGACAGCCATTCGATAAAGCAAGATCTTCATAGACAGATCTGGTATGATTCAAAAGTGAAATATCTTGATCTACGGACTCATGGTATAATTGGAGGAAAGAAGATACATTGTCAATTATCATTGAAAATGATTCTAAGTGCATCTCAGTGGTTCGGAAAGATCTCTCTCAGAACAAGGTAACTGGATGACTTAAGTTGTGCATTTATTGCAATAGGAATTTAGGGTTTGTGCAGAGATAAAAGGGTTCTTTTATTCATCACTTACACATTTGCATTCAAAAAGAAGAAAGGAAGAGCTCTACAGCAAGATTGTTACAACCCTCTCAAAGATCAACTGTAGAATCCGATTCAACTAGCAATCTTTTCTGGCGCATATTGTGAACCCTAGAAGCATGAAAAGGTATTTCAATTTCTAAATATCTCTCTTTAAATCTTTTGCAAAAATGGCTACTCCTATGGTTGTTAAGATCACTGATAGGCCGCTCCCAAAGTTCAAGAAACATCCCTACAAATCCCTAGAAGTTGATCGCTTAGGCGCCTTTTCTAGCATTCCACATGGAGTTCTGCACGTAGAAGATGTTAGGGTATATATCCATGCAAATATTGATGAATTTGGAGAATCAAAGCTGATGGATATCTACCATAAACAACTAATAGATGAAACCTTTGAACTCAAACCTCAATACAAGGCCATCCAGGATAAGCATTTTGGACATTATTTCCACTTTCCCTATTTTACAGAAGATGAAGGGGTCCGGTATGTTCTTAGCAGAATACATGACAACTTCATGTGGTTGTTGAAGCCCTTCAAGATAACAAAGGATGCAATTAGGGCAGTAACTGGTTTGTACTCATTCGGAGGGTTGCTTGCTCTCAAATCGGTCAAGAACCAAATAGTAAGTGAGGCTACTGGATCAAAGTTTGACAAAAGAGCAATGATAATAGAAGATATCATAGATCCGGATATCAAATTTGCCTCTATGATGATTGGCTATAAAATATATCATTCCAGTAGGGAGAATTCTGTGTCTGAACTACAATTTATACTGCATATCAGATGCTAAGGGAAAATGCAGACTATGATCTATGTGAGCTTCTCTTGAGCCAACTGTTAGAAAACTTGCAAAAGATCAAGAAGGACAAGAAGAACTCATTCAAGTATGGTGGTTTAATATTGTGTTTATTCTTTTACTATATGAATGAGCTACCCAGATCAAGTGGTTGGGTATGGAAACCAGTTGCCATACAAATCAGAGATTATATGTATGGGCTTGGTGATGCCAAGGCTCAAAGTACAACACTCTAGGGATACTTTAAAAACTTCCAAAGTTTGGTGTAGGCCAGAGAAAGAATTCCACAAACAATAGTTGAAAAATACAAAGATACAGTGTGTTTCATGGTAGACACTGATCAATGCCTAATGGAGGTAGTTGAGCCCAGAACAGTCTGGATTATGCCAATGGGCTATGAGGTAGATGAGAAAATCCTAGAGCTGCATGTCCAACACTTGCTGAGTCAGCCTAAGGACCCTGAGGCAGAAAGGTTTAGAACCTTTCAAGAACTGAGTGTAAAAATACATGTTGAACTGAGACAACCAGAGATGAAAAGAAAAGTTAGAAGGGAAGTAGAAGAAGTTGCCAAAAGATATGGCATTTCAAAAGATGCAGTTGATGCAAACAGAGAAAAATTAGAAAGAGCTAAGAAAGAGAAACAAGAAGCAGAAAAAGGAAGTGTTTCGGTACAAGCCTCTTCCCAGACCAGATCCTCCAAGAGCACTACACCTGCCACTTCTAAGAGCTCAAGAGCCTCCAAACCAGAAGCCAAGACATCCGGTAAGGGAGAGAAGAGAACAAAAACCAAGGCCCCAAGGTCCTATATAAGCCAAAAGGATGATGAAGAAATAGAGACCGATGAGGAAGTCAAGAAAATGACGAAGAAGAAGAAAACATCAGGGGAATCCTCTGCCGGTACAAACAAAGAAGAAGAGGCAGAAGAATTTGTTGAAAGGCCTACTCTCTCTATTGATGATATCATCAAGGCAGTCACAGTGGATGGGAACCTGCAACCAGTCACTGAATTTTATGATGAATATAGTGACACTAACAAGAAGATTCTGGAAGATGCTATAGTCAGGTACCTAAACATTTATAATAAATCTTTCATTGAAATCATCTCTCTAATTCCCAAAAGTCTAGAGAAGGTACTTGAACTAAAAAAGTAGAATGCTAAGGCAAAGGACCTAGAGATCTTAGCATAGGTTGCAATTCAACTCTATCCTTCCATTACTCCAAAACAAATGAACATGATCTTTAAGGACTGAAAGGATGAGTTTCGGAGTAAAGCCATAATGAACAAACTTATGATTGGAGAGATTGATCAGGTAGCCAAAGAAATGGAGGACATCCTCTAGAATGCATTTAAAAGATTCAATCTTCCTATTATAGAGGACATAGATGACGAAGGATTAAGTACATCAAAAGAAGAATCTACTGAGAAAAATGTAGAAGAGTCAAAGGAGATAGGTGAGGAGAGGACTAAGGACTTGGATTCCTCTGTTCCAGAAGAGGAAGTCCATGAAGAAGTAAACATCTCTCTTTCGGATCCCCCTGTTGACTCCGAAACTGAAGGAGAAGGAAGAGAAGAGAAATTGAGTCAAGTAGAGGAGGAAAGGGGAAGAGAAGAAGAACACACAGAGAAGATCTCTGATGATAGTTCTAAGGCTGCAAAAGGAAAGAAGACTCTGTCTCCGGCAAGAAACACTATAGAAGCAGTGAAAAACTTCTTGACCAAAGAGATGATGGAAATAGATGAACTGGATCTATTTCAAGGACCACTCAATTTTGACTCCCTCTCTCTAGTCCAGACAATGAAGGTAGCATCTTTTGCTCAAGCTAAAGCAAAAGAAAAGCTTATGAAGTCTCACATGGAAGACTGTGAGCTGATAGAGATTGCATCTGGTGTGCTAGAGAAGATCATGCCATCCTTCCAAAAGGATCTTTCAGCCTCTTCATCTGGTAACTTAAAATCTTTGGTTAACTCTGTTAGCACCCATTTTGATTCTTTGGAGAAATCGGTAGAAGAGAAAGTCTGAAAAGAATTTTTGGGAAAGAGATTCACTGAGGTGTAGGGACTCATAACTAATGACAGGAGGACCCTAGATATTGGGATAAAGAGCCTAGAAAATGCTCTTAAAGATGGCAAAGAAATATACAAATTTTATCTATCTTGGTCCACAGTGATAGAAGACATTGCAAAGAAGGTGGAAGAACAAGAGAGTAAACTATCAAGTTTATCTCAGAATTTTGATCCTCTCACCTCATCCATAATGAATCAAGAGTACTAGGCTATTGCCACTATAAATGAAATAAAGAGGCTTGAAAAGGAGAAGAAGAATAGAATAAGAAGAATGAGTGAACTAAGAGGGATAATTATCCCTAAGTTAGAGGCAATGCATGAGGCCCTAACTGATGCTCAGACTATAGCCCGGACTAGTTATCTGACAGACTTAAGAAGGACAAAATCTTATGCATTTTTGTTAAGTGGTCACATCTCAATTTTGGACAGGATGAAGCAGAGTTGGGCGATAGAAGTTGTACAGTTGGAGACCACCTTTGCGGATATACTTAAGTATATGTAAGTATAACATGTATATATACTTATGCGGCTATGTATAAGTTAATTTTTGCAAATTTTGTAGTGTGGATTCCACCCTTTGCTATTGATGTCAAAGGGGGAGTGAGGAGTAGTGAAAAATGTGGAATCTAACTAAGGGGGAGCTCCAGTAAAATAGTGCACAAGATAGAGCATCAGCCAAGGGGGAGTTTGCGACGACACTTAGTCATTTTTCACTAAGTGTTGCCATCAATGCCAAAGGGGGAGATTGTTGGAAAGAGACACTATGTGGCTTCATTATTGTTGTCATTGATGGCAACAAAGTCTATCCCACACATCCACAGCACATAGTATGCCTATACCGGAAGTCAGATGGAAGAGTGTTTTGGTCTGGTGAACAAGAATAGAGCATGCAGCAAGTTCTGACAATCAGGTCCGAATCTCTCTGATGCTGTAACTCAGCAAGTTGCAGACTTGGACAAGTCAAGAGGAGTACCATGACTACTACTTTCTAGAGATTGAGCCTCCAGTGATGAAAAAGTGAAAAGATATGAGCACCTAAGTGTTGGGTTCCTAATAGGCAGAGTAGACTGAGGAAGAACTGACTGACAGAGCATCAGATTTTAATCTGGATGAGAAATTGATGGTGGTCAAGCTATTTAAGAGATCATACATGGTTGGCCGACATGAATGATGACTTCTATGTCTATGTCCTTGATACTCATCACATATTAAGCATGGATTCAGCCAACAAATTAGTGTCTTGGAAATATCTTTAGTATTCTGGTTGCCGACTGGGAAGATGTTGAAATCCTTGATGTGAATATATATACCAAATGAATTTTGGTATGAAGTGTGTAGTTGTGTAGTGGAAGTGTGTGAGGAAAGGTAGAGAGAAGTGTGGAAGCAGCAATACAAGTCCGGTATGTGACAGAACAACAACATTAGAGCAGAGGGAGAATGAAGTGCATTAGATCAGTATATTGAGCCTCACTGGAATTGAACCTCAGCATATGTGGATGCCTCTCATCAATTCAAACACCTGGTTACTTTCTATATACCTTGTAGACAATAAGTCTCTTGTAGGCAGTGTACCTCTTGTGAGTAGTGTGCTCAGGTAGTGAGCCCTAATTGGCAAGTGCCATTTTGTACTTCTTATTCTTTTAACAGAGAATACAATCTTGGGTTAGTCACCCCGTAGTTTTTTCCTTAATAGGGTTTTCCACGTAAAAATCCTTGTGTTATGTGTGTTGATTTTATTTCTTCTCTCATGATTATGTATGCTCTTATGTTTAGATGATGCATTAATATTAAAGAAGAAAATAAAGTTAAGTTATTTAAGATAACTGATTCACCCTCCCCTCTTAGTTATCTGCCTTGTTTCCAAAATGGACAAGCTTCTCATCTTTGGTTTGGTAATCATCATTGACCTAATTGATCACTAGTTGAGAATCACCATAGACATGTAGCTCTTTGATTTTCCACTCTGTTGCCATTTTGAGGCCAATGACCAAGGCTTAATATTCTGCTATGTTGTTGGTGCATGGGAATAACAGACGATAGGACTTCGGTATGGTGTCTCCATGAGGAGTTACAAATAAGATTCCTACTCCTGATCCATGGTTTGTGTAGGACCCATCAAAGTAGAGTTTCCAGGAATGTGTCGATATATTGAATAAGGATTCATCTAGAAATTCAAATTGCATTGGTGTGGTGTCCTATAGTGGTGCATCTGCTAACTGATCAGCAATGACTTGCCCCTTGATAGCCTTTCTGTCTACATACTCAATGTCATATTCACTTAGGAGCATTAGCCATTTAGCTAAGTGACCTGTTAGAGATGCTTTGCTTAGTAAGTACTTCAATGGATCTATTTTTGCAATAAGTTTGACTGGATATGCTAGCATATAATGTCAGAATTTTTGGGAAGCAAAAACTACCGCAAGACATGATCTTTCTATCTAAGAGTATTGCAACTCATAGCCCACCAATGTGCGACTAATGTAGTAGACGACTCTTTCTTTACCTTCATAATCTTGTTGTGCTAGAAGGGCCCCAAGAGTTGTTGGTGTAGCAGATATGTATAGTAACAATGGCTTCCCTTGGATAGGAGGCATGAGAATAGGTGGATTCATAAGATACTCTTTCAGTTTGTCAAATGCCTCTTTGTACTTCTCATCCCACCTAAATGGAATGTTCTTATGTAGGAGATGACTTAAGGGTTGACACTTACCTGCCAATTGTGATATGAACCTATGGATTGCTTGTAGTTTTCCCTGTAGAGATCTTAGTTGAGTAAGATTCTTGGGTGGTGGCATGTCCATAATAGCCTTGACTTTGGCAAGGTCCACCTCTCTTCCATTTGCCAATACAATAAAACCTAAGAGCTTGCCTGAGGTGACTCCAAACACACATTTCTTTGGGTTCAACCTGACTTTGAATTGTTCTATCTCTGAAAGACTTTCTCTAACACATCCAAGTGTGATTCTCTTGTGAGTGACTTTGCAAGGATATCATCTACATACTCTTACATGGTGACATGCATCATATCATGGAATATAGTGGTCATAGCATGTTGGTATGTGGATCTTGCGTTTTGTAGCTCAAATGGCATGACATTCCCACAGAAAGTGCCCCATGGACAAGTAAAAGCCATCTTATGCTAGTCTTCTGGTGCTATCCTGATATGATTGTATCTCGAGAATCTATCCATGAGAGATAACATGGTATGCCCTGTTGTCAAGTTGACTATGATATATATATTTGGCAATGGAAAATCATCCTTGCGGTAAACTTTGTTTAGATCTCTAAAATCATTGCATAGTGTTGATTGGTTTGTGATGTCAGTCACAACCAAGCACACAAAACAAAAGTTACACAACAACCCCTGTTTATCCTAAAAGATACGATGAATTCAAAGAATTCATGATCCCAAGTCCTTGTTGATTAGTTCATAATCTGTTGATGTTACTATGTGGTTGATGTGTATTGTTGTTTTCCATTTTGGAGCCTTACGTAAATTAGTAGGTTCTGTTTCTGCAACTATGCTATATAGGGAAGTTACTCTACACAGCATATATCTCCAAATGATGTGTCTAAGTTGATATTTGCATGAGTTCTACCCTTATTTGTGATTCTCTGCATGACATTTTCAATACTACATGCATTTAGCTCAAAATATGCTAATGATATTTAGTTGTCTTTAGGATGTCAGCATATTTTTCTGTTCTACTTCTGATTTATCATGATGTGCAGTTATGAAAGTGATTTCAATGAATTTAAAATGAGAAAAAGGGTTAGAGAGTGAGATTCCTAAAATTACTTGACTGAGATCATTGATCCACATACATGTTCCCATACAACAATGGAGAGAAGAAAACTAAAATAATACTTCACCAGGACAGTCCACAAATCCGCATGATTCAGTGCAAATCTTTAGAGGAAAAGTTGACAACAACATGCAATGAAATGAAAGCGCTTCTATAGAACACAACATTCACCAGTACATATCTAGAAATCAACTTGAAGACTACTTAAGGTTTACAATCAGGGTATAGTCTGAAACTTCATCTCCATATAGTATGTTCATAAAATAGGTACATTTACAATGATCTGAGGAAGGGACCTTGATTATTTCAACAATCCAGTCTTCACTAGTCTCAGTAATCTGATCTCTCCTAAAACTATTACAGGTCTGATTTTTTTTGTATTATTGACCTCCTTTCTTTTTGTACAGTACACAGGCTCAATATATATATCTTTGGTTTTTCCAATCTAGCGCCCAAAAACCCCATGAGATCAACGGTCAGCATCTTGAAATGCAACATCCAACGGTGAGAAATGAATCCTGCCAAGAATTTGAGCAGCATACCCAAATAGGGCGCTGCTCCTTCAATAATGTTTCCATCTGCAAACTCCCCCACATTGAAAGCTTCATCTCCTTCTAGTGTGTTTGTCTTCTTAGGATCTGGCCCGCTGCTTGGGACGTCATCGTCATTTAAAACCCCACCTTTGCGTTCACCTGCACGCCGTTACTGTGTCAGCAACTATGCTTCTTCCCAGCTACTCCAACAATCTACAATAAACAAGCAAGAATTAGCACCATCGTTTAAGAAATCAGTAGGAAAAATGAACATCTACATTAAATCAGGCTCCAAATGCATAAACACAACCATCGGGCTCAAAAACTATGGAAAATATGCATCAAAATGCCTATACAATGTTAAAACCAGTCGGGTCAACCATCGTTGACCAAAACATGCACTCGGGCTCCAAAAATGGATTCAAAAATCCAATCGCTTCGTTTCCCGCTCAAAATTTCCTTGTATATCGCAATATACAAGTCAAACGCATACATCGAATTAATCGGATTGCAAACTATTTGAAATCTAGCTTGTATGTATAACAATGCATCTTTGATATACAAGTCAGAATTATACAACGATTTAACTCCCTATCATTTCCTTTTCGCGTCCGTGCAATGTATAAGAACGCTTGTATCTTTTAGATATTCAATTCGGACGTGATACAAGCATTTAATCATATTTTACTTTCTTTTTGATCCCGTGCTGTATGTATTAAAATCTATGTAACGATATACAAGGCACGAAATATACAAGGACTTTTCATTATTTCATAGCCATTTCAGGTCTGCCCCTTGTATATTTCGATGTATGTTTGCTTTGAATGTTTAAATATACAAGTCCGAAATGTACAAGGAATTAACCAATTTTCATAACTCCCTTCGGGTCCATGGAATGTATGTTTCGTTGTATATTTTGACTTGTATAACTCCCTGGATGTGATACATTGGTTTAATTCGATCTCAATCCCTTTTGGATTCCAGCTTGTATATTAGCGATGTATGTTTCGGAACATACAAACCACAGAATGTATAATGATTTAACGCTATTTCAACTTTCTTTTAAGTCCGCGGCTTGTATAAAGTCTTTGTATGTATGTCCATACAAAGCCAGAAATATACAAGGATTTAAGCTTTTTTTATAGACTTTCAGGTCCGGACAATGTATGAAGTGTTTGTATCTTGGCAATGTATGTAAGATATATACATTGTGGATACAAACAATGAATTAACCACTTTTAATAAACTTCAAGTTCATGTGATGTATATTTGCAATGCATATCACCGAAATATACAAGTTGCGAAGATACAACAATTTAACATTGTTTAATAACCTTTTCGGATCTGACATGTATGAAGTGCCTTGTATATTTTACCTGCCAAACATACAAACGTGAGATACAAAGTGGATTTAAAACATCAATTCATTTTAACCTAAAACCACCTCGGGTCCATCTTGTATGTATGCATAAACTCTACCAAATGTATACAAGGCAAAAAAGGGCATACAAAACATTTTGTATATGAACCCGACTACTCATGCGACCAAATATAAAATGACCTTTGCATATACAAACGACTTTGTATATGGAAAGCGATATACAAAGGTCTTTGTATACAAGTGAACTCCCATACAAAGGGCCTTGTATATGCAACCCGATATACAAAGAGACTTGTATGTGCAAACAACAAACCCTTCCCTTGTACATTTTACCAAAATGCTCATAACTTGCAAAATATGGCAAATTTTAGCATGGTTCAAAAAGCAACCCTAGCTCATTTTTGACAAGGAATCCAACCATACTATGCACTGATACTAAAATGCATTTCTTCTCCATTTTTAACAAGGTTTGCAATTTTAACTCCTTTTTCCCTTTACCACCAAGTAAAACAACACACACAAGCAAAAAGCAAAAAGCCACAACAGGGGTCCTCATTTTGCTAAGGAATAAAATGGGGCATGTTGTGAACATCACAACTAGCAACCAAACAAAACAATCAAATTCAACCCATTAAAGAAAATTAAATGAAATAAATTCATAACTTCCAACTATCTTTTCTGCAAATTATTATCCAACTTGAGACTCAATATATTCAATAAGGTGCATGAATTTTCATTTCAGTTTAAGTGGGTGCACTTGGTTAATAAGCCTCATCTTGAAGATCAATTGAACAAACCAATGACTGATATTAGACTACGTAGGTGAGGACATTCCCTCATAGCCAACCGGATAGAGCCTTGCTGCCAGCGAGAGTCCATAGCCCCGGCAAGGTTATCGTTACAATTCTCCTAAGTAGAGCCCCACTGCCAGCGAGCATCTATAGCCTTGGTAGAGTTACTTAGATGGCTTAATCTGGATTTTCAGTATAGTCCATTTTATTTATTTATTTTATATATTTTTGTATTTCATAGAGATTTCATAAGGTATTGCATTTGTAACTTCATGATGCAAGGAGCGGTCACTTACTGAAATTAAGCTGAGAATTGTAATGGTAGCAAAGGTGACCTCTGATTTTTCACCTAATATCTACATTGGTAAGTTCAACAAACCCAAGGATTTTAGGTGTGTCATTGTGAGAAACATTCCTTGAATACTCAACCCATTCTTATTGAATACAAAATTTCACAAGTTAAACAACTTTCTACATTCATGACAGTCACAACAAGTTATGCATAGATTTCAAATAATTAACCTTAATGATCTCAATTTTCCATTATTTTCAGTGGTTGTTAATCTGCCCCTTTATACTCTAAATCAAAAGAAAGATCCCTGTTGAAGAAACAAAGCAACCAAAACAAAACAAGCAAAACAAAGCCACTGTACAAACAACTATACAAAGAAAGCAAACAACAAAAAGCAAGACAAGAAAGCAAAGAAAAGAAATAAAACAACTATCCTACCAAACTACATACAAACCCTACAAGGTAAATAAAACCTAGGAAAAGACCTAAAGACACCCGTATTTGCATACTTCCTTAGATTGTGCAGGAGCATTAGGGCACTAGTTGTGGTTCTGACCCTAGCAAATTCATCTTTGTATTCTGAAAAATATTTTTGTATTCTAAACTCATTGTGTTTAACAGAATAATCTCTGATTATCAGTAACTGAGGTAGCTCATCATGTTCATGATTGACCCACATGCATGTCCTATTTCTTGAATTTCCATAATCAAAATAATAATCAACAATATTCACTGTGGAAAGGAAAGATACAACCTGGTGTATCTCTGGTTCTATTGGACATGCTTCTTCATTGACAGCTGGCCTCCCATTTGGCTTTATATTTTCATTTCTCAGCTCAATGTCAGGTCTCACTTCAAACTGAAGGATGTATGACTCCTAATGTATTATTCCTTCATCTTTATCTAGCTTTGTTCCTTCATTCTGGATGTTCATCTGGTTCTTGACCTCAGGAAGCACCTCAAGGCTTTCATTAATTTTTAATTTCATCATGTCTAAGCAGGCATCACAATTCCTTTCTGAATGTGCTTCTTCATGTAATCTGCACCAATTTTCAATCAATATGTCATCAGTGGGAAAACCTAATATTTGACTACACTATATATTTCTAGACAAGTATGATTCAAAATTCCTAAAGCGATCTTCCTCATCATTATCCAATTTCATCTCTTCATTTTGCAAACTTATATGACTTTTGACTCCAGGAAACACCTCAACGTTTTCTTTAATTCCCTGCACATCAGTATCTAAATGAGTATCTTCATCATCATAACCTGATATACAGAAATTTATCATTTCTAAATCATTTGACTGTAAAGGTGAAACAACTTCCAATCGATAGGAATACTCCCTTGTTTCACGACATTGGATTGGCATCTGATCGTGCACAACAGCTCCAAATTTTTCTGCATCTTCAAATTTCATGAATGGTTCATCAAGCATCTCACTTCTACCATCTAGTAAGGCATTTGGTTCCATTGACCTGCAACATTCTTGCATTTGATCACTCAATTTAAAGGAGTCATATATGAAATTAGTATTTATTTCTTTTTATGTGACTCCACTAGTTGCTATAATAGGAACCTCATTAATTTTAGTGCACCTTAATTCTGCTAATGCTAGTCTACATTTCTTTGCCAAATCATTTTTGTTAAGACTTTTCAGGTCAGATCCAGAGATTTCCTCTTGACAAGTATTCCTTAGTAATTCCATATATCTACCAAATGTATCAAGATGAATCTCACTTTTATCTTCCCCCTCATCAAACCCTCCTTGCTGATTGTCTGATGACTGAAAAAAGGGAGTAATTTCCTCTTTACTATTTTCAAAAGGTTCATACCTGTGCTCTTTTGGAACTGATTCAATCGGTACCTCTTCTGTATGTCTCCTAGCCTTTGAAGGTGTATTGTCCTGTCGCTCTAGACTCTTTCATTTTCCTACCAGACTTCAGCCCTGAGCACATCTATAAAAAATATCAGTCCCTTCAAATGTAAATCCAACCTTGTGAGAAAAGTTAGACAATTAATTTCACTGTGCTCTACAATCTGGTGTATCCTGCAACAAGTAGACAAACCAAAGCTATACAAACTTTGAGGATAAAGCTGCTTAGTCAAAGCTTCCTAAAATAAAGGAATGTTAACTTGATAATTGTCCTCATATGCATCCATTGAAATGAGACCCCACTTTCTTTTTTTTTTTGAAATTTTAAAGAGATCTATCATATCTCAGAATAAAACTTGAAAGTTTAAAAAATGTTTATACAATATTTGCAGAAATCTACAGATTCTTTGTCCAGGCCCTCCTTCTAGCGCCATTTCCTGTTGATTGGTTTGTGATGTCAATCACAACCAAGCACACAAAACAAAAGTTACACAACAACCCCTGTTTATCTTGAAAGATACGATGAATTCAAAGAATTCATGATCCCAAGACCCCGTTGATTAGTTCATAATCTGCTGATGTTACTATGTGGTTGATGTGTATTGTTGTTTTTCATTTTGGGGCCTTACGTAGATTAGTAGATTCTATTTCTGCAACTATGCTATATAGGGAAGTTACTCTACACAACATATATCTCCAAATGATGTGTCTAAGTTGATATTTGCATGAGTTCTACCCTTATTTGTGATTCTCTGCATGACATTTTCAATACTACATGCATTTAGCTCAAAATATGCTAATGATATTCAGTTGTCTTCAGGATGTCAGCATATTTTTCTGTTTTGCTTCTAATTTATCATGATGTATAGTTATGAAAGTAATTTCAATGAAATTAAAATGAGAAAAAGGGTTAGAGAGTGAGATTCCTAAAATTACTTGACTGAGATCATTGATCCACATACATGTTCCCATCCAGCAATGGAGAGAAGAAAACTAAAATCATACTTCACCAGGACAGTCCACAAATCTGCATGATTCAATGCAAATCTTTAGAGGAAAAGTTAACAACATGCAATGAAATGAAAGCGCTTCTATAGAACACAGCATTCACCAGTACATATCCAGAAATCAACTTGAAGACTACTTAAGGTTTACAATCAGGGTATAGTCTGAAACTTCATCTCCATACAGTATGTTCATAAAACAGGTACATTTATAATGATTTCAGGAAGGGACCTTGATTATTTCAACAATCCAGTCCTCACTAGTCTCAGTAATCCAATCTCTCCTAAAACTATTACAAGTCTGATTTTTTTTGTATTATTGACCTCCTCCTTTTTTTTTGTACAGTACAGGGGCTCAATATATATATCTCTGGTTTTTCCAATCTGGTGCCCAAAAACCCCAGGAGATCAATGGTCAGCATCTTGAAATGTAGCATCCAACAGTGAGAAATGAATCCCACCAAGAATTCAAGTAGCATACCCAAACAGGGCGCCGCTCCTTCAATAATGTTTCCATCTGCAAACTCCCCCGCATTGAAAGCTTCGTCTCCTTCTGGTGTGTTTGGCTTCTCAGGATTTGGCCCGCCACCTGGGATGTCATCGTCATTTAAAACCCCGCCTTTGCATTCACCTGCATGCCATTACTGTGTCGGCAACTATGCTTCTTCCCAGCTACTCCAACAATTTGTAATAAACAAGCAGGAATTAGCACCATTGTTTAAGAAATCAGCAGGACAAATGAACATCTACATTCAATCAGGCTCCAAATGCATAAACACAACCATCAGGCTCAAAAACCATGGAAAATGCACATCAAAATGCCTATACAGCATTAAAACTAGTCAGGTCAACCATCGTTGACCAAAACATGCACTCGGGCTCCAAAACTGGATTAAAAAATCCAATCGCTTCGTTTCCCGCTCAAAATTTCCTTGTATATCGCAATATACAAGTCAGACGCATACATCAAATTAATCAGATTTCAAACTGTTTGAAATCTGGCTTGTATGTATAACAATGCATCTTTGATATACAAGACGGAATTATACAATGATTTAACTCCCTATCATTTCCTTTTCGCGTTTGCGCAATGTATAAGAACACTTATATCTTTTAGATATTCAAATCGGACGTGATACAAGCATTTAATCATATTTTACTTTCTTTTTGATCCCACATTGTATGTATTAAAATGCATGTAATGATATACAAGGCACAAAATATACAAGGACTTTTCATTATTTCATAGCCATTTCAGGTCCGCCCCTTGTATATTTCAATGTATGTTTGCTTTGAATGTTTAAATATACAAGTCCGAAATGTACAAGGAATTAACCAATTTTCATAACTCCCTTCGGGTCCATGGAATGTATGTTTCATTGTATATTTTGACTTGTATAACTTCCTGGACGTGATACATTGGTTTAATCCGATCTTAATCCCTTTTGGATTCCAACTTGTATATCAGCGATGTATGTTTCGAAACATACAAGCCATGGAATGTACAATGATTTAATGCTATTTCAACTTTCTTTTAAGTCCGTGGCTTGTATAAAGTCTTTGTATGTATGTCCATACAAAGCCGGAAATATACAAGGATTTAAGCTTTTTTTATAGACTTTCGAGTCCGAACAATGTATGAAGTGTTTGTATCTTGGCAATGTATGTAAGATATATACATTGTGGATACAATCAATGAATTAACCACTTTTAATAAACTTCAAGTCCGTGCGATGTATATTTACAATGCATATCACCGAAATATACAAGTTGCGAAGATACAATGATTTAACACTGTTTAATAACCTTTTTGGATCTGCCATGTATGAAGTGCCTTGTATATTTTACCTGCCAAACATACAAACGTGAGATACAAAGCGGATTTAAAACATCAATTCATTTTAACCTAAAACCACCTCGGGTCCATCTTGTATGTATGCATAAACTCTACCAAATGTATACAAGGCAAAAAAGGACATACAAAACATTTTGTATATGAACCCGACTACTCATGCGACCAAGTATAAAATGACCTTTGCATATACAAACGACTTTGTATATGGAAAGTGATATACAAAGGTCTTTGTATACAAGCGAACTCGCATACAAAGGGCCTTGTATATGCAACCCGATATACAAAGAGACTTGTATGTGCAAATAGCAAACCCTTCCCTTGTACATTTTACCAAAATGCTCATAACTTGCAAAATATGGTGAATTTTAACATGGTTCAAAAAGCAACCCTAGCTCATTTTTGACAAGGAATCCAACCATACTATGCACTGCTACTAAAATGCATTTCTTCTCCATTTTTAACAAGGTTTGCAATTTTAACTCCTTTTTCCCTTTACCACCAAGCAAAATGACACACACAAGCAAAAAACAAAAAGCCACAACAGGGGTCCTCATTTTGCTAAGGAGTGCGTGTTGTGAACATCACAACACATAGTCTGACTCAGCCATCAGGTTTAGACACTGGTACTATGTTGGAGACCCATTCCGGATAGTCTATAGCTCTGATGAACCCTGCATCTAGTAGTTTCTTGAGTTCTTCTTTTACAAGCAGTGCAATATGTGGATGCATCTTTCTAAGCTTTTGTTTCACTGGTTTGACTCCTGGATCTAGTAGAAGATGATGTAGAATGAAATCTGGATCTAACCCCAAAATATCTGCATATGACCAAGCAAAATTGACTTGCTTTCTCTTGAAGAAAGGTACAAACTTAGTCTTTTCTGGCGGGGTTAGAGACTTAGCAAAGTGAATGATCTTAAGTTGTTCCTCTGTTCCAATGTTAATAGGTTCTGTGGGTTCCACAACAATCTAAGACTTCTCCTGGTGCATGTCATCAGGGAGAGTGTCAAGCCTTCCATCATCAAGTGCCACAATTGGGTTTTCACCATCAGATGCGTCCTTTCTTTTTACTATTTTGGGATCTGACACTGCTGCGGAGCAGTTTTCACCGTCAGATCTAGTTTTTATTTTGATATTTTTACGACTGGAAGGCTTGGCACCCTCTCTGAAATAAGCCATAGTATTAAGTTCAATGTCGAAGCTATCCTTATGATCTCCTTTAGGTAGGTGGTCCCTAAGTTCCATGTAGTCAATATAGGCATCATCATTTTGGAACATATCTAGTTGCGGGGTTCCTTGTAGATCCCAGTCAATAAGCTCAGGATGCACAAGGGGAGGGAGTCAGAGGATAGATCTGATTCATTGATAGTTTGAATGGATATGCTAGGAGTATTGGTAGGGAGAGTGTTTGGGATGGTACTTTCCTCCAAATTATTTATTGCGATAGAACTCGAACCTTCCTCGAAAGTCGTATTCTCAGGGATAGTGATGTAGGAACTTCCGGAGATCATAACTTTTGACTCGGATGTGGGTTTTCTACGAGATTTTATGGGTGGATGCATTATGAGGTGGAAAGTGGTTTTGCAACCAACCTAGTGGGTTGGACCCCATCTTGGTACTTTTTCAGGGCTTGAAACTTTCATCTTGGCCCTCAAAATAGCAATTTAGTGTTTTTTTCTAGATTTTTAAAAAGTTGCTTTTGTAATAAATTGAAACTCATGTTTCAAAATTAGAATATTAGTTGGCATTTCATCCTACCTTAGTTTTAGGAAGCTTTTGGGAAAAAATACGATTTTCAAGATATGATTGTAAAATTACTTAAAATGGCAAAATCTACCAAAAAAGGTAATTTTTTGATTTTTTTGTTTTTCTTGGATATAAGAGAGTTTTCTCTCATTGTAGCAGCAGAGTTGATGAATAGAAGTTTTTTTATGTTCTAGTCTTCAAATCTTTGGCTCTCAGATGATTAATGGCAAAATTGTATTGAGTGTATATTGTGTGTTGCATCAGATAGGTAAATCACACTCTAATGGCCTATGCCGTAGCGTTTGTCCCTCATGGTAGGGGCTATAAGTTTGAATGGTGTCAACCTCCTTGTAATCATAGGAGTGCTCTGTTAGCTCATCCCACTTGTTGGAATCTATGTCACTGTCCTCTTGAAGGGTATGGATCATTTCCACAAGACAAGCATTTGCTATAGCTTTGCCCTTATCCTTATATCCTAGACCTTTTGTAGTTCTAGCCAATGAGGATGAAGAAGGTTGAATGGGTTCTATAATTCCTTCTTTTCTTAGGCCGATGGGGCCTTGTCCTTCATAACTCATTTTTTGTAGGATAGATTCACCTCGCCCATAGATTTCCATTGGGAGATTAGGTGGTTCTTGTGTGCTTTCTTCTTCTTCTGTGTAGAGCCATTGTAAGATATCTCTTTCCTCTGTTTCATCTGATAGGGTCCCCCATTTTATAAAGGGAGTTGTGGGAGGTGTAGGAGGAACAGATGGCTTTGGAAAATGCTTAGGTCACCCAAAGGATCTAGGAGATAAAGACATTTTGGCCAAGTTGAGGTTGTGCTCAATGGAGTATTCCCCTACTTCTATTTCTTTGATGGTAATTTTTTGCTCTTTGGGCTTGGATGAGGAAGCTTTGGAGGTAGAATCATGATGTGGGGTAGGGGATGTAGATTATTTATTGTTGGGTATGATGCAATCAGGTTTTGAGAGGACAGAGTTGCAATGCTGAAAGGGGTTGGGGTCACCTTGGATGGTGACTTGCTTGCCATTATGAGGGAATTTTATGCATTGGTGATAGGTAGAAGGCACAGCTTTCATGGCATGAATCCATGGTCTACCTAGGAGAATATTATAGGCTAGCTCCCTATCTAGGACTTGGCACACAACGTCTTTTATCACCGGTCCCGCTTGTATGGGTAATACCATTGTTCCTTTGGTAGTTCTCTCCTCTTCATCATAGGCTTTGATAGTAATCTTCTTCCTGTGATCAACTGCATTTTTAGAGAACCCCAATGTAAGGACTAGCTTCAGTGTGCAAATATTTAAACTGGCTCCCCCATCAATGAGAACCCTCTTGATGCAGTGCTTATAGATGAAGGCGACAATGTGTAAAGGGGTGTTATGGGGTTGAGACACTGAGAGGTCATCTTGTTCGGTAAATGATATGGTACTAGAGGAGGTCAGATTACCTACCATGGCTAGAAACTTCTCTTGGTCCAAGTTCGTGAGCATAGTGGTTTCCACTAAGGCTTTATCGAGAATCTCCTTGTGGGAAGGAGATAGACGCAACAACTCTAAGATAGAAATATGGGAAGGAGTTTTCATAGTTGGTCTATGACACTATACTGATGGAAGTTGGATTGAGAAGGTGATGACCTTGGAGGGATGGTATTTAACGTGACCTTACCACTGCGGGTGATGATACTACAATCAGTTTTGTTGGGCTCTGATTGTTGGTTGGGTGTAACCACATTGATTTGTGGGACATGCTCTAATTGCAATTGATGGTATAATCAAATGACACACTTGCGTAATTGGCATTACTATTCCCATTATTCTAATTTTGCCTATTACGGTTGTTGTTGTTGCCATTGTTGTTGTTGTACGACCTATCATGATTGAGAAGTGGATCTTTGTAAGCCACATGCGTCTCATTAGAAGTATGTTGTTGAGCACCTCCTTGATTTTGATCAAGTATGTCTTGGATAACATGTTTGATATGGATAGAATTGTTGGTTGTATGTCCTCTTCCTCTATGATACTCACAAAAGTTGGTGTCTTTCCAATAGTGAGGCTTTATTTGAGGTTCATAATCACTTGTTTGCGATAGAGAGATTTCATTGTTGGCCAATAGCTTCCTTAATGCAGATTCTTGGGACTCACCCAGCAGTGTGAACTTTCACCTTGGATTTGAGTTGAACCATGGTCTTGGCTCCCGAGAGAATGTTTTGTTGGGCATAGCATTGCTTGCCTCTCCTTTGAGAGTGAATATCGGTTGTTGTTTGGGAGCCACCACCTTGGCATCAACTACTCCATCGTTAACGACATTTTATTCTTAGTCCAAAACTTTGATTTGTCATTTGTATAGTTGGAGGTAGGTGTGTCCTTGTATAACTTGATTTGTCCCTTGGCAATCATAGCTTTCTTGATGAACAATCATATTTCAACAACCTTCGAAAATGAGGTAGGGCACTGAATTTGTATTTGATAGCTTATATTAGAGTTGAGGTTGTGGACAAACATTTCCATTTACATCATATGAGCATTTTCTTGCTAGTTGTCTCCTCCTTTGTAGGAAGGAGGTGAATGATTCACCACTCTTTTTCTTGGTATTGCATAGGTCAAGCATGGAGACTTCATGTTCAATATTGTATGAGAAGTGTGATGAATTTGTTGACTAACTCATCAAAAGTTTTGATGCCCGGTGGAAGCTATGAGAACCACTCCATGGCTTGACTACCTAGAGATCTAGGGAATAGTCTCATTAAGAAAGTCTCATTGTGAGCTACTTCCATGCATGCAGCATTGAATTCCCTAATGTGATCTCTAGGGTCCCCTTTCCCTTTATACTTGTCAAACTTAGGAACTTTGAATCGAAAGGGGAATGCTATCATGTTCAAACTTTTATCAAAGGGGTATGGTACGATATCTTCCAAGGAGTATGTTTTAGTGTTTGTACCCATCTTAAGGTCCATCATTTGTTGCATTAGACCCTTGATTTGTTTCCTTATTTCTTCCATAGGTGTGTTTGGGTCTATGACTTTCTTTCCTTTGTCCTCACCAGTGTGGTGTTCATGATTATCCTCTATGGTCTCTTTGAGTTTGCTTAGTTCGAAATCAACGGGGAGCTTAATTCCTAGATATGCAAGATGATAAAAATACTTGTGAGGGTCCTCATGGAGCACATTCTCTAGCAAGCGTTGGAATTTCTAATCTTGGAGGTGTCCTTGATAATCTTCGTGAGATATTTCCTCATCATTATCATGAGGGGTGACAATACGGTCAGATGATCTAACCATTTCAAGTTGCTTTTGGTATTGAGATCTAGTAAGAACCATGCAAGGTGACGTGGGATGCGGTGGGATGAAACTAGAGATTTTGGCAAGATGCCAATGGAGACTAGTGAGAATAGGATACTTATGACAAGATTTGGACAAGGGACTCTTTTGATCAATGATTCCAAGTAAGACGGCCAATACAAGATGATAGCCACTAGTAAGGGTACTCGATACCTATCTTACTGTGTAGGGACTAGTCATGAACCAAGACCACTAGCAAAGTTCTACAACTTACTAGGGTTATCTGAATCCAAAATGATTCAAAAAAGGGGCCTATGCTAATCTGATATAGGATACTTTGACTTTGGACTAGGGAGACCTGATAGAAGGTGAATGAGATGACCAACAAAAGAGAGACTTTGACACGAGATGGATGGAAAAGTGACTGCAAGGTAAGACCTGATCTCAGAACTTGGAACTAGGCTAAAATGGGTACCCAAAAATGGAAAAAGTTTTCTCTCAAAGACTGTGGAAGTGCTCACTGTCATGCATGCGCCGGAACAGATGCACTGCATAAACTAGTAAATGCGCAAAAAGTTGGTATATAAGCATAACACTGGTAAATTCCAAATGCACCATAATAGGTTGTAGAAGTGCAGTAAATCAGTATAGATGCACTGTAAATCAACACAAATGCGCAACAAAAGAGGATAAATATGCCGCTTTGGTTTTTCAGTGTTTTTTGCAAGTTTTTGGCAATTTTCTGATGTTTTTTGTAGCTTTGGCTGCAAGAAGGTCTTTTTGATCTGATTTTCTAAATTTATGGCAAGAAGACACATCAAACACAAAGAATGTTTTTATGGTTTTTTATTTTTTTGTGATTTTTTGACTCTTTTTGGACTAAAAGAAAGCAAGTACAATCCTAGGTTTCAAAGGATAGTATAAAACTGAATTCTCACTATCTCTAGTGAAGCATCTTCGAGAGGTGATAATCACCCTTTCCTGTACTGGATTATAGGGGTTTTTGGCCACTAAGACAAAGCTGTTTAATGAAGGAAACCATTCGATTGGTTATACATGCGGCAGCACTACTCTTCGTTATGGAGTCTCTCAGCCTGTAAGGGTTGCACCTTGGAGGGTTTTGGGGGAGGTTGGCTATTAGTATAACACAACTACACCTGTTGTTTGAAGCTTTCACTCCAAACACAATTTATTTACAATGGATTGGTAGGGCTTGGTGTCTATCCTGTTACCACTTAGGGTCATTCCTACTTGGATGAACGGTATCCAAAAGCAGGCCCCTCTAAAGGAAAAATAAATGCTAAAATGATATGTCTGGCATTTTGGTCACCCAAGATAGGGGAGAGCATAGGCCTGGTATCATTCCTTAAACACAGAATATAGTGGTTCTTTTCCCCTAGTTAAAATGAGAAAAACTAGATGAGCTATCTACTTGGGCAAGCACAGAAATTTGTTAACTTTGAAGTGATAACAAGATAGCAATGGTTCAATTTTACCCAGATAGCAATGATTTGTTAACTTTGAAGTGATAACAAGATAGCAATGGTTTAATTTTACCCAGATAGCAGTGAGTTGTTAACTTTGAAGGATAACAATATAGCAATGATTCAATGATATGCAAGATAACAATGATTCAATTACCGTCTTCTTAGTTAAAAATATGTGAGATTTGCATGAGCATCCATTTACTTTCCCGTTAGAAATCGAAGTGTGAGTTAACAAGTGCAACTATATGATTCTAAACTAGTACCTAGCCTGCAAAATAGATCAAGAGTGTTCCTGCAAAAAGATGTCAGTGTTAGCAAAAACTTCAAGGAAAACCCAAAAATCACTGTCTAGACCGATGCACAACTTCAGAGCTTGAATGCGCAGAAACAAAGCTCAGAAGCGCTACAGTACATATGCGCTAAGACAGAGGTCAAAAGCGTAGGAAAATAGTATATATGCGCTGAACAGACAGGTGCGTCATATCAGAGGATATATGCGCTAGAACAGAGTCTGTGTGCACTGAAAGGATGTATGCACCAGAACAGACAATAGATGCGCTGGATCAGAGACTGTATGCACTAAAATGATGTATACATTAGAACAGATAGCAGATGCATGTTAGGATGTGTCAAATGCGTAGTTTCCTCCTATGTACAGTTTTCTAGAACACAAAAACTCAATTTTTGGGTTAAAATTGGGGCTAGGCCCCATGGTGGGTGCCAAAAATGTTAAGGGAAAATTGGATTCAAATGAATAATCAATATATCAATATCAAAAATACCCAAAACTCAACAAAATATAGAAATAAAGAGATCAATCAAACAAAATAACTTCAAAACCTTTGCAAACCTCAAAGCTTCATAGCTTCCGTTGGTCGCCTATCTCAGTCGATCTTGCATGTATGAATAAGGCCCTCAAAGAGTGCACTTCCTTGCTATTCCAATATTTTCAATGGAGAATGGCTATGATAATGCTTTGTAATGAAGAGGAGCTTCACAACAATGGTAGTCGTATGGTAGTAATGAGTATGATCACAAGTAATGAAGGAATTGATGCCAAAGGCACACTATAATTCCTACAGAGTAACAATACTTAAAGCTTGTGTGTATGAGGAAAAATTGATTAAATCTAAATTAAACAAATCAAAAAACCCAATAACATAAAGAGAACCGATCTAAGTAAAAGCCATTAATAATAATCAAAGAAACATGAAAGCTTTTACCGAGATTTGTATTGTTCCCTTTGGATTGAATGTGGATTGCTTAATATTGCTGCGAAACTATGGTTGCAACAAGCAAGTAGTGTGCTCAAAAGATCAATGTCAAAAGATCGTAAGGTTGCTCAATCGATGCGATGTATGCTCAGAGCGCTGTTAAGTATGCCTGAAAATAAGATCGAAGAGAGAGGTAATGAAAGAGATGATGGAGATTTACATAGGTTTCAATGAAAATCGATCAACGGTCCAGATAATTCAGAAGAATCAATGGAGGAGAACAGTTGAGGAACGTGCAACGAATAAGAAGAAGACAAGTGTCACACAAAAGCTGTTTTCTTTGAGTTAAACACTTTCTTTTCTAAAGATAAGACATGCTTTTCATAAATTAGAAAGCTTTTTTCTAATTTAAGAGAAATTGATAAAAACAAGGTTGAGTGAATAGATAACTCAACTTTAGATTTGCTTTTGCATGATTTGAGAGAAATTAAATAATAAATTATTTAATTTTGTGTGCATGCAGAAGAAGACTTATTTTTAGAAGATTTGAAAGATATTTGTAGAATTTGAAAGCAAATTAAATAAATAGATTTATTTAATTGTTGTGCATGATTTGGAAGAATGATTTTGATTTAATTAAATAATTTAAGAATTATTTAATTGTAGATAAGAGGGAATTTGTTGAATTAATTAAATAATGGGATTTATTTAATTAATGGAGACTTGAGATTTGAAAGAGGATAATGATTTAATTAAATAATTAAAATTATTTAATTGTGGAAGAATATAGAGGAATTTGATTTAATTAATTAAATAAAGAGGATTTATTCAATTAATGTCGCAATTTTGTGATTTAGAAGAATTGGGTGATTTTAGTGAAATTAATTAAATAATTAGATTATTTTATTAACGTTGGAGTGCAAGTGATGTGACGACTTGGTCATTTTTGGGTGTCTACATTTTGCCCCTCTTTGATGCAATGCAGTCTACAGCGTTGCGTCAAAGAAAATCATTGTTGAAGATGTGATACAATTTTATTAATGCCCTAGTGTAGGTAGTTGCCCCAGTGTATGCCCCCTCGAGCGGGAAGACAGGGAAGCGACAGAAGAACTGGGTTGACACTGGACTAGAGGAGTGCGCGACAAGGTAGGAGGAAGAGCAGAATGGGGTGGGAAGAAAAACTGAGGGTGGGACACTATAAATAGGTCCCATGGGGACCACAATCCTCATTTGCACACTAAGAGCTTCTAGATTGAGAGAGTAGAGCCTCTAAACCTAGTTTGAGTGGAAGGAGTAGACAGCAAGGAGAGATGCTGATTCCAGCGCATAGGCATCAGGCAGAGTTAGTGTGGACATATAGGAGGCTCGCAGGAGTGCCAGCAATGGTAAGTGTTTAAAAACCACAATTTAATTTGTCATTTTAGGGCAGATTAGGGCTAGGTCTAGGGAGGGTTTTCAAGAAAGCCAAAAGTGCTTTAGGGTGGCTCAGTGCTCTTGGTAGTCGGTCAAGGCACCTTTGGCATGCCGCAGCGCGGTTGGTAGGTGGGTGCAGCGCTATTGAAAAAAATGCAATGCGTTTGGTTTAGGGATTTGTGCCGCAATGCTTTTGGTAGGATGCCGCAGCACATATGGTAGCGCAGTCTGGTAGGATAGGGTAGTGCAGGTGGGAGGTTCAACAAACAAACAGGTCACGGTTGGTAGGATAGAATGGCGCGGGTGGTAGCATAGTGAGGCGCACTTGGCAAAAACAAGGCGCACTTGGTATACAAACCACAGCGCATTTGTAGGAATACTAGAGCGTTATTGGTAACACAGTGTAGCACCTTGTGGAAATCAAGGCACCTTTGGTTTGGGTAGAAGAAAGTGATAGGTATAGTTGACTGAAGGGTTGACTACCCTAGCTTGGGAAAGGGGAGAGTTGGTCTGACGTTTTATAGAGAAGAATAGATGTACGTAGAAAAGGTCAAACTGACGGATAAGTGATTGCTTGGATGCAGAGGATTTTGCCACCGCTGATGTCGCGAGAGTGACACCACACGATAGCCCATGAGGTAGTACAGTTGACATGGGAGGAGGATGCATTCCTAGAGCACGCGGGACTATGGCACATTGCGCACTTGACACACATTAGGGTGAATCTCACCCTGGTAACAGCAGTGGTAGAGAGATATCACAGCGAGACCTCTTCATTTCACTTTCCGACGGGGGAGGCGACAGTGACACTGGAGGACGTATACCACATCCTGAGGATTCTGATTGATGGAGAGATAGTGGATTTTGACCTGACACGGGGCGAGGCAGGCTTGGTGGAGGTCTTCTGCATAGATGACCTTTGGATAGATGACGGGGAGATTCGATGGGCAGACGTCCTGAGACTCTGCGACTAGATCAAATGGATAGTGGCATCACTGATTGGCGGCTTCTTGTGTCCTGACAGGAGATCCAGAGGATTATCAGTTGGCTGGGGTACTGTACTATCCAGGATGTTCACACATGGCTGACAATATGCGTGGGGCCTATGTGTGCTGCGACAATTGTATCACGACATGCATCACTATGTGTATAGGAGAGGCAGAGCCTCTCAGCAGGGGTGACCTTGTTACAGGTATGGGCATGGGAGCATATCCCCATGATCCGACCCATGGCACAGTGTCATCGGGATAGAGGCGAGCCATATGCATTCCTATATGAGGGAGTGATTACACATCAGAGGATGGGGTCTGTTAGCCATTGGAGGCAGCAAATCGACGAGATGGACCTATTTGTTTGGAGGCCATGGTTACTTTGTGAGGAGTGGGAGGACGAGCATGAGCAGTTGATGTACTACAGACAGGCTCGTTATCTGTTCAGGAGACGGACAGACGTGATAGAGAGGTACCTACCAGAGCGTGTACTCAGGCAGTTTGGATTACCACAGGGACTACCAGTGGGGGAGGCGACGCATGCCAGGACGCGGAGGGAGGTTGGAGACTGGGATGCAGAGATCCCAGTGGCTACAGCTTTGGCAGGGGTATAGGGACTGGTCCCCATGAGATGGGATTGGGACATAGGACTGGCAGACCCAGGGATGCTGCCAGAGTACGACAGGTACTGGCAGACACACACACTAGTTAGACTGACTACACCAGGTGTGGCAAGGGCAGTGGGGGAGGTATTGGTCCCAGGTGTAGAGGCTAGGATCAGATGCCAGGTCAGAGCGGCCAGACAGTAGGCAGTGGGAGAGGCTAGGGGCTAGCAGGCAGATGTAGAGATGGCAAAGGAGGAGGAGCTAGCTATAGAGACAGATTTGGTGAGAGCTGAGCGTTTACTACAAGAGCAGATAGCTCAAAGGACTCGATTAGAGCTCTGGATGGTACGATTGAGGAGGGACAGGGACGCAGCTAGGGTGGAGGCAAGATAGGCCGAGGCCCTAGCACAGGTGTAGACACAGGTGGCTGCAGCAGCGCAGATAGCCCTGGCACACCTACAGGCAGGCATGCAGGCACAGGTACAGGCCTAGGTGCAGGCACAAGTACAGGCACAGGCATAGGTACAGATGCAGATGTAGCCACCAGTGGCACTAGTAGCAGATGACGGGCAGCTAGCCTAGGTGAGGAGGGAGAGAGATGCAGAGGTACAGCTGCGGTTGACAGCAGAGGCCACACTTTTTAGAGTGAGGCGGGAGAGAGATGAGGCACGCCGTGCACTGGGTGCCAATCAGAGGACCTTATACAGTGAGCTCGTCTGGGTGCAGGGAGTGCTAGTATCAGCTAGCAGGGAGGCAGAGTACTACAGGGGTCTGCATGTGGGTGCGGTGCCAGCAGCTCAGCAGGCACCGAGTTACAGAGATAGGAGCAGATCCGGGGCATTCAGATCCCGCAAGATAGGGCAGTCAGTGTCCTTAGTGAGAGGACCATTTTTGCCACCAGGGGGAGGAGGAGGACCAGCAGGGGGACCACAACCGAGCCTAGGGGGAGGACAAGGGTCACGACAGGAGGGGAGCTCTACCCACTAGAGCATGCACACGTATATTGTATCATATTTGTACCATACTTGTATCACGATGGACACTTGTACATTGTACCATTTGTATCATTTTAGACAGATGCCTGTGTGCAGTCTGATGTATATTTTGTGAGCTCTTGATAGCCTTGATGTACTATATTGATGTATATTTGGATGTATACATATTTTGTATTATTGATGTAGACACAGATATTTTGTATTATGATAACCATTACATGATATATATGATGATCTATTCGGCTCACTGTTGTTCATGCTTTTGTGTATGCACTCCTTGATGTCATGGATGTGATGATATGTATGTATGATTATGGGTTCATGTGATGACATATGGTGCTTATATGATGCTTATAGATGTATGATGATAGAGATGTACGATGATATAGATATGATGACTAGTGATATCTGACATGTGGGTTTTGCAGATATGCCCCAGAGAAGAATAGGAGGAGATGGGAGACAGAGACTGTTGATCGATCACGGCAATGAAAATGATATAAAGGTTGTGGGAATGGATGAATGAGCTTGTTGCAATGGTTTCACATTTGTATATAAAGAGCAATCCTTATTTTGATATAGCACATGGATAATTCGCCACCAAGGTATAAAAGACCAAGGTGCAGTAATATCTAAGTGCGTGGACATTGACTCTGCAAGAAAGCAGTTTGAACTTAGATCCCTTAGACCTTATATAACCTTGTTGGAACATGTGCCTGAGCTATAGTCTTGAACATAAAATAAACTTCAATACATGTAAATGCAAGAAGAATTATTAATATGTAAGATGCTAGGTTGTAACACACACAAGATAAATAGAATGCTAAGAAAGATGCTAAAGATCATTCCTTAAACACAGCACACAAAAGCAAATGACTATGCCCCCAATCTGTACTGTATTGCAACATACCAAGATTATAGATAAATCAAGGGAGCCTTGAGTAAGTATTGGAAAAGGAACAAAAGATGAACCAAAAAGTAAATTGACTGACTTACAAAGTAAACATACAGCCAACATATTCTCTTGCCAAAGAGGTTGCTCAGGATAGATTGGATAGGAAAGATAACAACCTTATCGTAGGAACGTTGTGTTCGTTAAAGGGTGCTATCTACCTAAAAAGACAATGGCTCACTGCAGGAAATGCCACATGTCGCAGGAGACGCGTGTGTTGGTCTCGACAATGGAACACTGCGTAGAAGACAAGCTTGTTGATCTAGGGCTTTGGTTAAGCGATACCTAGCTGATGTTGGCAATTGGTATGCAAGACAATAGATGACTCTAGAGGTAGGCCTCTTTGCTTCAGGTTTGTTAAGGACTTTTACTTTGAAAGGATGCGCTAGCTTGCTGTTTTGCTGCTTGAGTTAGTCAAGTCGAGGTGAAATAGATTTTGATAAATGGAAGAGTAGAAAGATGACAATGCTAATGGATTGGGGTGGGTGGAGAATGATGGATCATATGTGCCTGAGTACTGGATACATCCTTCGTATTCCAGACTGCCTACATACCCTATATCCACGGGATCAAGGCACATTACGAGGAAAGATGAAAGATGATAAACATGTAGTTTTGGATAGAGTGATGAGATGGGTCAAGGTGGAAGGGGGAGATCTTATGTACCTAAGTACTGGAAACTTCCTTCGTATTCCAGACTACCTACATACCCATATCTAGGGGATCAAGGTACCTTAAGATTGAGAAGATGATAATATGTAGTTCTAGTTGGTGCGATGATGTGGGAAAAGTGTTTGAGAAGATAACAGCCTTATCGTAGGAGCGATGTGTCCGTTAAAGGGTGTTACCTGCGGAAAGGAGAAAGATTGAAGAGCGTGCTGTGAACCACGAACAAGGAACCAATCCTAGACCTAAGTTAAGGAAAGAGTTGCCCCCATTCCGGTAGAGGAAACTGTATGGGTGACTACCGAAGAAGACACAGAAAGCTTTGACCTAGGACAAGACAGTGTTAACTATAGACACAGATCAAGACATGGGGAGACGATGACGGACATTGACAAATTTCTAAGCTATACTAGATAGGGAGATGGAAATGCAAACAAGGTCAATGGTTTTATTATGGATGGTTGGAAAGTGCACTGCGAATTGGACATGGAGTGGACAGGACTCGATAGATGATGGGTGTTGACTCTACACATAGCGCCTGTTTGCCAGGTTTTCACTATGGTACTTATCCAAAGTGCCTGTTTGCCAGGTTTTCACCAGAGGACAGATTTTTTTTGGATTTTTTTTTTTTGGAATACTCTGAGGATCAGGCGTAGAACTTCTTGAGATGGACACTGTTAAGTGGCTCATCCAGAGGAATGCCGTCAGGTGTAGCTAAAGTATAAGCTTCTGATCCATATGATGCTGTCACAATAAAGGGACCTAACCAATTAGGCTCAAACTTGCCCTTCTTTTCTTGATCTGCTTGATTTCTCTGATTCTCCTTAAGTACAAGATCACCAACTTGAAACCATCTTTCTTTGATATTTTTGTTGTAATTACACCGGAGGTAGTTTTGATAGACATGGAGATGATTAAGTGCGGCAAGGCGCCTCTCATCTAGTAGTTCAAGCTCAACTAATCTGGAAGTGCGATATTCATCTCCGCCGATCAGGTCTTGCATGGATACTCTGAGGGATGGGATCTCAACCTCTATAGGTAGGATGGCTTCAGAGCCATAGACTAAGGCATAAGGTGTGGCACCAGTTGGTGTTCTGATACTGGTGCAGTAGGCCCATAGAGTAGGATTGAGTTGCAAGTGCCAATCACGACTAGCTTCATTGACTGTTTTCTTGAGGATCTTGAGAATGGTTTTATTGGAAGCCTCAGCTTAGTTGTTACTCTGCGGATAGTAGAGAGTTGAAAAGCGATGTTGGATATTGTATTGTGTGCACAAAGCACAAACATCTTGATTCTTGAACGGTCACCCATTATCAATGACAATGGCTTGGGGAATACCATACCGGCATATGAGGTAGTTTAGGATAAACTTGGCTATTTGCTTACCGGTGATATAGGTCATAGGAATGGCTTCCACCCACTTCGTGAAATACTCAGTGGCGGTAATAATAAACTTGTGGCCATTGGAGGAGGAAGGGTGGATTTGTCCTATGAGGTCGAGACCCCATTGAGAAAAAGGCCATGGAGTTGTCACAGGTTGTAATTCATGAGCTGGTGCGTGAATCAAATCTCTATGCTGCTGGCATTGTAGACACTTCTTAGCAAACTGTGCAGCATCTTGCTCTATTGTAGGCTAGTAATAACCTGTTTTGAGTATCTTCTTAGCAAGATTAGGACCGGTAGAATGTGCGCCACAGACACCTTCATGTATGTCTCGTAAGGTAGCCTCAGCTTCTTCTGCATTAAGACACCGTAAGAGGATACCATCGAGACTCCGGTGATAGTGTATCACACAGAATGATATAACGGGAGGATCGACGGATAAAGGTTTTGCGTTGGGTGGATGATAGGTCAGGGGGAAAGGTTTTGTTCTTGAGGTATTCATAGATATCTTTGTACCATGGGGAATTGGGACCAACAAGTTCGCAGATGATTTCAGTAACAGGAACATCGACGGCTGGTATCAACAATTGCTCGATCAAGAATTCACACTTCTGTGTATTTACTGGCGTGTCAATCAGTGACCCTATAGAAGCCATAGAATCCGCAGCTTTGTTATGCTCTCTTGGAATTTGCTCAAATGTGATGCTAGAAAAATGTGGTTTGAAGGCATCCACTAGTTGCTTGTAGGGGACCAACTTTTCATCTTTTGTTTGGTACTCATCTGTGACTTGGCGAATGACTAGCTGTGAGTCTCCATATACTTGTAATTCTGTGATGTCTCATTGAACTGCTGTATTGAGACCTATGAGGAGTGCTTCATACTCAGCTATGTTGTTTTTGCAAGGGAATGCAAGCCGATAATCGATCTTGCATGTATGAATAAGGCCCTTAGAGAGTGCACTTCCTTGCTATTCCAATATTTTCAATGGAGAATGGCTATGATAATGCTTTCTAATGAAGAGGATCTTCACAACAATGGTAGTCGTATGGTAGTAATGAGTGTGATCACAAGCAATGAAAGAATTGATACCAAAGGCACACTGTAATTCCTACAGAGTAACAATACTTAAAGCTTGTGTGTATGAGGAAAAATTGATTAAATCTAAATTAAACAAATCAAAAAACCCAATAACATAAAGAGAACTGATCTAAGTAAAAGCCATTAATAATAATCAAAGAAACATGAAAGCTTTTACTAAGATTTGTATTGTTCCCTTTGGATTGAATGTGGATTGCTCAATATTGTTGTGAAACCATGGTTGCAACAAGCAAGTAGTGTGCTCAAAAGATCAATGTCAAAAGATCGTAAGGTTGCTCAATCGATGCGATGTATGCTCAAAGCGCTGTTAAGTATGCCTAAGAATAAGATCGAAGAGAGAGGTAATGAAGGAGATGAGGGGGGTTTATATAGGTTTCAATGAAGATCGATCAATGGTCTAGATAATTCAGAAGAATCAATGGAGGAGAACAGTTGAGGAACGTGCAACGAATAAGAAGAAGACAAGTGTCACACAAAAGCTGTTTTCTTTGAGTTAAACACTTTCTTTTCTAAAGATAAGACATGCTTTTCATAAATTAGAAAGTTTTTTTCTAATTTAAGAGAAATTGATAGAAACAAGGTTGAGTGAATAGATAACTCAACTTTAGATTTGCTTTTGCATGATTTGAGAGAAATTAAATAATAAATTATTTAATTTTGTGTGCATGGAGAAGAAGACTTATTTTTAGAAGATTTGAAAGATATTTGTAGAATTTGAAAGCAAATTAAATAAATAGATTTATTTAATTGTTGTGCATGATTTGGAAGAATGATTTTGATTTAATTAAATAATTTAAGAATTATTTAATTGTAGATAGAAGGGAATTTGTTGAATTAATTAAATAATGGGATTTATTTAATTAATGGAGACTTGAGATTTGAAAGAGGATAATGATTTAATTAAATAATTAAAATTATTTAATTGTGGAAGAATATAGAGGAATTTGATTTAATTAATTAAATAAAGAGGATTTATTCAATTAATGTCGCAATTTTGTGATTTAGAAGAATTGGGTGATTTTGGTGAAATTAATTAAATAATTAGATTATTTAATTAACGTTGGAGTGCAGGTGATGTGATAGGTTAGATGAGAATGCAAGTGATGGGATGACTTGGTTATTTTTGGGTGTCTACAGCTTAGATGAATGAAATGGAAGAATAAGGTTCAATTTATATACTTGGGAAAGAGAAGATCAACGGTATAGAACAGTTGAGGAACGTGCGCAAATAGGAAGAAGACAAGTGTCACACAAAAGCTATTTTATTTGAGTTGACTACTTTCTTTTCTAAAGATAAGACATGCTTTTCATAAATTAGAAATTTTTTTCTAATTTAAGAGATATTGATAAAAACAAGGTTGATTGAATAAATAACTCAACTTGAGATTTGCTTTTGCATGATTTGAGAGAAATTAAATAATAAATTATTTAATTTTGTGTGCATGAAGAAGACTTATTTTTAGAAGATTTGGAAGATATTTGAAGAATTAGAAGATAAGAAAGCTAATTAAATAAATAAATTTATTTAATTGTTGTGCATGATTTGGAAGAATAAATAAAATATTTGATTGTATTTTATTTTTGGAGATTGAGAGAATTTAAATAAATTTGATTGATTGATTTAAATTTGGAGGAATGATTTTGACTTAATTAAATAATTAAGAATTATTTAATTGTTTGGAAGAATTTAATTAAATAAAAGATTTTAATTAATTTTGATTTTTGAAGAGGTAATTAAATATTTTGATATTTAATTAACTTAGAGGAATGTGAATCGAATAAATAAATTTTTATTTATTTATTGATAGAAGAATTAGAAGGGAATAAATATTAAGAATATTTATTTAGACTGAGTCGTGTCATTTTTAGGCGTATACAATAAGAATATCCTACCAGAAAACAACTAAAAGATTATGCTAATTTTGGGTTTAGTAATAGATCATCAAAGTTTCATGTCTTGATGATAAGACATGGTTTCAAAATGGGGATGATGTTAGTATATGAAGGAGAGCATCAATAGAAGCATCTATGGACCATTGCATCTGGCCATAAAAAGAATGCGGAACACTAGGCTAACTACTACATAAGTTAAAAGGCATAAGAATAATAAGGGACATGTCCCCAATGTAATAACATACAAATAGTACATAGATATAGAAATAGAGAGAGAGAAGATAAGATGATAAAAAGAAAAGGAAAGAACTAAATATCTATTATTGTAATCTATTGAATGATAAATAAATATATATCTCTATTAGGTGGGATACACTATGTTATGGACTATATAATACAATTTTAAGTTTGTTTATCAATTATTTGCTATCTTATTGTACTGCATTATGATATCTTTCACTGTAATTCATTTAATCTACTCTTGTATTGTATGTATTGGAGTATAATTACAACATACAAGACATTAGGACTCAAAACTCTGGTCTGTGAATCCATTCTCCTTTCCAACAATAATTATTAAGTGTTGCAAGCATTTCCACATTAGCCCTTCAAGGATATTATTTTAGTAATCAAGTCTACAAAAATTTCAACAACATTCAAGCATGTAAAACAACATTTTAAAAAATAAAAATAAGAGAGATAGACTATAAATTAACTAAAAGAAAGAGAACGACACATATATACTCTAAAAAAACCCTTTTATGAAAACTCCAACCTCCAAAGCACCAAACCAATGTATTATTCAACAACAATAAACTTGTTACAATACAATATCATGCTCTTGCCTCCATGGAGATCAACATCCTCTTCCTCTGGTAGAAATTTGATAGGATAACCCTGCAAAAACTCCTCTCTAATGTCTACATCTCAAGCCCTCAATATATAGAATCATAGAGGCCCAAAACAACACTACAAGACATTACCATGTGTCCAACCAAGGTCCCAAAATACCATGGTAAAAATCCATAGACCAACACTCCATTATTTATCATTTACCTTCTTTAGAAAGATACTTTATAATGTACGATAACATGCATCATAAGTGGGTTAAAATTGCTAGTCCACTTTGTAACCTCCCTCTTAATTATTCTCTTGCATGTGATAACCAAGTGCTATCTTTGTCATAGATGTTGTTACACATCATTCATGGCAATATATTCTTTTAAATACATATGTACACATGTAATTGCCAATAATCACATGGCATAATGGCCAAGACATAAACGGATGCCCCATTTTATGAGGACAAATAAAATAAATAAATAATTGATTAATTAAATAATTCAAACATTAGGACATGCAAGGCTTATGACACAACTAATGCCAACATTCTCTCACTTTTCATATACCTTCCAAGAGAAAAAAGGAACACTGGCCAATAATGAACTAACCACCAAGGGTATAACCATCTTGCACCAACTCCTATGTCCTCACAAGCTCAACCAAGCATCTACAACATCCATCAAGTGACCACCACCTCAACCACAACATTCTCATCCTCCATCATGCCTAACCATGAAAGATAAGAAACCAAGGACAAGATCACACTCTGAAATTCATGCTTCAAACTAAACACATACACCAAAGTCCATCTTCTCTATAATGAGACTAAGTATATGCCAAATACTCAACAACAACTAGAATAGTGACCACAAGATATCACTAATTCATCAAATAATCATACCTCAAAAAATTAGGTACACGTCACATGTAGACCTTCTACTATCAACATATCCAACCCAATACACAATCACAAGTCCTTGTATATTCATTGTCTTGCACAAAGTCTATCTTCAATGGTAAAAAACAAATAGACAAGCAAAAAATATGAAGACCTTTGTACCATAGTCTAGTGAAACATGTACATCCTTATAACTCCCATTGCATGAGCAATGTTTAGTCTAGACCAAGGCATACAAAGAATCCACCAATAGCACTCACATAGAGGTTGTGGCTAAATCCTCTATCGCATAGTGTCAAAGAATACACATCGATCTATAAACCTACAAACACAACTACTGCAAAACTCTCTCCCTTGATCATCATAGCTCTCCCAAGTTCTTCACCACATAAAAAATAGAGATTAAAGAACCCCAATTATCCTTACTATTAACAAAAAATAATGAAGTGCAATAATAATAAATGATCAACTCTACACAAATCTCAACTCTAACATGAAATGAAACAAACCTTTGGGATACACATGACAAGACACAAAGAAATAATGCATTTGAAATTCAATTGGACAATACCTATTAGTTCATTCACCACTAGGTGGATCAAGAGTGGGGTATGAGATTGTTCTTCCTCTAAAGCATAACCTCATCAACAAGTCCATGTTGAACTGACATCCAACTCTAGGTGTAGGCACCTTGGTCTTTTTTCTAAAAGCATGTCAAGAGACCCATCATTCCAACACACAATCTCCAAAATCTAGAGATCTAGCCTCACTCAAATTTTATATAGGTGTACAACCAATCCTCTCATTCAAACCAAACTCCAACTACAATAACAAGAATATCACAAGATAAAATGATCATAACACTCATCTATTAGATTACCACAAACCACCACAAAAGATCCCACTAAATGATTAATACAAAATCCAAGAACTTACCATGATGTCATGATTTACCTTATAACAAAAACTCAACCAAAAGATCCAAGAGCTCTACATGGAAACATGCTATCCACATCCTCATAAACCAAGGATCATACTTGTAAATTGACATATCATAAATAACAACTCAAAAAAAGACTCCAAGAGCCCTCCATGGCAACAGGCTATCAACATCTTCAAAACACATGAAGATAAGAATCTTGTACCAATAGAACTAAAGATGTCAATGAACTCTCACTACACACATAAAGTAGATATCATGAGCTCCTCATGACACCAACAACCATTGTAGAAGATCATCCATCACAAAGTGATAGATCCACATTATTACCAAAGCTCCCACTAAAGGTAGTCTAATCCATGCATGACACTGTGATAAACATCTCCTAATGGAAGATTAGCCATGTCTCTCATAGAATTAAAGAACATGAGTACAACTCTAGCAACTCCCAAAGTAGAACCAGGATCTCCAACCAAGAAGATAGAACCTAACTATGTAACAACATAAAGTTCCCGTTGAACCATGATCTAGAGCCTCTTATGCCACTGTAGTCAACAACTATAGGTCTAAAATACAAATGTCTCAAGCACTCTGATGCAGAGGCAGGACCTTCTTTAGGACAACAACATAAAATGACATAGTATGCTTACACCTCCATTGCTGCTCCTAGGTGCACCTTTCTAGACCCTAGCATTGAACTCCCTTTGGGGCTTTGATCCAACTTGTTTGGATAGTACAAATGACATGGGAAGAATTGTCTTGAGCCTTGAAAGGTCTTTCAACATGATCTTGGACAACTTCAATGTGGTGATCCTATAACACAACACCTCACAGGCTTACAACTTCTTGTATGTTGCACCCAGTAGAGTCAATTTTAATGGTTTAAGACCAAACAAGAGCAAATGGTTTCTAACACCCATCCACTAGCTCAAAACCCCTTTACACCTACAACCTAAGTGTTTCCATGCAGATTTAAAGGTTTTCACACAACAAATAACTCAACTTAACTAGCCACTGTTTATACTCTCACTTTCATACACGGTCCTTATAGGATAGTCTTTGCATTTTGTCATATAGTTTCCACCCATTATCACCAACTCCTTAAACAAGTTTGTAAGATCTACATACACACCCTCCATGCCTTCTCCAATCACAAAACACACCAATCTTGTATTGATGGCATACAAACTACCCTTCACAACCTTCATAGTCTGATACATGAAGAATATTAGACTTACAGTCCACTAGAAGCACGTGTAAACCTCAACCTAGGCCCCTGCAAACTTGAAACAAGGTAAAAAACGTACATGCAGACCTTTCCACCCATTGTGGTGATTTTCCACTAGTGGAAGGTCGAGCTACATAATTATTTTTGTTCATTGGTTACCCTAGGTAGGGTTTTGACCAATTTTTTTAGAGAAAATGCAATAAATCACTCAATACTTAATGAAAATCGATGCAACCAAAAGAAAATTAAAGTAGATTCATATGCCAACACAATCCAATCAGTTTTAGCCTAGCATATAGATCGTATAGGTCATACAATTTGAAAGAACAATCTGCAACATGAGAAAAAACACAAAAAAAGCTTGCTTTCATTCACCAAAACTACAAAATTAGTTTTTCAATCCTTGATCCGACTTTGGAGGGTGTATTCATACATTATCAACCAATTGCAACTATTTGTAACAGTATCTTGATATGTTTGTAACTATTTCTTGATTTTTGACACCTTTCCAAAGTTGCTTGACTACTAACATTGACACTTTTGCAATCTTGAACCAATGAACATATAACACCCAAAATGGATCAAAATGATCCCACATGATCACATATGACCTTATTAGACTCAAACACACCCTGGAAACTAAAACCAAGACAAAAAATCATCAATTCTTGTTATGGGTTCCTGATGCCCCTGCACCATACACCTAAGGGGAAGAAAACTCAAGTCCCACTTGAGTCCAGGTCTACAACAGTATATCCATGTTTGATAATATCAAATTTAGACATCCAAGTAGCATTTTCCATAGGAAGACCCATCCACTTGACCAAATATTGAAGATACGTTGTGTTTCTTGTCTTCTTGAGTTCCTTGGTATCAAGGATGCACTCCAACTCTAGAGTTTTGTTGGGTGGGACGTCTTGGACCCATTCATCACCTGCAAATGCTTGGGAACCTACTTCATTACTTGCAACAACATTCCCTTTGAAAGGGTACAAGTCAAATACATTAAATATAGGTGAAATGCCAATCCCACTTGGTAATTAAATCTCATATGTATTGGGACCAAACTTGTGAACAACCCTGCAAGGTCCAATCTTCTTCATCTACAATTTGGAGTATTGTCCCTTGGGAAATCTCTTCTTTTTGAGATGGGCTAGAACCAAATCTCCAACCTTGAAATTGACTTCTCTCCGGTGTGCATCAGCCCTTTGCTTATATTTGTCAACACTTCTTTGTAGGTGATCCTTGACCTGTTGGTGAATCTCTTTCATAGCCATAGCAAATTGTTCACCCTCAACACTCATCCTCTCCATTCCACTAGTATCCCTTAATTTAAAGACTCTTCTAGGTTGCAAACCATAAACAACTTCAAAAGGACCCTTACCCACACTTCTATTCACCAAATCATTATATGCAAATTCTGCTTGAGGCGAGATCAGATCCCATTGAGTAGAATGCTCTTTGGTGAGACATCTTAAGAGGTTACTGTTGTGATGTTCACAACACACCCCATTTTACTCCTTAGCAAAATGAGGACCCCTGCTGTGGTTGTTGCTTTTGCTTCTGTGTGTGTTGTTTTGCTTGGTGGTAAAGGGAAAAAGAGGGGTTAAAATTGCAAACTTTGATAAAAATAGAGAAAAAAATGCATTTTCAGTACCAGGGCATGATATGGTTGGATTCCTTGTGAAAAATGAGCTAGGGTTGCTTTTTGAACCATCTTAAAATTTGCTATATTTTGCAAGTTATGATCATTTTGGTAAAATGTACAAGGGAAGGGTTTGTTGTTTGTATATACAAGTCTGCTTGTATATCGGGTGCTTTATTTTACCTGTATGCATTTACAAATGCTTTATTTTCTTCATACATACAAAGTGGACCCAAAGTGGTTTTAGGTTAGAATGAATTGATGTTTCAAATCCGCTTTGTATCTCACATTTGTATGTTTGGTAGGTAAAATATACAAGGCACTTCATACATGATGGACCCAAAAGGGTTATTAAATAGTGTTAAATTGTTGTATCTTCATAACTTGTATATTTTGGTGATACAAACAAATATACATCGCGCGGACTTGAAGTTTATTAAAGTGGTTAATTCATTGCATGTATCTGCAATGTATATATCTTACATACATTGCCAAGATACAAACACATATACATTGGGCAGACCCGACGAATTTATTAAAATGAGTAAATTCCTTGTATATCCGCGCCTTGTATATTGTTACAAACAATACGGAATATACAATGGCGAACTTAAAAGAGTTATCAAACGATATTAAATCATTGTATATTTGGCGCAATGTATATTTCATACATACATTATAACATACAATGAAATATGCATCACGCGGAATCCAAAAAAGTTATAAACCAGAGCGAAGTCATTGTATTGCATCTGACTTGTATATTATCAAACATACATCGCTGTATACAAGCCGGAATCCAAAAAAGATTAAAATTGAGTTGAGCACTTGTATGTATATCCGAATGTATATCTAAAACATACAAGGCACCACATACAATGTGGAATCAAAAGGAAAGTAAAATGCGGTTAAATGCTTGTATCACATCCGAATTGAATAATCGAAAAGATACAGTGTATTTATACATTTAGCATATTTGAAAAGTTATAAATCGAAGATAAGTGCATGTATATTTTGCGCTTGTATGTTCTTATACACAAGCCTATATACATTGCACTCATACAAACCGGAGCCCAAAGGGAAATCAAAACTGATTTATTGCTTGTATTGCATCTGACTTGTATATCGGAGGATACAATGCATAAGTACATTGGGCAGAATTGAAGAGTGGTTTAAATAGAATTAATTGCTTGTATATTTTGGCATTTGTATATTGTGATATACAAACCAATATGCATTGCATATATACATACAACACGGAATCCAAAGGCAGATTTAAATCCGATTAAATGCTTGTATCGAGCCCAAAATGTATGTCTAAAAGATACAATGGAAATATACATACCACGGACGCGACAGAAAGTTAAAAGAGGTTAATTCATTGTATGTTCATGCTTTGTATATTTCGATACATACAAGCCAAGATGCATCACGAAATGTACAAGCCACGGAATTGAAAAGTTATAAATCGGAGATAAATGCTTGTATATTTTGTGTTTGTATGTTGCAATATACAAATGAAATATACAAAGGAAGCATACAGGCCACATAATTAAAAAGATTGAAATCCGATTAAAATGTTGTATCACGTCCGGATTGTATAGCGGATTATACATGGATTTAAATAGAGAAATAAGTGAGAAAAGATGGAGTGATAGGAATTTGGAGGCCGATTTAGGGCCCGAATGCATATTTTCAGTCAACAATGGTTGACCCATTTGTTTTGGATGATGTATATGCATTTGACCTGCGATTTCCATAGATTTAGAGCCCGATTGATGCGTTCACATAGTCACGACTAGATTTGGCAGTTGTTTTCCTTCCTGCAGTTTATTATTTGCAGGTTTGCAGTTGAAGAGGGAGCTAAAATATAATGGTGGTGACATCATGGAGGAGGAAATCAGATCTTAGGAGCAAAGGAAGATAAAGATGAAGGGCGAGGAAGTCAAAGGGTCTTCATTGATGAGGACAAAATGCAGCTGAAGACATTATTGTAGCAGACAAACAGAAGTTACTATTGAGTTGCTGGGATTTTAGAAGGGCATATTTCACCTAGATTTGATGTATACTCAGAGATATTTTGGAAGACTGGTTCACCAGCATTTATTGTTGTAACCAGAGGTTTGAACTAGGGTTTTAACTAGGGTTTTGAGTTGTATTGAGGACAATCAAAGTCTATATATTGTGCCTTGATACACTATAATACTTTACATAGGGAATTTTTAGAGTAGAGGGACCTTTCAGTTTAGAAGTAGAAGAAGGAGGTCGCCTGTGTCTACAATAAGGAATGTGTGGAACATCTAGCTTCCTTACTGTATCTGTAAAGCTTGTAAGTTTTCTGTAGTTTGATCATTGAAGGTAAGAGTCATTTAGACATTGTAAATCTTATATGACTATTTGTTTCTAATACAATTGAATCTAGAATTCTGCATCTATCTTCTAAGTGTTTTCTTGCTCTTCATTATGTCTGAAACATTTTCTCGTAGAGCTTGCAATCTTAGGTGTATGTTTGTGAAAATGCTCAGAATATACATTTAAGGTTTTGTCCGTGGATTTGATCAAATTGTTGTATTATTTATAAAGTGCATAACAGAACAATTAGATCCTTCGAATAGAGTGAATGAAGTGTAGATTAGATCTTTCTAACTTTTCCCAACCCATCTGAAAATACTTAGCTTAAAATGTAGAAATTTGAAGGAAATTTGTCTCATATTTGAAAAGAGCATGCATAACAGAGTTTGAAAGTAGATAGTTTTCATAATATTTAAGAGGAGAAAGCTGCAATAATTCAAGAAGACCATTTAAAAGCTTTGCAGTACAGTAACACTTTTATGCAAAAGGAATGAACAACATGCTGATATTTATAATCTTTTGCATAGTTTGAGTCCAGTAAACCAACAAGAAACCCTAAACTACGTAAGGCCCCTTGAACATTATAGCTTCACATTGACCAACTAAATTTGCCCAACAGGTCAAGACCTGACCATATTAAACTTGGGATTAAGTGAATCTTAACCAATTCCTTCATATCTTTCAAGTCAGTTTTGGTTCATTTTATGTGAATTTTAACTAATTGTTATGATTGCATCAAAACAATCATCAACAGTTTCTTTGGTGCTAGAAGGAGGGCATGACTTGAGTTAGGGTTTGTTTCAAACTGGCTAATAATAGGGATAGAGTGACCAGGTCTAGATCCAGTTCAGGGGATATTTTTGTGCAACTACCTAATACAAGGCGAAGTAAGAGCCCTTTGATTTGGAATCCTAAAATATCGCAAGTAGGGAGTTCATCTGGAACACCTCCTGGGTCACCTTTTAACATCCGTAACATTGTGAGTCCTGATAGATCACTATTCAGATCTCTAAATCTTGGTTCAGGTACTCCTAGAGGTCCTAGTCCTCCTAGAGATCCTCCCCCACTGATAAATCTAGGTATTCCTACAGGTTCAGGTTAAGCACAAGTACCCACAGTGGCTTATTTCAATGTCCAATCTCCCATACACTTCAATGATTATAATGAGATGCCCAAAAATCTGGAAAAGATATGTCCTAAATATCAGTTACACCAAGGCCTAGAAGACCACATTAGAATATTCAAGGAAGCATGCTTTAGGGATAGATTAGAGCACGAGGACATTGTGTGTAGATTATTTCCCTACACCTTTAATGAACAAGCATCTAACTGGTATGTAAACTTACCCAATGGTTACATTTCTTCCTGGTCACTTATGGAAGAAGCATTTCTATCAAGATTTAGAGGACTTATTGATCCTTGCATCCTGTATCACAAATTGGCTACCATAAAAAGAGGCGAGGAAGAGCTAATTGATAATTTCAATGACAGATTTCAAAAGGCCACTCTAGGCCGGTAGCCCCTTACACCGTGGATGATGATACCTTGTTGGCTATGTACTATGTGGCTTTAGATCCTTTAACTACCATGTTTGTTAAAAGAAAACCTGACATAGATTCAATATCCAAAGCCTATAAAGAGGCAGCCTTAGTAAACCAAGAGATGAGGCACACAACATATAGTCCATTTGTTAATGGAGGAAATTTTGGAGCACAAAATCAGGCACAACCATGGAATGGAGCCCCTATGCATCACACTCCATTACTAAATCTGGTTACTTCTTACACACCTATGTATAGTCCTACCCCAATCCAAGCCATAGCTCCTTACACGAGTAACACTTCTAATAACAGTCAAAATAATGGTTAGCCTTTCTTCCAACCCCCTAGGGATACAACTATGGCAAAAGCATAAGAGGAAAGGGAAGAAATCAAAGAGATCACTGCACATTTGAAAAGATTAACCACCGAAGTGACACAACTAAGAAATGAGAACCTTTATGGAAGAGGCAACCAAGGATACAATCAAAATTAGAATTATAACCAAGGCCAAAATCAGAACTATAGTTCAAATCAAAATCAACATTATAATCAGAACTATAATTAGAGCCATAACCAAAATAATAGCCAAGGCCAATGTTCAAATCAGAGCCAAAACTATAATCAGCATCAAAGTCATAACCAAGGGCAACCAATGCAAAATAAAGGGCAAGTGATAGATAATAGGGCCTGGGGTAACAATAACATAAATCAAAATCAGCCTAGGCCACCCAAAACATGGAACACCAGACCAAACAATGGTACCCTAGCTTCTCCTTTTGAGAATATAGATAATCATGATGCAAAACAAGCGGCTGGCATCCAAATGGCCAATACATCACTAAAAAACTAGTGCAGATTTCACAATACCAATGCACATGCTAAGCTTGACTGTCCATAGTTCCATTTAGCAGCCAACATATTCAATATAGAGGTGCAGCCTCCTACTTCTAAGTTTCTCATTCCCAAGGGTAATGAGGTAGTACCCTCAGGGTATGATACAACTTTAGTCTTAGAAACCTTTACCTTTGCAACTACAGAAGAGAAAGAAGATGAATTATTAGAAGATGAACCATACTTTTGTGAAAATCTTTATCTTGAATCAGCCTTTGTGTTAAATGCTTTTCAATTTCCTTTTGAAATAGAAAATGAAGTATTGACTGAAATGGAAGAGGTGCAGGCTTTTCAACAGACAAATAAAAACCACACCTACAATTTAAGGAACAATACTAGGCCAGGAGGACCTTTCACCACTTCCACTCCTAACAACTTCAATACCCCCCCAGATCAAAATGCTAGCAACAACCCTACCATACTCAAAGCTAATCATCATACAAACAGTGGAACAGTAGTACAAAAGACCCAAACAAGTAAAACTGAAACAGTAGAAACAACAAGGTTAATGAGTTACTTGTCAGAAGAAATAAAGAAAATTAAGGTCAGTATACCTTTGAATGAATTATTGAAAACTCCAGGGATCAGAAATGCTTTTATAAAATCCTTGGATACATCTACGATAGATGAGGTTGCTGCTGATGTAACTGTTCCTAATAGAGATTCACCGCCTAAAGAGAAAAGTAAGAAAGTTGAGCAGCCTTCCAATACAAATGTAGTAATGTATGCTGATAAAAAGGATGCTCCCCCTTTCTTGTTAACTATTAGATTGTGTGGGAAGAACATACACAAATGCATGGTAGACTCTGGTGCCTCAGCCAACGTAATGCCCTTAGGAATATGCAACTCCCACCAGATCTGCTAAGGTTGTCACACAGTTAGATAAGACTGAGGTTAGTGTGATAGGAGAACTCATGAACATTCAAATGCAATTAGCTTCAGACCCTAGGGTAAGCCAATTCATTGACATTCAAATAGTGGACATACCCGTGAATTATGGAATGTTGTTAAGTAGGGATTGGTCCAAGACATTAAACGGATATATGGCCATAGACTTTTCACATATGTGGCTACCTTGGAGAGGCATCTCAAACCAGATTAGAATAGAGGCAGAACCCAGGATGAAACACATGATAACAGAGTATAATCGAACGAATGAAATATTGTATGCTACTATTGAACCTAGTGTTTATAGAATTACTAACAATGGGGTGCAAATTGAAGCGATCATGATGTTAAACATTAGAGAAAAATGTGTAAGCAAGGAGACAGCATTATTCATTGAGTCCAATGGAAATTCTTCGGATGAAGAAAATAGTGCAATGGAAAAATTTGGTCATGCCATTAGACAAGAGGTGGAAGAGTACATTAAACAAGGTCTGCCCACCCAATGTAAATTGTATAAAAACAAATGTAGAGTTCACAATAGGCCACATTCTGAGGAGAGTTGTGGAATGTGCAAAGACATCATTGAATATGAATACAAAAAATGCATAAAGAGGGTAGAGTTACAGGAGGAAAATGTGAATCCTGATCAAACACAGAAATACATTCAGGGTGATGTAGATGCTCTGATTTCAAATTTAGGAGAAGGAACAAAAGATAAGGGTAGTTGTCTTTCTGATCTGCAGGCTGAAAATACACATATGCGAGTTGACCAAACATAAATACCCATGAATAAACAGACCAGCACCTCACAAGTAACAGAAGAGAAAAAGCATGCCAAGATAAGAGGTCAGAAAAGTAAAGATGGCATGTGGACATTAAAATGTGACGGGTCCAAATCAAAACAGGGTGCGGGTGCAGGTATTGAACTCATAGATCCTCAGGGTAAATCATATCTGGCAGCATATAGACTGCAGTTTTCCTGTACTAACAATATTGCTAAATATGAAGCCTTAATTATGGGACTTGTCATGGCCATCAAGAAAAGGGTAAAAATGATTAAGGTATTTTCAAACTCTGAACTAGTAGTCAGACAAGTAAGAAAGCTATATGCTTGCAATTACAAGAAAATGATTTGTTACAGACATAGAGTATGGGGTTTAATAGATTCATTTGATGCAATGGCTAGTGGAAGCCAGTGATAGACAAAAGAGTTATGTAGATGCTAAGCGCATCAAAAGGCATTTCACAGTGGGAGAGAAAGTTCTCCTAAGGGTAAAACCTTAGAAAAGTTCCATTAAATTTGGAAAGATGTCCAAACTAGCACCTAGATATGTGGGTCCCTTCGTAGTTCTCGAAGAAGTCAACCTAGTAGCATACATAATTGTTGTACCACCAACTCTTGCCATGATGCATAATGTGTTTCATGTTTTTTTATTTGAAAAAGTTTAACACTACAGATAATCAAATTCCTATGCTTGATTGGAATACTTTACAGGTGAAGGACCCAGGGCTGGTGGTGATTGAACCCATCAAGGTGCTCGAAATGCATAAGCTATGCTTATGTAACAGAGAGATAACATAGTGCAAGGTCCAATGGGACCATATGCGAAGGAAAATGCCACCTAGGAAAACTATGATGATTACTTTGTGAGATTCCATCATCTTTTCTGAAAAACTTATTTATTATGCTCCTAAAACATTTTCTTATTATGTTGATTAACTTTTAAGACAATTAATCATTGGGGACAATGATTCTTATAGGGGGAGATATGTTACATCCCCAACTTGTGATTAAGTTTAATCTTACTTTTGCATGGTAATCAGAATGATTAGTTAAAGTTGAATGATCAGATGTTTGTGGAAAATGTTAGATTAATCATTGTTAATGAGGAAACTAACTAATGCTAGTTAGATATGAGATTTCAAGATTGAAATGATTATTTAATTATTATGATTTATTGATCATATGATGATACACTAATCATGATTTTCTGGTGGTGAGTTTGATCAGGAAAGTAATCATCCTTAGAAGATGGAAGGAGAGTATCATCCAAGAGGAAGAGATAGATGTTGGGAAATGGGCCAAATAGCCATCTGAGTATTGAATTCTATGTCCTTATGAATCCTTTGTAAGTTGTCATGAGTCATGTTTTCTTTCTAGGAAATCAATCTCCTTTTTGAGTCGTCTTGTCGATGGTGCTATCTCGATAATGATTATAACGACTAAACAACGTTCCTAGAACATTGTCGCAAGTGAGAGTTAGTCTTGTGAAGAGATGAAGAATTTTCTTAATTTCCTTATTTCCAAATTGGGATATTAATTCTTTATTCCTTTTTATTCGACTAAGCTCTATAGTCGATTATGGGGGAGTGTTACTCAACCCCAAAAACCCTAAACTATTAGTCTGTCGTCCTTTTCTTTCATTATGATAATGATCTTTGGTATTATAGAAGTTAGTTAACCTTTATTATTTAGTTAAGGGTGATTATATATATGTGAACCTCTTTAGGGGTCGATGATATTAGTAGCTTTGATTATACATATAACTATATTATCTTAACCATGTTCTTGCCACCTTGATATCCAACACCCATGAGGAGTGGGGAGAGAGAATTTAGGCCAAGTGGTGGCTTGTTAGAGCCCTCCTCGCGGACCAGCCTATAGTGGACTGTGTGGATCAAAAGATCCCGCGAGGTGGCATGCATGGAATGCATGCAAAGAACCATGTTCTTGATAGTTATCAAATGTTATCAAAAGGAAGACTTGGTATTATGTCTATTATGTTTATTGTTTTTAGGTGAATAAAAAGAGAAAAGAGAGTGGTGTTGGTGAAGAGAAAAACTTGAGAGATATTGATTAGTAGGAGAGTTACAAGGCTGTCACAGCCATAAGGGAAGGGCGAGGAGGCTCGAGCCCAGCATGTAAGAACGTCTTTCCACAAGCAAGATACTTACTGCTGTGTCATAATCTCGAGTGTGATAACCTTAAGAGCTCATGGATTATATATAAATGGTTTCCAATATAGTTAGCACCTTTTGTTAATGGAGAATGTTGATAGTGTCGACTTGAGGAAACTATTTGAAAGGAAGCTAAGTGTGTGGAAATCACTTCCTACACTAATCTAATGAGGGGAGGAGAGTGCAAATTCAATTTTATCTTTACAATTATAGCTATATTAACCCACTAATAGAGGTATTGTAGAAAACACATACACGAAAATGTAAGACAGAAGAAGAGAGACACAAGATATATGTGGGGAAAACCCTTACGGGTGAAAAACCCCACACTCCAAAACACAGCTCAAATGTATTTCATAAACAAAGGAGGTTACAATATAATAACAGAGCCAATGCTCTTGCAGGAGTCTTTGACACTCGTATCTGGAGATGTTCTGGTAGTATAATAGTACCTATCAAAACCTGTAGTACTTCTCTCAAAAGCACCTATTTGTATAACAAATACAAGGCAAAAATGGTTCCACATTGGGATGGGCGTCCAACATGGCCTCATGGCCCAAAACCCATGCCTATGGACACTTGTCCAACACTATAGGATGATCCTAATACTTTTCAAGTCACCCCATCCCAAGGAGGTTGCTTATTTCTAAAATGGGATATGACAGATGCTCTTACGACTCTTACAACCATCATAGAATCTGTCATAGATATCATAACTTACAGCTGTAAGAGAATCTGTCATACACAGGCTATAAATAGCATATTCTCTTACAACATGTCATAGTCCACCTTGGGGCACCCAAAGATGCCTTTTTCAAATATGCTCTTCGACACATGTCTTCACCTGTCATAGAATCTCCTATTTTCGACTCTTACATGTCATAACTTTGTCATAGGAATCTGTCATGACCATTTCGGTCAATATTCCCTTACACAATATCTAAGATGCTGACACATGGCAAAATATTCCTACCACTAAGTGGGACACCTATCTCCTCATGTGAGGACAAAATTACATGTGGTCATATGCCATGTAGGATGACACATCACCGTGCTAACTCCCAAAATATGACAACATAAGATTTGCATCGAATTAATACAATAGGCAATAAATAAATAAATACAATGTAAAAATACAAGGAATTACCAAGGTTGAGACACCTTAAATCCCAACATTCTCCCATTTGTCAAACACCTTGTAAGAGCCAATAGAATTAACAGGATTTAACTGCTATAGGCTGAGAGGCCCATAGACTCAGAACACCATCTGAACTTCTCTGTGCCCACTGGCTTCGTCAATGCATCTACAACATTCTTCAAAGTATCTACCTTCTCCAAATTTACCTTCCCATCCTCTACCATGTCTCACATGAAGTGAAACTATACATCAATATGCTTTTTTTGGCATGGAAAGTTGGATTTTTCGCAAGTCAAATCACACTCTGACTATCACAACAAATCATAATTTGTCCTACATCAACACCAATATCAAGTGGTATCAGAGCACAAGTTCTGATTTGGGAAAGTGTGAAGAAGAAGGAGTACAAATGCCTCCTAAAAATAGTCCAATCCTCACTAAGGAAGTGAGATTGATGAAGGAATCTCAAGAAGGAGTCCTAACCAGACTTGCAGCCATTGAAGCAAACCTAAGAAGAGGTGGGGTCATTGAGGAAGACAGTGACCAAGAGTGTGAGGGTGAGAATGTAGACCCTCAAGAGGGATCTAGTGAGACAGAGATGGATCCAGATGCAAGAAGGTTTATGAAGATGCTGCAGACTATGAAAGGAGAAAGCACTGATGTCAAGATGGAGTTGCCCATGTATGAAGGTAAGATGAACAATGAGGAGGTACTAGACTGGATTGATTCTTTAGATAACTACTTTGAGTACAAAGAGATGCCTGAAGAGAAGAAAGTCAAGCTGGCAAAGACTAAGCTGAAGGGAGCAGCATTGACATGGTGGAACTATGTTCAGTCAGAGAGAATAAGACAAGGAAAAACCAAAATCAGTTCATGGGACGGGATGGTGTCCAAGGTGAAGGGTCAATTCCTTCCAAAAGATTATGCCATTCAAACCTTCAGAAGGCTGCAAAACTTGAAACAGAAAGAGATGGATGTAATGGCCTACACAGAGGAGTTTCATAAGCTCAGTATGAGAACTGGCCATAATGAGGATGAAGTTGAGAAGATTGCTAGATACATGAATGGGCTTAGGTTCAATATCCAAGATGAACTAAGTCTCACTACACCCAGGAATGTAGAAGAATGCTTCCAATTGGCAGCAAGAGCTAAGGAGAAGATCAAAAGGAAACAAGAACAAAATGGAAGGGGTAGAGGAAAGAACTTCAGAGGAAGAGGAAACTTTGGTGGAAGAGGACAGAAGCAGCAAGGAGAAACAAATGATAGCAACAAGGAGAACCATGAACCAAGAGGAGAGTCAAGTGAAAGAGGCAGCTTTAGAGGAAGGAGATCAAATAGTAGAGGTAGGTTTGGAGGCCATGGTAGAGGGTCAAGCACCTTCACAGGCAAGTGCTATAACAGTAATCAAGTTGGACATCCTGTATTCAAATGTCCAGACAAACAAGCATCAAGTTCATATGGAGGTGATAGAAGAGTCCACATAGTGCAAGAGGAGGACCAAGAGAGTGTAAACTCACATTCTGTGCATGCAGGCCCAGAGGTAGGAGAATCCTTAATGATAAGAAGGACATTGTTGAAGGTACCATCAACCAAAGAGCCTCCAAAGAGAAAGGCTTTGTTTAGAACACTCTGCAAAGCGCAAGGAAAAGTATGTAAGGTGATTGTTGATTCTGGTTCTACTGACAATCTTGTGTCTCTGGAAATGGTAGAAAAGTTGAAGATAAAGAAGATTCCTCACTCTACACCCTACAAGGTATCATGGCTCAACAAGGGTCAGCAAGTACTTGTAAATGAACAAGCTTGGGTGGAGTTCAACATTGGTGGCTACAAGGACAAGATATTGTGTGATATCATCCCTATGGATGTATGCCATCTACTCTTACGCAGACCATGGCAATTTGACCGAAAGGCCAAGCATGATGGAGAAGAGAATACATACATGATTGTGAAGGATGGGGTGACCTACAATCTTACACCCATAAAAGAAGATGGTGCAGCAATCCATGAAGGACCAAGTGTGATGATGGTGAAAGAGAAAGAGTTTTTGAAGACATTGAAAGAAGAAGAGGTAGGATATGCCATCATTGGCAAGCCTATATCAGCAAAGGCAGAAATAGAGGTAGAAAAGATACCAGAGGAGGTGTAGGTCCTATTGGACAAGTATGAAGACATAGTGGTGAAAGACCTACCAAGTTCACTACCTCCTGTCAGGGATGTAAGCCATCATATTGATCTCATACCTGGTGCAAGTTTGCCAAATAAGGTAGCATACAAGATGACACCACAACAAAATGAAGAGGTCAAAAATCAGATCCAAGAGCTATTGGACAAGGGGTTGATCAAGGAGAGTTTGAGTCCATGTGTTGTTCCAATTGTCCTAGCACCTAAGAAGGGTGGAGAATGGAGAGTTTGCACTGATTCTAGAGCCATCAACAAGATAACCATCAGGTATAGATTTCTAATACCTCGGATAGAAGATCTAATGGATAGTTTGGGTGATGCATGTTACTTTTCTAAGATAGATTTAAAGAGTGGTTATCATCAGATAAGGATAAGAGAGGGTGATGAATGGAAGGCAGCATTCAAGACAAATGAAGGTCTTTATGAGTGGCTAGTTATGCCTTTTGGGTTATCAAATGCCCCCAGTACATTTATGAGACTCATAAATGAAGTCTTGAAGCATTTCATAGGCAAATTTGTGGTGGTCTATCTAGATGACATTCTTGTATACAGCAAAACCAAAGAAGAACACTTGCAGCACTTGGACATGGTGTTGAAGAGATTGAATGAGGAGAAGCTAATGATCAACCTCAAGAAATGTGAATTCATGAAAGAGGAGCTTGTCTATCTTGGATTTGTGATCTCCAAGGGCACACTCAAGATGGATCCATCCAAGGTAGAAGCCATAATCAACTGGCCAACTCCTAAAACAGCAGCAGAGGTAAGAAGTTTCCATGGTTTGGCTACATTTTATAGAAAGTTTATCAAAAATTTCAGTCATATTTGTTCTCCTATTCTTGATACTATCAAAGGAGACAAGAAGAAGAAGTTCCAATGGACTGAGGAAGCTGAGAAAAGCTTTAAGTATTTGAAGACAAGGGTGGCTCAACAACCCATTCTTGCACTTCCTGATTTTAGCAAAGTGTTCACAATTGAATGTGATGCAAGTGGATATGCCATAGGTGCAGTCCTGAGTCAAGATGGGAGACCGGTTGCATTCTTCAGTGAAAAACTCAATGAAGCCAAGAGGAAGTACTCTTCCTATGACCTTGAACTCTATGCTATGGTACAGTCACTCAAGAAGTGGAGGCACTATTTATTGCCTAAGGAATTTATTGTCTTCATAGACAATCATGCTTTGAGTTTCTTGAACAGCCAAGATAAGCTAAGTCATAGACACATGAAGTGGATGGAGTATATGCAGGCCTACATATTTACCATCAAACACAAGAAAGGACAAGCAAACAAAGTTGCTGATTCTCTAAGTAGAAGGTCCATGATGGTGCAGGAAATCAAGTTGCAGAGTGCAGGTATTGATGTACTCAAAGGTATGTATGAGAATGATGAAGATTTCAGTACTATTTTTGCTATTTGCAATCAGTCCCAAGATGTTTTTCACAATGAATTTTTTGAGTTTATAGTACAAGATGGTCTACTATTCAAGGGGCTCAGTTGTGTGTACCAAAATGCTCCATGAGAGCAAATTTGATCAAGGAAAAACATTGTGGCAGCCTGAGTGGTCATTTTGGTTATGACAAAACTTTGGAGCAGGTCAAGAGGTTTTATCATTGGCCTAGGTTGCATAATGATGTGAAGAAGTTTGTGGAGAGTTGTGTGATATGCCAGAGGGCTAAAGGATCAAGTTCTAATGCAGGTTTATATCAGCCTTTACCAATACCCAATCAGCCATGGGAGTCAATCAGCATGGACTTTGTTCTAGGTCTGCGCAAGACACAAAGAGGTTATGACAACATTTTTGTTGTTGTAGATAGATTTAGTAAGATGGCACATTTCATTTCTTGTAAGTCCACTAATGATGCCTCTCATATTGCTGGTCTATTCTTCAAGGAAATTGTTAAAATCCATGGATTGCCTTTGACAATAGTGTCTGACAGAGATTCCAAGTTCATTGGTCACTTTTGGAGAACTTTGAGGAAGAAGCTGGGAACAAATCTAACTTTTAGTTCTGCCTACCATCCCCAAACAGATGGGCAAACTAAAGTTGTAAATAGGTCTTTGGGAAACCTATTAAGGTGCTTAACAAAGGAGCATAATCAGTCATGGGATCTACTGCTGCCCCAAGCTGAATATGCCTACAATGACTCTGTTAACAGGAGCATTGGAAGAACACCCCTTGAAGTAGTATATGGCATGAAGCCAAGAGGCATTTATGAGCTGAGAGACTTAAGCGGAGTAGACAATAGGAGTGCACAAGGAGAAGACTTTGCCACATCCATGAAGGAGATACATCACCAAGTAAGAGAAACTCTTGAAAAGAGTGTTGCCAAGTACAAGGAGAAGGCTGATCTAAAAAGAAGAGATGTTCAATACAAAGTACGCGACTTGGTGTTGGCTCATTTGAGGAAGGAGAGACTGCCCAAGGGCAGATATACAAAGCTGATGATGAAGAAGATAGGACCTTGCAAGGTGGTCCATAAATTTGGTCAGAATGCTTATGAGATAGAACTCCCTCCTGGAGTTGCTATCTCCCCCATTTCAATGTTGCAGACCTGTATCCTTTCAAAGGATCTAATGTTGTAGATGAAGAAGCTGAAGATGTTGCTGATGAGGATTGGATAAGGGATCTTCCACCTAGTCAGCCAGTGAAACTTGAAACTATCTTGGACACAAGAGAGGTTAAGAGGACAAGAAATAAAGTCTACAATGAACATTTGGTGAAGTGGCATGGTTTGCCAATTGAAGATGCTACATGGATGACAGAAGAAGATATCAAACAGCATGGAGCCTCTATCCAAGAGCTCATTTCATCAGGAGATTGAAATCTTTTCACCCCAGTTGTATGGTGCAGAGACCACCATAGTTAATTTTGGTTTGTATGCTCACTAGGAGCCTTAAATTTTGGATTTTATGCTCATTATGAGCCTAGGTGGAGTCTTGTATTAATTTATTATTGTAATAGGGTCTGAGTCAGACCACTCTCTCTATTTTATAAACCACTCCCTCTATTCTAGAAGTCAACTAGTAGTGGAACTCCAAATAGCATGTGCTATGTTTGGAAAAAAATAGTCTTAAGGCTAAAATTAGTGAAATTAGTGAGTTTTTATTGCCTTTTTAGATAGGAAAAGAATCTTGCACGAAATGGTGATGATTTAGATTGTATTTATCCCTTGGGGGTCGTGGAAAACATTTTCATTGAATTTGGAAAAGAAGAAATACAAAAAAAAAAGACTGTTTGCTTTTTTTTTTCTGTGTAATTTGCTGCTCTTTGCCATAGTACTCACACGTACAGCCATTTCAAGGGATCTCACATTTTGGATGTTGTAAATGAATATTTTACCTTTCATTTAAATCATATTTGGTGTTTTGAAATTACAGAAGAAAGAAGAACAAAACGCTGTCCCAAAATTGTTGTTTCTAGGAAAGTTTGGTAGGGATTTAAGAGTTTTATGGGGTTCTGACCCAAATCTTTGAGTTAGAGCCCCAAAATGGATTTTGGGTCTGTATAGGTATATTCTACAATGGGTTTTGTGTGTAGGTGTAGGGGAGCAGTCCAAGACAAGATTTGAGGAAGATTTGGCTTGATATCTCTATGTATTAAGCCATTGGTGATAGCTAGAGAAAGATTTAGTTGGAAAACTTGTTTCTAATGCCCATGGAGGTACAAAACCTATTGAATCCATCCATTTGAAATCCATACCGACTTCTAGAATTGGTTAGAAAGTTCTGGGTCACTTTGGTAGGGTACTTCCTTTGTAAACCTAGGGCAAATTGCCCCTTGGAACAGCAAGAACAGTGATTTTTTGAGGCTTGTGTTCCAAAACAATGTACCCTGCATGTCAAGTATGTTATAGAGGTCTGTAATGGGTATCTAAAAAGATAAAGAGTTCTGGGAGTTGTTTGAAAATGTTTGGAGTTAAGCCCTCTAAACCGCATTTCTAGGGCTACAAGGAAAATAGGCCATTTGTGAAGGAACCTTGGGTAGGACAACTGGTTGGGCTAATTTATGAGTTTGATAAGCCTCCATTGGTCAAATTAATATGTCTAATAGCCTCCTCAAATGTTGGTAGTCATCACATTTGTCCAAACCAAGTTGGGTCCAAAAATGGAGTTTGTAGGTGTCTTGATAAGCAAGTTTGCTATCCTTCTTCCCTCCAAGATCAGTCACTCATTTTTGTGAGATTTGATAAGTGTTCCCCTGCTCTGCATCAGAACACAATCTCTTAAGTCAAATGGCTTCCTTGCAAGCATGATTTGCTGCCATGTACTCAGCTTCTATAGTGGACAAAGCAACCATAGGTTGTCACTTACTCATCCAACTAATTGCACCACCAAACATAGTGAACACATAGGCACTGCTGGAGCTCCTCTTGTCAATGTCACCTACCCAATCAGAATCCACGAATCCACAAATACAAACTGAATGTGGAGGTCATGAAGCATTGTTGTGATAGCATATTGAATACTTGGAAGTACTCCTCAAATATCAAAACACTCGCTTAACTGCATCCCAATGTACCCGTCCAGGATTAGCCATAAATTGACTAAGGACTCCCACTGATTGGGCAATGTCTGGTCTTGTGCAGACCATAGCATACATCAAACTACCAACAACAGTAGCATAAGGTACTCTATTCATGTCCTCCACCTCACTAGGAGATTTCAGACAATCATTAACAGACAACTTTGTCCCCAATGAAACAGGAACATACATTGGTCTACAATCTGCCATACTGAACCTATCTAACACGATCTTCACATACTTACTCCGGCTTAAACAAAGTTTTATGTTAGCTCTATTTCTTCTGATTTCCATTCCCAGAATGTACCTGGCTGCCCCAAGATTTTTCATCACAAATTGTGCTAACAACTGAGACTTCAAATCAGAAATCATATTCTTACCATTCCCAATCAACAACATATCGTCAACATACAATGCAATAATGAGAATGTGATCATTGTCAAACCTGTAATACACACAATGATCTAATTTCAATCTCAGATATCCAATCGACAACACAAAGACATCAAACTTCAAGTACCACATCCTAGGAGACTACTTCAAACCATACAAAGACTTTTTCAACTTGCAAACCAAATTTTCTTTACCTTTCTCTATGTAATGCTTTGGCTATGACATGTAGATTTCTTCCTCCAAATCACCATGAAGGAAAGTTGTCTTCACAACCATCTGTTCTACCTCTAAGTCATAAGTAGCTACAAGAGATAACATAAATCAAATGGATGTCAGCTTTGCAACAGGAGATAAAATTTCACCATAATCAATTCTCTCCACTTGTGAGTACCCCTTTGTAACCAATCTAGCTTTGTACTTTTCAACACTGCCATCTGCACCAAATTTCTTCTTGAACACCCATTTGCATCCAACAGGTTTCTATCCATCAGGCAAAGGCACCAAGTCCCATGTTTTATTCTTTTCCAAAGAAACGATCTCATCTTCCATGGCCTCCTTCCAGAAACCTACATCTTGCATGCCCATAGTCTTTTTCACAGTTCTAGGCTTATCTGTGTTAGTAAATAAAGGAAAAGCACAACTAGAATCAAGTAATGAATAACCAAACCTATTAGGTTGCTTTCTAATTTGTGTAGACCTCCCTAATGGATGAGGTTGAGGTTCTTCTTCTTCTAAGCTTTCAGAGCTGCTAGATCTCTCCTCATCATCAAGTCTCACAGGGTATGTCTGTTTAGTCTTCTTAGGGGTAGAAGGAAACTAAACTGCATCCTCTTTCTTTTTTGTCTATTCTAGCTATAGAAAAATGGAAGAAGGTGATAGGTCTCTGAAGATAACACTTCTGCTATACAACACTTTTTCAGCCATAGGATCCCAAAGCTTGTATCCTTTCACACCAACACCATAGCCAATGAAAATACATTTAACAGCCTTGTTCTACAATTTAGACCATTTCTCCCTAGGTACATGTGCATATGCCTCACAACCAAAAACACAAAGATGTCTAACTGAAGGCTTCTTACCAAACCACACCTCCATAGGTGTCTTACCAACAAGAGCTGATGTTGGAGATCTATTTACCAGATAGCAAGCAGTGGAAACAACTTCAGTCCAAAACTTTTGTTCGAGGCTTGCTCCATGAAGCATACTCCTAGCCTTCTCCATCAATGTCCTATTCATCCTCTAGGCAACTCCATTTTTCTATGGGGTGTATGGATTTTTCTTATGTCTTTCAATCCCTTTCTCTTTACAGAACTTATCAAACTTTGTCGAACAAAACTCACCACCGTTTTCAGTTCTCAAACACTTAATCTTTTTACTAGTCTTATTTTCAACAAAGGCTTTAAACTCTTTAAACTGACTAAAGAATTCAGTCTTGCTTCTAATAAAATAAACCCATGTCCTTCTACTGTAATCATCTATGAAAGATACAAAATATACAGATTTTGAAATCAAAGGAACATTAATAGGACCAAACACGTTAGAATGAATAAGATCCAATACACCAGAAGACTTGTGAGAACTAGAGTAAAATTGAATGAGGTTTTTATTTTTTAGGGTTTGCAGACCCTTCTCACCAATGTGGCCATATCTCAAATGTCATAAAATAGTCTTTTTAGAAGGAAGCTTAGCTTCCATAGCATGTGCACTACCATCAGAACTAGTTACAATAGATTTCTTTACTGCTCATTTAGATGGTGGAGATGAAGTGACTGCAGCTCTTTTCTTCAAGTCAGAAGAACTATTGCACTGTGAAGTGCATGCCTCCAACTGAAATAGAGTACCTCTCTGAGTATGCTTCACAAGCACCATAGATCCTCTAGTCATCTTGCATCCATTTCAAAAGACAACCTGCACACCTACATCATTGAACATACTTATAGAAAGTAGGTTTTGTGCAAGGCCTGGGATGTGCATAACCCCAGTGATCCCCTTCACTCATCCATCAGGGAATTAGATTGAGACTCTTCCATGACCAACAATCTTAATATGAGAATCACCACCCAGGTACACCCTTCCACCATCGAACTCTTCATACTTCATGAACTAGCTTCGATGCAAGGTCATGTGGAATGATGCACTAGAATCAATCAACCACACATCATCAGATGCATGGGTGGCCAGGGCTGCGATGAAGGCATCACCATCATCTTGTGACTTGTTAGAATCTAAATCAAGACCATTCTTCTTCTTCTTTTTCTTTTCTTCTTTGCATTCCTTTCAGAAATACCCCATCTTACCATAGTTCCAACAAAGAGCCTTGGACTTTCTAGGAGATTTGGACCTCCCACACGATTTGGATCTACCCTTTTCACCTTTCTTGTTCTTCTTCTTCTCTTTCTATTTAGGTCTTCCACGAACCGCAAGAGCCTCCTTGGCTAACTTGGATGCCTTCCTCCGCATTTCTTTAGATAACAACGAGGACACCACATCTTCCATCTTGAAGGTGGTAGTGGTGCTTCTGATAGCCATGACAAGATGATCCCATGAATCTAGCAAAGAACAAAGCAGGATCATACATTTTCACACCCACAGATGTCAATGGTGCAATGATCATGTTGAAAGCATTCATGTGGTCCGCAACAGATCCTTCATCTTCCATCTTCAGAGTGAACAACTTCTTTTTTAGAAAAAGCTTGTTCACCAAGGACTTGGCCTGATAAACATCACCCATCTTCTTCCAAAGATCTTTTGTGCTCTTCTCCTCATGGACATTCAAGAGGATAGAGTTAGCTAAATAGAGTCTTATGAGACCCTTAGCCTTTTGATCTTTGAGGCCCTAATCAGTTTGTGACATTGTTGTAGGTTTTACATCGGATACAGTTTCCCATAGGTCACGATCAACAAGTAGGTCTTCCATCTTGAGTTTCCACAACTTGAAATTAGTGCCATTAAATTTCTCCACCTCTAATCTTCTGGATGTGGTTGCCATCTCCTTGCTGCAACAAGATACAGAATGCTTTACACAATACTCCCACTCAACCTAAGATTAGACCAAAAAACCCCTACCCAACAGCTAGAACCAAAACTGGCCAGGCTCTGATACCAATTGAAAGGAAGCTAGGTGTGTAGAAATCGCTTCCTACACTAATCTAATGAGGGGAGGAGAGTGCAAATTCAAATTTATCTTTACAATTACAGCTATGTTAACCCACTAATAGAGGTATTGCAGCAAACACATACACGAGAATGTAAGATAGAAGAAGAGAGACACAAGATATACATGGGGAAAACCCTTACGAGTGAAAAACACCACACACCAAAACACAACTCAAATGTATTCCATAAACAAAGGAGGTTACAATACAATCATAGAGCCAATGCTCTTGTAGGAGTCTTTGACACTCATATATGGAGATGTTCTAGCAGCATAACAGTACTTGTCAAAACCTATAGTACTCCTCTCAAAAGCACCTATTTATATAACAAATACAAGGGAAAAATGGGTCCACATTGGGATGGGTGTCCAACATGGCCTCATGGCCCAAAACCCACACCTATGGACACTTGTCCAACACTGTAGGATGCTCCTGACACTTTTCAAGTCACTCCATCCCAAGGAGGTTTCCTATTTCCAAAATGGGATATAACAGATGCTCTTATGACTCTTACAACTGTCATAGAATCTGTCATAGCTATCATAACTTACAGCTATAAGAGAATCTATCATACACAGGCTATAAATAGCATATTCTCTTACAACATGTCATAGTCCACCTTAGGGTGCCCAAAGATGCCTTTTTCAAAGATTCTCTTTGACACATGTCTTCACCTGTCATAAAATCTTCTATTTCTGACTCTTACATGTCATAACTTTGTCATAGGAATATGTCATGACCATTTCAGTCAATATTCCCTTACACAACATCTAAGATGCCAACACATGGCAAAATATTCCTACCACTAAGTGGGATGCCTATCTCCTCATGTCAGGACAAAATTACATGTGGTCATATGCCATGTAGGATGACACATCACCGTGCCAAGTCCCACAATATGATAACATAGGATTTGCATCCAATTAATACAATAGGCAATAACTAAATAAATACAATGTAAAAATACAAGGAATTACCAAGGTTGAGACACCTTAATTCCCAACACTATTAACATATGTATATAGCATGCTAAGTCGTAGTTATATTATATGTATATCTTGATGAATATCTCTTGTTGTTGAAGGCTCCTGAAGCCTCATTACATTCTTTTTATGATACTCGGTCAGCTTGAGGCCATAACACCTTTGATGGATATGCATGCAATAGCGCCTAAGATAAACTAGATTATCCATGTTGAGCCATGAATCTTTTAATAATGCTTTCTTTCAATTGTTTATTAGTTGATAATACTTGGAAACCTAGTGTTTATTAATGAGCCCGATAGGGCGATAATTGCCTGTTAAGGGAAGGCCGATGGTATCAACTTATGAAATTGACACCACAAAACTGTTGCATGCCATAATAACTATGGCCATAACTTATGATAGATACAATCACTCTGAACTCAGTGGTACAACTAAGTTGGTGTCGTGTGCACTTGATACTTTATCTTATCAACCCGATGGTAATTGATGTCGAGCCTCGACTGTTTATGCATATTGTGTATATTGTAGTCATAATGACTTCTCATGGAGATGAGAAGGTTATTATATATAGATATAATATTGTTTTTGGCAGCCATGATTGCATGTCATATTCCTTATGAGGAAGTAATTTCCTTATAGGTTATTTATTTACAAGAACTTACCCTAGTTTTCTATAGACTAGTGGTATAAAAGAAGGTGAATGTCATCTTGGGAATGGCAATTAATCTTAAATATGTATGGTATTATGAAGATCTCTTAAGATAGAAATTATTAAAGAGATCAACTATATGAGTCATTATAAGCATTTCATTGATGTTATGAACTAAGCTTAAACCTTGAAAATAGGTAAATAAAGTAAACACCAACCAAATAGGGTTAAGTGTTGAAACCATGAATGTACTTATTTCTTTATGACATGTGGGATAGTGTGATGTGGAGTCACTAGTTCCTAGATACTGAATAAATCAAGGACCTTAAGAATGGGTTTTCGAGACAAGAGTCAAATGTCCAAGGAATGGACTAAGACGTTTTGAACTTAATTATTCTAGATCAAGAAGGGTCAAAAATATTTTTATTGTAGGACATGACAGCTTATAAGTCGAGTCGAGGTGGTGGACATATGACAATATTCATTGCATAATGTTTATGTATGAAGATCTTTGGCCAAAGTAAAGCATTCGTCTCTGCATTCATTGTCGGTCCATAGTGCTCCAGAAGGCATAATGTCTCGAGTAGTGTCATACATAGTTAGAGTGGATCTATAGTTGTGTGACCATGAGGCATTATGAAGGACACAACACTAGATACTCAAATGGCTAACCTATCAGTTCCTTATATCTATCGCTTCTATGAAGGGTAGGGCTGCTTCTAGGTAGGAAGTTGTGCGGGGGACCGCTAGTTTGTGGCTGGAGGAAAAGCATTTGGATGATGCTCTCGTTCCCAAGTATGAGACAAGTTGAGGCTTATGAAGATGGATGTCATATGTTCCAAATATAGTGCTATTCATTTTATGACTTGATAGTCAGTTATTATGTATAATTTGATATTTGATGCCTTGAGCATAGCTTTGTACATGCATAGTGAAAGTTATTCACTAATGATATGTAATTCGATATTGAAATTGTAAGCTTTGTTACATTCTAATTTAGAATAACATGCTTAATTATCTAAATGATAATGATTCATTTTTGTTTACTTTGATTTGGATAATCATGATTTAATCTAATTCTTGATTAAGATGAATATTTATGTTAATTATTGAGCATTATGGAATGTGATGTTACATATGGTATCAGAGCTACTAGGTTCAATACATGGACCTATGAGCTCACTACTTGATGGTTACATTATGCTAATGATTTGGTATTCTATGCTAGCATGGTAAGAATTAGAACAACACCCAAAAAGAAGGTAATGGAACATGGATGTTACCTACGTCATCAAAAGATCTTGAGGGAATGAGCCTCAAGAATGAGAAGACTTGAACAATCTAGCTACTTAGTAGGAGCATGGTTGACTGATGAGGAGACCTTCACTGATGCCGTGAAACACATCAAGCAGGAGTTAACAAAAGCAGATAGGATGGTTGTCCCTAACTCTACCGATGCATCAGTAGAACCCTCTACACCTAAAGCACCAGCATGTACCTCCACCTCATAAAACTGAAATGATAAATCTCAAGGTTGAGAAATGAATATGGGAAGTTATCCCAAATTGTAAATGACTTGCAGTAGCAAGGTGTGAACAAAATTTTGTAATTTTGATGGATTATATGTAATCCAATGAAAACTACAATGCAATTAAAAATTTCTGACAAACTTTCCTTTCTTGTTAAACATTACGTGAATGAGAATAGATTTGTATTATGAATGAATTAAATGACATGGAAAAACTAATTTGTGATTAATCTACAAACTTTAGGAAGAAGTAGATTGCAGAAAAGGTTCAGATAAGAACTAGGATGGGAGATAGCCAGGATGAAGGGCAATCTTTAGGGCACTTTGAAACTAAACTTAACCAAATTATTGCCTTGCTTTAAGATATAAGAGCGAGAGTAGGAACTCTCAAACATGAAGTTAGGGGTCAGCAAGGACCTAGGTGGGATGCTTATAATGGGAGTTATAATGAGACACGTCAAAATGATACCACCCAAAGTGAGCATGGAGAAAATAACTCTGAGGCTAGGCAAGAAGTGGATAGAAGGAACCATATGGCTATAGAACTATCCTGAGACATGAAAAAGGTTATGCCTCCTAAATTTGATGGATCTGTAAGTGGAGATGTCACGGAAGCATGGCTTATGGAAATGGAAAAGTATTTTGAAATCAAGAACTATAATGAGGTCACTAAAGCAGTATGGGGGGCATTCTAGCTAGCAGGTGAAGCATACACATGGTGGATGAATAAAAAGATGGAACTAGGCTTGAGGTCTACAAGCCTTACATGGGATAGGTTCGTGGAATGTTTTAGGCAAAGATGGTTGTTGCAATTGTTCTATGACCAGAAGCTTATAGAATTTTAGAATTTGAAATAGGTTGATCTATCTGTGAATGAATATTTGGTAAAGTTCACCTGCTTGCTTAAATATGTGCCATAGTACCAAAAGGATGAGAGATTCTGTATTCAAAAGTTTATAATGGGATTGAAAACCTAGATTAGGGGTGAGGTTGATGTTCATGGTCCTACTACAATGGACCAGGTCTATGAAAAGGCCATCGAATAGGAACAGAAACTAAAAGTTGTGTCATCTTATAGAGAAAGGAACCGAAAGAGATACAATTGGTCCCAATACTCATAATCCTCTAACAAAAAGGGGAAGAAACATGATTTTACTAAGAAAAATGATAAGGGGACCAAGCATAAGAAAATTGAGTCCAAGGGAGAGAAAAAGAGTAATAACTACTCCAAGAAGAATGGAGACAATTGTAGAAAACCTTAGGAGAGGTGAGGACCAGTGGGAGGGTGCTTCACATATGGCAGAGATCATTATGACAACCAATATCCTAACAAGACACAGGGACCACAATGAAGAGGAAACCCTCTACCCTCTCAATAAGTGGCATTCCGAAACACATTCATGTAGCCTTCGACAATAGGCAAGTCAAATACCAAATAACTCCAATTGAGACAACAGGTATTTTATCTGGTCTTTCAATTTCTATTTTTATTGACATTGGTGCTACCAAATGTTTTGTTTCTCCTAAAATTGTAAGGAAAATTCCTAGAAAGGCTAGATTCATTGCAAACACATGGTATGTAGAATATGAAAATCAAACCAAGGCTCAGGTAGAGCAATGCTTGTTTGAGGCTAAGGTTTAACTTCCAAACTTCTCCATAGAAGTAAATCTTTATGTAGCCCCACTAGGCTCATATGATGTTATCCTAGGGATAAATTGTCTATGGAGACATCAAGCCAAAGTGGATTGTTATGCCAAAAAAATAGAGTGTCTGGATGATTTAGGAAATAAAATCTTTCTTTAAGGAAACTCTAGGGAAGTGAAACTAAGACAAATTTCTGCCCTACAAATGAAAAGAGCTCAAAGAAAAGGATGCTAGCTTTTTGCTATCAAAATGGAAAAACTAAATGAGACCGAGGAAACCTATTTCCAATATGACTTTATGTTTTATGAATCTCAGAAACTCAATGAAGTTGGGAAGGAGTCCATAGGTTAGGAAAGATCAGATATGGACAGGTATCTTTTCCTTAGAGATTTTTAGGATGTATTTCTAGATGAGCTACCAGGATTACCTCCTAAAAGAGCCTTTGACCTCTCCATTGATATAATTCTAAGGTCAGAACCCATTTCTAAATCCCCCTACAGAATGACCACCACAGAACTAATGGAGCTAAAAGATCAATTATAGGAATTGTTGGATAAAGGGTTGATTAGACCCAGTGTGTCGCCCTAGGGAGCACCGATCATTTTTGTGAAAAAGAAAGATGGTACCTTGTGGTTATGCATAGATTACCACATGTTGAACAAAGAAACCATTAAGAATAAGTACACGTTACCTCACATCAATTATCTTTTTGATCAAATGAGGGGTGCAACTGTGTTTTCAAAGATCGATCCTTGGTCTGGGTATCACCAATTGAGGTTGAAGGATAAGGACATCCATAGGATAGCCTTCAGAACAAGCTATGGTCATTATGAGTTCACTATCCTACCTTTTGGATTAATGAATGCACTGGCAACATTTATGAATCTAATGAACAATGTGTTTAGGGATTGTTTGGACAAGTTTGTCCTAGTGTTCCTTGATGAAATTTTGATCTATTCTAAGAATGAGGAAGAACATTTGCACCATTTAAGAATTGTTTTATAGAGGTTGAGAGAGCATAAACTATATGACATGCTCTCTAAATGTACTTTCTTTCAGAAGAAAGTGCGGTATTTGGGCCATATAATCGTAGCTAAGGGAATAGATGTGGACCTAGATTAGATTAAGGCTATTTTAGAATAGATGATACCAAGAAAAGGGAAGCGATTTGAGTGGTCATTAAAGTGCCAGGAGGCCTTTGACCTACTGAAGGAAAAATTGACTTCAGTACCAATTTTAAAAGTACCTGACCCAGAGGGTCAATTTGTAGTCATCACCAACGCCTCAGGGGAACGCTTAGGTGGTGTACTAGTCCAGGATGGACAAGTCATTGTATATGAATCATGTAAACTAAAAAATTATGAACAAAACTATGCCCCACATGATTTGGAACTAGCAGCAGTCATTGATGCACTTCAAATGTGGAGACACTACTTACTCGGGAAACCTTTTGAGCTAAAAATAGATCACCAAGGACTCAAATATCTATTCACTCAACCACATCTTAATGCTTGACAAAGAAGATGGTTGGAATTCATCTCGGATTATGATTTCAAGATTAAATATATACAAGGAAAATAAAATCAAGTGGTAGATGCTTTGAGTAGGAGAAGACACATCTCCTCAATGATCTCCATACATTCTAATTTTAGGAATCTGGTGTTACAAAAATCTAAGGGAGATGAGTTTTACAAGGAGGTAAAACCTACCCTTGAGGAAAACCCTCAGAATCTGAGATATGAGGGATTCAACCTTGAGCCAGATGGGTTATTAAGCTTTAAAGAAAGGATGCATGTACCTAACTCTGTAGAGTTAAGGAATATGGTATGGAAGGAGGTGCATTCTACACCATATTCTAGACATCCTGGAGTAACAAAGTTACTTGCTGATGTGAAACCCCTATATTTCTGGAAAGGAATGAAGAGGGATGCTACAAATTTTGTAGCTACATGTATGTAATGCCAGAGGGTGAAGGAGAAACACCACAACCTGACATGATTATTAGACCCTCATGAAATTCCTAAGTGGAAATGGCAGATTATAAGCATGGACTTTGTGCAAGGGCTTCTTATGTCCAGGAACAAGCACAATGCTATCTTTGTTATGATGGATAGACTCACCAAAGCCACTCATTTCATACCTGGGAAATTGATGGATGGGGCACCCGTCATAGCCCAAAAAATTATTCAAGAGATTTTTAGACTGCATGGCATTCCTGAGAAAACTATCTCAGATAGGGATGTATAACATCGAAAAATGTCCCCTTGGGGGCTTTTCCCTCTTTAGGTTTAGCTCCCAAGTATTTTGCATGCATTTAGGAAATCTTACTTCATAATTTGGCATCCTGATGGAATGAACCCTAGGTAATTTGATAAATGGGACCTAAGAGGACCCCTTGAGCTTGATCCTTCCCAAAATAGGGGGGAGGACTTGGGCACCCACGCCCTAGTCCTGCCCTATTTTGAGGCAGCCCCAATTTTTAGGTGTCAGTTTATGATCGTTATTTAGGTCCTATGTCGACACGGTAAGTTTGAATTACATAAATCTTGGCAGGAGTATTTGTAGTTGCATATAAAAGCATGTTTAAGCATTCATTTGTAAACTAGAGCATTATTAGATGATCATTGTGAACTTTAAGCATTCTCAAGGTGATTCAAGGATTTCATTGTGTTGCAAGAGTGGAATTGTGTTGTCTATGTGTTTGTGTTTGCAGATTTGAGCATCCATTTCATCATGGAATGAAGAGAATCTTCCTCCATGAGATCTTCTCTACAAGGTAATATTATATTGTGTTTTTATCATCATTTCCTTTAGTTTTTGCCTTTGCCTCACAAGGGCATGCACTCTTTATCTAGAAACGGTGTTCAGAGACTTAAGTGTCCTCCGGGGCTTGACTGAGGCAAGCCTCTAAACACTACAACCCCCTCCCAAAGTTTTCATGGTTATAGGTTATAGGTTACGGAGATGGACAAAGTGAAGTTGCAGGAAGGCATCTTGAAGTGTTGGAATTGCAAAACAGAAGGAAAAACAACCCCCTGGACCTAGGAGGACCCCTTAAGCTTGACCCTACCTAGAATAGGGAGGAGGACTTGGGCACCTGTGCCCCAGTCTTGCCCTATTTTGGGGCAGCCCCAATTTTTGGGTGTCAGTTTATGACCATTATTTGGGTCCTATACTGACACAGTAAGTTTGAATTATGAAAATCTTGGCGGGAGTGTTTGTAGTTGCATATAAAAGCATGTTTAGGCATTCATTTGTAAACTAGAGCATTATTAGATGATCATTGTGAACTTTAGGCATTCTCAATGTGATTCAAGGATTTCATTTGTTGCAAGAGAAGAATTTTGTTGTCTATGTGTTTGTGTTTGCAGATTTGAGCATCCATTTCATCATGGAATGAAGAGCATCTTCCTCCATGAGATCTTTACTACAAGGTGACATTATATTATGTTTTTATTATCATGTCCTTTGGTTTTTGCCTCTGCCTCATAAGGGCACGCACTCTTTATCTAATAATGGTGTTCAGAGACTTAAGTGTCCTCTGAGGCTTGACTAAGGCAAGCCTCTAAACACCACAACCCCCTCCCAAAGTTTTCATGGTTGCAGGTTACAGGTTGCGAAGCTGGACAAAGTGAAGTTGCAGGAAGGCATCTTGAAGTGTCAGAATTGTAGAATAGAAGGAAAAATAGCCACCTGGACTTGGGTGCCCACTCATTAGTTCTCCATCTTCAATGACAGGAAAATCTCTAGAACAATAGGGAAGAGTTGCAGACTATGTTTCCAAATCTAGACAAAAAGCAGGGCATTGGACTTGGGTGCCTGTTCTTTTGTCTACAAATTTTCAACCTCGAAACCCTAAAAATAGGTATTTTGTAATTTGATATTTTTCTTCCCTCTATAAGAGATTTTTCTTTTATTCTTCCTTTTACAATCGTATTTGTGAAATTAGGGTTTTAATGGTCAATTGAGCATAAGAGAAGGAAAATTGATAATTAAATTCCCTAAGCCAAGCTTCCCTACATCTCACAGTGACCTAGGGTATGATAGTGCCTAGCCACTCGACCCTAGATCCTTGAATGTATAGGGTGAAAGGAGGATTCAAAAATCTAAACAATCCCAATTTTACCCTAAATAGGATGCACAAATGACATCAAGGTTTTGGAAAACCTTGTTCTCTTCACTTGGAACCTAGTTGAATATAAGCTCTACTTATCATCCTAAAATGGATGGCCAAACTGAGAGGGTAAACCAAGTGTTGGAGGATTTATTGAGGATGTATTGCATGGATTAGCAATACAAGTGGGAGGATTATCTTCCTTTGGTGGAATTTGCCTATAATAATTTCTATCACTCAGCTATTAAGATGGCTCCATTTGAGGCATTATATGGATGAAAGTACAAAACCCCTATAAGCTGGGACAAGCTAGAAGATATGGTTAGCCTTGGGCAAGAAATGGTGTCAGAGATGGAAGAGCAAGTCCATCTGATTAAGAGAAGGCTAATGGAAGCCAATGATAGACAAAAGAGTTATGCAGATGCTAAGTGCATTGAAAGCCATTGCACAGTGGGAGAGAAAGTTCTCCTAAGGGTAAAACCTCAAAAGAGTTCCATTAAATTTGCAAAGATGTCCAAACTTGCACCTAGATATGTGGGTCCCTTCGAAGTTGTTGAAGAAATCAACCCAGTAGCATACAGAATTACTCTACTCCTAACTCTTGCCGTGATGTATAATGTGTTTCATGTTTCTTATTTAAAAAAGTTTAACACTACAGATAATCAAATTCATATGCTTGATTGGAATGCTTTATAGCTGAAGTACCCAGGGGTGGTGGTGATCAAGTCCATCAAGGTGTTCAAAACATGTAAGCTACACTTACGTAACAAAGAGATAACATAGTGCAAGGTCCAATAGGACCAATATGCAGAGGAAAATGCTGCCTGGGAAAACTAAGATGATTTCCTTGCAATATTCCCTCATCTTTTTTGAAAAACCTATTTATTATACTCCTAAAACATTTTCTTATTATGTTGATTGACTTTTAAGACAATTAATCATTGGGGATGATGATTCTTATGGGGGAGATATGTTACATCCCCAACTTGTGATTTAACTTAATCTTACTTTTGCATGATAATCAGGATGATTAGTTAAGAGTTGAATGATTAGATGTTTGTGGAAAATGTCAGATTAATCATTGTTTATGAGGAAACTAACTAATGCTAGTTAAATATAAGATTTCAAGATTGAAATGATTATTTAATTATTATGATTTATCGATCATATGATGATACACTAATCATGATTTTCTGGTGGTGAGTTTGATTAGGAGAGTAATCATCCTTCAAAGATGGAAGGAGAGTATAATCGGGGAGGAAGAGATAGATGTCAGGAAATGGGTCAAATAGCCATCTGAGTATCAAATTCTATGTCCTTATGAACCCTCTATAAGTTGTCATGAGTCATGTTTTCTTTCTAGGAAATTGAACTCCTTTTTTAGTCGTCTTGTCGATGGTGCTATCTCGACAATGGTTATGACGATTAAACAACATTCCTAGAAAATTGTCACAAGTCGAGAGTTAGTCTTGTGAAGAGATGAAGAATTCTCTTGATTTCCTTATTTCCAAATTGGGATATTAATTCTTTATTCCTTGTTATTCGACTAAGGTCTATAGTCGATTGAGGGGGGGTGTTACTCAACCCCAAAAACCCTAAACTATTAGTGTGTCATCCTTTGCTTTCATTATGATGATGATCTTTGATATTATAGAAGTTAGTTAACCTTTATTATTTAGTTAAGGGTGACTATATATATGTGAACCTCTTTATGGGTCGATGACATTAGTATCTTTGATTATGCATATAACTATATTATCTTAACCATGTTCTTGCCACCCCGATATCCAACATCCACGAGGAGTGGGGAGAGAGAATTTAGGTCGAGTGGTGACTTCTTAGAACCCTCCTTGCAGACCGGCCTATAGTGGACTGTGTGGATCAAAAGATCCAGTGAGGTGGCATGCATGGAATGCATGCAAAGAACCATGTTCTTGATAGTTATTGAATGCTATCAAAAGAAAGACTTGGTATTATGTCTATTATGATTATTTTTTATGGGTGACTGGAAAGAGAAAAGAGAGCAAGGTTGGTGAAGAGAAAAACTCAAGAGATATCAATTAGCAGGAGAGTCACAAGGTTGTCACAGCTGTAAGGGAAGGGCGGGGAGGTTCAAGCCTAGCAGGTAAGAATGTCTTTCCACAAGCAAGATACTTACTGTTGTGTTGTAATCTCAGGTATGATAACCTTAAGAGTTCATGGATTATATATAAATGGTTTCCAATATAGTTATAATTTTTTGTTAATGGAGAACATTGAGAGTGTCATCTCACTTGAGGAAACTATTAACATATGTATACGGAATGCTAAGTTGTAATTATATTATATGTATATATTGATGAATATCTCTTGTTGTTGAAGGCTCTTGAAGCCTCATTGCATTCTTTGTATGATGTTCTTTGAAGCTACTATGTCTTAATGGCACTCGGCCAGGTTGAGGTCGTAACACCTTTGATGGTTATGCATGCAAGAGCACTTGTGATAAACTAGATTATCCATGTTAAGCCATGAATCTTTTAATAATGCTTTCATTCAATTGTTTATTAGTCAATAAGACTTGGAAACCTAGTGTTTATTAATGAGCCCGATAGGGTGATAATTGCATGTTAAGAGAAGGCCAATGGTATCAACTTATGAAATTGACACCACAAAACTATTGCATTCCATAATAACTATGGCTGTAACTTATGATAGATACAATCACTCTAAACTCAGTGGTACAACTAAGTTGGTGCCATGTGCACTTGATACTTTATCTTTTCAACCCGATGGTAATTTATGTCAAGCCTCAACTGTTTATGCATATTGTGTATATTGTAGTCATAATGACTTCTCATGGAGATGAGAAGGTTATTATATATAGATATAATATTATTTTTGGCAGCCATGATTGCATGTCATATTCCTTATGAGGAAGTAATTTCCTTATAGGTTATTTATTTACAAGAACTTACCCTAGTTTTCTATAGACTAGTGGTATAAAAGAAGGTGAATGTCATCTTGGGAATGGCAATTAATCTTATATATGTATGGTATTATGATCTCTTAAGATAGAAATTATTGAAGAGATCAACTATATGAGTCATTATAAGCATTTCATTGATGTTATGAACTAAGATTAAACCTTGAAAATAGGTAAACAAAGTAAACACCAACCAAATAGGGTTAAGTGTTGAAACCATGAATGCACTTATTTCTTTATGACATGTGGGATAGTGTGATGTGGAGTCACTAGTTCCCAGATGCTTAATAAATCAAGGACCTTAAGAATGGGTTTTCAAGACAAGAGTCAAATGTCCAAGTAATGGACTAAGATGTTTTGAACTTAATTATTGTAGACCAAGAAGGGTCAAAAATATGTTTATTGTAGGACATGACAGCTATAAGTCAAGTTGAGGTGGTGGACATACAACAATGTTCATTGCATAACATTTATGTATGAAAATCTTTGGCCAAAGTAATGCATCCATCTCTGCATGCATTATCTGTCCACAATTCTCTAGAAGGCATAATGTCTCCAGTAGTGTCATACATAGAGTGGATCTATAGTTGTGTTGGAACATACACCCTCGAATATATGTTTATTCTATGCCACTTTTTTTTTCTATTTGTTTTGTGCTTAGGCTTTCATGGGTTATTTTTGTACATGTTTGATATTTGCATTGCATGTATGAAATATGAAGCATATAACAAAACCTAGAAAAACTAAGATAGATATGAACAAACTAAAGAAGACCCAGATTGTATTATAGAAAAATATGAATTATAGTAACATACCCATGTGCTAGATTACAACTTCATACTTATGCTAATGGTGCACTGGTAATACAAGCCACAAAGAAATGCTCCCAACATCCACCAATGAAGAGGTATGGTCATATAAAGTATTGTTGTTAAATCTTACACCTTAGGTGATGCAATTGCAAGTAATAGAACCCCAAATGGAAGATGGAATAATTTCCTAGAGACCCACATCCCTATCTATTGTAGTACAGCTCAGCTGATGTAAATGTAGTCTCAAAATAGAGTGAATAATGCTGCAATCTGCCCATACATGTTTGCAGCCTTCTACAGTCCCAAATGCCTAAAGAAAAGTCTCCAAAATAGCTCTCAACACTCCCAAACACTTATAAATGAAGCTTAGCCTACCACCAAATAGTACGGCTAGCTGATGAAAAGGGAATGTAGTCCCAAACTCCCTTAAATCTGTATTAAAATCAGCCCTGCAATCTACATTAAAAGATCTTCATTGAAGCTATAGAAAATGACATATATTTCTTCTAAACCCTCATCGAATGAATCTCAATGAAGCACCAATGTGAATACTGAATGCATCTACCTCAATAGTATATTTGCTAATGGAGGTTTTCATCCCCAAAATCCAAGAACAACACAATCTTGCAGAGTTTTTCATCTTAGCAAGACAATACCAAACCCTAGAGCCAAGCTCCAAAAACCCTTGAAGGGAAAATCTCAAAGAGAGAAGAAAAGAATAATCCACGCATGTCAAATGAAGAGCCTTTTCCTCCTTTTATACTTTTTCATCTGGGAGTCTCTAAAATCCTCTTGCATATGGGATAAAACATGAGAGGGAAAATACATTTTAAAATATTATAATTCTCTTTAATTCTTTTCTCAACATCACCCTTAAAGTCCCCTCTTTTAAAACAACATTAAGTTGTCAAGCCTAGGCACCAAGGTCAAATATTAAATAATAATGTTTAATTTACGGACTTTAAACTAGAGGCAAAAATGATGTCAGAAACCAATGATCTATAGCTCATTGGAAAGGTCTTGACAAGATGAATCCAACCCCACTCTCAAAATCTTGTTCTAGTGCTAATCCAAAACTTACTAAAAATAGTAAGTAACGACCATAAGCAAACTGAGCCAACTCAGAGGGTGCCAACTGGATCCGCAAACCATCTGATAACCTTGAGTCAATGCAATGACTGGGAGAGCCAACATCTAACTTCCAAGTCACCAAAACAGTGCCAAACTGACACTTACTAAAAATAGTAGTGTTCCCTGAGGACCAAAGAGAACAAACCCAAAAAAACCCAGAAAGATTGCTGACATGCAAGCACTTACTATAAATAGTAAGTACGGACAAGTGGTCCAAAATCTCTTTGGAAAGTGTCAACCAACTCCATTGGAACACCTGAACACCTTGGTGACATCGAAATACTCCTTTGATTATGTTGTCACCAACCCAAAAAGTTAGGTCTGACTGATCTGAAAGAGAATCCAAAAATGGGGACATTATAGTCTATTCCTTCCCAAAGATTGCCTGTCCTCAAGCAATTTGCACTTGCATGCCAAAGCTGAACACCAGGATCCCAAATTAGTCTGAAGAATGTACAACATCTCCACTACATCTGCTGGGTAGAGGTAAAACCATGCTCAACATCAATGTGAGTAGCTATCCCAGTGTAGAGCAATCTACTAGACATAGGAACCCCTAGGTCCCAAAGCCAATATGAAAGTCTGCCATACATATCACCTATTGACTTCCACTGTGCTACTCTGATATAATCTTCACCATGTAGAGAGTGGTGACGCAACACGGTGGAATCCAACTAAACTGGCATGCCAAATCTGTCACCACCTGGATCCCAACACATCAGAACCTCACATCCAATAATCATGAAGGGGTAGGTAAATCATGAAGTGTCTGAACCATAACATCCCCTTTCATCCTTCGTAAAACTCCTATGGATGTGTTGACTATCCAAAATAGGTGCTAGAAGATATGAAGCTACCCCTCTCCAATCAAGGGAATAACAAAACTCTCCACCACCACTATAAAAACTAAACATGCTATCATGCCTACTGACACTGCAACCTCTCTGAAGCCATGTCACCAATGGAAATTTTTGAGACCACAAAGTTGCAGACTCTGTCTGATACATATCACCATGATGGTACTCTGCTCTCTGCCCTTGCAAGTGATCCTCTGAATGTGTCTGATTCAGCCACCTGCAATCTCTAGTTCCATCTTCTATAGATGCCAACCCTTCATCCCACAATGGATGATATAAATCCCAAGCCAATCCACACTTACGCATCATCAGGTCATCTATGTGTGGACTAAAGGAGAAACGATGAGCACACCTCACTATGTAGTCAAGATAAAAAGCACCTACCTGTGTCAATGGTTGACCATCATAGTTATGGGAAACATGCTCCTCATCACTCTCATCACTCAAATCAGATGATGGCTCATGTCTTTGATCCTGAATGGCTAATTGGGTAGATACCCTGCAAGTCCTCTCTGCATACCCAATAGCAAAGTCCCTATCTGAAAGCAATTAGAGGTATTTTGATTTAATCCACTCCATGGCATGCCGGATAGTTCACAAATTAGATATAGATGTGCCCGCTACTACCCCCATCTATCTTTCCTCCAATTGTGTCATCCAAAAGAGACCCTCCACAAACTTGTGGATACTATCAATATGAGTTAAGGTTTGAACAACCTTATCCTCGGTAACCTTCAGCTGATCTCTCCATCGTTGTGGCTCAATAAGTTGTCTATCACAATCAGCTACATAGGATGCAAACTTTAATTTGCTTCTAGGAGAGGGAAACAAATTAACATGAGAACCGATCACACCACTGGATGATGCCCTGTATATCTCCTGTGAAAATGATGAAGTAGTGTGGTGATCTGTCACACAACTCTCTAGAAATTTCACTCCTACACCACAAGAACCATCAACAACCTGCTCTGCATGACCTATCATGGGACTAACCTCAGGAGAACCTAGTGCATCATGTGGTTCTCTACAACTCTCAACCAATGCACTCATCCCATATGTAACAACTACACCTATAACTATGATGGATGTAACCACATCCTCAACCTGCTCACAACCATAATCTATGGATAAGTGCTCCTCACCCACTGTTGCCAGAGAAACCTGAACTATATCTGTAGATGGTTAAGACTGTGCCAAGCTCAATTCCACGGTAAGCTCATCTATTCACGTCTTAGACTCTTGAAGGGTTGTTTGAGCATTCTTCAGAGAGTCGTCAATGACCTCAAGCTCATAGGTGATCTCATCAACCTCCTCTTCCTTTCCCCTTAGAGCATCATGATAAATACCATCAAGCCTGAGAAGATGATCTCTATCTAATAATAGTTGTAGGTAATTATTCTTCATTACCCCAACTGCATCTCTAAGTGTCTAAAATTTGGAAAGGGAAAGTTCATTATCAAAGTGCTCATATATTTCTAGAGTCTTCCAACAACAATTTACCAACAACTGCTGAGCAACATTAAAGTGTTCTATGGCTACAACAATCATGCCTTTGTTCACTTTCAATTATCTTATTAAATGATTAGACCCCACTGATAAATTGTCTCCACACAAATTTTTTGATTTGAAATCTGCACTATGGTAAGAGGTTGAATCATCATCACTCACTGATTGGTAAGCATCTTCATGTGTGCTATCAACTTCGCACACATCCTCATCAATTCTACTGATGTTATGAATCTCATGGGATGGCTCAACTGACATCCTAGAGGCTGTTGAATTGCCAATATCAATGCACACCTCCCCTATCAAAATAGATGCATGCACATCCATCAAACAATCCTTGGAATCATCTCCATTAGGCAACTCTTCAGTTCTACTCCCAGCTTCTAGGATTTGATATACCAAATCAAACTCATTGTGGCATGAATCCACAACACCTATTGCATCACTCTCACCTAAAACTGGAGTGTCTACATTGGGTGAGTCCACACACCCATCATCATCATTTGTAATAGCAATATCCTCATCATGTGTCATAGCAATATCCTCACGCTGATGCAAACAGAGCAAACTGCTGTCACAAAAATTAGAATTGTTATGGCTTGTATCCTCCTAGTTTTCCACGTGATTGACACTCATATTTTGTGTGCCAACATTAGAAGTATCTTCTACAACTTTTTCCTCTAGTGCCATAACATTTAAATCACAACTACACTCAGGAGAATGACTACTGTCATGAAAATTAGAATTGTTATCAGGGCTAATAACAACCTCTTGAGTGTTGAAAGTAACTTCATTTTCCAAACCAACATTAATTTGTGAGTCCCTTTTATCTATACATTCGTGGTTAGGCTCACTAATTTCTTTGCAAGAGAAGCATAGGCCTTGTCTTATCATTTGGTTCTTGCTCATTATAGAAATCCTTGTAACTTGTAAACCACAAGCAATACATTCTTCTTATGTCAAGAGATATCTAATTTTCTCAATTTTCTGCTCAACCAATGTCTTTGACAGCCAATGTGCTGCAGGTGAAACATGTTATTATTTTCTCCAAATACTTAGCAAATTAGATAATAACAACTTGGAGATATTAGCATCTTCATCTAAAATCATAGACAAGATAGTTTGCATTCCTGCTTTAACATCATCCACATGATATGTTCTGATTTTGTCAAAGAAACAATGGAACATTTCGAGAATTAAATCATCACACTTAAGATCAATCAACAAGACATATGACCTGACCTAAGCCATAATCCCTAAAATTTTTGCAATCTTTTTAAAACATAAGCTTTTGGTATCACTCAAGCCATGAAAACTTTCAATAATTAGCTATACAATCTCCTTCATTAAGTCATCTTTATAGGGTGCTTCGGGAGCTGAAATTCTCATGATTTCACTAATGCATGTGATAACCGTTAATATTACATTATTGTCTGGATGTCTCAACAAATCAGTCCTACACAATGAAATCTTTGAAGGAAATAAAGCCCTCTGAATTGACTCAGAAGGTCCCTGAGGGATCTTAGATAAATGTTTCTTAATTTCTTCCAAAGTGCTAAGAATATCATCTATCCATGGCAAAATTTTCAGTTTCCATCCTGCATCAAAAAGTTTTTCCCATAGATCACCCTTCATGAGGAATGCCATGAATTCACATTCACTGATAAAAATCTCTCAACTACCAAATTACTGAACACACATGTAAGTGTTGATCACCCACACGCAGGCTAAAATTTGTTCCACACTTTGAAAATCTACAATGAATGAGAAGTAACCCAACAGGCTGGCAAGATAAACCAGCTCTGATACCACTGTAACATACACCCTTGGATATATGTTTATTCTGTGCCACTTTTTTGTTTTCTATTTGTTTTGTGCTTAGGGTTTCATGGGTTGTGTAGACACCCAAATTTGTCCATGTCTAACGACACCTTGTTAAATCACTAATCCATTACCCAATTAATTAAATAAATTTTATTTATTTAATTAAAATCCCATTCTCATTCATTTAGCTGATTAATTAAATAAATTGTATTTATTTAATTAATTCCACATCATGTCTTATCCCATTTTATGCATTTATCATATTAATTAAATAAATTTTATTTATTTAATTAATTTCCAACTCATATCCCACTAATTCAAATACTTTATTTGAATTAAGCCTTTATCATTTATCACATTTTAACACTTGTCCATTTCCCATTTATCATGTGTTGTAAGATAACTTTCATTTAAAATCCTTCACATGCACAACTAATTGGACCTAAATTTAGTAACTTTCAATCTTAGCCATTCACATAGCCTCTGAATCTCCACCGTTGATTGATCTTGGTTGAGTCCTATATAAACAGCCTCTCACTCCATATGAGACATCCAGAAATCATATAGTATCTAGCAATCCAGCAATCATATAGCAACTCCATTATCATCTTGAGCATTCGAGCATTCGAGCTTTTATCATCCATCAATGGCAGCTTTCAGCTTTGTAATTGCTTATCGTTGAAGAAGTAGTCCACATCTCTCTCTCAAACAAGGAATCGCACGGTCTAGGTGATGTTATGCTTGAATTACATTATCCTTTGATTTCATTTAGGTTAGATTCCTTGATGATGGTAGGGTTAGGGTTTCACGACTATGTCTGATCTGCCACACCTGACTTTCACCTATCACATTTTGGCACGCCCGGTGGGACTCACGTCCCTGATTAACTTCATTTTTTGGAGTTGTTTCTTTGAAGATCAGATTTTGCAGGTGCTCGCAGAAAATTCTAGTCGCTTTCGAACGAAAATCCACCGCTTCGGGATTTCTACGTCGCTTTTGAGCTGGAACAGGCTGCATATTCCTCTCTGGATCGCCTTTGACCGAATAGACGTCGTCTCAGGTAAACCGAATCGCTTTTATCATTAAAATGATCGCCTCTAATGTATGCGACTGTGTTAAATGTATTTGCCGCTTTTGATCTAATAGCCGCCGCTTTTGCGCATAATCAGACCACTTTTAATCTAACAGGGGCCGCCTTTGCACAAATCCGCATCGCTTTCGACCTAACAGTGCGCGCTTTTATTCTGATATGATACACTTATGAGCTAATAATATTCGCCTATGCAGGTTAGGGTTTAGATTTTTGTTTTGCAGAGACAGGTCGCCTTCGACCTACAAGAGGCCGCTTCTGGTATATCAGGATCGCATATGACACGACAGAAGCCGCTTTTGAATTCGCTTATGGACTGATATTGTTCGCCTGTTAGGCTAGGGTTTTTGTTTATCAACTGTGTTTTTGCAGAAACAGGTTGCATCCAGCCCTCAACCAATCACTTATGGAAAATATGAATCGCTTATGAGCTAACAGGAGTCGCATCCGGTGTTGTTGCGTGTCGCATATGATTCGCAGTATTTCGCCTCTGTTAAAATAGAGGTCGCTTTTGATCAACAGTGAGTAGCATCTGGTATAGCTCTGTTGTTTTTAAGCCTGTTTCAGTTCCAGTTTGATTTTTGGCTATTAACTGGCTATTTGCGCAGCATCTTATCGATTTGTCCAAGAAAGGAGGTTATCAAACTACTGACATATCTGTTGCAGGTTCGATCGGTCCAAGATTTGTGGTTTTTTTTTCACTAAATTAGGCATATTTGGGCTTGGTGCTTAAAATGAATTACTGTTTGCTCCGTGCTTAATTTATCTTTTTGATTGCTTGCATGTGCCTGATTGTAACCCAAATTTAATGACAAAAGTATCCTCTCCCCTTGCCTATCAAATGGATCTTGGGTGCATGAGAACTTGTCATTATCTTTAGAGGGCCTGCCTTCCCGATGTGAGAAGGGATACGACCCAAGCGGTAACGGGCTAAAGCCAAGTCCTTCCGAACCGCTATATAAGAAAAGTGTTTGTGTCGAAAGCCACAAACAACGGGTGCAGTTGTGTTATACTGACAGCCAACCTCCCCCAAAACCCTCCAAGGCGCAACCCTTGGAGGCTGGGAGACTCCATAACGGAGAGTAGCGTTGCCGCACGTATAGCCACCCGAACGGATGCCCTTATTAGCAACTTTGTGTAGTAGCCAAAAACCTTCTATCTATTGACGCAGAGGGCAAAACCCTTGAAGCGGCCCCGATTCATGCGGTTCTTAGCCGAGGTAGCAGGGACAATCTAAAGGTTTGGAGAGGGTCAAGCCTTATAAGAATCCTGGATCTTGGTATGCGTGAGAAGTGTGTGCAAATGTAAGGAGGAGCCGGTGCTATCAAGATCCTGGAGCTACCCGCTTTGAATAGGCGCAGCTAGGGGATTCAATAGATACTGTCCTATCCTAGCCTAGGTTGTATCAGTTTGTGCTTGTTGTAAGTGTGAGTGACTGTTATCATTGTTTTCTTGCTAGAAAAAACTGTAAAATCAGACCACTGTTACACAAACACAGTCGCTTTTGAACCTAAACTGCTCACACAGATCATCAACATCGCTTCTGAACTATAGTGACTCGCATCTGCCTGAATTGCGTCGCTTTTAAACCACAATTGCCCGCATATTGCTTAAACAGAGTCGCTTTTAAACCACAGTTGATCGCCTTTTGTTTAAACAGAATCGCTTTTGAACTACAGATGATCGCCTACTGTCTGAACTAAGTCGCATCTGATTCATAACCAGTCGCATATTCCCTGAGATAAGTCACTTTTAAGCCACAGTTATTCGCCTGATTCCTGAACAAGATCGCCCATGAACAACAGATTGTCGCCTTTAGGGATATCTGAGTCATCTCTGAACTAATAGTAATCGCCTTTGAACCAACAGTTGTCGCCTCTGGAATAGCATTCGCTTCTGGTTAGCACTGTCATTTTCCTGTCACATCTAAACCAGGTCGCATTTAAGCTATCATTAATCGCCTTTAGCATCCTGTGAGTCGCCTTTGAGCTATCATCAGTCGCCTGTAGCTAAAATTCCTGCAAATCTCAGTGCATCAGCTGAATTAGCCTCAGGACCAGCTTGCTTGAACCTCAATCATCAGCTTTCAGACTTATCTTTGATCAATAGCAAATACCTGGACTTTGTCTCCTATTTTGAGCTTATCAATCAATCACAACTCATGAGCTTTTCCATCTTTTGAGACCCCAACCAGCAAATCAGACATCAATCCAATCATTTCAATCAACAAACAACCTTCAGTTTTAGCTTCAGCCAACAAACATCCTTCAGCTTTAGCTTCAGCAAACAATCTCTTTTAGCTTTAGCTCCAACAAACATCAACAGCAAACAATCTTTCCCTTGAGTGATTGAGCTACCTCTAGGGACAACCAACAACAACTTAGCCAAAACAAATCAACCAAGCAAACTTAGCCAAACCAGCAAACCAAAATAGCAACCAATCAACCAACTATCATCTTTTGGGTCTCAAAACTTTGACAAGCTCAACTTCATCATCAACATCATGCCTCAAACTAGGAGTCAATATCGAGCTGAAATAGAAGCCAAATTGAAAGCTGAAATGGATGCCAAATTGCAAGCTGAGATGAAACAATTCACAACACCTCTTAAGGACGCAACTCAATTCACAACTGGTATGCCTTCTCATATGTTTATACCTCAAGGGTACACTAGGGGCGAATCATCTTCACAACAAATGCACCCTCCACCATCCTTGGAAACTTTCGAAGAACAATCTCAAGACGACTCATCAGAATTCCAAGATACCTATCTATGGGACCAAGTTGAGAAACTCATGATATCTGAGCCTGATCGCTGTTTTCTCCAACTTGCTCGCATGGGTGCTAAACTACCTAAAGACTTTGATATATCCACTATTAGAGAGCACGATCCCAACACTACTGCTGTTGTTGCGAATAGACCATCTACTATAGTCACATCATCTTCTACTACCTCGCAAACACCATCCTCATTGCCTCTTGTTGATTCATTTGAGTTACCGCGATCAGAGCATACCTTAGAACCATTGATAGTGCCCACCAATGTGCTTCCTTTCATGTCACAAAATCTCAACATCCCACCTTTTCATGTCCCTCAACATATCTCTCCTTCTACCATGACTGTTTCCATGCCTCAAGTTACACAAGCTGTCCATGTAACACAAGCACAAACACTTCGAGCATCACAAGCAATTCCCATATCTTACGGTGTGCATACCTCTCAAACCATTCCAACAACACATGTTGTCCATGCTTCACAACCATTGCAATCTACCACATCTCATACACCAACTGCTAATTCCTCCATGTTATCCTATAATCCCAACGTTAGTCTCATTGACATGAGTGATTCCCTCATTTCTCAAGCCAATCCAAACAATAAGATCGCTTATGTAGATCAACTTACATCCATGCTGTCCTCTTCTTCCAATCCTTCACACACCATCAATCCCTCTTATGCTACCCAAGGCTTCTCTAATATCACTCAACACATGACGTATACCAATCCTCATATTGTCCAAAATACCAATCCCAATGTTCACCCTTCTGTTGTATCTACCAATCCCTCCGTCACTTACCATGTCATGAATTCAATCCCAACTTCCCAACCATCTGCTACTATCAATCCAACATCCACTTCTCATGTAATGCACACCCACTTGCCACTTGTGTCTCAAGGACAGCAATCCTCTAACACGTACATGTCACATACCACTCCTTTGACATACATTGTGGGCACACAACCCCAACAAACAGTCATAGCTTCGTACATCCCACAACCACAACAAACTGTCACAACTCCACATATACCACAACCACAACCGCAATATGTCTCATATCACACTCAACCCCCTTCGCAACAACAGCAGTTATCCTCAGCCGATATCCAATAGATGATCGATGAAAGGGTAGGACAAGGCAAGAAACCTTTCTCTCTCGAAAACATATGCGCTTATCCATTTGACAAGTCTCTTAATATGATACCTTTTCCACCACACTTTGAAATCCCACAATTTGATAAGTACAAAGGGAAAGGAAATCTGGATGACCATCTTCGAGCCTTTTTCATGGCATGTCTCGACGTTGCCTATGATGATACATATCTCTTGAGACTATTTCCTCGAAGCTTAGCAGGACAAGCTCTCGAATGGTTTTCCCATTTACCTCCAGGAATTAAGACTTTTTCAGAATTGGCAACCAAGTTTCGATCACATTTTGCCTTCAACATTGAACATGAGGTAAACATGAATGACCTTGTCAACAACAAACAACGCAATGGTGAAACCTTTTCCTCATTTACCCAACGATGGCGTAATATGGCTAGCAAATTATCATGGGAAATCCCTGAGAAACAACAGCTTGACATCTTTGTTCAAAATCTTCATCCTGAGCTGTCATTCCAACTACAATTGCAAAGCGCTAGCACCTTTGACGAACTAGTTTCCAAAGGAGTTATTATTGAACGAGCCTTAATTGCCAAAGGAACTATCAAGATCTTTCGTGATAACAAAGATTCTCCCCAAAATTCCAATGATAAGTCTCGCTTTTGGAACAAGAACAAGAATGTTGTCAATGATGGTATTGTTGATACAAAGAATATCCAAACTATGAGAGCTCCTATCAACATTCAAGCAGCCTCTCCACCAAGACAGTCTTTTCCACCACGAAGAAACCAACGCCAAACTTCTAATCCACGCCGACAATTTACACCATTAGTGGAACCCATGGAAGTTATTCTTCGAAAGCTGCTTCAAGCCGGAGATGTTATTCTACCCGATGCACCACCAAACGGCGAACCACTCTTTCGAGCTCCTTGGTACAAAGAGAATGAGTATTGTGATTACCATCGAGTTAAAGGACATAAAACAAATGGTTGTATGCGCTTAAAACATGTTATCCAAGACTGCATTGATCAAGGTCTAATCAACGTCACACCTTCAACACCTCAACCTGCTCAACAATCCACATCAAACTATGATCTAGAGACTTTCAAGAATCCACTTCCATCTCATGATCAGACAAATAACCTTCAAGCTGGAAATGCTATTCCCTATAGCTATGCATCATCTACCATTGGCCGCATTGACCATGCTCGCATTTCTACCATTACCGTCCAAGGAGCACCTGATTGTGCCATAACCACGCGAAGAGGTCGAGTTACCGTTCAAGGAGCACCCCCTCATCCTCCTCGACCTCTCTCTGACTATAACCTCTTGGATCACCTTAGCAAAACACCCGCACACATATCTATCCTTGAGCTGCTCCGCATATCCCCCGCACATAAAGCTATCCTTGATAAGGCCTTACAAGAGTCTTCGGTGCCTAATAATATTAATATCACACAATTTCAATCCATGGTCGCTAGCATTGCAGCCCCTTGTCATTTAACCTTTTCCGACAAAGATCTTCAACCCTCAATTCATCCGTCACACAATGAGGCCCTCCATATTGAAGTGTTTGTTAATCAACACCATATCAAACGAGTCTTGATAGATGGGGGAGCTGGTCTAAATATATGTTCTTTGAAACTCATCAAACAATTGGGATATTCGGAGAAAAATGTAGACACCTCCAAGGTTATTACCATCAGAGCATATGATGACGCTGAAAGAGATACTGAAGGGATCATCTTATTGCCTATTCAAGTTGGACCGGTCATTACAGAAACTCGCTGTCAAGTCCTTGATATTGATCTGCCTTACAACATCATCCTCGGTCGCCCTTGGATCCATACCCTTAAAGCAGTTCCATCTACATATCACCAATGCCTTAAATTTCCACATAAGGGTGTTGAAGTTACCATTCAAGCTGATCCCAATCCATTTGAGTTTTGCCGTGCCTTTCAAGCTAAATATCAGAGTCCAAACCGTATCCCTCTCAACACCGAGGCATATCCGTCTTCCTCCTATGTAGACCCATCTGATCTCCTTAAGCCCTCATCTAGCAAAGCCCCTTCCAACCTCCATATCAAATATACCGAACATGGCCCTGGTGAATACAAATTGCAGGAATCCTGTTGCCTTGGCACCCTTCCATTATCTCCTAAATCCCACGGTAAGCCCTCTACATCTAAGCCCACTTCATCCTCCGCTGTTATCAAAGCTCCCCCTACCGTATTCATTAAATGTGGTTTCTTGGATGACGAAGACATTGAGGACATCGATTCTTGGATATTCTTTGATGAAAACGACCAAGTCCAACTTGAAGTAGAGCGATACAACAACGGGTTTCATATCATAAAGAACATGGGCTATAAAGGACATGGCGGCTTGGGATCACAGGAACAAGGACCTATTGAGCCCCTTATTGTGTCTAAGAAGTTTAATAAGCAAGGCCTTGGTTACCAACCGGAGGTACCGCGACCCAAAGACATTAAGTGTATTTCCGATATTGACGTTGGACCTTCTTCGGTAGGAGAGACTTCTAACTCGGATACCATCGACGACTCCTCCCTTCATATCACCGACCTCTTTCAAGAACATTCCATCTTCATGTTTTCTGCAACCTCTTCTAGCCATCATAATCCCTCCATTCGCCTCTCCCTCGCATATCCTGACCTCATCGATTGGGACCAACAGGGGGCACCGATATTAGATACATTTGAAAATGACGAAGCCATTGCAGAATTCATGGGTTTGAGACAAGGTATTCCATTGGGTGATCATAAAGCAGGTTTCATGATGGAATTACCTAAACTAGCATATTTTGGCGGAAGTATCAAATCCTTCAGTCGCAAAAGTGAAATAAACAAAATTCAACAAAATAGGTCACTAGGTGAAAACTGCAAGGCGCCTCTTGACCGTGAAAAAGTAAAAATAAAGGACGTATCCGAAGGTGAAAACCTCTCTGAGGAGCCTGAGGATGAGGGATTTGATCTTCCTGTTGCCGCTGATTACCATGAGAAATCAACTGTGCTAGTTGAAAAATCACAAGACATGAACTTGGGAACAGAACAGAATCCGAAGATCACCTTTTTGGCAGCATCACTATCAGAGCAAGAACGAAAGAACTTCACAGCATTTTTTCTGAGAAGAGCTATAAATTTTGCATGGACTTATGCAGACATGCCAGGACTAGATCCTTCACTTGTGGTACATCATTTAGCAGTATTCCCTGATGCAAAGCCTGTCAAACAAAAATTGCGCAAAATGCATCCACAAGTTGCCTTATTGGTCAAAGCAGAAATTCAGAAACTGTTAGAAGCAAAGTTCATAAAGCCTATTGATTATCCAGAATGGGTTTCAAACTTAGTACCTGTAGCCAAACCAGATGGACGAGTTCGCTGCTGCACAGACTTTAGAGATCTTAACAAAGCATGTCCTAAAGACGATTTTCCATTACCAAGCATAGACAACATTGTTGATCTTACAGCAGGACATGAAATGCTATCTTTGATGGATGGATTTTCTGGTTATAATCAAATCAGAATAGCAGAGGAAGACCAAGATAAAACATCTTTTATTTGTCCATGGGGCACATATTGCTGGGTTGTAATGCCTTTTGGTCTCAAAAACGCTGGAGCTACCTATCAATGAGCTATGACAGTTATTTTCCATGACCTTTTTCATACTATCATGGAAGACTATGTTGATGACATCCTAGGCAAATCTAAGACAAGGGAAGGACATCTACAAGTATTGGCACAAATTTTTGATCGATTAGAAAAATATCAAGTCAGACTAAATCCAAAGAAGTGTGTATTTGGCGTAACATCAGGAAAACTATTGGGATATATTGTGTCTCGACGAGGAATAGAAGTGGACCCAGCTAAGGTAAAAGCTATCATAGAAATGCCTCCACCAACGAATCTCAAACAGCTCCGCAGTTTACAGGGTAGGCTACAATCTATCCGCAGATTTATCTCACAACTCGCAGATAAATGTCATCCTTTTCAGCATCTTCTTCGCAAGGGTGAACCTTTTAAGTGGGATGAAAAGTGTCAACAGGCTTTTGATAAGATAAAAGAATACTTGGCAACACCTCCTGTGTTAATACCTCCTGTACTTGATCATCCATTACTGCTTTATATATCATCAACAACCGCAGCATTGGGTGCACTTCTAGCTCAACATGATGATTCAGGAAAAGAACAAGCCATCTACTACATTAGCAGAACTCTTGTGGGATATGAACTCAATTACTCATTCATGGAAAAAGCTTGTTTAGCATTAGTGTTTGCTTCCCAAAAGTTGCGACATTATATGTTGAACCAAACAACAAAGCTCATCTCTAATGTGGATCCCCTCAAGTATCTCCTTTCAAAAGCACTTCTCACAGGGAGATTAGCAAAATGGGTTATGATCTTGAGTGAATTTGACATACAATACGTGAATCGTAAAGCTATCAAAGGACAAGTCATTGCTGATCAATTAGCTGCAGCACCTATCACAGACATTCAGCCAATATATCCCGAATTCCCTGATGAAGGATTGTTTAATTTAAGCTCTCCAGCACGATGGCAGCTATACTTTGATGGGTCATACACTCAACACAGATCTGGAGCAGGTATCTTGTTTGTCACTCCCCAAGGAGACTGCATACCTAAATCATACAGAATAGCATTCCCATGTACCAACAACATAGCAGAGTATGAAGCTTTAATAACAGGTTTGCGCATGGCAGTACAATGGGCTATCAAACAGTTACGAGTCTTTGGTGATTCTCAGCTAGTTATTAAACAGGTCTTAGATGAATATCAAACAAAAGACGAGAAGCTTCTTCCATACAAGCTAATGGTGGACGATTTCAAGCAATATTTTGAGGACATTACCTTTGAGCAAATTCCAAGACTACAAAACAGAGCAGCTGATGCCATGGCTATGATTGGATCTCTTTTAGACATGCCATCCAACACCCATAAATGTGAATTCTTGGTCAAACAGCTTTTGATCCCAGCATTTGAAGTTCCACAGTCTGAGCTCATATGTGAGATTGTTGGTCCCAACTCGTTGTGGTACAAAGATATATACGAGTATCTCCATAATCACACCTTGCCTCTTCAACTATCCAACACCCAGCGTAAAACTTTTATTCGTCGAGCCTCTCGTTACACTATCTTAGGAGACACCCTTTATCGCCGGAGTCTTGATGGTATCCTTCTTAGATGTCTTGACTCCGAGGAAGCAAAAACGGCCTTACGTGAAGTACATGAAGGTGTCTGCGGTTCGCATTCCGTTGGCCCTGGCCTTGTTAAGAAACTTCTGCGAGCAGGATACTACTGGCCAACTATGGAAAAAGATGCCCAACAATTTGCAAGGAGATGTCTACAATGTCAAAAACATGGAGATCTAATACATGCACCAGCACATGAGCTTCAGCCTATTGTCACTCCATGGCCTTTTTCGCAATGGGGACTTGATCTTGTGGGTAAAATCCATCCTACTTCATCAAATGGTCATAAGTTTATTATCACTGCCACTGAGTATTTCACAAAGTGGGTAGAAGCCATACCAATGACCTACATCACAGGTAAACAAATAGCTAAATTCATCCTACATTACATCATCTGCCGTTATGGAGTTCCTCAAGCTATTGTCACAGATAATGGCCGGCCTTTCAAGAACCAAGAGGTTAGAGATCTTTGCAATAAGTTTCATATTCAACATAGGTTCTCTACGCCTTATTATCCTCAGAGCAACGGTCAAGCTGAAGCCTCTAATAGGACAATCATCAAGATCCTTAAAAAGACTGTTAACGAAACTGGTCGAGATTGGCATCTACAACTGCATCCTGCTTTATGGGCATATAGAACAAGTGTCAGAACTCCTACTGGCGCCACACCCTATGCTCTAGTCTATGGCACTGAAGCTATTTTGCCTATCGAGGTTGAGATCCCCTCTTTGCGCATATCCTTGCAACATACTATCTCAGATGAAGAATATCGAGTGTCCCGACTCCATGATCTTGAGCTCTTAGATGAACGCCGCCTTACAGCATTGAACCATCTTCAAGTCTATCAAAACCGGCTACGCCGCAGCTACAACAAAAAGATCAGAGAACGCAGATTTTAGGTTGGCGACCTTGTCCTTAAAGAAAACCAAAGGAATCAACAGCATCGAGAGAAACAGGGCAAGTTTGAACCAAATTGGCTTGGTCCTTTCATTATCACCGCAGTCTATGGATCTGGTGCATACACTTTGTCAACACCTGAAGGCATTCCCTTGGATGAACCCGTCAACAGCGTTCATCTCAAGAAGTTTTATCCATGAATCTCAGCTATCCCAAAAAAAATAAATAAATAAATAAATAAATAAAATATTCCAAAAAAAAACAAAAAAAAGAGATAAATAATCCGTCCAATGGTGAAAACCTGGTAAACAGGCGCCTTGGATAAGTACCATAGTGAAAACCTGGCAAACAGGCACTATGTGTAGTGACCAGCTTCCCTCATTTGTTTGGTTCGTTTGATCATTTTCCCCACTGCATCTTGTATAAGCCATCCTCGTAAGCCCTATCGCAACCTCACACATCGCCTTTCCTCTTCATCCTTTGCCAATGCTAACTATCATACTTGAGACATTGTCGTGATATTTATATCTTTTGGCACCTTAGCATCTTGGCCACATCTTTTCTGCATTGTCGCTTCTGCATAATAAACCTCATCCCACACTGGGGGCATTTGTTGAGCCTTATTTAGAAGTGGATCCTGTTATCTCTAGCTCATAACACATCAAACAACTCAGCTTACAACACAGCACACCTTATCAACTTCAGCCATGGCACATGTCCACCAACAAATACGACCTAACGACTTGCAACCAGGACTCATACCTTTACAACTCCATCCACATTCATCCAACAATCGCAACAAACATCGCCTGATCAAACATCCAATCGATTAGCCACATCAATAAGAACTACATCCAGCTCTATCGTTGACGCCTTGATCCCGTGGATACAGGGTATGTAGGCAATCTGAGATGCGAAGGAAGCACTCTGATTCAGGCTAAGACGATAGCCCCTTTCATCATTCATCTGTCATCTTTTCTTCTAAACATCTTTCACTCTCTCAGCTCACATTCTTCTATCTTTCATCACTTACATCATCAATAAAACCCAGAACTACATATTCATCATGTCTCATCTTCATCGTCAATGTGCTTTGATCCCATGGATACAGGGTATGTAGGCAGTCTGGAATACGAAGGAAGTTTCCAGTACTCAAGCACAGATGATCCCCCCATCTTCTTCATCTTCATTCATCATCCATCTTCTTCTCTTTGATCAGCTCAAACAGGAAGCAAACCATGTGTCTATTGCAAGCTCCAGCACTATAACCAATCACAGGTAAGCCAGAAGCTATTTGTCCGCATGCCTTAAGCCAACATTTGCTATAGCCATTTATCAACAACTTTAGCCTTCAACAGGATGTAGCTTTCCTCTTAACAAGGCGCTAGCTTAATCTATCCAAGAGCACCCAACATTTGGCAAGAGAACGTGATGACAGTATCTTTTGTTTTATCTTTTGATTTATCTTTTGTCCCTTTTCTATACCTAGTCAAGACTGCCATGATCTCTTTATATCTTGGTATGTTGCGATGAAGTAAGGACTGGGGCATGGTCATATAGCTTTCGTATGCCGTGTTTGCGGGATGATCTTATTCTCTTCCTATGCGTCTTGGTATCTTGCACGTGTTGGGATTAGCATCTTACATATCAATATCTCTAGCATCTGAGAAGCTAAACAGTCTCTTATGCATTGGAGACTATTCTATGTTAAGACTAACTCCATACATATAACCAGCAAGCTATCATTATGTGTAGTGGAGATAAGTTCAAACCATTGTTTGTAGCGTCAAAGTCCAACACTAGCTGCTATTCCTATCTTGTGCATGTTGGCTCAACATCTTGACCACATGCGTTCCGACAAGATTGTAACATGCTAGTTGCGCATTGGATATCTCGACACCTTGGTCTCTTATACCCTGGTGCATAACATCCATATGCTATATCAAACATAAGGACTGCATTTCTTTTCATTTTGAGCAATTACTTGAAAGCTGCCCATCATCATCTTATCTTATTCATTCTATCTATCCATTTGTTCCGTCATCCTCCGCCAAGATCAATCATCTCCATCATCCTTTGTCCATATTCCCGCTCCTGCAAAACAAGTGTTAGCCATACATACATCCATTATATCTATATCTTTCATTACCATCTACCTATATGCATACATCTATCCATATCATTTTCTTTTACATATTCACATATTTTCTATCAATTACCATTTGCATAAACATCTATCCATAATCCATCTATAATCCATACACATAACATGCATAGCCATCATAATATCAACATCACAACCATTATAACATCATATAGATCGCCAAAACTGCCATATATATATACATGTGTGTCAAAATACAAGTGTCTATAATACAAGCTGAGCCCTGAAAAGAATGAATGTACAACAATGGCTCTAGGCCTCATCATGATACAATGCCAACAAGGTATGCCCTAGCGACTACTGCCAGCTCCCTCGCCCTGACCACCACCACCAACAGGTCCTGTACCCAGTCCTCCATCTCTCGGTGGCCCCATCACTGAAGCTACTGATCGAGATCCACCTGACCTCCGTGAGCTCGAAGCCCCTGACCTGCTCCTGAAGCTAGGCTGTCTCTGCTCTGCCGGCACAGCTCCATAATATAGGCCTCTATAATACTCAGCCTCCCCCTGCACTCTCCGAAGCTCAGCCTGTACCGCTGTCAACTGTGTGGCTAAGTACATGGTAGCTCCATCAGTCCCCAAGGCAGTCACTGCTCTATCCCGCTCACTAGTCATAACTTGCAGCTGCTGTACTGCCCTATCTCTCTCAGCTCGCAGACTATCTCTCTCAGCTCGCAGACCATCTCTCTCTGCTCTCATAGCCTGCTCCTGCTGTACTGCAGTATCTCGCTCAAGCCTCATCATCTGCTCATGCTGCCTAGCTGTATCCCTCTCTCCTGTAACTCTCGCGAGCGCACCATCATCCTGTCCATCTCCTCTCTGAGCTCCCAACTGTAGCTGAGCCTGATAAGCCTGTGCCTGTGCTCTAGCATGCCTCAGACTGATCACAGCCTGATGCCTATCCATCTCCACTCTCCTCAGCCTCATCTGTGCCCGCTGCCTCCATCTCCTCTCCTCTCTGATCCGTCTCCGCAGCTGCTGAATACCCATATCATCTCCTGCTCCGATCTGTGCCTGTGGCTGTGCTAATATAGCAGGCTGGCCTGGCACCTGCCCTGGCATCTGTATCCCTGGTGCAGCTGGCACTACTGCCTGTGCTGGTGGAGCCCGTCGTCGTCGCCTCCGAACTGGTCTCTCCATCCCAATCTCCCCAATCTCTCCATCCCGTGTCAACCGAGTCGGCCTAGCTGTCGCCCAGTGTGCATCATACTCTGGCAACGTACCTGGATCTGCAGGACCTTGTCTCCACTGCCATGCTACTGGCTGCAATCCATCTCTCTCTGCCAAGGCTGTGTCCACCACAACCTCTGGACCCCAATCAAACACCTCCTGTCTCGTCCTCCCAAAAACGGCATCACCTACAGGTACTGCCTGTGCCTCTCCAAACTGTCTCAGGGCTCTCTCTGGAAAATAGCGCTCTATAATGTACACGCCGCGTCCAAAAATGTACCTCGCCTGTCTCGCATAAGCAAGCTCGGCATCCTCCTCCTCCCACTGCTCACATCCTAGCCATGGCCTCCATACAAATCTGTCTATCTCATCCAACCTCCATCGCCAGTATACCACCCCTCGGCGCTGTCGATACGTCAAGGCTCCTCTATACATCCGTGCAAATGGCTCTCCTGCTGCTCTCGCGACCCATCCCTCTGGTCTCGTCACCGGAATGTGCTCATAAGCCCATACGTGCAAAACTGTCACTCCTGCTGACATACTGGCTCCGAACATATATGCACAATCATGCAGGTAATGATAGAGCTGTCCCAACACGCACTCTGCCCATGCATATCTCGTGCCATAGGAGAACATGCCCTCCATCACTGTCCCCCATCCTACAGGAAAACCTCTCACTCTCCTGTCACCCACTAGCCATCTAATGATAGCCACTACCACTCGCTGCAACCTGTCACAGAGCTCCTCCATCCTCCCCATTGGTATCTCTGAACCCTCTGCTCCGATGTCTGGTGTCCCAAACAATCTCCTGAATGCAGCTGGGCCCATCTCCGGATCATAATCTACCCGATCCCCATCTATCGGAATCCTCAAAATCTGGAACACATCCTCTAAGGTGATGGTCGCCTCTCCTGTCGGTAACAAGAATGAACTGTGCTCGCTCATCCATCGCTCCACCATCGCAGTCATCAGCCCTCGATGTGCCTGCACTGGCTCTAATCGTGCAACATGCTCCAAGCCCAGGATCTCCAACACCAGTAGCTCCTCTGCATCCAACCGTCTCACTAACCGCAAATCTCTCGGATGGGGCTCCCGTGATAGCAATGGCGGTAGTACATCCTGCATCATCCATTTACTCTTGTCAGTCCATCCCGTTAATCATTCATATCAAAATCTGCCTATCTATCTGCTATTCTATCCTACACCTACCCTATGCGGTTCCCTTTCCCACATGCGACCTTTTTCCTGCTCACTAGCGACCCCTGTTACTACAGGTGCCTCTGTTTTGACCAAACGCGACTTCTTTTACATATGCGCTCACTGTTTTCCTATAAGCGACCACTATTACCATATGCGTTCATCCTTACTTTATCTGCGAGCCATATCCTATGTGCGAGTCTTTTTACCCCTAACGCGAGCCCTTTTCCTATATGTTTCTATTTTCTCATCATAAGCGAGCCCGCTCACACTAAGCGACCATTTTTGCCCTATACGCGCGCTATCTACCATTTGCGATCTGTTTCTAGTCCTATGCGAGCTAAACTACCCTATGCGACTACTATCTGCTCATAAGCGACTAGTTTCCCTCCATACACGCATTTCGACTGCGTTTTTCCCGCCGACAGGATGCGACCTCGTTTTCCCTAAGCGACCTACCTGCGCCCATAAGCGACCTGAAATACTCTAAGCGACCTCTACTCCTACATAAGCGACCTATATGTGCCATGTCCTAAACTAGTCGCTTTTGGTGACGTGTGTGAATTAATTACGCTTCTAGGCTATTAAATGCACGCTTTTGGGAAAAGTTTTGCGACATACCGGTGCGCCTGCTCCCTCTGGTCGTCCATGTGTCCTCACCCGCTCCGCACGATGATCTCTGCATGGAATCACCATCCTGCTAGCTCTGCCACTCTCACTCTCAGGAGCTCTGGATTTCTCTAGGTTTCTCAGCACAAATGAGCACAAATGAGCCTATTTGCCCTTGAAGCACCTACTTATAGCCCTTCTCCAAACCCTAATTCTTCTATACCACAGCCTATTTTCTTCCATGCCACCCCCCTTTCCTTCGCGTCTGCCCTCTTTTTCGCCCTTTCTTCTATCAAGAGCCAACCCAGTCCTTCCTGGTTCGCCTGGCTTACCTCTCGAGGGGGCATCACCTGCCAGTTACACTGGGGCATAACTTGTTTATTGAGCGCATCTCACATCTTCTTTGACACAACGTTCTATCGAACATTGTATCAAAGAGGGGCAAAATGTAGACACCCAAATTTGTCCATGTCTAACGACACCTTGTTAAATCACTAATCCATTACCCAATTAATTAAATAAATTTTATTTATTTAATTAAAATCCCATTCTCATTCATTTAGCCGATTAATTAAATAAATTGTATTTATTTAATTAATTCCACATCATATCTTATCCCATTTTATGCATTTATCATATTAATTAAATAAATTTTATTTATTTAATTAATTTCCAACTCATATCCCACTAATTCAAATACTTTATTTGAATTAAGCCTTTATCATTTATCACATTTTAACACTTGTCCATTTCCCATTTATCATGTGTTGTAAGACAACTTTCATTTAAAATCCTTCACATGCACAACTAATTGGACCTAAATTTAGTAACTTTCAATCTTAGCCATTCACATAGCCTCTGAATCTCCACCGTTGATTGATCTTGGTTGAGTCCTATATAAACAGCCTCTCACTCCATATGAGACATCCAGAAATCATATAGTATCTAGCAATCCAGCAATCATATAGCAACTCCATTATCATCTTGAGCATTCGAGCATTCGAGCTTTTATCATCCATCAATGGCAGCTTTCAGCTTTGTAATTGCTTATCGTTGAAGAAGCAGTCCACATCTCTCTCTCAAACAAGGAATCGCACGGTCTAGGTGATGTTATGCTTGAATTGCATTATCCTTTGATTTCATTTAGGTTAGATTCCTTGATGATGGTAGGGTTAGGGTTTCACGACTATGTCTGATCTGCCACACCTGACTTTCACCTATCACAGGTTGTTTTTGTACATGTTTGATATTTACATTGCATGTATGAAATATGAAGCATATAACAAAACCCAAAAAAACTAAGATAGATATGAACAAACTAATGAAGACCTAGATTGTATTATAGAAAAATATGAATTACAGTAACATACGCATGTGCCAGATTACAACTTCATACTTATGCTGATGGTGCACTAGTAATACAAGCCACAAAGAAATGCTCCTAGCATCCACCAATGAAGGGGTATGGTCATACAAAGTATTGATGTTGAATCTTACACCTTAGGCAATCCAATTGCAAGTAATAGAACCCCAAATGGAAGATGGAATAATTTCCTAGAGACCCACGTCCCTATCTGTTGTAGTATGACTTAGCTGATGTAAATGCAGTCTCAAAACAGAGTGAATAATGTTGCAATCTGCCCATATATGTCTACAGTCTTCTATAGTCCCAAATGCCTAAAGAAAAGTCTCCAAAACAACTGTCAACACTCCCAAACACTTATAAATGAAGCTCAGCCTACCACCAAACAGTATAACCAGCTGATGAAAAGAGAATACAGTCCCAAACTCCCTTAAATTTGTATTAAAATCGGTCCTACAATCTGCATTAAAAGATCTTCATTGAAGCTACAGAAAATGGCATATATTTCTTCTAAACCCTCATTGAATGAATCTCAATGAAGCACCAATGTGAATACTGACTGCATCTGCCTCAATAGTATATTTTCTAATGGAGGTTTTCATCCCCAGATTCCAAGAACAACACAATCTTGCAGAGATTTTCATCTCAACAAGACAATACCAAACCCTAGAGCCAAGCTCCAAAAACCCTCGAAGGGAAAATCTCAAAGAGAGAAGAAAAGAATAATCCAAGCATTTAAAATGAAGAGCCTTTTCCTCCTTTTATACTTTTTCATCTGGGAGTCTCTAAAATCCTCTTGTATATGGGATAAAACATGAGAGGGAAAATACATTTTAAAATATTATAATTCTCTTTAATTCTTTTCTCAACATCACCCTTAAAGTCCCCTCTTTTAAAACAACATTAAGTTGTCAAGCCTAGGCACACAGGTCCAATATTAAATAATAATGTTTAATTTATGGACTTTAAAATGAAGGCCAAGATGGTGTCGGAAACCAATAATCTATAGCTCATTGGTAAGGTCTTGACAAGATGAATCCAACCCCACTCTCAAAATCTCATTCTGGTGCCAATCCCAAACTTACTAAAAATAGTAAGTAACGACCATAAGCAAACTGAGCCAACTCGGAGGGTCCCAACTGGATCCGCAAACCATCTGATAACCCTAAGTTCAATGCAATGACTAGGAGAGCCAATAGCTGACTACCAAGTCACCAAAATGGTGCCAAACTGACACTTACTAAAAAATAGTAGTGTTTCCTAAGGACCAAAGAGAACAAACCTAGAAAGATTGCTGACATGCAAGCACTTACTATAAATAGTATGGACAAGAGGTCCAAAATCTCTCTGGAAAGTGTCAACTAGCTCCACTGGATCACCCGAACACCTTGGTGACATCGAAATACTCCTCTGATTATGCTATCACTAACCCAAAAAGTTAGCTCTGATTGATCTGCAAGAGAATCCAAAAATGGGGACATTACATGTGTGACCGTGTGGCATTATGAAAGACACAACACCAGATACTCAGATCAATAACCTATCAGTTCCTTATATCTATCCCTTTTGTGAAGGGTAGGGCCGCTTCCAGGTAGGAAGTTGTGCAGGGGACCGTCGATATGTGGTTGGAGGAAAAGCACCTAGATGATGCTCTCCTTCCCAAGCATGAGACAAGCCGAGGCTTATGAAGATGGATGTCATAAGTTCCATATACAGTGCTATTCATTTTATGATTTGATAGTCAGTTATTATGTATAATTTGATATTTGATACCTTGAGCATAGCTTTGTACTTGCATAGTGAAAGTTATTCACTAATGATATGTAATTGGATATTGTAAGCTTTGTTACATTATGATTTAGAATAACATTCTTAATTATCTAAATGATAATGATTCATTTTTGTTTACTCTGATTTGGATAATCATGATTTAACCTAATTCTTGATTAAGATGAATATTTATGTTACTTATTGAGCATTATGGAATGTGATGTTACATATGGTATTAGAGCTACCAGGTTCAATACATGGACCTATGAGCTCACTACTTGATCATTACTTTATGCTAATGATTGGGTGTTCTATACTAGCATGGTAAGAATTAGAACAACACCCTGAAAGAAGGTAACATAACATGGATGTTAACTACGTTATCAAAAGATCTTGAGGAAACGAGCCTCAAGAATGAGAAGACTTGAACAGTCTGGCTGCTTAGTAGGAGCATGCTTGACTAATGAGGAGACCTTTGCTGATGACGTGAAAAACATCAAGTAGGAGTTAAGGAAAGAAGATAGGATGGCTGCCCCTAACTCTACTGATGCATCAGCAGAACCCTCTGCACCTAAAGCACTAGTTGTGGAAAATAATCCTAGGGATTATGATGTACCCAAGGAGGTTGTAGAAGAGTACCTACGTGTACCTCCACCTCCTAAAATTGAAATGATAAATCTCAAGCTTGAGAAATGAATATGGGAAGTTATCCCAAATTGTAAATGACTTGCAGTAGCAAGGTGTAAACAAAATTTTGTAATTTTGATGGATTATATGTAATCCAATGAAAACTACAATGCAATTGAAAAATTCTGACAATCTTTCTTTTCTTGTTAATGATTACATGAATGAGAATAGATTTGTATTATGAATGAATTAAATAACATGGAAAGACTAATCCATGATTAATCTGCAAAATTTAGGAAGAAGTAGATTTCAGAAAAGGTTTAGATAAGAACCAGGATGAGAGATAGCTAGGATGAAGGGCAACCTTCAGGGAACTCCAAAACTAAACTTGACCAAATTATTGCCTTGATTCAAGACATAAGAGCAAGAGTAGGAACTCTCGAATAGGAAGTTAGGGGTCAGCAAGGACCAAAGAAGGATGCTAGGGAAGAAGTGAATAGAAGGAGCTATATAGCTATAGAACTATCCTGAGACATGAAAAAGGTTATGCCTCCTAAATTTGCTGGATCTGTAAGCGGAGATGCTACAGAGGCATGGCTTACAGAAATGGAAAAGTATTTTGAAATCAGAAACTATAATGAGGTCACTAAAGCAGTATGGGGGGCATTCTAGCTAACAGATGAAGAATCCACATGGTGGATGAATAAAAAGATGGAACTAGGCTTGAGGTCTACAAGCCTTACATGGGATAGGTTGGTGGAACTTTTTAGGCAAATATGGTTGTCACTGTTGTTCTAAGACCAGAAGCTTATAGACTTTCAGAATCTAAAATAGGTTGATCTGTCTATGAATGAATATTGGGAAAAGTTCACCCGCTTGCTTAAATATGTGCCAGAGTACCAACAGGATGAGAGATTCCATATTCAGAAGTTTATAATGGGATTGAATGCCTAGATTGGGGGCAAGGTTGATGTTCATGGTCCTACTACAATGGACCAGGTCTATGAAAAGGCCATTAAATAGGAATAGAAACTGAAAGCTATGTCATCTTATAGAGAAAGGAACTGAAAGAGATACAATTGGTCCCAATCCTCACAATCCTCTAAGAAAAAGGGGAACAAATAGGATTTTATTGAGAAAATTGATAAGGGGACCAAGCATAAGTAAACTGAGTCCAAGGGAGAGAAAATGGGTAATAACTACTCCAAGAAGAATGGAGATAATTCTGGAAAACCTCAAGAGAGGCGAGGACTAGTGGGAGGGTGTTTCACATGTGGTAGAGATCATTTCGCCAACCAGTATCCTAACAAGACACAGGGAGCACAACCAAGAGGAAACCCTCTACCCTCTCAACAAGTGGCATTCCAACAATGCATTCTTGTACCCTTGGACAATATGCAATCCGAATACCATATAACTCCCATTGAGACAATAGGTATTTTATCTAGTCTTCCGATTTTTGTTTTGATTGACACAGGTGCTACTGAATGTTTTGTTTCTCCTAAAATTATAAGCAAAATTCCTAGAAATGCTAGATTCATGGCAAACACATGGTCTATAGAATATGCAAACCAAACCAAGGCTCAGGTAGAGCAATGCCTATTTGAGTCTAGGGTTGAACTTCTGAACTTCTCCATGAAAGCAAATCTTTATGTAGCCCCACTAGGCTTGTATGATGTTATCCAAGGGATAAATTGGCTATGGAAACATCGAGCCAAAGTGGATTGTTATGTCAAAATAGTAGAGTGCCTGGATGATTTTGGAAATAGTCTTTCTTTAAGGAAACCCTAGGGAAGTGAAATTGAGACAAATTTATGTCCTACAAATGAAAAGAGCTCAAAGAAAAGGATGCTAGCTTTTTGCTGTCAAAATGGAAAAACTAAATGAGACCGAGGAAACCTATTTCCAAGATAACTTAATGTTTTATGAATCTCAGAAACCCAATGAAGTTGGGAAGAAGGAGTCCATAGGTCAATAAAGATTAGATATGGATCAGTATCCTTTCCTTAGAGATTTTAAGGATGTATTTCTAGATGAGCTACCCGAATTACCTCCTAAAAGAGCCTTTGACTTCTCCATTGATATAATTCCAGGGTCGGAACCCATTTCTAAAGCCCCCTACATAATGACCACCACAAAACTAATGAAGCTAAAAGCTCGATTACATGAATTGTTGGGTTTAGATCCAGTGTGTCGCCCTGGGGAGCACCAATCATTTTTTGTGAAAAAGAAAGATGGTACCTTGTGGTTATGCATAGATTACTGCATGTTGAACAAAGTAACCATTAAGAATAAGTACCTGTTACCTTGCATCGATGATATTTTTGATCAAATGAGGGGTGCAACCATGTTTTCAAAGATCAATCTTTAGTCTGGGTATCACCAATTAAGGTTGAAGGATGAGGACATCCATAATACAACCTTCACAACAATGTATGGGAATTATGAGTTCACTATCCTACCTTTTGGCTTAACGAATGCACTGGCGACATTTATGAATCTAATGAATAGTGTGTTCAAGGATTGTTTGGACATGTTTGTCCTAGTCTTCCTTGATGACATTCTGATCTATTCTAAGAATGAGGAAGAACATCTACAACATTTAAGAATTGTTCTTCAGAGGTTGAGAGAGCATAAACTATATGGCAAGCTCTCTAAGTGTACTTTCTTTCAGAAGGAAGTGCAGTATTGGGGCCACATAATCTCAGCTAAGGGAATAGCTGTGGACCCAGCTAAGATTAAGGCTATTTTGGAATGGTTGATACCAAGAAAAGGCAAGAGATTTGAGTGGTTAGAAAAGTATTAGGAGGCATTTGACCTACTGAAGGAAAAATTGACTTCAGTACCAATTTTGAAAGTACCTGATCTAGAGGTTCAATTCGTAGTCATCACCAATGCATCAGGGGAAGGATTAGGTGGTGTACTAGCCCAGGATGGAAACGTCATTGCATATGAATTGCGTAAACTAAAAAATTATGAACAAAATTATGCCCCACATGATTTGGAACTGGTAGCAGTCATTCATGCACTTCAAATGTGGAGACACTACTTACTCGGGAAACCTTTTGAGCTAAAAATAGATCACCAAGGACTCAAATATCTGTTCACTCAACCACATCTTAATGCCCAATAAAGAAGATGGTTGGAATTTATCTCGGATTATGATTTCAAGATTAAATATATACAAGGAAAAGAAAATTGAGTGGTAGATGCTTTGAGTAGGAGAAGACACATCTCCTCAATTATCTCCATACATTCTAATTTTAGGAATCAAGTGTTACAGAAATCTATGGGAGATGAGTTTTATGAGAAGGTAAAATAGGCCCTTGAGAAAAACCTCCAGAATCCAAGATATGAGGGATTCAACCTTGAACCGGATGGGTTATAAAGGTTTAAAGGAAGGATGTATGTACCTAACTCTATAGAGTTAAAGAATATGGTATGGAAGGAGGTGCATTTTGCACCATATTCTGGACATCCTAAAGTAACAAAGTTACTTGCTGATGTGAAACCCCTATATTTCTAGAAAGGAATGAAGAGGGATGCTGCAAATTTTGTAGCTACATGTATGGAATGCTAGAGGGTGAAAGCAGAACACCATCACCTAGCAGAATTATCATACCCTCATGAAATTCCTGAGTGGAAATGGAAGACTATAAGCATGGACTTTGTGCAAGGGCTTCCTATGACTAGGAATAGACACAATGCTATCTTGGTTGTGGTTGATAGACTCACCAAATTTGCTCATTTTATACCTAGGAACTTGATGGATGGGGCACCCATCATAGCCCAAAAATTTGTTCAAAAGATTTTTAGACTGCATGTCATTCCAGAGAAATTTATCTCAAATAGGGGTGCACGAATGACATCAAAGTTTTGGAAAACCTTGTTCTCTTAACTTGGAACCCAGTTGAATATAAGCTAGGCTTATCATCTTGAAATGGATGGCCAAAATGAGAGGGTAAACCAAGCGTTGGAGGATTTATTGAGGATGTATTGCATTGATCAACAATACAAGTGGGAGGATTATCTTCCTCTGGTGGAATTTGCCTATAATAATTCCTATCACTCAGCTAATAAGATGGATCCATTTGAGGCATTATATGGATGGAAGTGCAGAACCCCTATAAGCTAGGACAAGCTAGAAGATAGGGTTAGCCTTGGTCCAGAAATGGTGTCAGAGATGGAAGAGCAAGTCCATCTTATTAAGAGAAGGCTGGCGGAAGCCAATGATAGACAAAAGAGTTATGCAGATGCTAAGCACATCAAAAGGCATTTCACAATGGGAGAGAAAGTTCTCCTAAGGGTAAAACCTAAGAAGAGTTCCATTAAATTTGAAAAGATGTCTAAACTAGCACCTAGATATGTGGGCCCCTTCGAAGTTCTCAAAGAAGTCAATCCAGAAGCATACAAAATTGTTCTACCACCAACTCCTTCCATGATGCATAATGTGTTTCATGTTTCTTATTTAAAAAAGTTTAACACTACAGATAATCAAATTCCTATGCTTGATTGGAATGCTTTATAGGTGAAGGACCCAGGGGTGGTGGTGATCGAGCCCATCAAGGTGCTCAAAACACGTAAGCTATGCTTATGTAACAAAGAGATAACATAGTGTAAGGTCCAATGGGACCAATATGTAGAGGAAAATGCCACCTCAAAAAACTATGATGATTTCTTTGCGAGATTCCCTCATCTTTTCTGAAAACTTATTTATTATGCTCTTGAAATATTTTCTTATTATGTTGATTAACCTATAAGACAATTAATCATTGGGGACGATGATTCTTATGGGGGAGATATGTTGCATCCCCAACTTGTGATTTAGCTTAATCTTACTTTTGCATGGTAATCAGGATGATTAGTTAAGAGTTGAATGATTTGATATTTGTGGAAAATGTCAGATTAATCATTGTTTATGAGGAAACTAACTAATTCTAGTTAGATATGAGATTTCAAGATTGAAATGATTATTTAATTATTATAATTTATCGATCATATGATGATACACTAATCATGATTTTCTGGTGATGAGTTTGATTAGGAAAGTAATCATCCTTTGAAGATGGAAGGAGAGTATCATCCAGGAGGAAGAGATAGATGTTGGGAAATGGGCTAAATAGCCATCTGAGTATCAGATTCTATGTCCTTATGAACCCTCTGTAAGTTGTCATGAGTTATGTTTTCTTTCTAGGAAATTGATCTCCTTTTTGTGTCATCTTTTCATTGGTGCTATCTCGACAATGGTTATGACGACTAAACAATGTTCCTAGAACATCATCACAAGTCAAGAGTTAGTCTTTTGAAGATATGAAGAGTTCTCTTGATTTCCTTATTTCTAAATTGGGATATTAATTCTTTATTCCTTATTATTTGACTAAGGTCTATAGTCGATTGAGGGAGAGTGTTACTCGATCCCGAAAACCCTAAACTATTAGTGTGTCATCCTTTGCTTTCATTATGATGATGATCTTTGATATTATAGAAGTTAGTTAACCTTTATTATTTAGTTAAGGGTGATTATATATATGTGAACCTCTTTAAGGGTCGATGACATTAGTATCTTTGACTATGCATATAACTATATTATCTTAACCACGTTCTTGCTACCCTGATATTCAACACCCACGAGGAGTGGGCAGAGAGAATTTAGGCCAAGTGGTGGCTTGTTAGATCCCTCCTTGCGGACTGACCTATAGTGGACTATGTGGATCAAAAGATCAAATGAGGTGGCATGCATGGAATGCATGCAAAGAACCATGTTCTTGATAGTTATCGAATGCTCTCAAAAGGAAGACTTGGTATTATGTCTATTATGATTTTTTTTTGGGTGACTAGAAAGAGAAAAGAGAGTGGGGTTGGTGAAGTGAAAAACTTGAGAGATATCGATTAGTAGGAGAGTTACAAGGTTGTCACAGCTATAAGGGAAGGGTGAGGAGGCTCGAGCCCAGTGTGTAAGAATGTCTTTCTACAAGCAAGATACTTGTTGTTGTGTCATGATCTCAAGTATGATAACCTTAAGAGTTCATGGTTGTGAAGAATTTGTCAAGCTCGTCACTTTTTGTTGTAAAGAGGCCATGCCTTGAAAGAGTTGGTTTAGGAAGGCATCGTTAGGAGATGCAGTTTGAGAATTAGAAGATGTGTGAATGAGATTTTAAGGAGATTGATTGTGAGTGGAATCGAAAGGTGGTTGAGAGTAATTGTGAATGGTAGGTGGTTGAGAATAAGTGGCATTGAATGGTGATTGAGAGTGAGTATTCATAAAAGAGGTCACCTTAGGTACTAAGTTTTGATAGTTGAATCTCACAGCTTTGTAATTTTGTTAATTAGTGCCATTAGATACTCCAATACCAGTGGTGGCATTACTACAAGCATTTGCATTAGTAGTTAAAATTGTTGATGTAAACGTAGACATTCCAGTAGTCAGTATAGGTGTCGATACTTGTGTATGAGACAGTGATGACATGTTGTTAATAACATTCATACATTCAGTCACTGACATAACATTATGATGCACTATATGCATTAAGCCTTGAATTGCATTAACACTATCTTGTCCTTCATTTAACAATTACCTTATGTTATGAATCGAAGGTATAGCCTCGTTTGCTATCCTTTCATTTTCCATAAATCCTTAATAATATGCTAGTTCTTTATCAAGTTTGTTTACTTGATCATTAGGTACATGCGTTAACACATCAATAGGTTCCTCAACATCATGAAATATTTTTTCTTCCATTGTAGTTGTAGGAGGCATGATATCTTGCAAAATTTGTCTCTCTCCTTTTGTAAAGAAGGTATTTAATGGATTTTCAGAGGTAGGAATGTCTTTGCTTTTAGGGGCACTCGAACCCATTAGTCTAATACTTCTCCTTAAAGGGATATTTCTATTATGGTAGAGGGTTATAAGACTCATACAAAGGCATACAACACTCGATGCACAAACTAATAGAACAAACCCTAGGATGAAGGTATGTTTATCAAAATACACCTAAATGTTCGATTTTTTCACAATTTTTCAATGGAAATGCCTAAAAGAAGAAGTTTTGTGAATAAATTTATGAGGGGAAGAAAATAATAAGCTTAATATCAGTCCAATAATGCACCAATATCCTTCACAACACACCTATAATGCAAATATAAATAGATGACAAGGCAACATCTAGTGAAAATGCAAGGTTTTCAAACCCTAGTTGTGAAATTAAGGCATGAATGTTTACAAAAAGACACTATGATGAAATACTACAATTAGAAATAAGTCCTAAAATAGTGTTTAAAAGAGTATTAAAGTCTGAAACAAGATTTTAACTACAAATCCTAACTCATGCAAAAACTAGGTTTTATGAAAAATGCACAATTTCAAGCAAAATCTAACAAATTAAGCATGGAAATGCAAATAAAAATGATTAATTAATGATGTATTGCTATAATTTATATCAGTTATAATGAAAATATAAGAAATTAAATGAAATTTAATTAAATTATGTCAAAATGCAAGCTTAAAATGCCAATTTTTTCAAACTTTTCAATTTTTTTTGTCAATTTTCAAATGCAATAAGATGTAAATTAAATGAATGATTGTAAATCTAAAGTACAACACTCATCAAGGTGCAAAATTCAAATAAAACATGGATTCACCAAAATGTTTTGTAGGAAAAGAAGGAAGATGAGATTGATTGGCTAGATCCTCCTTTCACTACAAACATTCAAGGACATTTCAACCGAGTTGAATCACAACTTTTGCAAGAGGATTCACCTACAGGTTGAGGGTCACTTGTAATGATGTGGAAATTCATAAATTATCAATTAATGTATTAATTTAATCCTCAAATATGCTCAAAACCCTAATTATACAAAATCGTAAGCAAACAGATAAATTACGACAAATGCTCGCAGACCAAGATAGTAGATAGAGATTAGTTACTGACCATTTTTTGAAGTTCATGATGTAGAATATTCAGGGACTTCATGGATTACACTATAGTCCAATGTAGTGTTTTCTTCAGGGGGTTCTGGACTCCCTCCGACATTGATGATCATTATTTTATCAATTTTTGTTACGGAAGATGCAGACACTGGAGATCACACCATAGTCCAAGGCAAGATATTCCTCAGGATGTTGGGGCTTCTTCTAATGTTAATAATCACTATCAAAGAGATTTCTATGTTTGCAACCTTGGAGGACTTTACCCCTAGCGCCCTAGTCCTAAAAGTGCACCAGGCTACTTCTTTTCTCTGAATCCAGAATCCTTATCTTCTGTAACCTTCCTCTGCAACTCCACTATGTGAAATCTGATACCTGTAACCTGCAATCACAAGGAGTGTGGTTGGGGGTTGTGGTGTTTTGGAGCTTGTCTCAGTCAAGCCCCATAAGGACATTCAAGTCTTCCAAACACCATTGTCAAATAAAGAGTGTGTCTCCCTATGGGATAGAGAAAAAAGAAAATTGATAAATGATTCAAACACAAATAGATATGACCTCAGAGGTGTAGCTCCCATGTAGGTGAAAATCCTTCAACACATGAGAATATGAAGCTAAATCTGCAATCACAAACACAACAACAATATTCTGCTCTACAACAATGAATATCTTGAATGCTCTAAAATCATAAGTTCACCAAAAGTTCATAATCATCTTCTAGTTTACAAATGAAACCCTAAACATGCTTATATATGCATTCCCACTTTAAATTTTGTAATTCAAACTTAAGATGTCGGCAACAGAACCTTCTAATGGTCACGTAACCAACATTCAAATTTGGGACCTTCCTAAAATAAGGTAGGACTAGGACGTGAGTGCCCAAGTCCTTAGGTCCTATTTCAGGGCAGGGTCAAATGACACAATGTCCCTCAAGCCCCATTTGACATGGGTTTCAGGCCATTTTCTTCTAAGAGTTAAAATAAACATGCAAGATGCAAAACAAGGGACCCGGGAGCTAAACTTAGGAGGTAAAAGTCCTAGGGGGACAGTTTACAACATAACAGGTGTATGTATTTTGCCCCTCTTTGAGATGGTCCCTTGACTAAGAGAAGTAACAACATTTCAAAGAAGATAAAATATAGTGCTCAATGACATAAAGGGGGAGGCAAGGTGCCCCAATCAGCTAAAGAAGTTGGAGTTAGTAAAAGGATAAGGAATGCCCCATCAAGAGGACAAGTGGGGGGAATGGTGCAGGAGCACCTACCTGACAGCTGGCCTTCATGAGGCAGTTAGTAGTTTAGGTCTTGTTTGTGTTTCCAAGAAGGTCTGTTAGACCAAATGCATGTAATAAGGTCATGCTGATCAGGATAAGATCATGCTGACCAGGCTTTTGCTATTTTTAGCTAGTTAGTTATAACAGCTGTCATGATGTATGTTCGGTGGGATCTCCCAGCCGCTTGGAGAGTTCCCAGCCACTTGGAGTCGGGTCAGTAGTACTCATAGGCAAATCTTTATAAGCATGAGATCGGTTGATTGGAGATCATCGATCGGCAGTGTAGTGTTGCATCAAGCAGAGGAGTTGAGTGTTCTGTGTGAGGAACATCATATTGTATTGCATCTTTGAGTCAATAAAGATCCTGTTTCGTTTTCTGTTTGATCTCCTTCCTGTAATCGATTGCTGGTTTGAGAGGTTTTCATGGATATACTGATCCATTCCACCGGTTGACTCATCTGATCGGTGGAATGGCAATGTACAGTAGGTTAGTAGGTAGTTTGTTTGTTTGCATGCAGGTGTGCAGGATCGCGGTCAAGAGATGTTGAAGACCCTAGCATCCTCATGTGCTAGGTCAAGTTGAGAAGTTCAAGTTGAGAGAGATCACCCTAAGACTGGATCGGGTCGTCCCTGGAGGATCGGCGAAGTGAGATTTTGCTAAGTGAAGAAGTTCGTGAAGACGGCATCATCAGGATATCTGGGTGAATATCCTGCAGTCGGGTTAGACATCATCATCCGGATAAGTGAAGATGAACACGATGCAGTTGAGCGCATGAAGTGCGAGTTCGTCGGGGTGATCATCAGCAGGAGGAGCCGAGGAGTGTATCGGCATCAGGATCATCATATCGGGAGTGCCAAATATCCGCATATCGCGAGTAGATGCGGAAGAGAAAGTTCGTGTTTTTGGCTAAGTGTTGAAGAGGTCATCAGGATATTGGGTGACGTCATCGTCATCAGGATATGACGTCATCGTCATCAGGATATTGAGATATCCCCCCTATGCAAGTTCATCCTGCTGTCGTTAAGTATCAGCATCGGTAGAAAGTGTATTAGCGTCATCAGGAGGTTTCGAAGAGAACCGGATAAAGTAGATCATGATGCTGTTGCTTGTATCGTCGGGTAGCGGAGCATCGAAGGTAAGCTGCTGAAGGTGAACGTCATCAAGATATTTAGGACAACCGGATGTTGAATATCCTACTGACGAAGGAAGTGTTGCATATGATGATGACGATGGAGTTCGGAGCCCGATGAACAGTGCAACCGGAGGATGTGTGCGCCCGCTGAACATCATGATGATGATGTTAGAAGGAAAGCGGAGGTGAATAGTAGTCGGCAGGAGGACAATTGCGAGTGTCCGAAATATGATGATGCTGTTGGTTTTAGGAAACATGATGATGCTGACAGTATAAAGCGGAATATGATGATGATGGCGAAGATGATGATGATGAGGTTGGTCTGCAGACATTCATGCTATATGCGAAGGTTATAGTGTGGATGCCTCTGCATCATAGTGGTATCAGAGCTCAGCAAAAGGTCTGGGCTGTTGTGTGTTGATTCTGTCACCGAAAGGGCAGAGGTAGAGATAGAGTTGAGTTGTGTGTTGATTGTGAGGTTGACAAAATGCCTCCTAAAGGTAGTGGTACTGCAAGGGAGTTGCAGGAACTGAAGGAGAAACATGCTAGAGAGATGAGGAAGATGAAGGAGCTTGCTGAAGCACTTCAAGCCAGGCTGACAGCCCTGGAAAAGAACAAAAAGAGGGAAGTGGAAGACAGTGAGTCTGAAGAAGAAGAAGATACTGTTGAAGAGTATGAAGAGGTAGCTGAAGATCTGGATGCTGAAGACCAGAGATTGGCAAAACTGTTAAAGGCAGTGCAGAGTGAAAAACCTAAGGTAAAGGTTGATGTTTCCAAGTATACTGGAAGCTTGAATGAAGATGAGTTGTTGGACTGGATTGCTGCACTGGATAATCACTTTGAATGTGAAGATGTTGCTGAAGATCAGAAGGTAAAGATTGCAAAGACCAAGTTAGGAGGTCATGCTTTGGTTTGGTGGGATTATGTACAATCTGAGAGAAGGAAACAAGGGAAGTCTAAGATCACTTCTTGGGATAATATGGTAGCAAGGATAAAGGGTAAATTCTTGCCAAGGGATTATGAAATCCAGATGTTTAAGAAGCTGCAATTTTTAAAACAGAAAGACAGGGATGTGAAAGCATATACTGAGGAATTTTACCTGTTGAGTATGAGATCTGGTCATCATGAGAATGAGGTAGAAAAGGTGGCTAGGTACTTGGCTGGTTTGAGGTTTAACATACAGGATGAGTTAGTGTTAGCTAACCCTAAGAATGTGGAGGATTGTTACCAAATGGCAATCAGGATTGAGGAAAAGATGAATAGAGGACATGATAAGTCCATGAGAGGAAGAGGAAACAATAGGGGAAGAGGAACAGCCCCTGCACAAAAGCAAATCAATGAGGTTCAAGAAGACACTGGTAAAGGACAGGGACAGTCTGATTTCAGAGGTGGATGGAAAGGTAATAGAGGAAGATTTGGAGGTAGTAGAGGTTCTACTACATTTTCAGGAAAGTGTTACACCTGTGGAGAGTTTGGTCATCCATCTTTCAAATGTCCAGAAAACAAAGGTTCATCATCCAGAAATGATAGAACAAGTGATAAGAGAGTACAATTGGTACAAGAAGAGAAAGAAGAGGAAAGTGCACAGAGTTCAAACAAAGGTCCTGAGAATTTTGGATATCCAGAGAGTGGAGAATCACTGCTGTTAAGGAAAACAAGTTTGCAGGCATCAAAGGATCTGATGCAAAGAAGAGCTCTTTTCAAAACCACATGTAAGAGCAAAGGTAAGGTATGTAAGGTTGTCATTGATACTGGTTCAACAGACAACATGGTATCTCAGGAAATGGTGGATAAACTGAAGCTGGAAAGGATTCCACATCCACACCCTTACAAGGCATCTTGGGTGAGTGATAGGCAATCACTTTTTGTCTCTGAACAGGCATATGTGGATTTCCAGATTGGACCATATCAGGATAGAATCTTGTGTGATATTTTGCCTATGGAATGTTGTCACCTACTGCTGGGTAGACCATGGCAATTTGACAGAAGGGTACTGTATGATGGGTATGCTAATACCTACACCATCAAGAAGGATGGGAAGACTATTAAGTTGATGCCATTGCAGGCAAAAGCTGCAGTACAGAAGGCAGCTCAAATCATTTTGATGGGAAAGAAGGAGTTTGTGCAGATGCCTAGAGGAGTAGGCATGAAGGCAGTTCAGGACATTGCAGAGAAAGGAGTTGTTAAAGACAACAAGCTGAAGAAAGTTTCAGTTGTGACTGACAGAGGTCAGCAGCAGGTTCAGAAACAGGGGTGCAACCAACCATCAGTTGAGAGGCATGACAAGGATGTTGTCATAGTTGGGACTATTGCTTGTCCTATGAAGATTGAAAGAAAGATACAGTTGAACACCACAGAGGCAGTTCAACCAGAGGTTCTGGTCAGACAATCTGACAAACACAGGGTATGTGAGAAGAAGGCCTACATCAACAGGCATGAGGATTTACTTGCCAGAAAGCAAGTTACAGTTCAGCAGTCTTGGAGCAGCCAAGAGTCAGCAGCAGATAAAGCTGGAACAGGTCAGACTATTGACAAAGCAAAGTGTAGAGGTGGAAGACTTCCACATACTAAACTCATGGGACATGAGTTCTTTTCTTTTGGGGAGTATGGTGCAGGAGCACCTACCTGACAGCTGGCCTTCATGAGGCAGTTAGTAGTTTAGGTCTTGTTTGTGTTTCCAAGAAGGTCTGTTAGACCAAATGCATGTAATAAGGTCATGCTGATCAGGATAAGATCATGCTGACCAGGCTTTTGCTATTTTTAGCTAGTTAGTTATAACAGCTGTCATGATGTATGTTCGGTGGGATCTCCCAGCCGCTTGGAGAGTTCCCAGCCGCTTGGAGAGTTCCCAGCCGCTTGGAGTCGGGTCAGTAGTACTCGTAGGCAAATCTTTATAAGCATGAGATCGGTTGATTGGAGATCATCGATCGGCAGTGTAGTGTTGCATCAAGTAGAGGAGTTGAGTGTTCTGTGTGAGGAACATCATATTGTATTGCATCTTTGAGTCAATAAAGATCCTGTTTCGTTTTCTGTTTGATCTCCTTCCTGTAATCGATTGCTGGTTTGAGAGGTTTTCATGGATATACTGATCCATTCCACCGGTTGACTCATCTGATCGGTGGAATGGCAATGTACAGTAGGTTAGTAGGTAGTTTGTTTGTTTGCATGCAGGTGTGCAGGATCGCGGTCAAGAGATGTTGAAGACCCTAGCATCCTCATGTGCTAGGTCAAGTTGAGAAGTTCAAGTTGAGAGAGATCACCCTAAGACTGGATCGGGTCGTCCCTGGAGGATCGGCGAAGTGAGATTTCGCTAAGTGAAGAAGTTCGTGAAGACGGCATCATCAGGATATCTGGGTGAATATCCTGCAGTCGGGTTAGACATCATCATCCGGATAAGTGAAGATGAACACGATGCAGTTGAGCACATGAAGTGCGAGTTCGTCGGGGTGATCATCAGCAGGAGGAGCCGAGGAGTGTATCGGCATCAGGATCATCATATCGGGAGTGCCAAATATCCGCATATCGCGAGTAGATGCGGAAGAGAAAGTTCGTGTTTTTGGCTAAGTGTTGAAGAGGTCATCAGGATATTGGGTGACGTCATCGTCATCAGGATATGACGTCATCGTCATCAGGATATTGAGATATCCCCCCTATGCGAGTTCATCCTGCTGTCGTTAAGTATCAGCATCGGCAGAAAGTGTATTAGCGTCATCAGGAGGTTTCGAAGAGAACCGGATAAAGTAGATCATGATGCTGTTGCTTGTATCGTCGGGTAGCGGAGCATCGAAGGTAAGCTGCTGAAGGTGAACGTCATCAAGATATTTAGGACAACCGGATGTTGAATATCCTGCTGACGAAGGAAGTGTTGCATATGATGATGACGATGGAGTTCGGAGCCCGATGAACAGTGCAACCGGAGGATGTGTGCGCCCGCTGAACATCATGATGATGATGTTAGAAGGAAAGCGGAGGTGAATAGTAGTCGGCAGGAGGACAATTGCGAGTGTCCGAAATATGATGATGCTGTTGGTTTTAGGAAACATGATGATGCTGACAGTATAAAGCGGAATATGATGATGATGGCGAAGATGATGATGATGAGGTTGGTCTGCAGACATTCATGCTATATGCGAAGGTTATAGTGTGGATGCCTCTGCATCAGGGAAGAACATGAGTGTGCTCTTGAAATGGATGAAAAATATGTTAGGAAAGAAATATGAGGATACAAGATTAGATTTTAATGATGGATGAATGAGATTAGAGAAAAATAAATAGGAGGTATAAGATGAATGTTGAGTATGAGAATATTGATAGACAGATGGAGGGGAGGGAGATGCAAATGAATGGGGTGGATGATAAGAATGATAAGTAGGGTGATCAACGTAGTGTTTGATATAGCATATGACATTATGTACCATGGTATAAGTGGTAATGATGACATTGTGTCATATTCATGACGGATTGACTCAAAATAAAATGGTCTTAGGAAAGCATATGTCATATGACACCATGATATGAAATACCATGATGTTGTTGTGGTGATATACAATAAGGATGATACAAATACAAACAAAAATGATAATACACACAAGAAGGAAAGAAAGCATGCACAAAATGATACAAAGATAAACACAAATGTTTCCCTTGGTCAAGCTAAAAATCCAAAGATTGATTAATGATGATGATAGTCTTGTTGATGTGGGAACGATATATCCTAAGAACAACATGAGGATTAACAATATATCTTGATGACATGAGTTGATTGGAGTTGATCAAGGCTTGTTGGAAGATTGGGAACAAGACTGATGGATGCATTTAGATGATTTACTTAGACTGCTTAGCTAGATTTGTGTGGATTAGGATTGCTTACACTAGAATGGGGTGCTATGGGATTGCTTAGGGTCATTGTATTGGATTGTGTTAGGTGGCCTTTTTCTTGGAACCAATGACAAGGGAAAGCTAAGTCTAGAGCTAAGGATGAATGGAGAATTGGATAGGACAATTGAGGAATTATGGATAGTGGATGGGATAGATGGGGGATTTATGATGGATGGATGGAGAGGTTTAGATGCAAGTGGGATTCCCACCATAACCCATAACTCACAATCCTCTCACACAATATCTCTATACCATTTAATGCAGAGACTCTCTTCCATACAAATCATTCACATACTCACACAAAGATTACACAAAATCTTAACATCAAATCACACTTTATTTCATTTCAATTTCATCAAATAAATATGAATACATACATCTGCAAAAAACAACATCTTTGGCCTTTCATGGCCTCTCATACTCTCATCTAACTAGTACTCTCCTCTATTTTTCCAACAACAAACTACATTTATCTATGTGCTCCTCTCATGGACAAATTTCTCCCTCAACCCCTACACCCTCTTCCTCTTAAGACATTCCTTTTGTCTCAATTTTATGTTTTTCACAACACCTCTCTTTGTTGCACCTTCATTCTTCCTTGGGCGCCTTGTTTGATATTATTCTTTTTTTTGTTTAAATAATAATCATCTTCCCAAAAGGCATTTATGTTCTCAATCTTCATTGTTTTCTACACCCCACTCTTTGCTTGGCAGCCAACTCTAAATGGTGCCTCAAGTAATTGCTTTTCCTCAATTTCTAAGTGCCAAAAATAGGAAGCCTTAGCTCCCAAGCCCTTCTATCCCATTCCCAACATTCATTACTATAACATTGGCAACATAATTTTTATGATTAAGGAAAATTTACTTTTAACACCTCATTGTAGATTTTTTTTAAACATTCCAAGTGCCTCCTTCCACTTTTAATCCATTGTTTTTAATAAATAAAACTAATTTTGAGGGCATCATTATTAGTTTCAACACCTCATGAAGGAGGCAGCATTAATATCAAATTATACTTGCAAATTTAACCAAACTACAACTTGTAATTGCAACTTTTTGAGTAAATTTCCAACTGATGCTTCAATGTCACAGCTTGAAGACATATGTTAAACAATTAAAACCAATGGTAACAAAGACTAATGCATATAGAAATTTGGAGAAGAAATTACACTATACGATTGCTATAGGTTGCACCAGAGATTACCAGAAACCAACTTTTCCCATAACTTATTGGAAGCACATATTCACACCAAAATCAGCCAAGATGTGTATAATGACCCTACAAATCTTCCCATCAAGCCATTTTTCTCCAGCCTTCATGAAATTTGAGAATTTAATATTCCCATAAACTATCAATGGTGAATAGAGAAAATGATTTTCTCTCAAATGATGAAGGATATGCCCATAAAACCTTCTCCACATTTGGAGAAATACCTCCAGGAATGTCCCTGTAAAAGGATTTTCTAAAAAACTTCACAAATTTTCTAGAACAATTGTTTTCATAAAATCATCCTATGGAGCTCCAAAATAGTGATCTGACAAAAACTTGAATTTTACAAATCTAATCATATAAGAGGCTTCATGATGCTGAGAGATGCCAAGAAGCATCAATCCAAGCCAAAACAAAGAAAATAAACTAATTTTTTTTGGGTGCATGTGGACTTGGATGCTCTTGCAATGATCTTCAAGGACTACATTACATAGGAATAACATGCTCCACTCTAGATATGCCACTCATGATGTTGCACTACAATGCTTGTGATAATATGTTAGAGGATGTGTTGAAATAGGTTGGGTATATCAAGATGTATCCGAAGCATATTTCAACACTCTACCCCTTTCCTTAATAAGGTTGTAAGTGAGAAGGGGGTGGATTGAGGATAAGATGAGATATATATGCAAATATAATGGATGGGTAGGATAGTAAGGTGCCTAAAGATAGTGGATTTATGTATGATGCCCAAGAATGGATTTTCATCAAGGTACTTGTCCAAGGAACCATAGGAATGGTTTTCACCATTGGATGATTATTTCTCTTTAGTTTTTTATTTTTTATTTTTTTTCTTTTTGGATTTTTGAAGGGTTTTTAGATATTTTAGGTTTGGGATGTTGGGATGGGATGGATGGATGGGATGTATGGATATGGATATGGGATTTATTAGACTCAAGTGTTTGTTTCCATGGTGAGATGATAGGATCCCATTTTGAATAACTACTACAGATTGACCATGGTGTTGGCATTGCATTCATAAATATGAGTAGAGACCTTGTTGATTGCTAAGTGAGCTTCTCTAAAATGAAAAAATGGTACAAACATATCTCTAATGTCTAGAGTACACTCCCAAGGAAAGTAGATTGGAAGGAAAATTGGATAGAGGAATTATGTGAAAATATGGATTTAAGGGATTGGATGGTGGATATATGTTGGATAATGGATTTGATTATGGATGGGGAGTTGGAGGCATGAGAGAATGTTATGGAATTGAGGGGAACTGGAACCAAAAATGGCACACACCATGATAGATTTAGAAGCTTACAATTTTGATAGGAGATTTTGGATGTGTGTGATTTGGGATGTATGGGGGTGCTTGATTGTTTATTTTGGGATTGTTGATTTGAAGGTTGGGATGGGGGCTTGTTGGATGGTCGATGTGGGGATTGGGAAGGGGAATGTGTGGATTTCCAAGTTTGGGATGTAGGGATCCAAATGGTTGTAATATTCTAAGGATGGAGATGTTGGGATTTTGAATTTCTTGATGGGGTAAAGGATTTGGGGATAAGAGGGTATTTTTATTTAGGAGATGTAGACTTGGATGCTTCTCTTTGATTCATGATTTATTTTTTCTTGGGGACCCACATTGTTTTTTGTTTTCCTCTTTTATTTGTGGGCACATGTGGCCTTTTGGATCTATTTTGATTTGAGTTTGCATATCGATGCTTTACAGCATGATAGTCCTTGGTTTTCTATGGATTATTTATTTCATGTGTGGATGCATCCAAAGTGCTTCTAAAGTTGATGATGTGGTCCCATGGGGAGATGTTTTCTTGGAATCCCATGATTTGGGTGATAGATTTATCATTTTGGAATAGGTCCAATGATGTGTGCATTTATTTCTCTTTATTAGAGATTTTGGGTGATTGATGGTTAAGGTTGGTGATAGGAATAGTGGCATTGATGAAAGGATTGGCAAAAAAAAACTCTTTTTAGGAGTGGCGAAAGACACTTGTTTTGATGGTGGGAGAAATTCCCTTAGGATATGTAAAGTTGTTACTAATGTCTAGATTATCTTCCTTGAGATGTGTAGTTGATACCCTAAAATCCTTAATTTTCTTTGACATGTATAGGCCCCAAGATTCCTTGCTCATGAAGGCCTAAACCTTTTCCTTGATAATGCATGTTTTGACATATTCAATTTGTAATGGGATACTTGTTACTTTGGAAATAAGATGTGAATCCATCTTTAGATATGGAGGAAGTGGGGGTACATGCAAGGTTTTCTTCAACAACAAGAAAACTAGAGAGAACAAGGGTGGTGGAACCAGGATAATAATGGATGGTTCAGGGATGGCATGGATAGGGGTTCTTTGATCTTGAGAGTGGATGGGGTCATTAAAGGGATTATTTGGGATGTTTTGGTCTTGATTTGTATGGGTATATGTTTGGGCATGCTTTGGAACAAGATCTTGACATAGCTAGATTTGTTTGAATGATACAATGGAGTAGGAATGTTTATCTTTGATGGGTGTTTGGACATATTCATCTAGTTATGTGCATGTGTGGGCAAGGGATTTTTTATGTTCATGGATCATCAATGGACTCAAGATAGCCCAATATCACCTACAGCCAAAACAACCTTCCACAACAAGAGAGAAAAGCAATAACAATGCTTTATTTTGCCAAGAAAATGATGCATACAATATACAAGATGCAAAGTTTGACTTGATACACACTACATTTCTTGAAATGTACAAAGAGATACCTTTCTTATTTAGGCAAGGATGAGAGGTAGCACAAACTAGAATGTTGACAAGTGTCTTAATCCTATGACATGAGACAACTAGTGTACAAATATTAAATTCACCTAGATGTACATTATTGAATGCACTTAGACACAAATATTAAATGTCCTAACTACCTAAGTCAACAAGTTAACATGTGAACATGTGTGAATAGGATATAACTAATGACTAGTTAGATAATGTGCCTTTTTCACACTACAAAGGGGCAAACCAGATAAGAAACATCCCCATTCACACCAACACCCCCCTTAAGTGCAACTTAGGGAGAAGTAGATAAATACAAAGATGCAAAGATGGGTCCCAGCTACTAGGCCATGTTAGGTACCCATGTACAAACAATCTCTCAAAAATTAAGTAAAGGAGAAACTTGTAAGAAAAAACCCCTCTCGAAAAGAGATAAAACAAATGAAGAAAGTGATGAAAGAAGTGGTGGAAGGAGGACTCAAGACCCCCTAGGACTACATCCAACAAAAATATACAATCAATGATTCCCCATAGGAGAGAATGAATGAGACATGATTCCCCCATAATGAAGTAGCTCCTATGCCAATGGCACATGCATGAAAATAAAACACAATCCAATGCTTGCAAACAACATTTATCCCCTTGGGAAGAAATAAATCCACTGGTATATGTAGAATAAACTCCAACTCTCCAAAAAAAGAGATGAGGGAAGAAGTCTCATTAAGTATGATGCCTCTAAAAAATACTCAAGTGTCTACTTGTCACAATCAAAAGATGCCACAAAATCAGGTGCTCCACACCAAATTGAAGAATGTGACAAATAAAGACAATAGGAAAACTCAAGATCATCAAGCTCCAAAGATAAGAAGAGTCCTCCAAATGATACTCAAAATACTCCAACTCAATGCAAAACTGTGACAAGTGAAGAGAAGAAGAAAGAACAAGAGGGTATGAAGGTTCCCTCATCACATCCGAAGAAGTTGATGCAACTCCATAAGAGGCAACATCAAAGAAGAGATGAATGTTCTCAATAGTGTCCTCCAAGTCTGCAAGATGAGACTCACAAAACAAAGTGGAAATACCTATAAAATACTCATCCCACAAGGTTGAATCTAAAAGACAATAAACATCCTACTAATCAAGATCAAGATAAGTCTCAATCAATGAATGTGAAGGATCAACAAGTGTCTCTATAGGAGGAGGAGTGGAAACCTCGTCATCCTCATCATCTAAATGTGCAAGGTGTTCCAAAGAATCAAACCCCTCCTATATATCATAGTCATATGGTATATTGTCTGAAGCATCAAGAGGTACAAGACAATCTAAAACATGATCATTTGGGAATGGTAGAATATCAGGATCACTATACATCTCCCAAAGTTTGGTCCATACAAGACAAGGACACTCAATGTCTATGATTGAACTCAATGTGTTATCATCAACATGGTAACCAATTATTCCTAGAACATGATCCTTTTTTGGAATGCCAAGCAAACTTCTTCCCATAAGTACCTAGTTTAGGAACAAGACCATATAGATATGGAAAAATATGAAACCAACTCAAGTGTTTCAAGATGCCATCTCTCCATTGTTTATAGTTCCCCTTTTTCAAGATGATTAGAGAAGGATGAAATGAAAAACCCATAATGACTAAGATAGATCTCTCCAAATCACAAAGACATGAAACCTTCAACTAACATTATGAACTCCCCAATTTATCAATACTAAAATTAAAGCCCCCAAAGAAAAATATGATCATGGCACTTTATACTTAGTGTAATTATAATTTCCACAAGACAAAATAGAAAAGTAGTCTTCTGATCTTAGTGCATGCAAATGCCAAAATTAGGCTATAACTAAAAGTACATTTTTTGTGTAAAATTGGATCAAATTGATTACATATCTGATAAGTGGTCAAAAAATTATGTACTTTAAAAAACAACTCACCAAAAATGTTACTGTATGAGCTCAAACAGAGCCCTAGAAGTTCTGAAAATGGGAACTACACAGCAACAGCAATAAAAAAACTACAATTTCTAGAAAAAACTAGACACCAAAATTAAAATTTGATTGCACCACTGTGAAGCCCACAAAATTCTAGCCTAAATAAAAATAAAATTCTTGCAAAAAGGAGCTCAGATGATTGAGATAGAGGGCTACAAAGTCAGAGTGCAAAAATAAAACTACCAACAGAGAGGGGCCTATAGAAACTTTGTGATTAAGTTTCTAAAAGATCTATTTGCAGCATGCAAAAGCTAACAAATACCCAGATAGTTCTTGATGTGGTAAACAAAACCCAAAAAATGTTTTTCTTTCCAACATGCAAAAGATGTGAATCTAATGCAAAAAATGCCTCTAGCAACAAGAAATGACATGTAGAAGTTGAATCAACCAACTAAGACAAGAAAATCCACGCTGCAACCTACAATATTACACTAGGATGCACTAGAAAATAATTCTTGGTAGAAACTCTAGAAAAAGAGGGAAGGAGATCACAGATCTGCAACTCTAATGCCATGTAAGAGTCATCAATGGACTCAAGACAACCCAGGATCACTTGCAACCAAAACAACCTTCCACAATAAGAGAGAAAAGCAATAACAATGTTTTATATTGCCAATAAAATGATACATACCATATACAAGATGCAAAGTTTGATTTGATACACACTACATTGCATTGCTTGAAATATACAAAGAGATACCTTATTTATATAGGCATGGTTGAGAGGTATGACAAACTAGGATGTTGACAAGTGTCTTAATCCTATGACATGAGACAACTAGTGCACAACTATTAAATACACCTAGATGTACACTATTGAATGCACTTAGAAACAAGTATTAAATGTCCTAACTAACTAAGTCAACTTAACATGTGAACATGTGTGAAAAGGTTCTAACTAATAGCTAGTTAGATAATGTGTCGTGTTCACACTACAATGGGGAAAACTAGATAGGAAACATCCCCGTTCACACCAACATTTTGGATTGAATGGATTTAGTCGACCTTTGGAAGTGTTGGATGACTTGGATGGGTGTTAGGTGGGTGACGACATCGTCAATGACACACTTAGATGACATTGGATTAGTGAGATGGCATGACTACACAATTTTGTTTTTGTACTTTTGTATAAGATCCTTTGCTAGGACTCCTTAGAAAAAAATTGAAAAAGATGATTTAGGTGTGGTAGGACTGTTTTTGGGTTTAGATTGTGCATCTAATGTTTCGGTTTAGATTAGATTGGGATTAAGGATTTGATGGATTTAGGATAATGATTTGATAGGGATTGGAGAGTGATTGAGATTTGAATGATGATGAGAGGTGGATTAAGGTATAATATTATGTTTAATTTTGATTTGGAAGTGGGATTAAGGTGCAAGATCCCATTGGGTGTGCCAAAATGAAGAAAGAAAAATTTAACTAATATCACAAATATGAACTATTATATAACCTTCTACCTAAGATTAGAGCTTGTAAATGAAAAATAATATAAGCAATACAAAACATAAAAAGTATTATACCTACCATTTGATGTGTGGATATGCTCCTTGACTTATTGATGATGGAGTTGAGATGTGGTTGCTTGAGATTCCTACAACATGCCTTTGCTTCCACTTTATTGATTGAAAATAGCTTGAAGGATGATACATTTATAGATTTTTTTATGAGGAGGATCAAGGGTTGAGATTGATTTGGAAGATCAATGGATGAGGTTGATCAAGAGATTAGGGTGCATGAGAAGCCACCAAGTGGCCCTTGGTGATTGATGCACATGATGATAGATTGGATTGAGGTAATATAGATGGATAAGATTTTCTAGGAAAAGATAGAGGATGGGGATTAAAAGGTACTTTTTGAAACCTTGTACAAGCTCTTACACATGTGTGAAAAGAAACATGGGGATGTGTGATTATCACAAGTGAGACTTCTCACACATGTGTGAGAAACATAGGGAAGTATGATTATGATAAGTGGGACTTCTCACACATGTATGAGAAACATAGAGAAGTGTGATTATGACAAGAACTTCTCACACATGTGTGAGAAACATTGTGATGTGTGATTGTGACGTGATTGATCTCACATGTGTAAGAATTAATTATGAAATGGAGGGTGGAGAATATATTGGTTAAGTGAATAGCTAGGATTGAGGATTCATTTTGACTTAGGATTGATGATGTGGATTTAGGTTAGTTAAATTTAATTAATTAATGTTAGGATTAGACTTATTAAATAAATTTTATTTAATTAACTAACATTAGGAAATTAGCTAAGTTAGTTAAATTTAATTAACTAATGTGATGATGTATTTAATTAACTAACATTAAAAAATTAGATTAGTTAGTTAAATTTAATTAACTAATGTTAGTATTAGACTAATTAAATAAAATTTATTTAATTAGCTAATGGAAAAGGGATAACTAATTAATTTAATTAATTAGTGTAGGAATAGCTAGGGGATTAATGATAGGAATTCACTTATGATGTAGTGGTGAATTTTAAGTGTCTACAATTAGATAAAAATAAAATTCCTTAGTGAAAATTAGTTGTAGATTACTTTGTCATCCCAAAATGGTGTTTAAGGAATAAAATCTAGTGTTGCTAGAATATATGAAGAAGCCAAAATATTATCCAAAATATTGAGAAGCATATACCATGATTTTAAGGCTAAATAAGATATTCTTCATTAAAACTTATATGTTAAGAGTTTTTTGGAAAAGATTTGTAAAAGTATGCCTACAAAAGAATAAAATGCTAATTGTTGAAAATCATTTTCTTAATAATATCTGAAGTGTTTTTTTCTATAATTTTCTAGAATAAATAAACACCTTAGAGACACTTAAATCAAGGCATTGTCTATTTATTAGATCATCCATGATTGATGCCTAAAGTGAAAGCGCAACATTATTTTTTTATGAATACTTTCTATTTAACTTATATTAAAAAAGCAATAAATAGTACATATTCACAAAAAAGGGGCAAGGTGGTAAAAAGGCACACCACGAAGTTAAAGCCTTAACAGACAATCAAAACACAAAGTTCAAAGCCTTAGCAGGTGAACAAAAGCCAATAGAATAACAAAGGGCCAAGGCTAAAGAATACTAAGCAGTAAGAGCAACACCAATAGAGGGAGGAGGATCCTGATCATCAATTTTCCCCCAAACATCTCTAGGGGTTGTATCATCAATGGTCTCCCAATTGTTGAGAGCATCAGTACCATCTTCATTATCCTTGTGAGGAGGCTAAGCACATGCCTGAGAAATGGTGAGTTGTAGGCAAGGGAATTTACCTGTGTCAGGCCAACTAGCATCCTACTGAGGAGATGGTAGTTTGGAAGGTTGAGACCATCCTCCATGGGCAATAGAATCCCTGGAGGGTTGAGAACCATGATCTCCATGATCTCCACGGTCACAACAGTCATGCTGAGAGGACTGAATGCGACCATGTTGAGGCCCTCAAGAGGAGGTAGAGTCAGGTGAAACTTGTGCAATAGTGCAAGTGGTATTTCCCTGATGGTCTAGCAATTCCTATAGATGGGCAACTTTAAGTGCAACTTTGCTATCTTGCACCTGAATTTGCATAAGAATATTAGAGAAAATAATAGCTTTAGTGTACAAAGAAAAATGCTTAAATCAAAAGAACAGTGAGTGAAAGTAGCGACATTTCTATCCTTTCAAATGATATAAAGAATTTTCACCCTAAAATCATGCCAAATCTGAGTGTATTTGTGAGGAAGATAGGGCTAGTTGTCGAGTAAGACCATGTGCCAAGAGAAAGAAGTAGGTCTGAAAGGTTTGAAAAAATCATGGATCCAATTCCAAGCTTCCTGAGCTCACGAGAAAAACCAAAAAATGTGCTTGAGAGACTCAAGTTGCCCACAAAATAAACAATGAGGAATGGTTATACCTATATGTGCTAGACAAACTCCCAAAGGGAGACCTTGGTATAGCAGACACCAAGTGAAATGAGCCAATTTAGGCTCCACCATAGCAGACCAAACACATGGAAACCATCTATGCCAAGTTCCATGAGAGGATTGAAGTTGCCAATGATTATTCAACTACTCCACCATATGTAAGTGGGGAGACAACCAGGAATAACCTTTGGAAGGTCTATAATTCTAAAAAAGGAGTGTCTAGATACCATTTCCAATCCTTCCACCAAGGTTTGAGAGATCTAACTCCTAACTTATGAATCATTTGAGGAGGAATAGCATCAATAATTGATCTGCAAGTCTCTTGATCTGTGTTTAAAAGCCTATATTTCTACTTGAATTCAGGCCAAGATAGGAAATTCTTGGTGGCCCTATGGGTAAGTGTAGGAAGATGGGGGGCCAAAAAGGGGTCTTAAGTGGTCACTTTTTTTTTCTAAAATTAGGAAATATTGACCTTGGATGAGAAATTGAGCATAGTTACACTCAAAATTTTAAGATGCAACAAAAACAATGCTTGTAGTGCTCCAAGTCTACTTTCTAAACTACTATTTTTTTTAAAATGGTATAGATTAAGGGGTTCAAAAAAGGGAGCCACAAAAATTGGTGTTGTTTCTATCAAAAAAAATATAACATAGCGTGTTTTCTAGCTCCCTCAAAAGGTTAACTTTTTTTGATATTTTTAAAATTGCTTTAGTGAGAAATTAGCTAACAACATGTAGTTTATCCCTAATTTTTCTAATAATTTTTTAATGAATATTTGATTTTTTACTAATTTTCAAAGTGGACACATCCTGGAAAACAAAATTTTGGTTGTGCTACCCCTATAAATTTTGAAAACTAATTGAAAATCAATTTTTTTAATATGTGTAGAATGGAGTAGTTTATAAAAATGTATTTTATTTTATATTTCAATGAACAGTTAATTTATAAAGAAAAAATACCAAACACTAGTTTTTGCCAAAAAATGGACACACAAACAAAAGAAATTAAAGATGAAAGGCTTAACATTGTCAAAATGTGAAAAACATTACATCATTAAATAGCTAAGAGAAAGCCTAACATTACCCAAGTGTTTGATTTGTTCAACCTTGAAACATGTGCAAACTTGCCAGTTAGCACGAATGAGATTATGTGATATCCTATAGAATATGCAAAAACACGTCTTTGGATGTTGGGAAGGCACTCCAAGCCTTTGGGTTGGAAATCCAAAGAAAATCCCAAGTCTTAGGCTTGGGATTCCCAAAGCAACATATAACACGAGCACGTTATAATGCACTCACATTATGTTTTGCTTTGCATTTTTTCTTTCTTGCAAAAGTTTGCCTGATGTTTTTCAAGTTTGACATAACCTGAGTGTGTTATAATGTGCTTGCATTATGTCTCACTTAGAATGTTTTATGTTCAAGTTTGTTAAGTATGTTTGATGTATGTATGTTTGTCTATATATTTGTATGTATGTATGTATGTATGTATGCCAAATTGTATGTATGCTTGTATGTATGTATGTATGCATGCTTGTATGTATGTATGTCTGTATGTATGTATGCCTATATGTATGTATGTATGTATGCTTATATGTATGTATGTATGTATGTATGTATGTATGTATGTATGTATGTATGTATGTATGGTTGTATGGTTGTAAGTATGGTTGTATGTATGTATGTATGTATGTATTATTGACAAGAGACACTACTAGGCATGATAAGTGTTGTCATTGATGGAAACTAAAATCATCCCAATCATCAGTATAACACAATTTGTTCACACTGGAAGTCAAAATCAGAATTTGTCTAAGTCTGGGCAGTCAAGAACAGAGCAGGTGACAGGGTTCGATATCTTGGTCTAGATCTATCCGGTGGAAAGACATGGTTTGCTACGGATGTGAGGTAGTTGTAAGAATTGTCAAGACACTCTAAATCCAAAATTTCATCCTCCAGAGATGAAGGACTCAAAAGATATTAGCTTCTGAGTATTGAGTTCCAGTTTGCCAGAGTAGACAAAAGAATTATAGGCCAACCTTGCAGAAGATCTTGATTCTGGATGTATAGAAGTTGTTTGTTGGACAAATAGTGATGATCAGTGATAGTGGCTGACATGAGTGATTATTTTCAAGAGCAAGTTTTGGTCCGCACCTTAAGTTATGCATAGATCTAGCCGACAGAGCAAAGCATTCATAAAAGTTCTAAGTGTTGTTGAAACCGACTGATAGAATGATTGTAGATCATATTGCTGATGAAATTGGATGATTCAGTGTGTGTGGTGTGTGTGAATAAGGTGTATGTGAGAAGAGTAGAAATCTAAAGTGTGAATGAAGGTAGAACGGTAAGAAGAACAGAGCAAAGATGAAATGTGTAAGATCAGTTTTTGTACTTAACCGGAACTAAAATTCTTGCATGGGTAGATGCTATTAATTAGTTCAAATCACTATCATTCTCTTGTAATATTTCCATAGGTAGTGAGCCTCCATTTGAGCAGTGAGCTCTGGATAGTGAGCCCGAATGCATGTGCATTCTCATTTGTAAAAATACTTTTAACAAGGTATTAATTTTTGTGGGTTAACCCCCACCGTGGTTTTTCCCTTAACTGGGTTTCCACATCAAAAATCTTGGTGTCAAGTGTACTATTTTCATTTATGTTCATGTGTTATTGATCAATGCTGAAATGTTTTGATTACAAGTTATAAAAGAAGATTAAGAGAAAGACATTGTTAAAATTGTGTGAGAACTGATTCATCCCCCCTCTCAGCTGTCCGGACCTAATTCAACAATTGGTATCAGAGCGAGGTTCCTTAAAAGAAGCCTAATAGCTTGAGGAAAGATCTTGGAAGAAGTTTTTCAATGGGTTCACTTAAGGATCAACTTCAGTTGGCTCTAAAAGATCTTGATCAGTCCAAAGCAGAAATATATAATTTGAAAGATAAAATCAAATGTTGATGATACCATTGAAATGTTAAAAGATAAATTAAAGAAGTCTTTGGAAGGGATAAGGAGATACTTCTACAATTATCCAATTTAAATGAAGAAAATAGCATGAATGAAGCCTTGGAAGAAAAAACAAAGGAGTGTGATAAGCTATCAAAAGAAGTTACTATTCTAAAAGTTGAGATGGAATCTGGGGTAATGAGGTTTACCAAAGAAATTGAGAAAAGGAAGAAGACTGAAGAAGATTTAAATCAAACTCTAAGAGAAAGAACTAATGAATGCTACAGATTGGATAGTATTGCTAGTAATCTAAAATCTAATCTACAAGAAAGCAAAGATAATGAAAGAGATCTTGAAAGACAAATTGTCATTCTCAGACATGATCTAGAAGTTGCAAATGAATACAAGGAGAAGTTCAAGATAAGCTCAACTAAACTTGAAGCAATACTTGAGGGTCAGAAAAGGGCTGAAGACAAGCATGGTCTTAGATATGAAAAAGGTGAAAGCTCTGGATCTGGACAAAGAAAATTTCAACCAAGGAATGAGAGAAATAGACCTAGAAGACCTCTGATAAGATAGCCTAATGCTCAAAGGTATCCATCTTTCAATGGAAATTGTTTCAAGTGCAATAAATTTAGTCATAAAGCCACTCAATGCAGAAGTAGAGTAAATCAATATAATCCATCCTTCTCCGAACAATGCTTCAATTGTAAGAGGTATGGTCATAAATCCAATGAATGTAGAGGTATGATAATGAATGACTCATCAAATAGAGGAAATAGGAAATCTTTCAATGGCAAATGTTTTGCATGCAATATATTTGGACATATGGCAAATCAGTGCAGATCAAGAGGAAATCAATCAAATGGGAAAATAAATGTTGTGTGCTTCCATTGTAACTGATCTGGTCATTTTGCAAGATTCTACAGAAGTAGGACCAATGAAGGAAGAGGTCCGATGAAAAGAAAACTAGATGAGCAGAGACAAGACAAAGGCAAAAGAAAAATTGAAGAGAATGAGATCAAGAATGAAACAAGTAAGACATGGGTGAAGAAAGCAATTGTGAACCATAGTGATGAGTCTGCACCGAAATCTGATGCAGATAATTCTTCAGGCAATTAAATTAGGAGCTCTGGCTCATGGGGAGTTGCAATAAAAATCAAAATTCCCCAGCCAGTAAGCAAGTGCCTGAATCTGGCATAGTGAGAAAAGAGATCTTGGATTGTTTCAGATCATTTCAAAGGATTTTTGGAAGAAAAATAGTGGATATGACAAATTGCGAAATAATTCATGAGAAACTGTTCAACAATAGAGTAACTAGATGTACTTGGGCAGAGCATTTATTACAAAGACAAATTAAGCGCTGCAAAGGATAAAAGGGTCATTCATTCCCCAGTCAAATCACTTTGCAACAGAAGAAAGCAAGAAGTTAAGAAGTGAACAAGCTCTAAGCTGAGAATTCCCAAGAATCAAAGCATGAATAAGCAAAACCCTAACCTATGGAATAACGTATTTATGTTTTCTATGAAATCTCTTGAATTCTCAATCTCTGCAAATGGCTACACCTTTAGTTGTTGATGTCACTAAAAGGTCCCATCCTAAATTTAAGAAGTATCCTTACAAATCTGTTGAAGTTGAACCGCTAAGTGCCTTTTCGGGTGTTCCATATGGGGTTTTACATGTTGAAGACATTAGGGCATACATCCACTGTAACATGGATGAATTTGGAAACCTGAAACTCTTGGATTTGCTCTACAACTACTTAACTAATGATAGCCATAAATTGAAACCAGAATATAAAGACCTAGAAAGCAAACACTTTTTGCAAGTCATTAGGTTTCTAATATTTGATGAAAATGAATGGGTTCAGTATGTATTGAGCTGAATACACAATGAGTTCATGTGGCTATTGAAACCATTTAAGATTACAAAGGATATTATCAAGAATGTAACTAGGTTAAATTCCTCTGGTGGATTACCCATGCTGAAAGCCATGAAAAACCAGACAGTGACTGAAGCTACCAGTGCCAAGTTTGACAAAAGGGCAATGACTATCAATGATATCATAGAACCTGATGTCAAATTTCCCTCCATGGTGATTGGGTACAAGATTTACTATTCTAGCAAGGAAAATTCTATCTCTGGAACTGTAATATATGCACCCTATCAAATGGTAAAACAAAATGCTGACTATGATCTTTGCGAGCTACTACAAAATCAGTTGATTGAGAATCTGAGCAAAATAAAGAAAGATAGGAAAAATATCTTCAAATATGGTTCCTTGATTATATGCTTGTTCTTCTATTTTATGAATGAAGTACTTGGAATTCAAGGTGTGCATTGGACAACTGACAAACCAGTGGCATGGCAAATAAGAGATCACCTTCTCAGCCTTGGTGACTCCCAAGCCCAAAAGACTGTCATTTGGGGCTACTTCAAAAACTTCTAGAGATTAATACAAGCAAGGGAGAGAATCCCTAAATCAATTGTGATGAAGTATGAAAATGACATATGTTTCATGGTTGACACAGATCAGTGCTTGATGGAAGCTGTAGAACCAAGGACAGTTTGGATAATGCCTATGGGTTATGAAGTGGATGGAAGAGTTTTGGATATGTATGCTCAGCATCTTCTGAGCACGCCTAAAGATACCTCTGTGGAAAGGTTTGGAACCTACAAGGAACTAAGTCTAAAATTACATGTAGAGCTCAGCCAGTCGGAAACCAAGAGGAAAGTGCAGAGAGAAGTTGAAAGGTATGCTGAGAGCATTGGCCTAACCAAAGAGACAGTAAAGTAGAACAGAGAAAGAATTGAAAAGATGAATAAAAGTGCTAAGCAGACTACATATGAAAAAGTAGAAAGTGAGCTAGCAGTCACTCTAGAAGTCCCACCAAGCTCCTCAAGGAAGACAAGGAGTTTTGCAACTCTTACTGAGCAACTCAAGTCCACTTCCACTAAGAAACAAGAAGCCACTCCATCCGGTGATGAAGGGAAAAGAAAGAAAACCAAGGCCACAAGAACCCACATGAGTAGAAAAGATGATGAGGAGACAGAGACAGATGAAGAAGTGAAACAAATAAGATCCAAGAAAGATACAACTTCAAAGACTTCTGAAGACCAGCTTTCGAGAAGCAATAAGGCCAGTAAAAAGCAAGTAACCAGTAAGGTCACTATGACTATTGATGAAATTGTAAAAACAATCACTATTCATGAAAATTTAAAACCTATCAGAGTCTACTATGATAATTTTGATCAAGAAAATAAGAAAATCTTGGAAGATGCCATTATCACATATTTGAATAAATTCAATAAAGCCCTATTGGAAATTCTATAAGAACTCCCTAAAAACCTAAGGAAAGTACTAGAAATGAGGAAAGAAGCAGCTAAGGATAAAGACATGGAACTCAGAGAGTATGTTCTCTCCACTTTGTGCCCTGTGATGACTAGAAGAGAAGCAGACAAAATCCTCAGAGAAGTTAAAGATAAATTCAGAAGCAAAGCTCAGATGAACAAACTTATGCTTGGTGAAACTGAGGAAATTACAAAAGAAATAGATGAAATTTTGAGAAAGGTTGTAGACAAGTATAAATATTTTATTATTTCAGAGAAACAAGTTGAAGAAGACAATTCTCTAATTCTGGAACTGGAAGCTCCAGATGAAGAGATTGACAAGAGAATTGATTACCAAGGTGTTAATTTACATCCTCTGGAGTTAATCTATGAAGAGACTAATGTTGGATTTGATTCATCAAATCTAAACGTTGGAGAAGTTTAGGAAAAGAACATCTCTAAGCAACAATCTAAGTTTGGTGAAGCCTCTGTTCCAGAAAAGGAACAAGTCAATCAGGAGGACATAGAAATGACAGACAAAATAATTGATGTAGAAGAAATTCCTCCACCTGATCTTTCTGGAAAAGAAGAGGATATTGCTGCTATACAGACCCCTCTGGATCAGGCAATGAGTAGTGAAGACAGGGAAAAGATTTCACCTGTAAGTGATACAAGAAATGATAAAGCATAGGAAGAGAAGGAAGAAAACCAAAAAGACAAAGCAAAAGAAGATGGTGCAAATGTTGAAGCACCTAAAATAGATGCTAAAAATTTTAATGATCAAATGAATGATTCAGAAAATGTTGCAAGAAACACTGCAGATGCAATGAAAAGTCTTCTTGAAAAGGAGATGATTGAGCTTGATGAGCCTGAACTACTCCAAAGTCTAACCAATCCAGATGCTCTCTCTCCCATTCAATTGATGAAAATAAGATCTTTAACCCAAGTAAAGGCTAGAGAAAAATTGTTAAAGTCCCATATGGAGGACAATGAGCTACTGGGGCTCGCAACTAGGATTTTGGAGAAGTTAATGCTGGTACAGGAGCACCCCTTCAACAAGCCAAATATACATCTAAGGGAGAAGACTAAGGTATAAATTTGTTATCATATTTTATGCATTTCTATGTTTGTTTGTGTTGTCCTGTGGGACTTGTGTTGTGATTTCATGTTTGTAATAAAACCCCATCATGTGAACCAGTGTTACAAATTTGGCATCCTGATAAGCCAATTTGAACATCTTGGGTAATTGGGGTATGTGGATGTTTAAATCAAGTGTGTTATGCAAACATGTGTCATATAATCAGTTAGATTTTTGGTATTTCGGTTGGAAGTTGTAATGACTCCAACTTCTTGTGTTCTGGTTAGAACTGAATGGAGAGAGATATAAACATTTTTTTGGAAAGAAGAAGAAGGGGGGATGAAATTGGAGGGAGGAATAGAAAATTCTGTCAATTCATTTTTACAAGTTCTATATTCTGTGTAAATTTCCTGTGTATTGAATTGCTCTGCGTATATTTTCTGTGTCAAAGTGTTCTATATATAATCTAATTTTTTGTTGTCGAAGATGCCTGATTGAGACCATTCCATGGTGGATTTATGTGAAATCAGTGGAATGGATTCTGTGCATAGTTTTCTACTTTGTTTTATTTTTGTTTGTGTTTCTAGCGGAATGGAACAGAGGATCCAATCTCTAGAAAGGTTTTCGTAGTAGAGAGCCTAGCATCTCTATGTGCTAGGACTCAATAGACTATAGACTGCGAGTTTGATTACAGAGGACGTCCTCAGTGTTAGATTTTGGTGTTATTTCACTAGAGGTATATTTCTTGTGTATATCGCAACTATATGCGAATATACATTTCGGTGAGAGTGTGATGGAAGTTCACCTTCTATGGATATAAGTGTCAATCCGCTGTAGCGGTCAAAGTGTATGAAGATTCATTTGGTGACTAGCGAATAGAAGGTTAAGTAGTGCATATTTAAAGTTGAGAGTATCAGGTTGGAAAATGTTTGGTTGAACCTATGGTTGAATCAATTTAAGATTCAAAGGTTCAATAGGTTCGTTGGTTCATCGGAGTAAGTGGATATCGGCGAGAGAAATTTAGAGTTGGCTGAAGAGCATGTATTGCCGATAGTTGAACCGACGATTGAACCAGTTTAATGGTTCAATGGTTCAATGGGTGTAGCGGATTCATTGCCGATAGTAATAAGGGTTGTCGATAGTTGAATCGATGGTTGAACTGGTTCAACGGTTCAACGGTTCAGCAGTTCAACCGATAGTTGCCGACAGTGTTAAGACTGCGAGATGGAAGTACATTGAACCAATAGTTGGAGGTTCAATGGTTCATTTGGTTCAACAGGTTCATGGGTCCAATGAACTTGGAGGTTTCAAGTGGTTCAAAGGTTCAACCACAACAATAGTTCTGGGTTTTTAATCTATTTTCACCACTTCATTGTGGGCTCTGCATCAAGTGGTATCAGAGAAAAGGAGTATCCTTTGGGTAGAAGAAAAAGACAAGATGTCAAAGGAGAAGGGTCAGAAGAGTACCTGGTGAAGATGACCAACAAAGTTAGTTGTTCTAGTGAAGAAACAATTGGCAGAGAGTAAAGTCATTAGGGCTCAGAATCAAGCTTTAAGAAATGAGTTGGAGAAGTTGATGGAAAAAGTAGAGAAGGGAGAAGAAAATTTTGGTGATGAAGAAGACGGGGATGAAGAGAGGATCCCTAGGTAGGAAGAGATGGAGGTTCCTGCAAACCAGAGACCCTTGCTCAATACCCTCAAATCCATGGAGAGGACCGTGGATATGAAACTAGACATGCCCGTGTTTGCAGGCAAAATGGATCCTGAATCAGTAATGGAGCGGATAGACTCCATGAATAATTTCTTTGAGACCGAGGAGATACCAAACCATCAAAGGGTAAAGATGGCACAATCCAAAATGAAAGGGGATGCACTAACTTGGTGGACTTTCATCCAAGATGACAGTGTGAAAGAGGGAAAGAATAGAGTTACCACTTGGAAGAAAATGATGGCTTTAGTGAAGGAAGCCTATGTTCCATTGGATTACAACATCCAATTACAAAAGAGGAAACAAAACTTGAAGCAGAAGGAGTTAGATGTCAGTTCATACACTGAAGAATTCATGAAACTCTATGTAAAGGCAAAAGTAAAGGAGGGTGAGGACGAGAAGGTGGCAAGGTACCTCAATGGATTGAGATTTAACATCCAAGAAGATTTAAATCTGCATAGCCCAGATATAGTCCAAAAGTGCTACCAATTGGCACTCAAGGTGGACGAGAAATTAAAGAGAAGACAAGAGCAAAATAGTAGAGGAAGAGGGAGATAGCAAAGAGGGGGAAGAAGTCCTTTCAGAGGCAGAAGAAATGGATTTGGATACTAAGGTGAATCAAATTAAGAGAGTAGCAAAGGAGACATCGGTCAAACTCAAGGAGGAATTTATAATCAAAGAGGAAATTTCAGGGGCAGAAGACCAGCATTTAGAGGGAGATCTCAGGGCAAAGGACCTCTCAGATGTTACAATTGCAATCAAGAAGGCCACATAGCCAGCAAATGTCCAGATAAGGCAACAAGTACAATGGGAGAAAGGAGGACAAATCTAATCCAAGAATCTGATTGTCAAAGTGTAACAAGCTCAAACACTTTTCCAAGTGTGAATGCTCCTGACAGTTATGGGTATCCAGAGAGAGGAGAAGCTTTGATGATTAGGAGAGCAATGACCACCATGAAGGTGCCTGACAAAGAGCCCCCATAGAGGAAATCTCTCTTCAGAACTACTTGCAAGGTAGGAGGAAAGGTATGTAAAGTTCTGATTGACTCTGGATCTACAAAAAAATTGTATCCAGTGAAATGGTAGAAAAGCTTAAGCTTAGAAGATTGCCACATCCATGCCCATACAAAGTCTCATGGCTTACTCAAGGTCAGCAAACAGTTGTGGAAAAGTAGGCTTGGGTAGAATTTCAAATTGGAACATACAAGGATAGATTATTGTTTGACATTACCAAGATGGATGCTTGCCATCTCCTATTTGGAAGACCATGGCAATATGACTTGAAAGCACACCATGATGGAGTTAGAAACAAATATTCAATCACCAGGGATGGTAAGGTGATAGAGTTGCTACCATTGATGGAGAATGAGGAGGAATCAAACGGGAAAGAAGTTAAGGTGATGATGGTAGAAGGCAAACAATTCATGAAAGAGATAGTAGAAGGTACAATTGCATATGCTCTAATTCCATGCCTAAGGGTGAATAAGGAGCAGTAGCAAGAAGTCAAGGGAGAAAAAAGGCAAAGGTTCATAGATCCTATTGTCCAAGAGCTATTGGACAAGTACAAAGGCGTCATCTCAGATGGAATGCCAAGGTCCCTACCACCTATAAGGGACATCAGCCATTGCATAGATCTGATCCCAGTATCTACACTTCCAAACAAAGCAGCATACAAGCTTACCCTAGAACAGAATGCAGAGGTAGAAAGGAAGATTGAGGAGTTGTTGGAGATAGGCCTAATTGGCAAGAGTTTAAGCCCATGTGCAGTACCAGTTGTCCTAGCACCAAAGAAGGAAGGTACTTGGAGACTTTGTACTGATTCAAGGGCTATCAACAAAATAACAATCAGGTATAGGTTTCCAATCCCTAGGATAGAAGATTTGCTTGATTGCTTGGGGGATGCTAAATATTTCACAAAAATAGATCTAAAGAGTGGCTATCATCAGATTAGGATTAGGCTAGGAGATGAATGGAAAACTACATTCAAGACCAATGAGGGGTTATATGAATGGAAGGTCATGCCTTTTGGTTTATCCAACACCCCTAGTACTTTTATGAGGTTGATGAATGAGGTCTTGAGGGAATACATAGGTAAATTTGTCATAGTATATCTAGATGACATCCTGATTTTCAGTAATACAAGGGAAGAGCACCTCAAACATATAGACCTAGTCCTCAAAAGGTTACATGAAGAACAACTAATGATCAATTTGGAGAAGTGTTTGTTCATGCAGGAGGAGATCATATATTTGGGTTTTATCATCTCACAAGGAAAACTAAAAATGGATCAAGAGAAGGTAAGTGCCATATTGTCTTGGCCAACACCTAGAACTCTGAATGATGTTAGAAGTTTCCATGGGTTAGCAACCTTCTATAGGAAGTTTATAAAGGGATTTAGTCATGTTTGTGCACCCATGCTTGACACCATAAAAGAAGGACAGAAGTGCAGATTCACTTGGACAAAGGAGGCAGATGATTCATTTGAAACATTGAAGAAGAAGGTGGCAGAGTAGCCAGTCCTTACACTTCCTGACTTCAACACGATTTTTTAGGTAGAATGTGATGCAAGCCACATGGCAATTGGGGCAGTACTTAGTCAAGAAGGTAGGCCTATTGCATTTTTCAGTGAGAAACTAAATGATGCAAAGAATAGATACTCATCATATGATTTGGAGATGTATGCTCTAGTACAGTCACTCAAAAAGTGGAGGCATTACTTGATGCCTAAGGAATTCATAGTGTTCACGGATAATCAGGCCCTTAGTTTCATAAACAGTCAAGAGAAGCTGAACCATAGGCATATGAAGTGGGTGGAGAATTTGCAAGCTTTCACCTTCACACTCAAGCACAAGAAAGGGCTCAAGAGTAAGGTAGAAGATGCTTTGAGCAGGAGGGCTCTAACCATAAATCAGATCCAGTTGGAGAGTACTGGCATTGACTCTTTGAAGGCCATGTATGATGTTGATGGAGACTTTGGGGAGATATACAAGGTATGTATTTCCTTTGGTGATAAATATCATGTTGAGTTCTCTGAATTTTTGATCCAAGATGGATTACTTTTCAAGGGTGGACAGTTGTGCATTCCACGGTGTTCTATGAGATTGAATATTATTAGGGAGAAACATTATGTGGCCATGGTAGGACATTTTGGTCTAGATAAGACTCTTGATCTTGTGAAGAGGCATTACTATTGGCCCAAGTTACAGTCAGATGTGAGGAGCTTTGTGGAGGCATGTGTGATATGTAGAAAGCAAAAGGAAGATCCACTAATGCAGGTTTATATCAGCCATTGCCCATTCCTTCTAGACCATGGGAAAGCATAAGCATGGATTTTGTGTTGGGTTTACCTAGAACAAGGAAGGGATATGATAGTGTCTTTGTTGTAGTTGACAGATTCAGTAAAATGTCACATTTCTTGCCATGCAAAACCACCTGTGATGCTTCATATGTTGCAGATCTATTTTTCAAGGAAATAGTGAGAATACATGGATTGCCATTGAGCATAGTGTTAGATAGAGATGTGAAGTTTATTCATCATTTTTGGAGGACTCTTTGGAAGAACCTTGGAACCAGTTTATCCTTCTCATCAGCATATCATCCACAAACAGATGGATAGACTGAAGTAGTCAATCAGTCATTGGGAAATCTACTCAGATGTTTGACGAGATAGCATGGAGAGAAGTGGGATAATATCCTACCACAAGCAGAATTCTCCTATAATGACACTAGCAATAGGAGTACAAGGAAGTCACCTTTCTAGGTAGTATATGGAATTCATCCAAGAGGTATTTTGGAACTGAGAGATCTGCCTATAGGAGAGTCTATTAGTGCAGATGGAGAATCTTTTGCATCAGCCATCAAAGAAGTGTATGATCAAGTCAAGACCCAACTCCAACAAACTACATTGAAGTACAAAGCATATGCTGATAAGAAGAAGAGAGATGTACAGTTTGATGTTGGAGATTTGGTGTGGGTTAATCTAAAGAAGGAGAGGCTCCCAAAAGGTAAACATACCAAACTAATGTAGAGGAAGATTGGACCATGTCAGATTCTGAAGAAGTGTGGACAAAATGCTTATGAGATCCAACTCCCTCCTGATCTTGGATTATCACCCATTTTCAATGTATGTGATTTAACTCCATACAAACATAATGCAAATATAGAACAAGAACGATTGCAGGATACAGCAGATGATGATATTCCTAAGCATGATCCACCAAAATTGAAGAAGATAATAGACTCAAGAGTGACAAGAAGACAAGGAACAAAGAGTACATGGAGTACTTGGTAGCTTGGTAGGGGAAACTGGACTCAGAGATAGTTTGGATGACTGAAGATAAGATCACAAATCATGGTACAGACCTTCAAACTCTCATCTCAAGTGGGCTTGAGATTTCTTCTCTCGGGGAGTATGGTGCGGGAGCACCCCTTCAAGCCAAATATACATCTAAGGGAGAAGACTAAGGTATAAATGTGTTATCATATTTTATGCATTTCTATGTTTGTTTGTGTTGTCCTGTGGGACTTGTGTTGTGATTTCATGTTTATAATAAAACCCCATCATGTGAACCAGTGTTAAAAATTTGGCATCCTGATAAGCCAATTTGAACATCTTGGGTAATTGGGGTATGTGGATGTTTAAATCAAGTGTGTTATGTTTAGGTGTCTTGTTAATGTGTTCACATCATGTCGTATGCAAACATGTGTTGTATAATCAGATAGATTTTTGGTATTCTGATTGGAAGTTGTAACGACTCCAACTTCTTGTGTTCTGGTTAGAACTGAATGGAGAGAGATATAAACATTTTTTTGGAAAGAAGAAGAAGGGGGGATGAAATTGGAGGGAGGAATAGAAAGTTCTATCAATTCATTTTTACAAGTTCTGTATTCTGTGTAAATTTCCTGTGTATCGAATTGCTCTATGTATATTTTCTTTGTCAAAGTGTTCTGTATATAATCTAATTTTCTGTTGTCAAAAGATGCCTGATTGAGACCATTCCACTGGTGGATTTATGTGAAATCAGTGGAATGGATTCTGTACATAGTTTTCTACTTTGTTTTCTTTTTGTTTGTGTTTCTGGCGGAATGGAACAGAGGATCCAATCTCTGGAAAGGTTTTCGTAGTAGAGAGCCTAGCATCTCTATGCGCTAGGATTCAACAGACTATAGACTGCGAGTTTGGTTACAAAGGACATCCTCAGCGTTAGATTTTGGTGTTATTTCACTGGAGGTATATTTCCTATGTATATCGCAACTATATGTGAATATACATTTTTGTGAGAGTGTGATGGAAGTTCACCTTCTGCGGATATAAGTGTCGACCGGCTGTAGCGGTCAAAGTGTATGAAGATTCATTTGGTGACTAGCGAATAGAAGGTTAAGCAGTGCATATTCGAAGTTGAGAGTATCAGGTTGGAAAATGTTTGGTTGGACCTACAGTTGAATCAATTCAAAGTTCAAAGGTTCAATAGGTTCGTTGGTTCATCGGAGTAAGTGGATATCGGTGAGAGAAATTTAGAGTTGGCCGAAGAGCATGTATTGCCGATAGTTGAACCGACGATTGAACTGGTTTAATGGTTCAATGATTCAATGGGTGCAGTGGATTCATCACCGATAGTAATAAGGGTTGTCGATAGTTGAACAGATGGTTGAACCAGTTCAACGGTTCAATGGTTCAGCAGTTCAACCGATAGTTGCTGACAATGTTAAGACTGCATGATGGAAGTACATTGAACCGATAGTTGGAGGTTCAACGGTTCATTTGGTTCGATGGGTTCATGGGTCCAATGAACTTGGAGGTTTCAAGTGGTTCAAAGGTTCAACCACGACAATAGTTCCAGGTTTTTAATCTATTTTCACCACTTCGTTGCGGGCTCTACATCAAATGCCTTCCTACCAGAAGAGTCCATTTGTTTCCCCCTCTAAACATCTGAAAAAAATGGTAAGTTCTGTAAATACTCATTTTGAATCCTTTGAAAAATCTACAGAGGCAAAGGACCAGAAAGAATTTCTGGATAAGAAATTTAGTGAAGTATAGAATCTAATAAGAAATGATATGATGATACTCGACATTAGCTTAAGGAGTATTCAGAATGCTTTAATTGATGGAAGAGATATGTACAAATTATGTCTATCATGGCCTAAAATTAGTTAGGATATTGAGAAGAAGATAAAGGAGCAAGAACATAAATTGTCAAATCTTTCTCAAATTTTTGATCCTCTAACAATTTCAGCTATAAGTCAGGAATGTCAAGTAATTAGCTTGATAGATGAGATAAAGAGGCTCGGTAAAGAAAAAAGTAACATTATGAAGAGAATGTGTGAGCTCCAGGAATTGATTGCACCCAAATTAGAAACCATGTTTAATGCCTTATTAGAAGCTCAGACTACACTTCAGACAAGTAATCCTTCGGATCTGACAAAGGCAGAGGCATATGCATTTTTACTGAGTGTACACATCTCAATTTTGGATGGAATAAAGGGAACTTGGACCTCTGAAGTTGCACAATTGAAAAATAGTTTTGCAGATATTCTCAAGTTCATGTGAATAGAAATTAATGATTAGTTGTACATGTTACCTAAATTTCACTACAGCTCATTCAGGTGGAGCTTTGAGTCAAAGTTTAAAAGGTACATTTCATCTAATCCTTCATACATTACATTCAAGTGCATAAATGAAATAATTCAAAAGATTATGTTCATTAAATTACTGCATTTATCCAAGTGTGTGTAATATAAGAAAGATTTATACAAATCTTTTTTGAACAAATAAATAATCTTTATTGAATGTAAAATGTACATTATCTCACACAAGCTGTGAGATTAACTTTCTTATTCAATGAAATTGAAGAAATAATTTATACATGAATAAGTAAATGAAAGTAAAAGTGCATGTAAGGATAGAAGCCAATCATTGTCTGAGAATGACTAGTTCTAGCTCATGTGTGTTGTCCTGTTGCCCCGAGTTGTCTTTGTCCTTCCTAGTTCATGTCATCTCTAGTTCCTGCATCTGGAAAAAGAGTGATGTTAGAGTAATACTCTAAGCAATGAATGGTCCCTAACCTAACATGTACAAGTACCTATGCATGTATAAACTGATCCTCAAATGCATTAAACAAGAAATGTATACTTTGGATGTCCTAGAAAACAAGCAAGTCATCAAACACATCCAGAGTATGCATTTATTTTCTAACAAGTTTGCTTCATGTGTAGATACAGGTGAAATTGTGTTTTTGAGTGATTCATCAATTTATATTATGAGTGGAGAAAATGTGGCTCCCACAAGGGTTGAGCACAGCTCGTAGTTGTTACAAAAACATTTCATATGTACTCATCAGATGCAAAGTACAGACTATGTGAAAAGAGAAGTAAGCATCATGTAATCAGGTCCATACAAGGGACTATCAAAGACAAAGAAATGAGGTTAAAGCATTCAACAATCATGACTATCAACAAATAGATAGCACAGTCAAGCAAATGGTCATAAATAAGAGACAAGAATGCCAATGCTACAGAATGAAGAGAGCAACAATCATCCTACAGGACAGTTACAGTCATGTTGATAGTCATATAGAAGACAAAGTCATGAGAGACAGTGGTGTTAAGAGATATAGGACAGTCTTGAGGCTCATAGGTAGTGCCTAGAGCAGTTATTGGAGAGTTAGCAATCACTGAGAACCACAATCAAGAGGACAACAACATCAAGAAGACATTGATCAGTCATGCAAGGATTTCCTAGAAACATGCAGAGGCTTCCAACAGTGAGTGAGGAAAGTCACAAAAGATTAGGAGATATGAGAAAGTTGTCATAGCATATTTTGAGGTCTTTGATAAAACACTTGTGGTCTGTGTCAAGAGTCACATTATGCAAGGTCTCAAGAGGATAGATCTTGGTTGAGGACTGTCAGAAGTTAGAAGACCTACACCCACTATGCAAAGGCCTATCATAACGTATACATTGAGCTCATAGTACATGTAAAGGTTGAGGGACAATCAATATACAAGAACATCAAGAAACAATGGTTAGTTAGTGCTAAAAGACTAGAAATGAGGTAGAGATATATTAACACAGTCAAAGGGCAGTGAACTATATTATTACTGTGCACAAATGAGGTTGTTAATCAACAAGATCCTGTGTGTCAGTGATGTAAGATAGAGTCCTAAAGGGCAGAGAGAACATATTCACTGTTAAACATTACAGTGAATATCCTCATATTCACCAGTAACATAGATATAATGAACATTTTACTCACTGTTCAAAGAGCTAAAATCAAGGTAGTCTTGGGGATAGTAGACATTAAGGAAATGGAAACAGAAAGTTGATGGTTTCAGATAGTATAATGACCAAGCCAAAGCCTACAATGGAATAGATAGTGATAAGGTTAGAAGGAACTCAAGCACATTTATCAGTAGTATGTGAGTATAACGACTTGAGGCTAAGGTTGTTCTTAATCATGTTTAATGGAGGACCGTGATTGATAAGGCACAATGAGCTAATCAAGGTGGATTACTCGTTGTTTTTAACTATCTCATGGTTTGTAGTTTACAAAAGGGTTTATTGGGGTTGAGCAGCAAGCTGTCAAGAGACAAACAAAATCAATAGAAGGATAGAGTGTAGTGATAAAGGAAGGTTGGGAGCTATGTTAAAGTGCAGTGACCAATACTTAGGGCAAAGTGATGGTAGCCTGACGAGGTCCAGGTCACAAAGGAAGAAAGGTCTGCCAGCTAGTAAGATAGTCATAGGTCTGTCAACTAGTAAGGAAACATGAATAGTCAAAGAGCTCATGCAATGATTTATTACTATGTAGAATGGAAAGTTATGACAAAACTCAGGTTTAACAGTCCATTTACAATTCAATCTTAAGACTTACTAAACCCTAGAAGGAATGTACTGAGTAGTATAGAGATCTCAAACTATGTCAAGGGTTTAATTTGTAGTTGATCACTTGTTTGGGTTTCTTAAAGATATATGAGCAAGGACATAAAGGATGACTGCCACAATTACAGTCATAGCCCAAAGGCCAGTCACGAACTTCACAAAGACCTTCATAATATATAAGGTGACAACAATGATAAAGAACAGTCTTACATACAGTCATACAAACATAGGAAGACTGCCAAACAGAGAATGAAGCCTTTCTAATCACAGCCATTCAGGATGAAGTAAGGGTTTTTGTTTTTCTTAAAACCACGGATAAAAATTTACTGTGTTGCCTTATTTTTTCTATAAAAGACTATATACACAAATTTCCAGGTGCAAAGAGAAGTGTTTTGAACAAAAATGATATATGTTGCTACTTTTTGTGGCTTTACATCTGAGAAAATAGTCATTTAAATAGAGAATGAAAACATCTAGCTCAGCCATGGAGAAATACAGAGATATACGTCAGATACAGTGAAGGAAAAGCTACAGAAAATCATGAAATTTGCATTTTTTGTTCTAGAAAGATGAAATAATCATTCTTACCTTCAGCATTTGAGTAGAAAATGTCGAGAAAGCTAGTGAAACAGTAGCAGAAATCATCTGTAGAAGCATAGCATGAAACCCTCATGTTGGTGGCTAGAAATGCAGACCAAAAATGCAAAATATGAAAGTGAAAAATGAGGGCACAAAAGTTTCTTTTGTGTTTCTTAGGGTTTCAAAACCCTAAGGACCTTATGGGTCTTTCTTTTTGTCTTTTATTTTCTTTTGCATTAACTTTAAAATTGCCCGTGGTCAAAACATCAAGAGTGTAATGCCTAGGTAATGCCACAAGGTGGCCTTGAGGTATATGAAGACTTTGTTAAGTCTTTTGTTTCCCTTTTATTAGAGTGTGCACTTCGGTACCTTTTGGCCATGTTCATTTTTATTTTTCTTTGCATGTATTGTAAAATGCAAAATAATAACCTCAATATGATGGTCATTATAAGTCATTTGGGGATATTGTTGTTTTAATGCAAAGGATAGTGACTATGAGACCTTTTTGCCTTGGACACTGTGTAGTTTTGAGTTGTGAAGATGTGGCAGACACATGCCAATGATATAGCATCTTGTTTTTCCTTGGAGGAGAGAAGGTTTGACTAGGTCTTAAGGGCAGTTAGTAGTTGGTTGATTGTTAAAGGGTATCTAGGAGTGTTTTATTTCTCTTAGAGTCCTTTTAAACTTGTTTTCATGACTCTTCATGTTTGACTAAGTCCTGATGGACTTTTTCTTGCATTATGGATACTTTTGGAGAGGATATAGGCCCTAGATTTTAGGCTTTTTGTGGGCACCCGACCCCAGTCAGTTTGAGATTCCTTGTATTGTGGAACCACTTGGATAGTGGTGGATATAGTCACTTTTGTGACTTTTTTGTAGTTAGTTCTTACATGCAAATTTCAAAGACTTGTGATTTTTATCCTTGCTCAATTTTTTTTGCCAATTTGTAATTCATTTTATCTCTTGGACATGTATACCAGTGATTACCTTGGAAACCAATAAAGATAAGTTATTTTACCTTCTCAATTTTTTGCTTCATTGTGTGCATTCGAATTGATTGATGCAATTACTTATGAGATTATCTATTTCCTTGTAGTTCTATCTCAATTTTAACATCTTTTGCATAAGAATATGCAATTTACAGGTCATAGGTTGTGTTGAAAATGCAAACATTTTAGTTGTACTGATATATTTTTCCTGCTAGGAGTAAGGCATATAACCTTCTTATGAAATATTTATGTAAAATCATATCATTTTGGGCTGTGTATGTCAAGTTACTTTGTTGATCAAACCAAGTGTATACAAGCTGTGTTTGCAGGTCCTAGTTAGTTTTGGTGCATCACCTTACTCATAGATTTCATTTTTATGCAATTTCTTATTCACCCTTTTCCTTGTCAAAGCAGTAGTTTAGGTGATAACCATAGGAAGATGGCCTTCTCTAGAGGTTGACCTCTTCTTTTAAAGTTACCCATAGCTTTAGAGGTCTTCCCATGTTTCAATAGATTGTTAAACCTTATGTTTAACAGGGTGCAAATCTCATTGATAACAGTACATATGCAGTCCTATATATAATTTTTTTAAAAATTTTGGCTTGCGGAGCCCACCCTTTACCATTGATGTCAAAGGGGGAGTGAAGATTAGTGAAAAATGAGAAATCTAGCTAAGGGGGAGTACCAGAAAGTAGTATGAACAACAGTATGGAGCACAAGCTAAGGGGGAGCTATTCCAACACTTAGTCATTTTTTACTAAGTGTTGCCATCAATGCCAAAGGGGGAGATTGTTGGCAAGAGACACTACTAGGCATGATAAGTGTTGTCATTGATGGCAACTAAAATCATCCCAATCATCCGCATAACACAATTTGTTCACACTGGAAGTCAGAATCAGAATTTGTCTAAGTCCGGGCAGTCAGGAATAGAGCAGGTGATAGGGTCCGGTATCTTGGTTCAGATCTATCCAGTGGAAAGACATGGTTTGCTACGGATCTAAGGTAGTTGTAAGAATTGTCAAGACACTCTAAATCTAGAATTTCATCCTCTGAAGATGAAGGACTCAAAAGATATTAGCTTCTGAGTATTGAGTTCTAGTTTGTCAGAGCAGACAGAAGAAGAATAGGCCAACCTTGTAGAAGATCTTGATTCCGGATAGATGGAAGTTATTTGTTGGACAAATGGTGATGATCAGTGATAGTGGCCAACATGAGTGATGATTTTCAAGAGCAATATTTGGTCCGCACCTTAAGTTATGCATAGATCTAGCCAATAGAGCAGAGCATTCATAAAAGTTCTAAGTGTTGTTGAAGCTGACTGATAGAATGATTGTAGATCATATTGTGGATATATATAGCCAATAAAATTGGATGATTTAGTGTGTGTGGTGTGTGTGAATAAGGCATATGTGAGAAGAGTAGAAATCTAAAGTGCGAATGAAGGCAGAACAGTAAGAAGAATAGAGCAAAGATGAAATGTGTAAGATCAGTTTTTGTACTTAAACGGAACTAAAATTCTTGCATGGGTAGATACTATTAATTAGTTCAAATCTCTGTCATTCTCTTGTAATATTTCCATAGACAGTGAACCTCCATTTGAGCAGTGAGCTCTGGGTAGTGAGCCTGAATGCATGTGCATTCTCATTTGTAAAAATACTTTTAATAGGGTATTATTTTTTATGGGTCAACCCCCATCATGGTTTTTCCCTTACTGGGTTTCCACGTCGAAAATCTTGGTGTCAAGTGTACTATTTTCATTTTTGTTCATGTGTTATTGATAAATGCTGAAATGTTTTGATTACAAGTTATAAAAGAAGATTAAGAGAAAGAAATTGTTAAAATTGTGTGACAACTGATTCACCCCCCCTCTCAGTTGTCTAGACCTAATTCAACACATATGTATGTATGTATGTATGTATGTATGTATGTATGTATGCTTGTATGTATGTATGCTTGTATGTATGTATATCGGTATGTATGTATGTATGTATGTATGCTTGTATGTATGTATGTAAGGTTTTTGGGTTTAGGGTATATAAGGACATAAGCCCTATAGTTTTTAGGGTTGAGGTTTTTGGGTTTAGGGTTTAAGGTATAGGGTTGAGGGTTGAGGGATTAGGGATTAAGTAATAGGTTGAGGGTAGAGGGTAGAGGGTTATAGTTGAGGCATAATATTTAGATTGTTGAGTGTATAAAATTAAGTGTGTAAGGTATGGGGATTAGGGTTTAGGATATTGGGTTTAGGATTTATGATATGGATTGAGGGTATATAAGGCATAGGGTAACTTAGATTGAGAGTGTATGGTTTAGGTTTTAAGTATAGGGTTGAGGCACAATATTCAAGGTTTAGGGTATAAGGGTGAGGTTATAGGGTATAGGGATGAGGGTTTGTGGGTGTAGGTTTTAGGGTTTAAGGTATAGGGTTGAGGATTGAGGGATTAGGGCTTAAGTATATGGTTGAGGGTATAGGGTAGAGGGTTAATAGTTTACAGTTGAGGGATAATGTTCAAGGTTGAGTGTCTAAGATATAGGGTTTAGGGTTTAAGGTTGAGGGTATAAGGCATATGGATGAGAGTTGAGGGTTTAGGGCATAAATATAGGGTTGAGGGTATAAGGTATAGGGTAGAGGTTTGAAGGTTGAGGGATAATGTTCAAGGTTGAGTGTCCAAGGTTAAGTGTATAGGGTATAGAGTTTAAGGGTTTAAGGGTATCTAGGGGTTGAGAGTTTAGGGTTTAAGGCATAGTGTCAAGGGTAGAGGGTTTAGGGATAGGGTTTAGGGTTGAATGTTTAAGGGTTGAGGCTTTAGGTTTGAGGGTTAAGGGATTAGGGTTTAAGGTATAGTGTCAAGGGTAGAGGGTTTAGGGATAGGGTTTAGGGTTTAAGGTTTAAGGGTCAAGGGTTGAGGCTTTAGGGATAGGCTTTAGGGTTAATGGATTAGGTTTTAAGGTATAGTGTCAAGGGTTGAGGGTCGAGGGATAGGGTTTAGGATTTAAGGTTTAAGGGTTGAGGGTTGAGGCTTTAGGGATGGGGTTTAGGGTTTAGGGTTAAGTGAGAGACCTAGATGGCTAAGGACAGATGGAGAGGCAGACAGGGAGTGATTGAGAGAACTAGAGAGGGGAGAGGTAGAGAGTTTAGGGGGAGATAGAGGTGAGAGATAGAGAGGTGTGGGGAGAAATAGAATAAAATGAGAGAGTGAAGTTGATAACTTGAGGGAAAGATGGGTAAGGAGGAGGGAGAGAGGTGGAGAGGAAGGGAAATATCTAGAGATCCTTGAGAGATATACAAGTGAGAGACCTACAACCTAGGGAGAGAGGGGTGAGAGAGATAGGGGAGAGATTGGGGTGAGGCAGATAGGGGAGGAGAGGGGTGGATAAGGGTTGAGGGTTTAAGGCTTTAGGGTTTAAGGGTCAAGGGTTTAGGGTTCAAGGGTTGAGCTATTAAGGGTTGAAGGGTTGAGGGATTAGGGTTTAGGGTTGAGGGATTAGGGTTTAAGGTATAGTGTCAAGGGTTGAGGGTTTAGGGATAGGGTTTAAAATTTAAGGTTTAAGGGTTGAGGGTTGAGGGTTGAGGCTTTAGGGATAGGGTTTAGGGTTTAGCATTAAGTGAGAGACCTAGATGGATAAGGATGGATGGAGAGGAAGACAAGGAGTGATTGAGAGACCTAGAGATGGGAGAGGTAGAGAGGTGAGGGGGAGACAAAGGTAAGAGATAGAGAGGTGAGGGGAGTGATAGAATAAAATGAGAGAGTGAAGTTGACAACTTGAGGGAAAGATGGGTAAGGAGGAGGGAGAGAGGTGGAGAGGAAGGGAAATATCTAGAGAGCCCTGAGAGATATACAAGTGAGAGACCTACAACCTAGGGAGAGAGGGGTGAGAGAGATAGGGAGAGATGAGACTGAGGTAGATAGGGGAGGAGATGAGTGGATAAGGGTTGAGGGTTTAAGGCTTTAGGGTTTAAGGGTTGAGGGTTTAAGGGTTGAGATCTTAAGGGTTTAAGGGTTGAGGGATTAGGATTTAGGGTTGAGGGATTAGGGTTTAAGGTATAGTGTCAAGGGTTGAGGGTTAGGGATAGGGTGTAGGATTTAAGGTTTAAGGGTTGAGGGTGGAGGCTTTAGGGATATGGTTTAGGGTTTAGTATTAAGTGAGAGACCTAGATGGCTAAGGACAGATGGATAGGTAGACAAGGAGTTATTGAGAGACCTAGAGAGGGGAGAGGTAGAGAGGTGAGGGGGAGACATAGGTGAGAGATAGAGAGGTGAGGGGAGAGATAGAAGAAAATTAGAGAGTGAAGTTGACAACTTGAGGGAAAGATGGGTAAGGAGGAGGGGGAGAGGTTGAGAGGAAGGGAAATAAATAGAGATCCATTTGAGAGATATAGATGTGAGAGACCTATAGTCTAGGGAGAGAGGGGTGAGATACACAGGGAGAAAGATAGGTGTGAGAGAGAGAGGGGGGAGGGGTGGGTAATGAGACAATGAGTTAGGAAACCTTTAGGAAATTAACTTTTTGAAGAAGTTGAAATATGGTTGTTTTGTATAGCAAGCTAAAATGTTCTCACATTATAACGCGAGTGTGTTTTGGCTTGCTATACAAATGGTAAAATAGCCAGGACACTTGTGATCTAGGCCCACATACTCTGTTATTCTCTTGGTTATGCGCGTGTTCTGACAAAAAAAATCTTTTTGATGCTACTGGGAAGTGCACATGCAAATTTTTTACATTCTACCACCTTTGCATGAACTTTCCACGACCTTTTTCTGGTTCGCCAACTTAGGAAGGAGGAAATAACATAGTTTTCCAATCGAATTTGATATATATCAATTCAAGTTTCAATTTTTGTAGTGTTGCAATGTTAATTGTGATTGAATTGTAGGAATTTAACATTATACATTGGTTAATTGTATTGTTGTTAGTAATTCTATTTGAGTGATATACAATTGAACGTTGAAAAGGAAGCAATTTTGTGAAAAACTCAAATTGTTGAGGAGTTTTATGCAAGAAGAAAAAAAAAGACTACATAATTGGGTAGTCTCTCCATTTGAATCTCTATTTTTTAGGCATGTCAAATCTTTACACATGTTCTATACATTTTCCTTAATTCTATTATGTTTCCTTATCATCCCTTATTATACATGCTTAATACAATGCTTTGATTTTGTTATTATGCATATTCCATGTTCATCATTGTTTGTTTCTCATTATAACCTTAGCCCCTCTTGACACATTTTAAACTACACAATTCTTTACACTTGTCAATTACATTTGATTAGAAGTTTCAAAATATTTTTCATGGTGATGGACATGAGATCACATTTCTTTGAGGCATTTTTTCATACAGCTCATTGCCTTGTCTATGTTGTTTGATAAAATGCTTTGGTAGACATGTATGTAAAATGTGGTAGCATAGACAAGGTAATGAGTTGTTTGAAAAAATGCCTCAAAGAAATGTGGTCTCATGGTGAGACCACATTTCTTTGAGAAATTATACGTCAAATAGTTCATGTGCCTTGTCTATGCTTCCACATTTTGCATACATGTCTAATAGGGAATTTGCAACTATAACATTTGACAAAAATCCCCCTTTTCATTATTCTTTGAGGGATGCCCATACCTTGTTTGAAATAGCCCATTTTGGAAAATGTAGGGGGATGCTATCAAAGGTTGTCGATTTTGACTTTACACTTTCTAATTGCATTATCTTGAAAGATTCTAAAAACTTTTTAACAAATCCATTTTGTGCATATTCTACAATCATTATGCTCCATGAGACCATATCTCTTTGAGGCATTTTTCAAAAAAATCCACCTATCTTGTCTATGCTTCCACATTTTTTTACACATCTACTAGGGTAATCTATAACTATAAATTTAAAAAATGCCTCTATTCTTAATGTTTTGATGAATGCCCATATCCTATTCCAAAGATCCTTTCTTGGCATAGGTAGGGAGGATCTTGACAAAGGTTGTATAATTTGGCTTCACACCCACTAATTGAATTTGTTGGGAAGTTTCCAAAACCTTTTCAACAAATCCATTTTGTGCATATCCCACAATCATTGCAATCCATGACATATCTCTTTGATGCATTTTGTCAAACAATTCACATGCCTTGTCCATGCTTCCACATTTCTCATAAATTGCTATGAAGGGAGTTGCAATTATAATGACAAAAATCCCCCTTTCTTTCAATGATTTGATTGATGCCCATACCTTGTTCTAAAGGTGGGATGTTGACAAAAGTTGTGGAATTTGGATTTATACTCAAGACAATTGTATTTTCTTGAAAGTTTGTAATGTCTTTTAAAAAATCCATTTTGTTCTTATCTTGCAATCATGGCATTCCTTGAGACCACATTTCTTTAAGGCATTTCCTCAAAAAATTCATGTGGTTTGTCTATGCTACCACATTTTGCATACATGTCTATTTTTGGACATTATATTGGTAGGTCATACGTTAGAAAATGGATAGAGAAAAGTCACTTGATAAATTCTTGCAAGGTAGAAAAACTTCAAAAAAATTTGCTTTCCATTTTCCTTGTGTTCTTAGTGCACTTGTTTATTCATCATGGTTGAGTGACATTTACTCTTCTACATGATGATTGTATGTACATTTTGTATGAAGGTTTGAATGACATATGTTTCATTTATTTTTTTGGATTCATTTTTTAGGAACTAATATTTGTCTCTTTATCATGCTACAAATAAATTCTCTATCATGCCAAGGAAACGATCGAGGATTAAACCAACACAAGAAGAGAAAGAAGCTAGGAATGCAAAGAAACTAGTAGGTATGAGGGAACTTCGTGAGAAGAGGAAATTGGACACGATTTTCAAAGACATACCAATTGAAGAGGAACCTCAACCATCAACAAGAGATATGGTATTGGTGGCACAAAGGAAATGAATGCAAAAACTTCATGCTATGAGAGATTTGAATACCATAGTTGGAGACACATCCTATACTGCAAGTCAAGATGGAGGGACACCATCTACCACATCTCAAGTTGAGAGTACGTCATCACTCACATGTAAGGAAGGAGGTACACTATCATTCCCACATCAACCTCAAGGTACATCATCTATTCCATCTCTGATCAAAGGTATGCCATCTAGCCCATCTCATTTAAATATTGATGAAATTCCTAATGTTGAGATGAATTTACCTTTCACAACACCACCTAGAATTTTACATAGAAAGCCAAAGTATTTGATTGATATTGATGAGAATATTTTGTAGCCAATGGAAGGTAAGATTCCAAAACGCACTTGTAGAAGATATGCTCATAAGATTTAGAGAGTGTTCTTTGAAAAGTTAAATGAGACCACAAGATGTCAACTATTCATTGAAATGATGAAAAGTATAAAGTATAGGTCCATCATGAAGATTCTTGGGTTGAGAACATCGGAGGCTTCAAAAGGAAAATCTATTGTCAAGAATCTAATGAGTGCATATGAGAGTGTGGGTAACACCTCATGCACAAAAGATAGTAATGTCACACGACGTGTCATTACATTGACAATAGTAAGTAATAAAAGAAGGAAATATCATCTAATTAGAAAGGTGAATCAAGCATTGAGAATTAATAGAAAAACTTTATCAAGAGTCGTTGGAAGGTGCCAAAGAATCAAGGACATCGATGACAAGGAATTATGGGCATTCTCAGGAAGACTACCATGAAAAGATGAACCAATTATTGAAGCATTGAGATCACTAATTGAAGACTTTTGGAAGAATTACACAAGGGTATCTCTAAATCAAAGGGATGTGGTAAGAAGGAGAATCAATAGTCAAAACTGTGAGCCACATCTAAAACATTTTTTGAATATGACTCAAACATAGTTTTTTGGTAAATTTCTAGAGATGTATCCTCAAATTAAAATTTGTTAAAGATATTTTGAAATGCTAAAACCTTTCTATGTCAAAATAAATCACACACACACTACTTGTTGTTGTAGATTACATATTAAATTTTCTAACCATTTTGATGTTTATCGGTCTATATGTTTAGATTTGCATACTAACAATGTTTTACAAGATTGTGGCATACATGCCCTACCAACATCTTCAAGAAACTTCATATCAATAATTTTATGTGTAAGAGAGGAAGGTCAAATATTCTACAAGAAATTATGCTTGGATGGCACATGTCAGCATTGCGGTGGCTTGCAACATATGCTAATATGTGAACATATGGAAAGCACACATGTGGTTGGAAATGAACTAGTAGAGTTTGGCAAGTATAAAACAGTGGCATACAATACAAAATATGGTAAAGAAGCAAAGAGGTGTGATTTGGTTATTCAAAAGATTCCAGTGTATCAGTTTATGTCTACATTTCGTGATAGTATAGTGTATGAGTATGCAAGGCATACCCATAGAGCTCAATGGTTGGAATTACAATTCAAGTTATGAAAGGACACATTTCCACTTGGTAGCATTGTTTCAGTCGTCGACTTTGTAGATAACTACAGTCTACAACCATAGCATGAGTGCAATCACAATATTACAACTCCACACAAATTTTTATATTTGTGCACATCACATTCATTCATGAGAATGATAGTACAAAGGATGATAGAAAGTTCATAAGGGAGTATCATTTTTATATTAGTGATGATTACACACATTCTACAGAGTTCATGCAAGGTTGCTTTCATGTGTTCTACAATGATTTGGCTAGAAGGGGCATATCATTTAGTCAACATATCATATGGTCAGATAACTGTGCATCATAATTCAAGAACTTGTGGATGTTCTATTGGTTGAGTAAGATGCATAATATTACAGGTTTTCAACATATGTGAAACTTTTGTGAGGCTAAGCATGGAAAGGAGGAGCATGATGGTGCAGGAGCATGTATCAAAAGAGCCATATCATGACAAGAGTTAAATTATAAAGACAATGCAAAGTTGACAGATGCAAAATCAATCATCGAGTGGTGTAATGCTTCGATGGGTCTAGGTAATGAAGGTAATTCTTCATATCGTAGATTTTTTTGGTTGATAGATGATACTAACATTGCACCATATGAGGATTGTTGTACACTGAAATGATCAAGTGAGCTATACTCTTTCAAAAGCTCAAATGCAGTTTCATGGCATGTCCATACGTGGAAGATGGAATTCCTTTGTTCTTCATGTACAATTCAAGCCTCAGATGAGTGTGAGTCAAAGGAGTGAGTTGACGAATGGTGGTTAAGTTATCTTAGCCCACTTCACACGTATCGTCCCTCGACGGTACTGGAATTGACATGGATGGAAGCATTAGTTGACTTTGACCACATATCAAATCTAGTTCAACCAGGTAATATATCTACTTGCATAGTTTTTGAAATTCCTAATGTTATCTTACTTTCTAGTGTTTTTGTAATGTTGACTAATTTTATCTAATTTGTTGCACATATCAATGTAGGGCATGTTTATGTAGTTATTGAAGATGAAGACAATGAAGAGGGAATGAATTATTACTTGTGTCATTGTGTTGAGGCTAAAATGAAATTGGAGGCCCTAGTTACAGATGGAGAAAACATCAAATACCCTATAGGCTCAGTGGTTGTTACTGGAACATGGCTTAGAAAGTACCCACATAAGAGTGTTAATGTTTGGCTATTTCAGGACTTTGACACACATTGGAAGATTCTTCATTACTCAAACCTTGTCATTGCATCCAATGTTCATTTGATACAATATCCAGGTAGACCTTTGAACAAAACCTTGTGGAAGTTGTGTGAGTCTAACCATGAGGCAATACTTGACACAATAAAGAGTAGAGTAGACTCGGATGGTTCATTGGATTAATTTGTAAGTATGCACATTGATTTTGTAAAATCATGTTATTGATATTAATGTATTGCAGTTAATAGCTAGACCTTTTGTTTCAATATTTCAAGTTTACATATATTTGTCTTTTTTTTGCTGCTGTATTTTTACACATATACAATGAATATTTGGTAGATTATATGCATATTTATGGTTTCACCATTTGACCATCTGGAGACCTCAATTTGTAAACTTGACCTTTGCAGCCCTAGATCAGACTTGGGAGACCCTTCCTCAACCATCATCTCACCTAAAACATCAACCATTTCCATCATATCCATCCAAAATATATCATATTTTTTTCATCTTAGTATTTTCATCCATTATCATAAGCTAGTCATCACAACCATCATCCTTAGACCTTGGTCCTTTCGGCCATTAGCCTACCCTTATCATCTTATCATTGTCATCATCATTGGATTTGAACAAATGAAGTCAAAGATTCTTGAACTTAATATTTCCATGGAGCAAATACAACTAGAAATAGATGATAAGAAATAAGCAATATCAAATGTAAGTGGAAAAAAAGAGAATCGGTGCAGTGGACACATGAAAGTGTTCAAGACATTGAAAACTCTATCAAACAAAGGGATGTTGTTGTCCTAAGCATTGATGATGGAGCAGTTGATCTAAAGATCAAAGTAAAAGATATGAAAAAGAAGTTACAAGATCATGGAAAGGAATAATGGGGGTGTTAATAGGTAATAGCCCTTAAGAGTCCAAAGTACAAAAAGGCAGCAATCTTTGACGAGCTATTACTTAGAAATCATGTCAATTAGAAATAATCCATCTGAGGCTATGAGATCATATAGGGCCCATCTACAATAACCTCTCTTAGTTTTTGATATCTCTGAGGCATTGCCTGAGGTGTCTAGTTTTCAGTTGATGGAAAAAGTGTCAAATGCATGCAATGTAAAGTTGCAAAGTGGTGTAACTTTCATTTTGCTCTTCATGAAACCAAACTGATAGTTCCAACACATCTGGATGGGTATGTTTAAGCTAGGCATTGTCCTTTTTCACACCCAAACATGCTGAAATAATCCGAGCTACATTGTACTGGCAATATCCCTTAAGAGTCCAAAGTGCAAAAAGGCAACAATCTTTGACGAGTTGTTACTCAAAAACTGTGTCACTTAGAAACATTCTGTCTAAGGCTATGGGATCATGTAGGGCCTCTCTACAATAACCTATCTCAATTTTTGATATCTCTGAGGCATTTTCCTGTGGTGTCAAGTTTTTAATTGATGGAAAAGGGGTCAGATGCATGCAGTGTAAAGTTGCAAAGGGGTGTAACTTTCATTCTGCTCTTTGTACAACCAAATTGATAGTTCCAACATGTTTGGATTAGTGGGTTTATGCTAGACATGGTCCTATTTCACACCCAAACATGTCGATACAGTCCAAGATACATTGTACCTGTGATATCCCTCAAGAGTCCAAACTGCAAAAAGGAAGCAATATTTGACGAGCTATTACTCAGAAAGCATATCAATTAGAAACAATCCTTCTAAGGCTACGGGATCATGTAGATCCCCTCTACAATAACCTCTCTCAGTTTTTGATATCTTTGAGGTGTTTGCACGTGGTGTCCAATTTTTAGTTGATGGAAAAAGTGTCAAATGCATGCAGTGTAAAGTTACAAAGTGGTGTAACTTTCATTCTGCTCCTCGTGCAACCAAATCAATAGTTCTAACATGTCCAGATAGGTACGTTTAGGGTAGGCATGGTCTTGTTTCACACCTAAACATGATGAAATAGTCTGAGCTACATTGTACCTGCAATATCCCTTAAGAGTCTAAAGTGCAAAAATGCAGCAATCTTTGACAAACTATTACTCAGAAATCATGTCACTTATAAAAATTTGGTCTAAGGCTAAATAATCATGTAGGGTCCCTCTACAATAACCTCTCTCATTTTTTGATATCTCTAAGGCATTTTCCTGTGGTGTCAAGTTTTCAATTGATGGAAAAAGGGTTAGATGCATGCAGTGTAAAGTTGCAAAGCTCGATGTAACCTTCATTCTGCTCCTCATGTGACCAAACCAATAGTTCCAACACATTTGGATTGGTGGGTTTATGCTAGGCATGGTCCTATTTCACACCCAAACACGTCGAAACAGTTTGAGCTACATTGTACTGACAATATCCCTTAAGAGTCCAAAGTGCAAAAAGGCAAAAATCTTTGACAAGATATTACTTGGAAAGTGTGTTAATTAGAAACAATCCATTTAAGGCTACGAGATTATGTAAGGCCCCTCTACAATAACCTCTCTCAGTTTTTGATATATCTAAGGTTACCCATGCTGTCCAATTTTTAGTTAATGAAAAAAGTGTTAAATGCGTGCAATGTAAAGTTGCAAAGGGGTGTAACTTTTGTTTTGATCCTTGTGCAACCAAACTGACAATTCCAACACATCTGGATGGGTACATTTAGGCTAGGCATGGTCCTATTTTGCACCCAAACATGTCAAAATAGTCTGAGATACATTGTACTGACGATATCCTTACGAGTCCAAAGTGCAAAAAGGTAGCAATCTTTGATGAGCTATTACTCAGAAACTGTCACTTAGAAAAATTTTGTTTGAGTCTATGGGATTACATAGGGCCCCTCTACAATAACTTCTCTCATATTTTTATATCTCTAAGGTGTTTTCCCATGGTGTCTAGTTTTCAGTTGATGGAAAATGGGTCAAATGCATGTAGTGTAAAGTTGAAAAGGGTTGTAACTTTTATTTTGCTCCTGATGCAACCAAATTAACAGTTCCAACACGTCTTGATGGGTACATTTAGGCTAGGCATGGTCCTTTTTTGCACCCAAAAATGCCAAAACAGTTTGAGCTATATTGTACCGGTGATATCCCTTAAGAGTCCAAAGTGCAAAAAGGTAACAATCTTTGATGAGCTATTACTCAGAAACTGTGTCACTTTGAAACAATTTGTCTGAGGCTATGGGATCATGTAGGGCCCCTCTACAATAACCTCTCTTAGTTTTGATATCTCTGAGGTGTTTTCCTATGGTGAAGTTTTTTCGATGCTCCAAAAATCGTTAGATGCATGTAGTATAAAGTTGCAAGGTAGGCTACTTTTTGTTTTATTCTTCGTAGGGCCAAACCGTTAGCACCAAAAAATCCAATTGGGCACATCTACACTAGGAATGGCCACTGCCCTTCATTATAAAAGTGTCGTAGTCTTTCCTATTCAAAGGGTCACAACTTTTCGCCTTTGAAATGTCAAAACCTAAATCATATCATCACTATTCGTGAGAACCTAAATTTATTTATTTGTAATATTGCCTAAGGTTGTATTCTTAACTGTATTCTTCAAGGATGTTATGGTTGTATTTCTCAATGATAATTTGTTCTCCCTTTTATGTTAGTGCTTATCAACCTAATACGCAAAGTATGAGGCGTACATGTGAATAAACATAATACGTGAAGTATACATAGGAAGCATGAAGCATACATGTGAATACACGTAATGCATGAAGTCTACACAAGAAGCATGAAGCATACACATGAAAACATGAAGTATACACAGGAAGCATGAATCATACATGTGAACACGTGAAGTATACACAAGAAGCATGAAGCATACACGTGAATGGTAGCATAAAGCATACACATGGAATGGTAGCATGAAGCATACATGTTGAATTGTAGATGTCTTCCAAGAATTATATGACAAACTTCTAGAGGTATGAAGTCACATGTAATAATGTCTTACTCATTTTTAGTTACATACTTCAAAGTGCATTGTATAATTACATGAATTTCCTTATCATGCTACAATCATCCTACATAGTATGGGCTTAGATGTGTAGTGGTAGAGAGACCTAGGTGTTAGATTGCATCATGTATTATTATATTCATAGGATTGATTTAATGTTCAATAATCTTAGAGGAGAATAATGTTCAAAGTTTATATATTTACAATTATATAAAGGAAGACTGCATGTAATACAATTGGACTTTAAATATTTGAAGTAAACCATCTACAAATATCCATTGAAGTGTGGATTTATAATGTAAATATGGATTCCATCAACAAAAAAGGTGTATTAACCAAATAGCCATATAGGCAGACATCAATATCTATCAATATAAGTATATCATATATACAAAATAGTCATATAGGCTTAGAAGAATGCCATATAGGCATACAATGTCAACTATATGCAATACAAAATATATGTCCACAAATGCCATATAGGCATATAACAAAGGAACCCAATAAAAAGTCATTCCCCTCTGGGTGAAGAAAATAGATCACGGGCAGCCTTTGATTTTCGAGGGGATGGAGACACATATGAGAGTGGTCTACTTCGAACTTGAGGGTTGCTCCTCCTATTTAGTTCATCATGGAGCTTTAGCTATTACAATAAAAAGTATAGACATTAATATATATAAATTACATTATAAAAAATGAAATATTTAACAAAATAATCACTTACCCCTACCAAATAATCTCTCTCCTCATTTGCCACAGTAGTAGGATCAGCCTATGGCGTTGTAATGTCCTATAGAAACCATCTAGATAGAAATTAAACTTCAAATCAATAATCATTTGATTTTTCAATAATAAACAACTATAACAATGAATGTAATTTGAAATTTACTAATCTGCCTCATACCCCCATCAAAGGCATGGAGCTATCAATTGCGGAAGACACACCATGCTCCATTTCCATATGAACATCAAGAGGTGTCTCCGCCTGCATCATCTGAAAATAAAACAACATTATTCAATTACAAAAATTAGAATAGTGATGTAGGTCATGGCTTATAATGTATGAGATAGTCAACAAAATTTTGAGTTCTTTGGTAGATGTGTATGAAAAAGTGGTAGCATAGACAGGCAGTGAACTATTTGAATTTTTTTGAGAGAATTGTTTGATAAAATGCTTTGGTAGACATGTATGGAAAATGTGGTAGCATAGACAAGGCAATGAGTTGTTTGAAAAATGCATCAAAGAAATGTGGTCTCATGAGGATTTTTAGGAGGAAGAGGTGCATTATCAATTCCTATAAATTAAAGAAATTTACATGAAAAAACCACTCAAATCTACCTATTTAGTAACAAATTCACACACACACAAAAAAAACTTACTCCTTTGGCCTCCCCAACGTTGTGGCGACATTTTGATGAAGAATCAGTGACAATTTGGTGAAGATTTGGCCTCCAATAATGCGAGCACACTCTCAAGGGTTTGCAGGTTGTGGGTTTGCAGGAAAACACAGATGCAAGAAATGGCAATTGTTTCTTATTTTGTTATAAACAGTCATAATGTGAGTGCATTATAACATGCTCGTGTTATGGCTTTTTAAAAAAATTTAAGGATTTTGGCCACCTTTTGGCCCCCCATCTTTTTGCACCTGCTCCTATGCAAGAAGTCGAGCAAAACATGAATCCCATGTTTGAAAAATTTAAAGGCATGAACCCAAGGTAGCATAGCAAGTGGCCTATCTTAAATGTTGAGAATAGGAGACCACCAAATGGATTGATGATTAATGGATATTCTATTATGAAAATCATCTCTAGCCCATCAAAGCCAGGGCTTGAGGGCTTCCCAAGATTTCCAAATGCTCTTGATAACAAATGTGCCTTGAATGGAAACAAAATATCTCAGTGTGAGGAGAGTTCCTATATCCAAGCCTTTCTAAACTAAATGACCTATAAGAGTACCAGTGAAAATGCAATGTTGGACAAGAATTTTATAGAATTCATTGCCTTGAAAGGCTTGATTAATCCATTTAGTGCACAAGGCAATGTCTTGACAGTGAATAGAAATCAAGCCAAGGTTACCAACCTCACGAGGAAGGCAATATATTTTCCACACTACTCAGTGAAAACCTTGAGATCCATTGCTGGAGGCCCATAGAAAATCTCGAAGGAGTTTTTCAATTTTCAAATAGGATGCCTTAGAAGGAACCCATCATGAAGAATAGAAAACAACATGGCAGCCATAATTTTTTAACAAACTTGAAATTTACCTACCAAAGACAAAGGTTTGGTAATCTAGTAGTGCAATTTATTTTCAATGAAGAGTAGAAAACAGTGTGGCAGCCAAATTTTTTGAACAAACTTGAAATTTGTCTGCCAAAGACAAAGGTTTGGTAATCTAGTAGTGCAATAACCACTTGCCATAGCTCCAAGGGAGAGGCTTGGAAGGCAAAGGGAATGCCCAAAAAATAGAAAATTTCTCCATGGTCAATCCACTTCCAGCCATAAGAATCCATCCAACTTGGTTCAGGAAGGAAGGATTGTCTGTAAGTTTTCTACCATTGAATGTTGGAGCCAAAGTCCTAGCAAAAGATGTCCAGGCATTGAAGGCCTTGTTTGACATTCTCCTCTTCCTCAATACAATTGAGAAAAGAATCATCAGTGAAATGACCATTCACTAACTGTTGTGAAGAGTTGGGAAGGGAAATCCTATTGACATGACTTTAGGAAACAACTTGAGCAAACAAGTAGCCAAAGCCTTTGGTAGCCAAAAGATAAAGAGCAAGAGAAAGAGGGCAACCTTGTCTTATGGATCTGAAAAGGCCAAAAGAGTTAGATTGTCAGCTAGAGATGGTGATACATGTAGAGGCATTTATAAACAACATTTAGACCATGTGAATGAATCGGGGGCCAAAACCAAGGGCTTGTAACATGGAAAGAATGAAAGGCCACTCAATGCGATCATAAGCTTTCACAAAATCAATCTTGATAAACATAGTGGGTTGTTGAGAATGGTGAGCCCACTCCATTCCTTCCCAAATATCAATGATGTTATCCAAGATAAATTTGGATTTAATGAAGCCTATTTTTTTAGGTTGAACAATGAGAGGTAATATCGAATGAAGTTTGAGAGCCAACGCTTTAGCAATGATCTTGTAGGAGACATTCAACAGCGTGATGGGCTGCCAATTATTGATATCCTTAGGGTCGCCAACTTTAGGTATGAATTTAATATTTCATTTTTTAATAAGAGAGCCCAATGAACCAGTTTGCATGGCTTCAAGATGAACATTGTGCAAGTCGTTGCCTATAATATCCCAAAATATTTTATAGAATTCACAAGGAAATCCATCTAAACCAGGGGCTATGTCATTGACCATGGAAAAGACCGCTTCCTTAAGATCACCTTGAGTGAGAATCTAGTCACAAAAAACTCACATGCAACAGCGGCAAGACATTATTGCAAGGCAAACTACCTAGCAGGAGTGACATCTTGAGCTGCAAACACCTGTTCATAGTGTTGAACAAAGGCTTGAAGGATAACAAGAATCTCTTAAAGAAGTTGTTGTCCTTCGTAGATTTTCTTAATAGATTGGGAGGTTTGATGAGATTTGAGAGATGTGAATAACTCCTTAGAAACTTTATCTCCAATCTTAAGCCAATGGAGCTGAGCTTTGAGTTGCATTCTGTGAGCTAAGTGAGCATCAACAATTTTCTTCTGCTATCTCAGCTAAGCCAACTAAAGGTAAGTGGCAGAGTCAAATGGTTAAGCCTCCAAAGTGGCGATGGTGAGATAGAACTCATGAGTGGTGACCTCATACAAGCAATGGTGAAAACATACAAGTTGCCTCCCATAAATGCAAAGAAACCATGAAGTACAGGTAATTGCATCATTCCACCAAGATATCCATCCCATGCCATGCAACTTGGACATGGTGCCAAATTCCAAACATGTTGAATGTGAGCTAATGTGGCTTTGTGATTGAGAAGAGGTGTTTAGAAAAAAATGACCTTTTTGCATCTTGGGTCTAGAAATTAAGCTACCACTTGATATGGAAAAGTACCGAAGAATGATCTGACAAGACAACATCCACCAGTGGTTCCACTAGAAAGGAAAAATAGTTGGAAAAAGTAAAGAAGGATTGGGTAGATATCATATCTCTATCAAGTCTCTTTAAGACTCTACAAGGTCTAACCCACAAATTGCTCCAAGTGTACCATTGCAAATTAACAATGTAGTGGCCAGCGTTGGGATCAAAAAGACCCAATTTATTATGCATGAAGAAAAACACCTCTCTTTCGCTAGTTGTCCAGCACATAGGCAAGGTGCGACTATGTCATAGACCATTTCAATCATATTATAATCCCTGCACAAAACCCAATTGGCGGCCAACATTGAATTTGAAATTCATCACCAAAGGGAAGATCTCTCTATGACATCATTGGGAGCATAAACATTAATAATCCCAAAGGAATGATTATCAACATTGAAAAGAGTCCACAAAACATGGTTAGTGGGGTCACATCCATGATCAACTAGGAGATAATGCCACGTGGGTGAGAGAAATGTGATGACTCCATGACCAGCTTCATAGTCACTGCAAAAAACATGTTTGGAAGGATAAGCATGATGCAGGAGCATCCTTGGTTCAAGAGCAATCTTGCATCAACCAAAAAAAATTTACATTTCAGTTTGTTTGCAGTTCAGTTTGTTTCTTTTCTAGTTCAGTTCAGGCAGTTAAGTCAGAAGAAGATTTTGTATTTTGGTCCAGTAGCATTTTTAGATCTTGTGGAGTTGGACTTAGCATCTACATTCATTCATCTACATCATATCCAGAATTCAAAGATCCACACTTCAATACCGAAAAGATATCGCTATCAAAAGATGATTGTTTCTCAGAGCAGAGCATCTAGATAATCACAGACAATCAACTGAAGGAGAAACTTGTGGAAGCATTTCCTGATCTTTGGATCCTAATGACACATCACTCAATGATCTTTGGTTCATGGCCGACCTTCCCAGGAGATCTGCATTCCATTCCATTCATTTTTTGAAAGTGTTCTATGCATTTAGGTCTGACCTATCTGTGTTCACACGTTACATCTCTTCTTTGGAATTTGTGACCTTCCTTGGCCGATGCGGAGGAATCTATTGGTCTGGAGATGATATATATTGATGTAATAGATCCTTAGGAAAGTAGTTCGTAACATAGTGATAGCTGATAGTTTAGATTTTGTGCGAAAGGAGCTTCCAAGCCTTATCTTGTGCATGTATGTAATTAGGCATGTGAGCCCTGATTGTAAGCCCACATGTTGCCAGGTGATCTCTATTTGAATTCTATGATATACTGAATGACTAAATCTGCATTTGTTCTATTTCTTTGAGTTGTTTCCATTGTGTTTACTCTTGCTGCATGGTCTAGATAGTTCATTCTGTGAACCCTCCTACCGTGACTGCACCAAGTGGTATCAGAGTGAAAGTTTGAATCTTTGGGAGTAAATTGAGCGAAGTTGGCGACGGAATTTCATAAGATCTTGTTGTGGATAGATCTCTGAATTGAGGCAGGTTACTTGTGTTGCAACTAATCGCTGATTGAGAGGCAGTTGTCACCTTATAGCCCAATCACCAAACTTGAGGTAGTTTACACTTGATCCTAGGAAGAATGTCACCGAGGAGAGTTGTTTTTGTTGGAACAATGGCTAGTAGAATAGATGAGATGAGTGAGACAATGAAAACAATGTGAATTCAATTAGATGTTGTTGAAGAAGATAGGTGAAGAGGGTTGACACCGAGACCTAATGTTGAAAGTGATGAGGAAGAAAAATTTCAATCTGTTGAACAAACTGGCGAAACCCTAGAAGGTAATGATGAAGAAGAATTAGATCAAGTAAAGATGCTGTGAGCTATTTCAAAGATTGGAAAGAGACCTAGAGTTGATGTGCCAAATTATACTAGTAATTTGAACCCTAAAGAAATGATTGACTGGATAAATGACATGGAAGAATACTTTGAATATGAGGAAATTGAAGATCTAGAGAAGGTGAAATTTACCAAGATAAAATTGAAAGGACATGCTGCTATATGGAGGAAAGAAGTTTAGTTAGAAATAAATAGAAGAGGAAAAGAAAGGATTACAAAATGGGATAGGATGGTGACAAAGTTGAAGAATCAGTTTATACTTGCTGACTATGAGTTGGAGTTGTTGAAAAGATTGCAAAACCTGAGACAAAAGGAGAAATCTGTGGAGTACACTGAAGATTTTCATAAGATGATCATAAGGATTGGACATAGTGAAGCAAGCAAGGAGAAAGTGGCTAGATACATCAATGGACTGAGATTGAACATTCAAGAAGAGCTAAGTTTGGTGAGGATGACATCTTTAGAAGAAGCATATCAGTTTTCCCTGAAAGTTGAAGAGAAGATGAATAAGAGACATGATCAGAGATAGAGAGGAAGAGGAGGTAAATTTTAGAGAAGTAGGACTTATTCTGGAGGAGACAGATCATTTCAGGAGCAGAACAAGTTTGACAGCCCATTTAAGAAGGATGACAGAGATACTATTGCATACCAGAGAAATGACAAAAATTTTCATCCTAGAGGTAACTATAATGCACACTGGAATGAAGGATATAGAAGAGAAGGAAGACGATTTGATAAGAAGACATTCAGAGGTACTTGTTTCAAGTGTGGAGCTGAAGGATATAGAGCATTTGAATGTAATCAAGGTAGTACAAGTAAGAGGACAGAAAATAGTGGAAGAGTAGCCTATGTTGAAGAAGAACCTATTGAGTTAGATGACCCCTGTTCAGTTGGTAAACTTAAGAAAGGAGAATCATTGGTGATGAGGAGAGCACTATTTCAAGAAGAGACAAATGAGGAACCACCGCAGAGGAAGAGCTTGTTCAGAACTAGATGCAAATCAGGAGGTAAGTGTTGTAAAGTCATAATTTATAGTGGTAGTTCACATAACCTAGTTTCAGAGGAGATGGTGACTAAGCTAAAGTTGGAAAAATTGAAACACCCCAAGACATATCATATAGCATGGATTCAGGATGATCATAAGGTACTGGTGAGTGAACAATGTTTGGTGAAATTTCATATTGGATCTTATCACGATGAAGTCTTGTGTGATATTATGCCTATGGATGTATGTCATATCTTGTTGGGTAGACCTTGGCAGTATGATAGAAAATCTATACATGATGGGAGAAAGAATACATATACTATAACATCAAATGGAAAGAGAATTACTTTGATTCCTTTAGAAGATGATCGTAAAGATGTGGTATGTGGAAATTCTAGAATTTGTTTGGTAGATGGAAGAAAATTTTTGGATGGTTTGAGACATGAGAATGTGTGTTATGCCTTGATTCCTAAGAAGCCTAAAGCATTGAAGAAAGAGACTGAACAATCACAACTAGAGGAGTTAAGAGACTTGCTGACAGAGTATGAAGACATCATATCAGATAATGTGCCTAATGGATTGCCATCTATAAGGAGTATCAGTCATCGCATGGATCTTATATCGGGAGCATGTTTGCCTAACAAAGAAGCATATCGAATGACACCAGCAGAGAATGAAGAATTGAATAGATAGATACAAGAGTTGTTGGGGAAAGGTTTGATCAGAGAAAGCTTGAGTCCTTGTGCAGTACTTGTTGTGTTGGCACCTAAGAAGGATGGAGAATGGAGAATGTGTACTGATTCCAGAGCAATAAACAAGATCACAGTTAAGTATAGATTTCCTTTACCTAGGATAGATGATATCATGGATTGTTTGAGTGGAGAAAAGTATTTCATAGAGATAGACTTGAAGAGTGGATAACATCAAATCAAAATCATAGAAGGTGATGAATGGAAGACTTCTTTTAAGACAAATGAAGGATTGTATGAGTGGTTAGTGATGCCTTTTGGATTGACAAATGCACCGAGTACTTTCATGAGGTTGATGAATGAAGTCTCGAAGAAATTCTTGGGTAACTTTGTGATTGTGTATTTAGATGATATTCTAATTTTCAGTAAAACAAAAGAAGAACATTTGTGGCATATTAGACAAGTTTTGCAGAGACTGAGAGAAGAGAAATTGTTGATAAACATCAAGAAGTGTAGTTTCATGAAAGAAGAGTTGGTATACTTAGGATTTGTGATTTCTACGGAAGGATCGAAGATGGACCCTGAGAAAGTAAGAGCAATTATTGAATGGCCTACACTGGAGAGCTTTGGAGAAGTTAGATCATTTCATGGATTGGCTAGTTTCTACCAGAATTTCATCATAAATTTTAATTCAGTTTGTAACCCTATGATAGAAACAATGAGAGGTGACAGAAAAGATTTTAAGTGGACATCTGGAGCAGATAAAAGTTTTGATTTATTGAAGCAGAAAGTGATAGAGAAACCTATTTTGGCATTACCAGATTTCAATAAGGTATTTCAAGTTGATTGTGATGCAAGTGGAAATGCGATTGGAGTAGTGTTAAGTCAAGAAGGTAGGCCTCTAGCATATTTTAGTGAGAAGTTAAATTATGCAAGGAGAAGATATTCAGTCTATGATCAAGATTTCTATGCCATAATTCAAACCTTGAAGAAGTGGAGACAATACTTGTTGCCTAAGGAGTTTGTGTTGTATATAGATCATCAAGCTTCACAATATTTGAACAGTCAAGGTAAGTTGAATCAGAGACATATGAGGTGGGTGGAGTTCATGTAGAGTTATACTTTTGTGTTAAAGCATAGGAGTGGAAAATCAAATAAAGTTGCTGATGCGTTGAGTAGAAGAAGAAACTTGTTGATAGAGATGAGAGTTGAAGTGTTGGGTTTTGATAAATTGAAGAACATGTATGAGGGAGACACTGATTTTCCAGAACCTTGGAAAGCATGTAAGGAACCTATTGTGACAGATATGAGTAAGTGGTTGGATTATTTCATTCAAGAAGATATGTTGTTCAAAGGAAATTAGTTGTGCATACCTAGAAGTTCAATGAGAGATAATTTAATCAAGGAAAAGCATAGTGGTGGATTGGCAGGACATTTTGGCATTGATAAGACAGTGGCTTTGGTGAATGAAAACTACTTTTGGCCTTAGATACATAAGGATGTTCAAAGATTTGTGTAGAGTTGTAGAGTTTGTCAAGTTACAAAATGGAGTAGTCAGAACACTGGATTGTATAAACCTTTGACAGTCCCGAAGAGACCTTGGGAAGACATAAGCATGGATTTTGTGATGGGATTGCCTAAGACACAAAGAGGATGTGATTCAATATTTGTAGTGGTGGATAGATTTTCAAAGATGGTTCATTTCATACCTTGTAAGAAGACAACTGATGCAGTGCATGTAGCTAAATTATTTTTCAAGGAGATTGTGAGATTGCATGGATTACCTAAGAGTATAGTTTTAGACAGAGACACAAAGTTTGTTGGACACTTTTGGAGGAGACTTTGGAAGAAGATGAAGATAGATTTGAAGTTCAGTTCAACTTTTCACCCACAGATGGATGGACAAATAGAGGTAGTGAATAGGAGTTTGGAAAACTTGTTGAGATGTTTGGTTGGAGAGAAGACAGGAAGTTGGGATTTGATTCTTTCACAAGTAGAGTTTGCATACAATAATTCAGTGAACAGGAGTACTGGCAGAACACCTTTTGAGATTGTTACCAGAGTGAATCCTAGAGGAGTGGCAGAACTAAGAGACATCAATATAGAAGAAAAGAGGAGTACAGAAGCAGAAGACTTTGCAGATCATATGAAGACAGTGCATAATCAGGTTAAGAAGCATTTGGATAATATGAATAGGAAGTACAAAGAGAAGGCTGATGAGAAAAGAAGACATAAGGAATTTGAAGTTGGAGATGAAGTGATGGTGTACTTGAGAAAAGAAAGATTTCTAGTTGGGACATATAACAAGTTGAAGATGAAGAAGTTTGGACCTTGTAGGATACTCAAGAAATTTGATTCAGGAAATGCATATGAAGTGGAGTTACTAGAGACATTGGGTATTTCACCTATTTTCAACATTGCAGACCTATACCAGTATCAGGAAGCAGAGTTCAGTGACAACATGGAAGAAGACTTGATAAAGCAATTACCACAACAAGCACCGGAGCAGATTGAAGACATTTTGGACAGTAGAATTGGATGTAGCACTAGAGGAAGACAATACAAAGAATACCTTGTGAAGTGGAAAGGCAGATCGGAAGAAGATTCATCATGGATTTCTCAAGCTGAGATGGACTGTCTTGGTTCTCCCCTAGCCCCAGCAAAGTGAGGGACTCACTTTTTCAATAACACCGGATGTCTGATGCAGGAGCATCCCTGGTTCAAGAGCAATCTTGCATCAACCAAAAAAAATTTACATTTCAGTTTGTTTCTTTTCTAGTTCAGTTCAGGAGTTCAGTCAGAAGCAGATTTTGTAGTTAGGTTCAGTAGCATTTTTAGATCTTGTGGAGCTAGACTTATCATCTACATTCATTCATCTACATCATATCCATAATTCAAAGATCCGCACTTCAATATTGGAAAGATATCGCTATCAGAAGATGACTATTTCTCAAAGCAAAGCATCCGAATAATCACAGACAATCAGCTAAAGGAGAAACTTGCGAAAGCATTTCCTAATCTTTGGAGCCTAATGACACATCACTCAATGATCTTTGGTTCATGGCTGACCTTTCCAAGAGATCCACATTCCATTCCATTCATTTTCTAGAAGTGTTCTATGCATTTAGGTCCAACCTATCTGTGTTCACACATTACATCTCTTCTTTGGAATTTGTGACCTTCCTTGGCCGACGCGTAGGAATCTATTGGTCTAGAGATGATATATATTGATGTAATAGATCCTTAGGAAAGTAATTCATAACATAGTGATAGTTGATAGTTTAGATTTTGTCGCAAAGGAGCTTCAAAGCTTTATCTTGTGTATGTATGTAATCAGGCCTGTGAGCCCTAATTGTAAGTCCACATGTTGCCAGCCGATCTCTATTTGAATTCTATGATATACTGAATGACTGAATCTGCATTTGTTCTATTTGTTTGAGTTGTTTCCATTGTGTTTACTCTTGTTGCACAGTCTGGATAGTTCATTCTGTGAACCCTCCTACCGTTATTGCACCAAAGTGTGCTGCAAACAACAAAAATCTTGAAATGTTAACTTCCTAGAGGTAGAAAATTTTTAGACCAAGGAACTTTAAATGAAAATCATGAATGGAGTATTTCTGAGGGAGGTCAATGAGACCTTGAACATTCTAAGAAATACAGTTCATTTAATGATCATCAAGAGACATGTCCTCATTATCCAACCCCTCAAAGGTAGAGTAGCTATTTTGTAGCATCACATTAGTGGCCTTAAAGCTTCCAATTTGGAAGCTAAGAAGCACTGGTTACCAGTGTTGTGGCACAAATTCACCTTCCAAATGCCTGGATGGGCTACGAGACCTCCTTTATCTAATAAGATGAGGAGAAGTTTGTCAGGTTGTGATGGCTATTGGCTATAAGATAGCTAAAGTGGTTGGCTTAGCCTTAGGCATTCTTGCCACATTCGACACACCAGCATCGGTTGGTTTTGAAACAATTGGAGCTGAAGCCCCCAACCCTGTCAGCTTAGTGGAGGATTTGGAGGTGCTAGCAACAATAGACCACCCTTCATCTTCTTTTACAAGAGGTGCTGACCCAAATGAAGGCTGAGAAGAGGGTTTCAGCCACTAAGTGGCCAAAGGACAATCCTATATCTTATGATCAGAGGACTGGCATTGATAGCATGTGTTGGATAAGTTGATATACTAAACTTGTTGAGAGTAACGAGTTTGACCAATTTGAATGTCCATTGATTCCTTGAGGTCTTTGGAGAGGTCAACCTCAACATAGATGTGTTGTTGGGGTCGATCTGAATAAAAATTCTCAAGCTCTATACAAACAACAGTGCCTAGAGAAGAAGCTATTTGGTTGAGAAAGTTCCAACAAGGCAAGGGTAAGATGGAGAATTCCACCCAAACAGGGACACGAATAAACTTTTCATTGGAGATAAAAGTCTCGGGTCTGAGATTTAAACACAAGGAGAGATGAGCGGACTTGCCATGGGCCTTGGCTGAGAACAACCTCAATATGGTTAGCTTCAAAAAAATGGAAAAGAAAAAACCTTTTAGTGAGGTTTTGCATGGCCTCTAGGTAGATTCCGTGTGGGGACTAGGTCCTGCAACCCAATTGCGAAGCACGCTTTCAGGGGGAACTCTACCCACAAAATACCCAATGTAAAATTGTCAAGCCATTTACAGGCATTATGAAATTCCACAATAGGACACACAACATCTAGAGGTAATTTAGGGGACATACCTCGTGAAACACCTTGGGAACAAATTTTTGAGGATGCTTGGGCAGAGGAGCCATTGGTAGTCACCATTAAACCTTCAACTCTAACAACAACTATCATGGAGGAATGAAAGGTTGAGGCTATATAAAGGGGCAGAAAATGCCCTTAGTCCTAGTGAATGACAAAGTGCCATAATAAATGTAGGCTAACAAGGATTTCCTACAGAGAGTTGCAATATGACATACGCATGAGAAAAACCCTAACAGAATAAAAACCTTGCAAATCTAATAAAAAATATAACAAGAAATACTCATTAAAGAAAAGAAATTAGCAAGTACAAATTTTTGTTGCCTAAAACACCCTTGCCAATGATGCATACCCCTATGTGGCATTTATTTCTAGCATGTAAGAAATATGTAAATAAAAAACTAATCTCTTATGTAACACTATTATTTTATGCTAATATTTATTTTTTTGCAAGGTTTGAATTTTTTTGGCCCCACTTTTGTTTTTATTTTTTATTTGGTTTCTCTAAAATTAACTAGTTAGATAAAGGTCAATAGAAATTATATTCCATAATTCTATAGAGTGATGAAAGGGTAAATCATAAAACACACATCAACATAAATTGCACACGAAAACTAGAATGATATTTTATTAATATGGGCAAAACATTACATTACAGATGCTCAAATACAATCAGAGGATGAATCCCCTACAGGCTGCAACACATTGCAGCTCCCTCTCTCAAGACTCTAGAATCTTCAGCCTTCTGTAACCCCAAATCAACTAGGGTTTCTATTTTCGCACACTTTTCTTGACTCGACACCTTCCCCCTTAACTCTACTACCCCAAGGGTTCCCAAAAATGGTCATATATAGCCCTTTTTGGCGGCCACCAGCTTAATTTTAAAATTTGCATCTCCCTCCAAAAATAGGTCAACTTCGCGGGGCCATAACTTTCGATCCGACCATTGGATTTTCAATTATAAAACCTTTTCGGAAAGCTCTCGAAAAGACGATTGTGCATAAGTAGTACCTAAAGGTAGACTGCTTGGGTTTCCCACCAAATTTCAGGCCCATCTGGAGACTCTAAGTGCCTTAAATTTGACTTTGAATATTTCAATAAGATTTTTGGAATTTGAAATTTTAATATCTCATAAATGACAAATGATATTGAAGTGATTTCTTCACTATTAGCTTCAATTCACCATTTTGGAGGTCCGTGTAAGATTTTGTATCCAACCGTGCACAAATGCAAACTTACTAAAAATAGTAACCCTGCCAAATTTAGCCCTTATTGAAAAGAAACAACATTTTTTTTGGTTGATGCAAGATTGCCCTTACACCCTGGATGCTTCTGCATCATAGAATTAAACTAGATAAATGTTTTGATTTTCATAAATACCATGTTGTCTATTAAAATTGTATAAATGAAATTTGAGATTTAGGTGGAATGAAAAATTATTTTTTCTAAAACATTCATATAGAAATATAAGATGTCTCATATTCAAGTCCCCTACACTTCAAAAGTGGTTTTTTTCCCCTCAAATTTGTTCAAATCTATATATACTAAAAATTAGAATAAATCAAACCTTTTGTCAACATTATTTTCATAAGTTTATTAAAAATCTAAAACTTTAAAAACTACACTTCACCAAATTTCCAACAAATATATGAAGAAAAGGTGGAAAAAAAAAACTAATACATTTTAAAATTTATGTAAAAATATAATTTTGCTTTGGTGAAGGAGAAAGACTACTTGACTTGTTTGCCAAAATTTAAAGCAACATAGATTTGTTTTGTTTGGTGGCCAAAATTCGTGTATGACCACTTGATATTCATGGAACAAGATGCTTGTATATCCATATGAGATAACGGTTAGAGTTCAAAGTTTTGAAAGGTTTATTTTTGGATATTTTGTAACTTATCAGTTGATAATTAATATTTTGGGAGACATAGGGGTGTGGAAATATTGCAACACATTGAATTAATAAATTGATAGTTATGATTTGTTGTACCTTACACATTTTTTTAAATATTTTTTTATGCCCACGTAGTTTTGGTGGTACTCAACTTAATTTGCTCTCTCTTAGGTTATATTGTTCTAGACATTTTTCTTTGGAGTTTGCATAATATTTTGTTCATTTTATTTATGAATTTCATGTAGTATTATTGCATAATAATAGACTCCTCTTTAAATCAATAAAAAAAAAAAAATTGACTTATTGAATGTTGGAAAATTTTGAAGTTATGTTCATGCAATTAAATGTTATTGTTGTAGAGAAAAAAAAGCTTGATAAACCTATACAATATTTTGATCTAGAACAAGTAAACAACCAAGCACAATAAAAAAATCACTATTAAAAAATTCAACCATTCTCCAATACAATAATGAATCTCTCTTACTTGACCCTTAGGCATATGTGAACAAAAATCCAAAAATCAGTACATTGAAAGCAATTTTACGCACTAAATGAACTCATACAAAAGATAAACATGAATACTTTAAAACATGAGCCAAAATAGAAAAACCCAAAATAAAACCAATTTTTTTTACTAGTGAGGTTGATCTCATCCCAACCATAAATATGAAAAAGCATACACACTTATCCAACAAGTATACTCTGTTGATAAAGGAGACAGATCAACTATAAGAAGAAATGAATCTTTAAAAAACACACTAGCGCTCCATTGTTGTCCAACAATCAATTGAAAAATTTATCCTACCAATTAGTGCTTTAAAACAACCTAAGACGCTCACCCATTCCTAAACCTGTTGCTAGAAATTTACTGTTTAGAAGCCCACTAACAAGAACACCATCATCAAGCCTACTGTCAAATAATTAAAAATAAAACCTCATGTCAAACTTATTGTTAAACAATATGATGTTTCTTATCCCAAGTCAATTGTCCAGAAAAAGAATACTCCAAGCCTGCTGTAAGACTTTGGTAAACTTTACCAAGTAACAGGGAACATGTTGGTCTAATGTACAAAGCTCTTGTCTAATTTTAATTACCAAGATAATTAAGTTTGTGTCAGGGTTTCTTCATCCTTAAAAAGTATATTCAGACACACACAACAGATCATCCATGGTGCCCAAATGAAATCAAAGATCCATAAATGGCGTGCCATAGATTGTATATGAAGTTCATATATATGTAGTTAGAAAATGAGACATAATTTTGCGTAAAAATTGTGACATGAAAATAGAATATAGAGCACACCATTTGTTTGAAGAAGAGTGCAGTAAATAAATGGAATACAATCAGGCAAAGGAGTAAGGATATGTATACGATTCCAAATTTGGTAGCACACCCCTCAATACCATGATTTGAATTAAAATATTCTATTGTAGGCACACCTATCATGGTGCAGGGATATGAGGAAGGTGCATAAATGGCACAGAGTTCTGTAGTATGACAGAGCCTATAGCAGTAGTTACATTATGAATCCCAAAGCACCTAATTCAAATCTGAGTGCTTTATCATATGTGCCAATTTTGTGAGAGATAAAAGGTACAAGTGTCATGAATGTGTAGGGATATATAGACACAGTTAAGTTAATCTGATGATGTTTGTGTAACAAGAATCTTGTTAGAAGTGAGTGACTACAGACACAGAGAGTGTTTGTTATAGAGGAAATATGAGTTGTGTGCCTCTTTTAAAGGAGTAACTTCTTTTGAACAATGTTCAATACAAAATATTTAATGGAAGAAATTTTTTCTCTTACCTTGAGCCTTGTATTTTAATTAATTGTATTAAGAGAACTACCACTTTCTATACACTTGGGATAATAGCAATTAATTAATTCAAAATATTTAATGGAAGAAATTTTATCTCTTGCCTAAGCCTTGTATTTTAATTAACTATATTAAGAGAACTAATACACTTTCTATACACGTGGGATAATAACAATTAATTAAAAGGGCAACTTATAAAGCCTATAGATCTAAAATTTTAATAATAATGTCTAATACCAAAATAAATAGTTAGGATGAAGGGTCTTAATAGTATCATTTGTGAAAGAAATTGGATAGATATGCACAGTGGTATTAGAGTGTGCATCTTGCAGGAAGGATTAAAAGATCACTTGAACTGTGCATGTAAAGAGCTCTATGAATGAAACCTAGAATCATATACAAATTTCTGTATATGTGCAATGGTGTGTTTTGTCAATGTTTATGTGTTTACATCTCCTTTTTGTTGGATATCATAATTATGGACAGTGTAGATTTAGTGTGTGCATAAATAGATGGGTGTAGATTTAGTGTGTGCATAGGGTTTGGTAGCATTTTGGGGGGTGTTAAATGGCATGTAATATCCATGTTTAGCAAAAACATGTGCAGGGCATGTTACGTGGTATGTAATAAATTAATAATACATGTTTATAAAAAACATGTGCATGATTATTGCTTCTGCATAAAGTAAAGTGTCTCAAGGATAATTATAGATGAGCTATTATTGTAATAATAGAAAGCATTTATGCACATAAAAGTATGCCTCCTATGCATATATGAGGGTATATAGAGTTGAAAGAGAGTTGAGTCCATACAAGTTTAGGTGAGCAAAGGGAAGGCAATGAGTGAATTTTAGTTTCCCTCTTGGTTGTTGGGCGAGGGTGGCCACATGCATGTAATCTATTATTTGTGATGTTAATCAAAGCTTCAATATGGTATCAATCATGTGTTGTTCAAGTATTGTTTAGTTCAAATATTTGTGCATACATTGTTAATATGTAGGTTTGCATAGTATATCTCCATACTATGAATTAAGTATTGGGTATTCAAATTCAAGTGCTTTAGGTGAGATTGTTTGTTGCGGTTGGCAAGTCAATACTTGTAGCTTTAATGTTTGGTTAGAAAGTTGCAATGTACAACTAAAAGAAAAACTAGTCTAACACCATATTGTTTTGCTCCCTATATTCCTACTATTCTTAATGGATACACTAAAATATTTAATTTAGATGTCAATTATATGCTCATGATTTTAAGAGATTGTGTTGATAACAATTAGAGGTTGACACATATGTTCTTTTTCTCACTTAATCATCTAAACTCTTTTGTTATGAATTATTTATAATATTTAATAGTGCTTCTTGAGAAGGTATGATGAATATTAAAAAATATATTTTAAAACATTTTAATTTTATCTTTGTTTATATAAATAATGGTGATTTTGAAAACATAGTAATTATTGAAAAATTTCTTCCGTCCTATATTTTAATGTATTTTTTTCTTGGAAAATTTATTAAATATAATAATACTATATTATAAAATATTATTGACACTGATTTTCTTTATACAATAAGTATAGAACAATAAGTTGTCATACTAACATCTCTATTAAATATAAATATTATAGCTATCACAAAGATATATAATATCTTAATGGAAAATTTCCAAACTTTTATTAAAAAACACTTTTATGGTAATCAAAACTAATTCACTCGAACCAATTAATATATCAACATCGTCCTTATATGCAATGCACAATTTTTTCTTGAAAGAAAACATGATCATATATAAAACAAAGTTAACATATGAATTCATTCCATACAATATATTAAAAAAATCTCATTTAATGGATTTGATTGAATGGTTAGCTTTGTTTTTTTAATTTTTCTCTAGAAATGGACTTGGATGGCTTTGTTTCCAATATCAATCTCTATCCTTCCTTGATAAAGTGTGTGGGGAAGCATTTTATAATTCTTACTAGTCTATATAAAAAAAAAGAGGTCCTTTTCATTAGGAAGCAACCTCGAAAGCCATAGGATTCGATTTTCTAGACGATGACTTAGATTATGTAGATAAAGACATAGATAGTCAAATTCATTTGACCTTTTGTTTGGGACTTTGAGCATTAGTTGATATTTATTAAAATAACTTTAAATAAAGTCGGATCAATAGTATTATATAATATAATACTAACTTGTCAAGTGGGCAGAATTCACCGTCTATCTTGAAATATTCTCAATTAGTTATAACAACCTTATCCACCAATGTAAAAGAGGAGCATTGAGGGTGACATGCATTTGGAATCAATTTTAAGTAATTAACTAATAAAATAGTATACAAGTTTATTATTAAAAAATTACCATTCCAAAAAGTTATACAAGTGAAGTCAGTACATTAATACGACGTGAAGAGTGATATTAGAGTATTTAGTTAGTTTTAACTTTTGAGCTTTCTCTCTCATTATAATGTTGTCTAATAACCCTCGTATCAAATTGATGTTGGATGATTACACAATCTGTTTATTGTCAATCCACAATATACTACCATGAAGAAGAAAGTCTATGAGCACTCATCTTTTTTCAAGGTTCTTGGTGATGCTGCCTCACCCCTTTCTTATAAACTTGCATCCAATCTCATTCTTAGGCTAGTGTTTAACTCCATTGACACATTGTTTCTTACATCTTTGGTCCTACCACCATGTTCCCATGATCTACTTAACCATTAATGCTTGCAGTTGACACCTCACCCTCTTCATCACCTCCATCAACTCTCTTCACCTACACCTACTTTGTTCATAGCTCAAAATTCTAATTATCAGCCTAGCTCAAACCTCCCTAGCTCTCTAAGGGCTTGTGACTAGCCATCAACCAACTCATTAATCTAGGAGAATCTATTAGAACTAAAACTATCTATTTTTCTCTCCTTCATGAAATTGTTGATATAATCTCAAATTGCAAAACCTGTTATGTTATCCTTTTCTTTCTACATGGTGTCACGTTTGAGAAAGACTTTACAAGTGGGCTAAAAAACACTGGGAAAGTTAAGGATAGTTCTTGGGATCCAAATTAGTAGTTTAGGTTAGAGCTATGTCTCTCTCTCTTGTTTATTTCCCTTAACCATGCCTAGGTTGTCCTTAATATAGCTCTTAGAACATTTGTGGCCAAACCTGCTATCTTCAATCCTTATATTTTGACTTCCATCAGGGCACCTCCAAGTCCAAATACTGGTTGTGGCTAGAATTTCTTTGTCTTAATTTTATTTTTTCCCTCTATTACGTGATATGTCAGTCAACTTGAAAACGTTATCTAGTGTTAACACATTTTCAATAAATTTGCTAGTCTTTGCATCCATCCCCATGCATATGTTAAACTTGACCTCTCCTTGCCCTTACCCAGGCTTATTCTAACTTAGATTGTGTAGATAAAGACATAGATAGTCAAGTTCATTTGACCTTTTGGGACATTGAGCATTAGTTTGATATTTATTAAAATTAGTTTAAATAAAGTTGAAGGATAAATAGTATTATATAATATAATACTAACTTGTCAAGTGGACAAAATTCACCATCTATCTAAAAATGTTCTCAATTTATTATATCAATCTTACCCACCAATGTAAAAGAGCATTGAGAGTGACATGCATTTGGAATCAATTTTAAGTAATTAAGTAATAAAATAGTGCACAAGCTTATTTAAAAATTACCATTCCAAAAGGTTATATAAGTGAAATGAGTACACTAATATGGCATATAGAGTGACATTAGAGTTAATAATTGTAACTTTTGATCTTTTCCTATTGTTATAACGTTGTCTAACGACCCTCTTGTCAAATTGGCACTAGATGATTATACAATCTGTTTACTATCAACCCGCAATATGCTACCATGAAGAAGAAAGTCTATGAGCACCCATTTTCTTTCAAGGTTCTTGGTGATACTGCCTTACCCCTTTCTTATGAACTTGCATCCAATCTCATTCCTAGGCTAGTTTCTGACTCCTCCATTAACACATTGTTTCTTATGTCTTCAATCCTACCACCACCTTCCCATGAGCTACTTAACCATTAAATGCCCCTAGTTGACACCTCACCCTCTTCATCATTTCCATCAACTCTCTTGACCTACGCCTACTTTGTTCATAGCTCAAACTTCTAATTATGGACCTAGCTCAAGCCTCCTCTAGCTCTCCAAGGGCTCGTAACTAGCCATCAACCAACTCACTAACCTAGGAGGATCTAATAGAGCTAAAACTATTTGTTTTCTCTCCTTGATGAAATTGTTGATGTTATCTCAAATTGCAAAACCCATTATGTTATCCTTTTCTTTCTGCATGGTGTCACATCTAAGAAAGACTTTACAAGTGGGCTGAAAACCACTGGGAAAGTAAAGGATAGCTCTTGGAAGCCAAATTAGTAGTTTAGGTTAGAGCTATGTCTCTTACTTGTTTATTTCCCTTAACCATGCCCAAGTTGTCTTTTAATATGGCTCTTGGAACATTTATGTCCAAACTTGTTATCTTCAAGCCTAAGATTTTGACTTCCATCCTAAGGGCACCTTCAAGTCCAAATACTTGATGTGGCTATAATTTCCTTGTCTTAATGTTGTTTTTTTCTCTTTCTTACATGATATGTCACTCAACCACATTATCTAGTGTAAACACATTTTCAATAAATTTGCAAGTCTTTACATCCATCCCCATGCATGTGTTAAATTTGACCTCTCCTTGCCCTTACACAGGGTTATTCTAACTTAGATTATGTACATAAAGACATTGATAGTCAAGTTCATTTGACATTTTGGGACTTTAAGCATTAGTTTGATATTTATTAAAATTAGTTTAAATAAAGTTGAAGGATGAATAGTATTATATAATATAATACTAACTTGTCAAGTGGATAGAAGTCACCATCTATCTTGAAATGTTCTCAATTAGTTATATCAACCTTACCCACCAATGTAAAAGAGAATTGATGGTGACATGCATTTGGAATCAATTTTAAGTAATTGAGTAATAAAATAGTACACAAGCCTATTTAAAAAGTATCATTCCAAAAAGTTATACAAGTGAAGTGAGTACACTAATATGGTATATAGAGTGACATTAGAGTTAATTTAATTATAACTTTTGAGGTTTCTTTTTCATTATAATGTTGTCTAAAGACCCTCTTTCATATTGGCATTGGATGATTATACAATTTGTTTACTATCATCTCACAATATACTACCATGAAGAAGAAAGTCTATGAGCACTCATATTCTTCCAAGGTTCATGGTAATGTTGCCTCACCCCTTTCTTATGGACTTGCATCTAATCTCATTCCTAGGATAGTGTCTAACTCCATTGACACATTGTTTCTTACATATTCCATCCTACCACTAGACCTTCCCATGAGTTACTTAACTATTAAATTCTTGCAGTTGACACCTCACCCTCTTCATCACTTCAATCAACTCTCTTCACCTATCCCTACTATTTTCATAGATCAAACTTCTAATCATGGACCTAGCTCAATCCTCCTATAGCTCTCCAAGGGATCATGACTTTCCATTGACCAACTCACTAAGCTAGGATGACCTAATAGATCTAAAACTATATATTTTTATCTTCTTGATGAAATTGTTGATGTTATCTCAAATTGCAAAACCTGTTATGTTATCCTTTTCTTTCTACATGGTGTCACATCCAAGAACGACTTTACATGTGGGTTAAAAATCATTGGGAAAGTAAAGGATAGTTCTTAGAAACCAAATTAGTAGTTTAGGTTAGAGCTACATCTCTTACATGTTTATTTCCCCTAACCATGCGTAGGTTGTCCTTTAATATGGTTTCTTGGAACATTTGTGGCCAAAACCTGCTTTCTTCAATCCTGAGATTTTCACTTCCATCATAAGGGTACCTCCAAGTCCAAATACTTGATGTGCCTAGAATTTCATTGTCTTAATCTTGTTTTTTCCCTTTCTTACATGTTATGCCAGTCAACTCGACCATGTTATATAGTCTAAACACATTTTCAATAAATTTTCTAGTCTTTGCATCCAACTCCATGCATACATTGGATTTGACCTCTCCTTGCCCTTACCCATGCTTATTCTGACTTAGACTATGTCGATAAAGACATGGATAGTCAAGTTCATTTGACCTTTTGGGACTTTGAGAATTAGTTTGATATTTATTAAAATTAGTTTAAATAAAGTTGAAGGATAGATAGTATTGTATGATATAAAACTAACTTGTCAAGTGGATAAAATTCACCATCTATCTTGAAATGTTCTCAATTATTATAACAACCTTACCCACCAATTTAAAAGAGCATTGAGTGTGACATGCATTTGGAATCAATTTTAAGTAATTAAGTAATAAAATAGTACACAAGCTTATTTAAAAATTACCATTCTAAAAAGTTATACAAGTGAAGTGAGTACACTAATATGTCATATAGAGTGACATTAGAGAACTAATAATTATAACTTTTGATCTTTCTTTATTGTTATAACATTATCTATCAAATTGGCATTGGATGATTATACAACCTATTTACTATCAACCCACAATATACTACCATGAAGGAGAAAGTCTATGAGCATTCATTTTCTTCCAAGGATCATGGTGATGTTGCCTCACCCCTTTATTATGAACTTGCATCCAATCTCATTCCTAGGTTAGTGTCTAACTCCTCCATTCACACATTGTTTATTACATCTTCAGTCCTACCACCATTTTCCCATGAGCTACTTAACCATTAAATGCTCACATTTGACACCTCACCCTCGCCATCAATTCCATCAACTCTTTTCACCTACACCTAATTTTTTCATAGCTCAAACTATCATGTCCACATTTCCCATGCGATCACAACACGCAAACGTGCGTGTCATGTCCACATGCGACATGTGGTCATGATACGAACTGTCAAAAATTTTCCTTTACTACTTTGAATTTCCCCCTCGCATGCGTAAGTGTGCCCGGATTGCGTACATTTAAGGTGTCAACGATACTGTTGTTAACGAAATAATAACCTTACGTGCGCATTCTCTAGGTTTGGACTTTCTACCTTTGTTAGATGACGTTCACTATGTTTACGTTCAATTTATTTATCAATGTTTAAATTTACTTGATAATAAATTTGCCTCTAACTGGTTTTCTCAGTCTAATACAATATTGTCACGTAACTACTCCTCTATTATAATCGTTTATGTAATTATTAAATTATTTATTTAAATAACTATTTAATATGTTTCAATTCCTTGGTATTTCATTTGGCATATAATAAACTCCGAACTCACAAATCATAATACAGATCAAACTATTTTTAAATTTATAATTTAACGTTCAATAAATATTGTTCCATTATTCCTTTTGCTATAAAGTATTTAAATATAAATGTTACCAAATCTCTCTCTCCCAAATTTGTTTAAATGAAATGAGTGCAACGATCAATTAAAAATTTTCATATTTAAAAACCATTCCCTTATATATATATATTTTTGTATAAAGATAAATATATATATTCTTAATTTTTTTTTTATTTGTTAAGTGCACTTATAAAAATCAACACATATATATATATTTCCTTATGTGAGTGTAACCACACCTCACTAACCACTAATATATATAAATATATATATATACATATACATACATATATGTATGTATATATACATATATATAATATTGTTTAATTTTTATTTAAGATTATACTCCACTCCAAGTATCTGAGTGCCTTGTTATATATTAAACCTCATGTTATTGAGGGAAGAGCAACCCTAACTTCTTCTGTCCCTTTTGTTGTGTTGCAGGATAGGGTGGAGCAGCGGCGGCGATGGAGGTATGGCGATGGGGAAGGGGGTCGCAGAACCGTTGGAAGGCGAGGATATGGTGGTGGCTGCCATGGCCAGTGGTGAGGGCGTTTGAGGACAACGAGGAAGGGGAGTGAGGTGGCCGCAGGGGGTGGCAAGGCGGAGCGCGGGATGGAAGCCGCGTGGGGTTTCAGCGGTGTAAGGGCTTGTGCGCAGGCCGCGGTGTTGCATAGGTTTGGGGGGTGTGGGGAGGGGTAGAGCCCCACCCAAAACCCACTTCATGGGGTGTGGGTGGGGCTCCGCCCCTCCCTACACCCTCTTTGCTTAAAGATTTTGCTGGGGGTTTAAACCCCCACCATTTTACATGTTAATTTTTGGCTGTGTAAACATTATTATCTGCGAACTCTATTTCTCATCGCATTTCTAATTTTGTAAAATTTAAATAAAATAAATATAAATATATATATATACATTTTTAGCATAAGATATTCACAATGTGTAAATTTCTCAGATTCTCAGTTTATTTATATATATCTGTAAATAGTTATATATATATTTATATATATATAAATAAATATATATATATATATTTATATATATATATTTATATATATATGTCATAGGAACTATACAAATTCATAATTTTCTTCAGTATTTCAGTTTATAAATTTATCAAATACTTGAAATAAATCAGAAATAAATATAGATTCCAATTTACAAATGTCAATTAAAATTCATCTTTTCACATGTACTTTCCAATGAAATGTGAAGAAGAAATTAAGAAATAATACAAAATAATTATTAAATCCTTCACTTCAAAAATTCATTATAATAGACAAGTAAATCATTTTTTGAAGAATTTTTATTGCATAATCAAATCAATTCTTAACTCTTTCCCAAAGACAAATTTACTTCCTATATAAATATTTGAATGTAATATTTTCACTGAACCATACAATGGATAAATATTTACAAGTTTACAAGTTTGTTATGCAAGTATAAAACAACTGTAAAAATACACAACTCTCAAACACTTTAAGGGAGGAATTACTCTCTTCCCCCAAATAACAAATTTTACAAATTCAGAGGGAGTAAACCTCTCCTCAAAGGAAAACCTATCCAGGATGAAACTTAAAGAACCAAACTCTCCTTGCCAGTAAGGATGAGTTACATTTTCCCCAAACAATTAAACTTTCCCATTTCTCTTCCATAAGCTCCAATAGAAACCTGCATAACCACAAGGAAGAAAGACACCAACCAACTAGCTCTCCTCCCTACCATAGACCCGCAAGAGGGTCACCCCCGAGCTAGGGAGATCATCCACACACCCAGTCTAGAATAGACCAAAAACACTTCACAACAATAGAAACAAACAACACAAAACACCCATAGTTTTACTCACAATACAAAAACTCAACTGAGGTGAGTTTAAAGAGGGTAGGGAAGTAGACTCACTCAACTCCAAGGTGTCATTCTTCTCAACATTTTATCACAGATTTTCTCATGGCCTCAAGCCAACAAAATTAACTTTTCTCATGGCCTCAAGCCAACCAAATAACCAAAATCCCAGGGATACCACAAATAGGCTCTCAAGCCTTAAGCCCTCTTGGCTCAAAATTACCAACATGCCCTCAAGGCATCCATATAACAAGAACAAGAATGCACTCGAGGAGGTTCACACCTTCCCTTCCCCATACATGATGAGCATTGTCTTCCAACTGGAAGAAGCTCTTTCAAACACCCAACACCAACCCAAAATAATAGAAATAACACATAGACAACCTTTGCAAATCCACATTCATCAAACAAGAACAGAACATACATGGGTGAGTAAACTGGCTCACTAACCTTTACAAGAGCTATTATGGATGTAGTTGAAGAAGAGCTCCACCCTTAGTCTCCTCCTCCAAGTTCTCCTTCTTTCCACAATAATCAAACCACTTACCCTCTCCCTCCTCCCTTCTTTAAAACAAATTCCCTCCATTTTCCCTTATTCCCAAGTGGCATTAAAAAAACTAAACCCACTACTTATCCATTATCCCTAGTGGACTTTAAACAATTAACCCCACTCAAGAGGTCCCCCACTATAGCCCTTTTCCAACACATGGAGGAATAAAATATAATAAGTAAAATAGAAATAAAAAGGGAGTGGATGACACACCACCCTTTTTATGGGGTACTCCCACCAAAAGAGAGGCACAAAGAGACAAAGCACTCCATTATTAGTGGATCATGGAGTCATTCCATGACTTGGAAGTGGGCCTGAGTGTGGATTCCACTCATCCCATTATCCCCATGCTCCCAAATTCGTCACTTAACTTCACTGTGAAGTTAAAGTGACCATATGGAGGTTATCCCAAGGTTATCCTAGTCAAAAGGGTCACCAGACCCATGGGGTATAACCCAGGGTTGATTTTTACCTAGTTAGGACTCCCAGAGTCAAGTAAAAACACAAGAAGAGGGTCTAAAAGAAATAAACTTAAACAAGACTCATAACAACATTTCTTACAACACATATCACAATACAAGTAATTCAGAGGGTAGACCTAATTCCCTTGACCCCATGCAACATTACAACATTACAACATTTTACCATACACGGAGTTGATCTTAGTTTCTCGTGGAACTAGATCGGCTCACAAGGGATACAACATAGGGTGTGGAATGATCTCCTGTATTTGTGGTTTCATTAGCAATACCTGCACACTCAATCTCGAAGTTAATAACACATAAAGATATCATAGCCGAAGCAATTTAAATATAAGCATACCTAAATATTCTACCATATAATCATACTGAAATCACATTAAAGTTCCATTTCTAATATTATCCATTCATCATACTCTTAAAAGCAACATCTAACTATCATTGCACGATTTGTTTTCTTAAAATTCAATTAGGTTTAATAAACAAAATTTTAGGATCAATAGTCCTTCCACATAAAAGTAATAGCAATAGCACTGCAAATGGTCTCATGAACATAAGTGAAAAAGGTAGGCCTCACATCTTGCCCCCCTAAGATTGTACTTCCTCCTAGAAGTCATCAAAGAGGTGAGGGTAAAGTGTCTTCAGTCTCGTTGCTTCTTCCCATGTTGTAGTGACCTCATCATACATATCCCACTGGACCCTAACCTGGTCCAGCTCTCGACCCCGAAGGCCCAGCGTCTGACGAGCCAATATGCGTATTGGCTCCAAAGCCAACTGTCCATCTGCCTCTACCTGAAGAGCACTCCAATCCAATATGTGAGATAAGTTAGAAATATATCGACGTAGAACTGAAACATGAAAAACATCGTGGATACGAGACAGGCTAGGTGGCAAGGCTAAATGATAGGCTACAGGTCCTATCCTCTCCAAAATCTTAAAAGGTCCTACAAACTGGGGTGCGAGCTTAGAGCCTTTTCCGTAACGAATTGGACTCTTATGCGGTCGCACTCTCAGGAATACCCTGTCACCCACTGAGAAGTTTCGATCCATTCTCTTCACATCGGCATACTTCTTCTATCTATTCTGAGCTTCCTGAAGTCTCTGTCTGATCAATGTGACTTGCTGTTCCATATCCTGAATTATTTCAAGACCAATGGCAACTCGGTCCTCTAACCGATCCCAACTCAAAGGTGTCTTGCAAGGTCTGCCGTATAAAGCCTAGTAAGGAGGCATACCCAATGAGCTATGATGCCCATTATTGTAGGTGACCTCAACCAAATACAGGTACTCCTCCCATCTAGACTAATGATCCATAACATACATGCGAAGCATGTCCTTTAACACCTAATTAACTCCTTCTGTCTAGCCGTCGGTCTCAGGATGGTAAGCGAAACTGAAGTTGAGCTGTGTGCCCAACGCCTGATGTAAGGCTCTCCAAAATGATGATGTGAATATGGAATCTATATTAGATATGATGCGGCGAGGTACTCCATGCAGTCTGACAATCTAATCTAGAAACACTCTCGCCACCGATGGTGCATTGTACGTTGTGCGTACCGGTGAGAAGTGCGCCACCTTGGTCAACTTGTCAACTATCACCATGATGGCATCATGACATCGCGATGACATAGGTAGACCGACAATAAAGTCCATGGAAATGGTGTCCCATTTCCACTCAGGTATCTCGTGAGGGTACAAAAGTCCTGCTGGATGCTGATGCTCAGCCTTGACCCTCTGACACTCAAGGCATCAAGCAACATACTCTGCAATGTCGCATCTCATCCTAGCCCAATGATATAACTGCCGCAAATCTGCATGCATCTTCTTCACTCCTAGATGAGCTGCATAGGGTGCTCTATGAGCCTCAGAGAGTATCACTGTACGTAGGTCACATGCATGGGGTACATAGATGTGTTGCTTATGTCTAAGCAATCCATCTGACTCAAGGGAATATCCTATGAATTTACCCTTCAAGACCCTCTAATTTTGGATTTCTTGTTGCACCTCAAGAAACCACTCATCCCCAGGCAGATGCTGTAGAATATGCTCTCTCAAATCCACCTTCAAAGTTAGAGTCAGGATCTCATGGCGCCTTCGACTCAAAGCGTCGGCGACCATGTTCACCTTTCCTTTGATGTAGTGGACATCAAAGTCATACTCACATATGAACTCCATCCAACGCTGCTGGCGGGCGTTCAAATTAGACTGAGTGAAAATGTACTATAAGCTATGATGATCTGAATGGAGCTCAAAACGTCGACCTAAAAGAAAGTGTCTCCAATGAACAAGAGCATGAATAACAGCTGCAAGCTCTAAATCGTGAGTAGGGTAGTTTAGTTCATGTGTTTTAAGTTTTCGCGATTCATAAGCAATCGCTCTACCACTCTACATAAGCACAGCTCCCAATCCCTCTAATGATGCATCCGTGCAAACAACAAAATCTTCTGCTAGATTAGGAACAACTAATATGGGAGCGCTGGTAAGATGTTCCTTAAGGATCCCAAAGGCCTTCTCACACTACTCAGTCCAAGTGAATCCTTTCCCTTTTCACTGAAGGGAAGTGATAGGATGTGCTATCCTGGAGAAACCTTCAACAAACCTATGGTAGTAACCGGCTAGTCCCATAAAGCTCCTTACTTCTGTTACATTGGTGGGTGCTGGCCAATCCTGAATTGCTCTGATCTTCGATGAAACTATGGAGATACCATCGCCTAATAATATGTGCCCCAAATACTGCACCTCTAACCTAAAAAAGGCACACTTCACCAAGTTGCCATAAAGCTGATGCTCACATAAACACTGCAATACCTGACGCAAATGGTCCACATGTTCCTCCTCGGTCTGTGAATAGATCAAAATGTCGTCTAGAAAAATGATCACAAACTGATCTAGGTAAGTGCGGAACACCCCGTTCATGAAACTCATGAACATTGTAGGGGTGTTTGTCAAACCAAAAGGTACCACTGTAAATTCATAATGGCCATATTTGGTTCAGAAAGCAGTTTTGTGAATATCTGCCTCAGTGATTCGTAATTGGTGATACCCAGATTTTAGATCAATTTTTGAAAACACTTTGGCTCCCTGCATTTGGTCAAAGAGATCATCAATCTTAGGCAGAGGATATCGATTCCTCACCTTCACTTTGTTCAACTGTCTGTAGTCCATGCATAGCCAAAGAGATCCATCCTTCTTCTTTATGAAGATAACTGGTGCGCCCCATGGTGAAATGCTAGGTCGGATGTGTCCCTTCTCTAATAATTCTTCTAACTATAGTTTAAGCTTTGTAAGCTCATGTGTAGACATTCTATAAGGTGCACAAGACACTGGTTCTACCCCTGGTACCAAATCGATGTGGAAGTCAACTTCCCTGCGTGGAGGCATACCCAGTAACTCTGGCAGAAAAACATCAAAAAATTCTCTCAGGATAGGGTGTTCATCTAAGGTAGTCTCAGGTTCATTCTCTGATCTATCACTGACTGTGATAGCAAACATCTGATAACCCTTTCGCATGCAGCGCTTAAGTTGCTAAGCGGATATCGTACGAGTAGTCGTGGGCTTCTGTATGCCCACTATCTCGACCGGTGTGCCATGATCGTCTATGCAACTAATCCTCCTCTGGTGGCAATCTAGCTTGGCTCTATGAGCCGCAAGCCAGTCCATACCCAGAACTACACCATAGGATCCTAATGGCATAACCCTAAGATCCCATGTTGTAATGAAAGATCCCAAGGAAATCTCACAATTTCTAACAACAGTATCAACTGACATTCTAGCCCCAGAGGCCAACTCGACCTCCCACCTAATGTCCTGCCTAGAAGCCACCAGCCTGCAATGTTCCACTAATGATGTAGACATAAAAGAGTCGGTAGCTCCGGAATCAAATAGGATAGAGATGGGAAAATCTCCAATCATACCTACTGTCTCTATGATTGAAGCCTGGAAATCAGCCTGGCGGTTTTCAACTGCTGCAAACATACGGTGGGATTTACCCATATCACCCAGTCTGCTCGGATCCTCCTGCACGAAGCTGTCCCCCTACTGTAAAACCCTGTGGGCACTCTCTAGCTAGGTGTCCAACTTCACTGCAAACATAACAAGGGACCCTAACCTATACCTATACAGTCTAAGTTCTGCTCGATTGATGTTGTCCTGATCTACCAGTGGACCCCTATGAGCCCCTATATGACTGCTGCGGCCTTGCGGGTCTCGCAGGTGGTCCCTGCTGTCTCAGATCTCTACGCGGGCCCTACTGCTGCTAACCTCTATTATTTCCCCCATGTGACCTTGGCTGTGTTCTAGCTTTCTGTTTTTGCTGTGACTGCTGTTGTTGTGGGGGCCTAGGAGGTAATGATGTTGAACTGAATCCTCCTCTAGGGGGTGGCTATGTTGGCCTACGGAAACTCTGTTGATGCTTCTACTATCCCTGATCCTGGAACTAAGGGCGAGAACTCTACCCCCATCCCTGAATCTCCTCAGCAATATAAGCCTTCTCGGCAACATCACTCAAAGTCTAGGGATCTGCCATCCAAATAGGCCCTGCTATACTGTGGTTTAGTCCTTTGATAAACTTATGCACTAGGAGTTTCTCGTCATGGAGATACTCTGCATATCTGGATAACTCTGTAAACCTACTCTCATACTGTGCCACTGAGAGTCCCGTCTGCTGTAGGTCATGGAACTCGTCTATACGACGTTGTCTATAATAGTTTGATAGGTATCGCACATTGAAGTGCTCAATAAAGGTCTCCCATGAGAGGGTGTCTAAGGAAAGGTGATGCTTACACTCCTTAGTGCACCACCAGGTAGTTGCTGCATCTTGTAATAAGTGTATTGCCACACGGGCCTTCGTATTGCCCATGTATGGATGCAACACGAAGCACCTGTCTAAACTGATAATCCAGGCCTCTGCCTCAACTCCCTTTGTGGTCCCGATGAAAGTAGGAGGGTTCAATCTCAATATATCCCTGATGGAATCTCCTTTATCTCTGCGCCCCCTGATAGGCTCATCTGTATGATAATCATAAGGCTTGGGACCCAATTGCTCTACTCGCACTGTCTCGTAATGCTTGGCATGATGTGTGGGGCTCCTGCTACAGGCCTTGTTGGCTGAACCAACCTTCTCTGTATCAGGCAACTCGACATAAGGCTCCACATGTGGTACCCCCTGTGGCTCTATGCGGGGCTCCACATGTGGCTCGACATGAGACTCAGCTCGTGGCTCCACGCGTGGCTCCTCTCGTGGAACATCACGGGGCTCGACACGTGGCTCTACGCGCGGCTCAACTATAGCCGATGGAAGCCTATCTAAGATAGCCTGTAAGGCCTATAATATCTGTGGTCCCATATCTGGTGGGGCTGATGGTGCCTACAGTACCTGAGGAATTGGTTGTGCCTGTAGAATTGGCTGAACCTGTGGAATTGGCTGATCTGGTGGGACTGGCTGATCCAGTCCCATAGCTGAAGAATCAGTGCGCACCTCGGTGGGTGGAGTGTGGCGGGGCTGTGCTCGCCGAACTCATCTGGGAGGCATCCTACAAAATGAGGTAACCGCCAATCAGTTTGGTTGTGGAAGTGATAATGTGCCTAAACAAGCCCAGTGTTTAAAACAACTTGGGCTCTGATACCAAATATCATGCCCACATTTCCCATGCAGTCACAACACACAAACGCGTGTGTCATGTCCACATGCGACATGTGGTCATGATACGAACTGTCAAAAATTTTCCTTTACTACTCTGAATTTCCCCCTCGCACGCATAAGCATGCTCGGATTGCATACGTTTAAGGCGTCAACGATACTGTTGTTAACAGAATAATAACCTTACGTGCGCATTCTCTAGGTTTGGACTTTCTACCTTTGTTAGATGACGTTCACTATGTTTACATTCAGTTTATTTATCAACGTTTAAATTTACTTGATAATAAATTTGCCTCTAATTGGTTTTCTCAGTCTAATACAATATTGCCACATAACTACTCCTCTATTATAATCGTTTATGTAATTATTAAATTATTTATTTAAATAACTATTTAATATGTTTCAATTCCTTGGTATTTCATTCGGCATATAATAAACTCCGAACTCACAAATCATAATATAGATCAAACTATTTTTAAATTTATAATTTAACGTTCAATAAATATTGTTCCATTATTCTTTTTGCTATAAAGTATTTAAATATAAATGTTACCAAATCTCTCTCTCCTAAATTTGTTTAAATGAAATGAGTGCAACGATCAATTAAAAATTTTCATATTTAAAAACCATTCCCTTATATATATATATATATATATCTGTTTTTGTATAAAGATAAATATATATATTCTTAATTTTTTTTTATTTGTTAAGTGCACTTATAAAAATCAACACATTTATATATATATATATATATTTCCTTATGTGAGTGTAACCACACCTCACTAATCACTAATATATATAAATATATATATATATATATATATATATATATATATATATATATATATATACATACATACATACATATATGTATGTATATATACATACATATATGTATGTATATATACATATATATATAATATTGTTTAATTTTTATTTAAGATTATACTCCACTCCAAGTATCTGAGTGCTTCGTTATATATTAAACCTCATGTTATTGAGGGAAGAGCAACCCTAACTTTTTATGTCCCTTCTGTTGTGTTGCAGGATAGGGTGGAGCGGTGGCGGCAATGGAGGTATGGTGATGGGGAAGGGGGTCGCAGAACCATTGGAAGGCGAGGATATGGTGGTGGCTGTCGTGGCCAGTGGTGAGGGGGTCTGAGGACAGTGGGGAAGGGGAGTGAGGTGGCCGCAGGGGGCAGCAAGGCGGAGCGCGAGATGGAAGCCGCTCGGGGTTTCGGCGGTGTAAGGGCCTGTGCGCAGGCTGCGGTGCTACGTAGGTTTGGGGGTGTGGGGAGGGGCAGAGCCCCACCCACAACCCACTTCGTGGGGTGTGGGGAGGGGCGGAGTGGGGTGTGGGTGGGGCTCCGCCCCTCCCCACACCCTCTTTGCTTAAAGATTTCGGTTGGGGTTTAAACCCCCACCATTTTACATGTTAATTTTCGGTTGTGTAAACATTATTATCTGCGAACTCTATTTCTCATCGCATTTCTAATTTTGTAAAATTTAAATAAAATAAATAAATAAATATATATATATATATATAATCTTAGCATAAGATCTTAATTTAATTACAATTAAATAAATAAATAAATATATATATATATATATATATACATTTTTAGCACAAGATATTCACAATGTGTAAATTTCTCAGATTCTCAGTTTATTTATATATATCTGTAAATAGTTATATATATATATATATATTTATATATATGTCATAGGAACTATACAAATTCATAATTTTCTTCAGTATTTCAGTTTATCAATTTATCAAATACTTGAAATAAATCAAAAATAAATATAGATTCCAATTTACAATTGTCAATTAAAATTCATCTTTTCACATGTACTTTCCAATGAAATGTAAAGAAGAAATTAAGAAATAATACAGAATAATTATTAAATCCTTCACTTCAAAAATTCATTATAACAGACAAGTAAATCGTTTTCTGAAGAATTTTTATTACATAATCAAATCAATTCTTAACTCTTTCCCAAAGACAAATTTACTTCCTATATAAATATTTGAATGTAATATTTTCACTGAACCATACAATGGATAAATATTTACAACTTTACAAGTTTGTTATGCAAGTATAAAACAACTGTAAAAATACACAACTCTCAAACACTTTAAGGGAGGAATTACTCTCTTCCCCCAAATAACAAATTTTACAAATTCAGAGGGAGTAAACCTCTCCTCAAAGGAAAACCTATCCAGGATGAAACTTAAAGAACCAAACTCTCCTTGCCAGTAAGGATGAGTTACATTTTCCCCAAACAATTAAACTTTCCCATTTCTCTTCCATAAGCTCCAATAGAAACCTGCATAACCACAAGGAAGAAATACACCAACCAACTAGCTCTCCTCCCTACCATAGACCCGCAAGAGGGTCACCCCCGAGCTAGGGAGATCATCCACACACCCAGGGTAGAATAGACCAAAAACACTTCACAACAATAGAAACAAACAACACACAACACCCATAGTTTTACTCACAATACAAAAACTCAGCTGAGGTGAGTTTAAAGAGGGTAGGGAAGTAGACTCACTCAACTCCAAGGTGTCATTCTTCTCAACATTTTATCACAACTTTTCTCATGGCCTCAAGCCAACAAAATTAACTTTTCTCATGGCCTCAAGCCAACCAAATAACCAAAATCCCAGGGATATCACAAATAGGCTCTCAAGCCTTAAGCCCTCTTGGCTCAAAATTACCAACATACCCTCAAGGCATCCATATAACAAGAACAAGAATGCACTCGAGGAGGTTCACACCTTCCCTTCCCCATACATGATGAGCATTGTCTTCCAACTGGAAGAAGCTCTTTCAAACACCCAACACCAACCCAAAATAACAGAAATAACACATAGACAACCTTTGCAAATCCACATTCATCAAACAAGAACAGAACATACATGGGTGAGTAAACTGGCTCACTAACCTTTACAAGAGCTATTATGGATGTAGTTGAAGAAGAGCTCCACCCTTAGTCTCCTCCTCCAAGTTCTCCTTCTTTCCACAATAATCAAACCACTTACCCTCTCCCTCCTCCCTTCTTTAAAACAAATTCCCTCCATTTTCCCTTATTCCCAAGTGGCATTAAAAAAACTAAACCCACTCCTTATCCATTATCCCTAGTGGACTTTAAACAATTAACCCCACTCAAGAGGTCCCCCACTATAGCCCTTTTCCAACACATGGAGGAATAAAATATAATAAGTAAAATAGAAATAAAAAGGGAGTGGATGACACACCACCCTTTTTATGGGGTACTCCCACCAAAAGAGAGGCACAAAGAGACAAAGCACTCCATTATTGGTGGATCATGGAGTTATTCCATGACTTGGAAGTGGGCCTGAGTGTGGATTCCACTCATCCCATTATCCCCATGCTCCCAAATTCGTCACTTAACTTCACTGTGAAGTTAAAGTGACCATATGGAGGTTATGCCAAGGTTATCCTAGTCAAAAGGGTCCCCAGACCCATGGGGTATAACCCAGGGTTGATTTTTACCTAGTTAGGACTCCCAGAGTCAAGTAAAAACACAAGAAGAGGGTATAAAAGAAATAAACTTAAACAAGACTCATAACAACATTTCTTACAACACATATCACAATACAAGTAATTCAGAGGGTAGACCTAATTCCCTTGACCCCATGCAACATTACAACATTACAACATTTCACCATACACGTTGTTGATCTTAGTTCCTCGTGGAACTAGATCGGCTCACAAGGGATACAACATAGGGTGTGGAATGATCTCCTGTATTTGTGGTTTCGTTAGCAATACCTGCACACTCAATCTCGAAGTTAATAACACATAAAGATATCATAGCCGAAGTAATTTAAATACAAGCATACCTAAATATTCTACCATATAATCATACTGAAATCACATTAAAGTTCTATTTCTAATATTATCCATTCATCATACTCTTAAAAGCAACATCTAACTATCATTGCACGATTTGTTTTCTTAAAATTCAATTAGGTTTAATAAACAAAATTTCAGGATCAATAGTCCTTCCACATAAAAGTAATAGCAATAGCACTGCAAATAGTCTCATGAACATAAGTGAAAAAGGTAGGCCTCACACAAACTTTGAATTATGCACCTAGATCAAGCCCCTCTATCCCTTCAAGGGATTTTGACTAGACATCAACAAAGTAACTAACCTAGGAGGATCTAATAGAGCTAAAACTATCTATTTTTCTCTCGTTGATGAAATTGTTGATGTTATCTCAAATTACAAAACCCATTATATTATCCATTCTTTCTACAAGGTGTCACATCCAAGAAAGACTTTACAAGTGGGATAAAAACCATTGGGAAAGTAAAGGATAGTTATTGGAAACTAGCTTAGTAGTTTAGGTTAGAGCTATGTCTCTTACTTGTTTATTTTCCTTAACCATGCATAGGTTGTCCTTTAATATGACTCTTGGAACATTTGTGGTCAAACCTGCTATCTTCAAGCCTAAGATTTTGACTTCCATCCCAATGGCACCTCCAAGCCCAAATACTTGATGTGGCCAGAATTTTCTTGTCTTAATCTTATTTTTTTCCCTTTCTTACATGATATACCAGTCAACTTGACTGCATTATCTAGTGTAATCACATTTTTAATAATTTTTCTAGTCTTTGCATCCATCCCCATGCATACATTAAAGTTGACCTCTCCTTTCCCGTACCCAATCTTATTCATCTCTATGGTCTTGGTTGAGGTGATCCAATTAGTTGAGATTGTTAACAAGTTAAATATCAACTTTTATAGAAGACAAGAGTGACATATGATTCAATATTTCCCTATACATAAACCTTTCCCTATTTCCTCCCTTCTCATAGTTCTAAACCACATATTATTATTCCTCTTGCTTCCCATTCAAATCTCCTACCCAACTTCTACCTATTATTTTGTCTTCTTCACCCTCTAGTCCTCCCCATTCCCCTATGATTCCAACTTCCTTACATCCCACTACTCTCTCTCAATTTTCATATGAATCCCACCACTTTCTCTATACAAATTCCTTGAAGGATGCAATCCTCAACTACACTTGGTGCTCTCCCATTCTCCATCATAATTTGCTTCCTTAGCTCCACTACCTACTCACCTCACCTACTTCTCCTCCTTACCACTCTTCTCCCCATTTCTCCAATCCAACCTCATTCTTACTCCCCTCCTCTCAAATTTCCCATTTCATTATGAAAGGAAGCAAGGTATGAGAAAACACTTCCTACACTAAACTTATGTAGAGAGTGTTGTACAAATTTCAATCTTTTAACAATTATAGAAAGTAGAAACACATATGAACATAAAATAACAATGTTCCATAACATAGGTGTACATGGGGAAACCCTTTCAAGAGAAAAACCCCATACTCCAAAGCAACTCGATGTATTATTCAATAAACAACATAGTTACAATACACTTGTAGAGAAAGTCTTCATATGAGTATCACCAACCAAAGATATGGAGGAATTCTAATAGCATAACAATACCCACAAAGCTTGCTATATAAACTCCATCTCAAGCACCCAATAAATAGGAGATACACTATATGAAACCATAAAATGGTAGTTAGAAAACCATGAGATAAAACCACCCAGAATTTGCAAAAACATAATGATGGCTTAGCATTACTTCAACATCAAGGGAAACATAGCAGTGCTAAAAAGAAAAAAATAATTTTAGAAGTGAGTGGACATAAAGAATATGCTCAATAATTCAAGGTAAAAACTCCAAATGCATTTCAGACGACTTGGTCCCCATCAGCGGAGTGAGAAAATACAATGAAGTTTAAGCCTATAAATAGGCCACTCACACCATGAAAGGTCATGACCCATCAAGGGGTCACATTATTTCGTATCTCAAAGTGACCTTTTGGGAAAATTAATTAAATAAACACATATTAACTAACCAAGGTAGCAATGGGCCAAAAAATAGGAGAGGGCCCGTGACCTTCCCAGGAGGTCACCCATCCCACGACTACTCTAGCCCGTGTGCACTCAACAACGTAGTTCTAAAGGGGATCCATAACTGGTGAGACAAATGGGAATACATGAATAGAGTAGAGGTTAGAAAAATATGAATATCAACCAAGCCCATAATGAGGTCTAAGTATCTCAATTAAAGGCAATTTTTACAAAGAAAAGCATGCAATGGCTTGTGATTCCTCCAACAAATAAGTCCTCAGGGAATGTGTCGCAGTTTAGGATCAGAAGGAGCACATCAACACTAAGATTTAGCTTCTTGGCAAAATGGGTATTGTCCATTTTAAGAATAAGAGGGATATGCTTTGGCTTGAGGCTGCGACGTGTAAAAACTCTAGCAAAGAATTGAGCAAGCAAAGATGGATGATCATCAAACCAAATCTTATTGAACAAAGGTAGAAGAAAGTGCACAATGTATCCTCTGGCTCGGAGAGCATTGAAGAAATAGTTATGAATGGCTAAGAAGCCATCATGATTACTTTCTGTAATGAGGAAGTGCTTGAGCTCGCTAACAATGAAGGAAGTCTTTTGGTGTAATTGATGGTGGGAGGAGGCTGGGATGTATTGGTAAGCATTTATTGATTTCTAAAAGCACTTGGTGCTCAAAATACCAGAGCAATTAAAATCCTTACCCTTGAGAAGAATAACATCCAAGAAGGCAACCTCAACTTTAGAGACCACGGAAGTAATGTTGATAGTGTCATAAATGGACCCAAATTGTGACAAGAAAAGATCCAAGGATGCACGAGAACCATGCCAAACCCTGACAACATCATCAATGAATCTTTTGTAGAAAAGGAGATCCCGTATATCAATAGAATCCCAAACCTGCAACTCCAAATAACATAGAAAAAGGTATGCATAAATAACAAAAAAATTGCTACCCATTGCAATACCACGAATCTGCTTGTAAAATTTCCCTCTGAACTCCAAGTAATGTTGTGTGAGAACCAACCTGGCAAGATTGATAATAAAATCTATTAAAGGTCCCAAGAAGACATCCTTTCAAAAATGTCGAAGGACAATGAGGCCTGATTTAGTAGAAATACTAGGATACAAACTTTCGACATCAAAAGTGAATAACAAAATGTCCCAAGGAAAAACTTTGTCATGAAGATCATTAATCAAAGACAGGGAGTCAACCAGGTGGTTATTCTAGGCAAGGAGGATAGGAAGAATAGTATGATGAAGCCAATGTGAATCCAGTTCAAGTAAGAAACCACAAAAGGAACAAATAGGTCTACCCACCAAGATAGGATTAAGAACAAAACTAAAAAGACATGCATCCCTAAGGTGGGATTATGTACAAGAAGAGAGGAAGAAGATAGGCAAAGCAAAGATTACATCTTGGGATAGAATGGTTGCAAAATTGGAAGGTAAATTCCTACCTAGTGATTATGCCATTCAGTTATATAGAAAGTTGCAAAATTTGAAGCAAAAAGACATGGATGTGAAAACATACACAAAAGAGTTCTACAAACTAAGAATAAGATCGGGCCACATGGAAGAAGATGTTGATAAAGCTGCAAGATATTTGAATGGGCTAAAGTCTAGCCTACAAGATGAACTAAGTCTCACAAGTCCAAGAACCATAGAAGACTGCTATCAGTTGGCCATAAAGGCTGAAGACAAGTTGAGAAGAAGACAAGAAAAGAAAAGTAGAGGTAAGGGAAGGACAAATTTCAGAGGAAGAGGATCATTTGCTGATTCAAGATAGTCACGTGAGAGTTAAGGAGAGACAAGTAATTCTCAAGAACAAACCTCATATTCAAGAGGCAGTTTTAGAGGAAGAAGATCAAATTTTAGGGGCGGATTTGAGAATAGAGGATGATCAAGTGGCTTCACTGGAAAGTGCTATAAGTGTAATAAGTTTGCAAGCCATCAAACATGGAAATGCCCTGAAGAATGGTCCACTACTTCTTTTAGAAGTGAAAGGAGGAATTAGATTGCACAAGGTGGAGATGATGCTAAAAGTGTTAATTCCCCATCACAAAATGTAGAACCAGAAGTTAGAGAGTCCTTGCTGATGAGAAGAACCTTGGTCAAAGTGCCCATGGAGAAGGAACCACCTCAAAGAAAGTCACTCTTCAAGACTACATGCAAATGCCAAGGTAAATGTTGTCAAATTGTCATTGATTCTGGTAGCACAAATAACTTAATTTCTATTGAGACGGTTGAAAAGTTGAAGTTACAAAAGTTACTTCATGCTGCACCATATAAGGTTTCATGGTTAAATAAAGGGCAACAAGTGTTAGTGAATGAGAAAAGTTGGGTTGAATTCCACATAGGGGGATATCAGGAAAAAGTTTTGTGTGACATCATTCCCATGGATGTTTTCCATATGTTGCTAGGTAGACGATGGAAATATGATAGAAATGCTAAGTATGATGGTAGGAAGAATACTTATGACATTGAGAAAGATGGAATCTTCTATACTCTCACGCCTTTGAAGGAGGAAAACAAAGATAAAAAAGTAGGGTCAAGTGTGATGTTAATGAGTCAAAAAGAGTTTTTAAAGCCAATGGAGGAGGAAAAGGTAGATTTTGCAAAAATGATCAGACCTAGGATAGTCATAACAACAGTACACATTGATGATTACCTTGGGACATACAAGACATGTTGAAGGGTAGTGTAAATATTGTTGTTGATGAACCTTCCAATTCTTTGCCTCCAATGAGAAGAATCAATCAAATAGAAGGCAGTATATCTGAGTCTATTATGTATGATAGTAGTAATACAAAGAGTGAGCAGGCCAATCAGTTTACAAAGCCCATGGAGAAGACAACAATAGGTGACTGTGAGATAGGGCAAGGTGATAGTAGCAAATTTAATCCCAACATAAGACTTCATAACATCAAACATAAGTATATGCAAGGTCACTATTCTTTGTGTCCATTCAAGGATGTTCTATCATCATGTTCTCAATTTGATAATGATATAATAAGGTAGCAGACCAGTCATTCCACAAGGATAGTAGAGAGGGTAGCAGTTAACAAGGCAAATTGGTGAGCCAAAGTTGACATTGTTAATGTCCAAACCATGATTCCTCCATCAGAATTTGTAATATTAATAGGACTACTAGATGAATGTGAGAAATAGAGCACACAAGAAGTTGAACCCTTTCACATCAAGGAGAACAAGAGATTTGAGTTTGATGTTTTTGCACAATGTAGTGGTGAAGTTTTAATTGTTGAAGCAATGTTGAAAGAGGAATCAGAGGTACATATGAAGGAAAGATCATTCCTTTTGTCCAGTTTAAGCACTTTTACCAAGACTTAGACAGACCTAAGGTCAAGATGTGACAACTCTTGGATTGTTTCACATAAGAAGAGGTGCAGGGAAGCTTTGCACAATACATTTCTTTGGAGAAAATGTTGGATGTTCAAGATAAAACTTTGAACATACCAGACAAGAGGTTTCCCAAGGGATAATACTCCAAATTGCAGAAGAAGAAGATTGGACCTTGCAGAGTTGTTCACAAGTTTGGTCCTAATGCATATGAGATTGAATTACCAAGTGAGATTGGCATCTCACCTATATTTAATGTATCTTACTTGCATCCTTTCAAAGGGGATGTTGTTGCAGGTAATGAAGCAGGTTCCAAAGCATTTGAAGATGAAGAATGGATCCAAGACCTTCCTCCCAACAAACCTCTAGAGTTGGAGTTCATCCTTGATACAAAGGAACTCAAGAAGACAAGAAACACAACTTATTTTCAATACTTGGTCAAATGGAGGGGTCTCCATATGGAAGATGCTACTTGGATGTCTAAATCTGATATTATCAAACATGGATATGTTGTTGCAGACCTGCACTCAAGTGGGACTTGAGTTTTCTTCCCCTTGGGTGTATGGTGCAGGGGCTTCAGGAACCTCATTTAGCTTACCTTTTGTTATTTTTGAACCTTAGGATTTTTAGAGTGTTTTGGAGTCTCATAAGGTCATTTATGACCATTTAGAATCATATGGGTTCATTTTTTATGTGTTAATTGGATTTTTGATTTAAAAGTCTAAAAGTTGTCAAATGTTGCTAAAAATTGTCATGCAACTTGGACAAGTTGTCAAAAAGGCAAAAAATTGTTACATGCAAGAAAGAAACCATTAATAATCATTGGGATCAGTTTTAAATGGAAAAATACACCTTCAAAGGTCGATTGGGGAGTTGGCAAAACTGATTGGGTAGTTTTTGGTGAATAGAAGCAAGTTTTTCCTGTGTTTTCTAACATTGTAGTCTTGTTCTTTTATTGTGTACGACCTGTATGACTCATGTGATGATTTGAAAGATATTGGATTTAGTTAAGATATGAATATATTTTGTTTTTTCTTTTGTTTCATCAATTTTCATTGAGATTTGTGAAAGTTATGGCTATTTTGGTGAAGGTTACTCTGTTCTAACAATGTTTTTCAGAAATTATAGTTTGAAAATGTGATAGTACGGCCATGTAAGGGACAATATGGACATAAAAATAGTTGAGGAATATGGAGAATCTTTTCTTCTTTCATTTTATTTTTGTTTTAGGAGATTTCATTGAGTTTTGTGCATTTTAGAGCAATTTTAGTAAAAACAGGCAGGATTCAACCTAAGGTTCCCAGTTCTGCAACAGTCCATTTTTGACCTATTTCGTGCAAAGTAACCCTAGACCATTTTCAAATATGTGTAGTAAGAGTCAAAAGGGTATTCCAAATAGGTATTATATTTTTAATAGCAGGTCTACAAGGAAAGTTATGACCAAAAAGGTCTGAATTGTTGCCCCATGTTTTAGGCTTAGGAACACATTGCCTAGAGTGTAAACTAATGTGAACATTTGCATCATTTGTATTGGACCATTGTTGGAATGTGTAAATATTGTTGTGAGTGAGTCCTTTTCCTCTGCATCATAGTGGCGCTGAAATCCTTAGTTATAAATCCAATACACAAATTCCAAGATGAGTCCACAAGCTAAAAATAGCATATTCCTTCCATCTGTCATAACCTCATTATAATCAACTCACCAAATTAGGCATTTTATTTTGGATCCATTATCCCCAACCAAGGATTCCTTATGACATGTCACAATATGTATCATAAGTTGTTCAAGAAGTATAACTCCCCTTTATATCTCTTTTATGTGTCCTAGATGTTTTTACATTTCCAATACAAGAGTCCCAACTTTTAAAGGCCATAATTTTTGATCTGGGAGATTGATTGAGCCCATTTATTGTAAACCTTTAGATATCAAAGAGTTCCATGTGACAAGCTCTTGAGAATTGGTGTTGAACAACCTAGAATTTTTATTTTGGCCAAAAACCAACTCTATAGCCTAGAAATTAAGTTTGTATGTTCTATAACATGAAAATCACACTTTTTGTAACCTTAACATTAAGAGCAAGGTTGAGACACCTTTCCCACTAGTATGACATACACACGAGAAAAACCCTAGTAGAGCAAAAACTTTGCAAATCTAATAAAAAATATAACAACAAATACTCATTAAAGAAACGAAATTAGCAAGTACAAAATTTTGTTGCCTAAAACACCCATTCCAATGCTACATACCCCTATGTGGCATTTATTTCTAGCATGTAAGAAATATGTAAATAAAAAATTAATCTCTTATATAACACCATTTTATTTTTTATTTGGTTTCTCTAAAATTAACTAGCTAGATAAAGGTCAATGGAAATTATATTCCATAATTCTATACAATTAAACTAAATAATTTTTTTGATTTCCATAAATACCATGATGTCTATTAAAATTGTATAAATGGAATTTGAGACTTAGATGGAATGAAAAGTTATTTTTCTAAAATATTCATATAGAAATATAAGATGTCTCATATTCAAGTCGCCTAGTGATTTTTTTTCCTCAAATTTGTTCAAATCTATATATACTAAAAATTAGAATAGATCAAACCTTTTGTCAACATTATTTTCATAAATTTTTCATATGATTATTTTTTAAAAAATCTAAAACTTTGAAAATTACAATCCACCTAATTTCCAACAAATATATGCAAGAAAAGGTTAAAAAAATAAAACTAATACATTTTAAAATTTATGTAAAAATATAATTTTGCTTTGGTGAAGGACAAAGACTACTTGACTTGTTTGCCAAATTTAAAACAAAAGAGATTTTTTTGGTTTGATGGCCAAAATTCGTGTATGACCACTTGATATTCATGGAACAAGATGCTTGTATATCCATATGAGATAATGGTTAGAGTTCAAAGTTTTGAAAGGCTTATTTTTGGATATTTTTTAACTTGTAATCAGTTGATAATTGATATTTTGGGAGACATATGGGTGTGGAAATATTGTGACACATTGAATTAATAAATTGATAGTCATGTATGATTGGTTGTAACTACACATTTTTTAAATATTTTGTATACCCATTTTGTTTTGGTGGTACTCAACTTAATTTGCTCTCTTTTAGGTTACATTGATTCCAACTTCCTTACATCCCACTACTCTCTCTCAATTTGCATATGAATCCTACCACTTTCTCTATACAAATTTCTTCAAGGATGCAATCCTCAACTACGCTTGGTGCTCTCCCATTCTCCCTCATAACTTGCTTCCTTAGCTCCACTACCCACTCATCACACCTACTTCTTTTCCTCACCACCCTTCTCCCCATTTCTCCATACCAACCTCATTCTTACACCCCCCTCTCAAATTTCCCATTTCATTATGAAAGGAAGCAAGGTATGAGGAAACACTTCCTACACTAAACCTATGTAGAGAGTGTTGTACAAATTTCAATATTTTAACAATTACATAAAGTAGTAACACATATAAACATAAAATAACAATGTAACATAACATAGGTGTACATGGGGAAACCCTTTCAAGATAAAAAAAAAACAAAACAATACTCCAAAGTAACTCAATGTATTATTTAGTAAACAACATAGTTACAATACACTTGTAGAGAGAATCTTCATATGAGTATCACCAACCAAAGATATAGAGGAATTCCAATAGAATAACAATACCCACAAAACTTGGTATATAAACTCCATACCAAGCACCCAATAAATAGGAGATACACTATATGAAACCATAAAATGGTAGTCAGAAAACCGTGAGATAAAACCATCCAAAATAGTGGCACTAAAATCCTTATTATAAATCCAACACCCAGATTCCAAGATGAGTCCACAAGCTAAAAATAGCATATTCCTTCCACATGTCATATCCTCATTATAATCCACTCACCAAATTGGGAATTTTATTTTGGATCCATTATCCCAAACCAAGGATTCCTTATGACATGTCACAATATGCATTATAAGTTGGTCAAGAAGTGTAACTCCCCTTTATAGCTCTTATGTGTCCTAGATGTTTTTACATTTCCAATATAGGAGGCCCAACTTTTGAAGGCCATAATAATTTATCTGGGAGGTTGATTGAGCCCATTTATTTTAAACCTTAGATCTCAAATAGGGCAATGTGAAAAGCTCTTGGGAATTGGTGTTGAACAACCTAGAATTTTTATTTTGGCCAAAAACCAACTCTATAGCCTAGAAATTGAGTTTTTATGTTCTATAACATGAAAATCACACTTTTTGTAATCTTAACATTAAGAGCAAGTTTGAGACACATTTTCTAACACATTAGCTAATTAGTTCCTTCTACTCCTTGAGGATGAGGACCTCACTACCCCCTCCTCCGAATGAAGTGCAATCTACTTTCCTAGAATGTGTGTAGGATAATTCTCCTTACTCATAAGTTTTGCATTAAAAAGTTGCTATCCTCCCATTCAAAGGGCATTGTTATGCTTCAATATGTAAAACTTATCTCTCCACTTGAATTTTTCCCTTCAATCTATTTATCCTAGCATCGTCTGCTTTTATATAACACACTCTAATGGTAATGGGGGCATGGTCTTAGGTTTTGCCCCATGGTTGATGAAATTTGTGATATCCTCTAACTTTAACCTCTCCTATAGCTACACTTGGGACATTATTCTTTTTAAATAAGAATCCTTTTGTCTTTTACTCTCTTTATGTTCACCGTGTTATTAATTGAACCTGGACCTTTGGGATTAGTTCCACTCTCACCTACCACTAATATATTAGATCCTTGATGGTGATTTCAACCTAACCAAGTACCCTTCTAACCATATTTGGTCAACTCCTCATCACTTGTCTAAGAGATCCTTTGATTCTTAAATTATTGCACATAACACTATAAAAGTTAATGACCCTCTTATGGTTAGCCTTCTACAAGTATAACCATCTCAACAAATTTTATGTGTATCCCACCCTCCACTTACTATCCTTCCCTAATGGACACCCACTTAACCTTGATCTCTCAACCACCTTGTCTAATAATCTCCCTCTCCTCCTCCCTCTTTATCTTACCCTAGCATCTCACCCTCCTCTCTCTTTAGCTTATGTCATCTCCCACTGCCCACTCTTTCCTTCCCTTCAAAATTAATGGCTTTCATCTTGTTGGTGCCTGCACCTAGGGTTAGGGTTTCGAGCTTGAAAATCTATTGGTCTTTTCATTTCAAACCCATAAAATTTCTAAGTCCCTCAGCCTCCAGTTGTATGTGTGTATCCTTTGTATATGCATTGCTGTTTGTATGTGCATTTGAATGTGCAAGTGCGAATGTACATTAGTGGGACCAAAAAATAAGTCAAATCGACTTCAGAATAGTGAAAAAATTAGTTGTATGCATCATTGTATGCATATCAGGCTTGTATGTGCTATTCGGGTGCTTTTTTGGATGTAAAAAAGTGGATATACATTGAAGATTCCATCGCAGATTCTTGGAATATTCTACGGTTGTATCTTTGCAGTTGCATGTATAATTGTGTTGTATATTTGATATACAATGGCAATATGCAAAGGAAACATACATCACCAAGATATGAAGGCAGAATGTACATCACAAAGATACAAGGGTGATATACAAGAAGAAATTTGCAAGGGTTAATGTGCAAAGGTGGACATGCAAAGAGGTTTCATCGGTGAAACAATATCCATCGACGACTCATGCAACAGTCTCCCTGATGGCCGATGCATGCAAACATACAAAGGGGGAGATACAATTGGTGGGGTCTGCTTTACATACAAGTCGCATTGTAAATGCGATATACATTTGCCGCATACAAAGGAAATATACAAGCAGGCAGGTGCAAAAGGTGGACGTAGCTGAGGAGTTAGTTGCATTTGAGAAACAGGTGAAATCTGTGGTTGTATATTGGGGTTGTATGTTCCCAATATACAATTAGACATACAACAAAAGATACAAATAAAAATATACAAAGTGGGTATGGTCAAAGTCAAAGTGTTCAGGAACCTGGTGGGTCCGCGTAGTTGTATGTCCCGTGATTGTATGTGTGTATATACAATGCAAGATACAAAGCACATATATAATCTGGACGCAAGTGAAGAGTGTGTTATAGCGGATAGGTGGCTGAAATCCACAGGTTGTATATTGCACATTGTATGTGCAATATGCAAGGTGACATACAAGGAGTTATATACAAGGCCCGGACCTGATTGAGATTTCAAAGTATTTCATAAAATTTGGGGTCCACGGGTTGTATATTGCATTTTGTATGTGCAATATACAAAGCGATGATACAAAGAATGAGAATGCAAGCCAGACCCGATTGCAGTTTCAATTTGTTTCACAATGATTTGGGGTCTGCCTTGTATGAAGGGTGATTGTATGTATATACAATCTCGTATATACAAGGTTTTGAATATGCTTGGCAGTTGTATGTATATGCTTTTGCATATACAAAGGTGAAAATGGCAAAATAGAAGGAAAAGTCAGCGATGGAAAAAGGGCGCCTACGTGGTGCAATCTCATTGCCTGATGACTTTTCAGCAGGATTTGAAGTCACAGATCTCGGCGGGAGAGAATGAATCAATGACCTGTTTCAAATTTTTGAAACAAAGTGGAGATTTGTATGTGTTCCCTGCCTCACCTCAGGTGGGACTAAACTTCAAAGCATGCAACTGCTGCATCCCACGAGTAGGTTGGCTTTAATGATAGAAATGCAGAGGTATGGTCAATGGATTGACAGGCCAACTACTATTTTTAAGAAGAAAATCTCCAGGCAGCAGCACATTCCCCAATCTCACCTGGTCTTTCCTCTATTTCTTTTGGTCGCATTGAATGTTTTAGGCGCCATTCTCATGGTGCACTGTATCTGGCTAAATTTTGAAATGACCCTGTAATTAATTATTGAGTACAGGTTCTTGATATATAGCAAACTATGTTACTCATTTTTTGGTTGTTGAAGACTTGGGCAATTTTTTGGAGAAATAATGAAAAACAGAGCATTTCTTGGTTGTTTCTATCTCATTTTAGAGTTTATGAGTTGCATTCGAATGCACCTTGCACATATGTTCAGTTTCATGTTGTGTTTATATGAAAAATGCATTGTTGCATGTGTTTAGTTGTTTGTCTCCATTTGTTGTATGCATCCCTTCTCTTGAATCTAGTTGCTAAGGGTTACTGAGATTCTAGGATATAGATTTGTTGTATTGCATGCTTGATCTCTAACTTCCATTCAAGGAGTGGATTAAACTGTTTTAGGTTAAGTATGAAGAAGAATGTATGTCAGATGGGATATTTGTAAGTAGAGGAATCTAAATACTCAGTTTTGGGTGGTGTTTGTAAGGCAAATACCAAGCCTAACCCCTTGAAACTTGAATGCCAATGAAAATTATTCACTTGTATACGTCTAGTTGACTCCTTGCCCTGAGATAGGCACTGGTCGGCCCTTGTGTAGTAGTTATGATCCAAAACCCCTGTCTTGCATCTAAAACATTAAAACAAATCCTTTCATAATCCCAACCTGTTAGTGTGTAGGAGTAGAAATAGGACCCCTGCATACTCTCATTCCTAACTAGTTAGATATGTCCAAGAACATTGTCAAACCTGTGATTTATCATGCAAATCTTGGTCCAAACATGAGAGTATTCTGCCTATTGTTGTAAAGCTAAATCTTTCTATTAGGTGAGTCAAAGTTAAATATTTAGCTATAGGGATACCCCCCTTGGTGTAGTAGAACTAGAAGTGGAGGGGAGGCCGCTCACGCAACCTCCTGTATTTGTTGGCCAAATCTGCCTGTGCATTAGAACTGACAAACCCTCTACCGATCTGGACTCCAACAAAATGGCGACTCTGCTGGGGATTTGAATTAAAGGTGCTATTTTTGGCCCATCTGAGTCACCAACAAAATGGAGACTCCACTGGGGAGAGAGTCGAATAGTGTGAAATTATTGCTAGGGAGTTGATATATGGATCTTTCATGTGAATAATGGTGCTCTGCTGGTGGAATGAACTCAGAAAAATATTTGTTCTATGATGAGCTTTCAGTTGTTTGAAATTTGTATCCTCTTTGGAGAGGTGGCAACTCTGCAATAAAGTTCTTAGTGCACATGAAAGGCCAATGTATGTTGTTGTAATCTAAAAATATTTTGTTCAAGACTTCAACATCTGGATGAGAAAAGGTACACAGCTCCTTCCCACTTGTATTTGTTGTTTTATTGCATAAGTTAAATGCTAGGAGGAAGCCTTATGTCTTAGACAGCCCTAAGATGTTTGAGATTGAAATTTTCATGAATCTAAATATGTATACACCCATACTCAGCCGAGAGGGGGATGAAATGTTGTGTAAAAAAATTGAAGAGATAAAAAATAGGTTGATATCCTTAGAGGCTTGGCGGGCTCAATTAAATAATAACCATGTTGTGTCTGCCAGTCAGAATGCTAAACCTCTTGTCATCTCTTTTGATCCTTTATATGACCAATTAGATTTGTCATGGGTTGACTATAAAGTTGAAAGTATGCCTGCTCAGATTTACAATCAAATGCCTAGATTAGTGGACACAATGTGTGTGATGGGGGTGCACATATCCAAAATTTTTACAGCTTCATGGAGAAACACTCATTTAGAGATGAGGATATGTGGATGAGGTTTTTTGTTAGATCCTTTGGTGCTAGAGCTAGAGATTGGTATTTGAGCTTTCCAAAGAGATCCTTTACCTGTTGGGATGAACTTGTTGACTGTATTAGAGAGGAATTTACAAGAGAACCTGCTGATCTTGTTGTAAGATTAATGGAAATTAAAAGACAAGATGAAGAGCCCAGTATTGATTTCAGTCATAGATTTGCAGCTACCCTTTCACAAATCCTTGAAAAATTTAGACTTGATACTCCAGCCTATATTGACATATACTTTAAAGCTTTTGAAAAGGGCTCTAGTGCATTATTGAGGGACTTCAAGATAACAAGTATGCAGATGACATACAAGTTTTTAGAAAGGACAGAAAAATGAAGAATGAGCACATATAGAATTCCCTATCCACAGGTTTAGGTATGAATAGTAGTTGTGTAGTTGCAAATGACCAAGTGATCATGGCATCATTTGAAGATAAATGTGAAAATGAAAAGATAGAAGTTAAGAATACTGTGTTTGAACATAGTGATGGCAACAATGCTCAATTGGATTGTTCACCAGTGAAGGATGCCAACGAGAGGATCAATAATGACTCTCATTTAAAGGTTGAGGTATCTAGTTCTGAAAACAATGATGAGGTTATGGATAGAAATGAATACTTGTTTGAATGGGTTTGTGGAGATGATTGTGAGTATTATGCTCAAAATAGAGAAGAAATAAGCAAACAAAGGAGCAATCCCATGTTTGAATCATTGCCTTTTATTTAGACACATGGAGATGATGAAGAGCAATCAGAGATTGAAACAAGTAGTAGTGTTGAGCATGATTGTTCTTTATTCGATTATAATTTTGTTTATGACACACAGGATGATACTCCCCCACACAAGGAATTCATTGGTAATGAAAATGCATGTTTGGCTGCCCATGAACCAGTGGCATACTATAATGAAGCTAAAACACTTGGATCAATCCTCTTCCATGCAAATGATACATATGCTAAGAAGGATCTATTTGAGTATGGTGAGAATCTAAGCATTGTTTTTGATAAGGATTTTGAATTTCATCCTGATGAAAGAGAGACCAACATATATCATGAAGGTTATTGCAGAGAGGTACTTGAGTCTGATCCTTTCCAGTTTGGTGCAGCTGATGATTGTTTACATGAGGTGCACAAATGTGAATGTGAAAGCTTCTTCTTTGATATGCCAACTTATGATAAAATGAGGCCTGATGATCCTAGCTATATGGTGGACTATGAGTGCTTTGTATTTTTAGTCCAGCTGGGAGATCATTTTACAATGCATATTGCTGATATAGATGATAATAAGTGTTATATTTCATATGACAATGCATTGTTTGATAAATATGACATTCACATGTTGCCTGATACTGAAGGTTGTTTGCATAAGGTTGACAAGGGCAATCTTAATGAGATGTTTAAATATGCAAATAACAAGGTTTGTTTGTGGGCAGACAATGGCAGTATCTTCAGGCTTGATCCAGTGAATGTAGATGAAAACAGGGTATTTGACAAAGGGAAATACTAGTTTTTCCTTTTTGGTGGCCCTGGGCCACCAAGTAAATATTTCAAAAGTATGGTTTGTGATGCAGGTTGGTACATTGTTTGACTCTGTGCCCAATGGATAGGGACTGGTCTGCATCCCAAAGATCTATGGTTCTCTTCATGCCTGCAAGAGGCATGTGTCCCCAGACAGAGCCAATGTTGGTGCCTGCACCTAGGGTTAGGGTTTCGAGCTTGAAAATCTGTTGGTCTTTTCATTTCAAAACCATAAAATTTCTAAGTCCCTCGGCCTCTAGTTGTATGTGTGTATCTTTGAATATGCATTGCTGTTTGTATGTGCATTTGAATGTGCAAATGCGAATGTACATTGGCAGGCCCAAAAAATAAGTCAAATCAGCTTTAGAAAAGTGAAAAAATCATTGTATGCATCATTGTATGCATATCGGGCTTGTATGTGCTATTCGGGTGCTTTTCTAGATGTAAAAAAGTGGATATGCATTGAAGATTCCATCGCAGATTCCTAGAATATTCCTCAGTTCTATATTTGTAGTTGCATGTATAATTGCATTGTATATTTGATATACAATGGGTAGATACAATGGTGATATGCAAAGGAAACATACATCGCCAAGATACAAAGGCAGAATGTACATCGCAAAGATACAAGGGTGATATACAAGAAGAAATGTGCAAGGGTTAATGTGCAAAGGTGGACATGCAAAGAGGTTTCATTGGCGAAACAATATCCATTGGCAACTCATGCAATAGTCTCCCCAATGGCTGATGCATGTAAACATACAAAGGGGGAGATACAATTGGTGGGGTCTGCTTTATATACAAGTCGCATTGTATATGTGATATACATTTTCCACATACAAAGGAAATATACAAGCAAGCAGGTGTGAAAGGTGGAAGCGACCGAGGAGTTAGTTGCATTTGAGAAACAGGTGAAATTCGTGGTTGTGTATTGGGGTTGTATGTTCCCAATATACAATCGGACATACAACAGAAGATACAAAGAAAAATATACAAAGCGGGTATGGTCAAAGTGAAAGTGTTTAGGAACCTGGTGGGCCTACGCAGTTGTATGTCCTGCGATTGTATGTGTGCATATACAATGCAAGATACAAAGCACGTATACAATCCGGACGCTAGTGAAGAGTGTGTTATAGTGGATAGGCGGCTGAAATCTGTGGGTTGTATATTGTACATTGTATGTGCAATATGCAAGGCGACATACACAGAGTTATATACAAGGCTCGGACTCGATTGATATTTCAAAGTATTTCATAAGAATTTGGGGTCCGCGGGTTGTATATTGCATTTTGTATGTGCAATATACAAAGCGATGATACAAAGAATGAGAATGCAAGCCAAACCCGATTGCAGTTTCAATTTGTTTCACAATGATTTGGGGTCCGCCTTGTATGAAGGGTGATTGTATGTATATACAATCTCGTATATACAAGGTTTTGAATATGCTTGGCAGTTGTATGTATATGCTTTTGCATATACAAAGGTGAAAATGGCAAAATAGGAGGAAAAGTTAGTGATGGAAAAAGGGCGCCTACATGGTGCAATCTCATTGGCTGATGACTTTTCAGCAGGATTTGAAGCTGCAGATCTCGACGGGAGAGAATCAATCAACAACCTGTTTCAAATTTTTGAAACAAAGTGGAGATTTGTATGTGTTCGCTACATCACCTCAGGCAGGAATAAACTTCAGATCACGCAACTGCTGCATCCCGCGGGTAGGTTGGCTTTAATGACAGAAATGCAGAGGTATGGTCGACAGATTGATAGGCCAACTACTATTTTTAAGAAGAAAATCTCCAGGCAGCAGCACATTCCCCAATCTCACCTAGTCTTTCCTCTATTTCTTTTGACCACATTGAATGTTTTATGCACTATTCTCATGGTGCACTGTATCTGGCTGAATTTTGAAATGACCCTGTAATTAATTGCTGAGTACAGGTTCTTGCTATATAGTGAACTGTGTTACTCATTTTTTGGTTGTTGAAGACTTAGGCAATTTTTTGGAGAAATAACAAAAAACAGAGCATGTCTTAGCTGTTTCTGTCTCATTTTGGAGTTTATGAGTTGCATTCAAATGTACCTTGCACATATGTTCAGTTTCATGTTGTGTTTATATGAAAAATGCATTGTTGCATATGTTTAGTTGTTTGTCTCCATTTGTTGTATGCATCCCTTCTCTTGAATCTGGTTGCTAAGGGTTACTGAGATTCTAGGATATAGATTTGCTGTATTGCATGCTTGATCTCTAACTTCCATTCAAGGAGTGGATTAAACTATTTTAGGTTAAGTATGAAGATGAATGTATGTCAGCTGGGATATTTGTAAGTAGAGACATCTAAATACTCAGTTTTGGGTGGTGTTTGTAAGGCAAATACCAAGCCTAACCCCTTGAAACTTGAATGCCAATGCAAATCATTCACTTGTATATGTCTAGTTGACTCCTTGCCCTGAGATAGGCACTGGTCTGCCCTTGTGTAGTAGTTATGATCCAAAACCCCCTGTCTTACATCCAAAACATTAAAACAAATCCTTTCATAATCCTAACATGTTAGTTTGTAGGAGTAGAAATAGGATTTCTGCATACTCTCATTCCTAACCAGTTAGATATGTCCAAGAACATTGCCAAACTTGTGATTTATCATGCAAATCTTGGTCCAAACATGAGAGTATTATGCCTGTTGTTGTAAAGCTAAATATTTCTATTGGGTGAGTCAAAGTTAAATCTTTAGCTATAGGGATACCCCCCTTGATGCGGCAGAACCAGAAGTGAAGGGGAGGCTACTCACACAACCTCCTGTATTTGTTGGTTGAATCTGCCTATGCATTAGAACTGGCAAACCCTCTGCTGATCCGGACTCCAACACATCTCATCACCCTGATTGCATTAAATGACCCTTCTAGCCACCTAGAACACTAAACACTAACCCAATGCTAAAGTTTGGATTTCTTAGTGATGTTATTTAACTCAATGTGTTCCATTCTTTTGCAAGTTTGGACATCGTCAATACTACCAATGCATAAGGATTGAAACCTCTTCAAGGTTAACTAGTGGCCCTTTATAGATGGCTATTTCATTCCCCTATATATGAATATATCTAACATGCTACTACCTACACTAAGAAACAAATTCACTAATTGGATGCTTATAAACTTTGTCATTATGCTTAATTGTGTGCTTGTCTTCCCTAGTTAAAGGAAGTCAACAATGGAACCGAATTTTTCTTCTACTATTTGAAGCACGAGCATCACTTAGAGAATATCTCTTCCCTCACTACTACTAATAACATGACACTTTCCTTGCTAGATGACATCATGGATGCCTTCTCTCATTATCATAAACTTTTGACTAATGCGTTGACACATGATTCCCTTATTTCTATGTTGGAAGACATTGTGGGCCCTTGTATCCCCAAGAAGATAGACATTGTTACTATTCTCTCCCTAGACCATAAACTCATTCTGGAAGAGTTTAATATGGGAGTGCATCATGTGGCTCATGGAAAGAACCTTGGCATTTATCATCTCCCTGTTAAATGTTTCTAGGCCCTATGGCCCTAAATCTATAGTGATTTCTACTTTATGTATCATTAAGAAACAAGCTTCAACTTCCTAGGTCATGATATTAATTGAGCCTTAATTAAGTGGATTCCTAAATCTTGTAATGAGCACTCTATTATTGGGTGGCATCCCATTACTCTTCTTAATATTTCTTACAATATTATTTCCAAGGTGTTTTCCATGCATATCTAGTATGTGACTCAAGATATTGTTTGCCCTAAACAGACTAGGTTTCTTGGTTACCATTTCATTCTTAACAATTTAATGCTAGCTTGGGAGCCTAGTGAATGGGACCATTAGATATCTCAAGATGACTTACTTATGAAGCTATATTTCAATAAGGTATATGATCATATATGTTTGTCTTTCATCTATAATATGTTTTCATGGTTTGGATTTAGTCAACTTTTTGCTCATGTCAAGATGCTCTCTACAAATGTGAATGTTAAATTGGTGGTGAATGGTGTCCTTTCCTCTCCCTTTTCTCTATAGAATTCCATTCACCAAGGTTGTCCACTTTCTCTCTTTCTCTCTATCTTAGTTTCTAATGCATTTGGTTAGTGTTTGTAATATTCGCATACTAATAATCTCATTCAAGGTATCTCCCTTCCTAATAATATATTCATCCTTAATTCTCATTTTGTTGATAATAGTCTCCTTTTTCTTTAGAACTGTTTAGGGGAAAATTGGATTTCTAAATGTTTTAGTGTTTTGATGTTTAAATCTTCCTCTCCACTATACATTCAAGGATCTAGGGTCGAGTGGCAAGCACTATCATACCCTAGGTCGCTTGTGAGATGTAGGGAAACTTGGATTAGTGAATTTAATTATCAATTTTCCTTCTCCTATGCTTAATTGACCATTAAAACCCTAATTATGCATATACGACAACAAATTGATGAATAACAGAAAAAGCTCTTGCAAATAGGAGTAAAGTACCAAATCACAGAGTACCTATTTTTGGGGCTTCGAAGTGGAACAGTCAGGGACACTGGAGCGGGTGCCCTAGTCCAAGGTACTAGTTTCCTCATGAGATCCAGACCTCCTTCTGACACTGATCAACCCCGTAACTTCTGTTTCCAAAAATTTGTCTATGGAGGACACTAGAGCGAGCACCCAAGTCCTAGAAATGCTCCTGTGTCCTGCTTCTCTTTAGATCCTGAATCCTTGATGCCTGTCAATCCTTCCTGCAACTTCACTTTTCCCAAATGTGACCCCTGTAACCTACAATCACAAGATTTAGTTTGGGGGTCGTGGTGTTTAGAGGCTTGCCTTAGTCAAGCCTTGAAGGACACTTAAGTCTCTAAACACCATTGTTAGATAGAGAGTGCATGCCCTTGTGAAGTAGAGGCAAAAACCAAAGGAATCAATGATGAAAACATAATATAATGTCGCCTTGTAGTGAAACTCTCATGGGAGGAAGATGCTCTTCATTCCACAAGGAAATTGATGCTCAAATATGCAAATATCAACACACAAAACACACAAGTCTGCTCTTGCAACTCAATGAAAGCCTTGAATCACCTTAAGAACACTTGAACATCACAATTGCCATCTAATTGAAATTTAGTTTACAAATGAATACCTAAACATGCTTTTATATGCAACTACAAGTACTCCCGCTAAGATTTCAAAAATCAAAACCTACTGTGTCAGCAAAAGGACCAAATAACAGTCATAAACTGACACTTAAATTTTGGTCCTGACCCAAAATAGGGCACGGGCGCCCAAGTCCTCCCCCCTATTTTGGGCAAGGTAAAGGTCAAGGGGTCCTCCTAGGTCCACTTTGCCATGAAACCTAGGCCTCATTCCATCGGGATGCCAAAATATGAACTAAGATGTCCTAAATGCATGCAAAAGACCTCGGAACTAAACCTTATGAGGGAAAAGCCCCCAAGGGGACATTTTATGACATTACATTTAGCCCCCACTTTAATGTATGTATAAACGCAAGGCCAATACATGCATATAAGTAAGGTCACAAATACAGCAAACACACCAAGCATGGAGAAGACACGCCAGTCACATAGAAAATATTAATAGACAAACAAAACACGGAGAAAATAGTTATAGTCATGCAGAACATAGAGAAGACAGTCAATGCATATAAGACACATAAATGCATGGAAGACAGAAATGATATCTTTTCTTTTCTTGTTCTCATATATATGAAATGCAGATACAAGTACTGGAAAGTAAACAGAACTCCCATAATACATGATACACTCATCGTGCAGGTCTTTGTATATATGGGACAACACACACGCAAGACATGCAAAACCTCCCAAAATGCAGGAAGCACTACCTGAGGGTGTTGGTCTCTACATATGGGGCAACAAACACGCCACACAAAACAAGCACACCAAAACACACACACTTGAAGAAACAGAGAAAGCACAACAAACAAGTGATGGAGTGTACCTATTTCTAGGTCCAACACCATCTCAGGCACATTACAAGCACACATCAACAATTGGGCTTCACCTTGCAACAATCATCAAAAACACACTTAAGGGTTGAGTTAGTTACAGAACCACTCCCCGCCTCCACAGAGGACTTTTGAAAATAATAGGATGATGAAATCTGCTCTGAGAAATACACCATCCCCGCCTCCGTAGAGGGCTTAAGATAAAAAGGATATACACGATATCATGCCTCCACATAGGGCTTACATGATTGATTGATTGATTGCAAACAAACTCAGGATGCATGATGCACTACCCTAAGGTGTAGGTCTTTGCACTGAGGTCAAACACATTGCTAACATCTATAATAGATAGCTTACCTTATATATGCCCCCACCTTAAGGTGGTTGATATTAGTTTTTGATATCAAGCACGTTAAGGTAGGAAGAAAACACACAAGGGAACACCAACTTTTGCAAAGCCCATGCCCCCTGGAGGTGACATGTACTTTACGATCACCAAATATTCCCACAAACACATCCTTGAAAGAAACATGTTTGTCTACAAAATCATGATAAATAACAACATCAATGCATATGATTAACCACACAAAGAGCCAAGGTTATACAATGAATCCATAGTTCGAGGATAACCATAGGGCTATATCATGAAGCTCTCCAAATCGAGTACCGCCAAGGCTAGATTCAAAGGCAAACAAAGGTACATAGAGTAGCAGTATTGTTAAGGTTTGTAAATGCAACAGAAACATCATCAAATTCACTACATGGAAAGCACGAGTGCTTCCACTAGCCAAGCGTTGGATAAAATATACAACCCCATTGTCATATTAGGAACTAAGTCCATTTTTTGATTGCTCTCAAAAGGGACACTAGGTCTGCATCAATATAAATGTTTGTCATCATCTGCTCGCTAGGTGGAAACACTAGAGGAAGGTAAACAATAAATAAGAGAGGGGAAATAAGTATCTTAGGGATAGTCACTTAGGAGGGTGCCCCTAGGTCACCAACCATGATGCTATGTCTGTAAGACACAATACAACAATAAAATCAGAGAGAGGTAATTTAGAAGAATGATTATACAAATAGAAGGAGGTCACAATAGAGGCGGTCTCCTGGTGTCCCAAACCTTATGGGAGAATCAGGGGTCATCCCATGAGGCCTAAACAACATATAACACATCACAGGGGAAGCACATCACGAGAGAGATAAAGGGTTAGAGATACTTACTTGAAGGGTCTTTGTATTAGATCTTGGAACTTGCAAACCTCTTGGAGAGGTATTCGGTCATATTTGATGCAAAATTTGAGTGGTTCTTATGAAAGTCTTGTTTGTTAAGATATGATTCTTGTTCCTTAAATCCTTGTTTAAATGAGACTTTTTGGTGCTTATGAGGGGGAAAACCACTATTATTTCTGACTATTGATTGTCATCTTGCTCTTTTTTAATTTTTAGCGAGTTTCTATTGTTGAATCTTTCTAGAACAGTAATGGGAACCATCCTGTGCCATCTTACTCATCTGTATCAATTGTTGTGCTTTCTTTTCTGATGCATTTTGATTATCTCCCGATCCATATAAGGATAACGGAGGAGGAACCTCAGCATAAATTCTGTTTCTTCGTGGATAAGGTGAATTGTCCACTTGTTTCTTATCTACTTCAATCATTTTGATGATAGTATCATAGTCCAAGTAATCATCCTTGTCTGCTTCCACTAAACCCTATTCCACCATATTATTTTTAGTATGTTTAGGGAAAGGATTAGTGAAGATTTGTAAATTTTGATTTGGCAGAGCAACTGACTTATTTCCATTATCATTCACACCTGATACCTAGATGACATTTGAATCAATAAGGTCCTATATTTCATGTTTAAGATGCATACATCATTCAGTGTCATGTCCTTGCATCTGATGATAAAGACAAAAGGCATTAGCATCGAAGTAAGGTCCTTGTTTATTAGGATCAACAGCCTTGATTGGGGGAAGCTTCAGAATGTTATTACTCACAACTTGGTTCATGATAGAATGATAGGACTTAGATATCTTAGTAAACTTTCTTGGTTGATATGATTCTTTCTTTGGATTATTTATAGCAGACACATTTGTAATTGGTCCATTGATCTTGATGAAACTCCTATTATTGTTTCTCTTAAAACTGTTTTGTGACAATCCACCCATGGATTGACCAACTTGAGCCGATGAGTTTTGGTTTTCATACTGACTAGATGAAAGTTGATAATCATGAAGAGTGGTGCATAAATGTTGAAAGGGGTTATATTTCATCAAGAGAATCTTATCATGAATGTTAGGTTGTATATTTGTAATGAATATCTTTTGAACATCCTCATATTTCATCTAATACTGAATCTGTGCATAAAGTCTTTGTTATCGACTAATGAATTTAGTCAACTTTTCTTTGGGACCTTGTTTGCATTGAACCAAGTCAATAAGCGTGATGTAGGGTCTGATGTTTGCTTGAAAGTGTTGTAAAAATTGATCAATCAACTACAAAAAAGAGTGTATTGAATTCGGAGGCAATGAGAAAAACCATTCTAAAGCAGTATCTTTGAGAGATTGTAGGAAAAGTTTTGCTAACAAATCCTCTTCAAAATAAAAATCACTACACATAGCTGTAAATGCTGCCACATGAATATTAGGATCACCTTTTCTACCATATTTTTCAAAGCGGGGTGTCTCAAACCTCTCAGGCATAGGAGTTCTCAAGATTGCATAGGAAAGGGGATTACGGGCATGATATATTGGTAGACTAGGCTGTGAAGAATTTGTCAAGTTTGTTACCTTTTGTTGTAAAGTAGTCATGCCCTGTAAAAGTTGGTTTAGGATGGCATCATTGGGAGATGCAGTTTGTTGTGAGGAATTAGAACCAAAGTGAGGAGGTGAATGAGCTTGAGATACGATAGGTGGAGGTTGAGAAAAGGTCAACGGTTGTTGGACATATTGGTAGGTTGAAGATGGTTGTGAGTAGGTAATAGGTGGTTGGAAATGAGTGGAATAGATAGGTGGTTGAGAACAATTATGCATAGAGGAGGTCCCTTTACCAAATTTTGATAATCAAATCCCACAGCTTTGTAATTAGTGCCATTAGATACTCCAATACTAGTGGTAGCATTACTACAATTGTTCGCGTTAGTTGTTAAGATCATTGACGTAAAAGTAGATATTCCCGTAGTCGGTATAGGTGCCGAAACTTGAGTATGAGATGGTGATAGAGTGTTATTTATCACTTGTGCACATTCAGTCACTGGCATAATATTGGTTTGTACAATATTTACTAGACCACAAATTGCATTTACACCATCTTGTCCCTCTTTTATCAATTTTCTTATATTATGAATTATAGGGACAGCTTCTTCAGCTATTCTCTCATTTTCCGTAAATGATTGAAATTCAACTAACTCTTTATCCAATTTTTCTATTTGCTCATTAGATACATATCCTATTGCCTCAATAGTATTATCAACATCATGAAAATTTTATTCTTCCATTGTGATTGGAGGATGTATAATATCTTGCACAATTTGAGTTTCTCCCTTTGTAAAGAAGGTGTCCAAAGTACCAACTTCTTCAAGAGCACTAGATCCCATTAATCTTTTACTTCTTCTCAAATGGATATTGTTTTTAGGACAATGTGTCATAAATCTTATAAAAGCATACAACACACAATGCACAAAGTAAGAGAACAAATCCTAGGAGAAGGATATGATTGATGACCAAAAATGCTTAGAACTTTGTACTTTTTTTTAATGCAAATGAATGAACCAAAGGGAGTTGTAAGGATTTAAGTCAAGGAAATAAAGTTATATGTCTGATATCAGTCCAAAACAGCAAAATTATCCTTCTCAACACACACTTTATGCGATTTCCAATTAATGCCAAGTCAAAATATAGTGAAAATATGTCAAAATAGGCACTTTTTTCACCAAAATTTAATGCAAAAGGGCATAACAAAGGGTGTTGTGAGGAAAATGATGAGGGAAAAAAAATAATATCAGTAATAATATCCAATTGATGCAAAAATTCCCAACACAACATGCTTTTAGTGCCACTTAAGGTAAAACCCTAGTGAAAATATAGCAAAAAATAGGTTATTTTTCATGGTTTTTCAATTCCAAGACCTAGAAAAGGAGGTGTTGTAAGAAATTTTAGGTGGTAAAGAAAATAATATCAATTATATTAGTCACCTCAATCCATAAAATTGATCGCAACATGCTTGGAGTGTAAACTAGGTCAAACCCTAGGGCAAAAATTTTGCAAAATTTTCACTACGAAAGCCCGATAAAAGGGTGTTGTGAATATTTTTATGAGGGGAAACAAATGATTACCCTAATAATAGAAAATTAATGCAAAAATACCCTTCACAACATGCCTATGGTGCAAGTTTATAAAGTTGATAAGGCTAAATTTAGTGAAAATCATTGTTTTTGAAGCCCTAGGTTTGAGATCTTGAGACAAAATGCTATGCGAATGTTTTGAAGTCTGATTTATGATGGGAATTAAATAATCTCAGATATGAAAATAATTTTCAAGCTTGAACATGCAAAATGCCCATGCAAATTTAATGAAAATGCATCAAAATTGCTAGTTTTTGTTGAAATTTCATATACAAAAATGCAAATATTTTAAATCTAAATGCAAATTTACACTAAAATGAAAGACTATAGACAAATGTTAATTTGAATGAGCCTATAAAATCAGTAGAAAAATCTGAAAAAAAAAAAATTTGCCTACTAACCCTAGATTTTGGAATTACTAGGTTATATGAAAATTGTCAAAATTTCTACAAAAACCTAGCAAATTAATAATGAAAATGCAATGCAAATTTCTGAATTTTTAAATTTTTTTGTAGTTTATATAAGATCTGATGCAAAAATCATGAATTAGGAAAATTTAGAAAGAATTGATGCAATTTAGTAAGCCAAACAATGCAATTTTTTTGTATTTTTCAATTTTTTCAATTTTTAAAAAATTTTCTCAATGCAATAAAATGAATGACTATATGAATGAATGAAATCAATTCAAATCTCAAGACACACACTCAACAAGTTTCAATTTAAGTCCAAAAACACAGGTTCACCAAAATGTTTAGGGAAAAATTGGATTTGTAAATGTTTTAGTGTTTTAATGTTTAAATCCTCCTCTCCACTATACATTCAAGGATCTAGGGTCGAGTGGCAAGCACTATCACACCTTATGTCACTTGTGAGATGTAGGGAAACTTGGATTAGGAAATTTAATTATCAATTTTCCTTCTCCTATGCTCAATTGACCATTAAAACCCTAACTATGCAAATACGGCAACAAATTGACGAATAACAGGAAAAACTCTTGCAGACAGGAGTAAAATACCAGATCATAGAGTACCTATTTTCGGGGCTCCAAAGCGGAACAGTCAGGGACACTGGAGCGGGTGCCCTAGTCCAAGGTACCAGTTTCTTCATGGGATCTAGACCTTCTTTTGACACTAATCAACCCTGTAACTTCTGTCTCTAGAAATTTGTCTGCGGAGGACACTAGAGTGAGCACCGAAGTCCTAGAAATGCTCCGGTGTCCTACTTCTCTTTAGATCCTGAATCCTTGATGCTTGCCAATCCTTCCTGCAACTTCACTTTTACCAAATGCGACACCTGTAACCTACAATCACAAGATTTGGTTTGGGGGTTGTGGTGTTTAGAGGCTTGCCTCAGTCAAGCTCCGGAGGACACTTAAGTCTCCAAACACTATTGTCAGATAGAGAGTGCATGCCCTTGTGAGGCAGAGGCAAAAACTAAAGGAATCAATGATGAAAACACAATATAATGTCACCTTGTAGTGAAGCTCTCATGGGAGGGAGATACTCTTCATTCCATGAGGAAATTGATGCTCAAATATGCAAATATCAACACACAAAACACACAAGTTTGCTCTTGCAAATCAATGAAAGCTTTGAATCACCTTGAAAACACTTGAACATCACAATTGCCATCTAACTGAAATCTAGTTTACAAATGAATTCCTAAACATGCTTTTATATGCAACTACAAGCACTCCTGCCAAGATTTCAAAAATCACAACTTACCGTATCGGCAAAAGGACCAAATAACGGTCATAAACTGACACTTAAATTTTGGGCCTAACCCAAAATAGGGCAGGACTAGGGCGTGGGCGCTCAAGTCCTCCCCCCTATTTTGGGTAGGGTTAAGGTCAAGGAGTCGTCCTAGGACCACTTTTCCATGAAACCTAGGCCTCATTCCATTGGGATGCCAAAATATGAACTAAGATGTCCTAAATGCATGCAAAAGACCCAGGAGCTAAACCTTATGAGGGAAATGCCCCCAAGGGGACTTTTTTGACGTTACAAGAACTCTAAGGATGAAATTTCTAACAACTTGCATGTGATTGATCTCTATTATTTTGTTTCAAGCTCTGAAATTAGCAATGCATGAAATTATGTTCTTCATGATTCAACTCTTCTAGGCCTTACCCTGGATCCCTACTACTTAGACCATAGTTTTTCATGGTGTAGTTAATCAATATCTTGGCATTCCATTTGCACTAGTGGTGTCTTTGCATGATATGTGGAGTTGGTATATTTGGAAACTCACTTCCAAGCTTTATCACTAGAGTACACTCATTTCCTTTCCACGGTGGGTCATTCTCAAGTGGCTAGCATAGTCCTACCTACTAGCCATGTTTATAGTTTGTCTTACTAGCTACCTTCCAAACCTTGTTACCATCATCTAGTGAAACTTGCCTAGGGTTTCTTGTAGTCTAAATGAGGTACCATGAAATATTTATTTGTCACCTCTTGGATTCATTGGATTCAACTACTAGATCAAGGTGGGTTGGGATTACTGAACCCTTCACTTAGGGATTGTGCTTCACTGCCAAATGGATTGATTATGTTTCTCATGGTGATATCCCATGGAAATATCTAGTTTGTCATCATATTCCCTCTACCACTATTGGGTTCTACTGGCAATCCATTATTGGTGTGATTAGTTACATTCTAAGTTTGTTCCTTAAACCAAAGGCATCTTCATCTAATGAGCTTGGTAAATTGATGAAGGGGGTAAATCATAAAACACACAACAACATAAATTGCACACAGAGAATAGAATTCTTTTTATTGATTTGGACCACTTGTTACATTACAGAAGCTCAAATACAATTAGAGGAATCAACCCTCCACAGGCTGCAGAACATTACAGCTTCTTGTCACAAGACTCTAGAATCACCTATCTTCTGTAACCCCAAATTAGCTAGGGTTTCTATTTTCCCACCTATTCTTGACTCCACACTTGCCCTCTTAACTCTACTACTTCCCAGGGTTCCCAAAAATGGTTATTAATAGCCTTTTTGGCAGCCAACAACCTAGTTTCAAAATTTGCATCTCCCTCCAAAAATAGGTCAACTTTCGAGAGCCATAACTTTTGATCTGGGTGTCCAATTGATGAACCGTTTTATGCATCGAAAACCTCATGGAGTGCTCTACGTGCTAACAACCCGCTCTACCAGTTCTAGCCATTTTTGGGCCTATACAAGGCTGTTTAGTGCCTCAAACCTAAGTTTGAATAATTTCAAGCGTTTTTCAGGAAACAGAAACTTTAATATCTTTCAACTCACAAATGATCTTTGTGTGATTCCTTCACCAAAGGTCTTATATTTCTATTATGTAACTTCCTGTAAATTTTCACTTCAATCTGTGCCCAAATGCAAACTTTTTAAAAATAGCAGGTTACTATTTTTAGTAGTTTGGAAAAACTGAAAGTTCTACATCATTATTCAAGCGATTATGGAACCAGAACCACAAATTTTGAAAATAAATGGAAAGAACATCAACAATTTTGAAACACAACTTTTTTGGGTGATGCAAGATTGCCCTTACACCACTGGATGCTCCTGCATCAGACACCCAGGGTAATTTGAGAAGTGACCCTGTCACGTCTTAGGTGTTTGTGTGAGGAAAACCCAAATGATCAACCTCTGCCTTAGACAACCAAGAAGAATCTTCAACAGGTCTTCCTTTCCATTTCTCTAGATATTCTTCATATTGCCTGTTCCAAGTACTTCTTCCCACATGGCTATCCAAGATCTCTTCTATCTCCTCTGTTGAAGTAGATGCCAGAATACTCCACTGTTCTTGTGTTGTTCCATCCTCTGTGCCACCCTCATGATATTCTGTTAAATTAGCAATGTTGAACATAGGGGAAATATTAGTCCCACTCGGTAGCTCTACCTCATATGCATTTCCTGAATCATGCTTCTTTAGGATTCTACATGGTCCAAATTTCTTCATTTTCAACTTTTTGTATGTTCCAATTGGGAACCTTTCTTTTCTCAAGTGAACCATGACTTCATCTCCTACCTGGTACTCCTTATACCTCCTTTTCTGATCTGTCTTAGCCTTGTACTGAATATTCATCTTATTAATGTGCTTTCTCACCTCTTCATGCAAATTCTTTAGGTGTTCTGCAAAGTCTTCAACTTCAACACTTGTCTTTTCTCCTTTGTCCAGCTTCCTTAACTCTGAAGCATTTCTTGGACTATTCCCATATACAATCTGGAATGGTGATTTACCAATACTCCTATTGACAAAATTGTTGTAAGTAAATTCTACCTGTGGTAAAATCAAATCCCATCCCTTGGGCTTATCTCCTACTAAGCATCGTAGCAAGTTACCTAAACTCCTATTCACCACTTCAGTCTATCCATCAGTCTGTGGGTGGTGTGCAGAACTAAACTTCAAATCTGTCTTCAACTTCTTCCACAATGTCCTCCAGAAATAACCAACAAACTTGGTATCTTGATCTGAAACTATGCTCTTTGGTAGACCGTGTAATCTCACAACCTCTCTGAAAAATAATTTAGCAATATGAATAACATCATTAGTCTTCTTGCAAGGAATGAAATGTGTCATCTTCAAGAATCTGTCCACCACCACAAAAATGGAATCATGTCCTCTTTGTGTCCTTGGTAATCCAAGAACAAATCCATACTGATATCATCCCAGCTTCTCTGGTATAGGTAATGGCTGATATAGCCCTGTATTCTGACTTGTTCCTTTTTCCATCTGACACACTCTACAACTCTGTACAAATTTCCTCACATCCTGCTGCAACTGTGGCCAATAATATTTTTCACCAATAATAGCAATGGTCTTTTCTCAACCAAAGTGTCTAGCCAATCCTCCACTATGCTTCTCCTTAATCAGGTTCTCTCTCATGGAACTCCTTGGAATGCACAACTGGCTTCCTCTAAACAACATGCCATCTTGGATTATGAAATCCAACCATTTTGTCATGTCCAAAGTAATAGGTTCCGAACAAGCTTTCCAGGCCTCTGCAAAATCTGGATCTTCAGGATACAAACTTTTGAGCTCATTGAACCCAACAACCTCTATCTTCATTTCTGTCAACAAATTTTGCCTTCTGCTTAAGGCATCAACAGCTCTGTTGGACTTCCCACTCCTGTGCTTCAAAACAAAAGTAAAGCTCTGCAGAAACTCAACCCATTTTAAATGCCTTTGGTTCAACTTTCCTTGACTATTAAGATATTGCAAAGCCTAATGATTAGTATATAAAACAAACTCTTTTGGCAACAAATAATGTCTCCATTTCTTCAAAGCCTGAACTATTGCATAAAATTCCTGATCATAAACATAATACTTTTTCTTGGCATCATTAAGCTTCTCATTAGAATAGGCAATGGGCTTACCTTCTTGGCTCAAAACAACTCCTATACCACTACCACTAGCATCATAATCTACCTAAAATACCTTATTGAAATATGGAAGTGCCAAAACAGGTTGTTTGATGACTTTCTGCTTCAATGTATCAAAGCTCTTGTCTGCTCCTTTAGTCCATCTAAACTCTTTTCTATCCCCTCTCATTGTCTCAGTTAGGGGTGCACAAATGCTACTGAAATTCTTGATAAACTTTCTGTAAAAACTTGCCAAACCATGAAAAGATCTTTCCTCCATTGAACTCCTTGACGTAGGCCATTCAATGATAGCCCTTACTTTTTCTGGGTCCATCTTAAGACCTTCCTCTGAGACAACAAATCCCAGGTATACCAACTCCTTCTTTGTAAAACTACATTTCTTCAGATTAATCAGTAACTTCTCCTCCCTCAGCTTCTCTAGAACTCTTTTGATATGCATCAGATGTTCATCCCAAGTCTTACTGAAAATCAAAATATCATCCAAATAAACAATAACAAAACTTCCCAAAAATTCTTTTAGTACCTCATTCATGAGCTGCATGAATGTGCTCGGTGTATTGGTTAGCCCAAATGGCATGACTAACCACTCATACAAACCTTCCTTTGTCTTGAAGGCTATCTTCCATTCATCTCCTTCTCTGATATGGATCTAGTGATACCCACTCTTCAAGTCAATCTTCATGAAGTACTTGGCTCCACTCAAACAATCCATGATGTCATCCATTCTTGGCAATGGAAATCTATACTTGATCATTATCTTATTGATGGCTCAAGAGTCTGTACACATCCTCCATTCTCCATCCTTCTTTGGTGCTAGTATTGCAGGTACTGCACATGGACTTAGGCTCTCCCTTATCAGTCCTTTCCTCAACAACTCCTGAACTTGTCTGTTCAGCTCTTCATTTTCTACAGGGGTCATTCTATGGGCTACCTTATTTGGCAAACTGGCTTGTGGTATCAAATCCATTTGATGACTTATTTTCCTTACTGGTGGTAAACCTTCTGGTACATTATCAGAGATAATATCTTAAAATTCTTCCAACATCTCTGAGACTTCAGCTAGTACATCTTCACATTTCTCTTGACTAATCTTAGGAATCAATGCATAGCAATGACGCTCATGCTTCATACCCTCCAAAAATTTTCTACCATCTACCAAGCAAATTCTAGTAGTACTACATACCTTTTCTTCCACCTCCTTCAAGGGCTTCAACTTGTGACGAACTCCATCCTTTGTTAGGGAATATGCGTTTGCACGGCCATCATGGACAACACTCCTATCATACTGCCATGGCCTCCCCAACAACATATGACATGCATCCATCAGTATGATATCACACATCACCTCATCATGGTAGTCCCTAATCTTGAACTTCACTAAACACTGCTCATTGACCAAAGCTCTGTGGTCCTTCTGCAACCATGCAATCTGATATGGATGTGGATGCTTTCTTCTTGTCAACTTTAACTTGTCAACCATCTAAAACAACACTACATTGGCCATCATGGACAACACTCCTATCATACTGCCATGGCCTCCCCAACAACATATGACATGCATCCATCAGTATGATATCACACATCACCTCATCATGGTAGTCCCTAATCTTAAACTTCACTAAACACTGCTCATTGACCAAAGCTCTGTGGTCCTTCTGCAACCATGCAATCTGATATGGATGTGGATGCTTTCTTCTTGTCAACTTTAACTTGTCAACTTTAAATTTCCTCTAAAACAAGATTGTTAGTACTTCCACTGTCTCTAAAACCCTCTTCCATCAAAGCATTCCTCCCAATACAAATTATTCATGGAGGCATCTTGATCTCCATAGCAAACCCACAACCTCAGGTCCTGGTGCAAACTACCTCACGGTCGGTGATCTATCTACACACTCAGGAACCCTTGCTCTGATACCACTTGATGAAGGGGGTAAATCATAAAACACACAACAACAGAAATTGCACACAGAGAATAGAACTTTTTTTATTTATTTGGACCACTTGTTACATTACAGAAGCTCAAATACAATCAGAGGAATCAACCCTCCACAAGCTGCAACACATTACAACTTTCTATCACAAGACTCTAGAATCACCTATCTTCTGTAACCCCAAATCAACTAGGGTTTCTATTTTCCTACCTATTCTTGACTCCACACTTGCCCCCTTAACTCTACTACTACCCAGGGTTCCCAAAAATGGTTATTAATAGCCTTTTTGGTGGCCAACAACCTAATTTTGAAATTTGCATCTCCCTCCAAAAATAGGTCAACTTTCGAGAGCCATAACTTTTGATCCGGGTGTTTGATTGACGAACCGTTTTATGCATCGGAAATCTCGCAAAGTGCTCTACGCGCTAAGAACCCACTCTACCGGTTCTGGCCATTTTTGGGCCCATACGGGGCTGTTTAGTGCCTCAAACGTGAGTTTGAATAATTTTTTAGGCATTTTTTGCGAAACAAAAACTTCAATATCTTTCAGCTCACAAATGATCTTTGTGTGATTCCTTTTCCAAAGGTCTTATATTTCCATTATGTAACTTCCTATAAATTTTTACTTCAATCCGTGCCCAAATGCAAACTTTCTAAAAATAGCAGGTTACTATTTTTAGCAGTTTGGAAAACTGAAAGTTCTACATCATTATTCAAGTGATTATGGAACACCACGAATTTTGAAAAGAAATGGAAAGAACATCAGCAATTTTAAAACACATATTTTTTGGGTGATGCAAGATTGCCCTTACACCACTGGATGCTCCTGCATCATAAATGGTCTTTATTCAACTAAGTTGGACTAACCACTCCCTTCATCATGGGCTTAGTTTCACCTCCTTTGCAATGACCCACAAAACAAACCAACTTTTTAAAAGTTCACAATTTCCAAACTAAAACACATACTTAACCAAAAAGGAAAATGCATACAATAGGTAGTGTGCCTCACTTTATTAATATCTTCTTATGTAGAGTGTCTCACTTTATCATGCCAATTTGATTATAGTGTCACATGTACATTGGATAAATTTTATGATGTCACATCATCATGCTATACAACTTACATGTTTCTCGTGTAACTTAGCATTGATCCTACCAAACCAAATGAGTTGAATTTTCCAGCTTAGATGCATGAGATTCAATTGATGAATTAAGTATTCTAACTCAATTACATCATATTTGAATTGAGTAAAGTTTCATAGCCTAACCTACCAAGGAGTTCACTGTTAGCAAGAGAGTGAGCATAGACTGAAGATTTGTGTATACAAACTTTATAGTTTATACCCTAGTGTAAAGGGGTAAGAGGAAGATTAAAATTAGTGTGGTGGATTATAGTGAAGTGCAATGGAATACAAAGAATATAAATCAAAGGACATACACATAACTATATAACACATTCATATAAGATTTGGTGTAAACCATCATATACTCATTATATATACTTAGGATATATTGACATTAGTATTCCATTACATATATTCATCTGTCATTCATATCCTTTTTACATATGACATCTCTTTCCTTATCTTTGGCTCCTCCTTCTCCACTATTCTACATCTTCTCTTATCTTACATTACATTCTATGTTCTCTCTCTTTTCTATTTTATCTTTCACCTTGGGGTGTCTATATACATATTGTTACATATAAGGACATGTCTCTCTTCCTTATTATGACCCTTAAGTTCTATTATAGGTCAGTTGTAAGTGTCACACGTGAATTTTGATGTGTCTAACCTTGTTAATCTTGCTCTTTGTGTTGCATGACTTTGTCCTACCAACATCATCCCCCAACCAAGCCCATGTCTTGTCCTCAAGACATGATGGCTCTGTTTACCATTTTTTAAAATGCTAGTTATCCTCCAAAATATTCAAAAAAACTATCCTTCCTAGGGAAAGATAATCTTTTATATTTCCTTCAATTGGTTGTAGGTGTTGTCCCATTAGAGAATTACCTACAAAAATAGATGAATGTGGCCATTGATCTTTACTAAGGTTGCTTCTCTATTTTTGATAGAGTCTATAATTTTGATGGAGTATGTGAGTTAATTAGCTTCAACCAAGAGACCTTTCAAATGCACATGACATAGGTTGACCACCTCTCTTAACCTCTTAACCTATCCTCTTAGGTTTTCTCTTTGATTGTGCCTATTTTCTATCTGTACCCTTTGGCTACAACCTAAGTCCTTCATTGCATCATAGGATATAGAGGCCTACATTATATGTTAAATTCAATGTTATCCAATTGTATTCTTAGTGCTCTTGTCAACATAGGCCATCCTAAGAAAAAATTAATATATTTTTTTAACATTACTATAGGTTCCCTACATATTACTAACTTTGATCTCTAATTGGTCTGTGATGTTTCCTCCTTATGTATTCCAATTGTTTCTTTTATTTCTCTACTAATAGTCGTTGCTTAATGTATTCTCTCCTTAAGTCTTGGTTTTGAAATTCTATTATTATTCCACTTATCATTACCCTTATCTACTGATCCAAGGGGAGATAAGTGTCCCTACTAACTTAAAATAGGCTTGATTATAGTGCATTTAGTGATTTTTCCAAGGACTCAATTATATCCACCTATTTTTGTAATAAACTCTCCCTAGCTGTGATATGTAAGATGTCTCATATTTGAAATTTCTCGATAAGAGAGATGCATGTGATGTCTAATTGTGGGCCAAAAGTGGATAGTGTGAACAAAGGTAGTGATAGATTTATCATAGGCTATCATTGATTTTGCTGCACTAGAAATTCCTTTATTTTATTAATAAGATTTGCTAGTGAGGATACTAGTGCATGTTCTACCAATATAGTTTTTCCTTTTTGCTCCTCCTTTGTCTATAGTGTTTCTTTCTCACTTTATTTATCTTTTTACTCCCTTATTACTTCATCTTCCTTTACAATATCTTCTTGCATATCCTTAATCAAATCATCCATGCTTATTTTTTCTCTCTATTTAGACCTCATCTCCACATTATGCATCTATGCAGGTTAATTTATCTTTGTTATTTGGGGAGAGGTCTGGTGCTACTTGTTCTAGTGCTTGTTTCCTTATACATTATTCCAACTATGCCACCTCTTCTCTTTTATTTTTGATCGCTATGACCAATGCCTTTAGGAATCTCTTAATAATGTACATCATAGAATGAGGACTTCCAACAATATACTCTACCATTGCTTCTATGATTACTTGTTTATTTGTGGTAGAAACTAAGGGGTACATTTATGATGTATACAGGGGCATTCCTAGAGTGAACAATGATTAGTATAATAATTAAGTACCCATCAATTCTTCTACTTTTTCTTGTTTTTGTTTTGTAGGGGTTTGCAGTGTTTTTACTATTTTTGCTTTCTTTGTTTGGTTTGATCAACTATTTTTACTTTCTCCATCTATGCACTCATGACCCTATGCAGTACATGTGTTATAGAGGTTTGGACTATCAACTCCTCTTCAGTCTTTTCCTCCTCCTCCATAACAACTTGAGTGTGTTTCCTTTTAGATTTCTACTTTTTCCTTTCTTTCAATTTTGAGGATTTTGCTACACTTTTCTTCTTTTCTACAATCATCTATAGGAAAGCCTATGTGGCTTCTCTTACTAGTGATCCTTCTCCACCTTCCCTATTTTTCCCTTTTGTGTTAGTGTGGTTTCTAACTTCCTTCTTGTGGATACTTGTGGCAACCTTTTTTCTAGTTCTTCCTCTCCCAATCTCTTATGTATTTTATGTTTGTATTTTTTAGTGTATTTTATGTTTGTATATATTTTTTATTATATTTTTTTAATAAAATTGACACTATAACTTAGGTGTTGATAAAATGCTAAAAAATAAGGTTAAGTGGGACATTGCAATTTATATAGTAAATTTCATTTTTTTCTTTCATTTTTTTTGGGTATTCATAACTTGAAACTTTAGTGCATGGATTAATTTTTCTCTACTTTGATAAATATATATTTTTAAATAAATCTTCGAAGTTGTGTGTAATGAAAACACAACTATTTGATGGGACACAACCTTTTGTCTTAACTATTTATCCAAAATAGGAAAAAAATTATATCATCTTGACATGAAATCTCTCCTCTAATGCATCATATTTGTTGAAATTTTTTAATGAACTTTAGTATTTTTTAAGAGGACAATCAACATTATATTTTGGTGATGATGACCTGCTTTTGGTAAAAATAAAAAATAAATATAATCACTAATTGAAATGTTTAAAAAATTATATTTTTATAAACTACACATATAGATTTACAAAAGGGTATTTTTAGATTTTTTTAAATGATTATTTACATGAATAGGAGTTGTTAGAACATCAAGTTTTTCAAATAATTTCATTTTTTTTTAAAATTAAGCCCAAAATGATGCTACATATGTATTTAGTGGATGCATCTAGTTGGGAAAATTGTGGCCTAGATCTAATTTAGCTAGAATGAATCTAGCTAGAACATATGTTTCACCAAAATTGACTTGTAGTTGTATTGGTAAACAGATTGATCATTGCAAATGAATTCTCAAGAATGACTCTATTTTGCCCAGAAAGAAGCAATGAACTAACCAATAGTTAGAGAGATCGCGACAGAGCAATGATCTTCCTCTACGTTTGAGAGGGGAAGCTCCCTTGAATGATGGGGGTTTTTTGTAGTTTTTGTGTACTTCTGACCTAAAAGTATAAAAAGGAGGAAAAGGAAAGATAATAATAAAGATGATCTTCCTCTACGTTTGAGAGGAAAAGTATATTAAGCTACAGAAGTTAGAAACTATGTTCTTGAACCTATATGATGAACTGCATAATAATAAGTTTAATATGCAATGATAATGAAAAAAAGATGATGAATCTCAACATACGAAGAGACAAGTTTCTCCAACACATTCAAATCAAGATACCAAGATATGATTGTGTTTCATTACATCAATTGCACTGTTTATATATATTTCAAAAGATGATCAATGATTCACACAATGACATAGAGGTATTACTTATTTAACATACGAGAAATCAGTAATAATAACTTAGAGGTACAATGGAACACATGAACCAAATGCTCTCTTTATTATCTTTGTAAAATTATACAATTTCAAAAGCCTTCATGTACAAAGTATAAGATCAAAGGTCTCTGAAAAGCTTCTCCATAAGTTCCCCCATAAAAGTCTATAAAAAAAAGTCCCTTTTACATATGAAATAGCCTTGTATTTATAGGTTTCTCCCTAGTAACTACCTTGTAACCACCTAATAACAACCTAGTAACTATCTTTTTTGAAATACAATAGAATAATGAACTTTATTTTTTGTTATGTTTTATATCACTTTTCTCGAAAGAAAGTTCATTTTCTAACTTTTAGTTACAATAAGTGACAAAAGTCACTTTTATAAAAAGGTAACTAGAACTTACAACTTTTGAGTTGTGAACTTCACTAAGTTCTTTCCATCTTCATCTGCTCCATTTTAATGGTCAAACATTGCTGAATGTTGATGACTCCTCTGTATACCTAAATCTTAGACTCCTGTGTCCTTGCATACAAAACATGAACTATGAAAATAATACATTTTTCACTAGAAACATTATCATGATAGACATAGATTAATAATGTTGCACATTTCATTGCTCTGATCACAATCATAAAATATCATTCCATCATCTCCCAAACCATTAACAACTTGTTTGTCTGGTGGACTGCAACATAGATTGGCACCATTTCTATGCCTTTGCACCATCTATATCAAAACCCATATAATATTCATATCCTGAGGTTGTGATTATTATGATACTTCCAAATCAAGATCAAGATCTCTGAGTAAAAGAATAGAGTCATGATCTCCTCATTTTCAAATGGGACGTCTTCACACAATCTACGGCCTCAGTTTGGTATTTTATCAACCATCTGACTATCTTACTTTTTCTCTCACATTTTACATGCATGTATACCATAGTATTTACAAGATAACTTGACAACAATCCTCTTATGTTTTGATGAATGTCCATGTGCTAATTCACATTCCCATTTGGTCATAGGCAAAGCTGATTGTAAAGTTTGTGGAAATTCTAGTTTTACATTCACCAAAGGTGTTTGCTTGAAAGATTCTAAGGTCATCTTCAACAAATCAATTGTGTAATGTGGCAGTCTATCAAATAACAATCTCTTTTGATAAATCTTGACAAATGGTTAAAATGTCTTGTTTGAAAGCTCTTATTCTTGCACAAGTCACATGAATGCTGAAAAGATTACGGAGTTTGGTTTTATAACTACCTGCACACTTTCTTTGGTAGTTTCAAACACTTCTTAAACAAATCAAATCCGTGCCTGCCAAGTACATTTGCTCGAGGGTTTTTAAAGAATCTTCAATAAATGTATTTTGCATGTAACCTACGATCATTACATTACATTTGACCTCATTACTATCAGGTGGGCTCTAAAATAGTTCACATGCCTTGTCCATCCTTCACATTTTACATAGATGTCTAACAGAGCATTTATGACTAAAACATTTAATAAAAATCCATTTTCAATTAGGCTTTAATGGATTCCCATACCATGTCCCATAGCTGCATTCGTTGCACTCTGAGACCAAATCTGTTTGAATCATTCTGTCAGAGTTCATGTGTGATGTTTATGCTTTCATATCAATTGGAAACAACCATGGCATTTGGCTCTACACCTTTGATTTATATTTTCTTAAAATATTCAAAGTCTTTTTAATAACTTCCATTTTGTTCATACCCTACGATCTTTGTAACCCATGAGGTGACATATCTTTAAGGCATTTTATCAAACTATTAACTGTTCACATGCTTTGCATACGCTTCAACATTTCGAATACAAGTCAACACGGGCAGTTATAACTGTTATATCTGATAAAAATGCCCTTTGAGTAGCAACTCGACACCTACCATTTGCATTTGCTTTAAAGTTTCAAAAGCCTTTTCAATACATCCATTTACTAAATATCCTGCAATCATTGTAGTCCATTCTTTGAGGTTGCTTGTCTAACAGGTCAGGTGCTGATTCATTTTCCAAAGCTCCCATATGGGCGCTAGCTAGGAGGATGTTTGCAAGGGTCATGGAATTTGGCTTTTCACCTACCAATGACAATTGCTTTAATATTTTGATACCCCTTTCAATAAATTTGTAGGCATTCCTTGAGATGACATCTTTCTAAGGCACATTGTCAAGCAATTCTTGTGTGCTGTCTATGCTTCCACATCATGCATATATGTTTGCCATAAAATTTCCAACTTATAATATCAAACAAAAATATTCTTTCAATTATTCTTTGATGGATGTCTATACCCTCTTCTATAACTATCATTCATCGGTAGGCAGAGAGGATGCTGGTAAAGTTTGTGGAGTTTGGGTTTATACCTGCAAGACACACACAGTTTGTATATATCTTGCAATTACTGCACTCTAAGAGACCATAATTCATTGAGGCAGTTCCAATAAACATGTTTCATGCATATAACTCCATCTTCGCATAGGAGTATTCAAGTTTCTTTAGAGGTTTTCTTAAGTAGAGTAACTGTCTTTCTCCATGCAGATTTCTATGCAAACATAGGCAGCCTTTTAGGAGAAAATAGAGTGAAGGTTGGCAGTTTCCCATTTCTTCTTTACACGTGACATTATTTTCAAATAGATGAAACCCCTTTATCAGCACTTTGAAAGCCTTTCACAACAAAACTTGTCACTTTTGAGTTACCATTTATAAAAGTATTTGAAGGGCCTTTGAGGATAATTCTATTTATTCATCAGCATCCAAAGCACTTTCCAAAAGTTTGTCGGTAGTTGGCAATGCTTATGAAACTGTTTAGATTAGCCAGTAAAATATAATCAAACTCTTCTTTCATCAGATTTTAAGTGTAATTCATAAATATCTAATAAGTTGTGACTTGTGCTTTTGGCAAACCTTTGTGAACCAATTCGAAAGTTATAACTTTTCCAAACCTCTAACTTCACGAGTAGTTAATAAAATTTACAACTTGTACTTTCCATTGAGTTAGCCAAATTCACAAGTTGGAAACTTGTGAAAATTTCTAAGTTGCATCAAGTTAGCCAAAACTGAAAGTAGGTGTGAACTTAGCCAAAAGTGAAAGTATATGCCAACTTAGCCAAAAGTGAAAGTATCCTCCCAACTTAGCCAAAAGTGAAAGTATCCTCCCACTTTCACTTTTTCCTAAGTAGCCTTCAAGTTTGCCAAAACATAAAGTAGACCCCTACTTCACCAAAATTGCAAGTAGGTGCGAACTTAGCCAAAAGTAAAAGTGCACCCCAACTTAGTCAAAATCAAAGTAGGTGTTCACTTAGCAAAAAGTGAAAGTGGGTGTTCACTTAGCCAAATTCAAAAGTGGACTCCAACTTAAGCTTGACTTGAATTAATTTCTCCTTTTCCATGGCTTGCCCAGTTGATTTAGAAATTCATATTCGTACATGGGAAAAATCTATTTTAATTTACATAATCAAATGAAGCATTGTATTATTTTTAATAAACTCCATCCCACAAATGTTAACTTGATCAACCATGCAAGTGCGAAAAAATGGCGAGAAGTGCATAACTTTTGACTGGAGCACCGGATCTTTATGAGATTTTGATCAATTGTCTATAAAGATGATACAAGGCCATAGAGAAAAGGATTCCTCTTGAATTTCAATAGAATTACCTTTTTAATTGTTTCTGCAAACTTCGCACAGGAAAAATGAACTTTTAAAATTTCACACACCATCAGGCGTATGGATCCAAAATCTTGCCACAATGTCTGTATTAACATCATAAATCTATGTGCCAGGCAATTCTACTCCAGCCCTTACAGAAACCATGATTTAATTGTTTTCGTAAATTGCCCGTCAAAAATGAGAATCTTAAAATATTGCAAACCAGAAGGCATATGAGCCTAAAAAGTTGCCACATTAGGAGAAATAGCCATATAAACCTCCCTGTAAATTAATTTCTCTCCACCCCTTTCAGATTTTGATAGTTAATTATTTTTCTGATTTTCCGCACAATAGAACTATTTCTAGGACTTCAATTGAAATAGGCAAACAAATTCTCCTTCAAACTAGAAAGCAACTTGACACTTCAGGAGAATTTGTGACTAGAGGTGACTCAATATAACGATTTGACACAAAAGTTTAAAAATTGGCAAGTGGAAAATGAGGTCAACAAGTTGGAAACACTTAATTCATTTATGCTGATAAGTTGGCATGAAGTGTGACCAAATTTGAAATTTTACCTACATAAAACCTCTGCTAGATCAAATTACTTCTTGTAAATAATAATTTTTTATGTAGTGAGGATGGTAGTGCTAGTCACCAAATTTTCCCTATTGGTGTAGTAGATTGTATGTGCTATCCCCATCATCACATACTAAACTACAGGGCTTGTGATATCCTCCAATGGAAATTTTATTCCATCAAAGGTTACACCTATAAGTTCCATCACCTTCTTAGTTTTTACTTTCTCCTTAGTCAAGATTTCTATCACACAAGCTAGTCACTACCTTAATTACTTTTTTAGTAATATAGTAGGGTTGATCAAGATATATGAAATTGGTACTTTTTGGCTCAATATAAGCCATATCCATTCTTATTCATCAGAAAATTTATAAACTCTACCCATATATCTAGTTTTAGCTTCTTCACTCTATTATATTATGTCAAGTATTTAACTTTTCCCATAGTTTCATCCACCTTCATTAAGAACCATTTTTTATCTTCAAATTTTTCATGATTTGTTTTAGGAAGAGTGGTGTGAATATACTCCCTCACATCCTCTACATATAAGACATATGTTGGAATATTAGAAAAGACCTCATCTACATCTACTTCTCTTACTTTCCGTGGGTAATTCTTATATTTAGGCTATGGGTTGTGCTCTACATCTATCAATGTTAGAGCTACCATTATAGGGTTTCTTCCTTTACTATCAATACTTTGATCTTTCCCAAAATGACTAGTTCTCTACTCTTTGGATCACTTTTACTAGACTTCTTTAGCTCAACTTTAAACCTTATCCTTCTATTTTCTCATGGTCACCCTATCTCACTACTTAAACACTACTCATATCTCTTCCTTAAGTCTTCATGTCATTGTAGCTCAAGATGGTATTTACACTTGGCACTTTTTGGTAAATCATTTTTTGCTTCATGGGGTTATTGTTATCACTCTAAGTTGCACCCTTGAAGAAGGTCTTCAAGATTCCCCACCTAGTTGCTACAATGGGATCACTTTAAGGTTGTGGGTGACCTATAACTGAAATAAACCTCCAGAAAGGGTTGGTTCCCTTGATGAATCACCTAAATACTAACTCTAAACTACTGCTTTAACAAGGAAAAAGGGTAGAAAGTGATATAAACTGAATCTATAACCTAAGGAGGTGATGCATCAAATTGTTTAGGACCTATATTGTTGTTTAATGTACACAATGTATTCAATAACTAAACTTATAGCTTACAAAACTCAAGTTTTTGACATTTTTTCATGCATAAGTATTTCATGGGATGTAGTTTGAGTTTTCAACAACATTTAAAAGGAAATAACTAATATTTTTCACAACTAAACCATGCATCTACTCAGTAAACATACCATGACTTGCACATTCATGTATATTTCTACCTAAAAGTAATGAGAAATAGGACTAAAATTCAAGGATAATAGCATAATCACAAGAAAATCATCAACCATTTCATAATCTTACATAATATGACAGTCTTGAATAGGTAAAAGATCCTTTATTGATCATCAAAGGTACAAATAAGTTTTTTATAGGTCTGAAATCTTCTATATCCTCATAAAAATGATGTTGCAATGCTATATTTCTTCATAAAAATGAGAGTACAATCATGTATTTCTCTGAAAAACTAGGCTGAGTTACAATACTAAGTTTTTTCAACTTGAAATAACTACTAATCTCCTAGCTTAGGCATCCACTTCTCAATCCCAACATGGGAGAGAATCTAGGACCTTATCTAAGACAAAATAAATGCATCCTTGCCTTGTATTACTTGGTCAAACTCCTTTGGGGCGCTTGGGAGACTCCTATCATGCTTTGACTCCTTGAAATGCTCCTAGGTGGCATTGAAGAGGATGTTTCTGACCTCTTCCACTTTGTATGTTGCTCAGTCAGGTCCTATATCCTTGCAAGGTGTTGGAACTACCTCCTTGATGCTTGGATGGTCTTCAAATTGTCTATAACATCTTTAAATTGCCTTCAAGATTCATAGGACATGTGCTCCTTACTTGTAGATGCCATCAAGATTCTTTGGAGGGCATGGGAAGATGATTAGTCCTTTTAGGACTCTAAACTACTTGTGTATGAGGAAAATTGACTAAATTAAAACTAAACAAATCAAAAACCCAATAACATAAAGAGAACCGATCTAAATAAAAACCATTAATAATAAATCAATAAAACATGAAAGCTTTTACCGAGTTTTGTATTGTTCCCTTTGGATGAATGTGGATTGCTCAATAGTATTGCAAAACCATGGTTGCAACAAGTAAGTAGTGTGCTCAAAGATCAATGTCAAAAGGTCGTGAAGTTGCTTAATCGATGCGATGTATGCTCAAAGCGTTGTTAAGTATGCCTGAGAATAAGTGATCAAAGAGGCTTTGTGAAGGAGATGAGGGTGGTTTATATAGGATTCAATAGAGATCGATCAATGGTCTAGATAATTCAGAAGAATCAACGGAGGAGAACAGTTGAGGAATGTGCAATGAATAAGAAGAAGACAAGTGTCTTGCTTTCTGTTGCATGAGAGGAGTTATCAAGAATAGAAGACTGAGTTAAAGCAATTAAAAGAATATAACAATCAGTTAAGTGATTTAAAACAAGAAGAAGGGATTTGCATGAGAATAAGAAGATATTTTGCTTTATTAAATATTAGGAATATTTAATTGCATGTGCAAGAAAGCTTGAGTTATATTTAGAGATAACTCAATTTAGAAGAAAAAGCAACTTAAATAAATATTTGATTTATTTAAATTTAGAGAAGATATTATTGGAAGAAACAATTAAATAATTAGAATTATTTAATTTAGAAGATTTGAAAGCAAATTAAATAAATAAATTTATTTAATTGTTGTGCATGATTTTGGAAGAATAAATAAAATATTTGATTATATTTCATTTTTGGAAGAATGAATTTGATTTTAATTAAATAATTAAGAATTATTTAATTGTAGATAAGAGGGAATTTGTGATGAATTAATTAATGGAGACTTGAGGAAGAATAATAGAGGCATTTAATTTAATTAATTAAACAATGAGGATTTATTTAATTAATGTCAAATTTAGGAGATTTAGAAGAATTTGGTGATTTTAATTAAATAATTAGATTATTTAATTAATGTTGAAATGTAAGTGATTAGAAGAATTGATGAAATGCAAGTGGTGTGACGACATGGTCATTTTAGGGTGTCTACATTTTTCCCCTCTTTGATGCAATGCAGTTTACAGCGTTACGTCAAAGAAAATGATTGTTGAAGACATGATACAATTTTGATGCCCCAGTGTAGCTGGCGTAGGGTGCCGCCTCGAGAGGAAAGACAGGGAAGCGACAGAAGAACTGTGTTGACACTCGACTAGAAGATTTTGTTGGAGATAGACGAGGTTGGGTTGATGATAGATAGAAGAAAGGAGATAGAAAAGAACATGAGAGAAAGACTGTTGATTGATCTTTTCTTGAAAACTATATAAGGCCATGGGTAAATGGATGGGTAAATGATGAGCTTGTTGCATTGGTTTCACAATTGTATATAAAGAGCAATCCTTATTTTTGATGTAGCACGTGGATAGTTCACCACCAAGGTATAAAAACCAAGGTGCTGTAATATCCGAGTGCGTGGATGTTGACTCTGCAAGCAAGCGGTTTAAACTTAGATCCCTTAGACATAATATGACCTTGTTGGTACATGTGAATGAGCCATAGTCTTGAACATAAAATAAACTTCAATACATGTAAATACAAGAAGAATATTAAATATGTAAGATGCTAGGTCGTAACACACACAAGATAAATATAATGCTAAGAAAGATGCTAATGATCATTCCTCAAATATGGCATACAAAAGCAATGACTATGCCCCCAATCCGTACTGCATCGCAATGTACCAAGATTATAGATAAATCAAGGTAGTCTTGAATAGGTATTGGAAAAGGAACAAAAGATAAACCAAAAAGCAAATTGACTAACTTACAAAGTAAACATACAGCCAACATATTCTCTTGCCAAAGAGGTTGCTCAGGATAGATTGGATAGGAAAGATAACAGCCTTATTGTAGGAACTTAGTGTCCGTTAAAGGGTGCTATCTACCTAAAAAGCTAATGTCTCACTATAGGAAATGCCACATGGTGCAGGAGACGTGTGTGTTGGTCTCGACAAGGGAACACTCTGCAAAAGACAAGCTTGTTGATCTGGTGCTTAGGTTAAGCTGGACTTAGCTGATGTTGGCAATCAAAATAGAAGGACAGTAGTTGACTCTGGAAGAAAGCTGCTTTGCTTTAGGTTTGTTAAGAACTTTTACTTTAAAAGGATGTGCTAGCTTGCTGTTTTGCTTCTTGAGTTAGTCAAGTCGAGGTGAATGGATTTTGATACACGGAAGACTAGAAGGATGACAGTGCTAATGGATTGGGGTGGGTGGAGAATGATGGATCATGTGTTCCTAAGTACTGGATACATCCTTCGTATTCTAGACTACCTACATACCCTGTATCCACGGGATCAAGGCACATTTCAATGAAAGATGAAAGTGATAAATATGTAGTTCTAGATAGAGTGATGAGGTGGATCAAGGTGGAGAGGAGGGGATCTTATGTACCTGAGTACTGGAAACTTCCTTCATATTCCAAACTACCTACATACCCATATCCATGGGATCAAGGTACTTTAAGACTGAGAAGAGATGATATGTAGTTTTGGTGGGTGTGATGATGTAAGAAAAGCGTTGAGAAGATAACAGCCTTATCGTAGGAGTGATGTGTCCATTAAAGGATGCTATCTATGGAAAGGAGAAAAGATTGAAGAGTGCGTTGTGAACCACGAACAAGGAACCAATCCTAGACCTAAGTTAAGGAAAGAGTTGCCCCCATTCCGGTAGAGGAATTTGCATGGGTGACTACTGAAGAAGACACAGAAAGATTTGACCTAGGACAAGATAGTGTTAATTGTAGACACAGATCAAGACGTGGGGTGATGATGATGGACATTGACAAATTTCCAAGCTATACTAGATAGGGAGATGGAAATGCAAAAAAGGTCAATGGTTTTATTATGGATGGATGGAAAGTGCATTGTGACAATGAGAAATGGACAAGACTCGATAGACGATGGGTGTTGACTCTACACATAGCACCTGTTTGCTAGGTTTTCACTATGGTACTTATCCAAGGCACCTGTTTGCTAGGTTTTCACCAAAGGATAGATTTTTTTTGTGTTTTTTATTTTTTTTTTAGAATACTCTGAGGATTAGGCATAGAACTTCTTAAGATGAACACTATTAAGTGGCTCATCCAGAGGAATGCCGTCAGGTGTAGCTAAAGTATAAGCTCCTGATCCATATGTTGCTATGACAATAAAGGGACCTAACCAGTTAGGCTCAAACTTGCCTTTCTTTTCCCGATCTGCTTGATTTCTCCAATTCTCTTTAAGTACAAGATCACCAATTTGAAACCATCTTTCTTTGATTTTTTTGTTGTAATTACGCCGGAGGTGGTTTTGGTAGACATGGAGATGATTAAGCGCTGCAAGACGCCTCTCATCTAGTAGTTCAAGCTCAGCTAATCTGGAAGTGCGATACTCCTCTCCACCAATCAAGTCCTGCATGGATACTCTGAGGGATGGGATCTCGACCTATATAGGTAGGATGGCTTCAGAGCCATAGACCAAGGCATAAGGTGCGGCACCAGTTGGTGTTCTGATACTAGTACGGTAGGCCCATAGGGTAGAATTGAGTTGCAAGTGCCAATCACGACCAGCTTAATTGACTATTTTCTTGAGGATTTTGAGAATGGTTTTATTGGAAGCCTCAGCTTGGCCATTACTTTGCAACTAGTAGGGAATTGAAAAGTGATGTTGGATATTGTATTGTGTGCATAAGGCATGGACATCTTAATTCTTGAATGGTCTCCCATTATCAGTGACAATGGCTTGGGGGATACCATACCGGCATATGAGATAGTTAAAAATAAACTTGGCTATTTGCTTACCGATGATATAGGTCATGGGAATGGCTTCAACCCACTTCGTGAAATACTCAGTGGCCGTAATGATAAACTTGTGGCCATTAGATGAGGATGGGTGGATTTTTCCTACGAGGTCGAGACCCCATTGAGAAAAAGGCCATGGTGTAGTCACAGGCTATAATTCATGAGCTGGTGCATGAATCAAATCTCCATGCTACTAGCATTGTAGACACTTCTTAGCAAACTATGTAGCATCTTGCTCTATTGTGGGCCAGTATTAACCTATTCTCAATATCTTCTTAGCGAGATTAGGACTAGTAGAATGTGCGCCACAGACACCTTCATGTATGTCTCGTAAGGTAGCTTTAGCTTCTTCCGCATTAAGACATCATAAGAGGATACCATCGAGACTCTGGTGATATAGTGTATCACCCAGAATAGTGTAACGGGAGGATCAACAGATAAAGGTTTTACGTTGGGTGGAGGATAGGTCAGGGGGAAAGATATTGTGTTTAAGGTATTCATAGATATCTTCATACCATGGGGAATTGGGACCAACAAGTTTGCAGAGGATTTCAGTAATGGGAACCTCGACGGCTGGTATCAACAATTGCTCAATCAAGAATTTGTATTTCTGTGTATTTGCAGGCATGTCAATCAGTGACCCTACAGAAGCCATAGAATCTGTAGCCTTGTTATGCTCTCTTGGAATTTGCTCAAATGTGATGCTAGAAAAGTGTGGTTTGTAGGCATCCACTAGTTGCTTGTAGGGGACCAACTTTTCATCTTTTATTTGGTACTCATCTGTGACTTGTCAAATGACTAGCTGTGAGTCTCCATATACTTGTAATTATATGATGTCCCATTGAACTGCTATATTGAGACCTATGAGGAGTGCTTCATACTCGGCTATGTTGTTGGTGCAAGGAAATGCAAGACGATATGACTTAGGAATATAGTCATTTTGAGGTGTGATGAATAAGATGCCGGCCCCTGATCCATGCTGTGTGTAGGAACCATCAAAGTACAACTTCCACATTATTGAGTTAGAAAGTGTGAATAGATTCTCATCTAGAAAGTCTGCTACCATAGGGTGTGTATCGGTCCTGGGTGCTTCTGCTAGTTGATCTGCTAGGGTTTGTCCTTTGATTGCTTTACGATCTGTATACTCAATGTCAAACTCACTAAGGATCATGACCCATTTAGCTAGTCTGCCTATAAGAGCTGCTTTTGCAAGTAGATACTTCAAGGGATCAATTTTGGCTATAAGATTTGTGTGTTGGTTCAACATGTAATGCCGCAACTTTTGGGAAGTGAACACTACTACTAAACAAGCTCTTTCCATCGGTGAATAATTGAGTTCGTATCCCACCAAGGTTCTACTAATATAATAAATTGCATGCTCTTTTCGTGATTCATCATGTTGTGCTAGCAAGGCCCCTAGGGCCGAAGTTGTAGTAGAGATGTATAATATCAAGGGTTTATCAGTAACTGGTGGAACCAATACAGGAGGTGTAGGTAGATACTCTTTAAGCTGATCAAATGTTGCTTGACACTTATCATCCCATCGAAATTAGACATCCTTTCGGAGTAAGTGTTGAAATGGTTGACATTTATCTGCTAGCTGTGAGATGAAACGCCTGATGGATTGCAACCTTCCCTAAAGGCTCCTTAATGCTTTGAGGTTCTTTGGTGGAGGCATCTCCATGATAGCCTTGACTTTTGCTGGGTCTACTTCGATGCCTCTATGAGATACAATGTATCCTAACAGCTTCCCTGATGTTATGCCAAAGACACTTTTTTGGATTGAGTCTTACTTGGTATTTCTCGAGCCTGTCAAAGATCTATCCTAGAACTTGTATGTGATCTGCCCTAGAAGATTTAGCTAGTATGTCATCAACATAGTCCTCCATGATATGATGAAATAGATCATGGAATATCACTATCATTGCTCTCTGATAGGTTGCTCCTGCATTCTTTAGACCAAACGGCATGACACACCAACAATAATTGCCCCAAGGACAAGTAAAAGTTGTTTTATGTTGATCTTCTTCTGCTATCCTTATCTGATTGTAACCTGAGAATCCATCCATGAGAGAAAGCATTTCATGACCTGCTGTCAAGTCTACTATAATATCAATGTTTAGTAGTAGAAAGTCATCTTTGGGACATGCCTTGTTAAGATCTCTAAAATCATTACACATGCGGATGCACCCATTGGGTTGAGACATAGGCACAATGTTTGAAACCCAGTCTGAATAATCAATAGGTCGTATGAACTTTGCATCTAATAGCTTTTGTATTTCCACTTTTACTAAGAGAGCTATATGTCGGTGCATCTTCCTCAACTTTTGCTTGACTAGTTTAACTTTTGGATCAACTGTGAGATAGTGAACCACTAGCTTAGGGTCTAACCCTAGCATGTCAGCATAGATCCATGCAAAGTTGATGGTTCTCTGTAAGAAGAATGTGTTAAGATTCCTATGCTCTGTTTCTAATAGTGATGCTGCTAGGAATGTGGTCTTTGGATTTTGCTCTGTACCAAGGTTTATCTCTGTAGAATCTTCCACTAACAGAGTTGACTTCTTTTGATACTTAGATGGTAGGGGAAGGTCAAACCCTCCATCCTCATGTGCCACAGTTGGGTTTTCACTTTTGGATACGTCCTTTGTTTTTACTATTTTGTGACCAGGAGGTGCCACAGTGTGGCTTTCACCTAGAGATCTTTCTTTATTTTTACTTTTGCGACTGGAGGATTTGGCATTCTCACCAAAATAAGTTGTTGGCTCTAGTTCCATTACAAAACCTGCTTTATGATCGCTAAGAGGGATACCTTCCCGAAGTCCCATGAACTCAACTAAAGCTTCGTCATTCTAAAATACATCTATAACGGGGGACCCTTGTTGGTCCCAATCGATAAGTTCAGGGTAGACAAGTGTTACATTCTAGGTGTTAGTGGTGGAGGTTAAGGATACAAAGGATAGCATAAAAATGGAGGATTCTGTGAATAGGTTGGTCATATGGAGGGAAGAGTCATCGATGATATCCTCAGTAGATGTCGAATCAACAGGAAAAGTTTTAGCTACCTCGTCAGGAAAAGTTTTAGCTACCTCGTCGAGAATATACTCGATGTCCAAGGTGCGCGGTACCTTCTTACCAAATCCTAAACCCTTCTTGTCTAGTTTCTTTGTCACAACAATGGGTTCCATAGTTCCTTGATTCTATTTCCCAAGGCCACCTTTGCCTTTATAGCCCATGTTTTTTACTATCCTTAAGCCATTGACATATTGCTTGACTGGTATTGTGACTGGTTCTTTCTCTTTATAGAGCCAAGAAAAAATGTCCTCAATAGTTTCTTCCTCCAATAATCGTCCCTATTGGAATTGGGTTAGGAATGTTGGGGGAGGAATAGCTACTTTTTTAGTTACTTTGGCAATGGGTGGTTGGCCGTAAGATTTTGGAGATAAAGGCATCCACCCTACACAACAAGATTTTGAGATATCATATGTTCCAAAGCCTATATCACGGATGTGCGCTTTGATTTTAGGAATAGGATTAGGTTCACTTGTAGAGGCTAGTGTCAGAGTTTCAGGATCAACATATAGTGGGGATTCAAGGGCTTTTGCATTATTAGGCACTTGGTTGCAATTCTTATAACTGCCTTACAAAACACGGTAGAATTCAAAAGGATTGAGGTCTCCTAGGATAGTGATCTCTGTACCATTGTATGGGAACTTTAGAGACTGATGGTACGTGGAGGGAACAACTTTCATTGCATGGATCCATGGGCGGCCTAGGATAATGTTGTAAGGTAGCTCAATATCAAGAACTTGACATCTAGTTTCAAGCATGACAGGGCCCAGTTGTATAGGCAAGTGGATAATACCATCTAAACGGCGTTCAACATCATCATATCCCTTGATTGTAATACTTTGATCTGTGTTGACATGATCCTCAAAGTATCCCAATTGCTTAAGTAACTTTAAAGAACAGATGTTGAGACCAGCACCACCATCTATGAGTATACGCTTGATTTTGTGCTTATGGATGAGAACCTCAATATGAAGGGCATCATTGTGATATGGATCATGGGAAGAGAGGTCCTTTTTAGAGAAGACCACATTGTAGGGTGAAGCAATATTACCTACAATAGCTTGGAAATCTACATCCGCTATGTTGTTAGGAACCGAAGACTCTTGGAGGGCTTTTTCTAGCACTACTATATGTGCAGGTGATGACTGTAGAAGGTCCAAGATAGAGATCTGTGCTGGCATTTTCCCAAGATGTTCGACAAGATTATAATCAGATTGAGCCAGAAGACTAGGTGTAGGACCACGAATGGTGACACGACCACGGTGAGTTGTAACAACGCAATCCGTAGATTTGCCTTTGATTGTGAGGGTAGACACTCAACTCTCTTCAAAATGACCTACAATGGAATCAAAGGAAGTGGAAGCATGATTGACACCTTTACCTCTATCCTAAGGAGGAGGTGGACCATGATGAGGGAATGGTTCCTTGTACATGTCGAGGTCTTTGTTCATGTGCTGAGATGGTGGATCTTCTTGTAGAGATATTTGGTTGCCTTTGCCTTCAATGAGATTTTGGATTAGGTGCTTGAGTTTCATGCACGATGTGGTTCTATGCCCTTTGCTCCTATGGAATTCACAGTATTCATTCTCTATACCATGCAGTTTTGTAAACAGGTTCACCATATGGGGGAGCATCAGGTAGGGTGATGAGTCCTTTCTGTAAAATCTTTTGTAAAACTATCTCTATGGGCTCTCCTAAGGGAGTGAATTGATGCCGCAGAGGGTAATCTTGTTGAGGCCACTCTTGTTGTCGTTGCTGTTGGTTTTGATAAGGTTGCCTTTGTTGTTTCTGCTGTTGAGGTGGAACTTGACTTGGTTTGGATAGTTGCAGCGGTGGTTGCAATGTTTAGACATGTTTAGAATTGACCACCCCATCGTTGACCACGTTTTTGTTTTTGTTCCAACATTTGGGTTTATCGCTCAATTGTTGATGAGGAGCATTGTCTTTCATTTCTTTGAAGATTTTGACCACACCCTTAGCAATGAGGGCCTTTTCAATGTTGATTCCCTTGTATGTGATTTTGTCGAAGGTTGTAGCACTAAGAATTTGCAAATGAAAACCTAACTCTTGGTTGAGGTTCTGCACAAATATGCTAACAAGCTGTTTCACTAGAATCTTGAAAGAGAATTTGCTAGCCATTTGTCTCCATCATTGAAGGAAAGAAATGAAAGTTTCACCATTTTTCTGTTTATTATTGCATAGATCAGTCATGGAAATCTCATGCTCTGCGTTGTAAGAAAAATTGGTGGCAAATTTCTCTGCTAGCTCGTTAAAAGACTTGATACCCGTAGGTAGGTGCGAGAACCATTCTATAGCTTGACCTCCAAGACTGCGAGGAAAGAGACACATAAGATACGTGTCATTATGTGAGACCTCGAAACAAGCAAGATAGAATTCCCTGAGATGGTCTTTTGGGTCACCTTTTCCTTTGTATTTATCAAATTTAGGAATGGTAAAATTTTGAGGAAAGGGATCATGGGTAATGACCGATCAAAAGGATAAGGACACACTTCCTCTAAAGAGAACATCTTCTTGGTGTGGCCAAATGTAAGATCAGATAGCTGTTGTTGAACTTCAGCAATTTTTAGCTCCATCACCATGGGAGGGGTTGGAAACATCTCCTATTGTCCTAGAAGTGGTTGTTGTTGCCCATACGGAAGATTGTAGTGTAAGCCATGAGCATTGGTATTATAAGGGTCATAAGATTGGTTGGGGTCGTATGCGCTATATGTTGGGTTCAGATTGGGTTGGAATTGGATGTTTTGATTTGAGAGAGGTGGAGGTGGCGCTAGGTAAGAATGTTGGCTTTGTGATGGTTGAAGAAAAGAATTGGGTGGAGGAAAGCTAAAGTGCATTGGATTAGGTTGTGATGGTGGCACATAGCTTTGGGAGACTTGATGTTGGGAATGTTGAGGGTGGCTAGGCAATGTGTGAAAGAAATTTAGCAAGAATGAACGTAGCGGAGGAGGGACATAGGTAGAAGTGATTTGCGATGGTTGATTGGGGATGAGTGTAGAAGAATTTTGTGGGGGGGACTGCATGACTCTAATTGGTTGAGAGACATGGAGGTTTGATGATATGGGAGGTGGTATGTGTTGAGACCCTTGTTGGATGGCTACATAGTTGTTCCCTGGATTGTAATTGGGTGGGAAACCTATTCGTGAAGGAGTAACCAAAATTCCACTTGTGATTGGTGTGGACACTTTAGGAGTTTGTTGTATATTTGCTTGAGCTAAAGTGGCTTGCTTAGCTAGCTCCGCTTGACGTTGGAGAGTTTCTTGTTGATTTTTGTAGATTTCCATAGGAGTCAGAAGTGGTGATATGGCCCTCTTTCCTGTTGGGTTTTGAAAAAGGGGATTCTTATATTGTACCATTGTTTTCCCTTGTGAGCCTTGTTCGGGTAAAGGCGTGGTCACAATCATGGTATGGACTGCCTGTATGGCACTTAGGGTGTTGTTTGTCTCCTTAAGAGTGGATAAATCAAAATCTTGAGGTAACTTGGCTCCTTGCTCTACTAGCAAGTGAAAGAAATGATCTTGGTTCTCACTAAGGATTTTGTCAAAGGTGGCTACAGCTCTAGGATCTTGTATGAATTCATCAAGATCTTGCCCATCTTCTTGAGAGGATTGACCCATTTCAAAGTGTCACTCTTCTTGAGATGGGGACAAATCTATAGTATAAACTTGTGGGACAAAATCAGGAGGCAAGCTGGTGGTGTAATGAGGTGTACTTACTAAAGGAACTCTTACCTCCTGAGACGGGACCAGATTGGCATTATAACCTTGTGGAACAAAATCCGGAGGCAAGCCGGTGGTATAGTGGGGTGTATTTACCAAAGGGACCCTACCTTCTTGAGAATTTCTTGGTTGGTCAAGGTGTGGCATGTTCGGAGAGCTGGTTGATTTTGCCGCGGGTGTCCTAGGAGTAACCTTGGGAGTAATGTTGAGACGACCTAATTGCGGTGTATGAGGAGGTGATTTGCGCTTCCTAGGGACAACTTGCTTGGACTTCATAGTTTGTTGGAGCCTAGTGGTTACCATGGAATACACTAAGACAAAAGGTAATGCTGGGATTCTGCTTGTGTTTTGAGAAAAGACAAACTTTGATGCACAAGTAACTAGACCAAAGGTGCTATACTATTTGACCAGAGGAGCAGGACTGTGCAACCAAAAGCGTGCTACTGTAATACCAAAGGCGATGGACTTAGCTACCAAAGGCGGGGTACTGCTATACCAAAGGCGAGCTACGGTGACCAAAAGCGAGCTACTGTACTGATGCAGAGATATTGGTAGTGGTTGTTGAAGTTCACTCAATGAACTTAGAGCTCAATGTTTTCTTTAAGAGATTTACAAAGGTGTTTGTGAAGTCAAGCCTACTCAAGGCTATTCCTGAGATTGACCTAGCCTAGGACCACACTCTGGTGTCCACCACACAGGCTACTCAACACTCACTTTGGGGAGTCACAGCTCAACCCAACTTAGAAGCACAATCCACCTTCAGGAGAGTAATCTACCTACTAATACCTCTACCATTGGATCTTCACACTATACCAAGCATGTATTTATCAAGGACATGTCCCACTTGAGGTTTCTGACCCAATGACTAAATTCTATACTATACAGGATAAAGGACAGCAAACTGTGTATGACTATCATAAAAATAGGATTCTAGATTGGCTCATTCCTTGTAGCCTAAGCATTGACTAAACCAGCATTAACTCCTCTACCAACAAGGATCTAAACACAACATACACCTACCAAGGATAGGATCAACATGAAATCACTGACCCAGCACCTCACTTTCGTACTTACTTTGTCAGAGAACAATAACTGTCTTAAGGAAACAGTGTTTAAAGAGGATTAAACCATGTAACCGAAGAGAACACTAAATCCTCATAACTCCATATGGTCATCACTTCTCAATGCATGATCCAAATACTCAACATGAATATCTAATCCACCCCACACATGCAGAACCGTACTATACTGTTGGTGTTCAGAAACAAGTTGTCTTTTTCCAAAGAAAAGGTCTAATTTAGAGATTGTATGAGAGGGATACAGTAAATCTACCTTCTCAGGCTCTACCAAACAACTACAGAGGTCTGTCATTCTCCAAGACACAAAATTCCAACCTCCATTTGACTAAGCACGTGGCTGTTTTCAGAACATGCACTGTTCTTGCTTCATTTCTGCTAACTAGTCACTGTAAGACTAGAAAGTTATCATACCAAACACCCTGGAGAGGAGCATGCAACCTGCAAAACCATGGAAAACATAAAACCTATTCTACCTTCCTCCATCCCACCAAGAAATGGTGATCACCTTCAGAGGACAGAGGAAGAAAGATGCATTTTGTCCAAAACCCTAGCTATGGAGGGTTTAAGATCAGTTTGTCCAAAATGAATTGAAACTTCCTTCACAAATGATGTCAAGAACTCTAATTAGATGCAAATGAAAGATATTTAACAACCCTAACACATTTCCTAAATTTTGGTTTATGAACAGTCCATACCAGGCCGTACCAGCTGACTATCTACAGCAAAAAGTAGAAAATCACTATTTTTTCCTTCTAAAACTCCTGTCCTCTATTCCATATTGGCATGTTTTACAATATTATGTTTATAGAAAGATTTTCTAACCTTTCCACTTCCCTACTGCCTGTACAACTGCCCATGAAAGGCAGTGAAATGTTGGGAAGATGTTTTTCTCAAAAAAACACTAAGTTTCAAAAGCAGTATTCCTATAAAATAGGCCTTACTAACATCCTAATGGCCTAGTCAATCTAAATGACTAAGTCTTTATTACAAAACATCAAAATGGCTTTCAAAGCCTTAGAGGAAAACAAAATAACATGAAAACCAACTAGGAAATAGCCAACAAATTGACTAAACTGGGGAGCTCTTGCACCATGTACCACCAAGGGCGAGCTGCTGTAATACCAGAGGTGCTGAAGTAGTGTCTAATGTTTTTAAAGGCAATTTTGACAGATTTGGTTATGGTTCTAATTGGATTTGTCTTTGGCAAGAGGAAACATAGCAAACAAGTGGTCAAAAAAGGACTAACACAATAGATAGTGTATGTTTGAGGCTCACAAAAAAGCCCAATGTTTCCATAGGTATAAGATAATTGCAATCAATAACAAGCACTTTTTATACCTAGAGACAAGGTTTGATTACAGTAGATCAGCTCACAGCTTAATACTCCATCGATAAAAATATCATTCCATAAAGGTGTAAGATATTTTGTATCTTTGCGAGAGACGATAGGTAGGGATATCTCACCCTCCCCTTGGAAAGCTCAAGTATGTCACAAGAGCTTTATGGCCAAGGGAATACTATCTCTTCTCAAGGGAGCCAATGGTGAGTATCTTAAGGGCTTAAATCGATTCCCCTTGCACTGATGATTACTGCAACATTCAGAGGTAGATCAGGTAGTCTCTATCTAGAATGGTTCTTAGTAACTTTGAGGGACCAATGCATTATGAGCAATGTGACAAGCTACTAAAAGCTTTAACCAATCCTACTAAGAGTATCAAACACTTCACTCAATGTGAAAATCATTTCCACAAAGAGCTAGTACACCTCTTTTCAGTTTGGCACCACAAGGTAAGACTGACGTCGGTTAGGACTTGGCTTTCACCTTATCCCTCTTATATAGCGGTTCAAAAGAAAACTTTGCTTAGGGTCGTGCCTTTTAGATGAAACGCATTCCAAAAGCAGGCTCTTCTAAAGGAAATACTGAAATGTAAGAGCAAGCATGTCAAACAAAGGTTCAATTATCCCGTTATAAGAAAAATAAGGTGCAACTAAATTAGGCACACACACGTTTGTAGTTGTCAATTGTCCCTTATGAAATTGAAGTATTTTACATTCATGTCCATTGTCCCTTTAGAAAATTGAGGTGTTTTAGCATACATGTCCATTGTCCCTTAAGAAAAGTAGTATGTTCCTAAGACTTAGATTGCCAAAAAAAATGATTTGTTCAATTATCCCTTAAGAAGGCAATGTGTTTCTAAGACTTAGTGAGATAAATCAAGAGTTCTTCAATGCTCGTCCTACATGAACATGTTAGAAAAACCTTTTTGCTTTGTGTGAGTGATAAGAAGTTGCAACAAGCCAGTTAGTTCCACAAAAAATCACAAGTTAGCAAAAAATAAATCAATTTGACCAAAAGCACGTTACTGTCTTACCTAAAGTGACTTATTGTGATACCAACAATGCCTCACTGTGTTTCCAAAAGCACGGTTATGCAAACCAAAAGCGACTCACTGTGCTATCAGAAGCGCTGAATCTGAACCAGAAGCACGGTATTGTGCTACCAGAAGCATTGTACTCTTTGACCAAAAGCGTTGTTCTGTCTCAGAGCCAAAAAATGTTATATTTTATCAAAATAACTAGGTTCAGATAGGATTTCATGATTGATCTAATGTTCTATGAAGTAATATCTGCAAAATCTGGATCCTGTAATCAATCAAACTCAAAAAGGTGTCGCGAATAGCTAGGTTCACTCAACTATTGAAAATACCCCTAAATAAGTCAGCTTAGGAAGTATCAAAAGACAGTCAGACAAATCAAAGATATGTAATATGAATAAAACCCTGCAAAAAAAAAACAAACCAAAGTCAAAAAACCTATTTGGCTGAAAGCGCTTAACGATACTACCAAAGGCGTCATTCTGTATTACCAAAAGCATTGCTCTGTGTTACCAGAAGCACCGCAGTATCACCTGAGGGTGCTGTACTGTGCCTCCAGTAGCGCTTAAGGATATTGCCAAAAGTGCTTTTCTGTGTCTTTTGCGCTGTTCCGTACTGTAACTTTAAAAAAAATTAATTTCTCAAAGAAAAAGAGGGATTAGTGGGTCCCACCGGGTGTGCCAGAATGTGTATGAGGAAAATTGACTAAATTAAAACTAAACAAATCAAAAACCCAAAAACATAAACAGAACTGATCTAAATAAAAGCCATTAATAATAAATCAATAAAACATGAAAGCTTTTACCAAGATTTGTATTATTCCCTTTGGATGAATGTGGATTGCTCAATAGTATTGCAAAACCATGGTTGCAACAAGCAAGTAGTGTGCTCAAAGATCAATGTCAAAAGGTCGTGAAGTTGCTCAATCGATGCGATGTATGCTCAAAGCACTGTCAAGTATGCCTGAGAATAAGTGATTGAAGAGGCTTTGTGAAGGAGATGAGGGGGGTTTATATAGGTTTCAACAAAGATTGATCAACGGTCGAGATAATTCAGAAGAATCAACGGAGGAGAACAGTTGAGGAATGTGCAACGAATAAGAAGAAGACAAGTGTCTTGCTTTCTTTTGCATGAGAGGAGATATCAAGAATAGAAGACTGAGTTAAAGCAATTAAAAGAATATAACAATCAGTTAAGTGATTTAAAACAAGAAGAAGGGATTTGCATGAGAATAAGAAGATATTTTGCTTTATTAAATATTAGGAATATTTAATTGAATGTGCAAGAAAGCTTGAATTATATTTAGAGATAACTCAATTTAGAAGAAAAAGCAACTTAAATAAATATTTGATTTATTTAAATTTAGAGAAGATATTATTGGAAGAAACAATTAAATAATTAGAATTATTTAATTTAGAAGATTTGAAAGCAAATTAAATAAATAAATTTATTTAATTGTTGTGCATGATTTTGGAAGAATAAATAAAATATTTGATTATATTTCATTTTTGGAAGAATGAATTTGATTTTAATTAAATAATTAAGAATTATTTAATTGTAGATAAGAGGGAAGTTGTGATGAATTAATTAATGGAGACTTGAGGAAGAATAATAGAGGCATTTAATTTAATTAATTAAACAATGAGGATTTATTTAATTAATGTCAAATTTAGGAGATTTAGAAGAAAATGGTGATTTTAATTAAATAATTAGATTATTTAATTAATGTTGAAATGTAAGTGATTAGAAGAATTGATGAAATGCAAGTGGTGTGACGACATGGTCATTTTAGGGTGTCTACACTACCTTTAACTCTCTTCTTGTAGCATGTCTTCTTGAAGGTCATCTTGCAAATATACCACTTGTTTAGTAGAATAGAGAGACTAGCTCAAGAGATTAACTATGTCAAACCCTCTTCTACCAAACATTAGAACACAAACTGAGCTTGGCTTCTACCCAAGAAGGAGAGCCAAACTACAGAGGTTTTTTCCTTTTGTTGTATAGAGGAGAATCAACCAAATCTAACCAATCAAGCTAGGGTAAAGTAGAAACCCTTGTTTAGCAAGATCTGTGAAAATACATCTGTCAGAAATAGATATCAGAAATCTAACACAACAAAGGGGATCAAAGGGTAGAATAGAACCTAGATCTAGATTAGGGGGCCCAAAGGACTAGGGTGCTTGGGTGCCCTAGACTTTGATTAAGGTTTTACAGAATGTGGCGTTTCCTGTGTCTTCACCCTTTTGTGTTCCTGCTTCATGTAACTTGTTTTTTTGTAGATTCTTTCAGATGCTACCTACACATGCACAAGAAGGAAAGCATTTGGACACTATTTAGGAGCTTGCCTAAGTCAAGCTCCATGAATGGTGTTTCCACCTCCACAATAGAAATGATGAGATCTCAAAGAGTGTGTGCCCTAGAAAGGTAGAGGCAAATCTGAAGTAGAATGGAATGCTAGAACAAAGCATGAAGGAAAGAAGTCACCATGAGCATGGAAACCCTAGAATGCTTGATGCGGCATCACAACTTGACTTGATAAGTTGGTGTAGCCCAAAGAAGTAGAAAGATCTTCACAAGACCTGCAAGAAGTTAGTGCAACAATAATAATCCACCATAGAGAGCTTTGGAGAAGAATAGAGAGCATGAGAGAGAAAAAGAGAGAGTGCAAGTATGCCTAAGAATGCTTAGAGAACTTAGATATGTTCAAATGAATAAACTAACTTGCTTTTATATGCATTCTTGCTCAACAAGAATGAATAAAACCAAATGGGGCTGACATGTTAAAGTCAAGGAGGTATTCTAAGCTGACACCACAAGAGAGGGGCTAAAGGTCCCATCTGGGACTAGAATGCTTGGGCGCTCTGGTCCTTTAGCGCCACAAACTTTGGGGAGTGTCCCTTTAAGTGGTCTTAGACTAGTCCTAACTTTATTTTGTTGGGTTTATTCATCGGGATCAAGATTTAAGCATTTAATGTTTAAAAAGGTGTTAAAATAGGTCACGATTAACAAGTGTAAACATTTTAGGTCCACCGAGGTTCTAAACTAGGTGTAAAATTCTAGGGTACACATTTTACTCCATAACACCATTGTTAACCTTGTATAATTTCAAATGAATAGTGGACTATCATAATACCTTTGTTCAAAGTCCTTCATACATTGTCCATACTTTATTTAGTTTTCATGTTTATACTTCTTTACTATTAAGAGGCTTGGCACTTCATGGCTTCTTCATAGGTCTCTGCATACCTTATAGTCTTCTACACACTATCTTCACTCTTCAAGTGTCTTCAATATCTCTATACTATTTTCCAAAACTCTGCAATAGACATCCAAATCCTTGAATACTACAATGAAGATCCTGATGAAAGATAGTGGCAAGCTCCCTTTGACTGTGTCCTCACTGACCCTTCTTCATTTGTATACTGTATAGTAGACTTTTGGTAGATCTTTGAAAACATCTTCCTAAGTTTGACATTGAATCTCTTATATTTTGTACAGTACAATGATAGCATTGTAAGAAATGATGATAGTCTTCTTGTGAACTTTTTATTAATGGAGTCTTTATAGATTGTCATCTTGCTTGTTCATAATACATAGTCTACCTACTATTTCTTCTTCTTCATTGTTTAGTGTCAAGCTATTATCACTATATTCACTATCTTCTACATCACTCTGGTTCTTTTTGTTGGATATGTCATTGATATCAAGAAGATAGTCATGAATAGACAAGAGTATAAGAACATGTTGTCATTGATGTCAAAGGTAGTCATGGATGTCAAAGAGTTTGTCATAAAGATTGATTTGATTGATGTCAAATGCATAGAAAATTTTTGTGCCATTAATGTCAAAGAAAAAGTATTGTCGTGGAGATTGTTTGATTTATTGTCAAAGACGTATGATGAGATTGTTAAATGTTGTCTTTAATGTCAAAAAGCATGAAATAGATAAGGTGAACAACAACACTTCATTTTGTGAAGAGTAATGATATCAAGGGAGATTAGAGACTATGTGAGAAGCAAACATCATTTGGGATATAGATACATAGGTGAAAGGTATAGGAGATATTAGATATTATTTAAATTAAAGATTTAAATATTCATATATATGTTGGCTAACCTCCAAGGGATTAAAGATGATCGACTCCTTATGATTGAAACATAGGCTGACTTCATGCAAGTTTATTTTTGGCTGAGCTCATGAAAACATAATAAAACTTGGGGTGACCTCATAGAGAAATACATGGCTGACTTGATATAGAAACACATGGATGACCTCACAAAGTATAGAGATAATAAAAGGTATAGACTTATATAAAAGGTGCACTGTTTGAAGATAAGACAAGCAATCTGAATTAGTACAATTAAGTGCAGCGATTATATATTCAAACAAAAAGTAGCAATTAATTAAAAAGAAGGCGACACTTATCATGTGAAGAGGTGTGAATTAAAGTTAATAAATGAGTATTAATTATGAAGAGGTAGCAATCAGTTTTGAGAAGTGATTTACTAGAGGCAACAGTCAAGTTTAAAGAGTCATGTCTATTTGTTATGACTTCACTTTTGTCAAGGGATGTCTCTCTTCATGAAAGTATGAATGTATATATGATACTTGTGTTTGGCAATTGGTGTGAGTAGTGTGAAGGAAGAGTGTGGAAATAAGAGATATATTTTTTAGTAATAAGAAAGAGAAGCAGCACTATGAAGTGCAAATCTGATTTATATTAAGAAGATAAATGTGTGAGTAAAGTATGAAAATACAAGAGTATATCTAGTAAAATTTTAGATTTGCATATGAAGAATTGAAAGAGAAAAAGGAGGTAGATTTAAAAGAGAGTTGATGGCAGGTTTGTGAGAAGAGCATGTTGATATAAGAGAAGATCTAGCAAAGATAAAGGAAGAGTTGAGCAGAGATAGAGCACAAGTTTGGGGAGATCTCAAGGCAGAAAGTTATGAGAAGTTGAAGCTATGATTATGACCAGTTTTGTGTGAAGAAGTGGTACTTAGTTTGAATCAGATTTGAAGAAAGAGAGAAAGCATAAGTGTAATCATATTTGAGAAAAGAAGTTGTGCATATGTTGGATCATATTTGAAAGGAAGAACATTGTATGAGTTGAGTTAGATTTGAAAGGAAGAACATTGTGTGATTTAGATCAAATTTGGAAGATGTTATGTTGTAAAATGTCCCCCTAGGACTTTTACCTCCCAAGTTTAGTTCCTAGGTCCCTTGTTTTGTATCTTGCATGTTCATTTTAACTCCCAGAAGAAAATGGCCTAAAACCCATGTCACATGGGGCTTGAGGGACATTGTGTCCTTTAGACTTGACCTAAAAAGGGGACCTAGGACATGGAAGCTCGTGCCCTTGTCCCACCCTATTTTATGCAGGTCCCAAATTTAAATGTCTATTATGTGACTGTTAGTTAGGTTCCATGCCGACATCAAGTAAGTTTCAATTATGAAATTTAAAGTGGGAATGTGTTTAGTTGCATATATAAGCATGTTTAGTGTTTCATTTGTAAACTAGAAAATGCTTATGAACTTTTGGCAGACTTATGATTTTAGATTATTCAATATATTCATTGTCATAGAGTAGAGCATTGTTATTCTGTTTGTGATTGAAGATTTAGCTTCGTCTTCTCGTGTGTTGAAGAATCTTCATCTATGGAGAGCTACACCTCTGAGGTGATATCTATTTGTGTTTGAATCATTTATCAATTTGTTTTTGCCTCTATCCTGCAGGGATACACACTCTTTGTTGGATTTAAGGCATACAACTGAGAGGGGGGGGTGAATTAGTTGTATAAAACTTCTTGTTCTTTCAAATACTTGATTCTTCATTGTTAGTTAACAGCATATCAATTAATCATCCATGAAAGCATAATACATAAACACAAGAGTAGATAAACATCAACACATTGAACACCAAGATTTTGACGTGGAAAACCCGGTTAAGGGAAAAACCACGAGGTGATTAACCCAAGGATTATTCTCTGTTTAGAAGAATAAGAAAAAGAATGGCACTTGCCAATTAGGGCTCACTGCCCGAGCACACTGCTCACAAAGAGGCCCACTGCCTACAAGGAGACACACTGTCTACAAAGTGATAAGAATCACAATCTTGAACTGGAGAATGACATCTCTACCATGTCCAGATCAGTTCCATTTAAGCCCAAAAACCTCTGCTCTGCCTTTCGCACTTCTCTTCGCTATGCCACACTCATCCACACAATCCACTCTTCGAAATGAACTCACAAACCGTTATTTATACAAGACATCGACTTAGGAACAAACATCTAAGTCGGCAAACAACCATAAGAGTATCCGCAAGATGAATAACACATCCGGTCGGCCACCACAAGAACATTCGCAGGATGAACAACTCATCCGGTCGGCTAAATAGAGCAAGAACTTCATCCGAAAGAATAACTTCAATTTCGGGCTCTACTATCAATGCGGACCAACAACACAACCTCAACATGATCCAAGAACCTTCACAAGCCTGCCTGAATGACCAGGTACATCCGCACTTTCTTTACTTACTGGAATCTCTTCTCTTCCTTATCCGGAACTTCAAGAACACTGTCTGTCGCCACTGTCATAATGCAAGAGGTACTTCCGGACCTCCAAATCATACACAACTTGAGATGGCACATCACAAGGACATCCCAAAGACTCCTTCCAATCCGCAGATTAGGATTATATAGTTCCGGACCTCACCGGACCTTTTTGTGATCCTCTGTCACCTCTGAATACTTGTCGGAACCGGTTCTACACCGACAGCCACAACTCCTTCAGATCTTCATGCGGACCTCTGAAATCTTAACTGAGGCATCTCAAGACTTATATCTACAAACCCTTTAATCCACATCCTCCGGTTCTCAACCTATACAATACATTTGCCTTCTTCTCATCACGGTTCTTCACTATTCCTAACTGAGGCTAATTTTCTCAATATCCTCAACACACAGCTCATCCAATCCTTCTTGTCAATGCAATATGAGTATGTTGACATCAATGACAACACTGGCTCACCTCATACTTGCAACAATCTCCCCCTTTGTCATTGATGGCAACATATGATGTGAAAAACCATCAAGACAAGAACTTCTCCTTTCTGTCACAGATCCCCCTATCAACAACAACTTTTCACATGTCTTCTCTTCCTTTACTGCTCCCCCTTTGATCATCAACCACTTGTTTTTCACATGTCTTCTCTCCCCCTTTGACATCAATGGCAAAGGACTCATACTTGCAATTCTCATACATCAGAATCATACCAGCTGCCCCCCCTTAGTTGCAGCTCCCCATCATCAATCCGGATCACAAGATATGACTGTGATATCCACCGGACTGATGCACATCAGTGCATCCTAGTTCATCACCAGAGGGGCCATGAGCCCTAACTTCTCCCGGAGATATTCAAAAGAGTCCTTGGGAAGAGGTTTAGTAAAGATATCTGCAATCTGATCCTTTGAGGGAACATACTCCAATCTGACTTCTTCCTTGTTCACTTGTTCTCTCAAAAAGTGAAACTTGATAGATATGTGCTTAGTCTTAGAATGCAATACCGGATTCTTAGAAATATTAATTGCACTTGAATTATGACAGAAAATTGTGATAGGCTTCTCATATTCAACTTTAATGTCTCTTAGCATCTGCTTCATCCATAAGATTTGAGTGCAACTACCTACTGCTGCAATGTATTCTGCTTCAGTTGTAGACAGAGATATTGCATCTTGTTTCTTGCTTAGCCAAGAAACCAATCTCTTCCCCAAAAAGAATGCTCCACCACTAGTGCTCTTCCGGTCATCCACATCTCCTGCCCAATCTGCATCTGTGTAAGCATGAAGAGAGAAATCCGGATCTCTAGGGTACCATAGACCATACTCAACTGTTCCTTTCAGGTACCTAAAAATTCTTTTGATTGCCATAACATGAGATTCTCTAGGATCAGCCTGGAATCTTGCCACAAGACCAACAGCCTGCATTATATCTGGTCTAGTCTGAGTGAGATACAACAATCCACCAATCATTGATCTATACTTTGTCTGATCTGCCTTTGGGGAGTCATCATCTTTGCTCAACTTACATCCGGTTGCCATGGGAGTGTTCATTGGTTTTGAATCTTCCATACCATATTTCCTTAACAATTCTTTCACATATTTGGTCTGAGAAATGAAGATTCCTTTCTTTGTTTGAGTAATTTGCAGACCCAAGAAGAAATTCATTTCACCAAGCATAGACATTTCAAACTCACTTTTCATCTGATTTGCAAAAGTTTTGCACATACTATCTCTTCCTCCAAAAATGATATCATCCACAAACACTTCAACAATCAAAATGTTTTCATGAACAATTTTGAAATATAAGTTACTGTCAGTAGTACCTTTGTTGAATCCAATCTACACAAGATGCTTATCCAACCTGTCATATCATGCTCTTGGGGCTTGCTTTAGTCCATACAATGCTTTCTTCAACTTGCAGACCATATCATCATTATCAGACAATTGAAATCCATCTGGTTGTTCAATGTAAACTTCTTCTTCCAGATCACCATTTAGGAAAGCAGACTTGACATCCATCTGATATACCTTGAAGTCTTTGAAGGCAACAAATGCAAGAAATAATCTGACTGCTTCAATTCTTGCCACCGGAGCAAAGGTCTCTTCAAAGTCAATTCCTTCTATTTGAGAGTAGCCTTTGCAGACCAATCTAGCTTTGTTTCTGATAACTTCACCAGTTTCATTCAGTTTGTTCCGGAAGACCCATTTGGTTCCAATCACATTCCTGTCTCTAGGTCTGGGAACAAGATCCCAAGTATGATTTTTCTCAATTTGCATTAATTCATCTTTCATTGCTTTAGTCCAGTTTTCATCATTGCAGGCTTCATTTACTGTTTTAGGTTCAATCTTTGAAATCAGACAACATTCATCCTGATTTTGAGCAACATTCCTTCTAGTTTGCACACCTTTGCTTCTGTCACCTATGATCTGATCTTCAGAGTGGTTTAGTCTTACATACCTTGGAATTTTGGGAATATCCTGCACTGTTGCTCCTTGATCAGGTTCATTCTAACCTATTTCTTCTTCCTGATTTACTGGATCAAGTTGATTCTGACTTACCAGAGGGGATTGAGTCCCTTGAACCTGAACACCATCTTGATCATCTTCATCAAACTCATAAAATCTGGAAGGCTTCTCAATTCCTTCATCAACTTTCACATTGGTGCTTTCTATCATCTTCCTCAATCTCTTATTGTAACACCGGTATGCTTTGCTTTGAATGGAGTAGCCCAAGAAAATTCCTTCATCACTTCTAGCATCAAACTTTCCTAGATCTTCATCTCTTTTAATATAACACTTGCTACCAAATACTCTGAAATATTTCACAGTAGGAGTGATGCCAAACCAGAGTTCATAGGGGGTCTTACCGGTGTTGTTTCTGATTTGAACTCGATTGAGAGTGTAGACTGCAGTGCTGATAGCTTCTTTCCAAAACATCTGAGGAACATTTTCTTCCAACATCATTGTCCTGGCAGCTTCCTGGATGGTCCGGTTCTTTCTTTCAACTACTCCATTCTGCTGTGGAGTCCTAGGAGCAGACAATTGTCTCCTTATACCCTGCTTCTCACAAAAGTCAATGAACTCACCAGATGTAAATTCACCACCTCTATCAGACCTTAGACACTTTAGTTTCAATCCGGTTTGATTCTCTACCATAGCTTTGAAGATTTTGAACTTCTCAAATGCTTCTGATTTTTCTTTTAGAAAGGTAACCCACATCATCCGGGAATGATCATCAATTAACAACATGAAATATCTATCACCTTGCAGACTCTTGATTCTTGTCGGACCACAGAGATCAGTATGTACTAATTCCAACAATCCGGTAGAAGACTGATCTTTGCTTTTGAAAGAGACTCTGCTCTGTTTACCTAGCTGACATTCTTTGCACAAACTATTTGTAGGTTTCACCAATTTTGGAAGGTCTCTTACAGCCTGAATATTGCTTATCTTGATGATGTTATCAAAATTCACATGACACATTCTTCTATGCCATAACCAACTCTGATCAACTTGAGCAAACAGACAACTTTTGTTTGAACCAACTAGATGAAAGATATTACCTTTTGTTTGAGCACCGGATGCAATTTTAGTTCTGGAGTTTGTAAAGATTCTACATTTTCCATTCTTGAATCGGAGATCATAGCCTTTGTCCACTAACTGACCAACACTGAGAAGATTGTGCTTCAATCCTTCAACATATAGTACATTACCTGTTTTGCTCTTTCCATCAAAGGAAATAGTTCCCCTACCTCTGATTCTGCCAGCAGAATTGTCACCAAACTTTACCATTCCTCCTTCATACCTTTCCAAATCTAAGAACTTATTCTTGTCACCAGTCATATGGTGAGAACATCCACTATCAATAACCCAATCATCCTTTTCTTCCACTTGAGCAGCCAAAGCTCTTTCCACAACCTTGTGATTGACAGATTCAGAGGATATTGAATCTTCTTCCTTGATGGCAATAAACACCCATTCATTTCCGGATTTGCTTTCTAGTTCTGATTCATCATCTGTTACTCCTTCATTGTCATCTTCTTCATGAACATAATAGCAGTTCTTTTGAAACCTTTGTCTATTAGTATTAGACCTTGCAGATCTTTCCGGACATCTTGAAGCAAAATGACCAATCTTATTGCAGTTGAAACACTTAAAGGGTAGTTTTCCTTCATACTTACCGGATCCTCTTGGCAGTCTCTTTGCAATGAGGGCTTCAAGTTGAGCTGTTTCTGCTTCTTCTTCTTCCATGTCTCTTCTTGCTTGATCATACCATGACATCTTCCTTGATGAGTTTTCTCCCGGATCAAATCTCTGTTTGCCTTTCACATAGGCACTGGCTTTGAAAGCAGATTCAGTCTTGGGAGGATCATCTCCAAACTCAGTCATTTCAAATGCAGCTAGTTTGCCAGCCAGTTGTTCTCTTGTGACAGTTGTGTGGGCTCTGAATTCATCAATGGCAGCAACCTTGATTTTGTAGGTAGTAGGAAGGGATCTTAGGATTTTGCAGACAATCTCATTTTCATCTAGAGTTCCACCAGCATTTCTAATTCCACATACCAGCTCATTCACTCTTGGCATAAAGGTAGTGATGTTTTCATCATCTCTCATCTTCAATCTTTCAAATTTCCCTTTCAGACTTTGCAACCTTGCACTTTTGACAAACTCATCTCCTTCATATAGAAGTTCCAGTTTAGTCAGGATCTCATATGCAGTTGGTAGGTCAATAACATTTAAGAGATCTGAATCATTCAATGCGCTTAGTAGGGCTTCCTTGGTCCGCAGATTATTTTCAGCATCTGTGATTTCATTCAGAGTTGTCGGACCACCTTGTGGAGGTACATATGGTTTTGAGACCATAGCCAAGTATGCTTTTCCCATACATTCCAAGTGACACTTCATGCGACCTTTCCAGAGAGTGAAGTTGGTTCCATCGAACTTCGGACTATCCTTCTTGTATGACGACATCCTGGATCTCCTCAAGTGGTTAAGCTCCTTTCAGAGGAACTTGGCTCTGATACCAATTGTTGGATTTAAGGCATACAACTGAGAGGGGGGGGTGAATCAGTTGTATAAAACTTCTTGTTCTTTCAAATACTTGATTCTTCGTTGTTAGTTAACAGCATATCAATTAATCATCCATGAAAGCATAATACATAAACACAAGAGTAGATAAACATCAACACATTGAACACCAAGATTTTGACGTGGAAAACCCGGTTAAGGGAAAAACCACGGGGTGATTAACCCAAGGATTATTCTCTGTTTAGAAGAATAAGAAAAAGAATGGCACTTGCCAATTAGGGCTCACTACCCGAGCACACTGCTCACAAAGAGGCCCACTGCCTACAAGGAGACACACTGTCTACAAAGTGATAAGAATCACAATCTTGAACTGGAGAATGACATCTCTACCATGTCCGGATCAGTTCCATTTAAGCCCAAAAACCTCTGCTCTGCCTTTCGCACTTCTCTTCGCTATGCCACACTCATCCACACAATCCACTCTTCGAAATGAACTCACAAACCGTTATTTATACAAGACATTGACTTAGGAACAAACATCTAAGTCGGCAAACAACCATAAGAGTATCCATAAGATGAATAACACATCTGGTCAGCCACCACAAGAACATTCGCAGGATGAACAACTCATCCGGTCGGCTAAACAGAGCAAGAACTTCATCCGGAAGAATAACTTCAATTCTGGGCTCTACTATCAATGCGGACCAACAACACAACCTCAACATGATCCAAGAACCTTCACAAGCCTGCCTGAATGACCAGGTACATCCGCACTTTCTTTACTTACTGGAATCTCTTCTCTTCCTTATCCGGAACTTCAAGAACACTGTCTGTCGCCACTGTCATAATGCAAGAGGTACTTCCAGACCTCCAAATCATACACAACTTGAGATGGCACATCACAAGGACATCCCAAAGACTCCTTCCAATCCGCAGATTAGGATTATACAGTTCCAGACCTCACTGGACCTTTTTGTGATCCTCTGTCACCTCTGAATACTTGCCGGAACAGGTTCTACACCGACAGCCACAACTCCTTCAGATCTTCATGCGGACCTCTGAAATCTTAACTGAGGCATCTCAAGACTTATATCTAAAAACCCTTTAATCCGCATCCTCCGGTTCTCAACCTATACAATACATTTGCCTTCTTCTCATCACGGTTCTTCACTGTTCCTGACTGAGGCTAATTTTCTCAATATCCTCAGCACACAGCTCATCCAATCCTTCTTGTCAATGCAATATGAGTATGTCGACATCAATGACAACACTGGCTCACCTCATACTTGCAACACTCTTTATCTAACAATGGTGTTTGGAAGGATTGAATATCCTTTCGAGGATTGACTGAGGCAAGCTCCTAAACACCACAACCCGCAACCACACTCCTTGTGATTGCAGGTTACAGTTATCAGATTTCATGGAGTCGAGTTGTAGAGGAAGGTTGTAGAAGATAAGGATTCTGAATACGGTGGAAAGAAATAGTTCAGAGCACTTTCAGGATAAGGGTGCCTTGGGCAATGTCCTTTGAGGTTACAGACATAGGAATCTTTGTGATAGTGACAATCTACATCTAAAAAATCTCCAACATCCCAAAGAACAACTTTCCTTGGACTAGGGTGCCTAGGGCAGTGTCCTCTGCATCTCCTGTGACAAAAATAGATGGAACAATGATTATCAGTGCCGAAAGGAGTCATGAATTCCCTGAAGAAAACTGTACCTTGGACTTGGGTGCCTATGGAATTATCTCTAAATATTTCGCATCATGAACTTCAAAAAATGGTCAGTAACTAATCTCTATCTACCATCTTAGTCTGCGAGCATTTGTCATAATTTATTAGTTTGCCTACTATTTTGTATAATTAGGATTTTTAGCATACTTGAGCATTAAATTAATACATAAATAGACAATTTCTAAATTTCCACATCATTCCAAGTGACTATCAACTTGTAGGTGAATCCTCTTGCAAAAGTTGTGATTCAACTCAGTGGAATGTCCTTGAATGTTTGTAGTGAAAGAAGGATCTAGCTATTCAACCCCATTGTCCCTCTTTTCCTATAAAACATTTTGGTGAACCCATGTTTAGTTGAATTTTACACCTTGCTAAGTGTTGTACTCTAGATTTGCATCCATTCATTTAATTTTCATCTTATTGCATTTGAAAATTTACAAAAAAATTTGAAAATTTTAAAAAAATTGGCATCTTAGGCTTGCATTTTGAAACAATTTACATTAATTTAATTTAATTTCATTTAATTTCTAATATTTTCTTTAGATCTAATATAAATTATAGAAATTAATCATTAATTAATCATTTGCATTGCATTTTCATACTTAAATTGTTAGAAATTGCTTGAAATTGTGCATTTTTCATGAAACCTAGTTTTTGCATTAGCTAGGGTTTGTAGTTAAAATCTTGTCTTAGATTTTACTACTGTTTTAAACACTCATTTAGGACTGATTTATAATTGTAGTATTTCATCATAGTGTCTTTGTGCATAAATTCATGTCTAGGGTTTGAAAACCTTGCATTTTCACTAGATTTTGCCTTGTCATCTCTCTAGATTTACATTATAGGTGTGTTGTGAGGGATATTGCTGCATTATTGGATTGATATTGAGCTTATTATTTGCTTCCCCTCTCTAATTTCTTCACAACACACCTTCTTTGAGTGATTTGCATTGAAAAAAGTGAAAAATCAAGCATTTTATATCTTAAAAATATCTTGTTTCTTGGGATTGTTTTATTAGTTTGTGCATTATGTGTTGTATGCATTTTCATGAGTTGTATAACCCACTTCCTTAATAGAAATATCCCTTTGAGGAGAAGTATTAGAGTAATGGGATCTAGTGCTCATGAAAGCAACAGTATTCCTACCTCTGAAAATCCATTGAACACCTTCTTTACAAAAGGAGAGACACAAATTTTACAAGATATTATACCTCCTACAACTACAATTGAAGAGAAAATATTTCATGATGTTGAGGACCCTATTATGTGGTAACACATGTACCTAATGAGAAAATAAACAAAATTGATAAAGAACTAGCCAATTTTCAAGCATTTATGGAAAATGAAAGGATAGCGGAAGAAGCTATCCCTGTGATTCATAACATAAGAGAATTGTTAAAAGAAGGACAAGATGGTGTTAATTCAATCTAAGGCCTAATTCATATTGTGCATCATAATGTTATGTTGGTGACTGAATGTGCGAATGTTATTAATAACATGTCATCACCATCTCATATGCAAGTATTGGCACCTATACTGACTACTAGAATATCTGCATTTACATCAACAATTTTAACTACTAATGCAAATGCTTGTAGTAATTCTATCATTGGTATTGGAGTATCTAGTGGTACTTATTCACAAAATTAAAAAGCTGTGGGATTCAACTATCAAAACTTATCACCTAAGGTGACCTCTTTTATGAATAATTACTCTCAACCACCTCTTACATACAACTATTCACAACCGCCTTCCACCTACAATTACTCTCAACCACCTTTCATTTCCACTCACAACCAATCCCCTCAAAATGTCATGCACACAGCTTCAAATTATCAAACCACATCCCCTAATGATGCCCTCTTAAACCAAATCTTACAAGGCATGACTTCTTTACAACAAAAGGTGACAAGCTTGACAAATTCTTCACAACCTAATATACCAACTTATCATGCCCGTAATCCTTTATCTTATGCAATCTTGAGAACTCCTATGCCTGAGAAGTTTGAAACTCATTGCTTTGAAAAATATGGTGGAAAAGGTGATCCTATTACTCATGTGGTAGCATTCAGGCTATGTGTAGCGATTTTTACTTTGAAGAGGACTTGTTAGCAAAACTTTTCCCATGATCTCTTAAGGATACTACTTTAGAATGGTTTTTCTCTTTACCTCCAAATTCAATACACTCTTTTTTGCAGCTAGTTGATCAATTCCTACAACATTTTCAAGCAAACATTGGACCTCAAGATTCTTTAATTGATTTAGTTCATTGCAAACAAGGTCTGAAAGAGAAATTACTCGAGTTTATTAGCCGATATCAAGCTCTTTTTTGGTCTTCTACAATGATTTAACAACTAAGCCCATAAAGTTGTGACTTAGAGATTGGACATCTAACCTGAATAGATGTCTTAATCACTATAAAGATGCATTTAACTTGTCAATCCAAGGATGTGAACTTGAAATGGGTCAGCACTGTATGTGCACTAGGAACTCCAAAGTAGCCACATTCATTCTATGGCTAAGAAATACATAATGCTAAAAGTAAATTGCTTGGAAAGAAATAACATAAATGTTGAACATCAATCAACAACTATACTAAGCTGAAGTGCATGACAAAAAATGAAAATCTGGACAAACAAATAGGAAACTACTATGTCTGCTTTGGCTGCAGGAACAGACACAGAATGGAATTCTAGTGGTTGTAGGAACATATGGTGCTAGATTCTAACTAACTGATTAACAGAAAATAACTAAACTTAAGGATGGAATGCTCACCAAGTGGGCCCCCTTGGATGAGTATCCCTTAAGACAAATGTAAACTCAGAGATGTGAACTTATAACTTCATTTTATTCATTGGAAAACATGAGTACAAATGAGCAACATAACTATATTACTAAAAAACTTAATAATGCGAGTACAACCTCAGATTAATCAACCCCTCAGAAGGAGCATCTGAGTCTTATTTATAGAAAGAAAAACTACAAACCAACTACCTAGCAAGGCGGTCAACTCCAACAGAATAGGAGGATGCCACTTTAAGGAAAGCATAGAAAGTGGAGAGGAGGTTATGCATGTGTGGAATATGGTCAAGCATGTTCACTCTAACATAGATCTAGCACAATAGTAACTCCTATATTCTCTCAACAAGCAATTAAGACCAGTTACAAGGAGGTTATCTTCCCTCCATTTAATATTTGAACGACCACCTTATTGACTTTGATGGCGAGTGACCAACTGACAGAATCTTCCTTGACTTTATAGGCTGCTAATTATATCTGCATAACAATATTAATATGCACAATAATTGAATATCTATAACTATCTTAGAGTAACATTCATTAACCATATGTAAAATTAACATAGATAGTTCATATAGCATGTCAATGCCATTAAAGATTATAGGAAATAACCTATGCCCAATATTTTATGGTTCTGAGGAAGTATCATAAAAAGATCAAGATCTAGGTACCAAAGTCCAAGATAACTACAGCAAATGGATAACAAATTCTAACAAAATTGAGTCATAAACTAGACTCATCACTCTCCCCAACCTAAGACTTTGCTGGTCCTGCAGTAGAGGAAGGGTTGTTCTTCTATTTGGTCAATGCCCTGAAATTAGCAATAGCCAGCTGTCCTATATCAGTTTCTATAGTGCACAAATTAGGATCCCAATAGAACCCTTGCTGTCTATCCAATCTGCTCCATCTCTGTCTCTCTTCAATAATATCATACTTGTATTACCTGAAATTTGGCACAGGCCATAATAGGATAGGTGGTTAGAAAATTAAGGGAAGCCAAAATTTCCCCTTTGTCCTCCCAATCTATATATATCTATCCACTCTTTTATATGCTACAACATAGTTCTTCAGAGAGTGAGGCTCTGCTTGTTTTAGTTCATCAGAAAAACAGTTCCACCTTTGTGCCAAATATACATACTCCCCTATAGTGTTTGCTACCTTCTCATATTCTCTATAAACTGCTTCTCTCTCAACCAAGATTCTATTGCCATAGCTTGGTCTATAAAGCATTCTATTCCAATCATTGAAAATGCTCCCTGGATTTCTAGATTCAGCTTTGATGGACAGGGGAGTGTTGAATTCTGTTTGCCTATAAGCCCTAAACTATTGTCCCCAACTAATCTCATTTTGTATCCAAGACATAAATGCCCTTAATTAAACATCCCCAACATACAACAAGGGATTCCAATCATGATCTTGGGACACAACATAATTATGTAAATAGAATTCACACAACAAATTCTTCATTTCAGGAGGAGCAATCTGATAAGTATTGAAAAATTCAAGAGGAGTTTCAATGGAAGGATTCAAACCTGAAACAATCCTTGCTAGATTAAAAGAAAGATACTTCTCCTTCAAATATAGAGCATAGACCCTTGGAGGAGTCTTGCACTCTAATACCTGAGGCACTAAGGTTGCCATATTATCCACTCTCTCCTTTAAACTCACAATTCTTGTGTTCTTATCTTCAATCTCTTCATCTTTCTTTTGAATTTTTTCCTTCAGCCTATGTTTTTCCTTTTTCCATTCTTCTTCTCTCCTCTGCATCTCATTCCATAAATTCATAGCTACCATATGCATTACAAAATCAAAGGGCCTATGTATTCCTACCAAAAGTTTTCCTAGCACTGATGATTTCCCTTCATATAGCACTAACTGCAGGGTTCTTAAATGTTTAGCCAATTCTGACTGTAGGGCCTCTTGCTACAGGAACTCTTGGTTCTCTTCATGTCCTTGACTCTCAATTTGTTTAGTGACAATAGCAAGGTCTGCCAATGTTACATTTGCTACTTCCTCAAATATGTCCTTTTCTTCAACGTTCACTTGCCCCATTGGAGCCTCTGTATCTTCTGGTGACGTTTCTTTAGCCCTAGGGCTTCTCTGTGGAGGTACACCAAAGGTTGGTCCAGTAGGTCTTGATTTTCTAGGAGGGCTATCATGTTTTTCTTCAGCTATAGGAAGAATAGTGTTAGCCTTCTGTTTCTTAGAGCTTGGCACTTCCTTTCCTACAGTTTGCTTTTTGGCTTTACCCTTTCTTATTTATGCCTTTTTCTTCTGTGCTCTAGTTCAAATTAGGTTGCTAAGAGGAACATCATCATCAAAATAAAAAGAACTCTCTTTGTCTAAATGCTCTACCTCAGAAGAACTAATCTCTATAGTTTGTTCAGCTACAGGAGGGTTTACACCAGAAGTTGAGGTTCTAGGAGTAGCTTCAACAAAACTCACTCTCCTCCTAGTCCTAAGAGGTTGAGGCACAACTGTAGGTCACAAATGCTTTGGTATAATTTGATCAATATTTAGGAATGCTTCCCAAGTCATATCAAACACGTCATGCAAAGACTTTTCAACTAACAATTTGATCAAACAATGGTGAGAAATAAAATTAGCCCTACCTTTTTGGGTCTTGGCCACCATGATTGAGAGAAGGTGGTATAGCATGTTTAGCACATTCATTCTTCTCCCATGCCTTATATGATTCAGAAGTTTGAAATACACAGAATGAATACTTGACTGACAACCTTCACAAGTAATGTACCTCACAACATGAACAACTACTTGCTTCCATGGCTTAGGCAGAGAGGTTCTCTTGGCTCCCTGTTTGTCCATAATTATTGGAGGGTCACCAGTTTCTATAAATTCAACCCTAGTTGACCTGGCATCTTTGGAAAAGAGGTAATTTTCACCATCAGCAGGCAATCATGTAACTTCTGCAATCCTTTCTTCGGTAGCCAATACCTCTAACCCTTGTACCATGGCCTTACCTTCAGATAATGTCTGGGCAAATTCCAATGCAACATCTTCATTAAAACCATTCAGCTTTAGGAAATAATCTAACCATTTGCAATTCCTAAACTTGGCCTAGCTGGATGCATCCTGTAGTAACACTTCATGAACCAAGGACTCATTTCAAATTAATCCACCTCCCATTGCTTAGCTATCTGAAAACAATCAATCACTCTACAAAGTTTTTCTTCCTACACTTTTATCTAAAAACTAAACTTCGCCTTCACGCAACACTGCTAACTTTCCAATGCCAATGTCGTCTGAATTTTCCATATTTGGGGACTCAAGATTATGACAACAGTAATCAATGAAGTAATCAATGAAGGCTATCACCTCACACTTGCAAGCCATCATCTCATTCAAAATTCAAATCAACTCAATTTTAAATTTTGCTGATGTGCTAGTGTAAACCAACATGGACTGACATGTGGACATGGTATTCACACTCCCTCCCCAACCTAAATTTGAGCATGTGTCCTCACATGCGGAATGGTGATGCTTGATTTGATAGGGTAGGGAATAATTACATGATATGGAGAACATTAACATTAATTTACAGTAATTAAATGAATGTACTAAAAGATAAGTAAGATATAACAAATTGATGCGCACGTACTGTTGGTGCCTACATGAGCAATCAAGTTTCAAGCATTTAACCATGTAGGCACCTTCCCAAAAAATTCTAAGTCCATGAACCTTCTTAGCATGTTTCAGCATTAGCATCATATTTTCTTTTAGGAGGAGGTCATCATCATCATATTTCCAGACATCACCCTGATGTTGCTTGCGAGGGTCATCATATTTTCTGCCTGCATGATCTTTCGTCAGGGTGATATTTTAACATCGGGTGATCTTAGTTAAGATCATCCTGATGATGTTGCTGTAAAGTTCTAAGTATGACCTGTTTTGCATCGGGGTCATCATATTTGAACATCAGGTGATCTTGGTTAAGATCATCCTAATGTTATTCTATCACTTCATGTTTTTTTATCACCCGGTGCTGCTGACGTCATTCTTTTATCGGGGAGATATTTGCTCGTCTGCATCATTTTTCTCTTAGGAGGTGGTCAACATCATCATGATATTCTATCAACCAGATTTTTCATCAGGGTCATCATGTTTCAATATCGGGTGATGTTTGGATATCATCCCGATCCTGCAGTGGAGCTACAGTGCACCCTGATATTTCTGCGGGGGGTGATGGTCTGAAATATCAGGTGATCTACGAATATCACCCCGGCACCAATATGACAGTGACATCATCAGGATGTTCATCGGCCAGACATTTGGTATCGGCAAGGCAGGAGGATCTTTCTCCGACGCATCAGGTTGTGCCGATGAAGGCGATTATCATGCAGGGTGATGATGATGTCAGGGTGATATTTTATATTCGGATATCATGTTGAAGGATGATGATGATGAAGGTCTTATACTAGTGTCATCGGGAGCAAAAGCACTGACATCATATATGCTCGCGACCTAGTATATAAAGTATTAGAGAGGTTGCCATGGGGTGCATGTGAGATAATTAGATCTTGCATGATTTGAATTATCAGGGTGATATTTCTTGGTGGGAAAAGCTGTGAATACACAGTCTACTGCATTTCCCGAGGCTGCTGGTTTGGTATGCCATTAATGGCAGATGCTATAGAGTATGGGTGATGGCGTAGATGTTTCAACCACCTAATTGATGATGTGAATCCCTAGGCGGCGGCGCAGGGCTCGAGATCTCTTCCTGTCTCCTCTCCCACCTGCTGCATTCAATGCGTTGAGCGCCATTTTCTCAATATACTGTATCTGGCAAATTTTGATCTACCATGTAATTAATGCTGAGGACCTTCCTTGCTATATTTAGGCAGGTTGTGTTGCTCATTTTCAAGGTTGTTGAAGGCCTGGGGCATTTTTGTGTAAATAATGAAAGACAGGGCATGACCCTGGTTGTTCTATCCCATTTTGGAGTTTATGAGTTGCAACATGAATGTATTTTGCACATATGTTCAGTTTCAATGTTGATTTAATATGAGAAATGCTTCATTGCATGTGTTTATCTGCTTGTCTCCATTTGCTGCATGTTATTCTCCTTCTTCTGTATCTGGTTGCTAAGGGTTTCTCAGGTTCTAGGGTATGGTTTTCTGTATCACATGTTTGATCTCTAACTTCCATTCAAGGAGTGGATTAAATTGTTTTAGGTTGAGGATGGGGAAGGTTGCATGTCAGCAGGGATATCTGTAAGTAGAGGCAGTTAGATACCCATTCTTGGGTGATGTTTGTAAGGCAATCATCAAGTCCAACCCCCTGAAACTTGAGTGAAAGTTGCAAACCATCTGTTGTATACGTCTAGTTGACTCCTTACCCAATGGATAGGCACCAGTCTGCTCCTGGGTCAGTAGTTATGAGCCAAAACCCCTTATCTTGCATCTAGGACATTATGTCCACCCATTTCATCACCTCCATCTGTTAGCCGTAGGAGTAGGATTAGGACCCCTGCATACTCTCATACCCAACCAGACACATATGTCCAAGAACGTTGCCAACCTTGTGATCTGTCATGCAGATCTTGGTCCATACATGAGAGTATTCTGCCTGTTATTGTCAAGTTAAATCTATCAGTCATTGAGCAAGTCAAGGTTACATCTTGAGTTATAGGGATACCCCCCTTGGTGCGGCAGAACCAGAAGTGAAGGGGAGGAGCTCACGCAACCTCCTATATCTATTGGCCAAATCAGCCTGTGCATTGGAGCTGGCAACCCCTCTACAGATTTGGTAGCCAACAGAAATGGTGACTCTACTGGGGAGGCAATGTCATATCCATAAAGCTTGAGTCCACGAAATTGAATAATTGGGCCTGGAAGTGTCTTGTTGCAGCAGATGTAAATTTTTATGTGTGGCTCTGCTGTTGGGATACCCAGAAAGAAACAAATGTATTTTTAGCTTCAGCTAGTTTGAAGCTCATTCCTCTACCAAGGAGGTGGCAACTCTGTTGAATGAACCTATCAGCAACTGCAACATATCCAGGTATTTGTACAAGTTTTTGAAAAGTTCCCTATTTGGTGAAATAGCACTGGTTAAAAGGGAAACATTGGTGAAAGTAGAGCTTGCATGCTTTTGTTAGAACCTACTCTGTATTTCAAAAGGGCATGTAATGTTGTTCAAAAGACTCATATAGAGGACTTTAGGCAGGTTGAAATAGCAGTTTGTATTTTAAGGGCCTAAGGTCATATTGTGATTGAAAATCTGAGTAGAGAGGAGGGTTGCAAAAGCATAAAAAGATGTATTGTCAGCCCATGCACCCTTGTGAAGTGTCAAGTGCAAAAATGTATAGTAGTCAGTCCCAACCATGTAATAAAAGAGGCTTCAACATAGACAGATATGAGCCCATAAATTTTAGTGGCATTTGTGGCTATCCAAATGCTCTTCCACCTAAAATCAGAAGGTATTTGCCTAAATTCAGTGGTATAAAGGATGAATCAGCTAAGAGACACTTGCAGTAGTTTATAAATGTTATAGATGATTTTGAGATTGACCATGAAGATGTAGTTATGAGATTATTTGTTCAATCTCTAAATGAAGATGCAAGGGACTGGTTCTCCTATCTTCCAGCTCACTCTGTCATCTCTTGGCATGGTTTTAAATCTGTATTTCTAGAGCAATATGGTGAAATTTTTTTTGAATATGCAGTCATTAGTGACTTTATGTACATCCATATTGAAGAGGATGAGTTGATCCCAGCCTTTAACCTCAGATTTGTGAAGGCATTGAATAGAATACCAGAATGTATGAGACCTAATGATGCATTGTGCCTAGTTGTCTATTTGGGAGCATTTGATAAGAAAATGAGTTATAGATTGAGAGATAAGGAGCCCACCACATTGCATCAAGCACATCAGTTTGCAATGGACATTGAAAACAATTAGAGGTATGGAATACAAAAGGGTTATTTTTCTAAAAATTTTTGTTGTCCTGCAGCCCCCAATGTTAATGAAGGATTTAATTCAGAGGTTGACAATGAATGTCAAAGTACTCACACCCCTGCTGTCTTAGTTTTTGCATCATTCCAAGTTGATGATGTTGCTGTTATAGAGGAGGATGTCCTATTTTCCCCATCAGATGAAGTTGAAAATAATGATTTTTCAAGTGATATTTACATGCCAGTCCTCATCAAAGAGCATTCAGGTTTAAATGATCTAGTTGTGCAAAGTTGTGATCATGTGGATCAACAATCAATATCAGTTTCATCAGGAAGTGTTAGAGGGCTGGAAAGTGATATAGGTAGTTCAAATTTAGAGTGCATTGAAGTAGCAGAAATTTTATATGTGGGGCAATTAGATGATAGAGATGATATCCATGACCAGTGCATGGATTAGGTTTGGTCTTCTTATGACTTTGGATCTGACAATACTGAAGAAGAATTGGATAGTCATAAAGAAGAAGCAAAGACCTTTACAGTGAGCATGAATCCTCTTTATGATGAGCCTCTGGATGCATTTGGTGTTGTGAGTCATGACCCTCATTGGTGCAGGATTAACCCTCTATTTGATGATGATGATGTGGATTTGCAAACTGTGGATAATGAATGTTCATCATCAGTTGGTTCAGACATGTGCAATTATGGATGTGCAGATCAGGTTTTGTTATCATTATCCATAAGTGATATAAGTGATGATGAGGGTCTCATTTATTTTGAATGTCTTCAGTCTTTGGATCAGCTAGATGAGTGCCTGATGGTGTGCAGCAGCCAGATAAATGATGAAGAATGCCAAGAGTAGTATGATGTACTGTCTGAGGGATATAACATACATGTGTTGCCTAATGTTGAAGAATGTTATGTGTATGGTTATATATCTAATTTTGAAATCCAAAATGATAGAGGTGAAAATGATAGTGGCAAACTTTCAAAAGTGGTGGAATATCTAATTGAGCAGATGACATTATGGGCAGATTATGCCAATCTTTTCAGTTGGGATTGGGATTTTTTAGTTTGGAGTCAGGCATTTAACAGGATAAAGTTATGGTTCTTCCTTTTTGGCTGCCCGGGGCCGCCAAAATAATATTTGAAAATAATGCGTTTGATGATGCAGATCAATATAACTTCATGACTCTATTGCCCAATGGATAGGGGACTGGTCTGCATGCCAGAGATCTGTGGTTCTTGCCATGCCTGCAAGAGGCATGCATCCCCAGACAAAGCCACTGTTGGTGCCTTCATGAGCAGTCAAGTTTCAAGCATTTAACCATGCAAGCACCTTCCCAAAAAATCCAAAAAATTCTAAGTCCATGGACCTTCTCAGCATGTTTCAGCATCAGCATCATATTTTCTTTTAGGAGGAGGTCATCATCATCATATTTCCAGACATCACCCTGATGTTGCTTGCGAGGGTCATCATATTTTCTACTTGCATGATCTTTCGCTATGGTGATATTTTAACATCGAGTGATCTTAGTTAAGATCATCCTGATGATGTTGTAAAGTTCTAAGTATGGCCCGTTTTGCATCAGGGTCATCATATTTGAACATCAAGTGATCTTGGTTAAGATCATCCTGATGTTATTCTATCACTTCATGTTTGTTTTATCGCTCGGTGCTGCTGACGTCATTCTTTTATCAGGGTGATATTTGCCCGTCTGCATCATTTTTCTCTTAGGAGGTGGTTAGCATCATCATGATATTCTATCAACTAGATTTTTCATCAGGGTCATCATGTTTCAATATCGGGTGATGTTTGGATATCATCCCGATCCTGCAGTGGAGCTACAGTGCACCTTGATATTTCTGTGGGGGGTGATATTCTGAAATATCGGGTGATCTTACGAATATCACCCCAGTGCCAATATGACGGTGAAGTCATCAGGATGTTCATCAGCTAGACATTTGGTATTGGTAAGGCAAGAGGATCTTTCTCCGACGCATCAGGTTGTGTCGATGAAGGCGATTATCATGCAGGGTGATGATGACGTCAAGGTGATATTTTATATCCGGATATCATGCTGGAGGATGATGATGATGAAGGTCTTATACTAGTGTCGTCGGGAGCAAAAGCACCGACATCATATATGCTCGCGACCTAGTATATAAAGTATTAGAGAGGTTGCCGCGGGGTGCATGTGGGATAATTAGATCCTGCATGATTTGAATTATCAGGGTGATATTTCTTGGCGGGAAAAGCTATGAATGCACAGTCTACTGCATTTCCTAAGGCTGCTGGTTTGGTACGCCATTAATGGCGGATGCTATAGAGTATGGGCGATGGCGTGGACATTTCAACCACCCGATTAATGATGTGAATCCCTAGGCGACAGCGCAGGGCTCGAGATCTCTTCTTGTCTCCTCTCCCACCTACTGCACTCAATGCGTTGAGCACCATTTTCCTAATATACTGTATTTGGTGAATTTTGATCTACCATGTAATTAATGTTGAGGACCTTCCTTGATGTAGTTAGGCAGGTTGTGTTGCTTATTTTAGAGATTGTTGAAGGCCTGGGGCATTTTTGTGTAAACAATGAAAGATAGGGCATGACCCTGGTTGTTCTATCCCATTTTGGAGTTTATGAGTTGCAATATGAATGTATTTTGCACATATGTTTAGTTTCTATGTTGATTTAATATGAGAAATGCTTCATTGCATGTGTTTATCTGCTTGTCTCCATTTGCTGCATGTTATTCTCCTTCTTCTGAATCTGGTTGCTAAGGGTTTCTCAAGTTCTAGGGTATGGTTTTCTGTATCACATGTTTGATCTCTAACTTCCATTCAAGGAGTGAATTAAATTGTTTTAGGTTGAGCATGGGGAAGGTTGCATGTCAGCAGGGATATCTGTAAGTAGAGGCAGTTAGATACCCATTCTTGGGTGATGTTTGTAAGGCAAGCATCAAGTCCAACCCCCTGAAACTTGAGTGAAAGTTGCAAACCATCTATTGTATACGTCTAGTTGACTCCTTACCCAATGAATAGGCACCAGTCTGCTCCTGGGTTAGTAGTTATGAGCCAAAACCCCTTGTCTTGCATCCAGGACATTATGTCCACCCATTTCATCACCTCCATCTGTTAGCTATAGGAGTAGGATTAGGACCCCTGCATACTCTCATACCCAACCAGACACATATGTCCAAGAACATTGCCAACCTTGTGATCTGTCATGCAGATCTTGGTCCATACATGAGAGTATTCTACCTATTGTTGTCAAGTTAAATCTATCAGTCATTGAGCAAGTCAAGGTTACATCTTGAGTTATAGGGATACCCCCCTTGGTGCGGCAGAACCAGAAGTGAAGGGGAGGAGCTCATGCAACCTCCTGTATCTGTTGGCCAAATCAGCCTATGCATTGGAGCTGGCAAACCCTCTGCAGATTTGGTAACCAACATGTACCTTGATGTTTGGAAGATCAGTTGCAATAATGATGGAGAAAGTATCATTCACCTTTTAAGAAATTCATTGAGCAATGAATGAAAGTGGAGCAGAATAAAGTGATGTGGAATGAAGTGAGATCATGGCAATGTGATGGATATGGATGGGCGGATGGGTGAATGAATGAAGTGGACCCCCACAAAAGTGGAAGTCTTTATTATGACAAGTGTCATACCTCGGTTAGCCAGAAGGAGGGACACTAGGTCTGCTGCCTTTGGCTACAAGAAGTTTGGGAGTTGCATGCTGAGTGAATTGTTGCAGGAATTCATCCTTCAAAGTTGGCTTGTGATACAACCTAAGGTGATGACCATTGACGAGCATCTTAAATCTAACAGGGTCAATGGTGGTCAGTTGAATAATGCCATTGGGGAAAACTTTAGTAACCTCATATGGTCCTAGCCACCTTGTCTATAATTTTCCTGTATTATCCTAATACCTTGAGCCGTAGAGTAGTGCCCAGTCACCTGGCTGGAATTTCTTGTCTTTGATGAATTTTTCATGCCACTTTATTCTTTGATTCTGCACTACCTCTGTGTGATGCAAGGTTGCTTTCCTCATCTCATCCAAAGCATTGAGCTGCATGATTCTATCCTTTTGTGCCTCAGAGATATCCATCCCCAAGTCTATTGTAGTCTAAAGAGTCTTATGTTTGAATTCAATGGGCATCATAGTTGTCTTTCCATACAGCAACTCAAAAGGGGTGAAGCCTGTTGTTGTTTTCCAGGTTGTCCTATGGCCCAGACAGCTTCTGGTAGCCTATTTGCCCAATCCTTCCTATGGACAGCCACAGTTTTGGTCAGAATGGCTTCAATTTCCCTATTAGTCACCTTAACTTGGCCATTGGCTTGAGGGTGATAAGGAGTAGATTTCTTGTGCCTTATGTTGTACCCATTGACTAGTGATGCAACTAGGGTTGAGGTGAATTGAGCTCCTTGATTAGTGACTATCTCTCTGGGAACTCTATACCATGTGAAAATTTCCTCATAAAAAAATTCTGCAACCTCGTTAACTCTTGCATGCTTCATGGCCTTAACTTCTACCCATTTGGTTACATAATTAGTACATACTAAGATATAGGATTTACCATTGGATGGAGGATCAATGGGTCGTACAAAATCTAATCCCCACTTATCAAATGGAGTGATCACTGAGGGTAAAGGGGCATCTCATCAGATTTGGTTGGTCATCCCATCCTCTAGCATCTATCACATTTCCTTATATATCTCCCTGCATCCTTGTGGAGTGTTGGCCAGTAATAACTTGTATTTAAAATCTTCATTGTTGTTCTCTTGGCTGTAAAATGCCCTCCACATGGTTCATTGTGGCATGCATGCAAAATGTCATATGTTTCATCTTCTCTCACACATCTCTGCATGACATGGTTTGGTCCAATGTAGAACAAACATCCAGCAATCCATGAAAAAGGAAAAGACTTTTCAATGATCATCCTTCTCTCCTTTGGAGATAAATGAGGAGGGACTCTCCCTATGACCAGATAATTCGTTGTGTTAGCATACGAGGGTGTTTGCACAGTGATGGAAAATAAGTGTTCATCAAGGACAAAGTCATCAATGACTTGGTTGTCCTCTGATGTAGTTAGCCTTGAAAGAAAGTCTGCAACAACATTGGCCTTCCCTGGCTTATCCACAATGGTAATATCACATTCTTGCATTAGTAACACCCATCTTGCTAATCTACCTGATATCAAGGGTTTGTTCATGAGATACCTAATGGTTGCATTATCTGTGTGCACAAAGATTTGATAGCCTGTTATGTAGTGCCTAAATTTGTTGAGGGCATAGATTACCGCCAGCATTTCCTTTTCTGTCACTGTATAATTGAACTCAGTTCCCTGCAAGTTTTTGTTGACAAAATAAATAGCATGTTCAATGGCTCCCTCTTTCTGCCCTAAGACTGCTCCTATGGCATAATTTGATGCATTAGTCTGAATGTGGAAAGGGAGCTCCCAATGGGGCCCTTTGAGTATAGGAGCATGAGTTAATGCTGCCTTTAAATTAGAAATTGCCTTGTTATAGTCTTCATTCCACTGAAATTCAGTATCTTTAGTGAGAAGAGTATACAATGGGGCTGCCATTTTGCTAAAATCCTTGGTGAAATGTCTATAGTACCTTGCATGACCCAAGAAGCTTCTAACATCTTTTTGCTTTGTAGGAATGGGCAGATTGATTATCACTTCAATCTTTGTTGGGTCTACCTGAATTCCTTTTGGAGAGACATAGTCGCAAAGCACTACTCTTTCCTACATCATCATGAAGCACTTTGCACTATTCAGGGACAGATTGTGGTCTTCACATCTCTCCAAAACCTTCCCTAAGTTTTCCAATGCCTCATCAAAAGTAGCACCTTAAGTAGTGAAATCGTCCATATAGATTTCCATGCAATAATGTGAGATATCAGAAAATATGCTAATGACTGCCCTTTGGAAAGTTGCAGGTGCATTGCATAAGACAAATGGAAGCACTAAGTAGGCATAAGTCCCCCAAGGATAGGTAAAGGTTGTTTTCTCTTGGTCCTCTGGTGAAATATGTATCTGATTGTAACTGTTGAACCCATCCAAGAAGGAAAAGTACTACTTTCCTGCAAGTGAGTCCAATACTTGGTCTATGAAAGGAAGGGGAAAATGATCCTTTTTGGTGGCAAAGTTTAATTCTCTATAATCAATACAAACTCACCATTTCCCTCCCTTTTTGGGCACAAGAACCAGAGGAGACACTCACTGGTTATCTAAGATTGGGTAGATAAACCCGACATCTAATAGCTTCTGTAATTCTTCTTTGACAATCTCTCTTAATGCAGGGTTGATTCTCCTTTGTGGTAGTCTTATTGGTGTACAATCTTCCCTTATGTAAATCCTATGGGTGCATAATGTGGTATTTAGTCCCTTCATGTCATGGTAATCCCATGCAAAGGCATTCTTGTGTTTCTTGAACAAGTTTGTCAAAGACAACTATTGTTCTTAAGTTAATTTGTTGTTAATATTCAGATATATTTCTTTTGAAATCTCCACTTGAGTTGTTAATTCTACCATAGTGGCTTCACTAATGCTTGGTACCTTGATTTCTTGTGGAAGCAATGTATGAGACATACCTGTTGCTGCAGGAAAAGTGGGAATAAGTGTCTTCACTGGATCAGTAGAATGAGAGGATGATGCTTCCTCTACTTCACAATGATTCTGAATTATGTTAGACAATACCTCATCTTTCTCTTGAAGCTGCATGAAAGAGCTTTTGCCTAACATCATAAGCTGTACCACAGAATTAGCTTCTTCGGCCTCTTCACCAACATGTGGCCAAATAGGATTATCCATATCATGAGATGGCTATGCAAGTGGGTAAAGAACAAGCTTTTTAGTGCTTCTCCCATCAGAGATGGTCATGCCTCCTGACTGACATCCAATATAAGCATTAGTTGTGGCTAACCACGGCCTTCCTAGAATGATGGGATACCCTCCCAATGTAGTTTAGGAGAAAGTACCATGAAATCAGCTAGATATTCCCATGAGTCTAGGGATACCACAAGGTCCTCTACTATCCCATCAGGTTTAACAATAGAACTATCAGCAAGCTGCAGGATAGTAGGAGTAGATCTCATGTTTGCAACATTTAGTTGCTGCAGGATATCCTTGGTCGTTACATTTATGGCTGCTCCCAAATCAATCAGAGAATTCCTTATTTGGATCCCATTTATAATAACTGGTGCAGGAGCACCCAATCCACAGTGGCCTCCATGAGGCATTTAACTATTTTATGTTCATGTTTGATGTTTCCAATAAGGTCCTAGAAGACTATTCAATGTAATAATGTCTATTTGACCAATGCATGTTAATTTAGTTTGTATCTAGGTTTGTGTTGTAAGTCCCAAGGACACTTGTCAATCTGTAATCACGATGGTTGTTAGACAGTTAGGAAGTTGTTAGGTAGTTGGAGGTTGTTAGATCTCCTAGCCACTTGGACTAATCTCCGAGCCGCTTGGAGCCAATTCAGTACTACTGAGGGTAAGTAGATAAATACCCCAAGATCAGATCAATTTGAGATCATATGGTAGACAGATTGAATTGTATTGAGTTGTGCAACTGTGAAAGTAGAGCGTCTGTATACATTTCTGAAAGCATAATAAACAAGGTCTTGTTTTTGTTGCACATCTTTCTGGCATTGGAGTAAATTTCTTTCTTTGTGCAAATTGATTTTCTATTCTGAGGCCGAGATGGGTTCTTAGCCCATTCCACTGGTTAGATTTCTTTGAAATTGGTGGAATGGCTATACATATCGATTTGTGTTTTGTTTCCATTTTGTTTGTGTTCATGTTTGTAGGATCGCGTACTGGGTGTAGATAGATCCTAGCACCATCATGTGCTAGGTTAATGGTGCAGGAGCACCTTAGCACCTTCACATCAGGGTTTACTTGATCTTCAAGATGTTTGATTTGTTTAATGAGGTCCTTGAGACCATATTCAATGATGTAATGAGGCTTGGAAGCCATGTTTGTAATGGACTATGTCCAAATAACTAGAGTTTTCTATGGTTATGTTAGTAGTCCTAAGTAGGACAGTCTTGTAGTTATAGGTTAGTCATTTATTTTTAATGTTTGTCTTTGGTAGTCATTTAATCCCATCATGTTGCAAGCCTTTTAAGGCATGTCTTGGGTTTGGAAGTTTGTCCAAGATTAATCCAAATGTTACAAATAGCAAGATTAAACCAAAACAACTGGTGGAAGAAGTCAGTTACTAAAAAGACAGCTTTGGGAATTTGAAAGGTTATTTTTGTGTCTTGGTCATTGGAAGGAAGTGGAAACTGGAGAGACATGTTGAAATGCCTTTATTAAGGCCTTGTATCATCAAAATACCTCGGAGGTGATTGGAGATTTTAAATGAAATAGAAAAAAAACAATGCTTTTCTGTGTTTTCTTCAGAAAATTGTTGTCTTATTGCTTTGTATGGATCTGTACGGTATGGAGTACATTTCTAATTGGTTTTTCATGAAAGGTCTATCTATCACCTTCCATTTGCATTTTGTTGCATGCATTTTTGTTTTGTTTTGCTCAAGATATTGCATTTTTTGTGTAGACTATCAACCCTTTGTTAGGGTAAACAGTGCCATGAAAATCCTATTTTTCTTCTGATTTATTCATTGCATGTTACAAACCTTTGGTGGAAAATGATAGTAGTAGCATGTTCTTTCAAACCCCTGAGGTCTCCGACCAAATAGCTAAGGATAAGGTGGAGAAAAACAAAGTTTTATGACTATTTTTTCTGAATATAGTCTAGAAAGCAGAGTTAGAGACAGTCTTGGGAGTTGTAATCTAAGTTTTGTAAGAAATTCGTGTGGAAATAAATTCTTGATGGTTTTATAAGCATGTGTAGGTCCATTTAACACTAATCCAAGTGTTGGTCATGATAACTAGATCTTGGAGGTAGAAGAACCAATAAACCCTTGTGTGCATGCAAGCCTATTAGGCCTATTTAGCACAGCGACAGTCCTATTTTGGATGGTTCCTTCCAAAGTAACCTACATTGATTTCTAGATATGTTTTAAAATGCCTTAATGGGTACTCAAAACAGGTTTCAGATGTTGGAAATCAGGTCGGATTTGAAAGTTATGGTCAAAAAAAATAAATTTCTGATTTTTTTAAGTTTTTGTGCTATGAAACAAGGGATTTATGAAGGATTGGTAATGAGATGAAAGGGAAGACCTTAATGGTTGGTTGTTTTGGTTAATTGAATGTATTAGATGAACAAAAAAAACATAGTTGTGGCCTTGATCAGGTCAGAAAAGAAGAAAGCCCAAATTTTATGCTACGTTGAGGATCTTGGTGTATGACAAGGTTGGACTTGAAACACTTTGTTTTGAAATATGCCTCTATGAAGTGAATCCGATCTAATCCTCTGCATCAAATTGGTATCAGAGCTTAGAAGATTCTGAGCGTGTAGATAGAGTGCCAAAGGAGGCAATCTACACCAGGAGTTCGGGATGAGCATTGGTTTTTGCTATCTGATTCTTGTTGAGAAGTTTTATGGTTGCAGGTGCAAGTTCACTCACTGCTATAGGCAGATAGGAAGGTCTGTCAAGAGGGCCAGAGGAGATGGTCCATTGGTTGTCACCAATAGTCTTGGGGAGAGAGGCAAGAGAGGATTCCCAAGTGAGGGACAGGAGTGTTGTTGTAGTAGGAAGGAGTGGACTTCTGATGCACCTTGGAGGCAGCCTGTCAAACTCCATTAATAGGAGTCACAGTTGGAAGGTAAAGAGGAAGCAGAGGAAGCATCAAGTTAGGGTTGAAGACATAAAGAGGCAAAAGTCATTTGAAGTAGACCACACAACTCTTGGGACAAGAGTTTTCTTCATGCTGAGGCGTATGGTGTAGGAGCACCTTAGCACCTTCACATCAGGGTTTACTTGATCTTCAAGATGTTTGATTTGTTTAATGAGGTCCTTGAGACCATATTCAATGATGTAATGAGGCTTGGAAGCCATGTTTGTAATGGACTATGTCCAAATAACTAGAGTTTTCTATGGTTATGTTAGTAGTCCTAGGTAGGATAGTCTTGTAGTTATAGGTTAGTCATTTATTTTTAATGTTTGTCTTTGGTAGTCATTTAATCCCATCATGTTGCAAGCCTTTTAAGGCATGTCTTGGGTTTGGAAGTTTGTCCAAGATTAATCCAAATGTTACAAATAGCAAGATTAAACCAAAACAACCAGTGGAAGAAGTCAATTTCTAAAACAGTTACTAAAAAGACAGCTTTGGGAATTTGAAAGGTTATTTTTGTGTCTTGGTCATTGGAAGGAAGTGGAAACTAGAGAGACATGTTGAAATGCCTTTATTAAGGCCTTGTATCATCAAAATACCTCGGAGGTGATTGGAGATTTTAAATGAAATAGAAAAAAAAGAATGCTTTTCTGTGTTTTCTTCAGAAAATTGTTGTCTTCTTGCTTTGTACGGATCTGTACGGAATGGAGTACATTTCTAACTAGTTTTTCATGAAAGGTCTATCTATCACCTTCCATTTACATTTGGTTGCATGCATTTTTGTTTTGTTTTGCTCAAGATATTGCATTTTTTGTGTAGACTATCAAACCCTCTGTTAGGGTAAACAGTGCCATGAAAATCCTATTTTTCTTCTGATTTATTCATTGCATGTTACAAACCTTTGGTGGAAAACGATAGTAGTAGCATGTGCTTTCAAACCCCTAAGGTCTCCGACCAAATAGCTAAGGATAAGGTGGAGAAAAACAAAGTTTTATGATTGTTTTTTCTTAATACAGTCCAGAAAACAGAGTTAGAGACAGTCTTGGGAGTTGTAATCTAAGTTTTGTAAGAAATTCGTGTGGAAATAAATTCTTTATGGTTTTATAAGCATGTGCAGGTCCATTTAACACTGATCCAAGTGTTGGTCATGATAACTAGAGCTTGGAGGTAGAAGAACCAATAAACCCTTGTGTGCATGCAAGCCTATTAGGCCTATTTAGCACAGTGACAGTCCTATTTTGGATGGTTCCTTCCAAAGTAACCTACATTGATTTCTAGGTATGTTTTAAAATGCCTTAATGGGTACTCAAAACAGGTTTTAGATGTTGGAAATCAGGTCGGATTTGAAAGTTATGGTAAAAAAAGTAAATTTCTGATTTTTTTAAGTTTTTGTGCTATGAAACAAGGGATTTATGAAGGATTGGTAATGAGATGAAAGGGCAGACCTTAATGGTTGGTTGTTTTGGTTAATTGAATGTATTAAATGAACAAAAAAACACAGTTGTGGCCTTGATCAGGTCAGAAAAGGAGAAAGCCCAAATTTTATGCTACGTTGAGGATCTTGGTGTATGACAAGGTTGGACTTGAAACACTTTGTTTTGAAATATGCCTCTATGAAGTGAATCCGATCTAATGCCTCTATGATTTCTAGATATTATTTCCATATGAGCTGTAGCTCAACAAGTGGTATCAGAGCCAGGCTAGGAGCCCCAAGCACACGAAAGGTGTGGCTTAAGGGGGGGTGTTGGTGTTGGAAATAAGCCACACCCGGACCAATGATGGACTGGTCCAAGAAGGGCCAGTAGTTCAGTGATAGAACACTCCAGTAGCATATGGAAGGTCCTAGGTTCGAGTCCTAGCTGGTCCATGTCTCAACATGGTATCAGAGCCAGGCCCAGGCTAGGAGCCCCAAGCACACGAGAGGTGTGGCTTAAGGGGGGTGTTGGTGTTGGAAATAAGCCACACTCAGACCGATGATGGACTGGTCCAAGAGGGGCCAGTAGCTCAGTGGTTGAGCACTCCAACAGCGTATGGAAGGTCCTAGGTTCGAGTCCTAGCTGGTCCATGTCTCAAGTCATTTGAAGTAGACCACACAACTCTTGGGACAAGAGTTTTCTTCATGCTGAGGAGTATGGTGCAGGAGCACCTTAGCACCTTCACATCAGGGTTTACTTGATCTTCAAGATGTTTGATTTGTTTAATGAGGTCCTTGAGACCATATTCAATGATGTAATGAGGCTTGGAAGCCATGTTTGTAATGGACTATGTCCAAATAACTAGAGTTTTCTATGGTTATGTTAGTAGTCCTAGGTAGGACAGTCTTGTAGTTATAGGTTAGTCATTTATTTTTAATGTTTGTCTTTGGTAGTCATTTAATCCCATCATGTTGCAAGCCTTTTAAGGCATGTCTTGGGTTTGGAAGTTTGTCCAAGATTAAACCAAAACAACCGGTGGAAGAAGTCAGTTTCTAAAACAGTTACTAAAAAGACAGCTTTGGGAATTTGAAAGGCTATTTTTGTATCTTGGTCATTGGAAGGAAGTGGAAACTAGAGAGACATGTTGAAATGCCTTTATCAAGGCCTTGTATCATCAAAATACCTCGGAGGTGATTGGAGATTTTAAATGAAATAGAAAAAAAACAATGCTTTTCTGTGTTATCTTCAGAAAATTGTTGTCTTCTTTCTTTGTATGGATCTGTACGGAATGGAGTACATTTCTAACTAGTTTTTCATGAAAGGTCTATCTATCAACTTCCATTTGCATTTGGTTGCATGCATTTTTGTTTTGTTTTGCTCAAGATATTGCATTTTTTGTGTAGACTGTCAAACCCTCTGTTAGGGTAAACAATGCCATGAAAATCCTATTTTTCTTCTGATTTATTCATTGCATGTTACAAACCTTTGGTGGAAAATGATATTAGTAGCATGTGCTTTCAAACCCCTGAGGTCTTCGACCAAATAGCTAAGGATAAGGTGGAGAAAAACAAAGTTTTATGACTGTTTTTTCTTAATACAGTCCAGAAAACAGAGTTAGAGACAGTCTTGGGAGTTGTAATCTAAGTTTTGTAAGAAATTCGTGTGGAAATAAATTCTTGATGGTTTTATAAGCATGTGCAGGTCCATTTAACACTGATCCAAGTGTTGGTCATGATAACTAGAGCTTGGAGGTAGAAGAACCAATAAACCCTTGTGTGCATGCAAGCCTATTAGGCCTATTTAGCACAGCGACAGTCCTATTTTGGATGGTTCCTTCCAAAGTAACCTACATTGATTTCTAGATATGTTTTAAAATGCCTTAATGGGTACTCAAAACAGGTTTTAGATGTTGGAAATCAGGTCGGATTTGAAAGTTATGGTCAAAAAACAGTAAATTTCTGATTTTTTTAAGTTTTTGTGCTATGAAACAAGGGATTTATGAAGGATTGGTAATAAGATGAAAGGGCAGACCTTAATGGTTGGTTGTTTTGGTTAATTGAATGTATTAGATGAACAAAAAAAACATAGTTGTGGCCTTGATCAGGTCAAAAAAGGAGAAAGCCCAAATTTTATGCTACGTTGAGGATCTTGGTGTATGACAAGGTTGGACTTGAAACACTTTGTTTTGAAATATGCCTCTATGAAGTGAATCCGATCTAATGCCTCTATGATTTCTAGATATTATTTCCATATGAGCTGTAGCTCAACAAGTGGTATCAGAGCCAGGCTAGGAGCCCCAAGCACACGAAAGGTGTGGCTTAAGGGGGGGTGTTGGTGTTGGAAATAAGCCACACCCAGACTAATGATGGACTGGTCCAAGAGGGGCCAGTAGTTCAGTGGTAGAACACTCCAGCAGCATATGGAAGGTCCTAGGTTCGAGTCCTAGCTGGTCCATGTCTCAACATGGTATCAGAGCCCGGCCCAGGCTAGGAGCCCCAAGCACACGAGAGGTGTGGCTTAAGGGGGGGTGTTGGTGTTGGAAATAAGCCACACTTGGACCGATGATGGACTGGTCCAAGAGGGGCCAGTAGCTGAGTGGTAGAGCACTCTAGCAGTGTATGGAAGGTCCTAGGTTTGAGTCCTAGCTAGTCCATGTCTCAAGTCATTTGAAGTAGACCACACAACTCTTGGGACAAGAGTTTTCTTCATGCTGAGGAGTATGGTGCAGGAGCACCTTAGCACCTTCACATCAGGGTTTACTTGATCTTCAAGATGTTTGATTTGTTTAATGAGGTCCTTGAGACCATATTCAATGATGTAATGAGGCTTGGAATCCATGTTTGTAATGGACTATGTCCAAATAACTAGAGTTTTCTATGGTTATGTTAGTAGTCCTAGGTAGGACAGTCTTGTAGTTATAGGTTAGTCATTTATTTTTAATGTTTGTCTTTGGTAGTCGTTTAATCCCATCATGTTGCAAGCCTTTTAAGGCATGTCTCGGGTTTGGAAGTTTGTCCAAGATTAATCCAAATGTTACAAATAGCAAGATTAAACCAAAACAACCAGTGGAAGAAGTCAGTTTCTAAAACAGTTACTAAAAAGACAGCTTTGGGAATTTGAAAGGTTATTTTTCTGTCTTGGTTGTTGGAAGGAAGTGGAAACTGGAGAGACATGTTGAAATGCCTTTATTAAGGCCTTGTATCATCAAAATACCTCGGAGGTGATTGGAGATTTTAAATGAAATAGAAAAAAAACAATGCTTTTCTGTGTTATCTTCAGAAAATTGCTGTCTTCTTGCTTTATACGGATCTGTATGGAATGGAGTACATTTCTAACTGGTTTTTCATGAAAGGTCTATCTATCACCTTCCATTTGCATTTGGTTGCGTGCATTTTTGTTTTGTTTTGCTCAAGATATTGCATTTTTTGTGTAGACTGTCAAACCCTCTGTTAGGGTAAACAGTGCCATGAAAATCCTATTTTTCTTCTGATTTATTCATTGCATGTTACAAACCTTTGGTGGAAAATGATAGTAGTAGCATGTGCTTTCAAACCCCTGAGGTCTCCGACCAAATAGCTAAGGATAAGGTGGAGAAAAACAAAGTTTTATGACTTTTTTCTTAATACAGTCTAGAAAACAGAGTTAGAGACAGTCTTGGGAGTTGTAATCTAAGTTTTGTAAGAAATTCGTGTGGAAATAAATTCTTGATGGTTTTATAAGCATGTGCAGGTCCATTTAACACTGATCCAAGTGTTGGTCATGATAACTAGAGCTTGGAGGTAGAAGAACCAATAAACCCTTGTGTGCATGCAAGCCTATTAGGCCTATTTAGCACGGCGACTGTCCTATTTTGGATGGTTCCTTCCAAAGTAACCTACATTGATTTCTAGGTATGTTTTAAAATGCCTTAATGGGTACTCAAAACAGGTTTTAGATGTTGGAAATCAGGTCGGATTTGAAAGTTATGGTAAAAAAACAGTAAATTTCTGATTTTTTTAAGTTTTTGTGCTATGAAACAAGGGATTTATGAAGGATTGTTAATGAGATGAAAGGGCAGACCTTAATGGTTGGTTGTTGTGGTTAATTGAATGTATTAGATGAACAAAAAAAACATATTTGTGGCCTTGATCAGGTCAGAAAAGGAGAAAGCCCAAATTTTATGCTACGTTGAGGATCTTGGTGTATGACAAGGTTGGACTTGAAACACTTTGTTTTGAAATATGCCTCTATGAAGTGAATCCGATCTAATCCTCTGCATCAGTTAAAAAGGTGAAAGGTCTATAAGATCATCGAAGAAACAGATCTGCGAAGCTACAGAGTTTGTAGTGGATCAAATTGACGAAGATTGACGAAGATTCACTGAGTATGCATTTTGTGTATATATCACAAATTCATGTCAGATATACATTTTGTGTGTATATCACAAGGGTCTGTTGAGTGTGTATGTTGCAAAGCATATCAGGAACCATTAGTGCATTATATGTCAAGATTGCATGTAGTGGACACACATTACGAGTCTACATTCTATGCGTATATTGCTAATGTATGTCGGGTTCATTTCCTGTGTATCTCGCAGTTGTATGTTCGTGTGTATCTTGCAAATGGTTATCGTGGTTGTATGTGGCGGATGTACATTGTGATGATACATTGAGTTAAGATACAAAGGAGAGAGAAAGTTGAAGCTTCCGATCGGAATACAAGGAAGTCAACGGATCGGTCAAACCCATCAAATGCATATTTGAATTGCATGTTGTGAATGTACATTGCAAATGTACATCAGGTTTATATATAAAGGAGGTCAACAGTCAAATGTACATTTGGCAAAGCATGTTGGTAATATATCTTCTGGTTGCATGTTGAGAACATACATTGGGTTAAGGCATCGGTCGAATGCATGTTATGAATGCATCTTTCGATTGTATATCGCGAATATACATCACGCACATACATTGTGTTAATTTACAAAGGGCGACCGGTAGCGATGGTGGAGGAGACCGGTGTTCACAGGTCATGGTATGCATGTATAAGGTAGTTGTATCAGGGTGATTGTTTTGCCGATAGTGAAGAGGTCAGTATGAGATATGCGATCGGAGGAAAGTCATTTTGATAGACCAATGGTATGATGTCTAGCCGATAGGCAAGTAAAACATAGACATACAAAGGGGAATACATGTTAGAGTGTTTGGCTTTGCATCAATAACTCCTACCACAAGACTCCCTGGATCATTATATTTGGGAACAGTCACTTTCCCAAGCATGATGTTAGCCAACTGTCCCACCACATGAACCATAGTGGGGTCTTTCCTCTTTCTGCCTGATTTCTTAAGGCATGCTTCCTTGATTACTTTGCCATATATAGGAACATCTTTTATGGCCTGAAATAGAGGGATCTTGACACATACATGTTTCAACTGCTCTAGAATGTCAAAGGTGGGTTCCTCTTTCATTTCCTTTTGTTTCAGAATTCCAACCTCTATGGAAATGGTGGTTCTTGTGCAGTCTGCTTGATTGGGACTGGTTCAGGATTTTTAGGTGCATTTGGCTGAATGGGGGCATTTAAAGGCTCCTCTTCCTCCTCAGGAAGCTCAATAATAATGGGTGTGGAAAGAGCTACCAAGGTAGTTCCTGAATGCAGGTGGATGTCACTTACACTCATAGCATATGCAGGGAATTAATTTGGATCAGCAGAGTATACCGGCTACTATTGTGGTCTATTATTTGGATCAAGTGAGGGTTGATCTAGTAACTGAGTAGGTTTAGGTGTATTTGAAGTTGAACTAGTAGGAGGCATTATAGCAGGCTACTGGGGCTGAGAAGGTGGCTGCATGTAATTAGTTGTCTAGTTTGGCTATTGTTGTCCTCCCCTCCATTAAGATGTTTTCTACCAGTTTCCTGGAGGTGACTTTCAATTCCCTTGAGGTTGTTGCCACTGGGGTACAGGGTTTTGGTAATTTTGCCAAGTGTTTGTAGGATTATTCCAAGGCTGAGGTGAATATCCTCCATAGTTGGATGGAGATGGCTATTGCCATTGGTTACCAGATGCATAAGTATTAAAATACGGTCCAGCAAATGATAATGGATTTGGTGACATACCTTGTCTTGGAGCCCATGGCCTCCTTTGTGCAACATAGTAGACTTGATCTTCTTCAACCTAGATTAGCTTGAACTTAGGTGGAATCTTCTTACTATCAATATTAGCTACCATCTTGCATCTGCAGTCCCTCTTCTTTTGTCTGCAATGAGGGAAATATTCTACCAACATTGCCTCTACCTCATCTTGCTTCTTCTTTGCTTGAAGTGTGTCCAGCTGGGTGGCCATATTATTTATGATATCTTGCTTAAAATCAGACAACAAATGAGTTATCTCCACCCTTGAAACTCCATTGGTAGGGGTTTTTCCCATAAGGGAATGGTAACCTCTTCCTTTCTTCATGGCTTCTCTAGAATAATTCTGGCACATCTTCTTAATATCCTCCCAAGGCACTTAGGTAATATCTCCTCCTCCCATTCAATCCAAGGCATCCATGCAATGCTCACTTATTCCTCTGAGGAAGAGTAGTTTATGAGACTCTGCATTGAGTGGATGATGGGGAGATTTCTGCAAACAAAATAGGAACATTAAGATGTAATCCTCCAAACTTTCATCCTCTTTTTGCTACATTCTGAAAATACCATCTCCTCTCATATCTCCACCCCTATAATAGTCTTTATACTTCTCAAGAATTTTCTCTTTCATCTCATCCCAGGTATTGACAATATCACTACCTAGACCCATAAACCATCTCAGTGTAGCATCTTTCATGGTAGTAGGAAACAACTTAAGCCTATGAGCATTAGTGGTGTAGTCATAGCTTCTGTAGAGGATATCAAATTCAAACAAGAAGGTGTATGGGTCCTCTGTTGCAAGTCCATAGAACTTGGGGAAAACTGAAGCAGGGATGTTCTTGAGGTTATCTACTTCATTTTTATGAGCAATAGGAAATGGAAAGTTTGGTTGATTGGGTCTATTTTGGGCAGCCATAGCTGCTTGCCTAATTATCAAAGAAAATGGATTGTCAATCAAGTTTTGGGTAGCTTGTTCTTCAGAGGATGTTTCAGAACTATTCAAATTAGGGAATGCATCAAGAAAAGGATTCACTTTTGCTTCTTATGTTGGGTAGTTTGGATACTCAACTAAGCTGTCATCAGGAATAGGATCATTAGGAAGGAATCTCCCTAAAGCATCTCTTCTTCTGCTTCTATGCATGCAGTATATACTCAGTATTAGCCAACTCACACAAAGAATGTTGTGAATAGATTGTGGGTCGTTACTTCCTAAATGAGGGGTATACTAAGAGCACACTTCAAAAATACTTCTGCAAGAAATAATACTAAATATGACTCCAAAGATCTTCCTAGTTTAATACCATCCCTGGTAATGACGCCAAAAATGTTGGTCTCCTACAATGATTTAACAACTAAGCCCATAAAGTTGTGACTTAGAGATTGGACATCTAACCTGAATAGTTGTCTTAATCACTATGAAGATGCATTTAACTTGTCAACCCAGGGATGTGAACTTGAAATGGGTCAGCACTGTATGTGCACTAGGAACTCCAAAGGAGCCACATTCATTCTACGACTAAGAAAGACATAATGCTGAAAATGAATTGCTTGGAAAGAAATAACATAAATGTTGAACATCAATCAACAACTATACTAAGTTGAAGTGCATGACAGAAAATGAAATTTGGGCAAATAAACAGGAAACTACTCTATCTACTTTGGTTGTAGGAACAGACACATAATGGAATTCTAGTGGCTGCAGGAACATACGGTGATAGATTCTAACTAACTGCTTAACAGAAAATAACAACTAAACTAAAGGATGGAATGCTCACCAAGTGGGCCCCCTTGGATGAGTATCCCTTAAGACAAATGTAAACTCAGAGATGCAAACTTATAACTTCATTTTATTCATTGGAAAACATGAGTACAAACGAGCAACATAACTATATTACTAAAAAACTTAATAATGCGAGTACAACCTCAGATTAATGAACCCCTTAGAAGAAGCATCTGAGTCTTATTTATAGAAAGAAAAACTACAAACCAACTACCTAGCAAGGCGGTCAACTCCAATAGAATAGGAGGACACCACTTTAAGGAAAGCATAGAAAGTGGAGAGGAGGTTATGCATGTGTGGAATCTGGTCAAGCATGTTCACTTTAACGCAGATCTAGCACAATAGTAACTCCTATATTCACTCAACAAGCAATTAAGACCAGTTACAAGGCAGTTATCTTCCCTCCATTTGACATTTGAATGACCACCTTGTTGACTTTGATGGCGAGTGACCAACTGACAGAATCTTCCTCAACTTTATAGGCTGCTAATTATATCTACATAACAATATTAATATGCACAATAATTGCATATCTATAACTATCTTAGAGTAACATTCATTAACCATATGTAAAATTAACATAGATAGTTCATATAGCATGTTAATGCCATTAAAGATTATAGGAAATAACCTATGCCCAATATCTTATGGTTTTGAGGAAATATCATAAAAAGATCAAGATCTAGGTACCAAAGTCCAAGATAACTACAACAAATGGATAACAAATTCTAACAAAATTGAGTCATAAACTAGACTCGTCACTCTTTATGCACAAATTCAATATCAGATGAAGGATGAAGATGTTCAGAAGGTATTCATTACAAATCTTCAACCTAACATCCATGATAATATTCTCTTGATGAAGTATAACTCTTTTCACCATTTATGCACCACCCTTTGTGATTACCAATTGTCCTCTAGTTAGTATGAAAACCAAAACTCATCGGCTCAAGTTGGTCAATCCAAGGGTGGACCTTCACAAAACAGCGTTAAGATACATAATTAGAATTTCATCAAGGTTAATGGACATAATTCAAATAATTTTTCACATGTTTCCGCTATCACTAATCCAAAAAGGACATCATTTTAGAAAAGACAATTCACTTCGATATCTGATTTGTTACATTCTATCATGAATCAAGCTGTGAGCAATAACCTCTTGAAGCTTCCTCTGATTAAACCGTTGGATCCAAGTAGAATGCAAGGACCTTATTTTGATTCTAATGCTTTTTGTCATTATCATCAGCAACAAGTACATGATACCAAATGATGTATGCGTCTTAAACATGAAATACAAGACCTCATCAACTTGAATGTTATACAAGTATCTGGTGTGAATGATAATGGAAACAAGTAGGTTTCTCCTCTGAATTAGAATTTACAAATCTTTACTAATCCTTTTCCTAAACATACTAATAACAACATGATGGAACAAAATACAGTAGAAGTAGAAGATGACTATCTGAACTATGATGAGATAATTACTACAATAGAGGTGGATAAGGAAAATACTGAAGTATTACCTTGTCCATGAAGAAATGGTATCTATGTTGAGGTTCCTCCTCCATTATCCCTTCAAGGATCAGGAGTCAACCAAAATACATTTGAAAGACAAATAGAACAACTAAAACAATAAATTATGACAAAGATTGATACGATGCAAGATAGTCCTTCTCACTACGATAGACAAATTCAATAGAATAAGAAAGCAAAGGATCAGAAAAGAATAAGACGATTATCATCAGTAGGAAATAACAACGGTTCTCCCTCACAAGCAACAAAAGATTTTAAATTTAAAAATATGTGGGAAACAATTAAATTTAAAAATATGTGGGAAACAAGTACCACATGAGCTTTCTGACAATAAAGAACAATCTAAGATGAACCACTCAAACTTCACACAAAACTTGATAAAGCATCTTTCTAAGATGCTCGCAAGTCACAAATTCTAGTTCGGTTACGCCTTCAAGTAAGTATTTCTAACCCTTTACCTCTATGTTGTGTTCCCCCGTGATGTGTTATGTGCTTTTTAGGCCTCCTTGGATGACCCTTGATACTCTTGTAAGGTCGAGGATGCCGAGAGACCACCTCTATTGTGACCCTTCTTCTATTTGTATCATCATTCTTCTATCTTGCCTCTCCTCTATTTTCATTGTTGTGTGTTGTGTCTTAGGGGCATAACATTGCGGTTGGTGACCTGGGGGCACCTTCCTACATGACAACCCTAAGGCACTTGTTCTCCTCTCTTGATTTATTGTTTACCTTCTTCTAGTGGTTCTATCTAGCTACCGGATGATGAAAAACAAATAATACTGATACGAACCACATGTCCCTTGAGCAAGTAAGCAAAAATGGACCTAGTCCATACATAGCAATGGGATTGATATATATTATATGATGCTTGGCTAGTAGAATCACTCCGTTTGACATTTTGATGATGTCTTATATTTGTTAACAAACCATAACAATATAGTTTCTCTGTGCACTTTGCTTATCTTGGGTCTTGCCTTGGTTACACTCAGTTCTGAGACTCTACAGTATAGCCCCACGGTTATACTCAATTTCTAAATCCGTAGTATAACTTTGGCTCTTGATGTGATTATGTTTATGCATTTATTTGATCATGTGATGTGGTTATTATCTTAGAGAAAGATTTCTAATCTCTCTTCTTGCAGGAAATTGTGTTTTTTGGAACATTCGGTGATTGTGAAGCACATGTTACCTTTGGGGGCATGGGCTTTGTGAAAGCTCTTATTCCCTTGTGTGTTTTCTATTTACCTTAAAGTGCTTGATATCAGTACATGACATCAACCACCTTAAGGTGGGGGCATATAAGGTAAGTTGTCTAATGATTTTGATATTGATAAAGTGTGTTTGCATACATTGATCTATTGTGTATACCTCCTTTTCACTGCAGGGCATCTCTGTGATGCATGTAGGGTTGTATACTTTGAGCACATGCTTCCTTTTCACTATAAGGCATCTCCATGATGTGGGTGGGGTTGCATTTTGAAAGCCCTCTGTGAAGGTGGGGATGGTGTATCTCTTGAGATAGTGCACATCCTTTTTTTTTCTAAAAGTCCTCCGAGTAAGCAGGGTTGGTGTATCCTCCCTTAAGCGTGTCTTTGGTGGTTGTTGTGGAATAAGCCCAACCATCAAGTGTAGCTGTAATGTGCCTGAGATAGTGGGGGCTTAGCAATAAGTTCCTTCCATCACCTTGTTTGCCATGTTTTATACATATAGTATGTCTTTGGCATACTATACGGCGCTCGTGTTTTCCATGTGTCTTCTATGTGTTTGTTCCCAAGTATAGTCCAAAGAGCGTGGTGAAATGCTCCTCCTATGCTTTGGGATTTGTATGGCATGTTTGTTCTCAAGTGTAGTCCAAAGAGCATGCCAAAATGCCCCTACTAGATTTTGGGTGGTGTGTTGCACTTTTACTATATCTACATCTGCATTCATATATATATGAAAAATGAAAAAGAAATAATCATTGCATTCACTGTATTCATTGTGTTTTGCATATCTCAAACTAACTTCTCTATATTTTGCATGACTATAATTGTCTTCTCTATTTTTTTGTGTTCCTGTTATTGTTTTCATTGTTTTTGACGAGTCTACAATGTGTTTTCTCCAATGTCTACCTGAGGCTAGGGGCTAGGAATAGTTCCTCAATCTTTGTGTATGCATTAGCTTTCAGTGCCTGGCATGTTTGCTATGTTTTGACCATACTTTAATCCATGTATGGGCCTTGTGTTCATGCATACATTAAAGTGGGGGCTAAATGTTATGTCATAAAATGTCCTCCTAGGACTTTTACCTCCTAAGTTTATCTCTCAGGTCCCTTGTTTTGCATCTTGCATGTTCATTTCACTCCCAGAAGAAAATGGTCTGAAACCCATGTCACATGGGGCTTGAGGGACATTGTGTGCTTTAGACCTAACCTAAAAAGGGGACCTAGGACCTAGGCACTTGCGCCTTTCTCCTGCCCTATTTTAGGAAGGTCCCAAATTTAAATGTCTATTATGTAACCATTAGTTAGGTCCCATGCCGACATCTTAAGTTTTGATTATGAAATTTAAAGTGGGAATGTGTTTAGTTGCATATATAAGCATGTTTAGTGTTTCATTTGTAAACTAGAAGATGATTATAAACTTTTGGCACACTTATGATTTTAGAGCATTCAAGATATTCATTGTCGCAGAGCAGAGCATTGTTATTGTGTTTGTTATTGCAAATTTAGCTTCATCTTCTCATGTGTTGAAGAATCTTCATCTATGTGAGAGCTACACCTCTAAGGTGATATCTATTTGTGTTTGAATCATTTACAATTTGTTTTTGCCTCTATCCCACAGGGATACACACTCTTTATCTAACAATGGTGTTCGGAAGACATGAATGTCCTTCTGGGGCTTGACTGAGGCAAGCTCCTAAACACCACAACCCCCAACCACACTCCTTGTGATTGCAGGTTATAGGTATTAGATTTTGCGGAGTGAAGTTGTAAAGGAAGGTTGTAGAAGATAAGGATTCTAGATCCAGCAAAAAGAAGCAGTTCAGAGCACTTTCAAGATAAGGGCACCTTGGGCAATGTCCTCCGAGGTTGCAGACAAGAATCTTTGTGACAGTGACAATCTACATCTGAAGAAGCCTCGACATCCCAAAGAATAGCTTTCCTTGGACTAGGGCAGCTAGGGTAGTGTCCTTCACATCTCTCGTGTCAAAAATAGATGAAATAGTGATTATCAGTGCTGGAAGGAGTCTTGAATTCCCTAAAGAAAATTGTACCTTGGACTTAGGTGCCTAGGGCATTGTCCCCAAATATTCCACATCACAAACTTCAAAAAATGGTTAGTAACTAATCTCTATCTACCATCTTAGTATGCAAGCATTTGTCGTAATTTATCAATTTGCCTATTGTTTTGCATAATTAGGGTTTTTAGCATACTTGAGCATTAAATTAATAAATTAATTGACAATTTTTGAATTTCAACATCGTTCCAAGTGACTATCAACCTGTAGGTGAATCCTCTTGCAAAATTTGTGATTCAACTTGGTGGAATGTTCTTGAATGTTTGTAGTGAAAGGAGGATCTAGCTATTCAACCCCATTGTCCCTCTTTTCCTATAAAATAGAAGAAAAGACGTGTGAGTTGCAATCAGATTTGTAGAAGAAAGTGAGCAAGATTTGTAGAAGGTTGGTTCCTTAACTAGATATTGGTGTCTCTTACAGAGTTGGTGCTCAGTTACAAATTGGAGTCTCTAGTGGGTTGGTGGTCATGAATTATATAAGAAGGGATTGGTGTCCCATGTTGATGTAGGAGCATCCCAGGTTACAAAGCAATCTTGCATCAACCAAAAATATTTGCATTCATTTTCTAGTTCAATACAGTCAGTTCAGTCAGAAGCAGTTTCAGTAGATTGGTCTGCATTCTACCATAGTTTCATTTTAGACCTTGTGGAGCTGGACTTAGCATCTAGACATCATCATGCACATCATATCCAAAATTTAGCTCATTTGGATCATTTTGTAGAAGGTTATCGCTATCAGAAGATCAACTATTTTCTCATAAGAGAGCATTCATATAGTCTTAGATAGTTAGCTAAAGGAGAAGGTGTGCAGAGCACTTCCATGACGTGTGGATAAATGACACAACATTCAAGATAGTTTGGGACATGGCTGACCTTCCCCAAGATCCACACCTTGTTTCATTCATTTGCGAAGGATTTCCATATGTTTTGGGTTGACTTATCCATGTACACACATTATCTCTTTCATTGGAGTTTATAATCTTCTTGGCCGACATGGAGGATTCTTGTGATCTAGAGATGATATATAATCATGTAATAGATGCATAGGAAAGTAGTTAGTCAATGATAGATATTTCATAAGATAGATTTTCTTTTGTAAGGCGCTTCAAAGCCATATCTTGTGCACATATTGTAACTAGAGAATCAGACCTATGAGCCCTAATTTGTAAGCCTGCATGTTAGTATTTTGAATCTATGATATACTAAACATCTAAATCTACATTTGCATTCTATAATTGAATTGCTTTCATTGTCTTTACTCTTGTTGCACGGTTTGGATAGTTCACTCCATGGACCCTCCCAACCGTGACTACACGAAGTGGTATCAGAGCCAAGTTTGAATCTATTGGGAGTGAAGTGATTGAAGTTTGTGAAGGCATTCTATAAGATCTTGATATGAACAGATCATCAAACCTGAGGAAAACTACCTACATTGTCAACCAATCACTGATTGTGAGGCAGTTGTCACCTTGTAGCCCAATCACCGAATTTGAGGCAGTTACACTTGATCCTAGGAAGAGATACCACCAAGGAGAATACATGTTGTTGGTATTACGGCTAGAAGAATGGATGAGTTGATGGAGATGATGAAAATAATATGAGTTCAATTGGATGTTGTTAAAGAAGATAGGTGAAGAGGATTAACACCTAGACCTAATGTTGAAAGTGATGATGAAGGATTTTAGTCTACTGATCAAAATGAAGAAACCCTAGAAGAAGAAGAAGAATTAGATTAAGTGAAAATGTTGAGAGCTATTTTAGAGGAGCAGATTGATTGGATAAATGACTTAGAAGAGTACTTTGAATATGAAGAAATTGAAGATTCAGAGGTGAGATTTGCAAAGACTAAGTTGAAAGGACATGTTTCTATTTGGTGGAAAGAAGTTCAATTAGATAGAAACATAAGAGGAAAAGAGAATATCATAAAGTGGGATAGAATGGTGACAAAGTTGAAGAATCAATTTATACCTATTGACTATGAGTTGGAACTATTGAAGAGATTGTAGAACCTGAGACAAAAGGAGAAATTTGTGAAGGAGTATACTGAAGAATTTCATAAGATGACTATAAGGATAGGACATAGTGAAGCAAGCAAGGAGAAAGTGGAAAGATACATCAATGGACTGAGATTGAACATTTAAGAAGAATTGAGTTTGGTGAGGATGACAACTCTAGAAGAAGAACATTAGTTTGCCCTGAAAGTTGAAGAAAAGTTGAAAAAGAAGAATGAGCAGAGACAGAGAGGTAGAGGAGGTAAATTTTAGAGAGGTAGAACATTTTCTAGAGGAGAAAGATCATATGCAAAGAAAAGAAGACAAGATAGCACATTCAAGAAGGAGGACAGAGATAGCAGTTCATACTGGGGGGATGACAAAACTTTCTACCTTAGAGGAAACCCTAATTCATACCAGAGTGAAGGATACAAAAGAGATGGAAGAGGAATTGATAAGAGAACCTTCAGAGGAACCTATTTTAAGTGTGGAGGTGAAGGACACAAAGCATTTGAATGTCATCAGGGAAGTACAAGCAATAATACTGAGAATAGTGGAAGAACAACTTATGTGGAGGAAGAACCTATTGGATCACCTAATTCAGTTGGTAAACCTGAGAAAGGAGAATCAATAGTCATGAGGAGAGCACTATTTCAAGAAAAGACAAATGAGAAACCACCGTAGAGGAAAAGTTTGTTCCGGACCAGATGCAAATCAGGAGGTAAATGTTGTAAGGTTGTAATTGATAGTGGTAGTTTTGATAATTTGGTTTTAGAGGAGATGGTGACTAAGCTGAAGTTGAAAAGATTGAAACACCCTAAGCCATATCAGATAGCATGGATTTAGGATGATCATAAGGCACTGGTGAGTGAACAATGTTTGGTGAAATTTTATATAGGATCTTATCATGATGAAGTATTGTGTGATATTATGCCTATGGATGTATGTCATATATTGTTGGGTAGACCATGGCAATATGATAGAAAAGCTATACATGATGGGAGAAAGAATACTTATACTATAACATCAAATGGAAAGAGAATTACTTTGATGCCATTGGAAGATGAACCTAAAGGTGAAGTATGTGGGAATGCTAGAATCTGTTTGGTAGATGGAAGGAAATTTCTAGATGGTTTGAGACATGAAATATATGTGTTATTCTTTGATTCCTAAGAAGCTTGAAACCCTAAAGACAGAGACTAAAGAATCACAACCAGAGGAGATAACTAAATTATTGAAAGAGTATGAAGACATCATATCAGATAATGTACCTACAGAGTTAGCACTGAAGAAGGATGGAGAATGGAGGATGTGTACAAACTCCAAAGAAATCAACAAGATCACAGTTAAGTATATATTTCCCTTGCCTAGGATGGATGACATTATGGATTGTTTGAGTGGAGAAAAATATTTTACAAAGAAAGACTTGAATAGTGGATACCATCATATCAGAATCAGAGAAGGAGATGAATGGAAGATTACTTTCAAGACAAATGAAGGATTGTATGAGTGGTTAGTAATGTCTTTTGGACTGACAAATGCACCAAGTACTTTCATGAGATTGATGAATGAAGTCTTGAAGAAATTCTTGGGTAAGTTTGTTATTGTATATTTGGATGACATTTTGATTTTTAGTAAGACACAAGAAGAACATTTGTGGGACATGAGACAAGTATTACAGAGGTTGAGAGAAGACAAATTGTTGATAAACATTAAGAAATGTAGTTTCATGAAGGAAGAATTGGTATACTTGGGATTTGTGATTTCTACGGAAGGATTGAAGATGGACCCTGAGAAAGTTAGAGGAATTGATGAGTGGCCTCCACCTGAGAGTATTGGAGAAGTTAGATCATTCCATGGATTATCTAGTTTTTACTGGAAGTTCATTAGAAATTTTAGTTCAATATGCACACCTATGACAGAGACAATGAGAGGTGACAGAAAGGACTTTAAGTGGACATTAGGAGCAAATAAAAGTTTTGAGTTGTTAAAGCAGAAAGTGACAGAGAAACCAGTATTGGCATTACCAGATTTCAACAAGGTATTTCAAGTAGATTGTGATGCAAGTGGAAATGCAATAGGAGTAGTGTTAAGTCAAGAAGGTAGACCTATAGCATATTTTAGTGAGAAGTTGAATGATGCAAGGAGGAGATATTCATTTTATGTTCATGAATTCTATGCCATAATTCAAGCCTTGAAGAAGTGGAGACATTATTTGTTGCCTAAGGAATTTATGTTGTACACAGATCATCAAGCTTTGTAGTATCTGAACAGTCAAGGGAAGTTGAATTAGAGACATATGAGATGGGTAGAGTTCATGTAGAGTTATACATTTGTATTGAAGCATAGAAGTGGAAAATCAAAACAAGTTACAGATGCATTGAGTAGAAGAAGGAATTTGTTGACAGAGATGAGAGTTGAAGTGTTAGGTTTTGAAGAGTTGAAGAACATGTATGAACAAGAACTTGGTTTTGTAGAACCTTGGAAAGCATGTAAGGAACCTGTTGTGACTGATAGGGGTAAGTGGTTGGATTATTTCATTCAAGTGGATATGCTATTCAAAGGGAATCAATTGTGTATACCTAGGAGTTCAATGAGAGACAATTTGATAAAGGAGAAGCAGAGTGGTGGATTGCCAGGACATTTTAGAATTGACAAGACAACTTTGGTAAGTAAAAATTACTTTGGCCTCACATATATAAGGATGTTCAGAAGTTTGTGTAGAGTTGTAGAGTATGTCAAGTTACAAAAGGAAGTAGTCATAATACTGGGTTGTGAAAATCTTTGACAGTACCAGAGAGACCTTGGGAAGACATGAGCATGGATTTCATATTGGGATTTCTGAAGACACAAAGAGGACATCATTCTATATTTGTAGTGGTGGATAGATTTTCAAAAATGGCACATTTCATACCTTGTAAGAAGACAACTGATGTAGTTCATGTGGCTAACCTATTTTTCAAGGAGATTGTGAGATTGCATGGATTACCTAAAAGCATAATTTCAGAAAGAGATACAAGATTCCTTGGATACTTTTGGAGGACACTTTGGAAGAAGATGAAAACATATTTGAAGTTCAGTTCAACATTTCACCCACAAACTGATGGATAGACAAAGGTTGTAAATAGGAGTTTCAGAAACTTGTTGAGATGTTTGGTTGGAGAGAAGGCAGGAAATTAAGATCTCATTCTATCACAAGCAGAGTTTGCATAAATAATTCAATAAATAGGAGTACAGGAAAGACACCATTTGAGATTGTGATAGGAACTAACCCTAGAGGAGTAGCAGAGTTGAGAGATATCAATATGGAGAACAAGAGGAGTGCAGAGGTAGAAGAATTTATAGGACATATGGAGGAGATGAACAACAAGTATAAGGAGCAAGCAGATGAGAAGAGAAGACACAAAGAATTTTTAGTGGGAGATGAGGTAATGGTATATTTGAGAAAAGAAAGATTTCCAGTAGGGACATATAACAAGTTGAAAATGAAGAAGTTTGGACCATGTAGGATACTCAGAAAATTTGATTTAGGAAATGCATATGAAGTGGAACTACCGGAGACATTGGGTATATCACCTATTTTCTGTTGAAATTAGGGCAGACAACTGAGAGGGGGGGTGAATCAGTTGTCACAAAACTTTTATCTTTTGCTGCATTTAATCTTCTTTACCACTTATTTACAAATTAATGATATAACCATGAAAGCATGAATCAACAACACATGAGCAAAAATATAATCAACACACATAACACCAGAATTTTTACATGGAAACCTGGTTAAGGAAAAACCACGGTGGGGGTTAACCCAAAAGATTTATTCTCTATTAAAAGAATAGAAAAATGGGAAGGCACTTGCCTTTGAGTGCACTACCCAGAGCTTACTACTCAAAGGAGTCTCACTGCCTACAAGAACATTCACAATGTTAACACTGAAAAGTTGAACTAAGAAACAACATCTTCTTCATGCAAGGTTTAGTTCCATTAAAGCGCACAACACCTCTACTCTGCCCCCACTCACTTCCTCGCTACATCAACATCTTCACTCACCACACAACACTTCCACAACTTCACAATACTTATTTATACATGTCATCGACTTTGGAATGAACATCAAAGTCAGCCAAACAACCATCTATCTGGAACATTCTCCAAGATAGGCATTACAAGCAATTACAACCACAAGACTTGACTTACTACAAAATGCTACATGCAAACCACTCTGCTATTGGCCAAGCATAGCTTGGACTCAAATCTTCCTCGAACAACATGCCACGCTCCATAGAACTTCTCTTAAATCATCTGCAACACACACCAAGTATCCGGTCAGCCAAGACTAGAAAGAACAACAACACTTAAGGAAAATTCTTCAACCATGAGCTCAATCCTTAATGCGGACCACCAACACAATAGGCATGCAATCCAGAGACCACCACAAGTATAATGAGATCAACAAGAAGAACCTCACCACCTCAAATCACCAGAAACACTTGCATCTTCATCTAGGAACTTAAGAACACTAACTGTCATGAGTGTCACACTAGAAAGATTGCTTATAGAGCTCCAAACCTCTAACCACTTGAGTTGAGGATACACACCAACATCCCAAACATACCTCTAGAACCACAGATCATAATATTCCAATGCGGAGCAATCCAGACCAAATTCTTGTCAACCTGTTACCTCTAAACAACTGCAAAACTTGATTCTACCTAGATGGCCATAACTTCACCAATACTTCATGTGGACCTCTCAAGTCTTAGCTAGAGCAACTTTAGACAGTTATCTACAAAACCCTTTGGTCCACAGACTCTAATCTTCATCTCACTGGAAATGCAGAGTAATCTAATTTGCTAAATTGCACTATCTTCACTGTTTCTGACAAAGAGATATGTAACTCACTTGTTTCTTCTAGAGAGGCTAATTTTCTCAATATCCTAAACATACAAGTCTTCTAAATAGGTAATAGAATAAGATACAGTTGACACCAATGACAACAAGGATATGTTGACATCAATGACCACCGATTAGGCACATATTTGCAACATTCTCCCCCTTTGTCATTGATCGTAACATGTGATGTGAAAAACTATTTCAACAATCAAGACAAGAACTTCTCCCCCTTACAACTATAACCACTCTCTTCATTGCTCCCCCTTTCACTAGCAACTACTTACTTCAAGTTTTTAACATGACTTCTCTCCCCCTTTGACATCAATGGTAAAGGGCACATATTTGTAATCATCTCTCACCCTTTTTATTTCTTAGACAAGACCAAATTAAACTTAGAACATACTGACTACTCCCCCTAAGTAGCATCCCCTTACCATCAATCTAGATCACAAGATATGACTGTGAGTTCCACTGGACTGATGCACACTAATGCACCTTAGTTCTGAGTAGGAGGAGTAATCACCCCTAGCTTCCCTTTGAGATACTCAAAAGTGTCCTTAGGTAGAGGCTTAGTGAAGATATCTACAATCTAATCCTTTGAAGGAACAAACTCCAATCTGACTTCATTCTCATATACCTTCTCTCTCAAAAAGTGAAACTTGATGGATATGTGCTTTGTCTTTGAATGCAACACCAAATTCTTTGAAATATTTATTGCACTTGAATTATGATAGAAGATTGTAACAAGCTCTTCAAACACAATTCTGATATCCTTCAATGTTTGCTTCATCCACAAAACTTGAGTACAATTACTTGTTGCTACTATATACTCTAACTCTGCAGTAGACAGAGATATTACCCCCTGCTTTTTTCTCAACCAAGAAACCAATCTCTTTCCTAAGAAAAATACACCACCACTAGTACTCTTCCTATCATCCACATCTCCTACCTAATCAACATCTGTATATGCATGAAGAGTGAAATAATTACCCTTAAGATACCATAAGCCATAACCAAATTTTTCTTTTAGATATATGAAAATTCTTTTGACTGCTACAACATGAGATTCTCTAGGACCAGCTTGAAATCTAGCAACAAGGCCAACTGCATTCATAATATCAGGTCTGGTATGAGTTAGATAAAGCAGTCCTCTAATCATTGATCTATACCTTTTTCTGATCTACCTTAGGGGAATCATCATCTTTACTCAACTTACATCTAGTTATCATAGGAGTATTCACTGGTTTTGAATCCTCCATTCCAAACTTTTTCAACAACTCTTTCACATACTTAGACTTAGATATGAAGATGCTCTTATCTGAATGAATGATTTGTAGACCCAAGAAGAAATTTATTTCACCAAGCATGGACATCTCAAATTCACTTTGCGTCTGTTCAACAAATTTTTTACACATGCTCTCATTTCCACCAAAGATGATATCATCAACAAATACTCAACAATCAAGATGTGTTCATGATCAATCTTCAAATAAAGATTACTGTTAGTAGTGCCTTTGCTAAAACCTAATTTTAGTAGATACTTATCTAATCTTGTATACCAGGATCTTGGGGCTTGTTTAAGTCCATACAATGATTTCCTCACCCTACAGATCATATCTCCTTGATCAGACAACTAGAATCCTTCTGATTGCTCAATGTAGACTTCTTCTTCCAAATCTACATTTAGGAATGTTGACTTGGCATCCATCTGGTAAACTTTGAAATCTTTGTAAGAAGCAAAGGCAAGAAATAATCTAACTGCTTCAATTCTTGCCACCAGAGCAAAAGTTTCTTTAGAATCCATTCCCTCTACTTGAGAATATCCTTTGCACACCAATCTTGCTTTGTTTCTCACAACTTCACCATTTTCATTCAATTTATTCCAGAAGACCCATTTAGTTCCAATTACATTTTTGTTTTCAAGTCTAGGAACAAGATCCCAAGTATGATTCTTTTCAATTTGCATTAATTCTTCTTCCATTGCTTTTACCCAACTTTCATTATTACAGGCTTCATTCAGTGATTTTGGTTTAATCTTTGAAATCAAAGAATATTCCTCTTGTTCTTCAGCACTTTTTCTTCTAGTTTGAACACCTTTAAAAAATCTCCTATGATCTAATCTTCAGAATGATTCAACCTTACATACCTAGGAGTTTTGGAATTATCTTGAACTTCTGATTCTTGAACTTGTTCCTCAGCATTTGCACTGGCTTCTTGAGTCACTGGATTCTCCAGAGCAATCTAAATATGAGTTTGAGGACTTTCATTTTGATCATCTAATTCATATCCACAAGATTTGGAAGGTCTCTCCTCGCTTTCATCAACCTTGACATTAGCACTTTCAACAATCCTTTTCAATCTCTTGTTAAAGCATCGGTATGCCTTGCTTTGGTTAGAATAACCCAGAAATATTCCTTCATCACATCTTGCATCAAACTTGCCTAGATCTTCATCTCTTTTGATATAGCATTTACTACCAAAAACTCTGAAGTATTTCATAGTAGGAGCATTACCAAACCATAGTTCATAAGGAGTTTTACCAGTATTACCTTTGATCTGCACCTGATTAAGAGTGTAGATAGCAGTACTCACAACCTCTCTCCAATAGACATGTGAAACATTTTCTTCCAGCATCATGGTTCTAGCAACCTCTTGAATAGTCCAGTTCTTTCTTTCCACAACTCCATTCTGTTGAGGAGTTCTAGGAGCAGATAATTGTCTTCTTATTCCATTCTTTTCACAAAATGCATTAAACTCACCAAAGGTAAACTCTCCACCTCTGTCAGATCTCAAACACATTATCTTCACATCAATCTCATTCTCCACCCTAGCCTTGAACTCCTTGAATCTGTCAAGAGCCTCTAATTTCTCTCTCAAGAAAGTGACTCACATCAACTAGGAGTAATCATCAATCAACAACATAAAGTATCTGTCTCCTTGCAAACTCCTAACTCTAGCAGGACCACACAAATCAGTGTACACAAGTTCCAACAATCCACTTGAAAATTGTTCTTTACTTTTGAATATAGTTCTACTCTGTTTGCCCAACTGATATTCCTTACACATGCTATTAGTAGGTTTTACAAGCTTTGGAAGATCTCTCATAGCCTCAGTAGTACTTATCTTGACAATATTATCAAAGTTTACATGACACATTCTCCTATGCCATAACCAACTCTGATCAATTTGAGCAATCAAACAGCTCTTACCAGTACCACTTAAATGAAAGATATTACCTCTAGTCTGTGTACCAAATGCAATCTTAGTTCTAGAGCTTTTCAAGATTCTACATTTTCCATCCTTGAATCAGAGATCATACCCTTTGTCAACCAACTGTCCAACATTGAGAAGATTATACTTCAACCCTTCTACATACAAAACATCATTAGTGTTATTTTTACCATCAAGAGAGATGGATCCTCTGTCATGGATTCTACCAGCTGAATTGTCTCCAAACTTCACAATTCCACCTTCATACCTTTCAATACTTACAAACTTACTCTTATTGCCTGTCATATGATGAGAACATCCACTGTCAATTACCAATTCATCCCTTTCTTCAACCTGAGCAGCCAAGGCACTTTCCACATTCACACAACTAGCAGATTCAGTAGGCACCAGATCTTCTTCTTTAATAGCAATGAACACCCATTCATTTCCAAAGGTACTTCCCTTATCAGATTCATCATCTGTAACTCCTTCATCAGCAACTTCTTGGACATAGTAGCATTTCTTCTGAAACCTAGGTCGTTTAGGGTTTAGCTTTGAAACCCTCTCCAGACATCTTGAGGTAAAATGACCAATCTTATTGCAAGCAAAACATTTGAAAGGCAACTTTCCTTCATAATTACCAGATCCTCTTGGTAATCTTCATGCAAAAAGGGCTTCAAGTTCTTCAAGCTCTAATTCATCTTCTTCAAGTTCCTTCCTTGCCTTCTCATATCTGGTAAGTCTTCTTGAAGAGATTTCACCTGGATCAAATCTTTGCTTTCCAAAAACACTGGCCTTAAAAGCAAACTCTAATTTAGGAAGAGAATCATCAAACTCACTCATTTCAAATGCTGAAAGCTTGCCAACCAACTAATCCCTTGTAACAGTTGTCACAGTCCTGATCTCCTCAATAGCAGCAACTTTATGCTTGTATGAAGTAGGTAAGGATCTGAGTACCTTGGTAACAATCCCTGATTCTTCCAGTATTCCACCAATACTCCTGATACTGCACACAAGTTCATTCACCTTCTGTATATAGGAAGTGATGTTTTCATCTTCACTCATCCTCAAATATTTGTATCTACCCTTTAGGCTCTGTAGCTTAGAACATTTGACATATCTATCACCTTCATACAGAGTTTCCAACTTCTTCTATATTTCATGAGCAATTTTCAATTCCAAGACATTTGTCATTTCTATATCAGTCAGGGCGCTCAACAATGCTTCTTTAGCCTGACGGTTGTTTTCAATGTCTTTGATTTCATTTGGAATTGAAGGACCATTTTGTGGAGGTTTATACTCATTCTTAGTTATCAACCAATAAGGATCACCCATGCATTATAAATGACATTCCATACGATTCTTCCAAAGAGAGTAATTTGTTCCATCAAATCTGGGACTGTCCTTCTTATATGTCGACATCCTGGATCTCCTCAAGTGGTCAAGCTTCTTTTAGAGGAACTGGCTCTGATACCAATTGTTGAAATTAGGGCAGACAACTGAGAGGGGGGGTGAATCAGTTGTCACAAATTTTTTATCTTTTGCTGCATTTAATCTTCTTTACCACTTATTTACAGATTAATGATATAACCATGGAAGCATGAATCAACAACACATGAGCAAAAACATAATAAACACACATAACACCAGGATTTTTATGTGGAAACCTAGTTAAGGGAAAAACCATGATTGGGGTTAACCCACAAGATTTATTCTCTGTTAAAAGAATAGAAAAATGGGAAGGCACTTGCCTTCGGGCGCACTTCCCAGAGCTCACTACTCAAAGGAGGCTCACTACCTACAAGAACATTCACAATGTTAACACTAAAAAGTTAAACTGAGAAACATCTTCTTCATGCAAGGTTCAGTTCCATTGAAGTGCACAACACCTCTACTCTACCCCCACTCACTTCCTCACTACATCCACATCTTTTCTCACCACAAAACACTTCCACAACTTCACAATACTTATTTATACATGGCATCAAATTTGGAATGAACATCAAAGTCGGCCAAATAATCATCTATCAGGAACATTCTCTGAGATAGGTATTACAAGAAATTACAACCATAAGACTTGACTTAATACAAAATGCTACATGCGAACCACTCCTCTATTAGCCAAGCATAGTTGGGACTCAAATCTTCCTCAAACAACATGCCACACTCCATAGAACTTCTCTTAGATCATCCGCAACACACACCAAGCATCCGGTCGGCCAAGACTAGAAAGAACAGCAACACTCAAGGAAAATTCTTCAACCATGACCTCAATCCTCAATGCAGACCACAAACACAATAGGGATGTGATCCAGAGACCCACACAAGCACAATGAGATCAACAAGAACAACCGCACCACCTCAAATCACTAGAAACACTTGCATCTTCATCCGGGAACTTAAGAACACTAACTGTCATGATTGTCACACTAGAAAGATTGCTTGCGAAGCTCCAAACCACTAACCACTTGAGTTGAGGATACACACCAACATCCCAAACATACCTTTAGAACCGCAGATCATAATATTCCAACACGGAGCAATCCGGACCAAATTCTTGTCACCCTGTTACCTCTGAACAACTATAAAACTTAGTTCTACCCAGATGGCCATAACTTCACCAATACTTCATACAGACCTCTCAAATCTTAGCTTGGTCAACTTCAGACAGTTCTTTACAAAACCCTTTGGTCCACAGACTTTGCTCTTCATCTCACTGGAAATGCGGAGCAATCTACTTTACTAAACTGCACTGTCTTCACTATTTCTGACAGAGAGATATGTAACTCACTTATTTCTTCCGGAGAGGCTAATTTTCTCAATATCCTCAACATACAAGTCTTCTAAACAGGTAATAGAATAAGATACAATTGACACCAATGACAACAAGGATATGTTGACATCAATGACAACACCGATGAGAAGAGAAGACACAAAGAATTTTCAGTGGGAGATGAGGTAATGGTATATTTGAGAAAAGAAAGATTTCTAGTAGGGATATATAACAAGTTGAAGATGAAGAAGTTTGGACCATGTAGGATACTCAAAATTTGATTCAGGAAATGCATATGAAGTGGATCTACCAGAGACATTGGGTATATCACCTATTTTCAACATTGCAGACCTATATCAGTATCATGAAGGAGAAACCAATGATAGCATTAAAGAAGACTTGAAGAAGCAGTTACCACAACAAGCACTGGAGTAGATTGAAGACATCTTAGACAATAGAGTTGGATGCAACACTAGAGGAAGACAATACAAGGAATACTTGGTAAAGTGGAAAGGCAGAATGGAAGAAGATTTGTCTTGGATTTCTCAGGCTAAGGTGGACTGTCTTGGTTTTCCTCTAGCCCCAGCAAAGTGAGGGACTCACTTTTTCAACAACCCTAGGTGTCTGATGCAGGAGCATCCCAGGTTGTAGAGTAATCTTGCATCAACAAAAAATATTTGCATTTGTTTTGTTTTCTTTCATTTTCTAGTTCAGTATCGTCAGAAGTTGTTTCAGTAGATTGGTCTGCATTCTATTGTAGTTTCATTTTAGGCCTTACGTAGCTGGACTTAGCATCTAGACATCATCATGCACATCATATCCAAAATTCATCTTATTTGGATCAGTTTCCAAAAAGTTATCGCTATCAAAAGATCAACTATTTTCTCAAAACAAAGCATTTAGACAATCTCAGACAGTTAGCTGAAGGAGAAGGCTTACGGAGCACTTCCATGACTTATGGAGCTAAATGACACATCATTCAAGATAGTTTGGGACATGGCTAACCTTCTCTAAGATCTGCACCTTATTTCATTCATTTGAAGAGGATTTCCATATGTTTTGGGCTAACCTATCCATGTACACACGTTACATCTCTTTCATTGGAGTTTGTAATCTTCTTGGCAGACATAGACGATTCTTGTGATCCAAAGATGATATATAATCATGTAATAGATGCATAGTAAATTAGTCATCAATGATAGATAGTTCATAAGATAGATTTTCTTCTGTAAGGCCCTTCAAAGCCATATCCTATGCATATATTGTAACTGGAGAATCAGGCCTGTGAGCCCTAATTTGTAAGCCTGCATGTTGCCGGCATGATAGTATTTTGAATCTATGATATACTGAACATCTGAATTTGCATTTGTATTCTATAATTAAATTACTTCTGTTGTGTTTACTCTTGTTGCACAGTCTGAACAATTCACTCTGTGGACCCTCCTAACTGTGACTATACCACATGTAGGTTGGAGCCTACTAAGATTGTAAAAGAGATTTATATATATAAGGAATATTTTTTTGTGGTTTTCTCTTGTAAGGGTTTCCACATAAATCATGTGTTACATACTTGTTAGACCTTAAATGAATGATGTTGTATAATTGATGTGGATGTGATTGTTGGTTAGAAAAAAGTAAAAGTTTATATTATACTAATTCACACCCCCTCTCAGTATAATTGTGTGTTCTTCACTTTTCCCTTATGGACAGACCTCAATCATAATTGACAGTGACTTTAGAGTCATGTCTCCATAACCTTTGTTTAGGCTCTTTTCTTTTTTTCTCCATTGTCAACCTTGCATTTGCTCTCACATCTTGTTGTCTCTAAGTTTCTATCCCTCAAAGTCATAGTGTCCTCACATTGTCAAGTGTCCTCTAACCTTCTTACTATCACTTCAAGGTTTCCTCACTGTCCTTTACAAATCTCATAACTTACATTTTCATTGTCACATGTTCATAGTGAATATAGTGGTCACTTTTAACCTTTTCTTTATGCTCACTATCCAACTATTGATTGTCCATACTCTTCTTGATGTATCCTCCTTTGTAACCTTTAGACAGTCCATATTTCTTCACTATCCACTTTCAATGATTTTACCCACTATCCATTCTTGGACTTGTGTCTACATATCTTATATCTTGTGGATAGACTTCTTGATGGACTTTACAGAGAGGTTTACAAAACCCTAAATAGTGTAAGAAGGGTTTCTTGATAATATTGTGTTGACCTTCAGATGTAAAATAAGCTTCACTGCACTTGGTAGATGCAATAAACAACTAGAGATCAATACGAAACCCTTGAAAACTCTACTCAACCTATGGTCAGAAAGTATATGTGCATACTTGTAACCCTTAAACCAGTTCATGCATACCTTGTTTTATATAACAACTCACACCAAATTTAAATATATGAAGCATGCACTCCTCTCACTATCTTGACAGTGTAACTGCATCTTGTTTATTATATAATGAGGAACTCTACATTTTTATGCCATCTCTTATGGAAACTAGAGATGGACTTGCATCATCTAATAAGTTTTCATGAGGTATAAAGGATCCATGAAGTATATTCAAGATTGTAGATTATCTCAAACCTTTTTTTTCCCTAATTTTGTCCACCATTAAACTCTTGAATGGAAATAGATCACAAACAAACAAAGTTCTCATTGTCACAAACCCATGATTTTGGAGATATCCTTCTATATAATGTTCTCCTCCACTACTTTTGATATTTTTAACATCTTGTGAGACCTTGCAAACTCCTGTAGGCTTCTTCACTACTTTTTAGTCTTTCATTTCTCTCATAGAAGCTCATGATACAAGTATAGGACTGTACCTTCCAAGGTAGGTTGTCATGTAGGTTAAAACTCAATCTTCAAATGTATTTTCTTCATTTCTAATGTGCAGATCTCTTAAACTTGTATCAGACCACACACTATCACCTTAGACCTCTGAGAGCACTTCACATCATATGCTACCTCAACAAGACTCTGAGATAGATAACAATAGTTATATGACTGATTTAGGGCTTTGTCGTACCCTAAATAACCTTTGTAGACCCTTTATAGACCCTGTTACTACCATCATGACCATCACTAACTTTGAAAACTATGGAACTTTGCATCTTTGGATCTCTTCCCTGCCTTGAAGATTTTGTGCATATGCTTCTTCTCCAAGATGAGAAGCCATTGTGAAACTCATCCTTGCAACTTTCATGGTAACTATTGTAATAAGTGAAAACTGAAAATAAAAGACCTAGGATATGAAGAGACTAACCCTAGCTCAACCAAGACAAGACTAACTCAAGGAAAACCAAGAGTTTAACCTTCAAAAGAGAGACTAGACTTTAAAAACTCTTCCCTCCTCAAAGTGTATGGGATGTAGTTTGGAGAAAATAAGGTTGTTTTTAGACCTTTTGACCTTCAAAATGAGACTAGGTAGGATGAAATAAATGCATTTTCTCACTTTTGAAACATAAGAGACCCCCTTTTAAACATTTCAAACCTATTAGGACCTTGTGAGAAACTCATAAAAGATAATGATACCTTAAAATACTTACGATAAAACCATTTTCCATGCTTTTGAAAATTTATGTTAACTATTTCAACTTGGAAAGTCAAATTGGTTAAAATTTATGTTAACTATTTGAAAAGCAAAGAAGAGATGGAAGATCATTTTTGGGATGAGTTAGAGGACTTCTTCACAGCTTAGGCAACAAATTAGCATCTTCAAAGGAAGAAACTAATCAGCAACATGGACACAAGGAGAAGATGGCCATTTTCCCAAGTGAGTCACAAGTACATAAGCATCAAACCAGCATTGATTATTTGACTATTACCTTGACAAGAGGATGTCCTCACCTAGTTGATACAATGGGATCACTTCAATGTTGTGTTGCATAGGTGTTGTCATTGATGTCAACAGTGGTATGGAGTGTTGCACTATAATTAATGTCACCAAAGATGTCAAAGGGAGATTGTAGCAGTATAGTGATCAATGAAGACAATAGAGTAAGTAATTAGAAGTGTTATGAGGTAGAAAACAAAGTGATGTGCATATGTTGTGATGGTCAAAGAACTAGACAAAGGAAGTTAATTAGATGGATCAATATCATCTATGCATAGTCATACCATATCTTTTAAATTTCATGTGTAAATTCACATCCTTGATCTACTTATGTTTGAAGTCTTTGATAATGTAGTGCCCCTCAATTCGTCGTCTATCAGATTGATGTTTGCTTAGTAGTATTAGACTTTATGACAGTATCTTAGACCGTAGATGATGGATCTCTTGTTATCTTGTTACTTTAGTATGGACCTAATTGTGATGATAACAGATATTGATGTTGGAATAGGTTATTTTATGCTTTAGAATTTGATAAATGAACTAGATGTTACAGATGTTTTGATGTTATTCACTATATGGGATTGTGAGATAGTTGATCATTTTATGTTGATGACTAGTAATCAGATACCTTGTTCAACATAGTTAATTGTTTATTCATAAACGTGAATGGAACAGTGTCGTATTACTCGCTCTCGAGTACCCTACCCCACTGCGATTTCCATTCACTATAGGACTGTATGTGGATATATATCTTGAATGTTTAACCGTGCGTTGTTGCAGGAATGCAGGTACTTGGCACCAACTCCACCTGATGTACCAGGTCTGAGCGTGCCTTCGCCAATGGATTAGTTGTTTGGAGTTAACGTGAGGTCCCATGTCAGTATTGTCTGGTTGTCAGTTTATCCCTTGTGGTCATTGTCTGTCATTCGATCATGACTTGCAGACAGGTAATATTGTACCTTGGAGTCTAACTAGGTTAGAAAGTGTCTAAGTGTGTAAGGTGTCATTGTGCTTTAATTAGAATCATATTACGGAAATTATAATGTTGATAATTAAATATATTTATAAAAGATAATATTGAGTATAATGTCGATAGTTGTTAATTATTGTTGTAAATAAATTATTATTTTATTAGAAGTATAGTTGTTAAATAAAGATTGTAAGAAATTTTGTATTATTTAATATAATATTATTTGCAATAAATATTTAAATAAATAAAATAGTTGTAAGTTATGTTGTAATTAGTGATTTACAACTTAATTAATAAAATAAATTAAAATATAGTTGTACAATTATAGATTGTTGTAATGTTATAACTTTATTAAATACAATATGGTTGGTCGGCTATAAAGTAATTAAATGTTGTCAGAATTGTGTGTTAATATTTAAAAAAGAGTAACCTCTTGGGATCATTAAATTAAATAAAAGTATATCTTGAGAAGGGAGATGCACGGGATCGCGTGCCGAGTTCCTTGGAAGAGGAAAGGGATTGTTCTATAAAAGAGAAGCTTGTAGAGGCAAAGAGGGGGGATTGCAGGTAGAAGAAGAGAGAAGAAGGCTGGGAAAAGAAGCTTGGAACTTCAGCAATTGAAACAAACTTGTCAATTCGATATCAAAGCCAGGGCTGCTGAGAATGGGCTAATTGGTATTAGCGATGCCTCATTTCTGGGAGGCGTGGAGGTGGGACGTCCACTGTTGATTGGAGATTCAGCAACCAATCCCATCAAAACTATTTTCGGTTAGTACCTTGAATTTCTTCCCTACTCCGAAGGATATATGTTGTAAAGGGTTTTCGTAGAAGAGAATTTTATGGTTTTTTCATGGGTAGCTCTGATACCGGATGTAACGCCCGCCTTGAACACCTTAAAGAAATACACACTTATGCTATATGAAACAGGAATTTTTTTTTTTATAGAAATGATTAAGTAACATTAACATAACTAATTATGACATATTCTCTAAGGATTCAAGGCTGCATTACTTTACAAATTAACTAACATGATTTAACATACATCAGTAACTGATCTGAATCCAATGCACAAGTAGATAACTTATTCCTATTCATTACATATCGTTAAATGATACAATCTACATGATTAAATACATAACAAAAATGCTTTCTTTACACATAAGTACATCATGACATCATTACATTGCCATTTTCGGACTACATCAGAATTACATACGTTATGAATGATCTATTACACAAGTCTGGTACAAGATTACACATACATCTTCATCAACTGGTACAAGTACAATTATCTGGAATAAATCTTTTCTGCACGTGAACTTGACAAAGAATAACCAATGGATAAGGAAGCTCTTCCACCCGACCATGTGGAACCCTGAGGTCCACCCCCCGAGCTAGGAGTTAACATGAGGTCCCAAACAATGACAGTCAGGTAGACAAAGACTAACATGAACAAAGGATGATCAAATGCCAATACAACACATGGCAATAACATAAACAACACAATACAACTTCCAGAGGCAACACATAACGAATGGGGAGAGTACAACTAGGGAATGCTAGGCTGCAGTAGGGAGGAGTGTCATCACATGGCTTGTCATGGGTTGTCCTGGTAAGCCTTCCTAGGCCCCGGCCCCCTATCTTGGGTTGTCCTGGTAGCCTCTCCCGACTCCCGGCCCCCATACAACACTCATGCAGAATCAACATACCTTTCATGAGGACAAGGTAGTTGATCTTGCCCTTCCAGGCCTTCTCATCTCATCTCAAGCCTAAACAAGCACTTGAGCCATGAGTGAGGCATCCACTTATCTTGTTTAGTGTATTTAACTACCCAACCCCCTAATTCATTATTTAGGTTATCACTAAGTTATCAAACTCCCACATGGGTTGTCCTGGACGCCACTTTTGGGCTCTGACCCCCATTGAGAGCCACTCCCCTACCTGCATCTAGAAGACCCTACAAAACATCATCATGACAATGATGATACATGAACCATGCAAGGCATTAACCATCTTGCATAACAATTATTCTCATATCCACATGTAAATATAATAATGCAAGGCATTATCCCTCTTGCATATCCACTTAATCACCGAGATAAATCACAAATATTGCCAATATATAAACATTACTCTGTTACAATACTCGATGTCTCCCCATTTCAAAATCTAACACAAAACTCAATACAAGATGAATATAATTAAACGTACAACAATACATCCCCAAGGGAATACATTCATCATTCACAATGTCTTTTACCCCAGACATAACTAGAGACAACATTTCATCATATATCCAATACATAAAAACACTATACTTGAAAACCAATCTCGTTATCCTATGCCTCTGGACTGACACCCAAACAACTTGCACAGTGGACCCCATTACAACGAACAATCTCATTATAATGTTAATAAACCCACTATCGAGGCTATTTAATCAAACTTCAATTAACAACACCTTCATAATGATGTTGTAATAAGATCGTCAACAATAATCACAACAATTTAAATTAAACTATTAACTACATTCCCTTATAGTTCAATAAATTAAATCTATTATCTTAACTAAAATATTAATCTACTTTTGATTTTGGCACTTTTAAAACTAACAACCATATAATTTATGCAATTTCCCATTAGACTTCCTCCCATACATTTTCTAGACGGCTTGGAAATGACAACAATATCATTTGAATTAATAATAATAATATTAAACAATAACATAAATAATAACCATAACAATAATACTTTACTAGCAATGGATTATGCATACAAGTTTAGGAGTTTATACAAGACAGTTTAGAAAAGTGGACCAACACATCTAAACAGCCTAAAGCTTAAAATAAGGCTTTAAACCTAAACAAACGACTCTACAACTATTTCGTATAATTGATCTTCCTTAAAAATTTGACTCCACAAATGCTTTTCCATGCCTTTACCTTAATATACACTATTGCAGCCATAATTAAAACACTAACAACTAACAAGCATCTAATTTATATATTTAAATCACTAAGACATTTCACAATGTAATGATGTCATGATGTACTGATGTCATGATGTACTTATGTGTAAAGAAAGCATTTTCGTTATGTAAATGTAATGAATAGGAATAAGTTATCTATTTGTGCATTGGATTCAGATCAGTTACTGATGTATGTTAAATCATGTTAGTTAGTTTGTAAAGTAATGCAGCCTTGAATCCTTAGAGAATATGTCGTAATTAGTTATGTTAACGTTACTTAATCATTTCTAAAAAAAAAATTCCTATTTCATATAGCATAAGTGTGTATTTCTTTAAGGTGTTCAAGGCGGACGTTACAGATAAGTAGAGTTGTACTCTTGTTGTATGATGATGATATGAACTCATGGTGTTTTCCACCTAAAGAAGAAAGTTGTAAAAGGCTGAAGGAAAATTGTCTAAGTAATGTTCAAGTCAATGAAGGGGTCACGGGCTCAGATAAATGTACTGCATATCTCCACTATTGAAGATTCTAACTTGTAGTTTGGAAGATAAGTAGAAATAGGTGTAAAGAATGTATATTCCAAATTTTAGAACATGAAAGTCACCGCAAAGTTTTTTAGAACCAAAAGAGTGAAGAAAGTATTGAAATAGGGTAAGTGCAGTCACAGGGAGATAGGAGGATGCTCTGCATTTCTTCGCAGATGTAGATATGATGATGTGGTTTGGAGGATAGGTAGATATGTGTATCAAGTATGCATATTTCAAATTTCAAGTGATAATATGTGTTATGTTAGAAAATGTACCCTTGGGGGCTTTTCCCCCTTAAGGTTTAGCTCTCGAGTCCCTTAGAATGCATTTTAGTTAGCTTGCATGTTAATGGTGACTCCTGATGAGAAAACCCTAAAGTTTCATGGCAAATGGGACCTAGGGGATGTGCCTAGCATGAACCCTGCCTAAAATAGGGGGGGAGGACTTGGGTGCATGTGCTCTAGCCCTGCCCTATTTTAGGTCAGGACCTATTTTTGGGTGTCAGTTTATGACCATTATTTAGGTCCTATGTCGACACCCTATATTTGAATTACGAAATTCTTAGCAGGAATGTTTGTAGTTGCATATATAAGCATGATTAGTGATTCATTTATAAACTAGATGTACATTAGATGGAAATTTGATGAGCGTTGTGATTTTGTGAAAGTGATTCAAGGCATTCATTATTTTGCAGAGCAGTACTTTGTTGTTATTGTGTTTGTATTTGTAGATTTGGCATGCATCTCCTCATGGCATGAAGAGCATCTTCCTTCCATGAGATCTTCACTACAAGGTGATACCAATTGTGTTTTTGATCATTTATCATTTGCCTCTATCCTGTAGGGATATGCACTCTTTATCTGACAATGGTGTTTGAAAGACTTGAATGTCTCTCTGGGGCTTGACTGAGGCAAGCCTCTAAACACCACAACCCCCAAGCCACTTTTCTGTGATTACAAGTTACACGTTTCAGAAGTGAAAGTAGTGGAGTTGTAGGAGAGTAGTGTAGACTGTCAAAATTGTAGATCTAAGAAGAAAATAGGGACCTAGACTCGGGTGCCCCTCATTAGTGCTCCAGATACCGCAACAGTGAAATCTCTGTAATAGCAGAACTGTGTTGCAGATAACATTCCCAGATCCCAACAAATATTGAGGCATTAGACTAGGGTACCCTCTCATTAGTCCCAAACTTTTCTGCACACTGAACTTCAAAATCTGATATGTATTTGATTGTCATTTGATATCTCTGTGTGCAATCATTTTCTGTAATTTGTTCATTTGTTTATGATTTCATGAAATTAGGGTTTTGAGCATAATTGGGCTTAATTAAATAACAAATCTACACAATTCCAATCTTACCCTATTTTCTAAGTGACAGGAGATCTACAGTAGAGTTCTCTACTCGGTTGAATGTCCTTGAATGTTTAGTAGTGAAAGGAGGATCAACACAAACCCTTAAAATCAATCTCCTTCATTTTTAACCCTAAACATTTTGGTGAACCCGTGTTTTTGGAATTTTTGTACCTTTTTGAGTGTTGTACTTCAGATTTACATTTATTTCATTCATTCATTTCATAGTTCATCTTATTGCATTTTAAAAATTACAAAAAATTGAAAATTTTGGAAAATTTGAAAAAAATTGGCATTTTTAGCTTGCATTTTCAAATAATTTGAATTAGTTGGCATTTGATTTAATTAAATTTCCATCATTACCATCAGATCTAATTCAAAATATAGAAAATTTTCATTCATCATTCATTTAGATTGCATTTTCATGCTTAAATTGATAAAAATTGCTTGAAATTGTGCATTTTTCCATATAACCTAATTTTACATTAGCTAGGGTGTGGTCAAAATATTGTTTCAGATTTTACTACCCTTTTAAAACACTCATTAGGACTAATTTCTATCTATAGTGTTTCATCATAGTGGCTTTCTTGAAAAATTTCATGTCTAGGGTTTGAAAACCTTGTTTTTTCACTAGATTTGGCCTTATCGTCTCTCTAGAATTGCATCATAGGCATGTTGTGAAGGAATTTTCTACATTAATTGGCTGTTATCAGGGTTATAATCTTCTGTCCCTCCTAAAATTCTTTACAACACCCTTTTTATTGGGCCTTTGCATTGAAAATTGGTGAAAATTGCATATTTTAGTGTATTTTCACTAGGTTTTGCCTTGTCATCATTATAGATTTGCATCAAATGCATGTTGTGAAGGATATTATTGCTTTATTGGACTTATATTAGGAATATTATTTGTTTCCCTTAATTAATTTCCTTACAACACCTTTTCTTTCACTTATTTGCATTGAAAAAGTGAAAAAATCAAACATTTTAGGTCATTTTCACATATAGTTTTGCACTTGTTTCTTGCATAACTTTTGAAAATATTTTAAAATATAATTTTACATTGAAAAAATATACACATACCATCTTAATGTTATTCTTCTTTGAAATCTTTGCATGAGTATATCCTAGACTTTGAAAATTTCTCTAATTTCACTCATGAGAATCCTCATGTTCTAGAGCACATAGCTTCTACAAGTGGTATTGATGCTTCTATATGTTCTACATATGAGCTGAAATTACTTTGTTATACACATGATTTTAATAGCTTCGCATTACTCATAGGAGCATATCCTTTGATATTAGAAGATTTAACTAAATTCATCTCTAGGATCACTCATGAGAAAGATGAGAGTGAAAGTTCTTTTTCTGTCAACAATGATGATGATTCCGTAGGTTATCCTACTTCTCCTATAGTTGAATGTCCAAGAACCTTAGATGAGAAGACTATGGATAACTCTATTAATGATACAATACTTAATCTTCCTACAACCACTGTACCTTCCTCTCATTCCAATGCTCTCCTTGGCCAAGATGTAGCATTAGTGGATGAGAAAAGGTCTCTCACATTAAACACTTTAGGGATACATGTTGGGTATAATCGAGAGGATAACAATGTTAATTCCATATTCACTAATAGACTTTGTAGCAATATCCCTAAGATGGTGGTGTGGGGGGTACCTAGTGCACCTTCTTGCTTAAAACCAGTGATTACAGTTCAAGGTGCTCAACAACCACCTTGACCCTTGGATTACTTTTAAAACTAGGCAAGACAAAGCACTCAAGGAAATCTAGGTGTTCAAAATATGTCACAAAAACCACACCGCAATGTGATTGCTCACACATACAATACCCATAATAAAAAGCAAAGAAAGAAAGCACCTCATGTGCCTGTCTCTCTTCCATATTCTCAACCTATGCTCCCCCCACCACCTTGTCTTACTCATAAAAGTGGTCAAGAATATGATCTTGTCGACCAAATTCATGCTACTCCAGCTAAGATCTCTCTTTGGGTTTTAATACAAACTTTTCCTACATACCATGGAATGCTCCAAGAAGCTTTACAAAAGGTGATTGTCCCACCTACTGCTAAGCCAAATGATGTAGTAGCTGTATTAGATAGTATGCATGCGACAAAAATGGATATTCTCTTTCAACCACATGAATTACCATCAATTGAAGTTTAAAAACAATATGATCCACTTATGATCTTTATCACAATAAATAAAACATTGATAAAATGAGTTATGATTGACAATGGATCGGCTCTTAATGTTTGTAGCATTGACCTACTACACAAAATCAAGGCCGACACATCAAAAATCAAACTAGATAAACTTAGCATTCATGGCTTTGATAATCATAGTAGTCAATCAGTAGGTACTATAACCTTACCTGTAAAGGTGGGTCCTGCGATTGTATCTACCCTGATTCATGTCATGCCTAGTTCTCTATCTTACAACATGATTCTTGGTAGACCTTGGATTCATGCTTTGAGGGCGGTTCCTTCCACCGTACGTCATTCAATCAAATTTATATTCAAAGATAAACTTCATACTATTCATGCTGATCCAAAACCGGATAACTACTTACATATTGAAATGCAAAAACAAGTTTACAATCATATGTGCTTAAACAATTTACGAGCTGATTCATCAATGCCCCTTTCCACGAATAGTGTTGTGCACGACTCTACACCAGTGAATGCACTCTTTGGTGATGATTGGGGCTCATTAGATTTTAATCCTTGTGGTATAGGGGAATATAAAATTAATAGCCTTGACACATCAAAAGTAGAATCGATCTCATCTAAGCAATCTTTTGAAGCACCTAAGAAACGTAAAGTCCCCATAGTAGAAAATAAAGACAATACTCTCACTTATAGTACAAATTACAAGACCTATGAGGCTTCACTATCCCCTAAAGAAATGGAATCCCTCTATGGTCAATGATTTAAAATCCTTTATAAAAATTGTGAATATGTAGGTAAGGGATGTGGTGTAAATCAACAAGGGATTCGAGTACCTATAGAGTCTGCTTCAAGACATTACTCAAGTGGCATTGGATATAATCCTTTTAAAGAAAATAAATCCTCTCCTCATCCTAAACTGACTGTTAATGCAATATCAACAAGACCAAAGCAACATGTGAGATATCCTGAGCTGAAAAGCCACACTCGTTGCAGCAACTACTATAGTTGCTCTCAAGGGTGGCCTCTCCCTAGATATGTATGTTCTTAACATCAAATTCTATCAGGTAAGTATTTCTAACCCTGGTGGTCACCTATGTGGTAGCACGATCAGCTCATGTATGTGACCTCCCCTCCATGTTGTGTTTCACCCATGATGTGTTATGTGTTGTTTAGGCCTCCTGAGATGACCCTTGATACTCTTGTAAGGTCAAGGATACTGGGAGACCGCCTCTATTGTGACCCTTCTTCTATTCGTATCATAATTCTTCTATATTGCTTCTCCTCTATTTTCATTGATTGAGTGTTGTGTCCTATGGACATAGCATCACAATTGGTGACTTGGGGGCACCCTCCTATGTGACTACCCCTAAGGCACTTGTTTCTCCTCTCCTGATTTATTGTTTACCTTCCTCTAGTGGTTCTATCTAGCGAGTAGATGACAAAAAACATATTATACTGATACAGACCTAGTGTCCCTTCAATGAGAAATCAAAAAATGGACCAAGTCCATACATGATGACGAGATTGATATATATTATTCGATGCTTGGCTAGTAGAATCACTCCATGTGATATTGATGTTGTCTTATCGCACTTACAAACCATAACAATACTGTTTCTCCATGCACTTTGTTTATCTTTGAATCTCTCCTTGGTTACACTCAGTTTTGAGATTTCTGCAGTATAGCCCCATGGTTATACTCGATCTCTAAATCCGTAGCATAACCTCAACTCTCTATGTGAATGATCATATGCATTGTTGTTGTTGTTGTTTATCATGACTATATGGATGCTAACACCTTTTCTTGAAGGAATTTGTTTGTGGGAACATTTGGTGATTGTAAAGTACATGTCACCTCCAGGGGGCATGGGCTTTGTGAAATCTTGTGTTCCCTTGTGTGTTTTCTTCCTAACTTAATGTGCTTGATATTGCTACATGATATCAACCACCTTAAGGTGGGGGCATATATAAGGTAAGTTGCCTAATTTAGATGCTAGCAATGTGTGTTTGCAAAACTTGAATCTATTGCAATCATTTAAACCCTCTATAGAGGCGGGATATCACGTACATCCTTTTTATCTTAAGCCCTCTACAGAGGCAGGGATGGTGTATTTCTAGAGGAGAGTGCACATCCTGTCATTTTCTAAAAGTCCTTTGCAAAGGTGTTGTGTGGTTACACAACACGCCCCATTTTGACTTGACAAAACAAGGACCCAACTTTTTGGCTTTGCTCGTGTTTTCTGCGTGCTGGCGGTCTAGTAAAAGTAAGTCAATGTAGGTGATCCTGCATAAAGGGGACTAGGTAAGTCATCATGATGAGGTCAGTTTTCAAAGTTAACATTTCATGTCAATAACCTCATGGGTAGATAGAGTACAAAATTCCATGCAGGTTTGCCTTTTGGATCACCCAGATATCCCTTAGGGAACAAAAGTTATGATGAGTCAAAGATCTGGTCAAACCTAATATTCTGGGGGAGGATCATATTTCTCAACATCAGTCATCTTACGAAAGATCACCCCAATCTAATATTATCACCCGATAAAATCATTTGTTCTAAACATCCGGACGTCAAATTTATGTGATAACGATATCTACTCGACACGCCAACATCATGTATCCTGTGAAGGTCATATTTTGAATATCACCCGATATTTAAATATCACCCTAATATTTGAAATATCCGCCTGTCACAAAATATCACCCCGAACCAATGTCCTGCTGACGTCATCCAAACATGATAATCGAAGAAGTAAACATACTGATGACGTCACCATCTTTTTACCTTACGGAGGTATATTTCCAAGCATGACCCTTCCTACATAACATGATGATGACGTCATAGTGCGACAACAATGAACCAAGTCTTTATCCTGTTGACGTCACCCCAATATTTTAGTAGGAGGTCACTTTATTCTAGGGGGTGATATTATAAACATCACCAAACATTCCGAACATCCCCTAATATTTTGAATATCACTCGATATTCTCAACTCGACCCGATGTTTCAACATCGGTCTTTCTACCTAAACAGACGATCGTATTATACCAAGGGGGTCATATTTTGAATATCACTCGATATTCAGAATATCACCCAATATTCAAAGATCACCCCGCGCTTCACCGCCATAGCATTAAATGCACGTAGATATGGTAGGTGGTTCCCGTCGATTATGAACCTGATACATACACTTGGCAAGATTCAGAAGTTTCGTACGAGAACATCAGCTGTTGCATTTAATTTGCCCTAAGTTGGCCTAATTTGCCTTAATGGAGGGGGTTAAAAATGATTTATAGAGCCATTTCACACTTACCCTGCGATAAAACAAATTTTTACAAAGTTCCAAGCTTACAAATCCTCATAAGGCTACCTATGGATGCTTAGAGCTTCAATCAGAATGGGATACGAGAGCACTGCTGATAATCGAGTCCTTTTCATAGATATCAATATAATTAAGAAGATAAACGCATCAGGCAAGTAATTGAAACCCTCTGGTTGTCAAATTATGCATACCCAGGTATCATGGAGTCTTCTAGTTTGAAATTTCAAATTATACATGTCAGGATAAATGAAATATGGAAAGAATAGTAGTATGAATGATGAATAATGAATATGTAATGTATATGCATGCTTGTATATGTATCAATTGTAAGATTAGGTTGTGTTAATTGTAGGCATCCATGGCGGATAAACGGCTGGCTAAGTCAGAGGCGGAATCCCTGAAGCCGATGTTTGCTCGTCCTAATGGTGTTCAATTCAAATATGGTGCCATCATCGATACACACCAAGGGAATATAGATCTGGCTACCTGGTCAGTCAAAATGAATGATGAAAAGAATAATAGCGTCCTGTTGGATGTAGTATTTGTATCAGGAATGTGGAGTGCCGCTGGTTTCCCGTATTCTATGGAAACCCCTAAGTTGGTTATTGAGTGTGCGAGGAATTATAACCTAGAAACTAGGAGGATAGAGAAACATGGCAGAATATATGCTGACTTGTTAATCAAGGGTATTGCTGCTACATTTGGTTTGCCACTGGGCAAGAAGGTTGCCAGCATAGATCTGAAGAAATCAAAAGTAGAGTACGAGAATAACAAGAAGTCTGCCAGGAAGAAGATGTATCAATGGAGGGCGAAGAATAGTCCCTATCCTACAGCAGCTAAACTTCCAGTACATTTATATAAGTATGACTTTGATGACGAGTACCAATACATGATAGCCCTGCTAAGTAGAGTGACAGGCCAGCCTGATGCTAGAAGTTTTAAGGATTGGATGTATGCAGTCATCCTAATGTGCCTTTACATGGAGGACAGGCCATTATGGGCCAAAATGATAAGTGATGCTCTGGATGAGCAGCTAATGAATCTGGGAGGTCCAGATTGTTCTTTTTACATGACCTCATACATTGTTTATGCATGTGCCTATAAGGGTACATTTAATAGATTGACTATAGAGGGGAAGATTGGTGGCACTACCAATGATGCACACATCTGGGACCACTGCCTCCAGTTACAAAGAGTTAACTACCTTCAAGATTATAAATTGGTGAATGATGCATTCTCAATGCATCTAGTAAGGACCATGGAGGAGGACAGAACTAAGAGACTAAGCATGGAGGCTCAGGAAGTAATCTACAGGCATGGAGCCTAGTTTATCCAATTTGCCACTTTCTCCTACATCAGGATTGAAGGATTTACAGGGCACCCTCTCATGCTCCCAAGATATCCAACTAATGCTGTAGTGTTAATGAAGTTCATCAGGCAGGTTGTAACAATACTGGATGCTTATAAAGCTAATAACAAGCTTCCTCTAGTATTATTTCCAGTAAAAATGGGCTGGTATATGTGCCCAGATAGTGAAAATATTAAGAAAGCCATAGCTAGCTTAAATATGATGAACTTCCAGCTTTTTCCATTAGTAAGGCCATATGATCCTTATAGAAGGATGATGGAAAGATAATCGCTGATGAATATGAAGAGAAGAAGATATACAACGATACCATATCAGCCCCAGATCTTACAATGCAGGAGGATATCTCCTTGGATCCATTCATAGGCAGGATATTACAGATAACCCAAGCTTGGGTTGATGAGCAAGTAAATATGCTGAAGAAAAAAGGTATGGCCCTCATAGTAGATAACAAAAAGAAAGGACAAGAGCTCTCTACTGACGAGTACGATGATTTCTTAAATGAGAAGAGGAAATCCAAGGGAGATAGGTTGCCACCCCAGCAAAAATAGAGCAAAAGACCTCCTAGAGGCAAGAAAACTACAGAAGAACCCAAAGGGGTCATCATTGAGAGAATAATAGCCACAGCTAAGGAAGCGGTAGCATCAGGAGAAGCACTAGCTGCAGGCCAGGCTTCAGCATCATCTGTGCCTCCTCCATTACATAAGCAAAAGTCTAGGAAAATCCAAAAGGCTGATGTGATGGTTGCTAGGACCTATGAAGAAGGTTAAGCTTTATAGAAACAAATGGAAGAGGATATTCCTCTTGAGGAAGAATATGAAGAAGAGGAAAGCCCCATATCTTTCACAAGGAAAAGAAAAGCACCTCAGGTGATAGCAACTACACCTAAGAAACCAAGGACTTCGATGAGAGGTGAAATCAGACAAACTCCCATAATGTTGAGGGGAGCAGGTGGAGAAGTATTTAACAAGGAATTACAGCACAACGTTCCACTTCCCACTATTGTAAAGTTCAAGACAGAACAAGCAGAAGAGCAAATGAAGGAGACCTCCAAGGCAGTACAAAGTGGTCAAGTTTCATTAGATGAGATAGTTGACTTATCTGATGATGAGGTAGTGAAGGATGTAGCTTCACAAAAAATGGAAACCCTCACTGTTGGCACCAGGATAGCTCCACATGAGATCCCATTAGTTCAGGTAGTATTAGAGGAGATGAAGCAAATAGAGCAAGAAAAAGAAAAGAGCCTGGAACATATTGCACAGCAAATAGGGCTGGATACCTTAGTCAATCAGGTAACAAATCCTGCAATTATAGATCTAACATATGTAGAGGATGTAGATCCTAAGGATATGGTAGGTGCACTTGGGGAAACACAGAATATTGAGGAAATTAAACAAAAAGAAATGGAGAATAAAGCTCCAAGTATGGGTCAGCAACAGCATGATACATCAACTGAGCCCAAGACAGTAGACATCTCACCAAGAGACAAGGAAGATAAAGAAACATTAGGTCCTGATGACCATAAGGCTCAAGAGGTAGTTGATACAGGTTCAGAGCAAGTTATAGTTGCAGATAAGCTGGAAGAACCTAAGGTGGATAAGATACCCATGGAGGAAGTGCAGGATCAAGATCATGATAAACATGCAGATGATCAACAGGATCACCCTCCAGAAAAGGAAAGTCCTCAATAGGAGGATATACCCAAAGATCACCCTCATGAGGAGCATCATGAGGAAGAAATAAGGAGATCACCCTCCCCATCAAACATGATGGTGGATACCGGAGATCAAGGTGATCATCATGTTGGTGATGGAGACCAACAGCTAAAAGATCAAGTTCCTTCATGGCTAGAGAAAGAAATTGGTGCAGAACCAGGTATAGAGGCACAAGAATTTGATGTGTCTACATTGTTTTCAGAAACATTAATAAAGCCGAAGAGGAAGGCAAGATTAACTTCTGCAATAAGAAGAGATCCTATGATAGGCAGGAGGACTGCATAGTTAGCACTCTCTACTGTGGATAAAGAAAAGGGTAAGATCACTCTGGATGAATTCCAGATTAGCACAGTTGATCTTGGGTTTGCTAATGAGGATCAAGAGGGCCAAGAAGGTAAGGACATTATTGATTTAATCCAAAGGGTGAAAAGAGAAAAAGAGAAGAATAAGTAGCATAAGGAGCACATTGCTCAGCTACATGCATATATAAGAGGGTTAATTAACCGTGACGATACGTCAACTGATCATGCAGTCCCATTGACTGCTATTTCTTAGGAGGAGGTTAATAAGTTGAACCTCATGAAGCATGAATCAATAATAATGTTGAAATGGATGTCATCCGCACTCGATGGAGCTGAAGAAGTGGCAAAGGCCTCTTTGAAGAGGTGGAATTCTTTGGGCACCTCCAGGAGAAAAGTAGATAAACTGCAGATGGAGATCGGTAGGAGGTCATTTCAATTAGAAAAGATCATGAACATTTTGGATGAAATGAAAAAGATTGATCTACAGATTCTAATAAAGAATCAAGTACTGAATAATAACATAGCCCTATTGATGGATATTTGGAATAAGGATGTCAAATTTGAATGTAATGTACTCAAAAGATGCAATAGTAAACTACGGAATATCAGCATGAAGTTACATGATATGATGTCTCATGAGGCTGAAGTTCTGGAAATATTAGAAGGAGATGCAGAAGGCAAGATAGATAATCAGGATGAAGAGTTTGTCATCAAGGCTCTACATAGTAATTTTTAACTAGCTGCTGAGGACCTGTTGTGATGTTCACAACACGCCCCATTTTGCCCCTTAGCAAAACGAGGACCCCTGCTGTCGCTTTGCTTTTTGCTTCTGCTTGTGTTTGTTCTGTTTGGTGGTAAAGGGAAAAGAGAGTCAAATTTGCAAACCTTGTTAAAAATATGGAAAAATGTATTTTTAGTACCATTGCATAATATGGTTGGATTCCTTGCGAAAAATGAGCCAAGGTTGCTTTTTGAACCATCGTAAAATTCATCATATTTTGCAAGTTATGATCATTTAGGTAAAATGAACTATCAGGTTTTGCATAATATACAGTCGGTTGTTTGCCCTTTTTGTTGGCATTCATTTTAAATTTCGAGAAAATTCATACTTAGTGGTTCTGAGTCGTGGGCAATTTTGTCTGGGTTCCACTCTGTATGTTACATTTGATTATTTTGCAGAAAGAACATCGGCCTAACAATAGTGATCGGTGGAGTTTTGAAGTGTTCCACCGAAGTAGGGTTTCTCGTCAATGAAATTGTCATCGGCATAACCTTCAGGTATCGGCCGAGTTTCAAACGGTTACCCCGAAGCATGTGGTCTCGCCGATGGTATGCCATCGGCATAACTTACACTGTCGGCGGTGTTTTGTTATGTCTTAGCGAAAGGCGGGAGTCATGCCGACGAAGTGGCATCGGTATAACGAAGGCCATCGGCAGAGGAGATTTGTGAGTTGCCGATGGGCCATCTCACGCCGATGGCGAACAACGAAGGGGGTCATCGGCGAAACTCTCGCCGATAAAGGTATCGGCCAAGGTAAAGGCATCGGCGGAGGGAAATTATGAGGCACCGATGGGCGATCTCTCGCCGATGAACATCAACGAAGGAATCATCGGTAAGAGTCTCACTGACGGGGAGACATCGATGTAACAAAGGTCATCGGTGAAGGAATTTTGGGGCCCGCCGATAGCGATAGTCACGCCGATGGGCGGGAATGTGCATAGCAATGGAAATTTTAAACTATATTTTTGGCACCCGTAGCATTTTTTGGTCAGCGATAGTTGACCCGATGGGTTTTGAACAGTCTGTGTACATTTTGAACGCAATTTCTGCTAATTTTGGACCCGATTTCTACATTTTGCATGGTCACCCTGATTTAAACAGATATTTTTGGTTTCTTGCTGTTCGTTTGATAAATATGGTACTTATTGCTTGTCTTGTCTTGCAGGCTTGCAATCGAGGAAGCAGCTAGAAATTCAACACAGTGACCTCATGGAGGAAGGAAATCCAATCTCAGGAGCAGGAAGATAAAGATGAAGTGCGAAGAAGTCAAGGCCAACCAAATGAAGAACAAGGTTGCAGCTGAGAGTATTACTACAACAGACAAACAAGAGTTATTGCTGAGCTGCCAGAACTTCTTAGAAGGGGCAATATTTCACCCAGATTTGACACTGCTCAGAGATATTTTGGAAGATCTGGTTCATCTGTATTTATTGCTGTAACCAGGGGTTTGAACCAGGGGTTCAGTTAGGTTTTTGCTGTAGTAAGGACAATCAGAATCTTTATATTGTGCCTCTCTACATTGTAATACTTTACAACAGGGGCTACACAGGGATTTTTAGGAAAACACAGCAAGTTAGCTTAGTTTAGATTAGAAGTAGAAGAAGGAGGTCGCCTGTTTGTCTGCAGTAAGGTGCGCATGGAATGTCTGGCTGCCTTACTGTATCTGTAAAGCTTGTAAGTTCTCTGTAGTATGATCAATGAAACTAAGAGTCATTCCTACATTGTAAATCATGTATGACTATTCATTTCTAATACAATAGAATCTGGAGTTCTGCATCTATCTTCTGAGTGTTCTCCTGCTCTTCTTTGTGTTTTGAAATATTTTCTTTGAGAGCTTGCAATTTTAAATGTATGTTTGTGAAAATGCTCAGAACTTGCATTTAAGGTTTTTACTGTGGATTTGATCAAATTATTGTAGTATTTACATAGTGCATAACAGAAACAATTAGATCCTTCGGTAGATTAAATGAGGTATAGATTAGATCTTTCTAACTTTTCCCAACCCATCTGAAATATTTAGCTGAAAACATAGAAATCTAAAGGAAATTGTCTCAAATTTGAAGAAGCATGCATAACAGAGTTAAGAGTAGACAGTTTTCATAAATGTATAAAAGAGAAGGCTGCAATAATTCAAGAAAACCATCTGAATTTGCAACACAGTAACACTTGTATGCAAATGAACAAAATACTTGTTGAAATCTATGATTCTTTTGCATATTCTTAGTCCATTAAACCACCAAACAAACCTAAACTACGTAAGGCCCCTTGAACATTACAACTTCACATTGGCCAACTGAACTTGACCAACCGAACCATTGTAGACTTGGGATTAGTTGAATCTTAAATGATTCCTTCTTATCTTTCAAGTATAGTTTCAGTTCATTATATGTGAATTTTAACTTACTGTTATGATTGCATCAAAACAACCATCAACAGTTTTCTGGCACTAGAAGGAGGGCTAGAAGGCTGTATATTGTAATCATCAACAGTTTTCTGGCGCTAGAAGGAGGGCTAGAAGGCTGTATATTGTAATCATCAACAGGACCCTCTCAACCACCTGACAGAAGAAGTGCTAGATAAAGTAATGAGAATAAAGGTCAAGGTGGAAGACTATAATGAAACATCCAGCAGCAGGAGGAGTAAGTTGGAATCTCTCTGGAACAAATATCAGGTGCATAAACATGCCATCACCAAAGTGAGAACTCAGGATGGCAGAGAATTGGAGAAAATAGTGCAAGCATATGAGAATATAAGGACAGCTATGCAGGTCCATATTCAAGAAGACAATCATCATGATGATGAAGATAGTGAGAGTGGTGAAAGTGATGATGATGACAAAGAGCCTGATGAGGATGCATCATAAAAGGGAATATATGCATCAGATGCTTATGAAAGTATAAGTTGTTTAGATGGTTGCCAGCTAGCAACATGTGCCATGTGGAAAGATTGACTTAGTCCATGAGATGTAAACCATAGATTTCAATAGATAAATCTTGATCGTAGATCAATTGTCGCCGCTCCCTCATCTTGTTTTATAAAAGGTGCAGGGATGCCTCATTTTAAAACATTCAAAACTTAATTGAAATTTGTTTGCTGAAGTATTCAGGACTCATTTCAAAGCTATTGTATATGTACATGTCTTTTGCATACTTAATGAAAGAGAAGAGCATTTTGATTACAAATCTTCGTAAATCTTGAGTAATCTGCATCTGAATTCTAGATATGTGCTTTGATTTGCTGCATCCCTTGGAGTGCTCATCATGTTGCATGTATTGTTTCATTCACCATCCTCTGGAGTTTACATCAACTATGTCTAGCTGTGGAACATCCTGGTGAACATATGGTTTGATTTCTTCTCATAGTGATAGTATCAAGTGTGTATGTGGATCAATAGCTGAAGATTCAACATTAATTTGAAGTATTTCTTTCAATTTCAGAGCATTTCATCATCATAATTGCAAATAATTGACAATCTTAAGCAAACAATACAAATATGCAAATATCCCGTAGATAACTGAACATATTTAGCATATTTGAGGTTAAAGCATGTCAAAATGACAAATATCATGCAAAGATTTAAAGATAAACACAATATTTGAAGTATATCCTGTGTAGAAATAACTCTCTGTGCAGCATCATTATAGGAAGTATCATCTTACTGATGAGATCTACGTAAGGCCCCAAAATGGAAACAGCAACACACATCAACCTCTGAGTAACGTCAGAAGATTAAGACCTAATCAATGGAGACTTGAGATCATGAATTCTTTGAATTCATTGTATCTTTCAAGATGAGTAAAGTTTGTTGTGTAACTTTTATTCTATGTTTGTTTATGACTAACATCATGATCAACAAGAGGCAAGGAGTAGATCTAAGACTATCCTAATGCTTAAGCGTGTCTTTAATGATTTTTGTAGTGAAGCCCAATCATTGGTCTGTGCTTGTAATGTGCCTGAGATGGTGATGAACCTAGAAATAGGTACACTCCATCGCTTGTCTGTCGTGTTTTCTCTATGTCTTCCATGTGTGTGTATGGCATGTTTGTTCCCAAGCATAGTTTAAAGACTGGTGGCAATGAGTCCCTCCTATGCTTTGGTATTTGTATGGCGTGCTTGATTTGTATGACGTGCTTGATTTGTATGGCGTGCTTGTTCTCAAGTGCGGTCTTAAAGACTAGTGGCGATGAGTCCCTCATGCACTCTAAGATTTGTTTTACATGTCTGTTGCCCCATATGCAATTTAAATACTAGTGGTGATGAATCCCTCCTGCATTATGGGTGGTGTGTTTAATTTCCTAGTACTTGCATCTGCATTTCATATATAAGAAAAAGAAAAATAAATCATCACTGCCTTCACTGTATTCACTGTGTTTTGTGTGTCTTCAATATTGTCTTCTCCATGTTTTGCGTGACTGTTACTCACTTCTCCATGTTTTGCATGCCTGTTACTGTCTTCACTATGATTAGTGTACCTTCTCCATGCTTGGCGTGTTTATTGTACTTGTTAACCATACTTTAATGCATGTATTGGCCTTGTGTTTATACATACATTAAAGTGGGGGATAAATGTTATGTCAGAAAATGTACCCTTGGGGGCTTTTCCCTCTTAAGGTTTAGCTCTTGGGTCCCTTAGAATGCATTTTAGTCATCTTGCATGTTAATGGTGACTCCTGATGAGAAAACCCTGAAGTTTCATAGCAAATGGGACCTAGGGGGTGTGCCTAGCATGAACCTTACCTAAAATAGGGGGGAGGACTTGGGCACTAGTGCACTAGTCCTACCCTATTTTAGGTCAAGACCTATTTTTGGGTGTTAGTTTATGACTATTATTTAGTTCCTATGCCGACACCCTAAGTTTGAATTATGAAATTCTTAGTGGGAATGTTTGTAGTTGCATATATAAGCATGATTAGTGATTCATTTGTAAACTAGATGGACATTAGATGGAAATTTGATGAGCATTGTGATTTTATGAAAGTGATTCAAGGCATTCCTTATGTTGTAGAGCAATACTTTGTTGTTATTGTGTTTGTATTTGTAGATTTGGCATCCATCTCCTCATGGCATGAAGAACATCTTCCTTCCATGAGATCTTCACTACAAGGTAATATCAATGGTGTTTTTGATCATTTATCATTTGGATTTTGCCTCTATCTCGCAAGGATACGCACTCTTTATCTGACAATGGTGTTCAAAAGACTTGAATGTCTCTCCAGAGCTTGACTGAGGATAGCCTCTAAACACCATAACCCTCAACCCACTTTTCTGTGATTGCAAATTATAGGTTTCAGAAGTGAAAGAAGTGGAGTTGTAGGAGAGCAGTGCAGACTGACAAAATTATAGATCTAAAAAGAAAATAGGGACCTGGACTCAGGCTCCCGCTCATTAGTCTTCCGGATCCTGCAACAGTGAAATCTCTGGAACAATAGAATTGTGTTGCAGATAACATTCCCAGATCCTAACAAAAACTAAGGCACTGGACTAGGACGTTCGTTCATAAGTCCCTGACTTTTCCACACACCAAACTTTGAAATCTAGTATGTATTTGATTGTCATTTGATATCTCTGTGTGTGATCATTTTCCATAATTTGTTTGTTTGTTTCTGATTTCATGAAATTAGGGTTTTGAGCATAATTGGGCTTAATTAAATAACAAATATACACAATTTCAATCTTCCCCTATGTTCCAAGTGACAGGAGATCTGTAGTAGAGTTCTCTACTTAGTTGAATGTCCTTAAATGTTTAGTGGTGAAAGGAGGATCAACAGAAACCCTTAAAATCAATCCCCTTCTTTTTTAACCCTAAACAATATGTATCGCAGATGAGTCTCCAAAGGTAGATGTGTGAAGATATGTCCTGGTGCTAAGTAAAGAAAGTAGACAGAAGGAGATAGTTGAAGACACCACAATTCACCATACATTGGTAGTTGGCCTTGCTAATTAAATGATAAGCTCGTATGGCTAGTTGGTATGTTCAATTCAAGTTTCAAATGATTATGTTCACCACAAGTATGATCTTGAATGTTTTACTTCAAGATTATGTTAGCAGAGTATGGTAAGGATACCGAAATCAATGTTCAAGTGTTTACGCCACCATACAATAGTATGGGTTGATAAGAGAAGTGTACAGGAAGGTGTTGTAAGTCATTTAATGTTCATTATGTGGTCCACATGATATAATTTTGTCTCCTCCAGTACCAATTTTGGTCTAGAGCTAAATGCAAGGAAGGATGAGTGTTTGCTGGGCTGAATTGATATATGCTGATGATTATGCCATGTGTCTTGGAGTGTGTGCTAGCATGGAAGAATGTGCCAAGGTAAAATGGGACCTAATTATATCTTTTTCTTGAATTGTATTGGATATTTACTTACTGCATATGATTGGGAGCCAACTATTGTGGTCATTACACATTTCATTTCACAAGTTTCATCTTGGCCGACATAGAAGAAAAGTTTTGTAACTTGCAGAGGATATAAATACAAGATCAAGGATTTTTGAATGGTGTATGAGTTGCGTATAATGTGGAATCATTGATTTTTTGCAAATAAACTTACCGTAGAAGCATATTTAATGATGAAATGTGGAAAGGACCAGTTTATGTAATGTGATATTATTGTGGAGGCAATTGTTGGTGATGTGATGATGGAGAAGAGTTTCTAAAGTTGTTTTATTGTTACAGAGGTTGATATTATATTTAGGAAGAGGTGAGATAGTTGTGCAGAGGCTGAAGTGATCACAATCAACTTTTGTGAGAAGAACATTTGAGTCAGTTAAGTTTTGTGTTATAGAGATTGAAGAATAGTTGTGCAAAGATTGTAAGTGTTGTAACTATTCAGGGAGTTGTAGCTTCCTTTGGGTTGTAGCCCATAAATAATATTGTAATCTTGTTTTTATTTGTGAGGTTGGATTTGGACAGTAGATCCAAGCAACTTTCTCACCGTGGTTTTTCCCTTCTAGGGTTTTCCATGTAAATCTGGTGTTATGGATGTGTGCTTCTATGTTCTTGTGTTTTTCATGTTGTAAATGCTTATGTTAATTTGAATTCTAATGGAAGAAAAGAATTTAAATAAGTATTGATTCACCCCCCTCAGTACTTCTGTGCGTTCAATAATTGGTATCAGAGCTGAGTTCCTTGAATGCAACCTAATAGTTGATGTAAATCTTGGAGTAGAACACACGGGAACTGAAGTACTATTTAATGGCAAGAATCCTCTGGAAGATGAGAGAGACATGACAACCTGTAATCCAAAAGCGTGTGTAGTTGATTTTGAAGGAGAACTTGTTTCTGCCCTAGAAGATTTGGATGCAACAAGAAGTGAAAATGAAGAATATAAGATTAAGCTTAAAGAATCAAAAGAAGTGATTGCTAATTTGAAAATTCAAGTTGAAGAAGGAAAGAAGATTGTAGATTCTCTAAATGCTAAGCTCAATGACAAATCAGTTGAATGCTCCAAACTTGAAGAAGAAATTGTCTTTCTAAGGAAATAATTTGAAAAAGCAAAGGATCAAATAGACAAAGGCTTAAAAGTGAAGAAAAGCACCAACATCCTTAATGAGATAATTAATTGTCAAATCCCTCTAAAGAATAAAGGTGGCATTGGATTTGAAAAAGGACAGAGTTCTAAAATAGACATAACTAAAGACATGTTTGAAATGAAAAGAGAAGAGCCCTGCATTGAAGACCCTAAGGAGACTGAAAATGAGGAGTAGGAGTTGGATGATGATGACTTCATACTGGTTAGAAATCAAAAGAAAGATTTCAAGAGATCTCCTCCTAGACAAGCTGCTAATCCCAGGTTCTCTCAATCCTTCTATGGTTATTGTTATTCTTGCAAAAAATTTAGACATAAGGCTATTGATTGTAGAACCAAGGCTAGAAGAAATGATAACATGGGGAAGAATTCATTTGTACCTACAAAACATGATGTTGTGATCTCTCATTCCTTCTATGGCTATTATGCAATAAGTTTGGTCATAGGGTTGTTGAGTGTAGAACTAAAGTAAGGAGAAATGACATGACTCTGAAATACAATGTTGTTTTCTACAAATGCAACAACTTTGGGCATAAAGAAAGATTATGCGTGAGTGGTTCTATAAAACCATCTGTTTAGCACAAGAAGGTAGATAAAATTGTGTCCCAACAAAAGAAGGAAATGGCAAAGATATGGAGAAATAAGATAGATCAATATATTGATAAGAAGGAAGAGTTTTTGCTTCTATCTAGTATAGAAGAATTCATTGTTGATTGAGATAAGGCTTAGGGTTAGGGGGAGCTAATCGATGCATACCTATTATTTCCCCCTGAATAGTTGTGACTTCCACAAGTGGAAGCTAAGCATTCAGATGTGTTGGAATGAAATTAGTTGATGAAGTTGTTGATGAGGTAAGATAGTTTATTTTCCCCAAATTTCTAGAGCAAAATCTCATGATGCAGAGGATTGTGGAAGGTTTTTAAGTCTCTATGGATTCAATAGGGTATTCCAGTAGAATTTTATCTAATTGGGTAAAGGTGCATTAAATGAGGAATGTTAGGGCAAATTCTAAAGTACTTATTCTTCCTTTGGATGATCAAATCTCATTTGAAGACAAATCTTTTGCATTTGAAGCTAAGGAGAGAAGAAGACTTTCATATTTCATGGTGAATTGAGCGGAAGGAAAATCCCAGATTCTAGAGCACACAAAGTTGTAATCCTAGTGATTGAAAAGGTATTTATTAGAACTGTCATTTATTAAAACCCTAGTTTTTGAATTTGAAGAATGTTGAGATGGCTACTCCATAAGTAGTCAATGTTTCTGTACCCTTTCAAAGCAATGGAGACTAAAAGGGATGGGGCATTTTCAAACATTCTGGCATATGTTGTATACACTGAAGATGTTAGATTTTACATTCACTCTAAGCTTGATGATATTGATCATGTAAAGTTTGAAGAACTTAGAGATCAACTTCTGGAAGATGATGTTGTCTATAAACCAGAGTATGCAAATATAGGGGCCAAGCGATTGAATAGCTGGAAAGACTATCCTGATTTTTGTGATGAGAATGAATGGGTGAGATACATTCTGAGTAGGATTCATGATGATTTTATGTTTCTAGATAAACCCTAATAGATCACTGAAGATGTCATCAAGGTAGTAATTGGGTTGTGCTCCACCAGACCTATACCGGTGATGAAATCTATTAAAAATGAGGTCATTAAACTGACACGAGCCAAATTTGACAAGAGGACCTTGAATGTGAATGATATAATAGATCCAAATATTTGATATTCTTCTATGTGGATCGCATATAAAGTCTATTATACAAATAGAGAGGGTTTTACCACTGGGACAACAATCCATACTACTTACCAGATGGTTAAGGAAGGTAAAGACTTTGACCTTTGTGAGGTCATGAGAGAACAACTCTTGGAAAACCTAAGGAGAAAAAAGGAAATTAGATATAACTTCAAGTATGCTACTTTGATCATCTGCCTTACATTCTATTTCATAAATGAGTTACTTGGTTTGAGAGGAAAGGTCTGGCAACAAAATGTTCCTATTGCAGCACAAAGTAAAAGTCATATAAGAGGTTTTAGTAATCCCAATCACTACAAACAAATGTACTAGGGGTTTCTTTAAAAACCTGAAAACCAACATGCAAGAAAGAGATAGAATCCCATCAAATGTTGTGAGGCAGTATGAAGGGAAAATTACCTTTTTGATTGATAAGGACTTCACTTACACGGAAGCAATTAAACCTAGGACTGCTTGGATTCCCAGATTGCAATATGAAGTCTCTGCTAAATAAATTAAGGCCTATGCTGATAATTTTCTCAGTAAACCCAAAGATACATTTGCTAAGAGGTTTGCTACTTATGATGAGATCATGAACAAGATGCAGAAGAGCATCTAGAGAAGAATAAAGGAGGGTTGCATAAGAAATGGGGTATTTCACTTGAATCCACCTCTAAATCCCCTACGGAGGAAACACAACATGCTCCTATTGTTCCACCAGTTGCACACGGACTAAGAAGGACTAGTAGATCTATTTCTACTACTATGAATGCATCGTAGCCCTCCATATCAGCTCAAGCTGTGTCTACCGAAAGAAGACCAACTTCTGATACTTTGGTACAAATGAATATTGGAGAGAAGAAACATGCCAGACAAAAGCAACTTGCTAAGAGAAAGAAGGTCAAGATTGAGGAGGCAGAAGAGAGTGAAGAAGAAGTAGGAGAGGAAGGCACCTCTTAGCCAAAGAAGAAAGAGAAGAAGTCCAAGAAAGATCCTCCGGTGGTACATGAATGTGCACCTCTTTCATTAGATGCCATTTTCAATGCTATTGTGCATTATGGTATCCTAAAGGAAATGAAAGACTTAAATCTGGAGGTGCCACCTGAAGACAAGAGCACCATTGAGAAAGCCATTGTAATGTATATGCTCAAATTTAATGTCCCCTTGAATGATATTATAGAGTAGGTTCTGGAAAGATTAGTTGATGCTCTAAGGCAGAGGAGAGAACAAGCTATTGAAATAGATGATGAACTAAGACAACAAGCTCTTGATAAGGCTGGGTCTTCCATGACTCAAGAAGAAAAAGATAAAATTGCTCAAATGTAAGCTTAGAAGTTGAGAACAAAGCAAAGAGTAGATGCCCTTATGAGCATGGAGGAATGAGATAAAGATAAAATTTAGAAAGAAAATGAAGAAGTGATGGACAAGATACTTGAAGGTATAAAATTTACTAAGAATGTGGAGTAGCCACATGTTTCTCCACCGCATAGTGTAGTATCTCCTCTACATGACTCATATCCACAAGATCCTCAAGAGGAGAAAGAAGAGCTAGCAACACAAGATGAAGAATATGTAGCACATGGTGAAGGAAATGCTTCACCTAATCATAATGGTGTGCATAATAATCCTCCTCTAGAGAACACTAAACAATAGTGTAACCCTAAACAACAAGAGGAGTAGGTTAATGTTGATGCAGGGGAGAGCTCAAGAAAAGAAAAAGACACATCTTCCTCCTCTCCAGTTGACTCAATTAAGGAGTTCTTAGCTCAAAAAATGCAAATACAACCAGTTGTTACTCCACAACTCTTACAATTGCCTATGCTAGATGGACAAGTTAACTTGTCTAGAATATCTCCCCTCCAAAAGCTACAACTGGGAGATATACTCTAGTCCACCGCAAGACAAGAGATTCTATAGCAACAAGTGGAGGGAGTTAAAGTGTTGGAAGATGCAATCAAGATTATTCAGGAGGAATTTCCTAAGGAAAAGAGAGATCCCACCTTGCCTCCTACTCAGCAGATGAAACTTATGTTGGAGTCTTTCAAGGCTCATTCATCTTACCTTGAGAAGCAAGCTGAGTTAAAAATTGCAGAGAAAGTAAATAGTAAAAGATTGGTTGATGCATCTAATAGATGTGGTAAGGCACATAATAATCTCCAAGAAAATATGAAAAATGTTTAAAAATGTATAGAGGATGCCAATGTTTTGTATCAATTTTTCTTGAACTAGCCTGTAACTACAAAAAGCATAAAGGATCAAGTTGACTCTATTGAGTCACAATTAACACAAGTGACCAAAGTATATGATCCCTTGAAGGATAAAGATGGAGCTATTAGAGTCCAAATAGAAAATCTTCATACTCAGTTAAAGCAGCTCTTGGACCAAAGAGAGCAAATCAAACGATAAATAAGTCAATTAAGGGAAGCGGTGAGCATGAGGTTAGCAGTCTTTACTAGTGTTCTGACTGAAGAAAAGAATGTGATTCAAAAAATAAAAGTACTAGACACTTTAGAAGAAGCAGAAGAATTGTACATTTAGTTTGAAAGCCAGGTACACATTTTGTCTTCTGTAAAGAAGAAATGGGATACAACTCTTGCCCAGTTGAAGGTGATCTACAAGAATGTTCTACCTTCCAAGTAAATTGAAGATATGATTAAGGTAAAACAAATTTTGATGATTGTATACATATGTGAAGAATAAGATAGGTGTAATCAGTGCTATTTTGATATAAGCACTCTGTACATAGTATCTATAAGAACAATTTTGCTACATCAGTTTTGAAGAGATAGAGGATACTCCTCAGGGGGAGTTGACTGGTAAAAGGTTATAAGGAATGTTCAAATAGGGGGGTCCTACTGATTTTTGTAGGAATAGAGAAATACCACTAGTCCTTTGTCATTGATGTTAAAGGGGGAGAAATGTGTATATATTAGGTTAAGTGTTTCCATCAATGACAAAGGGGAGATTGTTGCATAGGTGTTGTCATTGATGTCAACAGTGGTATGGAGTGTTGTGCTGTAAGTAATGTCACCAAAGATGTCAAAGGGAAATTGTAACAGTATGGCGATTGGTGAAGGTAGCAGAGTAAGTAATCAGATGTGTTATGAGGAAAAAAGAAAAGTGATGTACATATGTTGTGATGGTCAAAGAAGCGAACAAATGAAGCTAATCAGAAGAGTTGTGAAGTAAAGGAGATGGATCGGTATTGTATATCGAAAAATTTGGATTTATAAATGGAAATGATCAAACAATTGAAATGCATAACCTAAACCCAAATAATTCAATACCTCGAAGATGCAAAATGAGCTTGATTGATTGATCGCTTTGTTGTGTTGATTGCTCGATTCCGCAGCATAACGTTGATAAGGAGATAGATGATGGATGCAAAGGCTCTAATGATATTTCAACAGCATGTGGATACTTGAGGATCAATGCCCTTTTAGAAAATTTGACAGAATAAGGGTGCTTAAGGCTCAATGCATTGCTAATGGCTTGTGAGGGGTTTGATTTATAGAATTGGCTTGGTTCAAATGGATGGCTAAGATCAATTGGGGCTTTAGGTGAAATAGATGGATAGGATTAAGTTAGGTTTCCTTGCACATCAAGAAATTGTAGTCATATGACATGTGGCAAAGGAGGATGAGGCTTAGGTGTGCTTGTGTAGATAAATACTAAAATTAGGTCCCATTAGTTGTGCATGTGAAAGATAAAAGTTGTAACACATGATTGACTAGACAAATGTTGGAATGTGATGAAAGATGAGTGTTTAATTCAAATAAAATATTTGAATTAGTTGGGATATGAGTTGGATATTAATTAAATAAATAAAATTTATTTAATTAATAGGGTAGATGAATAGGATGGGATAAGATATGATGTGGAAATTAATTAAATAAATAAAATTTATTTAATTAATTGGGATGGAGATAAGATAAATGGGATTATGCATGTGAAATTAATTAAATAAATAAATTTATTTATTTAATTGGCTAAGTAGGATAAAGATGGGGATTTTAATTAAATAAATAAAATTTATTTAATTAATTGGCTTAATGGATAAATGGGATTAAGAGTGGGATTTAGGACAAAAATGGCTTATGATGTTTAGGATAATGTTTTAACAAGGTGTTGTAGGACATGGACAAAGTTAGGACAAATTTAGGTGTCTACATTTTGCCCCTCTTTGAGATGATGTTCGAGATGATAAGATTTGTGTCGAGTAACATCATTTCAAAGAAGCCAAGGTATGGATAGAGGAAAATGATAGTGATGATGGAAAGATATGATGAGGATGATGATGGTGGAAAGATAGGATGAAATGGGATGATGATGCCCCCTCGAGAGGTTAGGCGGGTTGGACAAACACGGGTAGGCTCTCGAAAAGAAATGGCTTGGCTGCAAAAAGAAAGATAAGGGGATAGATAGAAGAAATGATGATGTGTTATGCTGCAATGAAGGTGAGCAACCATGATGTTTGATATAGCACTAGACATTATGCACCAAGGTATAAGGACCAGGGTGACGATGTGTCTTGTGCCCCAGCGTAATACAACCTTGTCTAACATATGAGGAAGAAAACTTAGAGCATTGAAGTCCTACTACACAAAAGGTATGATATGACCTTAGATGCAAAGGATAGTGCAAAAAGCTATTCCAACATACACAAGATATGAATATTAGCTGGAATGATATAGATGTGATACAAATGCAAGATAAAAAGATAACACACACAAGCAAGCAAGCAAGCAAGTAAGCACAAATGATTCAAAAACAAACAAGGTATTGCCCCTGTCAAGCTGTAAACCAATGATTAATTGCTGATTGTTGATAGTTGAGAGTGTTGTCATTGCAGGGAAAGCTATATCCCTAGATCAACACAAGGTTGTTTGCTGAGTTGGTTGGCTAGTTGATTGATTGATTTGGCTTACAACAAGGCTAGGATCAAGACCATGGATTGCGTTTGGATAACTTGGCTTGATTAATTAACATGATTGGTATGGATTAAGGATGGGCTTGCATTTGGAGCTTTGTTTGGAATGGTTGGAAGATGATGAAATGTTGATTAGATTGATTTGATGAAGGATGGATGATTTGTGGTGGATTGAGCTTCTTTTGACTTGCTGAAGTGATTGGATTTGTTTTGATGGCTAGATTGATGTGCTTGAGTTGATTTGCTTTAGTGTTAATGTTGATGATTGATAGGATTTGTTTTGATGGTTGGCTTGATGTGCTTTGGTTGTGATGGTTGCTATTGCTGGGTTGATTTTTTTGATGATTGGATTTGTTTAGAATGATGATAGTGATGGTGTGATGATAAGAGTGTCCACTCAATCTAAGTATAAGCAAGTGTTCTTAGTGTGCACAAAGGATATAAAATAAACAAGGTATTGCCCTTGTCAAGTCATAAACCAATGATTGATTGTTTCATTGATAAAGATAGATAGTGTTGTCATTGTGGGGAAAGCTATATCCCTAGATCAACACAAGGATGTGGGAACGCGATATCCCATTGATGATGATTGATTGGGCTCATGACAAGATTAGGATCAAAAACTTGTTGATTTGATTAGATAATGTTCCTTGATTGATTAGCTTGCTTCATATGGATTAATGTGACTTGGATTTAAGATCATTGCTTAGATTGATTTGATTGATATGATTGGAAATGGATTGATTGAAATGGATGAATGAATGTTATTGATAGGAAGAATTGATGATTGATGATTGAAGATGATGATGAATTGATTTTGATTGAATGTTGATGAAGTGGATTATTTTGGATTGATGATGATTGGTTTTATTGCTTGGAGTTTTCGTTGGATAGTTGATTTTTTGGATTTTTTGACAATATGTTATTTTTTTATTTTTTGAAATGTTTTGGGATGTCAATGGATTTACAATTTAGGTAGCCTTTGTGCTTGATACCAATGACAAGGGAGAAAACCAAGTCTAGGTGTAAAGATGGATGAATGGGATTGGATGGATAAAAGGATGGGCAATAAGGGATGGAAGGCTCATGATATATGGATGGATAAAAAGATAGGCCATAAAAGGGATGGATGCATGCCTCATGATGAACAAATAGATAGGCTATAGTGGAAAGCTCATAATAAATGGATGGGGATAAGCTATAAGATGGAAAGCTTATGATAAGGATATGCCATAGTGGATGGATCATAAGGGAGCTAGGATGTGATCTTCAAAGGCTATGTTGCATAGGAAGAACTTGCCCCCATTCTAGGTGGTAATGCTTAGGATTTTTACATGACAAAGTTCATGACCATGGGATGACATGATAGGTTTTACATGACAAGGTGTATGATAGGTGGATAATGATAATATGGATTGATGAGGAAGGTATGAGGTATACCAAGAGATATCCAAAGCATGTTTCAAGATTTTGCCCCTATGTCTTCATCAAAATCAAAAGGCAGAAGGATGGATGAATGGATAAATGGGTTCAATAGGATAGGCTTGTTTATGTAATGGCTAAGGATGGTAGGATGGTAAATGATATAATGGGATAGATAGTTTGGAAATGGATAGGTTGGATGAGACAATGTGCCCCCAAGTGTAAGTGACATAGAAGATCAACCTACACATGATACCTGTTTGCCAGGTTTTCATCATGGTACTTATCCAAGGCACCTGTTTACCAGGTTTTCACCATTGGATGAAGGGATTTCTCTTTACTATTTTGACTTTTTTCTTTTTCTTTTATTTTCTTTATTTTCCTTTTTTTTTTTTTTGGCTTTTAGATGCGTTGACAATTACACATGGCGCCTGTTTGCCAGGTTTTCACCATGGTAATGGATAGGAGGGACTTAAGTGGCTAGTGCTATGAAGGTTGATAGTGTCCCTTTAGAAATGGATGATGTCTTCACCTGGACCATGTCATTATGCTCATAGATGTTGATAGGGGGTTGCATGGATGGGAGATGGAGTAGGTAGATAGTGGATGATGAAATGGATTATGAAAGGTTCATGCAAGGATAGATGGATCGGGATAGTGGACTATGATGTGGATTATGTAGGCTTATGCAAAAGCATGGACCATAGGGATAGCATGGCGGAGATATGCAAGATAATGGATGGAAGATGGGTAGATGTAGATATGTGAAGGTGCTGCGGAGTGGAAGGGAATTATGACCAACGGTTGCACACACCATGATAAACATTGAAGCTTTTGATGAGATGGTGGTGTAGGAAGCAATGGAGATGTTTGCTTAGGAGATGGTTGATGAAGTGATTTAGGAACCCACATAGATTTAGTATTTTTAGTGCTTTTGTTTTGCTTGTGGGATTTTTGAAGGGAATGGAAGTTTTGGATGGAAATAGGCTTTTGGATGGAGGTAGATGATTGGGATTCTTGAGATGTGGAGGAGGATGCCTCATTTGACTTGCTAGCTATTTGCTTAGGAACCCAAACCATTTTGCTTTTGGGCTTTGCTTTTGGAGGTAAGGGTTTGGATGGTTGCTTAGATGTGGATGAGGATGCCTCATTCGCTTTGCTAGCTATTTGCTTAGGAACCCAAACCATTTTGCTTTTGGGCTTTGCTTTTGGAGGTATGGGCTTGGATAGCTTTTTGGATTGCTTTGATTTGGTTCTTTGCATTGATTTTTCATGTTTGTGCCCTAAGGCATGATAGTTCTTTGGATTTTTGGTAGGACTTTTAGCTTTATAGGTAGAGGCATCAAAATTTTTGCTTTTGAATCCCATGGCATGGGTGGAGTGGATGAAATGATTGGAAGCTTTATGCTTAGGTGATGTGTGCTTTCGTTGGCCAGGATTAGGGATGTAAGGATACTTATGAATAATAGGTATGTTAGGTGTTGGAAGCAATGGTGGCAAGGTGGATGGAGGGATAATTGGAGTTGGTAAAAGGGGTGGTAAATTTGAAGGTGGAAGGTGTATGGTCACATGCTTTTGACATTTGTAGGATGATGGAGTTGGAATGGCAACATATGTCTTAGGTATATGATGTGGTTTGTGATGGAAAGTAGACTTAGGATGGATGGAGGAATTATCAACATCTTGACCTTGTGTACCTTGGGGTGTGTATCCAAGGCCATATGAGCATGGAGGAACTTTGACATGGTTTGGCTCCAAAATAACTTGTTTGGGAAGGCCTAGACCTTTACCTTGGTAGTTCATGTTTTGGAGTATGCGATTGACTATAGGACTTGGTGTGCTGTGAACATTAGACTTGAGCTCATTATTGGATGAAGAAGGTGAAGTGGATAAAGGTCGTTGTTGTCCTAAGGAAGAACATTTATGGACAAAGGTGGTAAAACCAATAGGACATGATGGTGGACTTGAAGTGGAATCGATGGTCAATGTGAAAGGAGGATCATTAGGATCTTGCTTATGTTCATGTTGATCCAAGTTATTGGTATGATCTTTTATGCTTACTTGGGGGACAAGTGTCTCATCATGACAAGTTGATGTTTGCTCATTATGGATAGGGCTAGATGGTAGATGACTAGGAGCAATGTGGATATCTTGGTCATGGATAGATATAGGATTATGGATAGGATCAAGGTGCTCATAGATAGCTTCTTCATAGGTATCATCTTGATCATAAAGAAGGTAAATGTTATGGATGGGTTGCATGGAAGTGTTTTGATCTTGAGTTGGACTAGGGCTTAATGTTTCCACATGTTTAAGATTATGCTCTTGACATACCTCTTGACTTTGGATGGAAGTGGAAGGTTCTTGAGTGGACTTGATAGGCTCTTGATAGTTATCAACATGAAGGCATGATGGCTCTTGACTTAGGCTTGTGGTTGGAGACTCTTGAATAGACTTGTTGGCTTGTAGGTCACATGATGGGCTTAAAGGGCTAGGTATGTTAATGGAAGCCTCTTGAAGAGGCTCAAGGATATGTGAACCACATGATGAGATTATAGGATTGGACATGACCTTTGGAAGTTCATTGGTAGGCTCATGAATTAGTGTTTGACATGGAGGTAGTTTATTCCTAGCTAGTAGCTAATGGATCACATCCTTTGCAAGTGTATGGGTGGATGGAAAATATAATGGATGTATGATAATGGTAGTTGGTGTTGGATTAGGATTAGGACAAGGATTAGGTTGAGAGCTAATTGGATTGGATGGATTAGGATTCGGACTAGATGGGGGTGACACATAGGATGGGGATGATGTGGCATGATTTCCCATTATAGGTGGGTACACCTTGTAGACAATTGAGATAAATAGTGGGCATTGATTTGTATTATGGCCTTTGGTCCTATGGTATGCACAATAATCATGTTCATCATATGGACTTTCTTCACATGGTTTGACTTTAGGAAGTTCAATGAGTTTTGCTTCAAGCATCCTTTGTAAAACTCTCTCAGCCGCATCCTTTGGTGAACGATTAGAATGATATGGTGAGGAAGGTAATGAAGGGCTTGGTGATTTGGAAGGTTGATGGACCAATGGACTATGATTGGGATCACATGGTGGTGTTGGGATAGGATTAGTTGGCTCATGTGTTGGCGGGTGATTAGATGATGAAGGCCACTCATAAGATGCATTTGCTAGATTGGTATCTCCCTTGTCAAAGGTAATTAAGTCTTGCATAGGATAACTTGGGCTTGTTTGATTTATGTACAAGGGATTACTTGGACTTGGATGTGCTTCTTGTTGCAAAGGTGGACTTAGGTCTATCAATGGTGCTTGGTGGTCTTGTTGAAAAGGTGTACTTGGACCTGATTGATTTATGTACAAAGGGCTATTTGGACTTGCATGTTGTTCTTGTGATATCACTTGATTGCCTTGTGGATGGGCTTGGTAGTGCATTGGAATGGTGGTATGAGGGATTGGATAAGCTTGAGGTGGAGGTTGATAGGTTGATGTGGCATTGACTTGGTGGATAGGTGGATTAAGTTGATAGGAAGTGGATGGATATGACATGTGGCTATAAGGTGGATTAGGTTGATAGGAAGTGGCTAAGGATTGTTGTACTTGTCGAGCTTGACTAGTGGCTAAAAGGTGTTGGACTTGGGCTATGGAGTGTTGTAGTTGAGGTGATTGGCTTGCGTGGGGTTGAGCTTTTTGGATGAAGAATTGTAATATTTCAATGGCGTCTTGGTTTAGGGGTTGTAATCCTTGATAAAGATTTTGGAGGAATCTTTGGAATTTGATTTCTAGGTCCTCTAGTGTAGACATGTTGTCACCACGTGTTTGTCTTAAGTCCTTTTAGCAAGTGCTTGCTTAGGGATTTGGATGATGATGTGGAATGTTTAGATGATGTGTTTAGATTGATTTGTTTATGTGTTTGGGTGTTTAGAGCTTGATATGGCAATATTCAAACAAATGATTATGCATATACACACATGAATCACTCACGCAAGACACATAAGCAAGTTGTTGACTTTGAAAATGAAATGTGATGATTATGCAAGCACACATGGAAGACACATCAACAAGCCTAATGTGTAGTCAAGTGGGTATAGCCAATTAGGTCTTAGGCTATCTATTGCACAAGGTTGACTATGGAATTGAAAGTGAAATCCTGCCACACAGCCAAGAGAAAGGGGTAACCCACCCTTCACCTTCACTTCCCAAAGGTATAAAGTTCTTTGGGGCTTAGCCAAGAGTGACAAGATTCCAACTCCCAATGAGGGTGTCTTTCGATTCAGCCTCGATTGAGGTCATCCCTTGGAGTGGTGTGTCTCCAAGCAGGCCTCCTAAGAAGGGTATGACAAAAGCAAACCAAATAAGCTGTCACTTGATTCACACTCGCAGTTGTTAATTTCCCCTTAGAAACTTGAAATGTGTAACAAACAGTTCAAGCACTTGTTCTTTTTAGAACCAAATCTAAATGTGATGGAAGGCAATAGTTTGTTTTAGCCCAATTTTTTGATGTGAATTTGCAAACAATTGTTTATTTTAAAGCCCAAATCCAAGTGTGATGACAAACAAGTTGTTTGTTTTATGCCCAAAATCTAAATGTGTGATCAAATAATGATTAGAGATGAGAGATTAGAATGAGTGCACCTCATAAAAATTGCTTTCCAAGTTGCTATTATGATTGATCCAAATGTTGCTCCAGCTCCTTTGATTCACTTACAAATCACTGCAAAAAATAAAATGTGATTTGGTTCGCTAGATTGGAAGATATGATTTTTTTTTCTAAAAGTCGCGCGTCAAAAATTGCTGAAAAATTAGAATCGCAGGGTCAACTTCAAATCGCCATAACTCTTTGAATACTGAACCAAATATTTAATGTAACCACTTTTCGGAAAGCTCTCGAAGTCCTCTTTCCAACGAATCTAAGATCTCCTTTTTACAGGACCTATGTAAAACAAAAAACCCTCTGCAACAAATCTGGTCATAAATTAAAAAAATCAGCAAAAAGTCGCGCGTCGAAAATTTCTGAAAAATTAGAATCATAGGGTCAACTTCAAATCATCATAACTCTTTGAATACTGAGCCAAATCTTTAATGTAACCACTTTTCGGAAAGCTCTCGAAGTCCTCTTTCCAATGAATCTAAGATCTCCTTTTTGCAGGACCTGTGTAAAACAAAAAACCCTCTGCAACAGATCTGGTCATAAATTAAAAAAAAATCAGCAAAAAGTCGCACGTCAAAAATTTCTGAAAAATTAGAATCGTAGGGTCAACTTCAAATCGTCATAACTCTTTGAATACTAAGCCAAATCTTTAATGTAACCACTTTTCGGAAAGCTCTCGAAGTCCTCTTTCCAATGAATCTAAAATCTCCTTTTTGCAGGACCTGTGTAAAACAAAAAACCCTCTGCAACAGATCTGGTCATAAATTAAAAAAAATCAGCAATATAAAATATCTTCAACCTACAAATCAAAGTGCATAAACCTGCAAAAATGAATGATTGACGCTCCAAAAAATCTGATCTCGACAAAAACAACTCAAACAAGAGGGTTAATCAGGGACGTGAGTCCCACTGGGCGTGCCAAATGTATATCGAAAAATTTGGATTTATAAATGGAAATGATCAAACAATTGAAATGCATAACCTAAACCCAAATAATTCAATACCTCGAAGATGCAAAATGAGCTTGATTGATTGATCGTTTTGTTGTGTTGATTGCTCGATTCCGCAGCATAACGTTGATAAGGAGATAGATGATGGATGCAAAGGCTCTAATGATATTTCAACAGCATGTGGATACTTGAGGATCAATGCCCTTTTAGAAAATTTGACAGAATAAGGGTGCTTAAGGCTTAATGCATTGCTAATGGCTTGTGAGGGGTTTGATTTATAGAATTGGCTTGGTTCAAATGGATGGCTAAGATCAATTGGGGCTTTAGGTGAAATGGATGGATAGGATTAAGTTAGGTTTCCTTGCACATCAAGAAATTGTAGTCATATGACATGTGGCAAAGGAGGATGAGGCTTAGGTGTGCTTGTGTAGATAAATACTAAAATTAGGTCCCATTAGTTGTGCATGTGAAAGATAAAAGTTGTAACACATGATTGACTAGACAAATGTTGGAATGTGATGAAAGATGAGTGTTTAATTCAAATAAAATATTTGAATTAGTTGGGATATGAGTTGGATATTAATTAAATAAATAAAATTTATTTAATTAATAGGGTAGATGAATAGGATGGGATAAGATATGATGTGGAAATTAATTAAATAAATAAAATTTATTTAATTAATTGGGATGGAGATAAGATAAATGGGATTATGCATATGAAATTAATTAAATAAATAAATTTATTTATTTAATTGGCTAAGTAGGATAAAGATGGGGATTTTAATTAAATAAATAAAATTTATTTAATTAATTGGCTTAATGGATAAATGGGATTAAGAGTGGGATTTAGGACAAAAATGGCTTATGATGTTTAGGATAATGTTTTAACAAGGTGTTGTAGGACATGGACAAAGTTAGGACAAATTTAGGTGTCTACAGGTATCATCTATACACAATCATACCATATCTTCTGAAGTTCATGTGTAAGTTTGCATCCTTGATATACTTATGTTTGAAGTCTATGATGAGTAGAGTTGGGCTCTTGTTGTATGATGATGATATGAATTCATGGTGTTTGCCACCTGAAGAAGAAAGTTGTAAAAGGCTGAAACAAAATTGTCTAAGTAAAGGTCAAGTCAGTGAAAGGGTCACTAGCTCAGATAAATGTACCACATATCTCTATTGTTCAAGATTCTGACTTGCAGTTTGGAAGATAAGTAGAAACAGGTGTAAAGAATGTATATTCCAAATTTCAGATCATGAAAGTCACTGTAAAGTTTTTTAGAACCAAAAGAGTGAAGACAATGTTGAAACAGGGTAAGTACAATCATAGGGAGATAGGAGAATGCTCCACATTTCTTCGCATATGCATATATGATGATGTGGTTTGGAAGACAGGTAGATATGTGTAGCAAATATGCATGTTTCAAATTTCAAGTGATAATATGTATCGTAGATGATTCTCTGAAGTCAGATGTGTGAAGATATGTCTTGGTATTGAGTAAAGAAAGTAGACAGAAGGAGATAGTTGAAGACACTGCAATTCACTGTACATTGGTAGTTGTCCTTGCTGATTAAATGATAAGATCCTATAGCTGGTTGGTATATTCAGTTCAAGTTTCAAATGATTATGTTCACCGCAAGTATGAACTTCAATGTTTTACTTCAAGATTGTGTTAGCAGAGTATGGTAAGGATACCAGAATCAATGTTCAAGTGTTTGCACTAGCATACAATAGTATGGTTTTCTAAGAATAGTGTATAGGAAGGTGTTGCAAGTCATATAATGTTCATTATGTGGTCTGTATGATATAATTTTGTCTCCTCTAGTACCACTTTTGGTCTGGAGCTAAATGCAAGGAAGGATAAGTGTTTGTTGGGCTAACTTGATATATGTTAATGATTATGTCATGTGTCTTGGAGTGTGTGCCAGCATGGAATAATGTGCCAAGGTAAAATAGGACATGGTTATATCTTTCTCTTGAATCGCATTGGATTTTTACTTATCGCATATGATTGGGAGCCAACTGTTGTGGCCGTTGCACGTTTCATTTCACAAGTTTCATCTTGGCCGACATAGGAGAATTCTTTTGTAACTTGCAGAGGATATAAATATAAGATCAAGGATTTTTGAATGTTGTATGAGTTGTGTACGATGTGAAAGCATTGATTTTGTGTGAATAAACTTACCGCAGAAGTAGATTTAATGATGAAATGTGGAAAGGACCAGTTTATGTAATGTGATATTGTTGCGGAGGCAATTTTTGGTGAGGTGATGATGGAGAAGAGTTTTTGAAGTTGTTTTGTTGTTGTGGAGGTTTATATTGTAGTTGTACAGAGGGTGAAGTGATCAGCAATAGTTTTTGTGAGAATAACATTTGAGTCAGTTAAGTTTTGTGTTACAGAGATTGACGAATAGTTGTGTAAAGATTGTAAGTGTTGTAACTGTTTAGGGAGTTGCACCTTCCTTTGGGTTGTAGCCCATAAATAATATTTTAATCTTGTTTTTATTTGTGAGGTTGGATTTCGATAGTAGATCCAAGCAACTTGCTCACCATGGTTTTTCCCTTCTAGGATTTTCTACATACAAATCTAGTGTTATGGATGTGTGCTTCTGTGTTCTTATGCTTTTCATGTTTTAAATGCTTATGTTAGTTTGAATGTTGTTGGAAGGAAATAATTTGAATAAGTATTGATTCACCCCCCTCTCAGTACTTCTATGTGTTCAACAAATTGTGTATGACCTATAACTAAAATGAACCTCCAAACAAGGATGATTCCCTTGATGAATCACCTAAATACTAACTCTAAACTACTGCTTGGACAAGGTAAAAGGGAAGAGAGTGAACAAGTAGGAGATTAGTTAATTCTTTCACAAAATCTTCAAGGTAGGGCAGAGATTCAAAGATGCAAAGTCTCATAGTTTGCAAAGTCAGAGAAGGTCATGATGGCAATAATAGGGTTTGTAGACACCTAAAAATGTCTTTTACCATCAAACCGACTCCCGACATCCCTAAACATACCAAATTTCCTTATAATCAATTAATTAAATTTTTATTTAATTAATTACCCCTTTCATTTTCTAAATTCACGCCATTTTATCCCTAAAATTGAATTAATTTCATTAATTCAATAGTCCAAACCTTAGCCAATTGATTTAATAAATATGCAATATTTATTAAATCAATTTCCCCCTTTTCACTAAATCCAATTAATTGGTTAAAATCAGGTTAACTAATTAATTCAGCCTATTAATTAACCTATCCCTACCCTAGACAATTAAATAGCTATTATTTAATTATCTACCCTAGCCTACCTCATCCTAACTCTAGGATTAATTAAATAAAACCTATGTTTAATTAATCCTCACCTCTTATTTGGGTGGTCAAACCTTGTTTAACACCCTTCCCCACATCCTCCAAATAAAAAATTGAATTAAATCCACATAAGTCAATTTTTTATTTAAAAACATCCCACATCACATTTAATTTTCCTAACAAACCCATATTTATTTCCTCTCTTCCCCAAATAAATTTTTAATTCATTTACATTCCCCCATGTGAATCTTTAATTCTAAAATAATTCTTCACCCCCATGCTCATTTAATAACCCCTTTTCTCAAAATGAATAAAAGATTCACTTTTATTCCTAGCCCTCTATTCATTCAAAGATTTAATCTAGGCCCTCCACATCACTTTTATCCTCCACCATTGATCTTCCAAATCAATCTCCACCCTTGGATCAAAATCCCTTCCAAAAATCTATATATAGAACCTCTCCCATCCATTTTCATCATCCAAGTTTCATGCAAAGTTACCATGTCAAAATCTCCATTGAGCTAGAATAGTGAGTTACAAATTAGAGTGCATTTCACATTCAAATCTATTGTCTAGGGATTATCTTTGTCTTAGGAGTTTTTGGATGCATGCTCCTACTTCCCTTAATGAGATTGGGTTTGCATGTGAGGTATAACTTTTGTGTTTTATGCATTTTGTTTAGTATTTCAACCTCATTTTGTTCACCTAATCTACATTGGCACGCCTGGTGGGACCCACAAGGTCTAAGTCTAATCCATTTTGTGAGTTTTTGGTGTGAGAAACGTGCTTTTATAGGTCTAACGCCATCCTACCTACACAGCGACACCATCACTAGCTCCTTTTAGTGCCATTATTTATTTTAGCGCTATTCTGTGCAGCACGTTTCCTTTTTTTTAACTCACTCACATCTCTTTTTCTCATGATCTCCCTGCCGTTTTTGGTGTTTAATTGCTCTCAGTTTTTATAGAGATATTGAAAATGCAAGGGGAAATTATGTCAAAATTTTTATAAAGTCTAAGCATGCATTTTGGCTTTGTTTTTATCTTGTTTTTCATTTACTCAGATTAACAAGGCTAAAAAGACCTCAATTTTGCTGTCTGACCCTTTGTGTTGTTCAGGAAAAACCACTTTTTGTAGGTCAAACGCATTCAGCCCCGTATCAATGCTATCCACCCAGATTAGCGCTATCTGCAGGTGTAACTAGATTGTCTAATAAGTTGCGCAGTGGCGCATTCATAGAACTAGTTTAGCGCTATTCCCTACTTTAGCGCCTTCTTGATATTGTATTAGCGCTATGTATTATAATAGCGCCTTATTTGTAATTTTGTAGCGCGATCGTATGTTTTGGCGCTTTCGGGGTCTCATATTAGCGCTATTTCTTTAATTAGCGCCATCTATATAAGAGTCAGGTTCTATCTGTTTCCTATTCGCAGTAGCGCTATTAGACCTCTGTTTTAGCGCTATTTTGAAAACTAACTTTGCTGGCTGTGTAGGTACTAACAAGTGTTTTTGCAGGTCTTTGCTATCATTTCACGGATACTAACAAACTTTTTCAAGGTGGTTTTATCTCTAGTTTAGCAGAAACATTTCAATTGGAGCTTAAAAATGAACCCTTTGCATGTTAGTTACACAACATTTTGATTTGGTGCTATAAAATTGAACAGACAACAAACAAATCTTTGTGTGTGTGTGTGTGCCCAACATTTAAAATTTGATTTTCTAAAATTTACAAATTGTGTGCCAACAACAACAATCTAAACACTTCAATTTGGGCTTTTAAAAAGAACCACAAATTTGCATCAATTGAAAGCATTAGATTAAAAAGAACAACAATCTTGCATTCTTCACTCATTTAATCAAGAAAATTATTTTAAATTGTGTGAAGTGTTTTTGTGGTTTGTGTTAGTAGCGTGAGAAGTGTATGCTCTTCCCTCACACCATTTGGTGACCTTGGGAATCAAAATCTCCTCACAATACTTACATTAATCACCCCAACATAATCCAAAGAAATAAAATGAACCATGTTTAGTGTGATGCAATCATAAAGAATATGTATGCTCTCCCCTCGCATCTTTGTATGAACTTGGGGATCAAAAGTATTTTTGTGATTGTATTGCTTTTGTTAATCCTTAGAGGGCCTACCACCCCGATTCGAAAGGTGGGAACGACCCAAGCGGCATCAAGCTCTTCCAAGACACTATATAAAATAAGGTGTTTGTGACAAAAGTCATAGACAACATGTGTTGTTTTGTTATACCGACAGCCAACCTCCCCCAAAACCCTCCAAGGTGTAACCCTTGGAGGTTGGGAGACTCCATAATGAAGAGTAGCACTACCGCATGTATAACCACCTGAACGGATGCCCTTACTACGAACCATTGTTTAGCAAGCCAAAATCTTTCTATTTGTTGATGCAAAAGGGAAACCTTTGAAGTGACTCCAATTCATGCGGTTCTTAGCTAAGGTAGCAGGGATAATCTAAAGGTTTGGTGACGGACAAGCCTTATAAAAAACCCAGATCTTGGTATGCATGAGAAGTGTGTGCAATTGTAAGGAGGAGCTAGTGCTACCAAGATCCTGGAGCTACCCGCTTTGAATAGGTGCAGCTAGGGGATTCAACAAATATTGTCACATCCTCGCCTTAGGTTGTTCAAAGTGCTTGTTAAATAAAATCACACATTTTTTTACAAAACAAAGCAAAATCTTGATTATTGTGTGATTATTTTGCTTGAATTGTTTGTAACAAACTTGCAAAGACACAAACCAAATCATTTGATCACATTCCAAAACAAAGAAAATCCAAAATTGCCATAAAAAATTGTCTTTTTAGGACCTCAACAAACACTGTCTTGTTTTAGCACTATCTCTATCTGACTTTGGCACCATTTCACCTACGGATTGGTGCTATTTTTAGATTGACTTGCCTAAAACTGAGACCTATCCAGTTGTGATCTTCACCATCTTCTCTACTATAATTCATATTCACCTTCCAAAAATCCGACAACAGTCTATCCATTTTCTTCAAAAATTTTCAAAATTACACCTTGTCTTTGACCTTAGAGGATTAATCACCACCATTGTTGGACCCCTTTGCTACATCAAACCTACCTCATTTTCATATCCACCTCATCTTTATTAATATTTGCATACCTTTTGGACCAAAACCAAAGTGCTTGTCATAAGAAAATCATTCCAAAAATCCCCAAAATCTCCCAAATCAAAACATCATCAAAATCCGTCATCCTTTTGAGCTAAAGTTAGATCTAGATTTCATCCTTCACATCATATCTTTCTTGGAAAGTCAATAGTCTACCTTCCAAGTGAAATCATTATCCCTCTTTGCGTAAGGTCATTAGTCTACCCCAAACAAAGAAAAACATCCATTTTTGTGCAACCACAAATCTAGATCTTACCTAAGCTCAAATTGTTGACCATATCAAACATCAAAATCAAACATCAACAATCTCTTCAAACCAAACATCATCCATCACCTACCTTGTGGTCCAAAAATTTGTGAAAAAAATCAATATCATCCATTCATATCACCCTTAGGTTAAAACCTTTAGAAAGACATATCGATCTTCACCACATCCTCTCTTCTACTCCATCTCACTACCACATCCATCTTTGGGTCCAACATAATCAATCAGATTCTCTAAGGTCTCCATCCCCATCTCACTCTATTTCTAGGAATTAACCCCATATGCGTGCATGCCCACCACGAGATCACAACACAAAAAGAATCAAGAAATGGCAAAACATTGGCAATATGGCATGCCTAACACCAATAACAGCAACATACCCATCTATCAAACATACAACCCACCTACATACTCTTACATCCCCCCATATGGTCCCAACGAAAATCCTTTTCATTACTTACAACAAATACAACCACCACCGCCGCCGCCACCAACACAAAATGTCCCCACCATTTCCCAAGATGATCTAGATATCTTGAGCTTTACACAAGACGCTGATAACATGGACCTACTTGATAAAATCCTAAGGTTGGACCCAAGTAGATATCTTGATCATCTTCTCAAAATTGGTGCTCAACTCCCCCCATCACGACATCATCACAACCATCCACCTCTACAATCGTTCCTACCCCATCAAATACCCAAGCATCTACATCACATACCCAACCCACCACCTCTCAAACATCAACACCTACCGTATCTACCACCTCCACAAGCTCAACCGCTACCACATCTACAATCCCCACGAGTACCGCCATCCCTAGCACTTCCCAACCCATCATCACCTCTACTACCACAACTACCATAAACCCTTCCGTTCCACAAATCACCTTGGGCATACATGGAAACATCCAACATGCAAGTACCTCTACGAGCATACCTCCACCCAACCCCCAAACCATAGCATACCTATGACAATTATTCTCACAACCACCTCACAATACATCCAACGTCCACCCCTCCAATGTCAATCCGTCCAATATCATGTATCCACATAACCCCATAACTTCAACACAACATCAAACCAAACCCCAAATACCACCACACATTCTCCAACAACTCCATGCATATCAACAACAACAAGCACAAATCAACCAAAACACCAATCCGCAATACCAAAACCTCAACCAAACAAATCCCCAACATCAAATCCCACCCCACCTCCAACATCTCACCAACGAACAAGCCTACACATTCCAACCACAACAACCACAGGATCTCACAATAGTAGTACAGTCCTTGATCCAAAAGGTAGATGACATGCAAACTGGTGGCAAGCGCAAACACTACTCCTTTGAGGATAAATGCCCATATCCATCTGATCGCACATTGTACATGCCCCCTTTCCCCAAGAACTTTGAAATGCCAAAATTTGACAAATATAAGGGAAAGGGAGACCCTAGGGACCACCTTAGGGAGTTCTACATCACTTGCTTAGAAGTCTCTAATAACAATACATATCTTATGAGACTCTTCCCAAGAAGCCACGGCGGTCAAGCTGCTGAATGGTTCACACATCTTCCCCCAGGCATTAGGACTTTCCTTGAACTTGCGGAGAAATTTGTAAACCACTTCTCCTACAACTTCAAGCACGAAATTTCTATAACAAACCTTTGCAACATCAAACAAAAGAACGGAGAAGCTTTTGCTTCTTTCTTGCAAAGATGGAGAGGCTTAGCAAGCAAACTCCCATGGCCAATTCTAAAAAAACAACTTGTCACCATGTTCCAACCTCAACCAGGAATTAGGGTTCCATTTACAAATCCTTTGTGTATCTACCTTTGAAGAGGTCATCGACAAAGGTACCATCATCGAATGAGCCCTCATTGCCAAGGGTTCCATCAAACTGTACGACCACAAATCCAACAACAACTACTACTACAAATCCAATAACAACACCCCCAAAACAAACAACAATGCCAACACGCAATCAAATGACAAATCACGCTATTGGGGGAAGAACAAGAACACTTTAAACGACGGTGTCACGGATGTGAAAGCCGTCCAACATGTACAGAACCAAACACCTGCGCATACATATGTAACAAATGTAAATAACCAGCGAAATTAAACTAAACCATGCAAACCTCGTAGACAATTTACACCCTTAGGGGAACCCATCGAAGATATCCTTGACAGATGTCTCAAGCAAAGTTTGATCATGCTCCCACCCATTAGACCCTGTCAAGAGAATGAACTCAAAGCTGCATGGTACAATGAAAATGACTATTGTGAATACCATCGCATTGCGGGTCATAAAACAGCTGACTGCATGCAACTAAAACATTGCATCCAAGACCTTATAGATCAAAATCTAGTTAGCCTCGATCAAAGCACCCAACCATCACCAAACGCCAACCTCAGAGCTTACAAGGATCCCCTACCTAACCATAATAAATCCTCCTCATCCAACCAAGCATACAATATCACCCCACCACCCACATCCTATGACTCCATCGTAGGTCGGATAGAACCATCATCCCACCATGTCAACATAGTCACCATTTGGGCACAAGCACCCGATTGCGCTGTTACAACCCACCATGGCCGTGTATCCATCTACACAGCCCCTCCCACTAAACAAACACCTGCATCCACATCAGATCCCTACCTCCTCGTCCAACCACATGTCCATCACCTACCCACCAGTATAACCTCCTAGAACATCTAGGAAAGACACCCACACAAATCTCCATCCTTGAGTTGCTCCGCACATCACCCCTTCACAAGGACGTCCTCAACAAAGCACTCTTGCAAACTCAAGTCCCTGCCAACTTGAATGTAACTCAATTCCAAGCCATGGTAGGACACATCACCACATCCCACCATCTCACCTTTTTAGAAAAGGACTTGCCCACCTCTGAACACATACATAACGATGCCCTACACATCAAAGTCCGTATCCACAAGCACACCATTAAAAGAGTCTTAATAGATGGTGGCTCCAGCCTCAACATATGTTCTCTAAAACTGCTAAAACACTTGGGGTACTCCGATGTGGTTGTAGACACCAGTGAGTGCATAACAATCAAAGGCTATGATGACACCGAACGGCTCTCTGAAGGCACCATCAAGCTTCCTATTCAAGTGGGATAGAAAATACTGGAACTAAAATGTCAGGTTCTTGATCTCAACCTCCCCTACAACATCCTTCTTGGTAGACCATGGATTCATGCCACGCAAGCCGTCCCATCCACCTTCCATCAATGCCTCAAATTCCCTCACAATGGCATAGAAGTCACAGTCTATGCTGATCCTCGGCCCTTCCAATACTACAATTTTTTGGAAGGCCACAACCAAACCTTCTGCCCATACAATAAAGACACCACTGAAGCCAATCCAACAGCATCAAACTCATATGTCAACCCCACAAACATTGCCACCACTTCATCCCAAGCACCTCCACCACCCAAGGTCCAGATCAAGCTAAGCGACATGGGATGTGGGGAATACAACCTGCATGGTACCTTTTGTGTGGGCACATTACCCAATCCTAAAATATTTGGCATCCCAAAAATAGAGGCAGCCAACACAGTCATCATCAAGTGCAAACCCTCACCCATCTTTGAGAAGAAACACCTTCTGGATCAGGATGTACTTGAAGATATCTCATCCTGGCTATACAAGGATGAAGAGCCTGAACAAGAAGCCCCCACCATCCCAACAAAAATCTACGGCAAAGATTCTAAAATTGTCAAAAGCATGGGCTATAAAGGACAAGGTGGTATTGGCCTTCATGAATAGGAGATACTCAAGGGTTAGGGTACGAACAACCACAACACATCCTCACTACCGGCGAATGTATCTTAGTCAAGGTCGCTATGGTCTCCTTAGACATTGACAATGTTAACGAAATAGGCCTTCAAGACTCCTTTAGTGACTTTGCCAATTTCTTTGACTCATCCATTTGTACCATCTACTCAGTCACCACTCTCGCTTCACCCTCCAATGACTTACCACTAGTTTACCCCGACCTCATTGATTAGGACCAACGAGGACCTCCTGTCTTTGACATTGCACTTAATGATGAGGCCATCACTGAAATGATGGGGGTAAGAGATCACTTCCCTTTGGGAGATCACAAAGTAGGATACATTATGGAGCTTGATTCACATGCCTATTTCGGCGAGACAACCCCTACTTCCAGTCATAAAAACATAAAAATAAAAACAAAAGATGTATCTCCTGGTGAAAACTTCCATGAGGTGCTAGGAGATGGAAGCATGGGCCTTCTCGAGGTAGACAAAGTGTATCCAGACAGGTCACCTATCCTAATTGAGCCAGCCCAGGAAATGAATATTGGGATAGAGGAAGAACTAAAAATCACATACAGAGCAGAATCTCTTAGCATACAGGAACAAGAGAACTTCTTGTCCTTCTTCACACGCAGAAATCACAATTTTGCGTGGACCTATGCAAACATGCCAAGGCTAGATCCTGCCTTGGTTGTTCATCATCTTGCAGTGTGCCCTAATGCGAAACCAGTAAAGAAGAAACTTAGAAAAATGAATCCTCAGGTGGCCCTCCTTGTCAAAGAAAAGCTAAAAAAACTACTAGATGTTGGGTTCATTCACCCAATTGATAATCCTGAATGGGTTTCAAACCTAGTACCAGTTGCTAAACTAGATGGCCGAATTCGCTGTTGTACCGATTTCAGATATCTCAACAAGGCCTGCCCAAAAGATGACTTCCCACTACCAAACATCAACATGATAGTGGATCTCATGGTAGGACATGAAATGTTATCCCTCATGGATGGTTTCTCAGGATATAACCGAATAAAAATTGCCGAAGAGGATCAGCACAAAACAACCTTCATATGCGCACGGGGAGCATACTGCTAGGTGGTAATGCCATTTGGCCTGAAGAATGCAGGAGCTACTGATCAAAGAGCTATGACCATCATCTTTCATGACCTTTTTCACCACATCATGGAAGACTACGTCGACGACTTACTAGGCAAATCAAAGACAAGAGAAGAACATCTGGATGTATTGGCCAAGATCTTCGATAGGTTAGAGCAATACAATGTCTATCTGAATCTAAAGAAGTGTGTCTTCAGGGTAAGTTCTGGAAAACTCTTGGGATACATAGTCTCCAAAAGAGGAATCGAGGTAGATCCTACAAAGGTCAAGGCCATCACTAAAATGCCTCCTCTGAAAACATTGAAACAACTGAGAAGCCTGCAGGGAAAATTCCAGTCTATTCATCTGTTCATTGCTCAATTAGCTGATAAATGTCAACCATTCTAGCACCTCATCAGAAAAGACATAGCTTTTGTTTGGAACACTCAGTGTCAGGATGCCTTTAACCAACTAAAAGAATACCTGGCTAATCCTCTTGTGCTAACTCCACCAAGGCAAGGAGAACCCCTCCTGCTATACATCTCCGCCACAGAGACAGCTATCAGAGCCCTGTTAGCACAGCTCGATGAACAGGGGAAGGAAAGAGCCATCTACTACATCAGCCGCACCTTGATCTCATATGAGCTCAACTACACACAAATCAAACAAGCATGTCTAGCCCTTGTCTTTACTTCACAAAAGTTAAGACACTATATGCTCAATCACAAGACCAAGATCATCGCCAAGATCGACCCACTGAAGTACCTACTAAACAGAGCTACTCTTACTGGTAGAATGGAAAAATGGGTCATGATTCTAATTGAATTTGACATTGAATACACGGAGAGAAAGGCCATCAAAGGACAAGTTATAGCAGATCAATTGGCCGAAGCACCTATTCCAGCAGAACATCCTACAATAGTAGAGTTTCCTAATGAAGCTATCTTGACAATCACACCAGCCACAGACACATGAAAGATGTACTTCGATGGATCATATACACAAAGGCTCGAGGGCAGGTGTCCTGTTTGTTACCCCTCAGGGCAACACCATCCCTAAGTCCTTCAAAATCACCTTTTGATGTACCAATAATGTGGCAGAATATGAGGCTCTCATCACAGGTCTCTGCATGGTGATAAAATAGAAAATTGAGAAGTTGACTGTGTATGGAGATTCTCAACTAGTCATCCGGCAGGTCAATAATGAATACAAAACCAAAGATGATAAGCTCCTACCCTACAAAAAGATGGTCGATGATTTCAAAGACTACTTCAGTGACATCCACTTCGAGCAAATCCCAAGGCTCAATAATAAAGCTATAGATGCCATGGCCACCGTCAGATCTCTGGTCGACATGAAGAAGGACAACAAGAAATGTGAGTTCTTGATAGAAGAACTCCCCATCCCAGCATACGATGTTCCTCAATCTGAACTAGTGTGCGAAGTCATTAGTCCCTTATCCCTATGGTATCAGGAAACCTACCTATACCTTCATGATAATATCCTCCCCCCTAACCTATCCACATCACAGAGAAAATCATTCATCTGTCGAGCCTCCCACTTCATCCTTGTAGTCAACACCCTGTACAAAAGGAGTCTTGATGGCACGCTTCTACGATGTTTAGACTCTAGGGAAGCCGAAGTAGCCTTGGAAGAGGTACATGCAGGCATATATGGGGTGCATTCAAGTGGACCCACTCTTTCTAAAAAGATCCTCAGGACTGGATATTATTGGTCAACAATGGAACAAGATTCCTACAGGTTTATCAAGAAATGCCTCCCATGTCAACAGCATGGCGATCTCATCCACGCACCAGCACAGGAGCTACAACCGATCACAACGCCATGGTCTTTCTCATAGTGGGGACTCAACCTCGTAGGGAAAATACATCCCCCATCCTCCAATGGCCATAAGTTCATAATCATTGCTACCGAATACTTCACAAAGTGGGTGGAAGCAATACCACTCACCTTTACCACTGGCACCCAAATCTCCAAATTCATCCTCCACTACATCATCTGCCATTATGGTATCCCTCATTCCATTATCACTGACAATGGAAAGCCATTCAAGAACCAAGAAGTTCGCACCTTGTGCAAAAAATTTGATATCAAACACCATTTCTCCACACCATATTACCCTCAAGGAAATGGTCAAGCAGAGGCTTATAATAAAACCATCCTCCACATTCTCAAGAAGACAGTCAATGAAACTGGTCATGACTGGCACCTCCAACTCAACCCTACCCTATGGGCATACCACATAAGCATCCGTACTCCTACAGGAGCCACTCCATTCTCACTAGTATTCAGATCTAAAGCCATTTTACCTATCGAGGTCGAGCTCCCATCCTTATGAGTATCCTTGCAAAACATAATCTCTAATGAGGAATACAGAGTCACAAGGTTGCATCAACTAGAACTACTGGATGAGAAATGCTTGAATGCGTTGAACCACCTACAGGCATATCAGAACTGCCTTCGAAGAAGCTATAACAAGAGGATCAAAACCTGAAAATTTGAAGTGACCTTGTCCTTATGGAAAATCAGAAGAACCTGTAAGAGCATCCTAAGCAAGGAAAGTTTGAACCCAATTGGCTAGGACCTTATGTCGTCACAACCAATTATGGGTCAGGAGCATATCAGCTTGCAACACCTGAGGGGCAGCCTCTAGATGAGCCGATGAACATCCTACATCTCAAGAAATTTTATGCATAACCCATCTGGTACCCCAAGTCAAAAATCAAAAAAATAGAAAAATCAAAAACACCAAAAAATTAGAAAATCAAGAAAAACTCGAGTGCAATAAAAACTTCCAATGGTGAAAATCACTTTGGTGACGCCTTGGATAGGTATCGTGGTGAAAACCTATTTCAGGCGCCATGCGTAGTGGCCGGTTTGACCATCTAATAAGTCCTCTTTCCCGCACACCACTCCATATCCTACGCATCTCATGGCTTGGAATTGAGAAACATCAAACCCTATCACCCAACCCACACTGTCCCATCCCAAGGCTAACTCATGGAATAGGGACCCTTGTAAGCTCCCCTTTGTACATACAAAATCAAAAAATCAAAAAATAATACAAAATCAAAAAATCCAAAAACAATACAAAATTAAAAAATCCAAAAATAGTAGAAAAACATAGAAAATCCAAAACAATCACCCCATACATCGATCTCGCTACTAATCACAATCATCAAAACATACATCAAATCCCCACCATCACAACCATTCCAACCTTTTCCCACATCATCAAGTCATACCAGAAGTACATATTCATTTCGCTCACATCTTGAAAGTACCTTGATCCCGTGGATACAGGGTATGTAGGCAGTCTGGAATACGAAGGACGTTTCCAGTACTCAGGTACATAAGATGCACCCATCCAACCTGTTTGGATGGTCCACATTCACTAAGCTTTCTGGATGTAATAAATGATACACACGCTACGTATATGCTTGAAACATGGTTCCTAGCGCAAAAATCATCAATCAACATACCAACTATAATCCTACATCTGGCCAGACTGTTCTTTTGGCCATCTTCCAAAAATTTTCCAATCAACACCAACTGATTTGCATCCTAGGATATATCTTTCCTACAATGGACAAAAATCGATCATTCTATCATCACGTCTCTTGGCAAGAGCACACAAAGGTTATTTGTATCTTTCCATGGGTCTTTTTGATTATTGATTTTTATCTTTTTGTCTCACTCTAGGTTACCTCCAAAGCTACCTTGATCTCACTATATCATGGTAAGTAGCGAATAGCACTTGGAGTAGACATAGTCATTGTTTCTGTATGCTGTGCTTGTGGGTTGGTTTCATTACTCCAGGAATAATATTCATATCTTGAAGTCTAGGTCGGTTCTAGCATGATGTGTCCCATTTACATATACAGGCATCAAAACCTTATATGTATTATTCACACTCATCTCTATGAGTCCCCTTCCCAGGCTAGGCAAGATTATACTACCTTGGGCATGCATGAAATCAACCTATTGTTTGTGGGTCTAGTCCATGAAACCGTAGGATATACATCATCACCTAGGTCATTTCATACCTTTGTGAACTATATCCTACATTGCTATAATAAACTAAGAAATGCTCTTAATTAATCTTATGCAACTACTATTACTAGCTCAAAATCACCATCCTAATCACTCATTCAACATTACCATCTGGGCCTAGATTTCATAATCACCTATCATATCCCCCCATCTAAAATTCCCTCACTAACCCCATTCCCCCACCATATTTCTATCTAACACATCTTGAACCAAACCAAATCCCCCCTCAATGATGTGGCATCTTATGACCTAAACAATCCTCTCGTCCCCCCACCCCAATCCTCTAGACGTCCCTTATCCTACCCATACCCCATCCAAACACCCCTATCCTCTCCCCAACTAATCCCCTTTCCCATAACCTCATCACTCAAGGTCAAACAAAGAACATCATGTGTATTAGGACTTGATCATCTAGCTTGCATCCCACCTATCACCTCGCTTCCATCTTGCATATCATTTAGGTTCATTTTTAGAATCTCTTAAATTGCATGTCATTTAGGTTCATTTTTAATCCATTTAACTCGCATATCATTTAGGTTCATTTTAATCCATTTAAATTGCATGTCATTTAGGTTCATTTTTAATCCATTTAATTTGCATATCATTTAGGTTCATTTTAATCCATTTAAATTGCATGTTATTTAGGTTCATTTTAATCCATTTAATTTGCATATCATTTAGGTTCATTTTAATCTATTTAAATTGCATATCATTTCATTAGGTTCACCATTAACAGCTGATAGTTTGCATATCACTTAGGTTCATTTTAGAATCAGTTTAAATTGCATATCATTTCATTAGGTCCACCATTAATAGCTGATAGTTTACATATCACTTAGGTTCATTTTAGAATCAGTTTAAACTGCATATCATTTCATTAGGTTCGCCATTAACAGCTGATAGTTTGCATAATAATTAGGTTCATTTTAGAATCATTTAGTTGCACATTATACATCACATTGCATATCATCTCATAAACATTTAGTTATATTACATCATCACAATCATAATCATTGAAACTGCATTTAAATCATCTAGTGGCATATACATATTTCCATACATTTCCATTACATCACATTGTTGCATCCATAATAAATGTTTATTAGTCTAAACATTCATTTGCATTATACATCATAGTCCATAAAATCACAACACCATGCATATATCACAATAAATCCATCATTAATGCATCCATAAAATAAAAAACATAATTGCATAAACATAACACATCCATAGCATATAAATCCATAAAGAATACTACATCCATCACATAGGTATCATCATAATAGGACATCATAAACCATCAAAAAAGCATCATATCATATATAAATCACCGCAAAAAATGTACATCGCTCATGTATACATAAAAAAATATAGTGTCCTGATACAATGCCTCTAAGGGCTAACATGATATAACTATCACATGGAGGATCCTCTCTCTGAGGGAGTGGAAGACTCTGACCCTGGTTGAGTCTGTGATCTTGTCAGCGGCTGTGGCTGTGCCTGTACCTATGGAACTTGCTAGGGCACATGTGAGGGAGGAGGCATCGTCTGCTAAACGGACTGAATAGATCTTGATCTATGTGATCTCGATGCCCTCAATCCACTGACTTGGCTATAGCTCAGTGCTCACTACTCTGCTGGCATGGCTGCATAATACAGCCCCTGATAATACTCCATCTGCCCCTTGGTCTCTGTCAACTCTCCCTGTACCTGAGACATCTGAACTTGAGACTGGGACAGCTGTGTCTGCATCAATGTCAAAACCAGGGCTAGTCCAGCCCCTGACGCCTGTAGACTACCCACTGTAGTCTCTGCTTGTTGAGCCCTAGTGAGTGCTACATCTCACTCCCCTGTCAATGTGACTATGTCACCCTGCACCTATGCTAGTTGTGCCTGCAACACAGCCACTTGCCCATCTGATCCCTCCAACAGAGCTACTGTGGCCCGTAACTGCTCCAACTCTGCCTCGCTCCTCTCTAATGCCTCCTGTAGGCTCGCCACCTATGCTCTCAGGGTCTTCATCTCCTCCTCCTCCTTTGACGAGGTGTAAACCTCTCACCCCCTACCTCTCCAACTGTCCCTAATGGGCCTGCCTGCTGCCCTCCCCTAATAACCTATTGCTGCCCTACCTGTGGTGGGGACAAATCACCCATATCCACCCTTAGCTATCCCCCATGCCGTCGAGGTCCTCTAGGCTGTCGCCCTGCTCCAACCTGCACCTGCTCAACAGGAACCCGCTGCACAGGTACCTGCTGCCCCACTTGCCCCTATCCTACTTCCACTGCCACCAGCACATCTATCGGCTGGCCATCCCTACCAACCTCCATGAGGTAGTCCTCAATAATCTCCTCCCCCTCCTCCACACGGTCATCCCCATCTGGGTCATCCCCATCACCATCTGAATCATCCCCCTTGAGCCTGCTGCCTCCTCCACTGGGTCTGTCAACTGAGTGGGCCGATGCATCTGCCACCATATATCATATGCAAGCGTAGTACTTGCATCTCTAACAGTGCTCCTCCAATCCCACCGCACTGGTCGTAGAGCTACAAAATCAGCTAAGGCGACTTGTGGCTGTATGGCTGCAGGCCAGAAGGACGCATCTCAAGGAGTCTGCCCAAATATGGCCATCTACTGAGGAGTGTCCTGTCTCAAACCAAACTACCGCATGACCTGCGAGGGTAGATACATCTCTATAGCATGATCTCCTCGACCCATCAAGTACCGCTGCTGAAACATAAACGGTAGATGAATATCATCATCTGGCCATGGCTCTACACTGATATATGGTCGCCAGGTCACACTAATAACATCATCTAATATCCTCCTCCAGTACCGCACCTAACCAGTAAATGTGTACTCTGCATCCTGATATAAAAACACAAAGGCCTCAAAAGGCTGCCGATAATACCCACATGTCGGTCGAGTAACAGTGATGTGCTCCCAAATCCATACATGAAGCAGAGTAACTCTAGCTGACAACACTCTATCATGCAAATAGGCAACTGTATGCATCTCATGGTATAACTACCCTAGCATCATCGGTCCCCAGGCATAGATAGTCTCATGCCTCACCATCCCCTCTATCATCCCCCCAGCCAACCAGAAAACCCCTGCCTCACCTGTCAGGCATCACAATGCCTCCAATCAACACACAAAGGAATAAGGCAAAGGGATCTGCACCTGCAGCCAGTGTCCCCTCATAGTCCATCTCTCTCCCGTCTGTTGAGAGAATAATGTGGTCTGCTCCAAACACTCTGATCAGGGCACTTAGCCCCATCCTCGTGTCATATCTAACACGCTGGCCTCGAATAGGTAGCTTGAGGATGCGATAAACATCCTCAAGTGTAATGGTGATCTCACCAGTTAGCAATAGAAAGCTGTAGGTCTTAGAGTGATACCACTCCACAACCACTGTCATCAAAGCTCTATGAGCTCGCAGAACTGGCATCGACGCCACCATCAGAAGCCCCAATCTCGCCAGTCAAGCCCGTGTAGCATCATCAAAACCATCAAATAGTGCCATCACGGATGGAACTCGTCACTCTCGTGACTGCAATATAAATCACTGTGTATCCTGCATCCACAACTTTTGGATCAGATATCAACCTATCTTTTTCTAAACCAACCCCTTTTCTTCTAATGTCTAAAAAGCCAGCAGACAACCCCTTGTGCCATTTTTAAAATGGTACTACAACTTCCTCTTAATAGCGCTATTTCAAAAAATAGCACCACTGTGCAAATCTCTTTGCGCTAATCCAACCAATAGCGCTACTGCGCACTATCCATAGCGCCATTTCAGAAAATGGTGTCAATCGACAATTTGGCACTCATTCAAACAATAGCACCCATTCCCACAAAAGCGCTAATTAAATACATAGCGCTAATCCCATAAATCGTGCTAAAATGAACAATAGCGCTATTTATAATGATGGCGCTATTCCAGAGTATAGCGCCACTTTAACCCCAATATAGCGCTAAAAATGCTATATCCCATTCTTCTAAGAATGGCGCTAATCCAGACAATAGTGCCAAAATACCTACCAAATGGTGACAAACTGCCCTAACCCTATCCTAGCGGATAGCGCCAATCCAGAGGATGGTGCTAATCCGCCTTACTGTTGGCACTACGCGCTCCAATCCCAAATCCCAAACCCAAAAAAATGCACGTAAATAAAAAATTCACAAAGTCAGGGTTAGGCCCTACCTGGGATCCAGCGTCTAGTGCCCGACCAAACTCTCAGAACTACTCTGAGATGTGTCGAAGTCGCGGGAACTGGGGGTTGTGGTCAGCTATTTCTCCTTCACTCTTTCTTCTCCAAAGTCAAAAGTGTGCAAATGTGGCACTCTAAGGGCCCACTTTGCCTAATATAGTGGGCCATGTCATTCTTCCACCCCCTCCTTTTCCCTCCAGGGTGCAGATCTCAGCCTTTTTCCTCCGTTTTTCTTCCCGTCATCCTCTTTTCCCATCCCCTATCTAATTTTTACTCCCATTGTATCCTTTTTGAGAACTCGCCCAGAAAATTTTTATTTTCCTACCGCCCTCTAGAGGGGGCATCCCTTATCCATCTCATCCCTTCCTGGTAGCTGGGACATATTTTTCTTCGACCTGACGCCACTTCCCTCCTAGGTCCTAACGCCACGTCAAAGAGGGGCAAATGTAGACACCTAAAAATATCTTTTACCATCAAACTGACTCCCGACATCCCTAAACATACCAAATTCCCTTATAATCAATTAATTAAATTTTTATTTAATTAATTACCCCTTTCATTTTCCAAATTCATGCCATTTTATCCCCAAAATTGAACTAATTTCATTAATTCAATAGTCCAAACCTTAGCCAATTGATTTAATAAATATGCAATATATTTTAAATCAATTTCCCCCTTTTCACTAAATCCAATTAATTGGTTAAAACCATGTTAACTAATTAATTCAGCCTATTAATTAACCTATCCCTACCCTAGACAATTAAATAGCTATTATTTAATTGCCTACCCTAGCCTACCTCATCCTAGCCCTAGGATTAATTAAATAAAACCTATGTTTAATTAATCGTCACCTCTCATTTGGGTGGTCAAACCTTGTTTAACACCCTTCCCCACATCCTCCAAATAAAAAATTGAATTAAATCTACATACGTCAATTTTTTAGTTAAAAACATCCCACATCACATTTAATTTTCCTTACAAACCCATACTCATTTATTTCCTCTCTTCCCCAAATGAATTTAACTTATTTACATTCCCCCATGTGAATCTTTAATTCCAAAATAATCCTTCACCCCCATGCTCATTTAATAACTCATTTTCCCAAAATGAATAAAAGATTCACTTTTATTCCTAGCCCTCTATTCATTCAAAGATTTAATCTAGGCCCTCCACATTACTTTTATCCTCCACCATTGATCTTCCAAATCAATCTCCACCCTTGGATCAAAATCCCTTCCAAAAATCTATAAATAGAACCTCTCCCATCCATTTTTATCATCCAAGTTTCATGCAAAGTTACCATATCAAAATCTCCATTGAGCTAGAATAGTGAGTTGCAAATTAGAATATCATTTCACATTCAAATCTATTGTCTAGGGATTATCTTTGTCTTAGGAGTTCTTGGGTGCATGCTCCTACTTCCCTTGATGAGATTAGGTTTGCATGTGAGGTATAACTTTTGTGTTTTATGCATTTTTTTTTAGTATTTCAACCTCATTTTGTTCACCTAATCTACAGGGTCTATAAAGGGTCTACAAAGGTTAGTTAGGCTATGGTAAAGCCCTAAATAAATCATATAACTATTGTTATCTATCTTAGAGTCTTGATTAGGTAGCATCTGATGTGAAAGAGTAGGAGATTAGTCAGTTCTTTCTAGTTGGAAAAAAGATTGTACCTCAATTTTTCTCAAGGAACAACATTGTAATATTATTTTCTTCAAGAAATACAAAAGAATTTTAGACTTGGTTTGCAGTTGTAAGCTTTTTATCAATAAAATAAATCCTTTTGCCTTCAAAGATCTATTTTGTTGTGTGTAAGCATGAATGATTGATGTAGTTATGTGATTATATATGTAAATCCTCAATTTTATGCCTTATTCTCAAATGCCTACAAGCAAAAACATACATATTTTCCAAATATCTAGGTTGTTTGTGTTGGACATGGAAACCATCTTTCTCTTCTTCGTCATGTGTTTGAACTGGATCCTCTGAAACCCTTTTCAAAGTAATTAGCTAGTCTCCTTTTGATTGAGATAAAATATTTGTCACATTGCTTCTTTCACAAGTAGACTTCTAAATTGCAATAGCTCTATCAAATAGAAATGTTTAAATAATGCATCTAGTTGTATAGATCCTTAAACAATTTTCCAAACTTTTGTCAAGTTTGATACTTCAAAAATGATAAGGCACTGAAAAATATTTCATCATCCACTAAACCTAGAATCATTGTTTAGCACAGATCTACAAGTTTAAAATATTCTAAAATATAATATCATAGAATTTTGCTCAAACTCAAGGTTTTCCATAACCTAGTTATTGAACCATCTTTGAAAGGATGGTTGATAAATTTATACTATTCAATCATTGTTGATGCAAACCAAGCATATTGTTTTGTCAACTTTCTCTTATCTATAATTCCTTCTATTTTTTCTCCATTTATTGTTATCATTCTACTAAAATAATCAGCCAAGCACCTCACCTTGATTTGAAAATCACATGGTGAATTAATAGAAGAGACACTAATGGTGCTATAATATTGAGGATAAACTATAGCCATTAGTTTTGAGGAAAGTTCTCACTAATCTCATATGATAGACTTATCACAATTTCCTACAATGTATCCTTTATGAAAGAAACAAGAACATTAAAATCCTCCCATATACCACTTTTTGGTCTAACCCCAAAGCTATATGTAAAATCCCCAAACTAATTTTTTTGTATTTTGACAAAATGCCAACTGACAAAGCACTACAATTTAATAACTATTTTTGTGTATTGCTCTTGTAAATCTTTAATAAAACGATGATAGAGTAAAATGCAAGGAAATCTGAATCTACTTCCTTTACAAAATATGAAGCATAGCATTAATTATTTATCCTTAAGGAACATAAACCTAGCTAATACATAAATTAAAATTCTTTTGCAAATAATTACTAACCATATTAATGGTTGTAGTTGCCATACAAATGTAATCAAAATGTCTGAAGCTCTTATTTGTCCTCAAGCCCATAAAATTGTGGCTTCAGCTTCTCTACTCCACTCTTCTTCAAAGAAGACTATTGGTAGGGTTGTAGTCACAAGAAAACTAAGTCACCAATACCAAAAGATGTCTCCAATATGTGTCATCTACATAGATCTTCTATTAGTTTTGAGCCTGCTAGAGATTATCTTTAAGTGATTTTAGAATATCCTGACTCTCTTGGACCTAATCCTTGGCCTTCAAAACCCTACTATCAACAATGACTAAATCCAAAAAATATGTGCCATCATACCCATACAAATCTCTAAAAGGAATCACACCTTTAGACATGTGATGGGTGGTATTGTAGTAGTGCTCACCCAAATATAAGCACCTGATCCAAGCTTTGTATTTCCCTTCTACATAGTTCCTCAGGTATCCTTCTACCCACTTGTTAAAAATCTCATTTTGCCCATCTATTTGTGGGTGATAGCTAGTACTTAGGGTTAACTTAGTACCTGTCAATATGAAAATCTCCTGCCAAAATATACCAAGAAACTTGCTATCTCGATCTCTAACAATGTTCTTTGGTAGACCATGGAGTATGAACACCTCTCTAAAAAACAACTCTACAACTTGAGGTTCTTTAAACTTAGAAGATATGGAATAGAAGTGAGCATACTTGGTCAACCTATCCACCACAACAAAGATGCAATCCTTACCCTATACTCTTGGAAGACCAGTGATGAAATCCATAAATATGCTCTCCCATTTTTTCTCTAGAATAGGTAGGGGTTGCAATAGTCTTGTTAGAAAAGTATGTTTTGACTTATTCTATTGACATGTTAGACACTCCCTAACATGCCTCAAGATGTCATATTTGAGTCCTTTCCATGTGAACCTCTCTCTAACATGCTTGTAGGTCTTAAAGTAAATAGGTTGTCCTGCTAATGGTGTATCATGGATAACTCTCAATATCTTTTCCTTCATCTTGGATTCTGGAACAAGGTAAATTTTATCCTTGTATAGAATGAGATCATGCATCACCTTGTACCTATCATCCTACACCTTCCTTTCCATGACATCACAAGTAAAATAATTCTTGAAATATTCAACCAAGAGATGATCCTTCCAATCTTTTGATATCTCTAACATTGAGCACAAGGTAAGATTCTTGGATAGGGCATCTACAACTACATTAATTTTTCCCTTAACATACTCAATATCAAAATTGTAAGCCTACATTTTTCTTACCCAAATTTTCTTCATTTCATTCAAATCCTTCTAGTTGAGCAAGTATTTCAAACTATTATGATATGTCCTTACCACAAATTTATCTCCTACCAGGTACTGTCTAAATTTGTCCAATGCATGCATAATGGATAGCATCTCCTTATCATAGATGGAAAATATTCTATCTTTTTGAGCTTCCTACTCTCAAAGGTTATGGGGTGTTTTTTGTACATTAGGATAACTCCAATGCCCTCACCAAAAACATCACACTCCAACACAAAGGGCTAAGAAAAATCTGGCAATGCCAAAACTAGACACAAACTCATTACCTCCTTGATCTTATCGAAGGTCTGCTATGATGCATCTATCCATATGAAAGACCCCTTCTTGATCAAGTTTGTTAAGGGTGGTGCTAGCTATAAAAAACTCTAACAAATCTCATATAATAACTGCACAATATAAAGAATCCCCTCAAATGGGACAATGTCTTATGTGGTGGCCAATCCAAGATGGCTCGAATCTTGTCCATATCTACATTGACTCCCTCTACACTAATCACATGCCCCAAATATAGTATTTTTGTCATCCAAAAATTTCACTTAAAAGCTTTGGCATATAGTAACTGTGCCTCCATGATCTCTAAGACATCATCAATATGTCTAAGATGCTCCTCCCACATTTTACTATATATTAGAATGTCATCAAAGAATACAAGTACAAATTTTTGCAACTACTTATTAAATAGATGGTTCATGCATGACTAAAATGTAGCAGGTGCATTGGTCAACCCAAAAGGCATGACCAAGAACTCTTAGTGTCCATAGTGGCATCTAAGCACGATCTTGTGAATGTCCTATTCTCTGACTCTAATATGATGATACCCTAATCAAAGATCAATCTTTTAAAAGTAGACTACCCCATGCAACTCATCAATCAACTCATCGATCCTAGGGATAGGGTACCTATTCTTAATTCTTTTCTTATTGATATCCCTATAATCAATACACATCCTCAACAGGGATTTTTTTAGTGGAAAATCTTTGCCCATTGGTGAATAGTTAAATTCGGGGCCTCCAAAAATGGTGAATAGTACAAGCTCTACAAGAGATTAAATCGACTAATTTTTAGAGAAATTTATATTGTCTTGGTTAATTCGCCAATGTATTATTTTTTAAACTAACAAATCAAGTTGATTCACCAAGTAAATTATGTGGCATTGGAGATGATTTGCCAAAAGTTTGTAATGTAATTACAAATCTTTATTATATTCGCTATTAATAGTATATTCCTTCCATTAATTTCAATTCAATATCGTCATTAATAATGAATTACCACTTAATTTTAGGGATATTTTCGATTCAAAAAGGGGTTTTATTTGTTGCCATCAATTATCTTTTTAATCAAATGGTTGTGGTTTAATTTCAAGGCACTCTATGCATATGCCTTTGAAAAGGATTGCTTAGGCCTAGAATTTGTTTTGGGCCACACAATTAGATTTAATCATGTGGTCCAAAAAAAATTCGAGCCTCAATAAGCCTTCTCAAAGGCACATGCATAGAGTGTTGCGGAATTGAACCACAACCATTCGATTAAAAAGGTAATCGATGGAAAAAAATTAACTTTTGTTTAGTCTTTATTTTAAAGTGAGATATTTTAAAAATATTAAATCTGTGTGTGCTCCAATGCTTTTTAGATAGTGGATTTGTGCTTGGTGGTGAGGGGCTCTGCCCCTTGACCCCGCCTGTATCGCAACAGGAGCACGTCGGGGCCGCTATCCCTAGACCCTGCGAAGGGGCGCTGCCCCATCGATCCCCACAAAGGGGCGTTGCCCCCTTGACCCCCACAAGGGGCGCTGCCCCTTGACCCCGCCAGTGGTTGTCGCCCCCGAGTCCCTGCTTCAACATTCCAAAAACTAAAAAAATATATTGGGGGATTGCGCCGACCAACTATGAAATTTTTTAAAGGAAAGATTCGCCACTGCAATTAATTTCTTTAGTAATTATTCGCTAGGATTCACCATTGTAATTTTTTTTTACCAATTATTTATTAGGATTCACCAAGATTTTACAAAATTTTTAATAATGTGCATAGATTCGCCAAGAAAATTAATATTTTTTTCAAAAATAGGAAAGATTTGCTAGGAAAACTATAGCACTTAGCTAGGATTCACTAGGATTTTATAGGTTTTTTTAGGGGGGGTCTCCTTAAAGTTATCAGTGATCCTCATGGTTCTATCCTTCTTCTTAACCAAAACTTCTAAAGAAGAGAAAGGACTAGAACTGGGTCTAATATGCCCCATATCAAGTAGGTCCCTAATGGCTTTCTCTATCTCCTCCTTATGTCTTTTTGGGTGGTGATAAGGGGTAGTAATGATGGACTGGGCCCTAGTGGTCTATGAGGATGAATATCACCAAAGACCAAACTATGCTTGTCCAAAAATGACTGAATATCAACATGGTAAGCTCTCTTACCCTCTGAAGAAGCATTGGTAGACACAAATTATTGGGCTACCCATGCAACCTCACCATGTCTGAAAAGAGCCTCCATTTTCTTTGATGTGACTACTCTAGGTGCTCTATTAGAAATACCTCAAGGTACCATCTTTTCCCCATCTTCTTTGAATTTTAATTCCATAGTCTAAAAATTTTGGGAGTACTTCCCAAGGGAGTGCAACCACTATATCCCTAACACCACATCTGTCTCTCCAATCCTCACTACATAAAAATCAGTTGTCACCCTATGGTTTCCTAGCATGATGATCAATTGTGATATTTTCTTTGTGCATGATATAGTAAACCCATCTGCAACCATTACATAAAATCCTTTGAAATCCTCCACCTCAAGGCCTCTTTTTGCTACTAGGCCCTCATTAGTGAAGTTGTGGGTTTCCCCACTATTAATCAAAACCATCACTCTGGCCCTACAATACTCCTCTAACTCTCATGGATAATACCTAGGTCTACCTAATAGAGTAGAAAAGGCCCCCCTATAACTCCTCCAACCATTTGGTCTCCTGGTTCAAAATCTCCCTCTTCATGTTCACTTCCTGAATTAGCTTCCTTCTTTTCCTCTTCATTATCAGAGATAACCTCAATGTAATGAACCATGCCTCTTCCTAGGCACCTATGACTAGGATCCCATGGCTCTTTTCATGAAAAACATAATTTCTTCCTCCACAACTCATTCTTTGTCTCCTCATCCATGCGTACCTTTTTAGTTCATTCCTTCTTAAAAGGTTTCTTGTCTTTCTTTAGTGGGAATGACTTAGGCTAGAATTCATTTTTGGGTGTGGAAAAATCCTTGTTTCTTGACCTTTTTATTGCATCATGCAAAGAGGGTGAGTCAAATGCCCTCACCCAACCTCTAAGTGGTTCATTCAAGACCTCAATAAAAAGAACAAGTCTCCTCTTTGATACATTAGTAACCATCGTGGAAAGCCTCTGAAATTTAGAGACATAATTGTCCATTGAACCATACTGCTTTAGCTATGCTAACTCCCTAAAATGGAGTTTTGGATCCTTCTTATCAAACCTGTCAATGAATCTGGCTGAAATTTATATAAGTCTATGAGACTATGCCCCTATGTCACCATCCCATGGTACCGCCACTCATGAGCATCTCCCTCCAAGTGCAATGTGGCATATTTTATTGCTTCATTTTCAAACATGGGATTAAGTGAAAAATATGTATCTATTTTTTGGATCCATAAATGTGTTGTGCATTTGTTAGATCCATCAAAGGTACGTATGAACAACTTGCCCAACCTTCTCTACGAGTCTTGATTATGTGTACCCATGTATTTCTTGGGTCTATTCCTCAACTTTAGTTGGAAAAAATTAGTCAATGACATAGCAACATGAAATTCATCACCTAATGATTGCTACTCATGCAAATAGTCTAGATATAACTCTCACCATCATTCTATTGTCCCCCATTACCTTCCATAAATTCCTCTCTATTTAAAAAAGTAGGCATCAATGGTCTTGTTGCTGATCCAATAATTGTTCTAGTGTTGTGGTTGTTAGTTCAATTTTTTTCAGAGTTACTTGCTTCATCATTGTTTCCATTGTTATTTTAGCTAGCCCTATAAGTGTTCATGTTTTGTAACATTTGTGTCAATAAATGGGTCAACTGAAGCTACCCCCAAGAAAGATCATTGAGTATCTATTTTGAACTATTTCCTTCATTCCTCCTTTCTTTATCAACCATGATTTCTTCTTCTTATTATTCCCACTCTATAATTATAACCCTTGTTTCCAAATTTCTGAGAAACTAAAATTGAGCCCTTCTTAATTCCCTTTGATAGTACCTATTTTCCCTTTCACTAGGTTACATTTGAAGTGTTTTTTCTGCATCAATCTATTAATTTCCAAGGGGCTAACAAGAAAACTAGCTCTAATACCACTATAAAATCTTCACACTGATATTTTTTATATTTTGACAAATGTTTGGCAAAATGCCAACTAACAAAGCACTACAATTTTCTAATTGTTTTTGTGTATTGTTCTCGTAAATGTTTAATGAAATGACAATAGAATAAAATGCAAGGAAATTTGAATCTACTTCCTTTCAAACATATGAAGCATAGCATTAATTATTTATCCTTAAGGAACATACACCTAGCTAATTCAAAAATTAAATGCTTCTACAAAGAATTACTAACCACATTAATGGTTGTAGTTGTCATACAAATGTAATCAGAATATTTGAAGCTCTTATATGCTATTGGGTAAGCTAATATTATCATCCAAAGTTTTAATGTTGGTTAAGAAATATATAGTAAAATCACTAGTGATTGTCCTTGAAGATCGATGATGTCAAAACTCCCTACACATATTTGTATGGTTCTTTAAGACTACCCATAAATCTACACCTAACTCCAACCAACAATGACTACAACAACCTCCAAAAATGTGTATTGTTGGTGTCTCAAGGAAATAATAGCCATAAACAATTATTTTGAACTCAAAATGTAAGTTTCCTCCTTCCCAAAGTGATACAACATATTTATCATCTCACAATCTTTCAACAAAATGTGAGGTAGTTGGGTCAAACAAATTTGATGCCCTCATTGAGACTGAAATTAACTCCCTTTAATATTAATCACTCCCTTTGTAATATGTACAACTAATTCCTCTCCTTAATATGGTATGGCCAACAAAGTACATGGTACAAATTGTTTTTGGAATGGCTTCAAACAATCTTCTCTTCAAATTCAAGAATTATTTGCAATGCATATATATATATATATATATATATATATATATATATCAATAATAAATAATCTCCAAATTTCTATTCAGCCACTAAGTCACAAACTAGAAATGAAATTACCAGCATTCAACACAAAATTCAAAAAAAAATCTTTTATTCAACACATCGGTGAATCCTGGGTGAATTCACTCACAAATTGGCTAGGAAACTTTATCATTCTCAAAACTAACCTTGTCAAAGGGTTTTCATCCTAGGGAAAAAAGTTGAACAATTTCTCAATCTCCAAAGCTAGGGTTTTTGAAAATAACATGTCAAGAATATGAATTTCCCTTCTCACCTCTTCCTTTTATACTTCCCTTTTTGAATATTCAAGAAATTATATTTAGTAAGAGTTTATTGATGTGCTTTGATACCATGTAAGAGTCGATAATGGAATCAAGCACTCCCAAGATCACCTACAATCAATTCAATCTTCCACAACAAGAGAGAAAAGCAATAACAATGCTATATTGTCAAGAATAATGATGCATAACATTTACAAGATGCAAATCTTGACTTGATATACTTGAATTGATTTGTACAATGAGAGACCTCCCTTATATAGGCAAGATGAGAGGTGAGGCACAAGGACGACATAGTGGAAAAACAAACTAGATAACACAAATAATTAATGCACCTAGGCACCACTAATAAATAAATGCATGTAAGACAAACTTGTAAGATGAAAAGTGTCTTAATGCTATGACATGAGACAACTAGTGCAAAAATATTAATTGTGCCTAGATGTACATTATTGAATGCACCTAATGATGCCTAAGTAAGCTTAAGTATCTAGTGTGAAGAGGACCTAGGAAATGACTAACTAGGTAATATCTCTTTTTACACTAACACCCCCCCTTAAGTGCAACTTAGGGAGAAGAAAACTAGGCATGAATGCATGAATGATTCCTGGCTACGAGGCCATGTTAGGTACTCATTAACAACAAATCTCAACTAGAGAAAAGGAGAAAACCACATGGGGCAAAACTCCTCTCCAAAAGTGAGAACGCAATAACATGTACAAGTGATGAAAGGATGGAAGGACTCAATACCCCCCACGTACATCATCCATCACAAATATAAAATTAATAGCCCCCCATAAGAAGGAAAGAATGAGACAAGATGTCCCCCAGAATGAAGTAGCTCATGCACCAATGGTGAATACTCGAAGAAGAAGACCAAAGAGGATCCAAAACTGGAAACAACATTTCTCCCCTTGGCAAGAAACCAATCCACTATTAGATTTAGAGGAAATTCCAACTCCAAAACAAGAGATGAGGAAGGAAGTCTCATGAAGTACGATGTCTCTAAAAAATCTCAAGTGTCCACATGTTGCAATCAAGAGATGCCACAAAATCAGGTGCTCCATGCCTAATCAAAGAATGCGACAATCCAAGACAATAGCAAAACTCAAATTCATCAATCTCCAAAGATAAAGATGGGGTGACAACAATTGTGCCATAACTCTCATCAAAGAGGAGAGATAACCCCTCAAATGTGTCCTCCAAATTAGAAATGTGAGATTCCACAAACAAGAATGATATGTCTGATAAATAGGAATCCCAATCAAGAAGATTGATATGATCCTATTGCACTGAATCACTAGAAAATCTCAAAGAACCATCATTGGACTCAAATGTAGCAACATGTGGTGGAGATGTGTATGCACATGCTAGATTAGAAGAATTGGAAAACTAATGCCATTGGGAAAACTAATGCCATTAGCAATACACAACTGTCTCAACTAGTGAAGCTCAATTTGCAATCTTAAATTATCAATTTTTTTGTATGCATTCATCATCAATATGCCTTTTTCTCCCACAATAATCACATTTTAATTTCCACAAACTAGGAGACATGATTACACCAATAAACTAAAGTATAGAATTGGATCAAAATGATTATAGATCTGATAAGTACTCATAAAATTATGCACTTTAAAAAAAATTCACCAAAAAATGTTACCATAGGAGTCCAAATGGAGCCCCGACAGTTCCAAAAATGGGAATTGCTCAATAGCAAAGATGAAGATCTATAATTTTTGGAAACACAAAATACCTAAAATAAAATATGATTACACCACTATGAAGCCTACAAAATTATAGCCCAAAACAAAAAAACATTACTCAAAAAAAAGAGAAAATATGAGCAAGTTATAGGCTTGCAAAGATTGACTACCAAAATTAAAATGCCAACGGAGAGGGGGCCTATCAAAAAAATTGATTAAGTTTCTGCACGATCTATTTTCTTCATGAAAAAACTAATAGATACGCAAATAGTTTCTCGATGTGGAAAACAAAACCCAAAAAGCATTTTTTGATCTGACATTCAAAAGATGTAGAGCTAATGAACAAAAATGCCTCTAGCAACAAAAAAATGGCATGTAGAAGTTGATCAGTCATCTAAGTCAAGCAAAGGTATGCTACAACCTACAAGATTGCACCAGGATGTACCATAAAATATTTCTTGGCAGAAACTCTCAAAAATGAGGGAAAGAGATCGTAGATCGAGTGTTCTGATACCATGTAAGAGTCGATAATGGACTCAAGCACTCCTAGGATCACCTACAATCAATTCAATCTTCCACAACAAGAGAGAAAAGAAATAATAATTCTATATTGTGAACAATAATGATGCATAACATTTACAAGATGCAAAGCTTGACTTAATACACTTGAATTGATTTGTACAATGTGAGACCTCCCTTTATAGGCAAGGTGAGAGGTGAGGAACAAGGCAAACATAGTGGTTTAAACAAACTAGATGACATAAATAATTAATGCATCTAGACACCACTAATAAACAAATGCATGTAAGACAAACTTGTAAGATGACAAGTGTCTTAATTATGACATGAGACAACTAGCGCAAAAATATTAAATGCACCTAGATGTACATTATTGACTGCACCTAATGATACCTAAGTAAGCTTAAGTAACTAGTGTGAAGAGGACCTTAGAAATGACTAACTAGATAATATCTCTTTTTACACTAACATATTTTATTCCCCCATAAAGTGAATTTTAATTTAAAATTTCTTTTGGGCCCTAAAATAAGTCACTTTATAACAAATTGTCCAATTTTTAAAAAATAATTAATTAAATATAAGTTGCCCATAAAACAATTATTTTAGACAACTTAATTTAATTAATTAATTATTCCCTTACCATAATCCCAATTAGCCTATGGGAATTAAAATAGGCTAAGGTTGTTCGTCAATCACTCACACCTATGAAGGGGACATTATCCTATGTCCAACTTTACTAAAGTGGTGTAATTCTATCATATATCCTTGCACTAATGCACATAAATCACCTACATCATTATACTATAGAAAGTTGTTTGTGTGTTCAATTCGTCATTACTTACCAAATTACAAACTTTGGACCCATAAATGCCTCAATTTTATTGACATATAGATTGCCCAAAGTAAGACATACCATTTTTCATAGCTTTGAGTATTTTACAATATACATTAATCTATCTTGTGCCTTTTTGACATATCATTCATTTTATCCAACAAGGGAAGAATCCCAAATATATTCAATAATGTCTTAGCATTAGTAAACAATGTCTATATATTGGCCTAATTTGAGCAGTTTTCATAGAACAATCCCATTAATGACTAGTATTGTTAGAACAAATTATTTGTTGGTCCATGTAATGATATCCACCTAGTATCAACATCTTTAAGTAGCTTATTACCTAGAGTAAGTACTACAGTAAATCTTTGATACTCAAAATATTTTTGGACTTCTACAAAAAATATGTACCTTATGCACAAGATCTTCAAATTTTAAAATGGGTGGAAATTGGCTTAAAATTTTAAAAGCCAAATTCACTTTATGGGCCATGCAATGAATGTTGGTCATGTATGGTGAACATGATGTCTCTAAATTAACAATAAGTTGATGAGGCCAATCACTACCTCATTAATTTGCATCAAGTGACCCATTGTTCCCCTTCTTTTATATTCATCCAAGTTGATTTAATAATAGTATAGGAATTATTACTTGTTGATGCAGGAGCATCCCTAGTTCAAGAGCAATCTTACATCAACCAAAAACATTTGCAGTTCAATTTGTTTACATTTTAGTTCTTTCATTTTCCAGTTTAGTTCAGGTAGTTCAGTCATAAGCAACTTTCATCTTGTGGTCCAGTTTTGGTATTTCACATCTTGCATATCTGGACATAGTATCTACATTCATTCATTGACACCATATCAAGAATTCAGAGTGTTTGGATCAGTTACCAGAAAGATATCGCTATCAAGAGATCAATTGTTCTCTCATAGCAGAGCACCCTGAAAGTCTCAGACAAATCAGTTAAAGGAGAAGGCTTGCAGATCATTCCTTAACTTGTGGATCCTAATGACACGTCATTCAATGATTCTTGGTTCGTACCTGACCTTCCCCGAAGGTCCTTACGTTATTCCATTCATTTGAGGAAGTGTTCTATGCATTTAGGTCCAACCTATTTGTGAACATGTTACAACTCTTCATTGGAGTTTGTGACCTTCTTTAGCCAACATGGAGGAATCTATTGGTCTAGAAATGATATATATTGATGTAATAGATCCTTAGGAAAGTAGCTATTTACATAAGAAAGATCTGGTAGTTTAGATTTTGTGTGAAGGAGCTTCAAAGCTTTATCTTGCGCATGTATGTAATTAGGCCTGTGAGCCCTAATTGTGAGCCCACTTGTTGCCAGCCAGAATGTGTTTGAATTCTATGATATACTAAATGACTGAATCTACATTTGTTTCATTTCTTTGAGTTGTTTCCATTGTGTTTACTCTTGTTGCATGGTCTAGACAATTCATTCTGTGAACCCTCCTACCGTGACTGCACCAAGTGGTATCAAAGTGAAAGTTTGAATCTTTGGGAGTGAGTTGAGTGAAATTGGTAAAGGATTTCTGTAAGATCTTGTTGTAAGCAAATCACCGATCTAAGGCAGGTTACTTGTGCACAACCGATCACCAATTGAGAGGCAGTTGTCACTTGTAGCTCGATCGCCAAATTTGAGGTAGTTTGCACTTGATCCAAGGAAGAATGTCACCGAGGAGAGTTACTATTGTTGGTACAATGGCTAATAGAATGAATGACATGATGGAATTGACGAGAATGATGCAAATATGTTTGGATGTTGTCGAGGAAGATAGGCGAAGAGGATTGACACCTAGACCTAATGTTGAAAGTGATGATGAAGAAGAATTTCAATCTACTGAACAAACTGGCAAAACCCTAGAAGGTGATGAAGAAGAAGAATCAAATTAGGTAAAGATGTTGCAATCTATTTCAAAGATTGGAAAGAGACCTAGAGTTGATGTGTTGAATTATACTGGTAATCTGAACCCTGAAGAATTGATTGACTGGATAAATGACATGGAAGAATACTTTGAATATGAGGAAATTGAAGATCCAAAAAAGTTGAAATTTGCAAAGACAAAGTTGAAGGGACATGCTGCTATATGGTGGAAATAAGTTTAGTTGGAAAGAAACAGAAGAGGAAAGGAAAAGATTACAAAGTGGGACCAAATGGTGACAAAGTTGAAGAATCAGTTTATACCTGCTGACAATGAGTTGGAACTGTTAAAAATATTGCAAAACCTAAGACAAAAGGAGAAATCTGTGAAGGAGTATACTGAAGAATTTCATAAGATGATCATAAGGACAGGACATAGTGAAGCAAACAAAGAGAAAGTGGCTAGATAAATCAATGGACTGAGATTGAACATTCAAGAAGAACTAAGTTTGGTAAGGATGACATCTTTGGAAGAAGCATATCAGTTTGCCCTGAAGGTTGAAGAGAAGCTAAGTAAAAGACATGATCAGAGACAGAGAGGCAGAGGAGGTAAATTTTAGAGAGGTAGAACATTTTCTAGATATGATAGATCATTTGTGGAGTAGAACAAGTTTGACAGCCCATTTAAGGATGACAAAGATAATAATGCTTATCGAAGAGATGACAGAAACTTTTACCAGAGAGGAAACCCTAGTGCATACCAAAATGAAGGATATAGGAGAGAAGGAAGAGGATTTGATAAGAGAACATTCAGAGGTACATGTTTCAAGTGTGGAGGTGAAGGGCATAGAGCATTTGAAAGTAATCAGGGTAGTACAAGTAAGAGGACAAAAAATAGTGGAAGAGCAGCCTATGTTGAAGAACCTGTTGAACTAAGTGACCCTTATTTTGTTGGTAAACTAGAGAAAGGAGAGTCACTTGTGATGAGGAGAACACTATTTCAAGTGGAGACAAATGAGGAACCACCGCAGAGGAAAAGCTTGTTCAGAACTAGATGCAAATCAGGAGGTAAGTGTTGTAAAGTTGTGATTGATAGTGGTAGTTCAGATAACCTAGTTTCAGAGGAGATGGTGACTAAGCTGAAGTTGGAAAGGTTGAAACACCCTAAGCCTTATCAGATAGCATGGATTCAGGATGATCATAAGGTACTGGTGAGTGAACAATGTTTGGTGAAATTTCATATTAGATCTTATCATGATGAAGTCTTGTGTGATATTATGCCTATGAATGTTTGTCATATCTTGTTGGGTAGACCTTGGCAATATGATAGAAAAGATATACATGGTGGGAGAAAGAATACATATACTATAACAACAAATGGAAAGAGAATTACTTTGATTCCTTTGGAGGATGATCCTAAGAGTGAAGTATGTGGGAATGCTAGAATCTGTTTGGTAGATGGAAGAAAATTTCTGGATGGTTTGAGACATGAGAACATGTGTTATGCCTTGATTCCTAAGAAGCCTGAAACATTGAAGGAGACTAAAAAATCACAACCAAAGGAGATAAAAGAGTTGTTGATAGAGTATGAAGATATCATATCAGATAATGTGCCTGAAGGATTACCACCTATAAGGAGTATCAGTCATCACATGGATCTTATACTGGGAGCAAGTTTGCCTAACAAAGCAACACATAGAATGACATCGGCAAAGAATGAAGAACTGAATAGACAGATACAAGAGTTGTTGAGGAAAGGTTTGATCAGAGAAAGCTTGAGTCCTTGTGTAGTACCTGTAGTGTTAGCATTGAAGAAAGATGGGGAATGGAGAATGTGTACTGACTCTAGAGCAATAAACAAGATCACAGTTAAGTATAGATTTCCTTTACCTAGGATGGATGATATTATGGATTGTTTGAGTGGAGCAAAATATTTCACAAAGATAGACTTGAAGAGTGGATACCATCAAATCAGAATCAAAGAAGGAGATGAATGGAAGACTGCTTTTAAGACAAATGAAGGATTATATGAGTGGTTAGTGATGCCTTTTCGATTGACAAATGCATCGAGTACTTTCATGAGATTGATGAATGAAGTTCTAAAGAAATTCTTGGGTAAGTTTGTTGTTGTGTACTTGGATGACATTTGATTTTCAATAAAATAAAAGAAGAACATGTGTGGCAAATTAAACAAGTATTGTAGAGGTTGAGAGAAGAGAAATTGCTGATAAACATCAAGAAGTGTAGTTTTATGAAGGAAGAATTGGTATACTTAGGATTTGTGATTTTTGCAGAAGGATTGAAAATGGACCCTGAGAAAGTGAAAGAAATAGTTGAATGGCCTACACCGAAGAGCATTGGAGAAGTTAGATCATTTCATGGATTGGCTAGTTTCTACCAGAAGTTCATCAGAAATTTTAATTTAGTTTGTAACCCTATGATAGAGACAATGAGAGGTGACATAAAAGATTGCAAGTGGACATCAGGAGCAGATAAAAGTTTTGAGTTGTTGAAGAAGAAAGTGACAGAGCAACCTATTTTGGCATTACCAGATTTCAATAAGGTATTTCAAGTTGATTGTGATGCAAGTGGAAATGCAATTGGAGTAGTGTTAAGTCAATAAGGTAGACCTGTAGCATATTTCAATGAGAAGTTGAATGATGCAAGGAGAAGATATTCAGTTTATGATCAAGAGTTCTATGCCATAATTCAAGCCTTGAAGAAGTGGAGACATTACTTGTTGCCTAAGGAGTTTGTGTTGTATACAGATCATCAAGCTTTGCAGTATTTAAACAGTCAAGGTAAGTTGAATCAGAGACATATGAGATGGGTAGAGTTCATACAAAGTTATACTTTTGTGTTGAAGAATAGGAGTGGTAAATCAAACAAAGTTGATGATGCATTGAGTAGAAGAAGAAACTTGTTGACAGTTTTGAGAGTTGAAGTGTTTGGTTTTGATGGATTGAAGAACATGTATGAGGGAGACACTGATTTTGGAGAACCTTGGAGAGCATGTAAGGAACCTGTTGTGGTAGATAGGAGCAAGTGGTTGGATTATTTCATTCAAGAAGATATGTTGTTCAAAGGAAGTTAGTTGTGCATACCTAGAAGTTCAATGAGAGATAATTTGATCAAGGAGAAGCATAGTGGTGGTTGGCAGGACACTTTGGCTTTGATAAGACAATGGCTTTGGTAAGTGAAAACTACTTTTGGCCTTAGATACATAAGGAAGTTTAGAGATTTGTGCAGAGTTGTAGAGTTTGTCAAGTTGCAAAAGGGAGTAGTCAGAACACTGGATTGTATAAACCTTTGACAGTACCAGAGAGACCTTGGGAAGACATAAGCATGGATTTTATAATGGGACTACCTAGGACATAGAGAAGACATGATTTAATATTTGTAGTGGTTGACAAATTTTCAAAGATGGCTCATTTCATACAGTGTAAGAAGATAACTGATGCAGTGCACATAACTGACCTATTTTTCAAGGAGATTGTGAGATCGCATGGATTACCTAGGAGTATAGTTTCAGATAGAGACACAAAGTTTGTTGGATACTTTTGGAAGACACTTTGGAAAAAGATGAAGACAGATTTGAAGTTTAGTTCAACTTTTCACCCACAGACAGATGGACAGATAGAGGTAGTGAATAGGAGTTTGGGAAACTTGTTGAGATGTTTGGTTGGAGAGAAAGCAGGAAGTTGGGATTTGATTCTTTCACAAGCAAAGTTTGCATACAATAATTTAGTAAACAAGAGTACCGAAAGAACACCTTTTGAGATTGTTACCAGAGTGAATCCTAGAGGAGTTTCAGAATTGAGAGACATCAGTACAGAGGAAAAGAGAAGTGCAGAAGCAGAAGAATTTGTAGATCATATGAAGACAGTGCATAATCAGGTGAAGAAACATTTGGAGGATATGAACGGTAAGTACAAAGGGAAGGCAAATGAGAAGAGAAGACATAAGGAATTTGAAGTTGGAGATTAAGTGATAGTGTACTTGAGAAAAGAAAGATTTCCAATTGGGACATAACAAGTTGAAGATGAAGAAGTTTGGACCTTGTAAGATATTCAGAAATTTTGATTTAGGAAATGCATATGAAGTAGAATTACTAGAGACATTGGGTATATCACCTATTTTCAACATTACAGACTTATATCAGTATCATGAAACAGAGTTTAGTGACAACATGGAAGAGGACTTACAAAAGTAGTTACCACAACAAGCACCGGAATAGATTGAAGACATCTTGGATAGCAGAGTTGGACGCAGCACTAGAGGAAGACAATACAAAGAATATCTTGTGAAGTGGAAAGGCAGACCAGAAGAATATTCATCTTAGATTTCTCAGGCTGAGGTGGACCGTCTTGGTTCTCCCCCAGCCCCAAAAAAGTGAGGGACTCACTTTTTCAATAACCCTGGATGTCTAATGCAGAAGCATCCCTAGTTCAAGAGCAATCTTGCATCAACCAAAAACATTTGCAGTTCAGTTTGTTTGCATTTCAGTTCTTTCATTTTCTAGTTTAGTTTAGGCAGTTCAGTAAAAAGCAACTTTCAACTTGTGGTCCAGTTTTGGCATTTTACATCTTGCGGATCTTGACTTAGCATCTACATTCATTAATTGACACCATATCAAGAATTCAAAGCGTTTGGATTAGTTACTAAAAAGATATCTCTATCAAAAGATTGACTATTCTCTCAAAGTAGAGCACCCTAACAATCTCAAACAAATCAGTTAAAGGAGAAGGCTTGTGGATCATTCCTTGACTTGTGGATCCTAATGACACATCAATAAATGATCCTTGGTATGTGGCTGACCTTCCCTGGAGGTCTGCACGTTATTCCATTCATTTGAGGAAGTGTTCTATGCATTTAGGACTAACCTATCTATGAACACGTTACAACTCTTCATTGGAGTTTGTGACCTTCCTTAGTTGACGCAGAGGAATCTATTGGTCTGGAAATGATATATATTGATGTAATAGATCCTTAGGAAAGTAGCTATTTACATAAGAAAGATCTAGTAGTTTAGATTTTGTGCGAAGGAGCTTCAAAGATTGATCTTGCACATGTATGTAATCAGGCCTATGAGCCCTAATTGTAAGCCCGCTTGTTGCCGGCCAAATTGTGTTTGAATTCTATGATATACTGAATGATTGAATCTGCATTTGTTTCATTTCTTTGAGTTGTTTCCGTTGTGTTTACTCTTGCTGCACAATCCGGATAGTTCATTCTATGAACCCTCCTATCGTGACTGTACCACTTGTTTAAGATGGAAATAGAAGGTGTATTTTATCTTGATTTTAGTTGTTCATTTAAGTTTAATTATTGTTGATACTAATAAAATGTTGGAACAAAAATTTGTACTTGTTTCTAAAAAAGGATAGTTTTGGGTGAACTTCAAAAGAAGCAACTTAGTAATTTTAGAGCACTTAACTCTAGGAAAGACAAAGTTACATAGTCTTAGATCCTCCAGCTCTAGGAAAGGAAAACCCCTATGGCTCTGAAGCCTTCGACTCCAAAAAAGAAAATCAAACATGCATGTAACTTATGTGGTTTGTGGAAATAGTAAATGAATTAGAACCTATTTTTGGTCTGAGCAACACCAACCATTCCATCCCTAGTTCATTTATTAGAAAGAAGTTAATCACCTACCATCATCTAAAAATGCTAATTTTGTTAGCATGCATAAATTAATTAGAAACTATTTTTAATTGTTCACTTATGGCTATACATTTTCGATTCCTAATTGAAATTTAACATCACCAGGCATATCACCATGATGCTATATTATAGGAGGAAATATAGGAATGTTGTGAGGAGATCAAGTTCAAATAGAATGATATAGAATAGAGTAGCAGAAAAGATAGAGTCAATTGTTAAGTTTTAGTTTTTTTCCATTCATACAAGAAAAAAGACTTTTGAGATACAAATATGTTGTGTAATTTCCTTTGATCAAAATGGAATGAATGAGTTACATCATCTATACATAATGTTTGAATTGTGGCAATGAGTAGTTCTATATAAAATTAAGAACATTCTTGTTTCTTCAGAGGAATTGGCCACTCGGCTAGAATAAGGAAGAACCCATCTATGTGATGTAGATAAGTTTTCTTTTCTATTATATTCTCAGTTGCATATGTGAGTGAGCCTTGGAATTTAAATGTGTGTTAGTTATTTTTGTAGCATACATGTTTTCACTTACAAGTCAATCCTAAAATTGTCTTTTGAAAAGTTTTATTTTATTGTATTGTTGGAAAATCATCATCACAAAGAAAATATTAAAAAATAGGAAGGTCTTTCATTTCAAAAAAGTGTAGTTTTTAGTTAGCATAAGCATTAATTCCAAGTTAGTTTTCTTTAAGAAAGGTTTTTTTCAAAAGCATAAGAATTTTTTTCTGATCATAGTTTCAATTAAGTACTTTAAATTCTATAATTTTAATTTGGTGTGTGCAAATTTATTTTGTAGAGTAGGGAAACTCCTAGTTAGGCTCCCCTAAACCCTTATTGCAGACATCCATGGAAACCACCCAGGTTGACATAATATGACTAATCTATTAAAGTGAAGAGGATTGAAATGACCCTTGATACTTTTTGGCATCATTTCTAGGGATATAGACACTTATACTTTTAGGTGTTATTAGGGTATTGTTGAAAAAACTGAGCTAGTAGGTTTTTGTCTTCTTTTAGCAAGTAGAATTCTCTTTGTGAATAAACCTTTCTTCTACATGGTTATAAAAAGAGATTTATGATGTAGGAGCATCCCAGGTTGTAGAGAAATCTTGCATCAACCAAAAACATTTGCATTCTTTTCATTTCTTTTCAATTCAGTTGTAGTTCAGTGATTTGCAATTCAACATTTTCTACCGCATTTTAGCACATCTTCATATTAGAGCTTGTGGAATAGGATTTACCTTCTATGCCATGTCAGATACATCATATTTAGATCTCAGGAGATTTGGATTTGTCTACAAAAATTTATCGCTATCAGAAGATCATCAACTTTCACAAAGAAGAGCATTCATGCAATCAGTTAAGAGAAGAAGGTTTACAAAGAACTTCCATGACATGTGGAGCCTAATGGAACATCATACCCAACAAAAAAGGACTAGATAGACCTTCCTTGAGGTCCACACCATGTTTCATTCATTTGCGGAGCAATACCATGAGTTGTAGGCTAGCCTACATGTTTCATCATTCATTGGAGTTTGTAACCTCTTGTGTCCGATGTAGAGGATTCTATGAGCTTGAAGATGATATATATATTTATATATATCTTAGATGCATTAGGAAGATATTTAGTAGTTATGATAGTTTAGATTAAGAATTTTGTTCTGGAAAGGCACTTCAATTCCATATCTTTCATATTTGTCGTAACTCAGAAAGCAGGCCTGTGAGCCCTTTGATTGTAGCCCACATGTTGCTGGCATATAAGCATTGTGATTACATGATATATTGAGTATTTGAATCTTCCATTGCATTCTATTATTGTGTTTTTTCCATTGTGTCTACTCTAGCTGCATGGTTTGCACAATTCATTCTTGGACTCTCCATCCATGACTGCACCAAGTGGTATCAGAGCGAAGTTATGAATCCTTTGGGAAGCGAAGGTATTTTAGAAGATCTTGTGGTGAGAAGATCACCAACCTAAGGTAGTCTACTTGTGTTTGTCAATAGAGTGCCGATTGTGAAGTAGTTACAGCCCTGTAGTCAAATCATTGAATTCAGGCAATGATCCTAGGAAGAGATGTTGCCAAGGAGAATGCCTGTTATGGCCAATGTTGCTGGAAGAATGGAAGAAATGATAGAGATGATGAGGACAATGAAAGTTAGATTGGATATTGTAGAATAAGATAGAAGAAGAGGACTAAACCCTAGACATGAAGATGAAAGTGATGATGAATTTTAAGCTGCTGAACAAAATGAAGAAGCCCTAGAAGAAGAAGAATCAGATCAGGTAAAGATGTTGAAAGCTATTTCTAAGATGGGTAAGCGACCTAGAATGGAAGTATCAAACTATACCATAAATTTGAATCCTAAAGAATTGATTGACTAGATAAATGACCTAAAGGAATACTTTGAATATGAGGAAATTGAAGATCCGGAGAGAGTAAGATTTGTAAAAACTAAGTTGAAAGGACATGCTTCTATTTGGTGGAAAGAAGTCCAATTGGATGGAAATATAAGGAGAGGAAAAGAGAAGATCATAAAGTAGGATAGGATGGTGACAAAATTGAAAAATCAGTTCATAACTGCTGACTATGAGTTGGAATTGTTGAAGAGAATGCAAAACCTAAGACAAAAGGAGAAATATGTGAAGGAGCATACTAAAGAATTTCATAAGATGATCATAAGGACTGGACATAGTGAAGCCAGTAAGGAGAAAGTGGCAAGGTACATAACTAGACTAAGAATAAATATTCAAGAAGAACTAAGTTTGGTGAGGATGACAACAATAGAAGAAGCATATCATTTTGCTTTGAAAGTTGAAGACAAGTTGAATAAGAGGCATGAGCAGAGACAGAAAGGTAGATGAGGTAAATTCCAAAGAGGTAGAACATATTATGGAGGAGAAAGACCTTATGTGGAGAAAAACAAAGAAGGTAGTCCATACAAGAAGGAAGACAAAGATAACAATTCATACCGAAGGGATGATAGAAATTTCTACTGCAACAGCAGAGGGAATCATAATTCTTACCACAATGAAGGATACATGAGAGATGAAAGAGGATTTAATAAAAGATCATTCAGAGGAACTTGTTTTAAGTGTGGAGGTGAAGGACACAGAGTATTTGGATGTCATCAAGGAAGTACAAGAAAGAGGACAGAGAACAGTGCAAGAGCAGCCTATGCGGAGGAAGAACAAGTTGGATCACCTAGTTCAATGGGAAAGCTAGAGAAAGGATAATCATTGGTCATGAGGAGAGCATTAGTTCAAGCAGAGACAATTGAAGAGCCACCGCAAAGGAAAAGTTTGTTCTAGACAAGATGTAAATAAGGAGGTAAATGTTGTAAAGTGATCATTGATAGTGGTAGTACTGATAATTTAGTTTTAGAGGAGATGGTGACTAAGCTGAATCTAGAGAGATTCAAACACCCTAAGCCCTACAACATAGCATGGATTCAAGATGAGCATAAGGTACTTGTGAGTGAACAATGTTTGGTGAAATTTCATATAGGATCTTATGTTGATGAGGTATTGTGTGATATTATGTTGATGGATGTATGTCATATATTGTTTGGGAGACCATGTCAGTATGATAGAAAGGCTATACATGATGGAAGAAATAATACTTATACTATAACATCAAATGGGAAGAAACATATCTATTTGGGAATTAGTGTTCATGTAGGTTTTAGTAATTATGTAAATGTAGAAAGGTAATTACTATTGTAATAGTGAGGTTGTTAATAAACAACTCACTAATATAGGTTTGGATGGGTAGTCGTATATATTGTTGAAATAACAATATATCACAAATAGTTAGTGGTTAGTGTGTTATACCTGTGAATGGTATTCCGAGATATTTGTTATAACACCTCCCTATTAAAAAGGAGTTTGTTTGGCTATGTAAGTGGCTATATATTAGTCATGTATTGAGTGTGAGAGTGAGATGAAGCACAATATTATTTGTGTAAAATATTTGCATTCTTCTATAATTCTGCCCATTAATGCAGGAACTTCTAGAGGTCATAACTTTTGACCCAAAGGTCTGTTGGAGCTGAAATTTGGGGGGTAGATGTGTCTTGAAGAGTTTAATAAAAATCCCATTGATTTGGTAACTTCGGTAAGTCATCATTTTGACACTTTTTCAGGATCTTATCCGATCATCTAGGGCCTTAAAATGAGGGTTTAATGTTTTTTTTTTAGGATTTTCAAAGTTATTTTTTCTAATTTATTTTCAAACTTTACTTGCAATTAGATTAGAAAGTTGATGATTAGTCATCTTTTACTAAGTTTCAAATATTTGGAAACTTTTATGGTCATACGGATAAAGATGCAAAGTTACCAAAAATGGCAATTTTAGAAAGTTGTTAAAATCTGCCAAAAATGGTAATTTTCATTTTGTATAAACTTGGTATTCTTTTTCAGATGATGTAACCAAACTTCACAACATAAAACGCAACACTATTATTACAAAAGCATACCCACAAAACTCAGAACTATTTTCAAATTTCTTCTCATTCCATTCCATCCTGCCACAATTGAAAAAAATACCAAGTTTATACAAAACGAAAATTACCATTTTTGGCAGATTTTAACAACTTTCTAAAATTGCCATTTTTTGGTAACTTCGCATCCTTATCCGTATGACCATGAAAGTTTCCAAATATTTGAAACTTACTAAAAGACGACTAATTGTCAACTTTCTAATCTAATTGCAAGTAAAGTTTGAAAATAAATTAGAAAAAACAACTTTGAAAATCCTAAAGAAAAAACATTAAAACCTCATTTTGAGGCCCTAGATGATCATATAAGCTCCCGAAAAAGTGCCAAAACGGTGACCTACCGAATTTACCAATTCGGTGGGATTTTTATTAAACTCTTCAAGACACATCTGCCCCCCCAAATTTTAGCTTTCTAATATGGTATCAGGGCCACGGAAGGAAATCTTGGGAGAATTGGAAAGCTTCATAAATAGATTTCATTATCCTTCAGCCATGCAAGTGGACCACAATTTGTGAAGGCCAGGTGTAATCTGAAAGGAAGATTTTTTTTCTGGTACTAGCGCAATAACTGATATCTGCATATTGCATGCCTGATTTGGAGGTCGATGAACACTTCTATCTCCAAATTGGTGTGCACAGATTTGTGAATAGTCTATAGAAGCAGCCATCAAAGGTATCTGATTTCAAGTAAACTACAATAGGATTGTGGGAGACTCGGGCCTTAAAAGATTCCTTTTTTTTTTTGCTGCATCTTTGTGTTGCAACTCGGGCATATTTATGTTCATTTCGATCAACATAAGTTGTGATATTTGTTGCCTCTGATATTGTGTGAGAAAAATTTTATCTTCCCCAACTCTTTTTCTGGTTCCAGAACTAAGAATGTGCATAGAAAAGTGTTGTGTTTATTAAAACTCTCATCAAGTGCCATCACGCAATCATCTGGCATGAGGATGGCCAGTAGGAAAATGAGTGCTCCCAGTTTCTAGAAATAAACACCAAAAGCAAATGGTCGAACTAACAATCAAAAGCATCGCCCAAATTGTTGCAGGCCACGTAATCGATGTCTATTTATGGGTGATACACCAGTAATTTTGTTGATCGAGTCACCGGTAATAAGCAAATTAATCCCATGCTGTCAGTAGGTCAAGTTAATTTTGATCATGCAAAGAAACAATGTTTGTTGTGTGTGAAGCCATGAGTTGATTTTGTCTTATAGTTTCTATTTATATTAGAAATTAAAGTTAAATTTTAATAGTTTTATAGTGACCTAGTAGGTTGTTATAGTCTAGTTATTATCTTATGTCTCAAAATGTTTTATTGGTTCTTATAGAGATTTTTTTATTATAGTCTGAAAATAAAGTTGTATTATTTTAGAATAGGGTCCATTTTTACGAGTCATTAGTTGTTGTGTCATAAAAAATGTCTCTCCAAATTCAAAAGTTTCAAAATATTATAAAAATAAAAATGGTCTCAATTGTAATTGGATGCACTTTCACTTGTACGCAACGTCCATCTTGTTGGGGGGCATTCTAAAAATTGAACTTCAAAGTCAAATCTGCTAAGTGGCAAATCAATTGGAGGTTGGAAGCACCAGAGGCTAGAGGATACTCGGCGACCTCTTGTCAGTCACTAGTGATGGGGTTGCAAAATTGTATTAGTGACAAAATTATTTGTGCCAAAATGACTAAAGCCAAGAGCAGTTTCCAGGTGACAGTGGCAATCGTCTCATATCATTTATGATTAGAGTGGCAATGATCTATAGTTGTGTCTACATACGCGACAATGAGGGCTTGGTGTTCAAGCTTTTTATGCGATTAGATGTGTATGTCCCCAATCACATTTCCTGGTTATTTTTAAATGGATGTGTTTGTCCCCATTCACATGATGGTGTAAGTGATTGGAAGTGTTTGTCCCCAATTACAAGAGTTGGTAAGTATGAGTGGATGTGTGTGTCCCCAATCATAATTGTTGTGAGCAAAAGTGTATGTCCCTATTCATAACCTTGACATTGGATAGATGTGTTTGTCCCTATCCTTGGATGAAAGTACACTAAGCATAGTGAGGCTAGTTCCACTATTGCTTGACATGAGTAAATGTGTATGTCACTACTCTTATCTTATATTGTTTGGTGACATACTATGTGTGGTCATCAAGTATTGTGATGTTCTTTCACCCCATGTTCACACTAAGGGGGGGTGTTAGGAATTAGTGTTCACGTAGGTGTTAGTAATTGTGTAAATGTAGAAAGGTAATTGCTATTGTAATAGTGAGGTTGTTAATAAAAAACCCACTAATATAGGTTTGGATGGGTAGTCATATATATTGTTGAAATAATAATATATCACGAATAGTTAGTGATTAGTGTGTTATACTCGTGAATGGTATTCTAGGATATTTGTTATAACACCTCCCTATTAAATAGGAGGTTTTTTGGCTATGTAAGTGGCTATATATTAGCCATGGATTGAGTGTGAGAATGAGATGAAGCACGATATTATTTGTGTAAAATATTTGCATGCTTCTATAATTCTACCCATATTTCTAATAATATCTTGATACCTTTGGAAGATGAGCCTAAAAGTGAAGTATGTGGGAATGATAGAATCTATTTAGTAGATGGAAGGAAATGTTTGGATGGATTAAGACATGAGAATATGTGTTTTTCTTTGATTCCAAAGAAGTGTGGAACCCTAAATGCAGAGAACACCATAGTAAAAGAGGAAGAACTACCACCAGAGGAGATACCTGAATTATTGACAGAGTACCAAGATACCATATCATATAATGTGCCTGAAGGATTGCCACCAATCTAGAGTCTCAGTCATCATATGGACCTTATACCTAGAGCTAGTTTGCCTACCAAAGCAGCATGCACCAGATGACACCACCAGAGAATGTGGAGCTGAATAGACAAATATAGGAGCTATTGAGGAAAGGATTGATTGGAGAAAGTTTAAGCCCATGTGTGGTATCTGCAGTGCTAGCACCGAAGAGAGATGGAGAATGGAGGATGTGTATAGACTCAAGAAATCAACAAGATCACTGTTAATTATAGATTTCCATTGCCAAGGATGGATGACATCATGGACTATTTGAGTGGAGCAAAACATTTCACCAAGACAGACTTGAAAAGTGGATACCATCAGATTAGAATTAGAGAAGGAGATGAGTTGAAGACTACATTTAAGACAAATGAGGTATTGTATGAATGGTTAGTGATGCCTTTTGGATTAATTAATGCACTGAGAACTTTCATGAGATTGATGAATGAAGTTTTGAATAAATTCTTGAGTAAGTTTGTTATTGTATACTTTGATGATATTCTAGTTTGTAGTAAGACAAAGGAGGAACATTTGTGGAATATTAGACAACTGTTACAGAGGTTGAGAGAAGAAAAAATGTTGATAAACATCAAAAAATGTAGTCTCATGAAGGAAGAATTGGTATATTTCAGATTTGTGATTTCTGTGGAAGGATTGAAGATGGACCCTGAGAATGTTAAAGCAATTGTTGAGTGGCCAACACCTATGAACATTAGGGAGGTAAGATTTGTTGGCCACGTGTGTTATCATTGATGTTAGCATAACAGATGGGAATGTATAGACAAAATTAGTTAGGATGGTTAAGATAGATTAGTATGGGAGAAAGGAAAAATAGTCTAAGTATACATCAGTTTTGGGCTTGAACATGATGTGGAGGTAAACAACCCTATCCTTGCATGATTTCAGTATATATATTTACACATATCATCAGTTGGGAGTACCGCACTCAAGGGTAAGGAGTAGAAAAGTGTCTAAGGCATTCTTAGTGCAAAATCTAAGGCAAAGACAACTTGAATTGGTTTGCACTTATCTGAAAAGAAAGATTTGGCCATGTGGTTCTAATGTTATCTTCTGACATGAATTGACATGATACATCCAAGGTTTCAGCCTCTCACTTACTTAGCATGAAAATTTACAAGGGTTAGTACATCAGCAATCACCCATACAGAGCAGGGTAGTATTGAGGAGACAATGGAATGCTCTGCATTCCTCTGGAAGAGATTTGTTTGTCATGCAGCTCTAAGAAATAACTAAGATTAGTATGTTATATGCTATGATTAAGTTGCAAGTGTTCTAGTGGTCCACAGAGACATTACTCAAGTGACAGAGGCATCACATTATATCTCAAAGCCTGAATATACAAGTTAAGTTCTTCAAAAGATGAAACATGTATAAATCTATTATCAAAACTTGTGTGGAGGTGGTATACTATCCAAGACACATCAGATATGATCTACATATAGATAACTCTCATCTTCTGGTATCGCATCAAAATGTCATAACTGCAAGCAACGTTGTAAGTATAACTATCTTTCGGAACTCTAAGTACATAGGACATTCTTGAATTCCTCCAGAAACTTCAGACAGTGGTGTACAAATCTGATGAGTAGAATCCATTGATATTTATGATCATTTCTAGAAGGTTTCAGACCCTGCACTTCACTGCAATATCATATTTTGGGTTGTGAAGCATTACATAAGGTCTGGAAGACTCTGTTCTCTACAGACTGATACATTTCTTGTCTTGCAGATGCATAGTTTGGTATGATACTTCTCTGGTAAGGTGTATGATTGTTATTGAGTTCTTGCATGATTGAATCTTTGGTCCACATTAAGGTTTTGGCTTCTCCCTAGCAATTGAAAGATGAACAGTCAACAGTGTCAAGCAGTATGAGCTGACTAGTTAAGTACCTATTGCATGTGGAGGCTTCTAACTAGTTTCTCCAAGTCTGGAAGGTATGGAATGATGTGTCTTGATGTGTTTCATAATGACCTGAGGTTCGCAACAAGTCTTGTTATCATTTTGCATGTGTTAAGGCCAACCAATGACTAGCTACATGTTACATTCAATATTGTTTTGGATGCCAAACTAACTAATGTTTAAAGATCTTGCAGAGGCTATATATAGAAGATATAATTCATTTTAAAGGTAATTAATGTGAATAAAAATATAGTAGAGTAGAAGAAGATATGAAATGTGTAGAATCAGTTTGAAGGCAGATATTGAGCAAGAATAGTAGACTGCACCATCAACATACAACAGATGTGTTCTCCATAGTAGTCATTATATCTATATTATGATTGTAATAGAAGTGAGCTGAGAATTCAGGGAGTAATAGCTTCCTTGGGTTATAACCCTAAATCAAAGTTGTAAATCAAGGAGTAGTAGCTTCCTTGGGTTGAAGCCTAAAATAATGTTGTAATATCTTTTGCAGTGAGCATATTATATTGTGAGCTAATCCTCACCGTGGTTTTTCCCTATTTTAGGGTTTTCCACGTAAAAATACTGGTGTTATGTGTTGACTCTTGATTTGCATGTTTTCCTTCATGTTTTCAAAGTTGTTCAATTTTATCAGTAAGTGTTTGGCTAAAGTTTTTAAGTGTGCTAATTCACCCCCCTCTTAGCACCCCATTGTGTTCAAATATTGGTATCAAAGCCAAGTACCTTTTAGAAGCTTAGCCGCTAAGGTAGATCCTCCACTTGAACGCATGGAATCTAAACTAATGAATAATGATATATTTGCACTAGAACCAGATCTAGAAGCAATGGAACTTGAAAGTTGGGACTTTGAGTCTAATGAATGTGAAATAGATCTTGAAGATGAACTCAAGACAACCCTTAATGATCTTAAGGAAGCAAAAGATCTAAATTTAGAATATGAAGATATGCTTGAAAAGGCAAGGGAGACAATTGACAAGTTGAAAACAAAAGCCAAAGAATCAAAAGAAGAAATTGGGAAACTAAAAACTCTGATAGAAGGAGATAGAGGAAGTGACAAGCTCAAGGAGGCTGAAGACATGATCTCAAAGTTAAAGGTCATGGTTGAAGAACAAAAAAGGATTGAAGATTGTTTAAATATCAAGCTCAATGAGGAATCAGCTAAATGTTCAAAACTTGAATAAGTTGCCACTCTAAGGAAATAACTAGAAAAGGAAAAAGAATAGATTGACAAGGGAATAAAACTGAAAGGAGGAACTGATATTCTTGATGAAATAATAAGCTCTCAAAAACTAGTAAAAGAAAAAATTGCTCTTGATTTTGATAAGGGAAAGAGTCCTATGATCAATACTTCTGCAAACTTATATGATAACTTTCATATAGGAGGAAATTCTAAATCTAGGAGAGAAGAAACCTACACTGAAGGTCCTCAGAGAAAAACTTATAGAGATTCAAAAGAAGATGAATTCACTCATGTCCAAAGACAAAGGAAGAATATGAAGAAAAATTTCAAGCATCCTCAACCTACAAGGCAATCAGTTCACATCAAGTATTCTCAAAGCTTCAATGGAAAATGTTTTATTTGCAATAAGTTTGGTCACAAAGCTGTGGATTGTAGAAACAAGATGAATCAAAATGTTGTAAGTTGTTATACTTGCAATAAAGTTGGTAATAAACTGATGAATGCAAAAATAGGATAAACCAAAGCTCTATTAGATGCTATGCATACAACAAGTTGGGACATAGGGAAAATGGGTGGAGAAGTAAAATGCCAAGGTATAGCAGGGATAATTCTCAATCTTTTTATGGATATTGTTATTCTTGCAATAAGTTTGGCCACAAAGCAGCTAACTGCAGATCAAGGGCAAGAAGGAGTGGAAATGCTTAGCAAACAAAGTGCACCTATCATGAGTGCAATCAAACAAGGAATTTTGGAAAGAATGTCAAACCCATTGATGTTTCTTAGCAAAGAGTAGAAATGAACAAAGTATGGAAGAAGAAGGAAGTTAGTGATATTTCTGAACCTCTACCTAATGCAGTTGGGTCCTCCAGTAATTAAAAGGCAAAACACTGAGTTAGCGGGAGTATCAACAGTAAAATTTTCAAACCCCTGAACATGGAAGATGTTGAATTTTTAGCATATGGATTAGTGTTGGTGTGAGAATGATAATATTAAGGAATTAAAGGAGTTTGGTGAAAATTCCAGAGAAAAATCTCTAACTACGGCAAAATGCAGAGGACTTTAGGGTCTATTATGACAAGAACTTCTACTAAGGAGGTTACATGAGCTTAGGGGGAGTTATTTCTAAAAATTCACCATCTTCTCTTCATGATGATGCAAGCACTCAACTTGTAGATGATCTTAACAAAAATTTCAGAGCATTTGAATGATCTGGGGAGGATTGCTAAAGTTTTACAAGGTTTTGCATATGAAAGAAAGCAAATTAGGTTAAAACAGAAATTGCAATTAATGCAGAGGAAAATTGTTGGTGGAATGTTTCTATAGGAGATCCCTGGTCATTTTTTATCACATTCATGCGAAGACAAAAAATTTGAAGAGCTAAAGGAGAACCAAAAGAACTCTGGAACTTAACCGAGCGAGACTTATCACCGCATATCTAGGTACTCTTCATATTTCTGGTTAAAACCCTAGGTTAGTAATGGATGCATCATTTACTCCTCAATCGATCAACAATACTGAGAAACCCCAGCCAAAATTCAAGAAATATCCATACAAGGAAATGGAAGTTGATGGAAGTGGAGCATTATCCAATGTTCTTGCCTTTGTGGTCTACATAGAAGATGTTAGGATATACATTCATGCAAAACTTGAGGAAATCAATCATGAGAAATTTGAAACCCTAAGACTTGATCTATTAGATGACGACAATACACATTACAAGCCCAAATATGCCAACATTAGAGTAAAACATTTGGATGTTTGGAAAGATTTTCTAGGTTTTTGTAATGAGCATGATTGGGTTAGATATATCCTTAGAAAAATTCATGATGAATTCATATACCTAGACAAACCCCATCAAATAACTAAAGAAGCCATCAAGGCTATCATAGGATTGTGTTCTACTAGACCCATACCACAATTGAAATCAATTATGGAAATAACTAGAGCCAATTTTGAAAAAAGGTCATTGACAATTGATGACATTATTGATCCTAGTGTAAGGTATGTGGCAATGGGAATTGCCTACAAGGTATACTACTCTAACAGAGATGGATCTACTACAACTATAGCCATACACATTGCCTATCTAATGGTCAAAGAAGGCAAGGATTTTGACTTATGTGCAGTAATGAACGGTTGCTAGAAAATCTAAGAAAAACTAAGGAGATAGAATATCATTTCAAATATGGTTCACTAATCTATCTGGCATTCTATTTCATGAATGTGTTATTGGGGTTTAAAGGTAAGTTATGGCAACAAGACAGACCAATAGCGACATAAATAAAAGAATACATAATCTAAGCTTTGACTCACAAAATTACAAAACTTTATTTTGGGGCTTCTTCAAAAATTTCAAAGTAAAATGCATAAAAGGGAAAACATTTCTCTTAATTTGGTTCAGAAATACAAGGATGACATAACATTTCTTGTAGACAAAGATTATTATTATATGGCAACAGTTGAGCCTAGAACTTCATGGATTCACAAACTTCCTTATGAAGTGCCTGATGAGGAAATTAAAGCCTATGTAGAATTTCTGTTAAGCCTACCAAAAGACCCTAAGAGTGAAAGATTTGGAACCAGTGAAGAAATTCAGAACAATTTGACCAAGAAAAGGGCAGAGGAAGAGATAGAGAAGAACAAAAAAAAATTGTTCAAGAGGGTGGGTATTCCATCTGGAGGTTTCTCTGCTTAGAACTCTCCTAAATTTGTTAAGCCTCTTCCCACTGTGCAATCAACACCAAGGAGATCTAGTAGAACTACCTCTCAACCAACCGCCAGCCTTCCTGAATCTATACTCTCTGAAAAGGCATCTCCCACCAAACAAGTCTATGAAGAGCGAATACATACAAAACCCAAGAGTAAACATTCAAAAGAGAAGAAAGAAACCTTTTTGGAGGAGATTGAAAGTGATAAAGATGAAGAAGTGATTTCTAAGAAACAAAAGAAGGAAAAGAAGAAAAAGGGATCAAGAATTAAAGTAAAGGCCAAGAGAAACAAGAAAAAGGGTGTTGAAACAAGTGAAGAAGAAGAAGAAGAGGAACCAAGCCCTTCTCCCAAGAAGAAAAAGAAAAATATCTCTCAAAAGCCAATTTCTTCTTATGGGGGACAGATGTCTCTTGAAGTTGTTTATAATGCAGTCATTTATCACAACTTGTTTGATGAAACAATGGCACTCCATTCTGAATCTACATCTGAGGATCAAGCCATAATTGAAAAGGCTATTGTTATGTATATGATGAGGTACAATAAGTCTCTAGAAGAAATTTTGGTCAAAGCACCAGAAAGTCTGCAGAAAAAATTAAGGGATAGAGATGAAGCTATGACACTTGATGAAAAGCTCAGACAAGATGTTTTAAATAAAGCCAGTGATTCCCTATCTAAGGAAGAAAAAGAAAATTTGATCCAAAGGCAGACTCAACAGCTCAGGACTAAGCATAGAGTAGACACTCTGATGCAAAATAGAAAGGAGGACATTGAGAAAATCATAAAGGAAACTAAAGAAGTTACTCAAAAGAGACTTGGTGAGGTGAGAGAAATAAAAATTACAGAACAGTCACATATCTCACCACCACATTTACCTTATCATGCTATGGCATTACTCCAGAGAAAGAAGAATAGGCTAAAAAGGAAAAGGACATGAGTGTTGGTCCCACTCTTCAAGAGAGTCTACAAAATGAATAGAGTATTCTGGAAAACACTGAACAGGTGGATGACTAGGTAAATGTGAAAGACTCAAAGGTTGATTCAAAGACTTTCAGGAAACATGAAGATCCTACCACAAACAAAGAAAAGACTCCAAAGAAAAGTCAAGACAAGGTAGAGGAGACTGATCGAGATTCAACTAACTCTCTTACAAAACTTCTAAACTTGCAAATTCAATTTCAACTAGTTGTCACTCTCCAATTACTACAAGTTCCAACAAATGAAGGGCAACTTGATCTAACAAGCATATCTCCCATACACAAGTTGCATCTTGGAGACATACTACATGCCTCTGCATGAAAATATATTTTACAAGAAAGCCTAAAGAAATCTAGTGCAATAAAGGATGCTGTGAAGTTCATACAAGAAGGGTTACCAGAGGTAACCATTGACCCCTCATTGCCTCCAGAACAAAAGCTCAAATTACTAATGGATTCTTTTAAGGATCATTCCTCCCTATTAGAGCAAAAGGTAGAGAAAGAGGTAGCACAAAGGATTAATGACAAAAGAATGGCAGATATGGCTGATAAGTGTGCTAATGCACATAATAATCTCAAAGAAAATATGAAGAAATTTAAATCTTGTATTGAGGAGGCCACATCCTTACACTGATTCTGCCTAAATTTGCCAAACTCCACCAAGCATATCAAAGCTCAGATGGGCTCTATTGAGTCACAGATCCCTAAGGTGGCTAAAGTATATGACTTGTTAAAGGACAAGATGGGGGCAACAAGGGCACAAATTGAAAATCTACATGCACAACTGTCCCAATTATAGGACCAAAGAGAGAACATAAAGAAATAATTTGGTCAGTTAAGAGAGGTAGTGAATTTGAGAATTGCCTCAATGTCTAGTTTGTTTGGAGAAGTAGAAAAGATAGATCAAAGAATGAAGACCCCAAGCAATGTAGAGGAAGCTAGGGAAATGTACATATAGTGTGAGTATCAAACTCAAATGCTTGCCTCAAAATGTATCATTTGGACCACAACTGTTCAACAACTCAAGGTAATTTACAAAGCCATTATCCCATCCAAGTGAGTTGTTAGAACAATTTTGATGTACATAGTATTGTGGAGAAAATAAGCAGAGTGGCAATACCATTTTAGTTTTCAAGGGTATAACTTCGTAACTAAATCATACAGTCAAGGGGAGCACAGTCTAGATACCTTTTTGTAAGGGGGTGTACATATAGTTTTTGGATTGATACAAAGGTAATCAATCCCTTTGTCCTTGATGTCAAAGGGGAGAGAATCTAAGGGGGAGCATATGTTGCCATCAATGACAAAGGGGGAGAGTGTTGGCCACATGTGTTTTCATTGATGTCAACATAATAGATGGAAATGTATAGACAAACTTAGGGTCGGGATGGTTAAGATAGATCAGTCTGGGAGAAAGGAAAAATGGTCTAAGTATGGGTTAGTTTTAGGCTTGAACATGATGCGGAGGTAAACAACCCTATCCTTACATGATTTCAATATATATAGTTACACATATAATCAATTGGGAGTATAGTACTCAAGGGTAAGGAGTAGAAAAGTGTCTTAAGGCATCCTCAGTGTAAAACCTAAGGTAGAGACAACTTGAATTGGTCCATACTTCTCCGTAAAGAAATATTTGGCCATGTGGTTCTAATGTTAGCTTCTAACATGAATTGACATGATACATCAAAGGTTTTCACCTCTCACTTACTCAGCATAAAAGTTACAAGGGTTAGTACATCGACCGTCACCCAGACAGAGCAAAGCAGTATTAGGGAGACATGGAATGCTCTGTATTCCTCTAGAAGAGATATGTTTTTCATGCAGCTCTAAGAAATGACTAAGATCGGTATGTTATATGCTATGATGAAGTTTCAAGTGTTTTAGTGGTCTGCAGAGACATTAGTCAAGTGATAGAGGCATCACACTATATCCCGAAGCCTGAATATACAAGTTAAGTTCTTTAAAAGATGAAACATGTATAAATCTATTATCAAAGTTTGTGCAAAGGTGGTATACGGTCCAAGACACATCAGATATGATCTGCATATAGATAACTCTCATCTTCTGGTACCGCATCAAAATGTCATAGCTGCAAGCAAAGTTGTAAGTATAACTATCTTCCAGAACTCTAAGTACCAAGGCCATTCTTAAATTCCTCTAGAAACTTCAATTAGTGGTGTGTGGATTTGATGAGTAGCATCCATTGATATTTATGATCATTTCTAGAAGGTTTTAGACCCTACACTTAAACATAATATCATATTTTGGGTTGTGAAGAATTACATAAGGTCTGGAAGACTCTGTTCTCTACAGACTGATACATTTCTTGTCTTGCGGATGCATAGTTTGGTATGATACTTCTCTGGTAAGGTGTATGATTTTTATTGGGCTCTTGCATGATTGAATCTTTGGTCTACATTAAGGTTTTGGCTGCTTCCCAGAAGTTGAAAGATGAACAATCAACAATGTCAACTAGTATGAGCTGACTAGTTAAGTACCTATTGCATGCAGAGGCTTCTAACTAGTTTCTCCAAGTCTGGAAGGTATGTAATGATGTGTCCTGATGTGTTTCATAATGACCTAAGGTCCACAACAAGCCTTGTCATCATTTTGCATGTGTTAAGGCCAACCAGTGACTAACTACATGTTACATTCAATATTGTTTTAGATGCCGACCCAATCAATGTTTCAAGATCTTGCGGAGGGTATATATAGAATATATAATTCATTTGAAAGGTAATTAATGTGAATAAAAATATAGTAGAGTAGAAGAAGATATAAAATGTGCAGAATTAGTTTGAATGCATATATTGAGCAAGAATAGCAAACTGCACCATCAACATACAACAAATGTGTTCTCCATAGTAGTCCTTATATCTATATTATCATTGTAATAGCAGTTTGTTGAGCATTCATGGAGTAGTAGCTTCCTTGGGTTGAAGCCCTAAAACAATGTTGTAATATCTTTTGCAGTGAGCATATTATATTGTGAGATAATCCTCACCGTGGTTTTTCCCTGTTTTAGGGTTTTCGACGTAAAAATATTTGTGTTATGTGTTGACACTTGATTTGCATGTTTTCCTTCATGTTTTCAAAGTTGTTTAGTTTTATCAGTAAATGTTTGGCTAAAGTTTTTAAGTGTGTTTATTCACCCCCCCTTAGTACCCCATTGTGTTCAACAAGATTATTTCATGGATTACCAAGTTTCTACCGGAAGTTCATCAAAAATTTTAGTATAGTATGTACACCAATGACAGAGACAATGAGGGGTGACATAAAGGATTTCAAGTGGACATCAGGAGCTGATAAGAGTTTTGAATTATTGAAGAAGAAGGTGATAGAGTAACCAATGTTAGCATTACCAGATATTAACAAAGTATTACAAGTAGATTGTGATGCCAATGGAAATGCAACAGGAGCAGTGTTAAGTCAAGAAGGTAGACCAATAGCATATTTTAGTGAGAAGTTGAATGATGCAAGGAGAAGATATTCAGTTTATGATCACAAGTTCTATGTCATAATTCAAGCTTTGAAGAAGTGGAGACATTACTTGTTGCCTAAGGAATTTGTGTTGTACACTGATCATCAAGCTTTACAGTATTTGAATAGTCAAGGAAAGTTGAATCAGAGACATATGATATGGGTAGAGTTCATGTAGAGTTACACATTTGTATTGAAGCATAGGAGTGGGAAGTCAAATAAAGTTGTAGATGCATTGAGCAAAAGAAGGAATTTGCTGACAAATATGAGGGTAGAAGTATTAGGATTTGAGGAACTTAAGCATATGTATGAAGAAGATCTTGATTTTGTAGAAGTATGGAAAGCATATAAGGAACCTGTTGTGACATATAGAAGTAAGTGGTTGGATTATTTCATTCAAGAGGATATGGTGTTCAAAAGAAATCAATTGTGTATACCTAGGAGTTCAATGAGAGACAATTTGATCAAGGAGAAGCATAGTGGTGGATTAGCAGGACATTTTGTGATTGCCAAGACAGTGGCTTTGGTAAGTGAACATTACTTTTGGCCTTAGATATACAAGGATGTAAGGAAATTTGTTCAAGGTTGTAGAGTTTGTCAAGTTGCAAAAGGGGGTATTCAGAATACTAGATTGTACAAATCTTTAACACTATCGAAGAAACCTTGGGAAGATATAAGCATGGATTTCATATTAGATTTGTGAAGAACACAGAGGGGATATAATTCTATATTTGTAGTAGTGGACAGATTTCATTCCTTGTAAGAAGACAAATGATGCAATGCATATTGCTGACCTATTTTTAAAGGAGATTGTGAGATTGCATGGATTACCTAAGAGTATAGTTTCAGATAGGGATACAAGATTCATTGGATATTTTTGGAGGACATTGTGGAAGAAGATGAAGATAGACCTAAAGTTTAGTTTAGCATTTCACCTATAGACAAATGGACAAATAGAAGTGGTAAATAGGAGTTTGGGTAACTTTTTGAGATGTTTAGTAGGAGATAAGGCAAGAAATTGGGATCTAATTCTACCGCAAGAAGAGTTTGCATACAATAATTCAGTGAACAAGAGTACAAGGAAGACACCATTTGAGATTGTGATAGGAGTACAACCTAGAGGAGTAGCATAGCTAAGATACATTAGTATGGATAACAAAAGGAGTGCAGAAGCTAAAGCATTTACAAGATACATGGAGACACTACATAATCAAGTCAAAAAGCATTTAGAGGAGATGAATAGTAAGTATAAGGAACAAGAAGATGAGAAGAGAAGACATAAAGAATCTTCAGTTAGAGATGAAGTAATGGTATATCTAAGAAAGGAGAGATTTCTAGTGGGGACATAAAACAAGTTAAAGATGAAGAAGTTTGGACCATGTAATATTCTTAAGAAGTTTGATTTAGGAAATGCATATGAAGTGGAGTTACTAGAGACATTTGGTATATCACCTATATTCAACATTGCAGACTTATATCAATATCATGAAGGAGAGTCAAGTGATAGCATTGAAGATGGTTTGAAGAATTAGTTACCACAACAACAATCAGAGCAGATAGAGCAGATCTTGGATAGTAGAATTGTATGCAGTACTAGAGGCATGCAATATAAAAAATATTCAGTAAAGTGGAAAGGAAGACCAAAAGAAGATTCATCATGGATTTCTCAGGCTAAGGTAAACCGCCTTAGTTTTCCGCTAGCCTCAACAAAGTGAGGGACTCACTTTTTCTACGCGTTTCATCATTCATTGGAGTTTGTAACCTATTGTGGCTGACGTCGAGGATCCTATGAGCTTAAAGATGATTTATATGCATCTCTTAGATGCATTAGGAAGGCAGTTAGTAGTTATGGTAGTTTAGATTAAGAATTTTGTTCCAGAAAGGCACTTCAATGCCATATCTTTCATATTTGTTGTAACCCAGAAAGCAAGCCTGTGAGCCCTTTGATTGTAGCCCACATGTTGCGGGCATATAAGTGTTGTGATTACATGATATATTGAGTATTTGAATCTTCCATTGCATTATATGATTGTGTTTGTTTCCGTTGTGTCTGCTCTAGTTGCATGGTTTGGACATTTCATTCTTGGACCCTCCATCCATGATTGCACCAATTTACATGGTCATTTTATAGAAAATAACCCCCAACCCCACACAACAAAAACAACTTTAGGGGAAGAACCATTACCACAGTTCTTGGAAGATCCTTAGGAGAAATATCTTAGTGACCAAGACCAACCTAAAAGTTCTCAAAATACCCCAAAAGTAGAGAAATTTAGAGATTGTATTCTATATGTTAAAGGAAAATTGGATCTAAATGAACAATCAATATAATAAATATCAATGATACCCAAAACTCAATGAAATAATGAACAAAAGAGATCAATCAAACAATGAACAATACAAAGGAAACCTCCTTTAATTCTTAGCTTCCATTGATCGCCTATCACAAATGATCTTGTCTATGAATATGGCCCTCAGAAGGTGCACTTCCTTGCTATGATTCCAAGATGTTCAAATGGGAATGGCTATGATAGTTTCACCATGAAGATGAGCTTCACAAAAATGATAGTAGTGTGTAGTAACAAGTGTGATCGCAAGCAATGAAGGAATTGGTGCCAAAGGCGCATTGTAATTCTTGCAGAGTAAGAATACTTAAAGCTTGGATGAATGAAATGGAAGAATAGGGTTCAATTTATAGACTTGGGAGAGAGAAGAGATCAATGGTATAGAAAGAATGAGAAGATCAACGGTATAGAACAGTTGAGGAATGTGCGTGAATAAGAAGAAGACAAGTGTCACACAAAAGCTATTTTATTTGAGTTAACTGCTTTCTTTTCTAAAGATAAGACATGCTTTCATAAATTAGAATGTTTTTTTCTGGTTTAAGAGATATTGATAAAAACAAGATTGGTTGAGTTAGTTAACTCAACTTGTGATTTACTTTTGCATGATTTGAGAGAAATTAAATAATAAAATATTTAATTTTATGTGCATGAAGAATAAGACTTATTTTTAGAAGATTTGGAATATATTTGAAGAATTAGAAGATAAGAAAGCAAATTAAATAGATAAATTTATTTAATTGTTGTGCATGATTTGGAAGAATAAATAAAATATTTGATTATATTTTATTTTTAGAGATTGAGAGGATTTAAATAAATTTGATTTGATTTATTTAAATTTGGAAGAATGATTTGATTTAATTAAATAATTAAGAATTATTTAATTGTTTGGAAGAATTTAATTAAATAAAGGATTTTATTTAATTTTGACTTTAGAAGAGGTAATTAAATATTTTGATATTTAATAGACTTAGAGGAATAGGAATCAAATAAATAAATTTGTATATTTATTTATTGATAGAAGAATTAGAATGAAATAAATATTAAGAATATTTACTTAGACTGAATCATGACATTTTTAGGCGTATACATTTTGCCCCTCTTTGATGTGATGTTCAAGATGATGACATTTGTGTCGAGTAATATCATTTCAAAGAAGCTAAGATATAGATAGAAGAAAAGGAAAGGAAAATAGGGTGAGGATGCCCCCTCGAGGATTGGACAAGGAGAGAGTTTCAAGGGTGCAAGACGGACAATCTCACGATGAAGAAGGTTGGAAGAATAGGTTAGGGTGAAGAAAAATGGTCGAAGAAAGAGCCAAATGATACGATATGCAATATATAATGATAACACACACAAGCAAGCAAGCAAGTATGCACAAATGATACAAGAACAAACAAGGTATTGCCCTTTTCAAGTGGTAAACCAACGATATATTGATAATGATATACGATAGTGTTGTCATGGTGGGGAACGATATATCCCTAGACCAACACGGAAGGCGTGTTGTCATAGCGGGGAATGATGGATCCATAGAGCAACACGAAGGATAGTGTCTAGTTTCAGGAAATGAAACATGTCATGTAAGACATGTGTGTTGGTCTAGTTTTGACAATGTTACATCCTATATAAGATAATTGATTGATTAACTAATCGACTTGGTTTACAACCAAACAAGGATCAAGACCACTAATTGTGATTGAATCATTTGTGCAAGATTGACTTGACTTGATTGGTATGGATTAAGGATGGACTTGCATTTGGATCATTGTTCGGATTGACAGTTAGAATTGTTGAGGAGAGATACAATGAGAGATAGAAAGTTGATCGATAGAAGAATGACTCAACAGAAGGAATCACAAGCTTTTGTAAATATTGACACTGTGCATAGAATTTTTATTGCATGGGATATGGATACGAAATGCAATTAGATATGGTATGGGTATGGATATGGAATGCAAATAGATTTTTGCCATCTTGATATTGCAAGTATTTTAAAGTGCTTATTTCATCATTAGGCTTTTAAAATGTTGTAAGAAAATACAAGCATCGAGGTATAATTGAACCAAGATGAGTTGAGCATCGCTTACATGGATTTTGATTTAGAAAGTTAATACAAGCATCTAGGTATAATTGAACCGAGATGACCCGAGTATTTATTATGTATCAACAGACAAGGATTGCCCCCTTTCATGTTAGACCTTTGATGTCCTCGATGATCTTTTGATGATCATGTCTTTAGACAAGGCTTCACATTACTAAAGTTTAATCCATAAACAGTAAACAAAGAAAATAATCATGCCCCCATCATAGCATCTCTAGCTTTTGGCATCCTTGAGTAGTATAGAAAGACATGATAACAAAAACTAAGATGTTGTAACCTAACTTGATCACAACCACAAAACATTTTTGCATTTAGATGTTTTTGTTTCTTGCCATAATTTAGGTAAAATCATTTTAGAGTGCTTTGGGTACTTGCTTGCTTTGCTTTGGCTAGGTTGAGATGCTTGCGTCAAAATTTTTGCCAAAGAGCGGGATTTGCTTGCGCTTGCTAGCGTCTGGTGAAAGGTTCCACAATCCTTATTGGGGAAAAATGGACCCTAAGGGACTGACCTAGTGCCTCAGGGGCACAATGATAATGGTCTTGCCTACATGATGACGCAGAGGCAACGTAGTTCAAAACTTGGACCATGGATGGACTAGAGGAAAGATGACAAGATATGGGATGGACGGGAAAGCCTTGGGGGTGCATTGAAAATGGCCTTGCTACGTGACAATCCAGAGGCAATGTAGTTCAGGACTGATGCTATGAAAATTGATTATAGACACTAGGCTAGGCTGACACTGAGGATAGCATATGGGATAAGACCTTGGTTGACAAGGCGACAAAAGAGATAGAGTATCAAGCCATGATAGGTTAAAATGACATTATGGATAGCCTTAATGCTAGATACCGATGACAAGGAAACACCACGGATAGGAAGATGGATGGGTGATTGTGGCTACAAATGTGCAGATAGAAGAAACCAAGGATGTGATCTCCAACGACTATGTCGCATAGGAATAACATGCCCCATTATAGGTAAATACTTAGGACTTTTCATGGCAATGCTTAAGACGATAGGCGGATAAGAGAATAATGAAGGATTTGCATGACTTGGAGGGATAAGGTATGTCAAGAGACACCTAAAGCATTTGTTAACATTGTGCGCCCAATCTTTATCAAGACCAAAGAAAGTAGAGGAATGGAAAATTAGGATAGATGGACTGGACAGTATAGGTATGTAATGGATAGAAGGATAGGATAGGGAATGGTACGGAAGGGAACTAATAGGAGAAAGTGACATGTCAATGAGACATGGTGCCCCCAAGTGTAGGTGACGTAGAATGATCAACTTACACACGACACCTGTTTGCCAGGTTTTCATCATGGTACTTATCCAAGGCGCTTGTTTGCCATATTTTCACCGTTGGACGAAGGGATTTTTTTTTTTTTGAAACAGTTGGATGGGAGAAGATGGATAAAGAAGGGAGAGACTCAAGTATCTAGTTCCCTGATAGGTGATAGTCTCGCTAGATGGATATTATTGCATGGACAAGGTCAAGTGTTCTCATAGATGTTGGTAGGGGATTGCATGAAAGTGAGATGGAGTAAGTAGATAGTAGATTGTGGAAGGTACGATAGTGGAGGATGATGCAGAATACGGATGGAAGGCTTATGCAAAAGCATGGACCACGGGAGTAGGATGGGGAAGATACGTAGGAGGTGTATAGTGGAAGGAAGGGGAGATGGAGGTATGTGGAAATTTCATGGGATGGAAGGGAATCATGACCAACGGTTGCACATACTATGATAAACATTGAAGCTGGTGATGGAAAAGTAGTGTAGGAAGAAACAGAGACTTTTGCTTGTGGATGAAATATTTAGGCATGTAGGGATCCACATAGACTGAGTATTTTTCTTATTTTTGTTTGGCATGTGGCATGGAAGAATTTGAGACTTTTAGATGGAATGGGAGAAAGTGGATGGTTGGGATCCTTGAGAGGTGGATGTCTCATTTGACTTGATGGATTTTTTCTTAGGCACCCAAACCATTTTTCTTTTAGATAGTTCCTGTGAAGGTATGGGCTGGGGTGTATGAAACTTTTGTGTAGCTTCGGAGGTAACCATTTGTTGGATGACCCACACCTTTTTTAGTTTGGCATATAGGTATGTGGGTGTATGCAACTCTTGAGAAGGACTCTTAGGATTTTTGACTTTATAGGTAGAGGCATCTAGATTTTTATTGTTGAATTCTCTTGAGATGGTGGAAGTGGAGCTGGAGGATGTTCTTTGTTTAGACAACATGTGCATTTGTTGGCCATGATTGGGATTGTTAGAAGATTCATAGATGGATGAATAAGGTGTTGGAAGAAGTGGTGGTAAAATGTATGGAGGGATATTAGGAGTTGGAAGTAGCAAAGGTAGATTAGATGGTGGAAGGTGTATGGTCACATGCTTTTGACAATTGTAGGATGATGGAGGTGGAATGGTAACATAATTTTTGGGGATATGAAAGGATTTGCTATGGAAAGTGGAGGATTTAGCAGGAATGGAGGAAGTACCAACATCTTGAGATTGTTCACCTTGGGGTATGTATCTAAGGCCATATGAACGAGGAGGACATTGACATGGATGGGCTCCAAAATACCTTGTTCATGAAGGCCTAAGCCTTTACAATGATAGTTCATATGTTGGAGTATGCGGTGGACAACAGGATTATATATAGGTGGAACACTAGACACGAGTTCCTTATTGGATGGAGAAGGTGAGATATAGGATAATGGTTGCTGGTGTTCTAAGGAGGAACACTCATGAATGAAAGTGGTAAGACCAAGGATATACGGTGGGGGATTTGCAGCATTGTCAATAATGGATGGCGGAAGATTATTATTGGTTTGATCTTTAATGCTTGAAAGGGAGGCAAGTGTCTCATCAAGGGAGGTGGAAGTTGTCAGATCTTGGATAGGACTAAATGGGGTTATAAGATCAGGACCATGGAATGCATAAAGTTAGCTAAGAGGATCATCATGGTCTGCTTGATCATATATAGGCTCTTCATCGTAGGTGGGATCTTGATCATAGATAGGATTTAGTGTGATGGTATCAATGTGCTCATATATAGGTTCTTCATCAACGATAATATCTTGATCATAGAAAAGATATAGGTTATGGAGAGGTTGACATTGGATTTCTGGCTCATGTATAGGATCAAGTTGCTCATGGATAGCTTCTTCATTAAAGGTGGTATCTTGATCATGGGAAAGATATAGGTCATGAATGGATTGAGATTGGATTTCTTGCTCATGCATAGGTATAGGATCATTGAAAAGATAAAGGTTATGCACGGGCCGGATGGGGGTGCTTTGATCTTGATTTACACAAAGGTTGAATGTTTCCATATGTTCTAAAGTGTGCTCTTGACATAACTCTTGGGTTGTTTGAAAAGTGGAGGTAGAGGTCTCTTGGATATGATTTTGGTCAACAATATGAAGCTATGATGGACCTTGACTTTCATTCTTAGTAGGAGATTCTTCAACAGGCTCGAGGGGTTGTCGATTACATGACGAGGTTGGTGCAATAGACATGTTTGAAGGCTCTTTGATAAGGTCAAGGACCGGTATTTGGGGACATGGTTGACTCTCTGCTGGTAGTCCTTGGATCACATCCTTTGTAGGCATTTGGGTAGATGAATGAGGTAATGGATGAGTGGAATTTGGAATTCTCCATAGCTTTTCTTGTGCTGCATATCTTTCCCAAAAATCATCCAAGGATTTTTTGTTTGTCATATTAGAGCTTGGGGAATTCAATGGTGGTTTTGAGCTCAGAGTAAGATTAGTATGCTTTGGGCTAAGGGTCCTAGGAGTAGTGTTTGCCTTGTCAAGAGTATCATTAAGATGGGACAAGAATGTATGACTTTGGGGCGTGGTGTAGCTAGTATTGGCCTGTTCAACTTGTAAGATTGCAAATTGTTGTTGTATGGCTTGGAGTTCTTGAGCAATTACTATACGACCTTGGGGCGAGGTGTCTAAGTGTAACTGTAACTTCAGGTACTTAAGTTCTTGAGCCAGTTCTTCTAATTCAGTTGTCATCTCCACAAAAACTAACACAAGACTGAAATGGGTACTCAAAAAGGTGGAAAATTTTCTCACAAAGTATGTGGAAGTGCTCACTATTATGCATGCATAGGAACAAAAGCACAGAAGCAGAGGGTATAAGCACAACAAGTCGTTATGAATGCACAGTACTAGTAAAAAGTAAATGCACAGTAACATGTGATATATGCACAGGAGGTCGTAGCAAATGCACAGTAGGTTGAAACAAAAGTGCAGCTTTATAAGACAGATGCGCAACTCTAGTTTTTTCAGTGATTTTGCAAATTTTTGGCAATTTTTCTGATGTTTTTAGTTTTTTTAGCTGCAAGGTGGTCTCTTTGATCTGATTTTCTTTAATTATGGCAAGAAGACACAACAAACACATAGAATGTTTTCATGGTTTTTTATTTTTTTGTGATTTTTTGACTCTTTTTGACTAAAAGAAAGCAAGTACAAATCCTAGGCTGATTAAGACAATATAAACCGAATTCTCCCTATTTCTAGGTGAGACATCTTCGGGAGGTAATAATCACCCTTCCCTGCATTGGCTTATAGGGGTTTTTGGCCACTAAGACAAAGGTGTTTAATAAAGGCAATCGTTCGAGTGGATATACATGCAGCAGCACTACTCTCCGTTATGTAGTCTCCCAGCCTGCAAGGGTTGCGCCTTGAAGGGTTTGGGGGGAGGTTGGTTGTCAGTATAACGTAACTTCACTCGTTGTTTGAAGCTTTCGCTCCAAACAATTTATTTATAGTGGCTTGGCAGAGCTTAGCTTTAGCTTGTTATCACTTAAGGTCGTTCCCCAAGGACAGACGAGTATACAAGAGCAATCCTCTCTAAAGGAAAAACACATGTAAAAATGATATGTTTGGCATTTTGGTCACCCAAGATAAGGGAGAGCATAGGCCTGGTATCATTCCCAAAAACATGAAAGACAATGGTTTTTTCCCCTAGTTAAAAAGAAAAAGACTATATGAGCTATCTACTTGGGCACACATGCGATTGTAGTTGTCAATTGTTCCTTATGAAATTGAAGTGTTTGGCATTTATGTCCATTGTCCCTTAAGAAAGTAATATGTTCCTAAGACTTAGATTGCAAAAAGATGTTTTGTCCCTTAAGAAAGTAATATGTTCCAAAGACTTAGATTACAAATATGATTTGTTTAATTGTCCCTTAAGAAAGTAATTTGTTCCTAAGACTTAGTGTGATAGGTTTTTAATTCTTCAACACTCATCCTACATGAATATGTTAGGAAAACCCATTTGCTCTATTTGAGTAATAAGAGGCTGCAAAAAGTTGGTTAGTTCCACCAAAAACTCAATAGTTAGCATAAAATCAATTGAACCAAAAGTGCTTAACTTATTAGGTGAAAAATAAGAAATCTAGAAAAAATCTAATAATAATGATTAGGTACACCATATTGGATATTATGATCAGATTCTACATGAAATTCTATGCAATTTCAAAAAATATTTCATGAAAATTGAATAAATTTTGCACAAGTTATGACTGTTTGAAGTTTTGCAAAGAAGGGTTGACTTTGACTGAGTGTACCTAACAAATCTAATAAAATTACCTCAAAATTCTTTCACCATAGAAAATTTGGGAGAAGAAACTTTCTAACGCCACTAGTTTCGTGAAAATCTGACTCCTTATGCAAAAGATATGCTCGATTTCGTGAAATTGCTAAAAAAATAAGCATGAGCTAAAAATAGGGACACAGATTGGGATCATTTTTCTCAAAATCCATGCACTTCCTGTAGAAATAAGAGATACCCAGATAAGATTTTGATATTTTCAACAAAACCTAGAAATCTTTTGAGCTAAAGTTACACAAATATGCCTAATTTCATGAAATTACTAAAAATAGGCCCAAAAAAAGTTTTTAAAAAAAAAGCATAGGCTAAAAATAGGGACACTGATTTATAATCTATTTTTCTTGAAATCTGTACACTTTTTGCAAAAAGTAAGAGATACCCAAATATGATTTTGATGTTTTAGAGAAAACCTAGAAACCTTTTGAGCTAAGGTTACACCATTTGAATGCTCAACACCTATTCTCTAACGAAACCTCGGCCAAAAAAAACTTAGTTTTTGGATTAAATCGGGGTAAAGCCCCATGGTGGGCGCCAAAAATGTTAAAGGAAAATTAGATCTAAATGAATAATCAATATAATAAATATCAATGATACCCAAAACTCAATGAAATAATGAACAAAAGAGATCAATCAAACAATGAACAATACAAAATAAACCTCCTTTATTTCTCAGCTTCCATTGATCGCCTGTCACAAATGATCTTGTCTATGAATATGGCCCTCAGAAGGTGCACTTCCTTGCTATGATTCCAAGATGTTCAAATGGGAGCGGCTATGATAGTTTGCCATGAAGATGAGCTTCACAACAATGATAGTAGTGTGTAGTAATGAGTGTGATCGCAAGCAATGAAGGAATTGGTGCCAAAGGCGCACTATAATTCATGCAGAGTAACAATACTTAAAACTTGGATGAATGAAATGGAAGAATAGGGTTCAATTTATAGACTTGGGAGAGAGAAGAGATCAATGGTATAGAAAGAATGAGAAGATCAACAGTATAGAACAGTTAAGGAATGTGCGTGAATAAGAAGAAGACAAGTGTCACACAAAAACTGTTTTATTTGAGTTAACTGCTTTCTTTTCTAAAGATAAGACATGCTTTCATAAATTAGAATATTTTTTTCTAATTTAAGAGATAATGATAAAAACAAGGTTGGTTGAGTCAGTTAACTCAACTTGTGATTTGCTTTTGCATGATTTGAGAGAAATTAAATAATAAAATATTTAATTTTGTGTGCATGAAGAATAAGACTTATTTTTAGAAGATTTGGAAGATATTTGAAGAATTAGAAGATAAGAAAGCAAATTAAATAAATAAATTTATTTAATTGTTGTGCATGATTTGGAAGAATAAATAAAATATTTGATTATATTTTATTTTTGGAGATTGAGAGGATTTAAATAAATTTGATTTGATTTATTTAAATTTGGAAGAATGATTTGATTTAATTAAATAATTTAGAATCATTTAATTGTTTGGAAGAATTTAATTAAATAAAAGATTTTATTTAATTTTGACTTTAGAAGAGGTAATCAAATATTTTGATATTTAATTGACTTAGAGGAATAGAAATCAAATAAATAAATTTGTTTATTTATTTATTGATAGAAGAATTAGAATAAAATAAATATTAAGAATATTTACTTAGACTAAATCGTGTCATTTTTAGGCGTATACACTATACAAACTAATGGAGAACCACAATGGATGAGAAGAGAGAAGGGTAGAAATAACATTCACTTACCCAATAAATTTAAATCTTGATGAAGCCCCCACTCATTCTATACTACCAACTTTTAGAGGTATGGCCTCTTAGGACACTGACCAATTCCTTTTCAAATTTGAGGTGCTTTGCCAAACTTATGATCATAAAATAGACAACTAGAAATTCAAGTTATTTTCTTCTACACTAAAAGATTCAACCATGTGTTGATTCATGCGACTAACTTTTGGATCCATTAACTCATGGGATGAGATGCAAATAGTGTTTCTAGATAAATATCAAAACTACTATCAGATAAGAGGTAGGAAGGAAGAAATATTTCACCTAAAACAAAAGGAGGATGAGAGTATGTAAGACTACCTAGATTGGTTCCTCTTTTCTCTACAATGATGTAGGGATTTTTTGAGTCCTGAACTTGCCAAAACCATATTTTTGAGAGGACTAGAAGAAGAGTCTAGACAATCCCATGACTATTAGAAATATTGCCATTAATGTCAAAGGCATATGGGAGATTGTTGGAAAGTTGTATTGTCATTAATTTCAAAGGGTAAATCATTGTCAAAGGTTAAAGGACATCGAATAAGGCCAAAGGCCACTAATCATTTCAAGGGCAAACCCCCTTAATATTAACATATTTGCAAGACAAATTTCCATTTATGGTGGTTGACTCCCTTTGCATTATGGAAATTAAGAATTGAATTAACTTTATATTGTTGGCCAACCACACAGCTTTGAAGATGCTCCAATTCATATATAAATAAAGTTATGATGCTAGTAATATGTTAGAGAAGCAGTGATTAGAAAATGAGAAGCCAACGAATTTCATTAAGGAAAGATAGTGATTATGTTATGAGGAGAAGATATATTTATAGGTGGAGTGATTAATGTAAATAAAGAACAGATTATATTATGATAAAGCAGAGAATCATTATGAAAGGATAGTATCTCATTAAGAGCAATGTTTAAGATTTATAATGAGCAACAATTAATGATTACATAGAGTAGTGATTAATAAAAAGGAAGTGCAGTGATCATATCTCATAAAGCAGCAATATATATACTTCTAAGGCAATGATTATGATATTTAAGAAGGCAGCGATCAAGTAGAAGGTTTGGGAATTAGTTTCATTTCTTAATAAAAGGTTATGTCCTTTCAAAGGGAGATCACCCTTCTAAGGAATGTCTCTCTTCATAGAGACATAAGAATATAAAAGAAAATAAGAAATGTGATGAAGGGGGTAAATCATAGAACACATAATAGAAATTGCACACAAAAAATAGAACTTTCTTTATTGATTTGGACAACTTATTACATTACAGAAGTTCAAATACAATCAGAGGAATCAACCCTCCACAAGTTGCAACACATTATAGCTTCCTCTCACAAGACTCTGGACTCATCTGCCATCTGTAACCCCAAAACTGCTAGGGTTCCTATTTTCCCACCTATTCTTGACTCTACACTTTCCCCCTTAACTCTACTACTGCCCAGGGTTCCCAAAAATGGTTATTAATAGCCTTGTTGGCAGCCAACAACCTAATTTCAAAATTTGCATCTCCCTCCAAAAATAGGTCAACTTCTGAGAGCCATAACTTTTGATCCAGGTGTCTGATTGACGAACTATTTTATGCATCAGAAAGCTCATGAAGTGCTCTACGTGCGAAAAATTAGTTTTTCCAGTTTTGTCCATTTTCAGGCCCGTACAGTGCCGTTTAGTGCCTCAAATCTGAGTTTGAATAATTTTTAGGCATTTTTCAAGAAACGAAAACTTTAATATCTTTCAGGTCGCAAATGATCTTTGCGTGATTCCTTCGCCAAAGGTCTTATTTTTCAATTATGTATCTTCTTGTAAATTTTCACTTCATTCCATGCCCAAATGCAAACTTTCTAAAAATAGCAGGTTGCTATTTTTAGCAGTTTGGAAAAACTAAAAGTTCTACATCATTATTCAAGTGATTATGGAACCAGAACCACAAATTTTGAAAAGAAATGGAAAGAACATCAACAATTTTGAAACACATATTTTTTTGGGTGATGTAAGATTGCCCTTACACCACTAGATGCTCCTGCATCAGACACCCAGGGTAATTTGAGAAGTGACCCTGTCACGTCTCATGTGTTGTGTGAGGAAAACCCAAACGGTCAACCTCTGCCTTAGACAACCAAGAAGAATCTTCAACAGACCTTCCTTTCCATTTCACTAGATATTCTTCATATTACCTATTCTGAGTACTTCCCACATGGCTATCCAAGATCTCTTCTATCTCCTCTATTGAAGTACATATCATAATACTCCATTGTTCCTCTATTGGTCCATCCTGTGTTCCACCTTCATCATATTCTGATAAATTAGAAATGTTGAAAACAAGGGAAATGTTGATCCCATTCAGTAGCTCTACCTCATATGCATTTCCTGAATCATGTTTCTTCAAAATTCTACATGGTCCAAATTTCTTTATTTTCAGCTTATTGTATGTTCCAATTGGGAACCTTTCTTTCTCAAGTGAACCATGACTTCATCTCCTACCTGGAATTCCTTATATCTCCTCTTCTGATCTGCCTTAGCCTTGTACTGAATATTCATCTAATTAATGTGCCTTTTCACCTCTTCATGTAAATTCTTCATGTGTACTGCAAAGTCTTCAGCCTCGGCACTTGTCTTTTCTCCTTTGTTTAGATTTCTTAACTCTAAAGCATTTCTTGGACTATTCCCATATACAATCTAGAATGGTGATTTACCAGTACTCTTATTGACAGAATCATTGTAAGCAAATTATTCCTGTGGTAAAATCAAATCCCATCCCTTGGGCTTATCTCCTACTAAGCATCATAGCAAGTTACCCAAACTCCTATTCACCACTTCGGTCTATCCATCAGTCTGTGGATGGTGTACAAAAATAAACTTTAAATCTATCTTCAACTTCTTCCACAATGTCCTCTAGAAATAACTAACAAACTTGGTATCTTGATCTGAAACTAGCTCTTTGGTAGACCATGCAATCTCACCACCTCCCTGAAAAATAACTCTGCAATATAAATAGCATCATTAGTCTTCTTGCAATGAATAAAATGTGCCATCTTCAAGAATCTGTCCACCACCACAAAAATAGAATCATGTCCTCTCTGTGTCCTTGGTAAACCAACAACAAAATCCATACTGATATCATCCCATGGCTTCTCTGGTACAAGTAGTGGCTGATATAGACCTGTATTCTAACTTGCTCCTTTCGCCATCTGACATACTCTGCAACTCTACACAAATTTCCTCACATCCTACTGCAACTGTGGCCAATAATAATTTTCACCAACAATAGCAATGGTCTTATCTCAACCAAAGTGTCCAGCCAATCCTCCATTATGCTTCTACTTAATCAAGTTCTCTCTCATGGAACTCCTTGAAATGCACAACTAGCTTCCTCTAAACAACATGCCATCTTGGATTATGAAATCTAACCATTTTGTCCTATCCAAAGTAATAGGTTCCAAACAAGTTTTCCAAGCCTCTACAAAATCTGGATCTTTAGGATACAAACTTTTGAGCTCATCAAACCCAACAACCTCTATCTTCATTTCTGTCAATGAATTCTGCCTTCTACTCAAGGCATCTGCAACTCTGTTGGACTTCCCACTCCTGTGCTTCAAAACAAAAATATAACTCTACAAAAACTCAACCCATTTTAAGTGCCTCTGGTTCAACTTTCCTTGACTATTAAGATACTGCAAAGCCTGATGATCAGTATATAAAACAAACTCCTTTGCTAACAAATAATGTCTCCATTTCTTCAAAGCCTGAACTATTTCATAAACTTCTTGATCATAAATAGAATACTTTTTCTTTGCATCATTAAGCTTCTCACTAAAATAGGCAATGGGCTTACCTTCTTGACTCAAAATAGCTCCTATACCACTACCACTAGCATCACAATCTACCTGAAACACCTTATTGAAATCTAGAAGTGCCAAAATAGGTTGTTCTATGACTTTCTGCTTCAATGTATCAAAGCTTTTGTCTACTCCTTTAGTCCATCTAAACTCTTTTCTATCCCCTCTCATTGTCTTAGTTAGGGGTGCACAAATGCTACTAAAATTCCTGGTAAACTTTCTATAAAAACTTGCCAAACCATGAAAAGATCTTACCTTGGAAGCACTCCTTGGCGTAGGACATTCACTGAAAGCCCTCACCTTCTCTGGGCCCATCTTAAGACCTTCCTCTGAGACAACAAATCCTAGGTATACCAACTCTTTTGCAAAACTACATTTCTTCAGATTGATCAACAACTTCTCCTCCCTTAGCTTCTCCAAAACTCTTCTAATATGCATCATATGCTCATCCCAAGTCTTACTAAAAATTAAAATATCATCTAAATAAGCAATAACAAAACTTCCCAAAAATTCTTTCAATACCTCGTTCATGAGCCACATGAATGTGCTCAGTGCATTGGTTAGCCCAAATGGCATGACTAACCACTCATACAAACCTTCCTTTGTCTTGAAGGTTGTCTTCCATTCATCTCCTTCCCTGATATGGATCTGGTGATACCCACTCTTCAAATCAATTTTCGTGAAGTACTTGGCTCCACTCAAACAATCCATTATGTCATCCATTCTTGGCAATGGAAACCTATACTTGATCATGATCTTATTGATGGCTCGAGAGTCTGTACACATTCTCCACTCTCCATCTTTCTTTGGTGCTAGTACTGCAGGTACCGCACATAGACTTAGACTCTCTCTTATTAGTCCCTTCCTTAACAGCTCTTGAACTTGTCTGTTTACCTCTTCACTCTCTGCAGGAGTCATTCTATGGGCTGCCTTATTTGGCAAACTAGCTCCTGGTATCAAATCCATTTGGTGACTTATCTTCTTCACCAGTGGTAAACCTTCTGGTACATTATCAGAGATAATATCCTGAAATTCTTCCAACATATCTGAGACTTCTACTAGTACATTTTCACATTTCTCTTGACTAATCTTAGGAATCAATGCAAAGAAATGATTCTCATGCTTCATACCCTCCAAAAATTTCCTACCATCTACTAAGAAAATTCTGGCAGTACTACATACCTTTTCTTCCACCTCCTTCAAGGGCTTCAACTTATGATGAACTCCATCCTTTGTTAGGGAATATGTGTTTGCACGGCCATAATGGACAATGCTCCTATCATACTGCCACGGCCTCCCCAACAACATATGACATGCATCCATTGGTATGATATCACATAGCACCTCATCATGGTAGTCCCCAATCTTGAATTTCACTAAACACTGCTCATTGACCAAAGCTCTGTGGTCCTTCTGCAACCATGCAATCCAATATGGATGTGGATTCTTTCTTCTTATCAACTTTAACTTGTCAACCATCTCCTCTGAAACAAGATTATCAATACTTCCACTGTCAATAATAATATCACAACACTTACCTTCACACTTGCACCTTGTGTGGAATAAACTCTTCCTTTGATTGGGTTCTTTCTCCTCATTCAACAAAGTTCTTCTAACAACTAGGGTTTTTCCCCTTTCAGCATCTTCAGAGCACTCAGATTGTGCATCTTCATCGACATGTGCAACTCGTGCATTACCTTCAGGTCTTATATTTGTCCTTCCTTGATGTTGTGGACACTCATATGCTTGATTTCCTTCTTCTCCACATTAGAAACAAGTTCCTTTGAAAACTCCTCTTCCAGGTCCTTGCCCAGGTCTACCTCTTCCTCTTCCTCTTTGCTCACCATTGTTTTGGTCACAAGGGTGGTAGGTATTATCTCCTCTCTGATTTTGACCAATGCCAACTTCTTCACTTTTCTTTGAATCTTCATTTCGCCCCCCATAGGGTCTTCCACCAATCCTTCTGCCTTGACCTCTTCCTCTTTGCTTGCTGTCAAATCTTTTATTCAGCTTATCTTCCACCTTTAGGTAAAACTGGTATGCATCTTCTATGGTAGTCATTCTAACTAGGCTCAACTCCTCTTGAATACTCAGCCTTAACCTATTAATGTAATGGGGTACCTTCTCCTTGTTGGGCTCTGCATGGACTGTCCTAATAGTAATTTTATAAAACTCTTCTATATACTCCTTAACAGACTTGTTACCTTGCTTCAGTCCTTGCAGCTTCTTCAGCAGCTCTATCTTATAGTCCACAGGAATGAATTGCTTCTTCAATTTCTCCACCATCTGATCCCATCTGGTGATCTTTCCTTTTCCTCTTCTATTCCTCTCTAATTGGACCTCCTTCCACCAAATACTGGCATGGCCCTTCAACTTTGTTTTTGCAAACTTGACCCGATCTGGGTCCTCCGCATCTTCATACTCGAAATACTCCTCCATGTCATTAATCCAATCTATAAGTTGTTCTGGATTCAAATCTCCAGAATATGTAGAAACTTCGATCATGGGCCTCTTTCCAATCTTAGAAATGGCCCTCAACAACCTAACTTCTGTAGGATCTCTTGTAGCTTCCTGTTCTTCCTCAGATAGCTCTTCTTCAACTTCATCTTTGCTTTCTTCTCTTGTTCTGGGCTCAAACCCTCTTCGTAGCTCCTCTTGCAATGCATCAATTTACCTTTGCAAGGCTCTAAAACCCTCTTCCATGAAATCATTCCTCCCAATACGATTTCTTCATGGAGGCATCTTGATCTCTGCAGCAAACCCACAACCTTAGGTCCTGGTGCAAACTATCTCACGGTTGGTGATCTGTCTACACACTCAGGAACCCTTGCTCTAATACCACTTAATGAAGGGGGTAAATCATAAAACACAAAACAACAGAATTTATACATAGAAAATAGAACTTTCTTTATTGATTTGGACAACTTATTACATTATAGATGCTCAAATACAATCAGAGGAATCAACCCTCCACATGCTGCAACACATTATAGCTTCCTCTCACAAGACTCTGGAATCATCTACCATCTGTAACCCCAAATCTGCTAGGGTTTTTATTTTCCCACCTATTCTTGACTCTACACTTTCCCCCTTAACTCTACTACTACCCAGGGTTCCCAAAAATGGTTATTAATAGCCTTTTTGGCTGCCAACAACCTAATTTCAAAATTTGCATCTCCCTCCAAAAATAGGTCAACTTCCGAGAGCCATAACTTTTGATCTAGGTGCCCGATTGATGAACCGTTTTATGCGTCGGAAATCTTGCGGAGTGCTCTACATGCTAAAAACTTCTTTGCTAGTTTCGGCCATTTTTGGGGCCGTTTAGTGCCTCAAATTTGAGTTTGAATAATTTTTCAGGCATTTTTCAGGAAATAGAAACATTAATATCTTTCAGGTCAAATGATCTTTGCGTGATTCCTTCGCCAAAGGTCTTATTTTAGTTATGTAAATTCCTGTAAATTTTCACTTCATTCTGTTCCCAAATGCAAACTTTCTAAAAATAGCAAGTTGCTATTTTTAGCAGTTTGAAAAAACTAAAAATTCTACATCATTATTTAAGTGATTATGGAACCAGAACCAAAAATTTTGAAAATAAATGGAAAGAACATCAACAATTTTGAAATACATATTTTTTTGGGTGATGCAAGATTGCCCTTACACCACTAGATGCTCCTACATCAAAATGGGTGAATAATGTGAAGATTAAACAAGAAGAGGAGTGGAAGTGTGTGTGATATACAAAGATACATCACTCATCACAAGAAGATTTCATGTGTGGAGATTTAAAGATAAATCATATATACACCAGCAATTATTTGAGGAGAAGAATATAATAGAAGATCAGTCAAGGAAGATTTTGTGAAGGAAATATATGAAAATTTTTGAAGAAGCAATGTAATGAAGAGTATTAGAATTTGAGTAGATCTAGTGCATAAATGAATATATATCAATAAAGAAGAGTGTAGCAATAGATGATATATCTATAAAGAAGAATGAGTGAGTGAAGAAAATAATAATGAAATGGAGTGATGGAGTAAATAGAATACATATATGATCATTCAAGGAGAAAGAGTGGTATTGAATAAATATTATGGAGTGAATAAATATCATGGAGTGAATCAGTAATGGATCATTTATTAGTGATTATGAGAGATTTATGAAGGATATGTATATGGAGAAAATATAAAAGCATACGTGATTTTACGAGTACATTTATGTTATAGTTAATGAGAAGAGGGGAATCATGAAGTGAATAAATGAAGGAGATCATAATGTCCATCATACGTTGAAGAAGAAACATTCAAATGGTGGAACCTTGTTTTGGAAGTTGGTGCTTCCCAAAAGAAGAGATCGGCATCTCTTGCTAAGTTGGTGCTTAGCAATAGGGACTGGTGTCTCCAATAGGTTGGTTCCTACAAAGATTAACAAGGATTTGTGTCTCCTATAGGTTGGCACCTACAAAGTTTGTAAGAGAATTTTATATAAGCAATCATTTGCCTTGGTTTTCTCCTAAAAGGGTTTCCATGTAAATCTTGTGTTCTTCTTGTGTTCTTAATTATTAGATCTTGCATGTTTGTTGTTGTTGTGGTTGATTAAGTTTTGAAAAAGTAAAAGATAGTCATGTACTAATTAACCCCCCCTCTTAGTATAAGTGTGCTCATTAATGACCTTATGGGGAAGGGTGATGTCACAAAACTAAGTCTTCCAGATATCTCAAAGTTATGTAGAAACTACTCAAGGACAAGGGGAGGAATCAAGAAATCTAAACTAGAAAGGATAATAGTGAACTAGGACAATTAATGGAAGAGTTGCAAACTTGAAAATAGACATTTTAGTCTAGATTAATACCATGTTGGATGGAATTCATGCCAAAAACAAAAATACAAAACTCTTTCAATTTACTATCCAGGGTGCAAAAATAAACATTTTTTAGGGATTGTCCTTTAGATAACATAGATATCTACCAAGTTAGTGAGAAAAAACACCCCACGAACCAGTGTGAACTACTCTAGGCCATCAAAAATTCTAAAAAAACTCCTTTGGTGGAGGAAGAACTCAATTACATGGGGCAAAGGTAGGGCAGTAATTTTCCATACAACCAGACTTTAAAACAATCCTCCTAGTGCCCACCAATGAACTGGAACAATAATACTTGGTTTGTGCAATTGGCTAATCAATAAACACCATAGTAATGGGGACCTTATTCTTGGGGACCCTAGGAATTAGCTAATCAATCTTGGTCTAATTTCCAATTATATAATTAACCATAGTAGAAATGGTATCCTTTGAATATAGACCCTCAATGGAATACACTATATAACCAATTCTACCAAGGACTGTAGTGTGTTCAAAACCAATAGGGATCCTTGTTGCCTCCACCTCCAAACATGCAAAATTATTTCCAAGTTGAGATAGTTACTCAACTTGGACTTCCTATCCAACCTGTGGTAAATTTCAAAAATAATAGACATGATGCACCCATCTATTCCAGCGAAACATAGTTGGGATTAATGTCATGCACTATGAAAGCATCCAAATGTGACCAGGAAAAATGTTATCTAAGCCTTCTCCCTTGACCATAGTAGAGATTATAGATAATGAGGATGTATTATTTTTTAATAATGAAAAAGAACCAAGGAATAGGGAACCGCACTCTTCTAAGATATCCTGAAGTTTAGTTCAAGATCTTTTGGAGCCACCTCCTAGAGCTACCCTAGAGTTTTTCTCTAGAGGCTCACTGAATCCATATTGTAATTATAATATCTATATGGGATTTATAAATTTCAAATGTGTTGGTTGATTTTGGAGTGACCATTATTGTCATGTCCTATGGAAGTAATGTAAACACTATCTTTCATGGTGTTGCAACCAACCAATACCATCCTACAAATGGAAAACTAGTTCGTAGCCATCCCAAAAGGTGTAATTGAAAATATCTCTATCCTCAGAGGATCCTGAGAATATCCTACGGACATTCCAATACTCAAATTGCAAACTCCCAAAGATAGTTACCCCCTAATCTTAGGCAGGCCCTAGATAGCAATTGTTGCTACCCTGATTGATTATAGATCAAAAGATATGACAATTTTAAAAGGATTAACATTAATAAAATATCCTTGTATACCCCTGTTAAACCATCCCCAAGTCTCAACAACTACATCTAGTTCAATGAACCAAATCGAACTAGCAACTAAGGAAACATAACTTCTCTAGCTATGGTCACTATAAAACAAAATGAAAAAGAGTTGGAAAACAATTTAAATCTATATGATGACCTATAATTAAGAGAGGATACAAGTTCTAAAGGAGATATGGATCTTAAATCCCTTCTATAATAGAGTATAGTTGAAATTTCCCAAGATTACTATATGGATTTCCTTAAAAGCATTTCATTGTCCTATATCTAACATCATTCTAAGAGGTGATACTTTCTTTAAACACATGACCACCTGTCACATGCTACAACTCCATTGCTTCCCATTAATCCTCAAATCATTTGGGGATAAAACAAATAATTTTCCTACCTAGAAAGACCTTAAACATTAATAATTGGCTAATAGATCAATAAGAGCTTAAACTATATGACATTCTGATTTCTCATACAAAAGATTTTTCCTAGGATTATAAATATATGAAGGGGATTTGGCCAATCATTTGTACTCATCACATTTATATAGAGGACATGATACTAGTAAGATAAGCTCAATGTAGAATCAACCCAACACTTAAGGAGATTTCCAAAACTGAAATAGAAAAAGGTTTATGGGTAAGATTCATTTACCCCATCTTGAACAACAAATGGGTGTCACCACTTTTTGTTGTCCCAAATAAAAGTGGTAAATGGAGAGTTTGTGTATACTACAAGGAATTAAAAAAGGTAATCTACAAGGATTATTTTCCCTTACCTTTCAGTGATCAAGTCTTGGATAATTTAGCTAGAAAATAATACTTCTCTTTTCTTGATAGGTTTTGTGGATATAACCAAATCCAAGTAGCTCTAGAAGACTAGGAAAAAACTACCTTCATTTTCCCCTAGGGAACTTTCACTTATAGATTTCTCCCTTTTAGACTATGTAATACACCAACTACTTTCCAATGGCTTGTGCTGATCATTTTTGTCAAACTGGTAAATGATTGCATGGAAGTCTACATGGATGATTTCATTATTCTAGAAGTACTTTTGAGTAAGCTCTACAGAATTTGGACAAGGTCCTCAGACATTGTCAATAACATTAACTCTCACTCAACCATGAGAAGTGCCACATAATGGTTGTCTAAGGGATCGTTCTAGACCATCACATCTCTATTGAAGGTATCAAAGTAGATCCAAAAAAGATGGAGGTGATAACATGAATTTCACCCCCCAAAACATAAACTGATGTCAAATTTTTTCTAGGACACATAGGTTACTATAAATGTTTTATATTAAATTTTAGTAAAATAATGACACCCATGTTTTTCCTCCTTGTAAAGGACATTGATTTTTACTAGATAGAGGAATGTCAACAATCTTTTAATTGAATTAAAGAGAATCTAACCTCTACCTCTATCTTAAAGGACCTAATCAAAGTCTACCATTTTATATCTATGTATATGCTTCCAACAATGATATAGGAGCAATCCTAGGGAAAAAGGATGAAGGAAGGATGTAAATGATTTATTTCATTAGCAAAAACTTGTCACCTATATAACAGAACTATACAACAACTAAGAGGGAACTTCTTGTTGTAGTGCATGACATTAACAAATTTCTCCATTACATAAAAAGGTACAAAGTAATAGTTTACACAGACCATTCTACTATAAATTACCTCTTGAACAAACTTGTAGTTAGTGGACGTGTCATTAGGTGGTTATTGCTATTACAAGAATTCAACATAATGATAATAGACAAACCTAGGAAATCTAATGTGGTTACTAATTTCTAGTCAAGAGTACATTTTGTATGGGATGATCACAAATAGATCAAGGATGACTTCCTAGATGAACAACTATTTACTTTTTCTATGCATAAATCATGGTTTGTTGATCTAGCAAACTACTTATCCATAGGGAAATATCCACCTAGTTTCACAATCAAACAAAGGAAAAGGCCTATAAAGGAAAGTGTAAATTTCAAATGGGTTAGTAGCATATTGTTTAAAAGTATACCTAACCTTTTTTTACACATGTGTATACAAGTAGATGAGGTGTACAATATTCTAAAGGCATACCACAATGACCTAACAGGAGAACATTACTAAACAAAAAGAACATCACATAAAATTCTTGGCACCAGTTACTACTAGCCCTCTCTGCACCATGTAAAAAGATACATTAGATAGTGTGATCAATTCTATAGAATGGGAAGGCCAACAACATCCAATGAAATGCTTCTTCATCCTCAAGTGGTTCTAGAACTATTTGAAAAAGGGGATTGGGTTTTATTGGACCAATTGAACCAACATCTGAAGGAAAAGAGTACATTCTTGTGTGCATTGATTATGTCATTAAATGGATAGAGATACAAGCTATAAGAGTTGTTAGGGAAGAGAATGTTGTCAATTTCTTAAATGAAAAAATATTTCTAAGGTTCAAAGTGCTATGATCTACTATCATAGATCAAGGACCAAAATCCATGTCAAAGTTACTCCAAGCCTTCACTAATTAGTATCAAGTAAGCCACAAGAAGTCTTCCCCATATCATACTCAAGTAAATGGTCAAGTGGAGGTTATAAATAAGGAATTAGGGTAAATCCTCATCAAAATTACAGAAACCAACCAAAAATATTGGTCCCAGAAATTACATGAGGCCATTCAGGCCTATAACATGACTTGGAATTCAACCATAAGACTCAAACCCTATGAGCTAGTTTTTACTAGAAACTAGTTTTACCCATCAAATTTGAGTTTCAAGTACTGAGGACAACCATAAATGTCAACCTGGATCTCACTCAAGCATAGTAGGAGTAAGTAACCCAACTGAATGAAATGGATGAGGTAAGACTAGAAGCAATTGAATAGATAAATCTTGTTCATTAATAAAGAAAAATGTGGCATGATTAATAGATCAAGAAGAGAGAGTTTCAAAACAGAGATTGGGCCCTGATATTTAATTCCAATACAAAGGTTTCAAAGTAAATATCTACACCCACTAGTTAGGTCCATACAAGGTAGAGAAGATCTTTGACAATAAGGTAGTATGATTGACCCCCATTGATGGAGATACTAGAAAGCTTCTAGTAAATAGGCACAAACTGCACCTATAACATCAACTAGATAACAAAGAGGATTTTTTTTAGACAATCAAAGATCAAACAAACCTTTATTGTGTGAAGGGGTTTTCCTCTTTCCTCATAGTAGACATATAATGAAGGTAAATATGGGATTAAGTGGGGAATTTGAAAGATAGTAATGGTGGCCCTCCTGCAAAGAAAAAAGTCATCTCTATAAGTTCATTTTAACTTAACCTCTGATGCTAATATCTCTAAAAGTTCATTTAAGCTTAACCTTTCGATCCTATCAGCTTGACCACTCCTTTGAAGTATCCCTTCAATGATACTCTTAGAGTTTCTTTATTCCACTCTTTTTGGAGTATCCTTCCAATGATACTCCCAAAATCACTTTGTTCCACTCCTCTAGAGTATCCCTTCAATGATTCTACCAGAGTTGTTTTATTCCACTCCCCTAGAGTATCCCTTCAATGATACTCTCAGATTCACTTTACTCCTGTCCTATAAAGTATCCCTTCTACAATACTCCTAGAGTAACTTTGTTCCACTTCCCCAAAGTATCCCTTCAATGATACTCCTAGAGTTTCTCTATTCCACTCCCACAGAGTATCCCTTCAAAAATACTCCTAGAGTCACTCTATTCCACTCCCTTGGAGCATCCCTTCAATGATATTTCTAGAGTCATTCTATTCCAATCCCCCAAAGTATCCCTTTAATGATACTCTCAGAGTCACTCTATTCTACTCCTCTAGAGTACCAATTCAACAATACTCTTAGAGTCACTATGTTCCACTCCTCTAAAGTATCCCTTTAATGATACTCTTAGAGTCACTTTCTTCCACTCCAAAGTATTCTTTTAATGATACTCCTAGAGCTAGTCACTTTGTTCCACTCCTCGAGATTATCCTTTCAGCGATACTTCAAGAATTATCCATGACAGCATCTCTAGAGTCTTCTTCTAGAGTTTTATACAATGACAAGTTCTAAAGAATCTCTTCAAAAAACATGTTGGAGCTCTATACCATGTCAAATTTAGAATAATTTTCTTGAAACATGATGTAGGAGCATCTAGAAATCATTCAAGTAAGTTGAGATAGTCAATGATGAATTGCAGAGTGCCAGGAAGAGACATTGGAGATTACCACATTTCATTGCATTTACACATCAGAGCTTGCAGAGATGGATTTAGTTTCTAAGACATGACATCTTCATCATATCCAAAATTTAGGTCATTTGGGGTCGTTTCCTGAGAGATATCACTATCATAAGATTACTTGTTTTCGCAGAGTAGAGCAGCCAGTGTTCAGTGAAGTCTGATTGTCTTGCGGAGAAATTTTGTGACTTGTAGAGCCTAATGGAACATCATTCAATGTGATATAGGACCAGATAAACCTCCATGGAGAACTGCAACAAGATTCTATCATTTGCGGAGCAGTTATGAGTGTTTAGGTCTGACCTATTTGTCTCTACACATTTCATAATAGCCGTTACAATTACGCCGACTTGATAATGTTTTGAAGGCTTGCGGAGGATATAAATAAAGTATAGAAGATTTTTTCAAGGTAGTCATGAATAAGCATAGTGATGTGTAAAGATATGATGTGAAAAGAAGAGTTGTTTTGATCTAGGCAATAGAAGATTAAAAGTAGAAGACAGAGCAAAGAGCAGAAGAAGATACAGAGCAGAGGATTGAGAAGTAAAAGAAAGAAGACATGGAAGAATGTTATTGTATGAATCTTTTGTAACCCTGTGTTGCGGCCTAGCATTTGAAAATCCCTTGAGGAATATGTAATGTGATTTAGATTTCTAATATAATGCGAAGTGATCTTTGAAGAATGGGTTTTTCCCTTGGAGGGTTTTCCCAAGATAAATCGTGTGTCATTTGTTCATGAGCATTTCCATTCATTATGTTGTTATCTGTATGTTGTTTTTACATTTCTTTTATGATTGTGGTGTTAGTTGTTTAAGGCTACAAGGATGGATAGTCCTTCATTGGACCCTCCTACCTTGACTGCATCAAAACACCAACTCCAAAGTTTTTTTCTTCAACTCATCTCTCTAGGAGCATCTTTCCAACAATGACCCCAAAGCCCTCTTCATCAATAATTTTTTGAAATGTCTTTTCAACTATGTTTCTAGAGTCATCTCCATCAAGTCATCTTGCATTTTTTCTATATTTTTTCTCAAAATACTAGTTAGCACTTACATGAAGTCCCTTACATACCCCTCCACAATAAAATTAGTACTTTTCATCATTCCACTAGCTCTACAAAAGTACCACCGCACACATCAACATGATAACTTATAGACAACCACAAATATGACAAGGTATGTGTTTTATTTCTTATTTTAAAAACTAATAATTTCTTTGTACATATATTTCAATCCACATGGTCCTCCTAACCCCTTGCATGCCAAGTGTCATTTCATAACACAAATGGAAACCATTAGTCATCATTATGATATTTATGGACGTGGGAAATGAAGGTGTAGTATTGAGCTATCAAAATTCAAATCATGTGTATTATTTCTCATCTATGCAAGCTCTATTAGACACATAAGCAATAATGGTGACATCATAATTTTCTTTCTTTCCCATGTTTCATAGATACATATGCCATTTTGCATGTAACTCATCAACCATCTTTTTTTGTAAACAAAACTGAGCGTTGTTGAATTAAGAATAGAGTACTATCCAAAGCTTATTCCCATTTTCCTACTTACCAACCTATAGTTAGCTAAAGATAAACACAATGGGATTGAAGTGGAAGGCAAATCCAAACTCCACTCAAAAGGTAGTCAAAAATGAGGAAGTATCCATAGTCTTTAGAGTGGTAGGATGGTTGGGGTTCCTTGAGAAATTTGAAGGCTATGACAATGACCTGGTGGAGGAATTTATTCAAAATTTCTAGGATACACATTTGATGATGTGAGAGAGAAAAATAAAGGTAAGCCTCACTACCATGACTACCATTACTAAATTTCCTATTGAAGGCTTAGATAATTTCCATCCCAAACTTAGCTCTTATAATTCAAAATAATCGAATCCTTCCATGAGGAAGGGGAGGCCATGCCACAACTAGTAGTGGCTAAAAGGGGAAATAATAATGGTATTAATAGGGACAACCTTCTAGAGCTATGTAAGATTGTTGTCATGTGGATTATGAGATTTTTCACTTGTGAAGGGCAATATGACATTGCGGTACGATCTACAATGAAAATGTCAACCCATATATGCCATGGTTCCCATAAACCAAAATTGTAGGTCAATTTTCTAGGTTATTTGAAGCATCATGACCTCATTTAGTTATTATGCAAGAACCAAATTTTGAATAATCAAATAGAGGAGGGAAAATTGTTGAATTTTTTGGAAAATCTCACAAAAATTAGAAGAATATTCTAGATCCCTTGGCTACTACTCCAAGTGCCACTATAGAACATCCAATCATTGATAGGAAAGAGCTTGGTTCTATAGAGAAGCCAAGGCTCCACCAACATTCAAGAAAAGTAACTATAAATTGATCAACCAATGACTATGTCACCAAAAGTACCATCAATTATCTATCCAATTTATTCATAATACATTGAGGTAATTGCCTTAGGATTTGAGTAGGAAGTAGAGTAGAAGAGGGGAAAGAGACTAGTCAAAAAGACCTCTTAGCTCTAAAGGAGCAAGAGGCACAAAAATTTAGCACATCCATCTTCTACCCTTGAAGAGGCTACCTCCTTAGAAGAGCATATCGCTATAGAGGCCATCCAAAGTTTAGCTCAGTCAAGATCAATGGGTGCATCTATCTCTCTACCTTTGTAGTTGCATCACCTCAGCAACCTAACATTGGAACATGGGAGGAATGCTTCCAACCCCTAGAGATTCCACCCACAAGGGATGTTCCTATTAGGATAAGGTGTCATTAACCTTGCAATCCTAAGTCATTTTCATGTGTCTCCATGATCCTTGGAATGTGTTCTTGGACACCTAGAGACATGAGAGATAAAATATTTATTATTTATTTGTCTATGACTAATTATAGCTACATTCATAAAGGTGGGACCCACTTGGATTTGCATGAATCTTTCTTGAGTCCATTGTGGGCATCCACTTTGTAAAGATCAAAGGTGGGGCCAATTTTGATTTGCATGAATTGCATGTTGTTGCATGCACTTTGCATGAGTCTTTTGTGGGAGTTCACTTTGGAGGTGGGATCCTTATGGACTTGCATGTGCATGCATTTTGTTTTATGTTTCTTGCATGTCATCCAAATTGGGGTGCCAAGGCTTGCATGTGTTTTGCATGTCATTGGTAAGTAATTGAACACTCATTGTTGTTAGTATTTGATTGGCTATGGATTGGGTACCCATGAGAAGGCTATGAGAAGACTTATTGCAATTCACTAATTTTATTGGTTGTCCAAAAAGGAAGGCGTATGGTTTTTTCTTGTAGTTTTTGAAACTTGTTTTGAGAAACCACAATGGTATTCTCACATCTATCTCTTCTATATATTGGTGCCTTTGGTTCATGGTATTATGAGAGATTTTGTAGGTTGAAGGAGTAATGAAGTATTGTCAAAATTTAGAGATAAATGTTGTGTTGATATAAACTTCTTCGAAAGATTAATACAATCATTGGATCTCTCTGGGTGTGGAGTTTTTTCTTTCAAGGGTTTCTCAATGTAAACATTGTGCTATGTGTTTGATCTTTTGCTACATTTTTACCTTGTGTTGTGAGATCTTGCATTCTTATGTCACTGATTTGTGTCTCTTTATTGCTGCTATCTTATGGTGATGTTATCTTCCATTTATTGATGTTTTAAGTTCATCTAAGGTGGTTATATCAAGCATGTTAAAGTGGCTGATTTTTAGCATCATAAAGAAGTTGAATCTCTTCATGGTATTTCAAGTATTAAGCAACTTAATTTCAGATTTGCACACAATTTTTAGATTTCTATTTTGTAGTAGTCAAAGCCTTGTGTCTCACCAATTGATATCATATCTTGGTTATTTGATGCTTAACAATTGGATTAGAGATTGTTCATTTATTTCAACAATTCCTTCAACTCTAGGGAGCTCGCTAATAGAAAATCCTCTAGTAGAAATCATTAATGTACCTTTAGAGAGTCCACCTAAAGGCTTCATTCCACCACTCCTGGGTAGTCTTCCTCTAAAGGAATTTATTCCACCACTTCCAAAAAGCCCATAGCCATAATCTAGTTTTCCATCATTAGAGAATTTCCCCCTCCTCTAGAGCAAAGGGCCTAGAAGGGAAAGAAGAAATCCAACAACCTTCAAAGAGTCTTCTATCATAGACTATTATTTTACCTCTAGATGATCCTCTAGAGGAAGTCATTCCTTCACCCAAGCTATAAATCTCATCATCTCAAGGGATGGACCTAAAAACAAAGGAGGAGGCCCAACAATCTCTAGGAAGTCCTATCTTTCGAAGTGCAAAGAAAGGCAAAGCACCATTGTAGTCAACTAAGGAGCAATAGAGGTTTGAATCACCTTCAAAATCCCAAGAGATAAATCAAGTACTAGAACTTTCTTGGGCGCTGAGATTTTGATTTCATAACAACATCAAGAAATAGATAGGTTAAATCTTATGCTTGCTAAAAAGAATACATTAATTTTATCTTTGAATGAGAAATTAGATAAATAGTCAAAATTATTGTTAGAAAAAGAAAATGAAATGTATAAAGATTCCAAAGATGAGAATCTTTGAGAAGCCATCTCCATTAGGGATGACAAGATCTAGAAATTATCGAGAAATTGGTAAGTGCTTGCATTCCAAGAAAAGAACCAAGAATATTCCAAATGGAAATGCCAATGTAATATTAACTCATTTCAAAATGTGTCACTATAATTCGTAGAAGATAAACCTTCTGTGAGGCCTACTCTTTTCTAATATTTTATTTTGCACCTAATAGACTTGCTTCTAACATTATTACCCATGAGCTTATACATTATGAGTCAAATTGTGATTATAATGGATTTCTTATAGTAATTAGACTTTAATATTATGATCTTGATTAGTGTGGATTTTAGTATTGTTTTATATGAAAAGGGAGCGGGTGATGAATGTGTGAATGTGGTTTAGATCCTCCCTTCTCATCAAACATTCAAGGACATATCAACCGAGTTGAATCTCTACTAAGCGAGAGCATTCACCTAACAGGTTGGGTTGTCACTTGGAATGATGTGGAAGCTCAGATGTTATCAAACAATATCTCAATTTAATGCTCAAGTACTCTTAAAACCCTAAATAAGCAAAACACTAAGCAAATTGATGAATTACGACAAATCCTTTTAGATTAAGATAGTAGGTAGAGGATTATAACTGATCATTTTTCTAAGTTCAGGATGTGGAATAGTCGAGGACAATACTACTAGTGCCCCTATCCAGGGTACTATTTTCTGAACAGAATCTGGATCTCCTCCCGACACTGATATTCACTGTATCTTTCATTTCTACTCTAGAAAAGGTGGAGGACACTGGCACTAGAGCCCGTGTCTCGAAATGTTGAACTCTATCTTCTTTCTTTCATACCTTAAATCCTTGTTGTCTGCAACCTCTTTCTGTAAATCCACTCCATGAAACTTGGTACTGATGTAGAGTGCACAGTGGAAGTACTTCAAAATAGGGGTGAATACCCATCAAACCTAAAAACATAGAGAGAATATTGCTTAATCAGCTTTAAATACCCTTCTCAAGGTCCAAATAATATTGAACCACACACATTCCTCATTATCAGCGAGACTACATACCATCGGCGAGCTTAAAAATCCTTCGGCCAATAGGTCGATGCCACCATGACTCCGTTTGACTTCACTTCTAATGGACATGCCATCATTGACTCTTATCGGCTAGACAGACCGCTATCGACGACTTTATATCCTTTCACACCAAAATCTTACTCACTCCGATACGAGACTCTAAGTCCCTCACCTATCAGCACACTTGAAAACCCTTCCGCCGATACATTCGGATCACCCCGATGACCCTTTGAACCACCACCGTCGATGTGACTTAGATCATCAGCGGAACCTTATTCTCTTCTTCTGATATGCTGATAGGTTTCAGCCATCGATGTGACTTGCTTCGTCAGTGAATGCTTACAAGCTCTAGCCAATGCGCTAATGTATCAACTTAGTACATGTTTAGCATGACTTGCTACTACCGGTGGTTTAAAGTTTCTTTACCCTAATTTCACTGTTACGATTAGTCACCTTTTGTATCTGACGAAAGATACATTCTCAATATGCTTTCTTAACATACATTTATGATATGCATACGTAATATACATTCGGTGAAACTTATGCTTATGTATGTTTCTTTGGTGAGACTGACGTTGTTCTCCACCGATACCCTCCTATTGGTCTAATGTCGTAGATCGGTATGACTTTCCAAATGTTTCCCTGAGGGCTGTATTGCACCAATGACAATCTCTGCAACTTTGCAACTGAACAACTCACACAGACACAACAAAAACTCAACATAATGGAAAATGATCTACTCCTAAGGAAGTCATTCCACTGATTTTGAAGAAATCTCAACTAGTGGAATGCTTTCGATCTACATTCCGTTCAATAGAGCCTTACTCAGATATACACAACAAAATAGAATTTCTTGTTCCTCTGAGAATATACATACAAATCGATTCTCCCTCTCTCTGTTCATTTTTCACTCTCTTCTTAATGAACACAGACTGACTATATAGACTCACGTTGGTAGTTGCATACGATGGAAGGTGAATCACCCTACAGCCACTTCTGCCATTTAGTTACACTCATTCAGTTTGGTTACAATCTTTAATGACACGTATACAGACTCAACATTATGTCGTTACTCGGCCAACTAAGATTCAATATGGTGCTCAGGCCTTACAAACATGACAATTTGGACAAAACAGAATATGCATGGAATCCCCTAGATTCTCAGTGTCTTGGGGTGCTCCTGCACCAGGTACCTGTAACCTGCAATCACAAAGGAGTGTAGGAGGGGTTTGTGGTGTTTGGAGGCTTGCCTCGGTCAAGCCCCCAGAGAGACATTCAAGTCTTCCAAACACCATTGTTAGATTAGAGTGCATATCCCTACGAGATAGAGGCAAAAATCCAAATGATAAATGATAAAAAACACAATAGATGTCACCTTGAAGTGTAGATCTCATGGAAGGAAGATGCTCTTCATGCCATGAGGAGATGAAGTCAAACCTACAATCACAAACAAAATAACAACAAAATACCTCTCTGCAACATAATGAATGCCTTGAATCACTTTTGCATAAAGTCACAAGTTCACAATGTCCATCTAGTTTGCAAATGAAGTCCTAAACATGCTTATATACGCAACTACAAACATTCCTGCTAAGAATTTTGTAATTCAAACTTGAGATGTCAGCATAGGACCTAAATAATAGTCATAAAACTAACATTTAAATTTAGGGCAAACCCAAAATAGGGCATGACTAGGGCACTAGTGCCCAAGTCCACCCTCCCATTTTTGTTCGGGGATCATCAAAATAGCATCCCCTAGGTCCTATTTTCTATAAGACTTTAGGGTTTTCTCATCGAGATTCACAATTATCACACAAGATGCTCTAAATGCATTCTAAGGACCTGGGAGCTAAACCTTAAGAGGGAAAAGCCCCCCAGGGGACAATTTCTAACATAAAATTTAGCCCCTACTTTAATGTATGTATAAATGCAAGGCCCATACATGCATTAAAGTACGGTCAACAAACACAGCAAACACACTAAGCGCAATGAAGACACACCAAACACATTGAAGACAGTAATAGGCATGCAAAACACGGAGAAGACAACACTGAAGACACACAAAACACAATTAATATAGTGAATGCAATGATTATTTCTTTTTTATTTTCTCATATATGAAATGCAAATGGAAGTACAAGGAAAGTAAACACACAACCCAAATGCAGGAGGAGCTCATTGCCATCAGTCTTGAAACTACATAAGGGGCAACAGACACGCCAAACAAATCTCAAAGTGGAGGAGCTCATCGCCACCAGTCTTGAAACTACAATTGAGAACAAACATGCCATACAAATCCCAAAGCATAGGAGGCACTCATTGCCACCAGTCTTGAAACTATGCTTGGGAACAAACACACCATACACACACACATGGAAGACACATCATTTTAAATTCATTTAAATGTCCTGTCATAGATCCACCTTCAACCATTTTCAAATTAAACAAACGCTTCATGAGAAATACCTTATTTGAGGCTGAGGGTTTTTCATACAATTTAGCCAAAGCTTTCATTAGACCATCTGTTGTCTTTGCTTCCATTATATTGAATGCCACTGATGGTGCCAGGCACAATCGAATGGTTCCTAGTGCCTTTCTGTCAAGAAGATTCCAATCCTCATCAGACATTGTTGCCGGTTTCTTGGATACTCCTTCCAATGGCATCCATAAATCCTTTTGATAGAGGTAATCCTCCATCTGCATCTTCCATAACTGATAGTTCTACCCATTGAATTTATCGACCTTCAATTTACCCTCGTCTGCCATTGCTCCCACTCAACCGTGAGACTTTCTTGCAAATGATAATCGAACACAACCCGCTCTGATACCACTTGTTAGGCTTAGCCAACAGAAGATATCGATTAAATGCAAATAAAGATTAAACAGAGGAATGGAAATACACCAAAATAATAACAGCGAGAGTCAAGTTTTAACGTGGTTCACCCAAACTTGGGCTACATCCACCAAACAGAGAGTCCAATATTATTATCCAGTAAATCAAACTGATTACAATCAGTAATCCCTGCAACTCAATACCACTGCAAAATGCTACAATACTATATATCAAAACCCTAACCCTTAGCCGCTTTTTATCATGCCTTTTTGTCTATTACAAAAATAGGGTTTTCTTATGTTGGTCACAAAAATAGAATTTTTTTATGTTGGCTCTAAAAAAAATTTCTCGGGGGCTGCGCCCCCGAACCCCGATGAGGATACATGGCTAATGTACAGTACTTTCCTGATTAGTTGCCACCTACCAACAAAATTTAGCCCCTACTTTAATGTATGTATAAATGCAAGGCCCATACATGCATTAAAGTACAGTCAACAAACACAGCAAACACACCAAGCACGGTGAAGACACACCAAACACATTAAAGACAGTAACATGCATGCAAAACACGGAGAAGACAACACTGAAGACACACAAAACACAATTAATATAGTGAATGCAATGATTATTTCTTTTTCATTTTCTCATATATGAAATGCAAATAGAAGTACAAGGAAAGTAAACACACAACCCAAATGCAGGAGGAGCTCATTGCCACCAGTCTTGAAACTACATAAGGGGCAATAGACACTCCAAACAAATCTCAAAGTGGAGGAGGAGCTCATTGCCACCAGTCTTGAAACTACAATTGAGAACAAACACGCCATACAAATCCCAAAGCATAGGAGGCGCTCATCGCCACCAGTCTTGAAACTATGCTTGGGAACAAACACACCATACACACACACATGGAAGACACAGAGAAAACATGGCAAACAAGTGATGGAAGAAACCTATTGCTAGGTTCACAGCCATCTCAGGCACATTATAGGCACACACCAATGATTGGGCTTTGCCACAACAATCACCGAAGACACACTGAAGGGTTAGGATAGTCTCAAATCCGCCCCACCTGCTCGAAGGACTTTTAGAAAACGACAGGATGTGCAATCTCCTTGAGAAATACACCATCCCTACCTCCGCAGAGGACTTAAAATAAAAAGGATATGCATGATATCCTACCTCTGCAAAGGGCTTAAGTGATTGCAATATAAAAAGAAAGATGTGCACTCGCTTGGAGATACAACATCTCACCTCTACAGAGGGCCTACAAGTACACTTTGTTAATACCAAAATCATCAGAAAGATTACTTTATATATGCCCCCACCTTAAGGTGGTTGATATCATGTACCAATATCAAGCATGTTAAGGTAGAGAGAAAACACATAAGGGAACACGAGCTCTCACAAAGCCCATGTTCCTAGAGGTGACATGTACTTTACAATCGCCAAATGTTCCCACAAACACACAATTTCCTACAAGAAAAGGTGTTAGCATCCATATAATCTTGATAAACAACAATGCATGTAATCATTCATATCAAGAGCCAAGCAAGGCAAAATCCAAGATAAAAAAAGTGCACGGAGTAGCAGTATTGTTATGTTTTGTAAGTGCAATAAGACAACATCAAGATATCACACGGAGTGATTCTACTAACCAAGCGTCGGATAATATATATCAACCCCATTGTCATGTATGGACTAGGTCCATTTTTTTATTTCTTGCTGAACAGAAACTAGGTCCGTATTAGTATTATATGTTTTTTGTTATTCGCCAGCTAGATAGAACCAATAGAAGAAGGTAAACAATAAATCAAGAGAGGATAAACAAGTGCCCTAGGGATAGTCACGTCAAAGGGTACCCCCAAGTCACCAACCGCAACGATATGATCATAAGACACAACACACAACAATGAAAATAGAGAAGTAATATAGAAGAATGATGATACAAATAGAAGAAGGGTCACAATAGAGGCGGTCTCCTAGTATCCTTGACCTTACAAGAGAATCAAGGGTCATCCTAGGAGGCCTAAACAACACATAACACATCACGAGGGAAACACAACACGGAGGTAAATGCTTAGAAATACTTACCTTATTCATCCCAATGTTGATAACATACATATCTAGGAAGAGGCCACCCTTGAGAGCAATTATAATATTTGCTACAATGAGTGTGGCTTAAAGATGGAGAAATATTTACCTGATTCAAAGGGATGCTTCTCGGCGGACAATTCTTGTCTATCAACCCAGGATATCTCACATGTCATTTTGCTCTTGTTGAAATTGCATTAACATTGAGTTTAGGATGACAAGAAGCATTCTTTTATTTAAAAGGATTATATCCAATGCCACTTGAGTAATGTCTTGAAGCGGATTCTATGGGTACTTGAATCGCTTGTTGATTTACACCACATCTATTACCTACATAATCATAGTTGTTATAAAGGATTTTAAATCCTTGACCATAGAGGGATGTCATTTCCTTAGAAGATGGTGAAGTCTCATAGGTCTCATAATTTGTAGTATAAGAGTATTGTCTTTGTTTTCTATCAAGGAAGCTTTAGGTTTCTGATGTAGGAGCATCCCTGGTTCAAGAGCAATCTTGCATCAACCAAAAACATTTGCATTTCAGTTTGTTTGCAGTTCAGTCAGTAGCAGTTTCTATATTTTGGTCTGCATTCTACTACAGTTGAGTTTCATATCTTGCAGAGTTGGAATTAGCATCTAGATTCATTCATCTACATCATATCTAGAATTTAGAGCATTTGGATTAAGTACTAGAAAGTTATCATTATCAGAAGATTAGTTGTTTTCTCATAACAGAGTATCCTGACAGTCTCTGATAATCAGCTAAAGGATAAGACTTGCATAGCATTCCTTGACTTGTGGAGCCTAACGATACATCATTCAATGATCTTTGGTTTGTGGCCAACTTTCCCCGAGATCCGTACATCATTCCATTCATTTGTGGAGGTGTTCTACATGATTAGGTCTGACCTATCCATGTACACACATTATAGCTCTTCATTGGAGTTTGTGACCTTCCTTGGCTGACACGGAGGAACCTTTTGTACTGGAGATTATATATAAGGATGAAATAGATCCCTAGGAAAGAAATGAATCACATTGTGATAGTTAATAGTTTAGATTTTGTGTGAAGGAGCTTCAAAGCTAAATCTAGCACTTATTTTGATATTCTGAAGTCAGGCCTTTGAGCCCTAATTGTAATCCCACATGATGCTGGATAGATTGTATTTGAATTCTATGATATACTGAATGACTAAATCTTCATTTGTTTAATATCTTTGACTTGTTTCCGTTGTGTTTACTCTTGTTGCATGGCCTGGACAATTCATTCTATGAACCCTCCTACTATGACTGCACCAAGTGGTATCAAAGAAAAAGTTTGAATCTTTGGGGAGCGAATTGAGCAAAGTTGGTGTGTATGAGGGAAATTGACTATGATAAACTAACAAAATCAAAAACCAATAACATAAAGAGAATGAATCTAAATAAAATCCATTACTAATAAGTCAATGAAATATGAAAGTTTTTACCGAGATTTGTATTGTTCCCTTTGGATGAATGTGGATTGCTCAATAGTAATGTAAAACCATGGTTGCAACAAGCAAGTAGAGTGCTCAAAGATCAATGTCAAAAGATCATGAAGTTGCTCAATCGATGCAATGTATGCTCAAAGTGCTGTTAAGTATGCCTGAGAATAAGTGATCGAAGAGGCTTAATCAAGGAGATGAGGGGGGGTTATATAGGTTTCAATGAAGATCGATCAACGGTCCAGATAATTCAGAAGAATCAGCGGAGGAGAACAGTTGAGGAATGTGCAACGAATAAGAAGAAGACAAGTGTCACACAAAAGTTGTTTTATTTGAGTTAATCACTTTCTTTTCTAAAGATAAGACATGCTTTTCATAAATTAGAAAGTTTTTTTCTAATTTAAGAGAAATTGATAAAAACAAGGTTGAGTGAATAGATAACTCAACTTAAGATTTGCTTTTACATGATTTGAGAGAAATTAAATAATAAATTATTTAATTGTGTGTGCATGGAGAAGAAGATTTATTTTTAGAAGATTTGAAAGATATTTGTAGATAAGAAAGCAAATTAAATAAATAAATTTATTTAATTATTGTGCATGATTTGGAAGAATAAATAAAATATTTGATTTATTTTATTTTTGGAGAATGAGAGAATTTAAATAAATTTGATTTGATTTATTCAAATTTGGAAGAATTAATTTGATTTAATTAAATAATTGGGAATTATTTAATTGTTTGGATAAGAGAGAAATTTGTGGTGAATTAATTAAATAATGGGATTTATTTAATTAATGGAGACTTGAAATTTGGAAAGAAGATAATTATCTAATTAAATAATTAAAATTATTTAATTGTGGAAGAATAATAGAGGAATTTGATTTAATTAATTAAATAAAGAGCATTTATTCAATTAATGTCGAAAGTATGCGATTTAAAAGAATTTGGTGAAATTAATTAAATAATTAGATTATTTAATTAACGTTGAAATGTAGGTGATTAGAAGAATTAGATGAAATGCAAGTAGTGCGACGACTTGGTCATTTTAGGGTGTTTACAGTTGGTGAAGGAATTCTATAAGATCTTGTTGTGGACAGATATCCAAATTGAGGTAGGTTACTTGTGTTCCAACTGATCGCCGATTGTGAGGCAGTTGTCACCTTGTAGCCCGATTACTGAACTTGAGGCAGTTTGCACTTGATCCTAGGAAGAATGCCACTGAGGAGAGTTGTTGCTATTGGAACAATGGCTAGTAGAATGGATGAAATGATGGAGATGGTGAAAATGATGCAAATTCATTTGGACATTGTTGAAGAAGATAAGCGAAGAGGATTGACACCGAGACCTAATGTTGAAAGTGATGATGAAGAATTTTAATCTATTGAACAAATTGGCAAAACCCTAGGAGGTGATGAAGAAGAAGAATCAGATCAAGTAAAGATGTTGCGAGCTATTTCAAAGATTGGAAAGAGACCTAGAGTTGATTTGCCAAACTATACTGGTAATTTGAACCCTGAAGAATTGATTGACTAGATAAATGACATAGAAGAATACTTTAAATATGAAGAAGTTGAAGATCCAAAGAAGGTGAAATTTGCAAAAATAAAATTGAAAGGACATGTTGCTTTATGGTGGAAAGAAGTTCAGTTGGATAGAAACAGAAGAGGAAAATAAAAGATTACAAAGTGGGATAGGATGGTCACAAAATTGAAGAATCAGTTTATACCTACTGACTATGAGTTGGAGCTACTGAAAAGATTGTAGAACCTGAGACAAAAGGAGAAATCTGTGGAGTACACTGAAGAATTTCATAAGGTGATTATAAGGATAGGACATAGTGAAGCAAGCAAGGAGAAAGTGGCTAGATACATCAATGGACTGAGATTGAGCATTCAAGAAGAACTAAGCTTGGTAAGGATGATATCTTTGGAAGAATCATATCAGTTTGCCCTAAAAATTGAAGAGAAACTTAATAAAAGGCATGATCTGAGACAGAGAGGCAGAGGAGGTAAATTTCAGAGAGGTAGAACATTTTCCTAAGGAGATAGATCATTTGTGGAGTAGAACAAGCCTAACAACCCATTCAAGAAGGATGACAGAGATAATAATGCTTACTGGAGAGATGACAAAAGTTTTTACCAGAGAGGAAACCCTAGTGCATACTAGAATGAAGGATATAGAAGAGAGGGAAGAGGATTTGATAAGAGAACATTCAGAGGTACTTGTTTCAAGTGTGGAGGTGGACATAGAGCGTTCGAATGTAATCAGGGTAGCACAAGTAAGAAGATAGAGAACAGTGGGAGAGCAACTTATATTGAAGAACTTGTTGAATCACCTAGTTTTGTTGGTAAACCGGAGAAAGGAGAATCATTGGTGATGAGGAGAGCACTATTTCAAGCAGAGACAAATGAGGAACCACCATAGAGGAAAATTTTGTTCATAACTAGATGCAAATTAGAAGGTAAGTGTTGTAAAGTTGTAATTGATAGTGGTAGTTCAGATAACCTAGTTTCAGAAGAGATGGTGACTAAGTTCAAGTTGGAAAGATTGAAACACCCTAAACCCTATCAGATAGCATGGATTCAGGATGATCATAAGGTACTGGTGAATGACCAATGTTTGGTGAAATTTCATATTGGATCTTATCATGATGAAGTTTTGTGCGATATTATGCCTATGGATGTTTGTCATATCTTGTTGGGTCGACCTTGGCAGTATCATAAAAAATCTATACATGATGGGAGAAAGAATACATACACTATAACAGAAAATGGAAAGAGAATTACCTTAATTCCTTTGGAGGATGATCCTAAGAATGAAGTATGTGGAAATGCTAGAATTTGTTTGGTAGACAGAAGAAAATTTCTGGATCGTTTGAGACATGAGAATATGTGTTATGCTTTGATTCCTAAGAAGCCTAAAACATTGAAGGAGTCTGGAGGAGATAACAAAGTTGCTGACAGAGTATGAAGACATCATATCAGATAATGTGCCTAAAGGATTGCCACCTATAAGGAGTATCAGTCATCACATGGATCTTATACATGGAGCAAGTTTGCCTAACAAAGCAGTACACTGAATGACACCGATAGAGAATGAAGAGTTAAACAAATAGATACAAGAGTTGTTGAGGAAAGGTTTGATCAGAGAAAGTTTGAGTCCTTGTGCAGTACCTACAGTGTTAGCACCTAAGAAAGATGGAGAATGGAGAATGTGTACTGACTCTAGAGCAATAAACAAGATCATAGTTAAGTACAGATTTCCTTTACCTAGGATGGATGATATCATGGATTGTTTGAGTGGAGCATGATATTTCACAAAGATAGACTTGAAGAGTGGATACCATCAGATCAGAATCAGAGAGGGAGATGAATGGAAAACTTCTTTTAAGACAAATGAAGGATTGTATGAGTGGTTAGTGATGCCTTTTGGATTGACAAATGCACCGAGTACTTTCATGAGATTGATGAATGAAGTTTTGAAGAAATTTTTGAGTAAGTTTGTGGTTGTATACTTAGATGATATTCTAATTTTTAGTAAGACAAAAGAAGAACATTTGTGGCATATTAGACAAGTTTTACAGAGGTTGAGAGAAGAAAATTGCTGATAAACATCAAGAATTGTAATTTCATGAAGGAAGAACTAGTGTACTTAGGATTTGTGATTTTTGTGGAAGGATTGAAGATGGACCCTGAGAAAGTAAGAGAAATTGTTCAATGGCCTACACCGGAGAGCCTTAGGGAGGTTAGATCATTTCATGAATTGGCTAGTTTCTATCGAAAGTTCATCAGAAATTTTAGTTCAGTATGTAGCCCTATGACAGAGAAAAGGAGAGGTGATAGGAAAGACTTTTGGACATCAGGAGCAGATAAAAGTTTTGAATTGCTGAAGCAAAAAGTGATAGAGCAACCTGTGTTGGCATTACCAGATTTCAATAAGGTATTTCAAGTTGATTTGGATGCAAGTGGGATTGTAATTAGAGCAGTATTAAGTTAAGAAGGTAGACCTGTAGCATATTTTAGTGAAAAGTTAAATGATGCAAGGAGAAGATATTCAGTTTATGATCAAGAGTTCTATGCCATAATTCAAGCCTTGAAGAAGTGGAGACATTACTTGTTGCCTAAGGAGTTTGTACTATATACAGATCATCAAGATTTCTAGTATTTGAATAGTCAAGGTAAGTTGAATCAGAGACATATGAGATGGGTAGAGTTCATGTAGAGTTACACTTTTGTGTTGAAGCATAGGAGTGGAAAATCAAACAAAGTTGTCGATGCGTTGAGTAGAAGAAGAAACTTGTTGACAGAAATGAGAGTTGAAGTGTTGGGTTTCAATGAATTGAAGAACATGTATGAGGGAGACACTAATTTTGCAGAACCTTGGAAAGCATGCAAGGAACCTATTGTGATAGATAGGAGTAAGTGGCTGGATTATTTCATTCAAGAAGATATGTTGTTTAGAAGAAGTCAGTTGTGCATACTTAAGAGTTCAATGAGAGATAATTTGATCAAGGAGAAACACAGTGGTGGATTGGTAGGACATTTTGGCATTGATAAGACAGTGGCTTTAGTAAGTGAAAACTACTTTTGGCCTCAGATACATAAGGATGTTAGGATATTTGTGCAGAGTTGTAGAGTTTGTCAAGTTACAAAAGGGAGTAGTCAGAATATTGGATTGTATAAACCTTTGACAGTACTGGAGAGACCTTGGGAAGACATAAGCATGGATTTTATAATGGGATTTCCAAAGACACGGAGAGGACATGATTCAATATTTGTAGTGGTGGACAAATTTTTGAAGATGGCTCATTTCATACCTTGTAAGAAGACAACTAATGCAGTGCATGTAACATACCTATTTTTCAAGGAGATTGTGAGATTACATGGATTACCTAAGAGTATAGTTTCAGACAGAGACACAAAATTTGTTGGATATTTTTGGAAGACACTTTGGAAGAAAATGAAGACAGATTTAAAGTTCAATTTAGCTTTTCATCCACAGACTGATGGACAAACAGAGATAGTGAATAGGAGTTTGGGAAACTTGTTGAGATGCTTGGTTAGAGAGAAAGTTGGAAGTTGGGATTTGATTCTTTCACAAGAAGAGTTTGCATACAATAATTTAGTAAATAGGAGTATTGAAAGAACACTGTTTGAGATTGTTACCGGAGTAAAACCTAGAGGAGTTGCCGAATTGAGAGACATTGGTATGGAAGAAAAAATAAGTGCAGAAGCAGAGGAATTTGTAGATCACATGAAGACAGTGCATAATCATGTGAAGAAGCATTTGGAGGATATGAACATTAAGTATAAGGAAAACGCAGATGAGAAGAGAAGACATAAGGAATTTGAAGTCAGAGACGAAGTGATGGTATACTTGAGAAAAGAGAGATTTCCAGTTGGTACTTATAACAAGTTGAAGATGAAGAAGTTTAGACCTTGTAAGATTCTCAGAAAATTTGATTCAAGAAATGCATATGAAGTGGAGTTACCAGAGACATTGGGTATATCACCTGTTTTCAACATTGCATACCTTTATCAGTATCATGAAGTAGAGTTTAGTGACAGCATGGAAGAAGACTTGAAGAAGAGTTACCACAACAAGCACTAGAGCATATTGAAGACATCTTAGATAGTAGAGTTGGACATAGCACTAGAGGAAGACAATACAAAGAATATCTTATGAAGTGGAAAGGCAGACCGGAAGAAGATTCATCATGGATTTCTCAGCTGAGGTGGACCGTCTTGGTTCTCCCCTAGCCCCAGCAAAATGAGGGACTCACTTTTTCAATAATCTCAGATGTCTGATGTAGGAGCATCCCTAGTTCAAGAGCAATCTTGCATCAACCAAAAACATTTGCATTTTAGTTTGTTTACAGTTTAGTTTGTTTCCTTTCATTTTTCAGTTCAGTCAGTAGCAGTTTCTATATTTTCATCCGCATTCTACTGCAGTTGCATTTCACATCTTGCAGAGCTAGACTTAGCATCTAGATTCATTCATCTACATCATATCTAGTTTTTAGATCATTTGGATTAAGTACCGGAAAGTTATTGCTATCAAAAGATCAGTTGTTTTCTCATAACATAGCATCTTGACAGTCTCTGATAATCAACTAAAGGAGAAGACTTGTGGAGCATTCCTTGACTTGTGGAGCCTAATGACACATCATCCAATGATCTTTGGTTCATTTCCAAACTTTCCCTGAGATTCGCACATCATTCCATTCATTTGCGGAGGTGTTAAACATGATTAGGTCTGACCTATCCATGTACACACGTTACAGCTCTTTATTGGAGTTTGTGACCTTCCTTGGCTGACGCAGAGGAACCTTTTGTACTGGAGATGATATATAAGGATGTAATAGATCCCTAGGAAAGCAGTGAATCACATAGTGATAGTTAATAGTTTAGATTTTGTGCAAAGGAGCTTCAAAGCTAAATCTAGCGCTTATTCTGATATTATGAAGTCAGGCCTTTGAGCCCTAATTGTAAGCCCACATGATGCCAGCTAGATTGTATTTAAATTCTGTGATATACTGAATGACTGAATCTGCATTTGTTTCATATCTTTGAGTTATTTCTGTTGTGTTTACTCTTGCTGCACAGCCTGGACAGTTCATTATGTGAACCCTCCTACCATGATTGCACTAGTTTCTCAGGTATTTCAAAAGATTTCTTGGATGAGAACGATATGACTTTTGATGTGTCAGGGTTATGAAGTTTATATTCCCCTACACTGCAAGGATTAAAATCTAATGAACCCCAATCGTCACCAAAAAGTGCATTTGATATTTTAGAGTCTTGTACAACATTATCTGTGGCAAGAGGTTTTGATGAATCATCTCATAAATTGTTTATGGTCATATGATTGTAAACTTGTTTTTGCATTTCAATATGTAAAAAATTATCTGATTCAAGATTAGCGTGTATGGTGCGGAGCTTGTCTTGATAAATAAACTTTATTAATCTATGAAGGGTAGACGGAATGCCCCCATGGCATGAATCCACAATCTACTGAGAATCATATTATATGAAAGCGAATCGGGTATGACATGAAAAAGGGTAGGTAAAGTCACAGGACCCACCTTTACAGGTAAGGTTATAGTACCTACTGATTTTCTACTATGATTATCAAAGCCACGAATGCTAAGTTTATCCGGTTTGATTTTTGATGTGTCAGCCTTTATTTTCTGTAGTAAGTCCATGCCACAAACATTGAGAGTCGATCCATTGTCTATCATAACTCGCTTTACCAACTTTGTATATATCGTGACAAATATTATAAGCGGATCATATTGGTTTTGAACTTTAATTGATGGTAATTCATGTGGTTGAAAGAGAATATCAGTTTTTGTCGCATGCATGAGCTATCTAATATAGCTGCTACATCATTAGGCTTAGCAGTAGGTGGTACAATCACATTTTGTAAAGATTCTTGGAGCATTCCATGGTGTGTAGGCGGCATTTGTATTAAATCCCAAAGAGAGATCTTAGCTAGGGTAGCATGAAGCTCTTTGACAAGATCATATTCTTGACTATTTTTATGAGTAAGACGATGTGGTGGAGGGAGCATAAGTTGAGAACATGGAAGAGAGATGGGCATATGAGGTGCTTGCTTACTTTACTTTTTATTGCAGGTGTTTTATGTGTGAGCAATCATGGGATGTTGTGGCTCATTTTGAACACCTTGATTTCTCTAAGTAATTTGTCTTGCATAGTTTAAGATGTAATTGAGGGGTCTAGGTGGTCTTGTATCTCCTTGAACTGTAATCACTGGTTTTAAGTAAGAAGATGCACTAGGTGCCACTCGCATGATCATCTTAGGAAAATTGATACAAATTTGATTAGTGAATATTGAATTAACATGGTTTCCCTCTTTATTATATCCAACATCTATCCCTAAAGGATTTAATGTGAGAGACCTTTTCTCATCCACTAATGCTACATCTTGGCTAGGGAGAGCATTGGAATGAGAGAAAGGTAAGGTGTTGTTAGGAAGTTTAGGTGTTGTATCATTAATAGGGATATCCATAGTATTCTTGTCTAAGGTTCCTGGACATTCAACTATAGGAGTAGGATAACTTATGTAATCATCATCATCATCATATGTTTTAGCTATTAATTCCAAAGCATTAAGAGAAATTTCACACTCATCATTCTCAATGTGTTTTGTTAAATATTCTACTACCCAAGGGTATGTATTCATGAGAGATGTGAAGTTGTCAAAATTAGATACATAGTCAAGGATTTCAAATGAAGAGAATTTAAAGATATCCTTGTGATACATAGCTTGTAGATAAGTGAGAACATGAGGATTCATATTAAGAAATTTGTAGAAATTCCCAAAGTTTTAGATATATGCATGTAAAGATACCAAAGAGCAATGAGATGAAGATTCCATAATGAAATATCTTGTAACATCAATGTCCAATAAGATCTAGTAATACAAGACATGCAAAGTTTTATGTTACATGATACACCCTAGGTGTGTGACTGTTTCACTCCTAAGCACTTGTTTGAAGGAAAGGGCTAAAAGGACTCACCAAATTCACAAAAAACACAATGTATAGGAGGAATAGAGTACAACATAGCAAGTACCAATTGATAATTGTATGTTTTTAGATTGAATGCAATTAAATAACACAAAATATGCTTGTTTATGCACCTAAAATGTTCACCTTTTTCAACTTTTTCCATAATTTTTCAATGCAAATGAGTGAAAGAAGAGGTGTTGTGAAGAATTTCAAGAGGGAAAAAAAATAATGTGTCTAATAATAGTCCAATGATGCAATAATATCTTTCACAACATACCTTTGATGCAATTATAGAGTGATGACAAGTCAAAACCTAGTGAAAATACACCTAAAATATGTTGTTTTTCACCAATTTTTAATGTAAATGCCTAATAGAAAGGGTGCTGTAAGGAATTTGAGGAGGGGAAGAAGATTATAAAACCTGATATCATTCAAATAATGCATCAAAATCCTTCACAACATGCCTATAATGCAATTCTAGAGAGACGATAAGGCCAAGTCTAGTGAAAATGCAAGGTTTTCAAACCCTAGACATGAAATTTTGCAAGAAAGCCTCTATGATGCAACACTACAATTAGAAATTAGTCCTAATGAGTGTTTTAAAAGGGGAGTAAAATCTGAAACAATATTTTGACTACAAACCCTATCTAATGCAAATCTAGGTTTTTATGAAAAATACACAATTTCAAGCAATTTTTGACAAGTTAAGCATGAAAATGCAATGCAAGTGAATACTAAATGATGAATTTTTGTAATTTAAATCAAATATAATGAAAATAACATAAATTAAATGAAATTAAATGCCAATTAATTCAAATTATGCTAAAATGCAAGCCTAAGATGCCAATTTTTTCAAATTTTTCAAATTTTTCTTTTTTTGTGTAATTTTTCAAATGCAATAAGATGAATGAATGCAAATATATCACACAACACTCAGAAAGGTGCAAAAAAAATTCAAAAACATGGGTTCACCAAAATGTTTTATATGAAAATGGGGCAAGTGATGAATGTGTGAATGTGGTTTAGATCCTCCCTTCTCATCAAACATTCAAGGACATATCAACCGAGTTGAATCTCTACTAAGCGAGAGCATTCACCTAAAAGGTTGGGTTGTCACTTGGAAAAATGTGGAAGCTCAGATGTTATTGTTGATGATTGTTTTTACACATTCATAACAAAAGTTAAAATTCACAAAATGAACCTAACTATCTTGAAAGATATGAAGAAATCAATGAAGATTACTTAATCCCAAGTTTCTGTATGGTCAGGTCTTGACCTTGTGGATAATTCAGTAGGTTAATGTGACATTCTAATAAGCAAGGGGTCTTACTTTATTTAAGGTGTTTTATGACTCACTGGACTTGAATTATGCGAAATATCACAAATATCAACATTTTCTTCATTCCTTTGCATAAATTTGTTACTGTATCACAAAACTTTATATGATTTATATTAAAACAAGATTTTATTTTCAAATATTGTGAAAACTATCAAATATCAACTCAGTTGTTCATGTTTCTTTCAAATGTCAGATAATCTCCTTTAAATCTCTGCATTTAAGCTAAGTATTTCAAATGGTTTGGGAAAAGTTAGAGAAATATAAATTAAACTTCATTCTGCTATAGGATCTAAATGCTCTATTATTCACGTTGTAAGCAGTACAGCAAACTTGATTAAATCCACAAACCAAATCATTAAATGCGAATGCCCTGAGTATTTTAATGAACATACATTCAAGATTACAAGCGTTTGGAGAGATAATATTTCAAATACAAAGAAGAGCCAGAAGACACTCTGAATATAGATGCAAAATTCTAGATTCATTTATATTCAAAACACACAGTCATATATGATTTACAATGTATGAATGACTCCTTGCTTCATTAATCAACTTACAAAAAACTTACAAAATGTCTTACAGATACAGTAAGGAAGCTAGATGTTCCATGCATTCCTTATTGCAGACACAGGCGACCTCCTTCTATTCTAAACTAAAATGTTCTTCTATTCAAAATGCTGAGACTAATTACAATTTCCAGCTCTATTCTACAAAAATCCTTGTGTCCCATTACAGAGTAAAGGGGCTCAATATATAGATTTGATTATCCCCAATACGGCCACAAAACCCTAGTCAATCAACAGTCCACACTTCAAGTGCAACATCAATTGGTGGAAAACAAATCCTGCCAAAAAAACTCTAAGTAGCATACCCATACTGAGCGTAAAGATCCTGCTTGGAAACCCTAACAACCATCAAAATATCTTTTGTTGCCTTGCCCTTTTAATATTGCTTCTTTCCATCTACATATCTCTTTTCACTGAAATCTTTCGCTTCTTTTGCGATCCAATCCATCCTTTGTGATGTCATCGCCATTAAAGCTCCACCTTAATATCTACCTGCATACCTACCAACAAACAAAAAAATGGATTTAAAATGCACGCCGCCTTCGTCAATTTACACTTCTTCAGAATGTTAGATGGGTATTAATTACAGCAATTAATGCGCCAAGCATTTGGCCTTCTATTGCAGTGTTTTCATTTTCAAACTTTTACCGCCAGTTTAATTCTGCATACATACCTTTTTCCTTGTATGTTTTCTTGTATGTTTTGTTGTATGTCTTCTTTGTATCTTTAAACATACTAGCATTTTATGCAGGAAATCAAACTAAAGTTTCCTCCCTTTTCTTCTTTTTCCGTACTTTGTATCTTTCACTTTGTATATCGTGCTTTGTATATTTCCTTGTATGAGCACATATACAAAGCAACTTGTATTTTCCACTTTGCATATCAGCTTGTATATCAAAGATATACATTGTTATTATACAAATCCGTTATGCAAGCAGTAGGACCCACCCTACTTTTCACTTGTATCTCTGCGATACAACAACACTTGTATCAAACCCTTAGATACAAGTCCGGATATATACAAATTCCTTTGTATGCCCTTTCGGACTTCAACTTTAATAAACCATAGTTTACTCATTTTTCGGCTCTGCGATGTATATAAATTACAATGCATCTTTCGATACACGTTAAGGTGTGATACATCATTTATATTGGATTTTAATCTTACCTAAATTCTACCTTGTATGTACATCGCAATGTATGTCCCAAAACATACATACAATGCATGAAACATACAATGATAAAACCTTATTTCATGATCATTTCGGTTTTGTGGCATGTATACAGCTTTGTATGTTTCATTTTTTGCCAAACATACAAACTTAAAATGCATCCACCAAACTTAACCGATTATTCATTTGAACTTTGACTCTGTCGAACCAACTTGTATGTAAAAAATAAAGTATAAGCGAAATGCATACAAGTATAATGATTAAAACAAAACTTGACAACTCCCTCATGCAACTCATACCACGACCTGATATACAAATGAATTTGTATACGAGCGACCTTGTATACAAACGATCCTGTATATACAAACAACTTTGTATATGCAACATACAAATCCTCCCACAATGCATTTTACCAAAAACATACATATCTTGCAAAATACTGGAAATTTTAACATGGTTCAAAAAGAAACCCTCACTCATTTTTGATAAGGAATTCACCCATATTTAGCTCTAGTACTTAATGCTATTTTTTCTTTATTTTGAACAAGGTTTGTAACTTTCACTTCTTTTTCCTTTTTACCACCAAATAGACCCACACACAAAACCAAAAGCAACAGCCACAACAGGGGTCCTCATTTTGCTAAGGAGTAAAATGGGGTGTGTTGTGAGCATCACAACAACTAGCAACCAAACAAAACAATCAAAATTAAAACCTTTAAAGAAAACTAAATAAAATAAATTCATAACTTCTAACTATCTTTTCTGCAAATCATTATCTAACTTGAGACCTAATGTATTCAATAAGGTGCATGAATCTTCCTTTCAGTTTAAGTGGGTGCACGTGATTAATAATCCTCATCTTGAAAATTAGTTGAACAAACCAGTGACTGATATTAGACTACATAGTTGATGTCATTCCCTCATAGCCAACCGGATAGAGCCTTGCTGCCAACAGGCATCCATAGCCCCGACAAGGTTATCGTTACAATTCTCCTAAGTAGAGCCCCACTACCATCAAGCATCTATAGCCCCAGTAGAGTTACTGAGATGGCTTAATCTAGATTTTTAGTAAAATCCATTTTATTATTTTATATTTTTTGTATTTGATAGAGATTTCATAAGATATCACAGTTGTAACTTCATGATACAAGGAATGATCACTTGCTAAAATTAAGCTGAGAATTGTAATGGTAGCAAGGGTGACCTCTGATTTTTCACCTAATATCTACACTGGTATGTTCAACAAACCCAAAGATTTTAGGTGTGTCATTGTGAGAAACTTCCCTTGAATACTCAACCCACAGTTATTGAATACAAAATTTCACAAGCCAAACAACTTTCTACATTCATGACAGTCACAACAAGTTATGCATAAATTTTAAATAATTAACCTGAATGTTCTAAATTTTCTATTATTTTCAGTGGTTGTCAGTCTACTCCTGCATACTTCAAAACAAAACAAACATCCCTGCTAAGACAATACAACACACAAACCAACAAACAAAACAAAAACAAAAGAAACAAAACAAAAACAATAGCGAAACAAAACAAAAAAAAAACCCAAAACTGTACATTATTTACATTATGATACACAGAAACTAACTGCCCTCACCTCAAGCCTAAAAGTAATGTTTCAGGTGTTGGTCATTAACTAGTAATGGCACATCTTCCCCAGTCAAGGTCTTGAGCCTGAAAGTATTATCTCCAATTATTTTTGTGACCTGCAATGGACTTAACCATAATTTGTCAAATTTTCCATGATTCCCTTTCTTTTCATGTGATTTATCCTAGCACAGCACTAAGTCTAATATTGTAAACATTTTGACTCTTGCTCTTTTATCAAACCATCTCTTGACTACTGCTTGATGTTTGGCAAATTTCTCAATGGCTTGATCTCTTTTCTCATCTAATTGTAACATTTTTATTATTCTGGCCTCTCTATGATCATCAAAGCCTAAATATTCATTAGCAAACTTCCAGACTGGTATTCTTAAATTCACTAGAAGTATGGGATCAGTCCCATAAACTAAGTGATAAGGTGCATTGCCTAAGGCTGACTTAACCTTAGTCCTATCTACCCACAGCGCATATTTCAACAATGTGTTCCACTCTCTAGGATTCTTTTCAGTTAGCTTCTTGATTATATCCAATAAAATTTTGTTTGTAGACTCAACTAACCCATTCCCCCTAAGGATAATAATTTGAAGAAAACTTTAAAACTATCCCATACTCAAATACCCATTTAGAAAATTTTAGAGAAGAAAAAGCAGGGCCATTATCACATACCAGCGAATATGGAGTTCCAAACCTGGTTATGATGTTTTCTTCAAGGAACTTGATAACGACCTCAGTAGTAGAGAACTTACAACATGTGGCTTCAGTCCACCTTGTACAGTAGTCAGTTACTATCAGTATAAACTTATGTCTTGCAGATGATGGAGGATTTATGACCCCAATGAAATCTAAGCCCCATTGTGCAAATGGTCTAGACTCAATCACTAGCTGTAATGGATTAGCCTGATTCCTTCCTTTATTTGCTGTAGTTTGACAAGTGTGACAACTTCTAATGTGACTCTCTGTATCTTTAAACATTGTAGGCTAGTAGTACCCTGCTCTCAATATCTTATGCGTTGTAGCTAAATGAGAACCATGAGCAGTTCCATATTTGTCGTGCAATTCTGACAACACCTTATCTGCTTTAACTCTATTTAAACATCTTAAGTATATTCCATCATGGTTCTTCTTGAATAAAAGACCTCATTGTACCATGTACTTTTGTGCTTTAATCTTTAAATCTCTCCTCTAAGAAGATTTCATCTTATTCAGATATTTTCCTAATATCAGGAAAGTGTTCAAATCATCATACCACCCTGATGCATCACTAGAATTCAACACATACTGTTGTTTCACCAAATTTGGATCTGTGTTTGCTATGGTTTATACTAATGCTTGTCCTCTAACCAACTTCATGGGGATAATTTCCATATCAAACTCTTGTAATGTTATAATCCATTTAGCTCTTTTCTCTCCAGGTTCATTCTGCATCAACAACATTTTCACGGCTGCATCTGGTCCTATGGCTTTAACCTGGCTGCGTAAGATATAATGTCTAAACTTTTTCACTACTCTTACTAATGCAAACGCCTATCTTTTTGTATCAAGATATTTCAGTTGTGCATCCTTCAGAGTTGCACTCATGAAGGCTATGGGTTTTTCTTCGTTGTCTTCTCCCTTTTGTGTCAAAGCAGCTGCAACTGAATGTGAAGATGCAAAAGAATAAATGTAAAATGGCTTTGTATAATATGGACCTATCAACACAGGAGCATCAGAAATGGCTTCCTTAATATCTTCAAATGCATCTTTAGCTACTGGTGTCCAGTCTATCTTTGCATCCTTCTTCAGCATGGCGTTCAATGGTTGCATAATTTCTGTAAACCCTGTAATAAACTTCCTGACAAAATTAATCTTACCAAAAAATGACTTTAGTTCTTTCTTACTGTTTGGTAATTGCAATTTCTTTATTCCTTTTATTCTATCAGGATCAATAGATATCCCATTTTCACAAATTACTTGTCCTAATAATTTTCCTTTAGTTACACCAAATGAACATTTCTTTGGGTTAAGGGAAATCCCGTACCTTTCACATCTTTTAAGTACTTTTCTCAGATCATCAGCATGACTAGATGCATCTTTAGAGTAAACAATTAAATCATCCATATAAATAACAATGCACTTACCTGACAATCCACGGAATGCAATGTCCATGGCTCACTGAAAAGTGGCACCTGCATTGATTAGACCAAAAGGCATTCTTCTGTATGCATAATTTCCTCATTTACAAGTAAAAGTGGTCTTCAATCTATCCTCTTTATTTATTAAGACCTGGTTATATCTTGAGAATCCATCTAAGAAAGACATCATCCTAGCCCCATTCACTGCTTGCAATAATTCATCTATTGGAGGCAGGGGATAATTATCTTTTTCAAATGCCTTGTTCAAATTTCTAAAATCTACACATAACCTAATGTCTCCACTTTTCTTTCTCACAGGTACTAAATTAGCTACCCAGGTTGAGTGCTTGACTATGAAAATTATTCTGGCAGACAACGATTTTTTCACTTCTTCAAAGATCAAAGGCTCTAAAATAGCATTCACAGGCCTTTGTTTCTGCCTAAATGGTTTATTATCGAGTTTCAAGGGTATCACATGAGTTGTGATGGACGTATCATATGTTTTCAAATCTTCATACGTCCATGCTATGACATGTTTGTACTCTTTAAGAACATCCACAATTTCTTTTCTCAACTCTTCAAAGCAAGCCTTTCCAATAAGTACATTTTGTGGATTCTGTTATGTTCCAAGGTTATACGGATCACACTCACCTCCCTCAGTTTTGGGCAAATCTTTCTGTCTTACTACCCCATCAAAGTCAAAAAATTGTTCTAACTCAATTACCCCCTTAGGTAAGAAATTGCTTTTCAGGTTGATTATGTCTTCTTCATCCCAAGACACATCAGGCCTTTCTTGTTCATCAATAATTTGAGCTTCAAAGACCTCATTACAAGTTAGAAAATCCACAATTTGTTGATCCCCTTCAAATACCTAAAAATGAGTAACATTATCTGGTATGCTAGGAACATTTACTAATTCAATAGCAAATCTTTTTAAACTTGACAATGTTAAGGGTTCTAAAGAGCTAGCAGCAACTGCTAATGCATCTGGTCTATGGTTCAATTCTCTAGGGATATGTTCTATGTTGAAAGCATCAAATGAATCTATCAAATCTCACACCCTATGCCTATAACAAACCATCTTTTTGTAGTTGCATGCATACAATTTCCTTACTTGCCTGACCACTAACTCAGAATCTGAAAATACCCTGATCATTATTACCTTTTTCTTGATAGCCAAAACAAGTCCATAAATTAAAGCTTCATATTCTGCGACATTGTTAGTACAAGAAAATTGTAGCCTATATGCTGTTAAATATGACTTACCATGAGGATCTATAAGCTCCACACCTGCACCTGCACCCTATTTAGATTTAGATCCATCACATTTCAATGTCCACATGCCATCTTTATTCTTTTGACCCTTTACTTTGGCATGCTTTGATTTTTCTATCACATGTGAGGTGTTATCTTGTTCATTCATGGGCAATTCATTTTGACCTACTTGCATAGTTATACTTTCAGTTTGTAAATCAAAATGACAAATACTCTTGTCCTTTGTTTCTTCTTTTAAATCTGGGATCAACACATCTATGTTATTCTAAAAGTATTTCTCTGGTTGATTAGGATTAACCTTTCCTTCTTGCATTCCTACTCCCTTTGTGCATTTTATGTATTGATATTCTATAATATCTCTGCACATTCCACAATTCTCTTCAGAATGTGGCTTATTATGGACTCTACACATGTTTTTATACAATCTGCATTGAACTGGAATATTTTGTTCCATGCACCTTTCCATTTCTTGTCTAATAACCTGACCGAAACTATTTATTGCATTGCTTTCTTCATCAGAAGAATTTCCATCAACCTCAATGAATAATATTGTTTCCTTACTAACATGTTTTTCTCTAAAATTTAACATCATGATTTCTTCAATTTGTACTCCCTTGTCAGTGATTCTATAAACACAAGGTTCAACAGAAGCATACAATATCTCATTAGTCCTATTGTATTCTATAATCATGTGTTTCATTATAGGTTCAGCTTCTATCCTAATCTGATTTGGAACACCTCTCCAAGGTAACCACATATGTGAAAAATCAGTGGCCATATATACATTCAATGTTTTAGACCAGTCTCTACTCAACAACATTCCATAATTCACAAGTATATCTACTATCTGGATGTCAATAAACTGACTTACTCTAGGATCCAAGGCTAATTGCATTTGAATATGCATCAGTTCTCCTATCACATTAACCTTAGTTTTATCCAATTGTGTAACAACCTTAGCAGATTTAGTAGGAGTCAACCCTAAAGTTTTGCATATTCCTAAAGGCATTACATTAGTTGATGCACCAGAATCTACCATGCAATTATGTATGTTCTTTCCACACATTCTAATAGTTAACAAGAAAGGAGGAGCATCCTTCTTATCTACATACATTACCACATTAGTGTTGGAAGGCTGCTCAATTTTCTTACTCTTTTCTTTGGGTTGTGAATCTCTACTAGGAACACATTCATCAGTGGAAACCTCACCTGTCACAGATGTATCCAAGGATTTTATGAAAGCATTTCTGACCCCTGGACTTTTCAATAATTCACACAAGGGTATACTGACCTTAATTTTCTTTCTCTTTAGATAAATAGCTCATCAATCTCATTGTTTCTACTGTCTCTATTTTACTTGTTTGGACCTTTTATGCTACTGTTCCATTATTTGCATGATGATTAGCCTTCAGTATAGCAGGATTATTACTAGCGTTCTAATCTAGGGGAGTATTGAAATTGTTAGGAGGAGTGGAAGTAGTGAAAGAACCTCCTGGCCTAGTGTTATTTCTCAAATTATAGGTGTGATTTTTGTTTGACTGCTGAAAAGCCTGTACCTCTTTTGTTTCATATAACACTTCATTTTCAGTTTCAAAGGGAAACTGAAATGTATTTAGTACAAAGGCTGATTCAGGATATAGGTTCTCACAAAAATAAGGTTCATCCTCTAACAATTGATCCTCTTCTTCTCCAGTTGCAAAGGTAAAAGTCTCTAAGACTAAAGCAGTCTCATATCCTAAGGGCACTACTTCATTACCTTTGGGAATGAGAAACTCAGAAGTGGGAGCCTGTACATCTACATTAAAAATACTGGCTGCTAAATGGAACTGAGGACAATCTAGTTCAGCATGGGCACTAGTATTATGAATTATGCACCAATTCTTCAATGCTACATTTGTCATTTGAATCCTAGCTATTTGTTTTGTATCCTGGTTATCTAAATCCTCAAATGGAAAAGCTAGAGTTCCATTATTTGGCCCTGTGTTCCATGTCTTAGGTGGCCTTGGCTGATTTTGATTCCTATTGTTATTACCCCAGGCTTTGTTATCTATAGCAGGTCCTCTATTTTGCACTACTTGTCCTTGATTATGATTTTGATTCTAATTGTAATTCTGGTTTTGATTTGAACTTTGACCCTGGTTATAATTCTAATTATGATTCTGGTTGTAGTTTGGGTTGTAGTTCTGACTATAGCTTTGGTTATGGTTTTGATTGTATCCTTGGTTGTTTCTACCATAGAAATTTTCATTTCTCAGTTGTGTCATTTCCGTAGTCAATCTTCTCAAGTGTGCAGTAATTTCTTTGATTTCTTCCCTTTCCTCTTGTGCCTTAGCCACAAATGTATCCTGAGGAGGTTGGAAGAAAGATTGACCATTACTCTGATTATTATTGGCAGTGTTACCAGTATAAGGGACTATGGCCTAGATTGGGGCAGGATTATACACAGGTGTGTAGTAGGAACTGGATTCAACAATGGAGTGTTATGTGTAGGGACTCCATTCCATGATTGTGTTTGACTTTGCATCCCAAGACTTCCTCCATTAGGAAATGGATTATAAGTTGTTTGCCTCATCTCCTAGTTTACTGAGGCTGCCTCCTTATAAGCTTTGGATATTGTATCTATGTCAGCCTTTCTTTTGACAAACATAGCAGTTAATGGATCTAAGGCAACATAATACATGGCTAACAATGTATCTACATTTATTGTGTAAGGAGCTACTAACCTAGAATAAGCCTTTTGAAATCTATCATTAAAATTATCAATCAGCTCTCCTTCACCTCTCTTTATTGCAGCCAATTTATGATATAAGGTGGAAGGATCTATTGGACCTCTAAATCTAGACAAAAATGTTTCTTCTATAAGTGCCCAAGAAGAAATATAACCATTGGGCAAGTTAACATACCAGTTAGAAGCCTGCTCATTGAAGGTGTAAGGAAACAACCTACACACAACATCCTCATATTCTAACCTAGCCCTAAAGCATGCCTCTTTGAATATTCTAATGCGATCTTCTAGATCCTGATGTAATTGATATTTAGGACATATCTTTTTAGGATTTTTTGGCATCTCATGATAATCAGTGAACTGTATAGGAGAGTTGACATTAAAATAAGCCATTGCAAGTACTTGTGCTTGACCTAGACCTTGGAGAATACCTAGATTTCTTGGTGGAATAGGATTCTTGGGAGGACCTAAACCAAGATTCAAAGATCTAAATGAAGAACTATCAAGACTCACAATGTTATGGATACTAAAAGGTGATCCAAGAGGCATTCCAGATGAACCTCCTGCATGTGATATTCTGGGATTCCAAATCAAAGGACTCTTACTTTGCCTTTTATCAGGTAATTGCACAAATATATCTTCTAAACTGGATCTAGACCTAGTCACTCTACCACTGTTATGAGCCAGCTTTACTTAGAACAAACCCTAACTCCAATCAGGCCCTCCTAGCGCCAAAAACTATTGATGATTGTTTTTACACATTCATAACAAAAGTTAAAATTCACAAAATGAACCTAACTATCTTGAAAGAGATGAAGAAATCAATGAAGATTACTTAATCCCAAGTTTCTGTATGGTCAGATCTTGACCTTGTGGATAATTCAGTAGGTTAATGTGAATCTGCAATATTCAAGGGGCCTTACTTGATTTAAGGTGTTTTATGACTCACTAGACTCAAATTATGTGAAATATCACAAGTATCAACATTTTCTTCATTCCTTTGCATAAATTTGTTACTGTATCACAAAGCTTTATATGATTTATATTAAAACAAGCTTTTCTTTTCAAATATTGTGAAAACTGTCAAATATCAACTTAGTTGTTCATGTTTCTTTCAAATATTAGACAATCTCCTTTAAATCTCTACGTTTAAGCTAAGTATTTCAAATGGTTTGGGAAAAGTTAGAGAAATCTAAATTAAACTTCATTCTACTTCAGGATCTAAATGCTTTGTTATTCACGTTGTAAGCAATACAGTAAACTTGATTAAATCCACAGACCAAATCATTAAATGTAAATGCCCTGAGTATTTTCACGAACATACATTCAAGATTGCAAGCTTTTGGAGAGATAATATTCCAAATACAAAGAAGAGCCAGAAGACACTCTGAATATAGACACAGAATTCCAGATTCATTTATATTCAAAACACAGTCATATATGATTTACAATGTATGAATGACTCCTTGCTTCATTAATCAACTTACAAAAAACTTACAAAACATCTTACAGATATAGTAAGGAAGCTAGATGTTCCACGCATTCCTTATTGCAGACATAGGCGACCTTCTATTCTAAACTAAAATGTTCTTCTATTCAAAATGCTAAGACTAATTACAATTTCCAGCTCTATTCTACAAAAATCCCTGTGTCCCATTACAGAGTAAAGGGGCTCAATATATAGATTTGATTATCCCCAATACAGCCACAAAACCCTAGTCAATCAACGGTCCACACTTCAAGTGCAGCATCAATCGATGGAAAACAAATCCTGCCAAAAAATCTCTGAGTAGCATACCCATACTGAGCGTAAAGATCCTGCTTGGAAACCCTAACAACCATCAAAATATCTTCACCATTAAAATATCTTCTGTTGCCTTACCCTTTTAATATTGCTTCTTTCCATCTGCATGATATCTCTTCTCACTTAAATCTTTCACTTCTTTTGTGATCCAATCCACCCTTTGTGATGTCATCGCCATTAAAGCTCTGCCTTAATATCTACCTGCAACCTACCAACAGACATAAAAAATGGATTTAAAATTCATGCCGCCTTCGTCAATTTACACTTCTTTAGAATGTTAGATGGGCATTAATTACAGCAATTAATGTGCCAAACGTTTGACCTTCTATTGCAATGTTTTACATTTTCAAACTTTTACCAACAGTTTAATTCTGCATACATACCTTTTTCCTTGTATGTTTTCTTGTATGTTTTGTTTGTATGTCTTCTTTGTATCTTTAAACATACCAGCACTATATGCAGGAAATCAAACTAAAGTTCCCTCCCTTTTCTGCTTTTTCCGTACTTTGTATCTTTTGCTTTGTATATCGCGCTTTGTATATTTCCTTGTATGACCACATATACAAAGCAACTTGTATTTTTCACTTTGCATATTGGCTTGTATATCAAAGATATACATTGTTATTATACAAATCCGTTATGCAAGTGGCGGGACCCACCCTACTTTTCACTTGTATCTCTGCGATACAACAACACTTGTATCAAACCCTTAGATACAAGTCCAGATATATACAAATTCCTTTGTATGCCCTTTCGGACTTCAACTTTAATAAACCGCAGTTTACTCATTTTTTGGCTCCGCGATGTATATAAATACAATGCATCTTTCGATACATGTTAAGGTGTGATACATCATTTATATCAGATTTTAATCTTTCCTAAATTCTGCCTTGTATGTACATCACAATGTATGTCTCAAAACATACATACAATGCACGAAACATACAATGATAAAACCTTATTTCATGATCATTTCAGTTTCGTGGCATGTATATAGCTTTGTATATCCACTTTGTATGTTTCATTTTTTGCCAAACATACAAACTTAAAATGTATCCGCCAGACTTAACCGATTATTCATTTGAACTTTGACTCTGTCGGACCTGACTTGTATGTAAAAAATAAAGTGTAAGCGAAATGCATACAAGTATAATGATTAAAAAAAAACCTGACAACTCCCTCATGCAACTCATACCACGACCCGATATACAAATAAATTTGTATATGAGCGACCTTGTATACAAATGATCCTGTATATACAAATAGCTTTGTATATGCAACATACAAACCCTCCCACAATGCATTTTACCAAAAACATACATATCTTGCAAAATACTGGGAAGTTTAACATGGTTCAAAAAGCAACCCTCACTCATTTTTGACAAGGAATTCGCCCATATTCAGCTCTGGTACTTAATGCTATTTTTTCTTTATTTTGAACAAGATTTGTAACTTTCACTTCTTTTTCCTTTTTACCACCAAACAGACCCACACACAAAAGCAAAAGCAACAGCCACAACAGGGGTCCTCATTTTGCTAAGGAGTAAAATGGGGCGTGTTGTGAGCATCACAACAGTTATCAAACAATATCTCAATTTAATGCTCGAGTACTCTTAAAACCCAAAATAAGCAAAATAGTAAGCAAATTGATGAATTACGACAAATCCTTTCAGATTAAGATAGTAGGCAGAGGATTATAACTGACCATTTTTCCAAGTTTGGGATGCGAAATAGTCGAGGACAATGCCACTAATGCCCCTGTCCAAGGTACTATTTTCTGCATAGAATTTAGATCTCCTCCCAACACTGATATTCACTATATGTTTCATTTCTACCCTAGAAAAGGTGGACACTTACACTAGCGCCCGTGTCCCGAAATGTTGAACTCTATCTTCTTTCTTTTGGATCCTAAATCATTTTTGTCTACAACCTCTTTCTGTAACTCCACTCCGCGAAACTTGGTACCTATAATCTGTAATCAAAAAGGAGTGTGGGAAGGGGTTGTGGTGATTAGATGCTTGCCTTGGTCAAGCCCCGAAGAGATGTTCAAGTCTTCCGAACATCGTTGTTAGATCAGAGTGCATATCCCTATGGGATAGAGGCAAAAATCCAAATGATAAATGATCAAAAACACAATAGATGTCACCTTGAAGTGTAGATCTCATGGAGGGAAGATGCTCTTCATGCCATGAGGAGATGGAGTCAAATCTGCAATCACAAACACAATAACAACAAAATACTGCTCTGCAACATAATGAATGCCTTGAATCACTTTTGCATAAAATCACAAGTTCATAATGTCCATCTAGTTTGTAAATGAAGTCCTAAACATGCTTATATATGCAACTACAAACATTCCCACTAAGAATTTCATAATTCAAACTTGAGATGTCGGCATAGGACCTAAATAATGGTCATAAAACTAACATTTAAATTTAGGGCAGCCCCAAAATAGGGCAAGACTAGGGCGCTAGCACCCAAGTCCACCCTCCCATTTTTGTTTGGGGATCATCAAAATAGCATCCCCTAGGTCCTATTTTCTATAAGACTTCAGGGTTTTCTCATTAGGATTCACAATTATCACACAAGATGCTCTAAATGCATTCTAAGGACCTGAGAGCTAAACCTTAAGAGGGAAAAGCCCCCCAGGGAACATTTTTTGACATAACAAGTATTATGGTTAGAACTCATTTTCATAATATTATTAAACTAATTATTATTGTAAGTTGGATTTCTCACCTTATCAATATGAAAGGATTTCATTTATAATATGATCATAAGAAATGTCATTATTGTGAATATGGGTGAAGGTAAGATTTAAATCATTGTTATGAATATTGTTGATTATGCATTTTAGAAAAGTTATTAATATTGCTTCAGCTATTATGTGGATATATAGATGTTTGTTTTGATTATGCAAGTTAAATTCCATGGCTAATGGAAAAATACTCAGAGGTTTACAAGAAATTTCTTATTGTAAAATATCGATGATACCTTGACCTCAGCCTAAGAGAGGACAAAGGGAAAGGGAAAGGTAAAGCCCTTGTAGCATTTTCTTCACAACCCACCCAGGTTCTTGATTCAGGTTCTTCACACCACATGGCTTCATCTAAGGAAGAACTTGTATCTTTGGAGCCATGTACTATGCCTTCTATTTTGATGGGTGATGACACTCCTATTAAGGTGTGTGGGAGAGGGTATGTTCATGTGGGGGATGGCACATTCCATAATGTTCTTTGTGTGCCCTCATTATCAACTAATCTCTTGTTAGTATATCAAATCACTCACACAGGTTTAGGCAAGCGGATTGAGGTCACTCTTGATTCAGTGGAGATTCATGAGTTTACACAGTGATTCTACAATTGTGTTGGTAGAGTAGATCATTAGTCACAGCTCTATCTATTTTCTCACTTTTTTTCTGACCCTCCTTTGTCTATTTTTCTCACTCATTCTAATGATGTGAGTATTATGGCATGAGCAGTTTGGCCATCTTAACTTCTACTACTTGCAGTAGCTCAACTAGCAAAGCATGATCACAAGGTTGCCTTCAGTTCAATTTTAAGGTGGTGTTTTCCAAGGTTACATTCTTGGTAAGCATCCTAAGGAAAAAATTGACAAAGGTAAGGCATGGAGAGTATCACAGATACTAGAGTTAGTTCACAGTGATTTGGCTAGTCCATTTCCTCGTCCATCCCTCAGCAAGTCTAGATTTGTTCTAAATTTCATTGATGATTTTTCTCGATATACTTGGGTGTACTTTCTCAAATAGAATTATGAGGTATTTGATCACTTTCAAGACTTCAAAACTTTTATAGAGAAGCAATCTAAGAAAGCCATCAAAGTTTTGTGCACTGACAATGGTGGTGAATATGTCAACCATTGTTTTGAGCGGTTTTGTGATTCAAAGGGGATTGATTTGCAACATTTAATTCCATACAATCCTTGATAGAATGATGTTGTAGAATGAAAGAATAGGTCCTTGAAAGAAATGGTGAACTACATGATTCACTCCATATCTCTTGCACCACATTATTGGGTAGAGGCCACTAACTATGCTTCTTATATCTAGAACTGTGTTCCTCACCAACCCTTGAAGGGAGTCACTCCTTTTGAATCTTGGAGTGATTGGAAACCATCAGTTAATCACTTTAGAGTTTTTGGTTCTCCTACATGGGCCCACATTCCTGCAAAGAAACATAAGACCTTGGATCCGCAGAGTAGGCCTTGCATATTTGTAGGATGTCTTAATGGTGTGAAGGGTTATCAGTTGCTCCACCCTACTACACATGAGTTGTTTATTGAGAGGAGTGTTCAGTTTGAGGAGGGATCTTCAAGCTCCATTCCTATCACTTCTCCACCTCCTTCTACTTTGACATTGGAGTCACTTGGGCTACATGACAGATCTTCTGATGAGTTGATTCACCTAAGAAGATTCTTGATGATGAAAACTCTTCTACCTCCACTTTTGATGCTGGGAGTGATTCAAAGAATTCACCTCCTTCCTCTCCTAGTCATAATTTAGAGGGTGATGATTCTCCTCCACATTCTCTGACTTCTAATCTAATTTGGGCTAGATAGACCTTGCATTCTGAAGGCAATTAGATTGGGGATCCATCAGACACTAGGCAGACTCATTCACAGTTCCAATATGTTCCATGTGTCTTCATTGCTACTTTCTTTGATCTATAGTCCTCTCAAGAGGCTTCTGGTATTCCTAAGTGGGATACAGCTATGTAAAGTATAGTTCCTTGATGAGGAACCACACTTGGGATCTTGTCCCTCTTCCTAAGGGAAGAAAACTCGTTCAATGTAAGTGGATCTATTAGACAAAGTTTGCAGCAGATGGGTCAGTTTATAAGCATAAGGCTCACCTGGTCGCAAAAGGATTCTCCCAGGTTCCTGGGATTGACTACTCTGAGACTTTTGCACCAGTTTCTAAAATGAACTCCATCTAACTTATTCTTGCCATTGTTGCATCCAATCATTGGGAAGTACACTAGATGGATGTGAAGAGTGTTTTTCTTCATGGTGACCTTTAGGAGGAGATCTACATGGAGCAGCCACATGGTTTCTTTCAAGATTCTTCACTTGTGTGCCACCTTCAAAAGTCTCTCTATGGCCTCAAATAGGCTCCTCGGGCCTGGTATACGAAGATGGACTCCTTGGACTTATGTCAGTTGGGTTCACTTGATGCCAATCTGATCCTAGTGTTTATATTTTGTAGCAGGATGATTCACTCCTATTTTTGGTTCTGTATGTTGATGACTTGATGATCACAAGTAGTTCTTCATCTACCATTGGGGTATTCAAAACTGCCCTTCATGATAGGTTTTTGATGACTAACTTGGGCTTGTTGCATTATTTTCTCAAGATTGAGATCTACTAGTCTACTTCCAAGATCACCATCACACAGTCCAAGTATGCTCTAGATTTTCTCTCACAAGTTCATATGGTTGACTAGAAGCCTACTCTGAATCCCTTTCTTTCTGGAGTCAAACTTGAGGCTCAGTGTTCACCATTTGTTGATGGCACTTTGTACCGACAGCTTGTTGGGAGTCTCATTTAACTGACTCATATGAGACCTAACATTTCATATGTTGTAGGCATGGTTTCTCGATTCATGTAGGAACCCCATGAGTTGCATTGGAAAGAAGCCAAGTGAATCCTTCACTACATTTAGGGTACTCACAGTTTTGGGATTCACTACACAGCAGGCATTGATCTTGACTTGGTGTGATACGCAGATTTAGATTGGGCAAGCAATTCTCAAGATCATGTAAGTCTACTTCAAGTTACATCTTCTCACTTGGTTCAGGTCTTGTTTGTTGGCCGAGCAAGAAGCAATTTTCTATTTCTCTATCTTCTACTGAAGTTGAGTATCGAGGGGTTGTGAATGCCGCCATAAGACCATCTGGCTTCAAAATCTTCTCACTTTGTTTGGTATCCAAATTAGATGGCCATATGTCATATTTTGTGACAACCAGAGTGTCATTTAGATCTCATAAAATCTAGTCCATCATCAGTAGACCAAACACATTGAGGTCCACATGCACTACATTCAGGAGCTCATCCATGGCCACATCATCGACCTTCACTACTATCTAACATCCAAGAAGGTTCTTGATATATTCACCAAACCCTTCACTGAGAGCAAGTTCCTTCACTTGTGATCTTTTCTGGGGGTGCGGGAGGCTTCATCTTCTATGGGGCTTCATCCTCTCACTTAGAGTCCTAACTCTCTCTACTCTGGGGGGTCTCTTCTCTCTATTTGGGGGGGCTATTCTCTCTTTTTTGGGGGGCTTCTTCTCTTTGAGGGGATTTTTATATACATGGGTACCTCATCAGGATTGATTTGTTGGGACCCATCTTTTTACCCACCTAAGCTACGCTTAAGGGGGGTGTTAGTGTAGATTTTTATTTCCTAGTTGGGTTATTTATTTTCCTATATTCTTAGGTTTTTCCTGCACCTTTTATTAATCTTGCTTAGGTTCATAAAGCATGTTTAATTAAGTGAGTGGGTTATGAGGTGTCACCATCCTACAAGGGAGCACCCATTATCTATCTTGGGAAGATGCTTATCTATCTTTAGACCAATAGATGGTTGATTCCTATTGGTTGGTGTTGCCACCTCTACCCTCTCCCTTTTCTATATAAACATGCTACCTAGCTTGTATTTTGTATCTTTGCTTTTGCATCCTCATAATGCTATTTTTCTTCTGGCATTTGCATTACTCTCATGGAGACTAACTCTATGTTGTTATTTTGGTCTTGTATCATTTGCATTCACAATTTAATATCTATTCACTTGCACTAGTTTTCTGGGTTATTCATCTTTTCAAATTCTAACACTAGTAGATATTCATGAATAAAGGCATGTGCAAAGGTATGAGCCTTATTTAAATCAGGTCTCCATGTGAATAGGGAGGCATTGGAACTCACCAAAAGGTAATCCTTTATTTAAAAAAGAACTAAATAAAATTATGTGTTTTAGGCTATGTAGGAAACTAGCCAAATTTTTTGAAGTTGTCTATACCATGTCCATGCATAAGATTTAATAGCCTACCTAGAATAGAGCTTATCCTTAATGGGAGAGGATGGCTGAAGCCACTTAAAACCTAAAATAGATGAGCACTTACAAAAGAGAGTTTCAATGAGCCATGTCTATTCCTTTTACTTAGAGAGTAGAGCATGAAGCTCAATTTTGTGAAGAAGATTGTCAAGGATAAGAGTGTGAATATCGTAAATGTCTCAAAAGGATTGATGATTGAGTTTGAATTTTATTTTAATCTCTAGCTAAGAAATCTAGTCTCTAGATCATTTCGAATAAGGGTCGAAGATAAATTTAATGCTTTTTTTGAAAAATATTAGAGCATAATTTGAAGGAACCTCGGTCAACACTCAACCATGATTGTAGGTTAAAATAGGCAACCACCAAAGAAAGAATTAATAGATAGAACACTCTTGAATTCATCACCTTTCAAACTATATAATTATTTCATATCCTCCCATGCCATACAAATACTATTCATAACAAGAGTTTAAAAACCAACACTAACCCTTAAAGGCATCTTTCCAAACGAAGACCTAGACTCAATATTATTCTTGATAACAACCTTCAAGGATTATTTCCCACTTATTGCTCTAATAATTTATTTTTCACACATATGCAAACCTTTCTTATGCATGCATTTGAGATTTCCATACCTCCTTTATACTTGGGAAAGCAACAAGGTTCCCAAGAAAGATAATGGAAGCATTTTCCATTATAAAAATTACCCCACAAGAAATCATTGAGAACTTTATCAAGGTTTTTGTAAACAATCCTAGAAGGGGCTCAATAAGAGGAGTAGTATATATGTGTGACATTCAATACTTTGATGCATATTTATAATTTCTTAGCCAATGACAAAGATATGGTAACATGAAATTTCATCTTCTTCTCAACCCTTTTATTAAAATAGTTCCAAAGATTTGTAGGGGAGCCCATTAAATGGAAAGGGGATTCCTTAAATGTTTAAATATCATTGTGTTTGATCCAAGACCAATCTAGAATCCTTGAGCCATTCAAGAGGTAGAAAAAATTGTTTTCTATAGAACTGAATATTTTCCATTGAATACTAGATCCAAAGGCCTAATAGATAATGTCAAGGAAATAGAGGGCTTGATTGACAAAGTACTCATGCAATAATATTGCAAAAATATTAATAAGTCACCAATTGGTGATCAATTGGGGATAATTTTATTATTTCTTTTGTTGATATAAGTGCCTAATATCTAGGATTTCTAGGACTCTAAATACATCTTGTACAATCAAACCATCAACTATGTACCAAAGGCATTTGTAAAATTCACAAGGCAGGTCATCCAATATCGGGGCTATCATTGGCCATATGAAGCATGACCTCATGGAGCTCATGAATTGAGACCTAGTTTTACCACTAAACCTTCATTAGAATTAAAAATATTACAAGAGAATGTGTTAAGGAAATATTTAAATGGTCCTACCTATTACATGGTCATGGATTTGGTAGTGAAAATAACCTTGTACTATTCTAGAAAGGTGTGAAAACTATCAAGTAAAGTGGACATGTGACGTTGAGGAATTTAAATAGATTTCATATTCTTGGAATTCTTGGGATTAAAGGCTTGAAAAAATATTTTATTGATCTATCTCTAATTCTAAGTTTGCAAATATGCCTAGGGATTTGGGCTTCTCATGCCTCCATATCTTGGTAGTATTAAGTGTTTTCCATACTATTATAGCACAAACTTAAACCATAGGATTAAAAGATTGTTATTCAAGATTTCTATAAATTCTTGTGTATTCTCTAGCAATGAATGACATGAGAAAAATTTTAAATAAAAGCAAGATATTTGCCATAAATTATAAGAAGATAAGTTGTGCAAGAGATAGCTTCTTCCTAGAACTTAATCTACCCCTAAGATACATGAGATTATGGAGATAAATTCCAACTAGGTTAGACACCCTTAACCTTACCTTTATTGTAAAAATAGGATTTGTTAAGGAATAATTGCATTCAAGGCATCTTGGATTTGGCATCCCTCTACAATAAAAGGAATTAGATTGGGGAATGCTAGAAAGAATTGAATTAATAACATGGACCAACTAGTCAAAATAAGAGTCAAAAGGAAAATTATTTTCTCAACCAACATAACCTATCATGTCACTTCAATATTCTGTGAGAACTCTCTAACCACAATTGAGTAGTATTTGCATCTTTCGTGGTTGATTTTAAAAAGCTTCATCTTATCCCTTGACTAAAAGTAGACATCTCTCCTACACAAAATTTCATGAGGAGAAGAACCTACTTGCCTTTTGTTAGTCTTTATAATATCATTTCAAATCATTGCCAAAGAGAGTATCTCTCCATGATGTTGCTAAAGGTGTAAAGGTTGATAATTCTCAAGCAATGGTAAAAAATAATAAGGAACCAACTACCCAATCAATGGGTTAGAACCCCAATAAATAACAATTGGTGAAAAACATGGAGAAAAGAGAGTAATTTCCCTACCATGTTTGAAGTTGTGAATTATGAAAAAAAATCAAACTCTAAGCCCAAATAAAGATAATGTTGCTAGCAGCATGAAATGAACAATTTTAAATTCATGGAAAGGGCATCATCTAAAGCCCCTAGTTTATGGAAAGTTGATCTAAGAATATACTTTCTTTGAGGGCTTGTTAGGATACATACACTCCATGAAGTGGCATATATTGGTTGGTGTATAAACTCTAAAGCATGCACTTACTAATAGATTTTGAAAAAGTAAACAACTCTTTCTCCTACTTGAAGATTGCTTAAATAACAATTTAGTGTGTTTGTTTAAATTTTTTAAGAAAGAAAATAGTGTTACATTGTAAAGAAAAATATAAATGATAGGTGCAACATACCAATAGAAACTAGAACAAGAATCTACACACTTAGATTTTTATCCTACAAGCTCCTTTGTGGGGAAGCAAGGTGGAAGAAGCAACTAATTATCTTTTTTAGTTTCCTTATAGGAGAAGATTAGATACAAAGGGAATGAGTAAAATAATTACAACATTGCCTAATGTTGAACATTTTCTCCAACAATTACTCTTTGTTCAACAAATCCTTCCTTCTACTATCAATTCCACACCTATCATATAATACTCACATCTACACAGTCAGGTTCACCTTTGAAAATTCAATCTTCTTTAATAATACTTAGGGAATGTCCTTTCATGCACTAAAAAATACCAAATTTGATGTAATTAAAGAGACATAGTTGTTTTATTGTTACTCCACCTAAATGAATTCTTACAGTGAACAACCACTTTGTACAAATTGATGATTTGAGAATGGTTTATCATTCAACAATCATATGATCAGTTGCAACCATTTCTAATAATGATTCATTTGAAGACTTTTTCATCATGGGGAGATCAATGAGCATAATTTCAAAAGTTATAATTCTTGTGTATAGATCAAGTGAGACCTTGGGGAGATCTAGAGCATGCCAGGCATGTCAAGGAATAAGCATTTAGGAAGGATCAAGGATTGGTTTTTTACCATAAAGAATTCAATCGTTTCCACAAGAGTACAAAAATAATAGTCATGGAAAAAATATTATTTCCACTAAAAATTTATCTCAACTATAGAATTTTTTGTTTTACCTCTCTATCACAAGCAACAAAAACATCACTATCAAGATAAAGAGTGGAATTTAAAGGGTTTAATCAATTCTTTTCACCTTCCAAGCATGGGAAAGATCTTTAAAATTGACTAGAGGCTTGGGAAGGCTATGTAATACTATTCTATAACTTTTATAAGGGTTATCTCTCTTGGTAATCCTTATTTAATGTTTATTATGTAGATTTATAGCTAAGGAATAGAGGTTTTTGAGGGTGTAGATTCTATTGTAGGTTTTCAAGCTCAATTATCATGTATAAGGGATTGTGTTGGCATAATTGCAACTTACTATGATGTGCATTTGATTAGATTTTAGTGGATTGAGGAGACAGTTGCTCACTCTTGTTGAATTTTTTCTCTTTCAAGGTTTCTCTAGGGTAAAGTATGTTGTCTTGGCTTGGATCTTCTTTTGTGTTCTCAGTGTGATGCAAGTGTTTCTATGTTTCCTTTACTTCTACAAATTATTTAAGATTGTTGTGTAGTTAATAATTTTACATTAACAATCAACTTGAGGGGTTAAGAAGGGATAAAACAAGTATACTTGTTGATGAGATGTTAGAGATTATCTCTCTTAGTTAAGGGATCAATTGGTACCAGAGTATGTTAGTATTACTTGATTTTCTTGATGTTTCAAATGGTAGATGATATTTCCAAGCTATGCTCGTAACTAGATCAAGTGCTAGTTACAGAAATTTAAATTTGTTTGAGCCTAAATTTGGTACTATGGAGTGGAATAGGGCTCACATAAGGATGGGTAGTGATGCAAGTTGAGCTATGGAAGAAGAAGGAGAAATATTTAGGAAGTTGGAAGAGGATGTTTTAAGAATCTTTAGTTATATGGGAAAAATAAACATGCTATAGAGTGTTCCTCATGCTATAACTCAAAATGTGGGTATAGAAAGGAAGCAAGAATAAGAGTACCAACCCAAGAAGACTAATTAAGAATAAGGGGAGACATCTTATGAGGGAACTGTTGATAACTGAGAGGGGGGGGGGGTGAATCAGTTATCCTAATTATTTCCCTTTTTGAACTTTCTTATTAATTAATGCAGCATTGAATCAAACACAAAAACATTACCATGAGATAAGAAACACATGACACAGTAATTTTTTGACGTGGAAACCCTGTTAAGGGAGAAAACCACGGGGTGATTAACCCAAAAATTATTCTCTGTTAGAAGAATAGGAATTTACAAAATGGCACTTGCCAATTAGGGCTCACTGCCCGAGCACACTGCTCACAAGAGGCCCACTGCCTACAAGAAGACACACTGTCTACAAAGTGATAAGAATCACAGTCTTGAACTGATTGGACGCATCTGCATATGCTGGAGTTCAGTTCCGGTTAGGCTCAGTATACTGATCTGCTGCACTTCATCTTTCCTCTGTACTTTATTCTGCTATCTTTCACATACCGGATCTTTCTTACTACTTCTGCTCTGTTCTGTACTTCTTCGCATATATCTTCACACCATCACACCCTTCACAACTAAATCCATCCTCTATATATATCCGCACAAGTAATTTCATCACCTTTCTAGTCGGCATCCGGAACAGTCTAGTTTCTTACAAACTCTTGTTCTGTCGGCTGAATCCTTCCTCACCAAGCAATGCGGATCAAGCATATACTTGTAGATATCATTAATCATGTCGGCCAAACATGATTCATGCCTTCACAACCTCTATCATCAATAGTAACACATCCGGAAAGTAGTCTGATACTCTGTCAGTCAGTTCTTCCTCTGTTTTCACTGTCTCTCACTAATCCGGTACTCAACTATTCATATCTTTTTCCTTGTCATCACCGGAGGCTAAATCCTTGGAATATACCACTCAAGGTAGTCCTCTTGACTTCCCCAAATCCGCACTGCACCAAGACACTTCCTCTGAGAGATCCGGATCAATCTGTCAGACCTTGCCACATGCTCTGTTCTTGTTCACCGGACCACAACATTCTTTATTCTGACTTCCGGTAGAGACACATCATGACTTACGGATATGTGGGATGACCTTTGTTGCCATCAATGACAACAACCATGAATCCATATAGTGTCTCTTGCCAACAATCTCCCCCTTTGGCATTGATGGCAACACTTAGTGAAAAATGACTAAGTGTTTACACTATGCTCCCCCTTTGCTGATGCTCTGTCTTTATATACAATTTCCAGAACTCCCCCTTAATTGGATTCCTCATTTTTCACTGCTCCTCACTCCCCCTTTGACATCAATGGCAAAGGGTAGGGTCCGCACACCAAAATTTTCAAAAATTTTCTATACATAGCCGCATATTTACATACTCACATATACTGAAGAATGTCTGCAAAGGATGTCTGCAATTGGATCATTTCTGTAGCCCAACTTTGCTTCATTCTATCCAAAATTGAAATGTGACCACTCAACAAAAATGCAAAAGCTTCTGCCCGCTTGAGATCTGTCGGATCTTTTGTTTGGGCGGTGGTCTGAGCATCACTGATGGCCTCATGCATAGTTTCCAACTTGGGGATTATAATCCTTCTAAGTTCTCCCATCCGGTTAGTGATATTCTTCCTTTCCTTCTCAAGATTCTTTATTTCATTCAAGACTGCAATAGTCTGACATTCTTGATTTATTATGGAGGAAGAGAGAGGATCAAAACTTTGAGATAAGCTTTGTAGCTTGTCCTGTTCTTCTTTTATTTTCTTATTAATTGCTGCTGTTGCCTTTGGCCAGGATATACAAAATTTGTAAATGTCACCGCCATCCTTAAGAGCATTCTCTAAGCTCTTTATTCCAATACTCACAATCTTCCTATCTTTAGAGATTAATTCTAATATTTCTGAAAATCTTTTATCCAAAAATTCCTTCCAGACCTTTTCTTCAGCTGATTTTTCTAGAGAATCAAAATGTGTATCAACACTGCTGACTAAGGTTTTTAGATTACCGGAAGAGGAGGCTGTCGGATCTATCTGGATTGATGGCATAATCTTTACAAGTACTCCGGAAGCAGCCTCTATCAACTCACAGTCTTCCATATGAGACTTCAGGAGTTTTTCATTTGCCTTGGCATTTGCAAATGAAGCTATCTTCATTGTTTGTACCGGAGAGAGAGAGTCAAAGTCGAATGGGCCTTTTAGAAGCTCCGGTTCATCAATCTCTAAAGTTTCTTTGCTCAAAAATTGTTGAACAGTTTGTGCAGTGTCTCTTGCCGGAGACAGATGTTTCTTTTCTTCTGCAGTCTTGGAACTGTCAACCTCTTTGTCTTTCACCACTGCTTCCTTCTCCTGTAATTTCTCTTCTTCTTTAGATCCGGAGACTGTAGGGGAAACCGGAGGAGAGATGCTAGCTTGTTCATAGGCCACTTCTTCTGGAGCAGAGGGTTCCAAGTCCTCAGCTGTTTCTGTACCTAAGTCCTCTACAACAGGAAGATTGAACCTTTTGAAGGCCTTCCGGAGGATTTCTTCTGTCTCTTGGGCCACTTTGTTAGTCTCACCAAGCATGAGTTGATTCATCCTGGCTTTACTTCTGAACTCATCTTTGCAGTCCTTGAAGATTATGTTCATTGTCTTGGGATCAATTTGAGGATATAGCTGAATAGCTATCTGCTCCCGGATCTCAAGGTCTTTTGCATGAGCATTGTTCTTTCTTACTTCCAATTCCTTTTCTAGGCTTTTAGGAATAAGAGATATGATCTCAATGAAAGCCTTATTATATATGTTCAGATATTTGACTGTGGCTTCCTGCAGAGTCTTTTGGTCAGCCTCACTGAAGTCATCATAAGATTCAGTCATTGGTTGAAGGTTTCCATCCACCGTGACCGACTTGATTACATTCTCTAGAGACAGAGTGGGCTTTTCAACAGATACCTCCGCCATTTCATCCTTGTCTTGGCCTGTGGAGGGTTTACCGGATCCTTTCTTCTTCTGCTTCTTTATTTCTTTTACTCCCTCATCTGACTCTGTTTCCTCTTCATCCTTTTGGCTTTTATAAGCCCTTGTGGCTTTTGTCTTGGATCTTTTACCGGATGCCTGGACTTCCGATTTTGAACTTTTGGTTGAGGGAGGTGCAGATCTTTTTGATGATTTGGTCCGGGTGGGAGTTTCAACCGGAACACTTTCTTTACTTTTCTCTTCTTCCTCAGCCTTCCTCCTCTTTTCCCGGCTGGCATCAAGTGCCTCTTTTGAGATGCCTAGGCCTTGAGCAATATGCTCAACTTCTTTTCTTACCTTCCTCTTTATCTCTGGTTCCCTGAGTTCTACATGTAACTTTACACTCAGTTCCTCAAAGGTTCCAAACCTTTCTGCCTTAGGATCTTTGGGCTGGCTTAGCATGTGTTGAACATGCAGCTCTACTATCTGTTCATCCACTTCATACCCCATAGGCATGATCCAGACAGTCCTTGGCTCCACTGCCTCCATCAGACACTGATCTATTTCTACCATGAAGCATACAGTGTCTTTGTATTTTTCAACAAGGGATTGGGGTATTCTTTCTCTTGCATGCATCATGCTTTGGAAGTTCTTGAAGTAACCCCATAGAGCTGTATTTCTTGCTTTTGCATCCCCAAGTCCATGCAAATAGTCTCTGATTTGAATGGCAACCGGTCTGTCATTCTGCCATATCCATCCACTGGATCCGGGAAGCTCATTCATGTAGTAAAAGAAGAGACAAAGGATCAGATTGCCATATTTGAAGGAGTTTTTCTTGTCCTTCTTAATCTTCTGCAGATTTTCAAAGAGTTGGTTTACTAGAAGCTCGCACAAGTCATAGTCTGCATTCTCCTTTAACATCTGATAGGCTGTGTAGATTGCAGTTCCCGGTACTGAATTTTCCCTACTGGAGTGATAGATTTTGTAACCAATTATTATAGCTGCAAATTTGACATCCGGTTCAATGATATCATCAACTGTCATAGCTCTCTTGTCAAACTTGGATCCGGTTGCATCACTGACTGTCTGATTTTTCACAGATTTGAGAACAGGTAATCCACCGGATGAGTGCAGACCGGTTACAGCCCTAATTGCGTCCTTGGTGATCTTGAAGGGCTTGTTCAACCATAGGAAGTTGTCATGTACTCTACTTAGTACATACCGGACCCATTCATCTTCTTCAAAACAGGGGAAATGAATGCACTGTGCAAAGTGTTTGTCCTGGATGGCTTTATACTGAGGTTTGATCTCAAAGGAGTCATCTATCAATTGTTTGTGATAGATATCCATCAGTTTTGATTCTCCAAAGTCTTCAAGATTCGCATGGATGTAAACCCTAATATCTTCCGTATGCAATACACCATGAGGAACACTAGAGAAGGCTCCTAGTGGATCTACCTCCAATGATTTGTAAGGATGTTTCTTGAATGAGGGGCGAGGTCTATCAGAGATCTTAACTATATTTGGAGTAGCCATTCTTCAAAGATTTGCAGTGAGGTAATGAAAAATGGAGAATACCTTATGCGCCTTCGATTTGCACGGAGTGATTGGATTGATTTCTTTATGCAATGACTTCGGCAGGAGATCCTTGGTGTGCTTGATGAATCTTGTTGCAGAGCTCCACTATTCGCTTCTTCTTGAGTGTAGAATGAGCAAATGACTTTTGAGAAATCCCTTATATTGCTCCGCGAACCCTAATATCTGTCTGCAATAAATGCTTCACCTACATTATTCCGGTTTGCCTTGTCTGGATAGCTTGGAGTATCCCGGATTAGTCCTGATCTGTGAATATCATCTGGATCTTTCAATCATGAATAAATCAAGGTAACATATTACAAGAACATCCCAAACACTCTGTCCAATCTGCAGAACAAGATAGTGCACTTCCGGATCTCTCCGGACCTTTTTGTAATCCTTTGTCATACCGGAGCATCTCCCTGATCAAGTCTTATTTGATCGATCACAGCTTCTTCATAACTCCATGCGGACCTCTGAAAACTTGACTGAAGCATCTCAAGACTCATATCTGCAAACCCTTTAATCCGCATCTTGTGCCACATCCGGCACCACTTGTTTGGCTGGGGGAACAGGATTTTCTTTGAGTCTCCCCCTGAGCCTGAGCTCACTTTTTAAATTCTGGAAGAAATATCAGCACCAGAGTCTGGTGCGGATCCAACCTCTACATTCTCTGAACTTTTCTTCACCCAAATCTTGCTCATCTGATTCCTAACTTCATCCGCATTCATCTTTTGTTTACCCTTGTCTTGATTCTGATTATACACCGGACCTCTTTTGTCCTGATACTTGTTTCTGCAGACTTTAGCATTATGACCGGACCTATTGCAGATTTGGCAAATAACATTTCTTTGCATATTTGACTGATATCCTCTTGATCTGCATTGATTAGCCATATGACCTACTCTATTGCATGTAAAGCATCTACCTTTGAATGATTTGTTTACTTGCATAATTCTGCATTCATGGGATTTGTGTCCATACCTTTTGCAGTTGAAGCACTGTCTGGAGAAGGATGAATTAATCTGATTCATTCTCATTCTGCACTGATTAGCTTTGTGACCAAAGTGGTTGCAGCTGTGGCAGTATCCATTGAAGGATGGATATCTTTGAGCATTTGGCTGTCTTACCGGAGGTCTTCTAGGCCTGCTCCTTGGATTTTCTGATCCAAGATTCTTCTGACCGGATCCGGAGCTTTCTCCTTTCTCATATCCCAAACCATACTTGTCATCTGTCCTCTTTTGACTTCCAAGAAGAACTTCAAGTTGAGCAGAACTTATCTTGAATTTCTCTTTATATTCATTTGCTGTTTGAAGGTCTCTTTTGAGAGAGGCAATTTGATCCTCAAGTTTTTCTTCATTATCTTTGGCATCTTCAAGATCAGATTCAAGATGTCTGATAATCCTATCCATCTGGTGGCATTCTTCTGATTTTTCTTTAAGAGATTGTCTTAGATTGTCTTCAGCCTTTCTTTTTTCTTCAATCTCTTGAGTAAACTTTATAGTTCCTGATTCCATTTCATGTCTTAACATAATGACTTCTTTTGATAACTTTTCACATAACTTGGTTTGCTCAGTCAATTCTTCATTTGTATTGCTTTCTTCACTTTGTCTTGCCAACTGTTGGAGCAGCTCCTTTCTCTTTTTCATAGAGAGACTTAATTTGTCTTTTAATTCTCTCATGAATTCATCAGCCTGTTTGAGTCTTTCCTTTAATTCATTGACTTCAGAATTTGACTGTTCAAGATCCTCAAGAGCAGTCTTGAGTTGCTCCCTTAAACCATATGCATCCATTTGAACTCCCAGATCTTCCTCAAGCTGTTAGGCTCTATTAGGAGGAACTTAGCTCTGATACCAATTGTTGATAACTGAGAGGGGGGGTGAATCAGTTATCCTAATTATTTCCCTTTTTGAACTTTCTTATTAATTAATGCAGCATTGAATCAAACACAAAAATATTACCATGAGATAAGAAACACATGACACAGTAATTTTTTGACGTGGAAACCCTGTTAAGGGAGAAAACCACGGGGTGATTAACCCAAAAATTATTCTCTGTTAGAAGAATAGGAATTTACAAAATGGCACTTGCCAATTAGGGCTCACTGCCCGAGCACACTGCTCACAAGAGGCCCACTGCCTACAAGAAGACACACTGTCTACAAAGTGATAAGAATCACAGTCTTGAACTGATTGGATGCATCTGCATATGCTGGAGTTCAGTTCCGGTTAGGCTCAGTATACTGATCTGCTGCACTTCATCTTTCCTCTGTACTTTATTCTGCTATCTTTCACATACCGGATCTTTCTTACTACTTCTGCTCTGTTCTGTACTTCTTCGCATATATCTTCACACCATCACACCCTTCACAACTAAATCCATCCTCTATATATATCCGCACAAGTAATTTCATCACCTTTCTAGTCGGCATCCGGAACAGTCTAGTTTCTTACAAACTCTTGTTCTGTCGGCTGAATCCTTCCTCACCAAGCAATGCGGATCAAGCATATACTTGTAGATATCATTAATCATGTCGGCCAAACATGATTCATGCCTTCACAACCTCTATCATCAATAGTAACACATCCGGAAAGTAGTCTGATACTCTGTCAGTCAGTTCTTCCTCTGTTTTCACTGTCTCTCACTAATCCGGTACTCAACTATTCATATCTTTTTCCTTGTCCATCACCGGAGGCTAAATCCTTGGAATATACCACTCAAGGTAGTCCTCTTGACTTCCCCAAATCCGCACTGCACCAAGACACTTCCTCTGAGAGATCCGGATCAATCTGTCGGACCTTGCCACATGCTCTGTTCTTGTTCACCGGACCACAACATTCTTTATTCTGACTTCCGGTAGAGACACATCATGACTTGCGGATATGTGGGATGACCTTTGTTGCCATCAATGACAACAACCATGAATCCATATAGTGTCTCTTGCCAACAGGAACAATATTTTCTTGGCTAAGGCTAAAAATTACATACAACCTTTTGATGGCAAAGTAAATGTAGATAAAATAAACCAATGGATTACATAAATGGAGGTTTATTTTAGTCTATATAAGATGAATTCACATCAAAAAGTCTCCTTTGCAAGGTTGAAACTATCTATCCATGCTCCTACCTAATATGAAGCTCACATTGCTTCTTTACAATTGAGAAGATATCCTCCAACTTCCAAATGGGAATATTTTAGAGATTTGCTAAGGAAATAATTTTACCCTATATGCTCAATGACACTTCTACTATCAAACATAAGGCCAAAGTGTCCAAGAATACATTCATACAAGTTTTTTAAGAAGGTGGTACAACTTGGCAAATATGTGATAGATAGGGAGATGATGATTAAGTACATAGGGGGATTGTTTAGTCACTTGAGAAGGGTTATTTTGATGATAAAACCTCAAAATATTAATGAAATCTATGCACAATCCCACTATATTAAAATGGAAAAGAAAATAAATCTTCATATTAGAAAAAATAGGAGTGCAAAAAACAAAAAGGTGGAGAAAATAAAATATATAAAAATAAGTGTTTGTTATTAAAATTGCAAGGAATAAAAGAAATACACTTGTATCATTCTCAATGTCCAATTAACAATATAAATCAGAAAATACTTCATATCTAAAATAAATAAGCCTAATTTTGGGAGACTGTTAGGAATGTGTTGTATATTGTGCATGTTTTACACCCCTAATGCACTGCAAACTCATCCATAATATTAGGACCTAGGGAGATTTCTTGGCTTAGGGGCCTAGCAGCCCTCAGTCCAAGGATTTAGGGCTTGCAAACCCCAAAAAATTAAAACATGGGCCCTTTTTCAAGGAGATTAGTCTACCCATGGTTTTACACCATTGTCTTGTAATACCACTTCGTATTTTCCTATTGTGATGTGCCTATAAATAACTACATATAGATTAGGGTTATGATGGGTGAGGAGCATCTTATTGTATAATGAGTTCAAAGCAAGGTTAAGTTATCAAATTGACTTTAGAAGATAGAGTTCAAGGTCTCTTATATCTCCCATTGAAAGCATTAGAACTTTATGTCGTATTGTAATCATTTTATTGGGATTAATACATTGAGAGTGTTTTGGAGGTTGGGATCTTTCTAAAACGGTTATCCCAAGGTATATCTTGTGTTTTCTCTTAGTTGTTAATCTACTAAAATTTGTATAGATTTCTTCTTACTTGCATTGTTTCTCTTATAGGATTGCTATGGACTTGGTCTAGTTTCCTTTCAATAACATGGTATAACATGTCGCACAAACACATGTCAATTCAATTCATAGTTTAGCTAGTAGAAAGAGGCAGGAAAGTTTGAACTTGAATATGAATGTTTGAACTTTTGATTCATTCTCACTAGCCTTAGGATTGAACTTGGTCGATCCCATGGCATGTGGAAATGAACCTAGAGGATAAAATGGTAATTTTGAGGCATGGAGCAAATGTATGGATCAAGTATGAATGGGGATGGATAATTGACAAATAAATGACAAATGTATGGGATAAGTGTAAATAAGAATAGAGTGGGTACAGACAGAGATTGGACCGTGAGCCAAAACTAATACAAGAGTGTGCCAGTTGTCAATATGTTATTGCATTAAAGGCACTCTACCAAAGTAAACACAAAACTAAATAAGAAATAACATGGGTATGCACATTTAACCATTACAATTAAAAACCAAATATTCAATACCTAAATTAAACAATTAAGTTGTTGAAAAGATGAAATGTTTATTAAGTATTCAGAGTTATTGGCTAAAAATACTAACATGCTTTTGTTGAATTTCAATGTATAAATTCATATTGTAGACACTCAAAATTGTCTCGAGTCTGTGAGTAACGTTTTCTCACTAATTTATGTCTCCTCTTGCATAATTAAATATTTTTGAATTATTTAATTATTTCCTAATGACATATTCTTCTATTAATTAAATAATTAAAATTTATTTAATTAATTCACTTTTTGTTTATTCCTCTTTGATAATTAAATAAATTTCATTTAGTTATTTTACTAATTATCCTTTTCTAATCTATAATTAAATAAATTTTTATTTATTTAATTATTCATCTCCATTTTCCCTCTTTTCTTCTATAATTAAATAATTATTTTTAATTATTTAATTAGTCATTTTTCCATTTCCTCCATCATCCAATAAATCAAATATTTATTTAAATGTCACATGTCTCTCATAATTTAAATAATTTTATTATTTAAATTATTTATTCCCACTCACATCCCCATTTTAGCCTCATTCATTGTGCATCATAAGCACTTCTTCTCCAATTCAAATAAAAAATCCCACTTATTCCCACTCTCCTCCTAATTTTGGTTACCTATCATACCCATTTAATGTGTGTCATGAGCACTAAAATTACTATTTAATCTCAACCATCCACATCACACAACTCACCTTTCAATCCTCACCCTTCATTCAAATCCAATCCTCTATGAAAGCAAGCCTTCACCCTCATTTTAGGTTCAACCACAATCTTCAAGATTTTGCTGTCATTTTCATTGAGCTTGTCATATCTCTTGCACATTGCAATTTGAGAGCAATTTAGAGCAAAATGGAGAAGAGCAATGAAGGAGAATCAAGTTTGATATAGGAATGGTGATGTTATAGCTTTTATCTTTTGATTTCTATTGTCATTTTGTGCTTCATTGTTAGATTAGGGTCCTTATGGCTTGAATTTAGACAGTTTTGTGATTGTTGTTGATGATTCTTGCATTTTCTTTGATTTTCCCTGATCTACTCAATGTGAATCCTTTGATCCAGCTTGCTTTTTGTAGGTTTTATTAACTTTTTGTTGCAGGTTTATGCCATTTTTGGAGAAAACCCTGGGTTTTAATGATTTCATCATATCTTCCAAACAGCTTCAATTTTTTATACAATATTTTAATAAGATTTTATGGATCCTTTGAGGAAGCTATAACAGAAAAATCACGTGTTTACTATCATTTTTGAAGGAGTTATAGTGATTTTATGTTTTTTCATAAAGCTACATTTCCGTGCGTAAATCAGCAAATTTTTTAGAAAAAACATACATTTCTAGAAAGCTCTTGAAATTTTAATTGGGGTTTGTTATTTACAGGTTTAATTTTGAGATCATATATGGTGTGAAATAATCAGATCTTTGTCTACTATAGGTTTTTCATAAATTCGTATTTCTAGGCACAAATCAAGGAAATTTTTTGACTTCTTTACATTTTTGGAAAGCCCTTAGAAAATTATTAAGGGTCTCTTCTTTGAGTTTTTGTTTTTCAATTCAAAAACATCTTGAAATAAGCAAATCTAATTCAGCTATGTCAAAAAAAATGTATCTGAAATTGCAATCTTCTGATGAACATATCTTTTTATGGCTGCATTATAACATCATTTTCTGATTTTGCAGGGTTTCGTCATCATTTCTAACACATTTTCTTGTAGCAAAATCATTTGTCCAAGATTATCCTTTTCAATCTAACATACTTGTTTTGTAGCTTTCGCTTGCCAAAGATCAACTCATTGAAACTACTAACATATTTGTTGCAGGGTTCCATTCAATCATGTGTGTATGTTTTGTTAACATAGAAACACTTCCTTTGGTGCATTAAAAAGAATAGTAACTTACATGATCACACTCATTGGGACTAAAAAGAACAACAACTTGCATGTTCTCACTCATTTGGGCTTAAAAAGAATCACTGTCTTCCTTGTCTTGTGACCTTGCTTGTGTTTTGAGGTGTGTATGCTCTTCCCTCGCACTCTATGTGATCTTGGGAATCAAAAACACTTCTCAACACTTTCATTGTCACACCACATTTGGTTTTCTAAAGGTTAATGAACTCTTGCTAGTGTGATCAAGTAACATGTGTATGCTCTCTCCTTGCATCTTTGTATGACCTTGGAGATCAAAAACATTTGCTTGTATCGCATTTGTATTACCCTTTAGATAGGGCATCCCTTTGAGACACATCCATATGGAGAACTCATTGGGGACCCAAATTGGTTTTTCCCTTAGGTCACTATATAAAAATATTAGGTGAAATCAAGTCTAAACTGGCATTAGCCATCGCCATGCAGTGCCCATCCGAAAGTGCAAGTTACCCACGTTTACGTGAGGTATTTTAGTACCACAAGTAGGATTGGTCAAAGCCTTAAGTGTCTTGCTAGACACTCGAGAGGTGGTAAGTCCCCGAGTTGTGACTAAAAGACAAACTAGTTAGAAGCCTACCCTTATTGATTTTGTTTTATTGGCATCACTCTTAGTGCAAGGGATGTGTACTGCGCCTTGAAATTTACTCACCATATGAACTCCCTTGAGATGAGATGGAAATCCCCAGCTTAGCATAAGATACACATAGATTTCTGGGGAGAGGGTGATTGGGTTATCCTTCCAGGCCTGCAGGCCCCTATTCGTCCTCTCTTGAAAGACAAAAGTGTACACACCCCCTTTTAGGGTGTTCCTATATTTGCATCGAAGGAGCTTCCAAGTAAGTGGGCCCAAGCATCGTCCCATTGGCCAATGACCTTAGGGAAGGGTGTGTTTAATGTGTGTGAAGTGTCTTTGAATTGTGTTAGACCCATGGAAATTGAGGTGGATAACCCTTGAACATACACATACGTTTACAAAATCTAGACCACTAAAACAGCCAAATTGATTGCCAAGTGTTTTCTGTGTTTGATGTGTTTTCTCATTTTTCAAACAAATTGCCCAAACAAACATAGAAACAATACACCGCAATCATAGGGAAATCTTTGGGCATCTACCTTCCCTATCAAACTCAAATTGCAATTGTGTCAACATACCTACGACTTGCATATTCTATTCGACCATCCATTTCATTCCCTTAGGTTTAGGTTTCATCCAAATCATTGCATTTAGCTCACCTTAGGTTATCAAAATCGGATCTTGTCATCTTAGGAAACCCTCTTCTTTGAGGTTGAGACATAGGAGAAATTGTTAATACTTAACTACATTATAGCTATAAACTTGGATTATACAAGACCTTGTCATCTCTTTCCATAATCAATCAAACAAGTTGGGCCTAGTACTCACAAGTCTAGTCTAGGTTCATCTTTTTCCAAATCAGCAAGTGAGTCTCAATTCATGAGTCTAGTTTGAGATCACTTCAATCATCATTATCTTCAACATTATCACTTCAAGGTCTTGATAAATCCAACTAGTACTTTGATAAGGTCATAGTTTGACATTAGTATCCCTTTGATCAAACTTCTCAAAAATTGAAACCTATTGGCTTCTAGCATAGCTTTAGTCTCACTCATCATCTTAGGCCTAGTTGCATTCTTGTCATCCCTATATTCCAAAAAAATCTAAAAAACATTAGCATAGAACATCTTCACTTTACATTGTCAACTTTAGTTGTATTTATCCCCACATCTCCATAAACACTAGTATAGTGCATTGTCACTTTACATTACCATCCTTAGTGTCATTAGGCATACTTATATCCTAAAAATACCAAAAACATTACATAGGGCATATCCACCTTTCATTTCCACCCTTAGTTGCATTTAACAAATCTTATCCCAAAAATACCAAAAACATAGCATAGTGCACCTTGTATTATCATCCTTAGGTCATCCCCATCTAACAAGTCTTTTATGGTGGAAACACGGTTGCAAAAGAAAATAAAGGGAGAGAAATCCTTAGATCATCCCCTCAACAATCCTACTAACACTATGAGATTTGGAGTCCCTTCCAACGAACAACCCAAGTCACACATGGGAAACCCCTTTGAGAACTTTACCTTGCAAGAAAATGAACAAGGGGTAACACAACAAGAAATTGAAGAAGCCTCCCAAGATCCTAGGTTTTTAAGAATCTTAGATGAAATGATTGCAGTAAATCCCCAAAGTTATCTCATGTGTCTCTTGCAAAATGGTACAAAACTTCCTGTAGGAGTAGACATCAATATGATTGTAGGTCCATCACCAAACAATGTAACACAAGGTCAAGGTCAAGCAACACCTTCCACTAGCCACACAAATCCTACGCAAGAACATGTCAACATTCCTATTGGGGAAACGTCACAAGATTCCACAATCTCCCATGTGCCTCCCCCATTTGACACCAACAATGCAAATGCCATGTCACAACCTTTGAATTTTGCAAATCCATTTGTTTCGATGATGAATATAGGTCAAAATAGAAGAACACAAAGAATGCACATAGTGACCTTGCAAGCGCAAACACAAGGGGTTAATGCTACATCTAATATGAACACAAATATAGGGTCCCAACCCAACAACAACTTGAACAACCTTAATGTGGACCCTCTTGGACTAAACAACAATGTATCTAGCCAAGGTATTAGTGTGACCTATCAAAATACCCATAGTAACCCCTTACAGCAACAAGTAGATCCCAACATCTCTCTCCAAAATTAAAACACTGCAAATACCTCACCGCATCATCGCTGCATAAATCCTAACATCTCTTTCATACCAAATACACAAAACCAAAATTTGACTCCATTACACACCCATCTTAACACAAACATCAATCCACTTGTTGCAAACATGGGATCTCAAAACACACCTATTGCAAACATAGCAAATCCCTATCAAAATACAATCATGAACATTGCAAACACATCGTTGTCCTCCATAGAGGTCCTAGCACATGAGATGCATTCATTAAAACAACTTTCCAATATGTAAGTCTCAGGGATCAAAAAGGCATACTCCATGGAAGATTTGTGCACATATCCTTTCAATAGGAGTATCTACATGCCTCCTTTTCCACAAAACTTTACGGTACCTAATTTCAACAAATATAGAGGAAAAGGGAGCCCTATTGAACATGTATGTGAATTTCATACTACATGTTTAGAGCTTTCATTCGACCAAATGTACTTAATGAGACTATTCCCATGGAGCCTCACGGGTCAGGCACTCGATTGGTTCGCACATCTCCCCACAAGGATAAGAACATGAACTGAATTAGCAGACAAATTCATAGCCCACTTCTCTTACAACATTGAAATAGATGTAAACGTAGCAACACTATGCCATACAAAACAAGAAGATGGAGAGACATTTCTCTCTTTCTTCCAAAGATGGAGCAGTTTGGCTAGCAAATGTCCATGCCATATACCTGAGAACCAACTAGTTCCAATCTTATGGAAAACTTGAACACGGAACTCACGCACCAACTGCAAATACATTGTTACACTACCTTTGGGGAGGTTTTTGAGAAAGGAATAGCAATAGAGAAGGCCATCATTGCCAAGGGTGCAATCAAAATTTTTAACAAAAATTAAAGAAACCCTAATACTTCCTATGATAAAACAAGTTATGGTCTAGGAATAAGAATGTTACAAATGATGAGGTTGTCAATGTGAAAGCAATAAACAAGGGTGGCCCCATCCTTACTCTCAAAGCATCTACACCAAACAATCCAACACCCATTCAACAGAAAGTAACAAATATCATTCAAAACAATTAAAGTCGGGCTCCCCCAAGAACGAATCCTCCAAAATGGAACTATACACCCCTGTTGGAACCAATCGAGTCGATCCTAAAGAAATTATTACAAGCCAACCTTATTCAACTTCCAAAGGTTAAGCAATATGATCCTGCCTTCAAGCCTTCTTCATGGAATGACAATGAATTTTGTGAATATCATCGAATAAAGGGACATAAGACCTCAAACTATTACAAGCTCAAGAATACCATTCAAGATCTTATCGAACGAGGTGACATAGTCTTAGATAATCCACAAGGAACCTCCAATACCAATCATACCATTTTTACAAATCTGTTGCAAGACCACGGATCAGGAAAGGCCTCTAGTTCAGATACCAAGACAAATGAGAAACCTAATTATAACCATGTTGCCTACGAATACAATATTAATAACATCTAAGCATGTGACAATAATGTCTCTATGATTACCATCAAAGCTCATCCTGAATGTGTCATTACCACTTGAAGACCCACACTAACCTTGCAAAGTGCTCCATCCAATCCATAACCAAAGTCCCAATATAATCTCTTAGACCATTTAAAGAAGACCCCTGCATGGATATCAATCTTTGATTTGCTTCGTCTATTCCTCGAACACAAGGCCATCTTAGATAAAGCTTTGCTAGAATCATCCATTACTAAGGACCTCAATGTTAATCAATTTTAGGCCATGGTAGGACACTTAACTACCACCAATCATGTTACGTTCACTAAGCATGACCTTCCTTCACAAAGGCCTAACCATAATGATCCATTACACCTTGACGTTTTCATCAATAAGCATAAGATTAGATGAGTCTTGGTAGATGGTGGAGCAGGACTAAATATATGTCTTTTGAAATTGGTCACAATACTGGGATATTCTGAGTCCTATGTGGATCAATCTAAGATAATTATTCTAAAAGCCTATGATGATGCAGAGCACTTTTTGAAGGGTGTGATCTCACTTCCCGTGGGAGTTGGACCTGCTACTCTAGATACTATATTCCAAGTCTTGGATCTAGAACTCCCATATAACCTTATCCTTGGTCATCCATGGATTCATGCCATGAAGGTCGTCTCATCCATGTATCATCAATGCATAAAATTTCCCTACAATGGCACTGAAATCACAATAGTTAGCGGTCCTAATGCCTTTCAATATTGTATCCATCTAAGAGAAATACCTAAACATCAAGTGCCTATTAATAGGGGAGTTTTACCTTCCGCTTCATCTCATTACATTGCTCCTTCCACACTATTAAAATCCTCCACTACATTCATTCCCCCTTCCAAACCTAAGGTTCAGATCCATGACGTAGGATGTGGAGAATACAACATGGAGGGTTCATATTGCATTAGCAAGCTACCTATATCACCAAAGTCTCATGGAAAGCCACGTCCCATTAAACTAAAAATCACTATCTCTACTACTCCCACCACTTTCACTAAATGGGGTGAATTAAGCAAGGAAGAAATAGATGAGTATGTCTCTACATGGCTCTATAGGGATGAAGAAGACATCAAACCAGTGCAACTACCAGTGGAGCAATATGGGAAAGGTTATGAATTCATAAAGCAACAAGGTTATGACAAACATAGTGGACTTGGTCCGCTGGAAGAATGGAACCTATACAACCAAGTATGCTACCTAAGAACAAAGAGTTAGGGTATGCATCATTAGGAGGGAACGCTCCTCGTGCTAAGTTGTTGTTGGGAAAAGATGGTAGTGCTTTTGAAGACATCGAGACATCAAAGGACAATCCCAAGACTGACTCCCTTCAAACCAAACAACCTAAGCGCTTTTCCTGGATTGACATCTTATGGGACCCTGATGATACCTCAATATGTACCATAATCCCCCTATCCCTAAGCTATAATAGCACTGATGATGACCTACCCTTAGTTCACCCTCAATTAATAGACTGGGATTAGAAAGCACCTCCAAGCTTGGATTTATTTGAAAAGGATGAAGTTATTGCTGAGTTTATGGAACTGCAAGAAGGCATACCAAGTGGGGATCACAAAGCTAGATACATCATGGATCTTGACATCACAACCTATTTTGGAGAGTCCACTCCACCCTCTAGTCATAAAAGTGAAAATAAAAAAAAATGAAAATAGATCTCTAGGTGAAAATTGAAAGGCACATTTAGATCGTGAAAAAGTAAAAATAAAGGATGTATCCGAAGGTGAAACCCTTTTTGAGGTGCCCAAGGATGGAGGGTTGGATGTACTCCCTATGAATCAAGAGAGATCACCGCTACTAGTGGAGAAATCAGTAGAAACCAACATTGGCACTAACGATAATCCCAAGATTGTTCACTTTGCAGAATCTTTGACAGAAAAGGAAAAACTAGAGTTCACAACTTTCTTCTCAGCAAGGCAAATCAATTTCACCCGGTCATATGCTGACATGCCTAGACTCGACCCTCAATTGGTTTTACATCATTTACCACTACTCCCAAATGCAAAGCCAATCAAGCAAAAGTTGAGAAAGATGCACCCACAAATTGTGCTCTTGGTTAAAGTAGAATTGAAGAAGCTATTGGATGTTGGTTTCATTCAACCGATAGACTACCTCGAATGGGCCTCCAATCTTGTACCTGTCACTAAACCAAATGGTCAAATCAAAATCTATGAAGACTTCAGATATTTAAACAAGGCTTGTCCTAAAGATGACTTCCCACTACCCAATATTGATATCATAGTCGACCTAACAGCGGGATACGAAATGCTTTCACTCATGGATAGTTTTTTAGGATACAACCAAATCAGAATAGCACCTGAAGATCAACATAAGACATCTTTCACTTGTCCTTGAGGTACATACTATTGGAACGTCATGCCCTTTGGCCTTAAAAATGCTAGAGCGACACATCAAAGGGCCATGACAACAATCTTTCATGACTACGTGCACACACTTATGGAGGATTATGTGGATGATTTGCTAACCAAATCCATCACAAGAGATAGTCATCTGACTATACTGGACAAAGTTTTCACAAGATTGGAAGAGTACAAAGTTAGACTAAATCCAAAGAAATGTGTTTTCGGTGTTACATCGAGCAAATTATTGGGCTACATTATGTCTCGTCGAGGAATTGAAGTTGATCTTGCCAAGGTAAAAGCTATCATGGATATGCCTCCGCCAACAAATCTCAAACAATTATGCAATTTGCAAGGAAAGATACAATCAATTCGAAGATTCATAGCACAACTGGCCAACAAGTGTCATCTGTTTCAGCATCTACTTCACAAGGGAATTCCATTCATATGGTCAGACTGCTGTCAAGAAGCTTTCCAAAAAATCAAGGATTGTCTATTATCTCCTCCAGTTCTTATGCCACTAATTGATGGAAAATCTCTCATATTATATATTTCAGCTACCTCATCAGCGTTAGGAGCCCTCCTGGCACAGAATGATGAAATGGGAAAGGAAAGAGCTATCTACTACATCAGAAGAACACTTGTAGGGTATGACCTTAACTACAGTCCTATTAAACGTGCATGCCTTGTGGTGGTCTTTGCCACTCAAAAGCTTCAACATTACATTTTAAATCATCAAACCAAGCTTGTAGCAAAAATTGATCCATTGAAATACTTACTGAATAAAGCAGCCTTAACAGGTCAACTAGCAAAATGGATCATTATCCTCAGTGAGTTTGACATAGAATATGTTGATCGAAAAGCCATAAAAGGACAAGCCATAGCCAATCAACTAGCAGAGGCACCAATCATAATAGATCATCCATTGATTTCAGATTTCCTTGATGCGTCAATCTTCACAACATAGATTTCAAATGCATGGAAGCTATATTTCAATGGATCTTGTACAAATCATGGTTCAGAAGCTGGAATCCTCTTCGTCACACCTCAAGGAGATGCAATACCCAAATCATTTAGAATAGTATTTGCTTGCACAAACTGAGTATGAGGCACTACTCATTGGGCTGCATATGGCAATCAAATGGAAAATTAAGAATCTTCAAGTCTTTGGTGACTCACAACTGGTTATCAGGCAAGTCAATGATAGTTACAACACAAAAAATGAAAAGCTCATGCCCTACAAGAGGATGGTTGATAGTTTCAAGCTCTACTTTGATACCATTATCTTCAATCAAATTCCTAGAATTTAAAATAGAGTAGCTAATGCAATGGCCACTATAGGATCTCTCTTGGACATACCAAACAATGCACCTTAGTATGAATTCTTGGTCAAATAGTTGTTGATCCCTGCTTTCGATATCCCTAAATCAGAGCTTGTGTGCAAGATTTTTGGTCCCGATTCCCCTTGGTACAAGGACATTTACAACTACCTCCATGATCAAATCATTCCCTTTGACCTATCCTCTAACCAATGAAAAGCCTTTATCTACCAAGCTGCTAGATATGTCATCATCGGTGACACCCTTTACCATCGTAGCCTTGATAATACCCTCCTAAGATGTCTCAGTTCTAAAGAAGCACAAACGGCTTTGCACGAGGTACACGATGGTATATATGGAGCTCACTCTAGTGGTCCTACTTTAGCCAAGAAGATCATGTGAACTGGATACTACTGGCCCACTATGGAATGGGATGCATATCATTTCGTCAATAAATGTCGGCAATGTCAAATACATGGGGATCTTGTACATGAACCTAGCCAGGAACTTCAACCAATCACATCATCATGGCCTTTCTCTCAATGGGGACTTGACCTGGTGGGAAAAATCCATCCTACTTCTGCTAATGGCCATAAATTCATTATCACCGCAACAAAATACTTCACAAAGTGGATTGAGGCCATTCCTATGACCTACATGACTAGTAAGGAAATAGCTAAATTTATCCTCAATTACATCAAATGTTGGTATGGTGTTCCAAAATCTATTGTCACATATAATGGTCATCCTTTCAAAAACTAGGATGTCCATGTACTATGTGAGAAATTCCACATCCAACATCATTTTGCCACGCCATATTATCCCCAAGGCAATGGTCAAGCTGAGGCATCTAACAAGACCATCATTAAAATCCTTAAAAAGATTGTCAATGACGATAGCTGTGACTGGCATATCCAACTCAACCCAGCCTTATAGGCCTACCAAACTAGCATCCGTACACCCACTGGAGCCACTCCATATTCCCTTGTCTTTGGATCCGATGCCATCCTACCCATTGAGGTCGAGTTACCCTCATTGAGAGTGTCTATGCAACAAGTCATTAATGATGAAGAATATTGTGTATCCAAATTGCATGAGTTAGAGCTATTGGATGAAAGAAGACAGAATGCATTGGTCCACTTGCAAGCCTATCAAAATCATCTCCATCATAGCTACAACAAGAAAGTCAAGATTCAAAATTTCAACATTGGAGACTTGGTCTTAAAGGAGAATCCTAAGAATCAGTTAAACCATGAGAAGCCAGGAAAGTTTGAGCCTAACTGGTTGGGTCCTTATATCATTACTGTAGCATATGGATTTGGTGCATATCAACTTATCACTCCTAAAGGTGAACTGCTACAAGAGCCAATCAAAAGGCATGCACCTTCACAAGTATTAAACTTTAAAAAAAATGTCCAATAGTGAAAACCACTTTGGTGGCGCTTTAGATGATAAAAAAAATAGTAAAGAAAAATAATTCATCCAATAGTGAAAACCACTTTGGTGGCGCTTTGGATAAGTACCATGGTGAAAACGTGTCAAACGGGTGCCATGTGTAGTCAATCTTTGCTCCATCATCTACCATCATTCTATCTAGTCTTTAGCTTCACCTTTCATAATCCACACCATAATCTAATATCCTTCCATACATAATCCACATCATAATCCACAACAAGAATTTGGTGTCCTTCCCATGGCCTGAGAATGGTTGACATGCAGTGTCACTCGTTTTTCGTCTCCATCCATCCCTAATAAATGCTATCCTAAACCTGACTAGGGGCATGTCCTTGACTTAGGTTTTTATAGAGGATCCTAGACTTGGTATTGGAGGACACTTATCGAAACATGTCAAAAATCAAAACATGTCAAATATCCAAAAAAATCAAAACATGTCAAAAATCCAAAAAATCAAAACATGTCAAAAATCCAAAAAAATCAAAACATCCCAAAAATCCAAACAAATCAAATATTCCCAAAACACAAAAAACCAAATAGTCAACCAAGAATCCAAGCAATAAATAGTGTCATTCTACCTTGTCAAACTATGTTGCCTCTGCGACTTCAAATAGGCAAGGCCATCATCGATGAGCCCCTGAGGCTTCGGTCCCTTAGGTCATAGGTCCGCATGGTCGAACTATGTTGTCTCTACGCTTTACGTAGGCAAGGCCATCATCGATGAGCCCCCGAGACATTAGGTCAGTCCCTTAGGGCCTGTTGAGTCAAGGTCTTCATTGTTCACATCTCATAATAAGTTGTCCCTTGCTATGGTGGACACTTTGATCAAACATAAACAAGTTATCTTTCACAAGAGAACTGAATTTAAACAATCTTGCAACAACAGACAAACTATCCATCAAGTCTTCAATCCTAGCATATCAATTGTCTATGTTAACAAGACGGTTGTCATTGCACCAAAAAGATCAACCTATTAATGCCCGATTGATACAGAGATAAGGGGATAGGTTCATAACAAACTTCAGTGATGATTAGACTGATCATGCATGGCAAGGGCAGCTTGTTGGCAATGCATGGCTTGAAAACTAGGCAAAGGTGCCATTTCAAGGTTGGAATACAAGGACAACTTGTCAAACCTTCCAACCACCTTAGACCACATCAAAATGAATGATAGACACTCACCAAACTCACCAAACAACCTGGTTACTTGTTTTTTCAATTGTTTCTTCACAACTAGTCCTAATTGCTTGTAGCCCTTAGAATAGGGTTTTTGGTGCATAACTTGCAGAATCTAAGACAAACCCATGAAAAAATTAACTTTTTGAATACCAATTAAGCTCCTACACAACATATATAACATGCAGGGGTGTTGTTTTGGACCAAATGCCCCTAAAATTGACTGTACTTGTTGTTCTAGGCCTAATTAGGACAGCTAAAGTAGTACTTTTGACATAACTTATTGAAAACGACTCAAACCCACAAAATAAATGGCTTTTAAGATACCCATTTGGTTCCTACAAAACATATCCAAAATACACCTTAGGTTGTTTTGGATCAAATGCCTCTAAAATTGACGGTACCCTATTGTCCTAGGCCTAATTAGGCCTCTTTTAAAAAGCAAGTATGAGCAAAACTTGCCCCCAATTCTCCCAACCTATTCCAGAGCTTCAATAAAGTTTCAAATAGATGGATTTCATTGGTTTAAAGGTTCTTGGGCTACTACACATCACACATGCATCAAACCTCTACTCTACCTATTCAAGAATGCCCAATACATGAAGATATTAGGCCAAATTTGTTGGAACAATAGCTTCAACTTCATCCCCTGCTCCTGCCATGAAAACCCATTTGAGAAGACACCTAAATCAATAAACCCTCAACCCTCGACACTATACCTTAAACCCTATGAGAAAAGCTTTGCGTATGGTACATCCACGGTGAGTAATTAACAGTTGAAATTAGAAGGATGATCATTATGAGAAAAGATTTGCATTGGGGTACATCTATGTTTCTTGCTGTCCACCCCGCACTTAGGGAAGGTATATTGTTATGAAACATGCAAATAATCTCCCATTGTTTACTGGGAGATTATTTGCATGTTTCATAACAATATACCTTCCCTAAGTGCGGGGTGGACAGCAAGAAACATAGATGTACCCCAATGCAAATCTTTTCTCATAATGATCATCCTTCTAATTTCAACTGTATTCCATCCATTTTTTTTTGGTTTAGCAGATGGAATGAATCAAAAAACCATAGATCTCCTTAAACCCTCAAAACTAGGGGTTTTAGAGCAGTTTTCACAAAATTGAATAAAAGAAGCCTAAACAATGATGAGAAATCACAACCACCTAAAACTCAAAGGTATGTCATTACTCTACCACATTCAGATCATTAGAAAACTTGATGGTACAGTACAATACCGTATAGCAGCTGGAAATAGTCAAAAAACAGTGAAAATGCAGAAAATAGAGGAAAAACTTGTATTTCTTGAACCCCCAGCTCATAACAACATTTCCTTCACATGAAATAGCATCATATATCATGTTTACAAATAAAATCCATGTTCTACTACTCCACCATTGTAGAAAAAATCAAAAAGAAGGCTTAAAATAGCCTTTCCACTAGGCTACACCAAAATAGCAGTCTTAAACTTAGACAAAAATTAGTTTCTAAATTCTCCACTACATGAAAATGCCTTTAGTGGCTATTATTACATCATTTAAAACAAAACTCCACCTATGGTTTCACTATTAAACCCAAAAATTCAAAATTAACCTAGAAGTCTGGGTGCCCCTGCACCATACAACCGACATAGAAAAAGGACTCATGTCCCATGAGTGCTTGCTCCATGCTTCTTCTCAACTTCTCCTTATTTTTCACATGCTCTTTTGACTGGAAATCTCCTCCATGGGACCAAATGTTGTCTTCATGCTTCATACCTTGCATTGTGCACTTGTTTGGTGCTTGGCAATGTTCACCTCTTATAGACAGACCTGCTCTCTATTTCTTGACCTTGTCACCTTCATTCTTTGATGTTATAGCTATCCGAGCAGCTGTATCCATGCCTTTTCCAACTGTCCTTTCACTCAACCTTTGTTCCATCTTGGTTACATGCTTATACTCAGTCTTACCATCTTGAAAATTACTATCATCTACTGCATTTGTTGTCTTCACTTGGTCCTGCACATTATCTGCCCTTAAGGCTACTGTATCAACTATCCTTTCCTCTATTTTACCAGTCCTACAACCTTTTATCTTCATAACCTCATACTACACCTTCAACTTTGTTGTTCTCAGTGGACATAAGATTGTCCCAACCATGATTGCATCATGCCAAACTTGTGTCTTTTCAAACAACTTATCCTTCACTTCCTCTTGGACTGTTCTACTCCTCACTTTGTCTTCTTTGTTCTACAAAATCAAACCACTCTTCAAGTTGACTTCCTTTCCATCTTCCTTCTTTCTCTTATCTATTGCTTCAGCATCCTTAGGCCTTGAAATGGCCTCACATTCTTTGGTTATGTTCTCCTCAATCCTCATAGGCTCTCTTTTGCCAAACATAATGCTCTTAGCTGCCTTTGTCTACTCCTTGACTTCTTCCTGCAATGGAATCAGCACAAAAGTCTTCTTATCCTTCCTAATGGTGCAAGTGTTAGCTCTTCCATCATAAACTGTAAATCTATCAAACTACCAGGGTCTTCCAAGTATCAAATGACAACAATCCATAGGTAAAATGTCACATAGGACCTTGTCCTCATATCCTCCAATCTTAAACTCAACTAATGCTTGTTCGGTCACTAGAATGGACTGATTATCATTTACCCAAGAGACTTTGTAAGGTGTGTCCCTAGGTACTCTCTCCAATCTCAGTTTGTCTACCATCTCACTAGACACCATATTGTCAGTACAACCAGAATCTACTATCACTTTACATACCTTGTCTTTGCATTTGCAAGCTTTCCTAAACAGTGCTCTCCTCTGAATCAACTCCTTCTCCTTGGAGGTCTTCAATAGTGCTCTTTCTCTCAGCATCAACGTTTCTCATATGTCACCAACATAACTAGTGGGAGTAGAACCACCACATTCTTCTTCTTGGACTAACTGAGTCCTCTCATTCTTCCTTTCACCATCACTTGTAAAACCTTGCCTCTTAGGACACTTGTATGCCAGGTGCCCAAACTCTTGGTAATTGTAACACTTACCTATAAAGGTGTTTGCACTCCTTCCACCACCAAATCTGCCTCTAGAACCTCTGCCTTTGAAATCTAGACTTTGTCCTTGTCTGAAATCTACACCTTGTCCTTGTGCCTTGCTTATCTCGTCTTGACTCTCATTGACTTGTTTTGCATTTGTAAAAGATGCTTTGCCTCTAGAGGTGTTGCCTCTACCTCTTGGTGTCTTTTCTTGTCTCCTTTTCACCTTTTCTTCTACCCTTATAGCCATTTGAAAACATTCTTCAATTTTTTTGGTGTCATCAAACTTATTTCATCCTCAATATTATACCTTAGACCATTAAGATATCTTGCTATTTTTTCTTCTTCATCTTCCTCATGTTTTGTCCTTATACTTAACCTATAGAACTCCTCGGTATATGCTTGCACATCTAAATCCTTTTGCTTGAGATTTTGAAGTTTCTTAAGCAATTGAACATTGTAATCACTAGGAAGGAACTTACCTATGAGTTTTGTCTTCATTCTCTCCCAAGAAGTGATCTTGGTCATCCCCTTTTTCTGCCTTTCATCTTGCACAAAGTTCCACCACAGCAAAGCATGTCCTTTCAACTTGGTTTTAGCCTTCTTCACTTTGTGGTCACCATCTATCTCTTCACTTTCAAATTAGTTTTCCATGGCTCCTATCCAGTCTAAGAGCTCTTCACCATCTAACTTACCTCCATACATAGGCAAGTCCATTTTGCTATGTCCATCACCCTTCACAGCCTTCAAAAACTTTACCATCTTCACATCCTCGGGATCCAACTCTTCCTCTTCACTAGAAGTTTCTTCCTCTTTAGAATCACTTTCATTCATGGTGACCCTAGCTTTAGACTTCAATGCAGCAATCTCCTTCTTCAAGGCTTCTAGTTCTCTAGCCTGCTGATCAATCTTCCTAGCAATTGTGCTTCCTTAAGGAGGCATCTTGACTCCTCAAATTCCAATTTTCTCAAACTCCAACCTTCAACTCTCAATAGATATACTTCCTATGCTCTGATACCACTTGATGCAGAGATAAAGGGATAGGTTCATAACAAACTTTAGTGATGATTAGACTGATCATGCATGGCAAGGGCAGCTTGTTGGCAATGCATGGCTTGAAAACTAGGCAAAAGTGTCATTTCAAGGTTGGAATACAAGGACAACTTGTCAAACCTTCCAACCAACTTAAACCACATCAAAATGATTGATAGACACTCACCAAACAACCTGGTTACTTGTTTTTCCAATCGTTTCTTCACAACTAGCCCTAATTGCTTGTAGCCCTTAGAATAGGGTTTTTGGGGCATAACTTGCAGAATCAAAGACAAAACCATGAAAAAATTAACTTTTTGAATACCTATTAAGCTCCTACACAATATATCTAACATGTAGGGGTGGTTGTTTTGGACCAAATGCCCCTAAAATTGACTGTACCTGTTGTTCTAAGCCTAATTAGGATAGCTGAAGTAGTAATTTTGACATAACTTACTGAAAATGACTCAAACCCACAAAATAAATGGCTTTTCAAATACCCATTTGGCTCCTACACAACATATCCAACATGCACCCTAGGTTGTTTTGGATCCAATGCCTCTAAAATTGAATGTACTCTATTGTCCTAGGCCTAATTAGGCCTCTTTTACAAAGCAAGTATGAGCAAAACTTGCCCCCAACTCTCCCAACCTGTTCTAGAGCTTCAATTAAGTTGAAAATAGATGGATTTCAGTGGTTTAAAGGTTCTTGGGCTACTCCACATCACACATGCATCAAACCTCTACTCTACCTATTCAAGAATGCCCAATACATGAAGATATTAGGCCAAATTTGTTGGAACAACAGCTTCAACTTCATCCCCTGCTCCTGCCATGAGAACCAATTTGATAAGACACCTAACTAACCTCATTCCATCCATTTTTTGTTGGTGCAGTAGATGGAATGGATCAAAAACCCATTGATCTCCTTAAACCCTCAAAACTAGGGGTTTTAGAGTAGTTTTCACAAAATTGAATAAAAGAAGCCTAAATAGTGATGAGAAACCACAAAACCACATGTAAATCAAAGGTAGGTCATTACTCTACCACATTCAAATCATTAGAGTCCTTGATGGTACAGTACGGTACCATACAGCAGCTAGAAACAGTCAAAAAATAGTGAAAATGCATTAAACAAAGGAAAAACTTGTATTTCTTCAACCCCCAGCTCATAACAACATCTCCTTTGCATGAAATAGCATCATATATCATGTTTACAAATAAACTCCATGTTCTACTACTCCACCATCATGGAAAAAATCAAAAAGAAGGCCATAAATAGCCTTTCCACTAGGCTGCACCAAAATAGCAATCTTAAACTTAGACAAAAATTAGTTTCTAAATCCTCCACTACATGAAAATGCCTTTAGTGGCATGAAAATGCCTTTAGTGGCTTTTATTACATAATTTAAAACAAAACTCCACCTATGCTTTCACTATTAAACCCAAAAATTCAAAATTAACCTAGAAGTCTAGGTGCCCCTGCACCACCGATACAACCATTAGAGATAATGAATCCATGGGAGGCAGTTAAGCCTTGTCACGAACCCAAGCGTTGCGTTGCATAGCACAAGGAGACCAAGGGTACACATCTTGCAAATAGCCTAACCATGGTTGTTCATCATTTTCAAATCACTTCTCTTATACAAAATGTTGCATTGTCGAAACTAGGCTCTACGTCTTACACAACATGCTTCATTTCCTGAAACCAGACACAATCATCATACACCAATCATATCATTAGTTTTATAAAAATTGACGTCGCACTCTCAAAACCAGACTAGACGTCTAATGCAAGGTGTCTCATTTATGAAACTAGACTCAATCCTATCATTTGCCTTATATAGGTGGTTGCATTGTCAAAACCAGACTTGACGTCTTATACAACATGTTTCCTTTCCTGAAACTAGGCATTATTCAGCAATCATATCAAACAAACACTCATTACTTGGCAAGAAGATCTATATGGCTATTGACTCTGTTGGTCTATTCTATCTTATCTTTTCATTTGATTGATCCTTGGTCTTGTTCTTATGCCCCTCGAGGAAGTCCACAAGTGATGAGAGGAGCGATGATGGATCATAACCTTTTTCTCTTTGATTTTTGTTTGTGGTTTGTCTTGGCAATATGACTGGGGCAACTAGGTTCCTTGTGTGTGATTGGGATTCCATTTGGCATAATCAAAATATCCTATGCAAGTGGGAGAACATCTAATGCTTCCTTGTACTAGGACTAACATGCTTCATGGTTATTTCCTCACATATTTTGACAAGGTTCCAAGGTTACTAGTCTGCGTCATGGCATTCCTTGTCTGTCATTTGCATGTTCTGCAAGGGATCATATTTCACGCCTTGGCCTATGTCATCCCATGGTGTTCATTTTCCATTGCCATAATAAAGCTCTATGATGATAATCATGCAATGAAACTAAAAGCTCAAAATCTATCAAGCAAGATCTCATTCCATTTCCCTCATCCAATCATTCTTCATTTCTCGCTAACACCTCTTGTGCATTAACATTTCTTCCATCTATCCCTATAGGCATCTTGATGGCATGCTATGACACACAAAACTAAATGCATTACTTTCTGATTTGTGCCTATCAAATTGACTTATCGATAAATTTACCAATTTTTTTGGAATTTCCTAAAAATTTGTCAAATTTTCTGAGGGGGCATCATGCTATCCCATTTTATCTGGGGCACGCTGGGGCAAGTCCAGAGCTGAATTTTTCTAGCTATTCTTGGACACAACGTTCAGATTCACATTGTATCAAAGAGGGGCAAAATGTAGACACTCAAAATTGTCCCAAGTCTACAAGTAACGTTTTCTCACTAATTTATGTCTCCTCTCACATGATTAAATAATTTTTAATTATTTAATTATTTCCTAATGACATATTCTTCTATTAATTAAATAATTAAAAATTATTTAATTAATTCACTTTTTCTTTATTCCTCTTTGATAATTAAATAAATTTTATTTATTTGTTTTACTAATTATCCTTTTTCTAATCTATAATTAAATAAATTTTTATGTATTTAATTATTCATCTCCATTTTCCCTCTTTTCTTCTATAATTAAATAATTATTTTTAATTATTTAATTAGTCATTTTTCCATTTCCTCCATCATCCAATAAATAAAATATTTATTTAAATGCCACATGTCTCTCATAATTTAAATAATTTTATTATTTAAATTATTTATTCCCACTCACATCCCCATTTTAGCCTCATTCATTGTGTGTCATAAGCACTTCTTCTCCAATTCAAATAAAAAATTCCACTTATTCCCACTCTCCTCCTAATTTTGGTTACCTGTCATACCCATTTAATGTGCATCATGAGCACTAAAATTACCATTTAATCACAACCATCCACATCACACAACTCACCTTTCAATCCTCACCCTTCATTCGAATCCAGTCCTCTATAAAAGCAAGCCTTCACCCTCATTTCAGGTTCAACCACAATCTTCAATATTTTGTTGTCATTTTCATTGAGCTTGTCATATCTCTTGCATGTTGCAATCTGAGAGCAATTTAGAGCAAAATGGAGAAGAGCAATGAAGGAGAATCAAGTTTGACATAGGAATGGTGATGTTATAGCTTTTATTGTTTAATTTCAATTGTCATTTTGTGCTTCATTGTTAGATTAGGGTCTTTGTGGCTTGAATTTAGACAGTTTTGTGGTTGATGTTGATGATTCTTGTGTTTCCTGTGATTTTCCCTGAACTACACATATAAAAATATAAATTTTCAATCAAATTTATTTTTTTAAACCTTTATTCTTCTCTCATATACCATACTTTCATAATCATGTTTATAAATCATAAAAATGTAAAACACAAGTGAAAACAAATTATATATAGAATAAAATAGAACTGATGTATGGATTCACTGAATATAATATCTAAAATATCTTTATCTAAGGTTGATAGCATTCTTTTGTAATATCACTAGACCAATGGATTACACAAATGGAGGTTATTTTAGTTTGCATAAGATGAATTCACATCAAAAAGTCTCCTTTGCAAGGTTGAAATTATCTAGCCATGCTCTTACCTAATATGAAGCTCATGCTATTTCTTTACAATTGAGAAGGGTTCCTCCAATTTCCAAATGGGAAGATTTTAAAGAGTTGTTGAAGAAATAATTTTATCCTATTTGCTTAATGACACTTCTACTATCGAACATAAGGCCAAAGTGTCAAAGAATATATTTGTTCTTACTTGCATGTTTCTCTTGTATGATTGTTGTGGATTTAGTCTAGTTTCCTTTCAATATCATGACATAACATGTCACACAAACACATGCCAATTTAGTTCATAGGTCAGCTAGTAGAAAGGGGCAAGAAGAATTGAACTTGAATATAAATGTTTGGACTTTTGGTTCATTCTCATAGGCCTTGGGATTGAACTTGGTCAATCGCATAGCACATTGAAATGAACTTCAAGGATAAAATGGTGATTTCGATGCATGGAGCAAATGTATGGCTCAAGAGCGAATGGAGATGGATAAATGGAAAATAAATGATGAATGTATGGGATAAGTTTAAATAGGAATAAAATGGGTATAGACAGAGATTGGACAATGAGCCAAAACTAATAGACAAGTGTGTCACTTGTCAATATATTATTGAATTAAAAACATTCTACCAAAATAAATACAAAAGTAAATAAGAAATAACATGGGTTTACAAAATTCACCATTAAAATTAAAAACTAAGTATTCAATACCTAAATAAAACAAATAAAGTGTTGAGAGGTTGGAATGTCTATTGAATATTAGACTTATTATAACTATTAGCTAAATGTACTAACATACTTTTCTTGAATTTCAATGTATAAATTCATATAAAAATATAAATTTTCTATCAAATTTAACATTTATACTAACATACTTTTGTTGTTGAATTTCAATGTATAAATTCATATAAAAATATAAATTTTCTATCAAATTCAATATTTATACTAACAAACTTTTGTTGAATTTCAATGTATAAATTCATATAAAAATATAAATTTTCCATCAAATTCAATTTTTTTTAACCTTTATTCTTGTCTCATATACCATACTTTTATAATCAAGTTTATAAATCATAAATATGTGAAAAAAATCTACATAGAATAAAATAAAATTGATAGATGGATTCATTGAATACCATACTTAAAATATCTTTATACTGATAGCATTCTTGTGGACTTTCTCCTTCGGCTGATAGCACTCTTTTTGACTTTCCTCTTGTATCAGTCGACAGTATACATGTTGTTCTTAACAGCTACGTATATCTGTAATTTTTTATTATTCAATATAAAAAGATATCTCTATCTTTTGGCTTTTAGTTTTTCATTTTTCTTTGAAAGAAAGTGTAATGGTATGGATTAAGAAACTGTAGAATTGGACTTCAATGGCTTGTCTGAGACATCAATCTCTATCCTTCAGATCAGAAACGTGTGGGGAAGAATATTGCAATCCTTACAATCCTAACCAACAAAACAGATCCTTTTCATTAGGAGATTTGGGTCTTTCAAAATCCATAGGATTCGATTTTCTACAGTGACTAGATTTTGTAGATAAAGACATTGATGGTCAAATTCATTTGACATTTTTGGGATTCTGAGCAGCAATTTGGTTTCTGATATAACTGTAATACTTACTTTGCAAAAGTACAAATCCCAGTGTCTTTCATGAACTATTTTGAAGTAGTTATAACAACCTAACCAACCAAGGGAAAAGAGCCTGAGGTGACACGCGTCACTTTTTTCCAATCAAATCAAACAATATAGTAGTAAATTAACACTCTAGTTTGCCACATACAAGTCTGTCATTAGATCAGCCAGAATATAAAAATCACCCTCTTTTAGTTATTCCCAACATTATATTTTAGATGTGAAGGAAACGAATGAGACATGTGCCATTCATATGACATGTGAGTTCTTTGTCCTCCATTTTTATTATTATTTGATCTGACAAAAGTTTAAAGAAAAAAGTTTTTATACATGCAAATAGTTAGGGACGTGATTTTGGGTTATTCATTTAATGTGTTACATCTACATCTTTATCTTGAGAAAGACTTTTTTTTAGCAACATAAAAATCTCCTCTTTTTTAATTGAACGATGCAGAATTATAAAATGAGATGCAGCCACACAGACTGCCAAAAAAAAATGGGTAATCAAAACAGCTCAAAACATAAAATAACATTGTACAGAACAGAGAACAAATACTGCAAGGCATGAACAGAATTGCAGCCATGGGCCACTTTCTCACAAGCTAAGTACAGCAGTCCTAAAACAAAACAGTTTCAATAAGTGATCTCCTTCAACATAACATTTTTCCTCTATATTTTTGTTAAAAAGGATTTAGAGACCTCTTTTGGGCAAAGTGAGCAGGATATTCTTAAAGTCATCCACTTCAATAGTCAAAGGTCAATTTTGGCCTATAAAAATAGGACAAATATTTACCGCTTTTATTGTGGATGAGGTGTAAAATCACTATTGACTATTTGACCATTCAATTGGATAATGTTTAAATAGAATGTAGTGAGCATTAAGATTTGTAAGATTAACTAAGTCTCTTTCCCATCGTATAGTGAAGAATGAGAAGTGTTGTACAATACCCTTAAAACAGTCAAGTTTCCCATCAAAGAACAGGTGTATATTAGAGCATGACGATGTTAGAATCAAGACAGACAACTGAGAGGGGAGGGTGAATCAATTGTTCCAAAACTTTCTTCCTATTAATCACTTTAATCATTCTTGTAATTCAACAGCATAATAATAAATCAATCATGGAATCTTAATGCAACAAATCAGGAGCAGAAACACATTAACACATATGACACAAAGATTTTAACGTGGAAAACCCGGTTAAGAGAAATACCACGGTGTGACTAACCCAAGATTGTATTCTCTGTTAAAAGAATAAGAAGAACAAATGGCACATGCCAATTAGGGCTCACTGCCCGAGCACACTGCTCACAAGAGGCCCACTGCCTACAGGGGACACACTGTCTACAGAATAATAAATATTACATACTTGAACTGAAGAATAGCATCTTCACCATGCTTTAGTCAGTTCCATTTAAGCTCAATACTTCTGCTCTGCCTTTCGCTCTACTCCTCTCTACCACACACTCATCTCTGCCAAGATACATTTGAAATGACTTCACAACTTCTTATTTATACAAGACATTTGACTTTGGAATAATCATCCAAGTCAGCATACATTATAGAGCAAATACATAAATACAACATGACTAATTACAAAAAGACTTCACGCAGATCAACACATTGTCGGCTACACAGATTTGAGACTTCAATCTTCTTTGAGGAACACGCCATGCTTCACAGAACATCTTCAAGATCATCCGCAAGATGTGTAACTCATCCGGTCGGCCAAACTTAGGAAGAACATCATCATCGGGAAGTAATTCTTCAATTATGAGCTCAATGTTCAATGTGGAGCACCAACACAAACTGGACACAATCCAAAGACCTCCACAAGCTTGCCTGAATCACTAAGAACATCCACACTATTTCTGCTTACTGAAATCATTCTCTCCTTCATCCAGAACCTCCAGGACACAGTCTGTCATCATTGTCATATTGGAATAGATACTTGTGGACCTCCAAACTACGAACCAATTGAGTTGTCAATTCACATTGACTTCCTAAACACTCCAAATCTGTAGAACAAAATATTGCATTTTCGGAGTTCACCGGGCCTATCTGTGTCACTCTGTCACCTCTGAACATCTGCTAGAACCGGTTTTACTCAAGTGGCCATAACTTCTTCAAATCTTCATGCGGACCTCTCAAATCTTTACTGGATCATCTTAAGGCACATATCTACAAACCCTTTGATGTGCAGCCTCTAGTCTTTATCTTAGCTGGGATCTTCACTGTTCTTCTCTGTTCCTAATAGGACTAATTTTCTCAATATCCTCAGCATACAACTCATCCAATCTTTATCATCAATGCAACATGAGTATGTTGACATCAATGACAACACTGGTTAGGCCCATACTTGCAACAATCTCCCCCTTTGTCATTAATGGCAACATATGATGTGAAAAATTGTTTTAACCATCAAGACAAGAACTTCTCATTACTGACTGACATAACTCCCCCTATCAACAACCGTTCATATGTCTTCTCTTCCTTTACTGCTCCCCCTTTGATCAGCAACCAATTTTTGTTTTTCACATGTCTTCTCTCCCCCTTTGACAGCAATGGCAAAGGGCACATACTTGCATTGCTCAGAATCATACCAACTGCTCCCCCTGAGTAGAAGCTTTCCATCATCAATCCAGACCACAAGATATAACTGTGAGATCCACCGGACTGATGCACATCAATGCACCTTAATTCAGAATCGGAGGGTTAATAACCCCTAACTTCTCCCTGAGTTACTCAAAAGAGTCCTTAGGTAGAGGTTTAGTAAAAATATCTGCAATCTGATCCTTGGAAGGCACAAACTCCAATCTGACTTCATTCTTGTTCACTTACTCTCTCAAAAAGTGAAACTTGATGGATATATGTTTTGTCTTTGAATGCAACACCAGATTTTTTGATATATTTATTGCACTTGAATTATCACAGAAGATTGTGATAGGTTCCTCATACTCTACTCTGATGTCTCTTAACATTTACTTCATCCACAATACTTGAGTGCAACTACCTATTGTTTCAATATATTCTGCTTCTACAGTGGACAGAGATATTGCCTATTATTTCTAGCTCAGCCAAGAAACCAATCTTTTCCCCAAAAAGAATGCTCCACCACTAGTACTCTTCCAGTCATCCACATCTCCTGCCCAATCCGCATCTGTATATGCATGAAGAGAGAAATCATGATCTCTAGGATACCATAAACCATACTCAACTATCCCTTTTAGATATCTAAGAATCCTCTTGATTGCCATGACATGAGATTCTCTAGGATCAACTTGAAATCTAGCAACAAGACCAACAACATTCATAATGTCAGGTCTAGTTTGAGTAAGATACAATAGTCCTCCAATCATTAACCTGTACTTTTTCTGCTCAGCCTTAGGAGAGTCATCATCTTTGCTCAATTTACATCCGGTTGCCATGGGAGTACTCATTGGTTTTGAGTCTTCCATCCCAAATTTCTTCAATAATTCTTTCACATATTTGGTCTGTGAAATGAAGATTCCTTTCTTTGTTTGAATGATTTGCAGACCCAAGAAGAAATTTATTTCCCCAAACATGGACATCTCAAATTCACTTTTCATTTGATTTACAAAGGTTTTGCACATACTATCTCTTCCTCCAAAAATGATATCATCAACAAACACTTCAACAATCAAGATATTTTCATGATCAATTTTGAAGTATAAATTACTGTCAGCAGTACCTTTGTTGAAACCAATCTTCAAAAGATGCTTATCCAATCTTTCATACCAGGCTCTTGGGGCTTGTTTGAGTCTATACAGTGCTTTCTTCAACTTGCAAACCATATCACCATGATCAGACAATTAAAATCTATCTGGTTGCTCAATGTATACTTCTTCCAAGTCACCATTCAGGAAGGCAGACTTGACATCCATCTGATATACTTTGAAATCCTTGAAGACAGCAAAGGCAAGAAATAATCTGACTGCTTCAATTCTTGCCACAGGAGCAAAAGTTTCTTCAAAATCAACTCCTACTTGAGAGTAACCCTTGTAGACCAATCTGGCTTTGTTTCTGACTACTTCACCATCTTCATTTAGTTTATTCCGGAAGACCCATTTAGTTCCAATCACATTCTTGTTTCTAGGTTTGGGAACAATATCCCAAGTGTGATTTTTCTCAATTTGCATCAACTCTTCCTCCATTGCTGTAGTCCAGCTTTCATCATTGTATGCCTCATTCACTGTCTTTGGTTCAATCTTTGAAATCAGACAATACTCTTCTGAGTCTTGAGCAATCTTTCTTCTTGTTTGAACACCTTTGCTTTTATCACCTATGATCTAATCTTCAGAATGATTCAGTCTTACATACCTGAGAATTTTGGAAATTTCTTGCACTTCTGTTTCTTGAACAAGTTCATTCAAACTTATCTCTTCTTCTTGATTCACCGGATCAGTCTGGATCTGAATTTCAGAAGGGGCTTGGACTTCTTGGACCAAAACATCATTCTGATTATCTTCATCACATTCATAAAACCTTGAGGGTTTTTCAATACCTTCATCAACCTTCACATTTGTACTTTCTATAATCTTTCTCAATCTCTTGTTATAACACTGGTATGCTTTGCTTTGAGTAGAATAACCTAAGAATATTCCTTCATCACTTCTAGCATCAAATTTGCCAAGATCTTCATCTCTTTTAATGTAGCATTTGCTACCAAAGACTCTCTGAAATACTTCACAATGGGAGTGATGCCAAACCAGAGTTCATAAGGGGTCTTACCAGTATTGCTTCTAATTTGTACTCGATCAAGAGTATAGATAGCAGTGCTTACAACTTCTCTCCAGTAGATCTAAGGAACATTTGCTTCTATCATCATGGTTCTAGATGCTTCCTAGATGGTCCGGTTCTTTCTCTCCACTACTCCATTCTGTTGTGGAGTCCTTGGAGCAGACAACTGTCTTTTAATCCCATGTTTCTCATAGAATTCTATGAACTCTCCGGATGTGAATTCTCCACCTCTATCAGACCTAAGATAGACATTTTATGTTTAATCCAGTTTCATTCTCTACCATACCTTTGAATATTTTGAATTTCTCAAGAGCCTCAGATTTCTCTTTCAGAAAAGTCACCCACATCATCCGAGAGTGATCATCAATTAATAACATGAAATATCTATCACCTTGCACACTCCTGATTCTTGTCGAACCACATAGATCAGTATGAACTAAGTCCAACAATCCGGTAGAAGATTGTTCCTTACTTTTGAATGTGACTCTGCTTTGCTTACCCAACTGACATTGTTTGCACAAACTATTAGTAGGTTTCACCAATCTTGGAAGATCTCTTACATCCTAAGTGTTGCTTATCTTGATGATATTATCAAAATTCACATGACACATTCTCCTATGCCACAACCAACTCTGATCAATTTAAACAAATAAACAACTTTTACCAGTACCAACCAAGTGGAAGATATTACCTTTTGTTTGAGTACCGAATACAATCTTTGTTCTGAAACTTTCAAAGATCTTACATTTTCTATTTTTGAATCGGAGATCATAGCCTTTGTCCACCAACTGTCCAACACTAAGAAGATTGTGCTTCAGACCTTCAACATATAGTACATTACTAGTTTTGTTTTTTCCATCAAAAGAAATAGTTCCTCTACCTCTGATCTTGCCAGTAGAATTATCACCAAATTTTACCACTCCTCCTTCATATCTTTCCAAATCTATGAAGTAATTTTTGTCACCTGTCATATGTGAGAGCATCCACTATCAATGACCCAGTCATCCTTTTCTTCAACTTGGGCAGCCAGAGCTCTTTCTATTTTATGATTGGTAGATTCAGAGGGCATTGGATCTTCTTCCTTGATGGCAATAAACACCCAGTCACTTCTGAATTTGTTTCATGTCTCTGATTCATCATCTGTTACTCCATCATCATCTTCATGAACATAGTAACATTTCTTTTAGAATCTTGATCTGTTTGGATTTGCTCTTGAAAATCTTTCCAGACACCTTGAGGCAAAATGACCAATCTTATTGCAATTAAAACATTTGAAGGGCAATTTTCCTTCATACTTACCAAATCCTCTTGGCAGTCTTTTTGCAATAAGGGCTTCAAGTTGAGCAGCTTCTGCTTCATCTTCTTCTAGATCTTTTCTTATTTTTTCATACCATGATAATTTCTTTGAAGAGTTCTCTCCTGGATCAAACTTTTGTTTTCCTTTTATAGAGGCACTAGCTTTGAAAGCAGATTCAGTCTTGGGGGGTGCATCTCCAAACTCGGCCAATTCAAATGTAGCTAATTTACCAACCAATTGATCTCTTGTGATATTTGAAAAAGATCTGAATTCTTCAATAGTAGCAACCTTGTATTTGTAAGAAGCGGGTAAGAATCTGAGAACTTTGGCAACAATCTCATCTTCATCCAAGACTCCACCAGCACATCTAATGCCACAAACAAGCTTATTTACTCTTGGCATAAATGTAGTGATATTTTCATCTTCACTCATCTTCAGGTTTTCAAATTTTCCTTTCAGACTCTGTAGCTTGGCACATTTAACATACTTGTCTCCTTCATGTAGAAGTTTTAGTTTTTTCCAAATCTCATATGCAGTTTTTAGATCTACAACATTTGTCAGCTCTAAATCAAATAAGGCACTTAGAGAGCTTCTTTAGCCCGAATATTGTTTTTCAGCATCTATGATTTCATCTACAATTCTTGGACCATTCTGTGGAGGAACATACTTCTTTGTAGTCATGATCTAATATTGCATTCCCATACATTGCAAGTGACATTCCATGCGACTTTTCTAAAGAGTGAAATTGGTTCCATCAAACTTCAGACTATCCTTCTTGTAGGACGACATCCTGGATCTCCTGATGTGGTTAAACTCTTTTATAGGAGCTTATCTCTGATACTAATTGTTAGAATCAAGACAAACAAATGAGAGGGGGGGGTGAATTAGTTGTCCCAAAACTTTCTTCCTATTAATCACTTTAATCCTTCTTGTAATTCAGCATCATAATAATAAATCAATCATGGAATCTTAATGCAACAAATCAAGAGCAGAAACACATTAACACATATGACACCAATATTTTAACGTGGAAAATCCAGTTAAGGGAAAAACCATGGGGTGACTAACCCAAGATTGTATTCTCTGTTAAAAGAATAAGAAGAATAAATGGCACATGCCAATTAGGGCTCACTGCCCGAGCACACTGCTCACAAGAGGCCCACTACCTATAGGAGACACACTGTCTACAGAATAATATCATCTTCACCATGCTTGAGTCAGTTCCATTTAAGCTCAATACTTCTGCTCTGCCTTTCGCTCTGCTCCTCTCTACCACACACTCATCTCCGCCAAGATACATTTGAAATGACTTCACAACTTATTTATACAAGACATTTGACTTTGGAATAATCATCCAAGTCGGCATACATTACAGAGAAAATACATAAATACAACATGACTAATTACAAAAAGACTTCACGCGAATCAACACACTGTCAGCTACACAGATCTAAGACTTCAATCTTCTTTGAGGAACACGCCATGCTTCAAAGAACATCTTCAAGATCATCTGCAAGATGTGTAACTCATCTAGTTGGCCAAACTTAGGAAGAACATCATCATCGAGAAGTAATTCTTCAATTACAAGCTCAATCTTCAATGCAGACCACCAACACGAACTGGATGTAATCCAAAGACCTCCACAAGCTTGCCTGAATCACCAAGAACATCCACACTACTTTTTCTTACTGAAATCATTCTCTCCTTCATTCGGAACCTCCAGGACACAGTCTATCATCATTGTCATATTCGAATAGATGCTTGCGGACCTCCAGACTACAAACCAATTGAGTTGTCAATTCACATTAACTTCCTAAACACTCCACCAAATCCGGAGAACAAAATATTGCATTTTCGGAGCTCACCGGACCTATCTGTGTCACTCTGTCACCTCTGAACATCTGCTAGAACCGGTTTTACTCAAGTGGCCATAACTTCTTCAAATCTTCATGTGGACCTCTCAAATCTTTACTGGATCATCTTAAGACACATATCTACAAACCCTTTGATATGCAGCCTCTAGTCTTTATCTTAGCTGGGATCCTCATTGTTCTTCTCTGTTCCTAATAGGACTAATTTTCTCAATATTGTCAGCATACAACTTATCCAATCCTTATCATCAATGCAACAGGAGTATGTTGACATCAATGACAACACTGGTTAGGCCCATACTTGCAACAGAAGATTGTTAATAAATCAAGTGCCATGTATTTTGGTCTTACCTTGATAAGGTGCTTTACTCGACTATCCATTTAGTTTGTTAACTTTAATGTAATTAATCTAAATATTCTAATATGTTATCATAAGTTGGGTTTAAGGATGGTTTAGTGTATTAAAGAATTGATAGCTATCAATGCTAAGGTAAATGATGTGTTTGTGATGTCTTTTTTAATGAGTATACTTTTTTGGGTCCTTAGTTCTTTCTATTTTTTTGGGGTAGTTAATTTATCTGATCTTGGTCTTCTAAATTTATTTTTGACATCTTGAAGAAAAGTTTAGGCTTCACTATCACCCCTAGAGATATTCCTAATGAATATTGTGTAGTGGAAATTGAGATTGTTGGCAAGTTTCTATTGAATGAGATTGCAAATAAGGTAAAGAAAGATTTTGTTTTACATCTTCAGAATGCTAGACCACCAAAATTTAATGTCTCCAAAAATGAGTGGGGTGCTATGAATAAACGTAATGAGGATGAAAATAGTCTTATTACTAAAGAAGATAAAGGCAATGTCATGATGATGATCAACATTATAGATTGTGATGTTATTTTGCTATAACATTAGTGGAATCTTGATGTAGGAGCATCTCAAGAGTTGAGTAATCTTGCATCCCCAAAAGAAATCTTTTAATGTCTATTTGTCTTTTATAGGTTCTCTTTGTTGTTGTTGTTGTTATGTTGTTTTTGTTGCAAGTTTATTTTCTAGCTGCAATTCCCTAATTGTGTATACGAAGCAGCCAAGTGTCAGCTTTCAGTGTGTAATAATCAAAATTACATACTCTACAACTTTTATTATGTTTTGCACAAATTTTAGCTCTTCTCCATTTTATGTGTTCACCTCATTTTATCCCTTTTTCCTATCATAAACCATTCTTGTCCCTTTCTGATGACCTTCTTCCCCTTGATTCCAAGCATTTATTGATTTTCTCCTTGATTTCCCCTCTTCATGTTCTTACCCTTTCTTCCAACTATCAAATCCCCTTCTTACTCACCTTGATCAAAATATTAAATGCATTCCTATCACTCTCATGTGTGTCTAATCCTCCTATTTTTCTCCTCAAATATTGCATTCTATGATTTACCTTGATTGATGACCACTACTCTACATGTTCCCCTTCTTCCTTAGATTTCCCTTAAAATTTGAGTCTTCTCAGGCAAAGGGACTAGGCAACCCCTCCGATTGGAAAGGTAGTGGCCTAGTTTTTTCATCCTCTCATGCCAAAAATTATATGACAAATACAATTAATATTGGTGGTTAGACCTCCATAATATGTTTTATTGACTTCTCACAAAAAAATTAATAAGCCCCACATCTCCTCATTATTTAGAACATGAATGATGAATTTCTCACTTGTGCATCATATTAGAGCATTTTCTTCCATAAGAGTGAGTGTTTTTATAGTCAAAATATTTTTAACCAATATTGTAGTAGCCTTCTCAATCTCTACAACAATTTTTTTAAGGCCTATGGAAAAAACTACAACCATTCTATCATAACTAGGTAGCTATTTTCTTTTGTTATTCCACTATGTTAGTCTTCCTTTCTTTCCAATTCCATTAGGGTTTTACCTGATTTTCTCTAATTTAGTATTTTCTTCTTCTTATATCATTCATTTTCACCCTCCATCCATTCCACATCCTTTTTGTGTCCATTTTATCTTCTTTTTCCATCTCTCATCCTCTCTTTTTCACCTCCTAGCCCTAGTTTCCCTAATTTTCATTTCCTTTCTAATTTCCCTTTAGATTCCACTAATTTATTCCTAATTTTTTATTTTCCACTACTCTTTCTCATCCCTCTTTCCATATAATCCACTTTCCTTTTGTCATTTTGTCATTTGACTTTTCCTTTTTATCACCTAGTTTCCTTTTTCCATAGCCATTTCCTTTATCCATTAGGGTTTCACTATTACATAACTAGTCATTTTTATGTCCACACATGATTCATCTCATGTTTCAAAGACTTCAAGAGTGAATGGGATCATCCCACAGCAAAAATAGAGTCTACAAATGACCCCACATAAGCCCTAAAATTTGCAAGCCTCCAACTATAAAAGACCCTACCATCCTACCTTTAGGGCTATTGTACCATTGGTGTGTTGCTACTATGGCCCTACTAGAAAAATTTGTCATAACACCTCCAAAAATTTATCCTAGAACCAATTTTGGACCACCTAATGTCATTTTCAATCTCAAAATTCACAAAAACTAGATGCACACTTTCTTTTTCATTATTTCACTTCTCTATGTAATCTTGGTTATATCTATCAGTTATGTTATGCAATTTATCTATCCCAACTCCTTGTACTAGTTGTCATAGATCATATTAGTAGTATATTTATTGATTATTGTTGATTAGGGTAGTTTATTTGTTTTATGTTTATATTTAGTAAATCTAATATTAATAAATAGACTATCTTACTCCCTTAAACACTTAAGATAGAAAAAATATTTCTTTTATTTCACTTACCTCCATTAATGATTTCTATAGATTTTCTTGGCTCTACTTTCTTCGATAGAAGAGTGAATTGTTTGGACACTTTCTTTACTTTAGGACTCTTTCCTAAAAACAATTTGGATAGCTTATTAAGATCCTTCAAATAGATAATGATGAGGAATGTGTGAATCATTGCTTTGAGGAGTTTTGTACTAGAAATGGTATTGATCTTAAGCATATATAGTTTTATACATGTCTGTTGAGTTTTTTGTAGCTTCGATCAGATAACATAATAATAAATATGAATATATAAGTAATATTAAATATTACTTATATATTCATACTTAATATATAAGGTATGTTAAGATAAATATCAATATAGCATGATCAAATGATATATTACCAAAGCATAAACATCTTCTGCATTCTAAACGGTGATTAGTAACTGTTAAAATTGGTGAAACCGATTACAATACAAACAGTGACAAAGTCACACCTGTGATAGGCATGACTCCTACCATCACTCACATATTTATATCAATGTCTTTACCCTACAATACCACGGATCGACACAAAAATTGGAAGTGTATGAGAAGTGGAAATTGCATCTGAAATACAAAAGAAAGTAATAAGTTAAGTCTACTATATATATATATATATATATATATATATATATATATATATCCAACATTCAGAAGTTATCCAAGTTAGAGATCATAAGTTCAATTTGAATTTACATGGTATCAGAGCCAAGGTAAGTAGAATCTAGGCAGAAAATTAAACTTGAGAAATTCAGATTTAATACATCTCATTTCTCAAATGACAGCAGCAATCTGATTCGAAGATAGATTGGAAGGAGGAAATAACTTCTCATCATGGAAATTCAGAATTATGATGATACTAAAAGAAAATAAAGCTGATTCATTTGTGAGAGAAAACAAAACAGAACCAGAGAATGATCCTGATAAAACGACATGGATTGAAGGAAATGACAAAGCCATGAAAATCATAGTCGATGGAGTTAGAGATCATATTGTGCCGATTCTGACAAAACATGAGACTGCATATCATATGTTTAAGTCACTTGAAGGCAATTATGAAATTAATAACTCCAGCAGAACCTTAGCCCTAAAGAGAGAAATAAATCATATAAGTATGAACAAAGGAGAATCTATCAATGCATACTTTATGAGAATATCTGCACTAAGGGACCAACTATCAACACTTGGGTACCAAATTGAAAGCAAGGAACTAACACTTATTGCTCTAGATGGTCTCCCAAATTCCTGGGAGACATTTGTTCAAGGCATTAGTGCAAGGTTTAAATTTCCAAAATTTGACCGCCTAAGATCAGACTGTCTTCGAGAAGAATCTAGACAGACAAAGAAAGGGTCAAAATAGAAAAATATAGATGAAGATCTTCATGTTCTAAATACAAACTCTCACAAGAAAGAGAAGAAGAAACACTTCAAGAAGAGGAAAAATTATCACAGGAAAGGTTCATTCAAGAAAAACATTTCTCGCATCCAATGTTTTAGATGCGACCAATATGGACACTATGCAATTAGATGTCCTGACAGAACCAAACAACAAGCATCTTATGCCAAAATAAAGGAGCATGAATCTGAGAAATATGTATTCTACTCTGCACTTTCAAACCAAGTATCAAATAAATCCAACACCTGGGTTATAGATAGTGGTTCATCAAGACACATCACAGGGTTCAAGAAACTACTAGACACCATGGTAGAAGAGACTGATGAAGAAGTAACAATTGGAGATAACTCTATACATCCAATCAAGGGTGTTGGCACATGCACCCTCAAATTAAAGACTGGCATCTCCATCCAACTTACTAGAGTATTGTTTGTCCCAAGCATCAAAAGAAACCTAGTCTCCATATCTGCACTTGAAGATAATAGATATAGGGTGACCTTTATGGATAGCAAAGTATTGGCATGGCCAAAGAATTCTACTATTAAGAAAGCCAAAACCATAGGTCATAGACAAGGGTACTTGTACGAGTTATGTACAGAACCAAATCAAGCCCTAATTCATGAAATTGTAGACTCTAATGAAATATGGCATAGAAGACTAGGACACCTAAATTTCTGTGCCCTATCCTCCATGGAAAGACTAGTTATAGGGTTACCCAAACTCAAACAATGTAATTCAGGGGTATGCAAGGGGTGTGCCTTAGGGAAAAATACAAAGGGGTCCTTTCAAAATAGTTCTAGCAAAACAAATAAAGTATTAGATCTAGTCCACTCAGATTTATGTGGACCCATGTCTGTACCCTCCTTAGGTGGGTTTCTATACTATGTAATCTTCATTGATGACTTCTCCAGAAAGACATGGATCTATTTTCTTAAATGTAAAGAATCACAAGAAATCCTTAAAAGATTTAAGGAATTCAAATCCATTACTAAAAACTCTTCCGGGAGAAAAATCAAAACCTTAAGAACAGATAATGGGAGTGAATACACTTCAGACATTTTTAAAGAATTTTGTAAAAACACTGGGATTAAGAGGGAGTTCAATGTACCTTATAATCCTCAACAAAATGGAGTTGCAGAAAGAAAAAATAGAACCATTGTAGAAGCTGCTAGGGCTATGTTACTTGATCAGAATATAGACACTTCACTTTGGGCAGAAGCATCTAGTACTACTGTCTATATACAGAACAGATGTCCTCACTCTCATATTCATGACAAAACTCCTAAAGAAGCCTTCACTGGCACAAAACCAGACATTAGTCATTTAAGGATATTTGGTTGTCATGTTTACATTCATGTGCCCAAAGAGAAAAGAACTAAGATAGAACCTTCTGGGAGAAAAGGCATCTTTGTAGGCTATAGTGAAACATCAAAATCTTATAGAATATATATACCTGGTCAAAAATAGATTGAACTAAGCAGAGATGTGATTTTTGAGGAAGACATAGCTTTCAAAAGAGCTAGAAATGATATTGAGTCAGAAATTCAAACTTCCAACTCAAGCATAGAAGAGGATCCTACACCTGAGTTTCAGAGGGAGTATCCTGAGGAAGAGGTAAACCATGAACAAATCACATCACTAGAAAATCCCAAGAAAAGACCACTCTGGTTCACCAAAACAATGGAAGAAGCTAAAAATTATGCCGCTCCATCAGGGACTTTTAGGGAAAGCACAAGACCTAAGAGATTCTCTAGTTATGTAGCTTTAATGAGTGAATTCATTAAATCAGAGCCTTCTAGTGCTATAGAAGCTCTTAAGCACCAAGTATGGAAGGATGCCATGACAGAGGAGTATCAATCCATCTTGAAGAATGATGTGTGGGATATAGTACCTAGACCAAAAGGGAAATCTATTGTTTCTTCAAAATGGCTATTTAAAATCAAACATGCTACAGATGGCAGTATAGGGAAATACAAAGCAAGATTTGTAGCCAGAGGATTTTCACAAAAGGAAGGAATTGATTACGACGAAACCTTCGCTCAAGTTTCTCGATATACATCAGTCAAGGCAGTTCTAGCTATTGCAGCAGCCAAAGGGTGGAAAGTCCATCAGATGGACGTAAAACTGCTTTCTTAAATGGAACCATTGAAGAAGAGGTTTACTTAGAGAAACCTGAAGGATTTGAGATTCACAATGCAGGATCCCATGTATGTAAATTAAAGAAAGCTCTATATGGACTTAAACAGGCCCCCAAAGCCTGGTATGAAAGAATTGACAGTTACCTCTTGAGATTAGGCTTCTCAAAGAATGATGCAGATCCAAATCTCTACTTCAAACAAAGCAAAGGTGATATGTTAATATTGATATTATATGTTGATGATCAATTGATTACAGGAGATCACCTTATTGATCAGTGTAAGAAAGATCTAGCTTCAGAATTTGACATGGACTTAGGTCTATTACACTACTTCCTTGGACTGGAAGTATGGCAGAAATCAAACTGTATTATTCTAAACCAAGGGAAGTACATAATTGATATATTAAAAAGGTTTGGTATGATGGAATGTAGACCTATGTCTTCCCCCATGGAAACAAATCTTCATAAATTGAAGGAAGCAGCAGCAGATTCTCCATTGGCAGATCCAACTCTTTACAGACAGATAATTAGATCCTTGATGTATTTGGTCAATACCAGACCTGATATCTGCTATGTTGTAAATGCCTTAAGTCAATTTATGTGTGAGTCCAAGGAGATACATCTTGTGGTTGTGAAGCATATAATGAGATACCTTCAAGGTACTCTAAATTATGGCTTAAAATATGAAAAAGTTGACTTAGATCTACATGGATTCACAGATTCAGATTGGGCTGGAAGTGTAACTGACCGGAAGAGCACCTCCGGATGTTGTTTCAGTTTAGGGTCAATAATGATATCATGGATCAGCAAAAAACAATCTTTAGTTACTCAGAGTTCTACAGAAGCAGAATATATTGCAGCTTCTATGGTTGCTAGAGAGGCAGTATGGCTTAGAAAATTGCTTGTGGGATTATTTGGTAAACCTCTGAAACCAACTATCATCCACTGCAAAAATCAAAGCTGTATTAAGCTATCCGTGAATCCAGTATTCCATGATAGAACTAAACATATTGAGATTCCTCATCACTATGTGTGTGATATGGTGGAAAGGAATGTGATTCAGTTGGAGTATATCAGTACAGGAGATCAAACTGCAGATATTCTTACTAAACCACTCCTCAAGGTGAAAGTTGAATACTTCAAAAAAAATCTTGGTATGATTGAAATGTAAAATTCTAATTGATTTGTACTAATATATTAAAGATGTTTAATGTGTAAACATCTTGTGTCATATGTGTGACTCTATGACATTATGGGCCTACCCATTCTGTTTTTATTTCCAAAAGGTGACAATTTTTTGGATAATCTACACTTGTACCTAACATTATAAGGTGACGATCTTATAATGTTCATTAGACTGATATCATGTGACTTGATATTGGTATGAATCATGGAGTTATCATGATTAAGTTATGGTAGAGATTATGTAACTTAATGTCAGTGCACATACCATAACTAGGATATATATAAGGAGAATGTAATGTTCTCGAGTATAGTATATCCTTTAGTATCACGAGGTAGGTGATGCTACGTATCACGAGATAGGTGATACTATATATGATGAGTTATGTGATATTAAATTACTTTGAGTAATTCATTATAGATCAGATAATTGATATTCACATATATTATTGTGATATTGTTATCTTCCCGAGCTAAGAGGGAGTGTTGAGTTGTTTGTAGCTTCGATCAGATAACATAATAATAAATATGAATATATAAGTAATATTAAATATTACTTATATATTCATACTTAATATATAAGGTATGTTAAGATAAATATCAATATAGCATGATCGAATGATATATTACCAAAGCATAAACATCTTCTACATTCTAAACGGTGATTAGTAACTATTAAAATCGGTGACACCGATTACAATACAAACGGTGAGAAAGTCACACCTGTGATAGGCGTGACTCCTTGAGGAGTCAACTCTATCACAGATGTGACTCCTACCGTCACTCACATATTTATATCAATGTCTTTGTCCTACAATACCACGGATCGACACAAAAATTGGAAGTGTATGAGAAGTGGAAATTGCATCTGAAATACAAAAGAAAGTAATAAGTTAAGTCTGCTATATATATATCCAACATTCAAAAGTTATCCAAGTTAGAGATCATAAGTTCGATTTGAATTTGCAATGTCCTATAATAGAATAAGATTACTGAGAAAAATAACAAAACCTTGAAAGAAACAGCCAATTTCATGATTCATTCTTGTTCTATTGCTCCATTGTACTAGGTCAAGGCCATAAACTGTGCTAACTATATCCAAAATTGTCTTCCCCACAAAGCCTTAGGAAATCCATAGTTGAGAAATTTGGAGTTTTTGTCTCTCTTGCATGGGCCCATATTCCCATAGACAAGTGAAAATATTTGGAACCACAAAAGAGGCCTTAAATTTTTGTCATCTACCCAAATAGTCTAGAAGGGTATTAAATGCTTCATCTTGATACTCATTAGTTGATCACTAAGAGGAGTGTATGATTTGAGGAAATCTCTCCTAGCTTATCCTCCATCACTTCTTTGTCTTCTTCACTTTGGAATTCTTGCTTATTGGCAAAGATTGAAAGGAATTGCCTCCTTCTCTATCTCATAGGTCTCATACAAATGACTCTCCTTCCTCTTCTACTTCTCTTGTTGCTCTTCCACATTGGGCTAGAATCTACAAGTTATAAGTTCACTAATTGGGGATCCTTCAAACACTCAAAGGACATGGTCATAACATCAAGATAATCCTCACGTGCACATTGTCATCACTTCAAATCCACAATATTTTTGTGAACCATCTAATATTGTTAAATGGGAGTCATCAATGGAAGAAGAATGAAATTCCTTGTTAAGGAATCACACTTGGGATTTAGTTCCACTTCCTAAGGGAAGAAAATTCATTTGATGCAAGTGTATCTATTAGACCAAGTATGTTGCAGATGACAACATTAATAAGTTTAAAGCATGAATTGTGGCAAAAGTTTTCTCTTAGATTCTAGGCATTGATTACAGTAAGACCTTGCCCTTGTTTCCAAAATGAACTCCATTGAATTGACTCTTGTCTTCCCATTGCTCATTGCTAGAATGTACATCAGATGGATGTGAAGAGCACTTCTCTTGATGTAGATATTTAGGAGGAGATATATATCAAGAAATCGCATGGATTCATTCAAGATCCTTCCTTGGTCCGCAGACTTCACAAATCTCCTATAGCCTCAAACAAGCCCTTCAGGCTTGGTATGCCAAGATGGATTCATTCCTTCTTTCTATAGGATTCTATTAATTTCACTTTGATCCAAATGTCTATATTATGTGGCGGGATGATGTGTTTTTTTATCTTGGTTTTGTATGATGAGATCCTAAAATCATACAAAAGTAAAGCTACCCCTTGGTTGAATGATAAGGCCTAATCTCCATGGAAGCAAAGTGGCCATCAAAGCAAACTATTAACTAAAATTGGAACAAATTTCCATATGAATGAAAGATTTTTAAACTTCATCTTGTTTGGAATCATACTAAATATAAGGTTTATATCTAATGTTTAATTATCTTATCATTATATCATCATGTCATTATTTTGAAACATTCAAACTTCATACATAAACATATATCATGTTGTATGGCATAATCATATTTTGGTTTTATATTGCTTGAATGTATTGATAGAGCTAATGTTTACTTTGGGGTCCAAACTTTATGTTGTGAGGTTGGTTGTGACTTAGGTGACTTGAGTTTATAAACCATATACTATGTGTACATGTGATGTGTTCAACATGCACCTCCTTGTATGGATGTGTGACAACTATAAAATATATATTGCATGTTATATTCTTACTCTTTCATTTTTATTAACTACTAAATTGGCATCTAAATAAATTGAATAACATTTATATCTCTTCTCTAATTCATGCATTTTTTTTCTTTCATTGGACTTTCCCTTTTCATTCATGCATCTTGTTTCCTTATTATAAATTATGCATAGATCACTTTCAATTAAGAAGTCAATGAACTTTGCATTCCAAGACAATGAGCTCTTTTTTTTACAATTAGTAACCAATTGTATCTAATGGACATTCAAGTTAAACCTTGTTGGGTGAATATTTTGTCGTCAACTCATTGAAGAAAAAATGGTTATATCAACCTCAGTGTGATGAGATAAATCTCTCCTCTCTGCAAGTGGAGGCTCCCTCTGATTCCTAGCTATTACAAACTAATAACTGATGAAGCTTATTTACACTAAGAACTATATTTGGAGTGATTCCATTCCATCATATTTTCTTTTTTTAGAATATATGTTTACACTTTAAGATACTGATTTCAACAAAACTGATACAATGCAAAGAACTATGAATTACCACAAAACCCATGAAAACACAAAGTCTTTTGTTGCTTCGTTCACCAACTGAAAATAAAATGACTTCGAGTAGAGTGCAGCCCAAAGTCTTCACTATACGCCAAGATGAGATAAATAGATTAAAGATAACAACTTGCAGCAAAAAGTGTTCAAACTATTTCTCATTTACGAACACAACACAATTCTCACAAATGATTTTATAGCTCAAAGTCTATTAAAATCAGATTTAGAATACTCCTTAATCACTTGAAATAAACCTTCATACTTCAATTACTTATCAAAGATAATATGATAGCAAATACATAAGAACAATTCTATCATAAAACAAATCACTCCAAGACAAAGATTGGAATTTAACTTGCTTTCTTGTAATGATAAATATTTGAAAATTGATTTTCACAAATAAGTATGAAGTCTCAACTTGCTTCTCAATTCGGCAAAGTTTTGTTACAATTGATAAAAGATCCATAATTACAAAAGAGCTCTCTCATATTTATAGCTGAGAGCCAAGAGCTAATCTAGGAAAAAGTCTAAGTACTTTGACTTATTCAACAAAAGAGTCCTTATTGACTTAGGACTTCCTTTGTTCACACATGTATATACATTTTTGAAAAGTACATGTAGACATGTCCAAAACTAAATACAAAGTACATATGAAAATACATGAAAAACTGGCTAAGGCAAGAACATCTGGATTAACTTTCACCACCATCTCTCTTGAGAAAATTTTCATACATTGTGAACACAGTTTACATCTCAAGACTGTTTGGACCAGCAGTGTTCTTGGAAATGGTACGGGCTCTAGTTATTGCATCTTTGACTGTAGTAGATTCTTTCTCATGACTTATCAATTTGACCTTTAGATTTTCTAAAGTCAATTGATTATCCAGTAACTTATCCATAGAAGTGACTGAAAAAGCTTCTTCTTCAAAATCTCTCTGAATCATTTTACTGAATTCCTGGATCATTTCATCAGCAAAAAGAAATTTATGATCATCACCTGTCAATTTACATGGAAGTTCCTCCAACTTATGAAGAAGATCAACATCACTATCCTCATTGAGCTCCTGAGAACTCTATAAATCCTTGATCAAATCTTTCAACACATTACTACGATGAATCAATGACTCCTTGGTTTCCACATATGATTCACGGTTTGAAAGGATTCCAATTGATACCAAGGTTTTCAATTTCATCTTCTTCATGTTGGTCTATTTTTCAAGACTTGCATCCAAATACTCAATATCTAGAGACAAAGTATCAACCAATTCATCTAATTCAACTCTTACCTTCTCCATTTTATTCTTTCTTTCAACCGTAGTTGTTAGAAGAAGTTTCCCTTGTGTAATCATTTTCTCAAGATATTCTCCAACTACCCTTCCTCTAGCATGAACCTTTTTAGCTTTTTGGATGACAAGATCCTCCATAGTGATAGCCTTAGATTCTACTGACTCAAAAGACAATGATCTTCCGTATTACTGTAGCCAATTGTTCCGCTCTCACCTTGTACTGATCCTTCATCTCTTTTTCATGATCAAATTTTACAATCAGAGAATTGAGAGTTGATTGCACATCAACTTTTGCACTTTCATGAATAATTTTTCCCAGCTCAATCCTAGAGATTGAATAATCATTCATATTGAAATCCTTAATGGTTGCATCTAGTGAAGGTTGAGCTATCTCTACATACTTATGGCCTTTATCCTCAAGCAACCTAGAGAGAGTCTTAGGCTTCTTCTTGGTCTTCACCTTGACAGGTGTCAGCTTCTCAAAGTCATCTGGGGAGATGGCCTGCTTCTTTCTCTTTGGAGTATATGACGAGAGCCATGGAGGAAGCACTGATAAACTAGCACTTGGATTGGAATCCATTACTGGTGTAGAAGGAGTTGCACTCACACTGGTTGTAGTAACAATTGGAGAAGTGTTTGTAAAGATGGCACCTGGCACATTGACATTGGCAACCTGTTCAGTACTTGAAACAAATTGATCCAAAATTGTTTGATCACCAATATCATAAGAAGGAGAAGATAAACTTGGTATAGATCCTGAAGAACCAAAAATAATGTCAAAGGAAGTCTTAGGACTATCAAAAATTGTCCTAGAAGAAGATGGTGTAGAAGGATCAGAAGATTGAACAACAATTGGAGACAATGGGGTATTTGAGACAACAAGCATAGAAACTAAAAAAAGCAAAGTAGGCAAAGGAGAAGAAGCTCGAGGTTCTTGTGTTATGTCCTTTTGAGGAGACATGGTAGGTTCCTCTAGTTGTTCCTGTTCATCTTCTTTCTCTTCTTCCTGTTCATCCTCCTTTTTCTTTGAAGACTTCTCTTCAGTGTCCATTTCCTCAGCAGCAAGCTCCTCAGTTGCATGTTTTTTTTGTTTCCATTTCTTCTCCACTCGGCTCTTCCTCAGTCACCTTAGCTTTATCTCCTTTTGATACAAACTTTATTTTAGGCTTAGGAGCCTTGGAGAAACTCAATGTATCACTCTTATTTTTTGTTCTTATTCTTCCTTTTTACCTATTTGCTCAAGAGTTTCCTCCTCAGAGCCAGTCATAAAATCTTTCAACTGAATCCCTTTGCCTTTTAGCCATACATTTGAGTTCATCAAGATAGGTTCAAATCTTTTCCTTATTGAAGTTAATTCTTTCTTTGACCATAGAACAACAAGCAAAGAAGAGCCCTTAATTTTCTTATTAACATATTCGGGATTCACAATGTCTTCATCATCTACCATTCCCTCTGGGATATCAGCCAACTCTAAGACTTTAATTTGACTTAGTGTCAATCTGCAGTAGTCTAGTTTCCTGATCTGCTCTTGAGTTCTCAAGTCAGCCCATACATTTTCCACCATAGGAATATGTGATAGAGACTTTCTCTTTATCTTGTCCTTTATCCTCCTAAAGTCAAAGTTACTTCTCTGCTTGAAATGCTTCATTGTTACTAACTACATTTTAGTTTCAAGAGCCTTGGCCTTAGTAGAAGTAGCAATGGAATACCTGCCAATCTCAATGGGAAACTTGAAGCCAACTTTCTTCAACTCCATTTGCTTGTTATGCACAATAATCATTTGCCGACATAATTTCATCAAGACAATTCTATCACTGGGAAATTTAGGCAACATATATGGATAGCCCTGAAAATAACCAACCCTCAGATAAGTGAAAGTTGGAAATTGGAGATACAAACAACCAAAATTGTTCACAACTTCCTAGGCTTCATCTGAAACTCTCTTCTACTCTAGTTGAGGATCAAAAAGACACATAAACACTGCAAAGAAAGCATCTCCAGAAGTGATGGATTGATCTTTAGAGTCAACTGGGGGTAGTATTGATACACAGGTACAACTCTTCGGTACCCTTTAGATGTCAATCCTGGGAAAATTCTCATTGAAGCAGCTGCATATACCAAATAGGATGTCATGTAGAATTTGGAGGTTGTAGATACTTTAGTCAATTTCTCATGAAGAGCATTACTTATACGTTCCCCCTAGAAGATTGGTTGTTTTCCATGGAGGATGATTTTAATATAAGGGTACATCCACTCATGAAAAGTGGAGGAAGAAGAAAGCCCCTTAACTTTGCTGAGAAGAGTTATTAGGTCACTGACCTCCTCAACAAAATCACTTCTTGGGAAACTTTTAGGCCATCTAGAAAGATTAGACCTTGCAATTTTCAACCATTTGGTATTTATGACCCTCTTTGCTTTCTCAGTATCTTTATCATACTCCTTTTGAGCAATACTGAAGTCAATCTCTACACAATCCTCTAAACCAGGACACGAAGACTTTGTCCATGAATTCTGCATCTAACCTCATAATCACATTACCTTGAGCATCTGCAACTGTTATATTATTCCTGTTGTAAAAATGAGCCACCTGAAGAACAAACTCAGGGTTGTGTGCTACTACAGGAAAAGAAGCAACCAAATGAATATTACTCTCCACAATCCTCTTCATGTAATGACTTGGAGATTATTGCTTTGTCCTCTTCACGAACTTGGCCATATCCACATGACCAATTTTTGTATCCCAGATTTCATCCACATTGGATGTGACGAGGTCACGGGAAACACTCTGGTATTTATAGTTCATGGCTTTAGCTTTCTTTGGGGAAGGATCAGTCATCTGAAACATGGACTCCATTGGTTGGAAAATAGATCTCAGCAATCTTGCAGAAGAAACTGCAACATAAAAGGCATGATTTTGCAGTGTTAGGAAAAATTTGGCAAATGGGGAACTGCAATGTTGAAGATCATGGTCAATAGCACGAGCTTGGCAGGGCTAGAGAGCAAATAAAGCTAGCAACTAAGTGAAAGCAGGCGAAAGTTAACAAATGTGAAAATTCCCCAGAGTTAGAGAATTTTGGGAAGGTGATATGAGGTCGGCAAAAATTACCACCTCTGCATGTAGGAGGAAATGCATTTTGTGCAGGAGTGGCAAAAATGTCCATCTCTGCATGTGGGGGTGTAAAGGGTGGAATTTGGATAGTTGAGTTTTTGATAGTTTGTGTGTGTATCCTCCTTTCACCCTTTCATTCAAGGACCTAGGGTCGAGTTGCAATGTACTATCCTACCCTAGGTCGCTATGAGATGTAGGGAAACTTGGATTTTTATGATTTGATTGCCAATTATCTTCTCTTATGCTCAATTATACCTTAAAACCCTAATTATGCAAATACGACAGCAAATAGATGAATATCAGAAAATGTTGTTACAGAAAGATGTAAAATGACAAATAATTGTGCACCTATTTTCAGGGTTTGGAAGCAAAATAGTTGGGGACTAAAGAGTGAGCGCCCAAGTCCAATGCCCTACTTTTTGTTGGGATCTGCAAACAAGATCTACAACCTGTTCCTGTTGTACCAAAGGTTTTCCTGTCACAGAACTTTGAGGACTAATGAGCTGGTACCCTAGTCTAGGGAGCTATTTTCTTCTCTAATCTACAATTTTGACACTTTGTTGTACCCTCCTACAACTTCACTTTGTCTGTAGCTTCAACCTGTAATCTGCAATCATAAAAACTTTGGGAGGGGGTTGTGGTGTTTAGAGGCTTGCCTCAATCAAGCCCCAGAGAGACATTCAAGTCTTCTAAACACCATTGTCAGATAGAGAGTGCATGCCCTTGGGAAGCAGAGGTAAAAACCAAATGATAAATGCTCAAAAACACAAATGATGTCACCTTGTAGTAAAGATCTCATGGAAGGAACAAGCTCTTCATCCCATGAGGAGATGATTGTTCAAATTTGTAAATACAAACACATAGACAACACAAATCTACTCTTGCTACACAATGAAAGCCTTGAATCACCTTTAGAATGCATAAAGTTCACAATAACAATCTCTAGTTTACAAATGAATACCTAAACATGCTTTTATATGCAACTACAAACACTCCCGCCAAGAATTTCGTAATTCAAACTTGTCATGTTGGCATAGGACCTAATTAATGCTCACAAGCTGACACTAAAAATTTAGGACTGACCCAAAATAGGGCGCGGGCACCCAAGTCCTCCCCCCCTATTTTGGGCAGGGTTAGGTTCAAGGGATCCCCTAGGTCCCATTTGTCATGGAACTTAGGGATCATTTCATTGGGATGTCAAAATATGATGCAAGATGTCCTAAATGCACACTAAAGACCCGGGAGCTAAACCTTATGAGGGAAAAGCCCCCAAGGGGACATTTTCTGACGTTACATTTAGCCCCCACTTTAATATATGTATAAATGCAAGGCCAATACGTGCATTAAAGTACGGTCAACAAACACAGCTAACACACCAAGCACAGAGAAGACACGCCAAACACATTGAAGACGATGACAGGCATGCAAAACACAGAGAAGACAGTTACAGTCACACAAAACACAGAGAAGACAGCAGATGCATAGAAGATAGGAATGATTTCTTTTCTTTTCTTTTTCTCATATATATGAAATGCAGATGCAAGTACAAGGAAAGTAAACACACCTCCCATAATGCAGGATGCACTCATCCCGCAAGTCTTTAAACTGCATATATGGGGCAACACACACGCAAGACACACAAAACCTCCCATAATGCAGGATGCACTCATTGTACAGGTCTTTAGACTGCATATAGGGCAACAGACACGTCAAAAACACACACTTTGAAGACACGGAGAAAACACAGCAGACAAGCGATGGAGTGTTCATATTTCTAGGTTCAACACCATCTCAGGCACATTACAGGAACACACTGACAATTGGGCTTCGCCACAACAATTACCAAAGACACGCTTAAGGGTTGAGTTAGTCACATAACTGTTCCCTGTCTCCCGATGATGACTTTTTGAAAATGACAGGATGGGCACTTTCTGCAAGAGATACACCACCCTCGCCTCCGCAAAGGGCTTAAGATGATTGATTGATTGATTGATTGCAAACAAACTTAGAGTGCAAGAAGTACTCATCGCACTGGTCTTTAAACTACACCTAAGGACAAGCACATTGCTAACATCTACAACAGACAGCTTACCTTATATATGCCCCCACCTTAAGGTGGTTGATATCATGCATCGATATCAAGCACGTTAAGGTAGGAAGAAAACACACAAGGGAACACAAACTTTCGCAAAGCCCATGCCCCCTAGAGGTGACATGTACTTTACGATTGCCAAATGTTCCCACAAACACATCCCTGCAAGAAACATGTTAGTGTCTACATAATCTTGACAATGCATATGAAATCTGAGGCATGCAAGATTCAAGATAGACAAAGTGCACGGAGCAGTAGTATTGTTATGATTTGTAAATAAGATAGAACACCATCAAAATCACTACGTGGAAAGCACGAGTGCTTCTACTAGCCAAGCATAGGATAAGATATACAACCCCATCGTCATATTAGGAACTAAGTCCAATTTTTTATTTCTTGCTAAAGGGACGCTAGGTCCGCATCAGTATAAATGTTTTTCGTCATCCGCCCGCTAGATAAAAACACTAGAGGAAGGGAAACAATAAATCAGAGAGGAGAAACAAGTGTCTTAGGGACAGTCACGTAGGAAGGTGCCCCCAAGTCACCAACCACAACACTATGTCTGTAAGACACAACACACAACAATGAACTCAGAGAGAGAGGCAATATAGAAGAATGATGATACAAATAGAAGGTCACACTAGAGGCAGTCTCCTGGTATCCCGGACCTTACAAGAGAATCAGGGGTCATCCCAAGAGGCCTAAACAACACATAACACATCACGGGGGAAACACATCATGAGAGATAAAGGGTTAGAAATACTTACCTGGTGGGATCTTCTGAGCTAGCAGTCATCAAGTAAATTATCGTCATCCTCCCACTCCCAAATTTTAGAGGAAAGTGGAACATAAGACACCATAGCCCAATTCTTATCTTTATTAGGGTCATCTTTGTTTGGTTCAATGTTTGGATCAATGTTTTCTTGTTGAGATGCAAGGTTTATGGCATAAGCTTGTCTTCTTCTTCTTCTTTCTCTTGCTTTTCTATTTCTCTTTCTCTTGCCACTTATCTCTTGTAAGATAGGGCTTTGTTCTTTCATGGGTTTTTCAAATTGGAAGATGAAGCACCGAGATCAAATCTCATTTGTCTAGGTGGAATGTTTTGTTGTCAACAATAACCTCCTGATCCTTGTAAGGATGGCGGGGGATGAACCTCAGCATAGGGACCTTGTCCTTTCGGTCTAGGGTTCTCTTCAAATGCGAGTTACTTGTCTTTTGTTGTTTCTTGCATAGAGGGACCAGCCATTGGATGTAATAGTTTTGCTTTGTAATTTCTATAGCTTGAGAAGTTAAAGTATGTTCGTGGCTCCAGTTTCTTTTCAGTTTTGTCCCAAAAGTAATCCAATGTACAATGTTTTCTTGCAACCAAAGGTTTATACTTATTGCGAGGGATAGTAATTATATGTCCATCAAAAGTAAATTTTAGACAATTATGAATTGTTGAAGGGACAGCTTTTATAGCTTTTAACCAAGGCTGTCCCAATTTAATATGAAAGAGGTCAGAAACGGGGACAACATCAAACCATTGTTCTACATGTTTCTCAAATGTAGTTACCAACAATGATATCTTCCCAGAGGTGTTCATAAAGGTTCCCTTATGTGTTTTAATCATCATGTTCGAGGGGTCATAAGATCCTTGCATTAATTGATGTGTGAAGAGGAACTCTTATGTGGCGACAAATTGCACTCCTAATTTGTCACAACACCTTTTTCACCAAATTTTCAATACAAGAGCCCAATAAAAAGGTGTTGTGAAGATTTTTAGGAGGGGTAGCAGATAATTACACTGATAACAACCAATTAGTGCAAAAATACTCTTCACAACATGCCTATAGTGCAAATTTTGAAAGTTGATAAGGCCAAATTTAATGAAAATCAAGGTTTTTCAAGCCCTAGGTTTGAGATCTTAATGTAAAATACTATATGAATGTCTTGTAATCTGATTTATGATGAAAATTAAGTCCACTCAGATCTGAAAATAATTCACACCCTAGGATGCAAAATGGAAGTGGTGAAAAATCAATGAAAATGCTAGTTTTTGTTGAAATTATCTATGTAAAAATGCAATTTTTTTAGATATAAATGCAAATTTACACTAAAATGCAACACTACAGCCCAATGCAATTTTGAATGAGTGTTTAAGATCAGTAGAAAAATATGACACAAGATTTTTCCTACAAACCCTAGATTTTGAAATTACTAGGTTATATGAAAAATGCAAAATTTCCAACAGAACCCTAGCAATTTTATGATGAAAAATACAATGCAAGCTATTGAATTTTTGTAACTTTCTATAATTTAACTCAAATCTAATACACAAATCAGAAATTTGATGAAATTCCAATTAATTAATGCAACATGCAAGCCCTAAAATGTAATTTTTTTCCAATTTTTCCAATTTTTCACTTTTTTTCTAAGTTTCCGAATGCAATAAGATGAATGATACTATGAATGAATTAAATCACTGCAAATCTGAAGCAAAACACTCGGCAAGGTGCAAACAAGTCCAATAACATGGGTTCACCAAAATGTAAAAGGTAATATTTGGATAGTTGAGTTCTTGGTAGTTTTGTATGTGTATCCTCCTTTCACCCTTTCATTCAAGGACCTAGGGTCGAGTTGCAATGTACTATCATACCCTAGGTCGCTGTGAGATGTAGGGAAACTTAGATTTTTATGATTTGATTGCCAATTATCTTATCTTATGCTCAAATATACCTTAAAACCTTAATTATGCAAATACGACAGCAAACAGATGAATATCAGAAAATGTTGCTACAGAAAGATGTAAAATGACAAATAATTGTGCACCTACTTTTGAGGTTCAGAAGGGGAACAGTTGGGGACTAAAGAGCGGGCGCCCAAGTCTAATGCCCTACTTTTTGTCAAGATCTGCAAACAAGATCTGCAACCTGTTCTTGTTGTACCAAAGGTTTTCCCGTCACAAAACTTTGAGGACTAATGAGTGGGTGCCCTAGTCCAGGGAGCTATTTTCTTCTCTGATCTACAATTCTGACACTTTATTGTACCCTCTTGCAACTTCACTTTATCTATAGCTTCAACCTGTAACCTGCAATCATGAAAACTTTGGGAGGAGGTTGTGGTAATTAGAGGCTTGCCTCAGTCAAGCCCCGGAGAGACATTCAAGTCTTTCGAACAATGTTGTTAAATAGAGAGTGTGTGCCCTTGGGAGGCAGAGGCAAAAACTAAATGATAAATGCTCAAAAACACAAATGATATCACATTGTAATGAAGATCTCATGGAAGGAAGAAGCTCTTCATGCCATGAGGAGATAATTGTTCAAATCTACAAATACAAACACATAGACAATACAAATCTTCTCTTGCTACACAATGAAAGCCTTGAATCACCTTTAGAATGCATAAAGTTCACAATAACAATCTCTAGTTTATAAATGAATGCCTAAACATGCTTTTATATGCAACTACAAACACTCCTGCCAAGAATTTCGTAATTCAAACTTGTCATGTCAGCATAGGACCTAATTAACTGTCACAAGCCGACACTAAAAATTTGGGACTGACCCAAAATAGGGCAAGACTAGGGCGCGGGTTCCCAAGTCCTCCCCCCTATTTTGGGCAGGGTTAGGTTCAAGGGATCCCCCTAGGTCCCATTTGTCATGGAACTTAGGGATCATTTCATTAGGATGTCAAAATATGATGCAAGATGTCCTAAATGCACACTAAAGACCCAGGAGCTAAACCTTATGAGGGAAAAGCCCCAAGGGGACATTTTCCAACGTTACAGGGGGACAGTGCTTGCAAATATGCATGAGTGGTAAAAATTACCATCAGTGCATCTCATACTTTAGAAATTATGCATTTTGGTGTGAGGGCGGCAAAATTTGCCGCCCCTGCATGTTAGGAGTAAAACTTACAAACATGTTCGAGCAAGCAAAATTACTACTTATGCATATTTCACTTGGTGTTTTTTGGTGATAAGACTTTGTTGTGCTCATGCGGTAGAAATGACCGCTTCTACATATTTTTAAAGTATAAAGCTTTCGTGTATGGGCGGCAAAAATCACCACCCCTACACTTTGAGGGAAATTCTCATTTTTAGCATGGACGGCAAAAAATACCGCCTGTGCATATGGGGAAAAACTCAAACTTGGGGATACTTGCGGGTTATTACCGCCCTTGCATAAAAGAACTCTTGGTCTGTGAAAATCGCCAACCATTCAAAAAGAAAAACATAGTTTATCTAAAACAAAAACCCTATTTTGAAATATACACACAGACAACCCGATAGCGGAGAAAAATCACGAATTGCAAGGACAAAATAAAACTTAGGACATGAAATGACCTAGGGTTTACACATACAAACAATAGGGTTTGATTTTTACACAAAGAAACAAAAATAAATGTAAATGATAGTATATAACAAAAATGAGGAAACCTCCAAACCCTATTGTAATAATGATCACAAGAAGAATGAAAAGGACAAAACTTACTTGGTAACGATGGTGAAAAAACTGACAAAAACCTAGCTCGAATCCTCAGTCAAATTCTTCAGATGACAGCACAAATAGGTTTGTAGATTTTACCATAGGTATAAGGTGTAGAGTAGACACGGAGGTAATGAAAATAAAACAAAATAAAATTAACAAAAAAACATTTTAAATGCCAAAATCAAATAACTCAACTTGGCATTAATTACAGTTCGTGTGAACTGACAGATGCTCGGATGGTGTTACTCACCGCATGAACATACAATGAAGAACAACATGCATGACCGGCAAATTTTGCCACCCTTGCATATGACAAGGATATTAACATGCATCGGCGGCAAAATTTGCCGCCCCTGCATGTGACTCAAAATAATCTAACTCCCAAAAACATCAAAGTCAATTCTTTGATTCATTTGCAATTTTAACTTTATTATGCAAACTTCAAGACACCGAAACGAGGGGGAACTCGAGGAGATTTTTTGGAGCTAGGGAATCACGCACGAGGGGAAATGGACTCACCTCATTTTACGTGCTTAGAGTTGTAGGCTACGAAATGGACAAGTTTCGTAGGGGTCATCCTACAAAATGAGCACAACTAATTTTGAGGATAACAAACCTATAATATTACCTCCAAACCATACACTCCAGGGTATGATGGGATGTTTCAAGGCTTTAGACTATCAACCTAAAGAGTAAATTAAATATTATTGTGCCAAATCTAATTGCATTTAATTGTGATTTACAAGTTTGAATTGTATTCAATTCCAAGATCCAAGGATAATAGTTGGAGGAAAATTTATGTCACTAACACTAGAGTAAATACCTTCATAGCTTTGCAAGAAACCTAAATCCTGTCAAGATTTTCTATTTTCATAAGTTTATGATCATGCCTTATGTCGAATATTTATCCATACAACCTAAACCTATATTATGTAATAACTTTTAGTAGTGAGGATAAGTATATTACACTTGCAAGAGTGGGGACATATGACACCGATGAAAAAAGCAAGCATGTTGGGACAAGGGAATATGCACATCAAACAATGTTGGATAATAATGCCCTACCCTCAAAGTTTTATGAGAATTTGTTTGTGGGAAGAGATACCTTCCACTACTCTCAAATAATATTTATTCAACAATCATTGTGTTGTACTAGATTCACTTTTTTAGTAACAATCATCAAAATTCCTTTTGAATAAAACTTACCATAAACCAAAACATTACAAGCTAAATTGGCTAGTTGTGGTTCTCTTATTTTTTAGTTTAAAGTTCTTTGACTAGTGTGTAAATTTTAGAAATAAAAACTTGCAATATATTGATCATGAGTTATACTCTTAAAAACAAAATTTTAGCTCATCTTCTTCAAATATATTGTAATCCTTAGCGAGGAACGTGCACAAGTAGAATATTGACAACTTAGGCCACACTCCATGACCTCATCAAGTTGAATGATAGAATAAGGATTCTAGCCTAGATAATTTTATATAGATAATTATATTAGAAGCTCACTAAGGTCAAATTACCTAACTTATGAAAATATTAAATTAATTATTTCTCAACCTAGATACACCCTAAATTTTAGGATTACAAGAAATATAATACGTGTGAAATTAATAAATAAATTATCTTCCAACTTAGGCTTATGCCCACTCTTGATTTTATGTTTCAAACCTTCATCCCTACGTAAATTGTTGAGGTTTTTAGAAATTTTAGGGATTTTTTTAGATTGGTGGGATGCTTTATAATTTCAACCAATTCCCTCAATCACACATTTTATGTACTACTACTTTTTAGTGATAACTTATGCTCTTACATACAAATCTACTATGTGATAGTTTGAATCTTTTGAAAGAGCTAATTTTTTAATTGTATTGAGACTTAACATTTACACTTTTGTTCTCACAAATCCTTTTACATAGTTATGTGTTTCTTCATTGTATGATTGATTACATGATTAAGGTATAGGTGATCCAAAATAGATCTAGTTTTTTTTTTCTTTGGCATGATTTTGGACAATGGTTTGTTTCTTTGGTTTCTTGGATGTTGTGGTATGTGCAAGATGGAATGGAACATCAATGTCTAGTCTTTGATTGACAAGAAATTGGTTTTAAAGACATTTTTCTAGGCTTGATAGCAAATTCATCAATTATACAAGAAAGGAATGCGTGTTCTCCCCACTGAATGCATATTCTTCCAATGAACATGTGTTCTTATCTCTAGCAAAAGCAAAGAAATTCTTGTATGGCTATATGTCTCTTCTCAAGTTTGAAAATTCAAATTTTCTAGCTTCCTTTTCTTCTTGGATGATCATTTTAGCTTCCAACAATCTTGGGTATCTATATATGTTATGTTTGGGTCAAATTAAGCATTATTAGGAGTCATTTAAGGCTTGTAACTCAAGTTTTGGGAGCATTTGTGTGATATTAGTGCTCATGTTTATAATTGTTTTGTAGCAAAGGGTTGAGAACTGTAGTACACTTCTACTTAAATTGTTGTAATTAGTCTTAAAATAGGTTTTTCAAGCTCTTAAGCAAGTCTACAAATCAAAGATAGATTATAACAACTAATTTTGAGTGAGTGTAACTCATATTTGGTGGTTTTTTTTGCCTACAAGGAGTTTCTCCGTGTGAACTTATTTGTCTCCCTTTTAATAGTATTGCCTATAATTTTTACTTTCTTGCTACATATGTAATTCTTGTTGTAGGATTTAATCATTTAGTTGCCCCCATATTCTAACTGCTTAATTTTCATAAGTTGATGACTATATAAGAGGAATATTCTCCATAGTTCGCATATCAATAAGGTAGGCACATCTAATATATTTTGGATCAACCACATTCATAGCTAACTTCACATCTTCATTAATGTGAACCAAGATATAAAGGCCCATTTAATATTCTTTTGTTTTGATTTTATGCAATTCTATTAATCACTCAACAATATGCTAGAATTGTTTATGTTTAGTTATCCTCTACTCATTAATATGGAATTGGTCTCCTCGCTTTTCTTAATTCCCTTGCCATATGTTTTCCCTTTTTAATAACTCAAAGAGGAAAAGGATAATGGGTATTTTATGTTTCAATGTTAACTCAATATTAGTTAAGTTTCATGGACCTCCTATGTCAAAATCAATTGTAGAATTTGGAGATGATTGAATGATGTAAAGAACAGAACCAATTATAATTTCCATTGTTAATTGTCGAAGGGATTATGTTTCTTGTCTTATAAGTAAAGGGGCACAAAATTTGGTTGCATATCAATTTTCATTTCCTACCTTCTACCATTTTCTTGTTACTCTATATTTAAGTTAGGATTGTAGGCAACCAAGGGCATGCACAAACTATTTTCCAACTTATAACACCACAAATTGTTTGTCCCCAAACCAATAGATTTTCCACTCTAAGAGTAAATTATATAAATACATATCATCTTAAAGTAGACTACCTAGCTAAGTTAATTTTCTACAAAAGTAAGTCCCATTAAAGGGTAGAGAGCACCCCTGGGTGGGAGAGAAAAATGGGTTGATGGGGAAGAAGAGATTAGACTATTACATGGATTTGTCAACCACAAGATCTTTGGATAATTAATTTTAATTTAGATTTTAAAGGGAGCCTGAAGAAGGGATGGGGGTTATATAGCATTAGAGATTTAAATGAAACTCTAATTTTGACCTCTACAACACACCTCTGTAAGCAAACTAACAATGAGGTGAAAGCCCAAGCCTTGGGAGAAGGTTCAAACTAGCCCTTTTCCTCAATGCCTCAAGCTTGAAGTGGAAGGCAACTCCCACATTATAATCAGCATTATGTTAAAAGGAGCAAGTCCTAAAGTTGGATATTGAATCACATCCTTTAGGAGGCTAGGTTAGTTTCAGCCAAGTTCAATTCCATTTGTTTCCATTATTGCTTCAAAGAGGCCAACAAACTATAATATCTATTATCCAAAGCTAGTCTCCATATGGAGGAATTTGCATCTAATGACTGTTGGCAAGAGACACTATATGAATTCATGGTTGTTGTCATTGATGGCAACAAAGGTCATCCCACATATCCGCAAGTCATAGTGTGCCTCCACTAGAAGTCAGAATGAAGATTATTGTGGTCCGGTGAACAAGAACAGAGCATGTGGCAAGGTCCGACAGACTGGTCCGGATCTCTCAGAAGAAGTATCTTGGTGCAGTGCGGATTTGGGGAAGTCAAGAGGACTACCTTGAGTAATAGATTCCAAGGATTTAGCCTCCGGTGATGGACAAGGAAAAAGATATGAACAGTTGAATACCGGATTCCTGAGTAACAGTGTGAACAGAGGAAGAACTGACTGACAGAACATCAGATTGCTTTCCGAATGTGTTTCTGACAGTGGTAAAGGTTATGAAGACTTGGATTATGTTTGGCCGACATGATTAATGATATCTACAAGTATATGCTTGATCCGCATTACTTGATGAGCAAGGATTCAGCCGACAGAACAGAGTTTGTGAGAAAATAGACTGTTCCGGATGCCGACTAGAAAGGTGATGAAATTACTTGTGCGGATATATATGCACAATGAATTTAGTTGTGAGAAGTGTCGTGGTGTTGTTGTTGTGCGAATAAGTGCAGAGTAGAGCAGAAACAGCCAGAGAGATTCGGTATGTGAAAGGAAAGCAGAATAAAGAGAAGAGGAAAGATGAAGTGCAGCAGATCAGTGTACTGAGCCTAACCGGAACTGAACTCCAGCATATGTGGATGCTTCCAATCAGTTCAAGTATTGTATAATATTCTTGTGTAGACAGTGTGTCTCCTTGTAGGCAGTGTGCCTCTTTGTGAGCAGTGTGCTCGGGCAGTGAGCCCTAATTGGCAAGTGCCATTTTGTAATTCCTTATTCTTCTAACAGAGAATAATCTTTGGGTTAATCACCCCATGGTTTTCTCCCTTAACAGGGTTTCCACGTCAAAAATACTGTGTCATGTGTTTCTCATTTCATGGTAATGTTTGTTTGTTTGCTTCAATGCTGCATTGATTAATAAGAAAGTTCAAAAGAAGAAATAATTAGGATAACTGATTCACCCCCCCCGCCCCCTCTCAGTTATCAACAATGACAACTCAAAATACAACTAAGACTATAAGAGTTGTTAAGAGTGCAAAATACAATCAACCTAATTTGACTAGAAAAGAGGCTACCATGTGTGCATGAAAAACCCCTCCCATATCCTTTAAAACCATTTTATGTGGCAGTTATTCCATCCAAGAGTGGAATACAATAATAGGTACGAACAAAGTAGTGTGTTGAGAAGTGCATTTTGATGGGCTGTAGTTAACCAAAAAACTTTGACTATTTTTTGTAGTCAAAGAAAAGTATAACATGGTGCTAATTTAGAGTATAATGGAGGAGGAGAAATGGATTTCAAGCTAGGGTTGAAGAGAACAAACTCTATTGTGGCAAACACTTTCCTACAGAATTTGAACACCAAGATTATGAATAAGGACCTCATTGTTTGGACAACAAATGTCATGGTGCAAGAACCCTACCTATCCAATCAAGAGCACTTGATGACAATTTGGTAAGCATTCCAAAGCACCCTTGGACAAATTGAACTAGTCGAGCCTATAAATGCAACAAGGTGTAGTGTGACAACATTGGAGGACCCCTCTTCCTATTAGGAAAGTGTGATATTAAATTGTAATCCTAATGTCTAATCTCAGATCTTCCAACATCTTGGAATGGGTACTTGGATGCCCATGTAGGTGATTTGGGATATTATTATTTAATTATTCTCCTTGTAACTTACGAATATTGGTTGTAATGGCATTAAAGAGGGAGGTGGACCATGATGGTGGCAGTTACAATTTGACTTTACTTCATATACACCACTTTTCCAATTCTAGGCACTAGGAGTGGAGGATCTTTGCATGTTGAGTAGGGTCCACAAGGATAATGGAGTGCTAATTTTGAAAATTTGGGCCCTCTTCACATGGGTCAAAGATGATTGAGGAGTTACATTTTATATTCATGGATGCAATGACTAGTCACATGTGGGCATTGGGTTTTTGTCATACCATGGTTTTGGGTGATCATAGTTTTAGGAATCCACTTGTGATTTCCTCTCAACTCTTTTCTATAAATTGTATGCATTAGATAGAGGTTCATGTGCTATTACAAGTACAAGGGTGTTGTCGGAATTTTATTAGATTGAAGAGAGAAGTGTGTGGTTTATGTACTCTTGTTTTAAAAAATTAATGCATACTTGAGTCTCTTTGATGGTACATTTTTTTCTCGAAAGGGTTTCTCCATGTACATCCAATGTTATATGTTGAACTATTATGGTTTATTGATTTTATATGCTTTCTCCATTTTCATTTCATTGGTTAATACATAAACATATTAAAATTTGTACATTTAGTTTAATGTTATTGCTACAATAGGTCACTCTATATTTCAACATTTGGTATTAAATTTTTGGTTTTGATTAGAGGGGAATGTCTTTCTAGAAGTGTTGTGAGTTTTTTGTATTATAGTGGAAACATCTTGCTTTGTGTGTTTGTCGATCCATGTGTGTATTATAAGCCATGGCAAGTACATCTCGATCAAAGATTGAGAAATTCAATGGTACGAGTTACAAGTTTTGAAAACTTAAAATGGAGGATCTCTTTGAAGAGAGATCAATGAAGAGTTGTTTCAAACAAGGATAAACCAAAAAGCATGTTTGATGATGATTGAAAGAAACAGGATAAAAAGGCACAAGACACCATTCGACTATTCCTTGGAGATTTTGTACTGTTAAATGTCTCTAAGGAGGCTACTATATATCTACTATGGAAAAGGATCGATGAGATCTACCAAACAAAAAGTTCCATAAATAAATTTTATTTGAAAAGAAATTATACTTATTAAAATGAAAGAAGGGGACTTTGTTGCAAAGCATTTGAATGCATTTAATTTGATTCTGAGTTAGTTGTGATCCATTGATGTTAAGCTTGAAGAGGATTCAATGATTCAATGATGAATCCTACATTGGGTGCCCTTGTTGTTGCTTTGCTTATAAAGGAAATGAGGAGAAAATCCATGGATGAGGGCTCAAAATATGCACTACATGTTTGGGGAAGGACAAAGGACAAAGGAGGGTCTAAAGGGAATCAAAAAAATCTATTGAGAGATCTAAGTCTCGAGGCCATTCTAAGACCCCAGGAAAGAGCAGAGTGAGGTGTTGGAACTAGGGAAAATGGAGGCGAGTTAAGGAGTGTAGAAATAAGAAGAAAACTTATCTCTAATGATGGTGAATCTAAAGCTTTATTCATTTTTGTTAATGTTGTTTCAAATGAATCCTAGTTGATTGACTGAGGTTGCTCATATCATATGAATTGTCACAAGGAGTGCTTCTCTTCCTACCATGCTTATGATGGAGGAGAAGTGTATCTTAGTGACAACAATTCACATCACATCGTTGGTCATGAGAAGGTACAGTTGTGTTTCAATGAAATGAGGGTAAAAACCCTTACTGATGTTTTGCATATTCAAGACTTGCGAAAAAACTGATTCTAGATTGCATGTGACACTTGACAAGTATGGTTGCAAGTTGATTAGGGTAAATTTGGTGGTTGCTAAAAGATCTCAAGTTGGGACTTTATTTAAGATGAATGTCTCTACATTTTGTAACTCTACCAATGTAACTAGCAATTTTGAAAATGCATGTATGTTGTACACCAATGTTTGGGTCATATGTGTGAAAAAAGTATTCATACCCTTATTAATAAAAAGATGCTTGACAACTTTTAGGTTTACTCTGATGAGCACTTTGATTTATGTGAACATTGTGTGTTTGGAAAACCGAATAGAGCATTTTTTCCCTCTAGAAGTTATAAAGCTAAGAGAATATTATAAATGATTCATTGGTTGTGTTTGGTCCAATGGATATGGGTTTTATGTGTAAATCTTGTTATTGTCACTTTTACTAATGTTCGTTCTAATTACACCTAGATTTATTTTTTGTGTTCTAAATCTAAGGTTTTCTCCAAGTTTAAAGAATTTAAGGCACTTGTTGAGAAACAAACTAATAAGAAAATAAAGGTGTCGAAATATGATAACAGTGGTGAATATTATTCTAGGGAATTTAATAATTTCTATAAGCATGCAACTATTGTTCGATAGAAGACTACCCCTTGCACACTACAACAAAATGGGGTTGTGAAGAGAATAAATTGAACCTTGATGGAAAGAGCTAGAAGTATATTGAGTGGTATACGATTGGATCGGTGCTTTAGCGCAAAGACTACAAGTATTGCTTGTTACTTGGTAAATCGATCGCCTTGTATGACTCGTTGACAAAACTCCTTATGAAGTGTGGACAGGTAAAAAACCTTCAATTTCACATTTAAGGGTATTTGGTTGTGATGCTACACATTCATGTGCCTAAGGAAAAGCAATCTAAACTAGGTCCAAAAGCACTAAAATGCATCTTTGTTGGTTACAATAGGAGTTTAGAGCATTTTCAGATTCTGTAGAACCAATGGAAAAAGAAGGAAAGAAAACTATGTATTTTGAGACGAAAAGCAAGAAGACTCACTTATTGAAGAACATAATTATGGATTACAAGATGGAGAGGAAGAAAAAGGTTCAAATGAGAGTTCTAAGAAAAATAAACAAGATGACCATGCAAAAGAACAAACAGAACGCCTTACTCCAATCTTGAGAAAATCCATGAGATAATAAAACCCAATTGACAGGTATAGCCCACCAGATTTATGTTGTGTATTTGCTTTGTTGTATACTAATTTTGAATCGAGATCTTTCAAAGAGACTCCCTCTTTAGAGAATACTGAGTCTTGGATGCAAGCCATGCAAAAGGAGATGATGGTCTTAGACAAAAGTGACACCTAGGATCTAATTAATTTGTTCAACGGAAGAAGACCCATTGGTTAAAATTGGATGTATAAAAAAAATAGAGCAAATGGAGGGTTAGAGAGGTACAAGGCCAAATTGGTGGCCAAGGGCTACTCCCAGAGAAAGGGAGTTGAATTTAGTGAAATTCTCTCATGTTGCTAAATTATCTTCCATTGGATTCATGTTATCTATTGCTACAACTTATAGTTTTGAGATTGAGCAAATGAAAATTAAAACTGCTTTCTTGCATGGAGATCTTGAAGAAGAAATTTATATTTGACAACATGATGGTTTTATGGTAAAAGAAAAGGAACATTTGGTTTGCAAGTTAAAACAATCAATGTATGTTTTAAAACATTCAACCCACATGTGGTATCAAAAGTTTGAATTTGCATTGAAAATGGGTTTTGTTAGGAACAAAGATCATTGTGTTTAGGTTACAATTATTGATGATCAAATTCTAATTATCATCTTGTATGTGGATGACATGTTTATTGGTAAGAGCAAGGGGATGATTAGGGAGCTCAAAACTCAACTTCCTGGCACATTCAATATGAAGGATTTAAGGGATGCAAAATACATTTTTGATATGGAGATCAACAATGACTGGGTACACAAAAAGCTTTGGCTAAGTCAGAGTAAGTATGTTGATACTATTTTCCAAAGATTTGCTAAGCAAAATTGTAAACCAATTAATATTCATTTACCAATTGGCACTAAGCTTTCTTTAAATTTGTGTCCTAAATCAGATGATGATTTTGAAAATATGTCTAATGTGCCTTATGTTAGTGTTGTTTGTAGCCTGATGTTTGCAAATGCTAGTGTTGTTAGTAGCCTAATATTTGTAATGGCTTGCACTAGACGAGATCTTGCCTAAGCAATGGGAGTTCTTAGCAAGTTTATGTCTAACCCTAGTAAGAAGCATTGGACTTATGTCAAAAGGGTGTTTAGATATTTCCGAGGAACTTCTAATTATTGCTTACATTATCATGTTTCTAATGATGTGGACAAGATATTAGACTTACAAGGCTTTGTTGGTGCAAATTAGGGAGGTGACTTGGATAGTCGAAGGTTTATCAATGGCTATGTGTTTTGTTTATATGGTAGTGCAATTAGTTGGATAAATAAGAGGTAACCCCTAGTTGCTTTGTCCACCATTGAATCAGAATATATGGCTACTACACGTGTCTCTAAGGAGATGATATGGTTATAAAGACTGTGGTCAAGTATTGGTTTTGATTGCAAGGTGGTTAAAATCGAACTAAACAGCGAAAGTGTTATTTGTTTGGTGAAGAATCCCATGTACCATGCTCGTACTAAGCATGACGTACAATATCATTTTGTTCGCAAGATGGTAGAGAATGGTAAGGTCATGTTACAAAAGGTTAACACTCAAAATAACGTTGCAACTTCCCTCATGAAGCCATTGAGCATTGAGTTTTCTTTGTGTAGGAATGTTGTGGGCCTTGAATCTTGTACTTGATTTATTTTATGGTTCCCCTTATGTCATTGCAATGTATAATATCAAGTGGAAGAATGTTACGAAAGTGTGATATTTAATTACAATCCTAATGTTTAATGTCTAGTCTCCCAACATCTTAGAATGGATACATGGACACCCTGTAGATGATTTTGGGAATATTATTGTTTAATAATTGTCATTGTAACTTACAAATATTGGTTGTAATGGCATTAAAGAGGGAGGTCAAGCATGGTGGTAATAGTTACAATTTGATTTGACTTCATTTACACCACTTTCCCAATCATAGGCACTAAGAGTGGAGGATCTTTGCATATTAGGTGGGATCCACAAAGATAATGGAGAGCATAATGCAGTGTTATTTTTGGATATTTGTGCCCACTCTTCACATAGATTAAAGATGCTTGAGTTCTAGATGCATTGACCCATTACATAGGGGGAATTGATTTTTGCCATACCATGGTTTTGGGTGGTCATGGATTCACAAATCCACTTGTGGTTTCCTTTCAACTCTTCTCTATAAACCGTATGTATTAGACAAAGGTTTCATGGGTTATTACAAGTACGCAATTGTTGCAAGAATACTATCAGATTGAAGAAAGAGAAGTGTGTTGTTTATGTATTCTTTTTCCAAAGGATTAATACATATACTTGAGCCTCTCTTTAATGGAGTTTTTTTCCCAAAAAGGTTTCTCCACGTACATTTGGTGTTGTGTTGAATTATTATAGTTTGTTGATTTTCTGTACTTTAAATCTATTTCATTGGTTAATACATGAACACATTAAAATCTATACATTTAATTTGATGTTATTGTTACAATAGTTCACTCTATATTCCATCACTTTCAAAGGCCTACTAGATAGGGTTTCAAAACTTGAAAGAAAATTTGCTACACAAAAAACCATTATTTGGATTTCATAAAGTTTGACAAAGCTAGGCATGTGGAGATGGACAATCAAGGGGGACATGTCTTGCTGAATGACTACCCACAACCTATTTTTAGGGAGATGCCCAAGCAAAACTCAATGAGAAAGCCGAAGCAAGCATAGCAATATAAGGCCATTTTACTAGCCCTTGCAAGAGGGAAGGTAAGTGTGGAAGACTTACTAATGGGCCCTTCTCAACCCCTACCAATATTGAGGCAAACAAGTTTGGACAAGAATTTGGCATGGAGTGCATAAGTCCTTTCAATTCATGGCATATACTAGGTTAGAATTAGAGAACTTTCATATGAAAGCTTTGAGATAAGTCCATAAAAGCCTTCCTTGATAGTTCAAGTTTGTACCTATGGATGAGGAGAAAGTAGTTAGGCTCAACATAATCCTAGGATGGGAAATCCTAGTGGTCATGGATGACAATCCATGGGCCTCATAATCTCTCATCCAACCAATGGTGCCCTTTCTTGTAACTCTTATTTTCATAGTTCATCACCAATATAGTTCTTAATATTTTGGTCCTACTTTTTGTCGCTTTTTTTGTACAGCAACCTTATATGTATGTCCAAATTATGTGCCCATAGGAGATTTTTCAAGGTTGAGGATACCAATAAAAACCACTCATTTAACAATTAAAATTTGTTCCATAGAGTTATACATATAAATTGTAATACATAGTATTACAAAACAAAAATTGGAAAATGAGAATATAGTCTTACATGCCATGCTGCAAAAGCCCCTTATACAAGAACATTTCTAATCATAACAATCTTTTTAAATAATAAAACAAAACAAAAAAAGTCCAAAGGGTTTGAGCTTAAGTGGTTAAATCCTTGTGTTCCCATTGTGGAGACTCAAGTTCAAATCCCAAAGTAACATCTAATGTGAAATTCTAAATTTTGAGTCTCGGTCTTCCATTGTTAGACTACTAATGGTAATATCTAAAAGTTATTATCTAAATGTTAATATTCATAAAGACTAGGGTACTAATCACAATTAACTTAGATGCTTGTTTCAACCATATTTGTAAACTATCTTCAAATATTAGAAATAATAATTTAAAAAAACCTATTATCGAGATGACATAATGCTCAACCAAGAGGAACATGGCTCCATTCTAATAGCATGACGGAAACTGGTCAGTTCACTACAACATCACCTTATGGGATACTCAAGCCACAATGAACATAGATTAGTGGGTGGATTGGGAAATCATTGTGCCGAAAGCTATTCCAGCTCTCCCAATTGTCCAAAACAAATATAGACTACCAATTGCATGCTTACAACAAAACTTATGAATCAAGCTTATCAAGCTCATAATTTGAAAACTTAAAACTATACTTTTAATGAATGAAAAAAGATTTTAACTAGAACAGATGTACTTTTGATTGTTTTAGTTATTTGTACCTAAATTGTGTGTCGTATTTATTCGTTCTAAATTAGAATATAGGCATATCAATTCACATGGTCATCACCTACACATCTAGGCCATTAGTTTTAACCTCAATACAATACTAATAAGATATAAAATGCTTCACCATATCATTCAAAGCTTTTTAATGAGTACAAGCAAAGGTTGCACACTGTCACTCTCATTGTTTTCAGCCATTTCATTTATCCTGTGTCATCATTTGGTTAGTTAAGTTTTTCCATTCTTCAACCCACTCTCTAAAATGGGAGATGGGGTTATGTTTATCACCCTGAAGCAATTGATGAGAACATTGCCAACCAAATTTACCACAAATAATTGAAACTGCTTGGCTAAGAGCTACTGTGTTTAGATAGAATTGCATTCTACTCATAGTTTAGACTTTGGGGCTTGAAACAAATAAGGGCTTCACAACCATGCATTCTGCTTGGTTTGTCTCTCGTCCAAATCAAACAAAAATTCAAACAAAAGGTTAAAACACTTGTCATCACAGAAAAGGGGCTTAGAGATGAAAGATGATGAAGGCTAGCAAATTAATTGGTTCAATAACCAGAAATGCAAAAGTATGCATTCAACATGGTAGGGGGGATTATGCCAAAACAGTTAAAAATATGTAACTGACATAACCCCACTTCCTTGATCTTAGTACACTGCCCCATCTAGAAAAAAAAGAATTGTAAGCCTTAGTTTACTTCTTATAGTATTTCAGTGAGCAAGAAAAAGTTTCTATTTTAGGACCATTCAGATCAGTATATGATCTAAAGTAAATGTTACGGCAACTATTTTTACAGTTTCTTCTAGTATATGAGAACTCCAGTTTATGGTCATGAACAATTGTGATTTTTAAATCCAATATTAGACATTGATGATGATGATTATGATGATGAGAATGGAGATGACAACTTTTAATATCTTTTTGACCAAATTGGCATGTAGGAATTTTGAAATGCATTATTCAATTTTAAATTATAGTTACCAGTCTTGACCAAAATATCATCAGAATTGTTCTTGTTATATCCATTCCTCCAATCATTATTCCTAAGTATTTTCCTAGTAATTGGTATCAATATGAAACAAGCATTATATAAGTAATGTTTCATTTCAAAGGGGGAATTTCCCTCTTGTACTCTTTTAATTTCATTGTACAATTATAGCTCATATGGAAGGATGTATCAAGTTTGAAACACTAAGAGACAATATTACAGTTGTAAAATACAAATCATAACCTACAACCAATGAAGACAACAATAAAGCCAAAACACTGGTGGCAACGATGGCCTAGAGTTCATGATATTGATAGTGAACTTGTACAGAAGGCATTGCAACATTAATTTTATTCCATCTAGGTTCCTCATTTATGACATGAAACGCCACAGATTCCATTTATAATGTTAAGAATATAGAAGTGAATGAATATGAAATGGCCAGTAAATAAAATCTTAAGATAATAATCAAGAACCTATGAAGGTCACTTGAAAAAAAAAATTTGTACTATGAGCTTGGAATACCAGCCTACCATTGATTTCTCCATAACTTATGTCAAACCCTCTTAAGAAATTTCTGCTAGCGTGGTGCAGTATGCAGCTGATATGATGGTTAGTGACAAGTGTAACAAAAATGAAAATCCTAAAATCGGAAGGCATTAAAAGGTACTATTACGAGTTAAATTGGTCGAAAATCTCAAAGTTGAGTCAATTACAGAAGGCTCTGCCATTGCACCATCTCCATAGTCACCACAAGCTAGTTTTTTAGTTAAACAAGGGATAATTGTTATCTTTAAATCCTTTAGCACACCCAAATGTATCTGGGTAAAAGGGCTATTCCACATGAAAGTATTCATAGCAGGAGCAACAAAAAGTGGCTTGCTGAAGTCCCATGCTCGCACTATGCAAGTCAGAATATTATCACACAGACCACCTGCTATCTGAAAAATAAAGCATGGGAACTTTACAAACATAGCTAGTAAGCCTTTACTGCAGAAGCATGTAGTTAATTTCTTATCCATGAGTATCAGCCAGTTTGAAACATTGTGAAAATAATTTATATATCACAAGATGCAAAACAAAAAGTTGGTTTCAAATAGATCCTCTGCAAAGAGGTAAAAAATTATGGAAAACCGAACAGAGCCCAACAGGACACATTGATATTAAGATCTACAGGAGTTTGCATTAGAAAGAAACACACATGATGCTTATTCAGCTTAGTACAACAGGTGTTGGATTTTAAAAGATCAAACCTTCAAGATTTGAGCAAACACGCAGCTAATTTATAGGAATATATGCATAACATAGTATCTAAACATAGTTAACTAGTGATGGGAAAAGTCCCTTCTGCTTGATTGAGCTGTCTCTTTCTGCCAGTTGCTTCCCATTAATATGTCATGATTTGAAGAAAATTTGTCAATTTTGGGCATGAACAAGCTTCTAGACTTGTTTACATTTAATCTAAAGCAAAGGCTATTATTAAAATTCAACAGAAACAAGAAATACTACTTATCGAATGATGTATCAATGAGAAAATATGCACATATAATCTGCATAGCATGTGTAGGATATCCCACTATGAACAATATTGAAAGATGCAAATCCACTCCCATCGTCCACAGGTACAAAGAAAGTAACTGACTAAAGCATAAGAGCTCTTTCCATTAAAAACAATGCCAAAGGAAAGATAGCAGCCACCCAGGACTTTTAAAACCTTTCCTTTTCTATCACAGGAGTGCAACAGATGGTAATAAGAGTATGTTTATTGAGACCATAAGCATAATCACATAGGGTCAAACCATACGAGCATAATTACAAGACATCAAAACTAGCAAAACTCACGAAGTCAACATGACAATAGAATTTCAGCAACAATCAAGCTAGATTTTAAGCCTGTTGAAAGATTTGGAGACAATAACAGAATCCAAAATCAGGGGATTTCATCTTATTCCAAACATTTTGACCTTGAAATGGTTTGGGATACCAATTTTTGGCAACATTTGCCCTGAATCTCATACTGGATCGACATTCCTAGATTGAATCTACATTCTCAAGATAGGGAGCATTTTCAAAGGATTCTGGCACAATTTTTCTTGATTTTTCTCTTTCCAACTTCTCAAGTACAACAAAAGCACACTAAAAAAAGTATTTGAAGTTTTCTAATAATATTTTGAAAGAAATCAACCATTGTTGTCAGAGGCCGTTAAATCAAGAAAAGCAGTTAAGGAAAGAGATTCTGTGTGTACACGCAGCACAGACCATATGAGCAAACTTTAAAGGTCGAATGTAATTTCATGCAATAAGCATATCTCTGATGAAATAAAACATCGAAAAATAAGACCTTAACCAAATCACTTAAAAATATGTTTTACCATGCAAAAATGTCTTGATGAATCTTAAAACCAAGTCATGGCAATTCACACTCCATCACAACTGCAAAAAGCAAAAGTCAATTGAAGAGTTCTTCACCTTCAATTGTTGAAAGCAAAGTTTGAAATCTCGTGACTCGGCAGACCCAATTTTCATTCAGATATGGCAACTCAGCAAAACTCAACAAATAAAGTACTTAAATTCCATTAAAAATAAATCTCATGCAAAAAAAATCCAAAGCGTCTAAGTATCAAACAAAACAGTACCATCCATACATGGTGTGTTTCATATAGCATTAACAAAAGCCTTGCAATATGTAAAAAAAATGCAAGTTTTTTAAAATACATATTAACTACCAAAAAATCCTTGCAGGATTTTCAGAAACAATGTTTTTTGAAATACAAATGAACCATTCAAACTAACAAACATTCTAACAAATCCCAAGTAATACAAAGACTTTTTATGCAATTAGACATTGTCATTACCAATCTTGTAAATACATAAGTTGATGCAGGAGCATCCCTGGCCTAAAAGCAACCCTGAATTGAACAAAAATATTTGTTTTTATGTTTTGTGTTTTGCAGATATTTCGAAGTGTTGCAGTCATTTTGCATTACTGCAATTACAAATTTCTTGCCACAATTTCAAAATAGTCATTTCAGGCCCAGTCAGCAGTGCAACAATCATCTAGCTGCACAATATTGCATTTGTAACCAATCAACATGGTGGTTTGAACATGGTGTCTATCAAGCATCCTGAACATGTCCACAATCCTTAATTCGTGTATGACACTTATTTGTAAGCCACAACATGATTTTATTGTAAAATGGTGCCTTAATTGGATTGTGCAGCAAAGTATTTTACTATTGCGCCCAATAAGAAAGTCACCTATTTAATTATTGGTCCTAAGAGGGTTCACATGAGGAGCTACATCGAGTTTTGAGGCTCACATCTTAATGTACACCCAAAAGGTGGTGAATCTACATGTTTCAAGGTGATGTGCCCAATTCCTAGGCCAACTCAAAGCTGAAATCATTTGATATGGGACCATTGATCATTATTACATGTATCTAGGATGATGTACTATGTTTTTCATTGGCATCATCCTTCTACATCTTTCTTCCTATAAGGTGGCCAAAATTCATTTTTGAGAACAATAAGTAGAGTTAGTAAGCTAGAAAACAAGTTGTAGCAAGCATTTCAAGATCCTAGCAGATATATAATGGCCTAAGCCTGAATCGTGTTGAAGCTAATGAAGCTTATAATGTCATTGTGTTTTGAATCAAATAAATTAGTTCATTGTGTGAATTTTCTATTAACTGCTATGCAAAGTTGTTTAGTGTTATCATTGTAGTGTGGTTAGATAGTCTTTAATTAGACCCTCCAACTGCAACTATGTTAGATGGTATCTAAGTTTGGAATTGAGTTCTAAAAGAAGAAGATTGAAGAGGGTCTTTCAACAAGTTATTAGGTAGAAGATTCCTTGGGAGTTGTAATCTGGTTGTGAACAAATCGCCAATTGTGAGGCAATTTGCATCAAATCTGAAGATAAAGATGCCTCCACAAAGAGTGGGTGGAGGTCAAGGTGTTCTCCTATTACACAACAAATTGAGGAAATGTTTGATATGATGAGAAATTCTAGATTCAATTAGATGTTGTGGAAGAAGATAGAAAAATAGGTCACAACCCTAGAGTGTTAGAATACAAGGCTTACCTTTTGTAATAAAGTCACCATAGTGACTTAGTGGTGAGTAATAATGTTGGCTATTATTAGTATTTAGAATCTTGGACAAGTGTCACATTTATTTATTGTCACATCTCTCAAACTCTATGTAAGAAGAAAAACCCCTTTGTAATAGACACTCCAATATTTAATAATAATAATATATTGTGTAATCTATATACCTAAAATGTGTTCATTGCTTATTTTTCCAATATGGTATCAACAGTGTTGCAGGGAGACGCGTCTCCCAACCCCTGAGACGCATCTCTGGGTCGGGGACGCGCCTCCGCGCACCCTAGACAGCAGGGAGACGTCCCTCGTCTGAGGAGACATCGGGTAAAGAACCCTAGCCGTCTCCCGCGCATCTTCCGCTCAAGGTCTACTTTACGGGCACTTTTCATCATTTTTTCATATTTGTTTTTCAAACATCCGCTCGAAAAATGCGAAACGAGAACAGCAGAGGGATTTCAAATGCACGAGTGCAAGGGTTTCAACATTCGTGTTTTTTAGGGCACCATGTGAGTGCTATTGTGGGCATATGTAGCAAATGATTGTGTTTCAACTATTGTGTGACTTGCATTTTTTTTGCGACCTGTGAAATCCATGATGTTTGCGCTTGTCTGAAAACCATGATTTTCTACACAAAATTCAATCAAAGTCGTTCACTACTAGTGTGCCCTTGTGTCCACAATTTCCTACACTCCATTTAATCACACAGCCACAAGATTTATACACTAGTGAAGGATGTCGCAAGATCTAAAAAACGTGAGGGTATTTATCAATCACAATTGATCAAGAACCCTCTAAAGGCATAGCTAGGGCACATGGGTAGTGGCATAGCTAGGGCACATGGGTAGTGCCAAATATTAAGGGTAAAAGTCTACATCTAATTTCTTTAAAGGTCCAAAAATTAAAAAGAGTTATTTTCTAGGGTATTTTTTTTTACATGGAAATTCCATTAGAAAATATTTGGCCTCGACTTTAACACCTAGAAAGTAAAAATCTAGATGCAACTGATAAACAAGAATTTGTGGGGAATAGTAAATGGGAATGAGAAACCACCTATAGATGCAAATAAGTTACTAGATTGGCAATGTAGAGATGATAAAGCCAAAGCCATTATTAGTCTTGCTCTCTCTGATTTTGAGTTACATCATGTAGATCTGGAAAAATCATCCAAGGAAATCTAAGATAATCTGAATAAATTATTTGGAGCAAAAGTGGTTAATGCAATTTTTTCTCTAAAGCTTCAGCTATTCAAATTCAAAATGGATGGAGTCACTATGTCTAGTCACATAAGCAATCTGAGATATCTCATTAGATGGCTAGCAGAAATCAATACTACAATAGATGATGAGGATGCCAATGCCATTTTGTCAAATAATCTTCACTTTAAATACAACAATGTCATTTTTACTCTCAATCAAATACCTTTTCAAACTCTGGAAGATATGATTTCAGCTCTCTTAGCAAAAGAAAAGAGAACAAGAAGATAAAGAAATAGATCATCAACATGAGAGTGCATTATACTCAATAAACAATCGTAGAAGATCAAAAACAGACAAAGGGGAGATTGAATGTTACTACTGCAAGAAAAGAGGTCAGATAGTCTGGAATTGTAGAATTCAAGCCAATGATGTTCTCAAGGGAAAGCTCAAAGACAAACCAAATGTAGCTAATATAACCATTGTTGAAGATCCACCAAATGTTAACAATAGTGACAAATTCGTTGATGAAGAATACGTATTTTAAGAAGCCCATACTTTGAAGACAGGAAGGGATCTAGTGTAGATGAAGCTCAACATGGATGGTCATCGACTTAGTACAAAAGTTTGTGGATCTTGGAATTATACCCTCACGAGGGTCATGAGACAACTTGATGGAGCACTATGGATTTCAACATTGATGGTTGTCCAATAATTCAAGAGATTTGTAATTTAGGAGTTTGAGAAGGTAGAATCTGAAAACCCGAGAATTCAACTCAAGAGCTAAACCTTTACAAGAGTTATGAGGCAGGTTGGAGTTCTACTTGGTTCATAAACTGTTTTTAAAGAGAAGCTTTTGAAGAATATATAGTTTTGTTTGGTTCTAATGTTTCTAGTTTTCAGCCAATGTGTTAGTATGTTTTGTTTTTAGCACAATAAGCCATAAGCGGGGGTGTTAGAATATAAGGCTCACCTTTTGTAATAAAGTCACCATAGTGACGTAGTCATGAGTAACAATGTTAACTATTATTAATATTTAGAACCTTAGACAAGTGTCATGTTTATTTATTGACAATTACATCTCTCAAACTCTATATAAGGAGATGAATTGCTTTGTAATAGACACTCCAATATTTAATAATAATATTTTGTGTTAACTGTATACCTAAAATGTGCTCATTGTTCATTTTTCAATATAAAGTAGTGTTCCGTAGGGACACATCCCCCCAAAGAACCCTGTGTTTCTAGGACGCGGGAACTTGGGGGAAACGTTCCCCTACCATCCCACCATAGCCACTGATAACTTAGGGACATTTCCAAGACATCCCTCTCAAAGAGGGGATGTTTCCAAGACGTCCCCTTCATTTTTATTAATGGAGACGCTAGGACGTCCCCGAGATGCCCAGGGGACTCCTAGACGTCCCTTAAATGTCCTCGAGACTCCTAGATGTCCCCCACAGCAATTGAGGCAAAAAAGTTCATTTTTTTAATTCGAATTATTTTGGATCTTCGTGCCAATAACCCTAACCCTAATGGTCTATGAGCTCCACCCACACCCTAAGCAATCACAAAAATGAGAAAGGCTAAAGGTTGCAACAGTGAGAGTATTAGGATAGGAAAAGTGAGAGCAATAGCGAGAGTGAGAGCATTAGCCAAGTCTTCGTCGATTGAGTGCAAGCATTAAAAAGGGTGAGAGCAACAGCAAGAGGAAGAGCAAGTGCCATGTCTTCATGGAACACTAAAAAACTGTGTAGCCCTCATCATTTAGACTAATTAGATTCTTTAGCTTCACTATTAGTTTCTGAAGAATTGAAATTTGGTTAGAAATAGTAAGGACTTCGTGTTGTAAAAAACACAATGATAAACTTATGAAAATGACGTGCTCCATGAAGATTTGTGTGGTATTTAAGGCCTTAATTTGGGGCTGTCGCTTAACCACGTTGGGGGCTTCGCCCCCACCCACCACTGTCCCCCTGCCATCCCAAATCAAGGCCCTTGGTCCCCCTGTCTCGAGTCTCCATGGAACACTAATATAAAGCCTATAAAAGTGATGAAGAAAATGAACAAGGTAATGGACAAGCTACTGTAAAATAATTTATGGTTGAGGAAAAAAATCAAAATCAAAAGATGTTAATGGTTATTTCTAATATTGGTAAGAGGACTAGAATTGATATTCCTAATTATGTTGGTAGTTTGGATCTTGAGGAGTTGATTGATTTATAAGAATATTTTGGGTATGAGGAGATTTATGATCCTAAAAGAGTAAAGTTTGTTAAAACAAAGCTAAAAGGTCATGCTGCTATAGGGTGGAAGGAAATATAGTTAGAAAGGAATAGAAAAGAGAAAGCAAATATTGAAAGGTGGCATAAAATGGTATATAAGTTGAAGTCTAAGTTCATCCCTATAGACTATCAATTGGAATTGCTGAAGAAGTTGCAAAATCTGAGATAGAAAGATATTAGTGTAAGAGGATATACTTAAGAATTTTACAAATTAACAATGAGAATTGGCCATCATGAGGTTAGTCAAGAGAAAGTAGCAAGGTATATCAATGGTTTAAAAGGATCTATTCAAGAAGAATTAAGTATGATTAACATGCAATCTGTTGATAAGGCATATTAGTTTCCCTAAAAGTTGAAGACAAGTTGAATGAAAAATTCTAGACTAGATAGACTAAACAAAGAGGAAAAGGCACCAAATTTCAAGAGAGGTGGAGGTAGGAATCAAGGAAACAAAGATAAAGAACAAAGTTCTAAGAATCCAAAACCAAAGGAGAATCAAAATCATTACCACAATGAAAGATATGATGGTTATTAGTGTGGCAAAGGAAGTGGAATATTCAAGGTATGTATTTCAACAATGGAGTGGATGGACACAAGTTGTTTGAATGTGCACAGTCACAAGGAGGTCATGACAAAAGATCTGAGAGAGATACAAGAGCTACACATGTTGATGAAGAAGTTTTCTCCAATGGACAGCAAGTGGATCAAAAAAAAGGTGATTCATTGCTAATTAAGAGAAATTTGTTGAAACCTAAAGTAGATTGGAATAAACCAGTTCAGCTGAAAATTTTGTTAAGAACTATATTTAAGTATGGCTGTAAATGTTGTAAACTCATTATTGATAGTGGTAGTAGAGATAATTTGCTTTCGAGTGAGATGGTAAAGAAGTTGAATTTGAAGAGAATGGAACATCCTAATCCTTAAAGAGTATCTTGGTTGCAAAAGGACCATAAGAGTTTGGTTAGTAAACATTGTTTTGTTAAGTTCAAGATAGAAGTTTATGAAGATAAAGTTTTGTCTAATACCATGTCTATTGATGTTTGTCATATTTTGTTGGGTAGACCATAGAAGTTTGGTAGAAAAGTTATAAATGATGATAGAGATAATACTTATAGGTTGATGAAGGATGGAGTGAAACATGTACTTTGCTCTAGAAAGATGAAAGTGAAAGAATGAATGGTATTGCAGGAGTATTGTTGGTAAACAGTAAGCAATTTTTGAGGAAATTAGGCAAGAGAAGGTTTGTTTTGTTGTTTTTCCCAAGTGTATGCAAGTAGAAGCAGCTGCAAAGGCAAATGCAATACCACATCTAGAGATGAAGGTTTGTTTTGTTGTTTTTCCCAAGTGTATGCAAGTAGAAGCAGCTGCAAAGGCAAATGCAATACCGCATCTAGAGATAAGCAAGTTGTTGGCAAAATACAGTGATATTTCAGATAATTTACCAAAAAGGTTACCACCTGTAATGTCCCCATTTTCGGATTCTCTTGCAGATCAGTCGGAGCTGACTTTCTGGGTTGGTGACAGCATAATCAGAGAAGTATTTCTATGTCACCAGGGTGTTCGGGTGATCCAGTGGAGATGGTTGACACTTTCCGGACGAATTTCGGACAACTTGTCCGTACTTACTATTTATAGTAAGTGCTTGCATGTCATTAATCTTTTTGGGTTTGTTCTCTTTGGTCCCGGTGGTCACTGCTATTTTTAGTAAGTGGCAGTTTGGCACTGTTTGGGCGACTTGGCAATCGGCTGTTGGCTCTCATAGACATTGCATTGAGCTCGGAGTTATCAGATGGTTTGTGGATCCAGTTGGCACCCTCTGAGTTGGCTCAATTTGCTTATGGCCATTACTATTTTTAGTAAGTTCGGGATTGGCACCGGAACGGGATTTTGAGAGTGGGGTTGGATTCATCTTGTCAAGACCTTTCCAACGAGCTATAGTTCATTGGTTTCCGACATCATCTTGGCCTCCGTTTTAAAGTCCGTAAATTAAACATTATTATTTAATATTGGACCTTGGTGCCTAGGCTCAACAACTTAATGTTGTTTTAAAAGAGGGGACTTTAAGGGTGATGTTGAGAAAAGAATTAAAGAGAATTATAATGTATTTTTCCTCTCATGTTTTATCCCATATGCAAAAGGATTTTAGAGACTCCCAGTTGGAAAAGTATAAAAGGAGGAAAAGTGCTCTCATTTGGATATGCTTGGTTTATTATTTTCTTCTCTCTTTGAGATTTCCCTTGCTAGGATTTTGGAGCTTTAGCTCTAGGGTTTGAGGATTCAAACCAGAGGCTCTTGGAGACGGAAACCTCCCTGAGTAGCGGTATCCCACAGGTGTGAAAGATCACCCAACGGTGCCTTCTATGGTGGATATATTCAGTATTCACAAATATGCTTCAATGGAGTTGACAGATTGAAGGTTTAATGCAATTCTTGATACATCCTTTGCAGTTTAATGGAGATTTATGTGTGCAGATTGGAAGGACTGTTTTAAAGGCAGATTTTGTTGTGGTTGAGGCGAGTTATTGCTGCTGTGTAAAACCTTCTTGTTGGCCGTACATATTTGCATAAGGCCGTACCACAGTTGAGTATTTTTGGAGCATTTGAGAGCAGCAAACTTCTTCATACTTTGTCGCCTAGCCTTGTAGACTGCAATCAGTTCCTACCAGAAATATTTCAGAGGCTATTGGTCATTCTTGCTGCTGATATACACTTCCAGCCATGGCCGTACACATCCATGCATGAAGTTGGAAGTTTTGAGCTTCATTTCTCTTTGCGAGCAGCTTCTATTTTGCATTGTATAAGGCGTCTAGGGCCTCTTGTATTGCTGCTATTAATATAGGCATGATATTTTCTATTCCTTGGAGTTTGGAGTGATTTTGGCTATGCCCATTTGCTGGTCCGGCAACAGCTAAAATATGAAGTTGCAAATCTGAACATGGGTATGTCACAGTAATTCATTATTGGTCATGTTATTATCTGGGTAGTCGATAGTTTCTTTATATTTGTTGTAAATTTTCTGGGTTTGGGTTATATGCTATATATTGTATGCTCCGACAACACATCTGCAGGAAAATTGAAAACCGCTTCTGCATTCTTCTCTCTAGTCTGAAAGATCACAAAAATTAATTAAAATCACACATAAAGGATCATAAAAAAATACAAACAAGTACAGCACATTACACCACCACTTAGAAACATAACCCATCACATGGATTTAATCCCAGGAGCAAGTTTACCTAATAAGTCTACTTACACGTTAATGCCAGCTAAAAATAAAGAGTTAAACCAAGAAGTTGAAGAACTATTCAAGAAATGATTGATCACAAAAACTTTTAGTCCCTATGCAGTACTGGTCATACTAGCACCTAAGGAAAGGGGAGAATGAAGAATGTGTATAGACTCTAGAGTGATTAACAAAATTACTATCAAGTACAGATTTGCATTGCTATGGATGGATGACCTAAGTCTTGTTTGAGTGGAAAACGGCTTTTAAGAAAAATTAAGGTTGGTTATGCCATTTGGATAGACTAATGCACCTAGTAATTTTATGAGATTGATGAATGAAGTTTTGAAGTCTTATCTCACTAAGTTTCTTGTATATTTGGATGATATTTTCAATAAGAGCAAAGAAGAGCATTTGGAGCACATTAGATTAAAGTTGCAAAGGTTAAGAGCAGCAGTTGCTAACTATGCTCCACGGGGACGCATCCCCTGCCCAAATAGACAATGTGGAAAAAGATGAATACTGATTTGAATTTAGTTCAGCATATCACTGACAGACAGACTGATGGACATAGAGAAGTTGTATATATAAGTTTGGTAAATTTATTGAGGTGTTTATAAAGTGAGAGAACGAGTAGTTGGGACTATTAAAGTAATAGATAGTTTCTATAATGGTCAATATCAATTTCTTTTAGTTTGTTTCTAAGTATGTTTGTTAGTCTATCCTTTCTGCTTTATCCAGCTGTAGTTTCAGTTCTTTATTTAGAATCTTTTGTAAAACTCTTTATAAATAGAGCTCCGCTGTCTTTGTAAGTATCTTATTCAATAATATATTGTGCATATATTCTGATAACAGGGACTTAGAGTTACCACAAGCTGAGCTTTTCCATAATAATTCGTTGAATGAAGTATAAGAAAGACACCATTTCAGATTGTTTATGGGCAAAGTCCAAGAAATGTTTTACAATTGAGAAAATTGACTAGTGACTATAAAAGGAGTGCTATGGCTAAAGATTATGCAGAGCAAATGAAGGAAATACATCAAAAGGTGAGAATACAGTAGGAAAAGACGAATAGTAAGTATAAAGAAAATGCAGATCAAAAGCGAAGGCATAAGAAGTATGAGAGTGGAGATTTAGTCATGGTTTATTTTTATTTTTTAAAAGATTTCCACAAGGAACATATAATAAGCTGAAAATAAAATTTGGACCATGCAAAATAGTAAAGAAATTTTCCGATGATGCTTATAAAATTGAATTACCAAAAGAGTTTGGCATTTCACTCATATTCAATATTTCATATTTGTATGATTATCATAGAGAAATTGTTGGAGTTGTTGCAGCAAGATAATGGATGATAGATATGACAAAACAACAAGTTGAGATAAAAAAAAATTTAGACAAGAGAATTGTGCAAAAAACAAGAAACAAGAGCTATGTGAATATTTGGTTAAGTGGAAAGATGGACCAGTTGAAGACTCTACATGAATGTCCAAAGCTGAGGTAAACTACTATGGTTTTCCTTTAGCTAAAAGTCTTGAACACAAATGAGAGGCTCACTTTTTCAGTTATTTGGAGTGTATGATGCAAGAGCATTCTTGGCCTAAAAACAATCCTATACTAACCAAAAATATTTGTTTTTTTTCGTTTTGCAAGTGTTTCCTAAGTGTTTTGGTCACTTTGCATTACCGTAATTACATATTTCTTGCTACAATTTCAAAACAGTAATTACATATTTCTTGCCACAATTTCAAAACAATCATTTCAGATCCAATCAATAATCAGCAATCATCTAGTTGTATGATATTGCATTTATAACCAATCAACATAGCAATTTGAACAAAGTGTCTAACGAGCATCCTAAACATGTATGTCATGTCCCCTTTTCAAATTAAAATATTTGGGAGACCCATAGCCTATTTCTTTATTTCCCATAGGCTAAGGTATAAAGTTAGGGAAATAATTTAATAATAATATTTTAAGTTTTTTATTAAAGGGGTAAATATCAGGTTTTGAAGGGGTAGTGGAAACCCTTTACAACTGGATAATAATATTTTAAGTTAGTCCTAGTAAGTTTATTTTAAAACATTGTAAAAGGACAACTTAAGTATTATTACTATTTTAAAGTGGGCCTTATGTAATATTTTATTGAAGTGTCTTAAGTGAATACTTTTGAAGGGAAAAGGAAATTCAAATTAAAAGGCAATTATAAAAGGAAGAGAATTGCATAGAAGAAGGCATCCATTGCTTATTGAAATCAAACCCTTTTTCTCAAAGCTTGAGCACTTATGTTCATCTTCTCACTCGAGGACGAAAACCCTTGGAGTGCAGGGATTTGGAGGACGGAAACCCGCTCGATTTCCAAGTAAGGGCGAAGGATGAAAACCCTTTGTTCTTTGTGGTGATTTCAACTAGGAATCACATTTGGGTTGAAAGGTTGAAGTTAGTTCCAGTTTCTGTGAGAGTTTCAATGCTAATAGCATTTTGAGTCAGAGCATTTGTTGCACATGCACAACAAATCTAATCACAACTGGTGCGTCTAGGGTATCATGCATGGTGTTTGTAGGGCCGTCATGCAACATTCACACGCAGTTGCGCCCCTTTTCTGTAGTCACGTGCCGTTTTCAGGCCCCTATCTCGACCATACAATCCTCTTCAACAACTACCAATCAGTGGTGAAAATCTAGCACAATTGTATAGTCTAGGACAGATTATATTTATTGATGCAGTTTTAACATTTGAAGTGATCAAATGTTATTGCACTAGGGTCACGCTGTAGCGTTGAAAGATCATTTATTTGGCATCAAATCTGCAATTTATTATATATAAATCAGGGTTGCCGTACATTGTGTGAGTTATTCTGAACTCATCTATCATCATTGTTGTTGAATATATGTTCATTGTATAGTGTTGTGAAGTTGCTGTCCTATCACAGCCATTAATTGTAATAGCATTAGTTGCTTGGTGTTTGGGTTTAATATTGATATCAACAGTTTATATTGCATAATAAGTGGTGGTTTGTTGTGTTTACTATTGTTGTGCATATCAAAAAATATTGTGTTCTCATTATAATCCAGCATTGCATTGAAAGGAAACACAAAATTTTAGAGTTTATTCAAAAATATTAGAAAGGATGTAGTGCCCCTCCATTCTCACCTTGGATGTGCAGGTGGTCGGGCTAAGGAGCATGAAGATGAAGGTAAAATACTCGAAATACTTAGGGTATGATAGATATGTTGATGGTAGGCTCACTGTTATGATACTCATTGATGTGTACTATGATGACATTGTTGATATTTTATAATTACTACATTATGCTTATGTTGCGATCAATTATTGGTTAATTGATTATGTAGATTAGTTTTACTGCGTGATCTATGCGACTATCTGACTATGTGTTATCTGGTTGATTAGTTATCAATGAACTAGTTGATGTGGATATGTGATGTGTTTTGTGATGGGACAGTATAGTATTACTCATAATGAGTACCCTACTACGCCGCGATTCTCTGTCACGTCACTATGTGTCTGTTTAGATGATTATATATATGTTTGTATTCGACACTTTTGTTTGTTGCAGGTTGCAGGTACCAGGCATCGACTCCACCTGAATTGGCGGGTCTAAGGGTGCCTTCATACCATTGGAAGTTGTGGAATGGAGATGACATGAGGTCCCTTAGTTGACATCATTCTCGATGAGGATGAGTTCTTAGTCCTGAGTTTCGTTAGTTTGGTTGTTGGTGCATGACTATGAGTCTGTTATTCTTTGGTATGTTGTTTTTGGAAAATGATTGGATGTAGTCTTTGAGTAGATTAGTATGATCTATTGTTTCATTTAACAAAAATTATTAATCTATTTTGTTAAATAAATAATATTAATTTTTAGGTATATTAAGTATTTGTTAAAAATTAAATTAATAAAATAGATAATAGTAATAATAATAATAAATAAATTATAAATATTTAATATTTATTTATGTGAATAAATATTTTTTTGTGATTTTTTTTAAATATGTAAATTAGAAACTAAATCTTAATAGACTTGTTTAAAATCATCTTTTATTTAGAACCTAAATCTTTTTATTCCTTTAGAATGTACCATTCTTCTTGAATTATTATATAAGATTTTTTCTTGTTTATTTAAAGGTAAATATGACTTTGCCTTGTAAATAAAGAAAAAAATTATCTTGTTATATATAAAGTATTTATCTTGTATTTATAGAAAGATTATATATTGTAAATATAATTTTATCTTGTATATTTAAGAATATTAGTAGTTTTATCTATTGCAAAAGAGTAGGATATGGATAATAAATAAGGCTTCTTAATATATAATTGTCTTAGTCAAATTGATGTAAATTATCATATTATAAATATTGAATTGTTATTTTAAATCTAGTTATAGGGTGTGTATGATGACCTTAGTTAAGTCTTTAATTTTAGTATGAATTAGGATATTTTAAGTAGTGTGCATAGAGTTAGTCTATGAATTTAATTTATGATTGTTATATGTCTAGATATCTTTGATATATTTTGGTGGAAGATAACATTTAGTTTAGATTTAGTAAGACTTGTCAAGTATATATATATATATATATATATATATATATATATATATATATATACACCTTGCTTCCTCTTCACCTTAAGGAACTTTGTAGTCATATAATGGAATCTAATCTTATTTATGACTTATATTAAAGATTGTGCTTAGTTATGAAATTGGGTGAGTAAGTGGAGGTTAGGTTTGATATGATATAAAACGTTTAGCATTTAACTCATATACTTTCTAAAGATTTAAATGGATGATCGGTTTTAATCTACCTTATGATCATTTATGTTATTATTGTTCTGCATTGTTGGGATAGAGTTATCTTATGTTGTTAGATGATTGATCATGCTTGGAATAAGGTTACATTCTTTAAGACCATTATTAGTGCATCAGATCATATGTTACATTAGTGGTTTTGTTATTGAATTATTGATCTTGGTTTAGGATGTGCCTTGGAAAGTGAATGTGATGTGTGACCATTATGATGTCAAGTGTTGTAAAAGTTGTTTCCAGAGGCCTAGGAGAGAGTGATTGTGTGGGGGTTAGCTATGTGTGTATCTTGTGAGTTGAATGGAATGCATTCTTGCAATATGGTTTCTTATTCATGTTGGAATAATACATGTGCAAGATGGTTTATGCCTTGCTCAGTGTACCTATACATGTGATTATATTGACTATGCAAGAAGGTAAATGCCTTGCATTGTATTTGAGCACTTGTTGTTAAGATGGTAATGTTTTGCTTGATGGATAGGGTTTTCTAGATGCAGGTAGGGGAGTGGCTTTCAATGTGGGGCCGGGGCCCAAAGTGGCTAGCCAGAATAACCCATTGGAAGTTGGTAATCAAGTGATAACCTAATTAATGAATTAAGGGGTTGGGTAGTTAATCATATTAAGCAAGATAATGTATGCCTCACTCATGGCTCAAGTGTTCGTTTAGGCTTGAGATGAGATGAGATGAGAAAGCCTGGAATGGCAAATCAACTGCCTTGTCCTCATGAAAAGTATGTTGGTTCCACATGAGTTTGTATGGGGGCCGGTGGTCGGGAGAGGCTGCCAGGATAACCCAGGATGGGGGCCGGTGCCTAGGAAGACCTGCCAGGATAACCCATGACAAGCTATGTGATGACACTCCTTATTGCAGTCTAGTACTCCCTAGTTGTATTTCCTCCTTCGGTTGTGTGAGTGCCTCTGGAAGTTCAATTAAGTGTGTAAGTGTTGATTTGAGTTACTTGTGTTGTTCTTATTGATCTGTGTTCTATTGGAGTCATGTGTAGTCCTTGCATCTGTTAGCATATTATCTTCTTGACTATTGTCTTTGCGAGACCTCATTGTTATCTCCTAGCACGGGGGGTGGACCTTAGGGTTCCACATGGTTGGGTGGATGTACATTATTTCATTGGTTTTTCTGGTGCCGTGGTTCATGGATGTATCTCTCATAGCAGATTCTAGTTTGCACCTATGTTTGAAGACAGTTATTGCATCTAGATCTATGTATCAGTGGAATTCATTATGTAATTTGATGTATTCAGAAAAGAGCTTTTGTAACAATGAAACTATGTAATTCCTCTTGTAAGACAAACTATTTGTACTTGTAATCTTAGTGCAAACTTCTTGATGTATTTGGATGTCGTACTGAAAGATGCTAGTTGGTGTATTTGATTAAACTATGTATGTTGTTGGTTGTTATATTTCAATAATGCAGCTATGTAATCCCTAGAGATGTTAGTTTAACTTGTTGCTATTAGACCATGTTATGTTTTGTTATCACCACTTCTAAAGGAAAAAAGAAATATTTCGCCCTTTCTATTGCTTAGTTAAACTTATCTTTAGGGTTGCATGGCGGGGCATTACAAAGGAACATTACAATGTCCATGTGCCTTAATTTGTATTTGATGCTTATTTGTAAGCTAGGACATGATTTCATTGTAAAACAGTGCCTTTATTGAATTGTGTGCCAAAGTATTTAATCTTGCACCAAGTAAGAAGGTTATCTATTTAATTATTGGTCCTAAAAGAGTTCATATGAGGAGCCGCATCGAATTTTGAGACATGCACCTTAATGTACATCCAAAAGGTGGTGAAGCTAAATGTTTCAAGGGGATGCACCCGATCCCTACGCCAACTCAAGGTTGAAATCATTTAATATGGGACCATTGATTCTGATCACATGTATCTAGGGTGATGTACTACATTTTTCATTGGTGCCAGGTTTCTACATCTTTCTTCATATAAAGTGGCTGAAAATCATTTTTGAGAACAGTTAGAGTTGTAGGTTATAACAAAGCATGTAATTGTGTTTTGAATCAATAAAATTAGTTCATTGTGTGAATTTTCTGCTATCTACCATGCAAAGTTGTTGTGTGATATCATTTGTTGCATGGTTAGATAGTCTTTAATTAGACTCTATTAACTACAACTACATCATAAGTTTTCTAAAATACCTAGGTTACAGTTATTAGCCAAGAAGTTGCAAAGTGGCAGCAAAAAATGCAATTGCAGAGCTCCAAGAAGAACACATTGATAGAGCCGAGGCATAAAATACACTTGTAGAGCTGAAGCACAAAGCCGAGAGCAACCAAATCAAAGCTCAAAATACAATTCCATTTTTTGTTGCAACCCTCATTGCAAACGCAATAGCAAGTCTAAGTAACAAACTTGCTAAGTACATGAGATAAGTACATGCCTTGGACTCAATGACAACGTAGCCGCAAGTTTGCTTGTGGTTTACTCGGGAAGCATTTTGACTCACAAGTATTGATAATTTTCACGGGTACTCAATGAGTTCTTATACTATGGTTGAAGCACTACTAAAGGTTTACCCCAAACCGCACACTAGGGAAAACTTTAAGGAATGAAAAATTTTCGTTAAGTATAGAATGGGAGGTGACTATTTGTATTTCAAACAATACAAAATATATGTATGAAATCTAATACAAATACATGTATATTTTGGCAAATATGACAAGTTCATTTAATTTTGCAGGAAAACTTGGTGATTATTATCCTAAAAATTTGAATATTAGTCTTGCAAAGCAACCATTCCCAACTTGCTTCTTGGCCAATACTAAAAATTATCAAATGGAAGCCATGGGCAACCTTTAGTTCTTCTCAATGTTGGCCATCAATATTATGGGAACCCCATTTTTGCAAGGCACAGATGATGCTAGTACTGTGTGTTGTAAGCAATAGAAAAACCCCCTTCTAAAACTACTAGGATGAGATTTTTTTTTTTGGTTTGAAATCTCTGACTCGATATTGGCTAGTATGATTTGAAGATAGCATCTTATCATAACCAAAAACGACTCAGTTGACACAAATCTTATCTCAACCAAAAACAACTCAGTTGATTTGTTTATTGTTTCCTTTGTATTTGTTAAAGAAAACAATAAAAGTTGTGCTTGGAATGAGTTCTTTATGTCCTATAATTAAGCAGATATTTGTAATGTATGAAATGAAAAAAAATGAAGGCACTGCAAACTAACAAAAAACCAAGTTGGGCAAGGAACTTGTGCCTAGACAAATCCAATGTGGGAAAACCTCAAAATAGTAAGGCCTTGTCTTGTCTTACCACTATCTCCTTGCAATATTGTGAGCGTACTGCCTTCTAGAGGCCTCCAAGAACACAAACATATCAACAATATCCTTTCAAGTTGTTATGCTCTACAACTTATTTTAATGTGCACGCCCTACTACACTTACAAATACATGACCCTTAGAAAGTGTACAAAAACAAAATTAGCAGGAATGAACAAAGTTGATAGTCCAAATGCCAAACATGAAGAGACACCATTTCCAATCATTACTCTTGAATTTCATTTCACTCTTGCAAAAATGTCATGGCCATCAAAGTTAAACTGCAATGACACAAACAAAAACTATAATGACAGTAAGCAGCCACCACCCTATTGTATTGGCAGCTTTATCACTAAGAAAATTGTTCTTTGTTTCTTCTCTATTTTCAGAAACCTTCTTAGGTTGTTTACTATCCCAAGGTCTTTGGATCATCTCAAAACCATCTTTCACAATCTGTTCTTGTTGAAATGCATCATATTATAAATGTTGAGAGTGTTTTAGGTTACATTTGTCATGTAAACCAATAAGTGAGATTAGTGACCTAGTTGAACTGAACTCAATTCATTTCATTAGCCAATTTTAGTTCACATCTCTCCAATAAAGAAACTTGTGGTCCTCAAAAGCTCAGAAAAACTCAGAAACTCATGAGATAATGGAACAATTCCCCTAATTTCTCCTTCAAAAACCACTTAGTTTTGCTTGGGAATTGTCCTTTCAATCACATTAACTAATTCTCTTGTTCTCCGCTCCTTGAATCCATTGCTTCTATACTCTGTTACTGCCAACTGGGTACTCCTGGTTTGGGGCCTATACCCATACCAAATAGGTTCAAGTACTTGTCCCAACCTTGGTTTACCCTGTTGGTAATATTGTCATTGATGTCAAAGAGATTGTCATTGATGTCAAAGGCCATGTAAGATCATGCAAGATGGGAAGAATAGAACACCCAGACAAAGAGTATGAACTATTTAACATGGTGCCTCAAAGGCATTTATGAAGGAGAAAAGACTGTACCAAAACTGTGACTAGATGAGGAAATAGAATATGATACATTTCCAAGAAAGGATTGTTATATTGTCACGTCCCCATTTTTGGAAGTAACTTAAAAATGTTTTAATTGTAAATTAATATTATAAAATATTTTTATTTGCTTTATAAAATTAATATTTTATTTAAGTTACTTAAGTCGGTCAAAACACTTTATTAAAAAGTGTTGTGTACACAAAAACAAACATTTAAAAAGTTCAAGTGCAAGCATTTAATATTGTTAAGTGTGACTGTGTACACATAAACTTGCATTTAATAAAATTAGGCTGGGCCTAATTGTTGTAAGGGCTTTAAAAGAAGGCCTGAAAGTCATTGTTGAACATGTCTGGATATCTGTATGTTTTGGTTTTGTGACTTTTGTCAAGTTGTATTCAGTTGATTGACAAGGTGATGTTCCCTTGCATTTGCTGAGCCGAGGAGATGTTCCCTTGGTAAATTGTTGAGGTGAAATCATTTCAGATTTCACAACTGAGCTTCATTGTATTTTGGGTTTGCTAATTTGCTAGAATAATCGATAGTGGGTCAGTGACCATTATCGAATTATCATTGAAGTTTGTATGGAAATTTCAGAATAAAGTTTATGCAGATGAGTTTCTTTTACAAATTTATTGATTGATAAATCAATATAAATTTGTAATTACATTTCTGGGGTTTGAAGTCTATATTCAGATTTAGATTATATATGTTTCTGTTTTGCTGGTTTAGAGGGAACAAAACCTGACAGATCTCTGCAGATAATGGATTGTGGGTCCCAGCTTTGACAGAAGTTTGTAGAATGAGATTTAAGATATTGAAATCATAAGATTATTGTGTGAGCGGACCCCTCTATAGAGAATAGCTGTTCCAAAGGTAAGATATATTATTGATCGCTGTGTTTAATCACAGTATTCCTGAGTTGCTGGACACTGAGGTATTAAAGAAGACTATCAAATACATCTTCTATTGCAGTCGTGTGTGAACTGTGATAGCTATCGATGGTGGATTGTAGAAGATCGAACTCTAGACTGACTTCAACAGGAAATCATTTCTAAAGGTGCCGAATGCAATGTAGTGGAGTCACGTCTATCTGGAACATCATCCTTGGGATCGAAATCACATGGAAGATCGTGGGAATTGTCTTTAAGGCAATCACAGTCTCAGATAGTGATTAAGACATCAACACTAATCGCATGGTCATTGACGGGAAATTCCTTGCACCACTTCATTGAAGGCTCGTTGGAATTTTAGTCAAGCTGAGCGCTGATTCTATAGAAGAATAAATCTCCTTGGCATTGATTTTAAGTTTCTTGCATTGGGCTTTAATATATAATCTTTAGCGCTGAAAACCATTGCTGGTCACCGAATTACAGAGTTACTGATGATTTGAAGATATATGATTACTTCTATGTTTGAGCGTCGGTTTTCGAGAAAGGAATCATCGCTGGCAGAGTTCATTGCAATTCTTTGTTGAAAACAGCATTCATCTAATAGCTGGTCCGTTTGTGAAGGAACTGGATATCATACGAAGAGTGTGGAGTTTATGATTAACATTTGCCTTGAAGTTTTGAAAGAAACCGACTATCTGGGTAATCGCTTCAGGAAAAGATCAAACACCATTGTATACAGAGGTCAGCACTACACAAAAGGAAATGTATCAGATATATTTATTTTTGTGAATGATGAGTTGCTATGAAGAACCAGAGATTGCGAACCATTGGAGGCTAACAATCCGTCTGTAGGGAGTTGAACCAGCGTATTTTCATCTGAAGGCAATCAAGTAATCGGTCTGTGTGACAGTAGTTCATCAAAGTCCCTCATTATCCCCAGCATCGATTTGGGTATGTAATCACTGTGCATGGATTTCTGGTTTTATACTAACAGGCTAGTCTATGTGTTGACTGTCTATTTCTGATGTAACTGCAAGATTGACTGAATTTTGTATCAGCAAGACTGCTCTGTTATCATTATTATCATTGTAATTTCATCTTGGAGTAAGCCTTGCATAGCTGTATGTGTAATTCATAACATGCTTGAACTGGATTATCATAAGAGCCATGATTTGATTCAAATCTTTAATTTGAATCATTCGAATCATCTATGAATATTTATTTGTTGATGGAAGTATAACTTGTATTATTAACAAGTTTGGCATCAGAACCCCATAAGTCAGAAATTAACAACAGTATACATAGTGTTTAGAACAATATCCATCAGGGATATTACATATATATGGCCGACTAATGCCTTATGGCTGACCCTTGGTAAAGTTAAGAAGGATGGGAGAAATTAAAATAAAGAGCATTCATTATCCTTCATAGTATTACAGCCGACATGCTATTGGAGAATAAATACTCTAATTCCTGGCCGACTATGTATTGAAGACAGCACAAAGATAAACTCAAAGTCAGATTATTATATGGGGCAGCGATTACATTTATGCTTTATGAAATGGCCTCAAGGATTTCAATAGAACGTTTAGATCGTATTGCTCAAAAGGATGAGTTTAGTTTGAACAACATGCATGATCACACTCTCTTCGAAGATTGTTTGCAGATTTAGAAAGAAAGGTTGTTAACTTGGATTTGATTAAAGTTGAAGTAAAACAAATTTAATGTAATTGCTGGCCGAATTATTATAAGGTAAAAGACAGCGCTAAAACAAGAATAAAGTCCAATCCTTGCTGGCCGACTTATTACAAAACAAAGGCAGCGAATATATTTTAGATGTGGTCGATTTTGTTAAGGGAGAGCGCTCCTCACATGAGGACAAAATTCCCACTAAAAGACAAAAATTTATCTTATATGAAATGTAAAAGAGAGAGGTGTGATTAGTAATGGAAAGTTGTTTGGTTAACAAGGGCTGCATTTGTGATGTGAGAAAAAGAAGTGGGAGTGTGAATAATAAAGTGAATAACAAGAAGACACACTCAGATCTGCATATAAGGGTTTAAGAGGCAGAATTAGAAGAGAGATCTCTACAGAGATAAAGGAGAAAGTTAATGCTGATATAAAGAAGATTGTGCTAAGATAAAGAAGAAGATCTTGCAGATATAGAGAAAGAGATTGGGCAGATATAAAGAAGAAATCTATGCAGAATTAAAGGAAGCATATGCAGATCTAGAAGAGTATAAGTGGATAATGAAATATCTTTTATAAGGTAGATTTGATGAAGAAGATATAGATCATTCACTATGCAGATTTGGATGATGAGAATATGCAGATTTGACGGGGAGTATAAGTGGATAATGAAATATCATTTACAAGTGGATTTGTAAAGAATAATGAGGTGATATCATTCCTTTACCAGAAGATTTTATGAAGCAGATTTAAGCATGAAGCAATGAAGATATAAGAAATATACTGAGATCATTTAAGATATGTGGCACAATGAGTATGAGATTTATGTGAGAGATTTATGAAGGATAGAGAATATGCAAGCTTGTGAACATACAAGTACATTTATGTTATGAGAAGAAGGGAACCATGGAAGAATAAGATAGTGATGTTCAGCATCCATTGAAGAGAACATTCACAAGAAGATATTGATCCTGTTGCAAAGAAGGTTGGTGCCTTGAAAAGAGATTGGTGTCTCTTACTGGGTTGGTGCTCAATTACGGGGATTGGTGTCTCCAGTGGGTTGGTGTTCACAAAGTGTACAAGCAGGGATTGGTGTCTCCAGTGGGTTGATGCTCACAAAGTGCACAAGTGGGGATTGTTGTCCCCTATAGGTTGGTGCCTACAAAGCTTGTAAGAGAAATATATATATATAAGCAATATTTTGCCGTGGTTTTCTCCCGTAAGGGTTTCCACGTAAATCATATGTTCATCCTGTGTTGCATAATTGTTAGATCTTAAGTGAATGATGTTGTGCAATTGATATTATTGTGGATATTAGTTTGAAAAAGTAAAAGATTGTATTATACTGATTCACCACCCCCCCTCCCCCCGGTCTGAGTATAATCGTGTGCTCATCATGCCCTAGGTGCACCCAGGGTTTTTACTCAACCCTGTGTTTATGCTCAGGTACAAACAGTAGGCAAACTCGGGCCAAAATAAAAAGGTATATTAAAAGGCAGTTAAAGTTTGTAATTTTTTTCATAAATGTTTGTGAATTTCAAAATGGCAAAAAGTCTTCAAATACACTATATTCACTGTCATGTCCCCAATGGGAATATGCCCTAAAAGTCTGCAATTAAAGTTTGAAATTCTGCCCCTAATTTTCTGCACTTTAGTTTTCTGCTCAAAACCCTAAAATTCTGATTTTTCTTTTCTGCTCTTTAACAAATTATAAACATGCCCAAACATGACAAATAATGATGGCAAATGAGACAAGTCGATAAACATCACAAGCATGAATTCCACCATAAAATACACAATATAGGGCAATTGATAGCAACAACCAAGTCTGATTTTCTGAATAAAACTCCACTGCTACAAACTGAAAGTTCTGATCGGATTTTTACAATGAATTTTAGGGCACGAATATGATGAACTAATGCCCAGATTTCTGCACTGTGATCAGATTATTAAAATATGCTTAAACAGACCAATTTTATGCAAAATAGAAGGCAAATGAACAACCCTAGCTGGGCGAATGTCTGCTGCATTAATCTGCCCTGGATATTAAACCCTAGCAGGTCTAAAACTCAATACAAATCTGCTCCAGATCAGTTCGCCAACCCTCAAAATATTGCTCTAGGAAGTGCGCTTCAATGAGGGATAAATCCCTAGTGTATTCGCTGCCTTTTATGGATGTGATTGTGACTTCCTTATGCTGTTCTAACTCAGAAATTGATGTCTTCAATGTTGCTCCAGGTCTGATGTAGTGAGTGCTGATGCTTCTCCAAGCCGATTGCACAATCTGCCCAAATACAATGCTTCTTCAAAGCTGATCTGCTCTAAAACTCCTAGCTGATATGAATGGCGTCATCACCATTCATGAATGACGGGTCATCTCCTCAATGCTGCTGAAAGCAATTAATCCAATCTGCTATGTAAAAATCAGAAAAAGACGAGTTGGTGAGATGATCCAAATGGAAGCTCCAAGTCTTCTTTTTATACATGTCATTTGCTCTAGAAGTTGGTGCCTCTAGAACTCTCCTAGGCTGGTCGGCCTTCCTTGTAATTTGTTTCTTTTCCCAAAGGTGGCACCAATTCCCATGTGTAACATGGATGTAATTCCTAAGCAAGTCGGCCAAGGAATCATCCTCAAACAGGTCGGTCAAGTGTAATGAAATGAATGTATTGCCCAAACAAGTCGGCTCTATCTCATCCTCCAGCCAAGTCGGCCCCAATTCAGTGTTCTCCTTAAGCCAGGTCGGCTCTAAGCTCGAAGTCAACTCCAAGCAAGGTCGGCTCACTTGAGAGAAATACATTTTCAGGACAAAGCTCATAGGAGTGGGTCCAAGTCGGCCCCTATGAGGAAGATATATTTTGAGCAAGGAAAACATATGGAAATAAGCCAAAATCATCATCAAGTTGGCCTCAGAAAACCATATCAACAATGAACTCAGGGGTCTCCTCCATGAATGCCAAGTAACCTTAATGATAAATCTCCAAAGCGCCAAAGGTAAAGTGATGCAAGGTATCCAAATAATGAAGTCCAAATGCCAATATGAATCCTCATGATGCTCTGGAGAAGATAATATGCCGAAGGCGATATATCCAGATGATAATCTATCTCCATGGCTCATGAGATCCCCAAATTGTCCCGAAGTGGGGTGGAAAGCCTGTCGGAGACCATTGGTGACCATTCCGGAGAAAGGGACATGACATTCACCTACTGGAGACACCAATCTCCACAACTGAGCACCAACTCAGCAAGAGACACCAATCTCTTATTTGATAGGCTTCAACCTATTAATTCTTCAATGGTTGATATGATTTTCTCCACCCAAATCTGATCCAAATATAATCACAATCCTCCTCAAATCTGGTCACTATCATGCACCAATTTCCTTCACAATGCTGATTATAAACATGCAAATATCTTGCTCTTAATTCTTCTCTAACAATCACACACACTTCCTTTCAACATAAATCAGATTTGCACTTCATAATTCTGCCCCTTCTCTTCCTTCAAACTCAGAAATAAATTATTTAATTGCTTGCCTTTAACCACAACTTCTTTATGCTTTTATAAACCCTCAAGAGAGGTGACCCTTGCAAATGAATATACCGTTTTGAAAATGAAAACAACCTTTCATATAATCGCACCTTTTGCTGATCATTCGTTTTATCATTAAAAGTAATCGCTTGTATTTTTTGTTCTAAGCACTCCACTTAATATATCATTTACAAGGATGGTGCTTAAAAAGGAAGTCGACCACAATGTTTAGGAGGTCGGCTTGGATCTTGGCGCCACTTTGAACTTGAATTTTTGGCATTAATATTTGAATCGGCCATAGCTTCATTTTGATAACCAACTTTGGGATGTCGGCCTCCATTTTGTATATTATGTTTAAATCTTTAATTTAAACATATTCTAATCAATTCATGAGGGAGTCGGCTATGACGAAAATCAGCCTCTTGTCTTATTTTTGTACTTCACCAAATTGCTTTAGTAACATTGTTTACTTTGTATTTCCCTTGACATCAATGACAATAGTCCAACACTCCAATCTGGTCCCCATCCCACTCAACCATATTAAAATCACCCCCCAAAATCCATTCAGCAGTGGGAAGCGTGTGTCATGTCCCGTTCTAGGTTTTACCCCAAATTTTCTGAATTTGCAATTTTCAAATATGAAACCCTAGGACTGAATTATGATTTTTTCATTTGCATCCTTCAGTTTGACTCCAACAAACATGAAATATAGACTAACATGTACAAGAAGTGATGACAAAACAAAACATACATATGCAGCCTCCTCTACTACTGGATTACATCATGATTTATGCATTACAATGATAGCGAATGATGATAAACTGAATCAGATTTAGCTGTTACCAAAATACAGTTGCTCAAGTCTTCAATTACACCATTTTCATGGCTCTATGATAGCCCAAGTACAAACATAGACTGCTGTGATACAAATCAGAGATAAAGATGTGCTACACATACCAAGAATGACATCAAAATGGACAAGATAATGCAACTGAACCTTCTCCAATCAGATCGGGCCTCATAAAGATGTCAAAAGGCCTCTAAGGCTGTAGCGCTTTCTCCCAAGTGCTGAGCGAACTTCCTCAATGCTGATCACTGCCTTAATGAATGCAAATTGGCCTGTTTGAAGGTGAAGACTATGCCGTCCTCCTTCTTGCCAGATCGCTGCTGTAGAGATGCAAATCGACCCTCAAATTGAATCTTACACAGATCGGCCTTCTTTGTGATGGTAGATAATAGCAAATTACTCTTCAATGTGATGGTATATGATGACAAGCTGCTGTCCCAACATCTGCCAGCTGATCGCCTTCTTTGTAATGGCAATGAGATGTCAAATGACCACAATCCACACTCAAAACTGGAGCGATCTCTTCTTCAACCCAGCGCAGCAAGGATTTGTACCTAAAGATGACGGCGGCAAGGGTTTAGGGCCTATCTTGACTGCTGTTATGCAGATCTGAAACAGCACATTCTGATTTCTGATTCCTTCCTCCTCAAAATCGGCGCACGAGGATGGATCATTGGATATCTTCTTTCCCAAATCGGCGCTCAAGTAGAGATGATATCTCTTCAACAAATCGGCTCCCAAGTGATGAAATGGTTCTTCAATGAATATCTCCAAGGATGTCAAGGATCTACAACAAATCTTCAATAATATACAATGATCTTCAATCTTCAAAACGCCAACAATGGTCTCCGACCAAAACTTTGAAAGATGAAACAATGATGCTCAAACAATCTACATATCTCCAATGAAGTGCAAATAGACTTCCGTCATGAAGCCTCCTCAAGATGAGCTAGGTTTTCGTCCAACCCACCTAATATTCACAAGGGTTTTCGTCCTTGGAATAGTTGCAACAAAGTTGCCAATACAAAATATGCAAAATACCAAAGTTCCAGATGATCCTTCTTTTATACTTGAATCTTCGATAAGGCCGACAATTCAAATTAAAGATTTGAATTTTCACTTTTCCATCCTTGTCGGCAAACAACCAATATTTTATTATATTATTTCTCCAAAGAGCCGCCCAAATTAATAAAATATTATTCTGCTTCCAAGATTGAGTGCCCAAAATTAAATATAATATTATTTTTAGTTCATCCTTCTCCCAAAGTGAGCGCCAAAATCCAAGAAGCAATATTTTTTCATTATTTTATTTTCCTCTCTCCAATGTGGCACTCAAATTAAATAATGTTAAAATAATATTATTTAATTTATTTTTTTAATTTTTTTTCTCCTTCCTTGGTGTCATCATTAAATAATAATAAAATATTATTATTTAATTATTTTCTTTTGATAATTAATGTGAAATTGCATTAATCCATTTTTTCTATCAGTGTGATTTTCAAAGCCTTGTAAATCAACATTCCATTCTCCAAGCCTCTGAACCACATTATCATTTTCCGAGCCCTAGTTCAGCCAAAATATTCCCTTGTTTTAATGAATTAGCCTACGAGAATGATGATAGGCTAACTCAGTTCCCTGTTTGGTTATCACGCCGAAAATGGGGACATGACAACGTGTAATATCCCCTATCCAGATTTGCCTTCAACCTCCATTTTTTAATGATTTCTAGTGTATTGACATTTTGTCAAACACTTGACATGTTATTATCACTGAGTTTTCTGAGTTCAATTGCTTGTTTGAGTGTTTGTTTTGTGATGGATTTTCAGTTGGTTTCACATATATATCTCAATAAGCAATTGGACAAACATTTTGCATACATATGCCAATTGATAATAAACATCTAATGACTGATATAAAACACTTATGACAGCAGATGTAAAAGAGGAATTTGAATGAGTTTATTGCTATTTGCATTCAGTTCAGAATTACATCAATAGAATGATAGCATACCAAGTTCGCCCTTGTGCCAAGATGATTATACAATGCCAAACAATAAGCAGGGTCTCAAAACAAATCGTCTTCATATAGATGCTACTCCTGCTGTAACTAGATTGCTGGGATGAATAATAAACTGCTATAGCTCCAATCTTCACCAAATATGACTTTCCAAATGCTGCAACCCCTTTCCTAAATGGCTGCGAACTCTCTAATGGCTGTGATAGGAATGAAATGAGGCAGCAAACTAATGTTAAATGGCAGCGACTTGATACTAGAGGCTGCGTATAGTCTTCTTTGGCGGCAGCTGATATACAGTCTCCACAAAATGCACTCAAAACCTCCACAAATCCAGCGCCAATAATGAGAGTTTAAAACCCTATCAAAATTCCACAATATTATGTATTTGCTTTAGCAAATCTCACAGAATATAAAATCGATGCCTTGCAACAAATACCTAAAGCTGTAGAATATATTTCTCAGCTCCAACACTAAACCTTCGATATGCAATGAAGAACAATGTGTAGCATCTGTGCGAAACTACCAGCAATCAACTTGAGAGGGTTTTTCACCACCGAGGTTGATCATCTCCAAGAGGGTTTTCGTCTTCAAGAAGGTTGAGATGAACCAAGTTCGATCTCCAAAACCACAAGGGTTTCAATCAGAGAAATAAAATAAACTACCTAATCCAAATGAGCCCCTCAAATGCCTTTGTATACTTTTTCCACCGAACTCTCCAAAGCTTATATTTTAAAAATCACTTTTTAATTAAAACTCCATTTTAGTTCTAAAAAAGACCTTTTAATTAAAATAATGATAATTTGACACGCAAGGTCCCTATTTAATGCATCCATGATTTAAAACATTTCATCTCAGTTCCGATCAACTATAACACTAAGGTGTTTTTAAAATATTTTAAATAATATTTAGCGACCTTAGTAAAATAATTAAAATAAAGCCATTAATACACCCATTTTGCGGAAACTGTCGGAATGCATCGAAATCGAAAACTGACTGCACTGGAATGATCCCGATGAAGAATAATGATAAACGAAGCCAACCGGGTGACTTACTATAAATAGACGCCCTCTCCAAGATTCTTGGAGAGCACACCAAAAGCCGGAAATCACCTTGGAAAGTGGCATATGAGTCCTCTAGACCACCTGAGCTCATTGGAATCCTTAAATAACCCCTCTAATAACATCGACACACACCCACAAGGTCAGTGCCAACTGCACTACAAGAGAACCTGAAAATAGGGACATTACAGTCTGCCCTCCCCAAAGATTGCTTGTCCTCAAGCAATGCCAATACAACCCCTACAATCATTAGACTGATCCAACTGAAACCAAAAATGATCCCAGGGTCCTATGTAAATCTCAGGAAAGAACCACCATGCTGACGCTGCGCCACTCTGATTATGACTGTAAAACCATGGTGGCAAAACTGCACTCTCCTCTTCTGGAACCCCAAAAAGTAACCATCATCAAAATCCAAACTGAAATACCTAGAAAGGTTGAAAGCTACACCGTGAAACAACTCCTACTGAAACATCACAGTAAGATCTACATCTGCATTCCAATTGCTTGACACAATCCTGGGCAACAACAAAGATAACCCACACAACCATAAAACAAAAACCTCAGCACATCTCCTTATGGTGTCCCAAAAATGATGCGGATTGATCCCTGTCAAGTGGCTGATACAAAGGATGACAATAGTGTTAAATCTAAAAATTTGATTCATAGCTATCCTGGGAATGCTTCCACTGTCATAAACTGATAACACCTCATTAACACTTAAACTCCAAGTGTCAAAAAAACAGTCCCGAGCATACCAACTCACACAACTAGCTACAATCATCAATGTAACATCTAAAGATATATAGATCAATAGCATGAATTGACTGTAATAACTATTACTCACCAATGTGGAAGTTAGAACTCACTGAATTATGTCTGAAATTTTTCCCACAATCTGCAGCCATAAGACCTGCAAGTACTCAAAATCACTCTAGTCATTAACCGTTGTTGCCAAAATCAATGTTGGGGCAGCAGCTATCATAAAGAAGACCTCCTGAATACATAGGAGATCTGAGCAGGGAATTGATTGGAGAGACCTCTCCAATAATGGAATTATTTTCCCCGTTTCCCCGTTCAACGCCCACCAAGAAAAAATCCACTCATTGGCTGGAAATGTTTGCCAACCCACCCGTATGCTACTTGTTTCTTGATCTCCATGAATCTTGCATCTGCTACTTGTTCCTCGTTCATGGTTTTGCAATTGTTGATTGATCTTTAGCTTGATAAAAAAATTGGTGGGCTAGGCTAAGATCAAGGCAAAGCCTATCAATCTCATTCTCCGTCTCTTGGAATGCATCCAAGGTCTCTTCCGCAAACTTTGATGGCGCAATCTCTATCTGAGAGCAAATACAAATAATCTATCTTCATTGATTCCATTGCTTCTTTGATAGTTTGTAGACTAGAAAGAGTGACTCCATCCTTAACTCCCTTCTACCTTTCTTCAATTTGAGCCTTCCTATAGAGTTCTTCAATTAAACTGTGTGCGCTATCAAATCTTGATAAAGCTTTCACAATCTTCTCTTCCGAAACCACTAATTTGTCTTTCAAAGCTTGTAGCTCTTTAGGCTCTTGATCAAAATTAGCAAAGAAACTTTGCTCAACAAACCTCAAATTTCCTGATTTGTCTTCATTGGCATGAATTTCAAAATCAACTTCCACTCCATTGCTAGCCTTGCTAAATTCTTCAATTTCTGAATTATCTTCATTAGAATTATTTAGGTGTTCAAAGTTACCTGCTAATTTGGAATTTTCAGCCAACCCAATTTTATCCTTAGTGACTTCAAAGTTCTTATCATTTGCATACCTTATAATGGTGTCATCATGGGAACCATAGATCTCATAGTCTTCACTAGATTGATCTAAATTTGTAACCAAGGTTGTTGTTCTGAAATTGCCTTCAAGCTCAAACCCATCATTTGTAGTTGCAATTCCTTCAATGGAGTCATTTTGGAGCTCTGACATACTTGCCTCTTGAAATAAGTCATTTTCTTCTTCATGTACACTCATAGATGCATCGCATGATTCTTCTTCCTCTAACATGTCAACTGATAAGTGTGGCATCAACTTCTGCTCACATTGTTTGATAACATTATTAACCAATTCTTGTGCAGCTGTAGAAGTAACCTATTCTTGTCTCAAAATAGCCAGTGGAAAAAATAAGAGTGATTGTGAATTTTGATCACTCATTGATAATCAAAGTCATGATGGTCTACATAGAGGATATAACATTTTTCATTTGATTCTCACAAACAGCAACTAAGAAATGTTGAAACATTTCAAGAATAAGATCTTCACAACCCAAATCCAACATAATAACAGAAGATCTGATCTTTGCAACATTTTCTAGAATTAAGATCCTTTTAGCCAAAGTTGGACTGTTAAAATCATGCAAACCTTTGAAACTTTCTACAATCATGTAATGTCCCCTACTTAGCCCAACCAGTCAAATGAGGAGATTAGCCTATTACCAGGTTCCTGTAGTCTAATGACATTGGTTAGGGAGCCTAATTGGTTCATTTCACTAGGACTTGTTGATGATTGTTTTTCGACAAGTCAACAATTAGAGTGAAATACTGAGTATCTGACTCCCTCTTGAGCAAAGCCTCTCGAATGCTGAACTAGGTGATCAAACGAGATGACTCCAAGGTTCCTTCTGAAGATTTTGATTAGAGACAGCTCAGCGACTAAGTATGATTTTGCTGTTAAACACAAAGGGACTTACGCAGACTTCTCTTCATTCATGTTTAGCTTGTTCCTCCTTTCAGTGTGGATGATGTATGTACAAAGTTTCAATGATAAAGAAATAGAAAAAGGGTGAGGGTTTAGGAATCTAACCTAAGGTCAATGAGGTAATGATGATGTATTAAACAGACAAACTCCTAATCAACCTAACTCCACTTTGCCAAAGATGCCTACAACTACATGGAGTTGGTGCAATCTCCTAAGGTTACGCGAAAGGTTTTCAAATCATGAAGGTTCATATGAGCACCCTTTAAATGGCGCAGCTCAAACAAGCATTCACAATCGAACTTATGTAAATATGGCTCAGACTAGCTTTACACAACAATTCACCAGCGATGAATGTTAAAAGCATGAGCTAGGAGTTGATCGATATTCAACACAAAACATACATTACATCAATGTGCTTCTAATCTACTTTACTTTCTACTTGAAACATCTCTCCATTTCATTGAGTACAAGAAATCAAGTTATTCCACAAAATAATACTTAACACCAAACAAGTAGCTCCAATGTCTTTGCATTAACTTTGAGAAATATTTACAACAATTTCCAGTCCTCTCAGACAATTTCGAGAGTCTCCTATTCTACTCCTACTTGCCTACAACTAATTTCTATATTCTATCTCTTACAAATGAGGCAACAAGGTCTTTATATAGTGTCCAGAATACAATGAAGGGCTAAGATTAATTCAATAGCCAAGGGTCTAAATCGTGCCACCTCACAGGTAGTTACAACAACTTTCTATTTTTAGTACAAAAGAGGGAGGCAATGAAGGCACGTTTTCCAATGTGATAAAGTAAGGCGAAAGCATTTAAAATATTCCTCCACATAGGAATCCCTTTGACTTCTTTTATTAAATGATACATTTAATGCATTAAATAATGCGGCTAATCAAAATTGAATGATGTGTACTCGCCACCTAGATGCCACTTCAGCATACTTTGAAAATTGTATTATCTTTGTGTGATGTATTCAATGTGATTGTTTGAACTTGCATGTTTAGGAATACATCTTGTGGATCTTGCCTTGTTCATTCTTCTTGTTGACTGGATGTATGATACTTGTAGCTCATTTGATTAACTTTGCAATGTTTCTTCTTCTTGTAGGATGTAGATATGAATGATCTTCTTTGGATGCATCCTCTTGAAGAGAGTAGAGTAGAGATATGATGATACTTCCTTCATGTAAGAGTAGGAGATTCTCTTGGACTTGAAATTGTAAAGTCTTGAAGTTTAGATGGATGAATGCCTTTGGAAGTTTCAATGAAGTGTTCCAACTCGATGATGTAGAAGATTTGAGGTATAATCCTTTAGAGTAGTGTTCCCTCCGCAAGGTGAAAGTGATTCAAACACTTGCTCTTGATGATCATGATGTAGTTGATGAAATGATTCCTTGAAGATGATCTTGAAGCTCGAAGGAATTTGAAGTAGATTGGATGTCTTAGAAAGTCTTGATGAAGATGATGTCCTTCGGATGGATGTCTTCTAGACAATCTTAACTTGATGCCACTTGATGAAGAATTCCAACACAAGGATGATGAAGGATACCCTTGAAACGGCTACATGATGCCTTGCTCTTTTCTCATTCCTTGCTTGTCAAAGGTTCTTATCACTTGATCTTTAGATGATTCCTCCTTTTTGCTGCAACACAAGCAAAGAAACAGCATCAATCCCCTTTCGATAACACATACTACATAAGAATCATTACAAGCATTTCTAATCTAAGCACATGAGTTAAGGACTTTGATGTCTAACTTGAATGATATGAAAACTTTACTAAGATTTCACACTAAGATGGCGTGCTGGTTGAGATAAGTGAATTCCTCCTAGATTCCTCCTTGATAAGCCTCTAAAGTTTGCCTTCAACACTTGACTTTACTTCCCTTCATAAGGTAGCGCTTTAGATGAAGGTTTTAGTTTCTCCTAGAATTGATGCACTAGATAAGTCGCATTGGATAAGGATTTCGAAATCCTCTTGATTGTCTTCTTGTCTGGCGCACCGGTTGAGGGGTTTGGAATCCTCTAGAAATCACTTCAAACTTGAGTTAAATCATCCTCCAAGCGCATTAGATAAGATTTTTGAAATCTCCTTCAAAGTGTATCAAAGCCTTCCCACATGTGGCGCAGTGGATGAGAGGTTTGATTTCTTCTTGATATTTTCATACAAACCTGAATTCTTCTCCTCCTTCTAGGCACATTGGATGAAGCATTAAGATCCTCTTGCTTTTTACATTAGATGACATCTTCTAGATCCTCCTTGCATTCCTTGAATTAAGTGTTTGAATGGATCAAGTTGAATCTAACGTTTGAATTTCTTCTTGCATTTCGCATTAGATGAGCATGTTGAAGTCTTCTCAAAACCTCTTCCGCATCTCCTTTAAATTGGCTTTGGTTGAACTTGTTTTCACTTGCAAGAGAGTGGCGCATCACTTCAAGGTGATAAAGTCTTCTTCAAGTTGGTGTTTTTTGAAATATTCTACCTTCTTTCCTCTTTAGCGCATTAGATGGGTAACTTGAGTTCTTCTAACCTTTGCATAATGGATCAGCTCCTAGGTTGAGTGCTTTAGATGGGTAATTTGAGATCTTCAAAAACAAACCTCATTCTTCCTCATGTGTGGCGCATTGGATAGGTAGTTTGAGATCTCCAAAAACAAACCTCATTCTTCCTTATGTGTTGCGCATTAGATACCACCTTTGATTTCTCCCTTTTGAGCATATTGATTTAGAAAATAAAGGGTCTTGGAAGTGGCGCATCACTTCACTGTGTTGGAATCTTCACAACTTAAATGAAATTTACCTTTAGCGAATCATGCATGATGTTGGCGCTTGGGATAAAACTTTGAAATCCTCTAACTCGCTTTGAAGACTTGACCTTGGATGTCTAGGACACTTCCGCTTTCCTCCTTGTATGGCGCATTGGATGAGGGTTGGAGAATCCTCTGAGTTTCGCCTTAGATAAGGATCCTCTAAACTTTATATGAAAACCTCTTGGCGCACTAGATCATCACCTTAGAATCTCTTGAAAATTGACTTAAACCTTGTGAAGTATCCTCTTTGAAGCGCCTGGAGTCTCCCTTCATGAAGTCGCATTAGATGAGGGATTAGAAATCCTCTAGATTTCGCCTTGGATGCTTGATTTAAGCGCTTAGGTTTAATGTTTGGAAGTCTTCCTTTTGCAAATATGATGTTTTCTAGATGGGCGCATTGGATGGGATAAAGAAGATCCTCTAGTTTTTGGCGCTTTAGATGAGACTTTGAAATCCTCTAAACTAGAGCTTCCATAATTCAAAAAACCTTAAGACTTTTCCTTTTCTCCAAGTGGCGCACTAGATGAGCTTTTCAAATCTTTTAAACTCTCTTCAAAATTCAGATTTCGAAATCCATCCTTCTATCCTAGCGCATTGGTTGAGGTTTGGAAATCCTCTGACACTTATCATCTTTAATTCGCTCCAAGACTTGGCTTTTGATTTTTCGCATTAGTTAAGTGTTTTGGAGCCCTCTGGAATTCGTATTACTTAAGGTATGAAAATCGCATCACTTCAAGGTTTTAAAATCCTTTAAAATCGCATCACTTCAAGGTTTTAAAATCGCATCACTTCAAGGCTTTAGATGGGCGCATTGGTTGATCAACTGAAATCCTCATCTTATCTTGTAATTGAGAGCGCTTTTTTCCTCGCGATTTTGCGCCACTTAAGTGCCCCGTCGCACTAGATGAGCTTTTTGAATCCTCTGGAAGAGTCAGGCGTTTTTCAGGATCGCGAGGGTAAAGGTATATTGAAAAGTATATTTAAGTATAAGTTGAGAGATTGAATTTCTTATACTTTAAATATTTTTCAATATACCTTTCAGGATGTTTGAGATAGGTCTCGAATCCACTGGATTTAAGATGCAAAATATAGAATTTGGAGGATTCACCAGATTTCAGACTTAGCCATTTTTTCAGGATTTTCAGGATTTCAGGCTCCAGACTTAGTCTTTCAGGATCTCAAACATACATCAGGAGTGATCTCAATATTCATTACTTGGATGGGATTCAATCAAGATTCCTCATCACTGCAAGTTCATCTGCCTCCTAATCATGAACCAAAGATCATAGAAGAGGAAATCATTACTGGATCGGCAGAGGAAGATAACCCAAGATATCATCAAAAATCTCATGCAAAACATCGGAGCTCAAAAAAGGGGGGTCCCCATTTGCAATGGGGCGATGTGTGATTTGGTCACAACAGGACTTACTATTTATAGTAAGGCAGGAGGGTTTGTGGGCAGTGAGGATCGACTTTCTATTTATAGCATTGCCTGATTGGATGCACCTAGCACTTGGTTGTGGTTTCAAGATGGCCAGGGTGTTATTTGTTGATGTATAAGTTAAATTGAATATTTAACTTATAATATATACATGGCTTAAGTGACTTTATTTTATTAAAGTGACTTTAATTTATAAAATATAAGTTATAACTTAAAGTGTTTGTGCTAGGAGTGGGCGCCCCTCATGGAGTACTAGGGACTTTATGAAAAGACAAATTAATAAAATACTCCCATCTTAGGCGTTGGTGATGAGTGAGATAAAAGAAAAAGGAAAAGCTCATTTTACATTATTCACTCACTTGCAAAAATTAACATTGTCGTGAGTTGCTTGAAGCTTTGAGCTTTGAGGGTTTTGTACTTGATTCTACTGAGACGGAAACCTCTTCAGAGTCACCTTCTTCGTGCTTGAGAGACAGCATCAGGGAGGTTTTGAAAGTCTCATCCAAGGGCTTCATTTGTGCTTCAATTTGATACATGTTGGTGGTAATTTGGTGAAGATTCGAGCTTGTAATGAATATATCTTTTCTAGTTTTGGTTGCAACTTGGACAGTGTATTGAAGGGCAGAATTTTTTGGTTTGTGGGATAGTTTTGAGCAGCTGTACCTTCCATGTGCAAGCCGTACTGTTGTTGATGCAGGCAGTACCATACAGTGGTATTTTTGGATGTGTTTGAACTGATTTTGGGCTTCTTTCCTACGCGTTGAGGATTATAAGAAGGCTACAGAGATTTCTGAGCAGTTTGCAGGCTTCATTCATGTGTTTGTTGCATGCTTTAACCTTCAGCCTGGGTTGTACACCATTACCCAGGACGTGGGTCTATTGATTGTCCAAACACCATAGTGGGTGTTGCTTATATCTTGTGTTTTGGCTCGTTTGGGACCATAGAGGCTATTGATATCACTTGTTGTCAATAACTCTTGCTTTACTAATGTGTAGAATGTGATTTTCCAACCCATATGTAGTTGGTTCACCTACAGCAGAAATACGAAGTTGGAGATTTCAAAATGGGTATTGTTATTGTAATTCATATCTATGCATAATACGAACTGGGCTCTTGTTGTTTTACTCATATCTATCATAGTTTTTCTAGGTTCCTGTTATATGCTCTTTATTATGTGGTTTCAATGCAAAAACATTACATGCAAACATACACATAATCCCTAAACCAAACAGCAGTCAGAAAATGAAAAAACCTTGGCATAAAACCCTAGCCGGAATAGTGTAGTTACAAATCAGTTGAAAAACCTTCTTCATAATGCTGTTGTTATAAGGTTCCTATGGAGCTATTAATTTCATTAACACAAAAAGTAATTGCAAGTCTTACCTCCTCATTTGGATGTCTCATGAGCTTTGGCTTAACCAAAGAATTCACTAAAGGAGCCATAGCATATTGCAACCTCTTAAAATCTCGTTGATCTATCATGAACAAGCACATCCCCACTTCTTCCAAAATACAGACTAGACCATTCCTGGATTGCGGCCAGTGTTCAAGTTTCTTACTTGCTCTATAAAGCTTCTTTCCCACATCTTCTTCACTGAATGATGCTATAATTCATACCCTAGAAGAATCAACCTTAGACAATCCTCTAAATGATAAATTACTGTTGAACTGATATACCAACTACCCAACAGGTTGGCAAGATACACTGCTCTGATACCACTGTAATATCCCCTATCCAGATTTCCCTTCAACCTCCAATTTTTTATGATTTCTAGTGTATTGACATTTTGTCAAACACTTGACATACTACTGTTATCACTGAGTTTTCTGAGTTTGATTGCTTGTTTGAGTGTTTGTTTTGTGATGGATTTTCAGTTGGTTTCACATATATATCTCAATAAGCAATTGGACAAACATTTTGCATACATATGCCAATTAATAATAAACATTTAATGACTGATATAAAACACTTATGACAACAGATGTAAAATAGGAATTTGAATATGAGTTTATTGCTATTTGCATTCAGTTCAAAATTACATCAATAGAATGATAGCATACCAAGTTTGCCCTTGTGCCAAGATGAGTATACAATGCCAAACAATAAGCAGGGTCTCAAATCAAATCGCCTTCATATAGATGCTGCTCCTACTATAACTAGATGGTTGTGATGAATAATAAAATGTTGTAGCTCCAGTCTTCACCAAATATGACTTTCCAAATGTTGTGATCCCTTCCTAAATGGTTGCGAACTCTCTAATGGTTGTGATAGGAATGAAATGAGGCAGCGAACTAATGTTAAATGGCAGCAACTTGATGCTAGAGGCTGCGTATAGTCTTCTTTGGTAGTACGTGATATATAGTCTCCACAAAATGCACTCAAAACCTCCACAAATCCAGCGCCAATAATGAGAGTTTAAAACCCTATCAAAACTCCACAATATTATGCATTTGCTTTAGCAAATCTCACAAAATATAAAATCGATGCCTTGCAACAAATACCTAAACCTGTAAAATATCTTTCTCAGCTCCAGCACTAAACCTTCGATAAGCAATGAAGAACAATGCGTAGCCTTTGTGCGAAACTACCAGCAATCAACATGAGGTGTAATCTCCCCATTTTCAGGTTCTCTTGCAGTGCAGTTGGCACTGACCTTGTGGGTGTATCAACGATGTCAAAGGGGTTATTTAAGAAATCCAATGAGCTCAGTTGGTCTAGAGGACTCATATGCCACTTTTCGGGGTGATTTCCAGCTTCTGGTGTGCTCTCCGAGAATCTTGGAGAGGGCGTCTAATTATAGTAAGTCGCCCGGTTGGCTCCGTTTATCATTATTCTTCATCAGGATCACTCTAGTGCAATTAGTTTTTGATTCCGATGCATTCCAACAGTTTCTGCAAAATGAGTGTATCAATGGCTTTATTTTAATTATTTTACTAAGGTTGCTAAATATTATTTCAAATATTTTAAAAGCACCTTAGTGTTATAGCTCATTGGAACCGGGATGAAATGTTTTAAATTATGGATGCAAATTATCATTATTTTAATTTAAAGGTCTTTTTCGAAGCTAAAATGGAGTTTTAATTAAAAAGTGAACTTTAAAATAGAAGCTTCTAGAGAGTTTGGTGGAAAAGGTACAAAAAGACATTTGAGGGGCTCATTTTGGATTATGAAATTTATTTTATTTCTCTAATTAAAACCCTTGTGGTTCTGGATATTGAACTTGGTTCATCTCAGGTTTGTGAGGACGAAAACCCTTACAGGCAACATTCTCTATGTTGTTGAAAGACACAATCTGGAGGATTTCTTGGTGGTTTCATTACAGAGATCACAACTGGGCTTATTTGTGAAGATTTATTTTAGTTTGGAGCATTTATTGCTGATCTCATTTCAAGAATTACATTGAGCTGATTGGAAGCATTTACAAGTTGTCGCGGAGAGGCTATTCAGTGTTGATATCAGATTTCTTTCCATGATAATTTCATATATATATAAGAGATAATGGTGACGGATTTTCAGGTGATTTGGAGCAGATTTGGAGGGTTTGTGAGTGATTTCATACAGAAATCACATGGCAGATTTAGGGGTTTTGCATTGGATTTTTTAGTTGTAGATTTTGGTGTAATATTTAAGAGCAAATTTTAGAGGGAAATAAAGAAATTTCATTGTCTTTTGAAGCTGTTGGTTCATGCTTCTATTTGGCTGGCCATACCTCCTTGTTTGCTAGTCGTACTTCCTTGTAACAGGTCGTACACCCTCATAGCATGGCGTGAGGTTTTCTGAAGAGGGCGATTGGCGTTTTTGATGCATTTTGGTGGTATTTTTGTTGCTACTTAAAGAGTTAACTCTTCCTTGGCCATTGGGAGGTTTCTTGGGAGTGGAGTCCATTTCCAGTGGTGCCAATTTGCATTTTATTTGCCAAATCAGACTTCTTCATTGTTGCATTTTGTGGGTATGCTGGAAATACATTTGTAATGTCATTTAATGAACTGGGTTGTGCATATTTTTGAAAAAATTGTTTTTTTCAGTTCAAAAAAATAAATCTGGAATATTTCAGCTTGTGGATCTCTAAATATTATCACTTTCAAAGAGTTATTTCAGTTCTATTTTTATTTGCATATATATCTATCATGAAACATACAACTTCTGCATCTCTGTCTATTTCTATAAACACTCAAACACTGAAGCAAACAACATCAAAAAAAAAATCAGACCAAGGGTGTATATTACAGTGGTATCAAAGCACGAAGTATCTTGCCAGTCTGTCGGGAAACTAACATTTGTTGTAAGATCATGAGTTTTATGACTACATAACGAAGTTTCAGCAGTTGCATGCTTGCATTCAAAAGTCATGGCAGTTAGAGATTTTAAATATGAGATGTCCAATTCGAAAGAGATCCATGATGATCTTGTTAAAATTCGACAACAGTTTGCCCAAACTAGGCAACAGTTTACTCAAATACTCGCACAGATGAAGCAAAATGATAAGGGCAATAATGGCAGCAGTGGTTTAAACAATGATAACTCAGTCAATAACAGAGCAGTAAATCAGCGTTCTATGGCTGGGACAGCATGTGCCAAACCTTGCATGCCGACTTTTACCCCACGAAACAATCCATCAAAGATTAATGAGCCTACACAAAATTATTTCCAGGATCAGATTTTGTGAGATTGGTAGGCTTCTAGTGTAGAGTTTCGAGCTGAGATGTCTTTCCGGGATTACTCGGATTTGACAATGAAGCATAACCCAATAGGGGTGGCAGACAACACAACCATGAGTTGTAGAAGAAGGTGAATAAGTTGTTCTTTTCTTATTCTGATGGTTCTAGAAAGACTACCACAAGAGCTTGGGTGAAAGAACTTGACGCTTATTTTCAGCTTAATCCTATGGTTGAAAATGAAGCAATTGAATATATGCAATTTTACACCTAGATGGTAGTGCTCACGAATGGTGGTACCATGGGTTGGTTACTTTGGGCCATAACCGGATTGATTCTTATGTTGAGTTTACAGAGAGGTTAATTGACAGATTTGATAGAAGAGCTAAAGAACTCTCCTACGAAGGAGAAAATGACTTACTTCATGAGACATGCATGACCAAGTACCAGAATGACAACATAGAAGTACATGCAACTACTATGGATAAGGTGGTGCATGAAGAAAAGGACAAAACAACAGCTTTGGATCCTAGTTCGGATTCAACTAGTGATGATTCTAATGACTTCCTTGATGATTCCTATGGAGCAAATGATTGTGTTGAGTTCACTCATGTATTTTCAGATGAAGGGCATGGAGAAAGCAAATATGAGGATGACTTCAAAACAGCTTCTAATGATCCTTTATCTTATTCCGGTGATGTTAACACAGGTGGCCTTGGCTATGACTTTCAAACCAAGCTTATGGAGAAAGCTACTTATGTTGACTAATTAAAATGAAATACCCACTTGGAACTCTTCAACTTCATTCCATTGCCGAAATTACACCAGTATTACATGGCCATGGGAATTACTCCAAGCTTCATACAATGCAAGGAGAGTGCAGTTTACAAAGGCTGCAATGGAACAGCAAACCCTCGACGCCTCCAAAGATCCTATTTGCACCCACAAAGAAAGAAGAAACAACTTCCAGTACTGTTGTTGTCCTTCCTGACTGGTACAGCCCTCTAGGAGTGAAATATCAGCAGCAAACTACAAGGAATCTATCTGCAGTCCCTCCAAATCTATCTGCAATCCTTTATCAGCCCCAAACGACCAAGGAGAATGACAAAAAGCAGTACTAAACCCCCAATATCTACCACAAACAGAGGTACGGCCTGCTAGAAGGTGTACGGCCCTCCCTGAATGGTACGGCCAACCTTAGATATATCTGCAGCAGTAAAAACTGAACCCCTAAAACCTATCTCTGTCGTTCAAATCTCTTCTACAAGCTGCACAATCAAACTCCATTAAATGTCTTCATTTCTTGCTTAAATGAACTCCAAAATGTGTCCCCTGAAAGCACAAAATGGAACCTCTGTGTGAAGCTCCCCTAACCCCTTCCTGACCCCTTCCTGATGCACTCTTTCATACACGAGGAAAGGCGAATCTACAAAGGATTTCGTCTCTGCAATTCGATCTAGAAACTGTTGTGACCAAATCACACATCACCCCATTGGACTGGGTACCCCCTTTTTGAGCTCAGATGCTTTGCATTGGGTTGTGATGCATTATTTTGTCAGGGTCTTGAATATTGAAAATGTCTAGGGAGGGATTGATTGTCTGGATCATTTTGAGCACCTAAGGGAAAAGATATGTATGTTTGAATTTGACTGTAGGTGTCTAGCGCACTTTATCCCTCCTTCAACCTGTTCAAGCACCCTAGAGTCTTGGAACATCAAAATGCGCCTTGAGGAGGAACTTCAAGCGCCCTGTGTAAAAGACCAAAGAGTAGCTTAGGAGAAACATCCCACACCATCATGAATAAGTGCCCTGTGGATTGAATGGATGAAGATGAGCGCCCTAAGTTAGAAGGATCATCAAATTTGTGCCTTCATATGCTTTGATGATGTTTTTGTGCCTAAGAGGAATATGTGCGCCTTGGAGTGAGTTTGAGCGCCTTTGGAGGGTAAGTAGAATGCTTTGAGAGTAGGAGCGCCTTTGATGAAGAGTAAGCGCCTAGATGGAGAAGCTAGTGCCTTGGTTGGCATCTTGAAGAATGGTTAAGCGCCTTGATGATAATGGAAGCCAAGACTCAGGACTTCTGGCGCCTGGATGTGATCTAAGGGGTAAAGAACTTAAAATAGTAATGTTTTAGCGCCTAGTATTCTAGACATATGTTGGGGCGCCCTGAAGGAAGATGAAGATGAAGATTAAGTGTTTAAGCGCCTTAGAGATGATTGTGCGCTTCAGAGGGATGTGATCTAAGGGTATGATAACATGAAATTTGTGAAGGAACTGAAACAATGAGTTTGGGCACCTAGCCTTTGGGGGTAGGCATGAAACCAGGTTGATGAGCGCCTAGAAGGAGTCCTTGAAGGAAGAAATTCAGTGTTAGATCCTTAGAATGAAACTGAGCGCCCTAGACATGTTTTAGCGCCTATGATGGAAGATTTTGGCACCTTGTATGAGGAACTCTTAATTGAGCGCCTTGAAGATAAGTGACTTGCATAACAATTAGCGCCTAAACAAGAAGTATCTTGTGTGAGTATCTAGGAGAGTTTCAATCAACTTCCAGTGAGCACCTAGAGAGTATGAGCGCCTAGAAGAGTGATCACTAGATTTGCGCCTCAGTTACAATAGATGTTCTTCAAGTAATGTTTGAGCGCCTAAGGGAGGTTGCCTTAGGTGATTGGAATCACCTCAAGAGGGCGCCTTGAGGTAAGTTGACTAGTTGAAGTGCCTTGTTTATACTTGGAGGAGATGATATAAGATCATCTTTTAATAAGTTCCTAGCATCCACAATTGTTAATGGCATGATACCTAGCGCCTTTGGATCTAGCGCCCTAGGTATGAGAACTTTTTAATATGGCGCCCAAAGGTGGAAATTGTATTTGCCACATTTTGAGTAGGACTGGAACGCCTTAGATGGTTGAAACTTAGAAGATTTGCGCCTTGTAATGGTGATTTGAGATATGTGCGCCTTGGAGATGTGAGGACTTGGAGTTTGAAGTTCATCATTCTGTAGTCAGAAGAAGATATGGCGCCTAGTGGAGGTAAGAATATAAATCATAGGCGCCCAAATGCACTTAAACCTCTTCTTGAAGCGCCCTTCATAGGGAAATCTATTCATTTTGGCGCCCAAAAGATGTTTTTTTTAAATTTTGAAAATTGCAAAAAATTAAATATTAAAATGGGCCGACCTCCTAGTAAGCCGCCCACATTTAATATATAAAATCCCTATATAAACATGAGCGCTCTCCTTTCACCTCATTCACATTGCATTCTTCTTAGGAGCAGCGAAATCTTTAAAGGGGGAAGCGAAATTTATATAGGGGCAGCGAATTTTTACTAGAGGATCAGCAAATTTAGCAAAAGGAGATAGTGAAGTGCTTCAAGAAAATAGTGGATTTTGAAGAAAAAAAAAAGCAGAATTTTTAGGGCAGACCTGCATTTAGAGGACTGATTTTAATATTTTTTCAAAATTCTGCTCCTCTAGGACAAAAACTTGACACAAGGTATGTTTTAATCACCTCTACTTCACAGAAAATTGCCTCTTATTTGTTTGATTTTGTAGATTTATCATCAGTTTATCATCCAAAAATCAAGTTCTTTTCATTCATAACTTGAAGTTGAATAGATGAAATGTCTTAAAAGTTGATGAAGTGATCTAACATGATATCATTGATGTAGAAAACTAGTCAAATCTATTATTTCAACCCACTTATTCGAGTCTAGTCTTGTAGGTAAATGGGAATGACGGCTAAGGAGAGGCAAGTCCTGATCAAGATGGATGCTAAGTCCAACATACCGGAGTCCAAGCTAGAAACGCAGTGGAAGGATGTCGGCGACACCAACATGGGACACGTCAACCTGGAAGAGGTGAAAGACTTCTTGCTCACCATCACAAGGAATGAAGACATCAAGGCCATCGCAAAGAGCGGGATTGTTCAAGCAGCTTGCTTTCCACCTGCCTTGCCAAGCACTGAGTTAGTATTGGAGTGTGTTCAGCACTATGACAAAGCGAAAAGACAGATTATAGCTAAGGATGGAACTGTTCTCGCCTACCTGCAAAGGGAGACTATTTAGGAAATCTTCAACATCCCGAAAGCAAAAGGAGTATTCATATACCCTACAACTGCTCAGATGACTTTCGAAGGCAATTCCAAGGTCTATATGCAAGAAATCAGGAAGAAGTGGATGACTGATTCATCGATGAAGATATACAACTCTGAGGATCCCAAGTATCACAAGGCTGATTTCAAGCAAGAGATAAGTTACCTGATCATGTTCCTGAATCGAGTAACAGGTAGGCCTCAATCATCTACTTTCGAAGGATGGATGTATACTTACTTTGATCAGATGTTTACAAAGAACAAGATGGTTGACTGGGCTGGCCTTATAAGCCACTGCCTAGATGAACAGTTTGAAAACTTTGATGAAACGAAGCCTTTCTTCATGACTTCATACCTTGTTTATATCCTGGCAAGAAATGTAGTCTACAAAGGATTAACAGCTAAAGGACAAGTAGGTACAAAGCCTGGACAGATTCTCTCACATCAGTGTTATCCTCAGCTTCATTTGAAGAACATAAATCACTATAAGAGATTCAATGATGCTTTCGCCATGTTCATAGTTAGAAAATTGAGAGGTGAACCGCATAGAAGATTAACAGGTGCTGCTAGGAACTTCATCAAGCAGTATGGAAGATATTATATCTAGTATGACAAGTTCACATATATCAGGATTCAAGATTTTACATCTTTTCCATATAGACTGCCCAGATATCCTTCAAACAGGATGGTGTTGCTAGAGGTTTCAAGACAGCTGTTAGAGTTTCATAAGATGCAGAAAGCAAGAAAGAAAGCAGGAGTTCAGTTTCCTCTTCAGTTGGGTAGATATTACTCTTGTCCATCACTTCAGGCAGCTGAGCATTCAGAAGTTGAGCTTCAGGCGTATCATCTGCATCCGCATGATTCAAGAAGAGAAAACTTTGATCCACATGGAGCCATCAAGCAGTCATATTCTTCTTACAAGCATAAAGAACAACTGGAAGATCATTGGGCTGATGTTATAGACGAAGATGATATCAGAATGCAAAAATGTTCAAGATTGAGGTGGGATCTAGTAAGAGCTACGAAGGTACTAAGGATTCCTGATCAATTAGAAGGTGAAAGAACTTTGCTGGGTGATGAATACAATAAGATCCGAAATTTGCCTTACGAAGTCAACTGGGCTGATAGAGAAAAGGTTGACGATGAAGGGTTGATAAGGCCTATCATTGCTATCACTGAAGAGCAGATAAACAAACAAGTACAAGCCTTGCTTGATGAAGGTAAGAGACTCACCTATACTAAAATGGGAGAGGTAGATCAGCAAGAACAACACAATGCACCTAGTAAAGATTCATGAAGCAGAGGAAGTGAAAGAGATTCAGGATAGGGAAAGAAAAGAAAACAGCTTGAAATTGCCCAAGGAGAATCTAGTAGAAAGAAGAAAAGGATAAGTATTGAAACTGCTTCTTCTAGGCAGCCAGGTGATACTCCATTAAATCAAGATATAGTGGTACCTGTTGAGAATGTAGTTCCCGAAGCTCTAATTGAAGAAGTACCTTCTAGTCCACATGATACTGAGATCATTGATGAAGCTAATACCGAAGATAAGGATGAAGCTGAAGAAGAATCATTGCCTGCACAAGGAAGGCAGTTACAACAGCAACAAGATCTTTCATCATTACCAGAATGGTTACAGGAAAGAATTAGAGAGAATTATGAAGTTGAGAAGTGTCCTCTTTCAGTTGATGAGTTACTTCTGGACATGTCTAAAGAGAAACCAAAGAAGAAGGCATCTATCCTTTCAAAGATCACTAAAGATGAAACAGGAGTAAGGAAGGTTCATGTAGCAGTTCCAAGGCTCGAGAAGAATATAGAAGATGTAACACCTGATGATTATGATATCAATACAATCAATATGGGTCCTTTAATGGGAATGCAAGTAGAAGAAGAGCTTCAGGATTCGATTGATAATGCTCGAGCTATTATAAGACAAGAGACAGAAGGTAGAATCAAAGCTGAGCAAAGGTGCCAAGCTTTGGAGCAGTACATTCAGTATTTAGTTCATCCTATTCATCAACAGGAAAGAGTTGCTACACCTCCATCTCTTCTTCCTCCTGCGACAGTTGAACACCTAGAGGAGTTGAAGTCTTCATCTCACAGAATGAGGGATTGGATGAAAAGATCAAAGGAGGCTACATGTAAACATCTGGCCGATATTATGCAAGTGAATGATAAGGTTATTAATCTTAAAGAAAGGGTACTTGCACTAATAACAGTTTGTGCTGAATTCAAGGATATCAAAGAACATTATTTGCCACACCTGAAGAGCTTGATGGAGACATCAGTTGAGGAGTTGTTACATGCTGAAGTGATTGAAGAAGGTAAAACATATAACTTCTCTTCATGGTATTATGGCTTTCGCATCAAAGGACAATTGCTGGATAAAATAGAAACAGACATGTCAAGAGTCAGAAGTGTACTTCAAAGGATTCAAGATGGAATACATGCTTCTTTGATGAAGATATGTAACCCATTTGGAGAAATGACTCCTGATAACATGAAAGAGCAAGTTCAAGCTTTCTATTTTCAAGAAGATGATGTTACTGATGCAAGACTTGATAGCATTTTTTCACTTGCTGTCCACCTTGGCGACAACAAAGCAAGGATAATTGATTGGGAAAAGACACTTGGCTTTTATTCAGATGATGTACTTGAAGCTGAAGGAACCGTTCAGAATGCGCCAAGTGTACCTTTGGAGGAGGTCAAGCAAATAGTGTCCAGGTTCATTGAATGCCAAGCTTCTAGTGATGGATATTCACATGGGGATTCCTCATAGGCTAATGACATGTCATTCTTATCTTCTTGGGAGGCGTGCCTTTGTTCCTTTCTTCATAGCCTTCCTCATTTAATATTCATAACCTCCTTCATTTAATAAAGTTAGCCTCTTTCATTAATAAAGAAGAGTTTGTTACAACTACTTGTGATGTGGCTTGATCTGGTCCGCTGGCTTGGCCGATCGATCTTGACCCTTCATTCATTTTGAGGTCTATAAAAGGGCTCTTGTTGCTCTCATTTGTACGATTGAAAACTCTGGAATTGTTGCAAGAGCTCTCTGAAATAATAAAAGACTCATTGTTTCAGTGATTCTATATATGTTTCTGAGTGTTGCATGGTTTGGATTTTCAAGCGAATATTAAGTTAGATTGAGTTTTCTTTAAGTTTATGTTAGTTAATGGAAGGTTTCTTTATTGCTTTGTGGTGAAATCTATAAGTTCACACCATTTGTAGTTTGTGGCTTGCAAATTGCAGTGCATAGTTAGTCTGAACAATATTCGAACTTCAATTTGATCTTTATGTTTGTTGAATCTTTCATGAGCATAACTGATTTAAACATCTTGTAAAACCCTAGAAAATTGCATCCATCTTGTGTAGTTGTCTATCTTGGCGAAGCAAGATCTGATTTGATTTAACCTGAGCAGTAATCATCCTTGCATCTAGGATTAGATTAGCATCACTAAACCTTACATCTTTTGTCCTTTTTTTATCCATTCCGTTAGAATTAGAATCAAGAACATTACTGCCAAATCATACGCCATTAGTTGCAGTACTTAGATTCTCCAGTGTTCGCTTCCATAATCATTGAATCAACAACTCATTTGAACAATTGCGTAAGTCCCTTTGTGTTTAACAGCAAAATCATACTTAGTCACTGAGTTGTCTCTTACAAAATCATCAGAAAGGAACCTTGGAGTCATTTTGTTTGATCACTTCGTTCAGCATTCGAGAAGGCTTTGCTCAAGAGGGAGTCAGATACTTTGTATTTCACTCTAATTGTTGACTTGTCCAAAAACAATCATCAACAGAAACCAAAGAGCCAAACTCAAAACCCCAATGCTAAAGCAACTCAATATCAGAGCAAATAACAAGTATTCAAGCATAAAGAAATGAAGCTTCATTTTGCTCTTTTATCTCCCTCAACTCCAATGCCCAAGATGAGAGGGAATTTTTAATTAATTTTTAATTTCAAACAACCCCTTGTCTCTCCATGAGGTGGGCGCCCGTCCCTAGGCACATAACATTGCACTTTAAGTTATAACTTAATGTTATAAAGTTAAGTTATAATATAACTTAAAGTCACCTCCAAAATATAATAAGTTAAATCTTTAATTTAACTTATATTAAATCGACAAAGCTCTAGAGGATTCGATCCCGCAGATCTCGTGCCCTGGCTTCTGCACTGCCCTGCTAAAAATAGAAACTGGCTCTGACACGACTTACTATAAATAGTAAGTCCCTGGAATGACTTCCTAAACACCTCCATTAGCCTACAGAAGTCGAATTATAGACTAATCCTGATCTCCTGGAGTGATGAGCTAAGTGGGGGACATTACAGTCCGCCCTTCCCAAGATTGCTTGTCCTCAAGCAACCTCAACTCTGGATGCTGCAATATCTGCTCACTCTCCCATGTGGCATCTTCAACTCGCAAATTCTTCCACTTGACCAAGTACTCTCTAATAACCCGTTTCCTCAGATGTCTTTCCCGGGTGTCAATGATAGCCTCTGGTACTAAGATCAACTTACCCTCCTCATCCAATGGTGGAAGCTCTGCAGAAGGAACTATATTATGGTCAAGAGCCTTTTTCAACCTGAAAACATGGAACACATTATGTACCCTGCTATCTGAAGGTAATTCAAACTCATAGGCCACCTCACCCCTCGTTTGATAATCCTGAAAGGGCCAAAAAATCTAGGTTTCAACTTCTCTGCTCCACTCTTCTTGAGAGTAGACTGCCTGTAGGGTTGGAGCCTCAAATACACCATGTCTCCAACCTCAAAACTCCTCTCCACTCGGTGCTAATCAGCATACAACTTCTGTTGATTCGATGCCTGCTGTATATTCTCCTTAAGCTCCCTGAGAATGTCCTGGCTATCCTGCAAAAGATCATTAGCCTTAGGCACTCGACTGTCACCAAGCAAGAGATCTGTAAAGCACAAGGCTTCATAACCATATAGTGCCCTAAAAGGAGTCATCTGAATAGACATGTGATGTGTAGTATTGTAGCAGTACTCCCCTAGGTGCAACCATCTAATCCAGGCCTTCTGCTGCCCCGAAACATAATTACGTAGGTACCCTTCTAACCATTTGTTCACCACCTCTGTTTGCCCATCTGTTTGCAGGTGGTCGCTGGTGCTAGGAGTTAACTCTGTACCACATAATCTGAACATCTCTTGCCAAAATATACTCAGGAACTTGATGTCCCTATCGCTGACAATGGTCTTGCGTACCCCATGCAACCTGAATATCTCCCAAAAAAACAAATCAGCCACCTGAGCAGTTGTAAAGGTTGCTGAAATTGCAAAGAAGTGTGCAAATTTGGTAAGTCTGTCAACCACCACATAGATACAGTCCTTTCCCTGCACCTTAGGCAACCCCGTAATAAAGTCCATGGAGATACATTCCCACTTCTGATTGGGAATGGGTAATGGCTGTAGTAAACCTGCAAGAAACGTATACTCATGCTTGTTTTGTTGACAAATGGGACACTCATGAACATACTTCTGCACTTCATCCTTCAGTCCTTTCCATGTGAACCTCTCTTGAATCTATTTGTGTGTCTTAAAGAATCCAGGATGGCCAGCCATTGGTGTATCATGGAAAGTTTTGATTACCTTATGCTTGAACTGCGAGTTGGGCACCAAAAATATCCTGTCTTTGTACATGATCAAATCACTCACCACAGAATATCTCTCATCTCTGACTGTGCCCTCAATGACTCATGCTACCCAAGAGTCCTTAACACACTCTGCTGTAATCATCTCCCTTCAATCAGCAGAGATCTCCCCAACTAAACACAAGTGCGGTCGTCGTGACAAGGCATCTGCAACTATGTTCCTTTTACCTTTGACATACTCAATGTCAAAATCATGAGTATAATCTGCTGACCCACTTTTGATGTCTGTCATTCAGGTCCTTCTAGTTCATGAAATATTTAATGTTGTTATGATCAATCCCGATTATGAACTTACCCCTAACCAAATATGGCCTGAATTTGGCCAATGCATGCATAATGGCCAACATCTCTCGGTCATAAACCGAGTAACTCCTCTCCACACCCCAAAGCTTCCCACTCTCAAAAGCTATCGGGTGCTTCTCCTGCATGAGAACTGCTCCTATCCCCTCTCCAGAAGCATCACACTGTAACTCAAACGGTTTCGTGAAATCTGGGATAGCAAGCACTGGGCATGTAGTCATCAAGTGCTTGAAGTTATCAAAGCACTTCTGAGTCCTGTCATTCCATTCAAAGGCTCCCTTCTTTGTTAGATCTGTTAATGGTGCTGTCGTCTGAGAGAACCCTTTCACGAACCGTCTATAGAATCCACAAAGCCCAAAAAAGCCCTTAAGTGGTGTGAGGTTTGTGGGTGGAGGCCAATCAACAATTGCCTTTATCTTCTCTGGATCCATTCTAACCCCATCAGCACTAATAATGTGGCCAAGGTAGAGTTATTCTGTCATACCAAAATCACATTTTGACCACCACACCTCACTTACTCTCTTCAAAAAAAAATTCAAACAAGGAATTCCTCAAGCCTATGGAAACTAGATATGCCAGCTACTTTATTTTGTTAGAGAGGATCCTTGAAGTGCAAGAGCCTTCACAATTAATGGTGGTTAATGGAAAGAGGGGTAGATAGCATGAGGAAAACACAACTAAAATAAAGAGTGTGAAGCAAAAAATCCTTGATGATGATTGGTGTTTTACAAAGAAGTCAAAATTTTCTGATTTCATTATTAAACTATTAAATTATTAATTTGTTAATGTTTCTAACTTGTAAATTACTTTCATTCCTTGTAATAGCATTCACTATTTGTCTTTTGAGTCAATCTTTTTTGGAATTTTAATTTTTGTTTACAGCTATGTTTGCTCCTTTGTCTCACCTGTTGTGTGAATCATAAGATATACTAATACAAATTCTCCTAGTCTTGAAGACATTTAGAAACATTTGACAACATGCTTGGGTAAATGAAGCAAGTCATTCATGGTGGAGCTCCTAATTTGGGATTATGTGAGGAGCATATCAAGCCCGTTGTAACATAGCAATGAAACACTATGAACACCCCACTTCATATGGCAGCCTATGCTTTAAATACCTAATGGGAGACAACAAGGCCTAGGAGAGTCCCTCCCTCTAATGATGAAGAGGTCAAAGAAGGGCTCATGAAGGCCCTTTGAAAGATGTACACTAATGAGGAGTCTACTTTACTTCGAACACTATGGCTAGCCTTTGTCAATCTCCAAGGTCCAACATTCAACAAACCAAAGGCGAGGTTAGATAGAGCTACATTAACACAAACTAACCCTATTGGATGGTAGGCATGGCATGGCAAGGATGCACCGAACTTGAGGATGCTTGCCACTCACCTCTTTTGATAGGTTGTCAGTTCCTCTATTGTAGAGAGGAATTAGTCTACATTACAACTTAATCAAGTTAGTTAAGAGGAATAGGCTTGCCTCTCGACAAGCGAATTAGTTAGAGGTCATGAATAGTGCCTTACAACTTCAAGATTGTTAGACTCCAGCCACACATTGGGATGTTGATCCCAAGAGGTCACACAAATTGATGAGGCACAGGAGGGATTGGTTGGGTTCCATTCTGAAATATCCCTATGAGTAATTAATATTAAACGGATCTAAATAGTTTAATTGTTGTGATCAAATTTATGAGCGAAGTAAAAATCGCAAGTACTTTTGTAAATCAAAGTACATTCACATATACATTGGAACAATAATCTCACAGAAATAGAATCCTCGGGAAGATTTGAATATTTCAATCATGAGCTTGAATACCAAAGATTGGAAACAATTGATTCAATTGCTAGCTAAATAGCCATCTGAAAAGTAGGTTTAGTCCGCCTAGGTGGCAAGGAAATAATGTATACAGTGGTAGTTCATAACCTTCAGTTATTCATGAGCATGGGAATTGATATATGTTGAGTGGTTCAAAGTTTCCAGACCTATGTGGAAACAGATTTGGGTGACTGTCGATGACGGTTCCAACCCCTAATAACTTCAAAACTTCACTAGGTTATTGGCAGCTCCAATATACGTTGTGGCAATCATAGATTCGATATGCAAATCTCTTATCACCTGCCTCAATGCTCAAAACCCTTATGTGCTGCTTTGAAATGTGTGATAGTATAGCACGATCAGCTGATGGTGGACGCTCAGCTGCCGCATATCTTGCCTTCCTCGGCTTATGTGGGTAGATTTCCCACTTTGAAGCAGAACACTTATGTGATTATCAATTTTCCTTCGATCCAAGATAATGCAATGCCTTAATCCAATCGTTGTGGTTGACCATTAGAATCATCGATAAGGAGTTGCTTCACAAATGCTTCCTAGCATTAGTGTATATGGTAATGGACGGATAACAATGTTAAGATAATCTTTCACTGTGAACCCATAGTGATTCCCTTCAGTTGTAAATGTGGTTGGTGTGCAGATCCACAAACTCAATTTATCGTGCAGGGTAGATGCGATCCAATGGGTTCTCGATCTTCACAATGAACTATAGGCGCGACTTTATATGATATTGCAATTTAGAAGTTGTGGATGTCAAAAGTGCAGATCATTGATGTCGGCAATTAGAGCTAGTTCGGCTTGCAACCATCGACCTAAAATACGCACAAATAATTCAGGTTATCCACCTTGCAGTCCCTCACATGGAATTGACCAAAACCAAAAGTGAAGGGTTTCGTCCTCACCTCTGTATCAAACTAAGAGGGATTTCGTCCTCTCAGCTCTCTAATTCAATCAAGGGTTTCCATCCTGGAGTGAATTGATTGAAGACAAGCTTACACAAAATGTAGCTAACGCAAAATCGGATGATACAAATGAACCAAAGTAGATTGTTTTATACCAAACTTGAATACGACCCAAGGGCCCAAGTTTAGTGTCCAAGTGAATTTGAATTTGAATTTTATATAGCTTATTTATTATTATTATAATATGTGTTGTCGTAAAATGTCCCCCTAGGACTTTTACCTCCTAAGTTTAGCTCCCGAGTCCCTTGAATTTGATCATGCATGTTTAATTTGACTCTCGAGACAAAATGGCCTAAAACCCATGTCAAATGCGGCTTGAGGGACATTGTAGAGCTTAACCCTGCCCCAAAATAGGTCCCAGGGCTTGGGCGCTCGCGCCCTTGTCCTACCCTATTTTGGCGGGGTCCCAAACTTGAATGTCGATAAAGTGACCGTTAAAGGTGTCCCTTGCCGACATCTTAAGTTTGAATTACGAAATTTGTAGCGAGAATGCATATATAATCATGTTTAGGATTTCATTTGCAAACTAGATGGATAATGCGAACTTGTGATCTTATGCTAAGGATATTCAAGGTGTTCATTGTGCTACAAAGCAGTCTTGTGTTGTTATTGTGTTTGTTTGTTGCAGATTTGGCTTCATCAATCCATCTCCTCATGGCATGAAAGAGCTTCATCCTTCCATGAGAGCTACACCTCCGAGGTGATATCTATTTGTGTTTGAATTAATCATTTATCAATTTGTTTTTGCCTCTGTCCTGCAAGGACACACACTCTCAATCTAACAACGATGTTGGAAGGCTTGAATGCCATTCCGGGGCTTGACTGAGGCAAGCTCCTAAACACCACAACCCCCAACCCCTCTCCTTGTGATTGCAGGTAACAGGTATCGAGTTCTGCGAAGTGGAGTTGCAGAGGAGGGTTGCAGAGGATAAGGATCCCGGATCTGACGGAAAGAAGCAAAAAAGAGCACTATCAGGGCTTGGACGCTAGTCCCTTTGCCCTCCAAGTTTGCAGAGCCTGAAATCTCCGGAACATGGATAATCAATGGCAGGAGTCCAGAAACCCCCGAAGAAAATCCTACCTTGGGCTTGGGCGTGAGTCCCTTTGCCCCTGATTGTTCAGGATCCCGAACTTCGAAATCTGGTATGCATCTAATCTTCATTTAGCATCTCTGTGTGCGAGCATTTGTCGAGATTCGTCTATTTGTTTACGATTTTGCATAATTAGGGTTTTAGCATAATTGGGCTTAAATTAATATATTAATCAACAATTTCCAAATTTTCCTATCATTACAAGTGACAACCATCCTGTAGGTGAATCCTCTTGCAAAAGAGGTGATTCAACTCGGTTAAATGTCCTTGAATGTGTGGAGTGAAAGGAGGATCTAACCATAGCATCAAATCAACCCTATCCCCCTTTTCCTACATAACAATATGTATTATTATTATTAGTGTTAAAAAACACTATTTTTAAATTAAAAATTTAATTATTTATGAGAAGAGGAGGGGACATGACATATTCGATGAGGTAATCCCTCATAGTGGTAGTGACTTAGACTCAAACTCCAATTTTGATGTAGTGTTAGTGATATTGATTAGGGGCAGCAGCAGATTTTCTATGTTTTTGGTATTTTGTAGTTGAAACTTGCAGCCTTCGGGCATTCTGGTATACTTTCTATATAATATATATGCACATTGACAATGAAAGTAATGAAATTTTGTTAATTTTTGTGTCAACTCTCATGTGAAATCTCAATTCAGCTCTAATGTTATGTAATAAGGTTCTATAATGTATATGATGAATGCCTTATCAATGTTATCATATGAATATTTGAAAATTCCAACGTTTTAAAATTTCCCTTTTTTTTAATAGTCATTCCCTGCTGTCCCCTAAAAAATGGCCTCCCAAAAAATCCATCCTGGAAATGCATTCCCCCATCCCCTACTGTCCCCATTCTAGAAACTCTGTGGAACATAGCCTCAAAAACATCTACAACCTCAGTATCCCTTGTTTCAATCTTGCATAGTTCGTGCTAAAATTCATCATATTAAGAGCTTTTAAAGTGTTTTCAAGTTGCCTCTGTCATTTTTAATACCAAGTGAGATTAGTTGCCTAGTTGAACTTAACTTATTTCATGATTCAATTCTGATCAAGGTAGCATCCTGAGGCTAAACCAATTCCATTATTATGTTTGATGGTTGACTGATGTAAAGTAATAGAACCATCATTATATTCCCTCAACCTTTGCCCCATTTTAGTGAGATTTGTTTAAATCTAATATGTTGGGAGTGGGAGAGAAGTGTGCCGAAAATACTTTTAATATGTTCTTCCAGAAAGACAACTCATAAAGATATCTAGCCATTTTGGGGGCTCCTTATGTAATCAAATGCTTGCATTTCATGCTAGAGGATTTAGGATAACTTAACGGGGGAAAACTTTTGTGGCAAATGTCAAACCATACACAAGCCCTGAAAATTGGATAGTCTAGATCCTGGTACTTTTATGGAACTACATATACATCTGCATTTGCAGATGCCGCACTGCTTATGGAAACCATATGCGGTGGGAAAGCAAACATATTGGGAAAAAATAAACAATACAAAGAGGCTTCAGGCAACTATTAAGTATGAAAAAAAGAAAATGGTATTCATCAGCAGCAACAAAAAGACACAAAAGATGAGGCAAAGAATCTTATATATGCAAAGGACAGTTGCAAATCCAATATTTTGGATTCCAGTTAGTTGGATGAAAGCATAAAAAGACTCCGTGGAACTTTTTGAGTAATAAAATCAAAAACAAAATACAGCAGAAACATCAGCGACTATCCTTAGCCAGCAGGGAATTTCAATCTATACCAATTTATATTTCTTCCTCGCTCCAATCCTTTAAAATAAATTGATCAGATTACTGTTCCCCTAACAAAATCCTAATGGAAAAGACCAAAACAGGTTCACAAACTACCTCTTCTTGCTTGGAACAAAGTAAGATTACCATTTAAATAAGTAGCACTTAACATAATAAAACCAGATATAAATAATCAAGCTCTAGAAGGAAAATTAGTAGGGTATGCTATTACCCATAAAGAATTTCTAATACTTACCTCTCAATGCCAGGTGTATGGGCAACAATAATCTTCTGGAAGTCTGAAGGAATTAAGATAAAACAAAGGAAACTATTGACTGGGAATATTTCAGGAGTAGTTTGACAGTTATAACAAATAGGTTTTCAAAAAAGTAGAGGATGGTGCAAGTACAAAATCGGTGAATAATATTGGAATGGCCATGCACCCTAAAAAACAAGGAAAACATGAGAAGGAATGATGGAACTACAACACAAGCAATAAAAAACAATAAAAACTATAGTGTGTCAAATATGGATGAAGGCAGTGTCAACAAAATGGGAATAAGAAGTGTTTCTTTGAACTTTTTCCATGGCATAGCAAGGCAAAGAATCAGGAGGTGATCCAAGTTCTTAATGAGGAGCTAGAAAGTTGAACAATCTGCTTCACTCACAAGCTGTACAAAATAAAACAGTCCAGCAAGGATGTGAATTGCTATTGCAAATGCAGATGTGTCATGAGAAGTAGAAGACCACATCAAGGTACAATCCCATTACTTATTCTTGCAGGAAACTTAGGCTGAAGTAGATTGGCACTCTGAACTTCATCCTTCATCACGGCACAAGCAGCCACAAAGCCTCTAATGTCATTTGCCATTTTCTCTTACCATTTCTCAAAAAGTTAATCTTTTGTTGTCGAGTGCTTGCAAATTTATATGAATGTCCCAATGGCCAAGCAGGTATTGTGTGATATGGTCATACATATAGATAGTGCTTGAAAGGCATTTTTATGGACCAAAAGTGTCATGAATATGGGTTGCAAAAGAAGCCAACAAGCAGCAAGTTATTTTAATGTTGGAAGAGAGTAAACAATTTATGTTATGCTTCCCGTCATTCTTGGTGACCATCGTGTGATTAGAGGCTTGCTGTGGACTATGGAATGAAGACATCGTCTCTGGGCTTTTTAATAAGTCATATACAGCCTAGTGCATTCTTTATGGCTCAGTTAGGAAAGTACAGTATAACAGCAGAATAGAATGACAAAATAATAAATATACAGCAATGAACAATCAGTTATGTTAAAGAATAGCAGCAATGAATACTAATAGCAAAGGGAATGATGTTTCTCCATTATCAAAAGAGAGAACATAAATATGAGTTTAACCACTTTATTCCTCTTCTACATCCTTTTATTTCATAGGAAAATATGGGAAGAACAAAAATTCTAGGTGCCAAAAAAAATTCTAAGTTGGGGTTAGACATAATTGAGGAGCAAATTTGATTCGTATTCCATATGATATGCACTTCAAACTTCTATGTTATGCACTTTTATTAGTATTATAGAAGAATATGCAAGAAACATTTTCACCTAAATTCAAGCAGCCTCAGTTAAACCAGGCTTAAGCTTGTCACATTCATATTCCTAGTTTCCTATGTATTTTTATGGCATAATTCACCATTGCCATATGCCTCTTTTTTCTGGGATGTTTGTATACTTTCAGTTTCAATCGTATTCTTGTCATCTTAGTCTTTTTAATTTCACTTAAATCTCTTATTCACAGTTTTGGTCTCACAATACACTAACTTATCCTTATAGTAAACTCCATTGTTATAGTGTAATTTATTACACAATTTAAAGCTTATGTTTCAGCTTTTAGTCTCCAATTATAGGGTTGAATTAATAAAGTTGAAATTTCAATAAATTATACAAGTTATTCCCTTGCACATTAACAGTGTCTACGAGCAGATTTTGACATTAATACAACTAGGCTTCTGGTTAACCGAAATAGATGATTGGAGGAAAGTTTGTGACGACTATACAGTTTTAAATACATTTATGAAAATAAAAATTCAAGCAAACTCAAATTATGGTAACTAAAGGCTACTTGGTGGTCATTAAGAAGTATTATAAAACAAACAAAAAGACTGAGGGCATGTGTCAATGATTACAATTTTTCCAACCATTCCACTCAACACATTAAAATCAGATCAGTTGGCAAATATATATCCTACACTAAGACAAATATACACAAGTGAAAACATCCTAAAGAATTGTTGTTGTTACCTTGGCAAGTGTATTTGCTGACAGAGGAGCAACTACCATGGCATCTGCCCATTGCCGTAGTTCTATGTGCAGCACGTTGTCTCCTATCTTTTTCCAGCTCGACCATTCATCATCATCTGTGTATAGTTTAACATCTGCTGGGAGAGACAACCTGTCGATGAAATGCAAAGCAGATTTTGTTGCCACCGCTTTAACTTCTGCCCACTCACAAAGACAGTGTGCAAGAATTCCAAACTTTATTGCTGCCACACTTCCACTTGCAGCAAGAACAATTCGAGGTTTACGGGATTGTCTATTGTCATTTGAAGGTCCTCTCATTTGTGAGTGCACATCAGTCATGTTTTGAACTAGTGAGTTTATTTTTAAAATAGTCATGTTAAAGCCTTAACTGCATAACACAAAGAAAAAATGTTTTAGATGCAGTACAATTGACCAAACTATCGTGGAAGTAACTCATTGTTTTTTGCCAACCTTTGTTCTTATGAAGTTCCAAAAGACATCCTACAGTATGTATAAAGAAGACATGGAATAGAATACACTCAAAACATACAGTTAAAGAGCAGGACCAATGTTCTTACGACAGATTAGCAGAGTTACTGAGAATTGAGTGAGATAGTGGATACAGCATGCTTAGATTTGATGGTGGACCAGAGACCAATTCACAAGCAACATGTGAAGGAAGGCTCATATACAATGAGAAAGAAAGAGAGAAACAATATTGAATTGCAGAAATGACTGAAATGCCCCTTGATAGCAGGAAAAGACCTCCCTGAAGTAACACTGTAACTTCTGACAAGAAAAAACTGAACTATGATTAACAAGATGCATACACCCCAATAAAATTAAAATCCAAGGTTATGGTTAAAATACTTATATAGGAGGTACACCATCAAGGATGGTCTGCAGTCACTGCAACACTAAGTAAGCCTCTGTTTATAGTAAAGAACTAGGGAAGGCCTTGAAGAACAAAGCAGAGTTTCAAGCTCCAACAAACTTTAATATTTATCTATAAAGGAACTAGAACCCTAAAATGCAAAATCACTCAATGTTAATCAGTAAATAGCTAAAAGTAGAATGAATTAGTGGTAAATGGGGGATTAATGATTACTGAATGACACCAAAGAAAAAATAAAGAATTATTGAAGGTCGTGTATAAAGAAAATCAGTTGAGAGATAGACAAGCTAATTAAGGGTTGAAATGAGCTTTGATCATTGAATGACATCAGACTTATCTGAATTACTGACCTGAAGGTAGGAAAATTGGAGGACCAGCTTCTTTAGTAACAATAAAAGAAAGCTTATTATTCAGCTAGAATAAATAGAATGACATGTGGAAGCATTCCTTCTCTAGTAAGACCAAAAGAAAGCTTATAATTCAGCTAGAATAAATAGAATGACATGTGGAAGAATTCCTTCTTAAGTAAGAACAAAAGAAAGCAGATAATTCAGCTAGAATAAATAGAATGACATGTAGAAGCATACGTAGTACAATGCATTATCAATTTAAAAAATTTATCCTTGCCAAAAGGAGAATAAGCCTTTAAGACAGGAAAACATTCAACTTTCAAAGTATAAAGGTACTGCTAAAAATAAAAAAAGGATTCCCACTCTCTTCATATGCAGTAAGATTTAACCATCATTGCATTGATATAACACACTGATATGCCCCTAGGCCCTGTGCACGAATACTGGAACCACCATTGATCTGTTTTTCGGATCTGCGAACAATCTCTAGAAAGTCCACTTCTGGTCTGCAGATTGAACATAGACTAAACTTGAATTGTGCCAAAAAATAAAATTGCAGATCAGAGAATCATGGAAGGATGTATGAAAAACTTGAATAGGATTAATTCATAAAAAGAGGAGGACCAAACAAGGATGATATGTGGATTAGGAAAGGCATTGTATGATGCGCTGTAGAAGAAAATATGAATCAGACGAGCATGAACATGACTGGGTGTGAATAAGAACCTTAAAAAGGGGAGAGCTTGTTGTAAAACAAAAGAAAAATATTTCAGGAAAGTTGTCTATGGAATCATATTTTGCCATAGAAACAATAATTTGACTCCTTGATATTTAAATTGCTCATTTGAATGGCCAATTGATTTTTTAAAGTTCATTCCAATATTGTTTAATATACTTTTGTAGGGTTAACTGTTAAGTATTGAAACTTTAGTGATGAATAGAGTCAATAGACAGATTTTGAAAATCCTTATGTGAGATTTGAAAATAGAATCATGGAGGCCTGTTTTAATATTGATCCTATGATAGATTAAATAGAAATAGTTAAAAATGAATGAATAAAAAAGAATGCATTTGTTAAAATTGTAAGTGATCTTCTATAAAATTAAGAAATTTTAGCATTGGTGTATATCTGTGCATGGGAGAAAGTGAAATAGATTACAAAGATAAAGCAGATCAGCCTTCCCAGCTAAGGCACCAATATAAAGACCCTGCAACTTGAAACTTAACAAGCTAGGGCCATCAAACAGAGTAAAAGTAAAAAAGAGAGAAAGATATGTAACAAGAAGAAATTAAACTATCTATGCATGCAATCGTCATTCTCTTAGAAAATAAACAAGAAGCACAATGAATGCAGGAGCAAAGACAAAGCTTATGAATATTGATCCCATGTCAGGAATGTCGAGCTAGTAAAGAGAGGAAGCAAGGAAAAAAAGGATCAAAGATATTATAGACTAGTTTTCTTATCCTCATGACAAAAGCCAAAATGCCAAGTTAATTAGTTTCTAATATTTATACATAAAACAAAGGAATTAAAGTTACTAACATAGTAAAAGGTACAAAATTTAGAGCAGTTGAAAATTCCTGCTTATCAGTCTCTGAATATAGTTCAGAAAAGACTGTGGTTCTTAAAGCTATTCCAATGAAGCATTTAAATTACCAATCTTCAAATAACAACTTCAAGCACAACTATTCTTCCAAAGCATTTATATAACATAGAATGACATAGCATGCTGACCATCTGCCATAACACAAGACAACATAGCATAAGCATCTGCATGGCCTTCTTAGCCATCTACGCCAGCACTTGTGACCGACCAGTGAATTGCAATTGCTGTCAAATAGACAGACTCTAGTTAACTCCTTGTGCATGTATATTCAAAAGGTAGGGAACTGCAGGCAAAATTCCAAGTGATGCTCTAACTTTGGACATAGAGGCACTCTTCTGACCTTTTTAAAGCCTCTATTCTACAGAATTTGACTTGTAACTTGGAAGGAGTGTTGTAAAATAAATCATACCTTTTTCCAAACTCAAAATTTCACCTTGTTAGCATTCTAATTTGTCTCTTGCAAGACAACACAAAACATAACAGAACCAATCTTCAAATTGTAAGGGGAAGCTCTCTAAGACCTAACTAAACCTAAAACTTACCCTAGACTAAAACCATAGATAGAATTTACAAGTATGCACACTATACAAGATTATCAATGGGGGGTTTTGCATAAAAGAAATAATGAACTGCCTATGTTTTTGCCCTAGATGCATGTGCAAGACTGTTAATAGCCAATCCTTGTAGAGGAAATTTTCAAATGTTTAAGGAAATCAAACTACTTAAGCACAAACAAATACAACTTCCTATTGGCTAAATCACATACTAGTGTTCCACTGCAACAAGATTTGGAAGGAATAACAATTTCAAGATGTAAATGGCTAAACTGCATTCAAAGCTACAATTCAGAATAGACAAATATTGTCAATACAAAGCTTGACTCAATATAATCTACTTTCAATTTACTTGATGAAATTACAATCACATAACTTCAAGTGAATGATGATCTCTACAACATAAGCCTAGCTTCAACTGTCATTCAGAATTTATGTGCTCAAAGCACCTATTTATAGGTAAAAATAAAATAAAATATCCCAAAAAGAACTGCTTTAAAGTGAACCTATCCACAAGCTGCAGGAAAAGCAGAAAGAAAACAACTTAAAAGCAAAATAACTAATAAAATACAATGGCCTAAAATAGACTCTCATCCACTACCCAAAAATAGAACCTGCCAAATGTAGACATTGCTAAAAATAGCCATCGACATATAAGTGGCCCTCGAAATTCTAAAGTATTGGTGAATCTTTTGAAGAGCACTAAAACCTGAAGATTCCTTTGACAGACACTGAAACCCTAACCATCATGAATCTAATGACTAACTCACCAATACCAACTGGGTGCCTTGAAACTGAACCCTTAAGTGCTTGTTGAATCGCCAAAATGGGAAACCATGGTCTTAGGGTTTTGACAAGGCTGGGAACAATGATTGCATCTTTGGGAGAAGAATAAGATCAAAAACCCTAGGAACAAGATTTGGTGAATTCATTAAAAATCACACAAGAGCTTGTCATTGAAAACTGCAATGGGTAATATTCGAAGCATGGCTCATAACTACCCTAAAACCCTAAGATTTTGCCCTTGAATATTCATATCAAATCAGGACCCCTATGACTGCAAAAATATGATCAAAATCTGACGAGTATTCGTGAAAACAGAGATATTCAGTGAGTTGTATAAGCTGCTGCCACTAAAAGCTCTGCTTTTATAGATGACTGGAACATGTTTTCAGTGCCACAAATAAGTTGAACAATCCTGCCAAATTGACACGAATACTGCCTTTGAAGATGTGTTGCTCCATTTGTTGATTGAAGATGCCAAAACCTTGTCATAGGCGACTGAAATTTGCCAATATACCTGCACAATAGAAGAAAGAAAGACCTGTTCCTGCTGCTAATCATCAAGACTGAAATGTTTCTGAGTTTGAATGATGAACAGCATTCCTTTGTAGGCATTAAATCTTTCACTTGCATGCTTTCAAACTGCTGTGTTTTGCTTTAGGACTGACTGAAATATCACAACCTTTTCCCTTTGATTTTTCCTTTCAAACTTACACTAAGGCGAATCAAAAACAACATGCTGGCCAACTAACGACAGGGCAGAGGAAATGTATGACACAACCCCAAGGGAAAACACACCAATTTGGAGTTGTTTGCAATGTTATAAATCTAGGAGCATATTACCTATGGCTTTGCCATTATAGAAGCACGCTAGGCAAAAGAAAAGGAGGGTTAAACCGCTTAAATTGTCCACCAAGTTTAAAATAGCTCTGTTCAGGCCTTAGGCACACTTCACTAAACACTTTGTCAATTTGTCATATGACTGGGCAGAGCTAATTGAGGGCTTAACCATCAACAAAGTGCACCTCATCTTCATTTTATTTCCTTCTCATGTGCTGGCAGAAATTTACCAATTTTTTGCCAATTTTACTTATGTTTTTGCACTACTTTTCCTGTGGTTTTGTCTTCTCAAAAGTGCATCTAATTCAGCCAGGCAGAAATCACTAAACATATTGCCACTTTTACAAGTCTTAGGCAGAGGTTTAGTTTCTTGCCACCAAAAAGTGCACCCAGATTGCTGGTGGAATATTATAAGGTTTTTGCCCTGTTTTTAGACACATTTCACTTGTGGTTTTGCTCTACAAAAAGTGCTGTGAATCTTGTGCCAGCAAACCTTCATCAATTTCAATTGATGCACATGCTCAAGCGTGTTCTAACACACCTTCAAGGTCTGATTTTACTTCAAGCACTGGCTCATTGTGAACATGGTGAAGAAAAACGTCCATCTTGGGCAACAAGATCTGCAAATCCTCTGTCATGTCCCTTTCTCAAGCGTAAGTCTTGTTGAGACCCTTAAGCCTATTTTCTTAATTTTCCCATAGGCTAATGGGGTGGAAAAGGGGAAATATTTTAATAATTTAACTTAAGTTGTCAAAAAGTAACTTTATGTTTTTTTTTTTAAGGCAACTTCTATTTTTTTATTAATAAAGGTTGTTTTAAAAGTGCGTTTCAAAAGTGTCATTAGGAATGGAGTCCAAAAGGTGGTGGGACTTTTCAAACACTTAAGTTGGAGGGGGGGAAAAAGGGAGAAAGAATTAAAAATAAAATATATTCCTTCAAAAAGGTCTATGTAAGGAGAGCCTATGCACAGAAGAACTTTTTTCTGCGTATTACTCTTTTTTTTATGCTCTGGAGAATGAATGTGAGTTCTTCTTTATTTGCCTAAGGATGAAAACCCTCCTAGCCATCTAAGTAATTCTGTCCTAGGATTACCAGTGTGTTGAACCATGTGAGATTTTTCCAGTTGGTATGGTGGTGTGAAGTTTCAGTATGTTTTAGAAGATTTTGGTGTGATTTAGTTGTTGTTTGAAATTTTAATCATGAATTTTTTTGTGTATACCCTATCGCAGCATTGTGGAGTCTAATAGGTCATACTATTACTAAGTTTCCTGACCATACATATTCTTCATATTTGCTAGCCATTCTAATTTTTGTGAGAGGTCACACCATCCTATCTGCAACTGGCCATAAAACATGACTTACTTTTGGCCGTACATTTATCAATAGGTCTGTACCATGTAGACAAGTCATACAATGTCAATAAGGGGCGTTTGAGTGTGTGGGATGATTCGCTACTATTTGGGGCAGTATTCTTGCATTTTTTAATCAATCGTACCACTGTACTAGGCTGTTCTGCAGCAATTAGTAGTGGTTTATGGGGGCTGTACTAGTGCATTTCTGGGCTTGTGTAGAGTTTTCAATGTTTCTTTAGTCTGGGATAAGCATTCTCCTTCAGTTTCAACGTCCAATCAAAGTTCACAATGAATCTTTTCAATCCTGTCATTGACCATGCCATCTGGAGTTGATATTAATTTCATCTGGAGTTGATATTAATTTATTTTGTTGCTTATTTCTGGACTAATCTTTGTTGCAACAGTGATATTTTGTTGATTTGATTTAATTCTCAGTAGTGTAGCTGTTGGTGTTTCAGAATTAATTTATTAGAAGTTTCAGCTCAATGTTTATTGCAAATCTGGATGGTTTTCCGCCAGATAGTAGTTTGCATATTGATCAGATTGTTAAACTGGATAGTTTACCGCCAATATTTTAAATTCTTGTAAGAAGGTCTTGGTCGGTTCATTGCTAGACCCATTGCATTTGCATTTCTTTCCAACCCATTTTGGCATTGATCACGCCTGCATTGTTATCAGCCAATTTGGTTTGATCAGACCTGTTGTAATCTGCCAGTGGCTTTCTACATACACACATACTTGTCCGCTGAAGAGGTGTTGGTTTGGGTCAGCCATGCCGCCTATATGCTTTGGTCGACTATGCCGCCTGTTTATCTTTCCAACATTTTAATCATTTAGTTAGTGTTTCCGAACACTGCATGCTCTCACCTTGCCCACATTGGGATCTGGGTGATCAAAAAGTGCAAGGACTTGCATTTGCATCATTTATATATTGAGAAATTTTCAAAAAACAATTAGTTGGGTTATTACATCCTCTTCAAAAGACGATTGTGGGCTTGGGGTAATCTAGATCTCTTCAATCTCTTCAAACAATCTTCTTCAAAGAATGCATCCATCAAAGGGAGAAAACAATTAGACTCATGAGGGCAAGAGTGGGAACATGAGCCTCTGGTAGTATTGCTTCTGCATTGACCTATAACCCTTCTTTTGGTACAAGCTCACAGATCACTGCCATATGTTCAACTCCTAGCTCTACATTGATGCACATGGGAGATGTTGAAGATGAGGGTGAGCCAAGGCTGGAAAAAAAATTATTGTGTCTTCAAAGGATGAAGCACTCTCAAGGTGTTGCAAGAAGATGTCAAGATCTGACCATGACTTCCATAAATGCTTCCAACGTGATATATGCCCCTAGAGCCACATTATCCTCAAGTAGATCTCAATTTTTCATCCAATTGTGCTATTTCCTTTGTCTTGTCCTGTGCAAGTTCTTCAAACAACCTTCAAATGCAGATAAGAATCTATCAAATGCGTTTTCATCTATTGTGTGGTCAATGCCTTCTTGCTCAATGAAAATAATTGAATCCTCATCATGCTTTGCGAATGCTTCGAGACTTCATCTTCTTTAGCAAACAAATATGCAATTCCCTCAAGATTCGACGTGGAAGATTGTTCATTTTTATCATGGAAGTTGAGCAATGCCTACAAGGTAGAAGAAAAAATCTAACTCTTCATCATCATTTGCTAATGAAGGGGCAAAGATGGGTTCCTGAAACCAAGACACCATTTTTGTCTCCCTCCATGGATTCTCTTTACATACTTTCCTCCTTTCAACTATATGATCTTCCTCAACTCTTTGACTCCACAAACACATGCAATCATTAAATTTGTTTACTCTTTCAACTCAAACTAGTCTATATTGAGAATATCTCATTGTAGAGTCTCCATTGAGCTTATCTTGAAGATGTTGAAGATTACCCAAAATCCTTTGAGGATTTGACCTAGAAGTTATGAGTTGCATCATGCAAACCATCTCCGAACAATTTATAGCATCGTGGTCTTCTGTCACATGGAAGGAACAAAAAGTTATCAAAGTTGTTTTCAAGGGGTGCCTCCAATGCAAGCCTTTCAAGTGGAGGAGGTAATCTGGAACAATCATTTCTATTATTCCTTTGAAGATGTCTTTAGTATTTATGAGTTGGACCATTTTGTTGGAACTATCTTTTTAGGTTTATCACACCGGTCACCACTCTTTGCAAAAGTGGATCAGAAAAACTTAGGTTCATTGGCCTAATGGAGTCTCTTTTGTCTTGCCAATAGTGATCATGTCATCTTCTAATTTGACTACTCGCTCCTAAGCCTCTTCAAGTTCATCAATATCACAAGATTTGATCAAGAAAGCAATTTCTAACAAAAGGGCATTTATAAAGCAAATGCTTAGGAGGATTTTTGGTGAAGGCTTCAAAACATATCCGATTCTTCAAAGCAACATAGTTACCCAAAGACTCGTACCCTGATCCCTAGTACTCATCTCCCACATCAAAAATGTGTCCCTATCTCAAAGACCCATATGGGGAGGTCTCCAAACATTAGGAGACTTCAAATGAAGATTATTTGCATCTCTACACATCTCCAAGAAGCATCCTTTAAAAATTGGGAAGCTTTCTATAAAGGTTCTCAATTATATCATATAAATTACACTGGGTTTTCCCAAAGTACTAGTATGAGGTTGACAAAAGCTAAAAGAACTAAAAAATACATCAAGTGACTTGTAATTTTCTATTTTTTGCATAAAAATTCACAAGTTTTATTGTAGAAGAAAACTTTCTTATCCCAAAGAGGTAATAGTATGAAGAAAAACACTAATAATGCTTGAGAGGTGAAAATGCATTGACGTTTTATCAATTGATTGAAAATATAGTCATCTCCAAGGACCCTATACCATGTTTTTAAACTAATGGCATTCCTCTCCCAATCTCGATCAACCATCTCTAGGTTATTATGATTTAGAATTTAACTTTGTACTTCATGATGATAATTATCAAATATCAATTTAATTAATTTTTGCTTTCATTCACATCTATTTCAATATTTTAAATGTTAACTTATTAATTTTAAGCATTTTTTGTATTTTACATTCTTTAAAGTTGCATATCCATTGTATGACAATTTTTTTTAAAATTTAAATTATATAATTTTTTTTTATTTGTCTTCTCCAATTTTTTTGACAATGGCGTAGCAACACCCATCCCCATCTCTCGTACCAATACCAACCCATGTCTCCTAGTAACTATGATTTACAACCCTATCTAGGTTTTTTGGCTTACTAGGTGTAGATTTTGATTTAGTTTTAAATTCCTTTTATCCATGGTGGTTAGAGTCCTTTGAGCACTTACGATTAGCTATTGTGACAGTCTATCAGATGATTTTGAGTGCTCTTGACCTACTTTGGCCATTCACAAAGCTTCATAGTGTTTACTGCCTAACGAGTCTAGATAAATTATACAGAGTAAAAAGAATATATGAACTGAGAATGGAATAACATTATAATAAAATACTCATTGAATTGGCACAATAGAACTCATGAATATATATTGATTCAAAACTTGCCAAATACAAATCACACCAAAACTGCACTGCCCGATACAATGAAATGAGAAGTATATATAGGCGCACACGGTTGCCTGGATGGCCAACCGTCGACAATGACAACACACATCAAGAGATAACTACTCACCGACCATAACTAAAACATAACTAGTATAAAGTACTGATTACATTATCCCCCCAAAAAAACTTAGTCCTCTTCCAGACGACTGCAATACAAAACTCTCAGAATATCCCTCAGCTACACTACTATGAAGTAGGGGGAGGGGTAGTGGATGTCCCTGGAGGTGTAGTTGCTAACGGAGTCGCTACTGATGGAACTGAAGCTGAAGGGGAAACCATCTGACGCAACCGATACACCTCCTCCGTATGCTGTTGCAAGTGGTGAGCTGCTATGATTTGTTTGTCCCTCGTCAACCGCACCATCTGAACGGCTTCCTCCAACTACTTCCTGGTTCTGCTGTGTGTTGCCTGAAGGTTGGCCAACTGGTGTGCCGTGTCTGCCAACTATTGTGTCATGCTAGCATTGGTGCTCACTAAATCCTTCAACTCTTTCTGGGTCAGCTCATGAATGTGCTAAAGGTCTGTGAATTCCTTTTCCTTTGCTGCCAGCTCTCTAGTTCTGTCTCACACCTACCTCCAGTGCAATTGCCCTATGCTTCTCGGATTCTGTCAACTCAGCTTGCTAAGCAAGCTGCCTCTGAAACTAGACTGTTTGCTAATCCGCCGCCTCTCAAAGGTTCTTACAGACTAAGGCAGCTTCATCCATTTTCTTATTGCATACAATCTATTGCTCCATTCTTACTCTTGTTGGTAGAACAGGGCTCAGAAATGATCCTCAATGCTGTAGAGTGTTGCGAGCACCTCTCCATCGCTACCTCCATGATCGTAGTTGATTGTCATTGATGTCAAAAAGGTGTTGTGTTGATGATACAGATACATCATATAGGAATCGTCAGGTAATGGTGTCAATTCATCTTCACAAGTTTGGAATTAAGTTGCTATGATGTCTTGGGAGGTTGTCTTACATTCATCAAAGGTTTGTATTTAATTATAGGGAGCTTGAATTCGGAGGGGAGCACAAATATTTATTTGAAGACCCATATTTAATATTATAAAGAAGAAATTATTTTTCAAAGAGGAGTTTGCCATCAAATGTCTTTGAAATTTAATACATATTTAAAAAGGGGGAGCAAGTAATTTAAGAAAAGCATTCATTTGCTTTTATCAAATAGTTAATAATTCTAAAGGAGGAAAGATTTTTAAGTTTTTGAAAAAGCATGGTATGGATTTATGAGTGAAAAGCTTTATTCATTAAAAAGCTTTATTCATTAAAAAGGCTTCTATAAATTAGAAAAGGCATCGAATTTTTAAGGAGCATGGTATATATTTCAAGGAGGGAGCCCGATTAAATTAAATTTGAAGACCATGCTTTGAAAAACATTTTTCAAAGATTCCTTAATTTATTTAAAATTTCTTTTTAAGGAGAGCATGTCTTATGGAAAGAATTGAAGTATTTTTGTGGCATTAAAATATGCTTTAAGAAAGGAATTTTAAAAGCATTAAAAATGCTCTATAAAAATGAAGAGATAGTTTCACGTTTAAATGGGGAATATGCATATATATTTAAATGGAGAAAAGCATCATTTTAAATGGATGGTGATGAAGTTAGAAACTTTTTATTTCTTGGAGGATAAGGAGATTTTTTTTAGTGCTTTTAAATAAGGCAATTTCCTTGTGGAGATTTTTCATGACAAAAAGGATAAAACAGATTTATTTCCTTTTTAAAGTGCAAAGAAGTCCAAGAGTGCTTGAAGATAGAATTTTTTATTAAAAGATGATTTTGTTTTTTTTGCTTTTCTCAAATTGAAAGAGAATGATTTTTTTAAGAGGATAAAGATATTGAAGATTGACTTTTGAGGAGATTTTTTTTAAGGCAAATATTTATGGAGAATTGAAGATATATTTTTGAAGAATAGATTTCCGACAGGGAATGAAGAAAAATGAAGACATTTTTTATGGTGGACATTATTTATTTTCTTTTGCAAGAAGATGAATAAATATTTGCAAAGGGAAATTGAATTGCTTTTTATTTATGCTCAGAATATGAAGAGTCTTGTTGAAAAGAAAATGAAGGATTTGAAGAAGATGAAAAAGATTTTTGTCAGAGAGAAGATGAAAAGATTGAAAAGTCTTTGAAGTAATTATGCACAGATTAATATGAAGATTTTTATTCTTGCAGGAAAATAGTTTTTGCAGATTGAAGAATACAAAAAGAATATTCAAGATGATGAAAAGTTATACAGAGAAAATATGAAATTGATTTTATTTTATAGAGATGTAATTTGTTGGTTCAGGATTTCTTGCAGGTGGATATGAAGAGGATACAAATAAAAGAGTTTTTATTTTCTCCTACATGACACTGATTGAAATATGAAAGGTCATAAAAGATGAATTTGATTTTGCAGAGAAGAGGAACATCAAGAGTCTGTTCATTAACAATAATTTTTCAGGTGCATTGATGCAACTTTATAAATAGACAAAGATGAAACATACAGAGTATGCAGTGTTGTTGTGTGGATCAGCATTCCAGGTTGAATATATTTTGAATATCCTCTTGAAGAGAAAATTCAGATGATGAGAGAAGTATGGTCATATGACAGACACATGTGAAAGAAGAAATGATTTGTATCGAAACAGAGAATCCCTCTGAGTTCTTGATTTTGAGTATATGTTAGGGGTTGGTGCTCCTTGAAGTTAGTGCTTTTAAATGAATTAGGGGTTGGTGCTCCTTGAAGTTGGTGCTTCTAAACATTGTAACCAGTGAGGTTTTTACTTAAGCCAGTGAGGCATTTTGAGTGGTTTTTCTACCCCTGGAGGGTTTTCCACTCTGTAATTTTCTTGTGTCATAATCTCATGTCTTGATGTCTTCCATAGCTTCATTTACCGAATATGATTTATGTGATTAATCATTTGTTGATTAATTGTTCAAGCAAATAGTAGTTTAATTCTGATAAATCATATTTGTCAATTTTGGAAAATTGTAAAAATAATACAACACTGATTCACCCCCCCTCTCAGTGTTGTCCTGGACTCCTACACTCCAAATCCGGGGATAAATCTATCTGGCCTCCAAGCACGATGCATCTCTTCTGTGCTAACACTCGACCATCCCCTACCTCTAAAAATGCGCATGAACTCAGCTGGGGCGTCGTTCATGACAAAGTTCTCTATCCTTCGTACCTCGTTGAGAACTGCTAGTAAATGTCAAGTATCTACTATCCTGAAAATATCTGCTACCTACTGGATAACAGCTCCAATGGATCCGAGATCTTGCACATATCTGAGGACTATATCGAGTGGGTCATTCTCGTTCGATTGGGATATGTAGATCGTCATGTCCGCGGGTCTCTCCGAACTAGTAGAAGTCTCCTGAGTGCTCCGAGAATTGGTAGCAACCCCTTCTCCGACAGAATCACTATGTATCACAACTGTCCCAGGTACTTGCTCAATTGGAAGTGACGGAGCTGCCTCAATTCCCTATGTAGTCGGCTCAATTCCCCGTGTAGTTGGTGGTGTAGTAGATATCAGCTACTTAGCATTATCTGGCAAGTCACGTGTTGGACTCAGGCAGACTATGTGAAATCTGAGAAGGTGCTCCCAATAGTTGTAGCCAGGTATCAACCTGAGTTGAACTCTCTAGCGACCCTCCATCCAATGGAGTGATGTCCCCAGAAGGAAGAGGAGCTGGATTATCACTCAGCAGTGTCACAATATGTCCCCAAGCTACATGAGTAGAACTTGGGTGAGTACTCGTAGGGGTGTCTGCTGGCACATCATCCACATGTACATGACTCACTTAGAGCACTTTTTTGAGCAGAAGTATCCCTTCGCAACGCAACATCAATGCACTCTCACCAATCGGGACTACAATGTCGTCTAGAGAGCGAAGAATGGCTGAGGTTGATGAAGCAGCCTCAAAGCAATCCTCTTCCTCTCCCTCTGCACTATACGAAGCCTCGGAAGATGACTCTAATACTGGTTGTTTCCTCTTCCTGTTGATTTTGGACTCATCCCCTTTTCCACCTTGTACTGGGGCCTTCACATTTGTCCATCTAAAAATGGTCGACCAAGTTGGGTCATACTCGTCATCCGACTGGAAGGGTCATCTTGCCAATGAAGGCACCTATGTATAAATGGCGTCCAAAAACAAAGCAATGGCGTGTTGAGTCATGTAAAAAGACTTATACATCATTTTCATGAACTCATGAATCCGCTCAGATAAAACTGCCACCCAATTGTATAATGCTCCCTGGCTGAGACCTACCATGTAGTCTGTCATCCAGAAGGGAATATCCGATGAGCGGGTGGCTCCTGTCAACCTGCCTCTGATCAAGTCCATTATGCACCTCCATTCATCATTGGCTAAGTGATCCTGACGCAACCCTTGGTTGCATGTAGCCTTCAACTGTGCTTTTTCTTTTTCACTTAAGTCCCTTCTACAGATTTTTTCCATTATTGCTTCCCTGTGACCCGCTATCACTTTCTGCTTGCCAACGGTGAATCCCTGGCGAGGGGTACCCATTACCCTCTCAAAGTCTGCTGGTGTAAACGTGATTTTTATACTTACATTCATGAATCTGATAATAGTTTGCTTGGTGCGTGCATTGTAGTTTGACACCATACTTCGCAGCAATGTTTCAAAATCCTAGAAATTAAAGTAGGGCATTTGTATTACCTTATCCCCCTGTGCTTTTTGGAGTGCAATCTTTAATGGATGGTCTGCAACATGGTTTGTCCACCATATCCTGCTTTCAACTGTCGTTAGACTTTCCCATTGTAGAGATTCTCCTGTGAGCTTCTCTTTGCCCTTCCCCTTCTGTAACTGTTGCTTCTTTTGCCCTGAAGTATCCTCGCCAACCTTTGGCCTATATTTTGCTAGTGATTGTTCTTTGATTATCTTCCTTGCCATTGTTCTTTTTGTAGCTTTTTTCCTTCCTATAGCTATCCTATAGCTTTCACTTTCCCTATAGCTTTCACCTGTTTGTCTTATTCACTGCTGAAAATACTGTTGTTTGCTTTTTATATTGCCAAAAAAAATCAATTATGGTAGTTAGGTATAGGTTTTGAGACTTATCAAGAATGAATAGATCTCTAACCTTTCCAATTTGTATGGCAGTGATAATCTCCTGAGATTACTGGCAATTCATAGCCACACGGCGAATGAAAATGGAGTCGTCTATTGTCCGGTCAGCGAAAAGAAGTATGGCATAGAGGATTCGTACGGTGCTAGGGAATAGACTCGTATGAACAGTCACAAAGACACTTTGATCTGAAGATTAAAGTCGTACGATGATGGAAGAAATTCAGCAAAGCAAACCCGTACGGACTTAGCACAGAAAAAAACAACACTCGTTGAAGTTGTACAGTTGCAAAGAATTGGAAGAGGGATTCGTACAGCTATGAAGGAGAAACCCATACGGCAAGGAACTCACTTCATATGGCAAAAACTGAACACTTCGTATGGCAGAAAATGAATACTTCGTACGGCAGAAACAATCAAAGGCTTATGACTCATACAGTATGATGAGAGACACCAGGAATTACTCGTACGGTAGCAGGAGAGTATGGTGCTGAGCAAGGTACAACTCGTACAGCGAGTGATAGAAGGAATTCGTACGACATAGAGACTCAACTCATATAGCATTGGAAAACTGCAGAATTCGTATGGCTTTGAAAACCCTGACTCGTACGGCGACAAAAAAAACTTCATTTGTACGGCCTCTTTCTCCTTTACTCGTACGGTGGCAGGAAATAAACTCGTACAGCAGAATTAAGCAATTAATGAAGTCGTACTACATTGATTCGTACGGTGTGGGTTTTATTCACTTTTATTTTATTTTATTTTTTCCAACTTTCCTTTTTTTTCACTTTTTTTTTTCAATTTTTCTATTTTTTCATTCTAATTTTTCTTTTCCCATTTTTTGACTTACCAATTTGGTTGTTTCGGACTTTTGGAACCTCGCCATGTCCCCACTTCTTTTCTCTTTCTCGTCCTCTTCTAGAACCTGGATTTCCGTCATGTGTCGGAAGATACAATCCCCGTATGTCTTTCTTAGACAGTCGTTAGAAAATTCGTCAACTTCTTCCAATTCAAAAATTTGATCAACTAACACCAATTGGTCTTTACCGCTTATCAAGTTCAGCCTGGGTTCTTGGATCCACTGGAAGGTTTTGCCATCCTTATTCATTTTGAGATGTTTAGTTCTATACTTTGCTCTCCAAATCCGACTTCTCAAGAGCGGTGTACTCCGAGGTGGCCCATCTAGCAAGTTTCTCTCCCTTAACTCTTGGATTTCATTATAATGGACAGAGCGTTCAATGATGAACATACTTTCAGCTACGTACTCTCTGTGGTGGGACCTTTACTTCTTTTGGTAACAAGAATTCAAATTTTTCTCTTACCTTATTGCATTCTGCAATCCACTCGTCCCATGCTACTTCTTCGACATCTTGATTCTCTTGATTTGCCAAGGGGTCAAATTGGTTGTCTTAAATTATGCCTTCTCTCACCCCAATGTAGGGTGAATATAGCCTCCAATAATTATCTTCGATCCTTATTGAGCGAACTCTCGGTCCAAAGAACCCGATGACTTGTTCCAAATGTGTGCTAGAAAAAGCTACTCCGTCGATCTTGGTGTTTGTCTCTCTCCACCAGACATTCCTCTACTCCTTTGAACCCAAACCTGCCTCGTTCGTGTTTGTGTTCGCAAGTGGTACTATCTTCCTTCACTTCATTTCTGCACTCCATGAAATTTATGGCTATTGTTTCTTGTCTTTGTTTGTAAGTTTTCAGTTTTGATCTGTTCACTGCGTCCTTGATTGGAGTGCCATCTAAGTTGTCGAGTTTTATAGACCCATTTCCAAGTACTTCCAGTACTCGAAACAGTCCCAACCAACGTACTTTGAACTTCCCGGGCTTGATTTCGTTGCGACTGTTATATTTCAGAACTAACTGCCCAGGTCGAAAGTCCATTCTCCGAAGGTGCTTATCGTGCCAATATTTCTGCCGCTTTTGCATGACCTCCGTCGACCATTGAGCTAGAACTCTCCTTTCGTCAAGCTTATTCAAATGGAAAAATCTCTCTCAAACTTTATGTATCCCTCAGTCAATTCTCCACGACTATCCGTAAACTCGGAACCAAATACTCCACTGGCACCATGGCCTCCTGGCCATACATTAACTGGAAGGGCGTATGCCCTATCGTCACTTTGTAAGTTGTTCTATAGGCCCATAGTACGGCCGGTAATCTCTCCTCCCAGTCTGTTCCCTCAATACCGCATGACTTATGGATCACCGACACCAGCACTTTATTGGTTGATTCTGCCTGTCTGTTTGCTCTCGAGTAGTACGGGCTTGATAGTGTATGAAATATCTCGAACTCTGATGTCATGAGCCATATGACGTGGTTGACGAAGTGTCCCCCACGATCACTTGTCAGTTGAATTGGAATCCCGTACTTGGTGACTATTTGCTCATATATGAATCTTGTCATACTTAAGGTTGTATTATCTTCAAGTGCTCTTGCTTCGGCCCACTTGGTCAAATATTCAATTACTACCACTATGTATCGGCATCTATGCAACTGGCTAACTTTTAGTGGCCCTATGAAATCCAATCCCCATCTTTCAAATAACTCCTGGAGTTGTGATGGCAACAGAGGCATATAGTCCCTTCTCAATGGTTTTCCTACCCTTTGGTAGGTGTCACATCCGATCATCCATTCCCGAGCATTCGTATGTAGTGTTGGCCACCATAATCCAACCAACAAGACTTTCCTCGCCGTGGCATCCGGTCCCATGTGTCCCCCAACAAGACCTTTGTGGGCTTCCTCAAGTACCCCTCTTATTTCTTCTTCCATTACACATCTTCTCAGAATGTGATCAGGCCCCATCTTATAGAGGAGCCTGTTTATTAATTGAAATGACTTGCTTTTGAGGGCGAGCTTCCTTCTTTCACTGGCCGACATGTCTTGAGGGAAGGTTGACGTTGACAAATATTCACCAATCCTTTCATATCAAGGCAGTAGGGTTGCTATCTGGAATAGGTGGGCATCGGGAAAGTCCTCATTCACTCCCGCAATCGGTTCTCCCGACTTGATACATGACAACTAATCCGCTATCACATGAGTTTTCCCAGGTCGCATGATGATCGTGAAGGTAAATTCTTGCAGCAGCAGTAGCCACCTACTGATCCTTCCTTGTATTATGGGCTTGTTTACCAAGTACATAAGAGCCTGGTGATCCACATAGAAAGTAAATGGCGTTGCCAGTAGGTAATGTCTAAATTTTTGAATTGAGTAGACCATCCCAAGTGCCTCCCTCTTGGTCGTACTATAGTTCATTCAACCTTCGAGAGCAATCCGCTAGCAAAAAATACTGGGTGGTCGAGGCCTTGGGGTCCCATGTAATATCCCGCAGGCTGACAGTGGGTGATGTGCCCCACCGGGTGGGAGATGGGCCCCACCAAAGGGAGATGAGCCCCTTCCTAGCGCTTGTGGCCCAAGGTCTCCTCATGTACGCTCCGGCGGCGATTAGGAGATGAGCCCTTTCGCTGGCCCTTAACGTCGATGGGCACCATTCACCACCAGTCCGGGCTTTTGGCGTAGTGGTTGCCTACAATGGTGTCAGATCTGGTTTTCTTGCCAGCCTGTTGGAGTTCTAACTTTTGCTGCAGTTTCCTCAGTTAGTATTCAACATTTCAGGAGCTAAAAGTTTTGTTCAGTGGTTGCAAATCATGAAGCCACTCACAAAAGGTGAAATTTTGAAAGAATACCAAACAATGGGAGCAGAGTTGCATGATTTAATCTCATTTGCAGAATTCATGGATGTTAAGGTAGGAGTAAGGCTTTACCATGTAGGTGAGGATCTTGAAGACCTATATTAGCCAAAAGATGTTCTTCTCAATACTTTGGAGGAAGTTCTGGGTTGCTTATACATAGTGAATCAATCACCTTCTCAGGGAATGCAAGAAAATATGAAACCTTTAGTGACTTCCTTGGGGAAGAGAAAATTCTTGAGACACAAAGATAATGATGTAAGACTACTTGTTGCTTCTTGTTTAAGTGAAACATCACTTGCTCTTCTCCAATCTTGAAGTCATCATGAAATGCTGGCACTAGCTACTGTAAAATCCATTCTAAAGATTTCTAGATACTTCCCCTGTAGAGACCTCTTGTTTCTCCTTTTTGTTTTGTGATGTAGACCCTTTAAAAATGGATGGTATATACCGTGCTAATCTATCTATGGTTGCAGGGTGTGAAAGCAATTCACCCATCCTTTCCTGAATTTGTCTGAGCTTCTCCAACTCTTTCATCGTGACATTTGACTACTTCCTGGACAGTCATGTTGTTCAACTGAACTTCCGAACTGCAGCTGAAACTTACACAACAGGTTGGCAGGAAACCACTCTGATACCATTATAATATTCCTTGCTGGTTCTGACATCGAAATGCTGATTAGAGGCTCAAGGAATATCGTCAAACACTTTGCATACAATGTCTATACTTGCTGGTACTATGTTTCAGTCTGATTTGTTCTTGTTTGGATATGATTTCAATGCTCCAAATTGATGTTTGAATGCAAGATTGATTGACAATGCAATAGGAATGATATACTATCTGTTTTTGACCTTTTTCATACAAATAAGTGACTGAAATTAACTTGTACAGCTAGCTGACATATTGTCAAAGACTTTCCATGCATCCTAAGATAGCCAATATGCACCTTCAGCAACTAGGCATTAATGCAAACACTTGACATGCATCTATTCAATTCCCAAATGAAGGTACAGCAAGGACACATGTAAATCTCTATGCAAATAGTCACTTACAACCAATAGGCATTTCATCAAACATATGGCATGCAAAGTAGTAAACAAGACATGAGCAACAAATACATGAGCCTTACACCCAGAAACTAAATATGCAACTTATCACTCCTTTATTGTTGTGCCAATTACTATAATGCTGATGCAGATCTGAGAAACCAAGATTCTTGGCTTACAATTATGCAACTTCCAGAATCTATTAGCAACAATAACCCTATTCTATATACTAAACATGTTGCAAATAACATGAGAGAACCTGATTACATGAAGCTCTCCCAAGAGATGACAATATGGCAGCCTTTAGATATGCAATGATGATTCTTTTGAGCCAAATCGTGGTATCTTCAGCTAGCCGCCCAATGACTGGAAAATGCAATCAAAATTATTTAAATGCAGAACTGTCCCTAGTATGGACAAAATGATGGGCACTAAAATCTGCAACTCACTCTCTAAACATCACCAAATCGATTCTTCATAAATTTGGCCAAAGGCCACAAAATTAGCAATGCAAGCACAAGTTGAACTTCTTAAATGAAGCCCACAACTGGTAATAATCTCAGCTGATAGTTTCACAGCCTCAAAATTGCAGAACCAATGAGAGTTTCGTTCCCAAAGGTCCAATAATGGCAAAAACCCTAGCTGGTTCCTTCTCCAAAAAATTCTTCCAAACACATCTTGGCTTCAACCCTCCCCCCTTAATATACTTTTTTCTCCTCATGAAGTCGGCCCATCTAGAAGCTTCCTTTTTATTAAAATACTATTTTATTTGCACTTTTAATAATATTAAAATATGACCTTATAAATAATAAATTGAAATGGCCCCCTTTTTAATGACACGTGACCCCTCAAGTCATAAAGTGCAAATATAACGCTTTATCATAAGAAACTCCTTATTCAACCAAACCAACGGAATACCGAAATTGACACTACCCACATTTCACATTCAGATGCCCTGCCATAAATAGTAACCCCGTCTGAATGACTTACTAAAAATAGTAAGTATGAGAAATTGAGTTCTGAAACCTCTGCAAAGGCCAAGCCTAAACCTCATTGAACCCTAGAGAAGAAACCACACTGATACCCGCCCAACAAGGCCCTCTAACCACCTGCGTTAGCCTACGAGGGCCTAGAATAGGCTAAACCACCCAAAAACCACAACTGCCTAAAATGGGGACATTACAGTCCGCCCTCCCTGAAATTGCTTGTCCCCAAGCAATCTCAACTGCCAGAAGAAAACCCTCCAGAAGTTCACTCCACCTGGATCCCAAATCTAGAAAGGAAGTCTGCCATGTCTGATATCCTCTGACTTCCTCTGCGCAAATGTGATCTCATCTTCACCGTGCCAAAAGTGGTGCAGATTTCCACTGGGACCCCCGTTTTTAAGCTCCGATGTTTTGCCTTCAGTCCTGAATGGTGTTTTAGGACTTTTCTATGATGGAGTCTGGCAGTGATCTGGAAGGAGGTTTCTATCATGACAAGCTCAACTCAACATGAAACCTTGGCACCTTGATAGAAGTTGATATCTTGACCCTCAAAGTGACTTGAACTTAGGAAATATTGCAAGGAAGGGCTATAATAACCCAAGGTGCCAGTATGCTCTTGAAGGGACCCAAATGTGCGCCTCCATTAGAACTAGCCTCAAATCATCTCAAACCATGGCGCCCTGCTAGGAAATGATGTTTTGACTCTTAAAGGACCTTAAACATTGAGAATTTTGCAAGAGAATGGACTAAGTTAGGCGCAACTTCACACTTGTAGAGACCTAGAAATGCGCCTTGACATGAGAGTGCCTAAACCAATGATAAAGTGCACCTAGAGAAGTCTTAACATTTCTTGAGTGCTAAGCATTGATCAAGCTCACAGAATACATCCCAAAACTAAGGCACATTTTTACCTCTATTCCACCCTATTTTTACGCCTAAGTAAGAATATAGTTGATTTCATGAGCTTTGAGGATATTTAAGTGTTTGGAACTTCTCCTTGAGTCCGCATCATGTTTTGAATCAATAGAAGTTGAAGTGAACATCTGTCTATTCCTAGGCACAATTTCACATCTGGACAGTCACCAAAGTGCGCCTAAGCAAAAGAAGCTTGGAACTTGAAATTTGATATCACCTTGAGGTAAGAAGCCTTCTATGCACTAAATTGAAACCATAAGTTGAAGCATGATCATCACCTAAGTAGTCTAGGCACACTTTCCCACCTCTAGAGACCAGTTTTGGCGCCTTGGAAACAAAGTGCATGTAAACATGAGAATGAGCGCCTAGGGATGTAGTCTTCTCCTAAGAGTTTAAACAAGTATTTGAAATCATCAGAGTGCCAAAAAACAAGCCCAAGTATGTGAGGCGCAAATTCACACCTGGACAAACCTAAATGAGCGCCTCAAGATTTGAAGGCATGAAATAATGTTGGGGAGACCACACTTTGTCAGAAATAAGCATCTTCAAGTATCAACAAGAGTTTGAGGTCATAAAATACACTAACTGTATGTAGGCGCACTTTAGCCTCTCTGCAAGCCCAAATCTGCGCCTCAAGGAAAATCCTAGGAATTCACATTAGGAGTTGAGCGCCTTGAGAAAGGAGGAGCATTCTAAGACTTTCCCAATGATTTGAAATCATATAAGTAAAATATGAAGCCAGTTGATGAAGGTGCATTTTCCTGTCTCTGCAAACCTCAAATTGTGCCTTAGGAAGAAATCACATGAATTTACATCACTAAGTGAGCACTTGGGAGGGAGAATCGTTTTAAGACATCTTTAATTGTTTGAGATATAAAAATGATGAATGTAAAGCCATTTGATGCTAGGCGCACTTTTGCATTTCTATGGACCTAGATGTGCGCCTAGGCTTGGAAAGGCTATTGAATGTTTAAAATGATTCCTTTGTGTTTATCAATAGTCTAATACATTGCTTTCTTTGTGTTGCAAGAGTTGACATTGGAGCAAGGCGCTTGGAATCACCTTCAAGCAAAGGAGTAAAGTGAAGAGGTAGCCACTGCAGAGGAGATATCTCGTTACCCCTCCACGAGATCACTTCGAGATCATCATGCTACTACACTTCATCATTTGCATCAAGAGAAGACATTCATCCATCACTTCAAGTTCTTCCTCAATCTTCAAGTCTCCAAGAGAAGTCTCCTACTTCATGTCATCATCATCTACACTACTCTCTACAAAGAAGCATTCAAAAAAAAGATCTACATCCTACAAAGAGAAGAAGTATCACACAAATGAGCAACATGTATCATACACATCCGACTTACAAAAGACACAAGGCAAGATCAACAAGGATACATTCCCAAACGTTCAAGTTCAAAGCAATCACGTTCGAAGACATCACTCAGATGATGCAATTTGGGAATATGCCAAAAGCAAATTGAATAAACTATTGGAATCCATGAGAGTTGCTGAGGTGGCACCTACGTGGCATGCGCATCATCCTCACCAATCAAATGTCGCACGTCATCCTTGTCCAAGTACATTGTACTTGCATGCACAAACAAGAGGATAAGGGCGCTCCAAGGGAGAAGACTTCCAACTCATCATCCTCATCACCTTGGCAAGTGTGCCTTGCTTCTCTTTTCTTTTCTATGTACAAAATGCTAAAAATAGGCATAATTGCCTTGTTGTAACGATCTGGGCTGTCCATTCACAAATCAATCTCGGCCGTCGGTTGTATTTTGAAAAACTATATAAAGGCTTTGTTGTCTCATTTGTAAGGGGTTGTTAGTTGGTAGTTAGTAAGCAGTAGAGTAGAGGAGTAGAGTAGGAAGAGACTCTCGAAATTCTCTGAGAGTACTTGAAGTTGTTGTAAATATTTCTCAAGATTAATGCAATGACATTGGAGCATTGGAGCTTGGTGCTAAGTGTTGTCTTGTGGAATAACATGGTTTCTTGTATCTTGATGAAATGGAGAGATGTTTCTAAGTAGATTAATAGTAGAGTAGTAGCTCATTGATGTAATGCATGTATGTATTGAATATTTGATCAACTCCTAGCTCATGCTTTTGACATCCATTGCTGGTGGAATGTTGTGTAAAGCTAGTTTGAACTTCATTATAATTTGCTTAAGTTCAGTTGTGGAGACGTATTCAAACTGCGCCAGTTGTGGGTGTTTGAATGAAAGTTCACAACATGAAAACCATTCGCTAACCTTAGGAGATTGCATCTACTCCATGTAGTTGTAGGCATTCTTGGCGAAGTGGAGTTAGGTTTATTTAAGGAGTTTGTCTATTCATGCATCATCATTGCCTCATTGACCTTAGATTAGTTTCTCTAAACCCTTACCTTTTTCCTTTTCTTTATTATTGAGACATTGTGCAAACATCATCCACACTGACAGGAGAAATAAGCTGAGCGAAGCAAGAAGTCTACGTGAGTCCCTTTGTGGAAACAGCAATATCACATCATATCAACTGAGGCTATCCTATGAGCAAGTTGAGAACCAACATACTGGAACCTTGGAGATAACCCACTGGATCACATCGTTTAGCTTTTGGGTATCTTTGTTCAAGAGAGGATAGATTACCTTAGTAATTTATTCTAAGTTGCATGTGCATAAAAAACACATCAACAGGACCCATCCAATACACAGTGCCAAACCTGTCGCCGCCCGGATCCCAATACAAATGAACCTCACATCCATCCACCATAAAAAGACATGAATATCTGGGAGCATCCACAACACAATATCTCTCTACAACCTCTGTGAAACTCCCATGGATGTTATAACAAACTAAGCCATCATGCCCACTGCCACTACGACCTCCCTGAAGCCCTATCTCCAAAAGAAACCCAAAAGTGGCAAACTCTATCAGGTACTCATCTGCATGATGGTAATTCCACCTCTGATCCTCCAAGTAATCCCTTGCAAACAACTGAGTCGGGTACTTGCAGCCTCTAGTCCCATCTTCTGAAGATGGGAACTCTCCATCCCACAATGGATGGTACAAGTCCTGAGCCAATCCACACCGACGCATCAACAAATCCTCCATGTGTGGACTAAAGGAGAAGTGATGAGCGCTCCTAACTATGCAGTCAAGGTAGAATGCACCAACCTGTGTCAGAGGCTGACCATCATAGTCATGGGAAATACTCACCTCGTCACTCTCATCACTGGAATCGAGAGATGGCTCACATCTCCGATTCTGAGGGACTGGCTGGGTAGGTACTCTGAAAGACCTCTCCGCAAACCCAACTACAAAATCCCGGTCAGATAGCAACTGAAGGTAATCTGACTTAATTCCCTCCAAAGCACACACTATGGTCTGCAGACTAGATATGGAAGTACCAACTACTACCCCCGTCCGCCTTTCCTCCAATTGTGCTGACCACAGGAGGTGCTCCACAAACTTATGTGTGCTGTCGAAACAAGATAAGGTTTGGACAACCCTGTCCTCAGTAACTATCAACTACTCCTTGAGTCCTGGTGACTCAATAGGCTCACACCAACCATCCACCTCAACCAAGGCATTACCCGAACTACCGGCAAATGTAGGAGACATGCTCCCACCCGTAGACGCTCTACAATCCTCAAGCAAATGTGATCAGGCAGCGTGTTGGTCCAACACATTAGTCACACATGACTCTGCCTCCTTAGCACAAGTCTCTCCAATAGCAATCTCTACTCCACCAATGTAGAGACTGGCACCCCTATCATGAGATGTCATGACAGCCCTGGATGACTATATTTTCACTGTGGTTGATGCTGAACGAGCCAAACTCACTTCCTCACAAATCTTGACAATCTGAAACTGGGACTCCCGAAGAGCCTCCTGAGTGCTCTTCAAGGAATTCTCCACGACCATAAGCTCATCAGTAAGCTTATCCACTTCCCTTTCTTTCCCCTTGAGTGCATCAAGACAAATCTCACCAAACATGAGTAGGTGATCCCTATTCGAGAGTAGTTGCATGTAATTGGACTTCGTTCCCATCAATGCCTCTCTGAGAGCATGATAACCTACAAGGGAAAGACCTCCTTCGGGATTGTTCTGTATTCCCGGAATCCTCCAGCAATATTTAGCCATCAACTAAATAGTGTCGTCCAAGTGTCTAATGGCTACATCAATTTGGTCCTCGTTTACCCTCAGTTGTCCCACCAACTAACTGTACTCCTGGGACTCATTAACATCATGCACTTTTTCTGATGTATAATCAGCACTATGATATGAAGTTGTATCGTCTTCACTCACTGTTTCATACCCATCATCATGTGTAGTCAAAACACTAGTGGCTGCTCCACTAAGTAAAGGATCAACTTTCACATCCACCTTTCTATCTTGGGCCTCCAATATTCTTTCATATGTATGAATAACATTCATCGAACCACAATCTGATTATTTACCATGATAGGATGAAGCAATGCTAGACTCACCTAATGAAGCATCACAAGAAACCTTATCTTCATGTAGCTGTTCTAATGCAACTGGTTTATCTTCAAACATCACTTGCTCTTCTCCAATCTTCAAGTCATCATGAAGCGCTAGTCACTAGCTGCTCAAAACATCACTTGCTCTTCTCCAATCTTGAAGTCATCATGAAGCGCTAGTCACTAGCTGCTTTAAAAATGGATGACATATACCGTGCTAATCTGTCTATGGTTGCAAGGTGTGAAAGCAATTCACCCATCCTTTCCTGACTTTGTTTGAGCTTCTCCAACTCTTTTATCATGACATTTGACTGCTTCCTGGAAATAGTCATGTTGTTCAACTGAACTTCCGAACTGCAGCTGAAACTTACACAACAGGTTGGCAGGAAACCACTCTGATACCACTGTAATATTCCTTGCTGGTTCTGACATCGAAATGCTGATTAGAGGCTCAAGGAATATCGTCAAACACTTTGCATACAATGTCTATAATTGCTGGTACTGTGTTTCAGTCTGATTTGTTCTTGTTTGGATATGATTTCAATGTTGCAAATTGATGTTTGAATGCAAGACTAATTGACAATGCAATAGGAATGATATACTATCTGTTTTTGACCTTTTTCATTCATATAAGTGACTGAAATTAACTTGTACAGCTAGTTGACATATTGTCAAACACTTTCCATGCATCCTAAGTTAGCCAATATGCACCTTCAACAACTAGGCATTAATGCAAACACTTAACATGCATCTATTCAATTCCCAAATGAAGGTACAGCAAGGACACATGTAAATCTCTATGCAAATAGTCACTTACAGCCAATAGGCATTTCGTCAAACATATGGCATGCAAAGTAGTAAACAAGACATGAGCAACAAATACATGAGCCTTACAACCAGAAACTAAATATGCAACTTATCACTCCTTTATTGTTTTGCCAATTACTATAGTGCTGATGCAGATCTGAGAAACCAAGATTCTTGGCTTACAATTATGCAACTTCCAGAATCTATTAGCAACAGTAACCCTATTCTATTTACTAAACATGTTGCAAATAACATGAGAGAACCTGATTACATGAAGCTCTCCCAAGAGATGACAATATGGCAGCCTTTAGATATGCAATGGTGATTCCTTTGAGCCAGATCGTGGTATCTTCATCTAGCCGCCCAATGACTGGAAAATGCAATCAAAATTATTTAAATGCAGAACTGTCCCTAGTATGGACAAAATGATGAGCTCTAAAATCTGCAACTCACTCTCTAAACATCACCAAATCGATTCTTCATAAATTTGGCGAAAGGCCACAAAATTAGCAATGCAAGAACAAGTTGAACTTCTTAAAGGAAGCCCACAACTGGTAATAATCTCAGCTTATGGTTTCATAGCCTCAAAATTGCAGAACCAATGAGAGTTTCGTTCCCAAAGGTCCAATAATGGTAGAAACCCTAGTTGGTTCCTTCTCCAAAAAATTCTTACAAACACATATCAATTCCTAGATGAATTGAGCTTGGCTTCAACCCTCCCCCCTTAATATACTTTTTTCTCCTCATGAAGTCGGCCCATCTAGAAGCTTCCTTTTTATTAAAATAATATTTTATTTGCACTTTTAATAATAGTAAAATATGACCTTATAAATAATAAATTGAAATGGCCCCCTTTTTTATGACACATTACCCCTCAAGTCATAAAGTGCAAATATAACGCTTTATCATAAGAAACTCCTTATTCAACCAAACCAACGGAATACCGGAATCGACACTGCCCACATTTCACATTCAGGTGCCCTGCTATAAATAGTAACCCCGTCTGAATGACTTACTATAAATAGTATGAGAAACTGAGTTCTGAAACCTCTACAAAGGCCAAGCCTGAACCTCATTGAACCCTGGAGAAGAAACCACACTGATACCCGCCCAATAGGGCCCTCTAACCACCTGCATTAGCCTATGAGGGCCTGGAATAAGCTAAACCACCCAAAAACCACAACTGCCTAAAATGGGGACATTACATGTAGCGTCAGCATGGTGGTTCTTTCCTAAGATTGACATGGGACCCTAGGATCATTTTTGGTTTTAGTTGGACCAGTCTGATGATTGTAGGGGTTGTTTGGCATTGCTTGAGGACAAGCAATCTTTGGGGAGGGTGGACTGTAATGTCCCCATTTTCAGGTTCTCTTGCAATGCAATTGGCAATGACCTTGTGGGTGTGTCAATGTTATCAGAGGGGTTATTTAAGGACTCCAATGAGCTCAGTTGGTCTAGAGGACTCATATGTCACTTTCTGGGGTGATTTTCGACTTCTGGTGTGCTCACCAACTTGTAGAAGGCGTCTATTTATAGTAAGTCGCTCGGTTTGCTCCGTTTGTCATTATTCTTCATCAGGATCACGCCAATGCAGTTAGTTTTCAATTCTAATGCATTCCGGCAATTTCCACAAAATGAGTGTATTAATGGCTTTATTTAATTATTTTACTAAGGTTGCTAAATATTATTTTAAATATTTTAAAAGCACCTTAATGTTATAGCTCATCGGAACCGGGATGAAATGTTTTAAATTATGGATGCATTAAACAAGGACCTTGTGTGTCAAATTATCATTATTTTAATTAAAAGGTCTTTTTCGGAGCTAAATTGGAGTTTTAATTAAAAAGTGAATTTTAAAATAGAAGCTTCTGGAGGGGTTCGGTGGAAAAAGTATAAAAAGGCATTTGTGGGGCTCATTTGGATTATGAAGTTTATTGTATTTCTCTAATTAAAACCCTTTTGGTTCTGGAGATTGAACTTGGTTCATCTCAGGTTTGTGAGGACGAAAACCCTTATAGGCAACATTCTCTACATTGTTGAAAGACACAATCTAGAGGATTTCTTGGTGGTTTCATTACGGAGATCACAGCTAGGCTTATTTGTGAAGATTTATTTTAGTTTGGAGGATTTATTGGTGATCTCATTTCAGAGATTACATTGAGCTGATTGGAAGCATTTACAAGTTGTTGCGGAGAGGCTATTCATTGCTGATATCAGATTTCTTTCCATGATAATTTCATATATATATATATATATATATATATATATATGATAAGAGATAATGGTGACCGATTTTCAGGTGATTTGGAGCAGATTTGGAGGGTTTGTGAGTGATTTCATACGGAAATCACATTGAACTTCACATGGCAGATTTAGGGGTTTTGCATTGGATATTTTAGTTGCTTTGGTGTAATATTTAAGAGCAAATTTCAGAGGTAAATAAAGAAGTTTCAATGTGTTTTGAAGCTGCTGGTTCATGCTTCTATTTGGCTGGCCATACCTCCTTGTTTGTTGGTCCTACTTCCTTGCAGCAGGTTGTACACCCTCATAGCATGGCGTGAGGTTTTCTAAAGAGGGCAATTGGGCTTTTTGATGTATTTTGGTGGTATTTTCGTTGCTGCATAAAGAGTTAACTTTTCCTTGGCCACTGGGAGGTTTCTTGGGAGTGGCGTCCATTTCCAGTGGTGCCAATTTGCATTTTATTTGCCAGATCAGACTTCTTCATTGCTGCATTTTGTGGGTATGTTGGAAATACATTTGTAATGTCATTTAATGAACTGGGTTGTGCATAGTTTTGAGAAAATTGTTTATTCAGTTCAAAAAAATAAATCTGGAATATTTCAGCTTGTGGATTTCTGAATATTATCACTTTCAAAGAGTTATTTCAGTTCTATTTTTATTTGCAAATATATCTATCGTGAAACATACAACTTCTGCATCTCTGTCTATTTCTATAAACACTCAAATACTGAAGCAAACAACATTAAAAAAAAATCAAACCAAGAGTGTATATTACAGACCTGAGCCAAAGTGGCTCTGATTGCGAAGTTTCACGCATCCACATGTCGGTGGAACTCCTTGCCCCAATCTGGGTAAGCCAAAATCGGTGAACTTATTAGTCTTGTTTTTAACTCCTCGAATGCCCTTTCTTGTTCCTCTGTCCATACAAATGGTACCCCTTTCCTTGTCAACATCTCCAGAGGATATGATACCTAAACAAAATTCTTAATGAATCTTCTGTAGTACCCTACATGGCCGATGAATGATTTTACCCTGATGACATCTCTTGGAGCTTCCATCTGTACGATTACCCGAATCTTCTCCGAGTCTATCTTTAATACTACTTTGCATACGATGTGGCCAAGAAGTTTCCCTTGTGGCACCATGAAGCGGCGCTTCTTCAGATTCAAGGCCAACTGTGTATATCTGCAACACTCCATGCACTCAGTGAGAGCCTTCAAATGAGTTTGTTGGTCACTATAGATTGACCAATCGTCTAGAAATGCCTTAAAATTTCCCGCCGACATTTTATCAAATATATGTAGGATAATTCTCTGGAATGTTGTTGGCGCATTGCATAGACAGAACGGCATTCGATTGTATGCATATACCCCATCTTCCACTACAAATGTCATCTTCAATTTATCTTCCTCAGCCACCTCCTCTAGGATTGAATCCGTAAATGGGATAGGAAAAAGATCCTTGATGGTGACTACATTGAGACACCTAAAATCAACACATATTTGTATTTGTCCTCCTTCCTTTTTAAGTGAGATGACAATCAACGAGACCCATTCACTTGTCTCTACTCTGAAAATTATTCCAGCTTCCAACATTTTCTCTATCTCTTCCTGGACCTTGGCAGTATAGTTCTTGTTCATCCTGTACGGTCTTTTCCTCACTGGTTGTGCTCCTGGAATCAATGGTATTCTATGGATGCATAATTCCGGAGATATCCCTTTCAAATCCTTGAAAGTCCAGGCAAAGACGTCTTTATATTCCATGAAAATCTAAGGCCACTGCTTTGAGTACTGGATCCCAGTCATCTCCAACCAAGATCACCTGAGGGTTACTTTCCTCTCCGAGATTGGCTTTCCTCGTCGAGGGTTCCTCATACATGATGGTTTTTTCAGGTTCGAATTTGTGTGTCGGCGTACTATCTATTTCAATATCCCCTTCTTTGTACTCCCCATAAGCTGTTGGAAAAGTATGAGGTACTTCCGATTGGTTATTATCTTCCTCCAATTTGTCACTCATCAGTTCTTTCTCGCCGAGTGGTTGAGTACTTGCCACCTGAGATTTCCCTTTGTCGAGTGTTTTACTAGTCGGCCGAGAGTTGCCAAGTGTTTCACTCGTCGGCTCAGAACTCTCGCCAAATTCTCTTATTTGAATCATGTTACATTCAGGTTGGAAAAACTCATAATCTTTCATTGCCAATGAAATAATCCACTGAATGAATTTGTCTCATCTTCCAAGCACTCTTGTAGTTTCAATACACCTTCATCATCAAGCTCCATGGGCCCTCTTTCCCCCTTGATCAATGTCTCCCCACCGCCTAAGTCAAAATCAGATGCCATTTCCTCGCCGACGGTTTGAGTTCTGAGGTCAATGACAAATTTCTTGCCTTTGCTTTCTATTGGTAGGGTATTTTTCTTCTAGTTGTGGTCGGCCTTAGCGGCTATTAGCCACCCTCGGCCGAGTAATGCATCATAAGTTGCATTATGTGTTGTAATGACTACAAAATTTAATAGAAACTGATGAGTGTCGATCCTTACCTTTGGAGCCATTAGCACTCCCAACGCATTGATTCCGTGCTAGTCGACGCCCACCAACTGGAAGTTTTGCGGACATAAAGTGGGTTTCCCAAGGCTTTTCCAAGTCTCTTCCGGCAACACATTTACACCAGATCCTCTGTCAACTACAGTGCTTGTCAAGGTCCTTCCGAGAATTTCCATATGCACTACAGTTGGTTTCTTTCCAAGATTAATTGCCCGTAGCCCTAGATCGACGACTTGCTCACCACTTGGTGGCGACTCTATTATGACATCCTCGTCATCCTTACCCTCGGTTGGTTTTTCTTCCACCACATTGGATATTGCCACTCTCAGTTGTGGCATGCTTTGCAGGAGATCGGCCATCCTTATTGGAATGGTGGTTTGTAATCGAAAGGAATGATATTCCCAATGGGCAACTTAGGAATATATGCACATGGTGATGTAAGCATAACAAACTAGGGTGAGACTTGCAATATTCTTGTCGAATTCTGACCGAGTGGTTGTGCTTGCCTTCTGACTTGAATTCCTCCGTTCTCTTTCTATGGCATTCTCCACTTCCTTCCTGGCATCCCGGAGTCTCTCCTCCGTTCGGGGATCCAGGTAATTTGCCTTCTTTGCTTGCGCTCGGGTGACTGCAAAGACTTCATTTTCTTCTTCAATGCCGATGAAATTGATCATACCTTTTTGTTTTGGGCAGTCGGTATCCTCATGGTCACTGGGCCCACACCACTTGCACAGTGCATTAACTTTGTTCTGGTTGTTACTCTGGCATTCCCTCGCAAAATGCCCCCATTCATTACACTGACGACACTGGATCATCGGTCGTCCTTTTGCATCGTACTAAATGCAGCTTCTGCCCCCACCATTGTTATCATATTTGTTATTGCCTCCTCTTCGATTATTCCGATATCCCCTTGGAGATGCACTCTGGTTGTTCTATTTCGTCGATGTTGTCGATGGGGTAGATTGTTCGCCCTGGGTGTAGAGCACTTGAGTGCTCCTTGTTTTTAGGTTGTACGGGCACTCTTTGATGGAATGGCCCATTACTTGGCATATATCACAGAACAATTTTTTTGGGCAATTTGCTTTTACATGGCCTTCATTACTGCATTCAGTGCACCAAAGTTCTTTGCTCTCTTTACTAGTTTCCTTCTCGACTTTAAACTCTTTCATCAACCTTACCATATCTTTTCTTAGTGCCTACACTGTTTTAGATTCTTCATTGTTACTGTCATCCGAGCTTTCATCGTAATCTTTCTTTTTCCCTCAGGCAGACATTTTATCCTCGCTTTCGATGTCCATCGCCCGGTTGTAAGCCTCAATGTATGACGATGGTGGTACGATTTTCATTTTCTTTCAGAGTGAGAGAATCAACCCCTCAATGAACCAGAGCTTCTTTAGACCATCGGCAGGTTCCTTCTCCAATTTCGCCAAGAGTTCCTTCAACCTCCGATTGTAGGTTCGTATGTTCTCGTGCTTGCCTTGCTTTGTATTATAGATTTCTGCCACTATTTCGTTATCATCTCTTAGGAGTTTGAATTCCTCCTAAAAGGCTTTTTTCAATTCATCCCAACTGCTTTTTGATCTAGCCTCAAGTTCAGTATACCAATCTATTGCTATCCCCCTAAGGGTTGCTAGAAATGACCTCAACCAATAGGACCTATCATCCTGTTCGTTGGCTACCCATATCGTTTCACAAGTTTTGCAGTGCCGAACTGGATCCTTTGATCCATTCCCAAGAAACTTTGGCAGTTTTTGCCTCTCCATACTCGAACTTCCTGGTGGAGTCACCATCTTCCCTTGGCGCAACTTTAATATTCGATTTCTGGTCGTCGGAGAGTTTTGACCCGTACGCCCCGATGCTATCCGCGCACTCTCGGCCACATAGGTGTCCTCGACTCCTCCTCCCTCAGCAAACCTCACACCCTTGTTGCCCACAGGGTTTCTCCTGTGCTCCTCTAGTCCCGGAGTAGTAGGCTCTTGCTCACTGATGCTTAATTCTTTCACTCGTCGAGTGATATCTTCATTTATTTCCGAGAGTGGGACCTGCCATGGTTGGTTTTTCCACTCGTCAATTGATGAGAATCATACGTTTGAATTTGCCGCTTGGTCGGCGAGATCCTGTTTTGTTTCGTCTGGGAGTGGCAACTGCCTTGCTATTTCTTCCCACTCCTTTGCTATTTCCTGCCACTCCTTTTCGTGAGTTCTCTTTTCTAACCGACTACAACTCCTACTGACACTTCTATTTCTTTCTCGCAGTGGGCTTTTGCTTTCTCGTAGAAACTCTTTTGTTTCTTGGCTGATTTTTTTCAACTATTTTCTTCTTTCCCTCTGCTCTTGTATTCTTAGTGATCTTCGTACTTGGTATTCTGGTGTTTCTTGACCGTGATCTAGTCGTCTGTATTTGTTCGGCTATAATGGCATTAATTGTAAGGTGTACGACGTCGGTTAGCGTTGCGCTCCTCCTCTTCTCGTTTCATGTGTTCTTCATATCTTCGCAATATCTGTTGTCAACGCTGCTCCCTATCTCTTTCTTCACACAAATCTTGGAGAATTAGAAAATTTCTTGCCAAGAGCCTGGGCATGCGCGTGAGAAGGTTATCAACCTCGCTATTAACTTCTAAATTTTCTGCAATTATTTCTTCTAGAATATTTCTACAATTGGCTTCGTTTCTCACATGTTGTGTTACTATGAGGCTCCACAGGTACACCAAGTCTTGTGTTAGATCATCTTCTCGGTCATTTTTTTCTCGTTCGTTATCTTCTCCACCACTCTCTACACGCTGCTCTTCTATCTCCTCTTCTATCTCCTCTATTTCTCTTGTGGGTCGTGGTTCTTCGTTCGGTTCAATAGGCTGACCCATTATGATGCCATAGTCATGTCTCCTCTACTCATCACTAGTTATTCAAATTGGCACTGACGATCAACTCGTCATCCTTCAACCCGACTTTGAATAGGCAACGGCGCTAAAATGTTTACTGCCTAACGAGTCTAGATAATTTATACAGAGTAAACAAAATATATGAACTGAGAATGGAATAACATTATAATAAAATACTCATTGAATTGGCACAATAGAAATCATGAATATATATTGATTCAGAACTTGCCAAATAGAAATCACACCAAAACTGCACTACCCGATACAATGAAATGAGAAGTATATATAGGCGCACACGGTTGCCTGGATGGCCAACCGTCGCAAACGACAACACACATCGGGAGATAACTACTCACCGATCCCAACCAACCATAACTAAAACATAACAAGTATAAAATACTGCTAACAAAGAGAGCTTTTTTCTTTCTTTTTGTCCAATATTGAGTCAATAGGAAGCAAATTCTAAAAAATATTATTGTTAAAATGGATTACCCTCAAAAGTAGGACAGATCTAGTTGCCCTATGGATTAAGACAAATCTGATTTACTAATAGCATTCCATTTACACAACATTAAAATGGTGTGGCAAAACTGTAAATGGAATTTAATTACTTAGGTTTAATAGGGACAAAACACAGCAAAAACTTGGGAGCTGAAAAATGAAATACTCATTGTAACAAATAGAAAAAATAATAATTTTGCCATTTCATCTCAAATATAATGTTCGAGATATAATTAGACATAATACCTTATAAAAATGCTAATCATAAAAAATTGTGTAGGATTAAATATTAACAAAACTATTTTAATTCACCTAATAGGGGTTATGTACAAATAAAAGGCTGGTCCTAAATAGTAGGGTGTTCTGTCATGGAATATAGCCTACCATATTAGGGCAGCCCTATATTTTTAAACTAAACCCTTATTAGGGTAAAAGAAAACTCTCATTGTGGTTTAAATTTTAACCTGTACAAAAAAACTATTCAAAATAAAACTTAAAGAAATTTTAGAAAATCTTAATGCTTAAAAAATTTGTTGAGTGTATATTTGTTTGGCCTCTAAGTGTATAAATGAGCCCAAAAAAAAAGATAGGAATGTATAAAAGAGTATCAAAATCAATTTTTGGAAAACTCAAAAAATGGCACAGCAAATGTGGCAGGTCATGATTAATCGGAATTAATTGAGAGTTTTTTGAGTGTGCAACTATATTGATTCACAAGCTTATTGGATACTTCAGCTTTTAAAATACTTACAACTCTTCCTAACAAGCACTAAAGGTACAGTTAACTTTTACGCTAAATATGCATATAACTTATTACAACACTTCCATTTTGCTGGAATCTTATTCTAGAATCAATGAGTCATTAAAACAATCTTATGGTTTCCCTCCTTGACTTTTTGATTCCTCTTAAGAAATATTTTGACAACTACAACACAGTTGCTATCCGAAAAGAGTATATCTTGCAGTCAGTCCTATTCTTGCTCCTATACAACAAGATATAGGTAAAAGATGGCAACATGTTTATTTCTATGATTCAAGGAATAATAAAGTTTAACCAAAAACTCCTTATTGTGTCATGTCCCGATATTAAGGCATTGTTTAAATTAAAGATTTAAACATCATGATAAGATGGAGAAGTCGCTTTCGATGATAATCATGTGTATAATAATATTTAATAAACATATATAATATTATTAATATATAATAATATTAAATAATGTAATATATTTATTGTATTTTTAAATAATAAATAAAAAATAAAAATATAACATCATCAATTTTAATTATAATATAATATATTATTAAATATAATATATATTATATAAATATAAAAATAAAAATATATAATATATAATATGTAAATATAATAATAAATATATTATAAACCCGTATTGCCGATAAGGGCGTGGTTCAGTGGTTAAGTCGCTCGGTTGTAGTGGCGGCCACCAGAGTTCAAACCCCCGCTGGGCCAACGAGCTCGCAAGCTTTACGCCTTCGCTGGGCCAACGGGCTCGCGAGTTTGAAGTGTTCTTACTAGGGGATGAGGTCCCCCGTGTTGTGGCCTCACCGGTTGATTGCTCCGGGCAAAAGCATTCGCGTGGAGCCGGAGGGCGTGTCGCACTAGCATCGCCGGTCACGTTAAAAAAGTTTACCAAGCGCATTTAAAAAAATAAATAAATAAATATATTATAAACATAAATATAAAAATAAATACTAAATGAAATACTATTATTATATAAATACTAAATATTATAAACATTGCATATCAATCAACAACTATAGAAGAGCTGCGATTCATTGTCAAAGAAGCAGCAAATATTAAATAAGAAAAATAGGCAGTGATGACGAACAGTCCTCGACTCTTATTTAAAAGGAAGATCAATGAAGCATTGAGGTATACCACAATTAAGGGAAACAGCACTATAAAACCTGCGCTCATACTAAAGCTGCGATCTGGTTTATGGCAGCAATTACTATAAAGGATGACAGTATAAGTAAATAATCCATTGTTTATGAAAGGCTGCGTTCAGCTAGGAAAGGGGCAGCGATCCCCACAAAAGGGTATGACTTTATGAGGAGTCATCACCCTTTCAAAAGGGGATGACTCTCCTCACAAAGGTGCAGCAATATATTATGAGAAAGGGCAGTAGTGAGGAGGCATAGAAAGATAAACAATTCTGATTTTATATATATATATATCTGAGCATAACAAGGAAGGAAGTGGAATAATATATAAAGAGAGATCTGCAGTCTACTTGTGGTAGGATTTATGTGGAAATGTAATGTATGGGTTAAGTATTGTATGATAGGTCATGCATATTGTATTTATAATTTATGATAATTCATTATGTATTGCTGATATGATTATTTGAAAATGTGGAATTGATAAGAGTTTATTATGCATAAACCTATACTATGATAGGAGGAAGGAAAAGTACAAAAGGGATATGGCGACGGGACCCTCTTCTAGGTACGCCACCCAAAAGGAAATAGAATGAATCCTCATGGGCCAAAGGTGTACTGCCTTTTAGTTCAAAGGGTACTGCCTTTGGGCCTAGGAGAGATGGGTTACCAAGACACCCTTTTGAGACCTCACTTCCCTATCATGGTATAGCAATATAAGGAGACCAATCATGAGGAAATGGGGAAAGATGGCAAGATGAGGGGATAGCAGATAAATTAGAATCCTCACTAGGTATACCACCTCATATGAATGGCATGGGCTACATGAGGCCAAAGGGGTTCTGCCTTTGGGCCTAGAGAGGCTAAGACACCCCATCAAGTCACTCTCTTCCCTGCTTCCCCATGGTTGATCATCCCAAGGTAAGATTCAATTGAGTTATTAAATTGTTATGGACTTACTGATGTTTAAGATTTCTATACTCTCTAAACCTTTGTTTGCTTGGAAATTGATAATTTAGGAAAATTAGTGTTGTTCCCAAAAGGGGACATTACATATTGTTACAAGCAGTGTTACGAGACTTGCCCAGACTCGCCAAAACTGGGCAAGTCCAAGGCGAGTCAGCCTAGCCGAGTCTGGGGGACTCGGACTCGGACTCGGCCGAGTTTTTCAAAAACTTGCCAAAATTGCCAAACTCGACGAGTCCCGATGGGAAATCTCGGTTGAAACTAGTGAAAAAATCAAGAACACGGTGACAGTATATTTCAAAATATATTTAAGTACAAACTTATACTTTAAATATTTTGAAATATACTGTCAGGATGTTTGAGATAGGTTTCGTATCCATGGGATTTAACATGCAGATTCTAGATTTTGGAGGATCCATCAGATTTCAGACTTAACCAATTTTTCAAGGTTTTAGGGTTTCAAACTTAGTCAAATTCAGGGTTTCGATTTTGCACAAAAAGAGTAGAGGACAAATCATTGGATCCTATTGAGTTGGATGAGATAGATCCTATTGATTTGTCGAGTTTTTGCCGAGTTTTCTCCAAGTTTTTGTTCACTCGTCAATTTTGGCATCATTTAAAACCCACCATTTACGCCTTCGTAGGAAGGTGAAGGATGTAGGCTCCTCTAAGCCATAGACTTCTAGACTCTAGTTATTGTTTTGATATTTCATATTTGTTTGGAACATTTGATGTCATGGATTCCATATTCCATGAGTTTTGTATACATTTGACTATATTTATATATCTAAGTGTGCTATTTCCTTCAACGACTCAGCTACAATTTGCGTTTATACTTATGTGATCGATGTATACTTGTGTATGTGATCAAATTAGCTTCTATTTGATGATGTTATTGTGTCTTTAAGGTTTATTTATTAAAGGGTGCATGAAACAAGTTTTAAATCTTTAAAATCTCTGAATTTCTTAGGTTTTTCAATTTGTCGAGTCTTTGCCAAGTTTTTGCCGAGTCTAGGCGCTGAGTCCGAGCCCGAGTCCAAAATCAGCTTGCCGAGTCCGAGTCTCGAACTATGGTTACAAGCTTCATGGTAAATCTAAAAATAACTGATTGCCCCATACCATTGTCAAACCTTTCTGGAAACATACTTCATTTTATAAAATGAAAAAACAAAAAACCTTCATTGAAAGTAGGGTGACATAAGATCTCATTTTAATTCGCTGAATCTACCAATCAGACCTCTTCATCTTTGGTTATTTCATTCAATCTCCCCTAATAAATCCAATCTCTATTTTATCAAACTATGTTACCAATTCTTACCTCATTGTGGATGCAAAACACAAAAACCATTCATTCTTGTTGAACTTTCATTCTCACTTGCCATCACATGAATAGAATTGAAGATTGATTAGTCAAGGTTCCAAAGTGGTTGGTTTGCTATTCCGACACCTATGCAAGAACCCATTTGCTGGCAAGAAGATCATAGGGGAAGATTTTTGAAAAAAAACGCAAGTTTTTTTGGTGTTTTTTCCTACAATTTTGTTTTACAAACACTCTCTAGGTTTGTTTTCATTCTTCTATGAAACTATGGCATCTGCTTAAAAAAATTTAAATGAATTAGGTTCTATATATTTTTTTGTTTTCATTTGTTTGAAATGTGTTGTTTATCAAACTTGTTGCCATAAGGATTACAATGGCAGCTAGTTCTAGATCCATGGGCTGATCCACTTCAAACAAACCCAAATTCTCCCCCCTTGAAGGTATGTTGAAATGGTGCAACCAATTCTAGGTGGTGAGAGTTATATTTGGATTTGCAATGGATGTGTCAAATATTCAAGTTCATATAGTTGGGTGAAAGCCCATTTGTGTGCCATTCCTAGACAACGCATAAAAGCTTGCCCCAAGAAAGCATAGTGTATCCATTCCATTAGAGCAAGTCATAGCACATATTAGTGAGCAAGAGAAAACAGATGTAGTAGACCGTAGATTAAATCATCCTTTGGCAAAGAAAGGATCTTGAGGAATAAGGCACCCTCCTCCCCCATCTAATCCTGAACTCGTGGTAGAGAGCCACCCATTTTTGGCCACACCCATTTTTTATTCTCTTGCTCTCTACTCTCCTGATGATGGATCATGGAATGTGATCCGAAACGTTGAGATATAAATCCATCACACAGTTAAATCCTGAAACACATAATTTACAATATCATGGACTGTGGAAATTTGATGTCTACTAAGTTACCGATCCTGGTACTGGTTCGGGTTCGGGTTCGTGGGTTTGGTTCGCGGGCTCGGTCAAAAAAAAATTTGGGTGTGGGTTCATTTTGGGTTCGTCCATACAAAAACATTTAAAAATCAGAAATATATTCATATTTGCAGCAGTAATTAAGTTCAGAATACCATAGCATCATGAATATGATCATATAATAAACAAAACCTCCATAGTATTAAAAATTAAAAACACTACAATGTCAATTAGTCAAACACGAATGTCATGATATATATTAAAATTCAAAATTAGAATGTTAAATGTCAACAATCAGCGATCACTAATTAGGCATCAGCGTCATATGGGTCTTCAAAAATATCATCATCACAATCCATATTAGATGATGCAGGTATTGGTATATTAGAAGAACCACAAAAAGTGGCACTCCCACTAGTACTGGCATTGGCACCAGCACTCTCATGCTCACTACCAAGCTCGTCCTCAACATCAACTTTAAGTGCAACAAGGTGGGAAATGGTAGCATCCAAGTCAATATGCTCTGGCTCAATATCCCACTTCCTTGTGTCCCCTTCCTTGTCGGCCCTTTCTTTGTATGAAATGAGGAGCAAGTTGGAATACACATATACTAAGTTCTCCACCTTTTTTGAGTGCAGTCGGTTACGCTTTACTGAGTGGATGAAGGAGTATGAGGTAAATATGAGTGTTTTTGTCTTTCAAATGCCTTCAAATGAGACTTCTAGGGCTAGGGTGCACCCAAGTGAGTCAAATCACTTTAAAAAATTAAAAAATGCAAAAAAAAATCGAAAAATGTCGTGGGTCCCAGAAATTCTATCCGGGTTTGCCCCGGGTTCGTCCCAGACAGACTGTAATGTCCCCATTTTTGGAATGATCGCCATTAGAATTGATTTGGGCTTTTCACCCCACTCTGGGACTTTTGGAGGACATCACGGGTAATGGAGATGACTTGTCATATTGGTATGATGCCTTTGGTGCCCTCTTCAGGGATGTGGTAATTCATCTTCCTTGGAGCAAACTATTTGGAGAGCCTTTCATATGGATTTGTCATGTGTTGTGTGGATGCCATCATTACATCAGAGGATGCTCTCATATGGATGCCTTGTTTACACCTTCACGGTCACACGATGTACATCATTATGGAGGTTACTATTATTATCATTATCTTGGGCGACTTGTGATTGGAGACCAATTATTCAATAGCACCTCAACTTGGCGCCTAATGGATGGAATAAAGTCTATTATCCCTTGCATTTATGTTGGAACTAGAAGAGGAGATAAAATAATAATAAATTATATCTTTAATTTAATTTATTATTTGGGCGCCCATGTGGATTGGAGGGAAATCCCATTCAAAATAAACATCACTCTTGTCTAGGTCGGCCCATTGGGAGAAGAGAGGGAATTGCATATAAATACATGATCATTTGGCATTTGGAAGGTATCAATTCAGCATTCATTATCACACATTGGAGAGCGATCTCTTGTAGAGGATCTTGGGACAAAAACCTCAAGCATCCTAGAAGGAGTTGGGCGACAATCTACCTTCTCTAATTGTGGATTTCGTGACGAGGATTCAATTGAGCTTCACATCATCAAGGGCAGAATTCTACATCAACTTTGAGAGCATCTATAATGGGCGAATGGACTAGGGTTTTATCCTAGCTTGGAGCGCACCTCTTGGAGGTAAAGGCGACTTGCATTGGAGGTGTTTTGAGGAGTTGTTGGCTGCTAGGGTTTCATGCTACAGCAGTTAGGGCAGACCTCATTCGCCATCCTTCTAGGGCATATATTGGCATATCTGGTATGTAATTGATGGTAGACACTTTGCTATGTAATTTGACTTGTGGTTGTTTGCCCTAGTCTATTGTTTGTCATTTTGGACTGCATATATCCAGTTAATAACAGCAGATCCGATTCCTTCATTTGTGAGTTGATATCATGGTTGCAATTGTGTATTTCATGGTGTAAATTACTCCTTTGCTTGAGCAACTCATGTATGATGATCATTTGATGCTTGGGATGATTTATATTGGCTGTTATAAATGTTGCAAATCTGAATATTGTTAGAAATCAGACTTCAGTCACCTAGGGTTTGAGCAGAAATTGAAATGAGGATATTTGGAAAGCTCGTAAATCCAAACTAGGGAAAAATATCCCCGTTTGGGATATTACACGGACCCATAGTCTGAATGCAAGACCCTAGCCGAATCCCCTGGAGGACCGAACCGGTACCCAAGGGTTCCCAAGCAAGAACCGGTAACATAGCCAAAGAACAACCTATAGCTGTTACACATGAGACCAGAGCAACCATTGGAAATATCATTTCACAGTGAGTCTCGAAAGATTGTTGATCAACATATTGCAAGATGTATCTATGCAAATGGATTGGCCTTCAATGTTGTTCCCTCATCATATTGACAACAAATGGTGAGAAAAATTAATGAGGCTCGAAAAGGGTACAAGGGCCTGTTGATGATTGTTTTTTGACAAGTCAACAATTAGAGTGAAATACAAAGTATCTGACTCCCTCTTGAGCAAAGCCTCTCGAATGCTGAACTATGTGATCAAACAAGATGACTCCAAGGTTCCTTTCTGATGATTTTGTAAGAGATAGCTCAGTGACTAAGTATGATTTTGCTGGTAAACACAAAGAGACTTACACAGATTCTTCTCCTTTCATTCAGCTTATCTCTCCTTCAGTGTGGATGATATGTATACAAGGTCTCAATAACAAAGAAATAGAAAAGGGTGAGGGTTTAGAAAACTAATCTAAGGTCAATGAGGTAATGATGATGTATTAAACAGACAAACTCCTAATCAACCTAACTCCACTTCGCCAAGGATGCCTACAACTACATGAAGTTGGTGCAATCTCCTAAGGTTACGCGAATGGTTTTCAAATCATGATGGTTCATATGAGCACCCATTAAACGGCGCAGCTCAAACAAGCAATCACAATCGAACTTATGCAAATGAGGCTCAGACTAGCTTTACACAACACTTCATCAGCGATGAATGTCAAAAGCATGAGCTAGGAGTTGATCAAATATTCAATACAACATTCATTACAACAATGAGCTCTAATTTATTTCTAATCTATTTGAAACATCTCTCCATTTTCATTAAGATACCAGAAATCATGTTACTCCACAAGATAATACTTAACACCAAACAAGTAGCTCCAATGTCTTTGCATTAATCTTGAGAAATATTTACAACAATCTCCAAGTCCTCTCAGAGAATTTTGAGAGTTTCTCCTATTCTACTCCTACTTGCCTACAATCTAATTTTTTTTATCTTACAAATGAGGCAACAAGGCCTTTATATAGTGCTCCAGAATACAATGAAGGGCTAAGATTAATTCAATAGCCAAGGGCCTAGATCGTGCCACCTTAGAGGTAGTTACAACAACTTGCTATTTTTAGCACAAGAGAGGGAGGCAATGAAGGCACGTTTTCCAATGTGATAAGGTAAGGCGAAAGCATTTAAAATATTCCTCCACATAGGAATCCCTTTGACTTCTTTTATTAAATGATACATTGAATGCATTTAATAATGCGGCTAATCAAAATTGAATGATGTGTACTCGCCACATAGATGCCAACTCAACATACTTTGAAAATTGTATCATCTTGGTGTGATGTATTCAATGTGATTGCTTGAACTTGTATGTTTAGGAATACATCTTGTAGATCTTGCCTTATTCATTCTTCTTGTAGACTGGATGTATGATACTTGTTGCTTCACTTGATTAATTTCATGATTCTTTCTTCTTCTTGTAGGTAAGTTGATGATCTTCCTTGATGCTTCTTCATGTGGAGTAGATGATGATGATAATGATGTGGCTTTCTTCATGTAAGAGTAGGAGACTCTCTTGGACTTGAAGGTGAAAGGACTTGAAGTTTAGATGGATGGATGCCTTGTCTTTTGAATATGATGTACTTGATGAAATGCTTCAGTAAATTGATGAAGAAACCAGCTGATACTTGAAGTGATGTAGATCTCTTAGAATGATGCTTCCTGGAAGATGATCTTGAATGAAGTAGAATATATGAAATGCTCCAACTTGATGATAACACCTTCCTTATAGTGGAGCAGCTACTTGATGTCTTCTCCACACGACAACTGGTTGACTTCACTCCTAGCATGAAGGTGGTTCCAGCCTTTAGCTCCTGCAACACAAAGAAAGAAATAATATCAACCTTCTCGATAAACATGATAATATTTGATTTGTAACATATAAGAATGCATTTCCAAGCCAAGCGCACTAGATGACAAGTTCTTGATCTTCATTGAAACTCTTAAAATTTGCATTCTAAACCACTATTTTTAATCCTTAAGGAGAGCACATTAGTTAGCAATTTCATCTTCCGGTTAGAATTTCATCTCAAACGATCAATAAAGACCTCCCTATCTAGGCGCATTGGTTTAAGATTTTGGATCCTCCTTGAAAAAGTCTTTGAAATTTTGTATTGAACCCTTTCCTTCCTCAAGCGCATTAGATAAGATTTTTGAAATCTCCTTCAAAGTGTATCAAAGCCTTCCCACATGTGGCGCAGTGGATGAGAGGTTTGATTTCTTCTTGATCTTTTCATACAAACCTGAATTCTTCTCCTCCTTCTAGGCGCATTGGATGGAGTATTCAAAATCCTCTTCTAACTTGCTTTCAAAACTCAACTTTACTCTCACCTACAAGGTGGCGCAATGGATCAACGTTTTGATTTCCTCTAGAAATTTGCTCTGAGACTTGACTTTGTATTCCTCTTGAAGAGGTCGCATTGGTTTGAGATGTTAGGATTTTCTAAGATTTGTGCATTGGTTAAGGATTTGAAATCCTCTGGAAACATCAAAACTTACACCTTGACACCCAGCATTTTTCTTTCTCCTTAGCGCATTGGATGAGGATTTGAAAATCCTCTTGATTTTCGCATTGGTTGAAGATTTGAAATCCTCTGGCAATTGGCTTAGATCAACAACTTGAATCCTCTAGATTTTATCTCCATAATGGCGCATTTGTTGAAGGGTTAGAGATCCTCTGGGTTTAAGCACATTAGATGGATATATTAAAATCTTCTTAAAAAAAAACTTTATCCTCTCCCTCATGTTTGGCGCATCGGTTGAAGGGTTAGAGATCCTCTTGCTATTTGTGGATTAGATGAGGGTCTTTGAATCTTCTAGATTGGCGCACTAGTTCATACCTTTTGAATCCTCATAGCATTTGGTGTACTTGATTTGTTTTTTGAATCCCCCTACTTTCTTCCATCTTTAGCGCTTTGGATGAGAGCTTCCAAATCATCCTTGATGTTGGCGCTTGGGATAAGAACTTTGAAATCTTCTAAACTTGCCTCTAAGACTTGACCTTGGATTTTGAAGTGCTCGCCGTGGTTGGATGTCTAGGATTTCCCTATTGGTTGACACCTTCGCTTTCTTCCTTGTATGGCGCATTGGATAGGGAATAGGGAATCCTCTAAGAATTCGCCTTGGATGAGGATTTAAGAATCCTCTTGATCTTGCCTTGAAACCTCTTTCCCTTATCTACCTCCTATCAATCGCAAAGGATCTTCCTTGCTAAATTTTGGCGCACTGGATGGGGCATTCCAAATCTTCAAGATTCTCTTCAAAAAATTACATTTTGGAATTAATTCCTCTATCCTAGCGCATTGGTTGAGGTATAGAGGATCCTCTAGACACTTAACATCTTTAATTTCCTCTAAAATTCGCTACAAGACTTGACTTTTGATTTTCGAATTAGTTAAGTGTTTTGGAGTCCTCTAGAATTCGCATTACTTAAAGGCATGAAAATCGCATCACTTCAAAGCTTGAAATCTTTAAAATTTTCGTCTCCCTTTATGCTTTAGATGGGCGCATCACTCAATCAACTGAAATCCTCATGCTTTTTGCGCTTTGGTTCATCCATAAAGATCCTCTGGAATTCGCATCAATATGGCGCATTGGTTAAAGGCGTGGAAATCGCGTCACTTTGAAGGCTTGAAAATTTTCGTTTCCAAACTAGCGCTTTAGATGGGCGCATTGATTCATCAATTGGAAGTCCTCATCTTATTTTGTAATTGAAAGCGCCCTTTTCATCGCGATTTTGCGCCACTTAGATGCCCCGTCGCACTAGATGAGCTTTTTGAATCCTCTGGAAGAGTCAGGCGTTTTTCAGGGTCGCGAGGGTAAAGGTATATTGAAAAATCTAGATTTTGCATGTTAAATCCGGTGGATTCGAGACCTATCTCAAACATCCTGAAAGGTATATTGAAAAATATTTAAAGTATAATCAACTTATACTTTAAATATTTTTCAATATACCTTTCAGGATGTTTGAGATAGGTCTCGAATCCACCGGATTTAACATGCAAAACCTAGAATTTGGAGGATTCACCAGATTTCAGACTTAGTCAATTTTTCAGGATTTTCAGGATTTCAGGCTCCAGACTTAGTCTTTTTAGGATCTCAAACATTCTTCAGGAAGGGTCTCAATATTCATTATTTGGATGGAAATTTGATCAAGATTCTTCATTTTCCAGATGAGACCTCCAGTTATGAAGCAAAAACCTTCTAGGAGAAAGACTTATTGTTGGATTGGCAGAGGAAACGAACCTAAGGCATCGTCAGAACTTCATGCAAAGCATCGGAGCTCAAAAAAAAAGGGGGTCCCCATTTGCAATGGGGCGATGTGTGATTTGGTCACAACAGGGCCCAGGTTTGAGAAGGTGCATGGCACCTTATTAGCACAATTTCACCAAATATTCAAAATCAACACAACCCTAGCTCTTTATGAGCACCAAGATCCCGATGTGGGCATGGTGAGAGCATACAGAAACTGGGATGTGGATGATTAACAAATTAATGTAACTCACTAGCGGCAAGCCACACAATTTACAATCAATGCCAAATTGGCAGATAAGTATACAGATGATCAATGCCAAACTAACAATTTACAAAATACAAATCCAATCAATGTCAAATTGGCAGATAACAAGCAGATCTGAATCAATGCCAAACTGGCAGATAATGAAATGCAATGTTGATGGGATCTGGGCCTACAAGGTAAGGACCTTAATACAATGTAAGACCTCTGTAATAATGTCACAGTAAACAGCTTGCTGAAATCTTAAGTGTACCGACTAGTCTCAAGGTTGTACGACCCAAATGGAGATGGTACGGTGCCCTAAACCTTCACCAATAGTTGTGATCCCCTCCAAGAATGGTACGACCTCATCTGAGAATGGTACGACCAATCAAAGGCAACAAAATATCGCTCTTAACAGCTATGCTTTCTTTGGGAAACCTAATCACCCCTATCTAGAGTTGTACAACCTATAATGGAGCCACAAAATGTACAATCTGATATAAGATGGTTGGGCAAGCAAGAAAATGGCTCTTCCTCAATATATATTGATGAGATATGCAAGCAAATGTATTAGATATCACCCCAAATCTGAAAATAAACTCAAAAACAAACTAGAAAAATCACTCAACACAAAAATTTGGAAACACACCAACAATATTTATTTTATTTTCTAAAAATCCCACACCACACAAAACAATTGAAAATCTTCACACCAAACTGAAACTGAAAGTACAATGCAAATATCAACTTATAGGTAATCCCTGGATGGAATTACTCCATTGGAATGGAGAGCTTTCATCCTCAACTCCATTTGCCAACAGGGTTTTCGTCTTAAAGCAAATAAATGAACACAAAAGCTCGATTTCGGAAACAACAGTTGGATAGATAAAATGGCAAAGAGTTGCAAATGAGCCCTCACTCCCATTTTATAGACTCTTGGGGGGATTAAAATAATCATATTTAATTTTTCCACCCAAAAACATATTTTAAATTTACTTTTGTAACTCCACCCGAAAATAATAAAACATTACTAAGAGTTACACAAGGCTTTATTATGCCCCATTTAGGCAGCCTAGAAAAAAATAATGAAATTGTCTTTTACAATGCTTACAAAAATAATATTAAGACTAACTTTTAATCATTATTTATTAAAATATTTCCCTAACCAAACCTATTAACCTATAGGAAATCAAATAGTAGGTTGAGGGACCATGACGAACACTTAGGGCTGAAAAGGGGACATGACATGGAAAAAGAGGTGAAGCTTAGAGAGAATTCATTAAAGCCCATAAGGGAATCATGGGCCAAGATAAGGGTGTCCATTGTTTCCAATGGATGGAAAGATGCAAAAAATGGCCATTGATCAATGTCATTGCAATGTCCCCTAAAGGGGCAATGTTTTTAACAACAATGGATTGTGAGGGGGAGGTGAAGAATGGTGCATTTATTACTAACATCCTCATGACGGCCATTGAGTAAGTGGGGCCTCAAAATGCTGTTCAAGTCACAATGGACACGTCAAAAATTGTAGAGTAACTAGTTTATTGGTTAAAGAGCGTTATTCACACATCTTTTGAACACCTTGTGTCGTCCACTCCCTCAACCTTATGCTACAAAAGATTGGCATTAAAACAAATTGGATAAAATAACTATATGTCGAGGCCAAAGAGATCCGAATGTTCATCACCAACCACCACCTATCACAGGACATATTCAAATCATTCTCGAAATTGGAGTTGTTGAAGGTAAGTGAAACATTAAGATTTATTTTAATATTTATGTTTCAGTTTAGTAATTTTTTAAATTAATTATGTTTTCTTCTTTGTTTTTAACTTTTTCTATTTTAATTTTCAAATAGGTTGTTGAGACTCGTTTCGCCTCCAACACAATCATCTAAAGACAACGTGTGAAGGTTCAAGAGGCACTTTCTAACATGGTCATTAGCAAAAATTGGTCCATATGGAGGCAATCCAACACTAAGAGGGCAGCAAATATTAAGCGGGTGATCCTAGATGACATTTGATGGGATCATGTCAAATATTTCCTTAGTTTCACTGAGCTCATTTTGAATATGTTCTGTTATACAGACATTGATAGGCCTTGTTTAGAGAGATATGATGGCATCAAATCAATGATTGAGAATATGAAGAGCATCATAAATAAGAAAGACCAGGATCCTGAAGAAACTTTCTTCAAACAAGTGCACAAATTATTAAAGAGAGATGGAACACAATGGCCACCTCACTACATTTTCTTGCCTTCACATTGAGTCCAAAATTTTATAGTGTTGAGATCCTTTTTGTGCCAATGAGGGTTGCCCCATACAAAAATTTTCAAGTCAACAAAGGGTATAAGGCAGCAATTCATAAACTATTACCTAATCCTAATTTGTAGGATGTAATTAGGATTGAGTTCATGGATGTTGTACACTCCAATGGTCAAAGTATTGAAGCTCTTTGTACAAGTTTAAGGTTGATGCTCATAGTTGGTGGTACTTCTATGGCCAAGCATTCTCACACCTACAACCTCTTGCAATCAAAGTTTTATTGCAAGTAAGTTTTATAAATTTATTTTTTTATTTTTTAAGTTTCATTTATAATTTTAAATTTTATAACTCTAACTCTCTAACTTTGTCTTAATAGGTTGCTAGTTCATTTGCATCTAAGAGGAACTAGAGCACACACTCCATCCACTCAATATACGGCAACTGATTACACTCAAGAAAGGTAGAGAACTTAGTGTGTGTGCATTCCAACTTGCACATCCTTCCACACAAACAAACTCACTACAAGGAAGGAAACACAAGGAAATGGGATATCAAACCAAAGCATACTAACTTGGATGTTTCCACTTCCCAACTTGTTGCATTTGAAGTTGAGGACAAGCAAGCTAGTGAGCATGTGCCAATGGCACTACTTGTGGTTCTAATATACCAGTACCCACATCATCTAACATTAATGGCGTTGATGATATTTTTGAAGACCCATATGACACTAAATCCTGATGGTTGATTGATGACATTATTATTTTTAATTTTAATATTGTAATACCCTACACCTGTTGTTCTTTTGATTTATCTTTTTTTTTAATGATATATTTTTTAGTTTTTTCTGTTATCTTTCAGAACTAGATAGAAGATGCAGAAGGGGGTTTTCGTTTTCTGTGTATGTCAGAATACAAGGAATATAGCATACAACTGAAAACCCAGAAAAACTATAACAAATATGAATTAAATAATGAAGACCCAGTTCATAGAATGGCATAAAATGAATAACCATCACATACCCATATCAAAATAAGCATCTTCATATTTCTGCGGTTGACGGACCAACAACATGACAATGGAGTTTTGCATTGAAAGTATCAACAAATGCAAGGAAACAATCTACAACTATCAGCATAGACCCTTAGGTCAAAAACAACCACTAAGCAAGGAAGAACAGCCCCAATAAACTCCAAACGGCTGCTCCAAGAAGTACGGCCAGCATATGAAGTGGTATGGCCTACACATGAAGAGGTACGGCCAGCAATGAAGAAATGGCAGTCCCAACCCTTCTCAAATCTGCAATACAATCCGTCACTAATACTCTTCCTCAGCTACAACAAAACTGCAATAAGATATACCTTGTTATCTCCATCTCCATTAATAGTGGTATCAAAATGAAGCTCAAATACAGCCACTGGGTATGGCTGCTCCAAAATCCCCTTGGGTGATCTTTCACACATGTGGAAGATTGTTACCAATGGTGGTTTCCGTCACCAAAAGCCCTGGCTGGAAGAAATCCCCCAAACCCTCATTTGCAGAGCAAATAGAAGCATAAAATTTAATATCAAGAATGAATAACTTTTCCCACTCTTTGCCTTTTTATAACTCCACAAGTGGGTCGACCCATATGAGAGGGAAATGTTAGTTTTAAATTTGCTTTTTATTCCTCAAAGGGGCACCCAAATCTCTTAGTGACTTATTTTTGCATTTTTCCTTATTTCTCCAAAGTCACCGACATTAATTAATTAAAGTCCAAATATAATAATAAAGTATAACTTACGGACTTTAATTTGAAAGCCCAAATGGTCACAGAATCCCATGAGTTATAGACCGTTGGAAAGATCTCGGCGAAACGCTCCATCTCCAATAAAGAGTTTCCCAAAATAGCCAACTTCGTGACTTACTAAAAATAGTAAGTCCCAACCAGAATGTCAGAAACCGACCAAACAAACTCCCAGAGTTCCCTAACCACTTTGGTTAGTCTACAGGAACCAAGTATAGACTAACTCACTAGAAAAAGGGGACATTACAGTCCGCCCTCTCCAAGATTGCTTGCCTCAAGCAATCTCAGATCTGGATGCAACAAGATTTGCTCACTCTCCCATGTAGCATCCTCTACCGGCAAGTTCTTCCACTTCACCAAATATTCCCTGATGACTCTTTTCCTCAATGTACGTTCCCTGGTGTCAATGATGGCCTCAGGTATCAAAACCAACTTCCCCTCTTCATCAAGAGGAGGCAACTCTGTAGAAGGTATCACATTGTGCCCTAGTGCCTTTTTGAGGCGTGACACATGGAAGACATTATGAACTATGCTCTCTGCCGGCAATTCTAACTCATAAGCCACCTCTCCAACCCTCCTGGAGATCTTGAATGGACCATACTACCGTGGCTTTAACTTCTCGGCACCACTCCTCTTAAGAGTAGATTGTCTATATGGCTGCAGCATAAGGTACACCATATCACCCACCTCAAAAGAACGCTCAACCCTGTGTTGGTCTACATACTGCTTCTGTTGATTCTGCGCCTTCTGAATGTTCTCTTTCAAAGACCTCACGATGTCCTAACTCTCTTGCAAGAGGTCTTTAGCCTTTGGTACTCTGTTGTCTCCAAACAATAGATCCAAGAAATTGGGAGCCTCGTCCCCATAAAGTGTCGTAAATGGTGTCATCGGGATAGACATGTGGTAAGTGGTATTATAACAATACTCTCCCAAGTGAAGCCACTTGACCCACGCCTTCTGCTGCCCGGCTATGTAATTCCTGAGGTATCCCTCCACCCACTTATTAACTATCTCTGTCTGTCCATCAGTCTGGAGGTGGTAACTCGTGCTGGGGGTGAGCTCGGTCCCTGTCAACCTGAAAAGTTCCTGCCAAAAATTGCTAAGAAACCTGTTGTCCCTGTCGCTCACAATACTCCTAGGCAATCCGTGAAGTCGGAACACCTCTCGGAAGAATAAATCAGCAACCTGAGTTGCTGTATAAGTGGTTGAAATGGCAAAGAAATGGGCAAACTTTGTCAATCTATCAACCACCACAAAGATGCAGTCCCTGCCTTGGGCTTTCGGCAAGCCAGTAATGAAGTCCATCGATATACAATCCCACTTCCTCTCGGGAATGGGTAAAGGCTGCAATAATCCTCCTGGGTAGGAGTGCTCATGTTTGTTCTGTTGGCATACTGGACACTCCCGCACATACTTCTGTACTTCTAACTTGAGGCCTTTCCAAGTAAACCTCTCTCTAACCTGCCTGTAGGTCTTGTAGAATCCTAGATGCCCAGCCATAGGCAAGTCATGGAAAGCTCTCAAGATCTTCTACTTCATAGCAGAAGTTGGCACCAAAAATATCCTCCCCTTGTAAATGATCAAGTCATTTACAATAGTGTACCTGTCATCACGGTTAGTGCCATCCATAATCCCAGAGGCCCACTTATCCTTTGCATATTCTGCAGTGATCATATCTCTCCAGTCCTCTGCAATCTCTCCTAAGGCACACAAGTGTGGTCTCCTGGATAAAGCGTCAGCAACTATATTCTTCTTCCCTTTGACAAAAACAATGTCGAAGTCATATGCCTGCAACTTGCTGACCCATTTTTGCTGCCGGTCATTTAGGTCCTTCTGACTAAGGAAATGTTTCAAGCTATTGTGATCAGATTTAACAATGAATTTCCCTCCAATCAGATACTGCCTGAATTTAGCCAATGCATGCATGATGGCTAACATCTCCTTATCGTAGATACTATAGCTCCTCTCAGGGCCCCTCAACTTTCGGCTCTCAAAAGCAATAGGGTATTTGTCTGCATCAACACCGCACCTATGCCTTCCCCAGAGGCATCACACTGAAGCTCAAACGGCTTCGAAAAATCAGGTATGGCCATCTGACCAAAGGAAAGCTCCCTCCCTTTCGTGTCAAATCTGTGAGTGGGGCTGCTTTCTGAGAAAATCCCTTTACGAACCTGCGGTAGAATCCACAAAGGCCAAAGAACCCCTTGAGCTGAGAGAGATTCTTGGGTGGTGGCCAGTCAACTATAGCTCGAATCTTCTCCAGATCCACACGAACACCCTCTGCATTGATGATGTGTCCCAAATACAGCAACTCCGTCATGCCAAACTCACATTTAGATATTTTTGCATATAGGGACTCGTGCTCAAGTATACCCAACACAATATCCAAATGTCTCAAATGATCCTCCCAAGTCCTACTGAATATGAGTATGTCATTGAAAAATATGAGTACAAACTTCCGCAACTGTTCTCTGAAGACCTTATTCATACAAGACTGGAAAGTGACAGGTGCATTGGTTAAGCCGAAAGGCATAACCAGAAACTCAAAGTGCCCATAGTGACACCTAAACGCTGTCTTCTCCACATCCTCCTCACGTACCCGAATTTGATGGTACCCTGACCTCAAGTCTATCTTGGAGAAGAAACATGCACCATGCAGCTCGTCAATAAGCTCATCAATCCTGGGGATGGGGTACCTGTTCTTAATAGTCTTTTTGTTCAGTTCCCTGTAATCAATACACATCCTGAGTGTGCCATCCTTCTTCTTGACCAGAACAACAGAAGAAGCAAAAGGACTCTTACTAGGCCTGATGTGACCCATCTTGAGAAGCTCTTGAATAGCCTTCTCAATCTCATCCTTGTATCTCTTAGGATGTCTATAGGGAACGGTGTTAACTGGTTTGGCCCCCTGCTCCATCTCTATAACATGCTCAAAACCCCTGTCTGGAGGTCTACTTGGAGGTATATCACTAAACACTTCGGAGTGCTTAGTTAGTACTAACTGAATCTCCATTGGATAATCTTGTTTTTGTTGTTTCGGTGCCTCTGGCATCACAAGAATCTCAACTACCCACTGCACCTGGTCATGCCGCAGTATCCTCTCCATCCTCCGAATAGACACTGCTCTTAAACCCCCATCAGACATTCCCCTCAAAATATGTTTCTGACCATCTACTTCGAACTTCATCTCCAAGGTCCTCAGGTTGAGGGAAAATTCACCTATCATGTGTAGCCACTTCATTCCTAGGACTACATCCATGTCACCCATACCGACCACATAGTATTCGGCTTGGAACTCATAGTTATCTAACCTGATGGTTAAATTAGGGATCCTTCGTTTGCAAGTAATGACAAACCCGTCCGCAACTCTGACTTTGAATCCCTCGAACTCTTTTGTTTTGAGTCCCCTTCGTGCCACAAGCCCCTCATCAATGAAGTTGTGGGTGGCACCTGTATCTAGCAAAGTGGTCACTCTCTGTCCCTCCAATACTCCCCGTATTCTGAAGGAACCCTCTTTCTGAATAGCAGAGATATGGGCTGTCGGAATGTCCTCATCATGCACGTCCTGTACAATCTACACCATATTCTCTACATCATTGTCCTCCCTATCACTCTACTGCCCTGATTGCTCTGAAGCTGTCTCCTCAATAGAATAATACTCCAATTGTTTTGCTTGCCCCTTCATTGGGCACCTGTGGTTAGGATCCCATGGTTCTTTGCATTTGAAGCATAGTCTCTTCCTCCTGTATTCATTCAATGCATCATCATCTAATCGAGGCCTTGGTTTCCTCTGTGGGAAGATGTCTCGCTGCAGAACCGGCATTTTGTCTCTTCGTGGAGGAAACGGTTTGGAGACAAACTGTTTCCTAGGCACTGCAAACTCCATACTACGTGCCTTCTTGATAGTTTCCTGAAGTGAAGGTGGATCAAATGCCTTAACCCAACCCTTAAGTGGTTCCATTAGTCCTTCCATGAACAGGGCTACAAGTCTCCTCTCTGATATGTTGGGAACCATCACACTGATTCTCTGGAAATCTCAAATATATCCTTAAAGTGACCCATACTGCTTCAACTGCGCCAGCTCTCTGAACTGCAACTTTGGGTCCTTAGTATCGAACCTCTCGATGAATCTGTTAGTGAACTCATCGTATGTGGTGATAAGGCTATGGCCCAAGGTGACCAACCCATGGTACCACCACTCGTGTGCTAACCCATCTAAATGAATAGTGGCAAAGTTAAGTGCCTCATCCTCCGGCATCGGCCTAAGTGTCAAGTAGTTATCCAACTTCTGCACCCAAGCTCTGGCTGAAATCTTGCCACTTTCGTCAAACCGGTCCATAGGGACTTTGCTCAATGCATGCTGGTAGTCCCTGTTAGCTCTGTGATCTCCTCGACCCATCATAAATCCCCTTTGTCTCTTTTGATTCATATACTGGTCGAATGTCAACATCTCTTTGATGTTAGAAGCCAATGTCATGTACTCTGCATGCTGTATCTGAACATCATCCGTCATGGGAAGCTGAAACTCTGGTTCCTGCTGAACCACTGCCTCCTCTCTACGCGGAAAAGTTGGTTGTAAGGGTCTAGTAATCGATCCTGGGGTAACCCTGGTGTTATTAATACCACTCTGACCTACGTGTCCATTACCCTGTCACGCATGTCCACCACCTTGTCCTGCATATCCACTGCCTTGTCCTACATGTCTGTGGTGACCCTCATTGGAGCCATTGATCTCACCTCCGGGTGTGGTATTGGTGTGAACTACTGGAATCCCTTGGCTAAACTTCCCAAGGAGCTGGGACATCATATCGAGCATAATATCGAACTTCCTCTCTGCTTTGGCACCAGGACTCTCAAGCTGGTCAGCTCCTCTATCCCCCATACTACCTGTTATGCTATTACTCTCGTTGGAAGAGTTCCTATGCATACCCAATATACCTGAAACTGTTTCACCTTCCAGAACCTCTGGTGGATGCCAATGTGGAGTGAGTCTAGTGTAGACTCTTCTTTCGTCACTCATATAAACTGATCAACACAGGCTGGCAAGATGCACCAGCTCTAATACCACTGTAATACCCTGCACCTGTTGTTCTTTTGATTTATTTTTTTTTTTAATGATATATTTTTTAGTTTTTTCTGTGATCTTTCAGAACTAGATAGAAGATGCAGAAGGGGGTTTTTGTTTTTTGTGTATGTCAGAATACAAGGAATATAGCATACAACTGAAAACCCAAAAAAACTATAACAGATATGAATTAAATAATGAAGACCCAGTTCATAGAATGGCATAAAATGAATAACCATCACATACCCATGTCAAAATAAGCATCTTCATATTTCTGCTGTTGACGGACCAGCAACATGACAATGGAGTTTTGCATTGAAAGTATCAGCAAATGCAAGGAAACAATCTACAACTATCAGCATAGACCCTTAGGTCAAAAACAACCACTAAGCAAGGAAGAACAGCCCCAATAAACTCCAAACGGCTGCTCCAAGAAGTATGGCCAGCATATGAAGTGGTACAGCCTACACATGAAGAGGTACGGCCAACAATGAAGAAATGGCAGTCCCAACCCTTCTCAAATCTGCAATACAATCCGTCACTAATACTCTTCCTCAGCTGCAACAAAATTGCAATAAGATATACCTTGTTATCTCCATCTCCATCAATGGTGGTATCAAAATGAAGCTCAAATACAGCCACTGGGTATGGCTGCTCCAAAATCCCCTTGGGTGATCTTTCACACCTGCAGAAGATTGCTACCAATGGTGGTTTCCGTCACCAAAAGCCCTGGCTGGAAGAAATCCCCCAAACCCTCATTTGCAGAGCAAATAGAAGCATAAAATTTAATATCAAGAATGAATAACTTTTCCCACTCTTTGCCTTTTTATAACTCCACAAGTGGGTCGATCCATATGAGAGGGAAATGTTATTTTTAAATTTGTTTTTTATTCCTCAAAGGGGCACCCAAATCTCTTAGTGACTTATTTTTGCATTTTTCCTTATTTCTCCAAAGTCACCGACATTAATTAATTAAAGTCCAAATATAATAATAAAGTATAACTTACGGACTTTAATATGAAAGCCCAAACGGTCACAGAATCCCATGAGTTATAGACCGTTGGAAAGATCTCGGCGAAACGCTCCATCTCCAATAAAGAGTTTCCCAAAATAGCCAACTTCGCGACTTACTAAAAATAGTAAGTCCCAGCCAGAATGTCAGAAACCGACCAAACGAACTCCCAGAGTTCCCTAACCACTTTGGTTAGTCTACGGGAACCAAGTATAGACTAACTCACTAGAAAAAGGGGACATTACAAATATTGAAGTTTAACAATGAAGATATATCATGACATTCAAATTTGACTAATTAACATTGTAGTATTTTAATTTTTATGGCGGTTTTGTTTATTATATGATGCTATGTGGTATTATGAACCTAGTTATTGCTGCATATATGTATATATTTATGATGTTTATATGTTTTTGTATAGAGTCTAGTGCTCCATTAGGACACGTCCCCTCCCCCAAAATTAGGCGTTTCTGAGACAGGGATGTCCCTAAGATGTAGGGACTTGGGAGAAACACCCCCCGTTGTCCCACCACCACCACAAACCCGAGGACATTTCCAAGACGTCTCCCTCAAAAAGGGGACGTTTTCGAGACGTCCCTTAATTTGGAGACACCTCAAAGACGTTGGGACGTCCCCGAGACCCTCAGGGAACTCCCTCGTGTCTCCCAATTGCACCTAAGACACCTAGGTGTCCCCCACGGCAACTGAGACAAAAAATCAATTAAAAAAAATCAAAAAAAATTGAATCTTCGTGCTAGTAACCATAACCCTAATGGTCTATGGGCTCTACCCACACCTTAAGCAATCACAAAAATAAAATAAAAAATGAGAAAGCCTAAATGCTGCAAGAGTGAGAGTGGATGGGAAAAGTGAGAACAATAGCAAGAGTGAGAGCATAAGCAGTGCAAGCATTAGGAAGAGAGTAATAGCAAGAGGAAGAGCAAGTGCCAAGTCTTTGTGGAACACTAAGAAGCTGTGTAGCCCTCATCATTTCGACTGGATAGATTCTTTAGCTTCACTATTAGTTTTTGAACAATGAAGATTTGGTGTTGCAGAAAACATAGTGATAAAATTGCGAAAATGATGTGTGCCATGAAGGTTTGTGTGGTATAGAAGGCCTTAATTTGGACTTGGTGGTGGGGGCTCCGCCCCTCTACCCTACCATGTACTACAATAGGGAACACATGAGGGGTGCTGCCCCCAGGCCCCCACCCACCACCATCCCGCCATCATCCCCAAATCTAGACCTTTGGTCCCCGCGTCCCCCTGTCCTAAGACTCGATGGTACATAGGTATAGATGAACCCAACACCAAAAAAAAATTTGACCAAATCCATGAACCGAACCCCCAAACCCAAACTAGGATTAATAACTCAACTATCAAATGAAAAACATTGCCACAAATAAATAACATAGTTGATTCCAAATATATGTTTTCTGAATGAGTGTCAAGCTAGGAAATGGATTGCGAATGAATTTGAAAATAAAAGAGTGAACCCAAAATCATTAACTTCAAAATATGTTACAAAGTACATATATATCAACATAAAATGAACATTTAGCTCATCTTCAAGATGACTATTCAGCTTCTATTGTATTTAAGTGATAATAATATAATATATTATCATTACATTCATTACCTACGCCTAGGATTATGTACAATAGTTTTACATGCCCCCTTAAATCTACAGGGGTTATTGTGAGACCAAGCATGGCTCTAAATTTTTCATTTTTTTGTCCCAAGCACTTTGGTCAAGATGTTAGCTAGTTGTATGTTGCCACCTTTCACATGATTCTAAATCAAATGGAATTTGCTCAAATTTCACCGACGCATATTTGTTGAGTGATGAAAATATACTTGAGTTTTTTAACTACTTCAATGCCCAAATAGTAATGATCATTTTCCAATTGTTGTTCTAAAACACATTCATATTCAAATTGTTGTTCTAAATAGTCCTTTGCAAAAGGTATCACCTGGGCAATAGCTTATCCCCTTCTAAGTTTCAAAAATTGTTGTTGCCATCCATGGTATCACCTTGGTGATAGCTTGTTTTTCCATCGTCCAAGGCATCGCCTTGGCGTCGATAGGTTGATATATCTTTTGCAAATTTCTCTAGTCAACTCATTTGTCAATCTATGCTAACTAAACCTTTTGTGGTTTCACAAAGTACCACATCCCTTGCTTTGAGAAATTTCTTGTTTTGCTCATCATACAATCTGTATGCTTATGAGGATTATGAATTCCCCAAAAGAATGCATTTGCAACTCTTGTGATCCAACTTGTTCCTTTCCTCCTTAAGAATCAATGCATAGCATGTGGATTCGAAAATCCAAAGTTGTCGCACTAATGGAAGATGACCACACCAAATTCATATGGAGTCTTGATTTCAAGAATGACTAAAGGTGACCTATTGCAGAGATAAACTACCATTTGAGTTGCTTCTACCTAGAAATGTAGTTTTACTCCTTTCAAATACAACAATGCCCAAACCGTAATCGTCACAATTTTGTTCATCCTCTCAACTACTCCATTCTGTTGAGAAGTGTGAGGGATTGTGAGATGATGCTTGATGTCATGTTTTTAAGTCTCCAAACACATTTGAAATGAATTCACCATCATTATCAGTCCCCAATGTGCCAATATGAGATCGTGCATCATTTTCAACCATAGACAAACTTTTGAAAAATTTTAAAAGCCTCTGATTTTTGCTTCCAAAAATAGATCTAGGTCATTCTGCTATAGTCATCAATGAACAACATTAAGTAATTATTTCCCCCAACAAAAGAGATTGGTAGTGGCCCACACAAATCAAAGTGGACCGACTACAATTTACTTTCAACTCTCCAATTTGTTTTTGAAATGGCTCTCTTTGTTGTTTGGCCAAAATGCAAGCTTCTTGTTTTTCAATTGTTTTGGGCAAAGCTGGCAAACCTACAACACCATTCTTTTACATTGTTCAAATGTTGTCATAGTTTGCATGCCAGAAAAGACTTACTAACATGCCTTCTTTGACAAGATGAGCAAAATTTCTTAAAATTTAAGGCTCACCTTTGAGTCTTAGCAACTTTCCTTCCTCAAAACCAGCCACGATGACTAATTTATCACTTTTCCTTTTGATTATTACCTCTCCATTATCCACCCAAACGTGGTGGCCTTGTTATCGAACGAGCACCGAGGACAACAAGTTTCTTTTCAATTGAGGAAGGTATAATACATTTTGAAGATTGAAATCTAGAAGATTTGGTAGCTTTAGTCAGATTTTCATTTTCCTTCTGGTTGCAGACTTGTTTTATCTGCCAGAAATACTAGTCGACAATTCTATGTTCCCCGGGGACGCGTCCACTGGGAAAAATGACCCGTACCCGTCCCGGGGACGTTCCGGGGATGCGGGGACGGCCAGGAAACGTCCCCTGGCCGTCCCCGTTTCCCGGGGACGTCCCCTTTTTTTTAGGGGACGTAGGGGACGGCTAGCCGTACCCGGTACGGCCGGGACGTCCCCGACCGTACCGGGTACGGCTAGCCGTCCCCTACGGCCCAGCAACGTTGGCACTTAAAAAATAAAAAAAAAACTCACTTAAAATTTTTAAAAAAAAAGGGATGGGGGGGCCCACAAGGGCCCCCCCATCCCTCATAAACTTACCTAAACCTCCATCTCATGATGATGAGGTGAAACAAGGGTTCATGAGGGCCCTTGAAAAAATGTATACCGAGGAGGAGGCTTCTTTACTTCGCTCACAATGGATGGCCTTTGTCAATCTACGTGGTCCAAACTTCAGCAAAAAAGAGGCGAGGATGGATAGAGCTACATTAGCTCAAACTAACCCTATTGGATGGTGGATGTGGCATGGCATGGATGCACCAGAATTGAGGACACTTGCCACTCGCTTGCTTGGACAGATTGCCAGTTCCTCTGCTGCAGAGAGGAATTGGTCCACATATAGCTTCATTCAGTCAGTGAAGAGGAACAAACTTACCTCTAGACGATCAGAGAAGTTGGTGGCAATGCATAGTGCCTTGCGGCTACAGGATCGACAGAGACCTGAGTATCGTCAGACTCCAGCTGCACGTTGGGATGTTGATCCAGAGGATGTTATGCAGATTGATGAGGAGGAGGCACAGGAGGGATTGGTTGGGGTTCCATTGGATGAGGGTCTACTAGACCCTCATGGTGGCAGTGATTCGGATTCAGATTCAGATTTTGATGCAGTATTAGGAGAGGCTGATTAGGGACAGCCATATGGCATATACTCTATGTTTTTGTCATTTTATTGTTGAAACAATGAAACATTTTGTTGTTGAAACTTGAAACTTGCAGCCTTTGAGCATTTTGATATAATATATTATATATATGCAGATTGTCATTGAAAACAATTAAATTTGGTTTATTTGTTTGCCAATTCTCATGTGACAAGTTGAAAACTAAGTTCAAGTGTAATGTTATGGTTATGTATGCATGTTTTAATGTTCTATGATGTCTAGAATGAATGCCTTATCAATGTTATCATCTAAATATTTGAAATATCCTTATATTTTAAAAAAAAACCTTATTTTTTTAGTAGCCGTCCCCTGCCGTCCCCTAAAAAATGGCCAAAAAAAATTGCCGTCCCCGAAACTCGTCCCCCCGTCCCCGCCCGTCCCCGTCCCCGGTACTTGGGGGAACATAGCAACAATTTCCTTCATTAAACTTCTCAAAGAAGTCCTTTTAAAACGTCATGTGTTGCATGGCACCAATATCTAGAACCCAAGCATCATACCAAATCTGTTCCGTTGAGGCATTATTAGCATCATTTTGATGTGGAAAGAACACAATCGACTTGCAAGATATCATTGTGGCAATAGCTAGCAAATTGAGTTGAATTTGAAACATGAAATTTATTTTTGACTGTATTTAGCCTCCTTTTGTTTTTGATATGCCTCAATCTTTTCCCATGATGTTTTTGCATTCATGAGCCTCATGGCTCCCTTTTCTACCACATCTTTTGTAGAACATATTTTGTCTATCATTCTTGCCTCATCCTCTATTGCATCCTTGATCTCTACCTTTTTGCAATTCGTCTCCTTTAGAAGGTATCACTCAAGTGATAGGTTGCCTTCCTTTTTTATTGACATAGCAAATATTTTCTCCCTCATTGTTAGTTCCTCTTCCAAAAGTTTTTTCTCTTTCAACCAACTTATCAATGAACTGATCAAAAGTGAGTGACTCCAGTTGACTGCTTGCTTGTAATGACTCAAAATAGGCTGAAAATGTGGAAAGAAGAGCTTTTATAAAGGTTGTCATGTATGCATCATTTTTTCCACTGGCAGCATCAATATCATATTTGATTGCCCAAAACAATTACATCGCCATTTTTCAACTAAAGATTAAACAATTTCAACTACAATTGTATGAATCTAGTTCTAGATGGGAATCATTCAAATCCTTCAATTTTTTAAGTGCCTTCCATGGTGAGTTGCATCGTTGTATGTGACGAAATATTTCTCACCAATATAGGCTTTTATTAAGCTTCCACATTTTTTGTCTCCAAATTGATATTAGTTTTGGATCTAAAGGTTCAACAGGTTGTTGATTTCCATCAAAAATATCATACCATAATCATTGAAAATAAGAGTATTTCAACTTGTCTAGACCATTCTAACTAAGTTTCTTTTCCAGTTAAAATTGTACCAACTACGGATGCTATCGAATGCATTGTAACTATTCTTTCAAACAGTCTTTTAAAAAGAAAGGTTACAGATTTATCGGAGATGACTATTCAACTTCCATCTCTTTTGAAGGTGCCAATTCAACTTTCATGATTTTTGGAATTGGTGAGAGGAAAACTGAAATTTGAAACATGAAAAAATTCCAGGAAAATGAAGAAAATGCACCTTCAGGGATGTGATACTTGGCTGGACTAAAATTGCTTCAAACACTGCAACTTTGCTGATTACCTTTTTCAGGGCTAGGTACAGAGTTATCCACGCATTGCAAGCATCTCTTCTCTGCTTCTATTAATTTTTGGTAGGGCATATTGTTGACATGGTTGTTGGCGACCTTCTCAAAAATAGTGCGCAATTCTATCACCCTTTACTGCTCCTCTAATCAGCCACAGAAATTATTGTTTGCAATAGGCCCTCTTCTTCCTCCTTTGATGATGCTGCTCATACAGAATAAACAAACATATACACAGCAATCACAAAAGTTCAATGTGATGAATACACGTATGAGTGTTTTAAATAACAAAAATTGGAGGGTACAATAAAAGTTTGCCAGAGCTCTGCTACCAATGTTAGGCTAGGTAATGGATAGTGATGAATTTGAAAATAAAAAAGTGAAGCCAAATTCTCATTAACTTCAATAAATGTTACAAAGTACATAATCAACATGATATGGCTGTTCTGTTCATCTTCAAAAAACGTTACAAAGTATATATTTATCAACATGAAATGACTATTCAGTTCATCTTCAAGATGACTGTTCAACCTCGATTGTATTTAAGTAATAATAATATAAAATATTATTATTACAATTATTACCTACACTTAAGATCATGTAGAAAAGTGTTACAATGAGAATCTATGGAAATAATATCAAATATCTAATTACCACAAGTAGAATATAGGACTGCATCTAGCTTATTGCTTTTGTATGAAATCTATTTTGCAATTGCCTCTCTTCTGCAGCAAAAGGATTGAGCTCTCCTTATCACCTATAAAAAAGATTGAGCTCTCTTGATCACCTATTACTTCAGCTTCATTCCCCTATGTTGTGCATTATGAAACAACCCTGTAAGTTTACCACAAATCACACAAAACTCTCCAGTGCTGAAGCAATTCAAGCAGATTGAGATTTAGAAAAATGAGAAGTGGGAAAAAAACAACCTTAAAGAACAGCTAAATGAAAAAAAGGAGAGAAAATAGGCATTATGTGAAAATTCAATTTGCCTGCAAACAAAGCTAGACTAGGTAAATAGTGAGTGAAATGTCTAGGTATAGTGCCATCCATAAGGAGTCAGAGCCAACCTACTTGCTGGAACCCAGAGGTGAGGTTTATAAGGGAGTGTGATTCACCTATGATAATTTGTGATCTCCATGTCACCAAGATTGAGTACTCTTATGTCTACATATTGTTCAACAGGAAATCCATAGAGGACCAGGGCCAACCTCCTTGCTGGAACTCATGTGAAGTTTGTTAGGGAGGGTGATTCCCCTATGATTGAGTGTAATCTCCGCATCACCAAGATTGCTTGGCCAATGGTAAACTGGAGGGTTTGTGTTATTGTCAGTCTTTGACCTTGGTTGTTTTAAACAAGATTAGGGCAATCACCAAGTCAATAAGATTGACTGACAAATGGTAACCAATGTGTAAACACCATTGCTGCCCCCAAGTCACCAAGATCGATTGACAAATGGTAATCAGTGTGTAAACACCATTGCTTGCCAAATGTTACCAGCGTAACAAACTCGGGTGTAGTAAAAGGAATATGTTAGCATTTTAACTATGAGCCTTAACAGCTCAAAATTGTTATACAAGAAACCTAAACATTTCAAGATCAATAACAAAAACTGAAGTATGCTAGGATACCCAAACAAACAGGGGCCTCACTTCTTTTTAGCAAATGATCCTATTCAGAACTGTAATTTGACGCTTGATTAATGACTTGTATTACCTACCAGGATGAAAGAAGAAACAAAGAAGACTAGGATTTCTGGTGTTCCAGTATCCAGAAGCTTCAAACAGTCCTCCATCAAGAACTATTTCAGACGTCTCATACACTCGCAGAAATGTTTATAGATTGAAGGCACCCAAAATTATTTTCAGTTCCCAGGTTGACCAAAATAAGTTCAGATGGAAACCACAGAGATCAGCAATTTATTAGAAATTTAAAACTAAACTGCATCTCTGTAAGAAACAACCAATAAAGCTTTAGGAGATTTGTACCCACATAAAGCATTAAATCCCTATTGCTTTTAGCTCTACAATTGTGACTTGACTAATTAGCAATTTTAGTTTATACAAATAGTGTACTGCAAACCCATTAGGTGTTAAGGATCAGACGTTTTCCATTTGGCACCTAAGCAAAATCACATTAGCCTCAAGAACACATTTTCTGTTTGATTGATAAACACAAGGGAAATCGAAATAATATATCAAAACATTCCCATCATGAGAGAAAGGCAGCAAAAACCCCAGCCACTGAACATTCAAATCAACATACCTAAGGTATCATAACCAGAGCCCACAAAAAGAAGGCCAACATGGGGGCCCCGGCTTTATTGTTTAATAAAAACCCAAATAACTATTCCGCCGATTTGGCTGCACCCAGAATATAGTTCTCGGGTGGATACCTAATCTTCTAAACTGAGTGGAAGGCATGAATCCATGGGACTGGAACCCATAACCAGACAGTTATCAAAACTAACGGTACGCAATATGGGCAAATAAAGCGTGCATATACACAAGTTATTTTAGCATATACAACAAAAAATTAAAAATGAATAAATGAGAGCGCTTACCTGCTTGAATGTTGATGTTTGTTTGTTTTGGGTTTAACACGGCCTCCTCGAAGCTTTTAAATTCACGCCAGACTTTTGTAAATTTAATCTGTATGGCAAAACTGAGTAGCCTTTAAATAAGGCAAGAGCATATTTGAAATTTTGAAACTGGAGACAAATGTGCCAAAAACTCAGTGGAGTTTATAAATAGGTAAGGCAAAATCGTATTTGAAATTTTGAAAATGGAGAGAAATGTGTAGACACTACAAATGAATCTGGTTGTTGTGGAATAGAATGTTTTTAAAATTCATTAGATTATATATTTTTATAATATTATTGTAGAATTTAACATTTATTAAGTTATATATTTTTATAATCTTGTTGTAGAATAGAATGTTTTTAACATTTATGTTGTATTATTTTAATTCAAATGTTTATTATAGTTAGTCTAGCATTTTATCTATCTATAGTTATTGTTTGAAATAGAATGTTTTTAAAATTTACGCGGTATTATTTTAATTCAAATTTTTATTATAGTTAATCTAGCATTTTATCTATCTATAGTTATTGTTTGATATAGAATGTTTCTAACACTTACACAATATTATTTTAATTCAAATTTTTATTATAGTTAGTCTAACATTTTATCTATCTATAGTTATTAGTTGAAATAGAATGTTTTTAACATTTACGTGGTATTATTTTAATTCAAATTTTTATTATAGTTAGTCTAACATTTTATCTATCTATAGTTATTGTTTAGGATATAATCCAACCCCAAGTCATTATAAAAAATGTGAAAATTTGGGTTTTTTAGACCCTTAATTTATGGTAAACAACAATTATGACATCTAGTCTTTGAAATTATTGGTACCAACAACTAAACATTTTTTTCTTGATGTTATCCATAACAATGATGTCATTTATTTAATTACATTTTAAGACATCTTTAATACATAATGATATAAACACACAACTAGCATGTTAAATAATTTAACACTAAGCCCTTTTAACCTAAAGAAAATATTTTAATAATGTATTGTTGTTAAAGTAAAACTCTAAATCTAACTATTGTCTTGCCCAATCTTAAAAGAACTAACCATAAAATTGCTTACTTTAATCTTAAAATTGCATTCCCCTAACTCAGACCTTTTTTGCTTTTGCTTGATGTAAGATCCCTAATTCCTAACTTATTTGAAAAATAAAGTTATTATGAAAATTATAAATTTAGTGGATTGAAATAAAAGTTTGTTCTATAATTGGATTTGTAAGGTTCAATTAGTAAAATTGAATTAGATACTAATTTACTATTGCAAGTGATGTACATGAATTTGAATTGTAATATTTTTGAATTGTAATATTTTAATTATATTCCTAAGTTAGGGAGTTTATTTATTATTTATTTAATCAAGGTTTCTAATTTAGGTTTTAGGGTTTTGGGTGCTTTTTGAGAGAGTGATTTTATTAAATATAGGAATTTAATAAAACACTTTTTTTTTGCTATTCACACATTCACATACAATTGATTAAAAAATTGTATGATTTGCAAATGTTTTGAAGGATTTGAAAATTTTGCTTCAAGGTTTTTAGTGTTCATTAATTATCAAGTTTGGACTTCGAAGAGATTGGATTCTTGTCATGGAATACTTTAGGTCACACTTCAATTTAGAAATTGAAATTGAATTAGGTTGTATATGGGTCTATATTGAATTGGTAATTGAATTCAATGTGAAAACTATTTTTACTTGGAGTAATAAAACTAGGGTTTAGTGAATGAAAACTTAGGGAACTTAGAATGATCACTCTAAGGTTGAATTGATGAGAAGTTAGATGAATTGGAAATTAATGTAATAATGATTTTGTCAATTGAAATCTAAAATGGATGAATTTGAAAGAAACCCTCAGAATTGTGTTATAGGAAAATGGTGTAAGTTCCGACCAAATATACAATAATAAAAACTATAAAAAGAGGGAATATTTTTTATTTTTTTAATTAGTCATACTATCTCACATCAAATATATTCAATCAATGAGTAATACAAGCCACGTTCATATGTTCTTTAATTTGTTCTAAGTAGTAAATGTTAATGTTAATGAACTAAATATTAAAGAACATATGAATGTGGCTCTGATACCAATTTAAGCGGAAGCAGAAGATTGTATTGAAGATTGAATTGTAAGATAACAATGAGATTACAATGAGATGTATTAATCGATAAGGATTAATACATACAAAATTTCTACACAATTTCTTATTGCTCAGATAGCTAAAGCGCAAAGTAAGAGCATACTCTTTTGATCCTAGACTTAAGACTTTTCTAAAACTCGATGCCTAAGAATGAGGCAATAGCTTGTATATATAGCAAGAGGACCTCAAAACTTATTAAACTATCCTAGAAATCCAACCATACACATTTGACACCTAGCATGCACTATTGAAGTGGACAGCTGTTAAGAAATCTTGTCTGTAAATAGTAACAATAGTGGGAAATTAAGACAATTGTTTTAAAGACACCATAAGCGAGGACGGCCTACTTTACACCCCAAAAGTGGATATGGGGATCTTGCTTTTTCTAACAGGGTGGCATCTTGTTGTCGGATCATGACGTAAATCATGTTGTCGAATACCAATTTAAGTGTAAGATTGTATTGAAGATTGAATTGTAAGATAACAATGAGATTACAATGAGATATATTAATCAATAAGGATTAACTTATGGTAAACAACAATTATGACATCTGGTCTTTGAAATTATTCATACCAACAACTAAACATTTTTTCTTCATGTTATCCATAAAGTGATGTCATTTATTTAATTATATTTTAAAACATCTCTAACACCTAATGATATAAACACACAACCAGCATGTTAAATAATTTAACACTAAGCACTTTTAATCTAAAGAAATTATTTTAATAATGTATTGTTGTTAAAGTAAAACTCTAAATCTAACTATTGTCTTGCCCAATCTTATAAGAACTAACCATAAAACCGCTTGCTTTAATCTTAAAATTGCATTCCCCCAACTCCAGCGTTTTCTTGCTTTTGCTTGTTGTAAGTTCCCTAATTCCTAGCTTACTAAATTTGAAGCCGACCAAAGTGTGAAGTAATGCTTGTTTAAATAATTAATCAAGATAATTAAATTAATTGGATGTGATAAATAATTAAATGTGCTTGTTTAATTAATTATTAGAAGTTAATTGATTTGATTGGAAAAATAGAATAAATCAATATTCCAAAATTAAATTATCTTTATTTAAAATTTAATAGTCTTTATTTAAAATTAAATAATAATTAATTTAAATAAATGGATGGGTCAATTTAAGATTGACTTGAAGTTATTTATTTAAATAAATGGATTGGTCAATTTAGGATTGACTTGCAAATTGTTTTTTTAAATTATACATTGTGGAGGATTTTAAATTAAATTAAATTGATAAAAGTTAATTCTTTAGTGGATTGAAATTAAAGTTTGACCTATAATTGGATTTGTAAGGTTCAATTAGTAAAATTTGAATTAGATGGTAATTTATTATTGCAAGTGTTGTACATGAATTTTATTTTATTTATTTCTATAAAAGGGGTAAAAATTTATTAAAAAAGAAATTGCCAGTACAAAATCAAGAGGGCAACCGCCCCCAAAAACAACAAAGAACCAAAAAAGAGCACCATCACTACAACCAACCAAACCAGAACCAAGGGAACCTCCCAAACCCAAATTCCCAAGCAGGGACATCAACTATCCATCCATATCCACTGATCCCAACCACTAACATTCCAATCCCCCACCTGCTCTGAAGCCCACTTAGCCAAGCAATCCACCACACAGTTCCTTTCCCTAGGGACATGGACAAAAGAAGAAAAATCCATCTCATGACTCAACCGAAGAATCTGTCAAACCACAGATGCCAACTGCCAATGCACACCAACCACCACATGCGCAGTCAATAGATTAATCACAATCTAGGAATCTGACTCACAAATAACCTTGCACCATCCCAAAGCACACCCTTTTCCCAAAGCATAGAGAATAGCAAGAGCCTCCATAAACTTATTAGTTTGTGGCCCCTTATAGGAATAGCTATAAGTGATGTACATGAATTTGAATTGTAATATTTTAATTATATTTTTAAGTTAGGGAATTTATTTATTATTTTTTTAATTAAGGTTTCTAATTTAGTGTTTTGGGTGCTTTTTGAGAGAGTGATTTTCTTAAAGATAGGAATTTAATAAAACACTTTTTTTTATATTCACACATTCACGTACAATTGGTTAAAAAATTGTAGGATTTGCAAATGTTTTTAAGGATTTGAAATTTTTGCTTTAAGGTTTTTTGTGTTCTTCATCAATTATCAAGTTTGGACTTTGAAGATATTGGATTCTTGTCATGGAATACTTTAGGTCACGCTTCAATTTAGAAATTGAAATTGAATTAGGTTGTATGTGGGTCTATATTGAATTGGTAATTGAATTCAATGTGAAAACTATTTTTACTTGGATTAATGAAACTAGGGTTTAGTGAATGAAAACTTAGGGAACTTATAATGATCACTCTAAGGTTGAATTGATGAGAAATTAGATGAATTAGAAATTAATGTAGTAATGATTTTGTGAATTGAAATCTAAAATGGATGAATTTGAACGAAAACCCTCAAAATCGTGTTGTAGGAAAATGGTGTAAGAACCAACCAAATATGCATCAATAAAAACTATAAAAAGAGGGAATAATTTTTATTTTTTTAATACTATCTCACATCAAATATATTCAATCAATGAATAATACAATAATCATCAAAACATTAACATTTACATTTACTACTTCAAGTTCACACTTCCTCAAACTATAAACAAAATTTGCAAGGGAGAGAGAGAGTCAAAAGTTCCGGTCGCACTCATAAACAGAAGCAATTTTTATTCGGCATTGAATTGACATATAATATGAATTGAAAATATATTCATTATTATAAATCATTTCAATTAAAATTCAAAAAATTTAATTATCATATTCAATTACATTTCTTAATTATTTGACTAATCAATATTTAACTAGGTAAAATAGATGGGATGTGACAAATGGACACATGAAACACTAGAATTGAGATTAGTATGTGATTAGAGAAAATAATTGATCAAATTGAATCATGGAAGTACATTTGGAAAGATTGTATGACCAATTAGAATGTTAAATGATGCTATTAGAAAGTGTGCTTTTGATTTGAATAGAAGTTGAACGAAATTGGGACTTTTGGGAAAAGATGAACTAGTAAAGAAAATAGAATTATTGGAAAGGATGGTTTTGAAGGAAAATATGCCACCCCTAGTCATGAGAAAGGATAAAACTTGTAAGTATAACAAGAAAATGAGAAAAACCTAAATAAGACATTGTAAGGAGAACCAACCCAACTATGTTAGATTTTGTAATAAGCAAGAATAACCAAAACCTAATGCCTATGAATTAGTCATAAATAGTATTCTAAGTTTAGGAATTTAAAACCAAATAGATTGAATAATGTTATTGGAGAGTGGAAGTATAAATCCCTATCCCAATTGTGTGTCATCCTAATTTTTGTTTGAAAATAATTTTTTTAAAAAAATTCATGACTTAAGTCTAGAGGGATTCTATCTAAGGGGGTTTGATTGAAGGGGGTTTTGTCAAACCCCCCTGGATAGAACCTCCCTAGGCTTAAATTGAACTTACCTTTTGGGGAGTCAAATGAAGTCATTTGAAAATAACATTCTTCAACTACGTAGCCCTCAGTGTTACTTTTCCAAAAAGTATAATATGTATTATGTTTCTTTAAAATTATATACTTTTTTATTTGATAATGAATGTAGGTTCATTATGAAAAATAATGACCTTTATTCAAGGCAATAGAAAAATAACAATTTTTGTTAGAAAAATCTCAAAAAAATGCACTACTCTCCACATGATGTCCTTGTTTCAATTAAAAAGAAAAAAAATCAATTTCAATATATACGATAAAAAAATGGTGTTACAATAAAATATAAGTTTGAAAATTTTTTTGGTACTAATTCAAAAATTAACAATAAATAAAATATTCAATAAAAATTGCAAAAATAATATTTGTGCCCTAGGCATTAGATTTAATGATCTAACTTCAAAAAATCACGAAAAATTTTTATTTCGAATGAAAACTGTGTTATGGTAAAATGTCACTCAATAAAAAATAATAGCAAAAAAAAAAAAATTAATTAGAAAAACTAAAAAATGATAGAGATAATTCTTTTTTTAATTAAAAATACTAATTGAATTTGGATATAAAATTCCACACCTCATTAGTTTACATAATCCTTAAGTTCTTAACAATTTGTTCAATGTAATTGACACCTATTGAAAAATATTAATTTTGGTGGCCCAATAATGTTGAAAAGTCAGAGATACTCTGATGATGTCACCCAAAAGTCATAGTGACACATGTCTAAAAGAAATTAACTTCAATCAAGTGATGGGTTAACTCAGTCAAGTGAGATAGTGGTGGCATTTGATTAGATAGAGGTGGTACCTAATTGTCATCAATCAAGAATTGATGAGGTAGCGGTGGCAATTGTTTACCTCTAATCAAATGTGACAAGCATCATTATTATTTGGGTAGGTAAGAAAAGTATTTTCCTGAGTAAACTTAATAAAATAAGTGCAATAGAGTATTACACCAATGTTGGCAATATGTGTTGTCATTGATGTCAATATAACATGTGTCAACATGAGGTCAGAGATGGGTGAAGCTAATGGACAATGGAAGATTTGAGAGAGACGGTTTGACTAAGTTGAAGACATAGGATTGGCATGCTTAAGGGAGGTTAGTCCAAAAGACTTAGCAGATGAAGAAAAATTGTCCAAGTATAAGAATGGTTATCTTCCTAATGTCTAAATGTGTTGTGGAGGTGTGTAAACCTATTCTAACATGTTTTCTATATATCTACAATGATATCCTATCAATTTGAAGTACCGCACTTAGAGAAAAGTTGTAGAAATTTGGTTAAGGCTCTCATAATGTATATCTTAAGCAGAGTTATAGTATTTTGGTCTGCATTGCTCCGTAGTGCAAGATTTAGTCTTGTAGTTCAGAAGATAAGTTTATCTAGATATCAACATGCTATATCCAAGATTTTAGCTCATTACACTTTCAGCAAAGAATGTTATCAATAACAGTGTTTTGGACTGTGACTTGATAGTGAAAAGCAATGGTGGAGATCTATTGGAATGATCCGCATTCCTCCAAAAGAGAAGTTGTGCCCATATGATTTTGGGAATATGTTCAGAGATGTGTAATGCATGCTTCCTCATGGTATCATGTGTTCTTGAATGGTCTACAAAATTAGATTTCAAGTGACAGAAGTAACACAAATTGTTTTGAATGATGAAATAGTCTATAGAACACAGGTTTGAGCACTTACGGAAGATGGAAAGTATAAAAATCAGCTATAGGATCTTGTGCAGAGATTCTACATGCCTTAATGTATCTCAGGTTTGAACCGCATGCAAATCTTTCTTATCTCCTATACTGCATAAGGTATTTAAGTCAGTTAATGAAGAATTTCATATGATTGTCCTTTAGACTACAGTATACTTGAGTCAAGTCTTTGATTTTCTCTAGAAATAATAAATGTGGATGTGCGGATCAGGGAATACATGCATAATGATGTATGAGTTCCTTCCTAAGAGTTTCAAATGGTTTCGTGTACCGCAAGGCAATATATCAAGTTTGGATGTGTTACAATATGCTTGGAATGCTCTATCCTCATCATTTCAGTATGTTCCCTGTTTTACGGATGCATAGAATGATCAGATACTTCAAGTGAATGGTGTATGGATAATGTTGAGAAGTTACATGATTGAAATCTTGGTCCGCATAATATTTTTGGCTTCTCCTCGGTGATATGAAGATGGATAGTTAGCAATGGTAGTGTTGGCTGAGCTGACAACTTGGTTTCCTTCATGTGTGGAGGATCATGCTCAGTGGTTTTGATTTGAAGGATGTGTTATAATGCAATAAACCTTGTTATGCCATGTGAAGTGATATGCAACTCAAAATGTGTTTGACCCATACAGAATTACACGTTTCATCTTAAGGTCTTTTTGTTGCCGACCTAATTCAGGTTTTAAGTGGTTGCAGAGGATATATATAGAAGAACAAATTCATTTCTGGCTTGGAGAAGTGAGTGTGAATGTGATAGAGTAGAATGAGCAGTATGAAGTGTGGGAATTCAGTATGATGGAGTAATTGTGCAGAAATCAGGACTGTGATATTAGCATAAGTTAGATGCTTCTTTCATAACAGTTCATAGTTATGTTTATCATTATAATTCCTTGTACCAGTGAACTTTCTTCAGGGAGTAGTAGCTTCCTTGGGTTATAGCCCTAAAACAAAGTTAGCAAGGAGTTGTAGCCCTAAAACAAAGTCAGTAGGGAGTTGTAGCTTCCTTGGGTTGTAGCCCTAAAACAAAGTTAGCAGGGAGTTGTAGCTTCCTTGGGTTGTAGCCCTAAACCAATGTTGTAAACTTTTATAAGCAGTGAGCATTATATTGTGAGCTAACACTCACCGTGGTTTTTCCCATTTTTGGGTTTTCTATGTAAAAATCATGGCGTAATGTGTTGATTAACGTGGTGCATGTTTTACTTTATTCTCTTTAAGTAATTTGATTTATTTTATAAATAAAGTAGTTAAAATATTGTTTGTGTTGATTCACCCCCCCTCTGTCTTAGCATCTCAGTGTGTTCAACAATTGGTAGAGCCAAGTACCTTTGAGAAGCCTAACAACTGAGGTAGATCCTGCACTTGAACACATGGAATATGAAGTTATGGATAATGTTGTATTTGTTCCAGAACCAAATCTAGAAGCAATGGAACCTGAAGGCTGGGACTTAAATCTAGATGAGATGGACCTTGAAGGAGAACTCCAGTCAGCACTTGAAGATCTGGATAAAGCTAGAGAATTAAACTAGGAATATGAGGACATGCTTGAAGAATCAAAAGAGACAATTTTGAAATTGAAGACAAAAGCTAAAGAATCAAAGGAATAAATTGGCAAATTGAAAGCTCAAATAGAAGAAGATAAAAGAGGTGACATTAAACTCAAGGAGGCAAAAGATATGATCTGTAATTTGAAAGTCATGGTTGAAGAAGGCAAAAGGATTGAAGATTGCCTAAATGTGAAGCTTGACAAGAAAGTAGTTGAATGTTCAAAACTTGAGGAAGAAGTTGTCACTCTGAGGAAAGAATTGGAAAAGCAAAAGAACAAATTAACAAAGGATTAAAGCTGAAAGGGGGTTCTGAGATTCTTGATGAATTGATCAATTCTCAAAAGCCATCAAAAGAAAAATCTAGTCTTGGTTTTAAAAAGGGAAAAAGTCCTATAGGTACTACTTCCAAAAACTTGTATGATAACTTCACAGTAGAAGGAAAGCCTAAAATAAAGGAAGAAAAGGACTACACTAAATATCCTAAGAAGATTGCCTCCAGAGATGTAAAAGAAGAAGGTTTCACTCATGTTCGGAGACAAAGAAAGAATAACAAGAAGAAGAATTTTAGAAAGTTTGTTCCTACCAGGTATCCTCAAGCTTTCAAAGGTAATTACTATGCTTGTAATAATTTTGGTCACAAGGTTGTTGAATGTAGAAGCAAGATGAATCAAAATTTATTTAGGCCTCCTAGGTACAATGTTGTAAGCTCTTATGGTCAGTGTCATGCTTGCAACAAGGTTAATCATAAGGCTAATGGATGCAGAAGCAAAATGATGAGGAATGGTTTCATGAACAAGAACAATGTTAGGACCTCTCAGTTCTTCTATGGTTATTGTTACACATGTAACAAGTATGGTCATAAGGTTGCTGACTGCAAATCTAATGTAAGAAGAGATGGTTATGCTCCGCAGTCCAATACCACCTGCTACAATTGCAATAAATCAAGACACATTGCAAGGTTCTACAGGGGAAGAATGTAAGGTCCTCTACTCCTCAAAAGAAGGTTGATATAGGTCTACAAAAGAAGGTTGATATTGCTCTGCAAAAGAAGGAAATGAACAGGACATGGAGGAATAAGGAAGAAAATGAAGTAAAGGAAGGATCTGCACCTTTGCTTGGTGCAGATGGATCCTCTGGAAACTAAAATGGAGGAACTATTAGTTTAGGGGGAATTGCAACTGCAAACATTTTCAAAACCCCTAAATGCATAAGATGCTGAAATCTTTAGCATAATGGCTAAAAATGATATAGATATGTCTGTCTAGTAATATCATGATGGTTGATCAAAATTCTGGAGTAAATGGACTCTTTGCGGAGGATTATTGAATGATCATAGGTCTCTGCATAATAAAAGGGTAATTAGGTCAAGAACAGAGAATGCAATTAATGCGAAGCAGTCATGGTTGGTAAGAAGACTATTTAGTCAATTTCTGGTCAAATTTGATCTTATTTGAATGAATTCAAGTGTGTGAAAGAGCAAAGGAGAGAAGAGGATCCTCAACAGAGATTATGTGCAAATCCTAATGACATTTTTATCGGGTATTCTTCTAATTTGTTGGTTAAACCCTAGTCTTTTGAAGGTATTATAATGGCAACACCAGTAGTAGTTGATGTTGTGGAGAAGCCAAGACCTAAATTCAAGAAACATTCATTTAAATCTGCTAAGACCAATAAATATGGTGCATTTTCCTGCATTCCCATCAATGTGTTGCACATCGAGGATGTCTGGATATACATCCACTCACAGTTGGATGAATATGATCACCTGAAATTGGAAAAGTTTAGGAATGATCATCTGTTAGGTGGTGATTTTCAATTGAAGCCATAGTTTGCAAATGTTGAAGCAAAAAATTGGATATTTGGAAGGGTTTCCCTAATTTTTGGTATGAAGAAGATTGGGTTAGGATTGCTCTAAGTCAGTTTCACGAGGATTGTTTCTACCTTAATCAACCCTATATGATCACTAAAGAAGCCATCAAGGCTATGACCAAATTGTACTCCTCCAGACTAGTACCTATACTGAAAGCGGTGAAGAATGAAGAAGTGATGAGACATACCAGAGAAAAATTTGATAAGAAAACCCTAACAGCAGATGATATCACTGATCTAGGGGTATGATATGCCACTATGGTCATTGCTTATAAAGTGTACTACACAAATAGAGAAGGGACTACCACGACTACTGCCATCTATACTGCCCATCAAATGGTGAAAGAAGGAAAGGACTATGACCTCTATGAGTTGTTGTGGCAGCAGTTGCTAGACAATTTAAAGAGAATCAAGGAGACAAAGTACAAATTCTGATATGGTTCCTTAATCATTTGCCTCATGTTTTATTTCTTGAAGGAACTACCTTCAATGAAGAGTATGATTTGGAAAAGTGACACCCCTGTTGTACACCAAATTAAGGACTATATGCATAGTTTCTCTGATCATAAACATTGTGACACATTATTTTGGGGGTTCTTCAAAACTTTCCAAACTGATATGCAAAGGAGGGAAAGAATACCAAGAAAGGTTGTTGAAATTACAAGAATGATATTACATTTATGGTGGATAAGGATAATTGTTACATGGAAGCAATAGATCCAAGGACCTTTTGGATAACTACCCTGCCATATGAAGTGTTTGAACATGATTTGGTTGGTTATGTTGATATGTTGCTCACCAAGCCCAAGGATCCTGCTGCTAAAATATTTGGAACATATGATGAAATCACTAATAAAACAATCAGGAAGGATGTGGAGGAAAAAGCAGAAAAGATGAAGTCAAAATTGGAAGAAATGCTTAATACTCTTGAGGGTTTAGAAGGACAAGCTCCAACCACCTCTGCCTCATAAACTCCTAAAGGGGACAATTAGGTTTGCCTCTGCTACTACTACCTCTCCAAAATCCTTCCAACCTACTCCTACACCTCCCAACAGGAAAAGAACTGCCACTGAAGTGCCAATACAAACCAAGACTGTAGAGACAAAGAATCATAGACCTAAGGTGCAAGCAAAAAGAGAAAAGATAAATCTAGTGAATGTTGGAGATGATGAAGAGGATGAAGAGGAAGAGAAGAAAACATTTATATTGAAGAAAAGAACAAAGTAAGGAGTGAACAAAGGAACATCTAAAGGAAAAGAAAAGACAAAGAAATCAAAGAAGGTCCCTCCAGAAATATCTAAACATGTGCCTATACAGCTTGAGGCCACTGTGAATGCTATAGTAGAACATGGTGCTCTAAAATAAGTTGTAGATCTCTATGACAAGATGCCTGCTGATGACAAGGCTACTATTGAGGAAGCAATAATCAAATACATGATGGACTTTAATGTGGCTCTGGTTGAGATCTTTGACCAACTTACTACAAGTATTGTAGACTTGCTCACTGACAAGAGAAATGGTGCCATGACAAACGAGGTAGAAATGATGAAACAAGCAATTGAAAAGGTGGGTCCATCCATCACAGATGAAGAAAATATTAGAATATCTCAATAACAAGTAAAATAAAAAGGAGAATAAATATTTTGATGGGAAGAGACAAGGAAGAAATAGAGAGACTAGAGAAGGAGACATTAGAGAGAATTGCTATAATCCTTGAAAAAATGAAGAATGCTAAGGTGATAGATATACCAGATGCACCTCTTCAAAATATAGACATGTCTGCCTTTGATGACCAAGTGGATAAAGGAGACATGACCCAACAAAATAAGGTGACTGCTCCTCTGGAAGCACAAGATGACAAAGATCAAGGAAAAGCAAGTACACCTCCTCTAAAAAAGATAGAAACACAAAACTTAGGAGATCAAGGTGAAATTAATATATCCCCTCCGGAGAACACAAATGCAATTGTAGAACATGAAAATCCTCCTCTGGAAGATATAGGGAAGGATGAACAAAGGAGAGAAGATAACCCTGAGGAAAAACAAGATAAATATGATCAGGATAAAATAGAGGAGAAAGATCAAGATGAAGAAGATAAGGATGAATTAGAAATGAAGGAAGATGAAAGAGTAGAAGAAATGGGTCGGAGTTCTTTAGGGTCAGACTCTTTCAAAGACCTATTAGATTTGCAGACTTAGTTTCAACCAGTTATCACCCCATAACTTCTGCAAATTCCTACTCATGAAGGGCAAGTAGACTTTTCAAACATTTCACCCCTTCACAAACTACAGCTTGGAGACATCCTGCATGCTTCTGCAAGAAAACCTAAAGAAAACTAGTTTGGTTGAAGATGCAGTGAAGCTGATACATGAAGGGTTACCAGAGGTAAGCATTGATTCCTCTATGTCTTTGGAGCAAAAGCTGAAGCTATTAATAGATTCCTTCAAGGATCACTCCTCACACATTGAACAAAAGGTAGAACAAGAGGCCTCGAGGAAGATGAATGATAAAAGGTTGGTTGAGATATTTAATAAATGTGCCAATGCACATAATAAACTACAAGAAAATATAAAGATATGTAAGGGATGCATCAATGAAGTCACTACTTTATACTTGTTTTGTTTGAAATGGCCTAACTCCACAAAGAACATCAAAGCTCAGATTGACTCCATTGAGTCACAGATCTCCAAATTGGCTAAAACATATGACTTGTCAAAAGACAAGAATGGGGTAACCAGGGTACAAGTTGAAAATCTTCATGCACAAATGTCACAGCTACGGGACCAAAGAGAACAAATAAAGAAGCAATTTGGTCAGCTGAGAGAAGCAGTAAATCTGAGACTTGCTTCATTATCAGGGTTGCTTGGTGAAGCGAAGAAGATTCAACAAAAGATGAAGACACCTAGTAGTATTGATGAGGTTGAGGACTTATATGTGTAGTTTGAATGCCAAAATCACATCCTCACCTCAAAAAAAGCAATTTGGGCATCTACTCTAACTCAACTCAAGGTAATATACAAAGCCATTCTACCTTTGAAATGAGTTGCAGAGTACTGTAGAGAAGACAATTTTGAATGTATATCAACTTGCAGAGGATAATAGCGTTCATTGCATCAATTTTTGAGGCATTTTCATCTCAGGGGAGAACTGTTTGTAAATATTATATAGTAAGGAGGATTTTATATAGTTTTGGGATAATTAGACCCTTTGTCCTCGATGTCAAAGGGGGAGAGAGGAATATACATCTAAGGGGGAGTGGTTGTACACATTTTGTTTTGGGTGTTGCCATCAATAACAAAGTAGGAGATTGCTAGCAATATGTGTTGTCATTGATATCAACATAACATGTGTCAACCTGAGGTCAGAGATGGGTTAAGTTAATGGACAATGGAAGATTTAAGAGAGACTATTTGACTAAGTTGAAGACATAGGATTGGCATGCTTAAGGGAGGTCAGTTCAAAAGACTTAGCAGATGGAGAAAAACTGTCCAAGTATAAGAATGGTTATCTTCCTAATGTCTAAATGTGTTGCAGAGATGTGTAAACCTGTTCTAACATGTTTTCTATATATCTACAATGATATCTTATCAATTTGAAGTACTACACTTAGAGAAAAGTTGCAGAAGTTTGGTTAAGGCTCTCAAAGTGTATATCCTAAGGCAGAGTTACAATATTTTGGTCCGCATTGCTCCACAGTGCAAGATTTAGTCTTGCGGTTTAGAAGATAATATTATCTAGATATCAACATGCTATATCCAAGATTTTAGCTCATTACACCTTCAAAAAAGAATGTTATCAATAACAGTGTTTCGGACTGTGACTTGACAGTGAAAAGCAATGGTGGAGATATGTTGGAATGCTCTGCATTCCTCCAAAAGAGAAGTTGTGCCCATATGGTTTTGGGAATATGTTCAGAGATGTGTAATGCATGCTTCATCATAGTATCCAGTGTTCTTATGGTCCACAAGATCATATTTCAAGTGACTAAAGTAACACAGACTGTTCCAAATGATGAAATCCTCTATTGACCACAGGTTTGAGCACTTGCAGAAGATGGAAAGTACACAAATCAGCTATAGGAGCTTGTGCAGAGATTCTACATGCCTTAATGTATCTTATGTTTGAACCGCATGCAAATCTTTCTTATCTCCTATACCGCATAAGGTATTTAAGTTAGTTAATGAAGAATTGCATATGACTGTCCTCCAAACTATAGTATACTTGAGTCAAGTCTTTGATTTTATTTGGAAATAACAAATGAGGATGTGTGGATCTAGGAATATATGCATAATGATGTATGAGTTCCTTCCTAAGGGTTTCAAATGACTTGGTGTACTGCAAGGCAATATCTCAAGTTTGGATGTGTTACAATATGCCTGGAATGCTCTATCCTCATCAGTTTAGTATGTTCCCTATTTTGCAGATGCGTAGAATGATCAAATAATTTAGGTGAATGGTGTATGGATAATGTTGAGAAGTTACATGATTGAAATCTTGGTCTGCATAATGTTTTTGGCTTCTCCCCGATGATATGAAGATGGACAGTTAGTAGTGGTAGTGTTGGCTGAGCCAACAACTTGGTTTCCTTCATGTGCGGAGAATCCTGATCAGTGGTTTTGATATTGAAGGATATGTTAGGATGCAATTAACCTTGTTATGCCGTGTGAAGTGATCCAAAACTCAAAATGTGTTTGACCCATATAGAATTACACGTTTCATCTTAAGGTCTTTATGTTGCCGACCTAATTGAGGTTTTAAGTGGTTGTAGAGGATATATATATATATAGAAGAACAAATTCATTTGTGACTTAGAGAAGTAAGTGTGAATATGATAGAGCAGAATGAGTAGTATGAAGTGTGCGATGTCAGTATGATGGAGTAATTATACAAAAATGAGGACTGCAACATTAGCATAAGTCAGATGCTTCTTTCAGAGTAGTTCATAGTTTTGTTTATCATAATAATTCCCTATTAGCAGTGAGCTTTCTTCAGGGAGTAGTAGCTTCCTTGGGTTGTAGCCCTAAAACAAAGTCAGCAGGGAGTTGTAGCTTCCTTGGGTTGTAGCCCTAAAACAAAGTCAGCAGGGAGTTGTAGCTTCCTTGGGTTATAGCCATAAAATAGTGTTGTAAACTTTTATAAGCAGTGAGCATTATATTGTGAGCAAATACTTACCGTGGTTTTTCCCATTTTTGGGTTTTCCATGTAAAAATCATGGCATCAATGTGTTGATTAATGTGGTGCATGTTTTACTTTATACTCTTTAAGATTTGATTTATTCTGCAAATAAAGTAGTTAACTTTTTGTATATGTTGATTCACCCCCTCCTCTTAGCATCTCAGTGTGTTCAACAACCAAGACATAAAATAGGTGTACCATAATATTACACCAACACCCCCTTAAGTGTAACTTAGTGAGAAATAGAAATGGGTCCTAGCAACGATGTCATTTTAGGGACCCACATACAAAATACATCCACCAAAGAGATGGAGACCCCCCAAAGAAGAAATAGAATGAAGAGAGAGGGGACTAGGTGCCCCCATGAGTAGCCTCCTACATTAATAATGGACAAGACAAGTAATATTGGACATTGAAGAAGATCCATTATGTCAAACAATATCTCTTCACTTAAGAAGAGTACAACCATAGGTGCATGTTGAATCTCTTCCAACACTACAAAAGGATAAAAGGGAAGAAACAAGATAAAAGTTTTTGAAAATGTTAAAATTTTCTCGAGTCTGTACTTAGATGTTTCAAGATCTAATTAGTGCTCTTAGGTATAATTATAGAATGTGACATCATAGAAGCATGTAGAGGTAGAGAGAGAACACGAGAAATTATAAGTTCCCTCATTACATTCAAAAAAACTGATGTAGTTGTAGTATAACTATCATCAAAGAAGAAAGTTAGGTCCTCAATAATGTCATCTAGATCCCAAATGTAAGATTTGACAAACAATTTTAAGTGTAAAGTACACAACCCAAAAACTATAATCACGGAATTAAATAAATCATTACATTCACATTAATAGAAAAGGAAAGATAAATCTTCTATACATATGTAAAAATATCAATTTACATCTTACAAAGACATGTGCTATATACCAGTGTTAGCACCAAAAAAAAATACAAATACATCTCTGGCTCTCATGCCATATTATAGTCATCTTAGTACAATAGACAAGTAATGAATAATAAATAAAGGCATTGTCGTCAGCTACCACTAACCCACACGGTCATCCATAAGCCGAAGACAAGAACATGGCCTAGGCACTTTTCTGCCCAACCATGAAGCTTTACACTTCCCTGGAATCCTTCATAACATGAAGGATACTCGACCCTGCACGAAATGCCTAGCAACCTAGAAATAATAGGCATGAGGGAAAACCTGATGCAACCTGATGTCTACATGCATTTCTAACTAGAATGTGCATTATCTCACTATCAGGATGTGGTAGAGAAACATATCAATATATCTAGGCAATTTCATCTATTTCAATGAACACACAACTTTGGCCAAAGCACTCATGCATAAACCGACAAATCTTGAAAAGCAAATAAACCTTCTTTGATAACCCACATTCGGCACCCTATCCTAGAAGGTAAACCAACACACTCATAAAAAGATAAACTATTTTCTTTACAACAATTTAGGAATCACATGCAATTGCCTAACAATGATTACTATTACTTTCTTGCAAAAACAACGTGAAAACACCTTTCAAGAAAGTACAAGATTTATAATGTTTTAATGCCTATCACACTTCTAACAATGAGCTTCATGCATAATTTATTTGAATACTAATACTATTTTTACTTGTGATTTTCTAACCATTTCTTGATTTATGCAACAGAAAAAGAGAATTCAGTGATATAATGAAAATATGCTAGTATTGATTATAACAAAATTTTTATAGATGACTATATATAGACACATATACATATTATATGGATAACACACACACATATATATATTCCTAGTTTAATACATAAGTCATAATGCATGCACAATTATCTCAAATAAGCTAAGTCAATGATTTCATGCTCAGCTGCAAGCTTACAACTACTGAGTTTTACCATATCATACACAATAGAGAGAAAATCACTTAAATTCCAACATACCTCTTTTCACCTATATATATATATATATATATATATATATATATATATATATATATATATATATATATATATATATATATATATATATATATATATATAGAGAGAGAGAGAGAGAGAGAGAGAGAGAGAGCCTTTAATTAAATTAAATACCAACAGGCTAATAGTAATATACAACTAGCCATAGAGGCTAAAAGTAGATCTTTTTAGGTTGATAGCTTGAGCACCGGGCAAGTATGAATGTATACAGGCCATGATAAATTTCATATAGGCTATTAAAACTTTTTACACATGTAGTTTAATACTATTCGGCCAAAGAATAGAAGTCAAGCCACTTAAATACTTAGGTAAATAGAATATACCAGTTTAGATATAATACAGGTCGTTGAATTAGCAAGAGGTTGTTGTAAATACATTTAGGTCAACATAAATCTCAATAGGTCGTTAAAGATTAGCAATCAACCAACAATAAGGAATAGGCCGATAAAAGATAGTAAACAGGCCGATAATATTTAAATAGAGGCCGACAAATATAGCAAGCTAATAATGGCGTTCAACAAAGGCTGTTAGAATAGATAACAGACCGTCAAATAATAAAGGAGGCTGATATAACCTAAAAAGGCCGATACCATATATTCAGGGCAACACAAGAATAAATACATGTCAATATGGATACCAATAGGCCATAAGGTTGGAGCAAATAGGTCGCTTAGGAACGGTAGGACAGTCATTTTAGGAACGTGTATAAAGCTTCTTAAGGAAGAAGAAAAGACGTTATATCTATTAAGGGAAAATCACAAGCCTATATAATGATATACGGATCGATAAAATTTGTAGCACTTTTGGCTGATTCACTAACATTGAGGCTGAGATGAGTCTAAAACAGGCTGATAAGAATTATCACAAGCCAATGGATTATAAAAGGATTGATTTATATTGAACTCAGCTAGTTTAGAACTATCGTAGAGGCTATTATATAGCAGTCAGAAACAGGCTGAAATATCTTAGCATACAGATTTAAAAGAAGAAAATAAGGAAGTACCCGACAACCACGATATCCTTGGCAGTTGGTCTCCTTTCATTGATAGATTCTCCTCCCTCCTACAGTCCTGTCATTTTTCTTTTCCTCTAATCCTCTGTATATCCCTTTTTTTCATTTTTGCTCTCTTTGTATGTCCTAAATGTCTTCACCTCCTTTTTCTTATGAGATCCCTGTCCCTCTAAAATGGCATTCCTATCTTTAGAAATAAGCTTTTCTTTTATTTTTAGTTCTGATTTACTCACACTCTCCCTGCTTGAGGAGGTGCGTGGGCACTCAAAAAGCCTCTAATCCTTTGTTTTTAATTTAAACTCCCTTTAATACTACCGTCCCAATATTGCATGTATATATATTTATTTTGCATGACTTTATTTTTATTTTTGTATACACACACACACACATGTGTGTGTGTGTGTAGATATGAAATAAAATAGTAATAAATCTATTTTAATGTTAGCCCATATAGTTTTATTTAATCTACTAGATGAAAGAACACAAAACTATATGGCAAATCCATATATTAAATGAATGTACTTAGCAAACAAAATTGCATTCATAACTAATTGTTAAAAGTCAATCACACCAACATTCAATATCATATGCTCAATCAAGGGTACGTTAAAACATAATGAAACCATTCAGTGATGCAATATGAAGTAAGTGAGTGTGTGCATGCATCGGGTTTTTTTCCATCATGCCAACTCTTTGCGGCTACTAGGATGCTTCTACCTCAACCATGTTCTCATCTTTGACATGCTCCTGCACTTAGTCGCACTCAAATTCTCGTCAATAGATTAGTCTATATAATCATAGTCGAAGCACGAGGAAACATAAATCCTTAATCATAAACATATTAATCCATCATTATAACGACTTTTAAATTTATGCATTTATAAAAATAACAACAATTTACTTTTGTGCACATGTAATTACCCATTAGTAAAAACAATCACAATGAAATATCCAATTGTCTGAATTATAAATAAAATTCAAAAGTCAAGATGTAACATCCTTCCCCACTAGGAAGAGACATCGTCCTGATGTCTTATTACACACATACAAAAATAATAATTTTTCTCACTAATACTATCAAATATCACACTAAGCAACAAAGTATCACAACTATGCAAATAAAAGTATCTCAGCTAAGTCCTTAAATGAGGAAAAGAACAGTCTATCTCCTCTATATTCTCCCACGTGGCACTATCCACAGAATATTGGTCCCATTGGACCTTATACTGAACAATATTTCTATTATGCAACTTGACGTTGCATCTATCAATAATTCGAGTGGGCTCCACCAGCACCACTCTTGGATCGTATACCTATAAAGCATGCCAATCAAGTATGTGTGAGGTATTAGGATGATGTGGTTTAAGCAAGGACACATGAAAAGCATTGTAGATTTGGGCAAGAGTAGGTGGTAGAGCAAGTCTATAAGCAAAGGGGTTAATCACTTCCAACACATCAAACAGTCCTATAAATCTAGGAGCAAGTTTAGATGATTTACCAAATTAAATAGAACTCTTTTGAGGCTTGACCATAAAGAAGACTTTGTCCCCTACTAAAAATTGTCTGAATGTCCCATTATTGTTTGCATTACTCTTTTGTAGATCTAACACTTGTTTCAATTTTTCCTTGATCAATCTTATTTGATCATCCATTTCTCTAAGCATATCTAGTCCAATCACAATCCTATCTTCTACCTTATCCCAACTGATATACCCATAAAGATCTTCGAAAGGTGTCATCCCCAAAGATGCATGGTAGGAATTATTATAAGAAAACTCCACCAATGGAAGATACTCCTCCCACTTATACTGTTGATCCATACAATACATCCTAAGGAGGTCTTCAACTACTTGATTTACTCTTTCTGTCTGACCATCAGTCTGAGGGTGATATGCTGAACTAAAATTCAATCTTGTCCCCAAAGCTGCATTCAATGTTATTCAAAACCTAGAAGTCATGTGAGTATCTCGATCTGATATGATCGTCTCAGGTACTCCATGCAAATGAAATATTTCTTTGACAAACTTCTTGGCTAGGATCAAAGAACCATCCTTAAGATTTCCTAGGATGAAATGTAGTACCTTTGTCAACTTATCCGTGTCAGACAACTACCAAGATGACATCATGTCAATTCTTGAACATTGGCAACCCCTGAATGAAGTCTATACTAATCACTTGCCATTTATATTCTAGTACACTATGTGGGTACAATAGCCCTACTGGATGTGCATGACCAACCTTGACTCACTAGCATTCCAAGCATTGAGCCACAAATTCAATCACATCTTTCTTGAGTTTTGGCCAAAAATACAAAGGTCTCAATCCTTCTACCATCTTGGTCACTCTAGGGTGCACCGAATACAATGCGTTGTGGATCTCTTCTAGAATTAACTTCCTCAAATTTCTTGAGTCTGGAATATACATTCTACCTTGATATCGCAAAATTCCATCTAACTCAAACATGTATCCATCTAATTGACAGTTCAAGGAATCTTGCTCTAAAGCTTGCTTTACTCTGGAATAGTGCTCATCTTCTTGTAGATTCTCTACTTCTTTTTGCCTCAAATTTGACCTTGTAGTAATCATTGCTACCAGATGCCTTCTTCTGCTAAGAGCATCCACCACTCTATTCTTTTTTCCCTCGATGTACTCAATCCCAAAATCATATTCACTGAGAAACTCTAACCATCTCCTCTGACAAGCATTAAGATTGGGTTGAGTAAAAATATACTTGAATCCTAGGTGATCTGTCTTTAATTCAAAAGGTTTCCCCAGGAGATAATGCCTCCACATCCAAAGTACATGAACTATGGCTGCTAACTCTAAGTCATCTGGTGCATAGTTTAGCTCATACTATTTTAACTTCCTAGACTCATAAGCAACCACTTGTCCATTCTCCATTAGCACTCCTACACCTTCTCCCAATGCATCGGTTATCACCATGAAGTGCCCATTAGGATCATGTATAGTTAAAATAGGAGTTGTCATGAGCTTTTCCTTCAAAACCTGGAAAGCTTGCTCACACTTCTCTATCCACTCAAATCTTTTCCCTTTCTTTTGGAGTGAAGTGATTGGTGTTGCAATTGTAGAGAATCCTTCTACAAACTTCCTATAATACCTTGCAAGTCCCATGAAGCTTCGGACTTCAGTCACATTCTATAGTGCAGGCCATTTTGCTATTGCCTTAATCTTCTCTAGATCTACTGCAATCCCTTCTGTTGAAATGACATGACCTAGATAATGTACCTTGTCTTGATAGAAAGTACACTTGGATATCTTACCAAAGATTTTACGCTCTCTTAAGCGCTATAAAATTAACCTCAAATGCTTATCATGCTCCTTAATTGATTTGGAATAAATCAAGATGTCATCCAAGAATACTAGCACAAAATCATTTAAGTAATCACTGAATATGTTGATCATTAGGTTCATCAAAGTTGTGGGAGCATTGGTTAACTTGAATGGCACCATTGTGAATTCGTAGTGGCCATAACAAGTCCTAAAAGTTGTCTTCAAAATGTCCTTGTCCTTAATCCACAACTGGTGATAGCTAGATCTAAGGTCTATCTTAGAGAACATGGTAGCTCATTTCATCTTATCAAAGAGCTCATCAATTCTTGGAAGTGGGTACTTATTCTTTATAGTTGTCTTGTTAAGCATTCTATAGTCAATGCACAAGCGCAAAGTCCCATCCTTCTTCTTTACAAAAATGGCTGGTGCACCCCACAGAGACACACTAGGTCTAATGAACCCTTGGTTTAACAACTCCTGCAATTATGCTTTCAATTCATACAACTCAGTAGTGGTCAATCTATAAGGTGCTTTTGATTGAGGAAAGTCATACTCCCTCTTAGGTGGTAACTCTATTAACTCAACTGGAAACACATCTTGGAATTCCTTAAGGATAGGGTAGTCATCAAGTACTGGTTCCATGTTATCAAGATCTCTAACTTTGACTCAATAAATGGAACATCCCTTCCTTGAGGCCTTCTTTAATTTCACAGCTAAATATTTTCTAAGATCAAGGGGTCTCTGAAAACCATGAATCCAACATGATTCCCAAGGTCATCCAAACATCTTACAATCTTATCCTCACAATTCACAATAGACTTATGTTCATTTAACCAATTGATCCCCAAAATCACATCATATGACCCTAAGGGTGCTACATGGAAGGAATAACTCACTACAAGAGAGACGAGAATCTACCCTCTTTTTTGACCGATTTCCATAATGAACCATCCATGAATTAGCCATGTGTCTTGGTCTAACAGATAATTTGGAAACTACTTTTGGGTCTACAAAACATTTAGTTGCTTCGGTATCAATTAATATAGAGATAAGATGGTCATAGAGCTTACCTGTACAGTGAATTGGTGCAGCCTGGAAATCAATTTGTCGATTGTCTACAACTGCATGGATCTAATGTTGTGGTGCTCTTTGTTGATTTCTTTCCCTTCACCTTGTTTAGCGCTAAGGACAAGTATTAGTGAAGTGTTCTCCTCCACATACATAACATTCGCTGTGAGGTGCTCTTGGTCCTTCTGGCCTATCCCTCCTATTATTGTTGTTGTTGATATTGCCCCTTTTGTTGCTTCTATTTTAATTTCCTCCATTTCTATCCTGGGAGTTGTTACCTCTTTTCAAATTCTGGATCTGACGATTGTTGTTGCTTTGATTTTGTTGTTACTTTGGAATTTCTTATTTCCAAATTTAGTATCTCTGCTCTTGCGATTATTGGATACTTGCTACAACTTTTGTTCATGTTTAATTGCCTTCTTGAAAACCTCATCCATAGTCAAAGGATTATGGATGTCCACATCTACTCCAATATGAGGTCTTAATCCCATGATGAACTTCTAAATCCTGAATCACTCATCCAACTGATACTGTGGCACATATTTAAGAGAATGGGAGAACCTTTCCCAATCTTGGGTCATCGACATACCACCTTGGTTCAAATTCTAAAATTTTGTCATCTTCTTATCAAAGAAGAGTTGAGGAAACCACCTTAGATTCTTGAAAAAGTTGGAGAAAGAGTTCCCACGTTATCTCCCTTAGCAACAACCTCTTTTCAACTTTCTCGTTGTCCCACCAAGTAGTTACTTCACCAGTTAGTTGGTATGCACCCCACATAGCCTTGGTCTCATTAGATAGATTACAGAGTTTAAAATACTTCTCCATCTTGATAATCCAAGATTTTGCTCCGTCTCCGATGGTTCTACCATCAAATTTGGGTGGAGAAACCTTATTGAGGTCCTTACCCAATTCCTCTGCAATTATACCCCGATTGTTCGCATTATCCTCATTCCCTTGATTCCTTTCTTCATTTCCTTGATTCTCATTTTAGTTTTGACCTCCTCAATTTCCTCTAATCTCTTGCTCTAAATTGTCGATCCTAGTTCCTTATTGGGTCAAGAGGTCGAGAATTTGGTCCAACCTCTCATTCTACTCATTGCTTGGGCCACTGAGGTTTGTGTTTCTTGTATCCATTCTAGCTAATTAGGGTCGATCTACATCAAGATTTGCATATTAGCATAGTAGACAAAGGCCCTAGTGTTAAACCTAGTGCTTTGATACCAAATGTAAAGTACACAACCCAAAAACTATAATCACAAAATTAAATTAATCATTACATTCATATTAATAGAAAAAGGAAAGATAAATCTTCTATACATATGTAAAAATATCAATTTACATCTTACAAATACACATGCTATATCCTGGTGTTAGCACAAGAAAATAATATACAAATACATCTCTGGCTCTCATGCCATATAGTCATCTCAATGAAATAATAAAGTACAATATACAAGTAATGAATAATGAATAAAGTCACTATCATCGGCCTTCACTAACCCACATGGTCATCCACAAGCTGAAGATGGGAACATGGACCAGGTGCTTTTCTGCCCAACCATAAAGCTTTACGCTTCCCCAAAATCCTTCATAACATGAAGCATACCAGACCCTGCACGAAATGCCTAGCAACCTGGAAACAATAGGTAGGATGGAAAGACCGATGTAACTTGATGTCTACATGTATTTCTAACTAGAATGTGCATTATCTCACTATCAAGATGTGACAGAGAAACATATCAATATACCTAGGCAAATTCATCTATTTCAACGAACACACAACTTTGGCCAACACACTCATGCATAAACCAACAGATCCTGAAAAGTGGATCAACATTCTCTGATAACCCACATTTGGCACCCTATCCTGGAAGGTAAACCCAACACGCTCATAAAAAGATAAACTATTTTCTGTACAACATTACAGGAATCACATGCAATTGCCTAACAACAATTACTATTACTTTCTTGCAAAAACAACGTGAATACACCTTTCAAGCAAGTACAAGATTTATAATGTTTGTATGCCTATCACACTTCTAACAATGAGCTTCATGCATGATTTATTTGAATACCAATACTATTTTTAATAATGATTTTCTAACCATTTCTTGATTTATGCAACAGGAAAAAGAGAATTCAGTTATATAACGAAAAGATGCCAGTGTTGATTATAACATAATTTTTATAGATGGCTATATATAGACATATATACATATTATATGGATGATATATGTATATGTGTATATATATATATTCCTAGTTTAATACATAAGTCATAATGCATTCACAATTATCTCAAATAAGCTTAGTCAATGATTTCATGTGCGACTGCAAGCTTACAACTACTGCGTTTTACCATATCATACACAATAGAGAGAAAATCACTTAAATTCCAGCATACCTCTTTTCACCTATATATATATAGAGAGAGAGAGAGAGAAGATTCAACCTTTAATTAAATTAAATATCAATAGGCTGATATTAATATACAACTGAGTACAGAGACTAAAAGCACATCTTTTAGGCCAATAGCTTAAGCACTAGGCAGGTATGAATGTATATAGGCTATGACAAATTTCATACGAGCCATTAAAACTTTTTACACATGTTGTTTAATACTGTTTGGCCAAAGAATAAAAGTCAAGCCGCTTAAATACTTAGGTAAATAGAATATACCACGATAATTTAGATATAATACAGGCCGATGAATTAGCAAGTGGCCGTTGTAAATATAATCAGGCAGACATAAATTAACAAGAAGGCTGATGTAATATCATAGAGGCCGATATAATTAAGAAGAAGGTCGACATAAATCTCAAAAGGCCGTTAAACATTAGCATTTAGCCAACAACAAGGAACAAGCCGATACAAGATAGTAAACAAGCCGATAATATTTAAAGAGAGGCCATAGATATAGAAGATCGATAATGGCATTCAACAGAGGCTGTTAGAATAGATAATAGGTCGTCAAATAATAAAGGAGGCCAATGTAACCTAAAAAGGCCGATACCATATATTCAAGTCAACACAAGAAGAAATACAGGTCGATATGGATACCAACAAGCCATAAGGTTTGAGAAAATAGGTCGCTTAGGAACGATAGGATAGTTGTTAAGGAAGAAGAAAAGAAGTTATATCCATAAAGGGAAGATCACAAGCCGATATAATGATATACATATCGATAAAATTCGCAGCACTTCAGGCTGATCCACTAACATTGAGGCTGAGATAAGTCTAAAATAGGCTTATAAGAATTATCACAGGCTGATGGATTATAAAGGGATTGATTTATATTAAACTCAGCTAGTTTAGAACTATCACAAAGGTTATTATATAATAGTCAGAAACAAGCCAAAATATCTTAGCATATAGATTTAAAAGAAGAAAAGAAGGAAGTACCCGACAACCACGATATCCTTGGCAGTCGATCTCCTTTCATCAATGGATTCTCCTACCTCCTATGTTCTTGTTGCTTTTCTTTTCCTCTAATCCTCTGTATATTCCTTTTTTCCATTTTCTCTCTCTCTCTCTCTCTGTATGTCCTGAATGCCTTCGCCTCCTTTTTCTTACAAGACCCCTGCCCCTCTAGAAATGGTGTTCCTATCTTTAGTTTTAAAGTTTTTCTGTTATTTTTAGTTCTAGTTTACTCACACTCTGCATGCTCGAGGAGGTGTGTGGGCACTCGAAAAGCCTCCAATCCTTTGCTTTTAATTTAAACTCCCTTTAATATTTTCATCCCAATATTGCATGCATATATATTTATTTGGCATGATTTTATTTTTATTTTTGTATATATATATATATTTATATACTCACATATATATTTATTTTTTAAATTATATGTGTATATATATATATATAGATATGAAATAAATTAATAATAGATCTATTTTAAAGTTAACCCATATAGTTTTATTTAATCTACTAGATGAAAGAACACAAAATTATATGGCGAATCCATATATTAAAAGATTGTACCTAGCAAACAAGATTGCATTCATAACTAATCGTTAAATGTCAATCATGATGAACACCAACATTCAATATCATATGCTCAATCAAGGTTACGCTAAAACATAATGAAACCATTCAATGATGCAATATATCATGATGCAATATGAACTGAGTGTGTGCATGCATCAATTTTTTTCATCATGCCAACTCTTTCCGACGGCTAGGGCACTTCCACCTCAACCATGTTCCTGTCTTCGACATGTTCCTACACTCAGTCGCACTCAGATTCTCGTTAATAGATTAGTCTATATAATCATAGCTAAGGCACGAGGAAACATAGATCCTTAATCATAAACATATTAATCCATCATTATAACGACTTTCAAATTTATGCATTTATAAAATGACAACAATTTACTTTTATGCACATGTAATTACCCATTAGTAAAAATAATCACAATGAAATGTCCAATAGTCTAAATTATAAATGAAATCCAAAAGTTGAGATGTGAAATTAAGATATATGATAAGTATGTATCCCAATGAGGTGTATTTAGTGTTGGAGCAACCAAGATCTAAATGCAAAATCCAAATAGCTTACACACATGAATTATGAGCACAATAAGCCAAGAATACTATCATAAAAAGTGAATCAAAATATACAATTAAGCCCTTGCATATAAAGGCAAGGATGAGGTGAGAAGATGGTTGAGAACTCTAACCACCTTGCATGTGAATGGGACAAGTGTACCTAATGTGTCATGTGCACATGAAATAGGTGTCTCTAAAGGTGTGTACATTTGTCACATCCTTATGAGGTGAGACAAAAAGTAAAATGTATCTAAGTGTGGACTTAATAAGTGTAAATAGGACTCTCCTGGATAGGCTAAAATCTAACTAGTTGTATAATGTCCTTATTTACACTAGCATCCCCCCTTACTTGTGCAACTTAGGAAGAATAGACAAATAAATATGGGCGCTAGCTATGAGACCATGTTAGGTACCCATGTACAAATAATTTTCTCACAAATGGGGTAAATGAGAAAATCGAATGGAAAATAAAACTCCTCTCCAAAAGAGAAAATATGCATTAAAAAATTTACAAGTGAAGAAGAAAGGAGAACTTAACATGACTCCCCCCAAGGACTACTTCTAGCACTAATTACAATAAATATCCCCCTCATAAGAGATAAAAAAGATAGAAGGTCTATGTGACCCCCCATAAAAGATGAGAAGGAAAGAACCCCATGCGAGGAAATGTTCCCTCCTAAAACTAAGATGAGAAGAGAAACCAAGTAGCCTCCCCTCAAATTGCCTCCTATAGTACTAGTAGATTCTCAACACTAGGTGTTGAAGATAATCTACGATCATTGAACAATATTTCTCCCCTTAGGAAGAAGCAAAACTACATATGTGTGTAAGATATCTTCCCATTTCAGATAGGAATATGCAAGAAGAAGGATGAATGTCTCTGAATTCTGCACATGATTCAAAGATAATGATGCCTTCAAATGCTGCTCAAAGAGCTCCAAGACAATCCCAAACTGTGACAATGTTGATATGACAAATCAAGTACTATAAAAGATTTAGGTATAGTAACCACGAATGTATGGTGCTTACCATATGTAAGACAACTAGACCAAAGAGAATTTGGTACTTCTACAAAGGATGTCAACATGAATAATGACGGAGTCAGATATGTGGACTCAGGAATATTTATAGAATCTATCGCTATAAAAGAAAATGTAGGTGAATAAAGAACATGAGGGTCTGAATGTGCCCTCATGACATCCAAAGAAGATGATGGTGATGCAAATCCATCAAAGTTGTCATTAAATGGAAGATGAATGTCCTCAATCGTGTCTTCCAATTCTCCAATGTAGAACTCTACAATCAAGGATGATATGTCTAGTAGGAATGTGTCCTAGTGAGGTGGATCTAGAAAACTGATATCAATATTTTGCTGTAAAGAATCACTGGAAGCAAATGAATCAACATTGGATTCGTATGTACAACAATAGTTGATGATTAGAGAGATGATATCTTAATGCAAGTCATCATACTATATTGTTCATCCCCAAATGATGTTATCATCTCACAAGTTGTCTAAGTGAAACCGTATGATGATTTTGCAAGTGTTGGATTAGAATGATTAGGTAAAACAATATTATGATCTAGAATAATTTGCTTCAATTCATCATTTTTATTTGAATATAATCTTCTTCAATGTGCTTTTTCTTTCCACAATAACCACATTTGATTTTTTGTTTATTAGGAGGATTACAAAGAATACTCAAATGGAAAGGACTTAGTGTGAGAGACATGATCTCAAAACCAACAACTAGAAAGAAAAAACACTAGATCACCCCCTTGATTCAATCAATGAACCCCCCCAACAATTTAAAGTGATGTGGCACTTTATATGTAATGCATAATTTACAATTTCCACTAGGTGGAATTGATGACATATGATTACAAATACTCAAAATAGAGGCATATGCTAAAAAAGTATAATTCTAAAACACTGTCAAGAAAAACTAATAGAACCACTATGTAGTGCTAAAAAAATTAGATAGTTTAAAAAATTAGGACTCAAAAAGGAGTCTGTATATGCTTGGACGAGCCCTCTGAAGTTTTAAAAATGGGAATTGTGCAGGTTACCCTTGAGAATCTATGGTTTTAAAAAATGAGTACATCAAATTTTGAAAATGATCATACCATGTCGTAGAGCACAACAAATTACCCTAAATAAAAAATTTTGCATGGAAAAATGTTTATGCATGGCCTAGAATGAAGCTCCTGAAATTGAGCCAAAAATACAAGCAAACCGGTGGAGAGGTGTCAAGTATTGGGGGAAAATAGGATGATGTCATCATGACATCAATAGACGTAATATGCCAAGAATATTATGTGTAGTTAGTATAAAATGTTGACAACTATAGATAATCACTGGTAGTCAACACAACTCCTGCTGGTTTATAAACCATAACATATAATGTTGGAGGTCTACATAAATGTTACATAAAATATAATCATTACAGTAAGATGTAATTGAAAATGTTATTGTTAGTACAAGAATGTTCGTGGTTAGAGTTTGGAGCACTGATCTGGTGGTAAGTCTGACCTGGTAGTTTGACCACGACTATGAAGCCGATAGTGACCATGGCAGATGACTTGGTGGTTAGGAGACTCCCAATGTGAAAAAGACCACTAGTTGTCTACTTTAGACTGTGACCTTCAAGTGATATACATTGACTACAACCTACGTGAGGACAGATGGTGAATGCCTCTAGAATCAGTGGTGATTGATGGTGGAGATCAATTGTAGAGGTGGCGTGAAGTAGCATGTAGGTGTCGAGTTATGTGGTGATGCTTCAAAACCTCCTAACAAATAGAAATTGTTGCATAATAGAGAAAAATGTGAAACAATTGTTTCAAATAACAATGTTTATAAATAATGTGTTCATAAAAAAATTGAATAAACCCTAACCGTCGGTGCCAATGACAACAAGAGAACTGTTGATAGTGGATTTGGGAGTGCCTAAACAGAGCTATTGAAAGATCTCACCACCAATGAGGAGAACCCTAAATTTAGATCCATGGAAACTTCAAATGCCAAACCAAAGACTCTAATTGAGTCGTGATCTAGACAAAATTTCATCACCAAAATTCACCCAAATGAAATAGAGATTAAAAAAATTGCCTCTCAAACTAACAATATCCTATAAGGCATGGTTATATGGTACAAGGGTATAGGGGGGAAATTGTAAATTTTGCCTGTGTCAAAAATTGACCAAACGACAAGTGATCTTTTGGGCCTTTTTAACTTAATGGTGGTGTCCATTTGACTCCACGAGACACCTTTGATAGGGCTTAGTGTGGGATTTAATAGATAATGGGAAGGGATTTTTAATTCATGGATTTGATACCATGTTGGCCAAGATCTGAATGTAAAATCCAAATAGCTTCCACACATGAATTATGAGCACAATAATCCAAGAATACTATCATAAAAAGTGAATCAAAATATACAAGTCCCTTGTATATAAAGTCAAAGGATGAGGTGAGAAGATGGTTGAAGACTCTAACTACCTTGCATGCGCATAGGATAAGTGTACCTAATGTGTCATGTGCACATGAGATAGGTGTCTCTAAACCTATGTGTAGATTTGTCACATCCTTATGAGGTGAGACAAAAAGTAAAAAGTTCCTAAGTGTGGGCTTAATAATTGCGAATAAGACTCTCTTAGATAGGCTAAAAGCTAACTAGTTTTATAATGTCCATGTTTAAACTAACATTTGATAGACATGGATGGTCCCATTAAAAAGAATCATTGAAATCCTTCTAAGAGGCAATACTGATCTATGTAGAAGTAGGAAGTGGAGAAATCGTAGTACATGTCTTGTAACTTTGTAGTTTAGATTACTAGAGTACTCATGCCATAATCTACTCACATATTTTATGTGAGAATACAAAGAGATATAGAAGGGACATCAAGAGGAGGAGGAGTCATGGTAGTTGTCTCAGTATCATCCATAGGTGTAAGGTTCTCTAAGGAAACATCACAAATACATGGAGGTTTAGGTGTATCTATAAACAATTGTCTGATGATATTCCAGGTAGAATAAGGGCACTTAATGTGCTCTATGTGATGTAAAATATCCTTAGAAATAGTAAAACTAACTAGTCTATAAACTTAGTCATTGTTATTTGACCATGCAATCTTCTTCTCATAATCACTTGACTCAAGAATAAGTCCAAGGAGATAGGGTAGTAGATCATATTAGATGCAATGATTCTTTATCCCTTCTTTCCAATACAAATAGTTTAGGTGATTTAAAGTGATAACAAAAGAACAAAAAATACCAATTCAAACACAATGAAACCCCCAAAATTAGAACCTTATATTACTTTATTGATTGCATTATCCTCATTAATGATTTTTGCACTCTATGATTAGTCTAATTACAATGATCCCATCAAATATTTGGCACACATACCCCAAATTACTCAATGAAAGTGTATGCAAAAGTTTAACCCAAGGACTATGGAAGATAATTCAAGTAAATCAAAACCCTCTCCTCAAATCAAACCCTCACACTTAGATAGAATGGAGTAGAATGCACCTTAATTCTACTAGCTTTGTTTTATAGATAAAATATGCATTGTGGACTGCCTATAAAACCGACATAATCTAGGTATGAAAAGCTATAATGAAGACAAGGAAGATGATCAAAATGACAACATGTACTTGCATATGAAAGATAATCTTGATGTGATGTGAGAGGCTCAATTTATAGAAGGTTGAATGAGGAATGGATGGTTAAGATTAAAAGAGAAATAATGTGATGTGGAGGGCTAGGATTAAAAGGTAATTAAATAAGTGGGATAGTGTGACAAAACATTTAATAATGGTTGTAGTGTGACAAAGGTTATAATAAAAAATTACTTAAATTATGAGAGAGGGACAGGGGTGAGGATAGGAATAAAGGTGAGGGATAATTTAAAGAAATATTTTATTTATTTAAATTAGAGGAAAGGTGGGAATTAATCAAATAAATATAATTTATTTAATTAATGATGAAGGGGGTCAATTAGAAAACACACATCAACAAAAATTGCACACAGAAAATAGAATGTTATTTTATTGATTTGGACAACTCATTATATTACAGAAGCTCAAATACAATCAGAGGATGAATCCTCTACAGGCTACAACACATTACAATTTCCTATCTCAAGACCTTGAATCTTCTGCCTTCTGTAACCCCAAATCAGCTAGGGTTTATGTTTTCCCACCTATTCTTGACTCTACACTTTCCCCCTTATCTCTACTACCCCCAAGATTCCCAAATATGGTCATAAATAGCCCCTTTTGGCAACCACCAACTAAATTTCAAAATGTGCATCTCCCTCCAAAAATAGGTCAACTTCCGAGAGCCATAACTTTTGATCCGGGTGTCTGATTGATGCATTGTTTGAAGCGTTGGAAAGCTTGCGAAGTGCTCTACGCGCTAAAAACTAGATTTTTCAGTTCTACCCATTTTTTTGGGCCACATGGGGCTGTTTAGTGCCTCAAACTTAAATTTGAATAATTTTTAGGGGTTTTTCAGGAAACAAAAACTTTAATATATTTTAGCTCACAAATGATCTTTGCCTAATTCCTTCACCAAAGGTCTTATATTTCATTTATGAAGCTTCATGTAAATTTTCACTTCCATCCGTACCCAAATGCAAACTTTCCAAAAATAGTAGTTTGCTATTTTTAGCAGTTTGGAAAAACCAAAAGTCCTACATCATTATTCAAGCGATTATGGAACCAAAAGTACTAATTATGGAAAGAAATGAAAAAAATTTCAATAATTTTGAATCAACATCTTTTTGGCTGATGCAAGATTGCCCTTACACCTCTAGATGCTTCTGCATCAGATACCCAGGGTAATTTGAGAAGTGACCCTGTCACATCTCAGGTGTTTGTTTGAGGAAAACCCAAATAGTCAACCTCTGCCTTAGACAACCAAGAAGAATGTTCAACATGCATCCCTTTCCATTTCACCAGATATTCTTCATATTACCTGTTCCGAGTACTTCTTCCCACATAGCTATCCAAGATCTCTTCTATCTCCTCTGTTGAAATAGATGTCAGAATACTCCACTGTTCTTCTGTTGGTCCATCCTTTGTGCCACCTTCATGATATTATGTTAAATCAGTAATGTTGAACACAAGGGAAATATTGATCCCACTCAGTAGCTCTACCTCATATGCATTTCCTGAATCATGCTTCTTCAAAATTCTACATGGTCCAAATTTCTTCATTTTCAACTTATTATATGTTCTAATTAAGAACCTTTCTTTTCTCAAGTGAACCATGACTTCATCTCCTACCTGAAATTCCTTATATCTCCTCTTCTAATTTGCCTTAGCCTTGTACTAAATATTCATCTTATTAATATGATTTCTCACCTCTTCATGCAAATTCTTCAGGTGCTCTGCAATGTCTTCAGCTTTGGCACTTGTCTTTTCTCCCTTGTCCAGTTTCCTTAACTCTAAAGCATTTATTGGACTACTCCCATATACAATCTAGAATGGTGATTTACCTGTGCTCCTATTAACATAATTATTGTAAGCAAATTGTATCTGTGGTAAAATCAAATCCCATCCCTTGGGCTTATCCCCTATTAAGTGTCGTAGCAGGTTACCCAAACTCCTATTCACCACTTCCGTCTATCCATCAGTTTGTGGATGGCATGTAGAACTAAACTTCTTCCACAATGTCCTCCAGAAATAACCAGCAAACTTGGTATCTCGATCTGAAACTATGCTCTTAGGTAGACCATGTAGTCTCACAACCTCTATGAAAAATAACTTTGCAATATGAACAACATCATTGGTTTTCTTAAAAGGAATAAAATGTGCCATCTTCGAGAATCTGTCCACCACCACAAAAATGGAATCATGTCCTCTCTGTGTCCTTGGTAAACCAAGAACAAAATCTATACTAATATCATCCCATGGCTTCTCTGGTACAGGTAATGGTTGATATAACCCTATATTCTAATTTGTTCCTTTTGCCATCTGACACACTCTGTAACTCTGCACAAATTTCCTCATGTCCGGCTACAACTGTGGCCAATAATAATGCTCACCAAAAATAGTAGTGGTCTTATCTTGACCAAAGTGTCTTGCTAATCCCCCACTATGCTTCTCCTTAATCAGGTTCTCTCTCATGGAACTCCTCGGAATGCACAACTGGCTTCCTCTAAACAACATGCCATCTTGGATTATGAAATCCAACCATTTTGTCCTATCCAAAGTAACGGGTTCCAAACAAGATTTCCAAGCCTCTGCAAGATCTGGATCTTTAGGATACAAACTTTTGAGCTCATCAAACCCAACAACCTCTATCTTCATTTTTGTCAACAAATTTTGCCTTTTGCTCAAGGCATCTGCAACTCTGTTGGACTTCCCACTCTTGTGCTTAAAAAAAGCATAACTCTGCACAAACTCAATTCATTTTAAGTGCCTTTGATTTAACTTTCCTTGACTATTAAGATACTATAAAGCCTGATGATCAATATATAAAACAAACTCTTTTGGAAACAGATAATGTCTCCATTTCTTCAAAGCTTCAACTATTGCATAAAACTCCTGATCATAAACAAAACACTTTTTCTTGGCATCATTAAGCTTCTCACTAAAATAGGTAATGATCTTACCTTCTTGACACAAAACAACTCCTATAGCACTACCACTAGCATCACAATCTACCTGAAATACCTTATTAAAATCTGGAAATGCTAAAATAGGTTGCTCTGTGACTTTCTGCTTCAATGTATCAAAACTCTTGTTTTCTCCTGTAGTCCATTTAAACTCTCTTCTATCCCCTCTCATTATCTTCATTAGGGGTGCACAAATGCTACTAAAATTCCTGATAAACTTTATATAAAAACTTGCCAAACCATGAAAATATCTTACCTCTGTAGCACTCCTTGGTGTAGGCCATTCAATGATAGCCCTTACTTTTTCAGGTCCATCTTAAGACCTTCCTCTGAGACAACAAATCCCAGGTATACCAACTCCTTATTTACAAAACTACATTTCTTCAAATTAATCAACAACTTCTCCTCCCTTAGCTTCTCTAAAACTCTTCTGATATGCATCAGATGCTCATCCCAAGTCTTATTGAAAATCAAAATGTCATCTAAATAAACAATAACAAAACTTCCCAAAAACTCTTTCAATACCTCATTCATGATCGACATGAATGTGCTCGGTGCATTGGTTAGCCCAAATGGCATGACTAACCATTCATACAAACATTCCTTTGTCTTGAAGGCTATCTTCCATTCATCTCCTTCTCTGATTCGGATCTGGTGATACCCACTCTTTAGGTCAATCTTCGTGAAGTACTTGGATCCACTCAAACAATCCATTATGTCATCCATTCTGGGCAATGGAAATATGTAAATCATGATCTTGTTGATGGATCGAGAATCTGTATACATTCTCCACTCTCCATCTTTCTTCGGTGCTAGTACTGCAGGTACTGCACATGGACTTAGGCTCTCTCTTATTAGTCCCTTAACAACTCATGAACTTGTCTATTCAGCTCTTCATTCTCTGTAGGAGTCATTCTGTGGGCTGCCTTATTCAACAAACTAGCTCTTGGTATCAAATCCATTTGATGACTTATCTTCCTTACCCGTGGTAAACCTTCTAGTACATTATCAGAGACAATATCCTGAAATTCTTCTAATAGATCTGAGACTTCTACTGGTACATCTTCACATTTCTCTTGACTAATCTTAGGAATCAATGCAAAGTAACAATGCTCATGCTTCATACCCTCCAAAAATTTCCTACCATCTACCAAGCAAATTATGGTAGTACTACATACCTTTTCTTCCACCTCCTTCAAGGACTTCAACTTATGATGAACTCATCCTTTGTTAGGGAATATGTGTTTGCATGGCCATCATGGACAACGCACCTATCATACTGCCATGACCTTCCCAATAACATATGACATGCATCCATTGGTATGATGTCACACAGCACCTCATCATGGTAGTCACCAATCTTGAACTTGACTAAACACTATACATTGACCAAAGCTCTATGGTCCTTCTGCAACCATTCAATCCGATATGGATGTGGATGCTTTCTTTTTGTCAACTTCAACTTGTTAACCATCTCCTCTGAAACAAGATTATCAGTGCTTCCACTGTCGATAATAATATCACAACACTTACCTTCACATTTGCACCTTTTGCGAAATAAACTCTTCCTTTGATTTGGTTCTTTCTCCTCATTCAACAAGGTTCTTCTGACAACTAGGGTTTCTCGCCTTTCAACATCTTCAGGATGCGCAGACTATGCATCTTCATCTACATGTGCAACTCGTGCATTACCTTCAGGTCTTTTTTTGTCCTTCCTTGATGTTGTGGACACTCATATGCTTGATGCCCTTCTTCTCCACATTGTAAATAGGTTCTTCTGAAACCTCCTCTTCCAAGTCCTTGCCTAGATCTGCCTCTTCCTCTTCTGCTTTTCTCACCATTGTTCTAGTCACGAGGGCGTTAGGCATTATCTTCTCTCTAATTTTGACTAGTGCTAGCTTCTTCACTTTTCTTTTGATCTTCATTTCAGTCTCCATAGGATCTTCCACCAGTCCTTCCACCTTGACCCATTCCTCTTTGCTTGCTTTTAAATCTTTTATTTAACTTCTCTTCCACCCTCAAAGAAAACTGGTACGCATCTTATATGGTGGTCATTCTGACCATGCTAAGCTCCTCTTAAATACTTGGCCTCAACCCATTAATGTAATGGGCTACCTTCTCCTTATTGGTCTTTGCATGGCTTGTCCTAATAGTAAAATTGTAAAACTCTTCTGTATACTCCTTGACAGACTTGTTACCTTGCTTCAATCCTTACAGCTTCTTTAGCAACTCCATCTCATAGTCCACGAGAATGAACTACTTCTTCAGTTTGTCCACCATCTAATCTCATGTGGTAATATTTCCTTTTCCTCTTCTATTTCTCTCTAACTAGACCTCCTTCCACCAAATACTAGCATAGCCCTTCAAATTTGTCTTTGCAAACTTGACCCGTTTTGGATCTTCCACATCTTCATACTTGAAATATTCTTCCATATCATTGATCCAATCAGTAAGCTGTTTCAGATTCAAATCTTCAGAATAGGTAGAAACTTCGATCCTAGGCCTCTTTTTGATCTTCAAAATGGCCCTCAACAACCTAACTTCTGCAGGATCTTCCACAACCTCTTGTTCTCCTTCAGATAGATCTTCTTCAGCTTCATCTTCACTTTCTTCTCTTGTTCTCGGCTCACACCCGCTTCCCAGCTCCTCTTGCAATGCATCGATCTACCTTTGCAGGGCTCTAAAACCCTCTTCCATCAAAGCATTTCTTCCAACATGATTTCTTCATGGAGGCATCTTGATCTCTACAGCAAACCCATAACCTCAGGTCCTAGTACAAACTGCCTCATGGTCAGTGAACTGTCTACACACTCAAGAACCCTTGCTCTGATACCACTTGATGAAGGGGGTCAATCAGAAAACACATAGCAACATAAATTGCACACAAAAAATAGAATGTTATTTTATTGATTTAGACAACTCATTACATTACAAAAGCTCAAATACAATCGGATGATGAATCCTTTACGGGCTGCAACACATTACAGTTTCCTATCTCAAGACCCTGGAATTTTCTGCCTTCTATAACCCCAAATCAACTAGGGTTTTTGTTTTACCGCCTATTTTTGACTCTACACTTTCTCCCTTATACTCTACACTTTCCCCCTTATCTCTACTACCCCAAAGGATGTTGCAAGTATGAGGTGAACCAGTGTTGTCATTGATGTCAACATACTCATATTGCATTGACAAGAAGGATTGGATGAGCTGTGTGCTGAGGATATTGAGAAAATTAGCCTCAGTCAGGAACAGTGAAGAATAGTGATGAGAAGAAGGCAAATGTATTGTATAGGTTGAGAACCGGAGGATGCGGATTAAAGGGTTTACAGATATGAGTCTTGAGATGTTTCAGTTAAGATTTTAGAGGTTCGCATGAAGATCTGAAGAAGTTATGGCTGTCTGTGTGGAACCGGTTCCTGCAAGTGTTCAGAGGTGACAGAGGATCATAGAAAGGTCCAGAATTGTATAATCCAAATCTGTGGATTGGAAGGAGTGTTTGGGATGTCTTTGTGATGTTTCATCTCGAGTTGTGTATGATTTTGAGGTCTGGAAGTACCTTTTGCATTGTGACAGTGGCGATAGACTGTGTTTTTGAAGTTTTGGATGAGGAAGAGAAGAGATTCTAGTAAGTAGAGAAAGTGTGGATGTACCTGGTCATTCAGGCAGGCTTGTGAAGGTTCCTGGATCGTGTTGAGGTTTTGTTGTTGATCCGCATTAGTGGTAGAGCCCGAAATTGAAGATATTCTTCCGGATGAAGTTCTTGTTCAGACTAGCTGACCGGATGAGTTGTTCATCTTGCGAATGTTCTTGTGGTGGCCGACCGAATGTATTAATCATCTTGTGAATGTCCTTATGGTTGATTTCTGACTTAGATGATTGTTCCTAAGTCGATGTCTTGTATAAATAAGTGTTTGAGAATTCATTTTGTGTGTGGATGAGTGTGGCATAGTGAAGAGAAGTGCGAAAGGCAGAGTAGGGGTTTTTGGGCTTAAATGGAACTGATCCGGACATGGTAGAGATGTCATTCTCCAGTTCAAGATTGTGATTCTTATCACTTTGTAGACAGTGTGTCTCCTTGTAGGCAGTGGGCCTCTTTGTGAGCAGTGTGCTCAGGCAGTGAGCCATAATTGGCAAGTGCCATTCTTTTCTTATTCTTCTAATAGAGAATAATCCTTGGGTTAATCACCCCGTGGTTTTTCCCTTAACCGGGTTTTCCACGTCAAAATCTTGGTGTTCAATGTGTTGATGTTTATCTGCTCTTGTGTTTATGTATTATGCTTTCATGGATGATTAATTGATATGCTGTTAACTAACAACAAAGAATCAAGTGTTTGAAGTAACAAGAAGTTTTTATACAACTGATTCACCCCCCCTCTCAGTTGTATGTCCTAAATCCAACAATTGGTATCAGAGCCAAGTTCCTCTGAAAGGAGCTTAACCACTTGAGGAGATCCAGGATGTCATCATACAAAAAGGATAGTCCGAAGTTCGATGGAACCAACTTCACTCTCTGGAAAGGTCGCATGAAATGTCACTTGGAATGCATGGGAAAAGCATACTTGGCCATGGTCTCAAAACCATATGTACCTCCACAAGGTGGTCCGACAACTCTGAATGAAATCACAGATGCTGAAAACAATTTGCGGACCAAGGAAGCTTTGCTAAGCGCATTAAATGACTCAGATCTCGCAAATGTTATTGACCTACCAACTACATATGAGATCCTGACTAAACTGGAACTTCTATATGAAGGAGATGAGTTTGTCAAGAGTGCAAGATTGCAAAGTCTGAAAGGGAAATTTGAAAGATTGAAGATGAGAGATGATGAAAACATCACTACCTTTATGCCAAGAGTGAATGAGCTAGTATGTGGAATTAGAAATGCTGGTGGAACTCTGGATGAAAATGAGATTGTTTGCAAAATCCTCAGATCCCTTCCTGCTGCCTACAAAATCAAGGTTGCTGCCATTGATGAATTCAGAGCCCACACAACTGTCACAAGAGAACAATTGGCTGGCAAACTAGCTGCATTTGAAATGACCGAGTTTGGAGATGATCCTCCCAAGACTGAATCTGCTTTCAAAGCCAGTGCCTATGTTAAAGGCAAACAGAGATTTGATCCGGGAGAAAACTCTTCAAGGAAGTTGTCATGATATGATCAAGCAAGAAGAGACATGGAAGAAGAAGAAGTAGAAATAGCTCAACTTGAAGCCCTCATTGCAAAGAGACTGCCAAGAGGATCCGGTAAGTATGAAGGAAAACTACCCTTTAAGTGCTTCAACAGAAATAAGATTGGTCATTTTGCTTCAAGATGTCTGGAAAGATCCACAAGGTCTAATTCTAACAGACAAAGGTTTTAGAAGAACTGCTATTATGTTCATGAAGAAGATGACAATGAAGGAGTAACAGATGATGAATCAGAACTAGGAAGCAAAGCCAAAAATGAATGGGTGTTTATTGCCATCAAAGAAGAAGATTCAATATCCTCTGAATCTGTTAATCACAAGGTTGTGGAAAGAGCTTTGGCTGCTCAAGTGGAAGAAAAGGATGATTGGGTTATTGACAGTGGATGTTCTCACCATATGACTAGTGACAAGAACAAGTTCTTGGATTTGGAAAGGTACGAAGGAGGAATGGTAAAGTTTGGTGACAATTCTGCTGGGAGAATCAGAGGTAGGGGAACTATTTCCTTTGATGGAAAGAGCAAAACAGGTAATGTACTATATGTTGAAGGATTGAAGCACAATCTTCTCAGTGTTGGTCAGTTAGTGGACAAAGGCTATGATCTCCGGTTCAAGAATGGAAAATGTAGAATCTTTACAAGCTCCGGAACTGAAATTGCATCCGGTACTCAAACAAAAGGTAATATCTTTCATCTGGTTGGTTCAAATAAAAGTTGTCTATTTGTTCAAGTTGATCAGAGTTGGTTATGGCATAGAAGAATGTGTCATGTAAATTTTGATAACATCATCAAGATAAGCAATATTCAGGCTGTAAGAGATCTTCCAAAATTGATGAAACCTACAAATAGTTTGTGCAAAGAATGTCAGCTAGGTAAACAGAGCAGAGTCTCCTTGAAAAGCAAAGATCAATCCTCTACTGGATTCTTGGAATTAGTACATACTGATCTCTGTGGTCTGACAAGAATCAAGAGTCTGCAAGGTGATAGATATTTCATGTTGCTAATTGATGACCATTCCTGGATGATGTGGGTTACCTTCCTAAAGGAGAAATCAGAAGCCCTTGAGAAGTTCAAAATCTTCAAAGCTATGGTAGAGAATCAAACCGGATTGAAACTGAAGTGTCTAAGGTTTGATAGAGGTGGTGAATTTACATTTGGTGAGTTCATTGACTTTTGTGAGAAGCAGGGTATAAGAAGACAGTTGTCTGCTCCTAGGACTCCACAGCAGAATGGAGTAGTTGAGAGAAAGAACCGGACCATCCAGGAAGCTGCTAGGACAATGATGTTGGAAGCAAATGTTCCTCAAATGTTTTGGAAAGAAGCTATCAGCATTGCAGTCTACACTCTCAATCGAGTTCAAATCAGAAACAACACCGATAAGACCCCCTATGAACTCTGGTTTGGGATCACTCCTGCTGTGAAATATTTTAGAGTATTTGGTAGCAAGTGTTATATTAAAAGAGATGAAGATCTAGGAAAATTTGATGCTAGAAGTGATGAAGGAATTTTTTTGGGTTACTCCACTCAAAGCAAAGCATACCGGTGTTACAATAAGAGATTGAGAAAGATAATAGAAAGCACTAATGTGAAAGTTGATGAAGGAATTGAGAAGCCCTCAAGATTTTATGAGCTTGATGAAGATGACCAAGATGGTGTTTAGGATCAAGGAACTCAATCCTCTCCGGTAAGTCAGAGTCAGCCTAATCCGGTAAATCAGGAAGAAGAGATAGGTCTGAATGAGCCTGATCAAGAAGCAGCAATGCAGGATACTCCCAAAATTCCAAGGTATGTAAGACAGAACCACTCTGAAGATCAGATCATAGGTGATAGAAACAAAGGTGTGCAAACTAGAAGGAATATTGCTCAAAATCAGGATGAATGTTGTCTGATTTCAAGGATTGAACCTAAAACAATAAATGAAGCTTGCAATGATGAAAACTGGACCAAAGCAATGGAAGATGAATTGATGCAAATTGAGAAAAATCATACTTGGGATCTTGTTCCCAGACCAAGAGACAGGAATGTGATTGGAACCAAATGGGTCTTCCGGAACAAACTGAATGAAGCTGGTGAAGTAATTAGAAACAAAGCTAGATTGGTCTGCAAAGGCTACTCTCAAATAGAAGGAATTGATTTTGAAGAAACCTTTGCTCCGGTGGTAAGAATTGAAGCAGTCAGATTATTCCTTGCATTTGTTGCCTTTAAAGACTTCAAGGTATATCAGATGGATGTCAAGTCTGCCTTCCTAAATGGTGATCTGGAAGAAGAAGTTTACATTGAACAACCGGATGGATTTCAATTGTCTGATAATGATGATATGGTCTGCAAGTTGAAGAAAGCATTGTATGGATTAAAGCAAGCCCCAAGAGCATGGTATGAAAGGTTGGATAAGCATCTTGTGCAGATTGGATTCAACAAAGGTACTGCTGATAGTAACTTATATTTCAAAATTGATCATGAAAACATTTTGATTGTTGAATTATTTGTGGATGATATCATTTTTGGAGGAAGAGATAGTATGTGCAAAACTTTTGCAAATCAGATGAAAAGTGAGTTTGAAATGTCTATGCTTGGTGAAATAAATTTCTTCTTGGGTCTGCAAATTACTCAAACAAAGAAAGGGATCTTCATTTCTCAGACCAAATATGTGAAAGAATTGTTGAGGAAATTTGGTATGGAAGATTCAAAGCCAATGAACACTCCCATGGCAACCGGATGTAAGTTGAGCAAAGATGATGACTCCCCAAAGGTAGATCAGACAAAGTATAGATCAATGATTGGTGGATTGTTGTATCTCACTCAGACTAGACCAGATATAATGCAGGCTGTTGGTCTTGTAGCAAGATTCCAGGCTGATCCTAAAGAATCTCATGTTATGGCAATCAAAAGAATTTTTAGGTACTTAAAAGGGACAGCTGAGTATGGTCTATGGTACCCTAGAGATCCAGATTTCTCTCTTCATGCTTACACAGATGCAGATTGGGCAGGAGATGTGGATGACCGGAAGAGCACCAGTGCATTCTTTTTGGGAAAGAGATTGGTTTCTTGGCTAAGCAAGAAACAAGATGCAATATCTCTGTTTACAACTGAAGCAGAATACATTGCAGCAGCAGGTAGTTGCACTCAAATCTTATGGATGAAGCAGATGCTAAGAGACATTAAAGTTGAATATGAGGAGCCTATCATAATTTTTTGTGATAATTCAAGTGCAATTAATATTTCTAAGAATCCGGTATTGCATTCTAAGACTAAGCACATATCTATCAAGTTTCACTTTTTGAGAGAACAAGTGAACAAGGAAGAAGTCAGATTGGAGTATGTTCCCTCCAAGGATCAGATTGCAGATATCTTTACTAAACCTCTTCCCAAGGACTCTTTTGAATATCTCCAGGAGAAGTTAGGGGTCATGGCCCCTCCGATGATGAACTAGGATGCACTGATGTGCATCAGTCCGGTGGATATCACAGTCATATTTTGTGATCCGGATTGATGATGGGGAGCTGCTACTAAGGGGGAGCAGCTGGTATGATTATGATGTGTTAGAATTGCAAGTATGAGCCCTTTGCCATTGATGTCAAAGGGGGAGAGAAGACATGTGAAAAACAAGTAGTTGATGATCAAAGGGGGAGCAGTAAATGAGAAGAAGACATGTTGCTGATAGGGGGAGCTGTGACAGAAAGGAGAAGTTCTTGTCTTGATGGTTTTTCATATCATATGTTGCCATCAATGACAAAGGGGGAGATTGTTGCAAGTATGAGGTGAACCAGTGTTGTCATTGATGTCAACATACTCATATTGCATTGACAAGAAGGATTGGATGAGCTGTGTGCTGAGGATATTGAGAAAATTAGCCTCAGTCAGGAATAGTGAAGAACAGTGATGAGAAGAAGGCAAATGTATTGTATAGGTTGAGAACCGGAGGATGCGGATTAAAGGGTTTGCGGATATGAGTCTTGAGATGTTTCAGTTAAGATTTCAGAGGTCCGCATGAAGATCTGAAGAAGTTATGGCTGTCTGTGTGGAACCGGTTCCAGTAAGTGTTTAGAGGTGACAGAGGATCACAGAAAGGTCCGGTGAGGTTCGGAATTGTATAATCCTAATCTGTGGATTGGAAGGAGTGTTTGGGATGTCCTTATGATGTGTCATCTCGAGTTGTGTATGATTTTGAGGTCCGGAAGTACCTTTTGCATTGTGACAGTGGCGACAGACTGTGTTCTTGAAGTTCTGGATGAGGAAGAGAAGAGATTCCATTAAGTAGAGAAAGTGCGGATGTACCTGGTCATTCAGGCAGGCTTGTGAAGGTTCCTAGATCGTGTTGAGGTTTTGTTGTTGATCTGCATTAGTGGTAGAGCCTGGAATTGAAAATATTCTTCCGGATGAAGTTCTTGTTCAGACTAGCTGACCGGATGAGTTGTTCATCTTGCGAATGTTCTTGTGGTGACCAACCGGATGTATTAATCATCTTGCAAATGTCCTTATGGTTGATTGCCGACTTAGATGATTGTCCCTAAGTCGATGTCTTGTATAAATAAGTGTTTGAGAATTCATTTTGTGTGTGGATGAGTGTGGCATAGCGAAGAGAAGTGCGAAAGGCAAAGCAGGGGTTTTTGGGCTTAAATGGAACTGATCCGGACATGGTAGAGATGTCATTCTCCAGTTCAAGATTGTGATTCTTATCACTTTGTAGACAGTGTGTCTCCTTGTAGGCAGTGGGCCTCTTTGTGAGCAATGTGCTCGGGTAGTGAGCCCTAATTGGCAAGTGCCATTCTTTTCTTATTATTCTAACAGAGAATAATCCTTGGGTTAATCACCCCGTGGTTTTTCCCTTAACCGGGTTTTCCATGTCAAAATCTTGGTGTTCAATGTGTTGATGTTTATCTGCTCTTGTGTTTATGTATTATGCTTTCATGGATGATTAATTGATATGCTGTTAACTAACAACGAAGAATCAAGTGTTTAAAGTAACAAGAAGTTTTTATACAACTGATTCACCCCCCCTCTCAGTTGTATGCCCTAAATCCAACAAAGGATTCCCAAATATGGTCATAAATAGCCCTTTTTGGTAGCCACCAGCTAAATTTCAAAATGTGTGTCTACCTCCAAAAATAGGCCAACTTCCGGGAGCCATAACTTTTGATCTGGGTGTCCAATTGACTCATCGTTTGAAACGTTGGAAAACTCGCAGAGTGCTCTACATGCTAAGGTTATTCCCATTTTTGAGGCCGTACGGGGATGTTTAGTACCTCAAACTTTAATTTGAATAATTTTTAGGGGTTTTTCAGGAAACATAAAGTTTTATATCTTTCAGCTCGCAAATGATTTTTGCCTAATTCCTTTGCCAAAGGTCTTATATTTCATTTATGAAGCTTCCTGTAAATTTTCACTTCCATCCGTGGCCAAATGCAAACTTTCCAAAAATAGCAGTTTGGAAAAACTTGAAGTCCTACATCATTATTCAAGCGATTATGGAACCAGAAATACTAATTATGGAAAGAAATGAAAACAACTTCAATTATTTTGAATCAACATTTTTTTGGGTGATGCAAGATTGCCCTTACACCACTGGATGCTCCTGTATCAATTAATTGGCTAATGGGTTAAATTGGATTAGAATGGGATTAAGAGGGAATTAGTTAAATAAATATGATTTATTTAACTAACTAAGTGATGGAGGGATTATGTAAAGGTCCTAGGACAAAATGTGTTGTAATATGTCTCAAGTAATGTATCGACAAGGTGATGTTGTAAGACATGTCAATTTTAGGTGTCTACATTTTGTCCCTCTTTGAGATGATGTTGCGACTAAGAGAAGTAACTTCATTTCAAAGAAGATAAGGTATGGATGGAGGAAAAGGATGCCCCAACCATTTGAAAGAGTGACAAGGAGGAATGGATGTAAGGATAGGATAATAATGTAAGGATAGGATGATGCCCCCTCGAGAGGATAGGCGGGTTAGAAGAACACAGGTAGCTCTCGAAATGAAAGAAAGGGATTAGCAAATAAGTATAGCAAAAATTGACAAGATGATGGAGTGATATGAGGATGGGTATGAAGGAATATGGATGATGCATAGAATATGGATATGGTGATAGGTAATAAGATATGATTATGCTGGTATAATATATAGAGCAGTCCTAATTTGATATAGCAAGAGGATATTATGCACCAAGGTATATGGAACCAGGATGACGTTGTATCCTTTGCATGAACTTGACATGACAAACAAAAGGGGTCCTTCAACATGCCTAGTGTAATACAACTTTGTCTAATTGTGTGAGGAATAAACTCAAAGCATTGAATCCAGATGCACAAAAGGTATAAAATTACCTTAGATGCATAGGATGAGTGGAATGCAAAAGTGATTCCTCTACACACAAGATATGAATATTAGCTAGAGTAATAACAACATCCAAGAAACACGCAAAAAGCTACGCCCCATTCCTTGTTAGTTGTAACACACCAAGATATGAATGAATCTAGGCGGTCTTGATAAAACATAAGAAGGAGATAGAAAAGATAAAAATAAAAAATAAAAGACCAAATGACGACATAAGTCACACAACCATTGTATTTCTTGCCAAAAGGTTTAAGTACTATTTGGATAAGTGTCTGATGACGGGAACAATATATCCCTAGATGAGGCTTGATGATGATTGTTTGTTATCAGATAATGTGGCAATAAATAAAGTGACTAGATATCATTTTGACCTTTAGTCTAATGTTTGTGATTTTGTTGAAGGCACATTGCATTTGTTTGGTATGAATGTCAAGTGTTGTTTTGTGGGATGTGAATGGAATGTTTATTATGATCATGTAGAAAGTTTATTATGGAATGTGGCATGGATGGGTGAAAATTTATTGCTTTGATTTTTGGAATATTTGATTTTTTTTTTGTGTTTTTGGGAATATTTGTTTTTTTTTGTATTTTTTGGAATGTAGGTGAAACAATGCATGAGACTTGTGCCATAGACTAGCCTTCCAAAATATCTAGAAGAAACTTGGGACAAGGTTTTATTATGATATGTATAGGTATGGTGGAGGTGATTAGGCTGATTAGATTGAAGGACTTATTATGGGATGACAAGAAATGACACTAAGTGAATATTTCAAGCCATGAGAGGATGATGAAATGGTAGATGGAAGATGGATGAAACCTAAATGAGGGAAGGTGAAAGTCAAAATGGAAAGTCAAAAATGGATAAGTAATAGATGGTAAATACAAGGCTACTACACATGGCACCTGTAAATAGGTTTTCACCATGGTACTTATCCAATGCACCACCGAAGTGGTTTTCACCATAGGATGAATTATTTCTCTTTACTATTTTGATTTTTCTCTTTTTTTAATAATAATTATTATTGGGATACTCCATGGGTTAGGCATAGAACCTTTTGAGGTGAAGGATGACCTTCAAGTGTAGATAGTTGATATGCCTCAGATCCATAACTACTAGTAATGATGAAGGGGCCCAACCAATTAGGCTCAAATTTTCCTTTTCTGTCATGATCCTGAAGATTCTTTTGATTTTATTTAAGCACAAGATCTATAACTTCAAATGTACACTCTTTGAGTCTCTTATTGTAGCTACGACGAAGGCAATTTTGATAAGCTGTAAGGTGATCGAGAGCTTTGAGACACCTTTCATCTAGTGTTTCCAATTCTTGCGAATGGGAAACTCTATAGTCTTCTTCATCAATGAGATGTTGTAAAGATACCCTTAAGGAGGGGAGCTCGACCTCGATTGGTATGATGGCTTTGGATACAAAGACAAGGGAATATGGTGTTTCTCCAGTAGATGTGTGGATGCTAGTGCGATATACCCATAGAGTAGGATTAATCTATAAATGCCAATCCCGACTAGCTTCATTGACTATTTTCTTTAGTATCTTGAGGATAGTTATGTTTGAAGCTTCAACTTGACCATTACTTTAGGGATAGTATGGAGTGGAAAAGTGGTGTTGGATATGGAATTGATGACATATGTGGCAAATTTCTTGATTTTTAAAGGGTTTACCATTGTCAGTAACGATAGCTTGAGGGATACCATACCAACAAATAATATAATGGAGAATAAACTTGGCAATTGGCTTACCAGTAATATAGGTAAGGGGGATAGCTTCGACCCATTTTATGAAATACTAAGTGGCAATGAAAATGAATGAATGACCATTGGATGAAGGAGGGTGGATTTTACCAACGAGGTCGAGCCCCCATTGTGAAAAGGGCCATGGTGTAGTGATTGTTTGTAGTTCTTGTGTTGGTGCATGGATCAAATCACTATGCTGCTAACAAGGAAGACATTTCTTAACAAGGTCATGAGCATCCTATGCCATAGTCAGCTGATAGTACCCAGTCCTTAACAATGTTTTACCTAATGTTGGACCACTAGAGTGTGCATCACATATACCCTCATGTACCTCACGTAAGGTAGCTTGTGCATCTTTCAAGTTAAGACATCTAAGGACATCTAAGGAGAATACCATCAAATGACTTCTGATAAGTGTATCACCGAGAATGGTGTAACGAGATGAATGGCAGATGAAAGTTTGACATTGAGCATGTGAAAGGTTAGGTGGTAGGATATGATCATGGAGATAGGTATAAATCTTAGTGTACCAAGGTGTATTGGGACCAACAATTTCACATACAAGTTCTGACTCAGGTACATCAAATGCATGAATATACAATTGCTTGATCAGAAATTCTGAATATGGGTTATTAGATGGAACATCAATCAATGAACCCATAGTTTCCATAGCATCTGCAACTCTATTTCTGATTCTGGGAATTTTCTCAAATCAAATCCATGAGAAAGATTGCTTGAAGGTGTCAACTGACTTCTTGTAAGGGAGTAGCTTGTCATCTTTTGTTTGATATTCATCATTGACTTGGCGGATAACAAGTTGTGAATCTCCATAGACTTCAAGTGTTTTAATGTTCCATTGAATAGCCATTCTTAACCCTTTGATGAGTGCTTCATATTCTGTAATATATTTTGTACAAGGAGACAAAATTCTATAAGCTTTTGGTATAAGATCTTCTTGTGGTGTGATGAAAAGGATCCATGCTCCTGAACCACGATGTGTAAAAGATCCATCAAAATATAATTTCCAATTTGTAGGGGATTCAACAGTAAGGATTAACTTGTCAAAAAATTCTAAAAGAAGTGGGTGATCATCCTTAATGGGTGCATCGGCCAATTGATCAGCAATGACTTGTCCTTTTATAACTTTTCTATCAACTTATTCAATGCCAAATTCACTCAAAATCATGATCCATTTTGCCATACGTCTTGGCAATGTAGCTTTTGAAAGAAGATACTTGAGTGGGTCAACTTTGGAGATGAGCTTAGTTTGATGACTTAGCATATAGTGGCAAAGTTTTTGTGAGGCAAAGACAATGACAAGTCATGCTTTCTCAATAGGTGTATAACTTAGCTCATAAACTACCAGAGTATGACTAATGTAGTAGATAACTCTTTCTTCCCCATTGTCATCATTTTGGGCTAACAAGGCTCCTAGTGCTACAAATGTAGATGATATATATAAAAGGAGCAGTTTACCCTATATGGGAGGAACCAAAACTGGTGGTGTTGCAAGATATTTCTTCAATTTATCAAATGCTTTCTGATATTTCACATCCCATTGGAATTTGACATTTTTTCTCAAAATATGTACAAAGGGTTGACATTTATATGAAAGTTGTGCTATGAATCTCTTGATAGACTGAAGCTTTCCTTGAAGACCACAATTGTTTCAATTTTTATGGAGGTGTCATTTCAACTATAGCCTTGACCTTAGCAAGATCGACTTCAATTCCTCTTTGAGAAATAATGTATCCTAAGAGTTTACTAGATGTGACACCAAAGACACACTTCTTCAGATTAAGGCGGACCTTATATTCTTCTAGGTGGTCAAAGATTTTTGCAATTATACACAAGTGATCTTCTCTTATTTGTGATTTGCCCAGGATGCCATCTACATAATCTTCCATTGTTTTGTGAAGCATATCATGAAAGATCACAGTCATTGCTCTTTGATATGTGGTTCTCAAATTTTTAAGACCAAAAGGCATTACTTTCCAACAATAAACACCCCAAGCACATATCAATGCAGTCTTATGTTGGTCTTCTTCAACAATTTTGATTTGATTGTACCTAGAAAAACTGTCCATCAGAGACAACATCTCATGTCTTGTTGTAAGGTCAACTATGATGTCAATATTTGGCAGTGGAAAATCATCTTTAGGGCATGCTTTATTTAAATCTTGAAAGTTGGTACAAACCCGGATGCCCCCAATAACTTTAGAAATCGTAACAATGTTGGACACCCATTCTAGATAATCTAGAGGATTGATGAACCCAACAACAAGCAATTTTTCTAATTTTGCTTTGACCAAGAGAGCAATTTTAGAATGCAGCTAGCTTTGCTCCAGGATATACTGTCAAATGATGCACTATCAAATAAGGATCTAATCCCAGCATATCTGCATAGCACCATGTAGAGTTGTGTGCTCTCTCTTTGAAGAAAGTGATGAAACTGTGTAATTCAGATTCTGACAAAGATTTACCTGTAAATGTAATCTTTGGTGCTTCCACTATTCCCAAATTCATTTCTTGTGTTTCCTCAATAAGAATAGGAGATTTCTCTTGATATGCCTTAACTTTAGGGAGGTCAAATTCCTCATCCTCAGGTGCCTCAAGGAGGATTTCACCATTGGATACATCCTTTATTTTTACTTTTTTATTGTCTAAAAGTGTCACAAAGTGGTTTTCACTAGGGGATGTGATTTTTATATTTTCACTTTTACGACTAAGGAATTTGACTATCTCTCCAAAGTTGGCCTTAATATTGAGTTCTATGATGTATCCAACCTTGTGATCTCCAAATGGCATTTTGCATCTCGACCCTAGAAATTCAGCAATAGCCTCATCATTTTGAAAAACATCTAGAATAGGATGCCCCTGTTGGTCCCAATCAACCAGTTTAGGATATACGAGGTGGACAGTATGTGACTATAATGATGACATGGATAGGGTGAGGGTAAAAATGGATGAATCATATAACTCAGTGATATACCCAAGGGAATTGTCATAGGTATCCTCATTAGTAATCTCATCAACGGGGAATGCTCAAGCAACCTCATCTAAGATATATTCAAGCTCTAGAGATGCTGGCTCTTGTGTTCCAAACCCTAATCCCAAGTGTTTATGTCTGTGAGTAGCTTTGATAGGTTCAATAGTTCCTTGTCCTTGTAAACCAAGTCCTCCTTTGCCTTGGTAACCTATATTTTTTGCTATGTGAAAACCTTTAGGATATTTATCAAGAGGGAGATTGCCTTGTTCATCTTTTTCTTGATAGAGCCATTTAGAAATATATTTGTCAATAATCTCCTTGTCTAGTACGCCTCATCAAAAAAACTAAGTGGGCTCATAGTTGATGGTGATCTTTGAATTAGGTCCTTTAGAAGGAGGCCGCCCAAAATTCTTAGGAGAGAGTGGGAGTTGTCCCACACAAAAGGCCCCTTGCAGGATATACTCTCCTAATCCTTTGTCTTTAATCGTAGCCTTGATCTTGGGGTGAGTGGTAGGTGACTTGGATGAATAGGCTAAGGTGGATGGGTCAACATATGAGGTATATGGTTTGGCGATATCACTAATCAGACAATAGTTGGCTTTTCGATATTGTCCTTCCAATAGGCGACAATATTCAAAAGGACGTGAATCAACATAAATGGTAACCTATTGGTCATTATATGGAAATTTGATGCATTGATGGAAGATGGAAGGAACGACCTGGAGGCACCCTCAAATTTTGCAAATTTGAAGTGCCTATTTCCTTTCAATGTGTCGACGGAGGCTAGGTCGACATGCTGCTCAACCTACCCCAGAGGCCACCTTCGTCGATTAAATTTTTTTAACTCAGGGGTCATATTGCAAATCTGGTTGGTGGAATTTTTTTCAGCACATATGGTAACATGCATGTTTAGTTTCATGCCTCCAAGATGAAGTTTGATGGGATATTTAATTATTTTTTGACTGCAACCGGGCTAAATTTGGTGTTCCAGAAAGTTTCAAATCTTGCAATTCTGAAGGTGACCCATTTCTTGCTTTGGCCTCAAACATCTCCGGTTTTAGTTTCATCAAAATCGGAAACCGTATGATGTGGGGTTTTAATGTTTTTTGGTTGCGGCAAACTCATCCAGTGGGCTAGTTTACAAAGGTCCCAGAATTTGGTCGGCGATGCGGATTCTAAGGAAATGGGTTTGCTTGAAATAATTAATGATTCCCTTGCACAAATTTTCATGGTCATCAGATGCCGGTTTGCCCATAGTGAACAAATGCCATTTGCCCGGGAAGAATAATTAATATTCGCCAAAAGTCTAAAGTTAAAAATGCAAATTTTAAAGGAGATATCCTATTGGCATTTTTAGTAGTTTAAATGAAGTATTTTTAGAAGGGTAAATGTCATAAATGACTTTTATAAACTTTATGTTATAAAGTTTATGAGATAAATAATGTGCTTTGCTGCATTTCGTAGCATCGCACGCTTCCTCCTTCAGCTCCCTCAGACTCACGCGATGGCGCGAAATGCCTGTTTGTGAGCATTTTTAGACCTGTTATCTTCTTTGCAGGAAGAATATGGGAATTTCCTTCACCTCTATGGTGATTTTGCTGGACTTTGATCAGCTTTAGGTAGTTTTAGTTGCAGAATGAAGGTGCAGACCACGTTTATTGGTTCCCAGCCATTTTTTGGAAGTGTTTTAGGGCTAAAAAATGTTGTTTTATACTTCAAATTTGTCCTATTATCATTCCTAAGGCATTGGCAGAGGTTTTAGGATCATTTGCATTGATTTTTGGCTGCCAACAAGATGTAAAATGCCCCTCTGCCAAAAATGACCCAGAAAAAATTGATTGGGCAAGAAATTGAAATTGGATGTTGGAAGGGAGGTCTCAGAGTTCATTTTGCATTAGTCCAGAGGAATGAGTAGTTTTCAGCTGCGGTACAAATTTGGGAATAGGTGAAAAATGTAAAAATTAAAAGGGGGAAAATTAAAATATGTTTTATTTATTACCAATTCTTCTCCTCTTTTAATGTAAAATATTAATATTTCTCAATGAATTTTTGGAGGCAAATTGTAATGAAAATATCTCACCTACCTCCAGAATGTATTAAATTTTAGGGCAACATGCTCTTGTTTCTATAAGAAAGCATGTTGTTCCACTTTGTAGGAGGCTGGACTTTGGATACAAGGTGTCCACATTTTGGGAAATAGTATTTTGTAGGAGCAGGTGTCTGGTTTTGGGTTACAAATTGTGTTCTTGCCTTGTAAGCGAATCATTTTATGTGTGATAGTGTTTCTATTCAGGTTGAAATATATGAAAAACACTTTGCAATGTGTATTTTTTGTAATTGTCTCCATGAATGCATGCATTTTCCTCTTAAGCAAGAAGATTACGAATCTTTGAGTTTATCTGTTGACATTTGCTGAATTTGCATGTTCCATTTGTTCTTTCATTCAAGGAATGAATTAAAGATGCTTTAGATGGGATATGGAGGATTGTGTATTCTTTTAGGGATTTATAAGTAGAGTTGCAGAAAATACTCTTTCTTGGGCCATTACTGCAAGACATTAGTGATTTGTATTAAGCCCTCTGGATATGAAGTTATGCTGCCATTAGGAAACATTTACATGGGTTGAATGTTTGACTTTGTTACCCAAAATAAGGCACCAATTTGGAATTTTATTTGCCCAAAGGTCTAGGAAATCCAACAATTTGAAACAAACCATTTTATATTTTATTTTGTTTTAGGTTAGGGTCTTGCATGTTCTTAGATTTAACCAGTTAGATAATCCAAGAACATTGCCAATCTGAGGTTAATCTCATAAATCTTGGTGCATACATGAGAACATTCTGCTTGCTGTTGAAAAACTATATTTATGGGTTATGAGTGAGGGATACCCCCTAGGTGTGGCAGAACCTGAAGTGAAGGGGAGACAAGTGCAAACAATCTCCCATCTTTGTTGGCCAAGTCCTACAGTAAACCTGATCATAAGAATTGGCAAACCTTTAGGGTTTACTGTCTGTTGATTTGGGGACCAACACGACCCTCATGGCATGAATCCATGGGAATCCTAGGAGGATATTATATGGGAGATCAAGGTATAAGACTTGACAAGTGATTTGTATTAGGGCTAGACCTAATTCCACAGGCAACTTAATAGTTCCTTTAGAACTTCTTTCAGCATCATCATAAACTTTAATAGTGAGAGATTATTGCTTGCTAATAACCATGGTGTAGTACATCCCAATTGTTTAACCAACCTTAGAGTACACAAATTTAAGCCTGATCCACCATCTATTAGGACCCTTTTGACTTTATGTTTATGAATTATGACCTTTAGTTCAAGGGGTTCATGTTATGAGGATTCATTGGTGAGCATGTATTTTTCGATGAAGACTAAATAGTCGGTGGATGTAAGATATCCAACCATGGCTTGAAATTGTTCTACATTAATGTCATTAGGGACATGAGACTCTAGTAGGGATTGATCTAATATCTCTTTATGCATGGGAGAAATTTGTAAAAGCTCTAAGATCAAGATTTGGGCAGAGGTCTTTCTTAGATGGTCAAGGATATTATATTTAGGAGGTGCTATGGATGAAGATGACATGGATGAAGATGGGGATCCTTGAATAGTGATACAACTATGGTGGGTAGTAATGACACAATCGGGATGGCGAGGTCCTATGGCGATGGTAGCTACTTGTGAGGGACAAGCTTCAATATGACCCATAATGGAATCATAGGGAGGTGCAAAATTGAGTGTATTAGCATGATTATTGTTTTTGGAATAAGGATTACCTTGACCATGGAAGGGAAGTGGATCTTGATAGGATCTTAGTTTCTCATTAGATGACTTTGGAAGAGATTCATCTATAGTCACTTCTCCTCGATGTATATTCACAAAATTCATTATGATTAAACCAATGAGGTGTAGGAATACTAAGGATCATTGAGAGGGGGGTGAATTAGTGATTTGATAAAACTAATTTATTCATCATGCCTTATTCATCATCCCAATATGAATGCAATTAACATCAACATACCAAAAACATAAAGAGAAACATAATCATGAAACCATAACACAAATGTTTAAAGTGGAAAACCCCATCCAGGGAAAAACCATTGTCCAACCTCACCAAATCTTCATTAGGTCTCACTGACCAAAATCTTACTGATTACATACAAGCCTCACTGGCTAGGATCTCACTGATCACATACAAGCCTCATTGGCTAGGATCTAACTGATCACATACAAGCCTCAATGGCTAGGATCTCACTGATCACATATAACTCCAATCTCAAAACATGAAGATAAACACAAAGTACTACTCTATTTTCATTGCAAACCAAAGGTTATAGATGATTTCTATAACTCTTACACAAACACCTTATCTCTCCTAGATTGGCACAAAGAACAACTCTTCAAGATTATAATACATCCAATCGCAAAATTGCATGACATCATAGGAAAATATAAGGATTCCTGATTACAATGACATCATGAACAAAAACATCTGAATTCAAGACACATTTATACTCATACCAATCACCTTCTTCATTACACAATACTTCATGTTTCAGTCATAGACACATTACATCATCATCAAGAAACAAGAAATGATATATATGATTTGAACACCATCATTTCTCTCTGTAACAAACAAACTAATATAACATATTAGACTATCATCAAAAACAATAAAAGACATCTGATTTGAATATCTTCATTGTTCTTTCTATTTTCATCAAGACTCAGAGTCAGTTCCTACAAAAATATCCTACCTAACAGATTCAAAGCAAACAACAGTCCTTTGCAAGTTATATCATTCTAGTCTTCATTCCATTCCATCTGAAACTGAAATATAATTATGTGATAAACTCCTTATTCAAAAACCAATTACATACAAATTACCTCATCACTTGCATACTATCTAATCTCTGTCATCAAGAAGAATGTCTCTCAGCAGATTGATTTCTAACATTCTCTGTATAACCTTTTCACATTCTTTTATATCCTGCCTTATAGCATAAAGGACTCAAACTTCCTCACATCAAAAAATACATTCTTCATCTTCTCTATCTTTTCTCTATCATGGATCACACTCAAAAACCAACTTTTCACGACACGACCCTTGAACATATCCTTAATTAGGGTTTCATTCAAAAAATTGAAACAAAAGAAACAATTAAGAAACTAATAAAACTATTAATTCACATAAGAATGTCCAAATGACCGTCAACTTTTTGCCACAGGGACAGGCCGTTGAGATTTGAAAATGGTTTAAACATGAGCCCTTGATGACCTTTTCGCACCTTGAAGATTTCTCACAAACCACCTTTGATTTTCTTTATGCATTGTTCATATTAGAACATATCGGTGAGAGCCGATCTACCTAGGTAGATGGGGCTAGTCAGAATATGCCATAAGACCCTTAAGTTTATAACTTAAGTGACATGTTAACCTCTGATTACAAGTCACCCTTAAAACATAAAAAAAACAACTGCCCATCATGAAGGACTTAATAACTCTTGCTTTAGGGAGTGTGATGCAAAGGCTTCAAATGCTATTTGTTGTAGTCTGTCCAATGATGTCCTTGTCAAATTCATGGAATGTAAAACTGCCAAGTCCTTATGGGAAAAGTTATCAAATATTTATGAGGGAGATGAAGATATAAAAGAAGCAAAACTTAAAGCTTTAAGAAATAAGTTTGAAGGATTAAGAATGACAGATGATGAGAAGGTAGAAGAATATCTTCAAAGAGTCCAAGAAATTGTAAATACAATGAGAGGTCTAGGAGAAAAAATAGAAGAAATAACTGTTGTCAAAAAGGTCTTAAGAACCTTATCTCCTAAGTATGATTCTAAAACCTCTGCTGTTGAAGAAAGAGACATGTAAAAGTTAACTGTAGATGCTCTTCATGGTATATTCACTGCTTATGAAATGAGAATGAGTAATGATAATCCCAATAAAGAGACTGCATTCAAATCTATCAAAAAGGATAGTGAAGTTAATCTTGAATCTAAAAAGTTAGATGATGATGAATCAGTTCTTGTAAGTAAATTAAGAAGAGGCTCTACAGGTAGGTATAAAGGGAAACTGCCCTTTAAATATTTTAACTATGGAAAAATAGGACATTATGCTACCAAATGTCCAAATAAAGATCTTGATAGTGAAGAAGAAGACAGTAGAAAATAGAGTAAGGAGAAGCAATATAACTTTAAGAAGAAAAATGTCTTCAAAAAGAAGAAAAGTTTGTTTGCTGATATCACTGATAGTGCCTCTGAAGAATCTCTTGAAGAAGGTGATGAAACATTGTTTATGGCTACAATTAGTTTAGACAATTCTCAAAATACATTAGATCAATCTAAAACTGAAGTTGATCTTGAGGGTGAACTTAAATGTGCCCTTAGTGAGATAAAGAAACTTAAGAAAGAGGCTATAGTGCAGAAAACTCAGATTTCTGATTATCAAAAATAAATTACAGATCTGAAATTGCAATTAGAAGAAAACAAGAAAATTCTAGATGTAACTCAAGGACAATTGAATGCCAAAGAAAAAGAATGTTGCACTAGAGAAGCTGAAATTGTTAGTTTAAGAAAAAATCTTTCAATGTGTGAGAGTAGTGATAAATTGTCTCATCTCTTAGACAAACATAAATCACATGGTGATAAGAGTGGCCGGGGAATGATAAAAGGTCAATGTTCAAATTCAAACAATGCAAAGCCTAGTACTGGTGACAAATCCATTAAAAAAAGAGGTAATCCTCTTAGATTTAATCTATAGTTTTTTTGCTACTATTTTAACTGTAATCAATATGGACACAAAGAAAATGAATGTAGATTAGTATCTAGAAGTAAACCTAGTTTTGTTGATGGAAGTTTGTTTAAGTTTTTGAACAAATTGAAATGTTTCACATGTGGAAATCTTGGGCACATAGAAAGATTTTGCAGATATGGTTTTAATTTACTGTTTAATACTCAGTCTAAAGCATCTTCTAGTGCTAAAAAGAATAAACTTGCTTGGAGAATGAAACAAAATGATAAAAGGCTGATGTAATGCTTGTATAAACAACTTTCAATGTTCAGAAGAAATATTTATGGGTTGTTGATAGTGGTTTCTCTCACCATATGACTGGTGACAAGAGCAAGTTTGTTGAATATGAAGATTTATTTGGTGGGTCTGTTAAATTTGGTAATGATTTTTGTGTTCAAATAAAAGGAAAAGGTACTATTTTTCTTGACAATGATACTCCTCTGCATGATGTTTATTATGTAGAAGGTTTGGCTCATAATTTGTTAAGTGTCAGTCAGATTTGTGACAATGGGTTGCAAGTAACCTTTAGTGCACATGGTTGTGAAATCAAAAAGAAGTTTGGGAAGGTTGTTGCAGTTGGTCTAAGGACTAATGGCAATATCTATAATCTTCATGAGACTGCCAGTAATAGTAAACATGGCCATATGTGTTTCATGAGTCTGTTACCATTTTTTCACTTACAACTCAAACTGGTAGAGCTGGTTCAACAAGTTCATTTTAAAGTGAAGGTTTTCACATTTTTCTATTATAAGTTATTTGCATAGTTGGAATGTTCAGTGACATTGCAGTTCAATTGTTCAACAAAGGAAGAAATTTTAGATCACCATTCAGTTGCAGAAGGAGATAAGTTGTTTCATTTTACTACCATGTTTATTTGTTTTACAAATGAAGTACATAAAAGAAATAAACATTGCATTGAATGAAAGATTGATAGATCAAATGTCCCACACAAGCCCTGGGTATAGCTGAGCCAACACAGACATAGAAAGTGCACTATGTAATTGAAGATGGAAAGAGAAAATAACACATAGTGAGAAGCATATCCACCATTGCCTGATATGTTCAATGTTGGTCTTTGATGCCTTCTGTCCTTGCTCCTGATCTTTGATAAGAACCTGCAAAAAATTAGAAAAGGACCTGTTAGAGCTTTGGATATGATTCACACTATGTACTTCATCAGCAAATGTTATAATGCACTACCTATGATGCATTGAATCATATATACATCATTCACATACAGAAGAGGAATTGAAAATGAAACAATCTTTGAACTTCATTATTTTATCTAATCTGTTCGTTTCATGTGCAGGTATAGGACAAGTCGTGTTGCTATTTGAAGACATTTCAGCATATGGTACAAAATGGGCTCCCACAAGCGTAGAGCTTAGCATGTTGTCCTAGAGTTTTAAGGGGAATGTAAATAGAGTATTCATTTATACTATGAAAGAAGAATATGATGACGTGAAATAATGCTATATCAAATCACTTATAGAGCTTCAAGCTCAATGTCCACCTATGACTATTATCCAAGGTGAGTTGAGTGATAATCATCTATGAACATTGAACTTTTCATAAGGTTGCCAATGAGGTATGAAATTAAACATCAAAGTTGCAATGTCATGTATTATTCATATACATTTTTTTAAAAATCATGATATTGATTGAATAGTCAATTAGTAACCATAAAATATCAAGTTATTATTCAAGTGAAATGGAACAACATGTGTGGTAGTTTATGCCATAATTCTCATACATATACAGATAGATAGCCATGATCTCACCAAGGGCTATACAAAGTTCATGCTTTAGCCAATGAAGTAAAGGAGCTTGGACATCATTTAAAATGATCAATATCTAAGTGCATTTGATGTGATACAGTGAAAATGGACTACAAGTTATATATCACATGTTACAAGAACAAATAGAACAACCCATATGTTAGGCAGGACAACCATAAGCTCATGAATGTCAAATACAGGGAGCAAATAAAAAACATCAACATGTTGAATGGTAGCATCATGGAGCTCTGCCAGCAGAATGAGACATTGTCACATTTAACAAATGAGGGACAATGATCTCTAAAACAACATCTATGATGTGGGATAATCACTGTGTCAACAATTAGAATAGAAGATAGCCATGCAGAACACAAGTGCCAATCTCATACAGTGCTAAACTTGTGAATCTAATAAGGAGCAACCAAAGCATGTGAACAATAGCAGTCACCAATTCATGGACAACTAGTTAACAAAGAACAATTTTATGACAGCCAAGCAAGATTTTTATTGGAACAATCCCAAATGTCCATTATTATTAGTTCTAAATTGTCTAAGATGATGAGATTGAAGCCTTCTGATCAAGAATAGCAATTGCATAATAGGACATCAGATTGGCAACCATCAAGAAACCACATATGTTGCCATGTCACAGAAAAAAAGCTCAGTTCATGTGTCACAAAATGGAGTTCTTTATTACAAAGCCCTTATTGCATTTTGCAACATGCAAACTTCAGATACAATCAATAATGACAAAGAAGTTCATATTCAGTTACAAAACACCAAAGAAGCATTTATATTTTGATCATGTAAGTGAATATTAGAAATGAAATAATGTGTTGTCACAACACAAGGAGAGAGAGTGGTTCTTCTCACAACATATTAAACCCACTCGGGTTTCAAGTGATAAGATCATATACAGAGGGATAAAGAGTTTTGAGTTATATACAAAATCATGGAAGGGTTCAAGCTCGCATAGACGCAAGTTTTGCTCCAGAAATAAAGAACTGGTAAGCCATTATGGCCATGGGCAGCATCATTACAAAGAAAAGAGTGAAAACCATTTGTTTGATATCCTGACACTGCTATAAAAGTAATCAAAAGAGGACATTTATATGCTTGCCTCATTTTATAGAGAGCATCACAGTACATATATGCTACAGCAGCATGAAGAGAAACTGTCATAGCCGTGGTTAGAGAGAGGGAGTGTATAACTCTTTTCATAACAAGATAACCCATTAGGGTTTCAAAATAAAATGACAAAAATAGAAAGAAAGATTGAAGTTTTGGAATGACTCTATCTCAGGGAAAATCTAGAAAATGTGACTATGGTCGCAGCCTGCAGTGCCATGACAACTCTCTTATCAATAGGAAATAAAATGAGATATAGAGCTCCAAAAGTGAGAAGCTTACTTCTACTTTTCTTTAAGATGAAAACATACATATAGGGCCGCAGGCCTTAATGAAACCTTCCACAACCCATTTGGGGTTTCAACTTAAAAATGCCAATATAGATGAAAATCCAAGTTTTAAAAAATGAGAAAGAAAGTGAATATTCAGAGATATGGCCTAGTCACAACATAACCCACTTGGGGCTTCAAAGAGAAATATAGATGCAAAAGAAGTATGAGGAGAAATTCACCTTTATTCCAGGAGGAAGGAAGATACATGAAGCCGCGAGGTTGCTTTTGCATTTGGCTCAGAAGAGCTCGAGCTAGGAGGACTATAGATTGCGGCCTCAAGCAGTCAGAGGAGAATTTCAAAAAGGAAATGCATTAGAGAAATCAAATACTCAGCCGCAACCTTAAAAGCCAAAATATCTCTCCAGAATGAAAAAGGAATGCATCAAAACGTATGACAGAGGGTCGTTTACCTTATTTTCTTTGTATGAAATCCATGGCAGATCTTCCAAAAAGATGCAAAAGGGTTGATTTCAGTTCCAAACCCTAGCATGTCGGCAACAACAGAGAGCCTTCATCCCAAAAGTTGCAAGTGCCAAATGATGCAAAAGTTTAGGGCTTGTTTTGTTCTAGGGTTATCATTTTACCCTAAGAGTTCGATGGGTTTGTCACATTAAATTACATTTCACATGCTTCGACTAATACCCATGGGGTATGTTATTCCCTATGTCAAATGCCTAGTTCATGACTTAAGAGTATTGCCAAATGCTTTAGGATCCCTTTGAATATTTAGTGCCTAGGCTTCATTGTGCCTTAAAAGGTTGATTTAGTCTTTTTGAAGAAAGGATTTAGGTCTATGTGCCTTAGAGTTTTTTTGCAAAAACATATAGAGGGCAGACCCTAAGGAGGTTTTTTGTTTTCTTCAAAACATTTAATAAGGCCTTCATATTTTTATGATTTTATAAGAAATCAAATGCCAAATGAGATATAGTATACTTAGCATGAGTAAAATCAAAATAGGAGCCTTGTATAGTTTTATTTGCTTTATCAGAATAGGCCAAATTGAGAAAATTAAAACTGCGATTATTGTAAAGCAATATTTTAAAGCAATAATTTATAAATTACTTTAAAATAAAAGCTATTTTATGTAGTTAAGACAAAATAAAGCAAACAGGATCTTGATTTCTAGATTTATTTTCTTTGGGTGAATTGGACAGATAAGGACAAAATAAGGGCATATATGGATGAGATAAATCATGTTTTAAAGAAGATCTTGGTGGGGGCCACTTGACAGAAGATTTTGGCAGTTTGTTTTCATAGTTTTAAAGTAGTTTGGTGGGCTTTTTATTAGCGTTTTGATGGATTTTGAAAAGGGATCGGCATATCTATTATTAGGAGTTTTTTCAGCTTTTTTTGGGGGAAGATCATTTCACAGGATATATGGCAAAGAGATAGTTCTTTTTATCAGTTCCAGTCCCAATTTTAGGAGAGTAGCAGTAGAGATCAGAGTTCAGGATATCAGGGTCTTCCTCTCACACTGAGAGTGTTGTATTCCAGTTCATGTACTCATTATTCCTTTAGTTTATAGAGTAGTAGTTTTCCTTCACTTTTGCCTCTACTTTTACAAAATTGATTTGATATTGCACCGTGATAAGTATTTATCCTCTGTTTTGTCTTGATTTTGTGATAGTTATGCAATTATTTTTGCTTGATTCAGGTTGCATGTCATGTTCTGATTGAACCTATGATCAATGAATCAAAATGAAAGTAGAAAACTAAATCAAATGCAAATACAAATGATTATACCTTCACTTGACTCACAAATCCAAGATAACGGGAAGGAGTTGCACCCGATAGCTCCTCGGATTTTACCCAATTTGATGTAGATGTGGATTGCTCAAATGCATCCAACACAATGTAGATGAGGGATTTGGACTTAGATGGAGATGAAGATGGGGATGAGACATGATTTTGGCATTATGATGGTATAATATGAGGATTTTGGAGAGATTTTGGCAGAGGTTTGATGCATGACGAAGTCTCTCCTAATGGCTTAGAGAGGGGTCTCATTTATAGAGTTTTCGAAATGAGAATGGAGGGTGAGGATTAGAAGATGAGATCAAGGGCTAGGAATCAATGAGAGTTAGGGTTATGATTGAAGCCATAGCCTTGTGACAAGTGTCACAAGGGGAGTGGATGAGAGAGATCAAGGGTTGAATATTGGTCAATGGAATTGGAGGGCTCTCATTAAAAGTGAATTTTAAATTCACATGGGGAAAGGTGTGGAGGACAAAAATGAATTAAAGATTCATTTTTGGGAAGAGTGGACATGACAAGTGAATTTTTAATTCAACTCATGGGGGAGTGTGAATTAAAAATTCACCTTTATGTGGAGATGTGAAGAGGTACTCTTACATGTGTAAGAGAATGATAAATGAGGGGTAAGGGGGATTTTGACCTTTTGAATAAGAAATTGTTTTTTATTCAAAGATGTGTGGAAGGATGGGCTAAGTAAGGTTGATTAAGTGTTTAGCTTAATTAACCTAGGTCTAGGGGATAGGTAGGCTAGGGTAGATTGATCAGTAGGATAGATTAATTAGATAAGACTGATTTATCTAATTAATAGGGATTAGGGAAATGGACAAAATCAACTAAATAAATATTAGAAATATTTATTTAATTGATGAGGATAGTGTTGTAAGGCATAGTGACAAATTAAATGAATTAATTGATCACAAGGGATAGACAGATGGTTAGGGATAAATTAATTAAATAAGATGAATTTATTCAATTAATAGGGGGATGAATTGGTGTAAAGGTACGGGAAATTGGTTTGTAGAGCAAGCCAATTTTAAGTGTCTACAGAACCTTTGAGCGAAATATTTATGAATTAGGTAGAATCAAAGTGTTGTGAAGGCATATTGACTTGGGAGAGTTCTGGACCCGTCTACAATAAGAGGATAAGTCACCAATTGCAGAGAAGATTTTATAGAGTGGCTTGGCACATGCTGGAGGCTTCTCGACTTCTGTGCAGTGTGTTGACTTGGTAATTGCGTGCACATAGAGGTACATCCCAGAAACTGAAGAAATCAAAGCTAAAGATGACTCTGTGGTGGTAAAAGTCAACTCTAGTATTATTTCTCGCTCATTGAGGATTCCAGAAAAAGAGAACTTCAAAGATATGTCTGTTGCAGAAGGGTTAAATTTCTTCAAGGCGAACGAGGACTGGTGCATGAACTCAATTGTGAGAAACTGGTTGAAGTCTGAGAAAAGAGGTAAGTCCCAATTGCCTCAAAAACTAAAAAGATCTCATTTTAAGGATGAAATTTCTGACATTATCACTCTGTTACATCATGTGGTTGGGAGTGCAACTATGGATTCTTTTGAACATTGGATGTGTGGGTTTATTTTATTGATGTGTAGTGAAAACCAATTCATAAAGTGGGCTGAGATCATTAGTAATCACTTAAATGAGCAATTGGCTAAATTCCAGCAAACTGCGACTTTCCATATGTGCTCATGTTTAGTATACATTTTAGCCAGTCAAGAGGTTGTTTGGGCCAGGTTGAGACCTCAAGGATCATTGATACCAGACACACCTATGTATAGTTATTTCCATAGCTTACCAGAGATGTTAGAATGTAAGATTACCGTCGTGTGTAATAACGCTCTTCTGATGTTTGTTGTGACGAAACTTGATGGAAACCCATAACTTAGAATTTTGCATGAGGCTGCTGCTTTAATTATGGAGTTTGGGAGTTTCTAGATTCAGTTTAACACATTCACGGGTCATCCCACAATAATGGGTTACACTTTTTGGCCAAACTTGACATTGAAATCAATATTTTGATCTAAATCTTCACGTTCTGACACCTATAGCCGCTAAACCATTAGGAATTTGAAGATGATGCGAATTAGTGATTTGTGAGATTTTGTTTGTAGATTCTAAATATATTTTTTATAAAAAAAATTGGAGTTAAATTGTAAATTTTTTTGCATCTCCTTTGATAACGAGTTTTTAATAGTAAACAACATTTTTTTAAAGTGATGTGTATTCCGTAGCACATAACTTTTTTTCTACAAAGGATAAAATTCTGATTCTTTTTAATTTAGATTGGTAACATCAATATATACTGTATGCATTTAGTTTCATAATGTTTTGTTGAATATATATTTTTTAATTAATTTTTGAAGTCAAACCAATTATAATTGAGACATAGGCGTATTCCGTAAAACATAACTTTTTCTGTATGTATCAAAATTCAAATTTTTTTCATTTGTTGAAACAAGGACATCAATACCTAGTGCATGGATATTTTTTAGAATTTTGTTTTAGTAATTTACTAATTTTCCATGTGTGTAGAATAGAGAACTTGATGTTCGGTGAAAACATACATTCATAAGAAATAAAAAATAAATATAGTAATCAAATTAAATATATTTAAAATTATTTTTTTTGGGAAGCTTATAATAAGGACTACATACTTACAAAGCATAAATTTTAAATGAATTCATTTGATCCCTCAAAAGATAAATCAAAATTGCTTTTTTATCAGCATTTTGATAGGTGTAGAGGAGACTCCATTATAGGCATGGTTTAAAACTAGCGGGGTTCTATCCAAGGGGGTTTGAATCTAAGGATGTTTGATCAAACCCTCTTCAATTAAAATTCTTTAAATGGAACCTTTCAAGGCTTAAATCATTATATTTTCTAAAAATATACGATTTCAACAAAAAATAGGATGTCCTAGAAAGTGTAACCCATTATTGTGGCAACACCCTCACTTATCTGCGGATAGGGGGTTATGAAAAGGCCCCAACAAAATTGCCATGATATGCAAGTGATTTTCTTGTTTTTCTAGAAGTTTGTAGGCAAATATATATTGTGAATGTTAAATATCAAAGCGTGAGAAAGAAAGGATTTGCTTTCTCATTGACACTTTCCTTGTACACTTGTAAAACTAATGATGTTGTGAAGGGAGCTGAGAAAGCCCTTAGCACATTTAATTTTCATTCTTTGTCTATGAGAGCAAATTTTGACAGTAAGTATTATGCACAGCTAAATTTTCATGACTCGAGTTCTTATGAACATCACCCCCATTTAGAAGATTTTTTGGAGGATTGTATTGATGGCAGAATTATAAAGAAGGGATTTCATGAGGCTCACATTGAGTCAAATTTAGGTTTTTGGTCTCCCTTTTCAAATCCTAGATGGTATTGAAGAAAATTTAGAAGTCATTGATGTTGAGTATCAATTTTTGATTTCAAAATTCGTTCTCTGAATTAACTGGTCACAAAAGGAGGTTGAGGATTTGAAGTCTCATTCTACTATGGTGTTAAAAAGAACTGAGAATTGGTTGTTAGGAAAATGGAGTGGACATGCAGGCTCTCCTTATGAGTAAAGAACATCTAGAGCCAATGAACAAGGCTCTGCAGATAATTCTGGTACTCATATTGCACTTGGGAGACAAGAGACAATCCAGTCTAATACTAACAGTCTAGAGGTGATGGTGAAAGACCAAATAAAGTTGCAAAATTGAAATCAACTTATGAATAAGACATCTTGCCTTCATCTACTCCCAAGAAGAAGATTGATGTGGTGAAACCTGTGCTTGTGGATTCTTATTCCATTTTCCAACAAATTGTTGATGATAGTGCTTTTTCCCCCGTTGTTTGATGTTCCCTCTTCCCCTGTGGATGAAGAGGTAGTTCCTGTTTCTCTTCCTTTAGTGGATCAGAACAAAACTATTATGAAAAACAAATATGATAGTATGTCAACATCTTCTCTTGGCTGGTTAAAGAAAGTAGTTTAAAAGAAGAGGAAAAATGTTCCAATGATGACAGTAGAAGTTGATACAATTGCCAAGTTGCTACAAAGTACCTCAAAGCCTAGAAGAGATAAGAGGATGTCTAGAATGGTAATTGATACTACATCTTGTCATCAGTTGTTAGAGATTGCCGATCCAGTCAAGGATTTGAATGAAATTGAGAGAACGTAGGTTGATTACAATATAAGTCACATTGACATGGTCCCTTCCACTCTCGAAGGTGATGTTTATCATGCAAATTATTCTGTTGGTGCTTTGATCAAGAGAGTGAAGTAGGAGAGAAAAGAAAATTTGAAATTACAGTCTCAAGTTCTTTCATTAAGTAATTTTATTCAATCTATTGTGAATTCCTCATCTCATGAAGCTTCTAGTTCTAGTGTTGAAGTCATTGATTCAAATACAATGCAACAAATAAAGAAAAACCCTAATTTTACCAAAGCTGTTAATGAGTGGATGGAAAAACTCTCTTGCAAAGCTCTTTTCTTCCTTATCAGGTCTGTTTTAACTTATTCTCAACAAGTAAGGAGCTAATAGCCATGGATTCCCTGTCATTGATCAAGGAAAAATTGATTAATGATCCAAAAGATATAGACTCATCTTGGTTTGACACATTGGAATGGGAATTGTCGATGTATGATAATTTCATTGTAGAAATCAATAAGGTGTCGGGTCAATATCTTGAAATATTGGTTGAAATAAAAAAGGATTGTAATCTCCTAGATGTGGATATCACAGATGAGTTCAGAGAAAAGCTATTAGATGTCAAAGAAATATATCTGAAATTCAAAGAAGTTTTTCATAAGGAGATAGCAGATCCTGAAACTCTCACTGGAGAATCACTAGCAAAGCTAGGCCACATGCAGGTGTACCTTAACTCTTTCAAATCTAGAGGTGATGACATTCATGAGACAATAGCCAAAGCAGATAAAGTGCTAGCTAAATGCAGAACTAGATTGCAAATCACTAGCACACCTGGTAGTAAAAACATTATTGATGTTGTCACTGGGTACATGGAATACAAAACAAAGAGGAGGATAGGTGAAACCTTGATGGACGAGAAAGATGGCAAGACCATTGAAGACCCAAAAGATGGTGAAGGCATGGATGCATGATTACTTTCTTTGTTTTATGTTATTTCTTTAAATTTGGCTCAAAACTTATTTGCAAGACTTATTATTATTATTTTTAAGCGGTTGTCACCAAGAAACCGTTCTTTCAAAGACAGTATGAGAACTATATCTATGGGTGCTCAGGTACGATGTAGGGATCCTTTTGGGTAACTTTGATTCCTCACTAAGATAAATTTTGTTGTGTTCTTTCTATTCAACTACTTTAATATAGAAGATACATGTGGTGAAGTTCAGGAAGACATAAACTTTGTGTTATGGATGTTTGAATGTTATTCTTCTTACGTTGAATATATTGCCAGTAGTAATTCTGTTATCTATATTGAAGTATTGTATATCTACTTCTTTCATTGATATGAGATGTTTATCTTTTGGTGAATATTTTGTGGCCGTGGTTATATTATATCCATGGAAATCTCTGTTGTTCTATTAAGTGGTTACTTCGAAGTCTTTGAACTTCTTTTGAAATTTAATTGTTGTAGGAAGTATTATAGCCTTTCTAAACTTTATGGTTAAAAGCATTACCTTTTATCACTTTCTAGTTAAAAGCAACATAGATTTAAAATCATTGCATATCATTTGAAGGTAGCTACCACCTTGTAAAATAAGCTGAGAATCGGTCATAAAATATTATTACTGATTCAACTGTGGATACATATGTCACTTCCTGGATGAAAGAATATAGAGTTAGGTGACAAATCTGTATACCAACGTTTGGGACATTTCGTTGGGTCCAATACGTTTCCCCCCCGATGGAGATGAAAAAATCACTTGAAGGTTAATATGTTCCTCCTCCTCTGACCCATCTTTAGAAGGAATTATCTCAATTTGAATAGTATTCACTTCTTTTTCCTTGTGTTCTTCCACGCAAGTTTCCATCTCTTGAAGAGTCACTCTTTGTTCTAAATCCTTCAATCCTGCATCTATCTGGTTTTATATAATATTTAATCAGTGCTTCAGGATTTAATTGTGTGAGAGTTTTTTAACTCAACGTTTCGAATCATACTCCATGATCCATCATCAGGAGAATAAAGAGCAAGAGAAGAGAGAAGTAAGGTAATTTGCAGAGCTAGGAGGCTAAATAGAGGAGGGGTTGGTGCGGGAACCAAAATATTGCACGGAAGGCTCCTATCTCAAAGGAAGGACAACCAATAACACATCCAAGACATCTCAAACAAAAAATAAAGGAAAAAGTGTAAACTAAGGGGAAACAAGAGAGAAAAACAAAATAATATAGATATAAATGAATAAAACAAATGAAGGTGTAGAAATGCATTCAAGAAATGCATAAAGTAACAAAATGAATAAAATAAGGTAAGTAAAATGAGTGGAATTGGAGAAAAAAAAGACAAAATGAAATATGATGTCTATCATTTATACAATATTGTCAAAGGCTTCAATACTGGGAGTGTCTTTGCTATCTCCTTCTTCCTCCAAATTTCTGAGAATATTTTATTCCAAAAACTCTGCTCCTTCATAGAAGAGTTCTTGTTCCCAAGTACCCATGGCAGTCATGATCTTCAACTTTTTTGGAAGCTTCTCCTCTGTCCTCATCAGAATCCACAATCTAACTATTGAAAGACACATAGGGCTGCTACTAATATCTATCCCTTGGCATTCCCCAAGATTATTACCAATTTCTTTTAAGGTCCCCACATCTCTATATTCCAATGGGAGATTTACAATTTGGACACAAAATGAGAAGAAATGTATTTGTTCTTTGCTTGTTATGAAGTTACTCTTCCATGGTTGACAAAAAAGAGAGGTCTCTCCAAACTTCCATAGACTACTCTGAAGGATTCTATCTCTATGCTCCTAAGTAACAAATTTAAAAGAAAAAAACCCTTCCCCTAATTCAACCAATTCTTCCGTCTGTCCCCAATGCTCAGCTACCCATGTTTGTAGTTGATCAGTTGAAAAATGGCATGAAAGGACCTTACCTATTAGTGTTGTCTTCCTCAAAGACTCTAATCTTTCCTTGAAGGGGTCTTCCAATAAAATAACTCGAGCCTCCTGGCCAACTCTCCTTTGAACAGCTTGTGGCAAACTCTGCTTGGGTTTATATATCCATGTTTCTTTTCTCTCTGTAACCCAGAATCTTTTCCTTCTACTCCCTAGAATCCAAGAATTTTCCTTTCCTTTTCTAAATCCTTTTTGAGCGTATAGGCCTGCATTAGTATGGAGTATCTTTCTACCCTTCCTTACAATATCCCTATGATCCTCCTTAGCTTGCAAATGCTCTTAGAACCGTTTAAATTCTTCCTCTTGAGAACTCAAGGGTGTCCTCCTTTTTCAAGGGCCTACAAAATTTACTCGATGTATTCCATGAGCCCTCCAATATCTATTCCAGGCTTTCAGATCTTCTCTCCTTTCCAGCTGGTAATTAAAAGGAGTATCTTTGAGAATACTAGGTCTCCTCTCATTCGCGTAATGCTAGTTTCTTCCTATGTTATTTATGAATTTTCTTTTTTGCCTCTCATTTAAATAAGATGGTTGTTTTATTTCACTTTTAAAGTACATAAATTTACACAAAAGTGACATATAACCTCAAATGTAAAATGTTATTATTATATGAAGTCATGGATGATGTGGTCGTCCATTATATCCTTATAAAATGTCATCCTGTGAGTAATAATCCAAACATATTACATCATGAGGGTATTTATAAATATATTTTATAATCCATACTTACATTTTGGTGCTCATTTATTATTAGTTCCTGCCGTGGAGCTATAGCGAAGGGGCTGAGCTTAACAAGTGATTAAATGTTACTGTTCATGCCAATCAAAATCTCAAATTTTAAATTTGGTCTTATCAGCTTCACATTGGTAGAATATAAAGTGGACGCATTCTCCAAAGCCAGAGAAGGCTCGACGATCCAAGATTTATTTTTTTGCCAGGTTGATTTCAGATTCTTAACAAACTATCCTACAACAGACGAGATGTGGATTTAGTGACAACTGTCCCTGTAGTAGATGAGATGTGGATACACAATGTAGACAGTTGTTGAACAAGTGCTTGTCTCATGATCATGAGGAGGGATTATTGCAGGAGAAAGATTGGATAAAGGCTCTCCTAAGTTAGACATCTATTGTCACCTTTCAACACTATTCGAGATATGAAATAGTTGATTCATAGAAAGGCAGAGTACTCTTCTACTAGACTTTGTGGAGACCATTCATGATCATTCCACCAGGCCTTTGCTTCTCTAGATTAATGGAGGTATGTAACCACAGTGCCCAAAGTGCCTACATTAATCGGTACAATTTATAAAGGTAATTCACACCCATGTTGAAAATAGGGCCTGGGATGTTCATCATTGGGATATGGAGCGATGCTAGAAATAGGATGGTTTCGTGATAACCCAGATTACAAAACTCTTTCTATCAATCCTTGTGCTTGGAATCAAGGTCTGTTGTTTAATTTTGCTTTACCAATTTCTTCTTCTCTATTCTTCTCCTTCAAAATGACTGCATGCTAATCATCATGAGTCAAAGGTTTGTTGTTAGTAATCATATCTGATGCTACAACAATTTTAGATTCATATGTATTTCTTGGCTTTGTAGACACTTTACCCTTGCCAGACCCAGTTATTTGATTATTTTCTTTACAATCTCCAATTGAGTTACGAAAGCCATGTTCTGCCAAATTTTTTGTTTTTTCTAAAATCATAGTTTCTTTCTTTTGATTCTCCCTACCTAAATTTGATGCTAGACCCTCCCCTCCATGGGGAACTTCAAACTTTTTGTTAGGGTTTGGTGTCTTGACATCTTTGCTTAGTTGTCAATTGTAAAGAAAGGGAGAACTTTTCTTTATATAATCTTCCCTAAATGTTGAGCTATTGTTCTAGAGAGACATACACTTCTAGACCTCCAGATGCATCATTCAGCTTGCACTAAGTGAAAATAGTAGGCAATATTCAATTTTAATTATGAATCTATGAAATTAAATTTCTACCTCATTCTGAGAAAATTCCTCTAGCACTGAAGTCCTAAAGTTTCTAGCGTGCATGGCTTCATCTGCTATATACTATATAACCTTCTCTCTTGTATTTTCAAGCTGTTTTATTCCTCTAATCATCTACTTCTCCTCTGGCAATGTATTGTTATCATGCTCTATTTCAAACTATAAATTTTGAATCGTTTCTTCCATATAGAAGATCCTATAGGATTACAAAAAATTACAATTAAGTTTACACAAAGTTTTTAAGTACCAGAGTCTAGCTTAATGTTGATAGGTTTCTAAAATCTATTTGTTTCTTAGGGAGATAAATGATTTGCTACAAATTTTCTTTTGCATAACTTTCCTAAAGTTAAGGCGGGGTGACAAATTTGCCTCTATCTTTTTGCATATGAAGAATGTTTTAGCTCAAATTTCTTGTTTCACTTTCACCATAACTGATATTTGTTTTAGTCCAAAGACTCCAAACTATCTCAGTTCTTAAGCTAAATTAATGCTTTGTGGCAGATTTGCCTCTTCTATAGGAAGAAATTTGTTGAAAATTTTTGTTGCATTCAGAATTTTATAGAACACCAACAATAACTTCAATATTATTTTTGTAATAATTGATAGAATTTTTTAAGCTTAAATATTATGTTTTCTATTGCAAAGTAAATTTGCCTCTATGTTTGCATAAGGATAGACTTTACTGCAACTCTTTCGTACCACTATGGAAGTTTTGTAGAACAGTAAGTTAATGTAACTTTTTCTACATGCTTTTAATTCAACATTTTGTTGTTTTAGGGAAAATAAACCTTCAATCTTGAATTTGCCTCTTTCTTAGAACAAATTTCCATGTAAATTTACTAATTCATGATTTTAAAGATGGTTGTATTTTTTTCATCTAGATTTTGAGTAAAACATTTCTTTGTGCCATGACAAGATTCCAAGAGAAGAAAGTGATGGAAGTGATTTTTATCTTAGGGATATTAGTTTTGATTCCTGGAGTGATTGCACTGATAATTATAAATTATCCAGCTCATCAATGAACAATTCAAGTGACAGATAACACCATGTCAAACTCTTTATTTGCATTTTGCATTTTGCACTTTGATAGATGTCCATACCCTATTCCAATGTTCTCCAAAACTGCCCTGCCAGCATTTGGCAGGAACTTCGCTATAATGCAACCTTGTTTTGTAATGAAAAACTTTAACATGTGGAAAAAAATGAACCACATCCAAATTAATGTTTACTTTTTCAAACTTTTCACATTATTTTGTATACGCCTTTCACTAGTTGCAACTACAATATTTGACGAAAATTTTCTATTTTGTATGTTTTGATGGAATAGAAAAATAAAAAGGAAATGGTATCTTAAAATATTTAATCAATAGTGTAATGGCATACTATATATTATTATTTATTTATATGATAATTTAGTTTCTCTTATAATAGAATATGATAAGGATGTAGGAAATTATATATAAGATTATTATTTGTATGACTATTATTTAGTTTGTCTTGTAATAGATTATGATAAGGATGGAGTAAATTACATATAAAAATTCAATCAAGATATATTTTATTATTTGAATATGTACTAGATGTTTGTAAATAGTTTCTCTTCAAGTTCAAAACCACTCTTATAATTGTCCCCAAGAAATAACCAATCTAGCTTAAAGTGAGTGCGATAGAGATACCAATAGAGATACCAAACACCACCAATTAGAATATATGAAGCTTGGCAAGAGAGTAGGCTGTCAATTACGTTGTTAGAAGTAGAAATAATTACTCATATAATGAAAGCAACTTCCATTATCAAAATAATTTAAGTTGTATGCCTAGGAACCTTACATACCTCTCATATGAATATCACCCAACAAAGCTCTCATATTGTTTTAATGTATAACATTAGTACCTAGGCATCCTTCCTATTTTATCTATCTTTTGTTCTCGGGGATATTGTTGTAACGTGTAACATTAGTGATGAATACGTTGGGAGTCTCTTCATGTTGATCCATATCTGACTCATTGCAAATGGACTGCACAATATCTTAATAACATGCATGTTTAGTAGTATATTTACCTTTAATAATTTATTATATAATAATTATATTTTCTTCTTGATTTATGTGAAGGATCTCATAATATTTTTTTTTTCTTTTTTCAATGGAGGATTTTATATCATCCACAAGATCATTTTTCTACCTAATATGGGAGCATGAGCCTTAAGTTGAACCTCTTCAACTGAAAGCCAAGAACTAAGGTGTATGCATTCTGCAAAATTCACATGGGGCATGATCCCATCCTCATCCCTTATGGTGTTTGGGCCTTGCACTCAACAAGACTTGATCCTAGGTGGACTCCTTCAGAACCATTCAACTTCAACAGACCAAGGGCCTTTGACAAAAAAAAAACATTGATAATATATTTTTAGAATATTATTTGTTAAAAAGTTTACATATAGACATATAAACTAGCAGTTGCACGGGTGAATGCACAACGGTTTTGCCGATAAGCTATCTGTAAAGTAAATGTTTTTGATAAGTGTTTGTGCTTCATGGATTGTTGGCATTGCATCATTTGAGGAAGGTAGTATAATTTATGATTTATAGGCATTGTAAGGGAGTATCTATTTGTAAAGTAAATGTTTTTTCAGAAGTGATTGTGTTTCATGATTTGTTGGCATTGCATTGTTTGAGGAAGGTAGTGTAATTTGTGATTTATAGGCATTGCAAGGGAGTATCAATTCTCAGAATATAGTGGCTCCTCTTGCATATATGTAGCTAGTTTTCTGTTGCATCCTTCTTGAAATTGTCTATGACATCAGCTATCATGCTATGTTTTACAATTTAGAAATATGTTTTTTAAATTACATTCTATTGTGTAATATATGTAGGCATTATGTAGCTATCTTTCTGCTGCATCCTTCTTGAAATTGTCTATGGCATTAGCTATCATGCTATGGTTTGCAATTTAGAAATATGGTTTTTTAATTACATTTTGTTGTGTAATAAATAGCTATGTAATAGTTTGAGTGACTACATACTACCACTATGACAAAATTTGACACAAATTTGCATGCACTGAGTGGATTGTTGAACAGATTTTGTACATATAACTTTAAGAGGGAATTTATATATTTCTTTTGGATTCATATGTTTTGGAGTAGATTTTTAGCCCCATGTTTGTCAAAGAGTGGAAAACACTATTGAAACTTTAATTACATAGTGAAATCATTATTCTTCTCTCAGTAGTGTCATTTTGAAAAGTGTTACGAAGGAGGAGACCACATTGCCTTATATGGTTGACCATGCTTGTTTTCTAGTGTATTTGTCTAGTTGCATCCATTGTTTTAAGAGTGTCTTAAAACGTAATAGATAACCTCTGAGTAATTTCAGTGTACATGAAAAACATTTATGCAAACAATATTGACTCTGTTGGTGCCTGATTTCACTGTCAGATTCTGAGCAATTTTCATGCAGGCACCTTCCCAAAAAATCCAAAAAGTTCTAAGTCTTTGGGCCTCCTTAGCATGTTTTAACATCAGCATCATTTTTTCTTTGGAGGAGGTCATCATCATCATGTCTCCAGACATCACCCTGATGTTGCTTACGAGGGTCATCATATTTTCTGTCAGCATGATCTTTCGCCGGGGTGATATTTTAACATCGGGTGATCTTTGTTAAGATCATCCTGATGATGTTGCTGTAAAGTTCTAAGTGTGACCCGATATTCATCGTGGTCATCATATTTTGAACGTCAGGATGATCTTAGTCAATATCATCCTGATGTTGTTGTATCACTTCATGTTCGTTATTTTATCATCCTGATGATGCTGACGTCATTCTTACGTCAGGGTGATATCCGCTTTTCTGCCTGTCTGCATCATGATATTTCCAAAGGGAGATATCCGCCTGTCGGCTTCGTGCATTATCTAGTGGGGGGTGATCTTTTCAAATATCTGGCATATTCATCTATCACCCCGATCTTATAGTGGAGCTACAGTGCAGCATGATATTTGTGCATCAGGATGATATTTCCAAATATCCGGTTATCTTCCGAATATCATCCTGATGTCGATATGATGATGACGTCATCAAGGTCCGGGGGGTCATATTTCTAACACTGATCATCTTGTGGAGATCCCCCGATATTTGCAAACATGATGATGACATCATCCGGATATGAGGAGGTGCACAGTAGGCAGATATGCTGATGACATCAGCAGGATATGACGGTGACGTCATCAAGATTTTTCATCGGCCAGACTTTTGATATTGGTTAAGCAGGAGGATCTTCCTCCGATGGATCAGGTTGTGCCAATGAAGGCGATTATCATGCAGGTTATATTGCGATATGATGCTGACGTCAGGGTGATATTTCAAGCGACAGGATATCATGCTGCTGAAGGATAATGATGATGAAGTCTTATACTAGTGTCGTCAGGAGCAAAAGCACCGACATCATATATGCTCATGACCTAGTATATAAAGTGTTAAAGAGGTCACCGCGGGGTGCATGTGGGATAATTCGACCCTGCATATTTTCAAATATCATGACGATGTATCTTGGCGGGAAATGGTTGCGACGCACAGTTTTCTGCATTTCCCAAGGCCGTGGGTTGGTGCGCCATTAATGGCGATTGTTACAGAGGTATGGGCGATGGTGTGGATGGATCTAGTACCCGATTGAAGATGTGGATCCCTAGGCGGCGGCGCAAGGCTCGAGATTTCTTCCTGTCTCCTCTCCCACCTGCTGCATTGAATGTTTGAGCGCCAATCTGATGATACTGTGTATCTGGCGAGTTTTTTTGGTCAACTATGTAATTAAGGCTGAGCACCTCCTTGCTGTATATAGCAGGTTGTGTTGCTCATTTGAAGGTTGTTGAAAACTGGACATTTTGGCTCTGTAATAAGATACAACTGGTTTTGGTTGCTCTGTGCAGCAAAACTTGTGAGTTTATGTATCTCCTGTTGTACGATTTGGCATGAATCCACTGATTTCATGGTTAATCTTATATGAATAATGCTGTGTTTGCATGTGTTATGCTGATTCTGTCTCCAGTTTTGCATGTATCTTTCTTACTGCAATAGGGATGCCATAAGTATAGATAGCTTAACACTCTTTATTGGGAGATATCTGTAAGGCAGATATCATGTGTATCCCCCTGAAATCCAGTTTTAGCTATCCATGCTGATCATTCACAGGTGTATGTCTACCGACTCCAAGCCCTGGATAGGCACCAATCTAGCTCTGTGTTGAGGTTATACACCATGTCCAGCTTTGCATCCAAAATTCAAACTAAACCATTTCATACTTCCACCTGTTAGTTGTAGGAGTAGGATTAGGAACCCCCTGCATGCTCTCATACCCAACCAGACATCATGTCTAAGAATGTTGCCAACCTTGTGATCTATCATATAGATCTTGGTCCATACATGAGAGTATTCTGCCTGTTGTTGTCAAGTTAAATCTTTCTGTCTTTGAGCTAGTCAAGGTTACATCTTGAGTTATAGGGATCCCCCCTTGGTGCGGCAGAACCAGAAGTGAAGGGGAGGCAGCTCACGCAACCTTCTGTATTTAGTTGGCTGAATCTGCCTGTGCATTAGAAGTGGCAAACCCTAATGCTGATTCAGAAGAAAAACCAACAGACTCATCTTTATTCTAATATTAGGAGATTTAATACTATAAAGCTACTTCAACTTTGAAGAGACTAGTTGAACAATGAGAAAGCTTCAGAAAAAACAATTGCAAGTGAATGGGGGAATCACTTATAATTCAAATTTCATTTTAATTCTTGGTGCCATTTATGGCTCCTTGCACCTGTGAATCCTTGGGTGGTCACTATTATGACAAATACATTTCCTTTTCCGATCCCTCAATGGGTAGATCATCTACGGGCATGATGAAGGCATTTATGAGCTTCTTTGGCAAAAAACATGTATCATCTCCTACAGATGTCGTCGGTCACTTCTATATTCAAAAATTGACTTTGTGTGTACGTTTTGACCTCACCACATCTCTTTGTGGGAATATGCATTGATTTTCATGTACTATTGTGTCCCTTTGCAGTTCATCCAAGGGAGTGAATTTATTGATGGCATTCATGTTGATGTTAGAAATAACGTGTTTTAAAAATAGAAAAAACAAAAAGAAAAAAAAAAAATAGAAAGTGTCTCAACCTTGCAGGGAAATAAAAAATAAAGCAAGTCAGGAATAGAAGATTTTGTGATAGGTGAAAAGCGGCTATTTTGAGAAGTATCTTTATATGGAGATAGAGATAAGATTGCTTTGAGATTTTATTAGATATTTTCTAAAGAGAAATGCTTTATCTCTAGAAGGTTCTCATGTGCAATGTAATATATATATATATATATATATATATATATATATATATATATATATATATATATATATATATATATATTGGTACTTTGAGATAGTCATTGAGAGAGAGATGAGAGTTAGTTTGCAAGTCTGTATGCTATCGGAATGCTGCCAAAATTCCTCTAGTTTGAGTTGAGGTGAAGACTCCTGTATGAACTCGCATTGCAAGTGTGTTGTAATCGGGTTCAAGATTTGATAATACATTGTGCAAGTTTTGGAGTGTGGGGTTTTTCTCTCGAAAGGCTTTTCCCCACGTAAATCACTTTGTTATGATTTTATTGTTATTCTATTTATGTTATTATGTGTTTCCTGAAATCTCTGTAATATTTTATTTGAAATTTGCATAACCCTCCTCTCAAGTTTAGCGTAGGAAGCGTTTCTACACACCTTTGCTTCCTTACAAGTGGTATCAGAGTTTGGTCAGTTTTGGTTCTATTTGTTGGGTATAGGGTTTTTTGAGCTAATCAAGTTTGAGTGGGAGCTTGTGCAGAGTATTTCATATTCTATATTGCAAATGGGGAGCACATCTGGAAGAGTTGAGGTAGAGAAGTTTTCTGGCATGAATTTTGAAATGTGGAAGCTGAAGATGGAAGATTTGTTGATTGATCAGGATCTATGGGATGTAGTGGATGAAAATGTCCAAAGGCCTATGGATTTAGCTTTAGCTACAAAATATGATGTAATGGATAGAAAAGCTAAAGGTCTCATAAGACTATGCCTTGCAGACTCAATTCTGATAAATGTTCACAAAGAACCCACTTCAAAGCAGCTATGGAAGAAGCTAGGTGAAATATATCAAGCCAAATCTCTAGTAAATAAGATTTTCTTAAGGAAGAAGTTGTATTCCTTGAGAATGGAAGAAGGTGGACATATTTCTGAGCATTTGGAAACTTTCAATATGTTGGTGACTCAATTGACCTAAGTTGGGGTTAAGATGGACGAGGAAGAAAGGTGCCAAACTTTGCTTTGTTCGCTGCGAGACTCATGGGACAGCCTAGTCATGGCCATTGGGAGCACTTCAATCACTTTGAAGATGGAGGATGTTGTTGGTTCTCTACTCTTCAAAGAGATGAGAAAGAAGGCCTCTCTGAGTGCCAAAGAGGCTTTGACTGTTTGAGGAAGACCAAAAGAACGAGGCAAAGATGAGAAGCAGTGTGGCCGTTCCAAGTCCAAGAATAAGGGGAGATCAAAATCTCCTAGTAAGTCTAAGGCAATATGTTGGAACTGTGGCAAATATGGACACTTCCAAAAGGAATGTAAAGAAGAGAAGAAAAAGAAGAAGAAGAAGCAAGATTTTGATTTTGAGTCCGAAAAGGAAGATGGATATGCCTTTATTACAGCCTTGGCCACTTGTGCAGGTGATAATGCATGGTTGATAGACTTGGGTGCATCTTTCCACATGACTCCTAATAGAAACTGGTTTAGTAAGTATGAAAACTATGATGGTGGTAAGGTGTATTTGGGTGATAATTCTTTCCTTGACATTGTTGGTCGTGGTAGTATTCATGTTAAACTTTTTGATGGTAGAGTTAGACGATTTGATGATGTCTTTCATATCCCAGGACTAGCAAGAAATTTATTATCTGTTAGCAAGCTAATAGATGCGGGTGTGCATGTATAATTTTCTGAAGCAGGTGTGAAAATGGTGAGAGGTGCTATGGTGATAGCAAGAGGAAGCTGATTGGGAACATTGTACCAACTCGATGCATGCACGGTTGAGTGCAATAGCACTTCTGATAAAATTAAGCCAGTAACTACTTCGCTGAAAAAAGAGATGGTTTCCTCTTCTGCAGATGGTCATGGCTTCTAGGTACCCAAGGGTGCTTTGTCTACTGAATCAAAGTTGTCTATAGAGAAGACCATGTTATGGCACCAAAGGCTTGGCCACATTGGAGAGAAGGGTTTGAAAGCCCTGAAAAACAAGAACCTTGTTGAGGGGTTGAATGATTGCAGTTTGGAATTTGATTTCTGTGAACATTGTGTTTATGGTAAATAGAACCGTGTTCAGTTTTACTCATCTTCTCATAAGTCTTCATGTATCTTGGATCTAACCCATTCCGATGTATTTGGTCCTGTTGATATCGCTTCTATTGGTAAATCAATTTATTATGTTACTTTCATTGATGATTTCAATAGGAGAACATGGGTATATTTTTTAAAGAGTAAATCTAAAGTTTTCAGTCATTTTAAGGAGTTCAAGTTTTTGGTAGAAACTCAGACTAGAAAGTAAATTAAATGTTTGAGGACTGACAATGGTGGTGAGTACTGTTTTGTAGATTTTGACAGATTTTGTACAGATTTTGGGATTAAAAGATAAAAGACAATTCCGTATTCTCCGCAGTAGAATGGAGCTGCAGAAAGAATGAACATAACGTTGATTGAGAAGGCTAGAAGCATGTTGAGTGGAACTGGTCTAGAACAAAAGTTTTGGGCTAAAGCTGTTGCCACTTCTTGTTATTTGATCAATAGATCTCCTACATCCGCGCTTGTTGATAAAATGCCAATGGAGGCGTGGTCGGGGAAAAAGCCTTCACTTAGACATCTGAGAGTTTTTGGTTGAGGCATATGCACATGTGCCTAAGGAGAAGAGAACAAAGTTGGATTCTAAGGATATCAAATGTATCTTCATTGGCTATAGTTATGGTGTGAAAGGATACAAGCTTTGGGATCCTATTGCACAAAAGGTAATTTATTCTAGAAGTGTTATTTTTAGAGAGACTAAATCTTCTCCTATTACTTTTCAGCCAAAACAACATAAAGAAATTGAACAGAAAAAGAATGTGATTCAACTTCCTTCTATGCCTGAGAAAGTTGAATCGAGGCCCCAAGATAGACCAGAAGTTGAGGAGAGTTCATCAAGCTCTGAATCTTTAGAAAAGGAAGAAGAGGAGGCAATGGAAGAACCTCCACCTCATCTTGTTCGAAGGTCTACAAGGCATAAGCAACCACCTAAAGGTATGGGTATTCACGTGATGATTGGAAGTGTATATTTGCTTTGAGTACTAATATTGATGAACCAAGATATGTGCAAGAGGCTTTGGGTATGAATGATGTAGAGTCCTGGAAAATAGCCATGGATGAAGAGATGGCAGCCCTTGAAAGAAATGATACATGGGACTTAGGATCATTTCCTGAAGGACTAAAACCTATTGGATGTAAATGGGTGTTTAAGAAAAAGATTGATTCAGATGGAAATGTTGAAAAGTATAAGGTACGATTGGTTGCAAAGGGATACTCTTAGGTTGAGGGTATTGATTACGGTGAGATCTTTTCCCCTGTTGCTTAAATGACATCCATTTGATTTTTATTATCTATCTTAGCAACTTATGACTTAGAGGTCGAACAAATGGATGTGAAAACTGCTTTCCTTCATGGTGATTTGGAGGAAGAAACCTATATGACACAGCCATAGCACTATGTGGTGAAAGGTAAAAGCAAGTTGGTTTGTAAGTTAAAGAAATCTCTGTATGGCCTTAAACAAAGTCCTAGGATGTCGTACTAGAAGTTTGATACATATGTGTTGAGTTTGGGATTTGTGCGGTCTAAATATGATCATTGTGTATATTTTAAATCTGATGGTGATTGTTTGCTGGTAATTGCTTTATATGTTGATGACATGTTGTTTATTGGGAAAGGCAAAGGTTTGATTGCAGAATTAAAATCTCAGCTCTCTGTGAAATTTGAAATGAAAGATCTTGGTGCAGCAAAACACATACTTGGGATGGAGATCAGAAGAGATCGTGAGAACAGAAAGCTATGGCTTGGCCAGAGTAAGTATGTTTGTTCAGTTTTGCAAAGGTTTAACATGCAGGATTGTAAACCACTTTGTGTTCCTGTTACATTGGGAATGAAGCTCTCTATTTCACAATGTCCTACATCACCATCAGAGCTGGAAGACATGAGTAGAGTGCCTTACCAGAGTGCAGTTGGAAGCTTAATGTATGCTATGGTCTGTACAAGACCAGACATTGCCCAAGTAGTGGGAGTTCTTTCTCATTTTATGTCTAATCCTGGAAGAGTGCATTGGGATGTAGTTAAGAGGGTCTTCAAATATTTGCATGGTACAATAGAGTACTCTATATGTTTTCATGGTACAGGAGATCAACATTCCTTGAGTATTCGTGGTTTTGTGGATTCAGACTGGGCTGGTGATGTTGATAGAAGAAGGTCCACCAGTGCATATATATTTACTCTTAATGGTGGTGCAATCAGTTGGATGAGCAAGCGACAGGTTGTGGTCGCTTTGTCCACTACAGAGGTAGAGTATATGGCAGCTACTCATGCATGTAAAGAAGCCATTTGGCTGAAGTATTTGTGTTTAGATATTGGGTTGAAACACGGTGCAGTTACAGTTTATTGTGACAGTTAAAGTGCAATCTGCCTTGCAAAGAACCCAACTTTTCATGCTAGGACAAAACACATTGATGTTCAGTACCACTTCGTGAGAGATATGGTTGAGGATGGCAGGGTGGAGATTGAAAAGGTAGAGATTGTGGCGAATGTTGCAGATGCATTAACAAAGCCTGTGAGCACAATGAAGTTCAGATGGTGTTCCGAGTTAATGGGCCTTTCGGCCCCCTGCAATTAACCACCTATTTTCTATTGGCTTATGCAAGGTGTTCGACAAGTGGGAGAATGTTAGAAATAACATGTTTTAAAAATAGAAAAAATAAAAAAGATTAAAGAAAAAAAGAAAAAAAAAATAGAAAGTGTCTCAACCTTGCAGTGAAATAAAAAAATAAAGCAAGCCAGGAATAAAAGATTTTGTGATAGGTGAAAAGCAACTATTTTGAGAAGTATCTTTATATGGAGATAGAGATAAGAATGCTTTGAAATTTTATTAGATATTTTCCAAAAAGAAATGCTTTATCTCTAGAAGGTTCTCATGTGCAATGTAATATATATATATATATATATATATATATATATATATATATATATATATATATATATATATATATATATATATATATATATATATATATATATATATTTTGGTACTTTGAGATAGTCATTGAGAGAGAGATGAGAGTTAGTTTGCAAGTCTGTATGCTACCGGAATGCTACCAAAATTCCTCTAGTTTGAGTTGAGGTGAAGACTCCTGTATGAACTTGCATTGCAAGTGTGTTGAATCTGGTTCAAGATTTGATAATACATTGTGTAGGTTTTGGAGTGTGGGGTTTTTCTCCCGAAAGGGTTTTCCCCATGTTAATAACTGTGTTATGATTTTATTGTTATTCTATTTATGTTATTATGTGTTTCCTGAAATCTTTGTAATATTTTATTTGAAATTTGCATAACCCTCCTCTCAAGGTTAGAGTAGGAAGCGTTTCCACACACCTTTGCTTCCTTACAGTTGAGAGGTCCTAGGGTTTCGAGAAATGGGATTTATTGAGTTTATCTTAAGTATATGGCATCATCCACTTCAACAGTCAAAAGTCAAATTTCACCAATAAAAATAGGAGAAATATTTACCACTATTTGTTGTGGATGAGGTGTAAAATTGCTATTGACTGTTTGACCATTGAAGTGGATGATGTTTAAGTAGAGGGGATTTTTCTTTCCTATTATAGATCCAGGTCAGAATAATGTTGACAATTGGTTGGCATTTTGTGTATCTTTTTGTTTTGGCTCTTGGACTTTTGGGTTGAGGCTTTTGCCTCCCTTCTTGCTTCTTCTACTTGGTGTTGATGATGCTCACATATGTATTATCCCCTCTGATTATCAATATAGTATGGGCGGTTTCTCACCTTTCTTAAAAAAAAAAATCATTAAGAGTAATTGATCACTAGGCTTTCAGAAGTATAACTAGTAAAATAATTTTTGAAAACCAACTCAATGAGAAAATTTACAAAATCATAGAATGCTTAAAATTACTTAAATTTTAACATAAACAAGATTTTGGTAAACCTAGTCTAGTTTATAATTGATTGTCATGCATGCTGTTTTACATATAATTGGAACATCAATGATGCTAGTTGTTAAAAAACATAAACCAAAGTTTGGACCAAGTTATACAATAGACTTTTTCAGTTGAATATGAAATAGCTCAAGCTTATATTAGAGTTTTTTTTCCATGATAACTTCATGGTATATGGTCCACTTGAAATTAGAACCATTTTTGGTGAGTTTGCAATGATATATACATTAAATTGTTATGTTATAATTGATACATGTAACTAGATGGTTATTTCATGGAAGAGATGAGAAACAATATTTGTAGTATATACATGGTTTACATCTTTTAAATGTCATGCAATAAGAGATTAAAGTTTGTGATGTTTATATGGAGCTGTGATTCTTAGCATAAGTCTATTTCATGATTTTCTTAGTATTGGTGATCAATAATTACACCATGCATGCTTATGTTTTTATGTCATCAACTTTGCAAATGCAACTATTTTGTAGTACCTATGATTTCCTATTTAGATGATTTTGATCCAATTCAACATTGGAACTAGAGGACAACTTTGATTATTAACAAAGTTATGGATATATGGCAATGGAGATAGATATATTTCCAATGGAAACCTTGTGATATAGATGTGTTTTTATAATGCTATGGACAAGGTGAATCAAAGACATGATAAAAGTGTGATTATAAGAAGATGCATCTATCTAATATACAAAGAAAGCCATAGAGTATAACCTAACATTTTATCATATCATGATTGTGAATCAATGTATTTTGTATTAGTTTACAAAATGTATAATATACATTATATATACAAGCAATTATTAGCTAAGCCTTCCACAATATGCTAGGAAGTGTCATGTTGCATATGGTGTGCTTTCCATGTGGTAAAGGATGTATTAGGTGTCACATCCATATGGTACTAGTTAGTTAGTATGAACATGTGGTGTAGGCATGACTAGATGTTAGATGCATATGGAGCCAAAAAATTGTATTTGTATAGGGGCATGCACCATGCAAAAAGATGTGAGTGGAGTTGGTGTAACTATTGTCAAAGCTTAGCAAAGTAAAATTTAGAGGTAATGGATGGCCATAAAATTACATGACGTAGTTGTGAGGTGCAAGCATGACTAACTTGCACTAAGTAGTATGGAGATGTAATGATTGTACATATGTACACAAAGTTGTTCTTTTAAAGGATCCATCCATTTGTTATGCATATTGGCGCTAATCAAGTGTGTAAGGAAAATTCATGGTATGAGATGCACTAATGTTGAACCAATACACATGAATACATGAAGAATTAAATTATGCTCAAAACAATTTACCATTCGTTAAAAATAAATGGTCTCCATTACATCTGGTACATGATGAAGAAGCTATGCTAATGTTGACCTAAAATTTAGTGATTATGTCAAAAACCATTATGTAGGTATGTCTAGATGAATTTATTTTTTCTTAGATAGCAGAGCCCATGTTATGCTAGTGAATGCCCAAAGGTGGCACTACCAAAATTGGGACAAAGGTCAACTTCAGTATCTCAACATGAGGTTTGTAGTGTTTTTGGCAAGGATGGGTGTAGATTAGAGATTTTGGTCTTAGGTCCTTGAAATGTTGTATTTATTCCCTAGTGTTAGATATAAAAGGAGAGTTCAAGTGAATGTAGTAGGATACCGAAGCTTGCAGTAGGAAATAACATGTACAGATAGTAAAATGAAATAATTAACAACTATGACATTCACCATAACACATCATAAGAGAGTCCCAATAATCTGTAGTCATATATATATATAAGGACATATGTAATAGATAGAATATAGATTAATACATGAGTATGATTGTAAGAGAAGAACAATGAATGAATAAGTTGAATGATTTAAAATTTATAAAATCTCTAAAGAAGAAAAGACCAAAATAGCTCAAGAGAGGGAGGATGTATATAAAGATGAGGTTGTAGAAGAGGGTCATTAACAAGAAAACATAGATTACTACTTGAACAAGAGATGGTTGCAGATAAAGAAGATCATCAAGAACAACAACAAGTAAATGAGAGTGATCAAGTGGATATGCCTCTATCTCATGAAGAAGCTATCCATAAGCGAATTGATTCTTATCAAGAAGAGGTTTTTGTGAATCAAGACGACATAAAAAAATAAGACATGATCAAATCGAGAAAGATTCACAAGAACATCAATGTTAGCATATTACATTGTTACCTACCATTACTTACCGGTAGTTATGTTACCAATAGTTTTCCCACATAATATTTATACTTGGATTGTATCCTACATTTTATATCAATAAAACATTTTACTGCCCCTTCATATGGTATCAGAGCAGCGTTGATCTGAGGCATGATAAGATGGTGATTTTGAAGAGCCTTCTGTAAGAGAGATCTTGTGATTATTGAAGCATGTACAGAACAAAGGATATCCCCGCATTGACTTCTACCTCACACAAGTCTGGGACATCTTCCATTCTCTACGCCGTCACCTTCTGTGGATCTGAAGATCGCTGCCACCTTTGAATGAAGTATGCCTGTGTGTGAAGGAGAATACACTGGCAACAATCTTTGATATACAAATTTGTGGTGAGAGGCACCATTGTTCTTGCTAAGTAGACATAATTCACAGGATGCTGACAATGCACAATTAGCCTATCCTCTTGTTTCACGTTGGAAGTTATCAGTCAGGGAAAGGTATGTATTGAAGTGTGTATGGAAGTTCAAAATTTTATAAGCAAATATATTTAATTCGGAGTAAGAAGGTCAATTTGGTCTTACTATTTCTTTTTGGAGTATTATTTTTAAATGGAGATTCCATTAGACAAGTATTCTGGTTTCAATTATCATACTTGGAGAATGAAAATTTAGATGCAACTAATGAATACAAACTTATGGGGAATAGTATGTGGAAAGGAAAAATAACCTACAGATGCAAATAAGTTATTAGATTGGAATAGTAGAGATGATAAAGCCAAGGCTATAATTGGTCTTGCTCTTTCTGACACTGAATTGCACCACATTGATTTGGATAAATCATCAGCCAAAATTTGGGATAATTTGAATAAATTGTTTGGAGCAAAAGTCATTAATGCAAAGTTTTCTCTAAAACTTCAATTATTTAGATTTAAGATAGAAGATGGAATCACAATGTCAAATCATATAAGTAACTTACAGTATCTCATTAGACAACTAACAGAGGTTAAGGTTATGGTAGATGATGATGATGCTAAAGCCATCCTATTAAATAGCTTGCCTTCAAAATACAACAATGTTATTTTTACACTCAGTCAAATACCTTCACAAACTCTAGAAGGTATGATTTCTGCTCTTCTAGCAGAAGAGAAGAGAACAACAGAAGATTCAAAAGATGATCCTTAGGAGAAAGCATTATTCTTAAGAAGCTATTATAAGATATCAGAGAAAATCAAATGTTTTTATTGTAAGAAAAATGGTCACATAGCTTGGGATTGTAGAACTTGAGCTAGTGATGTTCTTAAAGGAAAGGTAAAAAATGAAGGAAACCTTGCTTGCATTGAAGATGATAAGGATCCACCAAGTATTGAGGATGAGGATCCACCAGATGGTGCTATTAATTTTTGTGGATACGCCCTTTAAGCCAGTCATATTGGAGGCAGGTGACATTGGAGGATGGAGAATTTTCTCTCATCTCAAGTTAGCTTCTCGCTTTGAGATGATTCTTTGCATGAGAAGCATTTTTGGTTTTGGTTGTTTTGCTTTTCTTTGTTGATGCTGATGGATTTGAAGAATGTATGTTTTGTGAAGATTTTGTTCTGGAGATAGGTTTAGGATTTGGTGTTGAGCTCAATATGGATTGTTGTCCAGCGAGCTTCAGAGTATATGATAGAGAATTATACCCTTTCGCGGTCACTAGACAATGATAGAGATTTGTCATATCTTTTAGGGATTATTGTCAAATAATTCAAGACTCTGTGATTTGAGAGTTCAGGACTAAAGAGCTCAAGAACATAGCTCGAAGCTATGCCTTTTCGAGGGTAGATGAGACAGCATGATGGAGCCCCGCTTGGTTCAAAATTTGTTCTTTGGGAGAAGATCTTCTATAAAATATGTATTCATATTATGTAATCAGCTATGTTGAGTATGTTAGCATTCAGGGGGGGTCCCTTGGTACTATTGCAGGAACAATGCAATAAGGGGGGAATGTTAGCGTATTACATTGTTACCTACCATTACTTACCGGTAGTTATGATTGGTTTCATATAACTAGACCAGTAGTTATGTTACCGGTAGTTTTCCCACATAATATTTATACTTGGATTGTACCCTGCATTTTATATCAATAAAACATTTTACTGCCCCTTCAATCAAGACTCTAAGATTGAAGAAAGTTTAATAGAGGGTCCTTCTAATGATGTGGATGACGCACAACAACAAATAGAAGAGCATGTCTTAACTATTGAAGAACAACAAGAATTAATTAGAACTACTGAACAATAGGAAAAGCATGCTGAGGTAAAAAATTCCATTAAAGAAGAGAAGTTTGGTGATGAAGAAAATTTGCCAAAAGAACAACAAGAGCAAGAGCAGCAAGGAGAATTGCAAGATCAAGAAGAGAAATTTGAAGAAGAGGAACTCCATACTGAGGATAAGGAAAATGATGTATGTGTTAACACAGAACAAGAACAACATCATGATATGCATATAAAACAAAATCCTCCAATGTCATGTCCTTTTTTTTCAAAAATAGAACTTACTAAAAATAGTAAGTCAAGAAGGGTCACAAGGGACATTGGGAAAAAATATATATTTAATATTTATATTGTCGTAATAACATTTACATCATTTGGGAAAATAAATATTAAAATTATAATACCAACACAAGTGGCGCATGGGAAGTTGGGAGCATCTTGGAAGATTGCATGCAATAAATTAAAAGAATCTGACTGATTTTATGACAAGCCATGATAGATTTTATGATAGTTTGCATGCTTGGAGTTATTATTTATTTTTGGTGGGGAATATTGTAATGATCATTATGGCAGGCCTATTTTGGAGGGAAATTGATGTAATAGTATTATTTTATTTAATTTTCTAAGAAAGGGACGTTTGGGCTTGCTCCTCTATATATTTGCAGGAAAAAACACATTGGAGGCAATTGCAGATTTTATATTTTCTCTTACAGAGCTAATGTTTTGTGATTTCTTCAGTGGACAAGGAAACCATTGAAGATGAAGCTTGTGGCCAGTGGACAAGAGTTTCTAGCAGTCTAATGGTGGTGTTCTTGGGTTATAGATAGCAATTGCATTCAGAGGTTGCATCAGTGATGAAGGGTTTTGGCAGTTTGGTGTGGTTTGTATGTAGGGACCCCAAATGTAGTTTTGGTGATTCCTAGAGAGATATTTTGGTGTTGTAAGTGTTTAATATTATGGATTTCATGGTTTTATGTGTGTTTACTATTATTGCATCAGTATTGGTACATGTGGCCATTTGGTGCAATCTCTGGTGTTGTTTCTGTAAGTTTGGAGCAGTTTTAGGTGATTTGGGAGCTAGGGTTTTGGCTAGATTGCAGCTTCTAGTTGTGGGTTTGTTGAAGGAGTTTGATGCTGTGATTATTAGTTGTATCAGTCCTATTTACATGTGGTTTTCATCAGTAAATCCAATAAATTAGTATTGAAGTGTTCTCATGTGTTTGGGGTCTTATTGGTTGTCAGTAGTGTTGTGTAGATTGACAGTTTTAGTGAGTATTGGTGTAGAGATTCATTCCTAGTTAGGTATTTCATAGTGATGTAGGTGTTGCTGATGTTGCATGGATGTTCTTATTGGTTTTCCCACATTTTAGTTTAGATCCTGAGGTTCCATGTGTTATTTATGCTTTTGAGGTAATTTGGCATTGTTTCGGTGAGATGCACAATGTGTATTTCAGCACAATTGGAATATACTGTTGTGGGTTTTGTTGAGAAGTGTTGTAGAAGTTGTCACTATTGTAAATTAGTGCTACAGGCCTAATTTCATGAAATTTGTATAAGATTTCCATAATAAAAAGGATTTGGTGTGTTTGTGTTCATTTTGGTGTAAATTTGGTGCCAATTTTGATGGTTTGATGCTTATTAGTGTTAAATTTGTTGAAATCATTTTCAGATTTAAATTTCATAATAAATTTTAGATTGGAGACATTACAGTGTTATCAGAGCATGATCTTGCCATCAGGTGTAGGGTTGTTTGATTCATGCTTCTTAGTGAAAGAGGCCTCAGAGCTTTGAGAAAAGGAAATTAGTAGTTGATTCTAAATTTGAAGAAGAGCAAATCATTGCTGAAGATGCTGAGATATCAAAGTGGTATGAAGAATATGTCAAGCAATATGAAGCCTTCAAATCATCTATTTCATTTCAAAGAATTCTAGAAATTTATGGTAAGAAGCAAAGGAAAAAAGAGCAAGATAAGGAAGATTCAAAAGTTATAGTAGTAGAACCAGCAAAGCCACAAAAGATTGTTGAGGAATGTATATTTTATTATAGGAGGAAGAGAGACTTGAACTAGAGGTAAAAATCTTCAATGGTTGAAGGTAAAAATTCTATCATTAATGAAGATATTCCAATGATCTCTAGTGAGATCTCATGTTGGGAAAAATATTGATTTTGATGTAGTTAAAGAGAGATCAAATTTGCATATCGTAAATAGAGAACTAGTAATGGAGGAAAATGTTTCAATGATTTCTAATGATATCTAAGAAATACCTATTGATGTTTTAAGTATGAAGGACCCAATTCAATATAAGAATAGTCAGCAAGACAACTATATTGATGAGCATGACTTCAGGAAGGTTACCTCAATTGAGACTTATTCTATTGAAGATATTCAACATGGGAAGCATGGTACTATTGTAAATACATCAAATATTTTCAAATCAGTTGATGAAGGTAAACATTTTGATTGTTTCTTTGTTTACAACTTGATAAATAAGGATGCTGGTAGAAGCAAGGATTTATTGCATCACCTTGATATGCTGTCATTACAATGTTTTTCCTATCATGAGAAGCATTCAAACCATGACAAAAAGATGAAGGGTACAAAGTGGAAAGTGGATCCTTCCTCTCAACTTCAAAATTTATCATCCATGTTGGTGTGGGATCCTAGTTCTTTATCCAAAGAGCCACAAGAAGAAGATATTGAGGAGCACATGGAGGCTGAAAATTTTGATGGGTTCAATGTCATAACTGCAAAAGTGTTTTCTAGTTCAAAATCCTCAACTTCTGGTTGCATAAGAGTAGCACAGTTGATTCATGGTGGTGAATTCACTTTCTATTTGAGGAAACCACTAGAGAATCCAACCATTGCAATACCAAAGCATAAGGCATGTGATGAATTCTATGTTGTGAAAATTGACATGGTAATGGATGTAGGATGGTTGTTTTCTTTTTGCAAGTTATTACAGATTCACAAATCCATGGAGTTTAAGTTATCAGCTAAAGGAAAAGATATGGATCTATGACTTTAGGAGTAGTCATAGATAAGAAGATTTCTTGTAAGGGAAAGGTTTATTTGGTAGAAAGTTGTTTGGTTGTGGAGAGCATGCAAACTATTTCATTTCCTCGTTGTAAATATTCCATCATCTCACATCATTTTTCAAGGATTGAGGGGAGAAGCAGCTACCATCAGATTTATGTTTGTAAGGAACATACGCATAAGTTATTTTTCAGGGGTTGCATGCCTTACATTGAATATTTGTTCTTATCATTTTCTACTCTATGCGTTTATGAAGAGTTACAAGATGGCCTTATTGAGAAAAATGCATATGAAAAAGATCTTTTTACAAGATATTAATGCTGGATTTCATCTTGCTAACATTTTTAGAACAATACAAGGCTTATACCATTGAGGGAAATGAATTCAATAGGGAGGTTTGGAGACTAAAGGTCTATAGACAATGACAATGAAGCAAAAGGACAGTAAGGCTACACTCTTGAACCAACAATGAGTTCAAATGACCTTCTAATAGTAACATGAAACCCTAAAAATGACCCAAATCAATGTAATGAACATGAAATTAGATTACAATTATGGTCTCATTAAGTAAATACTTTAAGTGGTAGTTGAGAGGCAATTTCGAGAAGATTTACATTTCATATACTCTAAGGCATTCACAATGAATTGTTAAGCTTAAGCAGGTAAGGATATATTTGAGAGGTGATGTAATCCTTTAATGCATCAAGGGTAGGCCAAAAGTGTATATGGCATAGATGAGTGTAAACGCAATAAGTTTTAAACTCGACTACTTTTTAATATTCAAGTGTAAATATAGGGGAAAAGACCCAATAAGTGAGATAGTTCCAATGGCTGAGAAAGTATATGTGCATTTAAGGCCCAATATTTTTTATGTTTAGTACTAGTATATGTGCATTTGAGGCCCAATATTTTTAAAGTTTAGTACTAGTAGTTGTGACTTTAAGGTTGTTAGTGTTACTCTAAGTACTAATAATTGAATGAAATGTGCCCTTTAAATTTAAAAAGCAGCCAATCATGTGATGCCACATCAGCCCACCAACAAAATATGACTTAATGCACACCTATTGATCCACCCTTTTTTGGGGGGAACTATTTGACGCCTTCGCAGACACCTAAAAATGGCTTCTACCATCGAACCGACTCCTCACATCCCTAAACATGTCAATTTCCCTCCTAACCAATTAATTAAATTTTTATTTAATTAATTATCCCTTCATTACCCTATTTTCCATCATATTATCTCCAAAATTGAATTAATTTCATTAATTCAATACTCTAAAACCTTAGTCAATTAATTTAATAAATATGCAATATTTATTATTTCAATTTCCCTCTATCCTAAATCCTAAATCCACCTCACAAAATCCACCTCATCAATCCACCTCATCTCTTCCACCTCACCATGTGGCACATATAATTAAATATTCTTAATATTTAATTAGCTAATATCCTCCATTACCCAAAAATGAATTTAAAATTCAATTGTCCCCCACTATCATCCACTAATTGAATTTTTAATTCAATGGTCATCCACTAATTGAATTTTTAATTCAATGGTCCTCCACTAATTGAATTTTTAATTATCCTTCACTCTTCCACTAATTGAATTTTTAATTCAATTGTCCTTCACTAATTGAATTTTTAATTCAATTGTCCTCCACTCTTCCACTAATTGAATTTTTAATTCAATTGTCATCCACTAATTCAATTTTTAATTCAATTGTCCTCCACTAATGGAATTAAAAAATTCAATTTGTCATAATCCACTCTCATTAAAAATGAATTTTTAAATCATCCACTATGACTTAAAGATTCACAAATAATGAGAGCTATTGATCTCATCTTTTGATCCTCACCCTCCATTCCTTTTTCAAAAATCTATAAATGAAACCCTCACTCAAGCCATTCATAACAACTTCTTCTTTCATCAAAACCATGCTCAAATTTCTCTCAAATCTCTGATCTATTTATCCTCTAATCCTTCATCTACATTTGTGATGAAAGCAAGAGCAATCCACATTTGAATCAAATAGGGTTATCTAATCTAGGAGCTCTTGGGTGCAAGCTTCTCCTCCCTTGATGAGATTGGGTCTTCATGTGAGGTATAACTTTGTGTTTTTATGCAATTAGTTTGTGTTTTCACTTCATTTTGATTTCTTAATCTATAGCCTCAACAAAAGGCATGTTGATGTGGCATCATATTTGATTATGTGGCCCTGAAACCTTAGTTATAAGTAGGGGCATTGCCAAGTAAGCTGCTATAAAATTTTTGGAGTGATTTGAAATTGCCACGTATGATTTTTAGAGGCGTGAAGTTAAGGTGCACCACTACTGAGTTCTGTCACCTAGTGAAGTCTAGCTCAACTACTTTTCAATGTTCAATTGTATGTGTTTAATTAGTTGTTTCCCATCCACTGCCATCTCAAACTCCCACCATTGAGGTCCAACCACATCATTATTCATTGGACTTATAGGTTAAGACTTCATTGAATAATACATTTAACTCATTAGAAAATTTCATAGTAATCCACGAGGGGCACGCCCAAAATCCTATCCTCGAATTCTTCCGCTTTAATCATTGTTTATAAAACTTGAAAAGTAAACACGAAAAGTCAAGGTTGAATGGTTCTCGTGCGGAGAAAGGCTTACGATTGATAAGTGCCACCCAACAACTATCCCATGAAAAAATCAATAGCAATAAAAATTGTGACAGTTGGTAAATGACAATTTGAAAAACAAGGCTGACTTGAGGTTGGTGAATTTACTAGTATGCTACGTAAAATTGTAATATGTTTGATGTGATTCTTACTCAAGCTTTCTCATATTGCGAGCTAATTGCAGATTTAATGTTGTTATGTTTTAGGGTCAGGTATGCATTGGGTTTGTTAACGAAGTAGTATATGTTTTTTAAGAGTTTTATATCACAGAATCATTTAATTAGCCAATAGGATTCTATATGTGAGCATTACAGTGCACGGGATTGTCTCACGTAAAAAAATTTACGCCGGCAAATTTTCTAAACTCTGTCGGTTGTTCTATCGGCGTATTCCTTGAACCTCCTATGAGTGCAAGTTATTAGCCGATAAGCTTTTATATGTGAACATTATAGTGCTCGGAAAAATTGTCTCACGCCGTAAGAAAAATGTTCACACCGGTAAACTTGTGGTTGTCTATCGCCATATTCCTTGAACCTCCGCTAGGTGCAAGTGCTAAAGTGCCAGTTATTTGATAGGGGAGCATGAGTAATATGTTTTGAAGTTTCCAAAATTTTACAAGGGTAATATTGAATGATTCCCGATGCTGTTTTATGAGATTGTTCTTTGAAGCCGTAATTAGGCAAGAGAATAGGTACCTGTGGAATTTGAGGATCTCTTTTTAATGATGTGTACTACGAGTTGAAAGGTTACCAGACTTCTTTAAGTATTATAGACTTGTTGTGGAATTTGAGAATATGTGGGTGATATATTTAATGCTTTGACGTACACTGGTTGGAAATCTGGCCTCCAATCGACGTCGCTTACTTTCAATAAATTCTCTCCAAACAATGGCAAGGGCACGCTGGTCGAGTTGTGCTTGTTTGTCCGAGTTTCATTGAAGTATATTTGCCAAACTATCTGAATGGAATTTCAGAAGCTACACAGGGATGCAACACTATTTTCGTCAAGTGACTGGCTTGAGTGGCGTTTGGCTTCTGTGGATGAAGTGAGAGACAATCTTGAAAAGATCAAAGAAAAGCAAATCCTTGATTCGTGGGATATTGCACGTCTTTTGGATGGATGGGTGGATGGCCCCGGCTACAGATATTCTATTAAGAATGAGTACAAATCCATGGGAGACATGCTGCTAGTTAAGACACCAGTATCAAGATTATCTGGTATGTTGTTTACTCTATAGTGTATGGTATCTTAAAGCATCATATGTATTATTTTATAGCTTAAACAATTGAAGAAGGCTTATTGCAAAGTGACTTTGCGCAGATGGTCTGTTCGCTAAAGAAATGTACAATGGAGTTCATCTGAGCAAAGAAGGAAGAGAAGCCGCTCTGTTGTTTTCCTGTGAGGATAAAACTACTGAAATCATATGCTTCGTTTTGCAGAATATCGTAGAAGAATTTAATGTGCCTGACCAACGTCAACTAGAGTTAGATCGCTTGAACGACAGCCTGGAGAGGAAGTTCCGGAACAAAAGAACGGTATTGCATTACGCAGCAGACCAACCACACAACCCAAAACATGCAGTGTACGTTGCAGAATTGCTTCTGAGTAATTTCAAATATGGAAAAGAATTGATAAAAGCTACGGATAAATTCGGGAGGAGTGCTCTTCATTTTGCAGCTCTTCACGGCCACATTGAACTCTGCAATTTCCTAATGGATAAATGCAAGTTGAAAGGGGATGACAAGGATCGAAACGGCGAAAATCTGCTGCACTTTGCTGTAAACAGCAATGATGTCCGCTTGGTAGAAAGTTTGTGTCAGTGGGATGAAGTGAAGAGATTAATTGATTCACTGGACTTAAAGGGGAAGACACCTTTGCATAAGGCAGCTGCTAAAGGTAACATAGATATGATCAAGTTTCTCCTGGAGCAAACGGAAAACAAAGAAGGCTATGTTCGTCAGGACGATCTCTTCGGGCAAACGGCTCTTCACGAGGCGGTAAGTGGCGGGCATATGGAAGCCGTGATGTTCCTTTTGGATAATGGATCGAGGCCTATCGCTGAACGCAACTCCGATGGCAAAACTGCTCTGCACTATGCTGTGCAAGTCAAAGACGAAGAAAAAGCAGTACAGCTGGCTAAGTTACTTTTGTTAAAATGCAATGAAGAAGAGCTAGGTACAAGTAACTTTTGTTAAAATGCACATAAATATAAAGATAATCAATGAACACAGGGCTAGGTACAAGTAAGGCTAGGTACATGGACCCAACTATACACAAAAATACACCATTTGTAACTATATAAATGTGTCAAGAGTTACCCCAAACTAAAAACAAAATTAAATAAAAAATTGTATAAAAAGTGTGCGCACACAGAATCCCACTTAAAAAATGAGTGGACCCTAATGTAGCTTTGACATAATGAGGAAAGCTGATTTATTTCCTCACACCATACATGCAATGAGAGAAGCACAGAGTTTTTACAAAATTTATTTTCTATTGTATAGGAGGGTGTGCATGCACTCCAAGCTACATTCCTCGGACTTTCCTTTGGAGCACCTTTGCATTCCTCCGACTTTCTCTCTACTCTAGTGCACGCCTGTAAACTATTCATTTGTCAACTTGAAAATAAATTTTGTAAAAGGTGTGTGTTGTTAATTTCGGCCCGCTATATATATATATAATTGTAATGGTGAAAATGTATCTTTAATGTAATTTTTTATTTAATTTTGTGTAGCCCACATGGCATGTCTGTGGTAAAAATTTGAGGTTATATTATACTAGAAATCATTATGTGGTCACTTGTAGCAAGTATGGAAGTGGTATTTCCATAGTTAGAGGTTTGTGAGTGTGGAAGCCCATAAGTGGCAACTATCCATTTGTGTAATCTAGTCGTAATCAAACGACTGTAGATTGGCATGTAAGGGGGCCCATTGTGGTAAATATTATGGTTGTAATTTAGTGATAATCATACAATTTGTCTAATGAATAATATGTGGTGTTTTGTGTGAATTCTATGGTTTGTGGCAAGTTGTGTGTGAGTTATTGTAATTGGTTGCATGGTTGGAGAGTCCTTCTTTGGACCCTCCTACCATGACTACATCACTTGGGGGTAGAAAATAAGGTATTGTCATGGGTAGTCATAGGCCTATGCTTGGAGTGACTATAAAATTCTACCTTGATAAAGAGGTATACTTTCTAGATGTAGGAAATAGGATATTGACATGGGGCATGTTAGTGACCAGACATGTAGCTCCACAAATCCTAAAGATTTAAGCTATCAGCTCGGGCCAGGGGTGTGTCATCAAAGGTGAAAGTAAGGCTTATGATTAGATTGTGACATGAAAGGACCAATGGAAAAGGATGGATTTCTCCTTCTTCTTTAGGCTCCACTAAACCAAGGGGAGTATTCCCTGAGGTGTGATTCTTGAAAATACTAAAGGCAAACAATGATGGAAAAAACCTTGAGGTAAGCCACATCCCAAACACATGAAAATCCTATTAAATTATCACTAAGTACCAATGTGTTAGTCTACCTTGAACCAAGGGTACAAAACCTTTATGAGCAAATGTAATAAGCATGTAGAGACTAGGATGAATTCTTCTTAACCCCTTAAGATTTGTGATACATTATTTTACTTCACACATGGATGTGATGGTAATAAAAATGTGGAGCAGTAACAACAATATGGATTTCATTGTGAATGACCTTCTTGAGGTTTGTATACACTTTGTAGTAATAGGTAGTGAAATCAAGCAATGTGGTAGGTCGACTAACTCTACCCTAACTACTAAGGTTGATTTTTTATGTTCTATGTTTAGTGCAAATGGTGATGGCTTGTGGAAACACATTGCAAATCAATGTAAAATAAATGACATTGTAGACCAATCAAAAGAACACATCTTATACATTCATTGATAGATCCATACACTTCTTGCATTACTTGATACCTTATAAAAATGTGTATAAGGGGTTTTATAGTCTTTGCAAAGACAAACCAATCAAAGACAACACTCGAATCAACAAATGTGATTAAGATAGTTTGTCAAATTATAAAAAGCATAAAAATATTCATGGAGACATTCATATGGTTAAAGAATGCACTTTATATTCATTCCTCTAGTAATTACAAAAGTAATATCATAGTGATACAGTGAAAATTAGGCTTATACATTCACTAATGTTCAACATAATACAAGACACAAGGTATACTCTACATGATCTCTTCTCCTTTCTATTCTACAACAATATGCCAACCACCCAACAACCAACCCTTTTTCCCTCACCAGCTCGTGAATATATAGCATTTAAATTCAAACATTGGGGGGGAATTCAAATTTCTGCCATCTCATCACTATCAATAGGATACATATAACATCTTGCAAATAAATCACTTAGGATCACACAAGATCAACCCAGAGATGACCTCGAGACATGGTATCATGAATGTGAACCAGTAGGATGTCCAACGACAAGAGAGAAACCACCAGGTAACATAGGAAATGACTTTGGGCTTACCAGTCAGTCAAATCAACATTAAACACACCACCATGCCAAGGGAAGGAAATTTTGAAATAAGCAATCTCATCGGGATATGTGCAAGGCTCGAGATGAGTATCTAATCCATACCCTACAACTCTTGAGGAAGAAGGGGACAAACCATTAAATGGTGAGGAGATTGGCAACCACCAAATAGGCTAGCCACAAGTGTCTAAACATTTGAAAATAACCCACAAACTTAAAGCACAAGACCATGGTAGGTGAGGATTAATAGTGGATGGTGGGATAGGTAAACATTTCAAAACTTTTAATCCTATCATTATACATGGTTGTCACATGATGATATATCTATATTCCAACATATTGGGTTATAGAGGATCACATCATTTTACTAATATATTTTCCTTTCATCCAAATTACTTGCATCCTTTATATGCAACCAACTAGAGGAGGCATATATTATCATTTGTGTTCTTTGATGACTATGTTTTTTTGTGATTAGTTCATAGTCATTATGATCATGCTTGCTCCGAGTAGTACCTTGTGGTTGTCCCATGGTAGTACCCTATTTGTTGCCTCTAGCAAGTACACTAGTTTTGTGAAGGCAATTTTTTTATGGCAACTCCAAGTAGTACCCTATCATTGCCCATGACAATAACCTATTTTTTGTCCCTAGGGGCATATCCACTTAGCCCTAACTAAGGCATTAAGGCCATTGATGCAAATGCCGTAGTGTACTTGTTGATAAAACTACTAAATCCTTTTTTAACTCCTAAATCCCCAAGACAAACCATTTCTTTGCCCATTTTAAGCTAATCTTTAATAAGAGATAAGAAGTACGTCATTATCAAATGTAATAAACTTAAGTGATAAAAGTATAAATTTACAATTTATCCAATTTGCAAACAATAGGCATGCATGGTAAAAAAATCGAGCTTGAGCTTGAAGTGATTAATTCTTATATCTAGTTGAAATTTAAGGTTAAATAATAATAATGATAATAAATCAATTGATATTATATTTTTATTTTTATTTTGAAATTAAGGTTGAATGAAGAGGATAGTGTAACAGTTTCAAAGGAATATGCTTATCATCCATGCCCATGTTATAAAGGGATTTTTTTACTTGTATATTTTATAATCTATATTCTTATGAAAATATGTTGTATTTGATACATATAATGAACTATAGTAACTTTATAACTAACCAAATATATCTATATTCTATTTCTTAAATAAAAATGTATTCAAGCCTATTCCTTCAAATACACAAAGAACATTATCATTCTACACATTTTTATTCAAAGTACATGCAACATTGAGAGAACAATGAACCAAAATATGTGATCATAAAATTTAGTATTATAAGAGAAACCATATTATTGAGGAAAGGAACAACTTATAAATAAAAATATTTTTAAAGAATGTGCAAACATTGGAGGAACAATGAACTAAAATATTAATTTGACTATAAATTTTGGTGCTATAAAAAAACTTCTATTGTTTTCTTTTTTATCCATCAATTGAGGGTTAAAGAGGCCCTCACCCATTCTTTATAACATCAAAATATAAATAAAAGAGAAAAACTTCACACCCTTAATAGGGAGCAAGAAGGCCAAACAAAGAATCCCATCAAATTCATAGGAGGGAAAAAAACTAGTCTAACCCTTTTTAATATTGCTATTGGCTTGGTTGTTCTTAGATGAGGGTGTCTTCTTTTTTCTCTCCATCATGGTCCAAGCATTGAAAGTGCCAGGGGGTCTTAACAAAAATCTCTTGCCCAAAAGTTCCAAAAGGGGGTAAGCACTTTGTTATCTATTGAAAAAAAAAAACCTACCCACCACAAAAGTGTTTAGAGGAGTCACATTTTTCACATAAGGAAGGGACCCAACAATTAAGGAGGCAGGCACCTAATAAGAAGTAGCAACAAACACTCATAAGAGACATTCAAACCATCCTCACTATTGAAATCAACCACCAAGTGTCAACTTAGCTCCCTTCCGTCATGTGGTTAGCTTTGAGCAGGTTGGACAATGAATTGAATGAGAAAGCTTTAGGCAACTAGCAACCAAGTGTCTGGTAGTATAACACAATCTACATCTAAAGGCAATTCCTTCATAATCAAATTATTGTTTCCAAACCTTGTTGTCAACTTTCAAACACGCTTATTTTGATAAATTATTAGATAAATCAAATCTAGCCAAGATCCTTGCAAAGATAAAATGACTCATCATCTCAAACATAAAAAAGTTGACCCAAAGAGTTTCTAATGGAGAATAAACATTTCTCACTCCAAAATTGCATAGAAAGATTAAGAAGCCTTACCCAAATTGGAGAAACCAAGAAAGGTTTTGTGAGGGGTTAAAATCAAGAACATGATTTCAAACCTAGGAGAGTTTTGAAACCACAATACATCCTTATTAGCTTGAGACATACAGACAACCTAGAACCAACCTTTTGCACAAGGACAAATGACCAAACCCTCTTTAACCAAAGGTTTCCTATGGAGAGATCCATTCATGAAGCCTAACCAAACTGGGCCAAAAGTTTTGGAACTTACCAATCAAGATAACCTTCCCAGACCATTCTTCCTGCTCAGCGACTTCCTCCCCAAACACTAATGTCAAAATTTGTTCAATGTTAGACATTAGATTTCTAATTTTCTTCTTTGGTTCTCTTCTTCCTGATGATGGATCACATCCAAAATGTTGAAGAAAAAACTTTCACACAGTCACATCCTGAAACACTCAGATATAATTGTTCAATGTTGTTAACAGTGGACTCCGAATTAGGTAAGATCACATCCTCTTCAATATCCAAAAATTTCTTGGCAGGATTGGATCCAAAGCCCTTTGATTGAGCAGTCACATTAGAACAAGCCCTATGTGATTGCGTAGGAAAAACCCTACCAGCACTTGGTAAAAACTTCTCATCACACAGAACAGATACATGGAGATTAGCACCGCCACAGTCTTCTTAGGTTTCATTGTGTCAGTCTCCCAAAATTGCTGCGAAAGATTTGGATTCACTGATCATCCTTAGCTTGGCGCTATCAATGGCCGTGCAAATTTCTACAGTGCTTGAATCATGCCTCAGACCAAAGGGTTTGATTGACGGCCTAGCATCATTGGGTTCATACTCAGAGACTGTCGTAACTATAATCCATATCATGGTGAAGTTGAGACAGTTTGGTTGTGATTTGAAGGTGGATGGGAATGTGGATGTAGAGAAAAAAAATCAGGGAATTGGCGATGCAGCAGTGCAGCAGGAAAATTAAAAAAAAACCATCGACGCAGTAGGAAAATGAAGGTAACGGAATAGAAAAATCAAAAGTTTAATGCGGGAAAAATCCAAAGTTCGATGGACGGGAAAAATTCAAAGTTTGATCAACCAAAAAAATCCAAAGTTTGATCAACTGCGGTTAAGACAGGTTTAGTTTTAAAAAAATTCAAAGTTTGATCAACCGGAAAAATCCAAAGTTTGATCAACTGCGGTTAAGACAGGTTTAGTTTTAAAAGATTAAGACAGGGGGAAGGGATGGGCGTCGGAATGGAAAAGAGGAGTGGGGGCCACTTCCACGTCAGCATTGACTCAAGGCTCACTGTGGAAGTGGATGACATTTAAGTAGAGCCGGTTCGAACTGGGGACCTTTAGTGTGTGACACTAACGTGATAACCAACTACACCACCCAGACTTCATTTCGTTTACATCTAATAAGGATATGAAATCTAGATAAACTTCTACTATATTATTCTCGCATAATGAAATGAAGGGATGTGCATATTCAACCTTGTTCGCTCTCTAGCTGATTTATTTGTCTGCGCATCACATAAGGCCAAATCAAGGAAAAGAGAAACAATGTGCCATTCTCAGGTTTCCATGCGCGATTTAGTCCAGCGAGTAGGATTATTGCCTTCACAATAATACAGGGAGATTTGATTACAGACAAATTCAATAATCTAGTTGCGTTTGTAGTCCAACGGTTAGGATAATTGCCTTCTAAGCAATAGACCCGGGTTCGACTCCCGGCAAACGCACCATCGTTGTTGAACATTTTGCAGTTTGCCTATGAAAATTTTATGCACCATCAGTGCCAAGAGATTTTGCGGACTAGAGAACAAAAGCGTTCTTCCGTTGCCGTGACTCGAACCCGGGTCTCTCGGGTGAGAGCCGAGTATCCTAACCAACTAGACTACAACGGATGGTATTCTTTACTCTTCCTCTGCTAGTAATTTTTTATATATTTGAGATCTAAGATTTCTTTTTACAAAGATTTGGGACCCCAAATACTTTGACTGTTGCTATGTTTGGTATGTCTGCTGGTCTGTGATGATATTGTAGTGCTTTCTACACTTAGTGGGTTTTAATTGCCCTGTGATTGTGCGACTTCTCCTGCGATACTTAGAAACAAAAAAATATTTAAGATTGGTCGACGGGTGCAGTCGACTGCACAGCCGTACAGTCGGTGAGTTACAACTCACCGGCTATTTACGGCTGGCGGCTTCCCATTGTACCAATTAGCCGATAGGCTATATAAACGAGAAACAAGCTGCGGAAAACTTTTCCCGGCAGTTCGATCAATCGGTTTTGTCCGATATTCCGATGATATTCATAGCCATCCTCCGACATACTCTGAACTTTCAGAGTAAGCAGATTATTGTTTTTGGGAGCTTATATCTAGCGCAGACGTTGACCATAAACAGAAACAAGAGCACATCAAGCATTGTACTTATTTTCATACGCATCAAACTCCCCATATTGAAGGAAAGGCTGAGAACCTTTATTAAATCAAATGCAGAGGAAAATCTTTACGTTTTAGCTGAATAATCGTTTAGTAGATGAAGATTGAGATGGAATCCAATGCAATACTATGACGACGAGTTTATAGAGGGAGCCATAAATTGGAACAGACTCCTGAAATAGGCATTGTAACGAAAAAAACCTTGCTTGGGTTAAACAGAACAAATCTACAGCAAACTCTTCAAACCTTTCAAGCATATCACTTAGAAACAAAATGCTCACAACTAAGACGAGTCTTACAGAAAGGTATTCGAAGATTCAGACAATAGGCAAAGCTTTTGAGAGCTCATAAATATAGTTTTTTTAACTCATCTGAATGCCAAGAAATTATTATAAGGACTTGAATATTTATCAGAAGATAACCCTTGTATAGCCAAAACTTACCATTTTGAGCCACAAATGGTTTCATTGAAAGAATATTGTTCAGTAATACTCTTAAGAAAAACAAGAAGTGGAAATACTACTTGTTACGACATAGATCTTTCACCATTTTGTGTTTAGAAAGTTCTGCAACAAAAATAGAATACTTTCCGAGTATTGCCGAAATACGGTGAAAGTAGCACGGCATTTGAAATTTAATAATGGAAGCGGCGTTTGAATTTTAATAATAAAGAATGACAGAAGGCGATTCTTTTGTTTTCTGTTCGCCCGCCAAGCTCACCTCAAATCTTGCAGTTTGATATGCTCACTTGAGGTATTTTATTCCAAATGCACACTACTGTTGATGGCACGATGTCTAGTAGTGGCATTTGTTATGTGGCGAGCCCCAATACTTGCGATGTCTTAGCTATCATAACATGTAACATCTTAACCAGCTGGTGCGTTGCAAGTGACCGGTTGACATGTTGTACGGCAGTCGAAAACAGTTATACAGCGGTCGATGGATAGTACGGAATGAACAGTCGAAAGTCGACGAACAATTTTAGTCCTTAGATGCAGTCAACTGCCTTCCTCATTGACGCCTCTGTAAGCTACAACTCACCGGTCATGACATGTGAGCATGCAGGTGGATATGGTGCAAGGTTTTAGCAGGTTACATGTTGATTGACGAATTTATAAGTAATATGTTTCAATAGAATCAAACATTTACTCCTTGATTTCACATGGGCTTATTCGCAATGGAGAAGGATGTTGATGTATACACACAAATGTGCTCTATGAAGTGACTATTCTTAAATATCATCCATTTCAACAAGGTGTTAATTTTGACCAATAAAAATAGACCAAATATTTACCACTTTTTATTGTGGATGAGGTGTAAAATTACTATTGACTATTGGACCATTGAAATGGATGATATTTAAGTAGAGTGTTGTAGAGCTATGTGCTTGGTGTGTGTTGATGCAATGGCAACCATAAGCATGTGTAGTTGGCTTGACTTTGTCTACATCAAAATTGTATAGGTGTAAAGAGTTCACAATTTTTGCACTATATTTTCACAAGCTTTGTTCAATGGGTTTCCCACGTTAAAGGTTCAAGTCTTGTCGCATTACAAGTACGTGGATTTCTCAACTGTTATATTTCTAGGTTATACTATTGTTCTTTTTGTGCTTGACTTATTCACAAGTCTCAGTTTACTATCAAGCTTGAAAGATTTGTTTATATAATGAGATCAATGGAAATAAATTTGGATACAATCTTTATTTATATATGAGATAAGTTGAAGAGGGGGTTGCTACTACTATTTTTAATTGGTAGGAAATTGTTTGATAGGTATCACACACACATCTTCATTTATAGCTAGTTGTTGCCCTAGTACCCAAGCCCTACCCTCACCTCTTGCATTGTTTTCTAGCTACAAACTACCTTTTATAGCCTTCTTCAATGCCTTTGCATTTATTTCATACCATATCAATGAATATTTGCACCTAGTCAGTTTGGCAGACAAGCTTCTTTACATGTTGGGTTCAAGACTTTTGGGACCACTCACAATTCCTAGGATATGGACATTCTATCTATTTTAGCTCATGGCAGAGCTATGGAGAAGTGTGGTTGTTTTAATGATATTTTGGTGCTTTGCCAATCAAGTACATTTCATATGGTTTCTATTTTCAAGCATTCAGTACTTTTGTGAGTGTGATTATGGCTAGGACTATTCGAGATTATTGCAATAGATGTCAAAATTTAACAATATATTTCTATATGCTTGACTCCAATGAATATACCATTTCATAAATTTTCAAGTTTGTCTTACTCTTTATTTAAAACTCAAGTGGATAAATACTTAAAGGGTTTATGTATTACAAATAAAACAAGTGTTAGTTGCATCATCTTTTGCATTAGTAGCTATTACTTTTCTCTATTACTTGTTGCATAAAATAATTTTGGAGACTTTTGCAACAAAATTAGCTTAAAAAATGTTTTTAGAAATTAATTTGCTATAAACAAAGTCTAGCAATAGAGGAAAAATTAGCAGCTAGTGGAAAGATCAAGCCCTCAATCCTAAGCTAGATTTGGTCCTTATTAGGTAATGTTTTTGCTTCCTCCTTTATAGTTGTTTCATATTCTTCCATCAAGTGTTCAAGAGGATGCAACTGAACATGAATTAATTTCATTATGTTGAAACCAGCTTTGACTTATATATATACAATTTCGTATTGTTCTACATCTAAATAAATAAAATGGGGAATACTCTATTGAACAAGAGCTGCAACGCTTCTCATGGAATGGTTCAAAGCATAATGGAACAACTATTTCTTTTAGAAATTATAGTTGTGAATGCTTTGGTAGACATGTATGCAAAATGTGGAAGCATAGAAACAACACATATCCCAGTGCCCTTTTGGCAACAACTTCACGATATAGATCATAGGTATATTTTTGAATTTAATATTTTTGTATTTACCATATTCATCCATATGAGTATTGTAATCATAGCTTGTAGCATGTTCTTTAAAAGTTTATTCTACTTCTGTTTGAATGTTTGTACCACATCAAGAGTACAAATCCATCCCTACATGTGCAATTAATTTTAAGTGATAATGTGCTACAAATTTTACCTTTGATAACCTCCTTGAATTGTTGCAGGTCAAAATGATCCTACAATAATTGGAATCTTTTGGTGCTAATATCTGACTTGTTGCTCTTTGTTAATCTACTCATGTAATGTCAGGACTATGTCAGATAGGGGAACTATGATCTTGCTAAATGCACATGTAGCTCTAATATTAAATAGTGACATTTTGAATATAAGTAACACTGAAATAATTAAAAACATAAAAGTGGTAGTGAGTATTAATATACCACTCTTGAGAATTAATTGCACACAAAGGGATGGATTTGTACTCTTGATGTGTTAGTGAGTTCTTATTAATATAGCACTCTTGAGAATTAATTGCACATGCAGGGATGGATTTGGACTCTTGATGTGGTACAAACATTCAAACAGGAGTAGAATAAATTTTTAAAGAACATGCTACAAGCTATGATTACAATACTCATTGGATGAATATGGTAAATACAAAAAAAATTAAACTATACCTATGATCTATATTGTGAAGTTGTTGCCAAAAGGGCATTGGGATATATGCTTTGTTTGTGCTTCCTACCAAAGCATTCACAACTATAATTTCTAAAAGAAATGCCTGTTGCATTATGCTTTTAACCATTCTGCGCCAGAACAGCTACAACTCTTGTTCAATATAGTATTCCCCATTTTATTTATTTAGATGTAGAACAATATGAAACTTGTTTTATGGAAAGTTTAAAAAAGGAGGGGGAGTGCATCAATGAGATGTTAGAAAATAATGAATAACTGAAGACTGTATGTGCTGGCAGTTTACTTTTGTATTGTCAATAAGAGTTTTAGTTGTGTCAATTAAGTTTAGTTAGGTGTCAATAAATTTGAGTTAGTTGTCATGTTAGATTCTAGATTTATAGGGAGTTGTTGAGTTCCTCTACTATTATAAAATTGTAATATCTTTGATCAATAATATAGGTTGTCATATTTGTTCTGTTTATTATTTCCTCAATATTTTATCATGGTATCAAAGCTGGTTTGGGTATAACTCCACTATTGGAGTACCCAAGAATATGAGAGTGTAGGGTGTTAAGCTGCCAATCTAAAAGTAAAGCATTGTTTGTATTTTCTTGTTGAAGCGCTAGTTGCAAAAGGTGTTAGCAACCAAAATTCTAATGTTGCTACATTAGGAGGAGACTCCTCAAGGAGAAAACTACCGCTAAAGTGAAGATGAATGCTTGTAAATATTTGTTGCAGAAAAAAAGTCAATAGTTTATTGAGGGATTGCTCCAACACTGTTTGAAGGAGCTGCCTGCCGTTTGCAAGTCAAATGTGGTCTGACTTGGTGCTACTAATTTGTGGTGACTGTCAAATACTACCTAGATTGCGTTGTGCCTGAGCTAGTAAGTGGTGGATGAGATTCAAACCTGCGGTCACATTGGAATTATTGTGGCGATCTTTGATTGGATGTATAATATGAATATAGTTCTTGTTGTATAAAGAAGATGGAATTATTCAACTATTTGTATGATTGTTAGATATATTGAGATTATCAAAGCACATTTAGAAAAGGTTGTCAGAGGAAATATGGGCTCCTCGACATGCCTCCATTTATGGTGATGAAGGAGGAGTGGTGCATGAGATTTTAGAGGAGCAATGTTGTGCTCATGTGAGAGTTGGAGTTATTTTAAGTTATTCATTAAGAGGGGATGTTAGAAAATAATGAATAACTAAAGATTGTATGTGTTGGCAGTTTACTTTTGTGCTGTCAATAAGAGTTTTAGTTGTGTCAATTAAGTTCAGTTAGGTGTCATTAAATTTGAGTTAGCTGTCATGTTAGATTCTAGATTTATAGGGAGTTGTTGAGTTCCTCTACTATTATAAAATTGTAATCTCTTTGATCAATAATATAGGTTGTCATATTTGTTCTGTTTATTATTTCCTCAATATTTTATAATGAGAAAGTTAGCAACACTACTCTAAATTGAAGTAGTAACAAAATTTGTAAGAGGGGTGACATAGCCAACTGTGCCACCACCCCAAGTGACTATTGGTTGTTAATTATAATATTCTATATGAGTTGAAATCAATAGAAAGAACACGAAAATCACTCCTCCAGTAATGCTTAGTTTATGTTATGTTCCCTATCACAACCCTTGAGGTTATAATCTTGAAACATAGAGAATAGAACAAACAAGACAATTGAAGCTACACAACCCCTTCTTCTCCTTCCAAAATTAATTACAAAAGTAGTTGTTGGAAGCCTCAACGCACAAGACAATGGAATCTTCTACTGAAAAAAAAACAACGTATGAAAGGCTCAATTGTAACATCTATCAGAGCCATATTTCAATCCTAAAACATGTGCGATATGGGTCACTCTGATGCACTATTGCTAGGATGAATTAATATTTATTTTTATTTTATTGAAAAAATTAACGGATACATAAAATGCAGTCAAAAAGACTGCAAGAATAAGCTAATATAGAAACTATCAACTGAAACTAGCACAGAACAAACAAACCTTACAGGACTAGTGCAAATAGAAAAGCCACCCATACCAAAAGAGATTCAAAACAACCTCCTTCCAAAACAGTACAGTCCGTACATGTATAGAACATAACAGAAAACAAAATAGAAAAAGATCAATAACCATCACCATCTTTGTTACATAACAGAGACTTACAAAGTTTAGTTTCTGTAGCATAGTAATAACAACACATCATCCTTATGAAGATGGAGGACTAGAGATTGAGGAGGCTGATGTTTTAAAATTTGCAATGTCTAAAAAGACCATTCAACCTGTACCCCAAACAGACTCCATTACCTTTGTCTAGGCTATATAAAAAACTAATCTGCCAAGAAAGAACAGGCCATCGCAAGCTATAAACACAAAGGTGTAACATCACCAACCTGCCACACAACCCTCTATCTTGACATATGGAAAGCATCCACTCATGGAAATCATTAGGAGGATCTTCATTGCACTAGGCCTTTAGATATGGTTCTTCTATACTAATATGAAGTGCTCGGTATGTTATCTCTCACCAACTAAAGAAGCTTTCCACAGAGAAGTAACCTATAACATGGTAGCTAAACTAGAGTTTGGCAGGAACAAAGCTACAAGTAGTCCCATCTTTAACTATAGACTGAGATGAATAGACAAATTATTAGTTAAGCCATCTCAAAAACCCTTCCAGATGTTTTGTGTTCAATGCTCTTGCGATTGCAAGTTGTAAAATTTGAGATTTGATTTGACCGAGATGATAAACAAACATTATATTCTTCTTTGATAAGTCCTATAGTTGTGAAAACAAAGAAGCAATCTGCAATATGATATCAGAGTAAAGTCATAGAATCACTGTTTTCGAATGAAAGTTAACTTTAGAGAACACTGCTAAGAACTCAGTTTTCCATAAATGAAATAAAATACCCTGTATGATAGAATTAACTATCAAATTATTATGTAAACCAAATCCCAATAATGCTTCCTTCTAGTTTAATTGATGGCCAAAGATAGAAGGCAGATTTTTAAACACAACAAACCATTATTTTTTAACAAACATACAATCCCAAAAAACATGCTTCAAGGTTTCTTTGCAGACACTGAAATGACACTTAACAGGTTGTACTAAGATACATTTCAACCTATCTTCCATAGGTAGCTTATAGTGTAAGATCTTCCACGCCATGATTTTTGCATCCTCGTCAGCTTTAGTTTTCCAGATTTGAGCACTTAATTTAATCCAATAGTTATTCTTAAGTTTACATTTCCACTTTTGATTCAGCCATGGGTTAAGTTCCATATGAGGAAGTAGGGAAAGATAAATTTTCTTTAAGGGGAAGTGACTAAAATGACCATAAGAAAGCCAATGCCAATCCTTAAAAAAGTTGCATTAGACCAGGGTACACATCTTCATTGTTAGATCTTCTGAGACTAATGATTGAAAAAAGATAAGAAACCTTTCAAACTTCTTATTAAGCATAAATCATTCCATGATAAGAAACCACAGTGACCAACTCATTGAATTAATGTCCCAAAGATCATTAAATTGACGAACACCTTTTTTGCATAACAAATAGGCCTGCTTGGAAAAGATAATAGCCAAAGGCTGACCATGGTAGTACATGTTTATTCCACTAAATGGATGAAGTGGCAAAACTGAAACCATGTTGTAATGATGCTTCCTTCCACTTAACGAAATGATAGACTTTTTTCCATGCCTTCCAAATAGATTGTAATGCCGGAGATGCCTTAATACAAAAGAAAGATGCAAGAAGTATCTTATCTAACCAGCTAATTTCCTTCCATTTACTTTTAACAAAAGTAGATTTCAATCTGTGCCATACCAAAATTTTCCATGGCTCTTCCCTTCAACTACTCTGACAATCCATTTAGCTGCTAAACATATCCCTTGAGTTTTGGGATCAATCACATCCAATCCTCCTTTCCCTCTAGGCTGGATACAATGAGACAATGAGGTATATTTGAAACCAGAACTGCCATTCCACTTAGACCAAATAAATTGATGAGAGAGCTTATTTAAATTCTCATATCCTTTGTTTGAAGGCATCCAAGATGAAGAAAAGTATACATGAGATGCAAGGAATATTTTATTGACAACTTGACTTCTACTCGCCAATGAAAGAAACGTATTGCCCTAATTAAAGAGTTTATTTTTAAGTTTATTAAGAAACCACTTCCACATCTGATGAAGAGAGACACCCAAACTAAAGAGGATGTTAAGGTATCTGATTATCTCACCATGTTTAATTTGTTTCCATTCACTAGGAATCCATTGGGGAACATGACCAGTTTAGATCATTAAAAACTCTATTTTTTCATAAGCTAATTGGGAGCCTGACATCGAATGGTAAAGATTCAATATGTCAATAGTATTATTGATTTCTATTTCTAAATTTTGCAAAAAAAAACTTGTTGTCATCAACAAAGTGGGAGTTAATCACACTAGCCTTTTGTGAATAGAAACACCTGATATGAGATTCAATTGATTAAGCTTTTGTAACAAATAACCCAAAGCATCAGTTGCAAGTACATATAAAAAAGGAGCAAGTGGACAACCTTATCTGATAGAGCACTATAGTAAAAAATGATCTAACATATGATCATTAACAATTAATTGAGCATTAGCATCCTTGAACAACATTCGAACATGATCACATATTTTAGGACCAAAACCAAGCCATTGTAACATTTGAGGATAAACATCTGATGCACTCTATCATGAGCTTTATCAAAGTCTCGAGTTTGACCACCAAAGCATTTTGACCAATCTGTTGAGCCCATCCACTCATCTCCCAGGCTAAAATTAAATTATCAAGAATAAATATGCCCCCAAAAAACTTGTTTGTTCAGGTCATACTATGTCTTGAACCACTGGTTTAATACGCCTAACCAAAGCCTTAGCTATGATTTTATAAGAGGTATTTAATAAAGTAATGGGTCGCCAGCTAGAGATGGAGTCTTTGTTTTCTCCTTTAGGTAAAAGCTTGATAACTCCTCTATTAATAATAGGACCCAAAGAACCTTTGTTAGAAGCCTCCAAATAAAGACAATAAAAGTCCTCTTTGATATGAGACCACATAGCTTGATAAAATTCCACATGAAGCCCATCTCAACCCGGGCTTTTGTTCAAGGCCATAGAAAAAAAAAACATGCTCAAGATCATTTAAAAATAGCATCCGGTCCAAAAACTGACTATATCTAGGATCGATTCGGTTAAAAATGCAATATTTAACAATATCTTCCAAGGTTTTTTGAAAAACATCCCAATAATGAGCCTCACTGAAAATATTTTCATAAAACTTTTGGAATAACAAATTGATCCCATTTGAATCTATATGTAAAGATCCCTTATCATCCTTAATAACATCAATCTTCTCATTTTTATGTTTATAATTCAAGTAATTAAAAAAGAATTTAGAGCCTTTGTTACCTTTTTTGATCCAATGAAGGCAAGCTCTTATTTTAGCCCCCATATATCTATAGTTATCAAGATTACGCAGCTGCGTCTCAATCACAACAATAGTAGCTTGAAGACTTATGTTACTAGGATTTGCATTTAGTTGTTTTCTTGTATGTTCCAATTTTGCTTTTAGAGGTTTTTCTTTATGCCTACACTTCCAGGCCATTCTCTTACCAAAAGCACGTAAAAACATAATACATTGAGAAATAGTAGAACACCACCATTCGATTCAAGATTCCCCTTCTTGAGGCTTGGAGATAGAATCCCAAATGCCTTTCAAAGCAGCCATGCATTCAGGATTTTTAAGATGAGAAATATTTAGTTTATAAAGAAGAGAATACTTAATATTAGGCATATGAGAAGCATAAATGGTACAAAAGATAGGAAAATGATTTGAAAGAGTTGTAGGATAATCAACTTGAACCAAATTGCCCAATGCTGCCTAGACCAAATGCAGGTTAGGGGATAGGTAAAACCTGTCAAGTCTACTTAATTACCTCTTACCTCCTAATCTACAATTGGACCATGCATACCAACAATTAGCATGACTGGAAAATTTGTCAAAGATATGATCTATAACACCCAAAGAATTGCGACAAAATAACCACTTATTAAATTCCTCATTGCTGAGTTTAGAGTTATTAAACCAATTGCAATCATTATGGTGCTCTACCATATTGAAATCACCACCTAAAACCCAATCAACATTGGGTAAACGATTGGACATCCATTCCCAAAAGATATTACGTTCTTTAGCATTATTAGGTGCATACACAGAACAAAATCCGATAAACTAACCATTGATAAAGGCAAGGACCCAAACATAGTTGTGTTTGGGTCCTCTCCTTTATCAATAATATGCTTTGCTACCCATGAAGCAACTCCTAGAACAACACCTCCTCTACCATCACTATGAGATGTATGTAGAAAAATCTCTCCATACATGAAATAGTGATGCTAAGGAGGGAGACCTTGACCTATGTGGGGGAGATGGTGGAGGAGAGATGGATTTGCAAGAATGTTGGTCTTGGGGAATAGAAGACGGAGAAGGAGAGATGGGCTTGTTTAAAATCTGAACTTGACAGTTAGAAGAGGAAGAAGGAAGTCTAGCACAGAAATATGAATGAGAGACTAAGGGATTAGAAGAACCAGAAGGTTCCTTTCGCTTTCTAACTGCTCTCCATTCATCAGTCATAACTGCAGCTTTGAAAGATTATACAACATTGGACGGTGTGTCTACCATGGGCACATCTATCAGCGCCAGATTTCGACTCTGTGTGATATGGGCCACTCTGATGCACTATTGCTAGGATGAATTGCTTTGTAAGGTAAAACTCTTCAGGAAAGGAAAATGGATTCCAGTTGTCTGAGCCCAGGTTCGAACTGGGGACCTTTAGTGTGTGAGACTAACGTGATAACCAGCTACACCACCCAGACGACATTTCAATTGTGCATATTAAGCATGTCAAATCTAGATAAGCTTCTATTATTCTAGTCTCTCATAATGAAATGAAGGGATATGCATATTCAACCTTGCTCGTTCTGTAGTTGATTTATTAAAGAGCGGCATTCGTTTCCGTTACGGCGTGCCTGCGCATCACATAAGGTCAAATCAAGGAAAAGAGAAAAAATGTGCCATGCTGAAGAATCTGTGCACGTTTGTAGTCCAACGGTTAGGATAATTGCCTTCCAAACAATAGACCCGGGTTCGACTCCCGGCAAACGCACCTTCTCTTATTGTTTTCTTTGCAGTTTGCTTATGAAAAATTTATGCAGGATCAGCGTCAGATTTTGCAGATTGGACAGCAAAAGAATTCTTCCGTTGCCGGGACTTGAACCCGGGTCTCTCGGGTGAGAGCCGAGTATCCTAAACAACTAGACTACAACGGATTGTGTCCGAAGTTTGCCCCTATTAACAGATTTCCAAAAACTTGGGATCCAAAATTTTTTTGCAAAGATTTGGGACTCCCAATATTTTGGCTGTTGCTATATTTGGTATGTCTGTTGACCTGTGATGATGTTGTCGTGCTTGCTATACTTAGTGGGTTTTAGTGGCCCTGTGATTGTGCGACTTCTCCTACGATACTTGCTGTTAAAACAGAAAAAATATTTCTCGTTCGAAGCGCTTCCCATTTTATTTTGGTATGGATACGAGTTGTTAATCATTTGAGGGAAGGTCGGTCGAGAGAGGTCTTTCCGTACTCCATCTTCCCAATTATTTTACTTAAACATTATCTAATTTAATGATTAAACAATCAATTGTTATGGATAATACTTAAATGCCGACTTTCTTTGTATCGTTAAACAATCCAGGTATCCTTTCTGCATACAGCTTTCATCATCCTTATTTTGTTGGCAGTATTATCATCGACATTCTTTATCACCGCTGCAGTCTTTGGGCTTATCTCTGTTGCGTACTCTATGTCTCCACGTCTTTGTCTCCTTTTACCGCTTCATTTTGCACTGCTTTACTCACCACCACTTTGGGCACAGGGAAAATCTTAACCATACATTTGAAAGTGCTTGAATGTACTTAAAAAGAATTATGAATTGATTTGCAACATGTTTGCTCAAGTAATTACTATGTATTAGTATTTAAAAGTATTTAATGTACAATAATTCACATCCAATGCACATCTAAAAAGGCTATGCGTTGTAGGAAGGATAGCTAGGACACCTACAAGGCTGATTGCTGTCTTCAATCTTTTCCACAATCATTTTAAGTTAGTCTAATTAGGAGGGTTGACCCTAGAGAATATAGCCCTTACAATCCAATGATCATCCCAAGGTACTTTTCAACACTACCAATCCTTACGCCTAAACAACTATCAAAGATAAGGGCAAAATCATTTCCAGTAATATGCAATTAGTTAGTTTGATCCCATGACTTTCAGATTGTACCAAGTCATTTTTGTAGACTATGGGATCAATCTCACATACTGTAAATTCGATCCTTAGAATTTAGTGACTATTTTGATCTTGATATGTTTACTAGACAATGAACATCTATATTTTTAGCACCCAGACAATCCAATTCTACATAGCATTAAGATTATATCTCCATCATTGTTTCCCCCCACTACATACTTTATCTTTCACATAATTTAGTGTTGCAAATATCATTTCAATTAATCATTCTTAATTGTAATTAATTAATCTAGACTCTATTATGTTTTGATGGGTATATTCATTTATTTAGTTTGGATTAACCTTCTCTTATTAGCATCCCTTGTTCTAGAGTATGTGGAATCGAGGGCCGTCTTCTTTTGAGTCAGATGACGAATTTCAATGTTGTTTGTGTATCCTTAAATGGTGGCAGGCAGGGCATATGGGCCTTGGAATTGTTATTGTGCCTTTGTTATATTGTAAGATAGCAGCAACTGTGGTAGCCGATCAAAGTTGGTTACTATCTCTCTACTTAAATATCATCCATCTCAATGGTCAAACAATTAATAGTAATTTTACACCTCATTCACAATTAAAAGTGGTAAATATTTGTTCTAATTTTATTGACCAAATTTATTAAAGTGGTGATATTTAAAAATAACCAGCTACTATATAGGCAGGTGGCTACGTCAGCTCTGTGTTTGTTTTGTTTCGGAAGATATGGAGGAGCTTTACGTTAGACATGGCCTGGTCGGAATGTCTTTATCACTGCGGTGATGATGTTGGCATCAGACAACATGCAGATGTATGCCACAAAAATTCAACAATCCTGCTGAAAGAACCACGCGTAAAGGCAATTAAATGGAGGGGGGCGATGGGTATTTGAGAATAATTTGTTTGCAGGTTTCTTAGTTTCCAAATCTAATTCTGAAGTATATGTATACGCTTTCAAATGTTTGTTTGCTACTTGTCAATGTATATACTTTCAAATTGTTGTTTTTTTTCTGTTTTGATTTATTAGTCCCTGCCTTCGGCAGGGTAACTATTGTTTTCACCGTAATAGCATTTCTTTGGACGTTAGCATTTCTTTGGACGTTGGACTTTATGCAAGTGTTATAATCGAAATTAGCCTAAGCTTTTTAGTCTATCCTTGGTATTATTTTCCCGTTGATATTTGTGCAATGACAATAATCAAAGTTAAACCTAAGTTGCATTGGCAATTTTTTTGCCCATTGGCAATTTAGTTGAGATAGTTTTTGGATTCTTAATATTTTAGCTTGCCTTTACATAGGGTTTCCTTTCTTTTTGCTACGTCTCGGCGTGTGATCCAATTTCAACTTGTGGCTGGTTTGAGATTTGCATGTCCTCATGGATTTCAGCATGGACGCGTGTGGCCCGTTTTCCCTTGCAGACACTGATGTAGAAGAAGGCTCACATGAAAGTAACAGTGTTACAGATCAAGTTTTTTTTAATGCTTTATCCAGGGCTCAACGAATTACATTTTGAGATGGGTGGTTTGTTGTAATTTGAATTGAATTGGTATGTCTTCCATCATTTCCAGACAGTTCAAGGAAGTCGGTCGGTGGGCAGCCATACAGGTGGGATTTATTTGCCTCCTGCAGTATTTTCTTAAAAAAATCTTAGTGTGTTTACAGAAAGAAGCTAAGGCAGATTTGAATATAAAATTACTTCAAGGTTTTGCAGTTTAGTTCCCTGGGTAGTGATTTCTTTTATGAATTTGGATTTAACCCAATTTCAGATACCTTGGTAAAATTTGTTTTTGTTTAGCCTCTGATTTTATTGGTTTTTACTTGTTTCTTATGAATTTATGTTCATTCGCTTGATGTTAAAGATGGCATGCATCTTGATTCCAAGTTGTTTTGGGCATAACTACATGAGAAAAATCTAATTCGTCTTGGGTGAAAGAAAATAAAGAGAATATAGAGGATGGCCCGTCAAAGTATTCTTTGGCTCACAACGAAATCAAGCAAAGTTGCCCCCAAGTTTATGAGGATTCAGAAGGTATTTCACTCTTCGACATTTATTTAAAAATAGCTCCAACAGCTTGAATTTGAATATTTGTTTTCATTACATGATAATTTTCATTGTTGTGAGGCTTGTGATCAGGGTTTGTGTTTATTTTCTGCCTTCCCTAAGTTGCCTTTTTTAAATCATTTTTAGGCCTGAGAAAAATCTAGATTTTTTTCTATACTAAAATGCTTTTGTCCTTGTTACAAAAGTTTATTGTTCTTATTATAACTTTTGGCGAATCTGGACCTATGAAATAGGGTTGATTCCGTCTAGATTACAGTTGTAATGACTTATGCAAACGTCGCCCACCATAAACATTCTTTTCTTTCTTGTCTGTTTTTAATTGACAATGTTTGATTTTTAATCTAAATAGGCAAATTTGGTAGGCAACCGCAGTCTTATTTGGTAATATTATCATGTTCTGTACAAATAATAAATATTATTTGTTATGCCACTGCCACTTTTATGTATTTAGAAAAATTGGCCCAAAAAGTGGTCTGATCTGTATCTGAAAATTAGTTGTCAAAAGCTCATGTAGGAAACCTATTAACTTAGTAACAATAAACAGTTATTGGCTTCTTTATCTTGCTATATATAATTTAATACAGCTAATGTAAAAGTTCACAAAACTTGTGCTTTTAACTAGCTAAAGCCCCACATCCACCTCTGGCACATAGGAATTTTTTCCTTGAAATTTTTCAGGTGTTGACTCCACCATTATTAGGATTGCTTCCCCCTTCCTCTCATAATTTTTGGAGATCTTTCAGCATGTGGTCAAGGAAGGGGTCAGAGGAGAGGTAGGGGAGTCGAACCTGGACCTGATTATGGTGCAGGTGCTGGGTTCTGATATTAGCCTTTGTGCCTATAGAAGTTGCAGAAAGCCCAAAAGAAGGAATGAATTGAATATTTCAAGAGATAAATGTACGAGAATCTGTAACTGTAGGTACGGTCACATAGCCGGTTTATGTTGGCAGAAAAACAGGGGATGGGTAGAATGCTGTTCTGTAAATGCAATGCTACAACAATAATGAACAGCATAAACAAATGCAAACACACAGGAAAAACCAAACACAGAAAGGACAGCAATATGTTTCATATATATATTTCCTTCAACTAGAATACATTCAAAACTTCATCCACATTACAATACAGAGATGCTGCTCTGTTTTCTGACTCTGCCCTGATCACTGGAGCTGCACACTGTATATCCGGAGCTGCCTGGAACTCCGTAGCTAACTACTGTTGCTGTTGCAACATTCTATCCTCTGCTGTTCTCCTTCTGCTGTTCTCTTCAGGAACCTTCACATTCCTCTGTTGCTGCAGGATCAATTCTTCCGTCCTCGCTGCTCATTTTATTTTCCCTCTCTTTTTGTCTCATCTACTTGCCCAGCAAAATGGGTGCTCAAAACACTTCAAATTCAAAAGCACCTACCAGAAATGAATGCTGGCAGGCCAACGGTGCGGAGGGAGATGCGGGAGATCCCCAGGTCTGACGCGGGGGCAGTCAACATTAAACGTCTGATGGAGGATTAAATTTCTAACACTCCCCCTTAATCTGAAGTCAGACGTCAATTTATAATTTTCATTCCGGAATTGATCTCCGGAGTTATACACTTGCCTTTGCCTTTCCGGAGTAGATCTCCGGAGCTCTTTCTGCTGTGCTGCATCGTCTCCGGAGCTGCCCTCTGCATCTCTGGAGCACCCTGTCTGCATCTCTGGAGCTGACTTCTTGTTTCAACGTCTCCGGAGTATCTCTGGAGCTGACTCTCTGCAACTCCAGAGTTCCTTTTCTGCATCTCCGGAGCATCTCCGGAGCTGCACATACATTCCAGAGTTGAATCTCTGGAGTTCTCCTGCTGTCTTTTCGGATCTGAACCTCCGGAGCTATCTTCTTTGTAGGACTGCACACCTCCGTAGCTGTCCTCTTTCCGGGGCTGCACACCTCCGGAGCTGTCCACTATGCCGAGCCTATCTCTTAGGCGTTCAAAGGAATCTTTCAGCAATGCTTTTGTGAAAATATCAGCGAGCTACTGCTCGGATCTGCAATACTGCAACTCAATCTCTCCTCATTCTACCAACTCCCTAATGAAGTGATAACGGATTTCAATGTGCTTGCTTCGTCCGTGGAAGACTGGATTCTTTGTCAGGGCTATTGATGAAACATTGTCACAATGAATGGTCGTACCATCTTCTTACTGCTCATACAAGTCTGCAAGGATTCTTCTTAGCCAAATAGCCTGACAAGCTGCTGCATTTGCTGCAATATACTCAGCTTCTGTTGTAGAGAGAGAAACAATGGGCTGCTTCTTGGATGCCCATGATATCACACCTGAACCCATGTGAAATACATAGCCAAATGTACTCTTCCGGTCATCAACATTTCCTGCCCAATCACTGTCCGTGAAACCAGCCAGCTTAAACTCATCAAAAACATCATACAAAATGCCATAACCTGATGTGCCATTGACATACCTCAGGATCCTCTTTCCTGCTTGCCAATGTGTGTCCTTAGGCTTCTCCATGAACCTAGAAATCAGGCTTACAACATACATCAAATCAGGCCTAGTTGCTGTCAAGTACATGAGGCTTCCAACCATGCTCTTATAGAGGGTTGGGTTTACTTCCCTACTGTTGTCCTCTTTACTCAACTTCAGACCTGTAGCTGTTGGTGTAGGGGCAGGTTTACTGTTTTCCATTTTAAACCTTTTCACAATCTGTCTGGCATAGTTAGTTTGTGAAATAAATATGCCATGCTCTATTTGCTTGACCTCAATGCCAAGGAAATACTTTAGCAGACCTAAGTCTGTCATCTCAAACTCATTCTTCATTGCCTCTTTGAAATCAACAATGAAAAGATCACTATTTCCAGTAAAAATCAGATCATCTACATACAAAACAACAATCAAAATGTTACCTTCAGCTGCTTTGATGTAGAGAGTGGGCTCACTGCTGCTTTTACTAAAGCCATTGCTCACCAAATATGAGTCAATCCTGCTGTACCATGCCCTAGGTGCTTGTTTCAGCCCATAGAGGGCTTTCCAGAGCCTGTATACCTTATCCTCTTGCCCTGGGACTTCATAGCCAGGTGGCTGCTCCACATACACTTCCTCTTTCAGCACTCCATTCAAGAAAGCTGACTTTACATCCATCTGAAACACCTTCCACTTGTGTTGGGCTGCAATCGCTATGACTGCCCGAACTGTTTCCAACCTTGCAACTGGTGCATAGGTCTCATCATAATCTCTTCCAGGCTGTTGTTTGTATCCTTTGACAACCAGCCTTGCCTTGTGTTTTTCAATCTTTCCTTCAGCAGTAGACTTGGTCTTATAGACCCACTTAACTCCAATGACTTGTTTACCCTTGGGTAAATCAGTTAGCTGCCATGTGTCATTCCTCACTATGGCATCTAATTCTTCATCCATGGCCTCACACCATTTCTGTTCTTTCACAGCTTCTTCAAAGTAGATTGGATCACTAGAAGAAAACAATGCAAAATTCAAATCTTCATCATCATTAGCATACCTTGTGCTATCATAAATCTCCTTCACACTCTTTGTCCTTCGTGGGATCATTGATGCGAGTGTGGGATCTGAATTACCTCCGGAGCTGCGGCTGTTCTGACCTCCAGAGCTGCAGTTGTGACGATCTCCGGAGCTGCTGCACTGACCTCCGGAGCTGCTGTTATAACATCCTCCGGAGCTACTGTTCTCCAGAGTTGCAGACCTCCAGAACTGCTGATCTCTGGAGCTACAATGCTGCTGTCTACCTCCGGAGCTGCTATTTTCTAGAGCTCTACGGTAGTTTCTCCCCGAGCTGCTGCTCTCCGTAGCTCCTCCGGAGTTGCTGTCCTCCGGAGCTTCTTCATCTTCAAGGGGTATTGTGACTGAAATACCCATGGTGCTGTCCACCGTTCCATCCCATGCTTCATTCTCAATGAACTCAACATCCCTACTGATCACAAGTTTTTTGGTGATGGGATTAAACAATCTGTAGGCTTGTGATTTTTCACTATAACCTGTGAAGATACATTTCTCACCTTTATCATTAAATTTTTGCCTCTTCTCTTTAGGCACGAATGCATATGCCACACACCTGAAAATTCTTAGGTGCTCAACTGTCCATTTGCAGTTTGTCTATGCCTCTTGTGGAATCCTATCACGTACGGCTTTTGTAGGACACCTATTCAATAGGTAGACCGCTGTTGCTACAACTTCACCCCAATAATCATTTAACAGTCCCTTTTCCTTCAGCATGCTTGCTGCCATCTCTGTGATAGTTCTGTTTTTCCTTTCAGTAACTCCATTTTGCTGTGGAGTATACCTTGTTGTGAACTATTTATGAATGCCTTCATACTTGCAGAAATTCAGAAATTGTTTGGAGACATACTCTCCTCCTCTATCAGTTCTTAGGGCCTTGATATGCCGACCGCTTTGCTTTTTAGCCGATGCCTTAAACTCCTTGAACTTCTCAAAGGCCTCTGATTTGTTTTTTAAAAAATAAATCTAAATCTTTCTGCTGTAATCATCAATGAAGGTCATGAAATATACATTCCCACCTAATGTGGGAGTTTTCATAGGGCCACATAAATCTGAATGCACCAACTCTAATGGTGCTCTTGCCCTTCTAGAATACCCTGAATGAAAGGGTTGTCTATGCTGCTTTCCTAGAATGCAAGCTTCACATTTTCCATCGGGCTCTACAATATTCGGTAGCCCTCTAACCATGCTTTTCCTAAACAATAAACTCAAACTAGAAAAGCTTAAGTGCCCATACCTTAAATGCCACAATTTGGATGGGTCTTTGATGACTGTCCTGAAGGCGGTTTGCTGTCCCACTGCTGTGAGCGCCGGAGATAGTGCAGGAAACTGCGCTAAAGATAGCGCCAGAGTTAGCGCCGGAGATGGCGCTGGAGTCAGTGACAGGGGAACATTCTGTTTCTCATCATCTGCACTGCTGCAATGACCTTCTTGCTGCCTCCTCTATCAAATATGGTGCACCCTCCATTTTCCATCAGGATTCTATAACCGTTTTGGACCATCTGTCCAATGCTTAAAAGGTTATGTTTTATGCCAGGGGCATAATAGACATCATGGATTTGCATTTTCACACCTTGCTTGCTGAGGACTGTTATGATGCCTCTTCCTATGACAGGAACCTTTTGGCTGTTCCCCATCATGATTTCAGACTTGACATTTCTGTCAATGGAGGCAAACAAGTTTTCATTACCACTCATGTGGTTGCTACACCCGCTGTCCAAATACCAGACTTCAGGACTGCTCTTCCCAGCAAGGTTGCACACTATAAATACCTTGGACTGTTTCTTATTTTCAACCCGATTCTCATTTGCTACATTAGCATTTTGGCCTCCATGGTCTTGCTATTTCTTTCTACACTCACTAGCATAATGACCAAACTTATGACAGTAATAGCATTGAATATTACTTTTGTCATACCTCTGATTCGAACTGCTGTTCTTCTTCATTCCTTGATAGCTTGGCTATGAGCTGCTTGCCTCTTCTTGGCTGTTTCAAACTCCTCTTCCGGAGTTGCTTCTTCCTCTACCTCTTTGACCTTTACCTCTGCTGTTTCTTCCTCTTCCCTGACCTCTTGCATTGGTTTGAGCCTTGAAGGCTTGCTCAAGGGAAGGAGTGGATCTATTCAACTGCTGCTCATGGCTTTGTAGAGAGCCCATCAACTCATCCACTATCATCTTGGACAGATCCTTTGTCTCTTCTATAGTTATGACTATAGGGTCAAATCTGGAAGGTAGACTCCTTAGGATTTTCTCAACAATCCTTTGTTCATCCATGGTTTCTCCATTTATCCTAAGCTGATTCAGCATGGTAGAAACCCTGGTGTGAAAGTCTGAAATAGACTCACTCTCCTTCATCTGAAGCATCTCAAAATCTCTTCTAAACAACTGGAGCTTGACTGACCTCACTTTGTCAGTTCCCTTATAGCTGTTTTGCAGTATATCCCAAGCCTGCTTAGAGTAGTTTGCTGCTGCAATGCAGGGGAAAATAGCCTCTGTCAAGGCTGCCTCAACTAGACTGAGGACTTTTGCATCTTTCATCCTAGTTTCCTTCAAGTGGTTTCTTTGTGCATTCGTTAGGGCTACATAGGCTGCTAGGTCTGTGATGTCGGTGAACCCATTAGTGACTAGCTCCCACAGGTCATTCGCAACCAGAATGGTCTTCATCTTCTTAGACCAAATATCATAGTTCTACCCATCAAAACTTGGTGGCTGCTGCCATCCTTTGCTGTCCCCACCTGCCATGAGTGCCTAGACAAAACTAGGGCTTAAAAATACCCACACAAACTTGACTGGACTGAAAAACAGGGCTCTGATACCAATTGTTGGCAGAAAAACAAGGGATGGGCAGAATGCTGTTCTGTAAATGCAATGCTACAGCAATAATGAACAGCATAAACAAATGCAAACACACAGGAAAAACCAAACACAGAAAGGACAGCAATATGTTTCATATATATATTTCCTTCAACTAGAATACATTCAAAACTTCATCCACATTACAATACAGAGATGCTGCTCTGTTTTCTGACTCTGCCCCGATCACTGGAGCTGCACACTGTATATCCGTAGCTGCCTGGAACTCCGTAGCTGACTACTGTTGCTGCTGCAACATTCTATCCTCTGCTGTTCTCCTTCTGCTATTTTCTTCAAGAACCTTCACATTCCTCTGCTGCTGCAGGATCAATTCTTCCGTCCTCGCTGCTCATTTTATTTTCCCTCTCTTTTTGTCTCATCTACTTGCCCAGCAAAATGGGCGCTCAAAACACTTCAAATTCAAAAGCACCTACCAGAAATGAATGCTGGCAGGCCAACGGTGTGGAGGGAGATGCGGGAGATCCCCAGGTCTGACGCGGGGGCAGTCAGCATTAAATGTCTGATGGAGGATTAAATTTCCAACAGTTTAAGCATAGAAAAATTCAAAAAAGTGTCACATTTAAAATCGCTAAAACTGATCTGAACTGTTTTGACTTGCAGGTCTTAGAAAGGTTACAGATGAAATGAAGACAAAAAATCACATTGATAGATCAGGAGTTGTTGCTGTAGGATCTGGAAAAGATAAAAGTGGTGCTAGGACCTTTGTATTTTGTAAGACAGGGCCTCCCAAGATAGAGCTACTGAAATGCTTAGTTTTTTTTGTCGGTAGTATATAACATGACTTACATTATATAGTCATGTATAATGTTTTATTAATTTTTTAATGTTCCCCCAGGCAAAGTGAACAATATTACCGTTGACAAATGTACAAAGATGGGAGTTGTCTTTACCGTAATAATATGACGTGCCTGTTTTTCCTATCTTCAATGCTTGGTTGTGTATGATATTTTATTAACTAGCAAATTACAGGTACAACAATTTCAATAATTGGAACTTTTAAGCCAAAGAAATATGTTATGTAATTTTCTAATAACTGACTTTTTCGTTAGGAGTTTGATGGACAAGCAGGCTTCTTTCAACGTGCATACTACTATGTAGCAACACTGCACAATGCATCAAGCTTTCAACATAAAAAAACATAGAGCAAACAATCTATAAAACAGGCAAAGATATGCTTTGAGTTTTTTTTATGCAATGAAGCTCTTTACTATTATAACAAAATTACACTTTCTTGCATTGATATACTCTCTATGCAATGGACCAAAGCATAGTGTAGAATATGAATGGTGGGCTGCGGACGGATCAAATTTGACAATGAACCCTTCTCATCAGGTAATTTTTTTAATGAATGATTGTCTAATAAAACATTGCATTTCAAATGCTACAACGCAAGATAAAAGCAGGTAAAATAAGGTACTAAAAATATATTACCTTCAATACTTTCAATTTCTTCACAGAGCCCAAATTTTTGGCATACATCATCAAATTTATAATCCATGCTCACCGCAATGGAGCTGCAGCCATATAAAACCCTTGTGGGCTTCCAAAGTAGGGGCTCACGTGCCAAATTGGCATCTAGCTTTAAGTCCTGACCTTATGAAATAATCTTTACCTCTAACAACAGCCTAGAATTTGACAGTTTGTGGCCTGCTATCAAGTTGAATTTATTTGTTAAACTTTGACCGGATGCCCTTTTAATAAGCCTATATTTCTCAAGTAGATTTCAAAGTAAACAACCCATGTGCATATCCTGCACACCGCAATCCTGGAGACCACATCTCTGATGCAATTTGCTAAATAGTTTAGTATCTGTGTATCTTCCACATTTTGCATACATGTCTTGTTAGAAAAATATGCAGTGCAGAATTGAAATAAACAGTGAAATAGCAACAAATTGCACAAAATAGACAACACAGATTTACGTGGAAAAGCTGGTTATGTACGAGGGAAAAACTATGGGAAAAGATCTCTCAATAATTTTATTCTCAGAAGCAATTTGCTATTACAGAATTTCACAATACATTCACATTCAACCTCAACTAAATTAAAGAACCACAAAATAACATGTAACCAACCAGATGCAATTGACAAAGTTGAAGCCAAACAAGTTTACATTTATTAGTGTTGCTTCTCTGTGTGCCAATCAACATGCACTGGAGCAGGGTAAGTGCGTTCATGCATTAGTTGTTAAGAGTAGTCTACAATCAGAGGTTTTTTTTGGCAAATTCTCTGCTTATTATGTATGCAAAATGCAACAGTGTAGATGATGCACACAAGTTGTTTAATAGAATAAAAGAGCCTAATATAGTGTCATGGACTGCCTTGATTGCTGGTTATTCCTAGAATGAAAATGGGAAAGAAGCCCTCAAAGTATATGATACAATAAAACGAGCAAACTTGAAGCCCAATGAGTTCAATTTCACTAGTGTCATCAGTGCATGTGCAATATTAGCATCCTTAGAGCAGGGCAACGTGATCCATTGCCAAATAATTAATCAAAAACTTGAGTCTGAGGTGCCTATTGGTAATGCTCTTATTACAATGTATGCAAAGTGTGGAAGCATAGAAGAAGCACGAAATGTATTTGACAAAATGCTGAAGCGAAATGTAGCCTTATGGACTGTAATGATTACAGGATATGCATAGCATGCTTGTGTAAAGAAGGCCCTTGAACTCTTTGAGCAGTTGCAAAAAGTAGGCATCAAGCCTAATCAGAGTGTTTCAGAAAGTCATTTAAACACCGTATTCAAACATTTCTGACTATGAAGTACTTTAATGGCTCTTTGAAGGGCAATTTGATAAAGTATTTGAACCTTGCAACAAAATTGTAATCCTAGGTATAAACGCCCTATGAGAGCCCTTGACAATGAAACTGACCAAGCCAGAGAGCAAATAGACATAGCAGAAATGTTTTATACAATTGCTTTGTACTTGTTCTGGCAGTCCTTGGCAGGGACTCCAGCTGCACAGCAGCCCTTGTTTCAAAGAATTTTTTATGATTTTGTACGTGTTAGTTGTTTAATTTCAATGAAAGTATTTTTTATTTATTTAATAGATACTATATTTATTATGATAAGTTAGTTAAATTTGTAATGTAATGTTAGTCTTATAATACATTTTTTTGAGTATATCTTTTTGAAATATATAATAATAGTTAAAAGGTCTTTGGTCTGCTGGTGAAGTTGAAAGGTTCTGAATGAGTCCACCAAGGATCAAGTCTTACTAAATGCAAGGCCCTCGACACAATAAGGGATGAGGTCAGGATCATGCCCAAGATGAATTTGGTAGGATAAAATATTATTGCATTGAATTGAGAATGATGAACACAATAAGGGATGAGGTCGGGATCATGCCCAAGATGAATTTGCGGGTAAAATATTATTGCATTGAATTGAGAATGATGAAGTTTATGAATAAAACTTTGAACAATGTAGAGGATGTGTACATTTAAGAACTGTCTTCTCTACTAACAACTATAATAATTATTTTTAACATTTTGTGAGTTTTACAAATTCATAATACAATACACAAACTAATTTTCAAATGTGTTCTAATGATAGGGACTAACTATTGGTGCAAAAGACTGTCTAATATCTTCCCTAATAACAACTATTTTACTATTATATAATTCTTTAAATAGCATTCTATGAGTTAAATATAGGTTTCATAATACAATATACAAAAACTAATTTTTAAATATGTTATTATAACAATGACTACCTATTAGCGACACTTTTTGTTAACTCTACTTTCAAACATGTTGTAATGGCAACAACTAGTTGCTACATGACACTTGTTCTAGGGTTGGAGCTTACGTTGTGTGACCTTGCTTCCACCCACCCCCTACTGACCTTGGTTATAGCCTTCATGGTTTCATATTTAGATTTTTTTATTGAATGATTTTTTAATTTATATTAGAACTTATCTCATCATACACTTATCTACTTATATTCTCAGGCTTTTAGGTCTTTATTACATATTCTCTTTCTTACACCCCCACCACCCACCCACTCTTGATTGGATCCTCATGTTACTACATATTCCATCATGTATTATCATGGCACCTTCTCCTTGACTGCACTATTCATGCTTATCTTCTATGTTTTGATGTACTTATACACATTGTGGCATGCAATCCCATTATCATTGATTCACTTGAATGACTTTTTACTATAAGGATGGAATCACATTTTATATGGATGCCATCATGTATGTATCTTTTCCTCCATATATTTAGTCATTGATTTTCCTTCTCTTCTAGATACTCTCTATTTCAACTTATCCATGATTCTCACATTGTCTCCATCCCTCCTATGGATAATATTGAAGCAAAATCAATGATTGGATCTATGGAGGAAAATATAATATGTAGTTCAACTTATCCATGATTCTCATGTTGTCTCCATCCCTCCTATTGGTTCTCAAAGTTGTAGATTCCCAAATCCTTAAAGATAGACCATTTATGAATGCCAATGGTGTCAAACTCAGAACAAAAGACCTTCAACTTATTATTAGGCTGGGACAACAATCTCCACCAATTTGATGAGGTTGGGTAATTCCTTCTTCTTTAGGCTTTGCAAGGCCAAGGGGGTGTTCCTTGAGGTCTAAAAAAAAAGACAATTAAAGAGAAATAAAAAGTTTAGACTCAAGGCCCTTAAGAAGCCATACCCAAAATGATATGAACCCCAAGATTTGCCACTATGTTCATGTTAGCATTGACTACATACAGACCTACAAGACCTTGAATAGATAGATAATGATTCACTCTTACCATGCATCAAAATATAACATCTATATTAAATTCCCCAACAAATGAATCCACTTAACATTGCTTATATATGGGTAAGAGGGAGAACATACCAACATGATCCTCTACTAATATTTTAGTTTTGGGATAGCACAAGATATGACACAATTTATAATATTGAATTATACATGCATGGTGAAACCTAAACTACTCATATGTAACTAACAAGAGAGATGGCTATAATAAAAGGTTCTTGGCCCTTTACTAATCAAACCAATGCCTACTTTGTTAGGCAATATGGTCTAAACTTTTGAAGAGGATGAAAACATGTCTACAAATCAACAATGGAACGCATATTACATATACACAACCCCAAAAGATAAGGAAACTTGTAAATGAACAAATTAATTTTAAATTTGAGAGACTACTATACATGATCATATTGAAGGATGGGAAGGTAGAGCACTAGTATCTAAAACAAGCAAAAAGGTTAAAAATAATTGTAAGAAGGTAACTAGAAGTGACATGGTCGGCTATTCTTAAACATCGTCTACTTCAGTTGTCAAAAGTTAATTTTGACCAATAAAAATTGAACAAATATTTACTACATTTTGTTGTGAATGAGTTAAAATTAACATTGATTGTTTGACCATTGAAGTGGATGATATTTAAGTAGACATGATCTTAATTTGGTATGGCACATGGATGTAGTAACCCTAAGAAATTTGGGCCCCACTAATGAAAGCTAATAGAGTAGTAACCAAATGAATACTGAAATGGTAGTACCTCTACCCTCACATGGCGTTGACTGGGAGTTCGGCTTCTCTTCTATTAATTTGTTTATATACACTCTCAATCTCAATATTACATTTTCCTGTGTTGCTGCACAATGGAAGAGGAGGGATATCAAAACAATGACAATGAGCCGCTGCACGTCCTAATGCTCCCGTGGTTAGCCCACGGTCACATCTCCGCTTACGCAGAGCTCTCTATCAGGCTTGCATAGAAAGGCACTAAAGTTTCCTTCTTTTCAACACCACTAAATATAGCAAAAATCAAGCCCGTATTTGCAAGCCGCTAGGTCCCAAGCATTCAGCTACTACAACTACCGTTGCCAAAAGTAGTAGGGCTTCCGCCAGAGATAGAGAGTACCTCAGACCTCCCAATGCATTTGACCCCTCTCTTTAACATAGCAGTGGATGGATTAGAGGCTCCGTTCGAAAAGATTTTGGCGGACATTTGTCCAGACTGCATGATCTTCGACTTTGTGCAGTGGTGGGCGGGGAGAGCCGTCGCCAAATTTGGCGTAGCTTCTATCTTCTTCTCTACATTGGGTGCCACTTTTATCAGCTGGGGTATGCATCCCTTTGTTGATTTTTTTGTAGCTTGGAAGGTGGGCCCGTGTGGAGGGTGGAAGTTGCTTAAGGGCAATTCGAGTTGGATATTTAGCAACAGCATGATTTCTTTTTTATTAATAGAATGTTTCTTGAGTTGTGAGGTGGAGATAACACCAAGAGTGATTTTATGTGTAATGAAAACCAAGTTATGTAAGGAAAGTTTCTTTTCTCTTGCATCAACAGGGCTATATATGTAAGATTGTTGTAGCAACATTTTATTGTATTATGTGTGGAAAGTTTGCTGTTGAGGCTGAATAGAAGATCCAACATTTGCAGGTTTTTCCCCATATTGGGGTTTCCTGGGTATGTTTGTGTTATTGTCTCTTTGTGTATGGCTTCTTGTTATTTTTTTGCTTCCATTGTTATTAGCTGTTAATTAACCCAGAGTATTGATTGTTATAAATCAGATAGAGGTTCTATTCTATGAATTTATTGTGCAATTAATCTGTAACTAGGTTATAAGAAATTAACATGGTATCAGAGCTCTAAACTTTGAATACGAAGCCAAGATTTGTGATGCAGATTTCAGGAAAAAAAAATTTAGATTTTCATCTCCAGTTTCTTCTGTGACTATGGCAACCAGTGTTCGATATGAGGACAGACTTGAGGGTGCGTCTAACTTCTTATAGTGGAAGGTTCGGATTACATCCATTCTCAAGGAGAACGGGTTGTGGATCTATGCTAGTACAAAGGTGACACCACCAACAAATGATTCTGTTGCCTTCGATTCGCATGAAGTCAAGGAGGCCAAGGCTCAGAGGATTATCTTGGATGGGGTAAGAGATCATCTAATTCCTCATCTATTGGGGAAAGACATCGCCAAGGAGATGTGGGATACGCTCACAAAACTTTATCAGAGCGACTATCAGAGTCATAAGATGATGCTGCAAGACAAATTACATAACACCAAGATGTCTAAAGGCGAGAGCATGACCTTTTACTTGTCCAACCTGACATAGGTCAGGGATGAGCTGGCTGCTGTTGGAGAGACGATTGCTGAAGATGAGTTGGTGCGTATAGCCTTGAACGATTTTTTGAAGCACTGGGAAGTGTTTGTCAAGTGTGTTGTTGGCAGAGATCAGCTACCTAATTGGGCGAGGCTTTGGGATGATTTCGTTCAGGAAGAGATCCGCGAAGGTGCTCATCGAGGGGGTCAAGATGAAGAAAATCTTGCTCTTGCAAGTACGGGCAAGCAAAAGTCCAATAAAGGGCAAACGGAAGGTTCTTCCAAGAATGAGAAGAAGAAAGATCTGAGCAAGATAAAATGTTTTTGTTGCCATCAGATGGGTCACTATGCCAGTCAATGTCTGAATAAGAAAAATAAGGACAAGCAGAAGAAGCAAGTTGTTGCCACAGCAGAGGTGGACGAGTTTGCATCACGATTTGAGAATGAGTTTTCACTCATTGCCTGTCTCTCAAGTTCAATTACTAACAGGGTGTGGTATATTGACAATGGGGCTTCTTGCCACATGACGGGAGTAAAATATCATCTACTTCAATAGTCAAAGGTCAATTTTGGCCAATAAAAATAGAACAAATATTTACCACTTTTTGTTGTGAATGAGGTGTAAAATTGCAATTGGTTGTTTGACCATTGAAGTGGATGATATTTAAGTAGAGTGGGTTTAAAAGAACGTGCTTAAGTGGAAAGAGAGGTATGGATGAACTTTTTAATAATTACATAAGTATTATTAATTAAGATCAATTAATTATGGAGTTAGAAGTTAATTTGAATATTGAGTTTAGTAATTAAAATGTTTTAGAATGTAAAACAGTAAGTATATTTAATTCACTGATTAACGAATGCATAAAGATTGATGAAGACCATGAGCTTGGAGCTTGGGGTTTAATTGTGAGTATTAGGCTAGTGATTATCTTAGTATCAACAATTTCTGTTGACTTTTTGCAGGGATGAGTTAGAATATTTGGAACTAATTTCAATCGTGAACTTGTCATTGTTTTTTGTTGATCTATGTTTTTTAGTTTTCCTGATCTATGTATTTTGTTGATCTATGTTCATATAAGTTGGTTCTCTTAATTTTTAAATTATATATTATTTACTTTTTCTTCATTATGTAATTGTAATGGTGAAATTAGCATACTTATGTTATTTTACATTTAGTTTTGTGCCTGTTTTGATGTGAGTGTCTTATGAAGTAACATATTAACAAGTAGCATACTCTTGTGTTAGATTTGATTCATAACTTTGTTCCCTATTCATCTTTATTCTACCCCCATTTCTACTCAATCCCAAACTTTTTAGCACATATCATCAATTTATCCCTTAAAATTATTTTTATGGAATGTAATATGGGATTGATTCAGATGGAATGTAATATGGGATTGATTCAGAACAACTCCATGAAACTTAAAAATAACCATCCAAACCCACAACATCAAATTTAAATTTTATTGTTCCTACTAATTTTTATTAATCATTATGAATGAACATAACACATTACATATACTATGTTGTGATGCATAATACTTACGAGACATTCATATATAGAGATGTAAAAAGGAGGACAAGTAACTTCTAAATTTTTTGTACCATATTTCAAAGGTATGAAGAATCTATACAGGCCTCCCTTTCACATAATGTTCTGCTACTTCACTTCTAAGCCATTGGGGAAACAGTTGTAAGCAGCAAGTACGTTACCAGATTCTTTTTAAGGACATGTTCTATTTTAGATTTAGATTATTCAAAGGCAAGTGGAAGGACAGAAAGTCCAAATTGAAGTCATGATATTTAAGTAGAGCCTTCAATTATATGACCATAATTTTTCTTTTTATTTTTCAGAGAAGTAGCCGCCACGACACGGGAAGAATAAACAAATCTGCACGTTGGATGTTAGTGAAAATAAATATTTTCTTTTAAGGAACGAGAAATCATCTCCAGGTTGGTCGAAAGAGAAATAATGTTTATTTTAAAACAAGGTTAGTGGGCCAACACAAAAATAATAATAAAAAATAAAAAATTTGTCAACTGAATGAAAGAATCATTAGCCGAGTTTGGTACAACTATTCCAACAGAAGAGTTGAAATAGGAGCACAACCACATGAAGGCAAGTGGATATATTCATCAGTATTGATAAACGCACATTAAAATAGGCAGACTTTGAGTTGTACACCTAGATATATTCAATACTGATGAATACTGAAAGCGATGAGGGCTTTGTACGATGGAAACAAAAGGCTCGAATTGATTGATTGGGGAATTATTAATAGTGAATATTAATTATAGGTTCTTTATTACGAAGTCCCTTATACAATGGGTACAGGATTCTCAAAGCCTCACAAGCTCTATTAAGGTTTGTCAAGGTTAATACTAGCACTTGCACTCATAGGAGGTTTAAGGTATAGGTCGATAGAAAATTGAAAGTAACATTTAACTAGCATATTTATATTTAAAAAATATATGCCTATTTCCATCTATGTGAGGTAAATTGATTAAAAAATAGGATCTCGGCTTACATTACATATATTTTATAAATATAAGTATGCTAGTAGTATCTAGAGCCGCAAGGTTAATTCTAACTATATTATATAATTATAAGAATTATTATAATTAATTATAATATAGATTAGATATATTATTATAATACATTATATAATATTTATAATAATAATTATAATATATAATAATTAAAATTATATATTATATTATATAATTATATTTAATAGAATTAAGGGTTAAAATTAGGGTTAGGGTTAGTGCTTAGGTTAGAATTAGTGGTTACGATTAGTATTAGAATTAGGGCGACAATTAGTGTTAGGGTTAGGGTTAGGGATATAATTAGGGTTAGGGTTAGAATTATGGTTAGAATTGGAGTTAGGGTTAGCGTTAGTGTTAGAATTAAGGTTAGGGTTAGCATTAGAAATATAATTACGGTTCAAATTAGGGTTGGGATTATGGTTAACATTAGGATTAGTGTTAGTATTAGAGTTACGACCAAAATTATGGTTAGAATTATGTTAAATAGGGATAGATTTAGAAATATGGTTATATTACATTATTATTTATTATATTATTATATTATATATTATAACATAAATAAGAACACTTAGTTGATTTCAATGGCCCATAGATAGTTGTCCATTTTCTTGACAACTTTAACCAAACTCAAAATCACAACTTCTTCTATGTATTGGAAGCAAAACAATGAAATCTAAACTTAGTTGCTCTTAGAATTTGCTAATTAATTTTGAGTGCTACGTCTTCCATGTGGATTTGATATGTGTAGTTTGATTTGAACTAATAAAATGCATGCTTGAGTAACTTAGGGTTATGTGTAGTGTTAGATATAGGGTTATGAGTAACTTAGGGTTATGGTAAGTGTATGAAATTGTCTTTGTACAAATAACAAATAAAATCAACAAAGTTTATTAACAAAAATATATGTGGAGAATCCCTTTGGGGAAAATAACACCAACAAAGAGCTCCAAGTATATATTCATTTATATAAATAGCATTTGAGATATACAAGATATTCTTTTTATGCCTTATTGTACTCTGCTTAGGTCTACTCTATTTGCTATGCTCTACTTTGCTTTGTTTTCTCTACTCTGCTCTACTCTAATCCGATGAGTTTGTTCTACTCTTCTCTACTCTACTCTATTTTCTCTGTTCTCCTTTGCTCTACTATGCTCTATTATGTTCAGTTTGCTCTATTTTTCTCTACTCTGCTCTACTCTACTCTGCTATGTTCAGTTTTCTTTGCTCTGCTTTGTTCTGCTATACTCTGCTCTTCTTTGTTCTACTCTACTCTGCTCTAGTCTACCATACTCTACTCTGTTGTACTCTACTCTTCTCTGGTCTGCTCTATTCTACTCTACTCTGCTCTATTCTACTATACTCTGCGTTGTTCTACTTTGCTCTGCCCTGCTTTGCTCTACTCCACTTTGTTCTACTCTGTTGTGTTCTAATAATTTTAGTCTTTCTCCTTCAGCTTTTCTCTTACCAAGTTGTTTTCCCTTTTTCATTTTTTCATAATGATCATATGTAAATGGTGGAATTATTCTAAGACCTTGTAATGATTTTACATGAGATATAGCCACAAATGTTAAAATCCTATTCTTTATTTTTTCCCTACGTCAATTGTGGCTTTTGAAAGAGTCAAACTTTGTGATTTGTGTATTGTTAATGCCCAAGCCAATCTTAAGGGTATTTGGATTGTTCGGCCCCTTTGTATTGGTGTAATTGGAACTGTACATGGAGATTGATCTTCAAATGGTATCCCTATATAATTATCAAACTCCACCATAACATATGTTGGTGGTTTAGGTGGTGCACATCCAGGTTTGTATACTATTTTTTGAACATACCTTGGAGATCCATTTACAAGGCCTACTTCTATCCAAAGATTAGAAGTTAACATGACTCTTGCATCCTTAGAAAGTAATAACTCCATATCAATTTCCTCAATCTGACTTGCTTCTGTCACATTGACACTACCCACTCTTGTTGCAATGCTATGTGCAACTGGATGCCTCAATGAGAATATTTTTGTTGTTGTGACTATGCACATTATCATTTGTGGTAAACAAATGAATAGTACTATCAAATTCTTCATTGGTTGGTGTATCTATGCAAACATTAGTTCTTGTCATGAGCAACTTCCAGTCATCAATAGTTGGTTTTGTGTCTCTTAGATTTGTCAAAAGTTGATGAAATCTTTGTTGTTCAATGCTTTCTCCTTCTTGTCTAAATATTTTATCCAAAGTAATGACTTTGAATTCTTCCCATAATAGTTTACCACGTCCATTACTATCATTTGGAGGTCTATCATTAATAGGAGGTAATTGACCTAAATCTCCAACCAGAATCATAGATACACTTGCAAAATATTGGAAAATGATGGCCTTCATTAGTGTATACTATTAATTGTTAGATTTAATAATAATCAAGTATATGTTTTAAAATAGGGAAAAATGTATATCTTCATCAAAAACACATATGTATACCTCCAAAACTCATGTCTGCATTTTCAGGGAATGCCTGACGAAGTCGACAGTTCACCTTCTCCAGCAAATTTTGTCCAATGAAGCTCATTTCATCAATCAAAATGTACTTTATGTGTCGTAACTACTCTTGGAAATTTGTGAGTCTTGCTCCTTCTAATTGACTAAAATCTGTGATTGGGATTTGAAGTACTGAATGGATTTTTGAGGCTCCAATATTGAATGTTGCAACTCCTGTTGGTGCAAGTAATAGAAGTGGAGTATGCCCTAGGAATGCTGCATTTTGAAGAGCTTGATTGATAGCACCAATTAGATATGATTGATAGTACCAATCAAAATTTCAAATGACAAATACAAGGATAACAAAGGTAAATCATTCAAGAGAAGTTATTATGTTAAAGAAGATGAAAGCATATCTGATGATGAGTCTGACTACCTAGATGATGAAAGTGATGAATGCTTGTTTATGGCTTTGAATGTTGGAACTAATTCTAGACTAATCCTAAAAGATGCATAGAGGAAATTGCTTCAGAAATAGGGCACAACTTTGAAGGAGCTTTGGTAACTACTTTTCATGCAAGAGAAGAGGAGAACTACTAGTTAATTGATAGTGGATGTTTAAATCATATGACTGGTGATAAGAATAATTTTGTGAAGCTTGATAATTTTGATGGAGGTTTTGTTAAGTTTGGAGATGATGCATTTGCTAAGATCTGTGGAAAACCTATTTAATCAATTTTGATGGCAAGTACAATACGGATGATGTTCTTTATGTCAAGGGTCTCTGACATAATCTTTTAAGTGTGGGACAAATGTGTAGCAGAGGATATAACCTTGTATTTTAGGATGGTGGTTCTGAAATTAGAAAAGAAAACTCTGGAACTCTGGTTGCTACAGGAACACGGACAAAAGGAAATATATATCAGCTCAAACATGTATTAACAAGAAGAAGTATTGCCATGGTAGATGAACAGGTAAATTTGTGCTTATTATCTAAAATAGAACCCAAAACAGTGATTGAAGCATGTAAAGATGAGCACTAGATCAAGGATATGGAAGAAGAATTGATGTAGATTGAGAAGAATCAGACTTGGGAAGTTGTCCCAAGACTAGTAGACAAAAATGTGATAGGAACTAAATGGGTCTTCTGAAATGAATTGAATGAGAATGGAGAAGTCAGAAATAAGCCTAGGCTTGTGTGTAAAGGCTACTCACAAGTGGAAGGAATAGATTATGAGGAAACGTTTACTCCAGTGGAAATATTGGAGGCCATTAGAATGTTCTTGGCCTTTGCAGCTCATAACGACTCCAAAGTCTATCAGAGGGATGTAAAATCTACATTCTTGAATGAAGAATTGGAAGAGAAAGTATACATTGAACAACCGGAAGGCTTTCAGTTATCAGATGATCTGAATATTGTCTACAGATTGAAGAAGGCATTGTATGGACTCAAACAAGATCCCATAGTTTGGTATGCAAGGCTATATAGGTACCTGTTGCAGCTAGGTTTCAAAAAGGGCATTACAGATAGCAATTTGTATTTCAAAGTTGAAGAAGATCAAATCCTGATTGTGGAAGTATATGTTGATGATATAATCTTTGGAGGTAATGAAGGTATGTGCAAGAAGTTTGCAGAAAAGATGTAGAAAGAATTTGAAATGTCAATGTGTGGGGAATTGAATTTCTTCCTTGGGTTACAAATCAATCAATTAGAAAAAGGTATTTTCATTTCATAGTCAAAGTATGCTAAGGAAATGTTGAAGAAGTTTGGAATGGAAGACTCCAAACTGGTGTGTACTCCTAAGACTACTGGTTGTAATTTAACCAAAGATGATGAATCTCCTAAGGTTGATCAGAGAAAGTACAGATCAATGATTGGTGGACTATTTACCTGACTGCTACTAGACTAGATATCATGCATGCAATTTCCCTTGTGGCTAGATTTCAAGCAGATCCCAGAGAGTCACATGTTTTAGCAGTAAAGAGGATATTCAGATACATGAAAGGCACTCTAGAGTTTGGCCTATGGTATCCCAAGGATACTAATTTCTCCTTGAGTGCATATATAGATATAGATTGGGCAAGATGTACAGATGATAGAAGGAGTACAAGTGGTGGTGCTTTCTTTCTGGGAAGTAGACTTGTCTCATGGTTAAGTAAGAAGGAGGACTCGATGTCATTATCTATTACATAGGTAGAATACATTGCAGCAACATCTTGCTACACACGTGTTATGGATGAAGTAGACATTGAAGGATATCAAAGTGTCATATGACGAACCTATTCCTATCTTATGTGATAATACAAGTGCTATCAACATTTCAAAGAATTCAATAATGCATTCAAGGACAAAGCATATTTCAATCTGGTAACACTTACTAAGAGAGAAGGTTACAGAGAATGAGGTGAAATTAGAGTATGTGCCCACCAAGGATCAAGTTGCAGACATCTTTACAAAGGCTCTCCCTAAGGACACTTTTGAGTATCTCCAGCAAAAGTTAGGGGTTATTGCCTCTCCTTTTAACTAGATGCATAAGTGTGTGCATTTATCCAGGAAGCATTTCAAGATACATACTTAGTCCTGGACTAATTTTGAAGGATACCTCTCAAGGGGAGTAGGTAGTGGTACTATTGGTTGGTGTAGTCAGATGGAGCATATCTTATGACCTTAAGGGGGAGAGTCTAGAAAATTGAGAGCAGTTGAAATAGAGCAAGTACTTGTTGGTGTTGTAGTTATTGCCATTTTCCATTGATGTCAAAGGGGAAAAGAGTTAGAGTGGCTAAAAAACCATAGTACAGGAGAGTGTGTCAAGAGTAAGAGTTGCTCCAGTCAGGGGGAGTACTACTGAGCTACTGATTGATTGCTGTAGGTCTTGATGGTTTTTCAAAGAGTTGGTGTTGCCATCAATGACAAAGGGGGAGATTTAATATAGGAGAATCCCTAGTTCAAGAGCAATCTTGCATCAACCAAAAATATTTGCATTTTAATTTGTTTGCATTTTAGTTTGTTTCTTTTCATTTTTCAATTCAGTTCAGTCAAGTTTAGTCAGTAGAAGTTTTTATAATTCAGTCTGCATTCTACTACAGTTGCATTTCAGACCTCGTGGAGCTAGACTTAACATCTAGACACAATCATGCACATCATATCCAAATCTTAGATAATTTGGATCAGGTACTAGAAAGATATCGCTATTAGAAGATTGATTATTTTCACAGAACAAAGCATCTTGACAGTCTCAGACAACCAGTTAAAGGAGAAGAACCACGGAGTAATTCACAACTCGTGGAGCTAAATTACACATCATTCAATGTTGTTTGGTTTGTGACCAACCTTCCTTGAGATCCACACACCATTCCATTAATTTGTGGAGGAGTTCTACTCAATTAGGTCTGACCTATCCATGTACACACGTTACAAACTCTTCATTAGAGTTTGTGACCTTCCTTAGTTGACGCGGAGGAATCTTATATTCTAGAGATGATATATATTGATGTAATAGATGCTTAGGAAAGGGGGATTTGTTATTTGATCATTAGTTCATAGTTGATAGTTTGAATTCTTTGCGAAGGAGCTTCAAAGCTAAATCCTGTGCATATTCTGTAATTTTGAAGTCAGGCCTGTGAGCCCTAATTGTAAGCCCACATGTTGGTGGCCAATTTGTACTTGAATTATATGATATACTAAATGACTAAACCTGCATTTTATTTAGATCTTTGAGTTGTTTGCATTATTTTTACTCTAGTTTCATGGTTTGGACAATTCACTTTGAGGACCCTCCTAACCATGATTACATCAAATTGTATCAGAGAGAAAGTTCGTATCTTTGGGAGTGAATTGAGTGAAGTTAGTGAAGGAATTCTCTAAGATCTTTCTATGAATAGATCACTGAATCTGAGGCAGGTTACTTGCGTTGCAACCAATCACCGATTGTGAGGCAGTTGTCACCTTGTAGCCCGATTGCCGAACTTGAGGTAGTTTGCACTTGATCCTAGGAAGATGCCACTGAGGAGAATCCCTGTTGTTGGAACAATGGCTAGTAGAATGGATGAGATGATGGAGTTGATGAAAACCATGTGATTTTTCTTGGATGATGTTCAAGAAGACAGGTGAAGAGGACTTACACCTCAATCTAATGTTGAAAGTGATGATGATGAGGAATTTCAATCCGCTGATCAAACTGAAGAAACCATAGGAGATGAAGAAGAAGAAGAATTAGATAAAGTCAAGATGTTGTGAGCTATTTTAAAGATTGGAAAAAGACCTAGAGTTGATGTACCGAATTATACTAGCAATTTGAATCTTGAAGAATTAATTGACTGGATAAATGACATGGAAGAATACTTTGAGTATGAAGAAATTGAAGATCTGAAGAAGGTGATATTTGCAAAGACAAAGCTAAAAGGACATGCTGCTATATGGTGGAAAGAAGTTCAGTTGGATATAAACAAAAGAGGAAAAGAAAAGATTATAAAGTGGGACGGGATGGTGGCAAAATTGAAGAACCAGTTTATACCTGCTGACTATGAGTTAGAATTGTTTAAGAGAGTGCAGAACCTAAGACAAAAGGAGAAATTTGTGAAGGAATACAATGAAGAATTTCATAAGATGATCATAAGGACATGACATAGTGAAGCAAGCAAGGAGAAAGTGGCTAGATACATCAATGGGCTGAGATTGAACATTCACGAAGAATTGAGTTTGGTAAGGATGACAACATTGGAAGAAGCATATCAATTTGCCCTAAAGGTTGAAGAGAAGTTGAATAAGAGGCATGATAAAAAATAGAGAGGCAGAGGAGGTAAATTTCAAAGAGGTAGAACATTTTCTGAAAGAGAGAGGTCATATGCATAGTAGACCAAACAAGAGAACATAGTCAAGAAAGAAGATAGAGATAACAATGCATATCAAGGAGATGACAAAACTTTCTACTGTAGAGGAAACCCTAGTACATACCAGAGTGAAAGATACAGAAGAGAAGGAAGAGGAACTGATAGGAGAACATTCAAAGGAACTTGTTTTAAGCGTGGAGGTGGACACAGAGCATATGAATGTCATCAAGGAACTATAAGAAAGAAGATAGAGAACAATGGAAGAGCAACCTATGTGGAAGAAGAACCTGTTGGATCACCTAGTTTAGTTGGTAAACCTCAGAAAGGAGAATCAATTGTCATGAGGAGAGCACTATTTCAAGTAAAGACATATGAAGAACCACTGCAGAGGAAAAGTTTGTTCCGAACTAGATGCAAATCAAGAGGTAAATGTTGTAAAGTTGTAATTGATAGTGGTAGTTCTAATAACCTAATTTCAGAGATGGTGACTAAGCTAAAGTTGGAAAGATTGAAACACCATAAGCCCTATCAGATAGCATAGATTTAGGATGATCATAAGATACTGGTGAGTGAACAATGTTTGGTAAAATTTCATATTGGATCTTATCATGATGAAGTATTGTGTGATATTATGCCTATGGATGTATGTCATATCTTGTTGGGTAGACCTTGGCAATATGATAGGAAAACTATACATGACGAGAGAAATAATACATATACTATAACATCAAATGGAAAGAGAATTACCTTGATTCCTTTGGAAGATGATCCTAAGAGTGAAATATGTGGGAATGCTAGAATCTGTTTGGTAGATGGAAGAAAATTGCTGGATGGTTTGAGACATGAGAATATGTGTTATGCTTTGATTCCTAAGAAGCATGAAACATTGAATGAGACTAAAGAATCACAACCGGAGGAGATAACTGAGTTGCTGACAGAGTATGAAGACATCATTGTAGACACCCAAAATTGGCCCATTTCACCACTTAGGTATTCATTGCATTTTTCGCACTACATACATTATTTTGTCTAACACACTTGTAATAAAAAATCTCATTTTCTTCTATATCTCCATAATTAATTAAATAAATTTTATTTATTTAATTAATCTTCTTATTTCTTATATTTTCCATTAATAATTAAATAATTTTAAATTATTTAATTATGTCATCTTTCTTCTGAGAAAATAAACAGTCTATATTTTATTTATTTCCCCTATCATGCAAATAAATTAAATAAATTTAATTTATTTAATTTATATTTGCTTTCCTCCACTGTCGATCTCCCCTTTCATCCTACGCTATTGATCACTAACCTTCCAAGAATAAATGCCCTAATTTCTCTCATTTGAAAGAGCTAATTTCTCTCATTTTGGAGAGCTAATTTCTCTCATTTTAGAACGGCTAATTTCTCTCACTTGGAATAGATAGTCACTTATTTAGAACTCTAGTTTCTCATTTTAAACTCTTGTCTCATTTATTTTCAAAAAAATGGCATTTTGGCTCTCTCTCTCATGTGAAAGGGCATTTTGAAGAGAAAAAATTGAAATTAATCACATCTATTCTCTCTATCTTTGCATGCATGGCATCTTTTGAGCACCTCTGAACACAATCATGGCAGCTTCATCGATTTTGGTTTGCATGTCGAAGCAATCCACACTCAAACCAAGAAATCACATCATATGGGTGTTTGTTTAATTTGCGTGTTATTTTTATCATCTAGATTTGATTTCTTAAAGGTGTTAGGGTTAGATCTAGTTTTGGATTGTTTAATCTAGATTTTCCCCCATCACAATCATATTAGATAATGTACCTGAAAGATTGCCACCAATCAGGAGTATCAGTCATCACATGGATCTTATACCTGGAGCTAGTTTGCCTAACAAAGTAAAACACAAAATGACACCGACAAAGAGTGAAGAACTGAATAGATAGATACATGCGTTGTTGAGAAAAGGTTTAATTAGAGAAAGTTTGAGTCCTTGTGCAGTACCTGTAGTGCTAGCACCAAATAAGGATGGAGAATGGAGAATGTGTACAGACTCTAGAGCAATCAACAAGATCATAGTTAAGTATGATTTCCTTTACCTAGGATGGATGATATCATGGATTGTTTGAGTGGAGCAAAATATTTCACAAAGATAGATTTGAAGAGTGGATACCATCAGATCAGAATGAGAGAAGCAGATGAATGGAAGACTACTTTTAAGACAAATGAAGGGTTGTAAGAGTGGTTAGTGATGCCCTTTGGATTGACAAATGCACCGAGTACTTTCATGAGATTAATGAATGAAGTTTTGAATAAATTCTTGGGTAAGTTTGTTATTGTATACTTGGATGATATTCTAATTTTTAGTAAGACAAAAGAAGAACATATGTGGCACCTAAGACAAGTACTATAGAGACTGAGAGAAGAGAAATTGCTGATAAACATCAAGAAATGTAGTTTCATGAAGGAAGAATTGGTATACTTAGGATTTGTGATTTCTACGGAAGGATTGAAGATGGACCCTGAGAAGGTGAGAGCAATTGTTGAATCGCCTACACTGGAGAGCATTGGAGAAGTCAGATCATTTCATGGATTGGCTATACAGATCATCAAGCTTTGCAATATTTGAACAGTCAAGGAAAGTTGAATCAGAGACATATGAGATGGGTAGAATTCATGCAGAGTTATACTTTTCTATTGAAGCATAGGAGTGGAAAATCAAACAAAGTTGTAGATGCCCTGAGTGGGAGAAGAAACTTGTTGACAACGATGAGAGTTGAAGTGATAAGATTTGATGAATTGATATGAAGAAGATCTTGATTTTGCAGAACCTTGGAAAGAATGTAAGGAACTTGTTGCGATAGATAGAAGTAAATGGTTGGACTATTTCATCCAAGAAGTTATGTTGTTCAAGGGAAATTAGTTGTGCATACCTAGAAGTTCCATGAGAGATAATTTGATCAAAGAAAAACACAGTGGTGGATTGGCAGGACATTTCAGCATTGATAAGACAATGGCTTTGGTAAGTGAAAGTTACTTTTGGCCTCAGATACATTAGGATGTTAGAAAATTTTTGCAGAGTCGTAGAGTTTGTCAAGTTGCAAAAGGGAGTAGTCAAAATATTGGATTGTATAAACCTTTGACAGTACTAGAGAGACCTTGGGAAGACATAAGCATGGATTTTGTAATGGGATTGCTGAAGACACAGAGAGGACATGATTCGATATTTGTAGTAGTGGATAGATTTTCAAAGACGACACATTTCATACTTTGTAAGAAGACAACTGATGCAGTGGATGTAGATGACCTATTTTCCAGGGAGATTGTGAGATTGCATGGAATACCTAAGAGCATAATTTTAGATAGAGACACAAGATTTCTTGGATATTTTTGGAAGACACTTTGAAAGAAGATGAAGACAAATTTGAAGTTAAGTTCAACATTTCATCCATAGATTGATGGACAGATAGAGGTAGTGAATATGAGTTTGGAAAACTTGTTGAGATGTTTGGTTGGAGAGAAGGTAGGAAGTTGGGATTTGATTCTTTCACAAGCAAAGTTTGCATAAAATAATTCAGTGAATAGGAGTACCAGAAGAAAACCTTTTGAGATTGTTACCAGAGTAAACCTTAGAGGAGAAGCAAAGTTGAGAGATATTAGTATGGAAGATAAGAGAAGTGCAGAAGCAGAAGAATTTGTAGAACATATGGAGATAGTGCATAATCAGGTGAAGAAACATTTGGAAGAGATGAACAAGTATAAGGAGAAGGCAGATGAGAAGAAGAGACACAAAGAATTTGTAGTTGGAGATGAAGTGATGGTATACTTGAGAAAATAAAGATTTCTAGTTGGGACATATAACAAGTTGAAGATGAAGAAGTTTGGACCTTGTAGGATACTCAGAAAGTTTGATTCAGGAAATGCATATGAAGTGGAGTTACCAGAGACATTGAGTATATCACCTATTTTCAGCATTGGAGACCTATATCAGTATCATGAACCAGAGTTCAGTGACAAAATTGAAGAAGACTTGAAGAAGCAGTTACCACAACAAGCACCAGAGTAGATTGAAGATATTTTGGGTAGCAGAGTTAGACACAACGCCAGAGGAAGGCAATACAAAGAATATCTTGTGAAGTGGAAAGGTAGATTGGAAGAAGATTCATCATGGGTTTCTCAGGCTAAGGTGGACGATCTTAGTTTTTCTCTAGCCCCAGCAAAGTGAGGGACGAGCACTTTTTCAATAAACTTGGATGGCTAATGCAGGAGCATTCCTGGTTTAAGAGTAATCTTGCATTAACCAAAAATATTTGCATTTCAGTTTGTTTCTTTTTATTTTCTAGTTTAGTTCAATTAAGTTCAGTTAGTAGAAGTTTCTATAATTCAGTCTACATTCTACCGCAGTTGTATTTCAGACCTCGCAGAGCTGGACTTAGCATCTAGACACAATCATGCACATCATATCCAAATCTTAGATCATTTGGATTAGGTACTGGAAAGATATCGCTATCAGAAGATTGATTATTTTCACAGAACAGAGCATCTTGACAGTCTTAGACAATCAGCTAAAGGAGAAGACCTGCAGAGCAATTCACAACTCGCGAAGCTAAATTACACATCATTCAACATTGTTTGGTTCATGGCCGACCTTACCTAAGATCCATACACCATTCCATTCATTTGCAAAGGAGTTCTACTCAATTATGTCTGACCTATCCGTGTATGCACGTTACAGCTCTTCATTAGAGTTTGTGACCTTCCTTGGCCAACACGAAGGAATCTTATGTTTAAGAGATGATATATATTGATGTAATAGATTCCTAGGAAAGAAGGATTTGTTAGTTGATCATTAGTTCATTGTTGATAATTTGAATTCTTTGTGAAGGAGCTTCAAAGCTAAATCTTGTGCATATTTTGTAATTGTGAAGTCAAGCATGTGAGCCCTAATTGTAAGCCTGCATGTTGCCAACCAATTTGTACTTGAATTCTATGATATAATGAATGACTGAACCTGCATTTGCTTTAGATCTTTGAGTTGTTTCTGTTGTGTTTACTCTAGTTGCACAGTCTGGACAATTCACTTTGAGGACCCTCCTAACTGTGACTGCATCAAGATTGTTGGAAACTTGCTGGTGTTGTCATTGATGTCAACCTCCAGTGGATGGTTCACTTGGTTTCCAAGTGCTTTTGAGAAAATTTGATAAAAAAGGTGTGTAGTGTGACAAAAGTGTTCTCAGTGTTATGCTTCGCATTTATTCCTAGTTGAAGATATACTTGTACGGTTTGGAAGTGTTGACTAGAGGTGTTCAGAGGTGTTATATCCAGAGTTTCAAGTTCTAGATCGTGTGGAAGTGAAATATGTGTTTAACAGAGTGTTTGCTTATGTAGAAGATTGTCTGGGAGAAATGAGATTGCTTCGTATTTCTTTGCATTGAGGTTTCTTTTCCTACAGATCTAGGGATGTGCTTATACAGTCAACATATAACTTCCCTTGAAGTACCTAGTGATGGATTGCTCCGCAAGTTTATTTATTGTGTTGGTGTTTAGAGGTAGTGGATCCTAATGTGCAGATTGAAGACATTCTTTATTTTAGTAGGTTGCAGAAGTGTTGCAAAAGATTCTAATGGTGTTGAATGTTATGAAAGGTGTGTGGATGTTGTAGACTGGCTCTTTTTGATCCGCATGATGGTTTTGGACTTGGAGAAGTGTGGATGTGATTTTTATCTCATGTTTGGCCAACTTGGCATGCTAGCACTATGCGCGGAGGTACCTCATGGATTATGGATGTGATGAGTAGCTTGGTGATATAGATTTGAGTCCTAGTTAACCCTTGATGTGGTCCACTTTCACTTCTTTCCACTGTCGAAGTGTTTAGTTATGATCTAATTGGTGTTGCACATTTGAGGTGTACACGCTTCATTAGGACTGACCTAATTGAGATAGGTCCTGGTTGTAGATGGTATAAATGCAAAATGAATTTGAGTGGAGCAAGGTAGAGAAGAGGATGCAAATTTGAATCAAGGGTAGTGAGTTATGTGTGAGCTTAAATGCTTATGACTCTAAAATGTAGTAAGCAGAAGGTGTCTACATTTTTAGTGTGCTTGAAGTTGCTGGAAGCAATGAGCCAAAGGTTACTGATAGCAAGGAGTGGTAGTGGTGGATTTCTCCTATTGCTTTGAGATAGTTAATCTCTCTATAACACTCTTCTTCTTTCTTCTCTCTTTTGGACAGTGAGCCCTTCTTTTGGTAGTGAGCCTTTCTTCTAGGCAGTGAACCTATTTGATTTTGGTTTTGTTATTCATATATATGTGAGCTAATCTTCACCATGGTTTTTCCCTTCTTGGGTTTTCCATGTAAATCTAGTGCTCTTGTGTGTTTGAATGTGCTTGCATTGGTGCTTCATATGTTTACATTCTGCTAATACATAATAAGAGGTTGATGTTTGGAATTGCTTTGAGGGTTTAATGTTTTAGTGTACAACTAATTCAGCCCCCTCTCAGTTGACCTGTGCATTCTAACACTTTTTTTTCATTTCAGTTACAGTTCAATGATTTGTAGTTTCAACATTTTCTACCGCATTTTACCGCATCTTCATTTTAGAGCTCGTGGAGTAGGAATCATCTTCTATGCCATGTCAAATACATCATACTAATATTTCAAGAGATTTGGATTCGTCTACAGAAAGTTATCTCTATCAAAAGATCATTAGTTTTCACAGAGCAGAGCATTCATGCAGTTGGTTGAGAGCAGAAGGTTTGCAGAGCACTTCCGTGAGATGCGGAGCCTAATGGAGCATATCATAAGGCAAATAAGGACTAGATAGACCTTCCTTGGGGTTCACACAAATTTCATTCATTTGTGGAGCAATACCTTGAGTTGTAGGCCGAACTACATGTTACATCATTCATTGGAGTTGTAGCCTCTTGAGTCCAACGCAGAGGATTCTTTTAGCTAGAGAATGATATATATACATCTCTTAGATGCATTAGGAAGTTAGTTAGAAAATATGTTAATAGAGATAGTTAGATTCTTTCCAGAAGGCACTTCAATGCCATCTCTTTCATTTCTGTTATAACTCAAAAAGTAGGCTTGTGAGCCCTTGATTGTAGCCTGCATGTTGCCGACATATAAGCATTGTGATTATCTGATATATTGAGCATTTGGATCTTCCATTGCATTATTTTATTGTGTTGTTTTCGTTGTGTTTACTCTTGCTACATGGTTTGGACAATCCTTTCTTAGGACCCTCCATCTGTGACTACACCAGGGGTGGAGGTGGAAAAACCAACCAGTAGGGAGAGACCACCAAATGATCTAAACATAGTAAATGCAACTGCCTTGTAGGATGCTGACACCTCAAATGACCCACTCACCTAATTAAACTTTTAGAAAAATAAAGACCAGGAAACAACTAATTAAGATTGTGAGAGTAAAATAAATAAATAATAACAAGATATTACCGGGCAAATATGCAAGCATGCACCAATAGAGCAACATGGAGACAAGAGATTTTGAAGGGGGAAAAAGCAAAGAAAAAACCCCCATAGATTAAGAAAGATGGGATGAAGCCATGAAATAAGAATATTACAAAGAGAGGGAGGAGCTCCTCAAGAAATGAACGAGAAATAGAAAAGTGGAGAGATATATGAAATGAGAAGAGAGAACCTCTATAAATAGAGGTGAGAGGGGAGTTGTATTCAACTCCCATATGCCACCTTTCATGTGGGTGAGAGCCATGTGTAAACCTCATAAGGAGGTAACTAAAAATATCAAATATTCCTCCAAGAGGAATAATAACGTGAGTTATCCTCACACATGTGTGAGGATACTCACATAAAACAAAGATACATTGTATTTAATAATACAAGTATACAAAGAAATAATTTAATGATCTTTACTAAAGTAAGGATTTAAGTATCCTTAACCAAGTAAAGATTAACATTTTTAATATAAACTCACTTTATTTAACGGAAGCAAGTTTAATAAAAGTGTAGGAAAAACCTAGGAAAAAAAAAAACCCACTAGGAAAATAAAACCTACATTAACATTTACTAAATAATACCCAACATTATTTTCTCTACAAAATGCAACATAAACTAAAATTCCTCAACATTATTTTCTTTTTTAAAGTACAACATAAACTAAATTTCTCAGGCATAATGAAAATATTCACCATTATCAAATAAAACTTAAACTTCACTTATTTTCAAAGGTGTTGATGTTTACATAGACCAAAAAAAATCAAAAGTGATCTTGTTGTAAGCCAATACAACTCTAAAGTAAAATAATTCCCACTTAATCATATTAAATATTTTTAAAAAATATATAATAAAAATTATATACTTAAAGAGTCCACAAAGAGTACACAAAGAGTCCATAAAGAATTTACTTAATCAAACCTTATTGAGTGAAAGGTTTGTAACATTTTAAATAGATGAAGTTAGAATCATGTCTCAAATGACTTTGGCAAATGGATATCCCTCAATCCTTAATTTTTAACTTTAAAAAATTAATTATTCATTCAATTTTAATTCATTCTCTCAATACCAATAAATTGCATATATATATATATATATATATATTCAAAAAAAATTATATTAATTAACATAAAATTAATACATAAATTAATTATATTTTAATTATTTGATTAAATTCAAATCAAACTAACTCATTGAACATTCATTTAAGACAATATACATAACAAGTCCTATTTACATATAAACTCAATAAAACATTATTTTTTATATCTAGTAATTATACAAGTGCAATTATGAAACTTTGCAATTACACACAGCTTGGCTGAATGAAGTGATGTCGACGTCATAAGAGTAGATTTGGATGGGGAGATTATTATTAGCTTTGGTTTTATTCCAATAAAACCAATGTTAAATATACTTTTAACTGTGAATCAATGTGAAATAATAACACAATACGTTATATAATAAACATATATAAACATTTTTAAACTTTTTTTTTAAATCTAAATAATTAATGACAATTTTCAAAATAAAAAAACTGAACCAAAGACAAATTATGCCTAATCTCAAATTGAATAAATGAGCTGCTACAACTGCCCTCTCAAGCTTATCTCTATGTGAGAATTATTAACTTTGATTTTATTCCAATCTTCCCCGCCTTCCTTTAACCTCTTCTCTAACTCACCACTTATCTTCCCCACCACCTCTATCCACTTTAATTTTCTCAACCACTCCAATCCCTCTGGAACTTTCTTCACCCCCGAACAATTAACTATCACTAGACATTCTAGACGTTGCATCACTCCATCCTCCAATGCTGGCAACTCCTCCAGAAGAGGGAAGTCTTGAATAAACCTAAGCAGTTTTGGAAATCCCCCACACTCTCCAAACCTTTTTGGCAATTCTCTACATCTCAAATCACCCCCTAAAACCAATAATCGTAAGTTGGGCATGTTTTGGAACGACGGATAATCAGTGCACTCATTCAATGCAAGTTCTGTCAGATTTACCATACCACATATCCATCTTGGCACAGAGAAACGACCAAGAAAAAGTTGTTGAAGATCTTTCATAACATTCATTTTCTCTGGGAATGTTGGAAGATTGGATTCTTCTATATCACCCTCCGTTGCACGAATGCAATTCTGTACATGAAGAATTCTAATTTTCACCAGACGCTCAAGGATACCATCTTCTACACTTCTCAACCCACCTTCTTCTTGTAAAGGAAAACTTATTTCCTAGAGATTGACCAAATTGCCAACGTCTTCATCATTTACGAATTCGTTCTCTTTAATAGAGAGTGGGATGTTATGTGATCTCAACGTCCTCAAACTCGAGAGCTTTGATATTTCCTTGGGATATGACTGTTACTAAGTTCTTCTGAGCAGTCTGTTAAGGATTAAGATTGTCTAGAAAATGATAGAATGTTTCTAGAGCCTTCCACAAGCTAGAACATTCCTGGAGCTATTATAGAAAAGAATATTCTAAGATATGTTCTAGAAAAGAACATTCCAAGTTTAAGAGTTTTCTAGAAAGTTAGAAGCTTCCAGGGTTCAAAGGTTCTATAGCTATATATATGTGATTGGAGAGAGCTGTTGGGTAGAACCTTTAGATGGTTGCTGGATACAACATCTAGATAGCTACTAGACACAGCATCTGGATAGCTGCTAGACATAGCATTTCGATGTAATGTATTGAAAGCTAGATAAATATATTCATGAGTTATCTAACTTTGTTTTGCCCTACGTTTGCTATGTTCATTGTTGTTATGTTTTGCCTTGTTTGTCTTGTGTTGATCACTGTTGTTATGGTTTTCTAAGTGTTTTTGGGCCTGTTCTTACATGGTATCAAAGCCAGGTCATAGGTTCGAATCCCCTTGGGTAACGCTGAGGGGGGATTGTTGGAAAAAAAAAATTCAGCTAGAGGATCAACCCAAGTTCAGCTAGAAGTTCAACTAGAATGTTTTCAAGGTTCAGCTAAGAGGACCATTAAGAGGTTCAGCTAGAATATTTTCTGGTTCAGCTAGAGGTTCAATTAGAAATGTATTGCTGGAGTGATTTGTTTGCAGGGCAGAGATATTGCTGGAGTGATTTGTTTGCAGGGTTGATATATTGCTAGAGTGATTTTTGTTTGCAGGGCTATTGCTGGAAATGCAAGTTGGAACAAGCTAGAGGTATTGTTGGCAGTGATGATGAAGAAGATGACTTTTCAGCTAAACAAAAGATAATGAGTGTTGAAGGCTCAAAGATTTAATCTCATATGAGCAAGCTAGAGAGAAGAAAGAATAGGAGAAAGCCATGAAAGAGGAATATGATCGAAGAATGCTTGGTATACTAGAGCTGAACATTAAGGGGGGATAGTAATATAATGTTCCCCTCTCATTTGTATTTTTTCCGTATTATTCTAGCCAATCTTAAGGGGGGATGTTAATGATTAAGATTGTCTAGAAAATGATAGAATGTTTCTAGAGCCTTCCACAAGCTAGAACATTCCTAGAGCTGTTCTAGAAAAGAATATTCTAAGATATGTTCTAGAAAAGAACATTCCAAGTTTAAGAGTTTTCTAGAAAGCTAGAAGCTTCCAGGTTTCAAATGTTCTATAGCTATATATATGTGATTGGAGAGAGCTGTTGGGTAGAACCTTCAGATGGTTGCTGGATACAGCATCTAGATAGCTGCTAGACATAGCATCTGAATAGTTGCTAGACATAGCATTTGCATGTAATGTATTGAAAGCTAGATAAATATATTTATGAGTTATCTAACTCTGTTTTGCCCTGCGTTTGCTATGTTCATTGCTATTATGTTTTGCCCTGTTTGTCCTGTGTTCATCACTATTGTTATGGTTTTCTGAGTGTTTTTGGGCCTGTTCTTACACAGTCTTCTATATCGATATAGGAGAGACATTTGAGCTCCCCTATCGAGTCAGGTACACGTTGTAGGCTACTGCAATAAGAAACATCAAGAAACTGAAGACTCTTGAGTCTTCTAACACAATCCGGCACCTCCGTGATCTTTGTGTGAGACAAATTCAAAACCTTGAGAAGCTTCAAATTCAACACTTTTTGGCAATGTCGAGATGGCAGTGCGGCTAAAGTCAAGAACCCGGAGTACTTTCAGACGATCAAACAAGTGTTCTGGAATACTTGTAATTTCTGGATTAGCAGAGAATGAGATAGTGCGAAGAAGTCGCTGACAATGAAGAGAGCTTTTTGAAATTGCAACAGTAGTTATACCTTTTTTAGGCAATAGTAACCTGCGGCAGCTTGTTCGTGTCACGGCAAGATCAAACTCGCACTTATGGTCTTTACTTAAATTAATAACCAAGTCATGCAACAAATCATGCACAGTGTATTAAGTAAGAACATTGTGCACGTCCACCAGACAGAGATCTATAAGTTGCTGTAAGTAATTCAACCTAATATCAAACTGGTCTTTCCCTTTCTCTTGTGGAATAAAGCCTTCAGCTATCCACAAATATATCAAATAGTTCTGGTATATTTTTGTCGCTAAAACCGCGGACTCAAAAGATATTTTTATATCCTCTGGAAATAAAGAAAAATAAGCAAAGCAAGATTTGAGATTGGAAGGAAGCGAGTCATAACTTAACTTGAGAATCTTCATTGTGGAGTCCTCTGCATTTTCTGTCTCTTTTAACTGATGCAATTTTGACTCCCATTCCGATGAGAGGGAAGAGTTAGCCATGGACGCAGCAACTGTCTTAACGGCCAGTGGTAACCTCCCACATTCTTCTACAATTTGATCAACCAAGTTCTTCAGGTGCTCAGGCGGCCTATTTCCCTCAAGACCAGGGAAGGCAAACAAGCAAAACAGATTCCAGCTGTCCACTTCGGACAAGTGTTGCATCTCATACACATAGGCATTCATGTCTGCAGAAACATATCTACTTCTGGTGGTAATTACAATTTTACAGGAGTTATTACGGCCAGTGGGAAGCCCAAGTCTTGATATCAAGTCACCTTCTACACTACTCGTCCACGGCTGATCTTAAATGTCATCCACTTCAATATTTAATGGTAAATTCTGGCCAATGAAAAGTTTTCCTATATTTAACACTTTTTGTTGTGAATGAAATAGAAAAATGCTATTGATTGTTTGACCCGTTCAACCCTGAAAGTGGATGACATTTACATAGAGTGCTCGTGTACTCGTCATCCAGAACAATCAAACACTTTCTTCCCTCTAGTCGATCATGTATCAACTCAGATGCTCGTACATCACTTATATTACCATCTATTTGTAAGTTAATGTAGGAGGCGAGGTCACATTGCAAAGTTCTAAGAGAACAAGTCTGTGAAACAGAAATCCAAGCAGAACACTCATACCTAAGTTTTGTTGTGTCGTAGACATGCTGCAGAAGGAAGGTTTTACCCAGCCCGCCCATACCCAGGACGGCAACAACACCAACAGCAGGATCCTCTAACAATCTCACTATTTCCTCCACCTTCTGCTCCACTGCCACTGCTCGCGACTCTGTCTTGCTCCATTTTCTCAACTCTGCTCCTCTTTCTCCTTCGGAAGTACTAGTTGAAGGCTGATTTAAATGCAACACATGATGAACAAGCTTGAGCTCCTCTGTCTTTTGTATGGTAGAGCCCATCCTATCTTTTAGATCTTTAATCCTCTTCCCCATCTTATACCGAAAGACTGATCCACCAAGACAGCACACGCATGATTGAGTGGTATTGGTATACAATGGCTCAACAGCGCATTCATCAATTAAGTCTTGTGCGTCAAAAGCTATATCCGCCACTTCCGCCATCCATTTTTTTACAGCGTCAGCGTGCCCAGTTATCTCATCTGCAGATTGTAGATAACCAGATATATAGCTGAGCTTGTTCTCCCTAGCTTTGAATTATATATCCGTTTCTCCGTTCTACCTTTATTCATTTTTCCATATATAAAACAAAGAAACGCGCCGTAAGAAATAAGATTAGCTTTATACGCTTCCAACAGTGCGCCAAACGGAGGCAGCGAACGAAAAACTGGAGGGCGACGGAAAGCAAAAAAATGACGGACGAACGAGGAAAAGGGCAACCGGCGAAATCCAACGGTTGCAGACACTTGAATAGTCTTGCAAGGCTCTACACCAATGGAAACGGTCGATTCTCCATGTCAGGTCTTTGGTTGCCAAAGGGAACGCCTTTGGCGTAAAAATAATAATTTTTTTTTTTAAAAAAAGCTTTGATTAAAACAGATGGAAAATGTAACTTTCGGAGCTGACCTACGTATTATGCGGGACAATTTTCTTTTTTTTTTGGGTGGTGGTATCATGAGGCCTCCATGTTGGTTTTCCCCCCAGGCCACCGACAGACCTTTTTGGTGAAGACGGTTCGCTGGCCCACAAGACTGACAGTGATAGGTAGAGATATCCATGGATGTCGCCTGAAACCCTAACCCTACCGCGAAGCGGACTGGAAATGGAAATGGATCCTTTTATAGTCCACGATGTCGGGCGGCCTGTTTTTGGCTCTACAGGTGGCTTATAACATATGGGACTACCTCATCCTCCAGAATGAAGGAGGCACCTAACTGTGCTTCAAATATGAGGCATACATACCTTACCCCCTGTAGGATTTGAACTTGTGACCTCTCTTTCAAGAGGGCAAGTTTTTCACCAACAGGGCAACTCAGACTGAAACCCTAACCCTACGATGCATGAAAGCTTATATCCTATTTTACCATGAGATCCTTTTCTCTATGTTTTGTAAAAGCATGTTACCGTCTTTATTAATAATTATTAACAAAGAAAACTTGCTCCAAAACTTTTCTGGTTCTCATCCTTTCGACATTGGGACAATTACATGGTAAAATAACTAGGCAGGAGCAGTGTTCTTGAATATATAGATCTAGTAGTAGACAAATCACAGAGACTCCAGAATCCAGGAATATTTCCTTACCTCGCAAGCGAGAAAAAATTTGGGACCCAATCGTCACTAAACATATACAACATCAACAGCAAAACGAAATAGAACAAACATCCCTTAACATGGCATGTGTAGCGAAAATTAAGAAAACAAAAAACATGCACCAATGCAGAAGATGATTGATAAAATAAGATAGGTGCTGGAAACAGAGTATTTGGTACTCACTCTTCATTATGAACGATGCCAACGACATTATATGAAACATTCTTGAGCGCATTCTTCAACGACATTATATGAAACATTCTTGAGCACATTCTTCCACTCCTGAAGCTTTTCTATGATCTGTCTACCCTTTTCTTCATGCCGGGCAAATGCATCAGCATGAACTCCTTTGGAATATCGGACATCATCAGGTTGAACATGGTAGAAAACAGGGACAATTTGGGTGCCAATTTTGAGCATAAATGAAAGGTCTGCCAAACACCATGGGGATTGTGCATAAGTTTGGGAAAAATATAGCTATACAAAGTGACGCATAATCCCCCTGGTGTTTGGCAGAGCTTTCATTTATCAAAAAAAAAACCTCAATCCAATGTGAGTGAGGGTTTTATAGAGAGTGGCTGCGAGAGAGTAGGGCTACTTTCTTGAAAGCATTTGTAATCTCAAGAGAAGTAGATGCCATGAAATTAGATTGAACTAAACAAAAACAAAAACAAATAAACCAATGAAAGTAGGCTTCTTGTTGAGCAGGCATTTGTAAGAGGAGTGGGAGTTGTGATAAAACTTATCTATCAAGGGGCTTGACCTAGGAGAACTTGATCCTACCAATTGAACAATTTCTTTAAAGTATTTATAAACACCATTTGCCCTTATGTAATTCTAGATATTAGACATCACTTGGTGACACTAGATGTAGAAGTCCATAGTCTACCAGATTGATCCCGTGAGTTACAAGTCAATCTCAAACATCAGCTAATATTGATCTTGAGGACCTCAAATTTGACTTATAAGGAATTTCAAGTCTATCTTGATTTCTAGATAGTGAGCACATTAAAGGCATCATTTTTTGTTCATTGGTGAATGGATTCTATGTGACATCATCATCATTTTTCATCTATGTTCTTGATGCTAAGCTACCCTTATCCATTGCATTTAATTTCTAAAAATAACATTTCAATCGTCAATTTTGAGATCTAATCAATCCATGTTAATTATGCTTTTATTGTTTGCATTATTTTAATTAGCCTAAGTTAATCCATGTAACTTGGGTACTTTTGCCTTTACATTTTGGCAAACCCAACATTTGCTTATACATGACTTAGGGCCTCCTTCTAAGGTTATTTTCTTCATTAGGATTTTTAGATGTATCTTTTTTTATTGTTACATCTTATTTCTAGATATGATTAGAGTTTAATTCTCATTTCATATTGATACTCAATTGCTACATCCTTATTCTAGGGTTGGAGCTTGCATTGTGTAACCTTGCTTTCATGCACCATACCCACCCTTGTTATGATTTCACTTTTAGATCTTATTATTAACTAATTTTCTAATCTATATAAAGTGTTATCTCATTTACATAGAATTATTTACTTATATTGGGCTTTTGGGTCTTAATTACATAATCTCTTTCAAATCCAACCATCCACCCTTGATTGGATCTATATTGCTACATCTTCCATCATGGATTATCATGGTCTCTTGTCCTTCACTACTATTCATGCTTATCTTGTAGATTTTGATGGTCTTACACACATTGTGGCATGCAATCGTATTATTATTGACTTACTTGTGACTTTTTACTATAAGGATGGGATCACATTTTCTATGGAGGCCTTGTTTCATCATGTATGTATCTTTTCCTACTTCATAGATTTAGTCACTCCTTTTCTTTTTCTTCTAGATACTCACTTTAATTATCCATGATTTTCATATTGTCTCCATCCTCCTATGGATAGTGTTAGTGATGTGATTGAGTATAGCAATAGCTTACCTTTGAGTACCTTTTTTTCACATGATTTTTTTCATGATACATCTATTGTGGAAAATATTCATGCTATAAATTTACCCTCTTTTTTATACCTATGGATGCTACTTCATGTGATGAGGGTACATCTACTAAACATGACATTGTTAGACATTGTGATACTATTCTTTCTACATGTCATGATGATTCTCCTATTCATATGGCATATGTTTCTTCATGTCTTTCCTCTAATGCTAAGTCATGCTTTCGTAGTGCTATTCCTACTTTTGATGCCTTGGTACACCACATAATTATTGTGTGGTTACACATATATAAAAGAAAACAAATATGGGATATGATGAATATGTTGAGGAACTAGAATGTGCATAAGGATGGTGCTTGTAAGCATTGCAACAAGGTGGTGGAGAGGAGAAAGAGGCCTAACATCCTAGCAAAATAAAATAAAATCAAAGCCAATAAAGTATTGAAAGATTTGATCACCAAACATACAAGGGAAGGTGTAGATTCATTCTTAAGACTGCAGACTTTATGTTAAAATAGAATTTATTTTAATGACATGAGACAATTTTCTAAACATGAAACATAAAAAAACTATTAACTAAATTTATTGCTATAACTTGTAAATATTACACAATATTTTAATATTCCACATATACAAATTAATCAAACTAGTAATACATTAATTAACCAAATCAATTAATATTTATATATTCAAAAATTAATATAGAACTTAGTCAAATTAACTAATTTTTAAGGATATTATAACTAGAGAGATTAAACCCTATATAATCGCCGTTTCACGCTTCTCAATTGGAAAAAACATATATTAATAATAACAATAAAATATATAGTGAAAACAACATTATGATTTGAAAACAAGACAATTTCAACTAAAAGGTCTATAGACTGAAACAAGCAACAACCCCTCTTACATAAGATTGAGCAGCTCTTGAAAACAAGCTGCAAACCCTACAGAAATAGTTTCAACAGAGTTACATAACAACTGCTATTCTTGAACAGAAACAGTTTCAACAGAGTTACATAACAAGGACTATTTTTGAATATTATGGCCAATAAAAAATAGAACAAAATTTACCATTTTTTGGTATGGATGAGGTGTAAATTTACTATTGACTGTTTGACAATTAAACTAAATGATGTTTAAATAAAGTGCACTCAATAATGACAAAGCTTCAACAATAAGAACAAAGATAACTGACAAGATGCATGAACCTAGTAAACAAATTGCCGTCAATGAAAACATTTTAACCATTCTTAAAATTTTCAATAGTGAAGTGATGCCCAGTACATACACAAAACATCTATCATGCATTATTAATAAAGTGAAGGAAGAAAAGGTGACAGTGTACAGTAGGAAGAGATGAAACAGCAGCTGCCATGAGGTATTCAAAGATACTGAGGAAGAAAGATACAAAGAATGAAAGCAACGTTTGTGGAGATGAATTAGTTGTACAAAAGGCACTCATCCAAGTCGATGAAACTTTCAATCTGTACAATCCTGCTTTTTGACACTGACCATTGAAAAATATTTCAATCTGTACAGTCCTGCTTTTTAACACTGACCACTAAAAAAAAAATAACCCTCCTTTCACCTAGTAAACAAATTGTCATCAGTAAAAACATTTTAACGGTTCTCAAATTTTCCCATAGTGAAGTGATGCCAAGTATATATGGTACACAAAATATCTGTCATGCATTATTAACAAAGTGAAGGAAGGAACGGTGGTAGTACAGTAGGAAGAGACGGAATAGTACCTTTCATGATGTATTCAAAGATATTGAGGAAGAAAAATATAAAGAATAGAAATGAAATCATTTTATAGTCCACGATGCCTCATGACCTAACTTGTAGGTAGCTTGTAGCATATATGACTACCTCATATTCCTGCCAGACCAACCAGCCAACTAGTGTTGAATGAAAGGTTTGTGGAGACCAATTAGTTGTATAGAAGGCACCCATAAAGTTGATAAAACTTTCAATCTGTACTATCCTACTTTTGACACTAAACATTGAAAAAAAAGATTAATGTGTACAATCCTTCTTTTAAACACCGACCATTGAAAAAAGAGGTAGGATTGTGACGTTTGTTTGGCTTAGTAATTCTCTTCTATACAGGTAGTTAAGGCATTTGTGGTTATGATTATATCAAAAATATATTTATTTTATGTTTCACTCAACCTGAAATAACACAAAGCATGCTTGCAAGGCAGAAGATTATTCTTCACCAATATATAATGTTTATGATAGGCAGGATTTTTGAAAAGAAATCATTTTCTTTCCTTATATTAATAAAAAATAGAATTATGGGTGCTAGTGGAGAATGAAAAGGACGAATCGAGAGAAGCAGCCTTTCGAAAACCCTAATCTTAACGCTAACAATGCCCTAAACCTAGCTTGCTAGCTATTGGCTCGCAACGATTCCAAATGAGGCCGAAATCAATGGCTAGGCAAACTGGAGAAATGAATAATGGAGCAGCAATAATAGAAACAAACAGTAATGTAAAGGAGGTGGCGAATGCTATGGAACCCGACGCAAAAGGTGCAGAGGCTATGAAAAACGACAATGCAAAGTCTGTAGGAGAGATTATGCTGAATGAGGAAACCAAGGCAATGGCTGAAGAAATATCCAGCGACCTAGGTAAAACTTTAGAGTTCCTCCTCCCAGATGATGTGATGGAGGTATCTGAATGCCAACCTAGAACTGTTATTCTCTTTTTTTTCTGAGAGGAGTTCCTTCTGAATCTGATTTTTATAAATGGGCCTGTCTTAATTGGGAGAGCTGTGGTTGGGAGATTGAAACACTTAGGGATCTTGGGAAGGGTTATGTTTCATGTATGTTCAAAAACAATGATCATGCTCAAGTTGTGTTGCAATATGGTACATGGGTGATTTGTGGTCAAATCTGTTATCTCCAAGCCTGGAGGTTTGACTTCCATCCTGAAGGTCCCTCTCATTCTCAATATCCCATGTGGATAGAATTGCCATATTTAAATCTTGCATTCAGACCTTACTTGAAAGACATTGTAGCACAACTGGGCAAGGTTATTTGGTGCAAACAAAATACAGACAAATTTCCCAGCCTTAGGGTACACCCTAGGGTTTGTGTTGAAGTGGACCTAAATAAACCACTACCAGAGAGTATTAAATTGATCAGCCTAGGATTTGAAATGGAGCAACAATTGGTTTATTTGAACAAACAGAATGCATGTTTTTTCTGCCAAAAATAAGGCCATTTCATTTGGGACTGACTTGCCAGAAAATCTAGATTCAAGTCAATGCCCACTTCGTCCACCCCATCCACCTAGTCTACCCATCCTTCCTCGAGTGTTGTCCATCCTTATACCCTACCCATTTCCCACACCCCTGTTCCTTCACCACAAATCCACTTGCAACCACCTCTTGCCTCTGATAATGAAATGGATGTGCCTCTTGTACAATCTCCAACATATAAGAATGCTATTATGATTGAAAGTTGGAGAATGGTCAAGAAAAGGAAGGAACCATCAAGTTCTTCTTCACGCTCATACACCCATCCTCCTAGAAGAAACCATTCCCACCCCTCTCTTACCACCATGTCACCACCAGAATGTGGCCCTATTCCTCCTTCCCCCAACTCTTGATAGAGATCTAGATCCCCATCTGACTAGTCGAACAATAACCAACCAATTAATCTCATCAACAGCTTCAGTGTATTGCCACAGGAAGAAGGTTCTGATACTCCACGAATTTCTGTATTCTCTCATGGAATGTGAGGGGGATCACACTCCCCCACCGTAAATACAAGGTTAAAGAAACTTTTGTCAAATGGAAACCTGACATTTTACTTTTACAAGAAGTCAAACTTGGCAACAACAAACTAGAAGCAGCTCTTTTAAATATATGGAAAGAGGTTGTTTTTCTGTATACTTCACATAGAGATGGAAAAGGTGGAGCTATTCTCGGTATTGCCCTGTGGATTTCTAAGTTTGTTGTTGATAAGGGTGAGGACCCTTCACATAATTGTGTTTGAGCCCTTTCAATTGTCAATGGACAACATATAGGCTTTTGCTATGTTTATGCTCCTCACACTACGAAGGATCGTGCTACACTTTGGGAATGGATGTCTAAAGCATTACCCAATGTAGATTGGATAATTGGTGGTGATTTCAACATGGTTGAACATAACTCCGATCGGAGTTGGTTTAGCCCCTATATACTTAGTAATGAAGAATTTAGTAATTGGTTGTATTGCAGGAATTTCTTGGGGGTGGTTGATCATATTCATGACCAATTTAATAGTCATCCAAATAATTGGTTTACGTGGTCTAATTGGAGATTGGGCGATGATAGAAAGCTCAACAGGATTGATAGGTTCTATTTATCACCTAATCTTCAATTAGTCCACACTGCTTCTGGAGATTGTATTCAAGTTGATTATTCTACTACACTATCAGATCATTTTCCTATTTTTTGCAACGTTTCTATTGCTCAACAAAATGAGGTTGCTTCTCCACTGCCTTATAAACTCAATATTTCTCATTTAAAAAATTAGGTTTCTATGAATGCCCTATTGGGGATTTGGACTTCTATTTCAAAACCACAAGAAGGGGAGTCTTGGATTGATTGGTGATGTAATGCAATCACACAATGTACCACCTTCCTTCGTGATTTTGGGAGAAGAATGGCTTGGCAACGTAAAAGAAGGGAAAAAACACTCCAAGGAATACTAGAATGGGATCGAAAGAAATTAAACACTAACCCAAATAATATCCAGCTACAAGCCTCTATTGCCACCACAGAGACACAACTACATCATCTTGACCATCATTTAGGACAAGAGGCTAAGATTCGAGCTAGACTCCATTGGATAAAAGAAGGAAACAGGGGCTCTAAATACTTCTTCAACTATCTGAAGTATAAGCATAAAAAGGAAAAAATCTATGCTATAAGGGATGAGAATGGTGTTCTTCATACAAATCCAACTGATATAAGTTAGATTTTTTAGAATTTCTATGCAAACCTCTTCAATGAAAATGAATCTTGGAATGATATTCATTCTATATTGGAGGAGGTCATTGCAGATTTTATTACTAACAGAATTGACACTGACTATAGCAGATTCATAGATAGGACCCTTTCCTTGGAGGAGCTAGAACATGCTCTTTTTTCAATGGCCCCTAATAAGAGCCCAGGTATTGATGGGCTTCCAGTGGAATTTTACCAAGCTATGTGGCCACATATCAAAAATGATTTTTATCATTTATACTTGGAAGCCCTTAAGAAAGGTTTATTGGGTCCACTTATAAATAGAGGGATCATTAAATTATTACCTAAAGGGAGAAAAGAGGATACTATCTCGGGTTGGAGACCAGTCACTCTTCTAAACATTTCTTACAAAATCATTGCGAAAGCGCTGGCCATTCACATTAAACCCGTGGTTCAATGCATTGTAAGACCAGAACAAACTGGGTTTCTTAGTGGCAGATTTATTCTTGATAACTTCATCTTGGCTTGGGAAACTATTGAATGGGCTCAACAAACAGTCCAAAAAACGTACTTCTAGTCAAACTTGATTTCAACAAAGCTTATGATAGAATTACATGGAGTTTTATTCTAAAAATGATGCAATGGCTCAAGTTTAAGCCTAAAATTCAGGCTCATGTTCAGATGCTTTTCAATGATGCTAATGCTCAACTGGTGATTAACAATTCTATGACTGGAGTCTTTTGATTACATCGCTCCATCAGGCAGGGATGTCCTTTATCACCATTTTTGTATGTTCTTATTGTTGATGCATGGGATATCTTTTACAAAAAGCTAATCATCTCTCAAGCATTTCTATTCCTCAAGATGGTGTGGTTATTAATTCACATCTTGCTGATGATAGCCTTTTATTTTGATAGAACACCAAAGCTAAAATCAATAATACCATGAAAATTTTGGATTTATACTATTCTGTTTTAGGTTCTCAACTTGCTCATAACAAAACTAAGTTCTGGATGGTTCAGTTTGGACCATTCCCCAATGGATCCCAAGGAGTGGCGACAAATCAAACATGGTGAGATTTCTAGATATCTCAGAATTCCTTTTGGAATAGGGGTTTCTCTATCTGATATGTGGAGGTGGGTCATTGATAGGCTTAAGAGCAAACTCTTTAATTGGGGAAACAAGTTCTTATCCTTGGTTAGTAAAATCCAAGTTGCAAACAAAATTTTTATTACAACTCACGTATATTATTCATCTTGTTGGATGCCTTCTAACAAAGGATATGAAGACTTGAATAAACTTATTCGCCAATTTTGTGGTCAAAATGGGATGGCAGTGCTGGGTATAAAACCACCTCTTGGATACACTGTATTCAACCCAAATGCAAAGGAGGCCTAGGTCTCATTGACCCAAAAACACAAGGCATTTTCTTAGTAGCTAAGTGGGTTATCAGGGCTATCCAAGGTGAGGAACCTTGGAAAATTCTGGTCTGACATAGAATTAATTCTACATCTGCTAAAGGTAAATGGCAATAGATTAATTGGCAAGACAAGATTTTACTTATATCCTATTTCCAGATCAGAGCCTCATCTCCCTTACAAACTATTCAGAAGGCATGTTAATTTGTCTGTCCTCTACTTGAGTGGAGGGAAGAATCTCTTCAGCATGGGTTCAGCATTGCAACATCTACTATTTGGTAGAGCAAACTTATTCAATACCATAGTTAACCCCTAGCTATTAGCTTTCCAAGGCATGCTTTTTTTTTGTTCAAAAAAGGGATCCGTCAATTTAGTGATATTTAGGATTTCAAGGAGTTGGATTGGCTACCATGGTCTGATGTTAAATCTCGTTTTGGTCTAACTAATAACTATAAATAGCTCCTTATTTTTGTCCAATCTTTGGTTCCTGTTGAACTGGCTATGAAAATTTGTACTCCTGCTGCTTGCAATTTTTTTAAAGGATGGTGGTGGCTATCAGCTTATCATTTCACTACTTTTCCATTGAAGAAGATTTATAAAATTCTTCCTTGTTTTCCCCTTAACCCTTGTCTGAATCTTAAATGGAAATGCAAATTTAGTGAGAAATTTTGGTATATTTTGAGCACTCAAATCTAGAAATCCAAGCTAGATGTGGATGCTCAAGTTTTGTGTTGGAAAATCTTGCATTGCGAATTGCCTATTGATAAGAACTAAGACACTTCAGGATCCCTCTGCCTAAATGCCCATTTTGCTAGACTTAAGAAAGTATTAAACATATTTTTTGGGAATGTTATTTTTCTCAAAATCAATGGAAAGCTATTTTTCATGGTTTACTTGCTATATTTGAACATCAGTTGAACTGGAAAGAAGCTATGTTGGGTTTGGGTGTACATAATGTTATTGCAAATACTATTAGACAGGTTATTCTTATACATATTTGGAAAAACAGGTGTAAAGCCATTTTTTCTAACTCCAGATATCCTCTGGAAGGAGGCACTCTAAATCTTTACTCAGGTGTCTTTTTGAGAATCGATTACTTGTTTGTGCCATTACAGAAGGTGGCGAAGAAGGATGAGCTAATTGACAGGAAACTTCAGCAAATCAAGATTCAAATATCACATCTTTGAAAAGACAAGACTTTGTAGCTGGCTATTGGCATCTTCTTCAGGTCCAGTGTGGCATCCCTATGATAGTTTATTATGTCCAGTTTTATACATGTTTAGGTGTCAGTTGCAGTTGGTATTAGGCTGTGATTGCTAGTTGTTTCAATAGCTATATGTATTATCTGGACTATTTTAACTGGTCTTCTAGTACTTATCTTGTGCCTAGTTGTTAACAACTCTTAGCCATAGTTTATTTGTGTTGTTCTTTATGGCTGTAGCTAGTCTTTTGCTGTTTCTAGATCTGAGCTCTATGTTCACAGTTTGCTGTGGATTGTTATCTTTTGTATAATTGCATTCTTCAATATAAAAATAAAAAATAAAAAAGAGAATTATAGAATGAAATAGATAAAGACTAAAAGTACATCACAAAACTATATTTTAATTGGAAGGTTTGATTGTAACGGTGAAATGTCCATAATCATGCAAATTCTTGTTTAGGTTTCGACCCATTTTGATGACATGTTTTAATACAATTATATATCCATAAATGACACACTTTTGTCTTAATTGAGTTTTTTCTCAACTTTTATGTGGTCTTATATTACATTTATTTATATACATTCTTATACATTTGTTATTATTAGTTATTTATTGCACTCATTATCTTCAACATTCTTCAACTGCAAGAGGGAGAGTATCACCCGAGTGCTTTACCTCCAACCATAGACCAGTGGTCCCTTGCTCACCTTCGATTTGGAAGTGGCCCTACTCCTCACAAGGGAAGTGGATTAAGAGAATCGATAAGATCCATCATGCCATCTATGAACTATTTTTGTTCCAATTTATAAACAATCAGTTATACAACTCTAGAATCCCTCTAGCTAAGTATAACTCAGTCTGACTATTTTGTAATTGTAATGTCGTAAAATGTGTACACTACTATTTTACACTTAGTTTAGCACCCTAGTGGACCTAAAATGTTTACACTTGTTAATTAGGACCTATTTTAACACATTTTTGAGCATTAAGCATAATTCTTAATCTCGATGCACAAAACCCAGAAAAAGTAATTATAAGGCAAGGCTAATAACACTTTAATTGCCTTATCCTAGGAGTTTTGGGCTAAAAGACCAGGGAACCCAAGTGCCCTTGTCCCCTATTTAGCCTTGACCCAAATTGTGGCTTGTCGGCTTGGGACCTCTTAAATGATTCCTAATGTTGGCCTCATTTGGTTTAATTCTCTGAAAATCAATGGGAAGGAATATAAGAGTAAGTTAGTTTATTCATTTGAACATCTAAGCAATCTAGACACTCTTTTGATCTCTCTTCTTCTCTCTCATGCTCTCTACTCCTCTCTAAATCTCTCTATTGTGGATTAATGTTGCACTACTAACTTATTGCAGGTCTTGTGAAGATCTTTGGGCTATACCAACTTCTTGAGTCAAGTTGTGACACCATCTTCAAGTATGCTAGGGTTTCCATGCTCATGGTGACTTCTCTCCTTCATGCTTTGTTCTAGCATTTCGTTCTACTTTAGATTTTCCTCTGCCCTCCTAGGCCACATGCTCTTTATCTATCATCTTTGCTATTTTGGAGGTGGAAACACCATTCATGGAGCTTGATTGAGGCAAGCTCCTATATAAAACCCAACCATATTCCTTCTTGCATGTGTGCAAATCAGATCTAGAGGAATTTGCAGAAGACAAGTTGCTGAGAGCAAGAACAGAGGAAGACGAAGGCACTGGAGTCATCACAGTCTACAAACCCTAATCAGGGTCTAGGGTGCCCAAGCACTATTTTCCTTGGTATTTTTGTCCCCAGATCCAAGTTTTGGTCTAATCCTTGATCTCCACTATTCATTTGGTTTTTGGGTTTCTGCTTTCGATAGTCTGTTATGTTCTGATCTTTGTCAATTGGGGTCTCTTGTCTTGCCCTAGTTTGATTGGTTGGATTTGGGTTGATTCTCCTCTAATACAACAAAAGGGTGGAACCCCTATAGTTTGTCTCTCCTTCTTAGGTAGAAGCCAAGCTCAGTTTGTATCCTAATGTTGTGTAGAAGAGGGCTTGACCTAGTTTGATCTATTGAGCTAGTCTCTTTTTTCTACATTACATTTTGGTGAACCTGACGTTTCTTGCACTTTGGCATCCTTCTTGCTTCATATCAGAGTTATTTTTTTCTCTAGATCTGATTAGATTCTATTTATTCATCATTTTGCATCCATACATTGGTAATTGTTGTATAGTTTCAAACCTAGGGTTTGTAAAAACCTTGCATTTTTAGGAAATTTAGCTAATCTTCAACATAGGGTTTGTAGATTAGTGTGTTTCTTCAGATCTTGTTGCATTATTGAGTTGATTAAAGAGATTTAAATTTGTTGTATCTTATAATCCCTTCTGTTCTAGAACATTCTTACATATTTGCATTGAAAAAAGTGAAAAATCAAGCATTTTAGGCTTATAAAAAGGCATATATTTGTGCATTGATTCATTGCATATGTTGTAGACCATCATAGAAAGATTTAAATTTATGATTATTATATCATATCTAATTGGTATTACAGTAGTTAATCATTTCATGGTGTTGCATCTTGCATTTAAAACTCTTATTTTCTTGGGTTTTGTCAAGAAAGGTCGATTTTTTGGAAAACCTAGGGTTTGTAATTAAGATTTTGTTTCAATTTTTTCTAATGTCATTTGTATTTTGAATCTGATATTGCATTTCTTTATCACTTCATAAATATCATTTACGTTCAAAAATAATCCTTGCATTGAAAAATTGTGATTTAGGGAGTAAGCATTCAAAATCTAGGGTTTCGATAATAAACCCTAGCTAGTCTGGCATTTAGTGCATCTTCATCAAATCAAAGTTCTCTAAATATTAGACACATTTATAAGTGGATACATTATTTAGGCACTTCATTTTCACATACCACACATCCTATATTTACAAGACTTAGTCATTGTGGTTACCAAGAATATCACATATTTGGAAAACCCCACCTCTCTTGCACTTGTAGGTCTTTGATTGCATTCTTATTTTCATATTGGTGGTACTTATATCTGATTATACATTGTTTTTCCATATCATATTTGCATATAGTATAAAAGGAATTTCATCATGGCCTCTTCTTTTTATTCCTCTTTGGAATCTTTGCATGCATATATCATAGATTTTGACAAATTTTCTAATTTCATTAATATGCATGCTTACATTTTAGATAACATAGCAGACTTGTATGATATTGATGTGTCTATACATTCTATATATGATATCCTTTGTTATACATATGATTTTTCTAGTTTCATGACTCTCATGGGTATATTTCCTTCGATATTAAAAGATCATACTAAAATCATCTCCATGAATTGCCCTGAGAAAGATGATAGATATTCTTCTATTTCTTCTACAATTCATGATGATACCATTAAAATCACCTCTAAGGCATGTGATGGTGACATAGTTTTGTCTATTTCACCTTATGATTTGGATCCCTCTCCCAAAATTGTTCCCACTTGTGAGGATATTTTGGCGCAAGAGGATGAGATCATCAACACACTCCTTAGTCTCTCTTATAGAGATACGACATTAAAGGATGTTGAACATACTACTTATATTTCTACCATAGTACATAAGGTTTCTACAAATCATCCTATTAATCTTCCTCCTTCAGTTGAATGTCCAAGTACCTTGGATATCACTAAGGATGTGAAGACCCTTGATCTTCCTCCTTTCACTAAATGTTCAAGTACCTTGGATATCACTAAGGATGTGAAGACCTTTGATATTCCTCCTTTAGCTACATGTTCAAGCCCCTTGGACATCACTAAAGATACAATCATCAACAATTTGTTTAACTATACACTGTACCCTCCTCTCATTCCAATGCTCTCCCTTCAAAAGATGAAGCATTAGTGGATGAGGAGAGGTCTCTAACATTAAATCCCTTGGGGATGGATGCTGAGCTTACTCAAAATGAAAACAATGTCAATTCAATCATCATTAATAGACTTATTTTGCCCACTAAGGGGATAGTGAATAAGTGTACTAATGTTCTTAAAATCATTGTGCATGAGGCACCTAATACGCCTCCTCACTTCAAATTGGTGATTATGGTCAAGGTGATCGAACACCACCTCGACCTCTGGGTTATTTTCTCAATATTACAAATATAATTACTCAAAAGAATCTAGGTGTTCAAAATGTGTCGCACCATCACACGATTGCTCACACATATAACACTTGCAATAAAAGTAAGCATGTATCGAGTTGCCCATTTCTCTTCCACCTTCTCAACCTATCCTACCTCAAGCACCTCATCTTCCTCCACACATTGGTAAAGAATATGATCTTGTTGAGCAGCTCCGCACTACTCCAACTAAGATCTCTCTATGGGATTTAATACAAACATCACCCACATACCACAAAATGTTCCATGAGGCTCTATAAAAGGTAGTTGTCCCACCTTCTGTTATACCAAATGATGTAGCATCTTTGTTAGATTGTATTCATGTGACAACACCCGATATATCATTTCAACATGGGTTACCTCCCATAGAAGTTCAAAACCAAAATGAGCCTCTTATGATATTCGTCATGATTGGTAACATGAGGGCAAGATGCAACATGATTGATGGTGGATCATGTATTAATGTTTGTGGAATAGATTTGTTAAATAAACTTGTAGACACCTAAAAATGTCTTAACCATCTAACTATCTCCGACATCATCCATATCACTAATTCCTCATCTAACTAATTAATTAAATTTTTATTTAATTAATTACCCCATCCAACACCTAAATTATTCACCCATCTCTAATTAATTAATCCCTAAAATTGAATTAATTTAATTAATTCAATAGTCACACATTACTAACATCGTCCAATTGATTAAATGAATATGTCAAATATTTACTTAATTAATTTATCCTCTCCCCTAAACCTAGTTAATTAGATAAATCATATTTATCTGATTAATCAAGCCTACTAATTAGCCTACCCCTAACCTAGTTGATTAAATACCTATTATTTAATTAGCTACCCTAGTCTACATGACCACTAGACTTGGATTAATTAAATAAATCATTATTTAATTAATCCTAAACCCTGATTACCTCATCCACTAATTTTTTCCAGCCACATTAACTAAGTTAATCACCTTGACTAACTTGGTCAAAGCATGATTAACACCTTCTCCCACACCCATAAATTAAAAATTACAAAATATTCATAAGCACTCCAACTCATTTTACCATTTTCATGATAAAAACATCTTCCTCTTTTTTAGATTACAATTGTAAGAGGCAAAAAATGTGCATATGTCACATGTCTCTCACAACTCCACATAAAATGGAAATTTTAATTCCATCTCATCGGGCAAGGAAATTAATTTTAAATTTCCTCATCCATCTAAATCACATTTAATGCTAAGTCCTCCTCAAAATGAATAAAAGATTCATTTTTATTCTCCAGCATCCAATTTTGTTGATCAAATCCTAGCCCTCCATCTCACAGTCAATCTCATCCCTTGATCTCAATAATGAATCTCCACCGTTGGATCAAAATCTCCTCTAGTTTGCCTATAAATACAAGCCTCCACAAGCCATTTGATCATCCAATTTTAGAGTAAACTTATTATGCCAAATTTTCTCTCCATTATCTCTATTGTAGCTAGGTTATATTGAGATTGTATTAAGAGTATTTCACATTTGAAAGCATTAGTCACCATGGGTAATGTTAGGTCTTATGGGTGTTAAGTCCTCTACCTTATCAAGGAGGGAGGAGCTTGGATTTGCATAGGAAGGTATAAGTTTGGTGTTTTAAGCTTTTATTTCCTTGTTTTTAGGCAATCTAGTTTCCTCTAACTTCATTTGGCATGCTCGGTGGGACCCCATGGTCTCTATTTAACCTTTGTTTGCTTGGGTTTTTGCAAGGAGATGAACACACAGAGGTTTAGCACCATCCTCTCGCGCATTGGAGCCATCTGTTTGATTTCTAGTGCCATATTCCATTGTTTTGGCGCCATATTTCTACAACCCATTGCTAACATTTTAAGCTTAGAAAGAATTTTAAAGTGTTTTTAAGGTTTTAGAGAGTTTTAGGGTCATTGTGCTCTCTGTTTTTAACAGAAATACACAGATATAGGGGGTCATAATGCAAAAATTTGTCTAGGATGTTTGAAATGATTTTTTAACTAACTTTGAGTCATTCTTGCTTCACACCACCTATTACTTGGTTTTAATTTGATGCTTGGTGTTTGTTGGCAGGATAGAGGACATTCTAACCCCTTTTGATCTGATTATTTTCAACTAACACCTTTTTTGAGTAGATTTAGGGGGACTGTTGCATTTTAGCACTATCTACACACAGAATGACTCCATCTAACTGTGTAGCCAAGGTAAGATAGGTAAAATCTGTTTGACGCCATTTCCTACAAATCTGGCACCATTTCATGAAATTTTAATGCCATGTTTGATTATGGTGCCATCTGCCTTATTTGTAGCGCTATTTTGATTTTACTCTCTATTATCAGTCTGATCTCAGAATTAGAAAATATTAGTGCCATCTGTTGCTTCTTTAGCACCATATTCCTAATTTTGAGCACCATCTAATCTAATTTTAGCGCTATCAGACTGATTTTTGATGCCTTTTGTCTCTATTTTTGCGCTATTTTGCTAGCTAAATTTTGGGACCTGTACAGGATGCTAACACATTTTTGTAGGAAAAACAACGCTAGTCAAATATAGAAACTCAAACTACTAATACATTTTGGATCCCTTTTGTGTGTTTGTATGTTAACATAGGAACATTTTAATTGGTGTCTTAAAAAGAACTTAAATGCTTGACATGTTTGGGGCATTTGCACATTTTGGTTAGTAGATCCTAAGGTAGAACAAAAGTATCCTCTCCCCTTGCCTCTCAATGGATCTTGGGTGTAAGAGAAATTGTTATATCTTGTTTTCTTTTTTTAGAAGAGCCTACCTTGGTGGGAAAAGAGGTACTCACCCCAAGGGATGACTCTAAGAGGTACTTTCAATTCGATCTGCTATATAAATGGTTTAGCCGAAAGCTGAAGACTTCTTGGCGAAGTATTCTTATTTTGATAGTTCCCCAGTATCCATACACTTGTGTGTGTGTGATATGTCAACCCCATTCTTTCCTTTCAAAGGATTGATGTAAGTGGTTGGGATAGTCTCTTAAGTGAGTCACTACCGCATGAATAAGCGTTAAGTCCCTAAATTCTCACTAGACACCTTAAGTTAGAAGCCTACCTTATTGACTGAGTTGTTGGTGTCTTGTTTAATGCAAGAGGATACATTCTCTGAAGATACTCACCATATGGCTCCCCTGAGTTGAGATAGAAATCCTTGGCTTAGCATAAGCTACTTGTTGGATTTCTGAGGAGAGGGTGATTGGGTCACCCTTCCATTCCTGGAGGCCCCTACCCGTCCTCTCTTGCAAAAGCAAAAGTGTATACACCCACATTAGGTGTTCCTACATTTGCATCAAAGGAGATTCCAAGTTGTGGGCTTGAACAAGCTACCATTGGTCATTGACCTCAAGCTCCTCAAGGTCTTCTTCATCTGATTCCACCACATATTTATCTGATATAGCAGTCTTTTCTTCCTTGGCCTTAAAGGAAGTCTTAGTTTTCACAGGGCCATCAGTAGTACCAAATTCTTTCATTTCAAAGGCATTCAATTTACCAAGCAATTGATCTTTTGAAAGCTTATTCATATAAAAACAATTCTTCAATGGCAAATACCTTGTGACTATAAGATTTGGGAAGAGTTTTGAGTACCTTATGTACAACATCCATAGCATCTATCTTTCCACCAAGACCCTTGATGCTGCTAACAACTTCATCAATCTTCTGAATGTAACTTATTATATTCTCATCTTCAGACATCCGCATAGTTTCATATCTAGTCTTCAAGTTTTGTAGCTTAGCCTTCTTGATAGATGCATCACCTTCATAGATACTTTTCAACTTTTCCTAGATCTCATGAGAAGTTTCTAGATCCACAACTTTCACCATTTTAGTGTTAGATAAAGCATTTAGTAGAGCATTTTTAGCTTTGCCATTAATCTCATAGGCCCTAATCTCACTTACAGTCCTCAGACCACCATTAGGTATTTTGTATTCATATTCAACTATTCTCCAGACATTAAAACCAATGGAAACAAGATAAATTTGCATTCATACCTTCCAGAATCCATAGTCAGATCCATCAAACCGAGGAATGTCTTTGTGCACCATCCCAGATCTACCTTAAGCTATTAGGATTTCTTCCAAGGAACCAAGTTTTGATACCAATTGTTGAAGGCATAAGACAACTAAGAGGGGGGTGAATCAGTTGTATCAAAAACTTTAACTCCTCTTAAACAAGATCACATCCACATTTACTTACTTTAATTCCTTAATCTATTATGAAGATTAAACATGACGTGCAGAAACAAAACTTAAACACATCAACACCATATAGATATGAACACTATATTTTTATGTGGTAAACCCTAAAGGCAAAAACCACAATGAGTGTTAGCTCACAATATAATTGAGTAACAATACCGAAAAACAAATGAGGCTCACTACCAGAGGGCTCACTGCCCAAGGACACATTGTCTAAAGAAATACTCACTGCAAATAGGGTTCACTCCCATTAGGTGGCTCATTGCCGAGGGGTGGCTCACTACTGAGGGTTGGCTCACTACCATGAACTGATATAATAGCATCTACAACATGCCTGAGTTCAATTCCATTGAAGCACAATACAAATCACCTTCTCTTCCCTTACAAGACAAACACTCTCATCTGTGCATCTTTGCATCCCCACACAACACATGAATTCATTACATATATTTATACCAATCATCAACCTTGGAACATACATCAAGGTCAGCATTATAATCTACAACCTTTGGAACAACCTCCAAGGTCGGAAAACATACATAATTCAAACTATGTCTAGACCTAAACAAACTTGTGAAGCAAATGAATGAAAGAAGAACACTTTACAACTTAGCTTAGACCTAAATACATCTTCACACACTTCAACATGCTTCTACAATCTACAAACCACATCTACAAGGAGTGTTAGTATCCAAGTCAACCTAACTTTTGAGAATACCAAGAATGCTTAAACACACGATTCCAAGAGCTCAATCATTGCTTGCGGATCAAGCACAAGCCTTTACCATGATCTGGAGATATCCACGAACAACATAAAATCACCTAGGAGCTGACAAATCTATCTGCAACAGATCTCACATGCAGACAACAAATATCACTAGAAGACAACGTTGAAATACACAGGACAACTAAGAGGGGGGTGTAAATCAGTTGTCACAAAAACTTAACTTCATAAATCATCAACTGCTTAATTACTGATAATCATATTGAACCATGTAAGCATGAAACCATAGACTTAATCACAATCACACATTCAACATAGTAGACACCAGATTTTTATGTGGAAAACCCTAAAAGGGAAAAACCATGATGGGTGTTAGCCCATAGAAAATATATGAGTTATAACAATACCAAAAAACAGAGGCTAACTTCCTATAGGGCTCACTGCCCAAAGGGTGGCTCACTGCCAAGGGGTGGCTCACTGCCAAAAATGGTGAACTAATTAAGTAGCATCTACTCCATGCCTAGGTTCAGTTCCATTGAAGCACAATATAACTTCTCTACTCTACTCTTTGACATCTTCACACTTATCTCTTCATTTTCACACACATGCACTCATTTTTTGCAATTACATTACAAGTCTTTATAAAATTCATCAACCTTGGAATGTACATCAAGGTCGACAATACATTCATCAACCGTTGGAACAATCTCTAAGGTTGGCATTACAAAAACATACATAGAAATAGGTCTAGACCTAATAGAGAAATTAGCTAAGGGAAAGATATAAAGATGTATGCCAATCACGCCATGCCTTAGATGGGACTCAAACACAATTCTTCACGCAACGACACGCTTCCACAAACTTCAAAGCATTTCTGCAACTAGTGAAATCAACCAAGTCGGGCAAGACTGGTGAGAACACTAGGTCTTCTAATAACATTCTTCATCCATGACCCAATTTTCTCTTTGTAGACCAATCCAAAGATAGGAACACAATCTAGAGACATCCACAAGCACATTGTAATCACCAAAAATAACCGCACGATCTCTAACCACTCTGTCAAGAAGATTTTTTAAATCGGAGCATAAGAACAACATTATCAACCACTCTCATAAAGAAAGGATATATTGCGGACCACAAAATCATGAACCATTGAAGTTGAAAGCACTTATCATCATTCTAGACTTAACTCTAGAACTGCATACCAAAATATGTCAATGCAGAGGAATGTGGAGCATAATATTTTCTCCCTGTCACCACCAATAATACAAGAAAAGCAATTTTCACTCTGGTGAACATAACTCACTCAAATCTTCATATCGGAGGCTCAAACTTGGAATATAACATCTTTAGACAAACTTCTAAATAACTTCCAATCCACAGACAAAGATATTCATCCTACAGGAAATGTACAGTAATCTTCTAGATTGTTCTTTTGTATGCAATACACTGTTTCCACTGCAACTCACTGTTTCTACCGGAGGAGCTAATTTTCTCAATATCCTCAATATCAAGATCACTTACATAAGTAAATATAAAGAATCTCACCTATTACAAGCAAGCAACAAAATAGGAGAACAATTGACACTAATGAAAACACAAATATGTTGACATCAATGACAACATTGATTAGGCACATACTTGTAACAATCTCCCCCTTTGTCATTGATGGCAACATATGATGTGAAAAATGAAAAGACCATCAAGACAAGATTCTCTCCCTTTCTCTTTACACATATGCATTCTTTCTTCCCCTAATTTTTTCACATGATTTCTCCCCCCTTTTGACATCAATGGAAAAGGGCACATACTTGCATTCTATTGCTCTGATCCAACTAAACTGTTACCAACACATCTAGCTACTCCTCCTGAGAGCTAGCTCTCAAAACATCAATCCAGATCAAACAATGAGACTTTGAACACCATTGGATTGATTCATTCTCATGCATCTTGGTTTAGGGCAGGAGGGGTAATGACCCCTAACTTTTCTCTGAGATACTCAAAATTATCCTTAGGTAGAGGCTTGGTGAAGATATCTGCAATCTGATCCTTTGTGAACACATATTCCAACTTTACTTCATTCTCTATTACCTTTTCTCTCAAAGTGATACCTTATAGATATATGCTTTGTTCTTAAATGCATCACTGGATTCTTTGAAATATTTATAGAACTTGTATTGTCACAGAAGATTACAACTAGATCTTCATACACAACTCTTATGTCCTTCAAAGTATGCTTCATCCATATCACTTGAGTGTACAACAACATGCTGCTGCAATATATTCTGCTTCTGCAGTTGACAAAGAGATTGAATCTTGTTCCTTGCTCAGCCATGAAACCAATCTGTTACGCAAAAAGAAAGCACCTCCACTTGTACTATTCCTATCATCAACATCTCCAACCCAATCAACATCTATATAAGTACTAAGAGTGAAATCTTTATCCTTTGGATAACATAGGCCATGATTTGGAGTGCCTTTTAAATATCTCAAGATTCTCTTGGATTTGCTTTAAATCTTGCAACAAGACAAACTGCATGCATAATATCAGGTCTGGTTTGAGTTAGATAAAGCAATCCTCCAATCATGGATCTATACTTTTTCTGATCAGTCTTGGGTGATCATCAGTTTTGCTCAATTTGCAGCCAGTCACCATGGGAGTACATACTGGTTTAGAGTCTTCCATCCCAAACTTCTTTAACAACTCTTTCACATACTTAGACTAAGATATGAAGATTCCTTTATCTAATTGATTGATTTGCAGACCCAGAAAAAAATTTATCTCACCAAACATAGACATCTCAAACTCTTTCTGCATTTCACCAGCAAATTTCATAGACATACCTTCATTTCCTCTAAAGATGATATCATCAACAAATACTTCAACAATCAAAATTTGATCACCATTAATTTTGAAATAGAGATTACAGTCAGCAGTACATTTACTAAATCCTAACTGCAATAAGTACTTATCCAACCTTGCATACCAGGCCCTAGGAGCTTACTTGAGTCCATACAATGCTTTCTTCAACCTGCATACCATATCACCTTGATTTGATAGTTGGAATCCTTCTAGTTGCTCAATGTAGACTTCCTCTTCTAACTTACCATTTAGGAATGCAAACTTCACATCCATCTGATACACTTTGAAATCTTTGTGAGCTATAAATGCCATAAACATTCTGATTGCTTCAATCCGAGCTACTGGAGCAAAAGTCTCTTCAAAATCTATCCCTTCAATTTGAGAATATCTTTTGAACACAAATCTTGCTTTATTCCTTACAACTTCTCCATTTTTATTCATCTTATTCCTAAAAACCCATTTGGTTCCAATAATATTTTTGTCAGCAGATCTAGGAACTAATTCCCAAGTTTCATTCTTCTCTATCTGCATTAGTTTTTCCTCCATTGCCTTTACCTTATTTTCATCATTGCAGGTTTCATTTAGAGTTTTTGGTTCAACTGTAGAAAGAAAATAGTAATTCACTTGTTCTTCTACAGCTCTTTTCCTTATTAGTACTCCCTTTTCTTTGTCTCCAATAATTTGATCTTCAGAGTGATTGATTCTTACATACCTGGGGATCTTAGCAATTTTTGGAGCCTTTTCTTCTTCATCTTGACTGTCTTCTTGTTCAACTTTTTCTTCATAAGTTATAGCAGTAGGTTGATCTAACTCATAGCCACTCTGATATGATGTTTTTCCTTTACCTTCATCCACCTTTGCATTTTCACTCTCAACAATCTTTTTCAACCTTTTGTTGTAGTACCGATAGGCCTTACTCTTGGTAGAGTATCCAAGGAAGATTCCTTCATCACATCTTGCATCAAATTTACCTAGATCTTCATCCCTTTTGATATAGAATTTGATTCCAAAGACTTTGAAGTATCTTATTGTTAGAATTCTTCCATACCACAATTCATAGGGGCTTTTAGTACCATTAGCTTTCACTTGAACTCTGTTTTGAATGTAGACATCAGTATGTATAGCTTCTTTCCAAAAAACTTCCGACATGCCTCCTTCCTTCATCATTGTTTTGGAAGCCTCTTGAATTGTCCTATTCTTCCTTTCCACAACTTCATTTTACTAAGGGGTCCTATGTGCAGACAACTATCTCTTTATTCCTTGCTCTTCACAGAAATTGTTGAATTCATTTGATGTGAACTCACCTCCTCTATCAGACCTCAAGCATTTGATTTTCAGTTCTATTTCATTTTCAACCATTGCCTTGAAGGATTTGAACTTCTCTAGGGCTTCAGATTTGTCTCTTAGAGAAGTAACCCAAGTCATTCTAGAATAACCATCAATAAGCAACATGAAGTACCTGTCACCTTGTAGACTTCTTATCCTTGTAGGACCACATAGATTTGTATGAACTAGATTAAATAAACTGGTAGAAAATTTCTCTTTACTCTTGAAACTTGTTCTTGTCTACATCCCCAACTGACATTCCTTGCAAATAGTAATGGTAGGTTTCACAAGTTTTGGTAAATCTCTTATAGTCTGACCTAAACTTATCTTTACTAGATTATCAAAATTTATATGACACAACCTTCTATGCCACATCCAACTCTCATCTGCTTGGGCTAATAAATAGTAATCATTAGTTCCTCTCAATTGATAGATATTACCTCTGGTCTTCTTACCAGTAGCAATCAAAGTTCCAGAGCTTTCCATGATCTTGCATCCATTGTCTTTGAATCTTAGATCATAACCTTTGTCACACATCTGACCAACACTCAAAAGATTATGCTTCAAGCCCTTTACATATAATACATTGTCAGTATTACGCTTTCCATCAAATGAAATAGATCCTTTTCCACAAATCTTACCAGCTGCATTGTCTCCAAACCTCACCAGTCCTCCATCATATTTTTCTAAACTTACAAACTTACTTTTATCACCGGTCATGTGATGTGAGAATCCACTATCAATAATCCATTCATCCTTATCTTTATCAATTTGAACATCCAAAGCACTTTCTTTCACTGGTTTTTCTTCCTTCACATAGCTAGCAGGATTAGTAGACACAAGTTCTTCTTTAATTGCAATAAACAAGCATTCATTTGCACTAGTACTAGCATCATCAAATTCATCATCAGTTACACCTTCATCACCAAAGTATCTAACATAGTAGCATTTCTTTGGAGCTCTAGGCCTGTTCTCAAATCTTTTTCTATTCCTTTCAATTCTTTCAAGACATCTGGAAGCATAATGACCTACTTTATCACAAGAAAAACATTTGAAAGGTAGTTTGCCTTTTAACTTACTGGAACCTCTTTGCAGTTTGTCAACAAAGTTATCTTCAATTTCATCAAAGTCATCATCAGGTTCCACCTTGTATATATAAGCTATGGAGATGTTTTCTGAAGTACTGGCTTTGAAAGTAGTTTCAAGCTTTGGCAGAGCATCACCTAACTCTCTCATCTCAAAGGCTATAAGCTTTCCAAGTAATTGATCTCTATCAATAGCTTTTACAGTCATTACTTCTTCAATTACAACTACTTTGTGACTGTAGGACTTTGGTAGTGATCTAAGGATTTTCATCACAACTTTCTTATCACCAATAGTTCCTCCCATACCTTTTATTCCATTGACAAGTTCATCAACCCTTTGCATGAAGTTTGTAATGTTTTCATCTTCATTCATCTTTAAACTCTCATATTTTACTTTCAGGCCCTGTAGCTTGGCTTCTTTTATAGAATCATCTCCTTCATACAGTTTCTTCATCTTTTCCCAAACCTCATTTGTAGATTCTAGATCCATGACTTTTATCAGCTCAGTGTCGAACAAAACACTTAACAAGGCATCTCTAGCTTTTATATTCAACTCATATTCTTTGATTTCATCTTCAGTTGTCAAACCATTTGGAGGCATGGTATATTTTGATTCTGCAGCTTTCTACACTCTATAACTAAGACAAATAAGATGGCTTTTCATTCGTACCTTCCATAGAGCATAATTTGTCCCATCAAACTATGGTGCTTCCTTTTTAAAAGACATCCTGGATCTTCCTCAAGCTGTTAGGCTTTCTTCTGAGGAACCTGCTCTGATACCAATTGTTAAAATATACAGGACAATTGAGAGGGGGGGTGAATCAGTTGTCACAAAAACTTAACTTCATAAACCATCAACTACTTAATTACTGATAATCAGATTTAACCATGAAAGCATGAAACCATAGACTTAATCACAATCACACATTCAACATAGTAGACACTAGATTTTTATGTGGAAAATCCTAAAAGGGAAAAACCAAGGTGGGTGTTAGCCCACAAAAAATATATGAGTTATAACAATACCGAAAAATAGAGGGTGACTGCCTACAGGGCTCACTACCCAAAGGGTGGCTCACTGCCAAGGGGTGGCTCACTTCCAAAAATGGTGAACTAATTAAGTAGCATCTACTCCATGCCTGGGTTCAGTTCCATTGAAGCACAATATAACTTCTCTGCTCTGCTCTTTCACACCTTCGCACTTATCTCTTCATTTTCACACACATGCACTCATTTTTGTAATTACATTACAAGTATTTATAAAAGTCATCAACCTTGGAATGTGCATCAAGGTCGGCAATACATTCATCAACCATTGGAACAATCTCCAAGGTCGACATTACAAAAACATACATAGAAATAGGTCTAGACCTAATAAATAAATTAGCTAAGGGAAAGATATAAAGATGTATGTTGATCATGTCATGCCTTAGCTGGGACTCAAACACAAATCTTCATGCCATGACATGCTTCCACAAACTTCAAAGCATCTCTGCAATTAGTGAAATCAACCAACTCGGCCAAGACTGGTGAGAACACTAGGTCTTCTAAGAACATTCTTCAGATCCATGATCTAATTTTCTCTTTACGGACCAATCCAAAGGTAGGAACATAATTAGGAGACATCCACAAGCACATTGTAATCACCAAGAACAACCGCACAATCTCTAACCACTCTGTCAAGAAGATTCTTCAAACTGGAGCACAAGAACAACATTGTCAGCCACTGTCATAAGTAAGATAGCTTGCGGACAACCATATCATGAACCATTGTAGTTGAAAAAACTTATCATCATTCTAGACTTAACTCTAGAACCACAGACCAAAATACGTCAATGCGGAGGAATACGAAGCATAATATTTTCTCCCTGTCACCACCAATCATATAGGAAAAGTAGTTTTCACTCTGGTGAACATAACTCACTCAAATCTTCATACCAGAGGCTCAAACTTGGAATATAACATCTTCATATAGACTTCTGAATAAATCCCAATCCATAAATAAAGATATTCATCGTATAGAAAATGCGGAGCAATCTTTTGGACTGTTCTTCTGTATGCAATACACTGTTTCCACTACAACTCACTGTTTCTACCGGAGGAGCTAATTTTCTCAATATCTTCAACATCAAGACCACTTACATAAGTAAATACAAATAATCCCACTTATTACAAGCAAGAAACAAAATAGGAGCACATTTGACACCAATGACAACATAGATATGTTGACATCAATGACAACACTAATTAGGCACATACTTGCAACAAACAGATCACATACTACTTAGAACAAACACTATCAAACTCTGCTAATCAATAACTTGCTTTCTGGAGCACCAAATCACAAATCCTTTGGTATGAAGATAGCTAAGGACCTTATAAACATAAGTCCTAAACTACAAGACCAAAAACCAAACTACAAAGAAATGCAGAGAAAAATACTTTCTCCCTGTCAAACTGCAAATGTTGCCAGGCACAGTCTTCAAACTGGTTGATAGAACTTCTACTGCACAGCGATCCATACCACCAAATTCTAGATTTAGTATCTTCAAACACTTTTCTAAAACATATCCAAATCTCACACTCTGGTCTTCAACACATAAGAGATGCGGAGCAAAAGCTTAGATAGTATCCTATAAGTCAGAATACATCTTCACAACTTTGTCTTTAGTATGAACCAAATTTTCTCAAAAGCACTTGGATATTCAATATTAGGAACATATTATTATCATCTAAAACACTTATACAACACAATACAAAGTAGCTAACTCATCACAATCAAGTAAAAAAACAAGAGCACAATTGACACCAATGACAACACAAACATGTTGACATCAATGACAACACTACTTAGCACATACTTGCAACAGTTTATTATCTAAGACTAATTTGTGAGTTCACAACACATCATTTGAATGGTTCTTCCAAGTTCCTTTGGAAGCTATTACTAGTTTCTTGAACACTCTTAACTTCATCAATCTCCACTACTATAAATCTCCATGACTAGTTCCTTTGGAAGTTATGACTAGTTACTTGCACACTCTTGGCATGATAAGGCATGAAAAGTTAATACCTAGACCTCGAGCTTCTGATTTGTCAAGAATATGTAGCCTTCTCACCACAACTACAAGTGCATCATGAAAGTATTTAAGCTTAGACATTAGAGCTCTCACTTGTAAGTTATAAATATGATCTAGCTCAGAAGACCCATGATGCAACAAAGAAAATAAGAAAACAAGTACACGCAATAAAGCTACAAGCTTTTAGAAATCTCTGATCTCTTGGTAAATGTAAAAATTTAACAATTTTACCAAAACCATATTGTGGAAAGCCCCAAGGTTATGCTTGAATCCAAGAACAAGACCAATTTCTACCAAGCACAAGAAAATGGGAACTAGAATGCCAAGAAACTCAACCTAAAGATACGTTAATCTTGTTATTTTTTGTATTTGTTTTTTCAAAAATAGTTACCATTTGGGAGCACTTAGTTCACATTTACTCCACTACTATATTTATACTATTTTTATTCAAGCAATGTTTTTTATTTTTTACTTGTGTAAGATTCTAGTCTAGACAACTTGTTTGGTGCATAAAATATACTTTTACAATTTATGTAGTGGATTTGAAGTTGTGAAGATCTAAGGGTTTCATTTATTGGTTGTGTGCTTATCTTGGAACATAAGTTTAGGGCTTTCTAGGGTAGGGTTTTAAAGAAATTATTAAGTATCTAAATTTAGTAGTAAACTTGTGGTTTCTTGGTGTTCTAATACTAATTTTACTATTCTTTTCAAAAGCATAAGGACATCCTTCCAAGCATAAAGCGTAGAGGAATTTCATCAAATGTTTTAGTTGTCACTACACTGGTCGACATGAATGCAAAATGTAGAGTATTCAAAAGGCATCAAAATGTACTTCTTTCCTTTTTTAAAAACTATGTAGAACCTTATGAAGCAAACCTTTAAATTTCTTTGTGTACCCCCGACTTATGCCAAAATGGAAGCTTTCAAATAGGGTATGGACATCCATCAAGGAACAAAGGATATAGGAATTATGTTATATGTTTTAGTCCCCACTATGCCGGTCAAGATGAATGCAAAAGGCACAAAAGACTTAATTGCCAATAGTGAAAAACTATACAAAACCTTACAAAATGGCCCTTTGAATTTCTTCATGTTGAGTTTTCTTTTTTTCGTGGGTGAAGTCCACGGTGTTTAGATGGTGTTTTCTTGGGGTTTTGATGCTTGTTTTATTATCCTTGGTAGTAGTGGAAGTGTGTTTAGTCTGGAGTCTAAGTTTAGGGATTTCTAGAGGGTAGGCCTTTTGCAAAGATGCTTGCAAAGTTTACAAAGAAAATCTATGTATACAAGTCTACCGAGACACTTGCAACTACATGATTGTGTCTAAACACCAAAAAGAAAATGTATAAAGAACACATCGTGCACTGATACTTTTACACACTAGAAGGTAGCATGATTAATAGAAAACTAGATAGAATCCATTTTGACAAGGTAAAAATAATGAAGCAATTTTTTACAACATTCCACATAAATATCTACCATGCGGCATTAGTAACTACAACACATTGCACAATCCAAAATAGCCTTCAAGGTATGTGCCTCCTTACTGATAAATTGAAAGAGCTTCATAAGGATTAGATCATGGACCCTGCTATTAGGGATACTCTTGCTCAGGAGGATGTTGTGATTGTCCAAAAGAACTAGGGGGATAAAGATAAGGGTAAATAGGTGATTCAGAATGAACAAGGTGGCCCTTGCATGCACACTAGAGGTAGTAAGAAAAAATCTCTTTGAGGAAGAGAAGAAGAAATGTGTGGGTTTCACCAAGCTACATGAAAGTTTCCATGAGCAGGAGTTAGAAGTAGATTCAACACTTTGAAGAAGCTGCAGTAGTAGGCTGTTTGGCTAGTGAACCTTTCTATGTCATTTTTCTTTGCTAATGTCTATTCTATTTTTTAGTTGTTTGTTAGTTGTTGGTTGGTTGTATTCTCTCTCTTAGCAACTTTTTGTATAGGGTTTCAGGACCCCTTCAAAACTTGTTTTACCCATTAATAAAAAACTACAACACATGACAAGTATAATATAGTTTATAGTGGTTTGTTGGCATTCCAATGGTATACTTTCAGCCTGTCCATAATATGGTTTTGATGAAATTGTTGAATTTTACATTTAGTGGCAGAATTTAAGGGTTTGAAGTGGGTTTTGACAAAATTAATAGATATTTACATGCTATATTTAAATAAATTTTAATAGGCATTGGTTTTTATTTTTCATTTGTGTTTTCTAGTACATACAACTTGTTTGGTCCCTAGAATTAAGTTTTGCAACTTACATAGTGGTTTTAAAGGAATGAAGAAAAGGGTTTGGCTCACTGATTGTGTGCTTGGTTTGGAACAATAGTTTGTGGCTTTCCACAATACGGTTTTGGAGATATTGCTAGATATTACATTAGTAGTAGATTCCAAGTTGTAGCTCAAAGTTGCTCTACATTTGTATAGTTCTTTTGTAAGGTATATCTAAAACCCATTTATTAATTATGAAATTTTATTGAAAATAATTAATTAGTTATTCTTTTGTGGAAGATAAAGAATCATGTTGTTCCATTTTACAAGATCAAGAAATGTTTTAAAAGAAATAGTGGGTGTTATTGAAAAGGGATTGTTATTTCTTTTAATTGGAAAAAGGGGCATTCAAAAGGATGCTCAGTAGGAAATTAGATATATATAATATTCCTTGGGGAGTTTTAGGGGGAAGGAGAATGGTTTTCTTTTGGCGATAGGATAGTGGAAAGAAATGGAGAAAAGGAGGACACTCACCTAGGTCAAGGATTTATCCATCACCTATCGTTTTGCAATAACCTGTAAGTTTTAAGCTTCATTTGTTTATGCAAACCTTGGTATCATTTCATTTTGTGTATTCTAGAAATAATTGCATTCATTGAGTAGATATATTTTGATGTTCATTGACAAGTGTGATTTAATCAAGTTGGAGTGCGTATCTATGATTTTGGGATTTGAAGAATGACCACTCTGGATTGGTTTAGTAGACGAGTGGTCTACGCATTCTAGTCTTGCTTCATTTTTGAAATAGATGTGTAGTCTTTGAAATCAAGCTATATTCATGTTGTTTGCATTCACTTGACATCTTCATCTTGTTTTAGATTCCTTTCCGCTTAAAGTTGGACATGCCTTATAAAATAGCAAATTTTGTAGTAGGAAACCAATGATATATTATTTATGAAGGGTTATAACAAACAATCTGCATGCATTTCAGCCAAATCTTTTTCCACCCAAGCATTATGGTTGTCGTTAGCATTTGCATCAAAAGTTTCTTAAATATATATATTTTTAATTAATCCATTTATGTACAATTCCTATAATCATTGTATTCCATGAGTCAATGGTGTCCTTGATGCGATTTGTCCAAAGTTGTTGTGTCATGTTTGTGCTTCCACATATTGCAACCATGTTTACCCAAACCAAATTTGGCTTTAGGTCTGCTAATTACTTTTTTTCAAAAAGTTTATAGAGTCCTTTCAACAAATCCATGTTGTGTGTTTCCTACAACATTGAGTACCATGAGATGGCATTATCGAGGCATTCTATCAATGGTTTATGTGCATCTTCTGCATTTCTTCATTGTTATGTTCACTAGGAAGTTCTAAAGCCTTTTTAACAATTCCATTTTATGCATACCCTGAAAAACAAATCATGATTCCATGAGATGATTTTCACTAGGGACTCTTGGTTGAGCAGATCGTGTGACATATCTGTGCTTCCCCAACTTGCATGCAAATAGAATCTAAGTTTTTCCCTACACTTATAGAGGTAAGCTACATCATGTTTACCCTCACATGGTTACCATTTTTTCCTAAACTTGTTTTGCATTCTCAGCCGGCGTCTCATAGAATCTCTTGAGGCATTTTGTTTGAATTCACCTACTTTTTTGATAAAAGTAACCGGGAAGGGCTGAACCCATTACAGAGGCCAAAAAAGGCAAAAGAGATGAGTTTTACAAGAAGTAAAACAAGAGAAACAAAGCAAAACAACAAAAAAGATGGATGGGCTAGCAAGGCCATGTTGCAAGTATGTGCCTAACCGGTGTTTTCATTGATGTCAACATACTCCTATTGCATTGATGTCAAGGATTGGATGAGTTGTGTGCTAAGGATATTGAGAAAATTAGTCCTATCAGAAATAGAGAAGAATAGTGAAGACAATGAAGCTCTATGAAGTGAAGATCCTAGCTAGATGAAGATCAGAGAATGCACATCCAAGTGTTTGTAGATGTGTCTAAAGATGATCTAGTCAAGATTTGAGAGGTCTGCATGAAAATGTGGAGGAGTTATGGCCATGAGAGTAAAACCAGTTCTGGAAACAATTCAGAGGTGACAGAGAGACATAAATAGGTTCGGTGAGATCCAGAAATACAATATCATGTTCTGCGGATCTGGTGGCATGTTTGGGAGGCTAATGTGAATTGACAACTCAATTGGTTCATGGTTTGGAGGTCCACAAGCAATCCTTCTAATGTGATAGTGATGGGCGACTATGTTCTTGAGGTTCCAGATGAAGATGTGAATGATTATAGTAATCAAAAGTGGTGCAGATGTTCTTGGTGATTCAAACAAGCTTGTGGGGGTCTCTAGATTGTGTCCAATTCGTGTTGGTGGTCCACATTGAAGATTGAGCTCATGATTGAATATTTACATTCAGGTGATGGTGTTCTTCCTAGTCTTGGCCAACCGGATGATTTGCGCATGTTGTGGATGATCTTGAAGATGTTTTGTGAAGCATGGCGTGTTCCTTGAAGAAGATTGAAGTCCCAGTTATGTGTGGTCGATAGTGTAGTGATGCGCATGAAGTTTTTGTAATAAGTCAATTTGTATTTTTGTAATTGCTCTGTAATAAAATAAGTGTATGTTGTGCCAACTTTGATGATCATTCCAAAGTCGATGTCATGCATAAAGAAGACTTGCGAAGTCATTCAAATGTATCCGTGTGGTCATGATGAGAAGGTGGTAGTGAAGAGGAACAAAAAGTAGAGTAGAGGTGTTGAGCTTAAATGGAACTTACTCAAGCATAGTGAAGATGCTAATCTCCAGTTCAAGTAAGTAATACTCATATTCTTTTGTAGACAGTGTGTCTCCTGTAGGTAGTGGGCCTCTTGTGAGCAGCGTGCTCAGGTAGTGAGCCCTAATTGGCAAGTGCCATTTTATTCTTCTTATTCTTTTAATAGAGAATACAATCTTGGGTTAGTCACCCCGTGGTTTTTCCCTTAACCAGGTTTTCCACATTAAAATCTTGGTGTTATATGTGTTGAATTTGTTTCTGTTCTTGAATTATTACATTATGCTTTCATGATTGAATCATTGATATGTTGTTGAAATATAAGAAGGTTTTAAGTAAATTAGGAACAAGATTTTGGTGACAACTGATTCACCCCCCCTCTCAGTTGTCTGTCCTAAATCCAACAATTGGTCTTAGAGCTAAGTTCCTCTAGAAGAATCTTAACCGCTTGAGGAGATCCGGGATGTCAACTTACAAGAAGGACAATCCAAGGTTTGATGGAACAAACTACACTCTTTGGAAGAGCCGCATGGAATGTCACTTACAATGCATGGGAGACCAGTATTGGAACATAACTACAACTAAATATGTTCCCCCAAATAATGGTCCAACAACTATAGATGAAGTCAGAGATGCAAACAATAATCTTCAAGCTAAAGAAGCCCTACTCAATGCCTTGATTGATTGAGAGCTGACAAATGTTATGGGATTGAAGACTGCTTATGAAATTTGGACAAAGCTAGAAACTCTATATGAAGGGACAAATATGTTAAGTGTGCCAAGTTGCAATGTTTGAAAGGAAAGTTTGAAAACTTGAAGATGAGTGAAGATGAGAATATCACTTTATTTATGTCAAAAGTAAATGAGCTTGTATGTGGCATTAGATGTGCTAGTGTAATATTGGATGAAGATGAGATTGTTGCTAAAGTTCTCAGATCTTTACCTCTTGTTTACAAACACAAAGTTGCTGCTATTGAGGAAATTAGATCTTTAACAACTATTACAAGGGATCAATTGGTTGGTAAGATATCTGCATTTGAGTTTGCTGAGTTTGGTGATGCACTTCCCAAGACTAAATTTGCATTCAAAGCTAGTGCCTCTACAAAAGGCAAATAGAGATATGATCCGGGAGAAAGTTCCTCAAGGAAATCCACATGGTATGATAAAGAAAGGAAAGATCTGGAAGAAGATGAGCTAGAAGATGAATAGCTTGAAACCCTTATTGTAAAGAGACTACCAAGAGGATCCAGTAAGTATGAAGGAAAACTACCTTTCAAATGTTTTGCTTGCAATAAGATTGTTCATTTTGCCTCAAGATGTCTGGAAAGGTTTTCAAGGCCAAACCCTAATAGATCAAGGTTTCAGAAGAAGTGTTACTATGTTCAAGAAGATGATGAATCTGAGATAGGAAACAAACCCAAAAGTGACTGGGTGTTTATTGCCATCAAAGAAGAAGATCCAGTGCCTATTGAATCTACCAATCATAAGATGATAGAAAGTGCTTTGGCTGCTTAGGTTGAAGAAAAGGATGAATGGGTTATTGACAGTGGATGCTGTCACCATATGACTGGTGACAAGAGTAAGTTCTTAAGCTTGGAAAGATATGAAGGTGGAGTTGTAAAGTTTGGAGATAATTCTACTGGTAGAATTAGAGGTAGAGGAACCATTTCTTTTGATGGAAAGAACAAAACTAGTGATGTTCTATATGTTGAATGTCTGAAGCATAATCTTCTCAGTGTTGGATAGTTGGTGGACAAAGGCTATGATCTCTTATTCAAAAATAGAAAATGCAAGATCTTTGAAAGCTCTGGAACTGAGATTGCATTCGGTACACATACAAAAGGTAACATCTTCCACTTGGTTGGTATTGGAAAAAGTTGCTTATTTGTTCAAATTGATCAGAGTTGGTTGTGGCATAAGAGAATGTGTCATGTGAATTTTGATAATATCATCAAGCTAAGCAACAATCAAGCTGTAAGAGATCTTCTAAGACTGGTGAAACCTGCTAACAGTTTGTGCAAAGAATGTCAGTTGGGTAAGAAAATTAGAGTCACATTCAAAAGTAAGGAACAATCTTCAACTGAATTGTTAGACATGGTGTACATTGATCTCTATGGTCTGACAAGAACCAAGAGTCTGCAAGGAGATAGGTACTTCATGTTGCTAATTGATGACCACTCTCGAATGATGTGGGTGACTTTCTTGAAAGAGAAATCTGAAGCACTTGAGAAGTTCAAAATATTCAAGGCTATGGAAATTGGCATCAACATAAAATGCCTCAGGTCTGATAGAGGTGGAGAATTCACATCCGGTGAGTTCAAAACATTCTATGAGAAACATGGGATAAAGAGATAGTTATATGCTCAAGGACTCCACAGCAGAATGGAGTAGTGGAGAGAAAGAACTGGACCATCTAGGAAGCATCTAGGACCATGATGATGGAAGAAAATGTTCCTTAGATCTATTGAAGAGAAGCTATAAGCACTTCTGTCTATACTCTCAATCAGGTACAAATCAAAGGCAATATTGGTAAGACCCCTTATGAACTTTGGTTTGGCATCACTCCTACTATGAAGTATTTCAGAGTCTTTGGTAGTAAATGCTATATCAAAAGAGATGAAGACCTTGGTGATTTTGATGCTAGAAGTGATGAAGGAATATTCTTGGGATATTCTACTCAAAGCAAAGTATACCGGTGTTATAACAAGAGATTGAGAAAGATTGTAGAAAGTACAAATGTGAAGGTTGATGAAGGCATGGAAAGTCCCTCAAGGTATTATGAGTATGAAGCAAATGATCAGAATGATGTCTCAAACCAAGGAGAACAAGTCCCAACTCCAGTTCAAATTCAGACTGATCCAGAGAATCCTGAAATACAAGAAGAAGAGACAAGTTTGGATGAATCTGTCCAAGAATTAGAAGTGCAAGAGAATCCCAAAACTCCTAGGTATGTAAGACTGAATCATTCTGAAGATTAGATCATAGGATATAGAAGCAATAGTGTTCAAATAAGAAGAAAAATTGCTCAATATTTATTGAAGTATTGTTTGATTTCAAAGATTGAACCAAAAATAGTAAGTGAAGCATGCAATGATGAAAGCTGGGTTAAAGTAATGGAGGAAGAATTGATGCAAATTGAAAAGAATCACACTTGGGATCTTGTTCCTAGACCTAAGGACAAAAATGTGATTGGGACTAAGTGGGTCTTCTAGAATAAACTGAATGAAGATGATGAAGTAGTAAGAAACAAAGCCAGATTGGTTTGTAAGGGTTATTCTCAAGTAGGAGTTGACTTTGAAGAAACTTTTTCCCTGATGGAAAGAATTGAAGTAGTCAGATTATTTCTTGCCTTTGCTACCTTCAGATATTTGAAGGTATATCAGATGGATGTCAAGTTTGCTTTCCTAAATGGTGATTTGGAAGAAGAGGTATACATTGAGCAACCAGATGGATTTCAATTGTCTGATCATGGAGATATAGTCTACAAATTGAAGAAGGCATTGTATGGACTCAAACAAGCCCCAAGAGCCTGGTATGAAAGATTGGACAAACATCTTTTGAAGATTGGTTTCAACAAAGGTACTATTGACAGTAATCTGTATTTTAAGGTTGATCATGAAAATATCTTGATTGTTGAAGCATTTTTTTATGATATCATTTTTGGAGGGAAAGATAGTATGTGCAAGACTTTTGCAAATCAAATGCAAAGTGAATTTGAGATGTCTATGTTTGGGGAAATGAATTTCTTCTTGGGTCTACAAATCACTCAAACAAAGAAAGGAATCTTCATATCATAGACCAAATATGTGAAAGAATTGTTGAAGAAAGTTGGGATGACAGATTCAAAGGAAATGAATACTCCTATGGCAACCGAATGTAAACTGAGTAAAGATGATGAGTCCCCTAAGGCAGATCAGAAAAAGTAGAGGTCAATGATTGGAGGACTGCTCTACCTCACTCAAACTAGACCTGATATTATGAATGATGTTGGTCTTGTTTCCAGATTCCAAGATGATCCTAGAGAGTCTCATGTTATGGCAATCAAGAGAATTCTCAAATATTTGAAGGGAACAGTTGAGTATGGATTATGGTATCCTAAGGATCATGATTTCTCTCTTCATGCATATACAGATGCTGATTGGGCAGGAGATGTGGATGATCAGAAGAGTACCAATGGTGGTGCATTCTTTTTGGGAAAAAGATTGGTTTCTTGGCTAAGCAAGAAACAAGAGGCAATATCGTTGTCCATTGCAAAAGAAAAGTATACTGCAATAGCAGGTAGTTGCACTCAAGTATTGTGGATGAAGTAAATGCTAAGAGATATCAGAGTGGAGTATGAAGAACCTATCACAATCTTCTGTGATAATTCAAGTGCAATAAACATATCAAAAAATTTGGTGTTGCATTCAAAGACAAAACATATATCCATCAAGTTCCACTTTTTGAGAGAGTAGGTGAACAAGAATGAAGTCAGATTGGAGTTTGTGCCCTCAAAGGATCAGATTGTAGACATTTTTACCAAACCTCTACCTAAGGACACTTTTAAGTATCTCAGGGAGAAGTTAGGGGTTATTTCCCCTCTGGTTCTTAATTAAGGTGCACTGATGTGCATCAGTCTGGTGGATCCCATAGTCATATCTTGTGACTGGATTGATGTTAGGAGGCTACTACTCAGGGGGAGCATTCAGTATGATTCTGAAGTATGAGAAGTGGTTGCAAGTATGTGCCCTTTTCCATTGATGTCAAAGGGGGAGAGAAGACATGTGAAAAAAAAAAGTGGTTGCTGATCAAAGGGGGATTAGTAAAGGAAGAGAAGTCATGTGAATGATTGATGTTGTTAGGGGGAGCTATGTCAGTCAGTGAGGAGAAGTTCCTCTCTTGATGGTTAAAACATTTTTTCACATCATATGTTGCCATCAATGACAAAGGGGGAGATTGTTGCAAATATGGGCCTAACTAGTGTTGTCATTGATGTCAACATACTCCTGTTGCATTGATGTCAAGGATTGGATGAGTTGTGTGTTGAGGATATTGAGAAAATTAGTCCTATCAGAAACAGAGAAGAACAGTGAAGACAATGAATCTCTATGAAGTGAAGATCCCAGCTAGATGAAGATCAAAAGATGTGCATCAAAGGGTTTGTAGATATGTGTCTGAAGATGATCCAGTCAAGATTTGAGAGGTCCACATGAAAATGTGGTGGAGTTATGGCCATGAGAGTAAAACTAGTTTTGGCAACTATTCAGAGGTGACAGAGCGACACAAATAGGTCCGGTGAGATCCAGAAATACAATATCATGTTCTGCAGATCTAGTGGCATGTTTGGGAGGCTAATGTGAATTAACAACTCAATTGGTTCATAGTTTGGAGGTCCACAAGCAATCCTTCTAATGTGACAATGATGGGCAACTGTGTTCTTGAGGTTCTAGATGAAGATCCAAATGATTACAGTAAGCCGAAGTGGTGCAGATGTTCTTGGTGATTCAAGAAAGCTTGTGGGGGTCTCTAGATTGTGTCCAGTTTGTGTTGGCAGTCCGCATTGAAGATTGAGCTCGTGATTGAAGATTTACCTTCGGGTGATGGTGTTCTTCCTAGTCTTGGCCAACTGGATGATTTGTGCATATTGTGGATGATTTTGAAGATGTTTTTTGAAGCATGGCGTGTTCCTTGAAGAAGATTGAAGTCCCAGCTATGTGTGGCCGATAGTGTAGTGATGCGCATGAAGTTTTTGTAATAAGTCAAGTTATATTTTTGTAATAGCTCTGTAATAAAATAAGTGTATGTTGTGCCAATTTTGATGATCATTCCAAAGTTGATGTCATGTATAAATAAGACTTGCAAAGTCATTCAAATGTATCCATGTGGTCATGATGAGAAAGTGGTAGTGAAGAGGAGCGAAAAGCAGAGTAGAGGTGTTGAGCTTAAATGAAACTTACTCAAGCATAGTGAAGATGCTAATCTCGAGTTCAAGTATGTAATACTCATATTCTATTGGCAAGAGACACTATGTGGCTTCATGATTGTTGTCATTGATGGTAACAAAGCTTATCCCACACATCCACAGCACATAGTATGTCTATACTAGAAGTCAGATTGAAGAGTGTTTTGGTCCGGTGAACAAGAACAGAGCATGTAGCAAGGTCTGACAATCAAGTTTGGATCTCTTAGAGGATGTATCTCAGCAATGTGTAGACTTGGGGAAGTCAAGAGGAATACCATGACTACCACATTTTAGAGATTGAGCCTCCAGTGATGAAAGAGTGAAAAGATACGAGCACCTAAGTGTTGGGTTCCTGATAGGCAGAATAGACTGAGAAAGAACTAATCGGCAGAGCATCAAACCTTAATCCAGATGAGAAATTGATAGTAATCAAGCTACTTAAGGGATCATTCATGGTTGTCTGACATGATTGATGACTTCTATAACTATCTGTTTGATACGCATCACTTAGTAAGCATGGATTCAGTCGACAGACCAGAGTTTGGAAAAATCTTGAGTATTTCAGATGCCGACTAGAATGATGTTGAAATCCTTGGTGTGAATATATATACTAGATGGATTTCTATGTGAAGTTGTGTGTGTGGAGATATAGTGTGCGAGAAAAAGCAGAGATAAGTGTGGAAGCAGCTATACAGGTCAGGTATGTGACAGAACAGCAGCACCAAAATAGAGGAAGAATGAAGTGTAGTAGATTAGTATATTGAGCCTAACTGAAACTGAACCTTAGCATATGTGGATGCTTCTCATCAGTTCAAATACCTGGTTACTTTCTATAAACTATTGTAGGCAGTGAGCCTCTTATGAGCAGTGTGCTCGGGCAGTGAGCCCTAATTGGCAAGTGCCATTTTTGTACTTCTTATTCTTTTAATAGAGAATACAATCTTGGGTTAGCCACCCCATGGTTTTTCCCTTAACATGATTTTCCACATAAAAATCCTTGTGTTATGTGTGTTGATTTCATTTCTACTCTGATGTTCATTTATGCTTATATGTTTTGATACTACACTATTGTGAAAGAAGAAAAGAAAGTTAAGAAATTTAAGATAACTAATTCACCCCCCACTCTTAGTTATCTGCCTTGTTTCCAACAATTGGTATCATAGCCAAGTTCTTCCAAATAGAGCCTAACCGCTTGAGGAAGATCTGGGAATCTCAATGGATATGTATGGTATGAGGGAACAACTTCAGTCTGCCCTAGATGATCTTGAGCAATCTCACTCTGAAGTCAATAACCTAAGGGAAAGACTCTAACAAGCTGATGACTTCATAATTGGACTAAAAGAAAAACTGAGTATCTCTATGAAAAAGAGAAAGGAACTTCTTCAACAATTAGCAAGTCAAAGTGAAGCCAATGATACTAATGAAGATCTGAATGAGAAAAACAAGTTATGTGAGAAGCTATCAAAAGAGGTCATTATGGTAAGACATGAAATGAAATCAGGGGTTATAAAATTCACCCAAGAAATTGAAGAAAAAAGAAAAATGGAAGATAATCTAAAACAATCTCTCAAGGAGAAGTCAGAAGACTACCACAAAATAGATAGAATAATCAAGCATCTAGAATCTGATCTTGAAGAAGCTAGAGATAATGAAGAACAACTTGAAAATTAGATAGACACTCTTAAAATGGATCTTCAAACAACAAATGAATACAAAGAAAAATTCAAGATAAGCTCTGCTCAACTTGAAGTTCTTCTTGAAAGCCAAAAGAGAGTAGATGACAAGCATGGCTTGGGATATGAGAAAGATGAAAGCTTTGGATCCGGTCAAAAGAACTCTGGATCAGGAAATCTAAGGTACAGGCCTAGAAGACCTCCGGTAAGACAACCAAATGCTCAAAGATATCCATCCTTCAATGGATACTGCCACAATTGCAATAACTTTGGTCATAAAGCAAATCAGTGCAGAAGAAGAATGAATCAGACTAATTCATCCTTCTCCGGACAGTGTTTTAATTGCAAAAGGTATGGTCACAAATCTCATGAATGTAGAAATATGCAAATAAACAAATCATTAAATGGTAGATGCTTTGCATGCAATAGAATGGGACATATGGCTAATCAATGCAGATCAAGAGGATATCAGTCAAATATGCAAAGAAATATAACTTTCTACAATTGCAATAGATCCGGTCATATTGCCAAATTCTGTAGAAGTAAGAATTACGATAAAAGGGGTCCGGTGCATCATAATCAAAATCAAGACAAAGGAAAAGGAAAAGTGAATGTGGATGAAGTTCAAAGGGAGATGAACAAGATTTGGGTGAAGAGAAGTACAGAAAATGTTGGGGATGGTTCCGTACTAGAATCTGGTGCTGATACTCCTTCCGAAAACTAAATAGATGAGCTCTGGCTCAGGGGGAGCCACAAAAGAAAACAATTTCTCCCAGCTAGTCAATTGGTGCCTAAATTGGCACATGGAGTGTAGCGGATTGAAGAATTCTCAAAGAGATATCTAAAGAACCCTTGGTAAAAATATATAAGATCCACAAGAAGTTTGAAGAGGCTAATCATCCAAAATTGATCCAGTTTGACAGTTATCTGATAAAAGTAGGATTTTCACAGTTAGATCCGGTATGAATCAAAATCAAAATACCTTGATCTGCAGATAGATAGGATGATTTAAGGAAGGGAGATACATCGTAAGTTATCATTCTAAGTGCATCTCAGTGATCTGGAAGGATCTCTCTTAGAACAAGGAGAACAAGGTAACCAGAATGACTGAAGTTGTACATTTATTGCAATATGGAATTAGGGTTTGTGCAGAAATAAAAGGGTTCTTTTGTTCATCATTTGCACATTTGCATTCGAGAAGAAGAAAGAAAGAGCTCTGCAACAAGATAGCTTCAATCCTCTCAAGGATCAACTGCAGAATTTGATTCAACCAACAATCTTTTTGGCTCTTATTATGAACCCTAGAGGCATAAAAAGGTATTTCTGCTCTTGAATATCTCTCTCTGAATCTTTGAAAAATGGCTACTCCAAATGTTGTTAAGATCACTAATAGGCCGCACCCTAAGTTCAAGAAACATCCTTACAAATCCCTAGAAGTTGATCCCCTAGGCGCATTCTCTAGCATTCTGCATGGGGTTTTGCATGTAGAAGATGTTAGGGTATACATTCATGCCAACATTGAGGAATTTGGGGAATCCAAGCTGATGGATATCTATCACAAGGAATTAATAAATGAAACATTTGAACTTAAACCCCAATACAAGGCCATCCGGGATAATCATTTTGGACATTGCATCCATTTCCCCTATTTTACAGAAGATGAATGGGTGTTGTATGCTTTGAGCATAATGCATGACAACTTCATGTGGTTGATGAGGCCATTTAAGATCACAAAAGATGCCATTAGGGTGGTAATCGAATTGCACTAATCTAGTGGGTTGCCTGCTCTCAAATCAGTCAAAAACCAAACTGTAAGTGAGGCTACTAGATCAAAATTTGACAAAAGAGCAATGACAATAGAGGATATCATAGATCTGGATATCAAATTTTCTTCTATGATAATCAATTATAAAATATATCACTCCAGCAGGGATAATTCTATATCTGGAACAACAATATACACTGCTTATCAGATGCTAAGGGAAAATGTTGATTATGATCTTTGTGAGCTTCTCCTGAATCAACTATTAGAGAATTTGTAGAAAATAAAGAAGGATAAGAAGAATTCATTTAAGTACGGTGGCTTGATACTATGTCTATTCTTTTACTATATGAATGAGCTACTCGGATCCAGTGGTTGGGTATGGCAAAATAACAGACCGGTTGCCATACAAATTAGAGATTATATGTATGGGCTTGGTGATGCCAAGGCACAAAGTACAACACTCTGGGGTTACTTCAAAAACTTCCAAGGCATGATGCAGGCTAGAGAGAGAATCCCCCAATCTCTAGTTGAAAAATACAAGGATACAGTGTGCTTCATGGTAGACATTGATCAATGCCTAATGGAGGCAGTGGAGCCCAGAATAGTCTCGATTATGCCAATGGGCTATGAGGTGGATGAGAAAATTTTAGAATTGCATGTCCAACACCTACTAAGTCAGCCTAAGGACCCTGAGGCAGAAAGGTTTGGAACCTTTGAAGAATTGAGTGTGAAAATTCATGTTGAGCTAAGACAACCAGAGATGAAAAGAAAAGTGAGAAGAGAAGTAGAGGAAGTTGCCAAAAGATATGATATTTCAAAAGAAGTAGTCGATGCAAATAGAGAGAAACTAGAAAGAGTAGAGAAAGAGAGACAAGATGCAAAAAAAGAAACTGATCCATTGCAAGCCCCCTCCCGGACTAGATCCTCAAAAAGTTCTGCACCTACCACCTCTAAGAGCTCAAAATCCTCCAAATTGGAAGCAAAGACATCCGGAAAGGGAGAAAAGAGAACAAAAACCAAGGCTACAAGATCTTACATAAGTCAAAAGGATGATGAAGAGACAAAGACAGATGAGGAGGTTAAGAAAATGAAGAAGAAGAAAACATCAGGTGGATCCTCTGCCGGTGCAAATAAAGAAAAAGAGGCAGGAGAATTTGTTGAAAGGTCCATTCCTTTTGTTGATAATGGTATCAAGGCAGTCACAGTGGATGAAAATCTGTAACCATTAATAGAATTTTATGATGAGTTTAGTGATACTGACAAGAAAATCCTGGAAGACGCTATAGTGAAGTATCTTAACATTTATAATAAAGCATTCATTGAAATCATCTCTCTAATTCCCAAAAGTTTAGAGAAGGAACTTGAAATGAGAAAGGAGAATGCTAAGGCAAAAGACCTATAGATCCGGGAATAGATTGCTATTCAACTCTATCCTTCAATTACCTCTTAACAAATGAACATGATCTTCAAGGACTGCAAGGATGAGTTTCGGAGCAAAGCAAGAATGTACCAACTTATGCTTGGAGAGATAGATCAAGTTGCCAAAGAAACAGAGGACATCCTCTGGAATGCATTTAAAATATTCAATCTTCCTATTATAGAGAACATAGGTGATGAACCTTCTGACATGGATGACGAAGGATTAAGTGCATCAAAGGAAGATTCTATTGAGAAAACTGTAGAAGAGTCAAAGGAGATAGGTGAAGAAAAGACTAAGGACTTGGATTCCTCTGTTCCAGAAGAGGAAGTCCATGAAGAAGTAAACATCTCTCTTCTGGATCCCCTAGCTGACTCCAGAACTGAAGGAGAAGAAAGACAAGAAGAGAAAATTAGTTAAGAAGAAGAGGTAAAGGGAAGAGAAGAAGATCAAACAAAGAAGACCCCAGGTGACAGTTCTAAGGTTGCAAAAGGAAAGAAGACTCTGTCTCTGGCAAGAGACACTGTAGAAGTAGTTAAAGACTTCCTAACCAAAGAAATGATGGAATTAGATGAACCAGAGCTATTCCAAGGACCACTCAATTTTGACTCTCTCTCTCTGGTCCAGACAATGAAGGTAGCATCTTTTTCTCAAGACAAAGCAAAAGAAAAGCTTCTAAAGTTTCACATGGAAGACTGTGAGCTCATAGAGATTGCATCTAGTGTGTTAGAGAAGATCATGCCATCCTTCTAGAAGGATCCTTCAGCCTCTTCATCTGGTAACTTGAAATCTCTTGTTAATTCTATTAGCACACATTTTGATTCTTTGGAGAAATCAACAGAAGAGAAAGTCTGGAAAGAGTTTTTGGGAAAGAGATTCTCTGAAGTACATGGACTTATAGCAAATTATATGAGAAATCTGGATATTGGGATAAAGAGCCTAGAAAATGCTCTTAAAGATGGTAGAGATTTATACAAACTTTGTCTATCTTGGACCACAGTGACAGCAGACATTGCCAAAAAGGTGGAAGAACAAGAGAGTAAACTGTCAAGTTTATCTCAAAATTTTGATCCTCTCACCTCATCCATACTAAATCAAGAGTGTCAGACTATTGCCACTATTAATGAAATAAAGAGGCTTGAGAAGGAGAAGAAGAATAGAATAAGCAGAATGAGCGAACTTAGAGGGATAATTATCCCTAAGTTAGAGGCCATGCATGAGGCCCTAACTGATGCTCAGACCACAGCCCGGACCAGTGATCCAACAGACTTAAAGAGGGAAAAAGCTTTTGCATTTTTCTTAAGTGGTCACATCTCAATTTTGGACAAGATGAAGTAGAGTTGGGCAATAGAATTTGTCCAATTGAAAACCACCTTTGCGGATATACTAAAGTATATGTAAGTACAACTTGTATATATACTTATATGGCAATATACAAATTGATTTTTGAAAGTCTTGGTGTGCGGATTTCACCCTTTTCCATTGATGTCAAAAGGGGAGTGAGGAGTAGTGAAAAATGTGGAATCCAGCTAAGGGGGAGCTCCGGTAATAGTGTACATAAGACAGAGCATCAGCCAAGGGGGAGTTTGTTACAACACTTAGTCATTTTTCAATAAGTGTTGCCATCAATGCCAAAGGGGGAGATTGTTGGGAAGAGACATTGTGTTGCTTCATGATTGTTGTCATTGATGGCAACAAAGCTTATCCCACACATCTACAGCACATAGTATGTCTATACCAGAAGTCAGATTGAAGAGTGTTTTGGTCCGGTGAACAAGAACAGAGCATGCAGCAAGGTCTGACAATCAAGTCTAGATCTCTCAGAAGATGTATCTCAGCAACGTGTGAACTTGGGGGTGTCAAGAGGAATACCATGACTGCCACATTCAGAGATGGAGCCTCTGGTGATGAAAGAGTGAAAAGATATGAGCACCTAAGTGTTGGGTTCCTGACAGGCAGAATAGATTGAGAAAGAACTCACCTGCAGAGCATCAGAACTTAATCCGGATGAGAAATTGATGGTAATCAAGCTACTTAAGGGATCATTCATCATTGGTGGACATGATTGATGAATTCTATAACTATCTCTTTGATACGCATCACTTAGTAAGCATGGATTCAACTGACAGACTAGAGTTTGGGAAAATCTTGAGTATTCCGGATGTTGACTAGAATGTTGTTGAAATCCTTGTTGCGGATATATATATACCAGATGGATTTCAATGTGAAGGTCTGTGTGTGGAGATATAGTGTGCGAGAAAAAGAAAAGATAAGTGTGGAAGCAGCTATACAGGTTTGGTATGTGACAGAACAGCAACACCAAAGCAGAGGAAGAATGAAGTGCAATAGATCAATATATTGAGCCTAACCAGAACTGAACCTCAGCATATGTGGATGCTTCTCATCAGTTCAAATACCTGGTTACTTTCTATAAAATATTGTAGGTAGTGAGCCTCTTGTGAGCAGTGTGCTCAGGCAGTGAGCCCTAATTGGCAAGTGCCATTTTTGTACTTCTTATTCTTTTAATAAAGAATACAATCTTGGGTTAGTCACCCCGTGGTTTTTCCCTTAACAGGGTTTTCCACATAAAAATCCTTGTGTTATGTGTGTTGATTTCATTTCTGCTCTCATGTTCATTTATGCTTATATGTTTTGATACTGCACTATTGTGAAAGAAGAAAAGAAAGTTAAGAAATTTAAGATAACTGATTCACCCCCCTCTCAATTACCTGCCTTGTTTCCAACATATTTTTCTGTGGACAGTGTGTCTCCTGTAGGTAGTGGGCCTCTTGTAAGCAGTGTGCTCAGGCAATGAGCCCTAACTGGCAAGTGCCATTTTATTCTTATTCTTTTAACAGAGAATACAATCTTAGGTTAGTCACCCCATGGTTAGTCCCTTAACCAGGTTTTCCACGTTAAAATATTGGTGTTATATGTGTTGAATTTGTTTCTTCTCTTGAATTATTGTATTATGCTTTCATGATTGAATCATTGATATGCTATTGAAATATAAGAAGGTTTTAAGTGAATAAGGAATAGGATTTTGGTGACAACTGATTTACCCCCCTCTCAATTGTCTGTCCTAAATCCAATAGGCTAGTCAAACTGGGAAGAACCAACAACTGACCAACCTACTACCTAGCCATGGACTTAAGGCTACTTATAGCCTGTCATTCTTTGGTGAAAAAATCTAGCTTCTCTAAGAAAGAGTTCTCCTCCTCGTCACGATCTTGCTGAGCCTGGCTCATCAGTTTTCCTTTTACCTCACTCTCAATGTCATGGCTCTAAAAAGTCACCTATTTACCCTTGATTCTACTGTCCATGGACTGCACCGCCTTCCCCTAATTCAGATCTTGCATCTTCACTCTACGCACAGATCCCTCAGTCATAGATTTCCTTCTTTCCAGCTCCTCTTTAAGCACATAAAGAGTCATGGCTGAGTTTTTAACCATCTCTCTGCTATAGTTGACTAGATCAGAAACTTTCCTATCTAGGTTTTCTTGAGTTACTTTTATCTGCCCTATTTCCTCCTCCATCCTTTCCCATTTATCAAACTTGGCAGCCATCTTTTCTACCTGCTCCCATAGCTCGTTGTGACTTTCCTTAGGGCACTCCTTAGTATCCAGATGGATGGTGGCTTTGAGTTGTTGGATTTTCTTCTTTGCATGATGGAGCTGAGTGAGTTGCCACTTAAGCACCTAATTTTGAAGGTCCATAGCCTGATACAAGTGGCCACTCTATCCGTAAGTTTGATGCATTGGTTACATTCTTCTTTCTGATCCTCCTGGGTTTTCTCCATAAATTCTCCCCCCTCTTACGAGGGGAGTCATCCATGTTGCCAGGGTTAGTATGTTTAGAGCCTTTGTTAATGTTTTTACCCTTGTTCATTTGAATAGGACTCCTTAGATTGCCTTTGCTATTGTCTTCCTTCTCAACAAGCACAATATCAATTTTAGTATCAATAATAATGACTTCATCCTCAAAACTTTCATCTCTATTGCCCTTCCCTTTTTTACTATTAGGATGATCATTCTTGACACTAGTGTGTTTGGAGGACCCCTCCCCAGTAGACCCCTTAAGGCTCTTGCAATGGGTTTACTGACTTGCTCTTCCACCTCCGGATTAGCAAAGTGGGCAGGATGGGGAATGTTCATGCTGCAAAGAATCATTTTCCCATTTTCACTATAACAATTTTGGGAGGGGTTATCCTTATGAACCTTGGTGGGTTCCCTATTGGGCATAGTGTGGGTGGGTTCACCCAAATGGGTGGCGAAACCTTCACGCTGTTTCCCCTTCCCCTTCCCAGCCAACTTTCTGACCTAAGGATCCTTGTTCAGATATTCCATACCCTGAGAAGCCTAACGCTGAGAACCCTAATCGAAATGTTTGTTTCTCCTCAGAGATCCCTCACCATTGATAGGGGTATTGTCCTCATTGAACTTGCTAGGGGTGTCAAGAAAGTTTTTGATAAGCTGGGGGTTATAAATCATTGGTCTAAACCCTAGGGTAGGGGTTAAAGCTAGCTTGAATTTGTACAGAGTGTAAATAAGGCTCTGGTGGAGGGGAAGAGTTTTTTCACCAAGCAAGATTTTCTACACTGAATCTTCCAAGGAAGTGTAAAGCCAGAAGGGGAAATTGATTCTAATACTATGGCGAAAATGATTCAACAGAGGAAAAAGATAAGCGTGCAATCTTTTGTACCTACCTTCCAATGTGACATATCTCATGAGCACCTCTGCTACATCACTCCAAATGCCAGGCAAGTCTTCTCTATTAAATTCACTCTATAACCTAGTGACAGTCTCATCCTCTAGCAAGAATTTCAGCATATCCTCTTTGTAATTTCCCTTAACTCTTTTGGCAATATGGGCCCCATCTAGTTTAAGCCTCATGGCTTTAGCAATCAACTCCTCAGAGACTGAAAGTAATCCCTCTGATATAAACTTGTCTTGCTTTCCAAGTATCCACAAAATCCCTTGACAGAATTGTATCATACCCGTTCATAGACTCTATGTAAGAGGTAAGGTCTCCTCTCTATAATATCTCCCACAACTCACCATTTTCCTGAGTCTATCATGTTGGTTTGGTTTAGTCTAGTTGAGAGCTCCACCTATCCTGCTTCTTTTGCTAGCTTGGACTCTATAATTCACACTGCAAATGAGATAGAGAAGAGTCGAGAAGAGAATGACATTTGCCAACACAGTAGTGGGCTTAAGGCATGTCTGCTCATGATTGATATTCTTAGTTTGTGTACTCTAGTTCATGTGAGAAGTCTTGCGCTCATCCAGAGCATGCTCAACATTAAATTTGCAGGCTATATTCATTAATAATGAAGTTTGAGATATTACTAGGGATGTCATCACCCCTTTTCCATGATATGAAATCATTGATGGTGCAGCCAATATTAGCTATCCCATTATCTCTCAAGTTGCCTTCTCTATAGATGTGTTGCACAACCACTTTGTCCATATGCCTAAGTTCCTCTTTACTAAGGGTTATTATGTCCTTGATGTTCCAGCTAGGAATGGCTTTATCCTTGATCATGTCTAAAATATTTTTGAAATCCCCTTCAATTATAAGCTTCTTGATACCAAGGTTCTTAGCTAGGCATATGCCTTGGTAGGCCGCATAGGCCTCAGCAAAATTGTTAGATTGGATTCTGAGGTTCCTAGCATAGATTCCCATGACATTTCCCTTGTCGTCTCTTACCACAACTCCCCCTCCTACCTGACCTGGGTTTCCCTTAGAAGCTCTGTCGAAGTTGAGTTTTGACCAACCCGATTCAGGGGGGCCCTGGATTCACCTACTGTTATAAATGGTATCTAAGATAATTATTTTGTAGCATTGTGATTTTTGGTGATAAACATAGATAGTTCTTTTATCTCTCTCTTTCTTTATGTTTTGATCTTCTTGTTAATGGAGGGTGCACGTTTATTTCCTTTGTTGTATATGCATTACTAACTAGGTAAAATGTCTAATATTGGCATATGGTTAAATAAAAGAAAACTAGTCTATTTCCAAACTCATTGGTTGTTCCTATCAGTTAATTCTTTGTTAACCCTATGTGATTGGTTTGTACTTGTAAACATTGCTGGCCATATGCCTGTGTTGTGGTGTCGATTCAAATGAGATATTCTATTTTAGGTGACTTCTTAAGCTGCATACATTTATCTTTCTTTGCTTATAAATGATTACTCATACTCTTAAGCTTTCAACTGATTCAATAGCTTTAAAAGGGTGTCAGTTTATATTGTTGAGATTGGCATGAACAGGTAGTGGTATCTACTTATCATATTAAACTTTATCATGACTGCTTTACTTTTTTTAGAAACTTATTATTGATATACTTGCTTTCTTTTAATTATACTATGTTATTATAGAAGAATGTATATGTAAATATAACAATCTCTTGCTCCACTATAACTATTACTCTACTATATAAATTAAATATAACCATAGCTTTCATTAAAACTAAACTCTTCAGTGAAATGATTATAAATTAATAATGTTTTGATTCAAACCTAATTTAGATATGATTTAGTAATATGTTCTCTTTTGTTGTATTAATAAGTTCTATATGGAATTTGCATCCTTGAAGAAGGTTCTTTAGATTTCATTTGTAATTAATAAGATTTGTGATTCACTAACTTGACTTGATTTCCAAATTTTGAAGCTACATATAATCATCGTTGATGGCGACAAGAAGGGTGTTGATGTGTATGTAATATGCATTTTGTATTTTGATTATGTTTATGAATGATGATTTATTGCATATATTGATGCTATCTTGTGGTTACATGTTCAAGTCCTCAAACTACGAAGTCTTTGCGCTACGCATACGTAGGCAAGGCCATCATGAGCCCCCAAGACACTAGGTCGGCCCTTAGGGCCATAGTCTCATTATTTTGTACATTCTTATCTGCTATGTATATCCTTTGACTATGCGGAACTAACATTTATATTTAGTGTGCAGATCTAGGTATGTTAATCGTGTAGGATATTGGAGCTAAGGAAGTAATTTTACCACTTTGTGAATGGACGATTATTTGGCAATTACTGTAAATATGTATAAATGCATATAATTGTATATGAAATGTTTTTATCATCAATTTTCATTTATGATGAATGATACATAATTTATGTTTAATAATGATTTAATGAAGTTAGTTTTAAGTAAATTTCCTCCTATCATCATTATTTTTTACTAATTTCATGTATTATTGTTATTTAATGATATTATTTCATGGGTGGGCATTACATCTTTACAATCTTTCCTTGTTGGAAAAGCCTTGTCTAGACAATGCCTTCTACTAGTATATTTATAAAAGTTTTAATAAACACTAGTAATTAGGGATGAATATTGAATTTCTGAAAAGAAGAGTATGTTACTTTTGGTTTCTCAAAAAAAATCCCTCAAGTTTTATTGCAAATGTAAATATTTTAACATTCAAACTTCATAGTAAGTGTAAATTGTGAACTCCAATTTTTAGAATTTCGAGCATATTTCACATAACCAACACATAACAAAGCTTCAAATGCTCAAATCTCTATTGTTAAATGTAATTTTTCAGTGCAAATGAGAGTTATTGACAATAGAAATCAACAACATGAATAAAAAACTAGGTAGAAGCCATTTTTACTAAGAAAAAATATTCATAAAGAAGAAAATTTTGATAGCATTTTGCATAAATGTATAGCATGACATTGATGACTACAACAACTAGCAGACATAATATAGTTTATAGTGGTTTTTTGGCATTTTAATTGCTTGTTTTGGGCCTATCTAAAATATGTTTTTGACACAATTGTTAAATATTTACATTTAGTGGTAGAATTTTAAGAGTTTGAAGTTGTGTCAGAACTATTGGAAATGATTATTGTGGTTTTACCAAACTTGATTGGACTTGCAAAAAAGGTTGAAGTATTTCATTTTATGGTATATAATACAAACTCGAGCAACTCATTAAATACAAAGGTGTTGTGCATAGTGGATGAAAAGATAAATACTTTGTGACAATAGCCAATGATTTAAATCAAAGTACTTTAGCAATCAAAAGACAAAAATGCTATACAACACTACATATTCAGTTAACTCTTTTCTAAGAGAAGAATACATGATAATATTAGTTAAGAGGAGATATTTGTTAAAAAAATGATAAAATGGAAAATGACTTTGGTTAGCTTGTGCTAAATATTTAAATATTTTAATCAAATTCAAGGGTGCTTTATCAAGCAACTAAAAATAAGTTCGTTTAATTTTTAGGAATCTAACATTCATCCCTAATTACCATGCTAGTCAAGGAATCTATTTTTTTTTTCCATTTTTTTGTCTTTATTTTTTTGCCAGTGTCATTTCTCTTCTATACTAGTATTGTTATATCTTTTAAATCCAAGGTTTGGTTAGTTTTGACACAATAGGGCCTAGAAATTTTAACAAGCCAAACCACATTTCACATAAATACGATGCAATAAAGCTTCAAACCCCCAATATTTTGCCACAAAATGTAAATATTTAACAATTTCAAAAAACCATACCATGGAAAGTCTCAAACTTATGCTTTCAAAAAAATTGCTACTAAGTACATAAATATTGAACAATTGAACAAAACACTCTACCCCAAAATTATGCTACCAAATGTAAATATTCAACAATTTCAAAAAAACTGCACCTTGGAATGTCCCAAACTGATGCTTTCAAAAAAATGCTACTAAGTGACAATATTTAACAATTTCCAAATATCCAAACCATGGAAATTATGTTAGTGATGCTTTTAAAAAATGGGCATTAAAATACTAGCATACTGGTAAAAATATATAGAAACACAAATTTCCTAGTGTTGTAATTCTTCTCAGCTTTGGGCTTTCTTCTTAGCTTTGGGCTGACTATAGTATATTTTTTCAAATTATTAAACATTAAACCTTTTTAATTATTAATTAAAAATAGAGAAAAAATAACATTCGATGAAAATAGAAATGGTATGTTAGTACATATTACTTGTCTAGCTTAAGCAATTACCATTTGGGAGAAGCTAGTTCACATTTATTTGGATGCTACATCTATACATTTTTTTATGAATAATGTTTGGTATCTATTTTTTGTGTTAATTTTTGGTGTACGTAACTTGTTTGGTGCAAAAAAAATAGCTTTTATGATTTATGTAGTGAATTTAAAGGTATGAAGATAAGGATTTGGTTTATTGGTTGTGTACTTGGTTTGGAGCATAAGTTTAGGGCTTTCTAGGTTTCAGTTTTCTGCAAGCATGTTGATAAAGTTTATAGAGAAAAGCTTTGCATACATGTCTACCAATGCACTTGTAACTACACAAATGTATTTAAAAACCAAAAATAAAATGTATAGAGAGCACATCATGTGCTAGCTCGTGTTAGAATGGTAGCTTTGGAATATGGTAAAGACATCCATTAAATCATAAAGGATAGAGGAATTATGTCAGATATTGTACATTTGGAAGTATCATTGTGCATATTTGCCTAAGAGACCTATGTTTTTATTTATTTACAATGGTTTCCTAGCATTCTAATTCTCATTTTGGGGCTTTACATGGTATGACTTCAACAAAATTGTTAAATATTTACATTTAGTGGTAGAATACTAGACATTTTTATCAAATGTGAACTATCAATTTAAGAGAATGCAACATATTTTATTGCTAATGGACTTGACTTTCTACTGACCATGCATTTTATTCTTGTTAAAAGGATACTAGTGATTAAATATAATAGATGGGATCAAGAAATAAATGTGACTTGTAATACTTCAAATGAATAGTATAAATGATTTAGAATAATTTATGCTATTTGAGTAAACTTAAAAGTATGACCTCAATCAAGAACACCATTGAGACTAATCTAAATTCTAGGGAGGACCCTAAGCTGAGATGAATAGAGTTACTATATAAATTGATAGCAATGGTTTATACCATCAAAATTCTATCACTAAATGTAATTAGCTACCAATTTCATCAAAGCCATACTATGGAAAGTTCCAAAGTTGAACTCCAAGCCATGTTGGAAAGAGACACTACTTCGCATGACAGGTGTTGTCATTGATGGAAACTAAGATTATTCCACCCATCCGCATATCACAATTTGTTCATACAAGAAGTCAGAATCATAATTTACCTAAGTCCGAGAAGTCAGAAACAGAGCAGGTGACAGGGTCTGATATCTTGGTCTGGATCTCTTCAGTGGTAAATTAGAGTTTGTTGCAGATCTAAAGGAGTCATAAGCATTGTTAGGATAATCTAAATCTAGAGTTTTGACCTCTTGTGATGAAGGATTCAAAAGTTATTAGCATCTAAGTATCAGGTTAACAGTTTGACAGAGAAGACAAAAGAAGAATAAACTGACCTTGCAATTGATCTTGGTTCCGGATGTATGCAAGTTGTTGGTTGGACAAGTTGTGATGATTAGTGATAGTAGCTGACCTGATTGATGATTTGTGAGTGCAAGTTTTGGTCCGCATTACAATTTGTACATGGATTTAGCCAACAGAGCAGTATCTTCAATAAAGTTCTAAGTGTTCTTGAAGCTGACTGAAAAGTAGTTGAAGATCAGGATGTAGATATATATAGGCGATGAATTTGAATGATTTTGGTAGGGCAGTGATGCGACTATGGAATAAGTACGAAAAGGGTAGAGTCTAAGGTTCAAATGTTAGCAGAAGAGTAAACAAGGTAGAGTAAGGATGAAGTGTATCAAGTCAGTATTCTGTGCTTAACTGGAATTGAACCTGTGCATTGCTAGATGCTAATTATCAGTTCAAATTCATTGTAATCTTCTTTCTATAGGCAGTGAGCCTTCTTTTGAGCAGTGAGCTCTAGGCAGTGAGCTTGAATGCATGTGTATTCCCCTTTGTAATACTTTTAATAGAGTATAATCTTTGTGGGTTAACCCCCATCATGGTTTTTCCCCTAATCAGGTTTCCACGTCAAAAATCTTGGTGTCAAAGTGTGTTATTTATGTTTCTTCTCATGTGTTATTTATTGATGCTGAAATGTTTATATCATTAATTTAATTATAGTTGTAAAAGAAGATTAAAGGCAGAAAAGTTTAATTTGTGGGACAATTGATTCACCCCCCCTCTCAATTGTCTGGACCAATTCCAACAATTGGTATCAGAGCAAGGTTCCTTAAAAGAAGCCTAATAGCTTAAGGAAAGATCTTGGAAGGAGTTTCAATGGGTTCACTAAAAGATCAACTTCGGTTGGCCCTAGAAGATCTTGGTCAGTCCAAAGCAGAAGTATCTAATTTGAGAGATGAGTTTAAAGATGCCGATGATACCATTGAAATGTTAAAAGATAAATTAAAGAAATCTATGGAAAAGAGAAAGGAGCTACTTCTATAGTTATCCAGTTTAACTGAAGAAAATGGCATGAATGAAGCTTTGGAAGAAAAGACAAAGGAATGTACAAAGCTATCAAAAGAAGTTGTTGTTCTAAAAATTGAGATGGAATCTGGGGTGATGAGGCAAACTATGGAAATTGAAGACATGAAGAAAATTGAAGAAAATCTGAATCAAAAACTAAAAGAAAGAACTGAAGAATGCTGCAGATTGGATGGAATAGCTAGCCATTTAGAGTCTAACTACAAGAAAACAGAGACAATGAGAGAAAACTTAAAAGGCAAATTGTCATTCTCAGACATAACCTAGAAGTTGCAAATGAATACAAGGACAAGTTCAAAATAAGCTCAGCTAAACTTGAAGCACTGCTCGAAGGACAAAAAAAGGTTGATGACAAGAATGGTCTTGGATATGAGAAAGGTGAAAGCTCCAGATCTGGACAAAGAAATTCTCAATCAAGAAATGGAAGAAATAGACCTAGAAGACGTCCGGTAAGACATCCAAATGCTCACAGATATCCATCCTTCAATGAAAATTGTTTCAACTGCAATAAATTTGGCCATAAAGCTACTCAGTGTAGAAGTAGAGTAAATCAAAATGGTCCATCCTTCTCCGATCAATGCTTCAAATGCAAGAGGTATGGTCATAGATCCAATGAATGTAGAAGTATGTTAATGAATAACTGTAATGGAAATTCTTTCAATGGCTACTATTTTGCTTGCAATGGATTTGGACACATGGCTAATCAGTGCAGATCAAGAGGAAATCAAGTATATAAGAAAATAAATGTTGTGTGCTTTAATTGCAATAAATCTGGTCATATTGCTAGATTCTGCAGATGCAGGATCAATGAAAGAAGGGGTCCAGTAAATAGAAAACTGGATGAGCAGAGACAAGACAAAGGCAAAGAAAAAATTGATGTGAATGAGATCCAAAATGAAATAAGCAAGACATGGGTCAAGAAAACAATTGTGAACAACAGTAATGGGTCTGCACCAGAATCTGGTGCTGATAATTCCTCTGGGAATTGAATTAGGAGCCCTGGCTTAGGGGGAGCTACATTGAAAATCAAATTCCCTCAGCTAGTAAGTGGGTGCCTGGATATGGCACAATGAGAGAAGATATTTTGGATTGATTCAGAAACTTTGGAAGTATTTCTAGAAGAAAAGATGTTGATATCGAAATGTGCAAAGTGATTCATGAAGAACTATTCAAGAAACAGAGTAACCAGATGAAGTTAGGGCAACACATTTATTACAATACCATATTAGGTTTTGCGGTGGATAAAAGGTCACTTGGTCATGCATTTGAATCACTTTGCATTCGAAGGAAACAAGAAGAAGAGCATCTGAGTTGCAAATCTAGAAATTGCAGCATGAAGAGAAAATTCAATTGGCAATTGATCAACCCTAACCCCGCAGAAGAAAAAGGTACTTCTCTGTAAAGCTTTGAATCTGAAATCTGTTGAGATGGCTACACCTCTAGTTGTTGATGTAACTTAAAGGCCCCAACCAATATTTAAGAAGTATCCATACAAGTTAGTTGAAGTTGAGCTGTTAGGTGCATTTTATGACGTCCCATATGGCATACTACATGTTGAGGATATTAGGGCATACATCCACTGTAGAATTGATGAATTTGGAAACCTAAAACTCTTGGATTTGTTTAACAACTACTTAAGGGATGATAGCTATAAATTGAAACCAGAATACAAAGCCCTAGAAAGCAAACACTTTATGCAAATCATTAAATTTTTGACATTTGATGAGAATGAGTGGGTTCGATATATCTTGAGCTGAATACATGATGAGTTCATATGGCTATTGAAACCATTCAAGATTACAAAGGATGTCATCAGAATTGTGACTGGGTTAAATTCAACTGGTGGATTACCCATGTTGAAAGCCGTGAAAAATCAAACTATTACTGATGCAACTGGTGTGAAGTTCAATAAGAGGGTTATGACCATAAATGAAATTATAGAACCGGATGTGAAGTTTTCTTCCATGGTGATTGGATACAAGATCTATCACTATAGCATAGAGAATTCAGTCCCTAGAACTACAATTTATGCAGCCTATCAAATGTTGAAGGAGAATGTTGATTATGACCTATGTGAACTGCTACAAAATTAGTTGATTGAAAATCTGAGAAAAATAAAGAAAGATAAGAAAAATACCTTCAAGTATGGTTCCTTAATCATATCTTTGTTCTTCTATTTTATGAATGAAGTGCCTAAAGTTCAAGGTGTGCACTGGACAAATGATAGGCCAGTTGCATGGAAAATAAAAGATCATCTACTCAACCTTGGTGATTCCCAAGCTCAGAAGAAAGTCATTTGGGGTTACTTAAAAAAAATTCAAAGTATGATGCATGTAAGAGAGAGAATCCCTAAGTCAGTTGTGGAGAAATATGAGAATGAAATATGCTTTATGGTTGACACTAATAAGTGCCTGATGGAGGCTATGGAACCCAAAACCATATGGATTATGCCAATGGGCTATGAGGTTGATGAGAAAGTTTTGGAAATGTATGCTCAACATCTCCTGAGCAAATCAAAAGACACATCTATGGAAAGGTTTGGAACTTACAAGGAGCTAAGTCTAAAATTGCATGTGGAGCTCAGACAGCTAGAGACCAAAAGGAAAGTACAGAAGTAAGTTGAAAAGTATGCTAAGAGCATTGGACTAACCAAGGAAGCAGTAAAGCAAAACAAAGAAAGAATTGAAAAAGATGAAAAGGAAAGGCAGGAAAAGAAACAAGAAGATGCTTCAATGGAACCATCCTCCACCTCAAGGACTACTAGAAGCTCTACAGCTACTTTTGTTCCTCCTAAACTTGCAAAACCAGAAGACAGACCATTCGGTGAGGGAAGTAAGGGAATGAAAACAAAGGCTGCAAGAACATATGTGAGCACAAAAGATGATGAAGAGATAGAGAGAGATGAAGAAGTTAAAGAGATTAGATCCAAGAAAGCCAAGACTTCAAAGGCTTCTGAAGACAAGCCTTCCGAAAGCATTAGGGCAAGTAAAAAGAAAGAAATTGGTAAGGTTTCTATGACAGTCGATGAAATTGTAAAAATAATTACTATTCATGGAAATCTAAGGCCTATCAAAGTTTATTATGATAATTTTGATCAAGCAAATAAGAAAATCTTGGAAGATGCCACCATCATATACTTGAATAAATTCAATATAGCTCTACTAGAAATTTTACAAGAACTTCCTAAAAGTTTAAGGAAAATACTGGAAATGAGGAAGGAAGCAGCCAAGGCCAAAGATCTAGAACTTAGAGAATATGTCCTCTCCACCCTATGTCCAGTAATGACCAGAAGGGAAGTAGATAAAATCCTCAAGGGAGTTAAGGAGAAATTCAGAAGAAAGATCCGGATGAATAAGCTAATGCTTGGTGAAACTAAGGAAGTTACAAAGGAAACATAGGTAATTTTGAGAAAGGCCCTAGATAAAGATAAATACTATATTGTTTCAGAGGAACAAGTTGAGGAAGACAATCCTTCAGTTCCAAAATAAGAAGCTCCAGAAGAAGAGATTGAAAAAGGAAATGATGACCAAGGTGATACTCTAGATCCTCCAGAGAAAACCTATGAGGAGACAGATGATGGGATTGATTCATCGATTCTGGATGTTGAAAAAGTAAACATCAGTGAGCAAAAAACTAAAGTTGATGACTCCTCTGTTCCGGAAGAGGAGAAAATAAACAAAGAAGACACAAAGATGGCAGACAGAACTGATGATGCAAGAGATACTCTAACTCCACCTGGTCAATCTAGAAAATAAGATAATATTGCTACTACTCAAAGCCTTCCAGAATAGGTAGCAAGTGGTGAGGACAGGGCAGAAGAAGATGGTGCAAATGTTAATGCACCCACACAATTAAATTCTGATGTTGAGAAATCTCAAGAGAAGGAAGGTGGTTTAGGAATTGTAGCAAGAGATGTTTCCAGAGTAAAGAAATGCTTGAGTTTGATGAACCAGATCTATTTCAAGTATCGTTCAATCTAGATGCTCTCTATTCGGTTCAAGTAATGAAGATATCATCTTTCACTCAAGCCAAGGCAAGAGAAAAGTTGTTGAAATCTCACATGAGGACAGTAAGCTATTAGGCCTTGCAACTGGAGTACTGGAGAAGATAATGCCTACCCTCCAGAAGAATCCATCTGACTCTCCCTCCAGTCATCTGAAGAATCTTGTAAACACTGTCAGTACACATTTTTTGAGTCTTTTGAGAAGTCTATAGAGACTAAAGTCAAGAATGAGTTTTTGGATAGGAGATTTAGTGAAATAAAGAGCCTAATAGGGTATGATAGGACGATACTTGGTATCAGTATAAATAGTATTTAAAATTCTCTAAGTGATGGAGGTGATATATACAAGTTTTGTCTACCCTGGCCTGAAGTTAGTGAGTATATTGAAAAGAAGATCAAGGAGCAAGAACATAAGTTGTCAAATCTATCTCAAAATTTTGATCCTCTAACAGTTTCTCCTATAAGTTAGGAATGTCAAGTAATCAACTTGACCGATGAAATAAAGAAGCTTGTAAAAGAAAAATGTGATATTGTGAAAAGAATATGTGAGCTCTGGGGATTGATTGCCCCCAAGTTAGAAATAATGTTTAATGCATTATCAGAAGCTCAGACAAGCGATCCTTCAGTTTTGACAAAGGTAGAAGCATACACATTTCTACTAAGTGGACACATCTCAATTTTGGATGGCATGAAAAGTAGTTGGCCCTATGAACTTGAGCAATTGAAAATTAGTTTTGCAGATATTCTCAAGTTCAAGTAAATATAACTTAAGGGTTGGTTGTACATATGCGACACTATATACAAAATTTTTGAGAATTTTGGCTTGCGGACCCCATCCTTTGCCATTGATGTCAAAAGGGGAGTGAAGAATAGTGAAAAATGAGGAACCCAGCAAAGGGGGAGCTCCAGAATCAGTGGAGAAGCATAAGAGTATAGAGTAAGGGGGAGTAAATGTGTAACACTTAGTCATTTTTCACTAAGTGTTCCCATCAATGCCAAAGGGGGAGATTGTTGGCCAGAGACACTGCTTCGCATGACAGGTGTTGTCATTGATGGCAACTAAGATTATTCCACCCATCCACATATCACAATTTGTTCATACCAGAAGTCAGAATCAAAATTTATCTAAGTCTGAGAAGTCAGAAATAGAGTAGGTGACAGGGTCCGGTATCTTGGTCTGGATCTCTCCGGTGGTAAATCAGAGTTTGTTGCAGATCTACAGGAGTCATAAGCATTGTCAGGATAATCTAAATCTAGAGTTTTAGTCTCCAGTGATGAAGGATTCAAAAGTTATTAGCATATGATTATCGGGTTAACAGTTTGACAGAGCAGACAGAAGAAGAATAGACTGACCTTGTAATTGATCTTAGTTCTGGATGTAATGAAGTTGTTGGTAGGACAAGTTGTAATGATCAGTGGTAGTAGCAGACCTGATTGATGATTTGTGAGTGCAAGTTTTGTTCCACGTTACAAGTTGTGCATGGATTTAGCCGATAGAGCAGTATCTTCAATAAAGTTCTAAGTGTTCTTGAAGCCAACTGAAAAGTAGTTGAAGATCAGGATGTGGATATATATAGCCGATGGATTTGAATGATTTCGGTAGGGTAGTGATGTGACTATGGAATAAGTGTGAAAAGGGAAGAGATTTAAGGTTTGAATGTTAGAAGAACAGTAAACAAGGTAGAGTAAGGATGAAGTGTATCAAGCCAGTATTCTGTGCTTAACTAGAACTGAACCTGCGCATTGGTAGATGCTAATTATCAGTTCAAATTCCTTGTAATCTTCTTTCTATAAGCAATGAGCCTTCTTTTGAGCAGTGAGCTCTGGGTAGTGAGCCCGAATGCATGTGCATTCCCCTTTGTAATACTTTTAACAGAGTATAATCTTTGTGGGTTAACCCCCATCGTGGTTTTTCCCTTAACCGGGTTTCCACGTGAAAAATCTTGGTGTCAAAGTGTGTTATTTATGTTTCTGCTAATGTGTTATTTATTGATGCTGAAATGTTTATATCATTAATTTAATTATAGTTGTAAAAGAAGATTAAAGGCATAAAAGTTTAATTTATGGGACAACTAATTCACCCCCCCTCTTAGTTGTCCAGACCAATTCCAACAAGCCAATCACACCTCCTATTGCTACCAAGCACATCAAAATGAGCATTAGAATGCCAAGAAATCACTATAGATAGTAAAAAACATATATCTCTCACACAAAACTACACACATGAACTAAAAATAACATTAAACATAGTCTTACTCCACAATGAAAATTTACGATCTCATTTTGTACAATTAAATTGGAGATTTGGTTTGTACATGTTGATACAATAACAAAAATTAAAGAAAATGCATTTGTTCCTGTGAATTATGAAAGATAAGTATAATTTTCCCTTTCACGGTTTCAAAATATGGTCATTTGATAGTATTTCATGCATGAAAAGGTGCGTTTGGAAGATTGTAGCTAGAGGCAAGTCAAGCCTTGGAACAAGAAAAACATCTGCCCTATTCCTAGGGGGAGATGAGAGCTTTAGGCAAAAGAAAGTGAATGCTATAGGTGTGTAGAACTTAGTTTTGTCTTTTAGGTAGAATTATGACTGTCTTAGCCAAGTGTAAGGTAATGACAATTTAGGTGATGTCTTTTTCCAGGTAGATATTTGACTTCATAAGGGGTCATGTCTATTCACATTCTATTTTAGGTGGTGCTAGGGCAACAAAAAGCTATTATTGGTAGACTATTCATTCTCCTAAGCTATGACTATTTCCTTAACCTCAACCATGGTTGTTCATGATTATTTGGTAGGTGTTACCATTGGTTTCCATGTTGTCAGTCATGGGAACTAGATTAAAGGGAATTTGGAATTCCCAAGTGGCATTTGCATTGTGGGTAGTTGCATAAGACTAGTTGTTGCATTCCATATGGTTGAGCTTCCACTACAAGTGTCCAAAGGTGGATTTAGGAGGGAAGAAGTAGAGAGGAAAGATGGAAGCTGGCAAAAGTTAGCAAAGGATGGAGATAGAGGGTTTTCATTTCCAATGACCAAAGAGATAATATGTGCATGTGCTCATGGATGCCACATTGGGGGCATATGTCATACACTTGCACATAGGTGTTTCTTGCCATTTAGGGTTGCATGACCATTGTCTTTCCCATATTTGGGTATTATCATTATCCTTTTATCTTATCTCTAGCCCATGTTGATCACCACATAATGCATTCTTTTTAATCACTACTATATGTCTACATATGTGATTATACGAGTTTACTTTTCATGTACTATTTTCCCTCTTCCTATGATTCATTGTATCTTATGGATGCAACCAATCCTAGGGGCATATCCTATTGCTAATGTTCTTCACGTTGAGATCTTGTAGATAGTCATAACTAGTTGTAAATATTTAATTTTAGTTTCAAGGGACAAAGAATATGCAAAAGGCAATTTTACATGATTACATCTTGTAGGGTGCATTACATTATATGGACCCCATAAGCCCTACAGGGTGTATTCTTTCAGTGTTTGAATATTTACTTTACTATACATGCATGTTTGTGAGTGCTACATACTTTGAGATGCATGATCATTAAGGATTTAGATGCACCTCAAAGTGGGGGAAAAATGTAATGGTGAAATTTGCTTTTAACCACTCAGAACTCCTTTTCACATCCATTTTCGGTGTACCCATTGTACACTAAGGTGTGATTGCTAGTATAAAATATCACAGACGTAACCTTCCGCAAAAGAAAGTACTCGAGGGTGAAATCTTGTGTTTTTGCAAGCATGTCCAGTGACATTTAATTTTCATTTGAGACTTCTTTTAAAGTCACTAAATTAATCTTCCCTGGATCTATTAAAATAAATAAAATATATAGTAGTCAGTCACATATTACAACTTCACTTGATGGATTGTGGACTGTAATTTTGGAGATAATTATGCAGGTCAATTTTCATTAAAATATAATTAATACTTAGTCAACGATTTCAATTTCTCCGGATAATTATAAAGACAAGTTTATGTTTATTTAAAACTGAAAGACTATCTTATTAAAACAGATGTGGAGTTATTCATAGTTTTTCATCAATAAAAATGGGTAGGGAGTCATGCTCAAAATTTACATCAACGAAGTGGACATGAGATAGTGTGAAGAGAAAACAGCTGTCATGCAGTGTAAAAAAATGTGAAAGAAGAAAAGGTCACAGAAAGCAATAGTAGGAAGAGACAGAATAGATTTTATGGAGGAAGAGATCAAAGAGAGCAACATTTGTGGAGAAGAATGAGGTCCAGGTGTATTTCAATAACCTTTGAAAAGATGAAGTAAACTGAGATGTGTCTGTAGCTCAATTATTTTTTTCTGTAAATGTAGTGAAGATAGACATCTAAGAATTTGTGGCTATGTAAAGAAGAGAAGGAATAGTTATTATGAAGGAAGAAAAGATCAAAGAAAACAACATTTGTGGAAAAGAATGAAGTCTACATAAGGAAGTGATAAAAATCAATTCAATCTATATTATCATGCTTTTCAATGACTTTTGAAAAGATGAGGTGGATTGTGATTTGCATATGGTTCAATTATTATTTTCTGTACATGTAGTGAAGATAGACATCTAAAAATTTGTGGCTATGTAAAAAAGAGAATGAATGGTTGTTATGAAGGAAAAAAAGATCAAAGAAAACAACATTTCTAGAGAAGAATGAGGTTTACAGAAGACAGTGATAAAAATAAATTAATATTTATTATCATGGTTTTCAATAACTTTTGAAAAGATGAGGTAGACTTGATGTGTCTATGGCTCAATTATTCTTTTTTGTACCTGTAGTGAAAATCGACATCTAAGAATTTGTGGCTATGTAAAGAAGAGAAGGAACAACTATTATGAAGGAAGAAAGGATCAAAGAAAACAACATGTGGAAAAGAATGAGGTCTATGTAAGGTAGTGATAAAAATCAATTCAATCTGTACCATATTGAAAAGAAAATAAAAGAAGATTATGCTTCGGCAATATTAAATTTTATTATATAATGTTTTATGATAGAGTAAAGGAAAATAAACTTTCTTTATGTGTATTTTAGGTTAATTTAATGAAATGTATATGTATAAGTATAATAAATTTATATTAATTAAATAAGTGATACTTATTTGTAAGTATATATTTTTTTATGATTATAATAATTAAGTGTAGAATGTAAATAGAAAATAATCATATTTAGTTTTATAATAAAAAAAGGTATAAAGTTTGTAATAGTAAAAATAATATACTTTGGAATTTGGAATAAGGTATTCTTGTTAGCGTTTTGTTTTAAACTTGAAATATTCTATCCTTATTGTGCAAGGTTGAGTTCGAGGATTAGGGTCAAGCGGCAATCACAAAAGCAACCTTCATTTGTAGACTTGATTTGGTAGAAAATACAACTATGCTCCTCACCTAGTTTGTATATGCTTCTCCTTCCTTTCTTGATATCTCGAGGATGCCAATATTTATAAATATGATGGCAAGGTTGTCATTATGTCACAAGGGGACATGTTCTCCTAGGTCAACCCACAAAATTATGTGCACAAGATCAAAAATAACACTCTCCAAACATGTATATGCTCCTAGAATTCTTGTGCTGATCTAGAATCCATTTACTACACCACTTGAAATGTGAAGATGTGAACAATATGTGAATATAGATCTCAAATACTATTATAAAATAAATGTACTAAATGTCTTCAAATATAAGAATATGGAAATAAATGATGCAAATTGTACTTAGCCATCCCTTGAAGAGAAATATTTAGTGGATCTAACCCCAAAAAGGGGTCAAATCAAGATGGGTGATGAGCACATGGGAATATGTGTATATGTGGGTATCATAATCTACAATGGATAAGGGGAATATGTTAGGATATGTTAGCATAGGGATAAGGTAAGAGGGTAGGTGCATTAGAACATGTTTAATGAGGAGATAGATAGCATAGGGTAAGGGATTTGACATTACATAAATTTATGCCATTTGTCAATGTGTCAAGATATTAAGCCACTCTCTTCAAAATTGTCAGTTTAATATTACACCTATTAATAAGTTTACTAATAATATTAGGAATATTTAATTATTGTCACCTACATAGCTAATAATGACATGTGTACACCTTGACTTGAGGTACACAAGGCCATCACCACCTCATCAATCCTTATTGATGGTAGTTAGGTGCCACCTCTATCTTAGTTAGATTGAGTAAATTCATCACATCTTAGAAATGTCATTTCCATGAATCATACATCCAAGAGGCCTATATATTTGTATGAACTGCTCTTTGTAATTTGATTCATTATATTGAATATTGAATATCTATATTCATTGTCTGTTTTGTCATTAAATCATATACATTAGGTCCTGGATAGATTTGTTTTTTATATGACAAATTCTAACTTATTATTTTTAAGTAAATTGACATATTTGCACTTGAAAGTTCATCTTTTGTTGAGTTTAGGGGTTCTAAATTTGCTAATTTTACTCTTCATTTGTTTTGGATTGGGCTTCAAAGGTAATATTTGTATGAATTTCTAGGATTTTTTTTAGTATTCATAGATCACTCATATTCTAGAGTATTTTGGGTCAAATATAACCTTGCCATTGCATCTAGAATGCCCAAAAACCTTTTGAATGCTTATTAAATCATCTAAATTATAGTAGTTGATTGAAAAGAAAAACAAATGAAGGTCTTAGGATCCATACCATCATTGCATTAACATTATATAGGTTTCAGTATCATCTTGCATATGTGCGATTATTTGTAGCACTAACATCATTTATTTGCTAGTTTAATTTGTATGTAGACCTATTATACAATTATATAGTTAAATTTCTTGATATCAAAAGGTTTCAATTTTATTTGTGGGCGGTAGGGAGGGTTGATCTCCACATAAGGAGTTGTGGAGAGTCCTTCTAACGGGGCATTCCAGCTGGCTAGACAGTTGGGGGAAGGAAATGCGAACATCAACGAAGCTTGGGAAATCTGACCATTATAATTAGAAGGCAGGGAACTTACAAAACCCACATCTCAGCATTCAAAAGTATCTTTTCAATCATGCGAGGGGTTAATGTGTAGGGTTTGCGTTTAGCGAATTGAGCACTTGTCATAATTTTATAGTAGGCATTGCATATGGTGTTTAGCAGATTAATAATGCCAGGAAATGATTTCAGCCCTTGGAAAGCATAACTCAGCTTCTTGACGATGAGAATTCTATATCGATTGAACAAGTATGTCTTTTGGCAAGTCTAGGGTCTACAGAGCTTCATGGAGGAACATTCAAAGTTTGTGGTACACATGTCGTCTGAGACACTAACAACCATAGGGGCCAGCACTTCGATCATTTTGGGTAGCATGATGCGGCAGATGGCATTCCGCGGGTTTATCTCAGACCATCGGCTCAAAGGCCTGCTTAAAAATTATGACCCCCTCATCTTGGCTGTCGTTAAGATGGTATTGGGGAAATGTTTCCTCAAGAATGCAGAGCCTTTCCGGGTCAACACCATTATCACTTCTCATTTCTTGGCAGCCTTGTTAGATATTCAAATGCTAAAGAAGGATGCTATGGCACTGCTAAAGAGGCTCTTCTCTATGGTTTACTTGGATGGTTTGGAGGAGGTTCTTCTCATGGCCTTTACAGGAATTAGGGTACCATGACCAAAAGGTATGCCACAATTCTATGTTCCTGGAGAGGTGGTCAAATATTATCCTTTTATCTTGGATTTGAGAGGCTTGGCCTTGGTGGAGCACAGGTAGATTGTCATTATTGGTGTGGATTACTTACAAAGGGTTCTCCAGTTACAGATCTCATTTAGGGAGAAGCAACTTCCGTATTTTAAAGCCTTCACTCTGGCCAATGGCTTGTTGGAAATAGTCCGAACAACTGAGGGGGGGGGTGAATCAATTGTCCCTAAATCTTTACTCTTTTTCTGAACTTTCAAATCTTCTTTCTTAATTTACAACTAGATTAATGATATAAACAATTAAGCATAAATCAACATATGAGCAAAAACAACATGAACACACAACACTAGAATTTTGACGTGGAAAACCCAGGTAAGGGAAAAACCATGGTGGGGGTTAACCCACAAAATTGCATACCCTGTTAAAAATACTTAATAAAATAGAAGGTACATGCCTTCAAGCTCACTGCTCAAGAAGAGGCTCACTATCTATAAGAAATTATGATTTACATAGAGATAATGAACTGAGAAATAACATCTATATTCATGCCTGAATCAGTCTGTTTGAATGCTCACAAAACTTCTGCTTGAATCTTCAAATACTTCTTCACTGACTCTCCACTTTATACTCCCTTCACTCCTCTTCTTCTCTACTCTGCTTTTGATCCTTTCTTTGGATTTAATTCATTTTGTACAAGGATGATTTTTCACAACTCTTCAATAAGTATTTATACACTTCATCAACCTTGGAATGATCAATAGGGCCAGCTAAACTTAACGCGGATCTTTACACTGTCAGCCAAGCATAACTGGAATATGAAACTTTCTCCACTAACATACCATGCTTCATAAAATGCTCTTTCGATCATCTGCAACATGTTAGAAACATCCGGTCAGCCAAGACTGGGAAGAACATCAACCTCAAAGAAGAAATCTTCAATCAACAAGCTCAAACTTCAATGCCAACCTCCAACATAGTAGCCACATGATCAAGAGACCTCCACAAGCATGTTGAATTCACCAATAACATCCACTCTAGACCAAATTACCAGAATCATCTGTATCTTCCTCCAGAACCTCAAGAACACTATCTATCATGACTGTCAAACTAGAAAGATAGCTTGTGGACCTCCAAACCATGAACCACTGGAGTTAATGCCACACACTAACTATTGCAAGTATGAGGTTAACCAGTGTTGTCATTCATGTCAACATACTCATATTGCATTAACAAGAAGGATTGGATGAGCTGTGTGCTGAGGATATTGAGAAAATTAGTCTCAATCAGGAACAGTGAAGAACAGTGATGAGAAGAAGGCAAAAGTACTCAATAGGTTGAGATTCAGAGGATGCAGATTAAAGGGTTTGTAGATATGAGCCTTGAGATGATCCAGTTAAGATTTCAAAGGTCCGCATGAAGATGTGAAGAAGTTGTGATTGATCAAGTAGAACCGGTTCCGGGAGATGCTCCCGAGTGACAGAGTGTTACAAAAAGGTCCGGTGAGATCCGGAAGTGCATTGTCCTATTCTGCAGATTGGACAGAGTGTTTGGGATGTCCTTGTGATGTGTCATCTTGATTTGTTCATGGTTTTAAGGTCCAGAAGCACCTTTTTCAGTATGACAGTGGCGATAGACTGTGTTCTTGAAGTTTCGAATGAGGAAGAGAAGAGAATCCAGTGAGTAGAAGAAGTGCGGATGTACCTGGTCATTTAGGCAAGCTTGTGAAGGTTATTGAATCATGTTGAGGTTGTGTTGTTGGTCTGCATTAGTGTTAGAGCCCAGAATTGGAGATATTCTTCCAGATGGAGATGTTCTTGTTGGCTGACTGGATGAGTTCTTCCGGATGAAGATGTTCTTGCTCAGACTAGCCGACTGGATGAGTTATTTAGCTTACGAATGTTCTTGTGGTTGATTTCTGACTTAGATGATTGTTCCTAAGTCAATGCCTTATATAAATGAAGGTTTGTGAATTCATTTTGAAGGGTGTTGAGGTGCGGATGAGTGTGGTATAGTGAAAGAGTGAAAGGCATAGTAGGTGTGACTCGGGCTTAAATGGAACTGATCCAGACATGGTGAAGATGTCATTCTCTAGTTCAAGTTTGTGATACTTATGATCTTGTAGACAGTGTGTCTCTTGTAGGCAGTGTACCTCCTTGTGAGCAGTGTGCTCGGGCAGTGAGCCCTAATTGGCATGTGCCATTCATTTTTCTTATTCTTCTAACAGAGAATAATCCTTGGGTTAATCACCCCATGGTTTTTTCCTTAACCAGGTTTTCCACCTCAAAAATCTTGGTGTCTAATGTGTTGATGTTTATCTGCTCCGGTGTTTATGCTTTCTGCTTTCATGAATAATTAATTGATATGCTATTAACTAACAAAGAAGAATCAAGCAATTGGAGTGAGAGCAAGGTTTTTGTACAACTGATTCACCCCCCCTCTCAGTTGTGTGCCCTAGATCTAACAATTGGTATCAGAGCCAAGTTCCTCTAAAAGGAGCTTGACCGCTTGAGGAGATCCAAGATGTCGTCATACAAGAAGGATAGTCCGAAGTTCGATGGAACCAATTTCTCACTTTGGAAAGGTCGCATGAAATGTCACTTGGAGTGTATGGGAAAAGCATACTTGTCCATGATCACAAAGGCTTATGTACCTCCACAGCGTGGTCTGACAACTCTGAATGAAATCATAGATGCTGAAAACAATTTGCAGACCAAAGAAGCTCTTCTAAGTGCATTGAATGATTCAGAGCTCTCAAATGTTATTGACCTACCAACTGCATATGAGATTTGGGTTAAACTAAAACTTCTGCATGAAGGAGATGAGTTTGTTAAGAGTGCAAGGTTGCAAAGTCTGAAAGGGAAATTTGAAAGATTGAAGATGAGAGATGATGAAAATATCACTACCTTTATGCCAAGAGTGAATGAGCTGGTGTGTGGTATCAGGAATGCTGGTGGAGTTCTAGATGAAAATGAAATTGTTTGCAAAATTCTCAGATCCCTTCCTGCTGCCTACAAAATCAAGGTTGCTGCCATTGATGAATTCAGAGCCCATACAACTATCACAAGAGAGAAATTGGCTGGCAAACTGGCTCCATTTGAAATGACTGAGTTTGGAGATGATCCCCCCTAAGATTGAATCTGCATTCAAAGCCAATGCCTATGTGAAAGGCAAACAAAGATTTGATCCAGGAGAAAACTCTTCAAGGAAGTTGTCATGGTATGATCAAGCAAGGAAAGACATGGAAGAGGAAGAAGCAGAAACAACTCATCTTGAAGCCCTCATTGCAAAAAGACTGCCAAGAGGATCCGGTAAGTATGAAGGAAAGTTACCTTTTAAATGCTTCAACTGCAATAAGATTGGTCATTTTGCCTCAAGATGTCTGGAAAGAACTGCAAGGTCAAATTCTAACAGACAAAGGTTCCAAAAGAATTGTTATTATGTTCATGAAGAAGATGATAATGAAGGTGTAACAGATGATGAATCAGAGATAGGAAACAGATCCAGAAATGAATGGGTGTTTATTGCCATCAAGGAAGAAGATCCAATATCCTCTGAATCTGTCAATTATAAGGTTGTGGAAAAAGCTTTGGATGCACAAGTTGAAGAAAAGGATGATTGGGTTATTGACAGTGGATGTTCTCACCATATGACAGGTGACAAGAACAAGTTCTTATATTTGGAAAGGTATGAAGGAAGAATGGTAAAATTTGGTGATAATTCTGCTAGCAGAATCAGAGGTAGGGAAACTATTTCTTTTGATGGAAAGAGCAAAACCGGTAATGTACTATATGTTGAAGGATTGAAGCACAATCTTCTTAGTGTTGGTCAGTTAGTGGACAAAGGTTATGATCTCCGATTCAAAAATGGAAGATGCAGGATCTTTGAAAGGTCCGGAACTAAAATTGCATCCGGTACTTAGACAAAAGGTAATATCTTCCATCTAGTTGGTTCTAATAAAAGTTGTTTGTTTGTTCAAGTTGATCAGAGTTGGTTATGGCATAGAAGGATGTGTCATGTGAATTTTGATAACATCATCAAGATAAGCAATACTCAGGCTGTAAGAGATCTTCCAAAATTGGTGAAACCTACAAATAGTTTGTGCAAAGAATGTCGGCTAGGTAAATAGAGCAGAGTCTCTTTCAAAAGCAAGGATCAGTCCTCTACCAAATTATTGGAATTAGTTCATACTGATCTCTATGGTCTGACAAGAATCAAGAATATGCAAGGTGATAGATATTTTATGTTACTGATTGATGACTATTCCCGGATGATGTGGGTTACCTTCCTAAAAGAGAAATTAGAAGCCCTTGAGAAGTTCAAAATCTTCAAAGCTATGGTAGAAAATCAAATCGAATTGAAACTAAAATGTCTGAGGTCTGATAGAGGTGGTGAATTCACATCTGGTGAATTCATAGACTTTTGTGAGAAGCATGGCATAAGGAGACAGTTGTCTGCCCCTAGGACTCCACAGTAGAATGGAGTAGTTGAGAGAAAGAACCGGACCATCCAGGAAGCATCTAGGACAATGATGATGGAAGTAAATGTTCCTTAGATGTTTTGGAAAGAAGCTGTCAGCACTGCAGTCTATACTCTCAATCGAGTTCAAATCAGAAGCAATACCGATAAGACTCCTTATGAACTTTGGTTTGGTATAACTCCCACTGTGAGATATTTCAGAGTATTTGGTAGCAAGTGTTACATCAAAAGAGATGAAAATCTAGGAAAGTTTGATGCTAGAAGTGATGAAGGAATTTTCTTGGGTTACTCCACTCAAAGCAAAGCATACTGGTGTTACAATAAGAGATTGAGAAAGATGATAGAAAGTACAAATGTGAAGGTTGATGAAGGAATTGAGAAGCCCTCAAGATTCTATGAATATGATGAAGATGATCAGAATGATTCTCTGGAGCAAGGAGCTCAATCCTCCTCTGAAATTTAGATACAGACTGATCCGGTAAATCAGGAAGAAGAGGCTTGTCTGAATGAGCTTGATCAAGAAACAGTAGTGCAAGAAACACCCAAAGTTCCAAGGTATGTAACTCTAAATCATTCTAAAGATCAGATCATAGGTGACAAAAGCAAAGGGGTACAAATAAGGAGGAGAATTGCTAAAGATTCAAATGAATACTGTCTGATTTCAAAAATTAAACCTAAGGCAATTAATGAAGCTTGCAATGATGAAAACTAGACCAAAGCAATGGAAGAAGAGTTGATGCAAATTGAGAAAAATCATACTTGGGATCTTGTTCCTAGACCTAGAAACAAGAATGTGATTGGAACCAAATGGGTCTTCCGAAACAAACTAAATGAAGTTGGTGAAGTAATCAGAAACAAAGCTAGATTGGTCTATAAAGGCTACTCTCAAATAGAAGGAATTGATTTTGAAGAAACTTTTACTCCGGTGGCAAGAATTGAAGCAGTCAGATTATTTCTAGTATTTGCTGCCTTCAAAGACTTCAAGGTATATCAGATGGATGTCAAGTCTGCCTTCCTAAATGGTGATTTGGAAGAAGAAGTATACATTGAACAACCGGATGGATTTCAATTGTCTGATCTTGATGATATGGTTTGCAAGTTGAAGAAAGCACTGTATGGATTGAAGCAAGCCCCAAGAGCATGGTATGAAAGGTTGGATAAGCATCTTGTGCAAATTGGTTTCAACAAAGGTACTGCTGATAGTAACCTATATTTCCAAATAGATAATGAAAACATCTTGATTGTTGAAGTATTCGTTGATGATATCATCTTTGGAGGAAGAGACAGTATGTGTAAAACCTTTGCAAATCAAATGAAAAGTGAGTTTGAAATGTCAATGCTTGGTGAAATGAATTTCTTCTTGGGTCTGCAAATTACTCAGACAAAGAAAGGCATCTTTATCTCTTAGACCAAATATGCAAAAGAACTGTTGAGGAAATTCAGAATGGAAGATTCAAAGCCAATGAACACTCCTATGGCAACCGGATGTAAGTTGAGCAAGGATGATGACTCTCCTAAGACAGATCAGACCAAGTACAGATCAATGATTGGAGGACTATTGTATCTCACTCAGACTAGACCAGATATAATGCAAGCTGTTGGTCTTGTGGCAAGATTTCATGTTGATCCCAGAGATTCTCATGTCATGGCAATCAAAAGAATTTTTAGGTACTTGAAAGGAACGGTTGAATATGGTCTATGGTATCCTAGAGATCAGGATTTCTCTCTTCATGGATACACATATGTAGATTGGGCAGGAGATGTGGATGATAGGAAGAGTACAAGTGGAGGAGCTTTCTTTTTGGGAAAAAGATTGGTTTCTTGGCTAAGCAAGAAACAAGAGGCAATATCTCTGTCTACAATTGAAGCAGAATACATTGCAGCAGCAGGTAGTTGAACTCAAATCTTATGGATGAAGCAGATGCTAAGAGACATTAGAGTTGAATATAAGGAGCCTATCATAATTTTCTGTGATAACTCAAGTGCAATTAATATTTCTAAGAATCCGGTATTGCATTCTAAGACTAAGCACATATCTATCAAGTTTCACTTTCTGAGAGAACAAGTGAACAAGGATGAAGTCAGATTGGAGTATGTACCCTCCAAGGATCAAATTGCAGATATCTTTACTAAACCTCTTCCCAAGGACTCTTTTGAGTATCTCAGGGATAAGTTAGGGGTCATGGCCCCTCCGGTGATGAACTAGGATGCATTGATGTGCATCAGTCCGATGGATATCACAGTCATATCTTGTGATCCGGATTGATGATGGGAGCTGCTACTAAGGGGGAGCAGCTGATATGATTCTAATGTGTTCGAATTGCAAGTATGAGCCATTTGCCATTGAAGAGTAAAGGAAGAGAAGACATGTGAAGAGTTGTTGCTGATAGGGGGAGCTGTGACAAAAAGGAGAAGATCTTGTCTTGATGGTTTTCACATCATATGTTGCCATCAATGACAAAGGGGGAGATTATTGCAAGTATGAGGTCAACTAGTGTTGTCATTGATGTCAACATACTCATATTGCATTGACAAGAAGGATTGGATGAGCTGTGTGCTGAGGATATTGAGAAAATTAGTCTCAATCAGGAACAGTGAAGAACAGTGATGAGAAGAAGGCAAAAGTACTCAATAGGTTGAGATTCAGAGGATGTGGATAAAAGGGTTTGTAGATATGAGCCTTGAGATGATCCAGTTAAGATTTCAGAGGTCCGCATGAAGATGTGAAGAAGTTGTGATTGATCAAGTAGAACCGGTTCCGGGAGATGCTCTGGAGTGACAGAGTGTTACAAAAAGGTCCGGTGAGATCCGGAAGTGCATTGTCCTATTCTACGGATTGGACAGAGTGTTTGGGATGTCCTTGTGATGTGTCATCTTGATTTGTTCATGGTTTGAAGGTCTAGAAGCACCTTTTTCAGTATGATAATGGCGATAGACTGTGTTCTTGAAGTTCCGGATGAGGAAGAGAAGAGAATCCAGTGAGTAGAAGAAGTGCGGATGTACCTAGTCATTTAGGCAAGCTTGTGAAGGTTATTGAATCATGTTGAGGTTGTATTGTTGGTCCACATTAGTGTTAGAGCCCAGAATTGGAGATATTCTTCCGGATGGAGATGTTCTTGTTGGCCGACTGGATGAGTTCTTCCGGATGAAGATGTTCTTGCTCAGACTGGCCGACCGGATGAGTTATTTATCTTACAAATGTTCTTGTGGTTGATTTCTAACTTGGATGATTGTTCCTAAGTCGATGCCTTGTATAAATGAAGGTTTGTGAATTCATTTTGAAGGGTGTTGAGGTGCGGATGAGTGTGGTATAGCGAAAGAGCGAAAGACACAGCAGGTGTGACTTGGGCTTAAATAGAACTGATCCAGACATGGTGAAGATGTCATTCTCCAGTTCAAGTTTGTGATACTTATGATCTTGTCGACAGTGTGTCTCTTGTAGGCAGTGTGCCTCCTTGTGAGTAGTGTGCTCGGGTAGTGAGCCCTAATTGGCATGTGCCATTCATTTTTCGTATTCTTCTAACAGAGAATAATCCTTGGGTTAATCACCCCATGGTTTTTCCCTTAACCGGGTTTTCCACATCAAAAATCTTGGTGTCTAATGTGTTGATGTTTATTTGCTCCAGTGTTTATGCTTTCTGCTTTCATGAATGATTAATTGATATGCTGTTAACTAACAAAGAAGAATCAAGCAATTGGAGTGAGAGCAAGGTTTTTGTACAACTGATTCACCCCCCCTCTCAATTATATGCCCTAGATCTAACACTAACTTCCCAAACATGTCTTCAAATCTGCAGACCATAATATTTCATTGCGGAGCAATCTGGACCAACTTACAGTCACATTGTCTCTTCTGAATACTGCAAAATCTAGTTCTACTCAGATGGCCATAACTTCTTCAAATCTTCATGTGGACTTCTCAAATCTTAACTGGAGCAACCTCTGACAATCCTCTACATAGCCATATGGTCCACATGCATTGATTGTCATTAATTTTCTCAATATCCTGAATAGTCCAGTCTTCTATACAGATATCAAAATAGGATACAATTGACACTAATGGCAATAATGATATGTTGACATTAATGACAACACCACTTAGGCACATATTTGCAACAATCTCCCCCTTTGTCATTGATGGCAACATATGATGTGAAAAACTAAATTTAACCATCAAGGCAAGAACTTCTCCTCCTTTCTCTTCTCACTTTTGCAACTACTTTATTTACTTCTCCCCCTTACATCAGCAACTAGTTTTTCGCATGACTTCTGTCCCCCTTTGACATCAATGGCAAAGGGCACATATTTGCTATCTTTTCTCCCTTTTTCTTCAAATTGATCCCAAAATTTGCATACTGACTACTCCCCCTTTGAGTAGTACCTCCTTAACAAGATATGAATATGAATTCCACCAGATCGATGCACCTTAGTGTATCTTAGTTCTGATCAGGAGGGGTAATAACCCCTAACTTTTTCTGAGATACTCAAAAGTATCCTTGGGAAGAGGCTTAGTGAAGATATCTGCGATCTGATCTTTGGAAGGCACAAACTCCAACTTGACTTCATTCTCATGTACTTTCTCTCTCAAGAAATGAAACTTGATAGATATATGCTTTGTCTTTGAATGCAATACCAGTTTCTTTGAAATACTTATAGCACTTGAATTATCACAGAAAATTATGACTGGCTCCTCAAACACAATTGTGATGTCCTTCAACATTTGCTTCATCCACAAAACCTGAGTACAATTATTTGCTACTGCTATATACTCTGCCTCTACAGTAGATAGAGATATTACCTCTTGCTTTTTGCTTATCCAAGAGACCAATCTTCTCCCCAAGAAGAATGTACCGCCACTAGTACTTTTTCTGTCATCCACATCTCCTACCCAATTAGCATCTATATATGCATGGAGAGTGAAGTCATTGTCCTTTGGGTACCACATTCCATAATCAATTGTCCGCTTGAGATATCTAAAAAAAAATTTGACTGCCATAATATGGGATTCTTTTGGATCAGCTTGAAATCTGGCAACAAGTCCAACTGCATTCATGATGTCAGGTCTGGTCTGAGTTAGATAGAGCAATCCTCCAATCATTGATCTATACCTTTTCTAATTTGCCTTGGGAGAGTCATCATCTTTACTTAGATTGCACTTGGTTACCATAGGTGTACCTACTGGCTTTGAATCTTCCATTCCAAACTTTAAAAATTCTTTCACATACTTGGACTGAGATATGAAGATACCTTTATCTGACTAAACAATTTGCAGACCTAGAAAGAAATTCATCTCACCAAACATTGACATTTCAAACTCACTTTTTATCTGATCAGCAAATGCTTTGCACATGCATTCATTTCCACCAAAAATGATATCATCAACAAAGACCTCAACAATTAGAATGTCCTCATGATTTATCTTGAAGTACAGATTACTATCAACATTACCTTTGCTAAATCCTAGCTTAAGCAAATGTTTATCCAATCTGGCATACCAGGCTCTTGGAGCTTGCTTGAGTCCATACAAGGCTTTTCTTAGTCTACAAACCATATCTCCCTGATCATACAACTAAAATCCTTCCGGTTGTTCAATGTAGACTTCTTCCTCCAAATCTCCATTTAGAAATGCTAATTTGACATCCATCTGATAAACCTTAAAATCTTTGAAAGCAGCAAAAGCAAGAAATAATCTGACTGCCTCTATCCTTGCCACTAGAGCAAAAGTTTCTTCAAAATCAATTCCTTCCACTTGAGAATAACCTTTACATACCAACCTTGCTTTGTTTCTTACAACCTCACCATCTTCATTCAGTTTATTTCGGAAGACCCAATTGGTTCCAATCACATTTTTGTCCTCAGGTCTAGGAACAAGATCCCAAGTGCGATTCTTTTCAATTTGTATCAATTCTTCTTCCATTGCCTTAACCCAGTTTTCATCATTGCAAGATTCACTTACTGATTTAGGTTCAATCTTTGAAATCAAACAAATCTCCTCTTGATCTTCAAAAATTCTTCTCCTAGTTTGAACACCTTTACTCTTATCTCCTATGATCTGATCTTTATGTTGATTTAACCTTACATACTTGGGAGTTTTTGAAATTGTTTGAATTTCTATTTCTTGAACTTGTTCCTCATCATCTGTACTAACCTCTTGAGTTACTGGAGTTTCCAAATCAATCTGAGTTTGAACCTGAACTTGAACTTGCCTTCCTTGACTTTGACTTTCATCTTGATCATCTAAATCATATCAGGAGTATCTGGAATGTCCTTCTTGGCTTTCATCAACTTTAACATTAGCACTTTCAACAATCTTTTTCAATCTCTTGTTGAAGCATCGATAAGCCTTACTTTGAGTTTCAAGTATCCTAAAAATATTCTTTCATCACTTCTTGCCTCAAATTTGCCTAAATCCTCATCTCTTTTGATATAGCATTCACTACCAAAGACTCTGAAATATCTCATAGTAGGAGGATGACCAAACCATAGTTTATAAGGAGTCTTACCATAATTTCCTTTGATCTGCACCTGGTTAAGAGTGTAGATAGTAGTACTCATGGTTTCTCTCCAATAAACTTGAGGAATATTTGTTTCCATCATCATGGTCCTGGTAGTTCCTTGAATGGTCTAGTTCTTTCTTTCCACAACTCCATTTTGTTGAGGAGTCCTAAGAGCAGATAACTGTCTTTTTATTCCATGCTTTTCACAAAAAAACATCAAACTCACCGGAAGTGAATTCTCCACCTCTGTCGGATCTCAGACACTTCAATTTCCCACCAATCTCATTTTCAACCACCATCTTGAACACCTTAAACTTATCAAGAGATTCTGATTTTTCTTTTAGGAAAGTTACCCACATCATCTGGGAGTAATCATTAATCAACAACATGAAATATCTGTCTCCTTACACACTCCTAATTCTAGCAGGACCATAGAGATCAGTATGTATCAATTCCAATCTCCCATTTGAACCTTGTTCTTTACTCATGAATGAGATTTGGTTCTATTTACCCAATTGACATTCTCTACATATGCTATTAGGTTTCACAAGTCTTGGAAGATCTCTTACAGCTTGAGTGGAACTTATTTTGACAATGTTATCAAAATTCATATGACACATCCTCCTATACCATAGCCAACATTGATCTATCTGAGAAATCAAACAACTTTTCACAGAACTACTTAAGTGAAAGATGTTACCTCTAGTTTGAGTACCGGATGTAATTTCAGTTCTGGAGCTTTCCAAGATTCTGCATTTTCCATCCTTGAATTGAAGATCATAACCCTTGTCAACCAACTGTCCAACACTGAGAAGATAATGTTTCAGTCCTTCCACATACAGAACATCATTGGTGTTGTTCTTGCCATCAGAAGAGATGGATCCTCTGCCATAGATTCTACCAGTTGTGTTGTCTCCAAATTTCACAAGTCCTCCTTCATAATTTTCAAAACTCACAAACTTACTCTTGTCACCAATCATATGATGAGAACATCCACTATCAATCACCCATTCATCTTTTTTAATAACTTGAGCAACCAAGGCACTTTCCACATTTGCACAACTAGTAGAGTAGACACCGGATCTTCTTCTTTGATAGCAATAAACACCCATTCATTTTTAGAAGAGCTTCCATGATCAAATTCATCATCTGTGACCCCTTCTCCATTTTCTTGGACATAGTAACATTTCTTCTAACCTTTGTATTTGTTAGGGTTTGGTTTTGAAAACCTCTCCAGACATCTTGAGGTAAAATGACCAATCTTATTACAAGGAAAACATTTGAGTGGTAGTTTTCCTTCATACTTACCGGATCCTCTTGGCATTCTTTTGGCCATAAGAGCTTCAAGATCTGCAGTTTCTATTTCAACATCTTTAAGATCCTTTCTTGTCTTCACAAATCTGTTTGATCTTGCAGAAGAGCTTCCACCTGGATCATATCTTTGTTTTCCATATACACTGACTTTGAATGCAGATTCAGACTTAGGAAGAGAATCACCAAATTCACTCAATTCAAAAGCTAAAATTTTGCCAACCAGGTGATCTCTTGTAACATCAGTGACAGTCCTAATCTCTTCTATAGCAGCAACCTTATGTTTATATGAATCAGGTAAGGATCTGAGCACTTTTGCCACAATCTCTGATTCTTCCAAAGTTCTGCCAGCGCACCTGATCCCACACACAAGTTCATTTATCTTTTGCATGTAGATTGTGATGTTTTCATCTTCATTCATTCTTAGATTTTCAAAATTTCCTCTTAGACTTTGTAGTTTGGCACATTTGACAAATTCATCTCCTTCATATAGATTCTCCAACTTCTTCTAGATTTCATGAGTGGTTTTTAGACCAAAGACATTAGTCATTTCTGAATCAGTCAGGGCACTAAACAAGGCTTCTTTAGCTCGAAGGTTATTTTTAGCATCTTTGACTTGACCTGGAGTTGAAGGACCTTTCTCTAGAGTTTCATACTTAACATTGGTTATTGACGAATAAGCATCACCCATGCATTGTAAATGGCATTCCATGCGGTTCTTCCAAACATAGTAATTTGTTCCATCAAATCTTGGACTATCCTTCTTGTAAGTCAACATCCTGGATCTCCTCAAGTAGTTAAGATTCTACTAGAGAAACTTCACTCTGATACCAATTGTTGGAAATAGTCTGGACACCTGAGAGGGGGGGTGAATCAGTTGTCCCTAAATCTTTACTCTTTTTCTAAACTTTCAAATCTTCTTTCTTAATTTACAACCAGATTAATGATGTAAACAATTAAGCATAAATCAACATATGAGCAGAAACAACATGAACACAACACCAGAATTTTGATGTGGAAAACCCAGTTAAGGGAAAAACCACGATGGAGGTTAACCCAAAAAAATGTGTACCCTGTTAAAATTACTTAATAAAATAGAAGGCACATGCCTTTGGGCTCACTACCCAAAGCTCACTGCTCAAGAAGAGGCTCACTTCCTATAAGAAATTATGATATACATAGAGATAATGAACTGAGAAATAACATCTACATTCATGTCTGAATCAGTCTCTTTGAATGCTCACAAAACTTTTGCGCCAATCTTCAAATACTTCTTCACCGACTCTCCACTTTATACTCCCTTCGCTCCTATTCTTCTCTGCTCTACTTTTGATCCTTTCTTTGGATTTAATTCAATTTGTACAAGGATGATTTTCCACAACTCTTCAACAAGTATTTATATAGTTCATCAACCTTGGAATGATCAACAAGGTCGGCTAAACTTAACATGGATCTTTACACTATCGGCCAAGCATAACTGGAATATGAAACTTTCTCCACTAACATACCACGCTTCATAAAATGCTCTTTGGATCATCTGCAACACGTCAAAAACATCTGGTTGACCAAGATTGGGAAGAACATCAACCTCAAAGAAGAAATCTACAATCAACAAGCTCAAACTTCAATACAAACCTCCAACATAGTAACCACATGATCCAGAGACCTCCACAAGCACGTTGAATTCACCAATAACATCCACTCTAAACCAAATTACTAGAATCGTCTGTATCTTCCTTCGGAACCTCAAGAACACTATCTGTCATGACTGTCAAACTAGAAAGATAGCTTGCGGACCTCCAAACCATGAACCATTGGAGTTGATGCCACATGCTGACTTCCCAAACATACATTCAAATTTGCAGACCATAATATTTCACTATGGAGCAATTCGGACCAACTTATAGTCACACTGTCTCTTCTGAATACTGTAAAATCTGGTTCTACTTAGATGGCTATAACTTCTTTAAATCTTTGTGCGGACTTCTCAAATCTTAGTTGGAACAACCTCTGACAATCCTCTACACAGCCATACGGTCCACATGCATTGATTGTCATTAATTTTCTCAATATCCTCAATAGCCTAGTCTTCTATACAGATAGAAAAATAGGATACAATTGACACCAATCGCAACAAGGATATGTTGACATCAATGACAACACCACTTAGGCACATATTTGCAACATGGCTTCTTTGGTGACTCTGGGTCTACCTAAATTGTCAAAGGTGCTTGGTTTGTAGCTGGTATATGTCTCTATGTCAGGTGATGTAGAAGGTGGTTTCAAGATGTTGGTTAGTGATAGCATAGTTTGTATGTCTATTAATTTTAATGCCCTTTAAAATATCATCTCGGGTTTGGTTAGGTGGGTTGGCCTTGATAGTTGATTTGGCCATTTTGGTTTGTATGGGGTAATATGTTTGGTTGGGGTAGAGTTCACAGCTAGTAAATTTCTGCATTTTGACATGTATTTTGTCACCTACATGATAGATGCTTACATATATTTTTGAAAATCCTAATATAAATCAAAACCTCTTATGAATCAAAAGAAATAGGTTTCAATTTTATTAAGAAAGATAAGAGATACACAAAATATTCCTTGTATCCCTAACCCATATATGGAACTCAACATCAACAACTCCCCTCTTTGTATAGTAATCTACCATTTTTATTGACCCTATTATTTCTTGTAGATTCTCACTCTATATTGGTGTGATTTCCTAACTTGGTGAAGGTCATCTATCTTTGTGTGAGAAAGTTGGTGGTCCCCCTAAATTCAACAATATCTTCTAATTTGGTAGATCACTAACTTTATCTAGTAGGCTTCTATATTTGGTGGTGAATTTGGTGACTCCTCTAGATTTGGTAACTCCTCAAAAGTTGGCAAGATTTTCAACAAACCCTCCAAATTTGATTATGCTATTCCCTTTTCCCTTAAAGCACCTTTTTACAGAAACAAGCGTAACTTTTTCCTAAATTGTCATTTTTTTTGTTTCTTATAAATTTCAAAAATCTCTTTCAAAACTCTATAGTTTGATAATATATATTTTGTTTGATTCTAATCAAGGTGATTGTAGTTACTGTTTGAAACTTATTATTGCTCAAAAATTTGTAAACTCATTAATGATAAACTACTAAAATAAATTATAATTATCAAGGGAGTTTTGTGCATATGGCAATTTTGTAATCATGAAGAAATATAAAGTTCCACCTTGGGAGGGTTCTCGTGTACTTCATTATGTGACTAATTTGAGGAATTAACAATGTGTATTAAAAAGCATCTAGCTCTTATCATGTTATAGACAAAGCTACAAGTCCTAGTGAGAAGAACTCTTCAAGCATTTTAGATGGGTCAAAATCTCTATCCACCAATAAGTATATTAGGCTACAGGTAAGGAGGTAGTAAAATTCTCAAGAGATATAAAGGATTCAAGGAAAGAATTATCTTGGTAAGATGTGTCTAACCTCATGTTTATTATGATGAATGCTATGTGTTTAGTAAGGATAAATGTATATAATTGAAAGATTATCATGAATATCATTACACATGTATAAATAAGCATTATGAAACTTTCTATGAAATATAGATTGTATTCACAACACACTTGGTATGTTCAAACTCAAGGCCTAACTATTTCTATTATCTTCAACCTGTGAGTGAGTGGCGTGGTGTTGTTAGGGAGAGGTGGATTAAATCCATCCATCAAGTTGGTGTCATCGTACCCTAGACAAGTAAATCCCCATCCATGCTTGATGATTAGAAGAGAAATGAGGATTGAGACTTGAGCATAGTCAATACATAATGTGATCATTTGGTATGATGAAGTATATTGAAATATGTTCAAGTTCATACTTAGTTATTTCTATTGCCTACAAACTTAGGAGAGGCGAGGTGTTGTTAGGGAGAGGCGGAATAAATCCAATCCATGAGGTGGTGTCATCACACCCTAGACAACTAAAGTTGTTAAGGAGAGAGAGTAAATCAAATCCATGAGGTGGTGTCATTGCACCCTAGACAAGTTGTTGCAAGTATGTGCCTAATCGGTGTTGTCATTGATGTCAACATATCTTTGTTTTTATTGGTGTCAACTATATCTTATTATAATACTAGTTTAGAAGCTTTGTTGAGGATATTGAGAAAATTAGCCTCTCCAGAAGAAACAAGTGAGTCACAGTAAAGTGCGGTATAGACAGTGAGTTGTATGTTGAAAGAACAGTCCGGTAGATTGCTCTATATTTATTGTTGGATGAAGATCTTGGTCTGTAGATTGGAAGTTACTTAAAGGAATTTCTGAAGATGCTAAATCTTGAGTTTGAGCCTCTGGTGTGAAGAATTCAGAGAGTTGCATTCACCAGAGTAAAACCTGCTTTTTCTATAAGTTCAGTTGGGACATGGAGAAAGTATTTTGCTCCGCATTTCTCCGTAATAAAATATTTTTCTCTATGATTCTAGAGGGAAGTCTAGGATGATTATAGGTGCCTGTACAATTGCAGTGGTTCATGTTCTAGTGGTCTGCAAGCTATCTTTCTTTTATGACAGTTGAAGATAGTGAAGTTCATGTTTTCCAGTGTGAAGATCCTATTGTTAAAGTGGTTAAGGTTTGTATGGTTGCTCCTAATGATTACAACGTGCTTGTGAATGCCTCATGATCATGTTCCTATCATTATATTGGTCCGCGTGGAAGAATTGTGAAGGTGTTTGAAGATTATTCCCGGATAGTGTATTGTGAAACCAGTTTTGGCCTACCTGGTTATTCCCAGTGATTGTGGAGATCTCTGGAATATTGTGGAAGCATGATGAAACATGGAAGATTGTGTTTGAGTCCCAGCTAAGGTGTGGCATGATCCACGTACACTTTTACTTCATCCCCTTTGCATAATGTTGTAATAGGTCAAGACCTATTTTGTAAATGTTTGTAATGCCAACCTTGGAGATTGTGCCAATGGTTAATGATTGTAATGCCGACCTTGATGATCATTCCAGGGTTGTTGAAGTGTATAAATACTTGTAGTTGATTCATGGAAAATATGTCCTTGAGCGAATATGAAAAGATAATAAGAAAGGTCCAAAAGGTAGAGCAGAGAAGAGGCAGAGTAGAGTAGAGGCAGAGCAAAGTAGAGGAATTGTTGTACTTCAATCATAGAAATAAAAAGGTGTTGATTGTGGCAATGGGCTGCTAGTAGGGTTTAACAATCCTCAAGGTTTAACAACCCTTACTGTAATCTTGCTAGGTTTAGGGTTGAGGCAATGGGCCTACTAGACCTAGTTGTTCTTCATGGCAATGAGCCAATATGTTTAGGCTTGTGGAGTGACGAAGCCTTAACATCATTATTTCAAGATTGCAATATATATTGAGAGCTAATCCTTTCTGTGGTTTTTCCCCACCTTGGGGTTTTCCATGTAAAATCTGGTGTCTCTTGTATTTGATGTTATATCTATGGTTAAGTTTTTGATTTCATGCATTCATTGTTAAATCATAATGATTGTGGATAAGTGATTAATGTTTAATTGCAGAAGTGTTTGAGTTTTTGAGACAACTAATTCACCCCCCCTCTTAGTTTTCCAGTGCATATCAACTATTGGTATCAAAGCCAAGTTCCTCTGAAGAAAGTTTAACAGCTTGAGGAAGATCCAAAATGTCTTACAAGAAGGAAGCATAGCATTTTGATAGAATGAATTATGCTCTCTAGAAGGCTTGGATGAAAAGCCATCTTCTTTGTCTTGGTTACAAAGTATGGAAAGCTACAGAAACAAAATACACCATCCCTCAAAATGGTCTAATGACTGAAGATGAAATCAAAGAATATGAGATGGATGTCAAGGTAAAGGATGCTCTTCTAAGCTCATTAACTGACTCAATACTGACAAAAGTTGTGGATCTTGAAACTACAAATGAGTTATGGGAAAAGTTGAAAAATCTGTATGAAGGCGATGATTATGTGAAGGAAGCCAAGCTACAAAGTCTAAAAGTGAATTATGAAAGTTTGAAGATGAGTGAAGATGAAAACGTATCAGCATTTATGCAAAGAGTTGATGAACTTGTCACAAGGATAAAAGCCATAGGGGGAAAGCTTGACGATAAGGAAATTGTGATGAAAATTCTCAGATCTCTGCCCAAGTCCTACTATCATAAGGTAGTTGCAATTGAAGAATTTATGCAAGTAAAAGAAGTTGACAGGCATCAGCTGCTTGGTAAGCTTACTGCCTTTGAAATTAGAGAGTTTGGTGATGCTCTGCTAAAATTTGAGACGACCTTCAAAGCCAGTACTCCTGGAAAAACTTTCTGATCAGAAAAGTACAAGGTAGAATCTGATGATGAGTTTGATGACATTGAAGCCAACTTTGTGGATAGACTGCAAAGAGGATCTAGTAAGTATAAAGGCAAATTACCTTTCAAATATTTTTCTTGTGGTAAAGTAGGTCATTTTGCTTCCAGATGTCCTGAAATAATTGAAAGAAATAGAAAAATACATGAGAACAGGCCTAGGACCCAAAATAAGTGTTATTATGTTGAAGATTTTGATGATGATGAAGGCGTATTAGATAATGGTGAACCAGATAATGCTAGTACCTCTAGAAATGAATGCTTGTTTATTGCTATTAAGGAAGATCCCGTGTCTACTAATTCTACTAGCTGTGTGAAGGAAGTAAAACCAGTGGTAAGTGCTTTGGATGCTCAGGTCATTAAGGACAAGGATGAATGGGTTATTGATATTGGCTACTCTCACCACATGACTGGTGAAAAAAGTAAGTTTGTGAGTTTGGAAAGATATGATATGGTGGACTGGTTAGGTTTGGAGATGATACAACTAGTAAGATTTGTGGAAAAGGATCTATTTCTTTTGATGGCAAGCATGATACTGAAGATGTCCTATATGTGAAAGGATTAAAGTACAATCTTTTGAGTGTGGGTTGGATGTATGATAAGGGCTATGATTTAAGCTTCAAGCATAATTGATGCAAGATCAAGGAAAGCTCTGGAATAGTCATTGCAATTGGTAAGAAGACCAGAGGTAATATCTATCACTTGAAAGTAACTGATAACTATTGCTTGTTGGCTCAGACTGATGAGAGTTTGTTATGGCATAGAAGGTTGTGTCACATAAATTTTGATAATATTATGAAGATAAGTACTTTACAGGCTGTTAGAGATCTGCCTAAGCTTGTGAAGCTTGCTAATCCTATTTTCAAGGAGTGTCAATTTGGGAAATAGACAAGAACAAGTTTCAAAGGCAAGGACCAATTAGTTGGAGGACTACTTGAGCTAGTGCTTACAGATTTGTGTGGACCTACTAGAGTAAGAAGTTTGCAAGGAGACAGGTATTTCATGTTGCTTATAGATGATTATTCTAGAATAACTTGGGTCACCTTTTTGAAAGAAAAAGATGAAGCTCTAGATAAGTTCAAGGCATTTAAGGCAATGGTTGAAAATGAGATGGATTTGAAAATCAAATGCCTGATGTTAGATAGAGGATGAGAGTTCACATTAAATGAATTAAATTAATTTTGTGAAGAACATGGAATAAAGAGATAGCTATGTGTGCCTAGAACTACACAACTAAATGGAGTTGTTGAAAGGAAAAATAGAACAGTTTAAGAAGCTGCTAGAACCATGATGAAGGAAGTTGATCTTCTAGAAGCATATTGGAGAGAGGCAATTCACACTACTGTATATATCTGAAATAGAGTCCAAATAAAAGGTAATAGTTCTACGACTCCTTATGAATTATGGCATGGCAAGGTTCCTACTATGAAATATTTCAAAGTTTTTGGTAGCAAATGTTATATCAAAAGAGAAGAAGATTTAGGCAAGTTTGATGCTAGATGTGATGAAGGAATCTTCCTTGGTTACTCCACTAAGAGCAAGGCCTACCGGTGCTATAATAAGAGGCTGAATAAGATCATTGAAAGTGCAAATATTAAAGTTGATGAATGTGTTGTTCTTAAAATTAGTTGTGCTTAATTTTGTAGATAACCCCTACAAAACTTGTCCATTTCGTAGTCTACACTCTAAGTTCGTAAATCAAGACATATGTTAAAATCGCTGCTTGGACATATGTTTCTTGTCATTGTCGATTTATGTGTAAAGGCAGTCATATCCACCACTTGGGCATGTTCAAAGGCATAGGTAATGTCGAGGGTTTTTGCCACCTGAGCAAATCTTGGAAAATCAACAAACTTGAAGTTGGCATTAATGGCACTCATGCCATGTTTAATGCGCAACTTTAAAGCCTTTTAAAGTGTTTAATATTCATCTTGATTTGCTTATTATTCATTTTCACAACCTCCAACGAGCTTGATAGCTCCTTGATACCAATTTTTCTTCATGACACTTGTGTGTATTTCAGATCTAAGTGGATTTTGTTTCTTGACTGTGTTTAGGGTTTCACTTTTTCGCCAGGTAAGTCTTTGTTTTTTATTCTTGTTTTTGTTTTAAAGCTAGGGTTTCATATGAGTTAAACATCTATATTTTTGTTTTGTTAGAATTTCTCTTTTATGGATTAGTTGAAATTGTATCATCTGTATATGTAGTTTTTGCCATTTTTTCTTTAAACCCTAGTGTTCATTTTGTTTTGAATGCATGGTTAAATGGGTTGGGTTTTTACCGCCCATGTTAAAAACTTAGGTTTTTCTGGTATTGTCCTTAACATGTATTGACGGTCTTTACCACTGCCGATACACATTTTTACCCTTGCATTTTTTGTGTTGATACTTCATGTAAGGGCAACGATTTTTGCCGCCCCTACATGAACCTTATATGTTTGGTCTTCCCTACATGTAAGGGCGGTTAAAACCACTGCCCTTACACAAACTTTATATTACCCCCCAATGTGCATAAGTGGTAGAAACCCCCACTTTTACATAATAACTTGGGATTTTCAACACATGCACAAGCGGTCTTTTCGACCGACTCTACATTGCAAGCTTATTCTCCTATATGCACTAGCAGGCATTTTTGCCGCTTGTGGACATCCAGATCAAATTTACTTCTTCCCTCATGTAAGGGTAGTCAAATTGACTGCCCCTACATCAAATATGTTTATCTTCCCCAAGCACATGCAATGGCAGTCCTTTTCACCGACCTTGCACATGCATTGAAATCAAGCTTTTTCCTAACGTGCAATAGCGGTCATTTTGACCGCCCATGCACATTTTCCTAAATTTTTTTCTAACACTGGGAAAAATTTGCCTTTCAAAGCCTATTGACCTACTTTAGCCTTTTACCTCAATTTGCATTCTCTCAAGTCCTTTAATGCATGCTTCCCTGTTCATGATTGTTGAATTGCAGTAACCCCAATTTAACCATTTTTCCCCTAATTGCGAGATCATGTCTTTTTATAGTTTTTGACAAAACATTTGTGGTGAACACCTTTTCTTGTGTTCTCTCCAAAGCTAATGTCAGATCCGTCTCCATCCAAAGCTAAGATCATGAAGTACAAATACCAAGGGGTCTTCCCTATTACTTCAGTGCAATCTAATGTTGATGAAATTAGAGATACAAAGATAGGACATGTAGATATGGCCTAGTTTGTGAACAGAACTAAACAGCCAAATCCTTCTAGGCATATGAAGAAGATCATTGACAATAGTATTCACTTGGTTGCCTCTTTCTTTGTTGCTGCTCACAATCCCGAGTTTGTTCTTCAAGTAGCCAGTCATTACAATAAGGATACTAGGGTTGTGTCAGATTCTCAAAGGAATGTGATTATGAGATTGGATGCGAAATTTATTGACAAAATCTTCATATGTCCTATTGAAAATATTGGACAAATCAATTTTTCTTAAGAGCAAAAGGATTATGATGAAGATGTGGAAGCCTGGATTCCTCGGAGAAATTTGACCATATGGCCGAAAGATCTCCCAAGGAGTGACTTTGTTGAGGAGGTCTGTGACTTGATTACACTTTTGAGTCGTATTAGAGGAGTCCCTTCTTCATCCAAGTTTCAGGAATGGATGTACACATATATCAAGGTGATTCTCCAGGGCACATAGAAAATCTTTTGGGGAGAACAGATTAGTAATGCTTTGCATGAGCAATTGGTGAGAGTCAATACCACCTTCAAATTTTATATGACCTCATATCTTGTGTATGTTGTTGTGAGCATGAGGAGTTTTCCTAGTCTTACTCAGGTTGGTGATAGGAGATTGGTTCCCATGTATGAATACTATCCTCAAATCACTATAAAAGGATCAATCCATCATTTCCATAGGGTTAATGATGCTTTCTTTTCAGTGTTTATGTGCCTATGGGATAATGAACTGGTGCAAAAGAGAGTCTCAGATGAAGCTTGGTAAGTGGTGAATTCTTTTGGCTGCTTGTTCTTACAATTTCCAACCTTCACATATCGTAGAGTGGGATATTATCTTGGTTATCCCTATATACTTCCATGATATCGCACTGACAGGATTGTTCTCATGGAATTGTGTAGGCAACTGATTGTGGTACATAATAAACAAATGGAGCTGAAGAAATTAGGGATTAAGTTTCCTGTAGAAATTGGAAGGTACTCAATTTAGTCAGCTACCAAGGCAAAAATAGTTGAATCTAAGATGCAACTAGTCACATGTTAGGGTTAGCTGACAGAAGATATCAATTAAATACAAATAAAGAATAAACAGAGGAATGAAAAATACACACAAATAATAACAGCAAGAGATGATTTTAACATGGTTCGCCCAAACTCGGGCTACATCCACCAAACAGAGAATCCAATATTATTATCCAGTAAATCAAACCGATTACAACCAGCAATCCCTGCAACTCAATACCATTACAAATGCTACAATACAATATATAAAAAAACCCTAACCCTTAGCCGCTTTTATCAAGACTTATGTCGGTTACAAAATAGGGTTTTTTTATGTTGGTCCAAAAAAAAATTTGGGTGCTACGCCCTCGAACCTTGGCGAGGATACATGGCTAGTGTACATTACTTTCCTAATCATTCACCACCTACCAACAATCTCCCACTTGGAGATTGATCAGGCTCCATACCAAACAATCTCCCATTTGGAGACTAATCCTAGATGACATCGTTGCACATGTAGCTCCCACTGGAAATAAGCACCCTAGACTCTGTTGTTCTGACTTTATTGTTTTAGTCTTGAAGACCAACCAAAGCTGAAGAAGAGCTCAGCTTCTCCCTTGGCATTGCCTTTGTAAACATATCCGCTAGATTTTTATCTGTATGTATCTTTTCCATCCTTAACTTTCCATCATCCAACACCAACTGAATAAAGTGATACCTCAACTGTATGTGTTTGGTCTTTGAATGCAAGGTAGAATTCTTTGCAAGATGTATGGCACTTTGATTGTTTATATACAAAGAACTGTTAGTCTTTTGTTTGTCCAATTCTTCCATAAAAGATTGTAGCCATATCATCTCCTTGCTTGCCTCTGTTGCAGTTACATGCTCTGCCTCTGTGGTGGATAAAGCAACCACCTTTTGCAACTGTGAGATCCAACTCACTACTGTCCCACCTACAGTAAAGACATAACCTATAGTACTCCACCTGGTATCAATATCCCCTACCAAATCTAAGTCAACATAGCTTGCTAAATCAGTATTAGAGCCCCCAAAATATTTATGTGTTTTGGATGTACCTCTCAAATATCTGAGAATCCATTTTACCGCATTCCAATGCTCCAATCTAGGATGACAAATATACCTACTAACAACTCCTATAGCATGTGCAATATCTGGTCTCGTGCATACCATGGCATAGATTAAACTTCCTCCAGCTGAAGCATATGGCACCTTGGACATTTTCTCTTCCTCTTCTTATGTCTTAAGACACATCTCCTTAGTCAATTTCAAATGACTAGGCAAAGGTGTGCTGACAACTTTTGCATTCTCCATATGGAATCTCTGCAACACCTTTTCAACATAAGTAGCCAGAGATAGATTCAATTTTCTGTTCTTCCTATCTCTGCAAATTTTTATACCAAGGATTTGTTTTTCTGCCCCCAAATCCTTCATAGCAAATGACTATGCTAACTGTTGTTTTAACTCTCTGATGTGATCCATGTTAGACCCAGCCACAAGCATGTCATCAACATATAAACATAAAATAATGTAGCTATCATTATCCAACCTCTTAAAATAAACACAATGGTCAGAATTACACCGACTGTAGCCTTGCTCAGCCATAAAACTATCAAATTTCAAATACCATTGTCGAGGTGCTTGTTTCAGGCCATACAAAATCTTCTTCAATCTGTACACTAGTTTCTCCTTACTTTTGACCTCAAATCCTTGGGGTTGGTCCATGTATATTTCCTCCTCCAAATCACCACAGAGAAAGGCAATTTTCACATCTAGCTGTTCCAAATGCAAATCTTCAGCAAGCACAATACTTAAAACAGTACGAATAGAAGTCATCTTCACAACTGGAGAAAAAATCTCATCAAAATCAATGCCCTTTTTCTGTGCAAATCCTTTTACTACTAACTTGGCTTTAAATCTTTTTGTACCTCCATCTTCCTCTTTTAGCCTATAAACCCATTTGTTTGGTAAAACCTTTTTACCTGCAGGTAACTTACATAATTCCCAAGTCTAATTTTTCAGCAAGGAGTCCATTTCTTCTTTCATTGCAAGCTCCCACTGAACCTGTGTATCCACCTGCATAGCTTCATCATTTTTTTCTAGTTCACCAGCATCTATTAACAAAATAGAATACAAAGAGGGAGAAAACCTTTTAGGAGGTCTACTTAGCCTTGTTGACAATCTAACATTCACTGGCATTTGTGGTATTTCTGGTTGCTATTGTGGAGAATGAGGAACCACTGGAACATCACTATTTGGAGTATCATCCAGCACCACATAATCCTTTTCTTTCTTCTCATGCTGCTGCAATTGATCTTTGTACAACACCTTCTCATTGAATATAACATCCCTGCTTCTCACAATTTTCTGATTTTCAAAATCTAAAAGCCTATAGCTAAATTCATCAATGCCATATCCAACGAAGGTACACTTTTTTGATTTTGCATCCAACTTGGTTCTATTTTTAGAATCTACATGTGCAAATGCTTCACATTCGAAGGTTTTGAGAAAAGAATAACTCACCTTCTTTCCTATCCATGCTTCCTTTGGAATACCACAGTCCAAAGGAACTGAAGGACCTTAATTAATTAAATATACAACAATGTTGACAGCCTCTACCCACATATTTAAAGGTAGCCCAACATGCAATCTCATGCTCCTTGCACGATCCATTATTGTTCTATTCATGTGTTCAGCCACTCTATTTTCCTGTGGAGTCCCTGGAACCATTTTCTGCCTACGAATTCCATTAAAGGAACAATAATCCTCAAATTCTTTGTTGCAATACTCACCACCATTCTCAGATCTGAGACATTTTAATTTTTTACCTGTCTTATTCTCAACCAAGCTTCTCCATTTCTTAAATGTTTCAAATACATTAGATTTCTGTCTAAGGAAATAAATCCATAGCTTCCTAGTTGCATCATCTATGAATGTAACATAATACCGAGAGCCACCAAGAGAAGATACCTGAGTTGGTCCCCATACATCTGTATGCACAAGCTCTAACTTTTCATCTTTCTTTTGCTTCCGATTTCTGAGAAAACTGACTCTCTTTTGCTTGCCATGCACACAACTTTCACAGAAATCCATATTAATACATTTCAGACCTGGTAAAAATTTCATAGAATGAAGTACCTTCATACCTTTTTCACTCATATGCCTAAGTCTGTTATGCCATAATGTTGTCTCAGAACCTGCAGCAATTGTTTCAATCTCTTCTTGCGAACTTACAGCAACTGTTCCTAAACCTGTTTGTTTTTTCTCTACAACAACTAAAGTAGAAGGAACAGTATGACCTATACAAAGATATAAGGTGCCTACTTTCACACCTTTTGCTACTATTAAGGCACCTTTTGAAACCTTCTAATTTTTATCAGCAAATGTAACAATGCAACCTTCTTCAGCTAGCTGCCCTGCTGAAATTAAATTCCTACTGAGCCTTGGAATGTGCCTTACCAATTTTTATTGTTAGATCTAGGGCACACAACTGAGAGGGGGGGTGAATCAGTTGTACAAAAACTTGCTTCCAATTCAAACACTTAATCCTCTTTGTTATTTAATAGCATAACAATTAATCATTCATGAAAGCATAAAGCATAAACACCAGAGCAGATACACATCAACACATGAGACACCAAGATTTTGACGTGGAAAACCTGGTCAAGGGAAAAACCATGGGGTGATTAACCCAAGGATTATTCTCTGTTAGAAGAATAAGAAAAATAGATGGCACATGCCAATTAGGGCTCACTGCCTGAGCACACTACTCACAAGAGGCACACTGCCTACAAGAGACACACTGTCTACAAAGTAACAAGTATTACAAACTTGAATTGGAGATTGACATCTTTACCATGTCTGGATCAGTTCCATTTAAGCCTGAAAACTCTTGCTCTGCCTTTCACTCCTCTTCTTCACTATGCCACACTCATCCACACCAAGACTTTCTTCAAAATGAATTCACAATCCCTTATTTATACAAGGCATCAACTTAGGAACAATCATCTAAGTCAGTAAACACCTATGAGACCATTCACAAGACGTGTAATACATCCGGTCAGCCTGTCTTAGGAAGAACACCAATATCTATGGTTATTCTTCAAATGCAAACTCAAACTTTAATGCGGACCACCAATAAGAATTGTACATGATCCAAAGATCACCAAAACCTTTCCTGAGTCATCAAGAACATCCACACTTTATCAGCTTACTGGAACTCTTCTCTTCTTCATCCGGAACTTCAAGGACACAATCTGTCATCACTGTCATAATGAAAAAGGTGCTTCTGGACCTCCAAACCATGAACAAATCTAGTTGTCACTTCACACAGACTTCTTCAACACTCCCTCCAATCCACAGAGTGAGATAATGCAATTCCGAAGCTCACCAGACCTTTCTGTGACCCTCTATCACCTCTGAACACCTGCCGAAACTGGTTCTACTTGAGTGACCATAACTTCTTTAGATCTTCATGCGGACCTCTGAAATCTTGACTGGAGCATCTCAAGACTCATATCTACAAACCCTTTAAACCACATCCTCTAATCCTCAACCTATTGAGGACTTTTGCCTTCTTGTCATCACTATCCTTCATTGTTCCTGATTGAGACTTATTCTCTCAATATCCTCAGCACACAGCTCATCCAATCCTTCTCATTAATGCAATATGAGTATGTTGACATCAATGACAACGCTGGTTATCCTCATACTTGTAACAATCTCCCCTTTGTCATTGATGGCAACATATGATATGAAAAACCATCAAGATAAGAACTTCTCCTTTCTGTCACAGCTCCCCCTATCAGCAACAACCCTTCACATGTCTTCTCTTCCTTTACTGCTCCCCCTTTGATCATCAACCACTTGTTTTTCACATGTCTTCTCTCCCCCTTTGACATCAATGGAAAAGGGCTCATACTTGCAACTTGAACACATCAGAATCATACCAGCTGCTCCCCCTGAGTAGCAGCTCCCCATCATCAATCCAGATCACAAGATATGACTGTGATATCCACCGGACTGATGCACATCAGTGCATCCTAGTTCATTACCGGAGGGGCAATAACCCCTAACTTCTCCCTGAGATACTCAAAAGAGTCCTTGGGAGGAGGTTTAGTAAAAATATCTGCAAGCTGATCCTTGGAGGGCACATACTCCAATCTGACTTCACCCTTGTTCACTTGCTCTCTTAGAAAGTGAAACTTGATAGATATATGCTTAGTATTAGAATGCAACACCAGATTCTTAGAAATATTTATTACACTTGAATTGTTACAGAAAATTGTGATAGGCTCCTCATATTCTACTTGAATGTCTCTTAGCATCTGCTTCATCCACAAAAGTTGAATGCAACTTCCTATTGCTGCAATGTATTCTGCTTCAGTTGTAGATAGGGATATTGCCTCTTGTTTCTTGCTTAGCCAAGAAACCAACCTTTTTCCCAAAAAGAATGCTCCTCCACTTGTACTCTTCCTATCATCTACATCTCCTGCCCAATCTACATCTGTATATGCATGAAGAGAAAAATTATGATCTCTAGGATACCATAGACCATACTCAACTATTCCTTTTAAGTACCTAAAAATTCTTTTGATTGCCATGACATGAGATTCTCTGGGATCAGCCTAGAATCTCGCCACAAGACCAACAGCCTACATTATATCTAGTCTAGTCTGAGTAAGATACAATAATCCTCCAATCATTGATATGTACTTGGTCTGATCTGTCTTAGGAGAGTCATCATCTTTGCTCAACTTACATCCGGTTGCCATGGGAGTATTCATTGGCTTTGAATCTTCCATCCCAAATTTCCTCAACAATTCTTTCACATATTTGGTCTAAGAAATAAAGATTCCTTTCTTTGATTGAGAAATTTGCAAACCTAAGAAGAAATTCATTTCACCGAGCATTGACATTTCAAACTCACTTTTCATTTGATTTGCAAAGGTTTTACACATACTGTCTCTTCCTCCAAAGATGATATCATCAACAAATAGTTCAACAATCAAGATGTTTTCATGATCAATTTTGAAATATAGGTTACTATCAGCAGTACCTTTGTTGAAACCAATCTTTAAAAGATGTTTGTCCTGCCTTTCATACCATGCTCTTGGAGCTTGCTTTAGACCATATAGTGCCCTTTTTAATTTGCAGACCATATCACCATGCTAAGATAACTGAAATCCATCCGGTTGTTCAATGTACACTTCTTCCTCTAAGTCACCATTCATGAAAGCAGATTTGACATCCATCTGATACACTTTGAAATCCTTGAAGGTAGCAAATGCAAGAAATAGTCTGACTGCTTCAATTCTTGCCACCGGAGCAAAGGTTTCCTCAAAATCAATCCCTTTTATTTGAGAGTAGCTTTTGTAGACTAATGTGGCTTTATTTCTGATTACTTCACCAACTTCATTTAGTTTGTTCTGGAAGACCCATTTGGTTCCAATCACATTCTTGTTTCTAGGTCTAGAAACAAGATCCCAAGTGTGATTTTTCTCAATTTGCATCAACTCTTCCTCCATTGCTCTAGTCCAATTTTCATCATTGTAGGCTTCATTTATTGTCTTAGGTTCAATCTTTGAAATCAGACAACATTCATCTAAATTTTAAGCAACATTCCTTCTAGTTTGCACACCTTTGCTTTTGTCACCTATGATCTGACCTTCAGAGTGGTTTAGTCTTACATACCTTGAAACTTTGGGAGTTTCTTGCACTTCTGCTTCTTGATCAGGCTCATTCAGATCTATCTCTTCTTCCTGATTTACCGGATCAGTCTGAATCTGACTTTCAGGAGAGGATTGAGTTCCTTGAATCAGAACACCATTCTGATCATCTTCATCATACTCATAAAATCTTGAGGGCTTCTCAATACCTTCATCAACTTTCACAATTGTACTTTCTATCATCTTTCTCAATCTCTTATTGTAACACCAGTATGCTTTGCTTTGAGTGGAGTAACCCAAGAAAATTCCTTCATCACTTCTAGCATCAAACTTTCCTAGATCTTCATCTCTTTTAATGTAACATTTGCTACCAAATACTTTGAAATATCTCACAGTAGGAGTGATGCCAAACCAAAGTTCATAAGGAGTCTTACCGGTATTGCTTCTGATTTGAACTTGATTGAGAGTATAGACTGCAGTGCTGACAACTTCTCTCCAAAACATCTGGGGAACATTTGCTTCAATCATCATTGTCTTGGATGCTTCCTGGATGGTCCGGTTCTTTCTCTCTACTACTCCATTCTACTGTGGAGTCCTAGGAGCATATAACTATCTTTTTATACCATGCTTCTCACAAAAGTCTATGAATTCACCGGATGTGAATTCACCACCTCTATCCGACCTCAGACATTTTAGTTTTAATCTAGTTTGATTCTCTACCATAGCCTTGAAGATTTTGAACTTCTCAAAAGCTTCTGATTTCTCTTTCAGAAAGGTAACCCACATCATTCGGGAATGGTCATCAATCAGTAACATGAAATATCTATCACCTTGCATACTCTTGATTCTTGTTGGACCACATAGATCAGTATGAACTAAGTCCAATAATCCGGTAGAGGACTGATCCTTGCTTTTGAATGAGACTCTGCTCTGTTTACTCATCTGACATTCTTTGCATAAACTGTTTGCAGGTTTTACCAATTTTGGAAGATCTCTTACAGCCTGAGTATTACTTATCTTGATGATGTTATCAAAATTTACATGACACATCCTTCTATGCCATAACCAACTCTGATCTACTTGAACAAACAGACAACTTTTACCAGCAGCAACCAAGTGGAAGATATTACCTTTTGTTTGAGTACCGGATGCAATCTTTGTTCTGGATCTTTCAAAGATTTTGCATTTTCCATCCTTGAATTGGAGATCATAGCCTTTGTCCACCAACTGTCCAACACTGAGAAGATTGTGCTTCAAACCTTCAACATACAACACATTACCAGTTTTGTTTCTTCTATTAAAAGAAATAGTTCCTCTTCCTCTGATTCTACCAACAGAATTATCACCAAACTTTACCATTCCTCCTGCATACCTTTCAAAATCTAAGAACTTGTTCTTGTCACCTGTCATATGGTGAGAGCATCCACTGTCAATAACCCAATCATCCTTCTTTTCAACTTGGGCAGCGAAAGCTCTTTCTACAACCTTATGATTGATAGATTCAGAGGATATTGGATCTTCTTCCTTGATGGCAATAAACACCCATTCATTTCTAGATTTGTTTCCTATCTTTGATTCATCATCTGTTACTCCTTCATTATCATCTTCTTCATGAACATAATAACAATTCTTTTGGAACCTTTGTCTGTTAGAATTTGACCTTGTAGATCTTTCTAGACATCTTGAGGCAAAATGACCAATCTTATTGCAGTTGAAGCACTTAAAGGGTATTTTCCTTCATACTTACCGGATCCTCTTGGCAGTCTCTTTGCAATGAGGGCTTCAAGTTGAGCTGTTTCTACTTCTTCCACTTCCATGTCTCTTCTTGTTTGATCATACCATGACAGCTTCCTTGAAGAGTTTTCTCCCAGATTAAAACTTTGTTTACCTTTCACATAGGCACTGGCTTTGAATGCAGATTCAGTCTTGGGGGGATCATCTCCAAACTCGGTCATTTCAAATGCAACCAGTTTGCCAGCCAATTGGTCTCTTGTGACAGTTGTATGGGCTCTGAATTCATCAATGGCAGTAACCTTGATTTTGTAGGCAGCAGGAAGGGATCTGAGAATATTGCCAACAATCTCATTTTCATCCAAAACTCCACCAGCATTCCTAATTCCACACACCAACTCATTTACTCTTGGCATAAAGGTAGTGATATTTTCATCATCTCTCATTTTCAGTCTTTCAAATTTCCCTTGAGACTCTGTAACCTTGCACTCTTAACATACTCATCTCCTTCATGCAAAAGTTCCAGCTTAATCCAGATCTCATAGGTAGTTGGTAGGTCAATAACATTTGAGAGCTCTGAGTCAGTTAATGTGCTTAGAAGAGCCTCTTTGGTCCGCAGATTATGTTCAGCATCTGTGATTTCATTTAGAGTTGTCGGACCACCCTGTGGAGGTGTATATGCTTTTGTGACCATGGACAAGTATGCCTTTTCCATACACTCCAAGTGACATTTCATGCGACCTTTCCAAAGAGAGAAGTTGGTTCCATCAAACTTCAGACTGTCCTTTTTGTATGACGACATCCTGGATCTCCTCAAGTGGTTAAGCTCCTTTTAAAGGAACTTAGCTCTGATACCAATTGTTAGATCTAGGGCAAACAACTAAGAGGGGGGGTGAATCAGTTGTACAAAAATTTGCTTCTAATTCAAACACTTAAATCCTCTTTGTTATTTAATAGCATATCAATTTGATCACTCATGAAAGCATAAAGCATAAACACCAGAGCAGATGCACATCAACACATGAGACACCAAGATTTTGACGTGGAAAACCCGATCAAGGGAAAAACCATGGAGTGATTAACCCAAGAATTATTCTCTATTAGAAGAATAAGAAAAATAGATGGCACATGCCAATTAGGGCTCACTGCCTGAGCACACTGCTCACAAGAGGCACACTTCTCACAAGAGGCACACTACCTACAAGAGACACACTATCTACAAAGTAACAAGTATTACAAACTTGAACTGGAGATTGATATCTTTACCATGTTTGGATCAGTTCCATTTAAGCCCGAAAACTCTTGCTCTACCTTTCGCTCTTCTTCTTCGCCATGCCACACTCATCCACACCAAGACTTTCTTCAAAATGGATTCACAATCCCTTATTTATACAAGGCATCAACTTAGGAACAATCATCTAAGTCGGCAAACACCTATGAGATCATTCACAAGACGTGTAATACATCCGGTCAGCCTGCCTTAGGAAGAACACCAATATCTGTGGTTATTCTTCAAATGCAAACTCAAACTTTAATGCAGACCGCCAAGAAGAATTGTACATGATCTAAAGATCACCAAAACCTTTCCTGAGTCATCAAGAACATCCGCACTTTATCAGCTTACTGGAATTCTTCTCTTCTTCATCCAGAACTTCAAGGACACAGTCTGTCATCACTGTCATAATGAAAAAGATGCTTTTAGACCTCCAAACCATGAACAAATCTAGTTGTCACTTCACACAGACTTCTTCAACACTCCCTCCAATCCGCAGAGTGAGATAATGCAATTCTGGAGCTCACCGGACCTTTCTGTGACCCTTTGTCACCTCTTATCACCTACCGGAACCGGTTCTACTTGAGTGACCATAACTTCTTTAGATCTTCATGCGGACCTCTGAAATCTTGACTGGAGCATCTCAAGACTCATATCTACAAACCCTTTAAACTGCATCCTCTGATCCTCAACCTATTGAGGACTTTTGCCTTCTTGTCATCACTGTCCTTCACTGTTCTTGATTGAGACTTATTCTCTCAATATCCTCAGCACACAGCTCATCCAATCCTTCTCATTAATGTAATATGAGTATGTTGACATCAATGACAACACTGGTTATCCTTATACTTGCAACAAGTATGACCTGTACAAAGATATAAGGTGCCTACTTTCACACCTTTTGCTACTATTAAGGCACCTTTTGAAACCTTCTAATTTTTATCAGTAAATGTAACAATGTAACCTTCTTTAGCTAGCTGCCCTGCTAAAATTAAATTCCTACTAAGCCTTGGAATGTGCCTTACCTCTTGAAGTAGCCAATGATTCCCATTCTGCAACTTAATCTTGATTCTTCCCTTTCCAACATTCTGACAGGGTTCGTTATCTCCCAAATAAACCAGCCCAAAATCCCCTTGGACATAATCAAGAAAATAACTTCTATGGGCCATAGTATGAAATGAGGCCCCTGAATCTAAAACCCATGAATCATCAGCATTATCTAGGGAAAGAATCAAAGCATCATCTTTAGATTTATTACATACCACATTTGCCTCCTTATTGCCTTCTTGTTTGTCTCCTTTTTTCTTCCGAGACCAGCAATCTTTCTTCAGATGACTTGCTTTCCCATAGTACCAGCAATCCCTCTATCCTCTGGTTTGGGATATCTCATCATTTGATTTTCCTCATGACTTCCCATGACCTCTAGAACCTTTTCCTCTCTCCTTTGATCTGCCCCTACTTTCTGCATTCAAAACACTACCTAATGTGGATCCACTTGACCGTTTCCTATGAATTTCATCACTCAAAATAACACCAACAACATCATCAAATTTTAGGGTATTTGAACCAAAAACAGAGTTACTAACCACCATTACCAAACTATTCTCACTTTCAGGCAAAGAGCATAATATCAAGAGAGCTCTAACTTCTTCATCAAATTTTACATTTACAGAAGTCAATTGACTGACAATCGTATTAAATTCATTTAAATGATCTATCATAGATACACCTTCAACCATTTTCAGATTAAACAAATGCTTCATGAGAAATACCTTATTTGAGGCTGAGGGTTTTTCATACAATTTAGCCAAAGCTTTTATCAGACCATCTGTTGTCTTCGCTTCTATTATATTGAATGCCACCGATGGTGCTAGGCACAACCGAATGGTTCCCAGTGCCTTTCTATCAAGAAGATTCTAATCCTCATCAGTCATTGTTGCTAGTTTCTTGGCTACTCCTTCCAACAACATCTAAAAATCCTTTTGATAGAGGTAATCCTCCATCTACATCTTCCATAACTGATAGTTCTACCCATTAAATTTATCGACCTTCAATTTACCCTCATCTGCAATTGCTCCCACTCAACTGTGAGACTTTCCTGCAGATGATAATTGAACACAACCCGCTCTGATACCACTTGTTAGGGTTAGCTGGAAAAAGATATCAATTAAATGCAAATAAAGAATAAATAGAAGAATGAAAAATACACACAAATAATAACAATGAGAGACAATTTTAATGTGGTTCACCCAAACTCGGGCTACATCCACCAAATAGAGAGTCCAATATTATTATCCAGTAAATCAAATCGATTACAACCAGCAACCCCTGCAACTCAATACCATTGCAAATGCTACAATGCAATATATCAAAAAACCCTAACCCTTAGCTGCTTTTATCAAGCCTTATGTCAGTTACAAAATAGGGTTTTTTATGTCGGTCCAAAAAAAAATTTTAGGGGCTGCGCCCCCGAACCCTGGCAAGGATACATGGCTAGTGTACAGTACTTTCCTGATCAGTCGCCACCTACCAACATCACAATGAAGACTTTCAAGAAAAGAGATCATTTTGATTTCAGGAGGGTACATGATAAAATTAAAATAAAGTCAACTTTCCACATGCCCATGGTTGAAGATATTTGGGCTGATCTCAGGACACAAAATGAGCTCAGAAAACTAGACTTTTGTAGACTTCATTTGAGTCAGATTGAAGAGCTGGGCCTTACATATATTCTAGAAGGAATGGAAGATGATGTGGATGGTTTAGATCCCAGATACAATATTGAGAATATTGAAGCCTCACCCCTTCCAGAGGTTAAATGGTCAGTCAAAGAGGAGACTTCAATAAGGAAAAGGTTTCAGCCAATCCTAGCTAACACAAATGTATGGTTAGAGAGCAAAGGAATTAGTTTGAAAGAATTCCTTACTAGATCAGAAGCAGAGGTCCAAGAGCAAATAGGTAAAAAGGTGGAAAACCAGACCAAGAACAAAAGTGATACTCCTTCATCTAAGGTACATAAGACAAAGATCAAATTTGTAACTAAAGGAGGAAAGAAGAATTTGCAAGAACCTCTAATGTCACTGAACCAGGTGCTGAAGACACAAATGTTGAGTAGATGGAGGTTGAGGATGTTGAAGACGAACATCAACATGTTGATAAATTAGATGATGCTCAACAAACAGATATGCCTGAAAAACCTGATGAAGAAGGTGAAATAGAACAAGATGTTGAGATATAGAAGAAGAACCACTTAGTGATTTTTAGTTGTCCCCACAATAGGATTTACCTCTAGAGTCTCAAGTTTCTACGCCTCAGCTTCATGTTCCTGTTTCTAGTGGTTTTCCTACAGTTTCAAATACTCATATTTCCCCTATTTGTGTTGTTTCTTCTGATAATACTCCCCCTTCATTAAGAACAAGTTTTGGAACTGTGTTTGATTCCTCTAGTTCCATTCCAAGTTTATCTTCTCCATCTTTTGATATTGATGAACAGTCTATTTTGGCACATCTTCTGGATGGTTCAGAGAAAGTTGTTGACACCAGTGTAACTTTTACCAACACCAGTCTGTTGATAACTGAGAGGGGGGGTGAATCAGTTATCCTAATTATTTCTTCTTTTGAACCTTCTTCTTAATCAAAGCAGTATTGAATCAAACAGACAAATATCATCATGAAATAAGAAACACATGACACAGTATTTTGACGTGGAAACCCAGTTAAGGGAGAAAACCACGGGGTGATTAACCCAAAGATTATTCTCTATTAGAAGAATAAGGAATTACAAAATGGCACATGCCAATTAGGGCTCACTGCCCGAGCACACTGCTCACAAAGAGGCCCACTGCCTACAAGGAGACACACTGTCTACAAAGTGATAAGAATCACAGTCTTGAACTAGAGAATGACATCTTTACCATGTCTGGATCAGTTCCATTAAGCCCAGAAACATCTGCTCTTCCTTCTGCACTTCTCTTCGCTACTTCACCTTTTTCCACATAAGCCACACTTCAAAATGAACTCACAAATCTTTATTTATACAAGACATCAACTTAGGAACAATCATCTAAGTTGGCAATCAATCATAAGAATATCCGCAAGATGAATGACACATCCGGTCGGCCACCATAAGAACATTCGCAGGATGAACAACTCATCCAGTCGGCTAAACAGAGCAAAAACTTCATCTGGAAGAATATCTTTAATTCTGGGCTCTACTGTCAATGCGGACCAACAACATGACCTCAACATGATCCAGGAACCTTCACAAGCCTGCCTGAATGACCAGGTACGTCCGCATTTCCTTTACTTACTGAAATCTCTTATCCTCCTTATCCGGAACTTCAAGAATACTGTCTGTCGCCAGTGTCATAATGCAAGAGGTACTTCCGGACCTCCAAATCATACACAACTTGAGATGGCACATCACAAGGACATCCCAAAGACTCCTTCCAATCCGCAGATTAGGATTATACAGTTCCGGACCTCACCGGACCTTTTGTGATCCTCTGTCACCTCTGAATACTTGCCAGAACCGGTTCTGCACCGACAGCCACAACTCCTTCAGATCTTCATGCGGACCTCTGAAATCTTAACTGAAGCATCTCAAGACCCATATCTACAAACCCTTTAATCCGCATCCTCCGGTTCGCATCCTATACAGTACATTTTCCTTTTTCTCATCACTGTTCTTTACTGTTCCTGACTGAGGCTAATTTTCTCAATATCCTCAGCACACTGCTCATTGAGTCCTTCTTGTCAAAGCAATATGAGTATGTTGACATCAATGACAACACTAGTTTACCTTATACTTGCAACAATCGTCCTATTGTGACTATAACAGGTGTAAGTATGGATCTGGCAAAGCAAGTGATTTATTCTTCTCCTAATGTGGGTGCTTCTACACTGCCTCCATGGTTGTCTACATATACCCCAAAGAGAAAAAAGCAAGCAATTTCACCAGATGAAATTGATATAGAGAAGCTATTGCCTTTGAAATCAAAAACTCTAAAGAAAAAGCCTAAGATTGTTTCTAGGCTTATCAATGAAAAGGGAATCAGATATGTAGAGATTGCCAAACTGCTAGAGGATGCTACTCTTGATACTTTTGACATGAATGATTATGTTGTCTCAAGAGTTGAGTTAGGCAAGCTAACTCATGAAGGTATTAAGGCAAATTTTTAAACTACTACCAGCACCTTGCTTGAGAAATATGATGAGGTTAAGAGGGAGAAAGAGCAGTATAAAGCTAAAGCAGAACAACTTGCCACTGTTCTTCAAAAAATAGTGAAGTCATCTAAAATTGTAGAGCCTATGGTAGTAACTGTAGAAGATCCTATTATTCAGAAGGTGGAAAAGGCTCAAGCTAGATGAAGAGTGGTTGGAGATATTGTGGAGCAATTGCTAGCACAAGGAAGAGTTATGTTGAAGACTACCATAGAAAGAAAAGAAAAGATGGATAAAGCAAAAACTAAGCTGGATGACATGATTGACTTGCTTTCTCAAGAATTGCAGGATCAAAAGGAAAGCCTAGAGGAGTGGACAAAGATGAAGAAGATTAAGATAAAGAATTCGATATCCATTTGAGTCATTTCAAATCAAGAATCTTATCTTAAGACCAAGGAATCTCTTGTTCACCGCATCAATATAATAAAGGGCTTTCTTAATGACTTCTGCCTAGTGCACGAAAATAGTGAAGACAGTAATGTCTCGCTTCTACACAGGTTGGAGGAGATTCCATGCACTCTGACAGGTGAAGGTCATAGATTTCTCTCAGCAGAAGAAATGATAGATGCTTTTGAGAAGATGGTGCAACAAAAATTTGAAGATGAATTGCCTACAGTGGTTTCGATGGACAACCTTTATGATCATCATTCGACTTTTGAGAATCTAAAGGATAATCTTGAGAAGCATTAGAAAGCAATAAAGGTTGTCAAGGATGCAGTTATCAGGGCCTATACTATATCAAAAATTATGGCTAAGCCAAATGTGTGTGAAATGGTAGCAGTGCAAACCATATATCAGAACTTTTTGAAGAAGAATGATGGGAGCAACTGAAGTTCTTTTTCAAATACCTTAGTTTATTTTCATTCTTGTATATGTAATTTGAATTTTGTTTTGGACATTTTCACATGTATTTTTCAAAAATGTAATTACATGTGAGACAAAGGAGGTCCCAAGTCAAATAGGACTCTTTTGTTGAATAAGTCAAAGTAGTTGTAAATTTCCTATTTTTGCTCTAGGATCCTCCCTATAAATAAAGAGGGCCTCTATTGTAATAATTGTCTTTTAGTTATTGAAGTGAAACTCTGCCAAATTGAAGAGCATTTTGAGACTTTGTGTTCAAATTGTAAATCATATTTTATCAAATAAATAGAAAAGCAAGCGATCGTTCAATCTTTGCATTGGAATAACTTGTGGTGTATTGGAAATTGTTCTTATGTCCTTTTCGTTATATTATCTTATCTATTTGATCAAATTGTAGTGTGAGTTTTGGTAATCTAGGAGATGTTCTAAAGTTAATTTTGGAGACTTTGTGTTGCAATAACTATCTTTGGGTTTGTGATTTTATTAGTTTAAGTAAAAGATATTGGGAAGACTTTGAGCTACTGTTATCTTTTATGATCATGTGTTTTTATTATAGTATTCGGTAAAGACTTTGGGCTGCACCTTATCATATTTGTTTCTGAATTTTAAATTAGAAAAAGGAGCAACAATAGACTTTGTGCTCTCATGGGTTTCTTGGTTATTTTGATTTGTATTGTGAAATTACTATTTTTGTAAACATCATTTTTGAAAAAAGAGAAATAGATGTTATGGATTCACCCTGAAGATTAGTGTTAGAATAGATAAGTTTGAAAGTAGTTGGAAAAGGGAACCTCCCCTTACTGAGAGGAGAGAAATTTCTCATCATAGCTATGGTTATATAACCATTTTATCGTTGGTTAGCTAAACGACAAAATATTCACCCAATAGAATGTAAGGAAAGGTCTTCAGAATTAAGTGGATATGAATTAGATGATCCAGATGTTTTAGAAGTGGTGTAGCATGAAGACAACTCAGATGAAGAAGAACAAGCTCCAATAAGTGCTACCAAAACTCCAAGGTATGTAAGACTCAGTCATTTTGAAGATCGAATCATAGGAGATAAGAGAAAAGGGATCTTAACTAGAAGAAGAGCTGTAGAGGAACAAGTAAAGTTCTGTCCGATTTCCAAGATTGAACCTAAAATTGCGGATGAGGCTTGCAAAGATTAGAATTGGGCAAAGGCTATGGAAGAGGAATTGATGCAGATAGAGAAGAATCAGAGTTGGGATCTTGTTCCCAGACCAGCGGATAAGAATGCAATTGGCACAAAGTGGGTCTTCATAAATAAGATGAATGAGAATGGTGAAGTGGTAAGAAACAAAGCAAGGTTGGTATGCAAAAGATATGCTCAAGTTGAAGGAATAGAATTTGAAGAAACTTTTGTTCTAGTGGCAAGGATTGAAGAAATAAGGATGCTTTTGGCCTTTGCAGCCTACAAAGATTTCAAGGTTTACCAAATGGATGTGAAGTCTACTTTCTTAAATGGAGAGTTGGAAGAAGTATATATTGAACAACCAAAAGGATTTCAGTCATTAGATCAGGGTGACATGGTATGCAGATTGAAGAAAGCTTTGTATGGATTAAAACAAGCCCCCAGGGCATGGTATGCACAGTTGGACAGGTATCTGATATAGATAGGGTTCAATAAAGGTACTACAGACAACAATCTCTACTTCAAGATCAATGGTGAACAAATCCTAATTGTTGTAGTCTTTGTTGATGATATTATTTTTGGAGGCAATGAAGGTATGTGCTCAGTTTTTGCTGAAGAAATGCAAAGTGAATTTGAAATGTCCATGTTTGGAGAGATGAACTTCTTTTTAGGTTTGCAAATAAGTCAATCAGATAAATGTATCTTAATTTCTCAGTCTAAGTATGTGAAAGAGTTGTGAAAAAAATTTGGGATGGAAGACTCTAAACCAGTTTACACACCTATGATAACTGGTTGTAAGTTGAGTAAAGGTGATAACTCACCCATGGCAGACTAGAAAAGGTACAAATCTATGATTGGAGGATTACTTTATCTAACTCAAACTAGACCTGACATAATGCATGCAGTATGTCTTGTAACAATATTTCAAGTAGAACCCAAGGAATCACATGTGATGGCAGTCAAGAGAATTCTGAGATATTTAAAAGGTACAATGGATTATGGTTTGTGGTACCCTAAGGACAGTGACTTTACTCTCAGTGCATATACTGATGTAGATTGGTCTGGAGATGTGGATGAAAGAAGAAGTACAAGTGGAGGTGCATTATTCTTGGCAAAAAAGGTTAGTATCTTGGTTGAGCAAGAAACGGGATTCAATATCATTGTCTACTGCAGAAGCAGAATACATTGCAACAGCATGTAGTTGCACTCAAGTGTTATGGATGAAGTAGACTTTGAAGGACATCAGAGTTGTGTATGTGGATCCAATTGCAATCTTTTGTGACAAAACAAGTGCCATAAACATATCTAAGAATCTAGTGATGCATTCAAGGATAAAACACATAGCCATTAGATATCATTTTCTGAGAGAAAAGGTGACAGAGAATGAAGTCAAGTTGGAGTATGTTTCTACCAAAGATCAAATTGTAGACATTTTTACCAAGCCTCTACCTAAGGATATTTTTGAGTATCTTAGAGAAAAGTTAGGGGTTATCACCCCTCCCACTCTAAACTAAGATGCACAATAGTGTATTAGTTCAGAGGTGCTCAAAGATCTGAATTGATGCTTTTCAAGGCTACTTCTTAGGGGTAGTAGTCAGAGAGTTTAGAAAAGAGATTGGATTAGAGCAGAAGAGTGCAAGTATGTTCCCTTTTCCATTGATGTCAAAGGGGGAGAGAAGTCATGTGAAAAACTTAGATAGACAAAGAATGCAGATGTGTAAAGAGAAAGGGGGAGAATCTTGTAGAAAGAAAGAGTGCAGGTGTGTAAAGAAAAAGAGGGAGTATCTTGTCTTGATGGTTGTTGTAGTTTTTCACATCATATGTTGCCATCAATGACAAAGGGGGAGATTGTTGCAAGTATGTGCCTAATCGGTGTTTTCATTGATGTCAACATATCTTTGTTGTCATTGGTGTCAACTGTATCTTATTCAATTACTTCTTTAGAATATTTGTATGTTGAGGATATTGAGAAAATTAGCCTCTTCGGAAGAAACAAGTGAGTCACAGTAAAGTGTGGTATAGACAGTGAGTTGTATGTTGAAAGAATAGTCTAGTAGATTGCTATGTATTTCTTGCTAGATGAAGATCTTGGTCTACGGATTGGAAGTTACTTAAATAATTTTTTGAAGATGCTAAACCCTGAGTTTGAGCCTCTAGTGTGAAGAATTGAGAGAGTCACATTCACCAGAGTAAAACCTACTTTTTCTGTAAGTTCAGTTGGGACATGGAGAAAGTATTCTGCTCTGCATTTCTCTGCAATAAAATATTTTTCTCTATGGTTCTAGAGGGAATTCTAGGATGATTATAGGTGCCTGTACAATTGCAGTGGTTCATGTTCTAGTGGTCCGCAAGCTATCTTTCTTTTATGACAGTTGAAGATAGTGAAGTTCATGTTTTCCAGTGTGAAGATCCTATTGTTAAAGTGGTTAAGGTTTGTTTGGTTACTCTTGATGATTACAACGTGTTTGTGAATACCTCCTGATCATGTTCCTATCATTACATTGGTCCGCGTGGAAGAATTGTGAAGGTGTTTGAAAATTATTCCCTAATAGCATATTGTGAAACCAGTTTTGGCCAATCTGGTTAATCCCAGTGACTGCAAAGATCTCTAGAATATTGTGGAAGCATGATGAAGCATGAAATATTTTGTTTGAGTCCCAGCTAAGGCGTGGCATGATCTGTATACACTTTTACTTTATCCCCTTTGCATAATGTTGTAATAGGTCAAGACCTATTTTCTAAATGTTTGTAATGCCAACCTTGGAGATTGTTCCAATGTTTGATGATTGTAATGGTAACCTTGATGATCATTCCAAGGTTATTGAAGTGTATAAATACTTGTAGTTGAGTCGTGGAAAATATGTCCTTGAGTGAAGATGGAAAGATAATAAGAAAGGTCCAAAAGGCAGAGCAGAGAAGAGACAAAGTAGAGTAGAGGCAGAGCAGAGTAGAGGAATTGTTGTACTTCACTCACAAACATAAAAAGGTGTTGATCGTGGCAGTGAGCCTGGTAGTGATCCGCCAGTAGGGTTTAACAGCCCTCAGGGTTTAATAGCCCTTATTGTAATCTTGCTAGGTTTAGGCTTGAAGCAGTGAGCATGCTAGACCTAGTTGTTCTTCATGGCAGTGAGCCAGTATGTTTAGGCCCATGGAGTGACCAAGCCTGAACATCATTATTTCAAGATTGCAATATATATTGAGAGCTAATCCTCTCTGTGGTTTTTCCCCACCTTGGGGTTTTTCACGTAAAATCTGGTGTCTATTGTATTTGATGTTATATATGTGGTTAAGTTTCTAATTTCATGCATTCATTATTAAATCATAGTAATTGTGGATAAGTGATTAGTGTTTAATTGCAGAAGTGTTTAATTTTTTGAGACAACTAATTCACTCCCCCCCTCTCAGTTGTCTGGCGCATATCAACACAAGTAATTCCCCATCAAAGGTTAAGGATTAGAAAGGAAGTAAGGATTAAGTCTTGAACATAGTTGATGCTTAATTGTGTTATGAATTGAACCAAATGTGGATTATGCTATGATGATTTGATCTCATGTAGTATTGCTCTCATTATTAATGTTATTATAGATGAGTTTAATATGAATGATAGATAAATTTAATATGAATGATGCTATGAACTAAATATTATCTTAACTTATTGATCTTTAATATCTATAATGTCCCTTTCTAGTCATCTTATTGTGTGCAAGTAAAGAAATTAGTAATATCCTAAAAGGGGACATTACAAGTGGTATCAGAGTAGTCATCCTGCCATCCTATGAAGGGAATTAATGTGACATTACGCAAGGAGAAACTCCACATGCAACAACAAAAATATGGAAGGACAAATGGGCAATGATTTGAAAGCCTTTATGGAGATGACAACCAAGGCTATGATGGATCAAAGTGAAAGGACAACCAAGGCTATGATGGATCAAAATGAGAGGTCCACCCAAGCAATTCTTCAAGCATTACAAAATATGGGAAATGCCAAAACTCACTCAACTAATGGGAAAGAAACGGGATCCAACCATTTCGAGAATAAAAATGCAACCTCAAATCCAAGGATTCCAAGACCCTCTTTTCTACCTAGGGAGGAGATATCAAGAATATAAGAAACCACTCCACTCTTAATGAGCACTGAGGATATTGCCAACACATATGCAAGTTTAGAACCCGAAGTAAGGAGAATTATATCATTCCATGATTTTAGTGAATCAAAGAAAAATGAGACAAAGAAAAAAGACATACCAATAAAGAATTGAGACACAAAGTAACTTTACCAAACTTTGATGGATCAAGAAAAATTACTTCCCATGCATGGTTATAAAAGTTAAACAACTATTTTAAGCTTAGTTTCATCAAGGTCGGCAATACAACTTACAACCATTGGTACTATCTCCAAGGTCGGCATACATACATAAATCAAATTATGTCTAGACCTAAACAAGCTTGTGGAGCAAATGAATAAAGTAAGAACATTTCACAGGTTAGGTCAGACCCAAATACATCCTTGCATGCTTCCTTATGCTTCTACAATATAAGAAACACATCCACAAAGAATGTTAACACCAAAGTCGGCCAAACTGGTGCAATCATCAAGAATACCTAGATACGCGCTTCCAAGAGCTTCATTACAGCTTGCGGATCAAGCACACACCTTCAATAAATTCTAGATACATCTGTAAACAACATAGAATCACTTGGGAGCTGACAAATCCAACTGCAACAAATCTCACTTGAAGATAGATCACGGATTGCTCACAACAAACACTGTCAATCTCTGCTAATCAATAATTTGCTTTTCAGAGCACCAAATCACAAATCATTTGGAAAGAAGATAGATAAGGACCTTATAAACTTAAGTCAAGAACCACAAGACCAAAATCCAAACTATGAAGAAATACAGAGCAAAATACTTTCTCGCTGTCACACTACAAACACTGCCAGGCACATTCTTCAAATTGGTGAGTAGAACTTTTTCTGCACAACAATCCAGACCACCAAATTTTGGATTTAGAATCTTCAAACACTTCTCTAAAACATATCCAAATCTCATACTCTAGTCTTCAACACAGAGGAAATGCAAATCAAAAACTTAGACAGTGTCCTAAACATGACAACTCAATCAATCAACAAACAACAATATCCGAAGTCACAGTTGGCACCAATGACAATGCAAACATGTTGACATCAATAACAACACCAATTAGCACATACTTGCAACAATCTCCCCCTTTGTCATTGATGGCAAGATATGATGTGAAAAACTAAACAACATGTTCCTCCATCAAGACACAACTCTACATCATAACTCCCCCTTTCTGTGTACACATCTGAACTCTTTCTCCCCCTAAGTTTTTCACATGATCTCTCTCCCCCTTTGACATCAATGGCAAAGGGAATCACATCTCTTCCACTGTACATACTTACACACTACTGCTATGATCAATCTGGAATCATTCTTTACTCCCCCTAACTGCAACAATCATCTCAAACCACTTCCTGCTCCCTTGAGAGATAGCCTCCAACATCAGTCCGAAAGGAGAAATACACTTTGAGGCACACTAGACTAATGCATCTCCTTATGTATCTAGTTCAAGGAAGGAGGGGAAACAACCCCATAACTTTTTTTGAAGATACTCAAATGTATCCTTTGGAAGAGCTTTAGTGAATATATCAGCAACTTGATCTTTTGTAGGCACATACTCAAGCTTCACTTCATTCTCTGCAACTTTCTCCCTCACAAAGTGATACTTAATTGAAATAAGGCTTGGCATTCTAAACACATCAAGGAAAGAGAATTCCACGAGGGGGATTGTGTGGTGCTATTTGATTCTTGATACAAAGACCAGAAAGGCAAACTAAGAACTCATTGGCTGGGTCCATACGATATTTTTGAAGTATTCCCAAATGGAGAATTACAGTTCAAACCCATTAATGGTGATTCTTGAACTCTCTTAGTCAATGGATATTGACAATAGATCTACCATAAACCTATCAACAAAAAAGAGTTTACTCGACTGGTAGAAATGCAAGGAGAAACTCAATGTGTTAAATCGACTTCAGCAAAGACAATATAAATGTTAAAAAAAATAAAAAATAGCGTATATGAATTTAGGAAACATTTACTCATATGTTCATCCTTGTACTTGTCTAAATTTCATCACTATTCTACAGGGCTTCATCTCTGAAGAGTAAAAAATTACGGTGCATCTTCCAGCAATGCTACGGAACCTGTTTGTTCAAAAGGATCCATGCCCTCACTATATCCTAGTATTCCAGCTGCATCTTTCAGTGATGCTCTGGAACTTTGTTCCTACATTCCAGCTACATCTTTTAGCGATGCTCTAGAACTTTGTTCCTGAATTTCAGCTGCATCTTTCGGTCATGCTCTAGAACTTTGTTCCTACATTCTGGCTGCATCTTTTAGCGATACTCCAGAACTTTGTTCCTACATTATAGCTGCATCTTTCAACGATGCTTTAGAACTTTGTTCCTGCATTCTAGCTACATCTTTTAGCGATGCTCTAGAACTTTATTCCTGCATTCTAGATGCATCTTTTAATGATAATCTAGAACTTTGTTCCTGCATTCCGGCTGCATCTTTCAGTGATGCTCTGAAACTTTGTTCCTGCATTCTGGCTGCATCTTGCGGTGATGCTCCAGAGTTCTATTCATATCTTATATATCTATTCCTTAGACATCTTCCTCCACCACTATGAGTTTATGATTCCCTTCTGTGTAAATGTTCCTACATTCTTAAAACACACCCATTATCACCTCTGTAATACACCATGTTAAGCCATCATGAGTTTTCCATTCCCTACCACAATAAATGATATTATTATGGCAACCTATCATCATAATAAGTAAGCACTTTCAGCCACCCCATTATCATGTCATAATAAATTCATTCCATCTGAATTAAATGGTACCGCCACCTAAGATGTTATTACGTCAGCAAAAATAAGCAACTTTCAAATCAATGATGGAACGGAAGGTGCGTACATCTTTTATTTTAAATAGGTAATTTATTGTGAATAAAAATGGATAAATTGGCTTGAAACTCCTTTCTTTTCCAAATTTGGCAAATGTGTGAATTATTTCTTCACTGAATAAGGTGGTGGCTCGTGCACTCTATCCCATGCAATGTCATAATAAACTACTGAGAAGCTAACTACCCTAAATTAATCCTTATCTTATCAACCTTACCGAAGTACAGGTGGCCTTAAAAACTATATGTTCTTTAATTTGCCTGTCAATTACTTGAGCAGTTTTATCATTTTGGAGTGCCACAATATTTCAGTTGTCACTTAGCAATATTACAGTAAGAAATAAGAATGGGAGGAGCCAAATGCAAGTCTGAGCCAGCTTCACCAGAAAAATTGTTGGCATTAGGAAATATTTCAAAGCTATTTTAGAGGATATGATGGCTAAAATTTATAAAGAAATTTGAGGGACATCATGCACAACTAGTCAGAATTTGCCAACAACTTTGTAGATGACTAGTCAATTGTGTGGAAGAAGAAATTCAAGGTGAGTCCCCAAATTATCTCTAATTTATTTGGTATTGGGAATGAAGGTGTTATTTTTTTAGAAACCACAAACATTTCCTATCAAAAAATGATAGAACTTTTGGCATGAGAAGGGGAACCTCACCCATTGCTAGTTATAAATAACTAGGGGCAAAACAAGGGGTTCCACAAAATGTCTATTGCAAAACCATGATGAACAATAGCTAAATGGATTATTAAATACTTCACATGTGAAGGGCAGTGCGCCATTGTAGTTGGTCCCACCTTTCAGATGCTCATTCACCTGTGCGATGGCTTGGAAAACCCTGAATTAAGGGTTAACCTTCCTGCCTTCCTCCATGATTCCCTTGTTAGTATGATAGAGCGGTTCAAGATAGGGTCTGGGCCTTTGAAACATTATGGTCTTGTTCATTTAATTTGTAAATATCATTTCCATAAGAAAATAAAACTAGATGCAAAATGGCAGAGGTTTTTGCAGAAATTTGAGAACCCTGAGCCCTCAAGGTAATTTGAGGAAGGTGAGTCATCTAATGTGGCAACCCAAAGTTTAAGAGAACTCTCCCCTGTACCTCAAAATGATAGGCAAGCTCCTAGTAACAAGGCATTGGAAAATCCAGTAAGTCTCTCAGACCCTGAAGAGAGACCAAAGTTACATAATGTGCCTGAAACCCTAGAGAAACGAGAAAATGTGGATTTAATGGAATCAGAGAATGCATATATTTGGCCCCGTAAAAAGGAGAAGAGACCCAAGATGAAACTAAAAAAACCTCCTCCCCCAAGAAGGAGCAAACAACTGGCCATTGAATCCAGCTACGTAGCAGCCTGTGAATTACCCCATATTCCTAAGAAAAAGAGACGAGAGAGGCAGGGTTGTGGAGAAACAACCCAACCTTGTGAATAAGTAGCCTAGCCAGATGAAAATGTATCTTAGCCCTGTGTAAATGTAGCTCAAACCCTGGAAAGCAGTAAAGCCCCTAAATTTGAACAAGGAATTGACCCCTCTAAGGAAGAACAAATAGAAATAGGAGACAAAGAACAAGAGGGAACAAGTGAACAAATGCCCAATTATGTTCTAGTTGAAGAAGAAGAGGGTCATGAATGAGTTTGTAAAAATAATTCCTCCCTCACATAATCCAATGGACATTCAAGAAATTGATACAGTTCCTAAGGTGAGACAATTGTTGCCTTTACATAATGTCAGTGACATAGAACAGGGTCCATTAGAAGCAACTAATGAAGGACATGTGTTCGACAGTGAAGCAAATTTTTTTATTTCCCTCCTTTCTACAGATGCAGAGATAACAAAAATGACTATATGACATCAGAAATAGAGGAATTGAGAGCATAAATTATTCAATTGAAAAATAAACTGCAACAAAATGAGGAACAAATAAACAGACAACAACAAGAGATAGAGAAACAAACAGAACTTCTGGAACAAAGAGATCAAACCATTAAAGAATTATAGTCCCAATTACAACAAATTGAAGAAAAGGATAAGAAGTGTTTGGCCAGTTTATCTAAAAAGGATAAACAAATTAAGAATATAACCTTCAATTTGGAGCAGTGATTGAAAACATTTGCAGAGGAACAAGAAAAATAGAAATTGGAATTGAATAGAGCTTTAAGTAGAACTGTTGAATTTGAACATGATTTACAAGAAGTCAGTGTCAGGCCAACTATGGAGTCAATAGAGGTTCAAACAGAAATACCTAAGACAGAGTGGTTTCAAGTCCACATCCCTCCCATGTTGGCCAAATGGATGGAAAAATGCTATTTCTTAAGACAATCTAGAGCTGATAATGCTAGACTTAAAAAGAAAATGGTATTATTAAAAGAATCTTATGATAAGTTGTATTAGGTTAAAATGGATGCATGTAAAATTGGAGAACTATTATTGGCCTATAGGAAACCATCCAGACTGTACTCCATGTTCCTTAATGAGCATCTATTGAGATGGAAGCTCTTAATAATCTCTCACAACTTGCCACATGACCCATATGATCAACAGTTCCTTGAAGCATTTAAAGAAGCACCTCCCATTTAGAAAAAAATGTTATCTAAATTTTTCATTCATAATTTGTTTCTTGAAAAACACATTGATTTCATTTTTTGCTATTTATAGTATATAAATATTAAAAAATAGGTGTGGCTTGCAATTTTGTTTTGTTTTTAAAGTAGGGAGAGATTTGCTAGGGTTTTAGTCTTAGCTTTGCTAGTGTCATTCTGCATCCTTCTGATGTCATATTACCTCTTTAACTACAAAACTTATTTTATTTTTGATATTTATTGCGAGGGCTTTTAGCCTACCACACCTGCAAGCATTTTATTTGTCCTATTTAATAGCCTCAAACTTTGTCAACCTAGCTATTTCTACTAGTGTTGAAGGTTTGATGGTGTAGGAGGATGGCTCCATTAACCAAGCATCCTAGTAAATTTGTCCCCAAGGTGTTCAACAAGGTATACATTTTGAATCAACTCCAAATGTGGTTCTTTCCATCCTAGAGTTCAATAGTGCTTATAAATGGCTTGAAATTTTTAATTTAATAAAATGTTTTATTGGGAGAGTCTGTAATGTCCCCTTTTAGGATATTCCTAATTTCTTTACTTGCACACAATAAGATCACTAGAAAGGGACACTAGAGATATTAAAGATCAATAAGTTAAGATAATATTTAGTTCATAGCATCATCATATAAAATTCATCTATCATTCATATTAAACTCATCCACCCTTCTAATATGGTGACTATCTTGCAACCCTAGAGGTTGTGCATTCTTCTTTGACCATGGCACTTTGTTAACTGAAACTGCTTCCTCCATTGTCACTATCTTCCTTTCATTAAACATAGAACTATCCCTTGTGTATGAGAAGTGATTGTTAACGAAGCTTGTAGAGGGGTCTATCTTTTAAACCATGATAGGCTATTGATCATGACTCCCTTTTGGTGTTATAATGACTATGATGTCACAACTTCACTGGCCTTAATGTTCTTCTCTTGACTGTCCTCCTATGTCATTTAAATTCATTCCTCTCTTTGCACACCACTATCATTTCAATGCTTGATGCATTTTGAGGTCCTTGATCTACTCACATAGACTGTCCTTTGGAAACTACTTTATGACACTGTTGTAACATGTATGTAAAAGTGACAGTCTAGGTGCTTTATCTCTTCACTTATTATATTGTTTCCTTGTGCTTCTTGACTGGACAATGATGGATAAGTCTACTGTGCATCATTATATGCTTTATTTATGGTAATATGTTATGACATCATGCTGATGCATTTCTTGCAAGAGAGCAATGGAATTGTACTTCTATCTTTTTGCATTTATATCTGTGCTCTACTCACCTCCCTATATCTTATGCATGGCATCTTTGTCATCTCATGACACCACTATGTAACTAATATTTTTTCTTTAAAAGCATGGTTGTCCTTAGTTGTGAAGGATTGTAGAACGTCATCATATTTCATGATGTGGTTATATTGGTATTTGATGTTGTTCATCTTGACTGTAAGGTATATCCATTTTGAGGTATAACTGTCATGCATAAGGTACATGTAGGTATGCATATGTAAAATCATTGTGGCATGTTGCTACTTGCTGCTCCATATCAAAAATGCTATCTTTATCATGACTGTGCATGTGACTGCATTCTTGTTGTTTATGACTGTCATCCTATACCTTTGACTACCCTTAAAGGTGATTGAATCTTCATGTTGTAGAGAGATGTGATGACAATGTGATGATTGCTCTATCCTTTGATGCAACTATCATATCCCTTGAGGCTCACTATCACTATCATGATGCAACTTTGACTATCCTATAGCATACTCCTTGGCTATAGTATCTTTATCATACTTGGTAACTTCCTTTCATGACTACAATGCTTTACTCATGACTGTTGCATCATGATGGTGATATGTTCATTTGTATCTAAGATGTTAATTCTTAGAGCTTTGTTTGTTTAAATATTTTTGGAGCATCTGCTTTAGTTTAAACTAGTGTTTACTGTTAGTTGAAAGTTAGAATGTGTGTGTAGTTATAGGATTTGTCATTGTTCAAGATCATAGTAAAGATTGCATGTATGAATTTCCAGTATAAAGTTTAATGTCTTCTTAGATTAAGAAGTTTGAATGCTTTTTAGTATAGATTTCGAATGCTTTCTAAGATAGAATACAAATGCTTTCTAGTTTGATATGTTGTTTAAGTCTTTTTAAAGAAATTGGGACATTATTTCTAGATGAGATATCCAAACAATACTCCCTATTGCATACAGCCTTGGACACTACCCTAGTCGATAAACTAATATTTTTCAACTAAAGTGTTAGGACCTCATGACACCCTGTCACCTACCTTCCATAGAAGGTCTTTGAAAATTGAACCCCACCTGGGTCATGGAGATGCCTTCTAGTGAAAAGGAAGCATGTGCTCAAAGTATACAACCCCACTTGCATCACAAAGATGCCTTATAGTGAAAAGGAGGTATACACAATAGATCAATGTTTGCAAACATGCTTTGTCAGTGCCAAAATAATTAGGGAAGTACCATTATATATGCCCCCACCTTAAGGTGGTTGATGTCACTTATCGATATCAAGTACATTAAGGTAGAGTGAAAATGCACGAGGAAAAAAGAGCTCTCACAAAGCCCATGCCCCCAAAGAAGACATGTGCCACGATCATCGAATGTTCCCACAAACACATTGATAAGATATGCTAAGATAATCAACAAGAAATAAGGTTAGAACATCTTACTCTAAGATAATAACCAAATCAAATCATGAAAGCTATTCATGTATTAGATTACATCAAGAAACCAAGGCTACACTTATGGGTTCAGATCTGAGTATAGCCATTGGGCTTCTACTGCAGGTATCTCAGAATCGAGTGTAACAACAAGGTGAGATACAAAACAATCCAAGCTGCATGGAGTAGCTATATTGCAAGTGTTTGTTAGAAGAGATAAGACAGCATGGTGCATCACACAGAGTGATTCTACTAGTCAAGTGTTGGATACATACATACATACATACATACATACATACATATATATATATATATATATATATATATATATCAACCCCATCTTCATATATGGACTAGATCCATTTTTTCTTACTCACTAAAGGGACGCATGGTCCATATCAGTATTTGTTTGTTTTCATCATCTACCAACTAGGTAGATCCACTGAAGAAGGTAAACAATAAAAATGAGAGAGGATGACAACTGCCTTAGGAATACCACATAGGAGGATGCCCCCAAGACATCAACCGCAACGCTATGCCCCTATGTCATGACACACAACAATAAAATAGAGAATAGAAGGATAGAAGAGTGATGAAACAAATAGAAGAATGGTCACAACAAGGGTGGTCTCCCGGTATCCTTGACCTTACAAGCGTATCAAGGGTCATCTTAGGAGACCTAAACAACACATAACACTTCATGAGGGAAGACAACACATAGGAGAAGGCCACATAATCGAGAAAAGGTATGCTATGACAATGGTGGCCAACAAGGTTAGAAATACTTACCTATTATCTCTAATCTTGATCTTTACATTTATTGTCAAAGCTTTGTCCCTTGTTCTTCCTTCTCGCTAAATTATGTTATCCACATTATCCTAAAGGTTTTCTCTTGCAATATTCAAGGATGGTAGAGAAGGAGCCTCACATATTCCCATTTTAGTTGAGTGAGGTAATGAAGGAGCTGGGAAAATGGCCATTTCAACCAGTTTAAAAGGTGTTGGAATACCTTGGTCATTAGGAACCGTATGTTTAATTATGTTCTCTAAATTGTTAGTAGTTTGTGAAGTATGTTAGTATTCGGGTGAGGGTGGGTAATTTGTTTCTTTGTTTAAGATGTAGTTAAGGAGTGTTTGAAGATTGGTTCATGATTTTCAGTATCAATAGGTTGAAGGAGTTGTTCACAAAGAGAATCTACATCATCCAATGCTTCATCTTGGTTAGGGAGAGCATTGGTATGAAGAGATGGCAAAGTAGTGTTAAGGAATGTCTCAATGATTTCTTCTTCTTGCACCAAAATATCCTCACAAGGTGAGTTTATGTTAGGAGAAGGCTCCAAATCATTGGTTGAGTCACACAAGGCTATGTCAGCCTCATATGTCTTAGAGATGATGTCCATTATATCTTCATAAAATGTAGGAAGAGTAGGAGGAATGTGTTCATCATTACCTTCTTCATGATCTTTCATGGAGATTAAATTAGCAAGGTTTTCCAAGATCGAAGGGTAGATACCCATGAGAGTGGTGAAGCTTTCAAAATCATATATTTAACATACAATTTCATATGTGGAACTCATAGAAATGTCAATATCATATATGTGTGATATTTGTTGTGGTACTTGAGGATACTTATCAATGAATTTATAGAAATTGTCAACATCTATGATGTATTCAAACAAGGCTTCCAAAGATGAATAACTAGATGCATCCATGATGAGTAGATTAAGGAAATTGGGTTTTTAAAGAGAAAACACACAAATTTCACCACAAACCAAGTGAATAAGATGGAAATATTGCTACACAACAAGGCAAGATGAATGTCTTTGAAAGTTTGTTTGGAGAAAGTGTATACAACCTTTAGTGTTGAAATACACAATGTGTAATTAAAAATATGCAAATTTTCAAGCAAGAGTATGAAAATGCAGAATTTTCAAATGAGAAATGAAAATATGGCTAAGATGAATGCAAAATCTGAATTGAAAGATGTTTATGACATATGTAATGAAACAATGAAAAACTATGCTTGTTTATGAATCTAAAATGCTCAATTTTTTTAGTTTTTCCAATGTAAATGTGCTAATGATGCAAATGTAAATGCAAAAAATTACAATGCAGAAACACTACAGTCCAAAATCAGATTTGAAAGAGTGTTTAAATGAGTAGTAAAATCTGAAATAATATTTTAACTACAAACGCTAGCTTTTGGAATTACTAGGTTATATGAAAAATGTAAATTTTAAGCAAAACCCTAGCAAATGAGATATGTAAATGCAAGGTAAAAGATCATGAAATAACTAAATGTTGTAATTTGTCTTAGATCTGATATAAATATTAGAAAATCAAATGTTTTTCTGATATGCAACACAAAATATGCAAAACTATGCCTTAATGCAAGCCTAAAATGCTTGTGTTTTTCAAAAATTTTGAATGTACACAAGCTTTCTTGAATGTATGATGATGAATACGATATGATTGAATGAAAAACTTATTACAAAAATCAGAAAGATGAAAGTTAAATAAAAACACACGTTCACCAAAATGTTATGTGAGAAAAGAGGATAAGGTTTAAATATGGTTAAGATAGATTCAATGAAACCCTCCTTTCACAATAACATTCAAAGGACAACAATCAAGCTGAGTAACTACAGATAGAGAGGACTTAGCTACATGTTGATGTCACTTATGAATGATATGGAAAGATAGATTAAATTGATAGATTTGTTAGACCCTAGTTTAATTAAGCCTCAAACCCTAATTATATGAAATCACATATAAACAAATGAAATACAACAAATGATCGCACATGAAGGCACTGAATATAGATTAGAAACATACTAAGATTTGGATTTTCAGAGGAAGAAACTTTGGGGACAACGGGGCGGGTGCCATAGTCCAACAAGATAGTTTTTCTATAGATTTAGAATAGTGGAATGTGTAAGATTGCAACCTACTTCAAAGTTTCTGAAGATGCCAGTTGGGAGTACTACAGGGTGGGTGCCCTAGTCGAGTAGGGTTGATTTTCTACACTTTCTTCTTAGATCCCAAATCTCTATCCTTTGCTCTACTTCTCTGCAACTCCACTTCACCAAACCCTGCACCTGTAACCTACAATCACAAAGAGAGGGGTTTGGGGGTTGTGGTGTTTAGGAGCTTGCCTCGGTCAAGCTCCAGAATGACATTCAAGCCTTCCAACACTGTTGTTAGATAGAGTGTGTGTCCTTGGTGGACAAAGGCTAAATCAAATGATGAAATAGATTGATTGAAACACAAATAGATGTCACCTTGGAGGTGAATCCCTCACAGAGATGAAGATCTTTCACACCATGAGGAGATGGATTGATGAAGCCAAATTTGCAACAAATAAACACAATAACAACACAATTCTACTCTGCAACACAATGAATGCCTTGAAATCCCTTACCTTAATATCACAAGTTTGTATTATCCATCTAGGTGTAAAATGAAGCCCTAAACATGTTTATATATGCATTCCCGGTAAAGTTTGTAATTCAAATTTAAAAGGCTGACAAAGGGAAACATTTCTAAAGGTCCTATGCCAACAAACTTTAATTTAGGTCTTGGCAAATCATCCTAGACTAGAGCATGAGTGTCCAAGTTCCAAGGCATGAATTGGGTCTTGGTTAAGTATTAATGTGGACCCCTAAGCCCCATTTGACATGGGTTTTGGGGGGAATTGCTCCGGGATGAGTTTTAAACATGCATAATGAAAGTAAGGGGACCTAGGAGCTAAACTAGGAGGTGAAAAGTCCTAGGGAAACTTTTTACGACAACAATGCCATACTTATTCATTATGGACTACTACTCACTTCATATAGACCACATCATTCTTTATAGGCCGCACCACTTATATTTTTGGTGCGATTCAATTGCATATGTGGTTCCTTCAATTAAGTGACTTATGCCATGCATTACTATGTTGTCCAATGCCATATTATATACTGGAATTGGGTCCTTTATCTTCAAAATAGCTACACCATTGAATGGCTTATTGCATTGCTTTACTTGCTTGGCACCTTCAATTATGCAGTGCCATGTTTCAATTGATTGTGGCTTTTTGTTGAATTTATATTGATGCGCCTTCTTTATATATGGTGCTTTGACTCTTTAAGGATGCACTCTTTTAGAGTATGTCTTGCATTTCCTTTTAAGAAGGTTTCTTCCTAATAGGCTATGTATCATCTTATAATGTGCTTGTGTTTTTATTACATGACTTGGTGCTTTGTTGAATGAGGTCGCTCCTTTACCTTCATGGCTAAGTATTGATGATAAAATGGTCCTTTGATTGGAGACCTCATGTTAATGGTTGAGGACTCTTTGTGATTGCACCTCATTTGCATTACAAGCTTCATTTCCATATATCACTTGAGTCTTGTGCCTTTGAATTATTAGTGGCGGATATCACAGGGTTGTTGCTTCATTTGTTAAGTAGTGCCTCTATGTATATTAATGGTCGTGCCTTGAATTTATATGTTGTGCCTTTTTCTACCCACGTGTCTCTAAAACCTCATAGTGACTACACCCTTGAATCCCACTGACTTCATGCCTTGAATCAACAGATATCAAAATTTTTTTGATCTAGTGTGCAAAAATGCACAACATTTTGGTGACTAGCTGGGAAAGTGAGCCTACACACTTCAAACTCCAGAAGAAATGCCTTGAATCCATTGGGCATAGAGTCAAATCATACTGAAACAAACCATCTAAGCACATCATGACTGATTGAAACCACAATACTACAATGAAGACCTTTGCAAACTAAACTGATTCAAACTGCTAGTAGATCCACTAAATCTGAAACTAGAGAACCACACAACCAAGACCCATTTTGCAACTTATCCACAAACAGATGACTACTGACCCCATAACTAACCTCTACTACAACTAAGACTTTATTGAAAAGATAAATTGAAACTGAAACAAATGTTGCATCTGCAACTTATTCTGAAACACTAAAACTAAACTATATGCAAGTGAAACTAACAAGAATGTGCCCATTCACTGGAATGGAAAAATAAATCCCATGTCGGATGATGATACTGTTGAATGTCTGGAAACTTGAGAGGGGGGATCAGTGTTCTAAAAATCTTTTGATGCACTTTAAATTTCAACCATTTCCCAAATTTAATTAAACAAAGGCACAACATGCATATGAACAGCAACCATAAAAACATTACGCATGAACATCAAGATTTTTACGTGGAAAACCCAAAAGGGAAAAACCATGAAGAGGATTATCTCTCAAATATATATTGCAATCTTTATAAATAATGATGTTCAAGCTTGGTCACTCCATGGGCCTAAAACATGCTGGCTCATTGCCATGAAGTACAACTAGGTCTAGCAAGCTCACTACCTCAACCCTAAACCTAGCAAGATTACAATTAGGGTTGTTAAACCCTACTGGAGGTTCACTGCCAGGCTCACTTCCTTGAAGGTTCACTACCAGGCACAAAGTATATTGCACATAAAACCTGAATACTGCTTAAGCATCTACCACTATGCCAGGGTGCAGTCATTTAGCAACTGAATTCTAAATCCCAAGTCTTTATCACTGCTAATCTTCTAACTCTGATCTGGTATTCACAATCTTGCATCACATCCACACTCTCTCTACCCCACAACTAAAATTCATCACCTTTATATATATCTACATTATGATTTGATCCACAATCAAGTCGGCACCTAAGAAATGAAACATGTACATAGAAAGATGTTGCTTGTCGGCTTAATCCAGTGCACTATATGTTATGCGGACCCAAATCTTTGTTCAAACATGGTCATATAGGTCAAATATAATCATTCAATTACTTACATAGATCCTTCAAACATTAACTCTTCTCCACGTGCAAGTATTTAACATACTAGTTGGCCTCTTCCTTAAGAGCATACTTAACAAGTTCTTCTGTTGACTTACAACTTTTACTGCGGAACATGAAACACCTTCAAAATCATATCAAGGGCTCTTTACACTTTCCCAAACTTACCCTCAGAACTATAAGGCATGATTTCATCTTGCAGAGAAATACGGATCATCAGAACTCAAACTCTGTCTCTCTCAAACTCTGTCTCTGTCAAACTTTGTCAAACACTATGCCGATACTTAGCAACTTGCAACTATCTTTTCGGTGGACTTTAGATTTCCCAAATTTGGAATTAGATACTTCATATAAGTATTTACAACACCTCAAAATTGCATAACAAAACACTCACCTGTGGAGAAATGCGGACCACTGCGCTATACCCTATTCATTGTTCCTGTTATACCTTTGCTTACCCAAACTTAGACATTTTTTCAAGGTGACTTCCGAAGGAAGTCAGGACTTAATCACTGAAGCATAACACTATTAAACAACAACTAACATCATACCTAAACCGCATCTGCAAGCCTTCAATTGTGGAGGCATACTAACTCATTTTCTATCCCTTACTCAGAATACTTTCCATACTTAGCCAATTTCTGTCAATTAAACCTGAATTCCAATGAGTTCTTCCGAAGTTATCTATTCCTGTCATGGTGATAAGATCTCTAAGCCTTGTTTCCATCAATGACAACATACAAGTTGATACCAGAGCAGTGTCTCTTGCCAACAATCTCCCCCTTTGGCATTGATGGCAACACTTAGTGAAAAATGCTTGACTACTCCCCCTTACTATATACACTTTATTCTCCTACTCTCCCTGAGATGTTTATCCATTTTTCACTGATCTTCTTCTCCCCCTTTGACATCAATGGCAAAGGGTGTGATCCAGAACCAAAAATTTGTCAAATTTTCAAAAATTGTATGTACTCAATAGCATATTTACAAGTACAATCTTCATCTTAATTAAAGATAGTCTTTATCAAAGCTATCTCTCCATTCCATCTATTTTATACACTTTCTAGGTTATGGACGTGGCCATTCATAAAAAAAACTAGCTTCTCTGCCCTCTGTACATCTGATGGTGTATCAACTAGTGCAAATGATTTCATGGCTTCATCTGCCATATTGGTCATGGAATCAATTTTTAGACTTATCAGTCCCCTCAGCTGGCACAACGTGTCTCTAATTTCTCTGTTTTTCTTCATTAGAGTGCTTAACTCACTGTGAATGCTCACAACTTTATCTTCTTTGGCATTTATTAACTCAACTGCTGGATTATATGTCTCAGAGATATTAAGTAGTTTGAGTTCCAAAACATTGGTTTTGTCATCTAATTCTTTTGTAATGTTTGGCCAAGATAGGCAGAATTTGTATAGTCTACCGGCTTCTTCAATGACACTTTGTACTCCCTTAATACCATTATCTAACAGAGTTTTGTCTCGATCTATCATGTTCTTTAACTCTACCAATCTCTTCTCATTAAATTCTTTCCTAACTTTTCCTTCTGCAGATTTTTCAAATGACTCAAAATGTGTACTTACAGATTTCAATAGCTCTTCGAGATGATCAACATGAGATAATGAGATATCCTTTTGAAATGATGGCATCAACTTTTTTAGAACAATTGTTGCATCATTGATTAATTTATTGTCTTTATCATGAGATTTTAGCACTTCTTCCTGTGCCCTAGTTTGAACAATGGATACTAATTTGAACTTTTGTGCAGGTGACAATGAATCCAAATTGATTGGTCCTCAAAGAAGTTTGGACTCATCTGCAGCTTGTTCCCTTCCAGCACCAACTAAGACATTTGCAGTGTCTCTTGCTCTCTCAGATATTTCTTCTCAACTTCATTCCGGAGGATTTATGTCTATATTTTCTTGTTGTTCTGTGTTTTGTTCCAATGTAGGGCTTTTTAACTGTTCCCTATCTTCTAAATCCTCAGCTTGATACTCATGAGATAGATCTGTTTCAGTTTCGCCTATATTGCCTCTATGTTTGCTTCTGTAACACCACTCTTTGCACTGTAATAATTTTGTGATCTAGTCTAGTGGCGAGAGAAATGATCATACCCAGCCTCACCCGCTTTGAGATTAAAGTTAGCAGGCTTGGTCATTGAAGCATTCTTAAAATTTTCAAATTTGTTTTTCTTATTCATCTTTGCAAGCATTATGGCTTTTGCATCCTTGCTTTCTCTCAGAAGTGAAAGGACTTCTAAGTCTTTCAACCTTGTTTTGATCTTGTCTACTTCTAAATAATTATGTTTTCTCTCTGCAAGCTCCATCTCCTTCCTCGGCCTATCCTTCTCAGCAGCTAGATTTGATGGCCTTGCAGAAGCCATCTTCTTCTCCTACAGCATCTGCTTTAGAGTTTTTGCAGAATAGACAAAATTATTTTATTTTCTTTAGTGCATTTTTCTTCTCTTCCACATCAGCTCTACCTAAAATTCAGCCCTCAATACGCTCTACTTCCCATTCTCATTCGTTAAACTCTTTCTCAAGAGGCAATGAATCAGACACCCTCTCCATCAGCCATCTAGCTGCGCTATCATCACTACCTCAAATACGATCCAAGTACTTGTGGATAATGCTATTCTTAAATTTGTAATGCTTGTCAGCATTGGTTGTGTCTACATTTCTGACCATGCAAAGATGGTAAATACATTGTCTTGACCTTGACATACCAATCCCAATTCTCACAAAACAACCTGCAATATTCTTTTCAAAGAATGGCTCCATGAACCTCTTGGCAAGCTTTGATCTCTAGATTGTTATACTCTTAATATCTTCAAAGGAAGGAATATCAGAATTTGTGCCTTCTCCATCACTATCATCTGGATCTCCATGACTGCTTGGACTCTGATCCCTGTTACTAGAGGACGATGGACTAACACTAGAACTAGCATGAGACTTTCATCTTCCAGGTGAAGAATCCCATCCTCTAGAGGACCCAGTAGTGTCCCTTCACTTTCTCTGCACATCTAAATCCTGTGCCTTCTGTCTCCTTGCAACTAATTCATTTAAGGCATTTTCTTTCACTGTCGTGGTAGATTTCATAGAAGAGTGCATCCTTGAAGATGGTGGCCCTACATCTTTTACCCTCTGATTCCTAGTCTCATTTTGTCGAGCTTCATCCCTCTTCCGCACCAAAAAATTATCCCTCACCTTTGCTCTCTCTACCAAAATCATCTCCCTGTCTAGTTCAGACATCTTTTGAAGTCACTCCCTATCTTCATCATCTTTGTACAAATCACTCCCAAATGATAATCCATCACTGTCTTAATCATCTCTCTGACCCTCATCATCATTATCTTTTTCACCAGAATCAAATCTCTTCTTCAAAGGCATCCTTGACCCAAATGCCTTTCTATTTGTTGTTCCAGCATCATCAAAATCATCCCCATTATCAGAATTGGAATCACTTCCATCATCTAAAAAGGAATCAGATTGCTTCCTCTTTGTTGGAGCTCGATTCCTATTCTTTCCATCATGGGCGTTAGTTCAACCAGCTACCTCTAGCAGCAAATTCTCAAGATCCGTCATAGTCCTTGCTTGATTTACAACTACTACAAATACAACTTTCCAAGGGCTTCTATATGTGTGCGTGACCAAATAGAATCATTTATCCTTAGTCAAAAGGAGAACCTCCACGTCATAGGTTAAAAAATCCCGTAGTTCATAGAGCAAATCAATACACTATTGCGTCGAATGCAAAGTGATTTAGAAAGCAAAAAGGTTCCTTTTTATCCTCTGTGCTACTTGACCTAGTCATCATTAAATGCTCATTCAAAAAGTTGTAAAAACCCTTCACTATAGAGTACAATCGATTAGGATTTCTCCACAATGTGCCGCATTGACCCTTTTGCTTCCAATTTTTTTTAAGAGCTTTGTCACATTAGAGTCCTTTATACATCTTCATGCTTGATTTTGGCACCCACTTTCTAGCTTGGGGTTTTAAATTTTCAACACTACTCCCCCTGAACCAGAGTTCTTAATTTACTTCCCAGATGAAGTATTTGCACCAGATACTGGTGCGGATCAATTCCTGACTTCAGTTACTTCTTTCTTGATCCATACCTTGTCCATTTCTTTCTTGGTTTCAACTAGATTAACTTTCTCTTTTCCCTTATCATTTCTCTGCTTTGTTTTCCTTTCTACAGAATAGTGATTTTTCTTCCCATTCCTGCTTCTGCAAAATCTTGCAGTATGTCCAGATTTGTTGCAATTGAAGCATACCACATTCTTTTGACCTTGATTCCTTTCATTGATTTAATTTGATTTGCATTAATTAGCCATATGTCTAAATCTATTGCATGCAAAATAATTTTCATTGAATGATTGACTATTCCTTGTATTCTAAAAATTAGTTCTTATCAAACTTCTGCATTCATTTGATATGTGTCCCATTTTATAGCATTCATTGCACTTATTAGAATTTTGAATTACTTTACCTCTACATACAACAGCTCTATGACCAATTTTATTGTAAGTAAAGCATTTACCTTTGAAGGGTTGTTCATTCTTGCCATTGTTGAAACTTTTCCTAATCTGATTTCTACATTCATTTGCTTTATGACTAAGTTTCTTACAATTGAAACACTGACCAGAGAATGATGGAATCTTTTGATTTATTCTTCTCCTACACTAAGTAGCCTTATGACCATACTTATTGCATGAATTACAATAATCATTGAAAGATGGGTACCTTTGAGCATTTGCTTGTCTGACCAGAGGTCTTCTAGGTCTTCTTCTTTGATTTCTGAACTAGTATCCTTTGTTTTGCCTTGACTCAGTTCTTATTTGACCAGAGTTTGAACTTTCTCCTTTCTCAAATCCCAAACCTTGCTTTTCATCAACTCTCTTCTGACTAGTAATCATTTCATCAAGCCTTGCAGTGCTTTTCTTGAATTTTTCTTCAAAGCTTTTGGCCTTTTCCATGTCTATTTTTAGATTTGCAATTTCTTTTTCAAGTTCTGCATAATCTTCTGATCTATTCTTCATAATTAAATTCAGGTCATCTTCTACTCTTTTTTTTCTATAACTTCTACTTCCAAATCATTCAAGGCTTCATTTGCTAATAATAATTGATCACTGACTTCTATGTATTTATCTTTGAATTTCTTAACTTTCTCTTTTAGGTTTGAGATGCATTCATTGACTTATTGCAAGTTTTCTTTCAGATCCCTGACTTCTGCTTCAGAATTTTCAAGATCCATAAGGGCTTCTTCTAGTTGGTTGTATCTTCCATAATTTCCATATCTTCCTGCTGCCATGATCACACTATCCTAGATCTTCCTCAAGATATTAAACTTTTTCCAATGAACCTTGCTCTGATACCAATTTTTGAATGTCCGGAACACCGAGAGGGGGGGGGGTGAATCAGTGTTCTAAAAATCTTTTGATGCACTTTAAATTTCAACCATTTCCCAAATTTAATTAAACGAAGGCACAACATGCACAATAACAACAACCATAAAAACATGACACATGAACACTAAGATTTTTATGTGGAAAATCCAAAAGGAAAAAACCACGAAGTGGATTAGCTCTCAAATATATATTGCAATCTTTACAAACAATGATGTTCAGGATTGGTCACTCCACGGGCCTGGAACATGTTGGCTCATTGCCATGAAGTACAACTAGGTCTAGCTGGCTCACTGCCTCAACCCTAAACCTAGCAAGATTACAATTAGGGCTGTTAAACCCTACTGGAGGCTCACTGCTAGGTACAAAGTATATTGCACATGAAAACTAAATACTACTTAAGCATCTTCCACTATGCCAGGGTGCAATCATTTAGCAACTAAATTCTGAATCCCAAGTCTTCATCACTGCTGATCTTCTAACTCTTCTCTGATATTCACATGCTCGCATCACATCCACACACTCTCTCTACCCCACAACTAAAATTCATCGCCTTTATATATATCTACATTTTGATTTGATCCACAATCATGTTGGCACCCAAGAAATGAAACATGTACATAGAAAGATGTAGCTTTTCGGCTTAATTCAATGCACTATATGTTGTGCGGACCTAAATCTTCAGCCAAACATGTTCATATAGGTCGATTCTAATCATTCAATTACTTACATAGATCATTCAAACATTAACTCTTCTCCGCACAATGATTTAGCATACTAGTCGACCTCTTCCTTAAGAGCATGCTTAACAAGTTCATCTGTTGACTTACAACTTTTACTGCATAACACGAAACACCTCCAAAATTGTATCAAGGGCTCTTCACACTTTCCCAAACTTACCCTCAGAACTGTAAGGCATGATATCATCTTGCAGAGAAATGCGGATCATCAAAACTCAGACTCTGTCTCTGTCAAACTCTATCAAACACTATGCCGATACTTAGCAGCTTGCAACTATCTTTTCGGTGGACTTCAGATTTCCCAACTCTTGAATTAGATACTTCATATAAGTGTTTAAAACACCTCAAAACTACATAACAAAACACTCACCTATGGAGGAATGCGGACCACTACACTATACCCTGATCACTGTTCCTACTATACCTTTGCTTACATGGACTTAGATATTTCTTCAAGGTGACTTCCAGAGGAAGTCAAGCCTTAATCACTGAATCATAACACCATCAAACAAAAACTGACATCATACCTGAACTACATCTACAAGTCTTCAATTGTGGAGGCATACTAACTCATTTTCTATCCCTTACTCAGAATACTTTCCATACTTAGCCAATTTCTATGAACCAGACCTGAATTCCAATGAGTTCTTCTGGAATTATCTCTTCCTGTCATGGCGATAAGATCTTTGAGCCTTGTTTCCATCAATGACAACATACAAGTTGATACCAAAGCAGTGTCTCTTGCCAACAGTTACTCCATATGATCCACATTGAACTGATAATAGACCAAATGAAATGCTTGAAGAAATATAACAAGAACTTGTATCTTTTTTCTTTCTTGCATTCTGAAGACTCTCCTTTGGCATCAAAATACCATTTGGGCTGATCTATATACTATTCTTGCTTTAGTGGAGGTTGGGAAGGGAATACTAAGCATCGAAGCTCATATGCTTGCTTGCATATAGAGGTATTTGCTGACTTGACTTCATTGGTAAATTCTCTGGCATGTTCCTTTGCCTAATCATCATCCAAGATAGGATCAAAAATAGGCTTGGAAGTGACTAAGATGCCCATAACTATCCTGAATCTAATCAAAATTTCTTCTTGAAGGAAGAATGGAGTATAATGCACCTCTTCTTTACTACAAGTGTCTCTTGATGCATCATTATCATGGAGCTTCAAATGCATATGTGGATCCTCCTCAAGAAGGAGAGAATACCCATCTTTAAAAATGAAAAATAGATCAAGACTTGCACATACCTCTTCTTCAAAACTTTCTTCATGATCACCTAAAAGAGGCTTTGAAAATAATCCAGGCACTTGCTCAATGGTGGGATCTTCTGCATCAAGAATATGATATCCTTGTTGAATAACTGAGAATAAATCCTCAATTTCTTCATCATGCTCAATCATCTCTATACTATCCCCTGCAAGATGTGAAAACTCATTACACAAATAAATGCACTCACTCCTTATAGATTCTGTAAAAATTTCCTTTACAACTTCTTCTTCAAGATCAGGTAAAGATGGTGCATCATTCTTTGCCTAGTACTTTTCAGCTTCAAAACCCTTTTGTAAGTACTTTTTAGCTTCAAAATGAATCAAGCCATCACTATCATCAAGATATTCATTATCCTCTTCTTCACTTGACTATATCTCTGAATCAAAATTTGCCACGTGTGCATGATGCTTAGAACCAATTGAAATCCCTTGATAGATAGAAACAACCGCTTTTCTTGCATTTTGATTCCATTCTTCTTTGGTATCAAAGTGACAAAACACTTGATCTGTCATTTCTATAGACTAAAATTTTGGCTCTAAAACCATAGAAGCTTGAAAAGCACAATTTTCAAAATAATTGTCTACCTTTTGTGCATGAGGAAGGACTTCTTCTACAAACTAATTGTATCCATATTTTTGTCCATGAGAGCTTTGAGGCATAAAATTTGGATCAGCTTGATACATGCCATGATCTCTTAGCTCATTGAGCTCATCGATGAAGGATTCTAAAAGCTCTTTCATTTCAAACCTCTCTTTATGATTTGTTAAATCAACAGAGAGGGTGGGTGGACTAGAATAAATATGCATTTGGCTATATGCAAGAGCTTAGAATGGGATACTTGCATGAGGCCTTAGTGGTTTCAAAGGCAAGGGAGGCAATTTACCAGCTTCTATGAGGTTCATTTCATCTCTAATGGTGAGATCATAAGATTGAGTGAAGGTTTCTCCTCCTAAGGCTTGTATCATAACAGAAATTTCAGGGTCTAAAGCCTTCAAATAATATAGAAATGTAAGAACTAGAGGAGGTCTCACATCTACTAAAAAAAAATTCCATACCTTATCAAATCTTGCATTGAAGTCATGCATGCACTCTGTATGATATATCTTGATTGTGATGAGACTTTAAATGAGGGTGCTAACATCCTCCTTCTCTCAGAATTGATTGTAAATGATCTCTCCAAGTTGATCCCATCTAGTGATTGAAAAGGGTTACAAATTTCTATACCATTATCGTGCTTTGCCTCTAAGAGAAGATGTTAGTAATAGAAGAGCCACAATTTTAGTTGTGACATGATGTAAATTGCGCAAATTTGGAACATCCTCAATATGATCCATAGGGCGAATAGAGCCATCTCCATAAAAATGGGGTAAAGCCTTCAGTGCTGCTTTAGGAACCTAACCTTGTTGCTGATGTAGAAGAGGACCACTTTAATACCAAGCTACAAATGGTAAGTTTCTTGCTACAATATTGAGATGCACATAAATATTTTGGGCTGCCATGATCTGTTGTAGTGAAGATCTAGGAAAAGATCACCAACAGAGTCACCAAATGGAAGATTCATGCTTATGTGAGCAAATATTTTTGTGATTTTCCACCAAAATCACAAAATGTAGAACAAAGCTCAATGAAACAAAGACCAAAGTCTCTGATTCAAGTCCCACCAGGCATGCCAAAAATTGTTGATAGTAAAATTTACACTTGACTAACAACAATGGGAAATATTGCAAACATGGGATGCAGCTTGCGAGATGACCTCCAGGATTTTAGAAGCCATCTCTTTGTAAGGTCTTCAATAAGATCATTTTTAGATTTTGAGAGAAAAGAGAAGAAAGAAACTTGAAAATGAAACTAATTAACATGGTGATGTACCAACCATAAACTTCCAACTCACAAGGGATTTAATGTGCACAAGATTTGAAAATAAGAGACAAGATAAAAACAAATATGATGAAGAAAAAGTGCCAATCACATAATCATTTAGTTGCATAAGGTTTGGTAGTCTCAAATTTACAAATAAAAACAACGGATCTGAGAAAAGAAAAAGAAGATATCCTTCAACATAAAATAATGGCATAGAATGACTATTTCCCTTCATGGGTGAATCAAAACAGAGACATGAAAGGCTCCAAATCACAATGCATCAAATTCGTTTGACTCACAGAAAACCCGCCACAAAGGCCTGCAAGAAATATTCTCTCTGATGAATCCTCTCTTATGTATCTAATCTCTGTATTATCTCCTCTGCTATGGTAATTAATTCTATCAATCTTCTATGCAAAAACTTTGATTATAAAGGAAAAGAAAACCCCCAAATCTACCTTTCTGTTGCATGCAAATATGTCTTTTCTCCCTATTTTTCTACCTCTCTATCCATGCAAAAATCTCTCTTTTGCTGCATGTCTCTTACTTGGAGTCCACTGTAGCTTTTATTCTTTATGTGGCATGAAAAATAAAGCTTACACTTTATTACTGCTTTACATGTAGCTTTATGTTTCAAATAATAAAGTTTTTTTAAGTGAAACTTTTCTTATATTTTGTCTTACGTGAGCTTTTATTTGCATGAGGTTCTCTAAATAAAGCTTTTAGATTTATTTCTTTTGGGGACCACCACTAGTTTTTATGACTCATTAAAATCATATCATGACTTACTTATATTTAATGACTCACTTATTAAAATCTTTAAAAGATTTAAATTGAGAATCACATAAATCTCACGTGAGATTAACTATGAGCTCTCCTTCACCACATGGAGCCCTAGCACTCATTTCATTACTGACTTCTCTAACACCTCCAACTTTGATGCGCTGGCCATTGGATCCCATTTCTGATTGACGGCTACTAAGTCTCTATTCTGGTTGCATCTATTTCATATAAATTGCATTGGTAGCATGAGCATCACTTTGAACTAATTCTCATAGCTGTTGCATCATGATTTAGAGTCTAATCCATATTTACAAATAGCTACCTTATCTTCTATGTGTTGTGCCAAACTCTTTTAAACTACGCTTCATATCAAAGGCTGAGTGCCACTTTCCATTGTGTGCCTTCTTCATTTGGCCTATGTCTGATATTTTTTAATAGGCTAAGACTTAGTTTCATCTGGCTAGCACCATATTCTATATTGGATGCACCTTCATTTGATGTGCTATCTCATTAGTGGCTTTGCATTTGAAAACTTGTGCTTTGAATCTTATAGGCTGAGCCTTTGTTATATAAGGCAATGCCATTTTTATATAGGTTGTGCCATCAATATGATGCTATGTATTGATATTTATTGGCATGCCTTGCTTTGGATTTGACCACCATCTTTATTTGGCTAACTTGATTTTTTTATTCATGCTTGGGCCATGTTTTGTAGTGGCTGCACTATTCGTAAGACTGCGCTTTGATCTCTTAACTGGATTGCACCATTCTTTTTATGCTTGCCTTCTCTTATGGACTGCCACTATCTTTGATGGAGGTTATGCACTGTTTTAAACCCACCATCATGTATGGGATGCACCTTGTGTCACTATCATATGGCACCATACTTTGAAGTGTTGTGCACCATTCTTCTAAAGGATGCACCATACTTGATCATTAAGGACTACCACTCACTTCATATAGACTATGTCTTTCTTTATAGGCCATACCACTTATATTTTTGGTGCCTTTGAATCTCATATGTGGTGCCTTGAATTAAGTGACTTACTCCATGCATTATTATGATGTACATTACAATTTAGTTATAGGTAGCACCATATTGTCTACTGGCAGTGCCTCCTTTGTCTTCAAAATGGTTGTGCCATTAAACGGCTTCTTGCCTTGCCTTCCTTGCTTGGTGCCTTAAATTATGCAGCGCCATGTTCCATTTGATTGTGGGTTTTTTTTGAATTTATATTGATGTGCCTTATTTTTATATGGTTCTTTGACTCTTTAAGACTGCACTCTCTTAGAGTATGGCTTGCATTTCCTTTTAAGAAATCCGCTTCATTATAGGTTGCATATCATCTTATAATGCACCTGTGTGATCATTACGTGACTTGGTGCTTTGTTGAATGAGGCTACTCCTTTACCTTCATGGCTGGGCATTGATGATAGATTGGTCCTTTGATTGGAGACCTCTTGTTAATGGTTAAGAACTCTTTGTGCTTGTGCCTCATTTGCATTACAAGCTTCATTGCCATATATCACTTGAGGCTTGTGCCTTTGAATCATTAGTGGTAGCTATCATAGGCCTATTGCTTCATTTGTTAGGTAGTACCTCTATGTATATTAGTGGTTGCGCCTTGAATTTATATGGTATGTCTTTTTCTACCTACATGTCTCTGAAACATCATAGTGATTGCACCCTTGAATCCCACTAGCTTCGTGCCTTAAATCCACAAATATAAAAAAAAATTTGATCTGGTGTACAAACAATGCACAATAGGTAGATTGTGGATTCATGCCATGAGAGTAGTTCTGTCTAGCCTTCATCATTCAATAAAGTTCATCTTTGAAAATGAATTACATATAATTGAAGTTGATTTGATTCTAGAAAGTTGCTTACAAACAAAAACACAACATCAAATTCCTTTAAGTGATTTGATCCCTTCTTCAACAAAAGTAAACCCACTATCCTCCACTGCTAACAACAATGTGATTAGAATAGTGGTGGTCCTTTGAATGTACTCTTCGGTGATGATTGGAGTTCGTTAGATTTTACATCCTCCTTTGCGGGTGAATATAAAATCTCACCCCCACACCCAAAGATCTAGAAGGCAAATGAAATTTCTTCAACATAATCTCATACTCCTACAAAGTTTAAACTCAAAATTAATGATAATGTAACCTTCAAAATAGATGAAGATCCACCTTCTTCTATAGAAATGGCAGCCATTTGTGATAAAGTACCATCTAATTTGACTACATGTCTTGGTAGTGGCAAGTTCTCTTTAGGTTTCAACCCCCACGAGATGGTTGAAACAAAGATTGACCCTCCTCACCATGATCAAATGTATGATCCTTCCAATTATTCTTTCAACAAAGAAAGTCATATGACCTCTCCTCTTCTTTCAGACTTGGAGAATGTTGCAAGTATGGGCCTAACTAGTGTTGTCATTGATGTCAACATACTCCTGTTGCATTGATGAAAAGGATTGGATGAGCTGAGTGCTGAGAATATTGAGAAAATTAGTCCTAATCAGGAACATAGAAGAATAGTGAAGACAGTAAGGTAAAAGTCCAAGATAAATTTAGGATCAAAGGATGTGGTTTAAAGGGTTTGTAGATATGTGTCTTAAGGTGATCCAGTCAAGATTTTAGAGGTCCACATGAAGATCTGAAGAAGTTGTGGCTATTCAAGTAAAACTAGTTCCGACAGGTGTTCAGAGGTGACAGAGTGACACAGATAGGTCCGGTGAGATCTGGAAATGCATTATTCTATTCTACAGATTTGAGGGAGTGTTGAGGAAGTCTTTGTGAAGTGTCAACTCGATTGGGTCATGGTTTGAAGGTCCGCAAGTATCTATTCCTTTGTGATAGTGGTGACAGACTATGTTCTTGAGGTTCTGGATGAAGGAGAGAAGGATTTCAGTAAGTAGATGAAGTGTGGATGTTCTTGGTGTTTCAGGCAATCTTGTGGAGATCTTTAGATCTTGTCCAGTTCATGTTGGTGGTCCGCATTGGAGTTGGAGCTTGCAATTGAAGAATAAATTCTCGATGATGGTGTTCTTCCTGAGACTGGCCGACCAGATGAGTTACACATCTTGCGGATGTTCTTGTAGATGTTTGCCAACTTAGATGACTATTCCTAAGTCAATGTCTTGTATATATAGAGTTGTAAAGTCTTTTCTTGGCATGTCTTGTGGAGATGTGAGCATGGTAGCGAGGAAGAAAGCGAAAGGTAGAGCAGAAGTATTGGGCTTAAATGGAACTGATTCAAGCATGGTGAAGATGCTATTCTCTAGTTCAATTATGTGATACTTATCATTTTGTAGACAGTGTGTCTCTTGTAGGCAGTGAGCCTCTTGTGAGCAGTGTGCTCAAGCAGTGAGCCCTAATTGGCATGTGCCATTTTATTCTTTCTATTCTTCTAATAGAGAATACAATCTTGGGTTAATCACCCCGTGGTTTTTTCCTTAACCAAGTTTTCCACGTCAAAACCTTGGTGTCTTATGTGTTTTTGCTCTTGATTTAATGCATTATGTTTCAATGATTGATTTATTGATATGCTGCTAAATCACTAAGAGGATTTAAGTGTGTAATTGGAAAGAAAGTTTTTGACAACTAATTCACCTCCCTCTCAGTTGTCTATCCTGAATATAACAATTGGTATCAGAGCCAAGTTCCTCTAAAGGAGCTTAACCGCTTGAGGAGATCTAGGATGTCATCCTACAAGAAGGATAGTCCGAAGTTTGATGGAACCAATTTTAATCTTTGAAAAAGTTGCATGCAATGTCACTTGCAATGTATGGGAATGCAGTACTGGACCATGGCTTCAACAAAGCATACTCCTCCACAGGGTGGCCCGAAAGCACCAAATGAAATCACATATGTTAAAAACAATCTGCGGACTATAGAAGCTCTTCTAAGCACATTATCTAATTCAGATCTTTCAAATGTTGTTTACCTACCAATTGCTTTTGAGATTTGGGAAAAATTGGAACTTCTGCATGAAGGAGACAAGTATGTTAAATGTGCAAGGCTACAAAGTCTGAAAGAGAAATTTGAAAATCTGAAGATAAGAGAAGATGAAAATATCACTACTTTTATGCCAAGAGTAAATGAGCTTGTTTGTGGAATTAGATGTGCTGGTGGAGTCTTGGATGAAGATGAGATTGTTGGCAAAATTCTCAGATCCCTTCCTGCTTCTTATAAAATCAAGGTTGCTGCCATTGAAGAATTCAGAGCCCATACAACTGTCACAAGAGATCAATTGGCTGGTAAATTGGCTGCATTTGAAATGACCAAGTTTAGAGATGCCCCCCCAAGACTGAATCAGCATTCAAAGCTAGTGCTTTTGTAAAAGGAAAACAAAGGTTTGATCCGAGAGAGAACTCTTCAAGGAAACTATCATGGTATGAAAAATCAAGAAAAGACTTGGAAGAAGAAGAAACTGAAATTGCTCAGCTTGAAGCCCTTATTGCAAAAAGACTGCGAAGAGAATCTGGTAAGTATGAAGGGAAATTGCCTTTTAAGTGTTTTAACTACAATAAGATTGGTCATTTTGCCTCAAAGTGTCTGGAAAGATTTTCAAGGTCAAATCCTAATAGATCAAGGTTCTAAAAGAATTGTTACTATGTTCATGAAGAGGATGATAATGAAGGAGTAACAAATGATGAATCAGAGACAGGAAACAAATCCAGAAGTGATTGGGTGTTTATTGCCATCAAGGAAGAAGATCCAATGCCCTCTGAATCTGTCAATCATAAAGTTGTAGAAAGAGATTTGGCGGCCCAAGTTGAAGAAAATGATGATTGGGTCATTGACAGTGGATGCTCTCATCATATGATAGGTGACAAAAATAAGTTCTTAGATTTGGAAAGGTATGAAGGAGGAGTGATAAAGTTTGGTGATAATTCTACTGGCAGAGTCAGAGGTAGAGGAACTATTTCTTTTGATGGAAAGAACAAAACCGGTAATGTACTGTATGTTGAAGGATTGAAGCACAATCTACTCAGTGTTCAATAGTTGGTGGACAAAGGCTATGATCTCCAATTCAAGAATGGAAAATGCAAGATCTTTGAAAGTTCCAGAACAGAGATTGCATCCAGTACTCAGACAAAAGGTAATATCTTCTATTTAGTTGGTACCGATAAAAGTTGTCTATTTGTGCAAATTGATCAGAGTTGGCTATGGCATAGGAGGATGTGTCATGTGAATTTTGATAATATCATCAAAATAAGCAACACTCAGGCTGTAAGAGATCTTCCAAAATTGGTGAAACCTACAAATAGTTTGTGCAAAGAATGTCAGTTGGGAAAATAAAGCAGAGTCTCATTTAAAAGCAAAGAACAATCTTCTACTGGAATATTAGATTTGGTTCATACTGATCTATGTGGTTCGGCAAGAATTAGGAGTGTGCAAGGTGATAGATACTTCATGTTACTAATTGATGACTACTCCTGGATGATGTGGGTAACTTTTCTGAAAGAGAAATCAGAAGCTTTTGAGAAATTCAAAATATTCAAGGCTATGGTAGAGAATGAAACTAGATTAAAATTAAGGTGTCTGAGGTCTGATAGAGGTGGAAAATTCACATCTGGTGATTTCATAGAATTCTATAAGAAACATGGAATAAAGAGAAAGTTGTCTGCTCCTAGGACTCCACAGCAGAATGGAGTAGTGGAGAGAAAGAATTGGACCATCCAGGAAGCATCTAGGACAATGATGATGGAAGCAAATGTTCCTCAGATCTATTGGAGAGAAGCTATCAGTACTACAATCTATACTCTCAATCGAGTTCAAATCAGAAGCAATACCGGTGAGACACCTTATGAACTTTGGTTTAGCATCACTCCTACTATGAGGTATTTTAGAGTCTTTGGTAGAAAATGTTACATCAAAAGAGATGAAGATCTAGGCAAGTTTGATGCTAGAAGTGATGAAGGAATATTCTTGGGTTACTCTACTCAAAGCAAAGCATACCGATGTTATAACAAGAGACTGAGAAGGATTATAGAAAGTACAAATGTGAAGGTGGATGAAGGAATTGAAAAACCCTCAAGGTTTTATGAAGATGATGAAGATGATTAGAATGGTGTTCTGATTCAAGGAGCCCAAGCCCCTTCTACAATTTTGGTTCAAACTGATCCGGTAAATCAGGAAGAAGAGATGAGTTTCAATGAGCCTGATCAAGAATCAAAAGTGCAAGAAACTTCAAAAGTTCCCAGGTATGTAAGACTAAACCACTCTGACGATCAGATCATAGGTGATAAAAGCAAAGGTGTACAAACAAGAAGGAGAATTGCTCAAGATTCAGATGAGTATTGTCTAATTTCAAAGATTGAACCTAAGACAGTAAATGAAGCTTGTAATGATGAAAGTTGGACTAAAGCAATGAAGGATGAGCTGATGCAAATTGAGAAAAATCACACTTGGGATCTTGTTCCCAGACCTAGAAACAAGAATGTGATTGGAACAAAATGGGTCTTCCGGAACAAACTGGATGAAGTTGGTGAAGTAATCAGAAATAAAGCTAGGTTGATCTGCAAGGGTTACTCTCAAATAGAAGGAGTTGATTTTGAAGAAACTTTTGCTCCGGTGGCAAGAATTGAAGCAGTCAGATTATTTCTTGCTTTTGCTGCCTTCAAGGACTTCAAAGTATATCAGATGGATGTCAAGTCTACCTTCCTGAATGGTGACTTGGAAGAAGAAGTATACATTGAGCAACTGGATGGATTTCAATATTCTGATCATGGTGATATGGTCTGCAAGTTGAAGAAAGATTTGTATGGACTAAAGCAAGCCCCAAGAGCCTAGTATGAAAGATTGGATAAGCATCTTTTGAAGATTGGTTTCAACAAAGGTACTACTGACAGCAATTTGTATTTCAAAATTGATCATGAAAACATCTTGATTGTTGAAGTGTTTGTTGACGATATCATTTTTGGAGGAAGAGATAGTATGTATAAAACTTTTGCAAATCAAATGAAAAGTGAATTTGAGATGTCCATACTTGGGGAAATGAATTTCTTCTTAGGTCTATAAATCACTCAAACAAAGAAAGGAATCTTCATTTCTCAGACCAAATATGTGAAAGAATTGCTGAAAAAATTTGGGATGGAAGACTCAAAACCAATGAATACTCCCATGGCAACCAGATGTAAATTGGGCAAAGATGATGACTCTCTTAAGGCTGATCAGAAAAAGTACAGGTCTATGATTGGAGGACTGTTGTATCTCACTCAAACTAGACCTGACATTATGAATGTTGTGGGTCTTATTGCTAGATTTCAAGCTGATCGTAGAGAATCTCATGTCATGGAAATCAAGAGGATTTTTAGATATCTAAAAGGAATAGTTGAGTATGGATTGTGGTATACCAGAGATCATGATTTCTCTCTTTGTGCATATACAGATGCGGATTGGGTAGGAGATGTGGATGACCGGAAGAGTACCAGTGGTGGAGCATTCTTTTTGGGGAAGAGATTGGTTTCTTGGCTGAGCAAGAAACAAGAGGCAATATCTCTGTCCACTATAGAAGTAGAATATATTGCAGCAGCAGGTAGTTGCACTTAAGTTTTGTGGATGAAGCAAATGCTAAGAGACATCAAAGTGGAGTATGAGGAGCCTATCACAATCTTCTGTGATAATTCAAGTGCAATAAATATATCTAAGAATCTGGTGTTGCATTCAAAGACTAAACATATATCCATCAAGTTTCACTTTTTAAGAGAACAAGTGAACAAGAATGAAGTCAAATTGGAGTTTGTGCCTTCCAAGGATTAGATTGCAGACATCTTTACTAAACCTCTACTTAAGGACTCTTTTGAGTATCTCAGGGAGAAGTTATGGGTTATTGCCCCTCCAGTGATGAACTAAGGTGCACTGATGTGCATCAGTTTGGTGGATATCATAGTCATATCTTGTGGACTGGATTGATGATGGGGAGCTGCTACTCAGGGGGAGCAACTGGTATGATTCTGAAATGGTGGAATTGCAAGTATGTGCCCTTTGCCATTGATGTCAAAGGGGGAGAGAAGACATGTGAAAAACAAGTGGTGGCTGATCAAAGGGGGAGTAGTAAAGGAAGAGAAGACAAGTGAATGGTTGTTGGTGATAGGGGGAGTTGTGTCAGTAAAGAAAAGTTCTTGTCTTGATGGTCAAAATATTTTTTCACATCATATGTTGCCATCAATGATAAAGGGGGAGTTTGTTGCAAGTATCGGCCTAACCGGTGTTGTGCTTGATGTCAACATACTCTTGTTGCATTGATGAAAAGGATTGGATGAGCTGAGTGTTGAGAATATTGAGAAAATTAGTCCTAATCAGGAACAGAGAAGAATAGTGAAGAGATTAAGGTAAAAGTCCAAGATAAGATGAGGATCAGAGGATGCGGTTTAAAGGGTTTGTAGATATGTGTCTTAAGGTGATCCAAGAAAGATTTTAGAGGTCCACATGAAGATCTAAAGAAGTTGTGGCCATTCAAGTAAAACTAGTTCCGACAGGTGTTCAGATGTGACAGAGTGGCACAGATAGGTTCGGTGAGATCCAGAAATGCATTATTCTATTCTGTGGATTTGAGGGAGTGTTGAGGAAGTCTTTGTGAAGTGTCAACTTGATTGGTTCATGGTTTGAAGGTCCGCAAGCATCTATTCCTTTGTGATAGTGGTGATAGACTATGTTCTTGAGGTTCCAAATGAAGGAGAGAAGGATTTCAGTAAGCAAATGAAGTGTGGATGTTCTTGGTGTTTTAGGCAGTCTTGTGGAGATCTTTAGATCGTGTCCAGATTGTGTTGGTGGTCCACATTGGAGTTGGAGCTCGCAATTGAAGAATAAATTTAGGATGATGGTGTTCTTCCTGCGACTAGCCAACTGGATGAGTTACACATCTTACGGATGTTCTTGTAGATGTTTGCCGACTTAGATGACTATTCCTAAGTCAATATCTTGTATATATACGGAGTTGTAAAGTCTTTTCTTGGCGTGTCTTGTGGAGATGTGAGTGTGGTAGCAAGGAAGAGAGCAAAAGGCAGAGTAGAAGTATTGGGCTTAAATGGAACTGATTCAAGCACAGTGAAGATGCTATTCTCTAGTTCAAGTATGTGATACTTATCATTTTGTAGACAGTGTGTCTCTTGTAGGTAGTGAGCCTCTTGTGAGCAGTGTGCTCGGGCAATGAGCCCTAATTGGCATGTGCCATTTTGTTCTTTCTATTCTTCTAATAGAGAATACAATCTTGGGTTAATCACCCCATGGTTTTTCCCTTAACTAGGTTTTCCACGTCAAAATCTTGGTGTCTTATGTGTTTCTTCTTTTGATTTAATGCATTATGTTTCAATGATTGATTTATTGATATGCTGCTAAATCACTAAGAGTATTTAAGTGTGTAATTGGAAAGAAATTTTTTGACAACTGATTCACCCCCCCTCTCAGTTGTCTATCCTGAATCTAACAGAGAAGAGTTATGGGCATGGATTCAAAATTCTTTCAAAACAAGGATACAATGGAAGTGGATTAGGATGTAAAGAACAAGGAATTAAGGAACCTATGGAGCCAACACCACACTTGTCTAAAGTAGGTTTGGGTTTTTGGCCTTCTCCTATGCTCTCTCCACCATATTCACAACAAAATGGATTGCTTCCTACTCTACCTAGATATTCTCTTCTTTCTCAAAAAGAGTGTATGTTGTCGAGTCTACTCAAAGATTGCTTAATCAGTCTTCCTACTCAAAAACACAAATAGATTCAACATAATAATCATTCATCACCATATTATTGTGCATATCATCAAGCACTTAGCCATTCCACTAAGGAATGTTGAGTCTTGGGTGATAAAATTTAACAACTTTGAACAAGGTTTGGCTCTAGCACTTCTTATCAAGCTTGATGTAGTCCCTAGATCACCTTGTCCTCCATCCATTTTATAATAATAAAGGATAATTTGTTATAGGCTAACTCGCAGGCATGGTCCCTCCTTCTCATTTGTGTTGTACTTGTATGTATTGTTATCCCCAATATTGTGATCTTTTGTCAATTGTGAGTTCTCCCCTGGCACACTTGTTACCACAAAAGTACAAGGAGTAAGAACGTGTTGTGTCATTCTTCTATATGTATCTTCATTCTTCTATATATGTTGTGATGTACAATTTTGTTGTCTTTTCTTGGATGATTTAGCATCCTATCATGTTGATTCAATTTATGTGTATGTGATCTTTCTTCCATCTATGTGACACCTTGTTGCTATGCTTGACATCTTACCATGACTACACAAGCTAGTGTGTATCATGCCTGTAAGCATCACCTTGGTTTTCTTGTCTCAAGGATAAACCCTCATCATGATGTAGCTTTTGAAAACACATCTCATTTGGGCATGTGCTTTTAGAAATATCGTGTGCCTATTTTATATTTCTTCATCACTCTACCTTAAAGACAATTGCTCCCTTATGGAGTTAGGAATCACTTTAACGTGGGGGAATTTATCATGCTATGAGCCTTACTCTCATCTTTCTATCTAAACACTTGATGATCATCTTTGTTACTATACTCTCTTGGAAAGGATTATGGAAAGCTTGGAAACAAGATCTTGAGTCTAACTTGTTCTCTTAAGTTGAATCTCCTTGTATATTTGGGAGAAGGGTTGCACCACCAACTAGAGTTTGGTAGTATGGTAGCTTCACCTTCTTATTCTGTAAGGCTTCGCATAAATCCTCTTGTGGGAGGTGGATTGTGTATTCCCTTGAGTGGAAACACATATTTTTAGATAGATCATGTGTATGATGTGTTTGTTCCCCTCTTTTGCTTCTTATTTCTAACTAAGCCCTTAGAATTCTTCTTATTGCATCTTGGGGAATGATGCATGGTGATTGAGACACCTTATAGAATGAGGTCTCTTTTATCATGATGACTCAAGGTCTTTTGTTATGTGTTTCTTGTGATGCATTCTCTATATATTCCTTATGTATACCTCTTAAGTGCTTCATGTGTATTCCATGTGTATTCTATGTATACTTTTTGCCTTATATGTGTATGCTTCATGTCAAGCATGTATACTTTGTGTGTTGTGTGTATGCATTGTGATTTCTCAAATGTATGCCTTGTGTATGCCTTGTCTTCTTGAAAGGAAGCAAGATGTGTGGAAAGTGCTTCCTACACTAATCTAATTAGGGGAGGAGAGTGGAAATTCAATTTTATCCTTACTATTACAACATTGTTAAACCACTAATAGAGATTTTATAGCAAACACATAAACAAGAAAGTGAGACAAAAGGAGAAATACACAAGATATAAATGGGGAAAACCCTTATTGGGTGAAAAATGCCACACTCCAAAACCCACACAATGTATTATCAAAACTGAAATGGTTTACAATACACTTGCAATGCAAGCTCTCAGTATTCTTTGACACTCGTATCTGGAGACAAACTAGCAGCATAACATTACCTGTCAAACATGTAGTACATCTCCTCTCAAAAGCACCTATTTATATAACAAATACAAGGCAAATATGGCTCCACATAGGGATGGGTGTCCAACATTGCCTCATGGCCCAAAACCCACGCCTATGGACACTTGTCCAACTCTATAGGATGCTCTTGATACTTGTCAAGTCACCCCATCCCAAGCAGGTCGCCTATTTCCAAAATGGGCTATGACAGATGCTCTTATGACTCTTACAACCATCATAGAATCTGTCATAGCTGTCATAACTTACAGCTGTATGAGAATCTGTCATACATAGGCTATAAATAGCATATTCTCTTACAACATGTCATAGTCCACCTTGGGGCGCCCAAAGATGTCTTTTTCAAAGATGCTCTTCAACACATGTCTTCACCTGTCATAGAATCTCCTATTTCTGACTCTTACATGTCATAACTTCGTCATAGGAATCTGTCATAACCATTATGATCAATATTCCCTTACACAACATCCAAGATGCCAACACATGGAAAAATATTCCTACCACTAAGTGGGACGTGTATCTCCTCATGTGAGGACAAAAAATACATGTGGTCATATGCCATGTAGGATGACACACCACCATGCCAACTCCCACAATATGACAACATAGGATTTGCATCCAATTAATACAATAGGCAAATAATAAATAAATACAATGTAAAAATACAAGGAATTACCAAGGTTGAGACACCTTAATTCCCAAAATTCTCCCACTTGTCGAACACCTTGTAAGAGCCAATAGAATTAATAGGATTTAACTCCTATAGGCTGAGAGGCCCATAGACTCCGAACACCAACTGAGCTTCTTTGTGCCCACTAGTTTCCTCAATGCATCTGCAACATTCTTCAAAGTATCTAACTTCTCCAAATTTACCTTCCCATCCTCTATCATGTCTTGCACGAAGTGAAATGAAACATCAATATGCTTTGTTCTAGCATGGAAAGTTGGATTCTTTGCAAGGCAAATCGCACTCTGACTGTCACAACTAATCATAATCTGTCTTGCATCAACACCAATATCTAAACACAATCTATTAAGCCAAATGGCTTCCTTACAAGCATGAGTTGCAACCATGTACCTAGCTTCTGTAGTGGACAAAGCAACCATAGGTTATCACTTACTCATCCAACTAATTGAACCACCAAACATAGTGAACACATAGGCACTGGTGGATCTCCTACTGTCAATATCACCTGCCTAATCAGAATCCACAAATCCATGAATACAAACTAAATGCAGAGGTCCTGTAGCATTGCCATGATAGAAAATGGAATATTCGGAAGTACCCCTCAAATATCTAAACACTAACTTAACTGCATCCCAATGTACCCATCTAGGATTAGCCATAAATCAACTAAGGACTCCTACTATTTGGGCAATGTCTGGTCTTGTGCAAACCATAGAATACATCAAACTGCCAATAGCACTAGCATAAGGTACTCTGCTCATATGCTCCACCTCACTAGGAGATTTTGGACAATCATTAATAGACAACTTTGTCCCCAAAGAAACAAGAACACACAATGGTCTACAATCTGTCATGCTGAACCTGTCCAACATAGTCTTCACATACTTACTATGGCTTAACCAAAGTTTTCTATTATCTCTATCTCTTCTGATTTGCATTCCCAGAATGTACCTGGCTGCCCTAAGATTTTTCATCTCAAACTGTGCTGACAATTGAGACTTCAAATCAAAAATCATATTCTTACCATTCCTAATCAACAACATATCATCAACATACAATGCAATAATGAGAATACAATCATTGTCAAATTTGTAATACACATAATGATTTGATTTCAATATCAGATATCCAATTGACAACACAAAGGCATCAAACTTCAAGTACCACATCCTAGGAGACTACTTCAAACCATATAAAGACTTCTTTAACTTGCAAACCAAATTTTCTTTACCTTTCTCTATGTAATGCTCTGGCTGTGACATGTAGATTTCTTCCTCCAAATCACCATGAAGGAAAGTTGTCTTCACATCCATCTATTCTACCTCTAAGTCATAAGAAACTGCAAGAGATAACAAGAATCGAATGGATGTTAGCTTTGCAACGGGAGAGAAAATTTCACCATAATCAATTCCCTCCACTTGTGAATACCCCTTCACAACCAATCTAGCCTTGTACTTTTCAACACTGCCATTTGCATCCAACGAGTTTCCATCCATTAGGAAAAGGCACCAAGTCCCATGCTTTATTCTTTTCCAAAGAAGCCATCTCATTCTCAATGGCCTCCTTCCAAGAACCTGAATCTTTCATGCTCATACCCTCTTTCACAGTTCTAGGCTCATCAATGCTAGTAAGTAAAGAAAAAACACAACTAGAATCAAGAAATGAATAACCAAACCTATCAGGTTTCTTTCTTGTTCGTGTAGACCTCCTTAATGGCTAAGGTTGAGGTTCTACTTCTTCTTTTGAGCTTTTAGAGCTGCTAGAGCTCTCCTCATCATCAAGTCTCACAGGGTCTGTCTGTTCAGTCTTCTCAGGGGTAGAAGGAAACTGAACCACATCTTCTTTCTTTTCTATCTATTCTGGCTGTAGAACAATGGAAGAATGTGTTAGTTCTCTGAAGATAACACTTCTACTATACAACACTTTTTCAGCCACGGGATCCCAAAGCTTGTATACTTTCACACTAACACCATAGCCAATGAAAATACATTCAATAGCCTTGTTCTCTAATTTAGACTGTTTCTCCCTAGGCACATGTGCATATGCCTCACAACCAAAAACACAAAGATATCTAACTGAAGGATTCATACCAGACCACACCTCCATAGGTGTCTTACCAACAAGAGCTGATGTAGGAGATCTATTTACCAGATAGCAAGTCGTGGCAACAGCTTCAGCCCAAAACTTTTGTTCGAGGCTTGCTCCACTAAGCATACTCCTAGCCTTCTCCATCAGTGTCTTGTTCATCCTCTCTGCAACTCCATTTTGTTGTGGGATATATGGAGTTGTCTTATGCCTTTCAATCCCTAGCTCTTTACAGAACTTATCAAACTCTGCCGAACAAAACTCAACACCATTGTCAGTTCTCAAACACTTAATCTTTTTACTAGTCTAATTTTTAGAAAAGGCTTTAAACTCCTTAAACTGACTAAAGACTTCAGTCTTACTTCTGATAAAATAAACCCATGTCCTTCTACTGTAATCATCTATAAAAGATACAAAATATACAGATTTTGAAATCGAAGGAACATTAACAGGACCAAACACATCACAATGAATAAGATCTAATACACCAGAAGACTTGTGAGAACTAGAGTAAAAATGAACATGGTTTTGTTGCAAGGTGTGGCCCTTGGTCTCCTTGTTCATTGCAACACTATGGTGGTTTGCGACAAGGGCTTAACCGCCTCCCATGCTTGTTAAATCAAGTGGTTGTATCAGGCATTAATAGGTCGATCTTTTGGTGCAACGATAGCTAACAATTGGTATCAGAGCTGAGGTCACGGGTTCAAACCCCATGCTTACATTGGGATGGGGATTGTTGCAAGGTGTGGCCCTTGGTCTCCTTGTTTAGTGCAGCGCTACGGTGGTTTGTGACAAGGGCTTAACCACCTTCCATGCTTGTTAAATCAAGTGGTTGTATCGGGCATTAATAGGTCGATCTTTTGGTGCAATGGTAGTTAACAGGTTTTGCTTTCCATAAATGCAATGTTCACAAAATTCAAACTCAAGATTACAATCATTTAAACCCTCAATAAGGTTTTGATTTTTCAGGGTACGCAGATCCTTCTCACCAATGTGGTCATATCTCAAATGCCATAACATAGTCTTTTTAGTAGGAAGTTTAACTTCCAAAGCATGTGCACTACCATCAAAACTAGTTACAACATATTTCTTCACTGCTCGTTCAAATGGTGAGGATGAAATGGCTGCAGCTCGTTTCTTTGAATTAGAAGAACTATTGCACTATGAAGTGCATACCTCTAGTTGAAATAGAGTACCTCTCCGAATACCCTTCGCAAGCACCATAGATCCTCTAGTCATCTTGCATCCATCCTTCAAAAAGACAACCTGCACACCTGCATCATTTAACATACTTACAAAAAGTAGGCTCCGTGCAAGGCCTGGAATGTGCATAACTCTAGTGATCCCCTTCACTCATCCATCAGGGAATTGTATTAAGACTTTTCCATGACCAACAATCTTCAGATGAGATTCGTCACCCAGGTGCACTCTTCCACCATCAAACTCTTCATACTTCGTGAACTAGTCTCGATATGAGGTCATGTGGAATGATGCACCAGAATCAATCAACCACACATGATTAGATGCATGGGCCAAGGCTGTGATGAAGGCATCACCATCATCTTGTGACTTGTCAAAATCTGAATCAGGAGCTTTCTTCTTCTTTTTCTTCTCCTCTTTGCATTCCTTTTGGAAATGCCCAGTTTTACCATAGTTCCAACAAAGAGCCTTGGACTTTCTAGGAGATTTGGATCTCCCATAGGATTTGGATATGCCCTTATCACCTTTCTTGTCCTTCTTCTTCCCTTTCTCTTTGGGTCTTCCATGAACTGCAAGAGCCTCTTTGGCTACCTTAGAAGACTTTCTCCACATCTCTTCTGATAACAGCGAAGATGCCATATCTTCCATCTTGAAGGTGGTAGTGGCACTTCTGAGAGCCATGACAAGATGATCCCACAAATTTGGCAAAGAACAAAGTAGGGTCATGCATCAATCATCCTCCATTTTCACACCCACATATGTCAACTATGCAACAATCATGTTAAAAGCATTCATGTGATCCACAACAGATCCTCCATCTTCTATATTCAGAGTGAACAACTTCTTTTTTAGGAAAAGTTTGTTTACCAAGGACTTGGCCTGATAAACGTCACCCAACTTCTTCCAAAGATCTGTCATGCTCTTCTCCTCATGGATATTCAATAAGACAAAGTCAGCTAAACAGAGTCTTATGTGACCCTTAGCCTTCTAATCTTTGAGGTCCCAATCATCTTGTGACATTGTTGTAGGTTTCACACCAGATACAAATTCCCATAGGTCGTGATCAACAAGTAGGTCCTCCATCTTGAGTTTCCACAACTCAAAATTAGTGCCATTGAATTTCTCAACATCTAACCTTCCAGATGTCATTGCCATATCCTTGCTGCAACAAGATACATAATACTTTGTACAACACTCCCACTCAACCTAAGATTAGCCCAAAAAATCCCTACCCAGTAGCTAGAACCAAAACTAGCCAGGCTCTGATACCAACTGAAAGAAAGCAAGGTGTGTGGAAATCGCTTCCTCCACTAATCTAATGAGGGGAGGAGAGTGCAAATTCAATTTTATCCTTACTATTATAGCAATGTTAAACCACTAATAGAGATATTGCAACAAACACATAAACAAGAAAGTGAGACTGAAGAAGAGAGACACAAGATATACGTGGGGAAAACACTTATCGGGTGAAAAACCCCACACTCCAAAACCCGCACAATGTATTATCAAAACTAAAATGGTTTACAATACACTTGCAATGCAAGCTCTTAGGAGTCTTCGAAACTCATATTTGGAGACAAATCGGCAGCATAACAGTACCTATCAAACCTGTAGTACATCTCCTCTGAAAAACACCTTTTTATATAACAAATACAAGACAAATATGGCTCCACATAGGGATGGGCGTCCAACATGGCCTTATGGCCCAAAAACCATGCCTATGGACACTTGTCCAACTCTATAGGATGCTCCTGACACTTGTCAAGTCACCCCATCCCAAGGAGGTCACCTATTTCCAAAATGGGCTATGACAGATGCTCTTACGACTCTTACAACCATCATAGAATCTGTCATAGCTATCATAACTTACAGTTGTAATAGAATCTATCATACATAGGCTATAAATAGCATATTCTCTTACAACATGTCATAGTCCACCTTAGGGAACTCAAAGATGCTTTTTTCAAAGATGCTCTTCAACACATGTCTTCACCTGTCATAGAATCTCCTATTTCTAACTCTTACATGTCATAGCTTCATCATAGGAATCTGTCATGATCATTATGGTCAGTATTCTCTTACACAACATCTAAGATGCTAACACATGGCAAAATATTCCTACCACTAAGTGGGACGCCTATCTCCTCATGTGAGGACAAAAAATACATGTGCTCATATGCCATGTAGGATGACATATCACCGTGCCAACTCCCACAATATGACAACATAGGATTTGCATCCAATTAATACAATAGGAAAAAAATAAATAAATACAATGTATAAATACAAGGAATTACCAAGGTTGAGACACCTTAATTCCCAACACTTAAAAGTGCTTCATATATGAATGAACTATGTCATGTATCTTGTGTATATTCCAATCATCATAGACTCCTATAATCCTAAACTTGGGGGCTTGATCACCCCTTGATTCTGGTGACATTCTATGGTTTCTATGTTGATGTGTTTGAAATTTATTTTCTCCATCCTTTAGTGTGAGTTCGAATGTAAGTTTGTACCCACGCTAAAGTGGGGGCTAAATGTAACATTGTAAAATGTGTACACTAGCATTTTACACTTAGTTTAGCACTCAAGTGGACCTAAAATGTTTACACTTGTTAATTAGGTCCTATTTTAACACATTTTTGAGCATTAAGCATGTAAATCTTGATCCTGATGCACAAAACCTAGAAAAGTAATTATAAGATGGGGCCAATAACACTTTAGGTGCCTTATCTCAGGAGTTTGGGGCTAAAGGACCAGGGCGCCCAAGTGCCCTTGTCCTCTCTTTAGCCTTGACCTAAATTGTGGCTTGTCATCTTGGGACTTCTTAAATGATTCCTAATGTCGGCCTCATTTGGTTTAATTCTCCAAAAATCAACGGGAAGACATATAAGAGTAAGTTAGTTTATTCATTTGAACATCTAAGTAATCTAGGCACTCTTGCAATCTCTCGTCTTCTCTCTCATGCTCTCTACTCCTCTCTAAATCTCTCTATTGTGGATTATTGGTGCGGCACTAACTTACTATAGGCCTTGTGAAGATCTTTGGGATGCACCAACTTCTTGAGTCAAGTTGTGATGTTGTCTTCAAGCATGCTAGGGTTTCCATGCTAATGGTGACTTCTTTCCTTCATGCTATGTTCTAGCATTCCGTTCTACTTCAAATTTGCCTATGCCCTCCTAGGGAACACACTCTTTATATATCATCTTTTCTATTGTGGAGGTGGAAACACCATTCATAGAGCTTGACTGAGGCAAGCTCCTAAATAACACCCAACCATCTTCCTTCTTGTGTGTGTGCATGTTAGATCTAGAGGAATTTGTAGAAGACAAGTTGTAAAGAGTAGGAACACAGGAAGGAGAAGGCATTAGATTTATCACAGTCTACAAACCCTAATCAGGGTCTAGGGTGCCTAAGCACCCTTGTACTTGGTATTTATATCCTTGGATCCAGGTTTTGGTTTGATCCCTAATCTCCGTTGTTCATTTGATTTTTGGGTTTCCGCTTACGACAGTCTGTTATGTTCTAATCTTCATCAATTAGGGTCTCTTATCTTACCCTAGTTTGATTGGTTGGATTTGGGTTGATTCTCCTCTAATACAATGAAAGGGTAGAACCCCTGTAATTTGGCTCTCCTTCTTGGGTAGAATCCAAGCTTGGTTTCTGTCCTAATGTTGTGTAGAAGAGGGCTTGACCTAGTTTGATCTATTGAGCTAGTCTCTCTTTTCTACATTACAATAATAAAAGAAAGACACTTTGAACCATAGTATAAAAACTTGGACTCAACAATTACTCAGTTGACCCAAAAATTTAAAAAAATTGAGACAACAAAAAGTTGGAGAAAAACTCAGAAATAACTCGACAAATTTATCGAACATTTAAAAATACATTAATTTTTTAAAAATGTTTCAAAAACATCCATATTATTGAATTTATGGACCATATTATTGATTTCGTTCATATATGGATCAAAATTAGAGAGCAATACACTCCATGATAGGATCCAATTACATCTCCTAGCGAATACAAGTCTTCAACAAATTTAATTTTGTGTTACATATGAATCAATTAAGGAACTAAAAAACCATATATATAATAATCACAAACCTTTGCATTTTGTAACTAGATTCATACAAACTTATTTGTTAGTATCGAAGTCCAACTAATTAATCTAAAAAAATAATTTTTTATCTATATTATAGATCTATTGGTATGTGGAACTAGAGAGTAATGGTTTTTTTTCTTTATCTCAAGCTTTTAATTGATAAAATATTAAAAACTATGATAAAAAGACAAATTAATCTCAATTTTTTTTCCAAATATAGTTGAATTCAAGTTTATATGGAAACTAAAAATTAATATTGGTAAGTGTGAAAATTAAGGAGAATGATGATGACTAATCCAAGAACTAGATCAAACCCTTTTCCATATAACATTCAAGGACAAGGCCGAGCCAAATCACTACCAAATGAAGGACTTAATTGTTGACCTTATACTTTTGCTTTCTATAAATGGATCAGGTTCAACTCAGTCTTTTTCTCAAACTCTAGGTTGATAATACATTAAACCCTAGTTCTATGATGATTTGATTATAACAGAGAAAATACAATACAAACCCATAAACTAATTGCACGGGGATGATCAGAGGGATGATAAAACTTATCTCCCAAAAGTAGAGGTGTCAAAGGGCACCGACAATACTACCCGTATTGTGACTGGTGGGATTTGATGAAGGTATCAACTAGAAAGTTGCTTCAAATGCTACCCTGATACCAGATTTGAACTCAAAAAGACTAGGGCAAAACTGCCTAAATCCTGGATAGAAGAATATTCTGTCACTGTTGTCGGATCCCAAAATCCTGATCTACACTCAGCCTTCTTGTATCTCTATATTTTCCAGATCTTGCTCCTGTAACCTACACACAAGATGAAAAGAGAGGGTTTGGGGGGTTATGGTGTTTAGGGACTTGCCTCAGTCAAATCTTGGGATAGCATTCAAGCTTCTCAACACCGTTGATTGATAAAGAGAGTGTTCCCATGCAAGGGTAGAGGCTGAAAATAATAATGATATGATGATACAAATGATGATGAACAATAATGATATCACCTATGTGATGAAACCATTAAAAGGATGAAAATCCTTCAAATCCTAAGGAGAGATATATGATAACTCCAAAACCTACAACACATAATGACAATACACAAATCTGCTATAGAATCACAATGAATTCTTTCAATGCTCTTTTCTCTAAGATCTCAAGTTGGCCATCTCCATCTAGGTACATAATGAAATCACAAACACACTGATATATTCTTTCCCACTAACAATTGGCAATTCAAACCAAAAGAGTTGACAAGGACGAACCTTTAGGGAGGTGCAAGGCCAACAAACATTGATTTTATCCTAGACCAATAAGGAGGGACTTGGGCAAGACTGCCCAAGTCCTTTATCCTTCTTTGGGTCAGAGATAAGATAAATTAAGGGACTCACATTCTAATTTTATCATGGAGTTGGGTAATTTTGTATCGAGAGAAACATTTTGCATGTATAATGTAATCAAGGGGACCTAGAAGCTAAACAAGGAGGTAAAAAGACATGTGGACACTTTTTACTCCTTAACATTTATCCCACACTTTAATGTGTGTATGATCTCACAATCAATACATGCATTAAAGTATACTAAAAACACATCAAGCATGCCAAACACTAGAGCCAAAGGCACACCTCAAGTTTAGAAAACTATCTCTAGCCCCCAAGCTTAGGCAAACATAACAAGACACATGACAATCACACAAAACACAAAGAAGACAGTAAAGAAGCACACAATACACAGAGAAGGCATGAGTGCAAACATGCAATACACAAAGCACATGAAGAGAAGACATGATTGAACAATTATACAACCACAGCTAGGCGATGGGGGGAGCTCATCACTATGCGCCACCATCAAAAACATGTAAAACACATAGAGTGGGGGGAGCTCATCTATCATGACCACATGGTAAATGTGGACATGACACATTATCAACTGTCATGCCTACATTTCCTATGCGGTCACGACACACAAACACATGTGTCATGTCCACATTTGCCATGTGGTCATGACACAAACTGCGAAAAACTTTTCTACCTATCCCTCGGAAGCCCCTAGCACGCGTCTGCGTGCTCGGTGGTAACACGCCTAAAGCGTAAACATAACAACATAACTGCAAAGATGAAGGCCGTCTAGGGGGTATGCAACACGTAGGGTGTCGCTTCTAGAATTAGACTGATTTATTCTGTACCCTAAGTTTCCTAGGTGAAGATGATTTCGTCAGCATCGAACCCTATCTTAACTCAGATCAAAAAGTGATAAAGCAATATGGCAAGATGGCGTGTGATTCAAGTGGAAAGATGGAATAGAATAAATAAAACATTGCATCAAATAAACCCTAGGAATCTAGTAAAATTCTGGCAGCATAACGCATTTTCGATAACGCAAGTTAAAATTTAAAAATAAATCACCCTTAGAGAACTAAGTAAAAAAAAAATTAATAATAAAATAAAATCAAACTAAAGAATAATTTCAAAAAATGATTTAAAATGATTTAATAAAATAAAGTTAAATGACAAGACGTCAATAAGTCCAAGGAGAAAATTAAGTTCGTCATTAAATACAATTTGGCAATTATATTTAATAACTAACTCAAAATTTAATAGAGGGAGGAGGAGAGTTTAAATAACTCTCCCCATAAAATAAGAATAATATAGTCAAAAATCAACCAAATTGATAAGAAAAAAATCCCACTAAGGTAAAATAAACTCAAGAGAAAATTTCTCCCCAGTAAGCATAAAATAATCCCTCCCAAGATTTTAAATTTAAGTCACAAGACAATAATCAAATTTGTAAAATTTATCCCATTCCAAATTTTGAAAACTAATTTAAGAGAATCCAAGAGATAAATTAAAACAATAAAATGAAAATAGAGGTTTTTTAAAAAAATAAAGGGTTAAAATAAATCAAAATGCAAGCATAACCTATTCTATATTAGAATCCCAAATAAGAGCTCAAAAATAAAACAAAAGAGGAAAATAGGATTTCCATATAAGAACAAAATAAACCCCCGAAATAAAATATTTTAAAACAATTGAAAAAGCCCTAATTTTCTCTATACACTAAGTTTTCAAAATGGAAGCCCTAGTTTTAATTTCTATTGTTTTCTTTCTCATTTTGTTTAGGTTTTGTTTTGCCTCCTCTTCTCTTTTTTTTTCTTTGTTTTTTTGCCTCTTGCAGGTTAGGGTTTGCTAATGGAGGCCAAGGAAGCCATGGAATACCTCACGGAGGTATTCACAGCTACAAGAGTCCATTTAATAATAGATTTGATTTAGTATATTTCTTTTTTTGTGATATACACATATTTGTAAACATTTTGTATCAAGAATAACTGTGTAAATATTCTCATTGTGGCAAGGTATGGAGGAGTGGTGGCCAAGGGCCAACGGCGAAGGGGAGTGGAGTTTGGTGGCGGCACAGAGGATTAGAGGAGGGACAGTGGTGGGTTAGGGCATGGTTGACGGCACTGGAGATGGGGCAAGGGAGCTGTGAGGGGAGGCCGCGGGGGCGGTTGAGTTGACGGCAGTGGGGTTTGTAGCTGCGGGAAAGAGTTTGGGGGGGTGTGGGGGAGGCGGAGCCTCCACCACACCCCTCTATTGTAAGAAACGAGGACTGCGGGCGCTGCCCACAGTCCATTTATATATATATAAATATATATTAAAAAAAAAAAGAAAACTCTAAAACTCTCAAAAAAATAGTCTGCCTTAGCAATAACCAAACTCTTAGCATTTGTTTAAAAAAAAGTTTTCTAATTTAACACATTTAATATACATAAATATATATATATATATATAGCATATGTATATATATGTATGTATATATATATATGTATATATATATGTATATATATGTGTATATATATGTATATATATGTGTATATATATATATATATACATTGTGCAAATAACTAATACAATTTATCTAAAATACTCAGAATAAGTGTATGCACCAATATGTATATATATACTTATATATATATTTTTATAAATATATATAAGTATATATATATTTATTACATACAATGGTCAATAAGTTTCCTAAAATCTACTTCTAATTTACTGTAAAAAAATACACAGAGATAAAAAGTAAATAGAGTGGACTGAACAACACTGACAATATCTTTCTTTTGTTGGATACATGACATTTCTGAAACTAGCTAAATGCCATAGCAATAAAATCCCTTTTTAACATACATGAACATTATTATACAACAGTCAACTAGAAGGCAAAAATTTCATTTAAATTCATAACAGCTTCTTTTCTCTTCCAAAACAACAGCTAATAAATTTCTCTTCTAAAACAATAGTAAATAAAATATCCTTCAAGTAATATACAAATAACTATTCTAAACTTTCTCTTATTTGGCAGTAATAGTATTTAGTGAATAATACTCTTATTCTCTTTTTTTTTTAAAGCATTAATCAAACAGAGGATGCATTTATTTTCTTTCATTCACAACAAGATCTAAAACAGCAACATTATAACACATGCATACTTCTCTTTTTGTTTGTTTGGAAACAAATAGTGACAGCAAATATAAATGCAACTTCTCATATGTTTCACAAATTTCATATCTCCACAAAAATAGTAAGTGAACATCATTACATAAAATAACTAAATGTTTGCATTCCATTAACTAACACAGCCAACTCCATGGTAAGTATCATAGCAACTTTTACAAGATTTTACCAAGCAACAAGGCCACTAAGGCCATGGCTAAATCTGCCACTAAAATACTACAAAGGCCACACAAAAGGGGCTCCATCCACCTCATTTTCCACTCTAATCCTACAATAAACACAACAACAATAAGAACAACAAAACCAGCCACTTCGAAAGCTCTCCTCCCTACCATAGACCCGCAAGTGGGTCACCCCCGAGCTAGGGAGGTAGGGATTCACACTGGGTGAACACTCCACAACAAAAATTAATCACAACAACACCAAAAACAACCCATAAGTTTAACACAAAACTCAACTCATAAAAATGAGTTTTATGAGGGTAGGGAATGGACCCCTCAACTTCAAAGGGCTCTCAAATGATAAAATATCCAGCTCATGGCCTCAAACCAAACAAAATCTCCAAAACAAAACACCACTCTCCACAAAAATCACAAGTAAACTCCATGGCACTCTTGCCATTCAATAATCTCCTCCACAAATAAAAGCCCTCAAGGCATAAATACATAATGTGGGAGAGACCTCAAGGAGGCTCCTCCCCCACCCAAACAAGTTGAGCATTACCTCCATTGGAGGTGCTCTCACCATACTACCATCCCAATAAAAAACAATGCAAACAACAAAACAACCAAAGACTATAACACAATACATTAAATAAGCAAGGGTGAGAAAACAAGTTTAAGAGGCCTACCTTCAAAGCCCTACAATGGAAGCATGTTTGGTGAAGAGCTCCAAGCCTTCCCAAGCCTTCCAATCCTTCAAGAAATTCTCTAACTCTTCTAAACTCCTCCAAATTAGCAAAAAAAATTAAAATTGAAAGAACCCCACACTCCTCAACAAGAAGAGATAATATAGGCCATTAATTTGGCCTTGAGGAATGAGAAGGTGACACTTGTCACCTTCTCCTTCCTCCTCCCATGCCGCTTGCAAGGGAGAGGAAGTGTGAGGATGACAAGTGTCATCCTCCCATTCCCTCTCAATCCTCACCTTATCCACTTGTGCTCTCACACATGTGTGAGAGGACAAGTGGTGAGGTGGCAATCCCATACACACCTTCAAGAGGATAAGGGATGTCATATGGCATCCTCTTATTCTCTCAAGGACCCATCTTCCTCCAAGATGCTCTCACACGTGTGTGAGAGTCTTGGGGGAAGCTCCCACACACTTGGGAGTCTTGGAGACCTCCCAAGTCTTCCTTGGGAAAGGGTTCCCAAACTTTGGGAAGGGAGATGAGTCTTTCCCAAGGCACGGCTCATCTCCCATCTTGCCTTATTTCAAATTTTTGTCACTTTTGCTAAACCATTGTTTAGAGTGACCAAAAGCGAGTCAAATCTAGGGTTAGATAGTCCAAGTTGACCCTAGACTCATGGGTAACCACCTAGGGTAACTTTTGGGACTCCACAAAGGGGGTTAAAAATCCACATTTAAATGGCCTCAACAAAATAAAATAAATACCAAGTGGTGTAAATCAAGTAAAATTTATACAACACTTATTATTAATCAATTAAACAAAAAGGGTACTAAGGCCAAAATAATAAAATTAAATCAAGCACTTAAGTCAACATTCAAAATCCAACGTGATCCTTATCCCTCTTGGGAATGGATCGGTTTTACAGGGGATAACATAGTGTGAATTCTACCTCCAATTTCCCGTGGCTAGGGAATGTAAAACCTGCACATCTCGATCAAGTGTCAATCATGTCATGAAAATTCATAGCCGAAGCAACTGGAATTAAATTCACATAGTCAAGTACAACAATAATCATCAATACATAATTTCAAATTAAACTACATTTTTCAATCATATGTCAAGTAATCCACATCACATAAATAACTAGAATCTCATCACAAACATCATCACATATATATCTCATATGTCGAATCACCAAATAACACCAAATCAGATCAAATCGAATCACATATGTCTAATCAATGTCCTATCATAATCAGGAGATAAAAATCAAGTCTACATAATGAAACATAGTCACTAAAGGTCTGATAATGTCATCAACTGAATAGCATAACGATCAAAATAAGGGAGGTAAAATAATCAGCCTCACATCCTTCCCCCTTAAGACTGAACTTCCTCCTAGAGGTCATCAAAAAGGTGAGAATAGAGTGCCCTCAAACTAACTGCATCCTCCCAAATCGCTGTGACCTCATCATAACGATTCCACTAGACTCTAACCTAGTCCAGCTCTTGACCTCGAAGGCCCAGCATCCGATGAGCCAGTATGCGAATTGGCCTCAAAACCAATTGCCCATCCACCTCTACCTGTAGAGCACTCCAATCCAGCATGTGAGATAAATTAGATATATATCACCTCAAAACAGAAATATGAAAGACATCGCAGATACATGATAGGCTAGGTGGCAACGCTAGACGATTGGCAACTAGTCCTATCCGCTCCAAAATCTCAAAGGGTCCTACAAACTATGGTGTGAGCTTAGAGCCCTTCCCATAATGGATTGGACTCTTGTGTGGCTGCACTCTAAGGAATACCCTGTCACCCACTGAGAAGCTCCAATCAATCCTTTTAGCATCGGCATACTTCTTCTATCTATCCTGTGCCTCCTGTAAGCTCTATCTAATCAGTGTGTCCTGCTACTCCATATCCTGTACTAACTCTGGACCAATGGCAACTCTGTCCTCTATCCGATCCCAACTCAACGGTGTCCTGCACGGTCTGCCATATAGAGCCTGGAAGGGAGGCATACCTAACGAGCTGTGATGCCCATTATTGTAGGCAAGCTCAACCAGATACAAATACTCCTCCCATCTAGACTGATGGTCCATGACATACATCCAAAGCATGTCCTCCAATACCTTATTCACCCGCTCTGTCTGTCCATTTGTCTTGGGATGGTAAGCGGAGCTAAAGTTGAGCTGTGTGCCCAACACCTGCTGCAAGGCTCTCTAGAATGCTGAAGTGAATACAGGATCTCTGTCTGAAGAGAGGTACTCCATGTAATCTCACAATATCATCTAAAAATACTCTCGCCACTGCTGGCGCATTGTACATCATGAGTATAGGTGAGAAATGCGCTACCTTGGTCAACTTGTCGACTGTCACCATGATGACATCATGGTGACGCAAAGACATAGGAAGACCAACAATGAAATCCATGGAAATGGTGTCCCATTTCCACTCAGGTATATCATGTGGGTAAAGAAGACCCGCTGGATGCTGATGCTCGGCCTTGACCCTCTGGCATTCAAGGCATCGAGCAACAAACTCTGCTATGTCACGTCTCATACCCACCCTATGGTACAACTGTCATAGATCAGCATGCATCTTCTTCACCCTCGGATGTGCTGCATATGGTGCTCTGTGCACCTCTGATAACACTACAGTACATAGGTCACCTATGCGGGGTACATAGATGCGCTGTCGATAACAAAGTAAACCATCTGCCTCAAGTGAATACCTTGCAAACTTGCCCACAAGGGCCCTCTGTGAACTAATCTCCTACTGCACCTCAAGAAACCACTCATCCTCTGGCAGATGTTGAATAATACGTCATCTCAAGTCCACACTTAGAGTCAAGGTCAAGAGCTCATGGTGCCTTTGACTCAATGCGTCAGCAACCACGTTCTCCTTTCATTTGATGTAGTGGACATCAAAGTCATACTTGCATAAGAACTCCATCCAATGCTACTGACGGGCATTCAGATTCTGCTGAGTAAAGATATACTGAAGGATGTGATGATCTGAATGGAGCTCAAAGTGATGACCCAATAAGAAATGTCTCCAACGAACTAGAGCATGAACCACTACCGCTAACTCCAAGTCGTGCATGGGGTAGTTTAGCTCATGGGTCTTGAGCTTTCGCGACTCATACGCGATCGCTCTACCACCCTGCATAAGTACGACTCCCAATCCCTCAAGTGATGCATCCGTGCAAACCATAAAATCTGCTACAGGATCAAGAACCGCTAAAATAGGAGCACTAGTAAGACACTCCTTGAGGACCCCGAAGGCCCTCTCACACTGCTCAGTCCATAGAAATCTCTTCCCTTTCTGCTGAAGGGAAGTGATGGGGTACGCAATCTGAGAAAAACTCTCAACAAAGCGATGGTAATAACCAGCTAACCCCATAAAACTCCTAACCTCTATCACACTAGTGGGTGCTGGCCAATCCCTGATAGCCCTGATATTCGATGGATCTACTGAGATTCCATTGCCAGATAGGATATGCCCCAGATACTGAACCTCTATCCTAAAAAATGCACGCTTCGCCAAGTTCCCATAAAGATTCTGCTCTCACAAACACTATAGAACCTGACGAAGGTGCTCCTTATGCTCCTCCTCGATCCGTGCGTAGATCAAAATGTCATCGAGGAAAATGATCATGAACTGATCTAAATAGGTACGAAACACCCCGTTCATGAGGCTCATGAACACTGCAGGGGCATTCGTCAAGCCGAAGGGAACCACTATGAACTCATAGTGGCCATAACGAGTCTGGAAGGCGGTCTTATGGATATCCGCCTCTGTGATACATAGCTGATGATAGTTGAACTTCAGGTCTATCTTAGAAAACACCCTAGCTCCCTGCATCTGATCAAATAGATCGTCAATCCTGGGCAGAGGATAATGGTTCTTCACCGTCACCTTATTCAACTGCCTATAGTCCATGCACAAACGAAGAGACCCATCCTTCTTCTTCACGAAGATGACAGGAGTGCCCCAAGGTGAAACGCTCGGTCGGATGTGCCCCTTCTCGAGCAAGTCCTCCAACTATAACTTGAGCTCAGTGAGGTCATGCGTGGTCATCCTATAGGGTGCATGAGACACTGGCTTGGCACCTGGCACTAAGTCTATGTGAAAGTCTACCTCATGTCAGGGTGGCATCCCCAGTAACTCTGCTGGAAACACATCTGTAAACTCTCTAAGGATGGGATGATCATCCAAAGATGCCTCAGGCTCATCATCAGATCTGTCACTCACTATGATGGCGAACATCTGGTATCCCTTCCACATGCAGCGCATAAGCTACTGAGCGAATATCATACGCACTGCTGTGGGCTTCTGCATGCCCACTATCTCAACTGATGAACTGTGGTCGTCTAAACAGCTGATCACCTTTCGGTGACAATCTAGCTTGGCTCGATGAGCTGCAAGCCAATCCATACCCAACACCATATCATAAGATCCCAATGTCATGAGTCTAAGGTCAAAATTGTGGTAAAGGGTCCGAAGGCAATCTCACAGTCATGGACTAAGGCATCTACTATCAGTTTGGCACCTGAGGCCAACTCAACCACCCACCTATCACCCTGCCTAGAGGCCACCAGCCTACAACGCTCCACTAACGATGGAGATATGAATGAATTAGTAGCACCAGAATCAAAGAGAATAGAAATGGGGTTACCCCTAATCATACCTGATGTCTCAATCACTGACGCCTAAAAATCAGCCTGGCAGTTATCAACCGCCGCGAACATATGGTGGGATCTACCCACATCACCAATAGTCTTCTCGGATCCTCCTTAATGAGGCTGTCCCCCTACTATAAAACCCTATGGACACTCTCTAGCTAGGTGTCCTGCTCCACCACAAACATAACAAGGGCCCCTAGCCTGTACTTGTCTAGTATGAGTCCTACTTGACTACAGCTGCCCTTATCTACCAGTAGACCCCTGTGAGCCCCTATAAGACTGCTGTGACCTCGTGGGTCCCGCAGGTGGTCCCTGCTACCTTTGATCTCTGCGTGGGCCTTGCTACTGCCAACCTCTATTATGTCCCCCATGTGACCTCTGTTGAGTCCTAGCTCTTTGCTGCTGCTGTTGTGGGGGCCTAGGAGGTAAAGGTGCGGAACTAAATCCTCCTATATGAGGTGGCTGTGATGGTCTGTGGAAACTCTGCTGATGCTGCTACTATCCCTGATCCTAAAACTGAGGGTGTGAACTCTGCCCTCGTCCTTGAATCTCCTCAGTGAGATATGCCTTCTCGGCAGCATCACTCAAAGTCTGGGGGTCTGCCATCCAAACAGGCCCTGTTATACTGTGGTTCAGTCCTTTGATAAACTTATGCACTAGGAGTTTTTCATCATAGAGATACTTCGCATACCTGGATAACTCTATAAACCTACCCTCATACTGTGCCACTGTAAGTCCTTTCTGCTGTAGGTCATGGAACTCGTCTATATGACGCTGCCTGTAATGGTTTGATAAGTAGTGCGCATTGAAGTGCTCAATGAAGGTCTTCCATGTGAGGGTGTCTAAAGAAAGGTGATGCTTGCACTCCTCAGTGTGTCACCAGGTAGCTGCTGCATCTCGTAACAAGTGTACTGCCACATGGGCCTTCGTGTTTCCCTCGTAAGGACGCAACGTGAAGCATCTATCTAAGCTGATAAGCTAGGCCTCTGCCTCAGCTCCCTCTGTGGTCCCAACGAATGTAGGAGGGTTCAACCTCAATATATCCCTAATGGGGTCTCCTCTGTCTCTAGGCCTCCTGATAGACTCATCTGTATAGTAGTCATAAGGCCTATGACTAAAGTGCTCTACTCATACTGCCTTGTCATGCCTAGCATGATGTGAAGAGCTCCTGCTACGGGCCCTGTTGGCCAAACCAACCTCCTCTGTCTCTAGCAACTCGACATAAGGTTTCACACGTGGTGCCCCTCGCGGCTCTATGCGGGGCTCCACACGTGGCTCAACACGAGACTCAGCTTGTGGCTCCACACATGGCTCCTCTCACGGATCCTCGCGGGGCTCGACACGTGGTTCTATGCATGACTCAACTACAGCTAGTGGAAGCCTATCTAAAACTGCCTGTAAGGCCTATAATATCTGCAGCCCAATATCTGGTAGGGCTGGTGGTGCCTGCGGTACCTGTGGAACTGGCTGTGCCTGTGCCTTAGCTGAAGAGTTAGTGTGAACCTCGGGGGATGGAGTGTGGCAGGACTGTGCTCACTGAACTCGTCGGAGAGGCATCCTACAAAATTGAGGTAACCACAAATTAATCAAAGTTGCGGAAATAAAATGTGCCCAAAACAAGCCCAGTGTTTAAACTTAGGCTCTAATACCAAATGTCATGCCCGCATTTCCCATGCAGTCACGACACACAGACATACATGTCATGTCCACATTTTTCATGTGGTCATAACACGAACTGCGAAAAACTTTTCTACCTATCCCTAGGAACCCCCTCGCACGTGTCTACGTGCTCGGTGGCAACACGTCTAAGGCGTAAACATAACAACATAACCGCAAAGGTGAAGGCCATCTAGGGGGTATGCGACACATAGGGTGTCGCTTCTAGGGTTAGACTGATTTATTTCGAACCCTAAGTTTCCTAGGTGAAGATGATTTTGTCAGCATCGAACCCTATCTTAACTCAGATCAAAAAGTGATAAAGCAATATGGCAAGATGGTGCGCGATTCAAGTGGAAAGATGGAATGGAATAAATAAAACATCGCATCAAATAAACCCTAGGAATCTAGCAAAATTCTGGCAGCATAATACATTTTTGATAACGCAAGTTAAAATTTAAAAATAAATCACCCTTAGGGAACTAAGTAAAAAAAAATTAATAATAAAATAAAATCAAACTAAAGAATAATTTCAAAAAATGATTTAAAATGATTTAATAAAATAAAGTTAAATGACAAGACGTCAATAAGTCCAAGGAGAAAATCGAGTTCGTCATTAAATACAATTTGGCAATTATATTTAATAACTAACTCAAAATTTAATAGAGGGAGGAGGAGAGTTTAAATAACTCTCCCCATAAAATAAGAATAATATAGTCAAAAATCAACCAGATTGATAAGAAAAAAATCCCACTAAGGTAAAATAAACTCAAGAGAAAATTTCTCTCCAGTAAGCAGAAAATAATCCCTCCCAAGATTTTAAATTTAAGTCACAAGACAATAATCAAATTTGCAAAATTTATCCCATTCCAAAATTTGAAAACTAATTTAAGAGAATCCAAGAGATAAATTAAAACAATAAAATGAAAATAGAGGTTTTAAAAAAAATAAAGGGTTAAAATAAATAAAAATGCAAGCATAACCAATTCTATATTAGAATCCCAAATAAGAGCTCAAAAATAAAACAAAAGAGGAAAATAGGCTTTCCATATAAGAATAAAATAAACCCCCAGAATAAAATATTTTAAAACAATTGAAAAAGCCCTAATTTCCTCTATACACTAAGTTTTCAAAATGGAAGCCCTAGTTTTAAATTCTATTGTTTTCTCTCATTTTGTTTAGGTTTTGTTTTGCCTCTTCTTCTCTTTTTTTTTTCTTTGTTTTTCTACCTCTTGTAGGTTAGTGTTTGCTAATGGAGGCCAAGGAAGCCATGGAATACCTCACGGAGCTATTCATAGCTACAAGAGTCTATTTAATAATAGATTTGATTCAGTATATTTCTTTTTTTGTGATATACACATATTTGTAGACATTTTGTATCAAGAATAACTGTGTAAATATTCTTATTGTTGCAAGGTATGGAGGAGTGGCGGCCAAGGGCCGACGGTGGAGGGGAGTGGAGTTTGGTGGCAGCACAGAGGATCAGAGGAGGGACAGTGGTGGGTTAGGGTGCAGTTGACGGTGCTAGAGAGGGGGCAAGGGGGCTATGAGGGGAGGCTGCGGTGGCGGCTGAGCTGACGGCGGTGGGGTTCGTAGCTGCAAGAAAGGGTTTGGGGGGGTGTGGGGGAGGCATAGCCTCCATCCACACCCCTCTACTATAAGAAATGAGGACTGTGGGCGCTGCCCATAGTCCATTATATATATATATATTCACGTATGTATGTATATATATATATTAAATGTGTTAGAACAAAAAATATTTTTTTAAACAAATGCTGAGAGTTCGGTTATTGCTAAGGCGGACTATTTTTTTGAGAGTTTATGTTTATATATATATATTTTCTAAATGAGTGATAAGTTGAAGCTTAGTCCCCCTCTCTGCCTCTCTCTCTGCCTCCCTCTCTGCTTCTTCTCTCTGTGCCTCCTTCTCTCCCTCCCTCGACTGTTCACTAATGAGCACTTCAGCAGCACACCAGCAACACATCAGCAGCAGCAGCAGCACTTCTTTCGCATCTTAAGCAGCAACACTTGATTTTGCAGCACTAACTTCCGTAGTCAATTATCTTATCGGCTGTTTCAAAGCAATGATCGGCTGTTAGCTTTCTTTGATTATCTTATCGGCTGTTTCAAAGAATGATCGGCTGTTAGCTTTGATTATCGGCTGTTTCAAAGCAATGATCGGCGCGGCTGTTAGCTTTCATTCATGCGCTGCTAAATTCAAATGGTTGTTCCTTCCCCGGCAACTAAGCTTCAACTTATCACTCATTTAGAAAATATATATATATAAACATAAACTCTCAAAAAAATAGTCCGCCTTAGCAATAACCGAACTCTCAGCATTTGTTTAAAAAAATGTTTTCTGTTCTAACACATTTAATATATATATATACATACATACGTGAAAGCATATGTATATATATATATATATATATATATATATATTTATAAATATATATAAGTATATATATATTTATTACATACAATGGTCAATAAGTTTCCTGAAATTTACTTCTAATTTAATGTAAAAAAATACACAAAGATAAAAAGTAAATAGAGTGGACTGAACAACACTGACAATATCTTTCTTTTGTTGCATACATATCATTTCTGAAACCAGCTAAATGCCATAGCAATAAAATTCCCTTTTTAACATACATGAACATTATTATACAACAGTAAACTAGAAGGCAAAAATTTTATTTAAATTCATAACGGCTTCTTTTCTCTTCCAAAATAGCAGCTAATAAATTTCTCCTCTAAAACAATAGTAAATAAAATATTCTTCAAGTAATATACATATAACTATTCTAAACTTTCTCTTGTTTGGCAGTAATAGTATTTAGTGAATAACACTCTTATTCTCTTTTTTTTTGAAAGCATTAATCAAACAGAGGATGCATTTATTTTCTTTCATTCACAACAAGATCTAAAATAGCAACATTATAACACATGCATACTTCTCTTTTTACTTGTTTGGAAACAAATAGTGACAGCAAATATAAATGTAACTTCTCATATATTTCACAAATTTCATAGCTCCACAAAAATAGTAAGTGAACAGCATTACATAAAATAACTGAATGTTTACATTCCATTAACTAACACAGCCAACTCCATGGTAAGTATCATAGCAACTTTTACAAGATTTTACCAAGCAACAAGGCCACTAAGGCCATGGCTAAATCTGCCATTAAAATACTACAAAGGCCACACAAAAGGGGCTCCATCCACCTCATTTTCCACTCTAATCCTGCAATAAACACAACAATAAGAACAACAAAACCAGCCACTTCGAAAGCTCTCCTCCCTACCGTAGACCCCCAAGTGGATCACCCTGGAGCTAGGGAGGTAGGGATTCACACTGGGTGAACACTCCACAACAAAAATCAATCACAACAACACCAAAAACAACCCATAAGTTTAACACAAAACTCAACTCATAAAAATGAGTTTTATGAGGGTAGGGAATGGACCCCTCAACTTCAAAGGGCTCTCAAATGATAAAATATCCAGCTCATGGCCTCAAACCAAACAAAATCTCCAAAAAAAACACCACTCTCCACAAAAATCACAAGTAAACTCCACGGCACTCTTGCCATTCAATAATCTTCTCCACAAATAAAAGCCCTCAAGGCATAAATACATAATGTGGGAGAGACCTCAAGGAGGTTCCTTTCCCCTACCCAAACAAATTGAGCATTACCTCCATTGGAGGTGCTCTCACCATACTCCCATCCCAACAAAAACAATGCAAACAACAAAACAACCAAAGACTATAACACCATACATTAAATAAGCAAGGGTGAGAAAACAAGTTTAAGAGGCCTACCTTCAAAGCCCTACAATGGAAGCACGTTTGGTGAAGAGCTCCAAGCCTTCCCAAGCCTTCCAATCCTTAAAAAAATCCTCTAACTCTTCCAAACTCCTCCAAATTAGCAAGAAAAATTAAAATTGCAAGAACCCCACACTCCTCAACAAAAGGAGATAATATAGGCCATCAATTTGGCCTTGAGGAATGAGAAGGTGACACTTGTCACCTTCTCCTTCCTCCTCCCATGCCTCTTGCAAGGGAGAGGAAGTGTGAGGATGACAAGTGTCATCCTCCCATTCCCTCTCAATCCTCACCTTATCCACTTGTGCTCTCACACATGTGTGAGAGGACAAGTGGTGAGGTGGCAATCCCATACACACCTTCAAGAGGATAAGGGATGCCATATGGCATCCTCTTATTCTCTCAAGGACCCATCTTCCTCCAAGATGCTCTCACACGTGTGTGAGAGTCTTGGGGGAAGCTCCCACACACTTGGGAGTCTTGGAGACCTCCCAAGTCTTCCTTGGGAAAGGGTTCCCAAACTTTGGGAAGGGAGATGAGTCTTTCCCAAGGCATGACTCATCTCCCACCTTCCCTTATTTCAGATTTTCGTCACTTTTGGTAAACCATAGTTTAGAGTGACCAAAAGTGAGTCAAATCTAGGGTTAGATAGTCCAAGTTGACCCTAGACTCATGGGTAACCACCTAGGGTAACTTTTGGGACTCTAGGGTTCACAAAGGAGGTTAAAAATCCACATTTAAATGGCCTCAACAAAATAAAATAAATACCAAGTGGTGTAAATCAAGTAAAATTTATACAACACTTATTATTAATCAATTAAACAAAAAGGGTACTAAGGCCAAAATAATAAAATTAAATCAAGCACTTAAATCAACATTCAAAATCCAACGTGATCCTTATCCCTCTTGGGAATGGATCAGTTTTATAGGGGATGATATAGTGTGAATTCTACCTCCAATTTCCCGTGGCTAGGGAATGTAAAACCTGCACATCTTGATCAAGTGTCAATCATGTCATGAAAATTCATAGCCGAAGCAACTGGAATTAAATTCACGCAGTCGAGTACAACAATAATCATCAATACATAATTCTAAATTAAACTGTATTTTTCAATCATATGTCAGGTAGTCCACATCACATAAATAACTAGAATCTCATCACAAACATCATCACATATATATCTCATATGTTGAATCACCAAATAGTACCAAATCAGATCAAATCGAATCACATATGTCTAATTAATGTCCTATCATGATCAGGAGATAAAATCAAGTCTGTATAATGAAACATAGTCAATAAAGGTCTGATAATGTCATCAACTAAATAGCATAACGATCAAAATAAGGGAGGTAAAATAATCGGCCTCACATCATCACTACACACCACCACAAAACATGCAAGACACATGGCATGGGGGGAGCTCATCACTATGTGCCACCACAAAACATACAAAACACCTAGGGAAAACATGCGAAAAATACATAGATTACATGAGCACCCTAGAGTGTGTCATCGACACACTATATATCTTATACACAACAAACACAAGCGATGGAGGGAGCTCATTACTATGCGCTACCATCTAAGACACGCCAAACACACCTGACGGTTGAGATACACTACTACGATTACGAAAACCATGCTTAAGGGTGAGTAACTAAAGATGCAACCCCACCTCCCGCGAGAGGATTTTGAAAGGAGGCTAGGTGTGCGGAAATCACTTCCTACACTAATCTAATGAGGGGAGAGCTACACAAATTCAATTTAATCATTATCACTATAGAAACATACAAAATCTAACAGAGTTACTACAACAATACACAAGAACCAGAAAGAAGACAGAAGAAGAGAGACAAAGATTTACGGTGGGGAAAACCCTTATCGAGTGAAAAACCCCACACTCAAAAACTTGCACAATGTATTAACAAATCTAAAAGTTGTTTACAATACACTTGAAATACAAGCTTCAATGGTCTTTGACACTCATGTCTGGAGTCAATCCGGCAGCATAATAGTACCTGTAAACCTGTGATGCAAACTCCATCTCCAAGCACCTGTTTATATTGGAAATACAAGGCAATATTGGACCTATCTTGGGATGGGTGTCCAAGATGGCTTCATGGACCAAAACCCATGCCTAAGGACACTTGGTCAACATTGTAGAATGTACCTGACACTTGTCTATAGCTCCCATCCCAAAGAGGTCACCTATTTCCAAAATGGGCTATGACAGATGCTCTTACGACACTTACGACCGTCATAGAATCTGTCATAGCGGTTACAACTTACAGATGTAAGATAATCTGTCATACACATGCTATAAATAGTATATTCTCTTACAACATGTCATATTCCACCTTGTGGCACCCAAATATGCCTTATTCAAAGATGCTTCATGACACATGTCATCACTTGTCTTACAAACTTCTATTTTTGACTCTTACATGTCATAGATTCTGTCGTAGGAATCCGTCATAACCGTTCGGTCAATATTCCCTTACACAACATGGAAGATGCTAACACATGGAAAAATTCTCCTACCACAAAGTGGGACATCTATCTCCTCATGTGAGGACAAAATTACAAGTTGTCATATTCCATGTAGGATCGACACATCACCATGCCACATCCCACAATATGACAATATAGAATTTACAAGTATTTACAACATAGGCAATTAAATAATAAATACAAACATTACAAATGTAAGGAATTACCAAGGTTGAGACACCTTAATTCCCAACATTCTCCCACTTGTCGAACACCTTGTAAGAGCCAATAGAAAAATAGGATTTAATTGCTATAGGCCAAGAGGCCAATAGACTTCGAACACCATCTGAACTTCTGTATGCCCACTAGTTTTGTTAATGCATCTGCAACATTCTTCAAAGTATCTACCATCTCCAAATTTACCTTTCCATCCTCAACCATGTCTCGTACGAAGTGAACCTAAACATCAATGTGTTTTGTTCTAGCATGGAAAGTTAGATTCTTCGCAAGGCAAATTGCACTCTGACTGTCACAACTGATCATGATCTTACCTACATCAACACCAATATCTGAACACAATCTCTTAAGCCAAATGGCTTCCTTACAAGCATGCATTTCTACCATATAATCAGCGTCTGTCATGGACAAAGCAACAATAGGTTGTCGCTTACTCATCCAACTAATAGCACCACCAAACAGTGTAAACACATAAGCACTGGTGGATCTTCTGCTATCAATGTCACCTGCCCAACCTAAATCCACAAATCCACGAATATCAATAGAATGCGGAGGTCCTGAAACATTACCATGATAGCAAATGGAATACTCAGAAGTACCCCTCAAATATCTAAACACTCGCTTAACTGCATCCCAATGAACTCGTCCATGATTAGCCATAAATTGACTAAGGACTCCCACTGCTTGGGCAATGTTTGGTCTTGTGCAGACCATAGCATACATCAAACTACCAACAACACTAGCATAAGGTACTCTCCTCATGTGCTCCACCTCACTAGGAGATTTTGGACAATCCTCAATAGACAACTTTAGCCCCAAGGAAATGGGAACACACAATGGTCTACAATCTGCCATGTTGAACCTGTCCAACATGGTCTTCACATACTTACTCTAGCTTAACCAAAGTTTTATGTTGGTTATATCTCTCCTGATTTTCATTCCTAGAATGTACCTGGCTGCCCCTAAATCTTTCATTTCAAACTGTATTGACAACTGAGATTTAAAATTAGAAATCATATTCTTACCCTTCCTAATGAGCAACATATCATCAACATATAGTACAACAATGAGAATACGATCACTGTCAAACTTATAATACACACAGTGATCCGATTTCGATCTCACAAATCTAATTGACAACACAAAGGTATCAAACTTCAAGTACCATCTCCTAGGGGATTGCTTCAAACCATACAAAGACTTTTTAAGTTTGCAAACCAAATTTTCTTTACCTTTCACCATGTAATGCTGTGGCTGTGACATGTAGATTTCTTCCTCCAAGTCACCATGAAGCAAAGCTATCTTCACATCCATCTGTTCTACCTCCAAGTCATAAGTTGCTCCGAGAGACAACAGGAATCGAATGGATGTCAGCTTTGCAATAGGAGAGAAGATCTCACCATAATCTATACCCTCCACTTGTGAATACCCCTTCGCAACCAATCTGGCCTTATACTTCTCAACACTACCATCTGCACCAAATTTCTTCTTGAACACCCATTTGCATCCAACGGGTTTCCATCCAAGAGGCAAAGGCACCAAGTCCCAAGTTTGATTCTTTTCCAAAGAAGCCATTTCATCCTCCATGGCCTCCTTCCAGGAACCTGCATCTTTCATGTCCATAGCCTCTAATACAGTTCTAGGTTCATCACTGTTAGTAACTAAAGCATAAGCACAACTAGAATCAAGCAATGTAAAACTAAACCTTTCAGGTTTCTTTATTATCTGTGTAGACCTCCTCAAGAGCTGAGGTTGAGGTTCAACTTCTTCATCTGAGCCTTCAGAACTGCTAGAGCTCTCCTAATCATCAGGTTCAACATTGTCTTTTTGTTCAGTCTTCTCAAGGATAGCAGGAAATTGAACAACATCCTCTTTCTTTACTATTTCTTTTGGCTTCAAAATAGTGGAAGAAGGTGTAAGCTCTCTGAAGATGACACTTCTACTATACAACACTTTTTCAACCATAGGGTCCCAAATCTTGTATCCTTTCACACCGACACCATAGCCAATGAAGATACACTTAACAGCTTTGTTCTCCAACTTTGACCGCTTCTCCCTAGGCACATGTGCATATGCCTCACAACCAAAAACATGAAGATGCCTTATTGAAGGCTTTCTACTAGACTACACCTCCATGGGTGTCTTTCCAACAAGAGCTGATTTAGGAGATCTATTTACCAGATAGCAAGCAGTGGCAATAGCTTCAGCCTAAAACTTTTGTTCTAGACCAGCTCCACTAAGCATACTCCTAGGCTTCTCCATCAGTGTTCTGTTCATCCTTTCTGCAACTCCAGTTTGCTATGGGGTGTATGGAGTTGTCTTATGTCTTTCAATCCCAAGTTCCTTGCAATACTTATCAAATTCTGTAGAACAGAACTCACCACCGTTGTTAGTTCTCAAACATTTAATCTTTTTACTAGTCTAATTTTTAGCAAAGGTCTTAAACTCCTTAAACTTGTTATAGATTTTAGATTTGCTTCTGAGAAAATAAATTCATGTCCTTCTACTGTAATCATCTATAAAAGATACAAAGTATATTAATTTTGATAATGAAGGAACATTAACAAGACCAAACACATCAGAATAAATAAGGTCCAACACACAAGAAGACTTATGAGAACTCAAGTAAAACTAAACACGGTTTTGTTTTCCATAAATGCAATGTTCGCAAAAGTCAAACTCAAGATTACAATCATCAACCCCTCAACGAAGTTCTTATTTTTCAAGGTACGCAGACCCTTCTCACCAATGTGGCCAAATCTCTTATGCCATAACATTGTCTTTTCAGTAGGAAGTTTAACTTCTAATGCACAATTACAACCATCAAGACTAGAAACAATAGATTTCTTCACTGCTCATTCAAATGGTGGGGATGAAGTGACTATTACCCTCTTCCTTGAGTCAGAAGAACTATTACATTGTGAAATGCATGCCTCCAGCTGAAACATAGTACCTCTCCTAGTACCCTTAGCAAGCACCATAGCTCCTCTAATCATCTTGCATCCTTCTTTCGAAAAGACAACCTGCACACCTACATCATTCAAACTACTTACAGAAAGCAAGTTCCATGCTAAGCCTGGGATGTGCATAACCCTAGAGATCCCCTTCGCTCAACCATCAGGGAATCGGATAGAGACTCTTCCACGACCAACAATCTTCAGATGAGAGTCGTCACCTAGATACACCTTTCCACCATCGAACTCCTCATACTTAGAGAACCAGTCTCGATGCGAGGTCATGTGGAATGATGCACCAGAGTTGATTAACCACACATGGTCAGATGCATGGGTTGCCAGGGCTGTGATGAAATCATCACTATCATCTTGTGACTTATCAAAATTTGAATCAGGAGCTTTCTTCTTCTTCTTCTTCTCCTCTTTGCATTCCTTTTAGAAATGCCTGGTTTTGTCACAGTTCCAACAAAGAGCCTTGGACTTTCTAGGAGATTTGGATCTACCCTTCTTAGCTTTCTTGTCCTTCTTCTTCCCTTTCTCCTTGGGTCTTCCACGAACTGCAAGGGCCTCTTTGGCTGCCTCAGAAGACTTTCTCTGCATCTCTTCAGACAACAGCGAAGAAACCACTTCTTCCATTTTGAATGTGGATGTGGTGCTCCCAATAGCCATGATAAGATGATCCCATGAGTCCGGCAAAGAACAAAGTAAGGTCATACATCCATCCTCCTCCTCCATCTTTACACCAATAGATGTCAATTGTACAACCAGCATGTTAAAAGGATTCATATGTTTAGCAACAGATCCTCCATCCTCCATTCGAAGATAATACAACTTCTTTCTCAGAAAAAGTTTATTAACCAGGGATTTTGCTTGATACACATCTTCCAACTTCTTCCAAAGTAGTTTTGCAGTAGTCTCCTTATGGACATTTAACAACATAGAATCAGCAAGACTAAGTCTTATGAGACCCTTAGCCTTCCAATCCTTGAGATCCCACTCATCTTGTGACATTGCAGCTGGTTTAGTTCCATTAACACTTTCCCAAAAGTCTCAGTCAACAAGCATGTCTTCCATCTTGAGCTTCCACAGCTTGAAATTACTACCATTGAAATGATACAAGCTTTGGGATCATGTTGGACAAAAGGTAATTTATTCCAGAAGTGTTATTTTTAGAGAGACTAAATCTTCTCCTATTACTTTTCAGCCAAAACAACATAAAGAAATTGAATAGAAAAAGGATGTGATTCAACTTCCTTCTACGCCTGAGAAAGTTGAGTCAAGGCCCCAAGATAGACCAGAAGATGAGGAGAGTTCATCAAGCTCTAAATCTTTAGAAGAGGAAGAAGAGGAGGCAATGGAAGAACCTCCACCTCAGCTTGTTCAAAGGTCAACAAGGCATAAGCAACCACCTAAAGGTATGGGTATTCACATGATGATTGGAAGTGTATATTTGCTTTGAGTACTAATATTGATGAACCAAGATATGTGCAAGAGGCTTTGGGTATGAATGATGTAGAGTCCTGGAAAATAGCCATGGATGAAGAGATGGCAGCCCTTGAAAGAAATGATACATGGGACTTAGTACCATTTCCTGAAGGACTAAAACCTATTGGATGTAAATGGGTGTTTAAGAAAAAGATTGATTCAGATGGAAATGTTGAAAAGTATAAGGCACGATTGGTTGCAAAGGGATACTCTTAGGTTGAGGGTATTGATTACGGTGAGATCTTTTCTCCTGTTGCTTAAATGACATCCATTCGATTTTTATTATCTATTGCAGCAACTTATGACTTAGAGGTCGAACAAATGGATGTGAAAACTGCTTTCCTTCATGGTGATTTGGAGGAAGAAACCTATATGACACAACCAGATCATTATGTGGTGAAAGGTAAAAGCAAGTTGGTTTGTAAGTTAAAGAAATCTCTGTATGGCCTTAAACAAAGTCCTAGGATGTGGTACTAGAAGTTTGATACATATGTGTTGAGTTTGGGATTTGTGCGGTCTAAATCTGATCATTGTGTATATTTTAAATCTGATGGTGATCGTTTGCTGGTAATTGCTTTATATGTTGATGACATGTTGTTTATTGGGAAAGGCAAAGGTTTGATTACAAAATTAAAATCTTAGCTCTCTGTGAAATTTGAAATGAAAGATCTTGGTGTAGCAAAACACATACTTGGGATGGAGATCAGAAGAGATCGTGAGAACAGAAAGCTATGGCTTAGCTAGAGTAAGTATGTTTGTTTAGTTTTGCAAAGGTTTAACATGCAGGATTGTAAACCACTTTGTGTTCCTGTTACATTGGGAACGAAGCTCTCTATTTCACAATGTCCTACATCACCATCAGAGCTAGAAGACATGAGTAGAGTGCCTTACCAGAGTGCAGTTGGAAGCTTAATGTATGCTATGGTCTGTACAAGACCAAACATTGCCCAAGTAGTGGGAGTTCTTTCTCATTTTATGTCTAATCCTGGAAAAGTGCATTGGGATGTAGTTAAGAGGGTCTTCAGATATTTGCATGGTACAGTAGAGTACTCTATATGTTTTCATGGTATAGGAGATCAACATTCCTTGAGTATTTGTGGTTTTGTGGATTTAGATTGGGCTGGTGATGTTGATAGAAGAAGGTCCACTAGTGCATATATATTTACTATTAATGGTGGTGCAATCAATTGGATGAGCAAGCAACAGGTTGTGGTCGCTTTGTCCACTACAGAGGTAGAGTATATGGCAGCTACTTATGCATGTAAAGAAGCCATTTGGCTGAAGCATTTGTGTTTAGATATTGGGTTGAAACACGGTGCAGTTACAGTTTATTGTGACAGTCAAAGTGCAATCTGCCTTGCAAAGAACCTGACTTTTCATGCTAGGACCAAACACATTGATGTTCAGTACCACTTCGTGAGAGATATGGTCAAGGATGGCAAGGTGAAGATTGAAAAGGTAGAGACTGTGGCGAATGTTGTAGATGCATTAACAAAGCCTGTGAGCACAATGAAGTTCAGATGGTGTTCCAAGTTAATGGGCCTTTCGGCCCCGAGCAATTAACTACCTATTTTCTATTGGCTTATGCAAGGTGTTCGACAAGTGGGAGAATGTTAGAAATAACATGTTTTAAAAATAGAAAAAATAAAAAAGATTAAAAAAAAAAGAAAAAAATAGAAAGTGTCTCAACCTTGCAGTGAAATAAAAAATAAAGCAAGCTAGGAATAAAAGATTTTGTGATAGGTGAAAAGCGACTATTTTGAGAAGTATCTTTATATGGAGATAGAGATAAGAATGCTTTGAAATTTTATTAGATATTTTCCAAAAAGAAATGCTTTATCTCTAGAAGGTTCTCATGTGCAATGTAATATATATATATTTTGGTACTTTGAGATAGTCATTGAGAGAGAGATGAGAGTTACTTTGCAAGTCTGTATGCTACCGGAATGCTACCAAAATTCCTCTAGTTTGAGTTGAGGTGAAGACTCCTGTATGAACTTGCATTGCAAGTGTGTTGAATCTGGTTCAAGATTTGATAATACATTGTGCAGGTTTTGGAGTGTGGGGTTTTTCTCCCGTAAGGGTTTTCCCCACGTTAATAATTGTGTTATGATTTTATTGTTATTCTATTTATGTTATAATGTGTTTCCTGAAGTCTCTGTAATATTTTATTTAAAATTTGCATAACCCTCCTCTCAAGGTTAGAGTAGGAAGCGTTTCCACACACCTTTGCTTCCTTACAGTTGAGAGGTCCTGGGGTTTCGAGAAATGGGATTTATTGAGTTTATCTTAAGTATATGGCATCATCCACTTCAACAGTCAAAAGTCAAATTTCACCAATAAAAATAGGAGAAATATTTACCACTGTTTGTTGTGGATGAGGTGTAAAATTGCTATTGACTATTTGACCATTGAAGTGGATGATGTTTAAGTAGAGGGAATTTTTCTTTCCTATTATAGATCCAGGTTAGAATAATGTTGACAATTGGTTGGCATTTTGTGTATCTTTTTGTTTCGGCTCTTGGACTTTTGGGTTGAGGCTTTTGCGTCCCTTCTCGCTTCTTCTACTTGGTGTTGATGATGCTCACATATGTATTATCTCCTCTGATTATCAATATAGTATGGGCGGTTTCTCACCTTTCTTAAAAAAAAAACAATCATTAAGAGTAATTGATCACTAGGCTTTCAAAAGTATAACTAGTAAAATAATTTTTGAAAATCAACTCAATGAGAAAATTTACAAAATCATAGAATGCTTAAAATTACTTAAATTTTAACATAAACAAGATTTTGGTAAACCTAGTCTAGTTTATAACTGATTGTCATGCATGTTGTTTTACATATAATTGGAACATCAATGATGCTAGTTGTTAAAAAACATAAACCAAAGTTTGGACCAAGGTATACAATAGACTTTTTCAGTTGAATATGAAATAGCTCAAGCTTATATTAGAGTTTTTTTTCCATGATAACTTCATGGTATATGGTCCACTTGAAATTAGAACCATTTTTGGTGAGTTTGCAATGATATATGCATTAAATTGTTATGTTATAATTGATACATGTAACTAGATGGTTATTTCATGGAAGAGATGAGAAACAATATTTGTAGTATATACATGGTTTACATCTTTTAAATGTCATGCAATAAGAGATTAAAGTTTGTGATGTTTATATGGAGCTGTGATTCTTAGCATAAGTCTATTTCATGATTTTCTTAGTATTAGTGATCAATAATTACACCATGAATGCTTATGTTTTTATGTCATCAACCTTGCAAATGCAACTATTTTGTAGTACCTATGATTTCCTATTTAGATGATTTTGATCCAATTCAACATTGGAACTAGAGGACAACTTTGATTGTTAACAAAGTTATGGATATATGGCAATGGAGATAGATGTATTTCCAATGGAAAGCTTGTGATATAGATGTGTTTTTATAATGCTATGGACAAGGTGAATCAAAGACATGATAAAAGTGTGATTATAAGAAGATGCATCTATCTAATATACAAAGAAAGCCATAGAGTATAACCTAACATTTTATCATATCATGATTGTGAATCAATGTATTTTATATTAGTTTACAAAATGTATAATATACATTATATATACAAGCAATTATTAGCTAATCCTTCCACAATATGCTAGGAAGTGTCATGTTGCATATGGTGTGCTTTCCATGTGGTAAAGGATGTATTAGGTGTCACATCCATATGGTACTAGTTAGTTAGTATGAACATGTGGTGTAGGCATGACTAGATGTTAGATGCATATGGAGCCAAAAAATTGTATTTGTATAGGGTCATGCACCATGCAAAAAGATGTGAGTGGAGTTGGTGTAACTATTGTCAAAGCTTAGCAAAGTAAAATTAGAGGTAATGGATGGCCATAAAATTACATGACGTAGTTGTGAGGTGCAAGCATGACTAACTTGCACTAAGTAGTATGGAGATGTAATGATTGTACATATGTACACAAAGTTGTTGTTTTAAAGGATCCATCCATTTGTTATGCATATTGGTGCTAATCAAGTGTGTAAGGAAAATTCATGGTATGAGATGCACTAATGTTGGACCAATACACATGAATACATGAAGAATGAAATTATGCTCAAAACAATTTACCATTCGTTAAAATAAATGGTCTCCATTACATCTGGTACATGATGAAGAAGCTATGCTAATGTTGACCTAAAATTTAGTGATTATGTCAAAAACCATTATGTAGGTATGTCTAGATGAATTTGTTTTTTCTTAGATAGCAGAGCCCATGTTATGCTAGTGAATGCCCAAAGGTGGCACTACCAAAATTGGGACAAAGATCAACTTCAATATCTCAACATGAGGTTTGTAGTGTTGTTGGCAAGGATGGGTGTAGATTAGAGATTTTGGTCTTAGGTCCTTGAAATGTTGTATTTATTCCCTAGTGTTAGATATAAAAGGAGAGTTCAAGTGAATGTAGTAGGATACCGAAGCTTGTAGTAGGAAATAACATGTGCAGATAGTAAAATGAAATAATTAACAACTATGACATTCACCATAACACATCATAAGAGAGTCCCAATAATCTGTAGTCATATATCTATATATAAGGACATATGTAATAGATAGAATATAGATTAATACATGAGTATGATTGTAAGAGAAGAACAATGAATGAATAAGTTGAATGATTTAAAATTTATAAAATCTCTAAAGAAGAAAAGACAGAAATAGCTCAAGAGAGGGAGGAGGTATATAAAGATGAGGTTGTAGAAGAGGGTCATTAACAAGAAAACATAGATTACTACTTGAAGAAGAGATGGTTGCAGATAAAGAAGATCATCAAGAACAACAACAAATAAATGAGAGTGATCAAGTGTATATGCCTCTATCTCATGAAGAAGCTATCCATAAGCCAATTGATTCTTATCAAGAAGAGGTTTTTGTGAATCAAGACGACATAAAAAAACAAGACATGATCAAATCGAGAAAGATTCACAAGAACATCAATGTTAGCATATTACATTGTTACCTACCATTACTTACCGGTAGTTATGATCGGTTTCATATAACCGGACCGGTAGTTATGTTACCAGTAGTTTTCCCACATAATATTTATACTTAGATTGTATCCTGCATTTTATATCAATAAAACATTTTACTGCCCCTTCATATGGTATCAAAGCAGCGTTGATCTGAGGCATGATAAGATGGTGATTTTGAAGAGCCTTCTGCAAGAGAGATCTTGTGATTATTGAAGCATGTACAGAACAAAGGATATCCCCGCATTGACTTCTACCTCACACGAGTCTGGGACATCTTCCATTCTCTACGCTGTCACCTTCTGTGGATCTGAAGATCGCTGCCACCTTTGAATGAAGTATGCCTGTGTGTGAAGGAGAATACACTGGCAATAGTCTTTGATAGACAAATTTGTGGTGAGAGGCACCATTGTTCTTGCTAAGTAGACATAATTCATAGGATGCTGACAATGCACAGTTAGCCTGTCCTCTTGTTTCACGTTGGAAGTTATCAGTCAGGGAAAGGTATGTATTGAAGTGTGTATGGAAGTGCAAAATTTTATAAGCAAATATATTTAATTCGGAGTAAGAAGGTCAATTTGGTCTTAATATTTCTTTTTGGAGTATTATTTTTAAATGGAGATTCCATTAGACAAGTATTTTGGTTTCAATTATCATACTTGGAGAATGAAAATTTAGATGCAACTAATGAATAAAAATTTATAGGGAATAGTATGTGGAAAGGAAAAATAACCTACAGATGCAAATAAGTTATTAGATTGGAATAGTAGAGACGATAAAGCCAAGGCTATAATTGGTCTTGCTCTTTCTGACACTGAATTGCACCACATTGATTTGGATAAATCATCAGCCAAAATTTGGGATAATTTGAATAAATTGTTTGGAGCAAAAGTCGTTAATGCAAAGTTTTCTCTAAAACTTCAATTATTTAGATTTAAGATGGAAGATGGAATCACAATGTCAAATCATATAAGTAACTTACAGTCTCTCATTAGACAACTAACAGAGGTTAAGGTTACGGTAGATGATGATGATGCTAAAGCCATCCTATTAAATAGTTTGCCTTCAAAATAAACAATGTTATTTTTACACTCAGTCAAATACCTTCACAAACTCTAGAAGGTATTATTTCTGCTCTTCTAGCAGAAGAGAAGAGAACAATAGAAGATTCAAAAGATGATCCTCAGGAGAAAGCATTATTCTTAAGAAGCTATTATAAGATATCAGAGAAAATCAAATGTCTTTATTGTAAGAAAAATGGTCACATAGCTTGGGATTGTAGAACTTGAGCTAGTGATGTTCTTAAAGGAAAGGTAAAAAATGAAGGAAACCTTGATTGCATTGAAGATGATAAGGATCCACCAAGTATTGAGGATGAGGATCCACCAGATGGTGCTATTAATTTTTTTGGATACGCCCTTTAAGCCAGTCATATTGGAGGCAGGTGACATTGGATGATAGAGAATTTTCCCTCATCTCAAGTTAGCTTCTCCCTTTGAGATGATTCTTTGCATGAGAACCATTTTTGGTTTTGGTTGTTTTGCTTTTCTTTGTTGATGCTGATGGATTTGAAGAATGTATGTTTTGTGAAGATTTTGTTCTGGAGACAGGTTTAGGATTTGGTATTGAGCTCAATATGGATTGTTGTCTAGCAAGCTTCAGAGTATATGATAGAGAATTATACCCTTTCGCGGTCACTAGACAATGATAGAGATTTGTCATATCTCTTAGGGATTATTGTCAAATAATTCAAGACTCTGTGATTTGAGAGTTCAGGACTAAAGAGCTCAAGAACATAGCTCGAAGCTATGCCTTTCTGAGGGTAGACAAGACAGCATGATGGAGCCCCGCTTGGTTCAAAATTTGTTCTTTGGGAGAAGATCTTCTATAAAATATGTATTCATATTATGTAATCAGCTATGTTGAGTATGTTGGCATTCAGGGGGGGTCCCTTGGTACTATTGTAGGAACAATGTAATAAGGGGGGAATGTTAGCGTATTACATTCTTACCTACCGTTACTTACTGGTAGTTATGATTGGTTTCATATAACTGGACCAGTAGTTATGTTACCGGTAGTTTTCCCACATAATATTTATACTTGGATTGTATCCTGCATTTTATATCAATAAAACATTTTACTACCCTTCAATCAAGACTCTAAGATTGAAGAAAGTTTAATAGAGGGTCCTTCTAATGATGTGGATGACGCACAACAACAAACAGAAGAGCATGTCTTAACTATTGAAGAACAACAAGAATTAATTAGAACTACTGAACAATAGGAAAAGCATGCTGAGGTAAAAAATTTCATTGAAGAAGAGAAGTTTGGTGATGAAGAAAATTTGCCAAAAGAACAACAAGAGCAAGAGCAGCAAGGAGAATTGCAAGATCAAGAAGAGAAATTTGAAGAAGAGGAACTCCATACTGAGGATAAGGAAAATGATGTAGGTGTTAACACAGAACAAGAACAACATCAGGATATGCATATAAAATAAAATCCTCCAATGTCATGTCCTTTTTTTTCAAAAATAGAACTTACTAAAAATAGTAAGTCAAGAAGGGTCACAAGGGACATTGGGAAAAAATATATATTTAATATTTATATTGTCGTAATAACATTTACATCATTTGGGCAAATAAATATTAAAATTATAATACCAACACAAGTGGCGCATGGGAAGTTGGGAGCATCTTGGAAGATTGCATGCAATAAATTAAAAGAATCTGACTGATTTTATGACAAGCCATGATAGATTTTATGATAGCTTGCATGCTTGGAGTTATTATTTATTTTTGGTGGGGAATATTGTAATGATCATTATGGCAGGCCTATTTTGGAGGGAAATTGATGTAATAGTATTTTTTTATTTAATTTTCTAAGAAAGGGACGTTTGGGCTTGCTCCTCTATATATTTGCAGGAAAAAACACATTGGAGGCAATTACAGATTTTATATTTTCTCTTACAGAGCTAATGTTTTGTGATTTCTTCAGTGGACAAGGAAACCATTGAAGATGAAGCTTGTGGCCAGTGGACAAGAGTTTCTAGCAGTCTGATGGTAGTGTTCTTGGGTTACAGATAGCAATTGCATTCAGAGGTTGCATCAGTGATGAAGGGTTTTGGCAGTTTGGTGTGATTTGTATGTAGGGACCCCAAATGTAGTTTTGGTGATTCCTAGAGAGATATTTTGGTGTTGTAAGTGTTTAATATTATGGATTTCATGGTTTTATGTGTGTTTACTATTATTGCATCAGTATTGGTACATGTGGCCATTTGGTGCAATCTCTGGTGTTGTTTCTGTCAGTTTGGAGCAGTTTTAGGTGATTTGGGAGCTAGGGTTTTGGCTAGATTGCAGCTTCTAGTTGTGGGTTTGTTGAAGGAGTTTGTGTTGGATCTAAGGCATACAACTGAGAGGGGGGGGGGGTGAATCAGTTGTATAAAACTTCTTGTCATTCAAACACTTAACTCACTGTTGTTAGTTAGCAGCATATCAAATAATCATCCATGGAAGCATAATACATAAACACAAGAGCAGATAAGCATCAACACATTGAACACCAAGATTTTGACGTGGAAAACCCGGTTAAGGGAAAAACCACGGGGTGATTAACCCAAGAATTATTCTCTGTTAGAAGAATAAAGAAAAATGAATGGCACATGCCAATAAGGGCTCACTGCCCGAGCACACTGCTCACAAAGAGGCCCACTGCCTACAAGGAGACACACTGTCTACAAAGTGATGAAAATCACAGTCTTGAACTGGAGAATGACATCTCTACCATGTCCGGATCAGTTCCAATTAAGCCCAACAATCTCTGCTCTGCCTTTCGCACGTTTCTTCGCTATACCATACTCATCCTTACTCCACACCCTGAAATGAACTCACAAACCGTTATTTATACAAGACATCGACTTAGGAACAAACATCTAAGTCGGCAAACAACCATAGGAGTATCCGGAAGATGAATAACACATCCGGTCGGCCATCACAAGAACATTCGCAGGATGAACAACTCATCCGGTCGGCTACACAGAGCAAGAACTTCATCCGGAAGAATAACTTCAATTCCGGGCTCTACCATCAATGCGGACCAACAACACAACCTAAACAAGATCCAAGAACCTTCACAAGTCTGTCTGAATGTCCGGATACATCCGCACTTCCTCTGCTTACTGGGATCTCTTGTCTTCCTCATCCGGAACTTCAAGAACACAGTCTGTCGCCACTGTCATAATGCAAGAGGTACTTCCGGACCTCCAAATCATACACAAATCAGGATGACACATCACAAGGACATCCCAAACACTCCTTCCAATCCGCAGATTAGGATAATACAATTCCGGACCTCACCGGACCTTTTTGTGATCCTCTGTCACCTCCGGATACTTGCCGGACCCGGTTCTATACCGGCAGCCACAACTCCTTCAGATCTTCATGCGGACCTCTAAAATCTTAACTGTAGCATCTCAAGACTCATATCTACTAACCCTTTAATCCGCATCCTCCGGTTCTCATCCTATACAGTACATTTACCTTCTTCTCATCACTGTTCTTCACTGTTCCTGACTGAGACTAATTTTCTCAATATCCTCAGCACACAGCTCATCAAATCCTTCTTGTCAATGCAATATGAGTATGTTGACATCAATGACAACACTGGTTCACCTCATACTTGCAACAGTTTGATGCTGTGATTATTAGTTGTATCAGTCCTATTTACATGTGGTTTTCATCAGTAAATCCAATAAATCAGTATTGAAGTGTTCTCATGTGTTTGGGGTTTTATTGGTTGTTAGTAGTGTTGTGTAGATTGACAGTTTTAGTGAGTATTGGTGTAGAGATTCATTCCTAGTTAGGTATTTCATAGTGATGTAGGTGTTGTTGATGTTGCAGGGATGTTCTTATTGGTTTTCCCACATTTTAGTTCAGATCCTGAGGTTCCATGTGTTATTTATGCTTTTGAGGTAATTTGGCATTGTTTCGGTGAGATGCACAATGTGTATTTCAGCACAATTGGAATATATTGTTGTGGGTTTTGTTGAGAAGTGTTGTAGAAGTTGTCGCTATTGTAAATCAGTGCTACAGGCCTAATTTCATGAAATTTGTATCAGATTTCCATAATAAAAAGGATTTGGTGTGTTTGTGTTCATTTTGGTGTAAATTTGGTGCCATTTTTGATGGTTTGATGCTTATTAGTGTTAAATTTGTTGAAATCATTTTTAGACTTAAATTTCATAATAAATTTTAGATTGGGGACATTACAGTGTTATCAGAGCATGATCTTGCCATCAGGTGTAGGGTTGTTTGATTCATGCTTCTTAGTGAAAGAGGCCTCAGAGCTTTGAGAAAAGGAAATTAGTAGTTGATTTTGAATTTGAAGAAGAGCAAATCATTGCTGAAGATGCTGAGATATCAAAGTGGTATGAAGAATATGTCAAGCAATATGAAGCCTTCAAATCATCTATTTCATTTGAAAGAATTCTAGAAATTTATGGTAAGAAGCAAAGGAAAAAATAGCAAGATAAGGAAGATTCAAAAGTCAGAGTAGTAGAACCAGCAAAGCCACAAAAGATTGTTGAGGAATGTATATTTTATTATAGGAGGAAGAGAGACTTGAACTAGAGGTAAAAATCTTCAATGGTTGAAGGTAAAAATTCTATCATTAATGAAGATATTCCAATGATCTCTAGTGAGATCTCATGTTGGGAAAAATATTAATTTTGATGGAGTTAAAGAGAGATCAAATTTGCATATCGTAAATAGAGAACTAGTAATGGAGGAAAATGTTTCAATGATTTCTAATGATATCCAAGAAATACCTATTGATGTTTTAAGTATGAAGGACCCAATTCAATATAAGAATAGTCAGCAAGACAACTATATTGATGAGCATGACTTCAGGAAGGTTACCTCAATTGAGACTTATTCTATTGAAGATATTCAACATGAGAAGCATGGTACTATTGTAAATACCTCAAATATTTTCAAATCAACTGATGAAGGTAAACATTTTGATTGTTTCTTTGTTTACAACTTGCTAAATAAGGATGCTGGTAGAAGCAAGGATTTATTGCATCACCTTGATATGGTGTCATTACAATGTTTTTCCTATCATGAGAAGCATTCAAACCATGACAAAAAGATGAAGGGTACAAAGTGGAAAGTGGATCCTTCCTCTCAACTTCAAAATTAATCATCCATGTTGGTGTGGGATCCTAGTTCTTTATCCAAAGAGCCACAAGAAGAAGATATTGAGGAGCACATGGAGGCTGAAAATTTTGATGGGTTCAATGTCATAGCTGCAAAAGTGTTTTCTAGTTCAAAATCCTCAACTTCTGGTTGCATCAGAGTAGCACAGTTGATTCATGGTGGTGAATTCACTTCTATTTGAGGAAACCACTAGAGAATCCAACCATTGCAATACCAAAGCATAAGGCATGTGATGAATTCTATGTTGTGAAAATTGACATGGTAATGGATGTAGGATGGTTGTTTTCTTTTTGCAAGTTATTACAAATTCACAAATCCATGGAGTTTAAGTTATCAGCTATAGGAATAGATATGGATCTATGACTTTGGGAGTAGTCATAGATAAGAAGATTTCTTGTAAGGGAAAGGTTTATTGGGTAGAAAGTTGTTTGGTTGTGGAGAGCATGCAAACTATTTCATTTCCTCATTGTGAATATTCCATCATCTCACATCATTTTTCAAGGATTGAGAGGAGAAGTAGCTACCATCAGATTTATGTTTGTAAGGAACATATGCACAAGTTATTTTTTAGGGGTTGCATGCCTTACATTGAATATTTGTTCTTATCATTTTCTACTCTATGCGTTTATGAAGAGTTACAAGATGGCCTTATTGAGAAAAATGCATATGAAAAAGATTTTTTTACAAGATATTAATGCTGGATTTCATCTTGCTAACATTTTTAGAACAATACAAGGCTTATACCATTGAGGGAAATGAATTCAATAGGGAGGTTTGGAGACTAAAGGTCTATAGACAATGACAATAAAGCAAAAGGACACCAAGGCTACACTCTTGAACCAACAATGAGTTCAAATGACCTTCTAATAGTAACATGAAACCCTAAAAATGACCCAAATCAATGTAATGAACATGAAATTAGATTACAATTATGGTCTCATTAAGTAAATACTTTAAGTGGTAGTTGAGAGGCAATTTCGAGAAGATTTACATTTCATATACTCTAAGGCATTCACAATGAATTGTTAAGCTTGAGTAGGTAAGGATATATTTGAGAGGTGATGTAATCCTTTAATGCATCAAGGGTAGGCCAAAAGTGTATATGGCATAGATGAGTGTAAACGCAATAAGTTTTAAACTCGACTACTTTTTAATATTCAAGTGTAAATATAAGGGAAAAGACCCAATAAGTGAGATAGTTCCAATGGCTGAGAAAGTATATGTGCATTTAAGGCCCAATATTTTTTACGTTTAGTACTAGTATATGTGCATTTGAGGCCCAATATTTTTAAAGTTTAGTACTAGTAGTTGTGACTTTAAGGTTGTTAGTGTTACTCTAAGTACTAATAATTGAATGAAATGTGCCCTTTAAATTTAAAAAGCAGCCAATCATGTGATGCCACATCAACCCACCAACAAAATATGACTTAATGCACACCTATTGGTCCACCCTTTTTTGGGGGGAACTATTTGACGCCTCAACAAAAGGCATGCTGATGTGGCATCATATTTGATTATGTGGCCCTGAAACCTTAGTTATAAGTAGGGGCATTGCCAAGTAAGCTGCTATAAAAATTTTGGAGTGATTTGAAATTGCCACGTATGATTTTTAGAGGCGTGAAGTTAAGGTGCACCACTAGTGAGTCCTCTCCCCTAGTGAAGTCTAGCTCAACTACTTTTCAATGTTCAATTGTATGTGTTTAATTAGTTGTTTCCCATCCACTGCCATCTCAAACTCCCACCATTGAGGTCCAACCACATCATTATTCATTGGACTTATAGGTTAAGACTTCATTGAACAATACATTTAACTCGTTAGAAAATTTCACAGTAATCCACGAGGGGCACGCCCAAAATCCTATCCTTGAATTCTTCCGCTTTAATCATTGTTTATAAAACTTGAAAAGTAAACACAAAAAGTCAAGGTTGAATGGTTCTCGTGGGGAGAAAGGCTTACGATTGATAAGTGCCACCCAACAACTATCCCATAAAAAAATCAATAGCAATAGAAATTGTGACAGCTGGTAAATGACAATTTGAAAAACAAGGCTGACTTGAGGTTGGTGAATTTACTAGTATGCTACGTAAAATTGTAATATGTTTGATGTGATTCTTACTCAGGCTTTCTCATATTGCGAGCTAATTGCAGATTTAATGTTGTTATGTTTTAGGGTAAGGTATGCATTGGGTTTGTTAACGAAGTAGTATATGTTTTTTAAGAGTTTTATATCACAGAATCATTTAATTAGCCAATAGGATTCTATATGTGAGCATTACAGTGCACGGGATTGTCTCACGTAAAAAAATTTATGCCTGCAAATTTTCTAAACTCTGTCGGTTGTTCTATCAACGTATTCCTTGAACCTCCTATGAGTGCAAGTTATTAGCCGATAAGCTTTTATATGTGAACATTATAGTGCTCGGAAAAATTGTCTCACGCCGTAAGAAAAAAGTTCACACCGGTAAACTTGTGGTTGTCTATCGGCATATTCCTTGAACCTCCGCTAAGTGCAAGTGCTAAAGTGCCAGTTATTTGATAGGGGAGCGTGAGTAATATGTTTTGAAGTTTCCAAAATTTGACAAGGGTAATATTGAATGATTCCCGATGCTGTTTTATGAGATTGTTTTTTGAAGCCGTAATTAGGCAAGAGAATAGGTACCTGTGGAATTTGAGGATCTCTTTTTAATGATGTGTACTACGAGTTGAAAGGTTACCAAACTTCTTTAAGTATTATAGACTTGTTGTGGAATTTGAGAATAAGTGGGTGATATATTTAATGCTTTGACGTACACTGGTTGGAAATCTGGCCTCCAATCGACGTCGCTTACTTTCAATAAATTCTCTCCAAACAATGGCAAGGGCACGCTGGTCGAGTTGTGCTTGTTTGTCCGAGTTTCATTGAAGTATATTTGCCAAACTATCTGAATGGAATTTCAGAAGCTACACAGGGATGCAACACTATCTTCGTCAAGTGACTTACTTGAGTGGCGTTTGGCTTCTGTGGATGAAGTGAGAGACAATCTTGAAAAGATCAAAGAAAAGAAAATCCTTAATTCGTGGGATATTGCACGTCTTTTGGATGGATGGGTGGATGGCCCCGGCTACAAATATTCTATTAAGAATGAGTACATCTCAGGTAATTAATTTGTTACGTACAGCGATCAGGCTGAAGCGTGAGGACATCGCATGGGAATTGATCAATAGAGGCGCAAAAACTGATTGCTTAACCAACTGCTCCGACAGTGATATCAAGAGTTGTATGTTTTCTCCAAACCTCCTGCTCCATGAAATGCTAAATATGTTTTGATTTACTGTTTTCAAATAGGTAAAAGCACCTCTGAATTTGCTGAAAATAAATAATATTACAACAGCAGCAAGCGTTTTAGAGGGTCCGCAATAACAAGACCTGTTGGATTTTTAAAAAATTGTCAGAAGTAAATCAATGTTCAAGATCATTTACAGCTTTCTCAAAATACTTTATTTAAATGACATTTGCTGCGACGTCACAGTTCGTGAGCGCATCAAGAGGATTCCAGATAGAGGGCGAGACCAGCCAACTAACGACGATAGCCTGGGTAATAATGGGTTTCATTGCTTGTTATTCTAGAGATACTCAGAAAGTTGTAATTGTAATCCTGGGTTAATTTGTGGCGCAACGGAACAGGAAGGAGAACTTTTGCGGAAGGCTTGGCGGCACTATTTTTAAATCCATACGTTAAAACACCAGTGACTGTGGGCATCACCGGTGACTGGGGAATGGGGAAGTCCAGCCTCATGATGCAGGTATGTTGATGTCTAAATCCTCTTTTCAAATTAATTTGATATTTGTAATCTACATGTAACCTTAACCAAAATGGCACTTCGCTTACGATTTACACAATGACAGACGGAAATAATTCTGCTGAAGACGGGAGCTCAACTGGCTTTTCCAAATTTGTTACCAAGAGAGGAATTTCCGGGATCCGAAAAATTCGTGCTATCTCCCAAAGGTCGAAAAAAATACCCGAAAATTAAGGAAGCAGTGAGAGACTTGTTAGTATCAGAGGAATTTATTGTAAGTATGCGTGTGTTTTAGCCATTTACTAAATCAAAATTTGTGTAATTGCCATCAACCATCCTGAACACTCTAAATTTTGTCCAATTCAGGATTCTGACAAGAAAATTAAGGAAGCAGTGAAAGACCTATTAGCATCGGAGGAGTTTACAGTTAGTAAATTTTGTATTTGGCCTTTTACTAAATCACATTTCGTGTAATTAGAATATCAGAACATAAACCAGCGTGAAGCCTCTAACTCTTTTCTGATTCAGGATGCTGATCTGATGTCATTTCCCGAAGGTCGAGTAAAATACAAGAAAATTAAGGAAGAAATCATGTTAGCAGTGACGGAGATACCAGTAAGTATACGTTCTATGTAGTGCTTTATTTGATCATATTTCGTGTAGTTACAATGATAGACCATCAAGTATCTTTAATTATCCCAAATCTCTCCGACTCAGGATGCTGGTCCGAAAGATCCAAGAAATTACCAGAAATTTATCGAAAAAGTGACTGACTTATTTGAACCAGAGGACTTTACAGTAAGTATATGTTCTATTTAGCAATTTAATAAATCAAATTTACTGTAATCACAATGATAGACCAACTACTCTCGTGAATCCTGTAAAATTTGTCAGATTCAGGCAGCTGATGTCGAGCAATCTACGAAATATCGAAGAAAATACCTGAAAATTAAGGAAGCAGTGACAGACATATCCGCTGTAAGCATATGTTCTATTTAGCGATCTATTAAAATAAGTTTGGCGTATTTGTCATGATAGACCATTAACCATGGTGAATCGTCTAAAATTTGTCCGTTTCAGAATGCTCATCCGCTGTTATATTTACTTAACAACTATCAAGACAAACACTATGAGGTGTATAGATCTTTAGCGGCCATGGACAGGAGTGAGATGGTGAGTTTTTATTCCAGTAATGTAGCTTTCTCCAGTCATTTACGAGCTTTTTTGCTAATGCTAGCCTAACCGTTTCCTGGCTCTCAGTTCTGTGTAGAAGGCGAAACACAAGATCCAAGCAGCAACGGATACTCCCTGGGAAAGATTCCTAATATTCTGACTGTTCGCTATAATGCATGGCATTACAAAACGGAGTCAGAAGCGTGGGCAGGTTTGGCTGTGAATATAACAAAAGTGATAGAAGAAACAATGACGAGGGCCCAGAAAATAAGATGTCGCTGGAAGTATGCATGGAGCGAGAATAAAGATAAAATATTGCTGCAATTATTTCTACCATGTCTCCTTGCAATATTTTTTTCTGGTTGGCTCGCCTGGGCGGTTTGGATGTTATTGAGCAGATCGAAGCACAAGGAACTGGCAGACTTAAAATACGGATCCATACCTGTAACTGTAGTGGTGCTCGTCTGGACTGTAGTGAAACAATTGCTTTCTGTACTAAAGCCTATCAGTGTTCAAATTATGGGATATGCCAGCTTACCTGACCATACCAGAAATCTGGGTTATCAGCATCAGGTAATTTTTGATATCAATTTTTTAAAGGATGAAATGGGTAAAAAGCCCTCTCGGTTTTGGAAATTTATGGCATTAGAATGGCTGTGGAGATTGTGCGGGCTCTATCCCGACACTGTTAAAGACACGTCAATTCCAAAGTCACCTCCACCTTCAAAAGATGATGTTCGCATAATTGTTTTCGTTGACGATTTAGATCGGTGTCACGACACCGTTATTTTACAGGTACTCCTTGTTTAATTCGGTTTAATACGTTTCCGTGTTTAATAGAGCTCTGAATGATGATAATGCACAAATCGACACCTTTTGCTACATCCCCAAGCCATTATTTTATACTTAAGCCATTATTTTATAGATATTTCTTATTTATGTTGCAAAATGAGTCATACCAAAACTAATAATAGACAGGTCACCAAGAGGGTCTGTAGTTTAGTGATAGAGCACCCCAACAATAAACGGGAGGTCCTAGGTTTGACTTCGAATAGGTTTATGAATAATTTAATATGGTGGCAGAGCTTAGGTTTAGCAGACCAGACCAAGCTAGGATCCTAGGGATACCTGAAATGTGGTTAAGAGGGATGTTCGAAAATGAACCACCCAAACCAGTCCAATCACAAAGAAGGCCAATAACTCAGTGGTAGAGCACCCTACCAAAAAATGGGAGGTCCTTAACTTCCCCTCCTAACTGATCCATGAAAAGTTTTAACAATTTAAATACCTTTATTCTTTTAGCATTTAATATAGTGGTGTATAATGACTAATATGATTGGCTTATCAGGTACTGTCTGCAGTGAATCTAGTCTTAGCGGCCTGTGGAATCAATGTAATTCTTGGAATGGACAAGAAGATGATTGCAGGAGCTATAGCCAATAGATTTCGTGACTCTCACAATCAAGAAACGGTAGTGCTACATCCCCTGGCCAACTTACAGATATTTCTTATTCGAATCACTTTTATTCCTTGAGGGATTTGATAGAGCAGTGTATGATGACTAAAGTGATCGGCTTCTGCTGAATCGATAATCAGGTGCTGTCTGCAACAAATTTAATCTTATCCGCCTGTGGAACCAATGGAATTCTAGGAATGGACCAGAAAATGATCGCAAGAGCAATGAAAAATAAATTTGAAGACAGTCACAATCAAGATATTGTGGATCCGGTAGATTTGGCGGAGAAATATATAAGCAAAATAGTTCAGCTGCCGTTGGCCTTACCAGATCCTGACAATAATGAAACGAAGAGCTTTCTAGACCAGCAGCTGGGGGAAGAGTTTGGACGAGGGACACATATTCCAGAACGGGCTCAGAGTTTCGGCGAAGCACAATGTTCAGCAGGTTTAGAAAAAAATGATTTCAATGTTTAAATAGCAATTACTTCGTTCCGATCCTTTTATTTAATTGAAGGGAAACTTTTTTTGCTAAATTTTTTCCAATTATTTGGTAAGTATTCCAATTCCCTTTTAAAAAGGGCATAACAAATCAATGTATATCGGTTTTAAGTAAGAAATAGATTTGTTATACAACATTGTATACTCTTGACTGGTTATAATTGGCTCTCACAAATGTTCCAGAGCAAGCCCACACAGTGCTGATTGTCGGGGATAAAGGAAGCAGCGAAGTGGATTCCACTTCAAGTGATCGAGAACAGGCTTACGCAGGTAATAGTTTGGGCGACAGAGAATCTTGAATGTTTAGATAATTAAAATTCAATTCTTAGATAGCAACAGCTCGTTTTATTTTGGTTTCAATTGTTGTATTTTGGTTTCAATTGTTGAGATTTGTATATCGCAATTTATTCTGTTTGATAAATGTGACAGCCATGGATAATGGAACCCGTGATGCTGCTCACAAGGTTAAAAATTGGTGTTCTGGAGATTTCTGGTCAAAACATTCCATATTGTTTAATCCATTAAGAATGTTGAGAAATATCCTATGTGGATATGCGCCTGGTAATTATTCTTATTGTCAATTTGCTCTATCATAAATATAAATTTGTAAAACTTTTCTTAAAATGTGTAGAAAAAATTTATAGCGATATTTTGACTTGAATGAAAGCTACCTACCATCAGGATGAGTTGAGAGTTAGTAACAAAATCTACCTTGTTTCATTATTGTTTAATTCATCACTAGAAAAAGATCATAGAGTGTGACAAAACTTTATAAGTACAAGTATATTGTTCTTAGAAGGTTTATGGTATTCTAATAGGATGTGAAGATGAAAGATTGAAATTCCAAAGCACGCTCTTAAATAGTCAAAGGATGATGCCAACTTATAGTTTTAGAGAGCGGGAAATAATATATGAGTTGAGAACACTTACGACAGACACTCAAAAACTTCCACGAGAATGGAAGCAATTCCTTACCTACCATCGTCTAGCATGGAACATCCTTTCGCAGTTGAAGGAAGTGCAAAGTTTACCAGGGTGGCAAGTCCAGCTACTTGTATGGATATTTTGTTGTTGGCAGTGGAAAGACAAAATCAACAATATTATAAAGGTAATTTTCTTTTAATGTATTCTTTACCACATTAGTTAGCAATTTTATAACTTACAAATTTTATGTGCATTATTTGTCTTGCAGAACTGGGAAGAGATTGTCACTGTAAATGGCATCTCTTTAAGTGATGAGGAGCTCTCCCTTCTACATATTGTTGAGCATTACATTGAAGAAATGTTATCACCTCATCCCCTGAACAATGACTCTAATAATCAAGCTGGGGAGATGAGAAAGGAGGATGAAGATAAAGAGAAAAAGGAAGATAAGAAGAAACAGGAGGAAGAAGGAAAGAAGATAAAACAGGATAAAATGAAGAAAAAGGAGGAAGAAGTTGAGAACGAAAAGAAGGAAGAAGAAGAGAAGAAAAAGCAGGATAAGAAGAAGAAAAAGGAGGAAGAAGGAATGAAAAGAGCAAAGTTGGAGGATGAGAAGAAAAAAATGGAATGGGAAAAACTGAAAACATTATTGCTTAAATATGATGTCTCAATGGATTCTATTCAATTCTTCCAAAAGTTTCGACTACATTGTGAGGTTGGACATCTTCCTTGTCCAAAAATAACCTCACCAATTGAGACAACATCTTCTAGTGGTCCTGCCTCTTTGAACTCAAATTTTGTATAAATTATAGATGCATCACCACCTTAGAGGCTACCTAAAAGGGCTAGACTCCTACCTAGTTTAATCTCTAGGAATATGTTATATGCTTGATTCTAGAATATGTCAATTGTTTGTTCATAACTTACATCTATGTTTTTAGTTTCATTGTATTATCTTAATGCTACAATAATTTATTTCTGCTCCTCACAACTTTTTGAGTATTCTACTAAAAATAACACCACTAGTTGTAAAATGTTTATTTATTAATTTAAATGTAATTAATGTACATTTTTACAATGTAATAGAATCATATTTGGAAAGAAATGTAAAATAAACTCAATATAATAATAGTTACTAAAATAGTAAAATTTAACATGTAGTGACAAGAACTCAATAATAAATATTAGCCCCTCTCCCCCACCCTACTTGATAATCTAGAGAGAACCCCCCATTATCTTTGTTCACTAATTGCATTGTAGGTTATGTAGTAATCACCTATATCTACTTGATGTGAGGTTGTTGTTCTCGGTATTTCCCCTCACTAGAGTAGTAATCTACATGATGGCTCCTATATAACATTAGATCAGGGGCACTATTTGATGGAGGCCAAATTGACATAGCATACTCTCATAAAAATAACTTTATAACTATGCAATGCCTACCAAATACCCACATGGAGTGCCTAAGGCAACCTATTTAAATTTTATCATCGACATCCACAAATAACTATCTATATGGACTCCAAGTGATATCTATAGGCCTCAATTTGTTAGTCTTGTCGCCAAGATCTTAGGGTCCTCTCCTCTTTGCATTTACCTAAATCTATTATGTCCCATCAAGCCACCAATGCTACATGTGGAGTTGTTATAGTTGATGCTAATCCTCTTAGATTTTAGAGAGAAATTATAATAGCATAGAAATAGAACATATCATAAGATCAAACCAAATTGTTGTTGCAAAATATTCTTATTGATTAAGATCATAATAATGATGCAAGACTATATTTGTAGGTTGTACATGACAATGACAATGCCTAATAGGACAATGGTGTTTAAAGGATAAAGTAGTGGTGAATAAGGACAAGATGGCATAAATATAATACTATGATTAAAGATAAGAGATGAGGGTAAAACTATACTTTGGTGATGGATATAACATACAGATAAAACAATGAATATCAATGATAAAATCTAAGATAATAGATTAAAGATAAAGATGATGAAATTAAGCATTATCTTTATCAAATCTTAGGAGCGCAGTAATGATAGATGTTCATAGACACAACACTATAGTAGTGACGCTCTTTAGAGAGTAATGGATCTCAAATGGATGGATGCGCACATATCATCATATAGCTAAGCTAGGAGACCACAACCCCATGCAAATATCTTCTACTACTCTAAAGCCTCCCCACTTAACTATATGCGATCAGATATGATATGGGAGATCCACACATTTAGAAGAATGGAAAGACCAACAATGAACAATAAACACATGCACTCCTCGAATGTTGTAGACATCACATTCTTATTGAATGACACGTTACATTGATATTAGCCTATTAGACTCATGCACCATTGATATAACAATCGATCCTCCTACAATGTAGTGCTATGAGCCTCTATTGTCCTCCCCCTCACTGAGCATGGTGAGCATATGGATATCAAATTGTAGCATGGGTAAAGTATAACACTATAAAATAAACTACTAAATTTTAGACTGAAAAATTTCTTTTTTATTATAGCTTTGAATGATTTACGACTGATCCATGGCATAGTGCCTTGAGTTAACCCTAATCTCTTAAACTCATTTATTGGATTCGAAGAAAAATTGCTTGATCTAAATCTATTTCAGTTTCAAAGGAACCATTGAAAATCTTGACTAGATTTTGAACATTCTTCTTATGCCTAGGACCTCATTACGTACAAAGATGTTATTATGTTATTGATTTAGTTTCACTTTAGTTTCAAAGGACACTTGACTACTTAGGAAGAAAATTAAGAATTCTCTTACAGTAGGGAGCCTATGAATCCAAAGTGTTCCTTCCATCCAAGTTTTTAGTGCCTAGATTTTCCGACACCTAAACTTGCCAAAAATTCATGTTTACGCCTTTGTTTGCCTTAGCCTATTTTGACCCATTATTTATAACCCATTTGAGATAATTAAAATGGGTCCCCATCTTAAGAAATTATCCTAAAAGTCCTCTAAGCCATTCATGGAAATCCTCTAGGTGTGTATAGAGCTTCACTCTACATTTTATTTCAAATCTTGTGATAGGCGACAAATTTTAATAACTAAGTTCCTATTGGGACCTAAATTTTCATACCAATTTTTGCAGAAAATCTTAGGTTTCCATCTGAAAAAATTAGTTACAGCACTCAAGAATGTACTGGTATAATCTGCCACAGTGACTTACTTTGATAAATCTTTGAAAAATACAGTCAGTTTTAGGAAAAGATCAACAATTGATTTAACAATATCCCACGTGTTGAGGTGTTCAGATTGATATACATAGCAAATTACCTGGGCTTATATAACATGGTTGAAGTGATCTTGAGGATGAGCCCTAGACACATAACTTAGCTTCATAACTTCTGCACTTCCAACAAGGGCTTGAGTGATCCAATTTTGCAAAGGCTCGATGATTCTGTACAAAAGGGGACCTTTCTGCATCCTATTGTCATGTATTCAGAGCAACTCCAATATTTACAGAATGATAATATGTTGCACCAAGTAGCATTCAATAATTATGAATATATGTACAGAGATAATTATGAACCTGTTGCAGAGAAAATACATTTTCAAATTTCATGAGAAACAACTTTCACATATTGATATTGAAATCGAGAGGTCTTGGAATACCTCATATCACACATCAGGCTCACAACTTTCTCAGTATGGGCATTAGAAATCGTGGTGCACTCAATTCAGTATGATGCACAATATGAAAGACATGGTATGATGTTCCTAGACATGCAACTTATGACTTTGAAAATATGTTGTGGAAGACATAGATTGGATAATACTGCGCATATTCTACTCTCTAATTGCAGTCACAAATACCACTATCATCCAATACACATCTCAATCTCACAGCATTGCATGGAGAGAGAGTCAGTTGAAGGAGGCACTGCAGTATCTTCTCAAGAAAACACAAAAAGTCTACTCTTCCATCGCTCACAGCATACGGGAAACATGTGCATCCTCATGATCTGGCCACACTGTTACACTAAATACAACAAACAGGTCTCCAACCTAATCGGCCCACACCTACCGATGCACTAGAATGCTATCTAACAAAGTAAATGATGATGCACGAGAAATATCTGAGCATTTGAATGAATAGAAGGAGGCTACGAATGTGATCAGTCTTGGGCTTTGGTGTATTATGAGGAATCCATCTATGAGACCTAGTGTGAACGGATTAGGTATTAATGGATTTGTTGAACGGGTTGTGATAAACCCTGAGCTAATAGTAATGAATCCACCCCTAACTCACGCCATAGTATACAAATATGAGAAACGTAGCACATGGAGTTGGTATTCGGTTTCATCATAATTCAGCCTTATGGAAAGAAATCATTATTGGTGATTAAAATATACTACAACTTGTCCAAACTCCAATATGATTATAAAATTACATTACTATCTGTCACAATCTCACAATATTATATAGAGTGAGTTAGTTGAAGGATGTGCGGTACACACTTATTGCAGACCTATATTCTTAAGAACCTGCTTACATGAAGAGAAAGTCCACTTTTTCATTTCTCACAAATGAAAGAATGATATAGCGTATCATGGAGTATGATCATTATAGCATGATATACACATCCTCACGAGGTGGCTACAAACATGTCTTCAACTAGATCAGTTCATATTTACCAGTATCCTCTGTGCATGGGGACTCTTACACTCTCTTTGAGTTCTTTGCCATTTATTTTCAACAAGGTGGTAGAGATCTCAACAATGGAGGAGATCCATGAAGGTTTGTTCAACAGGTTTAGCGAAGTAGTAGCAGTATTGTCAGCCGATAAGGAGGCTCGTTGGCCAATTGTAAATGAAGGAGAAACCCTAACTTGAGAAAGCCCTAAATAGAAGTATGCATCGGGAAGATATACATGATTAGGAAAGGCTTCTGAGATCTCTCCGATAGCACAAGTCACTCCGATAACCAAAGCCACAAAGGTTTCAGTGAAAGTCTTGCCAACATATCCCATCAAAGTAAGTAACAAAGGAAATACATCGGATAGACATGCATTATTGGAGTGAACCTATTAGATCTCCCCGATTGTATAAGTTGTGCTGATAACAAAGACCATGAGAGTTTTGGTGAGGGTCTTGCCGATCAATATGTATAACAAAGAATATGTATTAGAAAGACATATACTATCGTAACAAGCTCCTTGGATCTCTCCAACTATATAAATCCCCCTGATAATGAAGATCATAAACGTTCGGCGAGAGTCTTACCGATATGTCCTGTCAAGATGAATGATAAAAGAAATACATCAGAGAAAGATATGTAATTAGAGTGAACTCACGAGATCCTTCTGACTGTGTAATTCAATTCGATTGTAGAGGCTGAGGAGATACTTCGGGAAGAGCCTTGCCGACGAATGAAAGCATAAGTAAAAACCACACCAAAAAGACCAAAAGCATCAGAATGCCGTGGTAATCTCATAGTAATGGGTTATGTTATGTAGATGGTGATATGATGAGCACTTCCAATGAGACATCGAGTAAACTTTTCAAATCTCTCCCCGAAATACTAATTGAAAGCGAGAAACAATTGCATCGAAGAGAATATGGAAATGTCTTTATGATGGAATGAGATTACAAGTGAAACATTTCATTCAAGAGTCACAAACCTAAATCCGCAAAGATAAAAAAATAAAATATTTAATTTTCCAAAGGCAACTAATTAAATATTTTATTTTTCGCCAAAGATAATCGAAGAGTTACAATATGCAAATATATGAAGGGACATAACCCTAAAGTTAAAAGGTATTTATCAGAGAATCAGAAATTAGGAGAAAAGAGGTAGTAGCTTAGGAATCATTAGTAGTATTAGGTTAGGAAATCATAACCAGTAGAAGACAAATTACATCCATTCGTCCATCCATTCCATATTAGAAAATGTTCTAATACATATTATTTAAAGCAATGTTATGGAGCATAATACTTTCATATGGTAAATTATTTCCAGTGTTCAACAGTTGTGTTAGTTTTCATGATTACATGTTATTGTGTTGTCTCCAAAGTGGTTTTCCCTTATTATTCAAATCTATACATTTGTCAGAACACATTTCCTGTTGTTGTGTGACATTGTGGTTGGGTTTTGCTTGGGTAAATTAAATTCTTTTCAAATAATTTGACTTAACTGGTTCTATAGGATTAAAACCCTTTTAAGCTAATTGTCCTGATTGGTTTCCCTCAAGTCAATAATTAAACATCCTTCCACCATATCATAGTAATCTGGGAAAATAACACTGGGATTAGTAAGAAGAGTACTGTAACTAGTAAACTTGCACGTTTGCACAAGGTGTAAACATTCGAAGTGCCCAGCTATTAGAGTTAAGCTAGGAGGTAAGTTCACCAATCACATACATCTATTTCCATTCACTGACTCAAATAGCCCAATAGATTTAGGCACTGGTCTTACTCATTTAATTAGTTGAACATATTCATGAAATTTGCTTTGATATTGCTTATATAATTTATACCAAATTAGAACCATCCCTGATATTGCTTATACAATTTATACCAAATTAGAACCATACCATTTTCAATCACCGTTCAGACATTAAAAGTAAAAGTAGGCAGCAAGTAATCATCTATTCCATACCATTTACCACTGTGGCTAGATCCATCACTCAGCCAAGATCACACATCCATTTAATCTGCTTCATTAGTAAGGTGCACCCGCCTAGGTCTAGCAAAACCTAAAGTGCAGGGAGTCATCATCAACAATATCAACAATAAAATAAATAAACATATAAAAAGATACACATAACATAAAATGTATGTGAAGGAACCCTTTTTGGGAAAAACTCAACCACTAAATATAGGACAAGTCTATATTAATGCAATAATAATGTTGCATCAATACATCCAACTTTATGCCTTCAATTTGATATCATTCTAGTAGAACACCAGTGTTAACACTTTTAAAGACCTATAATATAACTATTCAAAGCATCCAATTTATTACCAATAAGGGTGTGGTTCATTGGTCAAATCACATGGTTATTGTGGTTTCCACCAAGGTTCAAACCCTCGCTAGGTTGAAGAGCTCATAGGCCATGTGCCTTCGCTGGGATGACATGCTTGCAGGATATGTGCCTTCGCTGGGCTGTCGTGCTCACAAGCCATGGGCCTTCACTAGGCCAATGATCTCATGGGTTTGAACTTGGTGAAAATGTATTGGGTACTGAGAAACCCCAATAGTGGTCTTGACAATAAATCCATGGGAAGAGATCCCCGTAAGGGTCTCTCTAGACTCAGACTAGGATAAAAACTTGAGTAATCCTCATTAAAAATGCATCCAACTTATAGAGAAACAAAGAGAGATAACCATAAATAGTTTCTCATAACCAAAATCATTGAAACCCATGCTATGGAAAAACTCCAACAACCCAATGACCAAAACAACCAATGCTCCATGAATAGCAACCATATTAACATAATCTTTGACCCATGAGAGACATTGAAACACATTTACAAGTATGTCACTCCAAAATAGTGTGGCTAACTAATCAACACCCCACCGATTATAACACAAGATTCTCCACTCTCTCACCTACTTCATGAATGTGAAAGTGGCATAAATGTTAGGAAAGATGTATCAACCTTGCAACTACAAAGGGTTTCTATTCTTCCCAATTTTGGTCTTTTCGAATACCATCTATCTCGAAGAATGGTTTAGAACTTTCAAAGTTTTTAAAAGGGGCTAAAAATGGAAGGGCTTACTATTTTTAGTAACTCTACATTTGAGCATGGATGCACCTAGAATTTTCCGAAAAGGTGCAGAACTGCCAAGTAAACATCTTGGGTGAGTTTTGACTAAAGATCAAATCTGGATTGCAAGCTATTAAAGTTTCTATCTTTTGAAACTCTAAAAAAAGTTTCAAACTTAGGTTTGAGGCACATAGAGGTCCTTAAACATGTTGAAATTTTCCATAACCAAAGAATTTGGTTATAGCTTGATATATATCTTCACGAGCTTTCCAATGCATCAAATGTTTCATCAATCAGACACCCAGATCAAAAGTTATGGCCTCCAAAAGCTGGACCTCCTATTTTGGGAAATGTGAAAATTTGTTGGACACTTAAAAGAGTTGTAAAGGGGAGAGTTACACATGTTGGTGTGTGGTTTGGCACATCACAAGGCATCTTTGATTGGAGATAATTTGGGTGCTACTTTTGGGTGGCTTGGCTCATGGTTTTATAATTACTATTGGCAGTTTATTGCATTGTATCTCCTATATATATCAAGAGATTGAGATGGAGGTTGTGTGTAAGAGTTTTATAGATGTTGAGTTTCCTTCGGATCTCTAGTTGGTTATACTCCTGTGAAAGCTTTCTCTGCTTGAGTATATTGTAATCTTCTTGATTCTTGAATAATATATTGGGCGGCTTTGGAGTTTTCTCTCAAAAGGGTGTCCCCACGTAATTACTGTTTCATGGTATGATTGTTATTTGTGTTTATTTCTGTAACTGTTCTAAAGATTTGAAAATTTCTGCATATCCCTCCCCTCAAGATTGGTGTAGGAAGTTGTTTCGCTACCTTAGCTTCCTTACAATAAATACATCAAACCACCATGTAACCACCACTGTCATAGGTAACCACTCACCTTAAGTGTAGCCTCCATTATTCAATTCCATTACAACCAATATTAATGTCAATTTGGAGAAAATAATTAATAAATAATTCACCCAATATCCCTGATGCATCAATGTACCTATTTGCAACGTGTTGAAGACACATGGAGTACATAGGATTTTCAAGGTTAATATCACCTTAGTATAAAATTCTCCCACTTGATGTTATTTATTGCAAATACATAAATAAGAAACATAAAATGAACCAATTATAGGATGCAATGCCCATGGCATCCTTGCACTAAGAGAACTTATCCATGATCACTAGTTTTGTAAGTGAATATGCAACATTATCTTGAATGTCAATCTTCTAAATCATGACCCTACCACTCTCCACCATCTCATAAACAAAGTGACACTATACATCTATGTGCTTAGTGCAAACATGGTACAGGGATTCTTTGCCAAACAAATAGCACACTAATTATCACATTTGATCTAAACCACACTACAATCAAAACCATCTCCTAAACATGATGTCTATAACTAAATTGCTTCTTATAGACATGTGTATTAGATATGTACGTTTCTTTAGTAGTGGACAAAGAAATCATGGGCTACTTCTTACTCATCTAACACCACCAAATAAAGAAAGCACATAGCCACTAGTGGATCTCCATTATCCAAGCTACCTACCAAATCTACATCAATAGTGTCTTGTGTTATACCCAATCATAAACTCATATTAGGTTACACAAATATGTGTTCCTATGTGTGTCAAGTTGTCTTTTGGAAATTGGAATAGTCATTTGCAGTCACAGGTTTATGACATTAAGTCATAAAATATCATGTCTAAAAAATGGTTGACTTTGGTCATGTCATCAGTGTGTCAGTTGTCCATTCGTCCATGTCAAAAACTTCATAAAAATATTCACGTCAAGTCCACTTGTTTGTCATCATGATTAAATAAACATTTATTGTAAGTCTTCAAATCAGATGTCGAGTTCAAGTCACTATGTCAAGTCTATGTTTGTGACATCTGACTTTGATGTTCTCAAGTCAAAATCCAAATGTCTCATTTTCATCCCAAAATTTTAATTCCAATATATTAATTTAAAATTAATATTTTATTATTAATTATCTATTAATAAGTTTGAGATTAAAATTGTTCAAAATCCATAAAAAATATTATTATTTTTAATTAATAGTTTTTAAAGATAATAAATTGAAATTTTAAAAAATTAAAAATTAAAAAATATATTTACAAAAGCACTTCATGTTGGCATCAAGTGCACCTTATCAATAAAGAAGCGCTCATTCCATAACCCAAACGTGTTTGATGAAAGACCAAACTAAAAATAAAAATTAAAAGACCTCTGGTGCTATACATTGACTTCAAACACGGCTAAGGTCATACAAACATGCTCATAAAGGAGATGTTTCTCACACCTATTTTGAAGGATGTACACACCTCTAGTCAGAATAAAGTCAAAACACCTCTACTCATGCTTTCACCAAAAATCAAAAGCGCTCTTATGAGAATATGTTGTGCCTGAAGCACTCTACCTAAATATCATCTATTTCAATGGTCAAACACTCAATAAAAATTTTCCACCTCATTCACAATAAAAAGTGGTAAATATTTACCCTATTTTTATTGGCCAAAATTGACCTTTGACTATTAAAGTGGATGATATTTAAGAATAAGAAGTCTGAAGAAGATCAACAAATATAAAAGTGATTCAGACAAAGATTCACGTGCCTTTACACAGAGAAAGAGTCCACGCCTTTGTCACATGAAGATCTTCAGGAAAAACGTGCTTGTGGAAGATCATCCACTCCTTCACAGAGATGAAAGGTGCCCTTGAAGAGTTTTCAATGTGCCTTCAAGAAGAGGAAACACCTCATATCTGAATCAAACACACCTCTTGAGGAAGTGCTCCAGATTAGCAAATAAGAAAGCCTTATCAGCAGTTTGAAAGCACATTCAAGGAGATTTCATGCACTCATTCTAAGATGCAGCGCCTTCCCACGACACCCAACATGCTAGTTTTGAAAGGTGAAGCGCCAAAAAAGACTCGCGCCTACCAAAGATGCCTCACACAAGTGCCTTTCACAAAGCTCATTGTCAAAAAACAAAAGAGCAAATATGTTTTGAAGTCCATGCCTTCCAAGTCTTCCATGCACCTATGTAAAGCCTGCTACAAAAGTCAAACGCAAGTTAAACAAACTGCCAAGTTGGAGTCAGAAAAGGAGCGGCTAGATTTGAGTCGACCACATCACCTGCAGCAATGCTAAGTTAGCAAACAAATACACCAATCAACCACAAAAAGAAAAGAATCTCCTATGCTAGGAAGCAGTTTCAGGAAAGACAAAAAAAAATAGTTTGCCAAATTAGCATATAGTCAGCAAGGAGGTCAGCATGGAGATTAGGAGAGAAGACAAAGTTCGTTATCAAGACAAACACCTAATTAAGGAAAATCCTATCAGTATGGAACCACCTAGTCAAAAGACCAAAACAAACCAAAGAAATCAGTTTATGCAAATACAAAGCATTGATCACGTTGGAAGTTGCTACATCAGTGAAAAGTGAAGCATACTTGTTTCAGTATGAATATCATACCATTGAATTCAAATTTTTGGCAGGGAGATCACCTGATCCAAATAAGATTATCAACCCAAAGTGAGGAAGTTTTTAGTTTTCAGATTCAAGTCACCAAGATTGGTCAAATTCCAGTGATAAGTTCTCCAGATTTCGTCAACATTGTCAAACCAGAATTAGTTCCAGAGCCATCTTCCAAGCTATTTTTAGCATGAGGAACCTGTTCTATATTTAGCCTCCTATGCTATTTTTGGCATCAACCAGAGTTGAACTCTTGTTCGATCGCCATGTGTCAGATGTGAGAATAAAGTCAAGTTTGCAAGAAGATTGATCTCCAGGATACATGTTTTGATCTCTAGTTCAGCTGATAGTTGCATGATTGTAGTTTTAGTCTTAGTGGGCAGATATTTGTAAAAAAGTTTGCATGTCATGCAAACAATAGTCAACTAGGTTAGAGTTCAGTTAATTTTCATACATGTCTTTGTAAATAGTATAAATAAGTGTTTTGTGCACATGAAAGGATTATTATTCAGAATTTAGTATTCAGTATTAAGATATTAGTGTTGTATTATGATCAGTTAATGAATAAAAAGAAATGACAATTCTCATGCTTGCAATTTGCTAAAATTGTCATTCCTCATATGTTCATGCAATTGTGATTTTTTTACTTGTACAAAATAATTTACTACACCTATCTTGCTTTTGAATATCTATTGAAAATTGTCTTTGTCTGTGCTCAAGATTAAGTCAATTCAATGAATTTGTGAACTTTGTGTCACAAATGAAGTTGAAGGTATAAGTTGTGGCTTTGTATTGTCTTGTGCTTTCTTTAGTCATTGTCTTCGTGATTATGCACTTTTGTGTTAGTCAATCCAAGCCATGTGTACTTGCACTGCTCAACCTCTGGACTTAGTTGAATAGTGCAAGTTTGTAGTCATAGGTTTTAATTCCAAAAAAAAAATCACAAAATCCTTACCTCGTGGTTGAAAGTGTGTCTTCACCTTTCTCTTGTCACACCCAAAAAGAACACGTATCTATGTTTTATTCAAAATTAGTGAGAAATACCTTTGAAAACACTATAAATTCTGTATAGTTTCAGATTAGTTTTATTTTACAGGGAGCTTCCCCTTCTAATTTGAAGAGTGGTTTTACCACACATCTATCTCTTTTAAGTTCAACTGAAAGGTGCAAAAGGAAATGCTATCATTCTTTGGTGACTCTATTGGGGAATGACATAAGACTACCGTCTTATCCATTGTAACATTCAAAAGGTTTAGAGTTCACTCATATTTTTTAGTTTTAGTAGAAAACTTCCTATGGCTCAACAAAAAACATAAACTTCCTAAAGGCTTAAGGAAGAACTTTTTGTAATTCTATGGTGATGGAAAGCAACATCCTAATGAAAATAATTTCACCTTCACCACCACATGTGGAATTCTTGACATTGCACATGAAAATGTCGCAGTGCACTTATTTGTGGAAAGTTTTAAAGGTGCTGCAGATGATTGGTTTAATTACCTCATTGCTAGTTCTATCACAAGTTTGGATTCAATGAGTGAGAAATTTCTTGCTCATTTCAAGTAAAGAAGGCATACATGTTTTGTTTGTGCAATTCTCAAATTCCAAGAAAGACAAAGGAGAATGGATGTAGGAGTTCATAGCAAGATTCAAATGTCTGGTTGCCAAAGTTGCAGACACTTTGAATCCTTCTTCTGAAATTCTTCTCAATTGTTTCATCAATGCTCAATCTTTAGAAGTTGCTTTCTTTATCAAGAAAAGAATTGCTACAGAATTGGGAGAAACTTAAGAATATCTATTGAGTTGGAAGATAGTATGATCACTTCAAGAAATATACAGAGAGATTCAATCAAACAATTGATTCTTTTGAACATCACACCTCTTCAAAAAGTTCCATCTCCTCCAAATAAACAAGATTCTTTCATCAACTACATTAGTGAACAGTGTTTCACACATGCATCAAGTGGCAGATGTGTCTTCTACAAAGAAACTATATTTCTTGTTCCATGCAATGTGTCACACCTTGTTTTTAAAACTAATGTATTTATTTTCATTATTTTTTAGGAGACAGATAGTTAGTCAGAGAAAATATTATGATTATAGTAATGATGGGAAATGCATTTGTTTTATATAAATTTTTATGCAATAAATAAATGTTTATGATGTCATTATTGAACATGTAGTTAAAAATGATGAAACAGACTAACTACCATCATGTAACTGACGTGGATGCAGGAATAGTGTTGTTTTCCCTCTAATATGAGGAGAGAGAGTATCACCATGGAGAGAATGCTAGATTACGTGAATGCAATGATCCTTATGCCATCTTGAAATGCACACACACACATATACTTAGTAGAAAGACCATTTTTATTCTTGTCAGCTATGTCCTCGTTAAGATGAAGGTTGAATCCTTTTTCGTCATCTGATGGAAGCATAGTGTAATCCTTTGGATGTCATGTCAATGTGTGTAAATTGACAAAACATGTTTAATTTTGTTGTCAAGATCTTAGTTGACTTTTGAGAGTTTTCTGTCAATAATTGTGCTCTAGATGAACACAATTAGTGTTCAAGAGAACACAATATTGACATCTTTTAGTTGAGTGTGTTATGTCTATCTACAAAGTTAAATTATTATTATTATTATTAAATTATTATTATTATCATAGTTATTTTTTATAATATTGTCATAAGTTATAATCTTGTTGGAGTCTCTCTTTAATCCTCCTTAGCAAACTTCCTAGATGTTTGGGGATTGGAAGAGGGAGCTGTCACTCAATACTCCTCACTTATCCCTACATACTAAGCCCTGTGGGAGTGGTAGAGAGAATCTTGGGCAATATTAAGATAGGGTTTTAGGTCTTGAAAACAAGGTCTTTGAGATTTACAAACCCTAACTACAAAAATTACCAATTGACATAACATAATATAGACCCTAACTATTATCACACAACCTTCATTATAGACAATCAGAGATAAAGACTTTTGAGACCTTAGGGTTCTTAGGATAAAATGAACTCAAATAATGAAAGGACCTTAATCAGATTCAAAACCTCATGAACCCCAATTTACATGTGGTTTTACTATAACCTCTACTACTCACCATATGAAGACATTAACAAAGAAGATGAGCTATGATAAGTGTGAGTCATTAGGGTTTAGAACCTTGAAATGAAAGACCCCTGAATTGCACCAACTCTATGCCATCAACTTGTGCATCATGATCATTAAACAATGAACTCCATATTGATATCAATGATAAATTCCTATCACTACAAATTTGATCATTTTGCATCAATACCTTTATGAAGGCATCACACAATTACCACACCATATCATGAACACTAACTTCATACCATGAGGCATATTCAATGACAAACCTTTGACATCATCAATAAACTCCAACTCACATCATGAGATATCACACCTATCTAAAGGCATTTCCAATTCAACTGTGATGAAGAATGATGATCAACCAACCGACTGAAGCAACTCCTAGATGAGGATCAACACTGGCATTGGTCTGAAGCAATTACCACTTTGACACAACTCCATATTCATAATACATATATCCAAGTATAAGCTGATGATACTAAGATGATCCAACTCACAACATCTACATCTGATGATAATCCAACTCAAATGAAGAATCAACCAATCACACTTGACAAGTATCATGTCCAACCAATCACACCACTGTGATATTTGAACACCATTGATCAACCAAGACCATTGATCAACTAGGACAAATAACAAGGTGAAGCATGAACTCATGAACAACAAGGTGAAGTATGAACTCCTGTATCATGAAGCATGACAAACATCATCAACCCAAAGAACACCACATTACAACAACCACACTTTGGACATCAATGACAAACAACTCAACAAATTCCCCCTTTGTCATTGATGGTAAAACAAAAAACTCTCCATTTTATCTCTCCCCCTTTGACATCAAGGACAAAGGACTATGTTATTCAAGGAATCTCCCCCTATCTGGTATGCACAAGCCACCTATCACCAATAACAATTGCATGATCTCTGAGACTGAGATCACTAGAAAATAATGACTTAAGAGAACATGATATGGGTTGAAGGTCTTTGTCTAAACATCAGATCACTGTCCAAGAGTCATAGGATATGTGACTAAACATTGAACTTTTTCAAACATACTACTAACATGCTCCAAGAGAAAGCATTGACTTTATGTCTTCAAGATTGTCCTTACATACTCACCTGCACATTACAACATTAATCTTGAGATGATGCTTGCACGCTGTCCATTACTTACTCAACAACATTGTCCATTAGTTTTACAGTCTTGCCACATGCCATACTGTCCTGCCTGCCACATGCCATACTGTCTTGCTACAATCAATTGACAAAGATCAAAGATAGAATGCATAATGCATTGATGGATTACATATTGTCTAATGATGTCCAAACTGTCTACAGTCCTCTGTCCTACACCTGCAAAACTAAGATTTGAGATCTACACAAGGATCACTACAGGTTAAAACTAAAATAGAGGTAGTATTACTGCTTATTACAACATCTACATGGATCTTACTGTCTACTACCTACAACAATCACTGTCCAGTACACTTTCATGAATGTCTTGCAATACACTACATTGTCTCTCACAAGACTGTCCTCACACATATATATTATATATCATCATACATTACAATAATGTCTCTCACTGCTCTTACTGAAAGCATCATTAACATATATACTCACTTGATCAAATTCTTGTTTAACAATGTCACTATCAAAGATTCGTATTTGTGTCCAAGCAAAGTTACACCTTCTTGCATGATAGGAGAAGATCACTAACTATCATATCAATATGCTGCATTCCACTTTCAATTAGGCTTTGATGAATGTCCATATCTACTTCAAAGTGCCATTCTTACAAAAAGGAAATATACTGGTAGAGAAATCTGAAAACTCATCTGTTGCATTTGCTTCAAAGTTTCCATGATCTTTTAACAAACTTAAAATGAACACTTCCTTTAAAACAGGTTATTCCATTAGACCATGTGCTTTGCCTAATCTTTTACAGTTTGCATACATGCTTATTAGGGCACACCTGTATACTTTGATGAATGTCATACCTTAATGTTCACATAGTCATCAATACCAATGTGACAATCCTCAATACTGATGATAAACTACAAGTATCATGAGATCCACGTCATCAAGGATGAACAAATATATAGTCATGAATCATGAACACCAATCATCAAGGCAGGAACACTATATGAAGTCCCACCATAGAAATAAATATGCATAAAGTATCAACCACAAGATTGGACAACAGTACCTATGATAGATGCCATACTCTGTTCCATAGCTTCTTATGTTAACCCAACTTACAAAAATGCTGGCAAAGGTTGCAGAGTCAGTTATTACACCTATCAGTACTTATCATGACTACTGTCCTCTTTGTGTTCTCAGTGCTTATTGATCTTGAAGGAGAAATCATTGAAATACAAAAAAACTCATGATTCTTATGCATAAGTAAATACCACTACCAAAGTAAGTAATCATTCAAACTATTTCAATCCATATCAAATGATCACTTACTCCTCCTAAACTTATGCTACATATTATGCAGTTGTAATGCATCTTGTACAATATGCACAAAATTAGAGTTTTCTTTTCCTAGGTCTTGTTTTCTTCTCCAAATCTTTATAGGCTCTTTCTTGCTCAAGGCATTTGCTCTTTTGTTTCTAGATGATTTCTTCAAGTTGCTTCTACAATGATGTGCCTTATTCCTCGTATTATTGCATTTAAAGCAAGTGATATTGTTACCAACTAGAGGAACAAAGAAATCATGTCTTCTTGAAAAACTAGGAACACCATTTATTGATTGAATATTACAAAACCTTGAAATGTGACCAACTTTGTGACAATTATAGTGGTGCAGTAATGGTAGGAGGGTTCATAGAATGAACTGTCCAAACTATGTAGCAATAAAAAAAATAATGGAAATAACTCAAAGATATGAAATAAATGTAGATTTAGTCATTCAGTATATCAAAGAATTCAAATACAGATCAACCGGCAATATGCGAGCTTACAATTAGGGCTCAAAGACTTGATTACAGAATATCAGAATATGCACAAGATATAGCTTTGAAGTCCCTTCACTCAAATTCTAAACTAAGGATTATGAATCAATCACTAATTATCTCCATCTACTTTCCTAGGGATCTATTATATCCTTATGTATCATTTTTGGATCATAAGGTTCCTCCGCGTCAGCCATGGAACATCACAAACTCCTATAAAGAGCTATAACATGTGTACACGGATAGGTTGGACCTAAATGCATAGAACACCTCCGCAAATGAATGGAATGAAGTGTGGATCTCGAGGAAGGTCGGCCATGAACCAAACAACATTGAATGATGTGCAATTAGGCTCCACAAGTTGAGGAATGCTCCGCAAGTCTTCTCCTTTAGCTGATTGTCTGAGACTATCAGGATGCTTTGCTATGAGAAAATAGTCAATCTTCTGATAGCGATATCTTTTCGGTACTTAATCCAAATGTTCTAAATTCTGGATAAGATGTAGATAAATGAATCGAGATGCTAAGTCCAGCTCCAGAAGATCTGAAATGCAACTGCGGTAGAATGCGGACCAAAATATAGAAACTGCTACTGACTGAACTGCCTGAACTGAACTAGAAATAAAAGGAAACAAACTAAACTGCAAACAAACTGAAATGTAAATATTTTTGGTTGATGCAAGATTGCTCTTAAACCAGGGATGCTCCTGCATCATATAACAAACTACATTCATATGTCTAGATGATGCAAATTGACTTGTATTTGGCCTTCTCCTATGTGTAGATTGATAAGTTGTAGCCTTATGACCAAAATTATGACAAAAATAACAATACCAAGAAAGTGTAAATCTTTGTACCTTATTGATTGACATTGTCTAATAGGTGGAGATCTTGAGGACCTGTACATGTATGATTGCCTTGCTGGAGCAGTTCTTCTGAAATTTCTCCTTTGGTTGTGCACTTTGATAAACTCATCTTTGTTTTTCATCTCAACTTCAACCTTCACAACTTGTTTGAGTTTTCTTCTAAATCTTTACCATTCATCTTTGATGTTCCAGCAATGAATTCAATCTACTTTTTGCTTTCCAATACAACAGTCTTTGAGCTTGTCCTTCAAATCCAAGATCACTCTTATTGTATGTTGGCCTTTGGGAATTGAGAATATTATCTAAAATTTATGTACTCTTCTCATTCTTCAAGTCTTTATTCAATTGAGCACTTGTTTTCTCCAACTTTTTCTTCAAAGAAACAATCTCAGATTCTAATGTTTCACCATTTTCCTCTTTTGCTTTCAATTGGATTCATACCTCTTCCTCTATTTTCTTTGCCTCTTCAATTTGAACTTTCAGATCTATGATCAGTTTCTTTGCTTCTTCAAGGGAAGCAAGTACTTTGTCTTTGAAGTCTTTTTTTTCTTGAAGTTATACTTCTAATATCTGGTTTTCCTTTTGTTATGTCAGAAAAATACACCCTTGGGGGCTTTTTCCTTTAAGGTTTAGCTCCCACATCCTTAGATTGCATTTAGAGTATTTTGCATGATAATTTAGACTCTCGATGAGAAAACCCTTGGGTATTATGACAAATGGGACCTAAGGGGGTCTATTTTGATGATGCCAGAACAAAGACAGGGGGGTGGACAAGGGCTCTAGCACCCTAGTCCAGCCTTATTTTGGGTTTGCCCTAGTTTCAAATGTCAGATTTGTGACCGTTATTTGGTTTCCAGGCCGACATCATAAGTTTCAAATATGAAATTCTTGGCGGGAATCTTAGTAGTTGCATATATAAGCATGTTTAGGTTATCATTTGCAAAGGAGATGGACATTGTGATTCATGAACCTATGTTAAAGTGATCAAGGCATTCATTGTGTTGCAGAGCATAGCATTGTTATTGTGTTTATTTTTGCAGATCAGATTCCATCTCCTCGTCATGGCATTGAAAAGCATCTTCCTTCCATGAGAGCTTCATCATCAAGGTGACATTTATTGTGTTTTATCATCATTATCATTTGGATTTTTTCCTCTATCCCACAAGGATATGCACTCTCTCTTTGACAACAGTGTTCATAAGACTTGAATGTCTTTCTAGGCCTTGACTGAGGCAAGCATCTAAACACCACAACCCCCTCCCACACTCCTTGTGATTGCAGGTTACAGGTATTGAATCTAGAGGAAGTGGAGTTGTAGGGAAGATAGGGAAACATTGAAGATTCAGGATTCGAAAAGAAGTGGACACTATGCGGGATTTTGGGACAAGGGCACCATCACCATTGTCCTTGACTTTTCCATTTTCTAGACTACAAAAAATAGTGAGTTAAGGTTCTCTTCCCTTTGTCTAATTCTTGTGGCATTTGTCGTAATTTGCATATTTGATTACTGTTTTGCTTAAATTAGGGTTTCAAGGGCATTAAAGCATTAATTGGCAACCTTGTGTGATAAATTTTGAATTTCCCAATAGAAAACCAAGTGGCAACTCAAATATGATAGTTGAATCTCCTCTCGATAGGAGAAGCACTCGATTGAAAAGCCCTTGGAATGTTTTGTGGAAAGGAGGATTCAAACTAAAACAACAACCCCATCATCCCCCTTTTCATATAAAACATTTTTGTGAACCCATGTTTTGAACTTTTGGCACCTTGTTGAGTGTTTTATCATAGATCTACATTCATTCATTTCATTGCATTCAAAAAATTACAAAAAAATTGAAAAAATCTAAAAATTTGTAAAAATTGGCATATTAGGCTTGCATTTTTGTAAAATTTAAATTACTTGGCATCTAATTTTAAATAATTTATGTTATTTACATTAAATATGATCTAAAATACAGAAATTCATCATTTACAATTCATTTGCATGCTTGATTTGTTGGAAATTGCTTGAAAATTATGCATTTTTCATGAAAACCTAGTTTTGCATGAACTAAGGTTGTAGTCAAAATCTTGTTCCAGATTTTAATACCTTGTTAAAACACTAATTAAACCTAATTTATAAATTTAGTGTTTCATTATAGTAGCCTCCTTGTGAAATTTCATGTCTAGGGCTTGAAAACTTGCATTTTCACTAGATTTGGCCTTATAGTCTTGCTAGACTTGCACTCCAAGCATTTTGTAAGGGACTTTATTGAACTAATTAGCTATTATTGGCACTATTATCTGCTTACCCTTCTCAATTTCCTTACAACACCCTTTATTTTGGGCCTTTGCATTGAAATTTTGTGAAATTTTGTATATTTTTGCTATTTTTGCACTAGGGTTTGATCTAGAATGGCACTATAGGCGTGTTGTCACGGATTTTTTGGAATTAGGTGGATATTTTTACTGTTATAAGTTGATTTAAATCATCATTTTCCTTACAATACCATTTTTCTTACTCTTTTGCATGGAGATTTGGTGAAAAATCACATATTTTGGCTATTTTCACTAGGTTTTGGCTTATCGACTTTCTAGAGTTGCTTCAAAAGTGTGTTGTAAAATGTATTCTTGAATTAGTGGACTATTATTAATCATATAATTTTATTTCCATTTTTAAAATCTTTACAACACTTCTTCTTTCATTTGTTTGCATGAAGATTTGGTAAAAAGTCGCATATTTTGACCTATTTTCACTAGGTTTTGGCTTATCGACTCCCTAGAGTTGCCTCAAAAGCATGTTGTGAAAGGTATTTTTGAATTAGTGGACTGTTATTAGGGATATCATTTTCTATCCCTCCTGAAAATATTTACAACACCTCTTCTTTCATTTGTTTGCATTGATAAAAGTTGAAAAATCAAGCATTTTAGAGCATATTCAACATCACTTTTGCATTTGCTTTTTGCATAAGTTTTGGAAGATCTTGAAAATATGATTTGAAACTCCTTTGAAATATTACAAATGGCTTCTCAATATAATAATAATGCTAGGTTTTTTCCTAGGCCTCACTTAAAATGAAGAGCCCCTGAGCTTGAAATAACATTCACACCTCACGACAAAGAAATGGTAGAAACAAAAGGGCCTCTTTATATCATGGTAAAGGTAATGGAACAACCTGTGCATGGAACACTCATAGATCCTAATTGCATGACAAATGTGGTCACAAATGATTTCCACCTCAAGCATGAAATGGTACAAGAATCTTATGAACTGTCAAACTTGAGAATTAAAACACATAATGGAGCTTTAATGAAACCAATTGGCAAGTTATCTCTAATGGTCTCGATCTATGATAAATCTGTGGATCAATCGTTCAATATAATCCCCTTATCTAACCTCTTCTGTGTCAAACTTGGATATCCTTGTCTTAAAGCTATGAATGTTGTTCCTTCTACCTTTCACAAATGTATAAAATTCCCTTTGCATAGAGAGATCCATACTATTCATTGTAATGATTATCAACCTCCGGCTAAGGACAAGAAATTTATTCTTGATTACTTTTGGCCACAAACTAAGACAGATCCTGAGCCACGAAGAGATAGAACTTTCATAGAATACAGAAAATACAAAGCAAAACAACTAGCTCGAGTGGCCATGTCTCCTTTGCAACTGATAAGAGAAGAACAAGATGCAAGCATAAAACAAGATTATTATGGCTTTGATGAAATTTTTGATATGAGAAATGTGGATAAGGAAAGGTCCCATAACCCACCTCATCCACTGAGAGATGGCATTTATGCTAAGGTCCCTCTCCCGTCATCCTTCAATGGATAAGGAGGCTTTCATCGACAACAAAACATTCCACCAAGACCAATGATATTTGAACATGGTGCTTCCTCTTCTACCGCACAAACTATGGAAAAACACAACAATGATGAAATAAGAAATAAGACAAGAAGAAATAAACTAGCAAAAGAAAGGAGGAGAAGGCAAGATTATGCCCAATGGATTACAAATGAACAAGAGAACATTCAACCTAACATTGAAACAAATTAAGAAGAGCTTAAAGATGAACAAGTTGAAAACAAGAACAATAGTTGGGCTTTGGTACCTTACACACCACTTTCATTTAGCATTCAAGATTGGGAGGATGATGACCTCCTCAATGATGACTTCTAGCATGGACCTCTTTGACAAGTAAGTATCTCTAACCCTTTATCTCTCGTGATGTGCTTCCCCTGTGATGTGTTATGTGTTGTTAGGCCTCCTAGGATGACCCTTGATTCTATTGTAAGGTCAAGGATACTAGGAGACCACCTCTGTCATGATCTTCTTCTATTTGTAACATCATTCTTCTATATCTCCTCTCCTCTAATTTCATGGTTGTGTGTTGTGTCTTACGGACATAGCGTTGCAGTTGGTGAATTGGGGGCACCCTCCTCCGTGACTGTCCTTAAGGCACTTGTTCTCCTCTCTGATTTATTTTTTACCTTCCTCTAGTGTTTCCATCTAGCTGGAAGATGAAAAACATATTATATTGATGCGGACCTAGTGTCCTCGCGAGTAATAAAAAAAATGGACCTAGTCTTGTTGATGGTGGTTTTAGCACACAGCAACGCAGGTGTGATTGTTGGTTTCACACCTCTCTTGAAAAGTATCTTACCCTAAGTAAGACTAGTCCAAGGATAATACAGCTAGGTCTTATCTTGCTTGGAATCTCTCAATGGTTATGTTCTAACTGTACCTACAAGGGGCCTTACATGCAATCTTCAAATCTTCAGGTTTGGAGCAGCAAATACACATAAACCCTATTATGATTTCTAGCTGATTGACAAAGTAAGATGCTGCTAAAACTTTCGATCTAATAACTACAGTGATTTTTTTTAAAGAAAAATCCAAAAAGGTATAAGGTTTAGAAGGATCCTAAGTGACATTCACAATGTTAAGGTTATATTTTAGTAGACAAACATTCCAAAACTTTGAACCAGCTTCCTAAGTTACCAAATGGAAATGGGTGTTACAGTGCTGCAGAAAACGGTGCTATCTTCAATGGAGGTCAACAGATTTTTAGATTGCATACATTTGTTAAATACCCAATGATCAGCGCAACTTAACTCATGAAATGCAATTAAACTTTAGCACAAATATTCAACCCAGACTAACTTTACAAAGCTATATACCATCAGCAGACAACTAAAAGTATGGACTTAGAATGTTCATCAAATACTTCAGCAAACCATTAACATTATGAAAGCGCAACTAATCTAACTATGGGAGAGCAAGAAGCAAACCATGAAAACCACAATGAACCAACACAAGGTACAAATTCTCAGAATTACTGCAGAAACTTGCTTTGTATTACTTCAAATGGCATAGAGTCAACAATTTGGCATCAAAAATCTCTCTTACAAATAGTAGAAATGGTAGCCCTTTATATAGAAAGCAGCATACCCTAGCTTTCAAACGAATGGTGGAGATTAGCCCAACACCAACGGTCCAGATTAACTCAATAACAACCCACATGAATTCCCGGATTACATTTTGTCTTTTATGAAAAAGATGAAAGAACGGCCCCAGATACATCGAATCTAGTCAATTTGACTAGCCAACTTAGTACACTAATGGAAAAGCTCATTTTAGAAGCAAGAAAAGACAAAATTGAGTCACATGCTGCCCAAATATATCAAATTTACAATTGTGACAGGATTGAATCACTAGAATATTCAAAATGGCATTAAGATTCCTTATCCAAATCGATGCTATCCTCGCTGGCCAGCTTATTTCAATAGGTCACCCATGCCTCAAGTGCTAGATTGATGTCAGATGGGTCTAGATCCTTCAAATGATGTATCCTGTAGTCAAAAACCTCCAGTTTCTGACTGAATCTGCCATATATCCTTTCAATCTCCGCTTCTGCCTTGTGGAACGCCTTGAACTCAGCCCTGAGGTCACTTGCTTTATCCAGCCATTCTTTTGTGCTCAGTGCAGTGTCTTCAAATAGCATCACATGCAACTTATTTTTGCATTTCTCAGCCTCAAAAGGAGCATAGTCATCAAAGGATTCTTCCCTACAGTTCCTCAAGGAATCGTTGATATCATATATAACGGATCTCAATTCCTCATCAGCTGGTTTGTACGCTTCTTTTGCTTGTTCAAAGGTTTCTTTTCTCAAAAGTAACTGTTGATACCATTCAACAGCCTTTGGGAGCCTATCCCCATTCAAAATATTCTTTGTAACCAAGGTCTGGGCTGGCAATTCTCTGATACCCTTGATTCGGGGATACATGTGAGTAATATTCATCAAAGGAATCACATTCATCCCGCAAATTCTTCCACTTTTTATGCAAGTCCACCATTCGTTGGTGGGCTTGAGCAGAGGCACTTATGGCTTCACATCCTACTTCAAAAACCTTTATCAACCAATTCTTGGCGCCTTGGGACTTTGATCTTACCTCGCTCAATTTTTCCATCTCGTCAATAGATAGGAAAGTAGGCACCATCCTTATATCTCCTCCTGCATCTACCAGCTTTATCAGAAATTGAAGGCATGCTCTTAGTTCCTCGTTTTGCTACTTCAAGTCCTTTTTGGATATTTCGTCCTTATCCAATTGCTCCAAGATTGACGTAACTGATCCCTTGAAATCATCCACCCTTTGAGCACGGGTGGTTGGACCTAAATCAATTGTGGATATTACATAATCTTCCACCCTAACCTGGTCTCTTGCTATGTCAACCAGCGAGACTGCTACTTCTATTATCCTTGAGCCTGATTCGCTCTTGTAGATCCTTGATTGGACCTTAGCCCTTTTCTGTTTCTGAGGCTTTCGAGCCTGTGATAGGATGGTGCTTAAATCAAGCTACATTACTTCGATCTAAGCTTCCAGATATGCCATCCTACTCTGCAGCCATTTGGGAGCGGAAGATTTATTCAACTCAGTAGCTCCATCTTTATTCGACACAGTCAATTCTTTCGAAGGCTCTTGCTCCGGTTCTGGACTCTTCTCCTTTTCTCCTTGGGCCAATTCTTTCAGGTTTTCAATCACGTTCTCTAGTGCGATCCTCAAAACTTCCTCCATCGGATCCTTGCTCAGGGGACTATCAGATATATCAATTATTTTTACACCATTTGATGTTTCAAGGAGGTTTTCATCATTTACACCAGTCAATACTTCCTCGTTCTTTTCAATCATTGCTTCATGCTCCTGCAATCCCAATTCCACACAAACCTTCTCAATTCCAGTCAACAAAGGTACTTCTAATGAATCAGCCAGTATCTACGAAATGGGGACAGTAGAAGAAATGGTGAAGGAAGGTGTACTAACTTGGGTCAAATTAGTTAAGGATGGTGATAAGGAGGAAGAAATAGTAAGAGATGAAGGAAGGGTCAGTGAAGGCAAGGAAAGCAAGGGTGATAGGATGGTCGAGATGGGAGGCAATGGCAAGGGAGAAGAAGGTGTAGATGCGGTAGAGGGGTATGAAATGGCAAGAGTGGGAGAAATAGGGTTACTAGAATCACTGGAGGAGATTGCCAGTGAGCAAGAAGTGGTAGTGATGCCAGAGGCAGGAGAGGTGGAGGGAGATGATTCCTGCACTATGACAGCCGAAGTGGTGGGGGAGGTGGATGAAATGGAGGAAGGAGGAGGGATGGAAGTAGAAAGAGCAGAAATTGAGACAACAGCTCTAGTATCCGGTACGAGAGATTGGGCAATTGGAGGAGTTGGATCATCTTTGGTTGCAGCAGCCTCCTTGCCAGCTTCTTTTGCTTTTATCTTCTTGGCCCTGGAGGCCTCCCCAGAACTACTCGGCGTATCTTTTCTTTTGGAAGCTCTGGCCCTAGTAGAAGGAGGTTGATCTTTCTTCCGAGGAGACCTTACGGGAGGCTTCCTCATTTTCCCTGCCCTTGTTGCCAAGGGGGCATGTTCCTCACTATCTAAATTTTTCTCCCCAGCTGGTTCTAGATCATTGACTACCAGTATGGGTTCATCCTCCTCTCCATCGGAATCTTTGTCTGATTCCACTGCTATGTAGGTCAACTGAACTCCTTGCCCCCTCAGAACAGCCACTTGTGCTCTGACCCATGCCTTAATCTAATTGGTTCCTTCATAATCACATCCAAGGAGCTTTCTTCAGCGTTAGCCCAATTGGGTAATGGAATAGGCTGGTGGTATTGCGCCTCCCATGGACCTCTGACCATGACATTCTCATCGTCTTGAAACTGATCAGCACTACCATTATATGGAATTTTTTAATGAAATCTAGGGACAGTCTCACATATGCCTTTTTCATGACCTCGTAGTCATCAGGACAGTTAGCCCAAAAATCTTCAATATGGTCCTTATGAAACAACTTTTTGCTTACAAACTTTTCCATTACTTTATTTGGGTCAAAGTGACTCCTGGCATTGTAATAGTGCATATTTAGGAGTTGGAGCTCTTTATCTGAATACTCAGCTGATGCGAGAGAGGGACATGCATAGAGTCCTTTGCCAAACTTAATGGGGAATTGGACATTTATTCTATGCAGGTGCTTGAGCTTTCCTACGCATGGTACTAGTTTCCTAGACAGTTCTAGGAGCACTGTCTTATCATCTGGGTATCGAAGCAACTTGTATGCCATTCCAGTGAAGCCTTGTACTCTAATATATGTGAATTTCTCAAATTGGATATACCACCTACCATATTGGATTATTTCGTTCATGACCTCGGCAGAAATCCTTAAGGCTGTATTACCTTGCAACTTCCTCGCTATATACATGGTGAATGCATTGTTGACCCTCTTGAAATGTATCAAGGATTGAGATGAGGTCAGCTGAGGGTAGCATTCGTACACCTTGACCTGTCTCTTTTTGTTGCAGGGGCACCCCTTCAACTGGATCAACATACACAAGAGGGAGAGGAAGAAGACTAATATAGTTTTTGACATTTTATGTTACCTTATAGCATCTTCAAAAATGTAACATTCTCTATTAGCATTTCATGTTGGTAAACTCCAAACTTGACATTTATTGACAGTTTGGATTAAGGGAAAGATAATCAAGGTGTCTTAGCTTTAAGAGTTTTGCTGTCTTATGCAAAACAGATGTCATTTGTAATAGATTAAGGGTTTCCACCTATAATTTTGAAAAGATCAAATCCCAGAAATAGAGGGGAATGTCAGTCCCTCGCATTGGGAAAGATAAAAAGGGGAAAATCTTTTGTAGAGAAACGGTGGTAGTTTGTGGGTCTGGTCTCTGAATAGTCGAATGTAATTTCTGAACATCAAGAAGGAGTAGAAGTTCTGCAATTTATTTTCTTTCCAGATTCTGAATACTGTGTAGATATCCAGTGTAGATACTCTGTATGGAAATTCATTCTGTGTAGAGTTTGTATATAATTTAGTTTTGTGCTTCTGTGGTTGAATTAACTAGATAAATCCATTCCACTGGCAGATTTTTGGGGAAATCAGTGGAATGGACTTGCAGATTAATTCCCCATCTTTGGTTATTCGTTCTAGGTATGGAAGGTTAGGAATTACAGAACCACTTCAAGCAATCTCTCGGTGTCTCATGTTGTTTGCAATTGAAGGTCCAGTGGTATATAGGTCAAGTGTATCTTGATTAGATGCTTTGTTGTTGTATGGCGAGAAGACACCAGTTCTGAGTGTCTGTTGTTTGTAATAGATAACCTGCGGGTGCATTCTGCATTCAAGGCATCGGTGTGAGTAGTAGGGAAGTCTGGCCAAAAGGGGTTGGCATAGGAGTTTTGGCAGGACATGAGACATCAGCAGAGGGAATAAGGCCCACGCCGATAGGTATGTGTGTTACCGACGGAGAAGCGTGGTTGATGTAATATACATCGGCGTGAGTATAAGCATCGGGCTGAGAAATTGATCGTGGGCCGACGGTTGAAGGTCATACCGATCGGGGTGACGAACATGGGAGTCTCACCGACGGAGTAGCTGGTGATAAGTGTTCGGCGTGACATTCAGTATCGGCGAACACTAAAGAAAGGTGGGCCGATAGTTATTGTCTTGCCGATAGGCAAGAGGAGAACTACTTCGGTGAGATGAAAGGAAATGTCTTGCCGACAGTAAGGGAAGAGTGTATTTTTAGTCTCGGTTGAACCTCGGCGTTGAACCTCGCCATTGAACCTAGTCGTTGAACCAATGGTTCAACCTGACAGATAGAAGTCTCGCCGAAGGAGAATGTTGAACCTCGGCGTTGAACCTCGCCATTGAACCATCGGATTGAACCGGTTCATCAGTTCAATGGGTTTGTATATTTCGGTGAGACATTGCTGTGGTCCTGCCGATGGAAGGCTCTTCGGGGAGAAATATGCATCGGTGAAGGAGGTTTTAGCTTGACCGACGGTGGACTGTCTTGCCGATAGGCAAGAGTGTGTATGTTTCGGTGAGACAATTCAAAGGTCTTGCCGATATATTCTCAATTTGCTGTCTTGTAGACTCCAAAGGGTCTTTGATTGGGTTCATACACTTCAACTGGGCTGTACTCTGCATCAAGTGGTATCAAAGCTAGAGAAAGCTCTGGGAAAGGTTAGTGTGAAAATTTCATTTCTGAAGTTATTTGTTCCATCTAGTAGTAGAAGGAGAAAGTAGAATGTTGGAAGGAGAAGCCTCAGACACTCTTCTAGCAAAAATGACCAATGCTAAATTGACATCCTTGGTGAAGAAGCAAATAGCAAAGAGTAGAGCTGATAGAGCTCAGAATCAGGAATTGAAGGAAGAACTAGAGAAGCTGAGGGAAAGAGTGGAGAGAGGGGAAGAAAACTCTGGTGAACGAGAAGATGGGGATGAAGAGGAGACCCCAGAGCAGGAAGAGCTAGAGGTTCCTGTAGACCAGAGACCCTTACTTAATGCCCTCAAGTCCATGGAGAGAAGAACCATGGATGTGAAAATAGACCTGCCAGTGTTTATAGGAAAAATGGAACCTGATTCAGTAATGGAGTGGATAGACTGCTTGAATAATTTCTTTGAGATAGAAGAGATACCAAAACACCAACGAGTGAAGATGGCTCAGTCCAAAATGAAAGGAGCTGCACTGACTTGGTGGAATTTCATCCAAGATGATAGGGTGAAAGAGGGAAAGAACAGAGTTACAACATGGAAGAGAATGATGGTATTGGTTAAAGAGGCCTATGTTCCATTGGATTACAATAGCCAATTACATAAGAGAAAACATAATTTGAAGCAAAAGGAGCTAGATGTCAGCTCATACATAGAAGAATTCATGAAGTTGTGTGTAAAAACAAAGGTAAGGGAAGATGAGGAAGAGAAGGTAGCAAGATACCTCAATGGATTGAGACTTAACATCCAGGAAGACTTAAATCTGCATAATCCAGATACAGTTCAAAAGTGCTATCAGTTAGCACTCAAAGTGGAAGAAAAACTAAAGAGAAGGCATGAACAGAATCATAGAGGTAGAGGAAGACAACAGAGAGGAGGAAGAAGTCCTTTTAAAGGTAGAGGATTTGGATACCAGAGCGAATCCAACCAAGAGACCAACAGAGGAGATAACAGTCAGAACCAAGGAGGAAGCTACAATCCAAGGGGAAACTTCAGGGGCAGAAGACCACCTTTTAGAGGAAGATCTCAGGGCAAAGGACCTATCAGATGTTACAATTGCAACCAAGAAGGCCATATAGCCAGCAGATGTCCAGCAAAGGCAACAAGTTCAATTGGAGAAAAGAGGATCAATCTGATCCAAGAATCTGATTGTCAGAGTGTAGCAAGCTCAAGCACTATTCAAAGTGTGAATGCTCCTAGCAGTTATGGGTATCCTGAGAATGGAGAATCTTTGATGATTAGGAGAGCAATGACCACCATGAAAGTGCCTGGAAAAGAACCTCCACAAAGGAAGTCTCTCTTCAGAACTACTTGCAAGGCAGGAGGAAAGGTATGCAAAGTTCTGATTGACTCTGGATCTACTGAAAATTTTGTATCCATTGAGATGGTAGAAAAACTTAAGCTTAGGAGACTGCCACATCCTTGCCCTTATAAAATTTCATGGCTTACCCAAGGACAACAAACAGTTGTAGAAGAACAGGCATGGGTAGAATTTCAAATTGGCCCATACAAGGATAGGTTATTGTTTGACATTGCCAAGATGGATGCTTGCCATCTCCTGTTTGGAAGACCATGGCAGTATGATTTAAAAGCATACCATGATGGAGTTAGGAACACCTACTCCATCACCAAGAATGGTAAGGTGATAGAATTGATACCATTAATGGAGATGGAGGTGGAAACAAAAGGAAAAGAGGTTAAAGTGATGATGGTAGAAGGAAGACAATTCATGAAAGAAATAAGAGAAGAAGGAGCAGATACATATGCTCTAATTCCTTGCCTAAAGGTAAACGAGGAATAGCAAAAAGAAGTCAAGGGAGAAAAGAGACAAAAATTCATAGACCTAGCTATCCAAGAGCTATTGGACAAGTACAAAGGCATTAGTTCTGATGGGATGCCAAGTTCCCTACCCCTATAAGAGACATCCGCCATTGTATAGATCTGATCCCAGGATCTACACTTCCAAACAAAGTAGCATATAAGCTCACTCCAGATCAGAATACAGAGGTAGCAAGACAAATTGAAGAGTTGTTGAAGACAGGCCTAATTGGCAAAAGTTTAAGCCCATGTGCAGTACCGGCTGTACTAGCACCAAAGAAGGAAGGCACTTGGAGACTTTGCACTGATTCAAGGGCTATCAACAAGATAACAATCAGGTACAGGTTTCCGATCCCTAGGATAGAAGATTTACTTGATTGTTTAGGAGGTGCTAAATACTTCACCAAAATAGATTTAAAGAGTGGTTATCATTAGATTAGGATTAGACCTGGTGATGAGTGGAAAACTGCATTCAAGACAAATGAGGGGTTATATGAGTGGAAGGTCATGCCTTTTGGTTTATCCAACGCTCCTAGTACCTTTATGAGATTGATGAATGAGGTCTTGAGAGAGTTCATAGGTAAATTTGTCATAGTATATCTAGATGACATCTTGATTTTCAGCAATTTGAGGGAAGAACACCTCATCCATATAGACTTGGTTCTCAAAAGGTTGCATGAAGAGCAGCTAATGATAAATTTAGGAAAGTGTCTGTTTATACAGGAAGAACTCATCTACTTAGGATTTGTTATCTCACATAACAAACTGAGAATGGATCCAGAAAAGGTAAGTGCCATATTGTCTTGGCCAACACCCAAAACTATGAATGATGTCAGAAGTTCCATGGATTAGCAACCTTTTATAGGAAGTTTATAAAGGGATTTAGTCATATCTGTGCACCCATGCTTGACACTATAAAGGGAGGATAGAAGTGCAAGTTTACATGGACAAAAGAGGCAGATAATTCTTTTGAAACATTAAAAAAGAAGATGGCAGAACAACTAGTTCTTGCATTTCCTAATTTCAGCAAGATTTTTCAAGTAGAATGTGATGCAAGTCATATTGCCATTGGAGCAGTACTCAGCCAAGAAGGTAGGCCTATTGCATTCTTCAATGAGAAATTAAATGATGCCAAGAGGAGATACTCATCCTATGATTTGGAGATGTATGCTCTAGTCCAGTCACTTAAGAAATGGAGGCATTACTTGATGCCCAAAGAATTCATAGTGTTCACAAATAATTAGGCCCTCAGTTTCATAAATAGTCAAGAGAAGCTGAACCATAGACACATGAAATGGGTGGAAACTTTGCAAGCTTTCACTTTCACACTCAAGCACAAGAAAGTGGTTAAGAACAAAGTAGCAGATGCTTTGAGCAGGAGAGTTCTAACCATAAATCAGATCTAACTGGAGAGTGTTGGGATTGATTCGTTGAAGACAATGTATGCAGATGATGAAGACTTTGGAGAGGTCTATAAGGTATGTACTTCTTTTGGAGACAAATATCATGTTGAGTTTTCTGAATTTCTGATCCAAGATGGATTACTTTTCAAAGGTGGACAACTATGTATTCCCAGATGTTCTATGAGACTGAATATTATTCAGGAAAAACATTGTGGGGCTCTGTCAGGACATTTTGGTCTTGATAAAACTCTTGATCTGGTAAAAAGACATTACTATTGGCCTAAGTTACAGTCAGATGTGAGAAAATTTGTGGAAGCATGTGTAATATGTCAGAAAGCCAAAGGAAGATCCACAAATGCAGGTTTGTATCAGCCATTACCCATTCCTTCTAGGCCATGGGAGAGCTTAAGCATGGATTTTGTACTAGGTTTGCCTAGGACAAGGAAAGGATATGATAGTGTTTTTGTGGTAGTAGACAAATTCAATAAAATGGCACATTTCTTGCCATGTAAAACCACTTGTGATGCTTCATATGTCGCTGATTCATTTTTCAAAGAGATAGTGAGAATACATGGTTTACCATTGAACATTGTATCAGACAGAGATGGGAAGTTTATTGGCCACTTCTAGAGAACTCTTTGGAAAAAGCTGGGAACAAATTTATCTTTCTCATCAGCCTACCATCCTCAAACACATGGGCAGACTGAAGTTGTTAACCATTCATTGGGTAATCTACTCAGGTGTTTAACCAGACAGCATGGAGAGAAATGGGATAATATCCTCCCACAAGCAGAATTTTCTTACAATGACACCATCAATAGGAGTACAGGAAAGTCACCTTTTTAGATAGTGTATGGACTTCATCCTAGGGGTATTCTGGAGCTGAGAGATCTACCTGTAGGAGAGCCTATTAGTGCAGATGGTGAAGCTTTTTCTTCAGCTATTAAAGAAGTACATGATCAGGTTAAGCACCAACTCCAACAGGCTACAACGAAGTACAAAACATATGCTGACCAGAAGAAAAGAGATTTATAGTTTGAAATTGGAGATTTGGTCTGGGTAAATCTAAAGGAGAGGCTCCCCAAAGGTAAGTATACCAAGCTAATGTAGAGGAAGATTGGACCCTGTCAAATTTTAAAGAAGTGTGGACAGAATGCATATGAGATCCAACTTCCTCCTGATCTTGGATTGTCCCCAATTTTCAATGTCTGTGATTTGACTCCATACAAACCAAATGCAGATGTAGAACAGGAACCATTGCAGGCAGCAGCTGATGGCATTCCGAAGCATGATCCACCAAAGTTGAACCACATCTTAGACTCACGAGTGCTCAAGAAGACCAGAAACAAAGAATACTTGGAGTATTTGGTGGCCTAGCAAGGAAAACCAGATTCAGAGGCAGTTTGGATGACTGCTGACCAGATTTCAAAGCGTGGTATAGACCTCCAAACTCTGATCTCAAAGGGGCTTGAGATCTCTTCTCTCGGGGAGTATGGTGCAGGGGCACCCCTTCAACTGGATCAACATACACAAGAGGGAGAGGAAGAAGACTAATATAGTTTTTGACATTTTATGTTACCTTATAGCATCTTCAAAAATGTAACATTCTCTATTAGCATTTCATGTTGGTAAACTCCAAACTTGACATTTATTGACAGTTTGGATTAAGGGAAAGATAATCAAGGTGTCTTAGCTTTAAGAGTTTTGCTGTCTTATGCAAAACAGATGTCATTTGTAATAGATTAAGGGTTTCCACCTATAATTTTGAAAAGATCAAATCCCAGAAACAGAGGGGAATGTCAGTCCCTCACATTGGGAAAGATAAAAAAGGGGAAAACCTTTTGTAGAGAAACGGTGGTAGTTTGTGGGTTTGGTCTCTAAATAGTCGAATGTAATTTCTAAACATCAAGAAGGAGTAGAAGTTCTGCAATTTATTTTCTTTCCAGATTCTGAATACTGTGTAGATATCCAGTGTAGATACTCTGTATGGAAATTCATTCTGTGTAGAGTTTGTATATAATTTAGTTTTGTGCTTCTGTGGTCGAATTAACTGGATAAATCCATTCCACTAGCAGATTTTTGGGGAAATCAATGGAATGGACTTGCAGATTAATTCCCCATCTTTGGTTATTCATTCTAGGTATGGAAGGTTAGGAATTGCAGAACCACTTCAAGCAATCTCTCGGTGTCTCATGTTGTTTGCAATTGAAGGTCCAGTGGTATATAGGTCAAGTGTATCTTGATTAGATGCTTTGCTATTGTATGGCGAGAAGACACTAGTTCTGAGTGTCTGTTGTTTGTAATAGATAACCTGCGGGTGCATTCTGCATTCAAGGCATCGGCGTGAGCAGTAGGGAAGTCTGGCCAAAAGGGGTTGGTGTAGGAGTTTCGGCAGGACATGAGACATCGGCAAAGGGAATAAGGCCCACGCCAATAGGTATGTGTCTTACCGACGGAGAAGCGTGGTCGATGTAATATACATCGGCGTGAGTATAAGCATCGGGCTGAGAAATTGATCGTGGGCTGACGGTTGAAGGTCATATCAATCGGGGTGATGAACATGGGAGTCTCGCCGATGGAGTAGCTGGTGATAAGTGTTCAGCGTGACATTCAGTATCGGCGAATGCCGAAGAAAGGTGGGCCGATAGTTATTGTCTTGCCGATAGGCAAGAGGAGAACTACTTCGGCGAGACAAAAGGAAATGTCTTGCCAACAGTAAGGGAAGAGTGTATTTTCAGTCTCGGTTGAACCTCACCATTGAACCTAGTCATTGAACCAATGGTTCAACCCGATAGATAGAAGTCTCGCCGAAGGAGAAGGTTGAACCTTGCCGGTTGAACCTTGGCGTTGAACCTCGCCATTGAACCATCGGATTGAACCAGTTCATCGGTTCAATGGGTTTGTATATTTTGGTGAGACATTGCTGTGGTCCTGCCGATGGAAGGCTCTTCGGGGAGAAATATGCATCGGTGAAGGAGGTTTTAGCTTGACCGACGGTGGACTGTCTTACCGATAGGTAAGAGTGTGTATGTTTCAGTGAGACAATTCAAAGGTCTTGCCTATATATTCTCAATTTGCTGTCTTGTAGACTCCAAAGGGTCTTTGACCGGGTTCATACGCTTCAACTAGGCTGTACTCTACATCACTTTTCATCATTTCCAATTTCTCCAACCTTGGACAATCTGTCATAGTGATTCATTCTTGCCAGTGCATAGACGACGTAGGATGTCCACCTGAAATACTTGTTCTCACTGAAGTTGATGAAAGCTTCATGGATGTTGTCATTGAGGATTTGGGACCAATGGAACTTGGTTCCCTTCAATATCTCTGAAATTACAATGAACATCTAGTCCTCGAAGGTGGAAGCAGTTGGTAACCCGTATATTATGCTCAAAAAGGTTACAATAGCTCCAATCTCATTTTGAAAATCACTTCTGTATAGTACTATGGGGAGCTTGACGAGAGCAGACTTCTTGCTCTTGACCCAATGGTCGTTTATGTGTTTCTTGCACCCTTCCACATCTTTATTGTATGCTTCCTTGGACGCTTGTTTGTTAGGCATAGTCATGGTTTTGTGCCATGCGATGTCTAGCATCTCTACCAAAGCAGGTGGGGTCAAGTCAACTAGGACTTCTCCATTAGCTATTTGTATTTGCCTGGATATAACATCATATTTATCTGCACAACTAGCCATCAATTCTGCACATTGGACTGAGGTTGGAAAGGTAGCTGCTTGCCCAAGCCCACTATCTCTTAGTATCTTGGCCCTGGGAGTCGGAGTGGGTCCAAAGATTCTGAGTCTGAAGTCGTCTAGGTCTATATGACCTAGATCTGTGTCTCCCACATTGCTCCACCTGGAGTGGATTTTAGTCTCTAGAGGAATCCCTTTGAACTCATACTTCATAGCTTGAGCCCATGTTGTCATCTAGTCTGCACAACCAGACCTTATAAGTTTGATACTAGGAAAGTTTCCTAACATACTCCTAGGATTAGACAAACCAATATAAATCTGTCGTTCATTACAAGCATGCATTTGAAGGAAAACTAAGTCAAATTGAAAAGACACTACATGCAAGTAGACATCAAATGTTGCAAGAGATTTCATCAAAACATCATTATTACTGAATCACAACATCAATTTCATTATTCTGAACAACCTTCTCTATGAAAATTTTAACAAATTCGGTCATTTAGAGGGTTTTGCGCTAATTTGAGGGTGGTCTGACCCTCAGCAAGAAAAGTGCTAAAATGGAGGTTATCCGACCTCAACGGGGAAATCAGACAGGTCCCTTGAGTTTAGGCCTCCTTTTCATGTTCTTTGGATTTTGTGCAGTTTTCGGGGATGTCTGACTTGCGGGGAATTTGGAGGTCTCCAACCTCGGATGGTTTGCAAGTCGGTCGGTTGGCAATTTGGCGCAAAACAACGTAGATGTGGACACAGTTGCTTCCTGCGCGAAAATTAGGTCGGTCTAACCTGCACGGGTTTCGATGGGATCTGACCAGGTCAGATGAGGGGTAATACAGCGTAAGTCAAACAAGGCATTTTTTAGCGCTGAGTGCAAGGCAACCTTCTGGTGGGGTTTTCAGGCAGCACCGACTTCGTGGGGAATGTTCGTCATCTGACTAAGTCAAAGACTGGATATTCTAGCGCAAGGTCAGACCAAGCTATTTTTAGCGTGGAAGGAGTTTGCTAAGTTTGCGGGGCTTTTGAAACTGTTTGACTTGGCTGAAGAAGGGTATCTCTACTGCGGGGGTCAGGTGATGTTGATTTTAGCGCAACTGGGTGCCAAGCATTTGGCGCAAAATTCTAGTTTGTCGAACCAAGGTAATTTTGGTTTGCAGGTCTGTTGGAGCTCGATCCAGCGCCTACCCATTACGCGGGTTCTACAAGGCGAAATCCCTAAGTTTCTAAGTCGTTTAAGACCATACTCATTCCACTTCTTCTCCTACGGTTTAGACTAGGGCTACACACTGAGAGACTCAGAATTAATCAAACCCTAGCCCCAAAAACCCTACATTCAAACAATCATACCCTCAGAACCCTAACGGTAACATACTGGAATTCATTTGTTTGAAAACCAAACCAAAAAAAACTTGAAATGACGAGGTTTAAAACCCTACCTGCAACAATGGTGGCACAGATTCAAATGGCAGGGGAGGTCGTGGGTTCGAGCTTAGGTGAGGTCAACAGGGGAAGAACGAAGCTCTGAAGTTTGTGGTTGAAACGTGATTAAAATGAGCTAAAACCCATTAATTCTCTATTTAAACCATGGCTTATCCGCCATTAATACGCAGGAGTATGGACTGCCAGTTTGAGATCTTGCGCGAATTTTCAGTTAGTCTGACTTGGCGGGGAATTTGGGTGCATCTGACTTGGTCAGCTAGGATCTCATAGAAGTTCAGTTTGCACTATTTTGTGGGGCTTTCAAACTCATCTAACCTGCGAAGCTTTTGGGGGGATCCGACTAAGTCGAAGGTTGATGTTTTGAGCGCAGGTTGGATGAGGCTAATTTTAGTGCGAAGGTCTGACAGCAAGGAAATCAGCGCAAAGGTCAGAGCGATAGGATTTTGGCACAAAGGTCAGACAAAGCACTTTTTAGTGCTAGGTCCGACAGACATGAAATCAGCGCAAAGGTCGGTTGAGGCTAAATGTAGCGCAAAATACCAATTCAAGGGCCTCAAAGGGAAAGTAACAACCTATCCTAGCAGATTTTGAAGTGATTTTTCAATGTCATCCTTCTATCTAGGGCAAAAATACTTTTGGATCACACAATAAATTAGGAGATCAAAAGACCAAATGACTCTCTAGCCAAAACAAAAGAGGGGGTCTCCATTTTAGAATGGGGCATGTGTGCAAAGCAAAGTCTATACATGACGACGAGGTTGTAACATATTATCCGACGCTTGGCTAGTGGAATCACTCCATGATTTCTCTAATTTGATGTTGATTTTGATGTTATCTTATCTTGCTAACAACACTTTAACAATACTGCTGCTACACGCACTTTGTTTATCATGGCTATCGCCTTGCTTGGCTCTTTCATTTAGTTGATCATATGCATTGTTGTTTATCATGATTATTTGGACACTAACACTTTTCTTGCAGGGATGTGTTTGTGGGAATATTTGGTGATCATAAAGTACATGTCACCTCTGGGGGGCATGGGCTTTACAAGAGCTCATGTTCCCTTATGTATTTTCTTCCTACCTTAACGTGCTTGATATCAGTACGTGATATCAACCACCTTAAGGTGGGGGCATATATAAGTTAAGTTATCTACTTTAGATGATAGTAAAGCGTGTTTGAACAATATGAAAATCAATCAAAATCATTTAAGCCCTCTGCAAAGGCGGGATATCAACTATATCCTTTTATCTTAATCCCTCATTGCAAGGCGAGGATGGTGTATTTCTCAAAGAGATTGCATTATCTTGTCATTTTCAAAAGTCCTCATCACGAGGCGGGGAGCGGTTCTGTGACTAACTCAACCCTTAAGTGTGTTTTTGACGGTTGTTGTGGAGAAGCCCAATCATTGGTGTGTACCTATAATGTGCTTTAGATTGTGACAAATCTAGCAATAGTTTCACTCCATTGCTTGTCTGCCATGTTTTTTTCGTGTCTTCAGCATGTGTGTGTATGGTGTGTTTGTTCTCAAAGTGTAAGACCGGTGGCGATGAGCTCCTCTACACTTTGGGATTTGTTTGGTGTGTTTGTTATCAAGGTGCAAGACTGGTGGTGAACAACTCCTCTACACCTTGGGATTTTGTTTAGCGTGTCTATTCTCAAAAAGTGCAAGACCGGTGGTGAATAGCTCCTCTACATGTTTTGGGATTTGTTTGTTTACTTTCCTTGTACATGCATCTTGCATTTCATTTGGGAAAATCAAGTCTTCAATGCTGTATTCTCCGTATTTTGCGTGACTGTAACTGTCTTCTCCATGCTTTGCATGCCTATTATTGTCTTCAATGTGTTTGGCATGTCTTCTCCGTGCTTGGCGTGTTTGTTGACCTTACTTTAATGCATGTATTGGCCTTGTGTTTAATATATACATTAAAGTTGGGGCTAAATGTTATGTCAGAAAAATGCACCCTTGGGGGTTTTTTCCTTTAAGGTTTAGCTCCCAGGTACTTAGATTACATTTAGAGCATTTTGCATGATAATTCAGAATCTTGATGAGAAAATCCTTGGGTCTTGTGACAAATGGGACCTAAGGGGGTCTATTTTGATGATGTCAAAACAAAGATAGGGGGTGGACAAGGGCACTAGCACCCTAGACCAACCTTATTTTGGGTCTGCCCTAATTTCAAATGTCGGGTTTGTGACCGTTATTTGGTTTCCAGGCTGACATCATAAGTTTCAAATACGAAATTCTTGGCGGGAATCTTAGTAGTTGCATATATAAGCATGTTTAGGTTATCATTTGCAAAGGAGATGGATAGTGTGATTCATGAGCCTATGTTAAAGTGATCAAGGCATTCATTGTGTTGCAGAGCATAGCATTGTTATTGTGTTTGTTTTTTCTCCTCTTCATGGCATTGAAGAGCATCTTACTTCCATGAGAGCTTCATCATCAAGGTGACATTTATTGTCTTTTATCATCATTATCATTTGGATTTTTGCCTCTATCCCACAAGGATACGTACTCTCTCTATGACAACGGTGTTCGAAAGACTTGAATGTCTCTCCAGGGCTTGACTGAGGCAAGCCTCTAAACACCACAACCCCCTCCCACACTCCTTGTGATTGGAGGTTACAGGTATCAGATCTGGAGGAATGGAGTTGTAGGGAAGATAGGGATACATTGAAGATTCAGGATTCGAAAAGAAGCGAACATTGTGTGGGATTTCGGGACAAGGGCGCCATCACCATTGTCCTCGACTCTTCTATTTTCTAGACTGCAAAAAATAGTGAGTTAAGGTTCTCTGACCTTTGTCTAATTCCTGTGGCATTTGCCATAATTCATAGATTTGATTACTATTTTCCTTAAATTAGGGTTTCAAGAGCATTAAAGCATTAATTGGCAACCTTGTGTGATAACTTCTGAATTTCCCAACAAAAAACTAAGTGGCAACTTAAATCTGATAGTTGAATCTCCTCTCGATAGGAGAAGCACTCGGTTGAAAAGCCCTTAGAATGTTTTGTGGAAAGGAGGATTCAAACTAAAACAACAACCCCATCATCTCCCTTTTCATATAAAACACCTTTTTGAGTTTCTTGATCTCATCTAGGGCACACAAGAGTTCAACTTCAATATCAATTTCGCATTCATCTTCATCATACTCCTGTTCATATTCACTCATAATGTGGCCTCCTTCTTTGTCAACATTCTCAACTACAAAATCATCTTCAATCACCAAACTGTCCTCTTTATCAAATATATCACATGATTTGTTTGAGGCTGGTTGATTAACTTTTTGCTTGACATTTTTCCTTCCCCTATTTCTTTTACACTTTCCCATAGTATTCCACTTCTAGAATCTACCCAAGTCTATTAGACTCCTCCAGGGAATGTGCAACTCTGATACCAATTGTAGGAATATTACAAATCACTAAGGGGGGTGAATTAGTGACCTGATAAAACTAATTTATTCATCATGCCTTATTCATCATCCCAATATGAATGCAATTAACATCAACATACCAAAAATATAGAGAACAACATAATCATAAAACCATAACACAAATGTTTAAAGTGGAAAACCCTATCCAAGGAAAAACCACTATCCAACCTCACCAAATCTTCATTAGGTCTCACTAACCAAAATCTCACTGATTACATACAAGCCTCACTGGTTAGGATCTCACTAATCACATACAAGCCTCACTAGCTAGGATCTAACTGATCACATACAAGCCTCACTGGCTAGGATCTCACTGATCACATACAACTCCAATCTCAAAACATGAAGATAAACATAGAGTACTAATCTATTTACATTAAAAACCAAAGGTTATAAATGAGTTTTGTAACACTTACACAAACACCTTATCTCTCCTAGATTGGCACAAAGAACAATGCTTCATAATACATCCAATCATAGAATTGCATGGCATCATAGGACAATATAAGGACTCCTGGTTACAATGACATCATGAACAAACACATCTGAATTCAAGACACATTTATACTCATACCAATCATCTTCTTCATTATACAATCCTTCATGTTTCTGTCATAGACACATTACATCATCATCAAAAAATAAGAAAGGATATATATGATCTGAACACCATCATTGCTCTCTGTAAAAAACAAATTGATATAACATATTAGAATATCATCAAAAAACAATAAAAGACATTTGATTTGAATATCTTCATTGTTCTTTCCATTTTCATCAAGACTCAAAGTTAGTTCCTGCAAAAATACACTGCCTAACAAATTTAGAGCAAACAAGAGTCCTCTACAAATTATATCATTCTAGTCTTCATTCCATTCCATCTGACACTAAAATATAATTATGTAATAAACTCCTTATTCAAAAACCAATTACATATAGATTACCTCATCACTTGCATACTGTCTGATCTCTGTCATCAAGAAGAATGTCTGTCGGCAGATTGATTTCCAACATTCTCTATATAACCTTTTCACATTCTTTTATATTCTGCCTTATAGCACAGAGGACTCAAACCTCCTCACATCAAAAAATACATTCTTCATCTTCTATATCTTTTCTCTATCATGGATCACACTCAAAAACTAACTTTTCATGACCCTCGAACATACCCTTAATTAGGATTTCATTCAAAAAACTGAAATAAAAGAAACAATTAAGAAACTAATAAAACTATTCATTCACATAAGAATGTCCAAATGGCTGTCAAATTTTTTCCACCAGGACGAGCCGTTGAGATTTGCAAATGATTTAAACATGAGCCCTTGATGACCTTTTCGTGCCCTGAAGATTTCTCACAAACCACCGTTGATTTTCTTTTTGCATTGTTCATATTAGAACATACCAATGAGAGCTAGTTTACCTAGGTAGATAGGACCAGTCAGAATATGACATAAGACCCTTAAGTTTATAACTTAAGTGACTTGTTAACCTCTGATTACAAGTCACCCTTAAAACATAAAAAAATTGCCTGTCATGAAGTACTTAATAACTCTTACTTTAGGGTTTATACAATTAAGACTAAGGGTTTTAGGTCTTGAAAACTAGGTCTTTGAGATTTAATAACCCTAACTACAAAAATTACCAACTGACATAACATAATATAGACCCTAACTATTATCACACAACCTTCATTATAGACAATCAAAGATAAAGACTTTTGAGACCTTAGGGTTCTTAGGATAAAATGAACTCAAACAATGAAAGGACCTTAATTAGATTCAAAACCTCATGAACCCAAAAACATGTGGTTTTACTATAACCTCTGCTATTCACCATATGTAGACATTGACAAAGAAGATGGGCTATGATAAGTGTGAGTCATTAGGGTTTATAACCTTGACATGAAAGACCCATGAATTGCACCAACTCTATGCTATCGACCTATGCATCGTGATCATTAAACAATGAACTCCATATTGATATCAATGATAAACTCCTATCATTGCAACTTTGATTAGTTTGCATCAATACCTTAATAAAGGCATCACACAATCACCACACCATATCATATCATGAACAACAACTTCATACCATGAGGCATCTTCAATGACAAATCCTTCAATAACAAATCTTTGACATCATCGACAAACTCCAACTCACATCATGAGATCTCACACCTATCTGAGGGCATTTCCAATTCAATTGTGATGAAGAATGATGATCAACCAACTGACTGGAGCAACTCCTAGATGAGGATCAACACTGACATTGGTCTGAAGCAACTCCCACTTTGACACAACTCCATAATCACAATACATATATCCAAGTATAAGCTGATGATACTAAGATGATCCAACTTACAACATCTACATATAATGATAATCCAACTCAAATGAAGAATCAACCAATCACACTTGACAAGTATCATGTCCAACCAATCACACCCTGACAACCAATCACACCACTGTGATCTCTCAACACCATTGATCAACTAGGACGAATAACAAGGTGAATCATGAACTCATGAACAACAAGGTGAAGTATGAACTCCTGTATCATGAAGCATGGAAAACACCATCAACCCAAACAACACTACACTGCAACAATCACACTTTTGACATCAATGCCAAACAAGTCAACATGAGGTTCAAGAAAGCATTCAGGTCATGTGGTTTGATCTCAGGTAGCATAATGATGCAATGGTTTAAGATCTTTCTAAAAACAACCTCTATGGGTTCTCCCAAATTTAAAAATTTCCGTCTAGGCCTTAATCTAGGGTAGGCTTATTTTTGGGAAGAGTAGTTGTTACCTTCTGTCGGGATGGTGTTTGGAGTGCCAATGGAGGATTTTGTACATTTTACACTAGTCTAGAGTCAGTTACGCCATTGTTGACAATATTCTTATTCTTAGACCAAAATCAAGATTTGTCATTAGCTTGATTGTTACTAGTCTTTGTTGTCTTTGAAGATTTTGATGAGTCCTTTTGTTATGAGAGCTTTCTCTATTGGTATGCATTTATCCAAAATCTCTTCAAAGTTATCGACACATTGCATTTGTAAGTTGAATGCCATCTTAAAATTTAAATTTTGCATGAAGATATTGACATGTTGTTTCTAGGGAATAGTATGAGGGGCCTTACTAGCAAGATTTCTCCAACATTGTACAAAAGGGACTATTGATTCACCATTTCTTTGTTTAGTGTTGCAAAGGTCAGCCATAGTCATCTCATGTTCAATGTCAAATGAAAAGTGATTGATAAATTTATCAGCAACTTCTTTGAATGTTTTAATGCCATGAGGGAGTTGAGAAAACAATTCAGTGGTGGGTCCTCCCAAACTATGAGGAAAAAGTCTCATCAAATAAGTTTTGTCATGAGCTATGTCCATGCAAGCTAGATAGAACTCTCTTAGTTGGTCTCTAGAATCACCCTTTCCTCTATACTTAAAAAACTTTGGTACTTCAAAATATGGAGAAAGGGGGTCATAACTATAGATTTGTCATATGGATATGGATAAACTTCTTCAAAAGTATACCTCTTCTTTTGGTTGGATTTTTACATGTCATCGAACATTTGCCTCATAAGTGTTTGCATGTCAAATGTCTGATTGGGTGTTGTGGAAGATGGATTAGTTGAAGATTGTTGGTGATGTTGGGGGGTTTGTGGTTGCAGTTGTGTTTATATTTGTGTTTGTTGTTGGGATTGTGTTTGTTGAGCGGCTAGGAGTTGATGTATGAGGACTTGTTGTTGTATGATTTGTTGAGAGTCAGGGGTATTTGGATTTTGAACATGGGATGATGAGGATTGAGTTTGGACTTGTGAGTTTTGAGGCATGGAGACATTATCTTGGGTATGAACACGTGACATAGTGGAGAATGTGTAGATTGGATTGGATACTTGGGTGGTAAGTGGTGAAATGTCTATGCCACTTGTAGGTGGAATGATGGAATTAACTCATGGATTAGACATAGGTATAAATGTCATGTTTGGAGAGGTGCATGTGTTGATGCGAGGAAGATGTGAGGTCATAAGGATAGATGATGTAGAGACGATGGATATCCTAAGACCGTGTGATGTAAGGATGTTTGATATCATAGATATGTCTTGATCACTTGATGGAGGTATGACATCGGTTGTGTTTCAGGGAATGGACATAGACATGCTAGAAATAGGTTGCGAGACACCTATAGAAGAAATAGGTTGAGTGGTAAATGTGTTGATGTTAAGATTTCACATGAAATTTAAGGTTTTATCAACATGTGGTTGAGAAGATTCCCCTAATGTGTTAACAACTTGAAGAGGATTCCCTTGAAGGAGCAAAGTGGACACATTAAAATCTTGAGGTAACTTGACTCCTATATGATGTAACTTTTCAAAATAAGCTTGAGGATTCTTGGTAATTATGTGATCGACTAATATGTGATTATTTAGTTTCCTCCATAAAACTGTGCACTCTATCATCATAATTGAGAGACTCATAGCTAGAATTACTAGGACTTTGAGGCTCTTGGATAGAATTTTCGTACTCTTGAGTGTATATAGGATTTGATGATGGATTGAGAATGTCCTTATAAGCATAAGGTATGAAAATGTTGGTTGGTATCCCAAATTGAGGACAAAATCCATGGGTAATGTTGGATGGCATAGCCCCTTTTCCATGAGAAGTGGACTCTAGATGAGAGTGTTGTGAAAACTCTTGATGTAGTTGTAAAGGGGGATCTTGTTGGGATTCTTGATGGACCTCATGATGGACTTGTTGGATTTGATGAGACTCTTGTAAAGGTTATTGATGTGATTCCATGATTCTCTTTGTTTGTGACCTTGTAACGGGCATGAATATGATTGGTCTTAGAATGAAAAGATGGTGTTTGTGAATAGGGTCTTAATTTGTCAAGACTTTGTACCACAAGATATGTTAAAGATATGATGATGTGATAAAAAGATGTGGGACACAATGATGATTAAAGATATGGATAAAATGACAACCAAGATATTGATATGAGATGACAACCAAGATAATGATGCGATGCTAACCAAGATAATGATATGATACTATTGATAACAATCCAAGGTAATGACAAGGATGACACCAAGGAGAAATTGATGATATGGAGATTTTTGGAGAGACAGTTGCCATTGCACCAAAAGATCAACCTGTTAATGCCTGATACAATCATTGGAGTTAATGAATCCACGGGAGGCAGTTAAGCCTTCTCACAAACCCAAGTGCTGCACTACACAACACAAGGAGACCAAGGGCACACACCTTGCAACAACCCCCTAGTGCAAGCGAGGGGTTCGAACCTGTGACCCAGGCTCTGATACTAATTGTTGGAAAGATGGTTGTCGTTGCACCAAAAGATTGACCTATTAATGCCCAATACAACTGCCAGAGTTAATGAATCCATGGGAGGTGGTTAAGCCTTGTCGTGAACTTGAGCACTATGTTGTACACCACAAGGGGACCAAGGGCGTACACCTTATAGTAGAGATGATATTATTAAGATGATAAGGTCAATACCAAAGATTGGATGATAACACGAAAGTAGCTCAAGATACGCCTAGATATTTTGTCATGGATATTGGATGGGATTATCCTCACTACTTAGGGTTGACAAATGCCTAAGCAAAAGGAAGAAAGATCATAAAATCTTCTACTTGGGGTAGACAAGAGCCCAAGTAAAAGATAGGATAAGACTCACCAACTCAATAATAGTCTAATCTCCTAAGTTGGAAATCTTTCAAAGATAAAATGACAAAAAGATCTAGACAAGATTCAAGCAAACTTTGGATTTTGATTGATGATTTTGATTGTTGGATTTGGTTGATTGATAAAAGGATTTGATTGATTGATAGGTATCTTGGTTGACAAATGACTGAAATAATGATAGATGTATGTGGACAGATGATAGGGAAAGGGATAATTATGCGATTAATGGAAGTAATGAGTGAATAGACCAAAAGACTCTAACCAAGAAATGGATGAATGAATATGTTGATGGATGAGTGACAAAGCTTGACAAAGTTCAGACCCTAAAAGCTAAAATATGAAGCCAAGAACAACAAGGTAATCACAAGTCCAAAACCAAGGCTTAAAGGGATGAATGGATTATAAATGAAAACATAAAACCTTATGGAATGAGAAAATATCTTGAATGAACCAGGTAAATTAGAAAATAGGTTTGTTGTAGGCTATTGATTCACCCTACAATATGATCTGAAGTCTAAAATTTTAGTTTTTGGATGACGGTTTGAGTTCCAACACAGGCACTTAGTTATAAGCCATAGGTGTACTGATAGTGACTATAGGTGTATTGACCAAGACCAAGAACACATTGATAATAACCAAAGGCATGCTATTATAGTCACAGGTGTGTAATTATTCTAATTCACTATTTTGCAACTAGTTGGTAAAATTTTGGCAAGAAATACAATCACAAAAACACATTGGTTGAATGATAACTTATCAAGGGAAATGATGCAAATTGTTTCAAGGCTAACAATGGCTCATACAGGTTTTGTACAATGAAGACACACCAAATATATCAACAAACCTAGAACTATTCAAGTAGGAGTATCATATCTTGTGGACTCACTCAGGTGTGACTTCAACCCCCACTATTTAGATAATAACAAGTTCCATCCCCTTGATACCATCTATCATTGCTTGGATAAGTAGGGAATGCAAGATCATGTACCACCTTACACCCCTTACTTTGGAGACAAAAGTCTTTCCCAAAGTGTATTCAATCTCAACCAATGAAGGTACAAGCGTGAGCTCTTTTCCTTCATGCGATTGCGATGCACCAAAGGATATGATGGTCGAAGGTCTTATCTAGGATAAACAAGACTTCTAGGGGGTGTCCCAATATACACAAGGTACAAGGGATGAATTCATGAATGAGTGTGTCCCTATCCAACCAAGTTCTAACCAACACAAGTGTTCGCAGACCGAGGGTCTTGGGGTCTTTACAAGGGGAGAGAGGGTCCCTCCTTTGAAGTGAGTCTTTTGATTCTCACCACATTTATATATCACATCAGAACACATGGTTGAGTTCATCCCTTGGAGTTGTGTGTCTCCAAGTAGGCCTCCTATGGGAAAGATTTTACTTGGTGCTTTTGATCTCCAAGATCGCATAAAGAGCAAGGAGAGAACATACACACAATTAGTAAATATTGGGATACAAAGAGAAGAAATGTGTGGATTTTTATCTCCAAGATCACACGAAGTGCAAGGAGAGAACATAGACCAACACACAAGTTCAAAGACATGACAAACAAAAGTTCATTTACCGACTAATCTACTTTAGTATCTAAATTAGTGGAAAAATAAGATCTTTGACAAGTGGGGCTGCAACAAAATTCTTGTAGTTTGAAATATGATCTTTGATAAGTGGAAAACAAGTTGCACAAAAGAGTTAGACCTTAAGACAAATCAAATTGTTAGCCAAAATGGAAAATCAACCAAGAGCATGGAAATATAGTCAAAGGCGCACAAACAAAGATAAAAAAATTAGAAAACTAAATAGTTATACCTGCTATTACCTTTCTATGTAGGTGCACCGGTAGAGACCAAAGGCACACTATTACAGACTAGAGGAACACTATTACAGGCCACAGGTGCGCTATTACAGACATTTCTATATCCCTAAAAACTTGTCAAAATAGAATATCAGACCTAGTAAAAATTAGAAAGTGATTGACAAAGACTGATCCAAAGGTTCTGATTGTCAGATCTAATCTAGCAAAAGGTGCAAACTATCACATAGACCAAAGGTGTGCCATTTTGAGCCACATGCTCATATCTGTAAAAAGTACCTAAAAAATCTAAAATAAAACCTAATTCAACCCTACAAAACATAAATTAGATGATTGGAAATGAAGACCTAAGGGTTAACAAGCTATAGAAACTAGATCCTATCAAAAAACCCTAAAAATTATAACTAATTTACAACAAAACACAAGTTAGGCTAAACTCACAAACAGAGGCGCATCAACAGTGACCATAGGCGCACCGACAGAGACCAAAAGCATGCTGCCTGCTGATGTAGGTGCACCGACTTGAACCACCAATGCATATCTTCAATCAAAAGCATGTTTATGTACCTGCAACACAAAAATGATGGAATTTCCTCCAATAAAAGATGATAAAAGTGACAGGGGTCCCACCGGGCGTGCCAAAAATGTATGCAAAAATTTAACCCAAGGACTATGGAAGATAATGCAAGTAAATCAAAACCCTCTCCTTAAATCAAACCCTCACACTTAGATAGAACATAGTAGAATGCACCCTAATTCTACTAGCTTTGTTCTATAGATAAAATATGCATTGTGGACTGCCTATAAACCTAGCATAATCTAGGTATGAAAAGCTATAATGAAGATAGTGAAGATGATCAAAATAACATGTACTTGCATATGATAGATGATCTTCATGTGATGTGAGAGACTTAATTTATAGAAGGTTGAATGATGAATGGATGGTTAAGATTAAATCATGAATAATGTGATGTGGAGGGCTAGGATTAAAAGGTAATTAAATAAGTGGGATAGTGTGACAAAACACTTAATAACGGTTGTAGCGTGACAAAGGTTATAATTAAAAAAAACTTAAATTATGAGAGAGGGACAAGTGTGAGGATAGGAATAAAGGTGAGGGCTAATTTAAATAAATAATTTATTTATTTAAATTAGAGGAAAGGTGGGAATTAATCAAATAAATATAATTTATTTAATTAATTGACTAATGGGATAAATATGATTGGAATGGGATTAAGAGGGAATTAGTTAAATAAATATGATTTATTTAACTAATTAGGTGATGGAGGGATTTTGTAAAGGTCATAGGACAAAATGTGTCATAAGATGTCTCAAGTCATGTATCGACAAGGTGATGTTGTAAGACATGTCAATTTTAGGTGTCTAAAGAAAGAACCCATGTGCAAAGATAAAGATGACACTTTATAATTTATGTGTTCGTGATACATGTTTATACTTCCATAGGAGTTTTATAGTTTCTAAAAGGATCACAATGTTGAAAGTAGAGTTTTTACCTAGAATGAGAATAAAATAAGTGTAACATACCTCATTCCCAACCCTTTTGAATAAAATGTTTTAATAAACATATATTAATATGTATTTCAAATGTTGATAGTGTTAGATAGAAAAGAGAGACTAGCCCAAGAGATTAAACTAGGTCAAACACTGTTCTATCCAACATTAGAACACAAGTTGATCTTGGCTTCTACCCAAGAAGGAGAGCCAAACTACAAGGGCTTTGTCTCTTTGTTGTATAGAGGAGAATCAACCAAATCCAACCAATCAAGCTAAGGCAAAGTAGAAACCCTAGTTAAGCAAGATCAGAGCATAACAAACTATCAAAAATAGATATAGACAATCTGAAAGCATAGAAGAGACCAGTGGATAGAGAAGAACCTAGATCCAAACTTGGGAGCTCAAAGGATGAGGGCACTTGGGTGCCCTAGACACTAATTAGGGTTTTTCAGAATGTTAAACTTTCTGTGACTTCTCCCTTCTGTGTTCCTACTCCCTGTAACTTGTTTTCTGCAAATTCTTCTGAAGACTACCTGCACACACACAAGAAGGAAAATGGTTGGGTGCTATTTAGGAGCTTGCCTAAGTCAAGCTCCATGAATGGTGTTTCCACCTCCACAATAGCAATGATGAGAGATAAAGAGTACGTGCCCTAGGAGGACAAAGGCAAATTTGAAGTAGAATGGAATGCTAGAACAAAGCATGAAGGAAAGAAGTCACCATGAGCATGGAAACCCTAGAATGCTTGATGCGACATCACAACTTGACTCAAGAAGTTGGTGTAGCCCAAAGAAGTAGAAAGATCTTCACAAGACCTACAATAAGCTAGTGCTACAACAATAATCCACCATATAGAGCTTTAGAGAAGAGTAGAGAGTATGAGAGAGAATAAGAGAGCTAGAATCCTTCAAGAAGTTAGAGATAGCTTAGAGATGTTCAAATGAATAAACTAACTTGCTTTTGTATGTATTCCCGCTCACAAATGACAAATAAAACCAAATGGTGTCAACATGAAGAACCCCTTAAGATGTCTTAAATCGGCATACCTTTAAATTAGGTTAGGGATAAATGAGGGACCGGGGCGCTTGGGCGCCCTTGTCCTTTAGCCCCAAAAACCTTGGCATAAGTCTCTTTAAGTGTACTTAGGTCAGTCTCATTGTTATTTTATCAGGTCTTATCATCGGGATCTAGATTTAGTCATTTAATATTCAAAAAGGTGTTAAATAGGTCTTGATTAACAAGTGTAAACATTTTAGGTCCACCCAGGTGCTAAACTAGGTGTAAAATGCTAGTGTACATGTTTTACGATGTAACATTTAGCCCCCACTTTAGCATGGGTACGAACTTATGTTCAAACTCACACTAAAGTATGGAGAAGACAAATTTCAAACACAACAAACATAGAAACCGTATAATGTCATCAAAATTGAGGGGTGATCAAACCCCCAAGTTTAGGATTCTAGGAGTCTATATATGAAGACACGTGACATAATTCACTCATATATGAATCACTTAGATAACATAAGATAAGACAAGACATACACAAGGTATACACTTGAGCAATCACAATGTATACACACAATACACAAAGTATACATGCTTGACACAAAGCATACACATAATGCACAAAGTATACATAGAATACACATGAAACACACATGGAATACATGTAAAACACTCAAGGAGAATACATATTGAATATGTAGAGAGAAAGCACTTGCGAGGCATGCACGAGGCATGAAGAATATATAGAGAATAAGAATATATGAGGAGAATACACACATCATACATCAATCACAAGAAACACATAACAAAAGACCCTGAGTCAGCATGACAAAGGAGACCTCAATCTAAATGTTGTCTCCATCAACATGTATCATTCCCCAAGATGCAATAAGAAGAATGCTAAGGGGTTAGTTATAAACGAGAAGTAGAAGAGGATACAATCATATCATACACATAATCCACATTAAGAAAAGTGTTTCCACTTAAGGGAATACACAAACTACCTTCCACAAAAGGATTTACACAAAGTCTTGTAGAATAAGAAGGCAAAGTGACCTTACTACCAAACTCTAGTTGGTGGCACAACCCTTCTCCCAAACATGCAAGGAGCTTCGACTCAGGAAAACAAGATAGACTCAAGATCTTGCTTCCAATCTTACCATGATCCTTTCCAAGGGAGCGTAGTAACAAAGATAATCAACAAGTGTTTAGATATAATAATGAGAGCAAGGCCCATAGCATGATATATGCCCCATCTTAAAGTGATTGCTAAGTCCATCGAGGAGCAACTACCTTTAAGGTAGAGTGAGGAAGAAATATAAGACAAGCACGAGAGATTTGTAAAAGCACATGCCCAAATGATATGTGTTCTCAAAAGCTACATCGTGACAAGGGGTTGCCCCCAGGATGAACAAAACAAGGCAATGCTTATATGCATGATACATAATGGATTGTGTAGTCATGGTATGATGCTGAGCATTGCAACAAGGTAACATACATAAAACATCATAAGTACAAAGATGACAAAGGAAAGATCACATGAAAGTAGAGTAAAAATCAATTGAATCAACATGAAAGGATGCTAAATCATCCAAGAAAAATAACATAATTGTACATCATGACATATAGAAGAATGAAGATACACATAGAGGAATGACACAACACATTCTTACTCCTTGTACCTTTGTGCTAACAAGGGTGCCAAGGGAGAACTAAAAATAAACAAAACATCACAATATGGGGATAACAATACATACAAGCATAACATAAATGAGAAGAAGGGACCACTCTTGTGAGTTGGCCTATAACAAATTATCCTTCCCCAACTTGATTACTATAAAATGGATGGAGGACAAGGTGCTCTAGGGACTACATCATGCATGGTAAGGAGTGATAGATCTAATCCTTGTTTGAAGTTATTAAATTTTGTCACCCAAGAGTTGATATTCTTTAGTGGAATGAACAAGTGCTCGATGATATGCACAATAATGAGGTATTGAATAATTATTTTGTTGAATATTTTTGTGTTTTAGAGTAGGAAGAGTGATTAAGTGGTCTTTGAGTAGACTGAACAAAATACACTCTTGTTGAGATAGAAGAGAAGATATAGGGAGAGTAGGAATAAACCCTTTTTGTTGTGAACATGGTGGAAAGAATGTAGGAGAAGTTTCGAAACCTAAACCTACTTTCGACACGTACGGTGTTGGTTCCACAGGTTCCTTAATTCCTTGTTATTTGTATCCTAGCCCATTTCCATTTTATCCTTGTCTTGAAAGAATTTTGAATCCACGTCCATAATGCTTCTCCAAATCTGAAGGAAGAGGATGCTAGATTTAGGGCACACAACTGAGATGGGGCAACATAATAGAAGATCAACCATGAAAGTATAATGCAACAAATCAAGAGCAGAAACACATCAACACATGAGACACCAAGATTTTGACGTGGAAAACCTGGTTAAGGGAAAAACAACAGGGTGATTAACCCAAGAATGCATTCTCTATTAGAAGAATAGAAAGAACAAAATAGCACATGACAATTAGGGCTCACTGCTCGAGCACATTACTCACAAGAGGCTCACTACCTACAAGAGACACACTGTCTACAAAAGAATAAGTATCACATACTTGAACTAGTAAATAGCATCTTCACCATGCTTGAGTCAGTTCCATTTAAGCCCAAACCTTCTGCTCTGTTTTTCGCTCTCTTCCTTACTACCACATCCTCATCACCGCAAGCCACACCTTGAAATGACTTTGCAATCCCTTATTTATACACGACATCAACTTAGGAATAAACATCTAAGTCAGCAAACATCCACAAGAACATCTGCAAGATGTATTCTTCATCTGGTCAGCCAGTCACAGAAAGAACACCTTCATCCAAAAGTATTTCTTCAATTTCAGGCTCCAACTCTAATGCGGACCATCAACACAAACTGATCATAACCCAAGGACCTCCACAAGCTTGCCTAAATCACCAAGAACATCCACACTTCCTCTACTTACTAAAATCCTTCTCTCCTTCATCCGGAACCTCAAGAACACAGTCTACCATTACTGTCACAAAGGAATAGATGCTTGCAGACCTTTAAACCATGAACCAATTGAGTTGACACATCATAAGGACTTCCCAAATACTCTTTCAAATCTGCAGAAAAGCACAATGCATTTTCAGACCTCACCAGACCTTTCTGTAACACTCTGTCACCTTTGAACATCTACCAGAACTGGTTCTACTTGAGCGATTCACAACTTCTTCATATCTTCATGTGGACCTCTAAAATCTCTATTGAAACATATTAAGACTCATATCTTTGAACCCTTTAATCCGCATCCTCTAATCCTCAACCTGTCTTGGACTTTTTACCTTATGATATCACTGTTCTTCACTGTTCCTGATTGAGACTAATTTTCTCAATATCCTCAGCACATAACTTATTCAATCCTTATCATTAATGCAACAGGAGTATGTTGACATCAATGACAACACCGATTAGGCCCATAATTGCAACAATCTCCTCCTTTGTCATTGATGGCAACATATGATGTGAAAAATTGGTTTAACCATCAAGATAAGAACTTCTCCAAGAACGTTTCCTTACTGTCACAACTTCCCCTATCAACAACAACCATTCACATGTCTTCTCTCCCTTAACTACTCCCCCTTTGATTAGCAACCACTTGTTTCTCACATGTCTTCTCTCCCCCTTTGACATCAATGGCAAAGGGCACATACTTACAATTCTATCACTTCAGAGTCATATCTGTTGCTCCCCCTAAGTAGTAGCTCCCCATCATCAATCCGAACCACAAGATGTGACTGTGATATGTACCGGACTGATGCACCTCAGTGCACCTTAGTTCATCACTGAAGGGGCAATAACCCCTAATTTATCCCTTAGAAACTCAAAAGAGTCCTTAGGCAGAGGTTTAGTAAAGATGTCTGCAATCTGATCCTTGGAAGGCACAAACTCCAATCTGACTTCTTTCTTGTTTACTTGCTCTCTCAAAAAATGAAACTTGACGGATATGTGTTTGGTCATTGAGTGTAGCACTAGATTCTTGGATATGTTTATTGCACTTGAATTATCACAGAAAATTGTGATAGGCTCCTCATACTCCACTTTGATATCTCTTAACATCTGCTTCATCCACAACACTTGAGTGCAACTACCTGCTACTGCTATATATTTTGCTTCAGTTGTAGATAAAGATATTGCCTCTTGTTTCTTGCTAAGCCAAAAAACCAATCTCTTTCCCAGAAAGAATGCTCCACCGCTGGTACTCTTCCGATCATCCACATCTCCTGCCCAATCTGCATCTGTATATGCATGAAGAGAGAAATCATGATTTCTAGGATACCATAGACCATACTCAACTGTCCCTTTTAGATACCTAAAAATCCTCTTGATTGCCATGACATGAGCTTCCCTAGGATCAGCCTGGAATCTAACAACAAGACCAATGGCTTGCATAATGTCTGGTCTAGTTTGAGTGAGGTACAACAATCCTCCAATCATTGATCTATATTTTGTTTGATCTGTCCTAGGAGAGTCATCATCTTTGCTCAACTTACATCCAGTTGCCATGGGAGTGTTCATTTGATTTGAATCTTCCATCCCAAATTTCTTAAACAATTCTTTTGCATATTTGGTCTGAGAAATGAAGATACCTTTCTTTGTTTGAGTTATTTGCAAACCCAAGAAGAAACTCATTTCACCAAGCATGGACATCTCAAACTCACTTTTCATTTGATTTGCAAAAGTTTTACACATATTATCTCTTCCTCCAAAAATGATATCATCAACAAACACTTCAACACCTAAGATGTTTTCATGATCAATTTTGAAATATAAATTATTGTCAGCAGTACCTTTGTTGAAACCAATCTTCAAGAGATGTTTATCTAGTCTTTCATACCAGGGTCTTGGGACTTGCTTTAGTCCATATAGTGCCTTTTTCAACTTGCAGACCATGTCACTATTTTCAGATAGTTGAAATCCATCTAGTTGCTCAATGTACACTTCTTCTTCCAAGTCACCATTCAGGAAGGCAGATTTGACATCCATCTGATATATCTTGAAATCTTTGAAGGCAGCATATGCAAGAAATAATCTGACTGCTTCAATTCTTGCCACCAGAGAAAAAGTTTCTTCAAAATCAACTCCTTCTATTTGAGAGTAACCTTTGCAAACTAATCTGGCCTTATTTCTGATTACTTCACTGACTTCATTCAATTTGTTCCGGAAGACCCATTTGGTTCCAATCACATTCTTGTTTCTAGGTCTAGGAATAAGATCCCAAGTGTGATTTTTCACAATTTGCATCAGTTCTTCCTCCATGGCTTTTGACCAATTTTCCTCATTGCAAGCTTCATTCACTGACTTAGGTTCAATCTTTAAAATCAAACAATACTCTTCTAAATCTTGAGCAATTCTCCTTCTAGTTTGCACACCTTTGTTTTTGTCACCTATGATCTAATCTTCAGAGTGGTTCAGTCTTACATACCTTGGAACTTTGGGAGTTTCTTGCATTTCTTCTTCTTGATCAGGCTCATTCAGACCTATCTCTTCTTCCTGATTTACTGGATTAGTTTCAATCTAACTTTCAGAAGAGGATTGAACTCCTTGAACCAGAACACCATTCTAATCATCTTCATCATATTCATAAAACCTTGAGGATTTCTCTATTCCCTCATCAACCTTCACATTTGTACTTTCTATCATTTTTCTTAGTCTCTTGTTATAACACCGGTATGCTTTGCTTTGAGTAGAATAACCCAAGAATATTCCTTCATCACTTTTAGCATCAAACTTTCCTAGATCTTCATCTCTTTTGATGTAACATTTGCTACCAAAGACTCTGAAATATCTTACAGTAGAAGTAATGCCAAACCAAAGTTCATAAGGGGTCTTACCGGTATTGCTTCTGATTTCAACTCGATTGAGAGTATAGACTGCAGTGCTGACAACTTCTCACCAATAGATCTGAGGAACATTTGCTTCCATCATCATGGTCCTAGATTCTTCCTCGATGGTCCAGTTCTTTCTCTCAACTACTCCATTTTGTTGTGGAGTCCTGGGAGCAGACAACTGTCTCTTTATTCCATGTTTCTCACAGAAATCTATAAACTCACCGGATGTGAACTCTCCACCTCTATTAGACCTTAGACATTTCAATTTCAATCCGGTCTCATTTTCCACCATAGCTTTGAATATTTTGAATTTCTCAAGAGCTTCTAACTTCTCTTTCAGAAAGGTTACCCACATCATCCAGGAATAGTCATCAATTAGCAACATGAAGTATCTATCACCTTGCACACTCCTGATTCTTGCTAGACCACATAAGTCAGTATGAAGCAAGTCTAATAATCTGGTAGAAGATTGTTCCTTGCTTTTGAATGAGATTCTTCTTTGTTTTCCCAACTAACATTCTTTGCACAAACTATTTGTAGGTTTTACCAATTTTGGAAGATCTCTTACAGCCTGAGTATTACTTATCTTGATGATATTATCAAAATTTACATGACACATTCTTCTATGCCATAACCAACTCTGATCAACTTGAACAAATAAACAACTTTTACCAGTACCATCCAAGTGAAAGATGTTACCTTTTGTTTGGGTACCAGATGCAATCTCTGTTCTGGAACTTTCAAAAATCTCGTACTTTCCATTCTTGAATCTGAGATCATAGCCTTTGTCCACCAACTGTCCAACACTGAGAAGATTATACTTCAATCCTTCAACATATAATACATTGCCAGTTTTGTTCCTTCAATCAAAAGAAATAGTTCCTCTTCCTTTGATTCTACCAACAGAATTGTCACCAAACTTTACCACTCCTCCTTCATACCTTTCCAAATCTACGAACTTATTTTTGTCACCTGTCATATGGTGAGAGCATCCACTGTCAATGACCTAATCATCCTTCTCTTCAATTTGGGCAGCCAGAGCTCTTTCCACAGTCTTAAGATTGGCAGATACAGAAGGCATTGGATCTTCTTCCTTGATGGCAATGAAAACCCATTCATTTCCGGATTTGTTTCCTATCTCTGATTCATCATCTGTTACTCCTTCATTATCATCATCTTCATGTACATAGTAACAGTTCTTTTAGAACCTTGGCTTGTTAGGATTTTGCCTTGAAAATCTTTCCGGACACCTTGAGGCAAAATGACCAATCTTATTGCAATTAAAACACTTAAAAGGTAATTTTCCTTCATACTTACCAGATCCTCTTGGCAGCCTCTTTGCAATAAGGGCTTCAAGCTAAGCAGTTTCTGCTTCTTCTTCTTCCAAATCTTTTCTTGCTTTTTCATACCAAGACAATTTCCTTGAAGAATTCTCTCCCGGATCAAACCTTTGTTTACCTTTAACAGAAGCACTAGCTTTGAATGCAAATTAAGTCTTGGGGGGGTCATCTCCAAACTCTGTCATTTCAAATGTAGCCAATTTTTTGGCCAATTGATCTCTTGTGACAGTTGTATGAGCTCTGAATTCTTCAATAGCAGCAACCTTGATTTTGTAAGATTCAGGTAGAGATCTGAGAATATTGCCAACAATCTCATTTTCATCCAAGACTCCACCAACATTTCTAATTCCACAAACCAGCTCATTCACTCTTGGCATAAAAGTAGTAATATTTTCATCATCTCTCATCTTCAGTTTTTCAAATTTCCCTTTTAGACTTTGTAACCTTGCACATTTAACATACTGGTCTCCTTCATACAAAAGTTCCAGTTTATTCCAAATCTCAAAGGCAGTTGGTAGGTCAATAACATTTGAGAGCTTTGAGTCAGATAATGCACTTAGAAGAGCCTCTTTGGTTAGTAAATTGTTTTCAGCATCTGTGATTTCATTTAGGGTTGTCGGACCACCTTGTGGAGGTACATACGGCTTTGTAACCATGGACTAGTACACAAATCCCATACACTGCAAGTGACATTTCATGCGACCTTTCCAAAGAGTAAAGTTGGTTCCATCAAACTTTGGACTATCCTTCTTATAAGACGACATCCTGGATCTCCTCAAGCGGTTAAGCTCTTTTTAGAGGAACTTGGCTCTGATACCAATTGTTAGATTTAGGGCACACAACTGAGAGGGGGGGTGAATCAATTGTACAAAACTTTCTCCTACTTTAAACACTTAACTCCATATTGTTAATTAGCAGCATAATAGAAGATCAACCATGAAAGTACAATGCAACAAATCAAGAGCAGAAACACATCAACACATGAGACACCAAGATTTTGACATGGAAAATTTGGTTAAGGAAAAAACCACAGGGTGATTAACCCAAGAATGTATTCTCTGTTAGAAGAATAGAAAGAACAAAATGGCACATACCAATTAGGGCTCACTACCTAAGCACACTGCTCACAAGAGGCTCACTGCCTAAAAGAGACACACTTTCTACAAAAGAATAAGTATCACATACTTCAACTGGTAAATAGCATCTTCACCATGCTTGAGTCAGTTCCATTTAAGCCCAAACCTTCTGCTCTGCTTTTCACTCTCTTCCTTACTACCACATCCTCATCACCGTAAGCCACATCTTGAAATGACTTTGCAATCCCTTATTTATACACGACATCAACTTAGGAACAAACATCTAAGTCGGCAAACATCCACAAGAACATCCACAAGATGTATAATTCATCCGGTCGGCCAGTCACAAAAAGAACACCTTCATCCGGAAGTATTTCTTCAATTCCGGGCTCCAACTCTAATGCGGACCATCAACACAAACTGATCATAACCCAAGGACCTCCACAAGCTTGCCTGAATCACCAAGAACATCCACACTTCCTCTACTTATTAAAATCCTTCTCTCCTTCATCCAGAACATCAAGAACACAGTCTGCCATTACTGTCATAAAGGAATAGATGCTTGTGGACCTTTAAACCACAAACCAATCGAGTTGACAAATCATAAGGACTTCCCAAACACTCCTTCAAATCCGCAGAACAGGACAATGCATTTCTAGACCTCATCGGAACTTTCTGTAACACTCTGTCACCTTTGAACAACTACCAGAACTGGTTCTACTTGGGCGATTCACAACTTCTTCATATCTTCATGTAAACCTCTAAAATCTCTACTGAAACATATTAAGACTCATATCTTCGAACCCTTTAATCTGCATCCTCTGATCCTCAACCTGTCTTGGAATTTTTACCTTATGATATCACTGTTCTTCACTGTTCCTGATTGAGACTAATTTTCTCAATATCCTCATCACATAACTTATTCAATCCTTATCATTAATGCAACAGGAGTATGTTGACATCAATTACAACACCAATTAGGCCCATACTTGCAACAGAGGAGAGGTCAAATGACTATCTTTGTTGAAAGAAAAAGTAGAAGGATCCTACATTTGATCATGGTGAGGGGTGTCAATCTTTTTTCAACAATCCCATGGGGATTGAAATCTAAGGAGACCTTGTCATTACCAAGAGATGTATTAGAATTAGATGGTACTTTATCACAAATGATTGCCATTTCTATAGAAGAAGGTGGATCTTCATCAATTTTAAAGGTTCCATCATCATTAATCTTGAGTTTAAACTTTGTAGGAGTAGAAAGTTGTGTTGAAGAAATTTTTACCTTCAAGATTTTTGGGTGTGAGGGTGAAACTTTATATTCACTAGCAAAGGAGGGTGTAAAATCTAAGGGACCCCAATCATCATCGAAAAATGCATTCAAAGGATTGACACTATCTTGACCAATACTATTGTTAGCAGTGAAGGGTAATGTTAAAGAAGGGATCAAACTTTTTAAATGAGATTGATATCTCGCTTCTATTTACAAGCAATTTTCCTGAGCCAAATCAGCTTTAATTATATAAGGTTTATTTTTGAAAATGAATTTTATTAAACGATGAAGGGTAGATGGGACTGCCCCCATGGCATGAATCCATGGTCTACCAAGAAGAAGATTGTATGAAAGAGAATTAGGCATGACATTGATAAGGGTAGGCAATGTGACAGGTCTAACCTTAACATCTAAGGTGATTGTACCTAGTGATTGTTTACCAACATTATCAAAGCCACAAATGTTGAGTTTATCTAGTTTGATGAGAAATGTATCATTATTGATTTTATGTAATAAGTCAATGGCACAAACATTAAGGTCTAATCCACCACCAATCATAGTGCATCTTACCCACATTTTATTAATGATGACGAATATCATAAGAGGTCTTCCACATCTATGGGAGGCAATTCATGTTGTTTAAATGATATATCTAATGTTATCGCATGTATACAACTAAACAAAAATTCTACATCATTCTGTCTAACAGAAGGTGGAACAACTACCTTTTGTAGAGCCTCATTGATGCAGTCATGGTAGGAGGGTTCACAGAATGAACTGTCCAGGCTGTGCAACAAGAGTAAACACAACGGAAACAACTCAAAGATATGAAACAAATACAGAATCAGTCATATAGTATATAATAGAATTCAAATACAATCTGGTCAGCATCATGTGGGCTTACAATTGGGGCTCAAAGGCCTGATTACAAAATATCAGAATATGCATAAGATATAGTGTTGAAGTCCCCTCGCAAAGTAGCCAAACTATCTATCTTATAAATCATGAGAATTATGCTAACTAACTATTTTCCTAAGGATCTATTATATCAATATATATCATCTCTAGTACAAAAGATTCCTCCGCATTGGCCAAGGAAGGTCACAAACTCTAATGAAGAGCTGTAACGTGTGTACACAGATAGGTCAGACCTAATCATGTGGAACACTTCCGCAAATGAATGGAATGATGTGCTAATCTTAGGGAAAGCTGGCCATGAACCAAAGATCATTGAATGATGTGTCATTAATCTCCACAAGTTGAGGAATGCTCCGCAAGTCTTCTCCTTTAGCTGATTATCAGAGATTGTTAAGATGCTCTGTTTTGAGAAACAACTGATCTTCTGATAGCGATAACTTTTCAGTTCTTAATCCAAATGCTCTGGATTTTGGATATGATGTAGATGAATGAATCTAGATGCCAATCCCAGCTTTGTAAGATGTGAAATGCAACTATGGCAGAATGCAGACCAAAATACAAAAACTGCTATTAACTGAACTGCTTGAATTGAACTGGAAAATGAAAGGAAACAAACTAAACTGCAAGCAAACTGAAATGCAAATGTTTTTGGTTGATGTAAGATTGCTCTTGAACTAGGGATGCTCCTACATCAGACATCTAGGGTTATTGAAAAAGTGAGTCCCTCACTTTGCTGGGGCTAGGGGAGAACCAAGACAGTCCACCTCAGCCTGAGAAATCCATGATGAATCTTCCTCTAGTCTGCCTTTCCACTTCACAAGGTATTCTTTGTATTATATTCCTCTAGTGCTATGTCCAACTCTGCTATCCAAAATGTCTTCGATCTACTCTGGTGCTTGTTGTGGTAATTGCTTCAAATCTTCTTACGGGCTGTCATTGAACTCTACTTCATGATATTGATAGAGGTTTGCAATGTTGAAAATAGGTGATATACCCAATGTCTCTGGTAAATCTACTTCATATGCATTTCTTGAATCATTTTTTGAGTATCTTACAAGGTCCAAACTTTTTCATCTTCAACTTGTTATATGTGCCAACTGGAAATCTCTCTTTTCTCAAGTATACCATCACTTCATCTCCAACTTCAAATTCCTTATGTCTTATCTTCTCATCTGCCTTTTCCTTATACTTACTATTCATATCCTCCAAAGGCTTCTTCACCTAATTATGCACTATCTTCATGTGATTTGCAAATTCCTCTTCTTCTACACTTCTCTTGTCTTCCATACCAATGTCTCTCAATTCTGTAACTCCTCTAGGATTCACTCTGGTAACAATCTCAAAAGGTGTTCTTCTAGTACTCCTATTTACTAAATTATTGTATGCAAACTTTGCTTGTGAAAGAATCAAATCCTAGCTTCCTGTCTTTTCTCGAAGCAAACATCTCAACAAGTTTCCCAAACTCCTATTCACTACCTCTATCTGTCCATCAATATGTGGGTGAAAAGCTAAACTGAAATTCAAATATATCTTCATCTTCTTCCAAAGTGTCTTCCAAAAGTATCTAATAAATCTGGTGTCTATCTGAAATTATACTCTTAGGTAATCCATATAATCTCACAATTTCCTTGAAAAATAGGTTAGCTATATGCACTGCATCGGTTGTCTTCTTACAAGGTATGAAATGAGCCATCTTCAAAAATCTGTCAACCACTACAAATATTGAATCATGTCCTCTCTGTGTCTTCGGCAATCCCATCACAAAATCCATGCGTATGTTTTCCCAAGGTCTCTCCAGTATTGTCAAAGATGTATACAACCCAGTGTTCTGACTACTTCCTTTTGCAACTTGACAAACTCTACAACTCTACACAAATCTCCTAACATCCTTATGTATCTAAGGCCAAAAGTACTTTTCACTTACCAAAGCCACTGTCTTATCAATGCCTAAATGTCCTGCCAATCCACCACTGTGTTTCTCCTTGATTAAATTATCTCTCATTGAACTCTTAGGTATGCACAACCGATTTCCTCTGAACAACATATCTTCTTGAATAAAATAATCCAACCACTTACTTTTATTTGTCACAACAGGTTCCTTACATGCTTTCCAAGGTTTTGCAAAATTAGTGTCTCCCTCATACATGTTCTTCAAATCATCGAAACCCAACACTTCAACTCTCATTTCTGTCAACAAGTTTCTTCTTCTACTCAACACATTAGCAACTTTATTTGATTTTCCACTCCTATGCTTCAACACAAAAGTGTAACTCTGCAAGAACTCTACCCATCTCATGTCTCTGATTCAACTTATCTTGACTGTTCAAATATTGCAAAGATTGATGATATGTATATAGTACAAACTCCTTAGGCAACAAGTAATGTCTCCACTTCTTCAAGGCTTGAATTATGGCATAGAACTCCTGATCATTAACTAAATATCTCCTCCTTGCATCATTCAATTTCTCACTAAAATATGCTACAAGTCTACCTTCTTGACTTAATACTGCTCCAATCGTATTTCCACTTGCATCACAATCTACTTGAAATACCTTATTGAAATCCGGTAACGCCAAAATAGGTTACTTTGTCACTTTTTGCTTCAACAATTCCAAACTTTTATCTTCTCCAGATGTCCACTTAAAGTCTTTCCTTTCACCTCTCATTGTCTCTATCATAGGGTTATATACTGAACTAAAATTTCTGATGAACTTTCGGTAGAAACTAGCCAATCCATGAAATGATCTAACCTATCCAATGCTCTATGGTGTAGGCCATTCAACAATTGCTCTTACTTTCTTAGGGTCCATCTTCAATCCTTACACATAAATCACAAATCACAAATATACCAACTCTTCCTTCATGAAACTACATTTCTTGATGTTTATCAACAATTTTTCTTCTCTCAACCTCTGTAAAAATTATCTAATATGCCACAAATGTTCCTCTTTTGTCTTACTAAAAATCAGAATATCATCCAAGTATACAATCACAAACTTGCCCAAGAATTTCTTCAAGACTTCATTCATCAATCTCATGAAAGTACTCGGTGGATTTGTCAATCTAAAAGGCATCACTAACCACTCATACAATCCTTCATTTATCTTAAAAGTAGTCTTCCATTCATCTCCCCCTCTGATTCTAATATGATGGTATCCACTCTTCAAGTCTATCTTTGTGAAATATCTTGCTCCACTCAAAGAATCCATGATATCATCCATCCTAGGTAAAGGAAATCTATACTTAACTGTGATCTTATTTATTGCTCTAGAGTCAATACACATTCTACATTCTCCATCTTTCTTAGGTACTAACACTATAGGTATTGCACACAGACTCAAACTTTATCTAATCAAACCTTTTCTCAACAACTCCTGTATCTTTTTATTTAACTCTTCATTCTCTACCAGTGTCATTCGGTGTGCTACTTTATTAGGCAAACTAGCTCCCGGTATAAGATCCATGTGATGACTGCTACTGGTTATAGGTGGCAATCCTTCAGGCACATTATCTAATATGATGTCTTCATACTTTGTCAGCAACTCCGTTATCTCCTCCGGTTGTTCTCCTCCAATCTCCTTCTTCAATGTTTCAGGTTTCTTAGGAATCAAAGCATAACACATATTCTCATGTCTCATACCATCTAGAAATTTTCTTCCATCTACCAAATAGATTTTAGCATTCCCACATACTTCACTCTTAGGATCATCTTCTAAAGGAATCAAAGTAATTCTCTTTCCATTTGTTTTTATTGTAGACACCCAAAATTGACCTAATTATGATTAGTATCAATTATTGCATTATCTATCATCTGCATTTGTCTAACACACTTGAGCAATTTCTCTATTCATCAAAATCATTTATTTCTTCTATTAATTAAATAAATTTATATTTATTTAATTAATTCATTATCTATTTTCTCTAATCTATAATTAAAAATCTTTAATTATTTAATTATCTCTACTTCTATCTATTTTAATTAAATAAATTTTAATTATTTAATTAAATAAATTTTATTTATTTAATTAATTTCTACATCATATCTTATCCTTTCCTAACCATCTTTCCAATTAATTAAATAAATTTTGTTTATTTAATTAATTCTTCTTATCACTTATCTTCATCTTTCATCATGAGTCGACATGTGTGAGTCTTTTATTGAAAAACTTGTGTGGTACTACATCTTTTATTTAATATCTTTCAAATGTAGTACTTTTTATGTACACAATCACACATGAGCCTTATCTTCCCTCCACTTGTCATTTACACATTCACCTATGACTATCATTTCATCTCAGTCGTTCGCATAGCCACTAAATCTCTACCATTGATTGATTTTGGTTGAGGTCTATCTAAACACCCTCTCATTCCATACTACATCTATCCATAATTTTCATACAACGTCTACATTATCATCCTGAGCATATTGAGCATTTTAATTTCCATTTAGCATATTATCATTAGCATCCATCTATCATGGCAGATTTTATCTTCATAATTGTTCATTGTTGAGAAGTAATCCACATCACAAATAAGGAATCATACAATCTAGGTGATATTCTTCTTGAATTGCATGCCTTTTGGTTTCACTTGGATTCAATTCTTTGAGGGTGGTAGGATTAGGTTTTCATTTGTAATGTTTGATCTTATTAACCTAATTTTTACCTATCACAATTATAGTGTATGTATTCTTTCTCCCATCATGTATAGCTTTTCTAATATACTGCCAAGGTCTACCCAACAAGATATGACAAACATCCATAGGCATAATATCACACAAGACTTCATCATGATAAGATCCAATATGAAATTTCAGCAAACATTTTTTACTCACCAGCACCTTATGATCATCCTGAATCCATGCTATTTGATAGGGTTTAGGGTGTTTCAATCTTTCCAACTTCAACTTAGTCACCATCTCGTCTGAAATTAGGTTATTTGAACTACCACTATCAACCACAACTTTACAACACTTACCTCCTGATTTGCATCTTGTCCTGAACAAACTCTTCCTCTGCGATGGTTCCTCATTTGTTTCTACTTGAATTAGTGCTCTTCTCATCACAAGTGATTCTCCTTTCTCTATCTTACCAACTAAACAGGGATCACCTAGTTCAACAAGTTCTTCGTCCACATAGGCTGCTCTTCCACTATTTTTTGTCCTCTTGCTTGTACTACCTTGATTACATTCAAATGCTCTATGTCCTTCACCTCCACACTTGAAACAAGTGCCTTTCAATGTCCTCTTATCAAATCCTCTTCCCTCTCTTTTGTATCCTTCATTCCAGTATGTGCTAGGGTTTCCTCTTCGGTAAAAACTTTTGTAATCTCTCCGGTAAGCATTATTATCTCTGTCATCCTTCTTGAATGGGTTGTCAGGCTTGTTCTGCTCTGCAAATGATCTATCTCCTTCAAAAAATATTCTACCTCTCTGAAATTTACCTCCTCTGCCTCTCTGTCTCAGATCATGTCTTTTATTCAACTTCTCTTCAAATTTTAGGGCAAACTAATATGTTTCTTCCAAAGATGTCATCCTTACCAAGCTTAGTTCTTCTTGAATGTTCAATCTCAGTCCATTGATGTATCTAGCCACTTTCTCCTTGCTCTCTTCACTATGTCCTATGCTTATAATCATCTTATGTAATTCTTCAGTGTACTCTTTCACAAATTTCTCCTTCGGTCTTAGGTTTTGCAATCTTTTCAAAAGCTCCAACTCATAGTCAGCAGGTATGAATTGATTCTTTGAAATTTTGTCACTATCCTATCCCACTTCATAATCTTTTCTTTTACTCTTCTATTTCTTTCCAACTAAACTTCTTTCCACCAAATAGCAGCATGTCCTTTCAATTTTGTCTTCGCAAATTTCACCTTCTCCAGATCTTCAACTTCTTCATACTCAAAGTATTCTACCATGTCATTTATCTAGTCAATCAATTCTTCAGGGTTCAAATTACCAGTATAGTTAGGCACAACAACTCTAGGTCTCTTTCCAATCTTTGAAATAGATCGCAACATCTTTACTTGATCTGATTGTTCTTCTTCATCACCTCCTAGGGTTTCACCAATTTGTTCAACAGATTGAAATTCTTCTTCATCATCACTTTCAACATTAGGTCTTAGTGTCAATCCTCTTTGCCTATCCTCTTCAATAGAATCCAAATGGATTTGCATTATTTTCATCATTTCCATCATCTCATCCATTCTACCAGCCATCGTTCCAACAACAAAAACTCTCCTCAGCAGCATTCTTCCTAGGATCAAGTGCAAACTACCTCAAGTTCGGTGATCGGGCTGCAAGATGACAACTGCCTCACAATCGGTGATTGATTGTGACACAAGTAACCTGCCTTAGTTCAGTGATATGTTCACAATAGGATCTTACAGAATTTCCTTTGCCAACTTTGCTCAACTCGCTCCCAAAGATTCAAACTTTCACTTTGATACCACTTGGTACAATCACGGTAGGAGGGTTCACAGAATGAACTATCCAGGCCATGCAACAAGAGTAAACACAATGGAAACAACTCAGATATGAAACAAATACAGACTCAGTCATTCAGTATATAATAGAATTCAAATACAATCTGGCTAGCATCATGCGGGCTTACAACTGGGGCTCAAAGACTTGATTACAGAATATCAGAATATGTATAAGATATAGCATTGAAGTCCCCTCGCAAAGGAGCCAAAATATCTTTCTAAATCATGAGAATTATGCTAACTAACTATTTTCCTAAGGATCTATTATATCAATATCTATCATCTCTGATACAAAAGATTCCTCTGCGTCAGCCAAGGAAGGTCACAAACTCCAATGAAGAGCTGTAACATCTACATGGATAGGTCAGACCTAATCATGTGGAACACCTCTACAAATGAATGGAATGATGTGCGGATCTTGAGGAAGGTCAGCCATGAATGAAAGATCATTAAATGATGTGTCATTGAGCTCCACAAGTCAAGAAATTTTCTGCAAGTCTTCTCCTTTAGCTGATTATCAGAGACTGTCAAGATGATCTGTTCTAAGAAAGAATTGATCTTCAGATAGTGATAAATTTATGATTCTTAATCCAAATGCTCTAAATTTTGGATATGATGTAGATGAATGAATCTAGATGCTAAGTCTAGCTCTACAAGATGTGAAATGCAACTATGACAGAATGCAAACCAAAATATAGAAATTGTTACTGATTGAACTGCCTGAATTAAATTGGAAAATGAAAGGAAACAAAATAAAATGCAAATGTTTTTGGTTGATGCAAGATTGCTCTTGAACTAGGGATTCTCTTGTATCACTCATGGAGCATTATGTGGTATGTAGGTGATGTTTGTATTAAATCCCATAGAAAGATCTTAGCCTAAGTAGTACAAAGCTGCTCGACAAGATCATATTCTTTGCCAATATGTGAAGGAAGATGAGGTGCTTGAGGTAAGATAGGTTGAGAAAATGGAAGAGAAATGGGAACATTCGATGCGTGCTTACTTTGCTTGTTATTGTGGGTGTTGTATGTGTGAGAAACCAAATTATTATGAGATTGTTGTGACACATTTTGAACACCTTGATTCCTTTGAGTAATTTCTTTTACATAATTGAGAATGTAACCTCGGGGTTGAGGTGGTGTTGGATCACCTTGAACCATAATCATCGGTTTAGAGAAAAGAGGCGAATTGCACTTATTCACTATCCCTTTAGTGGGAGGAATAAGTTTATTAATGATGATTGAATTGACATCTTTTTCCTTTTGAGTAAGCTCAACATCCATCCCTGAGGGATTTAATGTGAGATACCGCTCTTCATCCATGTTTCGAAGGGAGATCATTGGAATGAAGGGATGGTAAAGTGTTGTTAAGAAAATTGTTGATGATGATATCCTTAATGATGTCCAAGGGGTTTGAGCATGCAACCAAAGGAGAAATATCAAGGGTCTTTGCATCCTTAGTGATATCCAAAGTACTTGAACATTCAATCAGAGGAGGAATATCAAGGGTCTTTGCATCCTTAGTGATATCCACAGTACTTGAACATTCAATCGAAGGTGGAAGATCCATAGGATGAGCCATAGAAAACTCATACACTATGGTATAAATATAATTAGTATGCTCAACATTATCTAATGTCGCATCTCTAGAAGAGAGATTAAGGAATGTGTCAACGATCTCATCCTCTTGTGTCAAAATGTCTTAATTTTTGGGAGAGGGTTCCAAAGCATAAGGTGAAGTAGGCAAAGCTAAGTCACCATAATATGCCTTAGAGATGATGTCGATGGTATTATCATGAGTTGTAGTAGAAGTAGAATAAGATCTATCATCATCATCTTTCTCATGATAATTCATGGAGATGATTTTAGTAAGATCTTGTAATATCAAAGGATATATGCCCATGAGAGTCATGAAGCTAGAAAAATCAGATGTATAACAAAGGATATAATATATAGAACATATAGACACATTAATATACATGGATGCTATATCATCTAAAATATAAGGATGCATATTAATGAATTTAGAAAAAAAATTAAAATCTATGATATATGCGTACAAAGATTCCAAAGAGGAACAACAAGAAGAGGCCATAATGAAAAGTCTTGTTTACTATATGAAAATATGATATGGAAAAACAATGTACAATTAGATCTATTCATTAATTAAGTGCCATCAATATGAAAGTAAGATTGTAATCAAAGACCTACAATTGCAAGAGAAGTGAGGTCTTCCAAAAATGTGATATTCTTGGTAACCACAACAACTAAGTCTTGTAAATGTAGCATGTGTAGTATGTGAAAAAGAAGTGCCTAAATAATTTATCCACTTGAATGGAACAAATATTTATAGAACTTTTCTTTGATGAAGATGCCCTAAATGCAAGACTAGCTAGGGTTTGTTATCAAAACCCTAGATTTTGAATACTTACTCCCTAAATCACAATTTTTTGATGCAAGAATTATTTTTGAACACAAATGATATTCATGACATGTTAAAGCAATGGAAAATGAGATTTTAAATGTAGATGACAGTAGAAAAATCTGAAACAAGATATTAATTATAAAACCCTAGGTTTCAATTTGACTAGGTTTTCTAAAAATGCAACTTTTTTGACCAAACCCTAGCAAATAAGAGTTTAAAATGTAAGATGCAACACCATGAAATGATTAACTACTGTAATATCAATCATATCTGATGGAAAATCATAAATTTAATTCATACTATGATGATATAACCTTATGAAATACAAACAAGGTAACAAATATGCTCTTTTGAAGATCTAAAATGAAATATTTGTTTTCCAAATTTCACATGAAAGGATGCAAGAATGTTCTAAAATAGAAAGAATGATAAGGTACAACAAATTAAATCCCTTTAATCAACCCAAAAATGCAACAATATTTGAAACAAATGACCAATCTACAAACCCTAGGTTGAAGATTAGCTAGATTTTCTAAAAATGCAAGGTTTTTGCAAATCCTAACAATGAAATGTAACTATGCAAAATGATGAATTAATGTAACCTAATTAGATCTAGGGCAGAAAATAACTCAGATCTAAAGAAAGAAGGATGCAAAAGTGTAAGAAATGACAGGTTCACTAAAATGTTAGATAGAAAAGAGAGATTAGCCCAAGAGATTGTTGCAAATATGTGCCTATGATGTGTTGTCATTGATGTCAACATATCTCTTTGTCAGAGACAGTGAAGATAGTGCAGTTCAGTAAAGTAGGTTGCTTCGCATTCCCATGAGACAAAGATCAAAGTTTACAGATTTAAGAGTTTTGTAGAGGATTGTCTGAAGTTGCTCCAGTTAAGATTTGAGAGGTTTACATGGAGGATTGGTGAAGTTATGGCCATATGAGTAGAACCAGGTTTTGCAGTTGTTCAGAGGTAACAAAGTGATAGGAATTTGGTCCAGATTGCTCTGCATTGGAATATTATGGTCTATGGTTCTAGAGGTATGTTTGGGATGTTGGTGTGTATCCTCAACTCAAGTGGTTCGTGGTTTGGAGGTCTGCAAGCAATCTTTCTAGTGTGACAGTCATGTTCTTAAGTTTCTGTATGAAGATGCAAGTGATTCTGGTGATTTGAGGTGGTCCGGTTGTTCTTGTTGATTTCATTGTGCTTATGGAGGTCTTTGGATCGTGTGCCTATTGTGTTGATGGTCCACATTAAGGATTGAGCTTGTAGTTGAAGATTTCTCCTTGGGTGTTGTTGTTCTTTCCGGTCTTGGCTGACTGTATGCTTGGTGCATGTTGCAGATGATCTAAGAGAAGTTCTATGGAGCATGGCATGTTGTTCGAGGAAGATTTGAGTCCCAACTATGACAGTGTAGTGGTCTGCATGTAGCATTTTGTATTAAGTCAAGTCTTGTGATTGTAATTGCTTGTAATGCCTATCTTGGAGAATGTTCCAGATAGATGATTGTAAGGCCAACTTTGATGTTCATTCCTGGTGCAGGAGCACCTAGATGTCTAGATTTTATTTGATCTCCATTTTGTTTGTTTGAGTCAATTGGGTCTTGGAGACCATCTAAATGTCGTAATAAGGCTTGTAGCCATGTTGTAATAGGACTTTGTCCAAATATCTAAAAGAATCTTTTAATATGTTATAAGTCCTAGTTAGGACAGTCATAGGTAGTTTGCAAGATGCATTTAAGTTTTATTGTTTATATAGGTAGTCATTTTAAGTCTTCATGTTGTAAGCCTTTAAAGGCATGTCATGGGTTTGATAGTTTGTTTAAAAACCTTGTCCAAAGGTTAGTCAAGTGTTAAAAAGTATTTAAACCATAAAAAGCTGGAAATACAGTCCAAGAAAAGACAAGTTTCTAAAAATAGTTTTTAGAATAACAGTTAAAAAATCATGAAAGCATCGATGGTTTGGGAATGCCAAACATTTTTTGCTTTGTAGAAGGCTTGTTTTAAGCCAAGGAAGGTTTCCAATGTGAAGGGATTTGAAGGAATAGAAAGAAAGAACAAAAAAAGATAATTGTTTTCTATTTTTTTCCTGATTTTCTGTGTTTTTGTTACTGTTTTCCTGCCATACATGCGACTGTACGGACGTATTATTGCCCAATATTGTAATGGCTGGAAAGAGATTTGAAGTACCTTTAATTTGAGTCTGGTTTGGTGTCTTGGAAATGATCTAGGTGAAAGATATCGCTATTTTCCCAAAAGCTATTTTTTTAGAGTTGCTGTTCATTTCTGAAATTGACTATTTTTCTGCATTATTCCGTACCTGTACAGAATTTTCATGGCACAAGGGTATAATGGTTGGATGGGGTGTTGAAATAGCCTTGCATTGAATCTTGGTTGGACTCCTATCATCAATCTTGCTAAGAGAAATCACCGATTTACCACAGACTATCTTAAACTGCTATTACAACCATTAATTTGTTGTTTTCTGCATAAATTCGTACATGTATGACACTAGTATGGCACAAATTTGTAATGGAAGGAAGGAGGTTTGAACTACCTTTGATTTAAGCTTAGTTTGAAGTATTGACAGTAGATAATGGTAGAGATATTCATGTTTTCCCAAAACTGCTTTGTGGAGACTGTTTTCTAAATTTGCACATTGAAACAGTCCGTACCATTCAATAGTACGGCCCTGTCATAAAACCAAAAATGTTTGGAAATAGAGTTTGATGAAGTAACCCCAACTTGGTATCAGTTTGGACTTATGATAGTGAATTGGAAGCAAGTTGTAGTCATTTGATATGGGATTGTTTTCTAAAATTACTATTTTTCTTAAAGAGGAGTGCTGCTACAGGCCGTACAACAGCAAGGTACAACATAGTTTTCACTCTTTCATGTTTTGATTGGTTAGAACATTGAATGGTCTACCATTCTAAGAGGATTTTGGATCTTGACATTAAACTTGGATGCAGGAGGATAGTTGGTATTGAGGACTCCATGTGAAGGACTCTGCAGAAGTCTTGTGTTAGCAGACTAGAGAAGGACAGCAGCAAGAAGGTAATAGTTTTGTTCATCATGTTTTTGAGTTGCCAATGAAGGCATTAAATGTGATGGCCATGTTGTTGGGTTGGCTGATTGAATGAGTTTGGGTTTGTCCCAAGAAAGATCATCCTAGAAGGATGTTGTGACTATCTCCCTAATGGAGCAGTGAGATTATGAAAGCCTATGAAGAGCATAGTGAAGTTTGCTGTCCTACAGGTCTGTGAAGAAGAGTTGAAGGATTGTTAGATGGAGTTAGGCATCCTTGAAGGTGTCGAATGAATTTGTTGGGTTAGAGACCATGTGTTGGTCATGTTGTGATATGCAAAATGCTAGTATGAATCTGATTGGTTACTTTGCTTTGCATCATTTGTGGTATTAGAGCTAGCTAGTAGGTCCTTGTGGGAGTAAAGGATCTTGTGAAAAAGATAAGAGTTTGTGAGAGAGTTGTGAAGATGCCTCCAAAGAACCAGATGGAAAGAGAGAATGCTGAGCTAAGAGAAGCCTTAGAGGCAAGAGAGAAAGAGCTGAGGGACAGAAGAGAACAGGATGCTGCCAGAGACAGAGAGTTGAGACAAGTGAGAAGAGAAAATGCAACAATCTTGGCTAGATTGGAAGCATTGGAGAAGAAACCTAGAGGGGATGAACAAGATGATTCAGAAGGAGATGAGGATGTAGATGAGAATCCTCCTGAGGATGAGTTAGATGCTGAAGAAAAGAAGTTTGTAAGATTGCTGAAGGCAGTCCAAGGAAGTGGAACTAAGGCAAACATAGAGCTACCTATCTATCAGGGGAAGATGGATAGTGAAGAAGTGTTAGGGTGGATAGATGCCTTGGAAAAAATTTTTGAATATGAGGAGATGAGTGATGAGAAAAATATTAAGTTTGCAAAGACAAAATTGAGAGGAACAACACTTACCTGGTGGAGTAGTGTGCAGACAGAGAGAATGGCTAGAGGTGCATCAAAAATCACTTCTTGGAGTCGGATGAAGGACATGATGAAAGACCAATTCCTTCCATCTGATTACTCCATTTAGACAAAGAGGATGAGGCAGAATCTAAAGTAGAAGGACATGGATGTTATGTCCTATACTGAGCAATTTCATAAGCTTAGTATTAGAGGTGGGATGGAAGATGAAGAAGAGAAAGTGGCAAGGTACCTTAATGGGCTTAGGTATAACTTGCAGGATGAGATTAGGTTAGCAGTACCAAAAACACTTAGGGAGTGTTTTCAGTTAGCCATCAGGGCTGAAGAGAGAGTGAAGAGGAAGCAAGAAAGGCAAGGAGGTTATGGAAGAGGAAATAGAGGTAGGGGCAAACCTACTAATGAAGTTCAGAACAACAATGAGAAGGGTAAGGAGTTGTCTACAGAACAGAGAGGTGGATATAGAGGTGGAGATAGATTTGGATCAGGAAGAGGAGTGTTCATAGGCAGATGTTACCACTACAATGAGGTGGGATACACATCTTTCAACTGTCCTAAAAAGGATGGTGTTGACAAGACCAAGGATAAAAGAGTTTACTTGGCACAAGAGGAGGAGAAGCTAGAAGAACCAGAGATGTCCTCAGCCTCTCCAATGATGGATGGAGAAATGCTCATGCTGGAAAGAGGTAAGATGCAGCAACCACCACAAGTATCTATTTTTAGAACTAATTGTTTGAGCCATGGCAAGATATGCAAGTTGATTGTAGATTCAGGTTCTCATGATAACTTAGTTTCTTGGGAAATGGTGAATAAGTTGGGGTTGAAGACTTTTGATCATACCAGTCCTTACCATGTCACTTGGGTGAGTGAACAATAGTAGGTAATGGTCACTAAGAAGGCTTATGTTGACTTCACAATTGGTCCATATCAGGACTCTGTTTTATGTGATGTTATTCCTATGACATGTGGGCATGTAATCTTGGGCAGACCATGGTAGTCTTCCAGAAGGACAATTCACGATGGGTATACTAATACCTATGTAGTGCACAAAGATGGTAAGAAGTTCAAATTATTTCCTTTACCTTGTGAGGAGAAGAAGGAATAGGTTACTATTTGTTTTGGGGAGAAATTGAAGCTGAATGTCCAGGTTCAGGGTGATTGCATACATCAGTAACAGTTGCAACAGCAGAAGGTGGATGACAGTCCTAGAGAGCAGCAGGCTTAGGACTTGAGTTATGTTAAGGTAGGGGACATTGAGTGTCCTATAAGGAGCCAGAAGAAGGAAAACAAACAACAGAGAGTCCAAGGAGGAATGAATTAGAACCTCCAGTTGAGAAGAGCTGAAGCATTGCAGCAGCAAGGTCCTAGGCAAGGACACCACAACAGGTTTTGTGTTTCTAACACTGTTTACAGGAGCCATGCAGGTTGGAGAAGGAGGAAGCTAACTCTTGGAGAGTTCATGTTCCCTATCACCAATCAGAGGAACATCCCAACAAGATGGAAGAATGGTTAGAGCAGATCCCCTAACTCTTGGGACAAGAGTTTTCATCATGCTGGGGAGTATGGTGCAGGAGCACCTAGATGTCTAGATTTTATATGATCTCCATGTTGTTTGTTTGAGTCAATTGGGTCTTGGAGACCATCTAAATGTCATAATAAGGCTTGTAGCCATGTTGTAATAGGACTTGTCCAAATATCTAAAAGAATCTTTTAATATGTTATAAGTCCTAGTTAGGACAGTCATAGGTAGTTTGCAAGATGCATTTAAGTTTTATTGTTTATATAGGTAGTCATTTTAAGTCTTCATGTTGTAAGCCTTTAAAGACATGTCATGGGTTTGATAGATTGTTTAAAAACCTTGTCCAAAGGTTAGTAAGTGTTAAAAAGCATTTAAACCATAAAAAGCTAGAAATACAGTCCAAGAAAAGACAAGTTTCTAAAAACAGTTTTTAGAACAACAGTTAAAAAATCATGAAAGCATAGATGGTTTGGGAATACCAAATGTTTTATTTTTAGAAGGCTTGTTTTAAGCCAAGGAAGGTTTCCAATGTGAAGGGATTTGAAGGAATAGAAAGAAAGAACAAAAAAAGATAACTGTTTTATATTTTTTTCCTGATTTTCTGTGTTTTTGTTACTGTTTTCCTGCCATACACACAACTGTACAGATGTATTATTGCCCAAGCTTGTAATGGATGGAAAGAAATTTGAAGTACCTTTGATTTGAGTCTAGTTTGGTGTCTTGAAAATGATCTAGGTGAAAGATATCACTGTTTTCCCAAAAGCTATTTTTTAAAAGTTGCTGTTCATTTTTGAAATTGACTGTTTTTCTGCATTATTCCGTACCTGTACAGAATTTTCATGGCACAAGGGTATAATGGTTGGATGGGGTGTTGAAATATCCTTGCATTGAATCTTGGTTGGACTCCTATCATCAATCTTGCTAAGAGAAATCACCGATTTACCACAGACTGTCTTAAACTACTATTACAACCATTAATTTGTTGTTTTCTGCATAAATCCATATATGTACGGCACTAGTATGGCACAAATTTGTAATGGAAGGAAGGAGGTTTGAACTACCTTTGATTTAAGCTTAGTTTGAATTCTTGACAGTAGATAATGGTAGAGATATTCATGTTTTCCCAAAATTGCTTTGTGGAGACTGTTTTCTGAATTTGCACATTGAAACAGTCTGTACCATTCAATAGTATGGCCCTGTCATAAAACCAAAAATGTTTGGAAATAGAGTTTGATGAAGTAACCTCCACTTGGTATTAGTTTGGGCTTATGATAGTGAATTGGAAGCAAGTTGTAGTCATTTGATATGGGACTATTTTCTGAAATTTCTATTTTTCTTAAAGAGGAGTGCTGCTACAGGCCATACAACAACAAGGTACAACATAGTTTTCACTCTTTCATGTTTTGATTGGTTAGAACATTGAATGGTCTACCATTTTAAGAGGATTTAGGATCTTTACATTAAACTTGGAGGTAGGAGGATAGTTGGTATTGAGGACTCCATGTGAAGGACTCTACAGAAGTCTTGTGTTAGCAGACTAGAGAAGGATAGCAGCAAGAAGGTAATAGTTTTGTTCATCATGTTTTTGAGTTGCCAATGAAGGCATTAGATGTGATGGCCATGTTGTTGGGTTGGCTGATTGAATGAGTTTGGGTTTGTCCCAAGAAAGATCATCCTAGAAGGATGTTGTGACTATCTCCCTAATGGGGCAGTGAGATTATGAAAGCCTATGAAGAGCATAGTGAAGTTTGCTGTCCTGTAGGTCTGTGAAGAAGAGTTGAAGGATTGTTAGATGGAGTTAGGCATCCTTGAAGGTGTAGAATGAAGTTGTTGGGTTAGAGACCATGTGTTGGTCATGTTGTGATATGCAAAATGCTAGTATGAAGCTGATTGGTTACTTTTCTCTGCATCAATTCCAAAGTTAATGTCATGTATAAATAAGTGTAATGAAGTCGTCTAAAGGTACCCATGTGTGTGAAGATGTGGAGGTAGTGAAGAAGTGTTTGGTTCTAGAGCAGAGGTGTTGTGAGCTTTAATGGAACTGAACCTTGGCATGGAGAAGATGTTGTTTCTCAGTTCAACCTTTCAGTGTTAACCATGTGAATGCTTTTGTAGACAGTGAGTCTCTTGGAGTAGTGAGCTCTAGGCAGTGTGCCCGAAGGTAGGTACCTTCCCATTTTTCTATTCTTTTAATAGAGAATAAATCTTGTGGGTTAACCCCCACTATGGTTTTTCCCTTAACTGGGTTTCCACATAAAAATCCTGGTGTTATGTGTGTTGATTGTGTTTCTGCTCATGTGTTGTTGATTCATGCTTTCATGGTTATATCATTAATCTATTAATAAGTGGTAAAGAAGATTAAACGCAGCAAAAGATAAAGTTTTGTGACAACTAATTCACCCCCCCCCTCAGTTGTCTGCCCTAATTTCAATAATTGATATTAGAGCTGGTTCCTCTAAAAGAAGCTTGACCGCTTGAGGAGATCTAGGATGTTGACATGATAGTCTGAGATTTGATGGAACAAATTACTCTCTTTGGAAGAATCACATGGAGTGTCATTTACAATGCATGAGTGATCCTTATTGGTTGATAACTAAGAATAAGTATACTCCTCCAAACAATGGTCCTACAACTCTAGATGAAATCAAAGAAACTAAATACAACATTTGGGCTAAAGAAGCATTGTTGAGTGCCCTGACTGATACATAAATGACAAATGTCTTAGAAATGCAAACTGCTCATGAAATTTGGAAGAAGTTGGAAACTCTGTATGAAGGTAATGCATATCTCAAATGTGCTAAGTTACAAAGCCTGAACGGTAGATACGAATGTTTGAGGATGAGTGAAGATGAAAACATCACTTCCTACATGCAGAAGGTGAATGAACTTGTGTGCAGTAGCAGGTGTGCTGGTGGAAAACTAGAAGAATCATATATTGTTGCCAAGGTGCTTAGATCCTTACCTGCTTCATACAAGCATAGAGTTGTTGCTATTAAGGAGATCAAGACTGTGACAGAAGTTACGAGGGATCAGATGGTTGGCAAGCTTTCAACATTTGAAATGAGTGAGTTTGGTGATTCTCTTCCTAAATTAGAATCTACATTTAAATCCAGTGTTTTTAGAAAGCAAAGATTTGATCCAGGTGAAAGCTCTTCAAGAAGACTAACCAGATATGAGAAGGCAAGGAAGGAACTTGAATAAGATGAATTTGATCTTGAAGAACTTGAAGCCCTTATTGCCAAAAGATTACCAAGAGGATCCGGTAAGTATGAAGGAAAGTTGCCTTTCAAATGTTTTGCTTGCAATAAGATTGGTCATTTTGCTTCAAGATGTCTGGAGAGGGTTTCAAATCCAAACCCTAACAGACCTAGGGTTTAGAAGAAATGCTACTATGTCTAAGAAGCTGCTGATGAAGGGGTCATAGATGATGAATCTGATATGGGAAGTACCTCTAGAAATGAATGGGTGTTCATTGCCATCAAAGAAGAAGATTCGGTGCCTACTAAATCTGCTAGCTGTGTGAATGTGGAAAGTGCCTTGGCTGCTCAGGTTGAAGGAAAGGATGAATGGGTGATTGACAGTGGATGTTCTCATCATATGACTGGTGATAAAAGTAAGATTGTAAGTTTGGAAAGATATGAAGGTGGAATTGTGAAGTTTGGAGACAATTTAGCTAGTAGAATCCATGGAAGAGGATCCATCTCTCTTGATGGTAAGAATAACACTAATGATGTTTTGTATGTAGAAGGGTTGAAGCATAATCTTCTCAGTGTTAGACAGTTGGTTGACAAAGGGTATGATCTCTGATTCAAGGATGGAAAATGCATAATTTTGGGAAGCTCCGAAATTAAGATTGCATCTGGTACACAGACTAGAGGTAATATCTTTCATTTAAGTGGTACTGGTAAACATTGTTTGATTGCTCAGAGTTGGTTATGGCATAGGAGAATGTGTTATGTAAACTTTGATAACATTGTCAAGATAAGTACTACTCAGGATGTGAGAGATCTTTGAAAGCTTGTGAAACCTGCTAATAGCATGTGTAAGGAATGTCAGTTGGGCAAATAGAACAGAGCCACATTCAAAAGTAAAGAATAATTTTCAAATGGATTGTTGGAACTTGTGCACACTAATTTGTGTGGTCCTGCTAGAGTTAGGAGTTTGCAAGGAGACAGATACTTTATTTGTTGATTGATGATTACTCTTGGATGATCTGGATCACTTTCTTGAGATAGAAATAAGAGGCTCTTGACAGATTCAAGGTGTTCAAGGCTATAGTGGAGAATGAGATTGGTGTGAAAATAAAGTGTTTGAGATCTGACAGAGTTTGGAGAGTTTACCTCTAGTGAGTTTAATGCATTTTGTGGAAAGCATGGAATAAGAAGACAATTATCTTCTCCTAGGACTCCTCAGTAGAATGGAGTTGTGGAAAGGAAGAACTAGACTATTCAAGAGGGTGCTAGAACCATGATGATGGAGGCAAATATTCCACATGTCTATTTAAGAGAGGTTGTGAGTACTTCTATCTACACTCTTAACTGGGTACAAATCAAAGGTAATTCTGGTAAAACACCTTATGAATTGTGGTTTGGTAATGCTCCTACTATGAAATAGTTTAGAGTTTTCAATAGTAAATGCTATATCAAGAGAGATGAAGATCTAGGCAAGCTTGATGCATGATGCGATGAAGGAATACTTCTGGGTTATTCTAACCAAAGCAAGGCATACCGGTGCTTTAACAAGAGATTGAAAAGGATTGTTGAAAGTGTTAATGTCAAGGTTGATGAAATCAAGGAGAGACCTTTCAAGTCTTACAGATATGATTCAAATGATCAAGATGAAAGTCCAAATAAAGGAAAGCAAGTTCAAACTCAAACTCAGATTCAGATTGCTCTGGAGAATCCAGTGACTCAAGAAGCTAGTGCAAATGTGGAGGAACAAGTTCAAGAATCAGAAGTTCAAGAAAATCCCAAAACTCTCAGGTATGTAAGGTTGAATCATTTTGAAGATCAGATCATAGGAGATAAAAATAAAGGTGTTAAAACTAGAAGAAAAATTGTTGAAGAACAAGTGAAGTATTGTCTGATTTCAAAGATTGAACCAAAATCAGTGAATGAAGCTTGTAATGATGAAAGTTGGCTAAAAGAAATGGAAGAAGAATGAATGCAAATTAAAAAGAATCATACTTGGGATCTTGTTCCTAGACTTGAAAACAAAAATGTAATTGGAACTAAATGAGTCTTCTAGAATAAATTGAATGAAGATGGTGAAGTTGTGAGAAACAAAGCAAGATTGGTGTGCAAAGGATATTCTCAGGTAGAGGGAATTAATTTTGAAGAAACTTTTGCTTTGGTGGCAAGAATCAAAGCAGTTAGATTATTTCTTGCCTTTGGTACTTACAAAGATTTCAAAGTTTACCAAATGGATGTCAAGTTAGCATTGTTGAATGGAGGTTGAAAGAAGAAGTCTACTTTGAGCAACCAGAAGGATTCCAATTGTCTAATCAAGGAGACATGGTCTGCAGATTGAGGAAAGAAATGTATGGACTTAAACAAGCCCCAAGAGCCTGGTATGCAAGATTAGATAAGTATCTACTAAAGTTAGGTTTTAGCAAAGGCACAATTGACAATAATCTTTATTTCAAAATTGATCATGAACACATCTTTATTGTTGAGGTATTTGTTGATGATATCATCTTTGGTGGAAATGAGAGCATGTGTAAAAAATTTGTTGATCAAATGTAAAGTGAATTTGAGATGTCCATGTTTGGTGAAATGAATTTCTTCTTAGGTCTACAAATCATTTAGTCAGATAAGGGCATCTTCACATCTCAATCTAAGTATGTGAAAAATTTGTTGAAAAAGTTTGGAATGGAGGATTCAAAACCAGTGAGTACTTCTATGATAACCAGATGCAAGTTGAGTAAAGATGATGATTCCCCTAAGGCAGATCAGAAAAGGTGTAGATCAATGATTGGAGGACTGCTTTATCTGACTCAAACCAAACCTAATATTATGGATGCAGTTGGCCTTGTTGCTAGATTTCAAGCTGATCCTAGAGAATCTCATGTTGTAGCAGTCAAAAGAATTTTTAGATATCTGAAGGGGACATCTGATTATGGCTTATGGTATCCTAAGGATGATGATTTCACTGTTCATGCATTTACAGATGCTGATTGGGTAGGAGATGTGGATGACAGGAAGAGTACTAGTGGTGGTGCATTTTTCTTGGGAAAGAGATTGGTTTCTTGGTTGAGCAAAAAGTAGGAGGCAATATTTCTGTCTACTGCAGAGGCAGAGTATATAGCAACAACAAGTAATTGTACTCAAGTTTTGTGGATGAAACAAATATTGAAGGATATCAAAATTATGTTTGAAGAACCTATTACAATCTTCAGTGATAATTCAAGTGCAATAAACATCTCAAAGAATCTGGTATTGCATTCAAAGACAAAGCACATATCCATCAAGTTTCACTTTTTGAGAGAGAAGGTAACTGAGAATGAAGTCAAATTGGAGTTTGTTTCTTCAAAGGATCAGATTGCAGATATCTTCACTAAGCCTCTACCTAAGGACACTTTTGAGTATCTCAGAGTGAAGCTAGGGGTTATTACCCTTCTTGTTTAGAACTAAGGTGCACTAGTGTGCATCAGTCTGGTGGAACTCACAGTCATATCTTGTGATCCAGATTGGTGTTAAGCAGATGCTACTCAGAGGGAGTAGTCAGTATGTTAATTCTAGAGTTTAGTTTGGTTTTATCTAAGAAACAAAAAGGGGGAGAGATGATTGCAAATATGTGCCCTTTGCCATTGATGTCAAAGGGGGAGAGAAGTCTTGTGAAAAACTCAGAAGTAAATAGTTGCTGGTGAAAGGGGGAGCAGTGAAGAAAGTGGTTGCAGGTGTGATAAGAGAAAGGGGGAGAAGTCCTTGTCTTGATGGTTGAATCAATTTTTCACATCATATGTTTCCATCAATGACAAAGGGGGAGATTATTGCAAATATGTGCCTATGATGTGTTGTCATTGATGTCGACATATCTCTTTGTCAGAGACAATGAAAATAGTGCAGTTGAGTAAAGTAGATTGCTCTGCATTCCTAATGAGACAAAGAACAAAGTATGCAAATTTAAGGGTTTTGTAGAGGATTGTCTGAAGTTGCTCTAGTTAAGATTTGAGAGGTCTGCATGGAGGATTGGTGAAGTTATGGCCATATGAGTAGAATCAGGTTTTGCAGTTGTTCAAAGGTAAAAGATTGATAGGAATTTGGTCAGGATTGCTCTGCATTGGAATATTATGGTCTGCAGTTCCAGAGATATGTTTGGGATGTTGGTGTGTATCCTTAACTCAAGTGGTTCGTGGTTTGGAGGTCCGCAAGTAATCTTTCTAGTGTGACATTCATGTTCTTAAGTTTTTGTATGAAGATGCAAGTGATTCTGGTGATTTGAGGTGGTGCGGTTGTTCTTATTGATTTCATTGTGCTTATGGAGGTCTCTAGATCATGTCCCTATTGTGTTGATGGTCCACATTCAGGATTGAGCTCGTAGTTGAAGATTTCTCCTTGGGTGTTGCTGTTCTTTCCAGTCTTGGCCGACCGGATGCTTGGTGCATGCTGCGGACGATCTAAGAGAAGTTCTATGGAACATGGCATGTTGTTCGAGGAAGATTTGAGTCCCAACTATGTTTGGCTGACATTATAGTGGTCTGCATGTAGCATTTTGTATTAAGTCAAGTCTTGTGATTGTAATTGCTTGTAATTCCTATCTTGGAGAATGTTCCAGATAGATGATTGTAAGGCTAACTTTGATGTTCATTCCAAAGTCGATGTCATGCATAAATAAGTGTAATGAAGTCATGTAAAGGTGTCCATGTGTATGACGATGCGGAGGTATTGAAGAAGTGTTTGGGGGCCAAGCAGAGGTGTTGTGAGCTTCAATGGAACTGAACCTTGGCATGGAGAAGATGTTGTTTCTCAGTTTAACCTTTTAGTGTTAACCATGTGAATGTTTTTGTAGATAGTGAGTCTCTTGGAGCAATGTGCCTGAAGGCAGGTGCCTTCCCATTTCTATTCTTTTAACAGAGAATAAATCTTGTGGGTTAATCTCCACCATGGTTTTTCCCTTAACCGGGTTTCCACATAAAAATCATGGTGTTATGTGTGTTGATTGTGTTTCTACTCATGTGTTGTTGATTCATGCTTTCATGGTTATATCATTAATTTGTTAATAAGTGGTAAAGAAGATTAAATGTAGCAAAACATAAAGTTTTGTGACAACTGATTCACCACCCCTCTCAGTTGTCTATCCTAATTTCAACAGAGATTAAATGAGGCAAAACCCTTTTCAATCCAACATTAGAACACAATACGAGCTTGAATTCTATCCAAGGAGAGCCAAACTATAGGGGTTTTGTCCCTTTGTTGTATAGAGGATGTAACATCAGAAAATGTCCCCTTGGAGGCTTTTCCCTCATAAGGTTTAGCTCCTGGGTCTTTTGCATGCATTTAGGACATCTTACTTCATAATTTGGCATCCCGATGGAATGAGCCCTAGGTAACATGAGAAATGGGACCTAGGAGGACCCCTTGAGCTTAATCCTACCCAAAATAGGGGGGAGGACTTGGGCATCCGCACCCTAGTCCTACCCTATTTTGGGGCAGTCCCAATTTTTGGGTGTCAGCTTGTGACCGTTATTTGGGTCCTATGCCGACACGGTAAGTTAAATTTATGAAATCTTGGCAGGAGTATTTGTAGTTGCATATAAAAGCATGTTTAGGCATTCATTTAGAAACTAGATTACAACTAGCTATCAACTTGTATGTGCATTGGTGATTCAAGGCTTTCATTGTGTTGCAAGAGCAGAATTGTGTTGTCTGTGTTTGTGTTTGTAGATTTAAGCATCCATTTCATCATGGAATGAAGAGAATCTTCCTCCCATGAGATCTTCACTACAAGGAGACATTAAATTGTGTTTTCAATTATTATTTCATTTAGTTTTTGCCTCTGCCTCCCTAGGCACACACTCTCTATCTAACAACGGTGTTTGGAGACTTAAGTGTCCTCTAGGGCTTGACTAAGGCAAGCCTCTAAACACCACAACCCCCTCCCAAAGTTTTCATGGTTACAGGTTACAGGTTGAGGAGTTGGACAAAGTGAGGTTGCAAGAAGACATCTCAAAGTGTTAGAATTACAGAACAGAAGGAAAATCTACCCCCTAGACTTGGGTGCCCGCTCATTAGTCCTCCAACTTCCGTGATGGGAAAATCTTTGGAACAATAGGAAAGAGTTGCAGACTGAGTTTCTAGATCTCGACAGAAACTAGGGCCTTGGACTTGGGTGCCCTCTCATGTGTCCCTGACTTTTTTGCCTCGAAGCCCTGAAAATAGGTACTCTGTGATTTGATAGTTTTCTTTCTTCTGCAAGAGCTTTTTTTGTTATTCTTCCGTTTACTATCGTATTTGTGAAATTAGGGTTTTAATGGTCAATTGAGCATAAGAGAAGGAAAATTGATAATTAAACATCCTAATCCAAGTTTTCCTATGTCTCACAATGACCTAGGGTATGATAGTGCATTGCCACTCGACCCTAGGTCCTTGAATGTTAAGGGTGAAAGGAGGATTCAAACATCTAAACACTAAACATTAAGCAATCCAAATTTTACCTTTAACATTTTGGTGAACCCATGTTTTTGGACTTAAATTGCAACTTTCTAAGTGCATGTCTTCATATTTGGATTCATTTCATTCATTCATATAGTCTTTCATCTTATTGCATTGAGAAAATTACAAAAAAATTGAAAAATTTGCAAAAATTTGAAAACCCTAGCTTGCATTTTCATATAGATTACTAATTTGCATCAATCCTTTCTAAATTTCCCTAATTCATGATTTTTACATCAGATATGATATAAACTACAGAAAAACACAAAAATTCAATGATTTGCATTGTATTTTCATCATTAATTTGCTAGGCTTTTGTAGAAATTTTGACAATTTCATTAAACCTAGTAATTCCAAAATCTAGGGTTAGTAGGAAAAATCTTCTTTCAGATTTTTCTACTGATTTTAGAGGCTCATTAAAATTACAATTTGGCTGTAGTCTTCCATTTTAGTGTAAATTTGCATTTAGATTTAAAATATTTACATTTTTGCATAGAAAATTTCAACAAAAAACTAGTAATTTTTATGCATTTTCATTAAATTTTGCATTGGCATTTTTCATATTAAAGCTTGAAATTCATTTTTAGATATGAGAATATTTAATTTTAATCATAATTAAGACCTCAAAGCATTTACATAACATTTTGTGTCAAGATCTCAAACCTAGGGCTTCCAAAACAACGATTTTCACTAGATTTTGCCTTATCAACTCTCTAAATTTGCACCATAGGCGTGTTGTGAAGGGTATATTTATATTACTTGGTTGTTATTAGGGTATTTATTTTCTTCCCATCCTAAAAATATTCACAACACTCTTTTAATAGGCTCTTGTATTGAAAATTTGGTGAAAAACTACACATTTTTGCTATTTTTGCCCTAGGGTTTGGCTTAGTTTGCACTCCAAATGTGTTGTGACAAATTTTATGGATTGAGGTTACTGATATCATTTCTATATTTGCTTCACCTCCTAAAATTCATTACAACACCCCTTTTGCTAGGTCTTGGAGTTGAAAAACTGTGAAAAATAACCTATTTTTGCTATATTTTCACTAGGGTTGACCTTGAGTGGCACTAAAAGCGTGTTGTGATAGATATCTTGTCATTAAGTGGCTGTTATTACTGATATAATTTTATTTCCATCATCATATTCCTCACAACACCCTTTGTCATGCTCTTTTCAATTGAGATTTGGTAAAAAAAATTATATATATTTTGACTTATCATCATCTTAGATTCGCATCAAGAGTGTGTTGTGAAGGATCTTATTGCTGTATTGGACTGATAATAGACATATAATTTGCTGCCTCTGATCAAAATCCTTACAACTCCCTTTTCTTTCACTTATTTGCATTGAAAAAGTACAAAAAATCAAGCATTTAGGTCATTTTTGTATATAGTTTTGCACTTGTCTTTTGCATACTTTTGAAAAGCTTTTAAAATCTGATATTGCATTAATTTGAAAACATATATCATGGATAATTCCTTAGAAGAGTTGTTTGCATACATCATAAACATTGATCATTTCTCTAAATTCACTAATAAACATCCTCAAGTTTTGGAACAAATAGCACACATTCATGATGTTGATCTCTCTATGTGTTCTATATATAATATCCTTTGTTATATATCTGATTTTGATAGCTTCACAAACTTCATGGGAATATACCCTTGGGTATTGGATGATCTCACTAAATTCATGATTAATAATATATATACAAGTGATGACCTCAAGATGTTAGATGAAGCCTTAGATGACTTTATGGAACATTCCACTACGACACCCATTGCTAAAACATGTGATGATAACTTTGGTATACCTTATGATGCCTCTCCCAAGGTTTTTCCTCCTCATGAGGACACTTGGATACAAGAGGATGATTTCATTGACACATCTCTTAACATTATACCACCAGATCTTCATTCTAATGCTCACTCTGGCCAAGATGAAGCATTAGCAAATGAAGAGCCATCACCACTTTGCCATTCCAATGCTCTCCTTGGCCAAGAGGAAGCATTAGTGAATAAAGAACTCCCTTCAATAAGGAACATTCCATGGGTAGATAATGAGATTTCATCTAACAACTCTATCATAATGCATGAAACCCCTATGGATCATCCTACCAACCTTGTTTCTTTAGTTGATTGTTCACACACCTTGGATTTCATTAAGGAAGAGAAGACCTTTAATGTCCCTCCTTTGTTTGAATATTCAAGTCATTTGGACATCACTAAGGATGTAGCACTAGTGGATAAGGAGAAGTCTCTCACATTAAATCCCTCAAGGATGGATGTTGAGATCACTCAAAATAATCTACTTCTCCCACCACCTAAGAGGATAGGGCATATGTGTACTACCTCAACAAGAAAACATTGATCCTAACATTGAACTAAACAAAGATGATCCTAACAATGAACAACATGATGAAAAAGACATGAATTGGGCTATGGTACCTTATGTCCCACTTTCCTCTAACATTAGGGAGTGGGAAGATGATGATGTTTTACTTGATGATGAGACTTAGCATCGAAAACCCTACATGTAAGTATCTCTAACCATTTATCTCTCTCATGATGTGCTTCCCCTGTGATGTGTTATGTATTGTTTAGGCCTCCTGGGATGACCTCTGATTCTCATGTAGGGTCCGGGATACTAGGAGACCGCCCCTGTTGTGACCTTCTTCTATTTGTATCATAATTCTTCTAAATTGCCTCTCTGATTTCATTGTTGTGTTGTGTCTTACAGACATAGCATTGTGGTTGGTGACTTGGGGGCACCCTCCTACGTGACTGTCCCTAAGACACTTATTTCTCCTCTCTTATTTATTTTTTCCCTTCCTCTAGTGTTTCTATCTAGCGGGCGGATAACGAAAAACATTTATACTGATGCGGACCTAGTGTCCCTTTTGTGAGCAATCAAAAAAATGGACTTAGTTCCTAATATGACGATGGGGTTATATATCTTATTTGATGCTTGGCTAGTGGAAGCACTCGTGCTTTCCACGTAGTGACTATGATGATGCTTTCTATCGCATTTACAAAACTTAACAATACTGCTGCTCCGTGCACCTTTGTTTGTCTTTGAATCTAGCCTTGGTGGTACTCGATTCAGAGAGCTTCATGATATAGCCCTATGATTATCCTCAAGATATGAATTCATAGTATATCCTTGGCTCTTTCTGTGGTTAATCATATGCATTGATGTTGTTGTTTCTCGTGATTTTGTAGACACTTCTTGTAGCGATGTGTTTGTGGGAACATTTGGCAATCGTAAAGTACATGTCACCTCCAGGGGGCATGGGCTTTGCGAGAGCTTGTGTTCCCTTGTGTATTTTCTTCCTACCTTAACGTGTTTGATATCGATACCTGATATCAACCACCTTAAGGTGGGGGCATATATAAGGTAAGCTTTATGTTGTAGATGTTAGCTATGTGCTTGTCCTCAGATGCAGTTTAAAGACCAGCGCAATGAGTGCTTCCTGCATCCTGAGTTTGTTTGCAATCAATCAATCAATCATGTAAGCCCTCTATGGAGGTAGGATATCACATATATCCTTTTTATCTTAAGCCGTCTGCGGAGGCAGGGATGGTGTATTTCTCATAGTAGATTACATCATCCTGTCATTTTCAAAAGTCCTCTACAAAGGCGGGGAGTGGTTCTGTGACTAACTCAACCCTTAAGCATGTCTTCAAAAATTGTTGTGGCAAATCCCAATCATCATTGTGTGCCTATAATGTGCCTGAGATGGTGTTGGACCTAGAAATAGGTACACTCCATCACTTGTCTGCTATGTTTTCTCTGTGTCTTCAAGTGTGTGTGTTTGGCTTTCTTACTCTGTTTGGCATGTTTGTTGCCCCAAATGCAATCTAAAGACTAGCACGATGAGTGCTTCCTACATTTTGGGAGGTTTTGCGTGTCTTGCATGTGTGTTGCCCCATATATGCAGTATAAAGACTAGCACAATGAGTGCTTCTTGCATTATGGGAGGTTTGTTTACTTTCTAGTACTTGCATCTGTATTTCATATATATGAGAAAAAGAAAAGAAAAGATATCATTTCTGTCTTCCATGCATTAATGTGTCTTCTATGCATTTACTGTCTTCTCCATGTTCTGCATGACTATAACTATCTTCTCCGTGTTTTGTGTGCTTGTTACTGTCTTCTATGTGATTAGCATGTCTTCTCCATGCTTGGTGTGTTTGCTGTGTTTGTGACCATACTTTAATGCATGTATTGGCCTTGTGTTTACGCATACATTAAAGTGGGGGCTAAATGTAATGTCAAAAAACATCCCCTTGGGGGCTTTTCCCTCATAAGGTTTAGCTCTCGGGTCTTTTGCATGGATTTAGGACATCTTACTTCATAATTTGGCATCCTGATGGAATGAGCCCTAGGTAACATGACAAATGGGACATAGGAGGACCCCTTGAGCTTAACCCTGCCCAAAATAAGGGGGGAGGACTTGGGCACCGGCGCCCTAGTCCTACCTTATTTTGGGGTAGTCCCAATTTTTAGGTGTCAGCTTGTGACTGTTATTTGGGTCCTATGCCGACATGGTAAGTTTGAATTTATGAAATCTTGGTGAGTGTGTTTGTAGTTGCACATAAAAGTATGTTTAGGCATTCATTTAGAAACTAGATTACAACTAGCTATCAACTTGTATGTGCATTGGTGATTCAAAGCTTTCATTGTGTTGCAAGAGCAGAATTGTGCTGTCTATGTGTTTGTGTTTGTAGATTTGAGCATCCATTTCATCATGGAATGAAGAGCATCTTCCTCCCATGAGATCTTCACTACAAGGTGACATTATATTGTGTTTTCAATCATTATTTCATTTGGTTTTTGCCTCTGCCTCCCTAGGCACGCACTCTCTATCTGACAATGGTGTTTGAAGACTTAAGTGTCCTCCGGGGCTTGACTGAGGCAAGCCTCTAAACACCACAACCCCCTCCCAAAGTTTTCATGGCTGCAAGTTATAGGCTAAGGAGCTAGACAAAGTGAAGTTGCAGGAAGACATCTTGAAGTGTCAGAATTGCAGAACAGAAGGAAAATCTACCCCCTGGACTTGGGCGCCTGCTCATTAGTCCTCTAACTTTTGTGATGGGAAAATCTCTAAAACAATAGGAAAGAGTTACAGATTGAGTTTCCAAATCTTGACAAAAACTAGGCCCTTGGACTTGGGTGCCCGCTCCTATGTCCCTGACTTTTCCTCCTCGGAGCCCCGAAAATAGGTACTCTGTGATTTGATATTTTGCTTCCCTCTGCAAGAGCTTTTTCTATATTCTTCCATTTACTCTCATATTTGCAAAATTAGGGTTTTAATGGTCAATTGAGCATAAGAGAAGGAAAATTGATAATTAAACATCCTAATCCAAGTTTCCCTACGTCTCACAGCGACCTAGGGTATGATAGTGCATTGCCACTCAACCCCAGGTCCTTGAAAGTTAAGGGTGAAAGGAGGATTCAAACATCTAAATAGTAAACATTAAGCAATCAAAAGTTTACCTTAAATAGAGGAGAATCAACCAAATCCATCCAATCAAGCTAGGGAAAAATAGAAACCCTAGTTAAGAAAGATAGTAGCATAATAGAGTATCAGAAATTGATACAGACAATCCAAAAGCACAACAGAGACGAGTGGACAGAGGAGAACTTGGATCTAGACTCAAGAGATCAAATGACAAGGATGCTTGGATGCCCTAGACCCTAATTAGGATTTTAAAAAATGTTAAACTTCCTATGTCTTCACCCTTTTGTGTTCCTTCTCCCTGCAACTTGTTTTCTACAGATTTTTCTAGATACTACCTACACACACACAAGAAGGAAAATGGTTGGGTACTATTTAAGAGCTTCCCTAAGTCAAGCTCCATGAATGGTGTTTCTATCTCCACAAATAGAAATGATGATATATAAAGAGTGTGTACCTTAGGAGGGCAGAGGGAAATCTAAAGTAGAATAGAATGCTAGAACAAAGCATGAAGGAAAGAAGTCACCATGAGCATGGAAACCCTAGTATGCTTGATGCGTAGTCACAACTTGACTCAAGAAGTTGGTGTAGTCCAAAGAAGTAAAAAGATCTTCACAATACCTACAATAAGTTAGTGTCCCAACAATAATCCACCATAGAGAGCTTTAGAGAAGAGTAGAGAGAAGAAGAGAGAGCTAGAATCCTTCAAGAAGTTAGAGATAGCTTAGAGATGTTTAAATAAATAAACTAACTTGCTTTTATATTCATTCCCACTCACAAACGATGAATAAAACCAAATGGGGCTGACATGAGGAACCACTTAAGATGTCTTAAGCCGACATACCTTTAAATTAGGTTAGGGCTAAATGAGAGACCAGGGCACTTGGGTGCCCTTATCCTTTAGCCCTAAAAACCCTACCGTAAGTCTCTTTAAGTGTACTTAGGTCTGTCTCATTGCTATTTTGTTAGGTTTTATCATCGAGATTGAGAATTAATCATTTAATGTTCAAAAAGGTGTTAAAATAGGTCTTGATTAACAAGTGTAAACATTTTAGGTCCACCTAGGTCCTAAACTAGGTGTAAAATGCTAGTGTACACATCTTACGATGTAACAGATAGTTTACATGATAGGCGACTCTAGTTTATGCTATGTGAGACGATGGATTGAGTTTACTCCATGTGTGTGCTTGTTTGTTGAATAAGTTATTTACATGATTAATTATTTAAATGATGATAGTAGATTTATTGTTGTTGTCTAACAATGCTAGTAAGGATTGTGTGTGTCACATCTCATTTTTAAAAACTAATGTATTTATTTTCTTTATTTTCAAAGAGACAGATAGTTAGTCAGAGAAAATATTATGATCATAGTAATGATGAAAATGCATTTGTTTTGTATTAATTTATATACAAGAAAGTTGTTTATGATGTTATTATTTAACATGTGGTTAAAATGATGAAATAGACTAACTATAGTCATGTAACTGAGGTGGATGCAGGAACAATATTATTTTCCCTCTGATATGAGGAGAGAGAGTATCACCATGGAGAGGATACTAGATTGCGTGAATGTAATGATCCTAATGCCATCTGGGAATACACACACATATACTTAGTAGAGAGACTATGTTTGTTCTTGTCAATTATGTCGTCATTGAGATGAAGAGTAGAATCTTTTTCATTGTCTAATAGAACTAGGTGTATGCTTTTAGAAGATTAGCTGATGTGCGTAAATTGACTAAACATGTTTGATTTTGTTGTCAAGATCTTAGTCAACTTACAGGAGTTCTTTGTCGATGATTGTGCTTCAGGTGAACACATATAATGTTTAAAAGTATGTAGTATCGACACCTTATGGATAAGTATATTATTGTTTATCTTCAAATTTATTATTATTATTAGTATTAATAGTATTATTATTATAGTTATAGTTAAATCTTCTAGAGTTAGATAAAAGTCTTCTTCTTCTAAGAGAACCTGCCCTAGATGCTTGGGAGTGGGAGAGGAGCAATAGCTCCATACTCTCCACATTTTCCATTATCTTCTACATGTTGAGAGATTGTGAGGATATAGAGAAGGTACAGTAGTGGTGCATTGATTAAGCACCCATATCTATGAAGGTCAACTCAAGATGGAAGGAGAGCAGAGGAGATACTTGGAAAAATAGATTCAAAGGGTAGGAAAAAGAGATGAACCAATATATTGCTAAGCGTGTTGTATACAATATCATTATAGGTGAGTGATCGAATACCATGAAAGAAGATGTTTTAGATACTTTGATATCTCATTATATTCGTAGATATGCAAAGTAATGTATTTTATACAGTGATGTTGTCGTCGTATATCTTGAATAGGAGATTGATTATGTATAGTATGTATTGTGCATTTGATAAAGATAGAGTTAGGATAACTTAGAATCTTTGATACTTGTGTATATATGTTTAAAAGTCAAAGGACTATGATAGTGAACTATAGATAGTAGTGTTGTTTACATGGATTAATATAGATTAAGGCTGACTGTAATAGTAAGGCCGAATGATATTTTATAGCAAGGCTGACTATAATATTCATGGCTGAATGATATTATATGATAAGGTCAACTGAAATAGTCAAGGTCAAATGTATTTTATGTCAAGGTTGACTGTATTAGTCACGGCCAAATGTTTTATTTATGATAAGGCTGGCTGTAATAGTTAAGGCTGAATGTATTATATGACAAGGCTAATTATAATAGTCAAGGCCAAATGCATGTTTATCTGGTAAGGCCAACTGTGATAGTCAAGGCTGAACATTTTATGTAGCAAGGATGACTATAATAGTCACGACTGAGAGTAATTATTATTCAGAACTACTGTATTTTATATTAAGGCCGATTGTGATAGTCAAAGGCCGAGAGTAATTATTATTCAGAGCCACTGTATTTTATGACAAGGTCGAATGTGATACCATATGGATGCCAAAGGTGGAAAATGTAGACCAAATTTATTTAAAGACCAACTGCTATCTGAAACTAAGTTCAGATTGAGTAATATAATAATAGGTCAATATTAGATTTAATGAAGGACCTAAGAGGAGGTCATTCACAAAAGTAAACCTTTCTTAGCAGTAGAATATTATGAAGGTTATGAGGGTGTTTGGAAATCTTGTAAAACTATTAAAAGAGATAAAGTCATAGTGTAGAAACACTTGACCTTAGAATATTATTTCAGTAGAAATATGAAGGGAATTTGAGCTTTTAGTAGATATTATTATCCTGAATTATTTGTTTAGTAGTAAAAGGGGGAACGATGTCTAAATGATTGTTTTTAAGGGTTTGTGTTGATCCTCCTTTCACCAATAAACATTCAAGGACATTCTACAGCATAGAGAACTCTACTACAGATCTCCTATCACTTAGAACATAGGGAAGATTGGAATTGGGTAAATTTGTTGTTCAATTAAGTCTAATTATGCTCAAAACCCTAATTTCATAAAATTGTAAACAAACAGACAAATTACAAAAAATGATCGCACACAGAGATATCAAATGACAACCAAATACATACCAGATTTTGAAGTTTGGTGTGTGGAAAAGTTAGGGACTAATGAGCAGGTGCCCTAGTCTAGTGCCTCAATTTTTGTCAGGATCTGGGAATGTTATCTGCAACATAGTTCTGTTGTTCCAGAGATTTCACTATCATGGGATCCAGATGACTAATGAGCGGGTGTCTGAGTCCAGGTCCCTATTTTCTTCTTAGATTTGCAATTATGATAGCCTGCACTACTCTCCTGCAACTCCACTTCTTTCACTTCCAAAACCTATAACCTGCAATCATAGAAAAGTGGGTTGGGGGTTGTGGTGTTTAGAGGCTTGCCTTAGTCAAGCCCCAGAGAGACATTCAAGTCTTCTAAACATCGTTATCAAATAAAGAGTACGTATCCCTGCAGAATAGAGGCAAAATCCAAATGATAAATGATAGAAAACACAATTGATATCACCTTGTAGTGTAGATCTCATGGAAGGAAGATGCTCTTCATGCCATGAGGAGATGTATGGCAAATTTATAAACACAAACACAATAACAACACCAAATACTGCTCTACAACAAATGAATGCCTTGAATCACTTTCACATAAACTTGTACATCAAAAATGCCATCTAGTTTCCATCTAGTTTACAAATGAATCACTAATCATGCTTATATATGCAACTACAAACATTCCCACTAAGAATTTCGTAATTCAAACTTAGGATGTTAGCAAGGCCCTAAATAATGGTCATAAACTGACACCCAAAAATAGGTCTTGACCTAAAATAGGGTAGGACTAGGGCGCGGGTGCCCATGTCCTCCCCCCTATTTTAGGAAGGGATTATCATAAATGCACCCCCTTAGTCCCATTTTGCCATGAAACTTTAGGGTTTTCTCATTGGGAGTCAAAATTATCATGCAATATGCTCTAAATGCAATTTAAGGACCCGAGAGCTAAACTTAGGAGGGAAAAGCCCCCCAAGGTGACATTTTTTGACATAACATTTAGCCCCCGCTTTAATGTATGTATAAACATAAGGCCAATACATGCATTAAAGTACGATCAACAAACATAGCAAACACGCCAAGCACATAGAAGACACTCCAATCACAATGAAGATAGTAATAGGCACACAAAACACGGAGAAGACAGTTATAGTCACACAAAACATGGAGAATATAGCATTGAAGACACACAAAACACAATGAATATAGTGAATGTATTGAACGCAGTGATGATCATTTTCTTTTTCTTTTTTTCATATATAAAATTTGCAAATGCAAGTGCAAGGAAAGTAAACACACCACCCATAATGTAGGAGGAACTCATTGCTGCCAGTCTTTAAACTGCATATGGGGCAACAAACACACAAAAAAAATCTCAGAGTGCAGGAGGGACTCATCACCACCAGTCTTTAAGACTGCACTTGAGAACAAACACTCCATACAAATCAAGCACGCCATAAAAATTCCAAAGCATAAGAGGGACTCATCACCACCGGTCTTTAAACTATGCTTGAGAACAAACACGCCATACACACACACATGGAAGACATAGAGAAAACATAGCAGACAAGTGATGGAGTGTACCTATTTCTAGGTTCATCACCATCTCAGGTACATTATAGGTACACACTGACGATTGGGATTTGCTACAACAATCACCGAAGACACGCTTAAGGGTTAGGATAGTCTCAAATCCACTCCCTGCCTTTGCAAAAGACTTTTAGAAAATGACAGGATGTGCACTCTCATTTAGAAATACACCATCCACGCCTCTGTATAGGGCTTATGATAAAAAAGGATATATGAGATATCCCACCTCCACAGAGGGCTTAAGTGATTGCAGTAGATTTCAAGCTTTACAAACACACTTTGCTAGCATCTAAATCAGACATCTTACCTTATATATGTCCCCACCTTAAGGTGGTTGATATTGTGTATCGATATCAAGCATGTTAAGGTAGGAAAAAAAAACACAATGGAGTACGAGCTCTTGAAAAGCCCATGCCCCCTGGAGGTGACATGTACTTTACGATCGCCAAATGTTCCCACAAACACACAGTTTCCTACAAGAAAATGTGTTAGCATCCATATAATCATGATAAACAATAATACATGTAATCATTCACATAGAGAGCCGAGGTTATACTACATATTTGGAGACCGAGTATAACTATGGGGCTATATCGCAGAAATCTCAAAACTGACTGTAACCAAGGTGAGATTCAAAGATAAACAAGGTATATGGAGAAACAATATTGTTATGGTTTTGTAAGTGTGATAAGACAACATCAAAATCACATGGAGTGATTCTACTAGCCAAGCATCAAATAATATATATTCCAACCCTATCGTCATGTATGGACTTGGTCCATTTTTTTATTTCTCGTTGAAGGGACACTAGTTCCGTATTAGTATAATTTGTTTTTCGTCATCTGGTCGCTAGATAGAACCACTAGAGGAAGGGAAACAACAAATCAAGAGAGGAGAAACAAGTGCCTTAAGGAATATCCACGTAGGAGGGTGCCCCCAAGTCACCAATCGCAATGCAATGGCCGTAAGACACAACACATAACAATGAAAATAGAGAAGTAATAAAGAAGAATGATGATACAAATAGAAGAAGGTCACAACAGAGGCGGTCTCCTAGTATCCTTGACCTTATGAGAGTATCAAGGGTCATCCTAGGAGGCCTAAACAACACATAACACATCATGGGGGTGTAAAGGGTGGAATTTGGATAGTTGAATTTTTGGTAGTTTTGTGTATGTATCCTCCTTTCACCCTTTCATTCAAGGACCTAGGGTCAAGTTGCAATGTACTATCCTACCCTAGGTCACTATGAGATGTAGGGAAACTTAGATTTTTATGATTTGATTTCCAATTATCTTCTCTCATGCTCAATTATACCTTAAAACCCTAATTATGCAAATATGACAGCAAACAGATGAATATTGGAAAATACTGTTATAGAAAGATGTAAAATAACAAATGATTGTGCACTTGTTTTTGAGGTTCAAAAGTGGAATAGTCAGGGACTAAAGAGTGAGTGCCCAAGTCCAATGCCCAGCTTTTTGTCAGGATCTGCAAACAAGATCTACAACCTATTCCTACTGTATCAAAGATTTTCCTTTCACGAAACTTTGAGGACTAATGAGCGAGTGCCCTATTCTAGGGAGCTATTTTCTTCTCTGATCTATGAATCTGACACTCTGTTGTACCCTCCTACAACTTCACTTTGTCTATAGCTCCAACATGTAACCTATAATCATGAAAACTTTGGGAGGGGGTTGTGGTGTTTAGAGACTTGCCTCAGTCAAGCCCCAGAGAGACATTCAAGTCTTTCGAACACTGTTGTCAGATAGAGAGTGCATGCCCTTATGAGGCAGAGGAAAAAACTAAATGATAAATTCTCAAAAATATAAATGATGTCACCTTGTAGTAAAGATCTCATGGGAGGAATAAGCTCTTCATGCCATGAGGAGATGATTGCTCAAATTTGCAAATACAAACACATAGACAACACAAATATGCTCTTGCAACACAATGAAAGCCTTGAATCACCTTTAGAACACAATAACTTGCTAGTAATCATCTAGTTTACAAATGAATGCCTAAACATGCTTTTATATGCAACTACAAACACTCCTGCCAAGAATTTCATAATTCAAACTTACTGTGTCGGCATAGGACCCAAATAATGGTCACAAACTGACACTCAAAATTTGGGATTGACCCAAAATAGAGCAGGACTAGGGCGCGGGCACCCAAGTTATCCCCCTATTTTAGGCAAGGTTAGGTTCAAGGGGTCCCACTAGGTCCCATTTGACATGATACCTAGGGTTCATTCCATCGGGATGTTGAAATATGATGTAAGATGTCCTAAATGCACATTAAAGACTTGGGAGCTAAACCTTGAGGGAAAAGCCCCCAAGGGGACATTTTTTGATGTTACAAGGGGAAACACAACATGAAAGGTAAAGGGTTAGAAATACTTACCTGTAGGGACAACCAAACTGAGGGTTGTCATTGAGAAAATCATCATCTTCCCACTCCCGAATGTTAGAGGAAAGTCGGACATAAGGCACTATAGCCCAACTTTTATTCTTGTCTTCAAGTTGTCCATTCTTAAGGTCTTCTTGGTTTGATTCAATGTTAGGTGAGATTTTTTCTTGTTGAGGTGTGTTTCGTTGGGCAAAAGCCTGTTGTCTCCTCCTCCTTTCTCTTTCTTGTCTATTTCTTCTTGTTTTACCACTTATCTCTTGTAAAATAGTGTCTTGTTCTTCCATAGGCTTTTGTGTTTTAGAAGAGGAAGTACCATGATCAAATCTCATTTGTCTAGGTGGAATGTTTTTCTCTTGATGACTACCTCCCGATCCTTCTAAGGATGGTAGGGGAGGAACCTCAGCATAGGGTCCTTTTCTTTTTGGTCTAGGATTCTCTTCAAATGCGGGTTGTTCGTCTCTTATTGTTTCTTGAATAGAAGGACTGACCACTTGATGTAATAATTTTGTTTTGTAGTTTCTATAGCTCAAAAAGTTAAAATCTATTCGTGGCTCCAGTTCTAGTTTGGATTGTTCCCAAAAGTAATCGAGGATAAAGTGTTGTCTTGTAACCAGAGGTTTATACCTATTGTGAGGGATAGTATGCACTTGGCCATTCCAAGGAAATTTTACAGAGTTATAGATTGTTGAAGGGACAACTTTCATAGCCTTTAACCATGGGTGTCCTAATTTTATGCAAAAGAGGTTAGAAATGGGGACAACATCAAATAATTGTTCTATAGATTTCTCAAATACCGTAACCAATAGAGATATCTTCCTAGAGGTGTTTATAAAGGTTCCCTTATGTGTCTTAATCATCATGTCCGAGGGGTCATATAAGCCTTGTATCAACCCATGTGAATAGAGGAACTCTTCTGCAGCCACATTAGTCATAAAATTAGGATCAATAAGGGTTCCATCTATAGGATTTACCATTATCTTCACAATGATATAAAGAGGTCCTTCAGTATCTCCGATTGTTCTATCATGAGGTGTAAACACAATTTCAGGTTCGGGGACCTTTCTTTTTATGTAAGGCCTAGGAGGGAACCTATTGTTATTGTTGTGATTAGAATACATGTGTATAAGTTTTCAAATCAATGTGAAATCAAATTTTAAAAGTTTTTCAAAAGTTATGCAAGAGACAAGTGCAAATCTATATGTGAAAATGACCAAAAATGCTTGATTTCCAACTTTTTTCAATGGAAATGAGTGAAAGAAAAGGTGTTGTAAGGAAATTGATAAGGGGAAGAAAATAATATGTCAAATATCAGTCCAATAAAGCAATAATATTCTTCACAACATGATTTTGATGCAAACCTAGAGTGATGACAAGTCAAAACCCAGTGAAAATGTGCTAAAATATGCAATTTTTCAATAATTTTCAATGCAAGGACCTAATAGAAAGGGTGTTGTAGAGAATTTTAGGAGGTTAATCAGATTATAACATTAATATCAGTCACCTAATGCCATAAAATTTGTCACAACACGCTTACAGTGCCAATCTACGTCAAACCCTAGTGAAAATATAGCTAAAATATGCAATTTTTCACAAATTTTCAATGCGATGACCTAATAAAAAAGGTGTTGTAAAGAATTTTACAAGGGGAAGAGGATAATAACCCTGATAATACCAATTAGTGTAGAAAAATACTTCACAACACACCTATGATGCAATTCTAGAGAGACGATAAGTCCAAAATCTAGTGAAAATGCAAGGTTTTCAAACCCTAGAAATGGAATTTTGCAAGAAAACCACTATGATGCAACACTAAAGTTATAAATCAGTTCTAATGAGTGTTTTGAAAGGGTAGTAAAATCTGAAACAAGATTTTGACTACAAACCCTAGCTAATGCAAAACTAGGTTATATGAAAAAATGCACAATTTCAAGCACTTTTTATCAATTTAAGCATGAAAATGCAATGTAAATGAATGGTGAATGATTAATTTATATATTTTAAATAATATCTGATGATAATGATATAAATTACATGAAATTAAATGCCAACTACTTCAAATTATTTGAAAATGCACGCTAACAATGCCAATTTTTTCAAAATTTTCAATTTTTTTTGTAATTTTTTGAATGCAATAAGATGAACAATGAAATGAATGATGTAAATCTGAAGTAAAACACTCATCAAGGTGAAAAATTCAAAAAACATGGGTTCACCAAAATGTTTAATAGGAAAAGGGGGAAAGATGTCCAAATGATTGTTTTTAAGGGTTTGTGTCGATCCTCCTTTCACCACTAAACATTCAAGGATATTCTACCATGTAGAGAACTCTACTATAGATCTCCTGTCCCTTGGAACATAGGGGAAGATTGGAATTGTGTAAATTTGTTGTTCAATTAAGTCCAATTATGCTCAAAACCCTAATTTCATAAAATCGTACACAAACGGACAAATTACAGAAAATGATCACACATAGAGATATCAAATGACAACCAAATACATACTAGATTTTGAAGTTTAGTGTGCAGAAAAGTTAGGGACTAATGAGCGGGCACCCTAGTCTAGTGCCTTAGTTTTTGTCAGGATCTGGGAATCTTATCTGCAACACAGTTCTTCTATTCCAGAGATTTCACTATCGTGAGATCCAGAGGACTAATGAGCAGGCACCCAAGTCCAGGTCCTTGTTTTCTTCTTAGATCTATAATTCCGATAGCCTGCACTACTCTCCTGCAACTCCACTTCTTTTGCTTCCAAAAACTATAACCTACAATCACAAAAAAGTGGGTTGGGAGTTGTGGTGTTTAGAGGCTTGCCTCAATCAAGCCCCAGAGAGACATTCAAGTCTTCCGAACAGTGTTGTTAGATAAAGAGTATGTATCCCTGTAGGATAGAGGCAAAATCCAAATGATAAATGATAGAAAACATAATTGATATCACCTTATATTGTAGATCTCATGGAAGGAAGATGCTCTCCATGCCATGAGGAGATGGATGTCAAATCTACAAACACAAACACAATAACAACACCAAATACTGCTATGCAACACAATGAATACCTTGATTCACTTTCACATAAGCTTGTACATCAAAAATGCCATCTAGTTTCCATCTAGTTTACAAATGAATCACTAATCATGCTTATATATGCAACTACAAACATTCCCGCTAAGAATTTCGTAATTCAAACTTAGGATGTCGGCATAGGACCTAAATAACGGTCATAAACTGACACCCAAAAATAGGTCCTGACCTAAAATAGGGTAGGACTAGGGTGAGGGTGCCCAAGTCCTACCTCCTATTTTAGGCAGGGCTTATCATAAATGCACCCCCTTAGTCCCATTTTGTCATGAAACTTTAGGGTTTTCTTATTGGGAGTCAAAATTATCATGCAATATGCTCTATATGCAATTTAAGGACTCGAGAGCTAAACCTTAGGAGGGAAAAGCCCCCAAGGTGACATTTTCCAACATAAAATTATTTATATCTTAGTTTTTGTGGAAGGATATTCTTTTACCAAATTATAAGCTTAGTAAAGCTATATGAATGTCTTTTGAAACACTTTCTTTTATGCCAATGATAAGTCAAGATTTTGACTATCGTGATATTTAGATTTCTCTTTTATATAAGAAGAGAAGTATTTTTATTTGCGTATGACTACCCATATCTACAAATTATGAGTTGAATATGAGTTAAGACATATAGAGTCTTTATTTGATAATTTACAAGGCTTAAGAGCCAACCTTGTATGTGTAGCTGACTATGGATGAATGTGAGATTAGGTGGACAAAACATTGGGTAGATGATAGGATGTCATAGACCCATGCTTACAAGGATGCGTAGACGGACTTAATATATGTTTACACTAGTCATCTAAGCTCACATCCTAGATTTTTCAAGGAAGATTTGTAGATAAGGTTATAAGTCTTTATGACTAATGTGGTATATATATGACCAAGAGATTTGTTATATATAAAGGAATAAATGATTTTTTTAAACAATGTTGTCTCCAAGTTAAGAAAAAAGTGAGTGAACATACAAATTTATATATATGAAACTTTGGCCTAAGTAATGCAAAAGTCACTACTTACATTGTCGGTTCACAGTGTACCAGATATATGAACAATCAAATAGGCTCATACATAGCTAGAGCTAGACTAGAGTTGTAAACCTAATTGTTTTTATTAGGACACATCATTAGTTCTTAGATGGTATTTGGAATCAACTGATTCTCATTATCTATTACCCTCGTGAAGGGAAGGGCCACTTCCAAAAAGGAAGGTGTGTGGGTGACCATTGGTCTGTGGTTAGAGAAAAAGCACTAGGGTGATGCTCTCTCTCTCTCTCTTGCAGTTGATTGTTGAAGACTTGTGAATAGGAAAACATTGCTTATTTTTGTATATGATATTGATAAAGATTGTAAGTCATAAGAAATATGATAATTTTGAGATATTATGAAATTTTCTAGTTGCATGTGAAGCGACCTTCTTTGAAATATGTACATTGATCTTGAATATTGCAAATGAAATATATTGATTATGGATATTTCTCTTAATTGTTAAAAAATGTATGGATATTTGCTTAATTATGATTAAGTTTTATTTAATATTCTAGTTGGGAAGTTACACGTGGTATCAAAGCTACCAAGTTCAACACTTGGACCTTGGATCTCATTGTGAGGTTTTGTAAGATTGACAAGATATGCTAATGATACAACATTTGTTCTTGTGCTAGAATGACATGAAATAGAAGGACAAGAAAGTGAGATAAAAAACAAAACTTAGTGAAATGTCCAAGATCACTATTAAGAAAGAGCCATCTCCTAAACCAAAGATTGAAGAAACAAAGAATTTTGCAAAGGAAGCTTGGCTCACTAATTTTGAGACACTAGCTGATGAACTCAAATGTATCTGTCTGGAAAGGAGAAAATGCCTTGAAGAGGCAAAAAGATTGTCAACTCCTACTATTGTTAAGATTAGTAAACCATCTACACATCGTGACATGCATTTCAGGTGTGGTCAGGATGCACCTGTTATGAATCTAGAGGTGTTGAAGGAGTACTCACGAGTACATCCACCTAGTAAGTTTGTGTTACTTGATTCTAACAAAGAGGAGGAACCAGAGGAATTCCCTCTGTTAGAAAGTGATATGTAGACTTTTTCCTTTTACAAAGTTTTGTATTTGAATAAGGATGTAAAGATCCAGAAAGTGAATGAAGTAAAGTTTTGTCATTTTGATTAAGCAAATGTTTGAGATGAATTTCTAAGTTTCTATATTTATGAAGTACTTTTATGATAGTATATCAAAAATTTACATGTTTTGATAAATTTCTATGCAATGATTAGGTGTGGTATTGTTATGGAACACTCTAAAAAACAACCAGGAGGGAACCCACATGGCCCAGTTCTTGAGAATAACCCTATGGTAAAATTAGATCAAATTCTGTCAGTTTTAAATGAAACAAAAGGTAGATTGGAAGCAAAATTAGATCAAGAATGCATTAGATCAAATTCTATCAGTTTTAAATGAAGCAAAATTAGATCAAGGATGCACAAAGGGGCTCAATATATGTTTACACCAATCGTCTAAGCTCACATCCCAGATTTGTCAAGGAAGATTTGTAGATAAGGGTATAAGTCTTTATGATTGATGTGGTATATATATGACCAAGAGAGTTGTTATATATAAAGGAATAAATAATTTTTTTTTACAATGTTGTCTCCAAGTTGAGAAAAGAGTGAGTGAACATATGAATTTATTTATATGAAACTTTGGCCAAAGTAATGCAAAAGTCACTACTTGCATTGTCAGTACACGGTGTACTAGATATCTGAACAATTAGATAGGGTCATACATAACTAGAGATATACTAGAGTTGTAAACCCGATTGTTTTTAGCTAGGACACATCACTAGCTCTCATATGGCATTTGGAATCAGTTGATTCTCATTATCTATTACCCTCGTGAATGGAAGGGCCACTTCCAGAAAGGAAGGTGTTGGGGGAACACTAGTCTATGGTTAGAGGGGGAGAAACCAATCAAGAACACCCTTTTGAAGAAAGAGAAGAATCCAATTTTCATGGTGAACCTAGAGTAAATAATCAAGACTAAAAAATTCACAATGAGGCAAAAACTCATCTTATCAATGAGTTATCCTGAGATATGAAGAAAATTATACCTCCTAAGTTTGACGGAATAGTGAGTGGAGATGCAACTGAGGTTTGGATGACAGAGATGGAAAAATATTTCAAGATAAAAAACTATTCCGAGATCACCAAGGCTATATGGGGAGCATACCAGTTCGCTAGAGAAGCATCCACATGGTGGATGCACAAGAAAATATAATTAGGATTGAGTTCCTTAAGTCTAACTTGTGATCAATTTGTGGTCATATTTAGAAAAAGGTGGTCACCCCAACTTTACTTTGACCAAAAATTAACAAATTTTCAAACTTTACATCAAGGACAGATGATTGTCACTGAATATTGGGAAATATTCACCGGATTATTGAAGTATGTGCCACAATATCATAAGGATGAAAGATTTAGAATAAATCAGTTTATTATGGGCTTGAATGTTTAGATTGGATGAGAAATAGATGTTCATGGACCCACAACCACATACTAAGTTTTTGAGAAATCCATCAAGCAAGAGTAGAAGTTCAAATCTATCTTAGTGTTTCAAGAAAGATCTCAAAAGAAATTTAATTGGAGTCATCTTTCGACATCCTTCAAAAGGAGAAACAAAAATCAGGAATCCAGAGAGGAACTGTGGAAAAAGTTTTAGATTTAATAGAAACGAATCCAGTGATGGAAACATGGACTCTAATCCAAAAAGGAATGATGATAATACCAACCAATCTTTAGGAAAGAGAGGTCCTCCTGGAGGGTGTTTTGCATGTGGAGGAGATCATTATGCTAACCAGTGCCCCACAAAGAGTTAAGGAAATTCTTATGGAGGCAAACCTTTACCTTCATAGCAAACAACTTTCCAGTAAAGGATTCATGCTACTCTTGATAGCTGTTAAGCTGAGTATCAAGTTACTCCTATTGACACCAAAGGTACTCTTTTTGGAACCCCAATTTCTATTCTTTTTTTTTGGTAAGTGCCATCTTGGGGATGGCTCCCTTTATATATATATATAAAGTAGGCCTTGCATCAACCCAACATGGGTGTGCCAATTAAATACAATCCAGATTTTTTCCTTTTTTTGAGGATCTTAAAGTCATTAAAAGCTCTATTTTTGATGGTGGCAATTTTTTCTGTCACCTTTGTCCATTCTAGTTCTGTTTCAATTTCCTCATTCAAGGTTCCACCATTGTTATTGGCCACTGTAGTTTTCCGAGATAGAGCTGAAGACCCCATGATCTTGGAATTTGATTTAGATTCCTTCTTATATTTCACAATCTCATGAGTATGGGCATGAACACTAGTAGGAAAGAGGGCACTTGAATTTGAAACTTTATCCTAAAGGTACGGAGAAGAGGTAGATGTATCTTGCTCTGTTGGAGAAATAGCATAATGTCGAGATTCAACCCCTTCCCACCAAGTGGGCCAACTATTTGGGCCACCTTTAGCCCTTTCAATGGCTAATTTCTTTCTGCATTATGAGGTGACATGGTTTGTTGCATAGCATTTTCTGCACCTAAAAGCAATTTTTTCATAGTCTACAGGTTGGTGCCAACTCCTATTCCCTACCTTTAAAAGAATCTCAAATGGAAGGCCTTTCGATAGATAAAACCACGCAGAGACGAGCATAAGTGGAATTTTCATAATTAATTATTTCCTTTGAAATGTAGTGATACTTACCCAGACCATTGATAATAGCTTTTAGACAATCAATTTCCCAAAATTGCAGAGGAAGATAAGGTAGATGTACCTAGAAAAATGCTGAAGAAAATGGCTCTGTACGTAGGTTGAAAGAGGGAAACCATGGCTTCGTGCATAAGAAATCTCCTAGGAAAAACCACAAACCTTGCTTGAGCACCAGATCCTTATCTTCCTTAGAGTGATGAAAAACCATTTGGCACATGGGTAGATACTAATTTTTGACTCCATATAATCCTTCCAGTTTGTGCTTATCTAGGAGTGAAGGTCGCTCAACTCAGGCCAAATCCTCATGAATCTACAAATGAGAGCACGATCCTATAGGAAGTCCTCCCTATCATAGGCAAAATTGTCCAAACAAATCTCAAACATTGTCTTGGAGTGGCAAACTAAAAATAGAGGGCTTTGGAAAGCCCCGTTGCTGGAAGAAGTGAGACTAGGAGAAATAGCCCCCGAAAGCCCATAAGGACAAGTAGATGACTGATCCCCCAAATGCCCTCGCACATCCTGATTAAGGGCCACTTTGAAATTCAATGAAGGGGAAGGAGGCTAGCCGGAGGTAGGGTTCAGGGTGAGACTAGACTTCGCAGTAGTTTCCCCACCCGTCGAATCTCCACTCACCGGTCTTGGACTCAAATCCGGCGAGCCTAGGTCGGGACCCAAGGCATCATTGTAGGGAGGGAATGGATGCGTGTCTGAAGGGGTCCACCCTAAGCCAACTCTGTTCCTGCTAATGTGGTCAAGCAATATCCTCTGCAAGCCGCTGGATCCCAAACCCTTGCGTGAGGAAGTGAGCAAAGGAGATGAAGCCATTTTTAAATCCCAATTTCTATTCTTATAGATATGTAGGAGCAACTAAAAATTTTGTGAACCCTAGAATACTTGATAAAATGTCTAGGAAAGCTAGTTTCATGGCTAATTCATGGACAATAGAGTTTGCAAACTAATTAAAAGCTCAAGTAGAGCAATGCTTGTTTGAAGCCAAATTAACCCTAGCTACATTTTCTATGGAGGTTAATGTTGATAACTGAGTGGGGGGGTGAATCAGTTATCCTAATTATTTCTTCTTCTGAACTTTTCTTATTAATTAATTCAAGCAAGCAAACATAACCATGAAATGAAGATACACATGACACAATATTTTTGACATGGAAACCCTGTTAAGGGAGAAAACCACGGGGTGATTAACCCAAAGATTATTCTCTGTTAGAAGAATAAGGAAATACAAAATGGCACTTGCCAATTAGGGCTTACTGTCTGAGCACACTGCTCACAAGAGGCACACTACCTACAAGAGACTCACTATCTACAAAAGAATGTTATACAATACTTAAACTGATTGGGAGAATCTATAAATGCTGAAGTTCAGTTCCAGTTAGGCTCAGTACACTGATCTGCTGCACTTCATCTTTCCTCTTCTCTTTTGCCGCTTTCCTTTCACATACCAGATCTTTCTTACTACTTCTGCTCTGCTCTTCTCCTTTTCTTCACACAACGCAACAACAACAACACTCCTCACAACTAAATCCATCGTGTATATATATCCGCACAAGTAATTTCATCACCTTTCTAGTCGACACCCGGAATAGTCAATCTTTTCACTAATTCTAATATGTCGGCTAAATCCTTGCACATCAAGTAATGCGGATCAAGTATATGCTTGTAGAAATCATTAATCATGTCGGCCAAACATGTTTCATGCCTTCATAACTTTTACCACAATCAGTAACACATCCAAAAAGAAGTCTGATGTTCTGTCAGTCAGTTCTTCCTCTGTTCACACTGTCACTCAGGAATCCGGTGCTCAACTATTCATATCTTTTTCTTCATCTAACATTGGAGGCTAAATCTTTGGAATTTACCACTCAAGGTAGTCCTCTTGACTTCCCCAAATCCACACTTCACCAAGATACTTCCTCTGAGAGATCTGGACCTATCTGTCAGACCTTGCCACATGCTCTATTGTTATTTACCGGACCACAACAATCTTCATTCTGACTTCCGGTAGAGACACACCATGTCCTGCGGATGTGTGGGATGAACTTTGTTGCCATCAATGACAACAATCATGAATCCATATAGTGTTTCTTGCCAACAATCTCCCCCTTTGGCATTGATGGCAACACTTAGTGAAAAATGACTAAGTGTTTACACTATGCTCCCCCTTGGCCGATGCTCTGTCTTTATATACATTTTTCGGAGCTCCCCTTTAGTTGGATTCCTTATTTTTCACTGCTCCTCACTCCGCCTTTGACATCAATGGCAAAGGGTAGGGTCCGCATACCAAAATTTTTAAAAAATTTAGCTATACTTAGCCGCATAAGTATATATATACAAGTTGTACTTACATATACTTAAGTATGTCTGCAAAAGTGTTCTTCAACTGTACAACTTCTGTCACCCAACTCTGCTTCATCCTGTCCAAAATTAAGATATGCCCACTCAAAAGGAATGCAAACACATCTTCCCTTTTTAGATCTATCAGATCATTGGTCTGGGCTGTAATTTGGGCTTCTTTTATGGCCTCATGCATGGCCTCTAGCTTAGGGACAATTAACCCCCTAAGCTCACTCAACCTACTTATTCTATTTTTTCTTTCCTTCTCCAACTTCTTGATTTCACTCAAGACTGCAATAGTCTGACATTCTTGATTTGTTATAGAGGAAGAGAGAGGATCAAAATTCTTTGATAGTTTATCCTCCTGTTCTTTTATTTTCTTCTCAATGTCCAGTGTTACTTTGGACCATGATAAACAAAATTTATACATTTCTCCTCCATCTTTAAGAACATTTTCTAGGCTCTTTATTCCAATATTCATGTTTCTCCTATCATTAATAATCAAACCCTGTACCTCAGAGAACCTTTTATCCAAAAACTCCTTCCGGACCTTTTCTTTAGCTGATTTTTCTAGAGAGTCAAAATGTGTACTAACATTGCTGACTAAGGTTTTGAGATTACCGGAAGAGGAGGCTGTGGGATCCTTCTAAAAAGATGGCATGATCTTTTCTAGCACTCCAGATGCTACCTCCATAAGCTCACAGTCTTCCATGTGAGATTTCAGTAGTTTCTCTTTGACTTTCTCATTTGCAAATGAGGCTATTTTCATTGTTTGCACCGGTGACAGAGAGTCAAAATCTAATGGTCCTTTTAGTAGGTCCGGTTCATCAATTTCTATAGTTGCTTTTGTTAAGAATTCTTGGACAGTTTGTGCAGTGTCTCTTTCCGGAGATAGATGTTTCTTCTCTTCTACAATCTTGGAGCTGTCCTTTGGAGTTTTCTCTCCTCCTACATTCTCACCACTAGCAGTTGTGATATTTTCTATTGAGGTCTTCGTACTGTCATCTTCTTTTTCTTTTACCTCTGCTTCTTTCTCCTTTTATTTTTCTTCTCCTTTAGATCCGGAGACTGTAGGGAAAACCGGAGGAGAAATGTTAGTCTATTCGGGGCCCACCTCTTCTGTCATTTTCTCAGGAGTTTCTTCTACAATATTTGTGGTGGAGGGGTCAGTACCCAAGTCCTCTATAATAGGAAGATTAAATCTTTTGAAGGTTTTCTGGAGAATCTCTTCAATGTCCTTGGCTACCTTGTCGGTCTCACCAAGCATAAGCTAATTCATCCTTGCTTTGCTCATGAATTCATCCTTGCAGTCTTTGAATACCATGTTCATTGTCTTGGGATCAATTGAAGGATATAGCTGAATAGCTATCTGCTCCCGGATCTCAAGGTCTTTTGCCATGGCATTTGTCTTTCTCATTTCCAACTCCTTTTCTAGGCTCTTAGGAATTAAAGAGATAATTTCAATAAAAGCTTTGTTGTAAATGTTCAAAAACTTAACTGTGGCTTCCTCCAGAATCTTTTTATCTGCTTCATTATAATCATCATAGAATTCTGTTAAGGGTTGAAGGTTGCCATCCATAGTGACTACTTTTACTACATCATCTAAGGAGAGAGTGGGTTTTTCAACAAATTCCTCTTCCTTCTCTTCTTCTCCTTGACCGGTAGAGTGTTTAGCGGATGATTTCTTCTTTTTCTTTAGTTTCCTGATCTCCTCATCTGATTCAGTTTCCTCTTCATCCCTTTGACTTGCATAAGCCCTTGTGGCTTTTGTCTTTGACCTTTTCTCTCCTTTATCAGATGCTTGAAGCTCTGGTTTTGATGTTTTAGAGATTTTGGCTATGATAGGTGCTGGTTTCTTTGATGATCCGGTCTGGGTGGAAGTTTCTACCGGAGCACTTTTCTTGCTTTTCTTTTCTGTCTCTTTCTTCTCTTCCTTAGCTTTTTGTCTCTTTTTTCGGTTGGCATCAAGTGCCTCCTTTGAGATGCCAAGGCCTTGGGCAATATGTTCTACTTCTTTTCTCACCTTTCTTTTCATCTCTGGTTCTCTGAGTTCTGCATGAATTTTTACACTCAGCTCCTCAAAGGTTCCAAACCTCTCTGCCTTTGGATCTTTAGGCTGACTTAACATGTGTTGAACATGCAGCTCCACAATCTATTCATCAAATTCATACCCCATGGGCATGATCCAGACTGTCCTTGGTTCTACTGCCTCCATTAGGCACTGATCAGTCTCTACCATAAAGCAGACTGTCTTTGTATTTCTCAACAAGAGACTGGGGAATCCTTTCTCTTGCTTGCATCATGTTCTGAAAGTTCTTAAAGTATCCCCATAGAGCTGTATTTTGTGCATTGTTATCACCAAGTCCATGTAAATAATCTCTGATTTGGATGGCTACTGGCCTATCACTCTCCCATACCCAGCCACTAGATCCGGGAAGCTCATTCATAAAGTAGAAGAACAAGCACAAAATTAATCCACCATACTTGAATGAATTCTTTTTATCTTTCTTGATTTTCTGTAGATTCTCCAAGAGTTGGTTCAAGAGAAGCTGACAAAGATCATAGTTTGCATCCTTTCTTAGCATTTCATAAGCGGTATAGATGGCAGTTCCAGGTACAGAATTTTCTCTGCTAGAATGATATATCTTATATTCAATGATCATAGAAGCAAACTTGACATCCGGATCAGTGATGTCATCTACTATCATTGCTCTTTTGTCAAACTTAGATCCGGTAGCCTCACTCACAGTTTGGTTCTTTACAGATTTAAGAATAGGAATCCCACTGGATGAGTGTAGTCTAGTAATTGTCCTGATGGCATCTTTAGTGATCTTGAATGGTCCATTTAACCACATGAAATTGTCATGTATTCTGCTCAAAATGTACCTAACCCATTCATCCTCCGTAAAACAGGGGAAATGTATGTATTGTGCAAAGTGCTTATTACGGAGGCCCTTGTATTGGGGTTTGAGCTCAAATGAATCATCTAACAGTTGTTTGTGATAGATATCTCTTAGTTTGAATTCCCCAAACTCTTCAACATTTGCGTGTATATAAACCCTAATATCTTCGGTGTGTAAAACACCATGCGGAACACTGGAAAATGCACCTAGGGGGTCTACCTCCAAGGATTTGTATGGATGTTTCTTAAATGTAGGGCGAGGTCTATCAGAAATCTTTACAATATTTGGAGTACCCATTATCAAGAGATTTGTAGTGAGATATTTGAAAATGGAAAATACCTTTTGCGCCTTTCAGTTTCATGGAGTTGGTTGGATTGATCTCTGGAAGTAATGACTTCTGCAAGTGATCTTCGATGAACTTGAGGAATTTCATTGCAGAGCTCCACTTTTCATTTCTTCTTGAGTGCAGAATGAACAAGTGATTAATGAAAAACCCTTATATTGCTCCGTAAGCCCTAATATCAGATTGCAATAAATGCTCGACCTACATTATTTTGGTTTTCCTTATTTGGGTGACTTGAAGAACCGGATCAACCCTGATCTTTAAACATCTTGCGGATCTTCCAAATCTTAACCACAATTTGTTTGAATATATCCCTTATGACTCCTTCAATCTGCAACTCTTCTTGTGCCAGTTCTGGCACTAATTGACTAGCTGGGGGAACAAGGTTTTCTTTGTGTCTCCCCCTGAGCCAGAGCTCACTTTTTAATTTTTGGAAGGAATATCAGCACCAGAGTCTAGTGCAGATCCAACCTCTACATTCTTAGTACTTTTCTTCACCCAAATCTTGCTCATCTCACTTTTAACTTCATCCGCATTCACCTTTTGTTTACCCTTATCTTGATTCTGATTATGATATACCGGACCTCTTTTGTCTTGATTCTTGCTTCTACAGACTTTTGCACTATGACCGGACCTATTGCAGATTTGGCAAACAACATTTCTTTGCATATTTGACTGATATCCTCTTGATCTGCATTGATTAGCCATATGACCTACTCTATTGCATGTAAAGCATCTACCATTGAATGATTTGTTCATTTGCATATTTCTGCATTCATGAGACTTGTGACCATACCTTTTACAGTTAAAACACTATCCGGAGAAGGATGAATTAGTCTGATTCATTCTCTTTCTGCACTGATTAGCTTTGTGACCAAAGTGATTGCAGCTGTGGCAGTATCCATTGAAGGATGGATATTTTTTAGCATTGGGCTATCTTACCGGAGGTCTTCTAGGCTTGTTCCTTGGATTTTCTGGACCAAAATTCTGCTGACCTGATCTGGAGCTTTCTCCTTTCTCATATCCCAAACCACACTTGTCATCTGCCCTCTTCTGACTTCCAAGAAGAACTTCAAGTTGAGCAGAACTTATCTTGAATTTCTCTTTATATTCATTTGTTGTTTGAAGATCCCTTTTGAGAGAGATAATTTGATCCTCAAGTTTTTCTTCATTTTCTTTAGCATCTTCAAGATCAGATTCAAGATGTTTGATAATTCTATCCATCTGGTGGCAATCTTCTGATTTCTCCTTGAGAGATTGTCTTAGATTGTCTTCATTTTTTCTTTTCTCTTCAATCTCTTGAGTAAACTTTATAACTCCTGATTCCATTTCATGTCTTACCATAATGACTTCTTTTGATAACTTTTCACATAACTTGGTTTTCTCAGTCAGCTCTTCATTTGCATTATTTGCTTCATTTTGTCTTGCCAATTGCTAAAGCAGTTCCTTTCTCTTTTTCATAGAGAGACTTATTTTGTCTTTTAGTTCTCTCATGAAGTCATCAACTTGTTTGAGTCTTTCCTTTAATTCATTGACTTCAGAGTTTGACTATTCAAGATCCTCAAGGGCAGTCTTGAGTTGCTCTTTTAAACCATATGCATCCATTTGGATTCCCAGATCTTCCTCGAGCTGTTAGACTCTGTTAGGAGGAACTTAGCTCTGATACCAATTGTTGATAACTGAGAGGGGGGGTGAATCAGTTATCCTAATTATTTCTTCTTCTAAACTTTTCTTATTAATTAATTCAAGAAAGAAAACATAACCATGAAATGAAGATACACATGACACAATATTTTTGACGTGGAAACCCTGTTAAGGGAGAAAACCACAGGGTGATTAACCCAAAGATTATTCTCTGTTAGAAGAATAAGGAAATACAAAATGGCACTTACCAATTAGGGCTCACTACCCGAGCACACTGCCTACAAGAGACTCACTATCTACAAAAGAATGTTATACAATACTTGAACTAATTGGGAGCATCTATAAATGCTGAAGTTCAGTTCCGGTTAGGCTCAGTACACTAATCTGCTGCACTTCATCTTTCCTCTTCTCTTTTGCTGCTTTCCTTTCACATACCGGATCTTTCTTACTGCTTCTGCTCTGCTCTTCTGCTTTTCTTCACACAACACAACAACAACACTCCTCACAACTAAATCCATCGTGTATATATATCCGCACAAGTAATTTCATCACCTTTCTAGTCGGCACCCAGAATAGTCAATCTTTTCACTAATTTTGATCTATCGGCTGAATCCTTGCACATCAAGTAATGCGGATCAAGTATATGCTTGTAGAAATCATTAATCATGTCAGCCAAACATGTTTCATGCCTTCATAACTTTTACCACAATCAGTAACACATCCGGAAAGAAGTCTGATGTTCTGTCAGTCAGTTCTTCCTCTGTTCACACTATCACTCAGGAATTCGGTACTCAACTATTCATATCTTTTTCTTCATCTAACACCGGAGGCTAAATCCTTGGAATTTACCACTCAAGGTAGTCCTCTTGACTTCCCCAAATCCACACTTCACCAAGATACTTCCTCTGAGAGATCCGGACCTATCTGTCGAACCTTGCCACATGCTCTGTTCTTGTTTACTAGACCACAACAATCTTCATTCTGACTTCCAGTAGAGACACACCATGTCCTGTGGATGTGTGGGATGAACTTTGTTGCCATCAATGACAATAATCATGAATCCATATAGTGTTTCTTGCCAACAGTTAACCTATATGGAGCACCTCTAGGATCCTATGATGTTATCTTAGGAATGAAATGGCTATCTCAACATAGGGCATAAGTGGATTGTCTTTCCAAAAACAATAGAATACATTGATGATGATGGAAATGTTGTCCTCATCCAAGATTTTCAGCGAGAAATGAAAATTAGGCAAATTTCCATGATGCAATTGAATATAGCAAAAAAGAAGGTATGCCAAATGTTTGTAGTGAAAATGGAGGAGCCAAGATAATACCATGACAATTATTTGTAGGAGAAAAATTTCTCTTAAGAGTTAAGCTACACAAGAGCCCAATTAAGTTTGGCAAGTCTTCCAAACTAGCACCTAGATATGTTGGACCTTTTGAAGTCCTAGAAGTGGTTAATCTAGTTGCTTACAGGATAACTCTACCACCAACCCTTGCTAGAATGTATGATGTTTTCCATATGTCATATTTGAAGAAATATATATCAGGATCTAATCATATACTTGATTGGAATGCTCTATAGGTATGGAACCTAGGGGTGGCCATGATCGAGCCTCTCAAAGTGCTCAAGGTACGTAAGCTTCGCTTGCATAACAAAGAAGTTACCCAGCATAAGGTCCAGTGGGGATCGAGATTTAGAGGAAAATGCTACATGGGAAGATTAAAATGATATTTATCAAAAGTTACCACATCTTTTTAAATAACATGATATACAAAAAAAACCTTTTTGAAGAATTTATTTTTGGCTTGGACATAATCATCGAGGACAATGATCTTTAAGGGGGGAGATATGTCACAACCTATTTTTAAAAACTAATATATTTATTTTCTTTATTTTCAAAGAGGCAAATAGTTAGTCAGAGAAAATATTATGATCATAGTAATGATGAAAATGTATTTGTTTTGTATTAATTTATATGCAAGAAAATTGTTTATGACATCATTATATAACAAGTGGTTAAAATGATGAAATGGACTAACTACAGTCATGTAACTGAGGTGGATGAGGGAACAATATTATTTTTCCTCTGATATGAGGAGAGTATCACCATGGAGAGGATACTAGATTATGTGAATGCAATGATCCTAATGCCATCTGGGAATGCACACATATACTTAGTAGAGAGACTATGTTTGTTCTTGTCAATTATGTTGTCATTGAGACGAAGAGTAGAATCTTTTTTGTTGTCTGATAGAACTAGGTGTATGCTTTTAGAAGATTAGTTGATGTGTGTGAATTGACTAAACATGTTTAATTTTGTTGTCAAGATCTTAATTGACTTACAAGAGTTCTTTTTCGATGAATGTGCTTCAGATGAACACATATAGTGTTCAAAAGTACATAGTATCGACACCTTATGGATAAGTATATTATTGTTTATCTTCAAAGTTATTATTATTATTATTATAGTTCATTAAATCTTGTGGAATTAGATAAAAGACTTCTTCTAAGCGAACCCCCCTAGATGCTTGGGAGTGGGAGAGGAGCAATAGCTCCACACTCTCCACACTTTCCATTATCTTCTGCATGTTGAGAGACCACGAGGATATAGAGAAGGTGCAATAGTGGTGCATTGATTAAGCACCCATATCTATAAAGGCTGGATCAAGATGGAAGGGGAGCAGAGGAGATACTTGGAAAAGGAGATTTAAAGGATATGAAAAAGATATGAAGCAAGATATTGCTAAGCGTGTTGTCTATAGTATCATTACAAGTAAGAGATTGAATACCATGAAAGAAGATGTTTTAGATACTTTAATATCTCATTATATTTGTAGAGATGCAAAGTAATGTATTTTATAGAGTGATGATGTCTTCATATATTCTGAATAGGAGATTGATTCTATATAGTATGTATCATGCATTTGATAAAGATAAAGTTAGGATAACTCAGAAGATTTTTTTTGGATTGAAGATCTGACACCATTATATTAATCAACACAAGTTTACATCATAGAGTGATCAAGATGACCACAATAATATCAGTCAATACCTAGAACTACAATCCAAAAACAAAACCTATTATAAGATTAGGCTTTAATAATAGGTTCAAAATGCAATACAAAACAAAATGTATTGTTTACAATCATTAGAGCTAGTACAATAAGTCTTTGATTATATAATATTGATCATATATATTTTTAAACAATCATCTTTAGTACTGCATGTCTTCTCTGTCAAGCCCAACTGCATTATGCTTTGTACCTTCAACTGCATTATGCTATGTACCTTCACCTGCTATATCTCCTCCATTCTCCCTATAGCCCACATATGATTCTGTGTGTTTGCCCTGTTGCTTGCTATATGCCCACTGGTCATCACTTCCAAAGCTTTTGTCCAACTCTGTACCATCATATTCTAGATTAGTTTTTATCATCTTTTTCCTGACTTTGTGCTCTTTGTCTTGTGTCTCATTATCCTGCCCCCTTCTGTAATCCCTGTTGTCACTAATTTTGAAAGACTCCACTCCTTTGATAGTACCAGTTGGCTGAGAGACATCAAGCAATCTATTGTTTACATTGAAGTTCTAAAAATTAATCTCCATATACCTCTGATTCTCATTCTTTAACCATTCTATTTGATGAAGCTTACATTACTTATTTTGGAAATCTGTATACACCTTTTGAAACTTGTCATTTATCTTTCTCAATTTTTGTGGCCCAAAGTTTGCATTTTTTATGTCCTCTTTATAAATCATTGCACCTCCATCCATTATCTCCTTGTATTTGTCCACTAGTATCTCCATAGTCAACATAACCTATTTAATCAATTTCAAATTGGTGAGTTTAAAATATAACTTAGTGAGAGACCTCTCCTTGCCTTGGAACCTCTCTTCGTTTTTCATTTTCCACAAAAACCATAAGATATCTATAGATAATATTAACTAGAACTTATTATGTTTTCTATTTATCCCATTAACATAACCACATAATATTTCTTTCCAATTGGTACCATTCCTAGGATCCCAATTAAGCACATTTCCCATAAAGATAAACTAGGTGCTTTTGTCATATACACAATAAAAAAACATGTTGACAGGTTTCACTGACATTACACATAGAACATACACAGTTATCAAAGCCTAAAGCCAACTTTTTTAGTGAGAGAAGCCATTTGAAACTTCCTTTTTAGGTTCTATACTCCTAGACCAAAATATTTCAAAATCTTTGGACAATATCTTTTGTTCTAATTTATGTTCCCATACAAAATTTATATGCTCAAGGACTGCTAGGGAGTTAGTCAACATTCTATATAATTTCTTTGAATTAACTTCTTGAAAGTTAGGTCCATCTTTCCATTTGGTATTCTTAATGCACTCTTCCCCAAGAACACTTACTTCTTGGGGAGCTTGCACAAGAAGGACTTGGTTATTACAAAAAAATGTTCTTTTATTCACTCCATATAGGTTATATTCCTGTTCAATTTGTGCCCAATTTTTAGAACTGTTTCCCTCAATCAAGTCCCTCAAACACCCTTAGCCCTTTTTCATCCCATTTCTTATTTGAACACCCTTGTAAGAGAGCCAAGGGTTTATCCTTATGAAATATGTTCTACCAAATTGATCTGTCCTAAAATTTCACCCTTTTTCACATCAAATGCCATGCCATTGTCAATTACTGTTTTAGCTTGTTCCCATGCTTTCCAAATATTGTTGAAGACAATAGATCCAATAAGTTTAACTTTAAAATTCCCAAACAAGAAATCATGCAAATGTAGACCCTTCCAGTTTCTAGCTTTGTGAGGCACAACATTCCCAATGTTATTTTTAACCAAAATTTTCCATGGTTCCTCACCCTTTAAAAACTTGACAATCCATTTTGTAGCAAGAGCTATACCCTAAATTTTTAGATCTTTTAATCCCAAACCTCCCTGATCCTTCCCTAAAAAACACCACTCCCACTTAACTGAATGCTTCTTTTTAGCTCCTTTCCCATCAAACCAAAGGAATTGTCTGATAATGTTTTGGATAACATTGGACTGGTAACTTTGGAACAACCACATAGAGGCATAGTAGATAGAGTAGGCTAAAAGGATTTTCTGACAAACCTAAACCATCCCAGCCAAGGACAGAAATTGCCTATTCCAGTCGCTCAACTTCCTCTCAATTTTTGAATATAACCACTCCCAGATACACTTCAAATAAGGAAGAACTACAAAATGAATTCCCAAGAATCTAACCTGTCTGGAGGGACCCCCAGCTCCACTTAGCCATATTCCACCACTTAGGAGCTTTAGCATTCCAGCTTAACATAATGGACTTAGAGGTAAAAAATTTGGCTCTAGAGGCTAGACAAAAAATATCTAACCTGATCTCCAGCACTTTCATATTCCTCTCCTCAATTTTTGGGAATAATGTAGTATCATCTACAAATTGTACATTCAAAAACATTTCTTTGTTGGGTAACACTATACCTTCCATTTCTCCTTCTAGCCTATCAATTCTCATCAAGTAATATAGAGCTTTAGAAGCGACAACAAATAGCGCAGGAGCCAAGGTGCAACCTTGCCTAATGGATCTCCCTATGTTAAATGGCTTGGATAATGAGCAATTCACATCCACCTAGGTAGAGGCATCCCTAAATAACATTTTAACCACATCACAAAAATACTTAGGAAATCCAATAGTTTCTAGCATCATTAAAACAAATGACCATTCCACTCTATCATATGATTTTTGAAAATCAAGAAGTAAAATGCCTGCCTATTGCCCTGTTTCTCTAGCCCAATGAAGTGCTTCCCAGCTTGTAATGAGATTCTCAAGAATATACCTACCCTTAATGAATCCTATTTGGGTATAGTTAATGATTTTAGGAAAAACGTCCTTCAATCTTAATGCTAAAACTTTGGCTAAAATTTTGTATGAAACATTCAACAGAGTGATCGGTCTCTAGTTTCTAATGTTTGCTCTATCCCCATCTTTAGGCAGAAGTTTAATAATACCCCTGTTAATATATTTTCCTAGAGTCCCTCTTCTTATCACATCTTTATAGAGATAAAATAAGTCATCCACCACCCAATGCATATTAGCCTTGTAAAACTCCATAGGTAGCCTATCCACCCCAAGCGATTTCCCATTTTCCATGGAGTTGATGGTAACCCCTATTTCTGACTTGGTTATCCCAACCTCTAGCTTTCTCTGCATCTCAACATCTATTCTCCTTTTACATATCCTCCTACATAGATCCTGAGCCTCTCTACAACCCTCTTTGTTGTCTTCTGCTTTAAACAAGTTCTCATAAAAACTCCTAAATATTTCCTTCATCTCAACATCTATATGGTACTGAAATCCTTCTAGGATAGGGCCAATATTTTCCTTCACATTTTTATACTTTAGCAACTCAAATAAATATTTTGTTCCCCTATCCCCACATTTTTATACTGGAGAATTTGTTGAGAATGCATTGCATGGATCAATAATATAAGTGGGAAGAGTAACTTCCACTGGTTGAATTTGCATATAATAATTCATATCATTCTGCAATTAAGATGACTCCATTCAAAGCATTGTACAACAGAAAGTGTCAAACTCCTATAAGCTAGGATAAGCTAGAGGATCATAAGATTTGCCTCAAGCCATAAATGCTTTTGGAAATGGAAGAGCAAGTAAAGTTGATCAAGAAAAGATTGGTAGAAGCAAATGATAGACATAAAAGTTATGTTGATGCCAAGATAATACCATGACAATTCTCTATAGGAGATAAATTTCTCTTAAGAGTTAAGTCACACAAGCGCCCAACTAAGTTTTGAAAGTCTTCCAAACTAGCACCTAGATATGTTGGACCTTTTGAAGTCCTAGAAGTGGTTAATCATATACTTGATTGGAATGCTCTACAGGTATGAAACCCAAGGGTGGTCATGATCGAGCCTCTCAAAGTGCTCAAGGTATGCAAGCTCCACCTGCATAACAGAGAAGTTACACAGTGCAAGGTCTAGTGGGGGCTAGTATTCGGAGGGAAAATGCTACCTAGGAAGATTACGATGATATTTATCAAAAGTTCCCACATTTTTTTAAATAGCATGATATACAAAAAAAACCTTTTTGAAGAATTTTTTTTTGGTTTGGACATAATCATTGAGGACGATGATATTTAAGGGGGGAGATATGTCACACCCTATTTTTAAAAACTAATATATTTATTTTCGAAGAGACAGATAGTTAGGTAGAGAAAATACTATGATCATAGTAATGATAAAAATATATTTGTTTTATATTAATTTATATGCAAGAAAATTATTTATGATGTCATTATATTACATGTGGTTAAAATGATGAAATGGACTAACTACAGTCATGTAACTGAGGTGGATGTAGGAACAATATTATTTTCCCTCTAATATGAGGAGAGTATCACCATGGAGAGGATACTAGATCATGTGAATGCAACAATCCTAATGCCATCTGGGAATACACACACATACTTAGTAGAGAGACTATGTTTGTTCTTGTCATTTATGTTGTCCTTTAGATGAAGAGTAGCGTCTTTTTTGTTGTCTGATAGAACTAGGTGTATGCTTTTAGAATATTAGCCAATGTGTGTGAATCGACTAAACATGTTTGATTTTGTTGTCGAGATCTTAGTCGACTTACAAGAGTTCTTTGTCGATGTATGTGCTTTAGATGAACACATATAGTGTTCAAAAGTACGTAGTATTGACACCTTATGGATAAGTATATTATTTTTTATCTTCAAAGTTATTATTACTAGTATTATATTATTAATATTATTATTATTATTATTATTATTATTATTATTATTATAGTTACTTAGTTAAATCTTGTGGAGTTAGATAAAAGTTTTCTTCTTCTAAGAGAACTCCCCCTAGGTGCTTGGGAGTGGGAGAGGAGCAATAGCTCCATACTCTCCACACTTTCCATTATCTTCTGCATGTTGAGAGACCACGAGGATATGGAGAAGGTGCAGTAGTGGTGCATTGATTAAGTACCCATATCTATGAAGGCTGGCTCAAGATGGAAGGGGAGCAGAGGAGATACTTGGAAAAGGAGATTCAAAGGATAGGAAAAAGATACGAAGCAAGATATTGCTAAGCATGTTGTCTGCAGTATCATTACAGGTAAGTGATTGAATACCATGAAAGAAGATGTTTTAGATACTTTGTTATCTCATTATATTCGTAGAGATGCAAAGTAACATATTTTATACAGTGAGGCTATTGTCATATATCCTGAATAGGAGATTGATCATGTATAGTATGTATCGTGCATTTGATAAAGATAGAGTTAAGATAACTCAGAAGCTTTGATAATCTTTGTGTATATATATTTAACAGTTGAAGGACTGTGATAGAGAACTATAGATAGTAGTGTTGTTTGCATGGTTTAATATAGATTAAGGCTGACTATAATAGTCAAGGCCAAATGATATTTTATAGCAAGGATAACTATAATAGTCATGGCTGAATGATATTATATGATAATGCTAACTGAAATAGTCAAGGATGAATGTATTTTATGTCAAGGCCAACTATATTAGTCATGGCTGAATGTTTTATTTATGATAACGATGACTGTAACAGTAAAGGCCAAATGTATTATATGACAAGGTTGACTATAATAGTCAAGGCCAAATGCATTTTTATGTGGTAAGGTCAACTGTGATAGTCAGGGCCGAACATTTTATGTAGCAAGGCTGACTGTAATAGTCATGGTTGAGAGTAATTATTATTCAGAACAACTATCTTTTATATTAAGGCTGACTGTGATTGTCAAAGGGTAAGAGTAATTATTATTTAGAGCCACTGTATTTTATAACAACGCCGAGTGTGATACCATATGGAGGCTAAAGGTGAAAAATGTAGACCAAATTTATTTGAAGACCAACTGCTATATGAAACTAAGTTTAGATTGAGAAATATAATAATAGGTCGATAGTAGATTTAATGAAGGACCTAAGAGGAGGTCATTCACAAAAGTAAGCCTTTCTTAGCAGTAGAAGATTATGAAGGTTATGAGGGTGTTTGCAAAGCTTGTAAAGCTAGTAAAAGAGATAAAGTCATAGTGTAGAAACACTTGACATTAGAATATTATTTCAGTAGAAATATGAAGGGAATTTGAGCTTTTAGTAGATATTATTATGCTAAATTATTTAGATCCTAGTTTTGGTGGAAGGATATTCTTTTACCAAATTATAAGATTAGTAAAGCTATATGAATGTCTTTTGAAACACTTTCTTTTATGCCAACGGTAAGTCAAGCTTAGTAAAGCTATATGAATGTCTTTTGAAACACTTTCTTTTATGCCAACGGTAAGTCAAGATTTAGACTATCGTGATATTTGGAATTCTCTTTTATATATGAAGAGAAGTATTTTTATTTGCGTATTACACCCATATCAACAAATTATGAGTCGAATATGAGTTAAGACAGGTAGAGTCTTTATTTGATAATCTATAAGGCTTAAGAGCCAACCTTGTATGTGTAGCTGACTATGGATGAACATGAGATTAGGTTGAAAAACCATTGAGTAGATGACATGATGTCATAGACCTATGCTTGCAAGGATGCATAGATGGACTCAATATATGTTTACACCAATCATCTAAGCTCACATCCAAGATTTGTTAGGGATATATATGTTTATATATGAATGTATGTATATATATATGTATGTGTGTATATTTATATGTATGTATGCATATATACATGTATATATATATATTTATATCTATATCTATACGTATATATATATATATATATATATATATACATATACATATACATATACATATACATATATATGTATATGTATAGATATACATGTATATATATACATATATATACATGTATATATACATATATATGTATATACATATATATACATGTATATATGTATATATACATATATACATATATATATGTGTACATATATACATATATATATATGTACATATATACATATATATATATATGTACATATATACATGTGTATATATATATATGTGTCTATATATATATATGACCAAGAGAGTTGTTATATATAAGGGAATAAATGATTTTTTTTAACAATGTTGTCTCCAAGTTGAGAAAAGAGTGAGTGAACATATGAATTTATTTATATGAAACTTTAGCCAAAGTAATGCAAAGTCACTGCTTGCATTGTCGGTTCACGGTATACTAGATAGCTGAACAATCAGATAGGGTCATACATAGCTAGAGCTAGACTAGAGTTGTAAACCTGATTGTTTTTAGCTAGGACATATCACTAGTTCTCAGATGGCATTTGGAATCAGTTGATTCTCATTATCTATTACCCTCGTGAAGGGAAGGGCCACTTCTAGAAAGGAAGGTGTGCAGGAACTATTGGTCTGTGGTTGGAGGAAAAGCACCAGGGTGATGCTCTCTCTCTCTTCCGCAGTTGACTGCTGAAGACTTGTGAACATGAAAACATTGCTTATTTTTGTATACGATATTGATAAAGATTGTAAGTCATAATAAATATGACAATTTTGATATATTATGAAATTTGCTAGTCACATGTGAAGTAACCTTCTTTGAAATATGTACATTGATCTTGGATATTGAAAATGAAATATATTGATTATGGATATTTCTCTTAATTGTTAAAAAAAGTGTGTTTTCTCAATTATGATTAAGTTTTATTTAATATTCCATTTGGGATGTTACAGTGTGGCAATATGTGTTGTGCAACAGGTACATGTAATTGGGGAAGGTGAACTAGGTCTTGGGGATAAAGTGTTTAATCATATGGTCCAAGTGTGTGGAAAAATATAATGTTTAGGGGTGAAAAGGGTGGATGGTTTGAATGTGGTTGTTTTAGTTTAGATCCTCCCTTCTCACTAAACATTTAAGGGCATATCAACCGAGTTGAATCTCTACTAAGCGAGAGCAATCACCTAATAGGTCAGGCTGCCTCTTGGAATGATGTGGAAGCTCAAATGTTATCAAACAATATCTCTATTTGATTCTTAAATACTTAAAAAACCCTAAATAAGCAAAACAATAAGCAAATTGATGAATTGCGACAAACCCTTTGAGACTAAGATGAAGGATAGAGATTATTCATTCACTATTTTTTGAAGTTTGGAATGCAAAACTATCGGGCACTAGTGCCCTTGTCCAAGGTACTATTTTCTGCATGAAATATGAATCTCCTTCCGACACTGATCTGCATTGTATCTTCTATTTTTGCCCCAGAAAAAGTGGACACTAGCATTAGCACCCTTGTCCCAAAATATTGAACTTTGTCCTCTTTCTTCGGATCCTGAATCCTTATTGTCTACAACCTCCTTCTGCAACTCCACTTTGCAAAACTCAGTACCTATAACTTGCAATCACAAAGGAGTGTGGGAGGGGGTTGTGGTGTTTAGAGGCTTGCCTCAATCAAGCCTTGGAGAGACATTCAAGTCTTTCAAATACCGTTGTTAGATGAGAGTTCATATCACGGTGGGATAGAGGCAGAAATCCAAATGATAAATGATAAAAAACACAATAGATATCACTTTGAAGTGTAGATCTCATGGAAGGAAGATGCTCTTCATTCCATGAGGAGATGGAGTTAAATCTACAACAAACAAGCACAATAACAACAAAATACTGCTCTGCAACACAATGAATGCCTTGAATCACTTTCACATAGAGTCACAAGTTCACAATGTCCATCTCATTTCCATCTAGTTTGCAAATGAAACCTAAACATGCTTATATATGCAACTACAAAGATTCCCGCTAAGAATTTCATAATTCAAACTTGAGATGTCGGCATAGGACCTAAATAATAGTCATAAAACTAACATTTAAATTTAGGGCAGACCTAAAATAAGGCGGGACTAGGGCGCTAGAGCCCAAGTCCATCCTCCCATTTTTGTTTAGGGATAATCAAAATAGCACCCCTAGGTCCTATTTGCCACAATACTTCAGGGTTTTCTCATCGAGAGTCAAAATTAACATGCAAGATGCTCTAAATGCATTCTAAGGAACCAGGAGCTAAACCTTAAGAGGGAAAAGCCCCCAAGGGGACATTTTTCAACATAACATTTAGCCCCCACTTTAATGTATGTATAAATGCAAGGTCGAAACATGCATTAAAGTATGGTCAACAAATGCAGCAAACGTGCCAAGCACGATGAAGACACGCCAAACACATTGAATACAGTGACATGCCACCAGTCTTGAAACTACACTTGAGAAAAAACACGCCATACAAATTTCAAAGCATAGGAGGAGCTCATCACCACTAGTCTTGAAACTATGCTTGGGAACAAACACGCCATACACACACATGGAAGACATGGAGAAAACATGGCAAACAAGCGATAGGAGAAACCTATTGCTAGGTTCACAACCATCTCAGGCACATTACAAGCACACATCAACAATTGGGCTTCACCACAACAATCATTGAAGACACGCTGAAGGGTTAGGATAGTCTCAGATCCACTCCTTGCTTGCTCAGAGGACTTTTAGAAAATGACAGGATGTGCAATCTCCTCGAGAAATACACCATCCCCACCTCCATAGAGGGTGTAAATGATTGCAATATAAAAAAGAAAGATGTGCACTCGCTCGGAGATACAACATCCCGCCTCTGTAGAGGGCTTCAAACATGCTTCGTTAGTACCAAAATCATTAGACAACTTACCTTATATATGCCCCCACCTTAAGGTGGTTGATATCATGTACCGATATCAAGCACATTAAGATAGGAACAAAACACACAAGGGAACACGAGCTCTCGCAAAGCCCATGCCCCCTAGAGGTGAAATGTACTTTATGATCACCAAATGTTCCCACAAACACACAATTTCCTGCAAGAAAAGGTGTTATCATCCATATAATCATGATAAACAACAATGCATGTAATCATTCACATAGAGAGCCAAGGAAAGCAAGATCCAAGATAGACAAAGTGCATGGAGCAATAGTATTGTTATGTTTGGTAACTGCGATAAGACAACATCAAGATAGCACATGGAGTGATTCTACTAGCCAAGCATCAAATAATATATATCAACCCCATCGTCATGTATGGACTATATCCATTTTTTGATTTCTCGCTGAAGGGACACTAGGTCCGTATCAGTATAATATGTTTTTTGTCATCTGTCAGCTAGATAGAACCACTAGAAGAAGGTAAACAATAAATTGAGAGAGGAGAAACAAGTGCCTTAGGGACAGTCACATAGGAGGGTGCCCCCAAGTCACCAACTACAACACTATGTTCATAAGACACAACACACAACAATGAAAATAGAGGAGAAGCAATATAGAAGAATGATGATACAAATAGAAGAAGGGTCACAACAGAGGCGGTCTCCCAATATCCTTGACCTTACAAGAGAATCAAGGGTCATCCTAGGAGGCCTAAACAACACATAACACATCACGGGGGAAACACAACATGGAGGTAAAGTGTTAGAAATACTTACCTGTAGGAACAACCGAACTAAGGGTTGTTGACGAGAAAATAATCCTCCTCCCAATCTCGAATGCTAGAGGAAAGAGGTGTGTAAGGTAACATAGCCCAACTTTTGTTCTTGTCTTCAGGTTGTTTAGATTTAAGTTCATCTAAGTTTGGTTCAATGTTAGGTTGAATGTTTTCTTGTTGAGGTACATTTCGTTGGGAAAAAGCTTGTCTTCTCTTCCTCCTTTCTCTTTCTTGTCTATTCCTTCTTGTTTTGCTACTTATCTCTTCAAAGGAATTGTTATGTTTTTCCATAGGGTTTTGCACATTAGAGGAGGAAGCACCATGTTCAAATTTTATTGGTCTTATTGGAATGTTTTGTTGTTGATGAAAACCTCCCGATCCTCACAAGGATTGCGGGGGAGGAACCTCAGCATAAATACCATCTCTCTGTGGATGAGGTGAGCTATGAAACTTTCCCTTATCCACTTCTATCATGCCAATTATTTCATCATAGTCATAATAGTCTTGGTTTATTCTTATGTCATTTTGTCATTTTCCTTTTTCTCTAAGGGGATCTTCAAATGCATGTTGTTCTTCTCTTATTGTTTGTAAAGGAGGCCTAACCACTCTAACTAGTTGTTTTGCTTTGTATTGTCTATATTCTAGGAAAGATTGGTCTCTTCATGGCTCAGGGTCTATATTAGGTTGCGGCCAAAAGTAATCAAGAGTGAAATTCTTTCTTTTAGCCAGAGGTTGATATGAATTATGGAGGATAGTATGGATTTCTCCATGCAAAGGGAATTTTAAGAATTTGTGAATAGTTGAGGGGATGCCATTCGTAGCCTTAAGCCATGGATGTCCTAGTTTTACATAGAAGAGGTTGGATAAGGAGATAACATCAAATAACTTATCCACGTCTTTATCATAAACTAAGACCAATAAGGTTATCTTTCCAAATGTGTTCATTAAAGATCCATTATGTGTTTTAATTCTCAAATCTGACGGTTGGTACTAATCTTGTGCCAAATCATGTTTAAGGAGAAACTCTTCCATAATCACATTAGTCATGCAATTAGGATCTATAAGTGTTCCATCCACAGGTCTTTCCATTATGTTCACTATAATGTAAAGAGGCCCCTCAGTATCTACCATTTCTTTGTCATGAGGTGTAAATGTTATTTCAAGTTCAGGGGCTCGTCTTTTCAAATAAGGCCTAGGAGGAAGCCTAGAATTATCGTTGTATTGAGAAGCCATGTGTTTGTTTTCAAATGAATTCCAAATCAGATTTTAAAGTTTTTCAACACTTATGCAAGAAAAAAATGCAAAAGTATGTACGAATATGACCTAAAATGCTAGATTTTTCAACTTTTTTCAATGCTAATGAATGAAAGAAGAGGTGTTGTAAGGAATTTAAAGAAGGAAAGAAAGTAATATGCCTATTAAAATTCCATTTATGCAATAATATCCTTCACAACGTGCCTTTGATGCAATTTTATGTATGACTATGACCTAAAAATGCGTGATTTTTCACCTTTTTCTCAAATTTTCAATGCAAATCACTAAGAGAAGAGGTGTTAGGAAGAATTTAAAGAGGGAAAGAAAATAATATGCCTAAGAAAATCCCAATGATGCAACAATATCTTTCACAACATGCCTTTGATGCAAGTCTAGAGTGATGACAAGTCAAAACCTAGTGAAAATACACCTAAAAATATGCAAATTTTCATCACTTTTCAATGTAAATGCCTAATAGAAAGGGTGTTGTAAGGAATTTGAGGAGGGGAAGCAGATAATAACCCTAATACAAGTCAAATAATGCAGCATAATCCCTCACAACATGCTTGTAATGCAATTGGAGAGAGACGATAAGGCCAAATCTAGTGAAAATGCAAGGTTTTCAAACCCTAGACATGAAATTTTGCAAGAAAGCTACTATGGTGCAACACTACAATTAGAAATCAGTCCTAATGAGTGTTTTAAAAGTGTTTTAAAATATGAAACAAGATTTTGACTACAAACCCTAGCTAATGTAAAACTAGGTTTTTATGAAAAATGCACAATTTCAAGCAATTTTTGACAACTTAAGCATGAAATTACAATGCAAATGAATACTAAATGATGAATTTCTATAATTTAAATCAGATATAATGAAAATAACAGAAATTTGATGAATTTAATGCCAATTAATTCAAATTATGCTAAAATGCAAGCCTAAGATGCCATGTTTTTAAAATTTTCCAAATTTTTCATTTTTTTTTTGTAATTTTTCAAATGCAATAAGATGAATGAATGAAAATCTATCACACAACACTCAGAAAGGTGCAAAAATTCCAAAAAAATGGGTTCACCAAAATGTTTAGGTGTGAAAAGGGTGGATGATTTGAATGTGGTTGTTTTGGTTTAGATCCTCCCTTCTCACCAAACATTCAAGGGCATATCAACCGAGTTGAATCTCTACTAAGCGAGAGAAATCACCTAACAGGTTGGGCTACCTCTTTGAATGATGTGGAAGCTCAGATGTTATCAAACAATATCTCTATTTAATGCTTAAATACTCTTAAAACCCTAAATAAGAAAAATAGTAAGCAAATTGATGAATTATGACAAATCCTTTCAAACTGAGATGAAGGACAGAGATTATTAACTCACTGTTTTCAAAGTTTGGAATATGAAATTGTTGAGGACACTGGCACTAGTACCCCTACCCAAGGTACTATTTTCTACATGGAATCTGAATCTCCTTCTGAAACTGACCTGCACTGTATCTTCCATTTCTACCCCAGAAAAAGTGGACACTGGCACTAGTCCCTTGTCCTGAAATGTTGAACTTTGTTCTCTTTCTTTCAAATCCCAAATCCTTATTGTGTACAACCTCCTTTTGCAACTCCACTCCATGAAACTCGGTACATGTAACCTGCAATCACAAAGGAGTGTGGGAGGGGGTTGTGGTGTTTAGAGGCTTGCCTCAGTCAAGCCCCAGAGTGACATTCAAGTCTTTCGAACACTGTTTTTAGATGAGAGTGCGTATCCTGGTGGGATAGAGGCATAAATCTAAATGATAAATGATTAAAAACACAATAGATATCACTTTGAAGTGTAGATCTCATGGAAGGAAGATGCTCTTCATGCCATGAGGAGATGGAGTCAAATTTGCAACAAACAATCACAATAACAACAAAATACTACTCTCCAACACAATGAATGCCTTGAATCACTTTCACATAGAGTCACAAGTTCACAATGTCCATCTCATTTCCATCTAGTTTGCAAATGAAACCTAAACATGCTTATATATGCAGCTACAAAGATTCCCACTAAAAATTTCGTAATTCAAACTTGAGATGTCGGCATAGGACCTAAATAACGGTCATAAAACTGACATTCAAATTTAGGACAAGCCCAAAATAGGGCAGGACTAGGGCACTAGCGCCCAAGTCTACCCTCCCATTTTTGTTCAGGGATCATCAAAATAGCACCCCCTAGGTCCTATATGCCACAAGACTTCGGGGTTTTCTCGTCGGGAGTCAAAATTAACATGCAAGATGCTCTAAATGCATTCTACGGACCCGGGAGCTAAACTTTAAGAGGGAAAATCCCCTAAGGGGACATTTTCTGACATATCATATAATTTAATTAATTAGAATTAGATAAATGAATTTAGTTAAAATAAATAAATTAGGTAATGACAGTTATTTGTGAGTGCATAAAATTATTTCTTTTCATTTATTTACTTTGATGATTAATTTTTATTATTAAGAAAAGAACTAAATGTGATAAAGTTTAATTATTTTAATTTATTTAATTATTAAATGTACAAGTTTTACTATAAGAAATTAGGAAATGAATTGTCATGTTTATCCTAATTGTGAATTAGAAAATGTAAATTCCTAATATTAGCATTTAAGTGAATTCTTCATTAATTAAATTAGAAAAGGTGATATTTTAATATTAAATTCTTTTCAAAGAGGATGTGCATGAAGAGGAATGAGATATTTTAATTAAATTATAAATTGACTTAGGGAGATCTGACTATTTCCAAGTTTGAGATTTAGTGGATCATGCCTACTGATCTTCTAAATTTTGCGCATGGACTAGTAACTCTCCTTTTTAGCATCCTATAATAAGAGAGACATGTATTCAAACTCCACTCCATGTTGCTTGGGGAATATGGAAAGAGAGGAACAACATAATATTTCAAGATATTGCTAGAGAAGTTATGAATGTGTTTCAAATTATTTGTTGTGCTATTCAAGAAAATGTGAATGTTGTGAAAATGGAAAAACCTAAACAGATGCCTACTGATCAAGAGATCAGAGTTGGAAGGAATTGGGCCATTATTCAAAATCTAACCAATGTGGATACTTAGAAAGATCTAATCCAAAAACATACCAAATGGAAAGGTCCTCAACTGGGTTGGATAAAATTCAACTTTAATGGTTGTTCTAAAGGCAACCCTGGTCAAGATGTTGTTGGTGGTATAATCCAGAATGAGAAAGGTACTATGATAGAAAGTTTTTCTAAGTGAATCAGTTGTAAGAATAAAAATGAAGCTGAGGTGATTGTACTTTGGTGGGGTATTAAAATAATTTTTTATCATGGCTTTCAGTATATTGAAATTGAGGGGGATTTTAAAATTATTATTGATTTGGTCAAAAGAAACAAAGATCCTCCTTAGAAGGTTAAAGATTATATAGAGGATATAAGGACCTCTTTATGTAATTTCAAAAATTTGAGTCTCCACCATATATATCATGAAAGGAATAAGGTGGCGGATGGGTTGGCTAAATTCGATCTTTAGTTGACAGTTGGATGTATTGGTGTGATGATAAGGACTTTCCTATTTGTATTCAAGCTATTATCCATGATGAGGCTACTTGATGGGCTCAATCATTTTTTGAAAATGACCATCTTGTCATATTATTGTGTTATCGATTAGTAAAGAGAAGATTACATAAAGGTTTCTATCTTTTCTTCAACGTTATTAGCCTTCACTTTGTTTATCTAAGGCTTCAAATGGGTGTTTGTTGTGAGTGCATCAACAATACAAAGATGCTTTGTAGAACTATGCAAAATAATGATAAGGTTGCTTGTATCTCCCATACAACTCATGCTACTCCTCTGAATGATTTTAGGTGTAGTAATAATGTTACTGATGCTGGCGGATGTAAGGGTTATGCCTTCATAATTACTAGTTTGAGGCACATGCTTAATAATAATTTTATTCATATGAGGGAGTTTATTTCCTCAACTTTGTTTATTGTCAACATAACTCATCACAACTATTGTGAGAAAAGAAAAATGGGAGGGCAACATTTGTGGTTTGAGCCTATTTTGTATGTTTATTTAAAGAAAAATGTGGAGATATGAAATATCTTCAAGCAGGGTGGTGTTACACCTTATTTTCAGGCAATGAAGGGGCATGATGAAGCCCTCACCACCCAATTTGTGAATTCCTAGCATAATAAAGAAGTTTCTATTGGGGGTATTAGGTTTATAGTGACAAAAGAGATGATTGGTCAAGCTATTGGTCCTAGTTGTGATGGGAGGAAGGTTCCACAATTTGGGAAATACAAAGAAAAGCAATTCATTGATTCTTTTCTGGAGAAGGGAGAATCTTTGGTGAGGAATCAAAATGGTTATGAAGGGACCACTCTTCCTTCACCCTAGGCCTTGGTCAACTTTCATCTCATCAAGTATTTCACACTGGAAGCTAGGTTTTCTACTATCCACGGTTACCATTTTTTATTACTTGATCATTTTAGGAATAGGAACCTAGTTAGCTTTCCTTTTTTCATGTTGTCTTTGCTAGAAAAATACATTAAGGATGGGGCTTCTCCCCTGTCCGCTAAGGTTTAATTTATTCCCTATATTAGAATAATGTTTGTTTAACCCCCTCTATCATTCTTAATGCTAGCACCCTTTCATCTTTTGTGAAGACCCTGAGAAGAACTATAACCCTAAACAAAGTGGGAAGGGTAAAAAGAAGTATGACCTTGTTTCTGAGGGGGTGTGTGCAAGAAATTGAGTCCACTTTTTGGCCAAAAAGTGGAAGTGTTTTCCCTAATTTTTAGAATTTGTCACATTTGACCCAAAAATTTGAAGCACTTAAAGATTGCATCTTAAAAAAAGTCAGTAATATGAAATGTAGTACTCAGAGTCGAGTTTCCAAATATGTAATATATTTTAATACCCAGATGATACAAATTGATTTTCAATAGGCATACCTAAAAACCACTATTTAAAAGTCACTTTTTTTTACCATACCATGTACGTGTACGTCAACCATATTTTGACCTAAATAATTGTATTTTTCTGAATCCTTTTGGGAAATGATCTATAACACATTGAAGATTGTTGACGATATTTTTTTTGTATTTTTTTTTAATATTTTTTTAATTAATTTTTTATTTGTTGTAATTGTTGTTTTGAAAATCCCTCGTGTACGTCATGCATAAGATGACCTAAACTTATCATTTTCTGATTTTTTTCAAATTGAAAAGAATTGTCTGAAGATTGTTGACGTATAATTTGTTTTTCAAAAAAATATTTTAATAAAAAGTTATTAAAATAATAAGAAAACTTGATATTTCAAGTTTATGGACTAGTTTCATCAAAAAATATTTGAAAAATAGAAAAAATTATCAAATTGTTAAAAACATTACATATTTGGAATCTACACAATCTCATATATAATAGGTTTTAATTTTGTCAAAAAATTCTGCAAAAAAGGTCTTCAGACATATGTCTAAAGTCACTCTTTTCTAGTGACACTAACATGACCTTGAAGTTGTAGGTCAAAGTAGGTCCAAAGCTAAGGGTTGGCTCCCCAAGCCTTTTTTTTGACCTGAAATCTATAGAAAAAACTAGGCCGCAAATTCAAATTTTAAGAAACGGGATCCCGTTCTAGAAATGGGATCTCATTTCTAAACGGGATCCCGTTTAGTATTTTTTAATATTTTAACCCTTTATGAAATGGGACCCTGTTTCTAGAATGGGATCCTATTTCTAGAAAACATGATCCCACTTTTGGCTTAAGGTCCCGAAGCAAAAGGGGATCCCGTTTCATAAAATGCTGGATCCTATTTCACTTTTCCCAATTTCATGTTTTTTGGCTAAGTCTAAAACTTCCACCATAAGTGGACCCATCTTCTTGATTTTACCCAAGGATATTAGTAAACCTCAAGATCCTAGTGATAAGTCTAAGAAGAATGTTGTTATTCCTAGAAACCCCCATTCTACTGGGGATAAGGGAAATAAAAACTCTCATCTGTTGATAATGTGCTGAAACCTACTTCTAATGTTGGGGACACTATGACTGAAGAAGATCCTCTGCTTTCTACCCCTATTACTAAAACTAAAGGACTTCAGGGTAATAATAATATTATCTCTTTCCCAGAGCAAATCCTAGTGTCACTCAAGAATAATAAGGTTAGGATGGATTATCCTTCTAAGAACCTTAAAAAGAATGTTAAAATTAAGTCTAGAACTACTTTAAAACTTTTGTACCCTTTAGCCCCAAAGGGACTGATAACCTGGATGAGGTTTATGCTCACATTGTAAGTGGGGGTAGGAGATTAGCTAGGCTTGCCAAGGTTTATGTAGTTGTTAGTGAGGGGAGAGGCCATGTTCACAAGGATGACGTTCAAGTTGTTGTGTAGGAATTTATCTTTGACTTTCATAGCGAAGAAGAAGAGAGAATTGGGGATGAAGGTGGCCTTGAAGAGTCAGATAATTTTATTTCACCTAATTTGACTGTGGAAGAAGAGAATGATGATCTGGAAATGAAGAGCGAAGATCCTAAAAAGGACGAATGGAGATTTCTGCCACGATGGAGGATCTTCTTGTCAGAATGAATGAACTTGAATAGATACATGGGAGGGATAAAACTTGTGATAGTTGTAATGAGAGATGGGAAAATGTGTATGATACTATAAAGTTGTACCAAAACAAGTTGGTTAAGGTTGAAAAGGCTATTAATAGTTTGGTGAAAATAACTGATGACATAATGAGAAGGGTAGTTTCAGGTGTCCTTACTCTTCAACTTGAACTCAACAAGCAGAACCATTACCAGGAGGAGAATGTTCAGACCTCAAAGAAAAAGTTGAAAAAAAAGGAGGCTTATATGACTTTGGGTACTACCAATTAGGAAAAATGAAGGCAATGAGTAAGGACTGGGATTCCTTGGTTACTAATCATAGTATTTGATTTATCTGTTGTTTGGGCTAGCTCTGTTGCTACATTTATGTTGTTTATTTGCTATCTTTTTGCTATCCTTGTCTATTTTTTGTTGCTTGGTTTAGGTGTTGTACCAGCTAGTTCTCTCCAAATGTATATGTTGTTTAGACCTCTATTATATGTTTTGATGTTGTTTCCTACTATGTAAGGGACTAGGACCCTTTTCCTAGTTTATCTAATAAAAAAATTCATAAATCAACTAATCAATCTACAAATCTGCTCTACTAACAAATCACTTGGTCATCAATATTTAATAAATATTTATTATAAAAACAAAATCAACGTTAGCTATGCTCAAAATCAACTAATTAATTTATGAAGGCTCTTTACTAACAAATCATTTGCTCATCAATATTTAACGAATATTTTTGTTCTAGAGAACAAACTCAACTTCAACTATATTAGTCACAATTGTGCCTAGTATAAATCAAACTTGGAGTCAAGGTTAGCTTTAACAACTTTAATCTTCATTGACCCAATAAAACCACAATAAATACAGTTTGCAAGAATCTATTGATCTCAAACTATATCGCTATGTCACAGCTCATCTATCGACTAGACAACAAATACTATTATTACAATACTACAAAGGCAAGTACTCCACAGTCGGTGGCACTTGTTTAAAATAGACTAAATTCATTTTCATGAGAGACATCTATATTTACCATTGAACAATGATAGCACCCCTTGTTGGAAAGATGATTGTTGTTGCACCAAAAGATCAACCTGTTGATGCACGATACAACCGCCAGAGATAATGAATCCACAAGAGGCGGTTAAGCCTTGTCACAAACCCCAGCGCTGCACTGCACAACACAAGGAGATCAAGGGTCCACACCTTGCAACAATCCCCCCAGCACAAGCGAGGGGTTAGAACCCATGACCCAGGCCTTGATACCAATTGCTGGAAATATGGTTTCCATTGCACCAAAAGATTGACCTTTTAATGCCCGATACAACCGCTAGAGATAATGAATCCATGGGAGGCGGTTAAGCCTTGTCACAAACCCAAGTGCTGTGCTACATAGCACAAGGAGACCAAGAGCACACACCTTGCAACACCCCTCACAATATGTATATCAATAACTACCACCTGCATCTGAGAAGCAAAATATTATTCTAATCTAATGTTAGCAGGTAACATTGAATTCATTATCGATGAATGTTTTTAATCACTTCTAGATGATCAATTCTACCTACAACTATACAAAAGTTCATCCTCTCAAAGAAAATGCCTATCAAATTTAAACAAATTACAAACTTTAGCCTTTAGCGATTGCATCATATAATAGACGTTATCGTATCACCTTGAAAATGATGCTCAACATATGAGATATGATGAGTTTGGCACGAAGGTATTAGCTAAGTATGATGCTTTAGGCCATAAAGTTTTTTATATTATAATAAGCTCCAATATTAGAGAGAATGGAATGAATTGAGATCACATCAAAGAACTATCACAATAGTACATCCCAAAGAGGCCATAAAACTGGTGCTTTAGATATGAAATAAGGGCTTCGTAAATCTATTAACAAATGAAATGAAAGTTCTTAATGATGTCTACAAGACCAAGAAGTCTATGGGACCCGAGAGTAAAACCAACTAGCTAGAAACCAAAAACAATACCACAACTACCCACAACTGTTACTTTTGATTGTCCTCTATTTCTTTGTTGATCTTGGATCTTTATTATGGATTTTGATCAATTAGTCTGTTGTTTTTTCTATCCTTTCCTCTTCAAACATGACATATTTGTTCCATATGTCCTCATATGTCATACATTCCATGATGAGATGCCATTTTGTTTCCACGATCCTAAGATGCAAAGGTGACAAACCCTTTCTGACCATTCCTATTTGAGTATTTTCCATCTCCCTATTTCACACCTAAGATGGTGTGAACTAGTTCTCAGATGGGCAAAGGTAGGCGTATACTCTTGAAATGACCCAGATTTTTGGAAAGGTAGCAAATGGGGATATTCAAATGGAGGATTGTGCAATCCTTTGATTAAGGTGGGCATTAACCCTATTTTGTAAAGAAGTTGACAAAATTTTTATTTCTTTGTGCCTTGGTTGTTGGTCCAAAAATGTTGGGAAAATGTCTCAGCCTTTCTTTTTCCATATTTGTATTTAATTATATTTTGACAATTTGTAATTATCACTTAGTTAGACCATGAAAGTTTCTAAAAGAAACTATGACAACTTGTAAGGTGATTTTTAGTAGTCAGATTAGAAAGAGTGTGTAAAAAGGGAAAGATAATTGGGAACTTGGATAAGATAAGGAATAAATTTTAGTTCACATGTGCACATTAAAATGATAGATAAATTCACAAGTTAGAAGAGGAATTTTATTATCCTCTTGATTAGGTGTTGTGATTTTTGCATAGATAAGAATGCCTAAATTAACTAGTGGTTTCTAGAATATGTTTTTTAGAAACCATTTGTGATTTGTGGTTTTTCTCGTGCCTATATATTAAGTGAAGGAGATATAAGTTTTAGGAAGCAAGTTGTTGAAGTAATGAAGTGATGGGAGCAAGTTTCAGATTCAAACCAAAAACTCGTTTACAGGAACCACAATCAAAGAGAATTCAGAATGAGTGACATAAAACACAAAAATAATTCCTTCATAATGACAGGAGGTAACAAGATCGTCAACATAGATTTTAACAAACGACTGGATATGGCAAGAGAGATATATCTAAATGTTTATTCTTATTATCAAGAAATCATAATAGACAATGTTTTCTCACAGACTCTTCACGGTTCCTTTTCATTATCAAAACTAGACTTTGCATACATCAGAAGTATGGCCTCACACAATCAGACTCTTTGATAAACATAAAGCCCAAACTCTAAATTGAGTCCTATTGCTACTTCTAAGCATTCGACCCCTCTGTCAAACTCAGACTTCTCATACTTTTTTTACCCTTCCTCTCATGATTTTCTCTCTATTGAACTCTACGGCCAACTTAAAAGGCCTTTTATCGACCCAAACATTTAAGAGGTATTCAAAATTATTGGCTACCTGCCAGCACCCAGTGATGGGAGTTACATAAATTGATTCAAAATAAAAAGACAATCCTTTGTGGCAGAAACTTAAATAGTAACACCTCATCTAGAGGCTAAAAGTTAGAAAGAAAATTGCCCATGATGAAACGCCAGCAGAGAGTAATGCCAAAATTAGCATGGATGGCAGAGAGAGTCGATAAAGGAAAATTCCATAGTAACCATCGATGCTCAGATTCAATAGATTCTTTCTGCATTTAGTTCTTCTGAAACCATCACATGCAAGAATAGATTCCTTACTACCAGACGATCATTCCTTCTGACCATTCTACTTCTTTTACTACCCATAAACCTTTGACAGCTAAGCAGGAATAAAATGACAGATTTAATTTAGTTCCTGGCGACAAAAGCTTCTAGATGTACATAATGCATAGAGGCTGCGACATGAGTTACATTGTTGCACAAGGTGACAGGAAGCACCCAACAAAGAAAAAAGCTAACAAAAACCCCACACATAGAAACTAAAACAAAAAAATGCAAACAAAAAATAGAGGGCGACCGATGCCACTGCATCATGAAGTGCTGTAGAAATTTAGAGAGAGTAGTTGTATTGATGTAACTCATTTGAAGGATTAATACAAGATAAGAATCTCTTTGGGTGTGGAGTTTTTTCCCACAAGGGTTTCTCTACATAAATCTTGAGTAATGGTTTACATTTATTTTCTATAGTCATTTTCTTCTTCATCTGTGATTTATCACTATCTATTTACTTGGATGCTTAAAATATTTAATACATTTTCACTATAAAGTTTTATCCTATTTTCTACATTTGGTATCAGAGCCTTGGTTGGCTTGATTAGAGAAGGGGATGCCTTTGTTTGAGTGTGTGATTGGGTATATGTTTATTGCAGAGGGAGTGTGTTGTGTTTTCTTACAATTCCAAGTTTAGGGTGATTAGAGATCATGGCTAGTTCATCTTGGTTAGAGATTGAAAAGTTCAATGGTATAGGGTATGAGATTTGGAAGCTAAAGGTGGGGGATCTCTTGGAAGAAAGAGATCAATGAATTGATGTGAATAGTGAGAAGAAACCAGAAAAGATGTCAGATGAAGAATAGATAAAAATAGATAAAAAGTCATGTGACACTATTTGTTTGTGTTTATTTGATTTTATTTAATTGAATGTTTCTATTGAGACTATTGCTTATAAATTTTGGAATAGAATAGGAGAGATATATCAAACTAAGAGTCTCAGTGTTATTTCTGAAAAGAAAGTTATATTCTATTAAAATGAAGGATGGGGATTCAGTTGCAGAATACTTGAATTTGTTTAATCTAATCTTGAGTCAGTTACAATCAATTGATGTAAAGATAGATGAGGAGGATAAATGCATTTTGTTGTTATGTTCATTGCCCGAATCTTGGGATAATCTTATCGTTGCAATCAATGGTTCTTTTATAGATGATCCAAAGTTGGATGCCCTTTTTGGCACCTTGCTCTTAGAGGAAATGAAGAAAAAGACTTCAGAGGGGTTTAAGGATGCATTGTATGTGTGAGGTAGATCTAAGGATAAAGGTAAGGACAAGAAGAAAGGTGATAAGGATAAGTCTAAGGACCATTCTAAGTACAAGGGAAGGTCTAAAACACTTGGTAAGAGTAGATTGAAGTGTTGGAACTGTGGCAAACAAGGGCATTTCAAAAAGGAATGTAAGAATAAGAAGAAAAATAATGATGATTCCTCTACACATAAATCCTCTAATGATGAAGCTCTGATGCTTTTATTATTTCTGCTAACATGACTTTTGATGACTCTTGGTTGATAGATTGAAGTGCTTCCTGCCACATAACTCCTCATAACAAGTAGTTTTCAGCATATTCAGCTTATGATGGTGGGGAAGTTTTCTTTGGGGACAACAGTATACGAAAGATTGTGGGTCAAGGGGAGGTAAATTAATGTTCAGTGATGGGAGGGTAAAAACCCTCAAAGATGTATTGCATATCCCTAGTTTAGCTAGGAATTTAATTTCTATAGAAAAATGAATGATTCAGGGGTGCATGTTATTTTTGAGAAGAGTGGTTGCAAGTTGAGCAGAGAAAATTTGGTGTTAGCTAAAGCCACTAGGTGTGACACCTTATTTAGGCTTGAAGCATCTACACTTTGTAACTCTATTAATGTAACTGACAACTCAGTATCTTGTAAGTTGTGGCACCATAGAATGGGTCACATAGATTGTAGTGCCCCTCCATTCGCACCTTGGATGTATAGGTGAACTGATCAAGGCGCATGAATATGAAGGTATAATAACAGGAATAATTAAGGTAAGGTAAATAATTGATGTTGTACAATATTGATAGATGTTTCATCCATGTGTGGTTTCATATGATAGTTAATGTGTTCTATTGATAATCTCCATTGCGACACTGATAATGCAGGCTTTGACATTGTTTTGCATTCCAATGATTAAGATGTCGATCTTACTACAATTGTTATATGTTAGAATGGATCTCATGGACTGATTCTATTAGATTTAATTGTTATGATGGTACTTCTGAGACTTATTCAATTTCATGCACCTATATGTTCAGTGTATGGGTCTGTTCAGATAATGAGGTAGATTCGATTTGGTTATGATTATATGTTATCTAACCTAGATTGATATGATGTGGAAAGGACGATGTCGCATCACTCGCTTGCAAGTGCCCTACGATGTTGTGATTCCTTTTTCACCTAGTGTCAGCTTATATGCATCTATAAATGCTTGACTGTGTCATTTGTTGCAAGATGCAGGTATCCGACATTGACTCCACTTGAATTAAAAGGTTAGAGCGTGCCTTGAACCCAATGGATAAGTTGTTCCGGAGATAACTTAAGGTCCCACATCTCAAGTCATCATCCTCGATTAGGATGCATGACATGTCTAGTTCAACCTGTCAGTTCTGTCAGTATGTCAGGTCTTGTAACTGATTGATATTTGATGGAGCCTGTTGGTTAAGTGCATGTTTGGCCCTGGCTTGTGAACATGTTTGATTTGGCTTTTAACGGCTATCCTACTCAGTGGGTTATATTGTATGCCTATATTTCATTATATAGTCATACTAATATTTGACCCACTTTAATATTTAATAAGGTCATATAATATTCTTATTATTATTATTAATATTTAATAAGATTAAACTAGTAATTGATAATTACCTAGTTCAAATAATTATTTAAAGTTGTTTGAATATGAATTATTTTATTACTACTATTAAATTGATTTAATTAAGGGAAGGTCGCTGAACACTAGTAAACGCACTAACCAGACCCTAGAGTAGAGAGGAGACAATCCTATCATCCAATTGACGAAGCCTAACAATTGGATCAAGAGTGTATTGATTCAGCGTTACACTATGGTTACTAATGGATTTGTGATAATATGTTATTTATGATGGATATATTTTGGCTATATATTGTACTAACACTTCTTGTTGAGTATACATGTAGAATTATTATGTCAATGGATGATGGTGGTCATTTAGCCACTTTATGTCTTTCTGTGTGATGTCTGACCTAGGCATGGGGCCCTAAGGTCTATTGGCCATGATGTTAAGAAATATTATTTTTAGTTTTATGTGATAAAATGATTATGTTCTTGTGTGGGATTTAACCTTGTAACTTTTAAAATGATTTTTAAGTGTTTTTAAGAGGTCTAAGTTGTATTTTATGTTTGGAAAATTGTCTTATGTCCAAGGTACATATGTAAGAAGTTTATTTTTGTCATTTATAATATTTTAAAAGGCTTTTAGACCCTCCTTTAAGCCCCACTTACAAAAGTGACGAAAATGGGAAGGTGGTTGGTTGAATTAGTTGGGTGGTTGAGTTAGTTGGGTGGTTGAGTTAGTTTTGGGTAGGAAGTTACTCTTTCCTTCTCTTTAAAAACTCTTCATGGAGTGGGGGTGACTTGCTCATTTTATGATTTTCATTCAAGGATTCTACCATTAGTGGGCTATTGCAATTGAGGCATCATGTTTTCTTTATTAATTAAATATAAATATTATATGTTTTTCTTTATTGATTAAATGTAAATTTTATATGTTTTTTTCTTTATTGATTAAATATAAATATTATATGTATCCTTTATTTATTAAATGTAAAGGTTGTTTTTCTAAGGGTTGTTGCTTGTGGAATTGGAAAAAAACAAACATTTCAATGTAAATCTTGAAAGAAGCATATTTGTTGCCTTATTTGCATGTCATAAACCTAGATCATCATAGCATGAATTATATTTTTGATTTTTACATTAGATCTTCCTATAATTATAAGATAGTAATCGCCATATATATTGGCATTAAGGTTTACATATAATCATATGTTATCTATATATTAGTATTAAGATTTCTATATAATCTTATAATTGCTAAATGTTGGTGTTGGATCTTAGAAACGATGGTTTTTATCTGTTTTTAAAAGGGGTTACAAAGTCATCTTGCTAAGGATCTGTTAGTTTGTTCATATCCTCTAATAGATAAACTAATGATGTTCTTTGTGTACGTAAGTATCTTTGAACCTTGTCAAACAGTTCAAGTACCTTGTCCATTAGAGTATTCCTTACTTCTGCCTTCTATTAGATCTAGATGGAAATGTTTTTCTTATGTGCATTAAGGTCTCAAATAAATATGGACTTTGGATCATATAAAACTGCCCACTTTTGCATAGATTCTTCAGGATCCAATTCTTATAGTAGATTGTATTAAACATCTTATTAGCTCTTCATTTAGTCAATTTATATTTTGGGTGTCTTGTTCTTTGGTTGTTCAAATCTTCACAGTATTCTTGATCGACCATAATCCAAATCTAGATAACCCATTTAATACGGTGTGCATACTACTTAAGTCTGTCAAACTCCATCCTCTAGGTGAGACTCCAGCCATGTATAACAAAGGTGTTTCAAATTGGGTGTGGTGGTCTATGAAGTCGTCACTTGAAGAAATGGAAATGGTGTGGCTGCTACTCAAAGACAGAGTGTTGTTGTTTGTAAACCGTCCAAAATTTGAAGGTTGATTGACCAAATCTTACCTTGAGGATAGGAATAACCTACACAAGTGCATGAACATGTATATAAACATTTATGTCATATGGATATTTGTATAGGTATCAATTATTAATTATAAATTAAATATGAATCCATGCATAGTTAAGATACATGATTTAGTAGATGAGTTTGTTGGAGTATATATATATGATATAGATATTAACTTATGAACAAAAGAAACATAGTTGTTATAGTTTAATACGAATGTTTATTAAACTAATCGATATGATCGCATATTACTGTAATATGGCATTGATTCTATTATAATGGTTTTGTTAGTAGAAATATGATATATGGGTTTGGATTATAAATATTGTAATTAGCATTTAAGTTATAAGTATTTGTAATTAATATTATCTATGCATTGTTTAGCTTGACGGTTATATGTAATTGATGAGTGATTAATATAATAGATAGAATTAATATTAATTAAACTAGACCTAGGTTTTATGAAATTCTTGGTGGAGATATAACTTGAATCCAGTTGCTACTTTGATTAAATAGAATTGCTCTAGTAAGAAGAATTTATGTTGTCAATGAGCTGATTAGTTGAAATTGCTTATTGCAAGCAAAATTTTCATGTGAGTTGGTCTATGTGTAAATTGTCAAGTTTAGGTTCCAAAGGCATAAGGTAATATGATTCGATGGCATGTATTCTATTCATAGGTGTCTTGAAATGAAGATGTTGCAAGAACATGATGTCTTTTGTCTATGTATGTGGGTCTTGGTAAACAATAATGTGAGATGATGTACATACTGTGTTGTGAATATATTATGATGGGGTTAAACCTCCTTCACGTATGTGTTGATATCAAGCTTGTGTTTAGTATTGTAATGGGGAGATCTTGGAAATCGTAATGAGAAACCATTTTGTTCATGGTTGAGATTTGCGAGCAAGATGACCCATACCTTGCTCAAGATATGTGTTGTTATGGTTATTGCGATTGATCAACAAAAAGTTTTGGGACAATGATGTACAGGTTGGTCATTGTGATTACGTTTTGTATGCAAGAAGGTAAATGCCTTGCATTGTTTATATATACTTATTAGTATGATAGTGATTGTCTTGCTTGATGGTTAGGGTTTCTAGATGCACGTAGGGGAGTGGCTTTCAATGTGGGGCCGGCGCCCAAAGTGGCTGTCAGGATAACCCATTGAAAGTTGTTAATTAAGTGAAAACCTAAAAATGAATTGGGGGGGAAAGGGTAAATTACACATTAACAAGATAGTTGGATTTCCTCTCCCATGCCTGTAGTGCTCGTTTAGACTAAGGATGGGTAGAGAAGGCCTGGTTAGCAAGATCAACTTCCTTGTCCTCATGAAAGGAAGGTTGATTCTGCATGTGTCACCCTATGGGGTCGGCGCCTAGTGAGAGGCTGTCAGGATAACCATAGATGGGGGCCAGCACCTAGTGAGAGGCTGTCAAGATAACCCATGTCAGGACCATGCAATGACACTCTTCCTACTGCAACCTAGCATTCCCTAGTTGTACTCTCCCCATTCATCGTGGGTTGCCTCTGGACGTGTTACTGAGTTGCTTGTGGTGTTGTCATGTGTTGTGATGGAGTCATGTTTAGTCCTTGTTCCTATTAGGCAATTGTCTACCTGGTTGTTTGATGTTTTGGGACCTTATGTTATCTCCTAGCACGGGGGGTGGACCTTAGGGTTCCACATGGTCAGGTGGATGTGCTTTATCTCCATTGGTTTTTTCCTTGCCTTTGTTCATGTGCAAGAAGGTTGTAACTCCTGTAATAGATTCAGATCTTGTACCGGACTATAAAGATAGTTATTTATGCTCATGTACTATCTTGTGTATCAGATTATTCATAATGTATGTAATCCAATGCAATCAAAACGAGATGGTGTAAACAATGTTATGTTGTACCTCTTGTGTATGAAAAAAATTGTAGTTGTACTTATTCTGGATGATTATTTATCTAATGTCATGGAAATGTATATGGTTATTCATTTAATGCAATAGATATAGAATGAATTATTGTTGTCAGTTGATACATGACGTACAAGAGAGCATGATAGTAGTTTGTCAGTAATGCAGCTGTGGAACCCTGGGAGAACATTACTTAGTATAGATATGTTAACTGTTACTTCACTATCTCTATCAAAAAAAAAAATTGTCCTATTGTATAGTGTTATTGTGTTGTTCTCTAGAGTTTCATGGCGGGGCATTACATAGATGATAAGGGTCTCAAAACCCTCATAAATAAAAAGATGGTTGATGATTTGTTTGGTTATTTTGCTTATTTTAATTTTTGTGAATACTGTGTGTATAGAAAACAACATGGAGTATCATTTAAATTAGGAAGTACTAGGGGCTAACAAAATTTAGAGGTTATTCATAGTGATTCCTTTGGTCCTGTGAATGTGCCTTCTATTATAAAGTATCGCTACTATGTTTCCTTCATCGATGATTATTCTAGATATTCACGAGTTTACTTTTTGAAGAAAAATTTGTTGTATTTTCTAGATTTAAAGATTTTAAAACACTTGTTGAGAAATAGATAGATAGAAAAGTAAAGGTTTTAAGAATCGATAATGGTGGCGAGTTTTGCTCTAGGGCCTTTGATGACTATTGTAAGCATGCAAGAATTGTTAGACAAAAAATAACTCCATATACCTCACAAAAAATTAAGTGGTAAAGAGGATGAATAAGACTATAATGGATATATCTAGAAGCATATTCAATAGTTCAAAGCTTGAACAATGTTTTTGGGCTGAAGCAGTTCACACTGCTTGTTACCTGGTAAACAGGTCACCTACTTATGCTCTTGTTGATAAAAATTCCTATGAAGTATGGACAAGTAAATGACCATTAGTTACTCATTTTAGAGTTTTTGGTAGTGAGGCATATGTTCATGTTCCTAAAGAAAAATGTTCTAAGCTTCATTTCAAGGCTAACAAGTGTGTTTTTGTGGGTTATGGAGAAAACAAACTAAGGGTTATAAACTTTGGGATCTTGTAGCAATGAAAATGATATATTCTAAAGATGTTATTTTCAAGGAGCTTAGGGAATTTTAAAATGATGAACAACCTCATAAATCCTAACAAAATAATACATTTTGATATTAAGGTTGAACCATAGAAAGATACACAGGTAGAACAACCACAAAAAGATGCACATGTAGAACAACATGATGGACAGGAAGGGGATGAAGAAGGCTTACAAGAGAGTTCTGAAGAGGATTAATTAGAGCATCTTATTATAACTCCAAAAAGATCTACTAGACAACATAAACCTATTGATAGGTATGGATATAGTCCATCTGATTTTTGTTGTATATTTTCTTTATCTTGTATTGATAATGAACCTAAATATGTGAAGGAGGCTTTGTTTTCAAATGAGCACGAGTCTTGGTTAGAGGCCATGAAAGATGAAATAAAGGCCTTAGACAAATGTGACACATGAGATCTAGTTGAGCTGCTTAAGGGGAGAAAAGCCATTGAATGTAAATGAGTATTTAAAAATAAACTCAGAGCAGATGATAAGTCGGAGTGGTACAAGGATCAGTTAGTGGAAAAAAGTTATTCCTAGGTTGAGGGAGTAGATTTTGGTGAGATTTTTTCCCTTGTGGCTCAACTAACCTCTATTGGATTCCTTTTATCTATTGTTGTTGCTTTTGATTTAGAAGTAGAGAAAATGGATGTTAAAATATTTTTTTTACATGGGGATGTTGATGAGGAAATATTTATGAAACAACTTGACAATTTTATTGTGAAGGGACATGAACACTTGATTTGTAAGTTAAAGAGTTCTTTGTATGGTTTGAAGTAGTCACTAAGAATGTGGTATCAGAAATTTGATGTTTTTTGATGAATAAAAGGGAAGAAGGTTTCCCATCAACTAACACTTCATTAGTAGAAATCAAAAATAATTTAAAAAATAGAACATATGCAGAATAAACTTCTTGGAATCCCATTAAAATTTAGAGTTAGCTTTACAATAAATTGGCCAAGGTTATTGGCCCATCACCATAAAAACTCAAACTAGAAATGGTTTGGTCATTGATAGGGAGGACTCTAGGCTGCCTGCTCTGCATCTTGTAGGTGTACAAGATTGTTTGACAACACTAGCCTTCCTACCAATTCAAAGTGCTAAAAGACATACTCTTTGCAGAGATGGAAAACTCCACTTTTCTGCTTGGTGTGGGACACATACCTTGTCCTCACTGTTTCCAAGATACTGCCTCAATGGCACATAACTTTCTGAGCCCGTTGCCCACCCTTCTCACTCTGTTCAAGGGTCTGGACTGCTTGGTGCTCACTTTCCTTCTCTCTATTTTTTCACCCCTGCAAATCTATTTTTCCTACTTGTTTATCTAGCCAAACTCCTCACTAAGCTCGCCTAGAACAAGCATGCATTGCCTCTAACCAGCGATCCAACCACCCCACAAAAGAAAAACAAACAAAGAGCATGGCTCTATTTGATGACCTCCATACTGTACAATGGGATTTGAAGAATCATCAAAACAGAGTCATGGCAGGCAAAAGAAAACAAAATAGCAGAAACAGAAAAGACTAATCTACTTCAGAATGATAAAGTGAAAACAGAATAGAATATACTAATGATCGAACTGCTGTATTTTATTTTTGTTCAAAAATTCTGATTACATCAAAATGCTTCACACACCAAAATTTGCTTCTTCGATTCTCCTTCTGCACTCCTTACAGAAAGAATGCTACATCTTATGTATTTGCTCATGTCCGTTACAAGACGGTTCCACTTCCATACTGGTTGGTATTCCAACTGTCGGTTCAGTTCTATGCTATCGGTGTGACAAACAACTATCAGTCTATCCTAAAGTCCTTCCACCGATGTGTCATCTCTTCCCGATGGCCTGTGTGATCCGTAGACTCCCATTGATCCCCAAATTGCTTTTGCAATCTCATCGATTCTCATGCAAACGACCGTTCATTCCAACTGCCAAAAATTTAGTTACGCTCTATCCAACTACCACTTGACAGTTCACATTCATGAGAACTTTTAGTCCCACATGCACCCGTTCAAGTCGGACACTGCAGTTTATATATCTGACGGCTTAGCAAACTATTGTCGGCACTTTTGCCGCCGACGACCCCTATCTACCCCCATCGGCACAACCCAAACTATCGGCCAACATTCAACCATGAACTCTGATAGTCCCTTGTCTCACCGATACCAAGTCTTCATCCTCCGTCAGCATGACCACTGTGCATCGGCCTCAAATCTTTAAAGCTACGCCGATAGAAATCCTTGCACCGATGTCCAACTCCATCAGAGAAACACATAGCTGTCAGAGTGACTTTCACAGCCATCACCGATAGCAAGCCTCATACCGATGACAAGCCTCGGCAACACTTCATCGGACAGATAATTAATATCGGAGTGATACCCACATCCTTCACCGATAGTGATTCTCATGCCTATGGCCTTCACCAACCTTTACCACTCCATCGGGGTAACACCAAGCGATCGGAGACACAACCACAGGCTCCGCCGATGACCACCCTCATGCCGATGGACATCACACATCGGTAAGACCTTGGAGATCGGCATAAGACACCGAACTCCTACCGATAGTAAACCTCAAGCTGATAGCTAGCCCTCCATCGGTATAACATGAAGTATCAGGGATACATCTTCCAGCTACGCCGATATCAATACTCACTCCGATGGGTTTACTTTGTTCATGTATAAACTTCTTCCCGCTCTACCCTATTTTGAAAATTCAAAACATCACAACAAAATGCAAACTATATACACATGGGCTCTAAGCCCTTGGTGCTCCTGCACCATACTCCCCTGTGCGGAAAGAAGCTATGTCACCTCCGGTGACAATGAGGCAAAATCAATGCCCCTCTTTTTGAATTCTGACTCTGCAACCTAGGTAGCTTCTACTTCAGGCAACTATTTCCATTTGACCAAATGCTCCATGTAGACACCATGTCTGGTCTGCTTTTGTACTCTTGAATCCAGTATTCTCTCTGCCTACAGTTTAGGTTTTAGTGGCAAAGTCACATCTTTTACTATCTGTTCCTTCTCTGAAATGGATCCATTTGCTGCGGACTGAGGACCCCTGTATTGCACCAGGTCGTGGACATTAAACACTGGTGAGATTGCCAAATCTTCTGGTAATTCAATTTTGTATGCATTGTTACCATACTTGTTCAGGATTCTGCAAGGACTAATTCTCCTCATCTGCAGTTTGGTTGGCGTGCCTTTCTACATTCTGGCTTTGTTCAAGTGTACCATAACCAGATCACCAACCTCAAACTGAATATCCCTTCTATGGGCATCTACTCTGTCTTTGATCTTCTGTGTGTTCTCTGTCAAGGTTTTCTTCACCTACTCATGCACTTCTTTCATGGATTGTGCAAAATCCTCTGCATGTCCACTTCTGTTCTCCATGTTTCCCATATTTCTGAGCTCACATATACCTCTAGGATGCATTCCATAGACTATTTCGAATGGACTCTTACCAGTAGTCCTATTCACACTGTCATTATAGGCAAATTCTGCCTGATGAATGACAAGATCCCAACTCTGTCCATATTTTTTGGTTATACACCTTAACAGGTTGCCCAATGTCCTGTTTACCACCTCTGTCTGACCATCTGTCTGTGGGTGATATGCTGAACTGAATGACAAATTTGTCCCCAATCTCTACCACAATGTTTTCCAGAAATGCCCCATGAATTTAGCATCTCTGTCAGACACAATACTTGCTGGAAGTCCATGAATTCTGATCACTTCTCTGAAAAACAAGTGTGCTATATGACTGGCATCATGAGTCACTTTGTAGGGAATGAAATGACTCATCTTGCTAAACCTGTCCACAACTACATATATGCTGTCATAACCAGTCTTAGTCTTAGGCAAACCAACTATAAAATCCTTACTTACACATTCCCATGGTCTGGAAGGAATGGGTAAGGGTTGGTACAGTCCTACATTTGAAGTGGTTCCCTTAGCCTTCTGACATACGATACACTGCTCTACATACCTTCTGATGTCTCTGTGCATCCTTGGCCAATAATAGAACCTTTGGACTAGCTCCAGTGTCTTATTCAGACCAAAATGGCCACTCAGACTACCATTGTGCTTCTCCTGTATGAGATTTTCTCTCATAGATCCTCTTGGCACACATAATTATCCACCTTTGAATAGCAATCCCTGCTATAAGGTGAAATCTGCAAACTCACTGTGAAAGTGATTCTCAAAATCTTGACATACCTTGTATGCCTCAGCAAAATCTTCATCATCTTGGTAAAGATTCTTGAAATCTTCAACTCCAATGCTCTTCAACTACACTTCCTGCACTGTGAGCAATCTTCTGCTCAAAGCATCTACAACTCTGTTCAGCTGCCCCTTCTTATGCTTAATTGTAAAGGTATAAGATTGCAGGTACTCCATCCATTTGATATGCCTACTGCTTAACTTATCCTGTGAGTTTAGAAAACTCAGAGCTTGGTTATCTGTGTAGACAACAAATTCTTTAGGCAGGAGATAATGTCTCCACTTCCTCAATGCTTGGACTAGAGCATACAACTCTAAGTCATACGAAGAGTACTTACTCTTTGCTTCATTCAGCCTCTCACTGAAAAAGGCTACAGGTCTATTTTCTTGATTTAGCACTGCTCCTACAGCTATATTACTTGCATCACATTCAATAGTAAATAGCTTATCAAAACTAGGCAACAACAAAATAGGTTGTGTTGCTACCTCTTTCTTCAACCTTTCAAAACTTCTATCTGCAGCTGGTGTCCATCTAAATTTTGCTTTCATTCCACCCTTAATTGTATCCAACACGGGTGCACATATTCCACTGAAATTTCTGATAAACTTTATGTAAAACTGGGCTAAGCCATGAAAACTTCTCACCTCTGTGGCTGCTCTGGGAGTAGGCCAGCTCAATATGGCTTCTACTTTGGACTTGTCCATCTTCAACTCTCCCTAGGACACCACAAAACCAAGGTATACCAATTCCTGCTTCATGAATTCACACTTCTCCAGATTGATGGTTAGTTGTTCATCATGTAATTTTTGCAAAACAATATTTACATGTTCTAGATGTTCTTCCTTGGTCTGACTAAAAATTAGAATATCATCTAGAAAAACAACAAATTTACCAATGTAATCCTTTAGGACTTCATTCATGAGTCTCATAAAGGTGCTGGGTGCATTTGATAGACCAAATGGCATAACAAGCCACTCATATAGTCCTTCTGTGGTCTTGAAGGCTGTCTTCCACTCGTCTCCTTCCTTGATTCTTATTTGGTGGTAACCACTCTTCAGGTCTATCTTGGTGAAATACTTTGCTTTTCCAATACAGTCCATGAGATCTTCAATTCTGGGAATTGGGAATCTATACCTTATAGTTATCTTGTTTATGGCTCTGGCATCTGTGCATAATCTCCATGATCCTCCTTTCTTGGGTGCCAATACTGTGGGCACAGCACAAGGACTAATACTCTTCCTAATCAATCCTTGATCTAGCAACTCCTGCACTTGCCTAGAAATCTCTTTGTGCTGATCTGGAGTCATCTTGTAAGGTGCCTTGTTTGGCAAAGATGCCCCTAGAATCAGGTCTATCTGATGGCTTATTGCTCTCTGTGGAGGCAATGTAGCTGGTGTACCATCACTAATTATGCCTTTATACTTCTCCAGTATAGGCTGCATTTCTTTGGGAATCTCTGTCTTCTTATCCTGCTGTCCTTCTTTTGGTTTTACTATGATGGCATAACCAATACCATCTTCCTTAAGAGTATTTAGAAACTCTTTTCCACTCACAACCAAGATATTAGGACTCTTTGTCTGAACTGCATCTTCATCCTCCAATGACTGAATTTTATAGGTGACACCATCCTTCTGAAAAGAATAGGCATTCTTCTCACCATCATGTACTGCTTTTCGGTCATACTGCCATGGTCTGCCCAATAAGAGATGGCATGCATCCATGGGTAGTATATCACATAATACCTTATCCTTATAGCCACCTATACTAAACTCTACCCAACTTTGTTCATTTACTACCACATGTTGACCCTTATTCAACCATGTGACTCTATATGGGTTTGCATGAGTAATTCTTTTCAAATTCAGTTTCTTAACTGCTTCATCAGAAATAATATTATCAATAGATCCTGAGTCTATGATAATTTTACATACCTTATTCAAAATCTTGCACTTGATTCTAAATAGTGCTCTCCTCTGGCTTGGTTCAGACTTTACTGGTTCCTTCATCAAGGTTCTCCTTATCATCAGGTTCTCTCCATCTTCTGAGTTCAGATTGACCTTAGGTAACTGGCTGCTGGATGCATTATCTTGGACATAGTGATTCCTCTTATCACCTCCTTGAGAAGAGGATGTGGTCTTTTCTAGACACCTATATGCCGGATGACCAAGATTGCCACAGTTGTAACACTTCATGTTGGTGAAATAGGATCCTCTGCCTGATCGTCCTAACCTTCCTCTGTTAGATCCTCTTCCTCTGTGGGTTCCTCTACCACTTGACTCCCCACTCTGCTCTGTGAGTTTGGATTCTGCTTGGGATCTATTGTTAGCATTCCTTCCACCAAAACCTCCTCTGTGTCCTCTATTATCTCTGCCTCTTCCTCTTCCTCTACTATTTGAGTCTTGTTTCCTCTTATTCTTTTCCTCCACTTTTAGTGCCAGCTAATAGCATTTTTGCACTGTTGTAGGACACAACAAACTAATTTCTTCTTGTATATTCCACTTCAGACCGTTAAGGTACCTTGCTACCTTTATGCTTTCATCCTCCATTACTTTGGACCTTAAGCATAGCTTTTGGAATTCTTCAGTGTATGCACTGACATCTAATTCCTTTTGTCTCAGATTTTGTCTCTTCCTGTGCAGCTGTATTTCATAATCTTCTGGCATATATGCTTCTTTGATTTTAGCTACCATTCCCTTCCAAGTAGCTATGGGCTTCTTATCTTCTTTTGCTCTTTCAGTCTGCACAAATTTCCACCAGGTTAAGGCAACTCCCCTGAGTCTAGATTTGGCCACCTTTACTTTCTGTGCCTCGCTTACACCATCACATTCAAAGTGATTTTCAAGTCCTTCTATCCACTCCATGACCAAATTTGGGTCCATTTTCCCACTGAAAAGTGGTACTCCTTCCAATGTTTTACCACTCATTGCTTTCAAAGCTTTCAAGAATGGTTCTTCTTCCAACTTAGGATCAGGTGTGGGCACTTCATCTTCTACAGATACACCTTTTCCCTTATCCTCAGAATATTTAACTCTCTGGCTAACCTCTTCAGTCTTTTGCAACATTAAGCCTAGCTTACTCTCCATTTCTGCTAGTCTTTCTTGTAGGAGTCTATTCTCCTCTTCTTGATCCTCAACCTTCTTTGCTAACTCTGCATTAGTCACCATTTTCTTGGATGAACTAACAGACTCACTTGAACTTGGTGATGACATACAACTCTTCTATTCCTATCTAGGAATAACCCAAATCTTACTGCTCTGATACCAATTTGTCTACCCCCATTGGCACAACCCAAACTATCGGCCAACATTCAACCATGAACTCCGATAGTCCCTTGTCTTACCGATACCAAGTCTTCATCCTCCATTAGTGTGACCACTGTGCATCGGCCTCAAATCTTTAAAGCTACACCGATAGAAATCCTTGCACCGACATCCAACTCCATCAGAGAAACACATAGCTGTCGGAGTGACTTTCATAGCCATCACCGATAGCAAGCCTCATACCGATGACAAGCCTCAGCAACACTTCATCGGACAGACAATTAATATCGGAGTAACACCCACATCCTTCACCGATAGTGATTCTCATGCCGATGGCCTTCACCAACCTTTACCACTCCATCGGGGTAACACCAAGCGATCGGAGACACAACCACAGGCTCCGCCAATGACTCTAGGCTGCCTGCTCTGCATCTTGTAGGTGTACAAGACTGTTTGACAACACTAGCCTTCCTACCAATTCAAAGTGCTAAAAGACATACTCCTAGAGTCCTCCCTATCAGTCATAGACCTATAACCAGGGATAACTTTAAGGACCCCCCCCTAAAAAATGCTGGCGAATCTATGCCTATTTGGAAAAAAAATTTAATTTCATTGGTGAATTTTTTCAAATTCATCGACATTATCTTTTTTGCTGGTGAATTGTAGATAGATTTAAAAAATAATAATTTCCTTGGCAAATTATAGTTGTATAAATTAGGTGGCAAATTATAGTTGTATTCCAAAAAGTAAAATAAATTGGGTGGCAAATTATATAGATATTAAAAAATATAAAATAAATTAGGTGGCGAATTATATAGATATTCAAAAATATAAAATATAATATTTGGCGATTGTGCTAGCAATTTTTTGAAAAGTCATAGTGTGGTTGGCAAAAATATCAAATGCTATATTATAATGTCTAATCTTCTTGGCGAATTTATAGTTTGATCAGTATAAGAATCAACGGCATTAGAATCAATGGCATTAGTTGAAGTTCCATTCTGGGCTGCAGTTCTGACACACCCATCTTTCTACATAAAGTCTTTGGAATAGAGACAAATGTCAAGTAACAATGATTCTGATTAACAAAAATTAATAGATAATTATTTAAAAAAGAAAATTCAAAAGGATACATAAAAAGAATATAGATTCATCCACTATAACACAAACTTGACGACTTCAAAAATCAACTCCTCAAGCTTCCACTCATAATACATATATTGAAAATAATAGAAATATATAGTAACACTAAATTATATAAATATTGAAATATATAATAATAAGTCTTTTGCCACAAGAGTCTTAGAGTATTTAGAGGATGTTTAAATAAATAACATAAAACTAAGAAATGGCATCACGTGGCAGTCGTTTGGTCTTCCTCCCAAGTCGCTTCGTTTGCCTTGTCTTGTTCACCAATAGCAGTTGAGTCCACCTATGCTCTCAGTTTCACCTTGTATCTGCTAAACCTACTAATTATGGGTTTTAAAGTCCTGGACCTTGGTGTACATGTGTTATTTGCCTGAAATTTCCACTTATCTATCATTCTCTCTACATCTATTACTCTCATATAGACATCATCAATTCCACACCTGAAAGTTGTGAGATACGATGCTATATGCCCAAGCTTCCCTAGTGATTCACCATTAACTATGGCAACATGCTCTTCAGTAAGCCTCTTCTTAAAATTTTGCTTTACTTCCTTGACATCAAGCAGGTTCTCTCCACTTTCATCTGAAATCTCTACATCTAAGATGGTACAATTGTTTTTAAGATCAGCCATATCAGTGGAATGTTGAGCCAAAATTCTTCTTACTAAAATCCCCTAGCATAGACCTCTTCCACTCTAGTGCATCTAGCCAAGATGCAAAATCATTCTCATTTGGATCATTACAAATTTTCTCAGCTAAAAGAATATTTGTATCAATTTTCATCATTTCTTGTATCTTTGTAAAGTCTATGAGCAGATTTCTGTCTTCCGTCTTTAAATTTTGTAACTCTGCAATTAACCCTTTCCTTTTATCAGAAAGGAGGATATATAGTTTCATGACCTCCTTGATGTACAACAAACCATCAATGGTTACTCACTCTACCCATTGCTCAGTGGCCTTACCTAGAGTTTGATATCTCTTGATTTGTTGCAACATGCTAGGATCCATTCCATCAATAGAAACACTTAGAGTTGCATTGGAGGATTGAGAAGTAATATTCAAACTAGATTGAATAAAAGATGTCAGAGAATTCACCTGGGCTTGTAGCTTTGCATTCTCCTATTGCTGAGATTTAACTCTCTTTGCTAGCATGCATTGAGAAAATTTTAAATGATATAAATCACCTTCCACCATAGGAGGACCCATGTCAATCTTGGTCATATTGAAATTCGCTTCTATGACTTCATTTTCATTTTTATCCCCAATGGGGTCTACAATCTCCAAGATCCTATGCCCTAAGGAAGAATCTGTTACCATCTGAGACATCCTCTTAGCTTTCTTAGGCTTAGGTGTAGTTGCATTGTCAATGTTTATGTCTGTTGTTGGGGGATATCTCCTCTTTTTCTCAAAAACTTTCTTTAGCTAGGAAGGGGAAGACAAAACTATACGGCTCTCACTTGCACCCAAGACAACTCTCTCTGGATGATTAGGAGTAACTTGCACAAGAATTTCATTTGATATGAAGGAAGCTAGATTCTCAAACAAGGAATGAAAACTAAAAGTACCCTCATCAACAATCTATTGATAAATGGAAGAATCATTACCAGGTGAAGGAGACACAGTAGAAGTCATGTGATCTACCTGCAATTATTGTCAAGCATCCAACTTCTTCGCTCATGGTTTCACGAATGCAGGCTGACCATCCTATTCACATACACCTTTTAGTTTTAGTTTTCTATTATCTTCAGGCTGCTCTCCATCCCCGCCATTACCAGATTGTGAACCAACTCTGTGATGAGGTTTCTCCATACCAGTTGAAGTATTCCAAATTCTGGAAGCTTGGGAGGTTCCTTGCTCTCTTGTTCTTGATTCTTTATGCACAAAAGAAGAATCAACATGGTCTTGAAATTTCCCCTTAATATGAGGATAATAGTTCTTTGCACATGCAACAACCAGGTTTGGACATGGCACAATAGGTGGGAAACCCTGAGCACGAGCTAACCCGCTTGTTAGGATTTTCTAGGCTATAGGTGACTTAGGGTTTTGCTCTAATTGAGCCCAGAAATCCTCTAAGTCAAAATCTATATGACTTAGATCAGTATCCTTCACCTTAGCTAAATCATTCTCAATAAACAAAAGCTTCATCTTTACTTGTTTGAGAAACCAGTAAACAAAAGATTCTATAACTACTAAGGGCGCCAATTTGCAAAATAAATCTCCAAAAGATTTTGGGTAAACAATAGTTTAGACTCATGAAAAATAATTGTTCTTCCCAATTCCCACCCAGTTGACTTAAAGTATTCAAATTTGTCACTATAAGAAATGGGCAAGAAAGATCACAAATTAGACAACCTAGTTGTGAAAGCTTGTATTCAACACCTACAGAAGACGCAGTCTAGAGCTCCTCCAAAGCACACTAGTGAAAAATTGAAAATGCAAAATAACATGTCTGTGAGGGTTACAAACCCAATAAATTGTTTCCATAAATTGCATTAATTTTTGGTGGCATGTACTGTTGTACGATTCATAATTGAGCCACATAAATTGCCTTCCCAAAAATGTCTAATTGTGCTTTTCACGATATTCCTTATTTATTACAAAAGGATAGAGGTCACTTCTGGCATGGATGTCATTAAATGGAAAATATTCTATTAGATTTTGATTGTCAGATGATCGCAAATCGACAGCATAAGTTCTATTTGGGGTAAAAGTACTGACACACCCAATTTTCCAAATTTGTAGTTGTACAGTCGAGGACTTGCACTCTACCATGATGCCACCTTGACCTTTGCACAATAATCAATATTAATATATTATATATTTTATATATATGTCAATCATTGATCTAATAATATCTAACGACTGCTAGTTGATTCCGGAGGATTTTGTTAGCAATGTACAGCGTTGGAGATCTACCTTCCGGAATTGAACTACAATTGTTCATCTTTCATTCTAGGGTTCATCAAATGGTCAGTGGTGGTATGATTGATTTGATTGAACACACTTAACCACATAGATTAGCCAATGCTCAATTAAGTTCATTGATGGCAAGTGAGTTGTGACAAACCACACATATTAGCCAATGCAAATTTTCACAGTACAACAGAGGCAATTAAACAGAGTTGCTTGTTACTTATTACCCATTTTTCATGGAAGTACATGTAATGTATATATGATAGTCTTTATTGTTTCAACCATATATTGCATTACTAAGTTTCAGATAGTAGAAGAAACAATAGACTGTAAAAGTTCAAAGTAACGGCTTTCATTACAACAGTTGTGCAAAGAAAGTAAGTTACCAAGTATTTATTTTGTGATCATTCATGATTTTGAATTTAACTGTGATAGAGTTCTCAGTTCACAGATGTAGAATAGTAATAAGAATAATGGAAAATTTTATTTGTGTGCGGCTATGCAAGATGTTATTGCTTTGCATGTCTCAGAAAGAAGAAATACAAGCATTCGTCAAGTGGAATAAATCATGTCAAGAATTGACACTTTTAACATTTGCAAATGATGCATTCTATTCTAGGTGGTGGGTTGAATCCCCCACACATGCATGCATGTATGAGAAACTGGAAATTTGAATTGATGGATGGAATTGGTATTGCAACTCAATTGCCAGTGACCTCAAGAAAATCAATTTAATTCTCCTTTACTAGCCTTATTGTTACCCATGCCTAGTGGTTTCTTGTAGATATAAAGCAAGGTTCTATAGTGAATCATTGAATGTCATTGTGAATGAGGACATAATTGAATTTGTAATGGACCCATTGCCTGTTAATAGGATAATTATGGACTACAGTGAAATATTCATTACATGTCATTGAAAAGAGGAACCAAAAAGATTTTAGAGGATCAAAGCAACGTTTGAAGGTCGAAGGATAGGAGTTTTGTTTGGAACTTTGAGGTTGGTTAGAGGTTCATGTATGATGTAATTCCCCAATCTTTTTGAAGGGTGATGTTAAATTTTACTAAATAATATAGAAGTAATTACGGTTTGAAATTGACATGAGTTCAATGGCAAATTGCAATGTATACAGATCATAGATGTTTCAAAGAATCAAATTTTCAATATTAAATAACACTGTGGCTATTTTTGTCAAAGGTGTTTAGGGTTTATCCATCTAATTCATCGTTGACCTATGTAGCCGGTTTCCCCAACTTAATTTGTTCTTTGATCCCCTTGTTTGTCACCGAGTTACTGGCCCCTTTGCTCTAAGTTACTGGCCCCAAGCCCCTTTATTTTATTCTAAGTTTGACTATATAATAATAATAATTACATTATATGATTAACATCACATATTATATTATTATCAGATAATAATGTAATATATGATATTACATATAATATATATAATAATTATATTATATTATATATGATAATAATAATATTAAAAACTCTGCAATGTCTTCTCCTGCTCCTTCGAACCCTGCTCGTTTTGGCGCTTCAGATGGACACAAGTCTCTGGCACCCTCACTTGGATGCTCTCACCAATTTGAGCGAAAGCACTCTTCCCCTCTCCGGAATTCAGAACATGACAGAAAGGCATTGGTTTGTGGCTCTGTTTCAGATGCGACGGCCAGCAAAACTTCCCCAAACCCTCTCTCTGGTGAAAATCAACCCTTAGACATAGCCCTAAATTTAAAAAAAGCTCTAAGCAGTGTTGCCATCAGTTCATCCAGTATTCACACAGTTGTTGGGCGATCTAAGCCATTGATATTGAAGCATCTCTCTCCTCATGGTGGTGTAACACAAACCCCCCCCTTTGCTATATGTCATTCAACACCTAGTCTTGAGATTTGTTTGGACAACTTTGCTGGTGATGGAGAGGAATATCTACAAGCCCATGCCCTTATATACAGATTTATGAAGGTATGGCCAAAGCTTTGTGATCTCCATTCCTGGATAAGCTTGAATTGGAAAGAATATCTAGAAGAAGAAATTAGTATTTACCCCTGTGCAAGAGGTTTCTTTATTTTGGAATTTGAATTTGTGGAAGACAAAGAAATGATACTCAATACAGTGTCATGGACCTTCCAAGGTGACTTCTTATGCACGAAACCGTGGTTCCCTTCGTTTGATCCACGAATAGAGACATTTTCTACAACATTTCAGTGGGTACGCCCACCCTACCTTCCCCTACAATTTTGGGAAATTGATTGTTTGAAGGCAATCAGAAATGGCTTGGGAAAATTCCAAGGCATTTCAAAAGAAACAGTTAATTATGAAAATTCAACCTTTGCTCATCTTTGCGTTGAAATGGATGTCTCAAAGGGTCTCCTAGCCAAGATCTTCCTTAAAGTTGGCAACAGGCGCCGGTGCCAACCAATAGATTATGAAAGAATCTCCTTCAGGTGTCAGATATGTTTGGCTACTGAACATGCTACCACACAATGTGGAAGGTGAGTTGAAAAGAACAATGCAGCCCCTATCCGGAAATCCTCATGGTGGGTTGGGATGGAATCATGCCATTATGTTATCTCTCCCCGTGATGCGAAGGATGTTGCCACTTCTCCAACTCTTCAAGAAATGGTTTCGATTATGAACTCCGCCTCCTTGGTTGTTGATCAAGATCATTCTCAAGATATAATGAATGATAAAGTGCCAAACCATGCCTCCAAGGAGACCTCCCCACCCCCCTCAGAGAAATCTACCTCTCGGCACAAGAACCTTGAGATCTCCTTAGTCACTCCAACAACTAGCAATAAGAGTGAAAGTATGAGTGTAGAAAATAGCTTTAGTTTGCAACCCTCTGAAACAGAACAAGGATGGACAACAGTGAAGAGGAATAAAACTCCTTCAACAAATCAAAAGCATCTGATGACTTTAAGATCCTCTAAGAAAGGAGAGAATCTAGATGTGTGTTAAAGGCACACTCATTAGGTTACAATAGTGGTCTTTTATTTGCTAGCATAATTGCACCCCTTGTGGCAAGGGCATGCACCAATTTTTGACTTTGGTTCAAACTTAATATAAGGGATTAGCCCCCTCTGGTAGCACTTACCAAACAAAAAATATATATGATAATAATAATACAATAATAAATTATAAGTATATTATATAAAATATGATATTATTATAAATTTATATATTGATATCGATTTCATTTGGTGGGCTACAAAATACTTTTCCCAGGCATTAATTTTTAATTTATTAAATAGTTCTAACAAGTTCAGAGAATCACTATTGGTCTATCCTTACACAAGTTGAAGATTGAAGCTACAAAAAATCTGGACAACGAATAAATGCATCTATCAATTGAGGCGTGTGTTCATTAATGATCTTCCTTTAAATCTTGGAGGTCTCCAACAAAATGACACTCAGCTAGCTTGCTCAAAATATAGTATGAAGACTCCCATAGGGCTCCGTTGCAATAAGTGCCAGGTCACCTTTCTGGTCCGTATCAGAGATGGCAGCCTGATGAACATTTGTAACCAGCAAAATCAATTCTTCCTTGAGGCAGTGAAGATGGTCCTTGGTAAAGACTTCTTGGTCTATGAGGATAGATATATGGTAAATTCAAATATTTCCTCACGCTTTCTGGCTTCTTTGTTGGACCTAGGAGAGGCAAAGGTGAATGCATTGATGATTCTACTGGAGGTATTCACTCTAGATATTCTTTTGGATGATGTAGACGTGTTGATTTATGTAGAATTGGGAGTTGGTATCCCGCAATTGAGAGACCTGGAGAAGCTGTGAGAGGGACAGGAGGGCGTAGCTAGGTAGCCGTTCCTACTAAACATGAATGAGAAACAACTGGGAAGGCACAAGTTTTGGGTGACTCGTGGGAGACACTGTCTTTGGTGGGCAATTGGAATGGACAAAGAGGAGACTCCAGTATGGCTTGAATACTTCGTAGCCATTATGATTGTGGGAGGATTCTACTCGCAGTGGCCATAGGAGTGGTTGGGCTCCCAGGGCCACTTTTTTTGGTGATATCCGTGCTAGGGTAGTAGGGTGGTAAGTTTTTGAGGAGTTGCTTAGTCAAGGGGCTAGGGATTTCTATGGTACTATGGTAGCCTCTCTGGTGCTGTATGTTTTTGGAGCCTAGGTTGGCCATTGGAGTGGTTTTTGTAATTTGTATTGATATAATTTCTTGAGTGTAAATCTTTTTGTATTAATATAATTACTCAAGTGTAAATCTTTTTGTATTAATATAATTTCTCCTTTATTATTGATGCAATGATGTCAATGTGTTCATTTTATTCTATTGGTTATTATTCTATTAGTTATTATATCATCAAAGTGGGCCCGACTTCAAATAAATATTAAAGGAGTTGTAGACTCTAGAAAAATGTTTTGATGCCAGATGGACGAGTGTAGTTGAATTTGAGAATGAAAGTCTGGAGTGCTAGACTTACGATCTCAAACCTCTGGAATCAATGAAGAGTCGTTAGATTTACAAAGATCAATGGTTGAGATTATACAATAGTTTTCAAGTTTTCAATTCCACCGCTCGATGTACGTGCTGTATTAAATAATTAATTCAAGCTGCAGACTTGCATGCCATCCTTAAATTTCATTTGAACTTTAACGTGGGAGTACTCAGTACAAGTGTACAACTAAAACTACATACTTGTACTGAACTTTAATAAAAGAATTTACCACATTTCACTCGCTTTACTTCATAATTGGCACTTAGCATTTAGCAATTTTAATTGATACTACTTGGAAGTGAGAGGGTCAAGGACTCAAGTGACAAGGAGATTGGAGTGCACCAAAAATTTTAATATCGGTTGTACGATGCCATGGATTCACTCAGTGCCAGTCTTTTTATTCATCTTATCCGGGTAAGTGAAATACATAAATACTTTATTCCTATTACTATTGTTGTTAATGTTGTCCTTGAAACTTTAGTTTTTTCAATCTTGGGGTTTAGGGTTGAGTGTTTACAAGCATGTCTACCAGCACTACCAGATCGAAAATTGGGAAAACTAAAGAAAAAGAAAAAAATAGACTATGTCAGACTGCTTAAAGCCCCAAGTTTTACAGATGAATACCATGATATTTATGACCCTGTAATTTTTGGAAGGTTTACCTTAGTACTTAGGTTTTCATTGGAGAATAAGGTACGTCAAGCGCAAGCTAAGCAACTTGACCTAAAAAACCAATGCCAATTAATGGGATGACTGAACCATGCATGGTTAGATTGCGACGCTTAATGTTACCTGAGGTTTTCCCTTGCCCTAAATTTATCATGGTCTGTGCCCAAAATTATGATGAAAAAAGAAAAGCAATAGTTAAAAAAGATAGCCAGGAAATAATTCTTCCCATTAATGGAGAACATTTTGGCAAATTGTTGGGTTTTACCACTGAAGAATGTGGAGCAATCCTCATAAACCTAGAAAAACTTGCTAATACTTATGAAGCAGTTAGTGAAAATAACAAAATAAGATTTATCAAATCTTTAATAGCGGATGGTGTCCAACTCAATCAGAATCATAAGCCTTATTAGGGTTAGCCGGCAGAAGATATCAATTAAATGCAAATAAAGATTAAATAGAGGAATGGAAATACACAGAAATAATAATAGCGAGAGACAAGTTTTAACGTGGTTCACCCAAACTCGGGCTACATCCACCAAATAGAGAGTCCAATATTATTATCCAGTAAATCAAAAACCGATTACAATCAGCAATCCCTGCAACTCAATACCGCTGCAAAATGCTACAATACAATACCAAAACCTTAACCCTTGGCTGCCTTTTATTAAGCTTTTTGTCGGTTACAAAAATAGGGTTTTCTTATGTTGGTCAATGAAAAATAGCTCCCAATGCTACCCCTTGACCCCGTTATGGGGGTGCTGCCCCCAAACCCCTACAAGGGGCACTGCCCCTTGACCCCATAGGGATTTGGGGGGAAACCGTGCCGATAAAAGAGGAGTAAATATAACCTCCGAGTTTGATTAGGCTCCATTTAACAACAATCTCCCACTTGGAGACTGATCAGACTCCACACCATATCATCAATGCTCTAATCTGGGATGACTCATATACCTGCTAATGACTCCTACAACATGTGTAATATCCGGTCTCATGCATATCATGGCATAAATTAAACTTCCTACAGCTAAAGCATATGGTACCTTGGACATTTTATCTTCCTCCGCTTGTGTCTTTGGACACATCTCCTTAGTCAATTTCAAATGACTAGGCAAAGGTGTGCTGACAACTTTTGCATTCTCCATATGGAATCTCTGCAACACCTTTTCAACATAAGCAGCTTGAGATAGAGTCAATTTTCTATTCTGCCTATCTCTGCAAATTTTCCTACCAAGGATTTGTTTTGCTACCCCCAAGTCCTTCATAGCAAATGACTGTGCTAACTGCTGTTTTAACTCTCTTATGTGATCCATGTTAGACCCAGCTACAAGCATGTCATCAACATATAAACATAAAATAATGTAGTTGTCATTATCCAACCTCTTAAAATAAACACAATGGTCAGAATTACACCTATTGTAGCCTTGCTCAGCCATAAAACTGTCAAATTTCAAATACCATTGCCGATGTGCTTGTTTCAGGTCATACAAACTCTTCTTCAATCTGCACACCTATTTCTCCTTACCTTTGACCTCAAATCCTTGGGGTTGTTCCATATATATCTCCTCCTCCAAATCACCATGGAGAAAGGCAGTTTTAACATCAAGCTATTCCAAATGTAAATCTTTAGCAGCCACAATACTTAAAACAGTACGAATAGAAGTCATCTTGACAACTGGAGAAAATATCTCATCAAAATCAATGCCCTTTTTCTTTGCAAATCCTTTTACAACTAACCTAGCGTTAAATCTTTTCTTACCTCCATCTTCCTCTTTCAGCCTGTAAACCCATTTATTTGGTAAATCCTTTTTACCTACAGGTAACTTACATAATTCCCAAGTCTGATTTTCCAGCAAGGAGTCCATTTCTTCTTTCATTGCAAGCTCCCACTGAACTTGTGTATCCACCTACATAGCTTCATCATACCCTTTTGGTTCACCAGCATCTGTTAACAAAATAGAATACAAAGAGGGAGAAAACCTTTTAGGAGGTCTACTTATCCTTGTTGACCGTCTAACATTCACCGGAGTTTGTGGTATTTTTTGTTGCTGTTGCGAAGCATGAGGAGCCACTGGAACATCACTATTTGGAGTATCATCTAGCACCACATAATCCTTTTCTTTCTTCTCATGCTGCTACAACTGATCTTTGTACAACACCTTCTCATTGAATATAACATCCCTGCTTCTCACAATTTTCTGATTTTCAAAATCCCAAAGCCTATAACCAAATTCATCAATGCCATATCCAACAAAGGTACATTTTTTTGATTTTGCATCCATCTTGGTTCTATTTTCAGAATCTATATGTGCAAATACTTCACAACCGAAGGTTTTCAGAAAAGAATAACTCACTTTGTTGCCTGTCCATGCTTCCTCTAGAATACCACAGCCCAAAGGAACTGAAGGACCTCTGTTAATTAAATATACAGCAGTGTTGACAGCCTCTGCCCACATGTTTAAAGGCAGTCCAACATGCAATCTCATAGTCCTTGCATGCTCCATTATTGTTCTATTCATGCATTCAGCCACTCCATTTCCTGTGGAGTCCCTGGAACCGTTTTCTACCTATGAATTCCATTAAAGGAACAATAATCTTCAAATTATTTGCTGCAATACTCACCACCATTATCAGATCTGAGACATTTTAATCTTTTACTTGTCTCATTTTCAACCAAGCTTCTCCATTTCTTAAATGTTTCAAATACATCAGATTTCTGTCTAAGGAAATACATCCAGACCTTCCTAGTTGCATCGTCTATGAATGTAACATAATACCGAGAGCCACCGAGAGAAGATACCTGAGCTGGTCCCCATACATCTATATGCACAAGCTCCAATTTTTTATTTTTCTTTTGCTTCCCATCCTTGAGAAAACTGACTCTCTTTTGTTTGCCATACACAACTTTCACAGAAATCCATATTAATACATTTCAGACCTAGTAAAACTTTCTTAGAATGAAGTACTTTCATACCTTTTTCACTCATATGCCCAAGTCTGTTATGCCGCAGTGTTGTCTCAGAACCTGCAGCAACTTTTCCAGTCTCTTCCTGCAAACCTGCAGCAACTGTTCCTGAACCTGTTTATTTTTTCTCTGTAACAGCTAAAGTAGAAGGAACAGTATGACCTGTACAAAGATATAAGGTGCCTACTTTCACACCTTTTGCTACTACTAAGGCACATTTTGAAACCTTCCAATTTTTATCAGTAAATGTAACAGTGTAACCTTGTTCAGTTAGCTACCCTGCTGAAATTAAATTCCTACTGAGCCTTGGAACATGCCTTACCTCTTGTAGTAGCCAATGATTTCCATTCTGCAACTTAATCTTGATTCTTCCCTTTCCAACAATCTAACAGGGTTCGTTATCTCCCAAATAAACCAGCCCAAAATCCCCTTGGACATAATCAAGGAAATAACTTCTATGGGGTGTAGTATGAAATGAGGCCCCTGAATCTAAAACCCATGAATCATCAGCATTATCTAGGGAAAGAATCAAAGCATCATCTTCAGACTTATTGCTTACCATATTTGCTTCCTTATTGCCTTCTTGTTTGTCTCCTTCTTTGTTCTTCCAAGACCAGCAATCTTTCTTCAGATGACCTGGTTTTCCATAGTACCAGCAATCCTTCTATCCTCTGGTTTGGGATCTTTTGTCCTTTGATTTTCCTCGTGACTTCCCATGACCTCCAGAACCTTTTCCTCTCTCCTTTGATCTACCCTTGCTTTCTGCATTCAAAACACTACCTGATTTGGATCCACCTGAGCTTTTCCTACGAATTTTCTCACTCAGAATAACACCAACAACATCATCAAATTTTAGGGTATTTGAACCAGAAACAGAGTTATTAACCGCCATTACCAAACTATCCCAACTTTCAGGCAATGAACATAATATCAAGAGAGCTCTAACTTCTTCATCAAATTTTACATTTACAGAAGTCAATTGACTGACAATCGTATTAAATTCATTTAAATGATATGTCACATATCCACCTTCAACCATTTTTAGATTAAACAAATGCTTCATAAGAAATACCTTATTTGAGGCTAAGGGTTTTTCATGCAATTTAGCCAAAGCTTTCATCAGACCGTCTGTTGTCTTCGCTTCCGTTATATTGAATGCCATTGACGGTGCTAGGTACAACTGAATGGTTCCCAGTGCCTTTCTGTCAAAAAGATTCCAATCCTCATCAGACATTGTAGCTGGTTTCTTGGCTACTCCTTCCAACGGCCTCCATAAATCCTTTTGATAGAGGTAATCCTCCATCTGCATCTTCCATAACTGATAGTTCTGCCCATTAAATTTATCGACCTTCAATTTACCCTCGTCCACCATTGCTCCCACTCAACTGTGAGACTTTCCTGCAGATAATAATCAAACACAACCCACTCTGATACCACTTGTTAGGGTTAGCCGGCAGAAGATATCAATTAAATGCAAATAAAGATTAAACAGAGGAATGGAAATACACAAAAATAATAATAGCGAGAGACAAGTTTTAACGTGGTTCACCCAAACTTGGGCTACATCCACCAAACAGAGAGTCCAATATTATTATCTAGTAAATCAAAAACTGATTACAATCAACAATCCCTGCAACTCAATACCGCTACAAAATGCTACAATACAATACCAAAACCCTAACCCTTGGCCACCTTTTATTAAGCTTTTTGTCGATTACAAAAATAGGGTTTTCTTATGTCGGTCAATGAAAAATAATTCCCGGTGCTGCCCCTTGACCTCGTCTTGGGGGCGCTGCCCCCAAACCCCCGCAAGGGGCGCTACCCCTTGACCCCGTAGGGATTTGGGGGGGAAACCGCACTGATAAAAGAGGGGTAAATATAACCTCCGAGTCTGATTAGGCTCCATATAACAACAAGCCTCCTTATAAAATTGATATTCTTAGATCATGGGTCTAAGATACTATTTTCATGCTAGTGTTTTTCCTTGGATTGGATAATAATAGTGAAGTGGATGCAAGCCTCCTTGAAATGGTAAACAATATCCATGAATTCATGCCACCTGCTAAATATAGATTTCTTGAACACATTGCAGAATCCATGCATTGTCAGTTTTTAATTATTAAATGAAGCCAAAGTGAACCTCCCACTCCCAGTGCCAACATAAAGACATTTAGGTTCACAACCTACTTTTGCTATTTTTTTCTAGTGTTGTTTGCTGGGATGTTTCAGGACAACAAGATTTAAATTCAGCGTCAGCAAGATAAAATTGGACTACTGGATTTGACCCATAAGATAAAGATGTATCATAATCAAAAGAACTACAATCATTTTGTGGACTACGTTTTGGCTCCATTGTATGAAACCATTACAAATACTCCAATGCCTAGATTGCCCGAGTCTTGTAGAAATTGCATTCAACTAGGAAAAGAAATACAATTGGCTGACTGGTACTTCATGGAGGAATATATTGTCCTAAGATTTTATGGATTAGGAGCACAACCGCACAAACTTCCAATACATGTGACAGAGAGGGTTTTTGCATTGGAATACATACGGCAGATGGAGAGTATTGATCAATTGTACTTTGTTAGTCAACAAAAGAAGAGCATATTTCCTTCCTTACCTTTTTCATGTGGAGGGTTCACATTCGAGAGAAAAGCATTCACTGTGGCATATGAAATTCTACAACTTTTTAAATTTGATGTTGACTCTCATTGGCAGTATGACCCATGTGACCTGATTAAAAGAAGGCTTGTGGCCAATAAGAATGCTCCAACTAAAATTCAACATGAAAGTAAACCCCTGCTAGAAATGTTGAAAAACAAGAATTGTTGGGAGGAGGTGAGAAAAGTCATGGAAGAAATTGCTACTCAAAGAGGTATTTCTTTTGAAAAATAGTCATAAGAAATAATGGGTTGCATCCAATTCCACAAACACAGAGAGATGCACTGGCAAACAAGAGATTCAACAATTTCTATATAAAGCTGCTGAAAAATCTAAGTGTACAAAAATTCCAGAGACTCTAAAATAAGCTTGTACAGAGGAACATTGGTCACTATCAAAAATTTCTACCTTTTGGTCTATGAGGAAGGATTTGAGTGATCCAAAAGCTACCGCAGATCTCAAAGACGTCTCAAAAGATGAAGAGTTCAAAAAATTATGGGATAAAGAGCATCCCTCTAAAGCTCAAGCAACTAATGTTGAAAGTGATGATGAGGATGAAAATTAACCCAAAGATCTTAGTGCCTATGTAGTCAAACCTTGTATGAGTGAGACTGCAAGACAAACATATACTAAAGGGGCATCAATAGGCCAAAAATTGGGTTATGGAGGAGGTGGTTTGGGGCCAACAGGAGAAGGCATTTGGATGGTACCAGAGGTATACACTAGAAAACCTAATGATGTTCTACTCGACATTAGAGGTGATGAACAAGCTGAAGGGCATACACATACAAATCAGGAGATTAGATTTGTTCTAGCTTTAAATCCTCAGAGTGAGATCCAATCACTAACAGTACCACAAGGGTCTTCTGATCTACATGTTTCTCATTCTTTTCTTGCAGGAGATGGTGGACATTCTAGTGCTACTGGTGGCAAATCTAACGATGGTACATGTATTAGTAGTAGTAGTGGTCAGCAAGAGATACAACAACAAACTCAGAAGAGGCCATCAACAACATTAAATGAAACTATAGACAAGCTTAAAGAGGAAGGCCTTCTGAAGACTACGAAGCAGAAGGTTATGGTAGGTTTTGATTCCACATCCACATCAAAGAAGTTGTTTCCAGAAGGCACCACCCCTCCTATTGTTAGTGTGATTGGGACAAGAATGGATAATACTCAGCCACAATCAATTAGAGATGCTGCCAAAACTACAAATACTCCTTCGCCATTCAAAGTTATGTCAAGTGTCACATATTATGATTACAAAGCTGAGTTTGAAAAGAAAGCAAAATTATCTAAAAGTCACAAGAAGCAAGTGCTAGAGATAGAGACTACTGCAACTTCAGAGCCTGCAACAACAGGGTATTGACTACATTTGACCCAGAAAACAAAAAAATGGATTACATGATTATTGTGCCCAAAGTTCAAGATAAACTAGAGGCCAGATGCAACAATCTGACTATGAGGTGAGCACCATCCAAGTGGATTTTTCTGGAGTGAAAAATTCTGACAAAGTTAATGTATCAAAAAAGAACAACGAAGTGGTGTACACATCATTGCTAAAGCAAGAGAGAGGGAAAAAAGGTATGATTGTTTTTAATTTTTTGGTAACCTTGTTGAATATATTGTCTACAAATAAGAGTTGTAAGATAGACAGGTCACAGCTTCCAGTAATTGAGTTACAACAGAACAAAAATATATTCAGTGATGTTAATTCCATTCGTATTGCTCTTTTTCATTTGACTTTGTGATTTACGTAACAGGTTGGAGACTCTTATAGGAAAGTTACATGCAAACATAGCAAGTGAAAAAGCCAAGAGGAAAGGAGCAAAGAACAAGACCAAAGAATTAGATAAAAGGATAAAAAACTCTAACTCTACATCTACAAGTGAAGTGAATAAATAGATAGAGGAGGAAGTGAATAATCGAAGAAAATGTTAAGTGAAAGTAGAAAAAATTATGATATTCAAATAGCCAATTCAGAAAAATTAGAACAATCCTTGATTAAAGCCAATACCAAACTAGAGCAATCAGAAAAAGCAGGACATATGTGGCAAGAAAATGTGAAGAGAGAAAATTCTCTAAAAATTTGTAGAAAAAATTGAAGAATGTAGAGAATGAAATAAATTCCCACCAAAACAAAGTATCTGAATTATATAGAAACACAGTGGTTTATATAAAAAGTAACATTTGGAAGAAAAAAATGAAGAGGATTGATGATTTGTCTAAAATGTTTGAATTCATTGATGATCTAGTATTATGTAGTAATACACTCAAACAATACATTGCTGAAAATGGAGACATGGCAACTTCAAGATAGTCAGATGCAAACAAAATTTTGCAATCAATCTACATAGCTAGTAGTGAAGAATTAGAATCTAAAGGAATTCAGAACCGTATTGATGCCACAATAAAGGCCTCAACTATCATTAAAAAATGTACGGAGCTGGAACAAGCACATGAACTTTTGGTACAAGTTGCATTATTGACAAAGCAACTGCAAACAAATGTAGAACACTTCAAAAAGCTTGGTTTGCCGGTGGATTTTGACCCATCATACCGATACATTGGAAATGATGCTTTCAAAAAGAAGATGGAGGATAAAATGAACTTTGACAAGGACCAGTTTCCTTAAAATCTTGATGAGGCAATTTTTATGGATTCCATCCTACCACTGATAACCTTGAATGCAACTTGGAGTGATACATTCAAGTCAAGTAACAATATTAGTTATAAAATATTATCACAGTTACAACTTAGTAACCATGGGTTAAGAAAAAATACACTTCCATCAGATGAAGAGTGGAGCACTCTACAAAACCTGATACAATGTTTTAGTAACATGTGTTTCCAATGACATCAATACCAGAATGACTAGGCTGTTGGATTGCTGTCTCTAGTGTTTTGGCATCCGTTGTTTTTATTGTCTATCTGGACTACCCTAGGGGCTACTTTGTAATGGGGTTGGCATACTTGGCTTGCCGCTTATCTAATAAAAAACATGTGTTTCCAAGTTCCAACAGAGCATTGTGCATAGTTGGTTTTGAGCAAGTTATTGATGCAGGGGCATCCCACTCCTAGGCCATGTTGGTTTTATTTTACTTTGATATTTTTTGGTTTTCTTATTTTGTTTTGGTAATAAGCAGGTTTTGTTTCTGCATTCATTCTAGAAGCCTCCTGTCACCTTGGTATAGGTATGAAGTTACTGTCTCAGCAATCATCAAACCTCCTATCACTCTAGTGACATGAACTGAGCTGTGAAGAGGACTGTCATTATTCTCTACCAAACATTATTTCTCATCTAACTCTACTATTATTCTCATTGATGGTGGCAACATTTGAATGGGGAGGAAGAGTCTAGAAGTGGTAGTTCCATATCAGTTAGAAAGGCCAAAGAAACCACGATGGTTACTCACCTAGTTGGCGCATAGAGATCGATAGTTCGCTGGAAAAGAAAGCCAAAAGACTCTTGTAACAGTTACAAAAACGTCAGCATGCAAATCGACAACTGGCTGGAAACGGGAAGAAAGGAAATAGAATTGCCAATTATGAAAAAGAAGGCTAATAACAATATAGAAAAAGTAGTGCAGTGAGAAAATAAAAAGAGAGAGAGGCAGAATAATCGAGCATCTGGAAAAGGCTGAGAGCCATATGTAGTTAGTGGTGCTGAAGGAAGCGGTAACGAACTATAAGGAGGAGAAGATTGACAAGAACTTTTCTCTATTTGGTTGCATGAAGTTACAGGCCGATTATAGAAGGCCATTGTTATATTTTGTAATATTTTAGATAATGCATATAATCATTGAATGTCTGATTTTCATACTATCTCAGAGTTTTCATTAATCAATAGATTTCTGAATTGTTTCTTCCTATCATTTTCAGTGAATGATTGTAGAACACCTGGCACTGTTATTAAATTTTCATTTGTTTTAGTTCTTTGGGAAGCAATGTGTTTTGGTGACTAGCAGGCCTCCCATCAATTGGTATTAGAGCCAGCTTGAAGAGGTTGGGCATTAGTAATTGGTCAGGATGCCTCCAAGAAGATTGGGAAGAGGAGGCCAAGGTAGAGGCCTGAGAGACCATGTTGAACCTGAGTTGTTACAAAATCAGATTACAAGAATGGAAGCCTTGGAAAGGGCACAAAGAAGAGGAACCCCTGATGTTGAGGATATAAGTGATGAAGAGGATGAACAGAATGAGGAAGGACAAGTGGACCAAGAAGAAGAATTTGATGAAAGACTGCTAAAGACAGTCATGAGTTTGGGTTCAAAACCCAAGGTAGAGGTATCTGCTTATGTCGGAAGCCTCAATGGTGAAGATTTGATCGACTGGATCAATGATGTGGATAAATATTTTGAATATGAAAACATACCAGAAAGAGTTAAGTTTGCTTGCACTAGATTGAAGGGTCATGTTGCCATGTGGTGGGACTTTGTCCAAACTGAGAGGAGAAGGAGAAATAAAGAAAATATTAACTCATGGGATCGAATGGTAGCCAAGTTGAAGGCTAAGTTTCTTCCCAGTGATTATCAGACTAATCTCTTTAAGAGATTCTAGAATTTGAAGTAGAAAGAAATGTCTGTGAAAGACTATATGGAGGAATTTTACAAATTGGTAATCCGGTCTAGACATGTTGAAGAAGATGCGAAGAAGATAGCCCGATATGTGAATGGTCTCAAGTACAGTTTACAAGATGAAATGAGTCTTTTGTCCCCAAGGAGCCTAGAAGAGGCTTACCAACTTGCCTTAAAGGTAGAAGAGAAGCTCCAAAGGAAGCAAAGTCAGCAAGAGAAGAAGAGAGGAAGAGGTTTTAGAGGAAGGGTACAACAATCTGGTAGAGGACAACAACACCATCAAAGTGAAGAGGATAGAAGTTCCAGTGGAACAATCAATAATGAGAGAGGTGGTTTTCAAAATAGAGGAGGAAGATCTTATGGAAGAGGTGGTTCACAAGGTAGAGGAAGAGGATTTGCCAAAAAATGTTACAAGTGTAATCAATTTGGACACAAGAGTTGGGATTGTGCTAAATCATTACAAGGAGGACACTCTGAATTTGAAAGGAGCATTCAAGTTGTTCAGGCTGACCAAGAAAGTGTGGGATCTCCAGTACATCACAAGGATGGAGCATAATCTGGAGAATCCTTGATGCTTAAGAGAGCATTGTTAAAACCATAGAAGGAAAGTCAAGAGCCAATTCAAAGGAGAGCATTGTTCAAAACAAAGTGTAAGTCACATGGTAAATGTTGTAAGCTCATTATAGATAGTGGTAGTACTGATAATATTGTTTCCATTGAAATGGTAGAGAAGCTGAACCTTAAAATGATTAAACACCCAACTCCATATAAGGTAACTTGGTTACAAAAAGGCCATCAAATATTGGTTAGTGAGTAGGTCTATGTTGATTTTTAGATTGATAGTTATAAATATTGTGTTTTTTGTGATATAATGCCCATGGATGTGTGCCATGTTTTGCTTGTAAGACTGTGGCAATTTGACAAAAAATTAGTTCATGATAGAAAGGAGAATACATATACCATTATGAAAGATGGAGAGAAGCATACCTTGCTACCCATAAAAGAGAAAGAAGAGGACACCAACAATAGTAATTAGGTAATGATGGTAAGTGGTGAAGAATTTTTTAAGGACTTGAAGAATGAAGAAATTGGTTTTTCTTTGGTTCCTAAACCACAATGTGTAATGACTTCTACAAAGTTGGATGATTTGCCTATTGAGATACAAGATATGTTGAATGAGAATATGGATATTATTGCAACTGATTTGTCTAATGAATTGCCTCCTATTAGAAGCATAAGTCATCATATGGATTTGATTCCAGGTGCTAGCCTTCCAAATAAAGTTGCATACAAATTGACACCTATGGAGAATGAAGAGATAAGGAATCAAGTAGCAAAACTTTTGGAGAAAGGATTGATAAGATAAAGTCTAGGCCCTTGTGATGTTCCTACAGTGTTGGTGCCAAAGAAAGGAGGAGAATGACATATGTGTATTGATTCTAGAGCAATAAATAAAATCACAATAAGATATAGATTTCCCATACCTAGGATTAAAGATTTAATGGATTGTTTGATTGGGTCAATGTATTTTTCTAAGATAGATTTGAAAAGTGGTTATCACCAAATTAGAATCAGACCAGGGGATGAGTGGAAGACTGCTTTCAAGACTAGTGATGGGTTGTATGAATGGCTAGTTATGCCTTTTGGGTTGTCTAATGCTCCTAGTACTTTTATGTGATTAATGAATGAGGTTTTGAAACCATTTATTGGTAAATTTGTGGTTGTGTATTTGGATGACATTTTGGTGTTTAGAAGGTCAAAAGAGGAGCACCTTGAGCATCTAAGGCAAGTTATGAAGAGACTACAAGAAGAAAAGTTGAAGATTAACTTGAAGAAGTGTGTGCTTTTGTAGACTGAACTAGTTTACTTGGGATTTGTGGTGTTAAAGGATGGATTGAAGATGGATAAGGAGAAGGTTCAGGCTATACTTGATTGGCCATCACCAAAGAGTATCATGGAGGTAAGAAGTTTTCATGGTCTTTCTAGTTTTTACAGAAAATTTATAAGAAATTTCAGTCGTGTGGTAGCACCTATATTAGAGACTATCAAAGGGAGTAAAAGACCATTTGTGTGGACAAAAGAGGCTAAAGAAAATTTTAGATTTCTTAAGAAGAAGATGAGTGAACAACCTGTTGGCAAGAGACACTATATGGATTCATGATTGTTGTCATTGATGTCAACAAAGTTCATCCCACACATTCGCAGGACATGGTGTGTCTCTACCTGAAGTTAGAGTGAAGAATGTTGTGGTCTGATAAACAAGAACAGAGCATGTGGCGAGGTCTGACAGACAGGTCTGGATCTCTCAGAGGAAGTATCTTGGTGAAGTAGAGATTTGGGGAAGTCAAGAGGACTACCTTGAGTGATAGATTCCAAGGATTTAGCCTCCAGTGATAGATGAGGAAAAAGATATGAATACTTGAGTACCAGGTTCCTGAGTGACAGTATGAACAGAGGAAGAACTGACTGGCAAAACATCAGACATTATTTCAGATGTGTTAATGATGTTGGTAAAGGTTATGAAGGCATGAATTATGTTTGGCCGACATGATTAATGATTTCCACAAGTATATCCTTGATCCGCAATACTTGGTAAACAAGGATTCAGCCGACAAATTAGAGTTTGTGAAAAGATTGACTATTCCGGATGCCGACTTGAAAGGTGATGAAATCACTTGTGTAGATATATATACAAGATGGATTTAGTTGTGAGAGGTGTCGTGGTTATAAGTGATGTGCGAATAAAAGCAGAAGAGCAAAACAGAAGCAGTAAGGAAGGTCCGGTATGTGAAAGGAAAGCAGCCTAAGAGAAGAGGAAAGATGAAGTGCAGCAGATCAGTGTACTAAGCCTAACCGGAACTGAACTCTAGCATATGTAGATGCTCCCAATCAGTTCAAGTATTATATAACACTTCTTTTGTAGACAGTGAGTCTCTTGTAGGCAGTGTGCCTCTTGTGAGCAGTGTGCTCGGGTAGTGAGCCCTAATTGGCAAGTGCCATTTTGTTTTTCCTTATTCTTCTAATAGAGAATAATCCTTGGGTTAATCACCCCGTGGTTTTCTCCCTTAACAGGGTTTCCACGTCAAAAATATTGTGTCATGTGTATTTCCATTTCATGGTTATGTTTGCTTATTGAACTAATGTTGCATTAATTATTAATAAAGTTTAGAAAGTAGAAATAATTAGGATAACTGATTCACCCCCCCTCTCAGTTATCAACACAACCCATACTTTCTTTGCCTGATTTTGATAAATTTTTTCAGGTAGAGTGTGATGCTATTGGTTTGGCTATTGGGGCAGTCCTGAGTCAAGAGGGAAAACCAATTGCATAATTTAGTGAAAAATTGAATGAAGCAAAGAAAAAGTATTCTTCTTATGATTTGGAATTTTATGCTTTGGTTTAGTCCCTTAAGAAATGGAGATATTATTTGTTGCCCAAAGAGTTCATTGTGTATATGGATAATCATGCTTTATAGTTTATTCGTAATCAGTATAAGTTGAATCAAAGGCATGCTAAATGGGTTGAGTATCTTCAGAGTTTTAACTTTGTTTTGAAGCATAAAAGTGGTCAAATGAATAAGGTTGATGATGCATTAAGTAGGAAGAGTTTATTGTTATGTGAGATACAAACTAACAGTGTGGAATTTGAAAGCTTGAAAGCTTTGTATGCAGAAGATGCAGATTTTGGAGCAGCATATGAAGCTTGCAATGATCCTATGTTCAGAAATAAAGAGCCATGGATAGATTACATGATTCAAGAAGGTTTGTTGTTTAAGGAAAATAAATTGTGTATTCCTAGAGGCTCCATGAGAGATAATTTGTTGAAGGAAAAACATAGTGGTAGTCTTGTTGGTCACTTTGGACAGGATAAATCTTTTTAGCAGTTGAGCACTCACTACTATTGGCCAAAGATGAAGGTAGATGTGCAAAGATATGTGGAAAGGTGCAGAATTTGTCAACATGCTAAAGGGAAAAGTCAAAATACTAGACTCGATCAGCCATTACCAGTTCCTACCAAGCCTTGGGATTTGGTGAGTATGTATTTTTTGTTGGGTTTGCCTCATACAAAGAGGGGCAATGATTCTATATTTGTTGTTGTACACAAATTTTCAAAAATGGTGCATTTTATACCATGTAAGAAGACTAGTGATGCTACTAACTATTGTCAATGAGATTTACACCCTGTTAAACGTAAGGTTTAATAATCTATTGAAATATGGGAAGACCTCTAAAGCTGTGGGTAACTTTAAAAGCAGAGAAAGGTTGACTTCCTATGGTTATCACCTAAAAATACTTTCTATCCTACTGCTTTGACAAGGAAAAGGGTAAAGAAGAGATTGCATAAAAATGAAATCTATGACTAAGGTGATGCACCAAAACTAACTAGGACTTGTAAACACAGCTTGCATACACTTAGTTTCAACAATATAACTTGACATACATAGCCAAAAACTATATGCTTTTACATAAATATTTCATAAGAAGGTTCGTATGCTTTACTCCTAGTAGGAAAAATATATTTTCACAATTGAAATGTTTGCATTTTCAACACATCCTATGACCTGTAAATTGCATATTCTTCTGCAAAAGATGCTAAAAATGAGACAGAACTACAAGGAAATAGATAATCTCACAAGTAATTGCATCAATCAATTTGAATGTACACAATGAAGCAGAAAGTTGGGAAGGTAAATAACTTATCTTTATTGGTTTCCAAGGTAACCACTGGTATACATGTCCCAAAATGAATGAATTACAAACTCACAAAAAATTGAGCAAGGATAAAATCACAAGTCTCTGAAATCTGCATGTAAGAACTCTATAAAAAAGAGTCACAAAAGTGACTATATCCCCCACTATCCAAGTGGTTCCACAATACAAGGAGAATGAAACAAACTAGGGTTGAATGTCCACAAAAGCCTAAAATCTAGGGCCTATATCTCTTCCACATGAGCCCACAATGAAGAAAAAAGTGTATGATGACCTAATCAACCATAATGGCTCATGAAAACAAGTCTAAAAGGGCTCTAAGAGTAATAAAACCACTCCTAGATACCCTCTAACAATCAACTGTCAAGTCAAACTATAAATGTTTATCTGCCTCCTGACTTAGTCAATCTCCTCCTTCAAAGAAAAAACAACACCTATTCCCTTGGCATGTGTCTGCCACATCCTCATAACTCAAGCTATATTCCTTCAAAAGTCACTAAAAACCTTCCATACGCTCCTCTTTACTCTCCTTTGCAATAGCAACTAACATAACACTTAAATGACTCAGAAAGGTCATCATTTAAGGTCATTGCTTTTCATTACATAACATATGCCAAGAAAAAATAAATACAAATAAAAAGGGCACCGAAGTGCTTGGTATAATACAAAGAAAACAAAAGACTTAACAAAGTCTTCACATATATCATGGCCACCTCGTGGCACTATCTAGGCATTGCATGTTATGCTATGGACCACAGGTTATTTCAAACACTATGCAAAGGATATAAAAATGTAAAAAAGAAAAGAAAAGACCCATCGAGTCCTTAGGGTTATGAAACCCTAAGACACAAAAAGGCACTTTTCGAAGTTCATTTTGCATTTTACATTTTTTTCATTTTCCCTCTTTGCCATTTCTTCACCGCCGACATGAGGGTTTCATGCTTGAGGTCTCTGTAGATAGTTTGGAGGCATTTTCATTGGCATATTCAATGCAAAGTATTCTGAAGCTTCTAGTGAGTTTGTCAAACTCATTTTTCCTTTGAAACAACACTGCAATTTTATCATTTTTTGTTTCATCTTCAGTGTTGTATCTTTGAACATTGTATCCTTCTGTCTATGACCATGATACTCAGGCATACATGACTATTTTCTTGATATAAAGCTACAAAAAAATATAATTTTTTGAAGCTTTTCCTTTTACTATACATGTTGTATATGTCTACATTTTTCTATGGCTATGGCAGAGGACTTCATTTTCTGCACAAATGACTATTTTTATTCAGGTATAAGATACATAAAGTAGCAGATCTATCATTTTATGTACAAAAACACTCAGCTCTATTTCTTTTTGGACTTCTAAAAATGGCTATTACTGTTCTAAAAATGATGCAACATAGCAAATTCTTCTTCTCTATTTTCTTGAGTTAGGATTTCTAGGAAAACAAAAACCCTCATACTTATACTGAGTGGCCATGAGAGATTCAGGTCTTACTGGCTTTTTATTGGAAAAAATAACAGCATTTTTTAAATAAAAAACAAAGGTTTATTCAACTAGGGTTTCTACAGACAAAACCCTACAATGCATTTCGCGACAAAACCCTACAATGCATTTCGCCTACTTCTGTATATCATGCATATGCAACTTTCGCTATATCTTTGGCTATCTGGAGAAAGCATTCTAAATAAAAACATGAGGGTTTAATTTACCTTGGAAAAAATAATAGTAGATGGCTTTTCTGTAGAAGATATCTCATTACTGTATCATTTTGAGCATATCTACTGTATATGTTGAACTTATCAATTTTCTGGAAAATGCTCTGGCAGTAGCAATAATGTTCCTGTAACTGTGCAACTTTGGCACTTGATATGCTATGACTATTCAGATCCTTATGACATTTTTATCTATGATATTTAAATATGAATCTTTTCATTTTGTCTATTTTGCATGTATTCCCCTATAGTATACTCAGAATATACAAACTATACAGATTCTGATATGAATATCAGTCCTTCCATCTTGTGCCAAATCTTGATTTTGCTGTTTCTGAGCACTTAATATATACCCTTCAGCCAAATTACATACTTTCATTACACACATAGGGCTACAGTGTTACTACCAGTCTATACAATATTCTGATGATAATTGTCTTTTTAATAGTAGGAGACAATCATCTCGGCATTACTCTATACTCTTGTCTCCTTGTCCTAACATCACTGTAGGTTGTCTTTGATATCTTATTTGGCTTTGACATAGACAATGAAATTTCTTACATGAAACCCTATCACTCCTTTGGATTGGTTGTTCCCATTTAATTTGGCTACAGAGTTTATCTTTGAAAAAAACCTTGCCATGTTCATTCTGTCAGACCTTTGTGACTGTGGAATACCTTTAGCTAAGGTGTTTACTCTAACTATGATTGTCCCTTTCATTGTATAGTCATCTCCAGTGACTGTTCTATCACATTATGACAGTCATTCTTAAAATATTCTAATCATGCATTTTGATTGCTCACCCTCTCTACCCATCATACCTTTTCACTCCACTTAGGACTGTCTCCTTTTGACAATAGCAGTCATAGCCTACACTTGCATGCAAACACTTAGATATATGATTGTCAATTGGCAATAAATCATGTTGTTCTTGATCAAATGCTATATCTTTTGAACATGACTATCCTATACTCTCTTTCATCACTTTACCTTCAAGATTGTCCTTGTTTGATAACTGTTGATGACTGTACACTATTTCTTTTGACTGTGCTTTACTAGGTACCCTAGTCATTAAACCTTATGACTATCTTTCAACTGACCTCTTTTAGTTATGAAATGACTATCTTCACTCCTTAATAGTCCCTTGTATGGACCTCATTACATAATGCTTGCTTCTCTTTTCACACAGTCTATACTCCGCATGACATTGACTCTCTTTATGCACTCTATCATCCTTGCATCTGATAAATACACATGAAATACTCTATAATGACTATGAGATGAGCTCAACCCTTGTGGGAGCCACATTTTCTCCACTCATAATATAGTCTAATGAATCACACAGAACATGATTACACCTGTATCTGCACATGAAGCAAACTTGTTAGAAAATAAATGTATATCTTAGATGTGTTTGATGACTTGATTGTTCTCTAGGACATTCAAAGTATACATTTCTTGTTTAATGCATTTGAGGATTAGTTTATACATGCATAGGTACTTGTTCATGTCAGGTTTGGGACCATTCATTTCTTAGAGTATTACTCTAACATCAATATCTTTTACCAGATGCAGGAACTAGGAGCAACATGAAACTAGGAAGGACAAAGACAACTCAGGGCAATAGGACAACACACCAGAACCAGAACCAGAACCAGTCATTCTCAGGCAATGACTGGCCTCTAACTCTACAAGCACATCTTTATTTTTACTTATTCATGTATAGATTGTTCTTCAATTTCATTGAATAAGAAAGTTAATCTCACGACTTGTGTGAGATAATGTACATTTACATTCAATAAAGATTATTTATTTGTTCAAAAAAGATTTATATAAATCTTTCTTATGTTACATGCACTTGGCTAAATGCAGTAATTTTATAAACATAATCTTTTAAATTATTTTGTTTATGCACTTGAATGTAATCTGGGAAAGATTAGATAAAATGTACCTTTTAAGTTTTGAATCAAAGCTCTACCTAATTGAGGTGTTAGTGAAAATAGGTAACACTAATGTTTCTAATTTGTTCTTTAAAGAAGTTGTAAGGTTGCATGGTATTCCTAAAAGTATAATTTTTGACAGAGATATTACGTTTGTGGGTTATTTTTGGAGGACTCTATGGAAGAAATTGGGCACAAATCTGAGTTTTAGTTTTGCTTATCATCCACAAATGGATGGTCAAACGGAAGTTGTCAATAGAAGTCTTGGTAATTTTTTGAGGTGTCTTGTTGGTAGTTCACCTGGAAGTTGGGATTTAATGTTAGCACAAGCTGAATTTGCTTATAATGATTCCCCAAATAAAAGCACCAGTTTCAGTCCTTTCTATATAGTGTATGGTATGCATCCAAGAGGTGTATTTGAACTTTGTGATCTTGTTGGAATGGAGAAGAGGAGTGTAGATGGGGAAGAGTTTTCACAAGTCATTCATGACATACAAGAGAAGGTGAAACAAAACATAGAAGGTAGCAATCAACAATACAAAAAGTATGCTGACCAAAGAAGGAGAGAGATACAGTTTCAGGTTGGAGACCTTGTGCTGGCACATCTTCAAAAAGAGAGATTTCCTACAGGACCATACAATAAACTTCAAATGAAAAGATTGGTTCTTTCCAAATCCTTAGGAAGTTCTTTGCCAATGCATATGAGATATCACTGCCTGCAGATTTGAATATATCTCCCATTTTTAATGTAGCAGATTTATATCCATATAAGGGGGATAAAGAGACGGATGAAGTTGAAGTAGCTATTCTATCTCAGGAAAAGCAATCTAGAACAACCACTATTACTCAAGAGATTGAATGCATTCTAGATAAACAATTGCTAAAGAAGACCCAGAAACATGAGTACTTCAAGTATCTCATCAAATGGAACAATCATCCGATTGAAGATGTTTCATGGCTCACTGAAGAAGAGATAATCAAAAGGTGTCATTCTATACAAGACCTCATTAGTAGGAGCTCATGAATTTGTTCCACCTGAGGAGTTTGATGCAAGGTCATCCCACTTCTAGGCCATGTTAGTTTTATTTTACTTTGATATTTTTTGGTTTTCTTGTGTTGTTTTGGTAATAAGTAGGTTTTCTTTCTACATTCATTTTGGAAGCCTCCTGTCACCTTGGTATAGGTATGAAGTTACTGTCTTAGCAATCATCGAGCCTCCTATCACTCTAGCAATAGGAACCAGGCTGTGAAGAGGACTGTCCTTATTCTCTGCCAAACATTATTTCTCATCTAACTCTACTGTTATTCTCATCGACAGTGGCAACCTTTGAATGGGGAGGAAGAGTCTAGAAGCGGCAGTTCCATATCAGTTAGAAAGGCCAAAGAAACCATAGCGGTTGCTCACTTAGCTAGTGCATAGAGATCAATAGTTCACTGGAAAGAAAGCCAAAAGACTCCAGTAACAGTTACAAAAACATCGGCATGCAAATCGACAACTGGATGGAAACAGGAAGAAAGGAAATTGAATTGCCAATTATGAAAAAGAAGGCCAATAGTAGTATAGAAAAAGTAGCACAGTGAGAAAAGAAAAAGAAAGGCAAAATAATTGAGCAGCTGGAAAAGGTTGAGAGTTGTATGTAGTTAGTGGTGCTGGAGGAAGCGGTAATGAACTATATGGAGGAGAAGATTGATAGGAACTTTGCTCTATTTGGTTGCATGAAGTTACAGGCCAATTATAGAAGGCCATTGTTATATTTCATAATATTTTGGATAATGCATATAATTGTTGAATGTTGGATTTTCATACTATCTCAGAGTTTTCATTAATCAATAGATTTCTGAATTGTTTTTTCGTGTCATTTTCGGTGAATGATTGTAGAACGCCTGGCACTGTTATTAAATTTTCATTTGTTTTAGTTCTTTGGGAAGCGGTGTGTTTTGGTGACTAGCAGGGCTCCCATCAGTTACTATACATTGTAAATGTAATACTTCAGTCTTCAATGTATTCTAATTTCATTCGGACCTTCAATGTTCATTTGAAAATCAATATAACACTAAAATCCTTTTATGTGTTGAAATTGTCTGTATTATTTAATTGCCCACTTCATATTAAATATTTGCTAATGGTGTTTATTAATAATATAATATGCTACAGTATTATTCATATATTTCAATCTAGAATTGATAAAATGCTCATGAAAAATCATGCAACATGCAAGAAACTAAAACTTACAACTCCAAAAATATGGGCAACCTATCACAATTGTATTATATTTCACTGTTCAAAACTTTCCCAATCTTCCAACAACATTACAAAGTAGTACTTGTATCTTATTTACTTCTCAAAATTTCCAAAATCTTCCAACCACATAAGAATGATTAACACAGTTCTTTTATAGACAAAGAACATGTACTCAACATTGATTACATTGTCATTTCAAATAGGTTCTGGATACAAAGCACCACCAACATGGCATTGAGAACATTAATTTCATTTGAGTGAAGAAAAGAGGAGTAGATGGACTCTGGGAGATGTGTAGCCACCTGAAGATCTACCTTGTTAATGCTAGGGAAAAGGTGGTTGGCCTGTTCAATCATGTGACCCATACTTGTCCTTCCATTCATTGTATGTCTTTTCAAGTGGCTAGGGGAATGAGATAGCCTTTGTGATCTTGCCATTATGACTGACATAGTTGGCATCCATAATAGACTTTACATTCTTGCAAAATATATCAAAAGTAAATTCAACCAAATGTAGCTTGTCAAGTGATAACCCAGCACCTGCATGGTTAGATCACCTTCATCACAACAAGAGGGAATTAATTGATGACCATTATCTATTATTTCTCTCTTCCACTTGTCCAGCATTAGCCTCTAAAATATGTGGCAGCCATTTAGTGTCCATGCTTTCTATTGCCTACATCTTTTCCCTCAAAATTGTATCCAATTTCAATTGAAAACTGGCCACATCCTTGAAATATTTCAGTATATCTGACACCAATTCCAACTCAATGAGGTTCATTTGCATCAAATCTAGAACACCTAATAAAATCTCTGACCTCTAAAGTTCTTGGTAGCCACTTAGCTTTCACACTTGATAGTCTCTGCTTATCAGATTCATGCTTCTCATAGGCTATCCTTATGGTGCAGTCACGGTAGGAGGGTTCACAGAATGAACTGTCCAAACCGTATAGCAAGAGTAAACATAATGGAAACAACTCAAAGAAGTAAAGTAAATGCATATTCAATCATTTAGTATATCAAAGAATTCAAATACAATTTGGCTGGCAACATGCGGCTTACAACTAGGGCTCAGAGGCCTGATTACATACATGCGCAAGATAAAGCTTTGAAGCTCCTCGCGGAAATCTAAACTATCAATTATCACTATATGAAATACTTGATAAAACCACTTTCCTAAGGATCCATTACATCATCATATATCATTTCTAGAACAAAAGATTCCTCCGCGTTGGCCAAGGAAGGTCACAAACTCCAATGAAGAGCTGTAACATGTTCACAGATAGGTCAGACCTAAATGCATAGAACACTTCCTCAAATGAATGGAATAACATGCGGCCCTTGGGGAAGGTTGACCACAAACCAAAGATCATTTTATGATGTGTCATTAAGATTTGTAAGTCAAGGAATGATCTGCAAGCCTTCTCCTTCAGCTAATTGTCTGAGATTGTCAGGATGCTCTGCTATGAGAAAATAGTCGATCTTTAGATAGTGATATGTTTCTGGTAATTGATCCAAATGCTCTAAATTCTGGATATGATGTAGATGAATGAATGTAGATGCTAAGTCTAGATCTACAAGGTGTGAAATGAAACTACGGTAGAATACCAGACCAAAAGATGAAACTGCTTCTAACTGAATTACTTAAACTGAACTGGAAAATGAAAAGAAAAAAACTACAAACAAACTAAAATGCAAATGTTTTTGGTTGATGCAAGATTTCTCTTAAACCAGGGATGCTCCTACATTAGACATTCAGGGTTATTGAAAAAGTGAGTCCCTCACTTTGCTAGGACTAAGGGAGAACCAAGACGGTCTACCTCAGCCTAAGAAATCCATGATGAATCTTCTTCCAGTTTGCCTTTCCACTTCACAAGATATTCTTTGTATTGCCTTCCTCTAGTGCTACGTCCAACTCTGCTATCTAAAATGTCTTCTATCTACTCTGGTGCTTGTTGTGGTAACTGCTTCTTCAAGTCTTCTTCCATGCTGTCACTGAACTCTCCTTCATGATACTGATAAATATCTGCAATGTTGAAAATAGGTGATATACCCAATGTCTCTGGTAGCTCCACTTCATATGCATTGTCTGAATCAAATTTCCTAAGTATCTTACAAGGTCCAAACTTCTTCATCTTCAACTTGTTATATGTCCCAACTGGAAATCATTCTTTTCTCAAGTACACCATTACTTCATCTCCCTCTTCAAATTCCTTATGTCTTCTCTTCTCATCTTCCTTCTCTTTGTACTTACAGTTCATATCCTCCAAATGCTTCTTCACCTGATTATGCACTGTCTTCATATGATCTGCAAATTCTTCTTCTTCTGCACTCCTCTTTTCTTTTGTACTAATATCTCTCAATTCTACAACTCCTCTAGGATTCACTCCAGTAACAATCTCAAAAGGTGTTCTTCCGGTACTCCTGTTTACTAAATTATTGTATGCAAACTCTACTTGTGAAAGAATCAAATCCCAACTTCTGGTCTTCTCTCCAACCAAACATCTCAACAAGTTTCCTAAACTCCTATTCACAACCTCTGTTTGTCCATCAGTGTGTGGATAAAAAGTTGAACTGAACTTCAAATCTGTCTTCATCTTCTACCAAAGTGTCCTCCAAAAGTATCCAACAAACTTTGTGTCTCTATCTAAAACTATACTCTTAGGTAATCCATGCAATCTCACAATCTCTTTGAAAAATAGGTCAGCTACATGCACTGCATCAGTTGTCTTCTTACAAGGTATGAAATGAGCCATCTTTGAAAATCTGTCAACCACTATAATTATTGAATCATGTTCCCTCTATGTCTTTAGTAATCCTATTACAAAATCCATGCTTATGTCTTCCCAAGGTCTCTCTGGTACTGTCAAAGGTTTATAAAATCTAGTGCTCTGACTACTCCCTTTTGCAACTTGACAAACTCTACAATTCTACACAAATATCTGAACATCCTTATGTATCTGAGGCCAAAAATTGTTTTCACTCACCAAACCACTATCTTATCAATGCCAAAATGTCTTTCCAATCCACCACTATGTTTCTTCTTGATCAAATTATCATTGAACTTCTAGGTATGCACAACTGACTTCCTCTGAACAACATATCTTCTTGAATGAAATAGTCCAACCACTTACTTCCATATGCCACAACAAGTTCCTTCCATGCTTTCCAAGGTTCTACAAAATCAATGTCTCCCTCATACATGTTCTTTAATTCATCAAAACTCAACACCTCAACTCTCATCTCTATCAACAAGTTTCTTCTCCTACTCAAGGCATCAACAACTTTGTTTGATTTTCCACTCCTATGCTTCAACACAAAAGTATTAACTCTGCATGAACTCTACCCATCTCATATGTCTCTGATTCAACTTACCTTGACTATTCAAATACTGCAAAGCTTGATGATTTGTATACAACACAAACTCCTTAGGCAAAAAGTAATGTCTCCACTTCTTCAAGGCTTGAATTATGGCATATAACTCCTGATCATAAATTGATTATCTCTTCCTTGCATCATTCAACTTCTCACTAAAATATGCTATAAGTCTACCTTCTTGACTTAACACTGCTCCAATTGCATTTCCACTTGCATCACAATCAACTTGAAATACCTTATTAAAATCTGGTAATGCCAAAATAGGTTGTTCTGTCACTTTCTGCTTCAACAACTCAAAACTTTTATCTACTCTAGATGTCCACTTGAAATTTGTTCTATCACCTCTCATTGTCTCTATCATAGGGTTACAAACTGAACTAAATTTTTTTATGAACTTCAAGTAGAAACTAGCCAATCCATGAAATGATCTAACCTCTCCAATGCTCTCCGATGTGTGCCATTCAACAATTGCTCTTACTTTCTCAGGGTCCATCTTCAATCCTTGCACAGAAATCACAAATCCCAAATATACCAACTCCTCTTTCATGAAACTACACTTCTTGATGTTTATCAGAAATTTCTCTTCTCTCAGTCTCTGCAAAACTTGTTTGATATGCCACAAATGTTCTTCTTTTGTCTTACTGAAAATCAGAATGTCATCTAAGTATGCAATCACAAACTTACCCAAGAATTTCTTCAGAACTTCATTCATCAATCTCATGAAAGTACTTGGTGCATTTGTCAATCCAAAAGGCATCACTAACCACTCATACAATCCTTCATTTGTCTTAAAAGTAGTCTTCTATTCATCTCCTTCTTTGATTCTAATATGATGGTATCCACTCTTCAAATCTATCTTTGTGAAATATCTTTCTCCACTCAAACAATCCATGATATCATCCATCCTAGGTAAAGGAAATTTGTACTTAACTGTGATCTTGTTTATTACTCTAGAGTCAATACACGTTCTCCATTCTCCATCTTTCTTTGGTGCTAAAACTGCAGGTACTACACAAGGACTGAAGCTTTCTTTGATCAAGCCTTTCCTCAACAACTCTTGTATTTGTCTATTCAATTCTTCATTCTCTGTCGGTGTCATTCTATGTGCTACTTTGTTAAGCAAACTTGCTCTCGATATAAGATCAATGTGATGACTGATACTCCTTATAGGTGGTAATCCTTCAGGTACATTATCTGATATGATGTCTTCATACTTTGTCAGCAACTCCTTAATCTCCTTTGGTTGTGATTCTTCAGTCTCCTTCAAGGTTTCAGGCTTCTTAGGAATCAAGGCATAACACATATTCTCATGTCTCAAACCATCCAGAAATTTTCTTCCATCTACCAACTAGATTCTAGCATTTCCACATACTTCACTCTTAGGATCATCCTACAAAGGAATCAAAGTAATTCTCTTTCTATTTGTTGTTATAGTATAGGTGTTCTTTCTCCCATCATATATAGCTTTTCCATCATACTGCCAAGGTCTACCCAACAAAATATGACAAACATCCATAGGCATAATATCACACAAGACTTCATCATGATAAGATCCAATATGAAATTTCACCAAACATTGTTCACTCACCAGTACCTTATGATCATCCTGAATCCATGCTATCTGATAGGGCTTAGGATGTTTCAATCTTTCCAACTTCAGCTTAGTCACCATCTCCTCTAAAACTAGGTTATCTAAACTACCACTATCAATCACAACTTTACAACACATACCTCTTGATTTGCATCTGGCTTTGAACAAGCTTTTCCTCTGCGGTGGTTCCTCATTTGTCTCTGCTAAAAATAGTGCTCTCCTCATCACCAATGATTCTCCTTTCTCTAGTTTGCCAACTGAACTGGGTGATTCAATAGGTTCTTCTTCCACATAGGCTACTCTTCCACTATTTTCTATCCTCTTGCTTATACTACCCTGATTACACTCAAATGCTCTATGTCCTTCACCTCCACACTTGAAACAAGTACATCTAAATGTTCTCTTATCAAATCCTGTTCTTTCTCTCCTATATCCTTCATTCTAGTATGCACTAGGGTTTCCTCTCTAGTAAATTTTTTTGCCATCTCTCTGGTAAGCATTGTTATCCCTATCCTCCTTGAATGCGTTGTCAAACTTGTTCTACTCCAGATATAATCTATCTCCTCAGGAAAATGTTCTACCTCTCTGAAATTTACCTCCTCTCTCTCTCTGTCTCTGATCATGCCTCTTATTCAGCTTTTCTTCAACTTTTAGGGCAAACTGATATGCTTCTTCCAAAGATGTCATCCTTACCAAACTTAGTTCCTCTTGAATGTTCAATCTCAGTCCATTGATGTATCTAGCCACTTTTTCCTTGTTTGCTTCACTATGTCCTGTTCTTATGATCATCTTATGAAATTCTGCAGTATACTTCTTCACAGATTTCTCCTTTTGTCTTAGGTTTTGCAATCTTTTCAATAGTTCCAATTCATAGTCAGCAGGTATAAACTAATTCTTCAACTTTGTCACCATCCGGTCCCACTTTGTAATCTTTTCTTTTCCTCTTCTGTTTCTTTCCAACTGAACTTCTTTTCACCATATAGCAGCATGTTCTTTCAACTTTGTTTTTACAAATTTCACCTTCTCTGGATCTTCAATTTCTTCATATTCAAAGTATTCTTCCATGTCATTTATCTAGTCAATCAATTCTTTAGGATTCAAATTACCAGTATAGTTCGATACATCAACTCTAGTTCTCTTTCCAATCTTTGAAATAGCTCATAACATCTTTACTTGATCCGATTCCTCTTCTTCATCACCTCCTAGGGTTTTGCTAGTTTGATCAGCAGATTGAAATTCTCCTTCATCATCACTTTCAATATTAGGTCTCAGTGTCAATCCTCTTCGCCTATCTTCTTCAACAACATCCAAATGAATTCACAATGTTTTCATCATCTCCATCATCTCATCCATTCTTCCATTCACGTGCCAATAGAAACAACTCTCCTTGGTGGCATTCTTCCTCAGATCAAGTGTAAACTGCCTCAAGTTCAGTGATCGGGCTACAAGGTGACAAATGCCTCACAATCGACGATCGGTTGCGACACAAGTAACCTACTTCAATTTGGTGATTTGTCAATAGAAAGATCTTACAGAATTCCCTTGCCAACTTCACTCAATTCACTCCCAAAGATTCAAACTTTCGCTCTGATACCACTTGGTATAGTCATGGTAGGAGGGTTCACAGAATGAACTGTCTAGACTGTGCAGCAAGAGTAAACACAATGGAAACAACTCAAAGAAATAAAGCAAATGCAGATTTAGTCATTCAGTATATCAAAGAATTCAAATAAAATTTGGCTGGCAACATGCGGGCTTACAACTAGGGCTGAGAGCCCTGATTACATACATGCGCAAGATAAAGCTTTGAAGCTCCTCGCGGAAATCTAAAGTATCAATTATCACTATATGAGCTACTTGATAAAACTACTTTCCTAAGGATCCATTACATCATTATATATCATTTTTGGACTATAATATTCCTCTGCGTCGGCCAAGGAAGGTCACAAACTCCAATGAAGAGTTGTAATGTGTTCATAGATAGGTCAGACCTAAATGCATAGAACACTTCCTCAAATGAATGGAATAACGTACGGCCCTTGGGGAAGGTCAACCATGAACCAAAGATCATCGTATGATGTGTCATTAAGATCTACAAGTCAAAGAATGATCTGCAAGCCTTCTCCTTTAGCTGATTGTCTGAGACTGTCGGCGCTCTGCTCTAAGAAAATAGTCAATCTTCTGATAGCAATATCTTTCTGGTAACTAATCCAAATGCTCTAAATTTTGGATATGATGTAGATGAATGAATGTAGATGCTAAGTCCATATTTGTAAGGTGTGAAATGAAACTGTGGTAGAATACTGGACCAAAAGTTAAAATTGCTTCTGACTGAACTGCCTGAACTGAACTGGAACATGAAAAGAAACAAACTGCAAACAAACTGAAATGCAAATGTTTTTGGTTGATGCAAGATTGCTCTTGAACCAAGGATGCTTCTACATCAACTTAATTTTGAGTAAGTCCTTCAAGTCTCCTCCACTCTGGCCAATATTTTGGTCACTTTGTTTTTGTTCAAATTGGTGACCATGTCCTTTACTTTGTTCTCCTTTTCTTCTTTCAAATTTTTGTTATCCTCCTTCAATTCTCTGATTTCTAAAAGGAGAGGCTGTGTGTCAACTAGAAGTGACTCTGCAGTCTTAGTGATATGGGGACTCTAAGATGGACTAGGCTCTAATTGTGGTTGCCCTTCATATTTGATCAAACTGGACACGGCCACTGAATATTTCTCCAACAATTCATTATAGTCTTTCTGTAGTTTAATTGTCATTGCCTCAGCAAATTGTGCTGTTTGCACATTTAGACTAGCAACTTGAGGGGCAGGGGTGTCTGACACCCTTCTAATTGTGACATTACCAGTTAGTTCCTCCAAACCAACTTTTGGTTTCTTATCACTGGAGGCCAATGCCCAAATTGCCAAGGTTTCAAACCTTGGGTCAAATGCAGCACCCTGCAAAGCTTTGCTGACTTGTTCCTCTATCATATCAGAGTCATCCCTTGTTATGGTATCAAATGCAATTACATCTGATAGAGTCTAATGTGGTAGTAGTAGGATGTTGCTTTTGGCTACAAGAGCCCTGCCCTCCTCTGGGGTTATTGCACTGATATCCTTATTAACCTCACTCAAAACCCTTTGAGTAATAGTATCATACTCAAAGGGGTCAACACCACTCCTTGCTTCCTCAATTCTCCTTTGAAATTATTCATTCTTTGTCATCAACACGAATGACCTAAATTCAGGTGTGTTGACAAATGCATCATCTGCAATAAATTGGTTACATGCCAGTACTCTCATATCTTCTATATCAACTTCATTGTTAATTGTTGACCTTGTCAACCTATTATCTAGTGAAGAGTATGGCCTTATCCTTAATGGGGAACTCACCTGATGAGGAGGCTCCTGAATTTGTTCTTTTGCTGCTTCTTCCATCTGTTCCACAACTTCTGTCTCCACCTCTACCTCAAGGTCAGTGATTTTTTCTCTCTTTGGAGCAAGGGAATAAGGGGATTCTTCTTCTCTTACATACTTACCCCTAGAACTGCTTGGTTGGTAAGATGGCCTCTCCTCACCTGCAGGTGCACTAGCTATCAATTCGTCTACCTTGGTAAAGATCATCCCAATTCTCCTTATGGGATCTTGCACTTTAGCAAAAGCCCTAGGGTATGCAGGATTGGCATTTCTCTTCATCCTCTCTCCCTCAATCACTGCATTCCATTTATTTATCAAAAAATATATCTCCTGCATTAACTGGCAATTTCTTACTATATCTTCATCGAAGATGACTTGGTGGGGGTAACCAGTCCTACTGATCTAATCCATTCTTACAAATTGTTATAAAATCACTGAGATTCAATGAAGTAGGGATGAGTGATCCCTTCTTGTGCTTTCTAAAATGCTCCTTGTCAACTTCATTTAATGGTCTTATGATTTCCATGAAAGCAAGCCTCTTGGGTACAAACTTAGGCAGAGTGTAAGGTGGACCCTGACACCCATAAATCCTTATGCAAGTAGTATTTGCATGCAGAAACCAATCTCCCCACTTGTGTTCTATGTTCAAGTGTGGGGCTCTTTCTAAAGGTCTCAGGAAATACTTAACTTCTTTAGGTATTCTGTCCCCCTTAGGTTTCAAGAAACCTAAGACCTTCCTTACAAAATGCTCCTCAAAAACAACATAACTAGCATTCTTAAAATGCATGTCAAGCATGCAAATTCACATTTGTGCTGGCATCATGTTTCCTTGTTCATCTATCATCCTCACATGTAAATATTTATGCCACTGGTAGTGGCCTGACAAAGAGAATAGGATCATGTGGCACATTAAAGAATACCATGTGAATTCCACATGGGGACCTACAATATACAGGTTATTTTTTATTGTTACCATCTGCTTGTGCATTTTCTCAGCCAAGTAACCCGCATAGTAATATGGATGTCTAGTTCCAAGTTCTTGAATGCAAACTACCATGATCATCAAGGATACTGGCATTCTGTCAGTTGCCTCCCAAGCACATGGCATAAACTATGGTAAGTTCTGACAAAATATTCCATGAACAATTTACAATGGAAGGGCTCCTCTTCTCTGTCAGAAATTTTTACCAGGCCTCCATCAACTCCCCTTGGTCTATGCTTGGCCAGTTTGAATGATCTATAGGCATATCTGACAATCTTATACTTTTCTCTGAAAGCATTCAGGTCAATGGGCATACTGGTAGTAGGGTCTAAATTGAACACAGTTGAAATATAGGCTTTTGTGAATCTAATTATGACAACCATTTCTAGATAGAACAGACCTAGTTTTGGGGTCATATCTACTTGCAATTGCTCTGACCAGGTCTGGATTGACAAAGACATTGGGGCAAATCAACTTGGCCAAATCAAGCTTCCAGGCATGGAAAATAGGGGCTCTATAGTCTTCTATGTTATGTCAATGCTTAAATAGGCTCCACGCTGATACGGGTATCCTAGCATCTCTATAATTCACACACAAGTCATAGATTTTATCATTTTTTCCTACTTGTCCTAGCCCTATTACAACTTTCCTCAATGACCCGGGACATTGGATCATGAGGTCTTCATCTAGACTACATTTTGAGGTGGAAGGTTGACTAGACTAACTCATCTTTCTAAATTGTGTTTATGCAATTAACTTAGGGCTTTTGCAACTATAAATTACTTCTTAACACTTTAAAACGAACAGATAGCTGAATTGATGAGACATAGAGGAACATAAGCCACTTACTTGTTTTTTATGCTAACAGAGGCTTCAAATTAAATCAACTTGCTTGTTCTGAAGCTCCTTTTGCTGGGAATGCAACTGTGCTCTCCAAAATGATAGACAATGCCCTAAATTATGCCCTTATAATGCTAGATTTCTTGCCATTTGTAGTATTAATGGTGGCGGTGATGACCATTACTCAGTTCGTGCCACAGCCAGTTGAAAAATCCTCATTCCTAGGAAATTTGAAATGGGGCCATTGATCCTTTCCTTTCGTTCTGCAATCGACGATTGAGATCACGTGACTAGATTTGAAAATCTTCGTTACCACCTTTGAAAAGACCTTGACCAGTCAAAATAAGTTGAATTAGCTATACCCTCTCCACAGATCACATCACCTTTTTGTCTAGACCAGACACGTGGTGCCTTGCACTTCGCAATCAAAAACGACCCACCACTTACCTACCATGCGACGGTGCGATTAAGCCCCCACATACCCACCTTCCACTTCCTTTTCAATTCTTTAATAGAGGAGCGCCGCGTGTCTCCATCTCGCAACAACGTAGTAAATCCTCCCCTCAGAGAGATACCTCTACGATGGAGCGCAACCATTGGATCAAAAGTTCTTCTGTTGACCACTATCATATCGGTTGACAGATGCTAGTCATTTTGCATCTTCACGGGGGGGGTGACGTCATGAAAAAGGCACTGTGAAACTGTGAAATGCACTTTATTAAGCTTTAACCTAAGACTTAAGGCTTTGATTTTTACAAGTGATAGCAGGTAAGGCTAGGATTAGGGGTCAGTCAACTCATGGGTGTGAAGACATTAAGTTGTGACTTAAGCGATCAGTAACCTTCGACAGACAGTTAATAGAGGGAAAAAATAAAAAGTGCAGGAAGCACAAAGCATAAACACTTAGAATTTTAGGGATTCAAAATTCAAATAGATGAAACCAAGAAAACCAGAAGCCCTAAATCCTAAGGAAGCACCACCATGATGTTCTATTGGACATTGTGGAACAATCTATTAGGGTCTGCTATTTTTAAATTGATAAAACACTATGACTGAGGAACCTAAATTTAGTGTTTGAATATTTATCTTAATGGTTATAATCAGAGTAAATTTAATTCTTTAAGAAGATATTGAGTGTTTTAAGTGATTACAAGGATTCTTGAGTAGAGTTGGTTTAGGAACTGATGAAAGTATGGTAATGCAACGCGTTATTCTATAGTTTACAAGAGCTGGAGCCTAGGAATTTTAAAAAACAATCACAATGCAATAAAGGAAAACAAATGAAACACTACTATGGTTATAGAGAAGAAAAATTACTTCACATTTAGTTAAATGCTTGTAAAAATTATTAGAATCACACAATAATAAATGAAAATATTAATTTTTTGATCGAAAATAAAAAATGTACATCACAGATAGACAAATTGAAATAAAATGCCATCAACAACATTGTGGAGTTTGGAACATGTAATACAGTATAAACACCTAGTAGCTTCTCAATCCCTTCAAATTGCCAAATCATCTTGTCATTCAAATTCTCCTGATCCTCCCTGTGACCATGATATCTAGAATCATCTTGATCATGTTCTTCAGTTTCTTCTATCTCCATATCTCCACTTAAGAGCATCTCATCATCACCACTACCACTACATGTGGCACTGGTATTCACGTGTCACTGTCATGTATGCTATTATTGTTTGAAGTGTTGCACAATGCTCTTCTTTCACCTAATGACCTCTAGATTGCAAGTGCCCTATCAAAAGGAAAACTCCAAATATCATGTCTAATTGTATACATCCTCAATCAATTTTCCAAATTCTTGTCAAGTTTATTTCTTATCTTTGATTTCAAGAACCCCAATGCACTAAAAACTCTCTCATCCTTTGACTTAAGGTTGTCCAAAGCTTTGTTATCGATCCATGTTGGTGGAGAGCCTCCATGATTTAAACTGTTCCCTCATTGAAATTGCAAATCGACCTAATTGATCATGAGCTTAGTTTGATTTAAAATTCCTTCTATAACTTGTCCATTGAATTCTATACTTTTGCAAAAATGATTTGTTAAGGTCTTTATCTTGTTGTGAAAATTAGTTAACTCGTAGTTGACCCAATATTGAGGATAGACTATAGACATGGTTTCAAGTAGTTCATCACGAGGGAATCGATCTCTAATCTCTAAGGAAAGAGATCTTGCAATACTCTTTAAAGTAGTACTTACAGAATTAACAATCTTGTCAAAAGTTTCCCTTGAAACAGGTTCTTTGACTCTGATAGTGCGCTTGACCTTGTTTAAATAGTACATTGGTATCTCAAATCCCTTTACAGAGACACATAACTCCCCACTACTATTAAATAGTAAAAAAATAGCATTATTGGTCACATTTGTCATCAAATGCCAGCTATTAAATTTTGGACTTATGAAGGACTAGCTTGATATATATAGATTATCAAGGGTCATGCATATCATTCTACGTAGTATAGTATATTCAGAAATATACATAGTCCTTTCTTGGGCTTTTTTCAAAAGCATGTTCATTTCCTCCAGCATGGGAAGAATACCAGCTAAAACAAGGAATGTCTCTATGTCACTTAACATATGTAAGAGGTCAGAAGCCCTGTCAACTGTAAAGCGATGTTCATACATTAAACCAATCAAGGATTGATATTCTACAAAAACTCTTTTAGCTAGTTCAAGCAAGGAGATCCATCTGGTATCAACATCCTTAAGAAGCTTGTTTCCTACAGTTATTCCCTCAGCAAAATGTTGAAATTCCAAAAACCTTTTGGGACTTCGGCAGAAGTATGAGTAGAGCTTGTTGACTAGATCTTTAACTTTTGATACTACAGGAAACTTGCTCACAATTTTAAATGCTAAATTCATTCTATGGGCCATGCAGTGAATGCCAATCATGTATAGTGAAATAGAAGTTTGTAGCTTCACACACAGACCATTTCTATGATCTTGCATTACTAAAGCTCCATCCACCCCTACACACACCAACTTTCTCGCAATTGTGCAGTCATCCATACCTCCAATTTCATTCAAAGATTTCTTAACTATCTCAAATAGATTTCGTGATGTTGCATTCTCCTTAATTTTATAAATAGAGAGTAGATGAGGTTGGTGGACATGATTTGCCATAGTATACACATGCATACATACCTAGGAAGTATCATCTATTACTATAACTTCATCTAGAGATAATGCAATAAAAGTTGACTCTTTTATTTTTTCCTGTAAATCACATTTTTCGACCTTAGCAAGAGAACTTGCCCATTCCCATCCACTGTTTATTAACTAGTGTGTGTTGGGAAAATTAGGAATTCCCATAAAAGATAATAAACTATTATATTCAGGGTAGTCTGTCATAGGATGCCCTCTACTCAAAATATGAAAAACAACACCCAACTGAATAGTTTTTGCCATTTGTAATTCTCCCATCATCTTTCCAAATTAAGCTTCAATTAAACCTCCCCCTGTATGAATCTTCACCTTTCTTTGCAAATGCACTTCATATTCAAGGGCATTCTTTACATGAAGACATTCTTCCTTCGTTTTCCATCTTATCACTAATTTTTCCTGTCCATCTATGATTTGTTTTTCATAAACTTTCCCAATATGTTTTTCTATGGTGTCAAGTTTTAACTGCAACCTTTTCTCCCTCTGATATTTCCAACTACAAATCTTACACTTGCATTCTGTGGGAGGTTCATCTTTGTTTTTATTCTCCACCGGTTGAATGAATGGGAATTTTGACACCCAATCAATCTAAAAACTCCTTGACATTTCCCACTCACGCCCCTTTTTTGATTTGGCTTTTCTTTTCCCCTTGCGTGCACTTGCAAGATCTTCATCTTCATTGATTTCTATAACTTCATTAGCTTCATTATCATTTGTTCTTGGAACATCATCTATTGAATTGTCATCATTCCAACTACCTTGGGTATTCCCTCGATCATCATCTATGGCATTCTCAGCATTCCAGGTACATTGGGTATTCCCTAGATTTGGAACATCATCTGCAACATTCTCATCATTCTTGGTACATTGGGTATTCCTTGGAACATCATCTGTGGTATTCTCATCAATATCGGTACATTGGGTATTCCCTGGAATATCATCGGTGTCTTGTCATCATTCCTACTACATTGGGTATTCCCTAGAATATCATCCGTGCCATTGTGATGCAAGTCAATAGATGTTATAGGTTCTGATGTTGTAGCTACATCTGATGGACTGCCAACATTGCCAAAGTACAAATTTATGTTATTGTTTCTCCATTTTGATGGCCTTGACCTCCCTTCACCTTGATTCTCTTCACCACCCTTAGACAACAACTTCTTGCTCAACATCTCTCACAAATTAAAAGCTACAGAAATAATGTCATTTTGTTGAAGATGCAATCATAGATGATATAATATAGATCCCTGGGTCCTAGACTCCTAGATTAAGATATCTCCCTAGTCCTAATTCCTACTCAATCAATATCATCTGTAACAAAGACACAAATAATCAACATGAATCTTATATTATTACATAGTAAACTCGTAAAGAAATGATCACTTACCTTTCAGTGAATTGCTAATGCATGTAGCTGTAACTTCTCTATGATTTGAAATGAATCATGGATTTGAGAGTTGAGCTAAACAAAATGTGTAAACTTAAAGGATTAATTAGAGTTTCAAATGCATTTATATCAATGCATATTTGGCGAATAACATGGGATTTTTAAATGCTATTATAATAATATGTTGATTCCCGCGTACTATTAATAGGACACTTATAAATGTTAGGCGAAATGGACCTCCATCAAACACATATATAGTAATTTTCTAAGTGAATATGGCCCTACAATTAGCATGGAGTTATAATGGTATTGGCGAAGTTGGTCCTTATACATGTGAACCATGTAATTAAACTGGCAAAATTGGTCCTCATGCATGTCAACCATTTAATGATATTGGCAAATTAGGTCCTCATGCGTGTCAATTGTTTAATGATATTGGCGATTGGGTCCTCATGCATGTCAACCATTTAATGATATTGGTGAATAAGTCTGTGAATTAAAACATGCCTTCAAAATTCTAGGTGAATCACTGTTAGAACCGCATAGTATATCGTGGTGAAAATACTAACTATAAATGACTCAAAAATTAATAGGGTGGTGAATTGAAACACATTTGAACAAAAATCCATAAAAACTTGGCAAATTAGCCCCCTGACAGTGGTAATGTATTCGCCAATTCCTCATTCATGAAAATGAACTATTCGCCAATTGCTGAAGATTCGCCACTAAAAAAATCCCTACCTATAAGTCAGTTCACTTCACCCAATCCAAGATTAGACAGCTCAATATCAGTCGCCTTTACTGCACTCCTTCCAAATAGACCTACGCTGGGAAAGGTCCTCCCAATCCCCTAACCTGTCGTTCCTATCCTCTGAGGATTCCTACTCCTCCTGAAAGACCCTTCCAATGACAATACCACTACACCAAAGGATGCAACCTGCCAAAAAGGAGAGTGAATCGTTAGAAACAATATGCCTTTCATTTATCCTCCAACCTTCCCAACTTCTGACACTTCCATAATGTCATTAGTAAATAGCGATTAATGGGTGTGAGTGACTGCCCAACCTCCTTCCCTAACCATGCTTCAAAAATAGAGCAGTCTTTAACCAATAGCTGCCACACCAAGAAAAGGAAACGCCAAACATTAATCTTCAACCACCGCCATCACTCCAACAATAGTCTTCACTAACAAACAATGCATCAGTCACTATAGATTTGAAATAAGCATTTATTAGGATGAAACAATAACCAAAATTGGGGTCCCATCAAGGATGCCCCTGCATCAGACACCCAAGGTAGATTGAAATGTTTCATGACTGAAACTCATAAACATTTATAAGTCTTGTGCTTGTTCTAAATCCACTTCTTTATCTTATCTGCCTGAAAATGCTTTACTAATTTTCTCTAGAATTTAATGTCCCTTCCTTCTTTCATTTTCCCTCTTTTTCTCCCTTTTGTCACATAATCCAACTCCCACCAATATGCACTAGGAAACTTTAGAAAATCATAAGCTTCAATGTCATCCTTTTCAATAAAATAATCAAATTTATACATGACCTTTTCCTTGAAACTGCTGCAACCATTTGCCCATCATATTCCTCTTCTGCAACATTGTGTTCCTCTTTCGCTATGTCTTCTAAAAGACAAGGTTCAGCTACAAACTCTTTCTCCTTTGTAGTCACATCAATGTTAGTAAAATAGTCAAGGGATTTATATTTCCCATCCTACAACAAGCTATTAGTTTTATGATCTTCATCTTCAACAATCTCTTTATCTATCAAGAGATCATCAAACAACTCAACCTTCACCTATTCATCTTCTTCCTCACTTGTACCTTCATTTTCCAATGTGTCAATTTCTGCAATATCCTTCCCTATGCTAATCTTATCATCCTCAAATAAATTAGGTTCAACAAAATTCTTACAAAAATTAGATTTTACCTCTTTTTCTCTCTCCACTGAAACTTTCATTCTGCCCTTCTTGAATGCAATCAACACTGCTGCAACTTCAATTAGCAAATCATAATCTTCATCCTCACCCTCTTTCACTAACTATTTGACTCCATAAGTCAAACAAGTACAGTATTATTACATACCTTACCTTCTTCCTTACTCAAGAGCTTCAACTTGTGTCAAACTCCATCCTTTGTCAAGGTGTATGTATTGGCAAACCCATTGGGTATTACTTTCCTATCAAACTGTCATGGTCATCCCAATAACATATGACAAACATCCATAGGCATAATACCACATAAGATTTCATCAAAATAACCTCCTATCTTAAATTTTACCGAGAATTGTTCACTAACCAAAACTTTCTTGTTATCTTGTAACCAAGCTATCCTATACAAATGTGGATGTTTTCTCCTCTCTAGATGCAATTTAATCACCATCTCTTCAGAAATGAGATTGTCAATACTACCACCATCAACAATCACATTACATACTTTACCTTCACACTTACATATTGTTTGGAACAATGATTTCCTTTGATCTGGTTCTTTTCCTTGTTCATCAGGGCTCTTCTTGTGACAAGTACTTCTCCATTTTCTACTTATTCGGGGTGTGATGACTCTGCATCTTCCTCATTCACATTTTCTGCCCTTGTATTATTTTCAATCCTTCTACTAGTTCTTTCCTAATTATGAGGGCAATCATGAGCTCTATTTGCCTCTTCTCCACACTTGTAACATGTTCCTTGAAAACCTCCTCTTCCAAATCCTCTACCTGATCTTCCTCTACCTCTCCATTTTTGATCTCTAGGGCCATATGAGTCTTCATACCTCTAAGTTTTGCTGCTGCCTTGGTATGTATTTTTCTGATTTTTCTAATAATTGTCTTGTTCTCCATAAGACCTTTCTCCAGTTCTTTCACCATGATCTCTTCCTCTTTGCTTATTTTCAAATCTTTTGTTTAATCTTTCTTCAATTTTTAAGGCAAATTGATATGCATCCTCCATTGTGTAAACTCTCACCAAAGCCATCTCTTCTTGTATGCTTAGCCTCAGACCATTCATGTACCTTGCAACCTTCTCCTTAGTAGCTTCAGCATGTCCTACTCTAATCAGGATGCTATGAAACTCCTCTGTATACTCCTTCACTGTTTTGGTTCCTTGTTTTAAACCTTGCATTTTCTTGAGCAGATCTAATTCATAATCCACTGGAATGAATTGTCTCTTCATCTTGTCCACCATTTTGTCCCACTTGGTAATTTTCTTCTTGCCTCTCCTTATTTCCAATTGAACCTCTCTCCACCAAATCAAAGCATGTCCCTTTAATCCAGTTTTTGCAAATTTTACTCTATCAGGGTCTTCAACCTCTTCAAATTCAAAATACTCTTCCATGTCATTGATCCAGTCTACTAACTCTTTAGGATTCAAATTCCCACAAAATGTAGGGACATCAATTTTTGGTCTCTTTCCAATTTTTGTCAATACCCTCACCAAAGGATCATTCATAGCTGTTGCCACTGCTTCATCCTCTTTGCTACTTACATCATTTGCATTTGTAGCCGCATCCTCTTCACTCACAAGTTCTCTCCTTTGTGCATAACCTCTTCTCATTTCTTCTTGCATTGCTTCAACCTGCCTTCTCAAGGCTCTGAAATCATCAACACAATTAGCACCTGGAGGATTTCTACCTCCATCTCTAGCTCTCGCTCTACCCCAACCACGTGGAGCTCCTCTTGCATACATTTTTCTCACAACCCACTACTCATAGGTCCTACTACAAGTTGCCTCACGTTCGACAATCTACCTGCAGACTCAGGAACAACTCGCTCTGATACCACTGATGAATAAAAGGGAATAAGGGTTCCCAGGAACTAACACTACATTAGCAGAAATAAAAAAGAATTTAAACAACAAAACATATGCAGAACAAACTTCTTGGAATCCCATTAAAATTTAGTGTTATATGCCTAATTTGTCTTGCTATACTTTTTACTTTTACTTGGACATAAGTAAATCTATTATGATGTTTAGATTAATGTCGAGGAAAGACATAGATTATATCGAATGCCATATATGGAATTATAGAAATGAATATTTTATTGTTGTTAATTTAATATAGCATTATGAGATTTGGTTTATTATTTGATTAATGATGCACTGATCATAATTTGTTTGGTAACAAGTTTGATACAGGATTACAGATTTTCAGATGACTCTCAGAGAAAAGAGAGAGAGAGTATCTTTCGAGGAGAGAGATATAGACCTTGAGTTACAAGTGGTTTATTTGCCAAATCAATTATAAGTGTTTAATGGAAATGTGAACCAATTTGTCATGAGAGGTAAGTCTTGTCTTGTCAGTTTACTATTGAACCTAATCGATAGGTAGTCGATATTTTACAATATTTGTAAGTCGTAGTAAGTCACCTTAGTCGTTAGTAATGTTAACGATGTCGTTGGAGTGTGAACTATGATTATTTACGTTTAACATAAATATTATGACATTATTGTCGTAAAATGGTTCTCTTATTATTATTAAGTCACTCGAGGTGTTATAAACGATTCTCAACATTAAGACGTTTTCGTCAAGTTAAGAAGATGTGAATATTGTCGATGGATTGTGATGGGGAGACAAGCTCAACCCAATCACATTATCCATAATCCTTTGTTTAAATATTATCTTTTTATTGATTAAACCATAACTATCTAATATAGAGGCGATGTTATGTGAAACATATTTGATGTAATCAAATATGTAAATGTATATGCTTCACGTGAGGATAATACCTCATAATGAGTCAATAATGTTATGCTTGAGTAGTCGAAGGCTTACATTTAGGAAATTCTTCATTAGTAATAGAGGTGGATCAAACCACATGTTTCAATAATTAAGAGATCAGTTATGTTTTAAATAAGTGTCGGCCTCATCCTTATGAGGATGACTATGGTTTTAACTTCCCAACCGAACGAACCATATGGCAGCCTTTCCCAATCGACATGTGGACTTTTGCTTGTAAATCAATTTCAGTTGTGACTTAGTCACAAAAGGCTGTTAAAATTGCATTTAGTATTGTAACTGAATTATGGTTAAAGGACGAAGTGAGGCGACTCTGTAGGAGTTGTGCCTCAGTCCTATTAATGAAAAATAACTCATTTGAGCCCAAGGAGGAAGGAGAACAGGAATAGAATGAATTTGCTAAGGGAGAGAAGTAGTTTGGCTGGAAGTAGAAAGGGAATACACAAAAAGAAGGCATCAACCCTATGCATATCTCAGTCAACGTTTAAATCAATTTCTATAAGGTATTATTCGATTATGATTTTGTTAAACCATGAAGAGATCGGTTAACATTTCTTAGTGTTTTCACCGTAGTCTTGGGCAACTGCATGAGTTTGCCAAGGGAGTTTAAACTCTTGATTTTATTGTGTGATAGTTGATAATTAGTGAGCCTCAGTGTAGGAAAAACACAGTTAACTCTTGAAGAAACTACATCGATTTATCTTTGTATATAATGAAATTTAGAATGCAAATCATAAGGTTGACACTTGGTAATACAAGTGAGTAATTTGTTACAGTTACTGAATCGACCATAGGCTGTTTCTTAGAAACTGATTATCATATCAAATGCTTAGAATGGAGGACAAATGACCATCATAGTGAAAGATTGTTATAGCTATCATTTGCTTTGAAAATAGCTCTCCTATCGAATAGGTTTGTAACCAGTCAATGGAATGATTTTGAGCTATCAAAACAATAGGCTCTTGAATATTAAAGAAATGAATGAACCTTGTTTTCATATACTCAACTTGAACCGTATAGTACTGAGTTATAATAATTTAACATATTATCTTGTTTAGGCTATATATATGTATAACGAATAATGTTATCTACCCATGAGAGCTAGATTCATAGGAATCTTTAGTAAACTTTTGTACCATATCAAATGATAGTAACTTAGAGATACTATGGAAGATGGAATAAGGTTTTTATGAGAACCCATTAATGTCTAATTATCTTTATTGTTCATGTTATTATTGGAAAGATCCAATACAATGGAGTAGACTAAGTCTACTAGAGAATGACCTTGTAGGGAGATGTATATAGGGTATGTTTTGTTATATCATATTATCAAAGGTATTTTATAGGAGTAATTATCTAGTAAAGAACTATAATATTCTTAACCTTGGTTGAGTTAAGCCAAAGAGTCGTTTGTAAACCTTAGTCTTGAAGTTATGAGATAAGAGTTATTTTGATATAATGGATTATTCAAGGGTTAAATAAAACCCTAGTTTAACCTAGAAGGGTTAAAGATTATCCGATGACACCTTTATGGTTATAACCCATTTAGTTATTTTATGGGGGTAGACATTAAAGGGTCGAGAACCCTAAATAATAAATGTTTATATTTATGTTATTGAAAAGAAATTTGTTATTTGTTGATAATGCTTAACCTTAGGTAGAGGAACCTATTTCTCTAGATACATGTTGTCTTGAGATATAAGTCATAAGCCTTGGGTTTTGCAAGCATGCAAGAGGTACTTTAAATGGTTAGTCAACCATAAAGTTTATTATACCTTATTGGCCACAACTTCTCTTAACTATTACTTGTAAATAAGTGATGAATCTCAAATGTTGCAAAGATGCAAAGAGATACCCAAGATTAGATAGTCATTCCATAAGATCTAAGGAGAAATGACAGTGTCTTATGGATCCACCTAAGTCAGAAAGACTAGATTTAAGTTAGATAAAACTCTTCAAATAAACCTTAACTTGACCCTGATATGGTATTTATTTATATTAAATCATTGTGATCATTTTATAGATTGTGATTGAAGGGACAAGTACCCTAACTATGTATATTTATTCTTACTTGTAAGAAAGGAAATAATTTCCTAGTCTATGATGCTTAACCTAGGTAAGGTATGTTGCAAGTATGAGGTAAACCAGTGTTGTCATTGATGTCAACATACTCATATTGCATTGACAAGAAGGATTGGATGAGCAGTGTTCTGAGGATATTGAGAAAATTAGCCTCAGTCAGGAACAGTGAAGAACAGTGATGAGAAGAAATCAAATGTATTGTCTAGGTTGTGAACCGGAGGATGCGGATTAAAGGGTTTGTAGATATGAGTCTTGAGATGGTTTAGTTAAGATCTCAGAGGTCCGCATGAAGATCTGAAGAAGTTATGGCTGTCTATGTGGAACCGGTTCTGGCAAGTGTTCAGAGGTGACAGAGGATCACAGAAAGGTCCGGTGAGGTCCAGAATTGTATAATCCTAATCTGCGGATTGGAAGGAGTGTTTGGGATGTCCTTGTGATGTGTTATCTCGAGTTGTGTATGATTTTGAGGTCCGGAAGTGCCTTTTGCATTGTGACAGTGGTGACAAACTGTGTTCTTGAAGTTCCGGATGAGGAAGAGAAGAGTTTCCAGTAAGTAGAGAAAGTGCGGATGTACCTGGTCATTCAGGCAGGCTTGTGAAGGTTCTTGGATCATGTTGAGGTTGTGTTGTTGGTCCGCATTGATGGTAGAGCCTAGAATTGAAGATAGTCTTCCGAATGAAGTTCTTGTTCAGAATAGCTGACCGGATGAGTTGTTCATCCTGCGAATGTTCTTATGATGGCCGACCGGATGTGTTATTCATCTTACAGATATTCTTATGGTTGATTTCTGACTTAGATGATTGTTCCTAAGTTGATGTCTTGTATAAATAAAGGTTTGTGAGTTCATTTCGAAGTGTAAAAAAAAAAGGTGTGGATGAGTGTGGCATAGCGTGGAGAAGTGCGAAAGGCAGAGCAGGAGTTTTTGGGCTTAAATGGAACTGATCCGGACATGGTAGAGATGTCATTCTCCAGTTCAAGATTGTGATTCTTATCACTTTGTAGATAGTGTGTCTCCTTGTAGGCAGTGAGCCTCTTTGTGAGTAGTGTGCTCGGGCAGTGAGCCCTAATTGGCAAGTGCCATTCTTTTTCTTATTCTTCTAATAGAGAATAATCCTTGGGTTAATCACCCCGTGGTTTTTCCCTTAACTGGGTTTTCCACGTCAAAATCTTGGTGTTCATTGTGTTAATGTTTATCTGCTCTTGTGTTTATGCTTTATGCTTTCATGGATGATTAATTAATATGTTGTTAACTAACAAAGGAGAATCGAGTGTTTGAAGCAAAGTTTTTATACAACTGATTCACCCCCCCTCTCAGTTGTATGCCCTAGATCCAACAATTGGTATCAGAGCCAGGTTCCTTTGAAAGGAGCTTAATTGCTTGAGGAGATCCAGGATGTCGTCATACAAGAAGGATAGTCCGAAGTTCGATGGAACCAACTTCACTCTCTGGAAAGGTCACATGAAATGTCACTTGGAATGCATGGGAAAAGCATACTTGACCATGGTCTCAAAACCATATGTACCTCCACAAGGTGGTCTGACAACTCTGAATGAAATCACAGATGCTGAAAACAATTTGCAGACCAAGGAAGCTCTGCTAAGCGCATTGAATGACTCAGATCTCTCAAATGTTATTGACCTACCAACTGCATATGAGATCCTGACTAAACTAGAACTTCTGTATGAAGGAGATGAGTTTGTCAAGAGTGCAAGGTTGCAAAGTCTGAAAGGGAAATTTGAAAGATTGAAGATGAGAGATGATGAAAACATCACTACTTTTATGCCAAGAGTGAATGAGCTAGTATGTGGAATTAGAAATGCTGGTGGAACTCTGGATGAAAACGAGATTGTTTGCAAAATCCTCAGATCCCTTCCTGCTGCCTACAAAATCAAGGTTGCTGCCATTGATGAATTCAGAGCCCACACAACTGTCACAAGAGAACAATTGGCTAGCAAACTGGCCACATTTGAAATGACCGAGTTTGGAGATGATCCTCCCAAGACTGAATCTGCTTTCAAAGCCAGTGCCTATGTGAAAGGCAAACAGAGATTCGATCCAGGAGAAAACTCTTCAAGGAAGATGTCATGGTATGATCAAGCAAGAAAAGACATGGAAGAAGAAGAAGAAGAAATGGCTCAACTTGAAGCCCTCATTGCAAAGAGACTGCCAAGAGGATCTGGTAAGTATGAAGGAAAACTACCCTTTAAGTGCTTCAACTTCAATAAGATTGGTCATTTTGCTTCAAGATGTCCGGAAAGATCTGCAAGGTCTAATACTAACAGACAAAGGTTTCAAAAGAACTGCTATTATGTTCATGAATAAGATGACAATGAAGGAGTAACAGATGATGAATCAGAACTAGGAAGCAAAGCTGGAAATGAATGGGTGTTTATTGCCATCAAGGAAGAAGATTCAATATCCTCTGAATCTGTCAATCACAAGGTTGTGGAAAAAGCTTTAGCTTCTCAAGTGGAAGAAAAGGATGATTGGGTTATTGACAGTGGATGTTCTCACCATATGACTGGTGACAAGAATAAGTTCTTGGATTTGGAAAGGTATGAAGGAGGAATGGTAAAGTTTGGTGACAATTCTGCTGGCAGAATTAGAGGTAGGGGAACTATTTCCTTTGATGGAAAGAGCAAGATAGGTAATGTACTATATGTTGAAGGTTTGAAGCACAATCTTCTCAGTGTTGGTCAGTTAGTGGACAAAGGCTATGATCTTCGGTTCAAGAATGGAAAATGCAGAATCTTTACAAGCTCCGGAACTAAAATTACATCCGGTACTCAAACAAAAGGTAATATCTTTCATCTAGTTGGTTCAAATAAAAGTTGTCTATTTGTTCAAGTTGATCAGAGTTGGTTATGGCATAGAAGAATGTGTCATGTAAATTTTGATAACATCATCAAGATAAGCAATATTCAGGCTGTAAGAGATCTTCCAAAATTGATGAAACCTACAAATAGTTTGTGCAAAGAATGTTAGCTAGGTAAATAGAGCAGAGTCTCCTTCAAAAGCAAAGATCAGTCCTCTATCAGATTATTGGAATTAGTACATACTGATCTCTGTGGTCCGACAAGAATCAAGAGTCTGCAAGGTGATAGATATTTCATGTTGCTAATTGATGACCATTCCCGGATGATGTGGGTTACCTTCCTAAAGGAGAAATCAGAATCCCTTGAGAAGTTCAAAATCTTCAAAGCTATGGTAGAGAATCAAACCGGATTGAAACTGAAATGTCTAAGGTCTGATAGAGGTGGTGAATTTACATCTGGTGAGTTCATTGACTTCTGTGAGAAGCAGGGTATAAGGAGACAATTGTCTGCTCCTAGGACTCCACAGCAGAATGGAGTAGTTGAGAGGAAAAATTGGACCATCCAGGAAGCTGCCAGGACAATGATGTTGGAAGCAAATGTCCCTCAAATGTTTTGGAAAGAAGCTATTAGCACTGCAGTCTACACTCTCAATCGAGTTCGAATCAGAAACAACACCAGTAAGACCCCCTATGAACTCTAGTTTGGCATCACTCCTACTGTGAAATATTTCAGAGTATTTGGTAGCAAGTGTTATATTAAAAGAGATGAAGATCTAGGAAAGTTTGATGCTAGAAGTGATGAAGGAATTTTCTTGGGTTACTCCACTCAAAGCAAAGCATACCGGTGTTACAATAAGAGATTGAGGAAGATGATAGAAAGCACTAATGTGAAAGTTGATCAAGGAATTGAGAAGCCCTCAAGATTTTATGAGTTTGATGAAGATGATCAAGATGGTGTTCAGGTTCAAGGAACTCAATCCTCTCCGATAAGTCAGAGTCAGCCTGATCCAGTAAATCAGGAAGAAGAGATAGGTCTGAATGAGCCTGATCAAGAAGCAGCAGTGCAGGATACTCCCAAAAATCCAAACTATGTAAGACAGAACCACTCTGAAGATCAGATCATAGGTGACAGAAACAAAGGTGTGCAAACTAGAAGGAATGTTGCTCAAAATCAGGATGAATGTTGTCTAATTTCAAAGATTGAACCTAAAACAATAAAAGAAGCTTGCAATGATGAAAATTGGACCAAAGCAATGGAAGATGAATTGATGCAAATTGAGAAAAATCATACTTGGGATCTTGTTCCCAGACCAAGAGACAGGAATGTGATTGGAACCAAATGGGTCTTCTGGAACAAACTGAATGAAGCTGGTGAAGTAATTAGAAACAAACCTAGATTGGTCTGCAAAGGCTACTCTCAAATAGAAGGAATTGATTTTGAAGAAACCTTTGCTCTGGTGGCAAGAATTGAAGCAGTTAGATTATTCCTTGCATTTGCTGCCTTTAAAGACTTCAAGGTATATCAGATGGATGTCAAGTCTGCCTTCCTAAATGGTGATCTGGAAGAAGAAGTTTACATTGAACAACCGAATGGATTTCAATTGTCTGATAATGATGATATGGTCTGCAAGTTGAAGAAAGCTTTGTATGGATTGAAGCAAGCCCAAAGAGCATGGTATGAAAGGTTGGATAAGCATCTTGTGCAGATTGGATTCAACAAAGGTACTGCTGATAGTAACTTATATTTCAAAATTGATCATGAAAACATTTTGATTGTTGAAGTATTTGTGGATGATAATATTTTTGGAGGAAGAGATAGTATGTGCAAAACTTTTGCAAATTAGATGAAAAGTGAGTTTGAAATGTCTATGCTTGGTGAAATGAATATCTTCTTGGGTCTGCAAATTACTCAAACAAAGAAAGGGATCTTCATTTCTCAGACCAAATATGTAAAAGAATTGTTGAGGAAATTTGGTATGGAAGATTCAAAGCCAATGAACACTCCTATGGCAACCGGATGTAAGTTGAGCAAAGATGATGACTCTCCAAAGGCCGATCAGACAAAGTATAGATCAATGATTGGTGGATTGTTGTATCTCACTCAGACTAGACTAGATATAATGCAGGCTGTTGGTCTTGTGGCAAGATTCCAGGCTGATCCTAGAGAATCTCATGTTATGGCAATCAAAAGAATTTTTAGGTACTTGAAAGGAACAGTTGAGTATGGTCTATGGTACCCTAGAGATCCGGATTTCTCTCTTCATGCTTACACAGATGTAGATTGGGCAGGAGATGTGGATGACCGGAAGAGCACCAGTGGTGCAGCATTCTTTTTGGGGAAGAGATTGGTTTCTTGGCTAAGCAAGAAACAAGATGCAATATCTTTGTCCACAACTGAAGCAGAATACATTGCAGCAGTAGGTAGTTGCACTCAAATCTTATGGATGAAGTAGATGCTAAGAGACATTAAAGTTGAATATGAGGAGCCTATCACAATTTTTTGTGATAATTCAAGTGTAATTAATATTTCTAAGAATCCGGTACTGCATTCTAAGACTAAGCACATATCTATCAAGTTTCACTTTTTGAGAGAACAAGTGAACAAGGAAGAAGTTAGATTGGAGTATGTTCCCTCCAAGGATCAAATTGCAGATATCTTTACTAAACCTCTTCCCAAGGACTCTTTTGAATATCTCTGGGAGAAGTTAGGGGTCATGGCCCCTCCGGTAATGAACTTGTTGCAAGTATGAGGTAAACCAGTGTTGTCATTGATGTCAACATACTCATATTGCTTTGACAAGAAGGATTCAATGAGAAGTGTGCTGAGGATATTGAGAAAATTAGCCTCAGTTAGGAACAGTAAAGAACAGTGATGAGAAGAAGGCAAATGTACTGTATAGGATGCGAACCGGAGGATGCGGATTAAAGGGTTTGTAGATATGGGTCTTGAGATGCTTCAGTTAAGATTTTAGAGGTCCGCATGAAGATCTGAAGGAGTTGTGGCTGTCGGTGTAGAACCGGTTCCGGCAAGTATTCAGAGGTGATAGAGGATCACAAAAAGGTCCGGTGAGGTCTGGAACTGTATAATCCTAATCTGTGGATTGGAAGGAGTCTTTGGGATGTCCTTATGATGTGCCATCTCGAGTTGTGTATGATTTGGAGGTCCAGAAGTAACTCTTGCATTATGACAGTGGCGACAGACAGTGTTCTTGAAGTTCTGGATAAGGAGGATAAGAGATTTCATAAGTAAAGGAAATGCGGATGTACCTGGTCATTCTGGCAGGCTTGTGAAGGTTCTTGGATCATGTTGAGGTTGTGTTGTTGGTCCGCATTGATAGTAGAGCCCAGAATTGAAGATATTCCTCCGGATGAAGTTCTTGCTCTGTTTAGCCGACCGGATGAGTTGTTCATCCTGCGAATGTTCTTATGGTGGCTGACCGGATGTGTTATTCATCTTGTGGATATTCTTATGGTTGATTGCCGACTTAGATGATTGTTCCTAAGTCGATGTCTTGTATAAATAAAGGTTTGTGAGTTCATTTTGAAGTGTGAAGGGTGCGGATAAAAGTGGAGTAGCGAAGAGAAGAGCAGAAGGCAGAGCAGATGTTTCTGGGCTTAAATGGAACTGATCCAGACATGGTAAAGATGTCATTCTCCAGTTCAAGACTGTGATTCTTATCACTTTGTAGATAGTGTGTCTCCTTGTAGGCAGTGGGCCTCTTTGTGAGCAGTGTGCTCGGGCAGTGAGCCCTAATTGGCAAGTGCCATTTTGTAATTCCTTATTCTTCTAACAGAGAATAATCTTTGGGTTAATCACCCCATGGTTTTCTCCCTTAACCGGGTTTCCACGTCAAAAATACTGTGTCATGTGTTTCTCATTTCATGGTAATGTTTGTTTGTTTGATTCAATACTGCTTTGATTAATAAGAAGGTTCAAAAGAAGAAATAATTAGGATAACTGATTCACCCCCCCTCTCAGTTATCAACAATTGGTATCAGAGCCAAGTTCCTCTGAAAGAAGCTTAACCGCTTGAGGAGATCTAAGATGTCGTCATACAAAAAGGATAGTCCGAAGTTCGATGGAACCAATTTCACTTTCTGGAAGGGTCGCATGAAATGTCACCTGGAATGTATGGGAAAAGCATACTTGGCCATGGTTTCAAAACCATATGTACCTCCACAAGGTGATCCGACAACTCTGAATGAAATCACAGAAGATGAAAACAATCTGCGGACCAAGGAAGCTCTTCTAAGCGCATTGAATGACTCAGATCTCTCAAATGTTATTGACCTACCAACTGCATATGAGATCCTGACTAAACTGGAACTTCTGTATGAAGGAGATGAGTTTGTCAAAAGTGCAAGGTTGCAAAGTCTGAAAGGGAAATTCGAAAGATTGAAGATGAGAGATGATGAAAACATCACTACTTTTATGCCAAGAGTGAATGAACTAGTGTGTGGAATTAGAAATGCTGGTGGAACTCTGGATGAAAATGAGATCGTTTGCAAAATCCTTAGATCCCTTCCTGCTGCCTACAAAATCAAGGTTGCTGCAATTGATGAATTCAGAGCCCACACAACTGTCACAAGAGAACAACTGGCTGGCAAGCTAGCTGCATTTGAAATGACCGAGTTTGGAGATGATCTTCCCAAGACTGAATCTGCTTTCAAAGCCAGTGCCTATGTGAAAGGCAAACAGAGAATTGATCCGGGAGAAAACTCTTCAAGGAAGATGACATGGTATGATCAAGCAAGAAGAGACATGGAAGAAGAAGAAGCAGAAACAGCTCAACTTGAAGCCCTCATTGCAAAAAGACTACCAAGAGGATCCGATAAGTATGAAGGAAAACTACCCTTTAAGTGCTTCAACTGCAATAAGATTGGTCATTTTGCTTCAAGATGTCCGGAAAGATCTGCAAGGTCTAATACTAACAGACAAAGGTTTCAAAAGAATTGCTATTATGTTCATGAAGAAGATGACAATGAAGGAGTAACAGATGATGAATCAGAACTAGGAAGCAAATCCGGAAATGAGTGGGTGTTTATTGCCATCAAGGAAGAAGATTCAATACTCTCTAAATCTGTCAATCACAAAGTTGTTGAAAAAGCTTTGGCTGCTCAAGTGGAAGAAAAGGATGATTGGGTTATTGACAGTGGATGTTCTCACCATATGACTGTGACAAGAATAAGTTCTTGAATTTGGAAAGGTATGAAGGAGGAATGGTAAAGTTTGGTGACAATTCTGCTGGTAGAATCAGAGGCAGGGGAACTATTTCCTTTGATGGAAAGAGCAAAACAGGTAATGTACTATATGTTGAAGGATTGAAGCACAATCTTCTCAGTGTTGGTCAGTTAGTAGACAAAGGCTATGATCTTCGGTTTAAGAATGGAAAATGCAAAATCTTTACAAGCTCCGGAACTGAAATTGCATCCGGTACTCAGACAAAAGGTAATATCTTTCATCTGGTTGGTTCAAATAAAAGTTGTTTGTTTGTTCAAATTGATCAGAGTTGGTTATGGCATAGAAGAATGTGTCATGTAAATTTTGATAACATCATCAAGATAAGCAATACTCAGGCTGTAAGAGATCTTCCAAAATTGATGAAACCTACAAATAGTTTGTGCAAAGAATGTCAGCTAGGTAAACAAAGCAGAGTCTCTTTCAAAAGCAAAGATCAATCTTCTACCGGATTGTTGGAATTAGTACATACTGATCTCTGTGGTCCGACAAGAATCAAGAGTCTGCAAAGTGATAGATATTTCATGTTGTTAATTGATGATCATTCCCGGATGATGTGGGTTACCTTTCTAAAAGAAAAATCTGAAGCATTTGAGAAGTTCAAAATCTTCAAAACTTTGGTAGAGAATCAAACCGGATTAAAACTAAAGTGTCTAAGGTCTGATAGAGGTGGTGAATTTACATCTGGAGAGTTCATTGACTATTGTGAGAAGCAGGGTATAAGGAGACAATTGTCTGCTCCTAGGACTCCACAGCAGAATGGAGTAGTTGAAAGAAAAAATTGGACCATCCAGGAAGCTGCCAGGACAATGATGTTGGAAGCAAATGTTCCTCAGATGTTCTGGAAAGAAGCTATCAGCACTGCAGTCTACACTCTAAATCGAGTTCAAATCAGAAACAATACCGGTAAGACCCCCTACGAACTCTGGTTTGGCATCACTCCCACTGTGAAATATTTCAGAGTATTTGGTAGCAAGTGTTATATCAAAAGAGATGAAGATCTAGGAAAGTTTGATGCTAGAAGTGATGAAGGAATTTTCTTGGGCTACTCCACTCAAAGCAAAGCATACCGGTGTTACAATAAGAGACTAAGGAAGATGATAGAAAGCACTAATGTGAAAGTTGATGAAGGAATTGAGAAGCCCTCAAGATTTTATGAATCTGATGAAGATGACCAAGACAGTGTTCAAGGAACTCAATCCTCTCCGGTAAGACAGAGTCAGCCTGATCCGGTAAATCAGGAAGAAGAGATAGGTTTGAATGAGCCTGATCAAGAAGCAGCAGTGCAGGATACTCTCAAAATTCCAAGGTATGTGACACTAAACCACTCTGAAGATCAGATCATAGGGGACAGAAGCAAAGGTGTGCAAACTAGAAGGAATGTTGCTCAAAATCAGATGAATGTTGTCTGATTTCAAAGATTGAACCTAAAACAGTAAATGAAGCCTGCAATGATGAAAACTGGACTAAAGCAATGAAAGATGAATTAATGCAAATTGAGAAAAATCATACTTGGGATCTTGTTCCCAGACCTAGAGACAGGAATGTGATTGGAACCAAATGGGTCTTCCGGAACAAATTAGATGAAGCTGGTAAAGTAATCAGAAACAAAGCTAGATTGGTCTACAAAGGCTACTCCCAAATAGAAGGAATTGATTATGAAGAGACCTTTGCTCCCGTGGCAAGAATTGAAGCAGTCAGATTATTTCTTGCATTTGCTGCCTTCAAAGACTTCAAGGTATATCAGATGGATGTCAAGTCTGCCTTCCTAAATGGTGATCTGGAAGAAGAAGTTTACATTGAACAACCGGATGGATTTCAATTATCTGACAATGATGATATGGTTTGTAAGTTAAAGAAAGCATTGTATGGATTAAAACAAGCTCCAAGAGCATGGTATGAAAGGTTGGATAAGCATCTTGTGCAGATTGGATTCAGCAAAGGTACTGCTGACAGTAACTTATATTTCAAAATTGATCATGAAAACATTTTGATTGTTGAAGTGTTTGTAGATGATATCATTTTTGGAGGAAGAGATAGTATGTGCAAAACTTTTGCAAATCAGATGAAATGTGAGTTTGAAATGTCTATGCTTGGTGAAATGAATTTCTTCTTGGGTCTGCAAATTACTCAAACAAAGAAAGGAATCTTCATTTCTCAGACCAAATATGTGAAAGAATTGTTAAGGAAATTTGGTATGGAAGATTCAAAACCAATGAACACTCCCATGGCAACCGGATGTAAGTTGAGCAAAGATGATGACTCTCCAAAGGCAGATCAGACAATGTATAGATCAATGATTGGTGGATTGTTGTATCTCACTCAGACCAGACCAGATATAATGCAGGCTGTTGGTCTTGTGGCAAGATTCCAGGCTGATCCTAGAGAATCTCATGTTATGGCAATCAAAAGAATTTTTAGGTACTTGAAAGGAACAGTTGAGTATGGTCTATGGTACCCTAGAGATCCAGATTTCTCTCTTCATGCTTACACAGATGCAGATTGGGCAGGAGATGTAGATGATCGAAAGAGCACCAGTGGTGGAGCTTTCTTTTTGGGGAAGAGATTGGTTTCTTGGCTAAGCAAGAAACAAGATGCAATATCTCTGTCTACAACTGAAGCAGAATACATTGCAGCAGCAAGTAGTTGCACTCAAATCCTATGGATGAAGCAGATGCTAAGAGATATTAAAATTGAATATGCGGAGCCTATCACAATTTTCTGTGATAATTCAAGTGCAATTAATATTTCCAAGAATCTGATATTACACTCTAAGACTAAGCACATATCTATCAAGTTTCATTTCTTGAGAGAACAAGTGAACAAGGAAGAAGTCAGGTTGGAGTATGTTCCCTCCAAGGATCAGATTGCAGATATCTTTACTAAACCTCTTCCCAAGGACTCTTTTGAATATCTCTGGGAGAAGTTAGGGGTCATGGCCCCTCCGGTGATGAACTAGGATGCATTGATGTGCATCAGTCCGGTGGATATCACAGTCATATCTTGTGATCCGGATTGATGATGGGGAGCTGCTACTAAAGGGGAGCAGCTGGTATGATTCTGATGTGTTAGAATCGCAAGTATGAGCCCTTTGCCATTGATGTCAAAGGGGGAGAGAAGACATGTGAAAAATAAAGTAGCTGATGATCAAAGGGGGAGCAGTAAATGAGGAGAAGACATGTTGCTGATAGGGGGAGAAGTGACAGAAAGGAGAAGTTTCTTGTCTTGATGGTTTTTCACATCATATGTTGCCATCAATGACAAAGGGGGAGATTGTTGCAAGTATGAGGTAAACCAGTGTTGTCATTGATGTCAACATACTCATATTGCTTTGACAAGAAGGATTCAATGAGCAGTGTGCTGAGGATATTGAGAAAATTAGCCTTAGTTAGGAACAGTAAAGAACAGTGATGAGAAGAAGGAAAATGTACTGTATAGGATGCGAACCGGAGGATGCGGATTAAAGGGTTTGTAGATATGGGTCTTGAGATGCTTCAGTTAAGATTTCAGAGGTCCGCATGAAGATCTGAAGGAGTTGTGGCTGTCAGTGTAGAACCGGTTCCGGCAAGTATTCAGAGGTGACAGAGGATCACAAAAAGGTCCGGTGAGGTCCGGAACTGTATAATCCTAATCTGTGGATTGGAAGGAGTCTTTGGGATGTCCTTATGATGTGCCATCTCGAGTTGTGTATGATTTGGAGGTCCGGAAGTACCTCTTGCATTATGACAGTGGCGACAGACAGTGTTCTTGAAGTTCCGGATAAGGAGGATAAGAGATTTCAGTAAGTAAAGGAAATGCGGATGTACCTGGTCATTCTGGTAGGCTTGTGAAGGTTCTTGGATCATGTTGAGGTTGTGTTGTTGGTCCGCATTGATAGTAGAGCCCGGAATTGAAGATATTCCTCCGGATGAAGTTCTTGCTCTGTTTAGCCGACCGGATGAGTTGTTCATTCTGCGAATGTTCTTATGGTGGCCGACCGGATGTGTTATTCATCTTGCGGATATTCTTATGGTTGATTGCCGACTTAGATGATTGTTCCTAAGTCGATGTCTTGTATAAATAAAGGTTTGTGAGTTCATTTTGAAGTGTGAAGGGTGCGGATAAAAGTGGAGTAGCGAAGAGAAGAGCAGAAGGTAGAGCAGATGTTTCTGGGCTTAAATGGAACTGATCCAGACATGGTAAAGATGTCATTCTCCAGTTCAAGACTATGATTCTTATCACTTTGTAGACAGTGTGTCTCCTTGTAGGCAGTGGGCCTCTTTGTGAGCAATGTGCTCGGGCAGTGAGCCCTAATTGGCAAGTGCCATTTTGTAATTCCTTATTCTTCTAACAGAGAATAATCTTTGGGTTAATCACCCCATGGTTTTCTCCCTTAACCGGGTTTCCACGTCAAAAATACTGTGTCATGTGTTTCTCATTTCATGGTAATGTTTGTTTGTTCGATTCAATACTGCTTTGATTAATAAGAAGGTTCAAAAGAAGAAATAATTAGGATAACTGATTCACCCCCCCTCTCAGTTATCAATAGAACTAGGATGCACTGATGTGCATCAGTCTGGTGGACATCATAGTCATATCTTGTGATCCGGATTGATGATGCGGAGCAGCTACTAAGGGGGAGCAGCTGGTATGATTCTGATGTGTTAGAATTGCAAGTATGAGCCCTTTGCCATTGATGTCAAAGGGGGAGAGAAGACATGTGAAAAACAAGTGGCTGATGATCAAAGGGGGAGTAGTAAATGAGAAGAAGACATGTTGCTGATAGGGGGAGCTGTGACAGAAAGGAGAAGTTCTTGTCTTGATGGTTTTTCACATCATATGTTGCCATCAATGACAAAGGGGGAGATTATTGCAAGTATGAGGTAAACCAGTGTTTTCATTGATGTCAACATACTCATATTGCATTGACAAGAAGGATTGGATGAGCAGTGTTCTGAGGATATTGAGAAAATTAGCCTCAGTCAGGAACAGTGAAGAACAGTGATGAGAAGAAGGCAAATGTATTGTCTAGGTTGTGAACTGGAGGATGCGGATTAAAGGGTTTGTAGATATGAGTCTTGAGATGGTTTAGTTAAGATTTCAGAGGTCCGCATGAAGATCTGAAGAAGTTATGGTTGTCTGTGTGGAACCGGTTCCGGTAAGTGTTCAGAGGTGACAGAGGATCATAGAAAGGTCCGGTGAGGTCCGGAATTGTATAGTCCTAATCTGCGGATTGGAAGGAGTGTTTGGGATGTCCTTGTGATGTGTCATCTCGAGTTGTGTATGATTTTGAGGTCCGGAAGTGCCTTTTGCATTGTGACAGTGGCGACAGACTGTGTTCTTGAAGTTTCCAGTAAGTAGATAAAGTGCAGATGTACCTAGTCATTCAGGCAGGCTTGTGAAGGTTCTTGGATCATGTTGAGGTTGTGTTGTTGGTCCGCATTGATGGTAGAGCCCGGAATTGAAGATATTCTTCCGGATGAAGTTCTTGTTCAGAATAGCTGATCGGATGAGTTGTTCATCCTGCGAATGTTCTTATGATGGCCGACCGGATGTGTTATTCATCTTGCGAATATTCTTATGGTTGATTGCCGACTTAGATGATTGTTCCTAAGTCAATGTCTTGTATAAATAAAGGTTTGTGAGTTCATTTCGAAGTGTAAAAAAAAAAAGGTGTGGATGAGTGTGTCATAGCGTGGAGAAGTACGAAAGGCAGAGCAGGAGTTTTTGGGCTTAAATGGAACTGATCCGGACATGGTAGAGATGTCATTCTCCAGTTCAAGATTGTGATTCTTATCACTTTGTAGACAGTGTGTCTCCTTGTAGGCAGTGAGTCTCTTTGTGAGCAGTGTGCTCGGGTAGTGAGCCCTAATTGGCAAGTGCCATTCTTTTTCTTATTCTTCTAACAGAGAATAATCCTTGGGTTAATCACCCCGTGGTTTTTCCCTTAACCGAGTTTTCCACGTCAAAATCTTGGTGTTCATTGTGTTAATGTTTATCTGCTCTTGTGTTTATGCTTTATGCTTTCATGGATGATTAATTAATATGTTGTTAACTAACAAAGGAGAATCGAGTGTTTGAAGCAAAGTTTTTATACAACTGATTCACCCCCCCTCTCAGTTGTATGCCCTAGATCCAACAAGGTAATCATCTTAGTTGTTATAAATTGATTTAAAATTATCATGAGTCAATAAGTCATAGACCTCGGGTATTGCAATGATGCAATAAGAACCCTCGTGAAGAAAGGTAGTCGATAAGGTCTATGGAATATAGACAGTGAATGAAAACTTGTCTAGGTCAGGAAGACTAAAATATTGAATGGCCATAGTATCCAAGTCGACTTGGATACAATGAATGGCCATAGTAATGCATTTGTCTCTGCATGTATTGTTGATTCACTATATCTGGATTGTATAACCTATCAGAAATCATACTTAACTAGAGGGTATCTAGGGTTGTGTGATTGATAGAGTTATGTAGGATACACCACTATGTATTGGAATAGGCAAATTACCACTGGTCACCTTTGGTCTATATCCCTCGTGAAGGGTAGGGCCACTTCCTATGTGGAAGATGTGTGGGAGACCGTCGGTCTGTGGATGGAGGTAAATCACTGGAAATATACTCTCTCTCTAGTAGAAGACATGCCAAGGCTTGTGATAAAGATGTTAGATTTCTGAATGTAGTATACCTTTGAGACTTGTGTTTATTGAGACTATGTAAAACATTATCTATTGCAAATATTTGTAATTGTGAAGACAAAATGTCATCTTTGTATATTATATTATGTTGCTTATTTTAGGATAGAAATCTTGTAATTTGTTGTTACTTGATTATATGTTAAATAAAAGAAACCTCGAGGAAGACTAAAATACTGAATGGGTGAATATGATAGTATCCAAGTCGACTTGGATACAGTGAATGGCCATAGTAATGCATTTGTCTCTGCATGCATTATCGGTTCACTGTATCTGGATTGCATAACCTATCAGAAATCATACTTAGCTAGAGGGTATCTAGGGTTGTATGATTGATAGAGTTGTGTAGGATACAACACTATGTACTCGAAAAGGCAAATTACCACTGGTCACCTTTGGTCTGTATCCCTCGTGAAGGGTAGGGCCACTTCCTATCTGGAAGATGTGTGGGAGACCGCTGGTTTGTGGATGGAGGTAAATCACTGGAAAGATTCTCTCTAGCAAAAGACATGCCGAGGCTTGTGATAAAGATGTCATATTTCTTGATGCAGTATATCTTTGAGACTTGTGTTTATTGAGACTATTGAAAACATTATCTATTGCAGATATTTGTAATTGTGAAGACAAAATGTCTTCTTGGTATATTATATTATGTTGCTTATTTTAGGATAGAAATCTTGCAATTTGTTGTTACTTGATTATATGTTAAATAAAAGAAAATTTTTCTCTCATTTTTACCTTGTTGAATTACTCTATGGTAAATTCTTGATTTTACTATGTTTTTAGAATGTGGATGTTACATTTAGAGTTAGCTTTACAATAAGTTGGCCAAGATTATTGGCTCATCACTACAAAAAATCAAACTAGAAATAGTCTAGTCATAGACCTGTAACTCAATTCACTTCACCCAATCCAAGATCAGACAGCTCAATATTAGTCACCTCTGCTACACTCCTTCCAAATAGACTTGCATTGGGAAAGGTACTCCCAATCCCCTAACCTATCGTTCCTATCCTCTAATGATTCCTACTCCTCCCAAAAGACCCTTCCAATGACAATATTGCTACACCAAAGAATACAACTTTCTAAAAAGGAGAGTGAATCGTTAGAAAGGATATGCCTTCCGTTTATCCTCCAACCTTCCCAACCTTCTGACACTTCCATAATGTCAATAGTGAATAGCGATTAATGAGTGTAAGTGACTGCCCAACCTCCTTCACCAACCATGCTCCAAAAATAAAGTAGTCTTTAACCAACAACTGCCACACCAAGAAAAGGAAATGCTAAACATTAATCTTCCACTACCGCCATCACTCCAACAATAGTCTCCACTAACAAACAATGCATCAGTCACCACAAATTTGAAATGAGCATTTATTAGGATGAAACAATAACCAAAATTGGGGTCCCATCGAGGATGTCCCTACATCATTTTTGCATTAAATCATGACTTTATTAGAAGTGAAGAAGACCATTGTGTTTATTTTAAATTAATTGATGATTAGTTACTAATTATTGTCCTATATGTTTATGATATGTTATTTATTAGAAATGATAAGGGAATGATTAGGGAACTTAAGGGTCAATTATCTGGTATATTTGATATGAAAGATTTAGGGGCTGAAAAATTTATCTTGGGTATGGAAATCAACATGGATTAGGTTAACGTAAAAATATGGTTACATCAAAAGAAGTATGTTAATACTATTTTGCAACATTTTTCTATGCATGATTGTAAACCAGTTGGTATTCCCTTTTCGGTTGGAACTAAGCTATCTCTATAACAATATATGACAATAGATTATGGACATTAAGAGATGTATAAAATTCCATATGTTAGTATTGTAGGAAGCCTCATGTATGCCATGGTCTGTACAAGACTTGATATTGCCCAAGAAATGGGAGTTCTTAGTGGATTTATGGAAAATCTAGGTAAAGAACATTGGAATTATGTGAAAAGGGCTTTCAGATATCTACGTGGGACTTTTAACCATTGCATTTATTATCATGGATCTAATGATGTGAGTACAATGATTGATTTGCAGGGCTTTGTTGATTCAGATTGGACCGATGATCTAGATTGTAAGATGTCCACAAGTGGCTATGTCTTTACTTTGTTTGGAGGAGAAGTTAGTTGGATGAGGAAAAAACAACCTACATTTGCATTGTCCACTACAAAAGCAGAGTACATGGCTATGGCACATTCTTGTAAAGAAGTAATGTGGTTAGAGATTTTGTGTTCAAGTATTGGCTTTCAGTGTAAACAAGTTAGCATTAGATGTGATAGTTAAAGTGCCATATGTTTGGCTAAAAATCTAATGTATCATGTCCGCACAAAACACATAGGTGTCCAGTATCACTTTGTTCAGGAAATAGTTAAGGGTGGCAAAGTCATGTAATAGAAAGTGGACACTTCAGAGAATGTTGCAGATTCTCTCACTAAGCTACTGAGAACAAAAAAAATTAGTTGGTATAGAGAGGCCATGGACCTCATTTCTTCTAAAGCTTGATTTATTCTTTCAATTTTCCCTTATGCTCTTGCAAGGTGTTCGACAAGTTAGAGATGAACTGGATTAGTTTTCATTGATGTCAAAGTCATCGCATAAGGATATCATCATTGATGTATGAATGAGATTTTTAGAAAATTATTGTCATTGATGTCAAAGGCAAGAGAAAATTGTTATAGGCCAAAGGCCATAAATCATCATCTAAGAAAGATCTTGATCATGACTGACTACATCAAAAGAACATCAATGAAGGAATTATATTAGTGCCCATTAAATTAGAGTTTTGAATTGCACTAAATAAATAAATTTATATTTATTCTATGTTGGCCGACTTGGGAGGGTATTAAACATGATAGACCCTAAGACGAGAGGCCGATCCAAGGTTAATAAGATTGCTGCCTTTGGAAATTAAAATAAAATAAATTGCATTTAATATAATCTGACCCATATTGAGATTTAAATTAAAAATAAATATCTTGCTAAAGGGGCTGACCCCCTATAAGTAGTGCTCCCACATAAAGAAAAAATCATCCTATTTAAAAGGAGTAATGAAAAGGTATATTGTTAACAAGAGTTGCCTTCTTTTGATCAAGTGTGTCTATTGAATGAAATTGTCCTCCTTGGAAGATATAAAAGCGAGTTTACAATTGTGAAGAAGAGGGAGTGTTGAATAAAAATAATATATTAGACTTACACCTTTTGATGCATATGAGGAGATAAAAAGAAGATCATCAAAAGGAGTTTATGGCAGATTTGTTACAAGAATATATGCAGATTTAAAAGAGGAATTTATACGTATATAGAAGAAGAGTTGATGGCAGATTTATAGAGTAGATTATATGCCGATTTGAAGAAGAGAGTGCATGCATATTTAAAGGATAAGTATGCAGATATGAAAGAGCAACATGCAGATTTGAAGGGGAGCATAAGTGGATAATGAAACATCATTTATAAGGTAGATTGAATGAAGAAGATATGAGTGTGGAAGAATGAATATAACATATATGAAGATCATTCAATGTGGAAAAAATAAGAAGAGTATTAGATGAGAACATACAAGCATACAAATATATTTATGTTATGATTAATGAGAAGAGGGGAATCATGGAGTGAATAAGATGAAGGAGTGGTACAGTCACGGTGGGAGGGTTCATAGAATGAACTATCCAGACCATACGGAAAGAGTAAACACAACAAAAACAACTCAAAGAAATGAAGCAAATGTAGATTCAGTCATTCAGTATATCATAGAATTCAAATACAACCTGGCCGACATCATGCGGGCTTACAATTAGGGCTCAAAGGCCTACTTTCAGAATATCAGAATATGCACAAGATATAGCTTTGAAGCTCCTTTGTGCAAAAATCTAAACTATTAATTATCACTATGTGAATCACTTGCTTTCCTAGGGGTCTATTACATCAATATAAATCATCTCCAGACCACAAGATTCCTTCGTGTTGGCCAAGGAAGCTCACAAACTCCCATGAAGAGCTGTAACGTGTGTACACAAATAGGTCAGACCTAAATGCATAGAACACTTCCTCAAATGAATGGAATAACGTGTGGATCTTTGGGGGAGGTCGGCCATAAACCAAAGATCATTAAATGACATGCCATTAAGCTCTACAAGTCAAGGAATGCTCCGCAAGTCTTCTCCTTTAGCTGATTATTAGAGACTATCAGGATGCTCTGTTCTGAGAAAACAGTTGATCTTCTGATAGCGATATCTTTTCAGTAATGATGTGTAGATCTCTAAATTCTAGATATGACATAGATGAATGAATCTAAATGCTAAGTCCAGCTCTGCAAGGACTGAAATGTAACTAGACCAAAATACATAAACTGTTTCTTCTTGGACTGCCTGAACTAAACTAGAAAATGAAAAGAAACAAATTGAACTGTAAACAAACTAAAATGCAAATATTTTTTGGTTGATGCAAGATTACTCTTGAACCAGGGATGCTCTTACATCAGACATTCGGGGTTATTGAAAAAATGAGTCCCTCACTTTGTTGGGGCTAAGGGAGAACCAAGATGGTCCACCTCAGCCTGAGAAATCCATGATGAATCTTCTTCTGGTCTGCCTTCCACTTCACAAGATATTCTTTGTATTGTCTTCCTCTAGTGCTACATCCAACTTTGTTGTCTAAAATGTCTTCAATCTGCTTTGGTGCTTGTTGTGGCAATTGCTTCTTCAAGTCTTCTTCCATGCTGTCACTAAACTCTATTTCATGATACTAATATAAGTCTACAATGTTGAAAATAGTGATATACCCAATGTCTCTGGTAACTCTACTTCATATGCATTTCTTGAATCAATTTTTCTGAATATCTCACAAGGTCCAAACTTCTTCATCTTCAACTTGTTATATGTCCCAACTGGAAATCTTTCTTTTCTTAAATACACCATCACTTCCTCTCCAACTTCAAATTTGTTATATCTTCGCTTCTCATCTGCCTTTTCCTTATACTTACTGTTCATATCCTCCAGATGCTTCTTCACCTGATTATGCACTGTCTTCATGTGATCTGCAAATTATTTTGCTTCTGTACTCCTCTTTTCTTCCATGTTGATATCTCTTAATTCTGCCACTCCTCTAGGGTTCACTTCGGTAACAATCTCAAAAGGTGTTCTTCTAGTACTCCTGTTTACTGAATTATTGTATGCAAACTCTACTTGTGAAAGAATCAAATCCCAACTTCCAGCTTTCTCTCCAACCAAACATCTCAACAATTTTCCCAAACTCCTATTCACTACCTCTATCTGTCCATTAGTCTGTGGATGAAAAGTTGAACTAAACTTCAAATCTATCTTCATCTTCTTCCAAAGTGTCTTCCAAAAGTATCCAACAAACTTTGTATCTCTGTCTGAAACTATACTCTTAGGTAATCCATGCAATCTCACAATCTCCTTGAAAAATAGGTTAGCTACATGCACTGCATTGGTTGTCTTCTTACAAGGTATGAAAAGAGCTATCTTTGAAAATCTGTCAACCACTATAAATATTGAATCATGTCCTCTCTGTGTCTTAAGCAATCCCATTACAAAATCCATACTTATGTCTTCCCAATGTCTCTCCAGTACTGTCAAGGGTTTATACAATCCAATATTCTAACTACTCCTTTTTGCAACTTGACAAACTCTACAACTCTGCACAAATCTCTGAACATCCTTATGTATCTGAGGCCAAAAGTAGTTTTCACTTACCAAAGCCATTGTCTTATCAATGCCAAAATGTCCAGGGCTAATCCACCACTATGCTTCTCCTTGATAAAATTATCTCTCATTGAACTTCTAGGTATGCACAACCGATTTCCTTTGAACAACATATCTTCTTGAATGAAATAGTCCAACCACTTGCTCCTATCTGTCACAACATGTTCCTTACTTACTTTCCAAGGTTCTGCAAAATCAATGTCTCCCTCATACATGTTCTTTAATTCATCAAAACCCAACACTTCAACTCTCATCTCTATCAACAAGTTTCTTCTTCTACTCAATGCATCAACAACTTTGTTTGATTTTCCACTCCTATGTTTCAACAAAAATGTATAACTCTGCATGAACTCTACCCATCTAATATGTCTCTAATTCAACTTACCTTGACTATTCAAATATTGTAAAGTTTGCTGATTTGTATACAACACAAACTCCTTAGGTAACAAATAATGTCTCCACTTCTTCAAGGCTTGAATTATGGCATAGAACTCTTGATCATAAATTGAATATCTCCTCCTTGCATCATTCAACTTCTCACTGAAATATGCTACTGGTCTACCTTCTTGACTTAGTACTGCTCCAATTGCATTTCCACTTGTATCACAATCAACTTGAAATACCTTATTGAAATCCAATAATGCCAAAACAGGTTGCTCTGTCACTTTCTTTTCAAAAACTCAAAACTTTTAGATGCTCCTGATGTCCACTTGAAATATTTTTTGTCACCTCTCATTGTCTCTATGATAGGGTTACATACTGAACTAAAATTTTTGATGAACTTCTAGTAGAAACTAGCCAATCCATGAAATGATCTAACCTCTCCAATGCTCTCTGGTGTAGTCCATTCAACAATTGCTCTCACTTTCTCAAGGTCCATCTTCAATCCTTCCACATAAATCACAAATCCCAAATATACCAACTCTTCTTTCATGAAACTACACTTCTTGATGTTTATCAGCAATTTCTCTTCTCTTATCTCTGCAAAACTTGTCTAATATGCCACAAATGTTCCTCCTTTGTCTTACTAAAAATTAGAATATCATCCAAGTATACAATCACAAACTTACACAAGAAATTCTTCAGAACTTCATTCATCAATCTTATGAAAGCACTCAGTGCATTTGTTAATCCAAAGGGCATCACTAACCACTCATGCAATCCTTCATTTGTCTTAAAAGCAGTCTTCCACTCATCTCCTTCTCTGATTGTGATCTGATGGTATCCACTCTTTAAGTCTATCTTTGTGAAATATCTTTCTCCACTCAAAAAATCCATGATATCATCCATCCTAGGTAAAGGAAATCTATACTTAACTATGATCTTGTTTATTTCTCTAGAGTCAGTACCCATTCTCCATTCTCCATCCTTCTTCGGTGCTAACACTGCAGGTACTGCACAAGGACTCAAGCTTTCTTTGATCAAACCTTTCCTTAACAACTCTTGTATTTGTCTATTTAGTTTTTCATTCTCTACTGGTGTCATTCTATGTGCTGCTTTGTTAGGAAAACTTGCTCCCAGTATAAGATCCATGTGATGAATGATACTCCTGATAGGTGGTAATCCTTTAGGTACATTATCTGATATGATGTCTTTATATTCTGTCAGCAACTCCTTTATCTCCTCCGGTTGTGATTCTTCAATTTCTTTCTTTAGTGTTTCAGGCTTCTTAGTAATCAAGGCATAACACATATTCTCATGTCTCAAACCATCCAGAAATTTTCTTCCATCTACCAAATAGATTGTAGAATTTCCACATACTTCACTCTTAGGATCATCCTCCAAGGGAATCAATGTAATTCTCTTTCCATTTGTTTTTATAGTATACGTATTCTTTCTCCCATCATGTATAGCTTTTCTATCATACTGCCAAGGTCTACCCAACAAGATATGGCATACATACATAGGCATAATATCACACAAGACTTCATCATGATAAGATCCAATATGAAATTTTACCAAACAATGTTCACTCACCAGTACCTTATGATCATCCTGAATCCATGCTATCGGATAGGGCTTAGGGTGTTTCAATCTTTTCAACTTCAGCTTAGTCACCATCTCCTCTGAAACTAGGTTATCTGAACTACCACTATCAATTACAACTTTATAGCACTTACCTCCTAATTTGCATCTAATTTTGAACAGACTCTTCCTCTGTGGTGGTTCATCATTTGTCTCTACTTGAATTAGTGCTCTCCTCATCACAAGTGATTCTCCTTTCTCAGGTTTTTGAACTGAACTGGGTGATCCAATAGGTTCTTCTTCCACATATGTTGCTCTTCCACTATTTTTTGTTCTCTTACTTGTACTACCCTGATTACATTCAAATGCTCTATGTCCTTCACCTCCACACTTGAAACAAGCACCTCTGAATGTCCTCTTATCAAATCCTCTTCCTTCTCTTCTGTATCCTTCATTCTGGTATGCACTAGGGTTTCCTCTCCGATAAAAAATTGTCATCTCTCTAGTAAACATTGTTATCTCTGTCATCCTTCTTAAACGGGCAGTCAAACTTGTTTTGCTCCGGATATGATCTATCTCCCCCAGAAAATGTTCTACTTCTCTGAAATTTACCTCCTCTACCTCTCTATTTCTAATCATGTTTTTTATTCATCATATCTTCAACTTTTAGGGCAAACTAATATGCTTCTTCCAAAGATGTCATCCTTGCCAAGCTTAGTTCTTCTTGAATGTTCAATATCAGTCCATTGATGTATCTAGCCACTTTCTCCTTATTTTCTTCACTATGTCCTGTCCTTATGATCATTTTATGGAATTCTTCAGTGTACTCCTTCACAAATTTCTTGTTTTGTCTCAGGTTTTGTAATCTTTTCAACAATTCCAACTCATAGTCAGCAGGCATAAACTAATTCTTCAACTTTGTCACCATCCTATCCCATTTTGTAATATTTTCTTTTCCTCTTCTATTTCTTTCTAACTGAACTTCTTTCCACCATATAGCAGCATGTCCTTTCAGCTTTGTCTTTGTAAATTTCACCTTCTCCAGATCTTCAATCTCTTCATATTCAAAGTATTCTTCCATGTCATTTATCCAGTCAATCACTTCTTCAGGGTTCAAATTACCAGTATAGTTTGGCACATCAACTCTAAGTCTCTTTCCAATCTTTGAAATAGCTCGCAACATCTTTACTTGATCTGATTCTTCTTCTTCATCACCTCCTAGGGTTTCACTAGTTTGTTCAATAGATTGAAATTCTTCTTCATCATTGCTTTCAACATTAGGTCTAGGTGTCAATCCTTTTCGCCTATCTTCTTCAACAACATCTAAATGAATTCACATTGTTTTCATCATCTCCATCATTTATCCATTCTACCAGCCATTGTTCCAATAGTAGCAACTCTCCTCGGTGGCATTCTTCCTAGGATCAAGTGCAAACAGCCTCAAGTTCGGTAATCGGGCTACAAGGTGACAACTGCCTCTCAATCAGTGATCGATTGTAACACAAGTAACATGCCTCAATTCAGCAGTCTATCCACAACAAGATCTTATGGAATTCCCTCGCCAACTTTACTCAATTCGCTCCAAAGATTTAAACTTTCGCTCTAATACCACTTGGTGCAGTCACAGTGGGAGGGTTCACAGAATGAACTATTAGGACCATGTTTCAAGACTAAACACAATGGAAAGAACTCAAATAAATGAAGCAAATGTAGATTTAGTCATTTAGTATATCATAGAATTCAAATACAATCTATTCAACATCATGCGGGCTTATAATTAGGGCTCAAAGGCCTGGTTTTAGAATATCAGAATATGCACAAGATATAGCTTTGAAGCTCCTTTGCACAAAAATATAAACTATAAATTATCACTATGTGAATCACTTGCTTTCCTAGGGGTCTATTACATCAAAATATATCATCTTCGGGCCACAAGATTCCTTCGCGTCAGCCAAGGAAGGTCATAAACTCCCATGAAGAGTTGTAACGTGTGTACACAGATAGGTCAGACCTAAATGCATAGAACACTTTCTCAAATAAATGGAATAACATGTGGATCTTCGGGGAAGGTCGGCCATGAACCAAAGATCATTGAATGACATGTCATTAAGCTCCACAAGTCAAGGAATGCTCCGCAAGTCTTCTCCTTTAGCTGATTATCAGAGACTGTTAGGATGCTTTGTTCTGAGAAAAAAGTTGATCTTCTGATAGCGATATCTTTCCAGTAATGATGTACGGATCTCTGAATTCTGGATATGATGTAGATGAATGAATCTAGATGCTAAGTCCAACTCCGCAAGGAATGAAATGCAATTGGACCAAGATATAGAAACTACTTCTGACTGGACTGCCTGAACTGAACTAGAAAATAAAAAGAAACAAACTGAACTACAAACAAATTGAAATGCAAATGTTTTTCGGTTGATGCAAGATTTCTCTTGAATCAGGGATGCTCCTGCATCAAGGAGAATGAAATGTCCATCAACCATTGAAGAAGCAACATCCCGAAGGTGATATTTTGTAGAAGAGGTTGGTGCATCGCAAAAGGAAGAGATTGGCATCTCTTGCTGAGTTGGTGCTCAGTTGTGGGGATTGGTGTCTCTAGTAGGTTGGTTCTTACAAATTGAAGAGATTGGTATCTCTTGTTGAGTTGGTGCTCACTTGTGGGGATTGGTGTCTCCAGTGGCTTAGTGCCTACAAATTCTACAAGCGAATATTGGTGTCTCCAGTGGGTTAGGGCCTACAAATTCTACAAGTGAAGATTGGTGTCTCTAGTGGGTTGGTGCTCACATATTCTACAGAAGGGGATTGGTGTCTCCTATAGGTTGGTGCCTACAAAATTTGTAAGAAACATTTATATATAAGCAATATTTTTTTGTGGTCTTCTTCTGCAAGGGTTTCCACATAAATCTTGTGTTCTCCTTGTGTTTCTGAAATGTTGGATCTTAAGTGAATGATGTTGTGCAGTTGATATTATTGTGGTTGTTAGTTTGAAAAAGTAAAAGATTGCATTATACTGATTCACTCCCCCTCTCAGTATAATCGTGTGCTCATTAGGAGAATGTTGGGAAAATGTCTCAACCTTGCTTTTTCCATATTTGTATTTAATTATATTTTGACAATTTGTAATTATCACTTGGTTATCATGAAAGTTGCTAAAAGCAACTATGATAACTTGTAAGGTGTTTTTTAGTAGTCAGATTAGAAAGAGCATGAAAAAAGGGAAAGATAAATGGGAACTTGGATAAGATAAGGAATATCTTTCAGTTCACATGCGCATATTAAAAGGCCGATAAAATCACAAATTGGAAAAGAAAGTTTATTATTTAATTCCTCTTGATTAGGTGTTGTGATTTTCACATGGATAAGAATGCTTAAATTAACTAGTGGTTTCTAGCATATGTTTTTTAGAAACCATTAGTGATTTGTGGTTTTTCTCCTACCTATATATTAAGTGAAAGAGATATAAGTTTTAGAAAGCAAATTGTTGAAGTAATGAAAAGCTATAGAGAGAGTAGTTGTATTGATGTAACTCATTTGAAGGATTAATACAAGATAAGAATATCTTTGGGTATGAAGTTTTTTCCCCAGGGTTTCTCCATATAAATCTTGAGTTATGGTTTACATATATTTTCTATAATCATTTTTTTGTTCATCTATGATTTATCACTAAGGGAGAGGGTTGATCGTGGGCATAGGACCTATGGTGGGTATAGTATGTGATAGCCTGGGGCCCACTTTTGGGTAATAAAAATGCTAGCTAAAATTCCAAATGTGCTTTTTAATATGATAGGACAGGTTCATATAAAGTTCAAAATATGTCCTATCATAGGTAGACTATTTTTTACCACCTTCTCAATATTAGGTGAATGCAACTTGACATTTATTTGCCACCATCCCAATATTACGTGAATGCAAGTGGATAAACTTATTTCCACAATATAAATAATCTTTGCCACCTTCCCAATAAAAGGTTATTGCAAATGATATTTTTTTATCCAAAATATATGTCTTATTGCATTAAAAGTGAGTTGACATGTACATAAGTCATTGTCAACTGACCAATATGTAAATATATTTTAACAAAATACATTAAAACGTGTTCCATTTCTCATCTTTTTTTTACAAACTACTAGTTCCACCATGTCCATAATCACCAATCTTTTTGTGAATTTACCTACAAAAATGAAAAAAGCAAACTCTTGGGCTCACTATGCATTGCAAATTTTTAAAAAAACACGTAATTATTATACTATTATTTCCAAATAAACATAAAATTAAAATATTAAAAACAAAATATTAAAACTGGTTAGATATACAATTTTTTTTAATATCATTTCAAATTCTTCCTCTACATTGAACCAACTCAGTGATTAGTAAACAACATACAATTCTAACTGTTACAATTAAAAGAATGATACAAACTGAAACAACGAATTCATACATGTAAGAGTGAGTGTAATTGAAGACATATTTTAGCAATTTTTTGGTAGTTTTTGAAAAACGTATCGTAAACATTGATAAACATGCTTTAAAAAATGGGGGGCGAGTGTTAGCTCAACTGTCAACAATGAAACAAGTAATGATCAAGGTTATGTGTGCAATGAAAGAAGAAATGCATGGTATATTATCATATCCCTAATTCTACCTTTTATAAACACTTGGGTGATCATGTTAAACCCTTCCTCAAACAACACAATGATACAAATATATATAAACTTCAAACAAGGGTATGATACAGATAAAACTTAAAACGACAATATGAAATAACTTGAAAGAGCAGTATGATACAGATAAATCTTAAAACAACAATATGAAATATCTTGAAGCCCAGTATGAAACAGATAAATTTTAAAACAATATGAAATAACTTGAAAGAGCAGTATGATACAGGAAAGGGTTTGAAATATTTCTATCATACTGTTGTTTCAAGTTATGTAAATGTTTCATAATGTTGTTTCATAAATGTTTACCATACATTTTACAGTAATTGAAGAACAAACAAAGCATACATCTAATTAAGTTGAATGTATCTATCTCTGCAATATATATACAACCAACTATGATAGTGGTTGACTCCTACTTATGTTATAACTATTTTTTAAACAACATATATAACTTCAAACAACAGTATAATATTATAATATAATACTATTGTTTCAAATTATATATATAGTATTATATTATAATATGATACTGTTGTTTCAAGTTATATATGTTGTTTAAAAATAGTTATAACATAAGTAGGAGTCAACCACTATCACAGTTCGCTATAAGGGAGAGGGGCTGATATTTACAATCACAATAATTCAAGAACAAACAAAACATACATCTAATTAAGTTCATTGTAAATACTATACCAGGATTGGGCCTCTTTAGTATGTGACATATGACATATGGTGGGTATAGTGTGACAACCTAGTATAGGAAACTATATCTAGATAGGAAACTTATGTAAGGGAGAGGGAGCGGTGGTGGATAGAGTGATGTTCAGTGAGGGGTCCATGTCAGCAACCGCCGAGTCAGAAATTATTTTTTACCACGTCCCTTGATAGTCGAGCTAGCACCCCCCATTTATATATATATATATCTGACTCGACTATATGAAAACCTCTCAGCTATATCTATCTATATATCTAACTCAGCTATATCTATATATTTGACGATATCTATATATCAAATTATATGTCTATCTATATATCTGACTTAGCTATATCTATCTATATTATCTGAGCTTTTACATTCATACTGTTACAGGAAAGGGTTTGAAATATTACTATCATACTATTGTTTCAAGTTATGTAAATGTTTCATAATATTGTTTCAGAAATGGTTACCATACATGTTACAGTAATTGAAGAAAAAACAAAGCATACATCTAATTAAGTTTAATGTAAATGAAGAAGGGTATAGTAAACTTATGTATTTATCTATCTCTGCAATATATATAGATTGAAAAGAGTCTTAAGTTAATAGAAATGAGCCCTTCTTTTGTAATAAGAGTGAGAGTAATTGAAGAACAAACTAACCATGCATCTTATTGAGTTGTTTGCAAATGATCAAGGGTGTGTGTGCAATGAAACAAAAAATACATGTTATACTATCATATCCCCAATTTTAACTCTTACAAAAAAAAGAATGATACAAACTAAAACAACAAATTCATACATGTAAGAGAATAATTGAAGAACCAACTGATACAACATTATGATACTCATATATAATTGTTCTCGTGATTGGAGTTTTCGTGAAGCTAAAGCAAGACTAGGCGAATGGTGTGCATGCCGAGATGTTAGGCACTAAGACCCATGGCGGTAGAATGTTGGGAAGTTAATGTGCATTAACTAGTAGTAGTAAATAGAGCTAGTACTGGCGTGGCGCCAACCCATGAAGGATAATACACATGTCCAATATTGGTCGATGACACATTTTACTACTCAAAAACTCAAATGTCAAGAGATAGATATACATTGCAAAGATAGATAAATGTGTAAGTTTAATGAAAATGAACAAGGCTATAGGAAACATACGTATCTATGTATATCTGCAATATATATATGGGAAATATTTGTACCGTACTGCAGTTTGAAGGTATATAAACATAACACAGTTAGCTTTAAGGGAGAGTGGTCGATATTTCGTTGGGGTTGTCTCAGAGGTATAGAATGTGACAACATAAACATGGGCTATGAAACAACAAATTCAATTCATTTAAATGTAAATGAACAAGGCATTTGAAAGTAACGAAATCATACATGAATGCATAAGAAATACTGAAGGCAAGTTTGAGTCTTACTATAAAAGTTGAAGGAGGAGACTGCATTGCTTTGGAGGAGCTCATTGTCGATCAGTTGTATCAAGCACAAAGTAAGAAATTTGAATTTGTGAATAAATAGCTTGCATCGCACAATTGAGCATTGCTTGTATAAATAAATAGGTTGATAGAATTTGAATAGGTAGCAAGTGTAGAATTTTGAATATACATAATTTTGAATTATGTCTATATATATGCAATATTTATGCATATGCATAATTGATCATGCATATGCATATACATTATATATATGCATAAATGCATACTAATATCATAATGCATATGCATATGGATAATACATTATGTATATACATATGCATATATGTAATATAGATATATCTATATTACATATATGCATATGTATATACATAATGTATTATCCATATGCATATGCATTATGATATTAGTATGCATTTATGCATATATATAATGTATATGCATATATATAATGCATATGCATAATCGATCATGCATATACATATGGATAATACATTATGTATATACATATGCATATGCATATGCATATCCATATTACATATATATGCATATGCATATTGCATGCAATATGCATATGTACATATTGCATATATGCATATGCATACATATGGCATATGCTGCATAAAAATATGCATATGCATATGTTGCATATGCATTATGATATACATATGCATATGCATAAGCATATACATATACATATATATATTTGCATGAAAACCATTGATATACATTGAAAGGAGTCTTAAGTTAATAGGAATGAGCCCTTCTTTTGTAATAAGAATGAGAGTAATTGAAGAACAAAGTAACCATGCATCTATTTGAGTTGATTGCAAATGATCAAGGGTGTGTGCAATAAAACAAAAAATGCATGGTATACTATCACATCCCCAATTCTAACTTGTACAATTAAAAGAATGATACAAACTGAAATAGAATATTCATACATGTAAGAGTGATTGTAATTGAAGAACAAATTAACCATGCATCTTATTGAGTTGTTTGCAAATGATGAAGGGTGTGTGTGCAATGAAACAAAAGATGCATGTTATACTATCACATCCCCAATTTTAACTCTTACAAATCAAAGAATGATGCAAACTAAAACAACAAATTCATACATGTAAGAGTGAGTGTAATTGAAAAACGTACTAACCATGCATTTAATTGAGTTGATTGCAAGAAGTTCAAGGGTGTGTGTGCAATGAAACAGAAAATGCATGTTATTCTATCACATCCCTAATTCTAACTCTTACAAAACAAAGAATGATACAAACTGAAACAACTAATTCAAACATCTAAGATTGAGAGTAATTGGATAGTAATATTTGGAGCCATTTTCTGATACAACATCATGATTTTTAAGAATAACTCGAAACAACCAACTAATACAACATTATGATACTCATATATAACTTCAACTAGCATTATTATATAACTTAAAACAACATTATGATTCTACAAGTTGCATATTTATATTGACAATATTGGAACATTATCGTACACTCCATAGTTGAGGGTGCCATACACCTATCTTTTGGCCGAATGTATGTATGTATGTATGATTGGTTTCCATACATACATACATCATAGTAAAATAATGTATGTATGTATCCATAATATGTATGTATGTGTGTATACTTTACATACATACATACATATGGAAGTTCATACAAATGTATGTATGTGTATATGAACTCCCATATGTATGTATGTATAGTAGACACACATGCATGCATGCATACATACATATTAAATTATGTATGTGTGTGTGTATATGATACATACATAATATTATAATGTTTATTAATATATTAATTTGTTAAATATTATATTAATATGTTATTAATAATATTAAAATGTTATGTCAATTAAGGAACTAAATGATTATGAAATTGACCATAAAAATCCTATATATACATATGAACTATTCACAAGAATTCTACCATTCTGGCTGAGGCAATTCTTCTATGGACAGGGCTGAGAGGACGATGGGGGGCAAAAATTGTTGAGCGAGGAGTTCACAACAGTGGTGGAAACAACTAGCAAAACTATAGGTGCATGAAACCCTTTAACAGTCGAGTTGTTGAAACCCTTCAATGGTATGTATATGTATACACACAATCGGCCAAATGATAGGTACATGAAACCCTTAACAGACAATGCAGTATGGAAAAAGTGTTTAATAACTTTGAACACTACCACTATACATATACAGAAATGAAAAGAAAGGGCTATATTATGGCCGACTGAGTGTATATGTGTGTATACACACACATATATATGCATATATATATTTGTATACTCACATATACACATAGTTGGCCAAAATATAGGTGCAATATTGTTGCAAAATAACATTTGTTCATTATTTCTATATATATATACACACACAGAAGCGACCATGATAAAGCTACAATAAAGCTTCATAAAAGGAGCATATCATTACTTGTACACTGAAGTTATTTACACAAAAAAGGATTGCTTGAAAATATGAAAAAAATCTTGCTGTGCGTGCCTCACTTGCGTAACCAGAAAGTAAATGGTTTCCTTATGCCAAATATGGTGTTGATAAACACAGAAAGTTTGAGAAATGTATCACCAGTATTCGCCCATGGCCTCACCACCGTCCACGTCCATCCGAACCAGGACTGGTCCTGAATGCAACCGCTCCAAATGTAAATTGTTCTCATGAATGGAGTATTCAAGAAACTAAAGCAAGACTAAGTGAATGGTGTGCATGCCAAGGTGGTAGGCATTAAGACCATCGGCGGTAGGATGTGGGTAGTTAATGTGCATTAACTACCCATAAAATGAGCCAGTATTGGTGTGGCGCCAACCCATGAAGGGACCCTACACATGTCCAATATCAGTCGATGACAGATTTCAGCAATTTTTTGGCACTTTTTGAAAAACGCACTGTTAACATTGATAAATGTGTTTAAAAAATGCCAGGGAAAAAATGGGGGGGTGCCAACGTGATTGTCAAAGGACATAGCAAAAACTAATAATCCGACTCGCTCAACATCGCCCTACCCACCATCGGTCCCTCTCCCATATCTATTTATTCCAAGTGACCTGCCAATGCCAATGCTGACCGCAATGTCTATCCAACCCTCTGGATGCACATTTGACAGTATTTATTAATTAATTGAAATTCAGAATACTGTTGTATCCAGAGGGTTGGATAGACAATTCGATGGAGACCATCCCTGGTCTGTAAAGTCTGTGCATGCCGTATTAAAAAAAAATTGCAAATAATTTAAAACCAGGTCGTATAGGTACCTCTTTCTAGCGAATAATGAATAGCAATAATTGCTACAGGCATCTTGGAATTAAATAACTGCTGCAATTTGATGTTAATAGTTGGGATTGATTTCATGATCGATCAACATTTTTAATTATTTCTAGACCACTGATTCTACCTACAACTATGCGGTAGCTCAGTCTTCCTCATAAAAGGAAAGCCCATCGCCACAACAAATTAAGGCCAAATCATTGTAATAAACAGTTGTGCAGGCTGCTATGGCTGCTTGTTGGATTCATTGCTTGTACTATAATTTGAGCAAGTCAATAAATGGTTTGACACAAATGTTCCAGAATAATAAATGTTTTGGTTCAGAGAATCATAAGAATTAAAATATAAGTTGTTGTAAGTTTTAAAGTTTCGTATAGATTTGACTGCTCTGTCTTATTCAAATGTTCTTAAAACTGTCATGTTTAGACTCTTTTTATACTTTGTCTCACAAAGGTTTGGTTTGGTAGTGTATATCTTCACTCTATTTAAATATCATTTATTTTAATGGTTAAACATTTTATTCATAACAAAAAGTGGTAAATATTTGTCTTATTTTTATTGGTAAAAATTGACATTTAACTATAGAAGTGAATAATATTTAAGAATAGTCATAAGTTTTTCTCTCTTCAATAGTTTAGTGCATTGATTGTGCACATGCCTTAACATGGACTAATAAGTAACATCTCAACATTATTCCTAGAAAAATAACCTTGACATGCTTCAATACCATCCACTTTATTATTGAAGATGGACTTAGTCACATCACACAAGTATAATGAAAAATTAACCCCATACTAACTCACATCATGTAAGTCAATATCATTTTTTATGTCAGTTGTATACTCGTTGGCTTGTTTCTTTTGGGTGGCAGCCTTTTTCTTTTATAGTTGTTCATTCCTTTGTAATTAGCTTTGTTCAATTCAAAAAAAAAAATCAACATCATTTAATTGTTTATGTAGAAACAAAACACTGTATAGTGTAATTATGAAGAACTTAATTAATCTTCTTGGTTTATTGACCAATGGCTCTCCCTATAATAGTCTTTCTTGATTTGATTTCTTTGATGAAAAGTTCTTTATAACAAGTAGCAAAAACAATATAAATATAGTATCATTATCATAATTAAATATTATTGTAAATATATCTCATTTAATATTTAATATATTCAAGAAGTGCAAGAAAAATCACTTATAATTTGTTTAAAAATAATTAAAATTATATCTTATATAAGAAACTACTATAAATATAAACTCAATACTATGAATATGAATTCAAAATCTTTAGATAAGAATACAGAGAATACTTGACTTAATTTTGATAGATCATCACTATTTTATTTATAAACTCCTCAAAATAAGTTATTCTCATGAAGTTTATCACATAAAGTATGTTGTGAGATTATTTCTTTTATTTGCACAATATATTCATATTATGATTCCTAAAGGGAGAAACCTCTATTTCATAGGTTTTATAACTTAATCTTAAAATTATTCTTATTGGTAAATTACGTATCATTTTAAAATTTCTATTGGCTAAATTCCCTGGTTAAATCCTATTGGTTGGTTTACTTAGTAACTTCCTTTTTCTAATTTCCTAATCAGTTAAAATAAGAAAATAACTAATATTTCCAACTTAAGATAAATTAATTGTCTAAATAAACTTTAAAAACACAATGTATGCATGCGTAAATTTTCCCTACACTACATAGCTAGATAAGATTGTGTTTTACTCTACTACTACAATAAAATAATTCTATCTCTTTTAAGGGAGAGTCATATCTTTTTAAGAGAGAGTCGTATCTTTTTTAAATAATAATTTCACTTTTTAGAGTAAATGGTATCATTTTTAAAAGTGACTAATATCCTTATATGAAGATAAGGGGTAATAAAAGAAATACATATAATTTATAAAATAAGATTCATATCATTTTTTTAAAAAGAAAGTTATATTCTTTTAGTGAAGGATAATAAGATAGGTTAATAATAAAATGTTAGTTTTTTTCATTTTCCATGGTTCACTAGAGTTAGTAAATCTTAATATAGGCAATCTAAATTAATCAACATTAAATTATTGACTAGTTATAGTTTAGCAATTATATAACGATATGTAGGCTCATATTCCATAGGTGGGACAATGGTAAGAATCGAATGTATAGAATTAATTTATAGAGACTATCTTTTATCATAACCACTTGCATAGTGTTAATTGGTATATCCCATCTCATGTCTACAAAGATTAAGAGCTATGGGAAATCCTTCTCGACAAGAAATTTCAAGCTTTGGTGAAGTATTTGCATAACATTTTACCACAATTCTTTATTTTAATGAACATGGATAAATGCCAACATTTCTAGGTCATAAACATAGAATAATTCTCTATGTTTTTCGACTTGAAATTAATTTCCTAAGATTTCTTCATCATTCTCAAATTCCTAAAGTTGCTTTTTCAACATATTCTTTAATCATTCTTGCTTCATATTCATTAGTTATAGTGAATGCCTTATAGCATTAAGGAGGATTTAAATATGAATTTGTGCCCCACAATAATTTCAAATGCTTATATAACTCAAAGTTGAAGTCTAATTTTTTTCACCTCTAATTAACTCATTTTCAAAAAAAATATTATATCAACTAGGGCTTAAATTTGACGATTGACCCTACCTGTCAAGCAATTTTTTATGACAGTCATCTATTTGAAGTTGCCTTTCAAATATTAAAGCCTACCTATTTTAGAAATAATATATATAGACTAAATATATATATAAGAATAATTACATTATAGAAATTTTGACAGTTTATCTAAAATTTTAATTTATTCTACAGCTAAAATGACTAAATACGACCATATGGCCATCAAATTTAGGCCCTAATATTATCAACTATGCATATGTATACCATATTATACAAAATGTAAATGTTGTAGTCTCTTCTCTTGATGCAAGAAACCTAAAACAAGTTTTTGTATTTCCTTCTTTAATTATACATTACTATTATTGCTATGACCATGGACAATATGATGTTTAGAGGTGCATTTTGATGAAATAATTGGAGTTCTGACTTAGTGGGCTCCCCTTATCTATTAAAGATAGATATTATTTGCTAACCTTCTAGAAGGTAACATTAAACCTTGCAACCTTCAAAGCCCCAAATTAGAGATCCCCTTAATCTAACTCGTCATCACCTCCTTGGAATACATTTTTTAAGCATTTGATTAACTATTTTTTTCTTTTCTATTTATAATTATAATTAAAAAGAATAGTGTTCTTAATAAATAATTAAATTGTTATATTTGGTGGTTTAAATTGGGTTGACTTGAATTAATACTAAATGCATGGCCACTTCAAGAAATATGCCATTCTTATGACTGAGTTTCCAACTTTCCTAGGTCATTTCTAGATCTGGTAACAATATTTATGATGGAGTATGTTTTATTCTTATCTCCCTTTTGCTAACTTATCTAACAATCATATCATACTCATATGGTTCCAAGGATTATAGGACTATGGTAAGATGGTAGTGGAAAGGCCTAACATATACACAGAAAGGTCATAAATGGAAATCCTTCCATCACTAGAGCTATGAAAGTTGACGGACTAACTTCACTGATTATAAACCTAACATCTCTTATAAAATACTAAAGCTAAATGAGCCAAACTCTATCATGCTCTATGTTTAAACATTTATATATTGAAACTAACCTTAGAAATATACACTACTATAGACAACAATAGTAGATAAATCCTTGATAGTGTTGATGTTTTTTAAAAGATACAAGAAAACATCCAAAAACATATTTTTTTAATTATTTTTGCTATAACCATGGAGGATGTTTTTGATGTTTAGGAGAATCATCACCTCTAAAAGTAAGAGATGTCATATAATATGTATTATCATGCCTATAAGATATTGTCATACATAAAGGCTCCAATTTCATATAATTATCTTGTATATATGAAATTTAATTTGATAAAAACTTTGGATGAGTTGCATGACTAGGGGATTGATAGCATTTGATGTCAATTATTTGAATATTGTTATAATCAAGAAGCAATTTTATCATATGTATCATGGAGAAGAGAGGTCTATTAAGGGGAAATACTTGTAGCTATAAAGGTATGTCCAATTGGGTAAAGACGTCCAAGAAGATGAACTTTTTTGTTTTTTCACAACTATCTAAGGAGGTCAATATTTTCTATAAAAACTATAAATTTATTGGGTCTAAAAGCACCTACTTGTAATGGGTGGTTGTCGCCCTTATACACTATCTGGGGAGCAAGCTTGGAAATGATAGCTCACCCGCTACTTTATTTTTTTGGATCATTACTATATGTTTAGTAGGATTTAACTATATCTTTTCCTTGTAGAAACATGGAAAATTATACATACTTATATTTATGAAAATCCCATATGATCTCCATAATAAGATTATTAGATCATTTTTAAGTATATTCATAGCATATTATATGTTGAATTACTTATTTAATTATGGGCTTTTATTATTTTTGCACCAAAAATTAAATTTATTGATTAGTATATTACTAACTATGTTGGTAACCTTATTGATAGGACATATACCTCAATCTATCTTCAGAATATGGTGCAGCTGCTATCACATAGATGGAGTAATATTTAAACAACTATCTTCTATAACTCTTTAATCAAAAGTTGACTACAAAAGTCACTACAAAAGAATCAATGTGCTTAGGAGATTACTAGAAATGTTTTTCATCTAGGTGCTATTATAGGTCCCACTATATTATATGATAAAGCTATTTACTCTTACTCAAGTCTCCTATTTTTAGAAATAAATCACATTCAAAGTTCATGGGCACTTCCTTCAAATAAAATTCCTTCGATCCTAATATTATTCTTCAGTTCTATAAGACTAATTATCAAATGGTAGTTATACTGTGTCAAGAAGATCTAGACTAGGCTCTTGATGAGGTGTAAACAACCTCATTTTTATAACAAGCCATATAACCCTTGTAGTCTTGCCAATCACCATAACCATACCAATTTGTTTATTTTTAGAAGCAATATTTATCTATTTTTGATAAAATGATGTACAAATCTTTATTTTCCAATTGATTGAAATTAGCCACTAATGTTGACATTATTGCGTGTAGAGCTATATAATTATGTAGGGTTTCATGTATGGCCTAACAGAAGGAGTGGACTTCAAAGCAGCTGGAGTCAGAGTGCCAGAATTTGAGGGCACTAGAAATTTAGGCATACATAATAATAGACTTTGTTAGCAATTCTGTTATTTTCTATTGGGCATACTTAAGACTTTACGGCTCTACTCAAAGCCTTTAATGTATTTAATTTCATAGACATTCAATTATTTTTTAATTCTATTTTTCTTTAAAGACTTCTTCAATGGCATTTACCCGCCATCTGAAATTTAGGATTTTGGAGTAGTACAACTTATATATGTAGTTGCTCAAAACAAGGATATATGTTATGTTGTGTTATGAATCAAGACAATATCTTTTTGAAGTGATAATCTGTAGTTATGTTATGTGATCCTTTATGAATGAATATCGCCAGTTCTATTTGGAGTAATCTTTTCTGAGCAATGAAATAATATGAATGGAATTTACTTTGGAGTTGTTGAAGTACTGAATGTGATTTGAATTGATAGTAGGATCTCCCAAGAGCTGGCCACTCGAGGGATTATAGAATAGATAAGTATTTTTATTATTATGAATTGGTGTTGTTATTTCTATTTTGTGAATGTTCTATTTAGATTAATGTCACTTCGTGTCTATCTTTGTATTGTGTTCCTACAAGTTGCGGTATTTAAGTTTATGATCTTTGAAATACTGTTCGTTTAAAAATTTTGGAGCATTCACTTCAGTCATAAATTTGTCATTAGTTTAAAATTTCAAATATGTTTTCAGTTAATAGTTTGATGCCTTTATTCTTAAACTCATAGTTGAATGCAAGTGTTGATTCTTAGTTAGATTATATGCTTTCTAGATTAAGAATTTGAATGCTTTTTAGTTAAAGTTTCTATGCTTTCTAGTTTAGATTTTGTTTTAAGCTTCTCAAAAATTTAGAAAAATTGTTACTAAGTGAGATGGCCAGAAATACTCCCTATTGCATACAACCTTGGACACTACCCGGTCGACATAATTGACTTATTTTCAACAAAAGTGTTAGGACATTACGACAACCTGTTAGCTCCTAGTACTAAAAAAATTATATATGCAATGTAGCATTAAACTTTTGTGCAGTACTAAATTCTCTAGATTCAAATCAATGCTTGGCCATCAAGGGGGAGTGTGCATGCCAATAGCACCTCTAGATGTAAGACCCGAGGCATAAAATAAGACCTTAGGCATTTTAATTCATTGGGATGTAAGGAGTTTCCATTGAGGGGGAGAGAGTGTGTCTAATAATGGCAGCTCTATGTAAGACCTAAAAGACAAAAAGTAAGACATCTAGGCATTATATATGGAAACTCCTTGTATTATATGTAAGCCCTATGGGCATATTGAAAATTCTTCTCTTTGTAAATCTTCCACTTGTAAAAGTATTGTATTATGTAAGACCTACGGGCACTATGTAATGAACCTGGGGGGTTGGTTTGAGGAGCTTCAAGCTCCAATAGAAACATTATAAGACCTCTCTTAAACATCATAATTTAAAACACTAGGATTATAAATTGTGACAAGATGACTTTCATGTAGTCTGAAATACATGCTCTTCATTTTGGCATATATTTGTGTCTCATTTATCACTGTCAAAGAAGACCTACATTGCTCGGTTACTTGATTTTTTCTTTTATAGAAATTGAGATGTGATGCCCCTATTAACATTAAGGGGGAGTGCTAGAACATAATTTTATTAGGGGTCATACCATTATAACATTTATCTGTTGTTCTAAATAGGTTATTAAACCTTATGTTATAAAGCATATACCATTTAATAATTAATAATCTAATAATTATTAGATTATTAATTATTTACAAATGGTTGCTTTGAATGGGTGTGAGTAATACCCTTTCAAGTATTTTCCATCCCTTCTCCTATATATAAGGAGATTCTCTCTCATTTTAGAGATATATGAATTTGGAGTTTTATAGTGAATTATATCACTATGCACAGGAGTTATTATTGGCCTTGTGGAAGTATGTAATGGAGTATAACCCCAGATTCAGTCTATTTTTAATAGACTACTTTTTGTAAGTGTTTTAATAAAATGGTGCTTTTATTTTTATCTGAAAGGGTTTTCCCCATTAATATCTTGTGTAATGTGTTAAACTCATGATTGTATAATTCTCATTTATATTTATTTTATATTTTGCTCATAATGATTAGTATCCTAAGATGCTAATTTCTAACACATAGAAATAGTAAAAATTTGGAAATTGTAAGATCTTTCATATTTGATGTTATAACAAGGCAATTGATACTCTCATAAAGGGCCTAGGATTGTGATCTTGGTCAATTTGATCATGATGATAGAATCTGTGACATCTATGATGTGTAAGAAGGGTGTAAATAGTGTAAAAAGTGTAATATGTTTCACTCTTTTCCTATAAGCTTGATCATGGCTATAGGGTGTTGGATTTTTATTATGGCTCATGGTTTTGAGTCTTAGTTTTTTAAAACTAATATAAGGTTTTTAGTTTTCTATTTTCCTATATAGTGGAGGAATGGGATAGTGGATTCATATGGTCTTTTATAGGTACACTTATGTTGTCAAATTGTTGTTAGACTGGAGGAATAAATGGATTGTATGGATGTACTTATTTCTTTAATTAATAATACAAGCTTGGATCTCTTTGGTGGTAGAGTTTTTTCCCACAAGGGTTTCTCCACATACATCCAATTTCATGTGTCTAATTTTATGAGTTTATTGGTTTCCATATGCTTCTCCATTTTTTACTGTTAAAAAATTTAATAGCTTAATTAAATGATTTATCATATTTGAAATACTACATTGTTAATATTCTTATTGTGTCATTTATCTTTTATTTCAACATTTGGTATCAATGTTTGACTTGATCTAGAAGTGAGCATCTTTCTTGTAGTGTTTTGGGTTTTTTTGTGGTTATAGTGGGAGTATTGTTTTAGTGGTTTTATAGATTTGAATGTATTTAGAGAAGCCATAAAAACCACATCATGATCAAAGATTAAGAATTTTAATGAATCTCGATATGAGTTGTAGAAACTAAAAATAGAGGAACTCTAGGAGGAGAGATATCAACGGGGAATTGTGATGTACCATAATCTAAGACTACAAATGTTTCAAATGAAGATTGGAGAAAGATGGACAAAAAGACATAGGGAACCATATGATTGTGACTTGCGGATTATGTTCTCTTTTATGTCTCAAAGGAGCTACAACATTCAGTCTATGGAAGAGAATTGGAAAGATCTATCAAATAGAGAGTTTGGTAAATGCAATTTATTTAAAATAAAATTGTGTTCCTTAAAAATGAAAAAAAAGGAGACTCTATAGTTAAGCATTTAAATGCTTTTAGTCTCATTTTGAGTCAACTAGGTTATATGGATTTTAAGCTACAAGAGGAACATAAGTGTATTTTGTTACTTTTCTCTTTACCTCAATCTTAGGAAAATCTAATCATTATAATCTACTATAGATCCCAAAATAGATGCCCTTGTTGCCACTTTTCTTAGTGAGGAAATGAGGCAAAAATCCATGGACAAGGCTTCCAAGGATGCACTACATGTATGGGGTAGACCAAAGGAAAATGGTGGTAAAAAATGGGCTAAGGAGAGGTTTAAGTCACAAAGATCTAGTATAAAACCCTGGTAAGAGTAGAGTTAAATGTTGAGATTGTGGGAAGCAAGGCCATGTAAAGAAGGAATGTAGAAACAAGAAGAAGCATTTTGAAGATTCCTCTAATGATAAAAATTTTGATGATGAAAATGATGCTTTATAGATTATAGCTAACATTGCTAGTGATGACTCATGGAACTAATTGATTCGGGTGCCTCATATCGCATGACTCCTCATGTAGGGAGTGGTTCTCTTCATAAAGAACATATGATGTTAGTGAAGTGTTCCTTGGCAACACTAGTTTTCCTTAGATTATTGGTAAATGTTAGTGTATGTTTTTTATTTTCCTAGTAGGTTATTTATGTTCCTATTTCCTAGGTTTTTCCTGTACACTTCTAATTAAGCTTGGTTAGGATAATAATGTGAGTATTAGTGTGAGTGGGTGCAATGTGTTGGCATATTCCTTGGGATATACACTTGCCTATTTTAGGCTATTGTGGTGGACTCTTCCCAATGGTCATATGTGCCACCTCTCCCCTCTCTCATTTTCTATATATACTCACCTCCTAGCTAGTATTGTGTATTGATTGATGCAGCCATTTGTTTTTGCATTCTCCTAATGCTATTTTTTTATGATCATTTGCATTTCTCTCTTGGAGACCAACTATGTTTTGTTATTTTTATCTTTGTATAATTTACACAAATAGTTTATTATCTATTCATTGCACTATATTTTCTAGGCTATTCATCTTTTCAGATTCTAACATGGTATGAGAGCATTTCTAGTGCAAGAATAGATTTTAATTTTTTTATTGAGAGATTCAACGGGACTAATAAGATTTACTTGTAGTTTTCTTAAAAACCTAGTATGCTCTTCTCTTGCATCTTTAGATGATCTGGAGAATAAAAAAAGTTTGATGGAAAAGGATAACCTTTGTGGTTTCAAGCTTTTGTATTTCTAAAATCTGCGTGTTTGCAACATTTTGGTAAACCTGACAGTGTTTTTGATTATTCCATAGCATCCAAAAGGCTTGAGAAAGCTAGATTTGGCTTTCATTCCAACGAAACCAGAGATTAGAAGATCAATTTGCAATTAGGTTTTCTCAACATAAATCTAGAAAATAACTTTCATATAGGGCATTTTTAGGTCAGAAGGACCTCACCATTGAGTCCAGAAGGCCCAAAACCCCTATTTTGATATAAGTTTTGCCTAGTTTCAATATCGGGTGTTTTTGAGGCAATTTTTTTGCTAGGAGGGTTGTATGGCCCCCCATCACACAGACTGAGGTAATTTTTTTAAAAAAATCAATTTTTATTTTAAAGTTTCAAAGAGCATAGCACCTGCACTATAGTGCTTTAAGCGCTTAGTGTTGTTGTTAGTGCTTTAAGCACTTTGTAATTAAAAGGGGGCTTTGACCTTGTATTAAGGGCTCAACCATATTCAAAGCGTACATGCTCCTCTAAAACCACAACCTCCTACTAACCTGCTAGTGACCTTAGCGCAAACCGCTAGTGGACAAACTTAGCCACTGCACCCTCCTCCACCACCTAAGCAGCTAAACTAGAACTCCTTCACCCACACCTCTACCAATCCACCACCCCTACAGCCAACACCACCGGTGGCATTGCCCAAGCGCCACCAGGACCTGCTTTGTAAGCCAAATTGGGCATTTTTCAAACTTGCATAACTTTTTCTCATAGAGGTGAATTTTTACAAATAAATAGGTGATGGAAATCTAGAGATGAGCTCTTTCTAGCCAAGGTGATTTTGATTGTAATTTTTCTATTTTCCTTCAAATATTGTAGGTTGAAGCTGGTTGTTGCTTTTTTCGACAAGCCATAACTTGCACCCCGAATCTCTATTTTTTGCAAACAATAGACATTGGAAAGGTATTGGAGATCACTACACAACCATATAGTTTATTTTTCCAGATTTTGTAACAAGTCTAATTTGGATCAAAAGTCAAATTTTGTCCATTTTGGGCCTTGTGACTATTGTAATTTGGGAAAAGCATTTTAAGCACATTAAACTATAAAGTGCCAAAATTGTAATCTCTGGGGGGTGATTTCTAAGACTAGTGAAAAGGGGGGTGTACTTGTGCTCTCTTCTTTTCAACACTTCATTTCTACATTTTCTAGACTTTCTACATCATGGATCAAAGTACAATTCCTATTCTAACACCATACAACTATTTTGAGTGGAAATCACAAATGGTAATCTACTTAAGAAATGATGATTTACACAAAATAACTATGGGATTGGAACTTGAACCCACTTTTCTTGTAGAAAAACCTAAGTTATTTAACAAATGTGATGAAGCCTAGGGAACATTGTGCTTGTTTGTTTCTCCTGATTTACTTTTTCATATTGAATCTTTAAATTTTCCCAATGAAATATGGACTAATCTAGAAACTTTATCTGGGACACAAGATTCTATGAGAGGCCATCCGTTGGGGAATGAACTCATAAGTTTAAGTCCAAGCAATTTTAACACTATTCAGGATTCCTTCACAAAATTGAAATCACTAAGGTTGCAGTTGAAATAGTGTGGAATTCAAAAGAAAGATGAACAACCAATTCTTATTATTCTCTCCAAGATTAGTTCTAAATATTCAATATTTATTCTACCTTTTATGCTACTAAGAGTGCACTTGGAACTTAGTTCACCATGCCATCTTTGGATGATTTCACTATCTCTCTCAGAAGGGAGTAGGATAAGCTAATCCAAATAAGCACTCTAAAATCCTCTAAGTCACATGCCTTGGTTGTCAACCAAGGCACAAAAGAATAGAAAGGATAAACTACTAATGATAAGAAATAGAAAAATGGCAAGGCAAAGAAGGATAAAAAACCAACTACCTCAAAAGCATCTAACGAGACCTCATCTTCAAATGGAGAGAAGCCTAAGAAGGAGAAGGTCAAATGTGTCTATTGTAAAAGGCCTAGTCATGATGAACACAAATTTTTGAAGAAACAAATTCATTACTTGACACACATTCTTGAGAAGAATAATATTAGTGTTCCCAAGTCAGTAAGGTAGAGTTCACATGAGGGTTCTAACAAGGCAAAAGATAACAAGGGGAAAAGAAAGGTCAAAGCCCTCATAGTAGTTGCTTTACAACCATCTACTTGGGTTCTTGATTCAGGTGCTTCGCACTACATCTTCACACCAAATGGCTTCATCTAAGGATGAAATTGCATCTTTGGATCCTTGTAGGCCTTCTATTTTGATGGGTGATGACACTCCCATTGAGGTGTGTGGGAGAGGGTCTATTGATGTGGGGGATGACACATTTCATGATGATCTTTGTGTGACCTCATTATCAAATAATCTCCTATCAATTTATCAAATCACTCAAACAAGTTTGGGCAAGTCATGGGTTGAGTTCACTCCTAATTCAGAGGTGATTAGTGAGATGCACAATGGTTCTATAGTTGTAGTTTGGAGAGTAGATCATCAGTCTAGGCTCTATATATTTTCTCACTTTTTTCCTGACCATCCTTCATCTATTTTACTCAGTAAGTTATGGCATGAGCAATTTGGCCATCTTAACTTCCACTACTTGAAGTAGCTCAGCCAATAGAGCATGGTTATGGGGTTGCCTTCAATTCAATTTTCAAGTGGTGTTTTCTAGGGATGCATCCTTGGTAAGAATGCAAAAGAAGAGAAATTTGACAAAGTTAAGACATGGTGAGCTTCACATATACTAGAGTTAGTTCACAATGATTTGGTTGGTCCATTTCCTCATCCATCCTTCAACAAGGCTAGATATATCCTAACATTCATTAATGACTTTTATAGATATACTTGGGAATACTTTATCAAACAAAAGTTTGAGGTATTTGATCATTTTCAGGACTTCAAAACTTTTGTAGAGAAGCATTCAGAGAAATCCATCAAGGTTTTGTGCACTGGCAATGGTGGTGAGTATGTCAAGAGCAGTTTTGCACTTTAGAGGAGATTTATTTGTAACATTCAATTCCATATAGTCCTTGGTAGAATGGTGTCATAGAATGCAAGAATAGGTCCTTGAAGGAAATGGAAAACTATATGATTCACTCTAGATCTCTTGTACCACAATATTGGGTAGAGGCCATTAACTATGCTTATTATATCCAGAACTGAGTTCCTCATCAATCCTTGAAGGGAGTCACTCCTTTTGAATCTTGGAGTGGTTGAAAACCATCAGTTAAGCACTTTAAAGTTTTTGGTTCTCCCACATGGGCCCACATTCCTATAGAGAAACATAAGGCCATGGATCTATAAAGTAGGCCTTGCATATTTTTAGACTATCATGATGGTGTGAAGGGTTATTGGTTGCTCCACCCTACTTCAAATGAGTTGTTCATCAAGAGGAGTGTTCATTTTGAGGAGGGCTCTTCAAACTCCACTCTTGTCACTTCTCCACCTCCTTCTACATTGGCATTGGAGTCACTTGGGCTACATGATAGATCTTCAGAGTATTCAGATCCACCTGAGTAGATTCCTAATCATGAGGAGTCTTCTTCATCTACTTTTGATACCAAAAGAGATTATGAGGATTCACCTCCTTCCTCTCCTATTCATCATTCAAAAGATGATGATTCTTCTCCATAATCTCTGACTTCAAGTCTACTTTGGGCTCAATACACATTGCAGTCAGCAAGTGATTAGGTTAGGGATCCATCAGACTCCAAGTAGACTCATTCACAGTTTTAGGGTTCTCCACATGTCTTTGTTGATACTGCCTCTAACCCATAGTCCTTTTGAGAGGATTTTGGTATTCATAAGTGGGATACAACTATGTAGGAGGAGTATAGTTCCTTTATGAGGAACCACACTTGGGATCTAATCCCTCTTCCTAAGGGAAGAAAACTTGTTCTATGAAAGTGGACCTATTGGACAAAATTCATAGTAGATGGGTCAGTGGATAAACATAGGACATGGTTAGCTGCAAATGGATTTTCCCTAGTTCTTGGTGTTGATTACTCTAAGACCATTGCACCTGTAGAAAAGATGAATTACATCAAAACTCACCTTTACCATCTCTACAACACATCGATGGGAGGTTCACCAGATGGATGTGAAGAGTGTCTTTATTCACAAAGACCTTGAGGAGGAGATATACATGGAGTAGCCACAAAGTTTTGTCCAAGACTCTTCTTTAGTTTGCAAACTCCAAAAATCTATCTATGCTTGAAACAAGCCCCTTGGGCTTGGTATGCCAAGATGGATTCCTTCCTTCTCACAAGGTGCTGCCACAATAATGGGTTACACTTTCTAGGACATCCTGATTTTTGCTAAAATCACATATTTTTAGAGAATATAATGATTTAAGCCTTGAAAGGTTCCATTTAAAGGATTTTAATTGAAGAGGGTTTGATCAAACCTCCTTAGATTCAAACCCCCTTGGATAGAAACCCGCTAGTTTTAAACCATACCTATAATGGAGTCTCCTCTACACCTATCAAAATGCTGATAAAAAACTACTTTTGATTTACCTTTTCGGGGATCAAATGAATTCATTTAAAATGTATGTTTTGTAAGTATGTAATCCTTATTATAAACTTCCCAAAAAGTATAATTTTAAATATATTTAATTTGATTATTATAATTATTTTTTATTTCTTGTGAATGTAGGTTTTTCACCGAACATCAAGTTCTCCATTCTACACACATGGAAAATTAGTAAATTAGTGAAAAAAAATCTAAAAAATATATATGCCCTAGGTATTTATGTCCTTGTTTCAACAAAAAAAGAAAAATTGATTTTTGATACATACAGAAAAAGTTATGTTTTACGGAATACACCTATGTCTCAATTATAATTGGTTTGACTTCAAAACTTAATTAAAAAAAATATTCAACAAAACATTATGAAACCAAATACATGCCCTATATATTGGTGTTACCAATCTAAATTCAAAAGAATCAGGAGTTTATCCTTTGTAGAAAAAAAGTTATGTGCTACGGAATACACATCACTTTAAAAAAATGTTGTTTACTAAAAAATTAGTTATCAAAGGAGACACAAAAAAATTTACAATTTAACTCTAATTTAAAAATATATATATATTTAGAATCTACAAATAAAATCTCACAAATCACCAGTTCACATCATCTTCAAATTCCTAACGGTTTAGCGGCTATAGGTGTCAGAAAGTGAAGATTTAGTTCAAAATGTTGATTTCAATGTCAAGTTTGGCCAAAAAGTGTAACCCATTATTGTGGGATGACCTCACACTTGGGTTCTCTCGATGCCATTTTGATTTGAACATTTATATTTTACAGTAGGATGATTCACCCCTCTTTTTGGTTCTTTATGTTGATGACTTATTGATCATAGGGAGTTCTTCATCCACCATTGTGGTAGTGAAAATTGTCCTTCATGATAGGTTTTTGATGATTGATTTGGGCTTGTTGCATTACTTTCTTGGGATTGAGATCTTCCAGTCTACTTTTGGGGACACCATCACATAGTCCAAGTATGCTCTAGATTTTCTTTCAAGGTTTCATATGGCTTAATGTAAGCCTGCTCTGACTCCCTTCTTTCTAGAGTCAAACTTGAGACTCAGTTTTCTTCACCTTTCATTGATGGCACTTTGTACTAATAGCTTGTTGGGAGTCTCATCTTTCTGAATCATATGAGACCCAACATTTCATATGTTGTAGGCATGGTCTCTTGATTCATGCAGGAGCCCCATGAGATGCGTTGGAAAGTAGCTAAGTAGATTCTTCACTACATTCAGGGTACTCACAATTTTTGGTTTCACTACACGGAAGGCATTGATCTTGACTTGGTGGGCTTCATAGATTCAAATTGGGTAGGTGATCCTTGGGATCTCAAGTCTACTTCAAGTTACAACTTCTCACTTGGTTTAGGTCTTGTTTGTTGGTTGAGAAAAAAGTAGTCTGCTATTGCTCTATCTTCTACTAAGGCTGAGTATCAGGGGGTTGTGAATGTCGCCACTAAGGCTATTTAGCTTCAAAATCTTCTCACTAAGTTTGGTATCCAATTTAGATAACCATCAGTCATATTTTGTGACAACCATAGTGCTATCTGAATCTCATGGAACTCAGTCCATCATCAACGGACCAAACATATTGAGGTCCATATGAACTACATTCGGGAGCTTATTCATGGATGCATCATCGATCTTTGCTATTGCCTGAATTTCAAGAAAGTAGCCGATATCCTCTCCAAACCCTTTAAAGAAAGAAAGTATCTTCATCTGTGAGCTTTATTGGGGGTACAAAAGGCTTCATATTCTGGAGGGCTAACTAGTCCTTCCTTACACTCAAAGTCCCAACTCTCTCTTCTTTGGGGGGATAGATTACTTAGGATAATCATGTGAGTATTAGTGTCAATGGGTGCAATGTGTCGGCATCTTCCTTGGGAGTTACACTTGCCTATTTTAGGCTATTGTGGTGGACTCTTCCCATTGGTCATATTTTACACCTTTCCACTCTCTCATTTTCTATATATACTCACCTCCTAACTAGTCTTGTGTATTGATTCATGTAGCCATTTGCTTTTGCATTCTCCTAATTTTATTTTTCTTTATGAGAATTTGCATTTCTCTCTTGGATGCTAACGTTGTTTTGTTATTTTGATCTTTGTATCATTTACATATACAATTTATTATCCATTTGTTGCACTATATTTTCTGGGTTATTTATCTTTTTTGGATTCTAGTAGCAAAGGGAAAGTAAAACTTGTGTTTAGTGATGGGAGAGTAAAATTTTTCATAGATGTATTGCACATTCTAGGATTAGCATGAAATTTTCTTTTAGTTTCTAAAATTAATGATGTTGGAATGCATGTCATGTTTGATAAGAGTGGTTATAGGTTGGCTAGAGGGAATTTGGGGCTAGATAAAGGATTTTGATGTGGTACTTTGTTCAAGCTTGATGCATCTACTTATTGTAACTCAATCTATGTAACTGAAAAACTTAGATTCATGTATATTGTAACACCACAAGATGGACCACGTTGGTGAAAAAAGGCATAAGACCTTAGTTAATAAAGATGTGGTGGATGGTTTGTTTATAAGTACTAAAATTACGTCAAGCCTACATGGCAGTCTAATGATGATAAAAAGATCTTAATTGTGACTACACAAGTGTGAATTACACTCCTCTTAATAGTTTTACTCTTGGTGACATCTCCTTTGTGTTTTTCCTCTCCGTGACCATCTTTTTCAACCCCCAAATTGACTTTCCCTGCCTAGTGCCCCCTTTGTTTTGCCTACTTAGGGTCATTCCTTTTGAACTTTAGGGTCACCCGTAGTGTCTTTGGGTCACTCGAGTGACCCTAACTAGAAAAATGGGTCACCTTGGTCCTAAAAGGGACAACCTTGTGGTTTTTAAATGCATGAAATGACTCATTTTTTTAGCTTTTCTCCCTAATTTTTAGCCTATTTTAACTCCCATTTTTTCATGCTAACTCATGCTTTTCCTCACTTTATTTCTATTGTGAATTCATGATCAAATATTTTCTCTTTTAAATTATTTCTATTTTCTCTTTGAGTTCACTTTAGTTTTCTTTTGGTGTTCTCAAGTTTTCTTCTAGTTTTCTTCTTATCTCTTCGGCTATTCATGGAATTGTTTCCATTTTTTCTCGAGTTAACTACTTCTTTTGATCTTATCTCTTCTTCTCCTCCCTCCTATTTCTACCTATAAATATTCCTCACCTCTACATTGTTTAACATCACTTCTCATTCTCACAAACTTCTTCACAAGCTTTTTCACAGGCCTTCGAGCCTCTTAGTTTATTTCTTCAATTTTAGTTTTTGCAAAGCTTCAAAGCTTTCCCTTAGGAGCTTGTTTGAATGTATTCTTGCCTTACCCAATCTTATTCATATCACCCCCTTTAGTTTTTTGTGCTCATATAAGGATCAAGCCTTCCTTTTTATTTTAAATTTTTTATTTCTTCTAGGTCACTTTTCATTCTCTTACGTCCCCATTTTTATCCATGTAAAGAGGAGAACCCCATTGCTAAAGAGGAGGAGATGATTACCATAGGACCTCTAAGGACATAGCCTAGCACTAACACTCATTATTATAGTTTCTTTATTAATTTTTTAGTAATTAGTTCACATTTTGTTCTTGAGGAAGTAAAATGTTGTTTTGTCTTTCTCTTGGTAGGATTTAGAGTTAACATAGAGTTATTTACTTTTCTTAGAATGAATTGATTGTTTTTCTTAGAGTAGTTACAAATTTAGATTAAAAGTTTTAAAACTTGGAAAAACATAGTTATATTGCATTAGGAAAAATCATATAGAATTGCATTCAGATTCCCCTTTTCATAGTAATTAGATCATCTTTAAAATTTGGCAAAAGAAAAGATTGCATTCATTTTGTCTTAATTGCATTAGAAATTCATTTCAAAATTTTAATCATTTCAAACATTCAAGCCCTCAATTTCATCACAAGACATAAAATGTCAACTTTCATTTGAAAACAAACATTGAAGAAGCCCTTGGTTTCGTCATGAGGCATAGAAATCCAACAACATTTTCAACATTCAAATCAAAGATAATAAAACATCAAGGAAACCCTTAGACTCTTCATGAGGTATACAAATTCAACATTCAACATTCATACAACACAACTCCTCCACTTGCACCCATGATGCTCTTCTTCCACATGAAGAGGGTAATCATCCCAATCACCCCCACATAGTTGGCTTTCCTTGGAAAGGTAGGAGTGATTTAGATGATGCCTTTAGCAAGGGTATAGTGCATGTGTTATCTAGAGTTTGACTCACTCACGTTATGTTTGAGTCACATTCTAATTATCACATTGTTTGGTTATTCGATAGATCTTGATTTTATGAGCATTGTGTGTTTGGTAAATAGATAAAATTCTAGTAGCAATAGAGCAAAGAGATTATTAGAGGTTATTCATATTGATATTTTGAGTCCTATAGATGTTTCTTCAATTGAAAATCTCATTGTTATCTTTCCTTTATTGATGAATACTCACATTATACTTGGATTTATTTTTGAGAGATAAATCTAAAGTTTTTAGCAAGTTCAAAGATTTTAAGGTTCTTGTTGAAAATCAAATCGGTCAAAAAATGAAAGTATTATGATTAGACATTCAAGGGCAATATGATTCTAGAGAATTTGATTATTTATGTAGAAACGAAGGTATTGCGAGGCAAAAAAATAACTCTATATACACCACAACAAAATGGCACTACAAAGAGGATGAACATGACATTAATGGAAAGAGATAGAAGCATGTTAAGTAATACTCAATTGAATTAGTAATTTTCGGCTAACGTTGTAAGTACTACTTTTTATTTAATTAATAGATCTCTTTTTTCTACTTTGGTTGATAAACAACTATATAAAGTGTGGACAGGTCATAAACCCTCTATTTCACACATTAGAGTTTTTAGTTGTGAGGCTTTTGTTCATGTGCCTACAGAAAAATGCTCTAAGTTGGATTTCAAGGCTAACAAATATATTTTTGTTGGTTATGGTGATAATGTTAAGGGTTAAAAGATTTGGAATCTTTTAATATTGAAAATGATATATTCTAGAGACATGATTTTCAAGGAACTTAAAGTAAAGTTTGATTAGGTACAACCAAAAGAAAAGGAAAAGAAAATCCCGCATTTTGAAACCAAAATAGAGAAGCATGAAGATACATATGTGGAAGAACTATGGGTAGGACATGAGGATATAGAGGAAGAAGGTTCAAATTTAGAGAGTTCAGAGGAAGCAAATGAGGAACTTCTTATTACACCCTTTAGAAGGTCCACGAGGCAACACAAAAATATTAATGGGTATAGCCCACTAGATTTTTGTTGTGCATTTATTTTATCTTGTATCGATGATGAACCTAGATCTATAAAATAATATCTTTCTTCAAAGGAGCATGAGTCTTAAATTGAGGCCATGGAGAATGACATGATAGCCTTAGACAAGTCTGAGACTTGGGATCTAATTGAGCCAGACCCAAGGGCAAGAAACCCATTAGTTGCATGTGGGTATTTAAGAAGAAATTTAGTATTGGTGGACAATTAGAAAGGTATATGGCAAGACTAGTGAAAAAATGTTACTCCTAAGTTGAGGTAATTGATTTCAGTGAAATTTTCTCTTTAGTTGTAAAACTAATTTCTATCAGATTCCTACTTTATATTGTTGTTTCTTATGATCTAGAATTTGAGAAAATAAATGTTAAAACTACTTTATTGTATAAATATCTTAAGGAAGAAATATATATGAAACAACTTGAGAGTTTTGTGGTAAGAGAGAAGGAAAGCTTGGTTTGTAGGTTGAAACAATCATTGCATGATCTAAATTAGTCACCTCAGATATGGTATTAGAATTTTGATGCTTTCACATTAAAACTTGGGTTTGATTGGAATGAATGTAATCATTGTGTTTATTTTAAATTAATTGATGATTAGTTTCTAATCGTTGTCATATATGTTGATGACCTGTTCTTTGGAAATAGTAGGGGTATCATTAGAGAGCTCAAAACTCAGTTGTATGGTGCCTTTGACATGAAGGATTTGGGGATACAATATACATTTTGGGTATAGAGATCAACAAGGGTCGCATTGGCAGTCCCCCCTGACATAGATTAGATCAAACTTAACTTTGACAGGGCTTCTAAAGGAAATCTTGGTCAAGCAGGAGGGGGTGGTCTCTTAAGGGACAGTAAAGGTCAAGTGGTGGAAGCTTATGTAGAGAACTTGGGAGTTCAGACATGTAATTTTGTGGAAGCCAACACGACTTTTCAAGGTATAAAAATGGCAATAGACAAAGGCATAAAGAACCTAATAGTGGAGGGCGACTTCAAAAATATCCCCAATATGCTTCAATCTAAAGCCAAACCTTGCTGGCCCTTTAAAGACCTAATTGAAATAAGTAAAAGCTGGTTGTCAACCTTGGAGAAGGTGGATATACATCATATTTACAGGGAAGGGAATGGGCTTGTTGATGCCCTAGCCAACCTAGGCACAAAGTCAAAAACATAATATATTGGAATGAAGGGGAGAACATCATGGACCATATCAAATCCATTATTAGTAATGAAGGATATAAATCCACTTAAGGTTTTGAGTACCTCTGGTAAGGAAAGGACCTCTCACACGAGGGAGGTTATTCAAAGGATTGGGAATAATAATGCTAAGTTAAGTCTCGACCTCAACACTTATCTGTCACATCACATATTATTACTCCCTATTATTAAGGTTAGCTATCATGTGGTGTTTGAACTGTTGCTTTTGAGCTATCCGCCATGGGAGGAGACTTGCTGCAAACAGAGCCAAGCGACCATGATAGTTTCAAGAATGATTCCAAGATTTGGGAGATTCTGGAAAGAGGCAACTTCACCCCTTATATCATGGCTATGAATGATTTTGACACTCTCCTCTCTAGAGAGTTTGCCATCTTGTGAAAATCCAAAGTTATTTATGTTAGAGGTATATCTTTTAGGGTGACTAAAGAGCTCATAGCAGAGGTCACTAATCCGAAAATGGAGGGAACTCACCTTCCCAAGAAGGTGAAGGGTATTACTAGGAAGACATGAAAAGGTTCCTACAAGAGGGTGAGAAAGTGAATAGATTGCAGAACGGTTACTACTGGGATGACCTACTTGGAGAGTGGAAGAGGGTTGCAGAGGTGATTGTGAGATATGTCACTCTTGATGACTACTTCAAAAGATTTCACGCATACCTATTTCCATAGCTAAATCCTTTTTGTCATGATATTCTAGTCAATTTTCTGTACTGGTTATTTACTTCCCTAGAGGACTTTATCCAAAAGGTCCTGGTCAGGGATAAAACCCTCTCATTGCACCAGGGATTGATTTATACTATATACAAAAGTGAGTTGTCTCTTATCCCTGCCCTTGCTTTTAAGCCAAGGATCTACAATCCCTCGTTGGTTGAGAAAGTGCCTAAAGAACCCAGTAGTAAGAAAACCCAAGCTACTAAACCCATTACCTCTGCTAAAACCCCTGTTAGAGCAGTCGAGACTACTCCTGTTAAGGTCTCTAAAGAAACTCCAACCCTAGCCCAGACTAGCAAGAAGAAGAAGAAGATAACCTACTCCCTAAGTCTAGCCATGAGAAGGATACTTCCAATGCTCCCAGTAAAGGCAAGAAGAAGATTTAGGTGGATTCCCCTATCTAGGGAGGGAAGGATAAAGGTAAAAGTAAAGAGTGGGGTGATTCCCCAGATGTTGTTGAATTGCCCCACACTAATAGAATGGAAAAATTCAAGGGAAAAAGAAAATTTCTAGAAACTATTAACAAACATAGTACCAAACCCAAGGCTCAGGACATTCCCCCTAAGGAGGTTTAATTCACCCATCCCCCTAGAGCCCCCATGTGACTAATCCCAACACTGAGAAGAATGACTGTAAGTCTTTCCAGTAGTTGGTGGACAAGGTGGCAACTTTATACCAAGATTTGGACCTTCAGAATCAAGTCCTCAAGTGGCAGTTCGCCCAAATGCATCATGTGAAAAGAAAAATTTAGAATCTCAAGGTAGTCATGCAACTAGAAACTTCTGAGCGGATGAAGGAAAATGAGGACGAATTGTGGCAGGAGGTCAAGAACCTAGCCAAGATGTTTGATAAATGGGAAAGCATGGAAGAGGAATTAAACAAGATAAAGATAAACTAGGAGAGCATAAAGAAAAATATGGAGGAAATAGTGGCCTTCAACAAAGAAATAGTTAAGGACTCTGCCACAACACTGTATGTGTTTCAAGTAGAAATGGAAAAAAGGAAGGCAACTAGAGAAGGACAAACAGGGACAACTTCTGGTAACAAAATGTTGTAGACTACTACCAGTCCCGCTAACGCAACTAGGGCAAAAAGCAGACACAACAAAGGCAAGGACATAAGCAAAGACTCCTCAGATGATCAGGACAAGAAGGTACAAGAGAGATCTTTTGAAGATAAGCTAGAACTTCTGAATAAGGAATGGTAGGCCATCAGTGTCCTTAAAAATCTATCTAAGCAATAGGTTTCAATTACTGGTTTGATGTTGGCCTTTCTGGTAGCTGATGGTTCTATCTTCATTGTCTACTTTTAGTATATTTTTCTGTGTTTCATTTTACTCCTTGTGAAACTCGTACTATTTGCCTTTTTGGCTTTATGTAATGGGTTCAAGCCCTTCCTGGTTATCTAATTCAAAACAAGGATTAGGTTGGCAGAAAGCTTTGGCTTAGTCAAAGTAAGTATATTCAAACCATTTTACAATGGTTTTCCATGTAGGAATATAAGATAGTAAGAATTTGTTTATCTTTCAATAGTATGTTATCATTGGATTAATGTCCTAAGTTGGATGATGATTTAGAGGATATGTTTAATGTTCTATATGTTATTGTTGTAGGTAGCTTGATGTATGCTATAGTCTATACAAGACTAGATATTACCCAAGTAGTGGGAGTTCATATCAGGTTTATATCTAGCCCTAGTAAAGAGCATTGGACTTATGTGACAAGGGTTTTTAGATATGTGCGAAGGACTTTTGGTTATTGTATTTTATATCATAGGACTATTGATGTGGGAAAGTTACCTGATATATAGGGCTTTATTAATTCAAACATGGCTAGTGATTTTGGATAGTAGGAGGTCCATGAGTAGTTATATGTTCAATTTGTTTAGATGAGCTATCAATTAAATAAGGATGCCCTACAATTGCATTGTCCACTGTAGAAGAATAGTACATGGTTGTGACACATGCCTATAAGGAGGCAGTGTAGTTACAAATATTTTGTTTAGCTATTAGCTTTGAATGCCAACAAGTTAGGATTAAATGTGATAGTCAAAGTGTTACCTATTTGGTAAAGGACTTAATGTACCATGCTCATATGAAGCATATTGATGTTTAGTATCACTTTGTTCATGAGATGGTTGAGGGTGGCAAAGTTGTGAAATAAAATTTTGACATGTTAGTTAATGTTGCAAATTCTCTCACTAATCCAATGAGCACAAAGAAATTTAGTTGGTGTAGAGAGGCCATGGACCTTGCCTATTCTAGGAATAGTTTTTTTTAATTTCCCTTATGTTTGCAATGCAAATGTCAAGTAGGAGAATGCTAGGATTATGTGTACTATTCACCTTGCAAATTCTAAGTGTTGTAAATTACATTTCATTATGTAGATGCTAAATAATTTCTAGTCTCCAAACATCTTGGACTGGGGAAAAGATGGCTGCCCTTGTGTGGGACGAGGCTATAAATATTATTTATTTATTCTCTAAGATAATTAATTATTGTGTAAGAAGACATTAAATGGGGAGGTTACATAAAATGGTGAAAATTGAGAGTTGTAAGAAGGTATTCTATATTTGGTGCTATGACAAGGCAATCAATGACCTCATGGAAAGCCTAGGATTGGGATCTTGGTCAATTTGACCATTATGATAGAATTTGACATTCATGATGTAGTGTCCTTACTATGTCTAGTAAACTTGGTGACAATCACACAATTCAGAGGAAAAACTTGACTGAACAGTCCACTTGGACCTTTGGAAAGACCTTCATTGAATTATCGACCAGGGCTAGTAAGCTTGTGATGGCACTTGCATTATATGTGCTTTCAAAGATTCAGACTACCTAACTCATCCTAATACAGTGTTACACTTGCTAGGAAATCTCAAAAATGTATAATAGTAAGGAAAGTAATGTTGGTACTATTGCTACGTGTACATACAATAAAAGATAACTAATTTATGTCAAGGAATGAATGCTTACAGGTTAACTTAATATTGATAATCTACCATACACTCTACACTCTGGAGTACAACAAGTTGAAGCAAACTAGAATAACTCAAGAATCTATTTGATCATGCATTTATGAAATAATTGTTACAAAAATGATAACATGTAGAAAATGAAGTGAGGGATAGTTACCTTGAGTGGCCCTTGCTCAAGTGACTGTCTCCACTGATCTAACTCAAAACCAGTTTCTTAGATTGATAGAATCATACTAATTCAAATCATTCATTGCACAATCTTTACAAAATCACATGAGATTCTACTGGAAGATTTTATTCATGAACTCATCATCAGATAAACATTGTCTATGTAACTAACTGGAAAAAGATCTAGTAACTATATTTGTAAATTGAACAAAAACTAACTTCAAAACTTAAACTACCTCAACCACCGAGTCATACATATAGGCACGGGGGAGTTTATTGGAACAATGTCTCTTAACTGAAATCATAAATCACCACTCTCTGCATACATGAGTGTGATAAATGCTAATTAACTAATAACTGAAAAAGAAAGAAAGAAGAGTCCAAATGAAATTGAGACTCTTTCTACAACAGAACTAGAATGTGGACTAGTTGAATCAGTCATGTTAGACTCCTATATACAATATAATTCTTTTCTTTCAATCATCTTTATTAATTTTCATCACAATGCGTAACCATCTTCATCAAGTTCCTCCATGTTGTAGTTGTTGCTCTTAGTTTATTTTGGAACCTCCCCTGCTCTACTGTTTGGGAACTCTTGGGCCGCGGACTGCACCTTACAGTTGATGCAGGCTACAGTCCATCTCCTCCAGCTGCAAGAGTTAGTTCACAAAATATGCACACAATACTAACAACCATAGTCAAGCACATATATCCTTTACAATCCATACATTCCCACACATAATCATGTAATATCCATCATATTATAACCATATTTCCATATACTTAATAATCAGGTTCAGGTTTGCATAATGAACATAAGAGATAGAATAATATAGGAATATGTAGAAGATAATGTCTGAGAATGTCTATGAACTTGGATAAAACCATAAGAAAACTAGATAATAACTAGACTCATCACATGACACATGAGAAGGGTGTAGGATGTGTAAGTGGTGTAAGATGAGTTACATACTATTCCTAGAGGCTAAACCATGACTACAGGGGCATTAGATTTTTATATGGATCATGGTTTCAGGAAAATATTTATGGTTTCTAGTTTTCTATTTTCCTATATATTGGAGTCATGGGATAATGGATTCATATGGTATTTTGTAGGTACACTTATGCTATCAAATTAACATCAGACTGGGGGGAATAAGAGGAGTGTATTGGTGCACTTCTTTCCTTTAGGATTGATATAAGCTTGGGTCTCTTCAGTGGCAAATTTTTTCCCACAAGGGTTTCTTTATGTGCATCTAGTTTTATGAGTATAATTTTATGAGTTTGTTTATTTCTATTTGCTTCTCTATTGTTTCATTGTGAATTTTTATTGGCTTAATCACATGCTTTATCACATTTAATACACTGCATTACTAATATTCTCATTGTGCCATTTACCTTGTATTTTAACAAAAATAACTTGATGGTTTTGTGGTAAAATAAAAATAAATTTTGGTTTGTAGGTTGAAGTAGTATTTATATGATTTGAAATAGTCACCTTGAATTTGGTATCCAAATTTCTATGCTTACACATTACAACTTGGGTTTGTAAAAAGTGATACCAATCATTGTGTTTATTTTGAATTGATTGATGATTAGTTACTAATCATTGTCTTGTATGTTGATGACATGTTTATTGAGGACAACAAAGGTATGATTAAGGAAATCAAAACTCAAATTTCCAATGCATTTGATATGAAGTATTTAGGGGTTACAAAATATATGTTGAGGATGGAAATTAGAAGAGATCAGATTCACAAAAATCTTTGGTTCAGTTAGAGTAAATATATTGAGACTATTTTAGAGCAATTTGTTATGTAGGACTATAAGACAATGATTATTCCTTTAATTGTTAGTATTAAGTTATATTTGGATTAGTTTCCTAAGCTAGACGATGATTTTAAGGGTATGTATAATGCTCACCATGCTAGTGTTGTAGGTAGCTTGATGTATGCAATGGTATGTACTAGACTAGATATTGCCTAAGTAGTGGGAGTTCTAAACAAGTTTATGTCTAAACCTAAAAGAGAACATTTGAACTATGTTAAGAGGGTGTTTAGATATTTGTGAGAAACTTTTGATTTCTATTTACGTTATCATGGGACTAATTATATGGGCAAGATATTAGACATACATGACTTTGTTGATTCAAATTGGGCTGGGGATTTGGATAAGAGGTCCATGAGTTATTATGTGTTCATTTTGTTTAGAGGTTCAGTTAGCTAGACGAGTAAAAGGTAAACCATGATTACACTATCCACTATAGAAATAGAGTATATGGCTACTACACATGCCTATAAAGAGGTAGTATTGTTATAAAGGTTGTGTTTAAGTAGTCAAATTTTGTTTATAGGATGGTGAGCATTAGTTGTGATAGTTAGAGTGGTATCTATTTAATAAAGAAACCCACGTACCATGCTCATACTAAGCATATAGTTGTTTAGTATCACTTTGTTCATGAGATGGTTTATGATAGTAAGTTCATGATACATAAGGTGGATACTTTGAATAATGTTTTAGATTCTCTTACGAAACCAATGAGAAAAGATAAGTTTTATTGGTGCAAGGAGGCTATGGGCCTTGCCTCCTCTCACATTTAATTCATTTTATCTTTCTTATTATGTCATTGAAATGTAAATATCAAGTTGGATAATGTTAGGGTTAGTGTACTATTCATTTTCAATCCTATATTTAGTGTTGTTTTCTCCAAATACCTTCCAAAGGGTATAAATTTTGATCTAGAGCTCTAATTTCAGTATTTTTTAAAAATTGAAGACCTTGATGAGGTGGACACACCAAAACTATCAAAGATCAATGCTTGGAAATCATTAAATTCCTCAAAAACCATTCAAAAAGTGAGAAAAACAAAAAGGGTAAGAAGTGAAAACCCTTAACAAGGCTAGATCTTTGGGAGCTAAAAATGAAGATTTAAAGATACTTGGGGTATTATTGTAAAGGTATTAAATAAGGAAATTATGGTAAGAGGTCAACAATGAGAGTTCATTAGGAAGAGTGGAGCATCTTGTCATTATTGGTGGGGCCCTCAGTAGTATTAAATTGCTTTCAAAATGTGCCCAAAATAACTGGATATGTAGTTGGTATATGGTAAGGGACTTGACTTTAGACAAAATTATGTCATTTGTCAATATGTCTATGTATTAAAGCATTCTCCTCGAAATGGGCCCAAAAATAAATGGGACATGACATGGGATGCAAATTTTGCCATTGCATTTTCCCCCAATTTGAAGTGTGTATGAATCCTAGAATGATCATGCATCTAAAAGTTTGTATCACTCACAAACATGCATGTAAAGTAAATATCCATACATCAAAGAATATTGTCAAGGGTCCATAGAAAGTGATGGACCCTATAAGGTATGATCATCTAAGTTTACATTCTATGTATGTACATACTCTCCAATATAACTAAAGATGTCTTTGTGAACACATTTAACTGTCTACAAAACTTAATCATTAGACTATTAGATATAGGATATGCCCCCACAATTAGTTGCATCCACAAGATACAAGGAATTGTAGGAGAGGGAAAAAATAATACATGAAAAGTAAATGTAAGCTAAGCATGAACTACAAACATGTAGTCATTAATCATATAGAAATGACTGTAAAAGAATGTATCATGTAATGATCATATGACTGTCTTGAATGATAAGTGTGGTAAGAATGTGGGCTATGTATCAAGGAATAGTAGTGTTGCCCCCAACATGGGCAAAAAATGGTAATGCAATCTTTAATGAGTAAGAACACAGGTGTAAGTACGTAAGGAACTATGGTATGAAGTTGAAACAATGCCATTAAGTCAGCAAGGGCATGAAGTGAGAACAAGAGCATGAATTTACAATAAGGGAATGAAGCCACAACAAAGGCATAAAGTCGTGCAACTATGGGACAAGTCTTCAAGATATAGTGATAGTAAGCACAATGTGTAAAGAAGAAAGCACAATGCTCCCCAAATATAAAGATATGTCCATGAAGGCACAACTTATATTTAGGGAAGACATGATTTCCCCCATGTGTAAATATGTGGCAATGATATCCCAAATATAAGAGGAAAGGCATGATGCCACTGATATAGCTCGAAAGATGCATCAATGGAGGATCATAATCAATGTGTGAGTGTTGTTAAACTAGTGAAGAAAGCTTACAATGAAAACTTTTAGATAAGTATGTAAATTTTATTTTTATTTATGCAACAATAGATTACCAATAAATGATTTGAGTGTTTAAAATAAACAATAAGAAAATCAGCAAACTATAAAGTTGCAACACATAACACTTGATGTACGTGGAGAAACCCTTTCAAGAAAAAACTTCACCATCAAAGAGAGGCTCAAGAATGTATTAATCTTCAAAAATAGAATACATATGTAACACTCTAGCTCACTTCAATCTGACAACATTCTTGTAGCACCTGTGTACCTATGAAATAACATAATGAAATTTCTATCTTGTGTGTGCCTCCAATTTATAGAGAAATGGGAGAGGAATACCATAAATGATTTCCCAAAACAATTTACCATCAAACCATGGTAAAATACAAAAACTCCCATGTCCAAAATGAAGAGGCTCTTCCAAAAATAGTAAATGTAATTCCCAATGAGCCATGAATAGAAAAAATAACCTTCGTACTAATATAAGACAACATATTTGACTTCGAAATCCTTCATAATGGCATATCCCAAGGTAGGCATCCAAAATCATCACCCGAATCATATGGGCACCACCACTAACATGCAAGATGCTCTACTACTCAATTCTCATGCCTAAGTTGAAAAATATGCTAAAATAGCTTCATAAACACCACTGTCAACTCCACCTCCTTCATTAATGTCATTACAACTAATATTCCAAGTCAACAAGAAGAATAATAAAAACATAATAATATCTCTCAACAACATGGGTGTCCAAGTACCCATTCCAAGATTGTTGGAGATGCATAAAAAATAATACATTAGGATTAAATTAAATATCACACTATCCTAAGAGTGAGCATGTCAATATATAAAAGTGAAAGTGCAAATGAGTAATATGTGATAATGTGATCATGAAAGAACATGTATAAAGTTTATCGTGCCCAAATGGAGAAGACAGTGCAATGAAGCTCATAAGAAGGGAAATGCATGATGCCCCCATTTATAAGATATAAAAATTAGGGAATAAGATGAAAATAGAGGGAAATAATGATGCTTTTGATGTAAAGGTGTAGCAATAAAAGTATAAGATACAAAATGTAGAATGCATGATGCCCCACAGTCTAATTGGTGACTCTATAAGTGTGATATATCAATGTAGGCTTAACATTTAAGCTTTAAAAGTATGGCATGGCAAGGTAGTATCATAATTAATGGTCAAACAATAAGGCATAAGCATCATAGTATGGTAAATGTTATAAGTATAGGTATGATAACAAATGTGGAAAAACATAAGCAAAGTGTAATGGGCATGGGAATGCATGACAAGCAATAAGATGAGAAATAATAATGCCACATGAGAAACTAAAATGGTAAGGTACGGATAGTAAAAATAAAAAAAGATGAATGAGTGTAAGCATGTAGGAGGTTACCTTTGAAAACAATAGGTAAAAGATCAACCCAAGTGGGAAATAAATTGGCAATGGAAAAGGTGAATAAAGCATAGGCATAAAGAGGATGCAAATAGGAATAGGGGGAAATTATATGTCAATCAAGGAAAATGAAAACCAAAAGAATCCCCAAGTGGGGAAGATAAGCATGAAACCAAAGATATAAGATGAAATGAGTGTAAAAAGCACAACAAAAAAGGTGTAATAAAAAAGGCCAAAAGTAAGGACACACAAGGTAAATGAAAGAATAGGCAAGGGTATCACAACATGCATGGCATAATAAAAAAGGCCTAATAAAAAAAATTTACAAAAAACAAGGAAGAAGTGACATGAACAACACAACACGACACCCAAGTCATTGTGTCAACATGCATTACTAAAGATGTGTTCCACGAGCTAACTAGGAACATGGAAACATAAAGCCAAAGAAAACAAAAGCATAAAGTATGGCAAGTAATGATAAGGATTTTTTTAACCAATGAATTCACCTCTCATATTAGGTGGTTTCACTTTTATGTGATGTGTAACCTCAATATAGGGTGTGTTATGGTGAACAAGACCAAAATCTTGACATACATGATTTGTTTTTCCAATAGTCATCTCACCAAGTGAAGGAGTTTTGTGCTCTTGAGTATGTATAATGTTTATCTTCCCTTTGTCTATAAGTTCTTGAAATTTATGAATGAATGTAATGCCTCCATGCTTAGAATATCCACGTGTATGATGAAAAGTAGGTTTAGTATATGTATAAGCCATAGGATCAATTTATGAATCATGAGAGACCATTGCTAAGTCCATACTATCCTTTATGTGAACTAGGACTAGAGAAATAGTCAATGAAAGCTTAAGCTAAATTTGTAAATGAATTGTAAAGTAAATAAGATGCATCAAACCATTCCAAAGCTTTACCACTCAAGTATAATCTAAACTCATAGTAAGTAAGATGCCATCATTTAAATGTTCATAATTAGTGAGTAGAAATGACTTCACATGAAAAGAGGCATTCGTAGAACCATCATAATCATCATGTAATAACTCCTCACTAAGGTTCATAATATCATCATGTACTATAGGAAAAGTGTTATGATATTTCTTGGAAATAAATGTAAAAATCAGTAAAATAGCATACCACTTTGAGGGGGTGACCTCCAATAATCAGAAAATAATATATGAATTCAATATTTGCAAATATGATAATTTGGGAGAGTCTCTTTCTTCCTTATTCATATAAAATACTATGTAGGGACACACCCCTTCATCCTAACTAAGTTATCGTAAGGAATAACTGACTAATAAATGAATCTATCAAGGTTAAGCATGCCACAAGTGCTTAACTTATTATATTAGAAGGATAGAATATTAGGAACCTAACATGCCCATCCCCTTTAGAAAAGCATTGTACTCAATGCTTAGCAACTTTGGATGTTTTTGTATGAATTGTTCATCTTCCCATGTTGCATCCTTAGTTGGTAGATTCTTTCACTTAATTAAGAATTCTAAGATGGCTCTATTTCACAATTGTTTTACTCGTTTCTCAATGATTGCATTAGGTTCCAAAAGAAACTTCCCTTCTTCATCTAGCTTAGGCAATTCTGATTGGATTGGAATATTAATACCTATTACTTTCTTCAAGTGGGAGACATGGAAAATAGGGTGAATTTTGGAAGAGGGTGGAAGTTCCAACTTATAAGCTACGCTTCCTATTGATGGATGACCTTATAGGGACCATAAAATTTGGTGCAAGATTTATGTTCTTATGCTGCTTAAGTGACATTTGTTTATAAGGTTGCAACTGAAGGAATACCCAATCTCCCTCCTGAAATGCCTCTCACTACGATGTTGATTTGCTTGTTGTTTCTTCCTATTCTGAGCCATAACTAAATTCCCCTTAAGGATTTGTAATATTTCTTGTTGGTGTTGAATATGATCCTCTACTGCGTGAACTTTGGAATGATATTGTTAATAAGCAGTAGTAGATGGTGGTGGATAGCCATAAAGAGCCTCAAATGGAGTCATCTTTGTTGATTTGTGAAATGATGTGTTATACCACCACTCTACTAGTGGTAGCCATTTAGACCATTGGGTTTGTTTGTCAGAGGCAAAACAGCGTAAATATCCTTCCAAACATTTATTCATAATTTCGATTTGGCCATCTAATTGTGGATGATAAGATGAACTATGTGCTAGTTTTGTACCCCATATTGCAAACAAGTTTGTCTAAAAGATGCTAGTGAAGATAAGGTCACGATCACTCGCTATGATTTTGGGAATGCCATGAAGCTTTTGTATATTTTTATGAATACTTTGGCTACAATACTAGCATGAAATAGATGAGAGAGTCCACAAAAATGTGCATACTTATTGAGTCTATCCACAACCACCAAAATTACATCAAGATTATTTGACTTTGGCAACCCCGTAATGAAGTCCATTGATATTTCCTCCCAACATTGTGTTGGAATGTCAAATGATTGTAAAAGGCCTGGAGTCTTTATTTTTTCACCTTTATTTTGTTAGCATATCAAACATTCAACCACAAATTTCTTTGTACCCCCCTTAAGACCTTCCCAAAAGAAATCTTTCTTTATATGATGATAGGTCTTTAAAAACCTTGAATGCCCTCCTATTGGCGAGTCGTGCATTTGAGATAATATGCTAGCGTTCAATTGAGATTTTTTGCCCAAAAAGAGCCTATCTTTGTACCATAAGGAATATCCTTTCTAAACATACTTATCTAAAGAAGATGAGTCATTTTGAAGTTTTTGAATGAGCTTCTTTATTGGAGGATCATGTTGCCACTCTTCTCTTGCAACTTCTAACCATTCAGGTTGTAATAGAGAAATGACACAAATCTTTGCTTCCTCTACTTCTTGTCGAGAAAGGGCATCAACTACAATATTCTCCTTACCTTTTTTGTAAATAATTTCAAATTCATACCCTAACATCTTGGTAACCCATTTTTGTTGCTCTTTTGAAGATGATCATTGCTCCAAAAAGTATTTTAGACTCTCATTATCTGTCTTGAAAAATAAATGCCTTCCAATTAAATATTGATGCCATCAAGTTTAACTGCATGAATGGTAGCTAACATTTCTTTCTCATATGTGAGCCTTACCAAGTTCTTTCCTTTGAGTTGTCGACTCTCAAATGCTAAGGGGCACACTTCCTACATCAATATTGCCCCAATACCATTCCTAGAAGCATCACATTCTACCACAAATGTCTTAGAGAAGTCTAGGGTAGCTAACACAAGAGTCGAAGTAAGAGCTTCTTTTAGTTGTTGAAATGCTTGGGTGGTTCTGACCATGAAAAAGGGTCCTTCTTCAATAATTTCGTTAGGGGTGTTGCTATATAGGCATCGTTGCATACAAATCTTCTATAGTATCATGTTAGACCCAAAAATCCTCTCAAACCTTTGATATTTTTACGTTTTGGCCATTCTTTTACAATTGCAATCTTCTTAGGGTCCACCTTAACATCCCCATGTGACACTAGATGTCCTAGGTATTTCACTTCATTCACCCCAAAGACACATTTGGATTGTTTTGCATAGAGTTGATTATCTTCCAATACTTGTAATATCTTCTCCACATGCTTCAAATGTTCTTCCTATGTTTTTCTATAGATGAGAATGTCATCAAAGAGTACCAATACAAATTTCCAAAGAAATGGGCAGAAAACTAAATTCATGAGGCTTTGAAAAGTTGAAGGGGCATTTGTGAGACCAAGGTCAGTGCAAGAAGTTGGGTCCACTTTTTGGCCAAAAAGTGGAAGTGTTTTCCTTGGTTTTCAGAATTTGTCACATTTGAAGAACTTAAAGATTGAATCTTTAAAAAAGTCAGTAATATGAAATGTAGTACTCAGAGTCTAGTTTCCAAATATGTAATTTATTTTAATACCTAGATGATACAAATTAATTTTCAATAGGCATTTCTAAAAACAATTGTTTAAAAGTCACTTTTTTTTACCATACCATGCACGTGTATGGCCAACATAATTTGACCTAAATAAAAGTATTTTTTTAATCCTTTTGGGGAAAGATGTGTAGTATAGTGAAGTTCGATGAGGATATTTTTTTTATAATTTTTTTTCAAATATATTTTTTCATATTAATTTTTTATTGGCCTTAATTGTTGTTTTTGAAAACCCCTTGTGTATGACCAACATAATTTGAGAAAAACTAATCATAAAATAATTTTTTTCATTGTGTAAAGAATGATGTGTAGACTGTGAATGGGGTTGTGCTTGAATGGTAAAGGCCAAAGGTTCTCACAATGGAGATCCAAGTTCGAATCCCCCAAATAACATGTAGTTTCTATCTAGCCTCTAAGTTGATTAAGTGGATATGTTGATGGGGAGGAGGTCCCCCTTGTGACCTCTAATGCTTACGAAAAAAAAAAGAATGATGTGTAGATTGATGACATATAATTTTAAAAAAAAAACTTTAAATTAAAAGTTATAAAAAAATACAAACCCCTATCATTTCAAGTTTTTTGACCAGTTTTCTCATAAATTAAATAATAAATAGAAAAACAAATCCAAAAAAAAATTTACATATTTGAAAACTACACATCATCATTTGTAATGGGTTTTAATTTCGTAAAAAATTTTAGAAAAAAACATCGTCAACCATATTGGTAAAGTTGGTCTTTTCTCTTGCTCTGAACATGGACTTGTACTTGCAGGTCCAAGGCAAGGGGTTGGCTTACCATGCCTTTCCCAAGCCTAAGCTTTTAGGAATGGGTACCCATTCCTTTTGCGTGGGTAAAAAAAGCGTGTAGGGATTTTTTTAAACTCAAATACCTATTTAGAAACGGGTACCCGTTGCTAAATGGGTACCCATTTAGGCTCGGGCACCCGTTCCTAAATGGGTACCCGTTCCTAAGCGAGCACCCGTTTAGGCTTGGGTACCCATTCCTAAACAAGTACCCATTTCTTTTAAAACGGGTACCCATTTTTGTTAGGATTTTTCTTTGCCCGCGACTTCCCCTATATGTGGACCTAACTTCTTGCAGGAACCTACCAAATGGCATCACTAAGATTTCATAATGACCCTCATGTGTTCTAAAGGTAGTCTTATGTATATCCTCTTCCTTTATTCGAATTTGGTGATAACCAGAACATAAATCTAACTTGGTAAAGAAAACTGCACTATTCAATTCATCTAATAATTCATCAATAAAATGAATAGGAAACTTGTCTTTAAGAGTGAGCTTGTTGAGCTCCCTATAATCTGGACACATTCTCCATGACTCATCCTTATTTTTAACCATAACCAATTGAGATGAATAGGCACTTTTACTAGGACGAACAATTCCTAAATCTAACATTTCATTAACTATTTTTTCAATTTTTGTCTTCTATTCATATGGATAGTGATAAGGTCTAATGTTTTTTATAATAGTAAGCAACTTATAAGGGGTTGAACCCTTTACAAACAAGAGCCCCCAGGGCCAGGCAGATCAGGCCAAAGCAGGCCACATAGAACAAAAAATAAAACAGAAACAACAGATGAACAACTATCAAACAGCAGACAGGAACTAGACAACCCCAAATCCTAAGGGTACAAACCTCGCTCCCTTAACCCTAGGTCGCGATGCAGCGATAGATTTCGGGAGTCCCTTTTCCTTTGTTTGCACAACTGACCAAGAAGACTCTTAGTCAAAGTCCACAGAGCAAGGCGAGAGGAGGGGATCCTCAACAACCATCTCAAGCAAGGAGCCACCACGTGCTGAGAGAGAAGCCGACAATATTGACGATGAGTCAGGGGCAGCCAAAGGACCAATAGAGGTGACCAACGAGGGTCGGGCAGGTTCAGCCTGAACAGTGACAGCAAATCGAGGCACCAATGGCTCCGCTGAAGGGGCGGGTAATAATGGATACGGGGGAGACACGGTCACTTGGGATGATTCATCCATAGAGGGCTCGTCCTCCCTAGAGGAACCATCCAACAAGGGGGAGCTAACTGTTAAATGATCAGTGAGAACATTCTTCCACCAAGTTGCCGCTCCCTTGCGACAAGCATGAGGGCAATCGGAGGCAATGTGACCAATGGAGAAACATCTCATGCACCAAAAAGGGAGACCCTCATAGTCCAACAGTTGTGTCCATGGTCTATCCTTCACCATCAAAACCACATCACCATGGAGTGGTTTGGAGATGTCCAAATCCATTAAAATATGAGCCACCGTAGCATGCCCAAGATCTTAAGTCGTAGAATCCACCTTGAAAAAGTGCCCAATGGCATTGCCAATGGCTTTATAGCAGGAATCCTCCCAAAATTGGAGAGGGAGATTTGGTAGACGAACCCAAATTGGTTTGGTAATAAACGGCTCTGTAAGAAGATTGAAAGAGCGAGCCCAAGGCTTGTTGGAAAACGAGTGATCATCCCACATCCATCCCTTATCCAACACTAAGTCTCGCTTCTCGATGGAAGCAAAGGTCGCTGTGAAGAACCCCCTTGCATTGGGAAAAAGCTCAATCTGCCCAGAGACAAGGGGCTTCTAGGAGTCCAAAACTTAGCTATGTAGATCTAGAAGTGATGGCCACAAGCCATTAAACCTGCAGACCACACCACATCTCAAGTAGAAACCCTTATTTTCTGCGACCTCAGGGCCACAAATCACCACAGGGGAAACATGGGCACAAGCCATAGGCCTAACCCTTGCCTATGAAGGGAGTGTCTGAGCTTGAGAGTTGTTAACATCAGAAAATGATTTTTGATGGCGGCCTGAAGCAGACTTGACAGTGCTAAGACCAACATTTCTAACAAATAAACCTACAATAGGAATCGTCGCCAGAGCACTCCCCTCGTGACCAATGAAATCCTTCGAGAGATCCTTCCTAACAGAACACGAAATGCACTTAGAACCTTTATCGATAGGCATATGAGGCACTCAAGCACCAGTAGGCATCACTGTAGACTGCACCACAGGAACGCCGCTACACAAACCGGCCTGCATTGCGCGGTCAGGACCTTCATTTTCAAAAATTTCTCCTGCTTCCAAAACGTGCTCCATTTATTATCGTTGTAGACCCCTTCTTGGTTCTCTAATTGGGATAACTTCTAACGTTAGGAGGGATACTTCTTGGTATTAAATCAATGGAATAATCATGTTCTCTAATAGGAGGTAGACCCTTGGGTTCTTGAAAAATTTGTTGACCAATGTTGAATGATCTTTTGAAATTCTAGTGGATGTTGTGTTTTCACATCTTATGCTTCTACAAAATATAGTTGTACCATTATGTCATAAGAACTTTTCTTAAGTAATTTTTCCATCCTATGGGAGATAATGATTTGACTTGGTGGCAATTTTACTCCTATAGGTTTATATTTTTGTCCATTTACACTAAAAGTCATGAATAAAATTTCCTGAGTTGATGGTGAATCAAAGATTGGGAGAGCCCAGAGGTTGAACAAGGGTTTCTATATGCCTTGGTGTTCTTCCTGTTTGGGGTCTCTCCCTGTGCTGGAACCTCTTCGATATTCTTGTGTTTTCATTGGAATTCGGCTTGTTTTAGTTTGTCTCTCGTCTTATTTGTTTTCTCTCTTGTGGCATAGTCTTTTCTTGCAGTAGTTTTTTTTCTAACTTTTTTTCCTTTAATATTTTTGTAAGAAGGCAATTCCCACCCGTTTGTGGCGTCACCCTGGTGTCACCCTAAGTAGTCGTTGGGATTGTGCCAGCGAGGAATGTACTTGCAAGGGTTAGAATTAAATGATGGGAGTTAATGCAAGATGGATGTCAATTCAGACGAAGGAGATGAAAATCTAAAAATAAAACAAAATATTTCAAGGAGATTGTCAATGCAGATAGTGTCGAGGCTCCGCCTGAAAATGCGGGCTTCACAATTGGAGATGATTTCAGAGGAATCAGAGAATTCCCCAAAGAAGTGACAAAGGGAAATGAAGATGTAGTGTAGAGACAAGGCGAGTCCTCGACCCTACCAAGGAAAATCTCTTTATGTCCTAACGATGATATGGTTAAAGTTGTGAAAAATGAGGAAGCTAGGTTGAGAAATGTGGCTATCTTCTTTCCATGCATTAATCTTGATAAACTGCCTTCAAGAATTTTTTTTGATAATTGGTTAATTTCGGTCTAGTGAAAAAACTAGGCATCCACTATTCTTTTGTAGGATGATCCAACCGGGGGTTTTTGTCATTTTTTTCAAGAATCATAATATGCAGAAAAGGGCACTTGAGAAAAACTTTTGGAACATTGGGTTAGCATTAGTCAAATCTTTTTCTTGGTCTCTAGATATGACACGCAAAGAGATTCAATTCTGTTTGATACCCAGATGGATGTTGGTGAAGAATGTTCCAGTACAATTCTAGAATTTCTTGCCCCAAATTCTTAAACCATTTGGAAGAGTTCTTAAAATAGATGAAAACAAATGTACCCTCCCTCATCTTGATGCAAGGTTACTGGTCGCCTTTAACACAGAGTCTCAAATTCTAGACATTATAGAAATAAATTGGGAAAACAAGATTGCTCAATGTGAAATTGTGGGTTTGGGTGGCCTCAATTCTTGCTTCCTGTGTAAAAATGATGGGCATCAAAGGAAAGACTGTCTAGTTTTAAATAGACAAGGGAAGAAAGATAACCTGGGATTTGCGTATAAAGACAAAAAATTGTGTTCCCATGCTCCTGCTGGGGGCTCAGAATACATTAGTAGAGCTCCTAGTGCTTTCCCCTTTGAACCTTTAAACAATTTCAATAATAATGGCTTGGCCAACAGCTTGGAACAAAATGTTGACAAAAACAATAGTCTTCATCCCAATATTCCTCCTGTCAATGAGGCCTTGGACTCAGAGATGCTGGATAGTGACACCCAACAAGATGTTGATTTAGACAGCACCCGAGATGATACTCTTAGTGCTTTCTCCTTGGGAGGAACTAATATTGACAATCTAATGGAAGATGATACATCCTTAGTATCTCAAATAGAAGATACTCAGCCCCTACCCCTTTTGGGCTTGGTATGGGTGTAGTTGTTAATGAGAAACCCAATGATACAGATAAAAATAATCAAGGATATAATTCTGACAATGGTTTTATCAATGTGAGAAGTAGGAAAAATGCCTAGCAGTTGGCCCTCAACAAGATTAGAGAGGTTGCGGATCAGAGGAATCTGCTAGATAGCCTAAAGGAAAAAGTCCTAATAGGCAAAAAGGCCATTGATCCCCAAGGAGTCGATTCTAGAATTCCCAAGCAAGACAATTTGAAAGTGTCTTTTGCCCTTGATAAAAGGTCTAACCTTCATGGAGGAGACAAATCAGAAGAGGAAGGAAAAAAGAGGAAAAATATGAGCATGTAACCAATAGCACTATAAAGCTAGGAAAAAAGGGTAAGGATGACCTTGTCCCTAAATATTTTGATAGTAATAGGAGAGGGGATAACCCTAAAAGCACCTAATTGAGTCTCATATGAAAAGCATTCATTGCTTCAGTTGGAATGTTAGAGGCCTTGAATCTCCTAATAGGAAGTATGTTGTTAGGGACTTCTGCAATAAAAATAAAGATATGGATATATTAATGTTGCAAGAAATAAAAGCTATAGGGTTTTTGTTGGATAATACCTTAAGATTTATATGGAGAGATGCCCTGGCTTTGGCCACTAAGCATGAGAGGGGCAAAGGGGGCAATTCCATCTTATTAAGTAGGAAGTGGGAGAATCTTCTCAAGGATTTAGGATATTCTCCTTGCAATAGATGTATCTATATTACATTAGATGTTGGGGACTTGCTTATGGGCATCTTCTCAGTTTATGCCCCCAATGAATACATTAAGAGAGTAGAAGTGTGGAATTGGATGGCCCTAGAATTGCCTAAGGTACCCTGGATAGTGGGAGGGGACTTTAACTTGATAGAGCAGAAGGAAGATAAAATTGGGGGCAATCCCTTGGAGTGGAAAGGGAATGAAAATTTTTTCTGGCTAAGTTTAAAAAAATCCTTGAAGTTGGCTGACCCCCTAGAGGGGGAGAAAAAGAAAAGTAAGGCAATTTGGTTCACATGGTCCAACTTTCAAAAGGCTAATAAAAGAATATATAGCAGGCTGGATAGATTTTATGTAGAAAAAGATACCTTTCTTGTTTAGAATGGAGTAGAAGGAAACAAAGTTCAAGTTATCCCCAATACCTTATCTGATCATCATCCTATAAAGACTATGGTTCTAATAAAAAATAGGAAGCTAGTGGTCAAATCAATTAAAAACAATCTTTTCAAATTGAATTGTGATTTGTTAAAGGATCAAGACAACTTGTTTGGCATCAAAACTTTGAGGGGTATTTGCTTATCCCTCTATAGGAAGGATGGAATGGAAGAATACTAGAATAAACTATTTGAGTCCTGCAAATCTGTTTTCCAAATTGTAGGGAAAAAGTATGCCTTGGACAAGAAAAGAGAAGAATCACTGTCGCAAAAAGAGTTTCTCAATATTGAGGGGAAGCTTCAGGATAATCCTAAGGATGAGCCTCTTATTGGGGAGCTGGTGAAGGTTAAACATAGGCTTAAAAAATGTCAGGTGAGAAAGGCTCAAGGGGCTAAAATTAGAGCAAAACTAAATTGGTTGGAAGAGGCAGATAAAGGAACAAAATACTTTTTCAACCTGCTTAAACATAAAATTATTAAAGAAAACATAGAATTGGTATTGGTCAATGGTGAGAGTCTGAAGTAGCAGGGGGAAATTCTGGAAGCTTTTAAAATGTTTTATGAGAAATTATTTGAAGCTGAAGATAATCATCCTAAATGTTGGGATGCTCAAGACTTTTGTTCTAGAATATGCAAGAAGAAAATAAGCTCTGAGATGAAGCTCATCTTGGAAAAAGATCTCATGTAAAAGAGGAAATAGTGTCAACTATCAGGTCTATGAGCAATGGGAAATCCCCGAGTGCTAATGGCCTACTTGTTGAGTTCTATAAGGCTAATTTGGATTGGATAGTAGATGATCTGTTTGAGCTATATACTGAGGCTTTAAGCAAGGGCATCTTAGGCAAGGAGATTAACAAAGGGATCATCAAGCTCTTACCCAAGGGAGGAGACAAATCTAATATTAAAAACTGGAGACCCATTACATTATTGAATGTTTCCTATAAAATATTAGCCAAGGTATTGGCTTTAAGACTGAGGGAAATTTTGCTCAAGATTGTTAACTCATCCCAAACATGATTTATAAAAGGTAGATACATTTTAGAAAATATTATAACAAGCTGGGAAGCTCTTCATTGGGCAAATGAAACCAAACAGAATGTTGGTATACTTCTCCTAGATTTTAAAAAGGCTTATGACAGGGTGGAATAGTCGTTTATTTTGAAAATGTTAAGAGCCATTGGGTTTCCTGAGGGTTTTTGCAAGATGGTTAAAATATTATTCCAAGATGCATCTGCTCAGGTTGAAGTTAATGGTGAGCTATCTGCCCCCTTTAGCATGGGCAAATCCATCAGGCAAGGATGCCCCTTGTCCCCTCCTTATTTGTGATTGCCTCAGAATCTCTTTACTATATTTTAAGAACAGATCTTTTAGAAGGCAGATTAGAAGGAATTTGTTTGCCCAATGGAGAAAGGTTGTTAAATGTACAATTTGTAGATGACACTGCTCTTTTTCCTAGAGTAAATAAGTAGGAAATGGAATGCTTGGAGAGGAGACTGGAGGTCTTCTGCTTAGCATCTGGTGCAAAAATCTCCTCTACTAAATCTATCCTCTTAACTTAAGAGCATTCTCCCCTAGACTGGTTAGACTTTGGCAAATGGTAGTGGGGGGGCCAATGAAGCACATGAGGTTTCTTGGGATCCCCTTTGCCATCCGCCCCTCCTTGAAACAAATGTGGGATTGGCTATTTGCTAAAATTGAAAGGAAATTAATGAACTGGGATAGAATGCACCTCTCTCTGGTTGGCACCATGTAGATCTGCCAAAAGATTCTTTCTGCATATTTCATCTTTTATTCTTCAATGTGGCTTTTTGCAAACTATCAATTTGAGGTTATTCATAAACTGATTAGGAGATTTTTATGGTCTGATGGTAAAGGAAATAGAAAGAAGCATTTAGTGAAATGGGAGTGGTGTTGTCTTAGTAAGAATCTAGGAGGGCCTGGACTTAAAGATTTGAAGATGCAGGGTGTTGCCCTGGCAACAAAATGGATTGTCAAATCATTGGAGGGTGATGAGCCTTGGAAAATCTTAGTAAGAAAGAATATTGAAGTGGCTGCTCCGGAGAACAGGAAGATTTGGGGGAAAATCCATTTTCATGATGTCTTATTTGGGGATTTCAGGTCTAAGCCTGGGGATCAGCTATGTTTAGGAGCATATGGAAAGCTTGGGAATGTGCTAAATGGCTTTTAGATGGCAGAGAGGCTGTTAACCTGAGTGAAAGTAAAATTTGGGGCAAAAGGTCTATTTGGTGGAATGTAAAACACAAGGGTAAATATCTTGCATTATTGCAAGGTTGTTTTACTAGATTGTGTAATGACAAAGGCCTGGTTTGCTTGCAAGATCTTTTTGTTGATGGTGATCCCAAAACTTGGTCTATAGTAAAAAATGAGTTTCATCTTTTGTCTAGCCAATTTAGAACATTCTCTACTCTTGAGAAAGCCTTTTTAAATAAAGTCTAGCTGAGAATTGTTGTAGAAGGAGAAGAGTGTATAGAAAAGGTAAAATGGAAGGATGGGTCCAGGTTGCTTGATGTGTGACCAAAACAGATCTATAACATGCTATCCAACTCCCAATGCATATTCTAGCACATCCTCACGGCTTGGGGTGACACCATGGGTGATAAAGTGTTGGTTAAAGCCTTTAAACTATTTTGGTCAAAACTCTTAGAGCCAAAAAAAACATGTTTCCGATGGTTATTGATCTTAAACAAACTATGTTCTGCCTTTGACAATGTATTATGTCCCATTTATAATGTTGTAGAGTTTGTGTTTCACATCTTCTTTGACTATTTATATGCTAAAGAGATTTGGTCTTTTTTTATGGGTAAATATTCAAATGTGGAGTCCTACTGAAGTTTTAAATAGAAATGAAATTTTATGTGATTTCATTGATGGTTTTAAAGCTAAAGCTAATCTCTTTTGGTTAGTTCTATCTATTGAAATGTTGTGGTTCCTTTGGAAAAAAGGAATGAAGAGAGGTTCTAGGGCAAAGAGAGATCGCTTGCTATGACTTTTCTTAGTCTCACATATTACAATTTTTTTGAACAGGTTACAATTGCCATTGAAGTTTCTTTTGATAAATTCAAAGAGCTGATGGAAACTGGCACATTCATACACAAAGAGGACATTAAGGAGATAGATTTTTGTGCTAAGGAGATGATGAGGCTTGATCCAAGATTCTATAATGGATATACATAATTCCATGTTCTTTATGCTCAGCTTAAGAAGAAGGAATTAGAAAAGAGTGAGCTTCAGAAACAATGGGAAATCACAGGACAGAACTTTAGCCTCTGCACAAAGTAGTTGAAAGATAAGGTCGATCATGGAAATTTTCTAGTGGAGCATCTGAAAGTAACAACAAAATTCATATTTTGGACCATGAGGTTGAATACTATGAAGATGCAAGATGGGAATTTAAGCATGTAAGTGCAGAGAAAAAAAGGATTGGAACTAAGCTAGATGACAGCCAAGGGTGGTACTATCAATATGTTGAGGGAGTATAAGAGGCACTAGTAGCATAAATGAGCAGAGTAATAGATGAAGACATGGAAGTTGATCAGAGTAGAGTTGTAGGTCCAACAAATTATGAAGATAATCCAAAAAGAGACAGCACGATAGATGATCAGAATGCAGTGGCTGAATTCAATTAAGACAATGAATCATACAAAGGACAGTAGATGATATTCCTACTTATAATTGTGTTTATTTTGATAATGTGATGTTAAAAATTGTTCTCTCTAATATATACTGTAGTTTTGATAGTTGGCAAAACTGGTTTGTATATATTAGAGAACTGATATCTTTTTGGATTGATGGAAGTGGCAACAAAATTTTGATGTGGTGCTCTTAACCACAAGACTGTAATTTTCACCATACTTTGAATATAATTAGTGCTATATTCTCAATCCAAAAAAAAGTCATGAATAATTCCTAAAAATTAAAGGACATTGTTCCCAACTGTTTAAGCCATTGTACTCCTAAAACCACATCTACTCCAATTGGGATAGCAAACATTTCTAAATCTAGTTGATAATCTCCCATTGAGAGTTTTATATGGTGACATTTACCACCACAAGAGAGTTGTTTTTCATCTGCTATCATGACCTGGAAATTAGAGATTGAATACACAAAACAATTGAGCTCATTAGCCAATCTTCTATCAATAAAGTTGTGTGTACTACCGGTATCAACCAACATTGTCACCTTTATCTTTTTTATATAACCAAATACCTTGAGTGTTTGTGGTGTGCTTGTGCCATTCAATGCATGTAGGGAGATAGTAGCACTTTCGTCCTCCTCTAAATTTGCATGTGCAAGTTCCATATTGGTTCCTCTATAGCTATAGCTACTTCTCCTTCTTCAACCTCATTCTCAATAATCATTAATCTCTTCTCATTATTACCACACTTGTGATCCCTAGACCATTTGCTATCACAATGCCAACATAGACCTTTTCATCTTTTCTCCGCCTCTTGTGAGCTTAGTAATTTGTCTTGGGTTAAGGAAGTTGGCTCTATTTTTGTTAATAGGATTAGTCGCATTTCTATCTTTCCATCCTACAGTTTGACATTGTGTAGATTTTTTGATGGTGAGGTTTCATTGTTCAATGTGCAATGCTCATTGCATAGCCTTTCGAACTATAAGAGGTTCCAACAAATGAACATCATGTTTAATTTGGTCATTAATTCCATTGATGTAGAGTTGTAGCCTCTGATAAGGTGTCACATCTTGAGTTCGAATTGCTAATATCATATGATCAACATTATATTCAACTACAAACCCTATTTGTTTTAAATTTGTTAGTTGGGTAAAATAGCTTCCCTTCCATGGTTGCTCATAATGGGCTACTAAGTTATTTGTAAATTCTTTCCAACTAAGCATTTTCCCTTGTTTTTCACTCATCATCCATTGGTGCCATTGATAAGGTTCAGATTCTAAATGCAGTGAGGCTATGTCAGCCATCACATTGTTTGTTATATTATGAAGTTTAAAATATCGTTCCATGAGACTTATCCATGAAGTTACATCTGTACCATCAAACTTATGGATGTCTATTTTGGGTAGGTATAATTTTGGACTTTTAAAAGGTTGTCATGTCTCTTGATTTTGTCTATTAGGGTTGTACCCACCTTGATGGTTTTGCTGGGGTTTTAATTCCAACAATATTTCTTCTTTAAACTTTTGAAGACCCTCATTTAAAGATGTTACAAGTGGGTTATATAAACTATCCTTAATAAAATGTACCACTGTTTCACATCTTGGTGGAATTGTTTCTGTGATTTTAAGTGGTGTACAATATTCTTTAGAAAAAAAAGGTCCTTTGATCCTAAAGATGACATGGTTTCTGATGTGTTTGTATTTTGAACTCTAGATTTTTCTTTATTAAGTAATGGAGGATAGTATCTAGTGCGAGTTGTAACCATAAAATTTTAGAACATGGGCTATGACTAAATTTGATGTTCGTCTTTTTTACCACTAAATTATGGATTTTTTTAATAATGATTTATAAATAAATAAACTTTCCTAATTTTTCAATATCTTTCCAAAAATTCAAAAAGAAAATCCAAAAATTTCAAAAATTGTGGCCTATAGAGGAGAATAATAAAATATTTTGACCTAACTTTGACCACTAAATTACTAACTATATTGTATCTTTAATAATAAAATGAAAAGAACTAACCCAACCTAATTTTTCATAAGCTTTCCAAAAACGTAATTTAAAAAAAATATGAAATTTGTGGCTTGTAGAGCTAATTAATGAAAAAAACAAAATTAAAATAACTTGCATAAAATTTATGATAAACTTTGATTTTTAACCTGGAAGCTTACCTACCACATACCTCAAACCCCAAAAAAATCAGGTCCAAATTCACAATGGTTTGAAAGTTATGGCAAAAACAAAAATCTTGGCCCGTAGCTCTGATACCACTTGTTATGATGTTTCTTGGAAATAAATGTAAAAATTGGTAAAATAGGAGACCACTTCGAGGGGGTGATCTCCAATAATCAAAAAATAATATATGAATTGAATATTTGTAGATATAATGATTTGGGAGAGTCTCTCTCTTCCTTATTTATATGCATAACTATGTAGGGACACACCCCTTCATCCTATCTAAGTTATCTTAAGGACTAACTAACTAATAAATGAATCTATTAAAGTTAAGCATGCCACAAGTGCTTAACTTATTATATTAGAAGGATAGAATATTCGGAACCTAACAAAAAGGCAATGAACCATCAATGATGTACACATGAGAAGCTAATGAATTATCATCAAGGCATAAGCTATCTGTTGGGATTAGGTGTGTCATACACCTTGCAAGTTCCAATATTTGAAATATTTATTTATTTATATTTTAGCAATTTGTTTTTTATCACTTAATGTCATAGAAGTTGTTAAATGCAACTATGACAACTTGTAAGGTGTGTAAGAGTTGCTAAAATGTAAAGAGCTTGAAAAACGAAATTACAATTGAAAACTTGAAACGTGAGATTTTAGGAGATTGTGAAAGCATGACTTTAGGAGCCAAAAATGGAGTGCCATATTTGGAGAGTCGGTTATGATTTGAGTAACTTTATATAATACGGTGGATTTGATTCTCCATGACTAGGCATTGTAACTCATGGTTTTGAGTTTCCATTTTGGTGGTTTCTTACATATTGGAACTCCTATAAACTGAAGGCTTGAAGAGAAGTTTGTGAGGAGAGTTTTATGCAGGGTTATGCTATCAGTTTTTCCTCCAGTGTAAATCTCCATGTTAAGGCTTTAAGCCTGCAAGTGTATTGTAACATGTTTGTTGTTGCAGATTAATACATTGGTTCGATGCTTTGGAGTGTGGGGTTTTTTACCCGAAAGGGTTTTCCCCACATATATTGGTGTCTCTTCTCTTTTGTCTTTCTTCTAGTCTTCTTCTTTTCGTGTTCTTAAAGTGTTAATTTATATACCATTATACTGTTGAAATTTATTTAGATCTGTAAACTACATTATCTTTCCTCTAAGGGCTAATGTGATGGGAAATCAACTGTTTGTTTCCGCTTTAAGGGCATAGAAGTATGTGGTTGCATCAAGTTATTGAATATCTGTTTAAGAAAAATATAGGATGTTGTAAGGTGCATGTTGGGTTCTCTTTCCTTTCACGATCATCATGTGGAGGACAAATATTAACAGATTCAACAAGAAATGTAAAGAAATAATCAATACTATACACAATCATGTATAAAATAAGGTCATTCATTAAAAGTAAATGAATCTATAGATGTAAGGTAAACATGACATGTAAGAGATTTATCATCAAGAGGTATAACAATGTCATGTATAGGTCAAGGAGGTATTAAAACTATATCATCTATGTCCATCCCCCAATAAATGTCACAAGGTATATCTATACTAGGTGCGTACTCATCATTATCACAATTCACATGACTATCATTAAGCTCATATAAATAGATGACATAAGTGTCTAATAATCATGGATGGGCACTAATCAACTTCATGAAGGAAGAACAATATGAGACATGAGGGAACAACCCTCCATGGAAAACAAGTCCTCACCCTTACAAAAATGTGCACAAAGAATAGCAAAGATAGAGGTATGTTGTGTAATAAAGATAATAATCTATCAAAATATGAAATAGTGTAAGCATATCAACCAAGTAACAAGACCTAATAAGAGCCATGAGGTAGAATATCTTAGGGTGGGAGCATGGGATAAAAGATAAATCATGATGTATACCTAAACCTAAACCTTAATCAAAAGATACACGTATATGAAGATTAAAAGCTTACAGAAATATGAAAATATATGATAAATTTGAATTATATCATATATGAAAACCCTAATAAATATGAGAGATCTTATAAGGATAATAGGTCATGTAAGACTAGTCAGGTTCACTAAAATGTAAAAGGAAAATACACTTTCCTTAAGCTTAGTCTAAGCTAATTGAATAAAATACATACCCATAAGCATAATTAACCTAGACTAAATAATGATGCTAGTTGGGACTTAATATTTTGATAATTTGCAACAATTAAATGTGGGAGTAAATAAAAACAATGGTACTTAGCTCTATAACTGAAAAGTGCACTAAATCTGATGTAGACCTAAATCTGATATGTCATGGGATTTAAGACAACTAATGACAATTTGATATTTGCCTCATAATCAAAATATTTTGTTTGATCTATGTAGGGATGAATTTGGGTATCAAAGACAAGTCTATGACCACAGTTATGTCTTGTACATGAAAACTTGTAGTATGAAATTTGTAGACTTTTATTCTTCATTTCACCCAATTCATCTCTGCCTTTTATTTTTCATGATATATGGGGATTGCAATATTTATAAATACCTTGGTAGGGCCACCGATATGTCATAAGGGGACATGTTCTTCTAAGTCAACTTATAGAAATGTGTATGAATGATTGAAAACAACAATCTTTGGTCATGCATATGCTCTAGGAATGCCCATGTAGGTCTAGGTTTCTTTTAGTCCACCATTTGAAGTGTGTAATGTGAATGACATGCAAATGATTCCTTGATTGTTCAATATTATCCAAACAAATGCTTTGAATGCCTTTAAATACAAGGACATAACAACATGTCATGCAACTTTGTGTTTAATTAGCCTCAAGTAGGAAGGGTATAAGTGGGAGTCAATCAATTTTGGATTTTAAAATCTAAATTTGGGAAGGATGAGTCCACAATCACAAGGATGTGTCTATTAATGTGAACTTGTCTTGGAACATGAAAGGGGCCAATCAAAGTGGGTAATATGTGTGGAAATATGTGCATACATAAGTGCAATAAATAAGTAAATAGGAAAAATGTATAGGGATGTGTAAATATATGGATGGGGTAAGTCGGCATAGGATAAGGGCCCTGACTTTGCACAAAATTTTGTCATTTGTCAATATGTCATTCTATCAAGGCAATCTCCTCAAAATGGACCCAAAACTAAATAGGAAAGGGCATGTGTATGCAAATTTCACCATTACAATTGTATGGATAGAGTTTATTTAATTCTTTTTTCTCAATATTGTCTTATTTTAAGTTGTATGTTTATTTATTTTTATTGGTAAATTGAGACTTGATACTTAATATTATTACACCATATACTAATCTACAATTTTATATTTAATTTTTATTATAGAGAATTGTTTTTAAAGAAACGGTGCAAAGCATCTTACTTCTTAAAAAGTTAAAATAAAATTATAATATTGATTGTCAACAAAGATAACTACTAAAACATATTATGCAGAAAAGAATCAATAAAGATAACTTCATTCACATTATGTGAAGAGAATTCAATATGCATTTTCTAGGTCATACAGGCCCATTTATTTTGAAAGACATTATAAGTCTTCCTTATCATATAATTTATAAATTTTTAAAAGTCTTCTAACTAACTTCATATATATTATAATTTTTTAAATTATAAATGTAACATCATAATATCATAATTTGTAAATTGATAAAGGTATCATCTACACCTATTAAATTTAAATAAAAATAATAATTATGTTGCAGAAGTGTAAGCAGATGTGAAGTGATGGTAAAAATAATATATTTGTAAAACTCAAGGTCAGTCTCCACATTGCAATTAGTGCACCCGAATATATCCAAAGCTGAAAAAATAATGCAAATATCTATTGAGATACCCTCGCGTAATCCCACATTCATAAAATAAAACCACATGTAGGCCAGAGCAAAAGGGTTAGTGGGATTTTATGAGCTACTTCAAGAAGTTCTCTATTGGGTAGTGTTCTTATTTTAATTCAAATAAGTCTCCCATGTGATTAGACTGAGTAAAAGAATCTGTCGAATCCTCCCCTACATAAAATGACAAATGTTTTTTTCGGCCTTAGTGTAATTTACAAGTCCCCAGCAGACATCGTGCTGACTCACAAAGCAAAGCTAAAGCAATATTTTGGAGAGTAGGGAGATCAATTGTGCTCAGTCTATAAAATGAAAAGCAGTACAGACCAGCAAAAACAGTTCAACCACTTTAATGTTTTCTCCCCTTTTTGTCAAAAGGATCGTGTAGATACCCACCAATGGGTATTCCATGATATGGTTAGAGTCCAGGAAGAGGTGTTTCTAAATATGATATAGGTAGTCTAAAACAGAAATGCAACTATAATTGCATGTTCAGGTCATTGATTTGTTGGTGAAATGGATAGTTAAGTTTGGATTTATGGTTGACCAACTTTGAGTGGATTGATTTATTTGAGAACGGATAATTTTTTCCTAAAAGTTGAGATTTTGCAATCGTGATTGCATTTTCAAATGATTGATTTGTTTTTTAAGATATGGTTGTTGCCTTCAAGTTGAGATTTTTATCCATAGAATGTGCATCTAGGAACAGAAACTCTTATTGCATAGAATATGCAAATTGGACTGGAGACTATAATGTCACAGGGAATGCTTCCTAGTTTTTCTGCTATTAGAAAATTGGGTTCTGTATATATTAATAACTAGAGTTTCGAAGCCGCAAAAGCCATGTTGGGCTTACGAGGGAATAAGTGGGGAACGATCAGGAGCCTCCTGCTTTGTCTCGCTTTGTTTGTTTTGGTTTGCAATATTAATTTATGGAATCTACAGAGAGCATGCAGTCAAAATGTGGTACATTTTGCAAGAAGAAACCTTCTTTCCTGGGAAGAAGTCTTTGAAATGTAAGTAGGGTTGTGTCAAGACTAATTTGTTTTTGCTTTGTTACACTTCACCGATTCTATGATATGTGGAACAATATCTAGATATTTTTTGAGGATGAATATTTCTAGGGAATTGGAAATTCAGTTTTCTGCAGCAACACAAAATTCCTTGTTCCTTATGGGATTGAGACTGAGTAGAACGAAGGAATTTAACAAGTAAAATATTATATGTAATTATGCAACTGCCAATGTTGTTATGTAGGAAGACGGGCAGACAATACTCAAAAACTGTTTAACTTAATTCAAACTTCAACGGTAGATCCTTTGGATGCTGTCCATCCACTCATTGTGAAAGAAGAGTACACATTTGAAGCTCATACTGGTCCTTCTAATAGTTGTCATGCATCTACTATTGTTGAGGTGAGTGGACAATTTTTAAATCTATTTATGTCATTGATTCCATTAGCCTCTAGCATTGCTTCTGACCATGTATTGCAATTAATCTGTCTGCGAAGAATCTGGTATCCACAACTAATTTGAGGGCTAGATGCATTACAATAGCTAGTATTTTTCCCATTTCTGACTAAAGAGATTCTGGACTGGTTCTGCAGATTGAGCCCAACCATCTATTAGTTGCATATTATGGAGGGAGTCATGAAGGTGCACCTGATGTAAAGATATGGCTGCAAAGATACAAGGTGTGTATTTGTTGTAAGTTGCTTGATATAGATTCTATTGCCAATGCTGTTGAATTAGAATGTAGAAGCAGAAAAGGGTATCCATCAAATAATGAATCAAGTGTCATCTTTTATGTTATGAACTGAATCTGACACAAATGGAAATGGAAATGGAAATGGATCCTTTTATAGTCTATGATGTCAGGCGACCTGATTTGGGTCTACAGGTGGCTTATAACATATGAGACTACCTCATACTCCCAGTATGCAGGAGGCACCTAACTGTGCTTCTAATATGAGGCATGCATACCCTACCCCCTGCAAGATTTGAACTTGTGACCTCTCTTTCAAGAAGGCAAGTTTTTCACCAACAGGCCAACTCAGGCCAAATAAAAACACAACAAACAACTACAGCATCAATTTACAGAAAACCATGACAAATTTTGTTTAATTTTTTCCCTTTTGTAGAAGTTATGAAACTGAACTACAATTTTTTTGCAATAAGAATGGCGATAGATATGAAAGATAACCACTTTAGCCTATCCGCTAACACCTTCAGATAGCACACGGAGTCATAAAAATTCCTTAAAAAAGAGGCATGGGCTCCCACTCAGGCATAATCCAAGAGCGGTATAAGTGCTGCACATGGCAAGAAAGAGTCCTTTAGGTACTTCTATAAATCTTTCCGGCGAAAAGAAGAAACTCTATTGATGTCTTAAAGGCCGTTTATAACCACTCACAAACTTAAGGTACCGTGTAACTGACTTCAGATTCCTTTTGCCAACCTGTAGGATGAGTTTTTTTGTAACTGACATATGGTTGCAAATTCACGGTAACTGACCCATTATTATTGGCTGCATGATTTCCATGCAACTGATGAATTACTGATTCATTCTGGCAAAACTGACACATTAATCATGGCTCTGAACTGTTGGCACTGGGCAGCATAACTAATCTGTAAATTTATTCCTACATAACAAATCTGTAAATTTATTCCTAAATAACAAATTTATTTTTATCTAACTGATTATTCTTGCATGCATATGTTGTTGTTCAAACAAGGCTAATTTGTTTAGGCACCAGAACAGTTCCCCAGCCCCAGGCTTGAATTGCTTTACCCCTAAAGCAATTGTAGTGCTGGATGTTGAGAATCTCCAGCCCCAATCATGTGACATCCTTTGAAGGCAGGCCCTTTCACTAAAAGAAGTATTCTAACAACAGTTTTGTCCTCAACTTCTTCTCCCTATTTCATAAAGATTCTCAACAGCCAATAATGTTTGCAAATTGATGGTAACTGACCCATTATTATTGGCTGCATGATTTCTATCTAACTGATGAATTACTAAGTTATTCTTGCAAAACTGACACATTAATCACAGCCGTGAAATGTTGACAGAATAACTGATCTGTAAATTTATTCCTGCATAACAAATGTATTTTTACATAATTGATTATTCTTGCATGCTATATGCTGTTGTTTGAAACAAGGCTAATTTGTTTAGGCACCATACCAGTTCCCCAACCCCACACTTGTATTGCTTTGCCCCTAAAGCAATTGAAGTGCTGGATGTTGAGAATCTCCAGCCCCTCCTGTGTGACATTCTTTGAAGGCAGACCCTTCCACCAAGAGAATATTCTAACAACAGAACCATCCTCAGCTTCTTCTCCCTGTTTGCTAAAAATGCACTCTTGAGGCAAAAGATCATGTCCTTAATCATCTAGATGTGACAATGCATATGGAGTTTTTGACTTTTTTCCCAACTATCTTCTATAAATGTGAAACGTGGAAGGTATGGTGCACATGGGTTCCTCTTCGTAGCTCAAGAGTGTGTGCAATCTTCACCATTTGCACCAGTACCTTTCAAGGCCCATAATATCAAGGCCCATGTTTATAAGGTTTTTTTCCTTAGAGATCATTTATTGCTTATAAGACTGCAACATAAAGAAAGCCCTATCACCTATCTGAAATTCTCTTTCACTTTGATATCAGCTGATCTGCAACATAATTCTCAAGTATCCTTCTAGAATATAAACATTTGTTAACAATCCCATATTTTCCATCTAGTTGGGATGATAACTGGTACTCTGGGTTAAGGTTGTCCCAACATGTCAAAGGAGTTGTGCTCAAATGGCAAGGCCATAGGGTTCTCAAGATGGAGATCCAAGTTTGAATCTCATAGTGACATCTAAAGGTGGAATTCCAAGTGGTGACTCTTGGACTTCCATTGTGGCTTCTAAGTTGAATAGATCAATATGTTAAATAAAGTGGATGTTGTGTTAGGAGAGGAGGTCCACCTAGAAGCCTCTGTTGGTATGGGCCAAGCTAAAAATCCCATCTTACCAATAAAAAAAAAAGGTTGTCCCAACATGTTCAAACAACTTTCAAAATTTAGTGGTAAATATTAGATCTTGATCACTAACAAATTAACAATGTCTTGAGGAAGTCTATACAATTTATAAATATTTTGCGTAAATGGTTTAGCAACTTATGAAGCTTTGTCAATACTTGCATCATCCATGGTAATGAAATGGCATATTTGAGCAACTGGTCAACCACCATGTAAACTCAATGTTTCCGTCCCACCTGTGGTAGGAGTCGTAGGACTATTATGAAGTCCTTGCTGCTAATGGATTCTCAATTTAATTCCTTTGGCAAGTTTCACAAGAAGCCACAAAGTTCTTTACATCTTTTAGTCATTTCCAAAAAAGTTACTGATCTGTAATTTCCCCTTAAACCAGGTTATAAACTAGGGAATCAAACATTGATGCTACTCTTCTACTTGAAATCCAAATGACGGTAGAAAATGGAGGTATTAGAATGCTACTCTACACAAGAATGAGAGTATTGAAATGTAAATGCAACATAACACCATAATATGAGTTGGGAAAACCCCTGTGAGGGGTGAAAAACCCAGTTGGTAGGAGCAAATACTTCTCTACTAGAGTATATTACTCTCAAATAGACAAGTACAAAGTTGTCGCATCCTTTGTCAAGCCTATGGCTATTTCAGCCTCTCAATTTGGGAGATGCAACATACAATTACCTCTTCTCTGTGGATTCTGGTATGGTAAAATATTTAATTGTCCTCCTCCATTGCTTGTTTTGGACCCCCAATGGTCTTTATAAAATCTTGGAAGACTGCCCTTACATTTGCCATAGATTTAATTTAGGAACTGAAGAGGCAAGAATGATTCATTTCAAATTCTACTTCTTTTTCCAACTTGAGTATGATTGCCTTTTTCAACAGGTGTCAATTATGAAACTGCTTTGTCAATTACACTTTAGCCAATGTCGATTAGGAAACCACCCATTTGATTACAAAACTGCCCATGCAATTACACTTTTGTTAATGTTGATTACGAAACTGCCATCATTAATAATTCTAGGTTTTGCTTCTTCCAAACGCCATAACTTTTGCATATGGACTTGAAACAAGATGTTTTTTGAAATTCCATAGAATTTCAAGAGGAACATAAATATGTTATCATATTCAACTTTTGATGCCATATGAATATGGTTTTTCGCCTGCAACATGCTGAAATGCCTTTCCTTGTAGGATGATCTAACTCCTTGATCCAAAAATAGATCATAGGCTCCTTATTAAAGAGCTTTTGGTCCCACAAAAGCTTATATTTGGAATATAGGTTAATATCTTCCTATGCGTGTAACAGCTTAACAACATCCATTATGTTGCAACTCCAATAGCTACATTCTCTTGTGATGCTCATGTCATCCTACAATGGTTGCTATGGGTAAAAACTGAAACCCCCTGCACACAATCTAGTGGTACCAATTACATGCTTACAATTCTTGTGCATGCTGACCCTTAAACCCCTTGTGATGCTTTCCAAGCGCTACAATGATTGCATTTTTTGTTTCTTCTACAACCCCCTATGCTGCACTCTTGTGCTACAATGATTGTCTTTCTGCTTCTTTTGCAACCCCCTATGCTACACACACTCTTGTGCTATAGTGGTTATCCTTTCCATTTCTCGTACAACTCCCTTTGCTACACACACTCTTGTGTTACAGTGATTGTGAAGTTACAACATATCCTACTGTTTTGAATGATCCTTCTTATCAAATGAAGGTCATTTTACAATGCTTATGAAGCTATTACAAACAAAAGATTATATTAGGAATATAGGATAATATCCTCCCACGTGTGTAACAGCTTAACGACACCCATTGTGCTGCAACTCCAATAGCTACATTCTCTTGTGATGCTCATGGCATTCTACAATGGTTGCTATGGGTTAGAAATGAAGCCCCTTGCACACAATTTAGTGGTACCAATTACATGCTTACATTTTCTTGTGCATGCTGATCCTTCAAACTCTTGTGATGGTTTCCACATGCTACAATGATTGCCTTTTTTGTTTCTTCTACAACCCCCTATGCTACACACGCTCTTGTGCTACAGTGATTATCCTTTCCATTTCTTGTACAACTCCCTTTGCTACACACTCTTGTGTTACAATGATTGTCAAGTTACAACATATCCTGCTGTTTTGAATGATCCGTCTTATCAAATGAAGGTCATTTTACATTGTTTAGGAAGCTATTACAAAGTGGTCCTTTTTATTGCATTTATGTACAATGAAGGCTATACATTTTTACAATGTTACAAAGATTTCTTATCCTACAACTATGTACACGTTACAGCTGTGATGAAAGTTAGTGTAAAATACAATAATGCATACCATCATTTTGGTGCCCTTGGCTGATCTCATGCTCATCCATGAAGTGCATCCCTTACTTGCCCATACAAGTGGAATTTGTTATCCTCTACTTGCCATATCAACCAACAAGTGAGACACATTATATATACAATGTTGACATTGCCATGAAGAAATATGCATGCTCACAACACCCAAGAACATACTATAGTGTTGCTCATGCTTAATCAAAAGAGTACACATGCTTACAACCCAAAAATGCTTCATAGTGCTGTCAATGCTCAACCAAAGGAAACATACATGTTTTAGAACACCCACAGAACTGTCATAGTGCTGCCCATGCCATGCAATCAATGGAAATATACATGCCTATGACACTTGATTGCTTCATAGTGCTGTACATGCTCTAACTCAAGAAGTATACATGTTTTGCAACACCCTAGAACATGCTATAGTGCTACCCATGTTACCAAGACTTGCTAATCTTGCTGGAAGCCTCTTGTCTTCATGCAACAATGGAGAATACATGCTTACAACACCCCACTAAACTTCCTAGTGCTGTACGTGTGCTCAATTAACAATTATACATGTGATACAACACCCAAGAACATGCTATAGCACTGTCCCATGTTACCCCTACATGCTAGGAGCTCAAATCTTCATGCAACAATGAAGAATATATGCTTACAACACCCAAATAGACTTTCTAGTGTTGTACATGCTCTCAAACAAGAAGTATACATGTGATACAACACCCAAGAACATGCAACAGTGCTGCCCCATGTTACTCATACATACTTCATCCCTTCCTTGCTCATGCAAATGGAACATAACTGCATTTTCGTTCTTTTACAATAGCTACAACATGTGAAAAGAAACTCCTACAAGCTACCCATTTTGATCTTTCATGATTTCATTGCTAGAAGAATGATACCTTCATGCAACTATCACCTACGCTACTCATGCTTGTTAGCAACAATAATGGATGTGCAACTTTTACATTTTTTTTCAAGAATGTGTGGGCTGTAAACATGCATTACCTCATACATTTCATTTTCTTGTCCTTGCTTACTCTCAAGTGGACATGCTTGCTCACACTCACCCCTTGGTAAGTGAAATCTACTCCTTTCTTGCACAACAAGTGAAGTTAGCCTTGAACAAAAACCTAACTACAAGAGAAACTTGGGATGCTACCACATGCCCATACACATGACAACAACACTCTCTTATCTCTTATGCAAGTTCAGCAAGTATTCTATCCATGCATCATAAGATAAATAAGATAAATGATGAGAATGAGGCATCATTTCTTCGATCATTTATGGAAAAGCAGCAAACCTTCTACTGAAGAATGTTTCTACTGTAAAATATTGTGCATTCAGTTTCCTTCTGCCTCCCATATCATCTATTCAGAATTCTATGCATTGTCATTCAGCTATATTCTTTCACGAAGCATTGTACAAGAAAATTCAGAACATACATGTAAGATCAGTGTCTATTCCTTTTCAGGATGGTATGTGGCATGCTCCAGAGGTGGGAGATGAAGAACCTGATGTTCCAATGTGGAATCCAGTTCTTTTTAAACTTCCTAGTGGTGAATTGCTTCTATTCTACAAGACTGGTCAAGAGGTACAGAAGTAAGTTGAAATCCCTATACTTATTGTTTACACAGTCTGGTTATTGTTTAGCAGTTTCTTCTAGAGTTTATAAATTATAATATATATATAAAATTAAGATTTCAGAATCGATTAGACTGATCTAAAAGGAATTACGACTTCTTTGTACCCACTTGGAGGAGGAAGAGAAGTGCCACAAACAAAAAACTTTTAGCTTGTTCATGCCAATGGCAAAGGAAAAAATTAATTAACCAAGCACGTGCTGAGGAAGCATTAGTAAGACATTTTATGCACAATCACTTCTAGGCAGCTCCATATGGATAATTCTTATTCCCACCAGAAATAAAATGATGAATGAGCTTGCCGGATGCATAACCTACACTTCTCCTGTAAGAGTAGAGATATGTGTATGACAAAGAACCATCCAAATTTTAATCATAAAGATAAGGTGAAACTTGAAACAGAAAGTGGCAGTGTAGAAATCAATTATTTATTGCACTTAGAAAGATATTTAAAATACCAACAGACTGAAAATATCCCTATTAACTGCGTTCATTCTACTCGAAGTGGTCATCACAACAAGACTACTACTACTACATTGGTCTGCTATGCAAGATTGTGACTTTGCAACTGGAGGGATAAATCTTGTTCCAGTGTGAAGCACCACACAAATAAGACCAGTGGATAATCGTTTACATCGTTTTACATGGATACATTTTTTTTCCACTCTTGTTTCGTTTTGATTTTTTACTTTAGCCTTTCAAGAGCACATTAAACCCTTCCCGTGATTGTGCTTCCAATCTGTCATTGGTTCATAATTATATGCTATCATGACCATCATCCAGGCCTAGATCAATTATCATCATGCTATTAAGCAAACCTCGAGAACTTGCATATTGTTAAATTGAAAAATATGAAGTCTGTATTGCATTTTTACCAAAATTCAAGATCACAAACTAGTATATGATATTTCTTGCTAACATATTATTTCAGGTGGAGTGGATGTATGAAGAGATCAGTTGACAAGGGTATGTCTTGGTCAGAAAGGGAACAGCTCCCACCTGGAATTTTAGGTCCTTCTAAGAATAAGGTGCTGAGACCATCGATGATAAAATAAGTTCGTTTTGCATATTTAAATCTCTATCACTTGGGGTCTCTAATGCCTTGGTAATGCCTTGGTAATCTGCATCTTTTCAGCCCCTACTCTTGGATGATGGGAGCTTATTGTGTGGCTCCTCAGTTGAAAGTTGGAATGCTTGGGGTGCATGGATGGAGGTTGGTGTCATCAGCTCTCTCTGGCAGAAGCAAGTCCAGATAATTCAGTAGCAGTTAATTTTTTTTTAAAAAAAATATGTTTGTACAAGCATTTTCTGTGCAGAAATGTTGACAGATATTTTCTGCTGTGATGAAGGTCACACAGGATTCAGGTTACTCATGGAGAAAATATGGGCCTATATACATTCCTGGAGTCCCAATGGGTGTAATTCAACCGGTACCCTATCTGACTGCCAAGAGGACTATACGTATGTTGCTGCGCTCAACAGAGCACATAGGCAAGATTTGCATGGCAGAATCATCAGATGGAGGCTTCAGCTGGAGCTATGCTAAATCAACAGTGCTTATGAATCCAAATTCTGGTAGCTATTAGCATAGCTACATAATTCACATTCAAAGTGAACTTAAACCCCATCTAGCATATAATTGAACTTTATAATAACTGGCAAAAAGCATCTAGGACTTTTCTGGATTTTAGATGACTCACAAAATATCCAATGGACTTCTTTCAAAACAGGTATAGATGGTGTAAAACTGCGTGATGGAAGATTGGTACTTCTCTACAATACAATATCACGAGCAGTGCTCAAAGTTGCTGTATCGGAGGATGATGGAGATTCATGGAAGGATGTTCTAACGCTGGAGGATCATGAAGGAATGGAGTTCTCATATCCAGCTGTGATTCAAACAATGGATGATCTTGTTCATGCAACCTACACCTATAACCGCACACAAATTAAGGTAGGTCTTCTTAGACTGTGAGACAACTAGTTCACTACTTTGTCGGTTGAATGGCAATTTGAAAGCTAACATGCATGCTTGCTTTTCACAGCATATAGTACTTCAAACAACAGCACTGCGATGATCCAAAAAAATTCTCATCTCAACTTAAGCGATCCTATGCAATGAGCAGAGCTATTGTGCAAAGAATTTTAATTCATTTTCAATTTTTCCCCATTAATGATGGGTAGATTTTTCTGAAATCCAATTACATACTCATCTGTAATTGTAGAAGACTGTAATATGCTTTTCCTAAAAGACCCACTTATCAGATTTGTATCATATCAAGACAAAGTGATATGGAAGCTGAGTGGCCTGTACCGGGCTTCTTAAAGATCAAGGGGAAAAAAATTTGTGCATGTGTGCTTTCTTGTGTTCTAGCAATCATTTGTAATAAGCTCTGAATGTGATCAGACGCAAGAAAAAAATGTTCAAACATAAATTTGTTATTGGTCATCAAATAAAATTTTGACAATATTTTGACAATCATGAGACTGGGCAACACAACAACAAATTAATCTTAATGTTGAACTATAGGGGTTTTCTAAAAAGGACAGACTAAATGCGTTCAAATGCCTTCTCTATCTTGCCTTGAGATAATTATCCAATCAAAGATTGTTTGCTGTCTAATCCGAAGTATACATTCTGTTTTCTTTTTGTTCTCAATATTCTGTAATAGATTTTGAGGATTGCTTCAGGAGATTGAATTGTCTGATGTAATAAATAGTCAAGACTCTTTTTTGAACTTATATTTTTCTAAATAAAAGCGTTTCTATCAATTTGTGGCCATTGCCAAAATGACATGCATATGCAGTAACACGTGCAGACAAACCCTACTGGCAAGAGGGCATCGAAACAGTTGAGGACTAAACCAAAACATCTCATCATAGAAACTACATACAAAAAGACATCAAAATTGCTAACCTCCTTTTTTTTAGAAAATTTCAGAGCTTTTCTGAAGATACCTGCACAGAGAGATTCTAATCACAGCGATCCTGAGATTAGACAAATATACGGTAGGAGTTTAACTCCTCCCTGCTATGGGACTGAGCAGTTGAACCCAACACACGTGTTTATATGCATATGATCTCTCCAGGATGCAAGAAGTCCATTCTTTTCGCTAGATATATAGGCAAACTGGTGTGAAGGTATGTTGAGAACTTCGAGTTTCAAATTAGAGACAAGGTGTGCAGGTGTCAAAGTAAAAATATTGACTCCACTTGTGGGAGGGGGCTGGGAGACACAGGTATGCCAATAAGCAAATTAGATTTTATTTTCTCAAAATTGTAAGTTCCAAGTCTCTTCCTTACAAGAGGTCGGGATGGGTGAGCTATGAATTGATGACCAAAATTCACATGTATAGAGATTGATTACTCATAGACCACCACTAGGCCAAAAGGCTTCCCACGAGTTTGTACTTAAGAAGTTAGGTGGGGGAATTCCTCTAAATCTCCAATGAAAGCAATATTGAGATGCAAATGAAATGAAATGAAAGTTCTTAATGGCATTCACGAGATCATGCAGTTTATGGGATCCGGATGCAAATAACATAAGAAATTGTCCAAGACCAGAGTCCACACTAGGTAGTATATAGTGAAAGACATATTGCAAGAAGAGCATGAAGAAAGACCTATTGTGGAACCAAGGAATTATCATCATTGTTAATTTTACCAATGCAATATTGTATCATAAGCTTGTTGTTCAATGTGCAAAGTTTTACAACCAGGGCATGCGAATACAACGAAGGAAAGAAATTAAGGCACAAAATATACAAGGAAATCCATCGTAATACCAAGGCAAAGCAATTTGTTTTAGCCACAGTGAAGAGTTCCTTTTTTTAATTAGTTTCAGGGTTGCAATACGGCTCGAAATGGCTACATGACAAATTGGAGAAATTGGATCTCAAAATCCACCCAATGGGCTTGAAGAGAGACAAACTAAAATGGAAGGGTTTGAAGATACGACTGATGAAAAAATGCAGGATTTGTAGATAAGGGGACTAGAAGTGACCATACCCAACATGAAACATTGTTCCATCAATTTGGAGAAAGGCAAGGTAAATCCTTGGAATTTCAGCTTCCTAATGATATTATTGATGTTATTAATGAATGTCAAATTCGAACTGTGATTTTGTTTTTTTAAGGGGGGTGCCAACAGAAGTGGATTTTTACAAATGGGCCAAACCGAAATGGGAAAACATGGGTTGGGATTTTGAAACAATAAGAGGTTTGGGGAAAGGATATGTTTCTTGTATGTTTAGATCTGTTGAGCATGCTAAGGTTGTTTTGCAATATGGCACATGGGTTATCTGTGGACAAGTCTATTACCTCCAAGCTTGGAATTTTGATTTTCATCCTAAAGGACCATCTTATTCACAGTATCCCATGTAGATTGAATTATCATATTTAAATTTGGCATTTGGGCCACTTTTTAGGGATATTGTGGGCCAACTTGGAAGAATTATATGGTATAAACAAAATACTGATAAGTTCTCTAATGTAAGGGTTCATCCCAGGGCTTGCATTGAAATTGATTTGAATCAACCACTACTAGAAAACATTAAACTAATAGGCCCATGGTTTGAAATGGTCCAACCAATAGTCTACTTGAATAAGCCTAATGCACGTTTTTTTGTTGCAAACAGGGACACTTGATTCAAGACTGCCCAATAAGGAAATCTAACATTTCTCAAATCTCTCTACCTTCTTCTTCTCCTTCTCACTTAACTGAACCTTCTCCATAAGATCAAGCTCCTCTTTGTAATTAATCTTCGAGGCCTACCCCTATTCATCATAAACCTACCCCCTCTTTTTCAGCACCTTCTTCCCATTATGATCCTTCCCCTCTAGTGAATTCCACCCCTTATAAGGATGTTATTATGACTGATAATTGGAATCTAGTTAAGAAAAGAAAAGAACCACTGAGTTCCACGGACCACACTCCTCATCCTTCTTCAATTCATGTTTGCTCTCCCTCCCCATCCCCTTCTCCTTCCTCATTTGCAATAGCTTCCTACAAGCAATCTTCTATTTCTCCACCCCCTAATACTCACCAAAGGTCAAGATCTCCTTCAATAACCACAATAGAACAAAATAACAATGAGAAGCCAAATTTGCTTTCCAACTATTTTGGGGTGTTGCCTTCAAAGGATGAAACCCTTGCACCTTCATCATCATGAATTGTAAAGCATTTTCTTAGAAGGTGAGAGGGTTATCTCCCCTTTTAGGAAGTATAAAGTCAAAGAGGCCATTATTAAATGGAAACTAGATATTTTATTCAGGATCAAGAAGTTAAATTGAGTAATGTTCAGCTAGATGCTTGTCTGCATAATTAATGGAAGGACATGCATATGTTCTACACACTTCTCATAAAGATGGAAGAGGAGGAGCTATGACAAGGATGGCTTCATGGATCTCTAAATATGTCATTGATAAAGGGGAAGATCCCTCACATAGTTGTGTTTGGGTTCTTGCATTTGTTAATAGACATAGAATCGGGTTTTTCTTTACATATGCTCCTAATGAATCTAAAGGGTGTTTGTTGGTTCGGGACTGGATATCTAAAAATCTTCCCAATGCAAATTGGATTTTAGGAGGAGACTGTTGGAAACAAGGTAGATAACTGAGAGGGGGGGTGAATCAGTTATCTTAAATAATTTAACTTTTTGTTCTTCTTTAACAATTAGTGCAGCATCAAAACATATAAGCATGCATAACCATGAGAGCAGAAATAAAATCAATACACATAACACAATGATTTTGACGTGGAAAACCCTGTTAAGGGAAAAACCACGGGGTGACTAACCCAAGATTGTATTCTCTATTAAAAGAATAAGAAGTACAATATGGCACTTGCCAATTAGGGCTCACTGCCTGAGCACATTGCTCACAAGAGGCTCACTACCTACAAGAGACTCATTGTCTACAAGGTATATAGAAAGTAACCAGGTGTTTGAACTAATCAGAGGTATCCACATATGCTGAGGTTCAGTTCCAGTAAGGCTCAATATACTGATCTGCTACACTTCATTCTTTCTTTGCTTAGTGTTGTTGTTCTGTCACATACCGGACTTGTATAGCCGCTTCCACACTGCTCTCTGCTTTTCTTCGCACACTCTATCACACCACACACATTCACACCGAAATCCATCTAGTATATATATCCGCAGCAAGGATTTCAACATATTTCTAGTCAGCAGCTGGAATACTCAAGATATTTACCAAAACCCTGATCTGTCGGATGAATCCATGCTCAAAAAGTGATGCGTATCCAAGACATAGAGTTAGAAGTCATCAATCAAGTCGATCAACCATGTATGATCTCTTAAGAAGCTTGATCATCATCAATTTCTGATCCGGATTAAGGTCCAATGCTCTACCGATTAGTTCTTGCTCAGTCTACTCTGCCTGTCAGGAACCCAACACTTAGGTGCTCATATCTTTTCACTTTTTCAATACTGGAGGCTCAATCTCTGGAATGTGGTAGTCATGGTAGTCCTCTTGACTTCCCCAAGTCCACACTTTGCTGAGATACATCCTCTAAGAGATTCGAACCTGATTGTCAGACCTTGCTGCATGCTCTGTTCTTGCTCACTGGACTAAAATACTCTTCAATCTGGCTTCCGGTATAGACATACCATGTGCTACGGATGAGTGGGATGGACTTTGTTGCCATTAATGACAACAATCAAGAAGCCACACAGTGTCTCTTGCCAACAATCTCCCCCTTTGGCATTGATGGCAACACTCAGTGAAAAATGACTAAGTGTCATAGCACACTCCCCCTTGGCTGATGCTCTGTCTTATGTACACTTTTACCGGAGCTCCCCCTTAGCTAGATTCCACATTTTTCACTACTCCTCACTCCCCCTTTGACATCAATGGAAAAGGGTGAAATCTGCACACCAAAACTTTCAAAAATCAATCTATATATTGCCGCATAAGTATATATATACATGTTGTACTTACATATACTTCAGTATATCCGCAAAGGTGGTCTTCAATTGGACAAATTTTGTTGCCCAACTCTGCTTCGTCCTGTCCAAAATTGAGATGTGACCACTTATCAAAAATGCAAAAGCTTCTGCCCTTTTTAAGTCTGCTAGATCACTGGTCTAGGCTGTGGTTTGAGCATCAGTTAGGGCCTCATGCATTGCCTCTAACTTAGGGATAATTATCCCTCTTAGTTCACTTAGCCTGCTTATTCTATTATTCTTCTTCTTTTCAAGCCTCTTTATTTCATTAATAGTGGCAATAGTCTGACACTCTTGATTTATTATGGATGAGGTGAGAGGATCAAAATTTTGAGATAAACTTGACAGTTTACTCTCTTGTTCTTCCACCTTCTTGGCAATATCTGTTGTCACTGTGGACCAAGATGGAGAAAATTTATATAAATCTCTGCCATCTTTAAGAGCATTTTCTAGGCTCTTTATCCCAATATCCAGATTTCTCCTATCATTTGCTATAAGTCCCTGTACTTCGGAGAATCTCTTTCCCAAAAACTCTTTCCGAACTTTCACTTCTGTTGATTTCTCCAATGAATCAAAATGTATGTTAACATAATTAACAAGAGATTTCAGATTACCGGATGAGGAGGCTGAAAGATCCTTTTGGAAGGATGGCATGATTTTCTCTAGCACACTGGATGCAATCTCTATTAGCTCACATTCTTCCATGTGAGACTTTAGAAGCTTTTCTTTTGCTTTAGCTTGAGCAAAAGATGCTACCTTCATTGTCTGGACCGAAGAGAAAGAGAGTCAAAATTGAGTGGTCCATGAAATAGCTCTGGTTCATCTAATTCCATCATTTCTTTGGTCAGGAAGTCTTTAATTGCTTCTGCAGTGTCTCTTGCCGAAGACAGAGTCTTCTTTCCTTCCGCAGCCTCAGAACTATCACCTGGGGTCTTCTCTATTTGATCTTCTTCTCTTCCCTTTACCTCTTCTTCTTGACTGATTCTATCTTCTTTTCTTTCTTCTCCTTTAGTTCCAGAGTCTGCTGGGGGATCCAGAAGAGAGATGTTTACTTCTTCATGGACTTCCTCTTCCGGAATAGAGGAATCCAAGTCCTTTGACTCTTCTGCAATTTTCTCGGTAGAATCTTCCTTTGATGCACTTAATCCTTCGTCATCCATGTCAGAAGGTTCATCACATATGTCCTCTATAACAGGAAGATTGAATCTTTTAAATGCATTCTGGAGGATGTCCTCTGTTTCTTTGGCAACTTGATCTGTCTCTCCAAGCATAAGCTAGTTCATTCTTGCTTTGCTCCGAAACTCATCCTTGCAGTCCTTGAAGATCATGTTCATTTGTTGAGAGGTAATGGAAGGATAGAGTTGAATAGCATTCTGTTCCCGAATCTCTAGGTCCTTTGCCTTAGCATTCTCCTTTCTCATTTCAAGTTCCTTCTCTAAACTTTTGGGAATTAGAGAGATGATTTCAATGAATGCTTTATTATAAATGTTAAGATACTTGACTATAGCGTCTTCCAGGATTTGATTGTTAGTATCACTAAACTCATCATAAAATTATGTTAATGGTTGTAGATTTCCATCCACTGTGACTGCCTTGATAACATTATCAACAAAAGGAGTGGACCTTTCAACAAATTCTTCTGCCTCTTCTTCTTTATTTGCACTGGCAGAGGATCCACCTAATGTTTTCTTCTTCTTCTTCATTTTCTTAACCTCCTCATTTGTCTCTGTCTCTTCATCATCCTTTTGAGTTATGTAGGATCTTGTAGCCTTGGTTTTTGTTCTCTTTTCTCCCTTTCCGGATGTCTTTGCTTCCGGTTTGGAGGATTTTAAGCTCTTAGAGGTGGTAGGTGCAGAACTCTTTGAGGATCTAGTCCGGGAGGGGGCTTGCACCGGATCACTTTCTTTTTTGCATCTTGTCTCTCTTTCTCTGTTCTTTCTAGTTTCTCTCTATTTGCATCGACTGCTTCTTTTGAAATGCCATATCTTTTGGCAACTTCCTCTACTTCTCTTCTCACTTTTCTCTTCATCTCCAGTTGTCTTAGCTCAACATGAATTTTCACACTCAATTCTTCAAAGGTTCCAAACCTTTCTACCTCAGGGTCCTTAGGCTGACTTAGTAGGTGTTGGACATGCAGTTCCAAAATTTTCTCATCCACCTCATAGCCCAGTGGCATAATCTAGACTATTCTGGGCTCCACTGCCTCCATTAGGCATTGATCAGTGTCTACCATGAAGCACACTATATCCTTGTATTTTTCAACTAGAGATTGGGTGATTCTCTCTCTGGCTTGCATCATGCCTTGGAAGTTTTTGAAGTAACCCCAGAGTGTTGCACTTTGTGCCTTGGCATCACCAAGCCCATACATATAATCTCTGATTTGTATGGCAACTGGTCTGTCAGTTTGCCATACCCAACCACTAGATCCGAGTAGCTCATTCATATAGTAAAAGAAGAGACATAATATTAGGCCACCATACTTGAATGAGTTCTTCTTATCCTTCTTTATTTTCTACAAATTTTCTAGTAGTTGGCTTAGAAGAAGCTCACATAGATCATAGTCTGCATTTTTCCTTAGCATTTCATATGCAGTATATATAGCAGTTTCGGATACTGAATTCTCCCTGCTGGAGTGATAGATTTTGTAACCAATTATCATAGAGGCAAATTTGATGTCTGGATCTATGATGTCTTCTATTGTCCTTGCTCTCTTGTCAAACTTTGATCCGGTAGCCTCACTTACTATTTGGTTCTTGACAGATTTGAGAGCAGGCAACCCACCGAATGAGTGCAAACTAGTTATTACCCTAATGGCATCTTTTGTGATCTTTAATGGCCTCATCAACCACATGAATTTGTCATGTATTCTTCTCAGAATATACCTGACCCATTCATCCTCTGCAAAATAGGGAAAGTGGATGCAATGCCCAAAATGCTTATCCCGGATGGCCTTTTATTGAGGTTTAAGTTCAAATGTTTCATCTACTAATTGCTTGTGATAGATATCCATCACTTTGGATTCCCCAAATTCTTCAATATTGGCGTGTATGTATACCCTAACATCTTCTACATGCATAACCCCACGCGGAATGCTAGAGAAGGCGCCTAAGGGATCAAATTCTAGGGATTTGTAAGGATGTTTCTTGAACTTAGGGCGCAACCTATCTGTGATCTTAACAACATTTTGAGTAGCCATCTTGCAAAAAAATTCAGAGAGAGATATTCAAGAACGGAAATACCTTTTTACGCTTCTAGGGTTCATGATATAAGTCAGAAAAGATCGCTGGTTGAATCAAATTCTAGTTGATCTTTGAGAAGGTTGAAGCAATTTTGTTTGCAGAGCTCTTTATTTCTTCTTCTCGATTGTAAATGTGCAAATGATGAATAAAATAACCCTTATATTTCTACGCAAACCCTAATTTCATATTGCAATAAATGCACACTTTAAGTCGTTTCGGTTCCCTTGTTCTGACCTTGTTCTGAGAGAGATCCTTCTGAATCACTGAGATGCACTTAGAATTATTCTTGGTGATAATTGACAATCTATCTCCCTTTCTCCAATCATTCCATTCATCCGTAGATCAAGATATTTCAGTTTTGAATCATACCAGATCTAACTGTGAAAATCCTACTTTTACCAAATGACTGTTAAACCGGATCAATCTTGGATGATTGACCTCTTCAAAACTCCTTGAGAATCTTTTATATTTTTACCAAGGATTGTTTAGATATCTCTTTGAGAACTCTTCAATCCGCAATACTCCATGTGCCAATTTTAGGCACCAATTGACTGGCTGGGGGAAATTGTTTTCCTTTGTGACTCCCCCTGAGCCAGAACTCATCTATTTAGTTTCCGGAAGGAATATCAGCACCAGATTCTGGTGTGGATCCATCCCCAACATTTTATGTACTTCTCTTCACCCAAATCTTGTTCATCTCCCTTTGAACATCATCCGCATTCACTTTTCCTTTTCCTTTGTCTTGATTTTGATTATGATGCACCGAACCCCTTTTATCCTAATTCTTACTTCTGCAGAATTTTGCAATATGACCAGATCTATTGCAATTGTAGCAAGCTAAATTTATTTGCATATTTGACTGATATCCTCTTGGTCTGCATTGATTAGCCATATGTCCCATTCTATTGCATGCAAAGCATCTACCATTAAATGAATTGTTTATTTGCATATTTCTACATTCATGAGATTTGTGACCATACCTTTTGCAGTTAAAACACTATCCAAAGAAGGATGAATTAGTCTGATTCATTCTTCTTCTGCACCGATTTGCTTTATGACCAAAGTTATTGCAATTGTAGCAGTATCCATTGAAGGATGGATATCTTTAAGCATTTGGTTGTCTTACCAGAGGTCTTCTAGGCCTGTGCCTTGGATTTCCTGATCTAGAGTTCTTCTGACCGGATCCAAAGCTTTCACCCTTCTCATATCCCAAGCCATGCTTGTCATCTACCCTCTTTTAGATTTCAAGAAGAACTTCAAGTTGAGCAGATCTTATCTTGAATTTTTCTTTGTATTCATTTGTTGTTTGAAGATCCCTTTTAAGAGTGTCTATCTGATTTTCAAGTTGTTCTTCATTATCTCTAGCTTCTTCAAGATCAGATTCCAAATGCCTGATTATTCTATCTATTTTGTGGCAATCTTCTGACTTCTCTTTGAGAGATTGTTTTAGATTGTCTTCCATTTTTCTTTTCTCTTCAATTTCTTGAGTGAATTTTATAACCCTTGATTCCAGTTCATGTCTTACCATAATGACCTCTTTTGCTAGCTTCTCACATAACTTGTTTTTCTCATTCATATCTTCATTAGTATCATTGGCTTCACTTTGACTTGCTTATTGTTGAAAAAGTTCCTTTCTCTTTTTCACAGAGATACTCAGTTTCTCTTTTAGTTCATTTATGAAGTCATTAGCTTGTTTGAGTCTTTCCCTCATGTTATTGACTTCAGAGTGAGATTGCTCAAGATCATCTAGGGCAGACAGAAGTTGTTCCCTCATACCATACATATCCATTGAGATTCCCAAATCTTCCTCAAGTTGTTAGGCTCTGTTTGGAGGAACTTGGCTCTAATACCAATTGTTGGAAATAAGGTAGATAACTAAGAGGGGGTGAATCAGTTATCTTACATAATTTAACTTTCTGTTCTTCTTTAACAATTAGTGCAGCATCAAAACATATAAGCATGCATAACCATGAGAGCAGAAATAAAATCAATACACATAACACAATGATTTTGGCGTGGAAAACCCTATTAAGGGAAAAACCACGGGGTGACTAACCCAAGATTGTATTCTCTGTTAACAGAATAAGAAGTACAATATGGCACTTGCCAATTAGGGCTCACTGCTCGAGCACACTGCTCACAAGAGGCTCACTGCCTACAAGAGACTCAATGTCTACAAGGTATATAGAATGTAACCAGGTGTTTGAACTAATCAGAGGCATCCACATATGCTGAGATTCAGTTCTGGTTAGGCTCAATATACTGATCTGTTGCACTTCATTCTTCCTTTGCTTAGTGTTGTTATCCTGTCACATACCAGACTTGTATAGCTGCTTCCACACTGCTCTCTACTTTTCTTCACACACTCTATCACACCACACACACATTCATACCAAAATCCATCTGGTATATATATCCACACCAAGGATTTTAACATCTTTCTAGTCGACAGATGGAATAATCAAGATATTTACTAAACCCTAATTTGTCGATTGAATCCATGCTCAAAAAGTGATGCGTATCCAAGACATAGAGTTAGAAGTCATCAATGAAGTTGGCCAATCATGTATGATCTCTTAAGAAGCTTGATCATCATCAATTTCTTATCTGGATTAAGGTCTGATGCTCTGCTGGTTAGTTCTTGCTCAGTCTGCTCTGCCTGTCAGGAACCCAACACTTAGGTGCTCATATCTTTTCACTCTTTCATCACCGGAGGATCAATCTCTGGAATGTCGTAGTCATGGTACTCCTCTTGACTTTCCCAAGTCTGCACTTTGCTGACATATCCTTTGAGAGATCTGGACCTGATTGTCGGACCTTGCTGCATGCTCTGTTCTTGCTCACCAAACCAAAATACTCTTCAATCTGGCTTTCGATATAGACATACCATGTGTTGCAGATGAGTGGGATGGACTTTGTTGCCATCAATGAAAACAATCTAGAAGCCACACAGTGTCTCTTGCCAACAGAGACTTCAATATGGTAGAACACCGTAATGATCGTAGCTCCAGCATAGTCATATTAAACTCAACCAAGAGAATTTTAAAGGTGGATTTACTATCATAACTCTTTGGAGGTAGTTGATCCTCTACATGGGAGACAATCAAGTCATGTTCATAATTGGTTTACATTGTCTAATTGTAGAACTAGTGTGGAAAGAAAACTCGACAGGTTAAACAAATTTTATATTTCACATAATTTAGATTTGGTGCAAGTTCAATGTGATGCCTTCATACAAGTTCTCTCTCTCTCTCTCTCTCTCTCTCTCTCTCTCTCTAAATTCCTTCAATCCTTTGGTAGAATAAATGCTTGGCAATGTAAATGTAGAGAAAAACACTCCAAGGGAAATTACAACATGATAGGAAGCAACTCAATGTTGATCCTAGCAATATTAAGATTCAAGTTACCATTGCTTCTATTGAAACACACCTACGTAAACTTGATACTACAAAGGACAAGGTGTCAAAATAAGAGCTAGAATTTAGTGGATTAAAGATGGCAATAGAGGATCTAAATATTTTTTAATTATCTAAATTATAAACATAAAAAGGAGATAATTTGTGCTATAATGGATGAACATGGTACCTACAAACAAGTCCTGCTGAGATAATTATGTTGCTTCAAAACTTTTATGAGAATCTCTTCAAAGAGGAAAGATATGTTGCAAGTATGGGCCTAACCGGTGTTGTCATTGATGTCAACATACTCCTGTTGCATTGATGATAAGGATTGGATGAGATATGTGCTGAGTATATTGAGTAAAATTAGTCCTAATCAGGAACAGAGAAGAATAGTGAAGACAATGAGCTAAAGATCCTAGCTAAGATGAAGATTAGAGGATGCGCATCAAAGGGTTTGTAGATATGTGTCTTAAGATGATCTAGTAAAGATTTTAGAGGTCCACATGAAGATCTGAAGAAGTTGTGGCTGCTCAAGTAAAACCGGTTCTGGCAGATGTTTAGAGGTCACAGAGTGACACAAATAGGTCCGGTGAGATCTGGAAATGCAATATCCTGTTCTATGGATTTGGTGGAGTGTTTAGGAAGTCCATGTGAAGTGACAACTCAATTGGTTCATGGTCTGGAGGTCCGCAAGCATCTATTCCATTATGACAATGATGATAGACTGTGTTCTTGAGGTTCCGGATGAAGGAAAGAATGATTTCAGTAAGCAGATGTAGTGTGGATGTTCTTTGTGATTCAGGCAAGCTTGTGGAGGTCTTTGGATTGTGTCCAGTTCATGTTGGTGGTCCTCATTGAAGTTTTATCTCGAATTGAAGAATTACTTCCGGATGATTGTCATCTTCCTAAGTCTGGCCGACCGGATGATTTACACATCCTACGGATGATCTTGAAGATGTTATGTGAAGATCGGTGTGTTCCTAAATGAAGATTGAAGTCTCAGATCTGTGTGGCCGACAGTGTGTTGATCCACATGAAGTCTTTTTGTAATTAGTCATGTATTTATGTATTTGCTATGTAATGTATGCCGACTTGGATGATTATCCCTAAGTCGATGTCTTGTATAAATAAGGAATTGTAAAGTCATTTCAATGGTATCTTGTGGAGATGAGAGTGTGGTAGTGAGGAGGAGAGCGAAAGGCAGAGTAGAAGTATTGGGCTTAAATGGAACTGACTCAAGCATGGTGAAGATGCTATTCTTTAGTTCGAGTATGTAATACTTATTATTCTGTAGACAATGTGTCTCCTGTAGGTAGTGAGCCTCTTGTGAGCAATGTGCTCAGGCAGTGAGCCCTAATTGGCATGTGCCATTTGGTTCTTTTTATTCTTCTAACAGAGAATACAATCTTGGGTTAGTCACCTCGTGGTTTTTCCCTTAACCAGGTTTTCCACCTCAAAATCTTGGTGTCTCATGTGTTATTGTGTTTATGCTTTTGATTTAATGCATTGTATTTCCATGATTGATTTATTATTATGCTGCTGAATTACAAAGTGGATTTAAGTGTTTAAATTGGAAGAAAGTTTTGGACAAGTGATTCACCCCCTCCTCTCAGTTGTCTGTCCTAAATCCAACAATTGGTATCAGAGCTAAGTTCCTCTAAAAGATCTTAACTACTTGAGGAGATCCAGGATGTCGTCCGACAAGAAGGATAGTCCGAAGTTTGATGGAACCAATTTTACTCTTTGGAAAAGTTGCATGCAATGTCACTTACAATGTATGGGAATGCAATACTGGACCATGGCTTCAAAGAAGTATACTCCTCCACAAAATGGTTTGAAATCCGTAGATGAAATCACATATGCTGAAAGCAATCTGTAGACTAAAGAAGCCCTTCGAAGTGCCTTGTCAGATTCAGAGCTAACAAATGTTGTTGACCTACAAACTGTTTTGAGATTTGGGAAAAACTGGAACTTCTGCATGAAGGAGACAAGTATGTTAAATGTGCCAAGCTATAGAGTCTGAAAGGAAAATTTGAAAATTTGAAGATGAGAGAAGATGAAAATATCACTACATTTATGCCAAGAGTAAATGAGCTTGTTTGTGGCATTAGATGTGTTGGTGGAGTCTTGGATGAAGATGAGATCGTTGGCAAAGTTCTCAGATCCCTTCCTGATTCTTACAAGTACAAGGTTGCTGCTATTGAAGAATTCAGATCTATTTCAGGTATCACAAGACATCAATTGGTTGGTAAATTAGCTACATTTGAATTGACTGAGTTTGAAAATGCCACCCAAGACTAAATCTGCATTCAAGGCTAGTGCCTCTGTTAAAGGAAAACAAAAGTTTGTTCCGGGAGAGAACTCCTCAAAGAAACTATCATGGTATGAGAAAGCAAGAAAAGACCTGGAAGAAGATGAAGCAAAAGCTGCTCAACTTGAAGACCTTATTGCAAAAAGATTGCCAAGAGGATCCGGTAAGTATGAAGGGAAATTGCCTTTTAAATGCTTTAACTGCAATAAGATTGGTCATTTTGCCTCAAGGTGTCCAGAAAGATTTTCAAGGCCAAATCCTAACAGATCAAGGTTCCAAAAGAATTGTTACTATGTTCATGAAGATGATGATAATGAAGGAGTAACAAATGATGAATCAGAGACAAGAAACAAATCTGGAAGTGACTGGGTGTTTATTGTCATCAAGGAAGAAGATCCAATGCCCTTTAAATCTGTCAATCATAAAATTGTAGAAAGAGCTCTGGCTGCCCAAGTTGAGGAAGAGTATGATTGGGTCATTAACAGTGGATGCTCTCACCATATGACAGGTGACAAAAATAAATTCATAGATTTGGAAAGGTATGAAGGAGGAGTGGTAAAATTTGGTGATAATTCTACTGGCAGAATCAAGGGTAGAGGAACTATTTCTTTTGATGGAAAGAACAAAACCAATAATGTACTGTATGTTCAAGGCCTGAAGCACAATCTTCTCAGTGTTGGACAGTTGGTGGACAAAGGCTATGATCTCTAATTCAAAAATGGAAAATGCAAGATCTTTGAAAGTTTCAAAACATATATTGCATCCGGTACTCAAACAAAAGGTAATATCTTTCACTTGGTTGGTACTGGTAAAAGTTGCTTATTTGTTCAAATTGATCAGCGCTGGTTGTGGCATAGGAGAATGTGTCATGTGAATTTTGATAATATCATCAAGATAAGCAACACTCAGGCTGTAAGAGATCTTCCAAGATTGGTAAAACCTACCAATAGTTTGTGCAAAGAATGTCAGTTGGGTAAACAAAGCAGAGTCTCATTCAAAATCAAAGAACAATCTTCTACCAGATTATTGGACTTAGTTCATACCGATCTATGTGGTCTGGCAAGAATCAGGAGTGTGCAAGGTGATAGATACTGCATGTTATTAATTGATGACCATTCACGGATTATGTGGGTGACTTTTCTGAAAGAGAAATCAGAAGCTCTTGATAAATTCAAAATATTCAAAGCTATGGCAGAGAATGAAATCGAATTAAAATTAAAATGTCTGAGGTCTGATAGAGGTGGAGAATTTACTTCCGGTGAGTTCATAGAATTCTGTGAGAAACATGGAATAAAAAGATAGTTGTTTGCTCCTAGGACTCCACAGCAGAATGGAGTAGTGGAGAGAAAGAACCGGACCATCTAGGAAGCATCTAGAACCATGATGATGGAAGCAAATGTTCCTCAAATCTATTGGAGAGAAGCTATAAGCACAGTAGTCTATACTCTCAATCGAGTACAAATCAAAAGCAATACCAGTAAGACTCCTTATGAACTTTGGTTTGGCATCACTCCCACTGTGAGGTATTTCAGAGTCTTTGGTAGAAAATGTTACATTAAAAGAGATGAAGATCTAGGAAAATTTGATGCTAGAAGTGATGAAGGAATATTCTTGTTTTATTCTACTCAAAGCAAAGCATATCAGTGTTATAACAAAAGATTAAGGAAGATTGTTAAAAGTACAAATGTGAAGGTTGATGAAGGTGTTTAAAAACCCTCAAAGTTTTATGAATATGATGAAGATGATCAAAATGATGTTTTTGTTCAAGAAGTCCAAGCTCCCTCTGAAATTTAGATTCAGATTGATTTGGTAAATCAGGAAGAAGAGATAAGTTTGATTGAACCTATTCAAGAATCAAAAGTGTAAGAAACTCCCAAAGTTCCCAGGTATGTAAGACTGAATCACTCTGAAGATCAAATCATAGGTGATAAAAGCAAAGGTGTTCAAACAAGAAGGATTTCTCAAGATTCAGAAGAGTATTGTCTAATTTCAAAGGTTGAACCTAAGACAGTGAATGAAGCTTGCAATGATGAAAACTAGACTAAAGCAATGGAAGAAGAGCTGATGCAAATTGAGAAAAATCACACTTGGGATCTTGTTCCTGGACCTAAAAATAAGAATGTGATTGGAACCAAATGGGTCTTCCGAAACAAACTGAATGAAGTTGGTGAAGTAATCAGAAATAAATCCAGATTGGTCTGCAAGGGTTACTCTCAAATAGAAGGAGTTGATTTTGAAGAAACTTTTGCTCCGGTGGCAAGAATTGAAGCAATCAAATTATTTCTTGCTTTTGCTGCCTTCAAGGATTTCAAAGTATATCAAATGGATGTCAAGTCTGCCTTCCTGAATGGTGACTTAGAAGAAGAAGTATACATTGAGCAACCAGATGGATTTCAATTGTCTGATCATGGTGATATGGTCTGCAAGTTGAAGAAAGCATTGTATGGACTCAAGCAAGCCCCAAGAGCTTGGTATGAAAGATTGGATAAACATCTTTTGAAGATTGGTTTCAACAAAGGTACTGCTAACACTAATTTGTACTTCAAAATTGATCATGAAAATATCTTGATTGTTGAAGTATTTGTTGATGATATCATTTTTGGAGGAAGAGATAATATGTGCAAAACTTTTGCAAATCAAATGAAAAGTGAATTTGAGATGTCCGTGCTTGGGTAAATGAATTTCTTCTTGGGTCTGCAAATCATTCAAACCAAGAAAGGAATCTTCATTTCTCAGACCAAATATGTGAGAATTGTTGAAGAAATTTGGGATGGAAGAATCAAATCCCATGAGTACTCCCATGGCAACCAGATGTAAATTGAGCAAAGATGATGACTCTCCTAAGGCTGATCAAAAAAAGTACAGGTCAATGATTGGAGGATTGTTGTATCTCACTCAAACTAAACCTGAAATTATGAATGTTGTCGGTCTTGTTGCTAGATTCCAAGTTGATCCTAGAGAATCTCATGTCATAGCAATCAAGAGGACTTTTAGGTATTTAAAAGGGACAGTTGAGTATGGTTTGTGGTATCCTAGAGATCATAATTTATCTCTTCATGCATATACAGATGCGGATTGGGCAGGAGATGTGGATGACTGAAAGAGTACCAATGGTGGAGCATTCTTTTTAGGGAAGAGATTGGTTTCTTGGCCAAGCAAGAAACAAGAGGCAATATCTTTGTCCACTACAGAAGCAAAATATATTGCAGCAACAGGTAGTTGCACTCAAGTATTGTGGATGAAGCAAATGCTAAGGGACATCAGGGTGGAGTATGAGGAACCTATCACAATCTTCTATGATAATTCAAGTGCAATAAACATATCAAAGAATCTGGTGTTGCATTCAAAGACCAAACACATATCCATCAAGTTTCACTTTTTGAGAGAGCAAGTGAACAAGAATGAAGTTAGATTAGAGTTTGTGCCTTCCAAGGATCATATTGCGGATATTTTTACTAAACCTCTTCCTAAGGTTTCTTTTGAGTATCTTAGGGAGAAGTTAGGGGTTATTACCCCTCCAGCTCTGAGTTAAGGTGCATTGATGTGCATCAGTCCAGTGGATCTCACAGTCATATCTTTTTCGGATTGATGTTTTGGAAGCTGCCACTCAGGGGGAGTAGCTGGTATGATTCTGAATTGGTGCAAGTATGTGCCCTTTACCATTAATGTCAAAGGGGGAGAGAAGACATGTGAAAAACAAGTGGTTGCTGATTAAAGGGGGAGCAATAAAGGAAGAGAAGACATGTGAATGGTTGTTGTTGATAGGGGAGTTGTGTCAATAAGAAAAGTTCTTGTCTTGATGGTCAAAATAGTTTTTCACATCATATGTTGCCATCAATGACAAAGGGGGAGATTGTTGCAAGTATGGGCCTAACCGGTGTTGTCATTGATGTCAACATACTCCTGTTGCATTGATGATAAGGATTGGATGAGCTGTGTGCTGAGGATATTGAGAAAATTAGTCCTAATCAGGAACAAAGAAGAACAGTGAAGAAAGTGAGCTAAATATCCTAGCTAAGATGAAGATCAAAGGATGTGCATCAAAGGGTTTGTAGATATGTGTCTTAAGATGATCCACTAAAGATTTTAGAGGTCCGCATGAAGATTTGAAGAAGTTGTGGCTGCTCAAGTAAAACCGGTTCTGGCAGATATTTAGAGGTCACAGAGTGACACAGATAAGTCCGATGAGATCTAGAAATGCAATATCCTATTCTACGGATTTGGTGGAGTGTTTAGGAAGTCCATGTGAAGTGACAACTCAATTAGTTCATGGTCTAAAGGTCTGCAAGCATCTATTCCATTATGACAGTGATGATAGACTGTGTTCTTGAGGTTCCAGATGAAGGAAAGAATGATTTCAGTAAGCAAATGTAGTGTGGATGTTCTTTGTGATTCAGGCAAGCTTGTGGAGGTCTTTGGATCGTGTCTAGTTCATGTTGGTGGTCTGCATTGGAGTTTGATCTCGCAATTGAAGAATTATTTCTGGATGATTGTGTTTTTCCTAAGTCTGGCCGACCGGATGAGTTACACATCCTGCTGATGATCTTGAAGATGTTATGTGAAGATCGGTGTGTTCCTCAATGAAGATTGAAGTCTCAGATCTGTATGACTGATAGTGTGTTGATCTGCGTGAAGTCCTTTTGTAATTAGTCATGTTGTATTTATGTATTTCCACTGTAATGTATGCTGACTTGGATGATTATCCCTAAATTGATGTCTTGTATACATAAGGAATTGTAAAGTCATTTCAAGCGTATCTTGTGGAGATGAGAGTGTGGTAGTGAGGAGGAGAGAGAAAGGCAGAGCAAAAGTATTGGGCTTAAATGGAACTGACTCAAGCATGGTGAAGATGCTATTCTTTAGTTCGAGTATGTAATAATTATTATTCTGTAGATAGTGTGTCTCCTGTAGGCAGTGAACCTCTTGTGAGCAGTGTGCTCGGGCAGTGAGCCCTAATTGGTATGTGCCATTTGGTTCTTTCTATTCTTCTGATAGAGAATACAATCTTGGGTTAGTCACCCCATGGTTTTTCCCTTAACTGGGTTTTCCATGTCAAAATCTTTGTGTCTCATGTGTTATTGTGTTTCTGCTTTTGATTTAATGCATTATATTTCCATGATTGATTTATTATTATGCTGTTGAATTACAAAGTGGATTTAAGTGTTTAAATTGGAAGAAATTTTTGGACAACTGATTCACCCCCCCTCTCAGTTGTCTGTCCTAAATCCAACAAGATATTGGGAGGACATTCAAGAAACTCTTGAAGAGACAGTCAAGGATTCTATTCCTAATAAAGTATACCCTGATTACATTCAATTTTTGGACCAATTCTTTCTCTAGAAGAGATTGAACGTGCTCTATTTTCCATGGCACTCAATAAAAGTCCAAATATTCATGGATTGCTAGTGGAGTTTTATTAGAGTATATGGCCTCACATTAAAGATGACTTTTATCTTGCCTAAAGGAAAAAATGAAGACACTATTTCTGGTTGGTGGCCAATCACACTTCTAAACACCTCCTATAAGATTATTGCTAAGGTAGTAGCCATTCAAATTAATCTGGAGTCATTTAAGGTATAGTCAGACCAAAATAAACTAGTTTTCTTAGAGGTAGATATATCCTTGATAACCTGATTTTCACCTAGGGGACTAATGAATAGGCTCAATAGTCTACACAAAATTCTTTGTTGGTCAAATTAGACTTTGACAAAGCATATGATAGTATGCTAGAAATTCATCCTTCAAATTCTTTAGTGGTTGGTTTTAGACCTAGAATTTATGCTCACATTCAAATGTTATTTCAAGATGCTAATGCTCATTTGGTTATTAATAATACAATATCTGAATCATTCTCATTGGAACGATCTATTAGGCAAGGTTTCCCCCTATCTCCATCTATGTATGTGCTTATAGTGGCTGTTTTGGGTTATCTATTGCAAAGAGCCAATAAGTTAAATCTCATAACTAGTGTCTCCATTCCTCAAAATAATATTGTTATCAACTCTCATTTTATTGATGATAGCCTATTATTTATTTAGAATTCAAAAAATGAGATAAAGAATACACTTGATATTATAGATCTATACTACTCTATGTCAGGATCAAAATTAGCTCATCATAAAACAAAATTCTTCATGTCTCAAAGTGGCCCCATCAATGATTTTTTTAGTGACTAATATTCGCCAATTGGGTAATAGTTGAAATTGGGGATTCAAGATTTGGATAATAGTACAAGATGTAATGCGACATGAATCGCCACATTTTTACAAAATTTTATTTTAGTCCTAGCTAAATTGCTAGAACATTTATTTTATTAAAGTTTTAAACTCAAAGACTCGCCACAATATTTGATACATGATTACATTAGATTCTCCTAAATTCTATAAGTTATAGTAAAAAATAAAATTAATTTGCCAATAAAATTATATACTTATTGGTTACTTTAGGCCATATCGCCAATTTTTAATCACCATCATTGATTTTATTTATAACCTAATGACTGGGGTTGTATTCCATGGGTTAAAATGTACCCAGGGAGCTCCAATTCCCATTGAGCCCAAAATTGTATTTGGGTCGTTGATCTCAATTTATAATCTAATGGCTAGGGTTAAATTTCGCAGGCCATAATGTACTTGCAGAACTCCAATGCCCATGGGGCCCGAAATTGCATTTAGGTTGTTGATCTCCATTGAGATCAACAACCTAAATGCAATTTCGGGCCCCATGGGCATTGGAGTTCTGCAAGTACATTATGGCCCGCAGAATTTAAGATCAATGACCTAAATGCAATTTTGGGCCCCATGGGCATTGGAGCTCCACAGGTACATTTTGGCCCAAGGAATAGAACCTAAACTATTAGATTATAAATAAAATCAAGGGTAGTGAAAAATAATTTAAGACTGATTTAAAATATTCAATGTTTGATTTAAAATATTAAGGAATTAAGGAATTATAGACACGAGCATTACACCTTAAACTAATCAATCACTACCACCCTCAAGCACTTACTTTTGCATAGGAATTTAATTTTTTTTTAAATGAAGGATTTGCCATGGTAATCAATGCATTTGCCTATTTTTCATCAAGATTTGCCAAGATTTTGTACAAATTTCTAGTGATTTAAAATAATTCGCCAATAAAATTAATATTTTTTTCAGAAAATAGGAAAGATTCGCCAATAGAAATTAATATTTTTTTCCAAAAAATGAAAGATTCATCAGGATTTTACATCTTTTCTCAGGGGGGATTTCTTAAATTTATCACTGGGCCCCATTCCCCATTAGATTCCTAGAAATTGGAAGAAAATCAAACATGGAAAAATAACCCAATATCTTGGTATCCCATTTGGACTAGGAGTCTCATTGACTAAGATGTGGACTTGGTATATTGATAGACTAAAAAGAAATTACTTAACTGAGGCAACAAATTTCTTTTGGTAGCTGGCAAAATTTGAGTGGCTAATAAAATCTCTCTAGCCACTAATGTTTACTACTCTTCATGTTGGATGCCTTCCAACAAAGGATATGAAGATTTGAATAAAGTAATTTGACAATTTCTTTGGACCAAATGGGATGGTAATGTTGGTTTTAGAGCTACTTCTTGGTCTCATTACACCCAACCTAAATCTAAAGGTAGGTTGGGAATTATTGATCCCAAAAATCAAGGCTTGTGTTTAATTATTAAATGGATTATCAAGGCTGCTACAGGTGATGAACCATGGAATATTTTATTACAGCATAGGATAAATACTACTGCTACTAAAGGAAAATGACATAATGTTAGTTGGCTTGACAAGATCCTTCTCGCTCCTTTTTTTCAAATCAAAGCTTTCGTGCCTATTTAATTAGTCTGGAGAGCCTAGCAGCATATTTGCCACTTTTTAAAGTGGAAAGAAAACTCATTACAACATAGTTTTAGTTTTGGCTCTTCATCTATTTGGTGGAGTAAGCACATAATTTACCATGAACAACCACTTGCCTTTAGCTTCCCTAAACAGAGCTATTATTTGTTCAAGAAAGGGATCTGACAGTTTACTAATCTATGGGACTTCAATTCATTGATTTGGGCTCCTTGGGTTGTTATTAAAGACCATTTTCGTTTGAAATATATAATTATAAATATTTTATTTTTTGTGCAGGCCTTAGTCCCTCTTAAGCTAACTACTTTAAGTTATGCACTATAACTCCATGTTGTTTTTTCAAGGATTAGCAGTGGTTGTCAATTCATCGCTTCTCAAAATTTCCTTTAAATCTTTTGCTCCTTCCTAGAATGTGCTTCATTCCTCATCTAAATATTAAATGGAGATGTAGATTTAGTCATAAATTTTGGGTAAAATTAAGTGCCCAAGTTTGGAAATCGAAAGTTGGTATTGATGCATGGCTACTGGCTTAATTTTTTTTTACATTACAAGCTGCCTATTAGGGATAGATTGAAATGTATGATGGTTCAACCAGTTATTTGTCCATTTTTCTAGACAAATGAAAGCGTGAAGTATTTTTTTGGGACTGTACCTTTGCTGAAACATAATGGTTTGTTGCTTGTAGAGATTTCCAACCATTTTTTGTCACATTTTTGGAAAGAAGCTTTGTTTGGAAAGGGATTGCAAAAGAATACGATTGTAGATATTATTAGGCATTTTATCTTGCTACATTTATGGAAAACTAAATGTTTAGCAATGTTTGCTAACTCTAATTTTTACCAAGGAGTTGTTATTTCAAGGCTTTATAACTACACCAACACTATAGTTTGTAATCTTAAAAGTTGTTCAATTAGGCAAAGATAGATATTGTGAGCAACAAGGTATTGTAGGCATTGTAGTGATTGGAAATTTAAATTGATCATTGAAGGAATTTTTGTTATTGCAAGAGAATTGATAAATCACCTCAACCAATATTCCTCAATCCAAGAATCTAGGGAGTGGACCTATTCAGGCCGTCAAGGGTATGGTTGCACAAGAATTGTCCATGCTTCTTACATTGCTAGGAATAGGCAAAACATAGCAATTGAAGATGGCAAGGTAACTTGGGATTCTCCCTTGAGTATATTTATTCTTCAATTGTAATTCTATTCCACAATTTTATCCTAAAAAGAAAAAGAAAAATAGTGGAGCTTTGTGTGTTTGCAAATTAAAATCCATTCAAAATTCCCCTCTACTTTACCCTACAAGTATATAGATTCATTACTTTTGTGTTGGGCATTGGATTGGAGATTAGTTTGAATTTAGTGAATGCAACTCAGCTAACCAATTAATACATTTATATCTTATGGGCAAGTCGATTCATATTTAAAAAAATGGAATGTGATAAAATACTAAACCATGTAAATGCTACAAAGGCTACCAAAGACTTGAATTCAATGTTGAATAGCTTGGAGTACAACTATAACAAGCTATAACACAATGAATTATATGAAGTATGGAAATTCTAATTGGATTTTTAGTTGTAGACACAAGAATATCTACTATTTTAATTCATATTATTATTGACAAGTTGCATACAAAATCAATGTTGTTATTTAAAAATTAAATGCATTAATCTTCAATCCCTCCACCAATTCTTCATACTTTCTTACCCTCGCCTAATCATCAATAAGGGAGATTTCCTTCAAAATGCTTAAAGTTGAGGTTAAGGTTAATGTTCCTAATAGCCCCATTTCTACACAAATTTATTTGTTGTAGCACAACATTCCAAAGTTATAAGAGCATTTACATATATGTAACACGCCCCAACAAACAAGACTTTCTTGTAAAATGTTCCCTAAATAATATTCATATGTTCATGATGTTATCAAATACCCATAACAAACTAGAAAATCATTTAGTTTTTTATTGAAAATACTAATGAAGACCACAAATCCAAAACATCTCCTAGATTTCTACCCATAAATTTTAAAAATGCTTAAACATGGAGAAATTTGTAATGCTCATAAGTCATGATCCAAAGTGATGATTTGTTAAGTATCATAGGTTATTATGGATAACATAGTTATAGTTGGTATTTTCATTTAGTATTAAACCTTTATGCTACAATATTTTAGTTTTTGTCATGCAATGGAACCAACCCCAAACAAAACTTGTTTAAACTAATTAGTATCAAATTAAGTAGTTAGATTGAAGGTCATCCTAATTTACTTAATAAATTATTCTAATACAAGTTGATACTTCAACCAAATCATTCTCATTCACATATAAGTTTATAATTGATTATGTTTTTCAGCCAACTAACTCCTAGAAGGAATACCTAAGACAATCGGAAACCAAAAGTATTGCATATAATTCCTTGAGTATAATCAAGAACAACTCAAAGAGTATCATGTTTTATTGATGAGTCTTGAAATATTTTTTCTCAAATTAGCTAGAATGGTAAGGATTGAAATAATGTTTCAACATCCTCATAATTAACATTGATATAAATAATTTGAAATAGTTTAAGCCTAAGAAATGTCTCTCATAAACCTTCAAACAATGTTGTATTATTGATAAAACTAACAACAATGTTTTAACATCCTCATAATTTTTGATGGGATAGAGTAGAGGGCAAATCTAAATGGATTTTTAATTGCAAACATAAGTATACCTCTATGGCCATGTTCTCAGTAAGAGATAAGTGTTATTGAATATTTTAGGTTATAATGAGATCTTTAAGCTAGGTAATATGTTGTATTATTGCAATAGATATTAAAATGTTAAGAAACTGATATTAAGATATTTTATTGTAATTGAAATGATTATATCGATGTATTAATAGAACACTGTAGGGGTATCAATGTCTTTTCCTTTTGAGCATTAATGTGATCTCTATGCTTATGTGTTTGGAAGAAAGGGTTTAGTTAGTATCATGAACTTAATGATGCAATGGCATAACAAAGCTCTACAGTTACCTTGTGGGAAACTTTTGTATTTAATTATATATTGTATAATGTAATGGTAACTTCTTTATGTATTAGGGAATCCTTACAAAGCTCTCTAATTGAGCAATGAGATGTAGATGGTTGTAAATGTAGTTTATTATATAACACCACCATGGTTCATAGTCATGCAATATAGTTTATGTTGATTGTCATTCTAGGTTGATAGAGATGTATCATTGCTAACTTTGGTGATATTGATGTGGACTAAGATGATGTTATAATATGATACCCTAGTATTTAATTAAGGGATATTTGTCATGTCCTAAGAAACATCTAGTCATGTCTTAAAATGAGTGGTGATTTTGACAATAGTCTTGTGATGGTACATCTCTACAACTTGTGTGTTTTGCTATATATGTTAAAATCATGCATGGAACTTGTTGAGGATAGTTTGACCTCTTCCGTGGTTGGGTTAAGATACTCTTATAATTACAATAATGTATATAATGAACATGTTCTTTGTGATTAAGGTGTATAAATACATGATTTGATATGTTTTCCACTGGGGGTTCCATGTAGAAACAAGATATAAATTGACTATTAAGAAACCTTATTTGTTTAAATCTAATCCAAAGAACTTGAACAGAGTTAAAGAGCTATTTGATTTTCTATTCTTGATTGGAGGAACAATAACCTTGTACACTATTCAAACAATTGGCACTTCATTTAATCATTTCAATATATTAGCATGCTAGTCTCCAAAATTCCAAGAGCAACAAATTTGTGTCTACATGGAATAGTATTTATGGAAACACAAAAACCATGGGAGAGGTCATTTAACATGCTTTCTCCAAAATCATGAGAAATTTCATTAAAAAAAGGTCATTAAATTTCTTTGTTGTATTAATCTTGAACTCTCTTTATTAATATTTTCTTATATTTTTTCTCTCTCCACAATTGCAAAGTAAGATCCACACTAATGCTTTATAGGCATGGGTTTGTGACCTTCAAATTTGGCAAAGCATTAGTATTTAGAGTGATCACATTTAAATAAATGATAAAAATGAGCAAACAATGCCCAATTGCATCCATGAAGTCTTACTAATATGTAAAGGAAAAATTTATACAAAAAACTCCTTCATAACCAAATACTTCTAATGTTGTGTCAAATAACATTCACTGTGACTCCTAAGATTAGGAATACTAATATTCTTGAGTGTTATAGTTCTAATAATGCAAACCCCCTTCATGTAATGCATATCAGTGTCCTTTAAAACAACATTGTCAATATATCTTGCAAATGTTTTGATATGAAACAAGTCCATGCAACTAAAATATTAATTTTATATGCTATAGCATTCAATGCTTGCTTTGATAGCACTTTACCTCTAGAAGATTGATACAAGAGCTCAACTCCTATAAAGAATTTGAGATTAAGACATTTGATTATAGTATAAAGGAATTCCATGTTTACTAAGATAGAAATAAAATATGAATGAAAGAATTATACATAACTCAATCTATAGGGTCTTAATGAAAAATAGTGTGAGGTCCATAGAGAATGCTAGGGTGTCTCGAAGACCTTATGGAATCACAACTTAAAATTAGCAAATTTAATCAACTCAATGACACAAGAGCACATACACTAGTCAAGATGAATTCAAAGACCAAACAATACACATGTTCAACGTTAGATGTAGCATCTAGTAAGCCACAAATATGAAGTCATTACCTTTGAAAAAGAAAATTTGACTATTTATTGGAAAATTTATATCAATTTAAATTTGATGCCATATATGATGATGAAGGATGTAGTAATGTTGTTAAATAATATTGTTAAAATTTTAGTCAAAAGGATGATAGCATAAATGGAACTATCTAGTATGTATGAATTAGTGTAAAAAATGGCGTGGACTAATAAGGAACAATCATGCCAAGATTATATAACCAAATAGTGATTTAGCTAATTATTTATGGCTAGAATAAATAAAATTAGGCTTACACCTATGACCTAAACTAGGTTGTAAGAATTTAATGGGATTCAAATTGAGGATAAGTCCCTAAAACCTAAGTGGGAACAAATACACTAAATGTTTTTTGTTTCCAAAAGGAATGCATCTTATGGGTAAAGGGTCACAAAAGATATGTATTCTAGGCTAGGCTTAGGGTCCTTCACAAATGTTTGGCTTAAAATCCAAGTGGATAAGCGTTAAGCTATTAAACAATTAATCACATAGATGTCACAATTTGAACATCGAAAGTCAAATTGGCTTAGTTCATACTTCCACATTGAAAATTTGGTCAAGGTTTGTTATGATGGTCAACAATTTGTTGTGTTGCAAAATGGAATTCATTTGCATGGATTAACATTAGCTTAGCTAGGTTCTATTGTGCTAAATATAGATTATCTAGTCTAGTTTCTCAAAGAGATAAATGCCCCAATTTAATTGCATAAATTCCTTGACGTATTACTATTATAGTACATTGGTCTTTGACAAAACAAAAGAATTAGTTTGCTATTTAATCTAGCTTTATGTGTATTGAATTTTGGATAATTTTTCACCACAATAAACCCTAAACACTAGGTGGAATGAACACATCCTATTCTAAAGGTATTCTATTTATGGCCAAGGAATCACATATAAAGAACATAAACTCACTCATCCCCAAAAAAGGATTATAGTAATGGGATTTATCTGATGTTCCCCAATAGTATTCAAATGTCTCTTAAGCCACAATAAAAATTTATTTCCTATTCCCCACAAACCCCCTCTACCCCACTTGTCCCTCTCAACCATAAAAAATAAAAAAATTGATATCTATCATGGTATAATATGTTGTGTTTGTGCATGTGTATTTATTTGGGTGTAGCACATCACTCAATACACCTAAATCCTAAAAATGTTGTTTGTGTATCAACACTTATGCCTATGCATCCTAGTATTTATGGGCTTTGTGGCGGCATAAATTTATGTTTTATGACATTAAAAGGTTACTTGTAATAGTAGTTTAGAAATGCATTGAAGCTTACTTCTTTATTGTCAAGGAAGTAGATGATTCAAATAAATTCTTATGGAGAAAAACATTTTTAGTTGATTTATTGTATTTGAGTGTTTCAAGATTTAACTATGTAATAGTTTTTTCCTCAATGTTTCAGATCACACTTTGTGATCCATCACCAAGAAGTAGAGAGCAAGAAGGGAGAATTATAAATGGATCATGAAGTGTGATTCCTAATTATCTTCTCTTTCTCTTTACTTCTTGATGATGGATCACAAAGTGTGATCTAAAACGTTGAGGAGAAAACTATTACACAATTAAATCTTGAAACAATCAAATGCAATTATCATGGATTGTGGAAATTTGATGTCTATTGTTGATTTATTGATAAAAAACCAAGTTCTTGATGGGCCATAGAAGGTTGACAGGTTGATGATAATATATTTTGAGCTTTTGTGTTTTAATTCACTTTGGATACCCTATCTTGCAATATATATCTTTAGTGTCTACATTCAATGTGTTTGGTCAAAGGTATGTGTATTATACTTATTGATCATGTTATATTAGATTGTATTTTGTTTGAAAATTTATCTTGGTAGATTACCTTCTTTTCAATTGTAAATAATCTATGCTCAAAGGGTACAGAAAGTGAAATTAACCTTGAGACTAAGGTTTTGGATCTTAGTGACAATATTTTTAAAAGAACATTTATATAAGATACTTAATATGCTCTTATGTTTTCATTTTTTTCAAAAAGAATCCATGGATAAGTTGAAACTCATTTTGAGATAAATTGCCCAACTAATGGTTGGATACATTTAGTGTTTATTGCCTTAATTATTTTTGTTGATGACCTTATATTCTTGTCACAAACTAAAATAGTTGAAGCAATAACCTATTTCAAGGGTTTTCTTCCCTCTACCCTTCTTTTTCATGTTTCTAGCCTAAAATGGAGAGTGTGGAAGGTCATTTTTTCCTTATATACAAAAGAAAGAAAATAATTACAGTGATAGTTCCAAGTATTTTAGGATGAAGATTCCAATCTTATGCACATGAGGACTTGGATTGCTACATTCAAGTTGGGATGCATTAATGTAGAGAAAATAATCCCACTTAGAGAGTTAAAATAATTTTGGAGACTTATTTTGTGCTTTTCTAGTGCCTCTTAACACATTACACAACATATACATAGGGAAAACCCTTCCAGGTAAAAAACCCCATAAAACATCATTTTATTATAAAACACTTACAAGCTTGTCTATAAAATTATAGACATAACCCAGGGGTACACTTCTTCTCACTTCCACATGGCCAATAATATCTCATGTGCATAGTGATAGAATTCACTATAAATCTCCAAATTCACTTACCTCTCAATGAGAGATAATCTCCTTAAATATAGGAGAATGGGTGGCAAAATACATGAAGGGATTAGTCACACCTATTCAAAACAACCGTTTGTAGAGAATTAATAATCTAATAGTTATTAGATTATTAATTATTAAATGGTATATATGCTTTATAAAGTAGATGATAAACATAAGGTTTTATAACCTAATATTAGAAAAATATATAAATGTTATAAGGTTATTATGTTCTAACACTCCTCCTTAATGTTAATAGGGGGCATAACCTATCAAGTTCTATAAAAGAAAAAATGAACTACCATTAACATAGGTCTTCTTTGACAATGATAAACATGGACACAAATATATGCCAAAATCAAGATTATGTATTTCGAACTACACGAAAGTTATCTTGTCATAATTTATAATCCCAATATTTTGAAAAATGATGCTTCAATGAGTTCTTATAAAGTTTGTATTGGACCCCAAGACTCCTCAAACCAACCTCCCTTAGGTTCATTACATAGTGCTTGTAGGTCTGATATAATACAATGCTTTTACAAGTGGAAGATTTATAGAGAAGAATTTACAATATTCTTTAAGGACTTATACATATAATGCCTACTTGCCTTGATTCCTAAGGTTGCTGCCCCAACTTCTTTTGCTAACTTCAGACCTATTTCGCTTTGTAATACTTTATATAAAATTATTACTAAAGCTATTTCTATGAGACTAGCACTTCTAATTCCAAAACTTATTTCTGAGGAGTAGGGGGTTTTGTGCTGGGTAAAGAAATGACTGAAGGGGCCATGATAGCCCATGAAGTTTTGCATTCCATTCAATCTCATAAAATTTCAGAAATATTGGTAAAGTTGGATATGTTTAAGGCATATGACAGAGTGTCTTGGGACTTTTTGATGAGAATCTTGGATAAATTTGGTGTCTCTCACAAATGGTGTAAATGGGTCTTTTCTTGTATTTCAGGTGTGAGTTTTTCAGTCTTGATAAATGGTTCTCCCTCAGACTTTTTCAAGTCATCACAAGGGATAAGGTAGGGGGATCCATTATCCCCATTCTTGTTTATTATTGTAGCAGAGGGTTTGAGTAGATTGATTCATTCCCAATGCATATTGAGAAATTGGAAAGGAGTTTCAATTCCAAGGGTACCTTTCTCTATTACCCATGCTTTATTTGTTGATGATACCTTATTATTGGAATACCCTCATTGTTAGAAGCTAAGACTATAAAGAAGGTTTTAGATCTATATTGCTCAGTTTCAGGATAAAAGGTGAATCAAGATAAATCCAAGGTTTTTTTCTTCAATACCAATTCTTTAGTTCAAGGTAGAATCTCAAATGCTCTGGGCTTTAAAGTGGATGTTCTTCCTTCTAAGTATCTAGGTATTCTTCTTTTCTCTGGGAATGCTAGAAATTTCTTTTGGAAAGGGCTTATTTCAAATGTAAAAGTGAAGATTGCTTCTTGGAAGGGTAAATGATTAAGTCTAGCTGGGAAAATTATGATGATTAAATCAGTTTTGTTCGTTGTCCCAGTTTACATGTTCTCAGTTTTGAAGGTCTCAAAAGGTATTAGTTTGGAATTATGCAGTATGTTCAGGAATGTTTTGTGGAATGGATCTAAATTAAATGACAAGAAGCTTCCTTTGATTTCATGGGACAAGGTTTGTACACCTAAGCAGCTAGGTGGGGCTGGTATACATAACATAGAGGCTCCAAATCATGCCTTAGGGGCAAAATTGGTATGGAAGATGTATGACAAACTTGATGCTAAGTGGTGTAAAATCATGCAAGCAAATTATTTAGACTCTACTACTCCGGAAAGGATTTTTACAATTCAGAATCCAGACTTAGGCTCTAAAATCTAGAATTTTATGGTTGAATGTAAGGAGGTAATTACCCCTTTCCCTTCATGGGTAGTTCATGATGGTTGTTCATCTTTGTTTTGGGATGATTCTTGGAATAGTTATCCTCCTCTTTCTCATTTGGCGGTATTACAAGAGGCTAAGGAAGTTCTAAGTTAGATGTGGGGTGTTAAAGTTAAGGACTATATTAATGTTGATTTAAACTCTATTTCCTTTGGGGGTAAATGGAGAAAAAATTCCAATATCCCTATTCCGACTATTCAAAAAGAATTATTAAGCAAAGTTCTAAAAGATAGAAAGGTATTTATCTCAGGGGCTTGTGATGAGCTAATTTGGATCCCATAAAAAGCTGGAAAGTATAGTGTGAAACAAGGGTATCAAAGTATTATTGGGAGATATTTGGAAAGTCCTCCAAGCTGGCCTTCTAAACTGTGTTGGAGTAGTCCTTGTTTACCAAAGGTAGGAGCCTTTGCTTGGTTGGCGCTGAAGAATAGGATTCTCACAAGTGATAGGATGGTATGGACCTCTCCCTAATACAATTTTGCAAGTTTTTCAAAGTTGGCCATCTTTTAATAAAAACTCCACGTTTTCTGCTCTTTGGTTGGTTTCTCCTAGCATTGTGATTTGGAGTTTATGGTCGGAAAGGAATGCCAGAATCTTCAAAAAGGTAAAATGCTCTTTTGAACAAGTCATCCTCAAAATTGAAAAGTTAGTGGTAGAGGTGGTATCTTCTCATCTTCTCTTAAAGGAAGCTGGCTCTTTAGTGTTTTCTTCATGGGATGCACATATGCTTAAATCTAGGAGGTTTCTAAATTTCCTTAATTCAAGTTGTTTTGTGGAAAAAGAAAGTGGACATGAGTATTATTTCATGGATACCCCCTCGTGAGAATTTTATTAAGTTGAACTTTGATGGTGCATGTCGTGGGAATCTGTGGATGCCTGGAGCTAGTTGTGTGCTTAGAGATTGTAAAGGTTTTGTTATTAAAGCTCTATCTTTGCAACTTGGGTTTTATTCTAATAATGAAGCTGAAGCCCTAGTGTTGGTTGCAGGCCTAGATCTTTCTTTGAAGTGTGGGGTTAAAAATATTAGTATTGAAGGTGATTCCTTAAATACTATTAACGCTATTAAAAAGAGATATTTTCCCTCTTGGAAGTTAGGATATCTTCTTCAAAATGCTGTGAATATTGTGAAGTCCTTTGATTCTTTTCAAATTTTACATACTTACAAAGAAGGGAATAGACTAGTAGACTTGTTAGCCAATTGTGCTTGTGATCAGGAAGGGGAATTAGTAGAGTGGGACTCTGTCTCCTTGTTGCAATTGGATGGATCTGAAAGAATTTTGGCAAAGGATCAAAAGAGAATGAGATAGGGTTATTGGTGGTGAGATTATTGTTCGTGATATGTTTTCTTTGGAGGACATTTTGAGTATGCATTGGTGCTTTGGTTTGTTTGAAATAAGAGGAACAGTGGAAGTATAGCGGGATTTTCAAAGGTCATATGACTTCAAAGAGAAGTAATCTAATGTCTCTATTTTTAGAGACATGGATTTTTTTGGCTAACCATTTTTTTTTGGCAGGTACAAATCTTTGAGCGATCCTTGTGACTAATTTTCATTCTTGCATTCTCTTAAAAAGTACTGGCAAATTCATGTGTTTGAAGGATGTGAAGTACTGTGCACTCTCATTCATTTAACAGGAACTGAGGTGGCTTGAGGTGTTTTTGATTCCTGAAGCATGAAATGATTACTAGGCTTTCAATTCTTGTGTGGCAACGCTCATTAAATCACCCTTTCCCTATTGCATTCATCACTTGAATGTTTGGTGTGTGTGATCGAATTTCTTCTAGCATCTTCCTTTTCTCCTCTATTTTCATAGCCATATGAGAGATCTATTCTGAATTATGGGGTCAATTCAGAGAAATGAGCATATCTGTCTCCCAATTCAGAAATGGGAGAGGCCTCTGCAAGGATTTGGAAGGGCAGAATCTCTGGATGAGGTTTTTTAAGTGTATGATGAAGAGGTGGAGAATTCAATTATCACTATCTGTGGCCATGGAGTGTTTCACTTCCCAAGGACTATTTACCCATCTCAAATTATTTCACACTTTCTGTCTAATGCGATGGATCTAATTCAGAATGTAGAACTAGTTAGGAATTTGGGACTTGTGTTTGTTCAGGGTTTTCTCTTCTCTGCTAAATAATTCAATGAAGCAGTGCAAAACTATGACCTGGATATAGGTTCTACACCTGTTGGAGGTCTTTTCATGCTCAAGGATATTGTTCGTCATCCTGTTGTTTGTGTTTACACTTCCTTCCTTCATGGACTCTAGAACAATTGTGTGATGCCTATTCAGAATGGTCTGCATTGCCATGCGCGAGAGTTGGGAGAGGAACTTGAGGACGCATTAAGAGAAGTTTTCCAGGCCCTGTTTCATCTGATTCATTTCCAGTTGCCTCTGCCTCCTCCTGTAGTAGAAGATAATGCCCCTGCTAAACCAGTGCAACAAGGTTTCCTGTTTGAGGATTTGAATGTGGTGAACTAGTTGGTCCTTTTGGTCTCTGCTATTTTTTTGTTATAACGATGCATATGTTTGTTAATATATCTGTTTATACTGTTTGTAAGGTGTGAAGGTTCTGTTAGTTTCAGAGGCTGAAGTCCTCCTCTGTTTTGTAATTACCCCTCATCTATGTCAAGACTTTAGACTTATATTGTGCTATTGAGGGGTTTCATGGTTCTATTTTTTAGTTGTTCGGGTTGTTTTTTTTAGTTGTTTGAGTTGTTTTTTTAGTTTTTCGAGTTGTTTCTTCATGCCTATTATGCCCATTTTCTTCAGCTTCAGGGCATTTTGTATTTAGCTCTGTATTTCCTCTTTATATAAATATAATATAGTTCAGGTGCTATGCACCTTTTTCTTTCAAAAAAAATTTAGAATTTAGCCATATATGATGCCTAGAGGTCTTATTTTATGACTTTTAGGTCTTACATCCTGAGGGGTTATATATAATGCCTAGAGGTCTTATTTATACCTTTTAGGTCTTACATCTATAAGTGTCATTGTCATGCACACTCCCCTCAATGTCAACTCCTTACAGCTAAGCACTGATTTGAATTTGGAGAATTTGGTATTGCATAGAGGTTTGGTGTTATAGTGCATATAGGATTTCTTTTGTGATTACTAGAAGCCTAGCCCAGTTCTTCTTGATCATAGTATATTTGCCACCTAATATTTAATTTATTAGAATTGGAGGGTAATTTTATGATGGAAATATTTTCCCTTCAATGAAGCACCCATGAATTTCAAATGTGCTTTATTTGTGGAAATAGGAATCTTTGGTAAGAGTAAATAGCTTCAGTTGTCATATAATAAAGTGAGACTTTTACTAGTACCCAAATGAAAGCCCTTCCAATAATCTCTTAAGCCACATTGATTCTTTTGTAGTTACTTTTGTAGTTAGCCTTTGGTTAAAGGGCTCTAGAAGGTATAGCTCCATCCGTGTGATAGTACAGTTTGCATCATATTTTGAAGATATAGGTTGCTCAGTATATGTCCTATCAATAGGATCACCAACATAATCAATAACACAATAATCAATAAATTTTTATTTTGATGCAGGAATAATAAAGCTCATAATTAGCCAACTACATATAACATGATGTGACAATACTTAAAAAATGAATTGATGATCTTATCAAGGAGATTTTATATGGAATTTTCATAAACATAAGTATGTATAATTTGTCATTTAAGAAAAAAAATAGTCATTCTACTAAACATATAGTAATGATCCATAAAAAAAATTGAAGCAAATGGTGAGCTATCCTTTTTAAGCTTACTTCCCAAATAGTTTATTAGGGTGACAAGCACCCATTACAAGTAGGTGCTTTATACCCAAGAAATTTAGAGTTTTTAGAAAATACATGAAGCTCATAAAAAAAGAAAATTAAATTAACACTTAAGGGAGAAAAAGAAAATATATTATCCAAAGACGCCTTGAAAGTTTATGCAATTCCACCTTGTCTATGGAGTCTAGATATATGAGATGATATTACATGCATGATAATGCAAATTAAATGTCATCTCTTACTTTCATAATACGATTATCAACAAGAAAGAAGTTCATTTATCTCCTACTTCACCTCCAAAAATTATTGCATATAAAATTCCAACTCCAATATGAAAAAATTTAACATCCCTACGATGTTAATGTGAGCATATCATAAGTCATTCTAAAGGAAACTTCATACCATATGACATATGTGGGGATAAATGTAGGAGCAAAACTATGAATACATTCCAAAGTTGTCAGAGAACTTGATTGGCATTAGACTCAAAGATCTGAATAAAAAACAATCATTTGAGTAGAGATATAATTATTACCAATAATTCAATCTTATATATCTCTTTCTTGAAAGAAGCATGATTATATCAATATCATAAATTATTTAGGATATGAGAACTTAGTGTTCCAACATCGCCATCTCTGATCAAGTAATAGATTTTGGACTCTATGAAGTTTAAATAGGTGTATATGTATATCTATAACTCATAAATGTTATTCATGACCAATGCCATTTGTAAATATGAAACAATCTTGAATTTTATGATGTAAAGTATGTACAACAATATTGTGGAGAATTATTCACTTACAATAGATGATTGAGAAAAAATAATAATCATTATCATAATGCTATTGAAGATGAACTTGACCAAGATAAATAGTGGTCAAAGACTTCTATACTTCCTTAGCAATAAAAAGAATATTAAAGAGGCAATAAATATCTACTTAAGTCTCATATGGAATATGGAATAGAACACAACATGAACCTTTGAATTTAATGGGAGTATTTTGATGGTAAAAAAAGTCAAAGAAAAAGCTACATTTTCTTCCTCAATTTCAATGATGGAAATAAAATAATAGCATAAATTGGATATGGCAAGTTTTTTGATAGATTTTGGGTTTCATAATTTACAAGGAGCATATATAAATATATTAAGGTTATACCATGCAGTGGTAGACAAATCATTATACAAACTTATTATCAAACCTGTAATTTGACTTTTTTTCTTTGATTTTGATTTTATAGTTATTTTCTCTTCCAATATCAATCAATTAGAGGACGTTCTGTGATGCAGAGCCACGCAGCAAAAGCTTACAAACAAGATGGAAAAACCATTAATCCACTATCATGTTAGAATCTTGACATACAGCATGTATGCCTATAAGCCAGTCAGCATCATCATATTTCGGGCGAACACAAAATATCCTCCTGTTGACCACTGTTCACTTCCTTATCGGCAAGAAAACCACTATCGGCACCTATGGAAAGGGTCACGCCGATCTCCACTTCACACCGATATGTATCATCCACTTTATCACCTATCGACAAGATATTGTTCATCGGCCAAGGGATACTGACTTACCCCTGACGACTAATGTCACCCCGATAGTTTTATCGGTCATATACCGATCGGCCAGACTTGACTTATCGGCCTGACTCAAAAGCACTTCCCAGATGTCTGATATCACCCCGATATCTCTCTTCATCAGTCAAGTTGCCTATCGGCAACACTTCTCCTATCGGCTAAGCCGTAAAAAGTCTCTCCGATACTATTACTCCTGCCGATGCCGAAACTCTTAACGTCAGCAGGATAAATCTTCATCGGGTGATATTTGCAAATATCCTGATGACGAACTATAATATCCTCCTCCTGTCCTTAGCCAAAAAGTGACTTTGACTCCTGCATACGATAGCAATATGCAGACGATGGATACACACGAAAGATGATCCTGATGACGATATACACATGAAGTATATATCTGACTTATATCATCCTGATGCATTCAAAACATGCAATTTTTGTAAGTTTCATGACCCGATCCGGATAGCGATATACACACAGATATCGATGCGATGCACACTGTCTGTAATGTCACATGCAGATACTGTATATCCGTTAACTGCATACAAACTCACAAAACCTTACAATTTCACACACAAAACATGATGATCGGGCTGGATCACCTTCTGATCAAAACTTAGAACTTTATCCTCCTAACCCTAGCACATGAGGATGCTAGGATGATTCATAGCATGCTACCAACTGATCTCCCAAACATGAAATGCATAAACAGAAAAACAAAATGCAAGCTAAACTAACATGGCACTTACCTTCTCCTTATCCATTTGCAGCTTTCCTTGTGAAATGACAAAACCCAAAGATGTGATCTCTTCTTGCATGAATAAACACTTGTCTAAATTTATCATTAGCTGCTCTTCATGTAACCTCTTAAGAACCAAATCTATATGTCTGAGATGTTCTTCTTTTGTGTTGCTGAAAATCAGAATGTCATCTAGATATACTATGACAAACTTACCAATGAATTCTCTCAAAACCTCATTCATCAATCTCATAAAAGTACTAGGTGCATTAGACAAACCAAAAGGCATAACTTTCCACTCATATAACCCTTCATTAGTTTTGAATGCTATTTTCCATTCATCTCCTGGCCTAATCCTTATCTGATGATACCCACTCTTCAAATCTATTTTTGTAAAATACTTAGCACCTCCCAAACAGTCAAGTAAATCCTCTATCCTAGGGATCAGAAACCTATACCTGATTGTGATCTTATTAATAGCTTTGGAATCTGTGCAAAGCCTCCAAGTGCCTTCTTTCTTTGGTGCTAGTACAGCTGGTACTGCACATGGACTTAAACTTTTCCCAATCAGACCTGTATCCAGCAATTCCTTAATTTGTCTAGCTACTTCTGCATTCTGTTCTGGAGTTACCTTATATGCTGCCTTGTTTGGAAGTGTCGATCCTGGAATTAGGTCTATGCAGTGACTAATATCCCTTACAGGTGGTAGGGATCTTGGCATTCCATCTAAGATGATACCTTTATACTTATCCAATAGCTCTTGGATAGCTGGGTCTACGAACCTCTGCTTCTTCTCTTCCTTGACTTCTTGCTGCTGTTCTTTATTCACCCTCATACATGGAATTAGGGCATATGCAATTGTACCTTCTGCTGCTACTTCTTTCATGAACTATTTCCCTTCCATCAGCATTACCTTCACCTCTTTTCCTTTGGATTTCTCCTCCTTCTCTATCAATGGTAGTAACTCTATCACCTTACCATCTTTAGTGATTGTATAGGTGTTTCTAACACCATCATGGCGTGCCTTCAAATCATACTACCATGGTCTACCAAATAAAAGATTGCAAGCATCCATCTTGGTAATGTCAAACAACAACCTGTCTTTGTATGCTCCAATCTGAAATTCTACCCAAGCCTGTTCTTCTACAACTGTCTGCTGACCTTGGGTAAGCCATGAGACTTTGTATGGGGATGGGTGAGGTAATCTCCTAAGCTTAAGCTTTATCACCATTTCTTCAGATACAAAATTTTCAGTAGAACCAGAATCAATTAAAACTTTACATGCCTTACCTCCTGCTTTGCAAATGGTTCTGAAAAGAGACTTTCTTTGAGGGGGTTCTTTGTCAGGTACCTTCATGGTAGTCATTGTTCTTCTCATCATTAGAGATTCCCCACTCTTTGGATATCCATAATTATTAGGAGCATTCACACTCTGAAAAGCATTAGAGCCTGTCATACTTTGGCTATCAGGTTCTTGGATTAGATTTGTTCTCCTTTCTCCTGTTGAGCTTGTGGCCTTTTCTGGACATTTACTGGCTATATGGCCTTCTTTGTTATAGTTATAACATCTGATGGATCCTCTGCCCTGGGATCTTCCTCTGAAAGGTCTTCTGCCTCTGAAGTTTCCTTGCTGACTGTAACTTTCCCTCTGGTTCTGACTATTATTTCCCTTACTATTGTCATGACTGGATTCTCCCTGATATCCATGTCCATGTCCTCTACCTCTGAAAGGACCTCTTCCACCTCTTTGTTGTTTTCCTCTTCCTCTATTATGTTGTTCCTATTTCCTCTTTAACTTCTCTTCCACTTTCAAAGCCAACTGAAAACATTTCTGAACTGTATCTGGATTATGCAGATTCAAATCTTTCTGAATGTTGAACCTCAATCCATTAAGGTATCTGGCTACCTTCTCTTCCTCACTTTCTTTTACCTTTGTCTTCACACAGAGTTTCATGAATTCCTCTGTATATGAGCTGACATCTAGCTCCTTCTGCTTCAAGTTTTGTTTCCTCTTGTGTAATTGGATACTATAATCCAATGGGACATAGGCTTCCTTTACTAATGCCATCATCTTCTTCCATGTAGTGACTCTACGCTTTCCTTCCTGTACTCTGTCATCTTGGACAAAATTCCACCATGTCAATGCAACTTCTTTCATCTTTGACTAGGCTATTTTTACTCTCTGGTGTTCTGGTATCTCCTCTGTTTCAAAGAAATTGTTCAAGGAGTCTATCCACTCCATCACTGAATCAGGTTCCATCTTTCCTGTAAACACTGGCAAATCCAGTTTCACATCCATGGTTCTCCTCTCCATGGCTTTGAGGGCATTCAACAGTGGCCTCTGGTCTGCAGGAACGGCCTCCTCGTTCCAACTAGGGATCTCTTCTTCTTCCCTATCTTCTTCTTTACCAGAACCTACTCTATTCCTCAACTCCTCTAACTCATCCTTCAATTCCTGATTCTGGGCCTTCACGGCCTTGCTCTCAGCAATCTGCTTCTTTACCAGGACTGCCAACTCAGCGTTGGTCATCCTTGCTGGAATCTCTGATGTTCCTTCTTCATCTGACATCTTGTTATACTCTGATCTTTTCCAGAAGATCCAACCTTTGCTCTAATACCACTATGATGCAGAGCCACGCAGCAAAAGCTTACAAACAGGATGGAAAAACCATTAATCCACTGTCATGTTAAAATCTTGACATACAGCATGTATGCCTATAAGCCAGTCAACATCATCATATTTCAGGCGAACACAAAATATCCTCCTGCTGACCACTGTTCACTTCCTTATCGGCAAGAAAACCACTATCGGCACCTATGGAAAGGGTCACGCCGATCTCCACTTCACACTGATATGTATCATCCACTTTATCGCCTATCGGCAAGATATTGTTCATCGGCCAAGGGATACTGACTTACCCCCGACGACTAATGTCACCCCGATAGTTTGATCGGTCATATACCGATCGGCCAGACTTGACTTATCGGCCTGACTCAAAAGCACTTCCCCGATGTCCGATATCACCCTGATATCTCTCTTCATCGGTCAAGTTGCCTATCGGCAACACTTCTCCTATCGGCCAAGCCGTAAAAAGTCTCTTCGATACTATTACTCCTGCCAATGCCGAAACTCTTAACGTCAGCAGGATAAATCTTCATTGGGTGATATTTGCAAATATCCTGATGATGAACTATAATATCCTCCTCCTGTCCTTAGCCAAAAAGTGACTTTGACTCCCGCATACGATAGCGATATGCGGACGATGGATACACACGAAAGATGATCCTGATGATGATATACACAGGAAGTATATATCTGACTTATATCATCCTGATGCATTCAAAACATGCAATTTTTGTAAGTTTCATGACCCGATCCGGATAGCGATATACACACAGATATCGATGCGATGCACACTGTCTGTAATGTCGCATGCAGATACTGTATATCCGTTAACTGCATACAAACTCACAAAACCTCACAATTTCACACAGAAAACATGATGATCGGGCCGGATCACCTTCTGATCAAAACTTAGAACTTTATCCTCCTAACCCTAGCACATGAGGATGCTAGGATGATTCATAGCATGCTACCAACTGATCTCCCAAACATGAAATGCATAAACAGAAAAACAAAATGCAAGCTAAACTAACATGCATGACCTTTCCACCGATTCAGAGAATCAACCGGTGGAAGGGTTGAATGAATCCATTCACTTGTAACCGAAAAGAAATCAATGCACAGACAGTTTATAAACCAGATAAATGGAATTGATGAGATCTTTTGCTTTCACTAATAAAAATGCATACAAGTTTCACAATCTAAATGTATCACAAATATCCTACTTCTGCAATGCTGGAAACAACAACGTCTTCCCTGTCTGAATTGCTCTGTAACTACCCTCTACAACCTCAACTCGATCTCTTACTCATACCATAAACCCTAACTGATCTAAGATATATATAGCAATCTCCTACGAGTACTACCAACTTGATTCCCAGCGGCTGGGAGCTTCCAAGCGGCTGGGAGGAGACAGCTCAGACAGCCCGACAACAAACTCCTAACTACCTGCACATTCTCCTAGGTTGATCTAATACATACGCATTGGTCCAATGGACCTTATTACATCATGAAGTCAAACATACTAAAAATAGACTTATGTCCTATCTTGTAGGGGTGCTCCTGCACCATTCTGAGTGTCCCATGGAATGGTCATGTTTTGATTCAAAACATGACAGTATATGAAAATTTTCTTTTGAGTACAATAGAGAGGAGTAAATAAAAATGTACATGGAGTTAGAAGATGAAGACATGCAAATGATCAAATGCCCATGTGTTAGAGAGATTAGTGCTATGACACAATACACCTTATATATAAGGAAAGGTGAAATCACATATCGGTTATATCCATATTGTTTGTTTTATTTAGAGTTATGTCATAATTCACTAATTCACACAATTTATGTATAATTAACTTATCTTTTTAAAAGTTTAAATCTTTCCTAGACTTTAAAAGATTAATTCTTTTAAATAATTTTTAAATTACATAAAAATTTCTAAATATAAAAATATGCTATTATATAGGAATACACCCCTCTTATACATTCATCTATTTTGTTGAAAGAACTATTACCTAATTGTAAACTACTACCAATATCACAACAATAAAATGGAATGAAAAGCATAAGAGGAGATTTAAAAATTCCTTAGTAGAATTGTTGTTTATCCATAAAGGAGTAGAAAATCCAAAGATAAAGTTTTTTTTCCTTTTGTATGCCATATAAACTTTTCCATCACAAATGCATTGAGAGATCTGAAATTTAAAAGGGGAGAACATCAAAATAAATACAACTAGGCAAGTGGCATTGGTATGTGACATTTCCCAAAGAGAATGCTTAAAAAATTACGTAGCATTCATATCCTTTAGAGTAAAATAAGTTTCTTTCTCTTTTAAAATCTAATACGCTAATGTGTGATACCTTAACCATTTAGCCAAGAACAAATATAAGTGGCAAACAATACAAACTCAATCAACCTCATCAAGCAAACTGTATATTAGGAGACTTATAAAAGGGCATGAGGCTAGTTATGTTCTCAAGAAGCAGAGCTTTTGTAGTAAAAATTGACACCTCTAAAACAAGGTCTTCATTATGGAGAAAGGAATTCTAGAGGTAACTAAATCACTAAATCCTTTAGAATTTATAGGGACTAGTCTTGTTCAAGTGTTGGAGTCCACAATGATAATCGTATCAAATCTCCAATTGTATTTTTAGTACTTGTGTTCTTGCATGTATTCATAATTTACACTTTTGTCATATGTGAATGTGTTTTTTCTTAAGCATTCAACCAAGAACTTGGTGACTATTTACTTCTTTAATTATTTGAATGAGACAAGAATCATTACAAAAATATTAATATTTGTTGTATAAAACTTATTAACACTTCATAAATTAAATGCTTGCTCATGAAATGAGCCATTTATTGTGCCTAATATGAGAATTATAGATATTCTCAACACAATAGATAACACATTAATGTACAAGATAGAGATCAAATTACCATATACCATGCATGAGGTAAAACATACCACGACTTTGTAAGAGTGGGATCTCCACCCATTGAATTGGAATATGTTTTCTAATTATGAGTCACCTAGAAGTAGTCTAAGTCCTATGAAGCTATTGAAATGGTTGGGTGTATTAGATTCTTGTGCATGGTTGTGTGAAAGTCACACCTATTATCTTTAAATGTAAGGCTCCCTAACAAAATAGGGGCATAAACTTAAGCTATGGAAAACTAAGAAAATTATACAAATAAGAGCTCAAAATAAATAAATGAGAACAGTTCAAACTAGTAGAAAAATCCATGATAAAAAAGGAATTTCCTCTAGCCAGGTGAATTTTAAATTATAAAATGAACATGGGTCTTTTAAAACTCTCATCCAAGGAGGAAATAAAAAACCAAAGTAATATCCTCCACTACAAATGGTTTAACAAAAACATGACAATATGCCTTTTTAGAAAGTAAGAGATATATACAAGACTCTAAAACACAAATATTGAAGACTACAAGCTAAGCTCAAAAGAAATGCATAGATAGAAAATAAAGCCATAACCATAACAATCAAGAATTAGTTCTTTTGGCAATTCAACCATTTTCTATATTACACTAGTTCACAAATTTGGTTTTTTGGAATCAAAAATCATAATTAAGCTCAAAGAAATGCATAGCCATTAATAACAAAATTACATATAACATTCCAACATAAGTCTTTAATACTATGCTAAATTAAGTTAATTTTATGTAACACTCTTTAGATGCCACAATTCTTATGTATTAATAATGTAGGATATTGACTAGAACCTATTGACACCTAAAACAATTAGTCCCCAAAATGCTCCCATGTTCCATTTGAGTCCCACTTGAATCTATAGATTATAACCGATCAGAGACATCTTTCATAGATTTTCATGTGTTTTCCATTTGAAAATGCAAGGTAGGAAAGCTCAAAAATTGGCTAAGTCTCAATATCCTAAGTTTTCCCTTGTGTTTTTTCCTTTGTCGAAGGTCGGAGTTTCGAGCTTCCTCCTTCCATTGTGCTTCCCCTTTTGGGCCTAAAATTGCCTAAGTTTTGAAAATTCTAATTGTTCGGCGAAGTTTCAGAGGTCAGAGTTCCTCCCTTCCATCTTCCTAATGGCAAGCATAGGAGCGAAGGCTCGAGGGCCGAGGTCTGCTCAAAGAGATGAAAATTATTCTAAGTATGGAAAGTATTTCAGAGGTCAGACTTCGGGCCTTCGGCCTTTGGTCTTCTTCATGGCAAGTGTCGGGAGGAAGCCCCAAAGTCTGAAGTCTGACGAGTTTCAAATTTGACTAAGTGTTTCGGAGGGCGGGAGTTGGGGCTTTGGCTTTTCCTCTCCTTCAAAGACAAGTGCAAGGTGGAAGGTCAAAAGGCCGAAGTCTACCTAAGGTCTAAAGAAATTTCTAAGTATGAGGCGGACTTCGGGGGTGGGAGTTGTGGTTTTTTCTCTTCTTCCTTTTGGAAGGTGAGATAGTGAAGGCCTGAAGGCCAAAGTCTGACATGGCTAATATTTTACTAAGTGTTGAAGTCATTGAAGTCGGGTGTTTTCTCCTTCTCATTCAGGGTGCACAAAGAAAGACAGAGGGTGGAACTCTGAAATCTTGAAGTTTGACAAAAGTAAAGTGATTAAGGTAGAAAGGAACAAAGGCAAAGGGTGGAAAGCTGAAAGCCTGAGGTCTAAAACTTTGATTTTTTGGAGGTTGCCTTCCTGGTCGTCCAGACTCCTTCAAGTACCTGGGAACGCGCCAACTACTTCCGATGGCGCCATTACTACGAAGTGGGTGTCTGAATTCAATGTTTTAATGCAGTTGGTGGGGTGGTTGAGGATTTTGGGTGCCCATTTCATTCTCAAACGTGATGTGAAGGCTATAAAGGCAAGACGTGAACTATTTTTATGGGTTGGTCATCTTTACCATTTTCAGACAACTAAGTGCAGAGCTCTCTAGGATTTCAAAGAGCAGAAAAGTTACAATTCTCCAACAGATAAAACACAGGTTATGAAAGGTTTTTCAGATTGATTTCAATCATCATTGTATGAATTTCTCCTTCTTCTGTAATTTTTCAATAAAAACCTAAGTTCAGCTAGGTTTCCACTTGCCACACTTCGTGGTATGATTGTAAACATTTATTAGATGAAGTAGACAAATTCTTAAAACATTACATGCTATGTAATGATCTCTTTTATGGTTATAGATGAACGATTATATGTTGTAAAGGATTACTAAGTATTTTCTTCTTTGATATTTGTTTCTCTTGCATCTGGGTATCCAGAAAGTGCATGTTTCATTTCTTTTGTTGTTTTCTTCCTTCTGCTGAATTGTTTACTCCGCAACCCAATATATTAGGCATCAGTCTAAAGTATTTGATCACCCACACTCTTAAAAATCAAAAAAACTTATCATGTGTGAAGCAAGTAGTTAGTTTGTATGTCTTGCAAACAAGCATACTTGCACTTTCCATTGTCAATAGGAGTGTCTTTTTATCAATTATATAGGGGTTATTAATGACAACCAATTATTTTAGGTCCAGTGACAATATTTGGGGCCTAGAAGATGATTAGGGTTTGGTTGTCCTTTAATTTTTAGTTGTTCATTTGGTGTTGAAGCCAATACCTATTCAAGTATACCCCTTGGAATATCTCTCTTGAGTCTAAGTTGAGATCAAAGTGCAAAGGAGCCTACCCACTCCTGTAGGTTATCCAAAATTGCCCTAAACATGTTGATGAATCTCTTCCTATCACCTAGAATGACCATCCCTAGGCTAGGTGATTTAGGAATGTTTTAGGGTTTAGGGTTGTAGTTATTTTAGGAGTCAACATTTCTAGCACCGTTGCCAGGGACTCTTTACTTCTGGTTGAGTTGTTATAGCTTGTTAACACAGTGAAAAATCTAAAAGGTTCTTCCCATAAAGGAAGTGGTGACTCTGTTAGTCAAACCCAAAAAATTAATTTTCAATCAAGAAAGACATTAAAATGGATCATAGAAGAAGACCAGAAGATTATTCAGAACCTAAAAGCTCTTCAAATTGCTCAAGAAGTCAACAGGATAGGGGTATAAGAAGATACCCTAATGTGGTACCACCTTTGAATGCCCAAGATCAAGTGGGTACTTCTGGAAGAGATGATGCATTCGATGACTGCAAAAGTCAGCATCAATATACTTCTAAGGACTCTATTGATAACATACTCAAAACTAACAAGAGAATAAATAGAGATGGGTATGATGTTCAAAGAAATCATAATATCATTGGTAGAGGAAGAAGGAATAGGTCTCATGATATAGACATGAGAACATTTGGCATGCCTCATGAAAAAAAAGAGGTCTGTCAAAATGATCAGCAACATATTTCACCCACAAGATCACTTAGAGATTAGCATGATAATATTCCTAATGAGGAAGATCAACAGGAACAAACTGATGTTGAGGAGAGAGAAAGAACTCTCTATGAAGAACTAGACCTGCTAGATCATATCAAAAATAGGCAAAGAGAGGCGCATGCCTTACTTGAACAAAATCAAGCTCAAATCGCCTAGCATGCCCAAATGAATCAAAATGCACAAAACCAAGACCACAATATACCTCAACAATAGCATCAACAAAACAATCAGCAAGGTCATAACTTTTAGGTCAATCTAAGACAACAACAACATAGGCAACAACAAATGGGACAATAAGGTGTAAATAATGCTCGTGCTCAGAATATGCACAATTAGCTTTTGCAGAATCAAGTGAATCAGCAGTAGGGAAATGTTCAGAATGTTAGACATCCATTCAGAAGACAAGCATAGGGTCTCCCTCCACAAAGGCCACCATTGTGAGCTAAAAGGTACAAACAAATTGACTTCTTTGCTATACCAAACTTTTCTAACCCTACTCCAAATGAGATTAGGGGAAAAATTCCAAGGTTCCAAGGTAACAATGCAGTTACTGGTTAGGAACACTTGAGACACTTCATCAATATCACGGATGAAAATGAGATTGAAGATGAAGATGTGATGATGAAGCTGTTTGGGCACTCATTGGAGGAAAGTGCCAAACAATGGTACAAGGCACTCCTTGATAATAGTATTGACTCATGGGAGGAATTCATGATAGTTTTTAGACTGCAATATGGGGATAGGATTGAACCCAAATTTTCCATCCATGAGCTCACAACAATCAAGAAAGGAATCAATGAAACTGTTGATGAGTTCAATGGCAGATTCATCATGACAATGAGAAAGGTACCTCCTCATATGAGACCTAATGAATCTATGTGTTTAGTTGTATACTATGGTGCCTTTGATTCTAAAATTGGTTATTGCTTGAGGGACAAGAATCCTCAAACACTAAGGGAGGCCTATGTTGTGGCCATTAACATTGAAAGTAACATGAGAGCCTTCGAAAAACATGTTAAGAGATCTGATGTGAAGATCTCTCAACCTAATAAAGCATCTTTTAATAAGCCTCTCACAACTGAAGACAAGTTGGACAAGCTTATGGGGGTTATGAAAGATTTATCCTACAAAGTTGTCCAAAATGGAAAAGGGTTGCCACCACAAGGTGTTACAACACATTTCAATGAAGGTCAAAGACTGCATAACCAACCTTACAACACAGATTGGTCTAAGAAATAATAACATGATAATAGACAAGCTTCCCCTAGGCATGTTAGTTTTAAATAGCCTGAGAGAGACACTCCTGATCCATTGAGAAAGGATCAAGTGAATTTCCAAGATGAGTCTTTATGGTGCCAGGCTTGTTTCCTTCCCCATGATCCAGCAAATTGCGCAATTTCTCACTCAATGAGCAAAGATGAAGAGTTCCCAAATGAAGAAGGTGCAACTAAATATTATGAGGAGGAAATAAATCAATTTGACACCCAGGGGTTTGAGCAGATGGGTCATGATCTAGATTATGACAGCTACGAGAATGATGATCATGTTTTTCAATATGATCATGATGAAGATCAAAATAGATATCAATTGCCTGCTCATGATTTTGGGAACTTGAAGGATCTCATGCAAAAGAAGTACAAATAATCCAGACCTTCTGAGAAGGATGTGAAAGTTCTCACTGATGCTGCCATCTTGCAGGTTCAAGGGGGCTACCAGTTAAGAAATAGGCAAGTTCCTATACATATTTCTCCTGTGGTTAAAATAAGACATGATACCATCCATGAGCTCACAACAATCAAGAAAGGAATCAATGAAATTGTTGATGAGTTCAATGGCAGATTCATCATGACAATGAGAAAGGTACCTCCTCAGATGAGACCTAATGAATTCGTGTGTTTAGTTTTATACTATGGTGCCCTTGATTCGAAAATTGGTTATTGCTTGAGGGACAAGAGTCCTCAAACACTAAGGGAGGCCTATGTTGTGGCCATTAACATTGAAAGTAACATGAGAGCCTCCAACAAACATGTTAAGAGATCTGATGTGAAGATCTCTCAACCCAAGAAAGCATCTTTTAATAATCCTCTCACAACTGAAGACAAGTTGGACAAGCTTATGGGGGTTATGAAAGATTTATCCTATAAAGTTGCTCAAAATGGCAAAGGGTTGCCACCACAAGGCGTTGCAACACATTTCAATGAAGGTCAAAGACTGCATAACCAACCTTACAACACAGATTGGTCTAAGAAACAATAAAATGATAACAGACAAGCTTCCCCTAGGCATGTTAGTTTTAAATAGCCTGAGAGAGACACTTCTGATCCATTAAGAAAGGATCAAGTGAATTTCCAAGATGAGTCTTTATGGTGTCAGGCTTGTTTCCTTCCCCATGATCCAACAAATTGCGCAATTGCTCACTCAATGAGCAGAAATGAAGAGTTCCCAAATGAAGAAGGTGCAACTGAATATTATGAGGAGGAAATAAATCAGTTTGACACCCAGGGGTTTGAGCAGATGGGTCATGATCTAGATTATGACAACTATGAGAATGATGATCATGTTTTTCAATATGATCATGATGAAGATCAAAATAGATATCAATTGTCCGCTCATGATTTTGGGAACTTGAGGGATCTCGTGCAAAAGAAGTATAAATAATCCAGACCTTCTGAGAAGGATGTGAAAGTTCTCACTGATGTCGCCATCTTGCAAGTTCAAGGGGGCTACCAGTTAAGAAATAAGCAAGTTCCTATACATATTTCTCCTGTGGTTAAAATAAGACATGATATGAAGGATGATGCCAAGAAAATGCAAAAGGTGAATGTGGAACAAAAAAGTGGTATTATTCCAAAGAAGACTGTGCCTGAGAAGAAGAAGCTTCTAGTGCAGCCAGTGGTAGCAAAATAGAAATGTGTACAAAAGAACCAAACATCAACTAAGAAACCCGTTACTATGCCCGTGTTAGGGGTTCATTACCCAAAATGTGGTTACAAACGTGATCAGTCTCAAGTTCAAAAGAAACTATAAAAGGAGGAGAAAACGAAGGAAGAAGGTAAGGATATTTCATCCAGTCAAATAATAGCTTACATTCCTTCTGCAAATGATATAACTATTTCATGTGATACTCCTCTACCCAACTATCTCCCTATTGACATGGCTCAAATCTTTAGCCAAATTAGAATTTTTGTGCCAATAGTGGAACTCCTTAGGATCCTTGAACATAGAGATAGGGCAGGGTCTTTTATTACTATTTTAGATGCACAAGAACAACCTATTGTTGTTTCCAGAAATAATAATGAAAGTGGGAGTCATGATGAAACCATTGAGGTTTACTTAGGATCATCTATGGTGAATAGTTGGATGGGTGTGGATCCTTTCTACACCACATTGATCATAAATGGATGGTTACTACACAACTATATGCTTGACTCTAGGGCCTCTAGTAATGTCATGCCACTAAAAATCATGAATGATTTGGGTTTAAAGGTGTCGAAATCTTTTGGAAATTTCTTTGTCATGGATTATAGGGCAGTGAATGTGATTGGTCTTGTCAAGGATGTTGATGTCCAGTTAGCTGCATATCCTGATAAGTCTTTTCTAATGGATATAATTATTGTGGACTGCCTTGCCAAATGGGGCATGTTGTTATCTAGAAAGTGGCAAGCCTCCATGGGTGGCAATATTCAGATGGACTTGTCATATGCTACCATTCCTATCCAGGGTGTGGAAGTGAAACTATACAGGGAGAAGAAGGTAGAAGAATTGAACATTAACGACAGATACAAAACAGAGGAGGATCATTTGAATTTCTTTGATATTGAAATTAATCACTTTATGGCATGTTATAAAGAGGATGATCCTGATGTACAAGTGTTTCATATCCTAACCTTGTTGTTGTCTGTGATACATCTAATTTGTGGACACTATATTTTGATGGTGCATGCTCAAAGGAAGGCTCAGGTGTTGAAATTGTTTTGATATCTCCAAATGGTGAGCAGTTTGGTATGTCTTTCAGGCTCAATTTTCAGTACACAAATAATATAGTAGAGTATGAGGCATTGTTGTTAGGACTAAATATTGCTCACAAACATAAAATCAAGTGCTTGATGATTTATGGCGACTCAGAATTACTAGTGCAGCAAATTAGAAAGAAGTTTGTTGCCAAGGATTAGAGGTTAAGGGGATACATAAATGTTGTATGGGATACTGTGGAGATGTTTGATGTCATTGGTATTGAATGGGTTGACAGAAGCAAAAATGAGAGGGTGAATGCCTTAGCCATTGTGGGTTCAAAGTTTGACCCACAATTGGATTCATATCATCTCTCCCACTATGCCGTTGAGGTCGTGACTAGACCTACAATTCCTGATAACATTTATAGTTGGCAGGTCTTCAATGACATTGATCAGATTTATAGTTTTCTAAACTGTATAGATGATTTTGACAGTCAAATAATTGATTGGCAGCCAATGATAGAAGTTGTTGATGGCAAGGAAACTCTATTTGCTAGTGAGGTTGTGCAATTAAAGACAAATACTATTCCAAAGGGGCTGGTAAAATTAGAAAGAATGTTTAACAATGTAGACTAATGGAAGAGTAAAAGTAAACCTATTGAAGGGGACAACGTGGAAGATGTAAACCTGGGAACTAGGGAAGTGCCTAGAATGGTTTACATTGGGAAGAGGTTGAAACCTCATGAGAAGCAGATGTTGATTGCTCTGCTCAGAAAATTTAAGAAGTGTTTTGCATGGTCCTATGATGAGCTTAAGGCTTATAGGAAGGATTTGTTTTAGAATATTATTCCCCTTCAACCTAATGCAAAACCATTTAGGTAGAAACAGAGGCCTATAAATCCTACCATTGCTCCCAAGATGCAAAAAGAACTATTGAAGATAAAAGAGGGAGGCTTTATCAAACCCATCAGACATTCTAAGTGGGAATCCAACCTTGTCCCGGTAAGAAAGATGAATGGGGAAATCAGGTTGTGTGTTGACTTCATAAATCTAAACATTAAATCCCTCAAGGCTAACTATCCTATTCCAAGCATGGATCATCTCTTGCAAAGGGTGGTTGGTTTAGAGTTGATGTCAATGATGGATGGGTTTTTAGGTTACAATCAGGTGTTTTTCAAGGAGTCAAAATAGTATAAAACAACATTCACCACTCCTTGGAGGACCTATATATACCTAAGAATGCCATTTGGATTAAAGAATGTTGGGTCAACATTTCAGCGAGCTATGGATGTAGCTTTTTCTGGTCTCATTGATGAGATCATGGTGATTTATCAAGATGACTTGACAACATTCTCAAAAGAAAGAGGTGAGCACTGCAAGCATCTTAAGGTAATCTTCCAAAGGTGCTTAGAATATGGGAATTCTTTGAATCCTAAAAAATGTCAGTTCAGAGTTGAAGAGGGCAAGTTGCTCAGGAACATTGTGTCAAAAGATAGGGTAAGGATAGATCCAGAATGGGTTAAGGCTATTGATCTCATTCCCCAGCACAAGTTAGTCAAAGGAATATAGTCTTTTTTTGGGTAGATCTGAAACTTTGTTAGAAGATTTATTCCTAATTTTGTCAAAAAGACTAAAGCTATTTCTAAAATGCTCAAGAAGGGGAAATCTATTACATGGGAGAAAGAGCCATCTAAAGCATTTAGGAATATCAAAGAAGCTATGAGGAAGGCACCAGTACTGAAAAGTCTAGATTATTCTAAACCCCTTCAGTTGTTTTCCTTTGCTTCTTTTATAATGTTGTTCTTGTTGTTCTAGACTTCAAAAGAATGAAGATGGATTTGAAAAGCCTATAGGATTCTTTAGCAAATATTTACAGGTTGTTGAATTGAATTATTCCATAATGGAGAAACATGCCTATGCATTGGTTAAGGCCATAAAGAGTTTCAAATTTTATTTCATAGGGGCCGCAATCATAGCATATGTGCCACACACAATAATTAAGGACATCTTCACACAACAACAGGAAGCTTCTGGGAGAAGGTACAGATGGATCAACAGGATCCAAGAATATGACATGGACATATGGTCACCAAACTGGTTAGAGGCTAGGGTTTAGCTAAGTTGATGCCAAATTCCAACTTGGAGGCAACTGAGATAAATGAGGTAAATGCTTCTCAGTCTGCTGATGTGTGTGCTTTGACAAATGATCCATGGTATAAGGATGTCATCTTTTATCTTGTCAACATGCATTGCCCCCAGGCATTCAACAGAGGACACTTAAACTTTGGTCTCAAAGGTATGTCTTGATCCAAGGTATTTTAATGTGGAGAAATCATGAAGGACTGTTGTTAAAATGTCTAAATCAGCAACAATCTGAGGAAGTTATTGATGAATATCATCAAGGTGTATGTGGTGGGCATTTTTATGATAAAACCACAACACAAAATTATTAGGGTAGGTTTCTAGTGGCCGAGCCTCTTCAAGAATGTTACAACATAGATTAGAAAGTGTAATGCCTATCAAAGATTTGCAGGCAAATTGAAGTTTCAAGGTTCCCTTCCCCTTATGAATGTTACCATTGAAGCACCATTTCAACAATGGGGCATTGATTTTATAAGGGAGATCCAAGAGAGATCAAGAAATGGGTACAAATGGATATTGGTGGAAACTGACTACTTTACAAAGTGGGTTGAGGCTATTCCAACTCACAATGCCACATCCAAGGTAGTGATTGAGTTCTTGTTAAACAATCTCATAACCATATTTGGTGTGCCATCTAGAGTTATTGCAGACACTGCTATGTGCTTGAGGTCTTAGGATATTGCAGGTATGTGTTCCAAGTATGGGATAAGTTTGATTCATTCATAACCATATCATCCACAGAGTAATGAACAAGCTAAGTCCAACAATAAGAGCCTCATGAAAATTTTAAAGAGAACTTTAGATGAGAACAATAAAAGGTGGGATGACAAGCTAAAATATGTAGTTTAGGCTGATAAGATCACATACAAATGTGCTATAGGCAAGAGTCTTTTTGAGCTAGTATATGGGAAGGAGGCCAAAATTCCAATGTCATTGGAGTTGCCTGTATATCAACTGCTGCAACAAATAAGAGAAGATGGAGATGATGCTATGGCATTGAGAATGCATGAATTAACAGAGTTGGATGAAGTCAGAAGGATGGTACATGACAAGAACTTTCTAAGATAGCAAGAGGTGGAACATTTGTTAAACAAGAGAGTGGTTAAAAGGTGTTTTCAAATTGGTGATTTGGTTCTTCTCTGGAATGCAAAGTTAGAAGACAAAGGCAAACATGGTAAGTTTGAACCACTATGGTTAGGCCCATATCAAATTGATGAAAGGGCCAATGTGGATACCTTTTATGTCAGAAACTTGGAAGGGGACTTGCTAGATCTACCTATTCATGGGCAACATTTGAAAAATTATTTCTCATAGGTAATTATTTTCCTTCAAATTTTGTGATAAAATCTTATTATATTTGATATTTTTGACCTCGAGTAGTCTTGACCATTGTTGGTCTTGATGGTTTTTTGTTTTGATTCCTGTGTGTCATTTTTTGGTGTTTTTTGGTCTGCTTTGAAGATCTGAATTCTCATTGTGCCATTGCTTGGCACATGTTCCCAACCAGAGCCAATGTTGACACCTAAAAAAAATTAGTCCCCAAAATGCCCCCATGTTCCATTTGAGTCCCACTTGAATCTATAGCTTATAATAGATCAGAGACATCTTTCATAGATTTTCATGTGTTTGCCATTTGAAAATGCAAGGTAGGAAAGCCTAAAAATTGGCTAAGTCCTAATATCCTAAGTTTCCACTTGTGTTTTTTCCTTTTTCAAAATTCAGAGTTTCGGGCTTCCTCCTTCCATTGTGCTTCTCCTTTTAGGCCTTAAATTGCCTAAGTGTTAAAAATTCTAAGTGTTCGGCGAAGTTTCGGAGGTCAGAGTTCCTCCCTTCCATCTTCCTAATGGCAAGTGTAGGAGTGAAGGCCCGAGGGTTGAGGTCCACTCAAAGAGATGAAAAATATTCTAAGTATGGAAAGTATTTCGGAGGTTGAACTTAAGGGCCTTTGGCCTTTGGTCTTCTTCATGGAAAGCGTTATGAGGAAGCCCTGAAGTTTGAATTCCGATGGGTTTAGAATTTGACTAAGTGTTTTGGAGGGCGGGAATTGGGGCTTTGGTTTTTTCTCTTCTTCAAAGACAAGTGCAAGGTAGAAGGCTGAAAGGCTGAAGTATGTCTAAGGTCTAAAGAAATTTTCTAAGTATGAGGCAAACTTCGGGGCTTGGAGTTGTGGTTTTTTCTCTTCTTCCTTTTGGAAGGTGAGATAGTGAAGGCCCAAAGGCCGAAGTCTGACAGGGTTAATATTTTACTAAGTGTTGAAGTCATCAGAATCGAGTGTTTTCTCCTTCTCATTCAAGGTGCACAAAGCAAGATAGAGGGCAGAACTCTAAAATCCCAAAGTCTGCCAAAAGTAAAGTGATTAAGATAGAAAGGAACAAAGGCAGAGGATGGAAGGTCAAAAGACCAAGGTTTGAAACTTTGATTTTTTGGAGGTTGCCTTCTTGGGCTTCCAAACTCCTCCAACCACCTAGGAATGCACCAATGTCATTACTGCGAAGTGGGTGTCCGAATTCAATGTTTTAATGCATTTGGTGGGGTGGTTGAGGATTTTGGGTGCCCATTTCATTCTTATACATGATGTGAAGGCTATAAATGCAAGACTTGAACTCTTTTTGTGGGTTGGTCATCTTTACCATTTTCAGGCAACCAAGTGCAAAGCTCTCTAGGGTTTCAAAGAGCAAAAAAGTTACAGTTCTCTAGAAGATAAAACACAGGTTATGAAAGGTTTTTCAAATTGATTCCAGTCATCATTTTACAAATTTCTCCTTCTTCTTCTATAATTTTTCAAGGAAAGCCTAAGTTTAGCTAGGTTTCCTCTTGCCACACTTCGTTGTATGACTGTAACCGTTTATCAAATTAATTAGACAAATTTTGAAAACATTACATGATGTGTAATGATCTCTTTTATGGTTGTAGATGAAGGATTATATGTTGCAAAGGATTACTAAGTATTTTCTTCTTTGATATTTGTCTCTCTTGCATTTGGGTATCCAAAAAGTGCATGTTTAATTTCTTTTGTTGTTTTCTTCCTTCTGCTGAATTGTTGACTCTGCAACTCAAATATCTTAGGCATTGGTCTAAAGTATTTGATCACCCACACTCTTAAAAATTAAAACAAACTTATCATGTGTGAAGCAAGTAGTTAGTTTGTATGTCTTTCAAACAAGCATACCCGCACTTTCCATTGTCAATGGGAGTGTCTTTTTATCAACTATATAGGGGTCTATTAATCACAACTAGTTGTTTTAGGTCCAATGACAATCTTTGAGGCCTAGAAGATGATTAGGGTTTGGTTGTCCTTCATTTTTAGTTGTTCGTCTAGTGTTGAAGCCAATACCTATTCAAGTATACCCCTTCGAATATCCCTCCTAAGTCTAAGTTGAGCTCAAAGTGCAGAGGAGCCTACCCACTCTTGTAGGTTGTCCAAAATCACCTTGAACCTGTTGATGAACCTCTTCCTATCACCCAGAATGACCATCCCTAGCCTAGGTGATTTAGGAATGTTTTAGGGTTTAGGGTTGTAGTTATTTTGGGAGTCAACAAAACCAATCTAGTTGTAAACTAGTCTAAGAAGAGTTAGTTATTCTTTTTTTTTAAGTTTACATTTACAGATGTGGGGCACCAATCCTTATTCCCTTTCCAAACAATCATGCATAGGATCTCATTGTTGCACATCCAATGAAAAATAAACAAACACCCAAGGTTGCAAGTTTTTTTGCAAATAGCAAAATTTGAATGTTGTTCCCATACGCCATTTATCGAAAGGTTAAGTCTAGTGAATTGAACCTAAAATTGGTTAAAATTTATCTGGAAATATTTTTCATGTATATAAATAACTTCTTTCAAATTTTCATAGCCTTGAAGAATAAACTCCAATGAGTTATTCCTACTAACAATCCCATTTGGAACATAATGTATTGCAATTACTTCAAAAGTGACCATAAAGCTTTCATTTGAACATGGAATTTCTACATATGTATTAAAACTTATCATGTTCCTACACATAAGATGATTATAAACTTTTTTATATGAGTTGAATGGTGTGGCAATGTATTTAATGAGGCTACAAGAGACCAAGATATCAAGGCAATACATTGGGTGAGCCATATTTTGTAGATGCAACCAATCTAGTTGTCACCACTTTCTCCTCATCGTGTATTGTAAGAAGCTAAAAAGTAGTGCAGTTTCCATTATTCCTACTAATTAAATAACAAAAACATGATTCCCCATATCAAGTGTGGGAGGCCCACCTTATTATAGTCTTATTAATAAAAAGAACATCCGCAACACCTGCAACAACAACAACCATAAATAAATATTTAGAAACAAAAAATTATATATTACCTTAAAAAATAAATTAATGGAACTTTCTATGCCATCAACAATTCCAAATGGAATCAATAAAGATTTATGTGTATAAAAGACCTCACATGGATGCAAATTAACACCTTGAGGAATTTGGTGAGCTCTACCAACAACATCCACATGACTTTCAAAAATTTGTACCCAACAAAATGTTTCAGTAGTGTGTACATCTACTAAATATTCCAACACTTCCATTAGATATAGGACTCTTAGTGATTCATCTTCATCCATGCTAGCAAGGTTACCATAATAAATCTAAACATACATATATGATTTTATTATAAAATCAAATCGATATGAGCTATGTACCAATAGACAATCCAAATGAATGAATTTATTTCTATAAATCTTCACAAAAGGGCCTATTTTTAACAAGGGGGGAACATTTGAATTGGATCCCAAATAATACCTTCTCTTGATGACTTTGTGTTGGGAAATGAGGTGTCTCAACCTTGCATATTTCCCGTAAATAGTTATTTTCATTTAATATTTTCCTACAACTGTTATGCGTTGTCGGTGCATTGAAAATTGGTTTATTAGGTGTCAAAACATGCCCACATGGTAGTATATGATGGAAGGCCTATTTTTAGGCATATTATGACATATTCTGTGACATCTGTAAGGGTCAAAAATAGGGGTTTTCATTTTGGACGTGAGAGCTTATTTTGGGACTAGAATCTTGGCTAAGAAGCTTCACACATGGTTTTGTAAAACCATAGATGGTTTCTTGTATAGCCAAAAGTCTATAAATTGGAGGCTTAAGGAGTAGTTTGCATAGTGTGAGTTTGCAAGTATTGTTATGCTGTCGGAATGCTACCGGAATTCTTCCAAAGTTGTTTACTAGTGATACTCCTATAATAAACTTGCTCTGCAAGTGTATGTAATCTTGTTATTAGATTTGGAATACATTGAGCAGGCTTTTGGAGTGTGGGGTTTTTCACCTGAAAGGGTTTTCCCCACGTATATCTGGTGTTTTGTGTTTTATTTTTTATTTCATGTTTTGAATGTGTTGTTGAAATTTCTGTAGTTGTTAGATCAGTTTTTAAAAGTTTTGCATAATATCTCTCCTCAAGATTGGCGTAGGAAGTTGTTTATGCTACTTTAACTTCCTTACAAGTGGTATCAGAGCCTGATCACCTTTGGTTTCAGTTGTGGGTTGTTGGGTTTTTTGTGCTAATCAAGGTTTGAGTGGGAGCTTGTGTAGAGGATACTTTGTGATCCTGTTGCAGGCTTTTTCAGAATGCGAGAACATCTGGGAGGATTGAGGTTGAAAAATTTTCTGGCACAAACTTTGAAATGTGGAAGCTGAAGATGGAAGATATGTTGATTGACTGGGATCTATGGGATGCAGTGGATGAAAATGTCCATAGGCCTATGGATCCAGCTTTGGCTGCAAAATATGATGTAATGGATAGAAAAGATAAAGGTCTCATTAGACCGTGTCTTGTAGACTCAATTATGATAAATGTCCATGAAGAACCCACTTCAAAGAAGCTTTGGAAGAAGTTGGGTGAGATATATCTCTCTAGTGAATAAGATTTTCTTGAGGAAGAAGTTGTATTCCTTGAGAATGGAAGAAGGTGGACGAATTTCTGAGCATCTAGAAACATTCAATATGTTGGTGACTCAGTTGACCTCAATTGGGGTGAAAATGGATGAGGAAGAAAGGTGCCAAATTTTGTTGTGTTCGCTGCCAGACTCATGGGACAGCCTAGTGATGGCTATTGGGAGCACTGCAGTTGTCTTGACGATGGAGGATGTTGTTGGTTCTCAACTTTCTGAAGAGATGAGAAGGAAGGTCTCTCTGAATGCCAAAGAGGCTTTGAGTGTTCGAGGAAGACAAAAAGAACGAGGCAAAGATGAGAAGCAACGTGGCCGTTCCAAGTCCAAGAATAAGGGGAGATCAAAATCTGCTAGTAAGTCCAAGGCAATATGCTGGAACTATGGCAAATCCAGACACTTCTGAAAGGAATGTAAACAAAAGAAGAAAAAGAAGAAGAAGAAGCAAGATTTTGACTCTGAGTCTGAAAAGGAAGATGGGGATGCCTTTATTGCAACCTTGGCCACTCGTGCAGGTGATAATGCATGGTTGATAGACTTAGGTGCATCTTTCCACATGACTCCTAACAGAAACTGGTTTAGTAAGTATGAAAACTATAATGGTGGTAAGGTGTATTTGGGTGATAATTCTTTCCTTGACATTGTTGGCCATGGTAGTATTCATGTGAAATTTTCTGATGGTAGAGTTAGAAGATTTGATGGTGTCTTGCATATCCCAGGACTAGCAAGAAATTTATTATCTGTTAGCAAGCTAATAGATGCGAGTGTGCATGTACAGTTTTCTGAAGTAGGTGTCAAAATGGTGAGAAGTGCTATGGTGATAACAAGAGGAAGAAGATTGGGTACATTGTACCTATTGTCTCTCAGATTTGCACCCTCACCGAGTTGTGAAACTGGGCAATCTGGAGAAACATGGGATCTTTCCTAGGTCTGTGGGTGGCCTGTGAAGGAAAGAACCTCCGGAGAAGGCCGGCTTCCTCTTGGTACTCCACCTAAGCTACCTATACTAAGACCTTGCAGAGAAAAGGGGAAGAAGGATTGCATAAAATGAAAACCTACTGTCTAAGGTGATGCACCAAACGATCATCAGAAAATACACAGTAAACGACACACTACAGAACCAGTAATAAACAGGATCCTCTACACAACCCAACAAATCACAATCTTTGCATGATCAATTTGTGAGGAGGCTAAATAACAATAGTCTTGTTAAGGAGAAATAGGTTTTCTCACTACCTAAAAACTGATTATTATCCCTTGCACAGCTCACAACCTGCAAAAATAATGTAACTACTGTATAAAGGCATCAACATGCAAGACAACTCTATGGACAAAGAAACGTCACAAAGACCTGTACTTAACACTTGGAAATACACAATATCAGGAGAAAATAGGAAGGTCTAGACTACTTATTACTGTCAAGAGGTGTTACAATGCTGCATATCTCTAAAAATGAGTTACAAGACTCTTCACTTCTGCACAAGAACTCATAAAATTACACTATGCAGAGCTGTGAATAGCCAGAACCTCCTAAAACTGATCAAGGAAGAAGAATATATACAACTCAAACAGTTGTAAATAGCTCATGCTCCACTCAAAAGATCAACCAACTCCACTCAACAAGGATCAACCTTCACCAACTCCACTAGCTCCAGTCAACAAGTTCAACCTCCACCAACCCCACTAGCTCCATTCCCGTGCATCTCAGAAATAGTGAAAAAAGATCCCCTTAAACTGCTCCAAAAAGGGGTCCTAATGCAGAAATGGTGGAGGCAGGTCATCTACTATCATGAAGGCACTTAAAAATATGATAAAATGTCCTTTAGTGCTCTCTAATGCCTCTGGCATATGTCATCATCCTCTTGCAGCATCTTAATATATGATTTCTCAAATAAATGATGAAAATACCTTATTTTCTCCATTTATTTAACATTGAACTAAGAGGTTTATAATTGTACCATCTTAGTAAATGTTTTACAATTTAAAAATACACATCCCTATACAGAAAATAATGATATTATGACATTTATTTCCCTGATTTTGATTATGCAAAAAAATTGACAAAATAGACCTTGGGTCCTAGGCAAAATGATATGATTTATATCTGCATCATCTTGCAAGGCCATGTCAACACGTCATCGAACCCTGAGCCATCTCCATTTTGTTTTTGCATACATTTCAATCATCATGTCTATAGGTTTCATGGAAAATGTTTCAAACCAACCCTTATGACTCCCATCAAATGTTGTTTTATCCATCACTTACACCTTATATCTCCCAACATTCTCCCAAAGTTTTACATCTCCCACTTACCCTTGACCACCACCTTATAATTCCAACATACACCACCTTGACATATTACATATTTTTGACCTTGCAACCTTCCACACATATTTAAATGCACCACCTTATGTCTCCTAACATACATCACCTTATATCACATTTACCAACCATATGCATTATTTCACATTTACCAACCTTATATCTCCTTACATAAACCCTAGCAAAACATCCTTGTGCCTCATAATACATTTGACTTGGTGTAGAAAAGGAAACAAAAGGCATATAATATGCCACGACCCCCCTTTTGCATTTCTAAGTTCGAACATAGGAAGAAAGTCTTCCTCACGTCACCAAATGATATTTCAAAAATAAATAAAAACAAGTGAATGGGAATTAGGGCAATCGAACCAAACAAGAAAGAAAAACCTAAAAGAAACTTCACTTTGTATTTCACGTCTGTTGTTCGCCCTAGCCGCCGCCATCATGAGGGTTTGGACGCCAAAAACTGATTTTTATTGTCGATTTGAAGAGTTTTCTGGGTCGATTCTCTGAGGAAAGACAAGGTAAATACGCATTCCTTGAGGTTTTTATTCTTTTGAAGTCTCCTTGGGCCGATTTGGCCACGATTCTCACTAGTTTTTTGATGTCTTTCTGCCATTTTTTACCTGCGAAATGATGCCTTTTCCTCGCTGTTTCTTGCTTTGGCATTTCTCTGATGGCCGAAGTTCTGTATTGTTATTGGCTATGTTGAGACGTTGAATGCATCTGGCAAACACATGTTGGCAAGAGACACTATATGGATTCATGGTTGTTGTCATTGATGGCAACAAAGGTCATCCCACATATCCGCAAGTCATGATGTGTCTCTACCGGAAGTCAGAATAAAGATTGTTGTGGTCCGGTGAACAAGAACAGAGCATGTGGCAAGGTCCGACAGATTGGTCCGGATCTCTCAGAGGAAGTGTCTTGGTGCAGTACGGATTTGGGGAAGTCAAGAGGACTACCTTGAGTGGTATATTCCAAGGATTTAGCCTCCGGTGATGGACAAGGAAAAAGATATGAATAGTTGAGTACCGAATTCCTGAGAGACAGTGAAAACAGAGGAAGAACTGACTGACAGAGTATCAGACTACTTTCCGGATGTGTTACTATTGATGATAAAGGTTGTGAAGGCATGAATCATGTTTAGCCGACATGATTAATGATATCTACAAGTATATGCTTGATCCGCATTGCTTGGTGAGCAAGGATTCAGCCGACAGAACAGAGTTTGTAAGAAACTAGACTGTTCCGGATGCCGACTAGAAAAGTGATGAAATTACTTGTGCGGATATATATAGAGGATGGATTTAGTTGTGAAGTGTGTGAGTGTGTGAAGATATATGCGAATAAGTGTAGAACAGAGCAGAAGTAGCAAGAAAGATCCGGTATGTGAAAGGATAGCAGAATACAGAACAGAGGAGAGATGAAGTGCAGCAGATCAGTGTACTGAGCCTAACCGGAACTGAACTCCAGCATATGCAGATGCTTCCAATCAGTTCAAGACTGTGATTCTTATCACTTTGTAGACAGTGTGTCTCCTTGTAGGCAGTGGGCCTCTTTGTGAGCAGTGTGCTCGGGCAGTGAGCCCTAATTGGCAAGTGCCATTTTTGTAATTTCCTATTCTTCTAACAGAGAATAATTTTTGGGTTAATCACCCCGTGGTTTTCTCCCTTAACAGGGTTTCCACGTCAAAAATACTGTGTCATGTGTTTCTTATTTCATGGTAATGTTTTTATGTTTGATTCAATGCTGCATTAATTAATAAGAAAGTTCAAAAAGGGAAATAATTAGGATAACTGATTCACCCCCCCCTCTCAGTTATCAACAACACAAAGGTAAATCCTTCACAACGTTTTCTCCATTTTTTGAGTTTTTTGTAGCATCTTCGCTGTTATTTTCTTACACTCGAATCTTGTTGTTATCATGCAATTCTAAGGGTTGTATGAGCATTTTTTGTGAAAGAGATTCGAAGGGCTTTTCAAATTCTCCTTATACCTGTTATGAACAAGCACAACATAAGATAAAACTTGAAATAAAACTTGCAAACTGAGTGTTGCTCGAACTTACTGTTTGACTGACTTCTTAAAAATCTGAGTATATTTTGTCAAAGAAAAATTGAAAATTTTGGTGTCTTCTGCTGTATACTTCTGCTAGGAGGCGCAATTTGGTCTTTTAGTGATGCATTTTCCTGTTGTTCTTCATTTTGAATCAGAACTGTACAAGTTGCTCATTGCCAGCCTGTATTTCCTGTTCTGTTGCTATAAGCCTATCATTGAGCCAATCCACATGAGCAGCTAGCTCTGTCAACTCCTCTTCCATTTCCTTAAAGCCATTCAAAAAATGTTTCAACTGTTGAATTTCTCTTGCTTGAGCTTTTCAAATTCATGGCAATGGTCTATTGCTCCCAACATTCGATGTCTTTCTTCTAGTGAGTCTCAAGTTGGTCAATCCTGTCCCAAGATCTCTGTTCCCACATCAAAGTACTGTGCTTTCCCTTTAGCTCTAAAACGATCAGCTTCAGACTTTGCAAGCTCTTCCCTCAAATGATTTTCATGTAATTTATCTGAATCTGCAAGCTTCATTTCAAGACTATGTGCATTCTGAACTGCTCATGAATTTAAATAATAGAAAATCATATTGTGTATAGTCTTATATCAGAAAAGAAGCTTGTAAGTAAGACTATTGTGTATTGTCCTGAAAATTGACATTACTTTACTTTTCTCCTTTGGTATTTGCATTCCTTGAGCTGTTCACGAGCCCCATCTTAACTTGGAAAAGATGACACACTGCCTTACTACTGTTCGAAAAACTGTATTTTCTTTGTCTATTGTAGCATGATTTTGAACTTGGGAAATTTCTATTTTCTTCTTTTCAATGGCTGTGTATTTGAACTTGAACAAGACATAAAAACATCTCTGGCTTGATGAACATTTCCAATAAATGGTATCCTTCCATAAAGAAATAATACAAACCATTGACTCCTTTCCGAGAAGAAGCCCTTCTTTGCATGGATACTTCACATTTTAGTGATTATTATACCAACTCTGCATCTTGTTCATTTATGGCAGTTCTCTATGACTAATGACTGTCTCTACTTAAACTGTTGCTGCTACTAGTAAACTAGAAGTTGAGCTAATGAATGATTTTGTTGTTCTGAATGCGTGAGAGGGTGTCAAACATGATTTGAATGTAGCCTTGTGACTGCTATCCACGATACTACCTATTGGCTGTCCTATACATACTATGACAGCACTTATTGCTGTTGTGCTTGAAAACAACTTTGCTGCTCTATCATGACTGATTGACTGCCGTTAGCATGCAATTTTTCTTACCGTTGATGATTGTTGTTCCATCATATCACATGAGTGATGTTCTGTCATGCCTTGCTATCCAATTTTGACTGTTTAGATTCCTCTGATTGTTTGCTGTCCTACTCAGTATGAAACCTCTTGACAGCTATATTTGTTTTCTGAATGCGCTTCTTAGAGCTGTGGTTTTACATTTGTTCATTGCATTTGAAATATTCTATAAGATCTATGAGCTGGGCTCAACCCTTTGGGAGCCACATTTCCTCCACTCATAACGTAACTGATGAATTACCTAGAAACATACTTACATCTGTATCTGCACATGAAGCAAACCTGTTAGAAAATAAATGCATGCTTGCAACTGATATTCTGGATTTGTCTTCTCAACGCTTTTGATACTAACTGGTTTACTGCAATCTAAAAACACAAATTATATGTTTATCGATGTTTATCATATGATGTATGATGCCTCGCCATTGCTCTAACATCAGTTTCCAACTTTTTATGCAGATGACGGGAAGTAGCAGGGAGAGAGCAGCTGGATGCAGGGTACGCCAAACAAGATAGGAGATGCGACACAAGACGCGGCAGCAACATGAAGGCTCGTCATTCAGGCAATGATGAGTCACCCTACCTCTTATGCATATTCAGTTTTTCAGTTTATGTATAAATGTATTGTTTGTCTTTTCATTTTGCATTGAACCAGTTATTCTCACGGCTTGTGTGAGAACTTATACACTTATTTTGTTAATACAAATTGCTGATCTGCAAACGATTTGTACAATCTCTTGAGTTTTTCTGAAAACATCTAAATGCAACAATACAATTTCATCTTGATTTGTATCAAATGTGCTTGGGTTTAAAACAACAGCAGTATATGTACCTTTTTCTCTTTTCAAACTGGAAAAGCTCTACCTGATTGAGCTAGTAGTGAAATATAGGTAACATCTTTGGCGACATCTGCTATATGTTTGCCTACTAAACATCAGACCAGTTGCCTAAAGAATATCCATTGGGCATAGAGTCATACATGCTTGACAAAAACTTGAAAACACTTTCTTTCTTTCTGCAACTAACCTCAGACTGTCAACTCTTCTAAGTCATTAAGTGCATGGATATGGTCAGTGATAGTGAATAAACACTGTTACTGAGGATATGCATTTACTTGATGAGTTAGAGGGGATAACCAACAGGAACACCTCCTTAGCAAACTACTGCAATTTATGAGAGCTTTATGACGGAGATAGGCTTGATGTGCAACAGTGAGTAAATGTATTCACTATTTCACATGATGGTTGTCTTTTATATACTGTTGTCATACATTACAGCAGTTTCACACCTTCCACAACTAGATCTGGAAAAACGAACAATTTGTGTAGAAACACACTTAGGGAAATGAAAACTACCACTAATCTAGTGTGCAACAGCACTTATTCAACAAATAAAACTTCCAAAAAATATGTACAAACACTTTAGACCCTACCTCAAAAGCAATGTTTGAGGTGAATCCCATTGACTGGGATTGGCTCGACGCCACCATCTAGCTTAGACAGCTGAAACGTGTTATGCTCTTTACATTCTGAAATGATGTATGGCCCACTCCAAAAAGTGTCGAACTTGGAGTGCTTCCCAGGTTTGCTTTTCAACACATCCCACTTCAATACTATGTCACCTTCCTGGAAAGTCCTTGGAGATGCCCTTTTGTCAAAAGACCTTTTCATTTGGGCTTGATGATGCTCTATGTTTCTCATAGCATCATTTCTAGTTTCTTCAAGCTCGACCAGTTGAGCTAACCTTATGGTCATTGGGCCTTCTTCTAACATGTCCAACTGATTTACCAAATCAAGTGCTGGTAACTCAAGTGTGATAGGAAGCCTTGCTTCCTTGCTGTATACTAACATGAAAGGCAAATGTCCTATTGACCGTTTGGTAGTGATCCTATCAGCCCATAGTGTTGATTTTAACAGTGTGTGCTAGGATCTCTGGTGGCCCTCCATGGTCTTCTTGATGATTCTGCTTGGCCATTGCCTTGTGGATAGTAATTCGAGGATGTACTAAGATAAATGCCATTCCTTACAGCCTAATCAGAAATTCTAGAACCAACAAAGGCAAGGGCATTATCTGAAATGATGGACTCAGGCACTCCAAATCTGATAACCAGCTCTTCATAAAAATTCAAAACAGCAGACTCATTAGCTTCCTTAAGTGCGACTGCTTCAATCCACTTAGTGAAATAATCAGTGGCTGTAAGAACCCATTTATGGCCAGTGCTGGATGAAGGGTTTATAACCCCAATAAAGTCTAATCCCCACCTCATAAAGGGTTGTTCAACTTGAACTGGCTACAAAGGTAAGGCTACCAACTTCTCCTTTCTGGAAAACAGAGCACATTCGTTGCATTTTCTGACGCATAAATATGCATCTTTAAACAAATTGGGCCAATAATAGCCACCTTTCATTACCTTAAGAGTGTTGCTCTAGGCAAAAAATGGCCTCCAGCTGGCCCTTCATGAAATTCATGTAACACTTTGTCGACTTGGTTAGGCTTAATGCATCTCAATAACACTCCATTAAAATCCTTCCTAAAAAGCAAGTCATTGATAAGCACATAAGGTATGGATTGCAATCTGAAATACCTTTGTTTGGCTCTATCCAAGCCTTGAGGACACTCGCCGGTCTACAAGAAATGAACCATTTCTTGAACCCAATCAGCAGTAGGATCTAAAACAGTTGTTTGTGCTTGATCTTGCATTGATAAAACAACTTCTTGATCACATTCTTCTTTGTTGATAACACCATCAGCAAGCTGTTCGCACAACCCTTTTCCTCGGACTAACTTGGTAACCTTAATATCCACATCATATTCCATAACCTTAGTCACCCAACTAACTCTCTTATCACTGAGATCTTTACTTAGCAGAAATTCTTTAACGCTTGGATGAGAAACCATCAAATTAATCTTGTTACTGGATAACATGTGTTTAAACTTTTTTAAACTCCTTATAACAGCAAGTACATGTTTCTCAACAAAAGTATACCTTAGCTCATAATCTTTCAACGCCTGACTGAAAAAGGCTAAAGGCTGCTCCATTGCAAGCTAATTTTTCTGTACCAACATAGCTGAAATAGAATCAATGTTACCATATGCATATAAAGTAAAATCTTTAGAAAAATCAGGATTTAGCAGTGTAGGCGCAGCAGCCAAAGACTCTTTGATCAGCTCAAAACTTCATTTTCCCTCTCTAGTCCAGCTGAAAGACATGTTCTTCCATAACATAGTAGTTAAAGGATTTAATAAATCAGCAATGTCAGGGATGAACCTCCTGACGAAGTTGATCCTACCAATGAAACTTTGTAGGCCCTTTTTGTGTGCTGGTAAAGGCAGACCCAAAATTGCACTTATTCTTTCAGGATCAATCATGATACCTTGCTTTGAGACTACGTAACCGAGCAATCTGCTCTCATGGACATCAAATACACATTTTTTGGGATTAAGTGATATCCCAAACTCTCTACATCTCTCAAAAATCTGCCTTAGGTGATTTAGGTGATCTTTGGCTTCTTGAGGGAAAACAATAATGTCGTCAAGGTATACCAGAATGATTTTATACATCAACCCCTGAAAGGCCATATCCATAGCCTTTTGAAAGGTTGCTCTAGCATTGGACAAACTGAAAGGCATCTTCTTGTAAGCCATAGTTCCCCACTTTGTAGTGAAGGCTGTTTTGTACTGGTCCTCCTCTCTGACTAAAATCTGATTGTAACTGGAATAGCCGTCTAATAAAGAAAACCTTTCTGATCCTGACACTACTTGGAGTATCTGCTCCATGGAAGGTAAAGGATGACGGTCCTTTAAAGAAGCCCTGTTCAAGTCACAGAAGTCTACACACAGCCTTATCTCCCCGTTTTTCTTCCTAACCGGCACAAGGTTGGAAACCCATGAGGTGTGTTTGATAGGAAAAATTATGCAACTCTCAATCAGCTTATTCAGTTCCTTTTTCATGAGGGGTTCTAATTTGGGATTCAAAGGCCTCTGTTTCTGCCTAACTGGCTTAGCATTAGGTTCTAACTCAATAGTGTGTTGAGCAAGCTGGGGATCAAAACCCTTTAAATCACCATATTCCCATGCAAAAATATCACTAAATTCTTGAAAAAGCTGAATAAATGTATGTCTTTCTTTGGTTGTACATACCTTGCCTAGTTTAAGGAGTTTGCCTTCAAAGATCTCAAAGTCTTCATAATGATCTTGTTGTACTTGTAGGCTAGACCTGGGTTTGACAGATTCATCGTCAGTGTTAAAAATAGACTCTAAGGTGACCAAACCTTTTGGCATCTTGTTATTTTTCAGCTGAATGATTTGGTCACTATACTGGTGATGTAGCTTCTCCTGGTTAGCATGAGAGAATTCAGCTTCCTCTCTCAAGAAATTTACAATCTGTTGATCATTATCAAACACTTGCCAATGGATGTTATTATCTAGCATAGCTGGCCTAACAACAATCTTGACATGCTAATTTGTCTTAACACGACTGATTTCCTTGGGAATGTCAAATTCTGCCCCTACAGCAGCCAGTCTATCAACGTGTTTATTCTGATTTCTAGGTATGGAAATTAAATTGAATGCATCAAAACCTTCCAAAAGGTCCCATACTCTATGCTTGTAAGACTTAAGCAGATCATTTTTTGTGACATTAAGCTTTCTCACCTGATTTACAACTAGTTCGCTATCCCCATAAACTTTTAGATGGCAAATACCTCTTTGTCTTGCCCATTCTAGGCCTTGAATGAGAGCTTCATATCCAGCTACATTGTTCGTGCAGCTAAAACAGAATCTAAAAGCTACATAATATTTTTCAGCCTTAGGGGAAACAAGCATACATCTGCCTCTGGCACCTATTTTATTCCTTGAGCTGTCAAAGAAAAGCTCCCATACCTCATTTTCTTGCTGCCCACTCTGTTGTTCTGCACTTTTTTCAATATTAGGAAGAAATAAATCAGCCTCATGCATCATATATACGCCTAAACAAACCTCATCCAGGTGTTCACCTGACTTAAGCACTTGAGTTTGATCTGCGCATTCATCCAGAAGGACCTCTAGTATGCCTTCAATCAGCGTATCGCCTTCTTGAACAGCAGGCTGTTTCGTCTCTACTTCACTTGCAATCAAGTTGGCATTGATGGGGCATGTAGTGTAAGGTTCAATATGGTCTTTGGCGATAGGCTCTGACCTGATAGTTACTTTAGTGCCATACCTGTTTCTGAACAGCATATGAGACCAATCTGAGGACAAGTAGCCTCCTATCTTTGCTGTAAAATCTCTTGACAGACAAATGGCAAAATAAGGAGGTAACTCGATTACATATATGTCCTGAGGAATAGAGAAATTTGGGCAGGCATGAAGTGTCAAACTCAGTCCTTTGATGACACCCACTGTATTCACAGAAGTTCCATCCAGCTGAACAACTCCCTTCTCTAACGGCTCATATTCAATGCCTAGCTTGTTAACAATCTGTTTGGGCATGACAGAGCTGCTAGCACCAGAGTCTATCAGGCAGTTATGAACTAAATGATCACCTATGATCAAAGATACGTAAAATGGTGGGGGTTTGACTTGTGACACTTGCTATTCTACATTTTTCTCACATTTATTTGTCAAAACAGCTCTAGATTTACCTATATCAGACTCTTGAAATGGTTTTAAATTTGACAAGGCTGATTGAAGGAGGTCTTTTTGGCCAGGGATACTCAGGGAATCCCACATACTCTTGGATACATTTACTTTTTTCATATGTTCAAGAATATTGAAAACAGATGTACCTGATTTAGGTTGGGTTTTAGGGGTAGCCACGTCACCTTGAGCGCGAGTTGGCTGAACTGCCGGTGTAAGCTGTTCCTTACCTATCAAAGGCTGATCCTTTGATAGGACTTGAGTTTTTTCAACCTTTGATGCGTGAGAAACACCTTGACTGACATTCGACACTTGTTACCCCTGAGTTTGAACTTTACCAGCTTGCTGGCCTTCATCAATAGCCCTTTTCTTGCTGTGTGTATTGTCCGCAACTGCTGAACCAACTTGATACATACCGCAGAATTCTTCTCCTTGCCAGTTGAGGAGTGTTGTTTCATGTGCCTGTTCTTCTTGCTGCTGAACAAGAGGTTCTACAGGCACATGAGACTACACTGCTGGACTGTTTTGAACCATCAAAGCTTGGTTAATCACCCCATTGGCACATGTGTTTTGGTTATGGGGCTGATTACAAGGAAAACACCAATCATACTCTTGAGCCAAATTGTTTTGCGTGGGTATAATCTCCTTCGAGGAACTACCAGCATTTGGACTATAGGTTTGATAAGGTCTAGAGTTAAATGATTGCCTTGGACCCTGATTATTAGGCTGATAAAGTGTCCTATTTGGCTGATTTTGTTGGTAATTGGACTGGAATGGGGGCTGATAAGGTCTAAAATTTTGACCTTGTTGCCTCTTGAGGTTCACAATCTCATTACCAAAAGATTGCAGCAGTCCTTTGATTTCTTGTAACTCATTTGACTGGGTTTGGATAGCATTTTCTGAGTTATTGGGCTGCGCATTAGGTGCTGGTAAAGCTGGCACAACAGGTATAATAGCTATAGGAGGTACGTGCATTGGCATGAATGGCTGAAGAGCAGTGAATATTGGCAAAGGAAGTCTAGGGGCAATTTTACCAACCTGTATGAGGTTGTTCTCAGCTCTTATAGCTATGGTATAAGCCTGTGGTAAGGAATTTCCTCCCATAGACTAAATCATAATAGAAATATCACTATTTAAAGCTCTCAAATAATATAAGAAAGCATGAGCAGCTGTAGGTCTTACCGTTGGCAGAATTCTATCCCAAGTCTTCTGAAAACAATGGTTGAAGTCTGTCATGACTTCGTGAGGAGCTCTCTTGTTGTGGACAGCTGCTCCACCAATGATAGATGATCTAATTTGTCCTCAAAAAAGTTGCATAACTCCTCTCCAAAATGATCCCATGAATCTATGGAGTTCACTTGCAAGCTTCTGAACCACTGCAAAGCCCTCCCTTTGAGAGAGGCTGCCAATAATCTGATTGCGACATTCTCTTCTGTCACATGATGGACAACACATAGGTTTGCAATGTCTTTTATCTATTCAGCCGGAGTGATCTGATCTTCACCATTAAAAAATGGTAAACTTCTCAAGGCACCAATAGGAATATCATCGTGCTGAAGTAGATTCAGTGGGCTGCCCTGATTGAATGCAACGAAAGGCTGATTTTTTACTACAGGAATCATTATAACCGGGATTCTTGTGGCAGTATGAGATCCGATAGTAGGAGGAGTAGACTTGGCTCTCTTAGAATAGACACGAGTACTTTTGGGCTTCTCATTTATTCTCCCTCTTCTCCTAGGTGGGGATAATTGCAAATAGTTAAAGGATGAAGAACTACTTCTGGTTTGTATCCTTCTCATAAGCAAAATCTACTGATCTGATAATCAGAGTCGCCAGATATGTAATAACAAGACCTCTAAAAGGTTGAATCTACTGCTGTACATATCAAACAACAGTAACAAAATGCATAAAATGGACTTCAGTGTCCCACCGGGCATGCCAAAAATTGTTGTCTCTCAGTGCCGAGTTGTGAAACTGGGCAATCTAGAGAAACATGGGATCTTTCCTAGGTCTGTGGGTGGCCTGTGAAGGAAAGAACCTCCGGAGAAGGCCGGCTTCCTCTTGGTACTCCACCTAAGCTACCTAGACTAAGACCTTGCAGAGAAAAGGGGAAGAAGGATTGCATAAAATGAAAACCTACTGTCTAAGGTGATGCACCAAATGATCATCAGAAAATACACAGTAAACGACACACTACAGAACCAGTAATAAACAGGATCCTCTACACAACCCAACAAATCACAATCTTTGCATGATCAATTTGTGAGGAGGCTAAATAACAACAGTCTTGTTAAGGAGAAATAGGTTTTCTCACTACCCAAAAACTGATTATTATCCCTTGTACAGCTCACAACCTGCAAAAATAATGTAACTACTGTATAAAGGCATCAACATGCAAGACAACTCTACGGACAAAGAAACGTCACAAAGACCTGTACTTAACACTTGGAAATACACAATATTAGGAGAAAATGGGAAGGTCTAGACTGCTTATTACTGTCAAGAGGTGTTACAATGCTGCATATCTCTAAAAATGAGTTACAAGACTCTTCACTTCTGCACAAGAACTCATAAAATTACACTATGCAGAGCTGTGAACAGCCAGAACCTCCTAAAACTGATCAAGGAAGAAGAATATATACAACTCAAACAGTTGTAAACAGCTCATGCTCCACTCAAAAGATCAACCAACTCCACTCAACAAGGATCAACCTTCACCAACTCCACTAGCTCCAGTCAACAAGTTCAACCTCCACCAACCCCACTAGCTCCATTCCCGTGCATCTCAGAAATAGTGAAAAAAGATCCCCTTAAACTGCTCCAAAAAGGGGTCCTAATGTAGAAATGGTGGAGGCAGGTCATCTACTATCATGAAGGCACTTAAAAATATGATAAAATGTCCTTTAGTGCTCTCTAATGCCTCTGGCATATGTCATCATCCTCTTGCAGCATCTTAATATATGATTTCTCAAATAAATGATAAAAATACCTTATTTTCTGCATTTATTTAACATTGAACTAAGAGGTTTATAATTGTACCATCTTAGTAAATGTTTTACAATTTAAAAATACACATCCCTATACAGAAAATAATGATATTATGAAATTTATTTCCCTGATTTTGATTATGCAAAAAAATTGACAAATTGACCTTGGGTCCTAGGCAAAATGATATGATTTATATCTGCATCATCTTGTAAGGCCATGTCAACACGTCATCGAACCCTGAGCCATCTCCGTTTTGTTTTTGCATACATTTCAATCATCATGTCTATAGGTTTCATGGAAAATGTTTCAAACCAACCCTTATGACTCCCATCAAATGTTGTTTTATCCATCACTTACACCTTATATCTCCCAACATTCTCCTAAAGTTTTACATCTCCCACTTACCCTTGACCACCACCTTATAATTCCAACATACACCACCTTGACATATTACATATTTTCGACCTTGTCTTGCAACCTTCCACACATATTTAAATGCACCACCTTATGTCTCCTAACATACATCACCTTATATCACATTTACCAACCTTATGTATGCATTATTTCACATTTACCAACCTTATATCTCCTTACATAAACCCTAGCAAAACATCCTTGTGCCTCGTAATACATTTGACTTGGTGTAGAAAAGGAAACAAAAGGCATATAATATGCCATGACCCCCCTTTTGTATTTCTAAGTTCAAACATAGGAAGAAAGTCTTCCTCACGTCACCAAATGATATTTCAAAAATAAATAAAAACAAGTGAATGGGAATTAGGGCAATCGAACCAAACAAGAAAGAAAAACCTAAAAGAAACTTCACTTTGCATTTCGCGTCTGCTGTTCACCCTAGCTGCCGCCATCATGAGGGTTTGGACGCCAAAAACTGGTTTTTTTTTGTCGATTTGAAGAGTTTTCTAGGTCGATTCTCTGAGGAAAGACAAGGTAAATACACATTCCTTGAGGTTTTTATTCTTTTGGAGTTGCCTTGGGCCAATTTGGCCATGATTCTCACTGGTTTTTTTATGTCTTTCTGTCATTTTTTACCTGCGAAATGATGCCTTTTCCTCGTTGTTTCTTGCTTTGGCATTTCTCTGATGGCCGAAGTTTTGTATTGTTATTGGTTGTGTTGAGAGGTTGAATGCATCTGGCAGACACAAAGGTAAATCCTTCACAACGTTTTCTCCATTTTTTCAGTTTTTTGTAGCATCTTCGCTGTTGTTTTCTTACACTCGAATCTTGTTGTTATCATGTGATTCTAAGGGTTGTATGAGCATTTTCTGTGAAAGAGATTCAAAGGGCTTTTCAAATTCTCCTTATACCTGTTATGAACAAGCACAACATATGATAAAACTTGAAAGAAAACCTGCAAACTGAGTGCTGCTCAAACTTGCTGTTTGACTGACTTCTTAAAAATCTGAGTATATTCTGTCAAAGAAAAATTGAAAATTTTGGTATCTTCTGCTGTATACTGCTGCTAGGAGGTGCAATTTGGTCTTTTAGTGATGCATTTTCCTTTTGTTCTTCATTTTGAATCAGAACTGTACAAGTTGCTCATTGCCAGCCTGTATTTCTTGTTCTGCTGCTATAAGCTTGTCATTGAGCCGATCCACCTGAGTAGCTAGCTCTGTCAACTCCTCTTCCATTTCCTTAAAGCCATTCAAAAAATGTTTCAACTGTTGAATTTCTCTTGCTTGAGCTTTTCAAATTCATGGCAATGGTCTATTGCTCCCAACATTCGCTTTCTTTCTTCTTCTAGTGAGTCTCAAGTTGGTCAATCCTGTCCCAAGATCTCTGTTCCCACATCAAAGTACTGTGCTTTCCCTTTAGCTCTAAAATGATCAGCTTCAGACTTTGCAAGCTCTCCCCTCAAATGATTTTCATGTAATTTATCTGAATCTGCAAGCTTCATTTCAAGACTATGTGCATTCTGAACTGCACATGAATTTAAATAACAGAAAATCATATTGTGTATAGTCTTATATCAGAAAAGAAGCTTGTAAGTAAGACTATTGTGTATTGTCCTGAAAATTGACATTACTTTACTTTTCTCCTTTGGTATTTTCATTCCTTGAGCTGTTCACGAGCTCCATCTTAACTTGGAAAAGATGACACACTGCCTTACTGCTGCTCGAAAAACTGTATTTTCTTTGTCTATTGTAGCATGATTTTGAACTTGGGAAATTTCTATTTTCTTCTTTTCAATGGCTGTGTATTTGAACTTGAACAAGACATAAAAACATCTCTGGCTTGATGAACATTTCCAATAAATGGTATCCTTCCATAAAGAAATAATACAAACCATTGACTCCTTTCTGAGAAGAAGCCCTTCTTTGCATGGATACTTCACATTTTAGTGACTATTATACCAACTCAGCATCTTGTTCATTTCTGGCAGTTCTCTATGAGTAATGATTGTCTCTGCTTAAACTGTTGCTGCTGGTGGTAAACTGGAAGTTGAGCTAATGAATGATTTTGTTGTTCTGAATGAGTGAGAGGGTGTCAAACATGATTTAAATGTAGCCTTGTGACTGCTATCCACAATACTACCTGTTGGCTGTCCTATACATACTATGACAGCACTTATTGCTGTTGTGCTTGAAAACAACTTTGCTGCTCTATCATGACTGATTGACTGTCGTTAGCATGCAATTTTTCTTATCGTTGATGATTGTTGTTCCATCATATCACATGAGTGTTGTTCTGTCATGCCTTGCTATCCTGTTTTGACTGTTTAGATTCCTCTGATTGTTTGCTGTCCTACTCAGTATGAAACCTCTTGACAGCTGTATTTGTTTTCTGAATGCGCTTCTTAGAGCTGTGCTTTTACATTTGTTCATTGCATCTGAAATATTCTGTAAGATCTATGAGCTGGGCTCAACCCTTGTGGGAGCCACATTTCCTCCACTCATAACGTAACTGATGAATTACCTAGAAACATACTTACATCTGTATCTGCACATGAAGCAAACCTGTTAGAAAATAAATGCATGCTTGCAACTGATATTCTGGATTTGTCTTCTCAACGCTTCTGACGCTAACTAGTTTACTGCAATCTGAAAACACAAATTATACGTTTATCGATGTTTATCATATGATGTATGATGCCTCGCCATTGCTCTAACATCGGTTTCCAACTTTTTATGCAGATGACGGGAAGTAGCAGGGAGACAGCAGCTGGATGCAGGGTACGCCAAACAAGATAGGAGATGCAACACAAGACGCGGCAGCAACATGAAGGCTCGTCATTCAGGCAATGACGAGTCACCCTACCTCTTATGCATATTCAGTTTTTCAGTTTATGTATAAATGTATTGTTTGTCTTTTCATTTTGCATTGAACCAATTATTCTCATGGCTTGTGTGAGAACTTATACACTTATTTTGTTAATACAAATTGCTGATCTGTAAATGATTTGTACAATCTCTTGAGTTTTTCTGAAAACATCTGAATGTAACAATACAATTTCATCTTGATTTGTATCAAATGTGCTTGGGTTTAAAACAACAGCAGTATATGTACCTTTTTCTCTTTTCAAACTGGAAAAGCTCTACCTGATTGAGCTAGTAGTGAAATATAGGTAACAGTACCAACTTGATGCATGCATGATTGAGTGCAATAGCACTTCTGATAAAATTAAGCCAAAAACTACTTCGCTGAAAAAAGAGATGGTTTCCTCTTCTACAGATGGTCGTGGCCTCTAGGTACCCAAGGGTGCTCTGTCTACCAAATCAAAGTTGCCTACAAAGAAGACCATGTTATGGCACTAGAGACTTGGCCACATTGGAGAGAAGGGTTTGAAAGCCCTAAAAAATAAGAACCTTGTTGAAGGTTTGAATGATTACAATCTAGAGTTTGATTTCTGTGAACACTGTATTTATGGCAAATAGAACCACATTCAGTTTTACTCATCTTCTTATAAGTCTTCATGTATTTTGGATCTAATCCATTCGGATGTATTTGGTCCTGTTGATGTTGCTTCTATTGGTAAATCAGTTTATTATGTTACTTTCATTGATGATTTCAGTAGGAGAACATGGGTATATTTTTTAAAGAGTAAATATGAAGTTTTTAGTCATTTTAAGGAGTTCAAGGCTATGGTAGAAACTCAAACTAGAAAGAAAATTAAATGTTTGAGGACTGACAATGGCAGTGAGTACTATTCTCTAGATTTTGACAGATTCTGTACAGATTGCAGGATTAAAAGACAAAAGACAACTCCGTATTCTCCTCAGCAGAATGGAGTTGCTGAAAGGATGAACAGAGCATTGATGGAGAAGGCTAGGAGTATGCTGAGTGGAGCTGGTCTAGAACAAAAGTTTTGAACTGAAGTTGTTGCCACTGCTTGTTATTTGATAAATAGATCTCCTACATCAGCACTTGTTGATAAAACGTCGATGGAGGCGTGGTCGGGTAAAAAGCCTTCACTTAGACATCTAAGAGTTTTTAGTTGTGAGGCATATGCACATGTGCCTAAGGAGAAGAGAACAAAGTTGGATTCTAAGGCTGTCAAATATATCTTCATCGGCTATGGCTATGGTGTGAAAGGATACAAGCTTTGGGACCCTGTTGCACATAAGGTAATTTATTCCAGAAGTGTTGTTTTTAGAGAGACTAAATCTTCTCCTGTTACTTTTCAACTAGAACAGCATAAAGAAATTGATCAGAAAAAGGATGTGATTCAACTTCCATCTATGCCTGAGAATGTTGAATCGAGACCCCAAGATAGACAAGAAGTTGAGGAGAGCTCATCAAGCTCTGAATCTTCAAGAGAGGGAGAAGAGGAGGAAGAAGTGGAAGAACCTCCACCTCAGCTTGTTTGAAGCTCTACAAGGCATAGGCAACCACTTGAAAGCTATGGGTATTCTCCCGATGATTGGAAGTGTATATTTGCTTTAAATACTAACATTGATGAACTAAGATCTGTGCAAGAGGCTTTGGGTATGAATGAATTTCTGAGCATCTGGAAACATTCAATATGTTGGTGACTCAGTTGACCTCAGTTGGGGTGAAAATGGATGAGGAAGAAAGGTGCCAAATTTTGTTGTGTTTGCTGCCAGACTCATGGGACAGCCTAGTTATGGCTATTGGGAGCACTGCAGTTGTCTTGACGATGGAGGATGTTGTTGGTTCTCAACTTTCTGAAGAGATGAGAAGGAAGGTCTCTCTGAATGCCAAAGAGGCTTTGAGTGTTTGAGGAAGACAAAAAGAACGAGGCAAAGATGAGAAGCAGTGTGGCTGTTCCAAGTCCAAGAATAAGGGGAGATCAAAATCTCTTGGTAAGTCCAAGGCAATATGCTGGAACTGTGGCAAATTTGGACACTTCTGAAAGGAATGTAAAGAAGAGAAGAAAAAGAAGAAGAAGAAGCAAGATTCTGACTTTGAGTCTGAAAAGGAAGATGGAGATGACTTTATTGCAGCCTTGGCCACTCGTGTAGGTGATAATGCATGGTTGATAGACTCAGGTGCATCTTTCCACATGACTCCTAACAAAAACTGGTTTAGTAAGTATGAAAACTATAATGGTGGTAAGGTGTATTTGGGTGACAATTCTTTCCTTGACATTGTTGGCCATGGTAGTATTCATGTGAAATTTTCTGATGGTAGAGTTAGAAGATTTGATGGTGTCTTGCATATCCCAGGACTAGCAAGAAATTTATTATCTGTTAGCAAGCTAAAAGATGCGAGTGTGCATGTACAGTTTTCTGAAGCAAGTGTCAAAATGGTGAGAGGTGCTATGGTGATAGCAAGAGGAGGCAGATTGGGTACATTGTACCGGCTTGATGCATGCACGGTTGAGTGCAATAGCACTTCTACTAAATTAAGCCAAAAACTACTTCACTGAAAAAAGAGATGGTTTCCTCTTTTGCAGATGGTCGTGGCTTCTGGGTACCCAAGGGTGCTCTGTTTACCAAATCAAAGGTACCTACAAAGAAGACCATGTTATGGCACTAGAGACTTGGCCACATTGGAGAGAAGGGTTTGAAAGCCCTAAAAAATAAGAACCTTGTTGAAGGTTTGAATGATTACAATCTAGAGTTTGATTTCTGTGAACACTTTATTTATGGCAAACAAAACCACGTTCAATTTTACTCATCTTCTCATAAGTCTTCACGTATTTTGGATCTAATCCATTTGGATGTATTTGGTCCTGTTGATGTTGCTTCTATTGGTAAATCAATAAATTATGTTACTTTCATTAATGATTTCAGTAGGCGAACATGGGTATATTTTTTAAAGAGTAAATCTGAAGTTTTAAGTCATTTTAAGGAGTTCAAGGCTATGGTAGAAACTCAGACTAGAAAGAAAATTAAATGTTTGAGGATTGACAATGGCGGTGAGTACTGTTCTGTAGATTTTGATAGATTCTGTACAGATTGCGGGATTTAAAGACAAAAGACAACTCCATATTCTCCTCAGCAGAATGGAGTTACTGAAAGGATGAATAGAACGTTGATGGAGAAGGCTAGGAGCATGTTGAGTGGAGCTGGTCTAGAACAAAAGTTTTGAACTGAAGCTGTTTCCATTGCTTGTTATTTGATAAATAGATCTCCTACATCAGCACTTGTTGATAAAACGCCGATGGAGGCGTGGTCGAGGAAAAAGCCTTCACTTAGACATCTGAGAGTTTTTGGTTGTGAGGCATATGCACATGTGCCTAAGGAGAAGAGAATAAAGTTGGATTCTAAGGCTGTCAAATGTATCTTCATCGGCTATGGCTATGGTGTGAAAGGATACAAGCTTTGGGACCCTGTTGCACATAAGGTAATTTATTCCAGAAGTGTTGTTTTTAGAGAGACTAAATCTTCTACTGTTACTTTTCAGCCAGAACAACATAAAGAAATTGATGAGAAAAAGGTTGTGATTCAACTTCCATCTATGCCTAAGAATGTTGAATCGAGACCCCAAGATAGACAAGAAGTTGAGAAGAGCTCATCAAGCTCTAAATCTTTAGGAGAGGGAGAAGAGGAGGAAGAAGTGGAAGAACCTCCACCTCAGCTTGTTTGAAGGTCTACAAGGCATAGGCAACCACCTGAAAGCTATGGGTATTCTCTTGATGATTGGAAGTGTATATTTTATTTGACTACTAACATTGATGAACCAAGATCTGTGCAAGAGGCTTTGGGTATGAATGATGCAGAGTCCTGGAAAGTTGCCATGGATGAAGAGATGGCAGCCCTTAAAAGAAATGATACATGGGACCTAGTACCATTGCCTGAAGGATGCAAACCTATTGGATGTAAATGGGTGTTCAAGAAAAATATTGGTTCAGATGGAAATGTTGAAAAGTATAAGGCACGGTTGGTTGCAAAGGGATACTCTCAAGTCGAGGGTATTGATTACGGTGAGATATTTTCTCCTGTTGCTAAAATGGTATCCATTCATTTTTATTATCTATTGCAGTAGCTTATGACCTAGAGGTTGAACAAATTGATGTAAAAACTACTTTCCTTCATGGTGATTTGGAGGATATGACACAGCCAGAGCACTACGTGGTAAAAGGTAAAAGCAAGTTGGTTTGTAAGTTAAAGAAATCTTTGTATGGCCTTAAACAAAGTCCTAGGATGTGGTACCAGAAATTTGATACTTATGTGTTGAGTTTGAGATTTGTGCGGTCTAAATCTAATCACTGTGTATATTTTAAATCTGATGGTGATCATTTCCTCGTAATTGCTTTATATGTTGATGACATGTTGTTTATTGGGAAAGGCAAAGGTTTGATTGCAGAATTGAAATCTTAGCTCTCTGCGAAATTTGAAATGAAAGATCTTGGTGTAGCATAACACATACTTGGGATGGAGATCAGAAGAGATCATGAGAACAGAAAGCTATGGCTTGGCTAGAGTAAGTATGTTTGTTCAGTTTTGCAAAGGTTTAACATGCAGGATTGTAAACCACTATGTGTTCCTGTTACATTGGGAACGAAGCTCTCTATTTCACAATGTCCTACATCCCCATCAGAGATGGAAGACATGAGCAAAGTGCCTTACCAAAGTGCAGTTGGAAGCTTAATGTATGCTATGGTCTGTACAAGATCAGACATTGCCCAAGCAATGGGAGTTCTTTCTCATTATATGTCTAATCCTGGAAGAGTGCATTGGGATGCAGTTAAGAGGGTCTTCAAATATTTGTGAGGTACATCAAAGTACTCTATTTATTTTCATGGTACAGGAGATCAGCATTCCCTGAGTATTCATGGTTTTGTGGATTCAGACTGGGCTAGTGATGTTGATAGTAGAAGATCCACCAGGGCATATGTGTTTACTTTTAATGGTGGTGCAATCAGTTGGATGAGAAAATGACAGGCTGTAGTTGCTTTGTCCACTACTGAGGCAGAGTACATGGTAGCTACTCATGCCTGTAAAGAAACCATTTGGCTAAAGCATTTGTGTTCAGATATTGGATTGAAACAGGGTGCAGTTACAATTTATTGTGACAGTCAAAGTGTAATCTGCCTTGCGAAGAACCTAAATTTTCATGCTAGGACCAAACACATTGATGTTCAGTATCACTTCGTGAGAGATATGGTCAAGGATGGCAGGGTGAAGCTGGAAAAGGTAGAGACTGTGGCTAATGTTGCAAATGAATTAACTAAGCCCGTGAGCACAACAAAATTTAGGTGGTGTTCCGAGTCTATGGGCCTTTTGGCCCCTAGCAATTGATCCATGATGATGTTATTCCCCTGGCCCTTGCAAGGTATTTGACAAGTGGGAGAATGTTGGGAAATGAGGTGTCTCAACCTTGCATATTTCCCATAAATAGATATTTTCATTTAATATTTTCCTACAGTTGTTATGCATTGTCAATGCATTGAAAATTGGTTTATTAGGTGTCAAAAGATGCCCACATGGTAGTATATGATGGAAGGCCTTTTTTTAGGCATATTATGATAGATTCTATGACATCTATAAGGGTCAAAAATAGGGGTTTTCATTTTGGACGTGAGATCTTATTTTGGGACTAGAATCTTGGCTGAGAAGCTTCGCACATGGTTTTGTAAAACCATAGATGGTTTCTTGTATAGCCAAAAGTCTATAAATTGGAGGCTTGAGGAGTAGTTTGCATAGTGTGAGTTTGTAGGTATTGTTATGCTGTCAAAATGCTACTGGAATTCTTCTAGAGTTGTTTACTGGTGATACTCGTGTAATAAACTTGCTCTGCAAGTGTATGTAATCTTGTTATTGGATTTGGAATACATTGAGCAGGCTTTTGGAGTGTGGGGTTTTTCACCCGAAAGGGTTTTCCCCACGTATATCTGGTGTTTTTTGTTTTATTGTTTATTTCATGTTTTGAATGTGTTGCTAGAATTTTTGTAGCTGTTAGATCAGTTTTTAAAAGTTTTGCATAATATCTCTCATCAAGATTGGCGTAGGAAGTTGTTTCCGCTACTTTAACTTCATTACACTTTGGTGGTAGCTATTTTATGATGGTAATCACAATCAATACCATTAAAAAATATGATTTTATTACATTTAATGAAGGATGGTGCAAAATAAGCTTTCCATCTTCATCTGCATGTACCATATGCACAAGAAAAACATTTTTGTACCTATTTGTGAATGTATCATTGGAACCAAGATTATACAAATTAGGATCATCATCATAAGGATCTAAGCAAAACAACTCTATGTCTCTTATGTGTGACTCATCAACAACTCTACACAAAACTATATTTTTAGAACGATTTTCTTCTTTAACCATTGCAATAGTATCAAATTATGGAACTTTACTACTAACATGCTATGTAGTTGATTGGTTTTGAAGTTGGTAAGGTATAGATTTTCCAATAGAAGTAATTTTGTATACAACCCTACTAGTTAAAGCATTCTCCCTTATAGATTTTTTTGTAGTTGCTCTTGTTGATTTTGGTTTCTTAGAATGTTGTTTCTAAAGTGGCATAACCTTTTTCCATCTTCGTGTCTTAGTCAAATTTTTATTTGTAAGTAGCATTACGTCTTCCCAAATATTTGGGGACAATGGTTGATGTAATGAGCTATGCTATTGAACATCTAATGGTAAATTCTTGTGTTCGGGTTCTACTTGTTGGGATTTTTCGCTATCCATCAATGAATTGATGAATTTTGTGAGTATAAAATAAAACACATTAAATGTTCTATAATTTGCAAAAATTTTACAAAAAAGATAAATAGAAAATAACAAATATGTAGCAAAAATGGTCTAGAGAGTAGTAGCAAGCAATGGAAACAACATCTTAGGAGGTGAGGTCAAATTATACGAACAATCACAATATATATTCTATAACACAACAAAAATAACCTTTTGCAATTACAATACAAAATTTCTTGTCTTGACACATAACCAAAGAAATTAGTTAGTTTTTTGGTTCATTTAGTATGAAAGTTTTTTAAATTTTTTATGTTGGTAAGGTAACAACAACAATTAATATTTTTTGTTCCTTTATTTGTTACTATCAACTATACTTTCAACCATGTTGCAATGGTAGGTACTAGTCTCCACACAACTCTTGTTCTAATTATTTTCTTGCTATGGAAGTAACATGAATGTGATGGTGCCTTTAGCTATTTGTCTATAGGTTGAGCAAAGGATGAAGTACCGAACATCAAACAATACCATTCAAGTAACTCAGACTATTATCAGTTGAATACAAAATAATATTATAACACTTGGAATTGTCAGCATTGATTGTGGGAATGAAACTTCATTAGTATTTAAGAATCTTCCATATGGACCCAAAGAGGGTCAAAAGAAGTATCTAAAAGCACAAAAATATTATCACACTACTACATAAAGATCTGACCATAGGGCAAAGAGTATCTAAAATAATAATATTGTAGTCTTGAGATCCATTCGAAAGGAGATTGAATATGGTCAAATTATACAAAGGACATAAATGAGAATACATTTATTATGCTATGAATAATTGTAACCATGATTTGATCTATGTTACAAATCCTTCAAAAAATCTACCTCATTGTTTAGGCAATGTGCCAAACTAGAAAACTAAGCATGCACTACAAGAGTAGAATCTGAGCATGCATATACCTTTTTTTGGTATTGTGTTGGGTTTCTCTTTGAAGGATTAAAGAAAGGTCACTCTAAAGGTAGTGGTTGCACTTTGAAGCACCCAAGTAGGTTTTCAAAAGATGTTACTATGATGTTCATCGTTATACATATTTGAAGATGATGACTAGAAGGTTTTGATATTTGGTTTCAACTATACCATTAACCAAGTTGGTTCTTGGAGGTGAAAAACTTGTGGTAAAGTCAGACTATAATAATGAGGTAAAATTGACCCAAATCAATATTATTCTTAAATTATTTTTTCTCTCAAACAAAAAATTTCTTTGGAAAAGCCTTGTAAACTTGCAAAAGGATAGATAGGAAATGTTTGTCTCTACTTAAATTACTCCCTACCTATAGTAGAGACTTCTATTTTTTTCCCAACCTTCTTCGCTTGGAATTCATAAAGTGAGAGGAAAATCTTACAAAATAAAATTGAAGAGAAGTTTAATTCACCCTCTATTGAATCATGATTTTCTTATCACATTTAATATTACGAAACTTCATTCTGACATTCATAATCTTACCACCTTGCCTACAATTTATTTTTTCATGAAGTCTATATCTAAAGGGACTTGAATTGAAATTTGTGGTTTCTGAGGAAGGTGTTGAGACTCATATTTTCCATGCCTCAAAATTGTAAAGTCTTGTCAAAATTCCTCAAAGTTTTCCTAAGGGAAAGATGTTAAAAAATTTGATAGTTCCAGTTGGAATTGTGCCTAAATAAGGGGAGCATCTTGTTAAGGATCCAAATGGGTATCTGTAGTTCAAATTTGGCAAAAATCTGATGATTTTTAGCTAAGTTTTGATCATTGCTCCATTGGATGTCCAGACATCCAATTGCACCTCTTTGTATTCTAATTGGATATCTAGTTGTGTCTCATATCTAGATCTAGTTGCCTTTCTTTATATTTCCATCGGGATGTTTGTTTGCATAGATATGTCTGACCAGGTTGGAATATGTCTGGTTTGACTAGGTTAGGTTTAATAGGATAGATATATCCTGAAAGATATGTATGGTTGGAGTGTAAAGTCATAATGATTCATCAGCATGCTATTGGGTGTGAAAGTCCAACCAGATGTGGAATAAGGGATAAGCCAAATGTTCATTGTGTAAGATTAGGTTTGAGTTAGTATATAAATTCATTGAGAAAATTTCCAGATGCAAATTACTTTATAGGTTAACTAGATGTGGATCTTCAAAGTGAACCAGATCTTAAGAATTTGCAAATATCATGTTTGGATGGAAGATTAGGTTAGGTGCTGCTTTGTTTCATGGAATTGAACCACATTTTAGACTTGGGTCAAGTACAAAGATTTTTCTAAGTTATTTCAAATGTTTAAAGGACCGTTTCTAACTAGAAGTTTTTCAACATGCTATGTTGCGGTATCTTTATCTGGATGTGGATCCAGATGTGGATTGTTATTTCTGCTAGTATCATATCAAGTTGGGATGTCTGGTTAGGATATTTGATTGGAATAACTTGCTCATTTCAATGAATTTTTAGAAATTTCCAAAGTTGACCCTAGCTAAAATTTGATGCTCTTTCTACCTACGCCCTCACTTAGAACTTTTGGGATTTAGAATTGATGCTCTTGGTAACTTTAAAACAAGGAACAACTAATAGATGGCATGATAGCTCCACTCATTCATGTTTTTAGTCCAAACATGATGGTTTTCTACCATTTTAGCAAGGCATGTGATCAATATCAATTGAATTTCTCGTTTGCATGAAGAGATATTAAGGAGGAAATAATTAGAGTTGTCAAAGGAATTTCAAGGAGGTGCAACTTGCAAGGGCTAAGGCTTTCAAGAGGGAATAATAGATACTATACCTAGAAATAGGATGGTGATCAAGATGCCCTGACATTTGAAGAGCAAGAAAATTGCAAGTAGAGTTCAATAAATTGAAGGAATATTATGTGAAACTGCTACAAGGATGAATAGAGTTAAGGATTTTGTGCCCCACATGGGAATTGAAGCAACCTCACCTGTCTCTTCTTCTAGTCCTAGATGTTCATTTGGACATAAAGGTGTCTTTGTTGCCCATCAATAATTTGCAAGCAAAATCAAAGAATGAGCTTGGACGTCTAAAGGAGGTGTATGCGTTCAAAGGAAAGCTTGATATAGTGTTAAAAGATAAAATGGAGTACTTCAAGTCCCTTGAAGGGTACTCCTTTCTACCAGTTCATAGCAATGATGAGACTAAAAGGACATTGATAGAATGAAAAAAGGGAATTGGGGAATGTTGTCCCTAATTCTATCAAATCAATCATGTCTGATGGCAAGATCTAGCAGGTCATATGTAATGTTAAGATGGATAAGTTACTAAATTTGGACTCTGGCCCAAGCAACTTTATAAGGGAAATAAAGGTATTGTTAGACGCTAGATATGTTGCTCATGTCAGCAAAGTTGAAAGGGTTCTAATCCACAGTTGGCCATCGAAAGAACCTTTTTTGGATCATACAGGAACAAGGTATCTTGTATTTTGCATCAGTTATCATTTTTAGTATTTTGGCTATGGATGTTTTCTACATTCCTAAGGTGTTGTTTCTGTTTATAAGAATGATATCAAAATACTCTTGGTTGCATTTATGTGCCTTAAAGAACATGAAAACAGAGACTGTCTCCTTCTGGCATGGAAGGTTTAGGGAAATGAATGGGATTATATATGTGCTAGCCATTCTACTCCATCAATTTCACCTTCCACTGGTTGGAGTCTAATGAAAAGTGGACATTGCTATTTAACCATTCCAACTGCATGCAATTACACTTTGGATGACACATAGGAGTCCTACATTCTAGTAGCCAATTTTGATTGGCAAAATTGTATGTGTAGGTAGGGCCACACCTTTCTAGTTCCTCCTCCCCTCCATATTGATGCATTACAAAGGGAGGATTCACATTTGGGTGGTCCAAAAGTAGGTGACTGTTTGGGATTCTATGGATAGATTCAAAGGAATGAGTGATAGACACCTAACATCTTCTTCAGCCCCACCTTCACAATGAGCAGGTACTTCAAACTCAGCTTTGGTGTGTGAATATTAATTCATGAGCTCTCCCCACGACTACCAAACTACCCATGCCTAGTCATCATGCTATTTCAAATAAGATACAATTTGCTTAAACTATTTAAAGGGATAAATACAATTGCTAATGTGCTCTACCCCTTACCAACTAATTATGGTTTATTATATGTGTCACTCATCTAAAGAATTATAAGAGTCTCCCTTATTCTATAAAAGGGATGTGCTCATTATTGCAAAAGGTTGGTGGGAAAAAATCCTGGGATGTAACTTCTATTGTCTATAGTTTGTGTTTAGGAGATAGGAGATTTGGGTTAATAAATGTCTTTGTGATGTATTCTCATTAGTTGATTTAAATGATAGAATGCAATCTGTTATGCATTTTATCTCCATTTGTGTTCTGTAAGTGACAATTGAGAATTAATAGAATCAAGGATTTATTATTTCTCCCATGATACATAAATTGCTATTATGAATTACTGTGTGTGTTAGTTTATGTTTCAAGTAAATAGAACAAATCTTTCACACTAAGTAATATTGTCATTTACAATCCAAATGGATATTCAAGAATGATCTATATCATGTTTTCCATCATTGAAAAATCAATATCAATGTTCAGACATTGGTATCTTTAACAAGATAAATTAATTTTCAATTTATGAAAGTCTCTTTGCAAATCCTTACAAACAATATTGACTCTATTTTCCCATAACAGGCACCCGTCTTGAAGCTCAATCAATTCCCCAACCACCCATACACATTCAAGGTGACATATCATGCTTGTCATGTAATTTATTCCTAATAATTCACTACCTTCACAATAGTTGTTAAAGGTTAGAAGAGAGTTTTATTCATGAGTCTAGGTATCTTAATCTCTTCATATTCCCTGTGAAAGAAATATGTTGTCCAACATTGTGGTTATTAATTAATTCATGTTTCCATAACCAATGTTTGAGAAGGGAGACCCACCTAGGCTTTGCAGAGCCTAAAGTGTAGATGAGATTGTCTTCAGACAATATCTCTTGTTTGTTGGCCATTTCCACTAATTTGTCAAAACTTGAAGTAGTTTATGAATTGGTGGAGTACAATTTTGAACACCAATAGAAGGGATGGCATATTCTCTAAAAAAGAATAACATAGAGAAATATGGGTGTTTCTATGCTTGCCTAATGTAAGAGTTGTATTTCCCCAAATTAAATAACTTAGAACATGTTAGCATACCATATTTATGTTACCATTTGTATTCCCCTCTGTGCTCACAAACCTAATAGAGTTTCTATATTTTCATCATAAACACATAATATATACTCTTTAACACCCTTCAACAAACTTTGGACATGTATGCAAAAAGTGGAAGCATAGATGAGGCTATGAATTGTTTGACAAAATGCCTCAAAGAAATGTGGTCTCATGGAATGCCACGATTGCAAGATACGCACAAAATGGATTTTTTAAAAGGATTTACAAACTTCAAGTAAATGCAATTGGCAAGTGTAAAGCCAAATTCCATAACTTGTTCCAACATCGTACTTGCTTGTGCCAAAATGGGAGCTTTGTAATAGGGTATGGAAATCTATCAAAGGATAAAGGAAGGGGGATATTTGTCACATGTTATAGTTGCAATTTCCATAGTAGATATGAATGCTAAATGTGGAAGCATAGTAAAGGCATGTGAATTGTTTGATAGAATGCCATAAAGAGATGCAACCTCTTGGATTGCAACTCTACAAACTTCATTCTTTAGTAAACTCTTCCCCAAAATCATGATCTTTATCATACTGCCCTTTTGTACACCTTATGGTTTGAATGGTTCAAAATGCATGATAGTGCCTATTGATACAAATTTTTGAAGGAAGGTCTAGATGACATATCTATTATATTATTGGTTGTCCCTTTATTTTCCTTCACAATATGATGTTCTCCTCATACTCAACATATGACAAGTCTTATTTATATTATTGTAAATGCTTTTGATTACGTTCCTTTTCATTCCCTACATGGGATTTTTATATACATATTCTAAGGTTGTGTAGCATGCTTAATAGACATGGGATACTTATCCAAATGTTTCTTTATACATGTAAGGTGCGAAAATTTTACCATCTAAAATTAGTACTCGAAAAGAAAAGCATATTCCAAAAGTAAGATAATCAACCAATAATAGTTTCCAATTATCCATAATAACATAAAATGGCAAGAATCCATGAATAAGAATAATGATCCATATACCATAATGGATTACAAAATAGTTTACATACCCCTGACTTGGTGTTACAATACATTTGTTTCAATGTTACACAAACAAGAACTATCATCAAGATATCCATGAATCATATTACAATTGCAACTTGGCAATGAAGCCATACAAAGAAGTAAATATCCATATCAATAATAATATCTAATCTTGGTTTCCTCGATCCTTTGATCATCTGCAAACCAGGTCCAAGATAGTAGTTGAGGTACTTTTTCCACCCAACCATGAAGTACTGAACTTCCTCAGGTTTCTTCCTAACTTGAAGAAAGCCCCGACCCTGCACAAGCAGCCTAGCAACTTGGAACGGTGTAAGTAAGAGAAAAACGCTCGATGTGTGCCTATTGCCTATATGTATCCTAATCCTAGAATGACATAAACTCTTGTAACAGGATGTGGCAGAGACATACATAGTTCTAGGCTTTTAAATAAATCCATCTATTTCAATGGTACAGTTGCTTGGCCAAGCGAATAATAAAATGATAGTTTTAGAAAAAGTAAAACTATCATCTTTGGAAGCCGACATTCGGCATCCTGTCGCGAAAGTTCGTACTTTACCAAGATACATAAAACACAATTTTTCTATGTTTGGTTTTCCATAATCATAAATATCTATTTTCAAAAAATACAATCATTATTTCCATTGATCAAATGATTTCACTGGTTTGCTTATAGAAAAAGTTTACTATTTTTCCCTTATTTTATTTGATCTATGTGATGATCTACCATAATGCATTTCTTCCATAAATCAAGAATTTTGATATACTACTAGTTTTTCCAATTGAAATTTAAAAATAACATTTATTAAGAACTCAATAATTTGAAAGTTCCTACAAGTCTTTCTCATTATTGCAAATATATAAAATAAAAAGAATATTTCTTTTTCTGTAGAACAATGAATTCAATTTCAGATATATATATATATACTCTCATATAATTCAATTTGACAATTAAACCCAATCAGCATTGTAGTTCTATTCCATCATACCCATTTCCAATAAACACAATCAATACGACATATATATATATATATAATTAATTTATCAATGATAAAATTGAATACAATCATTCTATTTTTTAGACAATAAGAATTACAGACAAATTATCTTTATGCTATAAATTGTTAGAATTGATTACAATCATAAACCTTTCACTAAAAAATTACAGTTAATACATCTTTATGCATTCGTATGAAAATATATATATTACCAATTAACAATTGATTGGCAGACTGCTAATGCACAGGAGTAGCCAAATAGTAATAACAATGTTATGTTAAGTATTATATATTTTCAAGGATTTCATACTGGTTTATAAAGAGATTTCAAACATTTGAAAAGAAAATAACAGAATTTACAAAGGCTATCGTCCCCAAATGGGGTCGCAGTCCCTTAGGGACTGTGGCACCATTTGGGAACGCCGCCTCCCATATGATTTATAATGGCCTTTGTACAAGTTTACTATAATCTTTTCATTGTATATGGAGTCATTACATAATGTAATACAATCGATTCTAAATGCATACAAAGGATTCAATGTGAATACAATTGATCAATATAAAATACAATCAATTCAATAAAATACAGTCGATAGAATTCTATATATATATATTGAAACAAAATAATTATTTTATAATACTACAACCAGCTGCTTATATTTTATAACAATTTCAGACAGAAGATCGTGATATTTTGCAGATAAGAAAAAGATTCAAACACACAAACAACCACAGACGAACTAAGATTAAATAAGAACTTGGAATTCGTTCCTTATTCCCAATTGAATGCTTGATTCCTATAGATTTGTAACAGAGACTTCTTGATCTGAACTATTCCCTCCTTGAGCCCAAAATGCTTTCACAATTCTAGTTTTAGAGATCATGATCCCCCTCTTTTTGAGAATACAAAATGTTATATAAAAGTTTTTGGTGCTTCCAAGAAAAGAATTGTAACTTCTTTTATTGTTTCCTCTTCCACAAGTGTTTAGTTTCCTAAAACTTTTGTTTTCCTAATTTAAGTTTTTATTTCAAAAACATGTTTTATTCTATTTCTAGTTCTAAAAATATTATTAAAATAATTCACATATTTATCACAATGTATCTATAAAACTAATAATTAAATAGAATATGATTATTCTCTAAATAACATAAATTAAATAACTAAATCAATTATTCTATTTTCTAAACAGTCATGATATTTAAATAACAATGAATTAAATAATCTAATTAAATCACCATTAACTAACTATGCGATATATAATTCAAATAAAATAAAATAAATATAATTTAAATTAAACTATTAAATCATTCAATATGCGACATATGCAGCTACATGACACTATGTGAGGTGTGTGAGTGATATCCCTTCATCTTAAACCTGCCAGGATGCTAATCTCCTTTACCTCAACCATCCCTTGTCTTCGACAACCTGCAACTCATAGTAAACTCCAATTTCTCATTAATAGATTTGTAACCTAAAGCCGAACCATTACTAACATGAATATTACATTTATTTCATTACATCTTTTCATATTAAAATATTCATAACAAATTATTCATCTATTCATATATATTTATAAATGAAATATTTCCATTTAAAGTAAACCCATATGATATCAAAATTTGAGACGTGACAATACCATTGGGCTACCTTTTCATAATATATATGCACATTTAAGGGAAAAAGAAAAGATCACTATGTACGAGATATAATAAAAACTAATTGTATTTGGACAAAGCCTATTTGAAAAACCAATTTATGAAAATGGTGCATACAAAGTCTATTCTCACATATATGATATAATATTCCCTTACATATTTACTTCTATTATTATTCTTTGTTAGGGCTTGAATCATATTAACCATCTACACTCATGTAGTGATATGAGTAGGTACATTTTGTTTTATTTTAACACTATCCAACCTATTTAGATTTACATACAACTCACAACATCACAATACCTATTTGACTATCTTTAAATTCTTTCTACTTAATCAAATACAATTTACACACTTAAAGTTGTATTTAGAATTTATGATTGAGGTTCAATATAAGAATAAATATATAGTCTTTGTCCTAAGATCTAGTTCATCAATAAAACCGTGGTTAAAGTCTTATTGAAAGTAAGCTTAGATAGTACTAATCATAGATTGTACAAATAATACGGGCTAAATAATTTTTACCACTATAGTAGAAAAATTAATAAAACTACACAATTTCAAAGATTGAGGAAATCTAAGACTGCAAAATTCAAAAAACTTGCTTGCTCAATAATATTGATCATAAACATAAAATTGATAAATGATATTTTTAAATAAATCAACCATTCTCTTACTAGTTTAAACTTTGAAATCTATACGACTTGCATAAATGATAGAAGTTCTAAACCTTTGGTCAAGCTATATGGTGCAATTACCCATACAAGCTATCGTTAGGATGTCAAGAATGATTACTAATAACTCAATGAAGTGGAAACAAATTAGATACTTTTTGGGCATTCACCATGATATTTTAAATTTGAGGAGGACCCTAGACTTCGAGCACATTTTTGTTGTAAGTTGTTAATAAAACCTAAAATTTAAATTACATTTAGTTTCATTGAATTCTATGCTTTCTTTGAGGAATTAAGTCTCACAATTCTAATTTCATTCATTTTTAATGTTTATAGGGTATAGGGGAACATTTTATCTTTTAGTACGAATAATAATGATAATCATGTTTCACATTCACACTTTATTACAAATATTTCTTAAAAATGTATTAGTATATATGCATGCAAGGTTTCATCTTTCTAGATACTTTGTATGCAATTGTTCATTAGTTACACTCAAAAGGCCTTTTGTTTCATGTGGATGAATGTTTTGAACAAATGGTGGACTCAAGAATAGACATATATACATGATTCCTCAAGTCATTTATAGTTGGTGGTGAGCATTTCTTTTCAAGGATAATTGAATTGCATTAGAGATATTTCCTCAAGTTATTTATAGTTGTTTATAAAACTTGAAAATTAAATTGCATTTAGTTTCATTGAATTCTATGCCTACTCTGAGTAATCATCTTTCATGTTCACATCTTATTACAAATATTCCCAGTAATGCATAAGTATATATGTAGGGCTTCATCTTTGTTTTACATTGTTATTTTTAACACCAAGTTGTAACACTAATATTTGAATTGTTAGCTAAAACTCATAATTATATTGAGAAGCAAACAATTTTTAAAAACCTATGTTCAATATTCAACGCAGTCTCATGAACTGCAATCTATGTAACCACAAAATTATGCTAAGTCATAGACTACACCACATTAATTGTAGAATGATGTTTTTTAAAACTTTGGCTCTAATGCTATGGTAATTTTGTCAAGATGGTTGAGGCTATGTAGCTTTTATCAAAAATTATACTCATTCCAAGGATAAAAATCCAACCCTATAAAATAGTGATAATCTTGTATTTGATCATTATGCATGATTCTTCTTCCACTATAGAGTAACCAACCTAGTTGACAACTCATATGGGTTGTGGTTGACTTCGATTATCTATGAAATCTAGTTTTCCTTCTTTTGGATTCTTGATTGGTTCCTTGAATGGTCTCTCATGAATAGGGAAACCTATCTTGAAAAGTTATCATTGAGGTAATACTATTGCAGCAAGAATAATACTAGTTGTAATATCTAGAATTCATACTAGAAGTATTTCATATTAGACAATAGAAATAAGTTTTTTATGTTTTTTCTTGCTAAGTTATGAGAGACCACGATAAGCTTGTGAGCATTTTGTTGTGGACTTCTTCGTCAATACAATGGATCCATTGAAAGAGCCTCCTATTATTACTATCAATACTATTCTATCCATTTTGGTTGCAAATTATCCTATGGAAAAAGTTTCTTGCTATGTGTCTAATGATGGGTCAACAATGCTAACCTTTGAAACATTGTCTAAGACAACTGAGTTCGTGAGCTAAAGAAGAAATGCAAATCCTCAAGAAGCAAATTGGATAATATTGTGCTAAAACTTGAACATTTTTTTATTTGATCGGATGGTCTTTTGCTTATAATTTTTGCTTTTTTGGGCAAATTGGATGGTTTTTTGCTTAAATATTAAACTTTTTTAAAGGTGATCTAGATCAATTTTTACATAAATTTTCATCATTTTTAGAACAAACTAGATAGTCTTTTGCTACAATTTTGAATTTTTTGAGATACATAAAAGACCTAGCATACAAAACTATCTTGCCACTTTGTTGAACAACCAGAATACTGAGAGGGGGGATGAATCAGTATTCTCTTAAACCATTTACCCTTCAAAAATTTAATCCATTTAGCATATACAATTGCAGTAAAGGAAATTAAGCATAAAACACACAACCACAACTCATAACACATGAACACTAGGATTTTTACATGGAAAACCCAAAAAGGGAAAAACCACGGTGAGGATTAGCTCACAATATATATTAATAAGGTAACCAGTTAAGGTTGATACAATTGGTGGACTCACTATCTAAGAATGCTAACTGCATGTGGGTCAATTTCAAAGGACTCACTGTCCTAAAAGAAAGAGACAGAAGAAGTGGCTCACTTCCAAAATTTGAACTTTTGTAATTGCATCTGACATATGCATGGAGTACAATTCCAATGAAGCTCAAGGTACTAAAATAATATTCACCACACTATTCTAAACTATCAGACTCCACTGCTCTACATTCATTCAATTTGCAGCCAAAGGCACTTATCACATCACACCAATCACATTTCTCTATCTCATCACACAAAACACCAAACACAATTCTTCATATATACCTGCTTCTTTCACATCAATTAAGTCAGCCTAATTGGATGTAACGTGCAAAACATGCCATATAGGACTTATTGGCCCCAAAACTTCACTCACACGCTTCGTGCCAAGATTCAAATTTTGAAACAAATTGAAATAGGTCAGCATGGGCCTAAAATAGCTCCCACTTAACTCCGCCAAGCATATTTACCCTCCACACAACATCAACACCTTCAAGTCAGCTTCACTGGCAAGACAACAACAATGTGAACTATCTGTTATTTCACAAATCAGTATGCAGACCTCCAAATTGCTTAAAACTTGTGATATACATGCTATAGACATTCATAATCTTGACCTCAAGTCTACATAGCAAACCCTAAATACTTGCAGAAAAATGTGGAGTATCTTAATGTGTCATTGGCACTATTAAAACATTGTCAATACAGTGTGCAATACTCTGTCACCTTTAACTTTCATTCTAGAGGACTTCAGGATCTGAAACTTTAGATTTAGACTCTCGGAGTATTCAATAACAACACCCTACAACTGCAAAGAAAAATATTTCATTCCAGAGAAATGCGGACCATTTACTTACATGCTTTGTACCAGGAACAATTGTACTCTATTAGGTTAGACTTCTGTTGTTCACACTAGTACAAAAACAACAATATATGATTAAAAAAACTACTAAAAACTGCTTATAAATGACTAAACATGGTCATGTGACCATTAGTAGTTTATTGCCAGTCATTTATAACATGACTGAATTCATGACTAAACCATTTTTAGTCATTTATTGGTTGTTTTGATTGATCGATTTGGTAGTATATTTAGTTGTTAATTTAGTCATTGATTATTGTAAACTAGTCACTTATTTAGTCATTTTTTATTCACTGATATATTTAGTCGTTAATTTAGTCATTGATTGTTGTTAAATGGTCGCTTATTTAGTCATTTTATTCATTGATTTCCATCCATTGGTAGTGTATTTAGTCATTAATTTTAATCATCATTTTGATCAATTTGGTAGTTTATTTAATTGTTTTCGTTCACTATTTTTTGTCAACCGGTAGTATATTGATACATTGTTTATTAATTGCATAATCATTATATTTAGTCATATATATTCACTACTCTGTCAATTGGTAGTATATTTAGTCAATTGGTAGTTTATTTAATTTTTTTTGTTCACTGATTCTGCCTAAAAGTGCTAGAAATGAAACAATGCTTTTGAGGTTTAAACATAAAACATAGAAAAACATAACCAATCATTCATTTACACATAATGAAACAACTATTAAGAAGGCAAAATACTAAAATTTTATTGAGAAAATGTGTTCTTACAGTAGATACAAGACTTAAATATGTGTCTTTTTCTTTGAAAAATGTGTTACAAAGTGTGTTTCTCAATGTTGTGACTAATAAAACTGAGTTACAATGCTCCATTTTTTACTTATACAGCTCTAAAATTGCATGAAAGAACTACTTGAAAAATGAAGCCTAAGGGTCCTATGTACATCCTGACTTCCTTCACTCACAAGATGCTCTAAAAATTGTGTCAACAATCGAAGCTGATTCCTAGAATAAACAAAGACAAAACAAGAACTATTAGCTTAATATAAACCTTATGGAAATTGAAAAATAGCTTTGGAGATTTTATACATTACCTTTTTCTTGCATTCTTCAACAAGTGGTTCAACAGGAAGGAGAGAATGAACGAAAAGAATAAGACCTTTGATGAAGTCCTTAGGACAATCATCATCAAGCAACTGACCAACGACTAAAGGAGCATTATCATTTTAGTAAAAAAATCATCAATTTCAAAGATCATCAAACTTTATAATGTTAAGTACTAAGAACATAATATGCTCATATTCTAAGTGCACCTTTAGCAACATCATTGGAAGCAATTGCTCAGATTCTCTTGTTCCAGTAGTTTTCCCACTACAACAGTACCCTTGACACCAGCATTGGAAGCAATTATATGTACAAGAGACTTCAAAAAATAGAAAAAATGAATGATTAAACACTGAGATAAAGCCTATTTCTAGACATAAACAAAAGAAAGTCTAGGTTAGTAATTTATACCTTCAATGCATTCTGAATTATCTAAACTCTAATCTTTTGGTCAAAGTTGGTTGTAGGAATTGTATCAAGATCTTTTGTTGCATAGAGAAGAGCGACATCACCACCTGGAAAGTATCTTCTAGTAAGCACAAATCTATAACCTTCCTAACAAAAATATTACCATCTCTAATGCTTTAATGAAATTTACAAATTTGTTTACCTGGTAAAATGCCCTTCTCTAATGTTTCCTTCGTTGCATTCAATGCATCAGTGACTATCTTTTTTCTCCCCAACTTAAAGCTCACTGGCTCCTCTAATCTAAATTAAATAAAAAAGACCATCAAAAAATAATAGATACAATGTATCATCCTAATTTGAAAATATTGAAAATTATCTTCAGACAACTGATCATAGTTTGATTATAAGTTAAACCTTGAGAACAACAACTCCTCCTGATAGCTTTGCCAACCTCTCTTGGAGCTTTTCTTTGTCATAATCAGATGTGCTTGTTTCAATATTAGTATAGAATTGTGACCAAATATTTTGTCAGCCATGCCAAGCATACCAACACAAATCTCTTATCAACTCTATTGTCACCAAGCATTATAGTCTTGCAAAAATATTATCACACTTCACTCTAATAAAACTCACCTACTCACATATCTCTCTTCAATTTCTTTTTTGTCACTACCTCCATCAAGAATTATAGTATCATCCTTAGAGATAGTCACCTAGAATAAAGAAAAACTAATCTTATCATACAACAAAATGTTAAAATGACAAAAATAATTTGAGTAACAACACAACAAAAACCTTGTCCATGGATAACATCAACATTATATGCCTATATACAAGGATACTACTATGTTTACCTACCTTCTTAGTTGTTCCAAGCATGCCAAATTCTACTTTGTCAAGCTTCATACCAAGATCCTCTGATATGACCTGAAGATAACTACTAGCCATAAATACTTTTCCTTGAGAAGTGGAGAAAATAAAATGGCAAAATACATGCAAACTAACTTAATTGAGAAACAAATTTGTTTCAATAGGTGTCACATGAAGAAGCCAAACTTGCATAACAAACAAGAAACTCCAAAGACAAAAAAGAGAGTAGATACATAGAAACATAAACCTAACCTATCCACACCAGTAAGTGCAGCAAGATCCTGCAAGTTATTTTTCCTATTTTCACCAAAACCAGGGGCCTTAATAGCACAAACTTGATTCAGACACAACTATATTTTTAAAATGCTAAGGATTTAGAATTTAAAGTTAAAAAATTATTTAAAAAGTAAACAAGATTTAAATAGAAAAATCCACCAACCTTCACCCCTGCACGAAGCTTATTCAAGATCAAAGTAGCCAATGCTTCACTCTCTACATCCTCTACTACAATCAAAAGAGGCCTTTGTTTTTGTGATAAATGTAACAATAAATTATGTTATTGTCCTTAATCAAAACATTGACTAAACATAGATAGATATCCTAAGAATCATAAATCAATCCAAGACACCACAAGACCTTTGTCACATGAATATTGACAAATTCACTCAACCTTCAAGTGTCAATGATCTCAGTTAGAGCATACTATTGTCCAAAGCAAACACACTCCAAGAACACAGTAATACAATGGCATTATGTAGTGTTGTGATTCAATTTTCTTCTCTATGCACAAGTAAATGCAACACAATGATCTTCACACTTATGATAATCACAGACCCTTGACATTACTAAACTCCATTCACATGAACATTTGCATAACTTGAGCACTATTATAGGGGTTTACACAATACATTCACACTCAAACAAACTTCTGTCACTTGAACATATTTAGTCCATTGCAAGAAAACCATGAATAATGCAAAAAAAAAACATTATATAACCTTCTCCTCTGTCATTTGAATCTCTCTCTTAACGTATACACTTGGCAAGAGTATTAAAACACTATCTTCTAAACCATCACTATGAATTTGCTTGACAGAGGTATTGAACCTGTTGGTTTTCAAATTTACAATATGCAAAACCCTAAAAGGATGCCAAGCTTTATGATAAGGTTTTGCTACCAATTTGGCCAACTAACAGAATTAACCCAAGTGGTTAGGATTCTCTGCACTTTAGGCTCTGCTTTGCCTAGGTGGGTGTTACCTTACATTCACCAATGAATGATTATTCCTCAAATTTGTTGGTGACTTTAGAGCAGATTAAGGGATTTATCTAATTTTGTCAATTAAATCCTCCAATTCACCCTAATCCAAACTAGCATATGATTTGAATTAGATTTTTTAATTAAATTATTTTTCTGCAACTACTCCTAAAATAGAAAATTAAAATTAGATATTGAAATACTTTACAAGGAAACAATTTCTAGAAAGGAATTGATCGGTGCCTTCTCTTGGGAAACAGAGTCTGATTACTGAAAGATTTGTGCTTTCCTCCTAGTCACAACTCGAATTACTTGGCATATTTCAGTTTAAGCCTAGCATAAATATGCAAGATTGTTTTTACCTGGCTCTACTTGTACATCCATATTGAATTCTCTAAACTACTGAGATTTACTTAATGGAATTTAACTCCTCCTTAAGGAAACCCTATCAAATAAATCACACAAAATAGCAAATGTGTTTTGAAGAATTAAGCATACCCTTGATATGTTAATTCAAATAAAAAGGAAAATGCAATATGGAGACAACCAAATAACATATCAAAGATAATTAACAAGTAATTGAGAACTAGAAGTATTGGCACCAGAGAAATGCAGTTTTCTATTGATATGCTTCAAAGATCAGGCCTTACAATGTCTCTTTCCAAAATCAAATTTCCCAGAGAGCTTTTCCCTAGGTCTTGGTTTCCTTCTTATAGGGGTGAAGGAAACTACAAGCTTCAGACCTTTCACATTCCAAAAATGTCTTTTCATATACCCACCCCTTAATATGACCTATTACAATATATACTTTTTGAGAAGTCATTAAAGACTGCCAAATATATTTTGAATACATATTTGAAAAGCACAAAAAAGAAAGAGACAAAATAGGAGGACGTCCAAGAGTTGTTGGTGTCATGTTGACGCTAGTTTGATGCTTATTGCTCCACTGCATTTTTGGCCTGCTCATTCTTCAGTTGATAAATATTATTGCTCCCATTGATACACAACATAAATAATAGGCCACTTATATTCTTAGAACTAGAGCAGATTGGCCTGGTGATCTTTCCATCTTTTGTCCAGCAGCACTTTGACATCAATTATGAACTTGGCATATCCAGCATCCAGAGCAATCACTCTATCAAGAATCACATTGAAACTAAGAATGTTTATATTTTCATCCTTCTTCAAATGATCAATGACTTGAGAAACTGTCTGACCAGACTCATTCTTCCATGCATCAAAACCCTTGATTTGTTTATCATCTATCAGAATTGAAGGAATAAACGAGTGCTTGAAAGTAGCAAAGGAATAAATTTTTGTTTGCATCTTCTAGCTTTCACCATTCACATATTGAAATTCATCCAAAATCATCTTCACCATTTTCTCAGTTAGTTTGAGAGCTACAGGGGCACTGGGATTTCTCTACAAAACTTTGCATAAAGTCATCAAGGTATGGTGTGCAAGTTGCCATCTTTTCTATACAGGATCTAAAACAAAAAGATTGGCCTTCAATTGTTCAATGGCCTAAGACAAGGAAGTGTAGCATTCATGCACATCTCCCAATTTGTCAACAACTAGTTTCACCCTATATTCCAAGATCTTTTCAAATACTTCAAAAATTTTCAATCTTGTTTCATCCTTTGTTTTCTGATTTTTCTCTTTCAATTCCTCAATCTCCTTTTCCAATTTCAATTTCAAAACATTCAACTGATCAACTGGTATTATGTTGCCACTAGCTTCTTATGGCACAGGGGCTTGGTATGGCACAATTGCTTAGCTTTGAGAAGAACCATCACCCTTCAATTATTGCTGCAACTTTACATTTTCAAGGTATAATCTATTCACCTCATCATTTATCTCAATTTGAGTTTTCTCATAATCAAGCAATCTTTGCTCCAATTTTTTGACAGCAGCTTGTGTGAACAATGCAAAATGCATAGTGAGGGTGGCTACTTCAAGTACTGATGTGTCTTTGAATGTTTTAACCATGGTTGTTCCGCTCATCTCCTGGACTACATCAAGCAATTGTGGCTTGTTGGTATTCTTTTGTGTGGCCCATATTTCTAGGGTCTATGTCTTTGGGTTGAACCCAACGCCACTGACTCCATCCTCATAATCAAACTCAGAGACCATCATGGTGTCATCTTGATGTCTCACTTGGTCCAACAAAAACATTTTATTCAACTCAAGGCCAGGGATGATCAACATATTACTCTTTAAAACCATTTGTCTAGCCTCATCAGGGCTAACATTTATTTCATCAATTTTCAATTCTTTTAAAGTTTGGGTCACAATTTGGCCATGTTGTGACTCATCTGTGCCCATTTTATTTATCTCAACCTTTTCTTCAAATTCTTTCATCTTCATTTTGAACCAAAAATCCTTGAATTCTAGAGTATTGATGAAATCATCATTCTCCAAGAACCTCATTGAACCTACAACCCTTTCATCTTCTTATAATTCAGGCCCACCTTGTGCATGTTCATCCATTCTTGCCTCTAGCTTGTGTGCCTCTGTTTCTTGGCCAACTAGGGGTTGATTAACCTCTCTTCTTCTCCCATATGCCTCAAAATGTTGGCCACTTCTTCAGTATCACCCACTCCTTCAGTCATTTCATATGGCACTAGTGGGGAAACATCATCAGTTTTTTGCCTCTTTGAAGGTGGTGAATTAGGAACTGCAAGATCTTGTATAGACATTGCATCAAGAACATGATCTTGAATCATAACTCTTGTTGGCCTTTTCATAGGGAGTTTGGTGGCCTTTGTAGGCTCCTTCTCAGATTTGTCATAAATTCTTTAAAAATTATCAATGACCATGTTTATTCTTTTCAAGGGGTCATGCTCCTTAATAAAAAAATCCAAGAAAATTAGGGTTCGTCTTCTTTTTATCATCCTCAATATTTTTTACAATTTCCCATTTTCTTTTTCTATTATACACCTCATCAAAAGTAACACAATTCATGATCACATCCTCATCAAAATTGATTTGATGGGATATCCCCATTTTGGTGAGGATGACCTATCTAACAAAGTTCATGTGACCCTCTGGATCACAAACCCTCTCTATCCCTGATTTTAAAGAATATTTTGCCTTCAAGTAGGCTTGTAGTTCCTTTAGGGTATCTAAGACAACTAAAAACTCACCAAACATAGTGGAATCAGGAAGAAATGTGCCCTTCTTTTCCTTTTTCATCACATATTTCTCTATCCAAAGCATTTGCCACATGAACTCAAGAAATGCAAGTCTTTTTGGCACAAATTTTGGTAATATATGGGGTGGCTGAGTGAACCCATATACTCTTATTATAGTGTGGTCAGGGAGAAAAAACCAATCATCAAAATTATGTGTATGGCCTTATTCTGGCTTGTTAGCTAGAGGCCTCAACATTTCTCTGACCTCTTTGGTCAATCTTGGAGAAGGGCAACCAAGTGAATTCATTATCCTAATTGAGAACTCATCATGGAACACTATGTAATTGCAATTCTTGCAATGATTATCCCATTTGTAGTACCAGCTTTGTGTAGGAAACCTCTGTCTTTTCTGATCTATCGTGCTCAAGTCCATTTTATTGGGCCATTTTCCCCTGTTTTGATATAATATCAAATGACACAATAAAGAATAGTATTTGAAATCAATGGGTGCTTTGTTCTCTCTGATTTGCAATAGTCTATCATGCAATTTCTTTTCAATGAATGAAGCAAAATCATATTCAACATTGACTTCTAGATTTTGTATCCTCATAGCCATCATCATCATGCCAATTGGCATTCTATCCTGAGCATCAATACCAAGTACTTGGTACAAAGCAAAATATGTCCTTTTGAAATATACATCAAAATCATTGACTGAGAAAGGCTCAACAGCAGTGGTTAGGATTGAAATCCTTCTATTATTAGCCCCTTTCCTCATGTACATGGGAAACTCATCACTGCGGTGTGTGTTTCTCAAACTAGTATACTCTTGTTCACTCTTCTGCAAATCAACCTTTGTGAGGGCTTGTTTGCTGAGCATGAAGCAATCAATTATTGCATTTCTGTCCAAAGCTACTAGTGGTGACCCTTTAGGCAATCTGATTGTTCTGGTGGCTAGATGATAGTGTTGTGCTAGCACCCTAATCAAATCAACATCAATAAACACATTTGGCGCCACAAGTTTTTCTAAATTCAGGTTCCAGGGGTTAGCAACAGGAGCTTAGCCATCCTTCTTTTCACAGAAACACCAAAAAAGATTTCAACCTAAGATGGGGACTTTGGAGTCATGACACCCCTCTGCCATGTCTTTGAATTTCTTCTTATATTCTTTGTCAATGGAATTAGGCAGAATATCCAACAGAGACTGTTGAAGGACCCGTTTCTTCTCCCGTTTCTTCTCTTTGGGAATAGGTGGCTCATTTTTCTTACTTATAGAGTTAGATTTTTTAGGTGCCATAGTTTGATGCTTTTGAGAACTAGGGTTTTGATAACTAGTTGCTATACTAAACCAATTGAAAAGAGAAATGCAACCAAATATCAACTTTAACATAGAAGGAGATGGAAATAACTTACCTGGTCAAATTATACTGGCAAAACATGCTTCAGAGCTTGAGCTAGCAGTCACTTCATACCTTGAACTCTTTTGAATGAATAAATGCAATAAAAATCCAACTTTTATTCAATCACAGAGCTGATCACATTGCCATTACTCTATGAGTCCCAAGAGATTAGAAAATATGCATGTTTAAATTGCTTCAAACACAGACTGTTGATGTACCTAGATCAGATGGATAGAATATTTCACCAGTTTTATAGTCATATCATTGGTTACTGCATCCCTGCCATCATAAATGATGGCCTCTACAGAGCGATGAGGTAATTACTTTAACATTCGACACTTACCGCACCACCGCATAGTCAATTTGTTTGCTCCGAGGGACTATGATGGCACTTGGCGGTCATCTCTTGTCCTTCACCATTAACACTACCCCGCAAGCTATATTTGATTGCATCATGGGACCGCAAGATTCTTTAGCATCTATTTCATTGTTTACCGTGTCACCGCAAGCTCAGCCTTGTTAGGTCACGGGACCACGGTAACATACTTCACCACTTTCGATCTTCACCACTATCTCACGAGCCCAATTTAGAATTACCACACAACCGCCAGCTGCTATTCATCCTTGATTGCACTTACTACACAACCGCCAATTATCTTCTTGTCCGTCACGGGGTTGCAATGAAATACTATATGCTACTCAAGCTTATACCGCCAGCCTGCCAATCACCTTTAAGACCGCTACGGGGCTACGGTAACTAGTCATTATATACTGCGATATCGAAAGTGGAGATTCTACATGTTGCGGGGGAGAGGTAACTACTTTTTTGCTTCCTTTTATTCCTGCACAACTGCTAGGGCTATTTGGATATGTTGCGGGGTTGCAGTAAGAGACAAGAACACTCCTATGGTAAAAAAATACAAGAGTTTCCCACATCACCGCTGACATGACTTGAAGAGTTTGCGGGAGAGAGGGTGTCCATGATATCACATTTCTTCGAGGCATTTTTTGAAACAGTTCACTTGCCTTGTCTATACTTCCACATTTTCATGTATGTCTATGCGTGTGAGTACTCTGCAACTGACATTTATTTATTGTTGTTTATTGATGAGCCCTAAATAGTGATTTATTTCTTGTCTTCTTGCTCTGATCCCACCAAAGCTCCCATTACCTTCACAGTCTTGTAGAAACCTTCATAGACTTGAAGAAACCTTCTCAAACCTTTACATGCTTATTTAAAACTTCATAAGGATCTGCAAACTAGTCCTCCAATGGTGAGTACTAGGTTTATCATAGTCATGCAAGGCTTAATAAGTTTGACAAGGCTTCTATGGTGTTCTACAACCTTGACATTTCTTGACAGTCCTAAGGATTTGATTTCATAAGCTTCTAAAAGTGTTTTCAAAACTTTGACAAACCCTCTAAGACTAGGCAGGGTTTTCAAAATTTGGACAAGGTTTTTAGGATTTAATAGATCTTACTCAAGACTGTGTGGGTTTCCTTAGGGCTTATACAGAGTTATAGGTTATTATGTAATGTATTTAAATGCTTGACATGGTTCTCACAACTAATGAGCATAACTTAACTGTGAACAATCCCTAAAAAATATTAACATGGTCTTCTAAAGGCTTGAAAAGACTCTTTAAGCATTTTATACGCTTTAAGACTACTTGACAAGGCATTAAGGATACATCACTAACCTTTAACACTCCTCTTTTCCTTCACATAGACCTAATGAAGACTTTCCACATATTTTTACTTTGCATACCTCTAATGATCATGTAAACCTCCTAAATTATTAATAGTCCTCTTTACTTTTGACAAACCCCTAAGGCTCTTTGTGTTAACCACATACCCCTTCATACTTCTTAGAATATAGTGAGAGTCTTCTAAGACAGTGATAAATCTCTCTCTTCCCTATTGCCACTAAACCCTCTCCTTTTATGTTATCTTAGACCTATTTAAGTCTTCTCGCTATCTTATATAGGGTTTTTCCATTCTAACAGACCTCTTAATGATTAATAGGGTTCTTCAACATTTCACAAAGTTTTACAAACATTTGGTAGACCTTTATTATGCATGTACAAACCTTCTAATGATATTTTAGGTCCGTGGATCTCAGAAATACACCTATAACATATGCAGACATCTTCATAGGACTTACAAAGACCTTTCCTACTCCTTTATGCTTTGATAAAGACCTTCAAATTAGTTGCTAGGGTTTAAAAGATATGCATACCTCTTCAAATATTGTAGAATATAGTGAGGGTTATGTAAGAGGCAATGATGGTCTTGGTCTATTTTCTCCCTTCTCATAGATCTTTGTACATGATCTTGAGACTATTTTGTGCCTCTTTACTATTTATGCAATTTAACAAAACCTCTAAAAGACTGACATGATTTATTAGGGTTCCTTGACATGCTCTTTAGGGTTTAACATGGTTTTAGACCTGTTTGTAACATTTGTATAAAGCTATCTTAATCATTCTTCAATGATATCACTGTCCATGGAGCAAGTACTCTATGCATTTGTGTATATCCATTTGGTTCCTTCTCCTTGCAATTCTTTTTCTTCTTCTTATCAACATTATCAACATTACCAGTGTCTACCTCCTTACATTTCCATTGTGATCTTTCTTTGTCTTAATCCTGAGGTCTAAACCCTTACCATTTTTACTTTTAGGTTTGTCACACTTCTCTAGACTCTCATCAAGCCTATCTATGCATGTTTTAAACCTCCAAAGATCTTCAAACTCTGTATGGTTTTGTAGACTATCAAATAGGCCTGTAGAATGCAATGATAATCTTTATCTCTATCTTCATTCTCACCTTCTATGAAACTTCTTGATAGACCTCTACATTGTTATACCATTACATTTCATATGCTTTCCTCTTCATATTAACAATGAAACTTTAGAACTGTTCGAACATATTGAATAAATGGTTCTCATAACCCTTGAAGTGCTTGAGACATGCATTGTATTATTCTCAAAACCCTAGAATTATGGAATATTTATTGTGTCTTCTTACCAACATATGAAATACACAATGTGTATTTCATCAAATTGGTAAGGCTAAAAGAAATATTTTTACTCCTCCATAGTCCTTTTCTTAATCATAAGAAGCATCTAAGTTTAAAACCTCTGGTATGCCCCATTACACAAAACAAGGAAATTGCATGTTAGAAGAAAAGTTACAAACCTCTCTCATTGACCTAAACCCTAAAACCTTGACTTAACCTTAAGCCTTAGACTCAAAACTTTGACTCCTTTTGAAAATAGGACTCCCTCAAAATGGATGTACATGAATTTTTGAGAATATAAGGTTTATGAAAACTTTTGACTCTAATATGTGGTTAGACATGACCAAATGAACACAGTTTTTATTTTTCATATTACAAGAAACCCCCTTTAGACCTTTCAAAACTATTTAAGATATTTTTAAGACTCATAAGATTTGGTTAATATTTGATCAGGGAAGCATGTAGATAAGTACAAAGCTTCTAAAGGTTCAAATGTAGAATGCATTGTGAGGACCGTCCTCGTGATTGTAGGGCAGTATCAAAGTCAAACATATTTAGAAGACATTTTTTAGGAAGGGGCAGTCTTTAACAATTTAGAAGGACATTTTTTTATGAAAATGCAGTCACCTCAAGGAGACAATCCACCATGTATGCTCATGTAGGAGGTTTCAAAAATGCAATGAGCTCAAGGAACTGATAATGAAAGATACCATAAAGAGTAGATTGAAGGAGTTTCTATAGTCATCGGGAAAGATAGAGCATGAAGATGGTGCACTAAGGGCAGTCAAGTCACCATGAAGAGCTTAGTATTTAAAGTTTAGAAAAGAATGGCACAACATTGCAAAGTATCTGATAGCAGTGATAAGGAACAAGTTTTAAGGAATGCAATGGACAATGATAATAACAGAGTTTAAGGACAAATCTTCAAGAAAGGTGGACAGAGCACAAAGACTTGAAATCATGGAGCAAAGTCATGAAGAGGTTAGTACTCATGATAGGTGATAAGTCTTTAAAGGAAAGACATTACAAAGTTAAAGAGGGCACAGTTCATAATGCAGTCACCTTAATTGGTCAAAAGGACAGTCTTCACCAATGTCTTAAGGATCGAGATAGGACAGTGTCCCTGGAGGTTTCGATGACAATGAACAAAGACAAGAGACAGTGTAGTGAAATAATGGAGGACAATAACTTATTGAGTAAAGGACCAAGCAAAAATTAAACAACAATCACCTTTGAAGAAGACTATCAAGAGACAAACAAGATGATTTGTAGATATAAAGGTAGAGTTTGTATTGTATGAAATATTCAAAACCTTATTCTACACCTTAAGGAATCAATTTCCACTTCAAACCTAATGAAACACATGTCCTATTTTCATTTTGGGGTAATTTTTAGGAATTTTATGGTAATTATGGAGTAGTGGTAGCAATTCCAAGCATCCAGGAAATAGTTTGGGAACTTTTAATCAGTCACTGCCACTTGTAGCAATAGTAGGAGCCTTTCTAGCAACAACAAAAACTTTTAATCAGTCAATGCTAATTATCACTTAAGAGTTAAGACTCGGAACTAGTAACAAAAACCATTTCAAGTTCAACTTTATTCATTATCAAATAGGTTAAAAGACCAACTTCCACCATGCCACCATGAAACTGTATATCTACATAATCCTAACTAGTTTCATCAGTATCACTATTTTTTAATTCAAATGGACGAAGAAGACATTGATATGCAAGAACATAAAGAAAGAGCACTCCCTTATTTGCCTTCTGCAACTCAAAACTAAAACAAAGAAACCCAAGGAAGATGGAAAAACATAGAAAAGAGACAAAGGAAACAACCAACTGTGCAAATGAAGATTGAAAATGCTCAAAAATGTTGCCATGAAGCTGTTGCAAGTATGGGCCTAACCGGTGTTGTCATTAATGTCAACATACTCTTTTTGCATTGATATCAAGGATTGGATGAGTTGTGTGATGAGGATATTGAGAAAATTAGTCCTATCAGAAACAGAGAAGAACAGTGAAGACAGTGAAGCTCTATGAAGTGAAGATCCTAGCTAGATGAAGATTAGAGAATGTGCATCAAAGGGTTTGTAGATATGTGTTTGAAGATGATCTAGTCAAGATTTCAGAGGTCCGCATGAAAATGTGGAGGAGTTATGGCCATGAGAGTAAAACTGGTTCTGGCAACTATTCAGAGGTGACAGAGTGACACAACTAGGTCTGGTGAGATCTGGAAATACAATATCATGTTCTGCAGATCTGGTGGCATGTTTGGGAGGCTAATGTAAATTGACATCTCAATTGGTTCATGGTTTGAAGGTCCACAAGCAATCCTTCTAATGTGCAGTGATGGGCAACTGTGTTCTTGAGGTTCTAGATGAAGATGTGAATGATTACAGTAAGCAGAAGTGGTGCTGATGCTCTTGGTGATTCAAGCAAGCTTGTGGGGTTCTCTAGATTGTGTCCAATTTTTGTTGGCAGTCTGCATTGAAGATTGAGCTCATGATTGAAGATTTACCTTCAGGTGATGGTGTTATTCCTAGTCTTGGTCGACCAGATGATTTGCACATGTTGCAGATGATCTTGAAGATGTTTTGCGAAGCATGGCATGTTCCTCAAAGAAGATTGAAGTCCCAACTATGTGTGGCTGACAGTGTAAGTTTTTGTAATAAGTCAAGTTGTATTTTTGTAATTGCTCTATAATAAAATAAGTTTATGTTGTGCGAACTTTGATGATCATTCCAAAGTCAATGTCATGTATAAATAAGAGTTGTGAAGTCATTCAAATGTATCCGTGTAGTCACAATGAGAAGGTGGTAGTGAAGAGGAGCGAAAAGCAGAGTAGAGGTGTTGAGCTTAAATGGAACTGACTTAAGCATAGTGAAGATGCTAATCTCTAGTTCAAGTATGTAATACTTATATTCTTATCTAAACAGTGTGTCTTCTATAGGCAGTGGACCTCTTATGAGCAGTGTACTCAGGAAGTGAGCCCTAACTGGCAAGTGCCATTTATTCTTCTTATTCTTTTAACAGAGAATACAATCTTGGGTTAGTCACCTCGCGGTTTTTCCCTTAACCGGGTTTTCCACATTAAAATCTTGGTGTTATATGTGTTGATTTTGTTTCTACTCTTGATTTATTGCATTATGCTTTCATGATTGAATCATTGATATGTTGTTGAAATATAAGAAGGCTTTAAGTGAATAATTATCAGATTTTTGGTGACAACTGATTCACCCCCCTCTTAATTGTCTGCCCTACAACCAACAATTGGTATTAGAGCTAAGTTCATCTAGAAGAAGCTAAACTGCTTGAGGAGATCCAGGATGTCGTCCTACAAGAAGGATAGTCCAAGGTTTGATGGAACAAACTATACTCTTTGGAAGAGCCACATGGAATGTCACTTGCAATGCATGGGAAATTAGTATTGGAACATAACTACAACTAAATATGTTCCCCCAAGGAATGGTCCAACAACTATGGATGAAGTCAGAGATGCAGACAATAATCTTTGAGCTAAAGAAGCCCTACTAAGTGCCTTGACTGATTCAAAGCTGACAAATGTTATGGATTTGAAAACGTCTTATGAAATTTGGACAAAGCTGGAAAATCTTTATGAAGGAGACAAATATGTTAAGTGTGCCAAGCTGCAAAGTCTAAAAGGAAAGTTTGAAAACTTGAAGATGAGTGAAGATGAGAATATCACTTCATATATGTCAAAAGGAAATGAGCTTGTATGTGGCATTAGATGTGCTGGTGGAATATTGGATGAAGATGAGATTGTTGCCAAAGTTCTCAGATCTCTACCTCCTGCTTACAAACACAAAGCTATTGCTATTGAGGAAATCAGATCTTTAACAACTATTACAAGGGATCAATTGGTTGGTAAGATATCTGCATTTGAGTTGGCTGAGTTTGGTGATGCACTTCCCAAGACTGAATCTGCATTCAAAGCTAGTGCCTCTACAAAAGGCAAACAAAGATATGATCCTAGAGAAACTTCCTCAAGGAAATCAACATGGTATGATAAAGCAAGGAAAGATCTGGAAGAAGATGAGTTAGAAGCTGAACAACTTGAAGCCCTTATTGCAAAGAGACTACCAAGAGGATCCAGTAAGTATGAAGGAAAATTACCTTTCAAATACTTTATATGCAATAAGATTGGTCATTTTGCCTCAAGATGTCCAGAAAGGTCTTCAAGGCCAAACCCTAATAGGTCAAGGTTTCAAAAGAAGTGTTACTATGTTCAAGAAGATGATGATGGAGTAACAAATGATGAATCCGAGATAGGAAACAAACTCGGAATTGACTGGGTGTTTATTGCCATCAAAGAAGAAGATCCAATGCCTATTGAATCTGCCAATCATAAGATGATAGAAAGTGCGTTGGCTACTCAGGTTGAAGAAAAGGATGAATGGGTTATTGATAGTGGATGCTCTCACCATATGACTAGTGATAAGAGTAGGTTCTTAATCTTGGAAAGATATGAAGGAGGAGTTGTAAAGTTTGGAGATAATTATGCTGGCAGAATTAGAGGCAAAGGAACCATTTCTTTTGATGGAAAGAACAAAACCAGTGATGTTCTGTATGTTGAAGGTCTGAAGCATAATCTTCTCAATGTTGGATAGTTGGTGGACAAAGGCTATGATATCCAATTCAAAAATGGAAAATGCAAGATCTTTGAAAGCTTCAAAACTGAGATTGCAACTAGTACACAACCAAAAGGTAACATCTTTCACTTGGTTGGTACTGGCAAAAGTTGCTTATTTGTTCAAATTGATCAGGGTTGGTTGTGACATAGGAGAATGTGTCATGTGAATTATGATAATATCATCAAGATAAGCAACACTCAGGTTGTAAGAGATCTTCCAAGACTAGTGAAACCTGCTAACAGTTTGTGCAAAGAATGTCAGTTGGGTAAGCAGAACAGAGTCACATTCAAAAGTAAGGAACAATCTTCAACCGGATAGTTAGACTTGGTGCACACTAATCTCTGTGGTCTGGCAAGAATCAGGAGTCTACAAGGAGATAGGTATTTCATGTTGCTGATTAATGACTACTCCCAGATGATGTGGGTGACTTTTTTGAAAGAGAAATCTAAAGCACTTGAGAAGTTCAAAATATTCAAGGCTATGGAAGAAAATGAAACTGGCATAGACATAAAATGCCTCAGGTCTGATAGAGGTGGAGAATTCACATCCAGTGAGTTCATATCATTCTATGAGAAACATGGGATAAAGAGACAGTTATCTGCTCCAAGGACTCCACAACAGAATGGAGTAGTGTAGAGAAAGAATCAGATAATCCAAGAAGCATCTAGGACCACGATGATGGAAGCAAATGTTCCTCAGATCTATTGGAGAGAAGTTGTAAGCACTGCTTTCTATACTCTTAATCGGGTATTAATCAGAGGCAATACTGGTAAGACCCCTTATGAACTTTGGTTTGGCATCACTCCTACTGTGAAGTATTTCAGAGTATTTGGTAGTAAATGCTATATCAAAAGATATGAAGACCTTGGCAATTTTGATGCTAGAAGTGATGAAGGAATATTCTTGGGATATTCTACTCAAAGCAAAGCATATCGGTGTTATAACAAGAGATTGAGAAAGATTGTAGAAAGTACAAATGTGAAGATTGATGAAGGCATGAAAAGTCCCTCAAGGTATTATGAGTATGAAGCAGATGATCAGAATGATGTCTTAGACCAAGGAGAACAAGTCCCAACTCTAGTTCAGATTTAGATTGATCTAGAGAATCTTGAAATACAAGATGATGAGACAAGTTTGGATGAACCTGTCCGAGAATTAAAAGTGCAAGAAAATCCCAAAACTCCTAGGTATGTAAGACTGAATCATTCTGAAGATTAGATCATAGGAGATAGAAGCAAAGGTGTTCAAACAAGAAGAAAAATTGCTCAAGATTTAGTGAAGTATTATTTGATTTCAAAGATTGAACCAAAAACAGTAAGTGAAGCATGAAATGATGAAAGCTGGGTTAAAGTAGGAAGAATTGATGCAGATTGAAAAGAATCACACTTGGGATCTTGTTCCTAGACCTAAGGACAAAAATGTGATTGGGACTAAGTGGGTCTTCCAGAATAAAATGAATGAAGATGGTGAAGTAGTAAGAAACAAAGCCAAATTGATCTGTAAGGGTTATTCTCAAGTAGAAGGTGTTGACTTTGAAGAAACTTTTACTCCGGTGGCAAGAATTGAAGTAGTCAGATTATTTCTTGCCTTTGCTACCATCAAAGATTTCAAGGTATATCAAATGGATGTCAAGTCTACTTTCCTAAATGGTGATTTGGAAGAAGAGGTATACATTGAGCAACTTGATGGATTTCAATTGTCTGATCATGGAGATATGGTCTGCAAGTTAAAGAAGGCCTTGTATGGACTCAAACAAGCCCCAAGAGCCTGGTATGAAAGATTGGACAAACATCTTTTGAAGATTGGTTTCAACAAAAGTACTGCTGACATTAATCTGTATTTTAAGATTGATCATGAAAATATCTTGATTGTTGAAGTATTTGTTGATGATATCATTTTTGGAGGGAAAGATAGTATGTGCAATACTTTTGTAAATCAAATGCAAAGTGAATTTGAGATGTCTATGTTTGGTGAAATGAATTTCTTCTTGGGTCGGAAAATCACTCAAACAAAGAAAGGAATCTTCATATCACAGACCAAATATGTGAAAGAATTGTTGAAGAAATTTGGGATGGAAGATTCAAAGCCAATGAATACTCCCATTGCAATTGGATGTAAGCTAAGTAAAGATGATGAATCTCCTAAGGCTGATCAGAAAAAGTATAGGTCAATGATTGGAGGACTGCTCTACCTTACTCAAACTAGACCTGATATTATGAACGTTGTTGGTCTTGTTTCCATATTCCAAACTGATCCTGGAGAGTCTCGTGTCATGGCAATCAAGAGAATTCTCAGATATCTGAAGGGAATAATTGAGTATGGATTATGGTATCCTAAGGATCATGATTTCTCTCTTCATGCATATACAGATGTTGATTGGGCAGGAGATGTGGATGATCAAGAGAGTACTAGTGGTGGTGCATTCTTTTTGGAAAAAAGATTAGTTTCTTGGCTAAGCAAGAAACAAGAGTCAATATCTCTGTCCACTGCAGAAGTAGAGTATATTGCAGCAGCAGGCAGTTGCACTCAAGTATTGTGGATGAAGCAAATGCTAAGAGATATCAGAGTGGAGTATGAAGAACCTATCACAATCTTCTATGATAATTCAAGCACAATAAACATATCAAAAAATATGGTGTTGTATTCAAAGACAAAACATATATCCATCAAGTTCCACTTTTTGAGAGAGCAGGTGAACAAGAATGAAGTCAGATTAGAGTTTGTGCCCTCAAAGGATCAGATTGCAGACATTTTTACCAAACCTCTACCTAAGGACACTTTTGAGTATCTCAGGGAGAAGTTAGGGGTTATTACCCCTATGGTTCTAAATTAAGGTGCACTGATGTGCATTAGTCTGGTGATCCCACAGTCATATCTTGTGATCCAGACTGATGTTAGGAGGCTACTACTCAGGGGGAGCAGTCAATATGATTCTGGAGTATGAGAAGTGGTTGCAAGTATGTGCCCTTTGCCATTGATGTCAAAGGGGGAGAGAAGACATGTGAAAAACAAAAAGTGGTTGCTGATCAAAGGGGAAGTAGTAAAGGAAGAGAAGACATGTGAATGGTTGTTGTTGATAGGGGGAGCTATGTCAGTCAATGAGGAGAAGTTCTTGTCTTGATGGTTAAAATAGTTTTTCACATTATATGTTGCCATCAATGACAAAGGGGGATATTGTTGCAAGTATGGGCCTAACCGGTGTTATCATTGATGTCAACATACTCATGTTGCATTGATGTCAAGGATTGAATGAGTTGTGTGCTGAGGATATTGAGAAAATTATTCCTATAAGAAACAAAGAAGAACAGTGAAGACGGTGAAGCTCTATGAAGTGAAGATCCCAGCTAGATGAAGATCAGAAAATGCACATCAAAGGTTTGTAGATATGTGTCTGAAGATGATCTAGTCAAATTTGAGAGGTCTGCATGAAAATGTGGAGGAGTTATGGCCATGAGAGTAAAACCAGTTCTGGCAACTGTTCAAAGGTGACAAAGTGACACAAATAGGTCCGATGAGATCAGGAAATACAATATCATGTTCTGCGGATCTAATGGCATGTTTGGGAGGCTAATGTAAATTGACATCTCAATTGGTTCATGGTTTGGAGGTCCACAAGCAATCCTTCTAATGTGACAGTGATGGACGACTGTGTTCTTGAGGTTCTGGAGGAAGATGCGAATGATTACAGTAAGCATAAGTGGTGTGGATGCTCTTGGTGATTCAAGCAAGCTTGTGGGGGTCTCTAGATTGTGTCAAGTTTGTGTTGGCGGTTCGCATTGAAGATTGAGCTCATGATTGAAGATTTACCTTCAGGTGATGGTGTTCTTCCTAGTCTTGGTTGACTGGATGATTTGCACATGTTGCGGATGATCTTGAAGATGTTTTGCGAAGCATGGTGTGTTCCTCGAAGAAGATTGAAGTCCTAGCTATGTGTGGCTGATAGTGTAGTGATGTGCATGAAGTTTTTGTAATAAGTCAAGTTGTATTTTTGTAATTGCTCTGTAATAAAATAAGTGTATGTTGTGCCGACTTTGATGATCATTCCAAAGTTTATGTCATGTATAAATAAGAGTTGCAAAATCATTCAAATGTATCCGTGTGGTCACGATGAGAAGGTGGTAGTGAAGAGGAGCGAAAAGCAAAGCAGAGGTGTTGAGCTTAAATGGAACTGACTCAAGCATAGTGAAGATGCTAATCTCTAGTTCAAGTATGTAATACTCATATTCTTCTGTATACAGTGTGTCTTCAATAGGCAGTGGGCCTCTTGTGAGCAGTGTGCTCGGGCAGGGAGCCTTAATTGGCAAGTTTCATTTATTCTTCTTATTCTTTTAACAAAGAATACAATTTTGGGTTAGTCAGCCCGTGGTTTTTCCCTTGACCAGGTTTTCCATGTTAAAATCTTGGTGTTATATGTGTTGAATTTGTTTTTGTTCTTAATTTATTGCATTATGCTTTCATGATTGAATCATTGATATGTTGTTGAAATATAAGAAGGCTTTAAGTGAATAATTATTAGATTTTTGGTGACAACTGATTCAACCCCCCCTCTCAGTTGTTTACCCTAACACCAACAGAAGCTACCCCATGAGCTTAGTTGAATGAAACTCTGATAACTACGTAAAAACACTGCAACCTTCCTCTTCAAAGTAGCAAATAGTAGAGAAAGCGTCCATCTTGGAATGGTAAAAGTAGCAAGTAAGGGTTTTCCTCTCAAAACTGAAACTTTCCTCATAAGCCCGTGTTGCTTCAGTCCTTTTTCCAAATAAAAAAAGAGAGAATGCCTTGCATACATGGAAACCCGCACAAGTTTCCCTCCTTGCAAAAATCAAAAATTTAATTTACTACTTGCTCAACTTCATGTTTCCCTCTTTTTTTTAATTACCCACTTTAATATCATATGTGACTAATTATTTAGTTATGTTTTTTACCCAATGATCAAATTAGTCATTAATTTAGTCATTTATTGTTGTGTTGCAAAAAAATAGTAGAATTTAGTTATTTTTAGTTTTCATGACTAAAAGTTTTAGTCACATAGTCATTTATTTGTCAAATTCTACTAGTGTCACATCTTTCACACCGGAGATCATTAGTAAACAAAATTCTAAATTTAGATGTATCCAATGACCAATAACCATATGCTAGAACCGTAGAGCAAGATCTTCAATGGTGGACTGATGCTGACCAAATCACCGAAACTTTGTAGCTTAGTTTTGCTAGATTGACACTTAGCCAAATTTCATAACATATCTTCTTACCAAACCAAATCTTCTCACACAATAGTCCTCTATGAAGAGTAAAGTCATCTTGTGAGGAAGAGGATCAAACCCTCTTGTAAAATTATCAATCAAACTAATCTGCACAATCTCCTTATCTTTATGCCTAGTTATCACTTTTCGGATCACTGTACCATTATCCTTTGTTGTCACTGTCTTTGTCCTGTGATGTTACTGACTTTGTTATTCTCTAGACCACTGTATCTTTACTCTTTGAAGCCAACCTTTAACCTTATCTCTGCTCAACCAGTTGACACTGATGACAACACCAAACTAACATGTTGACATCAATGTTAACACTAATTGCAGCAACCACACATACTTGCAACAATCTCCCCCTTTGTCATTGATGGCAACATATGATGTGAAAAACCATCAAGCCTGAACTCTACCACAAACTTGCTCTTCCCCTTTCTTTTACACTTCTTACTCTCTCTCCCAAAGCATCTTTTTCACATTACTTTCTCTCCCCTTTTGACATTGTTGATGCATAAATTTATGGGTGTAATCCAGCAGCAACATGGGAAACTCTGAGACGTGGGAATGCTCCTCAGAGTGACCTCCAGATTTTAAGGAAGCTGGCTCTTCCATTCTTCAATGGGGTTTGAGAAAAAGGTCAGAAGGAAACAAGATTTGCAGAAAATAAAATGCCTAATCTATGGCGATCCGCCGGATTTGAAATAATTATTTGCACAGTGTTTAACTTGAAGGATTTAACTGGATCTAAAGAGCAAAATATGCATGATTAAAACTCAGTTTTAAAACATATTAAATAGAGGTAGAGAAACAGAGAAATTAGAGACAAGAACCAGAGATATCCCAGTATGCACAGAACACATCTCATTTATTTGAATGACCACAAATTATAGAGGCAAAAGTTGCTGCACAAAAATAACTGTTACATTCATCATGAAAAGACACTGCAAAGGCAAGAAGAAAACTCTATTGCTACTCCGACTCTCTGATCTGTAGAATGTAGAACTCTGAACATATTTGAAGAAGAACCTTCCACCTATCCAGAACTCCTAACTGTGTCTCAAATCTGCCCATTTATAGCCCCAGAAACCCAACAAATTATCAACGGCCTCTGAAAATCCGCAACTGAATCCACAAAATCTGGCACCAAATCCACAAAATCTGGCATAAAATCCAACTGCAACTGAAGTTTCTATTTTGCCCATGGCTGGAAAAGTATCTCTGTGACAAAGAAAACTCTCGCCGCTTCCTGTAGCTTGCTCATGAAAATAAAACATTACTGCTCACATTTAGGGTTTCACTTTTTAACTCCCGTGAGTTTATTCCATTGTAATAAAGTCTCATCTTCATATTTTGCCCCACATCATATTTAAAATAAAGATAAATCTTTATTTTAGAAGCTAAACTTTTATGTGGCTTCATAGAGGCATAATAAAATATTCTTATGAAAGGGTTCCACCATTTAATATAATAAGAAATGAGGCAATTTAAAATGAAACAAAACCTTATTATTTCCCTATGCACGGGTTGCTCCACGTGCCTCCTTCCGCTGAATTTTGGTTGCCTTTTAAAGTTGTTCGGGTGCCGACAAGTGGCAGCCTTCGCAGTGTCTTTGTTTCTTTTAAAGTTGCTCGAATGGTTCCCTAAATACTCTCGTGAATCATAATGCAACTTTAAATAAAATATTCAGCTTCATAAGAAAAAGGGCCCCACCATTTAATTTCATTCATAAAAGTCTTTCTTATAAAACCCGTATCATTTGCATTTAATGAAATAAAATGAAACTTTTAGTTCCTCTCCTGCACGCGGCTGCACCACGTGGCCTCTTCCGCTGAATTTTCTTTTAACTCTCCTCTGCCTTCTGTTGCATTCTAATTGACACGGGTGTTGACATTTGTCACTTTCCACAAGCTTCTTGAGTTTCTCTCTCGTAAGCTCAGATGAAAGAGGGCCCACCATTTATTTCATTAATAAAATACTCTCTTAAAAAATCCCGTAACACATTGCATTTAATTAAATGAAACATTTGCATCTCCTCTCTTGCACGCAGGTTGTTCCACGTGGTGGCTTCTGCTGCCTTCTTAAGTTTCTTTTTGAAGTTGCTCAGGTGTTTGCACGTGGCAGCCTCCGCTGCATTTTTAGTTACTTTTTCATTGCCGCGGGTGCCTCCAAATGTCACATTCCCCTTCTTCCTTTGAAACTTTCCGTGGAAAAATAAAAATGTGAGCCACTTTCATTTGTTTCATTTTAATTTCATAGAGTTTTAACTGTTATGAAAGAGGGACCCACCATGTCTCTTTAATAATAGACTCCTGTGCATCTTACAGTGGCTGTGATTGATGAAAATCTGTGTCTCTATACATTTGAAAAAGTTTGAAATGGTGCAAAATTTTGTCACCAGACATCAATGGCAAAGGGACTATTTCCAAATCAAAAACTTCTTTAACCTTTCTTTACATGGCACTCCCCCTTACTATCTTATTTCTATACCAAAATATCAAAATTGTTTCCTTCTAACCATCTGCATATGTACAAGAGATCAGAAAATAAGAAATTTACTGATTTGTAGGAAAGATATCTTTGTAGATATTCTTCAACTGGATCACAGCTGAGTCCCAATGCACTTTTGTTGAGTATAATATTTGTATCTGTCCATTGATCTGCAAGAGTAATTCTTCTACTTTACCCACTGTTGCAGGGGCATCAGTTAACTTTCCAACCTTATCAGCCTCTTTTAACATGCCAATCAAAGAAGCCATTTTAAAGCTTACTATCTCTCTCATCTGACCCATTTGATCTTTTATCAACTCCTTTTGGCTCTGCAATTTCTTTATTATGGCATGAGTCTTATTTACTTCTACTCTTAGATCTCCATTTGCATCTTTCAAGGGATCATAAATTCTAGAGATTTTTAGTAATTGCATCTCAAGGCCTTCAATTTTGTCTTTTATTTCTTTAGTAGTTATGGGCCAGGATAAACAAAATTGATATAAAGCATTGACATCACTTAAGCATTGTGAATACTTTTTATACTATTGTCTAACAAAATGTGTGCCTTGGAGCACTTATATGTTAATTCTACTAACCTCTTATTATCTATTTCTTCTCTTACTTTCTTCTCAGCTACCTTTTCAAGGGACTTAGGGTGACTGTTGATTGTCTCCATTAATTTCCTCATTTGCAATGCAAGGTCTAGAGAGGCATCTCTTTTAACATCAGGCATTATATTTTCAAAAATTTCCATGACCTCTTCCAAAGGCTCATTTCCTTCTATATGAGATTGTAGGATTTCTTCATGTGTAGATGCCTAAAATATTTTCCCCAACTAAAGCTTTTGCAAAGGAGATATGTTGGACAAGTTAATTTGTCCATCCAAGGATTGCACTTGCAGTAGTTGTGATGAAGACATCATTTGGATTTGTCTTTACTTTTCCAAGAACTCTCTAATGCAGTCTATTGGAGAAACCCCAGAGCCTTCACCAATATTATCCTTTTTCTCCTCTTCAAATATCATTCTAGAATCAGAGGTTTCTAGAGGTTGGCTTCCATCATGTACTTCTTCAACATTCTCTGAGATAGAGGCTCCTGCATTATCCACGGTGTTAGCAACTTGATAAGCAATAGCCTCTCTTTGTTCTCCCTTGTCACCATTTGTTTGTTATTCTGAAAACTCCTTTTTCTCATCAACAATCTATGTGTTCTCCTAAGAGCCAACCACATTCAGATCTTCTGCATCCATTTCTATTATTGGTGATGGCAAATTTTCTTTAGTTAACCCATGTGGTTCTCCACTGATTTCACCTTTTTCTTTATTTTTCTCATTCTAATCTTCATCATTTCCATCTTCTTTAGAAGACCATTCTTCACATGTATAGAAGACCATTCTTCACTTGTAGCAATCTGTAGTTCTTCAAGAACACTTGTATTTATTTTCAATGTGTCATTTTTCAATCTTTCTATTTCATCTTTATCATTTGATATTAAGGTATTTAGTCTTCTTTTTGTCTGAATTCCTTGGCTAACCCCTGTATAGCCTTAATTTTGTCTTGTTCAGAAATTGTAGGACAAACCTTCTCAAGTGCCTTATTTTTCATTTCAATGTCCTTGTTCATGGCATCATCTCTTCTCTTTGTCATTACATCAGCAAGACTATCAAGTATATTGTCAATTATTTCTTTTAATGCAACATTGAATGCATCCATGTACATGATAATAGTTGTTTCAATGATTGATTGATCCTCTGCTGACCTTTCGTCATACAACTCAGCTACCTACTTCAGATTGCCATACTCAGTTATAACATTAATTGTGGCTTCCAATTGCAAAGGGGGAAGATAGAATTTTTTTGATTTCTCTTGCTTGCCCTTTCCCTTATTTGCAGCTTCACCTTCCTTTCTTTTCTTACTTTTTCCTGAAGTTTGGCCTTTTTCACCATATATAACTTCTCTTTTCTTGAGGATAAAGCCATCTTTTTCTTTCTCAAAATCTTCTTCTTCTTTTGTAACAAAATTAATCTTTGTCCTTTTCGTTTGTGTCTCTTCTTCAGAGGCAAGAGACTCCCTTTTCTTTCGGATAAGTTTGGGTTCTTCTTCTTCTTCCTCTTCTTCCTTAATGCCATCATGCATCATATAACCCTTTCTCACTACTTTTCCCTTTACTCTTCTCTTCTTTGCAGGTTCAGAAACATTGACTGCTTCATTCTTCTCAAGACTGGCTATAGGCATGGCTCTGAAGGTATTCGGAGCAACAACAGAGGGATTAGAAGTCCTTGTTAACCTTATAATACTTGGTGATTCTGATGTACCCTTGGATATCTCTGCAGGGCCCTTTTGTGCCAACATCTCCTCAACTCTAGACTTCATTTCTTCAACATTCTTCTTGATATCTCTCTCTTTGTTCTTAAGATGCACCTCAGTAGATTTTTCTTCATAGGTTCCAAGTCTTTCTTCAGAGGTATCTTTGGGTTTTCTCAACATTAGGTTTGTAAGACCTACAATGATATCTTCAGACACTCCATATCCCATTTCTAGAATCCAGACAATCCTAGCTTCTACTGCCTCCATGTAGCATCCATATTTGCTTACCATAAAGAGTATATCATCTTTGTATTTCTCCACAACTTTCTTAGGGATCCTTTCCCTATCATTCAACGTCTCCTGAAATATTTTAAAGTAACCCCAGAGTGCATCATTTTGACCTTGAATGTTTCCAATTCTTCTCAAATGGTCTCTGATCTGGGTGGCTACTGGAATGTGTCCTAACCATATAATGTTTTGTACACCCAGAATTTCCTTGAGGAAATAAAACAGTAAAAAAATGACCAAATTACCAAACTTGAAAGGATATTTTGAATCCTTTGTCTTCTACAAGTTTTCAAGTAATTGTTGTCTTAGCAACTCACACAGGTCATAATCCATACCCTTTTCGATCATCTCATATGCAATGTATATTGCAGTAGTTGAGACCGAATTTTCCTTGTTTGTGAAGTAGATCTTGTAGCCTATCATCATAGATGCATATTTTACTACCAAATCTTCAATATCATTCACAGTCAAAGCTCTATTATCAAATTTCACTCCTATGAGTTTCATCACAACATCTTTTTTAACAGATTTAAGTGCCAAAACAACTCCGGTGGAGCACAACCATGTTACAACCCTAATGGCTTCCTTGTTTATCATGTGTGGAAGGTCTAGCCACATGAATCTATCATGAATGAAGCTCAATACATACCTTACCCATGCATCTTCATAACATAAAATGGGAAAATCATTCCAAACATCCAACTTTTTCTCAGTTAGGGCACTATATTCATGCTTCAGATCAAAATTGTCATTTGTTAACTCATTAACTCAAATATCTCCTAATTTTTCATGGTTGTATTCGTCCATATTTGTATGTATATACATTCTTACATCTTTTGTGTGCAGGACATTGTATGGTATATCTAAGAAAGCGCCATTCGGATCCCTTTCCATGGATTTGAAGGGGTGTTTCTTGAATTTAGGTCGTGGGCACTCAGTAACCTCTACAACTTGTGGTGTATCCATTCCAAGTGAATTCAAAACTTTAATGCATTGTACACAATGAAATAGGACAAACCAAAAAATACCTTTTCTTCACTTTTGCTAGACTAGGGTGTGGATGCAATAAACTCTGAATCACCTTGATCTCTTCTTCTACTCAACTCAGCTCTTAATCTGCTCTTTGAATGCTTTTATGAATGATTTTGCTAAGTAAAATCCCTTTTAAGACCTATTATGTCAGAAAATGTCCCTTTTCCCTCTTAAGGTTTAGCTCCTGGGTCCTTCAATTGCATTTAGAGCATCTTGCATGTTAATTTTGACTCTCAATGAGAACACCCTGAAGTCTTATAGCAAATAGGACCTAGGGGTTGCTATTTTGATGATCCCTGAACAGAAGCAAGGGGGTGGACTTGGGCGCTAGCGTCCTAGTCCTGCCCTATTTTGGATCTACCCTAAATTTAAATGTTGACTTTATGACCGTTATTTAGGTCCTATGCTGACATATCAAGTTTGAATTATGAAATTCTTAGTGGGAATGTTTGTAGTTGCAAATATAAGCATGATTAGGTTTCATTTGCAAAGTAGATAGAAATTAGATGGAAATTAGATGGAAACTAGATGGATATGTTGATCTACAAGCTTATGTTATTGTGATCCAAAGCATTCATTTGTGTTGCAGAGTAGAGCATTGTTATTGTGTTTGTGTTTGTAGATTTGACTCCATCTCCTCATGGCATGAAGAGAATCTTCCTTCCATGAGATCTACACTTCAAGGTGATATTTATTATGTTTTCAATCATTTATCATTTGGATTTTTGCCTCTATCCCACTGGGATATGCACTCTTATCTGATAATAGTGTTCGGAAGACTTGAATGTCTCTCTGGAGCTTGACTGAGGCAAGCCTCTAAACACCACAACCCCCTCCCACACTCCTTTTGATTGCAGGTTATAGGTACCAAGTTTCACATAGTGGAGTTACAGAAAGGGAGTGGAAGACATCAAAGATTTGGGATCTGAGAACTAGAGGACTCCAGTGAACATTCCTAGACTTGGGCGCTAGTCCCTATGTCCTCCATCTTTCCTGAGGCAGAAACAGAAGTTGCAGTGCAGATCAATGTCGAGAGAAGTTCTAGATTCCATGATGAAAAGTGTACCTTAGACTTGGGTGCTAGTCCCTGTGTCCCTAAATTTTCTATTTTCTAGACTTGGAAAAGCAATGAGTTAAATATCTCTATCTTTCATCTTAGTCTGGAAGGATTTTCCGTAATTCAATAATTTGCTTACTATTTTGCATATTTAGGGTTTTAAGTGAAATTAAACATTAAAGTGAGATGTTCTTTGATACACCTAAACTCCCGCATCATTCCAAGTGGCAACCTAACCTGATAGGTGAATCCTCTTGCACAAATTGGAGGTTCAACTCAGTTGATATGCCCTTAAATGTTTGTGGTGAAAGGAGGGTTTACTTTTGAAACACAAACCAAAACATTAATCCCACCCCTCTTTTTCAACCCTAAACATTTTGGTGAACTCATGTTTTTGGACTTTTTGGCACCTTTCTGAGTGTTGTTTGATAGATTTGCATTCATTTATCTTATTGCATTTGAAAAATTACAAAATTTTGAAAATTTTAAAAAAATTGGCATCTTAGGCTTGCATTTTAGCATAATTTGAATTAATTGGCATTTAATTTCATCAAATTTCTATCATTTTCATTAGATCTAATTTCAAGTACAAAAATTCATCATTTTGTATTCACTTGCATTGCATTTTCATGCTTAAAATGTCAAAAATTGCTTGAAATTGTGCATTTTTCATAAAAACCTAGTTTTGCATTAGCTAGGGTTTGTAGTCAAAATCTTGTTTCAGATTTTACTACCCTTTTCAAACACTCATTAGGAATGATTTATAATTGTATTTTTGGATCATAACTTGGTCTTCTTGCAAAATTTCATGCCTAGGGTTTGAAAACCTTGCATTTTCACTAGATTTGGCCTTATCGTCTCTCTAGATTTGCACTACAAGCATGTTGTGAGGGATTTTTCTGCATTAATTGGATGTTATTAGGGATATAATCTGCTTCCCCTCCTCAAATTACTTGCAACACCCTCTCTATTATGCCTTTGCATTGAAAATTTGTGAAAATTTACATATTTTAGCTATATTTTCACTAGGGTTTGACTGAGATTGGCACTATAGGCGTGTTGTGACAGATTTTATTGCATTAGGTGACTAATATTACTGTTATAATCTTCGTTACATCATAAATTTCCTTACAACACCCTTTATCTTACTCATTTGCATTGAGAATTGTTGAAAAATTGTATATTTTAGCACATTTTCACTAGGTTTTGACTTGTCAACACTCTAGGTTTGCATCAAAAGTGTGTTGTGAAAGATATTGCTACATCATTTGATTGTTATTAGACATATTATTTTCTGTCCCTCTTTAAATTCTTCGTAACACCTTTCCTTTCATTTGTTTGCATTGAAAAAAGTTGAAAAATCAAGCTTTTTAGGTCATATTCATACATACTTTTGCACTTGTTCTTGCATAAGTTTTGAAAAACTTTGAAATATGATTTGGAACTCATTTGAAAACCTACACATGACACCTTCATCTCATTTCTCTATAGTATCTTTGCATGCATTTATTAAGGCTCTTGATTTTGACCAAATTTTAACCCTCATGAGTGAACATCCTACAATATTAGAAAGCTTAACTGAGTTCATCTCCATGAGTAACAATGAAAAAGATAATTGTGATAGTACTTCTCCTATATCTACTACATGTGATGATGACATAAACTTGCCCTCTGGTCCTTTCAAAAATGATTCTTCCCATGAGGATATACTAGTACAAGACAATGAAATCACTGATACCTTCCCAACAATAGGAGAAACACAACTTTTGCAAGACAACATGCCTCCTACAACTACAATAGAAGAACAAATATATAATCATGTTGAGGATCGTATTGATGTGATAACACATGTAACTGATGAGAAAATAAACAAACTTGACAACGAACTAGATGATTTTCAACCATTTATGGAAAATGAAAGGATAGCAAACCAGGCTATACCTATTATTCATAACATAAGAGAGTTACTAAAAGAAGGATGAGATGGTATTAATGTTGTTTGAGGATTAACGCATATTGTACAAAATATGTTATGCCACTATATGATCTACACAATTACACATCTCTCATGAACACATACCCTCGGGTAGTAGAAGACTTTACACACCACATTGAGAACGATGAGTATGAAACTTCTCTTAATGGAATGGAATCATTAGCTAAAACTTATGATGATGAGGATGATAATGATACAACACCTAAACTTCTTAATAGCACCTTACCTTTCTTCCATCCCAATGCTCTCCATGGACAAGATGAAGCATTAGTGAATGTAGAAAGATATCTCATAGAAAAATAAGCTTATTATGACTACGATGAAGATGAATATCTGAACTATGATGAAATAATTAGTTTAACAAAAGTGGAAAAGGAAAAGTTACGAATTCAACTCATCTATAGAAAAATTGCATTGATTTAATTATTGACAAAGGTTAGTTTGGTTGTCCCTACAGGTAAGTTGTGAGGCCCACCCTTGTGCGACTAGAAGTAGTTGCCTCTTAGACCATGTTGTTCTGCTTCACCCTAGCGAAGGTTTTGATCTATGGGATTGTGGCCCTATCTAGGGTTAGTGTAGTGATGTTGTGGTGTGAGGCCTACTTTTATCTCACCTTATATTTCGGCTCACGATACATATTTGATGGAATTTATGATGGACATGTAGACATTTGGGGACTGTTGATCCCATACTTAGACCTTCTTTATGATATCTTATGCTTGATTAGATAGATGGTTTATGCTTTGTGGATGATTAGATCTCATGTTAGATTTCATTTGATGATATGATGTTTATATGCTATGATTTCATTTGATGTTATTGGTATGCTTAGTGATGGTGAAATTGATGATATATCTTACATTATGTGATCCTGGTTATACTTGTGAATGGTTAATGAATTGAGAAACATATATATTAGCATGTGGTTATTATTGATTTTATATGTTATTATGTGATCATATGTGTGTTAAATGTAGTTCACTTCACTTCGACTATATGTACCATGTGCTATTAATGGGTTTGTGGAAATGTGCAGGTGACTTTCCATGCCCATGGAAAATCAGAGGTCGGATAATAACCATATGTTATATCCCTGTTGAGCCGTCCTAGTCCTAAATTGGACTAAGGTCATTTGTGTTGAGAATTTTGATTATGTTGTATTTGATTTATGGTATTTTGTAAGGTTTACCCCTTTTTAAATTATCTCTTGATGTGTTGTAAAAATTGTAATGTTGGGTTTGCACAATTTTTAGTGCTAAATGTTTGGAGCCCTTTTCAAGTGAATTCATGTGTTTCCTAGTGTTAATAATGGTCAAATATTGACCCTAGGTCATACCCCTAGGGTCTATGTTTTAAACCATGTATGGTCACCCAAACTTGGCCCTTGAGTCAAGTGACGAGTTTGGGGTGATGTGAGAGGTGGTTGGCATGTCACCATCTCACCTAACCTAACCTTACCCACTTGGGTAAGGTTACCCTTGCCTCAAGTGCTTTAAAAGCTTCTTTAAGCTTCTCACATGTGTGAGGCCTCTTCCCTATGCTCTCACACATGTGTGAGAGCATTTGTGGGGAAGAGTGTATCTTAGTTGAATGAGAAGTGACAAGTGTCACCTCCTCATTCATGTGAAACTTCCTTTGTGTGCTCACATCTCCCTATGCTCTCACACATGTGTGAGAGAATTTGTGGGAGAGTGTGTAGCTTTGTGGAATGGGGAGATGACAAGTGTCACCCCCTCATTCTTGTGGGGTTGTGAAGAGGGTTATGTGGATAGAGGAGAGGGTGACAAGTGTCACCTCCTCATCTATTAGGGTTTGAGAGCCTTACCTATTTATCTCTCTCCTTGAGATGAGAGGAGGGTTCTTTCTTTTGGTATTTTTTTTAATGCTTGTATTGGGGAGGAGAGGACTTGTAGATCTTTGAAGGATTTTGGGAAGGACTTGTTGAAAGCTCTTCATCAACATCCTCCATTCTTGAAGCTTGAGAGGTACTCCTCAAGGCTTAAAGCCTATTGTTTTACTTGCTTTTTCTTATGCAATATGTATGTAAATGATTGTTGTGCTTATGTTCTTTTAGTTTTGTGTATGTGGGTTTTAAAGGGTTGTTGGGGTGAGCTCTCCATGTGAGAGAGCTTACCTTTGTCTTGGGTGAGAGAGGTGTGAACCTCCTTGGTTTCCCCTCTTGATTTTGGTATAGTTTTTATGGCCATGGGCCTTGGGGATGGAAATATGAGAATTTTATGGCAAGAGGCCAAGGTTTTATGAGTATTTGAGTTTTGGGTCTCCTTGAGTTGAGAGTAGTCCACTCTCTCACCCTTTAAACTCATTTTCAAAATGGGTTAGTTTTCTGTTTTAACTTGGATGGGTGTTATTGTGTTTGGTGTGCGTCTTTTGTAACCCTTGTGGTATGGACCTTGGTTATTGGAAGGCCTCCTACCTCAGGGGTGGCCTACTTGTAGGCCTAGGTTGGGAGAAGAGCTTCCCATGGGCATAGTGAACTATTTTGTGTGTTTTGTAGGTTATCTTGGTGGCTTTGGAGGAGTTTGAATTTGGGAAGGAACTTGAGTTTAGTAGCTTTTGTATTTGTAAAAATGAAGGCATTGAGATGCCTTATACCTATTGTGGGCTTGTAATAAGTTTGCTTTTGTTTGAGAGTTGAGCTCTCATAAGGATTGTAGTTTTATTTACCCTCCTTGTAAATATTGTATTTATTTTAAATAAATGAGGCAATAAGTCTATCTTCATTCCATTGTTATGAAAGAAAAATATATCTCTCTCTTATCTCTCTTAGTATTGTTATAATGTTATGCTTAAAAAAATGAATTGAGGAAAGAAAATAATTAGGCCTCCTTGTGAAAGGAATTTAATGCTTATTATGCTTGTTTTAAGAGAAAAATAATTGTGGTTAACTCTATTTGATAACCTCTTTTGAGTTGGGGTGTGTGTGTGTGTATATATATATGAATAGATAAACTTACTGTTTTTATGTTTTAGCTTACTATTTTTACACAATGATTATATTTTTTTTTTACATAACTATATATATATATATATATATATTGATGAGTATTATATATCAATGTTCCCTTTATGCTTTAATGGAGTTTAAATCGCATAAGATGTGGAATGTATTTTAGAGTTCTACCCTTGTTAAAGCCTATGTAAAATGTAAAGAGAGTGTTGTGGGCGGTTCGCAGGGGCCAAAGCCCTTGTGGCCACCATGTTTTGTGGTGGTAAGTAATGGGGGGGAGGGACCCCATCCCCCTCCCACAGAACTTCAGGCTCTGTGGGGGCGGCAGAGCCCCGCCCCTCATTCTTTGTTTCTATGCCCTGCGAAAATATTTAAACCTGCGAATAGCTGTGAAATTTGTAATGGTCGTCGACCATAGATTAGGGCTCGGCCCTAACCTTTACTTCTAGTATACTCTACCCTAACTTACATCATTCGGCCCTGTATTTAATATTTAATGTAAGTGTGTATGTGTGTGTGTGTGTGTGCGCGTGCGTGCGTGCGCGTGTGTGTGTGTGTGTGTTTGTGTGTGTGTGTGTATGTACTCCCCTGTATATGCATATATACAGCAAGTTCCTCAACCACTGTATTTTTTTTGTATTCTCAATATTTTATTTCTCTAAGCATTTTATATTTAGTAGTTTGAATATATATATATATGTTCCTGAGTTTAATTCATCTTCCCTGTGGATAATATTTTCACTTTCAACAAGAAACCATAGAAATTTTATTCTTTTTGGGGCTATAGAGAGAATGATTGAAATTTAGAAACTTTCAATCAAATAGAAAACTCTCTATTTAGAAACATTGGCATGAGTGTAAAGAGGAAATAGAAAGATAAACAAAGATAAATGTTAGAAAGAAAATCTTTAAACCTCTAGGATAACAATGTTAGAAAATAACATAGAAAACAATTAGATAATCCTTGCTTGGGAAGATACCTCCCACTAGGGGAGGTACCTTCCACTACCACTTGACATTTTTGAAAACCTGCACCAATAAGTGAAATCAACTTGTGAGTGAGAAAATGAGAAGATTAGTGTGATTTTATAATTCCATTCCTAGGGTTTGGAGCCCTAATTGTTAGGGTGGATTAATTAGCTTTAATTGGTTTAGTATGTTTTAATAACCCACTTGGAGTGTGGGAGACCCCTTTTAGACTTTAGTGTGTGTGTGTGAATATTTAATTTACTTAATTGTTTTTATCCATTGTATACATTTCAAGTGAGTAATTTTATACTTTATGTTGAATTGATTAGATTAATCTTATTGCAATTCATGATTTCATTATAGTTCATGTTGGGATTTAAATTCTAGTTTTAGTTATGTTTATTTAATTGCTTTAAAATATTTGGGAAGGGTATATAGTCGATATTATGCATTTAATTATTTAATTTTGAAAAGGGTTAGAGTATAGAATTTATTTTAATTTATTTTTGCAAACCTCCTATAGTTGATGAGATGGCACTATGCTGTCGAAATTACTATAGGATTTATTCCATTTCAACCCGTTATGCTGCTGAAATTTATCTAGACTTAAATGAGATAATTGTTTAATTTAGTTCGATTACTTTTCCCTTTTGCATTAGATGTTAGATTAATTGTTTAAGTTAGTTTTGTTTATAGTATTAGTTTAATGATTAGTTCCTTAGGTCTATAGTGGACCTAAGGTTAGATTTTGATTTATATCAAAATCGTCCCACTTCATTTTGGTAACTCTAGGGTTGTAATTCAGAACAAAATATAACCCTCTTAGTGTTGCTCCTTGCGACACAGACCCCCTTAGTGGCTTACATTTTGTAGGGATGGCGAAGAGAGTATCACATCATCCCATTGTGTTTGACTTTCCCTGCCTTCAGGTGACATACCTGACATTAGTTGTAGAGACAACTACGTTGCGTGCGTGTGTCACCGAGAGTGCATGTTGCACACGAGGGGGTTTTTGGAGTTGGATGGGAAAATTTTTTTGTAATTCATGTCATGACCATAGGGAAAATGTGGACATGACATGTGGTTATCATTTCATAACCACATGGCGAATGTGGGCATGACAGCCAGGTTTCAAACACTGGGATCTCTGGGTGTGTATATTTGTTGAGTTGGGCCGATTGTAGATCGTGCATACTCGTGTTGTGTGTCTGACTCTAGCTTGCATAGCGATGAGTTCATAAGACACCTTGCATGGGAATGATTTGATTCCCTTGATTTTGCTTCCGCTAACCCCCACATACGGCATGGTGTTGTAGGTACTTGGGGCGTGTATTCTTAATGAATAGGGTAATTGAAGGACCATGCAAGTCCTAAAATTTGAGAGTTAGTCAACTCCTTGACCTAATGCTATCCTAAAAGGATGTTATTGGTCAAGTTTTTCTTAGTGTTTTTCATTCTAGCTAATCATTGCTTCTTGTCCTAGTCGAGGGTGCTTTTTGATCTTTCTTTAGGGGTCATATCAACCTGTTGTAGGTAACACCCTTGGAAAGGTGTTATTGTGGTAAAGATTATTCACTTTTGGCCACCTTGTAGGTTTTCCCTAGTGAAAGTTGAGTGGCACATTGCTGGTCGTGAGAGCCTTTGCATCGTTTGAGACATGCTATTTTTCTAAGAACGTTGAGTTGTGTTTATCCTACCATGTTTGAGGAAGCAAATGTATTAAAGTGGTACTCTAATCTTGGGCAAAGACTTATGTACCCTATTTCATTATTCTTCACCTTGTGTCACTCAGTTAACCTTTGTATCTTCGGGTGAGTTGTGTCTTGGTTTGAAGACCCTTGGTCAGAATGCGAGGAAGTTGTAGATCTATAGTTGTCCTTCGCCTTCTCTTAGGATTAAGTTATCCTGATGGGTAGTGGTAACCCAAAGTGTGAAAGGAGGATAAAATGGTATACTCTCTTGTTAGGGTCTCTTAGTACCCTCACCTTGAAGATGGAATAGAGGACGTTAAAAGAGTTGGCTTGTAAGGCCTATCTTGGTTATCATTTTATGTAAGACTTTTGGTTAGATGACAAGATAAGTAGTTGCTTCGTGGACCACTTCATGGTTGCGAATCTTGTGACACTTGTCGTGCCATGTCAAGTCAATCTCCTTGTAGCTTGTTGGTGCATAATGGGTTTTTGGGCTATGCACTGCCTTCACAATAATAGGTGAGGTGATTTTTTTTACTTATGGTATGGTACCTCATTGTTTGAGGGCTTAAAGGCGTGTAGGTGCTTGATGTTGAAACCTATTATGATAGTCTAGAGTTAAATCTAGTTGCGTGTGTGATTCCCTAGTTGTTACTAATAATAACCTAAGTGTAACTTGATCCTTTCCCTGCCACCTTGTTTTTTTTGGAGTTTGATTACCTTTGTGTCTTGTTAATATGACGAGTTCCCCTTGGTAGTAATGTATGTCTTTGTGCACAGAAGGCTATAGTGAAGCCTGGCATTGGGTTGTAGTGAGGAAGGTTAAGTTTTATACTTGAGCTCTTGGGTTATTGTGAAAACCCTCTAGTGGTGCCTTGTTATCCTCTTTGTAGGATAGAACACATGGGATGCTTGAGGTGAATGTATAGTTGGTGCGACGAGATAGTTGGAGTGTCAACTCTCCTATCTTGAAACATTTTAGTTGTTGGATCTTGGTAAACCTTGAGGTGAGTCCCTTGTGCAATGGTTTGCACAAACCCCATGAAGATGACCCTAATGAATAGGAAGATTTTATTTTAAAGAATGCAATAATTCTAGATGTTGACTTGATTATGGACTCACACACCTTGCTATAGGGTAATGTATGTGGATAGTCACTTGTATGGGCATCTTGGAAACATGTGGGATTGTAAGGATGTGTTGGGAAGTTGAGCTCATTTTGGAAGAAATAGTAGGTTGGTTGTGATACCGTTTGGTCGTTAGTGGCTAAGTGTTGTGATTGGCATTGATGCTTCATTAGGTTTTTTTTGGGTGTTATTAAGACAATGGATTTGAACTTGAGTTTAGTTGTGAACACCTTGGTTGGGGTTCTCCAACCTTGAGGTATTGAACTTTGTGCTAAGATAGTTGACGTGATTTCAATCACGACTAGGGTTGGTTTGGCTTAGCCCCACTCTAAGTATCTTGTACCTTGAGTAAGGTTGTTGTTGTACTTATGCATTACCTAGTGTGATTATCAATCCTTGGAAGTGGATTAGTGATTTTTAGTTGGATTGGGTAGCATCCATGATGATGTTGGTATGTGTTCCTTGCTAGGAAGCACGAAGGGGCCCCACTTCGAAGGTGACTCATAGGATGCATGACCTTTGGTAATCATTTCCAAGCATATCCTAGGTTGCCTAGATTATGTGGGGAATTATTAGTTGAGTTGATCATGACCTTAGTTGAGAATGTGACCACTATTCCTCTTCTCCCTTTTTGTGACTATGTTAGTTATATATATATATGATGTAATGCACAAATGTGATTAATTGTTTAATTATTTTGTGAATTTTGTTTATTTATTTATTTTTTTGCAAACCTAGTAGTAATGAGTTTCTTTACTTGAGCTACTTAGCCAACCTACTTTCTTATAGTCCTCTTACCTTGAGGACTTGTTTAATCGTATTTTGATTTAAATTTTGAATATTGCACCTTGGCGCCATTTTTGAATTGGACTTATCTTTTAAAATTTTATCTATCTTTTGGATCTTAATCCTTTGAATTTCATTTTGTTAACACTTATTCAAGACTTATCTTTTGCAACCTTTTTATTTTGAGAATTTTCTTATTGTTGGTACTGCTAGTACATGTGTAGTAATGTGACTTATGTAACCTAACCTACCCATAAAGGGTACTTGGTGAGAGGAGAAAGGGAATAGTCAGTCTTGGGTTGATGTCGTAAGTTGACATTGTTTAGATGATCGACAGTGTTGGTTCAAAATTTCCTTGTTGACCTTGGATCCTATTGAGTATTGCGTTGGTGCTTTCCCATTTTGGGAGGCCGAATCTTTAAGTAGCACGAGATGAGTGCTAGAGAAGTTTGAAGGAGTAAACAGGTTGAGAAAACCTTGACTTCCTTTAGTTGTTGTGTGGATCCACTGTCCTCATGTTTTTGGCTTCCTCATTTAAAAAGGCTTTGGGTTTGTTCTAATCTTTTGAATTTGACCTGCGAGTGTTGTAGTGGCATGGTTGTGTTGCAAGTATGTGCCTAATCGGTGTTGTCATTAATGTCAACATATCTTTGTTGTCATTGGTGTCAACTGTATCCTATTTTATTATTTATTTAGAAGCTCTATGTGTTGAGGATATTGAGAAAATTAGCCCCTCTGGAAGAGTCAGAAAGTAAACAGTGAATCACAGTGAAGACAGTGAGCTGCATACTAAAGAACAGTCCAAAAAATCGCTATGCATTTCTTTCTAATTGAAGATATTGGTCTACGGATTGGAAGTTATTTAGAAGCATGGCTAAAGATATTAAATCCTAAGTTTGAGCCTCTGGTATGAAGATTTGAGTGAGTTACATTCACAGAGTAAAACCTACTTTTTCTGATTATTCACTGGTGCCTGAGAGAAAGTATTTTGCTCCGCATTCCTCCACATTATAGTGTTTTTCTTTACAGTTCTAGAGGGAAGTTTGGGATGATGATAAGTGCCTACAATTGCAGTGGTTCATGTTTTGGTGGTCCACAAGCTATCTTTCTTTTATGACAGTTAAAGACAGTGAAGTTCATGTGCTCCGGTGTGAAGAATCTCATGAATAAAGTGGTTTGAGTTTGTGCAATTGCTCCTGGTGATTTCAATGTGCTTGTGGATACCATCATGTTCCTACCTTTACATTGGTCTGCGTTAAGGAATTGAGATCGTGTTTGAAGATTATTCCCATATAACATAGCGTGTAACTAGTCTTAGACGACTTGGTTAATTCCAGTAATTGCGAAGATCCCTTGAAGATTATGGAAGCGTGTTGTGGCGTGGAAGATCATGTTTGATTCCCAGCTAAGGCGTGGTGTGATCTGCATACATCTATACTACAATTCCTTAGCATAATTTTGTATTAGGTCAAGACCTATTTTGTAAATGTTTGTTATACCGACCTTGGAGATTGTTCCAATGGTTGATGATTGTAGTTCTAACCTTGATGATCATTCCAAGGTTGATGAAGTGTATAAATACTTGTGATTAAGTTGTGGAAAAGTTGTCCTTGTGTGAAGATGGGAAGATAAGGAAAAGAAGTGGAAAGGTAGAGCATAGCAAAGGAACTATTGTACTTTAATGTATTAATCTCAGACATGAAGAAGATGATGATCTTGGCAGTGAGCTGCCAGTAGGGTTTAACAGCCCTTATTGTAATCTTTCTAGGTTTAGGGTTGAGGCAATGAGCCTACTAAACCTAGTTGTACTTCATGGCAGTGAGCTAGTATGTTCTAGGCTTGTGGAGTGACTAAGCCTGAACATCATTTTTTAAAGATTGCAATATATTTTGAGAGCTAATCCTCTCCATGGTTTTTCCCCACCTTGGGGTTTTCCATGTAAAAATCTGGTGTCTCTTGTGTTTAATGTTGCATCTATGTTTAAGTTTCTAATTTCATGCATTCATTATTTAATCATAATAACTCTGGACAAGTGATTAATGTTTAAGTGCAGAAGTGGTTGAGTTTTTAAAACAACTGATTCACCCCCTCTCTCAGTTGTCTGGCACATTCCAACAATTGGTATCAAAGCCAAGTCCCTTCGAAAAGAGTCTAACAACTCAAGGGAGATCCTAAATGGAGTCAAAAGGAAAATAGCTACACACTGATGCACACTCAAATTCTCATCAAGAGATAATAAAGGAGAATTGTCCAAGGGAGCGTTTCATGAAGAAAAGAGTATTAACCATCAAAGAAGTTCTGATCTAGAAGTATGCACCAGTAATAAAGCCATGTTTCAAGGTGACAACTGTTGGGTTATTGATAGTAGTTGTTCAAACCACATGACTAGTGATAAGAGTAAGTTTGCAAGTCTGGAAATATGTGATGGAGGGCTAGTTACGTTTGGAGATGACTACACTGCTGAAATATGCAGAATAGGATCAATCAATTTTGGCAACAGACAATTTTTTGAAGATGTTCTTTATGTTAAAAATCTAAAGCAAAATCTCTTAAGCATTGGACAGTTATGCAAAAAGGGTTTTAGTTTTGTGTTTGAAAATGATACCCTTGAAATCAAAGAAAAATTTGGAGCTGTAATAGCAATTAGAGAAATGACAGAAGAGAATCTCTATCATCTAAGAAAAAGTGACTTTCTTGGGTTCACATCTCAGAGCAATGAAAGCTGGGTCTAGCATAGAAGACTGTGTCATGCAAATGTTGATGTTTTAATAAAAACAAGCTCAGTTAAAATTGTAAAGTATCTACCAGAAATTGATTACTCAAACAACATCATTTGTAGGAAATGTGAAGATAAAAGACTGTCAAGAAAATTATTGTAGGATAAAGAAAGATCTTCCACTGAATGACTGGAATTGATCCATACAAGCCTTTGTCATTCTACAAGAATACCAAGCCTCCAAGATGATAGGTACTTTATGTTTTTTATTGATATTTTTTCTAGAATGACTTGGGTTAGCTTTTTCAAGGATAAATCAAGAGATTCTAGATGCACTCAAAGCTTTTAAAGAAATGGTTGAAAATGAGCTAGGCATGAAAATCAAGAGTTTGAGAATTGGAAAAGAAGAAGAGCTCACCTCCAACAATTTCAATATATTCTGTGAGACCTATTGGATAGAGAAACATCTCTCTGTAAAAAATAAGGTAATGGAAGAAGCAAGTAGGACTATTCAGGAAACTGCAAAATTAATGTTGGAAGAAGCAAATCTGCCACACTTTCTAGAAGGAGGCAATTCAAACCACTGTCTATACATTAAATAGAGTTCAGGTAAAAACCAACGATGAAAAGACTCCATTTGAACTATGGTATGGAATAATACTCACTGTGGAATATTTCAAAATTTTTGGAAGCAAATGCCTTATCAAAATGGAAAAGGATAATGCTAAGTATGAGGAGGGTATTTTTCTTGGATATTCATCTTGGACCAAAGCCTACCACTGCTACATCAATAGATTAGGAAGGACTGTTGAAAGTACAAATGTTAAAGTTAATGAGAACATTCAAGAGTACTCAGACCCAACCAATGAGGATCTACAAATTGAAGCATAAGAGGGTTCCCAGACCATTAGTGACAAAACAAAATATCATGTGGAAAATCACATAGCTGCTGTGAATCAAATGAATCTATGCTTTATTGCCAGTATTGACAACAACAATTCCAAAACTGCAGAAGAAAACATGGATTTGAAAGAAAATATAACAAAAGCAAATGATTACATCAAAGAGTTAATAAAACAAATTAGGAAGCTTCAGCAAAGACTAAAAGAGGACAATGAAGAAAAAACAAAAATTGAGGAATGTCTAAAAGACAAAAGTAAAGACTGTATGAAACTTGAAGAAGAAGTTGTAGATCTAAAAGTTGATCTGAAACATGTACGGGCTCAAAGAGACCAATTCAGTGTGAGTGCTACTAGATATGATAAACTAATGGCAAGCTAGAAAAATGATGACGACAAAGAAAGCATTAGACTTGAAAAAGGTAAAGATTTCAGAGTAGGTCAAGAAGAGGACAAAAGTATACTGAATCAAAGAAATAGACTTAGAAGACCATCAGTCAGGTAGCCAAACGCTCAAAGGTACCCATCCTTCAATGGTTATTGTAATTCATGCAACAAGGTTGGTCACAAGGCCACTTGGTGTAGAAACAAGATGAATCAAAATGTTCCATCATTCTCTAGTCAGTGTTTCACATGTAATAAAATTGGTCATAAATTTGCCGAATGCAGAAGGAAAGTAAGCCAAAACTCTATTAGGTGCTATGCATGCCATAAAATGGGACACATGGAAAATGAGTGCAGGAGCTAAGGGAGAAAAGGCTATGGCACAAATAGGATAATGGAATCCTTCAGTGGCCATTGTTATACGTACAATGAAGTTTGGCACAAGGTCAACCTATGCAGGTTAAGGATAAATGGAAGAAATCATGATCAAAAAAATACTGTATGCTTCCGTTGCAACAAGCCTAGGCATACTGTAAAACACTACAAAAAAAAGAACATGAAGAAGGATGATCAATTAGAGTCGAGGATTTCAGTGGAAAAAGTTAATCCGGCAACAGTCAAGAAAGAAATGAACAAGATCTGGGTCAGGAAGGGAACAAATGAAGAAAGAGATGAGTCTGCTCCAGACTCTGGAGCAGCTACTTCCTCCGGGAAGTAGATTGTGGTCCATGGCTCAGGAGGAGCCATATTGAAAATTCTAAATCCCCCAGCTAGATAGTTTGTGCTGAGATTCGACACAAAATATGTTATATCCCTTGAAAGGATTTTAGTCTGGAAGCCTAAAATGACTAATTATGAGCAGTGTGCAAAGGAGTACCCAAATTTAGATGGATGTAAAGTCTGCATTCTTGAATGGAGAATTGGAAGAAGATGTCTATATTAAACAAATGAAAGGATTCAAGTCATCACATCAGGGTGACATGGTATGCAAATTGAAGAAGGCATTATATGGATTAAAACAAGCTCCCAGGGCCTGGTATGCTAGGTTGGATAAGTATCTGATACAGTTAGGATTTAGCAAGGGTACTACTGATAGCAATCTCTACTTCAAGATCAATAATGAACAAATCCTAATTGTTGCAGTCTTTGTTGATGACATTATCTTTGGAGGCAATGAAGGTATGTGCACAGTTTTTGCTGAAGAAATATAAAGTGAATTTGAAATGTCCATGTTTGGTGAGATGAATTTCTTTTTAGGTCTGCAAATAAATCAATCAAATAAAGGTATCTTCATTTCTTAGTCTACTTATGTGAAAGAGTTGTTAAAGAAGTTTGGGATGGAAGACTGTAAACCAGTAAATACTTCTGTGATAACTGGATGTAAGTTGAGAAAAAATGATGATTCACCTTTGGGAGATTAGAAAAGGTACAAATCTATGATTGGAGGATTACTTTATCTAACTCAAACTAGACCTGACATAATGCATGTAGTTTGTCTTGTGGCAAGATTTCAAGCAGAACCTAAGGAGTCACATGTGATGGCAGTCAAGAGAATTATGAGATATTTGAAAGGCATAATGGATTATGGTTTGTGGTATCCAAAGGACAATGATTTCACTCTCAGTGCATACACTGATGCAGATTGGGCCAAAGATGTGGATGACAGAAAAAGTACAAGCGGAGGTGCATTCTTTTTTGGGAAAAAGGCCGGTATCTTGGATAAGCAAGAAACAAGATTCAATATCTCTATCCACTGCAGAAGCATAATATATTGTAGCGGCATGTAGTTGTACTCAAGTGTTATGTATGAAACAGACATTGAAGGACATCAAAGTTGGGTATGAAGATCCAATTGCAATTTTTGTGACAATACAAGTGCCATAAACATATCAAAGAATCTAGTAATGCATTCAAGGACAAAGCACATATCCATCATATATCACTTTCTAAGGGAAAAAAAGTGACATAGAATGAAGTCAAGTTGGAATATGTATCTACAAAAGACTAGATTTCAGACATTTTCACCAAACCTCTACTTAAGGATACTTTCGAGTATCTTAGAGAAAAGTTAGGGGTTATTACCCCTCCTGCTCTAAACTAGGATGCACACAAGTGTATCAATCCAGTGGTGCTTAGAGTCCCTTCTCTAGATCTAGATTGATGCTTTTAGGGCTACTTCTCAGGGGGAGTAGTCAGAGAGTTCAGAAGAGAGATTGGATCAGAGCAGAAGAGTGCAAATATGTGCCCTTTGCCATTGATGTCAAAGGGGGAGAGAAATCATGTGAAAAACTTAGAGGGAAAGAGTACAAATGTGTAAAGAGATAGGGGGAGAATCTTGTCTTGATGAGTGCAGAGTATAAAGAGATAGGGGAGAATCTTGTCTTGATGACTGCTACAATTTTTCACATCATATGTTGCCATCAATGACAAAGGGGGAGATTGTTGCAAGTATGTGCCTAATCGGTGTTGTCATTGATGTCAACATATCTTTGTTGTCATTGGTGTCAATTGTATCCTATTTTAATATTTGTTTAGAATCTCTATACGTTGAGGATATTGAGAAAATTAGCCCCTCCAGAAGAATCAGAAAGTAAACAGTGAATCACAGTGAAGACAGTGAGTTGCATATTGAAGAACGGTCCAAAAGATTGCTCTGCATTTCTTGTTAACTGAAGATCTTGGTCTATGGATTGGAAGTTATTTAGAAGCATGGCTAAAGATGCTAAATCTTGAGTTTGAGCCTCTGGTTTGAAGATTTGAGTGAGTTACATTCACCAGAGTACAACCTATTTTTTCTGATTATTCACTAGTGCCTGAGAGAAAGCATTTTGCTCCGCATTCCTCTGCATTAAAGTGTTTTGCTCTGTGGTTCTAGAGGGAAGTTTGGGATGATGATAAGTGCCTACAATTATAGTGGTTCATGTTTTGGTGGTATGTAAGCTATCTTTTTTTTATGACAATCGAAGATAGTGAAGTTCATGTGCTCTGGTGTGAAGAATCTCATGAACAAAGTGGTTTGAGTTTTTGAGGTTACTCCTGGTGATTTCAACATGCTTGTGGAAACCTCCTGATCATGTTCCTACCTTTACATTGGTCCACATTAAGGAATTGAGATCATGTTTGAAGATTATTCCTAGATAAGGTAGCGTGTAACCAGTCTTAGCCGACTTGGTTAATTCTAGTAATTACGGAGATCCCTTGAAGATTATGGAAGTGTGTTGTGGTGTGGAAGATCATGTTTGAGTCCCAACTAAGGTGTGTCATGATCTGCATACATCTATAATACAATTCCTTAGCATAATCTTGTATTAGGTCAAGACCTATTTTGTAAATGTTTGTAATACCGACCTTGGAGATTGTTCCAATGGTTGATGATTGTAGTGCCGACCTTGATGATCATTCCAAGGTTGATGAAGTGTATAAATACTTGTAATTGAGTCATGGAAAAGGTGTCCTTGTGCAAAGATGGGAAGATAAGGAAAAGAAGTGGAAAGGTAGAGCAAAGCAGAGGAACTATTGTACTTCAATGTATTAATCTCAGACATGAAGAAGATGATGATCTTGGTAGTGAGCTTGGTAATGAGCCGCCAGTAGGGTTTAATAGCCCTTAGGGTTTAACATCCCTTATTGTAATCTTTCTAGGTTTAGGGTTGAGGCAGTGAGACTGCTAAACCTAGTTGTACTTCATGGCAATGAGCCAGTATGTTTTAGGCCCGTGGAGTGACCAAGCCTGAACAACATGTTTCAAAGATTGCAATATATTTTGAGAGCTAATCCTCTCCGTGGTTTTTCCTCACCTTGGGGTTTTCCACATAAAAATCTGGTATCTCTTGTGTTTAATGGTGCATATGTGTTTAAGTTTCTGATTTCATGCATTCATTGTTTAATCATAATAACTGTGGACAAGTGATTAATGTTTAAGTACAGAAGTGGTTGAGATTTTGAGACAACAGATTCACCCCCCCTCTTAGTTGTCTGGTGCATTCCAACAGGTTGTTTGGTTCACTCCTTGATGTTAGGGGCACTCGACATGTTTGGTTCCTACCTATTCTGCAAGTTCAGTCTAGGCAGTCTAGTGGGGACCTGTTGTTTGAAGGGGCAGCCAAGATTTGAAAGTCTCATGCCTTTTGCTTGGAGTCTTATGGTTTTAGTGTAGCTTCAGTGGTAAGTTGAGCAAGATGCGTGATTGGGGCGTGATCAGTGGTTTTGTGGCTAGTTGTCTGGTCAAGCTTCCTTTGGGTTGCTTATGTTAGTTAGGTTTTTGGCTAGCTAAAAGAGGCTGGGAGTATGATTCAGTTAAGTTAGTGTTGAAGGACCTCTGAAAGTGCTAACCTCCTTGGTGTGTCCCCACCTTTTCTTGACCTTGAACTACTTAGATGTCTATCTTAGGGGAATCTAATGTCTTGTGTCTTTTTGTGCTTGTAAAGTGTTTGGAGTATGTGATATTAGATTCTTGACCCTCCTAGTCGAAGGAGGGTATCTTTGGAAGTTTTTTTTTCTTTGTGAATTACTTATTAAGTTCCTAATTGTGTTCTTTCTTTTATTAGAAATCCATCAGAGATCACTGTCGTGTTAGGATGGCTTCTACGTGGGTTTATCTACGGTACCTCTATGTTAACTTCTAGAAGGAAGTTTAGCTCTAGGGGAGGAGGATGTGAGGCCCACCCTTGTGCAACTGGAAGTAGTTGCCTCTTAGACCGTGTTGTTCTGCTTCACCCTAGTGAAGGGTTTGATCTATGGGATTGTGGCCCTATCTAGGGTCAGTGTAGTGATGTTGTGGTGTGAGGCCTACTTTTATCTCACCTTATATTTCTGCTCACGATACATATTTGATGGAATTTATGATGGACATGTAGACATTTGGGGACTGTTGATCCCATACTTAGACCTTCTTTACAATATCTTATTCTTGATTAGATAGATGGCTTATGCTTTGTGGATGATTAGATCTCATGTTAGATTTCATTTGATGATATGATGTTTAGATTCTATGATTTCATTTGATGTTATTGGTGTGTAGTGATGGCGAAATTGATGATATATCTTACATTATGTGATCCTGGTTATACTTGTGAATGGTTAATGAATTGAGAAACATATATATTAGCATGTGGTTTTAATTGATTTTATATGTGATTATGCGATCATATGTGTGTTATATGTAGTTCACTTCACTTCGACTATATGTACCATGTGCTATTAATGGGTTTGTGGAAATGTGCAGGTGACTTTCCATGCCCATGGAAAATCAGAGGTTGGATAATAACCATATGTTATATCCCTGTTAAGCCGTCCTAGTCCTAAATTGGACTAAGGTCATTTGTGTTGAGAATGTTGATTATATTGTATTTGATTTATGGTATTTTGTAAGGTTTACCCGTTTTTAAATTATCTCTTGATGTGTTGTAAAAATTGTAATGTTGGGTTTGCACAATTTTTAGTACTAAATGTTTGGAGCCCTTTTCAAGTGAATTCATGTGTTTATTAGTGTTGATAATGGTCAAATATTGACCCTAGGTCATAACCCTAGGGTCTAGGACCATTCTTCACATGTTTAAACTTGTTTTAAACCATATATGGTCACCCAACTTGGCCCTTGAGTCAAGTGACGAGTTTGGGGTGATGTGAGAGGTGGTTGGCATGTCACCATCTCACCTAACCTAACCTCACCCACTTGGGTAAGGTTACCCTTACCTCAACTACTTTAGAAGCTTCTTTAAGCTTCTCACATGTGTGAGGCCTCTTCTCTATGCTCTCACACATGTGTGAGAGCATTTGTGGGGAAAATTGTATCTTAGTTGAATGAGAAGGTGACAAGTGTCACCTCCTCATTCATGTGAAACTTCCTTTGTGTGCTCACATCTCCATATGCTCTCACACATGTGTAAGAGCATTTGTGGGAGAGTGTGTAGCTTTGTGGAATGGGGAGATGACAAGTGTCACCCCCTCATTCTTGTGGGGTTGTGAGGAGGGTTATGTGGATGGAGGAGAGGGTGACAAGTGTCACCTCCTCATCCATTAGGGTTTGAGAGCCTTGCCTATTTATCTCTCTCCTTGAGATGAGAGGAAGGTTCTTTCCTTTGGGATTTTTTTATGGTTGTATTGGGGAGGAGAGAAGGACTTGTAGATCTTTGAAGGATTTTGAGAAGGACTTGTGGAAAGCTCTTCATCAACATCCTCCATCCTTGAAGCTTGAGAGGTACTCCTAAAGGCTTCAAGCCTATTGTTTTACTTGCTTTTGCTTATGCAATATGTATGTATATGATTGTTGTGCTTATTATCTTTTAGTTTTGTGTATGTGGGTTTTAAAGGGTTGTTGGGGTGATCTCTCCATGTGAGAGAGCTCACCTTTGTCTTGGGTGAGAGAGGTGTGAACCTCCTCGGTTTCCCATCTTGATTTTGGTATAGTTTTTATGGCCATGGGCCTTGTGTTGCAAATTTGAGAAGTTTGGTTTTATGGAAAGAGTGCCTTGGGGATGGAAATATGAGAAGTTTATGGCAAGAGGCCAAGGTTTTATGAGTATTTGAGTTTTGGGTCTCCTTGAGTTGAGAGTAGTCCACTCTCTCACCCTTCAAACTCATTTTCAAAATAGGTTAGTTTTGTGTTTTGACTTGGATGGGTGCTATTGTGTTTGGTGTGTGTCTTTTGTAACCCTTGTGGTATGGACCTTGGTTATTGGAAGGCCTCCTAGCTCGAGGGTGGCCTACTTGTAGGCCTAGGTTGGGAGGAGAGCTTCCCATGGGCATAGTTAACTATTTTGTGTGTTTTGTAGGTTATCTTGGTGGCTTTGGAGGAGTTTGAATTTGGGAAGGAACTTGAGTTTAGTGGCTTTTGTATTTGTAAAAATGAAGGCATTGAGATGCGTTATCCCTATTGTGGGATTGTAATAAGTTTGCTTTTGTTTGAGAGTTGAGCTCTCATAAGGGTTGCAATTTTTATGTTTTAGCTTACTGTTTTTACACAGTGATTATACTATATTTTTTTGACAGAAATATATATATATAAAATTAATCAATGAGTATTATATATTGAAGTTCCCTTTATGCTTTAATGGAGTTTAAATCGCATAAGATGCATACTATATTTTAGGGTTTCGCCCTTGTTAAAGCCTGTGTAAAATGTAAAGAGAGTGTTGCGAGCGGTTCGCAAGGGTCGAAGCCCCTGTGGTCGCCATGTTTTGTGGTGGTAAGTAATGGGGGTAAGGGACCCTGTCCCCCCCATAGAGCTTAAGGCTCTGTGGGGGTGGCGGAGCCTTGCCCCCTATTCTTTATTTCTATGCCCTGTGAATTTATTTAAACCCGTGAACAACTGTGAAATTTGTAATGGCAGCCAACCATAGATTAGGGCTTGGCCCTAACCTTTACTTCTAGTATACTCTGCCCTAACATACATCATTCGGCCCTGCATTTAATATTTAATGTGTGTATGTGTTCTTGAGTTTAATTCATCTTCCCTGTGGATAATATTTTCACTTTCAACAAGAAACCAGAGAACTTTTATTCTTTTATTCTTTTTGGGCTATAGAGAGAATGATTGAAAACTTAGAAACTTTAAACCAAAGTAGGATTCCATTACAATCAAATAGAAAACTCTCTATTTAGAAACTTGTGCATGAGTATAAAGAGGAAATGAAAAGATAAACAAAGATAAATGTTAGAAAGAAAATCTTTAAACCTGTAGGATAACAATGTTAGAAAATAACATAGAAAACAATTAGATAATCCGTGCTTGGGAAGATACCTCCCACTTGGGGAGGTACCTTCCACTACCACTTGACATTTTTGAAAACCTGCACCACTAAGTGAAATCAACTTGTGAGTGAGAGCAAATGAGAAGATTAGTGTGATTTTATAATTCCTTTCCTAGGGTTCGGAGCCCTAATTGTCAGGGTGGATTAATTAGCTTTAATTGGTTTAGTATGTTTAAACAACCCACTTGGAGTGTGGGAGACCCCTTTTAGACTTTAGTGTGTGTGAATATTTAATTTACTTAATTATTTTTATCCATTGTATACATTTCAAGTGAGTAATTTTATACTTTATGTTGAATTGATTAGATTAATCTTATTGCAATTCGTGATTACATTATAGTTCATGTTGGGATTTAAATTATAGTTTTAGTTATGTTTATTTAATTGCTTTAAAATATTTTGGAAGGGTATATAGTCAATATTATGCATTTAATTATTTAATTTTGAAAAGGGTTAGAGTATAGAATTTATTTTAATTTATTTTTGCAAACCTCCTATAGTTGATGAGATGGCACTATGCTGTCGAAATCACTATAGGATTTATTCCTTTTTGACCCATTATGCTGTTGAAATTTATCTAGACTTAAATGAGATAATTGTTTAATTTAGTTCAATTACTTTTCCCTTTTGCATTAGATGTTAGATTAATTGTTTAGGTCAATTTTATTTATAGTATTAGTTTAATGATTAATTCCTTAGGTCTGTAGTGGACCTAAGGTTAGATTTCAATTTATATCAAAATCGTCCTTCATTTCAGTAACTCTAGGGTTGGAATCTGGAACAGAATCTAACCCTCTTAGTGTCACTTCTTGCGACACACACCCCCTTAGTGGCTTACGTTCCGTAGGGATGGCAAAGAGAGTATTGCATCATCCCATTGTGTTTGACTTTTCTTGCCTTCGGGTGATGTACCTGATGTTAGTTGTAGAGACAACTACGTTGCGTGTGTGTATCACCGATCATGCATGTTGCACATGAGGGGGTTTTTGGAGTTAGGTGGGAACATTTTTTGGTAATTCATGTCATGACCACAAGGCAAATGTGGACATGACATGTGTTTATTGTGTCATAACCACATGGTGAATGTGGGCGTGACATAAGTATTTCTAACCCTTTACCTCTGTGTTATGTTTCTCCCATGATGTGCTATGTTTTCTTTCGGCCTCCTAGGGTGACCCTTGATTCTCTTGTAAGGTCAGGGATACTAGGAGACTACCTCTATTGTGACCCTTCTTCTATTTGTATCATCATTCTTCTTTATTGCTTCTCCTTTATTTTCATTGTTGTGTGTTATATCTTACAGACATAGCATTGCGGTTGGTGACTTGGGGCACCCTCCTACATGATTGTCCCTAAGGCACTTGTTTCTCCTCTCTTGATTTATTGTTTTCCTACCTCTAGGGGTTCTATCTAGCTGGCAGATGATGAAAAATATATTATACTGATGCGGACCTAGTGTCCCTTTAGCAAGTTATCAAAAAATGGACCTAGTCTATACATGACGATAGGGTTAATATATATTATCTGACGATTGGCAAGTAGAATCACTTCATGTGATCTTGATGTTGTCTTATCGCACTTACAAAACATAACAATACTGCTGCTCCGTGCACTTTGTCTATATTGGATCTTACATTCCTCAGTTCTTTATGTGAATGATCATATGCATTGTTGTTTATCATGATTATATGGATGCTAACACCCTTTTCTTATAGGAAATTATGTGTTTGTGGGAACATTTGGCAATCGTAAAGTACATGTCACCTCCGGGGGGCACAGGCTTTGCAAGATCTTGTGTTCCCTTGTGTGTTTTCTTCCTACCTTAACATGCTTGATATCGTTACATGATATCAACCACCTTAAGGTGGGGGCATATATAAGGTAAGCTATCTAATATAGATGCTAGCAAGTGTGTTTATGAAACTTGAATCTATTGCAATCATTTAAGCCCTCTGCGGAGGTGGGTATGGTGTATTTCTCGAGGAGATTGCACAATCCTATCATTTTCTAAAAGCCCTCCAAGTACATAGGGAGTGGATCTGAGACTATCCTAACCCTTAAGCATGTCATCAATGATTGTTGTGGTGAAGCACAATCGTCGATGTGTGCCTGTAATGTGCCTGAGATGGCTGTGAACCTAGTAATAGGTTTCTTCCATCACTTGTCTGTCGTGTTTTCTCCGTGTCTTCTATGTGTGTGTATGACATGTTTGTTCCCAAGCATAGTCTTAAAGATCAGTGGCGATGAGTCCCTCCTATGATTTGGGATTTGTATGGTGTGCTTGATTTGTATGGCATGTTTGTTCTCAAGTGTAGTCTTAAAGATTGGTGGCAATGAGTCCATCCTGCACTCTGAGATTTGTAGTGTGTGTATGTTTCGCCATATGCAGTCTTAAAGACTGGTGGCCATGAGTCCCTCCTACATTTTGGGTTGTGTGTTTACTTTCCTTGTAATTGCATTCTCCATTTAATATATAAAAAGAGAAAAAGAAAATAATCACTGCATTCACTGTGTTTTACGTGTCTTCAATGCTATCTTCTCCATGTTTTGCGTGACTATAACTATGTTCTCTTTGTTTTGCATGCCTATTACTGTCTTCAATGTGTTTGGCGTGTCTTCTTAGTGCTTGGTGTGTTTGTTGTGTTTGTTGACCATACTTTAATCCATGTATTGGCCTTGTGTTTATACATATATTAAGGTGGGGGCTAAATGTTATGTCAGAAAATGTCCCCCTGGGGGATTTTCTCTCTTAATGTTTAGCTCCCAAGTCCTTAAATTGCATTTAGAGCATCTTGCATGTTAATTTTGATTCTCAATGAGAACACACTAAAGTCTTATGGCAAATAGGACCTAGGGCGTGCTATTTTGATGATCCCTAAATAGAAACAAGGGGGTGGACTTGGGCACTAGCGCCCTAGTCTTGCCCTATTTTGGGTCTGCCCTAAATTTAAATGTCAGTTTTATGACCTTTATTTAGGTCCTATGCTGACATCTCAAGTTTGAGTTATGAAATTCTTAGCAAGAATGTTTATAGTTGCATATATAAGTATGGACATTTTGATCTACAATCATATGCTATTGTGATCCAAGGCATTCATTTGTGTTGTAGAGCAGAGCATTGTTATTGTGTTTGTGTTTGCAAATTTGACTCCATCTCCTCATGGCATGAAGATCATCTTCCTTCCATGAGATATACACTTCAAGGTGATATCTATTGTGTTTTCAATCATTTATCATTTGGATTTTTGCCTCTATCCTATTGGAATACGCACTCTTATTTGACAATGGTGTTCGGAAGACTTGAATGTCTCTCTGGGGCTTGACTAAGGCAAGCCTCTAAACACCACAACCCCCTCCCACACTCCTAGTGATTGCACGTTACATGTACCAATTTTTGTGGAGTGGAGTTGCAGAAAGGGAGTGACAAACATCAAAGATTTGGGATCTGAGAAGCAAAGGACTCTGGTGAACATTTTTTGACTTGGGTGCTAGTCCCTGTGTCCTCCATCTTTTCTGAGGCAAAAATGAAAGTTGCAGTGCAGATCAGTGTTGAGAGAAGTTCCAGATTCCATGAGGAAAAGTGTACCTTGGACTTGGGCACTAGTCCCTGTGTCCCCAACTTTTTTGTTTTCCAAACTTTGAAAAGCAGTGAGTTAAATAGCTCTGTCCTTCATCTCAGTCTGGAAGGATTTTTTATAATTCAATAATTTGCTTACTATTTTGCATATTTAGGGTTTTAAGTGAAATTGAACATTAAAGTGAGACATTGTTTGATACATCTAAACTCCCACATCGTTCTAAGTGGTTGCCTAACCTGATAAGTGAATCCTCTTACACAAATTAGAGGTTCAACTCAGTTGATATGCCCTTGATTGTTTGTGGTGAAAGGAAGGTTTACTTTAGAAACACAAACCAAAACATTAATCCCACCCCTCTTTTTTAACCCTAAACATGACCCTTTAGATTTGACCTAATTCACATTTAATTCTTTAAACAATAAAGCTATCAAACATTTCTCTGTATACACAATCACCTTCAAATGCTCTACAAACTTTTGCATTAGGAAATTTTCTACTACAGTCTTCACCAAATGATTAAGCATGTCAATCTTCATCTCATATCTTCGTGTTGAAGCATCGGCACTATTCCTTTGGTAGGGGAGAAAATATTTTCTATGAAGCTCCCCCTGAGCCAAAGTTCTAATCTTAGTCCCGAAGGGAACATCTGAACTGGATGCTGGTATAGGCTCATCCTTAACCTCTGTTACATCCTTCTTTATCCAGATCTTATTCATTTCCTTCTTTTGTGGAGCAACATCAATGGGTTTCTTATACCTTTGAGGGTATCTTGCTTCATTGCACTTAAGACAGTTGCACATGTCTTGCTGAGCATTTCCACTTCTTCTTGCCTTTGATTTGCAGTTAGCTACTTTGTGGCCAAACTTATTACATGTATGGTAGTATCCATAAAATGGTTGAGCATTATTCCTGTTATACCTTGGTATTTTGCTTCTGCACTCATTTACTCTGTGTCCCATCTTATTGCATGCATAACACCTAATAGAGTTCTGACTCACTTTACTTCTGCATTCAACAGCTCTATGACCAACTTTATTGCATGTAAAGCATTGACCAGAGAAAGATGGAACATTTTGATTCCTTCTACTTCTACATTCTATTGCTTTATGTCCATACGTATTGCAAAAATGACAAAAACCATTGAAAGATGGGTACCTTTGAGCATTTGGTTGTCTGACTGGTAGTCTTCTAACTTTATTCCTTTGATTCTGGAACTGCTTGTCATTGTTCTTCTTGTTTTCAACATTTCATGTCTGACATGATTTTAATCTTTCACCTTTTTCAAATCCTAAACCCTCGTTGTCATTTGGACCTTTCTGATTTGCAATCATTTCATCAAGCTTTGTAGAGCTCATATTGAATTTGTCTTTAAGAATCCTTGCCTTCTCCAGATCTAATTTCAGAGTCACAACTTCTTGTTCAATTCTTGAACATTCTTTTGATTTGCCTTTCATCATCAAATTTAGACATCCTCAATTCTTGTCTTCTCCTCAACTTGCACTGTTAGACCACTGATAGATTCATTTGCATTCTTCAATTGTTCACTGACTTCCTTATGCCTTTTTTAATTTTTTTGACTTGCTCTCTCAATTTTCTAATGCATTCATCTGCTTCTTTGACATTTTCCTTCAAATCTTTGATTTCACCTTCAGTCCTTTCAAGATCTTCAAGAGAAACATAAAGTTCTCCAGCTTTGTCAAGTATGCAGTCTTCTCCAATGTATTTAGGAGTAGGAATCTCTTCTAGAGGAATAGGTAACCTTCTAGCACCCATGAGTTCAATCTCCAAGATCTTCCTCGAGCAGTTAAGCTTCTTCCAAAGGACTTGGCTCTAATACCAATTGTTGAAAACCCAAAATACTGAGAGGGGGGGTGAATCAGTATTCTCTTAAACCATTTACCCTTCAAAAATTTAATCCATTTAGCATATAAAATTGCAGTAAAGGAAATTAAGCATAAAACACACAACCACAACTCATAACACATGAACACCAGGATTTTTATGTGGAAAACACAAAAAGGGAAAAACCATGGTGAGGATTAGCTCACAATATATATTAATAAGGCAACTGGTTTAAGGTTGATACAATTGGTAGACTCACTATCCAAGAATTCTCACTGCATGTGGCTCACTTCCAAAGGACTCAGTATCCTAAAAGAAAGAGATAGAAGAAGTGGCTCACTGCCAAAATTTGAAATGTTATAATTGCATCTGACATATGCATGGAACACTGTTCCAATGAAGCTCAAGGTACTAAAATAATATTCACCACACTATTCTAAAATACCAGACTCCACTGATCTGCATTCATTCAATTCGCATCCAAAGGCACCTATCACATCACACTGATCACATTTCTCTATCTCATCACACAAAATACTGAACACAATCCTTCATATATATATATATGCTTCTTTCACAACATCAATTAAATTGGCCTAATTGGATGTAATGTGAAAACATGCCATATAGGACTTATCGGCCCCAAAACTTCACTCACATGCTTCGCGCCAAGATTCAAATTTTGAAACAAATTAAAATAGGTCAACATGGACCTAAAATAGCTCCCACTTAACTCTACCGAGCATATTTACCCTCCACACAACATCAACACCTTCAGGTCGGCTTCACTGGCAAAACAACAACAATGTGAACTACCTACTATTTCACAAATTAGTATGCGGACCTCCAAATTTCTTAAAACTTAGGATATACATGCTACAAACATTCATAATCTTGACCTCAAGTCCACACAACAAACCCTTTACTTGTAGAAAAATGTGGAGTATCTCAATGTGTCACTGGCACTGTCAAAATACTGTCAATATAGAGTGTGATCCTCTGTCACCTTTAACTTTCATTCTGGAGGACTTCAGGATATGAAACTTTGGATTTGGACTCTTAGAGTATTCACTAACAACACCTTACAACTGCAAAGAAAAATATTTCATGCCAGAGAAATGCAGACCCATTTACTTACATGCTTTGTACCAGGAACAACTGTACTTTATTAAGCTGGACTTCTGTTGTTCACATCTTTCACACCGAAGATCATTAGTAAACAAAATTTTGGATTTAGATGTATCTAATGACAAATAACCATATGTTACAATTGTAAAGCAAGATCTTCAATGGCAGACCGATGCGGACCAAATCACCAGAACTCTGTAGCTTCATTTTGCCACACTGACACTTAGCCAAATTTCATAACATATCTTCTTACTAGATCAAATCTTCTTGTACAATAGTCTTCTATGAAGAGTAAAGCCATCTTGTGAGGAAGAGGATCAAACTCTCTTACAAAATTATCAATCAAACTAATCTGCACACCTATCTCCTTATCCTTATGCCTGGTTATCACTTTCCAGATCACTGTACCATTATTCTTTGTTGTCATTATCTATGTCCTGTGATGTTACTGACTCTGCTATTCTTCGGACCACTATATCTTTACTCTTTGAAGCCAACCTTTAACCTTATCTCTGGTCAACCAGTTGACACTGATGACAACACTAGACTAACACGTCATCAATGACAACACTAATTGCAACAACTGCACATACTTGCAACACACTTTTAGGTAGGAATTTTGCTACAATGTAGCCCTTGTTTTCAATGCATTTAGTGTGTTTTGATAGGACCTCATTATTTTTGCATGTGGCATTATTATTATACCACTCTCCAATCTTTGTATTGCTTTTTTGTATAACATATAGTCACATCTCCTGGAAAGAAGCATTGAGCTCAAAGGGATTCCCAAATATTTGATGGTTAGAAATATCTCAAGACCAACACTATCTATATTACCAATGAAGACATTTTTATCCACCTAAAGCATGAGTCTATTAGCCCTATTAATATGAAAAAAAACATCAGGATCCCTTATTTCCCTCATTGAGCCAAGAAAACCTTGCTCAAACTCTACATCTAAGGCCTTGTAATAATAGTATCTCCTAATTTAATTCTTAGTCTACTTCTCAAAATTCTAATTTTTTAACAAAAAACTTTAACATCAAAGAACAAATTGTTCTAAATTTTTAAATGAGATTCACTTTTGCCCAAATATTTTTACAAATTCAAAAGTGCAAAAATCTCTTCTAAAAGTTAAGTGATCTTTCTAGTTGCAAGACATTTAATTAAATTGTTGGAAATATGCAACCATAAAGACTAATTCCTCATAACCCAATAAAAGATTAATGTGGAACAATAACCAGAAATCCACATGCAAAAGAAATAGACAATCATACCATCAATGGGTGACACAAGATATACCTTGAGAAAATCCTCCATGAGGGAAAAACCCAACCTCCAAAAGCATCCATCTCTCATGTATTATTTAGCAATAAAGATTACAATACATATGCATAGATCACCTTTGAAACATCAGGCTCTCTCTACCTACACTCCATGTGAACAAGCATGTAACCATACATCAAATTCCATGCTCCAAACCCTCACAAATGAAACCTACAAGAGATGCTCAAACAAGCTAAACCTAACTTACAAGCCAACAAGCTAAACAACCAACCTTTACAACTACTCGCGTGTTTGCTTTTATAAAGATAAGCTCACACAAATACAACATGAGGTATGGTAAAACCATCTTCCCTGAAACCATGAGTCTACAAGACCATTGACCCCACATTTAATTATTGGTACTAAGTTTTCCCAATAATTAAATAATTATAAATAAATAAATAATGTAATTACTCTGTGTCCCATACACATAAAATAATTAACCCAATGTTACATACAACTTTTACAAGTGGCACCAAATAAATATTTAATGTGGATAAACACATCACATGATGCACCACAAATAAATATTTATTTTACATAATAAAATAATGCTAATGTTATGCAAGGTGTACAACACACCTACTCCAGCATTCTCCCACTTGTTGTATACATTGCATAAGGGATCAATATGTAAACTCAAAACATCAAGAAAAACCATTCATATGCCCAACATGTACCATATAACCATCCATGTGCTCCAAGATACCTGCAACAATAATCAAGGTGTCCACCATCTCAAACAAGAATCCCCTCATCCTCCATCTAGCCAAACTATGAAGAATAAGATCCTCCAAAGAGATGCCACACTAAACTGTCACATAGAAGCAAGAAACATACATCAACTGATATCCAAATGCAAGCACCAAATCCAATGGTAACAAATAGGCTTGAGTAGTAGACAAGAATCAATCATCATAGCTGAAATAGCAACCACAACTAGTTGCTAATACATCAACTAACCATACCTCCAAACTAAGGTATAAAAAAGATAACAAGTAGACCTTATGCCAACAACATATCCAACTCAAATAACAATGATAACAAGTCCCTGTATACTCAATCCTGCATAAAGATGTCCTCCAAGGTAACAACACAAAGCATTTGATAAAAAAACCTCAAGACCCTCCATACCGCAACATAATGAGAACATCCAACAAAAGAATCATATACATCATGAAAATCCCACTGCATGAGCAAATGTCAAATCTGAAAAATAGATCAAGGCATCCAAATATCCACTAATAGCACTCTCATAGAAGATGTGGCTAAATCCTCTATCACATAGTGTCAAAGAACACACACATATATATGCAAAATCTGTAAACTAAATAGCTGCAACATAACTCTCCTCAAGTCCATATCTCTCCCAAATCCTCCACATCATAAGAGAAATTAGTCAAAGAGACTCAAAAGCTCCATACACATCTCAACTCCAATGCCATGTGAACACAAATATCTAGGAAGAAGAATAAGACCAATCAAGAGAGAACCTGCAAATCATAACCATGTCCTTCTATCCACACAAATGTGCTATAGCTATGAAAAGTATGATCTCCTTTACACCCAAAAAAAAGAAGCCTCCACAACATCCAACAACAAGATGCAAGCCTCTCAAACCAAAAGGTAGATCAAACTCATAACCATCCCAAAGTAGGAATAAGCCCAAAGCCACTAACTATCTCCATTACACACAATGATCTCATAACAACTCAGGATAAAATATAATGAGATAACTAATCATAACCATTCATCTACTCCTCAAACAAGTCCTCACAACCATAATCCATAGCTCAAGACTCAAACATGAGAAGACAAGATACAAATAAAAGAATGCATTTGAATAACAAGTGGGCATACCTATCAAATCATTCACCACTGAGTGGACCAAGAGTGGAAATGAGATTTCTCCTCCAAGATGCACCAAGCCTCAAAGGCTCTCTCCAAGAACAATCTCCTCAACATGTCCATGTTGAACTCATGTCCAACCAAGGTTTAGGCTCCTCAGTCTTGTTGTTGAAATCCTCATAAAAGAGTAACCATATCAACATGTCTCTAAACCCAAGAGAACTCAAGCCTCACCTAAGTCTCCAAGTATCCATGAGTACCTACATGATCAATCCATGCTAAACTCCAAATTCAAAACTGCACCATCATGAAGTTCCCAATCACATGACCAATGTACTCAATACCAAGAGAACCATCAAGATCATAGTCAAAGCTCCCACTATACATATGCATAACCAAGGAACATATCATGACATCATGATCTAATCATCTCCCCAAAGGAAGATCACATGCACTAATGCACACATCCTATCTCAAGAGAACCTGTATCATGCCAATACTCTAATCCAGAATCAACATTAAACCAAGACACAATACCAACATCTCTAAACCAAGGATCAACATCTCCAAATCACATGAAGATAACCATATCCTACCAAAGCTCCCACTGAAGTGTGATACCGAGCTATACATGGCAATATGATAAACATCAAACCATCACTGTCAAAAGCTCCCACTAAAACATGTAACCAAGCTATCCATGACATCATGATAACCATCTCCTAAATGAAGATCATTCATGGCCCTAACATAATCAAAGAATTCCACTCTAATGACAACAAATCCCAAAAGGTCGAGTAAACCATAATCTCCATACCAAGAAGATGAACAAAACTTGTAAACCAAACATCAATCCAACACCACCAAAAACATGCACCTATAAAACAATCATGTCGTGCCAAAGTCCCAACCAAACAAGGAACATCCAAACTCCCATCAAGTCTCACACAATTGTACCATATAGTCAAGAAACATATGTCCCATATTATGACTGTATCAGGTAATACCATCTCTCGAGCTATATCTCATAATGACAAGCAAACAAATGCAACATGACTAAACCAAGCCATAAATCAGTATCAATACTAAAATATCTATGGGCATAGACAACCCATATCCAAGTCATATATGCAACATGTAAGCATAGACAATTTACAAAACTACACAACCTGTAGATCTCACAGTGCATCATGCAAACTCAACAATACATGTATAACACTATCAAAAAAGGATAATTAGAGATAAATCTATACGTTCGCAATGACTCAAACACCAAATCATCCCATATTTGACTTTCTATCAACTCACAAACACACCAAAAGTCAAAGGGATAAAAATGATCTCAAACTGATATAAACTGAACAAACCTCATAATATCATTTCCAAACCTGTCCCACTACGTAGTGCTTAGAAATACCTTTCCAACACCTATAAGAAGTCCAAAATTTGATTCTGTATACACAATTTATGCCCAGTCAAAGCTCAAACTGAAGAACTGGCTTCCAACTAGCAAAACACTGTCAAAATGGCAAAATCTGGAAAAATCTCTGACACCATTGTGTATTATGTGGAAATATATTTCCATCAACTATACAAATTTGAAAATTTGACATCGTGGGCAAAAGTTATGCCCCCTGGAAAAAAATCTTCCCTATTAGGCTTGTGGAGCAAAAACTGGTGGCCAGCAGGCGACAGTGGCGCCTAGGTGGTGTTGTGGTGGTGAACGGGTAGTGGAATTAAAAACTATTTAAACATAGTTTAATTTTCATTGGTTTGAATTTTAAATTGTTTAAAAAAATTTTGAAGGTCCGGTGGCTCCATACTTGGAACGTCAGCCGGACCGGTAACCTAAGGCCCCGCCAACCCGGTTACGCTGACCGAAGGGCCGACCACTGTCGGCCAAGGCCGATAGGGCACCTAGTAGGCATACCCTGTCGGTACCCTGCTGACAGGTGGTGTAGGGTACGAGGGGGTTTGCGGACCCCCCACCCTCTATATTTTTTAAAAGAATATTCTGTAGAACTATAGGAAAAAATATTTTTTTTTATTAAAATATTTCTGCAACAAGCATACCTGTGCAAGTACGATGCGTAGGATATATTCCCTACATTGTACGAAATATTCCTCCATAGATCACCTAGGGCATGAAATGGCTATAAAAATTTTCTATCTCCGAATATAGGCAAATTATATGTTTTTCTTCACCTGCGGGACCTCCTGAATCTAATGGCAGGGTCTGTTTTTCCCAGGAGGCTTCTTGCAAAATCTGACCTCTAAAACCCTCCATAGAAAGAGCCCAAGTTAAAAACCCACCAACCAAATTTCCATCAAATCCTAGATCTACAACAACCCAAGTTTGCAAACAACCTTGTAAACCTGAAAATACCTTCATTCTTTCCTGCAAAGCCATGGATTCCACTATACACGAAAAATCCACTCATAGCTAGGGTTATCAAACATGGATTTTCTCCCAAATCATGGCAACAAAACTTTGATACCAAATGTTGGAAATATGCAGCCATAAAGACTAATTCCTCATAACCCAATAAGAGATTAATGTGCAACAGTAACCATAAATCCACATGCAAAAGAAATAGATAATCATAACATCAATGGGTGACATAAGATATACCGTGGGAAATCCCTCCATGAGGGAAAAAGCCAGCCTCTAAAAGCATCCATCTCTCATGTATTATTCAGCAATAAAGATTACAATACATATGCAGAGATCACCTCTGAAACATCAAGCTCTCTCTACCTACATTCCATATGAACAAGCATGTAACCATGCATCAAATGCCATGCTCCAAACCCTCACAAATGCAACCTGCAAGAGATGCTCAAACAAGCTAAACCTAGCTTACAAGTCAACAAGCTAAACAACCAACCTCTACAACTACCCATGTGTTTGCTTTTATAATGATAAGCTCACAAAAATATAACATGTGGTATGGTAAAACCATCTTCCCTAAAACCATGAGTCTACAAAACCATTGACCCCACATTTAATTATTGATACTAAGTTTTCTCAATAATTAAATAATTATAAATAAATAAATAATGTAATTACTCTATGTGTCCCACACACATAAAATAATTAACCCAATGTTACATACAACTTTTACAAGTGGCACCAAATAAATATTTAATGTGGATAAACACATCACATGATGCACCACATATAAATATTTATTTTGCATAATAAAATAATACCAATATTATGCAAGGTGTACAACACACCTACTTCAACATAAATAAGAAATTCTTAAGCATAAAAGACGGAGAATCGTATGGGGAAAGGAAATAAGTGCTACATTCTAAAAGACATGAGATAAAACTCACACTTGGCTTTAATGATAATAAGGAATAGTAGTTGGACATAAGTTGGTAAAGATGGGCAACATAATTGTTTGTATACAAAGTTGTAAATTATGAATAAAAATTCAATACCTTTAGTTATAGATTACAACCCATTTGTCATCCTTCCTCACAATGATAATTTTGAATCCATTGAATATAAAAGTGGGCCCATAAGATTAGATTTTATTTAAATTGGATTATGATGAAGATCAAGAATGAATTTTTATCTGCTATGTTATAATAGTAAACCTAAGGGGATGTCGTATTTTGTTACCTTCATTTTTAACATGCATTATTAGTGCACTAATTGCAAATAATTCTTGATTAACTTAAAAAATTTAAAACAAAAACTCATAACATAAATAAATTTACTTAATCTTTTAATTGGCAATCCTCTAGTTAGGGAAGAATTGGATCTTCTACATAGAAACCTTCTTGCAACTTGAAGGTTTCCCTATAATTTTGTGTAAAAAGAAAAAAAATCCAATTCAAAATAGAAAAGAGCATGTTTTGGAAAATTAAATGGATTTCCTATAACTCAACTTTCAAAAAACAAACTAACTTGCTTAGTTTTTTATTGTTTTAATAATTCCCTTTTAATTTTTTTTGGAGAGAACATGTGCATTATATATATATATATATATATATATATATATATATATATATATATATATATATATATATATATATATATATATATATAGCTTATTTAAAATTTTAATTTAATTTTTCAAATAGGAGAAGTTTGTGGCGTGGAAAAACCTTATGAAATCCCACAATATATAAGCATAAAACTCTTGTTATGTACATTCCTTCAAATGATCCTATAGACACTTGAAAATGACCATGCACTTACCTTCATTTTCGACACACTTCTAACATCACTACACATCTTAACATGTCTTCTAAATTAATTAAATAATTTTAATTATTTGATTAATTTATCCTTAATTAACCTTTTCTCCATTTATTCACTTTTCTTCCAAAAAAATAAATATATTTTATTTTATTTTATTTACTATTCCATTTCTTAACAAATTCTTCTTTATAAATTAATTAAATAATTCCATTATTTAATCTATTTATCTATCCTCAACCACTTTCCCCCTTCAATTAAATGAGTGATCCAAAATTAAATCACCTTTTAATCTTAGCCATCCAGATCACATTATACGTCTTTTAATCTTAGCCATCCATTCATCATTCAAACCTCTATAAAATGAGTCTCTCACATCATTATCACAACACATCTTTCATATGCAAGTATATGCTATCGCTTTTATCATTGTCTTCATTATAGCCCTTTCATACCTAGATTATGTTGGTTTTTGTAGGTAGTCCACAATACATAGTTTATCTATAGAACAAAACTAGTAGAACTAGGGTGCACTCTACTCTGTTCTATTGAAGTGTGAGGACTTGGTTTGAGGTGAAGGTTTTGAGTATATTTACATTATCTTCATTGTGTTCCTTGATTCAATTTTTTGCATACATTTTTGGCACATCTGGTGGGACCCACGTCCCTTTAATCATCTTTTTTAGAGGAAATTCCACCATTTTTTGTTGCAGGTACAGATACGCTTATATCTTGTGCTTCCATGTTTATGATCCTTATCATGCTTATATCTTATTATTACATGTTATGATCCTCGTCATGCTCATATATTTTACATCTTATTGGTGCTTATATGATCCTTATCTCAATTTTATGGCTATCATTATTTTCTTTCATTGGGAGGAAATCTTGTCTTTCCCATGCGACATATACTTTCATGATTACATCTTATAAATGTTATTACATGCTTATTACTTGATGAATCTTTTACCATGTTTACATGCTTTTATCATGATTATATTTTTCTTCTTTCCTCCTCGATCCCTTGCATCATTTGTATGCAACCAATTGGAGGGGCATATGTGTCTCTAACATTCCTTTTATGAGGCATGTTTTGTAGTAACAAACTCATAGTCATTCCTCATTGAAGAAAGAATTACCAAACTATTTGAATTGTTGGAATCACCTACTTGATTGGATCCCTACCACTTCTTTGCTTAGTTAAAGATCTATTACTTTTTTCTTATATGAAATATCTTACCCTTCTCCTCTTTACTTTTATTTTTTGAAGACTATTTTTCAAGTAAGTTGTCAAATGCCTATTTTAAATGTGTGGTGGATGCTACTCATTACATGTATTTTTTATTTGCGGTATTTTAATGTAGCACTTATTGCAAGGAGAACTCATGAGTGGTGGTCATATTCTTTGAACATATCAGTATCCTTTAAGTGTTTGAAAAATATTTAATTTTTATGTTGACTACTTATTTTACTTTGACTTGTATCTTGAAAGTAGTTTACATGTGTATCAAAGTGGAGGCAAAATGTAATGGTGGAAATTGCATACTTGTGCCCTTTTCCTTTATGTTTTGGTCCCACTTTGATTAGAGTTTCTTTTATGCAATAACAAGTCTATAAGTGGCATATTATTACATGAAAATTGGCTCATACAATCACCCTATCCAAATCAATTCATCACTCATCCACATATATTGATTTCAATCCCTAGATCTCACATTCACCACCTTGGACAAAATCCATAGGTATGGAATTAACCTAGATCATTTTTGCAATCATGGATGTAAACCTCAAACTTTTAAAATTCAAAATTCAAATTTAAACCTTGTCTTCATTTTCACTAGCCATGACAAGATGACCTACCACACATTTATGTTGATTTGTATGTTGTGTTGTTATATTTAAAGATATTCATCATTCATTTAGGGATAATCAAAGAGAGTCTAGAAGATATAGGGATAATAAAAGACTATTTATATGAGAGCATTGTAGTAGCATTATTAGGGCATAAATCAACATGCATCATCCTAGGTGCATTGCATGTTTGCTTGTTGTCTTTGATCATTATTCCAAAGCCATTGAAGTGGTCCTCCTTGGGGCTTGATTGAGGAGAAAATAACCCTCACTTAGAAAGTTTCCAAATGGTGTTTGTAAACACCACCCCTCATATTTAGATCACAAATACAGAGGCATGTGTGTTTCATCAAATCTAAGTTAGTTCATTCATATAGGTACATGTTTAGGTTCACACAATAGTTCACTTTTGTAGGTGTGGATCTAAATCACAACATGGCATAGTCAGTTTGTAGATTTCAAGATAGTCATTTGATCAAACCCTAGGATTTTAGCAGTGACGAATTGACTCTCGACATCTTTAGAATCATTTTCCTATCTCCAAAATCTAGCTAAGTATTGTATTTAACATTTAAATTTTGTATTTAATTTAAACATTAGTTCCAACTCTTAAATCTAGGTTGATTATTTGTATTATGGATTTATTTATTTAATAAACCTAGATTTATGAGCTAGGACTAGAATAACAAATGAATTAATTTTATAGAAATTAAATAAATTAAATGTGATACTTAGCTTGAATATTGAATGGTAGAATGTGATGCAAATGGTGTTAGGAATTGATTCACCAAGGTGATGGAATTTTAGGGTTTGATCAGAAAAATACATTAGAATCTACAAATTCATTGTGCTTTATTTTGGTTTAGATCCATGCTTGTGGAAGTGAACTAGTGTTCCTATCTAAACCTTCACCTACATAATTGAATTGGTTGAAACCTAATGATTGGGATTTCCTTGCCTCTATGTATGTGATCTAAATCGAGGCTAGTGGTGTTTACAAACACCATTTGGGAACTTGCTAAGTGAGTTCATTCTCTCCTTATTCAAGCCCCTAGGAGGACCGATTCAACAATTTTGCAACAAGAATAGAAGAAAACAAGCAAGTGTATAAGGGTGCCTAAGATGATGTATGCTCCAATAAATTTGCTTTGATGATCTCATTTGAATGTTCTTTGATTATTCTATCATCTTTTAGGTTCCTAGCATGATTTTAGATGAATGAGTGAATATCTTTAAATACAACAACATAACACACAAATCAACATAAACATGTACCAATTTGGCTCATGATGGCTAGTGAAAATGTCAACAATGTTTAAATTTGAAATTTGAATTTGTTAAGTTTGAGGTTTAGATCCATGACCCAAGGGCAATAAATTATAATTATCACCTTGTGCAACTACTTCTCCATATGTGGTACATGTGATATTTTAATACTTTCTCCCATCATTTAGACATGCGTTAGTGAGATGACAATGCACCTAAATAATAATGTTGGTGGCCTCACTCACCACATAGTAAGTCTCAATTTTATTTTCTCACATCTATTAGTTTAATTTTTGAGGGGATAAAGTACATTCATAGTGTGAGGATAATGATAAAATAGTAGTAGCTATCATACTCAATTTTAAATATAAATGAGAGGGTTAAAAGTTATTTAGCTTTGTTTGTTAATTTTATGTGGTTGATGATTGATATTTTAATGTAAAATATACTTGATGATAGAATCTTGAATCTTTTATTTAATCAACACTACTCTAATTGTCATAGACCTACTCAATACTTCTATTCTACACTAGGAAGAGTTTGTGCCTACAGATATGTTTGGGGACACTTTGTCATCGTACAACTTAGTCCTATTATCCTATTATTTTTTTAAAATTTTATTGCCTATCTAAACATGTGTTTAAAAATGTGGTGGTGTTTAAATCACCTTTACGGGTCTATTATAGATAGAGAAGTAAGACCATTCAACTTCCCTAATAATGATTATGCCTTATGGCCAATGTACAAAGATCAAAAACTTCCTAATCAAAGCTACAAATGCTAATGCAACTATGACTAAGATGCAAAAGCAAAGTACACAATTTAAGACCTTTCAATATGATATGTTAGTGAGAAGATTTTATTCTCAACTAATGACCTATGATTTCCCTTAAATACAAGATCCTAGATGCTTAAATCAAAGTGTTTTAGTGCACAAATCAACATGTAACATTCATATTTTCTGGAAATGTTGGCTTAGAAGTAAGAAAAAATAATTTGAATTGAGAGAACTAGGACACCCCTCTATACTTGTGTGTGCTTTGGGATATTTTAGCAAACCCCCCTCTTAACCTATCCTTAAATTTTTTAAAACACATTAATCAACAATTCTTTAGTTCCACATGTTTGTATTACTCTATTTCTCTTTGATTGTTACAATTTGCTCATGTAAATTAATAACCCACAATTTTAATAAATACTTCAAAGAGTGACATGGTTTAGTTGATTTTTCATGAAGAGGGTTTAGCCATATAGTTGATTTTTTAATCGTTGAAATAGGCAATGAGGGTGTCGTATCCCTATATAAAAACAAGTTTATGAAAATATTATAAAATTCCAACCTTCACCATGATAGGCTATTATGTTTGTCGGTTTATAAAAAAATTGCTACATATATACCTACAACTAATTGCAGAGAGAAGACAAAAAAATCCATATCAACCAGATGCAAAGTATTACAAAAATTTTCACTATGACATATACATAAACCTAATATATTTGACTCCTAGTCATGAACCTACAAATTGGTTCCTCCATCACTTGTGTCATCATCTTCATTGTTGTTTGAGCAATTCACTTCCAAGGTGAAAGATCAATCTACCTTTATCGTGGCCAGGGCTTAAATTTGACAGTCCACCTTGTCTGTCAAGAAATTTTTTTCCTATAGTTTAGTGTTCATTATTGCCTGTCACATGACAATTATTTTTTTAAAATGCAAGTCAAATTTTGTATATCACATATTAATAATTTAATATCACTATTTCCATTTTTTTCTATTTCACTATTGTCGATGTAAAGCAAAAGTCTAGAAAGCTGTATTGAAAAAGCCTAGAATAAATAAAATATTTTATAAAAAAACAAATCTAAGGATTTTTTTTTAAAATAATAGAAGTTCCTATTAAAAAATATAAAAATAAAAGGAATATATATATATATATATATATAAAGCTTAGATAGTTGTGCTGAAAAAATCTAGAAATTTGGAATTTTTTTGAATGAATATATAATTATATTCATTAAAAAATAAATCTAAAAATTTGGGAAATTCTTAAATAATAGAAGTTCCTATTAAAACATTTAAAAATAAAAGGAAAAAACTAGAAATTTAGAATGAATATATAATTATATTCATAAAAAACAATTCTAAAAATTTGGGAATTTTTTAGAAGTTCCTATTAAAAATTTAAAAAGAAAAAGAAAATATATATATTATATAATTTAGAATGAATATTAAAAAACAAATAATAACTCCTATTAAAAAAATTAAAAGTAAAAGGTATATACATATACATATACAGATATATACATATATAGATATATACATGCATACAGTCATATTTTCATATTAATTGTTTTTTTTACAGTTTTTAAAATAAATTACATGTATATCAATACAGTCAAATATTTATTTTCATTGTATTTTACAGTTAAAATCTTCAAATACAACTATACAACTATCAAATTTAAGCCCTGATCATGGTTAAAACACTAGAGAAGACCTTAAGGAATTTTATACACCATTTCACTCGATGCCTTTTATTCTGCCACTCATGGATTGAGATGTTAAAATGAAAGTCCTCCTCCATGAAAAATACCATGTTAGCCATCCTATTTGTCGCCACATTTGCTTCACAAAGAATGTGGTTTAACTTAAATTCATCAAACATGTTTAATAATTTCAGGTAGTATACTAACATGTTATTAGCTTCTAATTTGAGGTTTGTTTGCATTGAACAACATTGATGGTTATCAAAGAATCTCCCTCGATATGAATTCTATGAATCCTAAGGTTTTGGCATATTTGTAGCCCCATGATAATAGCTTGGAATTATACTTCGTTAGTGTGGTAATCCATTCGACTACTCAGATTACCCTTGAATGTTCCATCGAAGTTTAGCTTCATCCATCTTTGGTCTGGAGGGATCCATCTCACATCTGCCCTACTATTGGTGTTCAGATGAACTCACAAAATCCCTTGAACAAGGGAGCCATGCAATTGAATTTTAATTGACAAGAGTTGCATATAAAAAGAGTTCCAAGTTTAAATTTTTGTAATGTGCATTTGGGACAGGTTCCATCCCATATAGAATTAACAAAATAAATTCCATTATCATGGATTCAAAGCTAAGTGAATAAACATTTTACCCACCCATGAAAATGAAGAGGATTTGTGTTTTATATAGGTTAAACTTTAAGCTTAGAAAAGTTATTTTTTTAATTAAACATCTAAAAAGAGTCCCATGTTTTAATTTTTCTAAGATGCATTTGGGGATGAGTTCCATCCCATATAGAATCAACAAAATAAATTATATTATCATGAATTCAAAGGTAAGTGAATAAAGATTTTACTTACCCATGAAAATGCAAAGGGTTTGTATTTTTTATAAGTTAAGCTTCAAAGCTTAGAAAAGTTATTTTTTTAATTAAACATGAGAAAGGACCATGCAATTTATTTATATGCTTCTCACAAAGTGAGATATTATAGTTATTCTTTGTCGAATTTAATCTTATTTATCTTTGGATAATTTTTAATATATTAAAAAAAGGAATGATATTTTTAACATTGTCTAAAAACTTGGACTTCATAAAATTTTTGTTTACTTGTTTAAAAGTTGTTTTTGGCAATTATTTGGATAGGAGTTTAGATTAACATTAAAATATCTAACTTTTCTTTGGTTGTCCCAATATAAATTTATGAATTAATTTAATATTGTGAATATAATTTTAAATAAATTTAATAATATTATATAATAAATGTTATAAAAAAGGAATTTCATTTTTATTCATCAAATTATCGATTTTATATATTATTTTTATTATTTTTTCAAAAATATATGTTCATTTACTCATTTGTTAAATATCTCATGTAAATTTATTCTTATGATTTTAGAATCGGTTATACTTCTATATTATTATAATTTTAAATTTTTCATTTAAAAAAAATATATATATTTTATTTTTATTTTGTAATTTAGCTTTTCTTAGTTAAGGAGGGTTGTATTTATTTTGATAAGTTAATTATGGATTCTTTAAGAACTCGTTCTCAAAGATTTAAAAAAGATTACAAACATGCCTAAAAAGCTAAGAAATCTAACAAGGAGAACAAAGAAACAACTTCAAACATAAAAATTGTTGTTAAGTTAGGAGATAACAAATGTTGCAACACAATATCAAGAGGAAGGCCTGTGAATAGAGCCCTCTTAGTCCTTTGCTTCAATCTTTATCTAGGCTCCTAAAATGTAAAATGGATGACTCATGAGACTAGTCTCTTTGAGATACATGATAAGGTAAATAATATAGATATCTCCAAGCTACCATTATGAAAGATAACATGTAGGTTATCAATATACAATGTTTAATCCCAATAGTAAAGTGTCAAATCAATGTGTTTTTCTCTAGTAGAGGAAATAGATGATTGCTACCACCTTGCCCTTCTAAGTGAGACAAATTTGCCTCCTCTTCTTCCATATCCTAAAAAATTGAGTCTTAAGAACTCTTGAAGAAGAAGAAAAATTTCATTCATAGAAAAAATACATCCAAGAATCCAATCTCTAGTTGTTGTATCAAAACCATGATCTCCAATATTTATGATGAAAACCTTTGCAATGGACTCCCATGTGCATAACAACATTGAATTACTAAGAACCTCAATTCCCAAAATTTCTTCGATGAATCTAAGTGATATCAAATATTAAATATTAAATGCCCACCTTAGATTATAGTATAAAACCATGCTACTAAAAAGTGTGTATCTATTTGACAATGTCTCTACAAGTACATTGGTAAAACTAGTGCTTTACAAAAGTGATGGAGATAGAAAAACATGTAGACAAATTGAAAGGAAATTTGACTTGAGAGAAGAAATAAGACAGTATACATGATGATATGACACATAGGAAAATGATTATGGAGGTAGGATTGGTGACACTAAAATAACAAAATAATCATTGTGAAAAAAGGTGCAATATATAAAGGGGAGGTAATCAAAAGTTGGGTTGAGCATGTAATATGGAGGAAGGATAGTCTACCTTTAAAAGAGACCCTATATCCCACACATACTATTCTTTGCAGAAAAGAGAGATTGAGAAATCCCTGCATTCATAAGGCTATTACTACCTAATTACTTTCCCTATAACAATGATTAAAAGTGACATTTTTAAAATTCCTACTAGCTATCTAGATTTCCTCTAAGATGTTGTTAAGCTTCCAATCTTTTAGAGATTTACTTTTTCACACCTTAATCATTATCTAAGAACCAACCTTCACTTCCAAAAACCTACATCCCATTGAGACATCCAATTACATATTAATGCCAAGGCTTCACCTTCATTATCTATCTTTGAACCAAAAAAATCCACGCCTAACGCACAAACCTTGGGAGGGTCATGCCACAACACCAACACCTATGGGACTTAGATTTCCTTTCCATACACCATCGAATTTTAGTTTGAGGAAACCATTAGGAGGAGGTCTCCATATATCCTTACTTTTGTTATTCTCAATTATTAACAAGGGTGGGGGGTAGGGGTTAGGGAGGCTTATATTATTGTAAAAGGAAGGTACACTTCCCTTAAGCTTAGTCTAGGTGAATATAATAAAATGCATATAAAAAAACATAATTAACCTAGACTAAATAGTGATTCTATCTAAGACTAATAATTTAATAATTTGCACAAATATAAATAGAATTAATGGTACTTAATTATATGACCAAATATTGCACTAAATTTGATGTAGATATAAATTTAACATGCCTTGGGATCTAAAATAGCTAATCATAGTTTGGTATTCACCTCAAAATTAAAATTTTATGTTTTCTTTGTGCAAGTATGAGTCGAGGGATTAGGGACAAGTACAAAACTATAGGTTTGTCATGTACCTACAAAATTGTATTGTAAAATTTGCAAACTTTTGTTCTTTACTTCACCTAATGTACTTGTTACTAAATTATGTTCACACCTAATTTAGCAAGGCCTAAATATCAGTTGTTTAGAGGGGGTACAATTTTTTTTTGCTTATGCAGGATCATCCAGTCAATGTAATGTCTGATGTCTTGACAGAAGACAAGTGCAAAATCACTTATCAAAATCATGTAACAGCTCAAGCTGAGCTGTTAAATCATCCTGGTAAGGGAATCATCTACAGTCAAGAAAACAGACATTCAAAGAATGAAGAGAATTGATGGATTTCATGTTTCAGTTGCTGATTATTCATTATGTTTCAGTGCAAGTAAAAGAGGTATTTATAAACTGTCAAATTATACATCATGTTTTATACATATGTTTCAAAGAAAGATCAGTTGTTTTATGCTATGTATTTGATTCAGAAAGTGAAATATACATAAGACATTGCATAGAATAAAATAGTTGATTGCATTCAAAAGAATGTATAAAAGTGTCCCACACAAGCCATGGGAGTAACTGAAGTATGCAACATAAAAGTAAATTTTACTCTTGAAGAACAAGAAATACATAGGAAAAGAGGAGGGACCTGTCATTTCCTGTGAATGATGAATCCCAAGGTTGAGTTGGTCTCCATCTCCCTCCATCTGTCGAGCTCCAGAACACCTGCAAAAAAGTTTTGTTAGAAGCTTTGGGTACCAAATCTTTTCTTACACAATCAGAACTTCAAAAAGTACAACACACTTTTATGTAGCAGCAATAATCAGTAATCATATCAGCATAAGAGGAGATAGTTGAATAAATATATTCAAGTGCCATAATCAGAGAAAAGGACAAAATCAAGAGGGAAAAGCATCATGAGCATTGTAATCCAAATTATGTTTTTATGTTCTAACTTGTTTGTTCACTATGCAGGTATAGAAGAACCTTCAAGAAAATTACTTTAAAACAATAGAGAATCGAGGGTTTTGCCTCAAACCCTAACCACCATGGCAGCGTAGGTAGAGTTCTCCATAAAAAAGATCAAAGTGCAAATGATATTTTTTAGGGTTGTTTCTCCTTTTTGGTTGAATGACTTAGTTTGAGATATTTGTTTTTTTACTGTTGTTTTTGGATATAATTGTTATCCAAAATTATGCCTAAGGTCAACACTTCAAGTGTTTGAACCTAATGATGCCAAGGAGCCCGTGAAGGGCCTTTTTTAAAATCAAATGATGCCTTATGTTGAAAGTTCTTTTGACCTTAGGAATGTGATCAATTATCACATGTTCATGCATGGAGAATCAATAATGTTGAGGTAAGGTGCATGGAGATGGAGGTCAAAGGGAGTTATAAGGTGATGATATTAATTTTGACTTCTCCTTTTTAAGCCTTTTTATGACTAGGTTGAAGATTACAATATTGATTTTATTTCTTGCCTTAGTCTATTATTGGCAATTTTTTGAGATTGCATTATCACATAGATGCATGAAGATGAATTGGGAGACATAAGAGTTGTTTTGATTGTCACATATCATATCTCATACAGAATCATGGGTCTTATTGCTTGCATGCGAGAGGACCTTCAAGTCAAGAGGGAGTCAAAGAGAGTGTTATTCTTTTGCATGAGTTAGAAAACAATAAACAAATGTAAATAAATAATAAAGTAATTGTTGTTATATGGAACCTAATCAGACTCAGAGGTTAAATTTACCCCACTTTTATCGGCGTGGTTTCCCCCCAAATTCTTACGAGGTCAAGGGGCAACGCCCCCAAGACGGGGTTAAGGGGCAGCACCCTTGGCACACTCCCTATCACGATATAGGTTGGGGTTGAGGGGCAGCACCCTCACGGGGGCTCAGGGGCAATGCCCCTGAAACCTCACACAGTTTTTTATTATTTTATTAAGGCATCGGGAGTTATTTTTTCATTGGCTAACATAAAAAAACCCTATTTTGGAACCAACAAAAGTCATGAGAAAAATGGCTAAGGGTTAGGGTTTCCGTTGATGTATTATAGCATTTTGCAGCAGTATTGAGTTGCAAGGATTGCTGGTTTTAATCGGTTTGATTTATTGGATAATAATATTGGACTCTCTATTTGGTGGATGTAGCCCAAGTTTGGGTGAACCACGTTAAAACTTGTCTCTCGCCATTATTATTTCTATGTATTTCCATTCCTCTGTTTAATCTTTATTTGCATTTAATTGATATCTTCTGCTGGCTACCCCTAACAAGTGGTATCAGAGCGGGTTGTGTTCGATTATCATCTGCAAGAAGGTCTCATGGTTGAGTGGGAGCAATGGCGGACGAGGGTAAATTGAAGGTCGATAAATTCAATGGGTAGAACTATCAGTTATGGAAGATGCAGATGGAGGATTATCTCTATCAGAAGGATTTATGGAGGCCGTTGGAAGGAGTATCCAAGAAACTGGTAGGAATGACATATGAGGATTGGGAACTTTTGGACAGAAAGGCATTGGGAACCATTCGGTTGTGCCTGGCACCATCTGTGGCATTCAATATAACAGAAGTGAAGACAACAAGTGAACTGATGAAAGCTTTGGCTAAATTGTATGAAAAACCCTCAGCCTCAAATAAGGCATTTCTCATGAAGCGTTTGTTTAATCTGAAAATGATTGAAGGTGGATGTGTGTCAGATCATTTAAATGAGTTTAATATGATTACCAGTCAGTTAACTTCTGTAAAAGTGAAATTTGATGAAGAGGTGAGGGCTCTCTTGGTTTTATGTTCTTTGCCAGAAAGCTGGAATAACTTGGTAATGGTTGTAAGTAACTCTATCTCTGGTTCAAACACTTTGAAATTTGATGATGTTGTTGGTGTTATCCTTAGTGAGGAAATGCAATGGAAAGCTCAGGAGGGTCCACATCAAGTAGTGTTTTGAATGCAGAAAGCAGGGGCAGATCAAAGGAGAGAGGAAAAGGTTCTGGAGGTCATGGGAAGTCATGAGGAAAATCAAAGGATAAGAGATCCCAATCTAGAGGACAGAAGGACTCCTAGTACTGTGGGAAACCAGGTCATCTGAAGAAAGATTGCTGGTCTCGGAAGAATAGAGGAGACAAACAAGAAGGAAATAAGGAGGCAAATGTGGTAAGTAATAAATATGAAGATGATGCTTTGATTCTTTCCCTAGATAATGCTGATGATTCATGGGTTTTAGATTCAGGAGCCTCATTTCATGCTATGCCCCATAGAAGTTATTTTCTTGATTATGTCCAAGGGGATTTTGGGCTGGTTTATTTGGGAGATAACGAACCCTGTCAAATTGTTGGAAAGGGAAGAATTAAGATTAAGTTGCAGAATGGGAATCATTGGCTACTGCAAGAGGTAAGGCACGTTCCAAGGCTCAGTAGGAATTTAATTTCAACAAGGTACCTAGCTAAAGAAGGTTGCATTATTACATTTACTGATAAAAATTGGAAGGTTTCAAAAGGTGCCTTAATAGTAGCAAAAGGTGTGAAAGTAGGCACCTTATATCTTTGTACAGGTCATATTGTTCCTTCTACTTTAGCTGTTGCAGAGAAAAAGCAGGGTCAAGGGGCAGCGCCCCCGAAACTTCACACAGTTTTTTATTATTTTATTAAGGCGTCAGGAGTTATTTTTTCATTGGCCGACATAAAACAAACCCTATTTTGTAACGGTTTTTTATTATTTTATTAAGGCGTTGGGAGTTATTTTTTCATTAGCCAACATAAAAAACCCTATTTTGTAACTGACAAAAGTCATGATAAAAATGGCTAAGGGTTAGGGTTTTCATTGATGTATTGTAGCATTTTACAACGGTATTGAGTTGCAAGGATTGCTAGTTGTAATCAGTTTGATTTACTAGATAATAATATTAGACTCTCTATTTGGTGGGTATAGCCCGAGTATGGGTGAACCATGTTAAAACTTGTCTCTCGCTATTATTATTTCTGTGTATTTCCATTCCTCTATTTAATCTTTATTTGTATTTAATTGATATCTTCTGCCGGCTAACCCTAACAGTAATGAACTATAAATTATTTTATTATTTATCATAGAAATGCAAAGATAGTGAAAATAGACAAATCTATAATAAATAATAAAGTAAATCATCTTGAATACTTTATTATTTTTTCACTTTGTTTCCTCATCCCAAAGTCATGTAAAATCAGGAGATGGAATTAACTGAGCTATTTTGAGAGCTCTTGCATGATTTTTGGTCAAACTAGAAAGAGTTTGGTCCACCACTTGGTCAAACTGATAGAGAGGAGTAGTTTGGAGCTATTTTAGCTCAAATTGGATTAGTTATAGCCCTTCTTTTTAGGGATTTTCATGCTTGCTCATGGATCAGTTTTGGAGGGATTATTTTTAGAGGCAGATGACTGCAGTTGACCTTTCTAGGTCTCTTTGAGAGTAGATTATATATTGTGAGAAAAACTTATGTTTTTCAGTTCTTGCCTTTTGCTCTCTTACACATTGCAGAGAGAAAGAGTGTTTGTAACTCAATTTTGTAGATTAATACATTACAGTAGGTTACAGGTTCTATTCTTTGTCATTTTTATGCAAGTGTTCCTTTGTTTTTCAGTAGAATCAAGTGTCTACCTTCTCATTTGTGTTGTCTTTATGAATGATTTGATGAGATTTTATTGTGTTTAATATCAGAACCTTTAAAATCATTGTCTCATATGTACTTGCATGTATTGAATAGCAGTAAAAATCATACATCTTAGGTTGTGCAATTGGAATAATTTTTCTTTCATGCTATGAGAACCCTATTTTCCTCCAAGAAGAAAGTTATTTTCAGCCTCCCTTAGAAACATTTTTGTGATCATATTGCCAAAGTGAATTGTGTGGATAGATTTTCTAAGATTTATTGTGAGTTAGAGTTGCAGTTTTCTATCAAATTAGGTGCATCACCACCCATTTGCTTTTAGTTTTGTCCTTTCATTTTTCATTCTTTCTATCCTTTTTCTTGCCAAGTCATTAACCTATTAGGACATTATAAGGGAACCAGCCCATAATCTGGAGGTTCAAACTCACTATAGGTCACCCAAAGCTTGAGTTTGATCCCATGTTACACAGGATTGCTGAGCTTCACAGCTATGCATAACGGGTGCAATCCTACACGATAACAATACTTCTATGTCTTCTATCTTTCCTGATATATGGGATCTAACAATAATCATAAATACCTTGTAGGTCTACCAATATGTCACAAGGGGACATGTTTGCTAGAAATGAAGGCAAACCACTACAATATGGAAATTTGAAATAAATTGCAAATATAATATTTATTAGATGTAGAATGACATCGAAGATATAAACTAGTAAAATCACCAACAAGAATAAATTAACACATAACATAGAGATTATGTGTAGAAACCCTTATGGGAAAAAACTCCACCAAAAAAGAGGACAAGTTTGTATTATCTTCAAAAGAGATTACAATACAATCACTTCATTCTTTCATGCATCCAATTTGATTGCACCTATGTACCTATAAAACATTCAACTCATATTCTACACTTCTCAAGCTTATGTTAAATAGAAATGCAAGCTTACAGAAGAAGCTTCTCAAATATGGCACCCAAACTTGGGAATTTTCAATGCCCTATCTTGGAAATCCCACAATCAGGCTATTATTATCCTCTTACAAATTTCATAAACCATCTTACTAAATATTGTTCCCAAGATAGATAAAATCCCACGCCCACCTCTAGGAAATTCAACAACAGGCTAAAAATAGCCTCTTACACCTTACAAGTTGTCATAAGATGCTTTGTCATAATGGTCTAATTATAGTTGATTCCTTACAACATGTAAGGCACTATTATGAGATGCTTTTACACCCATCATAAGCCATTAATAAACTTGGACGCTCCACATTTACCTATTTACTATCCTGAGATAAAATAACATAAATTATCGTCACTATAATTAAATAATTACTGCAGTCATTGGAACCTTCGTCTCTTATGGAATGCATTTACAAAATAATGTTAGGAGTAATTAAATATATTGGATTGACAAGGTTAATGGCACATTAATCCTAAAATTCTCCCACTTGACATCATAAATTGTAAATACATCCATTAGAAAACATAAATCAACTAAGTACAAGAAACAAGGCCCATGGCCTCCTTGCACCAAGTAACATTTTCTATGCTCACAGGTTTGGTAAGATAATATCCAACATACTCTTGAGTGTCAACCTTCTTAAACACAATATGTCCATTTACAACCATTTCTCAAACAAAGTGATACTAAACATCCACATGCTTAGTCCAAACATGATACATATGATTCTTAGCTAAACAAATAACACTATGGCCATCACAACCAATCTGAATTGTCTTGCAATCAAAACCAATACATGTACACAACCTTTGTAACTAAACTACCTCCTTAAATACATGGGTAGCAGCCATATATTCTACTTCGGTAGTGGATAAATCAACCATGGGTTGCCTCTTACTCATCCAACTCACAACTCCTCCAAACAGAGTAAATACATACCCACTAGTGGACCTTCGACTATCCAAGTCACTTACCCAATCTACATCAACAAAACCATATATGTACAATGTCTTATCCTCACTGTTAGTACTAGAATAAACTAAAAAACAATCAAAAGTACCACACAAATATCTTAAACGCCCTCTTCACATAATTCTAATGCTCTCTATTGGGGTTAGACATAAACTTGCTTAATACTCCCATTGCTTGGGAAATATCTAGCCTAGTGCAAACCATTATGTACATCAAACTTCCTATTGCACTAGCATATGGCACATTAGACTATCCTCAAAATCATCTTCACACTTGGGACACATATCTAATTTAAGCTGAGTGCCAACTGGTAAAGGAACTCTAACTAGTTTATGGTCCAACATATTAAATCTATGCAAAATAGTATTCACATACTTTACGACAACAAAAGTTTTTTGCTACCTTGATCTATCTTGATTTCTATTCCCAATATGTACCTTGCTACCCCCATATCCTTCATCTCAAATGCACTTAAAAGTTGAGTTTCCAGCTCACTAATCATACTCTTGGTATTATTGAAAAACAACATATCATCCACATACAAGGCAAAAATCAGTATGATCATCAATACATCTAATGTAAATACAATGATCCTCTTCACTTCTTACAAAACCTAATTGCAACATTAAATAATCAAAATTTTGATACCACATCTAGGGTGATTGTTTCAAACCATAAAGAGACCATTTTAATATGCAAAGTAAATGTTCTTTTCCTTTTATCTCAAAACCTTTAGGTTGTTACATATAAATTTCTTCTTCTAGATCTTTGTGCAAAAATGTAGTCTTAACATCCATTTACTCAATTTCAAAATCACAAGCAACATCTATGGATAAAATAAATCTAATAGAAGATAATTTAGCAACAAGGAAGAATATTTCACCAAAATTAACTTCTTCTCCCTAGGAGTAGCCCTTGGTTACCAGTCTAACCTTGTACTTTTCAAATGAACTATCTGCTCCAAATTTCTTCTTGTAGATCCACTTACATCTAATGGCCTTCCTTCCTTTGGGAAAATGAACAAGATCCTAGGTATCACAAGAGTCTAAAGCCATCATCTCCTCTTGCATGGCTAGTTGCCAATACTTTCTATCATCTATAAGAATAGCTTCCCTATAGGATCTAGGTTCATTGTCAATATTTAATAAAGAAAATAAATAACATATGTTTGGTGGGCTATACCTATCAACTAGATTTTGTTGTCTTGTGGATCTTCTCAAGGGTAGAGTAAGGGATTCTTCCTCTTATTCTTCTATATGATCAACCTCTTATGTAATCTCAGAGTCATCCTACTCATAACTCCCACTTGAACCCTCTTCTTCCTCCCATCACTGAAACATAATTGTACCTTGCCCCATTCAACTATTGGATATGAATAGTTGTCCCCAAGGCAGACATCACCTCCATCATATTCTTCATATGTGAAAAACACTCCTTATGAGGAGTCATATGATATGAGCATCCTGAGTCAACCAACCAATGTTTGTTAGAAACAATATTACATACAGAAAGTAAGACTTCATCACCTATTTCCAATGACTTTTCTATAGAGGAATCCTACTGTTTCTTTTTATTTTTGTATTCCTTCTTAACATGTCCCCTCTTTCCGCAATTCCAAGAATTTACTCTATTATTTTTACCAAGAGTCTTAGATTTGCACTTAGACTTGTCTTTAGGCCCCTTTTGAGTTCTCCTTTGGATCCACCTCTTTCCTTGGACCTTCCCTTAACATTAAGAGCATCCATTAGGCTATCCATAGCTTTATTTCTCACTTCTTGTGACAATGATGTTACAACAAGAGTATTCAGCATGGGATCTTCAAGATTAGTACTATAAGAAAGAATGAAATTCTCCCATGACTCAGGCAAACAACAAAGAAACATAATGCACTTATCGTCTTCCTCAATCTTAACATCAAAAGAGGCTAATTGATTCAAAATCAAATTTAAACTATAAATAAATGCTCAACAATCAAATCACCTTCCTTCATTTTTAGATAAAATAGTTTTCTTTTCAAATATGATTTATTTACCAGACTCTTAGCTTGGTATATCTCACCCAAACATTTCCATAAAGAATATGATGTGGACTCTTTGGTTCATTCAATAGAACTAAATTTGCAAGACAAAGTCAGAATGTCCCCCATGCTTTCTTGTCCATCTTATACCACTCATCTTGATCTATTTTATTGGGTTTCTTTTCCTTTGTCATAGCCAACCATTAATCCATCTCTTCAAGGAGATCCTCCATCTTTAGCTTCCACAACTCGTAGTTAGTTCCATTGAACTTCTCAATATTCAACTGAGATGTAGATGCAACCATGGATTCCACACACAAATTTGCAAAACAAATTTAACCAAAACACCCACTACATCACAGATAATCTCCACTCTTCCACCCAAAAAGCAAAGTTGGCTAGGCTCTAATACCAAATGTTAGAAATGAAGGCAAACCACTACAATATGGAAATCTGAAATAAATTGTAAATATGAAATTTATTTTGTAAAATTATAATGGAGATATAAACTAGTAAAATTAGCAAAAAGGAAGATCAACAACAACAAGAGATTAATACATAACATAGAGATTTATGTGAAGAAACCCTTGCAAGAAAAAATCCACTAGAAAAGAGGACAAGTTTGTATTATCTTCAAAAGAGATTACAATACAATCACTTCCTTCTTTTCCAAATGCTATCTGATTGCACCTGTGTACTTGTAAAACATTCAACTCATATCCTACACTTCTATTTAGCTTATATTAAATAGAAAGGCAAGCTTATAGAAGAAGTTTCTTAAACATGGTGCTGAAACTTGGGAATAATCAATGCCCTATCTTAGGAATTCCATAATCATGCTATTATTAGCCTCTTATAGATGTCAAAAAACCACCTTACAAAATATTGTGCCAATATAGACAAAATCCCATGCCCACCTCTAGGAAATTCAACAATAGGCTAAAAATAGCCTCTTACACGTTCTTACAAGTTGTCATAAGATGCTTTGTGATAATGGTCCAATTATAGTTGATTCCTTACAACATGTAAGGCACTAATATTAGTAGATGTTGTTAGACTTGTCATAAGCCATTAATAAACCTGGATGCCCCACATTTACTTGTTTACTATCTCGAGGTAAAATAACAAAAATTAACATCACCATAATTAAATAATTATTGCAGTCATTGGAACCTTCATCCCTTGTGGAATGCATTTACAAAATAATGTTAAGAGTAATTAAATATATTGGATTTACAAGGTTGATGGCACCTTAATGCTAACTATGTTCTTCTATGTTAGCTTGTAGAAATGTGTATGAATGATAAAAAAACAACCTTCAATCATGCATGTGCTCTAGGAATGCTTGTGTAAATTCAAATTTCTTTTAGTGCACCAATTGAAGTGTGTAATGCAGATGATTCCTTGATTCTTTGATATATCAAAATGAATGCATTGAATGTCTTTCAATATAAGGACATAACAACATATTATGCAAATTTATGTTTAATTAGCCCTAGACATGAAGGGTATAGGTGAGACCTGGGCCAAATTTTGATTGTAAATTTTAAATTTGGAAAGGACAAGTCTACAACCATGAACTTGTCCTAGATGAAAGGGGCCAATCAAAGTGGTAATATGTGCATGCATAGGTGTAGTAAATAATTAGATAGAGAAAATGTATAGGGATGTGTAAATATATGGATGGGGTAAGTGGTAGGAATATATGTATAATAGATAGGTATTTGGAATACGATCTAAGGGACTTGGATTTACACAAAATTATGATAATTGTCAATACATCTATGTATTAAAACACTCTCCTCAAAATGAACCCAAAAATAAATGGGAAATGGTATGGGTATGCAAATTTTTCCATTACATTTTCCCCCACTTTAAGGTTTGTGTGAATCCTAAAATGATCACGCATCTAAAAGTTTGTAGCAATCACAAGTGTTGGGACTTGGTTTGAAAATTTTCAAATCCATCCAAGTACTTGCCTATTTTACCTATATTTTTCCTTTTATTTTCCCCATTAAGTTCATTATGTGTTTGAGAAACTTAAAAAACCTCCAAAAAGACCTTCAAGTGCTTAAAAAACTTTTAAGTATAAGCCTTTTGGTAAGTTCACAAGTTTGCAAACTCACCAAAAGCCCGAAAGGCATTGTGTTTCAGCTTTTCAATAGGTTTGCAAACTAGCGAACTTGCTGAAAGGTTCGTGAGTTCTCAAAATTGCCAAAATGCTGAAAGGTCGAAGACAAAGCAAAAGTGGAAGAACAGTTTGTTGGAATACAATGGATCACTGAGAGGGGGGGTGAATTAGTGATCTAATAAAACTAGTTCATTCATTAACCTTGTAAAAACAATTACTAACATCAACATGCCAAAGACATCACAAAGATGAAACCATGACACGAGATTTAAAGTGGAAAACCCTAAATAGGGAAAAACCACTATCCAAACTCACCAAAATCTTTATTAGGTCTCACTGACCAAAATCTCACTGATTACATTCATGCCTTGTTGGCAAGGATCTCACTGATCACATCCTGATAGGAACACCAATCCCTACATCAAGAATATCAACTCTACTCAAACTAGGAGCACCAACTCCAAACACAAAACATGAAGATATACATAGTACTACTCTATTTACATTGATACCATAGGTTATAGATGAGTTCTATAACTCTCTTGCACAATCACCCTTCTGTGAAGATATTCAAAAACGGTACCATACTCTTCCTTTACTCATTATACAGAGAATGACTCTTTGACAATCCACTCAACACAAAGAATGTACTACTCTGACATCACTGATATCTAGGAATCATATACTCTGCATACAAGTTTTTTCACCTTTCATCTATCTCATTTCAATCTTTTCCTATCTTATGCAAAAGAAAGACATCTTATACAAATGATACCTTTCAAACAATCTTCGAAAGCATCAAGTTCACCATAGATCAAATATGAAAACAATTGCATCATCTGTTAACATACCTCTGCAATCAACACACTCTGTCATCATCATACTTTGCCACTATCATCACAATATGTCATCACTGCTCCTCATTTACTGCCCTGTTAGGTTCAACCCTTTCAATCTATGTATACCTATCAACATCTCTCTCTTCTTTTACTCTTACATTTTCATGAAAGATTCTGCACAAAAGGAGTTACTCTGTTAACATAATGACATCTTTATCACTCTGCAAACATAGTACTCTCTCATCCTATATGTTGAACATCTCCTTCCACCTTTTGTTTTATGACATTGAAAGTCATTTCTACCTTCTACACATTTTTCAATGACTAAAGACTATGTATTCTATTTTGTTCCTCACCATACAAGTAAGGTATGTTTCTGCATATCACTTACAATAAAATATCTCTTGATATCAAAACCCTAATCTCACCTTTTCTCATATAGAATAATACTTCATTGCACTACTAATATTTTCATTACAAAATAATACATCTTCTACATATACGCAATGTTATACTCTTCAAGGATACACCATTTTACTAGAACAACTACTTTTTCAATGAAAAAGAACTTAAATCCATCACTGACAAAAACAAATGAAATAAAACTATTGAAAAACTACTTCCCAACCAAAAGATAGGCATATAACTGTCAAATACATGTCTTCGAGGAATAACCATTATAGATTGAATTGAAACTATTGATAATCATGTGAACGTGCCATCGAGCAATTCAATGTCTACCGTTGATTTCACGACTCCCACCTTGACACAAAGGAATGCCAGGAGAGGCCGGTCTCGACTAGGTAAAGAGGTCGGTCACAAAATGAATGTGATCCCTTCAAGTTGTAACTTAAGTTACATTTGACCTGAGACAACCAATCACTTTCAAAACATAACAAAAGTGCACTTATCTAAAAACTTGCACTTTAAGCTTTGTGAGGACTTAAAGACCTTTTTAGGGTTTAAGACTTTAATCTTTTTAAAACCCTCATAAAAAAACTTTGACCAAATACATCTTCAACGAAGTGTAGAACACTGCCATTTGAACACATAGTTGCAAGGGACATAGAGTCAGTATCTTTGAAGATGAAACCAACAAAAGATTTGAGTTTAGAAAGAATGGAACATTAGGGTTTAGAACTAGGACTTCAAACAAAGACAAACCCTAAGTTCTTTCAAATTTTTATTGACTTAAAACATACTTATTTCATGAAATTTGTTTGTCATCATATCATTACTGATACACAATATAGAGAGAGATACTGTGGAAACTTTTTGATAATGACATAATGGTAAACATTGGCAAGGTATAAGCATTAGGGTATTAGGACTTGGAAGGCATTTAGAACTTCAGGACATCATTGCAACTGAGACTTTGTACTTCACCACATACCAAACTTGAATAAGCCATCAAGTAACATATCCTTAAAAGACACTACAAAGACATAGGAGCCACCCTTATGAGATATCAACTTTGAAACTAGCATGCAAAGATTTCACTATACCTTTCTATACCTTTGACATGAATGACAACAAAACACAACTCCTTTAATCACCTGACATCAATGACTGACAGTCCATAACAACAATGCTCTTTGACATCAATGACAAACCTAATTCCAACAAAATTTTAGCATTTTGTTAAGTTCACGAATTGGTGAACCTACTGAAAAGGTTCTTTGGTTTGTGAAAGGCCCGAAAGGTTGAAAGAGGAGAAAAGAAAGAATGTTTTGGAAAGTTTGTGAGTTTGCAAACTCGCTGAAACGTCGAAAGAAAAAGATAAAAAAAGATAAATGTTTTGACAAGTTCATGAGTTTGTGAACTCACCTAAATGTTGAAAGGTTCATGAGTTTTCAAAATTGTCAAAACCTCAAAAGGAGATGAAGAGACAATTGTTTTGACAAGTTCGTGAGTTAGCGAACTTGTCGAATCACCAAAAATGAGAGATGGAAAGAAAGGAAGAGGATAAACATTTTGGCAAGTTCGTGAGTTCATGAACTCACATAAATACCAAATGACAAACAAAGAGCAAATAAAAGATGAATGTTTCAGCTAGTTCATAGGTTCATGAACTAGCTGAATCATTGAAAAGCACAGAAAAGTTTTAAAATTTCAAGCATGTTGAGGATAAAAAGGAAAAGGCTGCCAAAATAAAAGTAGCCTGACATATTAGCGCTTAAGGAAATATGTAGTGCAAATGAATATTCAAACACCAACCACCCTGGTACACATTAATAAATTTCTAGGAATTCCATGAATGTGGTAGGTGAGTTCTCAACTACCCATTGTACTTATGCACGATCCACTCCATTCATTTTGAGAAGGAAGCATTTCAAATGTAGATCTCATTCAATGTAGATTAGGGTAGGATCAAAGAAGATATATATTGGCTTGTTATTCATTTTTTATTGTTGGTTGTTGAGCCAATTTTTGGGTCTGCAAGTGCTTCGCGGTGATTCTAGGGCATCAAACAAAGCCTATCTAGTTTGTAAGGGGATGGAATCCATCTTGTAACTCGTGGGAAGGAATTTTCAACACACATCTTTATGTAATCTTATGGTCCTCCATAGCCATTTGTGATGATTCAGGAGAATGTATAGTCATAGCTATGTATTTTCTCTCACCATATTTGTTGTGTACTTGTAACCAAGGTTTGATGTATGTGTGACAACATCTAATGCAATATAAAGCCTTTGTATTGGTCTTTCTTTGGTTGCATATGGGTTATATTGCAGTTTTACTTGGGATTATTAAGTATGTCCATTGTATGAGATGTAATATTTGATTTGTATGTAAATAAATATCTAGTTCTGTGGATGTTTTACTGGATGTATTTCCTTCCTCCCTACATTCTATGATTTTGTTTCCCAATGGAGTAGGTACCAATTCATATTGATGGGCCAACATTCTTTCTAATCAATCCCTTGTCTTGTTAGTTGTACCTAAGTATATTAGGGTTAGATTAGGTTTCACATGTTCATGATTCATTATTATAACCAAGGAGTAATTATGAGTAACCTTCACTATTCAAATTATTTGATAATCATGTTCTTGCATGCCTGCACCTTGCAAACTGTGTATGCAAAGTTAAGTGGATTCATCTTGTTGGATATCATGTTGTTATCATCAGTGGGTGCATTTGCAAGCTATAGTAGTCAACTTAATTAGAGGATACATGTGCAGTAGGTTAGTTTGTGACCTAGTGACACTTTTAGGGTCCAATGTATGTGCTGGATACTACTACAATGTTTCATATTGCTCACTTTTCATTGTGATCAATCCTTGTTAAGGGATACCTATGTGAATACCCTCCTAAGTCCAGTTGAGCTCAAAGTGTAGGAGATATTATACGCTCTCATCAATTGGGCTTTAACCATCCTTAGTCTCTTAATGAGCCCACGTTTTGCCTTCTTGATGACAGCCCCTAGTCTTGAAGGTGAAAATATACTCTAGGATTATGGACCTGTGGTTTTGGGACCCAACAACAAGCATGCATGTACAATAAATATTCAGACATCAAAAGATATTTTGGAGGGTCCATATAAAGAAATGGATGCTGTAAGGTATGATCATGTAGGTTTCTAATATATGTATGTACTTTCCAATATAACTAATGATAAGCCTCCACTAGCCCATTTAACTATCTATGAAACTTAATTATGAGAGTGTTAGCAATAGGATATGCCTCCTACAATTAGTTGCATCCACAAGATACGAGGAATTGTAGAAGAGGAAAAAAACAATACACAAAAAGTAAATGTTAGATAAGCACGAATTGCAAACATGTAAGCATATAGTAATGATTGTAAAAGAAAGTGTCATGTAATGATCATGTGAATGTATTGAATGATAATTGTGGTAAGAACATGGGTTGTGGTATCAAGGAATAGTAATGTTTCCCTTGACATGGGAAAAAATGTTAATGTGGCCTTTAGTAGCTAAGAAACAACCATGTAAGTACATAAGAAACTATGGTATGAAGATTAAACAAGGGCATGGAGCTAGAACAAGGACATGAAGTTAGAACAAGGGCATAAAGATAAAATAAGGGCATGAAGCTGGAACAAGGGCATGAATAAAAAACAAAGACATAAAGCCACAACAAAGGAATATGCTACAACCATAGGATAGGTCCCCAAGATATAGTCATAGTAAACACAATGTGTTAAGGGGAAAGCACAATACACTCCAAATATAAAGATATGTCCATGTTCAGGCAAAGTTCGTAAGGGGAAGACATGACTACCCCCATGTGTAAGTATGTGGCAATAATATCCCAAATGTAAGAAGGAAGGCATGATGCCCTTGATATAGCTCATAAGATGTATCAATGAAGGATCATAACCAATGTGTAAGCATGTCGATATATAAAAATGAAAGCGTAAAGGAACTTAATATATAATAATGTGTTCATGAAAGCATATGTATAAAGTTCATTGCTCCCAAATGGGTAGGATAGTGCAATGCAGCTCATGAGGAGGGAAAGGCATGATGCCCCCAAATATAAGATATAATAATTAAGGCATAAGATGTGAAAAGAGGGAAATGATGATGCTTCTAATGTAAAGGTGTAGCAATGAAAGTATAAGATGTAAAAGGTAGAAGACATAATGCTTCATTGTCTAATTGGCGACTCTAAAAGTGTGATATGTTAATGTACGATTAAGATGTGAAATTTAAAAGCATGGTATGGCAAGGTAGGATCATACATAATGTGATGAAAGTAGATTGTCATTGATGTCAAAAAGGTGTTGGTATTTACAAGAGTTGTTCATATACTTCAGGTTGATATGTTGCTTCATGGCTAAGTTAGGAAATGCTAACTTGTTTGATCAGTTTGTGTACATTCTTGATATTCACAAGACTGCAGGATCAGAATCATCAATCAGGATAAGTATGATACAATGCATATGTTTTATGATACAAGGTTGCTGATAAAGTTCATCTTGTCATGCTTGATCAGAGTGGTAATCTCATCTTGTCATGCTTGATCAGAGTGAGGCATTAATGTTGACAGAGGCATTAATGTTTATTAATGGTAGAATCAATGGTTATCATTGTGAATTGAGAATTTCACTTATTCTACTATGTTAGGATTTTGTTATCAAAACGCCTAAAATATTAAAATCCTAACTATAAGCTCTAAGTGTATATAAGGAGATCAAATGTCATAAAGTATGACTTTATTTTATAAATGGTTGTTGACCTGCAAGTGCAGGTTATTCCACTTGAAGTTACCTGTTGAATATATTCAAAGGTCCTTATTTTATGGTGGGGACCATGAATAAGGCATGAAAATAGCCTTACTTTAATTTAGAAACTTTAATTTTTTTATCTCCTTATAAATCAAACAAAGTGGACTTTATATGCTTAAAAAGTGGGGAGCAAAAGCATTGAATATTTAAATATATAAAAAGCAAAGATTTTTAGGAAACGTGAACAAGCCATTTCATGTCTTTATTTAAATATATAAAGTTTGCTTTTTATCCTATTTTGTTGACCCCCTTTAAATGTCATATTTTATGACATAAACAAAAAATGTGAAGTTACATGATTTTTTTAAAGGAGATTTTAAGGAGATTTTCTGGGAGATTTTTATGGATATTAAAGGCATTATTTTTAAGATCTTTATTCTATTTTATATTCCACTTCATGGTAGAGAGAATATTAAGGAGGAAGTTTTTTTAGAGATATTCTATTGGCTTTCCAAATATTTTATTTGGTATGAGAAGTTTAAGAGTTTTGTTTGAAATTTTTTTTTAGAGAGGATTTGTATATGGAAGACATGAAATTTTTTATGATGCAAGGAAAAATAAATATGAAATCGCAAGAGAGCTCAGAAGATGAAGGGGGTTTGATATTGAAGGTTTTATTTTTTTGGAGATGTTTTTTTTTTGCAGAGATGAAGAAAAGTCTTCATGAAGATTTACTTTTGTGGGAAGAAATAGAAGAGATTGCAGAGAGAAGGTGAAGAGTTTTTATTGCAGCAGATTGATTTTATTTTTGCACATGAAGATGAAAATGTTTTTGCAGATGGAGATCATGTTAAAATCATGTTAAAAGGAGATTTTATTCTCTCTAAGGGTAGATTGAAGAGAATTTTTTAATTATGGACAAGAAGAGTTGCCATTTCAAATTAGGAGGTCTCAGATTTATTGATTGGCTATTTGATAGTTACAACATGCAAAGAGTCAAATTAAAAGTTCATGGGCATCCAAAATATAGTAATAAAGTTTTTTTTTTAAAAACAAATAAATAAGTAAGCAGGCTATTTTTAATGACTTAGTCTTTGTTTTTTTAAAGACTAATTTGGAGTCTTAAAAAGAGGGCAGATTTTGAGGAGTTAAAAAGTTAAAAAAAAAAGAGTTTTCCTAATTTTAAAAATACTCTCACATGGCAAGAAAGTAATAAAGAGGGAGTTTATGGAATTTCTTTTTAAGGACAGATTTTTTAGTATTTAAAAGAGTTTTTTTATAAAGATTTTTCTATATTTAAAATGCAAGTGGGCCTCTTCTTCATGTAGTTTAAAGGTTTTAAAAAAAGAAAGTTTCTTTTGGAAAGAAGATATATTTTTAAAGACTATTTACTTTCCTATATTCATAAAATGGGAAATGAAATGTTTTTTTTAGGAAAGAAGAAAATTGCAGAGAGATGGAAGTCTATTATATTCTTTTATTTTTTGAAGATATTTAACACAGGAAAATGAAAAAATGGTTATTGAAATTATATTATTTTTTGCAGATTGGTTTGCAAAGGATTTTGTATGGGAAGAAGAATATGAAAAGTTTGTGTTGCAGATTATTTTTCATCAGAGATTTTCAGATTGTTTGAGAAGATGAAATGATCTTCAATTTTTTATGAAGATGAAATTTTGTATTATAGAAAAGAAGAATATTTTGATGACATTGGAGAATAGGGATTTTTATGTATTCTAGAGGGAATATGAATGGATTTGAAGATTGAAAATATGGAAGATATTTTTTTACAGGGGTAAATCTTTGAAGACTTTATTTTGCATTTGATATTTTTGTAAGGGCAAATTGATTATGATTGAAGACTCCTCAACTATGAAAGTTATTTTTGAGAAGATTTGTTTGAGAGAAATGATTTTATTTTTTGCAAATCTTTCGTGAATTAAAATGGTCATACAAGTGAAATTGATTTTTGTAGAGATGTTAATCAAATTGAAAAAAATTAAATATGAGAGGGATTTGAAAAGTCATGTTATTTTTCCTTGCAGGAGAAAAGTTGAATGTGAAAGGTCACATGATTTTTAATGACATGACAGGTACTTGGATAGCGTGTGTCATTGTGTAGATCAACATGCAATGGTGAAGACAATTTTATGATTCTCTTAAAAGGAAAATACAGATGAATGTGTGAAAAATGTCAGTGAAAAAGACACATTTTTGTGAAATATTCTTGATGGAAGATCAGGTGATTTTAAGGATGAATTGTTCAGAAGATTTCAAGAAATGATGAGATATTCTATCAGAAAATGTAAAAGAGATGAATGAGGGTATGCAATGGTGCAGATCAAATTGAGTTGCAATCATTTCTTGCACACAAGATTTTATATGTTTATCATGGTGATTGTATTTTGATAGTGAGGCAACTTTGAGTGGTTTTTCTACCTCGAGTGGGTTTTCCCCATAAATTTCTGTGTCGTAATTTGTCTCTATGTGTGCATATTTGTGTTTTGCTTATAAGTTTTTGGTTCACATCTTTCACTATCAGTCTTGTGCATATGAGCTCAACAAATCATTAATGTCTTCTTTTCTATTTGTCTTGTAAAGTTTGCAAAAAGTTAAGAATTTACACAACACTAATTTACCCCCCCTCTCAGTGTTGTCATTAACTCCTACATAATGGTCAAAGGATAAGGCATAAGCATCATAGTATGGTAAATTTCATAAGCATACATATGATGAAAAATGCAAACAAACATAAGTATTATAATGGGCATGGGAATGTATGGCAAGCAATATGATGAGAAACAATAATGCCACATGAGAAACTAAAATGGTAAGGTAAGGATTGTAAAAATAACAAAAGATGAATAAGTGTAAGGATGCAAGAGGTAAAATACAAAAATAATAGGTAAAAGATCAACACAAATGGGAAATAACTTGGTAATGGAAAAGGTGAATAAAGCATAGGCATAACATGAGGATGTAAGCAAGAATCGGAGGAAATTATATATCAAGCAAGGAAAATGAAAACCAAAATGACCCCCCAAGTGGGGAAGATAAGCATGAAACCAAAGATAGAAGGTGAAATGAGTGTAAAAAGCACAACAAACAACGTGTAATAAAAAAGACCAAACTGTAAGGAGACACAAGGTAAATGAAATAATAGGCAAGGGGAATCACAACATGCATGGTATAATAAAAAAAAGCCTAAATATAAATAATACAAAACACAAGGAAGAAGTGACATGAACACACAACACATGTTCAAAGTCACTTTGTGTCACCATGCACCCTTAAAGATGTCTTTTCATCATCCACAAGCTAACTAGGAACATGGAAACATAAAGCTAAAGAAAATAAAAACATAAAATATGGCAAGTAATGATAAGGATGTCTAAGCAATGAGTTCATGTCTCATATTAGGTGGTTTCTCTTAAATTATGTCACATGTAACCTCAATATAGGGTGTGTTATGGTGAAAAAGACTAATTTTTTGACATGCATTATTTGTTTTCTTATGATTCATCTTACCAAGTGAGGGAGTTTTGTGCTCATGATAATGTTTAATGTTTGTCTTCCCTTTGTCTATAAGTTCTTGGGCTTTATGTTTGAATGTAATGCCTCTATGCTTAGAGTATCCACGTGTATGATAAAAAGTAGGTTTAGTATATGTATAGGCCATAAGATCAAAAGATGAATCATGATAGAACAAGTTGGTAAGTCATATTATCCTTATGTGAATTAGGACTAGAGAAATAGTCAATGAAAGCATGATCCAAATTTGTGAAGGAAATGTAAAGCAAATAAGATGCACATCAAACCATTACAAAGCTATATCACTCAAAGTATAATCTAAACTCACTAGTAAGTAAGGTGTCATCATCTAAATGTTCATAATTAGTGAGTAGAAATGATTTCACATGCAAAGAGGCATTCATAGAACCATCATAATCATCATGCAATAACTCCTCACTAAGGTTCATAATATCGTCATGTACTATAGGAAAAGGAAATATACTATAGGAAGAGGAAATAAATCCTGAATGAAGTCCATGTGAGAATCCAATGAATTATCATCAAGGCATAAGCTATCATCATGTGGAGGACAAGTATCCATAGATTCAACATGAAATGTAGAGAAATAATCATCACTATACTCATCATGTTTAAAATAATATGATTCAACGAAAGCAAATGAATCTATGAATGTAAGGTAAACATGACATGTAAGAGATATATCATTAAGAGGTGTAACAATGTCGTATAGGTGAGGGAGGTAAAACTATACCATCTATGTCCATCCTCTAAGAAATGTCACAATGTATATCTGCACTAGGTGTGTACTCATTAATATCACAATTTACATGATCATCATTAGGCTCATGGATACATCACATAAGTGTATCTAATAAGAATGGATGAGTATTGATCAACTCCATGAAGAAAGGATAACACTAGACATGATAGAACAAATCCTCCGTATGGAAAACAAATCCCCACCCTTATAAAATGTGCACATAGAATAACAAAGATAGATGGATGTTGTGTAATAAAAGATAATAATCTAGCAAATTATGAAATATATGTAAGCATATTAGGAAATGAATAAGACCTAATAGGACCCCTGAGGTAGAATATCATAGGGTGGGAGCATGGAATAAAAGATAAATTCTAATGTATACCCAAATGATAATAAAAAGATATGAGCATATGGAGATCAAAACCCTAGAAAAATATGAAAATATATGACAAATCAAAATTATATCAAATCTAAAAACTCTAATAAATATGAGGGATTCTATGAGATAATAGGTCATGGAGGATTGGTCAAGTTTATTAAAATGTAAAAGAAAAATGCACTTTCCTTAAGCTTAGTCTAAGCTAATCAAATAAAATGCATACACATAAGCATAATTAGCCTAGATTAATAATGATGATAGTTCAAACTAATAATCTAAAAATTTGTATTAATTTATTGTGGGAATGTAAATAGAAACAACGGTACTTAGCTCTATGATCAAAGAGTGTAATAAATTTGATGTAGATGTGAATTTAACATGCCTTGGGATCTAAAAAAACTAATGATAGTCTAATATTTGACTCATAATCACAATTTATTTTGTTTACTTTGTGTAGGGACAAGTTTGGGGATCAAAGATAAGTCTACAACCATGTGCCTCTCTTGTACATGCAAATTGTATTGTGAAATTTGCAAACTTTTGTTCTTCACTTTGTCTAATGCACCTTTATGTCTTCTATCTTTCTATATTTTTGGGGTATGAAAATATTTATAAATACCTTGGTATGACTACTGATATGTCACAAGGGGACATGTTCTCCAAGGTCAACTCAAATAAATGTGTATGAATGAACAAAAACAACAATCTTCACTCATGCATATGCTCTAAGAATGCTCATGCAGATCTATATTCCTTTTAGTGCACCAATTGAAGTGTGTAATGTGAATGATATGCACATGATTCCTTGATTCTCTAATATATCCAAACTAATGCATTGAATGCCTTTAAGTAGAAAGACATAACAACATATCAAGCAAATTTGGGTTTAATTATCCCTAAGTAGTAAGGGTATAGGTGGGAGTCGATCAAATTTAGATAAATTTTGAATTTTGGAAGGACATGTCCACGATCGTAATGATATCCTTGTAACTACAAACTTGTCCTAGAACATGAAAGGGGCCAATCAAAATGGGTAACATGCATATGGAAATATGTGCATGCATAGTCGCAATATATAAGCAAATAGGGTGATCACATAGGGATATGTAAATATATGGATGGGTGTAAGTGGTAGGTGTATAGAAATATATGTAATAGATATGTAGTTAGCATAGAGTAAGGGCCTTGATTTTGCATAAAATTATGTCATTTGTTAATATGTCATTATATCAAGGTACTCTCCTCAAAATGACCCAAAATCAAATGGGAAATGACGTGTATGCAATTTTCACCATTTTAATTATATGGATAAAGTTTATTTAATTTTTTTTTCTCAATTTTGTCTTTAAGTTGTATGTTTATTTATTTATATTGGTAAATTTAGGGATTAACGGGCCTGAACAATAAAGCCACAAATGGGAAGCTTCATTCCCATATATCAACACATTGTTCATTAAGAACCAACTCAACCAACATAACAATATCTACTACATAATTAATACTTGGTATCTATCATTAAACAATACTATTATACCATACACCAATACACAATTTTATATTTAATTATTTATTATGTCCTCACTTCTTTTTTGAGAAGAAAAATTACAAAGGCATCTTACTTCTTAAAAAATTAAATAAAATCAACATATTATACAAAGAAAATTCAACTAAAGATAACTTCATTCACATCATGTGAAGAGAATTTAGTATGCATTTTCTAGGTCGTATAGACCAATTTATTTTTAAAGACATTATAGCTCTTCCTAGCCATATAATTTATAATTTTAAAAAATCTTCTTAACTATCATCATATATATTATAATATTTTAAAATATAAATGTAACATCATAATTCTTAAATTGATAAGATATATTCTATACCTATTATTATAATATTTTAAAATATAAATGTAACCTCATAATTTGTAAATTGATAAGTATATTCTATACTTATTAAATTTGAATAATAATAATTATGTTGTTTTGAAATCGCTCCAAAATTTTTAAGTGGTTTAGGGGAAAAGACTCAATAGGTGAGATAGTTCCAATGGTTGAGATAGTATATGTGTATTTAAGGCCTAATATTTTTTGAAGTTTAGTACTAGTAATTGTGACTTTAAAGTTGTTACTGTTACTATAAGTACTAATAATTGAATGAAATGTGCCCTTAAGATTTAAAAAACAACCAATCATGTGATACCACATCAACCCACCAACAAAACATGACTTTATACATACTTATTGGTCCACCTTTTTTTATGGAGAACTATTTAGCACCTCAACAAAAAGCATGCTGATGTGGCATCATATTTGATGATGTGACCCTGAAACCTTAGTTATAAACAGGGGCGTTGTCAAATAAACTCCTGTAAAATTTTTACAGTGATTCAAAATTGCCACATATGATTTTGAGAGGCGTGAAGTTAGGTTGCTCAACTAGTGAGTCCTCTCCCCTAACGTTAAATTAAATATAGGTATACTGAATAACACTACGTGAACCCGAGATATATGCAGAGATACGTGGAAACCCCAAATGTCTATTGCTCGAAGTCGATGCCCTCGTGTAATCCCGAGTTCAGGTTGACGTCTATAAAACGACACGACACGTATACGTGCAATAATGAAACCACTAGAGGCTAAAAAATCACTTCAATCCTTCCCGTGTTGGATTCAAAGAAAGCTGTTTTATATATTTTTGTGTAGAGCATCTTTCTGTCATGTGGGCCAGAGTAATAGGGCTAGTGGGATTTATGGGCTGACTTCAACAAGTCCCTTATTGGCTATTTGCTTTTATTTTACTTCAGATTAGACTCCATGTGATTAGACTGAATAAAAGAATCTCTAGTCCTGCCCTACATAAAATGAAAATGACACGTCCTTAATGTAATTTACATGTCCCCAGCAGCCACCATACTGACCCACAGAACAAAACTAAAGCAATACTTTGGAGAATAGGTAGATCAATTGGGCTCAGTCTATAAAATGATGGGCAGTTCAGACCAGCAAAAATAGTTGTACCACTTCAATATTTTCTATCCTTATTGTCAAAAGGACTGTGTAGATACCCACCAAAGAGTATTGTATGATATGATTAGAGTCCAGGAAGAGGTATTTCTAAATAGGATATAGGGAGTCTCTAACAATGTAAAACACCCTTTGTGTTTCACTTTGCTTCAATTACTATTAATCTAGAATTGCATTTTAATGTAATTGACTTATTGGTGAAATGGATTGTTAATTTCCCCCCAAAATTTGATATTTTGCATTTATGGTTGACCACTTTGAAGTGATTGATTTGTTTGTAAAGCGATTATTTTTTCCTAAAAGTTGAGATTTTGCAATCGTGGTTGCATTTTCAGATGATTGATTTGTTTGTAAAGATATGGTTGTTGTCTTCAAGTTGAGATTTTTATCCATAGAATGTGCATCTAGGGCTAGAAACTCTTATTGCATAGAATATGCATGTTGGACTGGAGACTGTAATGCGATAGGGAATGCTTCGTAGTTTATCTGTTATTAAAAAATTGGGTTCTTTAAATATTCATAACTAGAGTTTTGGAGCGGCAAAAACCATGTTGGGTTTGCAAGGGAATAAGTGGGGAACAATCAGGAGCCTCCTGCTTTGTGTCGCTTTGTTTGTTTTGGTTTGCAACATTAATTTATGGAATCTACGGAGAGCATGCAGTCAAGATATTGTACATTTTGCAAGAAGAAGCCTTCTTTCCTGGGAAGAAGTCTTTGAACTGTAAGTAGGGTTGTCTCAAGACTAATTTGTTTTTGCTTTGTTACACTTCACTGATTCTATGATATGTGTAACAATATCTAGATATTTTTTGGGGAGGAATATTTATAGGGATCTGGAAGTTAAATTTTCTGCAATATTACAAAATTCCTTGTTCCTTATGAGATTGAGATTGAGTTGAAGAAATTAATTTAAGAAGTAAAATATTAAATGTAATCATGCAACTGCCAATGATGTTATATAGGAAGATGGGCAGACAATACTCAAAAACTGTCGACTTAATTCAAACTTCGATGGGGGATCCTTTTCATCCTGCCCATCCACTTATTGTGAAACAAGAATACACATTTGAAGCTCTTACTGCTCCTTTTAATAGTTGCCATGCATCTACTATTGTTGAGGTGAGTGGAGAATTTTTAAATCTATCCATGTCATTGATTCTACTAGCATCTACCATTGCTTCTGACTATGCATTGCAAGTAATCAGTCTATGAAGAATCTGGCATCCACAACTAATTTGAGGGCTACAAGCATAATAATAGCTAGTATTTTTCCCATTTTCGACTAAAGAGATTCTGGTATGGTTCAACAGATTGAGCCCAACCATCTGTTAGTTGCATATTTTGGAGGGAGTTATGAGGGTGCACCTGATGTGAAGATATGGCTGCAAAGGTACAAGGTGTGTATTTGTTGTAAGTTGCTTAATATAGATTCTATTACCAATGCTATTGAATTGTAATGTAGAAGCAGAAAAGGGTATCTATCAAATAATGAATCAAGCGACATCTTCTATGTTATAAACTGAATCTGACACAGATAAAAACAAAACAAACAACTACAGCATCAATTTACAGAAAGCCGTGACATTTCTTGTCCAACTTTTTCCCCTTTTCTAGAACGTATGAAACTGAACTACAATGTTTTTGCAATAAGAATGGCTATAGATATGAAAAATAACCACTTTAGCCTATCAGCTAACACCTTCAGATAGCACACAAAGTCATAAAAATTTCTTGAAAAGGTATGGGATGGGTTCCCACTCCGGCCTTATCCAAGAGCAGTATAAGTGCCAGCCTGCAGTTTTTTTTGTAACTGACATATCTGTTATGGTTGAAAATTGATGGTAGCCGACCCATTATTATTGGCTGCATGATTTCCATGTAACTGATGAATTACTGATTTATTCTTGCAAAACTGACACATTAATCATGGCTGTGAACTGTTGGCAGCATAACGGATCTGTATATTTATTCCTGCATAACAAATTTATTTTTACATAACTGATTATTCTTGCATGCTATATGTCATTGTTTCAAACAAGGCTAGGTACCATAACAGTTCCCCAGCTCCATGCTTGAATTGCTTTGCCCCCAGAGCGATTGTAATGCTGGATGTTGAGAATCTCTAGCCCCTCCCATGTGACATCCTTTGAAGGTAGACCCTTCCACTAAAAGAAGTGTTCTAACAACAGTTTTGTCCTCAACTTCTTCTCCCTATTTGCTAAAGATTCTCAACAGCCATTAATGGTTGCAAATTGATGGCGACTGATCCATTATTATTGGCTACATGATTTCCATGTAACCGATGAATTATTAATTTATTCTTGCAAAACTGACACATTAATCACAGCCGTGAACTGTTGGCAGCAAAACTGATCTGTAAATTTATTCCTTCATGATAAATTAATTTTTACATAACTGATTATTCTTGCATGCTATATGTTGTTGTTTGAAACAAGGCTAATTTGTTTAGGCACCATACCAGTTCCCCAGCCTTATGTTTGTATTGCTTTGCCCCCAAAGCAATTGGAGTGCTGGATGTTGAGAATCTCCAGCCCCTCCCATGTGACATCCTTTGAAGGCAGACTCTTCCACAAAGAGAACTATTTTAACATTAGTTTTGTCCTCACTTTCTTCTCCCTGTTTGCTAAAATGTGCTCTTGAGGCAAAGGATCATGTCCTTAATCATTTAGGGGTGGCAATGCATATGAAGTTTTGACATTTTTCCTAACTACCTTCTATAAACATTAAACATGGAAAGTATTGTGCACATGGGTTCCTCTTGGTAGCTCAAGAGTGTATGCAATCTTCACCATTTGTGTCAGTACCTTGTAAGGCCCACAGTATCAAGGCCCAAGCTTATCGGTTCCTTTTCCTTTAAGATACCATTTATTGGTTATAAGGCTGTAACTTAAAGAAAACCCTATCACCTATCTCAAATTTTCTCTCACTTTTATGTCTGAAATGTCCCCTTCTAGCAAGCCAAAATTTTTCCTTGACCTTGCACAATTTCAACTTACAAAAGAGAACATTAGTATTCAAATCTTCTTTCAAAATCACATGTCATCATTTATAAGCATAAGCCATTTGTTATTATAGATTGATTGTATACATTTCATGATTCCCTAGAAGAGATATACTTGAGCCTTGTTAATCAAATCCTCCATCTTATGAGAGTGAATCCGTTAGGGTGCAATGCCAATGGTATAGGTCGTTCTTCTTTCGAGGGGTACTCTAGACCTAGGCCACTCTAGGACCTTCCTTTGACTCGGGGTTCTCTAGACCACTCAAGTCAAAAGGCTACCTCTTGCCTCCTAAGGTACCATCTTGAGACAAGGGCTCGAAGGGGTGCTCTAGACCAATGAACCCGTACCTATTCTTGGTTGATTGCCCGCCCCTAATCTTCTTTACTCCTCATAGTGGTGAGTGGATTAACACTATTGCCCTTATCTATCTTTCATATTTCATATGCTATTCTTATGATCATTATTCATATGCCTTGCATATTCTCTATCATAATATTTCACATGATCTATGATCTTTATCTATACATATTACACACTTGCTATCTCTCATATGTCATTTATTAGCAACTTATGTGAGATGAGATGAGAGTTGCCGTTATCCATCATGGGGCTTTAATGTCTCCCATCCTTACTCAAGAAGTACCTTTGTACTCTTGGAGCTAAGGCCTCTGTGAGACTCCTTGGTACTCTAGATAGCCAAGGCCATTAATTCACAATCCTTGCACTATGGGTACTTCATACCACATGTGACAAGGCCTTTATGTGATAAATATCCATGAATGGCCTCTTGGCACTTTCTACTCTTTCCCACTTATGAATTCAAATCATACAAGATACATTATCATGAGCAATTGAATATGACTGTCTACACATTATTAGTGATTGACTGTATAAAATAAATGCTATCATAATGGTACATTTATGAATGAAACAGAAATACAAATTCCTTCATACCTGTGCTAGTATGACAGCCGATCAGACAAGAGGATATGAATAATATGAAGATGCTTACTTGCTGCTGTAAACTGGACTGCAGCCTTGAAAGATATTCTTGTATGAATTAATGATAATATCCAATGCTTGGATTGATGCTTGGAAGAGTTAAGAATTACTTGCTGCTGCTTCCGTCCGTACCTCAATATTCAGATGTATCTTTCCTTATGTGATCGATGATATGATGTATTGCAATGTATGCTTGATGTTTTGCTGATGAGATGCTTTGATCCTTGTATGAGAGATTGCTGAATGAAAGATTGCTGATAAATATCTTGTAATAATGGTGAGATCCAATGACCGTTGCCCTTATGAGATGAGATTGATGCTGATTTATTACTTGATTATTGATTGAATATGATTGAATGTCCTTGGATGCTGATCCCTTTAATAAATATTTGCAAATCGAATGCTCTTAATGAGAGAAATGAATTGCTTGACAATCATCCTTGACTGCTGTCCACCGATCCAATCTTTATACTCTTGGAAGTGTCTTTTCATCTATTGGTCACCTCCTTTCAAGGAGATTGCCCCTTCACAAGAATGTCACTTCATTAAATATCATTGCTGACTTTATAATCGCTGTTGTTCATATATTAATTACTGTCCTAGTTAATTATTGGATAGTTTTTGTCTTATATGGCCATCGTTCCTCTTTAAGACTGCATTCTAAAATCTGCTTTAAAACTCTTAATTGTTCCTCCTCATTCTTCATCACTTAGGCATAATGTTTTGCTGCATGTTTAATGGAATCTTCCTTTGTCTATGACCGGTTCCTTCCATGCTCAATTGTTCACTTTATACTTATAAATATATGTTCATTAGTATATATATTTATTTCTATATATGATAATTATAATCATGTTTATTTTTATATTTATATCTATATATTATATATTATATTAATATTTATACATTTATCTATATTTATATTTGTAATAATTATAATATGTCATATTTGATATTTATATAATATATATATATCCATATATATATTTATTATACATAATTATAAATTATTGGTATGGGGGCATGACAATGTCGGCCATAAGTTGGTTGATCTGCAACATAATTCTCAAGTATCCTTATAGAATATAAACATTTGTTAACAATCTCAGATTTTCCATCTAGTTGGGATGATAACTGGTACTCTAGGTTAAGGTTGTTCCAACATGTTTAAACAACTTCCAAAAGTTAGTGTTAAATATTGGATCTTGATCACTAACAATATATTGATGAAGTCTATACAATTTATAAATATTTTGTGTAAATGGTTTAGCAACTTGTGAAGCTTTGTCAATACCTACATCATCTGTGGTAATGAAATGGGCATACTTGGGAAATTGGTCAACCACCACATAAACTCAATGTTTCCATCCCACCTATGGTAGGACTATTATGAAGTTCATGCTAATAGATTCTCAGTTTAATTCCTTTGGCAAGTTTCACAAGAGGCCACAAAGTTCTTCACATCTTTCAGTCCTTTCCAAAAAGGCATATTGATCGGTAATTTCTCCTTAAACCAGGTAAGAAACTAGGGAATCAAACATTGACGCTACTGTTCTACTTGAAATCCAAATGACAGTGGAAAATGGAGGTATTAGATTTCTGCTCTACACAAGAATGAAAGTATTGAAATGTAAATTTAACATAACACCATAATATGAGTTGGGAAAACTCCTATGAGGGGTGAAAAACCCAATTGGTAGGAGTAAATGCTTCTCTTCTTGAGTATATTACCCTCAAATAGACAAGTACAAAGCTGTTACATCCTTTGTCAAGCCTATGGCTATTTCAGTCTTTCAATTTGGGAGATGCAACATACATTGCTTCCTCTCTGTTGATTCTGGGATGGTACACTATTTAATTGTCCTCCTCCATTGCTTGTCTTGGAGCCCCAGTGGTCTTAATAAAGTCTTGGAAGACTGCCCTTACATTTGCCACGCCTTAAATTCAAGAGCTGAAGAGGCAAGAATGACTCTTCATTTCAAATTCTACTTTTTCTAGCTCGGGCAAAATCGTTCCTTTCAACAAGTGTCGATTATGAAACTGCTTCGTTGATTACACTTGCACCAGTATTGATTATGAAACTGCCCATTTCATTACAAACAGCCTTATCAATTACACTTTCACCAGTGTCGATTATGAAACTGCCATTGTTGATAGTTCTAGTGTCATGTCCCCTTTTTCGGATTAAAAATAATTAAAAATATTATTTAAGTTGGGCCCAATAATTTCTAATTTTAAGGGAAACTTAATAATATTATTATAATTAAAATAAAAGGTGTTTTAAACACTAGTACTAAAAATAAAAGTATTTTTAATACTTAAAAAAAAAAATAATTGAAGGTTCAGAAGCGGTGGAAGCTGGCTCTCAGCGGACCTTGGATGCGCTCCTCTTTCGAAAAACGCGAAGGGTGTAGTCTTTTTTGGCGCCTGAGCATTGCCTTCTCTTCTTGAGTGTCTGTGCATCAATACTGAAAATTTGTTTCAGTTCTTTATTCTTCTGTAGGCTTCTTTAGTTCTCCTCTTTCTTCTTTTGTTCGTCTAGAGGCTTTTGTAGCTCTCTGCATCTTCTTTGATGTGTGGCAGATATTTGTTTTTTTTTCTATTACTATTTTAATAAAATCTCTCTTATGAAGCAAAAAATAAAAAAATAAAATAAAAATTAAAAAGTATTTTTAAATACTTTTTATAATAAAAGAATTTTATTAAATGCTTGGGCCAAAAATAAAAAGTGTTTTTTAATAATAGGGCCCAAATTTTAAACAAGGAGGCAACGATAAAAGGAGTGCTTGGCTTCTCATTTGATGATCATTCAAGCTATCCTTTGCATACTATTTTCAGATTTGAGCAGTTTATTCAATCTAGGGCATCCAAGGACGAAAAATCTTGGTTTGTTCGGGGTTTGAGGGGATGAAAACCCTCTTGAATTTCACATTTGGGAATCAAGGACGAAAACCCTTGTTTCTCATTTTGGGTGATTACATTTGGAGATCATAGTTGTGTTGATTTGTTGAGGATTTGAAGACAATTTTTAGTTTGCTACAGTGATTTGATGAAGATTTCAACATTTTGAGGATTGTATATTGTTGCTACAGTGTTGCTACATGGGTCGCTACAGTAGTCTATCAATAAATCAACATTTTTGGGCTCATTTAATATCATCGTGGAGGCAGATCTGATTCTATGTGCAGGTGTTTGAGTCAACCCTAGCTGAGTGTCATCTTTGGAGGAAGGAAAATTAGGCATTTGAGCATTAAATCAGTCATATCAGCTGCTGTTTTGTGCTATTTCAGTCATCTTTAATCAGTAATCAGCAATTTGAATTAAATAGCAAGGAGAAAGTTTCTGATGTTGACATATTACAGAAATTTCCAAGGCAAATCTGAATTTTATTAGTATTTTTCTTGAGATTTCCAACCAGCCATACCACTCCAAGAAGGTCTATTTGAGTTCAAAATTGTAATTTCAGATCTGATTTTGTTTTAGAACAATTTCTATCTTGTAATCATTGCAAACATCAATAAAATCAGACTTCGAGGGTTTCCAAATTTCTGTTTGAATCTGATTTAGGCATTTGAAGTGACCTAGGGTTTGTACTAGCCATTAAATCTAAGTTGCCGAATCGGGTACGGGTACCGGTACCGGTACGTGGGTACGGTACGCCGGTACGGCAAATTTTGGGGGGGGGGTGGGTACGTTTGGGTACGTCCATGCAAAAAAAAGAAAAAATCATAAATATATATGTATTTGCAGCCTAAAAATAACAAATGTATATATAAATTTTATTTATAATAACAATTAATAATAAAACAAAAATGTCAAAAAAACTAAAACTAAATGTATATTAATATATACTTTTAAATAAAATTTATAAATATAAAAGTTTAGCATACTGTTATAAAATTATAAATTGCTTATTGTTAAAAAAATTAAAAATTAAATATGCTGTTACATTAAAAATATAATTAAAAAAAAAACTGGTTACATTAAAAATTAAATATATGGTAACAATGTTACATAAAAAATTATAATTATTAATTATACTGTTACTTTATTATTTATATAAACTGGTTTTTTAAATAAAATACTTAACTTCAATAATATTACATTTGAAGTTTTAATGCAGTCTTACATATCATTATAATATACAGTCTTACATATAGTAATATTAAAAATTTAAATATACAGTCTTACATTTTGATATTATTATATCTTACAGTCTTAAATTATAATATTACATTTCCATCTATTGGAATTTTTAAAAATAAAAAACTTATACTATACCTCCAAATCTGCACGATGTGTGGGATCCCGTGGATTTAAAAAACATGTCATATTAAAAAAAATTACAAAGTGAAAAATCAAAATCCCCAAAAAACTTTAAAAAACCCTTTGGAATCTTCCCGGAATCACCACGTCGGCAGCGGAATCGGGATGCATCTCTTGGAGTCCCCCAGAAATGCTTCTGCATGCAATTAGCAGAACCCTGGTCGATTCCACAGGGACTCCGGGCAGTACCAGATTCCGGTACGTACCAGTACCCGGAATCGCTAGGGGAGGGGGAAGATTCAGCAACTTAGCATTAAATTTATCAAAATTTGGTTCAGATTTGGCTTATGAGTGTTTGAGGGTTTGATCAAGTATTTTCCATCATTATTTTCAATTTTCAATTCGCTGTTTCAGTTTGGAGGGTTTCATATTGCAAAAGTTGAATATTTTCATCACCCCAGGGTTTGATTATACTAAAATCAACAAAATCTGATTTTACATCAACAGATAAGGGTTTTAAAATTTTGTGATCAGTTTGTGTATTTGCTGTTTGGTTCATTTGATTTCATAAATTCAGAAAATAATACAAATATATTGCACGTTTCCGATTGGGGACATTATATCTAGGTTTTGCTTCTTCTAAAGGTCATAACTGCTGCATATAGACTTGAAATGAGATGTTGCGATTTGAAATTGTGAATGGAATGTAAATATGTAATCATATTCAACTTTTGATGCCATATGAATATGGTTTTTGGCCTTGCAACATGCTAAAGTGTCTTTTTCGTGTTGGATGAGCTGACTCCTCAATCCAATACAGATCATACACTCCTTATTAAAGAGCTTTTCATCCCACAAAAGTCTATACTTGGGATATAGGATAATATCCTTGCATGTGCCTAACAACTTAACAACACCTGTTATATCCTCCCATGTGTGCAACAACTTAACAAACCCATTGTGCTGCAACTCCAATAGCTACATTCTCTTGTGATGCTCATGGCATTCTACAATGGTTTCTACGGGTTAGGTTATGAATTAACCCCCCTGCACACAATTCAGTGGTACCAATTAATTTAAAATGCTTACAATTCTTGTGCATGCTGATCCTTCAACCCCTTGCGATGCTGTCCACATGTTACAATGATTGCCTTTTTTGTTTCTTCTACAACCCCTTGTGCCACAGTGATTGTGTTTGCTGTTTCTATTGGAACCCCTTGTGCTACACACACTCTTGTGCTACAATGATTATCTTTTCCATTTCATGTACAACTTCCCTTGCTACACACACTCTTGTGCTATAGTGATTGTCAAGTTACAACATATCCTGTTGTTTTGAATGATCCTTATCAAATGAAGGTCATTTTACAATGCTTGTGAGGCTATTACAAAGTGATCCTTCTTATTGCATCTATGTACAATGAAGGCCATACATTTTTACAATGTTACTAAGATTTTTTATCCTACAACTATGTACATGCTACAGCTGTGATGAAAATCAGTGCAAAATACAATAATGCATACCATCATTGTGATGCCATTGGCTGTCCTCACGCTCATCCATGAAGTGCCTCCCTTACCCATGCAAGTGGAATTTGTTCTCCTCTACTTGCCATATCAACCAACAAGTGAGACAAGTTATATGATACAATGTTGACATTGCCAGGAAGAATTATGCATGCTTACAACATCCAAGAACAGGCTACAGTGCTACCTATGCTTAATCAAGAAAGTACACATGCTTACAACAGCCGAAATGCTTCATAGTGCTGTTCATGTTCAATTGAAGGAAACGTACATCTTTTACAACACCCACAAAACTTTCATAGTGCTGCCCATGCTATGCAATCAATGGAAATATGCATGCCTATGACAGTCCATTGCTTCATAGTGTTGTACATGTTCTAACTCAAGAAGTATACATGTTTTGGAACAGCCAAGAACATGCTATATTGGTACCTATGTTACCAAAACTTTGTTAGGCGGAAATTATATTTGTTATGTTGTTGTATCGGTAAATATGTTGGTTAGTTGGTATCGGCGAGTAGTTACTCCCGACCGGTGTCGGTGACGGTTGGCAACCGTTATACAACCTATATATGTATCGTCATTCCAATGTAAAGGCAGCATTGTGACATTGTAGTGTGATACTGATATATTCAATGAATGGAACAATGTTTTATCTTGTGCAATTCTGGTATGAATCATATGCTTTATAGTTATTGCTGTATATTTTTGTTTACTCCAAGTTTGGTCTGAAACACCATATTGCCAGTAAACATTTGGCGCCGTTGCCAGTTCGAAAACGGGTCGAGGGTGACAAGTTGATGACAAGTTGAGTCGTCCGAGGCCATCGGATGACAAGTTGAGTCGTCGAAGACCATCGGATGACAAGTTGGCTGTTGATGACAAGTTGAGTCGTCGAAAACCATCGGACAAGTGGCATCGTTAGAAACAAGCAAACCGTCGGGTGTAACCAGGGTCGAGAAAAACACAATGAAGATGGCATCGTGATGGGGCAGCCGACCGAAGAGCCAGTACAAGCAAACGAGGATTGTGAAGATGCTCTGATGGAAGACCTCTGCAGTTTGTGGGAAAACTTGTTGAAGGACCACGTACAGAGGGAGGCTCTTAGACGAGAGATCCCTCAGTCGGTCATCTGGGATCAATTGTACGTCGACCATCTCCTCACTCGAGTAGCAATTAATGCCCATACAACTCAATAAGGATAAGAACCGAGTACCAAGTGGGCATAAAACACCATAGGAAAGAACACGAAGATCATTGAGATTAAAGGAACAAGAAGAACGAAGGAAAACATTGAGACAAATTGTCAATGAACATCATCATGCCGACGAAGGAATTTTCAAGACACCGCTGACAAATGAAAAAATTGAAAATAGCATACGCCGCATCGGAGAGTTATCTATATCGGACGACGAAGGGCTATGAGTTGGAAGATCTGAGCCTAAGACCCCAGGGCAGAGGGAGTATCAGAACGAACCCGAGGAGACTCAAGGTGTAGAGGACGCTGACAGAGGACGCGAGGAAGACTCGAACGTGGCCGAGAGTGCAAGTGACGCACCGGGACGTTGAGAGAGAACCAGCCCAGTTAGGTCCAACACACAAGGAGGGCATCGGGGAAGGATGGTGACTCCGCCAGCCGAGAGGCAGAAGTTGCCAAAATTTACAGGGGATGGGTCAGAAGATCCAGTACAACACTGTAAGACGTGCGAGACGATTTGGATAGCCAATGGACAAGATGATGTGGACTACTGGCTGAAAGCATTTTCAGTGACACTGAGAGATAGTGCCATCGACTGGTACACAGAGTTGGACCAAGCACACAGGGCATCATGGAGATTACTTAAGAAGGCATTCCAAGATGAATTCAAACTTTTGAGGGATGACAGTGAAATTGTAGCGGAGATCTACAGTACGAAGCAAGGGAAGCACGAGAATGTGCGAACCTACAACCGGAGACTGAAAGAATTGTTGGAAAACTGGAGACTCAGTCGGCCGACGGGCTAAAGAAGCGATGGTTCATCGAAGGGTTGCACCCATCGCTGAGAAAGAAAATGAAAGTCGTGCCTCCGTCATCATACGATGAAGTGTACAATCGAGCAATGGATATAGAGAGTGAAAATAAAATATCCTTCCGAGGGAAAAGGAAGACGGACGACGAGGAGAGTACGGATGACAACAGCGACAGTGAGTCCAAGACTGTGCAAGCACTCATGAAGGACATGACGAGAATGATGAAAGAATTGAAGCCTGAAGGAGAGTACGAGGGAAGCTAGAGAACTGTGGTGTACAGATTGCAAGGGGGAAGGTCATACAAAGGCAAATTGCCCAAAAAAATTGTTTTGTGATATCTACCAAGTGATGGGACATTCCATCAACGAACGCCCATACAATCTGAAAGCAAGGGGTGTGCAAGTACTCTTCACTCAAGGAGAACCGTCAACACCACCGAACATACCACCAAAGCCCCTGTACAATAGCCATGCATCCCCTGGAGGTTATCAAAGCAATAGAAGTCCGAGAAACAGATTGCAGTACGACAGCAAGGGGCGACCCATGATATAGTGCCGGCAATGCAACGAATGGGAACACTTTGCAAGGGAATGCCCAAACAATAACCAAAACAAAATAAATGCATTATGCAAGTGGTGTGGGCCTGGAGATCATGAAGAAAAAGATTGCCCAAAGCAAAAAGGGGTGAACCTAATTAGTTTCAAGGAGAATGATGAAGAGATCCTGGCAGTCACCCAAGCACAATGGAAAAAAACGACGTATCCAGATCCCCGAACTGAGAAGGAGAGACTTCGGGAGGCTATGAAAGAAGTAGAGATGGCAATAGAAACGGAAGGGAAGAACAGAAGAACAACTACCGTACGACCAGAGTCGGACAAGAGTCGTGAATTAGGTGTTACAAACCACTGTATCGGTCAAGATAGCGGATCTTCTACAGAGCATGGTGCAACTGAGGATGGCAATCTCGAAGGTGATGGAAGGGAACCCAAACGGGCAAACAAAGGATGAAGATGTCATAGTGGAGCCACCGCTGGAAGGAGAACAAGTCATCGACCCGAGACTGTTGGCCATCAACAATGGCAAGAATCCAGCTGTCGTACACATGGAAATCAGTGGATGTCACTTGACGAACACAATAATCGACGGTGGATCGGGAGTGAATGTGTTGACAGAAGATACGTGGAAATGCTTGGGGAAATCTACACTATGGCCACAAAATTTTCAGTTATTGGGAGCAGACCAGCACAGAATTAAAGCGCTGGGAGTGCTAATGGCTCAGAAAGTGAAGATTGGCACCCAACTCTTTCGATTAAACTTTGTAGTCATAATAGCAGAAAATGCATCGTACGATGCATTACTCGGCCGAGGGAGGCTGATAGCCGCCAAGACCAACCATAACTGGAAAAATAACACATTGTCAATAGAGAACAAAGGTAAGAAGATCGTCATAGATCTGAGAACACAGGCTGTAAGCGAAGAGTTGGCATCAGATTCCGATTCAGACCGGGGGGAGTCAGTTGGCAGAGGACCAATAGAACCTGATGAGGAAGGAATATTAAAACTGCAAGAATGTTCTGAGGATGAAACTAATTCCTTTAGTGGGCTCTTCCACTGGCAGATGGAAGACTATGAGTTCTTCAAGCCAAAGTGTAACATGATTTCAATAAGAGAAAGTGGCGAATGCTCTTGGGCGACTAGTGAAACACTCGGCAATATTGGGCCCAGTGAAACATTGTTGATGAATGAAGCATTGGGTGGATTGACAAACACTCGACCACTTGGCAAGAGGGAACCGGTAATGAGTGACAAAGGGGAGGAAGGTAATAATCAGTCGGAAGTAACAGAGCAACTAGTGGCAGAGACATGTCGACCAAAATAGACAAATCGATTAGGAGAGGCACAGAAAGAATATACAGAGGGTAATACCAAGATAGATGATACACTTGCACATACATTTGAACCAGACAAGGTGATTAGGTATGATGAAACTAAAGACGGCAACACAACATTGAAAACATCGGCTAGAAAGAGACCATACAGAAAGAATAAGGATTATAGCGTAATTCTGCCGACTTGCAATTTTTTGGTGATCGGTGAAAAGCATAGAGAAAAAATGATGTTAAAAAGTTGGACAGTAAGGTGAATCGGGGTGATGAAACTAAAGACGGCAACACAACATTGAAAACATCGGCTAGAAAGAGACCATACAGAAAGAATAAGGATTATAGAGTAATTCTGCCGACTTGCAATTTTTTGGTGATCGGTGAAAAGCACAGAGAAAAAATGATGTTAAAAAGTTGGACAGTTTGCCGAACGGAGTATGCGGCTTCCGAAGGACAACAACTTTGGTTCCAAGAAAGACAACAGTTCCGGTCCCTGCCGACGATTACAAAATCAATAAAGTCGGAGTTGCAGATCGAACGTGGACCCCGTTGGAGAAAAATAGAAAAATCCGGTTCAGGTTGACATAGATAAAAAATTGGAAAAGATGAAAAAAAATGTTGGGAAAATTGGAAAAATTTGGAAAAAAAAAAAAGAAAAAAAGTACGACGTACTGCCAGGCCATACGACGTACGACCCACCTCCGTCCCTGGCCACAAAAAAAAAAAAAAAAAACAAAGAAGAAAAAAAAAAAGAAAAAAGAAGACATCAGGTCGTACGACCAGACCGTACGACGTACGACTTGGTCGTACGCCGACCCACCCACCCTGCCTTTAAAATCCCCCGCCGTGCAAACAAAAACAGAGAGAGGTTGTCAGGAAATTGCCAGAGGAGAAAAAAAAGAGGTGAAGTCGTACAGGGCCGTACACTCTTGAAGCCGTACTGTTGAGGCCGTACACTGGGGAGGCTGTACACTGCTGAGGTCGTACCAAATCGCCAGAGACAGACTAAGCCTGTTGAGTGCTGAAGTTGCTGAAGAGAATGGACAAAGGCAAGAAGATTGCATCCTACAGGCCGAAGATTGCGGATGAGTGTCCGATTTTGTCAGAAAAATGATGTGCGCCATGAAGGTCTGAATGGTTGTGAAGGTGTTAATTTGGGCTTGGCGGTGCTTACCTAATGTCACTTGATACTTCATGTTTTTTTGTCGTCTTGAAGATGACTTGTTTTTTTGGGGGGGATGATGTTAGGTGGAAATTATATTTGTTATGTTGTATCGGTAAATATGTTGGTTAGTTGGTATTGGCGAGTAGTTACTCCCGACCGGTGTCGGCGACGGTTGGCAACCGTTAGACAACCTATATATGTATCGTCATTCCAATGTAGAGGCAGCATTGTGACATTGTAGTGTGATACTGATATATTCAATGAATGGAACAATGTTTTATCCTGTGCAATTCTGGTATGAATCATATGCTTTATAGTTATTGCTGTATATTTCCGTTTACTCCAAGTTTGGTCTGAAACACCATATTGCCAGTAAACAAACTTGATGATCTTTGTTTACCCGCAATATGGTGTTTCAAACAAAACTTGGAGTAAACAAAAATATATAGCAATAACTATGAAGACGTATGATTCATACCAATATTGCACAGAATAAAACATTGTTTCCATTCATTGAATATCTTATTATTACACTACAATGTCACAATGCTGTCCTTCGATTACAAGTATTGACTCAATATATAACTTATGCCAAGGTTGGTTGAGATATCAACCGTTGGTAACGACTCCACAACTATCCAACCGTCGGGGTTAACCCGATAACACTCCTAAATTTAACTGTGCACAACATTAAGTAATTCATGATTATTTACTTGGCCGACTACAATTATGACCGACTACAATCTTGTTGGAAGCCTCTTGTCTTCATGCAACAACAAAGAATACATGCTTACAATACCCAAATAAACTTCCTAGTGTTGTACATGTGCTCAATCAACAATTATACATGTGATACAACACCCAAGAACATGCTATATCATTGTCCCATGTTACCCATACATGTTAGAAGCTCAAATCTTCATGCAACAGTGAAGAATATATGTTTACAACACCCAAATAGACTTTCTAGTGTTGTACATGCTCTCAAACAAGAAGTATACATGTGATACAACACCCAAGAACATGCAATAGGGCTGCCCCATGTTACCCTTACATGCTTCATCCTTTAGTTTCTCGTGCAAATGGAACAAAACTACATTTTCCTTCTTTTACAATAGCTACAACATGTGAAGAGAAACTCCTACAAGCTGCCCATGTTGATCTTTCATGATTTCATTTCTAGAAGAATGATGCCTTCATGCAACTATCATCTACACTACTCATGCTTGTTAGCAACAATAATGGATGTGCAGATTTTACATTTTTTTTTTAAAGAATATGAGTGCTGGAAATTTGGAAACATGCATTACCCAATACATTTTTTTTCTTGTCCTTGCTTACTCTTAAGTGGACATGCTTGTTCATACTCACTGATGAGCACACACTTATACTGAGAGCAGGGGGAGGGAGGGGGGGACTGAATCAGTATAAGACAATCTTTTACTTATTTAAAACTTAACAACCACAATAACAACAAATACATAAGATCCACACAATTAAGAACACAAGATTTACATGGAAACCCTTTTGGGGAAAAACCATGGAGGACTGCTTGGATCTACTGTTCAAATCCAGTCATAATAAAAAAATCCTCTTACAATTTTTTGTAGGCACCAACCCATTGGAGACACCAATCCCCACTAATCTTTGTAGACACCAACTCACTGGAGACACCAATCTCCACTACTAAGCATCAACTTAGCAAGAGACACCAATCTCTTCTATTAGGAGGCATCAACCTCCAAATGAACAAAATTTCTGCCTTCTTGAATATATCTTCTTCAATAGATGATGATCATTTCATGGCAACCTTCATAAAATCTGCTTGCAACTTCTTTACATATATTTTCTTCTTCAAAAATCTGCTGCAATAAGTCTGCTCTACTCTATATCTGAATGATATTGCATTTTATTACTTCACAAAATCTGCTCCAATAAATCTGCTCTACTGTATTGGAATGATATTGCGTTAATTGCTTTCTCTCTTTACCTCCAGTGCATCTTCTATTTATATCCCAAACATGCCTCTTTACCCAACAAGGTCAGTCTTCTCAAAGGGGTTCGGCCACATAAAAATAATAATAAATTTAATTTAATTCCCAAGAAGGGCGACTATACCAAGAGGGTCGGCCCATATAAAACGAAAAAAATTTTAATTTATTTTGAATAACTTGAGAAGTGGGCGCCAAAATTAGATGAGGGTGATCAGCAATCATGAGCGCCAAAAATAGGATTAAACCATCATGGAGGTCGGCCAACATTTGCACATAAATTAATGCTCTTTCGTCTTCAATAAATTACCTCCTTTGACATCAATGACAACAATATTTTCAATAATCTACCCTTTGTCATTGATGGCAACCTTGCAAAGAAATAATTTGTGAGTGCAACAAGAACAACTTCTCCCCCTTTCTGTAATACTCCCCCCCTTTGACATCAATGGCAAAGACTTCACGGACCTGAAAGATAATGCAGTGATTAGCTCCCCCTAAATTTGTGCTTCTTCTTAAGAATTTAGTGACTAGATGAGAGAGATATCACTCCCAATTTTTGCCTGAGATACTCAAGAGTCTCTTTTAGGAAGGGGCTTTGTAAAAATGTTTGCAATCTGTTCTTTTGTGGCAATGTACTCCAACTTGACATGCTGATCTACTACTTGTTCTCTTAAGAAATGATATTTGATAGGAATATGCTTTGTCCTAGAGTGCATAACCAAATTCTTTGAAATATTGATTGCACTCGTGTTGTCACAGAGTATTGAAATGGGATGATCATATTCTACCTTCATGTCCTTAAGTGTCTGCTGCATCCAAAGAACCTGTGTGCAACATGATGTTGCTGCTATGTATTCGGCCTCTACTGTGGATAAAGAAACTGAAGGCTGTTTCTTGCTTAACCAAGACACTAGACTATTCCCAAGAAAGAATGCTTCTCCACTTGTACTTTTCCTATCATCAACACTACTTGCCCAATCTGCATCTGTATATGTTGCTAGAGTGAAGTCTTCACCTCTTTGATACCACAAACCAAAGTCCACAGTGCCTTTTAGATATTTAATATTCTTTTGACTGCTTGCACATGTGTTTCTTTTGGAGCTGCTTGAAAACGTGCCACCATGCCTACTGCTTGCATAATGTTTGGTCTTGATGCTGTCACATATAGTAGGCTCCCAATCATTGACCTGTACAGTGTCTGATTTGCTTTAGGAGATTCATCATCTTTGCTTAATTTACATCTTGTAACCATGGGTGTGCTAACTGGTTTGCAGTCTTCCATCCTAAATTTCTTCAACATGTCCTTGATGTATTTGGTTTGTGAGATAAGCATGCCTTTGTCGGATTGAGAAATTTGTAAACCACGGAAGAATGATAACTCACCAAGCATAGACATGTCAAACTCCTTTTGCATTTCCTTTGCAAACTCTTGGCACATTTTGGTACTACTGCCTCCAAAAATGATGTCATCTACATAAACCACAACAATTAATTGATTCTCACCTTCAGTCTTGATATAGAGATTACTATCCGCAATTCCTCTTTTGAAGCCTTGTTGTTGTAGGTATTTGTCAAGTCTTGAGTACCAGGCTTTGGGGGCTTGTTTTAGCCCATAGAGTACTTTTTTCAACTTGCACACAATCCTTATTTTTTGATAATAGGAACTTGTTGATGTTTGTTTTTCGACAAGTCAACAATAGAGTAAAACACTAGAGTATCCCACTCTCTCTTGAATAAAGTCCTTCAAAGGCTGAACTATGTGATCCAGTGAAGTAACTCCAAGGTTCCTTATTTATGATTCATGATGGGTTAACTCAGTGATTACATGTGATCTTGCTGATAATCACAGAGGGACTTACGCAGACTTCTTCATACACTTAGCTTATTTCTCTTTTCAGTGTGGATGACATATACAAAGCTTCAATGATAAAGAAAAGTAAAAAGATAAAGGTTTAAAAAGGCTAATCTAAGGTCAATGAAGCAATGATGATGCGTGAATAGACAAACCCCTGAATAAACCTAACTCCACTTCACCAAGGATGCCTACAACTACATGGAGTTGGTGCAATCTCCTAAGATTACGCGAATGGTTTTCAAATCATGAAAGCTTATACAAGCACCCATAAGACGACGTAGCTCAAACAAGCATCCACAATCGAACTCAAGCAAATGAGGCTCAGACTAGCTTTACACAACACTTCACTAGCGATGAATGTTAAAAGCATGAGCTAGGAGTTGATCAAATATTCAATACAAACATACATTACATCAAAGAGCTTCTAATCTACTTCTAATCTAATTTGAAAACACCTCTCCATTTCATCAAGATACAGGAAACCATGTAATTCCATAAGACAAGACTTAAACACCAAGCGAACTCCAATGTCCTTGCATTAATCTTGAGAAATATTTACAACAATTTCAAGCCCTCTCCGAGAATTTTGAGAGTCTCTCCTACTCTACTCCTACAAAACTATATCTGATCTACTGATCTCTAATCTGATCATTACAAATGAGGCAACAAGGCCTTTATATAGTAGTCCAGGTTTACAATGAATGGCTTGGATCAATTTGATAGCCAAGGGCTCAGATCGTGCCACCTCAGTAGGTAGTTACAACAAATTGCTATTTTTCGTACAAAAGAGAGGCAATGAAGGCACGCTTTCCAATGTGATAAGGTAAGATGAAATCATTTAAAATATCTTCCACATTGGCGTCCTTTTGGCTTCTTTTATTAAATAATACATTAAATGTAGTTGAAATGATGTGGCTGATTATGATTGAATGATGATAGGTACTCGCCACATAGGTGCCACCTCAGCATATCTTGTGGATTTCAACTGTTAATTCAATATGTTTTGTACATATTCCCAAATTGTATCATCTGTATGATATCTTCGATGTGATTGCTTTGATCTTAAATACTTGGGATGTAACTTGTTGATCTTGCCTTGATCTTGCTTTGTAAACTGGATGTATACATGTTGCTTCACTTGCATGACTTCATGACTTGGATGAATACATGATGATCTTCTCTGGATGATCCTTCACGAAGAGTAATGTAGTAGATGATGCTGCCTCCTTCATGTAAGAGTAGATGATGATGATATTTGATTCATGTATACTTGAAGTAGGAGATCTCTCTTTAGACTTGAAGATTCGAAGAGTCTTGAAGTTGAATGGATGAAGTATCCTTGGAATGATTTGATGAAGTGTAATCCCATGGATGAATGCCTTTTGGATGATGATGCATTCTTGAACTTGATGTAAACCTTTTGGAATGATGCTTCCTCTGCAACTTGAAGGTGATTCAAGCACTTACTCTTGATGATCATGATGTAATTGATGAAATGCTTCCTTGAAGATGATCTTGAATGAAGTAGAATAAATGAAATGCTCCAACTTGATGATAACACCTTCCTTATGATAGAGCAGCTAACTTCGCAAGGAGACTTGAAGTAGAATTTGTCTTTTGAACATGATGTCACTTGATGAAGAGTTCCAACACAACGATGATGAAGGATGCCCTTGAAATAGCTAAATGATGTTCTGTTCACATGGCAACCTGTTGACTTCACTCCTAACATGAAGGTGGTTCAAGCTTTTCTTCTTGATGACTCCTTAACTTCATTCATACTCCTGCAACATAGAGAAAGAAACAACATCAATCCTTCAACTTTATAACATAAACACATAAGAAATCATTTGCTTAAGGTCTAAAGAAGATGAAAGCAATATAGAAAATAGAGCATTGAAGGAAGTCTTTAAATCCTCCTTTAAACTCTTAAACTTGTCCTTCTTGGAGCAGCAGATCAGAAACTGAGATCTTCTGTCTTATCTCCTTAGTGCAGCAGATGATGGTTTTGAGATCTCCTTGCAATCTTAATACTTCAATCCTCCTACTTGAATAGGGCATTAGATCAATTTTCTGAGTTCTTCATCATAATGGATCAGCAGATGAAGGTCTTCCTCTTCATACATCCTACATGGAAATGGCGCAGCAGTTTAAAATTTTAAATCCTTATCTTTTAGATGACCTCTCCAAAAGCTGCGCATTGGATCAGCAGTTGGAGATCCTCATACCATTGGCGCATTTGGTGAAGGAATTGAGCCTTGAATCACATTTTCCACATCCCCTAAGAGCTGGCGCACTAGATAAGGGATTTGAAATCTCCTTGAAATCTGCTCTAAAATCTTGATTTTATCATCTTTCATAAGGGCGCATCACTTTAACATTTTCGATCTGCATTGAAGTTTGTCAAGACTTGGCGCAGCAGATGTAGGTTTTAAAATCCTCTAAAAGGTGGCGCAATGGTTGGAGGTTTTAAGATCCTCTACAAAGTGGCGCAATGGTTAAGGTGTTGGAGATCCTCTAGCATTGGCGCAATGGTTAAAATCTTGAAATCCCCTTTGATTAGAGCGCATTAGTTCAAGACTTAAATCCTCCTTCCTAAGGCGCAATGGATGTGGCGCAAGAGATCAAGAGTTTGAATCCTCTATCTCTATGGTGCATTAGATCATAATTTTGAATCCTCTTAATAGGAGCGCATTGGATAGGTGTTTTGGTTTCCTCTAGGATTGGCGCACTGGATCACACTTGTGAGATCTTCTAGAAGTTGGCGCATTGGATCACACTTGTGAGATCCTCTAGAGTACTTAGCCGATTTTCAGGGTCTCTCAGGGTAAAGGTATATTGAAAAATATATTTAAGTATAAGAAATTTCTTATACTTTAAATATTTTTCAATATACCTTTCAGGATGTTTGAGATAGGTCTCGAATCCACCGGATTTAACATGCAAAATCTAGAATTTGGAGGATCCACCAGATTTCAGACTTAGTCAAATTTTCAGGATTTTCAGGATTTTAGGCTACCAGACTTGGTCTTTTCAGGATCTCAAACATACATCAGGATTGGTCTCAATATTCATGAACTGGATGGAATTTGATCAAGACTCTTCATTACTCGATGAGACCTCCAGTTATAAAGCAACATCTTCTAGGAGAGAAACTTATTGTTGAATTGGCAGAGTAAACGAACCTAAGGCATCATCCAAAACGTCATGCAAAGCATCGGAGCTCAAAAAAAAAAAAGGGGGGGGGGGTGTCCCCATTTGCAATGGGGCGATGTGTGATTTGGTCACAACAGAACCCTTCTGGCTATTCAATGTATACCTCTTCCTCTAGATTGTCATTGAGAAAGGCTGACTTAACATCCATTTGATAGACTTTAAAGTTCTTGAAACAAACAAATGCCAAAAACATTCTGATAGCTTCTAACCTTGCAACTGGAGCAAAGGTTTCTTCAAAATCAATACCTTCATCGTGAGCATAACTCTTACAAACTAACCTTGCTTTATTTCTTACCACTTGACCATCTTCATTCAACTCATTCTTAAAGACCCACTTGGTGTCAATCACATTCTTATCTTTTGATCTTGGAACAAGTTCCCATGTCTCATTCTTTTCAATTTGATTCAGCTCTTCTTCCATAGCATCAATCCAATGCTTGTCTTCTCTAGCTTCCACAAAGTCCTTAGGCTCAATTTTAGATAGCAAGGAGAAATTTGCATGTTTTGATGCACTTGCTAATCTTCTTCTAGTCTGAACTCCAGTATCTTTATCGCCAAGAATTAGATTTTCTGAATGATTCCTCTGGACAAATCTAGATGGTTTCTTTGTATCTTTTCGTCCTATTTCTTCCTTTTCATTTTCTTCTTCTTCCTTGCAGCTTGAGTCTTCTAGGTGATCATTTGCTTGTACTCTTTCCTTTTGATACCTTTCATCCACTTTTACATTGGCACTCTACAATCTTGTGCAATCTCTTATTGTAACATCTATAAGCCTCACTTCTTGAGGAATAACCAAGGAAGATGCCTTCATCAGATCTGGAGTCAAATTTGCCCAAATCCTCATCATCTCTTCTTATGTAGCACTTACTCCCGAAAACTTTGAAGTATTTGACTGTTGCTGGTCTTCCTTTCCATAATTCATAAGGTGTCTTGCTATTGTTGACTCTGATTTGCCCTTTGTTTAGAATGTAGACTGCTGTGTTAACTGCTTCTCTCCAAAATATGTCTAATAGCTTAGATTCATTTAACATTGTTCTAGCCATCTCTTGCACAATTCGATTCTTCCTTTCTACAACTCCATTTTGATGTGGATTTCTTGCAGTTGAAAAATGTCTCTTTATTCCATGGTGCTCACAAAAGTCTTCAAATTCATTTGAGGTAAATTCACTTCCTCGATTTGATCTCAAGCACTTGATTTTTAACCCAGTTTCATTTTCAACCAAGGCTTTAAATTCTCGAATGCTTCAGATTTTTCTTTTAGAAAAGTAATCCATGTCATTCTAGAATAATCATCAATGAGCAACATAAAACAACTCTCACCTTGCAAACTTTGTGTTCTTGTAGGCCCACAGAGATCCGTATGGACAAGTTCCAATGGCTTTGTTGTTGAGTACTCCTTTGATTTGAAGCTTGCTCTTGTCTGTTTCCCGTGCTGACATTGCTTGCAAAGAGTGCTTGGAGGTCTAGCAATCTTTGACATATCTCTTACGGCCTCTTTGGTGCTGATTTTTACCAGATTATCAAAGTTTATATGGCCCATTCTTCTATGCCATAACCAACTTTCATCTGTTTGTCCCATGTAGCATTTTTCTCCCTTGATCCCACTAAGGATGTATAGGTTATTTGCATAGTTCCACGGGGTTTTGGGGACGGGGACGGGGACGGAGGGACGATAGGGGATGCGTTTCGGGGACGGGGGGGCTAAATTTGGGGACGGCGGGGGGACGGCAGTGGGGGAGCGGCGGGGAGTGGTGCGCTGAAATACATATAATACTTGAAAAATTAGGTTATAAAAAGATGTATAACTGTAGAAGCCTAAGGAATAAGTAAAGTTTAGAGTTTAAACTTAACCAACATAAACAAGGCTCTTTATGTAAACTCTACTTGTAGGTAGTGGACTCCTTTTGAATACTTTATGTTTCATTTTGTTGTTTCACATGGAAAAAATTGTGCCATTTAAATAATAAATCTAAAACCCTGTTGAAATTGTGGAATAGGTCTAGTATCAACCTACAATTATAATCTCATATAAAATGTTATACTGACATCAAATATGCTATTTCTTTAAAGAAATGAATTATATTTAATGTCCACAAATGACCAATATAGCTTAATGGGATGCAAAAGTACAGCTAGCTGAAACAAATTGTAGGAACAAAAAGGAGGTCCAAACGAAGGTACAGGCTGGAACCTAGTACTCTACCCAAAGGGCCTAGATAACACCAAGTGAACTTAGAGAAACAACTGCTCAACCTCAGTTTTGTGTGTAAATGAACAACAGAACTTTCTGCCAATATCCATGGTGAGTTTTCCTTGATCTAATTCTTTGTTACGAAGGACTCAGGGAATGGATAAAATTGGACAAATTTTGTCTAGCAGTGATCCCACTTGGCAAAGGCCACTGTTGAATGCCTCGAATTTGTATCCCACCCACATGGGCATTGAACGTATAAAACTGATTGTGTATTCCTTGACCTTATTCATGTCTACTATATTTAATATTTATTCCTACACTTCTCATCCAACATTACACTTATGTATGTCATCCTACTGTTGAGCACACTCAATATCGTTTCAATCCAAGAATGTTGGTTTTGACCAGATGTCGGCAAAATATATGCAATACCACAAGTTCTACTTAAAACTAAGTTTTATGCAAATGCAGATGTATTCAGTTGAAAATTTTCAATAGAATAGAAGAAAGTGAACAAGGTCAGAAGAATCACTAATTCTAATTGCAATCTGGAAAAGGAATTACTTAAGATTATAATTGAAAGGCTGAACTATAACACTTCGGATTTCAAATCAAAACAATAATAATCACAACAATCTCGTCATTAACTATACAAATGATAACTTAGATTAAAACTTTTAGGTTTTAACTTTTGATTTAAAAAAAAAAAATTAATGCATTTTGGGGGGGACGCCTGGAAGTCTCGGGGACGTCCAGAAGTCCCCCCCAAAGCCGAAATCTCTCGGAGGCGGCGGCGAAAAGGGGGGGGGGGGTGGCGGGGGGACGTTTCCTTGAAGTCTCCTCGTCTTGGAAACGTCCCAGTCTCCGAGATGACTGTTTTTCACGGGGGACGCATCCCTATGGAACTAGGGTTATTTGTTCTATTTGTATCTGCAACTATTTTTCTTGTACTTGCCTTTCTGATCTCACAACCTTGAGCATGAAATGTGAGGGTGTGTCCTTGATCACACATTTGACTAACACTAAGAAGATTATGCTTCAAACCTTCAACATACAAGACATTTTTTGTTTTTGTCTTTCCATTATCAAGACTAAGAGTACCTTTCCAATAATCCTTGCTATAGCATTGTCTCCAAATTTTACTGTACCTCCGTTTACTTCCTTCAAAGTGAGAAACTTGCTCTTGTCCCCTGTCATATGGCTTGAGCATCCACTGTCAATGTACCATTGATTTCTTTCATTTTGGGCATGAAAAGCAGTTTGCACAAGCATAGATTTCTCGTTTTGTTTTTCTTGCTCCTGCTTCCTTTTCCAAATTTTTGTAGGTTCTTCCTTTTGTTTAGGAAGGGTATCCACTTTCTTGTTCTGTCTAGGAGGTTCTATAAAACCACTTCTACAAAAACACACTGTATGACCATAGTTGTTGCACTTATAACATATGATATTGTAATCCAACAAAGGAGCAAATGAATTGTATTTTCTATTTAAGAACCCATAAGGACTTCTATTTTTGTTCCATGCAAAATTATTTCTTGTATGTGTCCTATAATCTGTTGGTTTATGGCCAAAATTATTTTTTGCAAGTGCTCTACAATCCATTGTTTTATGACCAAAATGATTACGGAAAACACAATAACCAAAGAAAGAATTTTGGAACCTGGTAATATGAGACTGCCTTGGAGGGAAAGATCTTTTGAATTTGTCCTTGTTGTCTTTGTGAGGAGTGTTGTTTTTTTGTCTGACACCATTTTCTTTCTTGTTGCTTTCATTATTGATGGAGCTTTTGAGCACATTTGCATAGCCTTTAGACTTTTCTTCATTTATCTTCTTCAATGATTGTGTAGCCTTTGGATTTTGATCTTCTTTAGTATTCCCTTGATTTTCCTCATAGCCAAGACCGGTTTTCATGAATGTTGACCTTTGGCAATTGATAATATCATCTAAGATTTCAGTACTTTTCTCAAACTTCAAGCTTTTGTTCAACTGAGCAATTGTTTTTTCAAGTTCCTTCCTTAAGGAAACAATCTTAGATTCTAGCTTCTTGCAGTTCTCTTCCTTGATCTTTAGCTGAATTCTTACCTCCTCTTCCATCCTTTTTGCCTCTTCAAGTTGAATCTTTAGGCTGATGATAACTTTTTCTGATTCTTCAAGACTTTGTGACATTTTTGTTCTTGAATCATGATCCTCTTCTTCATATTTCTGCAGCTGTAACTTTTGTTTCAAATTCCTTTTCATAAGCTTCTTGATTTCGCTTAAGTGATGAAGGAGCAGCTGGGTGCATGTGCAATTGGCATCACCCAAAAGATTTTCAGTTGTTTAATTCAGTTTTGGTTTGTTTGGGTTTTATTTGGCATCTCTCGGCTATTAGAATCACGTTGTGTCTTCAGATTGGCAAAATTTCAGTTTTCGTCAGATGGAAGTCCCAGCACATAATAGGTTGATTTCACGGAAACAATTGTTTCTGAAAAACTACAAAGGCTATGGGTGAATCCTCTTACAGGCATAATTCTGAGTGCATTTTGGCAGCATCAGTGAAGATTTTACGGTCACAACATGCATCGTTTGGGAGATATTAAAACTTTCTATTTAAGCCCGTTGGTTTACGGAAAGTTTAATATTTTGAAATTCTTGAAGGCCGGAATGAAATCCTTCTGCCAGGGGCCTTGGTATGACATTCCAAACATACTCGCCAAATTTCATGCAAAATGGAGAACTTTGAATTTTTTTCGATTGCGGGCACCCAATCCGCAGATCCTGTCGCAGTCACACAAATGAAATTTCTTCTTCAAATTATTTGCACAACTTTCCAAGGTATTATTGAAGGTATTTAAATCATTTGATAAAGATCCATGTTAGAATATATGCTTTGTCTGTTTTAAAGCCGGATGTTGATCTTGGAGGTCAAAATTTAGCAGTAAACGTCTAAAGAAGGGGCGACTTATATAGCATTTAATATGCACCCATACGAAAATTCCTAACGCCCATTTTAGAGGATGCTTTATATATTTTTAAACAAAAAATACTAAATGGTTTTTGGGTGATCAAAAGGAAGGACAAATGCAGAAATGAAGCGCTCCAATTTAGTATATTCCAAGCAGATTAAATGCCTCATATACTCTTGTATATTTTTGAAATGAAAAGACATACATCTATATAATGCAAAAAGGAGGTCGATAGGGGGTTTTGCTAGCAAACAGAAAGAAAGAAATTAAAAAAAGAAAACATAGGTCGATTTTGTGAGCTTTGGAGTGACCATATTGAAGGAGGATAGAACAGGAAAATAGAGGAAAAAGTAAGAGGAAATTCGCTGCGATACAAGAGGTAATGAAAGAGTGAACAGAGGCTCGATGCAAATGGCGAAGAGATGCTCAGAATAGGGGCACAGGACAGCAAGAGAGATAAAGGAGTGATGATGTGGGTAGATTAAGAGAGATAAATGTGTCTGTGACACAAATTTCTGCTGTAATAAAACGCTGAATACAACAAAAAGAGCAGGTTGAGGATCTAATACACAGAGGAGGGTAGAAAATTGGGGAAGTGGTGTTGTAATGTGTTTTGCCTTTCTTTAATGCAGATTTTAATTGTTAACAACATAGCTATTTGCTGCAGTATAAAGAGGTTTCTTGTTGTAGATTTCTGTAAGGGTTTTGATAGCTATGTTATCGGGTTCTTTGCCTGGAGGCACCGGTCCCGTACCGGTAGGGAGCGGGAATGGGAGCGGCTTGGGAGCAGCCCTGCCACCCCGGGTTCCTGTACTGGTTGGGAGCGTGTAATGTCTCCTTCTAGTAAGCCAAATTTTTTCTTAACCTTGCACAATTTCAACTTACAAGAGAGAACATTAGTATTCAATTTTTCCTTTTCATATCATCATTAGAGTTCACTAATCAATTATCAGTCCATATGCTTTTCCTCATTTATCCTTAAGGCTTATAACTTTATGATCTTAATCACAATGATTTCATCTTAACATTAATAAACAGACATTTCATATTCACATTCTTTCATTCACAATTCCCATGCACTATCTTGAGAGAGTTCTTGGTTAGCCCTATCATTAATCAACCCTATCTCCCATATGAGCATGGTTTGTTAAGGCGTTATCCATCCCACACGGAGGCCCAAAGGCTTCTCACAACACCCGGTGTCCTTCACCATTTGGCTCGAGGGGACTTCATGCAACACCCGGCATTCTTCATCCCATCGAGAGTCACCTACCGTCGGGCACATTTATTATGAGCTCATAATACCATAGGCCCAAGAGCTTCACTCAACACCCGGAGTTCTTCGTCTCTTGGCTCAAGGGACTTCACACACACCTGGTGTTCTTCATCGACTCGAGGGTCACCTAGGTCCAATTTCACATCCTTAACTTAACCCCATACTCATAGGTTGATAAGATGATTAAGGAGGAGGCTTGAACACCCCTTTCGAATATGTCATGAGTTGTGAGTTATCAATCATTCAATATTGCTATCTTGTGATCCTACTTGGGTCACAAGATGGCATGATCATTCATATTCCTTTATGGGAACCTTTGTGTTTCCATCATCATATAATTGGCCCTATATTTCCATTTCTTGATCATGGCCATTCCTTGTCTATTTGGTTATATTACATTCTTATTGTATATGATTCTTTCACCATTCTTATGATGATCTTATATTTTGATCGTTATAACATTCTATATATTAAACTTTTATGCTATTCTATCCCATATTCGGATTCAAGATATTTTCAATATTAATATTCATTATGTTTATGTAGCTCACATTCTTTATGTATTCATTATCTAATTCAATCATGCTTCAGATATCTATTCTAAATCGGTTGATATTGCATTCTGTTTCTTCCTCACTTTATGTCCAACTTACCTTGCTTTATATCCTCTTATTAAATCTGTATATTATATATCTGTTCTGATTTATTTGTTTATTTCTCTATGCTGCTGTCTATCGGCTCCATATTGAATATTTCCCTGTATTTCTTTCTATGTGTATATATATCTCTGATTTCTTTATGTATGTCTGTAGTAAAAATATCCTATCCTTTTTTCCTCTTCATAATCTGAATATATATTCTCTTGAGAGAATGAAAAGACACATCAATACGAGATCGCTGCCCCTTTCCATAATTGAGGCTCTTCATATGTTAAACTGCATATTCTTTCAATCGCACCTTTTCTCATATTTAAACATTTGTCTTATACGAATCTTTGATTATATTACCTTTTGTCTTTTATACTGATCGGTTTGCCTTTTTGTCTTATTACCACATCACACAAGACTTTTGTCTTATATTAATTAGGGGTCATAAGACTTATATTGCTGAAGTTACTTTTATAATTCCAATATATTTAGTTTTATAATTGTAATAATATCTAGTTGTTAATATTTATATTTATATTTATAATAATATTTAAATTAATAATATAATATATCTCATTATGAATATATTATATTGTATTAAAATATTTATATATTAATATATTAATAATGTTATATGTATTAAATATTAATACAATTATCTCTATCATTTGGATCAACTAAACATCATATTTGACAAAAGCAACTTAACCGTCTTTTATCATGATGTTTAAATCTTTAATTTAAACAATGCCTTAATATCGGGACATGACAGAGCGGGAGCGGGAGCGGCCTGGGAGCAGCCTTGCCACCCCGAGTTCCTTGTGGGTTCTCCGACGGAGAACCCACAAGGAACCCGGGGTGGCAGGGGCGCTCCCAGGCCACTCCCAGGCGCTCCCAAGCGCTCCCAGGCGCATTATTGGGATTTTTTTTTTAAATTACAAATTTTCTTTTAAAAAACTATAACTATCTAAATTATTAGGGGCGCTCCTAGGCCCTCCCAAGCGCTCCCAAGCGCATTTTTGGGATTTTTTTTTAAATTACAAATTTTCTTTTAAAAAACTATAACTATCTAAATTATTAAATACTATATATTATATAATATAATATAGAATATAATATAATATAATATAATATACTATAATATAGAATATATAATATTATTATATTATATATTCTATATTATATTATATTATATATCATACATTATTATAAATATTAAATTTTATATATAATGTAATATATTATATTATATTATATATTATACATTATTATAAATATTAAATTATATATATATAGTACAACCGTACCCAGCCATACCCACAGCAAAAAAAATTGCCATACTGACGTACCAGAACTTCGCTTCCGTACCAGAACTGGCAACTTAGTTTGATAGAGAAATATCTGCTCACGAAAGGGGCCGTGGATTGAAATGGAGAGCCCGAGAGAGGTAGAACTTGAATGAAGTTGCTGCTACAAAACAGAGAAAGAGAGTGCAGATTGTTATGTAATTGTATGCAAATTTTGCTTTCAGTAAAATATGGCATGTGTTTATTTTCCATTTGTTATGTGGATGTGAGCTTTGTGTGAGGAAGGTGTGTGCAATAAAATTGAAGAGAGTTTGTTGCAATCTTGTTTGAGTGTCTTGAGTTGTGTGTTTTGTGAGCAAGAGTAGATCCCTCTCCATCATTAAGGCACAAATGAGTTCTTCAAGATCCACTTCCCCATCCATTTCGACAATTTCTTCCTCTTCTAAATCCATCTTTTCTTTTCCTTTCTCTTCATTTTCCAAGGCATCATTGTTTGTTTCTATTGCCATGAAGAGAATTTCTTCTCTATCACTATCGGAGATACTTTCGTCACTCTCCTCAGATGAGCTACTAACCCCTTTGGAGTAGAGACTTTTCTTGTGCTTATAGAACTTCTTTTCATGTTTACTCTGTTTGTAGCTCTTTTTGTATTGATGATGATTGCTTCCTTTCTTTATGTTATGATCTTCATCATCACTACTTTCATTTTCTACATATGGACACTTAGTAGAAAAATGTCCTACTTTTCCATAGTTAAAGCATTTAAAGGGTAACTTGCCTTTGTATTTGCCGGATCCTTTCTTGAGCTTTGTCACAAAATGAGCTTCCTTTGCACCCGATTCATCGCTGGAGCTATAGCTTGATTCATGTTCTTTATTCTTCGTCTTCTTCGAAGCTTCGAAGGCGGCTTCTCAATTAGATGGCTTCTCCTTTTTAGTCCCCATTTCATATGCTGAGAGGATCCCATGCAATTCATCCATTGTCAGTTTATCTAGATCCTTCATTTCTTCAATGGCGGAAACTTTTGCATCAAATCTCAAAGGGAGAGACCTTAGCACCTTTTGTACAATCCTTGAATCTTCAATCTTTTCACCAAGTCCTTGGATGGTGTTGACAATTTCATCCACACGAAGGAGATAGGCTGCAATATTTTCATCATCTTTCATCTTCAAGCTCTCGAATTGTCTTCTATGGGTTTGGAGCTTAGCCTTCTTAACTTTGTCATCACCTTCATAGATCTTTTGAAGTTTGACCCAGATTTCTTTTGCCTATTCACAATGCATTACTTTGACAAATTCTGATTCCGATAGACCACACAAGATAGCATTCATGGCTTTTGCATTGTTTTCACTAGCCTTCTTTTCAGCTTGATCCGTCGGTGGAGTTGGAGCTTTATAACCATTCACTACTGATTGCCAAATATCAAAACCTAGAGCCATTAGATAAGTTCACATTCTTATGCTCCAGTGAAATAACCCACCCCCTTATGTGTTTTATAGGTTTCTGAAATGGGTCTGATTTCTTTCACTGTTTGTAGGGTTCTCTGTTGTTGAGTTGACATCTGCTTGCGTTTTGGTGTTGTTTCCAATGTCCATAACATGACAAACATGCATATACATATATATTGCAAAAACAAGGAAATGAAGATACCCACAAGCTCTAGATCATTTATAATTCATTGTAAAGCATATATAGACAATACCCATATCAATGATTCAAAATGAATAGTTTTCTAACATACCCATATGGCTGTTACAATTAATCAGTGCTGGGAATGAGCTGGGACAGCAGATAGGAAGCATGAAACACCTTCAACTACACATCTCCATATAAGAATAGCTTCTAAACGAAGATGAGCATGGAACGATAATGAATGCCTCTTTAGTAGGCAGAAAAATCTCCCAAAATGCTCACTGTTGCTGCTGTTTCAGACCCCACGTCCCTCTATGGTACTGAATGGCCAGGCAGGAAAGAGAACAACAATAAATGTCTTTGAATCTCTATCAAACCCTCACTGAAATTTCTGTCCTCTCACAGCAATACCCTACGCCCAAGCTGATATGAAGAAACTTTGCCAAAGATCACACAAACTTCAAAGAAATCCCTCCAATATGGTACGGTCTGGAACAACAAAGGGTACGGCCAGCATAGGGTGTTCTCCACACCTCAAAACTCTCTCAAATCCCACGAAAATCTGAGAATATGTCCTTCAATCTGCATAGATAATTATGGAGGCAAATATCTGAAGATAACTCTGTGATTTCTCCTCTGCGACAAGCTTATAACCCTCAAAATTGAATACAATGAAGTGCAATCGCAACCATTGGATATGGCTGCCCAAGAGCCTCCTTGGGTGGTCTTTCACACCTGTGGATAGCTGCTACTAATGGTGGTTTCTGTCACCAAAAGCCATGGCTAGATGATTTCTCCAAACCCTCATTTGCAGAGCAATCAGCAAGGTAAAAATGAATTGTCGTGAATGAGCTCTTTCTTTTTGATTTTTAGCTTTTATAATTCCCTCATGAGGGTCGACCATTTTGAGAGGGAAATATAATAATATTAACTTACTTTATTTCTCCCCATGAGCACCCAAATCCACATTAGTGACTTATTTTGCATTTTAATTATTTTTACTAAGTTACTTAATTCCACATTAAATATATAATAATAATTTATGGACTTTAAATTGAATGGGCAAATGAACTCGGAATTTGATGAGCAATAGACCATTGGAAAGGTCTCATCGAAACGCTCCATCTCCAATATAGATTCGAGAATGGGCAAGGGCTGCAATAATCCACCCGGGAAAGACTGCTCATGCTTGTTCTGCTAACACACCAGCACTCTCTCACATACTTCTGCACCTTGGTCTTGATGCCTTTCCAAGTAAACAGCTCCCTAACCTGCCTGTAGGTTTTGAAGAAACCTAGGTGTCCTGCCATCGGCAAGTCGTGAAAAGCCCTCAAGATCTTCTGCTTCATAGCATACCCTGGGACCAAAAAGATCCTCCCCTTGTAAATGATCAAATCATTTACAACTGTGTCCCTGTCATCACTGTGGGTGCCATCAACAATACCAGAAGCCCACTTATCCTTTGCATATTCTGCAGAGATCAAATCTCTCCAATCCTCTGCAATCTCCCCCAAGGCGCACAAGTGAGGTCTCCTGGATAATGCATCAGCAACTACGTTCTTTTTTGCTTTGACAAAAACTATGTCAAAGTCATATGCCTGTAGTTTACTAACCCATTTCTGTTGCCTATCAATCAGGGCCTTCTGACTAAGGAAATGCTTCAGGCTATTATGATCAGATTTAACAACAAATTTACCTCCAACAAGATACTGCCTGAACCTAGCCAATGCATGCATGATGGCTAACATCTCCTTATCGTAAATGCTGTAGCTCCTCTCAGCACCCCTCAACTTCCTGCTCTCAAATGCGATGAGGTGTTTGTCCTGCATCAACACTGCTCCAATGCCTTCCCCCGAGGCATCACAATGAAGCTTGAAAGGTTTTGTGAAGTCTGGAATGGCCAATACTGGACAGGTACTCATCACCTCCTTAAATCTGTCAAAACACTGCTGAGCACTAGTAGACCATTCGAAAGCACCCTTCCGAGTCAAATCTGTAAGGGGGGCAACTTTTTGAGAAAATCCCCTCACAAAGTGGCGGTATAACCCACAAAGGCCAAAGAACCCCTTGAGCTGAGTGAGATTCTTTGGTGGAGGTTAGTCTATAATAGCCCGGATCTTCTCTGGATCCATATGAACACCCTCTGGAATCTCAGGTGGCTGCCACTGCAGTGTATCTTTGGCATAAAATTGTGTCTTATCACTCATGAACTCTGATCACACAGGCTGGCAAGATGCACCAGCTCTGATACCACTGAAATAACCCACCCCCTTATGTGTTTTATCGGTTTTTGAAATGGGTCTGATTTCTTTCACTGTTTGTAGGGTTCTCTGTGGTTTAGTTGACAACTACTTGCGTTTTGGTGTTGTTTCCATAACATGACAAACATGCATATACATATATATTGCGAAAACAAGGAAATGAAGATATCCACAAGCTCTAGATCATTTATAATTCATTGTAAAGCATATATAGACAATACCCATATCAATGATATTCAAAATGAATAGTTTACTAACATACCCATATCGCTGTTACAATTAATCAGTGCTGGGAATGAGCTGGGACAGTAGATAGGAACATGAAACACCTTCAACTACACATCTCCATATGAGAATAGCTTCTAAACGAAGATCAACATGGAACAATAATGAATGCCTCTTTAGTAGGCAGAAAAGTCTCCCAAAATGCTCACAGTTGCTGCTGTTTTAGACCCCACGTCCCTCTATGGTATCGTACGGCCAGGCAGGAAAGAGAACAACAATAAATGTCTTTGAATCTCTATCAAACCCTCACTGTAATTTCTATCCTCTCACAGCAATACCATACGCCTAAGCTGATATGAAGAAACTTTGCCAAAGGTCACACAAACTTCAAAGAAATCCCTCCAATATGGACTGCCTGGAACAGCAGAGGGTACGGCCAGCATAGGGTGTTCTCCACACCTCAAAACTCTCTCAAATCCCACGAAAATCTGAGAATATGTCCTTCAATCTGCATAGATAATTATGGAGGCAAATATCTTAAGATAACTTTGTGATTTCTCCTCCGTGACAAGCTTAAACCCTCAAAACTGAATACAATGAAGTGCAATCGCAACCACTGGATATGGCTGCCCAAAAGCCTCCTTGGGCGGTCTCTCACACCTACAGATAGCTGCTACTAATGGTGGTTTCCGTCACCAAAAGCCATGGTTGGATGATTTCTCCAAACCCTCATTTGTAGAGCAATTAGCAAGGTAAAAGTGAATTGTCGTGAATGAGCTCTTCCTTTTTGATTTTTAGCTTGTACAATTCCCTCATGAGGGTCGATCATTTTGAGAGGGAAATATAATAATAACTTACTTTATTTCTCCCCATGAGCGCCCAAATCCACATTAGTAACTTATTTTGCATTTTAATTATTTTTACTGTCACTTAATTCCACATTATAAAGTCCACATTAAATATATAATAATAATTTATGGACTTTAAATTGAATGGGCAAATGAACTCGGAATTTGATGAGCAATAGACCGTTGGAAAGGTCTTATCGAAACGCTCCATCTCCAATATAGATTTTCCCAAAATAGTCAAAACCCTAACTTACTAAAAATAGTAAGTTCTAGCTTGAGTGTCCGAAACCAACCAAACGAACTACCAGAGTTCCCTAAACACATTGGTTAGTCTACGAGAATCAAGTATAGATTAACACCATCACGGAAAGGGGACATTACATCCAGAATGCATAATTTGTTCCATCAAACAATGGAGCTCTATTTGTGGAGAAACCTTCTTGACTAGCCATGTGTGCTCTCAAGATCTACCTTATAGCGGTTAGACTATTGCTGAAGGAACCCGCTTTGATATCAATTGATGAGCACACACTTATACTGAGAGGGGGGGGGGTGAATCAGTATAAGACAATCTTTTACTTATTTAAAACTTAACAACCACAATAACAACAAACACATAAGATCCACACAATTAAGAACACAAGATTTACATGGAAACCCTTTCGGGGAAAAACCACGGAGAAGGACTGCTTGGATCTACTGTCCAAATCTAGTCATAATAAAAAATTCTCTTACAAATCTTTGTAGGCACCAACCCACTGGAGACACCAATCCCCATTAGTAAGCACCAACTTAGCAAGAGACACCAATCTCTTCTATTAGGAGGCACCAACCTCCAAAAGAACAAAATTTCTGCCCTTTTGAATATATCTTCTTCAATAGATGATGATCATTTGATGGCAACCTTCATAAAATCTGCTTGCAACTTCATCACATATATTTTCTTCTTCAAAAATCTGCTGGAATAAGTCTGCTCTGCTCTAAATTTGAATGATATTGCATTTTATTACTTCACAAAATCTGCTGCTTTAAATCTGCTCTGCTCCAATAAATCTGCTCTGCTGTATTGGGATGATATTGCGTTAATTGCTTGCTCTCTTTACTTCCAATTCATCTTCTATTTATGCCCCATACATGCCTCTTTACCCAATAGGGTTAGCCTTCTCAAGGTGGGTCGGCCACATAAAAATAATAAAAAATTTAATTTAATTCCCAAGAAGGACGACTATACCAAGAGTGTCGGCCCATATAAAACAGAAATAATTTTATTTTATTTTGAATAACTTGAGAAGTGGGCACCAAAATTAGATGAGGGCGATCATGTAATGTCCCTTTTTGTAAATGCCCTAGTTTTTGCCCTAAAATCACAATTCCAAGCAAAGCAAGAAATGAAATAGAGTTAGCGATATCATTTACCAATTTAAATTGTTGAACAAGATAGATCGTGGTTGAGACCCTGCAATCATGTTAGATAATCATTGAAAGCATAACCCATAAAATAGATCTTTCCTACTAGGGTTAGGAACATTATCTTAATCATATGATACACCTAATTCATTAATGGAGTCCAACCTAAAAGGTTTAGGATAAGGGGGTATGATTGGGTGCCCGAAGCAATCCTCTACCCTAGGCCCAAGAGAGGATATACCATCCCTCTTGGCCTCATGTGGCCTTCCACCATCCATATGAGGGGGTGTAGCTAGTGAGGAATCCTATAGCAGTTCTCCCTCTTCTTGCCACCCTTATTCTCCTCCCTGTGATTGGGACTCCTTAACCCAGTAGCCAACCATGGTAGAGGTTTGAGGGGAAACTACCATAGGGTGTTCGGAGTATCCTTCCCTTCTAAGCCCAAGGGTGGGGCACACCTTGCACCCCCTTGGCCTCATGGGACTATCAGTCATCTACCATGAGGTGGTGTGCTTAGAAGAGGACCTCATAACCCTTCCTTGTATTCCCTCATTATTCCTATCATGGTGGTTTCAACATTTAACAAATATATGAGGAATCCACATTATTGTCTATATTCTATATGTGAGAGATTATATAATAATATAATATCATTAGGTTGCATATATATCCCTCATATGTGAGTAATTATGAATACCACAAGAGTTATTAAAACATAAGACTACTATATTCTAAGATGCAAATATATTAGCCAATGCTGACTTCTGCCCTTGTCTGTTGAGTGCAGATAAGCTGATTTGATTGATTCAATAATAGAACAATAGAATGATAGAATAATAGAAGAATAATCGAATGATAAAATGAAATGATGATATAATAATATAATGATGGAATAATAGAATGATAGAATGAAGAATAATCAAATGATAGAATGATAGAATAATCGAATGATAGAATGATAAAATTATAGAATGATAGAAGAGTAGAAGGATAGAAATAAAGAATGATATAATAATAGAATGATGGAATAATAGGATGATATAACGATAGAATAATAGAATAAAAGAATGATATAATAATTGAATAATAGAATGATGGGATAATAGATTAATAGAATGAGAGGATGATAGGATTATAGCATGATAGAATGGCTGCAATAAATGATTCTTTGCTGTTATCAATTACTGCTGTAGATCTTTTATATTAATTCTCTGCTGTTATCCATTACTGCTGTAGATCTTTTATATATCTTTCTTTATTTCTGCTTATATATTTTTCTTGCTGGCTGATTTATCATGTTTTCTGCTTGATGACTTGAATTGATTCCCTCCCTTTCCACAACACATCACAAATGCCTTTTATATCTTCTTGTAGGGCAGCGATCCCATTAGTGGATGCAACCTTTTTTTAAGAAGACAACCCTTGTTTAAACATGCAACTCTTCACAACAAACACACTCTATCCAAAATCGCACCTCTCATAAATACCTTTTAGTGGGATGATTTTGTCCTTTTGTGGGAGCGCTCTCCTTCAACATAGTTGGCCACTTCTATAATATATTTGCTGCCTTCTAATTACAAATCCTCTCACTTCACAAACTGATCGCTCCACTTCATAATATATTCACTCATGAACTAATTGCCTAAAACATAATCGCTGCCTTTGTTAATGCCTTTTAATACTTGGTCGCTGCCATTTAATTATTGCTTTATCGCTGAATTTCAATTATAATTGTTACTATCTTTTAAACACTTGCGCATACATGAGTCAGCCTCGTTTATTTTCAATACTCCATATGAAGATCGGTCCTTTATAACAAGCCTGTGAGTTATTTTGACTTCTTTAAAAGTGGCGACTGTTCTAAGGTAGTTGGCCAGCATTTTAAAAATATGGAACATTTCATGGGACATGACAGATCAGCAATAATGAGCGCCAAAAATAGGATTAAACCATCATGAAGGTCGGCCAACATTTGCACATAAATTAATGCTCTTTCTTCTTCAATAAAATACCTCCTTTGACATCAATGACAACAATATTTCCAACACTCACCCCTTAGAGCGTGAAATCCACTCCTTTCTTGCATAACAAGTGGAGTCAACCTTAAACACAAACCCAATCTACAAGAGAAACTTGGGATGCTACCATATGCCCATACACATGACACCAACACTCTCTTATCTCTTATGCAAATTCAGCAAGTGCTCTATTCACACATCATAAGATAAACCCCTACCATAAATTGGTGGTGTAGACTCATGAGAAGGCTGCTCCTTGTTACTTGGTTCTTTCTGATTCTTCTCTTGCCCAAATGGCTGCTCTTTCTTTCTTTGGCCATGCTTTGGGTGAAGCTTGGGATGGAGCCTCTAACACTTGTCATCCCAATGGCCTCCAATCTTGCAATGTGAACAAAACTTGTTAGCTTTACACATATTCGAATTAGATTTCTTATTACCTTACTTGAGTGTGCCTTTTCCCTTCTCTTTCCTACTCCTTTTGCCATCCTTACTATGAGACTTAGGCTTCCTAGTGGTGGTGATTACTTTGCAATGGTTATTGCCTTTACAAACCATGCATGGAATTTGAAATTTTCAATCTTGTGATCTATGTCCATTCCTTTTGCAACTCAAGCAAAAGATGTAATCCTTACCCACATGCTTAATTACCTCCTTAGGCTTGGCTAGTGGTGAAGTAGGTGGAGTGCAATCTCTCCATTTCTTCTTTTCTTCTTTGTCCTCTTGAAGTGGAGTTTACTCCCCTCTTCTTCCTTAGATTGCTACTCTTTCTTTAGAGACATCCCACAATCATTTTAAATTCTACTTCTTTTTCCGGCTTGGGTGAAATCAAAACCTTTGCATGGCATGGCAAATATAAGGGCAGTCTTTATGAAGTCTTGGAAGACTGCCCTTCCTTTATTGAACTTCAAAGTCAAAACCTTTGCCGTTTGCTTAAATTTTTCTGGGATAATAAATAATTCAAAATTTGATGGTTTGTTCAGATGATGAACTGTTAGCCCAATAAATTAGGCTCAAAGTTTTGTACAACATGCACAAATTTCCTTGTCATAGATGTGTAACAACTTCTCTTTGTCAGCCAATTTTCTACTTTTTAAAGCAATAGGCCATTGATCTTGCACAAGCACAACTCCTTTGCCATTTCTTGAAGCATCACGTTCTATTGCAAAGGGCTGTGAAAAATCTGCAAGTGCGATTGCAAGACTAGATGTTGCTACCTTCTTTATTTCTTGGAATTTAGCTTACGTTGCTTTGGTCCATATGAAGTGATCTTTTTTGTAAGATCTGTGAGGGATGCCATGATGCCTCCAAAACCTTTGACAAACTTTCTATAGAAATTGCATAACCCATTGATTCCTCTCATTTGAATTAGGAGCAATCCAATCAAGTATGGCTTGAATCTTACATGGATCATACTTGGTTCCCCCTTATTGATTATATGTCCCAAGTACACAAGTTCACTTTTTAAGTATTTACAACATTACACTTCAATTTCTTTGCAAATAAGGAGTTTAACCTGAAAAGTTCCAAAATAATTCTCAACTGGTTCAAGACTGTAACCACCAAGTGTGCTCTTTCTAGGTTTCATTCCTTCTACAAAGGGGTCCGTTGTGACCTCTTTGCAACATCACCCCCATTGCAAATGGGGTCCCCCTCTTTTTTGGCCCGGCTCGAGCTTTGCTCTGATTCCGGGGTTTCTTGCTCAGCTTCCACTTGACTAGGAATGAAATTCTAAACAATTAGCTCACTGATACTCGAAGAGGTGAAAAGTGAAGGATCTCTCTTGAAGATGTTTGAAACCATAAAATCTTACCTCTAGGCAAACCTGGCCAGTCCATGGCGGGGATCCATCTTTTCAGAGGATATGAATCCTCTCACCCTCTCACTCCCAGCATGAAGCCCCGTTCCGAACAAACTATCCTATTTTGATGGGCTCAATCCAGAGGGTATCTACTTTGGATCCCGCTCCAAGGTCCATCCCAAAAGCTCCTAAGGCCATGATTCGGAGGGAATTCAGTAAGAAAGGTTCTGAGACTTAGTAAAATTCCAAGCAATGAATCCAAGAGTCATTCCAGGACCCACGCTTCGGAAGGAATTTCACTTGAAGGAATGATTCCAGTTCAAACTGGAATATGCGACCTAAGAACTGGATCCCTGAGCAGGCTGAAATATGCGCTCTGGAAGGAAATTCCCTGAAGGGCTGAAATATGCGCTCTGGAAGGAAATTCCCTGAAGAGGTGAAATATGCGCTTTGGAAGGAAATTCCAGTTCAGACTGAAATATGCGCTCTGGATAATCCTTCCCTGACCTTCTGGAATCTGCGCCAAAGGTCCGAAATTCTAGTTCAGATTGGAAAATGCGACTCTTTGTCTGAGGAATTCCCGGATGGAGGTCCACAAGTAAAGATTCCAGGACTTAGTGAAATTTCAACAATGAATTCAAAAGGTGATTCCCAAGTAAAAGATTCCATGCCACTAGGAAAGTTGTGACCTTGTTCTGGATATTGGATTCTTTGACCCCCCTAAAAGTGCGCTTTGGATAGTGGATTCTTGAACAAGGTGGGATCTCCAGGGAAATGCGCTAGAGGTCAGGAATCTCTGACCAGATGGAATTTGCGCTCAAGGTAAGTTTTTTTTCCTGACCACTTGGAAAATGCGCTCAAATGATGGATTCCTTGAGGCCATGGAATGTGCGCTTTGGGATGGGAAACTCCAGTGCATACCCAAAATGGCGCCAAAATGAGATCCACGATCAGGAAAAGTGAAGTCCACGAGGTGACCTTCAACTCAGGGAGAGATTCGCTCAAATTCTTCAAAGGTGAAGTGGTTTGTAGATTAGTCAAAAACCTAGCTCAAGGATTCATCCGAGGCTCCAGGTTAAGGTTCATGAATCCCGTCCTTGCAAAGTTCTAGGACAAAACGAGGGATCTCCTTGACCAAATTATAAACCCCTTGTCCAACTCGCAAAATCCACCTCCTCAGAGGAAGTACGCTCAAGAGGCATTTGTCTGAGTCGCAAAATCTAGTACCCTCTGGAAAATACGTCTGAGAGAAGAGGAAGAATTCAAAGCACAGTGAAATCCTAGACCCATCCAAAATTGTGCCCAAGCCAAGGAAGAATTCCATGACGCCTTCGAATCCCCGACAACCTTGAAAATGCGCCACCGCCTGGGAGGAAAAAGACAAAATAGCTTGTCGGCCAGGAGAGTATTTTTATGGTGGTTAGTAATAGAAAATTAGGCAAAAGGGGAGGGTCGGCCATTCCCAGTTGGCCAAGTAGCAAGGTGGCTTGTGTGCCTATATAAGGGAGGGCACCCAAGCCATTTCAAACCAACTCCAAAGCAAATCCAAGCAAAAAAAAGTAGAAGTGAACACTAAAAAAAGCAGGTTTCAACATTCAAGAGGTAGATTTCACCATTAGGAGGACGAATTTCATCAAGGAGCAAGCAAATTTTAGCATTTCCAAAGCGAAATCCTTCAAGGAGCAGCAATTTCTGTAGGATTAAAGCAGATTTCTGCATTCCAAGGGTAGAAAACATCATTCCAGGACCAAATTCTTCATGAAGGGTTGAAATTGCTGAAGCTGAAGGGCATATTTCTTGGTACAAATCCATTGAAAATTTAGAATTTCTGCACAAAATTCAGAAGTTCATTAGAAAACCAGAAAATCCCTCATAAAATCAGAAATTTACTTGAATATGAGAAGTTTATCATCCAAGGACAGGTTTGTGCAAGTAAGGGGTAGGTCTCTTTTCACCTGGAATTTTCTTACTTTTTCCTTCCAATGCACTAGGCTTCATGAAATTTAGTCCCACATGCACGAATTGACTTAATTTACTCCACTTGTTTGAAATTTAGCCTCTTTTCCCACTTTTTGTTCTTACTCCTTAAACCTTACACCTTGTCTTTTTTCCTTGACTCCACAGGTACATGGCAAGTACCAAGGCCGGTTCTTCAAGACAGGCTCAAGTGCGGAACGTCCTCAAAGGAACACTTCTGGCGTCCAGGATCGTCTCGAAATGGGGGAACATTGGAGACACCAACATCAACCCGTCAAGCATGGAGGAAATCAAGAAGAGGATGTATGGAGTAGATGGACGCTCTCCATCCAAGCTCGCAGCAAAGCTGGTTCGAAGTGGAATTGTGCCCTCCGCATGCTTCCCGCCTGCCATTCCTTGTTCCGAGTTGATCATGGAGTGTTTCATGCACTATGATCCTGATTCCCGGAGGATTGTCGACCCCGATGACACAGTGATAGCCTACTTCTCCAAGGAGAAGATTGCCGAGGCATTCAACATTCCTATCTATAGCCCCACCGAGTACATGAGCAAAGAGGAAGCATCCGACATGTTCAAGGCCGATTCTGCAACCTGTTTAGGAATCATCAATAACTCATGGATGGAGAAGAAGAGACCTCATCATTCCAAGCTGCCTAAGGGACTCCTCAAATCCGACTTCAAGCAGGAGTATGGAGACCTCGTCGTCATGCTGAACAGGATCATGGGAAGTCCTCAATCTTCAACCTTCGAGCCATGGATGTTCTATTACATTGAGGAGGTCACTGCCGGAGTGAAGATGATAGACTGGGCTCAAATCCTCAGCGATAACATTGATGAGCAGTTCCAGAATCTGGAGGATTCGAAGGCATTTTACATGAGTTCCTACATAATTTACATGTTGGTGAGGAACGGTAGATACAAGGGACTGTCATGGAAAGGACATGTCGGGAATTTCGAAGGACAAGTTAGAGTCTATGACTGTTATTCACAGCTTCACCTCCAGAGCATAGCTCATTTCAGAAGGTATAATGATGCATTCGCCATGCACATCACAAGAACCCTTCAAGGAGGCACTCACAAGAGGTTGTCACCCGAGGCCAAGTAGTTGATCAAGACATATGGCTCCTGGTACATCCAATTTCCGAAGTTCACATACATCCGTGTGCAGGGATTCTCTACCTTCCCATATAGACTGCCAAGGTATCCTTCGGATAAGATGGTCCTGTTGGAATTGTCCTGCTGGAATTGACAAGGCAACTCTCGGCGTATGATAAAGTTCAGAAGAAGAAGAAGAAGGCCGGGATAGCTTTCCCAATCCAGATGGAGGATGCAGTCGAGGTGTGTCCATCCCTCCAAGCTGCGGAGAGATCCAACGAGGAACTACAGTTTTAGAACCTAGTGACCCATACCTCGCGAGCAAACTTTGATCCATTCAATACCACTCGGGTGGCATGTGGAAGGAAGCATAGACACAAGGTGCACCTGGAGGATCATTGGGCGAATGCTGAGGATGACTTCGAAATTCGTAGGAGGATGTGCGCCCAGCTATCCGTGGACATGATCAGGGCAACCAAAGTTTTTTCAGTTCCGGATCAAGTCAAGGAGAACGGAAAGCAAGTCCAGCCTTTCTTCGAGCAGGAAAAGGATAAACCTCTTCCACCACTTATTTGGTCGGACCCTGAGGTCACCCACTTTGATGAACTAATGGCACCCGTACTGACAAGAACACAGAAGGTGGATAAACCAACAGACGGAGAGGTTGCATAAGAAAGGCACCCGCCCGACTTATGACTTGATGGGTGATTTAGAGTCTCAGTCTTTCGAAGAGGACATGACCGAAGGGACACCCAGAAAGGAACAAGGCACAGGGAGACAAGAAGCGAGAAACAAACCAGCAGAGGATCCACCAGCAAAGAGAGTAAAGGCCCAGAAGGAGTCTATCAGGAAGCCAGCCCAGGAGGAGCAGAATGCAAGTAGACCTCATTCCACCAGCACTTCTTCCGTCCAGGAGATCGATCTATTCCCTGATGACAATGTGCAAACAGCTAGGGATAAAGGGCCCGCGGAGGAAGAAATGATCCCGAATGAGCACGGCGAGAAAGGAGATGAGTCCATGGATTCTGCCCGCGAGCGGACTCCCAACCCGGTTGTAGGAATTCATCCTAACCTTTCCTCACGGAATCCAGGGGAGGTCCAAATTGAAGACATGCTTCATCACCCTAATCTGGAATTCTTGAACGATGAGTTCAATTCTAGTGAAGTGCCAATACCCATACCACAAGTGGATCAGGAACCGCCAAGAGAAGTCAATCTGTCCACAAGACCCAAGTGGCTACAAGATAGATTGAAGAAGTCGGTCAGGAGGAATGATCCTTTCGCCGAACTTGGAAACTTCCTGGCTAGGATAGGAAAATCCGTGGACCCGAAGAAGCCAAAGAAGTATTCTAGGATCACTAGCGATGAATTAGGGTCTCGCCAGGTAGAGGTTGTAGTTCCAAGAGTGGATAAGGCGAGAGAAGACATTAATCTTGAGGAATATGACTTAGTGGCAGTTGATCTTGGGCCAACTATGAAGGAACAGGAAATGGAGGAGCTGGAAGATTCTGTTGCCACCGTCAAAGAAAGATTGAGGAAGGAGGAAGAGAAGAAGAACTAGCTGAAGAGGGAGAATGAGGAGTTGAAGCATTACATCCAGCATCTCATAGGCCCACTACAATCTGCCCAAGGAATAGCAGCCCAACCTGCGAGCATAACCAGGGATTCACTAGCAGAGTTCGAAGTGTTGAGATCGGCTGGTCATGCAGCGAAGGAATAGATGGAGAAGGTCTCGGATCGAGCTCATAAGTTTATAAAGGATCTCGTCCAGGTGTATGGAAGAGTTGTTGCACTCATGGACATGACTCAGGCGATTCTGAAAGACTGTTAGCAATTCAGTGTTGTTCGGGAAGAGACTATCCCTAGGTTGAAGGCACTGATGAACACTCCAAAACAAGACTTGGTGAGAGACAAAGTAATACAGGCAAATTCAGCCTACGATTTCCTCAATTGATACTCCGCCTTGGTCATGAAGAGAGAACCTTGAGAAGATCAAAGGTGACACTACCCAGGCCCACGCCATGTTGACGGAAATCTAGGACAAAATCCTTGTATCCATGAAAGCCTGGTTCGATCTGGAGGTAGCACAGGATGGAGTCATTAGCTTGGAGGAGTTGAGAGGCAAGATGCGGAACATATACTTCAAGGCTGATTATCCTACCCAAGGGTCTCATCTTGAGGATGCATCTTCATTCCTGATCTTCATGAACAGTATCCAGGAGCTGAGGGCAGATTGGGAAAATGTTCTTACTGCTTGTGCCACCACTTTGTCGGTCATGGAATTCAGGTTGGAGAACATGCCCAGTATTCCTATGGAGGAATTGGAGGTTGTCCTGACCAGGTTTGTGGAAGCAGAGACCAAGAAGCAGGAAGAAGTTCCAAACGCCTAGATTGTCCTGTCCAGGAGTCCTAGTCAGCATAGGCACCCAGGACAGGTGGCGACAATCTATTCATACTTACTGGCGACCCCACCTACCACCTTTAGGGTTTCTGCCCTGGGCACATATTTCGAGGAAATCAGATTTCCTCCCCCCTCCATGTACTTTGCTTGCCTATATAAAGGCTTGGGCGCCTCATTTGAGGGGGTCCCTTTTTTTTTGGTTGCATTTTCATTTTCTTAGGCTCTTTGAGCAGCTAGTTACTTAGTATCATTTCTATATCACTCCATTCTTGGAGCAAGAAACTTCAGAGGATTAGCAAGATTGTTGTAAGAACGTTTTCCAAATCAATAATATGAGCATTGTGGATTGGTGTTCATAGCTTTCTTGGATTATGACATTGTTTTCCTAATTTCTTTGAAGCAAATCTTAAGCTCCAAGTTCTGAAGTTGTCTTATTTCTTTTTATCTTTTAGCTTTATTAGTTAGAATGATGGAGATTGTTATTGTTGATGCATGATTGAAACTGATTGTTCACACCATTTGTGATCTGTGGCTTGCAAATCATAGTGTATGGTTGGTCTGAACTTATTTCAAGTCTAACTTCGATTGTTGTTGCACGTTTCAATTCTATGTCCCTTGCAGGAGCAGTCTGAAAATCCTTACTTCCCCTCAGAAGATAGCACCATCTCTACCTAGTTGTTGCCTCATGATGAAGCAGAAGTGTGGTTCAAGTTTCTATCCTCAATAGTAATCATTTCCATCGATTAGATCCCTGATCCCTTGCCCATCTTTTGCATTTTCTTTTAGATCCGTGGTAGGAATAGTTCATAGAAGAGCTTATTGACAAACCATTCTCTTGTTTGTAGAGGTAGAGCTAAGTGAATCCATATCTTTCCCTTGCAATAGATTGCAAAATCCAAGCCTTTCCCTTGCAAGAACCAGAAGAATCCGAATCTAGCCTCCGGAAGTCATAGTGAAATCCAAGTCTTCCCTTCCCTACGAAAAAAGGCAATAAGTCTCGCACGTAAGTCCCCCTCGTAATTACCAGCAAATCACATCATTCCACAGAGCTTTTTCCCACACCCTTCAAGACCTGACCCAAAAGGAACCTTTGAGCGGTCTCATTCGATCACAAAGTTCAGCGTCTGAGAAGCTTTGTTCAAGAGAGGATAGAACACTTTGTGTCTTTATCCTAATGTTGCTGTTGTCACAAAAATCACATCAACAGGGTCCTTGTGGAGATCAACACTAACTATACTTTGTTTACCGCAGTACGGTGTGTTTTACAGAACATGAAGTAAACATAAATACGAAGTAGTATAGTGCATCATACAACCATAACAGAATTACTCAGAACGGAATATTGTATTTATCATTGATTCACAGAAACATTACAATGTCATGACAGCAACATACATATTCATTGTGACTCCAATGTCCACATAATAACTATTGTCAAAATCACTCCCCCCCGACTACAATGCATTGATGACTTAAATACTTACGGCCAAGGTTGGTTGTGATGCCAACCGTTGGTACCGACTCCAAACTACCCGACCCGTCGGTTGGCGCTGACAACTAATTACATCATTTGTTTATTTAAACTATTTTGCTGTCTACATCTATCCCCCCCTCAAAATTAGTCGTCTTCCAGACGACATTCACAACAAAATGACAAAATTATGACAAAACTTAACCATCCTACTGAGAGTGTGGAGGTTGGGAAGACATCCCTGGGTGTACTGACGAGGTTGGGGTGGCTGATCGTTGTTGCGCTTGCAGCTTCCTTGCTTCCTCGGTCCTTTGCCGCAGCTGGTGTTGGGCTACTAGCTCCCGCTCCCTTGCTGCCTTCACTATGTGACTGGCTTCCATGACTTGTGCTTTAGCCTTCATTACTTTTGCCTCCTTTGCCTCAAGCTGTACTCCCATGTCTTTCATCTTAGCCTCCATCTCCCTCAACTTGGTTTCTAAGCCTGATGCCTGGCCTTTTCTATTTCCGTGGCCTCTGTCTGCTGTGCTAACTGTTGGTGGGACCTCTGAATGTGCTCAGCCAATTCTTTCTTCTTTGTTTGTAGGGCTGCCTCACTCTCCTTCTCCTTCTCCAACATCATCTTCGGTCTGTGGGCTGTAATCTTTTTGCCCTTGTCCATTGTCCACTTTCTCTGACAATTCCGTTGTTGGGTATTTGGATGCCGCAGTGCCGGTGCTGAGTGCCCGATGCTTGAGCCGATGCTGACCCGATGCTGAGCCGATGCTGAGCTGATGTTGGGCGATGCTGACCCAATGCTCACCCGATGCTGAGCCGATGCTGGGCGATGCTGACTCGATGCTCACCCGATGTGGTGTCGCTGGTCGTACGGCCCGATGCTGAGACGATGAGCCGATGCTAGAGAAGTGGGAACGTATGCCGTACGGCCTGGTTGTATGTCGTACGAATTTTTTTTTGATTTTTTTTTTTTTTTAAATTTTTCCTTTTGAATTTTTTTTTTGCCTAGGCCGTACGTCGCACGGACTGCCTTACATTTTTTTTTTTTGAAATTTTTTTTGCCTAGGCCGTACGTCGTACGGCCCTAGTCGTACGTCGTACAGACTGGTCGTACGAACTGCCTTCAATTTTTTTTTTATAAATTTTTTCTTCCAACATTTTTTTTTTCGTTTTTTTCATGTCAAACTGAATCTGATTTGTCTTTTTTTTCCCGACAGGGTCCACGTTCGATCTCTAACTCTGACTGGAATTGTTGTCTTAAAAAAAAAAAAATATCTGAATTTTGAACATTATTTTTTTTCTGTTGATTGTTACCGATCGCCAAATCATTGCAAGTCGACAGAAATACTCTATAGTCCTTATTCCTTCTATATGGTCTCATTTTGGTTGGTGCTTCCAATACTGGGTTCTCGTCGTTAGTTCCATTACTCTGATTCACCTTGCTTGCCAATGGCCCTTCATACCTGATCACCTTGTCTGGTTCAACTTTATGTGCAAGTGCATCATCTATCTTGGCATTATCCTCTATATATTCTTTTTGTGGCTCTCTTGGTCGACTTGTCTGTTCTTGGTCCGCTATTTGCTCTGTTACTTCTGGCTGATTATTACCTTCCTCCTCTTTGTTACTCATTACTGGTTCCCTCTTTCCAGGTGGTCGAGTGTTTGTCAATCCATCAAGTGCTTCATTCGTGAACAATGTTTCACTCGTCGGCCTAGAGTTGCCCAGACTTTCACTCGTAGGCCGAGAGTTGCCGAGAGTTTCACCGTTGCCAAGTGTTTCACTCTTCGACCGAGTTTTGTCAAGAATTGCACTGCCATGACTTGTATTGCCAGGACTTGCACTACGAGGACTTGCATTGTTCATCGGAGAGCTCTCGCCAACTTCTTTTATTGAAATTATGTTGCATTGTGGCGGAAAAAACTCGTAGTCTTCCATCTGCCAATGGAATAGCCCACTGAATGAATTTGTCTCATCTTCTGAGCATTCCTGTAATTTCAGCACCCCTTCATCATCGGGCTCCATCGGCCCTTTACCACTTTCTGTCAAGTCCCCTCCATCCGAGTCAGAATCTAACGCCAACTCTTCACTGACGGTTTGTGTCCTCAAGTCAATGACAAACTTTCTACGTCCATTTTCTATGGACAGAGTGTTTTTCTTCCAGTTGTGGTTGGCCTTGGCGGCTATTAGCCATCCTCGGCCGAGTAATGCATCATATGATGCATTTTGTGCTGTTATGACTACAAAATTTAACAAGAATTGCTGGGTACCGATTCTTACCTTTTGAGCCATTAGCACTCCCAGCGCCTTGATCCCGTGCTGGTCGGCTCCCACTAACTAGAAGTTTTGTGGCCATAGAGTAGGCTTCCCGAGGCTCTTCCAGGTTTCTTCTGGTAGTACATTTATTCCGGATCCACCGTCGACTATAGCATTTGTCAAATTCCGTCCAAGGATTTCCATGTGTACCACGGCCGGTTTCTTTCTAGTATCAATCGCCAGCAACCTCGGGTCGAGGACTTGTTCTCCCGTTGGCGGTGGTTCTACTATAACATCTTCTGTTGTGCGGGTTTGGTCTTCGTGCGAGTTGTCCTCCATTACCTTGGATATTGCTACTTTTAACTGAGGTAAGCTCTGGAGAAGGTCCGCCAATTTGATTGGTACGGTAGTTTGCAACACTTGACTTGCTATGTTCTTATCTGATTCCGATCGTAGGGTTGTGGTTACCTTCTTATCTGAGTTTCTCCGTTCGGTTTTCATGGCAGCTTCCACTTCCTTTCGTGCCTCACGGAGTCTTTCTTTTTCTGTATGGGGATCTGGATAAGTGGCCTTTTTCCACTGTGCTCGAGTGATAGCAAGGATTTCTTCATTATTTTCCTTGAGATTGATAAGGTTTACCCCTTTTTGCTTCGGACAGTCTTTTTCTTCGTGATCACCAGGACCACACCACCTGCACAATGCATTTATTGTGCTCTAATTGTTGTTGGGGCATTCTCTCGCAAAGTGTCCCCACTCGTTGCACTGCCAGCACTGTATCATCGGTCGCCCTTTGCTGTCGTACTGCAATCTGTTCCGGGGGCTGTTATTGTTAAACCTTCTGTTATTCCTGTATCCTTCGGGAGATGCATTCGGGCTATTTTGAGGTTTCGGCGGTGTGGTCGGCGGAGTTGATGATTCTCCCTGAGTGAACAATACTTGGGTACTTCTTGCTTTCAAGTTAAATGGACATTCCTTGATTGAATGTCCCATTACCTGACAGATGTCACAAAATAATTTTCTCGGGCAGTTTGCCTTTATGTGACCCTCCCCATTGCACTCTGTGCACCATAACTCTCGACTTTCTCTAGTTGTCTCTTTATCTGTTTTCATCTCCTTCATCATGCGGACCATGTCCCTTCTCAATGCCTGAATGGTTTTCGACTCGTTTTCACTGTTGTCGTCCCCCGTACTGTCATCATCTTCAGTTCTTCTCTTACTTTGGGATGATGTTTTGCTTTCACTTTCTATGTCCATCGCCCGATTGTACGCTTCCGCGTACGACGATGGGGGTACCACTTTCATCTTTTTTCTTAATGACGAGACTAGCCCTTCAATGAACCATCTTTTCTTCAGTCCATCGGTTGGCTGCGTTTCCAGTTTCCCGAGTAATTCTTTGAGCCTTCTATTAGATGCCCTTACATTTTCATTCTTTCCTTGTTTGGTATTGTAGATCTCTGCTACAATCTCATTGTCGTCTCTCAGAAGTTTAAATTCGTTCTCGAAGGCTTTTCTCAGTTCGTCCCATGAGGTTTTCTGTGCTGCCCCTAGATCTGTATACCAGTCAATGGCAATGCCTCTTAGCGTCACTGGAAACGCTTTTACCCAATAGTCTTCATCCTCTTGTCCGTTTGCCACCCATATGCTTTCACACGTTTTACAGTGCCGGACAGGATCCTCTGACCCGTTCCCCATGAACTTCGGCAACTTCTGCCTTTCACTCACCAGTTGGGTCACCATCTTTTTCCCGAGGTACTCTCTCTGTGTCTTTGACCCGATTGGACTGGTTCTATCGTGTTGTTCCAGTGTCTTCCTGACACTGCCGGCCACGTACGGTTCCTTCCCACTTTCGGTTTCGGCGTCCTCTACACTTCGAGTTACCTCTGGCTCTCCTTGGTTTTCCCTCTGTGCAGGGGTTTCGGGCTCAGGTCCTTTGTTCCTCGGCCTTTCGTCTGAAATGGACAATGCCACAATCCGACGTATACTATCCTCTAGTTCTTCTGTCAGATTATTTTCTTTTCCTCTATTTGTTATTGGTGTTCTAAAATTATGTTCATCACCCCCTTGATCTACCTCTTCATGTCGTTCATTTTCTTTTTCACAAATCTGTTTCAATCGTTTTCTACGTTCTTCTTGTTCCTTTAGTCTTAATGATCTTCTTACTATTTCTTCTGGTGTTGCTTGCCCCACTGGTAATTTATTCTTACCCTTATTAAGTTGTATGGGCATTAATTATGCTTACCCTTTCTTAGTTGTGTAGTGTGCGACGGCGATCACCGTCACGTTCCTCCTCTTGTTTCAGATGTTCTTCATATCTTCTAAGAATTTGCTGTCGTCGCACTTCCCTCTCTCTCTCTCTCTTCTCGAATATCTTGGAAGGCTATCAAGTTCCTTGCTAGAAGTCGAGGGATGCGGTCCAAAAGATTATCCACTTCGCTATTGACACGCAGGTTCTCTGAAATAATCTCTTGTGGAACCTCTCTGCGGATAGACTCGTCTCGCACGTATTGTCCGACTGATAATAACCACAGTTTGACCAATTCCTGAGTTACTTCATCTTCTCGACTTTTGAGTTCATTCTCTTCTCTATCGCTTCCCTCGCGCTCTTCTTGAATTTCTTGTATTATTTCTTCTACGTGCTTTCTGTCTTGTACTTCCTCGTCGGTGTCAATTGGTTGCCCCATTACGCTGCCATTTTCTTGATGCTAGATACACCCGACGGCTTGTTCAGACGATGTCACTTGTCTGATGGTATCGGATGTCTCAACTTGTCATCTCCTTGTCACCCGATGGCATCGGACGACTCCACTTGTCATTGACTTGTCACCCTCGATCCGTTTTCGAACTGGCAACGGCGCAAATGTTTACCGCAGTACGGTGTGTTTTACAGAACATGAAGTAAACAGAAATACGAAGTAGTATAGTGCATCATACAACCATAACAGAATTATTCAGAACGGAATATTGTATTTATCATTGATTCACAAAAACATTACAATGTCATGCCAGCAACATACATATTCATTGTGACTCCAATGTCCGCATAATAACTATTGTCAAAATCACTCCCCCCCGACTACAATGCATTGATGACTTAAATACTTACGGCCAAGGTTGGTTGTGATGCCAACCGTTGGTACCGACTCCAAACTACCCGACCCGTCGGTTGGCGCTGACAACTAATTACATCATTTGTTTATTTAAACTATCTTGCTGTCTACATACTTATCTAGGAGTTCAATTTATTGGTTCTCTTTCTTTGCAGCCGACCTCTCATTCTTCTCTTTGCAAGGGATATGCCTCATTCTCTATCCTTGAGTTCCAATGCTTTCAGGGATGTTTCCACATTATCCCTTCAAAGATGTGTTTCTTTGATGCATTAATTAAGCCCATAGTGATGTATGGTTGAGTTTTGGGGCCCTAGCTTGGAATCAAGTCGAGAGGGTTTAGACAATTATACTTCAATGTATGATCTAGTGCAAATGGATGGTTCCTCAATGTATTGTACACACCAAATTCGCCACCCAATCCCTTTGCCTTGAGAGTATCTTTAGACTCACTTGGTTTATACAAAGGCTTAGATCCGTGGTTGGTTGCGTAGAAATAGAAAACAGGACTAACATGCAGTTACCACATTTAAACGTACCTACCCTCCAAAACATATCCTTCTAACCCAGGTTGACTTGTTTTTTCAATGAACCAGTTAAACCTAGATCAAATTGATTCAAACTAGCAAAAAATCCCTTTTTATCAAAAAGCTCACATTTAACCTGTGTGTAATTTAAAAAAACATCAATTTTTCAAATTGGCCATTGATTTTTGCCTATAAACCCCTCAAATTTGATTTTTTAGAGTTTTTTTTTTTGCAGTTTTTTTTCCATGTTTTTATGAGTATTTTAGCGTCTTTTAATTTGTGTTTTTCCCATTGTAAACCCATGTGTTTGAATTCCATTTATACTTTTGGTTTGCCATGTTGTTGCTATGTAAGTATAATGTGACTATGGGTTGTACTTCGTCCTATGGGAAATACTCTTTTTTGGCACTCTATTCCTCGAAGATGATTGCCTCTTTGGGTCCCTTTAGATGTCAGCATTGTTGATTCTTTGAGGTCCATCTTCTCTTCTAGTCTATTGGCATTTTATTGGACAAGCTTACTCCTTTAAAGTACACCATGTGTGCTCCTCATCACCTCCTTCTAGGGAAAGAGACACTTAATCAATTTGATAGAGATGATATTTATCATTCATACATCCAAGTCAGTTGGACCTCCGCTTGGAATTCTCTTAGCCCAAAACTAGCTTTTTATGTTGAGCATTTCTTATAGATTGCTAATTGGATCATTGTTTGGTCCACCTATCTTCAACATTATTGATCTCATGATTAGAGGATTCCCCTTAACTAGTTGTGTGTGTGCTCTTATCAACTTTGTGTTGAGACAGACCGCCATATTATATAATTATATTATATAGAGAGAAAGGGTTTGCTGCCTTTGTTCTCTCTAGGAAGTTGAGATTGAGGAGCATTTTATTTTCTAGTTTTTGGTCTACTTTGAAATTTGTGGGATGTACCATTGTTTATATAGAGATTTTGGTGGTTCTCTATTCCTTTTCTTCTACTACTCCGATTAGAGATGCTTGGCTCTTTTTCTTGGCGAAGTCACCAATTTCAGGCTTAAATCTCTTAGTGGTGGCACAAGATCTCCCAAATGGATTACTTCTTTTAACTTGTCGTAGATGTTGGAGGCATTAAGCACCCATTGGATACTATTGATTCATGTATAGATAGATAGATTGGTGAGGCATTGCCCATCCTTGCGGTAATACGATTAAGGCTCCTCAACACACCAACTCTCATTCTAATGGTCATGGTTCTATCTCTTCTCGACATTGGGGACCCTCTAACACCTCTCTTTCACAACATAGATGTCGAGGGCAAACTTACATTACTAGTTTCTTCTCTACCAATAGTGGTTTGGAGAGGTTCTAAATGGATTTCATTGCCTCCTAGGATTGTCCAGCCTGACCCCCTTAGCATTGGACTTTCTTTGATGAGCATTCTTAGACTCTACATTGGTACTTAAAAAATATTCGATGATAATATTGTTGTCTCCTCCAACATGTCCTAGAATACTTACACTTGGGGATTTCAGTTCCTTGCCTAGGTGGTCTTCATTTGCTTCCATTGCTTTGCAAGGTCTTCCCCTTGAACATCCATTTATACTTGTACTAATTTTAGGGTTAGCTTTTTAGGTTGACCCCCATGTGTCTATTTATTTGTTTGTCTTGTTTTTTTCTTGTCTTGGGCCCCTTTTACACTAGTTCTTTGCTATTGTACCTGATGTACATTCCAATCCCATTGACATATTGTTTATTTGTGGACATTAATATAATTTCATTCTTTCGTTCTTTTTACCCTCAAAATCTTATATTGGGTAATGCCCAACATGAAAGCAAGAGAGACCCTTGGTATTTCTTCTTGATTTAGGACTTCATCCATCATGTACTTCTCCATGGATGTTGAAACCTTTTGAATGTTATCAACTACTTCAGGTTCTTCATGTACAATCCAAACATGTATATATTTCTAAAGGTCTTGCACTGATCTTTGGACCAAATTTCATTGCAGGTGTAGCAAAGTCCATTTGAACACAAATCAGTAAGGACTGTAGGGTCCAAGACCAGCTTTTGATGGGCCAGCATTTAAAATCAAAGAAACTTTGAAGTTTTCATTGCCCTTAAAGCCATCCCTTGTTGTCATGGGAAGTTTGGTAGTGTCATGTCCCCTTTTTTTCGAACTAAATAATTAATAATTTTATTTAAGTTGGGCCCAATAATTTTTAATTTTTGGGGCAACTTGATAATATTATTATAATTAAAATACAAAGTGTTTTTAAACACTAGGATTAAAATAAAAAGTATTTTTAACTAAAAGTAATTGTAAACACTTGGAGGGAAATTTAGGACCCAAGAACCCGATTTGAAAAGGTATATCAAGGAGGCACCTATCTTCATTTTGACCATCATTCAAGCTATCCTTTTGCATTCACTTTTCAAATTTGAGCACTTTGTTCAATCTAGGGCATCCAAGGACAAAAACCCTTGGTTTGTTTGGGGTTTGAGAGGATGAAAACCCTCTAGGATTCCACATTTGGGATCACGGACAAAAACCCTTGTTTCTCATTTTGGGTGATTCCATCCGGGGATCACAATTTTGTTGGTTTTAGAGATTTTATGCAAGATCCCAGTGATTGGGCGATTTGGAGTTGCAAGCAAATCGTTCTATATAATCAAATTAGCATATTTGGGCAAGTTTCAAGTTGATATGTTGCTGCTACAATGTTGCTATAGTGATTTGATGACGATTCCAACATTTTGAGGATTGCATATTGTTGCTACAATGCCACTACAGTGGTCGCTCCAGTGTTTTACCACCAAATCAGCATTTTTAGAGACATTTGTTGCTGATTTACGAGGGTTTCAAGGCTATATCATACTACTAGGCTAGTATAGAAAATTTGTGCATCGGCAAATAATCAACCAGGGATCAATCCCACACTTAATCTTTTCTAGCCAAGGTTCTTATCAGAAGAACCACCTATGATTGAAAAGTAGAGATAACCAGTAGATGACATCACCACTTGTTATGATGAGTATAAGACTCTCGACCTTGATATTAAAGAGATGTTATCTTTTGAAGATTTTTGTGACATGGGAATTAGATCCCCATCCAGGAGAAGATTTCAACAAAACCAAACCCACAAGGATCTCCAAATGTATAGGAAAGAATTGGTGGAACAAAAGAAAGAAGAACAATCAAATTCAAAGCCACAAGACATCATTGAGCAAAAACAGAAGGGACCCAACATGCAAGTTGAAGGTAAAGATTCTTTAATAGTAGATGTTTTATGGACTTCTAATGATTGTATGTGTCAGCAAAATAGTGAGGAAGTCAAGGAGGGAAAGGCATCACTTGTTGAATGGGACGAGCTCAAGATGGAGGAAGATGCACCATGTTAGTGCTCATTTTTGTCAGCCCTGTATCTGCAAAATTTTGCCCACGAAATCCATCAGAGGATCCTAAGTTGCCCCCTTGTGGTTTGCCCTGTTCCCGTGCCTTCAAAAATGCCTTTGAAAATCTAAAAAAATTCCTAAAATTGACTGTGGGCTCTGTCAGCCTTTTGTTGCCTACTAGGAACTCTTTCGATGAGTTCCTGGTGACCAGGAAATCGCTGAAATCATTCCTATTCCCAGTCGGCCCCAATCCCCGAAAAGTTCCTAAGGCAGGCGGCAAGCAAAGAAGAAAGTGATGTGTTTGGCGAGTTCCTGGTTCGGTGGAAGTCGCCAACAACGAGGAACAAAGCAAAGAAGGTAAGTTTTGGCTTTTTCCTTGGTTCCTGGAACCTTGGAAAAGTTTAATTTTGCCCAGAGCTGAGGCAATAGGTTGGGTTTAGCCACCGAATTTTAGTTGTTCATCTGGTTTATGCCTCTGGGAACACCCTCCTGAGTTTAAGCTGAGCTCGAAGTGAAGGAGAGAAAACTCACTCTCATTGGTTGGCCTTCAACCCTCCACAATCTGTTGATGAGCATGTTTACTTTCATGAAGACACCCCTGGCCTTGAAAGTGAATCTCTGTTCTAGGAAGTGGAATTGCTGTTTGGAGAGGAATTACGAGCAACATATGATTGTTACAACTATATTCTAGCCTGCACATTGCTATTTAGAGAGAAATTTCCCCAATCCCTGAAAGTTCCTAAGGTAGGCAGCAAACAAAGAAGAAAGTGATGTGTTCGGCGAGTTCTTGACTGGGTGGAAATCGCCGACAACGAGGAACAAAGCAAAGAAGGTAAGTTTCGGCTTTTTCCTTGGTTCCTGGAACCTTGGAAAAGTCCGATTTTTCCTAGAGCCGAGGCAATAGGTTGGGTTTAGCCACCGAATTTTAGTTGTTCATCTGGTTTATGCCCCTGGGAACACCCTCCTGAGTTTAAGCTGAGCTCGAAGTGAAGGAGAGAAAACTCACTCTCATTGGTTGGCCTTCAACCCTCCACGATTTGTTGATGAGCATGTTTACTTTCATGAAGACACCCCTTGCCTTGAAAGTGAATCTCTGTTCTAGGAAGTGGGTAGTGGTTCTAGGAAGTGGAGTAGTGGTTTTGGGAACCAACACACCAAATCATGAACTATCCTTCCAACTTCCAAATGGTGAGCCATTGATTGATTTTCAGAGTAGCATTGTGGATGGATATGCATTTGAGGAGAATATTTTGACTAGCCCTAATTTGAGAGTTTTTAGTCACAAAGATGGAGGTGTTGAGGATATCTCAACAATTTCTCTTTTAGCAAAAGAGGGTGAGCATTTTGATTGCAGCCTAAGCTATGAAGATATTTCAGATTTGTTGTTTCCTATTATGTCATTGAGAGATTCTTGTTATCATGGAAAGCATGCTAAAAGGGGTGATAGAGTCAAGGATACAACTTGCAGTAGAGGGCATGAAAATTGTTTTTGCATATGGGATCCGGGTGATCTTTGAGGGTCAAAGTGGATAGAGGCATTGACATCACCATTGAATTCTTCATCTCTTGCATTTGGATGGAAAAGAAGTTCATGAGGGATCATATAAGATATGTTGAGATTTCTAACAAAGTTGTGAAGGATCAATGCTCACAGCTCACAAGTCACAACTTGGAGCCAAGTTCTACACTTGAAGACAAGGCTATGGAAATATGGGGCCTCCAATGGCTGCATCCTATTGGAGAATTCACCATGGAGTAGAAATTCAAGGATGATGGGAAATAAGTAATACTTCAAGGTATAGTGAATGGAGTCCCAAGCATGGCTACAACAAAAAGGAGGGAGGTATATTTTCAGAGAAACCAAGTAGCTCAATGCATAGAGACAACTGAGGGTCTATCCTCAGGTAAGATAACTTTATTATGAGAATGTTTGGTTTGTCTTGGATATACCCAATATTACTCTCCTAAGGTGGTCATCAAATAAGATATTTGTAAAATTGGGCTTTCTTGTTGGAAGTCACCAACTATACATGGTAGGGATAAGTGTTGGCTGCAGAAACATGAACCAAGGGCAGATATGAATGTGGTTTCCAACCTTAGATCTACTGTTCTCAATGTTTCCAGCTTCTTCCATTCTTCCTTTGTAGTCATAGAAGGGTTTTCAGTCACATGGTTAGCCCATTACCATTGCTGAGGTGTTCTCAGTTAGTACAGGGCGATTTCCAACCTTTATTGAATTTGAATAAAAGAACTCAGTTTTGCAGCCAGGATACTATGTTCCTATTGATCATCTTGATAAATTCATGTTTTGGATTGATGATATCTTTCATGAGCAGCTACAGATCTGCAGGTATGAGGAAGATTTCTTTGCTTGATGTTATGTAGGAGGTCTCACATATTGGGGTCACTAAGTGCAAGCATTCCATCCTACACATTGCTGTTTGGAGAGGATTACGAGCAACATATGATTGTTACAACTATATTCCAGCCTGCACATTGCTATTTACAGAGAAATTTCGAGCAACCTATGATTGTTACAGCCATTTTCCAACCACATACAATCTAATCCATGCCATTTGTCAAAAGGTATAGCTTGGGTCATCATGGTAAGAATCTTTGGAATACAAGGTAATTATTATGACAACTATTTAGGAGAGATGAGCATAATTTTGAGCGTCACAGTCCAAGGAAAAGGAGGTAGTGTTTCAAGGCATCTTTCATATAAAGGAAGTTGTTGACACATCACAGAGGCACTTCAAGGATGTCAGTGAGTTTGATGAAAGGAGCTCAAATTCAGATTCATTTTCACAAGAATACAAAACAGGTATAAGAGGAAGAAATGATGCTCACATTTTGCAACTATGTTGCACGAGGAGCATGACAAAGATGATTGTCCACATAATGTCCAACTTTGGGTTTGCTATCATCATCATTTCCAGCCAATATACTCCACCATTCTCAGCTATACAAGCGTATTCAGTCATAGGATTGAGTGATTTTCAGTTTGTTGCTACTGTTGGAATATTTTCAGTTACTGTATGGTTGTTTCCAGTTTCTGTGTTGTTGATTTTTGCAAGAGATTTTAGTATTACAGCTGCTGTATCATTTTTGCATTGCTGAATTGTAGGGTTACTGATTTTAGACTACTGTTATCAGTCATATTCAACCATCAGTTTGCAGATTTTTGGAAATTTTTCATGTATCATGCTGTTTGTGAAGGGTTTTAGCCATCGGAGCTACAGGAAACAATTGTTCCAGTCACTTCCAACTACTATACTACTGTTTTGGATGAGGTTTCAAATGCATTATGGTTGTTGCAACTTAGCTCCAACTTGAATACAAGCTGATTGGTCCAAACTCATGAGGATTTTAGCCTACAGTATAGTGGTAAGATCTATTGGAGCTCAAGGGAGTTATCATCATGCTCATTTTGAGAACAAAGTGGCGTTAGCAAAAACATGGTGGCAAATTCACAAGGCAACCTTTGGTCTTGTGGGAGCGTGAAGATGTCCTCATGCAGGGGGGAAGAAAGTATCATCCGTCATCACGTCAAAGAGGAGCATGTTGTGGGTTGGTTGCTTTGTTTGCTTGATCCAATTAAATGGTGGGGAAGTATAATAGTGCATCTTATCACGGGTCTCCTAGAGGTTTTCATTTATGTTGTTGTGAGTCATGCACACTTCTGTGTTATTTTTCTTCTAAAGGTCAAATTGTTTGAGGTGATCAAAGTTCATGGATTGCATAAGAATGTGAGTGATGGTGGTAGTAGCTCCCCTAGTGATTTTTGGCAGGAGTTGTTCGACTTGATGGATACAAGATCCTGATGCTATAGCATGTTTCTTAGTGTTGGCACAATGGTATTTGAGCATCCAAGTTTGCATGGTGTTGTTTGGCAAAAGTTGTTTCATTTGACAAGTATAGGGTCCAAGCTCTATGGATATTATAGCATGATTCATCATATTGGCATGGTGATACTTGAGCATTTGACTTGGTAATTGTTTGTGGGCAAGCAATTTTGGGAAGGGCGGAATGTTATGTCCCCTTTTTCAAACTAAATAATTAATAATATTATTTAAGTTGCACTGGGTAATTTCTAATTTTGGGAGCAACTTGATAATACTATTATAATTAAAATAAAAGGTGTTTTTAAATACTAGGATTAAAATAAAAAGTATTTTTAAATACTAAAATTAAAATAAAATAAAATAACTAAAAGCATTTTTAAGTACTTGGAGGGAAATTTAGGACCCAAGGGCCTGATTTGAAAAGGTATATCAAGGAGGTGCCTATCTTTATTTTGATCATCATTCAAATTATCCTTTTGCATCCAATTTTCAGATTTGAGCAGTTTGTTCAATTTAGGGCATTTAAGGACGAAAACCCTTGGTTTGTTTGGGGTTTGAGAGGATGAAAACCATCTTGGATTCCACATTTGGGATCAAAGATGAAAACCCTTGTTTCTCATTTTAGGCAATTTCATCTGGGGATCACACTTTTGCTGATTTTAGAGATTTCATGCAAGATTCCAACAATTGGGCAATTTGGAGTTGCAAGCAAATCATTTTACATCATCAAATCAGCATATTTGGGCAAGTTTCAAGTTGATATGTTGTTGCTACAATGTCGCTATAGTGATTTGATGAAGATTCCAACATTTTGAGGATTGTATATTGCTGCTATAGTGTCGCTATAGTGTTTTAGCACCAAATCAACATTTTTGGAGACATTTATTGCTGATTTACGAGGGTTTCAAGGCCGCATCACTTTCCAAAAACTTCAGAAATAATTTATCTAGCATGGCGACTCAAATCTAGGGTTTTCTCTATAGTTTGAGTTGGTTTTCAAGGCAGCACATTATCCACAAAAATCAGAATTAATTTTTATGAGCAGAGCGAGTGCAGATCTAATGGTTTTGGAGGAGTTTTTCATACATTTAGGGCAGTTGTACCATCCATTATTGCTACCATTAGTTTCTGCACAAGAGCAAATCAGTTTGAAGGACTTTGGTGCTAATTTCCATCCTATATGTGAGGTTGTACAACTATTTTTTTAAGGGTTTGTGAGTGCATTCACCGATTTACATCATTGTACCTTATTTTCAGCAGTTGAAATAAAATTTCAAAAATGATTTGTGATCTCCAATCTATTGTTACATCATTTATATGTTCAGATCTGAGTGTGTTTTGATCATGAAATAAGTATATGAGGGTTTGGTGATGTTCGCCATTAATTTTTCCAGCTCTAGCATTTATTTGATTTTGTTGCTTTCAATTATTTATTTATTCAGAAAATTAGAAAATTACCAAAAAAAAAAGAATATTGCAAAAATAATTAATTGGGGACAATACAGGTGGTTGTACCTAATGTTAATAGATTGCTAACCACTTTGTAACAGGACTTTGTTTGTTTTATGGACTCTTTCAATCAATCTACATACATAGCAAGTGGTTGTCAAGGAGAGATCTTTTAAACAACAATCTTGTTTAATGGATGCCTTGGAGAATAAGCCATTGTACCTTGTTGCTTTAATTTTACGAGGGCCAATGAAAAATCTCTTGGGTATAGACCTCAAAGTTTTTGTAATATGTAATGTCCCCATTTTCGGGTTCTCTTGCAGTGCAGTTGGCACTAACCTTGTGAGTGTGTGTCAATGTTATCAGAGGGATATTTAAGGATTCCAATGAGCTCGGGTGGCCTAGAGGACTCATATGCCACTTTCTGAGGTGATTTCCGGCTTCTAGTGTGCTCTTAAAGAATCTTGGAGAGGGCGTCTATTTATAGTCAGTCGCCCGGTTGGCTCCGTTTATCATCATCCTTCATCGGGATCACTCCAGTGCAGTTAGTTTTTGATTCCGATGCATTCCGGCAATTTCCGCAAAATGGGTGTATTAATGGCTTTATTTTAATTATTTTACTAAGGTCGCTAAATATTATTTAAAATATTTTAAAAGCACCTTAGTGTTATAGCTCATCGGAACCAGGATGAAATGTTTTAAATCATGGATGCATTAAACAAGGACCTTGCCTGTCAAATTATCATTATTTTAATTAAAAGGTCTTTTTCAGAGCTAAAATGGAGTTTTAATTAAAAAGTGAATTTTAAAATATAAGCTTCTGGAGAGTTCGGCGGAAAAAGTATAAAAAGGCATTTGAGGGGCTCATTTGGATTATGTAGTTTATTCTATTTCTCTAGTTGAAACCCTTGTGGTTCTGGAGATCGAACTTGGTACATCTCAGCCTTCTAGAGGACAAAAACCCTCTTGGAGATGATCAACTTCTGTGGTGAAAGACCCTCTCTGGTTGATTGCTGGTAAACTTATTCAGAGTTTACGCATTGCACTTCATTGCAGGTTTGGCATTGTTTGGAGTTTCAAAGGAGGTGTTTATTTGCAGGCCAGCTTGGAGGATTTATTGGTGATTTCATTTTAGGGATTACATTAAGCTGATTGGAAGCATTTATAGGTTGTCGCGGAGAAGTTATTCATTGCTGATATCATATTTCTTTCCATGATAATTTGATATATATAAAAGAGATAATGGTGACTGATTTTCAGGTGATTTAGAGTAGATTTAGAGGAGTTATATAGGGTTTGATATTGCTTGCTAAGGGATGTGGGAGTTGGGTAGCAAATCGCCCCCCTTCTTGAATGATTTGGAGCTTGAATTCTATGGTGCAGCCATTGGAGCATTGCTTAGTTTGAAGTTGGTATTGGGCAGATTTTGTTAGCTGAGTTAGAGTTTTCACTTCCAGCCAACACTCAGATTTTGTTACAGCAGTTCTGGGATTTATGACAGCAGCTTATATGTACTTGGGAACTACATATTTTCATTTTGGGTGTGTTCATTTGGCATTGCACTCCCACTATTATTAATGACAACTTTGTAACAACGATCTATTCTATCATAGATGAATATTTTGTTGCTGGATTCAAGGTTAGATTGTTCTTTATTGTTATTTCTATTTCATGCAAAGTGTTTGATATAATGTCTATGTTGTTTATTTGCAAATTTGAGATGTTTCTTGTGTGCTTTCAATTCCCAACTGCATATTGAATGATCCCAAACACAAATACATTGAAATGCATTTGAAATAACACTAAAACAAGAAATAGAAAAGTGTTTGACGAAATGTCAACTCACTAGAAGTCAATAATCTTACTGGGTGTTTGAGAAAAAAATTTGTTTCAAACTAGGGTGGGACATTACATAATATCCCACCCCCTTATGGTTTTCTGTGGTTTAGTTGAATCTGGTGCGTTTTGGTGCTTTTGCATTTGACGTAACACATGCATGTACATATGTTTTCGATAATACAGGAAATAATAATACCCAGTTGCTTATTTTCAATGGAAATGCATTACAACTCATAAATAAACAATACCAATGTATGATATACGCAAGAATGTCAAAGATTCAACATACCCACTAGCTGTTATAGAAATTACAGTCTGTATCAGCAACTCAGAATTTGTAATCACCTTCCAAACTCATCAAACTCAAGTAAATTACAATGAACAACAAGGTACAACAATGTTTAGGAGCTGGACGCCTCTTGTGAAGGCTAGAGAAGGCTCAAAACCCCATACGTTGGGCTCTATGCTGGCCCACGTCCCTCTTCAAGCTGGTACGCCCCTATCAGCAGTATGGAAATGCCTTTAAATCACTTCAAACACACATTCTCTGTCCCAAAAGGTCTGAAACTGCTGCAAGACTTCCCACGTCCAAGTATGATGAAGAAACAATGAAGAAAGACCTCACAATGAACACCACCCCCTCTATGGAAGGTACGGCCTATAGCTGAAGGAGTACGACCTGTCTAGGAGGAAAAATCCACAACAAAACACCTCCACAACCTAGTCTATAATCTGCAATGTGTTCTCCAATGTATTCTAATAATTATCATGTCAAAACCCTTGAGATATATCAATGAAAACCATTCCGTGATACGCTGACTATTTGCAAATGAAGTATAGTGTGATCTCTGGATTAAGACCACTCCAAAACACCCTAGAGATGTTTCTCAACCCTGTAGGTGCTCAAACCAATGAAGGATTTTGTCTTCAAAGGTTGCTGGTTCAAACCCTTGGCACAGCCAAAGAACAAAGCTCATACAAGAGAAAATATGCAATGGTGAATTGTGAAATGACTTCACTTTTTGGTTATATTTCTCCCTTAGCCTCCAACGCCAGTTTTGGAGAGATTTTAATATTTTAATGTTTCTTTTTCCTTATTGCCTTGGGCGCCCACCATAAACATGACTTTATTCACTTTAAAATACATTAAGTTCTCAATAATAATAAAGTCAGTTTATTAAAAGACACATTAAGTTATATATTTAATTTAACTTAAATGTATCGATTAATAAATATTATTTCAAACGATCTCTGTAGGTGAGTTCCATAGTACCGCTAAGTTGGCCAATGGAACAATGACTAATTTCAAGACCATTGCACTGATTTGCTCTGATGTCTCGTGAGCCCCTGCTAAAAATAGTAAGTTTGGCCAAATGAGCCAAACTCACTCTAGAAAGTGCCAAATGATACATCTCGCCAAAAGAAGTCCAACTCATCACTCCATGTAAGCTGACTGAGCCTCAATGAACCAATTCTCCGTGGGTCCCCTAACCACTTTTGCTAGTCTACGGGAATCGAGTAGTAGACTAACATGATGAAATGTGTTAGCCTAGGAAGGGGACATTACAGTCCGCCCTCCCCAAAATTGCTTGCCCACAAGCAATTTCAACTCTGGATGTTGTAAGATTTGCTCATTCTCCCAAGTCGCATCCTCTACCGGCAAATTCTTCCACTTCACCAAATACTTCTTGATAACCTTCTTCCGCAAGGTGTGCTCTCTAGTGTCAATAATAGCCTCAGGAACAAGAATCAACTTCCCCTCCTCATCCAAAGGGGGTAACTCAGTGGAATGTATCACATTGTGTCCCAGCACCTTCTTGAGGTGAGACACGTGGAAAACATTATGCACTCTACTTCCCGCCACTAACTCTAACTCATAAGCCACTTCTCCTATTCTCCTGGATACTCTAAAAGGTCCATAATATTGTGGCTTAAGTTTCTCTGTGCCACTCTTTTTGAGAGTGGATTGTCTATAAGGTTGCAGCATTAAATAAATCATGTCACCCACCTCAAAAGAACGCTCAACTTTGTGTTAATCTGCATATTATTTTTGTTGATTCTGTGCCTTCTGGATGTTCTCCTTCAAGGACTTCATGATGTCCTAGCTCTCCTGTAGTAAGTTCTTAGCTTTAGGCACTCTACTGTCCTCTAATAACATATCTAGGAAGTTGGGAGCCTCATACCCGTAGAGAGCCATGAAAGGTGACATTTGAATGGACATGTGGTAAGTAGTGTTATAACAGTATTCCCCCAGATGCAACCACTTAACCCATGCCTTTTTCTGCCCTGCAATATAATTGCGGAGGTATCCTTCCACCCACTTGTTGACAATCTCCGTCTGCCCATCTGTCTGTGGGTGATAGCTAGTGTTGGGAGTGAGTTCAGTCCCATTTAGTCTGAAGAGATCCTGCCAAAAGTGACTCATGAACTTGCTATCTCTATCACTGACTATGCTCCTTGGCAGCCCATGTAATTTAAATACCTTCCTGAAAAACAAATCTGCTATCTGTGCTGCTGAAAATGTGGTTGAAATCGCAAAGAAATGGGCGAATTTTGTTAACCTATCAACCACAACATAGATACAGTCCCTGCCTTGGGCCTGGAAATACATTACCATTTCTGGTTAGGAATGGGTAGGGGCTGTAATAGACCAGCTGGAAAAGAATGCTCCTGTTTATTTTGTTGGCAAGTGGGGCACTCTCTAACATATTGCAACACTTCTATTTTGAGCCCCTTCCATGTAAACCGTTCTCGGATTTGTCTATATGTTTTGAAGTTTCCCGAGTGACCAGCTGTAGGAACATCATGAAAGGCCCTCATAACCTTCTTCTTCATCATTGATCGTGGTACCAACAAGATCCTCCCTTTATAAATGATTAGATCATTTACAATTGTATACCTGCTATCCTGGATAGTGCCGTCAATTATACCTGTGGCCCACTTGTCCTTAGCATATTCTACTGATATCCACACTCTCCAATCAGCAGTGATCTCTTATAAGGAACACATATGAGGTCTCTGAGATAGGGCATCAGCTACAACATTCCTTTTCCTTTGACATAAACTATGTCAAAGTTGTAGGCTTGCAATTTGCTAACCCACTTCTGCTATCGGTCATTGAGGTCTCGCTGATTGAGGAAATGTCTCAGGCTGTTGTGATCTGTTTTCACCACAAATTTGCTACCCACTAGATACTGCCAAAATTTAGCCAAAACATGCATTATGGCTAACATTTCCTGATCGTAGATACTGTAACCTCTCTTTGCACCCTTGAGTTTCCTACTTTCAAAAGCAATCGGGTGCTTATCCTGCATTAGCATTGCTCCTATGCCTTCCCTTGAGGCATCACACTCAAGCTCAAAAGGCTTGGTGAAATTTGGTATGGCCAAAACCGGACAAGAACTCATAATTTGCTTAAACCTGTCAAAACACTGTTGTGCCCCGTCAGTCCAAACAAATGCCCCCTTCTTCGTCAAATTTGTCAATGGTGTAGCACTCTATGAAAACCCCTTGACGAATCGGCGGTAGAACCCACATAAACGAAAGAATCCTTTGAGTTGTGAGAGATTCGTGGGTGGTGGCCATTAGACAATGGCTCTGATCTTCTTTGGATCCACTCGGACTCCCTCAGCACTGATGATGTGACCCAGATAAAGAAGCTCAGTCATGCCAAATTCGCATTTTGACTCTTTGGCATATAAGGACTCTCTTTCCAGGATACTCAGTACCTCCTCAATGTGTTGGAGGTGCTCCTCCCAAGTCCTGCTGAAAATCAAGATGTCATCGAAAAATATGAGGACAAACTTCCTCAGCTGCTCCTTGAAGACCTTGTTCATTCAGGATTGAAAAGTAACTGGAGCATTGGTTAGACCGAAAGGCATAACCAAGAACTCAAAATGCCCATAATGACAACGGAAGGCTGTCTTCTCCACATCCTCCTCTCTAACCCAAATTTGATGGTAGCCAGATCTCAAGTCGATCTTGCAGAAGTAACATGCCCCATGTAGCTCATCAATGAGCTCATCTATCTGCGGAATGGGGTACCCGTTCTTTATTGTTTTCTTGTTGAGAGCCCTGTAGTCGATACACATCCTCAACGTGCCATCTTTTTTCTTAACCAAAACAACCGCAGAGGCAAAAGGGCTCTTACTGGGTCTAATGTGCCTCATCTCGAGAAACTCCTTGATTGTCTTCTCTATCTAATCCTTCAATCTTTTTGGATGTCAGTAGGGAGTAATGATAACTGGCTTATCTCCCTCCTCCAGCTCAATCACATGCTCTATGCCTCCATCAGGAGGCCTCCCTAGTGGTATACTGTTGAATACCTTGGTGTGCTTGGTTATCAGCTTCTGAATGTCGGGATGATAACTTTGTTTCGGCTGCTCTGTAGCTGTAGGCATAATAACACACTCAGCTACCCACTCCACCAGATCATGTTTGAGCAACCTCTCCATTCTCTTGAGAGATACTACTCTAAGTCCACCATCTGAGATCCCCCTAAGTACATGTTTTTTCCCATCTACCTTGAATTTCAGCTCCATGGTTCGTAAATTGAGGTAGAATTCCCTGATTGCGTGAAGCCACTTCATGCCAAGAACTATGTCCATATCTCCCATGCTGATGTCATGTCCACATCAAATCGATTATCTCATTCCAATTAAAGATTGGAATGATAAGGTTATCTACATCAAGACCGTCGAGGAAGCACTGTTGATTGTCCTGCATTATCATGACTAACGTAGAAGCCTGGCAGATTTTGATAGAAACCATCGATGGAGGGTGGATCAGCACATATATAGATATCATCATACATTTCCAAGGAAAGTATATTATTATCAAGGCCCATCACTGCTGTCATTTGAAGGCAGATCGTCATACATAATAATCGCCATAGGATCAACTTCAACGAATGATAATGACAAGCCATTAAATCAGCTACATTGTTTAATAAATCTTGAGTGAAGAAGTGATCGATCCAAGGCTAAGGGTGCCGATCAAATGAACAAGACAAATCATGGGATTTCATCCTACGTGGCATCCAAATCAGCCACATAATAGAAAAATGAAATAAAGACAAAAAAAAAGATAAGACAATAACCAATTGGCGATCCCTTGACTAATCCAAGCCTTAGCAAATGCGATCAAGGAAAAGACATGAATCATGAGAAGCGACTCTTTGAAAGTTGTGACCGGTGACTCCCTATAAGAGGAGGTTCATGAGAAAGTCCAAGGCATCACACGACATCTCATCTCATAGTAGTCGCAACAGTCTAATCATCATCCATCAAACAACATTCATCCATATCATCCAATTGAATCGCAGCAAGCTCTCATATATATACAGATCCACTAATATAAACCAGTATATTATAATTCTCTAACAGATCGTGTCTTCCATCAACGATCCATTGATACAAGTATTAGCTCAGCACAAGGTATTACTAAGAGCAATCGATCATACAAGCTATGTGCCTTATTATAAGTAATATGTCTCATAATCATTAGACTATGAATGTTCTATCTAAGTTGATCATGATAGCATTATCATAATAGAATGAAAATATTAGAATAAAAATGTTTATCATAATAGAATGAGAATATTTATATCATAATAGAATGAGAATATTCATAACATAATGAAATGAGAATGTATATAACATAATAAGAATGAGAATGTTTAGAATCGAGGAAGGACAAGGTGCGAGCCTCCAAGAAAGAAAATGTATGATGCCAAGTAGTATGGCAATCCATCACATGAGATGGTACAATGATAAGTTCTCGTAGAGGAACAATGTGATCAAATGTACTCATGGGATCACAAGATGGTAAGGATAAATTCCTATAAGGTATGATTCATAATTCTAATCATATACTCGGGATGAGAGCAAGTAGCCTCACCATTAATCTATCTACCACCCTACGAGTATGGGAGTGAGTTAGGGAAGGGTGGTTAGGATTTAGCACCTAGGTGACTCTCAAGTGGGTGAAGCATTGCCGGGTGTATAGTGTGAAGCTCCTTGTGTAATGTCCCCTTCTAGTAAGCTCAAACTGTTCACAACCTTGCACAATTTAACTTACAAAAAGGAAACATTAGTATTCCAAATTTTTCTCTTTCATATCATAATTAACATATATCCATAGTCTTTCCATATTTATCCTAGAATTTATAATTCCATAATCACATAATTCATATTCATATTCTTATTCATAGGCCTTATGTTCTATCCTCAAGAGGATCGTGTGTCGCCCTATCATTAATCCATCTCTAACTCCATAGGCATGGTTCATTAAGGAGACACTAACCATCCCATACGTAGGCCCAAAGGCTTCACTCCCACACAGAGTTCTTCACCATTTGGCTTGATGGAACTTCATGTCCACACAACATTCTTCATCCCACCAAGAGTCACCTCACGTTGGGCACATTTAATATTGATGAACTCATCGTTACCATAGGCCCAAGGACTTCACACCCACACAGTGTTCTTCGTCTCTTGGCTCAAGGGACTTCACACCCACACGGTGTTCTTCATCCACTTGTGGGTTACCTAGGTCCAAAATACATTCTCCTAACTTACCCATACACCTAGGATAGCGAGACGATTAATGATGAGGCTAATCCTTCTTTTGGATATAGCACAATCCTATGATTTCTTAGTCCTCGTGGACATTCTCATATGATGTCTTATCATTTTTGGCCTCATATCATAATTGGCCCATCATATATTTATATGATCTAATGCATGATCACGTTTCATTATCATGTTCATCCTTATATAAATATTCATCATATTAATTCATTCTTTATTGATAGCCTCATACTAGGCTTCATTGATAATTCATTTTATGCTCAATTTAACATACAAATGGTTTCATATCATTCCTACTTACTTTCAAGCATGAGGTAATTAACTAATACTTAATTTCACTTCTAATCATAATTCATTTATTTCTACCATAATTATATTATTCCAGCATTACATTTCTTATTCATGATCATGAAATCAGTTCATGCTATTTGCCTATTAACATATCTTTATTTATTTAATTTCATATATTTTTTGAATTCATTATTTATCTTACCAATATATACTAGAATATATTATACTATATATTTAAACACTTAAGGAACAACGTACCTGTGATAGTTGCAGACTTACCTTGACTGCCCCCGTGTCTTCCTTGTGATATCTTCTTGCCGCGTCTCTGATGAATTCTAATGCTGTTGCTTTTTTATTGCCTTTATTGACTTCACAGCTATTTATTTATTTCCTTTTATTACTTCTTTCTCCCGATGATGATTTCCTTCTATCTCACAACCTTTATTTATTTCCCTTTCAAGGGATATGTTCAAAGAAGCATGTCTCTTATTATGCTTGGTGGTAAAAGACATACTTACCCTCTTATAATTTTTATTACTTTATATTAATTCCCTTTTGTGGTAAAACTAGTTCTAACCATACATAACTTCGTTATCATAAGAGGATAGGTTAAAAGATGTTTATTTATTTTATTTATATTTATATTATATCATTTATATTATAATAAATGATATATTATATATTTTATATTATTTATACTATATCATTTATATCATAATATATGATATATGATTTATATTATATTATTTGTATTTATATTATAATGTAAGATAATTATAAGAATATTCGTATTTATATTATTAGATATATTTATAATATATTATATTTATATATTGTTATTTATAATATGGCTATTATATTTTAATTATAATAAAATATTCATACAATAATATTATTTATTAAATAATATATAATGTATGTAATTATTTCTATCATCCGAAATAATATTTTACAAACCATCTTTATCATGTTCAAATCTTTACTTTAACAATGTCTTGATATGGGGACATGACACCTTGAGCCAAGAGGTGAAATATTGCCGGGTGTGGCGTGAAGCCCTTGGCCTATGGTTGTGTAGACCTAATAATTATTAGAATGGCTTAACGGTAGGTGACTTTCAAGTGGGTGAAGTATCGCCGGGTGTATAGCGTGAAGCCCCTTGAGCCAAGTGGTGAAGAATGTTTACCACAATATGGTGTGTTTTACAGAATATGAAGTAAACAGAAATAATGAAGTAGTAGTATAGTGCATGACATGAACAGAACAAAATTAATCGGAATGGACCATTGTATTCATTCATTGATTCATAGAAAACATTACCATGTTCATGACAGCAACATGTATCATAACTCCAATATCTCCATGTGTCAACTATCATCAAAGTACACACATCCCCTGACTACAATGCATTGACGCTTTAAATACTCATGCCAAGGTTGGTTGTGATGCCAACTGTGTTGCAAGTATGAAGGTGAACCAGTGTTGTCATTGATGTGAACATACTCATATTGCATTGACAAGAAGGATTGGATGAGCAGTGTGCTGAGGATATTGAGAAAATTAGCCTCAGTCAGAAACAGTGAAGAACAGTGATGAGAAGAAGGCAAATGTATTGTATAGGTTGAGAACCGGAGGATGCGGATCAAAGGGTTTGTAGATATGTGTCCTGAGATGTTTCAGTTAAGATTTCAGAGGTCCGCATGAAGATCTGAAGAAGTTATGGCTGTCTGTGTGGAAGTGGTTCCGGCAAGTGTTCAGAGGTGACAGAGGATCACAGAAAGGTCCGGTGAGGTCCGGAATTGTATAATCCTAATTTGCGGATTGGAAGGTGTGTTTGGGATGTCCTTGTGATGTGTCATCTCAAGTTGTGTATGATTTTGAGGTCCGGAAGTACCCTTTGCATTATGACAGTGACGACAGACTGTGTTCTTGAAGTTCCAGATGAGGAAAAGAAGAGATTCCAGTATGTAGAGAAAGTGCGGATGTACCTGGTCATTCAGGCAGGCTTGTGAAGGTTCTTGGATTATGTTGAGGTTGTGTTGTTGGTACGCATTGATGGTAGAGCCCGGATTGAAGATATTCTTCCGGATGAAGTTCTTGTTCCGACTAGCCGACCGGATGAGTTGTTCATCCTGCGAATGTTCTTATGGTGGCCGACCGGATGTGTGATTCATCTTGCGGATACTTTTATGGTTAATTATCGACTTAGATGATTGTTCCTAAGTCGATGTCTTGTATAAATAAAGGTTTGTGAGTTCATTTCAGAGTGTGGATTACGTGGATGAGCGGAGTATAGCAAATAGAAGTACGAAGGGCAGAGCAGACTTTTGGGCTTAAATGGAACTGATCCAGACATGGTAGAGATGTCATTCTCCAGTTCAAGATTGTGATTCTTATCACCTTGTAGACAGTGTGTCTCCTTGTAGGCAGTGGGCCTCTTTGTGAGCAGTGTGCTCGGGCAGTGAGCCCTAATTGGCAAGTGCCATTCTTTTTCTTATTCTTCTAACAGAGAATAATCCTTGGGTTAATCACCCTGTGGTTTTTCCCTTAACCGGGTTTTCCACGTCAAAATCTTGGTGTTCAATGTGTTGATGTTTATCTGCTCTTGTGTTTGTGCATTATGCTTTCATGGATGATTAGTATACTGTTAACTAACAAAGAAGAATCAAGTGTTTAAAGTAGAGCAGGTTTTTATACAACTGATTCACCCCCCCCCTCTTAGTTGTATGCCCTAGATCCAACAATTGGTATCAGAGCCAAGTTCCTCTGAAAGGAGCTTAACCGCTTGAGGAGATCCAGGATGTCGTCATACAAGAAGGATAGTCCGAAGTTCGATGGAACCAACTTCACTCTCTGGAAAGGTCGCATGAAATGTCACTTGGAATGTATGGGAAAAGCATACTTGGCCATGGCCTCAAAACCATATGTACCTCCACAAGGTGGTCCGACAACTCTGAATGAAATCACAGATGCTGAAAACAATCTGCGGACCAAGGAAGCTCTGCTAAGCGCATTGAACGACTCAGATCTCTCAAATGTTATTGACCTACCAACTGCATATGAGATCCTGACTAAATTGGAACTTCTGTATGAAGGAGATGAGTTTGTCAAGAGTGCAAGGTTGCAAAGTCTGAAAGGGAAATTTGAAAGATTGAAGATGAGAGATGATGAAAACATCACTACCTTTATGCCAAGAGTGAATGAGCTGGTATGTGGAATTAGAAATGCTGGTGGAACTCTGGATGAAAATGAGATTGTTTGCAAAATCCTCAGATCCCTTCCTGCTGCCTACAAAATCAAGGTTGCTGCCATTGATGAATTCAGAGCCCACACAACTGTCACAAGAGAACAATTGGCTGGCAAACTAGCTGCATTTGAAATGACCGAGTTTGGAGATGATCCTCCCAAGACTGAATCTGCCTTCAAAGCTAGTGCCTATGGAAAAGGCAAACAGAGATTTGATCCGAGTGAAAACTCTTCAAGGAAGATGTCATGGTATGATCAAGCAAGAAGAGACATGGAAGAAGAAGAAGCAGAAACAGCTCAACTTGAAGCCCTCATTGCTAAGAGACTACCAAGAGGATCCGGTAAGTATGAAGGAAAACTACCCTTTAAGTGCTTCAACTGCAATAAGATTGGTCATTTTGCTTCAAGATGTCCGGAAAGATCTGCAAGGTCTAATACTAACAGACAAAGGTTTCAAAAGAACTGCTATTATGTTCATGAAGAAGATGACAATGAAGGAGTAACAGATGATGAATCAGAACTAGGAAGCAAATCCGGAAATGAATGGGTGTTTATTGCCATCAAGGAAGAAGATTCAATATCCTCTGAATCTGTCAATCACAAGGTTGTGGAAAGAGCTTTGGCTGCTCAAGTGGAAAAAAAGGATGATTGGGTCATTGACAGTGGATGTTCTCACCATATGACTGGTGACAAGAATAAATTCTTGGATTTGGAAAGGTATGAAGGAGGAATGGTAAAGTTTGGTGACAATTCTGCTGGCAGAATCAGAGGTAGGGGAACTATTTCCTTTGATGGAAAGAGCAAAACAGGTAATGTACTATATGTTGAAAGATTGAAGCACAATCTTCTCAGTGTTGGTCAGTTAGTGGACAAAGGCTATGATCTCCGGTTCAAGAATGGAAAATGCAGAATCTTTACAAGCTCCGGAACTGAAATTGCATCCGGTACTCAAACAAAAGGTATTATCTTTCATCTAGTTGGTTCAAATAAAAGTTGTCTGTTTGTTCAAGTTGATCAGAGTTGGTTATGGCATAGAAGAATGTGTCATGTAAGTTTTGATAACATCATCAAGATAAGCAATATTCAGGCTGTAAGAGATCTTCCAAAATTGATGAAACCTACAAATAGTTTGTGCAAAGAATGTCAGCTAGGTAAACAGAGCAGAGTCTCCTTCAAAAGCAAAGATTAGTCCTCTACCGAATTGTTGGAATTAGTACATACTGATCTCTGTGGTCCGACAAGAATCAAGAGTCTGCAAGGTGATAGATATTTCATGTTGCTAATTGATGATCATTCCTGGATGATGTGGGTTACCTTCCTAAAGGAGAAATCAGAAGCCCTTGAGAAGTTCAAAATCTTCAAAGCTATGGTAGAGAATCAAACCGGATTGAAACTAAAGTGTCTAAGGTCTGATAGAGGTGGTGAATTTACATCTGGTGAGTTCATTGACTTTTGTGAGAAGCAGGGTATAAGGAGACAATTGTCTGCTCCTAGGACTCCACAGCAGAATGAAGTAGTTGAGAGAAAGAACCGGACCATCCAGGAAGCTGCCAGGACAATGATGTTGGAAGCAAATGTCCCTCAAATGTTTTGGAAAGAAGCTATCAGCACTGCAGTCTACACTCTCAATCGAGTTCAAATCAGAAACAACACCGGTAAGACCCCCTATGAACTCTGGTTTGGCATCACTCCTACTGTGAGGTATTTCAGAGTATTTGGTAGCAAGTGTTATATTAAAAGAGATGAAGATCTAGGAAAGTTTGATGCTAGAAGTGATGAAGGAATTTTCTTGGGTTACTCCACTCAAAGCAAAGCATACCGGTGTTACAATAAGAGATTGATGAAGATGATAGAAAGCACTAATGTAAAAGTTGATGAAGGAATTGAGAAGCCCCTCAAGATTTTATGAGTTTGATGAAGATGATCAAGATGGTGTTCAGGTTCAAGGAATTCAATCCTCTCCGGTAAGTCAGAGTCAGCCTGATCCGGTAAATCAGGAAGAAGAGATAGGTCTGAGTGAGCCTGATCAAGAAGCAGCAGTACAGGATACTCCCAGAATTCCAAGGTATGTAAGACAGAACCACTCTGAAGATCAGATCATAGGTGACAGAAACAAAGGTGTGCAAACTAGAAGGAATGTTGCTCAAAATCAGGATGAATGTTGTCTAATTTCAAAGATTGAACCTAAAACAATAAAAGAAGCTTGCAATGATGAAAACTGGACCAAAGCAATGGAAGATGAATTGATGCAAATTGAGAAAAATCATACTTGGGATCTTGTTCCCAGATCAAGAAACAGGAATGTGATTGGAACCAAATGGGTCTTCCGGAACAAACTGAATGAAGCTGGTGAAGTAATTAGAAACAAAGCTAGCTTGGTCTGCAAAGGCTACTCTCAAATAGAAGGAATTGATTTTGAAGAAACCTTTGCTCCGGTGGCAAGAATTGAAGCAGTCAGATTACTCCTTGCATTTGCTGCCTTCAAAGACTTCAAGGTATATCAGATGGATGTCAAGTCTGCCTTCCTAAATGGTGATCTGGAAGAAGAAGTTTACATTGAACAACCGGATGGATTTCAATTGTCTGATAATGATGATATGGTCTGCAAGTTGAAGAAAGCTTTGTATGGATTAAAGCAAGCCCCAAGAGCATGGTATGATAGGTTGGATAAGCATCTTGTGCAGATTGGATTCAACAAAGGTACTGCTGACAGTAACTTATATTTCAAAATTGATCATGAAAACATTTTGATTGTTGAAGTATTTGTGGATGATATCATTTTGGAGGAAGAGATAGTATGTGCAAAACTTTTGCAAATCAGATGAAAAGTGAGTTTGAAATGTCTATGCTTGGCGAAATGAATTTCTTCTTGGGTCTGCAAATTACTCAAACAAAGAAAGGGATCTTCATTTCTCAGACCAAATATGTAAAAGAATTATTGAGGAAATTTGGTATGGAAGATTCAAAGCCAATGAACACTCCTATGGCAACCGGATGTAAGTTGAGCAAAGATGATGACTCTCCAAAGGCAGATCAGACAAAGTATAGATCAATGATTGGTGGATTGTTGTATCTCACTCAGACTAGACCAGATATAATGCAGGCTGTTAGTCTTGTGGCAAGATTCCAGGCTGATCCTAGAGAATCTCATGTTATGGCAATCAAAAGAATTTTTAGGTACTTGAAAGGAACAGTTGAGTATGGTCTATGGTACCTTAGAGATCCGGATTTCTCTCTTCATGTTTACACAGATGCAGATTGGGCAGGAGATGTGGATGACCAGAAGAGCACCAGTGGTGGAGCATTCTTTTTGGGAAAGAGATTGGTTTCTTGGCTAAGCAAGAAACAAGATGCAATATCTCTGTTTACAACTGAAGCAAAATACATTGCAGCAGCAGGTAGTTGCACTCAAATCTTATGGATGAAGCAGATGCTAAGAGACATTAAAGTTGAATATGAGGAGCCTATCACAATTTTCTGTGATAATTCAAGTGCAATTAATATTTCTAAGAATCCAGTATTGCATTCTAAGACTAAGCACATATCTATCAAGTTTCACTTTTTGAGAGAACAAGTGAACAAGGAAGAAGTTAGATTGGAGTATGTTCCCTCCAAGGATCAGATTGCAGATATCTTTACTAAACCTCTTCCCAAGGACTCTTTTGAATATCTCCGGGAGAAGTTAGGGGTCATGGCCCCTCCGGTAATGAACTAGGATGCACTGATGTGCATCAGTCCGGTGGATATCACAGTCATATCTTGTGATCCGGATTGATGATGGGGAGCTGCTACTAAGAGGGAGCAGCTGGTATGATTCTGATGTGTAAAATTGCAAGTATGAGCCCTTTGCCATTGATGTCAAAGGGGGAGAGAAGACATGTGAAAAACAAGTGGCTGTTGATCAAAGGGGGAGCAGTAAATGAGGAGAAGACATGTTGCTGATAGGGGGAGCTGTAACAGAAAGAAGAAGTTCTTGTCTTGATGGTTTTTCACATCATATGTTGCTATCAATGACAAAGCGGGAGATTGTTGCAAGTATGAAGGTGAACCAGTGTTGTCATTGATGTCAACATACTCATATTGCATTGACAAGAAGGATTGGATGAGCAGTGTGCTGAGGATATTGAGAAAATTAGCCTCAGTCAGAAACAGTGAAGAATAGTGATGAGAAGAAGGCAAATGTATTGTATAGGTTGAGAACCGGAGGATGCGGATCAAAGGGTTTGTAGATATGTGTCCTGAGATGTTTCAGTTAAGATTTCAGAGGTCCGCATGAAGATCTGAAGAAGTTATGGCTGTCTGTGTGGAACCGGTTCCGGCAAGTGTTCAGAGGTGACATAGGATCACAGAAAGGTCTGGTGAGGTCCGGAATTGTATAATCCTAATCTGCGGATTGGAAGGTGTGTTTGGGATGTCCTTGTGATGTGTCATCTCGAGTTGTGTATGATTTTGAGGTCCGGAAGTACCCTTTGCATTATGACAGTGACGACAGACTGTGTTCTTGAAGTTCTAGATGAGGAAAAGAAGAGATTCCAGTATGTAGAGAAAGTGCGGATGTACCTGGTCATTCCGGCAGGCTTGTGAAGGTTCTTGGATCATGTTGAGGTTGTGTTGTTGGTCCGCATTGATGGTAGAGCCCGGAATTGAAGATATTCTTCCGGATGAAGTTCTTGTTCCGACTAGCCGACCGGATGAGTTGTTCATCCTGCGAATGTTCTTATGGTGGCCGACCGGATGTGTGATTCATCTTGCGGATACTTTTATGGTTAATTACCGACTTAGATGATTGTTCCTAAGTCGATGTCTTGTGTAAATAAAGGTTTGTGAGTTCATTTCAGAGTGTGGATTACGTGGATGAGCGGAGTATAGCAAAGAGAAGTGCGAAGGGCAGAGCAGACTTTTGGGCTTAAATGGAACTGATCCAGACATGGTAGAGATGTCATTCTCCAGTTCAAGATTGTGATTCTTATCACCTTGTAGACAGTGTGTCTCCTTGTAGGTAGTGGGCCTCTTTGTGAGCAGTGTGCTCGGGCAGTGAGCCCTAATTGGCAAGTGCCATTCTTTTTCTTATTCTTCTAACAGAGAATAATCCTTGGGTTAATCACCCTGTGGTTTTTCCCTTAACCGGGTTTTCCACGTCAAAATCTTGGTGTTCAATGTGTTGATGTTTATCTGCTCTTGTGTTTGTGCATTATGCTTTCATGGATGATTAGTATACTGTTAACTAACAAAGAAGAATCAAGTGTTTAAAGTAGAGCAGGTTTTTATACAACTGATTCACCCCCCCCCCTCTCAGTTGTATGCCCTAGATCCAACAAACTGTTGGTACCGACTCCAAACTACCCGACCCGTCGGTTGGTACCGATAACTAATTACATCATTTATTTACTTAAACTAATTTGTTGTCTACATCTATCCCCCCCTCAAAATTGGTCATTTTCCAGACGACATTCACATCAAAATGACAAAATAATGACAAAACTCACAAACATCCTACTGAGAGTGGGGAGGTTGGGAAGACGTCCCTGGGTGTACTAATGAGGTTGGGGTGGCTGATCGCTGCTGTTCTTGCAGCTTCCTTGCTTCCTCGGTCTTTTGTTGCAGTTGATGTTGGGCCACTAGCTCTCGCTCTCTTGTTGCCTTCACCATATGACCTGCTTCCATTACTTGTGCTTTGGCCTTCACCACTTCTGCCTCCTTTGCCTCAAGTTGTACTTCCATGTTCTTCATCTTGGCCTCCATCTCCATCAACTTGGCCTCTAAGCCTGATGCTCTGGCCTTCTCTGCTTTAGTGGCCTTTGTCTGCTGTGCTAACTATTCGTGAGATCTTTGAATATGCTCAGCCAATTCTTTCTTCTTCGTCTGTAGTGCTGCCTCACTCTCCTCCTTTTTCTCCAACATCACATCCTTTTTCTTCATCTCATAGAATACTTGTCTATATGCCTTCTCTATGGTAAACAAGGACTCTATGACTTCTGCGTCTCTTCCCCCTACCACTGGCCGTGACCCTCTCCATCGGTCATGCATATCTCTAGTGTCCACCTTTGGCCATCCTCTCGCCGTGAAATGCCAAGCAAACTCCTCCTCACAGCCCAGTTGTACAAAGTTCCTGATTCTCCTTGCCTCTTGGGCCAATACCTGTGATTGTCCCAATCTAAGCTGTTTGGAGATCTCAGCTATCTCCCCCATGTAATCTGCCACGTTCTCTAAGTCCTCCATGTACCTCTGAATGGTACCTATTGGGTCTGAGGGGTCGGGTCTGGAAAGTGTGAGGGTCTACCCCTCTGGAAATCCCTCCTCCTCTAGTGGAGTGGTCACTAGGGAGCTCATGATGTCCATGGGAGACCCCTGTGAAGGTCCCCCTGCCTCCTGTGTAGCCGGTACTGGCTGTGGTAGAATGCTCTGTTGAGTGATCTGGCCAGTAACGCTAAGCTGCTCTACACTCTCTGTCCCCCTTGGTGTGTTCCCCTCCTCTTGACCCTCTGTCACCATGTGTAGTGGACTCAGCAAGGGTACTTCAGGCATGTCTACTGTTAGGCCAATGTTACTTAACCAACTATCTATTTTGTCCTGGGGACCTCCTGCTGATGCTGATGGTAGCTCTACCTGAGATGTGACCAATCCCCTTATTGTGGAGGGCTCCACTGGCGAGGTCGGGCTAACTGTGCTGGTTGTCACCACTGGTGTAGCTGGTGATGGCGTGGCTTCTGCTGACAATCTTATCCTAACTGGAAGTGTGGCTATGCCTTGTGCCTCTGTACTATGTGAGGGTGCCGGTAATGTGAATGATGCTGATTTGAGTTTTGGGAGTACCAAAACTCCTTTAGGTTGCCCCCCTTTTGCTGCTGCTGTAGTTCCCTCTCCTTAGCATCCTTTGCGGTGGCCTCTCTCACCACACTCCGTGTCATTCTTTGTGCAGGTATTTCATCTATGGATGAATCACTTTCTACTATTGGTGATTGCCCCGTCTTCCTCTTCTTCCTCTTCCTCTTCCTCTTCCTCTTCTTCTTCTTCTTCTTCCTCTTCTTCACTTTCTGTGGATGTTTCCCTTTGCTTCCTTTTCCTCTTTGGCCGTCGTGATGGCTCTTCCCCGTGAACTGTATCGAGGCCTTTCCAGTAGAAGGCTGATATCGGTTGCAGCCCACCCCATTTGTCGGTTGGAACCTGGGTATGGACAGCATCGAGAAAGAGGGCAATGGCGTGCTGTGTCATGTAAAATACCTTGTGTTGCTGAGATAAAAATTCCCCGATCCTCTCCGTCAAATACCTCGCCCAATTGTAAACCTTGCCAACACTTAGTCCAATCATATAGTCGACCATCCACAGGGCGATGTCTGATGCCCTATTGGAACCTGTCAGTCTGCATTTCATTACATCCATGATACATTTCCATTCTTCATTTGCTAATAATTTTTTTTTCAAACCCCGATTACCTGAATTCCAGATGGTATCTTTTTCTTTGTCTGTGAGGTCACTTCGACATACCCTCTGGATTAGGGTCTCTTTGTGCTGCTGTGTCATTCGACCCGGTTTCACCACGCTCGTGCCGATGGTTGGAACTCCCATCACTCTAGCGAAATCTTGTGGCCAGAATGATACTGTGACTGTATGGCCCCGATACTCAACAATGGACCTGTTGGAGTGCTGGCAAAAGTTGTCCACCATGGCCTTCAAGTACGGCTCGAACTCCCTGGCATTGAAGTAAGGCATCAATATTGCTTTGTCGACCTGGGCGTGTTTTAATGCCATCTTCAGCACATTGTTTTCAGGTGCATTTTTCCACCATTGCTTGCATTCATTTCCCGTCAGGCTTTCCCAGGTGATGACCTTCATTCCCGTATCAACACTTGGTTTTTGCTTCTCCTCCGATGCAATCTTTGGTCTGTAGGATGCAATCTTCTTTCCCTTGTCCATTGTGTGCCTTGACTCTGTAATCTTCTTGTTCTGTGCACGGGACGACCCTTATGGCAATGTGCTACGACCAATGGCAATGTACAACGACCACACTTCATATGCCCTTCGCTTTATATATAGTACTTGCGTGCGTCCTGGCGTGAATTCGTACGGCCTCAGCAGTGTACGGCCGTGTCCTCCTTCGTACAACTTAACTTCTTTCCAATCTGGCAATTTGCTTTTCTCTTCTCGGACAACTTTCTATCTGGCAGATTTCATCTGTTGGAGGAGATTTTTATCTTGCACGGCGGGGGTTTTCTTTTGGTTCGGGTCGTATGGCGTACGGCCTGGTCATACGTCATACGGCCTGGTCGTACGTCGTACGACCTGTTTTTTTTTTTTTTTTTTTTTAATTTTTAATTTTTAATTTTTTTTCTCCTAATCTGATTTTTCCTTTACCTTCACGGGGCTCTTGCATCATCCCTGACTCGATTGCCTCGGTCTCTTTGCCTTCCACGACCTCGGTTTCTGTCATGTGGCGAAATATACATTGTATATACCCTTTCTGTCGGAGGTAATCATTGGAGCAACATTGATCAACTTTCTCAAGCTCCCATATCCGATCAACTACTGTATTTTCATCTTGTATCATCCTCAGGTTCCACCCCATCAGTTCCTGGGCCCACTGGAATGTTCTTCCGTCACTGTTCATCTTCATACTCTTGGTCTTGAACTTTGCTTTCCAAATCTGACTCCTCGGAATCTGGATAGGTGGGGTTCCCTGGTTCTTCATTCTTAGTTGCAGAATCTCATCGTCATAAGGTGACCTTTCAATTATGAACATACTCTCCGCTACATACCTTCTCACTGGGGTTTTTATTTCTCTTGGTAATAAGAATTCAAATTTATCTCTTACCTTGTTGCATTCTGCTATCCACTGGGTCCACGCCTGTTCTTCCTCATTTTGGGTGTCATCGCCATTTTCAATGATGTCGCTATCGACCATTCCTTCTCGAATGCCGATTTGCATTGTTCTCGGTCCAAAGAACCCAGTTACAGGTTCAAATGGTGCACTCGGGAAGCATATTCCATCAGTCCCCTTTGTTGTGTCTTCCATCACTGCGTATCCCAACATGTTGATTTCTATTGTCTCTTCCTCGTCGGAGAAAATAGAAAAATGGAAAAATCCAATTCAGTTTGATATGGATGAAAATTTGGAAAAGACAAAAAAAAAAATGTTGGGAGAAACTGGAAAAAAAAAATCAGAGTTAGGCCGTACGACGTACGACCTGATCGTACGATTTAGGCTGTACGACTAAGTCGTACGCCCCACCTTTTAAAACCCGAATGGCCTACGCGGCAGTACGAGAGGAGAAAGAAGTTCAATTCGGCCGTACAAAAAACAGTGGAGATTTTAGACGAGGGCAGCCATATGATATTCTACAGTACAGTCATACAAAATTCCTTGTCGCTGAGCCGTACAATTCAGACAATGCAATACCGTGTGAAGGAGGATTGATAGGGAAATACAAAGCAATTGGGAAAGAGTACGACTTGGTCCTCTGAGCAGGAACGAATTATCTCGAGCCATACAATTTGCCTTCAAGTCCATATGATTGAGGGTGCGGAAATCAACTCCAATAATTTAGAAAAATGATGTGCACCATGAAGGTCCGAATGGTTGTGAAGGTCCTATTTTGGGCTTGGCGGCGCCCTAACGTACCCGTCTCATATGGGGTGAGTGAAGTAGAGAAGATTAACGATCAGGCTCATGGATGACTCTCCCGAGGTATACCATGGAATCTCTGTATAATAGAAATGAGAAAATGTGAAATGCAGATATGTTAATGAACTTTGATATTGGTTATGATTATGTGGTAACTAACCCTAATTACAATATTATGATGTTATAAGGATTTATTGGTTACTAATGTTCTCTATAAGAAGTTATATTGTGTGCAAGGTAAAGAATTTTTGAGCTTCCTAGAAGGGGACATTATAGCTGACCACATAATATTCAGCCTGGGACTCATAGTCACTTAACATAATAGTTAAGTTTGGGATTCGCCTTTTGCAAGTGATGACAAAACCATCTGCTACCCTGACTTTGAATCCCTTGAACTCCTTAGTCTTGAGTCCCCTTCTTGCCACAAGACCCTCATCGATGAAATTGTGAGTGGCCCCTATGTCAAGTAGTGTGGTAACTCTCTGTCCCTCCAAGACTACCTGAATCCCAAAAGAACCCTCTTTTTGAAAGGCAGAAAGGTGGGTTGTAGGTATATCATCATCTTGCTCACCCTATAACTCTTCTGCTACACTATCTGCCTCATTATCCTCCGAGTCAGTGTGCTGGTCTAATTTTTCTGATGTGGTTTCCTCGGCTGAATAGTACTCAATCTGTTTCACTTGCCCCTTCATAGGGTACTTATGGTTGGGGTCCCATGGACCCTTGCATTTGAAGAACAATTTCTTCCTCCTATACTCATTTAATGCATCATCATCAAGTCTAGTGGTTGGTTTCTTGTGTTGGTCTATGTTTCGATGATGAAATTTATTGTCCTTCTTGGGAGGAAATGATTTGGAGACAAATTTATTTTTTGGAACAGCAAACTCCATGCTCTGTGCCTTTTTGATAGTCTCCTGTAATGTAGGTGGATCGAAGGCCTTGACCCACCCTCTAAGTGGTTCCATTAGTCCATTGAACAAGACTATAAGTCTCCTCCCTGAAATACTAGGAACCATGACCGAGAGTCTCTGAAACTCTGTGATATAGGAATCAAGTGAACCATATTGTTTCAACTGTGCAAGTTCCTTGAATTGCAGCTCGGGGTCCTTATTGTCGAATCTCTCTATCAGCCTTTTGTAAACTCATCATATGTGGTGATCAGGTTATGGCCCAAGGTGACCAACCCATGGTACCACCACTCATGTGCTATCCCATCTAGATGTATAGTAGTGAAGTTCAGTGCTTCATCTTTCGGCATAGGTTTGAGTGTCAAATAGTTGTCTAATTTTTGCACACATGCTCTAGCTGTCATTTTGCCACTACCATTGAAATGCTCCAAAGAGACTTTACTCAAGGCATGCTGATAATCCTTGTTAGCCTGGTGTGCCCTGTAATTTGCTTTGCCACCCATACCTGCTTAGCCTTTTCTGGCTCATAAACTACTCAAAAGTCAACATCTCCCTGATCTCTGGTGGAAGAGTCATGTACTTTGCATGGTGCAATTTGACCTCGTCTGCCATAGGAATTTGTACCTCAGGCTCATGTATCACTGGTGCCTCCTCTCTGCGTGGAAAGGTAGGTTGTAGTGGCCTAGGAACCGATCCTGGGGTTGTCCTAGTACTGTGACCACTACCCTGACCAACATGTCGGTGATTATTAGCATTGGAACCACTTGCCTCGCCATTATGTGTTGCATGTGGTTGTGCTGTTGGAGTTCCCTGATTCATTTTTGCTAATAGCTGGGACATCATATCTAGCATAATATCAAATTTCCGTTCTGTTTTAGAGTTGGGACTCTCCGGCTGTTCTAGTCCTTTGTTTCTATCTGCCATGTGTCCTGTAATGCTGTCACTATCAATGGAAGAATTCCGGTGCATACCCAAGATACCTGATACGGTTTCTCCCTCTGGAATTTGTGGTGGTTGCCACTGATGGGTATCTTTGGTGTAGACCTGTTTCCACTCACTCATGTACAAAGTTCAACATAGGCTGGCAAGATACACCAACTCTGATACCACTGTAATATCCCACCCCCTTATGGTTTCTTGTGGTTTAGTTGAACCTGGTGCATTTTAGTGCTTTTGCATTTGACATAACACATGCATGTACATATATTTTCGATAATACAGGAAATAACAATACCTAGTTGCTTATTTTCAATGGAAATGCATTACAACTCATAAATAAACAATACCCATGTACGATATACGCAAGAACGTCAAAGATTCAACATACCCATTAGCTGTTATAGAAATTACAGTTTGTATCAGCAACTCAGAATTTGTAATCACCTTCCAAACTCATCAAACTCAAGTAAATTACAATGAACAACAAGGTATAACAGTGTTTAGGAGCTGGACGTCTCTTGTGAACGCTGGAGAAGGCTCAAAACCCCATACGTTGGACTCTATGCTGGCCAACGCCCCTCTTCAAGTTGGTACGGCCCTATCAGTAGTATGGAAATGCCTTTAAATCACTTCAAACACACATTCTCTGCTCCCAAAAAGTCTGAAACTGCTGCAAGACTTCCCACGTCCAAGTATGATGAAGAAACAATGAAGAAAGCCCTCACAATGAACACCACCCCCTCTATGAAAGGTACGGCCTGTAGCTGAAGGAGTACGGCCTGTCTAGGAGGAAAAATCCACAGCAAAACACCTCCACAACCCAGTCTATAATCTGCAATATGTTCTCCAATGTATTCCAATAATTATCATGTCAAAACCCTTGAGATATATCAATGAAAACCATTCCGCGACAAGTTGACTATTTGCAAATGAAACACAATGTGGTCTCTATAATAAGACCACTCCAAAACACCGTAGAGATGTCTCTCAACCCCGCAGGTGTTCAAACCAATGAAAGATTTTGTCTTCAAAGGTCACAGGTTCAAACCCTTGGCACAGCCAAAGAACAAAGCTCATACAAGAGAAAATATGCAATGGTGAATTGTGAAATGACTTCACTTTTTGGTTATATTTCTCCCTTAGCCTCCAACGCCACTTTTGGAGAGATTTTAATATTTTAATGTTTCTTTTTCCTCATTGCCTTGGGTGCCCACCATAAACATGACTTTATTCACTTTAAAATACATTAAGTTCTCAATAATAATAAAGTCACTTTATTAAAAGACACATTAAGTTATCTATTTAATTTAACTTAAATGTATCGATTAATAAATATTATTTCAAACAGTCTCCGCATGTGAGTTTCATAGTACTGCAGCGCTGGCCAATGGAACAATGACTAATTTCAAGACCGTTGCACCGATTCGCTCTGATGTCTCGTGAGCCCTTGCTAAAAAAAGTAAGTTTGGCCAAATGGCCCAAACTCACTCTAGAAAGTGCCAGATGATACATCCGCCAAAAGAAGTCCAACTCATCACTCCTTGTAAGTTGATTGAGCCTCGATGAACCAATTCTCCGTGGGTCCCTTAACCACCCTTACTAGTCTACGGGAACCCGAGTAGTAGACTAACTTGATGAAATGAGCTAGCCTAGGAAGGGGACATTACAGTTTTGAAAGAATGTGATTACAAACCCTTCCCAAGTGGTTATCTCCTAGCAACCACCTTCATTGGTATATGCCTTTGCTTCACACTCAACTATTTGCTACCAATCAAATGCTAGTCCCTCAAGGCATAATGTGGCAAACTGTTTTTTTTTTCAAAAATCTCCTCCCATAGGGTAAAATTTAAGGAAATGATTTAGCTTCCCAATCCAAGGCCTAGGCTTATCCTGTCATTCATGCCATCAAACTTGATAATGGGGACATTGCCCATCAATCTTTGATTTTGTGATTTCCGTCTTGATTTCCTTGCATGTATCTATTAGGTTCCCCTCTACTATTTCTTGCAAAAGTGTTCCTCCATTGATCATGTATTCCAACCTCTTTTCTTTAATTTTGAGATAGATGAAGGTCTTCTTCATCCCTATCCATCGATGGTTGCGATGCCACTATTTGTCTAGTTCATGGTCTCCTTTAATTTGCCCATTGAACCATTGATTGCGTCTTTGACAGAGAGTGCCAATTCCAATCTCTATTTTTTCCCTTCTTGTATGATTAATATTAGAGCCATTATGGGTGCTCCCACTATGCCAAGAACCAAACATAACATAGATAAAGACACAAAAAACAACTACAGCAACAATTTACAGGAAACTGAGATATTTATCTCTCAAAACTTCTGAAACTGAACTAAAATGTTATGACAAGATAGACAACACTAAATATGGAAGATAACAACTTTAGACTATTAACACCTTCAAACAGCATGCAAACTCATAATGATTTCTCAAAAAGGTATGGGCACCTACTAAGGCTCAATCCAAGAGCATTATGGCTGCTGCATTTAGCCACAATCAATTCTCTATGTACCTGCACTACTTTTTCCAGCCAAAATAAGAAAAAGGATATCTCGATGTTTTAAGGCTGTTTTATATCTCATGCAAGCTTAAGGTCTTGTGTAACTGACTTCAGACTTCTCTTGCCACTGTGGGGTCAGTTTCTCTTGTAACTGACATATCATAATGGGTGCACAGTTGATGTTAACTGAACCATAATTATTGTGCATAACTGCTCTGTAACTGATGAATTAATGATTCATTCCTGCAAAACTGACACATAACTGCTGTGTGTATAACTGTTGACAGCATAACTGACATGTAACTAATATTCATTTATACTTACATAAATGACACGAGCATAACTACTGCTGCCCAACTGACTTATTTTTGCATATCAAATTTACTTTTTCACAACTGGTTATTCCTGCAGATTATATAGTGATATAATCCTTTTAAAGAAGGCTTATGTGTTATGCATCATAACATTTTATCACACTTCCATACAATTCGGGGCAGGGATACATACCAAAACATCAATTTCTAGTTTCAAACTTGATAAAGTTCTTCTCAGCAGTTCTCTAAAATGGGAACCTGAGGAATATCATTTTCACAATGAGAAAATGGGAACTAATTTCTCCATTCTCATGATACTATCTAGAGCAACCTGTTGCTTGGACATGGAAAGAAAACAGAGACTAATTTCCTTTTGTTGAGAAAGTTTGTATATGGTACCATGGAATGTATAGTCTAACTCTAGACAAACAATGTGACTCCATAAAATTAGAACCATATTGTGTGAGTTATATACTATAACAAGAATAGGTCTATATAAAATTAGAAATGTATGTAGTGTGATTCACTGTCAAATAATCTGCAAGGACAGGTCGAAGCTTGCTAGGAAAAGATTCTGTATCACACGCTTTCCTAACATACTAGTATGCAATCAGTTAAACGCACAGAATTATAAAATTCTACTGATCCGTTTTTTGGACAGAAACTATTCATGGGATAGAACTGCCTTCAATAAACCATACATGCATTAAATCAATGGTGCAAAATGTTTTGAGTTGAAAAACATGTATCCTTAGCTTTACACTATTGTTGCAAAAATAATGATGCGAATGAGGCTTCATTTCTTCAATCATTTGTGGAAAAATAGCATACATTGTAGTGAATAATGTTTCTACTGTAAAATATCATGTGTTCAGTTTCCTTCCGCCTCCAATATCATTTGTTCAGAGTTCTATGCATTGTCATTTCAGCTATATTCTTTCACGAAGTATTGTACAAGAAAATTCAAGAAGTACATGTAAGAACAATGTTTATTCCTTTTCAGGATGGTATGTGGCATGCTCCAGAGGTGGGAGATGAAGAACCTGATGTTCCAATGTGGAATCCAGTTCTCTTTAAACTCCCTAGTGGTGAATTGCTTCTATTCTACAAGATTGGTCAAGAGGTACAGAAGTAAGTTGAAATTCCCATACTTATCGTTTACATATTCTGGCTATTGTTAAGTGGTTTCCCTTAGAGTTTATATATTATAATAAATAGATAAAATTAAGATTTCAGAATTGATTGGACTGATATAAAGGAATTTTCAATTATGAATTTTTTGTTACCCACTTGGAGGAGAAAGAGAAGTGCCACAAACAAAAACCATCATTTTCATGCCAATGGCAAAGGAAAAAAAATAATTAACCAAGCACGTGCTTAGGAAGCATTATTAAGAGATTTATGCACAATCACTTCTAGGCAGCACCATATGGATAATTCTTATTTCCACTAGAAAGAAAATGATGAATGAGCTTGCTGGATGCATAAACTACACTTCTCTTCCATAAGAGTAGAGATATATGTATGACAAAAAACCATCCAAATTTGAATCATAAACGGCCTTCTAATGTAAGATAAGTTGAAACTTGAAATAAAAAGTGGCAGTGTTGCAATTAATTCTTTATTGCACGTAGGAAGATATCTAAAATACCAACAGACTGAAAATATCTCTATTAACCATGTTCATTCTACTACTTGAAGTGGTCACCAAACGAGACTACTACTACATTGGTCTGCTATGCAATATTCTGACTTTGCAACTGGAGGGATGAATATTTTTTCCTGTGTGAAGCACCAGACAAGTAAGACAAGGGCTACCACCCATTGGATAGTCTTTTAGATTGTGTTACATCGATACATTCTTTTTCCCACTTATGTTTTGTTTCAACTTTTTACTTCAGCCTTTCAAGAGCGCGTCAAAATCCTTCCCATGATTGTGCTTTCAATCTGTAATTGGTTCATACTTCTTATGATATCATGACCATCATAAAGGCCTATTCCAATTATCATCATGCTATTCAGCAAACCTCAAGAACTTGCATATTGTTAAATTGCAAAATGTGGAGTTTGTATTGCATTTTTACCAAAATTCAAGAGCACAAACTAGTACATGATATTTCTTGTTAACATATTATTTCAGGTGGAGTGGATGTATGAAGAGATCAGCTGATAAGGGTCTGTCTTGGTCAGAAAGGGAACAGCTCCCACCTGGAATTTTAGGTCCTTCTAAGAATAAGGTGCTGAGACCATAGATGATAAAATAGGTTCATTTTGCGTATTTAAATCTCTATCACTTGGGGTCTCTCATGTCTTGGTTATCTTCATTTTTTCAGCCTCTACTCTTGGATGATGGGAGCTTATTGTGTGGCTCCTCAGTTGAAAGTTGGAATGCTTGGGGTGCATGGATGGAGGTTAGTTTCATCAGCTCTCTCTGGCAGAAGCAATTCCAGATATTTCAGTAGCTGTTAATATTTAAAAAAAATGTGTTTGTACAAGCAGTTTCTGTGCAGAAATATTGACAGAAATTTTCTGCCATGATGAAGGTCACACAGGATTCAGGTTACTCATGGAGAAAATATGGGCCTATATACATTCCTGGAGTCCCAATGAGTGTAATTCAACCAGTACCCTACCTGACTGCAAAGAGGACTATACGTATGTTGCTGCGCTCACCAGAGCAGATAGGCAAAATTTGCATGGCAGAATCATCAGACGGAGGCTTCAGCTGGAGTTATGCTAAACCAACAGTGCTTATGAATCCAAATTCTGGTAGCTATTAGCATAGCTACATAATTCACATTCGAAGTGAATTTGAACCCATCTAGCATATAATTCAGCTTTTATAATAACTGGTAAAAAGCATCCAGGACTTTTCTGGATTTTAGATGACTCACAAAATATCCAATGGACTTCTTTCAAAACAGGTATAGATGGTGTAAAACTGCATGATGGAAGATTGGTACTTATCTACAATACAATATCGCGAGGAGTGCTCAAAGTTGCTGTATCAGAGGATGATGGAGATTCATGGAAGGATGTTCTTACACTGGAAGATCATGAAGAAATGGAGTTCTCATATCCAGCTGTGATTCAAACTATGGATGATCTTGTTCATGCAACTTACACCTATAACCGCACGCAAATGAAGGTAGGTTTTCTCAGACTCAGAGACAATTAGTTCACTATTTTGTTGGTTGAACAGCAATTTGAAAGCTAACATGCATGCTTGCTTTTCACAGCATATAGTACTTAAAACAACAGCACTGTGATGATCCAAAAAGTTTCTTATCTCAATTGAAGCGATCCTATGCAATAAGCAGAGCTATTGCATAAAGAATTTTAATTCATTTTCCCCATTAATCATGGGTAGATTTTTCTGAAATCCAATTACATACTCATCTGTAATTGTAGAAGAGTGTAAAATGTTTTCCCTAAAAGACCCACTCATCAGATTTGTATCATATCCAGACAAAGTGATATGGAACTTGGAAGCTGATGGACCTGTACCAGGCTTCTTAAAGATCAGGGAGAAAAAAAATTGTACATGTGTGCATTCTTGTGCTGGAGCAATCATTTGTAATCAACTCTGAATGTGATCAGAGGAAGGAAAAAAATGTTCAAACATGGATTTCTTATTGGTCATCAAATAAAATTTTCAACATATTTTGACAATCATGAGACTGGACAATATAAAAACAAACTAATCTTGAACTACAGGAGTATTTGCAAAAAAGACGGACTGAATGTATTCAAATGCCTTATCTATCTTGCCTTGAAATAATTATCCAATCAAAGATTGTTTTCAGTCTAACCCGAATTATACATTCTGTTTTTTTGTTCTCAATATTCTGTAATAGATTTTGAGGATTGCTTCAGTGAGATTGAATTTTCTGATGTAATAAATAGACAAGACTCTTTATTGAACTTTAATTTTTCTAAATAAAGGCATTTCTATCAATTTGTGGCCATTGCCAAATTGATATGCATATGCAGTAACAAGTACAGACAAAACCTGCTGGCAAGAGGGCATTGAAACAGTTGAGGACTAAACCAAAACATGTCTTCATAGAAACCAACTTACAAAAGACATCAAAATCGCTCACCTCCTTTTTTAAAGAATATTTCAAAGTTTTTCTGAAGAAAATTTAAAGGTGTTTAAACAATGGGTTTTTATCCGACTTGGCAATCTTGAATCACATTCGGCCTCATCTATTCGCTACCCAGAGATGTATTTCTGCTCATAGCATGTCCAAATATTGGTTCATCTTCAAAATCAGCAAGGATAACTGCACACAAAGATTCTAATCACAGTGATCCTGAGATTAGACAAATATACAGTAGGAGTTTAACTCATCCCTGCTATGGGACTGAGCAAGTGAACCCAATACGTGTTTATATGCATAGGATCTCTCCAGGCCATGAAAGAAGTCCATTTTTTGCATGCAGGTATTTGTGCACTTTCAACTTTCAAGTTAGAAACAAAGGTGTGCAGGTGTCAAAGGAAATATATTGGGTCAACTTACAGAGAGAATACATCTAATTGCACTTGTGGGAGTGAGCTGGCAAACATGGTATGCCAATAAGCAAATTAGATTTTATTTTCCCATAATTGTAAGTTCAAGTTTCTTCTTTACAAGAAGTGGGGATGGGTGAACTAATGAATTTATGACCAAAATTCACATGTATAGAAATTGATTACTCAACAACCATCACTAGGCAGAAAGGCCTCCCACGAGTTTGTATTTAGTAAGGTAGGTGGGGGAATTCCTTTAAATCTTCAATTTTTTAGCCACAAACTATTCCAGAAAGCAATGATGATACCATGAGAAATTTTCCAAGACTAGAGTCCCCTTCAGACTAGCTAGTCTATGGTGAAAGACATGTATCTCAAAAAGAGCACAATGAAAGATCCACTGTCAAACACAGGAATGATCATCATTGCTAACTTTCCCAATGCAATATTGTGCCCCGAGCTTGTGCTTCAGCGTGCAATTTTTTACAAACCAGCAACAAAAGAGACCAAGGGGTGCACTGGACAAGTCAATGCCAATTTAAGTCTCAATATATTGAGGTAATGCTCAGACTACCCAAAGCAAATTATGATCAATATAAAGTTATAAATAGAGAGACCGGATGCCTATGCCCAGAATCTGGATGCAAATAATTGTTTACCCTTTTATCTGATAAATGGATACTTGCAATAATGAACAGAATTAACAATGCATACCAGATAGAGGAGTAGAAATATATCTTTATTCGCACATGAAATTATTACAGAAGTAGACCAGAGATGGTCAGCCAAGGATCAGAGTCGATCAGACTAGATCATACTACTTTCTTTGACGATACAAAGGCTATTTAAAAGATCTGATGGTTGCCAAGAGGAACACAACAGTCGACTAACTGACTCAGACTAACTCACTCTTATAACTACTTGAGAGCCGACAAACAATTATTACATACTCGGATAACTCATATTATCAATTACAATAAACATCATTATACACTGACTACAAGAATGCCCATTAAAAATGGTTCCAGAGGCCAAAATGGTACATCATATGTAACAAATGCAAAAGGAGTTGATTATTATTCCATTTTGTAGAAAAATGGTAGAACTCAATGCATCCACCTTTAAAGTGTACGTGTTGAATTTCAGCACAGGTTTTCAAGTACATCCAAAGTTCTGATTAGTGAACTTATCAGTGATCTTGTTCGTGGGCAACTTCAGCAGGTATGGGAGACAAAAGTTTTGATATGACATCGCATTTGGTTTGCTCTTTAGTTAATTTACAAGAATTGCAAATAGGCATGTGGAAATGTAGATCATATAAAAAAAATGTAGATCATATAAAATGCCAAAAATGGAAAAACGTGTTCATGAGTTTTGCCATCGATTTCGGAGGAGATACTATAAAATCAATTATTTTAAGTTGTGATGGATTTGCCTATTGGGTTATTTGTGAATTGTATGTACCATGCACTATGGAGACTTTGACTATAGAGTCTTTAGATTTTGTTCAATGTGCAACTCAATACATGGGAGAGTGGTCTATCAAGAGCCCTGATTATACCTATATTAGGACCATTGATTGAAACGGTCAGTCTTACCATTTTCCCAGGTATACAAGAAGATTATACTGATGGAATTTGATTGGAAAATGCTACCTTTGCTGGACATATCAGAGAAAACAAGAAGCACCGTCCTCTGAAGAACCTCATCAGGTACAATGGTTTCAAAATAAAACTGCGCAGAAAATATTGGTATCAACTTGGAACATTACAACTTTCAATCCAAGTACTTTTATGATCAGCTGGGTAAATTGTATACATACCCCACTATTGTTGTATGAAAATTAAGCATGTAAAAGTCTGTAAGGACTTCTGGGTTCACTGTGAGGATGATGCCCATGCTAAAGGGAGTACAACAGGAAAGATCACTCCACCATCTTGATTAGGCTAAAGATAATGGTGGTAATGATTCCAGCATTGATGAGGAAAAGAGACTGTGATAGTTAGAGCATACATAATGAGGTGCCTGCAAGTTCACAGAGCCAAAAGAATGAGACAGAATAATCTAGATGACAGAAATTAAGGAATGGAGAAACTTGGCAAGAGGCACTTAAGCTGAAGTGACCACTTTTTGAGGGAACATAGATAATGCTCCCATTGGATTGACAGTGCATGTGCCAGTGCAGGAAGCAACTAGAAGCGCAGAGCAATCATATCTTCCAAAAAATCGAAGTTTCAAGTCAAAATAATCAAGGGGAAAAAATACACATGGCAGCAAGCAGAATACTGGCATTTGAAGACCAGCCAAAGGCATTAGTGTTGGAGGAGGTTCTTAGGGTAAAATGCCTAATAAAAAATATGCAACACCACCTTCCAGTTCACAAAAGGAATCCAAGAGTAAAAGGCAGTTCAGTGTGATTGTAAAACTACCAGGCTCTCCAAACAAGAAAGTTGAATCAGTTGAGGACACTGAAAAACCTGTTTGAGAGGAGAAGGAAAGAAATTAGTCACAAGACTTAATTAACACAAGAAGAGCTTGCAGATTTGCAAATTGATTAAGGACAGAATACACGGCTCTGGTAGAGTCATTTGTTGATGAAGAATACTAGGATTGGATCTGCTACATGCAGATAAACCCCTTGAAAAGAGGAAAGCCTTACTGATATCTATTTTGATTTTGAACCAAAAAGCTACAGTGAAGAATGTTCATAGTTCAAAATAAATACGCTGAAAGGGAAAGTGGAACCAGGATATTATGGTGTTGCCAAAAGTAAGCTCTCTATTACCGAGCTTGGGAGTAGAGGAACCAAATTAATCAAAGAAATTGTAGACACAGATGAAAGCTAATGGGAACAATCTGACAAGAAAATGGTGTTGCACCGAATCCGAAATTTGATTGCGTTGCATGAAACTTTTTCGTTGTCATCAAATTTTATGTCAAAATTGTGTCGTAGTAAAAAATAGTTGTTTTTCGTTCAATCCAATTGTCGTGTCAAAATCCAAAAATATCGAATTGCCGAATATTTAACTTTAATTATTAATTGATTTTTTTTTATTGGTTAATTTGGCCTAAGGGGGCCACACCTATATATTAACTGTGTCAAAAAACTGTTACAATGAGCTGCTCCTTGAATGGAGGGCTATTACATCAAAAATTCTCATAGAAGAAAACACGCCACACTTCACTTAAAGCCTGCCGGACAATATTACCAATAATAACTATACCTATAAACTGGCATTGCTTCGTACATCAACAGACACTAAAAACCAGAACCCATCTCTCTGTCATTGCTACTATCCTTGCTGTCAGATTCAAAGGCAAATGACCAATCTATTCTCTGCATAGGAGTAACACCCGTGATAGGCTTTATAAAACCTATACCCCATTTGGCCTGGTGGTGCTGAGCATCATCACTGTAACTCATAGTCGATATCACAAAAGGAATCCATTGTCCCACAGGCAAATTAGGAAATGGCCAGGCAATCTCACTTGGACGAAAGCCACACTCAACAACAACCACCTCCAAAATGTGTTTGAGCCCTTCTTCCACTTAGGCCTAATGAGTGACTTCGCCATCTTTCCAATAGTTTCTTTAGATTCACTAGCTTCGAGGAATGCCGCTACCAGCATAGAGGAAATGTCAGTATTAACCTTATAACGATGAGCAGAAGATACAAACAACTCGCCCAGTGTGACCCAAATGGCAGTCATCACATCCCCTTGAGTCCTAAAAATTATCTTGAGCCTCTGCTCTGAAATTTCCCCCATGAAAGCAATTAAGTGTTTCTTTGCTATCAAGCATACTGTGAAATCCATATAGCCAATTCTCTTAACAATTGCCAAATGATAGAGGCTAGCCTCATATATCAATCTCACCCCTTCCTGAATCATTATGACTCGAGTTTTTTTTAAGTACCTTATTGCAAATAACACTTGTGTCAGAGGCCTAAAGCCATCATGAAACAAAGCTCCCATTTATTACTCACAAATTGCAGGGATTTCCAGATTTGGTGCCACGTGATGCCATTTATCTGCACAACAATCCATGTATAAGTTATTTGATGAGTCAATTGCTACATTGACAAAGATGTCATATTCGCCTCCCAAAATATATGTGAAATGGTGAAAGAACGAAGTCCTTTTAATAGGGGCCTATATTTAAAATTTTAGATAATATGTTGTTTATTTTCCAACTTGGGGAGGAGCCATTCCTAATTGTATTAAAAATATTTAAAGAATCACCTTCTATCATGACCTGATCAAAACCATAGAAAATGCGAAGTTTTGAGTCTAAGAAGTACTGCTTGAGCTTCTGTTTCATTATTTGTGCCCTTTATTAACTTCTTAGCTGTAGCATCAATCAACCTGCCATCATGGTCTCGGATTATGCAACCAGCGTCGGACAGGTCAAGATTACCTCTTAACACCCCATCAAAATTTAATTTGTGCAAACGCTTCGAAGGAGGAGACCATTTTATTCCTTTCCTCTTCTGATTTTGGCTAGGATTATCCCCAATCTTCTCATTAACAAGAGTTATTAATTGAAAATTGATTAGTAATTATTAATTAATAATTTTAATTAAAATTATTCTTAAGTGATATTTTTTTTAATTATTACGTCGAAGGCATTCCCTCTATGAGAGGGACCGGCCTGGCGAAGAGATCAATGGCAGAAAATGTCCAATACAGGATGCAAGACGATGTAATGAAATCCGGTCGTCGATTTTGCTGACGATTTTCTGATCGACGTGTTTGTGAGCGCCTGTTGAGAAATCCACCGTGACGAACTCATAATCGATCTCCTCCTCGTGAAAACAAGCCATGACGTTGGTCGTGAAGTGTGAGCGGAGATTTCCGTGTAGTTGGATGGTTGCCATTGCAATTTCAATCGATCTCTCCCTGCTGTTTGCAACTGCTTCCAAACAAACCGAACAAGAAATCGAAACCAATCTGAAAAATGCCACCTGCGACTGCTTAGTTCTACTCCCTGACTCCATTTCCATGCAGATCCCTTTTCTCCACCTATTGATTCTGCAAAGTAACATAAATTTTCAATTTTGCCCTTAAAAAAAAGCCTCAAATCTTGCCTTGGCAATGATGCTTCAATTGGTAATCTGAACGGAATTGATCAATTCACTAAAATGCATTCTTGAAACTGAGATTAAAACAATCTGGTAGCCTCAATACCATATATTATCGATTTATCATCCGATTTAATTTGAAAACATCTCATTCCAAGCTCTGAACAAAAGCCTTTCCAACCGTCGGATGAGATGAGAAAAAATTTGTGTCCTGGTCGATGAAATTTTGAAAGGGAATTGATGAATTACAGCTTTTGTGAACAGCGATATATCTATCTGAATTAAACAAGTTTGCATTAGAATAAAACAAAGGTAAAATTGGAGAGATGTAAGTTGTTGGATTAAAAGATCCTATGCTGTAATTTCTGCCTAATATTTTTGTTATTTTTTATTCAGATGTTAGTCATTTTTGCTAAGCGTATCTTTGGTCTTTAATCAAATATCATGCTACTTGGATTGTTCTTGCATTTTATTTTACTGGTATTTTGAGGGAATGAAATGACTCAATCAAAGATATTGCATCTATGGTTAAATTGAAAGTCAAGTAAAAACAAGAATACACTTAACCATTTCAATCATGAATTACATCAAGATTATATGCTCATATCAATGGGTTTTATTTGAATGTATAGTCCTAAGGTGCTTCATGTTGTTTTCATATTTTAATCCTATTGAGAACTTATAGACTTCTTAATCATATTGGGAACTTATAGACTTCTTAGGTAGGACACACGACCAAAACCCTCAAGATGGGAAAATATGCCTACGACAATGCCCAAAACATTTAATGGAGTGTCATTAGTGAAGAACTATGCATGTCAATTTTACTATTGAGAAGAAAGTCCACGTATGCATTGTAGAATGATGCCATATACCAATAGTAGGTCCATGGGGAGAAGCCTTGACATGTGCCAATGGAGAGACTAACGATTGAGCATGTTTGATGGATTAGATGACCAACACATGACGACTGATCGAAAACTAAATGATGTAAGTTTAGTTACCACCTATTTAAGTTCATCACTAATCATTGATGATCACACAACTTAGGTGTGGTGGCGAATGTCAATTATAAAGGATTTAGGTTGTCAAATTTAAGATGAAGGGTAATGTCAAATTAGAGCATAAGGTCTATGTAACTGAAGTCATGTCTAATTGTTGTGATGTGAGGATCAATATCTAATGGATGGTGCTTAGTAGCCAATCCCAAAGGTGATCACTCATGGTTTGGCCACTATGCATTGGCCAACCATAGAGTGCCACACATCTAGGACTTTCTCGCCAAAGACTTCAACCATAATTTTTAATCGTTCTAAAAGCATTTAGACTATAGCGGACCAATATAAAGGCTTGGAAGACTATCAATACCCTCCTTGATAATTATGTTCAACCAATATGACCTTAAAGAAAAGTGCAAAGGTCTAGACCAAAAGATAGGGTTGGGAAGCAAAAAAGGCAATGAGATGAAAAATTTGAGCATCTATGTGAAGTTTTTAGGGTTTGAAATAATGGTTTGTTGTTGCCATGGATTTTAATATAGATTTGAATTCTATTCAAGCATTGGGCTAGGGGTTTGATACCACATCATACATCAGGTTGTTGTATTGTAAGGGGGTTGTTGGCTCAAGGCTTGTTGAGGTAAATGAGGAGCATACAAGGGATGCCATGGTGTATGAGAATATTGTTGTGCCCTTTGTTTCTAGAGACATCAAATGCTTGTAGGGGGGAGAATTCTCATTTCCAAACTAGTGTCTTGGCCCAAACGTGCTTGGTCTTCTTTAGCTCTAACATGATCACTATTTTGACATCCTCTACTTATATGAGATCCAGTGGCACACAAACCAAGCTAAATAACACATCTAGAGGCTCCTTTTCATCAACTTGTGAAGCATTGTTTGCATCAAACATTTAGCCTATAGTTTTCATTTTCTCCAAATGAATGTTGTTATCTAAATGAACATACTTGCACTCTTAGAGCTAAGCATACTCCTCCTCATGAAGTGGATACAATTGTATGTGGGCATATTCCTATCAATAATGAAGAAATTGTCAAATTTTTATAGTAATTGTATGGAAAGTTCCATCTCTATACTTTATTTACTATCCAATGAGTTCTTCTTGGCCAACAATCAATCTTTCCTATCTTTCCGCTATTTTTAAACACATGACTAAGTTTAGTAAATTGGAGTTATTGTTGTTCAAGTTGTCATTGTCTCATTTGGAAAAAAATTATGTTTTGAGGGTTTATGAACTCTTCCACTTATAGATCTTGAATAGGGTGCAGTCTCTTAGGCCTTTCCTTTTAACATTTTGGATTGAGGGAAATTTAATTTTTAGAGTGCATAAATTTAGTATTTGATAGTGTTGTAGGGAAAATAAGTGCACCCTTTATTTTTAAGGTTTTTACAAACCTAAATATATAGCAAATATAAAGATTGACTTCTATAATTGATATGCCTTTGATGTTTGCTTCTCCATCATATGTGATCATGTACAATTTTGTCTTGATCTTGCATGAAACTATCCTCCTTGCCACAATTTTGTTTGTTGTTGTCACTTACCTTTGAAACACATGTTCTTGTGTTGATATATATTTTCACACTAGAGTGATGTGCTAATGAACTCTTTTAGGAGTTTGTTATGCTAGGATTAAATTTTAAACTTTCTTAAGCCTTGGTTCGACCTATTTTGTTGTTCTTCACAAGAGTTTGAAAGTATAATCTCCCATGCATCCAATACCTTAGCAAGAAAAATGGCTACCATTTCACCTACCAAGGAGTTGGATGTGTCTTCCATGGATGAACCTATGATAGTTTACAAAGAAATGATATACCCCTCAAATAGGATGCATACATCATGATGGCTTCGTTGTAAAATGACATAACAAGGGCATTTCTTGATTTGAAATAGAAAGAGCTTAGAGTTTCTTTTCCTTCTACGATTGAAATTACTATCCACTCTGCTTCAAATCACATGGGTATCTTATCAAAAAGATATGTAGAATCAACCTAGTGTTTGGCAAACTTGATTCTCATGTAACAAATTAGAGCTAAGATTATTCTAGTGTTCTATAGAGTGAAGCCTTTTGATCTTCACTATATAGAAAAGGGCATGTATGTTGATGCACTCACTAAAGTTAAAGAGAAGGGCAGGTACCCACAAAAGCTTAAGGAGTGGAATGAACCTCTCTAATTTGTTTCATTTACGAAAGGCTATGAAATCAATAAATTTAAGATTTCTATGTTTCTATTCTACCCTCTGAGAACTCATTAATTAATTATTGCAATGGGTACATCAAAGAGTTATGCAAGTGTGTGCTTGCCTCGTAACACACTGCTTTATAGGCCTCAGATTTGTCGAACATTCATGTTGGATATTTATTTCCGACCTGCATGGGAAAAATTAAATGGTCCCATTTGCTTTATTTTTTAGGGCTAGCTTATGGTATACAATAACCCAATAATGAATCCCGTGCCGGGTATCTTGACTCACTTTTTTTATTGGCTATTAGCTATTACTTTGTAGCTTGTAAACTTGAATGTGAATAAAGATCTATTATGCGTTGTAATTTATTAATTATTCTTAATATAGTTATTATTGTAATGACACCATTAATAATGTTTTTCATGGCACATTGTAATATGAGGAGTGTGTTTTGTAATATGGCATATGTTGGTGACGACGATTTTGGTCAAAAACACCCCAAAACTGTTGCTCCGCTCAGATCTCGCAAAAAAAAAACACTCTTGAACCCTTCATAGATCTGGCCTTGCGAAACCAAATTCAGTCAAACAAAAGACAGATTTGCCTTTTCTAGTTGCTCTAGATCCGATGAGAATGACGATTTGTCTAAAAAAAGCACCCAACAAAAGGCTCTGCTCGAAATTTTTCTGGATTTGAGGAGGCTGTAGATCCACTTTGATACCATGTGAGAGTTTATGACTAACTCGAAACACTAGAATCTTCTCCAAGCCAAGGATTAGCCTTATACATAGAAAAAAAACACAAGAGAGCAATTTGCAAAATATGGATGCAATTAATGAATTACATGTGAGAACCTGCTTTTATATTTGCAAGTTAGAAAACCCTAATATGACTTAAGAATAACCTAAGACTAAAATTAGCCCTAAGTCAACTTAATAAAGTGTAATTAAATATTTAATTACACCAACAACATAAATGTATTTTATGTCATATGATGAAGCTAAATTTTGTAAATGTTGTTTTATGGTTGATGTAATTCTCAAGTTACAGTGTAATGATAATATTATGTTGATCTTATTTGTTTGATTGATGAATCCTTATGATCTTTTGTTCTAATGTATATGTATGACGAAGGTCTATTCTTATCACATGATTAAGATAACAAAGTGATTCATTAACTGAATCCTCAAGTCTATAGTGTTTAGTTATGTGAACAAAAACACACAAACCCCTTTTTTTGGCTTACCATAATCAAATTTAATGGAATAATGAAATTATTTATGATAATTCAAAAATGCCATAAAATATAGATAAATTGATCTTTTCATGACCCTATAATTGGGTTGTGACATGTGGTATCAAATCCAAGTTCAAATCTAACCAAGGATTCATTGCATTAACAATGATTAAACTTTAAATTTGTTTGAATTTAACCTTGCTCATGTTGGCAAGTTGGCATATTGTGTTGTGTGTTGGCATTAATGTCAACATGTACAATATCTAGGTTTTGCATGACAATATTTTGTTGTGAAAGTTCAGTCTTATGAAAGAAGCATGTCTAATGTCAAAGGGGGATTGCAGTTGTATGTAATGTTAAAAGGGCACTCATTTAGGAGATACATGATCAACAGTGTTTGTATCAATGTTTATATGTATGACATGAGTGTAGCATCATCGTAGTTTACATCAGGATTATAATGTCCTCCATTGCACTATGGAGCCAAACAAAAGACAGATCTGCCTTTTCCAGTTGCTCCAGATCTGATAAGAATGACGATTTGTATAAAAAAAGCACCCAACAAAAGGCTTTGCTAAAAAATTTTCAGGATTTGAGGAGGCTGTAGATCCATTCTGATACCATGTGAGAGTTTATGATTAACTCGAAACACTAGAATCTTCTACAAGCCAAGGATTAGCCTTCTACATAGAAAAAAAGCACAAGAGAGCAATTTGTAAAATATGGATGCAATTAATGATTTGGATTAATGAATTACATGTGAGAACTTGCTTTTATATTTGTAAGTTAGAAAACCCTAATATGACTTAAAAATAACCTAAGACTAAAATTAGCCCTTAGTCAACTTAATAAAGTGTAATTAAATATTTAATTACACCAACAACATAAATGTATTTTATGTCATATGATGAAGCTAAATTTTGTAAATGTTGTTTCATGGTTGATGTAATTCTCAAGTTACAGTGTAATGATAATATTATGTTGATCTTATTTGTTTGATTGATGAATCCTTATGATCTTTTGTTCTAATGTATATGTATGACGAAGGTCTATTCTTATCACATGATTAAGATAACAAAGTGATTCATTAACTGAATCCTCAAGTCTATAGTGTTAAGTTATGTGAACAAAAACACACAAACCCCTTTTTTTGGCTTACCATAATCAAATTTAATGGAATAATTGAATTATTTATGATAATTCAAAAATGTCATAAAATATAGATAAAATAATCTTTTCATGACCCTATAATTGGGTTGTGACATGTGGTATCAAATCCAAGTTCAAATCTAACCTAGGATTCACTGCATTAACAATGATTAAACTTTAAATTTGTTTGAATTTAACCTTGCTCGTGTTGGCAAGATGGCATATTGTGTTGTGTGTTGGCATTAATGTCAACATATACAATATCTAGGTTTTGCATGGCAGTATTTTGTTGTGAAAGTTCAGTCTTATGAAAGAAGCATGTCTGATGTCAAAGGGGGATTGTAGTTGTATGTAATGTTAAAAGGGCACTCATTTAGGAGATACAGGATCAACAATGTTTGTATCAATGTTTATATGTATGACATGAGTGTAGCATCATGGCAGTTTACATTAGGATTATAATGTCCTCCATTGCAGTATGGATTGATATCTAGGTTTTGTCCACAAAATTTAAGGGTTTTCTTATGATATTTCAACATACAAAGAAGACAATACAACATATGATCTTTCGTTCTTTGTCACAGATAATCAAGTTCAAAAGTGATGGGGACAGATTTCAAGTTAGTATCATCATTGTTGAAATGCTGAAGGGTTATTAAAGTCAAGATCTAAATCCTTTTGGATACTAAACCCTAATCCTTAAATCAAAGTTTCAAAGTGGACTTAAAACATTACAGTTGCTTTTCATTATGTTTTAAAGGTGACTTATAGTCATCGGTCGCCTATGACTTAAGTAATTACTTATGTCACCATTCCTGTGGAATGACCAACCCCTCACCCTAGTGGTGACCGGTGCCTCCAATCTCGATGGAGGTTCTTTTGAAAACAAAGGCGTGAAGGTCTAAATCAACGGTTAGTGTTTATTGTGTCGATGGCACGAAGAAGTGTATCAATAGTGAATGAAGATTGACGAACAGTTGCCTGTTTCAACCGATTGGTAGTAGTTTGGACAGTTTTGCTAACTATTTTTAATTGCGATGGTTATGAGGTTTTGAACAGCCATAAAATAGTTACTTAGTGATTGGAGAGACTGTTGAATAGAGATATGCAGAGACATATACACATTATGTGTACGAAAGACTTGAAAAAGAAAGGTGAACTTATTGATGATACTGCATAAAAGAAATTTGATGATGTGTTCTTAAATCTTGTAATGATTTTCTCCATCTGAGCAGTAGGGGTGTGGTTTTTGGCTGATAGTGTATATATCATATGTGTGAGAGTTGAAGGGGTTTTTGAATATCTATTTTTTCAAGATAAGAGTGTAAAAAGAGAGGTGTATTAGTGTTTTACTTTACAAATTGTATTGGACTCGTTTGGCAGAATAGAGTAGTAATGCAAATGTATTAGTGTGTCTATTGATGACTTTGAAAGTGTTACTAATTTTGAATATCTTCACATAGAGGTGATTGAGTGAGAGAGTTACAGAATCCATCTGTAACCTATGATGTCAATGTAAACATAGTAGTAATCTGTATTTTCAGTCTATCTGCATTGGAGTTGGTGCTCCTAAACTTGCAAGGGGTTGGTGCCCTGAATTGTAATCAGTGAGATTCTATGTGCTAGTGAGGGCTACATTGTATAAGTGATCAGATATTTTGTGAGGCTAGATTTGGACAGTGGATCCAAGCAGCATTTCTCTTGTGATTTTTCTGATCTAGGGTTTTCCACGTATATGCATGTGTTGTGGTGTGTCTTGTGTGATCTTAGTTCTTTCTACGTGTCTAGATGTGAAGATAATTGACATTGCAAAGTAAGTTGATTAATTGAATTAATTTTTGTGTACCATTGATTCACCCCCCCCTCTCAGTAGTCTAGTGTGTTCCATCAATTGGTATTAGAGCTGCAGGTTCCTTGTAGAAGTCTAATGGACTTAGGTTGATCTTGGTAGTGGAACACTATGGCAAAAAGAAAAGGAAACAAGGGAAAAAGAAATACCCAACAAAATGCTAATCAACAAGCACCACCAAAACCAAATACAAATGATGATCGAGAAGAAGTTGTAAGAAATGGCTCACAAATTGAAATAGATATAAGGTTAGAAGAAGATGAATATGATGAAGAGGAAGCTCAAGTTGATCTTGAAAGTGAATTGATTGTTGCTTTAAATGAATTAAAGAATGAAAAAAGGCAAAAAGAAAAAATAAAATTGAAGTGTGAAGAATCTAATCAACTTATTGAGGATCTAAAATTACAGTTGGTAGAGTCTAAAAGAATCGAAGAAGTCACTAGTTTGAATTTGCAAACCAAAATAGAAGACTGTCAAAAGCTAGAGGCTGAAATGGTGTCCCTAAGAAATCAACTAGAGACGGTAAATCAAGAGTTGAATAGAAGTCTTCAAAATGAGCATAGCACTGAGTTGTTTGAGAAAATTATTTTAAGTCAAAGGTCATTGTCAAACAAATCTAGGATAGGATGTGAAGGAGAAAAGAGTTACAAAGATGCCCCAGTGTCCAAGAAGAATGATGGAAAAGCACCAATGAAGTTAGCAAACTCATCAAAAGAGGCAATATATGAACAAGGAGAATCAAGCACTGCTTCCAAAAGACTTGAAGATCAGAATATCAATAAAGAAGGATACAAAAGAGTTCATAATCCCAAGCAAGGACTAAGGAGAAGTTCATCAGCAAAACAAACTAGGTTCACTTCCTATTTTCATGGTTATTGTTATTTTTGTCATAATTTTTGTCATAAAGCTAGAGAGTGTAGAACTAATGCAAGAAATGATTTTGAAAGGAACAAGAATAAAAGTTCTTGTAGATTGTTAAATAAGAATTACAATATTGTATGTCATAAATGTAACAAAGTTGGTCACAAAGAAAGAGATTGTAGGGCACATGAAAGATATAATTATGTATGGAACAAAAATAGAAGTGCTTATGGGTTGTTAGGAACAAACTATAATTCCTTTGCTCTAGATTACAATGTCATATGTTATAGATGCAACAACTTCGGGCATTCAACACACTTTTGTAGAAATGGTGTTGTGGAACTACTTAGACATAACAAGAAAGTGATTGTACTAATCAAGCAAAAGGAAGAACATGTGAAAGTTTGGAGAAGAAGACAAAAGCAAGAGAAGAAAGAACCTATGCTTGTGCATAATGCACAAGAGGCATCACCGAGTGCATAAAAAGACCCATGAGTTCAGAGGAGCCGATTATTGCATCACTTTTTAGCCCCTTATAGAAGACAAAGAGGGTTCAATAAAAAGAATCTAGGCAAGAGTTGAAAGAGCTTAAGATAAAAGATGTGTTAAATATGAAGAAAGAAGTTGTGTGTGCTTCTAGAAGAGGATTATAAGAAGCTAGATGCTAGTTTGAAGGCACTTGTAGGGAAGCAATAGACATAGATCATGTTAAAGGATCTTGACATTACACAGTGCAATGACAAGAGTTAGAGTGGCAGAATGATAAGAATGTAGGATGTGGAGCAGCATTGAAGAAAGTTTTGGGAACATTAGAATGGAGGTTCATTTGTTATCTACTGCATATGATGTTATGACAAGCAGGGAAGAATGTTTGTTACATAAGGACACTATTATGATCAAAGTGAGGCCACCATATGTGAATTTCATGTTCTTGCTGTTGGCGACAATGCTATGGATAGAAGAATCATTGAACGACTATTGAGAAGCTTTTCTTATCAAGTGACAAGTGTTGACAGTGTGAGAAAAGCTCTGGAGCTCCTTGGTTTAAAAGATGACCATCTAGGCCTCAATGTTGACAAGATGAAGGTGAATTTGATAGTCACAGACTACAGTATTCTAGAGCTCACAGGCTATGACTTGCTTAGAAGAGTTAAGGAGTCATAAGGGCATGACAACAATGTTTATGCATGGGACAACATGTTTAAAACAAAGAAAAACCAAAGACAAGTTTGAGACAGAGATCAAGAATGATAAAGCTTCAAGGCTCTAGGCATGTTGAGTGTCTTAGATTGAAAATCTTGGATCTATGAAAACTTTACAATCCTAAACACATTTAGTGTTTTAGCATCTATAAGGTAGTGCATGTAGTTGTTGTAGATGTTTTTAGAGGATACATGGATATTGAGACAATGTGGAAACAGATGGAGTTATTTGGCAACAAGGAATCTGCTAAAAGACTAAAGGTTGTTGTGTATGGTTTGAAAACTTGTCAAGGGTTTGCAAAAGACAAAGAAGGTCTAGAACAACATCAAGGTTTGGAACAACATAAAGATTTATATCAACATGACAAGAGAGCAAACAATGTAATAAGATTGAGATTCAGTACAGGTTGGAGATAGGATATTGGAATAAGAATGTTATATGCCTTTTTGAAGATGCTAAGAGAGTGATGTGTATCATCTGAGAATATACATTCTGTTGTATTAAGATCTTATATGGATGAGTGAGTCAAACAAGAGTTTTCTGATGACTCAAAGAAGACAGTGATGCAGGCTATATGCTCTCTTTTTATTTAAGAAATATATACATTAACTGAAGAGATAAAGTTAATAATGAAGAGATCTGCAACAAAAAGGGAAGACACTATCTTGATGATACCAATACACGAGTCTGCTAGAATTAGGACAAGCCATTTTAGGTCTACAAAAATCTGAAAGAGTTTTATGAATGTAACAGTGTTAAAATAGAGTTCAGGAAGCCATGAGGTTGGAGAAACTCTTGTAGCAATGTGTCTTGAAGGTATTTGATTTTGAGTGGTCTAGTGTAATGATATGGTCTTATAAATGGTATAGTTTTAGGGGGAGCTTCTGATCTTCATTCTACATCTCCAAAACTAAGACATTGCATGTGCAGTGATGTATGTATCATGTTGTATCAGTTCAGGCATGTTGTCTCCAGTTTAGTTATATTCAATGGTGTATCACATATTCCATGATTTATCCTTCATAATTGTATCATGTCAAGTGTAGTGTCAGTCTATGCAATGATATCACAAGGTGACAGTGATACAATTTTGCCATGGTATTGGTTTGATCAATTAGTATAGGGTTTCCCATGATGTTATAGATCAATAAGGTACAAGACAGTAAGGTGCAAGACAATGTGTGGTAAGATCTCAGGTGTATTGGTAGTCAATGATCAGTGACAGTGTGTTTTGCAATAATTATTATACAGTGTAATGGTTGAATATGGAAGTAATGCTAGTGATCAATAGTGTTTGGATCAGTAGCAGTCATAATGTCTCAATGGATGATATATGTTTCATAATCCTCTGGATCAGCTATGACTGTGTAGAGTTGGATCAATGTCAAGGGTAGGATCCATGCCAGTGACAGTGTATATTAGTCAATCATAACCATCAGGGCAACAGTGACCATCAGTAAGTGCTCAAAGTCTGCTATAGTGTTCAGTGTTCTCAATGGTCATTATCCAGTGACACCAGATACAATGGTACCAGTGATATAGGTATCCATTAACAATAATTTTTAACATGGTTCTTTTAATTGGTATGTGCAGTTGCAGTGTCTAATCACTCTTTGATTAGTATAGGTATTATATAGTTATTGCTACATGTCTTTGGTCACAGTGAATGCTCCATGTCCTTGACCAGTACTGCTTTGCTCATTGTCTATAGTATGACATGTTCATACATTGCATTCCTATTAAGGATGACTGTGTTTGTATTCTTTGTAAGTGTCAAAGTCATAGACAGTATATATGCAGTGTATTGTGAATGACATCCCATCAGTGGCAATGATCATGACCGTCAGTGACAGTGTCAGATAGGGGGAGTTGTAGTGTCAGAAGAAGTACATTGTGGCATATTATGTTATGTTGTCCACACCCTTTGCCATTGATGTCAAAGGGGGAGTAATGTCATCACTTGCAATTGCAAGTTGTTTGCAGATTGGTTTGCAGGTTGATTGTCTTGATTGTCAGACAAGACATTTGTACATATTGTTGCAAAAGTGCAAAAGTGCAAAATTGCATTTGTATAATGTTGCCATCAATGCCAAAGGGGGAGATTGTTGGCATGTTGGCATATTGTGTTGTGTGTTGGCATTAATGCCAACATATACAATATCTAGGTTTTGCATGGCAATATTTTGTTGTGAAAGTTCAGTCTTATGAAAGAAGCATGTCTAATGTCAAAGGGGGATTGCAGTTGTATGTAATGTTAAAAGGGCACTCATTTAGGAGCTACAAGATCAGTAGTGTTTGTAACAATGTTTATATGTATGACATGAGTGTAGCATCATGGCAGTTTACATCAGGATTATAATGTCCTCCATTGCAGTATGGATTGATATCTAGGTTTTTTCCACAAAATTTAAGGGTTTTCTTATGATATTTCAACATACAAAGAAGATAAGACAGTATATGATTTTTTCGTTCTTTGTCATAGATATCAATCCATACTGCAATGGAGGACATTATTAATCATGTTCTTTCGTTCTTTGTCATAGATAATCATGTTCAAAAGTGATGGGGACAAATTTCAAGTTAGTATTGTCATTGTTGAAATGCTAAAGGGTTATTAAAGTTAGGATCTAAATCCTTTTGGATAATAAACCCTAATCCCTAAATCAAAGTTTCAAAGTGGACTTAAAACATTAAAGTTGCTTTTCATTATGTTTTAAAGGTGACTTATAGTCACTGGTCGCCTATGACTTAAGTAATAACTTAAGTCACCATTCCCATGGAATGACCGGCCCCTCACCCTAGTGGTGACCTGTGCCTCCCATCCCGACGGAGGTTCTTTTGAAAACAAAGGCACGGAGGTCTAAATCAATGATGAGTGTTTATTGTGTCGATGACGTGAAGAAGTGTATCAACGGTGACAATTTAAATTCATTAATGGCTATCTCCCAGTGAATGAAGATTGATGGGTAGTTGCCTATTTGAACTGATTAGTAGCACTTTGGACAATTTTGCTAATTATTTTTAACTGCGATGGTTGTGAGGTTTTGAACAACCATATAATAGTTACTTAGTGATTGGAGAGACTGTTGAACAGAGATATGCAAAGGCATATACACATTATGTGTATGGAAGACTTGAAAAAGAAAGGTGAACTTATTGATGATACTGCATAAAAGCAGTTTGATGATGTGTTCTTAAATCTTGTAATGATTTTCTCCATCTGAGTAGTAGGGGTGTGGTTTTTGGCTGATAGTGTATATATCATATGTGTGAGAGTTGAAGGGGTTTTTGAATATCTATTTTTTCAAGATAAGAATGTAAAAAGAGAGGAGGTGTATTAGTGTTTTACTCTGCAAATTGTATTGGACTCGTTTGGCAAAATAGAGTAGTAATGCAGATTTATTAGTGTGCCTATTGATGACTTCGAAAGTGTTACTAATTTTGAATATCTTCACATAGAGGTGATTGAGTGAGAGAGTTACAAAATTCGTCTGTAACATATGATGTCAATGTAAATAGAGTGGTACTCTGTATTTTCAGTCTATTTGCATTGGAGTTGGTGCTCCTAAACTTGCAAGGGGTTGGTGCTCCTAGGGTTGGTGCCCTGAATTGTAATCAATGAGATTCTATGTGCCAGTGAGGTCTACATTGTATAAGTGATCAAATATTTTGTGAGGCTGGATTTGGATAGTGGATCTAAGCAACATTTCTCCCATTGTTTTTCTGATCTAGGGTTTTCCATGTATATGCATGTGTTGTGGTGTATCTTGTGTGATCTCAGTTCTTTCTAAGTGTCTTGATGTGAAGATAATTGACATTGCAAAGTAAGTTGATTAATCTAATTAATTTTTGTGTACCACTGATTCACCCCCCCTCCTAGTGGTCTAGTGTGTTCCATCAACTCAATCATGGTATAGAAAAGCAAGAGGACACAACATTAGGAGATGAACCTAGAAGTACAATATTGCATGTGTCTTTCTCAGCTATATTTTAATCTCGGTAACTCTATTGGCTATGTATTAGATTCTGAGACAATTGAGGTAATATAGATTTTATCCTATAGTATGTGCCTATATGATATATAAATTCCTACACATGAACTCATAATATTATAAAATTATGTATTACTTTGATGTTTTTCTCTCTCTCTACATGGTATCTTAGAATTTATTAAATAACATTATAAAATATAATAACTATAAATATAATATAGATTACATAAAAAATATATAAGTATTAAATACATAATATATCTAATATAAATATATGATTTTATAATATAATAATATTTAAAAAATATATTCAGTATTACATTATATAAAATATAATAATAAATAATAAGTAAATATATTATATATTGTATGTATAAAATAAATATATTCAATTTAAATATATAATTTATAATATAATATTATACTTAATTCATTTTCAAATCTAATTTATCTTGTTGATTTTTTGATATTTAAATATTAGAATGATTTTAAATTACATTATCTTATCTCTCTCATAATGGTACTGATTTTTTTATGCCACGAGCTACTCAAGACCCCAATCTTCCTTTGAGAAGGGGTGCTTGTCTTAACCCTACTATGGCTACTCAATCCAATGAAAATGAAAAATTTATGGTGCTCATGATGAGTACCACTTTGATCATCAACAAGATTATGACCATGATGCTCATGTTGCCAAACGAGATCTTACTCTTACTAGCCAACTAATTTTTCATGAACTTACTAATGATGAATCTCTTCAACAATTTGTCACCCTTTCGCACTATACTTTAATAAATGCACCTTTTGGCATATACATTCTACTTGGCATTGGATCTTTGGTATTCTCTTCTAATAGTGTTCGTCCCATCCTTCCTCTTCTTTCGAGCCTCATCATACCACTACTACCAGTTCCATAGCTACTACTACTCCTATTGTCACTCCTAGCTTTTCCCCTACTATTTCCATACCTACCTCAAATGATTGCATCCCCTAATGTGCCACCCACATATCATCCTTATATTCACATACGTACTAGTGTCATAGCTTCTACCCATGTGTCTCACACCATCCATCATTCCCAACCTATGTCTCACATTAACCCTCCTTCCCAACCTATGTCTTATATTATTCCTCTTTCTCCTCATTTCATAATGTGGTTCCTCCCTCCATGGCTATGTTCGTTACCTATTTCCACACATCCTCATTATACATCCTCAACTATTTCACGCATGCCTAATACTACCAATAGCCCTACCTCTAACTTCGATATAATGTTACCAGATATGGATACTCTAAAGAAACAAGTGAATGACAACAAGGATACTCTTATATACAATCACCTACATGACACACCACTTGCTTGTGAGGTTGTTATATTACCTTTTTGTATGGTATCTGTGGTGCCAAGATTTGAATTATAAAATTGTGAGGGAGATCCTAATGTGCATTTACAAGATTTCACAATGGTATGCTTATATTTTGTTTATGAGGATAAGATTTTCGCCAAGTCATTTCCAAGAACCTTAAAGGAATGTGTTATACAATGGTTTTATTCTTTGCGTTCATGCTCTATACACTCTTTTGAAAAGATTGCCACTACTTTTCTAAAGCACTTCCACATCACTATGGGCTTGAAAGTAACTATGAAAGATTTAACCAAGTGTTCCCAACAAAGCGATGAACAAACTAATGATTATGTTATACAGTATATGTCTTTATGTGGTAATTTAAAGCATCAGTTTCTATACCTAACTCAAGTGATCCCATCCCCCTAATGTACCACCTACATGTCATCCTTATATTCACATAGCTACTAGTGTCATAACTTCTACCCATGTGTCTCACACCATCCATCATTCCCAACCTATGTCTTATATTAGCCCTCCTTGTCATCCCATTTTCACCTCATCTCATAATGTGGTTCCTCCCTCCATGGCTATGTTTGTTACCTATTTCCACACATCCTCATTAAAAACTTTGCTAAGCTATCCACCTATGATTGGATTGACTTACTTTGTTTATTCAAGTAGTACTTTGAGACATAAATTTATTTTTTACACAAAATTGTATTTTATATTTTAGGTCCACTCACAAATGGCAATTAAAAAAAACAAATTCAATACTTTTTTTAATCAGTATTATTAAATAATATTATATACCATATAAAATATATTAAATTTATATATTTATAAACATTATATAATATTATAAAAAAATAAATTTAGATTATATTATATATTTATTTATAACTTAATTATATTTATTTTATATATAACATTAAATATAATTATAGCCATTATTATATACTATCTTTTATATAGTGTAAATTATTAAATATATTTTAAATATAGTATTATATTATAAAACATATATTTATATTAAATATATTATATACTCAAGATCTATACACATTTGATATTAAATTAAAATTTTATTTTATAGATAGAATATATATTATAGTTATATTTATTATTGTATATTATATTTTTTATAATATATATTATTAAATATAAATAGAATATAATATTTAATTAATATATTATTTTTAAACTAATACTTTTTAAATGGATACAAAGTGAGGAGAGAGAGGGAGGAGAGAGAGGAAGCAAAGAGAGGGGTTTGAATTTTTAGATTCTATGAAAGTTTAGATTTAACAAACATATGATTGATTGGATATAATGTTGTATTTGCACCCCCTCATTCTCCATCATGATAAATATCCAACAGGGTAAATATTTGTAGAGGCTTAAGGCAAGGAGATCCCCTCATTTCCTAACTACTTATTATCATGGACAAAACACTTCTAAGAAGTATAGCTTTCCACCAACAAAAAAGGAAAATCTATTGGCAACCAATTGTAAATGGAGGAACTAGATACATAGGTTATCATTTGCAAATTACATTATCTTATGTTCCACTATTTTTCTTCCTGAAAGAAACTAAATCAAAGCAATTCTTCACAACTAACAACAGGCTTCAAGGAAAAATAGGAAATGTCCCAAACCACAATGTAAAAAATGGAGCTTGGTATGGGTTGGTCCATGTCATCTAGCTCCACTAGAGCCTCATGAAATGGTACTTCTCATGCCAATGATTCAACGATAAAGAATAAAGAGAGTGACTTTCAATTGGTCGTTCCATACCAACAATCCATAGATGGCAAGAGCTTTACTAGAGTGATGCAAGATGATTCAAATAATCATGCCCATTCATTCTAACATGTACATTCATCTGTAGAAGTGGAAAGTAAGGAGAACTTTTGGATTGACATTTTCCAACTATTGGCGACTTAGAATGAATAGCACCTACACATTCAAAAGTATTCATTGCCTAAATGTATCAAATGAAATGTCAGGATTGAGTAGCAGAAGCCCACAATTGTTGATAGATGGTAGAGATTGTGGCAAATGTTAAGTGTAGTGCCCCTCTGTTTTCACTTTGGTTGTGTCAGGTATATTTGACATTTGGTTATTTGGTTTGGATTGTTCATTTGATGCTATTGGTTAATCATGGCATTAAAATAATATTAGTAGTCATTAAAATATTTTTGATAATTAAATAAATAGAAATGCCTTTATGCAAATTTAGTGCTGAAAATTTAAAAGGGTAAACCCAAATTTATAAATTATTATTTTAGGCCCCTATATTATTTATAGCACTATAGTTTATTAGCTATATTAATTTGTTACATTTTCTAGAGGTTATTTTATATTATTGGTGAGTGAAACCTTATTTTATATAAGGAAACCTAATAAAATATAATGTTATTAAATATTACTTTAGGATACCTAATTATAATTGCTTGAGGACAAGCAATCTTGAGTGGGGAGGGTTGTCATGTCTCTATAATGATTTATAATTGAATTGTTTATTTAAATAATAAGTTAGCCTTATATAAACTAAATATATAATATATTTATTTAAAATATATTATTAATATGTATTATTTAATAAATAATATTATTAATTTAATATAATTTAAATATTATAAAATATATGAAATATATATATTTATATTTTAATTAACTAGATATATTATAAATATAAATATTTTAATATAATATTTATGTGAGTAATTAATAAGATATATTATTATATATAAAAATAAATATTATGAAGAGTCTTACCTATTAAAGTTAGAAAGTAAAATAATTTAGAAAGTAAAGTAATTTGGAATAAGACAAAGTAATACAGTTAAACAAAAAGTTAAATTCAAAATAAAATCATATAAAAATAAAAGTCTAATAAGACAAACATTATCCCACCATATTATATGCTTGGAAATAAAATAAAATAAAAGAGCTCCCGTACTTAATAACAAAAGTATTTATTTATATTATATATATTATATAAATAATGTACTTTAAAAAGATTAAGGGGAGGTCGAAAGAAGATATTTATAAGTGCAGCACATTAATAAATAATATATTATAAATATATCTAATAATATAAATACAAATATTATTATTATTATTATTTTATATTGTAATATAAATATAAATAATATATCATTTATTATAATGATATAATATAAATACAAATAAGGTAAATAAATAATAATAAACATCTTTTAACCTATCCTCTTATGATAAGGGAGTTACGTATGGTTAGAACTAGTTTTACCACAAAAGGGAATTAATATAAAGTAATAAAAATAATAAGAGACATACCTCTTCGAACATATCCCTTGAAAGGGAAATAAATAAAGGTTGTGAGATAGAAGGAAATGATCATGGAAAGAATGAAGTAATAAAAAGAAATAAATAAACCGCTGTGAATTCAATAAAGGTAATAAAAAAGAAACATCATTTGAATTCATCAAAGACACAGCAAGAAGACACGAGGGCAGCCAAGGAAAAGGATCATGGGGAGAAAATATAAAAAGAGTATGGGATAAATACATATATTTAGATCTGTATTTTGCATTTTATAACAGCAATACAATAAAGACTATATTACCGCAGCATAGGTAAAGAAACCCAGGTAAAGCAGGTAAGTAAGTATTTATATTTACTTATTCAATTTATGATTTGTAAGAATTTATAATTACTTGTTCAATTTATAACTTGAAAGATATAAATAATAAGGTTATTAAGTAGAAATTGATATATGTGATATATACATTTATGTCTGAAATTTATATTTTAAATATGTATCTTGTATGATTTGAATTCATAAGTTGTTAATAAATGACGTATGAGAGATAACAAGTATGTATATGTATAGATGAAGATTAATTAAGGCCTTAGGGTAAAACCTAGGGAGAAGGCTCTAGGATAAAACCTAAAGATTAATGAAGGCTTTAGGGTAAAACCTAAAGATTAATAAAGGCATGAATTCCTAAAGGTAGATACGAGACTTCCTAATTAACCACCTAACAATAAGAAGGTGGGGTAGATAGTTATGGTAGGTATTGATCATTCCATGGGAATGGGCTTTGATTGACGAATCAAGGGTATTACTATGGACCTTCGATTTAAGTATCGAAGGAATGGGCCTTCGATTTAAGTATCGAAGGAATGGGCCTTAGTTGACGAACTAAGAAATTATAGGCCTTAGTTGACAAACTAAGGAATTATGGGCATTGGTTGACAAACTAAGGGATAATATTAATGGACCCATAGGATTGAGATGACATCACCTACCTAACAAATCTTCTCTCACAAGGTGGAAGGTGAGGTTAATAAGAGACCTAAGGATTATCTCACCCGAGGAGAATCATGATGTATGGAAAAATGAATTTATGAAATGGCAAATAGTATATGGTTATGTTTATGATTATCATCAAGATTAAAAGGAAATGAAAAATGGAATACTAATGTTCTCTTTTGGTAAGTTGAAATTGTTTGCAAGGGTGCGAAAATTTTGGCTTGCTAGAAGGGGATATTACATTAAGGCTATGGATTAGTCAACGAACAAAGATGATGCTCCAAAAAAGTTTATTCAACTGGTGACAGTGGACGAATGATGAGTTATGGTTACTCTTCGGGTACCCATTGCACACCAAAGTGTGGTTGTTAGTTAATTAATTATTTATTGATATTATTAAATTGTTAGTTGATATTAATTTTAATTGTTAATTTTAAAAAGTAAAATTAAAATTAGTTTAGAAAATCAAAAATAAAAATAAAAATATAATTAAAAATAAAAAATAGAAAATTATTGTTTTAAATCTATTAATTATTGTAAATGACAATTAAAAATTATAAAATAAAAAGTTTTAAGTTTACCTCTTAAAAGGGGAGAAAAGCTGCCGCAGAAGTTAAAAATTTGCTGTCAAAGCGTGATGCAAGTCAGCAAAAGGGTGAAAGACACGCCAGCTCAGCAATAGGAAATTAAAAAACAAAAAAAAAAGTCAGCGATCAGTTTAAGGATTACTAGACAAGAACAATATCCAATCATGGAGTGTTCGGCTTACATTGACATTCGTGACAGTTATGAAGGTATTTTGAATATCAACAGTTTAAACACCTTGTTTGAAGAGGTAAGATTGGCCAAAGCTGCAAACCTACTGATCAAAATTCACTGTAGGAGATCCGATCTCAAAAGGAGGTTTCAAACTGTTTAGTGCTTTGCTGCCTTGTTCTTTGGTTCGTGTTGTACGGTTCTGGGTCCCTTAGGCTGCTGTGGCCTTATGAATGTTATTAAAATCTTTCATTTTCATTTTCAATCAATATATGAATGAATAAATCAATAGTTTTTAACTTTCACGAGCTACCTTGCAGCTTTAGTCTTCTACACTTCAATCCTACCAGACATAAACCTGAATTAAAAAGGGTTAAATCGTATTGCCCAATACTAGCAAGGATAAATCCTAAGAATTGAAACTTTTATTAGCAATCAAATTAGAAGGAAGAAGGGAAGGCTTACATGAAAAAAAAATTATAGCAATAAGAGTGTAGATTTTTGAGAAAAATCAGACATGATAGCTCCTTTGAGATCTTTTTAAAATCAGATCAATCCAAGTAGAAACAGTTCAAAGAGGATTTACAAATCTTCAAGGAAGCATACTTGTAAACAAACATTTGAGTGAAGACAGATTATCAAAGCATAATATTCAAAATCGTAATTTTTAGTTGAAGTTCAATTCAAATCAATCAAAAAATTGTTTTCAAATTCAGAGCATCTAGAAGTTTTTTGAAATTTCAAAGTGTTTTTGAAGAATCTGCCATGAAAGCGTCAAAGTGAATTTTCAGAGCTTTATCAAAAGGTTTTGCCAGACTTCGTCAAAACAATGGATTCACCAAAAAAGCTTCATCAAATTGATCACTGAGAGCCCACGTTATTTTTAGCTTTCCGTTATTTTTAGTTTTGCTATTTTTAGCCTAGAGTCGGCTTTTGTTAGTCTCACCATGCAAAAGATGCCAGCATTAAGGGATAAATTGTAATATTTCAATTGTCAATTGAATTGACAGTCACATTAGAATTAATAGATGAGATAATTTGTAATAAAGTTTGTGCATTATGCAATGGATCCTAGTTAGAGTAGAAGTTCAGTCAGTTTATTTCATTTATTTTCATGCAATTTTGTAAATACTATAAATACATGTATTTTTGTATTTAATTAAATTAATGGTAATTCTCATGTCTACATAATTCTAAAATTGCTATTCATTGAGTATTCAATGTTATTGTGATTTTGTTATTTACTCAATGACATTTATTATGCTTATCTTACTTATGGATGTTTATTGAGATGTTTCATTATGTGTACTAAGAGTTAAGTTGTTTAGGCAAATGTGCAAGCTTTGTAGATCGTGGCTTTAAGGTGTAGATTATAGCTTTGTACCGACTCTTATATTTAATTTAATCATAACGTTCGTGTTTATGTGTTAGCCTATTCAACTATGTTTGTGTACTCGCATTATTTATCCTCTACATTTAGCTAAACAATGCAAGCATGTAGCAGAAGAGATTTTTTTCAAATAAAAAAAATTAAAATCCTTTGCTTTGTGTTGAAAGAGCGTCTTAGCCTTTTACACTAAGCAAATCCCAAAAGATATACATTTAAAATTTATTCAACATAAATGTGAACCACCCAAAAAATCATTGTAAAGATTGTAAATTACAAATATATATTGTCCAATCTTAGGTTAATTTTTATTTATAGGGAGCTTCCCCTTTAATTTGAAGAGCAGTTTTACAACCCATCTGTTGCATTTTGAGTTGCACTTAAAGGTGTGAATTAACATGCTGACAAATGGAACATGGAAATTTCAAAATATAGCCTTGAAAAGCTTTATAAATCAGTTGAACGTGATGTCAACACCAACACTATAACTTTTTAGTATCCACCACAAGACTCTCAAAAAGAAGCTTTGTCAATGGCATAAGGGCACACAACTTAATAGCTTATGGCAGAGCTTTAGAAGAATTATCCAAAGAGATTTATGATGAGCATGGTAAAGTGTTCAAGTAGTCCTAGAAAGCTTGGGCAAGTTCATGTGCCACTAAAGATGTCTCAATGGTCTTTAGGGAAAATGTCATAAGAAATTAACCTTGATTGAAGATCTCTTAGTAGAGAAAATTAAAGCATTGTTGATACATGCACTATAACACAAGCGTGTGCTTCACCAGACATCTGCACCATAATGTGCAACCAAGTTGCATGTAGATCCTTGCACCATGCACCATGAACTTACTGCCAAGATCCATGCCACATAGTGTAGAAGACATCATCCAACTCGTGCACAGTCTTTTTAATGCAGTTTAGGTGGGGGTCAATTGAACAACCACCTGTAACCTAGCAACCTCAAGACCTTCAAACAAACTCACACAATAGAGAGCAAAATAACAATAATAATATTTATATTAACTCTAGAAATTAATATTCAAATGGATTACAAACATGCTATTAACTTATTGAAATACAATTTACACAAAAAATGACACCATTATGGTTTTTACACTCGAAATGGAGGAATTTCCAATTTTTTAATTCACATAGTGATCTTTCTAGTTTTTCTTTTCTATTCTCTACACACTTTCTCTCTCTTTCTCTTTTAGAGAGTTTTCGTCTCCCATGTTTTTCTTTATTTCTTTTAATTCTTCCAACCTATTCTTTTTCCATGAGTTAAGGCACGATTTTGAATTTTCAAACAAAATGACTTGTCCACATCTTTGCATCTACCCTTCTATTCCTTAGTCATTTTTGCTTCACTTTCTTGATTCTAAATGTCCTCATGATGATCGAAGAAGCAATTCTCAATAATTACACCCTATTTATTTGTCTTCCATGCAAATTTGTCTTTATGTTGGGTTTTTTCATACAAGATTTGATTGAGTACTAAACTCCCATTCAGTTATGTTTAGTTTCAAATGAAACTTGCCAAATCATCTTAAGACAAAACCCCTAAAATCATCTACTTTATTTTGACTAAATCAATTTGAGGATTTTGTATGCTAAATATTTGATGAAAAATCAAAACAAAACAACAACTTAGAACAATTACATAGAAATTGAAATAACCATGCAACAATTCGAAAAACAATTATGCAACAACTGAGAAATCATGCGACACTAAGTAAGTAGTTACACAACAAGTTGCATAGCAAAAAGGAAAGTGCCTGGAACAATTCACTGACCTCCAATTTCCCCAACCATGCCATCACATTGAAAACACTCATAGAAAGACAAAAATTTGACACAACTTACCTTATTTTATTTTTGTGTGATGTAGGATTACTCATGAACCTAGATGCTCCTACATCAAACACGTCGGGTAAGTGAAATGTTCCATGAGCTTAAGGTTCATGAACATTTCATGAAATATAAAACTAAGATTCCATGCTCAATTTTTTCAAATGCACTCAACCATGTTGCTTCATTCATTATTTTGTTTTTCCATTTCACTAAGTACTATTTGTGTTCTTTTCCTTTAGTCTTCTTGATCACTCAAGAGTCTACCATCACTTCAACTTCCTCTTGATCTTTCCTTGGAAACTATTGTATCCATTTTTATATTGGAAAATCTAAAATTGTTCCTCTTCACTTGTTTGCCTTCACCAGTATAAATCAACAACATTAGAAATTAGAGAAATGTCGACTCCTAGAAGTTCAATTTTGTAAGAATTTGATGCAAACTTTATGAAGACTTTACATGGTCCAATTTTTTTTCATTTTAGTTTGTTGTAGGTTCCTTGAGGAAACCTCTCCTTCTGCAAATGAGCTAAGACTAAATTACACTTGAAATTTCTACTCTCTCCTTCTAAGATCATCATGTTGTTTGTATTTCACTGCATTCTTCTCCAAGTTCCTTCTTACTTCATGAAGTAACCCCTAGATGTAATCAACAAAATCCTTTTCGATTGTACTCTACCTTCCAAAGTCTAGTTGATAAGATCACATGTGTAGGATAAACTCCCATTCAAATCTATTTAGTTTCAAATGAAACTTGCTAAATCATCTTCAGACAAAACCCCTAAAATCATCTACTTTATTCTAAATGAAACAATTTGAGGACTTTGCATGGCAAATATTTGATGAAAAGTCAAAACAAAACAACAACCTAGAACAATTACGTAGCAATTGAAATAACCATGCAACAATTTAGAAAACAATTGTGCAGCAACTGAGAACTCATGCGACACTAAGTAAGTAGTTGCACAACAACTGGGAACTTACACAAGTTGCATAGCAACAGGGAAAGTGCCTGGAATAATTTATCAACCTCTGATTGCCCTAACCATGCCATCACATTGAAAACACTCGTAGAAAGACCAAAATTTGACACAACCTACCTTATTTTATTTGTGGGTGGTGTAGGATTATTCATGAACCTGGATGCTCCTACGTCAAACACGTTGAGTAAGTGAAATATGCCATGAGCTTAAGGTTCATGAACATTTTACGAAATCTAAAACTAAGATTCCATGCTCAACAATTTCAAATACACTCAACCTTGTTGTTTCATTCGTTGTTTTGTTTTTCCATTCCACTAAGTACTCTTTTCCCCTAGTCTTCTTGATCACTTGAGAGTCTACCATCACTTCAACTTCCTCTTGTTCTTTCTTCGGCAACTATTGTATCCATTTTTATATTGGAAAATCTAAAATTGTTCCTCCTCACTTGTTTGTCCTTCATAGCAATGGTATATGTGATGGTGATAAATTTGCATACAAAGACCAACGAAAAAAATCAAATTAAACAACAATTTTACTTTCCTTTGCAAGCAAATTTGACCTCACCGATCGAGCATATTGAAGTGCACCTGAACTCCAATGGATATGCCCCTTTCATATGTGGATTTCTTAGCTCAATAGCATAATTTTGATCTCCCAAAGTGAATGAATTAATGGTAGCAACATAAGTTTGTGAAAAAGAGAGATGATGGAGAGGTTTAGAAGACGTTTTATTTATAGATTTTCACAAATGAAAATCAATGGTGGAAATGATTAAAGAGATCAGTGGTTGAAATCGATTGAGGGGATTAAATAGATCAGAGAGTGAAAAGTGTCCTTGTCTTCTCATGAATCATGGGAGTTAACATATTTGATTCGTGAGTTGACTGAATTGATTGATTTGTTAACTGGATAGATTGGATTGTTAACATAATTGATTGGGTAGTTAACTGATTTGATTGAACTGTTAACTGTTCTGATTGAGAGTGATCATGGTGATGAGAGGAAATTATGGTGAGAGTAGATAATAGGGAAATTAAATAAACTAATTATTTTATTTCATGTGAAATAGATAAATAAATAAAATATTGAATTTTATTTATCTGGAGGAAATGGAATATTAATTTTAATTAAATAAATAATATAAATTTATTTAATTAATCTGTGGAGGGAAATTAGCAATTAATTAAATAATTAAAATTATTTTTAAATTAATATAGAGGAATAAGATGGAGATAGATGAATTTAAGAATTATTTAATTAATATGGAATAATGAAAATTGAATAATTAAGTCAGGAAGTGATGCAAATGTGATGTAGTGATATGAAAATGCATTGGTGAATATTAGGTGTCTACATTTTGCCCCTCTTTGAGATGGTGTTGCGAAGTAACATCATTTCAAAGAAGTTTAAAACATAGTGTTGTGTTGGATAGAGGAAGATTTTGGTTTAGAAGAATATGATTGAATTAGAAATGATGATGCCCTAGTTAGGTAGAAGAAGTACTTAGTAGATTAATTAGTGAGTTGAATGATGCCCCCTCGAGAGGATGAATGAGTTGGAAGAGTATGGGTGTGCTCTCGAAATGAATGGATGTGAAGAAAAGGTGAGACAAAAGAGGAACATTGGCGGAAGAAGAAGAACAAAATAGAGACAAATGAAGAAGATAAAAATATTTGATTATGAGTGTGGACACTTAAAATTGTCCATGATGTCTTGTAACATCACCTTGTCGATACTTTACTAGAGACATCATATGACATTTTGTCCTAATCCCATTTACCCCACTAGATAATTACTTAAATAAATCCCATTTATTTAATTAGTTTCCCTCTCTCATTTTCCAACTAATTCAAATAAAATATTTGAATTTATCCTCACCTTTCATCACAATCCAACACATGTCCCATACTACATTTTTCACTTAATACCCTTCACATGTCCAACTAACATTATTTAAATTAAGGGTCTACCCTACACTTGTCACATGACTACAACTCCTTGTGGAGTGGGAAACCCTATTCAATCTCAACCGTCTACATCGTTTAAATCAACTTTCAATCATAGCCCTTCATTCAAATCACTCATTTCCTATAAATCAAGCCTCACCCAAGCCATTTGGGGGATCCATTTGCAAGTAGGCTCATGCTGTCAAATTTCCTCTAGAATCATCCATCATTCATCTTCAATCTAGTGTTATGCTACTGAATTATTGAGCAATCAACATTCATCCTTCGATATCTTGCATTCCTATGCAAGATTGAGAAGAGCAATGGAGATGAACCAAGTTTCACATAGAAGTTTAGATATTGTTGTTTATGTTTTGATTTCCATGTTCATTTTGTACTCCATTGTGCTATTAGGGTTTTATGCTTCATGTTTATGATTTAGCCCTAATTTTTACCCTAATACAATGAGGAGTATTTATGTTGATAGAGTAGAGCATCCTTTATTTAATATAGCAAAATGGATATTATGCACCAAGGTATAAGGAACCAAGGTGACTTTGTATCCTTTGCATGGACTTGACGCTACAAACAAAAGGATAACCTTATGCATGCCCAACATAATACAACCTTGTCTGGACGTGCGAGAAAGAAAACTTAGAGCGTAGGTCCTTAGTGCACAAAAAGAATTGCATAGCCTTAGATGCAAAAGGACAACTTAATATGCAAAAAGCTATTCCAACACACACAAAGTATGAATATTGGCTAGAGTAATAAGAGCATCCACCAAACATGGCATATGAAAATCAATGACTATGCCCCATTCTACACCCATCTTAACACACCAAGATATAGAAAGATCTAGGTGGCCTTTGAATAAGCAATAGGAGACAAAAGATAAATAAAAAAGAAAAAGACCAACTGACAAAACAAACCAATCAGCCATCGTAATCTCTTGCCCCAAAATGTGATTGATATTGGATTATGTCGGATGCAGGAAAGATCTATCCTGTTGTAGGCATGATTCTGGATGATATCTCTATATGTTGAGGAAATTAGTACTTAGGTATCAAGGTGTTTCAAAAGGTGGTCTTACCTATGATTTTGCATGAAAGCTTTATGTTTTCGATGTGTAGTTTTCCTTGCTTGGATATCAAGTCTAATGGGTGTGCATTTATTATGGGTGATGGAAAGTGAAATTTATTAGGGTTTGTGGGAGGTGATGAGTTTTTATTGTGAAAATGATAATGAACCCTCTTTAGGTCGAAAAAGGTATATACCTAGAATGCCCCCTATTAGGTACAAGAGAATTTATTATGGAATGCGATAGGCGAGAGGATACAATCAATTTCTATCAATTGTCAATCCATGATAGTGGGATAAGTGGATAAATGGGAAAGATAATATATGGTGGAGTGGATGGGATGGGTGAGAACTTGATGGATAGTGGATAGTAGCCTCTATGAATGGTGCCTGTTTGCCAGGTTTTCACCATGGTACTTGCCTAAGGTGCCACTGAGGTGGTTTTCACCATTGGATGAATTATTTCTGTTTACTTTTTTCTATATATATATATATATATCTATTTTGACTAGCTGGGATATTCAAGGGTCAAGTATAGAACTGCTTGAGGTGAACGATGTTTATTGGTTCTTCAAGAGGTTGGCCCTCTGGTGTTGCAAGCTGGTAGGCACCTAATCCAGAGTTAGCTGTAATGACAAAAGGTCCTTGCCAATTTGGTTCAAATTTGCCCTTTTTCTCACATTCTTGTAGATTTTGTTGATTCTCTTTGAGGACAAGGTCACCAATTTCAAAATGGTGGGTCTTGACTTTCTTGTTGTAACTTCGTCGAAGGCGGTTCTAATATGCTTGAAGATGGTTTAGGGCATGAAGATGCCTCTCATCCAAGAGTTCTAATTCTTTAACCTTGATGTGCGATACTCCTCTTCATCCATGAGGTTTTGCAGTGAAATCCGTAGAGAAGGGAGCTCGACCTCAATTGGTAATATAGCTTTGGAACAAAAAACAAGTGAATATGGAGTGGCTCCGGTAGGTGTACAAATACTGGTATGATATTCCAATAAGGCTGGATTTAGTTACAGATGCTAATCATGGCCAATGTCATTGACAATCTTTTTCAGGAAATTTAAGATGGTTTTATTTGATGCCTCAGCTTGGCCATTACCTTGTGGGTAGTAGGGGGTGGAAAAGCGATGTTGGATGTGGAATTTATTGCAAAGGGATTGAAACTATTAATTTTTAAAAGGCCTACCATTAGCAATGATGATGGCAAGGGGAATTCCATACTGACAAATGATGTAATGTAGGATAAACTTGGCTATTTGGGTACGGGTAATGTAAGTGAGTGGAATTGTTTCAACCCATGAAGTATTTTGTTGTAGTTATGATAAATTTTTGGCCATTGGACGATGGAGGGGTTATTTTACCAATGATATCAAGCCCCCATTGCAAAAGGGGCCAAGGAATTGTTATTGGCTACAAATCTTGAGACGACGCATGAATGAGATCACCATGTTGTTGACATTGTAAGCATTTCTTAGCAAACTGATTGGCATCTTGTTCCATAGTAGGCCACTAGTATCCTATTCTCAACAACTTCTTTGCAAGGGTAGGACCACTAGAATGTGCGCCATAGATTCCCTCATGTACCTCATGTAAGGAAGTTTGGGCTTCTTCTGAGTTTAGGCACCTAAGAAGAGTACCTTTGAGACTCCTTCAATATAGTGTATCACCCAGGATGGTAAAGCTTTTTCTTTGGTTGGTGGATAGGTTTGGTGGAAGGGACTGGTCACTGAGGTAGGCATAAATATCTTGATACCAAGGGGAAGTAGGTCTAACTATTTCACAAATGAGTTCAGAATCTGAGGTATCATATGCAGGGATAAAGAGTTGTTCCACAAGAAACTCACACTGTTGGCTATTGGTTGGCATGTCAATGAGTGAGCCAATGGTTGCCATGACATCTGCAACTTTGTTATTTAATCGAGGCACTTGTTCAAACTGAATCTCAGAGAAATACTTTTTGAGGTCATCGACTCTTTGCTTGTAGGGAATTAGCTTGTCATCCTTGGTTTGAAATTCATCATTAGCTTGTTTGATAACCAACAGAGAATCTCCATACATGTGTAATGTGTCAATCTTCCATTGAACAACCATTTTCAATCCTGTAATTAGAGTTTCTTACTCGACAATGTTATTAGTGCATGGAAATGCAATATTATATGCCTTAGGGATGCAATCACCTTGAGGGGTGATGAAGAGAATTCCTTCTTCAGACCCATGAGAAGTGAATGATCCATCAAATTATAGTTTCCAATGTGCTGATGGGATGACTAAACATATAGATTTATCTAGGAATTCTAAGGTAAGTGGTTGATCTGAATGAATAGGAGCATTAGCAAGCTGATATGCTATAACCTGTCCCTTGATATATTTTCAGTCCACATACTCTATATCAAATTCACTAAGAATTATAACCCACTTTTCCATTCGTCCCGTGAGTGTAGCCTTTGACAAAGATATTTCAGTGGTTCAACCTTGGAAATGAGCTTAACTTGGTGATTGAACATATAGTGTCTTAGTTTCTGGGAACTAAAGACAACTGCTAGGAATGCTTTCTCCATGGGGTATAATTAAGTTCATATCCTACCAAGGTTTGATTGATATAATAAATGGCTTTTTCTTTTCCTGATTCATCGTGTTGCACTAGTAGAGCTCCTAATGTTGTTGTTGTTGTTGAAATATACAAAAGTAGAGGTTTTCCTTGAATAAGAGGCATAAGAATTGGAGGAGATGCTAAATATTCCTTCAATTTGTCAAAAGTTGCTTGGCATGGAGCATCCCATCGGAATGTGACATTTTTCAAAAAAGATGTGTAAAGGGATGACATTTATCTACAAGTTGAGCAATAAAATGGTGAATGGCCTGAAGTTTCCCTTGTAAACTGCAGAGCTGCTTTAGATTCTTTGGTGGAGGCATTTCAACTATAGCCTTTTCTTTAGCTGGATCCACTTCAATACCTCTCCTTGATATTATATATCCCAATAATTTTCCAGAAGTGACACCAAATACACACTTTTTGGGATTGATTCGTACTTGATATTGTTCTAGCCAATTAAAGATTTTTGCTAAGACCTGGAGATGTTCTTTTCTTGTTGTTGACTTACCAGGGAGGTCATTCACATAGTCCTCCATAATCTTATGAAGCATATCATGAAAGATCATTGTCATTGCTCGTTGATAGGTTGCACCAGCATTTTTGAGACCAAATGGCATGACTTGCCAACAGTAGGTACCCCATGGACAAATGAAGGTTGTTTTATGTTGATCCTCTTCAGCGATACGGATTTGATTATAGCCTAAAAATCCATCCATAAGTGAGAGCATCTCGTGTCTGATAGTGAGATCTACAATAAGGTCAATATTTGGTAACAAAAATTCATTAGATTAGGACATGCTTTGTTTAGATCTCAGAAGTTTGTGCAAATACAGATGCCCCTAGTTGGTTTGGAGACTGAGAGTATGTTGGATACCTATTCTAGATAGTCAATGGGCCAAATGAATCCTACTGCTAACAACTTTTCAAGTTCTGCTTTCACCAAGAGTGCGATATGTGGGTGCATCTTTCTTAGTTTCTGCTTAACTGGTTTGGCATCAGGATATACCGTTAGATGATACACCACTAAAGATGGGTCTAGTCCAGGCATATCAACATAAGACCATGCAAAATTGTGGGAACATGTTTGAAAGAATGCAGTGAAATCCTTCTTTTTCTCTGATGATAAAGAAGCAACCAAAAATGTGATCTTTGGGTCCTTTGCTACGCCCAAGTTTAGCTCCTAAGATTTTTCAACCAACAGTGGAGATTTTTCAGGATAAAGAGCATCTTTGGGAAGGTCAAATCCCCCATCCTCTGGCACCTCAGAGAGGTTTTCACTATTGGATGTGTCCTTTCTTTTTAATTTTTAGGGTCCGATAGCACCACATGGTGGTTTTCACTAGGGGATTATGTTATTTTTGCGACTGGGGGATTCGGCCTTCTCACCGAAGTATGCTACGGTGTTAAGCTCTATGATGAAACTAGCTCTATGATCCCCTAAAGGAATGTGTTCTCATAGTCTCATGAGATCTATAATTGCTTCGTCATTTTAAACGGTATCCACGATGGGAGGACCTTGTTGTTCCCAATCGATTAGTTAGGGGTAAATGAGTAGTATGTTGGTGGACGTGAATGAAATGGTGGAGGATAGGGTACATATGGAAGAGTCTTGGAAGAGTTGGGTGATGTGTTCGAAAGAGTCTTCGTTGGTATCCTCATCAATGGTCTCCACAGTAGGAAAAGCTTTGGCTACCTCACTGAGAATAAATTCAAGATTTGAGGACACACACTCAGCTAATCCATACCCAAGTCCTTGAGATCCACATCATTTTGTTGGAATTATAGGTTCTATGGTACCTTGTTCATGTAGCCCAAGTCCACCTTTTCCTTTGTAACCCATATTTTTGACAATTCAAAGTCCATAAGCATATTTCTCTACAGGTAATAGGATTGGTTCCACTACATCTTTATACAACCATTTGGAGACATCTTCTTCAATTGATTCTTTATCTAACATTCCCCAACACTCAAATGTTGTTGGTTTGTATTTGATGACCACAATTGATACTAAGCTTGAGAATTGAGGTTTGCCATGTGATTTTGGAGAGAGCGGAAGTTGGCCTATGCAGAAAGATTCTTGTAGGTTGTACTCTCCACACCCCTTGTCTTTGATTTGGACCTTGATCTCAGGAATTGGAATTTTTGAGGTAGATGGTAATGAGAGTGATGATGGGTCTATATAGGATGATGATGAGGATGCGATATCATTGTTAAGACAAAGGTTGGAACTCTTTCCTTCCATCATCCTACAATATTGAAATGGGCAGGGGTTACCAAAAATGGTAACTTTAGAGCCATCATAGGGAAATTTTATGCATTGATGATATGTGGAAGGAACGACCTGCATGGCATGGATTCATGGGTGTCCTAGGAGGATATTATAGGGGAGATCAAGGTCCAAAACTTGACAGGGAGTTTCCATTATTATAGCACCAACTTGAATGGGTAATTTGATGATACCTACAGACTCACATTCAACATCATCATAGCCTTTGATAGTATTATTTTTTTGTGAGTCTATGACATTTTCAAAATATACCAACTATCTAATTAATTTCAAAGTACAAAGATTGAGGCCCTTTCCACCATCTACAAGGACTCACTTGATTTTATGCTTGTGAATGAGTATTTCTAAATGAAGGGCATTGTTATGTGAAGGGGTATCTGAAGGGAGATATTTTTCAGTGAACATGAGATGATGTGGCGAGGATAAGTGTCCTACCATGGCCTGGAATTGATTGGTTTTGATGTTATTAGGGACACATGACTCTTGGAGTGCTTTATCAAGGATTTGTTTATGTGTAGGGGAAATACAGAGGATCTCAAGGATGGATATTTGTGTAGGGTTTTATTCAAATGATCAAGAATGCTATATTGAGGTGATGGTTGTGAATTAGATGTGGCTCCTTGAAGGGTTACTTGACCCTGACGTGTGGTCACAACACAGTCAGATATTTTTGGTACAACGATGATGGTGGCAACTTGAGAATGGCATTCTTGAATACGACCTACTATGGAGTCATAGGAAGTAGAGGCATTGACATTATTTGTGTTGTTGGAGCCATTGTTTTTATTGTGGGTTTGACCATGGGCTGGAAAGGCATCTTGATATATACCCAAATCTGCATTGGTTGTCTTTGGAGGGCATCCATCTATCACAATCTCTCCTTGGTCTATGAGGTCTTGGATGCAATTTTTGATCCACATAGAATATGATGTTTTATGTCTGTTTACCCTATGATACAATATTCATTCTCATTGAACCATGGGGGTTTAACTTGATTTTCATCATGTTGTCGTATACTGGGTAATTTTATGAGACTTGATTGCACCAATTTCCGTAAGGCAGATTCAATGGGTTCACCTAAGGGAGTGAATCTTCATCTAGGTGTAAATGTTTGTTTATATGGTCCCTTAGGGATGGTAATGTTGTTGCAAGTATGTGCTTACCGGTTTTGTCATTGATGTCAACATATCTGTGTTGTCATTGGTGTCAATTGTGCTCTTGTTTTGATGTTTAATTATGTTGAGTTAGTTGCTTTGTATTGGCTTACATAAGTGTTGAAGATAATAAGAAAGTGTTTTGGATATTAAGTTTCCAAGTGCTTTTGAGAAAATTTGTTCTCCTAGTGGAAACAGTGTGTTGCAGAGTTTCCTGGCTAGCGGAAGTAAAGTGTAGTGTTTTGCTCCGCATATTTTGTATATTGAATATCTTTGTCTGCGGATTGGAAGTTATGTTAAGCAATGTCTGTAGATTCCATGTTTCAAGTTTGAGCCTCCAGTATGAAGATTTGAGTGAGTTCTGTTCACCAGAGTGAAAACTATTTTTCTGTGCATTTAGTGGTGACAGGGAGAATGTATTCTGCTCCACATTCCTCCGTATTTAAGTATTACAGTTTGCGGTTCTGGAATTAAGTTTGTAATGATGTTATGTGCCTTTAGTTCAAATTGTTCATGATTTGGTGGTCCGCAAGTGATCTTTTCTTAATGACAGTAGCCGACAGTGATGTTCAAGTGCTCCAGTTTGAAGAATCTTATGGATAAAGTGTTTAGAACTTGTGAGGATGTTCTTGGTGATTATAATGTGCTTGTGGATGTCTCTTGATCATGTTCCTACCTTTTTATTGGTTTGCAAAGTGTAATCCAGATCGTGCATGAAGCGTGTTCTTAAAGGTCTTAGTGTTAAAACTAGTTTTAGCTGACTTGGTTGTTTTCACTATTTGCAATCATGCTTTGGAGTTTGCGATGGTGTGTTGTTGCATGAAAGATTGCATTTGAGTCCCAGCTAAGGAGTGGTTTGGTTCACATTCATTCTTTCTCTTTCATTAATCTGTTTAGGTCCAGACCTATTCTAATGTATGTATGTTTGCTGACCTTAGAGACTGTTCCAATGGTTGATGATTGTAATGTCGACCTTGATGATCATTCCAAGGTTGATGAATTGTATAAATACTTGTAATGAAGTTGTGAAAAAGGTGTAAAAGTGTGAAGATGCAAAGATAATTGTGAAGTGAAAAAGTAGAGTAGAGCAAAGGATGTTTATTGTGCTTCAATGGAATTGAACCTTGGCATAGTGTAGATGCTACTATCTCAGTTCACCAACCCTAGTAGTGAGCCACCCCATTGGCAGTGAACCTCTTCTTTTGTAGTGAGCAATCTAGGCAGTGAGCCCTAAGGCAACGAGCCTCTAATTTTTGGTATTGTTATTACATATTATATTGTGAGCTAACACTCACTGTGGTTTTTCCCTTATTGGGTTTTCCACGTAAAAATCTGGTGTCTAATGTGTTGAATGTACAAATGTGTTAAAGTTTCTGATTTCATGCTTTCATGATTAAATGCAATAAAAGTGATTAAGTGGATGATGTATTAATGGTTTTGAAGTATTGGTTACAACTGATTCACCCCCCCTCTCAGTTGTCTTGCCCTTTTCAACAATTGGTATCAGAGCGAGGGTTCCTTGATAAAATGCATAACAGCTCGAGGTAGATCTAAGATGATGCACAAAAAGGAGTCTCTGCAGTTTGATGGAATGGATTATACTCTTTGGAAGGTATGAATGAAAAGTCATCTTATTTCTCTTGGTTATAATGTTTGGAAGATGGCGGATACAAAGTATACTATTCCCAAAAATGGCCCATCATCTGAAGATGAAGTCAAACAGTATGAGCTAAACGAAAAAGCTAGAGATGCTCTGTTAAATGCCTTATCTAATACTTAGTTAGTGAAAGTTATGGATCTAGAAACTACTCATGAAATATGTGATAAGTTGAAAAACTTGTATGAAGGAGATGATTCTATAAAGAGTGCAAAATTACAAAATTTGAAGGTGAGGTATGAAGCCCTAAAGATGAGTGAAGATGAGAACATAACAATCTACATGCAAAAAGTTGATGAAATTGTTAATGGAATCAAAGGTCTTGGAGGAACTATTAATGAAGATGAGGTTGTGCTGAAGATTCTTAGGTCTTTGCCTAAATCCTATAGTCACAAGGTATCATCAATTGAAGAAGTTATGAGTGTGAACAAGATTACAAAAGATCAGCTGCTCGTGAAGCTTACAAATTTTGAGATGAGAGAGTTTGGTGATGCTTTGCCAAAGAATGAGACTGCTTTCAAAGCCAACACTTCAAAAAAGATTTCAAGAGCTCAAAAATATGCTTTGGAATCCGATGATGACCTTGATGATATTGAAGCCAACTTTGTGGATAGAATGCAAAAAGGTACTGGTAAGTTCAAAGGCAAATTACCATTCAAATAGTTTTCTTGTCGTAAGATTGGCCACTATGCCTCCAGGTGTTTGGGGAGAATTGAGAGAGGTAAGAAGAAATTTGAAAGTAGACCTAGAGTCATGAAGAAATGCTATTATGTCAGAGATCTTGATGATGATGGTGTAACAGATGATGAGTCTAATGATGCTAATACTAGTGCAAATGAATGCTTGTTGATTGCTATTAAAGAAGAACCCGTGTCTACTAATCTTGCTAGCTATGTGAAGGAAGAAAAGCCAGTGGAAGAGAGTGCTTTGTATGTTCAGGTTGAGAAGGATAAGGATGAATGGATTATTGACAGTGGATGCTCACATCACATGACCGGTGATAAAAGTAAGTTTATAAGTCTGGAAAAGTATGATGGAGGACTGGTTAGGTTTGGAGATGATGCAGTTGGTAAGATTTGTGGAAAATGATCTATTTCTTTTGATGGTAAGCATAACACAGATGATGTTCTATATGTAAAGGTTTGAAGCATAATCTTTTAAGTGTTGGTCAGATGTGTAACAAAGGGTATGATCTGAGATTCAAAGATAATGGATGCAAGATCATGGAAAGCTCTGGAACAGTGATTGCTACTAGTAAGAAGACTAGAGGTAATGTTTATCATTTGAGAGAAACTAATGATTGCTATTTGTTGGCTTAGACAGATGAGAGTTGGTTGTGGCATAGAAGGATGTGTCATATCAATTTTGACAAGTTGGTGAATATAAGTTCAGTACAAGCTTTGAGAGATTTGCCTAGGCTTGTGAAGCCTGCTAATACTATTTGCAAGGAATGTCAATTGGGAAAATAGACAAGGACAAGTTTCAAAAGTAAAGAACAATTTTCTGCTAGACTACTTAAGCTGGTGCATACAGATTTGTGTGGTCCTACAAGAACAAAAAGTCTGCAAGGAGACAAGTATTTTATGTTGCTTATTGATGATTATTCCAGAATGACTTGGGTTACTTTTTTAAAGGATAAATCAGAAGCCCTAGACAAGTTTAACATTTTCAAGGTGATGGTTGAGAACGAGTTAGATTTGAGGATCAAGTGCTTAAGGTCTGATAAAGGAGGAGAGTTTACATCAAATGAATTCAATACCTTCTGTGAAGAACATGGGATAAAAAGATAGTTGTCTGCTCCTAGAACTCCCCAGCAAAATGGAGTTGTTGAAAGAAAGAACAGGACAGTTCAAGAGGCTGCTAGGTCAATGATGATGGAGGCTAACCTACTGGAAGTGTATTGGAGAGAAGCCATACATACTGCTGTCTACATTCAAAACAGAGTTCAAGTCAAAGATAATGATACTAAAACTCCTTATGAATTGTGGTATGGAAGAGTTCCTACAATGAAATATTTCAAAGTTTTTGGAAGCAAATGTTATATCAGAAGAGATGAAGAGTTAGGCAAGTTTGATGCTAGGAATGATGAAGGAATTTTCCTTAGATACTCTACTAAGAGTAAGGCCTACCAGTGCTACAATAAGAGATTGAGAAAAGTTATTGAGAGTGCTGATGTGAAGGTTGATGAAGACAGGGAAAGACTATCAAATCTAAATGGCTATGAATCAGATGAACTTGATACTACAATGAATGAAGAAAAAGATGAATAAAAGGACAGTCAAGTTGACAAAAAAGCTCCAGAAAGTGATGTTAAGACTCCCAGGTATGTAAGGATTAATCATTCTAAAGATCAGATTATTGGTGACAAAAGAAAAGGGGTATTGACAAGGAAAAGAGCTGTTGAGGAATAGGTGAACTACTGTTTACTTTCACAGATTGAACCTAAGACTATAAATGAGGCCTGCAAAGATGAAAGTTGGGTAAAAGCCATGGAAGAAGAGATGATGCAGATAGAGAAAAATCAAACTTGGGAATTGGTTCCTAGACCTACTGATAAGAATGTGATTGGAACTAAATGGGTGTTCAGAAACAAGATGAATGAAAATGAAGAATTAGTAAGAAACAAAGCAATATTGGTATGCAAAGGATATTCTCAGGTTGAAGGCATAGATTTTGAAGAGACTTTTACTCATGTGTCAAGGATTGAAGCAATAAGAATGTTCATGGCATCTGCAGCACACAAAGACTTCAAAGTGTACCAGATGGATGTGAAGTCTGCATTCTTGAATAGAGAGCTAGAAGAAGAGGTTTACATTGAACAACTAGAAGGATTTCAGTCATCAAACCAAGGTAACATGGTGTGTAGATTGAAGAAAGCCTTATGTGGACTTAAGCAAGCTCCTAGAGCTTGGTATGCAAGATTGGAAAAGTATTTGTTGCAATTAGGGTTTAGTAAAGGTACTACTGACAACAATCTCTATTTCAAAATCAATGATGATCAAATTCTGATTGTTGTAGTCTTTGTTGATGATATTATCTTTGGAGGCAATGAAGGTATGCATAAGAGATTTGCAGAGGAAATGCAAAAAGAATTTGAGATGTCTATGCTTGGTGAAATGAATTTCTTTTCAGGACTACAGATTACTCAATCAGAAAAAGGAATTTTCATTTCTCAGCCCAAGTATGTGAAAGAATTGTTGAAGAAGTTTGGAATGGAGGATTCTAAGCCAGTATGTACTCCTATGGTAACTGGCTGCAAGTTGAGAAAGAATGATGAATCACCTAAGACTGATCAAAAAAAGTATAGGTCTATGATTGGAGGACTGCTCTATCTAACCCATACTGGACCTGACATAATGCATTCAGTCTATCTTGTGGCAAGATTTCAAGAAAATCCCAAAGAGTCACATGTAATGGCTATCAAGAGGATCATGAGGTATTTAAAAGGCACTTCAGACTATGGATTGTGGTATCCCAAAGATACTGATTTCACTCTCAATGCTTATACAGATGCAGATTGGGCTGGAGATGCTGATGACAGAAAAAGTACAAGTGGAGGTGATTTCCTTTTGGGTAATAGATTGGTTTCATGGTTGAGCAAAAAGCAAGAATCAATTTCTTTGTCTATTGTAGAAGCAGAATATATTGCTGCAGCATGTTGTTGTACTCAAGTGCTTTGGATGAAGTAAACATTGAAGGATATAAGAGTTGTGTATGAAGAACCAATTTCAATCTTTTGTGACAATACAAGTGCTATAAACATTTCAAAAAATCCATTGATGCACTCAAGAACAAAGCATATATCTATAAGGTATCATTTTCTGAGAGAAAAGGTAACAGAGAATGAAGTAAAGATGGAATATGTGTCTACAAAGGATCATATTGTAGATATTTTCACAAAGCCTCTGCCCAAGGACACTTTTGAGTATCTCAGAGAAAAGTTAGTGGTTATTACCCCTCCTGCTCTAAACTAAGATGCATGGGAAGTGCATCAATCCAGTGGTGGCCAAAGTCTTATTCTTTGATTTCAATCTTTTGTGACAATACAAGTGCTATAAACATTTCAAAAAATCCATTGATGCACTCAAGAACAAAGCATATATCTATAAGGTATCATTTTCTGAGAGAAAAGGTAACAGAGAATGAAGTAAAGATGGAATATGTGTCTACAAAGGATCATATTGTAGATATTTTCACAAAGCCTCTGCCCAAGGACACTTTTGAGTATCTCAGAGAAAAGTTAGTGGTTATTACCCCTCCTGCTCTAAACTAAGATGCATGGGAAGTGCATCAGTCCAGTGGTGGCCAAAGTCTTATTCTTTGATCTGGATTGATGTTTTGAAAGGCTACCTCTCAGGGGGAGTAGGTAGATATTACTGATATAAGTTCCTGATAAAGAGAAGTAAGTATTGTAAGTATGTGCAAAGAAAGAAGAAGTGACGTCCTTTGCCATTAATGTCAAAGGGGGAGAGAAAATAATGTGAAAAACTCAGGAGGAGAAAGAGCTCAGATGTGTAAAGAGAAAGGGGGAGAAAAGTAATCAATGTAGATTCTTGTCTTGATGGTTCTTATAGTTTTTCACATCAATGTTGCCATCAATGACAAAGGGGGAGATTGTTGCAAGTATGTGCTTACCGGTGTTGTCATTGATGTCAACATATCTATGTTGTCATTGGTGTCAACTATGCTCTTGTTTTGATGTTTAATTATGTTGAGTTAGTTGCTTTGTATTGGCTTACATAAGTGTTGAAGATAATAAGAAAGTGTTCCGGATATTAAGTTTCCAAGTGCTTTTGAGAAAATTTATTCTCCTAGTGGAAATAGTGTGTTGCAGAGTTTTTTGGCTTGCAGAAGTACAGTGTAGTGTTTTTCTCTGCATTTTTTGTTTACTGAATATCTTTGTCTGTGGATTTTAAGTTATGTTAAGCAATGTTTGTAGATGCCATGTTTCAAGTTTGAGCCTCTAGTATGAAGATTTGAGCGAGTTCTGTTCACTAGAGTGAAAATTGTTTTTCTGTGCATTTAGTGGTGACAGGGAGAATGTATTTTGCTCCACATTCCTTCGCATTTAAGTATTACAGTATGTGGTTCTGGAATCACTAGTACAAAAAGAACAATATATTACTAAAAAAACTACTAAAAACTACTTATAAATGACAAAACATGGTCACGTGACCATTAGTAGTTTATTGCCAGTCATTTGTAACATGACCAAATTGATGACTAAACTAGTTTTAGTCATTTATTGGTTGTTTCGATTGATCGATTTGGTAGTATATTTAGTCGTTGATTTAGTCATTGATTGCTATAATCTAGTTAGTCATTTTTTATTCACTGATATATTTAGTCGTTAATTTAGTCATTGATTGTTGTTAACTAGTCACTTATTTAGTAATTTTTATTCACTAATTTCTGTCCATTTGTAGTATATTTAGTCATTAATTTTAATCATCATTTTGATCAATTTGGTAGTATATTTAGTCATTTTTATTCACTAATTTAACACTGGTCATATATTTAGTTATATTTATTCACTTGGTCACTGATTTATGTCAATTGGTAGTATATTTAGTCAATTTAATTATTAATTGATGTCAATTAGTAGTATATTTAGTCATTTTGAAGCTTGCACAATGAAACAACTTTGAGAAGGTAAAAAAAACTTGTTTTATTGATAAAAATGCTTACAAACAGAATATAGATTTGAAAATAAGTTACAATGCTTTCTCTTTGCTAAAAAAACCTTCATGGTTACAATACATAGCTCAAAGAATGAGCAAGAAACTGATTTTCTGAGTATCACTGATTTTCTGAGTATACTTTGATGGTTATTTCACTTGACACTATCATGGTAGCTTCACCCTTTGCCTTTGATCCTTTGTCTTTTCAAGAACCACTATGGACTATCATCAAAGCTCCTACTCTCTACCTTGCTAGACTACTTAACACAAGTCTGGTCTATACTCTCACCTTGAAACACTTATCCTTTTATGCCACTCAAGATTTCAAAAACACTTATCCTTTTATGCTCCGGAAGTCACTGTGACAGTCTAGGATCAAGGTGTTGCAATTCAAAAAGATAGTGTTGTCTTACCCGCTGAGATTGTGCATGCTGAGATTCCATAGCTGTCTTACCCGCTATCCATGCTCTCTTATTCACTGTGAACTGTGCTTACTCTATCATGCACTGTAGGTTCTATTTTTTCCGAGTTTGGCTCCTTGAGAAGAACTTTGTGCTTGGCAAATACAATTGAATGTAACACTCTATTTACATCATCATCTTCCAAATTTAGTTGAGATTTGATGTCATCAAAACTAAGTTTTTCAGCTTCATTGAACAACATTAATAAAGTAGCCTGTAGTTGATTCCATAACAGATTCAGAGTCAATTAATATTACACACAAAGTAGAATCATATTTTTTAGAAGTGCATCTCAATTTTAAATAAATGTTTGGGAATCCAACTTTGTTTATTTCTGATAGAAACTCTAAGTAGGCTTGCAAATAATAAATTTCTCACAAATGGAAATTGATATTCAAAAACTAGTCACTTGGTAAGTCGATAATACCATCTTATTATGTTGCCATCAAAATTGCCTTTCATGGTGCAGGTCCCAATAGAATATATCCAGGTAATTTTGTGTTGCTTATTTTCCTTAGAATAGAATTGTTTGAATAACATAAAGGAACGCAAAGGAACGTAAAACGGTCATGTCTGCTATCTCAACCATAACTCTCCTCTTCCTAATGATGGATCATTGAGTATGATCTGAAATGTCAATGCAAAAACATACATAGTTGAATCCAGAAGCACTTTCACTTACTGTTATGGACTGTGGAAAGGTCATGCTTACTATATTCTTCATATTTATAAGCATAATAATTTTAGTGGTTATCTAAAATTTTCATGAAAAACAAAGAAAAATGTGTGAAATTGATGAACATACAACAACTCGCGACGTTGTGTTATCATATCCAGTGCCAGCAGATGCAACACTAACTCCAGTAAGTAGGTCTTGGTCCTCAAGTTTCGAGTCCAGATATGGTGGCACCGTCTCTTTTATACCCAGGCCTTCTGCTATGTTTATTGACAACATTATAAACCCACATCAGAAAAACAAGACAGAAAGACAAGACAGAGAAAAATGAAGGCAACCATCTGCTCAAAGAACTAAAGGGCATTGTGTTCAACTTGCTTCAATGTGATTTGATTACCTATGAAATCTGTTGGAAGCCTTCCATTGCAGAAGCGACCAGTGGGTTTATGGCCAGGGAAATCTTTTCCATAGGGAGGGAAATTGCTCTTAAGACGCGTTGAGATATGATTGTTGTTGCCTAGATCTACAGTTGAATCTCCAAACACAATCACAGCCGGTGCTAATTGTTTTGCATTTGTTTCAACACACCAAAGACTACCAATGGCTATTGCTAAACCAAGCGTAATCATATTAAAAGCCATTGAAATTGTGGGGTATTGCCTTGTGCATTTTCAATTTAAAGACCATAGTTGATTGGATCGCCACCAACAAACCTTAGTTATTGCCAACTTTAGACTTTTTCATGTGGACGTCTTCTACTCAACCTAAAGTAGTTCAACATCCTCACCATTAACGCCTAAAAAGTAAACAGAATTAACCATATAACTGTACCATGAAGGAAAAGTAGGAGACATGTTTAGTTTTAATTGGGAGGAGAAAACATTAGACATGTTCTTGTTATGGTCTCATGGACTGTAATGATGGCAGGATACGCATGGACAGGCTCTTCCTGCATCACTGCAGGAGCTATCAAGAGTCAATGCAGGAGTGTGGGAAGCTTCCCACACTCTCGTACTGACTCTTGATAGCTCCCACGGTGATCAGGAAGAGCCTGGACTGCATCTCTCGCAGTCTTTGGTATATACAACCATATGCAAAATGTGGAAGCATTGACAAGGCATGTGAACTGTTTGGCAGAATGCCTCAAAGAGATGTCATCTCATGGAATGCAATGGTTGTGGGATATGCACAAAATGGATTTGTTGAAAAGGCTTTAGAAAATTTCAAGAAAATGCAATTAGCTGGTATAAATCCAAATTCTACAACCTTTGCCAACATCCTCCCTGCCTGTGTCAAAATGGGAGCTTTGGAATAGCGTATGGACACCCATCAAAACATAAAGGATAGAGGAATTTTGTCAGATGTTGTAGTTGCAACTACCTTGTTAGACATGTATGTAAAATGTGGAAGCATAGACAAGGCACGCGAACTGTTTGACAGAATGCCTCAAAGAAATGTGGTCTCATGGACTGCAATGATTGTAGGATATGCACAAATGGATTTGTTGAAAAGGCTTTAGAAATTTTAAAGCAAATGCAAGCTGGTGTAAAGCCAAATTCCACAACCTTGTCTAGTATCCTCCTTGCCTGTGTCAAAATGGGAGCTTTGGAATAGGGTATGGACATCCATCAAAACATAAAGGATAGAGGAATTTTGTCAGATGTTGTAGTTGCAACTGCCCTATTAGACATGTATGCAAAATATGGAAGCATAGACAAGGCATGTGAACTATTTGACAGAATGCCTCAAAGAAATGTGGTCTCATGGACTGCAATGATTACAAGATATGCACAAAATGGATTTGTTGAAAAGGCTTTAGAAATTTTAAAGCAAATGCAATTGGTTGGTATAAAGTGAAATTCCACAACCTTTGCCAGCATCCTCCCTGCCTGTGTCAAAATGGGAGCTTTGGAATATGTTATGGACATCCATCAAAGCATGAAGGATAGAGGAATTTTGTCATTTGTTGTAGTTACAACTGCCCTGGTAGACATGTATGCAAAATGTGGAAGCATTGACAAGGCATGTGAACTGTTTGGCAGAATGCCTCAAAGAGATGTCATCTCATGGAATGCAATGATTGCGGGATATGGATAAAATGGATTTTTTGAAAAGGCTTTAGAAACTTTCAAGCAAATGCAATTAGTAGGTGTAAATCCAAATTTGACAACCTTTGCCAGCATCCTCCCTGCCTGTGCCAAAATGGGAGCTTTGGAATAGGGTATGGACATCCATCATAACATAATGGAAGGGGGATTTTTGTCAGATATTATAGTTGGAAATGCTCTGGTAGACATGTATGCAAAATGTGGAAGTATAGATAAGGCATGTGAACTATTTGATGGAATGGCTCAAAGAGATGTCATCTCTTGGAATGCAATGATTGCAGGATATGCACAAAATGGATTTGTTGAAAAGGCTTTAGAAATTTTAAAGCAAATGCGATTGGCTAGTGTAAAGCCAAATTCCACAACCTTTGCCAGCATCCTCCCTGCCTGTGTCAAAATGGGAGCTTTGGAATAGGGTATGGACATCCATCAAGACATAAAGGATAGAGGAATTTGGTTAGATATTGTAGTTGCAACTGCCTTGTTAGACATGTATGCAAAATGTGGAAGCATAGACAAGGCACGTGAACTGTTTGACAGAATGCCTCAAAGAAATGTGGTCTCATGGACTGCAATGATTGCAGGATATGCACAAAATGGATTTGTTGAAAAGGCTTTAGAAATTTTAAAGTAAATGCAATAGGCTGGTGTAAAGCCAAATTCCACAACCTTTGTTAGCATCCTCCCTGCCTGTGTCAAAATGGGAGCTTTGGAATAGGGTATGGACATCCATCAAAACATAAAGGATAGAAGAATTTTGTCAGATGTTGTAGTTACAACTGCCCTGTTAGACATGTATGCAAAATGTGGAAGCATAGACAAGGCACGTGAACTGTTTGACAGAATGCCTCAAAGAAATGTGGTCTCATGGACTGCAATGATTGTAGGATATGCACAAAATGGATTTGTTGAAAAGGCTTTAGAAATTTTAAAGCAAATGCAATTGGCTAGTGTAAAGCCAAATTCCACAACCTTTGCCAGGATCCTCCTTGCCTGTGTCAAAATGGGAGCTTTGGAATAGGGTATGGACATCCATCAAAACATAAAGGATAGAGGAATTTTGTGAAATGTTGTAGTTGCAACTGCCCTTCTAGACATGTATGCAAAATGTGCTCTTTAGATCTAAAAAGCAACCAATCATGTGATGCCACATCAGCGCACCAACAAAACATAACTTAATACACAAGTATTGGTCCACCCTTTTTTGGGTCTTTTTGGGCACCTCAACAAAAAGCATGATGATATGGCATCATATTTGATGATGTGGACCTGAAACCTTAGTTATAAGTAGAGGCCTTGCCAAGTAAGCTACTGTAAAATTTTTGGAGTGATTCAAAATTGCCACGTATGATGTTGAGAGGCATGAAGTTAGGGTTCTCAATTACTGGGTCCTCTCCCCTAGAATATGGAGTCTATCCTCAGGTAATCTGAAGAGACCATAGGGGGATAAAACATCAAAAAAAGTCCTGAGACATTGTCCAGAACAACACATTTCCAACAGAGATTCAGTATACAAATCTAATTAGGAAGAAACATTTAATAATAACAAAGACACAAAAGAGACTATGTCATGTGACTTTCCACTCAGCCCTCAAAGCAAACTTAGGTGCCACAAAGATAGACAAATTGAAACCGACAATAGGGCTGATCAAAAATACAAAATTCAGGTGTAGTTTACAATGAATCATTAACCCCTGTGAGGTATAAGCTCTCCAGATCCACTGCTAGACCCTGTGAGTAGTTCTGTCCTTGATCTAAAAGTTCATTATGAAGCTGGGGCATCTCATTGGGGTAGTGGATTTTGTGAGGAGCTCTTCTCAATTCTAAGCCATTGAATTAGATTATAAAGACCAACATTTCGCCACTTTGGTGAGGTTGTATCGTGTTCTTTTTATTATCAACACTTTGTAGGTATATGTGTAAGACAACCTTTGTGACCCCTATCTATGTTGGTGATATTGATTGCAGGAAACCAATAGTTGCTTGCAACCCGATGGAGTATATAATTGTGTAGGACAGAAGCAATAGGACCACTCTCCTACATTTATCTGATCACTTCTTGTATGGTGGTTCAAAATTTTTGACAGCCTTAAAAATGGTGACTGGGTGTTTGCAGTTTCAGTATGGCCTCAAGATGAAGAAGACACTACCAATTTTGAATGCCAATATTGTTAATGGGTTTCTAAAGCTGTGAACACTAGACAACATCAACTTTGTTAATGCATGGAAGGAGCATACATTTTAATATTCAAGACCCTAACACACCTCCATTTATTGGGTGTTATTCCAGAGTCATTTCAGACATTCACTATTATATATACTTGTAAAAATCTTTAATTTTTAATCATAGTTAACAGTTTACTTAAAAGAAACAAAAAATTATTAGTTAAAAAATGTTTGAACTGAAGATTTTACATCTTTTAGGAAAACATGTTAAATAGATTAGTGACTGCGATCTCAAATATTAAAAGACAAAATCTCTTACACAGTTCTCTGAAAAGTCCTCTTTTCATTTCATTCGTGACTTTAAAAACCTTATGTCCATAAACTAGATAATTTTTTAATTTTTTTAATCATAACTTAAAAGCTAATCCCAGAAACACATCCTAGAGTTAGAAACAATTACATATTCATATAAATATATAAAATAATACAATAATAGAATACAATAATATCTTTGTGATAAAGCAATTAGGTGGTCCAAACTGGTAAAAATCGTAGAGGATACCAATAACTACAATCTTGTTGTCATCTGATATGTGGACCATATGCAACTCTAAAGAGTACCTGAGCACATAAGAGGGGTTTGTAAGTACCACAATGATAATTATACATTGCTAGTGAGAAAATATAAAGCATGAAGGGGTAAGTTAACTACTTTATTCCGTTTATGGTGTGTTCAGATGGGTGATGCCAATGGCACTGAACTAATCTGTACTCCACACCACCTATTTCAAGATTGTCTGCATCTTCATACCACACTACTTGTATTTATTCAACATTTTATAGAGCATTAGTATTATTATAATCTAGTAGGTAAGAGTCTAAGAGAAAGACAAGTAGTAACCTGAATTTCATAGCCTTTATTTTGCATTGTTGCATTTGCAGGTCTATAAATCTTCTTCAATTCTCCAAGACTGGGATTGCATTGAACATGAAAAGTTTCTATATTGATGGGAGATTGTTGGTAGCCTATTCCAACTTCTTTCCCTTGCTCTACTCCTCCTGCAGCACCATCCTCTTAGTTTTCAATCATTAAATTATAATGAAATAAAACTTAAAAAAAAGTTTCCTAGCTTTTGAAGCATCCATTTAACAAAGCAATCTAAAAGTTACTTGAATTATAGTTAAATATGCTCTGGTAGACATATATGCAAGATGTGGAATCATAGACAAAACACCTAAATTGTTTGACAGAATACCTCAAAGAGATGTCATCTCATGGAATGAAATGATATGATTGTAGAATGTGCACAAAATGGATTTTGCAAGGAAGCTCTCAAAATCTCTTAATTAATGGATTTTGCAAGGTTTTTATGAGGGTTTAGTTAATAGCAAGGAAATTGCAACAATGTCAATGCATTACTCAATGGAAATAGATCAGTGGCTTGTTAGTGAATCTTTGACACTTTCTTTGGGCTTTGTAAGAATATACTTCAATGGAATACAATGACAAGACCTATGACAGGTTTTAAGCAATGTTTTTTATAAGCTCAGACCTCATGCAATGTTTTAATCTCAACACCAATGTGAAACCTTCATTATGGGTAGGCAAAACAATGGGATTGATCACCTACGACCACTGTCAACAACATGGATACTAACAAGAAGTTTTAACAAGGGTTTGGATAAGGATCAATAACTCTTGACAATGAAGTATAAATTGAAAGATAGGCCTACCATTTATTTGCACCAAAAACTTTCTTCTTTGCTCTGCAAATTAATTTTTTTTCAGTTACTTTCCTTTTCTATGATCAGTTGCAATTTTACTTGGCTACTACTTTTTGTGGCTTATAAATGGAGGAAATACCGTAAATGTGGAATGCGGTATATTAGGCTGTAGTTTAAGGTTTATATTTATAAATAAGATTAGTTAATATGTTAAATGTGGAATGTCAAATATTAGCTCCCAAAACCATCCAAACCAAAAATGTCATCCTTTTCCTCTAATGAATAGGCTCACTGCTTTCATGACGCTAATCAAGCTACAAACTTGGTACCTAGCTTAGGAGCAGACACTTCTAATGTGCTTGTATCTTGAAATGGCCTTGAAAATACTTTCAAATGGTCTAAATGGCTCATGTGTTGCTCCTATTTGTCATTTTTTCCATTTTTCTATTTATCCTATACCTTGATAAAGTTTTCACCAAATTCAAATCATTTGGCACTTGCAAAATAGTTGATAACAGATAACCAAACAAGGCATCCAAATGAACTTCAAAGTTTAAGAACTATATACTAAAAAAAATTAAGGTTAAGAAAGCTTACATGGCCACAAGTAAGTTTGCAAGCAATTGCATGGCTTGCTTTGTGAAGAAACACAGTTATGAGCTTAAAAGGAGTCAATAATGGTGTCCTCCAAAGCTGCAAAATAGGATTTATAAGTCAACAAAAAATAACATATATCCCTAGAGAACAAAATGACTTCAAATGAATTATGACAATTAAATTTAGGTTCATCCATACTATCATAGCAAAATCATGAATACAGCCAAAAATTTCATCTTTACTATATCAACAATCTGATCAAATGTGAGAATGACTTGGTGGCCATACAATAAGGATCACAAAAATAAAGGCACCAATAGTCACAATAAAGGTGACTTGATCATGATTGCAACATCTTTGAAGTTCCCAATCTTCCATTTCCTGATGCAGAAGTTTCAAAATATCAATGCCAATCTTCCTCACAATTATGTTTCTATAAATAGTTCATAGCCTGAAACAATCCTAATGTACAGGACTTAGTGAAAATAACGGTATACAGGCTGACTACCCACTATATCCCATTTTCACATCTTGGTAGCTCACAAAAAATAAATGATATTGTCAAATTTGAGAAACCCCACAAATCATAAGATATTTTCAATTTTCACACAAGCTAGTAAGAAGTACATGTTGTGAAAAGATAAAAAGTAATTTTTGAGATGTCCATTCTAGGTGGGAGGTTCTAAGGGCAATCTTAATCAATGTAACAAATAAATGATTGGCAAGATTCAGATTACTTGGAGTACACCCATTTCAACTTTTAAAACATTTTAACCTTGAATTTTAGAACAAGTTTTAGGCAAAGGGAAATTTGGGTATTACATGTAGCATAAGAAAATTTTAGTGGTGTTGCAATTGTCAATAATTAATAAGATGAGAAAAGCATATAGGAATTAGTACCTATACAAGCAACTTCATCAACAAAGAGGGCCTATGGTCTATGAGGTCTATTCCATGAACTATAAGATGAACCTGTGAATTGCCCATTGACGCCACTGGAAATGTCATGACTTGTTCTTACATGATTGCTCATGAGACTCTGGTAAGCCTCGTTCAGAAACACTGTCATTGCATGTCCTTGTAACAAACAACATAATTAGGTCTTCATCTTGATGTAGAGTACATAGTTTTTCCAGAAGCTTACTACACTTAAATGACATAATTTATGTGGAGAATGGACGATGAAGAAACACCTCTTGTCCTACTACATCAAGATGATATTTCTTTTGTAGTTGTCGATATGCCTTGTGAATGTGTTGGGCAGAAGCATCCACTCGAACACCCAACACTTGGTAGTAGTCTTCTCCATGGCATTCACATTTCATGCTCCTAATTTTCTTACCATACTGCTCAGATTGCTTTGGTGCACACATACGATTGGAGAGACCATTGGATTGGGGAGGGGTCAACTGATCTGAGATCAACTAGTTTTGACTCCTGAATCAATTGGATAGGTGGGAAATGTTATACGCAGTATTACTTTTAATTGTAATCAAAAATTTTAATGGTAGGGAAGAGGGAAATTACCATTCATGTGACTAATTATTTAGTCATTTTTATTTGTGTGACTAATTATTTAGTTGTGTTTTTTACCCCGACAATCCAAAATTAGTCATTTATTTAGTCATTTATAGTTGTGTTGCAAAAAAATAGTAGAATTTAGTCATTTTTTAGTTGTTGTGACATAAATTTTTTAGTCACCTAGTCTTTTATTTGCCAAAAGTCTACTAGTGAATTAAGTTTGTAATGATGTTATGTGCCTTTAGTTGAAATGGGTTCATGATTTAGTGGTCTACAAGCGATCTTTTCTTTATGACAATGGCCGACAATGAATGTTCAAGGGCTCGGTTTGAATAATCTTATGGATAAAGTGTTTAGAACTTGTGAGGATGTTCTTGGTGATTATAATGTGCTTGTGGATGTCTCTTGATCATGTTCCTACCTTTTTATTGGTCCGCAAAGTGTAATCCAGATTGTGCATGAAGTGTGTTCTTAAAGGTCTTAGTGTTAACACCAATTTTAGCCGACTTGGTTGTTTTCACTACTTGAGATCATGCTTTGGAGTTTGCGATGGCATGTTGTTGTGTGGAAGATTGCATTTGAGTCCTAGCTAAGGAGTGGTTTGGTTCGCATTCATTCTTTCTCTTTCATTAATCTGTTTAGGTCCAGACCTATTCTAATGTATGTATGTTTGCCGACCTTGGAGATTGTTCCAATGGTTGATGATTGTAATGCCGATCTTGATGATCATTCCAAGGTTGATGAATTGTATAAATACTTGTAATGAAGTCATGAAAAAGGTGTAAAAAGTGCGAAGATGCAAAGATAATTGTGAAGTGAAAACGTAGAGCAAAGCAGAGGATGTTTATTGTGCTTCAATGGAATTGAACCTTGGCATAGTGTAGATGCTACTATCTCAGTTCACCAACTCTGGCAGTGAGCCCACCCCCCACTGGCAGTGAGCACCCCCATGGCAGTGAGCCTTTTCTTTTGCAGTGAGCAATCTGGGCAGTGTGCCTCTAATTTTTGGTATTGTTATTACATATTATATTGTGAGCTAACAGTCACCGTGGTTTTTCCCTTATTGGTTTTCCATGTAAAAATCTAGTGTCTCATGTGTTGAATGTGTTTAAGTTTCTGATTCATGCTTTCATATCATTAAATGCAATAACAGTGATTAAGTGGATGATGTATTAATGGTTTTGAAGTATTGGTTAACAACTGATTCACCCCCCCCTCTCAGTTGTCTTTCCCTTTCAAAAAATGTTATTATTTATGGGTTGCACCATGGGAATGAAGGTGTGGTATTTTTTGGGTTTTGAATGTGTTTGACATATGTTACACCATCATTCACAACATTTTTATTCTTCACCCAGAAACGAGGTTTTTCATTGGTTTGGCTGTTATTGTTGTCTTTGTAAATTCTTAACTAAACCTTTAGCTATGAGGGCTTTCTCAATAGTGACACCTTTGTCTATGATTTCATCAAATGTATTCACACATTGAATTTGTAATTGAAAACCCATCTCTTGATTTAAGTTCTGAATAAATATGTTGACAAGTTGTTTCTTAGAGATGGATAAGATAATTTACTAGCAAGATTCCTCCAGTGTTAAAGGAAGGCAGCGAAAGATTCTTCATTCCTTTGCTTGGTATTAAGGTTTGTCATAGATACCTCATGTTCGATGGTTATATGAAAAGTGTGCAATGAATTTCTTGGCAAGTTCTTGAAATGTCTTAATGCCATGAGGTAAATGGGAGAACCATTTAATAGCCTGGCCTCTTAGACTATAGGGAAAGAGTCACATGAGATAGGTATCATTATAAGCGACTTCCATACATGCTATGTCAAATTATTTTAGATGGTCCCTAGGGTCACCTTTCCCTTTATATTTGTCAAACTTAGGTATATCAAAGTTATGTGGGAAGGGGATCATGACCAAGGATCTTATCAAAAGGATAAGGAAATATCTCTTCAAAAGAGTATTTCTTCTTTAGATGTCCCGTCTCCATATCTTGTACCTTCTTCCTCAATTCATCAACTTCTTGGGCAAGATTAGTGGGAGGAGGTGGATTTGGATTGGTATTTGGAGGTTGTTGATTGAACAATTGTTGGATGAATGAACTTTGTTGTTGTGATGTGGTGGGGTTGGTAGTTTGGAAAGGATGGGAATTAAAGGGGGGATTGGAGACCTTGAGGTTGATGTAGGAGGATGAGGTGGAGATTTGGAGAAATTTGGGGATGGATGAAGGGTATTGATGATGAGTATTGGGAAGTTTAAGGATTTAGTGGTGGAATGGTGGTTACAACTTGGGGGATTGGAACCGACATTTGTGGTTGACTCTGAGGTTGTGAGACATAAGTTGGAATTGAAGGTTGTGATATTAGTATGAATGGGTTTACTAATGCTCAAGTTGATGCAAAGATGAGATGTAGGATTAATTATGGGAAGTTGTGATGTTGGTGGAGGATTTTGAGGATGGTATGCAAATGGATCTTGTCGCTTAAGATTGGAAATATCATAGTCCAAGGGGTAGTTGAGCTCCACATTAATCCAACATGAGAAAGTATTTTCAAGATTACAAGAATTCAATGCATAAGTTCCATGCATTCATCATCTGAGAAAATTCATGTAGAAATGGGGAAATGGCTTGATGATCTTGAGAGCTTTGGCCTAAGATAGGTGCATTTGGTGATGATGGTTGAGATTTTTCTTTATAGTCACTTGGGATAAAGATATGAGGCGACATCCCAACTTCTTTTCCAACTTCCATGTGAGGGATAGGTTTCTTGGTAAGGTCTATTTGAATGTTGGACTCCATAAGCTTTCATGGTTGCGAACTTGTGAGTGGCAATACAAAGAAAGGACTTGGGTAAAATAAAATGAGATGAAAAGATGTGGAAGAGAGAAAGAGAATGTGATTAGGACTTGGGGTACTCCAAATTTAGACTTCGGTATCTTAGGGATGATGTTTGGGATGAGGAATCAAAATGGCCTCAGGTACAAATCTAGATCTTTGGATTGATGATAAATGATGATACCTTTCACTACTTAGGAGAGATAAATACCTAAGTAATAAAAGAGTATGGATGCTCTGTTTCCTACTTGAGGTAGACAATATCTCAAGAAAAATAGGGAGTAAGATAAGGATTTTATTAACTTAAGAGCAGTCAAAGACTCCTAAGCTAATTAGTCCACAAGATCAACTTAACACTACTTGAGGTTGACAAGATCTCAAGCGAGATGTCAAGCTAAGGATGAAAAGATAAAAAGATCTAGATTGAACATGGATTTTGGATTCAAGGATGATTTGGGATGTGGATTGATAAGATCAATATGATTAACAAGATTGAAGTCTCAAAGTGTTTGAGTAGCAAAGCCAAATCTATAAGTAAAATGGAAGGAATGGTGAAATGGATGAATGGATGAAATGAAGCTTGGAAAATGGTATGATATGCAAACAGTTTGTGGATGGAAAGGATGAATAGCTTTAGAATGAGGAAGAGGTTGATAGATCCCAAGTGTATTGTATGAACTCCTAAATAGTTTAACCAAATGTGACAAGATATCCAAAGGTTGATTTGATGGAAATCTAAAAAAAGTTTTGGATCAAGAGATTACTGCAATCAAGAAACATGATGAATAACACAACTTTCAAGGTATTAATGATGCAAAAGCTGCTAGACCTTCATGACTACAAATGGCTATTACAGGCATTTCACAAGAAAAACACGCCAATCACTTGAGCACATTCCTAGATATTTATTCAAGTAGGAGTGATTTCGTAATATGGGTCCACATGATAGAATACCTATCCATGTTCTTACCTAACTAAGAACACTTCACCCCTGAGTAGATAGCTAAGGATAAGGGCATTGCACCCAATACCCCTTTCCTTGGAGGCTTTTATGCCTTACCCAAAGAAAACTTCTATCTCATATTCAAGGAGGTACGATGGTGAGTAACTTCAGGGGGCGGTTTGCATCCCTTGCACCGCACTAGAAAATGGCTGATGGTCTTATCTAGGCTTTACAAGCTTCTAGGGGGTGTCCCAATATACACAAGGTACGAGGGATGAATCCATAAATGGGGGTGTCCCTATCCAACCAAGTGCCAAACAACACAAGTCTCGGTGGACCGAGAGTCTTGGGGTCTTTACAAGGGGGAGAGGGTGTTGGTAATATGTGTTGTCATTGATGTCAACATAGAATATATTGATGTCAACATAATAGATGGACATGTATAGACAAACTTGTACAAAGGAAGAGTCAATATGGCCAAGGCAAATTAGTCCGGGAGAAGAGAAAACATTCTAAGTATGGGGAGATGATTAGTTTTGGGTTGAGCATGATGCGGAGGTAAACACTCATGTCTTCGCATGTTCCCTGTATCCACACATATATCCCATCAGTTGTGAGTACCACACTTAATGGTAAGAAGCAGAAATCTGACTAAGACATTCACAGTGCACATCCTAAGGCAGAGTCATCTTGAGTTGGTCCACATTTCTCCGCAGAGCAATATTTGGTCATGTGGTTCTGATGAAGGGCTAAGATATTGAGAAACCATGTCTTGATAAAATATCAAGTGGTTTTGTGGTCCGCAAAGACAACACTTAAGTGACATAGGTAATACAATCTATTCCAGAGCCTGAGTACACAAGTTTGAGTTTTGCGGAGGATGAAACATGTATAGATTAGTCATTAGAGGGTGTGCGAAGACACTACACGTTCCAAGGGATATCATGTATGATTCTCATGTAGACAAATTTCATTTTTCGATACCGCATCAAGTTATTATGTCTGCAAGTAAAGGTTTGAGTATAACTGTCCTCCAAACTCTTGGTTATCCATGCCAAACTTTTGAATTCCTCTGGAATCATCAGATAAAGGTGTGCAGATCTAAAAAGAAACATATAATGATGTTTAAGCTCATTCCCAAAAGGTTTCAGGTCTAGCATTTCACCATAACATCATATTTTGAGATGTGAAGTCTCACATGTGATCTGGATGCTCTATGTCCTGTCTTGCGGATACATAGATTGATTTGATACTTCAACAGTAAGGAGTATGTAGGTTTTTGAGTTCATGTGTGATTGAATTCTTGGTTCGCATAGAGTTTTTGGCTTCTCCCCAGCTATATGAAGATGAACAGTTAGTAGTGTTGAGTAGTTTGAGCCGACTAGTTAAGTATCTGACATGTGCGGAGGATCCTGATTAGTTTCCTTATCTTTGAATGTATAGAGATATGTGCATTGATCCCCTTAATGAAGCCCTGATGTCTGCAAAAAGTTTTCCTTATCATATTGTATGTTTTGAGGCCGACTTGTGAAGAGGTACACGTTTCATCTAATGATGTTTTGATGCCGACCTAATCAGTGTTTTGAAGCGATGCAGAGGATACTTATAGAAGACAAATTTTATTTGTAAAGAGATAAGGTGAATGTGAACACAGTAGAGCAGAGGGAAAGATATGAAGTGTGCGAAATCAATTTGAGGATGTGTATTGAACAGAAAAAGCAGACTGCATTATCAGCATAAGTCAGATGTGTTCTTTATAGTAGGGCATGCGCAGGATCATGATGGGCCAAACTATACCTCTAAGTGGCAATGAAAATCCAAAAAATTACACTTAATCAATTTCATATGAAAATTTGAATGGATTATCTACACAATTTGAAAAAGATGTAAGAACAAAATTTGTAGAGAATTGAATCTAGTTTATGGGCTACTATTTTTTTAAAAAAAACTAAATTTACTTAGTGAAAAATGAATATTTCAATGAACAGCTATTAAATTTTTCAAAAAAAAAAAAAGTGGGTGTCATTCTAGCCAACCTAACTATGAGGAAAAAAATAGTTTTTTTTTTAAACTTTCAAAATAAGTAGAGGACTCATGCCCGGATGTGACATATTTTTTTGAAAATTTTTTCCAATAAAATAATTAGTTATGATTTTTTTACTGTGACTTTTTTAAAAACTAAAAAGTAATTTTCCAGCCAACCTAACTCAATAAAAAAAATTAGAATTCATTTTTTTAACCTATAGCCAGAAAAGCATAGAGTGTGATGCAGCTTTCGGATCTCAAAAAGGTGAAACGGTTTGAAAGTTATGGATGTTTTTCAATCAGTGTGTCCATCAGGATTTCAGACACACACTATATAGAAAATTATTAATAATTATTTAATAAAATGATAACCAAACAAATCTTATATTTTAGAAAGCTGACAATTTCTTCTATAAACCCTTTTAATTTTATCAATTTTGCATAAAAAAAGTCATCAACACGAAGGGTGAAGTTTGAAGAAGAGAGTGAAACCTGTAAAAATGTTAGAATTGAGGGAAAGTCAACTATGATAGTCCCAAGCCTGCATACAAGGCAAAAGTGAAGCAAAATGGATATCCATTATTAACAGATATCTGTTATTAACAGATATCCATTTTGCTTTGGTAAAATATCATTTTCCTTTTTTTATGTTTTGCAAAACCTGTTTGCAAAACGGATATCCATTTTAGGTTGCCCAAAATGGATATCCGTTTTGCTTTACCCTCTCTCTCTCTCTCAATGGATATCCATTTTGCTTTTTTTATGTTTTGCAAAACCTATTTGCAAAACGGATATCCATTTTAGGTTGCCCAAAACAGATATCCGTTTTGCTCTCTCTCTCTCTCTCTCTCTCTCTCTCTCTCTCTCTCTCTCTGCTATATATATTTTGCATCTATTCCCCAAGTTATTTCTTAGTAGTTTTAGCCTCCTCCCATTCCTATTACTTCTATTACATCCATTTCTCCACTAGTTATACCTCTTATCACATTTAGAATTGACCTCATTGACCCTAGCCCTTCATTTATAGTTGTATTTTGCTAAGAAGTTGCCTAGTTAAGCTAAATTCTTTATGAGCCATTGTATCACACATGTTACAAACGTCCTTGGATCTCACCATCCCCTCATCATCTATGGAGATTGCAACTAGTCTTGTTTCTCTTCCATCCATGTCTCTTGATACCCAAGGTATCATGCCTTTTTCTTTGGCCCCAACCATAGTAAGCCTTGGTTTGCCCACTTTCCCATTGTTCACACAATCAGTCCTTACCCTGCAACCCACTTCCATGGACAATGTGAAATTCTTTGATCCTTTATCCACCAACGTCAATTTCCATATTTTTAGTTTTTAGTTTTCCCCTTCACCATAATATCCCCTTTCATCTCATGGAAAATGCAAGATTCAATTCGTATTCTTCCTCCCTTTTCTCCCTACATAGTGATGATTAAGTCTTCATTACCAATTGGCGTAGTCATATAACTCGTATAATAGTTGGTAACATATCCCTATGATATCACTCCTTAGTCTCCATTTTCTCATTAGTCTTCATTTTCTTATGGATTCATAAATTCTATAGCATAGTTGTAGTAGTAAATGCAAAAGGTATAGAAATCCATGATGTACCCAAGAGGGAGAATAGAAAAAGGAAGAATAACCTAGCACCAATACATAACCCTAGATATCAACTATTCATGATTGCACACATGGTCCCATTAATCAACAAACCTGAAGGCAAAATGGGACTAGATAATTGCCAAGTTCATGCTATGGACATGAACTCATTGAAGAAACATAGAAAATAATTACAACAGATTTCATTAATGCAAGCTAAAATCTAGAAAAAAAGAGATTTAGTGCTTGCAAACACTAAGGAAACCCTCAAAAATATGCAGTGCAAGTGTAATACCTAACTTAATAGTTGATTGATGATAATAAATAGCTCAAATAGGGTCTCTACTAAGGAAACTTCCAAATAGAAATCCCAAAATCCCAAATTCTTACAAGTGGAATTAGGAAAGTAAGTTCTACGTTGGAGGGCTATGGTAGAAGCTCAAAAGGAAAAAAGGTAGAGCGATTAAGAGAGAAAGGGTGATTGAAGAGGACTATCTTACACCAAAAGGTTGGCAAGATGATAAATTCTAATAAACCACTAGAGATTCCAAATGTAGAATTGAAAAATAAGTTACAAGATCATATGTAGAGGTTGGATGATATGAGGGCTAGAATGAAATATTTGCAAGATAAGGCACAAATTGATCAAAAAACTATTGTAGGCTATGAGTAGTAAATTCAAGTCTAAAGGATTAGGTTCAAACCACAGTAAAATCTATAGGATATCTATCCCTCATTAAGGAATTGTATGCATCCTATTGGTCCAAGTACTTGGACATAGTTAGAGAGTTGAAATTTGCATTAAAATTTATAAGCTTTGTGAAAAATTTTCAATGCATAGGTAAAGGTTGAGATTAACACCATTACAAGATCCATAGCTCCAAAGGTAGTACTTGCAAAAAGTTGTGTTAAAAAATTATATAACTTCTAATGATGAGTTAATTGTTGCAAGGATTGGACAATTGGAAAGCCAATACTATGATATCAATGAAGTTCTCAACAAAGATATGTTAATGCAAAATGCAATCTAAAATTGTTTGCACTTGATCAAATGGTATAAGGGATAGGACTCACATCCTCTCTCTTGTGAAAATAGGGACTACCATCTCCCTTGGGTAGTGATAATAATGTATTGTCCAAAAAAAAGAATTTTAGAGAATGCTTGCACAAAAATAGATAGATTAGTGACCATTTCTAGACTAGTCTTAGACACCAAGCTTCTTTGAAATTAAATCCATCTTGTGGCTACTATCCTAATTAGAAGCTAAGGCTAAATACACCAATGGGGAACTTCAAGAATATCTCCTACTAGGACACTATTCATCTTGATAAGGTATTTAGGACAATAGAGGAAAGGAGATTCTAATTGAAGAGGAGTGTCAAGTACTCCAAGATTCTCTTAAGTTAAAATTCAAATGTGTTCTAATTTTTTCCAATTTTAAAATTTTCAATTTTGACTCTATGGCCTATGGATAAGTATGTTCTTCTTTCTTTGTTCATGAGTGAAGAACTCCTAGGAGATCACCAAGAATTGTATATTCTTCACTCTTCATTTTACATAAGGGTCATCTCTTCCATGTTCCAATGGAGTGTTCTTTTGGGAGTTAATATTATTTTGATTGTGGTTGGACTTAATACTTGTGTATGTTCCTATTTTTGAGCCCACTCATTTTCATGTTTTATTATTCAAAATTGTTTGTTTTGCCTCATGCTAATATAACCTTGTTTTGGTGGAGGAATGTGAGTTGTTGATCTCCATTAACATCAATAATTTGTGCATTTTTATGATTTGTCAAGATGCATTGTTAGTATGGTGGAGTGCCAACCATTAGCAATCATATTTTGACCTAGAAGCCCATTCACTCACTAGAATTTGTTAGTTGCATGATTAGAATAACATTGCACCAATTAGTTTCAAGCCTTACATGTCATCCTATGATGGACCCCTTCTTTTATGTTTATTCAAGCATTGAGCTTGATAAGCAATGATGTTAGAAAATACATGTGAGAGAGAAGAGAGGGTTGCTTGGGTTTAGGGGCCAGGGTTTAGGGGCATTGTTTAGGGTTTATGAGTTTAGCATTGCTCAAGTTTAGGGTTTAGGGGTTTAGGGTTGCTCAGGTTTAGGATTTAAAGAGATCGAGAGAGGGGGCTAATAGAGATTGGGAGAGATAGATGAGACAGAGGGGAGAGATAGGGAGATAGAGAGTGAGAGACATGTCTAGGAGACATAGAGAGAGATTGAGAGGTAGAGGGATGATAGAGATAGGGAGATAGGGAGATAGAGTTTCTGGTTGCTTAGGTTTAGGGGCATTATTAGGGTTTAGGGTTTATGGTTTTGGGGTTAGGGTTAAGGTTTAGATGTTTAGGTCTTAGGGTTAGAGAGAGATAGAGGGACCATTAGGGAGATATAGAGGAGATCGAGGGAGAAATAGGGAAATAGAGAGTGAGGGACATGGCCAGAGACATTAGGGAGAGGAGATTGAGAGGTAGAGGGACAAAGACGATAGGGAGATAGGGAGAGATAGGGAGATAGAGGCTTAGGGTTACTTGGGTTAGGTGTTTGGGGTTTAGGGGTTAGCGGTTAGGGTTTAGGGGCATTATTTAGGGTTTAGGGTTTATTGTTTAGTGGTTAGGGGTTTAGGTTTAGAGGTTTAGGGTTTATAGAGAGAGAGGAATGATAGGAGATATAGAGGAGACTGAGGAGAGAGATAGGGAGATAGAGAGTGAGGCACATGGCTAGGGACATATGGAGAGAGATTGAGAGGTAGAGGATGATAGAGATAGGGAGATAGGGAGAGATAGGGAGGATAGAGGGTTTAGAGTTTCTTGGATATAGGGTTACTCAGGTTTAGAGAGAGAGAGAGAGAGAGAGAGAGAGAGAGGAGAGAGAGAGAGAGAGAGAGAGAGAGAGAGAGAGAGAGAGAGAGAGAGAGAGAGAGAGAGAGGAGAGAGAGAGAGAGAGAGAGAGGAGAGAGAGAGAGAGAGAGGGAGAGAGAGAGGAGAGGAGAGAGAGAGAGAGAGAGAGAGAGAGAGAGAGAGAGAGAGAGAGAGAGAGAGAGAGAGAGAGAGAGAGAGAGAGAGAGAGAGAGAGAGAGAGAGAGAAGAGAAGAGAGAAGAGAGAGAGAGAGAGAGAGAGAGAGAGAGGAGAGAGAGAGTGAGAGAGAGAGGAGAGAGAGAGAGAGAGAGAGAGAGAGAGAGAGAGAGAGAGAGAGAGAGAGAGAGAGAGAGAGAGAGAGAGAGAGAGGAGAGAGAGAGAGAGAGAGAGAGAAGAGAGTCTTAGTTTTCCTGTTTTCATTTCCTTCATCGATAAGGGAGAGGGAGAGATAGAAGGGACAGATAGGGAGATATAGGAATGATAGGGGAGAGAGGCAAGAGAGAGGGATAGGAGAGATAGCTAGGTAGAGAGAGATAGAGAGGAGATAAATAGAGAGAGATAGAGGAGACATAGGGGAGATAGGGAGATAGAGAGTGAGTGAGATGTCCAGAGAGATAGGGAGTTAGAGGAATGATAGGGGAGAGAGAGGCAAGAGATAGGGAGAGATAGATAGGTAGAGAGAGAGAGGAGATAGATTGGGAGAGATAGAGGAGACATAGGGAGAGATAGGGAGATAGAGAGTGAGTGAGATGTTTCGAGAGATAGGGAGAGAGATTGAGAGGTAGAGGGATGATAGAGGGAGATAAGGAGAGATACCTAGAGATAGAGGTTTAGGGTTGCTCGGGTATTAGGGTTTAGGGGTTATGGGTTAGGGATTAGGGCATTATTTAGGGTTAAGGGATTTAGAGAGAGAGAGAGAGAGACTTCTTTTGACATGCAACTGTAAACCTTGAATAATGCCCCTAAACCCTAAACTTGAGCAACCCTAGAAACCTCTAAACCTTAAATAATGGCCCCTAAACCCTAAACCCTAATCCCTAACCCCTAAACCATAAACCCTAAATAATGCCCCTAAACCCTAAACCCTAAACCTGAGAAACTCTAAACCCCCTAAATCCTAAACCCCAAACCCTAAACCTAACACTAAACCCAAGCAACCCTAAACCTCCATCTCCCTATCTCCCTACTCTATCAATCCTCTACCTCTCAATCTCTCTCTATGTCTCTGGCCATGTCCCTCACTCTCTATATCCCTATCTCTCCCCATGTCTCTAGCCACGTCCCTCACTCCTTATATCTTCCTATTTCTCTTGTCTCTAAACACTAAACCCTAAACCTCTAAACCTTAACCCCTAAACCCTAAACCCTAAATAATGCCCCTAAACCTTAACCCCTAACCCCTAACGCTAAATCCAATCAACTCTAAACCTCTATCTCCCTATCTCTCCCCTATCTCCCTATCTCTATCATCCCTCTACCTCTCAATCTCTCTCCCTATGTCCCTGGCCATGTGCCTCACTCTCCTATCTCCCTATCTCTCTCCTCAGTCTTTCTCTATATCTCCGTATCAATCCTCTCTCTATAAACCCTAAATGCTAAACCTCTAAACCTAAACCCCTAACACCTAAACAATAAACCCTAAACACTAAATAATGCTCCTAAACCCTAACCCCTAACCCCTAAACCTGAGAAACCCCAAACCCCTAAACCCTAAACCAAAGTAACCCTAAACCTCTATCTCCCTATCACCTTTGTCCCTCTACCTCTCAATCTCTCTCCCTCTGTCTCTGGTAATGTCCCTCTCTATCCCTCTATCTCTCCCCTCAGTCTCCTCTATATCTCCCTATTGGTCCTCCAGCTCTCTCTCTAAACCCTAAACCCTAAACCTCTAAACCTTAATCCCTAACCCCAAAACCATAAACCCTAAACCCTTAAATAATGCCCCTAAACCCAAGCAAACCCTAAACCTCTATCTCCCTATCTCTCCCTATCTCCCTATCTCTATCATCCTCCACCTCTCAATATCTCTCTCTATGTCTCTGGACATGTCTCTCACTCTCTATCTCCCTATCTCTCCCCTCTATCTCCTCTCTCTCTCCCAATCTATATCAGTCCCCTCTCTCTATCTCTCTTTAAACCCTAAACCCTAAACCCTAAATAGGGGTATTATTTAGGGTTGAGGGATTTAGAGATAGAGACTTCTTTTGACATGCAACCATAAACCCTGAATAATGCCCCTAAACCTGAAACCTGAGCAATCCTAAACCTCTAAACCTTAAATAATGCCCCTAAACCCTAACCCTTAACCCCTAACCCCTAAACTATAAACCCTAAATAATGCCCTTAAGTCCTAACCCCTAACCCCTAAACCCTAAACCTAAGAAACCCCTAAACCCCTAAATCCTAAACCCCCAAGCCCCTAAACCCAAGCAATCCTAAACCTCTATCTCCCTATCTCACTATCTCCATATCTTTATCATTCCTCTACCTCTCAATCTCTCTCCCTATGTCTCTGGCCATGTCCCTCACTCTCCATATCCCTATCTCTCATTATGTCTCTGGTCATGTCCCTCACTCTCTATATCTCCCTATTGGTCCTCTCTCTCTATAAACCCTAAACCCTAAACCTCTAAACTTAAACCCCTAAACCCTAAACCCTAAATAATGCCCCTAAACCTTAACCCCTAACCCCTAAACCCGAGAAATCCTAAACCTCTCTCTCTCTCTCTCTCTCTCTCCATTTCCATGCACATATGTCCATGTCCCCATATTAAGGCATTGTTTAAATTAAAGATTTAAACGTCATGGTAAAAGACGATGAAGTTGCTTTTGTGAAATGAGAGAGATAATTACATATATATCAATATTTAATACATATAAATATTATTATTAATATATAATATTTAATAAATAATATTATTGTATTAAATATTATTATTATAAATATTATGAGCAATGATGGGGGTCATATAGAAATGGTAGTAATCAGCATTAGAAGGTAGCATAAATATATTAGAGGTGGTCGAATAAGAGAGGTAAAGAATAAGCATTAGAGGGGAGCGAATATGGATCAGAAGTGGTCAACTACATCAACATATGATGATCTCTCGACTCCATCAAGTGCTTAATAATAAAAGAGATCACATAATGTATACATATGATGTGGAACAATAAAGCATTATTATGAAGATTGATTAGTAATGGTGAACGATTTATATAACATAGATGGAGCAGTTAACATCTAACTATTCACAATGAGACAAAATCTCATAATTTATGAAGAAGAGGACAGTGAATTAGTTATACGTTTTATAAGTGATCATTTCATACAAGGATCTATTTTAGACATGCATGCTTATCAACCAGTTTCTGAAAATACAATCAAACCAATGATGAGGATTTATAAAGCCGAATAAATAAGAAGAAGATTATTTAATGTTTAAGAGATAGCTGACTTCATGAATGGAAGAAACATATATAAATATGATCTAATCATAGTTATGGAGAGCAGCGATAGAGGTAAATAGTTCCAATGTTAAATCAAAAGGCAGCGTTAAAAAGGAGATGATATAATTGTTAGGATATAAACTTCTATTTAAAAAGAAACAACTGTGATTAGGAGCTGTGATAGATATTGAAGCAAGTTGATCCCACTAGAAGACAAAAATTATATAATAAAGAGGCAGCGATTTTATTAATAAAGAGATATGATTTGTTTGTGAAAGGTTATAAATATCAAGAGGCATAGCTATTACCAAAGCACGTCCCTTAAAAGGTATAAATAGAAGATCTATTGAGTCATTTTGGGGGATCATGCTGGAGCATCAATCAGATAAACAAGGAAAAATACTCTAGAATATTTGAAAGGTACAGGCGTCAGCAGCAGCAAGTAATTCTCATCCTCCAAAAGCATCATCCAAGCAAGTGACATTATCATTAATTCATACAAGAATATCTTTCAAGGCTACAGTCCAGTTTACAATAGAAAGTAAGCATCTTCATATTATTATTATTCTCTTTGTCTGATCGGCTGTCATACTAGCACAGGTATGAAGAAAATTAGATTTCTATACCATTATGATAGCCTTTATTGTTATACAGTCAATCCTAATAATGTAATGTGTAGACAGTCATATGCAATTATTCATAATGATATATCTTGTAAGCAATTATTCATAATGTTATGTGATTTGCTAATCTCATATGAGAGATGAAAGGAAAAGTACCAAGAGGCCATTCATGGGTATTATAGAGGCCTTTTTCACATGAGGTATAAGGTACCCATAGTGCAAAGGATGTGTATCACATAGAGGCCTTGTCACATGAGGTATAAGGCTACCCACAGTGCAAGGATAGTGATGTATAGGACCTTGGTTACTTGATGTAAGGCATCATAAGAGTACCAAGGAGTCTCATAGAGGCCTTGACTCTAAGGTATTAAGGATACTGCATTAAGTCTAAGGATAGAGACATTAAAGCCCCATGGTGGATAATGGTAACTCTCCTCTAATCTCCCATAGGTTGTTAACAAATGACATAGGAATAGGTAAATAGATTGCAATGTATATTGATGAAAATTATGCATCATGTGAAATGTCATGATGAGAATATGCAAGGCATATTGATGATGATCATGAAAGTAAACATGTGAAATGTTAATGATATGCAAGGCCTATGAATAGTGATCATAAGATTAACTTGTGTGTGAATGAAAGATAATGGGCATCGAGAGCAATCATAAGATTAGCAATAATAATATGCATTAAAAGTAGCTATGGATTCATAATAGTGATATGCATAGAAAATGATCATGGATGAATAATAGTGATTTGCATAGTAATGTGTATTGATAGAAATCAATGATGAACTAAGTTATGAATTGGTGATTAATCATAGAAATGATAAAGCAATGTTCTATGTGTGTATTATATATGTTGACTTTAAATGAAAATAGACTAATGTTCTTTTGTTGCAAGTTGAAATTTGTGAACAAGGAAAAAAGAATTTTGAATTGTGACAAGGGGACTTTACAATTGGTATCAGAGCAGTAATCCTTCCAACCTATGTGTACTATGTGTGCCTTACATGCATTCAAGTGTATACTTGTGATATATGTGAATTCAAGTATATTCAAAGGTTTACTTTGTGACTTATGTGTATGCTTTGTAACATATGTTAAGGTGAAAACTTTGTGTATTGCGTGTACTCACGTGTATACTTGGTGACCTTGGAATGGTGGACAGGTCCACGGTGTAGTATGGGATGCACCGAATCCCCTTTCCAATTGTTTGATAGTATACTTATATGTATTAGTACAAATTGTGTGTATTCATTACCTTATAGACTCAAGTACGCTCCTTGTAGTTATGCTTCATGTGTATACTCCATACATTACATCTATTTATATGTACCATGCTTTTATGGGTATTACTTCATGCTTTAACCTTACTTGTGTGTTTCCTGTGTGTGTATTTACGTATATTCTTGTGTGTTTTTGCATATTCTTGTGTGTATTTACACTTCTTATCTGTGTAATCTTGTGTATTTTCATGTATTGCTTCATATTTGTGTGCTCTCGGTATGTATGCTTCGAGCTCTATAGGTGTTCATACGCATGCTAATTAGACATTCATGTGTATGTTTAATGTGTATACTTCATTGAGTGCCACTGTATTCAAATGTATGCTCTATAACCTTACAATTGTATTCAAGTGTATGCTTTTTGTATGCGCTATGAACATGTATTTGCATTCGAGTGTAATTGTATTCTCCATGACTTGTACTTGGATTCAAATGTATACCCCATGATTTATACCTTGTGACTTGTATTCGTATACTCTCTGACTTTGTATTCAAGCATGATTGTGTACGTGAGTGCATACTTTATGACTTGTATTCATACTTGAATATATTTTTGAGTATTTTTATATGACTTGTATTGGTATTCAAATAATATGCTTATATGCAAGTGTATACTCTATGATTGAATTGTATTTGAGTGTATATCCTATGAATGTATACTCTATGCTTGCAGTTGTATTTGAGTGCATACTCTATGATTGTACTTGTATTTGAGTATATACTCTATGACTGTATTTATACATGAGTATATACCCCATGATTGTAGGTATGATTGTGATTGTGTTAGTATGTAAGTGTATACTCTAAATTATGATTGCATTTGTATTTAATTGTATGCTCTATGTTTGTACTTGTATACTCCATGACTTATAATTATACTTATGACTTATGTTGTACTTGTATGCTCTATGTTTGTACTTGTAATTGAGTACCTTGTACTTTTATTTGAGTATATATACTCTTGTGTAATGTATATTCTATGTCTTGCGATTGTACTTGAATGCTTTGTACTTGTATTCAAGTGTATGCATTTGATTGTATGCTTGTATTTGTATTCTATGACTTGTATTCAAGTGCATGCCTTGTATTTGTGTAATTGTATTCAAATGTATACTCTATGATTCACATTTGTATACTCCATGACTTGTATGACATGTATTTGTATAATTGGTATACACAATGAGTCGCATTTGTATTCAAGTGTATGTTCTATGATTTGCATCAAACTGCGTGCTCTACGAATTGTAATTGTATTCAAATGTATGCGCTATGACTTGAGTATATACTCTATGATTGTGTTGTAATTTTGAGTGTATATTCTATGTTTTGTGTTTGTATTTGAGATTGCATACTCCATGCCTTGTAAATTTGAGTATGTCTTCTATGATTTGTGATTGTATACTCTATGACTTTGTGTTTGTATACTTATGACCATGTATGTTCAAGTGTGCACTCCATGACTTACACACACTTCATGACTTGTATCTATATGTATACTTCCTTTGTGCGTATACTTTTGTATTATGTGTATATTCCATACTCCATGTATTAAGCATATGAGCTTGTGTGTGTTTCATGTATTACGTGTATTTATGCTTTGTGTTTTACGTGTATACTTTATGTATCATGTACATGATTCATACCTTGCGTGTATACTCCATGTTCAACGTATAACATACACTTTAAGTATTACATACAACTATGTGTGTACTTCAAGTCTAATGTTTCTTTATATAAGGCCAAATCTCTAGAGCATTATTGGCCAAGTGCTTCTTGGGTTAAGAAGCACTAACAAATTAACTTATGTATTAACGAAGAGTGTAACTAATGAAGTAAAAAGTGTGTTTCCATCAAATTGAGATCAATTTAGTATCTTGAGGGTTTTAGGAGTATTCTAATTTCTTGAGGACAAGTAATTTTGAGTGAGGAGGGTTGTCATGTCCCCGTATTAAGGAATTGTTTAAATTAAAGATTTAAACGTCATGGTAAAAGACGATGAAGTTGCTTTTGTGAAATGAGAGATAATTACATATGTATTAATATTTAATACATAAAAATAATATTATTAATATATAATATTTAATAAATAATATTATTGTATTAAATATTATTATTATAAATATTATGAGCAATGATGGGGGTCATATAGAAATGGTAGTAATCAGCATTAGAAGGCAACATAAATATATTAGAGGTAGTCGACTAAGAGAGGCCAAGAATAAGCATTAGAGGGGAGTGAATATGGATCAAAAGTGGTCGACTACATCAGCATATGATGATCTCCCGACTCCATCAAGTGCTTAATAATAAAAGAGATCACCGAATGTATACATATGATGTGGAACAATCAAGCATTATTATGAAGATCGACTAGTAATGGTGAACGATTTATATAACATAGACGGAGCAGTTAACATCTAATGATTCACAATGAGACAAAATCTCATAATTTATGAAGAAGAGGACAATGATTTGGTCATACATTTTATAAGTGATCATTTCATACAAGGATCAGTTTTAGACATGCATGCTTATCATTCGAGTTTCTGAAAATACAATCAAACCAGTGATGAGGATTTATAAAGCCAAATAAATAAGAAGAAGACCATTTAATGTTTAAGAGATAGCTGACTTCATGAATGGAAGAAACATATATAAATATGATCTAATCATAGTTATGGAGAGCAGCGATAGAGGTAAATAGTTCCAATGTTAAATCAAAAGGCAGTGTTTAAAAAGGAGATGATATAATTGTTAGGATATAAACTTCTATTTAAAAAGAGACAACTATGATTAAGAGCTGTGATTAGATATTGAAGCAAGTTGATCCCACTAGAAAAATTATATTAATAAAGAGGCAACGATTTTATTAATAAAGAGATATGATTTGTTTGTGAAAGGTTATGAATATCAAGAGGCATAGCTATTACCAAAGACACATCCCTTAAAAGGTATAAATAGAAGATCTATTGTGTCATTTTGGGGGGATCATGCTGGAGCATCAATCAGATAAACAAGGAAAAATACACTAGAATATTTGAAAGGTACAGGTGTTAGCAACAACAAGTAATTATCATCCTCCAAAAGTATCGATCCAAGAAAGTGACATTATCATTAATTCATACAAGAATATCTTTCAAGGCTATAGTCCAGTTTACAATAGAAAGTAAGTATCTTCATATTATTATTATTCTCTTTGTCTGATCGGCTGTCATACTAGCACAGGTATGAAGAAAATTATATTTCTGTACCATTATGATAGCCTTTATTGTTATACAGTCAATCCTAATAATGTAATGTGTAGACAGTCATATGCAATTATTCATAATGATATATCTTGTAAGCAATTATTCATAATGTTATGTGATTTGCTAATCTCATATGAGAGATGAAAGGAAAAGTACCAAGAGGCCATTCATGGGTATTATAGAGGCCTTTGTCACATGAGGTATAAGGTACCCATAGTGCAAAGAATGTGTATCACATAGAGGCCTTGTCACATGAGGTATAAGGTACCCATAGTGCAAGGATAGTGATGTATAGGCCTTGGTTACTTGATGTAAGGCATCATAAGAGTACCAAGGAGTCTCATAGAGGCCTTGACTCTAATGTATTAGGGATACTGTATTGAGTCTAAGGATAGAGATGTTAGAGCCCCACGATGGATAACGGTAACTCTCCTTTAATCTCCCATAGGTTGTTAACAAATGACATAGGAATGGATAAATAGATTGCAATTTATATTGATGAAAATTATAGATCATGTGAAATGTCATGATGAGAATATGCAAGGCATATTGATGATGATCATGAAAGTAACATGTGAAATGGTAATGATATGCAAGGCCTATGAATAGTGATCATAAGATTAACTTGTGAAATGTGAATGAAAGATAATGGGCATTGAAAGCAATCATACGATTAGTGATAATAATATGCATTGAAAGTAGCTATGGATTCATAATAGTGGTATGCATAGAAAATGATCATGGATGATTAATAGTGATTTGCATAGTAATGTGTATTGATAGAAATCAATGATGAACTAAGTTATGAATTGGTGATTAATCATAGAAATGATAAAGCAATGTTCTATGTGTGTATTATATATGTTGACTTTAAATGAAAATAGACTAATGTTCTTTTGTTGCAAGTTGAAATTTGTGAACAAGGAAAAAATAATTTTGAATTGTGACAAGGGGACATTACAACATACCCATTAGGTAGGCTATTTTGCATATGGTGGTCATATCCTTTAGGTCCAATCACCTCCAAACTTCACAAATAGATATAGAGAATAATTCTAAGCATCTTTCATAAAGACCACTTCTCTACATAGGTGCAACTAATACCACTTTTTCATTGTTTTCCACATTTAATACTTGTTCTTTTCCATTTTCCAAGTCCTACATGTGTCCAAGTTGTATTGTTTGTCAAGTTTTTAGTCTAATTGTTAGTCCTAGCTCTCGTGGTTATTAAAATGTTAGTATAGTTAGATTTATCCTTAGGTAACATTAATTTACACATTGTTGCATAAACAACCACACTAAAAAAAAACCTTACCTAATTAAGGTTAACCTTTAAGGTTCTTTCATTTGGTGAGCCTAACAGATCCAACTAGTTCAATCTTTTTATAGTCCATGCTTAGCCTTCCAAGAGAGTTCGTGCCATGTTAACTTTGTATTATGTCCTCACTTTCCTCTTGCTAGTTGTAGTACTCTTTTTTTCTAATCCTATCCCTATATCATACTATTATTGTTGACTTTTCTTTCCATCTTCATCATCATAGTCCTAGTTATCCTATTTTGAGCCTACCATTTATCCTTAGCCATGTCTTGTACTTCTTCTAGTCATGTGAATTTTAATGACCTCCAAATTTTCCATAAATTCTTCTCCACCAAACCCTAGACCGTCACTCAAATCCTTACTTTCCTAAGAAAAGCCCTTCCCCAAACATCATTTGATCATGTGGCTCCTTCCATCACTAGACATGTGCCCCTACTTTTCATTATTCATCTAATACAATCCCAATGTCATAGCTCACATTCCCACACCTACATTCATAGACTCCATTCCCCCTATCAACACCATCATTGATAATCATTTTAAGGAGACTCCATTGAATAATCATTAAACCATGGATTATCCCATATCCCCATCTTACATTTTCCTCACCTTTGAACCCTTAGAAGATGACATTTAGCTATCCCCACCATTACCAATCACACTTTCTAGCAATCCCACATAAGACACCTTACCCATCACTTCACCTAGGTCATCACCAATTAAATCACCTCATTACTCCATTCAACCATACCCATACCACCCCTTTCTCACTCCACAACTTGTATTAACGCATGATTCACCCCATGACATGCTACAATTACCACAATGCCAATTCACTCTACCATCATTCTTCATATTATCTTATGAATCACCATCCTTTCTTCCCATTCCTTGAGACATCATACCATGACACACACCAATGAAAAGAACTAAAAAAAACCATTTTTATAGTTCTAGGAAATGGATATCCATTTCTGGAAAATAGATATCCGTTTTCCAGAAATGGATATCTATTTCCTGGAACTATAAAAATGGTTTTTTTAACCACAAAATGGATATTTTTAACATGATTATGAAAGTCAAAGTTGGCCAATTCATGAATTTGGCTAAGTAACGATGCGATTTTTTTTCCATTGCCACTGTTTGGTCCACGATGATCCTGCACATACCCAGCAATTGATAAACTTGTACTACATTTATAAAACTTATTGTAGTGAGCAGATACTTAGGGAGTAGTAGCTTCCTTGGGTGATAGCCCTAAATCAATGGTGTAATACAGGGAGTAGTAGCTTCCTTGGGTTGAAGCCCTAAAACAAAGTTGTAACATTTTTGCAGTGAGCATATTATATTGCGAGCTAACACTCATCGTGGTTTTTCCCCGTCTTAGGGTTTTCCACATAAAAATATTGGTGTCATGTGTTGATTCTTGTGTTGCATGATTTCCTTTCTATTCTATATGTTATTCAGTTTTATTTGTTGATTGTTGATGCTTAGAATTACACTATTTCCAACACCAACATGGGAAGTTTCAGGAATGTGGGACTTGCGACCTGAAACAACCTCCAGATTTTAAAGAAGCTGGCTCTTCCTTATCTCGAATGTATTTTGGGAAAAGGGGTAGAAATAAAACAGAATCACAAATGCAATGAAAGAAAATTTACCTATGGTGATGCGCCTGAGTATGATTCATGCCTTAATACTAAGCACAGTGAAGCTATTTTTAGGATTTAGTTACATTAAAGAGCAAACAATGCATGATCAATGTAAAAGATGAAAACAAATAGAATCAAAGGCTCACAACTTAGAAGACTTTGCAATAACACAGAAAATATCAGCAAGGCATAGAACTCAGTCTTCTTATTAATTTTCCAGTCACATAAAAGGCACTGATATATGCACAGTTATACAAACTTTCTGAATGAAGAAAACAAAACAAAGGCAAATGATATTACTGGCCACAGCAAAAGGTCTTCAAACTTCTCTTAAATCTCTGATAACAATCTGTATGCAAAAAATTCTCTATCCCCATTGAATCTGCGATCTGAACCCATATTTATAGCATAGGACTGAATCGAGATTGCTTGCACGATCAAATCCCAATGGTCTAACCGAACTGGAACTTAACTGGAAGTGTTTGATAGAAGATATCTTTTGGATTTGAAACGCTTAGCCTTTCTGCAAGTTCATTGGCTGAAACAGATACACGTGGCACTCCTCACTGTGAAATAGGCAAGGACACTTGGCAGCATCCGCTAGTCTTTGCGACTATAAACCCTAAGGCAAACGGCATAGCTTGCACACTTTACTTGAAACTCCTTCATCTTTCTGGGACAAACAAGAACTTAGCACATGGCAGCCTCTGCTGTAATTAAAAAACGTAACCCTTGAGACAGATGGCACCTTCCGCGTGCCTTACTTAAAAACTATCTCATTATTCAGGAGGCACCGAAAAATGACACTTGGCAGTGTCCACGGCACTTGCAGGAGACACATGGCGGCTTCCGCTACATTATACTCTTTACTGTGTCTTTATATTGGGAGTGGTCCACCTTTGACATCTGTCACAGCCCGCTGCCTTAAAACTTTTATCACTTACCAAAAATGGGACCCACAACACTTCTTGCCCGAGCAGCCCCAAAAAGGAACAGGGATAGGTGGCGCTTTCCACTGCTATTACCAAGTGATACGTGGCGGCTTCCGCTCAACTTAAAGAGACTTTAGATACCTTCAGAGAGTCCTGCAGACGATGACACATGGCGGTCTCCGCTTTAACTTTAGCTACTTCACCGGGGCCCACCAACAGTCTTTACTCAACAATGAAACAAAAAAGGAAGATACTATGGATGATGACACTTGGCGTGCTCCGCAAATATTACAAGGGACACGCGGCACTCTCCGCTGGTCTTAGATGAAACATATAGAAACCTTCTGCGGCTGCCACTTGGCGCCTTCCGCACAGGGAGAAACTTATAAACAGGGACCCACCATAGTTTTTGAAACATAAAAAGGGGCTCAAACTTAACGTGGAAGATGACACTTGGCATGTTCCGCGTAAATGCAAAAAGACACTTGGCTTCTCCCGCAGTAGTTTGAGAATTCTCAGAATGTGTCTCAGCTGACGACACATGGCATGTTTCGCTTAACTTTGAAACTTAGGAAAAACCCTTACTATCAATCTTCGCGGCCAAAATTGAAACCCTTACTGTCAAAACCTCAAAACTGAAACCCGCACAGCCGCGTTGATACACTGCAACGAAAACGAAATGTAGAGTAATTTACTCTACAATTCTTGGCGACCCCGAGGACTTTTGAGCCTGCTCAAAAAGAATCCAAAGAATATAAAATGCGGAAAAAATCACAAATTCTATAAGGCCGTCTGATAAACAGACCATTCAGCATCAGATAGTCCCTATTTATTTTGCAAATCCTGGAAGGCTAAATCAAGGTTGATGATGTCCTTGTGTGAAAAACTTTGCAAAACATGAACTGCAGCCTTCAATTGGAAATCAAGCTGGTCCATGGGGATCAAGACAGCTTCCACTTCTGGCACTGATGAAGCATCTGTTAAACCCTGGAAAACTGACTGATCATTTTGTCTGGCTAATAAGAAAGGCTTAATCTCATCAACCATTAACACAGTGTTGCTATTAGGAAAAGGGGAGGGAAGACCCAATTGCACCAGATCTTCAATATGCTTCTTCATGTCTTTTACTCCCTCTTTTACCACATCTAGGAGCTCTTTGCAATTAATTGTTGCGGAGTTGCAACTGAGAACTTCGTTCACCCTTTTTGCTGCAATCATTCTGTCACTAACCCCTGCTGCTGATAATGTTTCATCAATTGTGTCATATAGCTTTTTCAGTAGCATTTGAGAATCAGACACTCTCAAAGAAACAGTGGACAGAGTGGCCTGAACTAAAGTTTCCACCTTTTCACACAATTTCTGTGCATTTGGCAGGAAAGTTAGAGAGGGTCTAAGCTGAGTAATCTCCTCAGAGATTCTTTTTCATACTGATACGTATAGCTCCTTGACCAGGTTCAACACTCCTGCATTCCTTGGCCTATTAGCCAACTCAAGTGTCAACTGTTTTGATGTTTGTTGCTCAGCTTGAAGTTGGGCCTGTATGGTAGCGGTATTGTTTTGCTCATTCAACAGCTTCTGCTGGAATTGAGTGACCTGTTGCAGGTTTTCCTAACATTTTTTCTGTAGTGTTGCCTTTTCCTTCCTTAGGGCTGTCACTGCAGATTTCTCTTGTGTTAGCTCTTCTTTCAAAGAAGCATTTAAGGCTTGAATAGCCTGGTGAATCTGACAAGAAACAGTATCTTGCAACTGTTTGCTAAGACTCTCTATTTCATCATTCTTTGTTTTGATTTCTGTAGCCAGATTGCTACCATTTGCTTTCTCTTGAGCCAGATCAGCCTCCATCTTCTGCAACTTCTTTGATACTTTCAAATAATCAGTACCTACAGTAGAAGTGGTTTCATCCAGTAGCTCAACCCTGTCTTGTGGCCTAAAAAGTGACATATGCATAGCCACTGCACTCATGGTATAATCTTGAGGCCGCATCTGCTCGTTTGGCCTGACTACATTAGGTGACAAATGAGTCACAGTTAGCTGCTGCTGGATTGGGTCAAATAGTGACCTCATGTGTGGTGTAGCTAGAGCTTTATTATCTTTTTTCCTCTTTTTATCCATCCGGGCTTCCCTAGCCTTCTTAGCAGTGTCTGCTAGAGCTTGGAAGGTAGAGGGAGAGGCAATATACCCGCCCGCAAAAGGATAACCCTGTGGCAAGCCATAGGGAATAGCCAAATGTTGGCTAGGGGGAATCTGGGGAGGTATTCTCTTTGGGATAGAGGGGGAAAAGGGAGGCAATGATGTGGCCTATGATGACATGGCCTGAGTAGTAATAGGTGGGGCAAATTGAGAAATTGGCACAACAGAGGTGGCAGGGGATAATATTTGGCCAGTTGGGATTGACACCCCTATAGAAGAAGAAAAAGACTGAGAAGAAGGAGAAATAACACGTACCTGAGGAGCAACAGATGTACTCAGTGGTTGATGTTGTGAGGGCTCTACCTTCTCATCTGAATCAGGCTGAAGTTTGAGCTTCTTATGTTTCCTTGGCCTTTCTTCTTCTTATTGTGCTTCCTTCTCTTCAACGCTTACCACTGCTGCTAGTGGTGATTGCACAAAACTGGGAACCCCAAAGGCTGACACTGATGGAGAAGCTCTGGGTGGTGAGGATACCACATTCTTTTGTTTTTCAACGGCACTGAGAGATTGGGGCTAGATAGCTATAGCGACTGTAGATGAGGTTTGTCCTGGGGCCTGCACTGTATGAGTGGATTCTGCTTCCCCCTCTGACTCTCCACCCTGTGTCTATAGTTTGCTTGTATCAAGGCTAGAGACAGGAGACGGATGCCATTCATCCCAGATTGCCTCCCATTTCTCATCTGAGTTTACATTACCAAAAGAGTGAGTTGTCTCAAAAATATCCTACCTATACTTCCAATAGGCTTCTATTTTCTCAGGTTTCCATTCTTTGTTCTTCAATGCCCTTTTTAAACCAGAATTCATTTTTATTTTAGGGTCAAAAACCTTTTCCTTAACATAAAAGGTCTCCCATGGCCTGGCCCCCTAAAAGGGCAAATTTGTCAATTCTACATACAAATCAGGAATATCTTCCTTAGGGTTTCTTCTGTCTTCCCAAAAGGGATGGCCCTCATGCACAATTTTAGTGCCGACATTGTTATTTTTGACCCATAAGGTTATGAAACTACTTGGGTCATATCTCCATTTATCTTCAATCAGAAAGAAACCCAGGATAGCTAGCTTCCTCAGCAACAAGTGCTCAGCATCTCTGACCTCTAGGGCCATGTTTTTCTTTACCCATGGAATATCATACATTTTCTTTTTCTTCTTCCCAGTGCCATAGTCATTATCAACCACAGACACTTGCCGGGTGACTTCTAAGAATGCTAACCTAGGAGTCAAAATCTTGGGTAGCAACACTGGTTCTCCATTAAAACCATGGACCCTAATGATGGTATGATGAGATCCAAAAAAATAGTCACAGGGAATAGTGCAATTTGTCATGAGGCCTCTGACACTTGGAGTTAATCTATTTTCAACAGGCTCTGGACTTAGGTGACAAAAGGTAGGGGCAACAAAAAGTTCCCAAAATTCATATGGGTCAGACATTTCGGATAAGATATGTGTCCATGCGGACACAGGAATGGTCCTATTATGACCGAAACTTGGGTCATACATATTCAGATGCATATATTGTGAAAAGATGCAAGAGTTTTGATATAATATGAGGTGAAACAGATAAGAAGAATACCTAAAAACCCCTTTAGTTTTGAAGTGGGTGAGTTGGTCAACCATTGAATAGGTAATCTACTCTGAGAAGTCCAGCCGATACTCCTGAGACTTGTCTATAGTTTTTAATCTGAAGAGAATGGCCATTTGCCAATCATAGACAGTTATGTCCTCCTTCATTCCAAAAATGAATGCCATCATGGATAGTGCCTCTTGACTGGCCTGTACAAATTGTGCCCTTCCTGTTGGTAGCACTGGCACAATGGTATCATCATCCCCTAATTGCAATTCTGATCTGAGAAACCTCAATTGATTATTAACGTTTGCCCACGTTTTTTGCATTTTGGCAATGGTGGGAAATGTGGCTGTTTTGTCATGATATAGGGCCAACATGTCCCTAATGGCCTTCGGTGTAATTTGCACCATGAATTGACCCTGTTGTATGGTATTCGAGGGCGCATGAAACAATTCTGTGTACATTTCAACTAAGTCGGGGCATGGATGTACACCTGGGACAATGAATTGTGCCAATTGAGAAGTCCATATACTCATCCCGAATGTTTTGGATTGTCTAGCCTTGGCCTTCTAGATACATCTTTGGTGTGCCCCTTCTCGCAGAGCTTTGCTAGATTTTCAAAGGGTTGGGTCTGCGATTCCGTCTGCAAAATCCTTCACCTTTGCTGGGTCGATTGCATAACCAACTTCAGGGACTCTAGTCCTTGGATAGGTCCTTAAGGGTTGTGCAGGGGCTAAAGCATATGATTTGCTGGTGAGAAGCTTATCAATGGAGTCGTAAATCCCAAACCCCTATTCTGAAGATTGTGCCTCCTCCATTTCTGTGTCTATACTGGAAACTAGTGGGCTTATGTAACAAGTATGGAAGCTTTGCAACAGGGAAGACACGTTTATGAAGCAGGTTTTGCTATGAATTGAAATTACAGGTAACGGGGATTTTCTTAGCAGAAGTAGAAACAAATGAGACACAGTTAAGCCTTAACTCTTGTTATTAGAGTATTTGATGACACATCAAGTCTCATAAATGGCATTAAAACCAGAAAACCGTTACTAAATCTTATGAAATCTGCGTGGGACAGCATGTCAGACATGTTATAAAAGTGGCTGCGTAAAGGTACCTTGGGGAATTTTGGGGATTTGATAGAGACTTAGTGAATGCGAGAGTTTCAAAAATTTGAAAAGACTTTGAGCTGCGGCCACGTGTTCATAGAACACTTATTAAAAGAAAAAGCGAGAAAACGAAGCGGGAAAACAGAGCAACAAGGAAAGGGAAACTATCTAACTATAATACACAGGAAAGACTATCTAATTGAAATGTTTCAGATAGATCCCATTCACAGGAATCTCTTCAGGATTACCTTCCATTGTTTCAAGCTCAAATGAATTTTGCTGTTTACAGGAATGAATTTTGTAGGGGCCAGTCCATAGTGATTCAAATTTGCTGTGTCGACCCGGCTTAGCAGATCTCTCGTCCCACTTCAAAATAATTGATCCTACTTCAAAATGGGGATTTGAAGTCTTCTTATCGAAGCAGTCTTTGATTATTTTCTGATGTTTCATTAATGATTCATGTGTTGTATCCCTCTTTTCTTGAACTTCGAGGAGCTCAGCAAGTCTGACCTGCATGGGACCATTTTCCTCAATCTCAATCTGTTTTAATAACTGGAGAGCAGGAATCTCCAAGCTCAGGGGCATTACAATAGGCTTACCATAGACCAATTTGTATGGGGACATCTTTGCCACTTGTTTAGGCATAATTCTATCAGCCCACAGTGCTATATTAAGCACTTTATGCCACTCTTTGTGATGATCAGCCCCTATTCTCTTAATAAGTCTAATCAGATTCTTGTTAGTTGATTCTGCCAAACCGTTACCCTGAGGATAATAATTTGAGGAAGTTTTCAGATAGATTCCATACTTTAGTGCAAAGTTAGATATTTTTGCCACTAAAAATGCCTTAGCATTATCTAAAATTATGGTACGAGGAGGCCCAAAGCAAGTAGTGATACCCTCCAGAAAGTCTAGGATCACCTTTTCTGTTGCTTCCTTTAGTGGTATTACTTCGCTCCATCTGGTAAAGTAATCTGTGGCAGTTAGAATCCATTTGTGACCCATACTTAACACTGGATTAATTATTCCAATGAAGTCAAGACCCCATTGAGCAAAAGGTTCATCAACAATTATAGGACTAAGGGGCATTGTTGCATTCCTTCTCTTCCCCACATAATACTGACAAGATTGGCACTCTTTGACTAGTTGATAACAGTCTGTAAATAAAGTGGGCCAAAAATAACCTGCCTGACTTATCTTTATAGCTGTGGTTCTTGCAGAAAAATGTCCACCTGAGATTCCATGGTGCATTTCATGTAGTATTTTCTGAGCCTAATCTTTCTCTATGCATCTTAAAAGTATGCCATCAGTATTTCTTCTGAAAAGAACTTGGTCAATTAAAACAAAATGGACCCCTTGCTGCCTATAGTATCTCCTCTTGTCCTGAGAGAGCTCTTTTGGAAAAATCCCATGTTTCATAAAATGGATTCTGTTTGTGACCCAAGAGTTTTGATCAATTTCTTGTATCCTCAATACATTTTCTTTTTTTGTTTCTTCAATTATCATCTTTTCCATATCTTGAGCCATGTATTGGCACAACCCCCTACCTCTTACCAGCTTAGGGGGTCTAACCTCTACATCATACTCAAGGATCTTTGTTATCCAGTTTGCTCTTTTTTTAGTAATTTCACCTTCCATAATGTATTCTCTGACACTGGGATGAGCCACAAGTATTAGAATCTTATTTCCTGTCACCATATGCCTAAATTTCTTGAGGGCTTTTACCATAGCATATGCCTGTTTCTCCACAAAGTTGTATCTGGCTTTATACTCCCTAAGAGTCCTTGAGAAAAAGGCTATTGGGTGTTCTCCCTCTTGTTGATCATCTTTTTGTGTTAGGACAGCAACAACACTGAACTCTCCTCCATAGACATACATTATAAAAGACTTAGAGAAGTCTGGGTTCCTAAGTACTGGGGCTGTTGAAATTGCCTTCTTAACCTCCTCAAAAGCTTGTCTTCCTTCTGTAGTCCACTTGAACACCGAGTCTTTCTTCAACAAGAGTGTCACTGATCTTATTAGGCCTGCAAAGTCTGATATGAACTGACTGACAAAATTAATCTTTCCCAAAAAGGACTAAACTACCTTCTTATTTACTGGCAGGGACAACTTCATTATGGAGTGACTCTTTCTGGATCAATAGAGACTCCATCTTTTGACACTATATGTCCCAGTAGTTTGCCTTGAGGTACTACAAAGATGCACTTCTTGGGATTCAAGGATATTCCAAACTCTTGACACTTCTTAAAAATAGATTCCAGATGATCAAAATGATCAACAATATTCTTTGAAAAAATAGTGAGATCATCAAGATAAATTAGAATGATTTTATTTATAAGTTCTCCAAATGCAACATCCATTGCTCTTTGAAAAGTTGCTCCAGCATTTGACAAGCCAAATGGCATCTTGGCATATGCAAACGTTCCTCATTTGGTAGTAAATGCAGTCTTGTGTTGGTCTTCATCAGCCAACCAAATCTAATTGTATCCAGAGAAACCATCTAGCAAGGAAAATCTCTCTGATCCAGCCACAGTCTATAAAATTTGTTCCATAGAGGGCAGGGGATAGTGATCTTTCAGAGATGCTCTATTTAGGTCTCTGAAATCCACACAGAGCCTTATGTCCCCATTCTTTTTTTTGACTGGTACTAGATTGGATACCCAAGTTGAGTGTTTGATTGGGAAAATTATTTTAGATTCTAAGAGTTTCTGCAACTCATCCACCATTAGAGGTTCAATCCTTGGATTCACTAGCCTCTGCTTCTGTCTGACTGGCTTAGACCCTTCAGTTAGTTCACGGTGTGCTGAATGATGTCTCTGTTATAGCCATGAAGGTCTTCATAGGTCCAGGATATTACTCTGTCATATCTTTCACACAAGTCAATTAGTCTTTCCCTTTCCTGTTGGGTTGTGGAATTTCCAATCTTTAGTTTTCTCCCTTCACTCACTTGTATCTCAGCATAATCTACTTTATTTGCTTGAAACCTCTTCTTCTCTAGGCTTACATCTTCTAGATCAAATAGGTTTTCTAGAGTAATGAAGCCCTTGGAAAGCTTATTGGTCTTTAATTAAATAATTTAGTCTCCATATGCTTCTTCAATTTTGGGTTGCAATTGATCAGCAAACTCCCCTAACTGTTGCAAAAATGCAAGTACCTAAAAATCATTTTCAAAGACTTGCCAATTTTCATCATTGTCTGGGATAGTTGGCCTTACTATAACTTTGACTGACTCATTGTTGACTAATAGGTCAGTTGCTGGGTCAAACTGTGAGCCAATCTGTGCCATCCTATCTACTTCAGAATTTTGGGTTCTAGGAACTACTTCAATATTGAAAGCTTCAAAATCATCTATTAAGTCCCAAATTCTGTGTCTATAGGATCTCATCCTTACATTTTTGGCTATTGCCTTTTCTCTGATTTGTTTCACCACTAGTTCTAAATCTCCTTTTACTATCAGATTCTTTACTCTTTTTTTCTTGGCTAACATGAGCCCATGTACCAAGGATTCATATTCAGCATCATTATTAGTACAGGCAAATTGGAAATAGATAGCTCTTAAAATTTTCTCACCATTTGGAGCAACAAGACAAATTCCTGCTCCAGCACCATTTTTACTTCTAGCCCCATCAAAATTCAGGGTCCAGATTTTTGAGTCCTTTTCAGATTGTTGAGTCTTTGGTGTTTCTTCCCTTAAAACATTTGGGATTTCATGGTCTTTATCAAATAGGACATAAGTGCCTAGACTAGTAGAGTCATAATTTCCATATGGGTCACTTTGCATCATAGTTAACAACTGGTTATTTTCCTCCTCTTGGTCATATTCAGTCTAGTCACCTAACTCTTCAACAAAGACCTTTTCTTCTTTATTCAGCATAGCATGAGCTGCCTCTAATTTTGGGGTTGGTTCATTTGTGATGTGATCCTTGGATAATGACTCAGATAGTATTTTCATTTTTGTACCATATTTGGTTCTTAGGATGAGGTGAGACCAATCAAGTGACATATAACCTCCTATCTTGGCTATGAAATCTCTGGATAAACATAGGCCAAATATAGGGGGTATATCTATGACTACCACATCCTGATTGACAATTATATTAGGGCAAGTATACAATTGCAATGGGAGTTGTTTAATTTTCCCTATTGTTTGCACCGATTTCCCATCCAGCTGCATAACTCCTCTAGTAAGTGGCTCATACTTTATCTTTAAAGCATCTGCTATTAGTTTAGGCATTACTATAGTACTGGCCCCTAAGTCTATCATTGCATTATGTAACAGTTTCTTTCCAATTATCAAGGTCAAATAGAAGGGCTCTGGTTTGGATGTGCTTACCTCTAGTGCATTGTTCAAAAGGGTTGTTGTCTGCAGAGGAACAGTATCTTTGAGCTTCTCTTTATCAGCAGGTCCTCCTTTGGTACTAGTATGTTTAGGCACTGCCTGGCCCTGTAGAGCTTCTTGCAACAGTGTCTTTTGCTCAGGAATAGCTAACATATCCCATATTGACACGTGGGCTGGGGTCCTCTTTAGCTGATCCACCACATTCACAGGTCCTAGTGTTTGGGTTCTTAGATAATAAGGGTACATTACTTTTTCTTGAACTTGTCTAGAAACTACTTGGTTCTGCACTGGTTGAGGTATTTCTTGTCTAGCAGCTGTGTTTTGATGGTCTTGAAATGGAGGAATCCCCATAATTTCCTTATTTGTGACTTCAGGTTGTTCCATCATCCTTCTCTTGGCTCTAGTGTAGTAATCTGATTGTACCAATGGCTTCTTGGAAGTAGAAGCTTCATTCAAGAATACTGACTCTTCATCTTCAATCCATGAAAACAAAGCATGCCCAGGGGCTATTTCTTCTTCTTGTTGTAAGGACATCCCTTGCATCTGAGCCACCAGGACTGAATTTTGCATACCAGGAGATTGATAGGGTTGAGTGTCAAAATTATTTGCAAATTGTCCATCCACTCTTCTTTTCTCTGCTATCTTTTGCTGTAGATTGCCCCTGGGACAATCTCTGGGCATATGAGCATTATTAAAAGGGAAACACTAGGCATTGGTGCCATCTACATAATTATTCTGCCCTGGGACAATCTCTCTGTTTGGATTAGGAGGAATAGTCTGCAAGGGTGTAGGAACTGTAACTAATTGGTTTGATGGCTGAGGGTTAGTTTGCCTTTGAGGACCCTGATACTGATTTGGCTGTGGTGGAGGCCTATTTCCTTGGTAGCCTTGATATTGGGGTCTAGGATAAGGATTCTGTTGTCTTTTTAGGTTAATTATCTCATTAGAAAATCTCCTTAAGATGTTCTTGACATCATCCATCTCAGATGACTGGACAGGGACAGCTACTTTAGCAAGTTGTTGAGGAAATGTATACATAGACACAGGTGCGGCTATGGGATTAGGGGCTTCTTGAGGCAAAGGTAAGGTAATCTCTGGAAACATGGGCATGGGAGGCCTTGGGGGCAACTTTCCAGCATCTATTAAGTTATTTTTAGTTCTGACTGCATAGTCATAGGCTTCTGGCAGAGTCTGAACTCCAAGTGACTGAATCATTACTGATATATCTGAATTTAGGGCTTTAAGATAAAATACTATAACCATACCTGGTAATGGTCTTGCTGTAGCAGGAATTCTTTCCCAAGTCTTTTGAAATCTTGAATTGAAATCAGTCATTGCTTCTTGTGGTGCCCTTTTGATAGTAATCAATTGTTGCAACAAAGAAGATTTATCACCCTTCTCTTTAAATCTTGCAAAAAAAGCATCTCCAAGTTGATCCCATGTAGATATTGTATTTGGGGTCAAAGATCTGTACCAGTCTAGAGCCTTCCCCTTAAAAGAAGCTGCTAACAATCTTATAGCCACATTCTGCTGTGTGATCACATGTATTGCACAGACATCAGACACATCCTGTAGATGTTCTTCAGGTGTTTTGAAATCTTCCCCACTAAATTTGGGCAGAGCTTTCAGGGCATTTGCTGGAATAGGATCCCAAGTGGCTGGTGGTACTGGAAGAATCAGAGCACTGCCAATGTTCCAATTCACATAATTTCTTGGGGCTATAGGTGCTCCCATGTTTGCTCTTGGTGTTGCTGTAAACTGATTGACCCTTCTTCTTGGATTAGTTATCAATGGTGGTAAAAGAATACCTGGGTTCACAGCACATTGAGCTCTTGTTACAGGTCCACAACTCTGACTCCTTGTAGCTCTCTGGTTCATACAGTCTTGAAAGAAACTTCAAGAATGGTCCCACCGGGTGTGCCAAAAACTGTTGATGCTTAGAATTGCACTGTTTCCAACACCAACATGGGAAGTTTCAGGAATGTGGGACTTGCGACTTGAAACAACCTCCAGATTTTAAAGAAGCTGGCTCTTCCTTATCTCGAATGTATTTTGGGAAAAGGGGGTAGAAATAAAACAGAATCACAAATGCAATGAAAGAAAATTTAACTATGGCAATGCGCCTGAGTATGATTCATGCCTTAATACTAAGCACAATGAAGCTATTTTTAGGATTCAGTTACATTAAAGAGCAAACAATGCATGATCAATGTAAAAGATGAAAACAAATAGAATCAAAGGCTCACAACTTAGAAGACTTTGCAATAACACAGAAAATATCAGTAAAGGCACAGAACTCAGTCTTCTTATTAATTTTTCAGTCACATAAAAGGCACTGATATATGCACAGTTATACAAACTTTCTGAATCAAGAAAATAGAACAAAGGCAAATGATATTACTGGCCACAGCAAAAGGTCTTCAAACTTCTATTAAATCTTTGATAACAAACTGTATGCAGAAAATTCTTTATCCCCTTTGAATCTGCGATCTGAACTCATATTTATAGCATAGGACTAACTCGAGATTGCTCGCACAATCAAATCCCAACGGTCTAACTGAACTGGAACTTAACGGGAAGTGTCTGGCAGAAGATATCTTTCAGATTTGAAACGGTTAGCCTTTCTACAAGTTCATTGGCTGAAACAGATACACGTGGCACTCCTCACTGTGAAACAGGCGAGGACACTTGGCAGCATCCGCTAGTCTTTGCGACTATAAACCCTAAGGCAAATGGCATAGCTCGCACACTTTACTTGAAACTCCTTCATCTTTCTGGGAAAAACAAGAACTTAGCACGTGGCAGCCTCCGCTGTAATTAAAAAACGTAAACCTTGAGACAGATGGCACCTTCTGCATGCCTTACTTAAAAACTGTCTCATTATTCAGGAGGCACTGAAAAATGACACTGGGCAACGTCCGCGGCACTTACAGGAGACACACGGTGGCTTCCGCTACATTATACTCTTTACTGTGTCTTTATATTGGGAGTGCTCCACCTTTGACATCTGTCACAGTCCGCTGCCTTGAAACTTTTATCACTTACCGAAAATGGGACCCACAACACTTCTTGCCCAAGCAGCCCCAAAAAGGAACAGGGACAGGTGGCACTTTCCGCTGCTATTACCAAGTGATACATGGTGGCTTCCACTCAACTTAAAGAGACTTTAGATACCTTCAGAGAGTCCTGCAGATGATGACACATGGCGGTCTCTGCTTTAACTTTAGCTACTTCACCGGGGCCCACCAATAGTCTTTACTCAGCAATGAAACAAAAAAGGAAGATACTGCGGATGATGACACTTGGCGCGCTCTACAGATATTACAAGGGACATGCGGCACTCTCTGTTGGTCTTAGATGAAACATATAGAAACCTTCCGCAACTGCCACTTGGCGCCTTCCGCGTAGGGAGAAACTTATAAACAGGGACCCACCACAGTTTTTGAAACATAAAAAGGGGCTTGAAACTTAACGCGGAAGATGACACTTGGCATGTTCCGCGTAAATGCAAAAAGACACTTGGCTTCTCCCGCAGTAGTTTGAGAATTCTCAGAATGTGTCTCGGCTGACGACACATGGCATGTTCTACTTAACTTTGAAACTTAGGAAAAACCCTTACTGTCAATCTTCACGGCCAAAACTAAAACCCTTACTGTCAAAACCTCAAAACTAGAACCTGCACAGCCGCGTTGATACACTGCAACCAAAATGAAATGTAGAGTAATTTACTCTACATTGATATCTGGTTAAGTTTTAGTATGCGTTGATTCACCCCCCTCTCAGCACCTCATTGTGTTCAATAATTGGTATCAGAGCCAAGTGCCTTTGAGAAGCCTAATAGCTGAAGTAGATCCTGCACTTGAACACATGGAATCTGAAACTATGGACAATGATGTATTTGTACTAGAACCAGATCTAGAAGCAATGGAACCTAAAGGTTGGGATCTTGATGGGAGTGAAGTGGACCTTAAGGAAGAACTCAAGTCAACCCTTAATGAACTAGATGAAGTAATAGGACTGAATATAGAATATGAAGACATGCTTGAATTGGCAAAAGAGACAATTGACAAATTGAAGACAAAGGCCAAAGAATCAAAAGAAGAAATTGGCAAACTAAAATCCCTAATAGAAGGAGATAAAGGAGGTGACATAAAGCTCAAGGAAGCAGAAGAAATGATTTCAAATTTGAAAGTCATGGTTGAAGAAGAAAAGAGGATTGAAGATTGCTTAAACACCAAGCTATTTGATAAATCAACTGAATGGTCAAAACTTGAGGAAGAAGTTGTCACTCTAAGAAAAGAACTAGAAAAGGCAAAAGAGAAGATTGACAAAGGACTAAAACTAAAAGGAGGATCTGAAATCCTTGATGAAATAATTAACTCTCAAAAGCCAGCAAAGGAAAAATCAGGTCTTGGTTTTGAAAAGGGAAAGAGTCCTATTATCAGTGCTTCTGCAAATCTATATGATAACTTCCAATCAGTAGGAAAGGCTGAAACAAAAGAGAAGACTTGCATTGAAGATCCTAAGAAGAAAACCTATAGAGTTATAAAAGAAGATGAATTCACTCTTGTCCAAAGACAAAGGAAGAATATGAAGAAAAAATTTAGAGATCATCCACCTACAAGGCAACCAACTCACATCAAGTATTCTTAAAGTTTCAATACCAATTTTTTTACTTGCAATAAGTTTAAGGGCACAAAGTTGTTGATTGTAGGAGCAAGATAAATCAAAATTCTCTAAGATGTTACACTTGTAATAAAGTTGGTCATAAATCTGTTGAATGTAGAAGTAAGACAAATCAGAATTCAGTTAGGTGTTATGTCTACAATATGATGGGACATAAGGCTAATGTGTGCAGAAGTAAAATGCCAAGGAACAACAGGGATAATGCTCAATCCTTTTATGGATACTGTTATACTTGTAATAAGTTTGCCCACTGTTATGTCAGAAAAATGCACCCTTGGGGGCTTTTTCCTAAAGGTTTAGCTCCCGGGTCTTTAGATTTGCATTTAAAGCATTTTGCATGTTAAATCAAACTCCTGATGAGAAAACCCATGGGTCTTGTGGCAAATAGGACCTAGGGGGCTGCACTTGATTAAAATCTGAGCAAAGACAAGGGGTTGACAAGGGCGCTAGCATCCTAGTCCAGCCCTATTTTGGGTCTGCCCTAATTTGAAATATCAATTTTGTGACCATTATTTGGTCTCCAGGTCGACATCATAAGTTTCAAATATGAAATCCTTGGTGGGAATCTTAATAGTTGCATAAATAAGCATGATTAGGTTATCATTTGTAAACTAGAGGATGTTTATGTTTCAAATCTATTGGCATACTTGTGATTATCATTGTGTTGCAGAGCATAAAGTTGTTATTGTGTTTGTTTGTAGGTTGGATTACATCTTCTCCTCATGGCATTGAAGAGCTTCTTCCTTCCATGAGAGATTCATCATCAAGGTATCATTTATTGTGCTTTATCAATCATTATCATTTGGTTTTTGCCTCTGCCTCCCAAGGGCACGCACTCTCTCTAACAATGGTGTTTGAAAGACTTGAATGTCTCTCTAGGGCTTAACCAAGGCAAGCCTCTAAACACCAAAACCCCCTCCCACACTCCTTGTGATTGTAGGTTATAGGTGTCAGATCTGGAGAAAGTGGTGTTGTAGAGAAAGAAGGCAGACATTGAAGATTATGGATCTAAAAAGAAGCAAACATTGTTCAACTTTTCGGGACAAGGGTGCCATCAACCTTGTCCTTCATTTTTGGATCTCAGGAAATAGAAGACATAGCATATATCAGTGCCAGAAGGAGATCGAGACTATGTGGAAAAAGTGGCACATTGGACTAGGGTGCCATCATCGTTGTCCAAGATTTTTCTATTTTCCATCTGCAAAAAATAGTGAGTTAAGGTTCTCTGGCCTCTGTCTATTTCCTATAGCATTGGTTGTAATTCATAGATTTGATTACTGTTTGCTTAAATTAGGGTTTTAAGGACATAAAAGCATTAATTGGCAAACTTGTGTGATCACATCTGAATTTCCAAACCTTTTCAACCTTTTTCTTTTTCCAACCTATCAAACCAGGTGATGCTTTTCTGTAACTATGTGCTTTATGACCAAGAGAGTTGCATATATAACAAACTATATTGTAATCATAATCAAATGATTGATAATACCTTTTTGACATCCCTTGAGCATTTATGTTATGCTTCCATGTAGGATCATACCTTCTATGCATTTTACAGTTTCTTTGTATGTGGCCAACATTATTGCACTTGTAACATACAAGATTAGTATTCCTTCTGCAATCAACTACTTTGTGTCCAAAGTGATTACATGTATAACAATAACCATTAAATTAATAATTATACCTCTACATTTATGCTTGTCTAACTAAAGTAGCTCTTCTTGTATTTCTCTTTTGATAGTTCATTTTGATAAACTCATCTTTAGTTTTTATTTCAGTTTCAATCTTCTTTTTATCTTTAGGATCAGCAGCATGATAACTCAGATCAATTTTCTTTCTCGTAGTCTCTCTGACTTTGGAACATTCTCCTTCTTCATAACCTAGACTAGTAGTGTCCTTATGATACTTTTGTTTGCCTAAAATTTCATGCAACTTGTTTGAGCTCTCTTCATACTCCTAATATTTCTTGGATAGAACCTTGAGACCTTCATAATCTTTTCTAAGATTGATAATTTCATCCTCTAATTTTAGATTTTCAATTCTTTTAACCTCATGGTTAGATCTTGTTACATCAGCTATCCTTTTAGCTTCCTCAACCTCTGTCTTCAGACTAATAATCAAATTGTTTGATTCTTTAATTTGTGTCCTTAAATTCACAATCTGATTTCTTGCCTTTGCAAGATCAGAGAGTGCTTTGTCTTTGAAGTCTTTTTCTTGTTGTAGTTGCAACTCTAATTTCTGATTCTCCTTTTTGTATTTCTTGAGTTCACTCATTTCAAACTCTTGTTTATCATCACTCATAATGTGATCTTCTTCTTCTAAATCTGATTGAGTCTCATCTCCTTTATGTGAAAGTCTTCCATCATTGTCACTCTTCTCATATAACAAGTTGTCCTCTCCTTCAAGTGCATCACCTTGATAGATTCTTATTAACTTCTTCCACACATCCTGAGTTGTTTCACAATGCATAACTTTACAAGAAATATCATTAGATAATCCAAACAAAATGTCTTTCTTTGTTGTATAATTGCATTCATAAGCCTCTTTGTTACTTGTAGAATTAGATGATTAAGAGGAAATAGAATATCCATTCTCAACAGGCATCCATACACCATACCCTAAAGAGGATAAATAGACTTGCATTCTAATGCACCAGATAGAGAAATTTGAACCATCAAAGAAAGGAACTCCTGAAAACACTTTCCCTAATTTAATACATGTCTCAACTTGTGAGACATTTCTATCAACATTTGAATTTGATAAAGATGGTGTCTTTTGATCAATAGGAGACTTGACATTTTTCTTTTCTCTATTTCTTTTGCACTTACCCATGGTACTCCACACTCAGGACCTACCCAAGCTGATTAGACTTCTATAGAGAACCTATGCTCTGATACCACTTGTTGGAGTACAATACAACACTGAGAGGGGGTGAATCAGTGTTGTATAATTTTTAACATTTCAAAATTTTATTCAAAAAGGTTATGCAAAGGAGTTCACTGAAGAATATAATCATCATGATATGAAAAACTTAAATAAAGATGATCAAATAGGTGCAACATAATTAACCACAAGAAAAAGACATGACACAGGTTTTGATGAGTGGAAAACCCTCTAGGGGAAGAAAAACCAGTCTGAAATGCTTCACTAGCTTAATCAAGAACATCACTAGTTACAAACAGGTCTCACTAACCATATAAGCCTCACTGGCTACAAGGAGGTCTCACTGACCATACAAGCCTCACTGGCACATAAAGCCTCACTGGAAAATACAATCACCATCATCAAAACAATACAAAAATACAGAGGGTTTCTTTGTTTCAATACAAACCCCTGAATTTGCATATCTCTTTGCAATCACATTCAATTCAATCTGCATATCATTATCTCTGCACAATCAATTCACCTGATGCACAATCAATTGCATATTGTCTTTGACATGGTTCAATCTATAAGTTTGTTGTATAATATCTTCATCACTGTATATTAATCCACACACACACACCTTCAACAATGTACCTACAATACCATTATATAAAGATTGAATGTCTTTTCATATTCCTGCAATACCATTCTTTCACAGAGCACCTGCAATAAAATTATAAACGAAAAGACTCTTGATATTCCTCTCCTCTGCATATTCATCTTCTTCATTTCAAACTAAAATTCTTCCTTTAAAAAAATATTCTTCAATCTCCAAAACATAATCTACAAATAAAGTCTTCAAAGATTTCCTTGTTATAACTCTTCAAAAATTTCTTTTAAAAATAAATATTCTATTTCCTCTACAAAAACCCTTGATATTCTTCTATCTTCAAGAATAAAATATATCATTAATCCCTTCCAGAATTCATTCTCCTTCATTGAATCCATTGAATCCTGCATATAAAAAAATATCTTCTCTGCATCCCAAAAAAAAATCAATATACTTCATCTCATATATCAACTCTTCATATTTCTTATTAGAAACTTCGGTCTCACTTTCCTCATAAAAAAAAAATTAGAAAGAAAATCAAAAAAGACTTCCTCCTTTATCTCTTCTGCCATGAAAAGATGTTAAAAAATAGAAATAAATCTTCTTAACAGAAGCTTTAAATCACCCACAAAATCTGCCTTGAAATCTCCTTAAAAATCTCCATTTAAAAAGATTAAAAATAGCCTTACAAAACTATAGTTAGAAGAAGATGACGTTCATTTGCACTTCAAATGTTGAACACATAAACATAAAAGGCAAGTTTAAATTAGTGCCTTTGATCTTCACTTGCGCACTCTTTACATATTTAAAGAAGACTGTTGATTTTCATTTACCACCCATGCTCATGTGATGGAGACCGATGCATTTGGTAACAAATAGAAGAGGCCGGTCACTTCAATGTATAAGAACCACTTCAGCAGGTGATGTTAAGTCATATGACTTGTGATAACAGGTCACTTCAAAATTAAAACAAAAAGTGCAAAGGTTATATGACAGTCACAAAAGGACTTACATTTAGGATCCTAAGCACTTAAAGACCTTGAGACCAAATTGTCTCATAATGCAAATGATATCATAACACCAAATGAGCTCACTGTTATTGCAAACTAAGAATATCACAATGATACTATCACTGTCAACCATCACTGTAATGTCAAAAATGACACAAATGATATCATAATCAACAAGCACCTGCAGAATAAAATACACATTTATAAAGTGTAGAAAAATGCCTCAAACATCATGGCAGAGTCAAGTGCCACAATAACCCATCTAAGATTAACCATACTAATCAAACACCATATCAGTTGCCAATTGTTACAAGTATCAAAACATGATATCATATGCCATATACCAAGTATGACATATTATGAGCACATCAAATATGAACTGGCAGAGTCAAGTGCATATCAACTATCACATACCAATAGCATATCAACTATCACGTACCAAGAGCATATCAACTGTCATAGAGTATTTAGAAAATCATGAGAACCTCAAAGATCATTACAAGTCTTGTGTTGATTTACCTTGAGATGAGTCTTGTTGTAGAAATATGTGAACTATTTATGATGATGACATCCATAATATAATGATCCTGATTGAAGACATAATCAACATCAACATCATCTGAACCACATTGAATTCTCCTCAATCAATTGTGAGTTCTCTTGGTAACACATTATGAAGAATTGCATCTTGAACATCCTGAGCATGAACCTAAACATGAACATACTGTCAACACCAATACTCCATGAACTTCAAACATGTGACATAATCAACTCCAAAACACTATAAAGGCCAAACCTATGAAGAGGCATCCTATTGAGACATAATCAACATGAAGATCAAATCTCTGGATATCTTGTCATGACAACACAACACCTTTTTGACATCAATGACAACCAATCTCTGTCAGTTACAACTGCAAAATTCTTTAAATCCCTGAATAAGCAAGATGTTGAACTTCTCAGCATTTTGGCTAGTGTTGGTGTGAGTGTGATAAGATAAGGAACTAAAGAAGTTTGATCAAAATTCTAGAGAAAAATCTCTAAATGCGGCAGATTGTAGAAGTCTTTAGGATTTTCAGTAATAAAGGCATCATCCAAAAGATGCATGGATTCAGGGGGGGCTGTTACTGCAAATCCTTCACCTCCCCTTCATAATGCTGAAAGAATTGAACATGTAGATGAGCTTGACAAAAATTCCAAAGCAATTGACCAACTTGTAGAGGATTGCTGAGTAATTGTTGGCTTCAGTACATGAAAAAGGCAAACTAGGGAAAAACTATGAAGGCAATTAATGCGGAACGAAATTGGTTGGTGAGCAATGTATATATGTAGTAATTGATCATTCTCACCCTCATTTGAATGAAATCAAGCAAGTTGAGGAGATTGACAAAAGAAAAGTTTTCTCAGCAAAGTGTTGAAGCAAACCCTACTCTTCACATCTACATGTATTTTTTGATTTCTCTAGTTAAAACCCTAATTTCTGAAGGTAGTATAATGGTGACACCAGTTGTGATTGATGTGGTTGAAAGACCAAGGCCAAGGTTCAAGAAACATCCTTTCACTTGTCTACTGTAACTGATGAAAGTGGTGCCTTCTCACATGTTCTAGCTAATGTGATACATACTGAAGATGTTCGCATGTATATTCATTCTCCAATAGATGAATATAATCATCTCAAACTTGAACAATTCAAGAGTGATAACTTGTTGGGAGATGATTTTAAGTTAAAACCAAAATTTATTAATATTGCTACCAAAAATCTTGACATCTAGAAGGGTTTTCTAAATTTTGATATGATGATGCTTGGGTAAGAATAGTCCTAAGTCGAATCCACAAGGATTTCTTCTGTTTGGATCGACCACACATGATCACCAAGGAAGCCATAAAGGATGTAACTAGTTTATGCTCCTCCGAATTAGTGTCTATCCTGAAATCTGTCAAGAATGAAGAAGTGGTGAGACTCACTAGAGCCAAATTTGACAAAAGGACTTTGACCATGAATGATATTCAGGACTTGGGGGTCCGGTATGCAGCTATGAACATTGCATACAAAATATACTACACCAATAGGGAGAACTCAGCCACAACAACTACAATATATACTACATATCAAATGGTTAAAGAGGGAAAAGACTTTGATCTCTGTGAGCTCCTGCAGCGACAGTTCATGGAAAACTTAAAGAAAACAAGGGAATCCAAGTACAAGTTCCGGTATGGATCTCTCATTATATGCCTCATGTTTTACTTTTTGAATGAGTTGCCTGCAATGAAGGAATATTTTGGAAATCAGACACCCCTGTTGCTCATCAAATTAAAGACTACATGAGAAGCTTTCCAGATCATAAACTGTGCAATACGACATTCTAGGGATTCTTCAAAACATTTTAGGAAGAGATGCAATCAAGAGAAAGAATTCCAACCAAGGTGGTGGAAAAATACAAAAATGACATAACTTTAATGGTAGATAAAGATAACTATTACATGGAGGCTATTGAACCTAGGACCTTCTGGATTACAAATCTACCTTATGAGGTTTCAGAGTTTGAATTGGTGGGATATGTTGCTCAACAAACCCAAGGATCCCTCCAATGAAAGATTTGGGACATATGATGAAATCATCAACAAATATGTGAAGAAGGATACAAAGGAGAAAGCATAAAAGATAAAATCCAAAGCAAAGAAGATGAGTGTTGAATTGGGAAAGATACTTAATTACCCTGAAGGCTCTGCAAAAGAAGCACAAGCCATTTCCTCTACACAACTACCAAGGAGAACAAGCATATCAACTTCAACCACAGCCTCTACCTCTATCCTCTCCAGATCTTCATTGCCTACCAAAAGAGATACCGCGGGGATCCTTGAACAATCTCAAACCATTGAGAATAAAATGCCTAGACAGAAGAGTCAAGCCAGAAGAGGCAAAATGATTCCAGTAAATTTTGAAGACATTGAAGAAGAAGAAGAAAAGGAAGAAGAGGTTGAGTCTCTGACAAGGAAGAAAAGGACTAGAGAAGAAATTAAAGAAGAAGAGACTTCAAAGAAGAAAGGAAAAGGAAAAGAAAAAAGAGGTAAGAAATCTGACTATACTCCTTTGCAACTTGAGGCAAATTTGAATGCAATTACAGAGTATGGTTCCATAAAGGAAGTTGCAAGTATTTATGATGAAAGGCCTTCCAATGATAAATCCACCCTTGAAGAAGCAATAGTCAGATATATGGGAGCCCACAATTTGGCTTTAATTGAAATTATAGACCAACTTCCTAAAAGCCTTGGTGATATCCTTACTAAAAGAAGGAATGATGCCTTAAGTGAAGAAGTTGAGATAAAGAAAAGTGCAATTGAAAAGACTTGTCCCGCCTCTCCAAGGAAGAGAGAGTCAAAGTTTCTAAAATTCTAACAAAGGAATTTAGAACTAAAAGAAGATTAAATACTCTGATGTCAAGCAATGAGGAAGAGATAAAGAAACTGAAAAAGGAGACATTGAAGAAAATTGTTGAAGTCCTCAAGGAGATGAAAATTGAGGTAGGAATTATTGAGGATGTGTTTAGTGGGAAAAAAGAGGAAGATGGGATTTTCAAGGTTTATGTGGAATCCTCCTTTCACACCAACATTCAAGGACATTCAACCGAGTAGATAACTCTACTACAAATCTCCTATCACTTGGAATAGAGGGGAAGATTGGAATTGTGTGAATTTGTTGTTCAATTAAGCCTGATTATGCTCAAAACCTTAATTTCATAAAATCATAAACAAATGGACAAATCACAGAAAATGATCACACACAGAGATATCAAATGACAATCAAATACATACCAGATTTTGAAGTTCGGTGTGCGGAAAAATCAGGGACTAATGAGCTGGCGCCCTAGTCTAGTGTGCCTATTTTTGTTAGGATCTCTGAAGAATGTCTACAACACAACTCTGTTGTCACGGAGATTTCACCGCACCAGAATCTAGAGGACTAATGAGCGGATGCCCTAGTCCAAGCCCTAATTTTCTTCTTTTCTATACACTTCTGACAATTTGTAATGCCTCCCTGCAACTCTACTTCTTTCACTTCTGAAACCTATAACCTACAATCACAGAAAAGTGGGTTGGGGGTTGTGGTGTTTAGAGGCTTGCCTCGATCAAGCCCCAGAGAGACATTCAAGTCTTCTGAACACCGTTGTCAATTAAAGAGTGTGTATCCCTGTGGGATAGAGGCAAAAACCAATTGATAAATGATTGAAAACACAAATGAATGTCACCTCGATGGTGTAGCTTGCATGAACATGAAGATCCTTCACATCATGAGAAGATGAAGCCAAATCTGCATAACAAACACAATAACAAAACAATACTGCTCTGCAACAATGAATACTCTAAAAGCTCTCAAATCCTAAGTATGCCAAAAGTTCCTAATCATCTTCTAGTTTACAAATGAATGACTAAACATGCTTATAAATGCAACTAAACAACTTCCTACCAAGAAATTCATAATTCAAACTTGAGGTGTCAGCATAGGACCTAATAATAGTCACATAACCGACACATGAAAATAGGTCTTGACCCAAAATAGGGTAGGACTAGGGCGCGAGCACCCAAGTCCTCCCCCCTATTTCAGGTAGGACTCATCATAAGTACATCCCCTAGGTCCCATTTGTCATAAAACTTAGGGGTTTCTTCACCGGAAGTCATCATTAACATGCAAGATGATCTAAATGCATTCTAAAGGACCCGTGAGCTAAACCTTAAGAGGGAAAATCCCCCAAGGGGACATTTTCTGACATAACAGGATGTATCTGATTAGTCTGCCTATGAAGAAGATGGCAGTGATAAACCTATAAAGAATGAGGAGATTGCTCCTCCGGAGGTTACTAAAGCACCAGTCACAGATGGATAAGACAAAACAAATATACCTCCCTTGAACACCTCTACAGGACAAAGTGTGCCTCCCACAGACAATCCTAAGACAAGACATAATTCTCCCCCTTTGGAGAATATAGGTAATGTAGAAGAGAGAGAAGAAGATAAATCCAAGAAGGATCAGGAAGAAAAGAAGAAGAATGAAGAGGAACATAAGGATGAGACAGAGGAGGGAGAGAAATCAGGAGTGGATGATATAAGTCAAAATGCATTAGAGATATAATCTCTCAAATATCTATTAGATATGCAGTTGCAGTTTAAACCTATGGTCAACCCTCAACTGCTGCAGTTTCCAACCAATGAAGGATAGATAGACCTAACAAGCATCTCTCCTTTACACAAATTGTAGCTAGGTGATATATTGCATGCCTCTGCAAGAAAAGAGTTTTTACAAGAAAATCTAAAGAAATCCAGTGCTATAGAGGATGCGGTTAAATTGGTGCAAGAAGGGTTACCAAAGGTAACCATTGATCCATCTCTATCTCTGGAGCAAAAGCTCAAGTTGGTAATGGACTCCTTCAAGGATCACTCCTCCCATTTAGAGCAAAAGGCATAACAAGAGGCAACAAGAAGAATAAATGACAGAAGAATGGCTGAAATGGTTGACAAATGTACCAATGCACATAACAAGCTTAAAGAAAACTTGAAGAAATTCAAAGCTTGTATTGACAAGGCCACAACACTATATCTGTTTTGCCTAAAATGGCCAAATTCCAAAAAGAACATCAAAGCTCAGATGGACTCTATCGAGTCAGAATTATCCAAGTTGGTCAAAACTTATGAGTTGTCAAAGGACAAGAATGGTGCAACTAGTGCACAAGTGGAAACTCTACATGCACAATTATCTCAACTATAGGATCAAAAAGAAAAGATAAAGAAACAATTTGGTCAGAGAGGCAATAAATCTGAGACTTGCCTCAATTTCTGGTCTGCTAACGGGAAGTAGAAAAGGTAGAGCAAAAGATGAAGACCCATGCAACCTAGAGGAAGCTGAGGAGATATGCATGGAGTGTGAATGTCAAAACCATATGCTAACCTCATAGTGTGTCATCTGGACTGCCTTTGTTAAACAACTCAAGGTAATCTATAAGGCCATCATACCATCCAAGTGAGTTGTTAGAGCAATGCAAATAAGACATTTTTTTATGTACATAGTATTGCAGAGGTATTGAGTAGATTGGTAGTACCATTTTATAACTAAATAACACAGTTAGGGGGAGTCTATATAGTGTTTTGGATTGATACAAAAAAAGGATGTCAATCCCTTTGTCCTTGATGTCAAAGGGGGAGAGAGAAACATTTGTCTAAGGGGGAGTATATGTTGTCATCAATGACAAAGGGGGAGATTGTTGGAGATACATGTCATTGTTGTCAACATAATAGACGGAAATGTATAGACAGACTTGTATAGAGGAAGAGTCAATATGGTCAAGGCAAACCAGTTTGGGAGAAGAGAAAACATCTAAGTATGGGGAGATGATTAGTTTTGGGTTGAGCATGATGCAGAGGTAAACACTCATGTCTTTGCATGTTCCCTGTAGCCACACATATATATCCCATCAGTTGGGAGTACCACACTTAATGGTAAGAAGCAGAAATCTGACTAAGACATTCACAGTGCACATCCTAAGGCAAAGTCATCTTGAGTTGGTCCACATTTCTCCGTAGAATAATATTTTGTCATGCAGTTTTGAGGAAGGGCTAAGATATGTACAAATCATGTCCTAATAAAATATCAAGTGGTCTTGTGGTCCACAAAGACAACACTTAAGTGACAGAGGCAATATAGTCTGTTCTGAAGCCTGTGTACACAAGTTTGAGTTTTACGAAGGATGAAACATGTATAGATCAGTCATTAAAGGGTGTGCAGAGACACTACATGTTCCAAGGGATATCAGGTATGATCCACATGTAGAAAAATTTCATTTTCTGATACCGCATCAAGTTATTATGTCTGCAAGTAAAGGTTTGAGTATAACCATCCTCTAGACTCCTGGTTATCTATGCCAAACTTTTGAATTCCTTCAGAATCATCAGATAAAGGTTTGCATATCTAAAAAGAAGCATATAATGATGTTTAAGCTCATTCCAAAAAGGTTTCAGGTCTAGCATTTAACCGCAACATCATATTTTGAGATGTGAAGTATCACATGTGATCTGGGATGCTCTGTTTCTTGTCTTGCGGATACATAGATTGATTTGATACTTCAGCAGTAAGGAATATGAAGGTTATAGAGTTCATGTGTGACTAAATTCTTGGTCCGCATAGAGTTATTGGCTTCTCCTCAACTGTATGAAGATGAACAGTTAGTAGTGTTGAGTGGTTTGAGCCGACTAGTTAAGTATCTGACATGTACGGAGGATCCTGAAATTAGTTTCCTTATCTTTGAATGTATGGAGAGATGTGCATTGATCCCCTTAATGAAGCCCTGATGTTTGCAACAAGTTTTTCTTATCATATTTTATGTTTTGAGGCCGACTTGTGAAGAGGTACATGTTTCATCTAATGATGTTTTGATGCCGGCCTAATCAGTGTTTTGAAGCGATGTGGATGATATTTATAGAAGACAAATTTCATTTGTAAAGAGATAAGGTGAATGTGAATACATCAGGGTAGAGGGAAAGATATGAATTGTGCAAAATCAATTTGAGGATGTGTATTGAACAGAAAAAGCAGATTGCATTATCAGTATAAGTCAGACGCGTTCTTTATAGCAGTAGATAAATTTGTACTACCTTTGTAAAACTTATTGCAGTGAGCAGATACTTAGGGAGTAGTAGCTTCCTTGGGTGATAGACCTAAATCAAAGCTATAACATTTTTGTAGTGAGCATATTATAGTGTGAGCTAACACTCAACGCCACGTAAAATACTGGTGTCATGTGTTGATTCTTGTGTTGCATGATTTCCTTTTTGTTCTCTATGGTATTTAGTTTTATTTGTTGATATCTCGTTAAGTTTTAGTATGTTCTGATTCACCCCCCTCTCAGCACCTCATTGTGTTCAACAGAAGGTCCTTTCTTTAAAGTGAGTCTTTCAATTCTCACAACGCTTATATACTGCATCGGGGCATACAGTTGAGACTGTCCCTAAGGGTGATGAAATCCCCTAGCAGGCCTCCTACTGGGAAAGATAGAAGCTAATTGCTTTTGATCCTGAGGTTCACACTAGGCACAAGGGGAGAGCATACGTAAATTAGCACCACCTTAGGATTTAATCTAAATATAAAAAAGGAAATGTAAGATTTCTGATCTCTAAGGTCACACGAAGTGCATGGAGAGGGCATACATCTTGACAAATACCACAAACATGGCAAACAAATTCATTAACCAACTAAAAACTTTAGTGCCTAAATTAGTGGAAAAAACAAGATCTTTGATAATTGAGGCTACAACAAACTCGTTAGTAGTCTTAAAATGTGATATTTGACAATCGGAAAACACGCTGCACAAAAGAGTTAGTCTCAAAACACATCAAATTGTTAGCCATAAACAGTAAATTAACCAAAAGCGTGCAAACACAGTCAAAAGTGCGCAAACAGAAATGAACAAAATCAAGAAACTAAACTCTTATACCTATTTTTTTACCCTTTTCTACATAGGCGTGCTAACAGTGACCAAAAGTGCATCGATAGACACCACATGCATGTAGACAGAAACTAGGGGCACGTTTACACAGATGATAGACGTGCCAACAGGAACCATGGGCATGTCAACACTGTAATGTCCCCTTTTAGGATATTCTTAATTTCTTAACCTGCACACAAGAATAACATAATGAGATCAATATATAATAATTAAGGTTAGTAACATCATGATCATAATTGATAATAATGAACAAGTACATAGATCTAAATATATATTTTCTCTTACTTATTCTTTTACCATATTTAGGCCTCATGATATACTTTGGGAATGGCGATCGTCATGCCAGGTCGTTAATCTAACCTAATCATTTACCCTAGCAAGGGTAGGGAATATACTCGTTAAGGCACTGGATAACTAATCTCCACTGCCATAGGCCCAAGGGCTTCATGTTCACCCGTCAATTCTTCACCACTTGGCTTAAGGGTTTCATGCTCACCCAACAATGCTTCACCACTTGAGAGTCACCTACCGTGTAAGGCTAATAATAATAATAATAATAATAATAATAATAATAATAATAAACCACCCTTCCCTAATGACCCAAACATCCTCATAGGGGCAATAGACAAAGATTAATGATGTGGCAAGACATGCAATGTCCCTCGTATATCATGGGCAAGACTAAGTATCGTTATATGGATAGATATATAAGTTAGAAATGTCATAGCAATTCGTAGATTTGCTCTCCTTAAGGATGTAGAAACGATCCTATGGATCACAAATGGTGATGATTGCCTTGATTTCCCACAAGGCTGCTACAAATTAGAATTATTTTATGCAATGATGTTCTTTATAGGAACTATATCAATTTGAGAGTATTTCCACCACTTATAGATGGACCCTCGTATGGCAGTTTGTTGCCTATATATATTGATTCTGATAAATCTATTAATTCTGCCTTTTTCTATTATAATAGCTGATAAGTCACTTGAATGTTGATTTGCTTATTGATAGAATCTGAATATGTATTTATGTTCTTTTAGATTATTCGTTATATCTCTTCTTGTATTTCTGCTGCTAATTGGTATTGTTTTTTTGGAATGATCCCCTCCTTCCATCAATCCCCTTAAGACCCTTTTATACCTTTTAATATGCATGACTGTTGGTCAACAGTAATAACATTTCCTAAAGGATTCGTTGCCTATTGAATCATTGCACTTATTGCATATTAACTATTACCTTTGGTCAAATATGATCCCTGCCTTATGAATCGGTTTCTACTAATCAAACTTGATTGTTGTCCTTTTTTACTAATCATTGCCTTATATTTAAATGGCTGCTCCTTCATATTATAATCGCTCATTATAATAACATGAATATAAATAAAAACTTGATCTCTTCTTTCATAAGGTTTTGTCTTATGTTTGCTACTGTAACTTTCAATAATACCTAAATGTCTTATTGAAGTTACAATTATATTATTTATTATAGTACTTAAATATTTATATCTATATTTACATATTATATTTATATATAAATATTATTATATTAAAATTATTATAATATTTAAATTGTTAATATTATATTTATATTTATATTGATAATTATATTTGTCAATTAGATTAGAATATTTATATATTTGGTTTATAATATTTAATTTATTATTTTAATATATTTAATCTTTATTATTTAATGTAAGAATATTTGATTTACAATATTTAATATGGATATTCATATCTTTAATTTGAATGAATAATAACAATTGTAAATTATCAATATAGGGACATGATAGCCCTCCCCATTCAAGATTGCTTATCCTCAAGCAATCACAATTATGATGTTTCTGAAACCATCCAGATCCTAAATTGATCTCTTCGAAGAATTGTTATTAGCGTTCTCCAATTTGTCGTCCTATTCTTTTGGTTCATGTACTCGTATTTTCCAACATCTCTTAACAAGAACAAGAGTTGAGACAAGTTTCCTTTCATTGTGTTGAGACGAAGTCGTGTTTTGATTCAGAATGAATGTTATTATGAGCATGCTTTAATGAAGAGTAAGTGATTGTGATTCCATGAAAAGAGAAGAGAATACTTGAAAAGTATAGGTAAGTATTTGTTTGATGTTTGAATAACAATGGTGTGATACAAGTATCATAGGTGAGGATGTAGTTTTAGTCAAATAAAAACTTTTCAATGCTAAAGATGATTTGAGAATATTGAGATTCCAAGTTTGCCCAATATTCCAAGATGAAGCAATATTGATGGAAGATATGAATGATGGAGTCATCTTGACAATTCAGAGAGATGAATTTGTAGAGAAGGTAATTTCAAGTAAGACTTTGATTATTTCACAAGTCATAGAAGTGTGTAATAAATGATGACATGATAGCGTGGAGACAATTTATGATGCATAAGATTATTGCAAGAGTAAGATCTATATTGTTGAAGAGAGTATACGTGAGACATGAAGGATGAAACAAATGAACAAGTGTATTAGAATTGAAGGAAATGTAGTGATGAAGGATGTAATCAAGAATCTAAATTTGATTTTAGTAATTGAATCCACATTGTTTGTTATAGAGCTACATGTTCCGTTTCTTTATAGCTGATTACTTGTATTGCTTTGTATTCATCTCCACTTCTTTCATGCTATTTTATCTTAGTGCATTCCTCCAATAATTTATTTCTTCTAATAGTTAACCCATGCCTCCTATAGTCCTTATAATGACCATACTTCTTACAGCGGTTTCCTTTTTGTTAATGCTTGTTTATGTTTTCTAATTCCTTGCTATAAATTAACTCTCATCAAAGAACCTTAGTCATTAATTGTTCTCAAATTCTTTTTTTTTTGGAATTTTAACTATCTTTGATCCCCAGGCTAGCAGGATCAAAGCTATGATACCACTTGTAATGTCCCCTTTTAGGATAATCTTGATTTCTTAACCTACACACAAGAATAACTTCTAGAAGGGAACATTAGCAATATTAGAGATCAATAATGAGATCAATACATAATAATTAAGGTTAGTAACATCACGATCATAATTGATAATAAAGAACAAATACATAGATACAAATATATATTTTCTCTTACTTATTCTTTTGCCATATTTAGGCCTCACGATATACTTTGGGAATGGCGATTGTCATGCTGGGTCGTTAATCTAACCTAATCATTTATCCTACAGAGGCGGGGAATATACTCGTTAAGGCACTGGATAACTAATCTCCACTACCATAGGCCCAAGGGTTTCATGCTCACTCAACAATTCTTCACCACTTGGCTCAAGGGTTTCATGCTCACCCGATAATTCTTCACCACTTGGCTCAACGGTTTCATGCTCACCCCGCAATTCTTCACCACTTGGCTCAAGGCTTTCATGCTCACCCGGTAATTCTTCACCACTTGAGAGTCACCTACCGTGTAAGACTATTATTAATAATAATATTTACTGCAGTTCCCTAACGACCCAAACGTCCTCATAGGGGCAATAGACAAAGACTAATGACGTGGAAAAACATGCAACGTCCCTCGTATATCATGGGCAAGACTAAGTATCATTCTATGGATAGATATATAAGTTAGAAATGACATACCGATTCATAGATTTGCTCTCCTTAAGGATGTACAAGTGATCCTATGGATCACAAATGATGATGATTTCCTTGATTTCCCACAAGGCTGCTATCAAATCAGAATTCTTTTATACAGTGATGTTCTTTATAGGAACTATATCAATTTGAGAGTATTTCCACCACTTATAGATGGACCCTCATACATGGCAGTTTGCTGCCTATATATATTGATTCTAATAAATGTATTAATTCTGCCTTTTTCTGTTATAATAGCTGATAAGTTACTTGAATGTTGATTTGCTTATTGATAGAATCTGAATATGTATTTCTGTTCTCTTAGATTATTCGTTATATCTCTTCTTGTATTTCTGCTGCTAATTAATTTTTTTCTCTAGAATGATCCCCTCTTGCTATCGATCCCCTTAAGACCCTTTTATACCTTTGAATATGCATGACTGTTGGTCAACAGTCATAACTTTTCCTAAAGGATTCGTTGCCTATTGAATCGTTGCACTTGCTACATATTAACTATTACCTTTGGTGAAATATGATCCCTGCCTTATGAATCATTGTCTACTAATGAAACTTGACCGCTGTCCTTTTATACTAATCATTGCCTTATATTTAAATGGCCGCTCCTTCATATTATAATCGCTCCTTATAATAACATGAATATAAATCAAAACTTGATCGCTTCTTTCATAAGGTTTTGTCTTATGTTTGCTACCGTAACTTTCAATAATACCTTTGTCTTATCGAAGTTACATTATATTATTTATTATAATACTTAAATATTTATATCTATAATTACATATTATATTTATATATAAATATTATTATATTATAATTATTATACTTATAATAATATTTAAATCGTTAATATTATATTTATATTTATATTGATAATTATATTTGTCAATTAGATTAGAATATTTATAATATTTGGTTTATAGTATAATATTTAATTTATTGTTTTAATATATTTAATCTTTATTATTTAATGTAAGAATATTTGATTTATAATATTTAATATGGATATTCATATCTTTAATTTGAGTGAATAATACATAATTGATTCAATTGTAAATTATCCATATAGGGACATGACAGCCCTCCCCAATCAAGATTGCTTGTCCTCAAGCAATCACAATTATGATACTTCTGAAACTATCTGGATCCCAAATCGATCTCTTCAAAGAATTTTTATTAGCATTCTCCAATTTGTCATCCTATTCTTTTGGTTCATGTACTCATTTTTTCTAATATCTCTTAACAAGAACAAGAGTTGAGACAAGATTCCTTTCGCTATGTTGAGACGAAGTCGTGTTTTGATTCAGAATGAATGTTATTATGAGCATGCTTAATGAAGAGTAAGTGATTGTGATTCCATGAAAAGAGAAGAGAATACTTGAAAAGTATAGGTAAGTATTTGTTTGATGTTTGAATAACAATGGTGTGATACAAGTATCATAGGCGAGGATGTAGTTTTAGTCAAATAAAAACTTTTCAATGCTAAAGATGATTTGAGAATATTGAGATTCCAAGTTTGCCCAATATTCCAAGATGAAGCAATATTGATGGAAGATATGAATGATGGAGTCATCTTGAAAATTCAGAGAGATGAATTTGTAGAGAAGGTAATTTCAAGTAAGACTTTGATTATTTCACAATTCATAGAAGTGTATAATAAATGATGACATGATAGCATGGAGACAATTAATGATGGATAAGATTATTGCAAGAGGGAGATCTATATTGTTGAAGAGAGTATACGTGAGACATGAAGAATGAAACAAATGAACAAGTGTATTAGAATTGAAGGAAATGTAGTGATGAAGAATGTAATCAAGAATCTGAATTTGATTTTAGTAATCGAATCCGCATTGTTTGTTATAGATCTACATGCTCCATTTCTTTATAGCTCATTACTTGTATTGCATTGTATTCATCTCCACTTCTTTCATGCTATTTTACCTTAGTTCATTCCTCCAATAATTTATTTCTTCTAATAGTCAACCCATGCCTCCCATAGTCCTTATAATGACCATACTTCTTACACCGGTTTCCTTTTTGTTAATGCTTGTTTATGTTTTCTAATTCCTTGCTATAAATTAACTCTCATCAAAGAACCTTAGTCATTTATTGTTCTCAAATTCTAATTTTTTTCATAATTTTAACTATCTTTGATCCCTAGGTTGGCAGGATCAAAGCTCTGATACCACTTGTAAGGTCCCCTTTTAGGATATTCTTGATTTCTTAACCTCCACACAAAAATAACTTCTAGAAGGGAACATTAGCAATATTAGAGATCAATAATGAGATCAATACATAATAATTAAGGTTAGTAAAATAATGATCATAATTCATAATAGTGAACAAATACATAGATCCAAATATATATTTTCTCTTACTTATACTTTTACCATATTTAGGCCTCATGATATACATTGGGAATGGTGATCATCATGTCGGGTTGTTAATCTAACCTAATCATTTACCCTAGCAAAGGCAGGGAATATACTCGTTAAGGCGCTAGATAACTAATCTCCACTACCATAGGCCCAAGGGTTTCATGCTCACTTGACAATTCTTCACCACTTGGCTCAAGGGTTTCATGCTCACCTGGCAATTCTTCACCACTTGAGAGTCACCTACCGTGTAAGACATTAATAACAAACTAATCTCCACTGCCATAGGCCCAAGTGTTTCATGCTCACCCAATAATTCTTCACCTCTTGGCTCAAGGGTTTCATGCTCACCTGACAGTTCTTCACCACTTGAGAGTCACCTACCGTGTAAGACTTAATAATAATTATAAATTGCCCTTCCCTAATGACCCAAACGTCCTCATAGGGGCAATAGACAAAGATTAATGACGCAGCAAGACACACAATGTCCCTCGTATATCATGGGCAAGACTAAGTATCATTATATGGATAGATATATAAGTTAGAAATATCATACCAATTTGTAGATTTGCTCTCCTTAAGGATGTACAAGCGATTCTATGGATCACAAATGATGATGATTACCTTGATTTCCCACAATGCTGCTATCAAATCAGAATTCTCTTATGCAATGATGTTTCTTTATAGGATCTATATCAATTTGAGAGTATTTCCACCACTTATAGATGGACCCTCGTATGGCAATTTGCTGCCTATATATATTGATTTTGATAAATGTATTAATTCTGCCTTTTTCTATTATAATATAGTTGATAAGTCACTTGAATGTTGATTTGCTTATTGATAGAATCTGAATATGTATTTATGTTCTCTTAGATTATTCATTATATCTCTTCTTGTATTTCTGCTGCTAATTGATATTTTTTTTTGGAATGATCCCCTCCTTCCATCGATCCCCTTAAGACCCTTTTATACCTTTCAATATGCATGATTTTTGGTCAACAGTCATACATTTTCCTAAAGGATTCCCTACCTATTGAATCGTTGCATTTGCTGCATATTAACTATTACCTTTGGTCAAATATGATCCCTGCCTTATGAATCATTGTCTACTAATGAAACTTGATCACTGTCCTTTTATACTAATCATTGCCTTCTATTTAAATGGCTGCTCCTTCATATTATAATCGCTCCTTATAATAACATGAATATAAATCAAAACTTGATCACTTCTTTCATAAGGTTTTGTCTTATGTTTGCTACCATAACTTTCAATAATACCTTTGTCTTATTGAAGTTACAATTATATTATTTATTATAATACTTAAATATTTATATCTATATTTACATATTATATTCATATATCAATATTATTATATTATAATTATAATAATATTTAAATCGTTAATATTATATTTATATTTATATTGATAATTATATTTGTCAATTAGATTAGAATATTTATAATATTTGGTTTATAATATAATATTTAATTTATAATATTGCATTAGAATATATATGATTTATATAATATTTAATTTATTATTTTAATATATTTAATCTTTATTATTTAATGTAAGAATAATTGATTTATAATACTTAATATGGATATTCATATCTTAAATTTGAATGAATAATACATAATTGATTCAATTGTAAATGATAAATATAGGGACATGACAACCCTACCCACTCAAGATTGTTTGTCCTCAAGCAATCACAATTATGATGCTTCTGAAACCATCAGGATCCTAAATCAATCTGTTTGAAGAATTGTTATTAGCATTCTCCAATTTGTCGTCCTATTCTTTTGGTTCATGTACTCATATTTTCCAATATCTCTTAACAAGAACAAGAGTTGAGACAAGTTTCCTTTCATTGTGTTGAGACAAAGTTGTGTTTTGATTCAGAATGAATGTTATTATGAGCATGCTTTAATGAAGAGTAAGTGATTGTGATTTGATAAAAAGAGAAGAGAATACTTGAAAAGTATAGGTAAGTATTTGTTTGATGTTTGAATAACAATGGTGTGATACAAGTATCATAGGTGAGGATGTAGTTTTAGTCAAATAAAAACTTTTCAATGGTAAAGATGATTTGAGAATATTGAGATTCCAAGTTTGCCCAATATTCCAAGATGAAGCAATATTGATGGAAGATATGATTGATGGAGTCATCTTGACAATTCGGAGAGATGAATTTGTAGAGAAGGTAATTTCAAGTAAGACTTTGATTATTTCACAAGTCGTAGAAGTGAATAATAAATGATGACATGATAGCGTGGAGACAATTAATGATGGATAAGATTATTACAAAAGAGAGATCTATATTGTTGAAGAGAGTATACGTGAGACATGAAGGATGAAACAAATCAGCAAGTGTATTAGAATTGAAGGAAATGTAGTGATGAAGGATGTAATCAAGAATCTGAATTTGATTTTAGTAATCGAATCTGCATTGTTTGTTATAGATCTACATGCTCCATTTCTTTATAGCCGATTACTTGTATTGCTTTGTATTCATCTCCACTTCTTTCATGATATTTTACCTTAGTGCATTCCTCTGATAATTTATTTCTTCTAATAGTCAACCCATACCTCCTATAGTCCTTATAATGACCATACTTCTTACACCAGTTTCCTTTTTGTTAATGCTTGTTTATGTTTTCTAATTCCTTTCTATAAATTAACTCGCATCAAAGAACCTTAGTCATTTATTGTTCTCAAATTCTAATTTTTTTTTGAATTTTATCTATATTTGATCCCCATGCTGGCAGGATCAAATCTCTGATACCACTTGTAATGTCCCCTTTTAGGATATTCTTGATTTCTTAACTTGCACACAAGAATAACTTCTACAAGGGAACATTAGCAATATTAGAGATCAATAATGAGATCAATACATAATAATTAAGGTTATTAACATCATGATCATAATTGATAATAATGAACAAATACATAGATCCAAATATATATTTTCTTTTATTCTTTTACCATATTAAGGCCTCATGATATACTTTGGGAATGGCGATCGTCATGCCAGGTCGTTAATCTAACCTAATCATTTACCCTAGCGAAGGTGGGCAATATACTAATTAAGGCACTGGATAACTAATCTCTACTGTCATAGGCCCAAGGGTTTAATGCTCACCTGACAATTCTTCACCACTTGGCTTAAGGGTTTCATGCTCACCCGGCAATTCTTCACCACTTGAGAGTCACCTACCATGTAAGACATTAATAACAAACTAATCTCCACTGCCATATGCCCAAGGGTTTCATGCTCACCCAACAATTCTTCACGACTTGGCTGAAGGGTTTCATGCTCACCTGACAATTCTTCACCACTTGAGAGTCACCTACCATGTAAGACTATTAATAATAATAATAAACTACCGTTCCCTAACACCCCAAACATCCTCATAGGGGCAATAGACAAAGATTAATGACACGGCAAGACACACAACGTCCCTCGTATATCATGGGCAAGACTAAGTATTGTTATATGGATAGATATATAAGTTAGAAATGGCATACCGATTCATAGATTTGCTCTCCTTAAGGATGTATAAGTGATCCTATGGATCAAAAATGATGATAATTGCCTTGATTTCCCACAAGGCTGCTATCAAATCAGAATTCTCTTATGCAATGATGTTCTTTATAGGAACTATATAAATTTGAGAGTATTTCCACCACTTATAGATGGACCCTCGTATGGCAGTTTGTTGCCTATATATATTGATTCTGATAAATATATTAATTCTGCCTTTTTCTTTTATAATAGCTGATAAGTCACTTTAATGTTAATTTGCTTATTGATAGAATCTGAATATGTATTTCTATTATATTAGATTATTTGTTATATCTCTTCTTGTATTTCTGCTGCTAATTGATATTGTTTTTTTGGAATGATCCCCTCCTTCCATCAATCCCCTTAAGACCCTTTTATACCTTTCAATATGCATGACTATTGGTCAACAGTCATAACTTTTCCTAAAGGATTCGCTACCTATTGAATCGTTGCACTTGCTGCATATTAACTATTACCTTTGGTCAAATATGATCACTGCCTTATGAATCATTGTCTACTAATGAAACTTGACCATTGTCCTTTTATACTAATCATTGCTTTATATTTAAATGGCTACTCCTTCATATTATAATCGCTCCTTATAATAACATGAATATAAATCAAAACTTGATCGCTTCTTTCATAAGGTTTTGTCTTATGTTTGCTACCGTAACTTTCAATAATACCTTTGTCTTATTGAAGTTACAATTATAATATTTATTATAATACTTAAATATTTATATCTATATTTACATATTATATTTATATATAAATATTATTATATTATAATTATAATAATATTTAAATCGTTAATATTATATTTATATTTATATTGATAATTATATTTCTCAATTAGATTAGAATATTTATAATATTTGGTTTATAATATAATATTTAATTTATAATATTGAATTGGAATATATATGATTTATATAATATTTAAGTTAGTATTTTAATATATTTAATCTTTATTATTTAATGTAAGAATATTTGATTTATAATATTTAATATGGATATTCATATCTTTAATTTGAATGAATAATACATAATTGATTCAATTGTAAATTATCCATATAGGGACATGACAGCCCTCCCCACTCAAGATTGCTTGTCCTCAAGCAATCACAGTTATGATGCTTCTGAAACCATCATGATCCTAAATCAATCTCTTCGAAGAATTGTTATTAGCATTCTCCAATTTGTTGTCCTATTCTTTTGGTTCATGTACTCGTATTTTCCAATATCTCTTAACAAGAACAAGAGTTGAGACAAGTTTCCTTTCATTGTGTTGAGATGAAGTCATGTTTTGATTCAGAATGAATGTTATTATGAGCATGCTTTAATGAAGAGTAAGTGATTGTGATTCCATGAAAAGAGAAGAGAATACTTGAAAAGTATAGGTAAGTATTTATTTGATGTTTGAATAACAATGGTGTGATACAAGTATCATAGGTGAGGATGTAGTTTTAGTCAAACAAAAACTTTTTAATGCTAAAGATGATTTGAGAATATTGAGGTTCCAAGTTTGCCCAATATTCCAAGATGAAGCAATATTGATGGAAGATATGAATGATGGAGTCGTGCAGGAGCACCTAACACAAGGTGGCCTCCATGAGGCATTTAAATTCATGTTTGTTTAGAAAGTCAGGTTTTGTGTTGTATTAAGGTCTATTCGACCAATGCATGTCATTTCTGTTTGTATCTAGACATAGAACAAACTTTGTAAGTCCCAAGTACTTAGTTTGCATTTGTCAAATTGTTAGTGGTTTGACGGTTGGTCTCCCAGCCGCTTGGAATCAGTTAGTTTTCTCCCAACTGCTTGGAATCAGTTAGTTTCCTCCCAACCGCTTGGAATTTGTTGGTGTTCCTCTGGCGAGTTTATAAAACCAGGGAAATGAACAAGATCATATAGTATTGTAATCAGATCGAAGAGGAGATTGAATGTAATTATGCAAATGTAATTGTGCATTGTGTTAAGGAGAAATCGAACTATTCTGTGTTGTCAATTTATTTTCCATTATCTGTAATTACAAATTGCATAGCTGTAGATTCCTTTTCCTTTTTGTACTTTCGTTGTTGCAAAATGTCGATGTGAAGCATTCCACTGGTGAGATTTCTGTCAAAATCAATGGAATGGCTTCGTTGTACAATATTTGTTTGTTTCCTATTTTGTTTCATTGTTCAGCGGTGCAGATGTTCCAGATCAAGGAGTGTGCGCAGTAGTCGGCCTAGCATCTCCATGTGCTAGGGTTTGGATTGGAGGAGTTGGAGCTGTTATCGGTGAGACAGAAGCCATCGGAGAAGCTTTCCTCGCTTAGAGCGACGAGGATAGTCTAGCTGAAGAGAGGTTCAAGGCATTGAATGGAAGTCATGGCCTGAGATGCATATCAGAGTGATAAAGTACATCAGGTAGATAACGGGACGTTGAGCTGACAGTGGTGATCTGGCTGATCAAGTTAAGATATCGGGGTGATAAGGTTGAAGGCGACCGATGGTATTGTTCTCCCCGATGGTCAGAGTTGTTGGACCTCACGTCGGTGTGACAGGTTGCAAGGTGGCTGACGATGAAAGTCTTACCAACTGAGGCTCCCCATCATATTGGTATCAGAGCCAATGAAAGCTTTGGGCAGAGGTGTTGTGTATTTCTTTCTATCACTGTGAAGACAGATGAAGAGTTGCTCGTGCCACCTAGTTGCGGGAAGGAATAGGACTCCTATAGTGTGTGGGCAGACGATGATGAGGACTGTCAAGACCATTCACCAATAGAGGTTTGGCTAGAAGAGGGTGCAGAGTGAGGCCACTACAAGAGAGAGTGGTAGTGCATCTCCAGGATATGCTGTTGGATGAGAGGAATGGGTCTGTAGCAGCATGTAGGATGGACATTTGATTGAACATTGTGTTGTAGTCAAATTGAGGATTTGCAGGGGTGTTGGCGTTTGGGTGTTGTCTGTGAATGTTTATGTCAGATAGAGAGAGCGAAGGAGAGGCTAGCAATATGCCTCCAAAGGGGATGACCACCGAAGTGGTCAAGAAATTTCAAGAGATGGAAGAGATGATCAAAACTAGAGTCAGGGAAGCACTCCAAGAAGAATTGAAGGCAATGAAGATAGGCAAAAGGATAGAGGAAGATTTAGATGAAGAAGAGGAGAAAGAGGAAGAAGCAGAAGAACAAGAAGAGGCAAAGATACCGGCTGAACAAAAATAATTCCTAGAAGCCATCAAGGCAATTGGCAAGGACTCTTCGGAGGCTCGGATAGATGTCCCCATGTTCAGTGGGAAGATGAATGCTAAGGAAGTCATGGAGTGGATTGAGGCTCTAAACAACTACTTCAAATACAAGGAAGTTCCTAAAAGTAAGAGGGTTAAGTTTGCAAAAACTAAACTCAAAGGTGCTACCCTTACATGGTGGAATTACACCCAAGGAGAGAGGGTAAAGAATGGGAAAAGTATGGTCTCTTCATGGAGCAGAATGCTAGAGAAGATCAAGTCCCAGTTCCTTCCATCTGACTACGAGGTGTAGATTTATAGGAAGATGCAGAACCTTAAGCAAAAAGATATGGCTGTGGCTACTTACACCGAGGAGTTTCACAAATACACTCTCTGTTGTGGGTACATGGAGGATGAAAAAGCCAAGGTAGCAAGGTATCTAAACGGTCTGAGGATCAATATTCAAGATGAGATAAGTTTGTTTACCCCTGAAACCGTGGAAAAATGCTTTCAAGTAGCATTAAGAGCTGAAGAGAAGTTGAAGAGGAAAGGTGAGAAGCAAAGTAAAGGAAGAGGTGACAAAAATTTTAGAGGCAATTTTGGAGGAAGAAGTCCTAACTAGAGGCCTAGTGGTGAGTCTAGCCAAGAAGAGCAAGTTGGAGACTCAAGTAGCAGAGGAGGCTACCGAGGAAGAAGGCCAAATGAAAGAAGTTGGACAAATGGATCAGGTAGAGAATCCAAGTTCTCCAATATGAGATGTTATAACTATAATCAGATAGGACACCTGGCCTATAAGTGTCCAGAGAAGGCCTCAACTTCTCATGGTAATGAGAGAAGAACCACATTGACTCAAGAGGATGCAGGAAGTGTGACATCTCCTTAAGTGAATTTGACATCAGAAGTGGGAGAAAATCTGATGATCAAGAGGACACTGCTCAAAGAACCAGTGCAGACTAAACCATCACAAAGGAGAGCACTTTTCAGGATCAATTGCAAAAGCAAAGGTAAAATATGCAAGGTAGTCATAGATTATGGTTCAATAGATAATATGGTGTCTAGGGAAATGGTGGATAAATTGAACATAGAAAGGATTCCTCATCAAACTCCTTACAGAGCATCTTGGGTAAGTGATGGCCAATCACTTTTGGTAGATGAACAAGTATATGTTGATTTTTAGATTGGAGAATATAAGGAGAGAATTTTATGTGACATTTGGCCCATGGAGTGTTGTCACCTACTTTTAGGTAGGCCCTAGCAATTTGATAGGCAAGCATTATATGATGGATATGCTAACACATACACCATCAAGAAGGATGGAAAGACTTTTGTGATGACACCATTACAAGAGGGTGCTGCAACACAGCAGGCAGCCAAGATCATTTTGGTGGGTAAGAAAGAGTTTGTGAAGATGCATGAAGAAGAGACAAGGAAAGTTGAGGATACCTCAAGGAGTGAGGTTACCAAATATCACAGTTTGAAGGTGATTTTAGTTTTGGATGATGGAGATCAGATGGTAACGTCTGAGATGGATTAGCAGAAGGTCAAAGAGCAGGTCTACAAGCAGCCACCAGTTGCTTGGAAAGAAGAGGATGCTATCATAGTAGGGACCATTGTTTGTCCTCTAGAGCCAACAAGAGTTGACGGACAATCATATTCTACCATAGTAGCAGTACACGAAGCATGGACCAAGATTTTGAATGAAGATGTTCAGGCAGTTATGACAGTAAGCAATCATGGCGTACAACATCCAAGTTTGGTTGCAAGCACTCACTCATGGAGAGGTGTGAGTAGAGCCTACAATGCTAGACATGAATTTTTGATTCCATGGAAGCAAGTTGCAGTCCAGAGATCATGGGGAAGGCATGATGCAGCGAAGGATGACGGTGGTGCAAGACACAGACTCAACTCATGGGACATGCGTTCTTTTCCAGGTGGGGTGTATGGTGCAGGAGCACCTAACACAAGGTGGCCTCCATGAGGCATTTAAATTCATGTTTGTTTAGAAAGTCAGGTTTTGTGTTGTAATAAGGTCTATTCGACCAATGCATGTCATTTTTGTTTGTATCTAGACCTAGAACAAACTTTGTAAGTCCCAAGAACTTAGTTTGCATTTGTCAAATTGTTAGTGGTTTGACGGTTGGTCTCCCAGCCGCTTAGAATCAATTAGTTTTTTCCCAGCCGCTTGGAATGGGTTGGTGTTCCTCTGGCGAGTTTATAAAACCAGGGAAATGAACAAGATCATATAGTATTGTAATCAGATCGAAGAGGAGATTGAATGTAATTGTGCGAATGTAATTGTGCATTGTGTTAAGGAGAAATCAAACTATTCTGTGTCGTCAATTTGTTTTCCATTCTCTGTAATTACAAATTGCATAGCTGTAGATTCCTTTTCCTTTCTATACTTCTGTTGTTGCAAAATGTCGATGTGAAGCATTCCACTAGTGAGATTTCTATTGAAATCAGTGGAATGGCTTCGTTGTACAATATTTGTTTGTTTCCTATTTTGTTTCATTATCCGGTGGTGCAGATGTTCCAGATTGAGGAGTGTGCATAGTAGGCGGCCTAGCATCTCCATGTGCTAGGGTTTGGATTGGAGGAGTTGGAGTTGTTATCGGTGAAACAGAGGCCATCAGAGAAGCTTTCCTCGCTTAGAGCGACGAGGATAGTCTAGTCGAAGAGAGGTTCAAGGCGTTGAATGGAAGTCAAAGCCTGAGATGCATATCGGAGTGACAAAGTATATCAGGTAGATAACGAGACGTTGAGCCGACAGTGGTGATCTGGCCGATTGAGTTAAGAGATCGGGTGATAAGGTTGAAGGCGACCGATGGTATTGTTCTCACCGATGGTCAGAGTTGTTGGACCTCACGTCGGCGTGACTATAACGGTCAGTGTGACAGGTTGCAATGTGGCTGACGATGAAAGTCTTACCGACTGAGGCTCCCCATCATGGAGTCATCTTAAAAATTCAGAGAGATGAATTTGTAGAGAAGGTAATTTCAAGTAAGACTTTGATTATTTCATAAGTCGTAGAAGTGTATAATAAATGATGACATGATAGAGTGGAGACAATTAATGATGGATAAGATTATTGCAAGAGAGAGATCTATATTGTTGAAGAGAGTATACATGAAACATGAAGGATGAAACAAATCAACAAGTGTATTAGAAATGAAGGAAATGTAGTGATGAAGGATGTAATCAAGAATCTGAATTTGATTTTAGTAATCAAATCCAAATTGTTTGTTATAGATCTACATGTTCCATTTCTTTATAGTTGACTACTTGTATCGCTTTGTATTCATCTCCACTTCTTTCATGCTATTTTAACTTGGTGCATTCCTCCAATAATTTATTTCTTCTAATAGTCAACCCATGCCTCCTATAGTCCTTATAATGACCATACTTCTTACACCGATTTCCTTTTTGTTAATGCTTGTTTATGTTTTCTAATTCCTTGGTATAAATTAACTCTCATCAAAGAACCTTAGTCATGTATTGTTCTCAAATTCTAGATTTTTTTGGGAATTTTAACTATCTTTGATCCCCGGGGTAGCAGGATCAAAGCTCTGATACCACTTGTAATGTCCCCTTTTAGGATATTCTTGATTTCTTAACCTCCACACAAGAATAACTTCTAGAAGGGAACATTAGCAATATTAGAGATCAATAATGAGATCAATACATAATAATTAAGGTTAGTAACATCGTGATCATAATTGATAATAATGAACAAATACATAGATCCAAATATATATTTTGTCTTACTTATTCTTTTATCATATTTAGGCCTCATGATATACTTTGGGAATGATGATCGTCATGCCGGATCGTTAATCTAACCTAATCATTTACCCTAGCGGAAGCGGGGAATATACTTATTAAGGCATTGGATAACTAATCTCCACTGCCATAGGCCCAAGGGTTTCATTCTCACCTGACAATTCTTAACCACTTGGCTCAAGGGTTTCATGCTCACCCGGCAATTCTTCACCACTTGAGAGTCACCTACCATGTAAGACATTAATAACAAACTAATGTCCACTGCCATAGGCCCAAGGGTTTCATGCTCACCCGGCAATTCTTCACCAGTTGAGAGTCACCTACCATGTAAGACTATTAATAATAATAATCAACCGCCCTTCCCTAACGACCCAAACATCCTCATAGGGGCAATAGACAAAGATTAATGATGGGGAAAGATATGCAATGTCCTTCGTATATCATGGGCAAGACTAAGTATCGTTATATGGATAGATATATAAGTTAGAAATGTCATACCAATTCATATATTTGCTCTCCTTAAGGATGTACAAGAGATCCTATGGATCCCAAATGATGATGATTGCCTTGATTTACCACAAGACTGCTATCAAATCAGAATTCTTTTATGCAATGATGTTCTTTATAGGAACTATATCAATTTGAGATTATTTCCACCACTTATAGATGGACCCTCTTATGGCAGTTAGCTGCCTATATATATCGATTCTGATAAATATATTAATTCTGCCTTTTTCTGTTATAATAGTTGATAAGTCACTTGAATGTTGATTTGCTTATTGATAGAATCTGAATATGTATTTTTGTTCTCTTAGATTATTCGTTATATCTCTTCTTGTATTTCTGCTGCTAATTGATATTTTTTTTTGGAATGATCCCCTCCTTCCATCGATCCCCTTAAGACCCTTTTATACCTTTCAATATGCATGACTGTTGAACTTGGATTCTCCTACATCAAACACGTCGAGTAAGTGAAATGTGCCATGAGCTTAAGGTTCATGAACATTTTATGAAATATGAAACTAAGATTCCATGCTCAACAACTTCAAATGCACTCAACCATGTTGCTTCATTCATTGTTTTGTTTTTCCATTTTGAACTAAGTACTCTTTGTATTATTTTCCCCTAGTCGTCTTGATCATTCGAGAGTCTACCATCACTTCAACTTCCTCTTGTTCTTTCCTTGGAAACTATTGTATCCATTTTTCTATTGGAAAATCTAAAATTGTTCATCTTCACTTGTTTGCCCTTCATAGTAATGGTATAAATCAACAACATTAGAAATTGGAGAAATGTTGACTCTTAAAAGTTCAATTTTTCAAGCATTTGATGCAAACTTTATGAAGACTTTACATAGTCCAATATTTTTTCATTTTAGTTTGTTGTAGGTTCCTTGAGGAAACCTCTCCTTCTACAAATGAGCTAAAACTAAATTACACTTGAAATTCCTACTCTCTCCTTCTAAGATCATCATGTTGTTTGTATTTCATTGTATTCTTCTCCAAGTTCCTTCTTACTTCATGAAGTAACCCCTAGACGTAATCAACAAAATCCTTTTCCATAGTACTCTACCTTCCAAAGTCTAGTTGATAAGATCACATGTGTAGGATAAACTCCCATTCAAATCTATTTAGTTTCAAATGAAACTTGCTAAATCATCTTTAGACAAAACCCCTAAAATCATCTACTTTATTCTAATTGAAACAATTTGAGGACTTTGCATGCCAAATATCTGATGAAAAGTCAAAACAAAACAACAACCTAGGACAATTATGTAGCAATTGAAATAACCATGCAACAATTTAGAAAACAATTGTGTAACAACTGAGAACTCATGCGACACTGAGTAAGTAGTTGCGCAACAATTGGGAACTTACACAAGCTACATAGCAACAGGGAAAGTACATGGAACAATTTATCAACCTCCAATTGTCCTAACCATGCCATCACATTGAAAACACTCGTAGAAAGACCAAAATTTGACACAACCTACCTTATTTTATTTTTGGGTGATGTAGGATTACTTGTGAACTTGGATACTCCTACATCAAACACGTCGAGTAAATGAAATGTGCCATGAGCTTAAGGTTCATGAACATTTTACGAAATCTAAAACTAAGATTCCAAATGCACTCAACCCTGTTGCTTCATTCATTATTTTGTTTTTCCATTTCACTAAGTACTCTTTTCCCCTAGTCTTCTTGATCACTCGAGAGTCTACCATCACTTCAACTTCCTCTTGTTCTTTCTTGAGCAACTATTGTATCCATTTTTCTATTTGAAAATCTAAAATTGTTCCCCTTCCCCTGTTTGTCCTTCGTAGCAATGGTATAAGATCACATGTTAGTATAAAGTTTCGGAAGCGCTTAACCAGCCGGTGCATTGTAAACAAACGGCTGGTCGATAAACGTACGGTCTAAGAATCCCAGTCGAAAACTCGCTGACGGTCTGTACAAACAGTTTGGTCGAAAGAATCTAAACCTGTTTAGTCGTTAGTCGAAGTCAACTTGACCGCTTGTCAAAATTTCCGTACAGTGATGCGTATACAACGCACCGGCTGTTTACGATGGGCATAAAGTTTCCGTAAAGTTTCCCTAGGGTTAGCTTAAGCAAATTAGACTAGATTAATCAATGAAATCAGTCAATATGAAGAAGCTTCCGTGGTGAAAACGCTCTCGGATCTTTGGAATAGTCGACGGCTTCCCTGACCATGAGTGCACCTCAGCCTCTGATTTTTCAAACAACCCAAATACTTTATAATACATTCTTCCCCTTCTTTGACTCATCTCGTGCAGAGATGACCCGTCTCTAGGCTGTCAAATCTTTCGCGACTTGTCTCTGGGCTACTAAATCTGTTTGTGGTCGAAATAATTAAGTTTTCCACAGGCGACTTTCAACAGCGTGTGAACAAAGTTCAAATTGTTCCACTTCCAACAGCGTGTTGAACAGTTATTCTTAAATATCATCCACTTTAACAGTCAAAGATAAATTTTGGCCACTAAAAATAGGACAAATATTTACCACTTTTTGTTATGAATGAGGTGTAAAATTGCTATTGATTGTTTGACCATTAAATTGGATGATATTTAAGTAGAGCGGTGTTGAACAAACTGTGCCGGTGGAACTACAACACCCTACCGTCGACTTTTCATTTTCGACCATCTTTGCCATTTTTCACTGATAACCCAAGCATAGACGTAGACTTTTTATATGTATTTGAATATGACACCATTGGACTTTATCGCAATTTTTCCATCCCAGTTATTTCCATGCATTGCATGTAGATGTTTAAAATATAGGAAATGGAAATGGATCTTTTTATAGTCTCTGATGTTGGGCGACCTAATTTTGAAGCTACTTAGATATTAAAGAGAATCACGGAAAAGTCTATTTACAAATAAAAAAGAATCGGGGATAAAGAAAAGTCTACTTACAATTAAAAGAGAATCAGGGAGAGTCTATTAAAAGTATTATCAAATGAAAAAGATTTGTAATGTTGTTTTATTAGATGAAATTGTCTCTAGGATTAAACAAAGTATGCATAAGATTTTTTTTGGTTCCATTTTATTAGCTTAAATAAATGAAATCAATTAAGCAAATCAGCTTAGATTAATTTTAACTATGCTAAGACTTTTTAGGCTGCCGTTGATGTTGAAGCAGATGCACTTTACTTAAATATCATCCATTTAAATGGTCAAACAATCAATAACAATTTTACACCTCATTCACAATAAAAAGTGGTAAATATTTGTCCTATTTTTATTGGTCAAAATTGACCTTTCACTGTTGAAGTCGCTCTACTTAAATATCATCCACTTTAATGGTCAAACAATCAATAGCAATTTTACACCTCATTCATAACAAAAAGTGGTAAGTATTTGTCCTATTTTTAGTGGCCAAAATTTATCTTTGACTGTTAAAGTAGATGATATTTAAGAATAGCTGTGATGTAATTCCATCTTTTCTGGCATTGATGGAAAATAAACCTTGGATGAACACAAATTTCAAAGATAAAAGGCAGATGAGCCCAGTGAAGGATATTGTCCCTGGAGAAAGAAGAAGCAACACTTTTATTTTTCTTTACTCTCTGTATTATTTCCTCACTGTTAGTAATGGGCAAGTTTTCGTTACTTTCATGCTGTGGCTCCTGCAGTTGCTTCTCACCCTCTTCACATTCTCATACTGTTCATGCTGAACCTTCCGCTGACGCTAAGACTGCTTTGAAGAGTTTAGTACAGAAATTTAGTGATATAAGTCAGCTTCACGATCTGATTCAGTTTATCGAAGAGCTATTGAAGATGGCGGTAAGTTATCTACACATATGTTTTGTATAATAGGAATTTCTGCAATTCTCAATTTTAGAATATCTTGTGTTTCACAATAATTTTAGTTTCTGGTTTGTTGCTTATCTTAATCAAAAACAATTTTAGTCATCTACACTTCGCTATATTGAGTGTAAATATACCATTGTCCAATACAGTCCGGAGAGAAGAGTGCAGAAAGATCTAGTTCAGCTGTAAACTCTTATATCCAGGATGGCCAAACAATCCTGAAGATAGTAGAGGACCACATTGACAGATTTCATAAAACGGTAAAGTTTCCATTTGGGAAATATAAAATCAACTGGTGATAATATTCCTGTATGGTATAACTGTAGTCAGTTATAAATTATTGGATGGCTGTAACTCTAAATATTTGGGAAACAAATTTATACTAAATGGATGTTTTTGATAACAATAAAGGGGATAAGAAGGCCCCCCACCCTTACTAAATGGATGTTGATTCTTAGACTTTTTCCGTACAGAAAGATTCCATGGATGATGCAAGTGCAGTCATAGAGAAGGTTGTTATAGATTTGCTTGAAGGTGCTGGGAAAATTCATTGGGTGGGAGCAGCCCTTTCTGTGCTGGGATTTGTCTTGGCGAGATTTGGTCAGATGTCTGAGAATAAGAGTGAGTGCCTCGAAATTTTGAAAAGGATGGTCAATCTTGGGAAGCAAATTCTGCAGTTGAATGACGAAATGCCAAATCAGAAGCAGAAACTAAATGAGGCAGTGGGGTGCATTGTTGTAGGATGCACCGTATGCACCTCCCAACTTGCAACGGCCAGAATTTTCAGGTCAGTTCAATTATTTGAATAGTCTTATTTGAAAGGTTGGACATGTAATTTAGAAAATTCTAAGAGTCTTGTTTTATGGAGGGTTTAGCCTAGTGATCCGGAGTTTAGCTCTTTACAAGGCGAGCCCTCTCAATAACCTCTTGAGCAGTGTGTAATGGACCCACATCCACACACTGCGGGTAAGTCAGGAGTCAAACCCACGACAGCCGAAACTGAGTGAGCTGATCCAGGAATCAAAAAAATCTAAAAGTCAATTCTGTTTGAGTTGAAAATTCAATAAGTAGCCTGGTGCAAAAAAAACTGTATAATATAGTGAAACTGGATAAATTTAAATAAGAAATTTTAATAGTCAAAACATTTTAGAGTAGCAAAAGTTTCAGGTTTTTGTAAAGGAGTTCTAGATCAAATATGAATTTTAGTTAGAAAAGGGCCTAAATAACAGCAAACCAAGCTGGAAATTTTTTTATTTTTATATAAATGCAAGCAAGGTTGAAGGCCGGAGTTTCTTCGTTTTTATCCGGATTTCTAATGTTTGGGGTTTATTTAATCAACTTATTTAATGTAAATCCAATATTTGAATTGTGTGAAGGTTTCTTGATGCTTCGGTGGATGCCAATAGTGTAAAGAGTTTCCAAGACAAAATAGATCGCCTGTATGATGACCTTATATTGTGGGGTATAATTGACATGGAGAAAAGACTGGCAAAGTTTGCTTCACAGTCACAGGAACTCTATGCATATCAACCGACAGGTATAATATTTTTCAATTTTAATGATCTTTTCCTGTTATGTTCTGAGTTTTGCCGCAAACTTTAGTTTAATTTTTCCACAAATTGTACAGTTGGAATTGGGAGTGGACAAAAAACAGTAAGCCGACTTTTAGATTTGAATGCACAACATACATCAATACAAGTTGTGGTTGTCTATGGTTTCGGAGGAGTCGGTAAAACGACACTCGCTGATGCTGTTTATGCACGCATCGGCCTCCAAACTTATAAGCATTGCAGGATTCATATGGAACAAAACTGTAACAACAATGATCTCAAAATCCTCCAAGAACAGATTTTGAATGGATTGTTCCACCAGAAGGTGAAATTGACAGACTGTGAGCAAGGTCGGGGAATGATCTGATCTTTCTTCAAAAAGAATCATGATCAGCCTTTATTTCTATACATTGACAATGCTTTAAAAAAAACAGATCTGAAACAACTTCTACCTGCAGACATGGGTAGTTACCTTCCACCGAAGAGTAGAATACTTGTCACTACTCGAAACCTACATGAGACTGACATATTTCCTGGCAGTAATATTGTCCGCCATGAATATCGGGTGAATCCTCTTGCACAGAGAGAGGCCAGAAAGATTTTGTTGAAGAAAGCCTCCAGTTACAATGGTGAAAGGAACATAGATGTCCTCCCCAAGCTGTGTGGTGGTGTTCCCCTTCTGCTGGAAATATCTGGTTCACAACTGGCTATAAGTAGCAGAAATACAAATATTTTAGTATTAGAGTTGCTTAGAGAAGGGGAGGTGGTGGAAGAGGAAGATATAAGTGACCGTATGGTTGATTTTGTATACCACAGATTATTACCGCCTGTTAAAGAGGCTTTTCTAGATATCACATCCTTCTTTTGTGGTTGGCTAAGTGAAGAAGTGGCATACATAGTTGGAGAAGAGGAATTCAGAGCTCTAGAAGATGCAGCATTCGTCAAGGTATCTGAAGATGGCCGTGTGATTGTTCATGACATAGTTCAAGCAAGAGGGAAAAAGATGTCAGAGCAAAACAGAATCACAGACCCCGAGACTTTATTGAAATGCTTGAAAGATGATGAGGTATGTCATACTTATAATGTCTGTTTTTTATTAAGATAAACAACTTACAAGGGGCTGAACCCTTAACAAACAATGTTTGTTATCAGTATTATAAAAATACATTTGTTATTCATAGTGATAATGATATATGGTTTATTTTCTTGCAGAAACTCAAAAATTTAAAAGGCATTTTTTTTAATGAAAAATATGAGCAGCCTCCAATTGAAATTAATGATGACCATCTTAAGTGTATGAACAATTCCTTAAGAGTGCTATCTTATGAAGGATCACAAATTACATTCAAGGAGAAATGTCATAAACCATTCAAACAACTCAGATACCTCCAAATTGCAAGTAACATTCCTGATTTACCAATGGAGTTTGAGAAACTTGAGCATCTCTCCATATACAAGGGCCCAATCATGCAAGGCATGGGTTTTAATGAGGTAAGATCTGCCCTCTTCAAACTATATTTATTATCTCAATTATCTTTGATTAGATTGTAAAATAACACTTTTTTGACAAAAAAAAATTCATAATTGTTGTGCAAATATGTAGTTTCCTCCCAGCCTGCACAAAATGACTTCACTAAACCTCACAAATAAGTATGATTCTTCAAAGAACGGAGCTGCATATTCTAAAATACCTGCCAAAGTCACTCCAGATTCTTCACTTGTAAAATTAAGGTTATATGGTTTGAAATATATGCAAAGGTTACCAAATGGAGTGGAAATGTTGACAAAGTTGGAGCAATTATATTTAAGAGGTTTCCACCAATTGAAGGAATTACCTTCCAAACTTGGGCAGCTCAACAATCTAAAAGACCTACGTCTAAGTGAGTGTCATGAATTGAAAGAGTTGCCTTCAAACTTTGGGCAGCTTAGCAATTTGACATCATTGCATTTATATGGCTGCTTTGCATTAAGTGTATTGCCTTCTAGCTTTGGGCATCTCATTTCCCTAGAGAATTTGCAATTGAATTATTGTTCAAGTTTGAAAAAGTTGCCTACAAACTTTGGGCAACTCAAAAAATTGGAAGAGTTAGATTTGAGGCATTGTTCTGGGTTAGAAGAATGGCCGTTAAGCTTTGGAGATCTCACAGAGATGAAGAAGTTGGTTTTGGTAGGTTGTTCTTCAAAATTAAAAGAATTGGTGCCCCATAATATTAGAGGAAGTTGTTCTATCATATTTGATTAAATAATTTCCTCAATGATTCACTCCTTAATTGTTATTTTCAGACGACTTTGCATTATTTTATAAAATTTGTAATAGCACATATGGCTTTGTATTTTTTAAATCAAATATTATTTTCTATTGTATTTAATTTTTTTAAAACTTATATTTACTCTTCCTTTTGGTCTCACTAAATTTTATTTTAAACTGTTATTTTTTTAAGATTTTGAAATAATGGTTTATTGTAATGAAGGAAAAGTACTATTTCTTCATGTAAATTTAGGTTAGTTAAATAAATGCATATAAATAAAGTATAAATTAATCTAGATTAATTTAAAGTAGTTGGGAAGGATAAATGTGTAATCAATGTTATTTTTTGAAATTAAATGCAAGGGAAAGGTGTACTAGGTTCTTGATCAAGATGAAATATGAATGTCAATGATTTGTAAAATCAAGTTGATACAATATGGAAAAGTAATGACATTGTTGTGCAAACTATCCTTGAACTCTGTGCATACCTAAAACTCTATGTGGGTCAATCCCACAGTTCAAGATTGATCTTGTGTGAAAAAAATATGATCTCTAAGGTGTGGTTCTAACTACCAAATGCAGACTATTGTGATTTGTGTCACTATAACTCCTTCTCTCTGTTGATGTGTAAGGACTGGTGGTACTTTAAAATACCTTGGGGGAATTTCTAAATTGCAAGTATTCACATTCTCCTCAATCAACTCCATTGAAAGACTAACTTTACAACCTTGAGAGAGTGTCAAGATATAACAAGCAAGCATACAATGGCCTAAATATGAATTTTAATCCAAGTAGTGCTCCAAATCTAGATGTTCTTAAGATCACATGTGTAGGATAAGCTCCCATTCAATTCTGTGTAGTTTCAAATGAAACTTGCCAAATCATCTTAAGACAAAACCCCTAAAATCATCTACTTTATTCTAATTGAAACAATTTGAGGACTTTGCATGCCAAATATTTGATGAAAAGTCAAAACAAAACAACAACCTAGAACAATTATGTAGTAATTTAAATAACCATGCAACAATTCAGAAAACAATTGTGCAGCAATTGAGAACTCATGCAACACTGAGTAAGTAGTTGTGCAACAACTAGGAGCTCACACAAGTTGCATAGCAATAGGGAAAGTACCTGGAACAATTTATCGACCTCCAATTGCCCCAAGCATGCCATCACATTGAGAACACCTGTAGAAAGACCAAACTATGACACAACCTACCTTATTTTATTTTTGGGCGATGTAGGATTACTCGTGAACCTGGATGCTTCTACATCAAACACATCGAGTAAGTGAAATGTGCCATGAGCTTAAGGTTCATGAACATTTTATGAAATCTAAAACTAAGATTCCATGCTCAACAATTTCAAATGCACTCAACCCTGTTGCTTCATTCATTGTTTTGTTTTTCCATTTCACTAAGTACTCTTTGTTTTCTTTTCCCCTAGTCTTCTTGATCACTTGAGAGTCTACCATCACCTCAGCTTCCTCTTGTTCTTTCTTAGGCAACTATTGTATCCATTTTTCTATTGGAAAATCTAAAATTGTTCCTCTTCACTTGTTTGTCCTTCATAGCAATGGTATAAATCAACAACATTAGAAATTGGAGAAATGTCGACTCCTAGAAGTTCAATTTTGCAAGCATTTGATGCTTGAACTTTATGAAGACTTGATACAGTCCAATCTATTTTCATTTTATCTTGTTGTAGGTTCCTTAAGGAAGCCTCTCCTTCTACAAATTAGCTAAAACTAAATTACACTTGAAATTCCTACTCTCTCCTTCTAAGATTATCATGTTTGTATTTCATTGTATTCTTCTCCAAGTTCCTTCTTACTTCATGAAGTAACCCAGGCTAGATGTAATCAACAAAATCATTTTACATAGTACTCTACCTTCCAAAGTCTACAGTATTTCTTAGTTTATCTCCTCTCTTGGGTTGTAGCTATTCACTAGGTAAAAAGGACTCTTAGTTGCACTCTTGTTAATTTAGTTGTTTTAAGCAAAGTCCCATTAAGTTGGCTTCTCTTTGGTCAAACATCTTAACAAATTCTCAAGACTTCTATTGATAACCTCAGTTTGCCCATCCATTTGTGGATGCTAGACTAAACTAAATCCCAACTTAGTATCCAATTTTCTCCACAAATTATCCCAAAAATGGTCTACAATTTGGTATCTCTATCCAAAAAATAGCTCTTTAGCAAACCATGTAGTTTATCTCTTTAAATAATAATGTAGCAACATGTGTAGCATCATTTGGTTTCTTACACAAAATAAAGTATGACATCTTTGAAAATCTATCCACTACAACAAAACTAGAGTCGTCATCTAGTTATATTTTCAACAATTCAAAAACAAAATCCATGCTCGTGTCTTCCCATGATCTCTTTGATATTGGCAATGGTTGATATAAACCTATGTTTTGACTTTTCCCTTTGGCAAGCTAACAAACTCTACAACTTTGTGCTATGTTCTTCACATCTACACTCATTCTTGGCCAATAATAGCCTTCACACAACTATGGCAATGTTTTATCCACTCTCAAATGTCCAACAATTCCTCCACCATGTTTCTCTCTTATTAAGTTTTCTCTCATTAATTTTTGAGGTATGCACAATCGTTGTCCCTTAAAAAATAAACCTTCTTAAATGAAAAATTTCAAGCATGGAGTTCTATCCCTCTCAATAGGATTCTTACGTGCTACCCATGCCTCTCTAAAATCTAAATATTTTTCATACAACTCTATCATGGAATCAAACCCAAAAATATTTACTCTCATCCAATTCAATAAAGACACCTCCTACTCATTACATTGGCTAATCTATTCGATCTATCACTCCTATGCATTAAAACACATGAATAGCTCTAAAGAAATTCAATCCACTTTATGTGCTTTTGACCTTGGTTGTTAATAAATTGTAATACATGATGATCTATGTATAGAACAAATTCCTTCGGTACCAAGTAGTACCTCCACTTCTTGAGTGCTTGAACAATAGCACAAAATTATTTGTCATGTAGATCGAATATCTCCTCTTAGCTTCATTTAGCTTCTTGCTAAAATAAGTTATGGGCTTACCTTCTTGACTTAGAACTCCTCCTATCGTTGTCCCACTTGCATCATAATCCACTTGAAACACTTTACTAAAATCTAGTAATGCTCTAGAACAAGTTGTTTGGTCACTTTCCTCTTCAAAAGTTGAAAGCTCTTCTCTATTGCAACTGTACATTGAAACTCCTTCCTACCACCCTTTATTGTTTCCGTGATAGGTGGACAAATGCAACTAAAATTTCTAATAAATTTCTTGTAGAAGCTTACTAATCTATGAATACTTGCTTCAAACATATTCCTTGGTGATGGTCACTCTACAATAGCCCTTATCTTTTCTAGGTCCATCCGTAAACCTTCTTGTGAAATGACAAACCCCAAATACACTAACTTCTTCATAAACTATACTTTTTCAAGCTAACTAGAAACTTCTCTTGCTTCAATCTTTGCAAAACTAACCTCAAATGCATCACATGTTCTTCCTTTATCTTACTAAAAATCAAGATATCATCTAAAAAATAATTACAAACTTATTGGTGTATTTGTTAACTCAAATAGCATAACCGACCACTTGTACAACTTGCCATTTGTCTTAAATGTAGTTTTCCACTCATACCCTTCTTTAATTTAGATTTGGTAATATCCACTCTTAAAGTTAAATTTTGTGAAGAATTTTGCTCCATTTAAGCAATCCATTAGTAGAAAGAGGTATAGTGGGTTGTTTCTTGCACTTCCAAGAAATTACTGTAGAACCAAGACAAAGTATAACCAGAAGTAGACTTCTAATCATCTATAGAACCTACCTATTTGGAATCAGTATATCCAACAACAATTATGCAAATAGAAGACACACCAAAAATACCTTTGTTCTATCCATTCAATTCAGAAAAAGATGTAGATATATAAAAATAAATGACAAATGAATCTCCAAATTGAATTCCTACAACTGCTTACTAGCACATAACTAACTGTTGCTTGATAAACAAATAAACCATGTTAATTTTTCCTTCAACCCATAATCTAAAAAATTTACTAACCTTTTTGGCTCTTTTATTTGCCTACTTGTGAATTATTATATCACTCATCAGACCAAACAAAGATGAATCTAACAACATTGCATGTTAAGTATCTTTATATGTAAAGATGATGTTCAGACTGCAAAATGAAAAGTGAGCATTCAAGAATCCTTTTGATACATCTTTATTTAATGAGACATATAAAGTTGCTATAGAGAAATCTATTTGTATTTTTACTATTAAATCATTGAGGTTGAACTTGGGAATTCAACTTCTCCTTTCTGATTCTTGCCTATGTTGAATTGCCCGTGTTAAATTTTTTTATCAATTCACTCTTCCTTTTCATTAAACTAGCACTTATACCTTAAATAGGTGTAATAGTTACACTAATAGAAAATTACATGTTAAGTCATATTAAAAAAGTCCTACTAAATTCTACTGGTTAAATCATACATAACAAAATTTATGTTAAGTGCTAATGCCCCACAAATTACACAAGCCATTATACAAACAACATAAAAACTAGAATGCAAAACAAAAGGATCCAATTAAATAAACTTTGAAACTAACTTATCAATAAATTGTGATCTACTTCCAAATTTCAAAGATGGCTAAAATTTAAATTGCACCTAAGGACTCAAATCAAGCAAATATCATATAATAGTAAACACCGCACTATAATATGCAAATGTACTCAATAAGACAAACCACCAACAAAGTGATGATTACATCACCCAAAAATGTTTTCACTTCTTACACAATAATTCAAGTAGATACATTTTTTATACAAGAATTCAGAGGAAGGGTTGAAAGTAGAATTTGGGAGATAAGTGTTATCTCATAGTGCATATCATTTGGGAAAATATTCTGAGCAGCTTAAAGGGGCATATTGTAGGCAAATAATGTGCAAAAAGATACCCAATGTAATACTAGTAAAAGCACCAAAGGTGCTATCAAATGGCCGATAGGCACAAATATTTATAGGCCTATCACTAAATAGTTTATATTTTTATTTTTATGGAAAGTCATTACATGTAGTTGTTGGTAGACAAGGCTATAAATACTATAAGAAATTCAATTATTTTTTTGCAAATAAAAATAATGGAGTGGTATTAAATGAATAAGCACATGAAGTAAATTGTGAATGAACTAAATAAATTCTAAGCAATCAAGAGATTAGGTGAACCGTGAAGTACCTAAATAATGTAGGATAATAAAAATCTACGTTACTAATTTACTATCGACCAAGTATTGCACAAAATAACTTTTAAAAAATAATATGCATGAAGTGTGAAGAGTGCTTTAACTTTGGCATTCACTTTGTGTGTGTTTGTTCTTTGGCATATTTCAACTCAAGTGTTTACTTGTGTGTGATTGAACTAACTTTGTGCATGAAGCATGTTTAAAATTTGGTACATGTTCACTTTCTATGTGTGAAGTGTATGTTTTAACTTTGACATTCATTTTGTTTGAATTGTGTGTGTGAAATTTAATTTGGGCATTCACTTTGTCTAGTGTATGTATTTGTATTTGTACTTTACATTCACATATGGCTACAACTCTTATCAACTAACACTACATGAAAATCACATCAAGTTGATAATTAGGACATAGTAGAATTCATTGAGTGAATCATAATATCATAAGGGTTTTCAAAATGTTTTTTTTTTTTGTATTTTTTGAGAGAAAAATAAGCAACATAAAAGTAGTTTGTTGCAAGATTCAAGTAAGTCATTCATTAAAGAGGATCAAATAGTTGATAATGAACACACATGATTTTTTTAATCATTTGAAGTCATTTTTAAATATGAGGGTTCCTTATCTCTCCAAAAAGGTTTCCCTTTCTTTATACTAAATTATTTTTTAAAGAACTAAAAAAATATAATGTTAATATAAATAAACACTATTTTCATATATATCAATGTAAAATCTCCTATATTTATAGAAATTAATGAGGCAGGCAGCCGTGGTGACCCAGGGAGTACACAAAATTCAATAAATCAACCTAACATAGTTTTGCAATTTTAAAAAGTACCTTAGTGTATAGAAAAGATAATTTTTAAAAAGAACTAAAGTAAAATTAAAATTAAAATTTTTCTAAATTATAATAAAATTTATTTTATATTTGAAAAAAGAAATCTGTAAAAAACTTTCTAAATACAATAAATCAACCTAACACAAATTTGCAATTTAAAAAAGTATCTTTCAACCTAACATAGATTTGCAATTTAAAAAAGTATCTTTCAACCTAATATAAATTTGTAGTTTAAAAAAGTATTTTTAATGCATAAAAGATATATAATCAATAAATCAACCTAACATAGTTTTGAAATTTTAAAAAGTAACTTCAGTGTATAAAATTAAATAAGAACTAATTTCAAACTAAACTAAATAAGAGAGAACTAAAAAAAATTATATTTTTTAAAGGACTAAAAAAAATTATAATGTTAATATAAATAAACACTATTTTCATATATATCAATGTAAAATCTTCTATATTTTTTAATAGAATTAAATAAGAACTAATTTCAAACTAAATAAAAATCTTAATTAAATTATTTTTTAAAGAACTAAAAAAATTATTATTAATTTTAGAAGAATAATGGAAAAGATCAAATTAAATAAATCTAGAAATTTTATTTAATTTTAGAAGAATAATGGAAAAGATCAAAATAAATAAATTTAGAAATTTTATTTAATTTTAGAAGAATAATGGAAAGACCAAATTAAATAAATTTAAAAAAATTATTTAATTTTAGAAGAATAATGGAAAAGATAATGATAAGATAGATGATGGAGGAAAAAGATGAATTTAGAAAATTGGAAAAATCAATTATAAATTAAATTAATTAATTAAAACCAATTTCAAATTAAATAAGATTAAATTTAAATCTTAACTAAACTATTTTTTTAAACAACTAAAAAAAATTAACCATCACCAAATATTTTTGGTTTTTATTTTTTATTTTGTCCAATTTCTTTTTTGGTTTTCATTTTTTAGTTTTTCCAATTTCTATTTTAGTTTCTATTTTTTATTTTTTCCAATTTTTATGTTTGGTTTTTATTTTTATTTTTTTTCCAATTTCTTTTTTGGTTCCATAGTTTTTGTTTTCTTATTTTCAATTTCTTTTTTTGTTTTTATTTTTTATTTTTTATTTTTTCCAATTTTCTTTTTGGACTACACTCATGCAACTTTTAAAGGATTTTGTGATTTTTCCTTTTTTTTTAGTTCAATTTTTTTTTTGTTTTTATTTTTTATTATTTATTTTGTCCAATTTCTTTTTTGGTTCCATAGTTTTTGTGATTTTCTTATTTTCTTATTTCAATTTCCTTTTTAGTTTTTATTTTTTATTTTTTATTTTTTCCAATTTCCTTTTTGGACTACACTCATGCAACTTTTAAAGGATTTTGTGATTTTTCCTTTTTTTTTAGTTCAATTTTTTTTTTGTTTTTATTTTTTATTATTTATTTTGTCCAATTTCTTTTTTGGTTCCATAGTTTTTGTGATTTTCTTATTTTCTTATTTCAATTTCCTTTTTAGTTTTTATTTATTATTTATTTTGTCTAGTTTCTTTTTTGGTTCCATAGTTTTTGTGATTTTCTTATTTTATTATTTCAATTTCCTTTTTAGTTTTTATTTTTTATTTTTTCCAATTTCTTTTTTGGTTCCATAGTTTTTGTGATTTTCTTATTTCAATTTCCCTTTTAGTTTTTATTTATTATTTATTTTGTCCAATTTATTTTTTAGTTCCATAGTTTTTGTGATTTTCTTATTTTCTTATTTCAATTTCCTTTTTAGTTTTTATTTTATATTTTTCCCAATTTCTTTTTTTGTTCCATAGTTTTTGTTGGACTACCAAAAAATTGTGGGACTACCAAATTTATTTTTATCAATTGGACGACCAAAAATTGGGACTACCAAATTTTTTATTGCTAAAAAATGTGTGCACATATAATGGCCTATCGGCCAAAAAATTCTAGGTTCTATTGTTGCCAATATTCCCTAAATTGTAAGTAACTTAGAGGGGCATATTGTAGGCAAATAATGTATAAAAAGATACCCAATGTAATAAAATTTTATTAGTACCTGCCTTCGGCAGTACTATTGCATCTGCTGAGGCTTATCTAGTTATTAATCTATTAACAGTAAACCAATCAAGACATGGATTATTTTTCTTGTCAGGAAATTTGATATAAATTTGAACTTTTCCTATGGCAAGACGATAAAATTTTAACAAAAAATCATTGAAAAATTATTTATCTCTATTATGATTAGCTAAAAAAAATGACCTCTTCTCTGCAGATTGTCAGAGAATGCAACAAACACCTATAAATGTGGATAGAAATTCAGTTTGAGGGGAGGATGTGGCAAGTAAACAAATTATGAACACTAATCTTACCTCCCACAAGTTAAGTAATGCCTAAACGGATGGTGATAATTCTGAGAGTCAAAAATCATCAGTTTTTTAGAATTTAATTTTTTACTTTATTACCTAAACTTCAAAATTACTTTTTGTCAAAGGTGCAAAATCGTTATTATTTATAATTATAATATTAATAATATTATTTTAATATCCATTATTAACACTTCTTCATATATTATCTTAATTAATGTTATAATATTATAACAATATTATATAATAATATAATAATAAGCATAAACATAAATATAATATAATATAACAATATAATAAAAACAAAAATATAATATAATACTATATAAAAATATTATAATATTATAATATTGTAATAATATAAATATATTATTATCATATTGGGCCGGTGCAAAAAGTTGGGGGGCCAAAAAGTGGCCAACTTTTTTTTTTTAAATTAAGCCATAACGCGAGCACGTTATAACGCGCTCACATTATGGCTTGGTAATGTCAAGCCTAAGGCTCAGCAACACCAAGCCATAATGCACTCGCATTATAATGCGAGCACATTATGCTCTGCTATTTAACACAATCCATGCCTTTTTACCGTTTTTATAGCAATCCATAACGCGAGCGCATTTTGGCCTACTATAGAAAAATCCATATTATTCATTTCTCCATTTATTTCTTCTATCTCTCACCTATCTCTCCCCCTCACCTCTCTACCTCTCACCTATCTCTTCCCCTCACCTCTCTACCTCTCCCTCAACCTTAAACCTTAATCCCTCAACCCTAAACCTTAATCCCTCAACCCTCATCCCTAAGTCCGTATCCCTAAACCCTAAACCTTGATCCCTAAACCCTAATCCCTCAAGGTCCTAAATCCTAATCCCTTATCCCTAAACCTTAAACCTTAATCCCTCAACCCTAAACCTTAATCCCTCAACCCTAAACCCTAATCCCTAATCCCTCAACCCTCGACACTATACCTTAAACCCTAATCCCTTATCCCTAAACCCTCAACCCTAAACCCTAAACCTTCAACCCTAAACCTTATCCCTAATCCCTCTACTCTTAACACTCTACCTTAACCCTAATCCCTCTACTCTTAACACTCTACCTTAACCCTAATCCCTTGACACTTAACCCTAATCCCTCAACCATAAACGCTATCCATAAAGCCTCAACCCTAAACCCTAATCCCTCAAGGTCTTAAACCCTAATCCCTTATCCCTAAACTCTAAACCCTATCCCTCAACCCTCAACCTTAAACCTTAATCCCTCAACCCTAAACTTTAATCCCTCAGCCCTCAACCCTAATCTTATATCCCTAAACCCTTAATCCTAATCCCTCAACCCTAAATGCTATCCCTATTCCTAAACCCTCAACCCTCGACACTATACCTTAAACTGTAATGATCCTTTATCCCTAAGCCCTCAACCCTAAACCCTATCCCTAATCCCTCACCCCTAAACGTTATTCGTAAAACCTCAACCCTAAACCCTAATCCCTCAAGGTCCTAAACCCTAATCCCTTATCCCTAAACTCTAAACCCTATCCCTAAACCCTCAACCCTCAACCTTAAACCTTAATCCCTCAACCCTAAACCTTAATCCCTCAACCCTCAACCCTAATCTCTTATCCCTAAACCCTAAACCCTAATCCCTCAACCCTAAACCCTAAACACTATCCCTATTCTTAAACCCTCAACCCTCGACACTATACCTTAAACCCTAATCCCTTATCCCTAAGCCCTCAACCCTAAACCCTAATCCCTCAACCCTAAACCTTCAACCCTAAACCCTATCCCTAATCCCTCTACCCTCAACACTCTACCTTAACCCTAATCCCTCAACCCTAAATGCTATCCCTAAAGCCTCAACCCTAAACCCTAATCCCTCAAGGTCATAAAACCTAATCCATTATCCCTAAACTCTACACCCTATCCCTCAACCCTCAACCCTCAACCTTAAACCTTAATCCCTCAACCCTAAACCTTAATCCCTCAACCCTAATCCCTTATCCCTAAACCCTAAACCCTAATCCCTCAACCCTAAGCCCTAAACACTATCCCTATTCCTAAACTCTCAACCCTCAACACTATACCTTAAACCCTAATCCCTTATCCCTAAACCCTCAACCCTAAACCCTAATCCATCAACCCTAAACCTTCAACCCTAAACCCTATCCCTAATCCTCTACCCTCAGCGCTCTACCTTAACCCTAATCCCTCAACCCTCAACCATAATCCCTCAACCCTAAACACCATATGTAAAGCCTCAACCCTAAACCCTAATCCCTTAAGGTCCTAAACCCTAATCCCTTATCCCTAAACTCTAAACCCTATCCCTAAACCCTTAACCCTCAACCCTCAACCTTAAACCTTAATCCCTCAACCCTAAACCTTAATCCCTTAACCCTCAACCCTAATCTCTTATCCCTAAACCCTAAACCCTAATCCCTCAACCCTAAACGCTATCACTATTCCTAAACCCTCAACCCTCGACACAATACCTTAAACCCTAATCCCTTATTCCTAAACCCTCAACCCTCAACCCCAATTCCTCAACCCTAAACCTTATCCCTAATCCATCTACCCTCAGCACTCTACCTTAACCCTAATCCCTAAACCCTTAACCCTAAATGCTATCCCTAAAGCCTCAACCCTAAACCCTAATCCCTCAAGATCCTAAACCCTAATCCCTTATCCCTAAACTCTAAACCCTATCCCTAAATCCTCAACCCTAATTCCTTAACCCTAAACACTATCCCTAAAGCCTCAACCCTAAACCTTAATCCCTCAAGGTCATAAACCCTAATCCTTTATCCCTAAAATCTAAACCCTATCCCTAAACCCTCAACCCTAATCCCTCAACCCTAAATGATATCCCTAAAGCCTCAACCTTAAACCCTCTTCCCTCAAGGTCCTAAACCCTAATCCCTTATCCCTAAACTCTAAACCCTATCCCTAAACCCTCAACCCTCAACCTTAAACCTTAATCCCTCAACCCTAAACCTTAATCCCTCAACCCTCAACCCTAATCCCTTATCCCTAAACCCTAAACCCTAATCCCTCAACCCTAAACCCTAAACACTATCCCTATTCCTAAACCCTCAACCCTCAACATTATACCTTAAACCCTAATCCATTATCCCTAAACCCTCAACCCTAAACCCTAATCCCTCAACCCTAAACCTTCAACCCTAAACGCTATCCCTAATCCCTCTACCCTCAACACTCTACCTTAAACCTAATCCCTTGACCCTCAACTCTAAACGCTATCCCTAAAGTCTCAACCCTAAACCCTAATCCCTCAAGGTCCTAAACCCTAATCCCTTATCCCTAAACTCTAAACCCTATCCCTAAACCCTCAACCTTAAACCTTAATCCCTCAACCCTAAACCTTAATCACTCAACCCTCAACCCTAATCTCTTATCCCTAACCCTAATCCCTAATCCCTCAACCGTAAACCCTAAACGCTATCCCTATTCCTAAACCCTCAACCCTTGACACAATACCTTAAACCCTAATCCCTTATCCCTAAACCCTCAACCCTAAACCCTAATCCCTCAACCCAAACCTTACACCCTAAACCCTATCCCTAATCCCTCTACCCTCAACACTCTACCTTAACCCTAATCCCTCGACCCTCAACCCTAATCCCTCAACCCTAAATGCTATCCCTAAAGCCTCAACCCTAAACCCTAATCCCTCAAGGTCCTAAACCCTAATCCCTTATCCCTAAACTCTAAACCTTATCCCTAAACCCTTAACCCTAAAGCCTCAACCCTAAACCCTAATCCCTCAAGATCCTAAACCCTAATCCCTTATCCCTAAACTCTAAACCCTATCCCTAAACCCTCAACCCTAAATGTTATCCCTAAAGCCTCAACCCTAAACCCTATTCCCTCAAGGTCCTAAACCCTAATCCCTTATCCCTAAACTCTAAACCCTATCCCTAAACCCTCAACCCTCAACCTTAAACCGTAATCCCTCAACCCTAAACCTTAATCCCTAAACCCTCAACCCTAATCCCTTATCCCTCAACCCTAAACCCTAATCCCTCAACCCTAAACCCTAAACACTATCTCTATTCCTAAAGCCTCAACCCTCGACACTATACCTTAAACCCTAATCCCTTATCCCTAAGCCCTCAACCTTAAACACTAATCCCTCAACCCTAAACCCTAATCCCTCAACCCTAAACTTTCAACATACATACAAACATGCATACATATATACATACATACAAGCATGCATACATACATACAACCATACATACAACCATACATACAAGCATACATATATACATACAAGCATACATAAATACATACATACATACATGCATACATACATACATACATGCTTAATAACCTTGAACATAAAACATTCCAAGGGAGACATAACGCGAGCGCGTTATATTTTACTTTGGGAATCCCAAGCCTTAGGCTTGGGATTTTCTTTGGATTTCCAACCCAAAGGCTTGGAGTGCCTTCCCAACGTCCAAAGATGTGTTTTTGCATAGTCTACATGATTTCACATAATTTCATTCGTGCAAACCCTCAGATTTTCACGTGTTTCAAGGTCGAACAAATCAAACACCTGGGTAATGTTAGGCTTTCTCTTATCTATTTAAAGATGTAATTTTTTCACATTTTGACAATGTTAAGCCTTTCATCTTTAATTTCTTTTGTTTGTGTGTCCATTTTTGGGTAAAAACCAGTGTTTGGTCTTTTTTTCATTGTAAATTAACCGTTCATTGAAATTTCAAAAAAATTACATTTTTAGAAACTAGACTCCATTCTACATATATTAAAAAAAATTGATTTGAACAATTAGTTTTCAAAATTTATAGGGGTAGCACGGCCAAAATTCTATTTTTCAGGATGTGTCCACTTTGAAAATTAGTAAAAATCAAATATTCATTAAAAATTATCAAACAAATTAGGCATAAACTGCATGCTATTATCTAATTTCTCATCGAAGCGATTTTAAAAATACCAAAAAAAAGTTAACCTTTTGAAGGAGCCACAAAACATGCTATGTTATGTTTTTTTGACAAAAACAACACCAATTTCTGTGGCTCCCTCTTTTGAACCCCTTAATCTATATACCACTTTTAAAAAAAATAGTAGTTTAGAAAGTAGACCCGGAGCACTACGAACATTGTTTTTGTTGCATCTTAAAATTTTGAGTGTAACTATGCTTAATTTCTCATCCAAGGACAGCATTTCCTAATTTCAGAAAAAAGTGGCCACTTAAGACCCCTTTTTGGCCCCCCATCTTCTTGCAATTACCCTATTTATAATATAAACATTGTTTATTATCAATAAATAATTAATTATACTATTTCATTAATATTTAAACTAAAAAAAATTATAAATTATACTATAAATATTACAATTTTGTTATAATATTTATATTGGCGTTAAAAAAATATATTTGTTTAACATTATTGGAATCCAATTTTTCTATACAACAAATATTTATTCTAAGAAGAAAATTAAGTCAAATATTATATCAATTAATATTATACTATATTATATAATACTATAATATCAATTAAGATAATATACCAAGTGTTATAATAAATATTAATAATATAATTAATATTATTATTCATATTATAACTATAAATAATAACCATTTTATTGGTTTGACAAAAAATAAATTTGAAGTTTACCTAATGAATTAAAAAAATAAAACTAAAACACAACTATAATTATAACTAAAACACATACTATAATTACAACACTACAAGGCAAGTACTCGCCACTACGTCGCACTTGTTTTTTATTGTTGCCAATATTTCCTATATGGAATAGGATTTGCACTAAGAAGCCAAACATTCTTTCAATAAAGATTTCACATATCAAGCTTGAACTAGGTACCTTCATCCTAGTTTAAAGGCTTGTGTTCAATTAAAGAACAAGCTAAATTAAGACATGTACATGCTACACAATAGCACATCTATCTATAGCACTACAATGCTTGTAATCTTCTATTTCCACAAAGAAAGCAAGGAAACAACTAGGGAGTATAGCTTAATTAAAAATAATTGACCACAAAAGGCTTTGTTCCCATTAATTATTAGGGCAACTACTCTTAAATTCAAGGAAAACATTGTACATTAAATTTGAATAGGAAGAGAAACAGGTGGGAGAAAATGCAATGAATATTTGGATAACATAGAAGTTGTTATTTACTATACATTTTATTTTGTGAAGCAATTCCATATACGCACCACATGTCCCTAAAGTAAGGGTGCCCATCTATGGCCCCTCTTCACCTAGAGTTTCTCATAATTGAACCACATCACGGAGGGAAGCTTTGGCATGGTGTACAGAGGCACCCTCATAGACGAAAAGAAAAAAGTGGTGAATAGATTAAAGGACTTTCCAAGAGGTGTAGGTGATCGACAACACCAAAGCACCGCAACTTGTTGCCTCTTAAAGGCTATAATGTGGGGCTCATCAGCCAAGTGTCAAAGCATAGTTTGGTCTACAACCTAATGGAGAATGGAAGTCTAGCAAATTATTTCTTCAACTCCACTCAACCCCTGTCTCTTGTGGCCACAACATTTCAAGATAGCATTGAGAATAGTGGGGAGCTATTGTACCTACACAAGCACACAAAAGTGAAAGGAAGAGGAAGGAGGATAAGAATGTCAATTATCTCTAATTTATAGAATTTGATCACAATATGATGTGATAAAGATATTTAATGATGGTATTGGATCTCTTTGCAATCTTATCACAATCCAATTTGATTGTGTCTCTCTCAAATTTCTAGAATGTAAGGCGCAAATCATTCCAAGGAGTGCAACCATATAAGGTGCAAATTCATTCCAATGAGTTTGGAGTGCATGATAGAGAGATTGGAGTGCACATACACTATCCCATAGTAAAGAACTAGTCAAAATTTTGAGACTCTTTACCACCTACAACTGACTAGGCATTTCCCAGCATGCAACAAATCCAAAAAAGATACGCAGCCAGTAACTATTGTCAAGGCATGTCGCATCGATGATGGTGTGCAACACTCTAAGCAAGAAACTCCAACACAGAATCTGCACAGCTACAAAAGATGAGGCGCAGTCACACAAAAAGGGCATAGCATCATACAAAGTTTAGCGCAGATTTTTAATAGGAGAAATCATCAATTTATACTAGCTCTAGCGCAGCCAAAGGCACAAGATGTCATTTATAGCCACTCCAAATACAACGCAAATAAGGGAAAAGGCGTGTAGGTAATGTAGGCAACATCGCTCAACGCATAGTTGAAGTATGGCGAAGAGAAATGGTGTGTAAGCACTCCCTGATGATACACAACCATTACAAACAGAGGTGTGGCCATTTAGATGAAGTGTAGCATATGAAGTTTGACTGCAAACATTTGGAAAGAGTAAGTAGCGGTCTATAATCATATGTAGGAGTCTGTTGGAATATTTATTAATCTTCAGTCAGTAATTAATGCACGTGCCCCACGCGTTAATTTTGGGATCCTCCTCTGACACCCCTGCCCAATAGTTAATATGGTCAGTTATTTTGAAATGTTTGAGTGCCAATTTTTTGGTTAGGGTTAGATAAGACAAAATGAATGTTATAGTTGGGAATTTGAAAGAGGGAATCTGCAGTAGCAGAAGAAGAATGTGAACAGCGAACAAAAGAAGAATATTGTAATAGAAAGAATGTTTGGAACAACAACATTTGAACAGAGGATTTGTGCAACAACAGAGTGAAGGTACAAGCAGCTCCGGAGTTGGAGCAAAACATTATTTGAATGTACTTTTGAAAGGAAAAATATAAATATAAATTCATGTTTTGAATCTTTTGTCTAGTTTCATTCTTTTGTGTTTGTTTGTTTTATTCTATCCACATTGCTGTAGTAACTTGTTTTGGGCAGTCACACCACCTACCTACCAACAAGTGGTATTAGAGTCTTGTTTTTCTGGGCAGTTAGTCTTTTGTGGGTATTTTGGAAAAGCCTTAGATCTTCTAGGCATTAACAGCCTTCTCAAATTTGAGAAGAATGGCAGGTGGGGACAGCAAAGGTTGGCAACAGCCACCAAACTTTGATGGGCAGAACTATGATATCTGGACTAAGAATATGAAAATAATATTGGTTGCAAATGACCTATGGGAGTTGGTCATTAATGGTTTCATAGATACTATAGACCTAGCAGCATATGCAGTTCTATCAAATGCCCAAAGAAATCAGTTGAAGGAAACTTGTATGAGGGATGCAAAAGCCCTCAGTTTGATTGAGGCAGCCTTGATAGAGGCTATTTTCCCCCGCATTGCAGCAGCAAACTACTCAAAACAGGCATGACAAATACTCCAAAACCGTTATAAGGGGACTGATAAAGTGAGATTGGTAAAGCTCCAGCTGCTAAGAAGAGATTTTGAAACCTTGCAAATGAAAGACAATGAGTCCATTTCTAATTTCCACACTAGGGTTTCTACCATGATTAATTAGCTTAGAATAAATCGAGAAACTATGGAGGACCAAAGGATTATTGAGAAAATTCTAAGGAGTTTGCCTTCTAGATTTGATCCCATTGTCATAGCCATTAAAGAGGCCAAAGACCTATCCAAGATGACGGTGAATGAGTTGATGTGTTCACTACAAACCCATGAGCAACAATTGAATAGATCCGCTCCTTCCCTAGAGCAAGCCTTCAAAGGCTCAAACCAATGCAAAAGGTAGGCAAAGAGGAAGAAACAACAAAGGTAGAGGAAGAAGCAACTCCGGTAGAGGAGGCTCAAACAACTAAGAAGAGGCAAGCACCTTACAGCCATCCTACCGAGAAAAGAAGAAGAACAGCAATTCCAATTAGAGGTATGACAAAAGTAATGTTCAATTGAACTATTGTCATAAGTTTGATCATTATGCTAGTGAGTGTAGGAAGAAACAGCGTGATCATGGAGGTCAAAATGCTAATGTAGCAAATGAGAACAAGGCTGAAAATAAAAAATAGTCAAATGTATTTATTGTTTGCAACCTTGATGTGTGGAGTAGTGATGAAGTATGGTACTTAGACAGTGCTTGTAGCAACCACATGAGTGGTAACAAAAAAAAATTTCCCTCCATAGATAGTAGCATAAAAATTGAAATCAAAATGAGAAACAATGAGAAAGTTCCCATCATGGGAAAAGGTACAGTCATCATCCAAACCAAGAATGGTGAGAAGAGGAAGATCCAGGATGTTTATTATGCCCTAGACATAAAACATAACCTAATGAGCATTGGACAAATGGTCCAAAATGGTTATAAAATCTTGATGGAGAATAGAGAGTGCATGATATTTGATAAAAGAGGTAGTAAGAAAGTGATTGCAACAGTGCAGATGACAAGAAACATAATGTCTCCTCTTAGGATGCATATAGAGTCTTTGGCGCTAACTCTGACACTATCTTTGGCGCAATTTCCAGCACTATCTCCGGAGCTCACAGCAGTGGGATAGCAATCTGCCTTTAGGACCGTCATCAAAGACCCATCCAAACTCTGGCATTTGAGGTATGGGCACTTAAGTTTTTCTAGTTTGAGTTTATTGTCCAAGAAAGGCATGGTTAGAGGGCTACCAAACATTGTAGATCCTGATGGGAAATGTGAAGCCTGCATATTAGGAAATCAGCATAGGCAGCGCTTTCATTCAGGGTATTCTAGGAGAGCAAAAGCACCATTGGAGTTGGTGCACTCATATTTGTGTGGGCCCATGAAAACGCACACCCATGACATTCATAGATGATTACAATAGGAAAATCTAGGTTTATTTTTTGAGAAACAAATCAGAAGCCTTTGAAAAATTAAAGTGGCTTAAGGCCTTAGCTGAAAAGCAAAGTGGCCACTATATCAAAGCCCTAAGAACGGATAGAGGGGGAGAGTACATCTCCAAAGAATTTCTAAATTTCTGAAGGAATGAAGCCATAGAAAAATAGTTTACAACTAGGTATACTCCATAATAAAATGGAGTGATTGAAAGGAAAAACAAAACCATTCAAGAGATGGCAACAAGCATGCTGAAAACAAAAGGACTATCACATGATTTTTGGCGTGAGGTTGTAGAAAGAATAGTTTACCTATTGAATAGGTGCCCTACAAAGGTTGTTCGTGATAGGATTCCACAAGAGGTATGGACAAATAGCAAATAGAGTGTTGAACACCTAAGAATCTTCGGGTGTGTGGCATATGCATTCGTGCCAAAAGAGAAGAGACATAAATTTGATAATAAAGGTGAAAAATGTATCTTCATAGGCTATAGTGAAGAGTCAAAAGCCTACAAACTATATAATCCCATCACCAAAAAGGTTGTGATTACTAGGGATGTTGAGTTCATTGAGAATGAAGCATGGGATGGAATGGTGGACAGCAACACGGGTATTTCAGTCATAATACCCCTTGAAGATGAAGAAGCTCCGGAGGAAAGCAACTCTGGAGGAGATCCAAAAAGAAGCAGTTGAGGGAGAAACTATAGTGGAGCTTTGGAAAATAGTAGCTCCAAAGGTGTTCAGCAGAAAAACAGTTCCAGAGGTGGACAACAGTGCAATAGCTCTAGAGATCAGCAACTCTGGAGGTCTGCAACTCTGAAGATCAACAACTCCAGAGTTCAGCAGAGCAGCAGCTCCAGAGGTCAGTAGTACAGTATCTCTATAAGTCAGAACAACAGCAGCTCCAGAGGTAACTCAAACCCTACACTTGCATCATTGATGCCACACAGGATAAGGAGTGTGAGGGAGATTTACGACAACACAAGGTATGCAGATTTTGATGAGAATATGGATTTTGCTTTATTTTCTTATAGTGATCCAATACACTTTGAGGAAGCTATGAAAGAAGAGAAGTGGTGTAAGGTCATGGATGGAGAGTTGGATGCAATAGAGAGGAATGACACATGGCAGCTAACTGATTTACCCAAGGGTAAACAAGTGATTGGAGTTAAGTGGGTCTACAAGACCAAGTGTACTATTGATGGAAAGATTGAATGACATAAGGCGAGGCTATTTGTTAAAGGGTACAAACAACAGCCTGGGAGAGATTATGATGAGACATATGCACCAGTTGTAAGGTTGGAAAGAGTCAAGATAGTCACAGTAATAGCAATCCAACACAAATGGAAGGTGTATCAAATGGACGTGAAGTCAGCCTTCTTGAATGGAGTGCTGAAAGAGGAAGTGTATGTGGAGAAACCACCTGACTATGAAGTCCCAAGGTAAGAGGACAAAGTATATAGGCTTTGGAAGGCCCTCTACAGGCTGAAACAAGCATCTAGGGCATGGTACAATAGAATAGACTCATATCTTATGAGTAATGGCTTTAGTAAAAGCAACAGTGAGCCCACACTCTACATCAAAGTAGCTCAGAGTAATATTTTGATTGCTATTTTGTATTTAGATGAGTTGATTTTTACTGGAAATAGTGATCTCTTTATTGTTGATTTCAAAGAGGTAATGAAGAATGAGTTTGAGATGACAAACTTAGGTCCGCTAAAGTATTGTCTTGGCATTGAAGTCCAACAAATAGAGCATGGCATATTTATTTCGCAAACTAACTATGCCAATCAAATTTTGAAGAGATTTAAAATAGAGAATAGCAAACATCTACAAGTCTGAAATTGAGCAATGAGAATAGCAATAAGGAAGTAAACCCAACCCTCTACAAGAGTATGGTTGGAAGCCTCATGTACTTGATAGCTACTATGCCTGATTTGATGTATGCAGTAAGCATGATTTCTAGGTTTATGGAGAAACCTAAGGACACAAACTAGCAAGCAAGAAAGAGGATCCTAAGATATGGAAATGGTACAACATGTTATGGCATCTTGTATGGTGCATCCAATGAGTTTAAGTTGGTTGGTTTCATGAATAGTGATTGGGCAGGAAATGTAGATGACCAAAAGAGCACATCGGGATATGTATTCCACTTGGGTTCAAGAGCAATTTCATGGGCATCCAATAAGCATCCCATTGTCTCTCTCTCCACAGTAGAAGCTGAGTATATTGCAACAAATGCAGCAACATGTCAGGCTATTTGGTTGAGAAGGATCCTTGCATATTTGAATGAGCAGCAAGAAGATGGTACAACCATTCATTGTGATAACATTTCTTCAATAGCCCTGACAAAGAATCCAATCTTCCATGGACGAAGCAAGCACATTGAAATTCATTATCACTTCATAAGGGAGTTGGTAGAATGAGGAGAGATTGAGCTTCAATATTGCAAATCCAAGCAATAGCTCGCTGACAGTTTTACCAAGGCATTACCAAAAGATTGTTTTGAACACCTAAGAGATAGGCTTGGCATTGTAGACAACTCTGAAGGTGTAGCTTCAGAAAGAAGACAGTCACAGCAGAACTCTAGAGATGCTCCAAAGTTACAGCAGAGCTCTAGAGGTTCAACTCTGGAAAGTTAGTGCAGCTCCGGAGATGCAGAAAATAGCTCTGGAGGTGGTCCAATATGATAGAAACAACCCCGGAGATCTGCTCCGAAAAGGCAAATACAAAAGTTTAACTCTGGAGATTAGTTTCGGAAAGAAAATTGTTGAATGACAATTGACTTCAGATTAAGGGGGAGTGTTGGAATATTTATTAATCTTCAGTCAGCAGTTAATGCACCTATGCCCCCCCCCCCTCCGCATCAATTTTTGGGATCCTTCTCTCACGCCATTGCCAGTAGTTAATATGGTAGGTTATTTTGAAATGTTTGAGCGCCAATTTTTTGGCAAGGGTTAGATAAGACAAAAGGAATGTTACAGTTGGGAATTTGAAAGAGGAAACCTGCAACAGCAGAAGGAGAATGTGAACATCAAACAGAAGAAGAATATTGCAGCAGAATGAATGTTTGGAATAACAACATTTGAATAGAGGATTTGTGCAGTAGCACAATCAAGGTACAGGCAGCTCTGAAGTTGGGGCAAAACATTGTTTGAATGTACTTTTGAAAGGAAAAATATAAATATAAATTCATGTTTTGAATCTTCTATATGGTTTCATTTTTTGTGTTTGTTTGTTTTATTTTGTCCATATTGTTGTAGCAACTTGTTTTGGACAACCACGCCCCCTGCCTGCCAACAGGGTAAAGGATAAAGCGCACAACTCTTCAAACTTTTATGTCTAGCATCATATCAACTGTTGGATTAAAAGTTAATAGGGGAAAAGCTAGAGGAGAATAAAGAAAATCTCACAGAAGCGGGTAGACAAATAGCTAGCTCAAAGTGGTGTCTTTCATGCAGCAAGATATGGAGCTTTGTATGCAGGAAGACAAGTTAAATGAGGAAATAAAAGTAAGCGACTATAGTTAGCAAACAAAGGTGCTCATCATGCAGCGAGAAGGAAGATTGGGGTTTGGATTTTTGGGATTTTCTATCTTTTTCTCCTAACCTTCTTCTATGTTGTTCGTGTATATATTTTTATTTGATTCATTCAATAAAGAAGAGGGAGAATCATGTAATAGACTTAGGCCTTTGTGAGCATTTCTTAAAACTGATTGAACATTGAGAAATTATGCTTTTGGCCTCTTTTGTAATATGTTCTCAACTCACCAATGAATGGAAAATCGACATTATCTGTCAAACTTGTCTTTATAGCATTCTTTTTCAGTATATTTTGTTATCTAGCCTTTGTTTATATGCTTGATTAATATCTAATGATTTGTTATTGATTGATGATGATGCATTTGAGCGCCCTTTATTACAATAATGTATTATCATAATTTATGCAATTGTTAAACATTTGAGAACTTTATATCAATTAAAATCTCATAGATTGGTGCATCGCCTTAGAATAGTTTCATTTTATGATTTATTTTTTCCTTTCCTCACTCCATGTTTAGAATAACACATTGACAACTCTACAAAGAGTTGGCTTCTTAATTTAGAAGCTCATCCCACAAGTTGTGTACCATGCCTCTGAGATTTCCCACATTGGTACATGTCTTTGCCTTAAGTGAAATCTAAATATCAACACCACCCAAATAAACAAGATTCACCTTACTCAATTGTTCTCTAAAAATCACTTGTTTATGTCAAGATTATGGAATGTCAAAGATGAAACTATTGAGGAACATGACTGAAAAAGATAACAATAATAGGTTTTTGCAACTCACATTATCTGAAAACTTGAACTAAAATTGACTTTCTCCTAAATGAATCAAAAACCCTTCATGCTACAAGCACTGGTTGCTAGCTTCTAAACCTAAGTTGGCTACCGACGAGTGTTTCTTGAGAAAGAAAACTCCTACACATCCTAAAATTTTGTCTACTCTTGCTAACTTGTAGCTATATGCTATGAAATGTGACTCAAGCACAATACAAATGAGTCAGCTCCGATATCACACATGAACCACCTCCTTGCAATGGGCGGTCTCCAAGTCACTCTCGCTCTCATGGAAAAAGCCAGTCGAGTGGAGGCGTAACCCAAGGTTGGTTATGTTTGTGTAGAAGCATAACATCATGAAGGGCGGTTGGTCAGTCTATGGGATGAGTATGTATTTGTGTTTGACGAATTCACTCTATGGTAGTTGTAGTGGAGATAACTATATGACCCGAAGGGTCACTAGTTTTAAGTCTCATATTGGGGTTTCTCACATTCCAACGCCTAGTCCTAAAACTATTTTCCTTTTTGATTTCCCTAAGGCGTTGTAATATATTCTCATTCACTTGGATGATTTGTTGAATGTTATTTCTTTGTTGAATGATTCTAAGAGCATGTTCTTTCTCTTTAATTGTTTTTGTTGTGTGTTGAGGTCTAGGGTGTATTTCCTCTATTTCTTTGAGAATAGCCTTAACCCAATCTCCTCTAATCCATGGGCACATCGAATGCTTGAACCAAAGAGAGAGAGAGAGAGAGAGAGAGAGAGAGAGTTTCTATGTTTGACCTAGGTGTTGACTTTGACTTCGTGTGTACCTCGTGATGTTATCGAGGGTTTAGTTCTCTAGATTTCCTAATGTTTTTTTGTTTTTATTATGCAATGCAACCTAGTATGAATGCAAACAACTTTTGATTCATTTTTCCAAATTGAATAAAGAAGTGATCTAATTAACTATGAAAGGAAATATGAATGCAACTATGTGTTTTTTTAAATGTAATCTAATCCTATTTTTTTTGTATTTTTGTAAAGCGATTTTGAGTCTATTCTAGAAATTGAAATTACTTGAATTGAAATGCAATCTAATCAATGAAATGAAACTAATGTAAAGCAATGCTAATCTAATTGCATAAAAGTAAATCCTATCAAGGAAAGAGAAACACAAAGATTACTTTTCCAAGAGCCAAAGTGTGAGCTAATTACTAATTAAAAGCATGAAAAACCTAGTGTGACTTGAGCGCATGAGCCTAGCATATTCTCATAAGTCCTTTTGTGGCAACCTTCTTTTCTCTATAGTAGCAGGGTTCTCCTCTTGGCAATAGGGATGAAGAAACAATTGATTTGAATATGGATTGAGCTATGAAAGCTATGATGAAACAATTTGAGCTATGAGAGATATCGGAGGACTATGGCTTGGGGTTTCTAGAAGCAATTTGGCAAGCATAACAATGCTTTGAAGCTATTGAATCTTTACAACTAAGGTAAGAAAATAGAAATGCTCACAAAGTCCTGTGAAGAGCATAAGCATGCTAAGGAGAGCAAAAAGCAAGGCTAGAATGAGTACGCAACAATAAATTTGCCTTCTATAATGCATATAGGAGGGGGTATTTATAGCTTGGAGAGGCTTATGAATGGTGGAGTTGATTGGTGAGTTGACTCCCTTGATTGGAGAGTTAACAAAATTGATTGAAGAGTGAATTGGGTTGATTAGGGAGTGAACAAGCCTTGAAAGATTATCATTGGAGGAAGAATGGAGTTAGCATGAGATAGATGGAGAATACGAATAGCTCAGTGGGAGTTAAGAATAGAGTGGTTGGGAGTGGAAAATGAGTTATAAATAGACTAGACTTAGCTAGGCTCAAAGAGTCATACAAACTGGAGCAAAAATGAATCTAATTTGGGTCCGAACTGAAGAGAAACACACATGTTAAAACATGAGTGGACCACCTAGTTTACCAGGGTATGTCACTCAGGGGAGATTCACTTAAATGGCAGGGTTTCCCATGGGAGATCTGAAACTCAAAGGGGGCAACCCACAAAGAATGGGTTTTGTAGGTAGTTTTAGGGGCTGAGATTGGACCTAAGGGGCTAAAGATGACTTTAAGACCCAAAAACAAGTCATTGGATTAAAGGAAGGTAGGTCATCTAGTTTTCTAGGGCAAATCACCCCTGAGAGATCCACTTTAGTGGTTTGATCTCCCCTAGGAGATCAAGAAACTAAAGGGGGTGACCTAGAATTGAGGAAATGGGTATTGAAATTGATGATTGGAGATGGTCTACGAGGTCAAGGCCTCTAAAGGGTTGAAATGGTTGAAAAGGGCTTAAGGGAACTGAATTTCCCATCTTGTGATGTCGGTAGGTCAAGTCGACAAGGTTATAAAGTGACAAAAATAAATTGTCCACGTAGGGTAATTGGAGTATGTAGGACCTTGGAAGGTTGGTTAGGAGATAGGGGAGGTACAAACCAAGTGAAGAACTTCAATCCACATGTCACCAAGAAGAATATTGTTGAGAGGTCATATTTACACGCCTACATGTATGTGTTTAGGACTACAGCTCATAATCGGATTACCATGTAGGCTCATGCATTTTTTTAGTGTTTACAGTAGCCCAAGACTAAAAGAAGTACAATGGTAGCCCATACATAGATTAAGCCATTGCCTTGTTGCAAGCTTTAGAACCAAATATTGGCACACACCTTGTTGTTTATAGAGCTCAATACCACAAGTACTCACTATAAAAGAATAGTTTAGAAGATTCCAACAATTAAAGAACATATGCCAACAATTAAATCCATTCATTTATAATTTAGATCCATCAAGAGGATGGTCTGCATGAAACTCAAATAACGAACACATGTTCCCTAGTTTGCTATGTTGTAGTCACTTGTTAACACTCACTCAAGCTTTTGAATTTCTTTTATTTTTCCATGTCTAATGTTATTACTTGATCATAATGGCCAAACAAAATTAAATAATTTCACATATACATGGCAAAGGACCCAATAGTTGTGTTGGGAATTAAGGTGTCTCAACCTTAGTAATTCCTTGTATTTATTTATTCATTGCCTATGTTGTAAATTAAATTGTAAATTCATATTGTCATCTTGTGGGATGTGGCACGGTGATGTGTCATCCTACATGGAAGATGACAACTTGTAATTTTGTCCTCACATGAGGAGATAGGCGTCCCACTTTGTGGTAGGAATAATTTGCCATGTGTCGGCATCTTGGATGTTGTGTAAGGGAATATTGACCGTAATGGTCATGACAGATTCCTATGATGAAGTTATGACATGTAAGAGTCAGAAATAGGAGATTTTATGACAGGTGAAGACATGTGTCGAAGAGCATCTTTGAAAAAGGCATCTTTGGGCACCCCAAGGTGGACTATGACATGTTGTAAGAGAATATGTTATTTATAGCCTGTGTATGACAGATTCTCTTACAGTTGTAAGTTGTAACTGCTATGACAGATTCTATGATAGTCATAAGAGTCGTAAGAGCATCTGTCATAGCCCATTTTGGAAATAGGTGACCTCTTTGGGATGGGGTGTGTGGACAAGTGTCAGAAGCATCTTACAATGTTGACCAAGTGTCCATAGGTGTAGGTTTTGGGCCATGAGGCCAAGTTGGACGCCCATTCCAAGATAGAGGCAATTTTGCCTTGTATTTTCTATATAAATAGGCGCTTGGAGGAGGAGATGTATTACAGGTTTGACAGGTACTATTATGCTGCCGGTTTGTCTCCAGATACGAGTGTCGAAGACTCCTGAGAGCTTGCATTACAAGTGTATTGTAAATCATTTCAGTTTTGATAATACATTGTGCAGGTTTTGAAGTGTGGGGTTTTTCACCCAATAAGGGTTTTCCCCATGTATATCTTGTGTCTCTCTTCTTCTGTCTCACTTTCTTGTTTATGTGTTTGCTGCAATATCTATGTTATCTCTGTTAGTGGGTTTAACATTGTTGTAATAGTAAGGATAAAATTGAATTTGCACTCTCCTCCCCTCGTTAGATTAGTGTAGGAAGCTATTTCCGCACACCTAGCTTCCTTTCAGTTGGTATCAGAGCTTGATCACCTTTGGTCCTAGTTGTTGGGTAGGGGTTTTTTGAGCTAATCTTAGGTTGAGTGGGAGTGTTGTACAGAGTATTATGTATCTTGTTGCAGCAAGGATATGGTAACCACATCCGGAAGGTTAGAGGTTGAGAAATTCAATGGCACTAATTTTGAGTTGTGGAAACTCAAGATGGAGGACCTACTTGTTGATCGTGACATATGGGAAACGATATCCGATGTGAAAGCTACAACAATGTCACAAGATGATTGGGACCTCAAAGATCAGAAGGCTAAGGGTCTCATAAGACTCTGTTTAGCTGACTCTGTCTTGTTGAATGTCCATGAGGAGAAGAGCATGAAAGATCTTTGGAAGAAGTTGGGTCATGTTTATCAGGCCAAGTCCTTGGTAAACAAACTCTTCCTGAAAAAGAATTTGTTCACTCTGAAGATGGAAGACAGAGGATCTATTGTAGACCACATGAATGCTTTCAACATGATCGTTGCACAGTTGACATCTGTGGGTGTAAAAATGGAGGAGGAGGATCATTGCATGACCCTGCTTTGTTCTTTGCCAGATTCGTGGCATCATCTTGTAATGGCGATCGGAAGCACCACTACCACCTTCAAGATGGAAGATGTGGTGTCCTTATTGTTATCTAAAGAAATGCGGAGGAAGTCTTCTGAGGCAGCCAAAGAGGCTCTTACGGTTCATGGAAGACCCAAAGAGAAAGGGAAGAAGAAGGACAAGAAAGATGAGAAGGACATATCCAAATCCCGTGGGAGATCCAAATTTCCTGGAAAGTCTAAGGCTCTCTGTTGGAACTGTGGAAAAACTGGGCATTTCTGAAAGGAATGCAAAGAGGAGAAGAAAAGGAAGAAGAAAGCTCATGATTCAGATTCTGACAAGTCACAAAATGATGGTGATGCCTTCATCGCAGCCCTGGCCACCCATGCATCTGATGATGTGTGGTTGATTGATTTTGGTGCATCATTCCACATGACCTCGCATCGAGACTGGTTCACGAAATATGAAGAGTTCGATGGTGGAAGAGTGTACCCAGGTGACGACTCTCATGTGAAGATTATTGCTCGTGGAAGAGTCTCAATCTGATTCCTTGATGGATGAGTGAAGGGGATCACTAGATTTATGCACATTCTAGGCCTTGCACAGAACCTACTTTCTATAAGTATGTTGAATGATGTAGGTGTGCAGGTTGTCTTTTTGAAGGATGGATGCAAGATGACTAGAGGATCGATGGTGCTTGCGAAGGGTACTCGGAGAGGTACTCTATTTCAGCTAGAGGCATGCACTTCACAATGCAATAGTTCTTCTGACTCAAAGAAATGAGTTGCAGTCACTTCATCCCCACCATCTAAACGAGCAGTGAAGAAATCTATTGTAACTAGCTCTGATGGTAGTGCACATGCTATGGAAGCTAAGCTTCCTACTAAAAAGACTATGTTATGGCATTTGACATATGGCCACATTGGTGAGAAGGGTTTGCGTTCCCTGAAAAATAAAAACCTCGTTGAGGGGTTAAATGATTGTAATATCGAGTTCAACTTTTGCGAACATTACATTTATGGAAAGCAAAACCGTGTTCAGTTTTACTCTACTTCTCACAAGTCTTCTGGTGTATTGGATCTTATTCATTCTGATGTGTTTGGTCCTATTAATGTTCCTTGGATTTCAAAATATGTATATTTTGTATCTTTCATAGATGATTATAGTAGAAGGGCATGGGTTTATTTTATCAGAAGCAAGACTGAAGTCTTTAGTCAGTTTAAGGAGTTTAAAGCCTTTGCTGAAAATTAGACTAGTAAAAAGATTAAGTGTTTGAGAACTGACAACGGTGGTGAGTTTTGTTCGGCAGAGTTCAATAAGTTCTGAAAAGAGCAAAGGATTGAAAGGTATAAGACAACTCCATATACCCCGCAATAAAATGGAGTTGTAGAGAGGATGAACAAGACATTGATGGAGAAGGCTAGGAGTATGCTGAGTGGAGCAAGCCTCGAACAAAAGTTTTGGGCTGAATCTATTGCCACTACTTGCTATCTGGTAAACAGATCTCCTACATCAGCTCTTGTTGGTAAGACACCTATGGAGGTGTGGTCTGGTAAGAAGCCTTCAATTAGACATCTTCATGTTTTTGGTTGTGAGGCATATGCACATGTGCCTAGGGAGAAAATGTATAAATTAGAGAACAAGGATGTTAAGTGTATTTTCATTGGCTATGGTGTCGATGTGAAAGGATACAAGCTTTGGGATCCAGTGGCTGAAAAAGTGTTGTATAGAAGAAGTGTTATCTTGAGAGAGCTAACACATTCTTCCACTGTTCTATAGCCAGAACAAACAGAAAAGAAAGAGGATGCAGTTCAGTTTCCTTCTCCGCCTGAGAAGACTGAACAGACAGACCTTGTGAGACCTGATGATGAGGAGAGCTCTAGCAGCTCTGAAAGCTCAGAAGAAGAAGAAGAACCTCAACCTCGGCCATTGAGGAGGTCTACACAAACAAGAAAGCAACCTGATAGGTTTGGTTATTCATTACTTGATTCTAGTTGTGCTTGTGCTTTACTTACTAACACTGATGAGCCTAGAACTGTGAAAGAGGCTATGGGCATGAAAGATGCAGGTTCCTGGAAGGAGGCCATGGAGGATGAGATGGCTTCTTTGGAAAAGAATAAAACATGGGACTTGGTGCCTTTGCCTGATGGACGAAAACCCGTTGCATGCAAATGGGTGTTCAAGAAGAAATTCTGTGCAGATGGTAGTGTTGAAAAGTACAAGGCTAGATTGGCTGCGAAGGGGTACTCACAAGTGGAGGGAATTGATTATGGTGAAATTTTCTCTCCCGTTGCAAAGCTAACATCCATTAGATTTATGTTATCTCTTGCAGTTGCTTATGATTTAGAGGTAGAATAGATGGATGTGAAGACAACTTTCCTTCATGGTGATTTGGAGGAAGAAATATGCATGTCACAGCCAGAGCATTACATAGTGGAAGGTAAAGAAAATTTGGTTTGCAAATTGAAAAAGTCTTTGTATGGTTTGAAGCAGTCTCCTAGGATGTGGTACTTGAAGTTTGATGCCTTTGTGTTGTCAATTGGATTTGTGAGATCGAAATGGGATCACTGTGTGTATTATAAGTTTGATGGTGATCGTATTCTCATTGTTGCATTATATGTTGATGATATGTTGTTGATTGGGAAGGGTAAGAATATGATTTCTGATTTTAAGTCTCAGTTGGCAGCATAGTTTGAAATGAAAGATTTAGGGGCAGCCAGGTACATTCTAGGAATGGAAATCAGAAGAGACAGAGCTAACAGAAAACTTTGGTTAAGCCAGAGTAAGTATGTGAAGACTATGTTGGATAGGTTCAGCATGACAGATTGTAGACCATTGTGTGTTCTTGTTTCATTAGGAACAAAGTTGTCGGTTAATGATTGTCCAAAATCTCCTAGTGAGGTGGAGGACATGAGCAGAGTACCTTATACTAGTGTTGTTGGCAGTTTGATGTATGCTATGGTCTGCACAAGACCAGACATTGTCCAAGCAGTGGGAGTCCTTAGTCAAGTTATGGCTAATCCTGGACAGGTACATTGGGATGCAATTAAGTGAGTGTTCAGATATTTGAGGGGTACTTCTGAGTATTCCATTTGCTATCATGGCAATGCTATAGGACCTCCGCATTCAATTTGTATTCGTGGATTTGTGGATTCTAATTGGGCAGGTGACATTGACAGTAGGAGATCCATCAGTGCATATGTGTTCACAATGTTTGGTGATGCAATTAGTTGGATGAGTAAGCGACAACCTGTGGTTGCTTTGTCCATGACAGAAACTGAGTACATGGCAGAAACTCATGCTTGTAAGGAAGTCATCTGGCTTAAGAGATTGTGTTCAGATATTGGTGTTGATGTAGGACATATTACAATTTGTTGTGACAGTCAGAGTGCAATTTTCCTTGCGAAGAATCCAACTTTCCATGCCAGAACAAAGCATATTGATGTACAGTTTCACTTCGTGCGAGACATGGTAGAGGATGGGAAGGTAAATTTGGAGAAGGTAGATACTTTGAAGAATGTTGCAGATGCATTGATGAAGCCAATGGGCATAGAGAAGTTCAGATGGTGTTCGGAGTCTATAGGCCTCTCGGCCTATAGTAGTTAAATCATGTTACTTCTATTGGCTCTTACAAGGTGTTCGACAAGTGGGATACTGTTGGGAATTAAGGTGTCTCAACCTTGGTAATTCCTTGTATTATTTTCATTGTATTTATTTATTCATTGCCTATGTTGTAAATTAAATTGTAAATTCATATTGTCATCTTGTGGGATGTGGCACAGTGATGTGTCATCCTATATGGAAGATGACAACTTGTAATTTTGTCCTCACATGAGGAGATAGGCGCCCCACTTTGTGGTAGGAATATTTTGCCATGTGTCGGCATATTGGATGTTGTGTAAGGGAATATTGACCATAACGGTCATGACAGATTCCTATGACGAAGTTATGACATGTAAGAGTTGAAAATAGGAGATTCTATGGCAGGTGAAGACATGTGTCGAAGAGCATCTTTGAAAAAGGCATCTTTGGGTGCCCCAAGGTGGACTATGACATGTTGTAAGAGAATATGTTATTTATAGCCTATGTATGACAGATTATCTTACAGTTGTAAGTTGTAACTGCTATGACATATTCTATGACAGTTGTAAGAGCATCTGTCATAGCCCATTTTGGAAATAGGCAACCTCTTTGGGATGTGGTGTGTGGACAAGTGTTAGAAGCATCTTACAATGTTGACCAAGTGTCCATAGGTGTAGGTTTTGGGCCATGAGGCCAAGTTGGACGCCCATTCCAAGATAGAGGCAATTTTGCCTTGTATTTTCTATATAAACAGGTGCTTGGAGATGTATTACAGGTTTGATAGGTACTGTTATGCTGTCGGTTTGTCTCCAGATATGAGTGTCGAAGACTCCTGAGAGCTTGCATTGCAAGTGTATTGTAAACCATTTCAATTTTGATAATACATTATGCAGGTTTTGGAGTGTGGGGTTTTTCACCCGATAAGGGTTTTCCCCACGTATATCTTGTGTCTCTCTTCTTCTATCTCACTTTCTTGTTTATGTGTTTGTTGCAATATCTATGTTATCTCTGTTAGTGGGTTTAACATTGCTGTAATAGTAAAGATAAAATTGAATTTGCACTCTCCTCCCCTCATTAGATTAGTGTAGGAAGCGATTTTCGCACACCTAGCTTCCTTTCAAGTTGAGCATGTTCCAATAGTTAGATTGCATTTGTAGATTTAAAGACCATTATTTTTTGTAGTAAAGTGCTATTAGTTGTGACTACAAGGTTGTTAGTGTTGATCATTATTACTAATCATTGTATGAAATATGCTCAGTAGATCCAAAAAGCAACAAATCATATGATGTCACATGGATATATCAACAAAACATGACTTAATGCACAACTATAGGTCTAACCTTTTGGGGGTCTTTTATGACATCTCAACAAAAGCATGTTGATCTCAGCTTGAAACCATAGGTTTAAGTAGTAAACTTGACAAGTAAGTTGTTATAAAATTTTGAATCATTTAAAATCATCACATATGATTTTGAGAGGCACAAAATTAGGGTGCACAATTACTAGGTCCTCTCCCCTACATCATGATGCAAAAATCACCTTGCAAGACATGAATATACATGGCATATATATACAAATATTGGAGGGACTAGAAATGAAGTTATTATAGTATTCTTAAAAACATGGCAAGTTATTGCAATAAATAAATGAATAGCAATTTTAATTTTCCTTTCTATAATATCTAATTGTCCTTAAATTTAAAGGGTTATTTCTATCTAATGGAACATTTATAAGATTCAATGGGAATCTAATTATAAGAGCCTGGATCTAGGTGTATAAATAAAGTTATAATAATTGTAAGCACAAAACAAATGATGCAATATGCAAGAACACGAGCTATTTCAAAATAGAAGAAATCAATAATTAAATAAAATTAACCATCAAATGAATGAATGTACATATGAATGGGCCACTTGAATACATGACTCAAGGAGATGACATGTCTAGTGATCATGAGTTTAACTGCCAATCAATAGATCAATTAACTCAGTCTAACTATGAAGTCAAGAGGTGAATTGTCAATCAATGGATCAATTCACTCAATTTGACTAAGACAAAGATGGCCTTGACTAAACATTGGTTGCACCTAGCTACCATCAATCAAGAGTTGATGAAGCAATGGTGGCACTTGTGTACCTCAAGTCAAAGTGAACACATGTCATTATTAGCTACTTAGATGAGGAAAATTAATTATTTCTAATATCATTAGTAAACTTATTAAATAGGTGCAATACCACACTTAGGATAGAGACTAATCCAATATGAAATAAATATTGCACCAACAGCTCCCTATAAGTGCAATTTAGGAGAAATGGAAAAAGAGAAATGGGTCCCAATAACAAAGTCGTGTTAGGTACCCATGTCCAATAAGTCCCCCAAAAAAGAAGAGAATGATTGAATGAAGCTATAAGCTACTCATGTAGCTTGATACCGATGCAAAACTGACTGAAACCAATCAATGGGATCAAGTACAATGAAGATTCAAGAACATTAACCACAATGAATGGCTCTCAATTTGAAATGTGAACAGATATGAAATAGATGCAAGATTCAGGAACATTTACTGTAGATGAATGGCTCTCAATTTGAAATGTGAACCAATATGAATCAAGATGTGTCAAGTCATAAGCGTAATGTGGCAGGGAAGACAAGAAGATCCAAAATAGATGATGCAAGTCAATGTGAGCTTTCATCAAGATGAAGGTGAAATCATAATACATGTCATGTGACTACACTACTCATCCCACATTATTTCCTGCTATGTAGAACATTGGAAGTCCATGGATTAAGCCTTCTAAGATGGAACTTTATTTTAGTTAATTATTACAAAATGTATATGTATTATCTCTCTCAAAGCCAAGTACATGATGTGATGGCATTTTATAAGTTGAGTGCATTTGCATTAACAACCCCCCCCCCAAATATAATTTGAAATGTTGCTTCCACTTGTAACAGAAACCCTACCTGAAGCCTCATCTCTGTGTTTGTCCATAGACTTCACTCCGCTCTTTGTGGCTCTTGGTGAAGATGATGCTCATGCTGGCAGTATTTTTGGCTCACATTGCCCCTAGCAATGGTACAAGGATTTCTCCCAAGGATCTTACCCGTTCTCCAACTTCCCTAGTCTACGTCGGCGTCCCTATGGCCATGGTGCCTGCTATTACAACTATTACCAGTGGTGTAGAGTCCTTTGTGGCCGCAATCGATTCAAGTGCTCCATTTGGTTCCCATTGCCCTCTACATGGCAAAGCCTGACCTCTGGCATGTTCCAACTCCTTCCTTATCGTGATATGTGGATAGGATGTTATTGACAGCAAAAATCATTACACATATCGTGCCCTTATTTGTAGATTTAACCAATTTTGACCTTTTCTTCCTAACATGCATAAGTGAGTTTTAGAGGAGGCTCCTCACCGAGGGCAAGATAAAACTTTTTCCTTGTGCGAGGGGTCTTTTATTCCAGTCTTTTCTTCTCATGCTAACAGAGAGTTGGTATGCGATGATAGACTTTGGTTGTGGGGTGAACATTCCCTCTCACTAAAGTCATGGTTTCCCTCCTTCAACCCCCTTAAAAAATATCTCCATGTTATGCCTATTTGGGTTAGATTACCCAATCTATCTCTCCATTTCTAGGAAGACTCTTGTTTTGAAGCTATTCGCAATATTATTGGATAGTTTCTGAAGGTTAATGTAGTTACTTCTAAAATGGGCCACACTACTTATGCCCAGTTACTAGTGGACATCAACATCTCTAAGGCCCTCCTTGGAGATGTTTTGATGGTGGAGGATAGGCTTTGGACCAAGCAGATCGATTATGAGGATCTTCCCTTTCATTGTAGATAGTGTTTCGCTATTGGGCACCTCACTTCTAACTACCCTTGGTCTAGTCATAAGATTGTTGGTTCAGCTACATGGTGGTAGAATGCCCTTCCTGAGAACTTGATGATTGATGATTCAAATGGTTCTAACTCCCGGGATATAGATTCTTCTTCCACCACTTCCCCAATGGTGGGGCATGTTGTGGCCATGTCAACGTCCCCTATGGTGGCTCCCCTATGAGTACATTTTTTTACATGCAGGAGAAGAAGTTGAGAAATGGAACCATTTCCGAGTATCTCGTAGAAGGCACAATGTGGGAAAGAGTTGAAATTCTTGATCATCCAAATATTAAATTGCTTGAGGATAAGCAATCTTGAGTGCGGAGGACTGTCATGCCCCTATTTATAATTAAATGTATTTATGAATTGATTATATTCATTCAAATTAAAGATATGAATGAAACTAAGAATCTATTACTATATCTCACTAATAAGAAATTACTATATTATTCATTAGTAGAAAAATATTATTAATAAAGATATTATATTAATAAAAATATAATTATATATATTAGTAAGGTATTAGATATATTAACATACTATCAACTTTGCCTAAGTGTTGCCTATAGACATCGATCATTGAAGGCAATGATTTTTATTTTTGCTAAGGCAGTGACTACCTTGCAAGAGAGATGTGATCAACATTAAGACAATAAGGAAGTAATAACTTATGTATGTTAAGGTAGTAGTTAGTAAAGACAAAAGTATTCTTGAAGAGTCCGCAATTACATTGAGAAAGGTGTGATTCCTTGTAGGGGTGTATCTTTTGGAAAGAGATGCAATATTTCATAAGAAACACATCCATTGTGGAGGTATATAAGATGAGAACAATTGTGAGTTAAAAGGAGAGAAAAATCAATAATATATATTCTAATTTCAGAACAGATAAAAAGCAATGTAAGGATATATATATATATATATTCTGAGTTTGAAATATATGCATTTCTGATACATTCGGATCTGCACTTGAGACATAAAATTCAATGAATAATATCTGATTTGAACAGCAGATTAAGAAATATATGCATAGTATCATCTATAGCATCCAACTGGTATGTTATATCTCACCTTATGAACTTGTGGTATTCTTATGATAATATCATAATTGAATTATATTAAGAAGAATAAGTTAATATATATACATAAATAATCTTATATATATACCTGAGATAAGCCAATAAGAATATAATTACTAAATTTAGCTTATAAACTAGCCATATATATATAAATATATATTCATGATATATGAGAGATTATATATATTCATGACCCAGTCTTTAATCCTTCTCTATTACCCCTCATGAGGATTGGTTGGGTTGTTAGGGAAAGGCGGTATTAAAACGTGACCTTGTATAGGTGAGAGGTGAGCCCCGAAGTGGTATGGACAGGTGTTCCTGAATCTATCGGACCAAGTGGTGGTATTGACGGGTGTTCATGAAACCCTTGGGTCTACTCCCCAATGTGGTATTGGTGGGTGTTCATGAAACCCCTAGGCCTACTTGTGAGGGAATAGTTTTCTGGCGCCCTAACACGATTATCCCCCATCCTTCATAGGGTTGATGATTAGGTTATGTTAGAGTTGGCTATGATTGGAGCCACCCGGGATCTAGGACTTCATGAAAGCACAAGAGAGATCAAATGAGAGAATAATTCTATTCTATCAATGAATGCAAAAGATTGTTACAAGATTGTTATTACAATGTACATGACACGCCTTCCTTATAAAGACAAGGATGAAAGACAAGATGTCGTAGTCATGTGACAAGTGTCATAATCCTATGACATGCGACAATTATAGGATAAGATGACAACTATCAACAACTAGACATCTAGAAGACTCACTAAGTCAACTTAACATGTGTGAATTATGTGTGATGTGTGAATATTATTTAGCTAAAAAATAGTTAAATAATATGAATTATGCACACAAGGGTAAACCGGTTAAGTAATAACCCTATTCACACCAACACCCCCCCTTAAGTACAACTTAGGGAGTAGTTGACTAAAGCAAGATGCAATGATGGAGGGTGATGATGATGGGTCCCGGCTACTAGGCCATGTTAGGTACCCATGTACAACAAATCTCAAGTGGAGAAAAGGAGAAAACCTCATGGAAAAAGACTCCTCTCCAAAAGTGAGAATGAATGAAATGAAAGATGTGATGGAAGGAGGACTCAAGACCCCCCTAGAACTACATCCAACACATATGTACAATAAATTACCCCCCATAGGAGAGCAAGTGTGAGACTATAGGTCCCCCCACAATGAAGTAGCTCCTATGCCGATGGTGAATGCCTGAAGAAGAATGCTTAAGAGAATCCAAAGCCTACAAACAACATTATTCCCCTTAGGAAGAAATAGGTCCAAAGGTTGATGTAGAAGAAACTCCATCTCAAGGAAGAGATATGAAGGAAGAAGTCGCATGATGAGTGTCTCTGAAAACTGCTCAAGTGTCCACATGTCAGAATCAAAGAATGGCACTATGCAATGAGGTGTGACCAACCAAAATCTTGTGTAGACTCATGAAGAACAACCTTCAAAGATGAAGTAGATGGGATAATAGTTGTGTTGTAACTGTCATCAAAGAGAAGAGATATCCCCTCAAGTGTGTCCTCCAAATCTGCACTATGAGACTCACAAAACAAGTTTGGTATACTTACCAAGAAAGTATCCCACAAAGTTGTGTCTGAAAGACCTGAATGATCCTGCTCAATTGAAGTAGAAGAAACCATGTCGATGTCGATCTCTGAAGAAGCAGGAGGGGATGGAAGCTGAGCACTAGTCTCATGAACCAAAGTGGGTAAAAGAACACCAAGGTTCAAGTGACCAAACTTCTCCTCAAAAACCAGATTCACACTTAATCCATGAGTGTGAATATCAATCAATGGATCTACATCATCAGAAGAAGCAAAATGGGAGAATGTATACAAGTGAGATGCATGATCAGCCATCCCAACAGCAATGATATCTCTACTCTCCAAGTCTCGTATGATCATTGAATTAGGAGTGAACTCAACAGTCTTCCCTGCACCACAATGAGTAATATGATAGATGGAAAGGAGATTGATTATCAAGGAAGGTACACACAACACATTGTTGAAAGTACTCTCACCAACATCAATAGTTCCTTTACCAATTGCATGCATGTATGTATTATTACCCATCAAAATAGGTGGCGAAGTACATGACTGAAATGAAGAGAACATCCCTTGTGAAGATGTCATATGATGAGAAGCTCATAAATCAAGAAGCCATCTATCTGACTGTAGACTTGTTAAAGTAAAGAGTGCTTGTCCTTTTCCTTTGTCTAACCCATTTGCAAATCTTGCTATCTTTGGCTGTATAGATGATGATGTCGAAGAAGAGGATGTACTAGGTGGCATGGATGATGGCAAGTTGATATTGTGCTTTTGAATAATGTGAGTCAACTCATCAATTTTCTTCTCATAACACTTATGCTCATCATGTCCTAGTTTATTGCAATATGCACACTTTGGTCTCTCCTTCTTAGATGATTCCTCCTTCGGAGAGGATGAGTACTTAGGTGATTTGGTTGACTCTTTTGCTTGCTCATTGTTCTTGAAATCCTTATTTTTTTGTTTCTTGCCTTTGCTAGTTGAAGCCTTTTGGTCCTTTGTACCTTGACTAGCAAGAAGTGCTTGATTTCTATAAGACTTCAATGTGCCCATGTGTACTAACTTAGCTTTCTCCCTTGTGAGTGATGCAGCAAACTCATCAAGTGAAGGCATTGTGAAAGCTTTCCCAAGTGCATCCATAGTAGCATAAAAGGTAGAAACAAAAACTGAATAGTTAGGACCAAGATTGGCAAAGATTGAAAGAATCAATTGAGTGTCATCTTTCTCAATTCCACATTGTTTGAGCTACAATCTAAGTGATTTTAACTTTGTGTAGAAGTCTTGGATGCTTGCAAAGTCGGTTGGATTCAAACCAATTAGTTCATTCTCCAATTTGAAACCTCTCATAGTATCTTGCTTACCAAAGAGATTATCTAAGGTAGTCCACACTTCATTAAGTGTTTTACAAGATTCAATATGAAAAAGAAGATCAGGAGAAATAGACAAGCATAGTGTTCCATAGGCTTGATCACATCTATTGTACCACTTTCTCTTTTCTGCACTTGTTGTTGGTTCAATTTTTGTACCCATTGTTACTCTATGAATTTTCAAACTTCTTAAATAAATCTTCATTTTAGTTTTCCACTCATCATAGTTATATGGTGTGAGTAGATGAAGTTTGTTTGGATCCATGATACAAGAGTACAAAAAAAAACAAGTACAACCCCCCTATTACTCAATCAAAGAGATCGCCCCCCAAAAAAAAATGATTGTGGCACTTTATACTTAGTGCAATTTAAAATTGTCCACAAGGGACCAGAATTGGGAAAACATGAAAATATCTTAAAACTGAGATCCAAAAGAGATTACAATCACTCACACTAATTTATCAGAGGAAACAAATCTCTCCAAAACAAGTTTCACTTCCTCAAGTGTCAAAATGCACAAGTTATTACTCAAAAGCTAAAATACCAACAAATTGAATAAAATGAACCTAGAGCTGAATCTGAGAAAAGTGCATGGATGGATTTAAAGATCTCCTAGATAACTTTCCGATGCCACAAGAATCATGAAAATTAGAGATCATGGCAGAAAGTTGTGAGCTCAGAAGCCAAAAACAAAGATCTATCTTCAAACTGTTGTATCTATCACCTACAACAGAATATCATAAAACTACTAACACCACTATGAAGTGATCTCTGTGATCTTTCTGATGATATCTTGTTTGCCTGATTTCACCTCCGTGGTGAAAATTTATGAAAAAAAGAAAAAAAGCCCTTATTTAGGGCTTTGAGGGGCCAAAGAGGGCCCCTAGCGCTGACGAAATATTCTCTTCCAACCGGAATATTCCCTATTGATTCTAGAAAAACCACCCTTTGTGTGCAAAATAGTTGTTCAAGAAAATAAAACTACCTTGGTATGGTGAAAAATCGTTGTATTGATGCAAAACCACCTTCGGTGAATGCAAAACCACTTATTTGCACAAAAACTGTCAGTCTGTTTACTATAAACTGCTTGTTAAATAGCACCAAATTGCAAGGAAACCACTTACAAACTAGAAAGAAGGTTGATTTCCAGATCTAAGGGTGGTTTTGACCATTCTTTATTTAAGGTCACCGGTTCTAGGAGAATATATATATCTTGAATCTGCGTCGGCCTGTGGTTTCTAAACCCTCTGCCGAGTGTAAACAGTCGGGGTGTTCGTCGGTCACTTTGATTTGACCGTTGTGAATACACAATGCCACTGCTAGGGATATGCTAGGAATAATCTGATGAGTTTAGAAATTTTTCGACCGCCTATGATGTCCGGTGTGTGTGGTTTGAGAAGGGTCGGTTTGTCTGATGTAAATGCTCCCACCGGGAATGAAAAAGACCATTGGTAGTTTTAGAATTGCCGTTGAATTTGTGTGCAAAGACCGCTACGGGTCGATGCAGACTGGCGTTGAATGCTGGATTTGGCATGGACTGTCATGGACCGCAGTTTGCTGACCATCGGGGAGTGGATGGGAGATGCCAGACAGTTTAAAAACTAGTGATGCTGCATTTTAGAATGTTAGTCGGGAGATGTGCATTGTCAATAGAAAAAGGGGTGTGCGGACCCATGCCATGTGGCACCCCCACAATCCTTTGTATTATATGCTGGTACTTGCAACCTACAGGTACGACTGCAACAAAGATTCTGCAGAAAACAAAAAACAATAACCCACAAACTAATAAATAAACCAACGATAAATGCTTTTACTCGTTGGATTTTAGGATGCTGATTCCAATTTGATGATGACTGTATTAGATTCTCTACGCCAGAGAATATGCCAAGGAATATTCTACCTATGATTCCGTATGGCAAAATCAAGTAAAAAAAATTGTCTTTTGCTGCAACTTTGTCTGATTTCGACAAATTGATAATCGATCTTGGGATTTTTGGGCCTCCTAAGCATGATGGCAGGGTCAGATTTGACCCAAAGTGCTCTAAAAGATCATGTATCTGTTGGATCAGGCATGCACCTCCCACCTTCAAACCCTCAGAGATTTGGCCTTCGATGTCTGATCTAAACGAAATAAAATGCAATCTTAACTATCTCAGACCTCCTGAATACAATGGTGTGCTTAGATTTACAATAGCATGCTCTAAAATGAATCTACAATACAAGGCCACAAATATGGTATTTCTATCAAGTCTTTCTAATTCTCCAGGTCATCATTCGATGCAAGAGAAGAGCATACTCAACTATCAAGATCCACCATGAATTGCACTCAAGATCTCTCAAAAAAATGACTAACACGAAGTGATTCTTCGTAGAGCTCTGATACCATGTTAGAGTTGGCTATGATCGAAGCCACCCAGGATCTAGGACTTCATGAAAGCACAAGAGAGATCAAATGAGAGAATAATTATATTCTATCAATGAATGCAAAAGATTGTTACAAGATTGTTATTACAATGTACATGACATGTCTTCCTTATAAAGACAAAGATGAAAGACAACATATTGTAGTCATGTGACAAGTATCATAATCCTATGACATGTGACAACTATAGGATAAGATGACAACTATCAACAACTAGACATCTAGAAGACTCACTAAGTCAACTTAACATGTGTGAATTATGTGTGATGTGTGAATATTATTTAACTAATAAATAGTTAAATAATATGAACTATCCACACAAGGGTAAACCGGTTAAGTAATAACCCTATTCACACCAACAGGTTAGAGGTAAAGATTGGGGCTTAAATATAGTAATCATCGAGTATATTATGAATACTAATTAGTCCCTAGTTTTAATGATCTGATTTAGGGTACAATAAGTATGTTGAAGTATGTTTATACTCCAAGTAGGAGACATTACAAATAATGTTATGAACTGATTATTATCTAATTTATTGATATTTAATATTTCTAATGTCCCTTTGTAGTGATCAAATTGTGTAGAAGTAAAGGAAACAAGAATACCCAAAAAGGTGTTCATGAAACCTAATCATCAACCCTACGGGATGGGGGATAATCATGTTAGGGTGCTAGAAAACTATTCCCTTCACAAGTAGGCCCAGCGGTTTCATGAACACCTGCCAATACCACCACCTGGCCTAATGCTTCATGAACACCCGTCAATACCACATTGGGGAGTAGGCCCAAGGGTTTCATGAACCCCTGTCAATACCACCACTTGGCCCAATAACTTCAGGAACACCCATCCATACCACTTTGGGGCTCACCTCTCACCTACCCGGGGCCATGTTTTAATATCGTCTTTCCCTAACAACCCAACCGATCTTCATGAGGGGCAATAGAGAAAGATTAAAGACCAAGTCATGAATATACTAATCCCTCGTATATCATGGATATATACATTATATATGTATATAAACATAGTTATTTTATAAATCAAAATTAATAGCTATAATCAAATGATAGAATGATAGACTTATAGAATTATAAAAGAGTGGAAGAATCGAATAAAATAATGATGAAATAATAGATTAATAGAATGAGAGGATGATAGAATTATAGCATTATAGAATGGCTGCAATAAATAATTGCATACATATATATATATATATATATATATATATATATATATATATCTCTACCTTATATATCTATTGTTGATCACTTCAGAAATATATTATTAATTGCTTTGTTGTTTGTTATACTTAGAAAAGTATATCAAAAATATATAGTTTTAAACTAAGAATATATCTCATTCTTATACTCAGAAAAAATATATCAGAAATATATATGTTTCAACTTAGAAATATCATTTGCATTGCTTGCCTTAAACTCCCTTCTTCTCTCTCCTTTTATATTTTTCAATGATCCAATGGATGCAACTCTTTCTAAGGGAGACTTCTCTTCATTAATACACTCCTTTTTTAACTTGCATATCTGTTACCAATAAAAGCAAAGTACAATGATGGCTGAGGCCACAATCTCAGTCTAAATACATCTTTTAGTAGTATCAAATCATGAAACTGCAAGTTAAACTTTATATATTACATATCAAAATTAAAGCTTTTTGTTCCTGAATTTGATGCATTCTTTATCTTTTGCTTTTGATCTATCTGCTTAGCATTGGCTAGCACTGAATTCATCAGTAGACCTATCTTGAACCTGTTTCGAAATAACTTATGGAATTTCATGTTTTCTGATTATGTTGTTCGAGTCTGAGAGCCAACCATTGTGCAGATCTTCCTTGGATATCATTCTGAGTTCAGTGTTCTTTGCATCAACTCTTTGACAAATAGTGCCTAATGTTGTCCCTTCCAACTATATAGTATCTTCAGGTGTATTTTGCAAACTGTTTCTTTCTTGTTGTGCTGCATTGTTCTCTTGCGAAACTGTTTCATTCTGGGCCATCTTGTAGTCAAATACACACCTTTTTATAACAAACATACGTCTTGTTTAAATTGATGCCCTTTGTAAAATATAATCGCTGCTTCTTGTATTATATCCTTTCCTAGTGGTAATCATTGCAACTTGTTAATATAGATCGCTGCCTATTATTTTAATTATTGCCTTTGATTAATGCAAACTTTGTTCTTTGTGGACTTCTCTATGAATTGGACTTCACTTGACTTATTAGTGTCGATCTTCCTTTGACTATGACCGGTCTTCCTTTATCTATTTAATCGCTCAAGCTAATAACTAAGACTTATCTTATATGAATATACTTGTAAATAAGTTTATATATATAATGATTATAATTATAATAATATTTAAGTTGTTAATATATATATTTATATTTATTTTTATATAATATCTTAATTATTATTAGCTTGTTAAATAAATATATTATATATATTAAATTTTAATTATATTAAAAATATTTATATAATAATATTATTTATTAAATATTATTTATTAATAGTATTATATATGTTTATCAAATATTAATACATACAAAATTATTGTTAGAAGCACTCTCTATCATTCAAATTGATTATGGAGGGGACATGACAAAAACCACATTTCAAGAAAACAACTTCACTGTATCATTCAAATTGACTATGGAGGGGACATAACAAAAACTACATTTCAAGAAAACAACTTCATTATTTTAACATGACGTTTAAATTTTTAATTTAAACAATGCCTTAACATTGGGATATCACATTTGTGCCTCAGGTGTCGACTTCTCTTGATGTTGTTCCCACTCCTTCAAAGGTGGTTCGTGTGGGTAGTTTAGCTTCGTCCCCTACAACATCTACTCTACACCCAAATTCATTGATCAAGGATTATCCCCACGCATTGGACCTAGAGGGACCTTCATTGGCGATTCCCTCTTCCCATTCTCCTCAATTTGAGGACCCAGAGAATTGTACTCGGACTATTGTCCAAAGGCGAAAGAGAGATCTTCCCAAGATTGTTCCTCAGTCACTCATGCAAAATAGGATCGTGTGGATGACTTGGAGAAGGCCTATCATTGTGTAGGCCCTTTCTTTTGGGGTCGTGTTGTTTCCAATAGCCTGGTTGCAACTATACTGTTTATATTTCCTTAAGTTGTTCCATTCCTCATGAAACATGTTTTGTGTGTCTTTGGTCGTTCTATTGTAAGAGGGTTTATTTAGACCCTTTCAAAAACCCACTTTTACCAATATAAAAAAACACCCCCCAAAATAGCTCAATCATGAGACCCCTGCAAATTATAATGATGGCACTTTATACATAGTGCAATTACAGTTGCCACTTGTCAAACCAGCAATGTGGTCTTAATCTCAATAAATTATAGATGCCAAATTAGGTGACAAAGCTAAAAATAATTTTTTCATACAAAATGAGATAGATCAAATTGCACCAATGCAAAATACATAAAAAATTATGCACTTTTAAAAATTACACTAAAAAAAGGTGTCCTTATTAACCCAAATGAAACCTTAGAAATTCCTAAAACAAAAACTGCTCAACATCACTTGTGAGAATCTTTAATTTCTAAAAAAAAATTCAGACACAAAAATTAGAAATCATCTACACCATTGCAAAGCTCTCAAAAAATTAACCTAAATTAAAAAATGCTCCAAAATATAAGAAAATTTGAGCAAAAATAGAGCCTCTAAAGTTCAACACTAAAAATCAAAACTCCATTGAAGAGGGGGCAAGATTCTACGATAAAATTGATGATGTCATGATGTCAACACAAAAATATTCAAAGATGTTGTCACTATATTCCCCATAGCCAAATATTTCCAAACCACGACCGCTCAAAACAGTCTAAAATTGTTGTGTAATGTATTGGAAATCACTTATAGTTGACGTAGGTGGTTCTTGCCTACAGGAGCGAAGAGGTAACGCCACCGCTGCCAGACCAACAAAGGGCCAATGACTGACTGACAATGGTTAGCAAACGAGCGTTGAGTCGACAGAGCTGCCAATGGGGTAGCAATCTGGTAGTTGTGTTGGCTGCTAGTGGCAACGAAGGAAAGCAGGTCTCAAGGCGACAGAGCACAAAGAAGTTGCTGAAATAGTGAACACAACTAGCCGAAAGTTCAAGAAACTGCCATGTTTTGTTTTGCGAGGCACAAGGACCAACCCCTGACAATTCTTGCCAATGACAAGGTTGTACCCTATAGTGGCAAGGTACAAGGGGGTACCCCACCCCCTACATACAACACTCAAACCACTTGAAAAAAACCTTAAAATGTTTTTTATCAAAATTTTTGAAATCAAATATTAAAAAAATACTGACACAATCTCTACCTACCCCTACACCCAGATCATATGACCCTGAAAACAAAACAAAAAAATTGTCTTTTGCTACAACTTCAATCAAAATAGCCATTTTATATGGATTTATATATTTTCAGCCTTTCTAGACGCAATGGTGCACTCCATTTTGCACCAAAGTGCTTCAAAAACCAAACTGCTAGCAAAATACAAAAATAATATTTGCATCCAAATTTCAAAAAACTTAGCTTCTAAATGTCCAAATTAGATGGATTAAAAGTCAAATTTTACTATTTTGGATACGATAGTGGGCTTTGATCTGATGCAAGAATCACTGATATGAAGCTTTCAATTCAAAGCTCTAAATAAAACCCTCTCCTTAGTGGATACGAACAAACTCCAAACACCAACAATGCTTTGATACCATGTAGAATTCAGTGTGAATCTAATTACATAAACCTGAATCTAGGTACATGAAGAAAAATACAGTGATTTGATACAATGTTTTTGGTGTGAATCTAATTATAAGAGCCCGAATCTAGGTACATGAAGAAAGATACAATAGCTGCAAACACAAAACAAATGATGCACGATGCAAAAACATAAGCTATTCCAAAATAGAGGAAAACAATAACTAAATCAAATCAATTATCAAATGTATTGATGAAGTATATATAAATAGGCCACCTAAATGCATGACTCAAAAAGATGACATGTCCAATGGTCATAAGTTTAGTTATCAGTCAGTGAATCAATCAACTCAATCTAATTATAAGGTCTAAGAGTTTAATTACCAATAAATAGATCAATTCACTCAATTTGACTAAGATAAGGATGGTCTTAACTAATTAGAAGTGGCACCTAACTACAATCAGTCAAGAGTTGATGAAACAGTGGTGACACTTGTGTACCATAAGTCAAGGTAAACATGTCATTATGAGCTACTAAGATATGGAAAATTAACTATTCCTAACATCTTAAATAAACTTATTAAATATGTGTAGTATCACACTTAAAATAGAGATATAACCAAAGGGAAGCAAATATTACACCACAATATTTCACAAAAGAGACTCCAAAAGACTACCTAATTTTTAAAAATTAACTATGTAAAGTCACTCACCATCAATAAGGCCCATGATTGAATTCTATTGTTCATCAACTAAAATTGATAGATACAGAACACTATAAAAGTAATAAAATAATAGGCTTGTACAAAGTGTCCAAGACTTGCTTTGTGCCCAATAAGAAATCAACCCAATAAATTAATAATTCTCCAAAACTTCCTTGGAAGTGCGAAAATATATTTTGCATGAGCACCTATGGATCTGTGAGAACGATGGTTGCAAAATGCTGCATTGATAATCTGGACCAACATAAACACTGATCATGTCACTTCAGAGATTTATCACTAAAAACATCTTGAAATTGACAAGTTCTTTCAATTAATGAGAAAACACAGTTCCATACATTTTAAAATTGACAACTTTATAGTGCTTCTGTCATACAAAATACCAAGGACAATGTCATGTATCACAATGGTCAAAGCAATATTATCAATGAATGAATTATTTTTTGGTACATATCATTACATTCTTATTAGCATAGTGCGTGCCACATCCAAAATTTTAAGCCAGCCATGTTCTTGATTTTGGAAATCAAATTTCCAGTAAATTCCAGGAAAAACATTTTACATTAATTCTTCAAGTTAAGTTCTACCTATCAACCATATCCAAATGAACTTTCCTAAAAGGCAGTCTGAAGTTCGAACCAAGGGAAGCATGTGAAAATTAATGCCAAATAATTACATAAAGTCTCAAATTTTACACACATTAAAATAACTTTTTTTCCCTCTCCTTATGACATACCCATCTTACAAAAACTCAGTAGTATCCTGAATGTTACTAAATCCTGATGCAAGTGACAGATTTACAGACACGAGTCCTCTTTTCAATTCCTATTTACTATTCAGAAAAATTGTGTGAAAGCTACACACAATATGCATGGATTTAACTATGAATAAAAGTAGAAGGTAAATAATAAAATGCTGAACAACCAATGCTATCTACAGATAAAAACAAATTGCAAGTGCAATGCCTCTACAGTTATTTGCTAGAATTTTGGGTGCCCTGATGTCTTGCTGCTTCCTGGAGGTGCTTTAGTGCTTTGTCATGGCTAACAAAACCCATGAACCAGAACTCGTGGTCATCAGTTGTGATTATCTGAATGTATTTCTCTGCAGGATTCAATTTGTTTGCAGAAGGATTAACAGCCTTAAGCTGGCTAAGTGGCACCACCACCTATTCACATAAATGATGTATTAGTCAGTAATTGTCTATGTGCATGAATGAAGTAACACAGGCTTCAGGTCAAAGAATAGAAATATATAATCTAGGAAACAAGTGACAGTTCTCTATGAGATAACAACCACCTTGACACAAAAGAGAACGGTTTGAGACAAATGAAAAGATGCATAGCATAAATGGAATGTAAAAGCAGTGTTATGTTTCTGTTTATAGCATCAGGGAAAATCAAACCTTTCACAGTTATTAACGCATAGAGAGATTTACCAGCTTCACATTTGAAAGTTCAATCATCAGGATAGAAGATCAGTAACTAAGAGTTACTAAGATAGCACAAACAACAAAACACATCCATGAAATGCTTGAATGCAGCGGGTGGCCCTGAAACTACAGAGGGTTAGAGTTCCCAACATTCATGTAACATAGTTCCATGGAGTTTCGGGGACGGGGACGGGGACGGGGACGGGGACGGGGACGGGGGGATGGCAGGGGACGCATTTCGGGGACGGGGGGGGCGGGGGGTCTAATTTTGGGGACGGCAGGGGACGGCGGCGGGGGGCGGCAGGGGAGCGGTGCGTTGAAATACATATAGTACTTGAAAAATTAGTTATAAAAAGATGTATAACTGTAGAAGTCTATAAGATGTATAAATTAGTTATAAATTAGACATGTACGCAAAATATGGAAGCATAGACAAGGCACGTGAACTGTTTGACAGAATGCCTCAAAGAAATGTGGTCTCATGGACTGCAATGATTGCAGGATATGCACAAAATGGATTTGTTGAAAAGGCTTTAGAAATTTTAAAGCAAATGCAGTTGGCTGGTGTAAAGCCAAATTCCACAACCTTTGTCAGCCCAGCATCCTCCCTGCCTGTGTCAAAATGGGAGCTTTGGAATAGGGTATGGACATCCATCAAAACATAAAGGATAGAGAATTTTGTCAGATGTTGTAGTTGCAACTGTCCTGTTAGACATGTATGCAAAATGTGGAAGCATAGACAAGGCACATGAACTGTTTGACAGAATGCCTCAAAGAAATGCAGCAGCAAAACTGGGGGACTGCTGGGGGACAGTGGGGGGTCGGCGTGGGGGCGGCGGGGGACAGTGGGGACGTTTCCCTGAAGTCTCCCCGTCTCGGAAATGGGGAGATGTGGGGGACGGCTGCATTTCAGGGGGGGACGCGTGACCGTGGAACTATGTGTAACACAGTAACTCTCCAGAAAAACCTTGGCTGGCATTTCAAGTTATATAAACATCCAAAAAGTGCTTGAATGCATGGACTGGCCCTGAAACCAACTGATTAGAGTCCCCAATAGTCTCATAACTCTTCTCACAAACCTAGGCAAGCATTTCAAGTTCAGACAGAAGGTAATGCACTAGCCATTGTCTTTCTCCTCACTTATGCTTTCCTCTATGCTACTTCCCAATCTGTCTTGTGAGTTTCCTTTTATCATTGGAATTCTCCTACATATTATTTGTCTTAATGAATTACTTAAAATTGTACTCTCCCTTCAATTTTGCATTTGTTCTTCATCTAACATTTTTCCTTTTTATAAATAGGTCTAGCATCTAGGCCTACCTTTTGAATTAATCATGTATGTTGGAATGGTTATTTATGTCATATACAGTTTTGATAAAGCTTAAATTTCAGTAAATTGCACAACTCTGAAATGTTGAAGTTGAAACTTGAAAATGGAAAAAAGGGCACGCGGTTAAATAGTTTAGATGTTTAACTAAAAAAACTAGGAAGTGATGTATTCTGACATTCTTCGGAAGACAGTTCTCAAGAATTCTGATAACATTTGTAATATGCAATTTACTTCAAATTAAACATCAGTAAACATGTAGTCTGCATTACAGTTTTATCAAGCATAATACTTTAAGTTTAGATCACCCACTTTCCAGTAACTTAAATCTATATTATTGGGATTTTGTACCCAAGTTTCATACCTAGCCTTTCCCTCCATTGTCTAATCCATGACCCGATCTGCTTGGTTGTCAATAAACTAAGTGAAACTTTGTCATTACTTGGTTTCGCTCACCTTGGTGCCACCTATGTCATTCAACCTGCTGCACTTTTCTAAATCTCAAGCTAGTTATGCTTTTGCATAGCGATTAGTGTCTTGGATATCTATGAAAACTTATTCCAATATCACTTAAACGTGTTGACTTTGCTACCCAAATGTTGAAGTTCATTACTCTGTCATACAGCCAGTCATTGGGATTTTGCCCAATTTCACTACTAAAATTAATATTAGTCACCGAGTCAGTATCCAGGATTGGCGTCCATTGCTCAACTTGGAAACTTCCGACTGTCATGTCTCTAAAATAAAATATCAAAGAACACTGATGCTAGTCAATTTATATGAGGTGTTACATGTCCCATTACTGCAATTTTTCTCGGATTCTCCAATATAAGAAGTTTGGATATCTAATTTGAATTTCACTTTTATTGGTACTTCTTTGAGCAGTAATGAATTGTACAAGGTACTCAAGAATTTTCAGGGGGCTTCTTGAATATTTAATGTAATGCATGAGACCTCATATTCTTTGGAAAGGAGCTGGGTCTTAACCTGAGCTTACAAATTCAACTCAATCAGTGCTTATCAGACACACTTAACAGAAATGGGTGAGTCAGAATGTCTATATTTTGAATGTTACCTCCCGCAATGGGTTTACCTGCTTGCCTCACAGAAATTTCAACTTTCAACCAATGTGACCCTCATTTTCTTCCATCCTTCACTTGCATACCTGTAAGGCTGTGACAACCTCCCACTTGCTAACCATGCTTAACTGGCACTTAATCCATCTGCCATCCTTTAGCTGGTATCCAATGAAAAGGGCAACCCCACCTATAGGGCAGATACTTTGCTATTGAGTGCCAGATCAAAGGCACATACCACCTTTTTCATCCCTACCATGGAATCGTCACCAAAGAATTCTTGGAGTGCCCTCATTCATCAAAGTCCTCCACCTTAACTAGCAATGGAGATATTTTGATGCCATTGGCAGTTACTCCCTAGGGTCCCATCATCCATGGCCATTCACCAAAAGACATTGTTCTGTACGCATTTGGATCTAAAATTAATATATGATTTCAAATGGGAAGAATGAGAATTGACATTCTCTCCTCTACCTTTGCAGCTTGTTGGACTAACTTACCATTACTAGAGTTATATATGTTTACTTCATAGAGACTACCTATTTTGTTATCCATGCACAGCTTTCGACAGCATTTATTTACTACTTCTGAATAGGGGAGATGCCTTTTACACTTTCGATATATATTACTTCTTGTACTGTCTATATCCTTGACCCACTTTGGGCATTTGTGGATAAGAAAATAATTTTATTTCATGATGCGTATTTGGAGTATCAAATTCCTGTAATACATAGCACAACCCTTCTTTGCTACTTCCTTTTCTCTCCTTTTGGCATTTTGTTCAGTGAAGCTGTGAGATCTCTCTTGCATACTATCATGTAAATATTAAAGGAAAACTACTCGGCATGATTCAATCGAGCAGTTGCAACAACCATAAGGTTATAAGTCCAAAAGGTAAAGACTTTGGAAGTATCAGCAGTCTAGAGCAAATAAAACATGATTCTCATGCACGATGTACGACTTTAAGTTGGACTAAGCCAACCATTACTATAAAATCCACTTGTTTACAGAAACAAGGTACAGTTGGTTGATATGATACAATAGAATTACACAGGGTAGCACTAAAACATATTCAATGAAGTAAATAGAGGTATCCTAAGGAAATAAAGGTGGGGGGGAAGGTAAGGATAAGGCATTTGAATTCAAACTCCAATGGAAAAAGTAGAAACAATAATTTGTGCCCATTCCTACAGGAAACCAAATGTTCACCAGGAACAGCAGATTGTTTTGCATTCAGCCTTAAGATGCTTAGGACAGCGGACAGCGTCTCTGCCAAGAAGGAAAAGGTTAAAAACAGGAAGACCATGATAAGCTTGGTAGTATATGGGTATTGTAGGTTTGGATGTTGAAATTACTAGTTATAAAGACAAGTTGGTCAAAAAATCTCAGATGTCAGATGTTTTCATTTTGAATTATTAAAAGCCCTCATTGTTGGTAAGGTTTGCTACCATGTCTATTTTTTAGACTTTTGACACTGAACCAAGCCAAGGAATAGACAGTTGTCTTCTGAGAGAAAGCCCAAGTATATCACAAGTTCAGAATCAAAGTACAAATGAGATCAAGTAATTTATTTGAACAAGAAATAATGTTTTAATGAACTCCAGGGTCATGAAATACATGTTAGATGGCATTTCTAACTTTATTGAGATTTTGAATGTGCACTGAAGTTGAAGAAAGTCAAAATGCTCATGTCACAAAAGTCAGAAATTAGGATATATAATATATGGAATACAAAGTATCTTGTATTTCACAGATAGGAGTATTCTGTCAAAACAACGCCTACTAAAAAGAAAACAGAGATGGCAACAAATGTCCCCATATCTTTTCAAAATCAAGATATTTCTACAGTTTGTGAGCACTGAAATAGCATTTTAGATCATGTATATTGTTATAGCATTTAAGATCACGTATATTGTTATAGAGTATGAAAAGGACCCTACCAGACATTAAAGTACTCGATTTCCCAAGTAGAATCAATTGGCAGTCTGTACATATTAAAAGTAAAATACACTAAAGACAAAAGGAATTACATGGTGTTCCACAGAGTCTCAGAAAGGGGGGATTGGGGGACGCAGGGACCGGTTTTAGGGATGGCAATCTTTTTCGCAAATTTTGGGGACTGCGGGGGGGATGGTGGCTAAAATAATAATATTTGAAATTGCAATTTATCATTTACATAAACAAGTTAAATATAACTAAATTAACAATAAATAAATAATTTATAAATATACAAATATAAAAATCAGACTTGACTGGTTGATTCTCATATCTAGTTAAAATACAAGGTTTATAAAATAAAAATAAAAAATAAATCAACTGATATTAACTTTTAAGTCATATTTTTTAGTGTCAAGGTTAAAGACGAGTGGCTGTGTAATATACAGCATGGGAGCTGAAGATGAGGGCTGCACGATTGAAGAAGTGGAATATTGTCATTCTTTTTATTCATTTTCTTCTATATTTTCACTTTGCCTGCTTCCCAGGAAACAATAATGAGGATTCAGAAACTCGCAAGCACGTGTAAAAAAGGAAAATTTACAAAGCTTAGCTGTGATTTTTAAAAATGCATTTTTTGTTTTTAACGGAATGGGGAATGCCCATGCAGAGGGAAACATCCCCAGGGACATCCCCTGTACTGTGGACCCATCCCAGGGACAGCCCCCACTGCAAGTGGCACCCAAAGGGACGGCAGGGGGATGCTCCCCACCATCCCCAGGACAACTCTGCTCCCAGTTTAGCAGTTTTTACCCCAGGGACGTATCCCTGGGGAACACTATAATTATAGCAGTGTTATGGTTCAGATGTGTCAATCCAGGTAGAAGGCAGCACATTAAGTCAATTCCGGGCAAACGTGCCATAGACTAGAGATGTAAGACCAAATGTAGAAGAATTAGAAGTTGCAGGTCAAACTTCTTCATTCAGGCAAAGGATGTATCCAAACAGAAGTGACCATGTAGACTTAAGACTTAATTTTCATGCTTTAGACAGAGGTTATTGTATTCAAAAGGAGTTACAAGCCGTGGTGAAAAGCCGTATGTAACTGTTCAGGTCCAAGAAAAAGAATTACTGGCCATCATGAAAAGCCACAGATAAGTGCATGATCTATGGTGTTGTATGATTTTGAAGGATTTCTACTTTTGAGCTGCCCAGTTGTGCTCTACAATGAAGAAATTGAAATGAAATACATAAAGATTTTAAGTTGGCACCTTTAATAGTTTAAGCACTTGGTCATATCAACAAATTGAGCTAAGTTCTTGTACAGGAGCCATAAGCGTGAAACTGGAGTTTCAAATTCATTTTGGCTAGCAATATGGAGTTTTTCCAGCCTAAAAATGGCTGACTCAACTTTTAAGAGTCTGTCCTGAAAGGGACAAATGAAGTATTTGGAAACTTGAAGCAAGGGTAATTTTTATTGTACATAGAGCAAGACTGAATATTTTTATTTTCTTTAAAGGGTCACATGTTAAGTCATAAAGCGGTTATTGTTATGGAGTCAAGTCAGATGGAATGTTCAAAGTCTTGACACAGATGTTTGCAAAGAGCTTGTTGATAGGAGAGGAAGGAAGAGAAGAGGTATTAATGTCGAACAAAATCTCATCATAGCAATTATCAATACACATTCAAGATACATACACACAAGAGAGAAAGAATTGGTCATTTTGATGTGGAATTGTATAAGGCAGCAATTCAGTGCGACAAGATTGCTTACACTGGAACCGGCAATTTCAACACTGCAGAAAATAGAATTATTTTAAATTGCTAACACATTTGTGGCTTGTGCAAGTTATAAAGAATTAACAAAAGCAAAGAATGACTGTCGGTCTGACTTCCTTCAAAAGGGAAAACTGATGGTAACAATTTTTAAATTCAAGAAAAGGACTGGTAAAGATATTAAAAATTGTGGTGTGGTTGTTGTTATGACCCATAAGGAATCTTGTCTAGTGCATTTAGGGACAAAGGGTCCATGCCTTCAAGAATAAAAGGTTCAAAATAATGGCATCAGAATAACTGACCAGGTAATTACTTGCGGCTGACTGAAAAAATTTCCTTGAGATAGCCATATGGTACCATCAAGTGTGGGTGGAGCGGCTTGTTATCCAATAATCCTAGCTATTCCCAGAGACCTGAGAACATTTCATACCGTCTGAGACTCTGATGCATTTGTTTGTGGGAGAACTGCACAATAGTGATCCAGCTTTGCCCACACTAATAGTGGAAATTGATGTGAGGGTGACAGGTGTACCTGCTACAAGTTGGATGGATAGTTCATTTTTTTATATTAACTGCCTGAAGCAAACATGGAGGTGACAGGTGCACCTTCCCAGTGTTTAAACTACAAGTTTTGTTAGCCTGCCAAATATGCTCATGTCAACCATGTTTTGAAAAATTCCCGATAGGAAGGGAATGTCAGGAAACAGTTGAACGATCAGTTTTCAATCAAAGTTATTGTTTTAAGGCAATCTTAGACAGTGATGACAGACATTTAATTATAAATTCTTTTGCAGCTTAGAGTTTGGAGCTCTTGTCTGACAGGGAGTGTTGGAGCATACAGACCAAACGCTCCAACAATATTCAATAATATTATTGTAAGTGAACATTACTTAAGTTAGTATGATCACGATGTTAAACATTAGCCTGTGATGAAGTTAGTATTTAATGTTAGTGATGGTTATTGGTGGTTAAACTAGTATAACAATATGGCCAGTGTAAACAATAGTTATGACATATGCATTGAAAGAGTTGTTCGAAGCCCCTGTCAGTCTACCCATTTTATATCACTCTATTGCACTATTAATGACAATATTATGCTCTCCCATTTCACTGTGTATACTTGTGCATTGCTTATGGTCCTGCTGTATTTATGATAGACAACAGATCCATTGAAAAGTATGGACCAGCTAGGACTCAACCCTAGAAAACTCCCATTGGCATGCTGAGGCACTCTATCACTGAGCTATAGGTTCTATATTTCCTGGAGTGTGGATTGACCTTCCAACACCCTCCTCAAGCCCCAAACCAGCTTGTGTTCACCTAGCTTGCCCTCTGTACCATGTTGACAAGCATGCACCAGCTAGGAGTCAAGCATAGGACCTCCATCAGCATGCTGGGGATATCTACCACATAGTGCTCTACCATTCTACCAAGGAGTTAAAAAGTTTTGTTATTTCCCTAGAGCATGGATTGACCTTCCAACAAGATCATAAAACAACCTCCTGTCTTCCCCATAACTCCAACATAATCATGACACTGAATAAATAACTGCCAGAAAAATGCATCAAATATAGGCAGTTGTAATGTCCCCTTCTCATCAGTGATATCCAGAATGGACCGTTAGCCTATCCCGGAGGCCCGCAGGCTAGTCGGAGGCAATAATTAGGGTTTCCAGCTGTGTGGTAATCTCTTCTGAGCTTTTGGGGATCTGTTTGTCAGTATATGGCAGTTTGATTATTCGATTCCTTCTGGGTTTTCAGAGAGCTTCAGGGTGATATAACATGCATTGTCATCCGAGGACTTTCTTGAGATTACTATTTTTAGTAAGTACTATTTATGGCAGCATGATCTATAGCAGAATATGGCGATCAGTTCTTCCTTGGCAGTCCTTGCTTGGGATGGACAAAAATAATATACTATGGGCACTTTATTATTTTATTTATAAAAAGACAACTTTGGCATAATTAAATATTATAAAGTTAAGTTGTACCCCTATGCCTAGAAGACACAACTTAAAGTAGTTTTAAAAGGGGGACCATATGAGCATTTAAAAATAAATTAATTATTTATGCCAAAGGGGAACACCTAGGGAAAGTGGGAAAAAGAAAGGAAATAAAGTGTTTTTTCTTAATCCTAGGGAAAAGTGAAAAAGAAATATTAGAAAAGGATGGAAAGAAATGTTTTTTTCTAATTTTAAAAAAAAATGTTTCCTCTCATGTGTGGCACCCATATTGGGGAAGTTTTCCAAAACTTTCAAAGAAGAAAACATAAAAGGGATGTGAGGGCTTCTCTTTTCATTATGCTGTGGATATTGTTGATATTGAAATATAATTGGAGTTCTTATTGATCTCAAGGCTTTGAGGACGAAAACCCTCATGGTTAACATTGGTTTCGGGTTTGAAAGATAACCCCTAGCTGATTGATTGTGGAGGAATCCATCTAGGGTTTCTATAGGTGCTTCATTGCAAGAATTCGAATTGGTGCGATAGCTAATGTATTATTGCAATTCTAAAAGGAGTTTTGAATTGATGCAATAGCTGATTTATTATTGCATTGGAGAGTTGCAGCAACTTATGTATTGTTGCAATCATTAGCGGAGGAGATTACTTCAGATTTCCTACTTGAGTATCATTGCAAAATTTAATGGCCCTTGGCCAAATTTTGGAGAAATGGATTGAATATCATTTTCAGTCATTAAGAAAGTAAATTCATAATTTTGAAGATTAGCATTAGAAATCAATAAGACTTGTTTGCTGTAGCATTCATTGAAATTTTATCATTGCTTGGCCGTACTTGTGAGTTCATGAATTGTAACTCCTAGATTTTCTGGGTATTGTTGTTTTAGATAATAGGGGTTATTTTATGAACTAGGTTGTCAATATATTGTGAAAATAATGAGTATTTAAGCTGATATAAAAATCTGGAATTTTCAGCTGTGTATTCCCAATGAAATTTCAGTTTTGAGTTAAAAATTAGTATTGCAATTACACAAGGGTTTGCAAATTGCAGCAGCTGGTTTATTGTTGCACTTGAAAGATTTGATTTAATCAGCAGTCCTATATATGAATTTTGCATATTTGATCATGTATTCAGCATTGTAATAAAACTGCCAATCCAGTTTGTTCTATCAACTTGCATATGTTCATTCATGTTTCATGCTTGGTAAAAAGCTAATTGAAAGGTGCAAAGATTAAAAAACAGATTTTCAGTCCTAGGGTTTGATTTTGACATTGAAAATTCAGAAAATTTGGTAAATATCCTAAAAGGGATATTACATCAGCCATTAGATAACCAACATCAGGTTCATCCAAGGTAAGCGATATATGGGCTTGCCCTCTTTCCAATAAGATAAGGTTAGTGCTCATATATGTACAACTTCCCGTATTAAGATCAATAGCTATGCATATTCTTCTATAGTCAGTTACATTTTCCTAAGTGTTATCAATTTGCTCAAGAAACCCTTAGGCTTCTATATCATTTACAAGTGTGAGAAAGGACCGCCATGGTGCCAATAATATGTGATTAGCAGCCTTCTGCAGCCATAATATTTACTAATTTTCAGAAACAGCAACTTGGCAGCAATAAGTTAATTTATTGGGATGGGATCATGAGACTCATTTAACAATGGGTAACATCAAAATATAGGTGTGTTGTGAATTCAAATATAAGTTATGTCCTGTTATTCTTACCAAGATATATGGTCATGAAAAGATGAACTGGAAACTGAAAGAAGTTAACACTGAATCATACAATAGTAAACAAAGGATCGAAAGCTTAATATTAATATTGAATATAAATAAATGATGACAATTCTCTAGAAAGCCAAGGGTTGAAAGCTTAAAAGATAATACTGAATGTAATGAACTTATGAAGTGCCGATAATGCATCTTTAGTAATTTGTTTCTACAAGGCAGTGTACCATGTTAACAATGTGGTTATATCATCAGCAGACAATCTATATTGCCACGTATGCTAGTGTTTTTGTGTTCAACAATGTTCTTGAATATTTCTAATAGGGTAAATACAAAAAAGAAAAACCTCATCATACATTTCACATTTATTCTCCATTTCTGTCTTATAATGGTTAGCTGCTTGCTCATCTTTACTATCCTGTTTTGCTAGTTCAATAGATATTTCACATATTTACAATGACAACTTTTCTCCATTAATGTATTACGATTTGCAGCTGTACACAATTTTACCATCCTATTTAAAATACCTATGAGATTATCTACTGCAGAATCGTACCTTATAATAACTCCATTCAGTCTGACCAGGATAATGACTGTATGCAAGAGGACTGTCGCTACAAAAAGCAAGCTTCACAGTAGACAAATATAGGGTTCCTATAACAGGTCCTGTAGATGTTGACAAATAGCATGCATATGACTTCCGAAGTTGTTCTCCTGGGATAGTCTCAAATGTCTGTCGAAAGATCTTTTCATAACTGCCTACAGTTAGAACTCTGGTTCCTTGTGCAATTCTTCCCATGGCTGTGTCTGTAAGACTAGGACCGGTTCTCACTGTTAAGAAGAAACAACAATGTACAATCTGGTCATTACAACAACAGGAGGGATAGAAATAATTCATGATAGCATAGCTACCTGGACAGATGGGGGTACCAGGATGGATACACCACTCAAATCAGTGTATGTGAGAAAATGAATAAGGTAATGTGTATATTATTTATAAATGTACTCACCAGAAAATGTGGGTATGGGGACACAGATATGGTCCTCGTCCCTATACCAGACTTTCCTGGTAACTATGTATAGTAGAAAAACAGATCCTAAATTTCACAATTTGAGATATTAATCTATAAATCTTAAATTATTTTTTTTAAAAGAAGAGATTTTATTTATATTTAGAATATACAAAAATTTCAGTTACAAAGAGCAGAGATAATGAAAACATTCAACGCCCAGAGTCTGATGTAGCAGTTAAAGGAGCATTAAGACCAGCAGGGGACCAAAAACTTCCTCAAGGCAATCAGGCAACACAGAGCAGAGCAACTCCAAAACAGCAGTTCCAAATTAGCAAAGAACAGCTCCAAAACAGCAGAGAACCAATTCCAATCCGAAGCTAAAATACCAGAGCGAGAGAACAAGCGCCAAAGAAACTTGATGCCAAAAGAAACCATCACACATTGGGAAAATGCCATATCTGCCACATTCCAGGATTCAGACTCATGCATACATCAGCCATCTCATCAGCCTCTTTGTTGTGAATTCTGTGAATATGCTGAAGTCAATTTGAGAAGGATCTTGATAACCTTGACCACATACAAAAGACTGATCGACTTATAATGACCATATTTGCCAGCATTTAAAATAAGCTTTGAGTCTCCAAAGATCTTCAGCGAATCACATCCCATTTCTTTAGCAATAGACAGCCCCAGATACAGCACTTTAGCCTCAGCATAGTTGTTTGACAAGAGGCCCAGACCAACAGCAAACTTCACACAGACTTTTCTATTGTGGAATAGAACTCCCCCGCCACCAGCAGAGCTTAGGTTCCTTCTAGAGGCCCCATCAAAGAAAAGGGACAAACCAATGGAGAACAGAGGAGCAAGATCAGATTTGAAAATTTTCTTCTTAACATGAACTTGAGGAGCAACCTCACTTAAGAGTGACAGTAGCCCACAGGGGAGAGAAATGGTTCCTAAAAATTACATCATTTCTGGCTTTCCAGACTCCCCAGAACAGATATCTGGGCATGAGTTGCTTCATCTTTAATGGCCATGAAGAAGGGGTCAAACTGTGGATTAGAGAGAACCTGCCAGTCGCTTCCTCAAAGGAATTAGGGGCAGAGACAGCAAGGGAAACATTAGAGAGAATTAACTTCCAGAACTCTTTGACATAGGAACAATGCACAAAGAGGTGATCTCTACTTTCTTCAGCCATTGGCATAAGGAACATCTGCTTGGGCCCTCAAATTTTCATTTCCTGATGTTGTCCCAAGTTAATTGTTGATTCTTAAAACAGAAGCCAAAGAAAGAAGTTGATTTTGGGAATACCCACTTTGTGCCAGATATGTCTCCATCTAGGCATAAGAGGGGAGGAACCACAGACCAGTTTATAGCCTTTATTAACCGAGTAAATGCCAAAGCTTTTAATACTCTCCCCCAAATGAGCTTATCTTCAGCCAAAGGATCAAGAGGGATTCTTCTCTCCATAGAAGCAGCAAAGAGGTTCCAATCCTCGTTCAAATCTTGGGGAATTCTGAGATCATGAAAAGACTTGATTTTCGGAGGGGCTGAAAAGTTAAGCAGCTGGGAAAGAAAAAGAAAAAATTTAGATCTTAACCAAGCCCTGAGTCTGTCCGAAATAGTGGGTCTGATATTGCCCATAATTTTGTCCTACAAAGTTCTGACTTTTTCCCCATTTAAAACTAAAAAAAATCTTAAAAGTATTGATACTAAAGTATGCATGTGTTTCAAAAAGGCCTGCTTATATTAAAGGGTTATTATGATGGCATATAGTTGTATTAGTAGAATCCATTACGTTCCATCCTACACAAGGCAAGAATTTAATGGATTTCTGAAAATAGCTCCTTTAGTTGGATTTCTGCTAATTTGTGCAGAATTTAATGGATCTATATTTAAAGTCATAATGCAAGAATATATAAGAAGACAGCATTCAAGAAACATTATTTACAAACCCATAATGTAACTCACATGCTGATCTTTGTGAATTGCATTATGAAACCAAAGTATTTGGTTGATTGTCAAGTTGTAACCAAAACATCTGAAATATGTGCAAGTACATGATTAAGATGCTAACAAATCTGCAATGAACAGGACGAAACACATTGCTATAAAATCCAAATAGGCACAAGCATATCTAAGATTATAACTGAAGCATCAAAGTTATAAGGGAAGCACAGCACGTAAATAACTATGTACATGAAACATCAGAATGCCAGCCTCTAAGCAATCTGTCTTTTTCTAAACAGTAGTGTTACCTTTCTTCCGAAATTACTTTTTATTAAAAATTTGGCAAACAAACTATATACAGAAAACATGTACATAGAAAACAGAAAGAACTAGATAGCAAATAGTTTGTTTAATTTGTCCTATGTGATATCAATATCAATGGAACTCAAGGCCCCATTGAAATACCAACTATTTTTAGCTAATTTCCATATTTTTTCAGTGACTGGGTTCCAGAGGGACTGGATTCAGAGGGCAAAACTGTGATCTTTAAGAGGTTGGAATATGGAGAATCTCCAGATCAGTCACCATAATCACAATGAGAAAGTTGGAACATGGCAATTATCAGGCAGATTAATGAAATGTCATACAAGCTCAGTGGAGGCACAGATGATCTAAAGCAACATGCCAGTCGAAAATCTGAATGAAGACTCATGCTGATCACAGTTATTCCATTGTTGAGTTAACTGTTGATGTGTATAAGTACAGGCTAGACTGATGCTTGCTCTAATAGTTTATCATTTTATTGATTTTCAGTTCTGTATTTGAAACAGAATAACAGTACCTTTGTTATGCATGATTCTCAACATACTTCTTTTCCTGGTATTGATATATTCTAATATCACTTTTCTAGATAAGACATCAAGTCACTTCCTATAGCTTTTATCCTTTTACCTAAGAACCTGACCAGATATTATTATATTACAGAATCAGCTTTGCACAGTGAGGATACATACAAATTGAAGTTACAGTACATATTATGTTACCAAGAATATTAATTTGGATTCTGCTTAGCAATTTTGTTATCCATTCTATTATCAATAAATTTGAGCCATGATTTGATCAAATCACACCCTTGGAACTTAGAAGTTCCTCGATCACATACTTGACAGCAATTAAATGTAATCTCCTTCTCAGTTTATCAATGTGATTTGCTTACTAGCTCAGACCAACCGCTAGAAGTGGCCTAGGACATAAGAAAGCCAACATACTGAAATTTGCAAAAGGCAGAATCTGGTTCAATCTACCCTTACACAGTACCATATATGAAAGTTGACAAAAGATTTACCACAGAAACTTACAGTACATATTATGTTACAGTACATATTATGTTACCAAGAATATTAATTTGGATTCTGCTTAGCAATTTTGTTATCCATTCTATTATCAATAAATTTGAGCCATGATTTGATCAAATCACACCCTTGGAACTTAGAAGTTCCTCGATCACATACTTGACAGCAATTAAATGTAATCTCCTTCTCAGTTTATCAATGTGATTTGCTTACTAGCTCAGACCAACCGCTAGAAGTGGCCTAGGACATAAGAAAGCCAACATACTGAAATTTGCAAAAGGCAGAATCTGGTTCAATCTACCCTTACACAGTACCATATATGAAAGTTGACAAAAGATTTACCACAGAAACTTACAGTGGTGCCAAACATTCCCAGCATAATTCTCCACATTCTTCAAGGTGTCATCAAACACCTTGCCCCACTTGTTGAAAACATTCTGAATCATGTCCATGGGACCTGCACATGAAAAATAAAGCTCTATTGCATCAGCAAAAGTTGGGTATCAAATAAAAACCAAGATTCCCAATGAATCTTAATGTTCAAATGTAGGCCTTCTAAAACTCAGTATAGACAGGGATCAAAAACAATAGTGAATTAAAGTTCTGTACCAATGGGGACTGCTGAGGACCATTGAAGCAAAAAAAGGGAAAAAATCGCGATTAATCAGGAATCGCTGCCGGTTGCAATTTTTTCCCTCATAAAATCACCAAGTTTTCCAGAAATACGATTTTGACCATCTATTTGCTGTTTAATCTCATTTAAATTGCAATAAAATCACGAAAAAATCATCTGATTTCACCTACCCACAAATTTTTTTCATTAGGGTTTTTCAGGCAACATATAAATTCATTTTAAGAAATTTTTGGATTTTCTTTTGGTATTTCGAAGGCATATTTTGACGATGTGGCTAGGGCTGTTGCCACTCTGAGTATGCATACGAGGAAAACGATGATATGTAGACAGGTTGAATCTCGAGCTAGAAGTTTCCGTGACTGAACAGAAATTTGACCATCATAATTTTCGGTATAAATCTCGTCTGATATTTCTTCTCTTCCTCTTTTTATCTGCTTAAAGTCCCAAGTCTTCTGTCGGGTCAAATAGACTGGGTAAACAGAAATATACCTCTATGTACCAAATATTAGTCATGCAACATAATTGTATAAATATTATGAGTGTTTTAATCTATATTTTGAATGTTTTAATTTATTTTAATCTATATTTTGAATATTGTGTAGATTTTTCAATCTAAACTTGGTTAAGATAAAAAAAATTTAAGGTGTAGGCAGAGGTGACAATATTAAACTTTTGTCTTTCACAGATGATAGTAGACTACTCTACTCTCATCTGTGATTAAAGAATCCTTCCGTTGCAATTAAGAGAAGTAGAACTTCCCTAATATTGGAGGTTCTAATGCAAAGTTCAATAAACAACTTTAAAAGTTTGAACCCTGAATCTGACCAGCTCTAAAAATAGGAAACCCATGGCAGGATTCAAAGCTTTTCACTTTTGCTAAACTGTGCCATTTTTTTCCCAATTGAATCCTAATATGAACATAAATGATAAAAATCTATATTCCACAATTCATGGGTTAAACGCTTAATTTTGGTTTCTCTCTATATCTCTATGCTATTGAAATGCCTTTAAATTTAAAAAACAGCAGGTTTTTGAAAAAAATCTTAATATTTTGGTTTGCCAAATTTCTTCCCCAAAAGATTTTTGCTGCTATGCCAAGGACTACATCCAAGACAACAGAGGGTGGTGAAAGGATACGACGAACTAATTTATCAAAAGAAATTATCAGAAACTTGCAAATGAAGCTATTTCCATGGATATAAATTATAAATCGTTGGAAAAGCCATGTACGAGTTCATGACAGACACAAGTTTATATAGGTTTATGCCATCGTATTCAGATGGACCTGGCCAACGTTAGGTCAGAAACCCCAATGTTTTGTCTAAGCCAAACCAGTCTGGACCGAACATCAGAATCCCAAAGGAAGAACCAAATTATGAAAAAAAATATAGGTTTTGAAATGTTTTAGTGCTGATTGAGAAAAAAAATAGGTTTACAACGTCTGATCATATTGCAAGCTTTCATTTGCAGATCTTAAGTCTACTAAAGGCTTCTGCCATTCCAAAAATTGTATCATGTCCTGAAATATTATCTTGTCGTACTTAATTTGATTTTGTGATTATCAGATTATCTTAATAATTAGTGTAGAATTTATACTTTCCCTATCTTCCGGATTTTTCTAAAATTCTCTTCATAGCAAGTAACTATAGCCTCTGCAACTTTATGCATTTTATTTTGGACAGTCAGTGCTATTAATTTAAATCAACTAAAAAGATATTACATCCACAACTCCTAACATAACGGTCGTAAGGATTTGCTGAAAAAATCAACACAGACATGCAGAGAAAAAATCCCAAACATATCCTTGAACCTAAATTGCTTAAAAGATTACTTGATAATGGTTTTGGTGGAACTAGGCTGATATGCGGTAAAGGAATTTTCCTTGAGTTAGTTAATCTCAATTTTCATGGAACTGCAAAAGGAAATCCAGGATTGGCAGGAGTCGGAAGGATCTTTAGAGATGATCATGGACAACCTCTGTTAATGTTTTTAATCCACTTGGAACTGAATACAAATTGTAAGGCAGAAGCAATGACTTTCTTAGAAAATATAGAAGGAAAACACAAGGCAGAAATTTTAGGTGGAAGGGGACTCAATACCAATTATTGAAGCAACATAAAGATTCAGTGCAACGACAGGCCAATAAACAATATCATTCAGGAAATAAGACGGAAACAAAAAATCTCAAAATCTCGTACCAACATATCTGGAGCACAGGAATTATGGCAGCAGATCATGTAGCCAATGGATGGAAAGATTAGGCAAGATAGTTTATACTCATCATTTCCCTCCATCACATTGAAGTTAACATCAGAGGACTCCTTCCAAACTGTAAAAACTCAGAATCTAAATGAGGAAAGATTTCTGCAGATAGAAAATGGTCTTTGTGTGCACTCAGTGGTGTCTTTTCATGATTAAATAGAAGAAAAAGTGCAATATATAAATGATGAAATGCACTAGCTTTTTGTTTTGTTTAACATTATTGAATTTGAATAAAGAGATTTCCCTACATGCAGAAAAGCAGATACTTCAATTTATTTGTTTAAATTCGCGTCATACTTATTTTTCCAGTTTAGTTATCTAACAATGGCTGATAGTTGGCATCTGGGCAAATAATTTTTACCCCTCTATAGCTTTAGCGAAAAAGAGAAAAAGAAAAGCCCAAATCACTGAATAATAAGTTACACAGAAACGAAAACAATGCATTTTCCTTTTGTTGAAAGAAAAAGCCTGTAATACTTACTCTTTCCATAAGATCCAGGGGCTGGGGTTGTTGCTACATAAGGATTGCTCTGTGAAGGCACGGCCTGGTGGTAAGTAACAGTGCCTGTAACAGCATGAGGGGGTCCTGAATATTGCATATACTGCTGCTGATGTGTTGTAGTACTAGTCCCACTCTGTACTGCAGATGGTGTTGCTTCCTGTGCAACCCAGTTGGCTGCCTGCTGATTTACAGGATGAATGCTTGGATTTGCAGGGGTTCCCATCACCCATGTGCCCCATCTACCCTCTTCATATCCTGATGACGCAGATGAGGTGTTCTGAGGAGTTTGTGGATACTTGCTCATTGTATTATTTGTGGGAACTATATCTCAGCAAAACAGTTAGGATTGTGGAATGCTAGTATTGATTCCCGAATTGGGTCCTGATAAATGTAGAGATCAAATTGGTAGAATGTAGAAAGAGGGCATTTGATTCTTGGGCTGTGGACAACAAAAAGAACCAGAAAGAAAAGAAAAAAAGGTTTAAGTATATTGGAATGAGCGGCAGAATAGGATCCTTTCCTTGGAAGCGAATATATCTGTTACTAGAATTTTCGTTATGATTCCATATTGGGATTCTTGTTTAGATAGCTATGAATTGAATTAAAAAATTTTAAGTAGTGTTTCTGAAGCTATGATTGATTAAAAAGAAAAAGTGCACTAGGTGCTCTATGGCTGACACCCATGTACCGCAAAAAGAAAAGCTGACAAAATGGAAGGGACAACCCACACCAGTGGGTTTAGTAGATAATTATTGTTTTTTATTAGCCGATAGGCTTTTATATGTGAGCATTATAGTGCTCTGAATTGTCTCTCGCCGTAAAAAAAATTCATGCCGGAAAGTTGTATAAACTCGTCGTTGTTCCTACCGGCGTATTCCTTCAACCTCCTATGTGTGCAAGTGTGTGTTAGCCGATAGGCTTTTATATGTGAGTATTATAGTGTTCGGAATTGTCTCAAGTAAAAAAAATTCCGCGCCGAAATTTTTTTTTATGTTGTTCTTTGAACCTTCTATAGGTTACTAGCACTTGCACCCATAGGAGGTTCAAGGAATACGTCGATAGGAACAACTGAGACTCCGGAAAATTTTCCGGCTAAATTTTTACGGCGTGAGACAATTCCGAGAACTATAATGCTCACATATAAAAGCCTATCAGCTAATTATTATGATGTAATTAATAATATCTTTTTGTTTTTTTAACAAAGATTTTTATTTTAAATATGAAATTTGAAAATTGTACCTAATAAATTTTATTAAACAAAAGTCTTCAATTTTATTAAATAAATTGTACCTTTTGATTATTGGATCCTTTATAACTAGCAATCGCACCTTGGTGTGCAATGGGTACGCCAAAGAGTTTCAGAAGTTCAATTGCTATATCTGTAGTGAATGATAATTGTATTGTATTCCTATGGCTTATGTTCTTTATTGTTTTGTCGAGTTTCATGAATTAATTTGCATAGTCTTAATGGTTTTCAAGATCCTTATGTTTTGCTTAGTATGTACTTCAAATGTGTGAATTTTCATGTTTGGTGTGTAGTCTCTATTTGCATGCATCTCCTTTCTAGATTCTTGTTCATGCACTACACCTAGGTTCACTTGCATTCCATTAGTAATCACCTATGCACATTATTTTTAGAAGCATGTATGTTTGTTTATCACAAGCCTTACATTGAATAGACATTGTCTTGCAAATAATCATGGTCAGCACCTATTTCATGTTTATTTTTCATCTAGCCTACCATCATGTATCCTCCCATGGGATGGCACACGATACAAAGATCGATCAGACTTAGTGATCATCATTACTTGTATAATTTGACATGTTTGCAATATGTAGAGCTCAAATAGATTAAAAGTAAATCTAGACATTGTATAATTACACCTTAGTGTGCAATGGGTATGCCAAGATAGCATGTAGATAAAAGTAATAAGTAATTTCTTAAGAAGAGAGCATACAATTTTGTTGATAGTGAATGGTTGTTGTCCATCCATCGGTAGAATTGAAAAAATGTACTGATATTTGTTGTTGAAACGTTTTTTAAAACACAAGATCATTGGCCATCATGGGACTACAAAACTAAGCTTAACTGTATAAACATAGTGGGAAAAAGTGTTACATTGTGTGATAGACTTGGGGCTATGGTCAAGCATTGTAATTTAAAGATTTGGATATGGTACTTTTACAATGTAAAATGTGGAGATTGGTATGAAATGACACTTTTACAAAAATAGAGAGAGAGAGAGAGAGAGATAAAGAAAAGAGAGTGACTTTCCCTTTATATTTGTTATCTCTCCCCTTCTATTTGTTACCCCTTTGTATGTGTTATCTAACTCTCACTTTGTCTCCCCTTCTCTCTCTTACTCCTCTATATGTTGACAATGGTTCTAGATATTTTCATCATCAATGTCTATCAATGAATATGGAGATGTGCGATGCAAATTCTATAGATGGTAGCTTTTTGAAATTCTTTCCCAATGGGATGCAATATCCTTGATCTAATGAACCAATATCATTGTGAATGTTTATGAATGGTCGATATAGCAACAATTCACTCCAATAGAATGCTTAAAAATATTGATCATCTACTATTGGGATGGTGGTGAAACGAGGGGAGACTCAAATAGTAGAAGATGTTAGGTGTCCTTTTCATTTGTTGAACTTCTAGGATAATTCGTGTGGATTTAAAATTTAACATTTGAAAATCAAAAGACATGGCCAACACCTTGACAATTGAGATTGGGAAGTTCAATAGGTAAAACATTGAGTTGTGGAAATTGAAGGTTGAAGATCTTTTAGTGGAGATAGATTAGTGGATCATAATAATTGTTGCACTTAATTTTATAACATTAGTAATGGATCAAGGTGAATGGGACAAGTTGGATAGAAGAGATAGATACCATTAAGTTGTGTCTTTGTAGGTCAATCTTGATGAATGTTTTAGTACAATACATTACTAAGATTTTATGAGATACAATTATTGTAGTATATCAAACTAAGTGTCTTGTAAAAAAGTTCATTTTGAAAAGAAATTTGTATTCATTAAAGATGCACAAAGGAGACTTTGTAACCAAACATTTAATGATTTTCATCTATTAGTGAGTCAATTGGCTTCCATAGATTTAAAAATGGAAGAAGAGAAAAAATTTATCACTTTGATTTGTTCATTAAAGGAAACCATCGTTCTATTTTGAAGCCAGTCTATCTAAAGGGGACCAATATCATTTCTTTGTTTAGTAGAATTGGGGGGTGCAAAAGTTTCTTTGCATCATTCTGATATACCACTCAATTGTAAAGTGTAAATGCTTGAATATTAAATTCGATGAATTAAAGAAATATTTATACAAGGAGAAATAGTTACAGTTGAGTAACTGTAACAACAACAGCATAATTGTTGTCTAAGCTAAGCTAAAGAATGTAATAGAACTGCTATGCTAACATTCCCCCCCCCCTTATTACATTGTTCTTACATAACAAGTCGCTAAGGTGACATTATTTCTAATGAACACCCCCTTAAGGTGTACATTTCACGAATAATAAAACATACTAATTACACAAAATAAATACACATTCTTGAGAAGATTCTTCTTTGAAGAAACAAATTCTAAATTAGGTGGAACTCCATCAAGCTGCCTCTTAACCCTCGTAAAGGTGTAGTCAAGCCTAAATTCTTGAGTTCTCGGATTACCACTTCCATTAACTCCCGAATCACATATCCCTCAAATTATTGGACAACAATCCATGTTGATCTCCACAATGCTCCATCAAGTTGTCTCGTGACCCTCAGAAGGGTATAATTATTGATCACAGACCTTCAAACTATCTGGGCAACAATATGTGATTCCAACACCAAATTCCTTTACCTATCTCCAAAAACAAACTTTGCAATATATGCATTCTTCAAATCCATCAACATTTTAAAAAACACAAAAAAATATGGGTTTCTCATACAGTGCACCATCTCTAAGCAAGACACTGGCTTGAGATGATGAAAATATCCTCCAACCTCTGATGTCACTAGCCTCTAGTAATGAAGACTTAAAGTACATATCCACAATAATTAATAGTACCATCTAGTGGATCCTCATTCTCAATAACTAGTGGATCCTCATCCTTAACACAGGCCAAGTTAACTTCATTTTATTTGTCTTTGAATTTTCCTTTAAGAATATCACTGGCTCAAATTCTACAAGTTCAAGATGTGTGACCCTTTTTCTTACAGTAAAAACATTCAATTTCCCCTTTGTGTGTACCTGACCTTTTATTATTGCTTCGAGAATATAATGAAATCTCCTGTGGAGAATCAACTCCTGTATCTTCTACATTTGTTCTCTTTTCTACTGCTAAAAGGGATGAAATCATATCTTCTAAGGTTTGAGAAGTTATTTGACTGAGTGTAAAAATAACATTATTGTAGTTTGAAGGTAAACTATTTAACGAAATAGCTTTAGCATCGCCATCATTTATTGGAGCCTTGACTTCTGCTAGTTGCCTGATGAGAGACCTCAAATTACTTATGTGATTTGACATAGTGATTCTATCTTCCATTTCGAACCTAAAATATTGAAGTTTTAAGGAAAACTTTGCATTAACTGCTTTTGCTCCGAACATTTTATTTAGATTATCCCAAATTTCTGCTCATGACTCATTTAAATCTATATGTAGAATTCAGAGTCGAAAAGAGCAAGCCCAATAATAGCCTTGGCTTTGTCATATCTAGTATTCCAATCCAATAATTTATTTGCATCAGTAGGTGGTTTTTCGTTTCTGCTTGCTATTCCTCATAAATTTTTATTCATTAGTTGCATTTGAATTTTCATTCTCCAAGTATGAAATTTGAAACCAGAATACTTGTCTAATGGAATCTCCATTTAAAATAATACTCAAAAAAGAAACAATAAGACCAAATTCACCTTATTACTTTGAATTAAATATATCTACTTATAAACTTTGCACTTCCACACTTCCATACATACCTTTCCCTAACTGATCACTTCCAACATGAAACAACAAGGACAAGCTAACTGTGCATTGATAGTATCTGCAACACAAAAAATTGTAGGTTTTCAAGGACACTGATCCACTGCTCTTGGAAGCGCCATTCTCAACATAGACATGCAAGAATTTGGAACGGCTCTTGGGGAGGCTATCTCTTTTGACTAGTTTCTAATCAATAAAACACCAGCATGTCACCTTCCATGATGAACTATTTAATGCCACAACATATAAACTACCTGACACGTGGCATGCACAGGTAATAAGGTCAGTGGCCGCCTCGAGGATCTATAAATAGGGTGAATTCATACTTTGAAGGAAGATTTCTCAGAGATTCTCCTTGGATGGTCGGTAGCACGTTTTTGGGAGTTTTCCAAAAGTTTCTCCAGGCTGCAAGATCTAGACGAGAAGCATCAAGGGGCTAGACGAGAAGCGGGTGAAAGGGTACTCATAGGAGCGGCAGAGAAATGAGCCTTCATAGGATATATCCTATGAGGAGCATTTTTAGTGTTGAACTGGTGGCGAAGATTTTTAGCGCAAAGTATTTGAAAGTGCCCGGTAGGGAATTGAGGCATCACCGGATACATCCGGTGCAAAGAGTTTTTAGCACAAATCTAGTGAAGGAGGATTTTAGTGCAATATCTATTGAAGCCTGATTTTAGCGCAAAGCGGTCCAAATAGCTTGGTGGGCAAAAGGAAGGTCATAGGATATTCAGTGACAGGAAAACAACTCCACCAAGGCATAACTTCTTCAAATTTTAGTGGATTTTCACCAAATTTGAGATACAGATACCCATTTGGGCCTTCTTCAAGGTTAATCTGTTACTTGGCCAAAATCTTAAGGAAAATTCTCTGAAATTGATCAATCAACTCCTATAGCAACTCCTGCAACAAAACAAACAAGAAAGTAAAGCAAATATTTTTTGGTTGATGAGGATTGCACATGAACCCAGATGCTCATACATCAGACACACCTGATAACTGAAATGTTCCATGAGTTGAAAACTCATGAACGTTTGGATGAGCTTGGGATGGTGATCCCATGCTTGTTCTTAATCCATATGCCCTCTTTGTCCTCACATCCTTTCGTCTTCATCGCATTCTGAACCTCTGCAACTCCCTCTTGTCTCATCTTCTCTTTTCCTTTTCGTTGTTTTCTACCTTCACACTGTAAAATTTCATTGCTCACCCTTTTCTGCAAGTTTGAGTTACATTCTTCATGAGACTTAACCATGTCTGCAACCAATGGTTTCTGTTGTTCCATCTTAGGATTACTACTATTCTTCTTTACCTCCTCTATACCTCTATTCTCAAGAGCCTTCTTTGAATTAATTCCACCCTCTAGTGCAACCTTTACCTCTTGTTTTTCTAACCTGTAACAAATTCTAGGATTGTTGTCCTGCACCTCCTTCTCTTTCTCCTTTAATGAAGTCAAAGTGTACTTCTTCCCATCTTTCATAATGGTGTACAAAATCTCTCTACAATCATAGATACCCTTTCTGTCAAATTGCCAAGGCCTTCCTAGCAAAACATGACATGCACTCATGGACATAATATCACAAAGAACTTCATCCTTATATGAACCAATATGAAAATTTACCAAGCATTGCTCTTTCACCTCTAACTTATGACCGTCTTGCAACCAACACACTTTATAAGGATTAGGATGCTTAATCCTCTTCAATCTTAGTTTGTCTACCATCTCTTTAGAAACCAAATTGTCTGTACTACCACTGTCTACAATGACCTTACAACACTTACCTCCAGATTTGCATATGGTTCGGAAGAGTCTCGTTCTCTGAGATGGCCCATTATCCTCTTTAATTGGATTCACCAAAATTTTCCTAAACATAAGAGATTCTCCATGCTCTGGATCTTCCACATTCTTAGCTGATGCTACGCTTTCCTTATCTTCTTGTACCATGTGATTTCTTGTTGCACTTCTCTTACTGGTCTCTTGGTGTATTTGTGGACACTCATAAGTCCTATGTCTAACTTATCCACACTGGAAGCACTTGCCCAAGAACTCTCTGCTACTATTGCGACGTCCTCTTGTTGAATACTCCCTTCCTTGTGCTCTTTGGTTTGATTCTTTATTCCACTTCGGGCTTGTCTCTTCTTCAAAAGTTTGCTTCTCTTTGTAGTTGTTTGGTTGTCCTCTTCCTGCTGTAATCTTTCCCTTTCCTCTGGGATTATTTTGTTGCCTTCTATTTACCTTTTCTTGTACTTTTAGAGCATACTGGTAAGCCTCTTCAACAATAGAAATCTTCAACATACTCATCTCATCCTGGATATTGACTTTGAGTCCAGTTATGTATCTAGCCACCTTCTCTCGATCCATTTCATGGTGTCCTGATCTAATCACCATTTTGTAAAATTCCTCTATATACTCCTTCACACTCATATCCTTCTATTATCTATGCATGCCACGTGTCAGATCGTGATTTGCCCTTGGAATGGTCGTACAGGTTAAAACTAATTTTGTCACCTTCTGCATGCTTAGCGGTGATTTCGTGCCTCACCGGATGTGGGCTTTCGGGCCATGATCGGATAAGCAGAAGATTTGAGCTCCACCAGAAAACCAGGGATTTGTAGGTTGACCAGACATTAGGTTTTGCAGGGAAAGTCTACTTCACTGGACATGCAGGATTTTTAATCATCACAGGATAATGTCAGGTGACCAGCGATATTAGCGCAGAAAGATTCCAGCGGAGAAAGGGAATGTTACCAGACAAGCAGAGGATTTGAGGATCACCGGACATGTCTAGTGAAGTGATAAATCCGCGCCAAAAGGCTCTTCAGTGGACTAGCGGGGAAAATGAAGGCTGCCGGATATATGCAGTGCTAAGCCATTTCAGCACTAGATGAGAAGCGGGTGAAAGGGTACTCACAGGATCGGCAGAGAAATGAGCCGTCACAGGACATATCCTGTAAGGAGAGTTTTTAGCGCTGAACTAGTGGTGAAGATTTTTAGCACAAAGTATTTGAAAGTGCTTGGCAGGGAATCGAGGCATCACCGAATACATCCGGTGCAAAGGGTTTTTAGCGCAAATCCAATGAAGGAGGATTTTAGCGCAATATCCATTGAAGCCTGATTTTAGCGCAAAGCGGTCCAAACAGCTTGGTGGGCAAAAGGAAGGTCACAAGATATCCAGTGACAGGCAAAAAACTTCGCCAAGGCATAACTTCTTCAAATTTTAGTGGATTTTCACCAAATTTGAGATACAGATACCCATTTGGCCTGTCTTCAAGGTCAATCCATTACTTGGCCAAAATCTTAAGAAAAATTCTCTGAAATTGATCAATCAACTCCTGTAGTAACTCCTGCAACAAAAAAAACAACAAGAAAGTAAAGCAAATATTTTTTGGTTGATGAGGATTGCACGTGAACATAGATGCTCTTGCATCAGTTTCTAATCAATAAAACACCATCCTGTCACCTTCCATGATGAACTATTTAATGCCACAGCATATAAACTGATGTTTGAATGTTATACTGGGTTTGAATCTACACATTCTCCAAGCACATCAAGTACATTCAAACTTCCATTTGATGCATCCTAAGAGGTAAATGAATGAACACATGAGAACAACAAAAAAGATGCAGTGGCTTGCCTCACATTTCCTTCTATCCTACCACCTACCTCCAGCAAACTATACATTGTCTTCTTCACACCTAGCACTAACCATATCACTGAACCTCCTTTAAATAGAAATTTCAAAGCAACAATACATATTTATTCATAGGCATAGAGATAGGTAATGCTCTGATACCATAATGTAAAGTGTAAATGCTTAATTATTATATTCGATGAATTAAAGAATTATTTATACAAAGAGAAGTAGTTACAATTGAGTAACTGTAACAATAACAACATAACTGAAATAGTTACAGTTGAGTAATTGTAACAACAACATCATAACCGTTGTCTAGGCTAAGTTAAATAGTGTAATAGAACTACTACGCTAAGATCAATTATGTTGTTATATCTACAAAAAATTGTAAAGAAAACAAGTTTATCCTTAAACGTTGGGTAGGAAAAACACATCAAAAGGGTAAATTTATTGAGGTGGAAGATGTGCAAAATTTGACAAAAGAAAGATTTGATGAAATGATTAATTCAATTAGAGATTTTGATGTGATAATAGGTGGAAGCCCCTATAATATTCTAACAAGCAACAATAGGAACACAAGGGATGGGCTAGAGGAGAAGCATTCCTCTATTTTCTATGAATTTCCATGGATTGTGAATTATGTACTTGGCATGCAATGCATTCAAGTGTAACTTGATAGAATAATGAACCCTTCATTTTATACTAATCTAGACTTCAATAGGTTATAAATTCCTCATTTTTCAAAGCCAAGTTACTGTCAAAATTGAAGAGGCTACCAAAAAAAATATTGAAAATTATGGACATTATTATTATTTTGATTTTGTGTAGCAAATTTGTTTGCACAATTAGCATGAGACCAATTACAAGTATGGATGTTTTGCCTATTAAAGGATACCATATTTCTATTAATGGATACCATCTTTCTATTTTGAAGCTTATCTATCTAAAGTGGATCAATATTGTTTCTTTGTTCGCTAGAATTGGGGTGCAGAAGTTGCTTTGCATCACTTGGGTATACCACTCAATTATGTTGTATTTGTAAAAATTTGTAAAGAAAACAATCTTATCCTCAAAAGATGGGTAGATAAAACACATCAAAAGGGTAAATTGATTAAGGTAGAAGATGTGTAAAATTTGACAAAAGAAAGACTTGTTGAAATGATTAATTCAATTGGAGGTTTTGATGTGATAATAGGTGGAAGCCCCTATAGGAACATAAGGGATGGGCTAGAGGGGAAGCATTCCTCTATTTTCTATGAATTTCCACAAATTGTGAATTATGTAAGGCATGTAATGCATTCAAGTGTAACTTGATAGAATATTGAAACCTTCATTTTGTACTAATCTAGACTTCAATAGATTATAAATTCCTTATTCTATTAAAGGATACCATCATTCTATTTTGAAGCCTATCTATCTAAAGGGGATCAATATTCTTTATTTGTTCACTAGAATTAGGGGTGCAGAAGTTGCTTTACATCATTTGGGTACACCACTCAATTATGTTGTATTTGCCAAAATTTGTAAAGAAAACAAGCTTATTCTCAAAAGTTGGGTAGAAAAAACACATCAAAAGGGTAAATTGATTGAGGTGGAAGATATGCAGAATTTGACAAAAGAAAGATTTGTTGAAATGATTAATTCAATTAGAGGTTTTGATGTGATGATAGGTGGAATTCCCTATAATAGTCTAACAAGCAACAACACGAACAAAAGGGATGGGCAAGAGGGGAAGCATTCCTCTATTTTTTATGAATTTCCATGGATTGTGAATTATGTAAGGCATGCAATTCATTCAAGTGTAAATTTATAGAATAATGAAACCTTCATTTTGCACTAATCTAGACTTCAATAGATTATAAATTCCATATTTTTCATAGCTAAGTTCAAATCAAAATTAAATAGGAGACCCTACCAAAAACAAGTATAAAAAAATATGGACATTATTATTTTTTTGATTCTATCTTTTGCAAGGATTGAATGAAAGCCTAGAGGATTGCAAGAAATCAAATTTCATAAAAGAAAGCACTTAGATTTAGAAAATGATTACTATGAAACCCATCACAAGAAACCATTCCAAAAGATAAAGATAAAAGAAAGTATGTCTTCCAAATGTTTGTTTGTAGAAAAAAATGATATAAATTTTCATTTACCATAGCATGTTAAAGGATTGGTTGGATTTGGAGTTCCAGATCACCTTGTGGGTCGGTAGTGGAAGTTTAAAGAGTTTGATCTGCATGCTATCTTAGCGTACCCATTACACACTAAGGTGCAAATATACCATCTCTCTCTCTCTCTCTCTCTCTCTATATATATATATATATATATATATATATATATATATATATATATATATATATATATATATATATAGTTGTGTGTGTGTCTCCTTTCTCTATGTCTCTATATTTATATATGTCTCTCTATCTCTTCTTTCTCTATCTTTCTCTCTTACCACCTCTCTATCTTTCTCTATATCTTTTTTCTCCCTCTATATATGTCCATTTCTCTTTATCTCTCCTAGTAATATCCTGAATGGAATATTATTTGATATCTGATCAAATTTAATTCACTTTAGCAAATTTCAATATTTAACTCAACAAACAAAAAAAATCAAAATTGGATATTATTGTTGCTCTACAAGAATTATGTGTGCAAAAGTTATGGATACAAGAGCATAATATATGTTTGAACTTGATAATAATATAATTTTGTGATGGTAGAAATGAGACGTTATTTTGTACTGAGATGAAAAGTTCATAGTTTTTAGCATGCTTAATTCTAGTTTATTGGTGTCCCGACAAATTGTATTGGAAGAAGTTTTTTTTAGGATATACATGATCTGGATAGATTACAAATAATTGATATTAAAGTAAATCTCAAGCAAGTAGTGGTCATGAAAGTAGCATCATATATTATTTTATCTGTTAATTATAGTTGAAAATTGGTCTTTGAATTGGAAGATAAATAATATTTTAAGGTAGTGTTTTCCCCTCCTAAAATCTCTAGATGCTTTCACAATAAAGCATGTCTACAAAGAGGTCAATTGTCACATGGAATCCCTTGCTAGCTTCATTATTTATGTGAAGGGAGATTGTCTAGCTGACAACACAGTGCAAACATGGCAAGACCTTGCCCCTAAACATATTTATTAACACATTCTTCACAAGTTGAGAGGCTTAATCATAAGAAGGTGGCAGTGTAGTCATTGGCACACGCGAAGGTAGAGGAGGTGTCCTCTTGTTGCAGATCTTTAGGCATGTAAACATAATGAAAATATATACAACCAACTTCCACCATCGATCCATAAATACATCTTTGTCATACCATTTCTAGTGGTTCTAGAGAAAAAAGCAATATGGACACAATAATTAGGTTGCTGGCCAAGGAAGGTAATTTGATTTCTTGGGGATATCATAGATCTTAGGCTGAGAAACATTTTCAAGGTAAATATTGTCATCATGTTACATGTCATTAGAGTAACCCTTGGGGAGCAGTTCTTATCGACAACCCATAAATATAGGGTGAATATATATGTGTCTTCAATGTTACAATTTTCTTGGAAGCATGGGAAGCTAAGGAGATAATTTGCATGGTCTCATAGTCTTTGATCAAACCTTAATGGCATCGTGGGCTTCGAGCTATATTGGATGATGCAGTGACTGGTTTGAAATTTCATCCTAGAACAAGTATTTGGCCAATGCTTAACATAGCCTCCTTGAGGTCATGTATTCCATTTATAATACTCACTTTTGGCCAAAATGAGGCTCTTCACAAACATCAAGCGAAATTGGGGATATAATTTCTAAAATGTGCCATTACTTCAATGACATCATCTAGGATAGATTGGTCCCTTGTTATGGAGAATGACATTTTAGGCAACACACATTGATTTTAAAGCATAAACAACATGACTAAGCTAACAAAGAGAGAAACTACGTGCAATACTCTAGGATATTGCGTAAATTGATAAATAAATACATACAATGACAAAACATTCAATCACAAAATATTATATTCATTCATCAAAATGTATAGTGATTTTGTAGCCTTAAGCGGATTTATAATGCCTAGAAAATAAATTGAGAAATGGATTAAAGTGAAGTCATAGAGCTTTAAAGGTGTGATTGGGCCAGATTTGACTTCTAACTGACTTTAGTCAACAAATGATTTATGGTTCAAATGTATGCTCCCTTATATTCTTATAATCTCAACTAACTATTTAATTAATTAATTATTCTTGAAATAACACTCTAAAAAAACTATTGGTGCATTAGAGAGATTCATAATAATGTCTACAACTTCTAATCTTAATAAACTAAAACATGATATTTTAAAAGATGTTACTATTCATAAAAAAGACTATCTTTTAATTCAAACCTTTCTTATTCACCAAATGCCCTTCAATTTTTGATAAAATCTATATTGTTATTATTATACATTTCATATAATTTAAATAATTAAATATATTTTTACTTCAATTATATATTTATTTTATATATAAAATATTGATTATAATTATATTTATTACTATATTGTACTTTAAAATAATATAAACTATTAAATATAAATATTAACATGCATTTTATTATTATAGTTAATTATATATATTTCCCACTATAATTTCAACCAATTTAAAACCAAATAGCTCCAAAAAAATATCCCCACACTTATTAATAGCCAAAATCAAATTGAGGGCCAAATTAATGAGATGACTATTCATTTAGACAGATTGTTCCCAAAAACAAAACAAAAAAGATAGAGTTAAAAAAAAAAAAGGACACAATGCAAGGGAAGAATTCGCCGTCGTCAGAAGGAAGACGACATTCAACATTATTCAACATTCATCATTCTATTTACTTAAAAAAGAGCTAAACTTTGGCATATAAAATATGTTTATGGGCCAATGAAGAGTAAATGACTGGTAACAGGCATCTCAAAAATGATGCACGAAAATAAAGTTGAAAAAATTGGCCAACAGGAAAATATCCCGGCGACAGAGAAATCAAACGGTTCAAGATGTTTTAATCGTCTTGCATGTAGCTCTGCTCAACCCTAAGACGTCGATCTCCAAATCAACCTGCTCCGCTTCACATAGGGAATGCCTTCGACGTAAATATTAAAATATAAGATGGTAGTTGGCACAATAGAAATCTAATAATAATAACAATTTAACATAAATGATCCAATAGAGATGGTCAAGAAAATTTAAAAGACTAAGGTTGGGATTATCACATACTTCATATTGTTGTCATGAAATGCTTAAAGATAAAGTCTTTGAAAGCTAAGTTTATTATTAATTAGCATTTGCTTTTTAAGGAAGCTAGGTAGGTTTATGGTAAATTATAATTTTAAGTAATATGTTAGAAGTTATAAATGAGGGGATTAAGTAGAATATATATTATTTCATTTATTAATTGTATTTGCATAAAATAACATCTAAATTAGTAGCATTCAAATTAAAATGTGTCTTGAGAATATAGTCTTCAAATAGATAAACTAGCAATCACATCTTGGTGTGCAATGGGTATGCTGAAGAGTTTTTGGAAGTTCAATTGCTATAAGTGAATGATAGTTGTCTTGTATCCCTATGACCCATGTTCTTTTTTGTTTTGTTTAGTGTCATGAATTAATTTGTACAATCTTAATGGTTTTCAATATCCTTGTGTTTTGTGTAGTATCTAGTTCAAATGTGTGAGCTTTCATGTTTGGTGTTAGTCTCTATTTGCATGCATCTCCTTTCTAGATTCTTGTTCATGCACTATACTTTGGTTCCCTTGCATTCCATTAGTCATCACCTATGCACTATCCCTAGATGGCACAAGATACAAAGATAGATCAAACTTAGTGTATCCTCTCATCCTTCATCCTCTTATGAGCCCTCTCCTTCCATGGTCTCTCTATTTCATTCATCTCTTATCTCTCTCATGTCTATTCCTCTCTCCCTCTTTTTGTCTCATTCTCATTTCATATCTCTCTTAAGTTGTGAGATTTCTTATAGGTTAATTTAATAAATGGAACTAAAATTATATTTTTTTTATAAAAAATAAATATATAATAAAATAATAAATATAAATAAACATCAAACATCGAATATATTCAATATAAATATAGCATTATATAATATAATATGACATTATAAAAAAATAGTAATTTATATTATATAAAATATGGTATATAATAATAAATATAGTTATAATTTTTTTTTAATATATGAAGTGAATATAATTCAATAATAAATATAGATAAATATATAATATAAAAATAGATTTAATTTAAATATATTTTTGTACAAATTCAACTCTTTGACAAATTAAAAATAATTAAGAAAATTTTGATTAGATGTCGATCTTGAAAGACTGTTGTGAAATAAAACAAGATAAGACAATAAATATATCTTCTCACATCACAAACATAAGTGTCTTAAATCCTGGACCATCATGAGTTATGGGCATCTCAACCCCTATTGAAATGTTAACATATCCTAATAAAATTTTGATTATGTTTTTCGATAAAAATGCATAAATACGACCAATAAAAAATAAAATTAGATAAAATGGTACATAAAAACAGATTTAGTTTACATTTTTTATTTTTTAAACATTATACTTAAAACTCCACTAAAACTATTATCATAAACATCAATATTATATTTTAAATTAACTAATTATAAACTTAAACATTATTTAATTATATAACATATTTATTGAAGATAAATAAATTACCTCTCATTTAAATTTCATCAACCAAATACCTGAACTTTAATACATAAACATATATATCCATGGGATGTTAATCTTAATCAACCACCCAAAGATGAAACAATAAAATTATTTAAAAAAACTAAAATCTAATGCCGAGGAAAAGTGGCGTCACATCAAGTTAATGTAAAAGAGAACACGTGGTTGCATAAACTATCACTTAGGAAAAAAACCCATTCTAATAAATTGGTGTACGAATTTGTAGCCTAACAAATCATGATAGCTAGGTAAAGCCTTTGCATTGTTGGGAAAAAACTGGAATGAAACACGATGGAAAAAATCAGCGATGGAATGGAAAACAGTCAGCTAGATCCATTTCAATCGTCTTGCACTGTCTATAGATTTATATTTGGAGAAGTAAATTATCTATTCAAGATATACATGATCTACATAGATTGTAAGTTATTGATATCAAAGTAAATCTTAGATAAGCTTTGAAAAAAAGCAAACATTATTTTCATATGGAAAAATTTAAAGTATACATAGTTTGTAAAATTGAGTTGCTAAGAGCAATAAATAAGGGGGTGTATTTCTAGGAGATGACAAACTTGTTTTTTCTCTCTTTTTTGTTTCAATCAATTATTTGCATGTGTCTGGGCTTTGTTGCATGCATGCATATCTTTCAAATGTGAAGTTGGGGCATATGCAAAGACTTGCAAGGTTTCTCACTCTTGATATAGCTGTGAATGTCAATCCCTGACAATCAATGTTGTTGATGTCGATTATTTCCCTTTTAAGTGTTAGACCTTGTGATTTGTGTATTGTTAAGGCCTATGCCATGTTTTCTACTTGGAACTAAAACGTAGTTTGAATCCATAAATTTTAGTTCAACATCATACATTTGTGATGGGTTTCATAGCAATCCTTTTCTAAATCTAAGTGCTTTTTGTTATGAAATTTGATTTTCTACACATCCTCTAGGCTTTCATCCAATCCTTGCAAAAGGAAACCATGGCTAGCATGACTAATCAAACTAATAACCCTAGGATTGTAATTGGCAACATCCAAGCTTACAATTAGTCACATGTTGAATAGAGGAATTCTTCCCTTCTAGCCCATCCCTTTGAGAGAAACCTCCTGCAACAATATAATAAAAAATGCATGAAATAATAGAAATATATAAATAGCAGAAATGTAGAAGGAATTTATTGATCGCAGGCCACTTTGAGAAAGGCAACCTCCTTTGAGCAAGCTCAATACAATAAATTCATGGATGTCTTCATTGGCCTCAACACATACTTATATACTAAGTCTAATCTAAACAACTATTACTTCCCATGAATGTGGGATAATACAATATACTCACGGGATGACTTACAAAGCATATGCGTTCAAAAGTAATATACTAACAAAGTAAAGAGAAGGTTTAAACACGGGTTCCTAACATCCCCTCCCTCTTAGAAAAGCTTTGTCCTCAAAGCTTAAGATGTGGAAATTGTTGCTGAATCTAAAGGAGTGGTTCCCATGTAGCATTCTCTAGTTGCATTCCGTGCCACTGAATTAATACATTTGTGATGGATCGAGAGCGAAGCTGACAAGTGCACCTGTCGAGGATTGCCTCCGGCTCCAAAATAATGGATCCTTCATTATCTAGTTCTGATAAAACAGTTTGTGCTCTGATGTTGGTGCCAAGAACTTTCTTTAGACAAGAGACATGAAATACTGGATGAACACGGGAAGAAGGATGAAGCTCCAATTTATAAGCAGTTGACTCAATCTTTTGAAGAACCTTATATGGCCAATAGAACTTTGGAGCCAGCTTATGACACCCTTTGAGTTTAAGGGATGATTGCTTGTATGGCTGTAGATGAAGAAAAACCATATCACCTACTTGAAAAGTGCACTCAGAATGGTGCTGATCGACTTGTTGTTTCATTCGATTTCTTGCCATGTGAAGATTGTCTTGCAAGATGCGAAGAATCTGATCCCGGGTTCAGAGAACCGTGTCAACTACCTAAACTGGTGAATTGTTGGGGATGTATGGAAGGAGCACTGGCAGTGCCTGACCATAGACTACTTCATATGGGGTCATTTTAGATGCAGTGTAGTAGGAGGTATTGTACCTCCATTCAGCGAGAGGGAGCCACTTTACCCACTAATGTTGTTGTTCTGAGGTGAAGCAAAGAAGATAAGTTTCCAAACATTTGTTAATAATTTCAATCTGACCATCTGTTTGTAGGTGATACCCCGAACTCAGCTTCAGTTTGGCGCCAGTGTGTCGAAATAGTTCTGTCCAAAAATGACTGGTGAAAGTTGCATCATGATCTGAGACAATGGAAGAAGGGATGCCATGAAGACGGAAGATCTGGTCCATGAAAATTTGTGCGACTGAGGAGGCGGTATAGGGATGGCTAAGGGCACAAAAATGACTATATTTGGAGAAGCGATCAACCACAACCAAGATCACTATCTTCCCTCCAGATTTAGGGAGCCCCTCAATGAAATCCATAGAAATATTTGTCCAAATCTGTGTAGGAATGGGCAAGGATTCGAGCAATCCAGGAAATAGTGTCATTTCACCCTTGTTGCATTGGCAGGTATCACATTCAGCCACCATCTGTTGAATTGCCCTTTTCATTCCCTTCCAAAAGAAGTTACAACGTGCCCACTCATAAGTTTTGAGGAACCTAGAGTGCCCTACCGATGGAGAAGCATGTAGTTCATAGAAGACAGTCTGCTGAAGATCTGTGCTTTGGGAAGCACCAGACAACCCTTGTATCGTAGAGAAGCACCATCCCAAGAGTAATGCGGTACAACAAAAGGGTTATTGGCCAACTGTTGAATGGTTTGAGATAATGAAGAGTCATTGACATAGCCTTGTTGTCCAGATTCCAACCAATTTGGAACATGCATAGAAATAGCTGAAAGAGAAGCTTGGTCATCAAATGTATGAGAAAGAGCATCCGCCACAATATTGTCCTTACCCTTCTTGTAAGTGATCTCATAGTCATAACCCATGAGTTTGCTAACCCATTTATGTTGTGCTGGGGAGGAGACTCATTGTTCTAGGAAATATTTCAGACTCTGATGATCAGTCTTGATGCAGAAATGATTCCCTAGTAGGTATGGCCACCACTTCTGTACTGCATGCAAAATAGCCATCATTTCCTTCTCATATGTAGAGAGTAGTAAATTCTTACCAGAAAAGGGCTTTGTTGGTGAATGCAATGGGATGTTCATCTTGAAGGAGAACAGCACCAAGTCCATTGCCACAAGCATCACTCTCAATAGTGAAGGTCTTGGAAAAATCTGGCATAGCTAGAACAGGTGTAGTACACAGCTTGTTTCAGTTGTTCAAATGCACACTCAGTAGCATGTGTCCATGTAAAAGCATCCTTTTTCAACATGGTTGTTAATGGAGTTGCAATCTTCCTGTAATCCTTGACAAACTTGCGATAGTAGCCAGTCAGTCCCAAAAAACCACGGAGGCTCTTGAGTGTATGAGGATGTGGCCAATTTTTCATAGCATCTATTTTTGCAGGATCCACTTGAACCCCTTGGGCTGAAACAGTATGCCCAAGATACTCAACTTCTTCTTGGCCAAAAGCACATTTAGATTGTTTTGTACATAGATGATGATTAGAGAGAAGTTACAGTATGAGATCCAGATGTTGGAGATGCTCAGCCCATGTTTTACTATAGATGAGGATGTCATCGAAGAAGACCAGAATGAATTTCCACAGGTAGGGCCGGAATATTTTATTCATCAATGCTTGGAATGTGGAAGGAGTATTAGTGAGGCCAAAGGGCATGACCAAAAACTGATAGTGGCCATCATGCATGTGGAAAGCTGTTTTAGGGATATCATCCTCATGAACCCGAATTTGGTGATACCCAAAACGAAGATCCAACTTGGAGAAAAAATGAGTGCCATGAAGCTCATCAACAACATGAATCAAAAACTTATCCTTGATTGTGATGTGATTAAGTGCTCGGAAGTCAATGCAGAGGTGCCATGACCCATCTTTTTTCTTAACAAGAAGAACTAGTGAAGAAAAGGAACTGGTACTAGGGCGAATAATACCTTGCTTCAGTAAGTCTCGAATGAGCATCTCAATCTCTGTCTTTTGGTGAAATGGGTAGCGGTAGGGCCTGATGTTGGGAGGAACGCTTCCAGGAAGGAGCTGAATATGGTGGTCCTCTGGTCGTGAAGGTCGCAATCCCACTAGTTCGTCAAAGACATGTTGATGCTTAAAATTGCGCTGTTTCCAACACCAACATGGGAAGTTTCAGGAATATGGGACTTGCAACCTGAAACAACCTCCAGATTTTAAAGAAGCTGGCTCTTCTCTATCTTAAAAAAGAGTTTGGGGAAAAGAGTAGAAATTAACAGAAATAAAGATACAGTTAAAACAAATTTATCTATGGCAATGCGCCTGAGTAATAAGTATCTCTCTCAAATTAAGCACAGTAAAGCTTATCCTCAAGATTCGGTTATGTTAAAGAGCAAATGTTGCATGATTAACATAAACAACTATAATGAATAATCTCAAAGGCTTAGAAACAGACAATTAACTATGACACAGAAAATATCAACCAAGGCACAGAACTCAGTCTTCTCATTAATTTTTCAGCAATATAAAAGGCACAGATACATGCACAGTTACATTAACCTTCTGAATCAAGAATAACAGAACAAAGGCAAAATAACATTCACTAGCACAGCAAAAAGTCTCAAAAACTTCTCATAAATCTCAGATAACAATCTCTATGAAAAATCTCTCTATCTGAATGAATCTGTATGCTAACCTACTATCACTGTTACATATTTATAGCATAAGATCAGCCCATAGATTGCATGCACAATCAAATCCTAACGGTCTAATCGAACTGGAGCTTAACTGGAAGTGTCTGATAGAAAATATTTCTCAGATCCACAAACAATTACAATAACTGAAAGTTCATTAGCTATGACACTATACATGCGGCGCGCCCCCTCTAGTTAGGAAAAGACACTTGGCAACTTCTGCATATTTGAAACAAAAACCCCGTAACAGATGGCAGCGTCTGCGTACATCACTTGAACTGCTTTCATTCTTCAGGAGACACCGGAGATCAACACTTGGCAATATCCGTAGCAGCTACAACTCTGTTACTTTATGAAAAATGGGACCCACAGCACTGCTTGGTAGCTTTCAAAAAGGAAATTGGGACAGGTGGCGCCCTCCACGCTCTCAACAAACTGGTACGTGGCACCTTCCGCTATCTTCTTTGAAACTGTAGGAACCTTTTGAGAGTACCGCAGAAGATGACACATGGCGGTATCTGCCTTACTTAAAACTTTCTGGGAACTTACGCGGAGATTGACACTTGTCGCCATCTGCATCAATGAAGAAACATATGTAATCACTAGAAAAAGGAGCAACAACTATTATCCTTGGGCCCACCTTCACCACGTGGCACAATCTGCATCAATGAACCTTCACACCAGGACCCACCAGTATTAATTACTATGCATCGAAGAATACTAAAATAGATACGCAGAAGCTGACAGATGGCAAAGTCTGCGGCACTTTGAGACTTTGTAACTGTGTCTCGGTTGTCGACACGTAGCGCTTTCCGCCTGACTCTGAGACTTAGAAAAAATAATGAAACTCACAGAAGTAAAACTGGAACACGTACAATTGCGCTGATGCATTGCAACTGAAACAAAATGTAGAGTATTTTACTCTACAAGACACATGCATACCTATCCAAAATTCATTGTAGATCCAAAGGAGTAGTGGAGACCACTGATGGTTGCATCTGAATGGAATGGAGCTGAGTGATGACACCATGTGAATTCTTCTTAAGAAGTTTTTCCATGTGATGTGAACTTATGATGCTGAGAGACCCTGGTTGTAAGCCTCGCAATGTGTGTTTTTGCCCATTGTCTAAAAACTGCATCCAAAGTTTAGCAAAATCCCATAAGAGGGGTCTAAGTGTGTGTAACCATAGGGCGCCCAAAGCCACATCACATCTTCCTAAGGGCAAGGCAAACATGTCAGAGCGTAGGTTATAATCTCCAATAGAGATACGCACATTGTGACACTTCCCTTTAAAGCTAATGTGCCCCCATTGGCAATCATGACTTCAAAGCTGGAGCAAGGATGGACAAAACAATCAGCCTATTTGGCGATCTGAGGGTCAATGAAGTTATGAGTGCTACCAGAATCAATGAGTATTGTAAGAGGGAGCTTCTTGAAGTAACCCTTGACTTGCATGGTGTGTGGGGTGGTGACTCCTACTAAAGCATGGAGAGAGATCTCTAGGTGGTCTTCCTGGGAAGTAGGGTCAACAGACGGCTACTGAGTTTCGACTTGATCATCTACTGTATCTTGAGCATCTTCATAAACTTTAGTTGCAGGCGGAGAATCCACATCCAAGAGATAGAGCTTTTTCTCAACACATCTATGTCCCCGAGTGAATTTCTCATCACAATTATAACAAAGCCCTTTTTCTCTATGTGACCGCATCTTAGCTTCAGTCAAATGCTTGATAGGAGTTATTCTAGGAGCTGGCGTGATCAGAGGTCTTTGGGAAACCATATTTCTGAATGGAACAAAATTAGATTTGGATTGTTGTTGAGCTATGATCTTGTCCTCTGCCAACTTATCCAATCCTAGGGCTTCCATCATTGTGCTGGGATGGAACATTTTAACCTCAGATCGGATTGCATCCTTCAGACCACTGACAAAACAACTCCTGAAGAATTTATCAGACAATACCTCTGTGTGATTGGCCAGTTTTTCAAATTCTGTCTGATATTCCCTCATAGTGCCTATTTGGCGAAGTTTAGTGAGTGCTCCTATGAAGTCATCAAAAGCACTAGGGCCAAATCGTTGCAAAATGAGTTTGCAAAAATCTGTCCATTTTGGCTCTTCATGAGCCTTGATGTACCAACGGAACCATTGAAGGGCTTCATGTTCCAAATAAAAGGATGCAAGTGGAACTTTGTTGACATCAAAAGTATTATGCAGACTGAAATATTATTCCACCCGGTATATCCATCTAGTCAGATCATCACCATTAAAGCGAGGAAAATCCAGCTTCAGCCCATGAAAATTGCTAGAAGAAGAGAACCCAATGTCTGCAGAAGACTTTGGCTGTCGTCTATTGTTCATGGTTGAATGCTGAAGATTGAGGCCGAGAATTTTTTCATTCAGATCTTGGAGTTTGGTCTTGAGGGCTGCAAGTTCATCCTCCATGTTTTTTGCTCCTGTGCAGGTGACAACCATAAACAAGATTTTTTTGTTTTGGAATGGGTAGAAATACAAAAATAAAAACTTTTTTAGTAAAGGAAAATTTTGATTTGTGAAAAGCTCTAATGGGTAATTGGGGTTTGACTAGGTTTTGGACACTTTCTAAGGGAAAGGGAAGCAAAAAATAGGGATTTCAAAAGTGGGGTGAAAGAATGGGAAAATTTGTCCAAGAGGGACAAAGGAGCAAAAATATGAAATGAACACTGTGGTAAAAATTTGAAGGCTATTGGGTGTGAATCGAAGAAGTTATGGCAAACCCTAAAAATAAACAAATGTGGGATTTCTGGCTTCGATAAGTGGAATTTGGGATAGGGTCCTCAAGGAAGGAAATATGTAGAAGGAAATTTCAGGGGTTCCAGTGAATTTTGAAAGGAAACAGAGCTTAAGAAAGGAAGATATGGCAAAAAAATAGAATTTTTTTTAGCAAACAGCTTTGGACGAATTCAATTTGCTCAACTTCCTAAAGGTTCAACGAAAACAGATAATTGCTTTACCACAAACAACAGCTCTCCCTGATCCAAACCTACAATTGAAATGAACAGTACAGATGTGAAACAAAAGAACTATTGCACTAATCACCGCACTTGGAGACTGCTACGAAAAAAACATTTTGACAGAAATTCGACCCAGCGAGCCCAAGAAAGTGCTCTGATACCAGATGAAAGGAACCCCCTACAACAATATAATGAAAAATGCATGAAATAATAGAAATATATAAATAGCAGAAACGTAGAAGGAATTTATTGATTGCAGGCCACTTCGAGGGGGCAACCTCCTTTGAGCAAGCTCAATACAATAAATTCATGGATGCCTTCATTAGCCTCAACACGTATTTATATACTAAGTCTAATCTAAACAACTATTACTTCCCATGAATGTGGGATAATACAATATACTCATGGGATGACTTACAAAGCATATGTATCCAAAAGTAATTTACTAACAAAGTAAAGAGAAGGGTTAAACACGGGTTCCTAACACCCTTGTGCTATTGTTGTTGCCTACCAGATTATTATAGGGGCTTCCACCTATTATCAAATCAAAACCTCTAATTGAATTAATCATTTCGTCAAGTCTTTATTTTGTTAAATTTTACACATCTTCCATCTCAATTGGATAAGTTTGTTTCCTTTACAATTTTTTGTAGATACAACATAATTGAGTGGTATACCCAAATGATGCAAAATAACTTCCCTAGTTCTAGAGAACAAAGCAAAGATATTGATCCCCTTTAGATAAATAGGCTTCAAAAAAGAAAGATGGTATCCTATAATGAACAAATTCCCAATACCAAAATGAAAGATAGTAGGGAAAATGTGGAAAAAAAGTAATTTGTAGACAAACTCGTAGTCTTCTTGAGCACTCTTTTGTGATCATTACCAAGATGTGCTTCGGTTCTATATTCATTGTGGATGATGACCCTGTTGGTTATTTTCTAGACTGGATGCTTATTCCTAGCAATCCCTACAGAATAGTCATTAATGATCAACAAGATTCCCGGGCCAGGGGCCAACAGTATAGGAGATGGACTCTATAAATATCTCCTCTTCTTCTTTAGGCTCTACAGAAACAAGGGGGGTATTCCCTACTCAACATCTATAAAATGCACCTATGTATTTGCTGGGATGTTGACACAAAGCAGATAAATCCTCTATTATGTAGACCAAAACTGTGAGATAAGTGCAAAGGGGCTAGCTTTGGGCCTATATTTAGTTGTAGACATAGGATTTTAGTCCTAAAACTACTTCTAAAGTCCTAAAGGTTTAATTTGAAGTTTAAGTTTGATTTTATGTGGATGCAAAACTAGGACCTTGGGTATAACCTCAATACAAGACTAGATTGGTGCCTATCCAGGGCTTGGAGTCAGTAGACGTACACATGTGAATGTCCTGCATGAACATATACCAAAGACTGGATATCAAGGGGTTTTGTAGTATCTGCCTTACAGATACCTCCCAAGATAGGGTATCATGTTATCTCTACTTACAATATCCTCACTGCAATAAATTGTTCCCAACCCTTGATCTAAAACATTTAATCTACTCCTTGAGTAGAAGTAAGAAATCAAGCATTCAATACAACAAACCTTTATTCTAGAATCATAAACACCCCTTAGATGCTTAGACTCAGAGGAAGAACATACTCAATTTGGAGACAGATGACAGAATACATGCACAATATAGCATTACTCATTTAAATTAACATGATATCAGTGGATTAATGCAGAAAAACATACAGCATGAGACTCATAAACTCACTGGACATCCAGAAAAGGGCCACCAAAGAAGTTGTATTGTGTCACAGCACCCAAAATTTTGTCCAGTTTTCAACCACAAAATGGGTAACACAGTTTGGCCTTTATACCAAGACTGTGTACCCGACAAAAATTAATTACAAGGCAAATAAAAAATTTGCCAGGTTCAATGCATGAGGAATGGCGCTCAGAAAATATTCAACATTGTAGGGAGACAGAGAGGAATAAGCAGATGGAATTGGGATCCGCACCGCCATTCAAGGACATTCATCTTCAATTGGGTTGTTAACCTGTCCATCACCGACCCATACTGTTGCAATTCTGCCATTAACACTTCAGCTACCCACAGCCTCTCTGAAATGTAGCAATGGCGTACCTCTAAAAATTTCTTGCTCAAAAACAGCTGCACAGGCTCAGGAAAAATCCTTCGCTGCGATCAAAACCTGGCCACTCGATCAAAAACCCATCGCTGTGATCAACAGTCTCAAAACATGCATGAAGAGTCGCCAGCCAATAATATCATGCCACGTAGGCACCTTGACCTTCTATTGCTGACCCCTTCTCATCTTATTTCACCTTTATCACTTTTGGATATCAGCATGTACAAATGCTACATACATGCACGCCACGGACCCGAAAATATTTATGAAGCAACCTGAAATTTCTATCGGGTCCAGAATGTACATTTTTTCATCTTTGTATATCCGTGATATACAACTCACACATACATGCAAGTTGCGAACGCCAAGAACCTATAGAACAAAATGAAAGCACCATCGGGTCCGCCTTGCATCCTTTTCCCTTACATATTTTCGAATGTATACCACATATACATTCTCCTTTGTATATGAGATACAAAGCCCCTTGTATGTGAGGCGGACCCCACCAAATGCATCCACTGTTGCTTTGTATATTTGCCGAACATACAAGACCATTTGCACTTTCCCATTGTATATTGCCGAATGTACATTTTCTCTTGTACCTTTTCACTGTATATTTGGATATACAAACTCAAAATACATTCGACCCTGTGACCACCTTTGTACCTTTGAATGTATATTCGCACATACATTCTCACTTGTATATATCTGCGGGCCCCATTCGCTTGTATCTCTGCAGCACAGTAGTAAACGTATGCACGCCAGCCCTTGTATATTTTTAAATGTACATTTCCTTTGTATGTCGAATATGCAACTGCAAACATACAAACCCCCATATACAAGCGGGAATCCTCCATGGAATATACCTGCAATGTATCCTTTCCTTGTATCTAACTGTTGTATGTCTAAACATACAAAACAAAAATACATGCAACCCGGTATGCAAGCAGCGAATATTCCTGGAATCTTCAATGTATATTCCGTCCTTGTACATTTTCCCTTTGAGCCCGATATGCATTCAGAAATGCATACAACTGCAGAATATCCCCGGGAATCTTTGAAAGATTCCCTCTTGTATATGCGACCCGATATGCATCTAAAATGCATATAACTCAAATTTTTCACCATTTCTGGAAGCCGATAGAGATTTCTCAAGCTTGCCATCATACATTTTGCCTTTGCATACACAAAACTTAACATTTTTCATGAGTGCGACAGGAAAAGGCGGTAAAACATTGCACTGGACTGGTCAACCTATGAACACTAAGGCATGAAAATGAAACTTAGTAGCAGAGAGCTTGTTATAGGAGGCCAACATAGAATATAAAATAACATAGAAGTTCAGGGAAGAGAATCCAAGGCACTCAGGGTCTGAAAGAACAACAATGAAAGCTAGCAAACTAACCTCAAAACCCTAACCCTAGGTGAACACCACCAGTGGCTCTGACTAGGGACGTGCAGATGCAAGACTACAGCGAGAACCAAATTACTCCAAGGTAGACCAAACAAAACACAAAACTTCAAAATACAATCGACTGTACAGGGCACATACAAAATATTTACGTTTAGTTTACAACGTGCACACAAGACAATCATTACAAGAAGTAGAGCTTTAGGAACTGACTATGCACAGGCAATTCTAATAATTCACCACTTAGGGCCTGGAGAAAGTAAGAATCTCCTCCATGAGTGTCACTGATTTGGTATGGGCCCACCCATAAGGGCTCAAATTTACCGTGTTTGCCCTTATCCTGGTTCCTTGCATTCCATACAAGGACCAAATCACCTTTCTGAAACTTTCTTTTTGTAGCTCTCTTATCAAACAGATATTTCACCTTTTGCTATCTCTTCATGTTCATTTTCTGTGCCTCCCTTCTCATTTCATCTAATCCAACCAGCTGACTGATTCTTTCAGTCATTGGGTCCCCGATCTCCTCATCATTTTCTTGCATGAATTTATAAACTGGTAGGAAGTTGTTGACAGGCAATCTAGCTGTTGTACCATATACTAATTCAAAAGGTGATCTCCCAGTTGCTTTCTTGACTGTCACCCTGTCAGCCGACAACGCCATTTTTAGCCTTGAATCCCAAGCCCTTTTGTTTTTACCTACCATCCTTTTTACAATTTTCATGAGGCTTTTGTTGCTTGACTTAGCTTGACCATTCCCATGTGGATGATATGGTGATGCATGTAACAAATTGATTCCATAATTACTGCAAAAATTAGTAAATTCACCAGACCTAAAACACATAGCATTATCTATAACTAATTTCATTGGTACTCCAAATCTGATAATAATATTTTCTAAAATAAAATCCATCACCACTTTGCTGGTAGCTTTTTTGGTTGGAATGGCTTCAATCTATTTAGTGAAGTAATCAGTGGCAACCAGAATCCAACTATGTCCTCCACTAGATTTTTCTGAGATTGACCCTATGAAATCAATTCCCCATTGTTGAAATGGGGCTTCTACAGTTACAGTCTTAAGGGGCAATGCACCTCCATATTTTAGCTTTCCTGAGAACCTTTGGCAAGGATCACATTTTCTTATCATTCTATGTGCATCTGAGAAAAGAGTTGGTCACCAGTATCCAACTCTGAAGATTTTGTGGGTTGTTGTATGGGTAGCATAATGTCCACCACATCCTCCTGTGTGTAGATCTTTTAAAATATCAGCGGCCTGATCCTCATTCACACATCTAAGTAGTACACCTTCAGGATTCTTCCAATACAACTCTCCTTGAAGAATTATGTATTTGATTGCACGTAGCTTCAAAGTCCTTTTCTGACTATCATTGAAGTGGGAAGGACAATTCAAATTCTGCAAGTAATATACAATGTCCTTATACCAATCAGATTCTGATATACTTATAACTTCATTATGCACTACATTCACTTGGCATGCCTCTAAATTAGACTATGTCATCAGTTTTGCCAAACCTTGTCCTCTTACCAACTTAGTAATCTGTATTTCTATGTTGAACTCTTGCAATTTGTTTATCCATCTGCATCTTCTTCCATTTACTTCCTACTAAGTAAAGATGTCCTTGACTGCTGCATGAGGCACATACGCGATTACTTGAGAGCCCACTAAATAGGACCTGAAACTCTTGACTGCTCTAACCAGTGCATATGCTTGTTTCTCCATGATATCATATTTCAATTCAGCAGCCTGCAATGACCTGCTAAAGAAAGCTATAGGTTGTTCAAACCCCTCTTCATTTTTCTGCAATAAACATGCAGCAATAGTGTGGAAAGAAGCAAATGAAAACAATTGAAATGGCTTAGAAAAATCAGGAGATTTTAACACAGGAGCCATCTTTATAGCTTCTTTTATGTCTTGAAATGATTTGGTTGCTTCATCTTCCCACTTGACAATTGCATTCTTCTTCAGCATTTTAGAGATCTCCTTGGTGGTCTCTGCAAAATTAGGAACAAATCTCCTAACAAAATTAATCTGTTCAAAGAAGGACTGAACACCTTTCACTATTTTTGGGATCTGAATTTTGTCAATTGCAGCCACCCTCTCAGGATCAATCATGACTCCATCCTTGGAAACAATATGTCCAAGCAGTTTTCCTTCCACAACCCCAAAAGCACACTTCTTTGGGTTAAGTGAGATGCCATACTCTAATGCTCTGATAAAAAATTGCTCCAGGTGCATGCAATGTTGCTCTTCTTTTTTTGAATAAGCAGTCAAGTCATCTTGATATACAACCAAGATTGAATCAATCAACCCTGCGAAAGCAACATCCATTGCCCTCTAAAATGTGGCACTTACATTTGTTAGTCCAAACAACATCCTCACATATACATATGTTCCCCATGGAGTAGTGAAAGTAGTCTTAAATTGCTCAGATTCTTTCACCTTCACCTAATTGTACCCTGAAAATCCATCCATCATGGATAGAAGTTCACAGCCCATCACCTTCTGCAACATGGCCTTCATGTTAGGCAATGGATAATTGTCCTTCAAAGAAGACATATTTAGATTTCTAAAGTCCACACACAGCCTTATATCACCATTCCTTTTTCTGACTGGGACAAGGTTAGACACCCAAGTTGAGTGTCTGATAGGCATGATTATTCCAGCTTCCCTAAGTTTCACAAGTTCTTGCATTTTAGGAGCTAAAGTAGGGTTTATAGGCCTCTGTTTTTATCTAAATGGTTTAGCTCCAGGCTTCAAAGGGATTTCATGCTGAAATAAATCCTCTCTATAAGCTTTCAGGTCCTCATATGACCAAGCAAAAACATGTTTATATTTCTTAAGTAATGCAATCAACATACTTCTGATATGTGGTTTGAGTTGTTTGCCAATGTACACCCTTTTGGGGGCATGAAATGTCCCCAAGTTTATCTCCTCCAAATCATTCTTGTTTGTTGGAGATGACTTTGTAACAAGTTGGTCCCTATTGTCAAAAGTTCTCTCTAAAGTGACCAGCCCTCTAGGGATCTTATTTGTCTTGAGTTGAATTATTTATTTACCTAAGAGAGTTTCTTTTCCATCTACAACTTCTACAAAGTTCTAGAAATCTATTTCTTGGTTCTCATATTCATCAATACAATGTAGAAATCTCAGTAAATCCTTATCATCATTAAATACCTGCCAGCTGCATACATTATCTGGCACTACAGGTCTAAGATTGACCTCAACATTTCTCACATCTGACAGAGTTATATCATTTGGCCTTATGGCCACATTGGCCAGAAAATCTGCCCTGACATTTTTTGATCTCTCTATCCAATTTATTGAAAATGCATCCAACAATTCAATTGTATCCCAAACAGCATGCTTATATTGCTTTAACCTTTTATTTTTTTATGCATACTTATCTCTAATTTGGGAAACAACTAACTCTGAATCACCAAATACCTTGAGCATCTTGATTCCATGCTTCAGAGCTACATTCAATCCTAATAACAGAGCCTCATACTCTACAATGTTGTTTGTACAGGTAAACTTCAGTAAGAAAGAGAATTTTAGAAGCTTACCAAATGGAGGCAGAAATACAAGTCCAACACCAGAGCCTTCCTTTGAACAAGCTCCATTGAAATACATGGTCCACAGACCCTATTGATCCAATTCTTGATTGCAAATATTTCCCTCTTTATCTTCTTTATCATATGAGACAACCCTGAAATTTTCACAGTTGGTATCCACAAAATATATATGCTCCTCTGGTTCTTGATTTTCCACTGTCTCTAATGATCTTTCTTCTCTAATCAGTTTGACATCCTTGCCGTTCATTGGGATCATAGCATATGAAAAATCTAATTGCATACTCCCACCAATTAATGCTGCCCATCTTCTTGACAACAACATGCCATATTGTGGCTTGATATCAACAATTGTTATGTTCATTTTGTAGGTCTTCTCAGGATATGCTGCCAGTCTGAAATCAACATCTTTCATAATTCCAATGACAGGTACTTCCCTAGCATCCATTGCATAGCACTTCCCGCATGCCTTATCTATCTTTAACCTAGTTTACTGCATGATAGCCAAAGGCATGATGTTTGTTGATGCTCCTGAGTCAAGCATACAGTTCTTAATTATTTTTCCATTTACGACAAGGGAGACATAAAATGGTTCCACTTGTGAAGGGCATTTTGTCATGGTTACCCCCAGATATACCTCAGGAACTTCATCTTCATCAATACACAAGGTTTGTTTCCTACCCTGAGGTTCATCACTCAACTTGGCTTGACAGGGTACTCCAGAAATTAAGGACACTACTTTATTTTTGAATTCTTCCACTTTCATCAGTTCCATCAGTGGAACAGAGACTTTTATTTGCGATAATACTTGAGTTATATCAAGTGGAGCATAATTTTGAATAACAGTTGTAACTTGCTCCACCGTTTTACCCTTATCTTGGGATGATCCAGCCTGAGTTTTTGTGGCTCCCTGACTGTCATTCTTGCCTTGAGAAATTTTATTTTGATCCTCAACCTGGGGGACTGTATTTTCTATTTTTTGAGGATCACAACCTATCTTTTGCTTAAAACCTTGCTTGTTATTGTTCCATTGTTTCTTATATGTTTCCGTCCCCTTATGACTATGCACAGGTTGGCCTACAAAAGTATTTTCTGGTTGGTGTGAATCGCTTACCTGAGCCTTACCTCTTAGGTTGCAATTGCTTTTAACTTAAGCTACTGCTATAGCTGTGAGGGCTCTAATTTCTTCATCAGAAGGTCTTCTCAAATTATTCAGAAAATTATGTGAATCCTGAGCATAGGCGTAGCTATCTTCGTCATCTTCATCATAGGGAAATTATTGCCAGACCTGAATCCCATCATTTGCATTTACATCAGCATCATGAGAAGAGTATTCTCTATTTGTAGACAACATATTGACATTATCATCTTCCATGCAATGTGGCTCATTGCACTCATCACAGGCAACAACATTATTGTATAGAGACTGAGCAATCATACATTGTGATTGTGAGTGAGGCATTTGACATATTATACACCATGGAGTGTCATCAACCATATTTACAGCCTTCTTCAAAGGGTCAGGTGTTTCCTTTGCATTTTGAATCCTTTGACCTGTGTTGTTGTTTGGAAGAATAGGCTTACCATTATGCCAATTGGTATGATATGGCATGTCATTTAATGATGGTCTTCTTTCTTGCCTTTGTAAATTGGTCTGTCAGGGCCTATCCCCTTCTCATTTTTAGCCATTCTATAACCTAGGTCCCTGACAATAGTTGTCAACTTCTCTATTTTATCCTCAGAAGTAGATGTATTTCCTTGAACGCTTTGAGATTTAGTATTTGGATTTTGCAGAATTTTTACATCATCTCTTCTGTTTGTTTTACCAGATGCTTTTCTGTTATTTTCAATATTTGTTGCAATCTTGAACGCATCTCTGAGGCTGTGAGGACCCTTATCTCTTAATCCATAGGCAGTTTTGGCATCAAAAGCATTTATGTACAACACTATGCACATAGGTTCATTAGGCCTCAAGTCCTGTGGCAATTTGTTCAATACCTTCATGAATCTAGCATTGAAGTCAGCAACCTGTTCATTTGATCCTTTAGTGATTCCAGTGAATTCATTAATAAAGAAACTAGGATCAGTTTTGTCACCATACTGTTCTTTGAATATTCTCCTGAAGTCATCCCATGATGAAATGCTTTCGTCAGGTAGACCTTTATACCATTCCTTGGCTTCATCAACTAAGGATTGCATAAATGATTTCATGAAAACATCCTCATGCTCAACCTCAAAGTTGTCCATGATATTCTGAAAAGCTTTTAAATGGTCTTCTCCTGACACAGTATTATTTCCTGAAAATTTAGGCACTTGTAGCCTCACATGTTTGTCAATAGGATTTGGATAACCAGGAATGCCATAAAAAACTAACTACCTAATTCTGTCCAGCTGCATAGGCTGTCTGCCAAATTGATTAGCATTGGCATTTCTAAGTGCATTCTGATTTCTTACATTATTTAATGGTACTCCAGCATTGTTTGCATTCTGTCTTTGATCATTGTGCTGACCCTGTATTTCATTTCTTTGCTGATTTCTCTGCATATTTGCATTTTCAAGGGTAGGAATTGAATCATTCTGAGCAACTCTCAGAGCTTGCACTTTCTGTCTCATGTCATCCCTGATCTTTACTGCTTGCAGATATTCTAATTCTGCCCTTAAGCTCTTAATTTCATCAGCTAGTTCCTCTTCTCTAGGCATAGAAGAAGATGGCTTTATCACATTCTGATCATCATTATCATCATCCCTTGGAGACTCAACTTCTTCAAATCTATCACTGGAATCCAAGAAAGGGTGTTCTTGAAAGACTTCTGACCTTATTCTCAAACTAGCACCCTGTTGTCTTTCATATACATTCTGGATTTCAGCCTCAGTGTTTGAAAAATAAGGTATTGTTTGCTATGAGGATCCTGGATTGTCCTGAATAAATTCATTTTTCCTGGGGCTAGGAGAACCATCTTGACTGGCTCGAACAGTCCCTTTTTTCCTATACATCATTTTTATGGGTAACTCCTCAAACAGAGTATTACGCTTGGAACTTCTCCCTTGCATATAAATTTTTACTTTACTGGTTGGGAGATTGGTTTGGAGTCGCCACCTATTACTAGGAATTGTTTTCTTTTAAAATCAGGGTTCTTTCACAAAGCATTTGTTGCAAGTATGAGGTGAACCAGTGTTGTCATTGATGTCAACATACTCATATTGCATTGACAAGAAGGATTCGATGAGCAGTGTGCTGAGGATATTGAGAAAATTAGCCTCAGTCAGGAACAGTGATGAGAAGAAGGTAAATGTATTGTATAGGATGCGAACCGAAGGATGCAGATTAAAGGGTTTGTAGATATGAGTCTTGAGATGCTTCAGTTAAGATTTCAGAGGTTCGCATGAAGATCTGAAGGAGTTGTGGCTGTCGGTGTGGAACTAGTTTCGGCAAGTGTTCAGAGGTGATAGAGGATCACAGAAAGGTCCGGTGAGGTCCAGAATTGTATAATCCTAATCTACGGATTGAAAGGAGTGTTTTGGATGTCCTTGTGATGTGTCATCTCGAGTTGTGTATGATTTGGAGGTCCGGAAGTACCTTTTGCATTGTGACAGTGGCGACAGACTGTGTTCTTGAAGTTTCGGATAAGGAAGAGAAGAGATTCTAGTAAGTAGAGAAAGTACGGATGTACCTGGTCATTCAGGTAGGCTTGGAAATGTCTGTGGATCATGTTTAGGTTGTGTTGTTGGTCCGCATTGATGGTAGAGCCCGAAATTGAAGATATTCTTCCGGATGAAGTTCTTGCTCTGATTAAGCCGACCGGATGAGTTGTTCATCCTGCGAATGTTCTTGTGATGGCCGACCGGATGTGTTATTTATCTTGCGGATATTCTTATGGTTGATTGCTGACTTAGATGATTGTTCCTAAGTCGATGTCTTGTATAAATAAAGGTTTGTGAGTTCATTTCGAAGTGTGGATTATGTGGATGAGTGTGGTGTAGCGAAGAGAAGTGCGAAAGGCAGAGCAGGAGTTTTTGGGCTTAAATAGAACTGATCCAGACATGGTAGAGATGTCATTCTCCAGTTCAAGACTGTGATTCTTATCACTTTGAAGATAGTGTGTCTCCTTGTAGGCAGTGGGCCTTTTTGTGAGCAGTGTGCTCGGGCAGTGAGCCCTAATTGGCAAGTGCCATTCTTTTTCTTATTCTTTTAACAGAGAATAATCCTTGGGTTAATCACCCCGTGGTTTTTCCCTTAACCGGATTTTCCACGTCAAAATCCTGGTGTTCAATGTGTTGATGTTTATCTGCTCTTGTGTTTGTACGTTTTACTTTCATGGATGATTAATTGATATGCTGTTAACTAACAAAGAAGAATCAAGTGTTTGAAGTAGAGAGCAAGTTTTTATATAACTGATTCACCCCCCCTCTCAGCTGTATGCCCTAGATCCAACAATTGGTATTAGAGCCAAATTCCTCTGAAAGGAGCTTAATTGCTTGAGGAGATCTAGGATGTTGTCATACAAGAAGGATAGTCTGAAGTTCGATGGAACCAACTTCACTCTCTGGAAGGGTCGCATGAAATGTCACTTGGAATGTATGGGAAAAGCATACTTGGCCATGGTCTCAAAACCATATAGACCTCCACAAGGTGGTCCGACAACTCTTAATGAAATCATAGATGCTGAAAACAATCTGCGGACCAAGGAAGCTCTTCTAAGCGCATTGAATGACTCAGATCTCTCAAATGTTATTGACCTACCAACTGCATATGAGATCCTGACTAAACTGGAACTTCTGTATGAAGGAGATGAGTTTGTCAAGAGTGCAAGGTTGCAAAGTCTGAAAGGGAAATTTGAAAGATTGAAGATGAGAGATGATGAAAACATCACTACTTTTATGCCAAGAGTGAATGAGCTGGTGTGTGGAATTAGAAATGCTGGTGGAACTCTGGATGAAAATGAGATTGTTTGCAAAATCATCAGATCCCTTCCTGCTGCCTACAAAATCAAGGTTGCTGCAATTGATGAATTCAGAGCCCACACAATTGTCACAAGAGAACAATTGGTTGGCAAACTAGCTGCATTTGAAATGACCGAGTTTGGAGATGATCCTCCTAAGACTGAATCTGCTTTCAAAGCCAGTGCCTATGTGAAAGGCAAACAGAGATTTGATCCGGGAGAAAACTCTTCAAGGAAGATGTCATGGTATGATCAAGCAAGAAGAGACATGGAAGAAGAAGAAGCAGAAACAGCTCAACTTGAAGCCCTCATTGCAAAAAGACTACCAAGAGGATCCGGCAAGTATGAAGGAAAACTGCCCTTTAAGTGCTTCAACTGCAATAAGATTGGTCATTTTGCTTCAAGATGTCTGGAAAGATCTGCAAGGACTAATACTAATAGACAAAGGTTTCAAAAGAACTGCTATTATGTTCATGAAGAAGATGACAATGAAGGAGTAATAGATGATGAATCAGAACTAGAAAGTAAATCCAGAAATGAATAGGTGTTTATTGCCATCAAGGAAGAAGATTCAATACTTTCTGAATCTGTCAATCACAAGGTTGTGGAAAAAGCTTTGGCTGCTCAAGTGGAAGAAAAGGATGATTGGGTTATTGACAGTGGATGTTCTCACCATATGACTAGTGACAATGATAAGTTCTTGGATTTGGAAAGGTATGAAGGAGGAATGGTAAAATTTGGTGACAATTCTGCTGGTAGAATCAAAGGTAGGGGAACTATTTCCTTTGATGGAAAGAGCAAAACAGGTAATGTACTATATGTTGAAGGATTGAAGCACAATCTTCTCAGTGTTGGTCAGTTAGTAGACAAAGGCTATGATCTCCGGTTCAAGAATGGAAAATGCAAAATCTTTACAAGTTCCGGAACTGAAATTGCATCTGGTACTCAGACAAAAGGTAATATCTTTCATCTGGTTGGTTCAAATAAAAGTTGTCTGTTTGTTCAAATTGATCAGAGTTAGTTATGGCATAGAAGAATGTGTCATGTAAATTTTGATAACATCATCAAGATAAGCAATACTCAGGCTATAAGAGATCTTCCAAAATTGATGAAACCTACAAATAGTTTGTGCAAAGAATGTCAGCTAGGTAAACAGAGCAGAGTCTCTTTCAAAAGCAAAGATCAATCCTCTACCGGATTGTTGGAATTAGTACATATTGATCTCTGTGGTCCGACAAGAATCAAGAGTCTGCAAGGTGATAGATATTTCATGTTGTTAATTGATGACCATTCCCGGATGATGTGGGTTACCTTCCTAAAAGAAAAATCAGAAGCATTTGAGAAGTTCAAAATCTTCAAAGCTATGGTAGAGAATCAAACTAGATTGAAACTGAAGTATCTAAGGTCTGATAGAGGTGGTGAATTTACATCTGGTGAGTTCATTGACTTTTGTGAGAAGCAGGGTATAAGGAGACAATTGTCTGCTCCTAGGACTCCACAGCAGAATGGAGTAGTTGAAAGAAAGAACCAGACCATCCAGGAAGCTGCCAGGACAATGATGTTGGAAACAAATGTTCCTCAGATGTTCTAGAAAGAAGCTATCAGCACTGCAGTCTACACTCTAAATCGAGTTCAAATCAGAAACAATACCGGTAAGACCCCCTATGAACTCTAGTTTGGCATCACTCCTACTGTGAAATATTTTAGAGTATTTGGTAGCAAGTGTTATATTAAAAGAGATGAAGATCTAGGAAAGTTTGATGCTAGAAGTGATGAAGGAATTTTCTTGGGTTACTCCACTCAAAGCAAAGCATACCGGTGTTACAATAAGAGACTAAGGAAGATGATAGAAAGCACTAATGTGAAAGTTGATGAAGGAATTGAGAAGCCCTCAAGATTTTATGAGTTTGATGAAGATGACCAAGACGGTGTTTAGGTTCAAGGAACTCAATCCTCTCCGGTAAGTCAGAGTCAGCCTGATCCGGTAAATCAGGAAGAAGAGATAGGTTTGAATGAGCTTGATCAAGAAGCAGCAATGTAGGATACTCCCAAAATTCTAAGGTATGTAACATTAAACCACTCTGAAGATCAGATCATAGGTGACAGAAGCAAAGGTGTGCAAACTAGAAGGAATGTTGCTCAAAATTAGGATGAATGCTGTCTGATTTCAAAGATTGAACCTAAAACAGTAAATGAAGCCTACAATGATGAAAACTGGACCAAAGCAATGAAAGATGAATTAATGCAAATTGAGAAAAATCATACTTGGGATCTTGTTCCCAGACCTAGAGACAGGAATGTGATTGGAACCAAATGGGTCTTCCGGAACAAATTAAATGAAGCTGGTGAAGTAATCAGAAACAAAGCTAGATTGGTCTGCAAAGGCTACTCTCAAATAGAAGGAATTGATTTTGAAGAGACCTTTGCTCTGGTGGCAAGAATTGAAGCAGTCAGATTATTTCTTGCATTTGCTGCCTTTAAAGACTTCAAGGTATATCAAATGGATGTCAAGTTTGCCTTCCTAAATGGTGATCTGGAAGAAGAAGTTTACATTGAACAACCAGATGGATTTCAATTGTCTGACAATGATGATATGGTCTACAAGTTGAAGAAAGCATTGTATGGATTAAAACAAGCCCTAAGAGCATGGTATGAAAGGTTGGATAAGCATCTTGTACAGATTGGATTCAGCAAAGGTACTGCTGACAGTAACTGATATTTCAAAATTGATCATGAAAACATTTTGATTGTTGAAATGTTTGTGGATGATATCATTTTTGGAGGAAGAGATAGTATGTGCAAAACTTTTGCAAATCAGATGAAATGTGAGTTTGAAATGTCTATGCTTGGTGAAATGAATTTCTTCTTGGGTCTGCAAATTACTCAAACAAAGAAAGGGATGTTCATTTCTCAGACCAAATATGTGAAAGAATTGTTAAGGAAATTTGGTATGGAAGATTCAAAGCCAATGAACACTCCCATGGCAACCGGATGTAAGTTGAGCAAAGATGATGACTCCCCAAAGGCAGATCAGACAAAGTATAGATCAATGATTGGTGGATTGTTGTATCTCACTCAGACCAGACCAGATATAATGCAGGCTGTTGGTCTTGTAGCAAGATTCCAGGCTGATCCTAAAGAATCTCATGTTATGGCAATCAAAAGAATTTTTAGATACTTGAAAGGAACAGCTGAGTATGGTCTATGGTACCCTAGAGATCTGGATTTCTCTCTTCATGCTTACACAGATGTAGATTGGGCAGGAGATGTGGATGACCGGAAGAGCACCAGTGGTGGAGCATTCTTTTTGGGGAAGAGATTGGTTTCTTGGCTAAGCAAGAAACAAGATGTAATATCTCTGTCTACAACTAAAGCAGAATACATTGTAGCAGCAGGTAGTTGCACTCAAATCTTATGGATGAAGCAGATGCTAAGAGACATTAACGTTGAATATGAGAAGCCTATCACAATTTTCTGTGATAATTCAAGTGCAATTAATATTTCCAAGAATCTGGTATTGCACTCCAAGACTAAGCACATATCTATCAAGTTTCACTTTTTGAGAGAACAAGTGAACAAGGAAGAAGTCAGGTTGGAGTATGTTCCCTCCAAGGATCAGATTGCAGATATCTTTACTAAACCTCTTCCCAAGGACTCTTTTGAATATCTCCGGGAGAAGTTAGGGGTCATGGCCCCTCCGGTGATGAACTAGGATGCACTAATGTGCATCAGTCCGGTGGATATCACAGTCATATCTTATGATCCGGATTGATGATGGGGAGCTGCTACTAAGGGGCAGCAGCTGGTATGATTCTGATGTGTTAGAATTGCAAGTATGAGCCCTTTGCCATTGATGTCAAAGGGGGAGAGAAGACATGTGAAAAACAAGTAGCTTATGATCAAAGGGGGAGCTGTAAATGAGGAGAAGACATGTTGCTGATAGGGGGAGCTGTGATAGAAAGGAGAAGTTCTTGTCTTGATGGTTTTTCACATCATATGTTGCCATCAATGACAAAGGGGGAGATTGTTGCAAGTATGAGGTGAACTAGTATTGTCATTGATGTCAACATACTCATATTGCATTGACATGAAGGATTCGATGAGCAGTGTGCTGAGGATATTGAGAAAATTAGCCTCAGTCAGGAACAGTGAAGAACAATGATGAGAAGAAGGTAAATGTATTGTATAGGATGCAAACTGGAGGATGCAGATTAAAGGGTTTGTAGATATGAGTCTTGAGATGCTTCAGTTAATATTTCAGAGGTCCGCATGAAGATCTGAAGGAGTTGTGGCTGTCGGTGTGGAACCGGTTCCGGCAAGTGTTCAGAGGTGACAGAGGATCACAGAAAGGTCCGGTGAGGTCCGGAATTGTATAATCCTAATCTGTGGATTGGAAGGAGTGTTTTGGATGTCCTTGTGATGTGTCATCTCGAGTTGTGTATGATTTGGAGGTCCGGAAGTACCTTTTGCATTGTGACAGTGGCGACAGACTGTGTTCTTGAAGTTCCGGATAAGGAAGAGAAGAGATTCCAGTAAGTAGAGAAAGTGCGGATGTACCTGGTCATTCAGGTAGGCTTGGAAATGTCTGTAGATCATGTTTAGGTTGTGTTGTTGGTCCGCATTGATGGTAGAGCCCGGAATTGAAGATATTCTTTCGGATGAAGTTCTTGCTCTGATTAAGCCAACCGGATGAGTTGTTCATCCTGCGAATGTTCTTGTGATGGCGGACCAGATGTGTTATTTATCTTGTGGATATTCTTATGGTTGATTGCTGACTTAGATGATTGTTCCTAAGTTGATGTCTTGTATAAATAAAGGTTTGTGAGTTCATTTTGAAGTGTGGATTATGTGGATGAGTGTGGTGTAGCGAAGAGAAGTGCGAAAGGCAGAGCAGGAGTTTTTGGGCTTAAATGGAACTGATCCAGACATGGTAGAGATGTCATTCTCCAGTTCAAGACTGTGATTCTTATCACTTTGTAGACAGTGTGTCTCCTTGTAGGCAGTGGGCCTCTTTGTGAGCAGTGTGCTCGGGCAGTGAGCCCTAATTGGCAAGTGCCATTCTTTTTCTTATTCTTTTAATAGAGAATAATCCTTGGGTTAATCACCCCGTGGTTTTTCCCTTAACTGGGTTTTCCACGTCAAAATCCTGGTGTTCAATGTGTTGATGGTTATCTGCTCTTGTGTTTGTACGTTTTACTTTCATGGATGATTAATTAATATGCTGTTAACTAAGAAAGAAGAATCAAGTGTTTGAAGTAGAGAGCAAGTTTTATACAACTGATTCACCCCCCCCTTTCAGTTGTATGCCCTAGATCCAACAACATTCCCTAGCGGAGTCACCAATTTCTGTTGGTTATTTTCCAGACTGGATGCTTATTCCTAGCAATCCCTACAGAATAGCGATTAATGATCAATAGGATTCCTGGGCTAGGGGCCAATAGTATAGGAGATAGACTCTATAAATATCTCCTCTTCTTCTTTAGGCTCTGCAGAACCAAGGGGGGTATTGCCCTACTCAACATCTATAAAATGCACTTATGTATTTGCTGGGATGTTGACACATAGCAGATAAATCCTCTATTATGTAGACCAAAACTATGAGATAAGTGCAAAGGGGCTAGCTTTGGGCCTATATTCAGTTGTAGACAGAGGATTTTGGTCCTAAAACTACTTCTAAAGTCCTAAAGGTTTAATTTGAAGTTTAAGTTTGATTTTATGTGGATGCAAAACTAGGACCTTGGGTATAACCTCAATACAAGACTAGATTGGTGCCTTTCCAGGGCTCGGAGTCAGTAGATGTACACATGTGAATGTCCTGCATGAACATATACCAAAGACTGGATATCAAGGGGTTTTGTAGTATCTGCCTTACAGATACCTCCCAAGATAGGGTATCCTGTTATCTCTACTTACAATATCCTCACTGCAATATATTATTCCCAACCCTTGATCAAAAAGATTTAATCTACTCCTTGAGTAGAAGTAAGAAATCAAGCATTCAATACAACAAACTTGTATTCTAGAATCATAAACATCTCTTAGATGCTCAGACTCAGAGGAAGAACATACTCAGTTTGGAGACAGATGACAGAATACATGCAATATAGCATTACTTATTTAAATTAACATGATATCAGTGGATTAATGTAGAAAAACATACAACATGAGACTAATAAACTCACAAGACATCCAGAAAAGGGCCACCAAAGAAGTTGTATTGTGTCACAACGCCCAAAATTTTGTCCAATTTTCAACCACAGAATGGGTAACACAGTTTGGCCTTTATACCAAGACTTGTGTGCCCGACAAAAATTAATTACAAGGCAAATAAAAAATCCCCCAGGTTCAATGCATGAGGAATGGCACTCAGAAAATATTCAACACTGTAGGGAGACAAAGAGGAATGAGCAGATGGAATCGGGATCCACACTGCCATTCAAGGACATTCATCTTCAATTGAGTTGTTGACCTGTCCTTCACCGACCCATACTGCTGCAATTCTGCCATTAATGCATCAACTACCCACAGTCTCTCTGAAATGTAGCAACGGCGTACCTCTAAAAATTTCCCGCTCAAAAATAGCCGCACAGGCTCAGGAAAAATCCTTCACTGCAATCAAAACCCGGCCGCTTGATCAAAAACCCATCACTGTGATCAATGGTCTCAAAACATGCATGAAGAGTTGCCAGCCAATAATATCGTGCCACGTAGGCACCTTGACCTTCTATCGCTGACCCCTTCTCCTCTAATTTCACCTTTATCGCTTTTGGATATCGGCATGTACAAATGCTACATACATGCACGCCACAGACGCTAAAATGTTTATGAAGCAACCTAAAATTTTTGTCGAGTCCGGAATGTACATTTTTTCATCTTTGTATATCCGTGATATACAACTCACACATACATGCAAGTTGCGGATGCCAAGAACCTATAGAACAAAATGAAAGCACCATCGGGTCCGCCTTGCATCCTTTTCCCTTACATATTTTCAAATGTATACCACATATACATTCTCCTTTGTATATGAGATACAAAGCCCCTTGTATGTGAGGTGGACCCCACCAAATGCATCTACTGCTGCTTTGTATATTTGCCGAACATACAAGACCATTTGCACTTTCCCATTGTATATTGCTGAATGTACATTTTCTCTTATACCTTTTCACTGTATATTTGGATATACAAACGCAAAATACATTCGACCCTGCGACCACCTTCGTACCTTTGAATGTATATTCGCACATACATTCTCACTTGTATATATCTGTGGGCCCCATCCGCTTGTATCTCTGCAGCACAATAGCAAACGTATGCACGCCAGCCCTTGTATATTTTTAAATGTACATTTCCTTTGTATGTCGAATATGCAAGTGCAAACATACAAACCCCCATATACAAGCGGGAATCCTCCACGGAATATACCTGCAATGTATCCTTTCCTTGTATCTAACTGTTGTATGTCTAAACATACAAACCAAAAATACATGCAACCCGGTATGCAAGCAACGAATATTCTTGGAATCTTCAATGTATATTCTGCCCTTGTGCATTTTCCCTTTGAGCCCGATATGCATTCAGAAATGCATACAACTGCAGAATATCCCCGGGAATCTTCAAAAGATTCCCTCTTGTATATGCGACCTGATATGCATCTAAAATGCATATAACTAAAATTTTTCACCATTTCTGGAAGCTGATAGAGATTTCTCAAGCTCGCCATCATACATTTTTCCTTTGCATACATAGAACTTAACATTTTTCATGAGTGCGACAGGAAAAGGCGATAAAACATTGCACTGGACTAGTCAACCTATGAACACTAAGGCATGAAAATGAAACTTAGTAGCAGAGAGCCTACTATAGGAGGCCAACATAGAATAGAAAATAACATAGCAGTCCAGGGAAGAGAATCCAAGGCACTCAGGGTCTGAATGAACAACAACGAAAGCTAGCAAACCAACCTCAAAACCCTAACCCTAGGTGAACACCACCAAACCCTATTGAGAATCCCGTGTCAACTTCTAATGTATGACATCACTGCCCTCTATTTTAGGTTTAATACATTCATATTCCTTCCCTTGTGCACCTTGTGGATGCATCACCCTAAACTATTTCTACTTGAAATTGTCTATGACTTATGTATTGGGTTTTTATCAATCCTTTATTTACCTCTTTTTTTCTTTTCTATCATTTTCTTCTCTAATGTAACATGTACTCTCAAGCCCAATTGGCATACTTTGGTTGCATGCATATAATATAAATTTCATTTATAATGCACTGGAGTTGTCCTAGAATAACTCAAAAGAAGAAGATGAAGCCCAAGCAAGGCATCTAGAAAAGGATCTACTACAGAACAAGTACAAAAACAATTATGAAGTTGGATCTAGATTACTATCAGTAATAAATATAATTATATTAGATATTATATATTATATATAAAATAAGTATAATTAAGTTATAAAAAATATTAATATTAAATATATAATATATTTTTTATGGTATATATTACTATGTAAGGTTCCTGCTACGTGACAACTCGGTCCAAATATACATTTGAACTTGCCTACAAAGAGAGGAAAACAAAAAAAGTTCATTTTGTTTATGAAAATTGTTGTTGAAGATGCTTGTATCAAAAAAAAAATTGGGCCATATGGACAATGAGATTCACACCATTCACATAGACGACCAAGAAATTAGAAGTTAGAAACATGCCCAATTAAGATTACCTTGATTTTCTTGCATCATTCTATGACAATGTCAATTGTTGATAGAGAAAGTGCTCTCTCCCTCCCTCCCTCCCTCTCTCTCTCACTTCATGTCTCTATATCTCCCTCTCCTTTCTTTCTTCTTCTCTCTCTTTCTCTCACTCTATATCTCTCTTTTCCTCTCTCTCTTAAAATACATACACCAAACACCTAATATGCGAAAGAGATGTAAAGGTAAATGCATTTAAGGAGAGATACACAACATCTCTTCAAAAGAAAGGTGGCTTGTATCTCCACATGACATACTCACATAAAAAAATAAAATTTAGAAAGAAAAATACAATGTTTAGCATCAAGAGAGTAACATTTTCCACATTTCACTATTTCAAGGAACTAAATGAAAGTAAGGAGAAGGACCATGGTACCCTAAACACCTTTCAAGGAAGCAAACAAACAAGCATGAGGGACATAGTCAATCTCTAACTAACATGCTAAATATGATAAGTACCACCATACACCTACTTAACCTTCATCCTTTAGAACACATCTACAAACATGTAAGATTAACCAAACATATTTGCTTGTGTTAGAATACTCTATTTGCTCCATTTGAAGATATATTGAAATTGTCGTATTTGTAAAATGAGTTGTTACGAGGAGAATCCCAAGAAAAAGAGAAATAGAGAACTAGAGAGGGAGACAAAGATATATAGAGAGAGGTGGAGACCTAGAGAGTGATTAAGAGATCTTAGATAGAGGAAGTGTGAGTTCAGTAGGTAAAACTTTGAGTTGTAGAAGTTCAAGGTTGAAGATCTTTTAGTGGAAAGAGATCAGTGGATCATAATAATTGTTGCAATCAATTTTCTACCATCAGCAATGGATCAAAATGAATGGGATAAGTTTGATAGAAGAGATAGATCTACTATTAGGTTGTGTCTTTGTAATTCAATCTTGATTAATGTTTTAGTTAAAAACATTGGTAAGAGTTTATTGTTGGAAATATGCAGCCATAGAGACAAATTCCTCATAACCCAATAAGAGATTTAATATGCAGCAAATCAGAAATCCACATGCAAAAGAACTAGACAATCATACCATTAATGGTGACACAAGATATACCATGGGAAAACCCTCATAGAGGGAAAAACCTAGCCTCCAAAAGCATGCATCTCTCATGTATTATTCAACAATAAACAATAAATACATATGTAAATATAACCTTTGAAACATCAATCTCTCTCTCTACCTGCAATCCATGTGAACAAGCATGTAACCATACATCCCATGCCATGCTTCAAACCGTCACACAACCAACCTACAAGAGAAGCTACAAAACTAGCCAAACAACCAACTCTCCAACTCTAATCTACAACCACCCTTGTGTTTGCTTTTATAGACATAAGCTCACACAAATACAACATGTGGTATTATAATATCATTTTCCCCAAAACCATGTGTCTACAAAACCATTGACCCCACATTTGATTATTGGTACTAAGTTTTCCCAATTAGTCAAATAATTACAAATAAAGTAATTAACCTAATGTTACATACAATGATTACAAGTGGCATCCAAATAAATATCCAATGTGGCTAAACACATCACATGATGCACCACAATTAAATATTTATTTTACATAATAAAATAATATCAATGTTATGCAAGGTGTACAACACACCTACTCCAATATTCTCCCATTTGTTGTATACATTGCATAAGGGATCAACATGTAAACTCAAAATATCAAGGGAAACCATCATGTGTGCCCAACATGCACCATATAACCATCCATGTGCTCCATGTGCTCCAAGATACCTGCAACAATAATCAAGGTGTCCACCATCTCAAACAAGAATCCCCTCATCCTCCATCTAGCCTCATGAAGAATAAGATCCTCCAAAGAGATGTCACACTAAACTGTCACATAGAAGCAAGAAACCTTCATCAACTGTTATCCAAACACAAGCACCAAATCCAATGGTAACAAATAGGCTCGAGTAGCTGACAAGAATCAATCATCATAGCTGAAATGGCAACCACAACTAGTTGCTAATGCATCAACTAACCATACCTCCAAACTAAGGTATAAAAAAGATAACAAGTAGACCTTATGCCAACAACATATCCAACTCAAATCACAATGATAACAAGTCCCTGTATATACTCAATCCTTCATAAAGAAGTCCTCCAAGGTAACAATATAAAGCATGTGATTAAAAAAAAACCTCAAGACCCTCCATACCGCAACATAATGAGAACATCCAACAAAGGAATCATATACATCCTGGAACTCCCACTGCATGAGTAAATGTTAAATCTGAAAATAGATCAAGGCATCCAAAGATCCACTAATAGCACACACATAGAAGATGTGGTTGAATCCTCTATCACATAGTGTCAAAGAACACACATAGATATGCAAAATCTACAAACTAAATAGCTGAAACATAACTCTCCCCAAGTCCATATCTCTCCCAAATCCTCCACATCATAAGAGAAAGAAGTCAAAGAGTCTCAAAAGCTCCATACACATATCAAGTCCAATGTCATGTGAACATAAATATCCAGAAAGACGAATAAGACCAATCAAGAGAGAACTTGCAAATCATAACCATGTCCTTCTATCCACACTAATGTGCTATAGCTATGAAAAGTATGATCTCCTTTACAACCTCAAAAACAAGAAGCCTCCACAACATCCAAAATCAAGATGCAAGCCTCTCAAACCAAAAGGTAGATCAAACTCATAACCATCCCAAATAAAAGGAATAAGCCCAAAGCCACTAACCATCTCCAATACACACAATGATCTCATAACAACTCAGGATCAAACATAATGAGATAACTAGTCATAACCATGCATCCACTCCTCAAACAAGTCCTTACAACCATAATCCATAGTTCAAGACTCAAGCATGAGAAGATAAGACACAAATGAAGAATGCATTTGAAAATCAGGTGGGCATACCTATCAAATCATTCACCACCCAGTGGACCAAGAGTGGGGATGTGATTGCTCCTCCAGGATGCACCAAGCCTTGAAGACTCTCTCCAAGAACAATCTCCTCAACATGTCCATGTTGGACTTATGTCCAACCAAGGTGTAGGCTCCACGGTCTTGTTGCTGAAATCCTCATCAAAGAGTAACCATCTCAACACACGTCTCTAATCCAAGAGAACTCAAGCCTCACCTAAGTCTCCAAGTATCCATGAGTACCTCCATGATCAAACCATGCTAAACTCCAAATGTAAAACCGCACAATCATGAAGCTCCCAAGCACATGATCAATGTACCCAATAGAAAGAGAACCATCAAGATCATAGTCAAATCTCCTACTGCACATTTGCATAACCAAGGAACATATCATGACATCATGATCTAAACATCTCCTCAAAGGAAGATCACATGCACTAATGCACACATCCTGTCTCAAGAGAACCTGTATCATGTCAACACTCTAATGCGCGTTCAAGAGTAAACCAAGACACAATGCCAACCATCCTGTAAGCAAGGATCACCTGTCAAAACTAATAAACCATAACCAACACCTCAACCAAAGACTCCAAGAGTCCTCCATGGTACCAAGATGTCAACATCTCCAAATCACATGAAGACAACCATATCCTGCCAAAGCTCCCACTAAAGTGTGATACTGAGTTATACATAGCAACACCATAAAAATCAAACCATCAAACCCATCATTGTCAAAAGCTCCCACTGAAACCTATAGCCAAGCTATCTGTTGGTGCTCATTTTTGGCCTGGAAGTAAAGCTTGCAGGTGGAGGGTTTCTTTTTCAAACCCTAGGTTTCCCTCTTCATCGGCGTGAGTTTGTGTTGTGTCTTAGCGATCATGTTGATAGCACGGTGTCTTCTTCCATCGCTGAGACTTTGTGCTATCGGTGAATGAGATTGTTGTTCTACCGATGGTGTTGGTCTTGCCGACAGGGGTAAGTCATGTATTCATCAGCAGGAGTGGGAGCTATCGGGTGAGCGGTCAGATGTTGGGCCGACAGTGTAGTGTTTGGCCGATGAAGATTCATCGGCGTGTGTCTTACCAAAGAAAATGGGGTTGACGTTTGGCGATCGGCGAGACTTTTGAGATCGGGCTAGCAGTTGGAGGGTCCGCCGATGGGTAATGTTTGGCCGATGAGGTTTCATCGGCGTGTGTTTGGCCAACGGAGGGATGAGGCCATAGTTCATCGGCATGAGTTGTTATATCAGCGAGGGAGTTTTGAGTTGGGCCGATGGTATATGTCACAGCGATGGGTTCTTGGCGAAGGGTTGTGTGTCAAGCGTGGCAAAACGCTCGACACCTATCATGTGTGTGACCATGTTTATAAACTACTGATGTGAACTCCTCACCATGCATGTGGGATTATTCCCCTGTGTATTTTCAAACTTTGAGCGAAGCACTTTTGGCAGGAACTTCTGTTTGAAGTGTTGCGACGGTTTCCATGTGGTTGCGGGTGGTTGAGGCCCTTAATGGCGACATTGTAGAGTTATGGGTGACGGTACAGGTGATCAGGTTGCCCAATTTTTGAGCGGAGGCTCCAGATAATGGCGCTTGGCTTGAGGCTCCTCTTTGTCTGCTGCATTTATTTTTTCTGAGCGCCATTCCTTCTGAGGACTGTACCTGGCGGAATTTTTGTCAAAGCCATGTAATTAATTGCTTGTGGTACACTACCTGGCTGTTATAAGCAGGAAGTGTTACCACTTTTTTAGGGGTTGTTGAAAGTTGAACATTTTGGCTCTGTGATACAAGACAGCTAGTTTTGGCTGCTCTATCCACAAAAAACTTGTGAGTTTATGTATCTCCTGTTGTATGTTTTTGCATGAATCCACTAATTTCATGGTTAAATTTATATGAGAAATGCTATGTTAGCATGTGTTTTGTTAATTCTGTCTCCAGTATTGCATGTATCTTTCTTCTGAGTCTGGGTATTTAAGGAATGTTGAGACTCTAGAACATAGAATTCCTGTGTTGAATGTCTGATCTTTTAACTTCTGCTCAAAGGTAGATTAAACTGTTTTTAGATTAAACATTGGGAAGGGTATACTGCAGTAGGGATGCCATAAGTATAGATAGATTAACACTTTGTATTGGGAGATATCTATAAGATAGGTATCATATGTATCCCCCTGAAATCCAGTTTTAGCTATTCATGCTGATCATTCACAGGTGTATGTCTACTAACTCCAGGCCCTGGATAGGCACCAATCTTGCTTTGTGTTTGTGTTACAACCATGTCCAGCTTTGTATCTGAACTTAAAATCAAAGTCAAACTCTAAAACAACCATTAGGACATTAGAATTAGTTTTAGGATCCTCAGTCCTCTGTCTACAACTGCAAATAGGCCCAAAGCTAGCCCCTTTGCTCTTATCTTTCAGTTTTGGTCTACTTACAGGAGGACTCATCTGCTTTCTGTCAGCATCCTAGCCTTAGTATGCACATTATCATGGATGTTGAGTAGGGAATACCCCCCTAGGTTTTGCAGAGCTTGAAGAAGAAGAGGAGATAAAATATAGAGTCTATCTCCTACACTGTTGGCCCCTGGCCCAGAGATCCTATTGATCATTGATGGCTACCTTGTAGGGAAATCTGGGAATAAGCATCCAGTCTGGGAAAGAACCAACACTATCCATGACATGGTGATAACCATCTCCTACATGAAGATCATCCATGGCCCCAACACAATCAAAGAATCCACTATTACAACAATAGCTCCCAAAAGGTCGAGTAAACCATAATCTCCAAACAAAGAAGATGAAAAAAACCTGTAAACTAAACATCAATCCAACACCACCAAACCTGCACCTGTAAAACAATCATGTCATGCCAAAGTCCCAACCAAACAAGGAACATCCATGACACCATGATCACCACCCAATGCACCTGCAAAACAATCATGCCATGCCAAAGTCCTAACCAAACAAGGAACATCCATGACACCATGATTAACACCCAATACACCTACACCAAACTCCCATCAAGTCTCACACAATTGTACCATTTAGTCAACAAACAGAGGTCCCATATCATGATTGTATTAGGTAATACCATCTCTCTCTTTGTCTTATAATGACAAGCAAACCAATGCAACATGTGACTAACCCAAGCCACAAATCAGAATCTGTATCAACAATAAAATATCTATGGGCATAGACAATCCACATCTAAGTCATAAATGCAACCTGTAGGCATATACAACCTACAACACTGCACAACCTGTAGATCTCACAATGCAACATGCAAACTCAACAATACATGTATAATGATGTCAAAAAAGGATAATCAAAGATAAACATGTAAGTCTGCAATGACTCAAACACCAAATTAGCTCATATTCGATTTGCCATCAACTCACAAAATCACCAAAAGTCAAAGGAACCAAAAGTATCTCAAACTAATATAATCTAAATAAACCTCAGAGTATCATATCCAAACCTGTCCCACTGCGTAGTGCTCAGAAATACCTTTCCAACACCTATAATAAGTCTGAAATCTGACTATGTATGCACCTATTATGTTCGGTCAAAGCTCAAAACAAACATTTGACTTTCAACTGGAAAAAACTAGTCAAAATGGCAAAATTAGGAAAAATCTCTATCACCACTGCGTAGTATGCGGAAAGAGATTTTTGTTGACTATAATAAGTTGAAAATCTGACATTGTGGGAAAAAGTTATGCCTCCTGGAGAAAATCTGCCCTCCTAGACTTATCAAACAGGCCCTGGTAGCCCTCCGGTGGCTGCTGGGTGGCCCGCTGGCAACACTTGGATGGCACCCTGGTGGTGCCTAAGTGACAATACGGTGGTAGATTTCAAATGATATTTGAAACAGTTTAAATTTTTTATTTTACATGGTTTGAAAAATTTAAATATTAAAAAAAAAAATTAATGGGCCCCATAGGGGATGGGCTTATGGCCCTAGCTCCCCATGGGACCAGGGGCTTGCACCGAGGGACTAAGCACAGCGGAACCCACCGCCTAGAGGGTCAGTCGCTGTCATCGGCCGACGACTTGCAGAGTTGTGCGGCCTGCAACTGTCGCAGGGGGTGGGGGGTACGAACCCCCCCAACATTTATTTATTATTTTTTAATTTTTTTTAACAAGATTTAAAATAAAAAAACATAGGGAATTAAAAAAATTTGCACCTGCAGAAGACACCTCTCGGTTGTACGGTCATACGGCTAGGGCTGCAGGGGAAAAAATTTTGCACTTTTCTCCCATGGCCAAAATAGGTCAAATTTTATGTCAATCTTCATGTCTTGAGCCTCCTGGACATATCCTCCTCAAAACCCTCTTCATGAAAACCCAAATCAAGCCCTTTTCTCCATGATTTTTCAACACCCAGATCTGCAAAAAATCACCACAAATCTACAACCCCAAAACCCTACATCTGCAAACAAAAAACCTGCACAAATCCTTCATATATTGCAATGTCTTCATTCTTTCCTGCAAAGCCATGGATTCCACTATACATAAAAATTCCACTCATAGCTAGGGTTATCAAACGGGGATTTCCTCCCAAATCATGGCAACCAAGCTCTGATACCAAATGTTGGAAATATGCAGCCATAGAGACAAATTCCTCATAACCCAATAAGAGATTTAGTATGCAGCAAATCAAAATTCCACATGCAAAAGAAATAGACAATCATACCATCAATGGTGACACAAGATATACCCTAGGAAAACCCTCATAGAGCGAAAAACCTAGCCTCCAAAAGCATGCATCTCTCATGTATTATTCAACAATAAACAACAAATACATATGCAAAGATAACCTCTGAAACATCAAGCTCTCTCTCTACCTACAATCCATGTGAACAAGCATGTAACCATACATCTCATGCCATGCTTCAAACCCTCACATAGCCAACCTGTAAGAGAAGCTACAAACCTAGCGAAACAACTATCTCTCCAACTCTTATCTACAACTACCCTTGTGTTTGCTTTTATAGACATAAGCTCACACAAATACAACATGTGGTATAATAATACCATTTTCCCCAAAACCATGTGTCTACAAAACCATTGACCCCACATTTGATTATTGGTACTAAGTTTTCCCAATTAATCAAATAATTACAAATAAAGTAATTAACCCAATGTTACATACAACAATTACAAGTGGCATCCAAATAAATATCCAATGTGGCTAAACACATCACATGATGCACCATAATTAAATATTTATTTTACATAATAAAATAATATCAATGTTATGCAAGGTGTACAACACACCTACTCCAACATTTATGAGATAAAATTATTGCATTATATCAAACTAAGTGTCTTGTAAATAATCTATTTTTCAAAATAATTTGTTCGCCTATTTTCTTTCACTGTTTTTTGTTTTCCGCTGGTTTGAACTATGATATTCTAATTTTTGGCAGGGCATTGAATGAATGAGTAGTATTTATTGCATCCAGTGGAGGGTTGTTATTGTTGTTATTTAGTTTTTTTTCTCTATAATAGTAGATCTATCTCTTCTATCCAACTTGTCCCATCTCTCTCTCTCTCTGTTAAATTAGTCTCTAATTATCTCTATTCACCCCTTTCTATCTCTCACTTTTATCTCTTCCTGCCTCTCTCCCTTAATATTTCTCTCTTCGTCTCTTTGTATCAACCAATCTCTCTCTTTGTATCAACAAATCTCTCTCTCTCTCTCTCTCTCTCTCTCTCTCTCTCTCTCTCTCTCTCTCTCTCTCAAATGATGCAAAGTAACTTCTGCACCCCCAATTCTAGAGAACAAAGAAAGTATATTGATCCCCTTTAGATAAATAGGCCTCAAAACAAAAATATGGTATCCTATAATGAACATCCAATGCTCAAAGGAGGATGACATAACATCCACCAATGGCCATCTCAATGCACTCAAAAAGATTTTGGAAACAACGGATCCTTTAGACTACACAAGATTCAATAGCCAGACATGTTTGCGCATGCCTTGTTCAATCAGAAATATGGTACGAAGAGGGGAGACTCACCCTTGTTGTTGCAAATGAGAGCATTACATCAGCTATGTGCAATGGGTATGCCAAGATATCATGTAGATAAAAGTAATTAGTGGTTCCTTTATAATTGCACATTGAACATTGAGATTTCTTGAGAAGAGAGCATACTCAAGCATGTCAAGCCCATCTAGCTAAAATGGCAGACCTAGGAACAAACTTGACAAGACTTGCCATTCATCAAGACTAATGGCAAGTCTTGTCAAGTTTGTCAATGGATCTATAGATGTATGGTGTAAATTCCATGGATGGTTTTTGTTTGAAAAAACTTTACATCAAATAGCCAATTTATGACTATTTCATCTCCTTGCTATTTTCATATAATTATTTCCATTTGTCTATGTAATGAATTGTTACAAAAACTTTAAGATAAATAGATTTTGAATATCCCCAAACATTTGCTGGGTAGAGTTGAAATAAATGACTCAAGAGGGGCATTGTAAGAAAAAATTGTAAGAATATGTTACACTTTTATTAATATGATGGAGAGAGAAAGAAAGAGAGATGGTAAGAGAGAGATAGAGAAAGATCAAAAGGGTAAATTGATTTAGGTGGAAGATGTGCATAATCTAACAGGAGAAAGAAGTGATGAAATGATTAATTCAATTGGAGGTTTTGATCTGATAATAGGAAGAAGCTCCTGTAATAATCTGACATGCAACAACAAGTGCACTGTAAGGGGAATCATTCCTCTATTTTTTATGAATTTCCACGGATTATTAATTACATAAGGTGTACAATGCATTCAAACATAACTTGACAAAATAATATTATATTATTAAAGGTGTAACACATTCTTACATTTTTTTCTTACAATGCCCCTCTTGAGTCACTTATTTCAAATCTACCCAACAAATGTTTGGGGATACTCAAATTCTACTTACCTTAAAGTTTTTGTAATAATTCATTACATAGACAAATATAAATAATTATCTTTCTCACTCTCTCTTGATCTCTCTATTTCTCTTCATCTCTCTCTTGAATGTCTTCAAATACTGAATATTGGAGGTCATAATGATAAACAAAAGTAACAAAGAATTACTAATCTTGGAGGCCATGCAAATGAGGTAAACATTTATGACCTAAAAATTGGGTTCAAGTAGCAGAATTCTTCAAAAATGAATGATTAGATTATAGATTTTATGTATAAAATAAATATATGATTAAATAACAATTAATAAACAAGCAAATAAATGTATTGGTAACTATTGATCAGTGGGCTTTTATAATTGAGCATTAAAATTTTTTACACACAACTTCATTGGCAAGAGGAGGTTAGCCCCTCCTCTTGCTTCTCCCCTTCCCCCCCTCCATGGGTTAATTTAAATAGTATTGTATAAAAATTAAATATTTTATTTATATGTTATATTTTTTATATATTTAATAATGTATATATAATATATAATAAATAGAAGTATAAAACAAATTTATAATTAAATAAGAAATATAAATAAACATTAAATATATAATATGTTAATATAAATATATGGTTTTATAATATAATATTTTATTAAGAATATAAATAATAATTTACATTATGTAAAATATTGTATATAATAAATATAATTATATGATATATGTTATATATAAATTAAATATAACTAACTAACAAATATATATAATATTAAATATTTAATATTTAATTTAAATACTTAATTTTATAATATAATATTATACTAAAAATATTATAATCATATTTCAATATAGATAACCTTTAAAACCATATAGTTATCGACAAGAGATTAAAGATATTCTATAAATATGAAAGTTTAATCATTAAATATATATCAATATAGTAAATGCACTTGTAACATACATATGCACTACATTATTAATACTACAATTTAATTTACAATTGAAAAGCTCACATTTACTATTGGTCCTATACTAGCTAATTCCTTTTTGTATTTGGCAAGATTAAATGGCTCCAACAACATCCACAGTTTTGATCTGTTCCTAGGTTGATGGAATGCCCCGAATGCATTCTCATATTAACCGTGAAGTTTTTGCGAGAATAAAGATAATATCAGTAAAAACCTGCCCACATAAATATAATATTCACATTAGTCATAATCTGTGGCCAACAATTGTGAATGCAATCAAATGCTTCATTTGTATGCTAGCGATTGGAATGGAACACTACTTGTAAGCGTACTGGAGAAATAGCGAGAATTACTTTGGAAAACCCTTTTGCTCTCAAAATGTGATGAAACAGGAAATAACGACGAATGAGAAAATATCGAATGAAAAAAGAACCAGCGAAATCAAACAGGTGACCAAGAAAAAAGATCAGTAAAACAATGAGAACAATTGACTTTCCAGCGACGAAAATCTAAAAACGGCGGATGAAAAACAAAACCGTAGAAAACAAAAGCTCGAAATCAGAAAATCTGACGATGAATGGTTGAGATCATTTCAATCATCTTGCAAGGCATATAAGAAACCTCTGGGTCATTGATCTTCCACCCTAGGCCTCTCTTTGCCAAAGGGAATGCCTTTGACATAATTAAATTTTACAAAATGTTTGTATTATATATCTTTAAATTGTATTCCATTAAATAAATCTTCTGTAATGCCTTCAGTTTATTTGAATTGGACCACCATTAACATTTATTATAAATGTAGTTGATCTTGATCTTTGGTAGACAAGTCTATATACATTGCTTCTTTGTAATTATTTTCATTCATATGCATTAGAGTAGGATGTTATTCAACAAAAATCATAAATTTGTAGCTCATTTTATTATAAAGCTATATAGCATGAAAAATGATAAGTTATTTTATCCTAAGTAATGTAAATAAAGTAAAGAAAATATAATGTGGATGAGGAAGGCAAATCTCTTTCTCTATTGGTTTGTGATTGGCAAGTACCCCTTGTACATCATAAAGGTTTCAATGAGTTAGTTGAGAATGGATATTTTCTAAGTCATATATTATGAAGAAGAGAAAGAAAAAATTAAACTGAAAGGTTATTTATTGGATTGACATTTGCATACCTCATTTTTTTACAATGAGAGTAATTGTACAAGCAAGCCTCCTCTTTTTTTATAATTATGAATGGATTGTCTTGTATTCTAGAGTAGCAATTGAAGGAGAATGACGGTTTGATATCAAGGTCATTTATTGATTTGACTCTCTATATAGTTGTAAATGTTAGGCCTTATCTTTCTATTTTACCAATATTGATTATCGCCTTATGTAGTGTTAGGCCTTAGGATTTATGTAGTAATTGCCCATGCTATGGATAATGGTATTCATCTAGATGGTTACCTAGTTATATAGGTAGTATAGGTATAGTTTTAGGGTCATTTGGTTCCATGGTGGCCCATTGTAGCTATCAATCCTTACTATGATGTACAATGATACATCTAGTGGTTTAAAGCCAAGATTGTAAACAATGTCTATGAGCTCTCCAAGAAATCCATTTACAAGTCCTACTTGAGTCCATAAGTTTGTTGTTAGCATGATTTGTTGGCCTTTGTATAATAAGAGTTTGTGTGAAAGTTGGTCATCTTTAGCATCAATGTTTGATTTTCTTTGTGTTCTTATTGCAATACTTAGTTTAATTTCTTTATGGTCATTAACAATTCCCAATCGTGTTCTATTAGTTTTGCATTACGTATGTTTTGTAATGTTTCACAAAAGTGGGTTTGAGTTGAAGTGTCACCTTATTGACGAAACATTGTTTGTAATGTAATAATTGTAGTAAATTGTTGTCATAGCATTTTGGCATTTGAGTGTAATGCATAGATAGGTTTGTCCATGACAAGTAGTGGTTGGGCTAGGTCACCTATTAGAATTATAGATATTCCACTAAAGCAAAGTTTCTAATGGGGAAATGCCTCACATAGTCTACTGTCTATCTTTAGTAGTAGCTTTAGACCTATGAAGTTCATATCATCAATGAAGATGTATTTTATGTGTTTCATGTCTTCTTGAAATGTTGTTAGTGATTGTCCCTATAATGGTTGCATTTGTTTTATTAGAATCTCGAGGGTTGAATGTATAGTTGAGGCATGTATGTTAAATGAAGTAATTCTTGTAGGAGCGAGAACAACGAGCGGGTTTTGTTTCTATGGTAGTGTACTTTGAAGTGCAGTTCTTATGCAAGTGTTGAGGCAAAATTTTCTAGTTCCTCCAATTCCTTGAACGATCATATTCAAGGGTTTCTTTAAGGAATGATCTTTGTAGTGGTCTCTAATTATTGTAAGTACTAGTTTTTATTTTGGAGAGAGGGTATAGTTTGGTACATTCAACTTAAAGGGGAGTGTTCATCTTATTAGAACAGTTTGTTCATGTTTATGAATTGAAGTGTAGTGTCATGTAAATGTCGAGGTCCACTATGTTCATCCCATTTGTTTTTGTTGTTGAAACCATGTCTCCCAAGAACATGTAGTTCATTTAGATTCACATTGTTAGTAAGTCCCATTTGCAACAATAATTCTCATTGATTCATTTCTGTTGTATTTGGCATGTTATCGCGTTATCAATATCAACCTCCTCTTCATGGTTAGCTTCCATTTCAGTTGTGCAGTCACTATGCCATACATGGTTTTTGTCTATATTCATGATGTTCCAATTCATGATTATTTCATCTTTGGTGAGACCTATGTCTATGTGTATGTCATGGAAATGCTTGCATAGCAATAACTCACTCCAATGAAATGTTTTGAGTCTTATTTTGAAACAATATAGAAACTTGGAGATACATTTGAATAATTTATTTTTCTTTCCTCTCTTTACATTTATATCCTTTGCAACATGCAACATATGAGAAGGATTGTGTAGACTCAAGTAGTGTAATTATTTCTAGTTTTGAGGGTGCTACATATAGGAATGTAGGTAGCTAGATTTTAAATTATTTTTATTTGTAGTTCTTGTTAGTCAATGAAATACTTTTCGACCAATAGTCAATGATATAAAAGATTGGTTGCAAATAACTAGAGGCAATTTTTGGAGCATATGGCATGCTTCTTGTGCTCATATATCATGGTTTGCAACAATCTCTATCATTAATTTTTGATACGCTATCAAAGCTTGGTCTTTAGGTCTTTGATTTGTACATATTCTCTTTGCTTTTAGTGCATACCTAGAAATATATTTGAGAACAAGTGTTCATGAAATGACAAGTTGGCAGTCTATATTACCTCTCATATTCAAATCATCTCTATGTTGTGTATGTTTAACCTATCATCATTTCTTGCAGGTTCGTAATTTTGTTTACCATCATCACATTATAAGGTAGAATTAATTTGTTCTTTCTATGGAGATTTTTATCATCATTCTACATTTTTGCCCTTCTTACATAGACATGTTCTTTGACTGCATTATGTGTGCCTCTACATATGATTAAAATTATCTCTTCATAGTCATCAAAGGGATTTGTAGTGAAGATCTTAGTTGTGTTGAGTAAGCATGGATCATCAAGTGGAGATCAATGTCTTGTGTTGTTTCTTTCAGATGTAGTATGGGGGTTCCAAGTAGTGACATATTTATCAAATAATGTTTTTGCTCTTTCCACTTCTATACTATTGTCCTAGTCAATTTTGTCCATGTTTGGTGCTTTCTCAAAGCCAAAGGAATTCATGTACATGTGCAGACGCTTGAAGTTGCCATTCATACCTATACCAATAATCTTTCCTACAAAGGAGTTTCTCAATGGCCTTCTCATGGAAGATTTGAACCATTGATGTAGATATAGGGATATGATATATGGAAGTTATTAATTATGTTATATGTGCAGTTTATTTTGGTTTGAGTTGTAAATGTTATGTCATTTGAGAATAGTTGTTGTAAATATGGCCATTTTGTATTTGCAGCACTTAATGTGAAGAATAAAGTGGGTGATCCTATTTGGTTGATTATATTTGATAGCTCACCATGACATTTGTTCCAATATGATCTCGTCCCTTGCAAGGAAGATCCAGAATGCATTAGTTGCTCAACCAACCATGTATCAAGTAGATTTTAAGTGGGAATGAAGGTTTTCAATAGTGGTTGGTATGTTATCTTCTACATTTTTAATGAACATTATAGAAAGACCTTGGCTACGATGGCACATCATAATATTTAAGATAAAATATCAAAATCTTGGATGGATTCCAAATCTTTGGTCATGAAATCGCATTAAGTGCAAGGCATATTCTTGCATTTGGACTTCCCTAATTTGAGGTTGAATTTATAGTGCATTGCCATTTGGAAAAAGTATGGGAAATTCCATATTAAAGTGGTCCTTAGTATTGTATTCATTTATGGGAGATGAGCTGAGTTGGGGCCAATCAACAATGTTATCAAGGTCATCTTCAACTTGTAACATTTCTTTAATGATTTATAGCTCATGATGTTTATTTTGTAGTCTAACCATAAATAATGATGATTATGTTGATTCATGTTTAGTTTGTTCTCAGCTAGCACTAGATTCACCGCTTGTCACCACTATTTCTTCTTTAGTTTCAATGGTGTGAAGAATGTTTAAAATGTATGTACTTATTTTAGGGAAATGTGCTAGATAGTCAGAATTTATTTTGACATCACTATAATATGGAGTTGTACTAGGTAGTTGGTATTTATTTTGAAATCACTATAATATGGGTCATATTTGACCTTGTATTTGTAATGTGTCTCTAACACGTCTTCTACTTACACAGTAATTGTAATACTTTCCTTGTGTATGAAATTTGTGAATTATTAAGACATCTAAGTTTGTAATTCTATGTGGAAGAACTTTTGCTATTATTTTGATGTCTTATGGGAAGCTAATTGTGTGACCATTGTATTTGTATTTCCCTCCATGAGCATGGGTTACTTGTAATATTGGATTTACTCACACTATGAGCATCTCTTCTACTTGAGTGAAAATTTTCAACGCGATAGGTTGTTCGTCTAGGTCCATATTATTAAATGAGGAAAATCGATGTATGCCTTTCTCACTAAAACATCTTCTACAAATAGGATTATTATTTGATGAATGGACAAACATGCTAAGGTATCATTCCTTACATCTGTGCATGTTTGTAAGTTTAATAGTGCATCTATTCTATGTCAAAAAAAATTGGATGTTGTCACTAAGTGTTGATGTTTGATGATGCATTTTGAGATTCACGATGTTGCATTTTTTATTTCTATGAGTTGTATTGTAGATTTGATTTTTTTTGGCATGTTGATGGATCTACTATTTTTTTTAGTTGTTGGTCTATGCATTGCATATGGCAATGGACACTTATTTCCTCTTTATGGCAAGCATAATAAGCTCAGCTTATTTTATGACTTTGTAGATTTTGGAGTTCTATTTGAGGGGGTTGGGTTTGAAATTTTCTAGGATAAAGTTGCTCATCTATAAAGCAAAATAGTAGACTAGATTATTAATACTGCTAACCAAAAGAGATGCACAACTGTAGAAGAAATATATATATATATTTTGTAAATTGACATATAACATGAGAAAACGGAATGCAATTACAATTGCTTGAAATTAACCTAATTGTATTTCACATGGATATAATCTAATATGAAACATGTAATACTCAAAAGAGTTAGTTTTACATTTCGTGATATAGATATATAAAAATTGTATCTACAAAATTATACTTACAAATTTACATATACATATTTTTCCATGGAAAATAGTGGATGTAGATGGAGTTGTTCTTATCATTGCATAACTCATTGATTTCACTAAGCAAGAGAATGCTCTCCATAGTGAAATCTATCTTCTCAACCTTGGTGATTGTTGCTTTCAATCGTGCTTCATTATTATATGTATCATTTGTGCATGATAGGGTGAAGAGGAATTACCTAAAAAACACACACCCTACAAGTCAATCACTAAGCATAAAGTGATACCCATCAGGTCGATTGTTGCCTCTTCAAAAGCAAGGTCCACCCATATTACATATGTATGATCCTCCGGTTTGACATGAAGTATGTACTTATAATTGTAATCTAAAAATGTGGCCTCACACTTTTAATAATACCATGTTCCATCTTTATTTTGTATAGTTTTTTTCTTACATTGTTTTCCATCTAACTCAAAAGGACAAGTTGGATAAAAAAATGAATTAGATTTGATAAGTTGTATTGTTGCCTTTACAATGCATTGGAGGGGTTGTGTTGTGTGTGAAAACTCTTCCCAAATATTGCTAATTATCTTTCTTGTAAGAAGCAAAGGCGCATCCACAAACTTTGTGGATGATGAGAGAACATCAGTCCCATTTTGTTCAAACCAAGTTTTTAGTTATGTTTCTTCTATATCATGGTTTATAGATATTTGGGCAATGACTAGTTCATACTTATCACCTTTCCATTATACTTTGTAACACATCCTTTTCTAATTGCAAATGGTATATTTGTTGAATTTGTGTGCCTTCCTTCTAAGTTGTGGGTTCTCATAAAGTCACATTCATAGTCAAGGCATGCATATATAATAGCTTAATGCTCCTTCTAAGAAACTATATCTCATCCCTTCTTATTGTAGAGGTTGGATCTATACATATGGCAATTCTAATAATATCAAGGGAATTATTACTCTTAATCATAGTTTGATTGATAAGTGTGAAAGAGAATTGATGTTTTGAAATGGAGAGGTCATCTTCACAAAGACAAACCTTTGATTCATCTAGTAAAGAAATTTCTATTTCACTATTTAGCTTGTTGTAAAGCCTATTAGTAGCCTTAATGGTCCCACTAGACAATGCATATACAACCCCAACCTGAACATTTCTATAATGAAGATCTACAACTTCATTGAAACACATGACATGTACTTCAGTGTGTTAACTATCTATAATATCAAAACTAAAGACTTATCCACATCTTTTTTTGTGTTGAATTGGTGGATTTTATTCTTCATAACTACACACCCTTTTACCATCCACTTCATCTAAATGGATTCAACCTTTTAACATGAGTGAGAATAAAAGATCTTTCTTGTGTAGAGATGTATTTATTACAAACAACATTATTTGAGGAGTTAGTTTTGTGGATGTGTCATTCTCATTTGGGTTTACAAATGGACCACATGAAATCATAGCATCTTGTTGTAGATTGGTTTCTTGTTCTTTGAAGAGGAAGATGGGCTCACCAATGATGTCATGATCTGTGCATGCAAGTTCTAGTTGTGAGATTACAATCCACCTATGTAATTAAAGTGGGTAAGTAGGATTATTAGTAATGTGTATTAAAAGTTGGAAAGAGAATATTAGCTTTTACAAAAAAATATTGAAGTTGTTTACTCACCTTGAGTTACAAATAATAGGGAAAATGTATCATGTAAGTTGTATTATAGATCCCTTTTAAATCATTCTAGAAGTTATACAATGATTGTACTTTTTTTTATAACTTGTCACTCTTTGTTTATGGAGTCCATTAGAATGATCTATTCTAGTTGTTGATTATGATTATGTTTGATCACCTGATTGAGCTCCTTACTTGTTATGGCTTAGTATGACTACAAATGAAAAAGGAGGGTAATAAAGGACTTTGTAATTACCATTAGAGATGCACAATAGAAAGCAACTTGATCTCATGGATCAAGAAGGATGATCTTCAAATTCTTGGTCCATTCTAGAAGGAGATAGAAAAGTTATCCTAAAGAACAAAGTCTTAAAATTATGTGGATTGTTGTGATGTGTGGACAATGGAAGTCCTTGATAATTTGAATCTAATTGATTGAATAATGCCTATAATTAGAATTAGAGTTACTTGTAGGAGCTAAATGACAATGGATGGGGAATAGATTTTGTTTTCTTGTGTGTATTGGACAACTTTGAGTTAATTTATAAATGAAAATCTTATACATGACTCCTAATTATTTAATGGATATTAGCAGGGCCAATCTTTATCTTTAATGTTGATATTGATGGTATAGCAATATTATGTTGTGACATGCCAAGTGAAAAATGTTATTGTTAGAAACTAACTAAATCTTGACTTGCATGTACTTTTAATATACCTCTATTAACTATACCTTAAAATTGGTCTTCCCACTAAGCATTTGATGTTGTTTCTATTTAATCATGAGGTCAAGGTTGTAGCATTTGAAATGACTTCTGACATTGAATCCTGATGCAGTAGCACCCAAGCGCACGTGCAATCGGCATCACCCAAAAGGATTTTTAGTGTGTTCCTTATAGTTTTGGTTTGCTTGGCCTTGTATTGGCATCTCTCAGCATTGGGGACACTTTGCACAATCAGATTTGCAAGAATTCAGTTTTCACCATATGACACACATTGACGATTTTCATGGAAATAATTGTTCTGTGAGATTGGTGAGGTTTGGAATCAAATCCTTTGCTAGGTACATTTTTGGGGGTATTTAGACAGCATTGGCAAAGATTTTACAATCCTATGTCGCACCATTTTGGAGATTTTAAAACTTTCTATTCGAGGATGGCAATTTACGGAAAGTTTAAAATTTTGAAATCCTTTGAGGCTGGAGTGAAATCATTTTGCAGGAGACCTTGTAATACCATTTTGAGCCTACTCGCCAAATTTCATGAAATTCAGAGAACTTTGGATTTTTCGCTTGCCGGCACCTGATCTGACACATCTCGTTGAAGTCACATAATTGAAATTCTTACTTTCCATCTTCAAAATTTGTTTGTTTAAATTAAAAGGGGATATGATCGAGCTCTTGCTACTACATAATTGTTGTCATCATGGAAGAAAATTTAATAGCAAGGTATTGGAGGCACCTAAAGGAGAATGAACACCTCTTAAAGAGTGAATTTTCTATTATTTAAAAAGGTATAAATATTCAGCACCATGATTGAGGAAGGAACGTCTTTACTAAGGCTACCTTATGTTCTAAACAACAACAACAAAACCCATGTGGAAATAAAGATTTGAAATGCCTCATTAAGGCATATAAAATCATTTTTTTTGTTATATCTTTATGGGAGTGTTGAAAGAGGGTTTAAACACATCTTTTAAGAGGCTTTTGATTAGTAAAAAAAATTATTTTATACTGTAGAATTTGAAACGCCTCCCTGAGGCATATAAAACAATTTATATTCTTTTATTTATGAGGGGGGTAGCATGAAAAAGGAGTTGGAGCGCCAAGGTTGGGGAAGAAAGTGCCATTATAAGGAAGAATAATGTAGTGCTCAAAAAAGAATGGAATGCCAGAGGATGAAGAGGCCAATATGAGATCTGAAACGCCTCTTTAGAGGCTGCAATAGAATGTTTAAAATGGGAAAACAAAGAGGGAAATGGGAGCATACAACAAAGAATGATGTTGCGGGTTTGAGGAACAAATATAGATGAAAACAAAGCTTGAGTTTGTTGCCAATATAAAATAAAATTAGAAGGAAGACCATTTGAGGAGATAGAGTAAAAGACACAGAGGAGCTCAATCATAGAAAGAGAATAGATCGCTGCCAAAGGGCGTATGAGATCAATTTGATAGATTTTGTCTACCAGAGGAGAAGTATATAGTGTGAGAGAAGTTGTAAATTGTCCTGTGTATGTGAGAAGCCATGAATGGCTAATTGTTTGTAAGTAAATAACAGAGTTATGTTTTTTTTTAATTGAATAAAGAAAACTAATTTGTGTTGCAATCTTGAGTATTGAAATTGAAGGCAAAGTGTAATGAGACAAACTTTAAAATAACATTTCACATCAGGTCTAAAAATGAATTTAAATATCTTCACCAATTTTGCATCAAATTTTGCGAAACTAGCTAGCTAGTCTTACTCAGGATTAACACCCAAAATATGAAACTTCACCAAAATATTTTTTTATTGATTTCTGATGTAAATAACATGTTATCAGATCTATAATACTGATTTGTAGCAGCAACAAATAATACAACTTCGAACAACAAGATTTGGGCAAAACCCACAAAAACTGCCAACACCGTCAATCACCGAAATACACTAAAAACACCCCAAACTAATATTGTTTAATTTTCAGATGGAGAGTACATGAAATATGATCTGATACCATTAAATTAATAGTAGAAAACACCTACAGTACTCAGTAGAAAACTACACAATCAAATCTTCACAACAAGCTGAAATACACATTGGGTATTCTGACCCACAAAGCCAAAATCAACACAACACTACCCACAACTTCCAATACTAATCTGTGACATTAGAAAATAGAAATCTACAGCTACTACATAGAAAACCAAAGGAAATAACAACAACAACTCTCCCTAGCACTTCTAGAACTACCACGGCAACACAAGAAGACCTGCACACACAAACAATGGTAACTACCAGAAACTACTTAATCTTTAAAGCTCTGTGCAACCTCTGGATGAAGCTACTCCTTGTGATCAAAGGGGTTGTGTCCTCTGGCCACCTAAAACTCATGGGTTTTCATCCACAAATCTCTTTACTCCAATGGGTTTTCATCCATTGAAGCCACAATCTGCAAATCTACAAGTTTGAGAGAAAATATCAAATCAACAATAGCCCCAAATCACCAAAATTACATATTTTGTATCAATATTTCATGGGAGAGAGGGAAATCTAAGATTCCCACATTTTTCTTTGATTCCTTGTTATTTTGGGGTGTCATAAGTTGTCATACATTGTCATAAAGTCTCCCGCAACTTGTGATTTACCAAGATTTTTGAAATCTTCATGCAAATGGACACCTCGCCAAACCCAATGCCCCTTTTTGAGTCTCAAAATATTTAATTTAATATTTAATTGTCCTCTTGAAATAGATATTAGTTGGACAATATTAAATATTAAATATTTATTCTTCCTATGCTTGCCCAATTAACCCATGGAAGAATAAGATGGGTTAATATTGACCATTAATTAATTATTTTAGAAAGGGGACATGACAAGTCCTCCCTCCTAGAAATTGCTTGTCCTCAAGCAATGCAAGTTTGGATGGTCAAGAATTTGTGGTCCTTCCCATATTGCATCTTCCATTGACAAATTCTTCCATTTGATCAAATATTTTGAAATGCTCCTGTTCCTCAATCTTTTATCCCTCGTTTCCAAAATCTTTTTAGGTATCAAAATAAACTTCCCTTCATCATCCAAAGGTGGTAAGTTAGATGAAGCCACAATTTTCTGTCTAAGGGCCTTCTTCAAACAAGAAACGTGAAATACATTATGTATCCTGCTGTTTGGAGGAAGCTCCAACTCATAAGCTACCTCACCAATTTTCCTGATGATCCTATAAGGCCCAAAGAACTTAGGCTTAAGCTTCTCAACCCCACTCTTCTTCAAAGAGCTTTGTTTATATGGCTGCAATCTAAGAAATACCAAGTCTCCAACCTCAAAAAATCTTTTGTTCTCTTCCTATCTACATATATCTTTTGTTGGTTCTGTGCTTGCCTCAAGTTATCTTTTAGTGACCTTATGATTTCTTGACTATGATTGATAAGATCGCTAGTTGCAGGTACTCTACTATCTGTAAATATCAAATCAGCAAAAGAAAGTGCATCATAACCATAAAAAGCTCGAAATGGAGGCATACCAATTGACATATGATGTGATGTATTGTAACAATACTCTCCCAAGTGCAACCATTTGACCCAAGTAGTTTGCTAATCTGAAACATAATTCCTCAAATACCCCTCTATCAACTTGTTAAAAATTTATGTTTGTCCTTCTATTTGTGGATGGTAACTTGTGCTTGGTGTGAGCTCTATTCCTGTCAAGTGAAATAGTTCCTTCCAAAAAGAACTAAGGAACCTACTATCTCTGTCACTAACAATGTTCTTTGGCAAACCATGCAGCTTAAATAGCTCTTTGAAAAACAACTCTACTACTTGAGGAGCCTTAAACTTTGAAGTGATGGGAAAGAAATGAGCATACTATGTTAATCTATCCACCACCACATATATACAATCCTTACCTTGTACCTTGGGAAGTCCTATGATAAAGTCCATGGAAATGCTCTCCCATTTCTGTTCAGGAATTGGAAGCGGTTGTAGAAGACTTGCAGGAAAAAATTGTTCACCTTTGTTCCTTTGGCAAGTCATACACTCTTTGATATGCTTGCGGACATCCTCTTTTAGACCTTTCCAAGAAAATCTCTCACGGATTTGCCTGTATGTTTTGAAGTAACCTTGATGACCAGCCAAGGGAGTGTCATGGAAAGCTCTTAAAATCTTTTCCTTAATTTTTGATTCAGGAACAAGGAAAATTTGGTTCTTGTAATAAATCAACTCATCATTGACTGTATACTTATCATCTTCTACTAAATCATCCAATACATTAGATGCAAAAGTATTTTTGACATATTCAGTAATGATAGAATCTTTCCACTCTGCAGAAATAGAAGATAATGAACACAAAGTTGGCTTCCTAGAAAGTGCATCTGCTACCACATTTCTTTTACCCTTCATATATTCTATTTCAAAATCATATGTGACAAGGTGTTGTTGTACCTCATCATTTAATCTATTTTCAGATGTCAAAAATCCAGGGGCTATGTCCTCGGCTGTCTGCAACTAGGGATTCTACAGTTACCAGTTTCTAGCTAATCCTAACAGCTTCTACAAATTTGAAGATATTTAACCTATCTACTTGCTGAATGAATTTAAGGAATGCTGAAAAACAGAATAAAACAGGAAATTTACTCAAAGCAATCTTAAAACAGTAACATGCATCTACCTATCAAAATCAGTAAATACTTTCATAATAAAAAGCTGAAGCAATAAAATAGTGGTACTAGCCTCCTGCCTTAGTGGTGAGAGTGGGCCCTTGCTCCACACCCTTGGGGCTGAAGGCTACAGTAGGGAATCAGCACAGAAGAAGATCACAACTAGATTTAATCCAATTCATTCACTCTACATTCATGAAAAATATTGCTAACACAGAACTGAGATTACCAAGAATCATAATAATTCCATCATTGTATATTTCTTCTGCTGTTCTACTAGTATATATTAAAAGAGTGATGACATATCACTTATCTTATCTATCAGTTCTTCTATGAGATGACATCCATCTCTTTATTACACTAGCTGTTTAACTATGAAAGAAAATCATGCAAATAAAAGTAGACTTGAGTGGAACAGAAGTCCACTCAGAATCTAAGTTTGAGTCTTAATACATTTGGGCATCGAGGCCCTAAAAATAAGGATATTGAATCAGTTCCATCCGTAACTCATGCAAAAATTTTGAAAAGATAAAACTTCAGCAGTTCAACTAAAGATGACCCGTCATCACTCAGGTGATGATTTAAGTGAAATGAGGGGTATTATGATTACTGTTGAGAGTGCCTAGTCGACAGCTTATGTTGGAAATATGCCCTGCTCTCAGGAGGCGCCGAAGATAACTGTTCATGTCTATAGCTCCGGAGATATGTCTGTAGCTCCGGAGATACCTGTAGCTTTCTCTGTTCAGCTCTGGAGATGCTCTAGACTCCCGCATAGCTCCGAAGAGTCTTTCCTCATTCCTTCAAAACTTCAGGTGGCCTGGTCCTATGGTATAGTCTCTAGAGATCATTAAAAACTATCTTTGGAGATGCACAAAATTGTTGTTCCTGGCATCTACACTTGTTGATTCAAAAAGAAAGAAGTTTTTGCATTTTTCCATCAATTCCATGCACATTAGTCACTCAATCAGAAATTATAATCTTAAGTAATCTATCTCAATTAATCATAAAATAGAATGATCTTTCTAGCTTATTTGGGTGCAAACATTAGGAAAGATGGACTCAGAAAGGAGAAAAAGAGAGGCAAAAATATGTATTTCATGAGTGCAACTTGGCACTCATCATCCCCCCATACCTAAGGGTTGGCAGGTCCTCTTGCTTCTCACATTCTACATTTATTCTGGCGAAGCAGCTTGTCAGTCAAGCTATAATCCTGTGCATAGGCGGTCCAAGTTGTGCGGTTGATATTACCATTGCCTCTGTATTCATCAACCTACTTCATCCAGTCCTGCAATTTCTCATCTTCCATCTGTTCTGCTCAGACAGGGAGTGGTTCAATTATTAGAGGGGGCCTGAAACGTCCACCTATCCATTCATGTTTATGGTTGTCCATCATTTTGGATATCAACTTTGCTTTTCTCATGAATAATCTTAAGTTTACAATGGTGACCACCTCTCTCATTTTCTGCTCTGGGGTCAAAATATTCCATCTCTTCTTTGCTACAGCAAGTACTAGATTTGCTGAATTGATCATGAAAAGACCAAAATTGATGGAGCATTCTTGCAAACTTTTCAGGTATAATGGCAAAATTATGTTCTTATTATCAGGATGATAGATAAGGGACCTGAATTGAATCTTGAAAGCATTTGGATTGGGACATTCCTTCCTGATGAAGAGATCTATTTTTAAATCTTTCTTGAGATGATCCTCCATCCTTTCATTCTAGATCTGATGATTCCTCATTAGGGACATAAATGCCTTAAGCTGGCATTCCCCCAAAAAATGATTAAGAATGAAAGTTATATCATTAAAACAGAACCCATGCAGGTATAATTCACATAAGAATTTCTTGTCCTCATCATTACTCCTTGTGTATGTTGCCATGAATCCTTCTGCTATCTCAATCTCCTCAACCAGGTCAGATAGGACCAAAGAGAGTTTCCTTTGCAGTACCCTTTCCTGTAGGAACATAGAATAGCTGGCACTTAGAGGTCTGGAAGATAGAATTTCTGAAGAAAGGGAGGCCATTTCAATAATTTTGCCTTCCAAAGTTGCTATTCTTTTTGTTTTGGCAGTGACTGCCCTTTATAACTGCAACATAGGCTTGGAAGCCTCATATTCTCTACACCTCTTCTCCCAATGGAACAGGGCTTTGGGAATGTCAATGGGTATTGAACCCACATAGGCATCTGTTTGTATTTCCTGCTCATTGGTTGCCCTTGGGCTAGCCAATTCTTGAATATATTCCTCCTGGTCATCTAGTCTATTATTGGCCCAAGTTAACTGTCTATCCTGGCTTTGTACTTTCTCAATCAATGCTGCCATTATTGTGAGGCTATTGTCTCTAGCCCTGGTGAGCTCAGAAACACTCTGTGCTGCCTCTTTCTCTTTTTCTTCCAACAGTTTGGCTGCCTCAATTTCCTTTGCCTCCAACTCTGCATTTTTCTCAATTCTCTGGGCCTCTAATTTTGTCTTTCTCCTGGATGATCTTATCTTTGCTTTGGAGTTCTGTTTGTAGGTTTACAATGATTTGTTTTTGCTCCATTTTGACCTCTACTCTGACCTTCTTGAGGTCAATAATAATCAGATTATTCCCCCAGAGTAATCTCTTTAAATTTTCAATTTCTTCCATCAATTGTTGTTCTTTTGAAATTTCTACATCCTCTTGATCAGAGGGATGAGAGAAGGTTTCTGCTTCTGCTTCTGTTGCTATTTCTGTGGTTGTTGGCTAATCATCAGGGTTTTCCATGGCCATCTACCCTATACTGCCAACTATATCCATTTGCCCTATTTCTTCTTCTTCTTCAGACTACCTGTCTTGAGGGTCCTCTTGGGGTTCCTCTGCTTCTGCTGGTACCGATGAAGGCCCAGCTTTATCCTCACATGCTCTAAAACCCAGGAGTACCTTAGTGAGCAGGGCATTATCTTTTTCAGCTTGTGAGAGCTGTCTATTCCTTTTGCTTCTCCGGAGCAAAGGTGGGGCAGGGGCCTCCGAAGCAGGTCTCTCTTCCCTCTGAAAGTTTGTATGTGTTCTGTCTCCAGAGCACATGATGGTTCAGAATTTGGACTTAACTCTAGATGAATAGATGGTGCTGGGAAAATTTCTCTTTGTTTCCTCTTCCTGACTAGAGGGATCTCATTTGAATCATGAGATGGTTCTTCAACCCACCAGGTTCCCTCTATTCTCTGTCCTGACCTTCCCTCTATTAATTCCTTAGGGCAAGATTCCTCAGTTATTTTTCTCCTAACTGGGAGAGTCATGTAGGGGGTTTGTCTAGGTACAGGTTCTACAATTTCTTTGCCTTTCCTCCTTTTATCAGGAACAGAGGCTGCAGATGAAGTTGCCTCCTATGAGGGTTTCTTTCCTTTTTGAACAGCTATGGAGGAGGCTAAAGGCTCAGTTTCCTCTTTTTGGTGGGTAGGAGAACTCTCACCTCCTGGCTATGCCATCTCTAGTGCTCTGTTCTGGGGATTCTGCTCAAGAAAGTGTTGCCATAATTCCTACCCATTGGCCTGAGATAGGAAGTGGTGTTTAACAACTAGAAAGATGAGACCATGATGTTTCATGGGACCCTTATTTTGTTGATATTTCTCTGCAGTTGCCTTGATGGCAGAATACAGGAAATTGGGAATGCTTATGCTATACTCAGGGTGTCTATTTCCATGTCTTAGAAAAATCAACATTTTTATGATTGGCCCTAAAACTAGAGAGAATTGACCATCATAGGTAAAGTATTTCATTAACCAGGTGGCAACAGATGCCCAAGGGTTTGGGAGTGTGGACCTCAGAGTTCCTTTGACTTCATTTTTATTCGAATGCAATTGAATAGCAGGTTCACCACGAACAATTTTTTTTAATCAAATCAGTGTATAATGTTTTCAAGTGGTAAAACCTCACCTTGTTCAGGAAGTCCAGAAATGTGGCTAATAGTGGCTGAGGAGGAATTGATTTGTACTCCTCTAACAGCTGTTTGATTGTCCCTTAAATTTATGAGGAATTCATCCACAACATCCTCCTTAAACCCTTCAAATTTTTCTAGGAAGTCTAACCATCCTGCAGCCCTTAAAATGTTTGCTGCAACTTCATCCTACAGAAGGCGCGCAACATTCTCTGGCTCAGACTTCTTCTTTACCCCCATTGCTTAATTCCTCACCTTCTGTGCTTAATTCCTCACCCCCTCAATCTACAGTCTAACCTTTCCTCTTATCTCTGTAGGCTCCGGAGGACTATTCAGTTTGCTCTGTAGGCTTCGAAGGACTGTTCAATTTGCTCTGTAGGCTCCAGAGGATTGTTTAAGTTGCTCTATTTTTTAGGGTACTTTGGAGGTTCGAATGAGGAATGTTATGTTTCTCAGCTTAGGCTTATGCATAATAGTTAGAGTAGCAAGGTAGTCATAAATGCAATAGAATGCCAGGACACTTCGGAGGCAAGTTGGCGGTACAACACAGTTGGTGGCATGCGTGAATTTTAGAAAAAGAGTGATGGCAGGAGGACGTGTCATAGTGGCAGCACCTAAAAATAGAAAGACAAGACAGTTGCTAATAATGATTAATTAAAGATAGAATTACTTGGATCAATTTTAATGATGAGGGTGATGTACATGGTAGAGATGCTGTGTCATTGCTGGAGACTGCATGCGTCGTGGCACATGAACAACTTTTGGTGGCTGGAGGTGACGTCCACTACTCCGTTGGTACGCGACCTGCAATCATTTCGTGGAGTGGTTCAAGAATCCATGTTCCTCGAGTGATGCCAGTGCCGGCTTTGTGAATACTCCTACAATTGATATGCATGCTACTTGAATTTATTTTTGTGATAAAGTAGAGGATGAGTCATGATGACCTCATCATCTAATGTCTCTACTTTACCGCCTGGAGAGGTGGGTCCCCTCCCTTATTATTGAGATTGACTTCTTTATTGACAGAGCATCGGAGGTGCTCCTAGTTGGAAAGCGCCGAAGGTACTCCTAGTTGGAGAAGCGCCAGAGGTGCTTCTGATTTGAGAAGCGCTGAACGTACATTTTGTTTGAGAAGTGTCAGAGGTGCATTTGACTAACTCGTGGCACCTGATCATCTCCGGAGCTCAATTGTGTTCAACTGTCTTGAAGAAGGGAATCACCATTTACTGGTTTTCAACTCCCTTGGTCGAGAAAGAGCCATTTTCTGGTTTTCCATCTTTCTCTTATTTTTTTTAGAAGGCCGCCATTTGCTAGTTTTCAACCTTCCCTTTTTTTCTCTTTTTTTTAGAAGGCAGCCATTTGTTGGTTTTCAACCTTCCTTTTTTTTTGGTTTAAATTCAATCCAACACTATGATAGAGGAGGTATCCCCTATATCAAAACACAAATCATGAAGAAACTCCTCTTTAGTAAATGGCCTTTTATAAAGTCTGATTCGGTGACCATTTACTAAGAATGTGTCTGTGCTTCCATCAATAGGTTTCAATAATACAGTTCCATTTTCAAACACTTCCTTTATTTGATAAGGACTCATCCAGTGAGTTTGCAATTTCCCCTTGAACTCTTTAAATTTAGAATCATAAAGAAGAACCTAATCACCTTGTTGAAATGTCCTCCTTTTGATGTGTTGGTCATGCCATTACTTCCTCTGATACTGAACTAGTTCTATTTGTTGAATGGCCTCTGTCTAAATTTCATCAAACTCATTAAGCTGAAGAATTCTGTTCTGTTGAGCTATAGACAATTGTAGACCAATATCCAATGCAGTTTTAAGTGTCTGGAGTTCAAACTCTATAGACAAAATAAACTTTTTCCCATAAACTAATTCATATGGTGAGAACTTTGTTGTGGACTTCCAAGTGGTGTTGTAAGCCCAAACTGCTTAAGGTAATCTGTTAACCCTATCTTTCCTGTTCATTGCTACTGTCCTTGTCAGAATATTTTCAAGTTCCCTATTGGTTACTTCTACATGCCCATTCACTTGAGGATGGTAAGGTGAAGATTTTTTGTGCTTGACTTGATATAAATCTGTGAATACTTTGATTACCTGTGAAGTAAACTGAGGTCCTCTGTCTGAAAGTATTGATCTCGGGGCTTTAAATCTTAAGAAAATCTTATTGTAAAGGAAATCAACAACTTTTTCTTCTCTTGCAAATTGTAATGCTTGAACCTCAGCCCACTTAGTAACATAGTCTGTGCATACTAGAATGTACTCCTTGCCTGATGATGGTGGTGAAATTGGTCCCACAAAGTCTAGACCCCACTGCTCAAATGGTTCCATCATGACCTAAGGATGCAGTAACATCTCCTAGGTAAAGGTTGGTTGTCCCATCCTTTGGCACTGGTCACAGTGCTGTACATACTTCTTTGTATCTTTATGAAGAGAGGGCCAGTAGTAACCAGCTCCAAGGATCTTGTGGACTATCCTGTGGAAAGAGTAATGGCCACCAAATGGTTCATCATGACATGTTCTCAACACATCAAAAATCTCATCAGCCTTTAAACACCCGCGTAGAATGAAATCAGGACCACATTTAAATAGTAAATCATTCAACCATTTGTAAGATAAACTTTATTTAACTAAACGTTTTCTTTGTTTTGAGGTAAAATGGGATGGATACAAGCCTGTAGCTAAAAGATTAGCTATGTCAGCAAACCAAGGTGCAGTAGAGGATATAGCAAAAAGATGTTCATCTGGGAACTTGTCCTCCACTGGTTGGTTTTCTCCTACTGTATGCAATCTTGACAATAAATCAACAACCAAATTAAACTTTCCTAAATTATCAACTATGGTAATATCAAATTCCTGCAATAAAAATAACCACCTGATGATCCTTGCACCCACTACTGGTTTATTCATTAGGTATTTGATGGCTGCATGATCAGTGTGTACAAATATCTTATATCTAGTGATATAATGCCTGAATTTGTTTATAGCATAGATGACTGCCAAGAATTCTTTTTCTGTTGTTGTGTAGTTTCTTTCTGCAGAGGTAAGGTTTTTGCTGATGTAATAAATGGCATGCATACTTTCTCCTTCCTCCTTTTGTCCTAAAACTACCCCAATAGACTCATTTGAAGCATTAGTTTGTATGTGAAATAGAAAAGTCCAATTAGGTCCTCTTAAAATTGGTGTGACAGTAAGCTTCTCTTTTAAGGTTTCAAATGCTGATTGACATTCTTCTGTCCACAGAAATTCTGTGTCTTTGTTAAGCAGGGTAAACAGGGGGGCTACTATTCTGCTGAAATTTTCTATGATTCTCCTATAATATCCTTCATGACCCAGAAAACTTCTAACATTTGTCTGATTTTTAGGTGAAGGCAGCTGTGTAATCACTTCTATCTTGTTTTCATCCACTTTGATTCCCTTTGCTGAAATGTGGTGTCCTAAAACAATTCCTTCCTCTACCATCATAAAGCACTTTTCATGGCTAAGGGACAATTGATTTTTCTGACAACATTTCAGTACTTTCTCAAGGTTTGTGAGAGCTTCTTCAAAATTATCCCCATACACAGTAAAGTCATCCATATAGACCTCCATGCATTCATTATCTAGTTCAGCAAAAATAGCTAAAACAAGTCTCTGAAATGTAGCTGGGGCATTGCATAGCCCAAAGGGAAGAACTTTGTAAGCAAAGGTTCTCCAAGAGCATGTGAAGGTGGTTTTGTCCTGGTCTTCAAGTGCTACTTGAATTTGATTATACCCACTAAATCCATCTAGAAAAAAAAAAATACTTTCTCCTAGCAAGGTTGTCCAGAACTTGGTCAATGAATGGTAAGGGAAAGTAGTCCTTTTTTGTGGCCTTGTTGAGTTCTCTATAATCAATACACACCCTCCATTTCCTATTCTTCTCAGGCACTATGATAAGGGGTGAGACCCATTGACTGTCTGAGATTGGATATATAAACCCTGCTTGAAGTAATTTTCTATTTTAGTTTTGACAATGTCCTTTAAAGCAGGATTCAATCTTCTCTGGGGTTGTCTAACAGGTTTAATATCCTCAGTGTATATATGATGGGTACAGATCTCAGGAGGTATGCTTTTCATATCTTGGTATTCCCAAGCAAAAGATGCTAAATGGGAAATTAGAAGTTGGATGAGTTTTTCTTCCTGATTGGCTGTTAACTAAGTATTGATATTAAGTGTTTTCCCTGGTAGGATCATGACCTGTTTTGTGATTTGATCCATAGATGTAGTTAATCCACACATTGGAGTCATGGTATTGAGAGGACAAGAATGTGGAAGCAACATGTGGAAAGTGGCTAAGTCTATGTAAAAGGTTTCTCCACAAGGAATGATGTTGGAGAGGGTACAATGAGAAGAAGTAAGAAGTTCTCTCTTAGAGTCTTGGGCAAGTTCCATCACATCCTCATTGATTAGGATGTGAGTAATGTCTTCTGTTGTATCATAGTCTATTTCTTCTTCTAATTCTCCCAGATGTTCCTTAATGGTTACCATAGCTACTGAGGCACTGTTGTCATTGTTCTCTGGGTCATCCACCCATACTCTTCCTGTATAATGTATTGATGGTTTAGCTGGAGGATACAAAGATATTTTCTTTAAATCTATCCCATTAGAAATGACCATATCTCCAGTTCGACAAACAATAGATGTTGCTGTTGTAGCCAGCCATGGTCTTACTAAAATCAGTGGATAAGCATTTCTCTGGTTTCTATGTTCTAGTTTCAGGAAGTCCACTAGAAATTCCCATGAATCTATCACAACTGGTACATCAGTGATTACTCCTTTTGGAACAACTACTGACTGGTCGGCAAGTTGAATAATTGTAGTTGTGGATTGGATACCTGATAGAGCTAATTGGTTCATTGTGTGAACTATCATCACATTAATTGCTGCTCCCAGATCAACCAGAACATTAAAAATTTCTACCCCTGAGATGAAAACAGTTATGACAGGATTTTCAGGGTCCATATTTTGGGAGGAGAATTTCTCTCATCAATAGATCTACTACTTTTCCTTCCACCTGTATTGTGGGGGGAAAATTTTTCTTCCTGCCTTGTGTTTTGATACAATACTGTTTAATGACCTGATTTAGTTCTGGTACATCTCTGATTGCCTGAAGGAGAGGAATTTCAATGTTTAGTTGCTTAATTTCTTGTAAAAGTTCTGATTCCAGGTTGGTTTGGTTTTGTTTTTGTAAAATCTTTTTCTGGGGAACATTCTGTTTAAGTCGTTTTGGGTATGGTGCTAGTTTTTCCATCTCCGGAGCTCTTGTCAGAATTGTGTTTAGGAATGTTCTCCGGAGTCGGTCTTTTAGGAGCAACTCTAGAGTTGTCCAAGGATGATTCTTTTAGCACTTTTTCTTTAGTAATCTCCTCCAGGGGTTGAGTGGATGAATTTTTAGGTTCCTCATCATTGGTTACTTCAACTATAGTTGGAGGAGATGGTCTTAGGAATGCTTTCCCAGAACGCAGTTGGAGATTATTTGAATAAATAGCATTAATTCCAGCTAAATTTTCTTGCTCTATCATGTAAACAGCTGGTCCCTATTTATTCCGTGGGTTTGGTATAGGCTGAGCTGGTAAAGGTGGTTGGCTAACTAGTTCATTTTGTGCTTGACCTTGTGTGTTGGAGGGTCTAGTCAGTAAAGCTTGTTGTTGAGGTTGGAAACGTCTAGGTTGTCCCTAGTATTGTTGATTATATCCATGTTGAGAACCCCATTGAGGTTGCATGTTTTGTGATCCAAACTGTGGTGGCCACTGTTGATTTCCCCAAGGCTGATTTTGCCAATTTTGGTTTTGCCAATGTTGATTTTGCCAATCCTGCTGTCCCCAAGGAAGATTATTTTGAGGCCCATGCCAAGTTGGATTCCATTGATTATTTCCCCAATTAGAAGGACCCCTATAAGAAGGCTGGTTTGGATACTGATTATAAGAGAAATTCTCAGCTTGTTTTTGTCCCACATAGTTCAATTCCTCTTCTATTACAGCATTTTTCTTACTCAATCTTTTCAAGGATGGAAGTTGACTACATTGACTGGTAGGATGTTCCTTATCACAGATCTGACAAATCTCTGATTTGTCCAAAGGGCATTCTCTCAACAGATGTTTGTTTCTACACCTAGGACAATAGATGGAGAGTGGTTCAGTTGCTCTATTTTGATTAGTTGTTCTAGTTTTTACCTGAATCCCATCCAATGTGGTATTTAATTGGACCAGAATGTCTATTTTTAGATTTACAATCTCCTCCATCAACTGTCCTATTTCATTCTTCCCTTTAAAAGTTTTGGATGACCTCACTCCATTTTGGGTTCTAGAATAGTTCCTGCAGAGTTCTTCTATGTCAGGTATTTCTATTTTGTTGATGTTCCCTTTTCCCATTAGGTCCAGTGCCTGTTTTGATTCTTTATCCAATCCTTTTACAAACAGGGTTCTATCTAAGGAGTGATCTACTGGGTTACCATACCTTCTCAAGGTGAAGTTAAACCTATCCACATAGTCCTCTAAGGATTCTTCCTCCCCTTGCCTAATTTTAAACAATTCTTCATTTTTATTACTGGATCTGCAGTAATCTTGGTATTTTTCCAAAAATTTTGTTTCCATTTGATCCCAAGAACGGATAGAATTCTGGGGTAAACCCATAAACCATCTCATCGCAGAATCTTTCAGAGTTGAAGGGAACAGTTTGAGTTTCTAGTTATTTGATCCATAATCATAAGTTTGGCAGACTACTTTGAATTCAAACAAGAACTGATCTAGATCCTTAGAAGAAAGTCCTCTAAAATTTGGCAGGTGTGCTGGTGAGATATTCTTCATAGAAGCATTGTCTCCAGCAGCCAAAACAATAGGATATGAGAAGGTTCTTGGAGCCTGATTTTCCTCTTCCCCATGATTATCATTTTCCATGTTTAGTACTGGTTCTTCTCCCTGAGGTTCTAGGAAATTAGGTTCTATTAAAGGATTTGCCTGAAACTTTTGTTGTAATTCCTGGATATAATCGGCAAGTGGAATATTTGGAGGATCTAAGCGATTATTGTTCTGAAGTGCAGCTTCCAAAGTAGGCTCTAGGTTTCTCTCCTCCCCCACTGCTTTCCCCCATGGTTTGTTGTTGGTGTTGGTTATTTTTCCTGAATCGGCAGAGGGTTTGCCAGTTCCTATGCACAGGCTGATTTGGCCAACAGAAACAGGAAGTTGCGCGAGCTGCCTCCCCTTCACTTCTGGTTCTGCCGCACCAAGGGGGGTGTCCCTATTTGATAAAGATGTAACATTTACTCTCCAAATGACAGAAAGATTTAACTTGACAGTAACAGGCAGAATACTCTCATTTTGGGACCAAGATTTGTGTGACAAATCACAAGGTTGGCAATATTCTTGGACATATGTGTCTGGTTGTGGATGAGAGTATGCAGGGGTCCTAATCCTACTCCTATAACTAATAGGTGGAAGTTATAAAAAGGTGGATATAATGATTTGGATGCAAGACAAGGGGTTTTGGGTCATAATTACTAACCCAGGAGCGGATCGGTGCCTATCTCAAGGTAAGGAGTCAACTAGACGTATGCAACAGATGATTTACAACTAGCATTCAAGTTTCAAGGGGTTGGATTGATGCTTGCCTTACAAACATCACCTAAGAATGGGTATTTCGCTGCCTCTACTTACAGATATCCCTGCTGACAAACAACCTTCTCCATGCTTAACCTAAAACAATTTAATCCACTCCTTGAATGGAAGTTAGAGATGAAGCATGTGATACAGAAACTTATACCCTAGAATCTGAGAAACCCTTAGCAGCCAGATTCAAAAGAAGGAAATGCATGCAACGAAGGAGACAAACAGATAAACACATGCATAAGAGCATTTTTCATCTATATCAACATGAAACTGAACATATGTGCAAAATACATTCATGATGCAACTCATAAACTCTAGAATGAGATAAAACAACCCAAGATCATGCCCTGTTCTTCATTATTTACACAAAAATTCCTAGGTCTTCAACCACAACAAATGAGTAACACAGTTTGCTATATACAGCAGAGAGGTACTCAGCATTAATTATTGGGTGATTCAAAATTTGTCAGATACAGTTCCATGAGAGAATGGCGCTCAACATTGAATACAGCAGGTAGAGGAAGAGACAGGGGAGGTCTCAAGCCCTACGCCACCGCCTGGGGATTCACATCTTCAATCGGGTACTAGATCCATCCACATCTTCGCCCATACCCTGTAACATCTGCCATTAATGGCGTACCAACCCGCAGCGTTGGGAAATATAGTAGATCGCACCTTTTGAAACTTTCCCGCCAAGATATATCACCCTGATATTTTAAATATATGTGGGAACTAATTATCCCACATGCATCCCGCGGCAACCTCCTTAATACTTTATATACTAGGTCGTGAGCATATATGATGTCAGTGATTTTGCTCCCGACGGCACCAGTATAAACCTCATCATCATCCTCCGTCGGCCAGACCCCCTTATATCGATGAACCTCATGTTTGTCCACCCGATATGAAATATCACCCCATGGGAAAGTATAACCTGATATAAAATATCACCCTGATATTTGGAAACCAGCCTGATGACCAACCTTACCTTCATGTGAAATATCACCCCAATATTCACCCTCATCGGCACAACCTGATGCATCGGAGGAAGATCCTCCTGCTTTGCCGATACAATATGTCTCACCGATGATCCACCTGATCATGTCCACTAATATCCTGATGACGTCACCATCACATTGCAATATCAGGGTGATCCTCGAAGGATAACTAATGTTAGAAATATGACCCCCCTCGGACCTAGATGATGTCATCGTCATGTCTGCATAAGGTGATATTCGGTGGGGTGATATTCGTAAGATCACCTGATATTTGGAATATCACCCCCCGCAAGAATATCGGGCTGCACTGTAGCACTGCTGTAACATCGGGGTGATGTTTGAATATGAATATTAGAAATATCACCCCCGCTTTGGAAAATCAGGTTGGTATGAAAAATGACCCTCGCAAGAAATATCAGGATGATGCTTCGAAATATGATGATGATGACCTCCTCTCCTTAAGAAATATCAGGTTACCTTTGAAATATGATGAGGAGGCCCAAAGACTTAGAACTTTTTTGGATTTTTTGGGAAGGAACCTACATATTTGAATGCTTGAATTTTTAGGAAGGTGCCTGCAGATTTAAGCACCAACAGTTGGGGTGTCTGCATTATATATCTTCCTTTCAAGTCTCTAACTCTAACCATACAGACCTATCCTAAAAACTATTTTAACTCAGTTTCCCTAATTAACACAATACATCCCCAGCAACGATGCCAAAAATGACAAGGTGTCGTTGTACCTCATCATTTAATCTATTTTCAGATGTCAAAAATCTAGGGGCTGTGTCCTCGGCTGTCTGTAACTAGGGATTCTACAGTTACCAGTTTCTAGCTAATCCTAACAGCTTCTACAAATTTGAAGAGATTAATCTATCTACTTGCTGAATGAATTTAAGGAATGCTAAAAAATAGAATAAAACAAGAAATTTACTCAAAGCAATCTTAAAATAGTAACATGCATCTACCTATCAAAATCAGTAAATACTTTCATAATAAAAAGCTGAAGCAATAAAACAGTGGTACTAGCCTCCTGCCTTAGTGGTGAGAGTGGGCCCTTGCTCCACGGCCTTGGGGTTGAAGGCTACAGTAGGGAATCATCACAGAAGAAGATCACAACTAGATCCAATCCAATTCATTCACTCTGCATTCATGAAAAATATTGCTAACACAGAACTGAGATTACCAAGAATCAGAATAATTCCATCATTGTATATTTCTTCTGCTGTTCTACCAGTATATATTAAAAGAGTGATGACATATCACATATCTTATCTATCAGTTCTTCTATGAGATGACATCCATCTCTTTATTACACTAGCTGTTTAACTATGAAAGAAAATCATGCAAATAAAAGTAGACTTGAGTGGAACAAAAGTCCACTCAAAATCTAAGTTTGAGTCTTAATACATTTGGGCATCGAGGCCCTGGAAATAAGGATATTGAATTAGTTCCATCCATAACTCATGCAAAAAAATTGAAAAGATAAAACTTCAGCAGTTTAACTAAAGATGACCCGTCATCACTCAGGTGATGATTTGAGTGAAATGAGGGGTATTATGATTATTGCTGAGAGTGCCTGGTCGGCAACTTATGCTGGAAATATGTCCTGCTTTTAGGAGGCGCCAGAGATAACTGTTCCTGTCTACAGCTCTGGAGATGTCTGTAGCTCCGGAGATATGTCTGTAGCTCCAGAGATACCTGTAGCTTTCTCTGTTCAGCTCCGGAGATGCTCTAGACTCCCGCAGAGCTCCGGAGAGTCTTTCCTCATTCCTTCAAAACTTCAAGTGGCCTGGTCCTTTGGTATAGTCTTCAGAGATCATTGAAAACTATCTCCGAAGATGCACAAAATTGTTGTCCCTGGCATCTACACCTGTTGATTCAAAAAGAGAGAAGTTTCTGCATTTTTCCATCAATTCCATGCACATTAGTCACTCAATTAGAAATTATAATCTTAAGTAATCTACCTCAATTAATCATAAAATAGAACGATCTTGCTAGCTTATTTGGGTGCAGACATTAGGAAAGATAGACTCAGGAAGGAGAAAAAGAGGCAAAAAGATGTATTTCATGAGTGCAACTTGGCACTCATCAATATGCCTGCAGCTTGCTTACCCACCTTTGTTGGCAATCATTCAAATCTTTTTGATCAAGGTAATACTTCAAACTATTATGATCAGTTTTCACAACAAACTTCCCACACACAAGATATTGTTTGAACTTCTCTAGTGCATGCATAATTGCCAACATTTCCTTGTCATAAATGTGATATGTTTTTTCTAGATTGTTTAGCTTCCTACTCTCAAAAGCAATTGGATGTCCCCTTTGAGTTAGGACAGCCCCAACACCTTCACCCGAAGCATCACATTCAACTACAAAAGGCAATGAAAAATCAGGAATAGCAAGCACAGGGCATGAACTCATTACCTCCTTAAACTTGTCAAAAGTTTTCTGAGCTTCTTCAGACCATGCAAAGGCTCCCTTCTTAGTCAAATCTGTTAATGGAACAACAAGCTGAGAAAAACCTTTTACTAACCTCCTATAAGAGCAACATAGCCCAAAGAATCCTTTCAACTATGTAAGATTTGTAGGTGGAGGCCAATCAAGTATTGCTTGAATCTTTTGTTGATCTACTTGAACACCCTTAGAACTTATGACATATCCCAAGTAAAGAATTTCATTTAATCCAAACTTACATTTGGACAACTTAGCATAGAAAGATTGCTGCTCCAAAATACCCAAAACTGTATCTAAATGTTCCAAGTGTTCCTTCCAAGTTTTACTGTAGATCAATATATCATCAAAGAAAACCAAGACAAACTTCCTAAGTTGCTTGCTAAATACCTTGTTCATGCATGATTGGAAAGTTGTAGGTGCATTAGTGAGGCCAAAGGGCATGACCAAGAACTCAAAATGCCCATAGTGAAACCAAAAAGCTATCTTTTCCACATCTTTGTCTCTCATCTGAATCTGGTGGTATCCTGATCTCAAATCAATCTTAGAAAAGAAAACAGCTCCATGCAACTCATCAATAAGTTCATCTATCCTTGGTATGGGATATCTATTCTTAAAGGTTTTCTTATTCAAAGCTCTATAGTCAATGCACATCCTTAGAGTGCCATCCTTCTTCTTCACAAGAACTACAAATGATGAAAAAGGACTAGAACTTGGTCTAATGAATCCCATATCTAAGAGCTCTCTGATAGTCTTCTCTATCTCTTCCTTGTAACCCCTTGGATGTCTATATGGAGTAGTTATAACAGGTTTGGCATCTTTTTCCAACTCTATAACATGCTGAAACCCTCTATCTAGAGGTAATCCTGGGGGTATATCACTGAAAACAATGCTATGCTTATCTAAAATTTCTTGAATTTCAAAATGAAATTTACCTTTTCCATTTGGAGAGCTTGAAGGTCAGATTAAGCAAGTGGCTGCCCAAGCAACTTGACCTCTTCTGAAAGTCCTCTCCATCTTCTTTGATGTCACTACTCGTGGAGCTCCATTTGAAATCCCTCTGAGTGTAATCTCCTTGCCTTCTGACTGAAACTTGAACTCCATAGTTTGATAGTTCTGATAGTGTTCTCCAATAGAATGCAACCATTAAACACCCAAGACAACATCAGTTTCACCAATACCAACAACATAAAAATCATCACAAACCTTGTAGTCTCCCATAGTGATGCTCAATTATTTGACCACTCTAGTGCACGACATAGTGAATCCGTCTACAACAGTCACATTGAACCCTTCAAATTCTTCAGTCTTCAATCCTCTCTTCATTACTAACCCTTCATCAATAAAATTGTGGGTTGCCCCACTATCAATCAAAACAGTCATTCGCTGCCCTGCTAACACTCCACGAACCCTGAAAGGATGATATCTTGGTGCTCCTGAAAGTACAGCTAATGAACCTTCTTTTTTAGTCTCCTCTTCGATCTCAGGTTCAGAATCCTCTACATCATGAAACTCCTCATTACCATATGAGTCTGAATCCTTATCTGAGACAACCTCTATGTAATGGACTTGTCCTTTTCCCAAACACCTATGTCCAGGGACCCAAGGCTCTCTACACAAAAACAAAGTTTCTTCCTCCTAAGCTCATTCCTTGTTTCTGCATCCATCTTCTTTGCAGTATTAGGAGTTGTATTTTTTTGTATAGGTGCAGGTGCATGAAATGGTTTCTTCTGGAATCCTCCCTTATGATGCCATGTGTTCGGTTTAGAGGAGTGTGGGAAAGCATTCTTTGGAATTGATGGCTCAAGGGTTAGAGCCCTCTTGATAGCTTCTTGCAAAGTGAGAGGTGTGAAAGATCTGACAAACCCCCTAAGAGGTTCAGTGAGCCCTGTGATGAATAGATGTACTCTTCTCTTCTCTGATATTTTAGGTACCATCACTACAATCTTTTGAAAGTCTTCTATATACTCACTTACTGAGTTCTTTTGCTTAATTTTAGACAACTGGCTGAAATATTCTTCTTCTTCTTTCAGTTCATACCTGTCAAGAATCCTTTGTTTGAAATCACCAAAGGTCTATACCTGATCATGTCCCAAAGTAGTGCAACCATGGTACCACCATTCATAGGCTTCTCCTTCCAAATGCAAAGTGGCAAACTGAACTGCATCCTTCTTTGTCATGGGATTGAGCATAAAGTATGTCTCTATCTTCTGCAGCTAAGCTCTAGCTGAAATCTTTTCACTTCCATCAAAGAAAGCTATAGTTAACTTACCCAACTTATGTTTTAGTTCTTTATTTTTGCCTTTCCCCTTCCTTTGAGATTCACCTCTTCTCAGGAACTCTACATATTCTCCCCAAGACATATCATTCTTAATCTCATCTTCCAATGCATTGTATCCTCCACACCATTTGTTAAGGGTCTCTACATTGAACAAACTAGTAGTTGCAGACTCAACTTGTTCAGGTTCCTCTTCAGGTAGGAATAAGGGTTTGTTTGCAGTCCTTGAATTTTGTGTCTCAATTTCCTTCCCTTTTCCATTGTTACTATTGTTTGCACTCGAAGTACTACCACCATTGTTTTTGTTGTTATTGTTGTTGTTGTTGTTGTTGTTGAATCCATTGCATCATTTGCCCAAACATTTCAGAAAGTCTGGTTTGTGCCTCAACCATTTGAGTAAATTTCCTTGGCGCATCATCTTCTTCTACATCTCTTCTATCTGCCATTGTTTCCTCCAATTGCAATTTCCTTTGCTCTCTCCTCAAATATCTAATTTCTCTATCACTCGGTATCATCAATCATCTGAATAACCTACAAGCTGGAAAGATCATGCTCTGATACCACTATAATGAGACAAATTTAAAAATAACATTTCACATCAGGTCTGAAAATGAATTTAAATATCTTCACCAATTTTGCATCAAATTTGACGAAACTAGCTAGCTAGTCTTACTCAGGATTAACACCCAAAATATGAAACTTCACCAAAATATTTTTTGATTGATTTATGATGTAAATGACATGTTATCAGATCTATAATACTGATTTGTAGCAGCAACAAATAATACAACTTTGAACAACAAGATTTGGGCAAAACCCACAAAAACTGCCAACACCGTCAATCACCAAAATACACCAAAAACACCCCAAACTGATATTGTTTGATTTTCAGATGGAGAGTACATGAAATATGATATGATAAAATTAAATTAATAGTAGAAAATACCTACAACACTTAGCAGAAAACTACGCAATCAAATCTTCACAACAAGCTGAAATACACATTGGGTATTCTGACCCACAAAGCCAAAATCAACACAACACTACCCACAACTTCCAATACTGATCTCTAACATTAGAAAATAGAAATCTACAGCTACTACATAGAAAACCAAAGGAAATAACAATAGCAACTCTCCCTAGCACTTCTGGAACTACCACGGCAACACAAGAAGACTTGCACACACAAACAATGGAAACTGCTGAAAACTGCTAGAAACTACTTAATCCTTGAAGCTCTGTGCAACCTCTGGATGAAGCTACTCCTTGTGATCAAAGGGTTTGCATCCTCTGGCCACCTGAAACTCATGGGTTTTCATCCACAAGCCTCTTTACTCCAATGGGTTTTCGTCCATTGAAGCCACAATTTGCAAATCTGCAAGTTTGAGAGAAAATATCAAATCAACAATAGCCCCAAATCACCAAAATTACATATTTTGTATCAATATTTTGTGGGAGAGAGGGAAATCCAAGATTTCCATGTTTTTCTTTGATTCCTTGCTATTTTGGGGTATGACAGTTGTCATAAGCTGTCATAAAGTCTCCCGCCACTTGTGATTTACCAAGATTTTTGAAATCTTCATGCAAATGGACACCTCGCCAAACCCAATGCCCCTTTTTGAGTCTCAAAATATTTAATTTAATATTTAATTGTCCTCTTGAAATAGATATTAGTTGGACAATATTAAATATTAAATATTTATTCTTCCTATGCTTGCCCAATTAACCCATGGAAGAATAAGATAGGTTAATATTGACCATTAATTAATTATTTTAGAAAGGGGACATGACACAGAGTATGCCCAAGTGAATGTATGCATTTGATAGTGTGTGTTGTGTGAATGGTTTGTGTTTTCTGTGAGAGGGTTTTTTTTCTTCTCTGCGTTAAATGGTATCAGAGCTGGTAATCCTGAGTGTGGAGAGGATCCACCAGGACCTGCAAGTGAAGTGGTAGAGAAGAAGCTGGTGTGACGGTTGTTGCAGATAGGAGTCCTGAGAAGTGAGAGAGTTGAAGCCACTAAAGAATTTGTTTAGTAGATTGTACAGCATGGAATGTAAAAGATTGCAGTGCTTCTCAGTGAACAAGATGGGTATAGTCATAAGGAAGAGGCCCATGATTTGGGAAGCGTGGAGATGGTATGAAGAAAACAAGACATGGAGGATGATCGAAAATATAAACAAGCAATTGGATAAGCTGAAAAAATTGGAGGCACAACTGAGTAAACAAAAAGACATGAGAAAAGAGGATGAGGATGGAGTGAACAACGAAAAGCCTGCAGTAGAGGTAGTCGAAGAGGAGAAAAATGAAGATGCAGTGATGGAATACAAAGAGGTTGCAACGAAGGATGAGGAAGCGAATGACTTGTCGTCATAGATTTTGGCGGTGGAGAATGAATGGTTGGAGAAGATTGCAGCTGTTGACGGTGAGAAAGAAAGCATTGCAGCAAGGGAAATAAAAGTTAATAATATAGCCCATGGTGAATTTGTAGCCGCGAATGAAGAGGTAACACTTGTTGCATATTTGGATTATGCTTTTGTACTTCTATTTGAGGTAGCTAGGGTTGAAGAATGTGGAGAGGAACCTATGGAAATATTCAATTTCTGTAAGGTATTCGATGAGGATTTGTATACTATAGGCGGTGATATGAGTGATGTGCGAGTTTGGTGGAGGAGGCCGGTTACTAGTGTGCTGGATCCCACGAAAGAGAGGAGAGGAGGAATAATTTGGTGGAGGAGGATGGCACATGGTGGATGTGAATCCACGAGAGGAAAGAGGAGTGGTGGATGGAGTTGTGGGAGGAAGATGACAGTTGTTCCAGCATGGTGCTGGAAGAAGAGGAAGAAGAATTGATCTTGTACACATGACTCAGCGATGGAGTTCACTGTAGATTGCTTGCAATCTGAAAGGGTGATTCTATCACTTCACTTTTGTGAGCCTATGCTCACAAACATTTTACCTGGCATGTCTGATGCAGGAGCACCCGGGTGCACGTGCAATCAGCATCACCCAAAAATATTTTTAGTGTGTTCCTCATAGTTTTGGTTTGCTTGGGCTTGTATTGGCATCTCTCAGCATTGGGGACACTTTGCACAATCAGATTTGTAAGAATTCAGTTTTTGCCATATTTTTCAGTTTCGGCACACATTGACAGTTTTCACGGAAATAATTGTTCTGTGAGATTGGTGAGGTTTGGTATCAAATCCTTTCATAGGTATATTTTTAGGGGTATTTTGACAGCATTGGCAAAGATTTCACAATCTTATGTCGCACCGTTTTGGATTTTTTTAAAACTTTTTGTTCGGGGATGGCAATTTATGGAAAGTTTAAAATTTTGAAATCCTTTGAGGCTGGAGAAAAATCCTTTTGCAGGAGACCTTGTGATACCATTTTGAGCCTACTCTCCAAATTTCATGAAATTCAGAGAACTTTGGATTTTTTGCTTGCCAACACCTGATCTGGCACATCTCGTTGAAGTTGCATAATTGAAATTCTTACTTTCCATTTTCAAAATTTGTTTGTTTAAATTAAAAGGGGATATGATCGAGCTCTTGTTGCTACATAATTTTTTTCATCATGGAAGAAAATTTAATAGCAAGGTATTGGAGGCCCCTGAAGGAGAATCAACACCTCTTAAAGAGACTAAATTTTCTATTATTTAAAAAGGTAGAAATATTTAGCACCATGATTGAGGAAGGAACGCCTTTCCCAAGGATGCCTTATGTTCTAAACAACAACAACAAAACCCATGTGGAAATAAAGATTTGAAATGCCTCATTAAGGCATATAAAATCATTTTTTTGTTATATATTTATGGGCAGTGTTGAAAGAGGGTTTAAACATCTCTTTTAAGAGGCTTTTGATTAGTAAAAAAAAAATTATACTACAGAATTTGAAACGCCTCCCTGAGGCATATAAAACAATTTATATTCTTTTATTTGTGAGGGGCGCAGTGTGAAAAAGGAGCTGGAGCGCCAAGGTTGGGGAAGAAAGTGCCATTACAAGGAAGAATAATGCAGCGCTGAAAAAAAGAATGGAATGTCAGAGGATGAAGAGGCCAATATGAGATCTGAAACACCTCTTTAAAGGTTGCAATAGAATGTTTAAAATAGGAAAACAAAGAGGGAAATGGGAGCATACATTAGAGAATGATGTTGCAGGTTTGAGGAATAGATATAGATGAAAACAAAGTTTGAGTTTGCTACCAATATAAAATAAAATTAGAAGGAAGACCATTTGAGGAGATAGAGTAAAAGATACAGAGGAGCACAACCGAAGAAAGAGAATAGATCGTTGCCAAATGACGTATGAGACCAATTTGATAGGGTTTGTCTGCCAAAGGAGAAGTATAGTGTGAGAGAAGTTGTAAATTGTCCAATGTGTGAGAGAAGCCATGAATGGCTAAGTGTTTCTAAGTAGATAGCAGAGTTGTGTTATTTTCTGAATTGAATAAAACAAACCAGTTTGTGTTGGAATATTGAGTATTGAAATTGAAGGCAGAGTATGCCCAAGTGAATGTATGCATTTGATAGTGTGTGTTGTGTGAATGGTTTGTGTTTTCCGTGAGAGGGTTTTTTTTCTTCTCTACATCAAATCCTTTAGACAAATCTTGTCCACTGAAGGCATTCCTCTAACCCTTCTTAGTACCTATTTCCACCCCTGCATCTTTGTTCTTGAATTCATGTCAAGTTCCTTTGCTTTGTGTTGGTATTTCGTGTTTTATGAGTTCTCTATTTCTAATTTTATGTTCACGGGGATTTATATTAGTGGGGGTACTCATGGCCATTGATCTCATTTTGATGCATTGATCCATGCAATTGTAAAGACTATCATTACATGTTGTCAACCCATACTTGTGCCTACCCTCCAATTAGGAGTTGATCCAACGGCTTGTGCAACCATATGAAGTCCTTTATTGTTGTCAGAATAGTGTTGCTCTATTAGACACAAGTAATCTAGGCAAGTGGTGGTGGACCATATCCCTTTTGTTCTATTAGGTATTGAGCTCCAAACAATGGTATATGCCAAAAGCAGAGCTTGATTATTTCATGGCATATCTTGCAAGCTTAGCACTAAGTCGCGAGTTGTGATTATTCATTGTTTTGCCAAGAGGTTAGGGGCAGAGCTTATGGACTTGTGCTTCTATTAAGTTGTAATATGCTACCCCAATTTTTTTTCAAGTTTGTACAATGATATCACAATGTTAGCACATGAATGCAACTAGATAAAACACCTCCACACTTTTTGATCACCAAGTTCCCAAATCGGGGGAGGTGAGAGCATACAGTGTTTTGGCTTACAAAATAAAGATTGTGTAACAAAACCAATACATTAATCTGCTAAAGAGCAAGCATCTTCTCTTCAGCAGGCATCCACTTATTCAGTGGGTGGATAAACAAGAAAGATAAATCATTACAATTTCTCCACACTAGCGGTAAACCATCCAGGGGTTATTTAGTGTGTTCAACATTAATTGAGTTTATACAAGTAAGAAAATAACTTGTAATGTACAACACAGAGAGAATGAATTGGAGCATCAAACATCACTAAGAATTCTTAGCGTCAAGAAGGTCAACCTGTAATCAAAGAGACATTAGGGACTCAATTGATAATTTATGTCCCATTCTGAAGGACTGCATGATGCTTTGCTGAAATAGTAAAAAACTCAGAAAATCAGGTTGATACCCTGTTATACAGACAACCCTGTCAACAAGAAACCTTCCAAATTCAAGTACCAAATGTTTCAAATCATCTTTTATCACTGCAGATTTTCATAATAGTCTTTTTGGAGACAAATCAGAAGCATTTTTCAAGGTTAAGCATAAGTATGAACCACTACATACAAAAAGCTCACATGTCAGCCATTGTACGACACACCAAGACTATATGGCACCTCTAAAACAACACAAAAATAGCTCCAAACAACTGGTTTTAGCCTTAGAAATAGGCACTCAGACTTGACAAACAACCCCCAAACAATGCTTGGAACATGACTAACATATATCACTCCACAACAAAATCACCCCCCACATAAAGGTACGGTACCAGATTGTATGGCTACCTCATATCAATTCAAAAATTGCATTAAACTCCCTGGAAATTAATCTGAATTAGGAGCCCATACAAGGAAACATGATACCAAACAATAACAAGAATCAAATTGAACTTCACATCCAAAAATTTGAGTCATCTCTCCTTGCTGGTACTGCTTGTAGGTGTATGGCCAGCATGTGTATACTCATTTATTATCAACTCCAAAACAACTAAATCAATACTTCCATCAAACAAATCAAAAACCCATATAAACTCTCATCAAATCAACAATCAAACAATACTAAACTCCATGAAAGCTCCATGTGATTTTTGTGTGAAAACACCATTACTAGCTAGGGTGGATATTACACCACCGAAACTGATCTTCCTCTAAAGGGTTTTCATCCTCAAGAAGGTAGGAAGAACTCTAAGTTCATTCCAACAGCATCTCAATACAAAATCAAAAGCATAACCTTCAAAATGAGCTCACTTTCTCTTTATAAAGGCACTTTAGGAGTTACAAAGAAATGAAATATTTCTTGGAAATAATTACTTTTTCCTCCAACTTGAATAATTTCATTTTTTCTCCATGTAAGTGCTCATTTTTAAGTGCCTAAATAAAAGAATATATTTTCCACTTTCCAATGAGTTATAACAATTAATGACTTATTAATTATTTTCACCCTTAGGAACTTAAGTGAAAATAATAATTAAAAATAGCTCATTAAATATTACTTTTTTGCGGAAAATCCCAAACTGTATCCAACTGCCAAATAAACTGAACCAATACGCTCAATAGGGTTAGGGATGCAAAATGATGCTTTCCAGGGGATTTTCAAAAAATAGACGGCTCCTCCAAGAATCTTGGAGAGCAATCCAAGAAGCCAAATCAACTTCAAAAAGTTGCATATACATCCTGACACAACACTAAGCTCAAATCCAACATCAAAGATAAACAAAACAACTGAACCAAGAGTTCTTTGAAAAAGGGGAACCCCTTACCATACCGAGGTAGCCTATCAAGATTTCGAGAAATAGGCTATCAGGCCCACAACTGACTAGGCAGAAAAAGGGAACATTACAGTCCCCCGTCCTTGAAATTGCTTGTCCTCAAGCAATTGCAAGATAGGATAACCAAATATCATCATCCAATACCCCCAAATGCATCTTCTCATAAGATTATCATCATGTGTTAACCTCCATAATGGCCACGTAGAAGTTAACCATTCAAATTGTTTCTAGATGTCCCACTGAAATCTCCATACTCTACCTAATTTTAGGAAGGAAGAAATATCACTACCCCACATATGAAGCCTTACTCTATCATCCTTCCAAGGGATAGGAGCCCAAACTTTGACCATCATGTGGTTGTCCAAAAGAGTTAACAATAGTTCATACTTTGAGTTTATCAAATTCATGGCTCTAGAATGAGGACTGCTACTGTACCAGATAAATTTCCATGTTTAATTTCAAAAAATGAGCATTAGAATGTTCAAGTCCATCTTGGAATAGCCTGGAAATGACCTACTCATATTTTCCATTTGAAAACAACTTCTTTCCAAGTTGGAAACACTTGGCCAAACATCATAAATTAATGCAAACTCAGGATTGAAGTGGCTGGTCTGCAAACGAACACCCAAGTTAGAACTGAAATTTTGTTCCCTTTCACTCCAAGGTACATCTCTCTGATCTCCATAACCTTCCAACATGCTTTGTTGGTGACTTCTCTAGTGATCAAGAGATAATGGAACAACTCTAACCAGCATATGTTGCTCACTTTCCACATTACTCTGGATACTATCATCCAAAGGAATCTCTGATGCATCAATACTTTTGCTATCAATATGAAAATATGCATCATTTTCCACATCATTCTCATCCTATCCCTAAAAATCAAAAACAAATTTCCCTTTATCTTCTTGTACTTTGACGATATTAACATCCATATTCAAAAAATTTAATCAAACATTGCCTCCAAATTCCATTCAAAAATAGATTGTGATAAGTCAAATCAGCTCCCATATCATAAAGTGGATTGACAAATGAATGGAAATTAGAATTAAATCCTTGATTTACCACTTCCAATTGCAAAACAAGTTCTGATTTTGATTTTCCAACTGTTGTTCTAAAAAAACCAGCAAGCTCCACTTCATGTTTTGGAGGCTGCCCAAGCAAACTATTGTATGTTTCATCACTTTGTTCACCACATCCGGCATGCACATCAGTACTAGGTTCTCTTTCCATTCTTTTTGCAATAGGAGCTCTAGATGTTCCATTAGTCATTCCCCTCAAAACTACAATCTTACCATCATCTTGAAACTTAAGTTCCATAGTTTGAAGGTTCAAAGATATCTCTCCCAAAGATTTTAATCACTGAATGCCCAAGACTATCTTTGAATTTCCAATGCTAACCACATGGAAAACATCTTTTACCTCATAATTTCTCAATTGAAGACTTAAGTTTGGGATTCTTTTTGTGCATTGGATAGTAAATCCATCATCCATAATTAAATTGAATCCTTCAAATTCTTTAGTTGGAAGACCTCTTCTTGCCACCACTCCTTTGTCAATGAAGTTGTGTGTGGCTCCAGTATCAATAAGAGCAATAGTTCGTTGTCCACACAACAAACCACGAACCTTAAAAGGATCATTCTCAGGTTGGCTAGATATCCTACCAAAGATACCTTCATTAACCTTGCTCTTGTTAGACCCTTCCGATGGTTCATCTTCATCATTGGACTCTAAATCATTGTGTTGATCTGAATTTTTTGATTTTGATTCAGTAGTCATATAAGCCTCTATCTGATGAGCATTTTCCTTTTCATAACACTTGTGTCCAGGCACCCAAGGATCCCTACAAGTGTAACATAATTTCTTTCTTCTTAGTTCATTTCAGAGCTTATCACCCACCTTTGGAATACTGGATTTAGGCTATGATTGTTCTTTTTGCAACAACTTCTTGTCTTCCTTCTTGTCATTCCTCTTATCAAAGAATGTATTGGTCTGAAATTTACTCTTAGGGGCTATAAACTCCATGTTTTTGGCCTTTTTGATGGCTTCTTGTAATGATTTAGGCTCCAAAGCCTTCACCCAACCTCTCAATGGTTCTAACAATCCCTCAACAAAGAGGTAAGCAAGCCTCCCTTCAGACACATTAGTCACCATCACAGCTATTCTTTGGAAATATGCAATATAGGCACCCACCGTATCTTTTTGTCTAACACGGGCTAACTCCCTGAAGTGGCTCTTGAGATCATACTTGTCAAAGCGATCGATGAGCCTTTGTGTGAAGTCTTCATATGATGTGATGAGGCTATGACCTTGAGTGATCATGCCATGGGTCCACCATTCGTGAGCATCACCATCAAGATGAGCATCGACAAACTTAATTGAATCACCTTACAACATTGGATTCAAGCACAGGTAGTTGTCTAACTTTTGAACCCATGCCCTAGCAATGCTTTTTGATGAACCATAAAAAGATGGTAGAGGCACCTTCCCAAGCTTCTTCTGCAGATCCTGATTCTGGATCATGGGCCTATTATGATACTTGATTTGACAAAAGTCTTGAAGTGACATAGCACTTTGGAATTCCTCCCCCAAAGATTGCCACTCACTCTGATAATCTGCAAAGATTTCTACCACAAACTGTTGTCCTCCCACTTGGTTCTGTTGTTGTCCCAAAAATATCAACATCATTGGACTAGCTGTAGAGGCCTTTGAAATTCTTGTGTCATTGTTTGGATTGCTAGCATTGTTGGATTTGCTAGCATCTGCACAGTTCCCATCATTTCCTGTATTTCAAGGGGACTCTCCACCCATACACTGGCTAACCAACTAAGCCAAAATTCTAGTCATTTGTTGATTGCTTCTCACAAGTTCTTGTTGTCCTCTAGCAAGATCGTTCAAAATATCCCTAATACTGGTATCCTGTGGAGGTCTATCTCCCATACTATTCTCTTCTTCTGATTTTGAATCAAACTGATACCTTCTCCTTCTGTATGTAATGAACTCAGTGTCTCTGGGATACATCAAAGGCACATGAAGACCAAATTGAATTCAATTTTGAATGTTGAGTTGAAGGATGACCAACATGTTGGCAAGAAGACTAGCTCTGATACCACTGTAATATGCTACCCCAAATTTTTTTCAACTTTGTACAATGATATCACAATGTTAGCACATGAATGCAACCGGATAAAATACCTCCACACTTTTCGTTCACCAAGTTCCCAAATCAAGGGAGGTGAGAGCATATAGTGTTTTGGCTTAAAAAATAAAGATTGTGTAACAAAACTAATACAATCATCCGCTAAAGAGTAGGCATATGTTCTACAGCAGGCATCCACTTATTCAGTGGGGATTCTCCACTTATTCAGTGGGTGGATAAACAAGAAAGATAAACCATTACAATTTCTCCACACTGGTGGTAAACCATCCAATGGTTATTGAGTGTGTTCAACATTAATTGAGTTTATACAAGTAAGAAAATAACTTCAAGTGTACAACTCAGAGAGAATGAATTGGAGCATCAAGAAGGTCAACCTGCAATCAAAGAGACATTAGGGACTCATTTGATAATTTATGTCCCATTCTGAAGGACTGCGTGATGCTTTACTGAAATAGTAAAAAACTTAGAAAATCAGGTTGATACCCTATTGTACAGACAACCCTGTCAACAAGAAACCTTCCAAATTCAAGTACCAAATGTTTCAAATCATCTTTTATCACTGCAGATTTTCATAACAATCTTTTTGGAGACAAATCAAAAACATTTTTCAAGGTTAAGCATAAGTATGAACCATCACATAAAAAACCTCACAGGTCAACCATTGTACGGCGCACCAAGACTGTATGGCACCTCTAAAAAAACACAAAAACAACTCCAAACAACTAGTTTTAGCCTTAGAAATAGGCACTCAGACTTGACAAACAACCCCCAAATAATGCTTGGAACATGACTAACATATATCACTCCACAACAAATCACCCCCCCATATAAAGGTACGGCACCAGATTGTATGGATACCTCATATCAATTCAAAAATTACATTAAACTCCCTGAAAATTAATTTGAATAAGGTGCCCGTACAAGGAAACATGACACCAAACAATAACAAGAATCAAACTGAACTTCACATCCAAAAATCTGAGTCGTCTCTCCTTGTTGGTACTGTCTGTAGGTGTGCGGCCAGCATGTGTAGACTCATTTATTATCAACTCCAAAACAACTAAAGCAATACTTCCATCAAACAAATCAAAAACCCATATAAACTCTCATCAAATCAACAATCAAACAATACTAAACTCCATGTGATTTCTGTGTGAATTCACCATTACCAGCTAGGGTGGATATTCCACCACCGAAACTGATCTTCCTCTAGAGGGTTTTCATCCTCAAGAAGGTAGGAAGAACTCTAAGTTCATTCCAGGAGCATCTCAGTACAAAATCCAAAGCATAACCTTCAAAATGAGCTCACATTCTCTTTATAAAGGCACTTTAAGAGTTACAAAGAAATGAATTATTTCATGGAAATAATAACTTTTTCCTCCAACCTAAATAGTTCCATTTTTTCTCCACTTAAGTGCTCACTTTTAAGTGCCTAAATAAAAGAATATATTTTCCCCTTTCCAATGAGCTATAACACTTAATGACTTATTAATTATTTTCACCCTTAGGAACTTAAGTGAAAATAATAATTAAAATAGCTTATTAAATATTACTTTTTGCGAAAAATCCCAAACTGCATCCAACTGCCAAATAAACTGAACCAATATGCTCAATAGGGTTTGGGATGCAAAATGATGCCTTCCGGGGGATTTTCAAAAAATAGACAGCTCCTCCAAGAATCTTGGAGAGCAATCCAAGAAGCTGAATCAACTTCAAAAAGCTCCATATACATCTTGACACAACACTGAGCTCAAATCTAAAATCAAAGAACAACAAAACAACTGAACCAAGAGTTCTTTGAAAAAGGGGAATCCCTTACCATACCGAGGTAGCCTATCAGGATTCTGAGAAATAGGCTATCGGGCCCACAACTGACTAGGCAAAAAAAGGAAACATTATAGTCCCCCCTCCTTGAAATTGCTTGTCCTCAAGCAATTGCAAGATAGGATAACCAAATATCATCATCCAATACCCCCAAATGCATCTTCTCATAAGATTATCATCATGTGTTAACCTCCATAATGGCCAAGTAGAAGTTAACCATTCAGATTGTTTCTAGATGTCCCACTGAAATCTCCATACTCTACCTGATGTTAGGAAGGAAGAAATATCACTACCCCACATATGAAGCCTTACTCTATCATCCTTCCAAGGGATAGGAGCCCAAACTTTGACCATCATGTGGTTGTCCAAAAGAGTTAACAACAGTTCATACTTTGAGTTTATCAAATTCATGGCTCTAGAATGAGGACTGCTACTGTACCATATAAATTTCCATGTTTGATTTCAAAAAATGAGCATTAGAATGCTCAATTCCATCTTGGGAAAGGATGGAAATGACCTACTCATATTTTCCATTTGAAAACAACTTCTTTCCAAGTTGGAAACACTTGGCCAAACATCATAAATTAATGCAAACTCAGGATTGAAGTGGCTAGTCTGCAAACAAACAGCCAAGTTAGAACTTAAATTTTGTTCCCTTTCACTCCAAGGTACATCTCTCTGATCTCCATAACATTCTAACATGCTTTGTTGGTGACTTCTCTGTTGATCAAGAGATAATGGAACAACTCTAACCAACATATGTTGCTCACTTTCCACATTACTCTGGATACTATCATCCAAAGGAATCTCGGATGCATCAATATTTTTGCTATCAATATGAAAATATGCATCATTTTCCACATCATTATCCTGCTATCCCTTAAAATCAAAAACAAATTTCCCTCTATCTTCTTGTACTTTGACTATATCAACATCCATATTCAAAGTTTTTTCACCAAACATTTCCTCCAAATTCCATTCAAAAATAGGATTGTGATAAGTCAAATCAGCTCCCATATCATAAAGTGGATTGACAAATCAATGGAAATCAGAATTAAATCCTTGATTTACCACTTCCAATTGCAAAACAAGTTCTGATTTTGATTTTCCAACTGCTATTTTGAAAAAACCAGCAAGCTCCACTTCATGTTTTGGAGGCTTCCCAAGCAAACTATTGTATATTTCATCACTTTGTTCACCACATCCAGCATGCACATCAACACTAGGTTCTCTTTCCCTTCTTTTTGCAATAGGAGCTCTAAATGTTCCATTAGTCATTCCCCTCAAAACTACAGTCTTACTATCAACTTGAAACTTAAGTTCCATAGTTTGAAGGTTCAAAGATATCTCTACCAAAGATTTTAACCACTGAATGCCCAAGACTATCTCTGAATTTCCAATGCTAACCACATGGAAAACATCTTTTACCTCATAATTTCCCAACTGAAGACTCAAGTTTGGGATTCTTCTTGTGCATTGGATAGTAAACCCATCAGCCATAATAACATTGAATCCTTCAAATTCTTCAGTTGGAAGCCACCACTCCTTCGTCAATGAAGTTGTGTGTGGCTCCAATATCAATAAGAGCAATAGTTTGTTGTCCACACAACACACCACAAACCTTAAAAGGATCATTCTCAGGTTGGCTAGATATCCTACCAAAGATACCTTCATTAACCTTTCTCTTGTTAGACCCTTCTAGTGCTTCATCTTCATCATTGGACTCTGAATCATTATGTTGATCTAAATTTTCTAATTTTGATTTAACAGTCATATAAGCCTCTATCTGATGAGCCTTGCCCTTTTCATAACTCTTGTGTCTAGGTACCCAAGGCTCCCTACAAGTGTAACATAATTTCTTTCTTCTTAGTTCATTCTGGAGCTCATCATCCACCTTTGGAATACTGGATTTAGGCTGTGATTGTTCTTTTTGCAACTTCTTGTCTTCCTTCTTGTCATTCTTCTTATCAAAGAATATCTTGGTCTGAAATTTACTCTTAGGGGTTGTAAACTCTATGTTTCTGGCCTTATTGATGGCTTCTTGTAATGATTCAGGCTCCAAAGCCTTCACCCAACCTCTCAATGGTTCCAACAATCCCTCAACAAAAAGGTAAGTAAGCCTCCCTTCGGACACATCAGTCACCATCACAGCTATTCTTTGGAAATCTGCAATGTAGGCATCCACCGTATCTTTTTGTCTAACACGGGCCAGCTCCCTGAAGTGGCTCTCAGGGTCATACTTGTCAAAGTGATCCATGAGCCTTTGTGTGAAGTCTTCATATGATGTGATGAGGTTATGACCTTGAGTGATCATGCCATGGGTCCACCATTTGTGAGCATCACCATCAAGATGAGCAGCGACAAACTTAATTGAATCACCTTCCAACATTGGATTTAGGCACAGGTAGTTGTCGAACTTTTGAACCCATGCCCTAGCAGTGCTTTTTGATGAACCATCAAAAGATGGTAGAGGCACCTTCCCAAGCTTCTTCTGCAGATCCTGATTCTGGATCCTGGGCCTATTCCGATACTTGATTTGACAAAAGTCTTGAAGTGACATAGCACTTTGGAATTCCTCCCCAAAGATTGCCACTCACGCTGACAATCTGCAAAGCTTTCTGCCACAAACTGTTGTCCTCCCACTTGGTTCTTCTGTTGTCCCAAAAATACTAGCATCATTGGCCTAGCTATAGAGGCCCTTGAAGTTCTTGTGTCATTGTTTGGATTGCTAGCATTGTTGAAATTGCTAGCGTCTGCATGGTTCCCATCATTTCCTCTATTTTGAGGGGACTCTCCACCCATACTCTAGCTTACCAACTGAGCCAAGAGTCTAGTCAATTGTTGATTGCTTCTCACAAGTTCTTGTTGTCCTCTAGCAAGATCGTTCATCCTGTGGAGGTCTATCTCCCATACTGTTCTCTTCTTCTGATTCTGAATCAAACTGATACCTTCTCCTTCTGTATGTAATGAACTCAATGTCTCTGGGATTCATGAAAGGCACATGAAGACCAAACTGAATTCAATTATGAATGTTGATTTGAAGGATGACCAATAGGCTGGCAAGAAGACTAGCTCTGATACCACTATGCTACCCCAAATTTTTTTCAAGTCTGTACAATGATATCACAATGTTACCACATGAATGCAACCAAATAAAATACCTCCACACTTTTTGATCACCAAGTTCCCAAATCGGGTGAGGTGAGAGCATACAACAAAATAAAGATTGTGTAACAAAACTAAGACATTCATCCGCTAAAGAGCAGGCATCTTCTTTTCAGCAGGCATCCACATATTCACTGGGTGGATAAACAAGAAAGATAAACCATTACAATTTCTCCACACTGGCGGTAAATCATCCAGGGGTTATTGAGTGTGTTCAACATTAATTGAGTTTATACAAGTAAGAAAATAACTTGCAACACAACCCAGAGAGAATGAATTGGAGCATCAAACATCACTAAGAATGCTTGACATCAAGAAGGTCAACCTACAATCAAAGAGACATTAGGGATTCAATTGATAATTTATGTCCCATTTTGAAGGACTGCATGATGCTTTGCTGAAGTAGTAAAAAACTCAGAAAATCAAGTTGATACCCTATTGTATGGACAACCCTGTCAACAAGAAACCTTCCAAATTCAAGTACCAAATGTTTCAAATCATCTTTTATCACTGTAGGTTTTTAGAACAGTCTTTTTGGAGACAAATCAGCAGCATTTTTCAAGGTTAAGCATAAGTCTGAACCACCACATAAAAAACCTCACAGTTTAGCCATTGTACGGTGCACCAAGACTGTATGGCACCTCTAAAACAACACAAAAACAACTCCAAACAACTGGTTTTAGCCTCAGAAATAGGTGCTCAGACTTGACAAACATCCCCCAAACAATGCTTGGAACATGACTGACATATATCATTCCACAACAAAATCACCCCCCACATAAAGATACGGCGCCAGATTGTACGGCTACCTCATATCAATTCAAAAACTCCATTAAACTCCTTGAAAATTAATCTAAATTAGGCGCCCATACAAGGAAACATGATACCAAACAATAACAAGAATCAAACTGGACTTCACATCCAAAAATCTAAGTCATCTCTCCTTGCTTGTATGCCCTGTAGGTGTACAACCAGCATGTGTAGACTCATTTATTATCAACTCCAAAACAACTAAAGCAATACTTCCATCAAACAAATCAAAAACCCATATAAACTCTCATCAAATCAACAATCAAACAATACTAAACTCCATGAAAGCTCCATGTGATTTCTATGTGAAATCACCATTACCAGCTAGGGTGGATATTCCACCACTGAAACTAATCTTCCTCTAGAGGGTTTTTGTCCTCAAGAAGGTAGGAAGAACTCTAAGTTCATTCCAGTAGCATCTCATTACAAAATCCAAAGCATAACCTTCAAAATGAGCTCACATTCTCTTTATAAAGGCGCTTTAGGAGTTCCAAAGAAATGAATTATTTCTTGGAAATAATAACTTTTTCCTCCAACTTAAATAATTCTAGTTTTTCTCCACTTGAGTGCTCACTTTTAAGTGCCTAAATAAAAGAATATATTTTCCCCTTTCCAATGAACTATAACACTTAATGACTTATTAATTATTTTCACCCTTAGGAACTTAAGTGAAAATAATAATTAAAATAGCTCATTAAATATTACTTTTTGCAGAAAATCTCAAACTGCATCCAACTGCCAAATAAACTGAACCAATACGCTCAATAGGGTTTGGGATGCAAAATGATGCCTTCCGGAGGACTTTCCAAAAATAGACGGCTCCTCCAAGAATCTTGGAGAGCATCCAAGAAGCCAAATCAACTTCAAAAAGTTGCATATACATCCTGACATGGCACTGAGCTCAAATCCAACATCAGAGATCAACAAAACAATTGAACCAAGAGTTTTCAAAAAAGGGGAACCCCTTACCATACCGAGCTAGCCTATCAGGATTCCAGAAAATAGGCTATCAGGCCCACAACTGACTAGGAAGAAAAAGGAAACTTTACATAAGTTCTAGTACAATAGTTATAGTGGACTATGTATGAACATTCAAAGGTATGAGCTCAACTTGAGATCAATGATGTTAAGTGACATGTGAGTTGAACCTATGATCGTGTGTTTTTAATTCAGGGAACCAAATAATTTACATAGTAGAGCTCAATGCTTACTAAACAAAGCTCGATGTTTCATGGTAGAACTCACTATTTATATGTTGCAATGTCCTTATGTATTGCATGGAGGTCTAAGAGTCATTGATGGGATCTCAATCAAACAACCCTTGCAGTCCTCAAAGGTTGTCAAACTTTCCAAGCTCTTGGTGTTGTGCCATTGGTTGGTTCGCAGCTGTTTGATCTTACAGTGGGACCCCTTCCATTTATGCTCACTGGTGGCTAGTGGCATCAACAAATGTCCTCATTGGTGTAGAGCAACATGGTGATCTCTGGTGTTCAATATGTAATGATGATGTTAACAGATGGCAAAATTGTTTGATCTGTGATTACATTGGAAGATCATGTGACCTGTAGAACTTCTTGAAGTGTCAAAGCTCTTGGTTGTTTGGGGATCACATTGATTGTCTGATCAGAAGACATGTTAAACATCCTATGATCCACACTCTCATGAAATCATTTGTAATATTGTCAATTGGTTGTTCCATGATTGGTTGGTTGTTGTTGAGTCAAAATAGAGGTGGGTCCCAAATCATTTCCTCGTATGTGGTCTATGTCACTATGTTCTCATTAGTTAAAATTCTTCAATGGCAGGATTTTTGAGCTCTATTTGTATGAAGCGAGGTCATGAGATCTTGTGCCAAGCTCAACAATCTGAGGGTCGTCACACCTTTAATAGAGCAAGTTCTCGTCATGTTAGAATATAGTCATTAAAATGAATGGACATCGCATCTCTCATGATTCCTTTTGTTTTTGCATTAGGCCAAGTGATCAATGTGCTCAATGTTTTCTAGTATAAGTGATTGAACCAACACGAACCAGATTATGATCTCTTGAGCTCAACGCTACCTACACCTCTGAGAAACTTGGAATGACAACTCCATGAGAAGCTAAGAATGACTTACCAAAGGAAATTATTGATGTCATAAGACCACATTCTTTTACTATAAATAATAAAGACATTAGCTTCATGTTAGCTCAAAAAATTGCTCTACTTTTTGGACATCACATAGTGGGGCGTTACACCCTCTCCCTAGGTAAATTTAGCAAAAAAATACATAGGTTATAACACATTTTAAATAATAGGTTTACATAATTCAAAGTGCTTTAAAGAACATGTTAAAAATTAAGTGTCTAGTACTTAATATAAAAACTTTTTAAAAAATTGTTTAAAAAGCAATTAAGTAATTTTAATTTATTCCAATTAAAATAATTATTTAAAATGACAGTAAATTGATTGTAGATTAAACATTTGTTCCAAGAAAATTTATAATATTGGTTATATTATTTATACACTTCTTCCAACATTATTGATTTTAAGTGTCTTCAATGGTAAATTAAAATCATTAACAAATTCTTTAAATTTTTTAAAAGGTTACTTCATGCTTATAGTAAAACTATCTCAAAAGCCAAACAAATCTTGTAATCACTTAGAACATTTAGAACTTATTTTTAAAAGTTGGTAAAATTGTTTAAAAGGTTACTCCATGTTTATTGTTAGACTATCTAAAAAGCCAAACAAATCATGTAATTAAAAAGATATAATATTTTTAGTCTATATTAGTAAAATCAAGAATATTTGTGGATGTAATTGTATGAGTTTTTTACATAAATATTAAAGATCATATTTCATGATTCATTATTAGGATGCAGAGAACAAATGGTGAAAAACTCTACATCCTAATAATAGATCATGAAGTAAGATTTGAAATGTTGATGTAAATAACTCACATGATTATGTCCAAGAACATTCTTGATGTTATTAATCTTGTAATCAGTTAGAACCTATAGAATTTATTTTATAAAAAGAAAGAAATAAAGTTTGGAATTCCTTTCACCAATAAAATTTTTTCACCCACTTCAAAGAAAATAAATGTCCTAAAACAACATACAAACATCCTATCAAATTACCTCTAAGATCTTATAAATGTGAACAATTAATTAATTATAGTGATAATCCTCTCAGTTAACATTAATATTACAGGTTGAGTGTATAATATTTAATATAAAAACTTTTCTTAAAATTGTTTAAAAATAAATAAATAATTTTGATTCAATTAAATTCAACTAATTATTTATAAATGAGAGTAAATTGATTATCAGATTAAACATTTGTTTCAATGAAATTTAAAATATTTGTTATAATATTTATACACTTCTCTTTCAGCATTATTGCTTTCAAGTGTTCTCATTGCTAAATTAAAATCATTAACAAATTCTTAAAATTATTCAGAGGGTTACTTCATGCTTATTGTAACACTATCTCAAAAGCCAGACAAACTTAGAACCTATGGAACTTATAGAACTTATTTTAAAAAGTGGATAAAATTGTTTAAGAGGTTAATCCATGTTTATTGTTAGACTATCTAAAAAGACAAACAGATTTTGTAATTAATAAGATACATAATATTTCAAGTCTATATTAGTAAAATCAAGAACGTTTCTAGATGTAACTGTGTTTGTTTTCTACATTAATGTTTCAGATCATATCTCATGATCCATCATCAGAATGCAGAAGACAAATGGTGAAAAACTCTACACCCTGATGATGGATCACAGAGTATGATCCAAAATGTTGATGTAAAAAACTCACATGATTACATCCATAACATTCTTGATTTTAGAACTTATAGAACTTATTTAAAAGGACATAAAGTTAATAAGCCCTTTCACTAGTCAAAAAATTTCACCCACTTTAAAGAAAATGAATGGCCTAAAATGGTATACAAACATCCCTATCAAATTACCTTTGAGAACTAGTAGATGTGAACAATTAATTGATTTTAATGATAATCCTCACACAATGAACCTTAAACACCATATATAAAGAGATAAAGCCCTGTCAAGCAAAGAAATCTCAAAATAATATACCTCCGGTAAAATCAATATAACACATTCCAGAATTTGTCTCCGTGTTCCATAGATTCTTGCTAGATTTCCAAAATATTTAAGAACCCAAAAACACAAGAATAGAATTTGCGTTTCTTTTCAATTTGATGTAAATGTTCCAATGCCGCTACTCAAACATTTATCATTTTGTATCTTCAATGGATTTTAAAGCAACTAACAATTGTTTCTGAACAAACTATGGGTGTTATTCTGACATCACAAAGCACCTCTTAAGATGGATGCTATTTTATTGGAACTTTGTATTCTAAGCACTTCTAATGCTTGGGAAAGAACATCTGAAACAAAAGCCCATGGTCCATTGATCACAGTCTGCATAGTAGCAAACAATCTCCCACGATAACCACACAGAGTGATGTTCAATTTTGAATGGGATGAAATGCATCTTGGACAGTGAACTTGGATACTTTTTTGATTCCATATAACTGGAATCAGATGAAACAAAATTTTGTAAATTCTGCACTGTTCTAAATCTTTTGAAACAGTGAGAACAAAAGAGTTTGTCACATTCAATCTCACTTCCAAAGTCGATAGCAGATGTGGGATCGACCATATTATGAATCTCCCAACATTAAAATGTAGAAGGTTTGATTGGCAATCACTGACAAAGGTATTGGTTGTCAAAAAGAGATTAAGATTCTAGAAGTTTTAAGAGTTCTGGTGCTTTCTGCGCAGCTGATGTTCAGCAACTTTGTAATCGACTACTTCCTTAAACAGGTCAGAATCGAGGACACAGTCCTTGCTACCATAAACAGCTGCTTGCACACCAGCCATCATCTTTGCAATCTCTCGTCCGGAAAATCCTTCAGTCTTATTTGCAGCCTCACGAATCAAATCATCAGATATATCCTTCAACTCTATTTTTTGTTGTTCCGCCCTAAAGTAGGATCTCCATCCAGTTTTTTTATCACCTGACTGTGCAATATACTTACTCAAGTATAGCTTTATTAACTTAAATCGCTCTTCTTTTCCAGGAAGAGGAAATTCAAGAACTTCATCAATACGGTCTGTAACAGCTGCATCAAGGTCACCAGGTCTGTTTGTCGCAAGAACAAGAACAATATCCCTGGACTGATCTCCGGTACGGAACAAAAGTGCGTTCAAGGCACTTCGCTGAGCTTCACTCATGTATGTGCTATTACGTCTGCATCGCAACAATATTTGCATTATTATCATCATTAGCAAATATTCCTCAATTGATGTAACCACATCTGAAGCAGCATACCAGTGCCTATTTACCACTTAGTCTATGAACAGATGCCAATGGCATCAGGATCAGGCAGGCTGACAGTTTCAGGATTCTTCCAATACATATTTCAAGAATTTCAATCAAACAAATTATGAGTTACTAAAAATGTTACAATCTTACAAGAACCAAAACAGACTACTGGTTAGCATGCATAACACACACATCTATAAGAGAAAAAGGTAAACCCCCTAGTTAGTAGGCCCTTCTGCACTTTAGCAGGTGAAATAGCACTTTAATGCAACTCATATAGCCCACAAAGTTTCAATTAGGAAATATGCACTATACTTGATAGAGTAGATATTTTTGCCCAGTTCCAGTGACATAACAGTACGAACAGGTTCAGGAAAGGGTCCTGCCTGGATACACCCAGGGTTCGTCTCCAGGTTTGTGTATTCATCCAGGAACCAAAAACCACTCATTTTTAAGATCGCAGTTATGCTCTGTAAATTCATGAATCAAAAAACGCTCATTTTTTAAATTGCAGTTAATCTCTGTTAAGTTTTCTTTTATGACGTTTCTGAATTCTCATTAGTATTTTGTGGAAAAGAAGAAAATAAATAAAAAAGAATGATGATATTCTTCAACTGCGCAGCCTTCACCTTTCCCGTGCTGTGTATTACATAGCCCATAAGTTACATCTGATTTTAGTAATACAGTTTATTTAAAACACAGCCCAATATTTTTTTTTGTTGCACGGCCCATAAGAGGTTACATCTAATTTTAATACAGCCCATGCCGTGTATTCATTCAGTCAGTCTTAATTTTTTACGAACCGAAAAAAAATCAGTGAACCACCAAACCTGAACCAGCAATATAGATATTTTATAGAGAGAAGGGATATGAACTATGTAGCTTTATTGCCAGAACTTTCAATTTTTCTATTCTTTACACTTCTGACATGTTAAAAACAACAGAATATTAACGAGAGGTTTGAAAAGTATAAGATTGTTGTATACAAAAGATGGAAAGACAGACAAAGAGAAAACAATAATAATAATAGGAAAGGAAGAATCTTACTCGCACAAAAAGGCATCTGCTTCATCAATAAAGAGTAACAAGCCTTTCTTAGACTTTTTCGCCCAGTCAAATAGCTGATGAATTTTTGTGACGGCCTGTGAACCCAATGGAGCCACATCCCCACCAGTCATCATTGCATACTCCAAGCCCTGCAAAAAACACAAGCTCAAAGCAAATTAATTTTGGCACCAATTTATAGGGACAAGGACTGTTTTCTAACACCACCCTTAAGAACACAGACTTGACTGATCAAAATTTATTGACGGAAGTTCCAACCGCACACACTTTCATGTTAAGTATAAATATGCATAAAAATTTCAAAATCAATATTAACAGTATCTATGATAAGACTTTTGTCCAAGATCTTGAAGACTAGCTGATGATACATGGAGGAGATCCATATGATTGCTGCTTTGAAGGCTCTCTGTCCTATGGTATACACCTCAATTCTTCCTCTTTAGTCTGTTCCTTGGATGGTGAAACTTCTGAGAGATTTGTAAGGTCACTACATTCCAAGAATAGATGCATTCTGTTGAGATAGGGTTCTTTGTCCAATGGTGTCAACTTGAAAATTTAAAGAAAAAGAATGAATTTATATTGAAGTCCATGAGTGACCAAGGTAGGCCAATCAGACATTAAAGTACATTCAATTGCGATAGAGCAGTAAAAGGTAGAAAAGAACCCTAAAGGCTGAAAAAGTGACTAAGATTAATGCTGAACACTAAAACAACAAAAGCACAAGAAGAGGGAGTAAACCCTAGCCATAGAATACAAGTACAAATATGCATAGCCAAGTTGGGAGAAGACCCCTACAAGGCAAATATGGGAGAAACAAGCCAGTGAAGACCAGAAATGAAAAGAGAGGCAAGAAACTGCCAGACATGTTTGTATCAATGCTCTGGTGGAAAAGAGAGACAGCAGCATCATTATACACCACCACCACAGGACCAATGCAAGATCTGATAATATCCATTAGAGAATGTCTTGGATTAAGAAGCAAGAAAGGTGCAACATCCATTGCAATACAAGATTCATTTGCCAAGACAATTACATGCTTAAAGTTATTAACTTATTACAAGCAACACTGATTTACATAGACACAAGAGTGCAAAATGAATTTCAAGAAAACTTTGTAGGATTTCAGGGCTTCAATGAACAAGATGTAGCACAAAGCCACAAAGATGTGAGAAAGTGCATAAGAGCGAGCTTGTAATCTTACAAAAGACATAGCAGGTTCATAAGTCATGTTAGGGACTGCACAAATGAAAATTCAAGCTGCAAAAGTGCAATTGAGAATGCTTGCAAAAAAGCTTGTGCGATTCCAATCGCCTACATAAGATGATAGACCTATATTTTACCTCTAGCACTAAGAATTTAAGCCTAGGTTTCTTTCCTGTTAATTTTAGAGCATGTCTTTTTGAAAAGGATACTTTCATATATTTCTAGGATATTATTCTCTAATACATCTTCACTATTTTATAAATTTGCATTCCACCATTCTCAAGTAAGGTCGTTTGGAACTTTGGAGGATGTTCAACCAAAATTATTTTGTTCTTGTCCTCTTTAACAAAGAAATCATTTATAATTTTACATTCCACCATTCTCAAGCAAGGTCATTTAATGAACGTTCAACCAAAATTATTTTGTTCTTGTCCTCTTTATCAAAGAAAGCATAATATCCTTTTGCAATTACCTGAAAATGGTCCCATTAGACTTACCTTTAAACTCTAGAATTTGCATGGAATATATATGCTTAACGTTCAAGGAAATGTCCAGTCCTATTTGCATTCTTCTTTTGAGGATACTGGCATACTTTCTCCAACTTTGTGGAAATGGTGAAAATTGTGGGCCTACTTGATCCCTTGGGCATTTTTAAAACCTACATTTATGGGTTTGAATGACTGGAGTGTCAATTGGCAATTTTCTTCTTTTTTCCTGTTTTACTTAATATACCTTAGTGAGAAGTTGAGGTTATTTTCATCAGTTCAAGGATGCAAATGGTGACTTGTTTGTTTGCAAGGAATCTGATAGACTCAATAACTTACATGATGACATTCCTCCATGGCACTTTTTAACATACCTTGCAAGCTATTAGAAAAACAGATCATTGCACATTTCACCCTTTTATGGCCTCATAAATGAATGTTGTAACATAAACAAACAATTTACAACAAAATGCATTCTCTAAAATAATTAATTCATGTTACACAAATATCATATACACGAAAACTTGTATTAAAGCTATACCGATTTGCGAGCCAACTCTCTAGCAGCCATGGTCTTCCCTGTCCCAGGTGGACCATAGAAGAGCATGTTGCGAAAAGGAGCTTCATGAGACTTTGTATTTGCAGTTGCTTTGCCAAGTTGTTCAATTCTCTTCTGTAATGAAGGATGAAGAATAACATCACCGAAACCATTTCCATTTTTTAAGGGACCATTCCCTTCAGTTGTGTTACCAGGTCTAGAAATCAAACTCTTGCTTCGTGAAACCAATCCTGACCATGGATATTTTCCTCTTGATGACTCACGAATCAATGAAGGTTGACCCAACATTCTATCAACATAGCTCCAAATCACTCTAGCACCTTCTCTGACCATTCAGAAACAATATACTCATTAGCACAATCAGACTACAATCACCTTTCATCATTCCCAAAAAACGTTATGTAACTTATTTCACATTCAATTAAAAGTTGGAAATCATTAGAAACTTTGGACATCACTGAAGAATAATAGCATGAGACATATTATACAAACATAACGATTACCAAGGTAAGTCCCAACCGATGATACTCCAAGTACTGCTTGCAAAATAAAGAAATAAAATTGATGTCCACATGACCAAATTAGGCCACTGGGACTCAAACATAGATCCAAAAATAATAGCAGTAAAAGGGAGTGCCCAA